>OX243913.1:585696-5755696 GCA_945859665.1 Anorthoa munda
AAGCGTTCCTTTAAGTCGTAGAGTGTACTACATAAGTAAATGTGTACATACCGTTAGCACAAAATACATACATTTATGTATTTTACAGAAGGTTAAATTTATACAACGAGCGAAAACAGGATCATGCACACTAATACGTATATGTTACAATGAATACAAGCAAAGCACTTCTCTGCATTCTTCTAGCTATACAATTAGGGTGCAGGCCAGGTTTGGGTGCGATTAGGCGGCCACAGAACATTGTTAGTTGTTGTAGAAGGCTGTAGGAGCTATATTCTGGCCAAGATCAAGGTACATGCAATGTTAGCTAACAAAGCACTGGCAGCTCCTGACAGCTCAATCAGCTGACAGCAGGGGTCAAAAACATTTTAATTTTTAGTTTTGCTCTAATTTAATCTTTTAATAATATGGACCTGAGGCCCTAGAGAAGTTAGATTCAATCATCGAAAGCGTGGCGATAGCAACTAGTAAACTGTAAAAATGTACGGCAATGTCAAACAGTATCTAAATGTCACGTGATCGGTCCCTTATATTTTGGCATTTCGACCGTCGCATTCGCTGACATCTAATAACACTTGTCTAGACTTTGGGATATTTTATGTTCTCAAACTATCCATCATTTGAAGTATATCGATGTACAACAACAAACGCAAAATTAAATTCGTTTTACTATTTCAAAACATTTATTGTTGAGTAGAGGGAGAGTTTAATATATTCGCCAGGTTACTGACAAGCAATATACAGCGTGAAGTGGAACGTAACACCCTATTCATTAATAAAACTATATTATAATGATGCTCAATTACTATAAATAATGTATGGTTAATACTCGTCTAAATTTCAAATTGTTGTTGTCAAAAAACGACCAATTGTTTGCTATCCGATGTCAAGTCTGAAATTCGTTAGGGTTGGAAGTGATAAAAAGTTAAATATTCTCTGGTGACATAATCTTTGTTTTTGATTACTTATTGACGATTTGTAAATTTTATTGTATAGCTTTCAATTCTATGACAATCTGGTGCGATTTACAGGTTAAATCATAATAATTTTGTAAGAACTTAACAATTTCATCGCGATTACACAAAAAAAATCAGCTGTTTTCGTTTGTTAGTAAGCCTTGTATCTTGAAAATGGCTTACATATTAATTAGATGTGCTTCCTCAGGGTAAAATAATAGATGATCGCTTGCAAGTTTGGCCACTCCGTCACATCACGCTAGACGCCCGCCTTAGTCACTTCTGCACACTACCTTGCCTTAGTAACCGCGCAAGCTGTTTGGGGTTTTAATACGCGAACATATGGCGCGGCGTTTTCAAAGAAATGACAGTCGCAAGTGCGCTTGCACTTACTGTAAGTAGAAGCGTGTTTATGTATGCATGCGTAATCCCTCGTTGTATGGAACATACCTTCTGTACTTGTGTGTTATATGGCAGTACCCTGCAATATGCGACAGGGAAAAGTATGTAGCATGCATTAGGAGGTGTGACGCGATGTAAAGCGCTGTCGCGTATATATTAGTCGGTTAGTCTGAGTTTGGATGACGAGCGCTTGATGTGCTTTAAAGACGACGGTAACATTTCAGTCATATATGCGTTGATTTGAACGTCTTAAGGACTTTTTAATTTCTTGTAGCTTTTCTAGATCCAATTATATTATTGGCGGGTCATGTTATAGTGGGTGTCTTTGTGGATCTAAATACCTATCTATTACATAACGTTTGCCTAAGCCTATTCTCAGCTTCGCTCCAGTAAAAATATGCAACATTTTAGGACAATGTAGCGTATAGCACTTAGCTATAGTGTAGTTTTCAGTGAAAGAATTTACATAAACAGATCACTAGGTTCTCCTACAAACAATTTAACCTCATAATACGAATATAGAAGATTTAGAATATCCCCTGATAAATTTAAAGAAAATGCCGTAAATGTAAAAAATTGGTTCCTTTTCACGCTATTGTTTATAACCGGCATTGTGTTGAGAACTTGTTATCTGAACTAAGTCTTAAGGTGAGAGCACACTTATGACAGCATATCACCGTCCTTCGCAAAGTTTTCAGCAGTTTTTGCTCCGTGGTCTTCCATAATCTGATTTTCTACTATCCATTTCACCATTATTCATTCCTAGTATCTTTTTTTACTGAAGAAATAAGACTTAATATTTATTAAATTGTGTATTTCATATATTCATGTTCGTAGTAAAATAACTGAAAGCTTCAATGAAAATGTGACATAGGTATAAAATATTTATTCATTGTAATATTGAATTTGCGTGTACATCTCTCGTATTACTTTTGATCCCACATTATCTTCTTTGAGAGCCAATTTTAATATTTTCAACGTCACGTACTTGTCGTGTTTCTAGCAATCCATCATTTTACGCTATTTACTTTCTTTTGATGTGCTTTCATTTTCATTTCAGATATGTTAACTCTACTTGTGTACAATTTTTGTGAAAGAATTTTCCGTTGCGGAAAGAATAAATAAAAGCTCGTTTGCTGTGATTTTTTTATGAACTTTAATCATTATATACAATTTTGATTTACATTGATTGAGTTTGTTATTACAGTTTCCAGTATCCCAAACATAATAAGTAATTTCAGCAATATTTTGAATTGCTATATATACTACAATAAAATGCAATAACAAGATATATTGAACAACCTATAGTACAATGTAGATATAGCTTGTTCTATATATCTTGTTACAAATTATCTACTATTATAAATGTTAGCGACCTTCTTGAATTCTCCACGCGATTCGATTTATATCACACCGATAAGCGACTTTCTTCTAGGCAAAATTGCACGTAAGTTTACATGGACGCAATGCAAAATTATTATATAAAGTATACTAAACGGGCTGTCTCTATGTCAGTTAAATTACGAATCTTTCTAACAGCATATGCTGCGGAGCTTAGCTTCTTTGACAATTTATCTATATGTGGGCCCCACTGAAGCTTAGCATCCAAAGTTAGGCCCAAGAACACTGTGCAATTTTCAGGATTCAATTCTTCGCCCTTTAACATCACATCAGTTTTCACCTGCCTAACGTGAGGTAGGGTAAACTTAATGCATTTGGTTTTTTTTCCATTTAAAAGTAAATTGTTAACATTGAACCAGTGAACTACTTTTGAGATCGCGCTATTTACATCGTCAGTAACCAGCTGCTGACGTTTAAGTTTAAACAAAAGTGAAGTATCATCCGCAAACAACACTATATCATGGTTATCCTTTATGAGGTAAGGCAAGTCATTAATATAAATAAGAAACAAGAAAGGGCCAAGAATTGAACCCTGCGGGACTCCCATTGTTACTATAGATCCGGGAGATCTTTTTCCATTAACGTCAACGCTCTGAATCCTATTACTCAAGTATGAAGTAAGAAGAGCGAGAGCGCCGTTCCGGATCCCGTAGTGGCGGAGTTTCCTGATTAGCGTTTCATGAAGAACACAATCAAATGCCTTGGACAAATCACAAAATATTCCCAAGGCATCGCACTTATCTTCCCATGCATTATAAATATGTCCTAAAAGCTCAACACCGGCATCAGTAGTTGAACGACCCCTTGTAAAACCGAACTGTTTGCTATGTAATAATTTATGTTTATTAAAAAATCTTTGCAATTGCTCTAAAATTAATTTCTCAAATATTTTACTAAACGTAGGTAGTACTGAAATAGGTCTATAATTTGTAGGGTCTGAAGTACTACCTGATTTAAACAAAGGTATTATTTTACTATTTTTCATTAGGTCAGGAAACTCCCCACTGTCGATACAATTATTAAAGATAATAGCTAAACTAGGTGCGACAATGTCAATAATGGACTTAGCAACTTCTACAGAATGTCCCCACAGATCTGCAGTCTTTTTAACATTTAAAGTGTGAAAGGTTTTAATTATGTCTCTACAAGTAATATGTTCAAAAATAAATTCCGAATCACAAACATTAACATTTTCTTTTAGTATAGACTCAGCAACAGAAGGTGATGAGTTTAGGGATTTAGTAGTTGAAATGGGAATATCTGAAAAGAAATTTTCAAAAGCCACTGCGACTTGTGAGTCTGATTTTATGATGTTGTCATTAATAGATAGGCTGTAGTCAATATTCCGGTTACCAGATCTTCCCGTTTCACTATTAATAATATTCCAAGTCGTTTTAATAACATTACTACTACTTTTAATCTTCGAACTCAAATAACGCGACTTGGCCAAACAACAAACTTTTTTAAATAATTTTGAATAATTTCTAACATATAAATTAAATTCAGCAGTGTTTACATAAGTCCTTTCACTGTACAGCTCATAAAGCCGTGTTCTGCTTTTATGAATACCAATGGTAGCCCAATCACCGAATGAAGCATTACTATTAACCGAGATAGTTTTGGGAATAAAAGTGGAATTAAATTGTCTACAGTATATATTAAAAAAATCATCAGATAGATGATTAGGTTTAGAATGAATTGCCAATATTGGTAATTCATTAATAAGTTTAACTTTAAAAGCTGCCAAGCGACTTGCAGTTTTGGGGTTAACAGTGATATCCTTTTTAGCCACTTTGTTATTTTGGTTTGGTATAGTAATCCTCTGCCCGCAATGATCAGAATCTAGTAAATTTATAATTTCTTTGTGGACTGGTAAAACATTAGTATAAATATTATCTAAGCATGTGGCACTAGTAGGGGTTATTCTTGTGGGCTCCAAAAATAGGTTTACAAGATTGTAGGACTGAAACAGACTTTTTATTTTACTACAAGAACCTGAGTTTTCCAATAAATTAACATTAAAATCACCACAAGTGATAATGGATTTATTCGAGTTACAAATCTTGTGTAACACTTCATCCATTACCTTTTCAAAGCAGTCATACAATCCTGAAGGGGGTCTGTATACACTTAATACAATAAACTGCTCCAATTCTATACAAGCTATTTCAATTGTCCGCTCAACAGATAGGCTCACAATATCCTTACAGTCTTTAAATTTAAGCTGGTTACTTACTAAAATCAAGGAGCCACCATGTATAGCATTAACTCTGCTGAATGAACTACCAACCTGGTGATTATTAAAATTGAACAATAACTGGTGGCTTTTAAGCCAATGTTCAGTTATACAAAGAATATCAATACTGTTAAAGTTCATAAATAATTCTACTTCTAAATCTTTGTTCATAAATCCTTGAATATTTTGATGCACCAGGTTAATACTATTTACTGATTTTAAACTTTTATTTAATTTAATTTTGCAATTTTCATCCTGTACAATTTTGCAAGAGGTTGTCCCTATTGTCCTAATTTCTAATTTAAATTAATATCAATTTCTGATACCAAATTATTGGCTGAATTAAATAACATATCTTGGCATTGCTCAATAGAAGCAAGTTGTTTAGCCAAATTCTTGGCTGTAATAGAAAAATAATATGATAGCGACACAGCTATCTGTCTTTGTTTGGGATGAATATCCAAACGGAATTTATCACGTTATCGTAAGCCAATCATACCACAGCTAAATGACGCGATAGATTGCTGTGATTGGCCCATTTTGTTCCCGTACCTTCTCCCTCGATAGATGTATACTTATATATGAATATATTCGCTAACGACCATTTGTAACGACAACTTGTTTTATTTTAATCTCAAAAAACCCCATCAAAACGCCAAAGTAGTAGCTAAACAAGCAGTTCTGAACACCACTGGAACACATCTAAACATATTTGGACCTTCGGAGCCATATTTCGAGGATTTGAAGCATCATAACCAAATCGTCGAGTCGAGCGACCTTTGGACTGCCACGCTGCTACGGCCACGCAGATACATAAAGACGAGCGAAATTACACTTAGAAGCGAAGATTCAGCAGCATATTCACGCAAGGGCCTTCTATCCTACTGATGTGAAAGGACAACCGAAGATTTGGAGGAACGAGCGGACATACGGTGCGTTTATCAAGTTCCAATTTTCAAGACCTGCTGAGTTCATAAGTGTAATACCGTTTTGTGATCTGATTCCAGTGAGGGTGCTGGTGAGGGTTGCCCACTGCGCAGAGCGACAAACCGGCTGATCGTGTCACTACTACCACCAGCTGTTTTCACACGCAGTCACTTTGTTCGTAAGTACTCCACTTTTCACAAGCCACCGGGATGCCGTTATCGGCTGATAATGGGAAGGGTCCTAGCAAATCACGCGATAGGTCCCCTTATAGAACTATTAGTGATGAAAAAACTGAGCAAATCATGCGCGATTTGGTTAGGAGACGCGGTATCGTTAAGGGCAGGTTAACTAAACTTTCTAATTATTTAAATACTATCAGTGTAACAACTATATCTAGTGAGTTAAAAATAGATTTAAAATTACGTGTAAAGGGTGCTGAGATATTATTTAGCGAATTTAATGAAATACAATCAAAACTTGAAGAGCTAGTTTCCGATAGTGGCATAGATGATCAGTTAGATCAGCGTCAACAGTTCGAAGACGGCTACTATAGTACTATTGCCCGAGCTGAATCCATCCTTAGCGTCAGTGAAGAGGTCACTGATTGTTCCAAACCGTGTCAGCATATGAACAGGCCAGTGTCCGTTAAATTACCAACCATCATGTTGCCTACGTTCGACGGCATGTATGAACACTGGCTCGAATATAGGGACACGTTTATATCGTTGGTGCATAGTTCGACTGAGATAAGTAACATTCAAAAATTCCATTACTTAAAGTCTTCGCTCAAGGGAAGTGCCGAATTAGTTGTAAACTCTCTAGAGATTTCTGCAGCTAACTATTCTGTAGCATGGGAACTACTCCTAAATAGGTATGATAATGATAGATTATTAGTGAATAGTCACCTAAAAGCATTGTTCTCAATACAACCATTGAAAGAATCACCTTCACTAATTAGAAAACTTATAGATACAATTATAAACAATTTACGCGCTTTAAAAACCCTTGACGAGCCAACAGATACCTGGGATACGCTTATAATATATATAGTTGTTTCTAAGCTAGATATAACCACGGAACGAGAGTGGGAACAACACAGAGGTTTATTGTTGGCAAATACCCCTCCCAGAACTAAATTGAAGGTTGACAGTTTGATTAACTTCCTAAAATGTAAGGCTGATTTGTTGGAAACATTAGCATTATCACACACAAAAGATCACCATAAGACAGAAACAAAAAATGTCAGAGGTAATGTAACACACTGCAATGTTTCCTCAAGTAACCCACCGTCAACACCGGGCCGTAAAGCACGTAGATTGTGCGTGGTATGCAAAGGTAAACACCCTATTTACACTTGCACGCAATTCATTAATATGAACTTACAAAGCAAATTAAAAGTTATCAAAGATAATAACTTGTGTGAGAATTGCTTGCGTTCCGGACACACTTTAGACGGTTGTTTGTGGGGACCTTGTAAACAATGTAACGTGAAACATAATTCACTTATTCATCCTAATGATTCCAGCCAATCTAGCTGTACCGTGTCGACGACTGCGGCGGCAGTGGCTAGCGCGCCATGCGTGCCCCCACCGCGCATCTCTGAGACAGTACATAATCCCACTAACGGAAAGCAATTCATTCAAGTTAGCAATGTTCACACTGATACACACGCACACACGCAATGCATGTGCAACCGGTTCTCTTATCTACTGCGTTAGTTGAGATTCCTGATAAACACAGTAAATATCATGTCGCATGTGTATTACTCGACAGCGGTAGCCAGAGTTGCTGTGTTACACATTCGTTTTGCGAATTGTTAGATATTCCTCTAATACAGTCCACTCATGAAGAACGAGGAGTAGGTAATTTCGTATCACACTGTACACAAACGTGTGATCTAGAAATTAAATCACGTATTAATTCCTACTCAACTCACATTAAATGTTTCGTTCTATCTGAAATAACGGCCACATTGCCGGCTATGCAGGCACAAAGCACACAGTTTAGGATTCCTGAACAACTGCAGCTGGCAAATTCGCGATTTTTAGGGCCGCAAAAGATAGATGTTTTAATAGGCGCGGATCGATTTTGGGATTTGCTTATCGATGGCAAGATGCGTTTACCGAACGGTCCGTTCTTACAGAACACGAAGTTAGGTTGGATAATATCGGGTCCTATTTATAAAACAAATCATAATAATGGACATGTCCAATGTAACTTCACTCAATCCATGGACAATCAGCTACGTCAGTTCTGGGAGTTGGAGGAGTTACCCAGGCTTCGGGATACACACACAGACGAAGAGCAGGCCTGTGAACAGTCTTTCATCACAACCACTACGCGCAATAAAGATGGACGATTTTGTGTTCACATTCCTCTTAAAGAGTCACCCGATGCTTTGGGTGAATCATTTCCCCAGGCAAAGCGACGTTTTTTGTCCTTAGAAAATAGGTTATTACGCGCACCTATCAGTTATAAGAAATTATACACTGATTTTATACACGAATATATCAACTTGGGTCACATGACTCAGGTTGATTCTTATACGAGTCCTTACTATTTTATGCCGCATCACGGTGTTTTTCGAGACCACAGCACGACTACGAAGCTTCGTGTAGTGTTCGACGCTAGTGCTTCGACTAGTAATGGCAAATCTTTCAACGATATCCAGCTTGTAGGACCTCCAATTCAGGGAGACTTGCTGGGTATTTTGCTACGGTTCAGACAATTTAAATTCACAGCAATTGCAGATTGCGAGAAAATGTACCGTCAAGTCCTAGTTGATCCTTCTCAACGTGACTTGCAACTTATTATGTGGCGCGATGATCCGGAAAGAGAACTCAAGTTCTATCAGCTGAACACCGTAACATACGGCACAGCGTCCGCGCCCTTCCTCAGTGTTAGGTGTCTTAAGCAATTAGGAGCTGAGTGTACGGACCCCGAGGTTCAAAGGGTCATAACTGACGATTTTTACGTTGATGACCTTTTGACCTCGTGCGACGACAAGGTCAAACTACTTGACATATGCAAACGTACATCAGACATCCTTAAGTCCGGCTGCTTTCCACTCCGCAAATGGACCTTTAACTTTGAACTCGACGGTACATCAGCTCCAACGACATCACAATCTGATCACAGTATGTTTCGTGACTTAAATCTAGGTGATAATAGTCAATGCAGAACATTAGGTATAGGTTGGTGTAGTAACGCGGACGAGTTTTGTTTCCATACGCAATTTCAAAACAGCAACAATCCTGTTACTAAACGCATGATTCTGTCAACTGTTTCTCAGATATTTGACCCATAGGGATTGTTAAGCCCTTCTGTTGTCATCGGCAAGGTATTATTGCAAAAACTTTGGCTATTAAAATTAGATTGGGACGATCCGCTTCCCACAGATGTCGTGCGATCATGGACCCGGTTTGTTGACAATCTTTCTTATCTTCGCACTATCAAAGTTCCACGACACGTCTTTCAATGTGATTCTACTCGTACTGAGTTACACATTTTTACAGACGCTTCACAAACTGCATATGGCGCGTGCACGTATGTACGCAGTGTAGGTGTTGGTGGGGTGACAGTAAAATTGCTTATTTCTAAGGGTAAAGTAGCTCCATTGAAACCCGTTAGTATACCGCGTTTGGAACTATGCGGTGCGTTGCTGGGTGCTAGGCTGTTTGATAGGATTAACGGTTCATTTACTCGTAAATTTGATGACGTCATATTTTGGACAGATTCGACTATCGTGTTAGGTTGGTTGCGTATGGCACCTAATTTGCTTAAAACTTTCGTGCAAAACCGAGTCGCTGAAATACACGAACTTACGAGTAAGTTTTCTTGGCGACATTTAAGTGGGAAAGATAACCCTGCTGACCTGGTTTCGCGTGGTGTTAGTCTTGAAGACTTGTCTTCATCGACATTATGGTGGGAAGGCCCTAACTTTATGCACAACCTTGACTTTGATAGCAATTTAAAGGACATGGCTAAATAAAGTATGGACGACTGCCCTAGCAATGAATAGACATTTTAACTAGTAATATGTCATTCTGAATAGCTGAATATGAGTATTTCGTATGAAAAAAGTTACAGACACTTTTTATATCGTCATAATCCTGAAAATAAAATCGTAGAAACGCCTACATTAATAGGTATACAAACTTGTAAAAGAATAAGATTTTGCTATGATACTTTATTAAGGCGTTCTGAGGAGCTCGTGGCTTAAGAACAGACGCACAGGTCGATCTTCAAGGTTAAGAAACGCTAGCCGAGATCATTGCGTGGTTCCATCGTGTACCATCTTTACATAGCGAGTTTCCTTCGTGTCTTGGAAAGCTAGTTAAGCCGTTGGTCCCGGCTGTCATTTGAAGATCTTTCATTTGTTGCTACACCACAGTTTATGCATCTCATTATGAATCAATACGCAATTGAAACTTAAGACCATACTAGTTGACTCTGTATTAATACATAATACCCGGCGAAAGGTACTTCGTTCAAAGTGAGTTCCCATGACACCCCCAACATGTTTATTTTTATTTGGTTCTAATCGAATCGAACTTTTTAGTGTCAGCACTATTTAAGCGCCGTTGCTTTCCAGATTTTGCCAATCATTTCTAGAAATCAGATAATCTCTAAGGTTTTAAGATGTATTGCGAAAGGTACAAAAATAAATAATAATGAATACTGTTTGTTTCGATTTACGCAAATGTCTTTAAAAGTAGGTTTATTGACTACAATTTTTCGTAGAACGGAATCTTATGTTCTTCTTGTCAAACAAAAACATGAAAAATCTTTTAATTATTTGATTAATTCACGAAATTTCTAGAAGAATAATTAAACTGTTATAATTCATTAATGAATATTTGAGATGTATTGCGATAGGTACAATATTAAATAATAATGAATACTGTTCGTTTCGACTTACGCAAATGTATTTAAAAGTAGGTTTATTGACTACAATTTTTCGTAGAACGGAATCTTATGTTCTTCTTGTCAAACAAAAACATGAAAAAACTTTTAATTATTTGATTAATTCACGAAAGTATAAATCAATTAAAGAAATAGTTCGGTAATATAAGTTTTAATAAAGTACTTATTTCCAATTGTCACAGATTTTATAACAAAGTTTCGTAATTACACAATTATTAATACTTCGAAGGCACTGAGCACTCGCTAAGAGGTCTCTCCGCGACTGCCTTTTTCTATGATTACATTTAACTTCCTCCCGGCCCCCCCTTCGTATCCTTATACATTATTTTGGGCCACCTAAGCTCATTACTACATTGTAGAGCCCTATTTTAGCAACTAAGCTAGACTACAATGTAAAACAAGTCCTCTATTGAAATGATATATTCTGCTACTCAGCTTAACTAAACTGACTACAATGTAAAACAAGTCCTCTAGTGTAATGATATATTTTGCCACTCAGCATAACTTAGGTGCTAGTTCTTGGGCGACAACATCCGGCCGTCCTGCATACGCATGCGTCCTCGCATGTGTTAGGTCTGGTGCATCAGCTGAGAACAAAAACCATGTTTTAAAATGTTATTCGTCAACGATAAATCTTTTCCATGTTTTTATCCTTGATTTGTTTTTCCATGGCCGGCAAGAATATTTTATTTCAGTAAAGTCTTCTCAGATATACATCTTCTTTACAATCATAATACAAAAAAAACACTTGGACATCTAAACAACCTGGTTCGTCAACGGTCAGGTTGCTCAGATAACCATTAGCTTTAAACAACTTGATAAAGCATCACCAATTTTACCCTTCTCATTTTTTATCAATACACATATCGTTTAACCGGATTCTATATTTGCTGTTCCATCAACGGCCAGCCGTATAGAATCTTCTTACCCTTGGCTATTCCATCGACGGCCAGCCATTTAACATTTAACCAGATTCTATATTTGCTGTTCCATCAGCGGCCAGCCGTATAGAATCTTCTTACCCTTGGCTATTCCATCGACGGCCAGCCATTTAACCAGATTCTATATTTGCTGTTCCATCAGCTTCCAGCCGTATAGAATCTTCTTACCCTTGGCTATTCCATCGACGGCCAGCCATTTAACATTTAACCAGATTCTATATTTGCTGTTCCATCAGCTGCCAGCCGTATAGAATCTTACCCTTGGCTATTCCATCGACGGCCAGCCATTTAACATTTAACAAGATTCTATATTTGCTGTTCCATCAGCTGCCAGCCGTATAGAATCTTCTTACCCTTGGCTATTCCATCGACGGCCAGCCATTTAAATCTTTGATTTTCCAGAACTTTGATTATGAACATTACTCTTTTACAATATAATGCTTTGCCAATAGTGTTCGAAGCCTGTGCATTAGACCACAAAATTATACTATTATCTCCTTTCAATAACATCCTTGTCTTTATACAACTCAACATAGGTGTTGTCAATTATGTAGCAAATAAAATAGTAAGTACCTGACAACATCCAGCCTGTTTTATTATTACACCACCATATCACCAATGGTTATCCACGGCTTCATATTTTCTACGCAGGTGACACCTTCATAGCGTCTAGTTGTCCTCTCTGCGCCTCGCATGTCCGCTACTTTATATCTGTCATGGCCTAAAATCTGTGTCACTTCAAAAGGGCCTTTAAAAACTGGTAACAATTTCGAGCTCTGCCCATCATTAGATTGACTTGGTATCTTTATAACCACCAAATCACCTACTTTGAATTGATAAGCAGCTTTCCTTTTAGCATCAAAATTTTCTTTTTGTTTTTCCGCACTCCTTTGAATTTTATCATCAACCGCTTTTCGAAGTACTGTCACATCTACAGATTGTTGTTCATTGTCTGCGATAACCTTATCAGAATCCATTTGTAGTCTGTATCCGAAAAAGACTTCGCTAGGTATTGCTGATGTGGTCTTATTAACAGTGCTATTGATGCCCTGCTGAATTTTATCAATGTGTTTATCCCATTGATTGTAGTCAGTGTTTGCGCCCATGCTGCGTAAAGCTTCCAAAATTGTTGCATTATAACGTTCTACTTGTCCATTAGATCTTGGCATCGCAGTAGCAATAACATGTTGCCTAATATTCTTGTCATTGCAATATTTAACAAATGACTTAGATGTAAATGCACTACCTGCATCGCATATTAATCTTTTAGTGTTTCCAAATACTTTAAAAATTTTATTCAGTTCCTCAATAACTAATTTACTTTTTGTATTACGAACCGCAGCAATAAATACAAATTTAGTGAAAGAATCTACAACTACTAGTAAGTATGTATTTCTTTTTGTTGTTTTTATAAAAGGACCTAAATGGTCTATATGTAATGTATGAAATGGTCTTGCATATTTTGGTATTGGAAATAATTCACCTGGCTTTTTGCCATGGAGATTTTTGTAATAAATACAGTTTAGGCAATTTTTTATGTACTTTGAAATAACTTTTTTCATGCGTGGAAACCAGTAGTTATTTTTAACTCTTTCGAGGGTCTTGTCTACTGCAAAATGTCCGACATCATCGTGATTTAGCCTTATTATTTGCCATATACATTCTTTCGGTACCAACCAGCGTCGACCATACTCTGTTCTACGATACACTTTGTTGCCCAGCAGTTCGTAATTTTTAAATATTTGCCTATATGCCTTGGCATCTCCTGACTCTAATATCTCTTTCAAAGCACAAATACTAGGATCTTGCAACTGCACAGAGAGTAACCAATCTGATTCAGTAACTGTGACAGACATCACACTTTCATTTGTGACAGATAATTTACAGACCGGATTTCTGCTTAAAGCATCGACATGCTGCATCTGTGTTCCCGGTCGATGTGCTACATCGAATGTAAATTCTTGTGTTTGCAACACCCATCTACCTATCCGTGAATTTATTTCTTTTTTGTTAATAGAATATCTGACAGCATTACAGTCTGTTATAATTTTAAAAGTTATTCCCAACAGATAGTGTCTGAACTTCTGCAGCCCTACTGTGATAGCTAAAAATTCCAGCTCAAACGAGTGGTACTTTTTTTCCTCTACACTAGTTTGACGACTGTAAAAATAAATAGGTTTCTCGCCATTTGCCGTAACTTGTACCAAAATACAACCAAGGCCGTCACGGCTAGCATCTGTATACATTATAACTGGTAATTTAGGATCAAATATGGTCAGTGAAGCCTTCGACAA
The DNA here is from genome assembly GCA_945859665.1 of Anorthoa munda. NCBI lineage: Eukaryota > Metazoa > Arthropoda > Insecta > Lepidoptera > Noctuidae > Anorthoa > Anorthoa munda. The sequence continues at coordinate 599,780 of OX243913.1, forward strand.
AGCCGTCTTTAACATTTCAAAAGCTTGTGATTGTTCAGAACTCCACACCCACATGGCCTCCTTTTTCAATAATTTTGTTAAAGGCTTGCATAAAACAGCGCAACCTCGTATAAACTTTCTGAAGTAGTTAATTAACCCCAAAAATTGACGAACTTGATGAATATTGGTAGGAGGAGGGAACCTTTTTACTGCCTCCAATTTTCTGGTTCCTGGGCGAATCCCATCTTTATTAATTTCATACCCCAAAAAGTTTACTGAACTTTGAAAAAAATTACATTTATCCAAGTTTATAGTTAACCCGTTTTCTTGTAGCACTCCTAAGACTAGCTCCAAACATTTAATATTTTCCTCTAAGGTCCCAGTTGCTAACAGAAGGTCATCCATATAACAAATAACACGGTCAAAACGAAGCTTTCCCAATACAGTGTTCATTAATCTTTGAAACACCGAAGGCCCGTTACACAAACCAAAAGGCATTCGTAAAAACTCATAGTGTCCATCGGATGTGATGAATGCCGTTTTTGGGATGGATTCTTCATTAATTTTAATTTGGTAGTAACCATTTTTCAGATCTAAAGACGTAAAACATTTGCAATACTTTAGCCTATCAATTAACTCTTCAACTAACGGCATCGGATATTTCTCTTGAACTGTCACTTTATTTAAAGACCGATAGTCAACACATAATCTCTTTTGACCATTCGGTTTATCTACCAGAAGTACGGGACTTGCATATGGCGAATTACTTTCCCGAACTATACCTGCCTCTAACAATTCGTCAATCATCTGGCGTGTAATTTGTTTTTCAGACTCTGACATTCGATACGGGCGTTGATACACTGGTTTATTTGTTGTCAACTCTATGTTTAGTTCTACACAAGATGTTTCACCCAGAGTAAAAAGATCATTAGAAATACATTGTGGATAATTGGACAATATTCGTTCTAACAAATCAGCATGTTCAGCGAATTTTCCAGATATTACTGAAAATACCTGTTCTCTTGTTATTGGTTTAAAAACTAAACGATCACCGACCCTACTATACATAATATCTCTATTCTCCGTGAAATTCCTCCCTATTAGTATGTCACAATCAGTCAAAGAACTTATTATATAAAATGTTACTACAAATTCCACAGTATCTACTTTAAGAAGTCCCGAAACTGCCTCGGTAACTTGAGTGCGTGATTCATAATTAAAACCCGTCAAAACAACAATGTTGTTTAGTTTAAACGGAATTAGATTTAATTCATTTACCTTGGCACTTGTAATCAGCGAACAATCGCTTCCCATGTCAATAAAAGCTTTACACGTAATGTTGTTTATACTGACCTCTTTACAAAACTTTTCTTTGTTGCAAGATGTGCTTATCTGTTTCACTTCAGAATCCTTCTCGACCTTTGCACTTGTACTTGGTTTTGACCGACACGCAAGCTCTAAGTGGCCCGGCTTTTTACAAAAATTGCATTTTAAATCACCTACTTGTTTTTTACATTCAAAACGCTTATGTCCCAGTTCCCCACAAATATAGCACTTAATTCTGGGCACTGTACTAGTTAAGCCGCCACTCGTTGATCCAAGCTTCTTTTCTGGTAAAGGTCGGGAAGCATTTTGTTTCGATCCTGGGCTATTTGTGTTTCGTAGATCTGGTTTGGATGCCATTTCACGAGATGAATACACTTTACTGTGCAAAAATGAAGCTAAATCATCGCAATATTTGAAGTTACCAGCCTCAGCGGCCGTGCTTATATTCTTGTCCCCAATTAGTCCCACAACTATCGAAATTATATCTTTATCGGAAAAAAACAAATTCAGTCTAACGATACGACTTTTTAGTTGAAAATAAAATTCGTACAACGACTGACCCTCAGCAGGTTTTGTGTGCATTAGATTATTAAGCATGACAAACATGTTGCGGTTTGCTTCAAACGTGTCTAGTAATGTGGACCGCCACTCTTCCCATCTCCACGAAGTCCATCGGGTTTCAGTTTTGAGTAATGCGTCATACCAGATTTTAGCAGTATTTTTCAACTTTTGTAGAGCTTGATACGTTATTTGTTTGTCTGACCATCCAAACGAACGGGAATTAGCTTCAACCACATTTATCCACATAGCAATATCATCGACTAATGGGTCGAAATCGGGTATTACCGAAGAAATTATAACATTTTGGCTCACGACTGGGGTCCGATCCCGGGAACGACGGCGTGCCCGCTTTGCATGTTTGTCCCTCATGCGGCGGCGGCCACGCTCCGAGCTGCTGCTGGAACCCGAGCTGCTGTCTGACGCACTGGATGAGCTGCTGCTACTCTCCGTGTCTGAAGACGGATATCGCCCACGTACGCGCCTGCTCCGCGACACAGAGCGCTTCGATCGGCGGCGGCGGTGCCGAGAGCGCGTTTTCCTATTTTTTCTTTTCCGGTTAACTTCATCACAAGGCCGAAACGGAGGCATTGCGTTTGGTCGAATCCCACTTCTGATATAAATCAATTAAAGAAATAGTTCGGTAATATAAGTTTTAATAAAGTACTTATTTCCAATTGTCACAGATTTTATAACAAAGTTTCGTAATTACACAATTATTAATACTTCGAAGGCACTGAGCACTCGCTAAGAGGTCTCTCCGCGACTGCCTTTTTCTATGATTACATTTAACTTCCTCCCGGCCCCCCCTTCGTATCCTTATACATTATTTTGGGCCACCTAAGCTCATTACTACATTGTAGAGCCCTATTTTAGCAACTAAGCTAGACTACAATGTAAAACAAGTCCTCTATTGAAATGATATATTCTGCTACTCAGCTTAACTAAACTGACTACAATGTAAAACAAGTCCTCTAGTGTAATGATATATTTTGCCACTCAGCATAACTTAGGTGCTAGTTCTTGGGCGACAACTTTCGTGAATTAATCAAATAATTAAAAGTTTTTTCATGTTTTTGTTTGACAAGAAGAACGTAAGATTCCGTTCTACGAAAAATTGTAGTCAATAAACCTACTTTTAAATACATTTGCGTAAGTCGAAACGAACAGTATTCATTATTATTTAATATTGTACCTATCGCAATACATCTCAAATATTCATTAATGAATTATAACAGTTTAATTATTCTTCTAGAAATTTCGTGAATTAATCAAATAATTAAAAGATTTTTCATGTTTTTGTTTGACAAGAAGAACATAAGATTCCGTTCTACGAAAAATTGTAGTCAATAAACCTACTTTTAAAGACCAGCACTATTTAAGCGCCGTTGCTTTCCAGATTTTGCCAATCATTTCTAGAAATCAGATAATCTCTAAGGTTTTAAGATGTATTGCGAAAGGTACAAAAATAAATAATAATGAATACTGTTTGTTTCGATTTACGCAAATGTCTTTAAAAGTAGGTTTATTGACTACAATTTTTCGTAGAACGGAATCTTATGTTCTTCTTGTCAAACAAAAACATGAAAAATCTTTTAATTATTTGATTAATTCACGAAATTTCTAGAAGAATAATTAAACTGTTATAATTCATTAATGAATATTTGAGATGTATTGCGATAGGTACAATATTAAATAATAATGAATACTGTTCGTTTCGACTTACGCAAATGTATTTAAAAGTAGGTTTATTGACTACAATTTTTCGTAGAACGGAATCTTATGTTCTTCTTGTCAAACAAAAACATGAAAAAACTTTTAATTATTTGATTAATTCACGAAAGTTCTAGAAGAATAATAAATCTGTAATAATTCATTAATGAATATTTGAATGTTACGAGCTAGTGAGAAATTTCTAGACGTGCTAAGGGCAGTTGTTTAGCCATGTCCTTTGCAATTAGTTTCGAATGTTAATGACATCTTGCCTAAACAGTTACCTGAACTTAAAGCAAATGTTATAAACTCATTATTAACAAATAATACTACGCTCGAAACATTTTTCCATTCAATAAGTTTTCGCATTTTAATCGCATGAGTTATGTTGCTGCTTATGTATTACGCTTCATTCACAACAGCTGTGCGCGCAACAAAACAAATCAGCTGACAGGTATGGTCACTGTTATTGAGTTAAGACATGCCATTAATACACTTGCACGATTATCACAAATGGAATCATTTCCAGTTGAGTATAATTTACTAAAAAATGGAAAAGATGTCAAGTCAAGCGTTAGTCTTGCGAGTTTAAATTTGTTTCTAGAAAGTGAAAATATAATTAGAGTGGGAGGTAGGTTAAAGAACTCGCCTGACTTTAATTATAGTAAAAAACACCCGGTTCTTTTGTCTTCTAAACATCACTTTACACTTTTATTGTTTAGGCACGAATATAACCAATCTATGCATTGCGGACTTCAAGCGTTACTATACCGTTTACGCGAGAATTGGTGGCCTCTGTCGGGTAGAAACCTAGCTAAGAAGGTGACGCAACAATGTGTTACACTGTTATTTTTATTGTACATTAACGACCTCCCTAGACATATTCGGCATCCAATGACATTATTTGCGGACGACAGCACAGCCATAATCGCATGCGTAGATAAAAATGATTACGAAAGAGACATAAATGATACACTTAAAACAATAATAGATTGGCTTACTAAAAATAACTTAGTTATCAATCTTCAAAAAACCAAAGTCATGCATTATTACCAACGACTACAGACAGAAAATGTAAACACTAAATATAAAGACCAACTCGTAGATACAACCTCAGAGGCAAAATTCCTAGGATTGTATATTGATAAAAAACTGACATGGAAACCACAGGCTGAAAGCGTATGCCAAAAACTAAGCAAGACTGCTTACCTACTCTACAACCTTTCAAAAAAAGTAGATAAAGACACATTAGTGACAGCATACCATGGTTTAGTCGCTTCATTATTAAGATTCGGTGTAATTTTTTGGGGTAACTGTAGTGAGAGAGAAAGAATCTTTAAGGCCCAAAAACGGTGCCTGAGGTCAATGACAGGTCATAAAAATACAGAAAGCTGTGTGCCACTTTTTAAATCTTTGAAAATTCTTACATTTCCGTCCATGTATGTACTAGAAGTAGCCTTTTTCGTTAGAACAAATAAACACTTGTTTACCTCAATGATTGATATACGACAACGCACAGGACCGATTAGGTCTTTATATAAAAACCAACTTTATACAGGCGGTCATAAGACAGCTTTATTAAAGAAAAATATTTTATCCATGGGTCCGCTTATTTATAATAAATTACCTAAGAATCTCAAAGAATTACCCATCCAAATGTTTAAAAAACAGCTAACAAGGCTGTTACTAGACAAGTGTTATTACACAATTCAAGAATTTTTAAATGACAAAACTATCAGTTAAAATGTACCCACTTGTTATTGTAATTATTTAGCTGACATGATTATTTTGAATTTCTGATGTTTTTGACTGCGACTGTACTTAATCTGTATTAATACAATTTGTTGACATGACTCTATCATGACTATGATTGTATTTAATTAATTATTTTGGTGACATGATTATTTCTAAATTCTAATGATTTTGACTATGGTTGCATTCAATTAATTATTTTGTTGACTCGATTATTTTTATTCCTAATGTTTTACTATGATTGTTTTTAATTCATTAGTTTGCTGACATGATTATATTTTATTCCTGATGATTGACTATGATTGTATTTAATTTATTATTTTGCTGACATGATTATTTTTTTGTTATATCAAATTATATTGTAGAAATAATGATATTTACTGTCGAATGTTTTTAATTATGGTTGTACTAATTGCTGATCTTTTTAAATTATTGTATTCAACTGAACAATTTTGCATGCCGTAAGGTAAAATGTACCGGGACTGTCTACAGAAGTTACCATCTTATATGTATACCTACATTATTAGCAATAAATGATGATAAAAAAAAAAAAAAAAAAAAAAAATCCTAGTTCGCGCTGTTCTACATTTCAAGCACTGCCGGAAAACAAACCAACTCTTTTAACTCACATAAGATGTACTTAACAAAACCACAGACAAAGCCTTGACACGTGCCATATACTTAAAAAAAGAACACAGTAAATTCACAAACAGTCGTTATTTTGTTCCAACGAACATCTGGTACACCGTCTGGTGGAAGTACCACTGATAGCATGTTATCTATAAATTTGTACTTCAATATCCTATCGTTCACCGTAGTCGATGTTAACGAAGGAGACGCGTTCACTTCCAATAACCACGGCTTTATTTAATTGTCAATTATTATGTCGTAACCGTAACTCTCAATCACAGATGAAACAGCCTTCAAAGAATGAACTATCAACCAATGCTTCGCTGCAAACAGCTTCTTAGTAACCGCTTGAACTTGTGTACCTTCTAGATACAAGCGCAGATTCTGCACCGTCATCTTCCCGCCATGTATGTTATTATAATCACCTCCATGCTTCTGCACAGTAACGTTAGTCAGATGTACGTACATATTAACCAACTCCGTAACACTTGTGTCCGTACTTCACCGTGCAAAACCTACAAAAGCCGATTTGGAACAGATAAGCCTTCAGAGGTCGGAAAGAAGTAACCAACACGTAAAGTCGCAGGTCAAACTTTTTGCCCCCTATTAGTAAGGGATTGTCTATGTAACGCGAAATAACGTAACTTTCTATAGTCAATTGTGGATGAAAAGGTTTTTGCTTCCCGCGACCATCTGGTAATCAACGATCTCATCACCAGACTCAACGAGCATCGTTACTACACAATAGGATATGCAGACGATCTGGCAATCCTTGTACCTGGGAAGGTGACTGGAACCATCTGCAATCTTACTCAGCAAGCTCTGCGCATTGTGGAGCGTTGGTGCAGGGAGTATGACCTATCAGTAAACCCCACTAAGACTGAGCTAGTCATGTTTACTCAAAAAAGAGCTCTAGGGCCTTTCCGCCTACCTAAGCTGTTCAACACGGAACTACAGTTGTCCGACGAGGTCAAGTATTTGGGAGTCATACTTGACAGTAAGTTAAACTGGAGCAGTCATTTGGACAGCAAACTGGGCAAGGCATGTATCACCTTTTGGCAATGCAAGAAAATGATAGGCAAAAAGTGGGGCCTCTCCCCCAAAATCATACTCTGGTTGTACAGCGCGGTGATTCGGCCCTTGATTACCTATGGGGCCGTGGTGTGGTGGCCACGTACCAAGCTAATTACAGCCGTGAGTAGATTACAACGAATGCAAAGGCTGGCCTGCATGGCAATAACGGGATGCATGAGGACTACCCCGACTGCCGCACTCGAGGCCATGCTTGGACTCCCCCCTCTGCACCTGTTTATACAGCAAGAGGCAACGATGGCGGCAGTACGTCTCAAGGCACTGGATCTATGGGGTAAGAGAGTGACACAACACACCGCTCTGATTGAGGAACTCAACACCGAAGTCCCTCTAACAAAGGCAATCAACGACCGGATACCTAAGCAATTCATCTTTGACAAGAAATACAGGATCCAACTACACGAGGACCACCGCTGCGAAGGGTTACGCCCTGACGAGCTTAGGATCTTCACAGACGGATCCAAAACAGGCACTGGCACAGGTAGGGGAGTGTTCTCGGAGGACCTCAACATCCACCTAGCCTCGCCACTTGGGGCTCACAACACGGTGTTTCAAGCCGAGTGCTTGGGCATCACCCTGGCAGCCACAGCCATCCTAGCCAGGAAAGTTAAGGATTTCCCCATACGCATGCTCTCTGACAGCATGGCCGTCCTGCAGGCACTGAGTAGCCACACGGTTAGCTCTGGGTTGATATACGAATGTCACCAACGCCTAAACCAGGTCGGTACACATAACAAAGTAACCATTCAATGGATCAAGGGGCACAGCGATTCTCGAGGTAATGATGCAGCGGACGAGCTGGCCCGTAGGGGCTCCAGTATGGCGGCGGTGGGACCAGAACCCATTGTACCTCTACCCTTCGGTTACCTCCGCAATCTGGTAAGGAAGCGCACCAGAGAACAGCACCACAAATTGTGGAATGACCACAGCGAGTGCAGGCAGGCCAAGGAGGCACTTCCCTCTTTAGATGGCCGGTTCACGCAGAAAGTCCTGAGACTAACTAAACCACAGCTACGTGCAGTCACAGCCGTAACAAGTGGCCATGGGACTTTTAACAAGCATCTTTTTGTCTTAGGGATCACGGACAGTCCACTGTGCAGAGCGTGCATGGTGGAGGACGAGACAGCAGCACACCTGCTCCTAGGCTGCCCAGTAATCGCTGGTTACAGGGCCAGATTCCTCGGTGTCCCAGGTACCGTACAGGGGATAGTTGGCAACACCAAGGCGCTGCTGGCTTTCCTCGAGGAGCTGGGGTGGATCGAGTGAGGAAGACGAATCCCACCCGTACGCAAAATACGCGCTTAGACGTGGAGTTGCGGACACCAGCCCGTCTTAACTTAACTTAACTTCCCGCGACCATTTCTTCAATTTAGATTGTTTATGAGGAAAATGCTCGTTCCCTGAGATTTTTCGCACGGTTTCATGATCCAGGTGCTTTGCGGTGATTTACGGTACTCCCCGACAAACATGTTGTAGTCGGCGGATAACACAAACGTAACAGGTACAAAGTCTAGATGAACGTAGCGACTTACCACTTGACCTCCGTGTAATGCGACCTCGGCTTTCTCCGCCAAAGGATTGCCTTCCCTTTCGAGATCCTTTCTAAAGACCTTTATATTTTTCACGAGCAAGTCCTTACGCGACAGTTCCTAGTGGTTTGGAAAGTGATTTATTATTTGGTTGTCATTCATCCGGTATCCGCTCTCGACGCTGAATAAGTTCCGGCACGTCTGCGTGGAGGCCCAGTAGAAGTTCCATTCATCTTCGGGCCCAACTTGATTCCATGCCCGCCCCTCGATGTTGCTCATTAAAACTGATTTTTCTAAGTCCGTACAAAAGTTAACTCGGCATCTTTCACCAGCCGGCGCGTTGACGCGTCCGTAGAGGCTGTTTGAGATTCTCTTAACGTCTTGACTCATGGTTAAATGCTTTCGCGTTTATTTTGAGTGCTATATTTACCAAATATTCGGCGCACAGGTGCGCATCTACGGTTGTCATGGCTTTCGAAAAAAAACGCTCGCTATTGGCTGGTTTCCAATAGGGCTTGTTTCGTACAACAATACATACCTCTGTGATTATATCGAATATTATCTGGCATAGTAATAATTGCTTCGTTAAGGATTGTTAGCGGCTAAGTTGAGTGTAAATAAAGTCGTTTTTTGTGCATAAACCTAATTCAATACGAAATCACGCGACATAAAACAAATAGGTGTTATGGTAAAACCGAGCTAATTATCGAGTGTACTGGAACACTCCGGGTTCACACTGAACTTGGCGCTCGTAAAAGAGTAAGCACTTTCCGTGTTAATATTGATTTGATGTTTTACGACAACCGTCGCTCATAGTGCCATATTGAGCCAGTAAACAAGCGATGTTAGCAATAATATTTATTTAATAACTTAATATTTTTTACGGATAGTCAGTAGCCAGGCAATCTGACTCCAATCTTGCCAAGCCTACCTAATCACTGAGTTGTAAAGGTCTGATAGGCAGTCGCTCCATTTAAATAACCGGTATTCAGTTGCATCTGGTTTCCCTAGACGCCGACATCAATATAGTTAGGAAAGGCTAGACTGATTAATTGAACTGAACATTTTTAATAATTCAGATTGAGTGTGAAAATCTTATGCATCTATACGGAAACTGTATTTTCTATTCAAACCCTAATTTATAAAGGTATAAGGCACTAGAATACATATAATGTCAAACACAGTACCCATAAAAATACTGTTAAATAATTTGTTTTCTCGTGTACCTACAATTTCTTAGAACCCAAACTGCAATCTAAGAAACATCGAAGTTTTGCTCTTGACTAGCTCCTTCAATCTGTAAATCACCTAAAATGAAAGTACTCTCGCCAATCACCCCACAACAACAATACTTTAAATTCTACGATGGAAAACAGTCTGCGCAATTTTCTTGGCCTCAAACTCGGGTCGGTAATAAAACATTCATTTCTAACTCTCACATACGGCATGATTTAATAAATATTAATTACTATATAGCAGCAGTGTTGTTATTAAATTAAATACAATGAGTATTGCATTGTTGTTTTAGGAATCGATAGATGGAATGAGGTAAATTTTAACTTCCTTCCTAGTTCGTAGCTTCTGCCAGTGGCTTCGCCCGCGTGGAAGTCGAAAATTATCTCGAGGTAACATATACCCGGGATAAAAAAGTATCCTATGTGCTATGCCTGACTATAATCTATCGCTGTGCCAAATTTCATCCAGATCAGTTTAGCCGTACTGGCGTGTAGAAGTAACAAAGACATTCACAAACTTTCGCCTTTATAATATTAGTGTGATATTAGCTTCGGCCAGCGGCTTCGCCCGCGTCAAAGTCGAAAATGATCCCGAGGCAACATATTCCCGGGATAAAAAGTCTCCTGTTTGCTATTCCTGACTATAATCTTTCTGTGTGCGGAAATACATCCAGATCGTTTCGTCCAGCCATTTGAGCGTGAAAAAGTAACAAACACACTCACAAACTTTCATCTTTATAATATTATTGTGATGTGATAAAATAATTAAGAAATTCACTACTTACCACTCTAGCCAGTCAATATTGTTAGGTTAAACTGCCTCGTTGGTATAGTGGTCGCAAGTGCTACTGTTGAGCTACTGAGTGATATCCTGGGTTCAACTCCTGCCCGGCGAGATAAAGTGATATTGAGTTCTTCTATCTGGAATTTCTCAGTAGCAGCCAGGAGATTGTATTTGTGACCATCTGATTTGTTGTAGAAATATGCTCGCCCCTATTTCATGAGGCTTAATCATGTCAAGTACACTTCAGCTTAATCCTTTGATGATACCGGCGTGCTGTTATGTATTTTATGGTCAACATTCCATCTATCTAGAAAAAGTTTCAACATTCGTATTTTTACGGGTCGCAATCCAAAAAAATCACTGCACAAATCGAATATCTTCAGGTTATGCAATTCTTTTTTTTTATTTCGCATCTGTCTCGCTCGGACGAGCTATGACATAGACATCGTCACATAGCACTCGCATAAATGAATTCAAAAGTTTTCAAAGTTAACTGCTGCTACTTCTTTTGCCGATTGTATTATGTAGGTAGGTAGAGGTACAGCCGAAATGGCTATGAATAGGCACATAACTTACAACTACGTACTTTGAGACCATGTACTGATCTGGGTGTCTTATGAATGTGAGTATAAATATTTGTAAACGCACCCACTATACAGGAAGATATTCCTAGTGTGGGGCAATTATTGTATTAATAAATTGACAGTGTAACGGAAAGATGAAAGATTTTCCCTGTATACCGAATGGCTAGTTTGACTGTATATAAAGGTAAGTTAATCTTGTTATTATTGTTTAGGTATAGCTTAGCTATAAATAAGTAACAATATTAGTAGATAGTTATCATTGTCGTGCAGATAATCCTACACGTATAAGTGTCGCACTAATTAGGTACCTAGTAAGCAATAAGGGTAATTAATTATGGATCATTATCTGCAGATTGATACCAGTTATCATTCAACTGTTAACTATAATATCTGTTATCTTCCTAATGACGTGTCAGTGACGTGGTGACTAATGATTGCTAATTAGGAAGGCTATTTTAATAAAATAGGTATTAAGTTATGGTAACTAGGCAACGAAACATCCAATAATATAAAATTAGTCTTACCAAGGGGCATCGTATTACCCAGGAACTGGGTTGTGAAGTTAAGATAGGTAATCGCTCCATATAAAATACCGGTATCCAGCTGCATCCGGGTAGACTGGAGCTCGTCTCCAATATAATGAGGTAAAGGGTTAACAGCTGATGTTGCGATAGGTTATGAATATCACTCAAAAAGCAATGTCCTGCTAACATATTTCGAAAGTAACATTACTTCTGGTAAATTTGTTATAATTTGCCAAAAATTAAAGAGACTGCACATTTTTTTTCTGAACCTACATCTTTGTTAAAAGAACAGATAGGTCAACAGATGTATATAGATACCTAATCTTATCAGAAAAGCTGTATCTGCTCCATTTCAGCAGGTGACAAGCAGGATTCCAACCGCGATCCGTATCACAGGCAATCTCAGTGAGCTAATCAGTCTTACTGGCAATCAAGTAGAGAGAGACAATTAAATAAGTCTGATAACATAGTCACTTCTGTTTCTGAGAGCTAAAGTTTTCCTTAAATAATAAATATAAGCAAAAATATATCGAATTTAGCAATCTTTTTACTTTGTTTATTTACCGCAATTTCTTACTTAATTCACCTTTTTTTTTCATTTTGACAGCCGACGCCGACCATAGATTAGCGCGCTCTGTCATTTGTCTACGGTTTTGACAAATGATCATTGAGCCGCCGGGATTTTGGTCGTATATTTATTGTGTTTTATTTATATATTTGTTTTATACGTTATACACATACATACTGTGACTCACCTTCTGTGTTTATACTATTTTGTTATTATTTATCTTATTTTATTTTATTCCTTAAATAGTGTATGTTTCGTTTACGTGGATGTGTCCGTGGCATCAACAGTGCCCAGGCCTTATCAGAATATCAGCGCAGCGTTATTTTCTTTTTAATATCGTTGCACATGCTGATATAGGAGCCTTCTTGGTCTCGCACGGGGTTATTTATTTTTATTTTTTATTATGTCTGTTTTGCTTATCTCGTGTCTCCTGTGCGGGTCATATACAAATAATTTTTCTTTCTTTCAATTCATCACTTCATTTATATTTTGCGTTTCGTCTTACGTGAACCGAATTTTTATGAGCAAAAAGTGCGCAGTATTTTTATTACTCGAAGAAAATAAATAAAACAACAGCTTTTATTAAGTGCGATTTAATTTTAGTATTTCATTTTTAAGTAGTAGTAAAACTTTATACTAAGAACACTTTACACAGCTGTTTTTTTTCTAGCATGGCAATAGTGGTAATTGATCCTTCCTTGACGTAGGTCAAGGAAGGATCAATTTGAAATTTTATTCAACGCAATATCTGTGGTAACAGGACACTTACGCAAAAATCCATTCGCGCAAGTGTCTTTTGCGCAAAAGTTATTCGCGCAAAAGTCCATTAGTGCAAGTGGCTTTTCACTTAAAAATAAATTCGCGCAAGTGGTTTGGCGCAATTGTACCAGATACACAGCATCCTAGAAAAGAAAATGGTGCTCAATTCAGTCAACACAACTTAGTTACTTATTTAACGTACTGGTACTTCGGTGTTGTAAGCCAAGAACATTAAAGCAAATATTTTCGGGTTATTGGACGACTCGCCCGAATTTAACTCGCCCGAATCGGGCGAATTGTCCACTATTAAAAATATTCATTTTTCTGTGTCGATTCGCCCGAAGTTATTTTATCGGTGGGCGAATCGACCACTCCAATATTATTTAGTGGACGATTCGCCCGAATTTTATTTTAGACTAACAAACAATATAAAAGAACAGTCGTGCTCACCCGTCTCGGTAATAATATGAAGAATTAATCGAAGTTAATAGATATTGTACTAGAAACTAGGAAAGCAATTCAAACTACCAGGAGGCCAGAATCATGAAGAAGTATTTGCAGAGCTAGAATCATTAGCGGTAGAGACTAACGGAGTACTAGGGCTTCAGAATCGAAAATCACCCGGTTCTCTTTTTACCGCTCATTATTCCAGCCTAGCTTCCTCATGATTATAATCTCCTGGTACTTAAATTAGTCTTTACCGGTACCGAAATGACCTGATAGGTTTCAGGTCTGATAGGTTTCTCTGCCTGGATTCAAGATTGTGCGCAATGATAAACGGGCAAGGGATGTGGAGAGGTTGCCATTTATCTCCGAGGAGATATCAGTTACAAGATAGTTGACCAGTCTCCGAGTGTCTACACAATATTTGCGAAACACTTTTTTGTTGAAATAAACTTCCAACATACTAAGGTACTTTTAGGAGTCTATTATAGTCCCTCTTGCTAAATTGATTACTTTTGCTCCTTCGAAGCCAACGCACAATATGAGCATACGATTATTCTCGGAGACTTCAACACTTGTCTGCTAAAGGGCGATTCAGCAACCGTAAACTCCAATCTGTTGTCTCTTCTATTAATATGCACATACATCCGTTAAATGCTACTCACAGGGCTCCTCACTGTTCTCCTTCTCTATTAGATCTCATCCTAGTTTCTGACCCTAACAAAGTAGCCACACATGGACAGCTTTCTGCTCCTTTTTCCTACCATGACCTCATTTATCTCTCCTATAAGATTCGACCACCTAAACGCAAGGCCAAATTTCTTTCTCTTCATAGTTTTAAAAACATTGATTTGGAGCGTTTGAGAGCTGATGCGGGTGGCATTGACTGGTCTCTTGTGTTAGCCTGCGAGGATATGGACACCATGGTGTCAATCTTCACCAGGATATTTTTGGATTTATACGAGGCACACGCCCCCCTAAAAAAGGTGAGAGTCAAACACCTTCCTGCGCCATGGCTATCTCCAGCAATAAAAAACCAGATGGCTAAGCGAGATAAGGCTAAGCACTTGTACAGAAAGCAGCCGACTGAGGAAAACTGGAAAATTTATAAAGGGATGCGAAATCGCTGCAGTCGTTTGTGTAGGAATGCGAAAAGGCGCCACATTCACAGCTCAATTGACAACTTCAACCCAACACAAGTATGGCAGTTTTTAAAGACTCTCGGTATTGGCAACACCTCTAGTAAGAGTTCTTCTGATAAAATGGACCTAAATGCACTTCATGCTCACTTTTCTAAGTCCCCAGTTACCATCGACGATCATGTTAAATCTTCCACTCTCAACGATCTCTTTAATCTTCCATTGCCAACAAATACTTCTTTGTCTTTCCACCCAATTACTGAACTAGACATTAAGAAATGTATCCAATCCATCTCCACTAAGGCGGTAGGTGACGATGGCCTTCAACTGCAAATGTTCCTACCTATTTTGAGTATAAATATATATAATAGTTCCTATTGTAATTCATATTGTTAATTTTTCTCTTTTGAATAACTCCTTTCCTTCAGCTTGGAAGAGGGCCCACGTTCTACCGCTTCCCAAAGTTTCAAATCCCTCCTCACCATCCCAGTTCCGTCCAATATCCATCCTCCCAATCCTCTCCAAAGTCCTCGAGAGTATTGTTCAGAAGCAACTATCCTGTTACTTATACTCTAATAGCCTGCTGAGTCCTTACCAATCTGGTTTCAGACCTGGCCATAGCACCGTTACGACTGTAGTCAAAATTTCCGATGACATACGACTGGCTATGGACAATAAATGTCTAACAATATTGGTTCTATTGGACTTCAGCAGTGCTTTTAACTCAGTTGACTTTGATATTCTCTTAGGAATCCTTTCTTCCCTTAATGTGTCTGCTCCGGTAATTGAGTGGTTCAAATCTTATCTCCGGGGTCGCAGTCTGTTCGATCTGATGAGGATTCTTCTGAATGGTGTGACTTGGCTGCGGGCGTTCGTCAAGGTGGTGTTCTCTCTCTTCTCTTTTCAATTTTTATAAATGCTATCACTATGGTCTTAACTTCTAACTTTCATTTCTATGCACGACGACTTGCAGTTATATCGCCATTTTAAGGTGGGTGAACTCTCGGCGAGTTCACCCACCTTATAAACCTACCTTATAACCTGATAACCTTGAAAATATCAACAAGTGGACTCAGTCCTTTGGACTCCTCCTGAATCCAACTAAATCTCAAGCGATCATTATTGGTGGCAGATACATGCTCAATCTGTTGGATCCCCAGTCTCTTCCGCCAGTAATGTATAACTCAGTGCCCATATACTACTCCAAAAGCACGAAAAACTTGGGCGTCCATATAGACACTAACCTCTCTTGGGAGGTTCATATTGCTGATGTGAGTAAGAAGGTCTTCTACTCTTTTCAGTCTCTTAAACGTCTCCGAAAATTCTTACCATTTCAAACTAAGGTCACTCTTGCTCAATCTCTTCTTCTACCGCTCATAGACTATGCGGATGTCTGTTTTCTTGATGCAACAGTGGTTCTCCTAAACAAACACAAGCGATTGCAGAACTTGTGCATCCGCTTTATTTTCGGCCTCCGCAAGTACGACCATGTGTCGGCATTTCGGACCAGATTGAAGTGGCTTACGATTCGGCATCGGCGATATAATATCCCTTCTCTATAATATCCTGCACAATCCTACTTCTCCCCAATACCTTCGCGAACGGTTTGTGTACCTCGTCCCGAGGGGCAAACCTTGTCGCACGGCCACTTCGCTTCTCCTTCGTACTCCACGTCACACTTCCAGCCGATATGACGGTTCCTTCTCTGTAACTGCAGTGCACCTCTGGAACTCTCTCCCACACTCCCTACGCGATAGCCCTTCTCTCGATGTCTTCAAGAGGAAAATTAAAGAGCATTTCCTTTTAACGCAATGTTAGTAGATATATATATTTGTATTTATGTATGTATGTATGTATTTATTTATGATTTATATTTATGATTATAATTATGTCATTTTAAAAATTGTACACTGGATCCTACCCTCTTTTGTCATCATTCTCTGTCACCCTAGGGTTTGCTGTAAGAGAACTCAACATTGAGTTAAGCTCGCCTTTGTACGTGTACTTTATTATCACATTGTATTGAATATTGTTTTTGGTGTACAATAAAGAATTAAGAAAAAAAAAATCTTTTTACAACATTATGGAGGCACAAATTAATTATATTATTTTATAATTATTAATATTAAGTACGCCGAAAGGCTTAATTTTAATTAAGTTTGGTATTATTCGACCAAATACATTTAATACAAGAAACTAACCCACTAACACATACCTGCTAGAAATAAAGTTATTATATACGAATGAAAGGAATAAAAGGGCTTAATTTTATTTTATTATTCGACCAATAAACAAGATTTTGCTGTTTAATTTTAGCATTATTTTTGGTTTGTTTAATGAAATTAATGTACCAACACGAGTTCTTGGAATCATGAAATTAATGAGAAAAAGTTTTGACAAAATCATTAACATTATTACTATGAACATCAAATAATGTTAAATTTATTGCAATATATTAATTAAAGTCTATTTTGATTAATATATTTTACGATCCTGTAGGTGTGATCATAATTATAGATATCATAATTCTTACCGAAAATTTTTCTGGTTTTTTTTTGACAATACCTGTAACTTCCAAACTTAACCCAACCGTTAAAAAACTGCAGTTAAGTATTTCATTGATAAGCTATTAGGCGCTGAAAGTGTAAAAAAGTACCAAGGCAACGTAGTATACGGCAAATATACGGCAGTAGCGTCGAGTGCCGTAGGTGGTGTAGACTAAGAGCTCTCCCATATAGATTAATGAATGTGGACGAAATAAAAGAGGCGTGCGCTCGGAAAAGAGGGCTCCATTCTCTTAGCCTACAAGAGAAACAGCTAGACATATGTACAGAAGCGAGCGAAGGTTGCGGGGAAAATTCATGCCACGATAGAAAAATAAGATTTTGCTTTAGGAAAACTTTTGTGAAACTGATTACGAGCCTTGAAGTATCAAAGATAAAAGTTTGTTTCGTGTAACTTAAAATACAGTCAAGTTGTGAATGGATCTTATGATGATGATTGATATCGTCTATTTTGCTGAAAAGTTACCTTTCCATAAGCTGACTTAAAATACAAGATATTAATCCCCAGGCCGCTGGTTTAGGAAACAAATCTATTTGTTTTCGGAATTAAGGTAGTCTTTATGATACTCCAGCGATAGACATCATCATCAGCCTTTTTAATGTTCCTACTGCTGCGATTCCGGCCTCCTATCATAGAGAGAGAGTGGGCTCCACCACGCGGGCCCTGTATGGATTGGTAGATGTCACATGTCTTCGAATTTTGGTTCTTGGATATGCCTATTTCCTATAATTTAACTTCATTATACTAGTAATACCTGCGTTGAATTGAAAAATGTTAGACTTAGTTCGGATTAGTATATTTCCAATGAAAATTACCGTCATTTTTTTTTTGTACATCCATGTTCCTTTATTTGGTAATCAGCAAAAAAACAGATTACAAGCAAGCACGTACTTTCGCAGTAGTGGACTTTCATTAATTTACAAAAAATGCTGAAATTCCCTGAAATAGCCAGAGTGAATTTCTGGGTTCACAAGAAAAGTACCTATTACAGCCAGTTTCCTGACCCCAATCGTGGAAAAAAGGCTTCCCTAATATATACCATAGAAATAACATGTGACCCGCAGGCTTATTACGTATCTTTTGCAAGAGCAAACCGATAGCGATTTTTGCGCAATAATTGCTCTTCAATACAAAAGTTTTAAAGATGTTGGCAGTTTTTTTTTTTAATAATTCCATTTGACAAACAGCGAGCGATTAGCAAACGATTATGTAGGACCTACATTGCAGGTAATTCCGACTTTTATGACAAAAACGTTTGATCGCTATCGTTTTGCTATTGCAAAAGATACGTAATAAGCCTGCCAGTCGTCAGGTAAATAAATTGTCCAGAACCCGCTGGGCTCCTTTCGCCACGTTTCGTGTAACTTTGGTAATGCTCGGCCATCATCGGCTGGTTCATCGTGGACGAAATCATATTTTGCACGTATAACCGCTGAACGATCTATTTTTAAAATGGGTTGCTTAGACGCGCAGCTATTTTTTCTCTGTCTTATTTATTTCGATAAGTTTTTAAAATGTACTTTTAATGCACTCTGTAAATTAGTGGCTACCATCACTCTAGATTATTATTGGATGAATTTCAATTTGATTCATCCTTGTTCATGAATTGCTTTAGTTACGGCGTTATTTTACATTCATACTGATTTATATGTTTTAAAAATATTTTTCATTTTTGTTTTATCTGAACTTTGTAGCTTTTTATACGTAATAATCCGTAAGAAATATATCTGAATCCGTACACTGCACATACAAACATGAATCTAATTTTTTTCAGGATGTTGCTTTATAGAAACTTGGTACATATTTCTTACAAATAATAAAAATCTGGTGATAAATGCCTATGACTGCATTTAAATCCCTATGCTCTGTCGGGAAAACCCCGAGTTCCCGTGCATTTCCGGACAAATATAATTATGTGGGACACTCCGGATGGTCGGAGCATACAACAAATGCGCAATTTGCCCAAGTTTTGTAACAGAAAAAACATGACGGAGTTATGTTTTTATTTTTAATGATGAGCCCGTTTCTATGGCAGCATGTGTAAATGAGTGTTTTAATTATTCCGTGATTCATTGCGCAGTCGATCAAGTACGGCATCATCCAACATACGGTTACGTTGGATGACCCGCACCTGATCCGACAGACGTTGGGCCGAAACGTTGACAGCTGGCTCAAGCACCCGAAACAGAGAGAGCATCCGACCACGGTACGCAGTCAGGTTACTTCCCCCCTCTGTAGCCCCAAAGTATGCGCGCATGACGTTTTCGTTGATCAATTGCGTCCATCGCATGCGCTGCACACTTCCACCGGGAGCGGGGACCCTGTCAGAGGCCGATGGGCCTCGAGGTCCCAAGCTGTCCGGCGGCCGGCGTCCTCCCCGTCGACGCGCAGGTGGTGGTGTCGTCGGCGGAGAGAAGTATTCGTCACTCGAGCTCGACGCAACTGCAGCGTCCGGGATCGCTTCACTCACGATTGTAGATGGTCCCGGCGGCTGCGAGGCGGAGCTGAGCGACGAACCCGAAGATGTTGGGCGGATTCGTGAAAATATGGTGTCGTTAAATGCAATGTAGTTTCTCAAAGTTAATTAGTGTACTCATTGCTGTTATAAGTTACAAGGAAATAATTTGAGAATTGCAAGAACAGACCACAATTAAATTATTAATTAACACTAGCTAACAAGTAATAGCGATTCAGGCTTCACTGCCGCAACTTATGCTACAGGAACCGGACACTTTCCGGAAGAAAAGTTGGCTATTACACTAACCGATAGTCTAGCTTTCAATCAATGAAACAATTTCGTTATCGGATCAAGATTATGAAAACCTTTTATAAACAGATGAACAAACAATTCTTGCTACTTAATAATTTGTATTTATTTATTAGTTTATCCTCGCACTGGAACACCTTGCAGCAATTACACCAATGGAGCTCAATCTTATAATAAACTCTATATAACTTCAACAGCCTACTTCCGTAAGTGAGTTTGGCAGGACAAAGGGTATGACGCCATTAGAGTTTGGCAAATTTCCTTTAAATTTGTTCGGTATTGCCAAAGTTATGAAATTATTATTAGGTATTCCAATTCCCAAATGTCCAATTCCCGAATATTCTTATAGTCGTCAAGTGTTGACTGTTCAGTTCCATAAACTAAACAACCCGCCTTTTATAGTAACGAAAAACTCTTAGTTAACATTCTTTTAATTGTCTATGACTCACCCTTTTTCTCTAAACTAGTCAACAAGAGAAAATTAATAATGGAAGACATACATAGCAACGTACATCAGCAGAGCTGGTCTCTAAGGAAATTTACTTTAAGAATATTGCACAACTTTTAAAACTTGCTTTAAAATTTTGTAACTAACATAGATGTAGGTATACTGAGATATATCCAGGCCACATTCCTTTGCACAAGTTTAAGAGGGATGCGGACATCACCGCGGGAAGCCTCTAGCGAATATACAAAACTTTAATGAAACTGCAAAAGTTGGACTTTAATGAATCTAAACGCCGCACTGTGTTTATCTTCGCCACTGATAACGAATGGAGTTTCTGTTCAGTGAGCTGTTATAACTCTTTTGTTGTAATACGTTGCACGGTGTTTAGTCAGCTAAAGTAAAGAATTGCAATGAATACATAATTATGTAGGAAACTTACCATTGCGATTCATACTCAATCTCTTTTGGGCTAATACAACGTCTGTATATCTGCAGTTTTAAAATTATAGATATTTGCTTCTTTTACCATGTCACGAAATTGAGATATGGCTGGTTTTTTAAATAACAAAGATAGCTGAAAATAAAGATAACTGGAAGACTCTTAATTCATTGACAATCTTCCAGTAGATTAAAGTAGTCATGAATATAAAAAATCTTTTACTCAGGGATAAATTCTAAAACATGAAAAAAATAGCAGATCTTATTTCTTTTAATATGTTAGAGTTCGCCTCCTGACGACTGTCATCGAATTTATAAGCCATTTATAATATTCTTTCCACCATGTGTTCAGTAGCTAGGCAGTGTGAGGACGTCTAGCGGCGCTGTGAAAATTTGTGATTTGTTCCACCAAAGCTGTGCGAGGAGCTTACGTGGTGCATAGATGTGTACCGGATTCTTTTCAGTTGTGCACGCTCACTTTCCTTCCACTCTTACTTTTGTTACGTAAAACCAAGCTTCGCTAGCTCTTGTCAGCGATAGCTGCGCCAAGCTAGGTTGGTTAGGTAATTTGCACATCTTTATCTCTTGTTTAGTGGTAGCAGACCAAAATGCATGAAGTAATGCCACGTTTCACGGTGGTATTCTAGCGGTAAGTGGTAGTGTACAAACAGCGTAAATGCAAAATTAACAAATCAAATCAAATCAAATCAAATGTTTTTTATTTCACATAGGCCTACATGGGCACTTATAAAACGTCGACAAAAGGTGCACGGTTCGGGTTAGTCGTTTCCTGTGGAGAAGAACCGGCAAGAAACTCCACGGTTACTCTTTTAAAAAAATTGGTTTGTTTTTACAATATTTCCACGTTACAGTATTAGTGCTTAGATATGGGGGGACAACGTAGGCCCGACAATAAGTCGTAAGAAACTAAAAAAAATATTGTATAAACGAGAGAGTTAACAAATGTTAACAAGCGTCTAGAAATCTAGAAGGCCTACAATGTTCACACATTCACAAAACAATCAGTAAAAGAATCTATACAAAGGAAAAAATAAATAAAAATATATAACAAGACTAAATTTAACATGTGGCACAAATGTTGTTATCAGTGCTGTAACTATTCATAGCAAAGGGCTATAAAGATTATTGAAATCATTGTAAAAAGTCTAATTAAAAGAAAGAAAAAAAGTAAAAATGAGATTGAGAAGAGTTAGAGACATCCACATATTTGTGCCGTTTATGAGTTACCAGGGAAGCCGCATGCGCAGAAGGAGCTAAAATTTTTATCTTCAACGTAGTCCTTGATTTTGTAATATGCTTTTTTAATAAGGACGCGTTTGATGTAGTTTTTGAACTTTCCATCGGTCAATTCTATAACTGGCTTTGGCAACTTGTTATAAAAGCGTATACTGTTTATAAGAATCTATGCAAATCGAACCAGGATATACAATTAACTCGCCTTAACTCGACGGCTTTTCTGATCCAATACACGATGGTTGTACTGGAACTGCTTTGTTGATCGAAACGGTTGATCGTATATCACAAAATTGCAACTACGTTGTATGGTTATGTGCCAGTAAATAAACAGTAAACTTGCGAATTCCACCCCACTGCCGTACTATAAGAGTCAGAATGCCGCTATCTGACAACTGAGCGATTTGAGTTTTTTGATGCCTACAAAATCAGCAAAAAATTCTCTATCGATCTCGTTAAGTAGTATTTTACTACTATAAATAAATTCCGGCTTAAAAATTAAAACGCCCCAAATTGCTATGTTTACAAACCTATTTTTTGATAAGATTAAGTCATTGATTTAAACTAACAAAAAAACTAAACTATTCGAAAGTACGAAACTAGATCAATATTTTGATATCACATTTATGATTTATAGTTAATAGACAGCGTCGATTTTTTATTACTACGCGGTATTTTGTTTTTAACTCAAAATAACTGTTTTGTCAGATAGCGCCAATTTAACTACAGGACGGCAGCCAGGAACTGTAAAACAGAGCTGTTTCATCAAATATCATCGGGAGACAATGATATTGAATTTGTTGGACGACCACGTTTGTATGATTTTGTTGCGGGGTTTAGTATAACAAAGTTGTGTTTTTATTTTATTTTTTTACCCGGCTGCAAGGAAAGGAAGGTTATGTTTTTTTTGCGCGTATCTTATATGTATGTATTTTTGTATGTATGTGTGTAATATTCTTTGTTACCTCGTATCTTTCAAACCACTTGACGGATTTGTAGAATTAAGAAATTGTTAGATAGGTCTTGGCCGCCCAAGTGTTCTTAGATAAGTGCCGTTAAAAAAAAAGAAACATGGCGGATTTTGGTCGCCATATTGTAGGGGTTGCAATTTTTTTTCTTCGAAGCCCATCGTGGGGGTATCAAAATGAAAGGTTTATAGAGATGATTACAAAAATATACCATTTATATGTTTAAAAGTCATTGGAAAAAAAAAATTGTATAACTAAAAAGTTAATAAAATCAAAAAACGCGACTGCAAAGATGTAAACAAGACGAAAATCATGCTGTGCCTCGAATATATATCTTCCGACTGCACACCATGATTTTCTTCTTGTTGTCATCTTTGCAGTCGGGTTTTTTGATTTTATTAACTTTTTTTTATTATATTGCATTTTAAAGCCAGTTGCGAATTAATTTACAACGTTGTTATGATTTTTCACGGTCGACTGTTCAACACGCAGTTTTATCTGAAAATGTTATCTTTTTATTTAATTGTGAAAACCACGGTCACAGCATATATAATAAACTTATATATTAATCTGCAAAGTAATCATGGTTTGAGCATCTAGCTTAAACTACCAAATTGTTCTTACTACTTATAAACTTATTATTAAAAGACTTTTTGATGGTGCGACGCAATTTAAATTGCGTCGATAGGCGATATCGTGCCAGTATTTACTAAGAAAGTTTCAAGTGTAAAACAGTCGATTGGCAAAGCATTGCGCCCATGTGAATGTACACGAACTTGAAATTTCGCTTTAATGATCACTTAAAAGTATGATATGAATAGACCAATTAGTAAGGTCGCTAAATGTCTTTTAGATAAACATTAAATTGATTTTATAATTTTCTTTTTCTGTGTTCGTATTTAAAGCCAATTAAATTGCAAACTTTTAGTATTAGGAGTTTCAATTTCCAGTCCATTAAACTTCTAAATGCCCGTATAATCCACATTTAGTAGGTAATAAAAAATAGACTTTCCTATCCTATATACCTTTAAGGAATGAGAAACCCCTTCTTTTAAGGCCTTGTTTTTTGATCCGCAGTTAACTGAACTATTGTTTAAAAATAGTACCTAACCAATGGTTTATTAATAATTAATAATTAACTCAACAACTTATTTTTAACCATTACTTAAGTAATAAAAAAACAACGGATCAGAAAACTGGACCTTAATCCGCTTTTCCCAAAAGAACATATCAATATGTTTCTTAGCAATATTGAAACGAGATAATATCCTATAACACAATATTATTAGGTAAAATAGCGGTCCCCCAACGCGACGACGCTTGGATAAAATTAAATAGTAGTTAGGTATTGTAAACGTAAAGTGACAGTGTGCCAGTACATATTATTTATTACTTTTTAGAGGGTTTTTTTGAGTCGGGGGTTTTTAAATTTTTAATTTAATTTTTATTTCATGATTTTTAAATTTTATTTACTAGTAGTCACGCTACGATTGACCATCTTTGGGTATAGTTGTCGTTAGGACTTGTTGTAAATATTATTACGGGTAGTGTGGCAGACGCTGGTAATATAATAAAACCACATAAATAAGATTAAATAGTGGACTGTATTTAAATTGAAGCACAAGGTACATTAATAAAATATATAGGTACGTGTTACACTGGTAGGGTGCGAATGATGACTGACTTAGGATCGTTCACATGAACGGGATGAGTGGATTATTATGTAAGCTTCATACATAAATTGACTACTCCAAAGACGATACCTCTGCTGTAAGTTACTGAGGAGTTGGGTGTCCTGTGATTCCTGGTGATGCACCAGCATCAGGTCAAGATTATTATGTTTTAGCAATATCATTGAACTGACAGTTTATCTCTCAATCCCCTATCCATCACCAGCACCATCTATCATCAGACCCTGAGCACCATATATCTACAACCTATTCAATGAGATCATTCCAATGAGTCCAAAGACGATACCTATGCTGTAAGTTACTGAGGAGTTGGGTGTCCTGTGATTCCTGGTGATGCCCCAGCATCAAGTCAAGATTATTATGTTTTGGCAATATTATTGAACTGACAGTTTATTTCTCAATCCCCTATCCATCACCAGCACCATCCATCATCAGACCTTAATCACCATATATCTACAACATAATCAATGAGACCATTCCAATGAGTCCAAAGACGATACCTCTGCTGTAAGTTACTGAGGAGTTGGGTGTCCTGTGATTCCTGGTGATGCACCAGCATCAGGTCAAGATTATTATGTTTTAGCAATATCATTGAACTGACAGTTTATCTCTCAATCCCCTATCCATCACCAGCACCATCTATCATCAGACCCTGAGCACCATATATCTACAACCTATTCAATGAGACCATTCCAATGAGTCCAAAGCCGATACCTATGCTGTAAGTTACTGAGGAGATGGGTTTCCTGTAATTCCTGGTGATGCCCCACCATCAAGTCAAAATTATTATGTTTTGGCAATATCATTGAACTGACAGTTTATCTCTCAATCCCATATCCATCACCAGCACCATCCATCATCAGACCCTAATCACCAAATATCTACAACCTATTCAATGAGACCATTCCAATGAGTCCAAAGACGATACCTCTGCTGTAAGTTACTGAGGAGTTGGGTGTCCTGTGATTCCTGGTGATGCCCCAGCATTAGGTCAAGATTATTATGTTTTAGCAATATCATTGAACTGACAGGATTCTAAATTTCAAATTGATTTGATTTGAAAGTTGCTCATATCTTTTCCTTAATTAGTAGAGAGCTGATTATCTTCAAATGGCTGAGAATATTTTCTTGAATCTTAGCTAAGAACACTCTCGATTAAGTCACCTTTTAAACAAAAAAAACTAAATCAAAATAGGTCCACCCGTTTGGACGCTATGATGCCACAGACAGACACACATATACACAGATACACAGATACACAGCAACACACCTCAAACTTATAACACCCCTCTTTTTGCGTCGGTTAAAAAATAAACCAACAAATGACATTAAATAAAGTTGCATCATGTTTGGAAAACATAACGAACTTCTCACAGTTAGTTGACTCTTTTACCAAAAAAAAATCCATATATACAGCAACACACCCGGTATAACAAAACAGAATGAAACGTTAAAATTTATACAGAAAGTTAATAGACCGCAACTTCTGGTGCCCGTCCTCATACTGGCTACATTCATTTATTGGCGCACAGAGCAGGATATTTATAGCTCAGCCTTAGCCCCACTTTGGTTGGAAGAACGCCAGCTTCGCATCACGTGATAACTTTACCCCCACAACTTCTTATAACCTCTTGTTTTCCTTACACTGAAAAAAGGAATAAGTAACCGCACAAGTTTTATAACTAAGACCCAGTTTTTTGATCCGTAGTTAACTCAACCAATGGTTAAATTTGCTAACAAATGGTTTAAAATTTCGGTTACATGCGTTTTTTCATCAATTGTCACTACAGTGACACTTCACAAATGGTCAAATAAGTTGGAGAGTTAATTATTTGACTATTTGAAACCATTGATTAGAATATTTAAGCATTGGTTAACTACGGATAAAAAACTAGGCCTTAAAAAAAAAGCCTTGGATATTAGAAAATAAAATCTAACGAAATAATTCAAAACTAATTAGCAAATAGCAAAACTCGGTATTGTTGCTGGTAAGACATAGTACGCAAGACCCAATAATTTAGTAAGCAGCAACCAAACCTTTGGTAACTGTTAACTCCTTTTCATTATACCAAAACATTTCACGCAAAAAATTATATTCATGAAATGGGACGTTTGCTTTTTGTTGGTCCTCTGTATGAAGGTATTTTAAATTTAATAGCTTAAGGGTGATAATGGTACCGTATTTAATTAATTGGTGCCCGTATAAATATTTTATTAAGAATTTCGGACATGAAATAATAAGACAACCATTAACTGTATTATTTTTATTCAGTTCAGAACACATTTTCTTATTATTACTATAATAACTTGATATAGTTTGATATGATTAATAATTAATTATAAGATAAACTTCTTTAAAGTCTAATTTCGGAAGTGCCCACTAAATCGGGGTTTCGTATGTTTTGAGAGGAGCATAAATTCAATTTGCTAGAGATTTGTAAATTTGAAATTTATTGCCGGCCTACAGAACACACAATGAAGGGTTTAAAACGGTTGGCCCACGCGTTTGGTCTCTAGAACGCCACATAGGAACAAACATACATACATACATACTTACATACATACATACATACATACATACATACATACTTACATACATACATAGACAGATAAACACATTACCCTCCTTCGGCAGTCGGGTAAAAATGGGAGGTAAGCTGCTTTACCTTTACAATAAGTTTTAATAAAGAACAATTCCATTTCTATCGTTTTTTCTATAGAGGGACGTCATGTCCTGGCAATCATCTGAATCGGAGAATATTTCGTCTTCTGAACATCAACGATTCGTTTGGTCTCACAGCTGTCCATAACTACCGGTAGCATTCATCAGTAGGCCAGCATATTATGTACGTCAATATTTCAATTTTATATTTAGATACTTTTTCACACAAAACTATACATGTGATCAAGAATCATCTATACCGCAGGTGTTTTTAACTTTCAGAGCAAGAAAAAAAAAATGTACACAGATAATGGTTCTAAGTTACATTTAACTCCAAATTTCCCTCAGGAATAAAATCTTCACGGGTGAAACGTTTCATCTAAAAGCTGGTAAGGAAACATACTCGCGATACGATGACCTGCCAGAGTGCCTGCCTGCCACCGATCGTTCATTGTAGGTGGGCGAGCGATCCGTCAATGCCATTGCGCGCTGATTCTATTTACCGAGAAAAGTACCGTGATTTGTACTACGTGTATGAATGGTACGTTTCCCCCAAAATTGGATTTAAACGAAGATCGAAGGAAAAGTTCCGTTGTTTGTGAAGATTTGAGATAATAATAGAATGCTCGGCATTTCGATTTCAGCTCATTTCTGTAATATCTTTCACTTACTCCTTTTGGAGACGTGTGCTGTTTAAATATAAGGTGTGTGTTATATCTTTGGATCAGATAGAGACAGGTATTAATTTTGTATCTTGTAGAGAGTTTTTCCAATAGCCACAGCAGGCACAGATACTGTTTGAATAAATTAATCCTTTTAAAGTCTATTAAAAATAAAATAAGATACAAGATTTAAATGGACTGCATTTTTCATTCAGAGTCGGAACGAAGAATATCTCCACAGAAAAACCTTTGTAATTCCTTTTCTTTCAAAACTCGCCATCTTCCGAGCCCGAGTTATGAATGCGGGCACTAAGTTCAACTATCATGATTTCGAACTATTAAACACTCTGAAATACTGCTTACAACGTTAACATGTACGTGTAATATTATTCTCCAACACATATTAGGTGTTTAAACGCATTCATGTCAATTATCCACACCAAATTAACTTGAATGTTGGCAACAATAATAATAAAAAAAAATAGGGCGCACGGTTGGCGCAGTGGTTGAGCGATTGACTGCTGCGCTGCGTGTCGCGGGTTCGATTCCCGGACGGAACAAATATTTGTATGACCTACAGATAGTTGTTCCGGCTCTGGGTGTTTGTGTATGTGTTTTTATATGTTTGTAAACGCACCCACGATACAGGAAGAAATTCCTAGTGTGGGGCAACGTTTTTTTTAAAAGAATAAAAAAAAATAAGATGGCGGTAAAAAATTCAATGCGTTACTTAACGCCATGATATTTTTTGTGGTGTCATCTTTCGCTTCATAAATGTTGAGACATTATCAAATTGCTGCGAAGGTGTCAAGGGACTTCGTTTGCCAGTCACTTTCGAATTATACAAAGGTTAATTTTTAAGGCATTTTCGGCATTTTTAGGTACTTATTTAGTATTATTTTCGCGTTATTCATGGTATGCTGCTTCTTATTCTTTTAAGCACCGACATTTGTTTTAAATCTATTTAGTGTAACGTGACTTTTCTTGAAGAATAATAATAGAAAATAATACATTTAAAGAAAAGTTCGGCTTAACTCTTATGGAGAGCCTGGAAAACTTGCAGCTTAAACTGTGTGTGTGTAAGTGAATTTAGCTAATAACACGTATAGGTAACGATGACGACACCTCTAAAATAATGATTTTCGTATTGCGTAATACAGTCAAAAGAGGATAGGTCATGAAAAGGATATGTGAATTAATTCAACTCATACAGTGGAGGACGTACCCTTTCTAAATTACGCAATAAATAACATTTAAAGGAAATGTGTTATACTCTTTTATGGTATTGTTGTCTTTGCCCTGCCGAACTCACGCAATTCGGCTGCTGAGATATAAATCCTTAACATTAAGTGAGCACGACAGTTACTGGCTAGTGTTCTTAATAGATAGTTGCTAATACCTAGGTACACATGTACAGTATCTACTGTTTCAAGCTTCCCTACTTTTTACTACAATCTATCGAAATAAGGATCAATCTTACTTATATTATTAATGAGAAATTTGGATAGATGGGTGTATGTTTGTTACTTAATCACGCTAGAACGGCTAAAACGTACTGGATAAAATTTGGCACGGATATAAATTATAGTTTGGAATAGCACATATGCTACTTTTTATCCCGGAAAAATGTATAGTCTGTTCCTGTGGGACAAATTCCGACTTTAACGTGGGCGAAGCCGCTAGCAGAATCTAGTATTCCATAAATCACAATGAAACTGCCAATCACTTTCAATTCCCATTTCCCTAACAGCGCAAAAATAGTTTACCCGCAGATTTCCGTAAAAGTTAACAATTTATTTTCCCCGACCCGGCCATTTTCCTTCTGCCTTTCACAGCTATACAAACCCTTGCATCGGCATCATACATAATAAATAATGACGTCATCTAATCGGGCCTTTCCAAATCATTTGCTGGATCGAATTAGGGAAAAGGAAAAAGTTCCATTGAAATATGACACCTGTTCGAGCGACCTGGAATCAAAGGGCAATGTGATAAAGACGGAGGTTTTCAATAAAGGTGAATCGTCCCTTTTCTTACGCATTTATATCTCTATGTTTTTCTGTTCCGGAGCTTGGGCATTATCTCCCTCCTAATATATAGTACCTGTGTGTTTGTACAGGTACCATCATTTGTTATGTCTTCCCACGAAATTATCGTTTGCTCTGCGAAACGAATATTATTTTCTGAATGAGTTATCCTTGTTTTGGTTCTGCTATGAAATATTTTTGCTAGCACCAATATTTATAGATAGTTTTGCTAATATCTGCGGCTTTATTTGCAAACTTCAATCCCCCGATGACTCACCAGGGGTTTGGATTTTTTTGCATTTCGTCTCTGCCAGTACCTACTAACATTTATAGGTTTTCGTACCCGAAGGACCAAACGGAGCCCTGTTGCTGTCACTCACGTGTCTGTATTTCTGTCTGTCCGTCTGTCTGTCCGTCGTCTGTTTTACAGGTTTAATAGCCAAACGGTTGGAGCTACAAACTTAAAATTTTCACAGTATAGCATCTTGTTGACACAAAACCAAAAAAAAAATCAAATAATCTTTTTAAATGTTTTTAAAAATAGTGGGAAACAAAGGTATGAGGAGCCAACAAAGTCAGAAATTTTTACAAAATTTTGTTCCGAATAGTTTTTTTCTGCCCATTGTCCTATAAACTTGAAAATTGATGATAAAGTTTCTTATTACGTATATTTTACTAAAAATACCAATATATTGATAAATCAGAATGTTTCTATGAAATACCCTCATTTTACTTATTACAACCAACTTGATTTTGCGTTTTGGTACAAAACCCTAAAGGTGCGAAGTCCGACATGCGCTTGGCCGGTTTTTCTTCTTATCGTATGTTTATCCTGCTAATATTATAAATGTGAAACTTTGCGAGGATTTTAATGAAATTTACGCTAACATACCTTCTAGAATAACACATAGGCTCTATTTTATAATAATAATGGGGAAGTACAAATTCCATGCGATCGGACCCGCGGGCAATACCTAGTCTTTAATCATTTTGAACGTACCTTGTCAGGCATATTATTCTGGGCTTCTGGTCTCTGAAACAATAAATAAATTCTTCAATACTACGAAATATGAACATTTATTGTTGTTCAAATACCTACTTAAAACTTAAAATTGGATTCAAGACAGTATCGGTTCTCCATTGCATTCGGTCTCACAATCGGTCCGCGTCGTCAGTCCAACAATCTGAAAGGAGATAGTTCTTCAAACTTTCTCCATTTAATTTTATCTTCGTCAGCTATGAGTGACTATTTGCTTTTACTTTGCAGCTTAAAGTTGGCGTTTCCGAAAGAGCTAGAAGTGAAAATTCTAACCGCACAATTTCGGAAGTTAATCTTGTATTTTAAAAGGTCTGAACACGTTCGAAGATTTAAGGAACTGGGGGAGAATTTATAAAGGATCAGTCAAACTCATAAACTGCTCATAAAATGAAAAGGAAAACTGGACTGTTGCATAAACGCTCAATATCTACATACATACAAAAACGGCTTTTTTTCCATGGGGGTAGACCAAAACTACTGAAAGCTATCTGGTATGACTTTTACATAACTACTGATTTTGCAAACACTCTAAATTAAGAGTTTTCACATTGGCTATTAATAATAATATAATCTGTGCTAAACTTTTGAAATAAGTATATAAAAAACCGTCTTGAAAAAGTAGATAATTTCGTAGTCTCATCGAATGGCACCGAATCTTTCAGACATGGACAATTATTAGTCTAAAGCTCGAATAGTCTTATAAAAAAACAGCGACCCAGTTCCATACTAAAGGCGAAACAGATCTTCTTCAAAACACCATAAAACGTCCTCGGACCGTCGCTACAATTTATGCTCTATCCCAAATTTTGTATGGGAACGTTCGATAAATCGAACGTTCCCATACAAAATACAAAATTCCCAGAGTGACATTCTGGAAAACATTAATTTCGTTGTTTTATGTTTTCCACATTTTACCCTCTCAACCGAACCAAGCGGCCAGCTTTAACAGTGTGGGAAGTTATGTGTAATGCGAAATATGAAAAATGGACGGCGGATTACGAGCGGTTTAAATGATAGGGTCGAGTGTTTTGTTCTTTTGTTTATTTCTTTATCGAACAAATGTTGGATATCTTTATGTAATATGAACTGAATATGACAAAATAATAATATCCGTATGAATTTACCTTATAAACATAAACTTTGAACTGAAGTAAATGACAATGCAACAGAAACAAAAAAAAAAGATTGAATATCATAAATAATAGGTACAGTAGATTTTCAATGAAATATACTGTCACGCAACGTCTGGATAAATTCACTACATCCAGCCACAGCAAAACAGAAATATGACCATCAGAACGTACCGTAGTATGATGTTACAATCATTTTATGTCAAAGTTATTAAGTAATTTTCGCTAAGCCTCTAAATTAACTACCAGCGCATAAGCCTATTTAACATTCAGATAATCTGCAAGCTTGTTTTATTCAGTGCCTTCAAAAGCGAATTAAATCAACTTGACCTCGCCCATTCCTCTTGATACAATTACGTTTGGACACTTTAAGCTTACTCTAATACCGGCAGTAGCCAGTAAGGGGAATTTGAAAATAACTCCAGGCGTCAGCTGACATAAAGCTGCCTGATTTTATGTTGCCCTGGTATCATTATGTTACTAAATTGTTAACGAAAGAGAGGAATTCGAAACAGGTTGAGTTTTTCCTGTTTCCATTGGATCTTTAAGTAAGATGGTTGCTTATTATATCAAAACCTTTTTAAGGTAGAGAGGTATAAATTTAACACTCAAATTTGATACCTACCTGTTCTTAAGTCTGTCTCATCCTGAAATCCGGAGACGAACGTAGGTAAGTAATCAACTGCAGGGTATCATCCACACTTGGTTGGTGCTTCTACTCCACATTAATTGTGGCCAATGTGTGTAACTCTCTGCCAGCATCTGTGTTCCTTACCACATACACCTGCTCGCTCGTTGGCTCGCAGACCCCATAGCTTTTTATCAGGCGAGATCGAGGTGAGAATGGACCGTCACAAAAAAAATACTCTGTATATATTAAAAAATCCTATAACATAGATACTGTTGACCATCTCTTTGTTAAACTATATCAATTGCATAACTTGACCACACAAAGAAATCATCCGTACAAATGTATGTCTCACTAGTTTCCTGCCCTGCGTACCCCGAAACCTGCAGTCTGTAATATTATATCAACTGCGCTGCAGTCGAAAGACCTTTGCGCTGCCACTGATTAACTGCTCCATCGACACGAAAAAGAATAGTCGATATCTAAAAGTTTTAGGAGAACATTTATTATGTAGATAATCCACTAAGAGCCTACAAATATCTAGGTCGAGGGCTATCTAACTATTTTACTATAGTAAATAAATAAAAAGTCAAGCTTCCTTAACATATCGCCTACGATATAAACTCGTTCACAAAGAAGTCATCCGCACAAGACACTGGATCCAGTAATTACTAAGTGAATGGAAGACTGAGTCACGAGGAGACAGCTCCAATTACGTTTCGTCGCGATTGGAGCACTCCCAATTCCTGCAACTCATTTCCTCTTTGACTTTGGTAGCTGGTGCAATAAGCGGGTAATGTGTTTATACGATAATTTTCTGAGCTTTCAATTATATTAGACAGGGTTTAACAGTAATGATGATGTTAAAACGATGATCGGTTCAACACTTAGGGATTTTTTCTTGATGACGAAAAATAGTGTCTACCTACCGAACTTAATCAAATTCTTCTATAGGTAATATTTTCTAACTCAAAACATGAAACTCATTCATAAATATAGGAAAGTCAACAATAAAATTAAACTTTTGAATTCATTACGTCTTGCCTTCCTATTTACGTATCTAAGTAAAGCAACATATATTGTGGGCTACAATTTGTTTACTAAGCGAAATGCCTGACTCTAATTTTATGAATAAAATCATCATTGAGGCTCTAGATGTAATATTCTATCAAAATTAAAGCGTCGCTAAAGCGATTGGAAAAAAATGTATGGGAATATCAATAGCTATCAAAATATCACTTGATCAATCCCTAACATTTTGGCCATCGCCTTAGCTGATAGGATGAAGTTTTGTCTAAAGTATCTGGATGCAGTACAAAAATGGACTCACAAGAAAAGCCAATAATTAAAAAACCATTTCATGCCTTTTAGGCCCGTGAGCCACAAGTCAATCACTTCTATTTTTTTTGCGCTTTCAGCCCCGAGTCAACGGCTACAATTTATCCCTCTAGAAGTTTCCATGTTCAAGTGACACGAGTTATCTACTTAATCGGAAGCTACTTCTTATTCAGGAATGTTGATCTATCTGTTCTCTTCAGTCATTGGCTAGTTTTAACGGGAGTTTAAGGCGGCGAAATAACAATAGTGATGATTGCTTTATTACTTACATAAAAGTTGCAATATTTAACTTTACGCCACCATTAGGAATAAATTTTCTCAAGTCTCATTTTCAGGCTGTAGTAGGTGCTCCCTACCATTAATTATGGGTACAACAATCTAGAAAATATGTATTCCAACCTTTACCTTGATGATGATGCCATCTAGCCGATTTCGGCTACATTGATCGCATTCCTTGGCTCCTCATTGTGGTTGCGAGCTCAGATTTGCTCCTCTTCGAGGTGGCCCTGCACAAGTCCGAGGCCATGAGTTTTCACGGTCCTCGGAACGCGCCACCGCCGGAATCCCAAATAACGGTAGGAGAACCCCTCCGACGATGAAGTACCTAGGACTCGTCCTAGACAGCCGGTGGAATTTCGTGGAGCATTTCCGACGTTTGGCTCCCAGACTGGAGCGGGCGGGGGCTGCCTTCAAGCGGCTGCTGCCCAATCTAGTGGGTCCAAACGCCTCCTGCCTGGCTCTACGCGGGGGTCGAGCGGTCCATGGCCCTTTACGGGGCACCGGTATGGGCGTGTTCCCTGAGGCGGCGACCAGCCCGCCGGTTGAACGCGTCCCAAAGGGTCATGGCCATCCGGCTGGTCCGGGGATACCGCACGGTCTCCGGTGAGGCGGCGAGCCTCCTTGCCGGATTACCGCCATGGGATCTGGAAGCAAAAGTCTTCGCGCAAATATGGGAGTGGCGCGAGGAGGCTAAATGCCGGAGCGAAACTCCGTTGCCGCGACAAATCGCGGCTCAGCGGACAGAACTCCGGCAGGATCTCATGGCGACATGGAGAGGGCGATTGTCGCAACCCAGCGCTGAGCACGCCTCAATTGCGGCGGTAAGGCCCCTCTTTGAGGAGTGGCTTGAGAGGCGTCACGGCGTCCTCACCTTCCGCCTGACGCAGGTCCTCACCAGACACGGCTGTTTCGGGAGGTTTCTGTTCAGGATAAGGCGGAAAAAAAGGCCCGGTGTCACCATTGTGTGGACCGCCCTGAGGACACGGTGGAGCATACGGTGGAGATCTGCCCGCTTGGGCGGAGCACCGCCGTGTTCTCATGGAGGCGATCGGCGGTGGCGACCTCTCGCGTCCAGCCCTGGTGCAGGCCATGGTACGGAACTAGAGGGCTAGAGGCGGAACGCGTGAGGGAGACGCAAAGAATACGCCCTCACGCCCCTAACCACCGCAGGAGACGCCCCGGGCGTCGGGAGTCGCAAGCCGATTCCCGGCCACCGTAGGCGCGGGCTTGCGGACGGAAAGTAATGGGTAGCTCGCCGTCCGATAAGGACCAAGCCCGAGTTTACGGCGCGTAGTGTTCCACGCGCGCCTCAAAGAGATGTCAGCACAGTGACGGGGTCCGATAGGGCCGATGCCTGTCTGGGTCGCGGATAAATTTGAAAGAGAGTTACCGCGGCCCTGGCATAAGCAACTGAAGGAACACGGGTGGGTTTTTGTCAATAAAAGTGTGACACGCCCTGCCAAAAAAAAAAAAGCTCCTCTGTTATGTTTCCACACGAGGGCATCAAACCATATCCAACTTCGGCCGAAAATCTCCGAGCCCAGAGCGGACACGTGAGAACACCATTGACGACGTGATAAATAAACCTTGATAAAACAAATGTAGAACGATAAATATATCTACTTTTTTATACATCATTACCTCAGTGCGAACCCTAACCTAATACTACGCGATCAAAATCAAACTAAAAATATTATCCATTTGTTTTACAAATTGACCTCATAAATTCCCGGTAACGATTCAAATCAGTAAAACAGACTAACTCCAGATACAACTATCACAATCTATAACTTTTGTCGGCAAGCGTTACATAGTGTTTATTTTTTGTTAGCACTGCGCAATATTTTAATTGTAAACTGTGAATGTCCAATAAAGCTGGAATACAGAAAAACTTTATTTTGAGTTCAAAGATTGTCACGAACATAACTCTAAATATTATTCAGAATAAAAAGCTTAGAACCTAATATTGTAATAGACAATGGTCTAAAATATTCATAGAGAGTTTATTACTTTAGTCTGCATGCCTTGTTTTTCTGAACAATAATATTGTGCTCTAAAACAAATAAATATTGTATTTTGTTAATAAATAGGCGAATATTTTCTACTGCCAAATACAGTGTTTGCCTAACTTATTTCAAATTAATTTACATTATATTATGTAAATTAATTTGAAATAAGTTAGTTTGAGTGAAACTTTTGCCATTTCTATAAAAAAGACTCTATATCTACAGTAAATACATCATGTAACAAGCCTTTACAATAACAAGTCTCAATTGGCATATTGTTATTCACAGTACGATCCGAACGATCACCCGGCCATAATATATCATCGCATTCCTCTCTGAGCAATAAACTAAATGATAATAAACCCGCTTGTCACCGTCGCAATAAATTTCACTATTTGCTGGGAACAAAACACTGGATTGCATGAAATATTACCCAATATGGGGGGACACAGACAACACTGAACACAGCGACTCGTAAAGCCGAGTTACTAGGACACAGGCATCTCCCTTTCCATTTTTGAAGCTCAATTCTTCGAAATCATAATCTGCAAACTCGAAAAATATGGCCATGCCTTTTCTAGCAAATTGTCAGTTCTAAATATTCTTACTTGAAAAGCTGCAAGAAATTAAAACATCACTGAGCCACTCAGTCTACAAGTTTGTCTTGTTTGACCCGAAGCCGATTTAATGGCTCTAGAAATAAAAGTAAGTTGAATAAGATAAATCGATGGAGAACTTACACAGTCGTAGTTGCAATGTTACTCCTTAAAACACATCAATATTGTTAGGTCAGCCATGTGGCTGCAATAAAACTGGCGAAACGGTTTTTCAAAGTTTCCAGAGATTCAGAATTAAAAGTATGTTCCACAAAACCACGAAGTAAACATGGGAAATCCATTCCCCAATAACTTGAAATCTATGAGTTAATCCACAGCGACAGCATGGGACGTAACCTTTATCAAGATAAGAGTCGAGGACAGCCCGGACCACAACGATTACACCCGAAACAAGATATCCTATATCTATAAGATCCCGTAACCTAGCGTTTTTAGTTTGTTTTTCTTCGACTGTTTTCGCATAGTTTCCTATGTAATGTTTTTTGCATCCATTTCGGAGTGAAACCCTAATAAAAACATGCCATAGTGCACTCGCGGGACAGAACCCAATATGCAGCGGAATTCCCATTAAAATCCCTCCGACTTTTACTTTTCCTTTTTTGTGTGCATACAGACAGATCTTCTATCTGTTCAAGTTTATTTTAATATTTTCTAAGTAGATTATGTTACTGTGTATGCCGACTTCTTTTCTTTCATCTTTGTACTTCAGGGCAGATTTTTTTTTTTTTAATAATTTGTGATCAAGTGGTAGTTGGACTCCCTTTGCCGCACTTACTCTCCCATTCCCATTCTCCGGTCCGTTGCTTGCCAAAATTGATATGGACACTAGAGTTTGGTCATCAATTGCCTGAACCTACCTAGTGCCTTATCGTTAGCTAGTAATAATCACGGTTGTCGCCGTTCGCTTTGACAAACGTGATACCGATTTTTAACAAATACTTTTTTTTAACAAATAGCAAAGTTTCACTAATAATTTCAGACGGATATTAATTTATTATAGATAATAAAAGCAGTACTACCTACTTACCTTTATGCCTAAAGTTAAACATTTGTAATGATAGAATACCCCGGTACATGAAACTTTCGTCGTTTATGCATAGCCAACTTGTGTAAGCTGAATGTAGGTCAAACTAGTGGTTCTATAAGTGAATACTAATTGCTAACTTGCAGTTAAAACATTATCTAGATTACTATGTGGTTGTGATACGTTGTGGAACCTAATCTGCTCTAAACTTACTGAAAATCGATAGCAGGTACAGGTTACCAAACTGCACTAGGCCGACGTGGTGGATTACAGCAGGCTTTGGCTCACAGAGACAAACCTGTGTCCTAGTAGTCAGTACATAATTGGCTGGTTGTTCAACAAAATCTTATTCCACTACTGCAGAGCAGGACTAACCACGCCCCAATGCTCTGTTATCAACTTTTTATAGCCTTTGCAAATTGTCTCACCTGGCCACTTCATACCCTGTTCAGAAACATAATTTTCATTCGAATTCGGAGAGAGTGAGCGTGATTGTGAGGCGGAAGGCAGGGAAACCGGTTTTATGAACTTATGACAATACTTGTGAGAATTCTTTGTCCAGCATTAGATTGTAAACTATTGTCTATTATTCAACTTTGTTTGCAATATGAAACCACATAACGATTTTCGTACAGTGCCTTAAGGCAAAAAAAGGCATTTGGGCGCACGGTTGGCGCAGTGGTTGAGCGATCGACTGCTGTGCTGCGTGTCGCGGGTTCGATTCCCGCACGGAACAAATATTTGTATGACCTACAGATAGTTGTTCCGGCTCTGGGTATTTGTGTATGTGAGTTAATATGTTTGTAAACGCACCCACGATACAGGAGAAATTCCTAGAGTGGGGCAACGTTTTTTTAAAAAAAAAAAAAAAAAAATGCAGGTACAGGTGCAATTTTAAAACCCAACCAACAAATATTTAATTCTTCACTCGAGTTTTACAACGGCAACAGATTTCATAGGTGATCTGTAATGTATCTGAAACCTCACGGCCGGCCGCAGTAAAGATTGCAATAGTAATAATGTATCAGGGAACAATTTCCCTAAAGAGTTATACGACCACGCGAAAAAGAATTCGACACGCTGATTTTTTTGCCTTTAATTATTCTAAATATATAAAAGAAGAAAGTGACTGACTGACTCACTCACTCACTTACCATCAACGCACAGGCCAAACGGCTGAAGCTTCAATCATCAAACTTGGCACGTAGGTTCCTTTGGTAGTGTAGGTGAGCACTAAGAAAGAATTTTTGAAAATTCCACCCCTAAAGGCGTGAAACCTACCTACCCGAAATTTTAAAATACTTATTTTTTTTTCCTTTTTTAAATTTTTGGTGAATAACCCAAGCATTTACTAACATTGTGCCACAGACAATCTCAAAGATCAGCTTGCGGTACCACTTTAGGGTTTTCTAAGGCTGGTATAGTACGACGCCGTCTGATCAGAAATATCTACCCCCTTTTTCGCATTATTATAATCCAAAACAAGAGAGAGAAAGCATAATTCCTGTCCGTTTCTACACGGGGTGGCGCACCCCGTCCGGGCAAGACTTTTGGTTCATGGGGCGGTGATGTACCACCGGTGGCCAAATGAAGATTTGCGCCATATGATACCAAGTACCTACTCATGAGGTGCCAGTCTGAACGTGTTAATAAGGCTCAAGGACAAACTCTGACGTATGCT
Organism: Anorthoa munda; assembly: GCA_945859665.1. Classification (NCBI taxonomy): domain Eukaryota; kingdom Metazoa; phylum Arthropoda; class Insecta; order Lepidoptera; family Noctuidae; genus Anorthoa; species Anorthoa munda. The sequence goes on from OX243913.1 coordinate 639,620, forward strand.
GGTGTAGATTTGAGGAAGAATTGCTTTTGTCATGGACAGTTCTATGTAGCGTGTTCACGTGTTAGCTCATCAAATAGTCTGGTGATATTGGCGTGGACATGCAAAATGGTTTAAAATGTTGTTTATAAGGAAATACTTTAATTTAATTACTGACTTATGCGTTTGATTACTTATTATTAGTCATGGATAAACACAGAAATAGTGAAAGGACCCTATCCCTTCACTATTTCTGTGTTTACGGGACAAGGATAGAGCGTATCGATGATAAAGTTGGTAAGTATAAGTCTGTCCTAAGAAACACTTTCGCATTACATTATTTTTTACTTTTTCTCTACATAATGTTAAAATATGATAAGGAGAAGCATGTAGTCTACGCGTGCGAAGCCGCGGGCAACAGCTAGTATATGATAAATTCTCGTACCTTCCGCTTTTACCTTCCTTTTACCTGTTTTTAGGGTTCCGAAGTCAACAAGGAACCCTTATAGTTTCGGTCTGTCCGTCTGTCCGTCCGCAGCTTAGCTCAGAGAATCTAAGTACTAGAAAGCTATAATTTGGCATGTATATACATATTAATAATTCCGACAAATTGGTAACATAAAATCATGAAAATTATTTTTTTAACGGGTACCTCCCATAGACGTAAAGTGGGGATGTATTTTTTTTTTCTCATATATCCCATAGTGTGGGGTATCGTTGGATAGGCCATTCAAAAATATTATGGGTTTGTTAAAACCATTTTTCGATTCAGTGATTCGTTTGCGTAAAATTAAGATTTAAGTTGCAAATTTATGTTAGAGTCAAGTGTCCCCCCCCCTGCCAGCGAAATGGTTGCTCTTGGATATGTAAAAAAAATCACGGCAGTAGTAAATATAATGAAATTAAAAGGAAAATTATCACGGATAACAAGGCTTTACAAGTTTACGAGTAATAGTCGACCAACTTATAAAATGTACTTAGAACAGTAAAAATTTTGTATAAATGCCATTGAAACATTACTTAAATAAAGTTGATAGCTGTGTAAAACAGAGTGAATATAATGCTTACGAACCATGTAAAAATATACAAAAATGAAATCATAACAGGCTTTACAAGTTTACGAGTAATAGTCGACCAACTTATAAAATGTACTTGGCAGTAAACTTTTTAACAGTAAAATTTTTGTACAAATGCCATTGAAAAATTACTTAAATAATGTTGATAGCTGTGTAATACAGATAGTAAGTATATGCTTATGAACCATGTAAAAATATACAAAAATAAAATCATAACATCCTTAATAATAATGATTTCTAAATTAATAATGTTTAAACTCGAATAACGCATTGGAGTGGCCGGAGTCGTTGGCAGTATCAGTCCGTAGTCCATACGGCGCATGCGCGCGGAGTCTATTTTGTGTTAGTGCAGAATTATTTTCAACGTTTTGTAATTAAAACGTAAAGTCAAATTAGATTGGATTTCCAAGCAAATTACTTATTTTCTTTTGCCGATATCCTTCTATAAAGTCAATATTCGACCCGACTTCATCACTAATTGAATAGCGTAAAACTTTTCAGAATGAAATAGTGAATACCGCAGATTAGAGGTAAATCCTCTAATCTGCGGTATTAGAGGAGATTAGAGGAATCTTCATTCTCTAAAACATTCGATTTTTTTCTAATTCCAAAAGAGAAATAAACAAGGAGCGTGCACGCAAGGATCCAGGAACGAACTATACCATTCCCCGTGGCTTAACGCGCGCTCGTATCGGCTCCTTTCGCAATTCGCACCCGCGGTAGTACTCAAATAGATAATATTTTTCTAACTTCAGTTGCGAAGTTGGATTTTATAATTTCTTCAGTTACCAGTTAGGCCTTATTTAGTTTAAGTCAAGAGTGAATAGATTACATCTAGGCAAGCGTGCTTCACCGTAGACCACATCATCGCTTACCATCAGCCGAGATAGTGGTCAAACGCGAGAATATAGTTAATAAAAAAACATCATACTATGTGGGCCCGTTTTTAGACTTTGTGAGCCGCTGAAACCGTTCTAATGTTCATGTAACAACAACAAAACCCTCTTTTTAGTCCGCATTATTATGCAACTTCGGAACCCTATTACTGCGCGTGGCCTGACACGCACTTGGCCGGTTTTGTTTATTTCTTATTCGTATTGATTGGCTAGCGGTCGATCAATATCTCATCTGATGCTAATGATGTAGTCTACATCATCGCTTAGTATCAGGTACTTTATACTTTTTTGTTTTATCTTATGTTTATGTATCTGGTATAGTCTGTGCTAAATAAATGTATTTTCTTTCTTTTTTTCTTTACATATTCTGTATGAGAAAAAACATTTGTCTGTAGTAGAATTTCCACAACACAATCATTACATCATTACATCCACAAATTATAAACTATTATTTAGGTAATGGACAATCTTTGATAAAAAGCTTTGATGAAAATTACTGAGTGATAAATAATTGATTGAAAAATGGTAATTAACGTTTTTTTTAATTTCAAACCGCTAGCAAATGCAGCTTGTTTGATTTATTAAAAACACACAGGCTTGACACTGATAGATCAGGTTCTTTAGAAAAACAGAACGCGCCTCATTATGCGAGCATGAGATGAGTCGTTAGAATTTTTATCTCGGTTGGAACATGTACCTATTTATGACTGATGTGAAAACATTATTGAGTATAGGGATACACAATATAAAAATAATACAAATACACAATAATGACAAAAACTATAGAAATAATTAAGCTTTCTGAATAATCCCCATCACTGATTGGGCCGGGTAATATAAAAATGTGTTTCTTTAAATTATTTTAAAGTTGACATTGGTTATAATGTAGAATAGGTAAGTATGATTACTATTTAAGCAACAAATTCGACGATTTATGTTTGCAGGGTCTAAAGTGCCCTAAGCTCCCGAGCTCGCTTCGCTCGCTCTCGGAATAATTCATTGACCATAATAATCGAATTGCCCAACCGTTACGTATCAATATTCATAATGAGCAGAAAATGTAATAAATATAGAAGTTTAAATCAGTATTCATTACATTGCTCGATTATACTTGATTAGATTCATAATGCCTGAGCATTATACAAAGTGCCCTGATTAGTCACTTGTTCTATGACATATATACTCTAATGTATACCAAGACAAAGAACAAAAAAACCATTAAAATAAGAAACACACGATTGGCGGCCTTATCACATTTCGCGATCTCTTCTAGGCAATCAAGTCATACCACTGTGCATCGTCACATACAGGTCTGGTTATTGTCATGTCATTTTCCTGAAACATACCTGCTGGTGGCCATAAAATAATAGTTTTTTTTTATTTAATTTCAGTCATAGTGCCCAACCTATGCGGAGATTGCCCAATTAACCATTGACACGGGTGATTTATTATAAGTTGATGAAGGTAAGTAACATGTATTACTTACTCTAGAAGAGTTGGTACATCTAAGTACTATCCAATAATCTCAGTGCAAACCATGATTACGATGATTGAAAACATGGTTGCATTATTTCTTTACATGCTATGATATTGGTTCTCCGCCTAATCTCTCTCCGGTCGTGCCTCTTCTTCTTCCTAGCCTTTTCCCACTTTAGGTAGGGTCGGCTCTCCTTATTTCACGGCGCCAAGACGTTCTGTCGAGGGTTGTCGGGTCAGGCAATTTCTCCTTCTTGAGGAGCTTCGTCATACTGGTCCACCATGTCAAAGGAGATCGGCCTCAGCCTCTTTTGCCTTCAGATAGGCTCAAAGCCGTTCTCACGACGTGATCTTCTGTCCTTCTCATGACATCTCATCTCTCCGGTCGTGCCTGATTGCCGTAAAATTTGACAGTGAAAGTGAGGGGAGAAAGAGTGCACCTGTGTTTGCGCCACGAAATCTGTGGAAATAGAGGATATTTAAAAAAAAACCATTGTTCTCTTCAGAAGCTTCGCATTTGCCAATACATCTGTCATAAATAATGATTTACAAGCACAGTGTGATCACCACAGTTATATCAGTTTACGCGGCAGGCGGTTCAGCACAGAATATTTACCGGCCTTTGATGATTTATACAAACTGCTGCCGTGATTTAAGGCTCCATACTATGCCGCGCTAGTGCGTGAAACGGACGATAGTGTCCGTAGGTTTATGCAACGTGTTGCTGTAACAGCTGTGACGTAACGTTGCAAAACCTGGGACACTGGCACTTTTGAGTAAAAGTGTTTAAAGAATGTTGCTTTGGTTTAATATAAGTCCAGTTTTTGAGAACGAGTTGCTGGACTTCTGTCGAGTGTTTACGTCTCCATGCGTACCAAAAAGTATACTTCAAGATTTTGTGGCCGAAGTTGTACTATTATTAGTACGTATACTTCCTGTCCTGTTCCATGATAATTAGTGTCACCGCCGTTACGCGTTTTTCTCTTCCATTTTTCCTTGTCAACCGTAACTCTATCATTTTGCTATATTTTTTGTACATAAAAGTTCTAGTTCTATTTTAAATTACATATCGATGTTGAAGTATAAAATAAGTCTCTAAAAGCTATCACTAAAACAAAACCGATCACTGAAAGTAAAAAACCAATTTTATAGTAAAAAACCGGCCAAGTGCGTGTCGGGCCACGCGCTATAGGGTTCCGAAGTTGCATAATAATGCGGACTAAAAAGAGGGTTTTGTTGTTCTCATTTGTTGGCTCATAAAGTCTAAAAACGGGCCCCCATAGGATTTTTTAATCTATATTGTCGCGTTTTTCGCGTTTAGTGATGACGTGGTCTACGGTGAACAACGCTTGCTTAGATGTAATCTATTCACTCTTGATTTAAACTAAATACGGAGTAACTGGTAATTGAAGAAGGTAAAAGATATAAAACTCCTTGTTTATTTCTCTTTCGGAATTAGAAAAAAATCGTATGTATTAACCTCTAATCTCCTCTAATACCGCAGATTAAGTGATGAAGTCGGGTCGAATATTGACTTTATAGAAGGATATCGACAAAAGAAAATAAGTAATTTGCTTGGAAATCGAATCGACTTTACTTTTACGTTTTAATTACAAAAGGTCGAAAATACTTCTGCAGTAACACAAAATAAACTCCACCGCGCACATGCGCCGTATGGACTACGTTCTGGCACTGCCAACGGCCACTCCAATGCATTATTCGACCTTAAACATTATTAATTTATAAATCATTATTATTAAGGATGTTATGATTTTATTTTTGTATATTTTTACATGGTTCATAACCATATATTTACTATCTGTTTTACACAGCTAACAACGTTATTTAAGTCATTTTTCAATGGCATTTGTACAAAAATTTTACTGTGTCAAGTACATTTTATAAGTTGGTCGACTATTCCTCGTAAACTTGTAAAGCCTGTTATGATTTCATTTTTGAATATTTTTACATGGTTTGTAAGCATTATATTTAATCTGTTTCACACAGCTATCAACTTTATTTTAGTAATTTTTTAATGGCATTTGTACAAAAATTTTACTGTTCCAAGTACATATTATAAGTTGGTCGACTATTACTCGTAAACTTGTAAAGCGTTGTTATCCGTGATAATTTTCCTTTTAATTTCGTTATATTTACTACTGTTGTGAATTTTTTCACATAGCCAAGAGCAACCATTTCGCTGGCAGGGGGGGGGGGGACACTTGACTCTAACATTAATTTGCAACTTATAGCTTAATTTTACGCAAACGAATCTCTGAATCGAAAAATGGTTCTAACAAACTCATAATATATTTGAATGGCCTATCTAAAGATACCCCACACTATGGGATACATGAGAAAAAAAAAATACATCCCCACTTTACGTCTATGGGAGGTACCCGAAAAAAAAAATATTTTTCATGATTTTATGTTACCACTTTGTCGGAATTATTAATATGTATATACATGCCAAATTATAACTTTCTAGTAACAGACGGACAGAGCGAAACTATAAGGGTGCCTTGTTGACTTCGGAACCCTAAAAAGTGACAACAACCTTTGTAGATAAATGTCATAACACACTTCAGCTGCACAAAGTTCGATTTCCAAACGATAATACTGATTAATTCCATTCGCATATCCGTATGTCAACGCAGCTTTACAATTCGCCCGATTTACACGATGATTCCCGAATATTGCCGAGTGCTTCAATTATTACGGACAAAAGTGAAGTACGCCCTTGGGCCTACATATTATGGCCATTTCTATTCCCGAAACACTCATTTAAAGGCCAGTTTGCTAACAATTAGTATGTTATGTATTCCGAGGATAGGATACATAACATAGGATAGAGGAGGCATTTGGACGTAGGCGATCTCTGGGCTAGTTGAAATGTCGTGTTTCTAGTTTAAATGTTGTAGATATGATAGTGAACTTCATGATTATATTCTAAAATTTTGAAATGCTTTCTAATTAATTTAGTGGGCTTGATTTGACGTAAGGAAATATTGAATGATATTATAAAGAAGAAAAATGTATAGGAACATCATACTTAATGTTTGTGAGTCTCTTACTATTTAAAATAAACAATTTAAGTTTATGAAGTTTCTTCGCCATCTCACTCAATATTTGAATGAACATGTCGGTAGGTACATGAAGTTTCATAGTTGCCCAAAAATAAGTGTCAATTCAATAAGTATCAGTTAACAATTAGACCAATTTCGTTAAACTACGAGTATAATCTAATGCTTTTTATAAACCATTTATGAGTCACAAACCACACTTCGCTTTTTCAAAACTACGCGAATATCGAAACCAAACTGACAAAGAAACACAGAAATACGATAACAGCAATTTAAAAACAGAACGGGAAAATAAAGAACTGTTTACACTCACAGACTAAAGTATGAAAGTGGCTAGCGCGCCGCAAAACAAATGCTATCTACTCTAAAACTGGTGTAAGTGCAACCATTCGCAATAATGTATCCACACCGCAATACTGCAACAATCCAATGAAAAAGCGGCGTTTCTGCCTTTTTAGTCAAAATATAGATATTGTGAAATAAAACAAGGCCCGTCTAGTAAAAATTTTGATATTTTTGTAGACATTTTTTCACAATTTCAGATCTTTTTTTTTCTCCGTTTCGTGTTTCGCTTTATTATTGTTAACGAGTTAGGGGATGTTCAGGTAGGCAGTCGATCAATAAAAAATATTGTGTAAATTTACTTTGTGTAAATTATTTCATCACTACTGCTCTTAAAACGGTGAAGGAAAACATCGTGAGGAAACCGGCATGTCCTAAAACCAAAAATTTGAAAACTTGTGACATCCACCAATCCGCACTGGGCCCGCGTGGTGGATTACGGCCCATTTCCTCTCACAGAGAGGAGGCCTGTGTCCCAGCACTGGCAACATTAATAGGCTGATGATGATGGTAGGAGGAAAGTTTTGAAGCGACATTTGTTCAACGATTCAGGCACGGACTGGTGGAGAGGTTGGGTGTATGAATATTTTTTTTTGCATTGAACAGCCTGTTGATGTTATTTTACACGGCTTCTATGCAAGCTATATCTCGTTCTCACACATCTGTGTAGCTACGCAGTAGAGGTAACCCAATGCTTGCTACGGCGTAGGGATGATGCAAAGCTTACTATAGCGTAGCGGCTGCTACGTTTGACACGCTTTGCTATTCGTATTAGGTTTAGTTGATTTAGGTGTACGATTTTATTTATAACATAATAATATATATAAATTAAATATATATTAAAAAATCATTACACACAAAATGATGAATAAAATTCGTCTTTTCCAGCTCTTGTCGTTTTTTTTCATACATCACTCTTCATTTACGCGGCATAAACGCTGTTAAAAAGTATTTTACGTAAAATCAAAGCGAATGCTATTATTTCATTTAATATTCGTCCTTCAAAATGTGACAAATTTTTTTCGAATGTGCGACGTACTGTTCTACCTACATTTGCTAAGTGACGTCATTATTGCCCTGCTCTCGACGTCTGAAATGTCTTTCTGATTGCCTCCTGCCTCCGCCCGTGGACGCTGTGACATTTATAAAGGACAAGTAGCTTGGCAAAGTGTCAGTTCTAATAGCTTTCGCAAAACCCATTATACGGACCCTTCAAATAAGGCACGGTTTCTCAAACTGAGACTCGTAATAATATTTTTATTAGTTGAGTGACAAACTGGTGCTACTATTAGACATAACAATATTTATTTTGTAATCCAAACATTTAGACTTAAAACCATTAATCACTTTTTTGCAAGTCTACGCTGATCCACGCCTGGGAAAAGGTTGCCCTCCACTTCCTCGTCCAAAAAATCTTGATTAAAACTGATGTTTATGCCTTTAACTAATGAAATTGGCCCTTGGACGAGTTATGATAAAATAAAATAAATAAATAAATGATACAAACTGTGACCCTGTTAGCTCGTGGATGAAGAGATGAGTGGAGTGTATAAAAAGGCGGTTGGTTTTGAAGCCGTTATATTTAAATTACAATAGTCCCGTACAAACAATATCAGGTTTAATTGAGAGGTGTCGTCTGTCGCGCTGGAGTCCGTGGTAGCGAGTGTTCCTCGACCCGCGCCGTGCTGCGCTGATGTCGCGCCGCTCACCCACACATGGAAGACGCGTGCGCCGCTCGCGGGTGTGCCAAGTGCAGACGGCGCGCGCTAGCCGCGAGTGTTGGGTTCAAATCCCAACAACCCTGTCAAAGTTAAAATAAGTTCCTACAAGTGTCAGACACGAACTGCAGACCTAAAGTGTCTGACATTTACGACTTCTTACCTTCACCTGTCAGACACTCAGAATCAGGGTACTATTTATTTAGCTATATGCGATATATTTGTCAAACAATGACATAATTGTACATTTTCGTGACAGTTATTGTTTATTAAAGAAGGAAAATACAAAATCGTTGGATTTTGGCCGGTCGCCTATAGGCCAATGCTGCTATCAAATGTCATACAACGGTGATTTTTCCCCGGATGTATCATATACTAACGCCACACATCACCGTCTTACACAGGATTACAAGATTGAGGAATAGTAGCTTGAAGTTTCGAAGCCAACAAATCAGCGATTATAGAGTGGGGTTATCAATTGACACGACGACGGACTAATAAAGAAGGGCCGAAAGTAATCGAATGAATTAACATGAGATTGTGTCTGGCTTTTTTGTTGCTCGGCGACAAGTAGGACAGGAGTTAGGACAGAAATTAGCCACACTATTGTGGGACAAATATTTTGTGTAGAGGGGGAGTATGGATGTGCCCTAACAGGCGATGCACAGAGTAGATACCGGTGTGGCCTTTGAAAGTGATCACCAAGATGGTTTTAGTGAGTTAAAAATCTCAAACCCCCGGTATTTTTCACCATAAGGCACCTTTCAAATGTATCCAAACGAAAAAAAAAAGGTATCACATCATGATACCCAATGACAAATTATATGTTTATAAGTAGGTATGTCATTGATGATACCTACCAAAATTATAGCGCCTTTAACACCGTATTCAATAGCCATTGTACAGATGTAAAACCAGTACCTAAACCAGCTTAGCGAGTGAAAGCTGCGATTAACATTATAAGCGCCCGCTTAGCAATCCGCTTACAGGCCTCATACAGACTGCCGTCACAAGCTCGCTTCATAGTTTATAATTACTAACTACTAGGCAGACCGAGGCTTTCGTGCCAGACCCTGTCGAAAGACTTCGATATGTCGAGGGAGACGGCTAGCGCTTCCCCGTGTCTATCGATAACCTCACTCCAGAAATGAATGCCATACGCTAGAAGATCCCCAGTGGACCGATTTCGACGGAAGCCGTATTTGCGGTCACTGAGGATGTCGTTCGCTTCTAGGTATGAATGCCTGGAGCTTACCGTTGAGCACGCGTTCCATACTCTTACAGAGGATGGACGTTATAGATATGGATCTGTAGTTGGCCGGGCCAGCTCGACTGCCCTTCTTGGGCACGGGTTGTACGTTGGCTCGCATCCAAGCCTTCGGCACTTTTCCAGTATCTATCGCACAGGTTTTATGTACAACTAGCTGTCCCTCGTGACATCGCTCCCGTCAACTGGCTACCTACCTACCCTACCCTATCAGGGTAGGTAGGGTAGGGTAGGTAGGTAGCCACATACATGAATATAGCGTAACTTTAGCCGCTTACGCAGCGCACGCAACGGAAGCTCTCCAAAAGGAATAATTTTACCCGTTATTGCTACAATTTTCATTTATGCTCCGCTCCTATTGGTCGCAGCGTGATGTTATATAGCCTATAACCTTCCGCGATAAATAGACTATCCACCACAAAAAGAATTTTTCAATTCTAACCAGTAGTTCATGAGATAAGCGCTTTCAAACCAACAAACAAACAAATTCTTCAGCTTTACACGACACAAGCAATAATCCAACAATGAGACTAACAACCTACTTCTGTCAGAAATTCTTCAAACATAATTACTTATATTCCTTGCAATCCCTGCCCGCCCACTTTTATTAATTATATGATAATACTTTACATGAAAAGCTGTGGGTGGTTAAATGAGATAGTTAGCTCCTACTACTCGTTAGGTAACCTTTCAATTATTACAGATGTTTGCAAGTTAAGATTTATGTTAGACATATTATTATCTCATGAACCGTGATAGCTAGACAGTTGAAATGTTCACAGATGATTTATTTCTGTTGCCGCTATAACAACAAATACTAAAAACATAATAAAATAAATATTTAAGTGGGGCTCCTATACAACAATTTCAATTTCGATTGTCATTTCGATTTCGGAAGCTCTCTATTTCCAATCTATAGAGTACAAGTATAAAACATAAGTTAAAAAATCATTTGAAAAATTGATAGATTTATACCATCTCTAAAAATGTCTATATAAACACAATTCTGAGCCTAAACTATCAGTACCACGGTTTCCTTGCCGACCAATTTCCCCCATCTTACTCCGAAAGCCTTTGCAATGATTTGTAATTATTCGTGACGGAAAAACATCCTATGTAAAGAAGCCTCTCGGAAAGGTCGGAGGACTCTTAGCTTGACGTACGAAAGACTGATCTTTCCGCAAACCTTGCCACCTTCTGTAAACAACGCTACTTGCTCTACCTCGTCCACCGAGACCCGAACAAACACCAATATTCTCATCACTCTGGCGCGGTTTGAAAAAACAAGTTTCACCTACTTTTGAACGATTTATGAAATACTAATTGGGTACAAAAAGGGTGAATTTTGAAAGGCTGTCCTTTTTTCCGTATTAAAGTTGTACGAATTCTGATCGCGTTATGAAAGGTGGCTCGGGAAATGGGTTTTTCTGATCCCTGGTCCCGACAAACGTGGCTATAATGTATCCTCATTGTAGGTTTTTATTGACCTGAGGTTTGGTAGCTTACAAAACTGTGTAGCTATGAGGTCCAATAATACTTTAATCAAAAAATAAATGCGCTGTATTTACGACTTACTACGGTTGCAGAAAATCGAACATAAACCTAAGTCACCTCCATACATCAATTTCTTATAGAGTGATTTATTTTTTACGGCCTCACTCAAGAACTAGCAATTTATCTAAAGCATGTGTTGCGGGTATGCAGAACGAAAATCACAGATTAGGTCGTCACAAAAAAAAAACAAAAGACGAACGTGATCTCATTGAAATACGTGACTGGAATGGTGTAAAGAATAATGTGATTTTTATGATTTTTATACGAACATGAACCCTTTTTTCCTACTTCTGAATGGGGCCAGCACACAGCCTAGTAAAGTGATTTTAATTTTGGAGTAAAACTCGCTGCTTGTCAATCTTGGAATACTGCACTCCTTCAACCAGTTAGTTCTATTTTCCAACCGTTTTATTTCTAACGACGTTGTTTGAGAAGGATTGCTCCACAACTTCTTTGCTACTGAGCAAAGAAGTTGTGAAGCAATGTGGTTTTCTTGCTAAACCTAACAGTTTAATTTAGTGCTAATGGGAGACTATCTAACTACGAGGATCTAACAAATATACCCAACCAAATTGGTCTAGCAAATAGATCTAAGATCTAAATCTAGACTGTGTTGAGACATAATTAGTAAATCGAATATTTAGCTTCGTTCTCAATTTTCGCACCAAATTTATTTATTTATTTACTCCATAAAATTGTACAAATTGAACAATATCATTATTTTTAAATCTATTAAGAATATGCACAAGAATGAAAGATGAGCGACTGCGCCTGAGCTAGGCCGAGCCTGTATTTCAGGACGCAGTTCACTTTACAGAAATTTTGACCAACAGTAGTTTCGTTTAACATAATATTATATAGCTTCAAAGCAAAATAAGGTTTTACAACAAACAGAATAAGTGTAATGTTGAGCGAGTGTTGTGTGTTGTATGCTTGTGTTGAGTGTGTTTGAGTGAGTGTGGTGTGCTTGTATTAGGTGTGTTTATGTGTTTATCTATATCTTAAGGTTTTAAGAAGATCTTCTGTAGTTTCGTAATCACAAGTAAGTAGGAAGTTCAATAGTTTGAATTTGCATTCTCGTTTACTTAATGTATAGATGTTAAGAATAGTTAGTAATTAGTAAATTATTTTATCTTTTTACAGGAAAAACTGAACAACTTAAGTATGCCGTTGACGGATTCTCATCTGCAGAAAGTATTTTTACTCAACTTAGCTAGGCTAAAGGGATTATTCAAAGCATGCCGATCAATAAATATAGGGGCAGTCATCTTGCTCGGGATACACAATTATCGGTCGGCAACAGTACGCCGCGCCGCTAGAACGCCAACGTCGACAGCAGAGAACTAAATATACAATAACAACCTATCTTAGACAAAAGGCAGAATGCAGTAACATATTATTAATATTTTGTAATTAGATACTATCTTACTTATTACTCGTATGATAAAATTGAAGGTCTGTATGTTAGATAATTCACCTCATCAGATTTAGATAAAATTTCGCACGCGGGGAGACCATGTCTTGGATTAGTAGGTGCATAGAGACTTTTATAGTAGTACCCGGTGGTACGTTTTCTTGAAACAATTTCCAATTGCCACACATGTGAAGCCGTTTCTAGAAGCTAGTGATAACCTACATCTTCTGCCTGCAATGACGCTCTAGTACTTAGCTTCAGCGAGCTTTCGCAAGAATCTATTCCGGTCCAAGTTAACAGTACCTAAGTAAGTATTAAATAACTTATTCTCAATATCTTTGCATAATAGTGATTACCAGTCACCACTACTACGCCACTAGAACGCCAACTTCTTCAGCAGAGAGCTAACCCAATTAGGAACCTAAGACAAACAGCAGTAGGTATGAAGTGACCTGAAATATTACATTACAGGCAAACGCTCCAGGTGAGGGAGCGCCTTTATTATATATGTGAGACGGACTACGTGATAACATCACCTATCTGCTTTGGTTCCCTAGTACTTGGCTTCGGCGCGCTTGTAGTTAAAAACTTATTTCGATCCAAGTTAGCAGAACTTAGGTAATTATTAACTAACTTATTCTCGATATCTTTGCATAATCATTTGGAAGTTCCAAAACCAAAATACAAGTCTCAAAATGTTACACAAAATCGACAAATTCGTATACTCGAATCTTAACACCAACATCAGAGTCTAAAAGTGATTTTATAGGTGCTTACATTTTTATGGAGCCTCTTGAAGAAAGATCCGTTTTTCAGTACGTACCTAAACAAATCCCAAATAGTCGATAACAGTTTTCAAGCGTAACATTTTATTCAGCGATAAACCCGAGCATTTTGCATGTAATGTCGACGCCTTAGAAAAAGTAGAAATAAACGTTTTAACGTTTGTAGAGTTCTGTTAGTTCATGGGCGTAAGTTGTTTTTAAACTTTTAAAAAACATGAAACAAGCGAAAAGTAAAAGGAAATTAAAATTAATAGAAATCAAAATGATGAAATAACTGATGATTAAATGACTGCTCATTATCCTTACGCAAGAGTTAGTGCTGAAAAGGAGGCCCGGCTCGGGCTATTGGGTAACTGAGTTTTACCATCTGGAATTGCCCAGTGAAAGCCTGGAGTCTGGATTATTAGTTCACGGTCGATAGCAATAGGCTCTCCCCTTACTACACTTTAAAACATAACTGGTGAAATGTGGGTTAAACCCTTCAGAGAATACTTTTTTTTATCTCTAAGAAAATATTCCAGCAAACTTTACAGTTATGTTCCAAAAGTTTGAGTAGAAAGACAAAAGGTTTCTACAGGAACAATTTTGTTGGTATCGGTAACTTGTGTCTTGTAGTAGCCATCCAGTTCGATATAATATTATAGGTAGAAATGTTTGTATGTTGCTCGAGAAGTTGTATCAGTCCAATTACGAAAATTCATGCACTGACTCAAAGCTACATCACCGCTGATTTTCATAGGTCATAACATTTCTTTCCAAAAAAATCACGATTTACATGGAAAAGGCCTCGTGAGCAAAGTCATTGTATGGAAAAACCAATTGGTCGTGCGCAGTACGACACCCGCACCGCGCCGGCGCCGGGCGCCGCATCAGTCCGACATTAAACGTCTAAATTGAAAGAGCTCTCTCTTGTGTTGTATCGACGCATTTAGTTGTCATCCTATATGGCTCTTACGCATAGCAATGTTTGTGTACATTCAGTTTCAATTCATGTTTGGTCTAACCTAATTTTATAAAGAGGCAAAAATGTTTCTCTAGAAGTACTAATCGAGTGCGGGTATCCGTTTTTGTGCTCACCAGTTGGTACCACTGGCAATTAAGGTTCTTAAATATAGTTATTAAACGTTGTTATTACGCGCATGGAAACAAAGTATGAATTGAAATAATTTCTATAAGTGCGATTAAATATAAAATCGAGTACGCCGCAGTTTTGCGAAGCCATTTTTTTTTGAAAAATTTGAGTATAGGGTTTTCCGAAACTTAAAACTCTAAAGCTGGTAAAATCCGTACCTATTTCAATGTGCCATATTGGGCAAAAAAGAAGTAGTAAGAAATCTATGCAGTTTGACATTTTGAAGAACCAAATTCAAACGCGATAGCCCTTATTACGAATTTTTTTTCACTGCCTGACTCAAAACTTAATCAAATTTTATAATTGTTACATTTCAAAAGTTTTACAGAAAAACAGAAGATTTCTACAGTTACAACTCGGATAGTATCGGTTACTCTTTTCTTGTTGTATCGAGCCATTTATTTGTCATCCTATATCGTAATCATGCGAAACTGTGTTTCTGTACAATTGTTTCAATTCATGTTTACGCGATTTCAATCTCAGGACACCCGCAGATTGTATTCCTCAGATTGATAAGAATGTTTTCAGTGAACATGTCAAATGTATTTTCGATTGCCATGAATTTGTTTTCTGGATATTTTAATAGATATGTGGAAAGGGTTTCTGCATTTTCGCTGAAAAGGATACATGATGGTAGTGTCTTTTCTGGATACTATTACCAATCTTAAGGTAACATACATGCTCTGAAATCTCTGGTGAAGAGGTAATGGTATATGCATTTGCCGTTACAAAGTCTCACAAAACATCTGTCGAACCTTTATGGCACTACTTTTTATTGTTAAGGAATAGTTTGGAAGAAAATAAAATAATATAATCTACTGTTTCAGACCACGTTTTCTTTTTACCTCTTATTGAAGCTATCTATTTTTCGAACCTCAACAATTCCTATCTTCCGTCCTACCTATCTAAGTATCAAGAAGATAAACATCTCAAAACATATTTGTTCCTTGACAATTTCATACATTAGGTAGCTAATGAATTTTGCCGATATACCACAAGTATCATTTACATGCAGGCCCACATGAGCGATGGCTAAACATTTACGTACCCGACGAGCAATAACAAATTTGCGAGCCACGAATATTAGGAAAAGCTTTTACCTGAAATGGAACGAGAAAACATACTTACATTCAGTACTGACACACATACGTACTAATGAATGTGGTCCGAAGTTTTATGGCAATAAAGTCGGTTATTCTCTGCATGTTTACAAATTATAATGCCGGAAAAAATATTATTATTTCTTCTCCCGGTCTGTGGCGTCCCAATCTTAATTAATTAATGTCGATTATACAGTGTACAAATTAAAGATGGGTTTTGAGGTTTGCTTTTATTTTTATTTGTGAACGATAAATTAGTTGTAACCTTCTGAGATTTATAGACGGTTTTCTAAGGATACTTTTTGTGTTAGTAACTGGATATTATTAATTGCTAGCATTTGGAATTTTGCTGGGTTGACATCCTATATTTGGTCCAAGCAAACTTGAGAATCAAACCCAACGAACCAATCCAATGATGAGAGTTTTTCTCTCCTAAAGATTCCATTTTGGATATTAACTTGTGTAGGTACATAGTTATTCTATGATATAACCATTACATGTGATAAGAACTTCAAAACAGACCTATCTTTTGACTTTATTTAGATGTTTCTTCTCAGAGTAGTCAGATAGGAAAGGCACTTATCTAGATTGAAAACAAAAATTGACGTGTAAAAGTGCTTGTTTAACCTATTTACCGAATAAACCTAATTATCTATCATTTAGGTACCAGCTGGGCATACACCACGGTCTATCAGCGGCTACACAACATTTAAGTAAATCTATTTTAGATATTTTTCGTCCGCAGCAAATGCTTCACCTCCTGTCCTGTCCTCTGTGCCTGAGAACATGCAACCAGGGTGACTTATGCGTTGCCCCCGACAATATATACAAGGAAAACTCAAAAACTTAGATGTTGCTAAGGGGCCGGGTTCTGACGGTATACCTCCACTGTTTTTTAGGGAGTGTGCTGATGTTTTATCTAAACCATTATATATAATTTACAACCGATCGTTATCTGAAGGAGTTTTTCCGGGGATCTGGAAGGAGGCCATAGTAATACCAATTCCAAAATCGGGGGATAAGACTGATGTATGCAATTATAGGCCTATTAGTATATTGCCTACGTTGGCTAAGGTTTTCGAGTCTCTTTTATGTCCTATTTTGAATTGGCATATCAGAGGATCGATTACGGAACATCAACATGGCTTCTTTAGAAATCGATCAACAGCCACAAACTTGGCCAGCTTTGTCGAACGTACCCTAGCTTTCATGAGTGACGGCAATGAAGTTGACGCCATCTATAGCGACTTCAGCAAGGCTTTTGACAAAGTTGACCATAGTATTTTACTACAAAAGCTCAAAATCACTTTCGGTGTTCATGGGTCACTTCTAAAATGGTTCCAGTCTTACTTAGTTGGCCGAACAGCAAGGGTAGTAGTGAATGGATATTCATTCAACACCTTCACGCCCACATCTGGTGTACCACAGGGGACACATCTTGGCCCAATATTATTTATAATATTTGTTGATGATATTAAATATTGTATACAAAACTGTCACTTTGAGATGTATGCCGACGACTTGAAATGTTATAGGGTTGTAAAGACAAGGAACGATGAAACTCTTCTGCAAATGGATATTGACAGGCTCTGCGAGTGGTGTGAGAAAAACAACATGCAAGTTAATATTAGTAAGCACTGAAAATTTTGTTTTCTGCATTAGTTCGTAGTCATATAGAGTACTGCTCCATCGTCTGGTACCCGGTACATAATATCCACATTCAACGCATCGAAAGAGTTCAGATAAAATTTATAAAAAGACTCTCTTATAAGGCAGGTATAAGAAATACAGTAAAAAAATATGAAGATAGACTGAGCTACTTTAAAATGAAATCTTTACAATGGCGTCGAGATTTCGCTGGTTTAATTTTCTTATTTAAGATATTAAATCAAGGAGTGGATTGCTCACAGCTTCTGTCATCAATTAATATAAATACGCCCCGGTCATCAGCAAGGCTTCATAATTATAGACCTTTTGCTCCTGGTAGTCGCAAAACCAAATATGGGAGAAATGCCCCCCTGTCCTATATTCTCAGAAAATGTAACGACATTTTTCACGATTTTGATTTCGACATATTTTCAGGCAGCATCACTAAGTTTAAAAGAGCTGTGCTCAATTGGATGTAATTCTTGCTCAGTAATGTTTCTGTTTACTAATTTTTTTCTGTGTTTATGTTAAATTTTATTGTTTTAATTTGTTATTGAATTATGTCTTGTCTAATTTAATTTAATTTTGTTTGATTTGATTTAATTTTATATAATTTGATTTAATTTTAGTTGATTTGATTTGGTTTAGTTTGATTTGATTTGATTTGATTTAATTTAATTTAATTTGATTTAATTTAATTTGATTTGATTTGACTTAGTTTGATTTAATTTAATTTAATTTGGTTAGATTTGGTTTGATTTAATTTGGTTTGATTTAATATAATTTAATTTAGGGTTCCAATGATTATAATTGTGATAAATTATTGATATGTACGATATTATTGTTATCCACCATAATACTAATTATTATTGTGTAGTGAGTTCTAAATAAATTGCTGTGCTTACCTATAATTTAGATGCATGCAGTGCTATTATATGTATTAATGATAATTATTATGAATGTACTTGTGTGTATTTAGTTGGTTTGCCTAAATAAATAAATAAATAAATAAATATGAATGGCTTTCGTGCCAGTGACACGAAGAAGAAGAAGCAAATAATAACTAATTCTTCTTCTTTTCGTGTCGATAAACTCAAATTTTGACTCAACTATTCTCAAATTTTGTCTGACCAGTATGTAGCCACCAATAACTAATAACTATTTATACTCAACGTAAACTATAAACCAATAGGGATCACAATAACGTCAGTTCCAAGACCTGATCAGAATGGTACTAACCGGTGTTAATATTCAGTTTCAGAACGGAAGTTAATTGATCATCGTAGCCTCTATGGTACAGTCTATCTAGGCTATTATTATAGCCTGGTAAGCGATTTCTATGCTGGAGTATACTATAGTATGCTGGTAAATGGTAACTAGGTAGGCGAAGGCTTGTGCTTACACAAGATAATATGTAAAACTTTGGTATCTTGATCGGATCGCACAACGCAGCGGTATGCGGTACGCTTAGAGTGGTATTTTCTTTCGTCGCAGTTTGTGTCAGCGGTGAGAAGGATTATGCGATACGCGTTTAGATTAAGAGATCATTTTTTTACTTAGTACTGGTTTATCGTCATTATAAGTACTTTGACTTGGTTCCGATTTACCTGAAATCATAAATGTCTATGAAGACTTACCTAGTAAGATAAATATGTGACAGTTACACTAAATTCGAAGGAATTTTCTCCTTAATAATTAATGTTAATACTATGGTGTTACGAACAAAGTATTTTTTTAAAACCTCACTATTCCGAGATAAGTATTTACTCAAACATAGAATCGGTATTTCACGAGAAAATCACTCGTGTTTTATGGTTTTATACATGCAAGTTGTACTACATGGAAGAAAGTTTGAAGCCCTACCCTTCCTTTGACGTCTTACTGATGTGGGTAGAAAATGTGTTCGAAATGGGATGTTCCATATCCGCACTTATCGAAGTAATATTTGTATGGCCTATCATTGATGACTTTTCCTGAAAGGTGGTGAGATCTATTATGTGTTTGTAGTTATTGTGTGTGGGTGTGTTTAAGTGTGAGACTATTACATATATCACAGTGCTGCCTTTTTAACACAAAAGATGATTGGTAGAGAAAATCTTGTAGCATAAGTACACTGCACCTACTTAGTACATGAAGTTTAAATAAATTAACTTCATGCACTGGTCATTTGTAGTATGGTAGTCTGTGAATTTTGTGTATGTTTAACTAATCATCACTACATATTATAAAACAAAGTCCCCCGTCGCGTCTGTAAGCAATAAACTCAAAAACTACTGAAAGGATTTTCATGCGGTTTCAACAGAATGAGCGAGAAACGAGGAAAGTTTTTAAAATAATTTGTCACGGGTGAAGCCATGGTGGGTCGCTAGTGTAACAATAAATAAATAATAAGTATTCTCCATTCTTTACACAACACAAAAAATTTATACAGATACAGTCTGATGTACTACTATAATTGAAGTAAAGGTTTACTACTATATTTTGCCTTATTCAGGCGAGTTTGAAAAAATACATAAGAAGCCTCTAAAGCCTAGGGTGCCTACTTAGTATTAAATGACCTTATTTTTGTGAAAGACTGTTAAGGTTCCACTTTGACCAGAGTAAATAAATCTTTAGCTGTAAGGACGAATAGCTCGATATGCGAAACACTTCAAAGTGAAAAATAACTTCAATTTTGCAAGTCGGTGTTCCAGTTTATGTTTCTTCGTTTTTGACAACACTGGCGTGACGTTATGTTATGAAATGGTGTAAAAAATAAACAGACATGCGATTGCAGCAATCCCGAGAGTTTTGCTATCATTTAATGTAGAGTTTTGTTGTATATCTCTTAAGTTATTCATCAGATCTTCACCAAATTAATAATCAAAGACCAGTAGGTAAACATAAAGAAAATATCCGTGACAAATAAACAAAAGCAATTTTTTATTCAAAAGTAAAAAAAACAAAGGCTCCAACTTTAATCTCCCGCAATTGTTTCCGGCCAAAAGATTGTTAAGATAATAAAAACCTTATTTAACAAACTCAAGAAAAATTGAGTCAACATGAAATACAGTGTCGGCGTCGCATTGTCTGCCAAATAAATTCTATCAAGGAATGGTTTGTTACGCAAAGTTATGTCACTTTGTCCCAAAATTGTATCACTTGAGGGCTTCGTCCACAATGTATGTAAACCTCATTGGCAAATTGAATTACTTGTGTCAAGTGAACTTCAAGCCTTTACTGTTTAGCCCGGGATCCAGCTTGGGTTCACGATGTCAAGGTGATAAAAATATGTGGAAACTTCCATTCTTAAGAGTTTTTGTGTTTTGTTTCCAAGTAAAATTTCCCTCAGGTCGAATCCAGAAAAGTTTTTCGCGTTCGTTTCAGTCTTATTTGTGAAAATTTTATCATATTTTATACTATGAATGTTTTAATCACAACCTTGAAAAATATAAAATACAATAACTCTTTTTAAATTTAATTTTTGTTATGTAAATCCGTATTTACATATCGTTTCCATTTAAAAAATTTGGAATGAAACCGATATGGAAATTAGCCGATTTTCATAGCCTTTTTGCTTGATATCCTCGTTTCACACGTCAAGTACATAAGGACAGGTGCTCACATGTCCTTACGTTCCATTCCATGAGTAGCACGTCCTCAATACACCCCAATTAAGAAGCCAAGAATGAGGTCACCATAGTCGGCAATTCATTGATTTTAAAGAGCACCGGCGCATCTCCAGCCTATACGAATTGCACTCAGTCGTAGATGTGGTCACTAGGATTAATCAGGTAAAAAGGGATCGCTGATCTGTATAATACGTAATGACTGAAGACTCTGACAAGACTCTAAGGCGTTGGCGATGTCGTCCTGTGTAAAAACGTAGACATTTGTGATGAACCAAAGCTTGTTATTTATTGCAAAATGTGAAACTCCTTTCTGAATAGAAATTGTTTCAAGATCTGCATTTAAATACTTATGAAACGTTATTATTATAAATTCCAACGTATGTTATACGTTCACCAGATGCAGATTTTTTAAGGTCAAACGTTAGGAAGTAAGTTTATCGTTAATTTTGTATAGAGTTTTTTTTTTTAATATTGGAGATTCTCTCCTTTCTATTCTCATCTCCTTAACACAGTGCCTGTGCACACTTTTAAGCATTGTGTCCGGGTCAGTAGTTTGATATCAATATAATTACTCAACGGCTGTTACACTGTTGGGGAACGTTCCAGTACGGAGAGTGTGTACGGCTGTAGACACTCGGTGCCCCCATTTGGCTCCTTTGATCGTATACCCGCGCTAATTTATGCAATTACAGCTTACTCAGCAACTTGGCTTGATATCAAGAAATTGACGAGGGTGGGGCGCCTGCCTTCCTGATAATAATTTTATTCAAGACTCGCTTCACATCACAACTAAGCAAATGTTTTTATTAGAATTTGTAGGCGAGTGTATTACTCTATTAGATTGTACTTTGTTTGCTAAGGATTAGATATTATATATATCGCAGGGATATGATGAAAACAGGGAATTGATCAAATCTCTCTAAGAGCGAGCGTAGCGAGCTCGGGAGCTTAGGGCACCCCGACACGGACAGGTTAGGTTCGAAGGGGATGACGGGAGCTGAAGTGAGCGAGCAAAGCGAGCGAACTCAGCTCCCGTCAATTCCCGTCTTTTTAAATTTAATTTTTGTTATGTAAATCCGTATTTACATATCGTTTCCATTTAAAAAATTTGGAATGAAACCGATATGGAAATTAGCCGATTTTCATAGCCTTTTTGCTTGATATCCTCGTTTCACACGTCAAGTACATAAGGACAGGTGCTCACATGTCCTTACGTTCCATTCCATGAGTAGCACGTCCTCAATACACCCCAATTAAGAAGCCAAGAATGAGGTCACCATAGTCGGCAATTCATTGATTTTAAAGAGCACCGGCGCATCTCCAGCCTATACGAATTGCACTCAGTCGTAGATGTGGTCACTAGGATTAATCAGGTAAAAAAGGATCGCTGATCTGTATAATACGTAATGACTGAAGACTCTGACAAGACTCTAAGGCGTTGGCGATGTCGTCCTGTGTAAAAACGTAGACATTTGTGATGAACCAAAGCTTGTTATTTATTGCAAAATGTGAAACTCCTTTCTGAATAGAAATTGTTTCAAGATCTGCATTTAAATACTTATGAAACGTTATTATTATAAATTCCAACGTATGTTATACGTTCACCAGATGCAGATTTTTTAAGGTCAAACGTTAGGAAGTAAGTTTATCGTTAATTTTGTATAGAGTTTTTTTTTTTTAATATTGGAGATTCTCTCCTTTCTATTCTCATCTCCTTAACACAGTGCCTGTGCACACTTTTAAGCATTGTGTCCGGGTCAGTAGTTTGATATCAATATAATTACTCAACGGCTGTTACACTGTTGGGGAACGTTCCAGTACGGAGAGTGTGTACGGCTGTAGACACTCGGTGCCCCCATTTGGCTCCTTTGATCGTATACCCGCGCTAATTTATGCAATTACAGCTTACTCAGCAACTTGGCTTGATATCAAGAAATTGACGAGGGTGGGGCGCCTGCCTTTCTGATAATAATTTTATTCAAGACTCGCTTCACATCACAACTAAGCAAATGTTTTTATTAGAATTTGTAGGCGAGTGTATTACTCTATTAGATTGTACTTTGTTTGCTAAGGATTAGATATTATATATATCGCAGGGATATGATGAAAACAGGGAATTGATCAAATCTCTCTAAGAGCGAGCGTAGCGAGCTCGGGAGCTTAGGGCACCCCGACACGGACAGGTTAGGTTCGAAGGGGATGACGGGAGCTGAAGTGAGCGAGCAAAGCGAGCGAACTCAGCTCCCGTCATCTCCTTCGTGTTAGGTTACTTTAGACCCTGCATACAGAAATAGGAGCCCCGCGCAGGCATTATTGTGCGTCTCGTGGATTAATGCCAAGTATGTTCATTCAGAAGACAGCTTGGTTTTCGGGACCACAGTTCCTGAAAGGAAAAAATATTATATATAAAAAACCAAAGGATTTAGTAATAGACCTAGAACAGTCTATCAAGACTCACGTAGCAATTAGTCCCAATAGTATGTCCGATAATATATTCGATAGATTTTCTTCTTTACAAAAATTACTAAGAATAGTAGCATATTGTCGTAGAGTACTGAAGAGCAAAGGAGATAGGAAAACTTATTTACAAAAAAAAGAAGTGGAAGAAGCTTTAGAATGCTGTCTAAAGAAAACACAAAAAGAAAGTTTTAAAATAGAGTACACACAATTAAAAAATGACGGACACTTACACTTAAAAAGTAGCAAACTCAAATCCTTATGCCCTTACCTGGATAATAGGGATATTATGAGAGTGCAAGGTAGACTCGAACAGTCATCATTAGATGAACTGATGAAACACCCAATCGTTTTGCCAAATGATTCTCAATTTACCCGCCTATTGGTAGCAGACGCCCACCATAAGACCCTCCACGGTGGACTACAATTGATGACGAATTATTTGAGATCAGCTTATTGGATCATTGGTGTAAGAAACCTTGTGAAGCAATGTGTCCGTAAATGTGTAACGTGTGCTAAACAGAAGGCAACTATTAAAAATCAATTTATGGGGTCTCTACCAGCTAGTCGATGCTCACCTGCGAGACCATTCTTGCATAGCGGGGTTGACTACGCTGGCCCTATAAATATCAGGACAACAAAAGGTCGTGGCCACCGGTCATATAAAGGTTACGTATGCTTGTTTGTGTGTATGTCTACACGTGCTGTCCATCTGGAAGTTGTCAGTGACATGACGACTCCGGCGTTTTTAGCTGCCTTTAGGAGGTTCGTATCTAGGCGAGGCCATTGCTCTAAGTTGTGGAGCGATAATGGCACCACATTCGTGGGAGCCTCAAGGGAACTGCGACAGATTGTAGAAAATTTACATACCTCAGTTGCAGAACAGTTGGAAGCAAATAACACTGAGTGGCATTTCATTCCCCCCCACGCACCTAATTTTGGCGGACTATGGGAAGCGGGAGTGAAATCTACAAAGTTTCATCTCAAACGTGTAATAGGAGAGTCTACACTTACGTATGAGGAACTCAGTACACTCCTTACCCAAGTAGAGGCATGCTTGAACTCACGCCCTATGAGCATTATTAATTCAGAGGATCCAAGTGAACCAATGCCTTTGACTCCGGGTCATTTTTTAGTAGGCGAACCTATAATCTCCGTACCAGATTATAACTACGTTAATATTTTTTTATAAAATCGTGTTGTCGCATTGTTGCATTGCCCCTGTTTGAGCAAGCCTTTAGATTTTACTTTACGTCCGACCGATGGGTCCCTGTCACGCCGGACCGGACAAATGCTTGCTATTTAGCCTCGCCCCTTTAGACTACGCTGTCTTTACTTAGGTACGCTTAAAAGGGTTGTAAGGTAGATTATTAGAAACCTTACATCCAGCACTGAAAGCAACAAGCACTTATTTTGTAGGCTTAATTATGTAGGCCTTTTACAAAATGTTCTTTTGTTTTAAAATAAATAGAAGAGTTAATTGAGTAATCATTTTCTAACATTTTTTGTTGCCTAATGGTTTGAAAGTCTGTATAATTGTGTATTCAATAAAAAACTGTTAAACTGTAGGTATCCTACGTATGTTTTCATTTGATTGTTATAGACAGTCCAGTTCAGTCTCGAGGTGAATTTACATAACTATCCAGATGTAAAAAAAGTAATATTGCTGAGAATGCTAAACTGTTCTCAACTTTGCTTAAATTGTATAATCATTTAGATATAAATACTGCCACCCTTATTTATAGTATGAGATACTAGTGCAAAAATTAGTAGTTATTTTGTTAAACTTGATTTTTATGGTTTTTTTTTTTGTTTTTTTTTTTATAAAACGTTGCCCCACACTAGGAATTTCTTCCTGTATCGTGGGTGCGTTTACAAACATATAAACTCACATACACAAACACCCAGAGCCGGAACAACTATCTGTAGGTCATACAAATATTTGTTCTTTGCGGGATCGAACCAGCGACACGCAGCGCAGCAGTCAATTGCTCAACCACTGCGCCAACCGTGCGCCCAAGATTTGAAAGATTCTTGATAGTAGAATAGATTACTGCAGGGTTGCCTGGCCGCATCTGGCCGCAAACAGTTTTTTGTTTTGTTTTTTTTAACTTTACCTCACACTAGGCATTTCTCCTATATCGTGGATGCGTATGCAACAGCATCTAGCTCTAATTTAGCCACCATTCATAGGTTACCAGGCTTATCTCCCTCAGATTGCGGCTGAGAGCTGGCAACCTTATGATTTCCTATTTTTTTATACCAATTTATTTCAAATGACGTTGGTTTCACTTAAATAACTTGTATATTGGGGTATAACTATCAAATACAAACTATTCTAGACTAGACTTCTATAACACAGGTTTTTACCTATCTCAGAAATAAATATTTACACCAATATAATTGAAACCCTGACTGGGTTTTATCAATAAAAATATTTGATTTGAATTTATTTAATAAAGGTAATGACGGCTAGATATTGCCAGGTAACGTTGAAGCAATCTATTCTATTATCAAGTATCATTAATAAAATTTTTGTTTAATCAAAACAATACCTGTAGTTTTTTGCAGTTTACGTTCAAAGAGTCGATTTACTAATAATGACTCAAAAATGTTCTCTAAATGGCTTCCTATCAATTCCCCTCGCGTTAAGCACTTAATAAATCTGCGAAGAAATATCAGTTTGAATTAACCAGTGTGAGAAAATTATATCGAAATTGGTCGTAACTCAATAGATAACGGCGCGGGAAAACGGTGAAATTAATTGCGCGGCCTAATTGGCATCTATTTTATTTCATTTTATTTTTCAGCCTTTTGATGTATTTGAAACTGAGCCTTTTTAGAAGTCACTTGCTGGGTTATTAATATTAGATTATTCTTGTGGTTAACATCGTAGGAAACCTTGCCTTGAAGTTGGAAATTGCCAACCAGTATTGGTTAAGCGTGGTGAATAATGCTCGTGCCTTCTCTGCATCAGAAGAGGCCTTTGCCCTGCAGTGGAACAGTAACAGACTGGTATTTTGTTTGTGTTTCCTTCTGGGTAAAGCTATGGTATGGCTGTGGTATGGTGGTTATGGGTAAACTATTTTCTCGTAATTTTATATGAATTTGACTGTTTTTTACTTAGATTCGTGCCATATGTATTTATGAACCTTAGCCGCCTCGAATCAGCCTTCGCATCTAGGTAATTTCGTCAGTCATATTCTCTATTTCTCTTCCTGATAACTGTTTCAGTTTGAAATAAAAGCTCTAAAGCAAATACTTTATAAGGTACCTATAGTTTTACAACCAATTTAACCTACAAAAGTACCAAGTAAATTCTGCACTTAAGTACCAAGTAAATTCTGCGCTAAAGTACCAAGTAAATTCTGCACTAAAGTACCAAGTAAATTCAGCATTATGTCAATATCTGGAGAATCTTCCACAAAACCTAATGTAACGAAATAAACGAAACACAAAGTTTATCTCACATTGTTTATCTCACAACAAACGTCAAACAATACTCAGATGCGCTCTGTCCTGAAAAGTCACCATGTGGAAATATAAACGTAACAAAATATCAAACAAATTATCGTTGCGGTAGGCTAGAGACACATTAAGTGACGCAATTTAAATTGAGTCGTGCCACCATATACCTGCATTAATGTTCGTATAAGCTTTGTCTCACACTTCGCCGTTCTGTTCAAGTTAAGTTCTGTTTTTTTCTGGATTGTTACTGAGCTGATGTTAAATCTGTCTAAATATATATATACAGATCGTGTGATCGTATATACATAACACAACGACGTTCTGCCATCAAAAATGATTAACGGTAACAATGCAAAAAAACAGAAGGCGTTAACAAGGCCAATAAAGAGCAGGGATCAAGAAATCGTATTCATTAATCCAATCCGTAGTCCAATAACGATAGCCGAGGTCAAGAAGTCGTAATCAGTTGATGATACCGAAAATACATAATGCAGATATATATTAGTATAGTACCCAATGTGTGGTTGCTGCCAGCACGGATTTAGACAAGGCACCTCAGAGCACGCATATATTTTTCAAATATTTTAATTGACAGGGACCAGGTTGGCAGAAATTCAATAATTCATTGTTACTGTACCTGCCTGACAGGAAGAAGGACCATCGGTACCTGTGCTCATGTAGTTTTGATAATATGGTATCTTGGTTTGGGACGACATGGGCCATTTGTCGCCCCCGCGCGTCTTTTGTTAGATGTTGTCATAGACCGGGTCAGAGTTTAGGAGTGTGGAATGATTGGGGTGTTTATTTTCATTTGTCTCATTTTATACACATGCTTTTCATTAAAAACCGTTACAATAACATTTTATTTATATTTAATTATGTCCATCTAGCAATAAAACGATACGTAATAATATTATGACCATTTTTCAAGTAAACCCGGTGGATATGGCTAGTGTTATTTGTATAATTTCGATTTTGGCATTGCGTCCCAAGAACTGGCACTAGTTGTAGTTCTGTTGGTCTTACTCCCAGGTTTCATACAAATTTGCCCATGATCCTTTGTTAACTTACCGCATGAAATATTTGAATAGAATTATAAGCCAACCGCAGCCGAATTGCGCAAGTGAATTCGGCAAGACCAAGGGTTTGACCGCTATCAAATCGAGCAATCGCATGCGAGATGAATGACGCGATTTTGATTTCCGTCTGTGTGATTTGTCGATTGATAGCGGTCAAACCCTTTGCGTTGCCGTATTTACTTACGCAATAAGGCTGCCGGTAGTGCTACTGTTTATTGCCTTTCGACTTATCAGTTTGAACGAAAACTAATAAATTGTTCAAAACCATTTTTATTTTTCTCGTGTCGATGAAATCTTGAACTTTGTATTTGTGTAATAAAATCCACTCGTGATTGGTATGAAGGATACTCTCGATTTTCACGGATAATCGAGATATAACGGATCAGATCAGCTTAGCAAAAAAGGTCACCGGTATTTTATTATTGCGTCAAGTTTATTTAGGTTCCAGTGTCGTTAAAAAAGCTGGGGACCTTTGACTTTAAATTTTCATTCAGCGGTCAAAGTTGAGGAAGGGTGCGTATGGTTCGTTAACTACTCCTTTGACATTCTACACGGATAGGTAATGACTTCGCTTACATAATCATTCTAGTTTATGTGACAAGATAATTGTTAGTTTGTCTTGCAAACCAAGTACGAGAGAGGAATGAAGGCAGTTTTGGACACAAGCCAAAGCTTGCACGAGTCTTGACTCTAAAAGTTTGCATAACATTAACTACAGGAAAATAAAGTTCAAATAGCTATTCTATTCATTGTGTTCCAAGATTCTTGAGCAAGAAACATTCTTTATAAAACTCAAGAACATTATTTTCTTTTATTTGCTTGCAGTAACAGAGAGCGTATAATAAACCTTGACTTTAAATTAGGTTACAGAGTGATGATTCTGGACTTTTTCTCAAAAGTCTAGCTAGTCTAGTTTTCTCAAAATATATGGAGAATGTTTAAAAAATCTTTCAAAAAGAAGATTGAAATGCAATCACGTCTACGCAGACGGGTGTAACATACGCATGTAAAATAATATTTAATTGGACCAAAACAATTTTGTTTCAATAACTTAGTAATAAAAATTAAATTCTTTTCGAAGTGCAAAAATTCTCCGTCATAAAATTTGGTCTACTTTATATTCAAATACGATTTTATCAAACTTCAGAAGTAAAGATAAGGCTACGGCTGAGATACAGAATTCAATAAAACGGGCAAAGACTTTTAATGTATTGAGTAGGAATATAAATAAAAATGTATCTAAGTACAGACTTCTTTGGAAAGGCAGGTAAGTTCAATATTTACGTAAGAAAACAAAAATAACAAAACAAAAATAAGTGTGTGGCTTGCGTGGTTATCGGTTTCCACCCAATCTCTCATTATGCTGCCTTTATCACGGACTGACGGTCAGAAGGGTGCATCCTAATCAACCATCTACATTTTCCACCTCACCATGCTTTCTCTGGGGAATTCAGAACTTAATTCTTTCCGCTTAACAAGGAAACTTGGCAAACATTCGGTTTTACCGTAAACTAAATTAAAAGTATTGCAATTTATTTTTTGAAACCACTTACAACTTTACCTGGGTATACTTCTCCATGTTTATCGTCAAAATTAATCGTTTACGTAATTTCAAGTTTCTAATTGCTTGGAAATGGTTTTATGTTTAATTCTAAATGCAAACGTTACTTTACTTCACATTATTTCGTTATTTAAATATAAAATAAATTGAATTAATTATTCTGTTACGATCTCAGATTATCTTTCTTTGGGATTCAACGCAGAAAACAAAATAACTTCCATTAGCGTCTGCTTTCCCGAAACTGGGGCACTAGAATGTAATTATTATTATACGAATTCATAACCAAATGCCTTTAACATAGTACTGTGCTTGAAATATTTTTAATGGATTATAGTTATTTGCGAAAACTAACTTTGGCATGACACAGTGTTAACCAATTAGTTTGCAATGGAATATCCGACCTGAGGCTCTAGATAAGTGAAATGTAATCATTATAAATGCATCGCGATAGCTAATAGAGATTGACAAAAATGTATAATATTTGTTAAGCGCTATCCAAATGTCACATATTCAATCCCTGGCCATCTGGCATCTCAACCATCGAATTTACTGACAGCGATAACGATTCGTCGATCAGAATGTCCTTGGGATCGACCACGTGATGGAAGCGATATCAATTCTATGGGTATGCATTTTGGCCTTTTTGGCAATCACTATCGCAGAACTATCGCTAATAAAATAACTTTTGTTTAAAGCCCCTAAATAGCACGTTCATGTACTTTAACTGAAATACATAATACCATTCAAACCAGAACAGAATTATTAACAAGTAATGTTTTGCGTTAATTATAGCTATCGTACGTAGTCGTGATTCTCAGACAAGGGGTTTTACAAGAAGGTCTACTGTTTCCCTGAAAACAATTATAATTACTGAACCGAACACTAAATTACACAAGATTTTCTAATTATAGCGACGTAGCAACATAAATTGGGGAGTTTTGCTTGAAGCTAGGAACATAATATTTTCGCTGTCGTAGAAAATGTGTTAGTTAAATACATTAATATGGACGGCGAAGCTCTTCTTGTGATACTCAGTTGCATTCATGCTACTACCTAATAACTTATATACGGGTATGTAATAGCAGTATAGTTGGGAACTCAGCATTATCATGTCCGTAGTTGAAGCTGTATTAACTCCATTGTTCTAAGTATACACCGTAAAATTTTGGTCATTTGAAATCCGCGGAGGATCGATCCATTACATAATCGAACAGTTTTGAGATTACAGTATTTAGATTACAGTATTTAAGATATGTTTACAACAATAATAAAAACGAATCACAAAATATAAACCGGCTTCCAAAGCAAAACTCAAAAAAGTGCAAAAATAACTTTCGTTTTGGAATTCAGAATGATAAAACAAGAGGTACCAAACAAAAGCTGCCGAAGAGTCACTAATGCCAACAAACTTAAAATGTTTGTTCTCAATATCACAAGTCCATTTGTCCGTTCCATTTACGTCACTGTTTCCACAAGAACCACTTTCGCATAGAAAGTAGATCGGCGTCTCTTGCTTGATTCACCAAATTCTATTTGAATCAGTGAATGTTAAGTAGGTCTAAAATAATGCGGTGTGCGATGATCATCCATCAAACAGTGGTTTGTAGTGTTTTGTTCCTAGTATTGTAGGTGAATGTAAATGAATGCTAAGAGTATGTTTCTTAGTAATGTTCTATGTGGATCGGTTTATTTTATTTCTTTTTTTGTTCTTATTTAGTTTGGTGTTATTCAGTTTCTTATAAGTATTTTGCTTGGGTTTAAAGTACGTGTAGAGATGTAGTTAAGAATAAGATCTAAGACATAGACAGGTGCGGTTTTAATTCTACGGATATTAGTGCGGTGGAACAATTATTATAAAAATGGTCTTACCATCATCGTTGTAGCGTGTTGCGTCACACCTGTCTGCGAGAGTCTTTAGGTTTTCCATGTATTGTCTTCGTTTATGGGCATAACAACGGTAGGTAATTTTTTAAGTTTGACGAGCTTTTAAATTGATAGATAGAGTCTTAGTCAAAACTCTCTTAATGCACTTTCAGGCCTAGAAAATTTAAATCGGCTTTATTGGAAAAACGACGCGCTTACTTCGGAAAAAATCTATTCAGTATTCATCAGGCATAATCCTTTAAAATAAAGAACTCAGACAAAGTATCGAAGTTATCTAAGTCCTAGCTTAGGGTAAGTTAATACAATTTCAAAATGAATTATTTATTTAAGTAATTTCGATGAAGAATACTACATTTTGATGGTGCGTGTTTTGATGAACGTGATGTTTTTTGAATATTAGAAATTTATTTTAATAAAAAATTAGAAATACAGAATATTTCTGAATAGAGTTGTGTTGATGATTCTATAGGTATCCTACTTTAGATGTTGGTTATCCAATCACACATAAACAGTTTAACGGATTTGGTACATATTGTGTTGACCGTGGTCTACCCGTGACATAAAATTCTATGTCATAATGGTAACTTCCCGTGGGATAAATTTCGAAGTTTACGGGGGCGCGGGATGGTATGCTATAAATGCATATTCGTTACTCTCGCGAATCACATATTCGTCATAGCTAGTGATGGGTTCAAATCTTATTTAGACCAATGCTAGTTGTGAGATTCTTAAATAACTTACTAATATTATAAATGTGAAAGTTTGGATGTATGAATGTTTGTGTGGATATAAGTTTGTTACTCAATCACGTCAAACCGTCTGAGCGGATCTGGATGAAATTTGGCACAGTGATAGATTATAGTCTGGAATAGTACATAGTCTTATATTTATCCCGGTATAATGTTGCCTTGGGATGACAAAACACTTTCCACGCGAGTGAAGCCACTGTGCAGAAGCTAAAAATATGTATAAAATGCGAAGTTGACTGATTTCATTCAATTTTGAAGCATAAAGTTGATATATTTCTTTCTCTACGCTGCATGAATCATGAAAATAAAGTATCATAACATATTTCAACTTACGTGGATAATAAAAACTCAAATACACACGTCTACATCGAGTCTAAGTGCAGCGGAACTTATACAGAGCGACTTTTCATGTTTCGCAATTTCATAGCAGGGAGTGTGACGTATGTTTGTATCAACAACTTTAGAGGACGAAGATCACTTCATGTTCTGACTTTTCTACATGATTATAGAATCTTCTAGTACGGTAGGTATTAGAAGTATGTCCATTCATCGATCGAAATACTTTGGTGTATTTTATTGCAAAAATAATTATGCCTTTGTATCATACTTACAAAAAAGAAAGTTTACCCCCAATTTCTAAATTAAAATTGAGAATTTGAGGTTAAGAAAGTGACAAACTCTTCTTTTTCAAATTTTGAGTTTTCATAAAGTTGACCAGCAGTGTAATGGTACCATAGATTTAGTACATACTATATCTATGAATGGTACAGACTGATAGTAACCAATACCCAAAGAAAACAAAATTTAGCAAAAAAGGTACATTGTTTAGTCCGTAAGCTTTCAGCTACGATATCGTAGCAATTCGGCTACGCCGTAGCAACCGCGTAGCTCCTTCCATATTTTTAACCGACTTATTTCTTAGAATCTTTTCTTTATCATGTAGACCTACGTTGTTATTTCAAAAGAGTCACGGACCGCTATTCAGTCAAACCCTATACTGTGGCCGCGTTCGGATCCCATGAGTACATACATCATCTTCCATATGTTTTTAGTTCTTTTCAATATTATTCTTGGTAAACGATGGGCATTGCATGCGGCTCATGGAGC
This sequence comes from Anorthoa munda, assembly GCA_945859665.1. Classification (NCBI taxonomy): domain Eukaryota; kingdom Metazoa; phylum Arthropoda; class Insecta; order Lepidoptera; family Noctuidae; genus Anorthoa; species Anorthoa munda. Next base: position 673,002 of record OX243913.1, read on the forward strand.
ATCAAATTGCCCAAGATATATGTTGTTAAATTTTGTGACGCGTTGCCAATATTATAAAGATGAGCTTTTGATTTGACGAAAGTTATGGTTTTGAACAAAATAAAATTCAAGTTAGGAGGGACCAGATGTCTAGGGACTGTTTTTATGTTGAATGAAAACAAGCGGTGTTTTCCTATAGCCAAAAAGTGCCAACACAAAGTTTTAGGCAAACTATCATTAAATGATTTTGAATCGTAACAGCTTGTTTTGTAGATTCTCCCTACTCAAATGACGTGCGTTTTTGTATGTATAATATGTATGAAAGATAAAGTCAATCACATAAAGTAACCATGTAAGACATTGTGCCTAGACAGAACAAGACCAAGAAATGATTACATACATTTAAAATACAGACACAGTTGCATAATGATGTGATTGACTCAGCATAAACCTAACTGAAAATCATGCCCGTTTTCCCCGAAGGGTAAGACCGAAGGTACACTCAAATTTCGCCAGTTATGTATTATCCTAGTATGGACTTTGTAAATCAAACGGTTTTCCTGGGAATCACTCTAGACAACAAATTGCAATGGCGTTCTCACATAACATCTCTTGCGGGTCGGCTGAGCTCGGCCGCTTATGCTGTTAGAAAGATAAGACAGTTGACGGATGTGGAGACCGCACGTTTGGTCTATTTTAGTTACTTTCACAGCATTATGTCATACGGTATTTTATTGTGGGGCCGAGCGGCTGACATTGAATCCATATTTATATTACAAAAGAGAGCTATCAGAGCCATATATAATTTAAGTCACCGAGAATCTCTTAGGGAGCTATTTAAAAATATTAATATTATGACAGTTTTTTGCCAATTCATGTATGAAAATATTATGTATGTATGGAAAAATATAAATCTCTTTAGTAAGGTCAGTGATAGACACAATTGTAATACGAGAAATAAAGATAAGTTAGATCAACCATCTTATAGACTAGCAAAAATACACTCATCTTTCATGGAGTACTGTATTAAATTCTATAACAAAATACCTTGTGATATATTAAAACTAAATGAAAGTAAATTTAAAACTTTAGTTAAAAGCACACTTTGTAAACAAGCATATTACAAATTAGATGATTATATTCAAGATAAGAATCCTTGGCAACATGTTGGTCCCGCTCCGTAGGGCAATCTTTGGTGTGGACAAAATCAAATTTGTTAATTTGTATTCCTATTCGTAGTTATTGTATTCTTATGTTATTTTTTTATATTTTTCCAGAATTTGACTCACACACGGTTCCGTTGTTGTTGAATTAGGTATTTTACCTATGTTTGGAATATTTGTAAGTATGTGAGAACCATGTTCCTATTTATCAAATTAATGAATTTACCTGTTAGTGCTTTTATTACTTTATTCCTGTACGTAGTATAGTGTGTAGTGCTATTTTTGGGTGCATCGTCCTCACATATATGAATTTATTAATGTATGTACATAAGTAAACATTGTAAAACATATTTTTTTTTTAAAAGAGTAAGTATGGACTTTCTTGTGCGTTCTTCTCCATAACAAGCTACTTTCCGAATGCACGGTAGAGTAAATTTTTATTACTTGTACATTTTTAATTTAGATTTAATGTTTGACGTTCAAAGTGCCGCTTATTGGCCTAGTTGAAATAAATATATTTGACTTTGACTTTGACTTTATGATCATTTCAAGCTTTGCAACTACGATGAAAATAAAAGATTACATAGACATACATGCAATACATTTACAGAGACATACATGCAAACCAGCCAAAGAGATATTGGAACGAAGTTTTGGAACGAAGTTTTGGAACGAAGTTTTGGAACGAAGTTCCTTATCGCGCGTTGCGAAAGGGGGCTAGACGGAAAAAATTAAGACCAAAAGTTGGAACGACACTTTTTGCTATAGTTTTAAGACGTGCGGCGTGCGCGTGTGTCTCTGTCTGTCTCTCTCTCTCTCTCTCATAGAAAGCAAGCCAGTTATTTTCGTTTTGTTATTTTCAATAACAACAACAACAACTCAACAACAACAACTACAACAACAACAACTCAAAAACAACAACAATAACTCAACAACAACTCAACAACAACAACTCAACAACAACTCAAAAACAACTCAACAACAACAACTCAACAATAACAACAACAACTCAACAACAACAGCAAAAGTTCCTTATCGCGCGTTGCGAAAGGGGGCTAGACGGAAAAAATTTAGACCAATAGTTGTAACGACACTTTTTGCTATAGTTGTAAGCCGTGCGGCGTGCGCCTGTTTCTCTGTCTGTCTCTCTCTCTCTCATAGAAAGCAAGCCAGTTATTTTCAACAACAACAAGAACTACAACAACTCAACAACAACAAACAACAACAACTTTGCAAGTCATCTCAATAGCAAAGGATATAATAACTGGATCTAAAAATCAAGAACAAGAAGCTTCTATTAGATTACAACTACACAAAAAATCTGTCATCGATACTGGTGGATTACCTTACCTAATCACTTTTGTAAAAGGAAAGTATTACCTTACCACAACAAACATAGATGTAAGTGATGGATTAGTTAATGGTGCCGTTGGTGATATATATATATATATGTCGGCGTTCGTTATCAATTAAAATTGCGGGTAGTCAACAGAATTTGTAATAATTTGTTTTCTTATTACTAATTTAAGTGATTTTACTATCAATTATTGCCTAATAAATCAAATCGTAATTTATTAAGTACTCTGTGTACGCACCAATAGATTTTGGCAACTTATTTCGATAGTTGTAATCGATGGTAAAGTTCAAAACAATTGTTGACATGTTAATTTGATTATTCTTTGTGTTATCACCATTATTTGCTTACGACAATTATTCTTTTATTACTTGATGATTTTAGAATCGAAGTTTAATTTGATTTAGCACATTTTACTATTTTGTATCAAGTAAACACGTGACGTACTTCCGTATGTCATCGGACAGAGTTGTTGTGGAGGGATAGCAAGGTATAAGAGAGCTTGCAACGGTATGCAAGTCAGTCTATCTTCGGATTAGACTCGATAAAGAGCTCACCTGCTCCCGACAAAACTGTCGGTTTATTTGGTACAGCACTGCTGTATATTCACATGGCTGTATTGGCTTGCTGATGGCGAACGATACACTTTGTACTTGGGTGGCTTATGCTGCTGTACGAACTGTAACCTTAAGGGTTTGTTCGTTTAACTGTATTGTTACTATACCCTTTTAACCTACTTTATCTTGTTACCATTAGTATTGTTTTATTAGTGAAACTAGTACTGTAATTAACAACCTTGTTATTGGTTGTACAGTTTTTGTTTATCCAACAAAAATGGGAACGCCCAAATCCTGACCGTATATACCCCTCGGCCCTCATGATCCTACATATATGTGTGTGTGTGTATGTATATGTATAATCTTTTTGAATTTTTATTTCAATAGCGAATCAACTAAAGCATCGACTACTGAGGTACAAACTATAACATCAAGGAAAAAGACAAACGCAGAAAGATGTAGAGAATATCGTGAGTGTTACGGATGTGACGTCAGCCTACGTGCAACCGACCAATGCCCGCCGAGCCCGCCGAAGCAAAGCCGCCATATTGAAGCCTTCTCTTCAGTCAAGCCATGCCAAGCAGTGGGGATGTGTTAATATAAGCGATTGCCAGTCATTTATTTGTCTCTTTCGATGCTGAATACAAGATCTGAACAAAGCTCTGCCCGAATTTTATTTATCCGTTACACTCAGAAGTGGTATACACAAAAAGTAAGCTTCGTTTTAATAAAATATCCACGCCACAACCGCAAGATCACCCTGAATCTGAAGAAAAATCGAACAAGTTTGTCATATTCACGGACTGAACGACACTACGAGCTTCACGGCGTGTGCTACACTCTGCCATTGACCCGACTGCACGCCGAGCAAGACTACATCAAACTCTTCAACGTGTGCTGCGTGTGACTACAAGGAGAGGTCCTAACAAGGTCCGAGAGCTGCCAGGAGCCACAGCCAGTCTGCCAGTAGCCACAGCCAGTTTGCCAGGTGCGTTATCTTTCTCATTTCTATATCCGCAACATCAATAACTCTAATTCTAGCCAGGCCATAGCAACTTGTTTTACTCGTCGCCATGTTCTCGATAATAAGGATAAAACTAATTCGTATAACCAGCATCCGTGTATGATGATCATGTTTTTACGTAAACGAAATAAAGGATAGTAACAGATGGCGTCCTGTAGGTAGTTTGTTTACCCTCGTGGGGAAAAGGCGTGCCTTCATATGTGCTTATAATTAACTCTTATTCTAGCCGGGCCATAGCCATTTAGTCTAGCAGTGGGAATAAATAGATTAACCAAATACATTGTTTTGCTTCGGGTACACACTAATGATATTGTACTAATTACGCAGATCAAAATGAAGCTTGCCACTGATCAACCGTATATAGACGTAAGACATCCTTAGACGACAATCTGAATCCAGTTACGCTTATCCTGTGATCTAAATAAAAAAAAAAGGGTCGATTGTAAGCTTTGTCACAAAATAGAACGCCGCCACTTACATACTTTGTGCCTCTGTGTTGATTACCGCGCTTTAAATGTCACTGTAAAATAAATGTTTCCCTTACCTTATATAGAAGATCAAGTTTCTCGAGTTAGCTGGCAAAGATTACTTTAACTGTTACGCATCAGTATGGTTCAAAGTTACCATCAATTAGCAATTAATCCAGATGACACTCATAAAACATATTTTAGAACTAGCAAAAGTAGTAGCATAAGTATACCGGGGTTCCATTTAGTGAGATTTATTAATATAGTAGCATAATCTGTCGGTAGATCTGTCGATACCCAAAACGAAGCAGGTATTGGCATTTTTTTTAGAAGATTTATTTCTACCCTCGACTGATTTAAATTCTGGCGTTATAATTTTATGAAATGTCCAACAAAAAAAAATACCGAAACTTAAATATGAATACTCGTAAATACACGAGTTTTGAAAAATCAAATCGCTAAATGGTCAGGTCAAATTGCCACCAGTGGCATACAACCGTGTTGGCAGTTTCAAGTTTCATTTGTCTAGTAATGTGTCATGTGGGTACGTCCATTTATCGGATTGTGCAGTTATTTTAAGAAGTTTTATTTGAAATTTCGCGGCGATTGTGTACCTGTTGTTATGGATTAGTTTTTAACAATTGTAAAATATTTCGTGTTCTAAGCCTGTGTTCGTTTTGTATGACCCCGCGCTTCCTACATAAGTACATACGGATGCGTGTAAGTTAGGTGTCGCCGGTATATAGATGCAAAACAAACTGAAAATAAAATTCATTGCGATCAGTCGTGTTACAAGTGAGAATAGCATGGACCATTATTATGAGCTTCAAACCCTTGCTGTTGGACTCGTTACGTAGATTTCGCGTGTATGTTATATGTCATGTAAAGGTTGTTACCAACTGTGCAGCGGTCCAAGGTACGGTCACGCATCGCAGGATAGTGGTTTTGATAAAACATTATAACATAAGCGTTGAGTATAGGCCGGGCCATCGTATGAAACATGTAGGCGCTTGGCAGAAATCTAGTATTTACAAAGAATAAAAAAGAAATCGTCTCCTAAGTCGCTGATTGGTTCTATACGTTACAATGCCAGGACGATAAGCTTAGTTCATTAATTAACCAGCTAAAAACCAACACCTCCGATCCGTACGCAATAAGCAATTACATGATTGTTGACGAGAGGCTTTATAGAAAAACCCTAGACGGGAGTAGACTTGTAGGAGCTTCGGAGCTTGGGTAGATAGATAAGATAGTGCAAATGCATCATGATTACTTTGGTCACCATGATTTTAATAAAATAGTATATTGGTTACCAAAAATGACGCAATTCATTAGAAAATACATGACCGCACGTCTTCATTGTGCACATGGCAAGGGAAGTTAGTGTATGAAAGAACGAAAATTACATCTTAATTCGTAAACCATCTGAACCAATGCTTCATGTAAACCATTTAGGTCCGTTTTGTTAGGTAAAAAAAAAGAGGTATGTGTACAGTTGGCTCGTGGCTAAATAATAACAGCCGCACGGGTCGATATTCAAGGTTAAGCAACGCTTGACGAGGTCGGTCCGTGTATGGGTGACTATTTCAACATACCGAGATTCCTCCGTGCCTCGGAAAGCACATTAAGCCTTTGGCCCAGCTGTCATTTGAAGATCTTTGACATTCGTTACGAGTAGTCAGAAGCTTGAGATCTGACACCAGTCTTGTCAAGGGGTATCGTGTTTCCCAGTTACTGGGTTAAGAAGGTCAGATAGGCAGTCGCTCCATGTAAAATACTGGTACTCTGCTGAATCCGATAGGACTGGAAGCCGACCCCACCATAATTGGAAAAAACCTAGGCAGATTGATTGCGTACAGTTGGTAATGATTGTAGTGACGAATGAGTTTTCCAAATTTGTTATTGCCGAGTCAACACTTGCGTACTATCATTTCTATCGTGAAAATTCGGACACTGAAATGGTTTGGTAAACAGTTTAGGTACACATTACGTGATATTGCTTGTCCACATGCTAATGGTTAGTTTAAACGTAAAAATCAATCCATTCATAATGCTTTGCTGAATATAATTACTATAGTAAAGCCTTAACAAATAACTAAATAACTGGGCCAATTCCCTGTCTGAATTTCTTTGAAGCGTTAAGATTTAATATTCGCTCGTAATGGTAGGCCATGTGACTTTACGATTTTCAGTAAAGTAAAGTTAAGTAGTCAAGTCTAGTGGCGCCTAGTGCCACCTAGTGACGCCATGCAACGCCATGCAACGCCATGCAACGCCATGCAACGCCATGCAATGCCATGCAACGCCATGCATACCATGCAATGCCATGCAACGCCATGCATACCATGCAATGCCATGCAACGCCAAGTAACGCCAACTAATGCCAATTCAATTAGGCCACTAGGCGGCACTTTGAATGTCAAATATTGAATGTAAAAAGAAAGCTTCAGATAACGCAAGAGTGATCATGTGTACAAAAGGGTTGTTTTTATGACTACAATTAGTGCAGTTAGTCAATACAAACTGGATGACTTTTATTTTGGTCATATTCATTTATTTATTTATTATATAATTTATTGTACACCACTTTAATAATAACAGGACAATATTTTTTTAAAGATAAGTGTACAATGGGCGGTCTTATCGCATAGGGCAATCTCTTACAGACCTTTCATAATATATTAACTAAAGTCAATGTCAACGCCATAGCTATAACGTATTTATCTTAAACATAATGTAAACATTTACATTGAATGCGGTACAATGGTTTGCAAGAATCTGTCAAGTCCATATTGAAAATGCTCTATGTAAAGTAGTGTAGTGTGTGCGCTCGGTTGGCGCAGTGGTTGAGCGATTGACTGCTGCGCTGCGTGTCACGGGTTCGATTCCTGCACGGTACAAATATTTGTATGACCTACAGATAGTTGTTTCGGCTCTGGGTGTTTGTGTATGTGAGTTTATGTTTCTAAACGCACCTACGATACAGGATGAAATTCCTAATGTAACTGTAATAGTAATTGTTTTTTAGTAACAATAGTACTGACACTGAAGCCCTAATTGATTTATTTGAAAGCTAATGAATGTTTTTGCTCCCATTGCGGGAGCAATGATTCCAGGATGGCCGAATGTTACGGATGTGACGTCAGCCTACGTGCAACCGACCAATGCCCGCCGAGCCCGCCGAAGCAAAGCCGCCATATTGAAGCCTTCTCTTCAGTCAAGCCATGCCAAGCAGTGGGGATGTGTTAATATAAGCGATTGCCAGTCATTTATTTGTCTCTTTCGATGCTGAATACAAGATCTGAACAAAGCTCTGCCCGAATTTTATTTATCCGTTACATGAGAGAAAGAAATTACAAAACACAATGGTACAAAACATAACTGCAGATAGATTAGATGAATGTAGTGAGACTGATCAATTACAAGCTAAATAAAAAAAACAAAACTAATACAGAAAGAAGAAAAAAACATTATGAAGCGCAGGAATTAAAGAAACAAGAAAGTAAAAAAATACCTAAAACTGTTAAACAAAAAAATAAAATATATTACGATAGGAAACTTTATTCCATCCGGGTGTCCCTTGACACCTCTCAAGTTTTTTTCATAAAAGCATACAAATAAATGCATGTTTGCGAAAAATAACTCCAACTTAACAAACATTAAAATCTTCTCGTAAACGAAGTTCTGCCTTCAAAGTTGCAAGTTTAAAGTTCTTAGCGAAAGACTTTTAATACTTGCCTTAGTTTTCGTCTTCAAAAACAAGTAAATGTCCGCCATAGATATTTTACGTCTAGGATGAATAACAATAAAACTTTACATTTGTCTGGTGGACCGTTCATTTTCAGAGAATCCGTTCAGACTGATACCGACCGTCTTTAGTATTTATTTGCCCCTGAAACTAGCGATCACAGGGCAGCTTAGGAGTTGATATGCTGAAGTCTCATCTTCTGCATGGAGAGTGGGCTGTACGTGATTCTTATGACAAAAAGGTGCTTATTAAAGGTCCCATGTCCAGTTGTTACGGCCGTGACTGCAAGCAACTGTGGCTTAGTTAGTAGTAGGGCCTTTTTCGTGAAACAGCCATCGAAGGAGGGTGTGGGGTGTGTGTGAGTGCCTCCTTGGCCTGATTTTAAAAATTATACACAAGTAACTGGGTAACACGGTACCCCTTGGCAAGAGAGGTGTCAGATTTTCTGGCTTTTGACTATCAAAATCTACAAATGTCCAGCACCAACTGCTTAACGTGCTTACTGAGGCACGGACGAGTCTCCGTATGTAATAGTTGGTCACCCATCCATGGACCAACATCGGTAAGCTTTGCTTAACCTTGAAGATCGAACAGCGCGTTTGATATTATTTACCCACGAACTCCACAGGAACGGTGACGTGGGATAATATTATGAACCTAATCAACATAATTATAAATAATCCAACTGTCCCACGCATGTTCACTAATTTACTATGGTACTTCAAAACATTTGCTACTCTATTCTAACAGTTTTAACTGACTCGTTTTACCAGTAATTACTTGCAACGCTTAGAACTCTGCGAGAGATCCACGCAAGCATACAAAGAAGCTCTCCGGTGGAATGTGAGTCAAAAACAAACTACTTGGGATTCTATTTCCAGCCAGTAAACATGCAATTAGACACATAAAACCGTTGATAATGTTTGCTTGGATACCTTTAAGTACAAAACTTTGGATTCGTGATTTATTTATTTATTATATACTTTATCTGTGATTCTATCGGATATATTGGCGGCTACTTCTGCGTGATAGTTAGATTGCGGTTTTATGTGGTAAAAGGTACTAAGCAAAAAAGTTTTTTGAATCACAGTATTTTTCCATTATTATTTACTGAAAGAAATAACACATGGCTATCCCTCTGTACTGGATAGTCACAAATGATTCAACTAACAAAAATGTGCCCCATGTTTTGTGGGCTTTCAATTGCGCCCAAGTCTCGTTTAAAATTTATCGTTTTAATCTAAGACTTCAAATAGATAGCTTATTTTATTTAGTTATTTACCAGTAACGTAAGTAAGTTTACAGATACATATTTGTATACTGGCCCATGGTAGCTTTTTTGTGGAAACATATTTCTAATAGGACCACAAAAAAATCAGTTAAACAATTAAAACTTTCAACAATGTATTCAAATCAACAATGATCATATCAAAAATACAATTACTGCAATAAAAGGTGTCGTTGGTGGAATAAACAAAGCCAGTTAGTGGCTGTCAAATAGTGCGAAGCAATCAGGCTTGTTGATTGTTTAACACTCAATGTGCTGCGTCTATTGTGTTTGCGACAGGTGTTTTATTATTCATATTTCTTTCGCACCTGTTAGAATGGTTTCAAAGCATAGCAGATATTTTTGTGTCAATAACATAATTATTAAGTAACCTATGTTTTTAATACTTTTCATGATATCTTGCCTCACTAGGAAATATCTTACTAATTATCTTTCCTAAACTAAATAACCGTTTATGCAAGATAAAGGCCTTTGAAAGGCCTTTATCTTGCATAAATGGTTATTTAATTTTAAAACATGAGTTTCAGCACTAAGCTATAAGCTATCCTAATAAAATGCAACGCAATATCATAAATTACCATTCCGACGCCAAAGATTATAAAATTAAATCCTTGAAAAAAACTGCCACAAAAGCTCAGAAAACCGAAGACCTTATTTATATCCATCCGGTTATACGTTCATCCGCATATAAAACAAACATAATTATTTAACCATGTTTTTGACGATAAAGTCGTACCGAATCGGTAGCAGCTAAAACATATTTTATTTAGAGCCTTCTGATGTTTGGTCGATGCTCGGGCGAAGTTTGGTCCGAGCGAAATCAACACATTACACCGGTGCTTTGGCGGACGCGGCACAAGCAGCTGGTACTACCACACACTAACTATGTACCTGTATTAGCTACCAGCCAATTAGCTACTATAACGGCCAATAAAAGTTTATGTGAATTTCGCACTTAAAAATTCTAAGACAAAGATTTTTCTCGATGTAGGTCATGAAATTTTAATATCGCTTGAAAGTTTTAAAAGTGCGGCTAGAACAAAATTACTAAGGTAGAGGTACTTACCTACAAGCCTTTATTATTCATTATTGAAATAATGTAGTTACCTATTTTAATGTAGGTATGAAGTTTTTATCAAATATGTACATATGTATGTACTCCGATTTTTTAACTATTGTGGATAGTAAGATCATAAATTGTAGCTGATGTTACCTATATATTAATTTGACTGTATATATAACAGACTAAACATCGATTTCATCTATTTTTTGTCGCATGCTCAAAAGATTGAGATATAATAATTAGGTATACTTGCAGCGGTCAAAGACTGTCTTTATTTTGAGGACATACGATCGTTCAGTGGAATATTTCCTTAGTTAAAAATGTTTGGTATATACTAGTGCGTACATTTTTTTTATTGTTACGGGTTGGAATATTTTTATTGGAGTTCCTCCGCCCAGACTTTGGGTTTGAGGGGTCTGTCAGACTTCTACTGACTAAAAACAACACCCCGGTGTTCCAACTTACACCTATGCCGTTTGTCGCAGTAACGTACGATCTTAAGTAACACTAGTTCGTACCTACGTTAAGTAAATAAATGTAATCCTAACCAATTTATGAGTCTCAGCAGTGTGAGCGATTATTCATAAAGACTTATTAAGTGATACGTAAATAATAATAATAATATTCGCTCCAAATAATAATATTCAATATTCTTCCCAGCATTGGAACCTAAAAATTCAAGAGCTTTACAAATTCGTGCGCAGACGGAATACGAAAAATGTGCTTTTGAACGTTCCTTGGTACTGTCGCACCGAGGACAGCGCATGAGAAGGTTCCCATCGGATTTTGCTGAATGTGCAAGATGTGCTGAAGAAACGGTAAAATATTTATATAGCTGTTGAGAACTTATAAAGCAGTTCTGGGGAACTTAAAAAGTTGAACATACTCCATTATATTTTTTGGTGATTAATTCATTTCACCTTAAAGGTATATTCTACAGATAAAATGGAGATAATTTAATTATTTTAACGAAGATTCGAATCTTAATCTTCAGCCATGTAGAGTACTCCATACATATCATAAGAAATCACATATTATGTCACTTGTTGTGTCATTGAATCTTGTTCCATTCATAAGTAATACAAGTTTATTGAACTAGTAATCTTAAATTCAAATCTGCCGACCATTTAGTTAAAAAATTTCCAAAACCAATTTTAATTCATCTGATAAAATAATCTAGAGGCGTCCTGCTTTCAATTTGTTTTCAGTAAAAAGTCCAAAAGCCTCGTATAAAAAACTTAACCACCTTTTGATGCCATTCAGCTATCTTCTAATGGAATGTTTTCTCACAACGTGGCAACGCAAATTTTCGTAAAAAAATAAGTTTACCGCTTTGCCTACTCTATTGAGCGAACCAAAAACTTTTTGGGACCCTACGGTGTTATGATTATTCAAAAGTGATGGTAATGATCTACCTGTCTATATTACTATTACAGTACCTGTTGTTTAGTTTTAAATGACAAGAATTTTTGAGGATATGTTCAAACTTTATAGGAATACAGACATGTTTATATGTACACCTACATGAATGATTATTTTAGAGAAACAAAGTTCTTATAAGATCTTATTTCCTTTGCCATCGAAAGTCTGCCACCCATTCCAGCTAGCATAGCCAATACCTACTCAACATTTGCCACTCAGTCCATCTGTCAACTTAACAAACTTAACACGTGCCATTTGTATCATTTAAGTCATGACACGACACAATTTAAGATGAAGCCACAGCGTTTCACTAATTTACTGCAAATGTTGTTAGGTGCGAGAATGTGCCGGCGAGACAGCGAGTAAAGTGTTGCAAACAGCTGTCAAGTTGCTTAGCAATGTGGAGATTAAGAGGGAGTCCAAAGACGAAGATGCTCCTAAAGTCCCACTGCATCGTGTACGTATGCAACCGCAGAAGGAACAAGAGGTACGGAATTTTACTCAAATTTTATACCAGCTGCGAGCTTAATGACCAAAGTACGACACACTACTTTGTTGTTTTTGATGCTAGATAATATTTAGTATGATAGACGATGCTCGGTTGTTGTTGTGTAGTTGCATGAACTCGAGCGTTTAAAAGTAAATATTAAAAAGTTGAAGACGTACTTTAACATCTGCGAACATAATGTTTAAGTTTCTCTAGAATACAACAGCAGTTGATGGAATACTTATGAAGAGGTATTTTATTATAAACCACGCTTGCAGCTATGAACAATGCGCCTTATTGTCAAAAGAAATTATTATATAGACCATAAATATTCTCAAAGATATATTTTACTACTTCGCTGTAAATAACTTCTATGTCTCGTTTACTAAAGTGCGGATACGTCTTTGTTTACAAGAAGAAATAAAAAATATGTTGGCAATAACCGTTATTCTAGGTCCAAGAAATATCATACGCGGAATAACAGAGAGCCGAACAAATCTCCCGTTTAATGGCTTCGAAATATTTGGAGCGAATGGCACATGACAAATATTTCTTAACTGCCTTATGTAAGGACGAACGACTGCTCTCTGCCAATAAACAAGGATCACTAAAGCTGCAAGAACTGGCCAATAAAGCTCTAGCCGATGTGGAGAAACGACAAGTACGCTCACAATATCTAACTTAATAAAATTAACCTCTGACCGTTATTGCCGATTTTTGCGATAGTGGTACGGAACTCTTCGTTGGCCAGTATTTTTTCATTTTTTGTTCATTTAAATTGCGTGAGCTTGTCACGTGCCGTCAGAAAAGCTGAAAGATATGATTCAGATTTTTCTTAAGTGAGCTTTGTAAATGATGGTTGTTTATTTCATCTAAATCAGGCTGTTTTACGTGAGCGTAGGCCGCTGTACGCAGCTCGCGCTCTAGAGGCTGCCGCGCGTGCTCGCCTGTCACGAGCACGGAAGGAGCAATTGACGCGCACGCAATCGCAACACGCTACCGACGCACGTCGCCTCATACAGACAACTCAATCCATCTACGAAGAACGAGACACCGCCAAGTGTCTAGAACAAGCCGAGTTCGCAATGGAACAAATTACAAAAAAGCCAGCTAGTTTATTACCGGGAAAAGATAAATTCCTACAAAAGCTATACGATTTAGTTGGAAACGCTTTCCTGGACCAGGTAGGTTCATTTCTGTATATTATTATAAATTGTGTAGCGATGGGCATTACGAAGCTGGGAATTTTAATAGATCTTGTTTGCCAAGTCACGTAGATCGGGAAAAATCTCTCTTATTTTATGTTCAGAAACGTGTTCGAAAAAGTATGAGCGAGTCGGATCGGGAACGAAGAGCGTTTATTCTCCTGGGCAAGTCGGTGTCCCGGGAGCCAAGCCGTGACTCTGTGCTGCGAGTGCAACCGCCCGCTCCGCCTCGAGACGCTAAGTAATTTTAGTATTCGACTCATACCTGCAGTTTTCTTAATAGCCTCTGGAGAGAAATTTGGTGTTGTTGGACGTTTTTAGAAAAAAGAGCTTCTTCGGTGTTGCTCCACAAATATATAATAAAATACCTGATGAAGTATGCCACTGCAGAAGTTCAAAAAGAAGCTTAACGGGTTACTGCTTAAAAGATGTTATTATATTCTAGACGAGTTTCTTAATGACGAATCTCTTTAAATGTATAATGCTGACATAAAATTGTAATTTTTCCTTTAATCTTATTTTTTTTTCGAATTGAATAGATTTTAAATTTTGACATGAAATAAAATTGATTATGAATAATAAAATTTAACTTGCATGCATGTGTTTAATACAATCATGTACTCAAATACGTCAATAATGATAATATTGTAGTAAATTTATATTTTAATTTAAAAGTACCCATTCATATAATCGCATTTCTTTTTTATAATTTGTATGTCAAATGGCAAAACATAGCGCATTACCTAATTTTTAAGATCTTGCATGTAATTATTACCTATGTTTTACAAATAAATGATTTAATTTTTTTTGTTTTTAGAAGCCAGATTTTTTTTTTAAATGTGTTGAATTTATTTTTTCAAACCAATTTGATAAAGGGATCTTCATTCAAAGGGTTCATTTATGGTTTCAAAATTTTTTCAACCTTCAAATCTAGGACCTACTTGAATAAATTAAAGCAGACTAGGTCCCTCGTAATACTAGACCGATTAACTAGACTGATTAAGTATTACGTAAGTTTGCCTTGACCTAAATTTCTTTAATTAAATCGACCTTTTATCTGCGACGTTGCTTAACCAGCAGTATTCCCACCCTAACGTTTAATTAATTAGTTTTTTTGTATATAGAATTCAATAATAAAGGTCGTTGGGAAATGGCTTAGCGTGGCAATGCACTATAGCAATGAACCGTAATACAGAGTAGGTCGCTATGTCGTATTTTTTTAGCACTAAAGTAGAGCATTAATAGACTTGCGGAGCGTGGTTGGCCCTGACTTTGGTCGGCCCCAATCCCATACTAAATACGTTTTTACCAAGTGGCTAACAGCCTCAACCCTATTCTGTGTGTTGTTACCAAATGGCTGTGAAATCTAAAACTGTAGTTTTTCATCAGGGTTCGCCTGCGCACCCTGGAATGTTCACTGACGATGAGCACACGAGCTTCAGAACGCTGTTACTTGTTGCACGAACTGGCTCGTCTCAATGTTGACACTAAGCAACCTTTAAAAGCCAGAGTCTACGCCTCCAAATGTCAAACCGGTAAGACACTTTCAGTAGAACGGAATTTATCACCTTGTTAGCACTAAAATACTCGTGCCACACAAATTTATAGCCCAGTGAACGGGTCGTTGATTCGAGGAAATAAATTAGCCTCCCTCCAACGAATGAATGTCTTTTTATTCTTAAATTGTTTGATTTCCGTCGAAAATATTGACTCAAAGTCCCCTCCGTACCTGCAGTCGTTTTCTCTTTACTCTCTTTAGATAATTCACTTTCAAGTATAGATTCTAAAGTCGTGTTAGCTTAGACGAGAGTTCGACAGTACGGGAAGCGTTATAACATAGGTACGTCAAGCCCATTCCTATACAGTAAGTAGAATGAAACGCAGCTCAAGCCCAAAATCACAGGTCTACACTGAAGGCATTAAAGTAATGAATAAACTTCGCAACGTTATACACACAAGAATATGAGAATTTATTTTTATTACGTTATACGAGTTTTATTCATAACTGATATGGTACACATGCATGTGGTCTGTTTAATTAATAATGGCAGACACACAAAAGGGTGAATCAATTAAACAAGTAATTATTCGATTCAATGATTCGCTGTATTCTGAGCTTTCAGACAACATCTTGAATATTATTGCTTATTCTAACTACGAGTGACCTGTCACAACTTTGTCACTTTGATTTGATACTGACTGCAGTGGGTAGTACAAATTTAGAGGACGCTCCGTGACTTTGAATAGATTCGTGAGCTTTGATTTCGAGATACACCCCTTTAGATAGTATTAGGTTTGGTCTAAGTTCGTCGGAGGAGATGAATGCTTGGCTTCTATACATCTGTTATACCATTTACAGTAGTGAATATGGTTCTCCAAGCGTACCATAGACAGCTCATACATGCCTTATTCATGTCGGTAGGAAGATTCTAGTGTGAATATAAACACATTAACAATACCTTGCACTGCACTGCCTCTCGATTCATCTCTATGTATTATTAAATCAAATTTTCCTTTGGCACCGGCCTCTATGTTTATAATTATTAATAACTAGCTGTGCCCGCGGCTTCGCTACCATCACCTGCCTACCCTACCCTACTTACCTTCCTACCCACCCTACTTACCTTCCTGCCTACCATTTTTTTGGGTTCCGTACCTCAAAAGGTAAAAAAAAAAGTTAATTAAAAAAATCAGAAAACCCGACTGCTTGAAAAGCGAACTAAAAAGACGTAAACAAGGAGAAAATCATGCTGTGCTGTCGGAGGATACATATTCGCGAGCTGGCTGAACAAAACCAGACGTATCCTCCGACTGCACAGCATGATTTTCTCCTTGTTTACGTCTTTTTAGTTCGCTTTTCAAGCAGTCGGGTTTTCTGATTTTTTTTAATTAACTTTTTTTATTTATAACTTTTTAGTTATTTTTTTTATATTATGTACTTTTAAACATATAAGTGTTATATATTTTTGAAATCACCTCTTATTTTGATACCCCACACGATAGGTATGGAAGAAAAAAAAAATTTGGGCCCCCACAATATGGCGCCCAAAAACCGCCATTTTCTTGTTTTCCAATTTTCATGTAGCCAGTGACACTCGCGGGGTTAAGACGAATCGATTGACGTAAGAACCATCAAAATCGGCCCCCGCGTTTGGTCTCTAGAACGCCACATAGGAACAAACATACATACATACATACATACATACTTACATACATACATAGACTGATAAACACATTACCCTCCTTCGGCAGTCGGGTAAAAAAGGAACCCTTATAAGATCACTTTCTTGTCCGTCTGTCCATCTGTCCGTGTGTCCGTCTGTCCATCTGTCCGTCTATCTGTGTGTCATCACCGATTTTTTTCAAGGGTTATTCTTTCGCGGAGAAACTTAATACCGCTATTCAGAAAATCGAATAAGGAGTTCAACTGTCGGAGTATCTGAATTGCATGTGTTGTGATAGTTTTACTTCTTGAACACTTTAAATTCATCGAAATTTTGATAAAGAGAACCGATTGCGATGAAACAAAAACTAAGTAATATTTCAAGTTACGCACAATTTTATGTATAAAATTTTTCTACATTGGTTTCATACATTTTACGTGATGCGTGCACAAATAAACAGATAACAGTTAAACCGCCATACAGACAAACATTTTTTTTCCAAAAATGCTGGAAATGGGTTCTGTTGGTTATTCTTTAACACCCTGGATATTATTAAAAAAAAAACAACTTTTCTACAGATTTATTATATGTATAGATCTTGTTCCGTTAATATGCAAGTCTGACTCGCGCACGGTGGGTTTCGTACCATTATCGCAAAAAACGGTAAAAAAAATAAAAATTTTTGTATGGGAGAACCACTTAAATATTTATTTAATTCTGTTTTTAGTCTTTGTTTTATAGTGGCAACAGAAATACATCATCTGTAAAAAAATTAATTGTCTAGCTATCAAGGTTCATGAGATACAGTCTGGTGAAAGACAGACAGACGGACAGTGGAGTCTTAGTAATAGGGTCCCGTTTTTACCCTTTGCGTACGGAACCTTAAAAATCTTGTTGCTTAATAATAACAAGAAACTTAAGTTTATTTTAAAAGAATAGTTTACATAAAAGTTATTAAAACATTATATAACATCACGTGATCACGCTCATATTTCCTGATTAGGTAGGCAGAGAATCAGAATCATTTCTTCGTAAAACATTGGTAATAATTACATCATTTTAAGATGAGATAAGTTAGATGTTTTACCATTTGACATACAAATAATGAAAAAATAACGATTAAAAAAGAGATAAAAAAACGGGCCAAGTGCGAGTCGGACTCACACACGAAGGGTTCCGTACCATTATCGCAAAACACTACATAAAAATCACGTTTGTTGTATGGGAGCCCCCCTTAATTTATTTTATTTTAATTTATTAATTATTACTTTTTGAAGTAAATATACAACTAAACATTCTGTGAATATTTCAAGCGTCTACCTGTTGCCGTTATAAATATCGAGCAAAAAACGACCAAAATATCACGTTTGTTGTATGGGAGCCCCACTTTAATATTTACTTTATACTGTTTATAGTATTTGTTGTTATAGCGGCCACAGAAATACATCATCTGTGAAAATTTCAACTGTCTAGCTATCACGGTTCATGAGATACGGCCTGGAGACAGACGGACAGACAGACAGACAGACAGACAGACAGACAGACAGACAGACAGACAGACAGACGGATCGCGAATTCTTAGTAATAGGGTCCCGTTTTTACCCTTTGGGTACGGAACCCTAAAAAGAACGAAGAACGACAATAAATTAAAATGTAATTTTATTGTAATATAATTATTTACGTATTTGAGTACCTTATCAAGTTATATGTTTTTATTCTTAATCAATAAATAATCAAATTTAACTCAAAAACAGCTGAACCAAGGTGTATAAAATTGTGACTCCGAGCTGCTGCTGAATAATTCCAGATAGAAAAACACAATAACATTGTTTGACACGAGAATCAAAACCCAGGGCTTCACGCTCAACAGTGGCGTTCACGACCAATGAGGCAGTATTAGGTTATTACGGTTTGAATTCATTTATTTCTAAAGATTACAAATCACTTGTACAGAAATAAATACTTAACATTACTTGAATTATACATTTTTGTTGTCCAGTAGTAGCAAGAGCTTTATATTGTTAACATTACGAATATATGGAGGTAAGTGTTAAAAGTTTTGTAATGTCCACCGCCGTGCGGCGCGTTGATGCGGTCAACGTGCGGTGACTCGTTATCTTTGTTTTTATGTTTGAAATCTAAGGACTCGTTCACACCAGAGTAAAATAGTTAAACTAGTTATTTATTTTATTTATGACCTTTTAAGATGTGGCTCTTTAGTAGTTTTTTAAATAGTAATAACGATTGTGCATTTTTTATATCCTTTGGTAGTGAGTTATAAAGTTTTGCTCCCTCATGTATTATTGTTTTTTTTCCATAGTTAGTTCTTGCACTAGGTATATGTAAGTCTTGTGCGCGCCTCAGAATACGTTTTTGTACCTGTATGTTTTTTGTAAATGTGATTTGTGTGTGTAAGTCTTTGGAAAGAATTTTACGAACTAAAATACATGTGTTATATAAATATATATCAGAAATGTTAAACAGCTTGGTTTCTTTGTATATTTTGTGTGTGGGGGTCAGATACTGGTAGTGAAATAGGACTTTTATAATTCTGTTTTGCGCTCTTTGTAGCTTTTCTAGGTTGGTTTTAGCTGCTGAACCCCACAGTTCTATAAGATATTCAATGTGCGGTTTCACCAATGAATTATATATAGTGTGGCGGACCTTAAGAGGAAAGCATCTCACAATTCGACGTAACGCCCCCGTTAGGCTTAATATTTTAGAGCAGGTTTTCTCGATATGTGGTTTCCATGTAAGTTGATTATCCAGAATAAGTCCGAGATATTTCTCCTTATTAACTTTATTTAAATTGACTCCATTAATACTGAGATGTTTGTGATCTAAGATTTTTTTATTTTTAGCTGCAAATATTATATAGTTGGTTTTGGATGTATTGATAGTTAACAAGTTATTTAGAAACCATCTTTCCAATATTATGAGATCCTCTTGTGCGTCCTGTATTATTGAGTCAATTGAGTGACCAAAATAAAAAAGGCAAGTGTCATCAGCATATGAAGAAATATGCCCCTTCAGGCCTATCTTGTCTATATTGTTAATGTAGATTAGGAATAAAAGGGGACCACAAATCGAGCCCTGAGGCACGCCGCAGTCAATTACCCTAGGTGCGCTAACATTGTCACCAATTTTAACAACCTGTCGGCGCCCCTGTAGATACGATACAAAAATTTTGAGAGCATTTCCAGTTATACCGATTGAGGAAAGTTTATTTATTAACAAGCTATGGCTAACGGTATCAAACGCCTTTTTCAGGTCAATGAAAATCCCTAAAGCAATGTGTTTCTTGTCTATGTTTGTTTTAATAGTTGTAATTAAATCTGTTGCTGCTGAAAGAGTATTGGATTTTGATCTAAAGCCATACTGACGTTGAGAAAGGTAGTTAAATGAATTTAAATATAGACTGAGCCGATTGTGCAGTAGCTTTTCAAAAACTTTAGACAGCACAGGCAATACTGAGATAGGTCTATAATTTCCCGGGGACAGTTTGGAGCCAGCTTTAAAAATAGGGGTAACTTTGGCGTATTTTAATGTGTCAGGGAAGTGACCTTCGGTCAAACATTTGTTGATACATTGAGTTAGACTAGGTAATATGAGATTCTTTATGCATTTGAGTGATTTTGCACTGATACCGTCTATACCTGTGCTGGTGTTTGCATTTAAGTCATCAATTATTTTCCCAATTTCATCTGCCGCTGCTGGTGCTATCTGAGTAAATGTAGTTGCATTTGTGGTTTTGTTTAGCGTGATAGTGTTAGTCTGGTTATTATGATATTTGGTAGGTATCTGATTAGCTAGAAGTGTACCTATACCGGAGAAATAGTTGTTAAAACACTCACATATTTCCTTTTCATCAGTAATCAGCTCTGTAGGTGACTGTAATTTAGAGGGAGCAACACTTTTCTTTAATTTATTATTTGACAAGCTATTTATCAATTGCCACATCTTAAGGGGTTTACTTCCGCATTCTTTAAAAGACTCATGATAATATTTACTTTTTGTCGCTTGAATATTCTCAAAAACTCTGTTTCTCTCTTTTTTAAATGCTTCCTTTGATTCTTGGTCACTTGGATTATTTTTGTATTTTTTCCACAATTCATTTCTTTTGTTTATTTGATTAATTATGTCCTTATTTATCCAATCTGTCCTCGGAGGATTTAGTATTTTAGTTTTAACTGTTTTGTTTCTGATGATTGCTGACTGGATTGCTTCCTCTAACCTGGTATATTCCTCGCCGATGTTATTATAGTCTAGGTCTTCAACAGTTTTATATAAGTTTGTGTACGATATAGATTGAAATTTCATCTTTCTAATAGGCTCGGGCTTATATCTCTTGACTTCTAAGAAGATCTGTTTATGATCAGACATGGCTGATTCTATTATAGCTAGATGTATTTTATGATCTTTGAGGTTGGTGCATACATGATCCAATATAGTATTGGTGGTTGAAGTTTCCCTAGTGCAGTATTTAGCATCAATTTTATTCAATATGGTGTACCCCTGTTCTACGATTAAAAATTTATTAACAAGTTCTAAATTCACTCATCCAACCAGCGTCCATGCTCCAGCTCTATTCCTCATGGCTCGCTGTCAGCTCCTGCAAAACAATCGCCCCGAAACTCGTGCGGTCCTGTTAGAAGCAGCTGGCCTCGCTATATCGCCGACTTCTATGACACAGTAAGTGCCTTAAAACTTTGAGCACATTGTTTTAATTAAAAATTTCATAGCGTAGAGAATATTGTTGGACGTTTAAGCCAGTTAGACGGCTGTTTAGCTATAGTTTCTAAGCTAAACTATATTGCCTTGTGGCTCTTGAAGCGTACCTTAATCTTTGTATTTTTAAAGGATTGTTTGACTTTGCTTTGTTTTAAATATTCTATGAAACCTTTTATTATAATGGCCCAGATATTTTGAAGTTAAAATATGTCGTACTTATTCAAATAGACTCTAAAAGAAATTCAAAACAAACAAGCCTGATAGACAACAAAAAGGACAAAAAATCTTTGCCTAAAATCCTCTCGTAAGGGCCGGTCAAGTCTGAAAGCATCAGAAAATAAAAGAAAACGGTTAACATTTTTATAAGCATATTTCTGTCCAGTGAATTTTATGCTACTGTTTTTGTATACGAATTACTTTTGCCAACGAAAATATATTGTGCGATTGTGAACTCAATTTTTTTTAATAGATTTTATTATCTCTAATAGCCACTTTATTAGGAGGTTTATTTACAGCCAAATACAGGTTTAAAATAAATAAGGTTATTGCAGGAGTTACATCATTTTGGGGACTGTTTTAATCGCCAATTCATACAGATTAAAATAGGTATAGAATTTTTAAAGAGTATAAGTGCCACGGAAAAACAAGACAAATAGCTTCAGCGTCTTTTAGGCCGGCTATGGCAAACATTTGAGATATATTTTACAAAATGATACTAGTCTAACCATCACTTAGCTAATCAACAACCTAAATGTTTTACTATTAGAAAAATAATACACAAAATCAAATAACCAAACATTTATTTACCAGTGTGTGAACGTATCATTGGAAGGTGAAGTTCTTGCTGCAGCTGCGCCTTTGGAGAAACGTGAGAAGGAGCTGGTCAGCTTGATGCAAGACGATGACCTACGATCAGTTGCCCAACATCTCTTCAAACGGATGTCTCTCATACCAGCGTCCAGGTCAATATTCTTTACTTATTGCTGCGAAAGGGAGTCATTTGTAAACTTTCAAATGAAAGAATCAATAAAATGTGTGAAAAACAGTCCGGTTCCTATAAACCTAGGCTTTCCCCAAGGTCTGTTATACACATAAAGTTGAAATAGTATTTTTTTTGAACGATATTTATAGCTGGGTAAAATTACGATAGTTTAAAGGTATAATGTGATGTTATTTATATTTCTAACTGAACACACTAAACACACAGAAATGCCAGTACTATTTGTACCACACGCGCTACTCTGTACCTGTGTACACAAATAAACTTTATTTGATTTTGTTTGATTTGATTATTTCCTAAACTAGGTACATAAATAACATCTTCTCATCTCATGTATCCCAACCTATAATATGTTGTTGTAATAATCCTTTGATTTTATTTTAACTACGCTCATTCATCATTACCAAAACAGATACAACGACTACATACAACGCGTGAAAACTTGGGTACATTTCACGATTGCAAACGAACTTGTGAGTGTCTTGTGAACATGTATGGTACGCTCCACCGGAGCAGCTTATGTGCAGACGTACTTGTGCATGTATGTATGCGTTTCTATAAGAGCGTGATTGTATGGGCCTGTGCAGTTCCTGAAATATGCGGTATGTAGTCGAGCTACGTTGTGCGTTGCGTTTACTACGGCACTCATCGCTCCCTCTTCAATGCTTCGGTGCTTTTCTGATGGATCATAGTGATGATACGTGTGGGGAGATTGTTTCAAAAACCAAAAGACAAGTTGTTATTCGCATAGGTGAGAACCTACACTCCCTAGTGAACCTCACTAGGCACCTCTCCGGAAGACCATTTACCATCAGGTGAGATAGTGGTCAAGCGCAAGCCTATCTAAAATAAAAAAAATAAAAAAAACAAAGTTCCTATAGCTTACATTTGGGGTTCCTTAAGATTTCTGTAGTACGTCTAAGTTCGACGCGTCTTTGTAACCTTCTGTTATGTTCCATTCTGTGCCCTCGACCAATTAATCTTATCTGGTGTTGATTACAGGCGTTTCTCGATAATGCCCGGTGCTCGGGTTGAAGACAGTGCACAGAGCTCGGCCCGAGGTGCCAATAGAAGGATATCTATCATGCCGAGAGCTGCAATGCCATCTATGATGGCCAGGAGGACGCAACATCCTTTGGGCTTCTAGGATTTTGATTTCTGATTCATGTTTATAAATAGAGATTCACCAATACGGCACTTGATTCACCGACGTATTAAACGTTATAGAAGATGATTAACTTTGCAAAATATCACAGTTTTATAGGAACTTACACGAATATTTTATAAATAAATATTTGAAACCTGTGGAATAGTTATTTTTATTATTTTAAAATGCTCAACAGCAAGGGATTATTATTACCAATTGTTTTAATAAGACAAACAAGCCTCTCAATTATATCTTCTGAAATTGTTACTCAAGTCTTCCAAAGATCTTCTACATAATATTTCAACTCAAGTATGTTAAAAATGGTATAACAAAATCCTTAAAATTATGCGAGTATGAAGAGAGTGTATCCCACATTAAACATTTGAAAAGAAAAGGGCACGAGGATTTCAACTTGGAAACTTTTACATCCATTATAATATTAATGAACCTGTCGCGAATAATAATGCTTTAATTTTGTATTTAAATATTTTATGATACACTTTTTTGCCTTGCTATGAAATCTAAATTGATGATGGCATTATTTTGTAATTAGCTTGGATCTTTTACACATTATTCGGTTTGTTATTCTCGTATTAAATTTATTATCTTGACATCCCTTGGGACTTTCATTATTTTCACGGTTTATTTTTTTCAAAACGTAACATTTTAATTGAATTTAATTGGGTAAAAATTTTTCAACATGTTCATAGGTAGGTGTATCTTAAAAGGATTGGTCCTTTTTGTAAGTGTCAGTATAGTATTCTTGTGTAGCGCGGTAGTGGCGCAATGGTAACGGCCGTGACTTACAAGTTGTAGTTCTACTTTGTATAAATCATTTCATCACCACTGCTCTCAAAACGGTGAAGGAAAACATCGTGAGGAAATCGGAATTACCTAGAGCCAAAAATTTTAATATATGTGACATCCACCAACGTGAGCCCGCGTGGTGGATTACGGACTATGCCCCCTTACAGAGAGGAGGCCTGTGGGAACATTAAAAGGCCGATGATGGTAGTTTTCTTTTATTTAAAAAAAAGTGTTGGTGGTAAGTTTACGAGTTTCTCCTGCATGTGTGTTTACAAACACAAATCTCATATAAGTTACTACTTTTACTTCGGTTATTCTTCAAAGCTAAACCTCTCTGCTAGACCGTAACGTGTTCGACTTACTTCATAGCTTTCAGAAAACACCTCTAATGTCCGTATATACCATGACTGTTGAAAAACTGCTCTTATATCTTAAGTGTTGTGATTTTGTTGCGTGGTTGTTTTATTTATTTATTTAACTTTATTTAAAAAGTGAGAAAGTACCCTCATAAAGCCAAAACGCATTCTCTGCCAATCAACACACATTTATTTTATTTTTTATGACCACCTTTGAATTAAAGTACCGCATTGATTGCTGTTTTAATTTTGGCTAACCCATAACCGAAGTTACTTAAAATTTTAAGGGATATTAATTAATCTTTACATTGATCCGAATTTTAGAAACCTTATCATGACATGTCAAAACTACATGATGTGATTACGAGAAAAGGACAGAGCTATATTGTTACTAGCTTAGCTAGCTTAGTTATAGCTACGTCTCTTTCTCACAGTAGAACCATGATAATTTGATATATTTTTTTTTTTTGGTGGGTAGGTGCAAAAAAAGTAAACACATGTTCCCAAGTCAATAATTTTAATTTTAATAGAATTTTCAATATTTTAATTAAAATTCTTACCTAATATTTTATTCTAATATATCCTTAAGTACATACCGTGTGGGCAGTAACATACACATGCCCTAAACAGTGGTTATTGCATTTACTTGCTGGCTTGAGCTGTCACTTGAACTTTGACCTCACAGTTGCACTTGAACGCTAAGCCACTATCATGAGCTCAATAGCTGACATTGCGGAGACACAGCGCTTGGCAATAACATCCCTCAACCAGCGGATGGCAGATTTTGAAGAACGTCTGAAAATTTCTTCAGCTGGATCAGACTTGAGCGGGCTTCACAAAGATTTCACTGTCTTCAAAGAGCATGTGTGGAGTGTCCTCAGTGCATTGCAGCTGCAGATTGCTGAGGTGAGCAGGAGTGTCGACGTCATTGAGATGCGTCACAGGAAAAAGTTCTTGCTGCTTGGCGGTGTGCCTGAGAAGACTGGTGAGAGGCTCCCAGAGAGTGTGGCATCCCTTCTGCAGGATAAGCTGGGCATTACTGATCTGGCACCGTCTTCATTAACAGTATGCCACAGGCTGGGTGCAGCTTCAGAAGGTCACTCTAGACCTATACTGCTTCAGTTCATGGAGTCTGCTATTAGGGGCCAAATCTGGAAAACCAAGACCAAGCTGAAGGGTACCTCTTATGTATTGTCTGAGTACCTCACTCGTCGTCGGCAGTATGCTTTTACAACAGCTCGCAAGTTGTTCGGTGTGACTAACGTGTGGATTATGGATGGAAACATTAACATCAAGCTCCCTAATGGCAAATGTCGGCGGGTTTTCACTGTTGATGAAGTCATCGCGCTGGGTGCGGAGCATGGCAGGTCGCTGGATCAAGTGGTTCTTCCGGATCTTAACCCTGGCTCGAGTAATACTAGCCCGGCACCGGCGCAGGCACACACTCGGTCAAGGAGGTTGGCGAGGAAGAAGTAACTTGTTTTGTTTACACTAATAATTTTGTCATGTCCTTTTTGCCTGATAGTTGACATCCATAAAGCTAGTTGTTTTTGTTCGCCGTTTTTGGGCGGTGGGAGCACGTCACAGTGACTTTTTTCTTAATTGAATTCGTATCGTGTACCGACTTTGTTCTTTAGAGTTTTGTTATGAAAATGAAATGTCGCTGTCACTTGTCTGTCACTGTCTACGGCGTATTGCATTCAGTTACGTTCGGAAACGCGCATTAGTATTAGATTTGTTTTGTGAACAGTCTGCCGGCAGGTTTTTGCAACTAATTCGTGAATTTTTATTTCACATTTATTATATTTATTATATTACCTATTATTATTTTAAGTTAATATTATATTTATTTAATTACCTGCGTAATAATTATGTCTTACGACGACTCATTTTATTCTTGTTCGTCCACGTCTTTTTCAACTTTTGACGACTCCCTGTCCGTGAATGGTTTTCTGAGTAGTGAGTGCCAGCGATTTGACAAATGCTTTAACGTATGTCATGTCAACGCTCAGAGCATTCCTCAGCACCATTCTGATATATTGGATTTATTTTCTGATGTCACTTTGCATGCTGTTTTAGTGTCCGAGAGTTGGCTAAAACCTGAACTTCCCTCGACTTTTTACTGTTTACCTGGCTATTTTTTAATTCGCAACGATCGTACTGGGAAAAGAGCCGGGGGTGTTGCCATTTACCTGCGTAGTGACATCCCTTACAAAATCTTATCTTCTTCATCCCCAATTTATAATGGCAACCCTGAGTACTTATTTATTGAAATTGTAGTTAAAGGGGTTAAGGCCGTTCTAGGAGTTGTTTACTGCCCTCCTGCTATAGATTACTTCTCCATTCTTGAATCTCTTTTTGAATCTGTTTCCTCAGAATACAAACATCTCATAGTCATGGGTGATTTTAACACTGACCTTTTGAAGGATAACCCTCGATCACGTAGACTGAGAGCGATCTTGGAGTCGTCGAGTCTGTCACTCCTTAAACTTAATCCAACTCATCATAACTTTGACTCAAGCGATTCCTGGATTGATCTCATGATTGCATCTTCTGTGGATCTCGTTGCCAACCACGGTCAAGTGGCTGCGCCTGGTTTATCCAGACACGATCTCATTTACATGTCCTATAAAATTAAACCCCCTAAGCAGCGGCCTGCTATTGTTCATATCCGGAATTTCGTAAAATTAAATAAAGAAAAGCTCAATAGTGATGCACAAGCCATTGATTGGGTTGATATTGCTCAGTCATCTTCAGTGGATCAGAAGGTTGAAATATTTAACAGGTATGTACTCCAGCTCATTGATACGCATGCGCCGCTGAGGGCTGTTCGTGTCAAGCGCCCCCCAGCTTCATGGATAACCCCTGGAGTTCGGATGGCAATGAGACGACGGGACCGGGCTTTTAGAAAATATAGGCGGGACCGCAGTGAGGAGAACTGGATCCTGTATAAGTTGGCAAGAAACCGCTGCAACCAGATGGTAAGAGCATCTAAACGCCGATACATTTGTGAAAATGTCCTCAACTCGTCACCGGCTGATATTTGGAAGTTTTTAAAATCACTTGGCATAGCAAAGTCCCCTTCTAGTATTGTTTCTCTTAATCTGCCTTTAGATGTACTTAATAAACATTTTTCAACGTCCGCTACGCTTGCGGCTGACGTCAAAAATAAAACTATCGCTGATATTACTTCCAAGCCAATGCATCCTCCTGACTCATTTTCTTTCTCCTCCGTGACTAACCTTGAGATCCACAAATATTTTACTTCAATTAAGTCTAGGGCTGTGGGCTGTGATGGGGTCAGTCGAACTATGATATCTTTTATGATTGAGAACTTAACTCCAATTATTACTCACATCATCAATTCATCGCTGCAGACTGGTGAGTTTCCTGCAGTGTGGCGTAAGGCTTACATTATCCCTCTTCCTAAAATTCCCAACCCCAGTTTGGCTATTCACTTCAGACCGATCTCCATTCTCCCTTTCCTTTCTAAGATCCTAGAAGCTGTTGCTCTTAAACAAATATCCTCCTACGTCTTCAAGAATAACCTGTTGTCCAATTGCCAATCTGGTTTTCGGCCTGGCCACAGCACGGCCACAGCTCTGCTTAAAGTTACTGAAGACATTAGGGACGGCTTGGAGAATTCGAGGTTAACGGTGCTGGTTTTAATAGATTTTTCCAATGCTTTTAACACTGTTGATCACGACATTCTCCTGGCCATACTGTCTCAAATTGGGGTCTCTTCGTTGTCACGTGATTGGTTTTCATCATATCTTCGTGGTCGCCAGCAGGCTGTGCGTGCTGATCGGGATTGCTCTGACTGGTGCGACTTGGTAACTGGTGTTCCACAAGGCGGTATACTCTCTCCTCTTTTATTCTCTTTATTTATAAACTCCATTACTGTTATCCTCAAATGTTCTTACCATCTGTATGCTGATGACTTGCAACTTTACGCTCAATCAGATATTGCCAACCTTGACAATTGCATTTCATTACTTAATGCTGATCTTCGAGCTATCAGTGAGTGGTCTGCCAAATTTGGGGTTTCTGTAAACGTCGGGAAATGTCAGGCCATCCTCATTGGTAGTTCGTACTATTTGAGAAATGTGAACAGTGGCCAACTTATGCCACTGATGTACGAGAACTCCGTCATTTCTCTTTCACCTCATGTAAAAGATTTAGGTCTGTACATTGACGACAGTTTTAGTTGGAATAAACACGTGGCCCAGGTGAGCCAGAAAGTCGCGTTCTCACTGCGGTCTCTCTATAGATTCAAGCATTTCCTCCCATCCAGCACCAAAATCACTTTGGTCCAGTCACTTGTGCTTCCCATTATCGACTATGCTGATGTTTGTTATCCTGATCTATCCCAAGAACTTCTAAATAAATTGGATCGACTTCTCAACAATTGTATTCGCTTTGTATTTGGCCTTCGTAAATACGATCACATTTCTTCCTGCCGTTCTCAGCTTAAATGGCTGCCAATCCGCCTAAGGAGGTCCCTCAGATCTCTCTGCTTGCTCTTCACTATTATGAACGATCCTTCCGATCCTTGTGCTCCCGATTATCTAAAAACTTATTTCAAAGTGTTGGGCAGTTCTCACAGTCGTAACCTTCGAGCTTTCAAAAATCTACTTCTCCAAATTCCTTCACACCGCACCGGTTTTATGTCCAATTCATACGCTGTCTCAACAATAAAGCTCTGGAACGCGCTACCCTTTGGCATTAAAAAGGCTGAAAGCAAATTCACTTTCAAAAGAAGAGTTCGTGATCACTATTTAACTCAGAATAAATAGCTCTCATCTAGAGATAGGAGTCTAGTCATAGTGATTATTAATAGGTTTCTCGTTTTTATATATATATATATATATATTTTTTTTAGTCTATTTTATTTGTATATGTGTATCATTAATATTTATGTATATGTAAGTTTTATTAATATATAAGTAAGTTTATACATTTTCGTATACAAGTTGTTATTTTTCGATATTTTTTGTACCCGTTCACAATGTTGTCCTTTTTAACCCAAAGGTTGACTGGTAGAGAATGCCTTGTGGCATTAAGTCCGCCTATGTACCACTATTGTACATGAAGTTTAAATAAATAAATAAATATATCCCAGGCGGAACCCGACCAAATCCAGTATAGTATCTCTGGCGCGATCTCCCTAATGAATGTCCCAAGTCATGCTGGTAGTCCGAAATTCGATTGCAACGACACACTCTCTATCGGCCAATATTGACCATAGACCAAATAGTATCGATTGGTTAGAATTTAATGGATTTCAAATTTGCAATTAAATAATGTATTTATGTTAATTGTGTTATTATTTTTAATTGTTCACAATTAACATATAATTAAACAAACAGACACCCACTTTTAACATGGTTTCCGATTTTGGTGCCATCTCTTTGCTTTTATTGAAGTTATCGGTTGTCAATAATGACATACCGAGAGGTTAAGCGCAGATATGTCACCACTAGACTACAAAATGATTTTGCAACGTCACAATGCAAACCAGCCAAAGAGATATTTCATAAAAGCATACAAATATCTACATGTTTGCGAAAAATAACTCCAGTTTTTAATACATTAAAATCTTCTCGTAAACAAAGTTCTGCATTCAAAGTTGCAAGTTTAAAGTTCTTAGCGAAAGTCTTTTAATACATCCTTTAGTTTTCGTCTTCAAAGACAAGAAAATATCCGTTAAAGATATTTTACGACTAGGATGAATAACATAAAACTATACATTTGTCTGTGGACCGTTCGTTTTCAGAGAATCCGTTCAGACTGATGTTTGTAAATTAACCGTGTTGCTGGCACTTTCTTATCTGTACCTCTTTTGTGTTAAATTGAGAACTTCCTAAAAAAACATGATCCAATTTTTTTGAAGATTCTTGCAAAGTTTCGTTTACTAAGTGTTTGATTGAGATTTGAAGACCATTCGATTTATTTGTGGTCACAACTACAGTTAAATATATTTGACTGGCAGTTCTTTGGGCAGTCAGTTATTAAGCTGACATAAGGTATCAGCAAATTCATTGACTAGAGCATTAATTAAGCTTATAAGAACCGTGGGTAACTAGATCATCCCGGCATTTAAATAATCACGAGTTATTGCTATCCGAAAGTGCAGTTTTATTTGAAATATTCAGAATTAACATTTTATTCTGATTCAGCTTCTAGGAACCATTTGGTTTTCGGATTAAAATAATTTTTATCCCTCGTAAATTCTGTCGTAAAGATAAAAACAGATAATAAATTTTAATGCCATGAATATCATAATTCGAGGTCGTCGTCGCCAACCCCAAATTCGATATACTTGAGGGAATCGAGGTCACCTAGATTTATTCGTGAATTGGTAAGGTTGCGACGAAAAACAGTGTAGTTATGACTTACGAGTGTATGTGAAGAGAGACAAAAGATAATCTAAAAAGAATGAAGACGAAATCAGAGCCGGAAGAGAGACCCATATGTAATGCGGTGAACGTGTTCCGAGAAAGAGGGTATGTTAAACAAACAAAGCTAAAGTTTCGCACTTTGGAATGTAGTGACAAATTGTGTATTCGGGACTGTTATTTATTTTCGTGATTTACTTCACCCTCTGCCTCAGGTGAGCGACGATGCGAAGTGATGCGATAAAATTATCAGCAGCAGGCTGTTTGTGATAAAATACCTTATATACAAAGGAGTTCAGAAAGAGAAAAGGAAGGCCCTTGTCCAGAAGTGGGACTCAAATTAGGCAAGAAAAAATATTATAGCACCATTGAACGTCATTCTGTGACGTATTCATTCACAAAAGTTACAAGATAGACAACACATATGTATTTTGTTCAGTCGTATAGAAACAGGGACTCAACTTGAACGGCCCACGATAGAGTGATCAGGATCCTTCATAAAATAAAGTCATACAGTGTCATTGATCGACCCCACTATCGGTCTCGTCCCGTATAACGGAAGGCCACTAGAGCCTACTTGCCAATTCATGTTCTATTGCGCAAACAGTGATTGATTACTTCATTTAGTACCGAGTTAATTAATAAAAAGTTCTGACGGTATACTCTTTCAATTTATTTCATCAAAACTTCATTCACAGCATTTACTGGTATATGTATCAGTACATAGGCTGTGAATGAAGAGCATGCGGCTTAATAATAACAGTCTCTCGGATTGATCTTTACAGTTAAGCAAAGTTTGCCTAGGTCGGTTCGTGGATGGGTGAACATCCATTAAATACCGAGACTCGTCCGTTTTTCAGAAAGCACGTGAAGCTGTAGATCCCGACTATCATTTGTGAAACTATGACAGTAGTTACGGATAGACAGATCATCTGACACTATATTTGCCAAAAGGTTATCGTGTTACCCAGTTTCTGTGTTGTGGAGGTCAGATACATAGTCGCTCCATTTAAAATACTGGTTTTCTGCTGCATCTGGTAGGCTGGAAGCTGAACTTAACATAATTAGGAGAAGGCTAGTTTGATTTGGCACATATAGTGGATGACCTAAACAGATTTGTGGGTATACTGTTCATCCGGTAAATGCAGTCTAAATAATATGGCCTGTACACAAAACTGACCGCATGCTCATACGTTAATGCCCTGTGGTTTTGAGCAGAATGGACACAGGTACTCATTCCGTTTATAGCCATACGTATAATCTCTATTAGCATCAACAGAGTTAGAATTAGTGCCAAATCACTGTTTCAGCTGGAATTTGGCGTAAAATATGGTCTGTTAAAAGTTTATAAAGCCGCAGCTCGGCTGTAATGAGCTAAGTTCATAGTTGTATATTAAACTAATAGCTACGTAATCACATATTCTTGATTTGGGATAATAGTATGTAATGAGAAACTAGTTATTAATTTCGAATAACTCACCTTGAAACTTTGTGGTTTCAACCTGTATATGGGTTTCAATGCATATCTTCGATTATTTGCGAAGTCTGAAGTATAGATTCTGATTATATCTCTGGACATAGGTATGGGTGCATATTTTCTAGTGTCGCTGATTTCATTAAGAAGGTAAGTTAAATGCGCTTTTACCAGCAGAGGGTGCATGATAAGTGACTTATGACAGCATCAGCTCTCACAACCCAGAACAAATACGAAATGTGCGACAATCACTCTGCCTAGCCTTTTCTCAACTATGTTGGAGTAAGCTTCCAGTCTTAGGGCGGTTACGCACAACATGTCCGTGCCCGTGATCCGTGTCTGTGAAATTTCGGTTCCGAAGTATCCGTAGTTCTTCTTGTAGGAAAGCTTACGCATCTTTATCCGTCATAGTATGTCATAATTCAGAACATTTTGAACTCTGAACTCAAATCACGGACACGGATCACGGACACGGACGTGTAGTGCGTAACTGTCCAAACCAGCTGTAACTGCGTACCAGAACTTTACATGTTATCCACAAGTAACTGGGTAACACGGTACACCTTGGTAATAGAGGTGTCAGATTTTCTGGCTTTTGATTATCAAAAATCTGCAAATGTCCAGCACCAACTGTTTAATTGACTTTTTGAAGCACGGACGAGTCTCCGTATGTAATAGATGGTCACCCATCCACGGACCAACCTCGTTAAGCTTTGCTTAACCTTGTAGATCGATCAGTGCGACAGTTATTACTTACCCACGAACTCCTCAGGAACGGTGACGTGGGATAATATTATGACCCTAATCAACATACTTGTAAACTTTCTCACGCATATTCACTAATTTACTATAGGAACTTCAAAACATTTGCTACTCTATTCTAACAGTTTTAACCGACTCGTTTTTCCAGTAATTACTTACAACGCTTGGAACTCTTCGAGAAATCCACGCAAGCATACAATGAAGCTCTCCGGTGGAATGTGAGTTAAAAACAAACAACTTGAGATTCTATTTCCAGCCAGTAAACATGCAATTAGACGCACAAAACCGTTGATAATGTTTGCTTGGACAACTTAAAGTTCTAATTCAAACTTTGGATTCGCGTTTCTATCGGCTATAATAATTATTTTACTTCTGCGTGAGTAGATAGCGATTTTGTGCAGATAAAGTGGCAGTCGCTGAACTGTTGTTAAGAAGTTTCTATAAGGATCTTCTATATATCTTTAGAACCTATCCAATATTTAGGTTATTACTCCATAGTGTCAAATATTCCGAAGTATTAGACAAACAAAATGTTATGACTTGCAAGCGCCTTCTGTTGTTTGAAACAAATCAGTGGTGACCATTTTTTTCGATTGTTTTTAAGTTGATTGTTTAAATGTGTGTACTGTGTGTGCGCCTCTACCTTACCTTTAATTGAATACAGGTTTGATTTTATGTTCTAGTTGATAATAGATAAAAAGTTGCTTATTTTTTTGAAAATCCTGATAACTTACTTACTGTCGTAATATTCTAAGTAGAACGTATTTCTCTGATAGGGCCACAAAATGGAAGCGGATATATAATCACAACTTCAAACAATGTATTCAAATCAACAATTATTTTATCTAAAATACAATTACTGCAATAATAGGGGTCGTTGGTGGAATTAACAAAGCCAGTTAATGGCTGTCAAATAGTACGAAGAAATCAGGCTTGTTGATTGTTTAACACTCAATGTGCTGCGTCTATTGTATTTGCGACAGGTGCCACCATCTATCTACTTCCCATGGTGCAACTAATAGAGAGGATCATTCTATGAGGTCTGAAACAACAAATGAAAATAGAATTAGTTAAAGTTTTGGTTCTAACGTTTCAGTGACTTCACGTACATTTATTTAAACAAAAGGGGTACTCTGTGACATAAATAGTGCGAAGCAATCAGACTCTTCCGGACCGTAATTTTGAATTTGCAAAATGTTGAATTCCCAAAATGTTGAATTCTCAAAAGGTTGGATCCCAAAATGTTAAATTTGAAAAATGCTGAACTATTAATACCAAAAGACTCGTTGATTATCAAACACTCGATGTGCTGCCTCTATTGTGTTTGCCACCTATTTGCTTTTCATCCATGGCGTCACTTATGGTGGAGGTTATTCTTTGAAAAGACAAATATATAAAGAATAATAAATATATTATTTTTAATAGATATCATAATATTGTATATAGAATAATATTTATATTACTTTATACTGGGATGGGTTTAACGTCACCGATAGGAAAATTTATGCCAATAAGCCGGATATAGTGGTGATAGACCGATAAGCTCGCCTTACAATGATAATCGATGTCACCATCCCGCATGACGAGAACCTCGTGAAAGCTGAGTAAGAGAAACAAATCAAGTATTTCGACTTAGCACACGAGGTTGTCCACATGTGAAATGTGAACTCAGCGATCACTGCGCCGTCTTTATGGCCAACGGCCTGATGGCCAAGAACCTCGACGACCATCTGTCGAGGCTGTCATTGCACGGTTGGATCAAGGGCCTGATACAGAAAGCAGTACTCTGCGACACGGCGCGTATGATTAGGAGGTTCCTCTCTCAGGAGCCCTGACCACCGGTAGCTTGAACCCTGTTCTCGATACCAGTGGGCTACTGTAACTTTATTTTTTAATGTTTTTTTTTACTTTTTTTATGAATAAATGCAATCACAATATATAATTTAATAGAATATCATATACATAATTAAGTTAATATTGTTGACTTATCGACTCAAAAAAGCTTCAACAAAAGTCAGAAAAGTGGAATAAGTCTTCCATTTTTCTGACTTTTGTGGAAGCTTTTTGCCCCCTTATATTCGTTTTTACTCGTTTATCCGCATGTTGAACATATCTACATATTTAAGTATGTTTTGCCTATAAAATTGTTCCCACTCCGGTAGCAGTTAAGACATGAACATTTATATTTTATTTACAGCCTTCGGATGTTCGGTCGATGCTCGGGCGAAGTTTGGTCCGAGCGAAATCAACACATTACACCGGTGCTTTGGCGGACGCGGCACAAGCAACTGGTACTACTACACAGTAACTATGCACCTGTTTTAGCTACCAGCTAGTTACCTACTATAACGGCCAATAAAAGTTTATGGGAATTTCGCACTTAAAAGTTGTCTTGACAAAGATTTTTTTCGATGTAGGTCATGAAATTTTTATATTGCTTGAAAGTTTTAAAAGTGCGTCAAGAAGTAAATTACTATGGTAGAGCTACTTACAAACCTTTATTGTTCAAAGAATGTAGTTACCTATTTTTTATGTAGCTTTTATCAAATATGGACATAGATACTCATGTACTATGATTATTTTAACTATTGTGTATAGTAAGATCATAAATTGTAGCTGACATAACTACCTAAATTAATTTGACTGTATATTTAACGGACTAAACATCGTTTTCATCAAAAGTTTTAAATATAATATTAATTAGATTTGCTGCATGCAGCGTTCAAAGACATACTGACTTTATTTTGAGGACATACGATTTAATTAAATGGATTTCTTTCTTACTTAAAAATGTTTGGCATACTAAGACATACCTTTTTTTGTTCCGTGTTGGAAAGTCCGCATTGGATGTCCTCCGCCTACTAGGAATTCTGCATACCCCGGTCTTCCATCTCAAACCTAAGCCAGGGGTTGTGGTAACGTACGATCCTTAGTAACACTAGCACGTACCTACGTTAACTAAATAAATGTAATCTCCAATTTATTATCACACAGACAGTGTAGTTTCGTTTCAGTATAGTCTCAGCAGTGTGAGCGATTATTCGTAAAGACTGATTACGTGATATGTAGGGGTAACAGCTCCAAATTATAATATTCAATTTTCTCCCCAGCATTGGAACCTAAAAATTCGAGGGCTTTACAAATTCGCGCGCAGACGGAATACGAAAAATGTGCGTTCGAACGTTCCTTGGTACTGGCGCACCGAGGACAGCGCATGAGAAGGTTCCCACCGGATTTTGCTGAATGTGCAAGATGTGCTGAAGAAACGGTAAAATGTTTACAAAGCTATTGAAAACTTATAAAGCAAGTGTGGGGTACTTAAAATTTGAACATGGTCTATTTAATTTTTGGTGATTAATTCGTTTCACCTAAAAGGTATATATATTCTACAGAAACAATGGAGTTAATTAATTATTTGAGCAATGATTCGAATCTTAATCTTCAGCCATGTAGAGAACTGCATGTCATAGGTAATCACTTACCATATGACTTGTTGTGTTTTCGAATCTTGTTCCATTCATAAGTAACACAAGTTAAGCATTGAACCTGTAATCTTAATTAAATTCAAATCTGCTGACCATTTATTTAAAACATTTCAAAAACCAATTTTAAATCATCTAATAAAATAATCTAGAGGCGTCCCGCAGTTTGTTTTCAGTAAAATGTCCGAGACAGTCGCTTAGAGCCGTATAAAAAAATATCCACCTTTTGAAGCTACTCGTATTCAGCTATCTTCTAATGGAATGTTTTCTCACACCGTGGCAACGCAAATTTTCTCAGAAAAATAAGTTTACTGCTTTGCCTACTCTTTTGAGTGGACCAAAACTTTTTGTGACGTTATGATGTTATTATATTTATTCAAAAGTGCTGGTAATGATCTACCTTAATGTAAATAAGTATATTTGAAGATAGTGCCTAATATAGAAGACTGTTGTTTAGTTTAATGTGATAAAAGTTCTTGAGGGTATGTCCAAACTTTACAGGAATACAGACATGTTGATATATATACCTACATGAATGATTATAAAAGAGAAACAATGTTTGTGTATAGGACTATTTTACCTCTCATTCCTCTTGATCTTATATCCTTTGCCATTGAAAGTCTGCCGCGGATTCCAGCTAGCATAGCGAATACCTACTCAACATTTGCCACTCAGTCCATCTGTCAACTTAACAAACTTAACACGTGACATCTGTATCACTTAGAATGACACGACACTATTTAAGATGAAGCTACAGCGTCTCACTAATTTACTGCAAATGTTGTTAGGTACGAGAATGTGCCGGCGAGACGGCGAGCAAAGTGTTGCAAACAACTGTGAAGTTGCTTAGCGATGTGGAGATTAAGAGGGAATCCAAAGACGGCGATGCTCTTAAAGTCCCACTGCATCGTAGACGTATGCAACCGCAGAAGGAACAAGAGGTTCGGAACTTTACTCATATTTTATACCAGCTGCCAGTTTAAAGACCAAAGTACGACTAACTACTATGTTGTTTTTGATGCTAGATAATATTTAGTATGATAAACGGGCTCGGTTGTTGTTAATGAGCGTGAAGTCGAGCGTTTAAAAGTAAACATTTAAAAAGTTGAAGACGTACTTTAGCATCTGCTTACATAATGTTTAAGTTTCTCTAGAATACAGCAGCAGTAGTTGGAATACTTATGAAGAGGAATTTTATTGTAAACCACGCTTGCAGCTACCAACAATACGCTTTATTGTCAAAATACATTATGATGTGGACAATAAATATTCTCAAAGATTTATTTTAATACTTCCATGTAAATAACGTACCTATATTGCTAACCGTTTACTAAAGTGCAGATACGTCTTTGTTTACAATAAGAAATAAAAAATATGTTGGCAATAACCGTTATTCTAGGTCCAAGAAATATCCCACGCGGAAAAACAGAGAGCCGAACAAATCTCCCGTTTAATGGCTTCGAAATATTTAGAGCGAATGGCACATGACAAATATTTCTTAACTGCCTTATGTAAGGACGAACGATTGGTCTCTGCCAATAAACAAGGATCACTAAAGCTACAAGAACTGGCAAATAAAGCTCTAGCCGATGTGGAGAAACGACAAGTACGCTCACAATATCTAACTTAATAAAATTATCCCGTTCACCCTTAAATTACCGTTGACCCTTAAAATATAATACGTTGCACGCCGCCATTCTATAAAAATGGCCGCTTAATTGAAATTATAGCACTTGCTTAGATTGAAATGTAACCTTGTAGTTGAATCGGTGTTCACAAAATTCACGGCATAGCTGTGAGTTTAATTGAATACAACGGTATTTTTTGGAACAAAATATGACACGACAGCTGCAGAGTATTATATTCCAGTATTATTTAGAAGATTTTTTGTGTTGTCTGTGTTTTCGTCTAGTCCATTTTTTCAGACATATATTATCATTTAAATTGCGTGAGCTTGTCATGTCGTCAGAAAAGCTGAAACATGATTTCGCTTTTTATAATGTGAGCTTTGAAAGTCTTGATCGTTTATTTTATATAAATCAGGCTGTTCTACGTGAGCGTAGGCCACTGTACGCTGCTCGCGCGCTAGAGGCTGCCGCGCGTGCTCGCCTTTCACGAGC
The DNA here is from genome assembly GCA_945859665.1 of Anorthoa munda. Lineage (NCBI taxonomy): Eukaryota > Metazoa > Arthropoda > Insecta > Lepidoptera > Noctuidae > Anorthoa > Anorthoa munda. The sequence goes on from OX243913.1 coordinate 712,200, forward strand.
ACGGAAGGAGCAATTGACGCGCACGCAATCGCAACACGCTACCGACGCACGTCGCCTCATACAGACAACTGAATCCATCTACGAAGAACGAGACACCGCCAAGTGTCTGGAACAAGCCGAGTTCGCAATGGAACAAATAACAAGAAAACCAGCTAGCTTATTACTGGGAAAAGATAAATATCTGCAAAAGCTGCACGATATAGTTGGAAACGCTTTCCTGGACCAGGTAGATTCATTTCTGTATTTTATTATAAATTGCGTAGCCATGGGCATTACGAAGCTTGGGAAGCTTAATAGAGCTTGTTTGCCAAGTTACGTTGATCGTGAAAATATCTCTTATTTTATGCTCAGAAACGTGTTCGAGAAAGTATGAGCGAGTCGGATCGGGAACGAAGAGCGTTTATTCTCCTGGGCATGTCGGTGTCCCGGGCACCGAGCCGTGACTCCGTGCTGCGAGTGCGACCACCCGCTCCGCCTCGAGACGCTAAGTATTTCTAGTATTTGATTAATATCTCCAGTTGTCTCCCCGGTGAGAAATTTTGTGTTGTTGGACGTTGTTAGAAACCGGAATGAATCTTTACGAAAATGTGTTGAATTTATTCTTGGAAACCAATTTGTTAAAGGGATCTTCATCAATGTGCTTTGTCGTTCATTTATGGTTTAAAAAATATCTCGTCTTTCAAATCTAGTACCTACTTGCATAAATTAAAGCACACTAGGTCCCTCGTAATACATGGAACTGGACTGACTAAGTATTACATAACTTTACCTTGACCTAAATTTCTATAATTAAATCGACCTTTTATCTGCGACGTAGCTTAGCCAGCAGTATTCTCACCCTAACGTTTATGTAATTAATTGTCCGTGGTAGCTTATCTCTTCCTTTATATACCTTTAGATAACCTGTCATCAAAAATAATATGGGGTTTTCCGAATGTGGGTCTTTTCTTATTTTTATTATTTCCCTTTATTATTCAGATTAAATAGGCATTTTTTGACCTAGTTAAAGGTGTGAGAATCCGGTGAATGCAAGACGCACAGGACTGGTCGATGTGGCGACGCTTGGGGGAGGCCTATGTTCAGCAGTGGACGTCTTTCGGCTGAAATGATGATGATGATCAATATTTTTTATTTTCAGTGATGAGGCAGGTCAATTAGTTACTTTGTAAACTGGTACAATCTTAAAATATACCATTTAGTAGATTTTTGTAAGTGTCTCAAAGCTATTTTTTATCTGTGAAAATGTCCATCAAATCTCTTGAATTAATTAGTTTTTTATATAGAATTCAATAATAAAGATCGTTGGGAAATGGCTTAGCGTGGCAATGCACTGTAGCAATGAACCGTACAGAGTAGGTTCCTATGTCGTATTTTTTTAGCACTAAAGTAGAAAATTAATTGACTTGCGGAGCGTGGTTGGCCCTGACTTTGGTCGGCCCCAATCCCATACTAAATACGTTGTTTCCAAGTTGTCTCAACCCCATTCTAAATGTGTTGTTACCAAATGGCTATGAAATCTAAAACTATAGTTTGTCCTCAGGATTCGCCTGCGCACCCTAGAACGTTCACTGACGATGAGCACACGAGCTTCAGAACGCTGTTACTTGTTGCATGAGCTGGCTCGTCTCAATGTTGACAGTAAGCAACCTTTAAAAGCCAGAGTCTACGCCTCCAAATGTCAAACCGGTAAGACACCTTCAGTAGAACGGAATTGATCACTTTGTTAGCACTAAAATACTCGTGGCCCACAAATTTATAACCCTGTGAACGGGTCGTTGATTCGAGGAAATAAATTAGCCTCCCTCCAACGAATGAATGTCTTTTTATTCTTAAATTGTTTATTTCCTTTGAAAATATTGACTCAAAGACCTCTCTGTACTGTCACGTAGGATCGGTTCAGGAACAATAAAGCGCTAAATACTGGAATATCAGTTTATTCTGCGGTACCCCCGAAACACGTCACAATAAAAATGTATAAAGATTTAGGGTCGCTGGTTGCAGTTGGCTGGTCAAACTTCCTTTCATCAAAATATCATTAATTATTTTCTAAGTTGAGGGTGGAAGAACAAAAACAGTAGTCCTGTCACTCAGAAGGCCGCAGCGCAGCCAGCCAACTCCACTCCGCGACGCCCTGGCTCGAGCGGGCAGCCTCAGCCTTAGCCGAACCCTCGGTCTTAGCCGAACAGACGGTTTAGCCGGACAATCAGCCCCAGCAAGGTAGTCACTGACCCCAACACTACAGTCTCTGGCCCAACTCAACACCCCCTGTAGTTACAAAACAAAAACATCTTAGAAAGGAAACATAAACTAAACCTGTGTGTATCAAAATCGAGAGCAAGGCAAGTGTGGTAACATAGGTACGTCAAGCCCATTCGTATACGGTAAGTAGATTGAAACGCAGCTGAAGCCCCAAATCACAGGTCTACACTGAGGGCATTAAAGTAAAGAATAAACTTCGCAACGTTATACACACAAGAATATGAGATTTTTATTTATTTTTAATACGTTTTACGAGTTTTATTCATAACTGATATGGTACACATGCACAGAGAGTATGTGGTCTGTTTAATTAATAATGGAAGACACATAAAAGGGTGAATAAATTAAATAATTAATTATTCGATCCAATGATTCGCTGTAATCTGAGCTTTCAGACAACATCGTGAACAGTATTGCTTATTCCAACTACGAGTGACCTGTCACAACTTTACCTCTTTGATTCGATACTGACTGCAGTGGGTACTCGTAGTTCAAATTTAGAGAACGCTTCGTGACTTTGTATTGATTCGTGAGCTTTGGTTTCGAGATACACCCCTTTAGATAGTAGTAGGTTTGGTCTATGTTGAAGTAGATGAATGCTTGGCTTCTATACATCTGTTATACCATTTACAGTAGTGAATATGGTTCTCCAAGCGTACCATAGACAGCTCATACATGCCTTATTCATGTCGGTAGGAAGATTCTTGTGTGAACATAAACACATTAACAATACCTTGCACTGCACTGCCTCTTGTCTCTTCTCTATGCATTATTAAATCAAGTTTTCCTTTGGTTCCGGCTTCTATGTTTATAATTATTAGTAACTAACTGTGCGGCTTCACTGCCATCAACTGCCTACCTTACTTACCTTCCTGCCTACCCTACCAACCTACCATTTTTTAGGGTTCCGTACCTCAAAAGGTAAAAAAGAACCTTTATAAGATCACTTTCTTGTCCGTCTGTCTGTTTGTCCGTCTGTCCATCTGTCCGTCTGTCCGTGTGTCACCACCGATTTTTCTAGGGTTATTCTTTTGCGGTGAATCTTAACACCGCCATTCAGAAAATCAATTCAAATGCGTTTAACTTCTGAATATAACTAATGAATACGTTTAACTAATGAATACGTTTAACTAATGAATAAAATCTGAATTGCATGTGTTGTGATAATTTTACTTCTTGAACACTTTAAATTCATCGAAATTTTGATAGAGAGAACTGATTGCGATGAAACAAAAACTTAATTACATTTCAAGTTACGCACAATTTTTATGTATAAAAGTTACCTACATTGGTTTCGTACGTTTTACGTGATGCGAGCACGAATATCAGATAACAGACAAACCGACATACAGACAAACAAAAAAAAATTCAAAAATTGCTGGAAATGGGTTCTGTTGGTTATCCTTTAACACCCTGGATATTTGTTTTGGAAATGTTTTCGATGTACAAAACGACTTCTCTACAGATTTATTATAGTTATAGATCTTGTTCTATTGTTATATTTGCTATAAAGGTACATACAGATTATTAAAAAGAAACTAGTTGTTTTATAATAATGAACACGAATTCTTCCTTTCAAAACATTAGTTTATTTTAAAAGAATAGTTTACATATAATTTATTAAAACATAATATAACATCACGCCCATATTTCCTGATTAGTTAGGCAGATAATCAGAATCATTTCTTAGTAAAACATAGATAATAAATACATCATCTTAAAATTAGATGTTTTGCCAATTGACATACAATAGTACATTGTGATACAAGGGTGGAAAGTAGGTTATTGCAAACGAGCTGTCATTAACAAGCCCGAGCCGAAGGAGAGGGTTTTTAATGACACGAGTTTGCAATAACCTACACGCCCGTGTATCACATGATATTTTTCAATACAGTTGTGGGAAATAGTAAAAACAAATCAAAGAATTAGATTTGTTAATTCACAAAAAAATAAAATTGTCGCGCGTTTTTGCAACTGGACATATTTTTTTACACACACTGATATTCGATTTTTGACAAATGTTGATGTTAAAATAATTAAATTGAAACTGGTAATTAAATATATTAAACAACCATTTAAAAGACTTTTGAGAATTAAATGCTAAAACTTACGGAATCATTAATTTTTCCTCGTATAAAATCTATTCCATTTTATTCTATGCATGAAAACTCCTTGCTACAAAACTTTTTTAAATTGACTTATAACTAAAGGCGCGTTTTTGCAACTGGACATTTTTTACAACGAAAACAGACTATACAGCCTATTCGATTTTAGACAAATGTTGATGTGAAAATAATTTAATTAAAACTGGTAATTAAATATATTAAACAACCATTTAAAAGACTTTTGAGAGTTCAATGCTAAAACGTACGGAATCATTCATTTTTCCTCGTATAAAATCTATCCGATTTTATTCTATGTATGAAAACTCTTTGCTACTAAACTTTTTAAATTGACTTATAAATTTAAAACTAAACTGCAAAACTAATGATCGAGCTCGTAAACAAAAGTCACGACCGCGTAACAGAAAGATGCCTATGCATAAGATTTAATTTTTGAATCATAATTATAGCCTCTGAAAGTACGCCATGTTTAACAACTGTATTGAAAATTATCAAATAATAGCGATTAAAAAAGAAATAAAAGAAGAATGAAGACTAGTAAATTAAAATTTAAATGAATTATAATATGATTATTTACGTATTTGAGTACCTGATTGTATTAAAACATGCATGCAAGTTAAATATTTTTATTCATAATCTAATAAATAATAAACTTGAACACAAAAACAAATTAACCAAGAAGTATACAATTCCAACGCTGAGCTGCTGCTGAATAATTCCAGATAGAAAAACACAATAATATTGTTAGACACGAAAATCGAACTTAGGGCATCACGCTCAACAGTAGCGTTTACGACCAACAAGGCACTATTAGGTTATTAACAAGTTCTAAATTCAACAGAGGCTCGCTCATCAAACCAGCGTCCATGGCTCCTAAACGCTCTATTCCTCATGGCTCGCTGTCACCTCCTGCAAAACAATCGCCCTGAAACTCGTGCGGTCCTGTTAGAAGCAGCTGGCCTCGCTCGTTCCTACGGCTACCATGAAGTTGCCGACTTCTATGACACAGTAAGCTCCTTAAATTGTTGGACGTTTAAGCCAGTTAGACGGCTTACCAAAAAGGAGGAGGTTCTATGTTCGACATTATGTTTTTTTTTTTTTTTTGTATGTTCACGCATATCTCCGTCAATTTTGGTCCGATTTTGAAAATAATTTTTTTGTTTGAAAAAGTATATTTCGAAATTGGTCCCATTTTAATTTGGTGAAGATCTGATGAAGAACATCGAAGATATAATATAACAGAACTCTTCAATAAATTACGGCAAATCTCTCGGGATTGCTGCAATCGCATGTCTGTTTATTGTTTATACCATTTCATAACATAACATCACGCCAGTACGCTCTTAAGGGTTACGCACATCTCTGATTTCACCGGTTTTGTTCAAGTTTCATGATATTCGGGTAATCTATTCTGGCGTTATAGGTACCTTAACCAACTTGCCTATTAGTAGGTACAACTAAAAAGTGAAAAATAGAAAGATCGAGCGAGCGCTACAGATCAATGATAAACAATTTCTTTTGGCTTGAATTGAACAATATGGACGTGAACGACATGTGGTTCCAGCAAGATGGCGCTACTTGCCACACAGCGAACGACACAATCGACATTCTGCATGAACGTTTTGAGGGTAGAGTTAGAGTTCCGCTAGACTTTTTCTTGTGGGGTTTTCTGAAGTCGCAGGTCTATGCCAATAAACCACATTCGACCGTTGCCCTGAAAGCCAACATAACGCAGGCCATCGCTCGGATTCAGCCGGATCTATGCAGCAGAGTCATTAAAAATTGGACCTCTCGGATTCGTGCCACCATATGAAGCCGCAGCGGACATTTGAACGATGTCATATTCCATCCATAATGGCATAAATGGGTCTTTTAAATAAAAAATAAATTTCGTTAATATCTCACACACATCTTGTTTTATTCAATTTTAACATCGACCCGTCCTTGTTGAAAGACCCTTTATTAGAAAAATAATACACAAAATCAAATAACCAAATATTTATTTACCAGTGTGTGAACGTATCATTGGAAGGTGAAGTTCTAACTGCAGCTGCGCCTTTGTAGAAACGTGAGAAGGAGCTGGTCAGCTTGATGCAAGACGATGACCTACGATCAGCTGCCCAACATCTCTTCAAACGCATGTCTCTCATACCAGCGTCCAGGTCAATATTCTTTACTTATTGCTGCGAAAGGGAGTCATTTGTAAACTTTCAAATGAAAGAATCAATAAAATGTGTGAAAAACAGTCCGGTTCCTACAAACCTAGGCTTTCCCCAAGGTCTGTTATACAGATAAAGTTGAAATAGTATTTTTTTCGAACGATATTTATAGCTGGGTAAAATTACGATAGTTTAAAGGTATAATGTGATGTTATTTATATTTCTAATTTAACACACTAAACACACAAAATTACCAGTACTATTTGTAACACACGCGCTACTCTGTACCTGTGTACACAAATAAACTTTATTTGATTTTGTTTGATTTGATTATTGATAGAAATCATATTTAAACACGTATTTGGTGTAAAATATAAGCAGAATTTATTAAGCACAAGACATGACCTAAAAACATTTTTAACAAGTAACAGAACACAATGTCAGTCATTTCAATAAATTGGAGTCGGCCAGGATTAGCAATAAGGTTTTAACCCTCCAACACGCCCTCTTAATCCTGGCGGACTTCAAGCATATCTCGTACAAACGACAAGTGCTTACAGCTAGGCAGTGCCTTCGTGAGCACATCAGCAGTCATCTGCTCTGTTGGCATGTACATCAGTTCTAGCACCCTATTCTCAACAGCTTCACGAATATAGTGATATCTAATGTCCACATGTTTTGTTCGCTTATGGAACACTGGGTTACTAGCCAGCTTCGCCGCAGACTGATTATCACTATACAGGGTTACAGTGTGACATTGACCTATCAACTCAGCAAGAACCGCACGGACGTATACCGCCTCTTTGGCAGCTTCAGACAAAGCTATATACTCCGCCTCGGTAGACGAAAGTGCGATACACGATTGCTTATAACAACCCCAGGAAATAACATTCCTACCTAGCTTATAAATATACCCCGTGTAAGATTTACGATCCGCCCCGTTAGCCCAATCAGCGTCAGTAAATCCATAAACATGAAATTTATCATGTTCATCACTTTTTCTGTACACAAGACCTAAATTCATTGTGCCTTTTAAATACCGCAATACACGTTTGGCCGCTGCAAAGTGTTCCGCTGTGTAGCAAGTATTAAACTGACTTAAGAAACATGCAGCAAATGAAATGTCAGGTCTTGAGGTCACAGCTATATACAATAAACATCCTATCAGCTCCTGATACGGTAGTCTACTCTCGTGGGTGGCGCTATCAGAAAACTTTAGACCTACATCTAAGGGCGTCTTAGCAACTTTACAGTCACTCATACCGAAACGTTCAAGAAGCTTTTCAATATAGGTTTTCTGACTCAGCTTCAACTCACGACTAGTGCGCTGTACTTTGATGCCTAGCATATGTTTAACCTCACCTAAATCTTTAATTGTGAAGTGAGACTTCAGTGACGTTTTTAGCTTATCAGCAAGCTCGTCACAGTCGTAAAAAACGAAAAAATCGTCTACATAGAGAGCAATAATAATGGTTCGCTTACCCACTCGGCGACTGAAGATACAGCTCTCATACTTGCTCTGCGTGAAATTCTCTGCGAGTAAAACTTCCTTTACCTTATCGTACCAGGCACGTGACGCCTGCTTTAACCCGTACACGGCTTTCTTGAGTCTGTAGACCATATGCTCATTGCCTTGCTTGACGAAACCTTCAGGCTGTGACATATAAATTTCTTCACTCAAATTGCCATTCAGAAAAGCAGTCTTGACGTCAAGATGATCAATCTTCAGATCTAATTCTACCGCAAGAGACAACAGCATTCTCAACGAACTATGTCGCACAACCGGAGAAAAAGTATCCATGTAGTCAATTCCGAACTTTTGGGTAAAACCCTTTGCAACCAATCGCGCTCTATAACACGCCACTTTGTCATTGGCGTCACGTTTGATTTTAAACAACCATCGATTCTTGACAATATTCTTGTCTGCCGGTCTGTCAACTAGCTCCCAAGCCTCATGCTTATTGAACGAATCAATCTCATCTTGCATAGCTTGCCGCCAAAGCTTACTATCACTCGATTGCAAAGCTTCCTTGACATTCGTCGGCTCACTCAACTCTGTCTCGAGCGCAGACATCGTCCTCGGTACTCTCGGCCGTAAATTATAGGCTGGTCCGTCAGATGATGGCTTCCGTGGCATTCTGGTTGTATCACTAGATGAACTCGGCACCTGCTCGTCAGCCTCAAACCACACTTCAGGCGCTACCGGTCTCTCCGCCTCAACCTCAGCCTCTACAGTTGGTAGTGATGGCATCTCCACCTCAAGCTCAGTCCCAGACTGATCACGAACATCCGCATCTTCAACGGTATCTCCGTCATCACTAGTCGGAAAGAAGATCTCCACGGGCCGTTTACTCTTAACACCTGGAAAAATTGTTTCGTTAAAAACAACATCACGACTACGAAAAACTATATTTTTCACCGAATCGTAGAGCCTATATCCATTACCGTCATAGCCAAGAAATATACAACGCTTGCTTTTTGGTTCAAGCTTATTCCGCTTCACTTTATCAACGTGAGCATAAGCTTCGCAGCCAAACACACGTAAGTGTTTCAAACTAACCTTCTTACCTGTCCAGGCTTCCTCAGGAGTTTGCCCTGAGAGCCTTTTCGAAGGTGACACATTTATTAAATGTGCAGCAGTACAGGCAGCTTCTGCCCAAAACTTGTGGTCTAGGTTCGAAGTATACAAGAGGCACCTTACTTTTTCTAGGAGGGTCCTGTTTAGCCTTTCCGCACAACCGTTCTGTTGAGGACTGTAAGGCACAGTTACCTGATGGACTATCCCCTTACCTTTCAAAAAGCCTTCAAGGTCTCTGTTCACATACTCGGTCCCATTGTCCGACCTCAAAACTTTAACTTTGTCACCAGTCTGAGTTTCGACTAGCTTAATAAAGTTTTTCGTGTATTCACTCACCTCGCTCTTACGCTTCAGGAAATACACGAACACCTTCCTCGAATGATCATCCAAGAATGCCAGGATATACCTCTTGCCTCCAAGCGAATTCACCGGCAACGGACCACACAAATCGGTATGGATTAAATCCAACCGCTTTACAGCCACAGACTTCTCAGGATTGCTGGGAAAAGGAAACCGAGCTTGCTTTCCCTTTAAACAAACTTCACAGGCAACGTCTTTACAAGGGTCGTCCTGAAAACTAATATCATTAGCAAGTCCCTGCCTCAAAAGCTTCATATTGTTGGCGCTTAAATGGCCAAGTCTTTGATGCCAAGTTGCAGTGCTAATAGTAAGATTCGCCCGTAGACTGCAGGTCTGAAGTCTGTAAGCCCCTCCAACGTCATTTGCCTTAATCAAAACATCGCCCAGCTTAGAAATTGTACAACCAGTAGTATCAAAATTAACAATACAACCATTCTTAATCAATTGCGAAACAGATATGAGATTTACAGACAGCTTAGGTATATACAACACATCAGTTAACGTCACGCTATCCGACAACTTAACAGTACCTATACCTGTACACCGCAGTTTATCTCCACTAGCAATGGTGACGTGACCATCTCGCGATTTGAAGTCTGTCATCAAATCACGCCTGCCAGTCATGTTATTTGTAGCCCCCGAGTCTATGTACCACGAAGATTCCGAGTCAGTTCCAGTACTATATGCTGATAAGACACAGTTTCCTGAAGAATCCTTCGCGTTCCGGCAGTCTTTCTTCAGATGTCCTTTCTGTCTACACTTCCAGCACCACGGTTCTCTCTTTCTAGCGGAATTATCCTTCGCTTTTGACTCATCCTTGTGCTGCTGCGCTTTTCTCGTCCAGGAGTCACTCGTACTAGCGCCTTTTCTTGTAGAATACAAGCACTCACTCGAATCTCCACGAGTAGTCCAACGTTGATCCTGTAGCAGTTTCGATTTGACTAGATCAGCAGTAATGACAGCTCCCGAATGCTCTAGTGCCATGATCATGGGCTCGTACTCTGTCGGTAAACCTTTGAGCATCAACGCACCAAGAAACTCGTCATCAACAGGTTTGTTCATATTCGCCAATTGCTGCGCTAATGACAATACTTCATTGACGTAAGCTTCCATGCTAGAATAGTTCTCCAGTTTGACAGCGCACAAGTTCTGAAGAGTTCTCACTCTTGAACCGAGTCCTTTATCATCATATGCACGTTCCAGTGCATTCCAGGCGTCTTTCGCCGTATCCGCTGACATCAAATGTGAAAAACATGACTTTTCAACGCTCAAGCAAATTTTAGATTTTGCAATTTCGTCACGTCGATTTTTCACTTCGGACGTTGTTTTGTCATCCTTACCGTAACCGCTTATACAGATCCATAAATTGTCGTGAATCAATGCATTTTTCATAACAAATTTCCACTCGACGTAATTTTCACGTCCGCGTAATTTTTCATGTGAAAAACTATGATTTTTCGTTTCCGACATATTTACAATAACGTTGCACTATTTTTGCTGAACCATAACCTGATAGAAATCATATTTAAACACGTATTTGGTGTAAAATATAAGCAGAATTTATTAAGCACAAGACATGACCTAAAAACATTTTTAACAAGTAACAGAACACAATGTCAGTCATTTCAATAAATTGGAGTCGGCCAGGATTAGCAATAAGGTTTTAACCCTCCAACAATTATTTCCTAAACTAGGTACAAAAATAACATCTTCTTATCTCATGTATCCCAACCTATAATATGTTGTTGTAATAATACTTTGATTTCATTTTAACAACGCTTATTCATCATTATCAAAACAGATACAACGACTACATACAACGCGTGAAAACGTGGGTATATTTCACGATTTCAAACGAACTTGTGAGTGTCTTGTGAACATGTATGGTACACTCCACCGGAGCAGCTTATGTGCAGACGTACTTGCGCATGTATGTATGTGTTCCTATCAGAGCGTAATTTTAAGGACCTGTACAGTTCCTAAAATATGCGGTATGTAGTGTCGAGCTACGTTGTGCGTTGCGTTTACTACGGCACTCATCCCTCCCTCCTCAATGCTTCGGTGCTTTTCTGATGGATCATAGTGATGATAATTGTGGGGAGATTGTTTCAAAAACCAAAAGACAAGTTGTTATTTGCATAGGTGAGAACCTACACTCTCTAGTGAACTTTACTAGGCACCTCTCCGGAAGACCAAAGGGTCTATAGCTTACATTTGGCGTACCTTAAGATTTCTATAGTACGTCTAAGTACGACGCGTCTTTGTAACCTTCTGTTATGTTCCATTCTTTGGCCTCGACCAATTAATCTTATCTGGTGTTGATTACAGGCGTTTCTCGATAATGCCCGGTGCTCGGGTTGAAGACAGTGCACAGAGCTCGGCCCGAGGTGCCAATAGAAGGATATCTATCATGTCGAGAGCTGCAATGCCATCTATGATGGCCAGGAGGACGCAACATCCTTTGGGCTTCCAGGATTTTGATTTCTGATTCATGTTTATAAATAGAGATTCACCAATAAGGCACTTGATTCACCGGCGTATTAAACTTTATAGAATATGATTAACTATGCAAAATATCACAGTTTTATAGGAACTTACACGAATATTTTATAGATAAATATTTGAAACCTGTGGACTAGTGATTTTTATTATTTTAAACTACTCAACAACAAGGGATTATTATAACCAATTGTTTTAATAAGACAAACAAAGCCTCTCAATTATATCTTCTGAAATTGTTACTCAAGTCTTCCAAAGATCCTCTACATAATATTTCAACTAAAGTATGTTAAAAATGGTATAACAAAATCCTTAAAATTATGCGAGTATGAAGAGAGTGTATCCCACATAAAACATTTGAAAAGAAAAGGGCACGAGGATTTCCACTTGGACACTTTTACATCCATTATAATATTAATGAACCTGTCACGAATAATAAGGCTTTAATTTTGTATTTAAATATTTTATGATACACTTTTTTGCCTTGCAATGAAATCTAAATTGATGATGGTATTATTTTATAATTAGCTTGGATCTTTTACACATTATTCGGTTTGTTATTCTCGTATTAAATTTAATTAATTTCAAGGGACTTTCATTATTTTCTCGATTTCATTTTTTCAAAACGTAACATTTTAATTGAAGTTAATTGGGCAAAAAATTTTCAACATGTTCATAGGTAGGTGTATCTTAAAAGGATTGGTCCTTTTAGTAAGTGTCAGTATAGTATTCTTGTGTAGCGCTGTAGTGGCCCACTGGTAACGGCCGTGACTTACAAGTTGTAGTTCTACTTTGTATAAATTATTTCATTACCACTGCTCTCAAAACGGTGAAGGAAAACATCGTGAGGAAACCGGAATGGCCTAGAGCCAAACATTTGAAGATATGTGACATCCACCAACGTGAGCCCGCGTGGTGGATTACGGCCTATTCCCTCTTACAGAGAGGAGGCCTGTGGGAACATTAAAAGGCCGATGAAGATAGTTTTCTTTTATTAAAAAAAGCGTTGGTGGTAAGTTTACGAGTTTCTCCTGCATGTGTGTTTACAAACACAAATCTCATATAAGTTACTACTTTTACTTCAGTTATTCTTCAAAGCTAAACCTCTCTGCTAGACCGTAACGTGTTCGACTTACTTCATAGCTTTCAGAAAACACCTCTAATGTCCGTATATACCATGACTGTTGAAAAACTGCTCTTATATCTTAAGTGTTGTGCTTTTGTTGCGTGGTTGTTTTATTTATTTATTTAACTTCATTTAAAAAGTGAGTAAGTACCCTCATAAAGCCAAAACGCATTCTCTGCCAATCATTGAACAACACACATTTTCTTTTTATTACCACCTTTGAATTAAAGTACCGCATTGATTGCTGTTTTAATTTTGGCTAATCAATAACCGCAGTTACTTAACTTTTGAAGGGATATTAATTAATCTTTGCATTGATCCGTCTTTTAGAAACCTTATCATGACGTGTCAAAAATTCATGATGTGATTACGAAAAAAGGACGAAGCTATTTATTTTGTATAGCTACGTCTCTCTCTCACTTTTGAACCATGATAGTTTTGATAGATCAAGGCTCCTTTTCCTATAAACAGGTATTATATTTAGACATTATCTTTGGCTCGTGAATGCTTTCATTTCCTTAACTAATCAACAAATAATTAAACTTTTAACAGCGTTCACAAAATCATGTGCGTATAATCAGTTCTGAATTAAATAAACAACATACATTAGGCAGCACTTTAATTGATTGACATCCGATTTAGCGTCGCGTCGATAGAGCCAGACGGTGGGAGTAGGGTACATTGTATGTCTAATTTAAATCAGCTGGTACGCAACGGGTTAGCTTTGAAATGCGACTTAACCTTGATTTAGAGCGCTTGGATTAGGTAGCGGGAATGCAGTTAGTTAAAAGTAGGTGTGGGTGCAGATTGATTTAAAGTCTTCTTTAAGTATGTGTCTCTTCGATGGGAACGCTGCAGTATACGGTGTCGCATATAATCGTTTAAAAAGGTCAAGAATACCCATCGGAGGCTCTAGACGTCAAAAACGACGACAAAAATTGGCAGAAAAGTAAAAAAAAGTCGGACTCGCGCACGAAGGGTTCCGTACCATTATCGCACAAAAAATTACGTTTGTTGCGTTTGAGCCCCACTTAAATATTTATTTTAATCTGTTTTAATTATTTGTTGTTATAGCGGCAACAGAAATACATCATTACGGACAGACAGACGGACTGCTGAGTCTTAGTAAATAGGGTCCCATTTTTACCCTTTGGGTACGGAACCCTAAAAATGCACGGATATACCAAACACTATCGAAACGTTAATATGTTATCAATCCTTTACATTTTGACCATCGCCATTGCTGATGGAATGAAACTTTGACTAGAGCATCTACTTGTATTTACATCTATTTTGTTCCGTTACAGTCTGCGTCATCGGTGAAATATTAGATGTATGCGGGAGCAGATACTGCATCTCATCTTATTCGTTGTCTTCCTTTCAGAAGGTCGTGCCCGTCTTCTAACGCCCTAACGGAGTTACTGACGAGCTGCTTCCACGCCACTCTGTCCCTGCTCTTCTCAGGGCAGTGGTCACCGTGAGTCCTGGTAATCTCTTATCTGGTCTGACTAGCGAGTAGGTAAACGCGCGGTCTTTTACTATCCACCTTTCCCAACAAAACCAGTTTTTCAAGGTTGTCTGGCTGTTTCCGAGCGATATGACCAAAGATACTCAGGACTCTCTGGTATGCTACCATTCTATCTTCATGTCGTGGAGAGTCTGGATTTGATATTCAGTTGGTCGAGGATATACTTGCATACTTCATACCGCAGCGTTTTACGTCCCGATCATGAGACCAAAGTTTTTGAAACATTACTGTGGGTAAAAACATCCAACTGAAAAAAAAAAGTACTATTGTCGTTCTATGAATAGCAAGGGGCATATGAGGAACATAATAACTGACGAAAAGTTAATCATGCTTAGATATCTTTATGTACCTACCTAAGCAAAAATATTATTTTTCCCAAAAAGATTAAACGCAAGTCCAGATATATTATGCGATTGGTTATTGAAAATTCATCCAATAAATCAGCAACTAACGCACGATTGATCATTAGGCACATTAATTTTGCGTTAGTTTTTTTTCAGAAACTGGGACTTGGTAAAAAATACGTACTATAATATCCATTTCCTTTCTATAAAAGCTAAAGAAATCGTGTGTAAGTCTCTAGAATAATATTATACTCACTGTGCCAAACTTTGTCATTTCAGCGGTTTCAGCAAACCGGTCGTGATTGTAACCGACAATACATTTTTATCTCATCCCGCAAGCATCGCTGGTTCATTAATTACGGATGTATGTAAAGTCGCCGCGTCTTATCTCTCTTATTTCTATGATCCGAGGCTTGAATCATCGCCAACCCGTGGCTTGACAATGAACACGCAATTAACTTCCGGGTACAATCACAATTATGTCGCAAACTTTCGTTTCGCATGAAGAACTTACATATACAACCCCTATGACCCTTAAGACATGGTAATAAAGATCAAAATCCAAAGTTATCAAATATAATTAGCTGTTGTGAACTTTTAAACATTATGAAGGGTTTTAATATTCAACCGGCGGTAGATACGTCTTATCTGATGACGTAATGCGTAATTCGTTTTTAAAGGATTTATATTTTACAATAATGTGACGTTTCACATACAGGTTGAGATGATATTTCTGTGTGGGATTGTGTGGTGGATTATATTTCGGCCTTTTGTTAAGTAATACACTAACGAGCAATGAAAAAGTTCCAGTGACATAGCATCAAATTACTCCTAAAAAAAAATTAAGGTGTTTGTCGGCATTTTGTGGGTGGAACTTTTTCATTGCTCGGCAGTTTATTTGTAAATCATGAACGAGTTTTATTATTTAATAAAAATAAAAAATTTACCTGCATTTTGACGATAGGCGAGTTACTTCTGTAGATAAATAAAATATCCACCTTTAGAACAAGGTAGGTTCTTGAATATACTTCATTGTTACCCCTCCTGATCAGAAGGTCTAAGTAGCTAAATGTCCAACCGCGCGAAACGTCTAATGAACATTAAGTCTAATTAGCAAAAAAGCAAAACGTCCAACTTGAACGCTGATGCGTTATCAGCTTTTTTGGGCAGGTACTTGGCAACTATTCTGGAGAGTCCGTAAAAGGTTCTACATATGTTTGGATGCGACCCATAGCAACAGAATAAGGGGGTACTAGGACTAGTACCATAGCCGATAGCTCCTGCAATTGGCCTGGTTATTACTGCTCAGTGACATGACAATATCATATTATAATTTTTCAAACAAACCACCGATTTTTGAATTTGAGATTTTGTCAATTTCTAATTTAGCCTGAAAACCTGGCAATATTTGGCAAATACTACAAATCGAAAAATTACTTTTTTTTCCGAAGTCGGTGTCTTTAGTACCCACCGACTTCGGAAAAAAAAGTAATTTTTCGATTTGTAGTGTTTTCCTTTAGAAGTCGGTTTTATTTTTTTGTTAAAAGGTTTTTCATTTTTCACTTTTTAGTGGTACATAATGGATAAGTTCTATAGTAGTAGTACGCAAAAATCGCGCTTTGTCGTGGAGTTGCGGAAACCGTTTTAACGTAACCTAACCGAAGTTCTATAGTAAAGTACCTATAATGCCCACAGTGATGCCAGAATAGATTACCCAAACGAAAACTCCTAAAAACGCCGTACACAAACTAAAATTACATCGTCCTCGTAAACAAAAATGTTCATAAATATAAAAACTAAACTACAGGGCCATACTTTGTTAAATTTTTATCCGCCCAAAAGACAACTATTCCGCATCAAACTAAAGAAAAATCAATACCAATCGAATTGAGAACCTCCTCCTTTTTGGAAAGTTAGTTAAAAATGATTTCCTTATTCAAATGTACATAAATGCGTTTGCGTCACAATGCTTACAAATGTTAATGTTGCTAGGTTGCTCTGCCTGGCGCGCGTCTTTAATCCTTCTGTCAGCTTATACACTAAGCGCAGGGATGCTGGAGAGACGCCTTCATCAGACGCGGCATTACAGTAAAACCTGACTCTGGCGCTAACGTAATTTGTATACCTTGTCTTATACGAGAGTATATGTAATGGATCCTTTATTTATGAGAAAATAATCCTATGTTTATTGGATTTGAAATGGAATACATTGAGAATAAAGTATCACTACTCGAATTTGGGGAAAGAAAAACGGCTGAATGGGAACATAAAATAACTCAGTCTGCAGATAGTTGTAACACAGTTTTGACGGGTGTGGCTGTTTGTACATTATGTTTGTAAAATCACCCACGAGAAATTTCTAGAGTAAATGTTAAAAAAGTAAATACTATGTTTCATAAAATTGACTGCCAACATTGATATATTATAAATGATTGCCAAGTACGTAATATAAATAAAGGAAGAGCTCATATTTGTGGTACATTTTACAAAGATACGGTTTTAGATTTTTGGCGATAAAAGCATATTCTAGTCACCTTTAATTTCGCTTAAGAAGTATTAAGAAATTATTCACAATTTATCCTCTCATCTCTATAATACGATAAACGACTTTCGTTAACCTATCAAATGGAGCATAGCGATTATTGCGAAAAAGAGAATTTCCTCGTTCAATATTCATTCAATTTAAATGAAGTAATAACAAAAAGTGGGTTTTATACGCGTAACATGTAGGGTTAACGTTCTCGACGCTAATTGGATATCAGCATGACATATGACCCTAAATCCAGAGTCGCTCAATAATTAATACACCCACCGGAGATATTTATTGGAAAATGAACAAACCCCATTAACTTTTCGTAATAACGTGTCAGCTATCATTCAATTCACTGACGCGTTTGTAATTTTGTATTTATTAGGTTATTTAATTTAACTATTTTAATCTGCATTCGTAGATTACATCAGTTTCGATTAGTGCTAAATGGATATTTAAATAAACAACGATTTACAAAGCACAATCCTAAATTGAATGCCGTCAATGAAGTGGTAGATAAATAAAATAACATATTTAATCCAATGCTATTAAAACAATTTACATGATCAATGTGTCATATTTTGTAGAGTAGTCTTATTAGGTATAATATTCACAACGTTTCAACTAATACCAAGAATATTCTGGCGCGCAGACAGCGAAAAATTATGACAATGAGTTTTCATGAGAGCGTCTTTTGTTATTCTGATTGTATGTTTATGTAAATGAACGCTTCGTGGACAAGATGCGGCAACATTGGCAGCCATATTGCAGAGGTAGACAAAGGCGTGATAAACATGACGATAAAAAATTACCCCACTCCATAATTACTTGTTCCAGGATGGGATTATTCATTATTGCCCGCGCCGCACCGCCAACCATGGCATGACAAATTTGTAACGTTACACCGTATGATTAATGTACAATTTGAAATTTCCTTTATTGTTGTCATATAATATAGGACCCTTCCGGGGACGAATTAATCTGTCCTCTGTTCATTTAGAATAAAGAGATGTGTATTTGCAAACGAACATTAATCATTGTTCAAATTAATGCGGCGGATTAAGAAACATGACAAAGTCTTCCCTTATTAGTTCTCTTGGGAAGTGGAAGCTTCTTCATTAGAAAGCGCAGGACCAACAGGGATTAAGAGATTACATTAACTTGTCGCTGTCGTCCAACCGACTACTTATCTAAATCCCTTAGTTGCTTCTTGCGACACCCTTAGAAAGGGGCCACCTGTTCTTAGCTAGGGTCTCCCTGTTCTTAATAATATTAGTACACGTACATATGTGACTACCATACTTTTAAAGTATTTCTCCAATAGTCGACTCAATTAAACGTGTGTTAGCCAAAAATTGTGGCAACAATTAAAGAAAAAGTGATTCATATAAGAGCACTTACCTACCCCGTAGCTATTATGTTTAAAATGGGTCACAAGTTTTATACTCTCCCGTTTAGAGCAGCCCAAAATATTCATGATAAAACCTATACGCAAACAAAACAAAAATCTGCCGTAACTTTTTTTAGAACATCGACTTACTGAATAATAAAAAAAAGTTGATATTCAGTTCAGGATTTCAACCAAACGCGGCAGTTTGGATGAAATCCTGAACTTTAATTTCCTGTCGACAAACTCTGACGCGAGATTTGCTGTTTACCCACCCTTGATTCGGAACGCGGTATTATGCGGCAAACACGTGTACAATGTACCGCTTAAGTACGTGTCGTCACGTGACGAAACGAAATTGCGAATGAAATTATGTCTCTGTAGTAAATATAAAAATGACATACGTTTACACGCTAGCGAAGAAAGTTTTTTTAATGTAAACCATGTTCGCGAATGTTTGCATTAATCATACTAATCTTATAAATGCAAAAGTATCTCTGTCTGTCTGTTTGTTTGTTACGTTTTCACGCCTAAACAGCTGAATCAATTTTGAATGAATTTTGGCATAATTTTTATCCCGGGGGTACTTACCCCCAGGATACTACTGGTACTTACTGGGGATAATTCTGACTTTCAGGCGGGCGAAAGCTGATTACGAGAGCTGGAAAAATTACCTAAATGTCCCATTTATGTCCTCAAAAACCATTTCATGTAGAAAAGGATTGATTCTAGATCAGCTTAAGTGCGCAAAAAGTTTCGAAAGAAGAAAATACATTTTATTGTTTAAATTTTCACTACGACCTACCCTCTAATGGATATGAATAATGTCGTATTTCCCTCAAGTGCGTAATAAATGCTCGTAGAAAGGCATAAGATCTTAGCCCTTGAGTGGGATGGGAATAAAAGCTTTTGGACAAAGAAAATTGACAAAGCAAAAAACGTAATTCTAGAAACGTCTAATCCACATTCTTATTTTATGTTGTATTTGAGGTTGTATTGGTGCTTTTTGAGAAGCACGAGACTTAGTAACAAAATCCGTTCGGGTCGAGTAACGCTTGCTGTTGTCGTTCCGTAACCAGGAGTTCGGATGGGTATCCATCTTAGCATACCGTGCATGCAGGCCGTGCCTTGGAAAGCAATTAAAACTGTAATCCCATCTGTGTATCATTTGTATATCTTGGATTGTTGTTACGGGTAGTAAAAAGCTAGGAAGGGGGTTGCCTAGGGCTGTCTTGTTACCCAGTTATTGGGTTGTGGAGGTCAAATAGGTAGGCGGTTCATGTAAAATACCGGTATCCAACTAAATCCGGTTAAACCGGAAACCATCCCTAACATACTCGTAGTTGGGTAAATGCTAGGCCGATTGATTGGTACTTCGTACTCTTTTATTTGAGTATTTTGTTACTTTCCCCTCTTATCTTCATCGCTATAATAATTCTTGAGGTGGGTTTATGACATTTTTATTTAAACTTTATGCACATAGGCACAAGGATGGACTCAGGGGGATCCTTTACTTAAATATCCTTATTTCACCTATATCTTAAACTTTAAAGTGACCAATTATTTAAAAAAATAACCAATTAATTGTCCCTAGATCAACAGAAAACATTTAATACACAAAACCTCACTTAAAACACCAAAAACCTTATTCATTTTTATCAGCACCTAAGTCAGTGTATTTTAAAATATCATCATCATCATCATCATCATCATCATATCATCCGAAAGACGTCCACTGCTGGACATAGGCCTCCCCCAAGCGTCGCCACATTGGCCGGTCCCGTGCGTCTCGCAACCAGCGGATTCCCGCAACCTTCACCAGGTCATCGGTCCACCTGGTGGGAGGCCTTCCAACACAACGTCTTCCGGTTCGCGGTCGCCACTCCAGAACCTTTCTGCCCCATCGGCCATTCGTTCTACGAGCAATGTGCCCTGCCCACTGCCACTTAAGTTTGGCAATTCTTCGGGCTATGTCGGTAAACTTGGTTCTCTTGCGGATCTCTACATTTCTGATTCGATCAAGCAAGGAAATGCCGAGCATTGCCCTCTCCATTGCCCTTTGAGTGACTGTAAGTTTTCTGATGAGGCCCATTGTAAGCGACCACGTCTCAGAGCCATATGTCATCACTGGCAACACACACTGGTCATAGACTTTCGTCTTGAGACACTGTGGTAAGTTGGACGAGAAGATACCGCGCAACTTCCCGAACGCTGCCCAGCCGAGTCGGATTCGACAGATGTGACTGAATGTGGGGGTACATATTCGTAAAATATGTACCCCCACATTCGCTGAGTCCACAAAGTGTTTTTTGCGGATGTCAAGTCGTCCACTCTTAAAGGTCGAGGGGCTGACTTTGCACTCTTAATTGTCAAAACGACCACGCGTGGTAATAATTTCTAACAAAAAAAAAATACTGCGTTGATGATTAAACCTTCTCAGCTTACTATACCCTAAAAATCATAATATATGTTTTAGGAAGGTTCAGCAACACTGCAGAGTTATATGTTTAGGTTTTTAGGCTTTGTATAAAATTATTGGGGCACGAAAATATTTTATAGAACAAGTGTTTTGGTTAACCTGAAGGCCCATGTACAAGAATGCTTAAGGAAGAAACTAATTTATTTTCTAAATTCTCAAAAAAGTGTCACCAGTATCTTAACAAAGTGACGTTCTAGGCACGATAACTATTGCCAAATATGAGATTGTTGTTAATTGGTTGTAAATGGTTAATTGTAACGGAGTTCATTAATTGACTCCGACATAATTGTTACTTTCTCGTGTTCAGTTTACAGGGAGAGGTTGGCGTGATTGTAAATAACATAGAATAATTTACTTGACGCAATAAGATCTTCCCTGAAGGACTTCAAGCAAGTAAACTCTTTTTTTAGAAAACCTGATTGTTGCTACTATAAGGTATATCTTTGAATTAAAACTAGGTTCATTAGTATTGTTAAAACATCTTTAATTGCGACTTTACCAACAAAAAATATACTATTCTTGAACGCTTCTCAGCTTTTGCAAATCGTTTCTTTTTTGAGCAGAGTATGTTCTTTTTTTATTGATAAACAAATAATAATAGAACTATTCTCGTTACGAAACCCAGACAGATTACGCTTTTGTCCGACGAGCATGTCATCACCTGAAGCTTCATATAAAGATACTTCTGTCAGTGATAATGATTATCGAAAAGAAAAAATGTTTGGGATTGATCGCGTGACATTTCCGTAGTGCATGTCAGTCCATAAATTTATGGATTTTGGACTTATTGACCGTTTGTCACATTTTAGATAGCTCTGTTATTCCTTTCAGGCGAGTCCCGGAATGAGCTCGTGGTTGTGGGATGTCTTCGGATCGGCACTGTTTCCTGTGTAGGGTCGATGAAACTCTATTTCGCTAGATCCTTGTAACTACGGCCAACCTAGGTCCACAATCGGTTAAGAGAAATCCAACTCGTTTAATTTACGAATATTTTTAAATTCTGTATGCAATTCTATTTCAAACTGACTACAAGACGCTTTCAAGTTATTAGAATTAGCTAACCTAGACCATTAATGAATTCAATAGCAACGATTTTCTTTCATTCTCATACATCCAATCTGCGAGACTGAAAGAAACAAGCTAAACTCAAGTTCTGTCCGACCGGCGACGTATTCATCTTTCTAAACGGGTTCTCCATAATACCTGCCCTAATTAAAACGTCTCCTCGCATCCCTAATCCCAGCGTAGAACCACCGTTAGTGAGACATTTAAAACCTTTTCGTAATTAAAGTGGCAATACATAAGTGCTTTTGGACTTTTCCTATAGGAATCTTTGGGATCTTGTCTACTGGCATCATACGTAAACTTTTTGTTTTAAATAATTATGGTGATTATTACTGTAAGAACGTACTAGCAGTTGTTTAAGTATAATATTATTTTGTGAAACGAAAAATTAAGTCTTTAATCGTAATACCGTCTAATAATTTTCAATATTGACAGTTATATTGACATGAATCTAAGTGCCTCTCCTCCATAACTGTTGTCTACTCTTGCTTCAGATTTCAGCCCGCTTTACATAACAGCTGTACTAACAGGCTAGCATTTATCCAATAAAAACAAACCGAACAATAATGTCCGCAGCTCTAAACTGCAAACATTTAAAAATCTATTCGAACATAATCCTTTTCAGTACAGTCGTGCACAGCACCGGCTTTGCGTTGCCATTCGAAATATTTTTCCGCATGCGGTGTCGCGTTTCGATATATAATAATATCTTTATGGATTGCACTCGGAAAGCAGATATAAATTTTTCTCAAACATGCTTGGAAATGTGATCATTATTTTGACAACCTTCTTCGAGATAAATCGAAATTGCTGTACTGGTCAAATACATGCGCGCAGCGGCCGGCAAAAGTTGTATGAAAATCCATATCTGTCGTGTCTAGCGGCCAAATAAATTCCATAGTAAACTCATATCTGTCGTGTAGTTTAAAAATGGAACGATGTTTTACTCCGAAACATGGCAACCAAGGAGGTAACTTATCAAAGGTTTTATTTAAATTTCGAACTGGCTTGCAAATAGAACGCTGTTTATTGAAAAAAAAAACAAAGGAACACTTTTACGCGGGAACAATTATTGTTGTTCGTCATTGATTTTGACAAAATGAGTTCTAGGTACTACTTAGTTTTAATTTCCGCGCATTATTTGAGAAAAGTACTATACAAGCCTTGGCCACAACTAGGCATTGATGGACTTACGTTTACACGTTCGTCCATCAATGCCTATTTTGCTGGCCGCTGCAGTAATGTACTATATATTGGAATGCCCATTGTAGTTAAGTGAACCTCAAAGATTTGTGCGAATCGCACCAGTGGACTACAATGGGAGTTTTGAAATCCTCAATGCGAGATTATTGGCACGTAAATCTAATAGATAAAATACTGGATACCTTTGTAAGCCCGATGAATATGTATTAGAACGAAGAAAAAATATGAAGCATCAAACCCGACTCCTCAGAGAGCATTGCAAGGCTGTACATATAATTTAAAAGATGTCGATAGTTAATTAATAACTGCGCAACAGACAAGAGTGATCTATTACAAAATCAAACAGACTGAAATGATGAC
This sequence comes from Anorthoa munda, assembly GCA_945859665.1. NCBI lineage: Eukaryota > Metazoa > Arthropoda > Insecta > Lepidoptera > Noctuidae > Anorthoa > Anorthoa munda. Next base: position 736,200 of record OX243913.1, read on the forward strand.
GAATCCAAAATGTCTGTTTTAAAACACGAAAAACAAAAACAGGAACCACGAAATATTACAAATCATTGTTTAAACATTAAATGATGATATCTTTCAAAAAACAATAACAGTTAAAGGAAAGATTTTAACTTCTAAACAAAAAGAGCGTTCTATTTCGTTATTCAAATACAAAACGTTTCGGCACTCATAAAATACTAGGATTAATATTAGGAATTATAATATGAACACTTCTCTTTGTCACTGAGCAAGATAAATGAGATGTCTAAATAACAAACAACGGTTTCGAATGGAATGATACCAAATTGCGTTGAGATTATTGTAGAAGATGCGAAGTGTGGTTGCGCTATACCTTTCTGCGAATACACGTTATGCTTATAAAGTAAGAGTGTACAAACCAAGTCAAGACTGAGAGTAGACTGTATAAAACCAGCACAAGACGGAGAGCTTCTCACTTTTGAACACTTGTTTTAACACCTTTCAAGTCGGGTCGCTATCGTCACGCTTTTGATGATAGAATTTAACTTGTCTAGCGCAAGGACAAGTTCCATTCGATAATCGAAAACGTGGCGATTGTCAAACAGGCAAAATTTTAAGGGATTGACAAGTGATATCGAAAAATCACGTGATCAATCCCTTAGATTTAGACTAATGCCGCTTGTCTAAAGCCTCTGGCACATCATAGCTTTGTAGGAAATCTAGCTTTGTCAACAAACTACCATTCTATGAAAACTTGAAAACATAATGTCACGCATTCATTGTCGAAAAGTAAAAAAAGTATGGGATTGACAAGCGCTATGGTAATATCACGTGATACCTTACATTTTGATATTTGGACTATCACTATCGCTACACTTTGTCTGGAGCCTATAGTCTGGGATGTAAAATGTACCAAAAAACCTGTTTTATTTACACACTTGTGTGCGAAAAGCCGAATATCTCGACGCGAGGCCGACCTTTAATATACCTCTCATAACTTTATTAATTCACTTTATTTAGAAGGCTGGATTTACAAGATTAACATAACTCGTAGGTACGCAATTGTGTTAGGTTTAAAATGTAAAATTCATTAATCAGGGTCGCTTAGCAGCGAACTTATTACAAGAAGAGAAGGAAAATATATTTATTTAATCATATTATTTACTTACGGTTCGGTGAGCCACCTTAAATAGGGCTCGTTAATTATCTGGATTTAAACGAACTTAGCATAAGTTTTTAGTATAGAATATTTGAATACGAAAAAAAAATCTTTACATATTTAATTACAAGATCTATGTTCTGTGTAAACGTTGGTACCTTCTTGTTTTCAAGGATCTTATAAATTAAAAGAAGAATTATTATTCATTGAATTGACTTAAAAAGACGTATACAAGTTTACTTCTATCGTAGGATAGCGCGTGGATCCATTTCCAATACCTCGATTGAAAAACGAACACTTACTATGTATATCTTAACACACTTTCGCATCTAGGAGATACTGACTTACGCCCGCAGCTTGCCACGCGTGAAAAGTCTTTTATTATCCGAAGGGAATATACTATCGCAGTAATAAAAAGCATTCTAAGTCTTAATCCAGGTCTGCCTATGTGGCAGGTGTCATCAAAATCTGCTCGGTTGTTTAGTTTGTGCTTGATGGATTATCAAACCTCCAGACTTTCACATTTATAATATTACTATCTGCGTTTTCTAGTCTATGGGTTATTCTGATGTACATGCTATATTACTGTACATTTTCATCAAAATAAGTTCTGTAATTTTTTCTTAAAATAATAAAAAAACATCCTTACAAACTTTCACATTTCTAATTTTAAGTAGAATGGTAGGAAGTAGGATTGGTAGTTTTCGGTTATCCTATATAAAGCTGGCAGGTTCTCAAAAATAATAAATTATAGTGTAAAACACGATTATCGCCAGACAACAGCTAAACACAGCTATTGGACTGTCACGGGTTAAAAGACATTTTAAAACAAATTATAGTTGTCCATTCACAAAAGCAATCCTTATGGTGAGGAGCGGACAAGAAACTCCATAGTTAATTATTCTTTTCAAAAAAAATTACAATCTTTTGACCATGATACTCGTATGAAACACAGGTAAAACGAAATACAAGGACATAGCCCCTTCAATAGCTTATAACAAGCTTATAAATCCTTTCATTAATTAATTACCGCAAATAAAAAAAATGCAATCTCAATAATCAATCGGACATTTCATCCGGCGCTCTCGAACCCATATCATTCGTATCGGCTTATTTGCCGAAGGGTTACTCTGTGGTACGTTGTTTTAATGCCACATTGATACGGAGTGTATCGGATTTTCAGGAAGATTAGTCAGAGGCAAATTTACCTAGCTCTTGGTCAGAAAAAAGCCGGATGAAAATGTGAATCTGGATCTGGCATAAAGGCGGAGGCAGACGGGTGCGAAACGAAATTGCGATTCGACAACCATTAAACAATTTTTTTCCACGGATAGGTAATAATATCTCTAGACTGATTTATTTAAAAAGTGGTTGTCGCATACTCGCGTCGCGTCGCGTTGTTCATGTATTCGGCTTATTGCAAAAATCGTGGCCGTCACTCCAATTGATTAATGGGCAGAATAATCTGCTTTTTTTCTGTTGTAATTTACTAAAAACCTTTTCACGGAATACATCCCGAAAGTAGCTAATGCTTGAAGCGTGACAGTTTTTTTGTTGTTTTTTATTTCAAAACAGAACATTTTTTGAATGAATGGCAGAGTAGTGGACGTTCAAAAATGCCGCTTAGTGGCCTAGTTGAAATAAATATATTAAAAAAAGAAAAGAAAAAGCTTTTAGTTCAAAAATAGATCTACTTTTCCAAAAATTTTAAAAATCCTGTCTTTTTGGGATGTTTTGAATTTAATCACCTAATAATGTGGCTGCACAGAATGCCTCTACGATAAAGTTGGAAACCTTATTTTTGAAGCCGACTCAAAAATAAAACCAGGCTTTCCACTCGCCGAACAAAAATGAATTTAGAACGTCATAATTTCAAAATGCTTAGCAATTTCCGAAACCAGGGACGCAAAAATTAATAAAAAACAAAAGCTACGCGCCATTGCAAATATTACAAACAAGGCATCCGGTGAATCCCTACAATTTTATTATAGAAAGATAAACTGCGTTATCGCCGAGTTCAGTAATTTTAAAACCCCTTGTTTTTGCCCAAAACAACGGAATAATAAAGAATTTAATATATCTTACTCTTCCTAATAATTTTTCCGGCTTCCTGTGCAAAATAATATTCGAATGTTTTTACTAAGCGAAAATAAATGCCCACATATTTCAGCTGAAATTATGAAAGAAATTTTGTAATTCGCTTACTTGTACTTCTCTAGAAATAAGCGGAACTATATTGTATTTTATGTGGCTTAATATTGGTTTATTTTTTCTAGAAACAAATAACTCGTTGTTACCACCTAATTACGTACCACGTATTTTACATTGTTTAACTATATGTTTTTCGCGTATTTCAGGCAATCAATAAAATTGGTTCAAAAAATCAAAAAAAGGACTTTAAAGATGAAATAAGCAACAATTAATTATAGGAGCCAAACTTCCATGTTTGTTTTTAAATAAAATTACAGTCATACCGATCACTCTTCCTAGGGATCGCCATGCGACACTTGTCTAGATCCTCATTGACGCTCCCAGAGACTTTTTCGTCGTCGTGACGTCTATCGTGTACTAATAACAAAGAATATCAAAAGACCACTCGATAACCCTTGTCAAAATTGATATCAAATTGTCTGGCTTCTGACTACCCGTAATGGCTGTCAAATATATTTTTACAAATGGCAGACAGGACCAACTGGTTAACGGTTCAGAGGTGATTCCTTATTACGGACAGACAGACTACAATACAACCGCAAAATTGAAAGGATCTGCCCCGGGATATTTAAATCTTGTACAGTTTGTTCAAGTTCCTATAGTTTTGAGTACAGTTAGCTGGTTATCTTGCATGTTTCTGACGGGTTCGTATAATAGTTAGTTATACATAAACCTTGTTAGGTAATATTTTGTAATAGCAAAGTTATGTTTAGATTATGAAATGTATCTTTTGGTCAATAAAACATAAAGCTGTATTAAATTCATAAGATTAACGTGGCAAAAAACATGCATAGTTAACGTCCCAGTGAAGTTCTCTAAATGAGGATTTTTATTTTTTTATTTATGCATTTTAGTGTAATGTACGTGCTGTGTCATTCAAACTTAACGTGTATACAAAATTTCAGCTCAGTCGGTCGTGGACAACCGTTATAAAATTCGGTTGCAAGATTTGATCCATACATACTAAATAACTGACTAACAAGGCAAGTTAAATACGACCTCATATAAAAAAAAACAGAGATTCAATTCTTTAGAAACAAACTAAGATCTTTACTAACCACCGTTGTAATTACCAGCAACATTCTTTCTGAAACAAAAATTTTAAATTCATTGCTTTCTCAGTATGCATGTAGATGCAGTGATAAAGTCCCATGAAGCAAGCATACTTTTGTTTCCACCGGGTAACTCGGTCACACCACAACAAAAGTTGTGTTTTGTCCCTATAGAGGGAGAGCTGGCAAGGTTTTTGAGCATGCATATTCAGGGCAAAAACGTTGATAAATGAGTACATGCGGCTTGCTGAGAGAACACCGTTATCAATATGTATATCTTAGGGACACTTAACATGTCGTTCATTTACATTTTTGACATAACACAAAATTACATAAATAGGCGGAACTGAAAAAGAAATTTTGGGCTTTCCCTAAATCAACGATCAATTACAGTTTACTGGAAATCTGATGATTTACCAAATCAAATGAAAATGAAAGATCTTGCACGTTAAGTATCTTTTTTGAAAATCTGAACCTGATCAAAGTGGTTCCATCTGAAACTTTTCAGATAAATTATCTTAACAAACCGCTGCTATCAAGTTTTCTTTCTCCCTAAAATAGGTTGTTCAAAAACCCTTGCCAGCTCCTCCTCTACTAGCCTAGAAACTCTTGTGAATACGGTCTGAAGTTTTTAAACACACTCTTTGTCTTATAGTCAGCGGTGAACTGGGGAGATGGAAGGCGGCGCGGCAGCGTAGTCAGCACGTTCGGGGATGTTTTACGAGGAAGAGATGAATCAAATAGGGGTGTGAGAAGAATTGTCTAAGCGTTCGCTTTCATGTTGAAGAAATAGGTTACGTTTTGGTATTTTTAGATGTAGGCTTATCTAGAAGAACGTTTTGTCATGTGGCATGTCTTTTGTCGAGGTTATGGATTATTGCTGGATTGATTAAGTTTCTATGATACATTTTCTCAGCACAGAAAAGGTTTAAAATATTTTTGTAAAATTGGTTAACTATAGAGATTAAAGTTGCCCATGTATTAGAGGCGATTATCAAATAATTAAAAATATTTTTTATCAAATTACCCAAAATTAACCAATACGGAATGAAGGAATGAAAGTTATTCAATAATTTTTATTCCTTCATTATCATTATTATTTCCAAGAAAGTCTTTGTAATAGGTACACAGAGCCATTCAAAGTTAAAACGGACTGCAAAATTTATTCCAAGAACAGGCGATTTTTTATACCGTAGCTTAGATACTTATAAAGCGATTTAAAAGAAAATGATATAAAGAAATGCGTAACTCATGCATAACGTTTCCTATTAATGAGGCACTCTGTAATGATGCCAAGCCATAACACCGTTTACAGTAAGCTCTTAAGCTTATTGGAAAACTTTGATCCTCTCCAAATGATTTTTTACAAAATATTCCAAGAAGAAAGGTACCAGGAAATTATGACGAAGAAGAGTAACGTTAAATTGCCTGGTATTGAAACATGAATAAAATATTTCACTGTTTGCAAAACATTTCTTTTCACTCTTTGTGTGTTTTGATTAGTATTGTTTCTATTTGTTCGACGACGCTCAATTAGGCACTGTCCTTTGTGCTTTTTTAGTGCCGGTTCATTGGTTTTATTTGTTCAAAATATTGTACGTGTTCGCGACGAGACTCACCAACCAATTGAATGGTTTTTGTAAATAAAGTATGTATTAGAGTCATACGTCTGCTCACGCCCGAGCGCCATGTAGGAATGAAAATGTTGTAAACACGTCGGTCCTATTTATAAGCTCGGTATGTAATGGTATTTTGAATCGCATTTTTAAGGTAGTAATATAACGTCCTTAACGTTTATTTATGCGTATTGGGTTTTAGTAATACCAGATTAATAGAATAGAAGCATTGAATTATATAAATATTATAGTCTTCATACTTAAAACGTAAAATCAATTTCATGTGAATGCGTGCGTTCGCTGCGCCCGCCTAGTTCCGAATGGTGCGCCAGATGGCGGCGGGTAGTTTTATATGTTAGCGTTTTTCGTACAAAAATTCTTGTAAACAAACAAAATTGTTGAAATTTGTAGACCCTTCAGGTCAAATAACTCCCTGAAGGAAATAGATGTACTTATTATAGAAGTACTTTCGGATGGCCCGTTGGACTAGCTATCAGGCCATCCCTTTAGAGCGAAAATCGCTCATATAGTTTAGGCACAAATCCAGACATGGTAATCTGGACTTGTGAATTTTGGCCCGTTTTTTGGCATTCCCAGGGACTATACACCCCTGAGACTTCCAAAAATAAGGAATTTTCGGGGACTTCCCGATGGCCCGATAGACGCGCCATCGTGTCGTCCCATAAAAATATAGAATCAGTTAAGTAGTTTAGGAGATAGCTAGACACAAAGGGAGTGACTAGCTATCGAACTAACACCTTTTTGGGTACATTATGTACAAAATGTATATATATACTTATGGAGGCACTAGAACTGTAAAGTGCTCTCCTTCAGCCTCCAGGCCACCCATATTCGGTGGTGATAGCTTGGATGGTCTGAGTAGAAATCCAAGTAATAAAATAAATTGTCTAAAAACGTTAAGGAGCGTGTATTTAAGGGATGATATCCCACGATAAACGTCCGAAAATAAGCTTTTTTAAGCCGCCCATAGACGACTTGCTGAATTTGTCAGCAGGTCACCCCAACCTATAGTACTCTCTGGGCTAGGGATGTTGTTATACAACTTTCCGACATGAAAATAAGGGAACTTGCCCCTTTTTTCTATAGATATAGCCTAGGGACGCTATCAATGCCTGGATATAGATGTATGGATTAGATACTGAGATAGGGGGTGCTACTGTGCTACAGTACACAGAAATCCAGGCGTTGATAGCACCATGGAAGGGATAGTACAGACCCAAAACCCACTGTCGGGTAAGAGATTTTTTTGGCAAATAAAAATTATTTTCGGCACAAAATCGCGGGGCTCTCGATAGTAGTAACGACCGAGGGTATAAAACACCCTCGGTCCAAAGATAGAATCGTAGTCATCGGCCATAGCCACTAGAAACAAGTCACTTGAACTTAATTAGTAGTTACTTGTTGAGAGCCCTTTTTTTTTTTTTTTTTTTTTTTTTTTTTTTTTTTTTTTTTTTTTATACGTGGCGTCTCGCAACTCAGTCATAGTGACTGGTTAGCTGCTTAACCGGGCTTTCCTACGGAGACTAAACTATTAGCCTCCAGCTAGGCAAAAATTTACTAAACCTAAGCGACAACGCTGAGGGCTACCCCAGTTGGGGTCGAACCTCGGCTCAGGGCGTCGCTGGGGGGACAACTAAGGCTGGATCTAATAAAGTGATTCTACCATCCGTTCGGAATAAGCCTACGTGGAGAAGAACGGACAAGAAACTCCAATTAACTAATTAGAATTAACTATGGCACAGCTATTCGCGGGCTGGCTACATAAATAATGACTGTGACTTCGCGGCGGGGCCTCGGCGGCGAGGGCGGACCAATCGGTATGTATGCTACGTTTGACTAGGTGTTCGTACTATTTACGAACCCATTGACCGTCCTTGTAGACAAGGCTGTCAAGTTCCCTGGTAATGCACTCGTACCTCGAGAAGAGGGCACTGCATGAAGCGGGGGTGAGAGGGCCTGCATTCCGGATTTCTGCATCCAGAGCACGGGCCTGAGGGGTCATCCATATGGAATACGCGCTGATTATATTCTCAGCGACGCTCAAATATGGCTTGTGCCCGGAGGGGGCTACAGGGGGCGAGCACATGGCGTCGGTGGTGGTGGAAGCCACCTTCCGGTTTTGTGCGGGCATGGGGGCAGCTGGGGCCACTGGGTCGGGGATTGGATTTGGAGCTGTAATGGGGTGGGCCATCAGCGCTGGGATAGGCTGGGAGTAAGTCTGAGGAGCCACACTTTGGTGGTTCAGCTTACCCCATGGTGAAGTCCTCTGAGGGGCTAGACGGGGGGGTGGTTGGGAAGAGGGAGCCATGCGCATTATGTGCGCATTGTATCGCTTGGCCATTTTAGGCGCAAGCTTGGGGGCTTTTGGGCAACCCCGGTAATTAGCCGGGTGCCCGACTTGGCCACAGAGCACGCAGCTGGGAGGCTCCGTGCACTGTGTGCGGTCTTTGGGACGGGGACAATCCTTAGTGCCATGATCACCCATGCACTTAACGCACCTGGGTGTTGCATAGCAATGGGCCTGAGAATGGCCATAAAGTTGACAGTTGTGACACTGTCCTACAAGATGGGGGCGGTAGGGTTTTTCGATCGAAATGCCCGACAGGGAGCACACGGTCTTTATATTGAAGATCGGGTTGTAACCCTCAGTAGGGCTACAGACAACTAATACAATATCGTACTGTTGTCCGCCTCTCGCTTTATGCAAGCGGTGGACTTCAGTGACGGGGACATTCTGGTCAAGAAGGTCCTTACGGATTTCCTCCGTAGGGATCTCTTTTGGGATTCGCCTAATGACTACACGGACGGGCTTTTCCTCAGGGAGGGAGTAAGTATGGAACGAGATGTTCCTATCTTTGAGGTACCGGGTTAGATTCCGGAAATCAGTGGGAGAGGGGAGTTGGATTCTGATGCCTTGTTGGCATGCAGTGGCTTTCGTGTAGTTGATTTTCCGCTCAACACAAGCGTTTGAAATATCGTTCCACTTGACTTTATCCTGAAGATAAACAGGTGGAGGGGGACGGAGCTTCTTGTTGGTAACTATTACCATGGGACTGGGGCTGCGGTTGGACCGCTGAGAAGAAGCAATGTCAGGGGTGGGGGTGATTTGCCTTACGGGCGAGGCCGGTGGCAGAACAGACTGAGGAGAGGTTTTTGGTACCGCCTTTTTGGCCTTGGTAGCATTTATGGGACTACTCCTCTTTTTCCTCTTTCCTCCAGAGCAAACTACGGAGTCACCGTCGGAGGAGACGGTGTCGTAGTCGTCTGACCTATCGGGGACATTTGGGTCTAATGGGTCGTCAGCAACTGAGTTAGCTTGGTCAGCCAAGGCTTCCCATTCCTCGTCAGTGCTGAGGGTTGCTCCCTCTTCCATGGGGGAGTCATCATCGTCCGCCCAGATGGTCTTGGACTTGGACTTGGGTCTGGATTTATGGAGGGCGGCTATGCGCTCTTTATAGCTTTTATAAGCTTTAACTTGAGTAGCTATGGGAGAAGGAGGATCTCTCCATGATCGGGTTTTCTTAGGCTCGACGGCCGGTTGAGAAGAAGTTTTAGGAGAAGGAGGATCTCTCCATGAACGGACAGTAGCTTTAGCTTTAGGCTCGACGGCCGGAGCTGGGGGCTTAGGTAGAGTCGGCTCACCAGTCCCAGAAGCGGGCCTGGCTACCGGGGAGGGCGACCTGGGCGAGACCTGGGCTTCGCTCGGCACGGGTGCCTGGCTAGGTCCAGGGGCCCCGGTCGGGCCCGAAGCGGGCACATAAGAGGCTAAAGCCTGACTTACAGCATGGCTGTATTTTTTGGAAAGTTTTTCCTTCTCGAGAATCTCGTGAAGGAGTTCAATTATTGCCGCGAGCGACATAATTGAGAATTATAGGTCCGGTGAAGCCGGGAGAGGGTATCTTCCCCGGGTGGAGGGGCCCGGGGATGTGTGCAAACCTACCCTCCCAGTCGGGTTAGACTGGGAGGTGAGTATCTGGTGAGCCCTAAGCTTGTCTACCTGCCACCAATCTTATTGGGTGACAGGGCCCTAAGGTACCGGTAAACCCACCGAAGGTGGGCCACCCACCAATGTGTACCGAAGAAGTCTGGCACGTCGGGGTAGACACACCCGACCGTGCCAGGTGAATGCTGGGGGACGAAGCGGGGGTTGACTAGGCTATCTACCAAGGCCAACTGATCCCGCTCCCGACTCCAATGACTGCCGTGTCCTTAAGGGACTTGGCGGGTGCTTGGGGCACACCCCACTGGCTTGTTAACACCGCTAGGTTTCCCGCCAGGGACCACAAAGAGTGGATTTGCCCGGAAGGGCCAAAATAGCTGCCACTACTAGTAACCAAAGTTACTAGTAGCGACACCTTTGGAGCGGCGTGCGGAGACGCGACGGCCGCAGTGACGTCACGCAGAGGGGCGCGACGAGGCGGAGAGTGGGGGCGCCGGAGAGCGCGGTGGGGCGACGAGCAGCGAGACGTCCGCACGGAGCGACGGCTGGCGAGCTACCGTTGAGAGCCCTAAATTCGTACCAAGTTTTAAATAGTTGAAGTGTTTTATTTAATTAAACAATTATCATCCCTGCATCCAGCTCAAAGAAGCAAGTGTGAATTAATTTCACAAGTGTCAATCAATTAAAGACACGCTGCCTTCAGAACATTTAATGGTCCAATCGAACCGGATTTGATCACCTGCTTGATTAGAAGTCCTGAGGCAACATTCCAAAGTGGTTACCAGATCCAATCTGAAGAGTCAATGTTCTTCGGGCGTCCAGCGCGCCATCCGGGAGATTTACGACCTCCCTTCTCGGGGAAGGCGATCACGCTACGTCCGCAACATTTATTGGTCCATTCGAACCGGATTTGATCAGCCTGGAACCTGGAAGAACAGCTCCAGGACGTCTAAGAAAAAGAAGGAAGAATCGTCGAAAATAAAATAAATCCGACACTAAATAGATTTTGTGCCGGATTTTAGAAACCTGGAAAACCGGGAAGAAATACTGAAATTCCACCAGGGATAGAGGAAATTCAGCCGCACAATATGCTGCCTTCAAACTGAAGATTGAAGCCAGGAAAGCAGCTCCAGGACAGCGGGAAGAAATAGTGGTGGAATTAATTTGTCGAATTCCTGACGAATTAATTTCACAAGAAACAAGTTGAAGTCGAGCACCGCAGAGAATAGATCCTGCGTGCCCAAGCCCACCGCTGGACCAAAGAGGTAAATTCCGGGAGACAGTTATTAGAACTACCCTCTTGTTTTTAATAACTGTTAGAAGATTGAATATATTTCCTGTGAGCTGCAAAAGTGCCGTATGAAGACTGATGTGCATATATGAAGCTATAAGAATAGTTCCTGAAGACTTATCGCTGAAAACCACCCTATGTTCTCAGTGATTTGTTCTGGAACTGAACGCTGGTTTAATTTTACCAAGAATATGCGTTTTTAAGCCTGAATTGCGTCTTTTACGTCGAGCAAATAATTCCTGAAGGCTTATCGCTGAAAACTACCCTTACGTTTTTAGCGATTTCGTTTGAATACTAAGCGCCCGTCTAAACAAATAGAAGACGTGCGTTTATGAAACTGATGTGCAGCTTTGATGTTTGAACAAACATATCCTGAAGGCTTATGACTGAAAGCAACCCTTAAGCTTTCGGGAATTTTCGAAAATTGAAATTTCGTCAAATCGAAAGAAGATACGTACTCAGAAGATTGAGTTACGACGCTGACGTCTGGAACAAGCAGTTACTGAAACATTATCGCTGAAAAGTACATTCGACTTTTCGGTGATTGATATTTCGATTGAATTATAGTCAATCGTATTGAAGATACACGTTTTGAGAAAAAACAAACGTGTACTACAGATGTCTGAAGTTTCATAAGGACTTATCACCAACCGTGAGTTTTTGGTGATTTGAATTTTTGGAGATTGAATTATAGTCAATCCACTTGGTGAATTTTTTGAAAACTGACGTTTTGACCGTCGGAAATTTTGGGAATTAGGTCTTGTGTCGTAAATAGACGTTCTGACCGTCGCAATAAAAATATTGAACTGGAACTCATGCTGATAGGTTGACGTTCTGACCGTCGAATATCAACCAATAGAAACAGACCAAGTAGTTTCCACAAAAATAACCAGTATAGAATGAACTTCAGACTCAACATTGAAACCTTCTCGGAACGAGAAGATTTTAGAAGATAGACGTACAGCCATGCCGATGACTACCCGGGGTGACACCCGTATCGAACATAGCCGTCCGCCGTCAACTAAAATGACTCGGCCACGGAGAAAAATAGTTGGGAGCTAGCCAAGAAATACAACTTGTGCTTTCGCTGCCTATGTCGAGGCAGCCACACTTGCAGGTCAAAGCGGTGTGGCCAGGAGGGATGCCACCAGAAGGCCCGACGTTGAAGGGATCCGCAGGAAACGGTGACCAGTTCAAGAACCCAGTCGAGCCAGGCGTTCCTCAAGATAGTGCCGGTCCGGGTCATCGGACCGGCGGGAGAGGTGGCGACATACGCCCTCCATAACAACTGATGATGCCATAGATCATCAGTTGCGCGAATTTTTCGCTATAGAATCGCTGTGCATAAACCCACAGCGCCCCGCCTCATACCCTGGGAATAGGGCAGAGGATCCACACCTGCAGGGCAAAGCGGTGTGGCCAGGAGGGATGCCACCAGAAGGCCCGACGTTGAAGGGATCGCAAGAACCCAATCGAGCCAGGCGTTCCTCAAGATAGTCCCGGTCCGGGTCATCGGACCGGCGGGAGAGGTGGCGACATACGCCCTCCATAACAACTGATGATGGCTTAGATCATCGGTTGCGCGAATTTTTCGCTATAGAATCGCTGTGCATAAACCCACAGCGCCCCGCCTCATACCCTGGGAAAAGGGCAGAGGAGCCACACTTGCAGGTCAAAGCGGTGTGGCCAGGAGGGATGCCACCAGAAGGCCCGACGTTGAAGGGATCGCAAGAACCCAATCGAGCCAGGCGTTCCTCAAGATAGTGCCGGTCCGGGTCATCGGACCGGCGGGAGAGGTGGCGACATACGCCCTCCTAGAATAACAACTGATGATGGCTTAGATCATCGGTTGCGCGAATTTTTCGCTATAGAATCGCTGTGCATAAACCCACAGCGCCCCGCCTCATACCCTGGGAATAGGGCAGAGGATCCACACTTGCAGGGCAAAGCGGTGTGGCCAGGAGGGATGCCACCAGAAGGCCCGACGTTGAAGGGATCGCAAGAACCCAATCGAGCCAGGCGTTCCTCAAGATAGTGCCGGTCCGGGTCATCGGACCGGCGGGAGAGGTGGCGACATACGCCCTCCATAACAACTGATGATGCCATAGATCATCAGTTGCGCGAATTTTTCGCCATAGAATCGCTGTGCATAAACCCACAGCGCCCCGCCTCTGACCCTTGAGAAAAGGGCAGAGGACATATAGAAACCGCCATGTTATGGCGTACGCGAATTTTTCGCTATAGAATCGCTGTGCATAAACCCACAGCGCCCCGCCTCTGACCCTGAGAAAAGGGCAGAGGACATTTTGAATCGAATGATCGTCCAGTTAGCAAATGGAGATCATGGGAGGCGCCTGGGAGCGCCTAGTCCGCTGCGTAAAGAACACGCTGTACAATGTACTTACAGAAAAACACCCAACTGAAGAAGTGTTGTCCACACTGATTTGTGAGGCAGAGTACATTGTGAATAGCCGACCATTGACACATGTGTCAGTAGACAGCGATGATGATGAGTCCATCACACCGAACCACTTCCTGCTCGGTGGGTCAGCCAGACTACCTACACCTGGCGTATTCACTGAGCAGGATATAGACAGCAGGAAAGTATGGCGACGATCACACATCCTCGCTGATATGTTCTGGAGCCGCTGGGTCAGAGAGTACCTGCCTGAGCTCCAAAACCGGCGGGAGCCACATAGTAGTGGGCCCAAACTTAATGTGGGCGACCCCGTCCTGATAGCCGACGGCCAGCTGCCTCGAAACACATGGCCTCGAGGCCGCATTGTAGCCGTGTATCCAGGAATCGACGGAGAAACCCGGACTGCTGAGGTGCGCACACTTGGCGGCATCCTGAAGCGTCCGGTGAAGAAACTCGTCCCACTGCCTCAGTAACCAGAGACGCCGGGGCGGCGATCATCCTTCGGTGAGCCTGGCGACGGCATCCGAGACTGCCACTCGTCGCTCACCATGGGAGTGCAGCGCCGCGCCGACATCACTTCGAGCCTGCACGGCACTGCACGGCGGGAGATATGTTCGCGACGAGACTCACCAACCAATTGAATGGTTTTTGTAAATAAAGTATGTATTAGAGTCATACGTCTGCTCACGCCCGAGCGCCATGTAGGAATGAAAATGTTGTAAACACGTCGGTCCTATTTATAAGCTCGGTATGTAATGGTATTTTGAATCGCATTTTTAAGGTAGTAATATAACGTCCTTAACGTTTATTTATGCGTATTGGGTTTTAGTAATACCAGATTAATAGAATAGAAGCATTGAATTATATAAATATTATAGTCTTCATACTTAAAACGTAAAATCAATTTCATGTGAATGCGTGCGTTCGCTGCGCCCGCCTAGTTCCGAATGGTGCGCCAGATGGCGGCGGGTAGTTTTATATGTTAGCGTTTTTCGTACAAAAATTCTTGTAAACAAACAAAATTGTTGAAATTTGTAGACCCTTCAGGTCAAATAACTCCCTGAAGGAAATAGATGTACTTATTATAGAAGTACTTTCGGATGGCCCGTTGGACTAGCTATCAGGCCATCCCTTTAGAGCGAAAATCGCTCATATAGTTTAGGCACAAATCCAGACATGGTAATCTGGACTTGTGAATTTTGGCCCGTTTTTTGGCATTCCCAGGGACTATACACCCCTGAGACTTCCAAAAATAAGGAATTTTCGGGGACTTCCCGATGGCCCGATAGACGCGCCATCGTGTCGTCCCATAAAAATATAGAATCAGTTAAGTAGTTTAGGAGATAGCTAGACACAAAGGGAGTGACTAGCTATCGAACTAACACCTTTTTGGGTACATTATGTACAAAATGTATATATATACTTATGGAGGCACTAGAACTGTAAAGTGCTCTCCTTCAGCCTCCAGGCCACCCATATTCGGTGGTGATAGCTTGGATGGTCTGAGTAGAAATCCAAGTAATAAAATAAATTGTCTAAAAACGTTAAGGAGCGTGTATTTAAGGGATGATATCCCACGATAAACGTCCGAAAATAAGCTTTTTTAAGCCGCCCATAGACGACTTGCTGAATTTGTCAGCAGGTCACCCCAACCTATAGTACTCTCTGGGCTAGGGATGTTGTTATACAACTTTCCGACATGAAAATAAGGGAACTTGCCCCTTTTTTCTATAGATATAGCCTAGGGACGCTATCAATGCCTGGATATAGATGTATGGATTAGATACTGAGATAGGGGGTGCTACTGTGCTACAGTACACAGAAATCCAGGCGTTGATAGCACCATGGAAGGGATAGTACAGACCCAAAACCCACTGTCGGGTAAGAGATTTTTTTGGCAAATAAAAATTATTTTCGGCACAAAATCGCGGGGCTCTCGATAGTAGTAACGACCGAGGGTATAAAACACCCTCGGTCCAAAGATAGAATCGTAGTCATCGGCCATAGCCACTAGAAACAAGTCACTTGAAACTTAATTAGTAGTTACTTGTTGAGAGCCCTAAATTCGTACCAAGTTTTAAATAATTGAAGTGTTTTATTTAATTAAACAATTATCATCCCTGCATCCAGCTCAAAGAAGCAAGTGTGAATTAATTTCACAAGTATCAATCAATTAAAGACACGCTGCCTTCACAACATTTATTGGTCCTGTCAAACCGGTTTTGATCAGCTGCTTGATTAGAAGTCCTGAGGCAACATTCCACAGAGGTTACCAGATCCAATCTGAAGAGTCAATGTTCTTCGGGCGTCCAGCGCGCCATCCAGGAGATTTACGACCTCCCTTCTCGGGGAAGGCGATCACGCTACGTCCGCAACAGTACGAAGCCCTTCAGATGTGATATTTAATGGCTTGATTGCAATATCTTCGAAGCTAAAAATAATTCCTGATCGAAGATTCGAAGACAATTAAATTAGGAATGGGAATTCCTTTGGACCAGATACCCTTAAGTTGTTGTGTACATATTAGAGGATTGACTATACAAACATTTAACCACCTACAAGTAAAACATGAAGATTATGGCAAAAACGGAACCGCAACTGAGAAAAATAAACCTAAAATTCTCTACCAAGGGATGTCCTCATTTGTAAATCTTGTCAGAATATTGTTCTTATAGTTAATAATGGTTCGCGTCAATAATGCTCTTATAGTTAAGTTTTTAGTGATTTCTGAGGACTTGTCCTTAGGATTTTTGCGTTTAATAGAGCGAGAATATAATGGCTGGATTTATGCTGACGTATTTTTGACGTTGATTGATATATTTCTCAATGTGGGCCCTAGTTTTGGAGCGAGCATTTACTTGGAAGTTTGGTTAAGAATAGGTTACCTTTATTTTATTCTAGTTTTGTTGAATACAATTAATTTAGTTTCGGGAAGTGCGGCCTTAGACTACAAAATACATCTTAAACATTACATAATAACATAAGGTACATGTGTGTTTAAGATTGTTTCCTATTTGAGATTACGAAATGGGTTATTTCCTCTAGCCTTTCGTCGTTAGGAGGCAAAGAATGCAGAATCAGTTTAAATGTCATCAATTTACTTTGCATACCAAAACAAATTGTAATTAGTACGTCCGAAATAACCAAGCGAAGGACGAAAATAATGGTAAATTCTGTTGAACATTGGCCATATTACAAAAGGGCTCTTGAACAAAGAGGTTCAATTTTAATTAAAATACTTTCTTTGTGTTGTTTCCAATTAAAAACTAAAATTGGTACAAAACTATCAGCGCTCGAGTGGATACCTATTTATTTCGTAATTTTAATCAACGCTATTCTGAATTGGAAGATTTATTGGCATAATCACATCACACTTCACACTTATGTATATATATATTATAAAGGCGAAAGTTTGTGTGTGTTTGTATGTTTGTTACTTCTTCACGCAAACGGCTGAACGGATCTAGATGAAATTTGGTTCAAAGATAGATTAAAGTCTGGAATAGCACATAGGCCATTTATCCCGGAATAATGTTTCCTTGGAATTATAATAGTAGTTTATGCAATGGTCATATAATAGTGGTTATTAAAACACGAGCGTGGGTTTGTCACATGAGGCGAAGCCGGAAGTGATAATAATAACACGCGAGTGTTTTAATACCTAATTATATGCCGTTGCATACACTACTTTATTTTCACTCATACAGTTGAAATAGAACAAAAGCGGAAACAGAAAAAATATGTGGTATGGCAGGCAATTTAGATTCTCATTGCGCATGACGGCGCAGCTCGCCCATTCATAGACATTGACACTATTTTCTATATTAATTCAATGAGCCCATAAATGCTAGTAAATTAAAAAGTATAAGTGTGCTATAAAAATTAAAAAGTTATTTTATTTCTTAATTCTTAATTCTTTATTGTACACAAAAAATTACATATACAACATAAGTGATTATATAGTTGACGTACAAAGGCGAGCTTAACTCAAAGAAGAGTTTTCTACCAGCAAACCTTAGAGATGGAGAGAGTATACAAAAGGAAGAAGAAAAGTAGTCCAGTGTACAATTTTAGAATAATATGATGATGCAATTGTTTGAAAATCGAAGGAAAATGTTGCACTGTAATGTTTCTTTTTTAATTTCACCTATCCACGAATATAAAGTACGTGTTTATGCAATATTTTTTTAATTCATTTTTGGAACATTACGTTGTGAGTGTAGATAAAACACTTTTTACGCGGGCGAAGCCAGTGACAGAACCTAGTCTTACAATATTTCACTAAGGACTCTTCCTGTTAGGAACTATGAAGAGAATCTAAATTGTGTAGAAAGTCAATATCGCGCATGTATTATCTTTGAAAATTTCAAGTGCAAATCGGTCGAATTGCTTCCATATGAACGTAATTGCAATTTCGCTAAGTAATAATCGTTTATCGTTGTAATATAAATCGAATTGCGTCACAAAAATGTCGCTAAAGCTAATCGACGATATTGCCGTTCCGATTACAAATAGGTACGATAAAATATGCAGAATATAATAGTTATTAATTTAGTAAAACATAAGTTTATTACTCATGGCTAAAAATAACATTCGATTACACCTGGGCACATTGAGTTGTACAAAAGCTGAGTTTTGATAGTATCATTTCTCTGTATAATGGAATAAATATATTATAATAACACGGCTAATGCCCAGATTTAATTAATTAACGCATTCAGTGGAATTGGGCTGCATACAAATAATTAGTATGAACATGTTCAAATGTGAAATGTGAGCCGGCGAATATTTAATTGTAGTCAATTACATATTCCCACCAACACATATGTAGGGAAGACTGTGTAATTGTCAGGTAAAGCCAATATTGCATGGGTCCTTTTTGGGCTAGGAGTCTTTGTCTTTTTAAAACAAACGAACTTCTTTGCTTGTATGTAGGGTCGCTAAGTAACTATTCACGTTATGTTTTGGTGAATAACGACATTCCACCAAGCACGTAGTTTGATCTACACGAACAATCGGTAACTCTCACTGTATTTCTCCATAGGTTTTATAACAAATTAACAACTCAATCCAAACCGCCATCTTCTTCCTCTATCGCCCGTCTGGTACTCTCTTGTTCGCGCCAAAAACTAGTGCTTCGTGTTATGTCAAGTTGACATCTGTCAGAGTCATTCGAAACCATAGCTCTCTTCAAAACAAAATCTTTAGAAGTGTCGACACATAAATAAGGGTGACTGTAATACGAAAAATGTCCAAAAATAAAAATATCAAAAACTAAAAATGTCCAAAAATAACAATGTCCAATACGAAGGTGGGCCAGCAAAGGACAAGAGGCCACTTAACATAACCGACAGGTGACAATTTGACAACCCAACTATTTCTTAAGATTTTTTTATACATATTATGCTGCTTTATTTTAACAGCACCTCTTGCGAAAATGTATTTTGAAAAAGATTTTGCATTGTCGTTTCGGAAATGCTTGAGAGAGGCCCATCCGCATGGACGTTTTCCAGCTGAATTCATCACAAAATCTTTGAAAAATGTTGGCGAAATTCAATGCATCTCTGTATAAATTTTTTCGTGGGATTCAATTTTTGAGGCGACTCAGAAGTCAATTATAATAAATTCATATTTAATATCCGATTCACTTTATTTACTTATTGGACAATACATTAATTTTCTGTTTACAATTCACTTGTACAGGACCTAGCTTAAATATGTTAATTTCCTTATGTTAGGTTTTTATTTAAAAAAATATTTAATTTAATTTCTAAGATTATTCGATATGGCAACATTTTGAAATGGATTCGAATGATCGATGCCGCGTTTTAAAAAAAAGAAGAAAAATGAAAAAAAAAAAACAAATGAGTGTGAGGTGGGCAAAAATTGTTGGCGGGCTTTTGGGAGTTAGTTCTGAGCACGGTTCGTTTATGGATGAAAAACTCTGGATATTAAGTATTACGAAGTGTACCTAACAAATAGTCTATATTTAAGTTTAATTTGATAAACTGATTGTTGAAGGCATAAATCGGTGTGTGATTTTAAAGTGAGTATTTATTATTTACTTTTTGAGTATTCTTCTATCCACTATCCTTGACGATAATTGGTTGCTTGCTAGTTTATTTATCCAAGCCTGTTGATGTCCTGGTAGTCTTAACTATACTTATTTAATACGAGCAGTTGCCCGCGGCTTCGCTCCCGTGGGCCACCCCACAGACACCCCGTTTTCGGGATAAAAAAATAGCCTATGTTACTCAGGAATAACGTAGCTTTCTATTGGTGAAAGAATTTTTTAAATCGGTCCAGGAGTTTCGGAGCCTATTCGGTACAAACAAACAAACAAACAAAAACATCTTTCCTCTTTATAATATTATATTAATATTATTATTACTTACGGCAAACTTTGTTTTGCCATAAAAACACCAAAAATTCATCTACCCTACCTACCCTAACTACCTACCCTACCTACCCTACCCTACCCTACCGTACCCTACCCTACCCTACCTACCCTACCTACCCTACCCTACCCTACCCTATATCTCAAGTTGGACCAGACTGCTCACGGTGTGCCAATTTAATTTAAAATCGGTTATGTAGGATAGGAATCCATCGCGGACAAACATCGTGACAGGATATTTATATATTAGACTAGCTGACCCGGCAAACTTTGTTTTGCCATAAAAACACCAAACATTCATCTACCCTACCTAACCTACCCTAACTACCTACCCTACCCTACCTACCCTACCCTACCCTACCCTACCCTACCTACCCTACCCTACCTACCCTACCTACCCTACCTACCCTACCTACCCTACCTACCCTACCTACCCTACCTACCCTACCTACCCTACCTACCCTACCTACCCTACCTACCCTACCCATTACAAATAAAAATCCGCAGGTTGTGTTGCGCGACGTGATGCAATACAACCCAAATGAGGAAGTACTCAAGGCCCTTAAGAACCAAAATGCCGCCATCTTTCAAGATCTCAAAGATGAGCAGGCCAAAATAGAAATTATATACAGAAAGCGAGCCAGGAACCCGCTAATGTGTCACGTAGTGATGAGGGTCGCCACAGAGGTTTGGCGACGCATGCTCGAGGTTGGGTCGGTGCACGTGGAGTTCCAGCGGGTGAGGGTCGAGGATCAATCCCCGCTGGTCCAATGCTCGCTCTGCCTCGGGTATGGGCATAGCCGACGCCTTTGCACAGAATCTGTGCCAAAGTGCGGCCACTGTGGCGGTCCCCACATGAGGACGGAGTGCGCGGACTGGGCCGCTGGCCTACCTCCAAAGTGTTGCAATTGCACGCGCGCGAGGATTGACAGCGCCAACCACCACGCTTTCAGCTCGGAGTGTCAAGTTAGAAAAAGGTGGGATGCAATAGCCCGTTCTGTTATAGCGTACTGCTAAGGGCGCCCCGGAGACTTCTGCCCAACAAAACGCAAGACCATACCGTGTGGCCCAAGCAAATCTACAACGAAAGGACCTGGCAACGACCGAACTCTTTTTAGAGGCCAGTAAGAGGAAAATCGCATGGGCACTTATCCAGGAGCCGTACGTGGGAGGGGCTCGAGGTATGAAGAACTACCGAGGTTCGCGAATCTACCAGTGCGAGGTTGATGGAAGTGGGATGGTAAAGGCGGCAATTGCCGTCTTTGATGATGACCTGGATGTCATTCCCTACCCGAAACTCACCACAAACAACATCGTTGTGGTGGGGATCCGGACCAAAGCTTGGGAGATCGCAGTAGTATCTTACTACTTCGAGCCAGACCAACCTATAGGGCCATACCTGGACCAGTTGACCCAGATCAAATCGGAAGTGGCCACCGGTAGATTGCTTATAGGCGGCGACGCGAACGCCAAGAGTCCTTGGTGGGGTAGCATCATCGAAGACTCCAAGGGCGAGGAAATGTTCGGAACCCTGGAAGACTTAGAGCTTCAGGTACTGAACACTGGTGACGCTCCCACATTTGACACAGTCAGAGGTGGTCGAGTGTATAAAAGCTATTTGGACGTCACGGCATGCTCGCTCGACCTTTTTGACCTGGTGGACGGCTGGCGGGTCGACACAGGAGCAACATCCTCGGACCATAACACTATATTCTTCAACATTAACGTAAAAAGGGAAAAAGGAATGAATATAACTAGAACAACAAGAAAATTTAATACAAGAAAAGCGGACTGGGAAGCATTTAGAGTAAAATTGGGGGAAACTAAAATTGAAAGTAACGTAAATTTAAATAGCATACAAGAAATAAATAGTAAACAAGACTTAGAGGAAATAGTAGTAAAATATAGTAAAATCATAGAACAAGCATGCGAAGATGCCATTCCTAAAACAAATAGAAAAATTAAAATTAATTGTCCGTGGTGGTCCGAGGAGCTCACTGTGAAGAAGAAGCAGTTTACCAGACTGAAGAACCGCATCCGCAATGCCGCGCCGGTCCGCCGAGCGATGGTCGTAGACGAGTACCTGAAGGCCAAAGAAGAGTACGAGATGCTAGCGAAGAGCGCCCAATTCGCAAGTTGGAAGGAGTTCTGCCGGAAACAGGATCGGGAAGGGGTCTGGGAGGGAATCTTCAGGGTGATTGGTAGGACTGCCAGAAGACAGGAGGAACTGACCCTTTGCAGCGATGGTGTATTTCTCAA
Organism: Anorthoa munda; assembly: GCA_945859665.1. Classification (NCBI taxonomy): domain Eukaryota; kingdom Metazoa; phylum Arthropoda; class Insecta; order Lepidoptera; family Noctuidae; genus Anorthoa; species Anorthoa munda. Next base: position 758,541 of record OX243913.1, read on the forward strand.
CCCAAGTGAATCGGCCGCCCTACTCGCAGATACGTTCTACCCCGAAGACAGAGTAGACCAGGACAACGCTGACCACAGGCGAATTAGAGAAGCAGCCAGTCGAGTAAATGAGTGGGCTCATGATGAATATCAAATCAAATCAAATCAAATATGTTTATTTGTTCGAATATGGTAAAATAGATGTTACAATATTGGTTCCAGCATATCCTGCCATAATATGGCGTACAAATATTTATTAATAATTATGAATTAAAATATAAAATCTGTCATATCATATATATCATATCATATCATGACCCACCATTTACCTCGCTGGAGCTGAAGACCGCCGTGGCAGGTTTCAATCCCAAAAAGGCACCAGGAGGGGATGGACTGACGTCTGATATCTGCAGTCGAGCGATCCACCAGGACCTGGAGGCGTTCCTTGCCCTTTACAATAAGTGCCTTGAATTGGCACACTTCCCAAACATCTGGAAGGAGGCCACAGTCGTGGTCCTCAGAAAGCTGGGCAAGGACGATTACCTAAACCCCAAGGCATACAGACCAATAGGTCTACTGCCGGTTTTGGGAAAGGTCCTGGAGAGGATGGTAGTAGCGCGTTTAAAATGGCAGCTTGTACCGCGGTTTAGTACTCGCCAGTTTGGATTTATGCCCCAGAGAAGCACTGAGGACGCCCTCTATACGCTAGTGAAGCACGTACAGGACAAGTTGAGGCTGAAGAAGCTAATTGTCCTGGTGTCACTGGATATAGAGGGGGCCTTTGATAGTGCTTGGTGGCCAGCCATCAAGGTCAGACAGGCTGAGGAAAAGTGCCCGGTGAACATAAGAAGGCTGCTAGACAGCTACCTCGACAGTAGGAAAGTCAAGGTTCGTTACGCTGGGGAGGAATGCACGCGAGTGACTAGCAAGGGCTGTGTTCAAGGGTCAATAGGTGGTCCCATCCTGTGGAATCTCATTCTAGACCCACTATTAAAGGAATTGGAGCGGCGCGGCATCTTCGCGCAGGCGTTCGCCGATGATATCGTCTTGGTTCTGGATGGGGACTCAGCGACCGAAGTTTCAACATCTGCCAATGCAGCCCTCGCCCATGTTCAGAGTTGGGGCGTCAGAAACAAGCTGAGGTTCGCACCGCACAAAACCTGTGCGATGGTCGTAACCAACAAGCGCAAGTATGATACCCCAAGGTTGAGCATGGCCGGGGTCGACATTGGTATGGTTAAGAAGATGAAGTTGTTGGGTCTAACCATAGACGAGAAGCTCACCTTCAACGAGCACACCGCGAACGTCTGCAGGAGGGCAGTTAACATTTATAAGCAGCTGTCCCGCGCCGCTAAAGTGAGTTGGGGATTGGACGCACAGATCATACACACAATCTACATAATAACGTACGCGGCCGCAGCCTGGGCTCCCGCTACGAAGAAGCTGGGAATACGGAAGAAGCTAGGCTCGGTCCAAAGAGGATTCGTCCAGAAGATCTGTAAATCTTACCGTACTGTCTCCCTGAACTCGGCACTGGTACTTTCCGGAATACTACCTCTAGATCTGCGCATACAGGAGGCAGCCGCCCTGTATGAAGCGAGGAGAGGGCCATCCCGGTTTGTGCCAGGAGATAGGGAGATCGAAGGTGCGGTAAGGTTTGCAGAGGCTCCTCATCCAGCTACACAGATGCCCCTGGAGTTCATGTGCCTGACAGACCAACAGTTGCTAGACAGCAACAATGTGCAGGCGGTGCGAATCTTCACCGACGGCAGCAAGATTGAGGGGAAGGTCGGGGCCGCATTATCCATTTGGGATAATGAAGGCGAAGTCCGGAACCTCAAACTTAGCTTAGCCGCGTACTGCACAGTCTACCAGGCGGAACTCCTGGCCATCTGCAAAGCGACGGACGTGATCCTTACGCGGCAAGAGACGAGCTATGGTTTGTACAGTGACTCAATGTCAGCATTGCAGACGCTTGCAAGCCATGGCTCTCTCCATCCCCTGGCAGTTCGCGCGCGCGCCAATTTGGCTCAAGCCCTGGGCCAGAGCAAAGCTGTGTCTTTGTTCTGGATCAAGGCCCACGCGGGCCTGCCGGGGAATGAGCGAGCGGACGAGTTGGCAAAGAAGGCAGCATTGTCGTTACGGAGGAAGCCGGACTACGACCAGTGTCCGGTATCATTTATCAAGCGACAGATCCGTTTGGAATCGCTTGATGAATGGAACCGAAGATATGTGTCGGGCGAGACAGCTTCTGTGACGAAAATGTTTCTTCCGGATGCCATAGCGGCTTTCCGTATTATAAAACAGGTGCGGCCCACAGGCGTTCTCATGCAGGTTTTGACGGGGCACGGCGGGTTCTCTGAATACTTGAATCGTTTCAAGTGTAAGGATAACCCATCGTGCGTCTGCGATCCAGGCGTGGCAGAGACTGTCCAGCACATACTTGTAGATTGCCCGTTATTTATCAGGGAACGCTACCAACTCGAATGTGAGCTGGACAGGAGACTGACGAAGGAGAGCCTGCATGGGCTCATGAGTAAGCAACACAGGGAAAAGTTCCTGGTGTACTGTGTTAATGTGGCCTCCACCGTCATTGCACGAAACCGAAGTTGAAGCAGCACTATGCTTCACTAGTATTATAAGAATATTTGTAAGAAGCATAGAATAGCACGCACAAAACTGCAATGACGAACCCTGCACTGGGGTAGTACCTAAGAAAACAGATTGTCTGTATGGTGAAAAGCACTGTTGTGCTTCTCATCCCTAAATGTAAGGCATTATTTATATTGTGATATTCCCTGTGATAAACAGCACTTCTGTACCTTACCTGTGATCTGCAGCACTTTTTGCATATTTTACTGTGATCAACAGCACTTTTTTGTATTCTTGTATATGTAGCACTTTTTCTTTTAACCTTACACTAAATAAATAAAGTTGCCTTTAAGTAATCAAACAAAGTGGGAGTCCCACCCACTGTATACAAGAAGACGTATGCAAGAAGAACCATGGTATGAAGAATGAAAGTACGAGAGGCATGAAAGAGGAATGGAATGAAAGAATTTGCACAGAATAGGCGCCAACTTTGTTGAGCGGGATTAGTATTAATAAAAAAAAAAAAAAAAAAAAAAAAAATACCTACCCTACCTACCCTACCTACCCTACCTACCCTACCTACCCTACCTACCCTACCTACCCTACCTACCCTACCTACCCTACCTACCCTACCTACCCTACCTACCCTACCTACCCTACCTACCCTACCTACCCTACCTACCCTACCTACCCTACCTACCCTACCTACCCTACCTACCCTACCTACCCTACCTACCCTACCTACCCTACCTACCCTACCTACCCTACCTACCCTACCTACCCTACCTACCCTACCTACCCTACCTACCCTACCTACCCTACCTACCCTACCTACCCTACCTACCCTACCTACCCTACCTACCCTACCTACCCTACCTACCCTACCTACCCTACCTACCCTACCTACCCTACCTACCCTACCTACCCTACCTACCCTACCTACCCTACCTACCCTACCTACCCTACCTACCCTACCTACCCTACCTACCCTACCTACCCTACCTACCCTACCTACCCTACCTACCCTACCTACCCTACCTACCCTACCTACCCTACCTACCCTACCTACCCTACCTACCCTACCTACCCTACCTACCCTACCTACCCTACCTACCCTACCTACCCTACCTACCCTACCTACCCTACCTACCCTACCTACCCTACCTACCCTACCTACCCTACCTACCCTACCTACCCTACCTACCCTACCTACCCTACCTACCCTACCTACCCTACCTACCTAACCTACCCTACCTACCCTACCTACCCTACCTACCCTACCTACCCTACCTACCCTACCTACCCTACCTACCCTACCTACCCTACCTACCCTACCTACCCTACCTACCCTACCTACCCTACCTACCCTACCTACCCTACCTACCCTACCTACCCTACCTACCCTACCTACCCTACCTACCCTACCTACCCTACCTACCCTACCTACCCTACCTACCCTACCTACCCTACCTACCCTACCTACCCTACCTACCCTACCTACCCTACCTACCCTACCTACCCTACCTACCCTACCTACCCTACCTACCCTACCTACCCTACCTACCCTACCTACCCTACCTACCCTACCTACCCTACCTACCCTACCTACCCTACCTACCCTACCTACCCTACCTACCCTACCTACCCTACCTACCCTACCTACCCTACCTACCCTACCTACCCTACCTACCCTACCTACCCTACCTACCCTACCTACCCTACCTACCCTACCTACCCTACCTACCCTACCTACCCTACCTACCCTACCTACCCTACCTACCCTACCTACCCTACCTACCCTACCTACCCTACCTACCCTACCTACCCTACCTACCCTACCTACCCTACCTACCCTACCTACCCTACCTACCCTACCTACCCTACCTACCCTACCTACCCTACCTACCCTACCTACCCTACCTACCCTACCTACCCTACCTACCCTACCTACCCTACCTACCCTACCTACCCTACCTACCCTACCTACCCTACCTACCCTACCTACCCTACCTACCCTACCTACCCTACCTACCCTACCTACCCTACCTACCCTACCTACCCTACCTACCCTACCTACCCTACCTACCCTACCTACCCTACCTACCCTACCTACCCTACCTACCCTACCTACCCTACCTACCCTACCTACCCTACCTACCCTACCTACCCTACCTACCCTACCTACCCTACCTACCCTACCTACCCTACCTACCCTACCTACCCTACCTACCCTACCCCTACCCTACCCTATCTCTCAAGTTGGATCGAACTGCACATGGTGTGCGAATTTTATTATAATCGGTTAAGTGGTTTAGGAGTCCATTGAGGACAAACATTGTGACACGAGATTTATATATATTAAGATAGTATAGATCAGATAATATTGATCGGTGTAAAAACAGTATCTTTTCAACGTCCATTCATCATTTTATAGCCATGTTTAAAACTCAAACAATGTACCTGAAAATAATACTTTAATGTTATGAGTATAAAAAGTTAATTAAAAAAATCAAAAAACCCGACTGCTTAAAAAGCAAACTAAAAAGACGTAAACAAGAAGAAAATCATGCTGTGCAGTCTGAGGATACATATTTGCGAGCTGGCAGACCAAAATCAGATGTATCCTCCGACTGCACAGCATGATTTTCTTCTTGTTTACGTCTTTTTAGTTTGCTTTTTAAGCAGTCGGGTTTTATGATTTTTTTAATTAACTTTTTTTATTTACAACTTTTATACTGTGATTTTTAATTTCGTGGACCAAACTGACAGCTGCCAATGACCTTATTTTTTTTAAATGTTGCAAGCGCGGAGCATATAATATAAACGTAATATATTTAAATATAACAGTATTCATACACATAGTACATGCACTTTTATTGTGTTAAATTTCATATTTAACACAATAAAAGTGACAACAACAATAAAATAAATGCGATCGATAAAATGAAGTCTGAAATAAATGACTAGAAACTAAATAAGGGCCGCTAGTTTCAAAACAAATTTAATTTTTTTGCCGTGAAGTAGTTTCATTTTCGATCTACTTCGATTTTCGATTAACTTTCGATCACTTAGGATGGTTAGGGTACGACACTATTTTTATGGGACGATAAAGTGACAACCCCCAATTGGTTTGTTGAACCAACTTTTTTTTTGTAATAAATGGAAAGATCATATATAAGTTTTCATACAAAACTATTTTTAGTTTTTTTTTTTTCATTGTAATTACAAAGTAAAATCCAATCGAAAATATTTTTTTGAATCTAGTACCGAAAACACCCCGAAAGTTTTCCGAACAAAGCCGAGCCCGTGTGACGTCACAACGTTCATTTCTACTCATTGTGGCACATAGCTTATACAGTGTTTTGACTTATAACCACATCTTGTTATTATTGTCAATATATTGATGAATATCGAATAGATTGATCATAAAATTCGAACCTTAAAAGTGCTTGCTTCGCATCATTATGTACGAATATTACAAATAACTCCCCATTATTAGGTGATTCGCGCAATACCCAACCTAGCAAACTGTACTAAAGTTTTGAGAAATGTTCTATGTCTAACTAGATTCCAATTAGAATATGTTAATTATGTTGTTATCTTGTTCTAATTTAGTATTAGATTCTGATTAATTTCTTAATTTGATCATTAAAGATTGAGAAAAGTAAATTTTTAAGGGAACTTTCGAGCAAAGTTGACATTTTTGTATAATTACGTAACTTGAAAACATGATTTTTTGTTTATGGAGATATATTCATTATTTTAATTTTAAATGACGGATATAGGCGTAAAACTAATATTTCTGTTTGAATTGTGAAAATCGGTCGACGCATTTAAGAGATATTTGAAAATGTACCGAATTAATATTTTCACGTTTTTGTTCTACAAAGTTTTTTAGTGTTTGTAATTATATTATATAGATATTTGTGTTTAATATTATAAAGGGATATGCAAATAATTAAAAATACCGAAAATTTTAAGGATGTTATGCAAACAATAAATAAAAATAAAGGCTCCACAGATTTCGGGTTGTATAATATTTAGTGGTACCTATGAAGTTTTTTGATATCTAAAGTCGAAGTTGCACGCCAATCGTGTTTGTTAGCTTTTTATTTTACACGAATATCACCTACCCATATGTAACAACAATTACATTATGACAATTATGTTTCTAAATGTAATGTGTACAATGGACAACAATGACAAACACCGGTCGCGGTCCACCATCACGTAATATTCATTACGACTACTTTACTTATGCTCAATTTTTCCAAACCGTCCATCAGATGGATATCTTTTCGAAATTTGCCTTTATGAATCCTTTATCACACATGTCTAAATAAAATTTGCTGTTATAAATAATATTTTTGCACTAATTTTCGGATATTTTTAGTCAATTTACGTGACACTGTACTATGGTGAAATTCCTTGAACGTTATGACGTCACCAACATGGCGACCAATCATGGCCCGTTCGTAGACAGGTGGTTCTTTTTAAAATTTTATCGATTTTCAATTGCTTATAATAAATTGAAAAAAAATATTTAAGAGATTTTTGCAACGACAATATAATTTATGATATGTAAAGTTTCAAAATAAATTTTAAAAATCGTATTTTTTTTTAAATTCAACAACCCAATTGTCAGTTTAGTCCACGAAATTAAAAATCACATTAAAGTAATTTTTTTTTAGAATTAGATACAATATTTAAACATAAAAGTGTTATATATTTTTGAAATTGCCTCTTAAAATCCTTTATTTTGATACCCCACACGATGGGTTTGGACGAAAAATATATTTTTTTCCCCCACAAAATGGCGCCTAAAATCCGCCATTTTTCCAATTTTAATGTAGCCAGTGACACTCGCAGGATTAAGACGAATTGATTGACGTAAGAATCATCAAAATCGGCCAACGCGTTTGGTCTCTAGAACGCCACATAGGAACAAATATACATACATACATAAATACATACATACTTACATACATACATAGACTGATAAACACATTACCCTCCTTCGGCATTCGGGTAAAAAGAAAATGAGTCAAAGAACATCAATATAGGTACCTATTTAAATTATTAAAGAGGTAAAAAATCCTACTAATATTATAAATGCGAAAGTTTGTGAGGATGTATGTATGTTTGTTACTCTTTAACGCAAAAACTACTAAATGGATCTGGATGAAATTTAGCACAGAGATAGATTATAGTCAGGAATAGCACATAGGATACTTTTTCGACATTCACGCGGGCGAAGCCGCTGGCTGAAGCTAATGTTTGTATAATAGGAATAACATTGTGTTTATAAAAAAGAAGACACTATCCAATTACAAATAACTTTCACTAATGAGCTTTCATAAAAAGGTCCAACACAGCATTGATGCAAAAAAGTGTTTTTTGCATGGCGCCAATCATATACAACCACTTACCTATTTCAATTAAACAGTTAAACATAAACTTATTTAAGAAAAGGCTTAAATCTTTACTATTGCATAAAGCATATTACAGCATTTCAGAATTTTTGACAGACAAATGTGATGAATGTGTTGTTGCCCATAGTTGTAATCGTTGACATGTTAAGTTATTATTAATAGGCTAATTTCTTTCTTTTTGACATTGCACGTGACATTTTTTGTATTATTTTAATTTTTTCGTAATTGACATTTTTATTTTTATTTTTTGTTTATTTTTTGTTGACATTATTTTGTATTTTTCCTTTTGACATTTTTTAACTTGTTTTTTTGTGTTTTGTTTTTATTATAATTTTTTAAGAATCTATTGCAATTAACTAATGTAATTAGTATATCAATTTTAATATCCATGAATATTTGTACGCCTTCTGGCATAACATAGCGCGCTTGTATTTTTTTATAACAACCTTTTTTTTGTACCTATGTTAACAAATGAATAAATGAATTATGAATTAATGCACAGAAATAATGCAGAAAGCTAATGCACAGAATATCCTGCCCCCTAATCAAGTTACAAACGTTTCGTATCGAATCTCTTTCTACAATCGTTAACGCCTTCTATTTGTATGGTCTGACCACGTGACTTAACGTTCAGAAGTGTAACCACTACATTGTATAAATTTAATTATTATTACTAGCCGACAAGACAAACAATAAATAGTCAAAAACTCCAACATAAATAATACATTACCAGCAAAGACAACAGCAAAGATAATGACCAAAACCAATTAGCACTGTCTTGGCGTAATACGCGATCAATATTAACAAACGAACAACACGCGTTCGTATGAGCTAGAACTATGCGTTTGTGACACAGAAATACAAATCTATCTTAAGTTACCTCTATTCCGGATGCTTTGAGTGCCAGTTAATTAGCTGTTTTGTACTGCGTTTGATAGCAATCCAACAGTACATTTATGTGTAGTATTCAATAATTTTAAGAGGCTTATTGGTTGATGTTGTTAAGGATGATTATCACTGTCATAGTGAGTAGCGTTCGACGATAAATGGAGTTCCACTCATTTTTGATATTTATTTTGTCGAATTGTGTGTGATATTAATTTGCAGGGGTATTTTGCGAAGTGGACAAAGGTCCACTGCTCTTCAAAGTCACGGGCAACAGCTAGTTCCTAATACATATTAAACTGCTAGTTGTCTACTAGTCTTATTTGAAATCAGTAAAGAAGATTTTTTTTAAATTACTTATGGGCCAGCTCTTAAACTTAATCTGGAATCATGACAATTATTTTGAAAACTTGCGGTTAGAGATAACTACACTAGAGATATAAGAGTGGAACCGGTTGCTAAAGTTTGTATTCGAAAAACCATACATTCCTCAGATACTGTTTAATATCCTACTAAAACTATCCCTGACTAAACACCCTTTGACGATACGAACTACTTAAACATTAAATCAATATCCGTTTCCTCGACCACCGGTCTACAGGCGTCTTAATTACTTAGTAAGCCTTAATCACCTGAGTATTGGATTTAGTGCTAATCTCAGATTTTAGGGATTAAGCCATACATACATAAGTTGAGCTACCGTCCATCTTCTGGTGAATTACTGAGACACCTTGCAGGTGTGGCATGTCCCATGTGGACTGTGTTAGGTAATGCTGGTTGATTATGATGGAAAGTTTTTGAAGTGAATTTTCTTTAGCCGCGTTCAGCGATTTATAGCAGGGACAAAACTTACTTACAGATTTGGCGTCACCAATTTGGCGTTAGTTTTCATTTCTGTTTGCAGTCCAAATGACAGCCTTTTTTATTTTAGCAGGATGAGTGTGGTCATAGTGGTCTGAAAACTGATATAAAACTGCACTTCGAAAACAAGTGACCAAAATTGGCCGACAGACTTAAGTAAGGTGGCTAGGATGGACTGGATGCGCAAGACGGAGGACAGGAGTTTGTGGCGCTCCTGTCTTATGAACTGCGATAGGCTTAGTTAAATAAATAAATTAAACATTTATTGTTTTCTCTTTACAAAGATAGGTTTAACATCTACTTACTTAAAATTATGTTACAAAACGTGTTAGAAGCTTTTTTGCGGCAGACTTGAGTCCGTATTATGGAAACCCTGGGTTGCGGAGTTGGTTGATTGATACCTAATAATTACTTACAGAAGCCGGCAAACGCTCGTTTATAGCATGATGATACTCACATAAATATCACCGAAATAAAGTCGAACCCGAAAATATGTCAGTGATTTCGGAATATCATTTCAAATAGGAACACTTATTTAGCGACTAATTTCAGATTGCCAGGCATAGCATTGTGAAACATCTTATTGCCTTTCACAAGTGATTTTAACTTCCAAAGGAAGTAGAATATGTATCTAACCCTCTTATGTCTCATGTCCGTTTACGGTCTCGGTGTAAGACCCTTGCCGTTTTACTGTTACATGCTAAAGCAAAGTTACATCAGACATGCATCGTCGTGTACGCTCAAAGAGTCTTTTAAGAGTTTAAAGAGGTATAAAAGCTGTTTGAGAGGTGTGCTTTATGCCTAGTACAATGTTAGGGTTGACCTAACTGTGTGTACATGGAGTGACAAGACAGTTTACTAGATTGAAGCTTCAACTGACTAGTCTAATCTTTTTCTTTATATAGAACCAGTCGCTGTCTGCCTTAGTCTGTTTGTCCACTTATTTCTTCAAAACCACGCAATGTCAAGAGTGAATAGGTTTTTCTGGGCAAGCCTGCTTCATCGTCGACCACATCATGGCTTACCACCAGGTGAGATAGTGCTCAAGCACAAGCCTAACAATAAAAATAATAAAAGTATTTTGATACGTTTTTCTTTAAAAGAAAGAGCGATAAGCAAGGAAGGTTTGTATATTATTTAATTATGTCCCGTGCAAAGCCAGCGCGAGTCGTTGAAATTAAATTACATTACAAAGTACAGTAGTAGTTGAAATTAAATTACAAAGAAACATACAAAATTATCTTAAAACTGTGATCACTTAAACATTACCTACAAAAAACCGGCCAAGTGCGGGCTCCGTACCATTATCGCAAAACACTGCAAAAAAATCACGTTTGTTGTATGGGAGCCCCCCTTAATTTATATTATTTTAATTTAATAATTATTATTTTTTGAAGTAAATATACAACTCAATATTCCTGTGAATATTTCAAGCATCTACCTGTTGCCGTTATTAATATCGAGCAAAAAACGACCAAAAAATCACGTTTTTGTATGGGAGCCCCCTATAATTTATTCATTTTAATTTAAAAATTATAATTTTTATAAAGTAATTATACAACTAAACATTCTGTGAATATTTTAAGCGTATACCTGTTGCCGTTATTAATATCGAGCAAAAAACGGCAAAAATATCACGTTTGTTGTATAGGAGCCCCCTTAAATATTTATTTTTTATTGTTTTTAGTATTTGTTGTTATAGCAGCAACAGAAATAGATCATCTGTGAAATTTTCAACCGTCTAGCTATCACGGTTCATGAGATACAGCCTGATGACAGACGGACAGACAGACAGACAGACGGATCGCGATGTCTTAGTAATAGGGTCCCGTTTTTACCCTTTGGGTACGGAACCCTAAAAAAAAACAGCATTTTTGATTGACCATTTTGATTTCAAAATTGGTTTCAGGCAATAAGCGTTATTTTAATCATGTTATGGATACAATTACTTCAAGATTTGCCTTTATTTTACCTGCAATATTCATTTAAAGCGAATGGACGAAGGTAGGGCAATAAAGGATAGTAAACACTTTGGGAGAAGCCTTTGTGACTCGATTCAATCAATATATTGCATATTGGTTACCTTTACGTCAGTTAGTAGTACCTGTATTGTTTACAAAGACTGCTGGGACGCAAGCCTTGTACAAAGAGGACTTTGTGATAGAAATTAAGCCGTAGATAAGCCACCAGGCGGACTCAGTACTGGATGTCACATGCCTTCGAATTTTTGGTTGTAAGATACGCGGGTTTCCTTTCAATGTCTCACTGTTTTGAGAGCCGTGGTAACGAAAAAATACACAAAGTAAAGCCCCAAGCTGTGTTCGGCCCACTACTCACGGTACGTTACTATTTATATCAACGACTTGCCAAAAGCGACGATTCAACCTATGACATTATTTGCTGACGACAGTACAGTTTCAATTGCATGTAAGGACATTAATAATTATAAATCTGACATAAATAATTCTCTGACATCTATAATTTCTTGGCTTAATAATAGTAATTTAAGAATAAATTTATCAAAAACAAATATAATGCACTTTGGACAAAGATTGCATAATCCATTAAATGTAAATTTGATTCATGATAATTACACTATAAATGAAGTAACTAATGCCCGTTTTCTCGGTTTAATTATAGATAGAAAACTAAATTGGAAAGAACACATTGACACACTATGTAAAAAAGTCAGTAGTCAATCATATGCTTTGTACCAACTTGCTCCATCCATCAACACTGATGTGTTACTGTCGGCTTATTATGGACTTGTTGAATCTGTCCTCAGATATGGCATTATTTTTTGGGGCAACTCAACAAATAAAGATATGGTATTTATAATGCAAAAGCGATGCCTACGTGCCATGTTCGGTATCCAAAGTACTGAGAGCTGTAAGCCACTTTTTACAAAGCATAAAATACTCACACTTCCGTCACTATATATTTTGGAAATAGCCCTATTTGTCAGAAATAACCCCCATTTATTTCCTCGAATATCGGACATTATAATACGGAATCGCCGGGATAATAATAAAATTCATGTACAGCCAGCTAAGACAGCACTACTATATAAAAGCGTTGTATGTAGAGCGCCAATAATTTATAATAATATCCCTACCTGTGTTAAGAAATTAAATACAAACCACTTTAAGAAAACATTAAAAAGAATACTGACACAAAAAGCCTATTATAGTGTTAATGAATTTCTAAATGATAAATCGCTCTGAAGATACCTCTGACTAAATCAATTCTATTTATTTTGAATCGCATTATTATTGACCTATTTTTTTATTTCATAGTATTAATGTTAATTGTTGATTTATTTACAGTGTTATTCTTTGTATTTTTGTATTGTAATTTTTATTATCTTCGACCTAATTTGTACACCAGCCATGGTCAAACATGTTGAGCCAATAAAAAAAATTGTAACACCTATAATCATACCATGTATAATTGTATATTATCTACACATGTTTTTGCAAATAAATAAATCTGAATCTGAATCTGAATACGTCAGTAGAAATTGTTACCACTGGGCCATCATGCATACAAAGTTATACAGTAGATATTTTTCCGTTTCCCTTGTCTGTAGATATCAGTTGATAGTAGCCGATAATCAGCCAAAATATGGGCAAGGTGCTAGGACCTACGTGAGCTTCTTGGTACTTACATACGTACTTACGTACGTACGTACTTACATTGTGCGAGCTAAGGGCGTGAACCTCTCTGTGACTGTGGAGTCCGAAGATTCCGAACAACGCGTCTGTCTGGATTTTGCTTCGAGTTTAGCTGGTCCATTTCTACCCGTGATCCAGCATTAGAGCGAAGCCACCGACAGCGGATCGTTTCGTCTGGTATGGTGATAGATAGTCTGGAATAGCACATAAGCTACTTCTAATCCTGGTATAATATTCCCTTGGGATGAGAAAACACTTTTCACTTTTTGAAGCCGCTGCCAGAAACTAATGTTTTTATAATAAGAATAACGTTGTGTTTATATTAAAGTAGATATTATCCGATTACAAAAAACTGTCACTAATAGAAAGCTTATGCACAGAATATCCTGCCTCCCTAGCCAAGTTACAAACGTTTCGTATGGAATCTCTTTCTACCATCGTTAACGCCTTCTATATGTATGGTCTGACCACGTGACTTAACGTTCAGATGTGTAACCACCACCCTGTATTCATTTATTTATCATCACTAGCCTGCGAGCGACAAGACAAACAATAAATAAACAAAAAATCCAACATAAATAATACATTACCAGCAACGACAACAGCGAAGATAAGCACTTGGCGTAATACGCGATCAATATTAACAAACGAACAGACACGCGTTCGTATGAGCTAGAACTATGCGTGTGTGACACAGAAGTACTGATATATTTTCCTATTCAAATTACCTCTATTCATCCCGGATGCTTTGAGCGCCTGTTAATTAGCTGTTTCGTACTGCGTTTGATATCAAACCAACAGTACATTTCTGTGCAGTATTGAATGATTTTAAGAGGCTTATTAGTTGATGTTGTTAAGGATTATTATCACTGTCATAGTGAGTAGCATTCGACGATAAATGGTGTGGAATTTTGAAATTATTTTATTGAATTGTGTGTGATATTAATTTGCAGGGGTATTTTGTGAAATGGATAAACGTCCCCAGCTCTTACTTTGCAACTGTTCAATTATTATCTATACCAAATCTATGATCTATACTATTGTATACTACTAATATTATAAAGAGAGGGCGCGAATTTCGTAAGTTTGCTTAAAATATGTAGCGTTCACCCTCCGAAACCTCTACAAAACTGCACCTATTTGAAAAATTCTATCAGCATTTTAAAGGTACCCGACCCTAGTACACTACAACTATTGTTTTGTACGATGACTTCATGAGTGTTGACGACGCAACGTACGGAAATAACAAAAAAACAAATCAAAGTCAAACAACTAGCGTGGGATGAACGGTGTTATTTTCGAGAGTCAAAAGACTTCCCAGAAAAGATGCTAAAATAATCCCAAACGAAAATTCATCAGTCTACCAAATAAGTCTTATATTAACACCACTTAGGACCGTCGAAGCTTTGAATAAGATCAACATCGGAATCAGATGTCAAAGTTATTCGCGTCCCGAACTTAGCCTTAGTCATACGAGTATTAAGATTGAAGTATCTGGTGTACAGTGGCGTAACTATACCATCTGAGGCCCATTGCAAATTCATCGGATGGGGGCCTTCCTTATTGTAAAAAGCTTGACGTTTGGGATTTATTTTTAGTTAAATAAGTGTGTATACCAACACTATTATAATTTGTTGTGTGCATGTTTGGTTAATTATCTATTTCGTTAATTTTAACGTTAGCAAAAAGAAATACCTTCTGTGCTCAAGGGCCCTCGGGTCGGGGGCCCGTGGCATTTTGTCTGCTCTGCCACCGTATTGTTACGCCACTGCTGGTGTAGGTAAGCACCAACTTTAAACTAATATGGTATATTGAATAACCTGTATTAGTTTTGTACGGTAATACTGCTGAATACTAGCGTTTCTCAGTCTAGGTATTATGTAAAATTTCTGAGTAATCTGTTAAATATAGCAAACTATTGGTACTAAGATTGCCTAACGTATTTTTAAATTTATTTCCTTGACAATCTCAAGGGTTTTCTGCAATAGGTAATCCTATAGGTAGCCATATGGCGCAGAAACAAAGTGAAAAATTTCAAAAAAATTTCACTACGTCTATATATCTTGAAACCTATGTTTAGCTTCGCATTCTTGGTCGGAACGCACGACACTGCGGTATCCGGTGCCAGACACATAATCGTATGAAAAACGTCTAGAGTGGTATTTTGTTCCGTCGTAATATGCGTCAGCGGGAGGAGGATTGTGTCCGGCACTGCATACCGCATACCGCAATGTTGTGAAGTCCGATCGTATACTTAAATATTAATTTGAATAATGAGAATTCGTATTTCTACGAACCATTGAAAATCACTCCATAAATTGTACAACAACTAAGTAGGTACCATTTAGATAAGAAGCTGCTCAAAAGGCTCCAGATAAAAATGTAAAATGGTTTTCTCTCAGTCCGTTTCCAATGCCCCTTTTACTTAAATAAATGAAAAGACGCATTTGTTCCTATTAGCGTTGTCCACGTCATAACAAGCAGTCTCCCGTCTGACCCCGTGCGGTCCGGTCCGTGACTCGGATACAAAAGAATCGCTCGAACGTAAACGGCAAAAGTTTTACCGTCTCACGGCTCAGAGGATTCTAGAAAGACTAGAAAACTAATGAATTCACTCAGCCTGTTTGTCCAGCATAAACGTTGGTTTTCATGTTTAGCAATGTTCTCGTTAGATAGAATAAACGATGGCCTTTATATTATCTTGTATTTATTGTTTCTTAGAACTAGCCTTTTTGCTGATGGTTACTTTGTGAACTAGTCATAGAAAATCATTTGATTGTACTCGCATTGTTTGTTTTATCTATACGTTGTTGAATATCAACACAAATGGTACGAGTATCTCCAATCCATATTATTTTAATATTATAAATGTGAAAGTAACTATGTCTGTCTCTCTGTCTATCTGTTACCATATCACTCTTAAATTTTGATACAGATATAGTTTGAGGCCCTCGTCCTTCCGAGGGCCTCAAACTATATCTGTATCAAAATTTATTGAAACATCTAATTGCCTTTCACAAGCGATTTTAACTTCCAAAGGAAGTAGAATATGTACCTAACCCTCTTATGTCTCATGTCCGTTTACGGTGTCGGTGTAAGACCCTTGCCGTTTTACTGTTACATGCTAAAGCAAAGTTACATCAGACATGCATCGTCGTGTACGCTCAAAGAGACTTTTAAGAGTTTAAAGAGGTATAAAAGCTTTTTGAGAGGTGTGCTTTACGCCTAGTACAATGTTAGGGTTGCCATAACTGTGTGTACATGGAGTGACAAAATGTTTACTAGATTGAAGCTCCAACTGACTAGTCTAATCTTTTTCTTTAAATAGAACCAGTCGCTGTCTGCCTTAGTCTGTTTGTCCACTTATTTCTTCAAAACCACGCAAAGTCAAGAGTGAATAGGTTTTTTCTGGGCAAGCCTGCTTCATCGTCGACCTCATCATGGCTTACCATCAGGTGAGATAGTGCTCAAGCACAAGCCTAACAATAAAAATAAAAAGTATTTTGATACGTTTTTCTGTAAAAGAAAGAGCGATAAACAAGGAAGTTTTGTATATTATTTTATTATGTCCCGTTCAAAGCCAGCGCGAGTCGTTGAAATTAAATTACATTATAAAGTACAGTAGTAATAAGTTGAAATTAAATTTCAAAGAAACATAAAAAATTATCTATAAACTGTGATCACTTAAACATTACCTACAAAAAAGAACAGTATTTGTGTTTGACCTTTTTGATTTCAAAATTGGCTTCAGTCAATAAGCGTTATTTAAATAATGTTATGGATAAAGTAAGTAATTCAATATTTGACTTTATTTTACCTGCTATATTCATTTAAAGCGAATGAACGAAGGACAGTAAACACTTTGGGATAAGCCTTTATGCCTCGATTCAATCAATATATTGCTTATTAGTTACCTTTACTCAACTCAGTACTGGATGTCACATGCCTTCGAATTTTTGGTTGTAAGATACGCGGGTTTCCTTTCAATGTCTCACTGTTTTGAGAGCCGTGGTAACGAAAAAATACACAAAGTAAAGCCCCAAGCTGTGTTCGGCCCACTACTCACGGTACGTCAGTAGAAATTGTTACCACTGGGCCATCATGCATACAAAGTTATACAGTAGATATTTTTTACACCAACATAATGATGTTCAGAAGCCGGAGGGAAAACATAATTTTTCTCCTGATACCTATCTATTTGCTTTTACAAGATGTAATTAGTCTTTCTAGACACGCCTTCTCCCCGACCGACACCGACACCTCGACAGCCAAGAGAGCCATGAACAATAGGTAATTAGTTGCGGCTCATTAGTCGGGACCTGATAGAGGACTCGTGACTAAATAATAACAGTCGCACTGGTCGATCATCAAGGTTAAGTAACGAAATGTCAGGTGAATGAAATGTGTGTGTGTTCTGCCGCTGCTGTGCGGAACACTTTTTTCGGTTGTTTTGTGAGTGTATGACGTATCTGTTTACCAAAATATCATTGCATATAGCAGACTTTCATGTACCCCCAAGAAAACATAACAGAAATAGTTTCACAAACGATACTTTAAAAACATATGGAAAGAAGTTTCCACACCTATAAACTTGAAGACGATACGTGGAGTGAAGTCGTTATCTTTCGGCAAAGATAGTTTGTTTTGCATAATGTGTACGAATACGTGTTGCCTATATGTGGCCAATGCCGAACCGATGGCAATTGTACCTAAAATGCTGAATATAAAACCAACTATAGTAAAGCCAAATGGGCTTGGTATTCTTCCGAGTCCTTTTTACCCGACTGCCGAAGGAGGGTAATGTGTTTATCAGTCGATGTATGTATGTATATATGTATGTTTGTATGTATGTATGTATGTATGTATGTATGTATGTATGTTTGTTCCTATGTGGCGTTCCAGAGACCAAACGCGTTGGCCGATTTTGATGATTCTTACGTCAATCGATTCGTCTTTATCCTGCGAGTGTCACTGGCTACATTAAAATTGAAAAAAACAGAAATGGCGGATTTTGAGCGCCATTTTGTGGGGAAAATTTTTTTTTTTTCTTCCAAACCCATCGTGTGGGGTATCAAAGTAATGGGGTTTTAAAAGGCGATTTCATAAATATAAAACACTTATATGTTTAAATGTACCTATTTCTAAAAAAAAATAACTAATGAGTTTAAAAAAAAAAAGTTAATTAAAAAAATCAAAAACCCCGACTGCTTAAAAAGCAAACTAAAAAGACGTAAACAAGAAGAAAATCATGCTGTGCAGTCGGAGGATACATCTGGTTTTGGTCCGCCAGCTCGCGAATAAGTATCCTCCGACTGCACAGCATGATTTTCTTCTTGTTTACGTCTTTTTAGTTTGCTTTTTAAGCAGTCGGGGTTTTTGATTTTTTTAATTAACTTTTTTTTTAGCATCTACATTGAGAGATAACCTGTCCGTTTAGTGTTTTCTGTGTGTTACAATTGTGCTTATTTGTGTTGTTTGGGCGAAATTATGCGCGTAGTTAGAGCAAAAATGTTTGGTGAGTCTTGACTATGATGTGAGAAATTTAATGAGCCCAAGGGAATCAAATGTGGTCGCAACGATCTACGACTATCATTAAAGTCATGTCAATATAGCTAATATCTCATTGGAATAGTTATTCTCACAGAGGTTCATATAATCAAGTAAGTTTTGTAAGTAATCAAAGAGATTGAGAATGATTTCTTTTCCAAATATTATCATCTAGAATTCAAACTTGAGTATGGAAATTGACTTGAATGAATTCCTTATTGAATTTTGATTCTACGCAAACAGTTCTCAGACAAAACCTGCAAGCAAGAGCTTTAGAGAAGACGTTTAGTCAATTTCCATAATACATCTGAATATTTGAATATGAAAATATACGGCTCAAACTCGCACAAATATCATCTTTAAACGAATTTTCAATAGAATTTTCCAATAAAATTTTGTATTGGAAAAGTGGTAGGTACAGAATCCCATATAAAATGGCTAGCTTACGCGGGTAACGACAAAAAAGTTACTCTAATAAATTTCAGTTAGGACCTACAGTAACTACGATATTTTGTTAAAGTTCGGCTAGTTATTGAATTTTCGAGCATCTGGTGTAAGTTGTAATTATGTAAATATTTCAAGCGAACGGAAAATTGGTCCCAGAGCAATCGGTTGCTACAGACATATTAACCTAAACGATAAATATCTACTTGGGACTACACAAACTCTAAATGTTTGAAATTCTCGAATAGAGTTTCTGAAAGTATTTTACGTGTTCCCAATAACATCCCGACTGTATTCCCCAAAGGGTTAGGTAAACGTGTATCTATCTTAGTATAGCTTTGTTTCTCCAGTTATGATTAAGTAACTCTATTACCTAAGCATTTGATGGTGATGGTGATTGGTGATGACGGCTATGGAACTAGTGGTTCAAATAAATATTTACACCCAGTTCCTGAACTGAGAATCTAAGGTTGAGAACTTGTCAAACTGTATTTTAGCATTAAAACTGATCAAACTGCATTAAAGTAGAGTTTGACTACATTTCATTTTAAATATTAAAATTCTCAATTCTGAAAAGGGTCTGGGGCCTTCCTCCACTTACGCACAGGCTAAACTTTATATTTCATAAATAAGTAGTATAAAAATAACCATTGATTGGTAACGGCCGCGTCATGTTCTAAGTCTTAAAGCTTTTCCCAAAAATCCCGTAATTTTCTTTCAGTCGATATAATAATAAGTACATAAGAAACACATATTTCATTTTAGGAATTACAGGTCGATTAGAGACCGTGGGCATAGGATATTATTTGAACGAACGAAAATGTGGGCGATACCTAAATAAATGCTGCGAAAAGATATTTTTCTTCAAATACTCTTGTCCTAAAAATAAAATATCAGTTCAGAAAGATAAATGTCAGTTCGAAAGAAAACTGGAAACCGGAATATATTCGTTACATAGTTTCAAGTTTGCGTGTTATGGCTGTTTGATCGTGGGGTGTGAAGTTAAGGGGGCCTCAAAGGCGCATGTCATCCCTTTGAAAAGGGTGACACGGGTATGGAAACTCGTTGTCTCGATCTTCAATTCCACTCGTGAACTTAAGTGTCAAGACTATTTGTTAGTGTAAATCAGGAAGAGGAATTTTGTTGGAGGTGAACTTGTACCTACTACCTAGTAGGCATAGTAGACCGAACAAGCGTATCGTTTCATTGTGCATTGCTACAGCAGAATGGTTTGAAGTCTAGGTCTACTTTCTAATGATTTACATTGAGAGAGATTTGACATACCTAGATTGGGAAACCAAAAAAAATTACGACTCATGAAATTCCAATATATTTTTTTTACAAAATTTTCATCTCAATATACAGTCGATTAAAACTTCGTTTGCGTGTTCGTTATCATATATGATTAGTTTAAACACGAGAAACGAGCTTGTAGCTAAGTAATAACAGTAACACGGGTCGATATTCAAGGATAAGCAACGCTTGCTGAGGTCGTCCGTTGATGGGTGACCATCCATTACATCTCGTGCCTCGGAAAGTACGAAAAACCGATGGTTTTGGCAGTTTTTGGAAAATCTTTGGCATTTGTTAAGGAAATCAGAAGCCATAAAATCTGACACCGGTCTTGACTTGCTAAGGAGTATCGTGATACCCAGGTACTGGGTTGTGGAGGTCAGGTTGGTAGTCGCTCCATGTAAAATATTGTACTTAGTTGAATCCGGTTTAACTGGAAGCCGTCGCTGGGCCGTAGTTCAGCAAAGGCTACACAGATTGATTTTTGTTAGCGTGTACGTATTGCGTCTAGTACGGGTTAAGTGTACGTGCTTAGTGTTATTAAAAGGAAAGTGGCAAAGGCATCATTTTGCGTCGTAATGTGGTGCGAAATGCAATAGTAAATGAAACCGTTGGTAACATCATCAGTGAAGCTTTAGTTTTACGGCGCTTTTAACAATTCACAAACACAAACATTATTCGCTCATACAAGGCCGATAAAATTAGAAAAAGCTAAAAACTGTTTTCGGCAAGATTCGGCCAGGCAACTCTGCAGTAATCTATTCTATCATCAAGAACCGGGGCGCACCATTGGCGCAGTGGTTGATCGATTGACTGCTGCGCTGCTTGTCGCGGGTTCGATACCCGCACGGAAAAAAATATTTGTATGACATACAGATATAATTGTTCCAGCTTTGGGTGTTGTGTATGTGGGTTTATATGTTTGTAAACCTACCCACGGTACAGGTAGAAAATCCTAGAGCGGGGCACAGTTTAACAAAAATAAAATAAAGAAACTTCGTAACAATCAAGTTTCATCAAAAACAAATTTACCTGCAGATATTTTCAGAGGGATCTCATACTATAACTGATGAAAACGAGGTACATACAGCAGCAGAGAAACCTCACCTCCTAGAAATGTATAAAACAATAAAACTGCTAAGATATTCTAACAAGAAATAAACAAACTGACGGCACTCATGCAAGCGGCCGCTAGGTAATCCATCGCACCCTACCTATTATTATTTTTAAACTTCCAAACGTGTTCCACAAACATGATGCTTTTTTACAAATTTCTAAAAACTCACAACAGAATTTTAAAATTTAACAAATTTGTTAAGTCGATCGAAGAATCGAACCTGGACCCTATAACTCACGAGTCAAGCTGTTCTACCGCTGCGCCATTCTGACATATTTATTTTATTATAGTAGTGAAATTCATCGATATGCTTATGAATCACATCATCCATGCATGCTATATTAATGATACTATATTAATAACTATATTAATGAAAAAAAAATCAGGTGCTTTTAAGGCGGTCTTTCAAAATAAAGGAGATTCACTTATATACGTAGTACGCGACTTTAGTCACTTGCAATTTTCATACACAGATGATTTTTACGTCACTAGTGACGAATCAACTGTAATTAACGGAGTGTGAAGGTGATACGTTTAAATCACCAATAGTCACAGCGTGTGTGTTTAGTTTTGTGTCCAATCTGAAATGTTTTAATCCCAAACGACAATTTTTTTTTTTTATTAAGTTGTTGTCATATTCTAGTCGCTAGAGACTAACGTTTGCTACGTGTGTACCTGTACCTAGCATGAATCAATCATCTGCATGCAGTATTGAATGTGGAAGCGTGCCTGTCCTATCACTGACTGCCGAAACTTCGGTTACCGATGTAATCCAATAATGAATTCAGTCTGTGGAACTTAGATCTCGCTACAACTAATGGGCTTATAGATGCTGTAATATTAACTACGATTGAAATCAATTGGATTCAGAACTTTGCCTAACGAAAATTCAAATTAACATGTTTGCTCGTTAATTATCTGAGTCCTAATAAAGGACTGAACCAGCGTGTTTATTGGGTCGACGTCATTGTCCTGCTTCGTTGGGGTGGTTACTAAGCCCGGATATTTGGGCCTGCCAAAATCTGTCACTCGCATCACTATTTTATATCATCGGTAATGTAATACTGTTTATAACACATGTGCTCGTAAAGGGTCTCTTATTTCACCAATTTCAATATCGTATGTATCTCATTACGTACTTGTGCGTTATTGTAATGTAAAACGCACGGTTTATCAAGATGCTCCATCTATAACGAACGGTACTTTTTTAAATATTAGCAAAGAGTTTTTATGCCAGAAAAGTGGTCAACATTTTATGAATAAGATTAACTTTGGGACATAAAATGTAATAAATAAACATTTAATCTTTAATTTAATTAAGTTTGACCATAAATTACAACCATTCATCTGTAACAAAACATAAAATAGTATATTATGAAATTAGTGAATAAAGGACGGATTTAAAGCGAGGGCCATAGATGAATCACGAACAAGTGAAGGATTCTAACAACTGAATCACGACCGTAGGGAGTGATTCATGATTCAAGTGTTAGAATCCTGATTGTTGAACAGTGATTCATGGTCCTCGATATAAATCCGTTTTATTCAAGAGTTGCATACTACACTTTATACCATGACTACGAGAAAAAGAAAGATTTAAGCAAAAAGCACAAGGAATAATAATAAATAAATAAATGGTTTATTACCTTCAAAATTTACAAAAAATGAGGGTTTCACATTTTTTGTAAATTGATGCTGAACTAGGAACTAGCACCTGTGTTTCAGGGGCCAGTGACCACCTCCGTTACGTTACATAATTATAATTAATTAAATACCAATGCAATTAACATTCGAATTACAGTCCAAATAAGTATTCACTAAACATCCTAGACCAAAATCAAAATCATTATTAAAATCCTAAATATAAACAAACTCAAAATTAAATCGACGAAGGAGTTTGAAAGTCGAATATTCTTTGCACAAGAAGTTTGTATCGAGTATTTTATGCGCAAGGAGGTTGTATAGCATTGAGTTGGAGGCCGAATATGTATTGGTGTGTTCTAAATTCAAACACCAAAACAGTGATTAAAAGTGCTTTTTATTCACTGTTTTCAGTGAATAAAATAAGCTTTTTAGATGGGGAATGGTATAAATATTATTTTACTTTATTAGTGATACTGGCTGTTTTTGTGGCTTTGCCTTAAAAACAAAGCGCTGATGCGCGCGCATCGCTAATTTGTGAACAAGTAAAAATTATTCGGCGCGCTTTTGCTTTTCGTCCAGGTCAAAAACACAAAAAATTAAATTCCAAGATCGTTCACTGTACAGGGGCCTTTTCACGTCATAGGACTCATCACAATCGACCTGAGGCAGGTCCTCTGCTAGAAACATGTGCATACCTATGACCAATATCACTATAATTATTAAACCAAAGACCGACTGCCTTGGGCACACCAGATGTCCTTAAAATGTACCAATTAATCAATATAGCAAGTCTCAGGGATAACCAACTAATCGACTTAGGTACCTTGAGTCAAAAGGGCGCTTGGCGTGTGTGTGGTCACAAAAACAATTCAGAAAACGTAAAATACCCACAAACGTAGGTATAGCGACGAAGTAGCAATTACGTGAACAGGAAAAGTGGAAAACCCAGCTTGTTTGTTCCAATATTGTTGTTTTTATTGTGTAAATACATAGGTAGGTATTTATAGATAGTGTTTTTCATATGACATTATTATTTTCTTTAAGGTGTAGTGTTTGTGGGTTTATTGGTTTTCCCTATAAAGTTCAAGATAAAGTGTAAATTACTAACCTATATATAGTGTACATTCATTTATACGCACAAAAGCACAACTGCGTTTATAGATTATCATAACAGACTGCTAGGTTTTAAAAGGTTGTCGCACGTGTCACACTTGTCGCAAATGTCACTCGTGTCGTATGTGCCGCATGTGTCGCACTTAACACATTTGTCCTACTTGTTGCATATGCTTCAAATATCGTATGTGTCATTTCTATCGTTCATTTCCCTTCGATTTCGGCAGATGCCTGTGTTACAAACATTCAATTGATCCTGTCGTAACAGTTTAAAACTTTTACTATTTACCACAATCCGTATACACAACCTAAGATAACATACAAGGTACACCATTAACAAAATCCGACTAAACCACACAACTAAAACTAACCTCGAATAATTCACAAGATAAACCGAAAAAGGCTTTTGAAAGGCTTCAAAATGTTTGTTTTAGCGTATCGTAACAGTATAATCTCATTTGAGATAGCAAAGCCACGATACAAAGTAATTTTAATCCGTTGAGTACTGTAATGTATGAATAGGAGCCCGTTTATGATCCTTGATATATCTTCATTATGTCGTGTTGTTCGGATGGCGATAAAACTGGACGTGATTGTTGTTACAATGTTGTAACCTTGCTTGTATTCGAGATTGTGGGACACACTTAAAACTAGGGGTTTTGGCATAAAACGACTAATCTTTGCAAAATTGTACACTTTTATTATTTAAAGTATCGTTACTTTAATACGTGTTCCTGAGTTTTAATAACAATATGTGCCACATTTTATATTGCAGTAACAAATCCTGTACCTCATAATCTTTTCACTATATAAATTGCACGCAATAAAAAAGAATTGCATTTTATAGAAGCTTACTAAAAGAGATTGTAATAAAAAATCTCATCAAATGCAACAATTTATGCCCAAATAAAATCCGAGCAAATGACGTTCTTACAGGGATAGATAGTAATTTCAATATAAAAAATTAATAAAAGTAATAATCCGCGTAGGTATTTCATTTGCCTACAAAGCCTATCATGATGAAAAATGCTGTCAAGAGCCATTAAAAGATTAAAAATCCTGATGCGTGAAATGAACGGACATTAAAACCATTCCAACGTTCCAAAGCCATTACTCTACCTTTACTCTAAAAGTTAACTATAAACCTTGTTTAAAATTTTGAATACAGCTATTGCTCAGCAATCGCTATACGTTGAAGAGTTTTTTTTTTTTATAAATAAGGCCCTGTATTTCAAACTTTTGTATATCGAACCCTACATTACTATTGCTGCTGGCTGGAGGAGATCTGGATGACATATGGCACAAAGATGGATTATAATCAGGAATAGCACATGCGATACTTTTCATCCCGGGAATTTGTTCCTTCGGGATAATGTTCGACCTTCACGCGGGCGAAACCGCTGGCAGAAGCTAGTATTAATAATATAATATCAAAATAACCTAGATAATTTGAACTTAAAAGTAAATTTTGTAAAGAAAAACTCAAAACTAACAACGATATTTACTTTGATTCTCTGTCTTACAATATCCGGTGCTCTTATTACGACGTGGGAGTCATCTAATGACCACCACTAAATGACAGTGCCGATTCTATTAGAAACGGTGGACCCATTTCTCCGCTTAATGAGCATGTAACTTAGTTGGCGCCGGATAGTTTTATTTGATTTGATTTACGCACTTATCTTGGGAGCTTTTAATTTAGATTTGTGTAAGACGAGATTATAGATACCTACTTACCTACCGGTACTATTTGAAAATGTTTTTGTAAGGAACTGTAGGATATACCAAATTCACAAACTGGGGGCAAACCTAGTCATGTATTACAATTTTAGTAACGAAAGGCGCCTCTCGCGTTGGCACACGAACTATGGACTAATGCCCGTCGAAATCAATCGGCAGTTTCTACTAGAAGATTCAATAGACCTACGTAGATCTGTGCTAGTCGAGGGGATGTGCTAACACCTCGGGTTCTAGTTACAGTCATATTCTATCTGCGGGAACGGTTATCAAAGGCACGAAATTTTTGGGATGATTACCCGACATTTCGGTAGTGCATTTCAATCCTATACATTTTGAACTTTTAGACTATACTAATTGCTGATGGTATGTCATTCTGTCTAGGCCCTTCTAAGCCTTTTTTTATTTTAAACCACAGAAATCTCAAGTGTCAATCACTGCTATAGTTCCTCCGTCTCTATGTAAAGTCTACAATGAAAACTTGAACAACAATTCCTTGAGAGCTTTCTCACAAAACTATAGAAAACTTTTTTTTTTTTTTTTTTTTCTAATTTTTAGGCTCGCGTTTGACCACTATCTCGCCTGATGTTAAGCGATGATGTGGTCTACGGTGAAGCACGCTTGCCTAGAAGAAACCTATTCACTCTTGACTTAAAGACCCCAAGGTTGTAGCTATCAGGGAACAAAGACCCCGGCAGGGAGTTCCACTCCTTAGCTGTGCGCACAATGAAAGTATTAGCAAAATGCTTTGTGCGTATGGGAGGGATGTCCACCATGTACCGATGGCGCATGGCCGTACGTCTTGTAGTCCGATGATGGAAAGGGCTAGGCGGAATCAAATTGTGCAGTTCCGTCGCACACTCCCCGAAGTGCAACCGATAAAAAACCGACAGGCTGGCAACTCGGCGACGATGTTCGAGGCTCTGGAGCTTTGAGGCGACCAGTGCCTCATCGCCGATGAGCTTCTTGGCCCGCTTTTCGATCGACTCTAGTGCATCAAGCTGGTATTTGGCAGATCCATCCCAGAGGTGAGAGCAGTACTCCATGCAAGATCGAACTTGCGCTTGATACAACTTAAGCAGCTGTTCCGGCGTGAAGTACCGTCTCACCTTCGCAAGGATCCCCAACTTTTTGGCAGCCAGTTGAGCCTTTGCCTCAATGTATGGGCCAAAATTAAGTGTCGATGTCAACGTTACGCCAAGAATCTCAAGATGGTCCGTTATCGGTATGGTTACACCTCGGAAAGAAGGAGCCGGGCGAAATTGGCTCTTTTTCGCGGAGAAGAGACACGCCTGTGTTTTTGCGGCATTGAACTTGACCAGATTGGCATCGCCCCATTCGGAGACTGCCTCCAAGGACAAGTTCAAGCGCTCAACCATGGCCTCCCGGAGAGACCGAATCTGAGGCCCAGTAGCCCGCGCGTCGGACACGTATCTCTCAGCATCAGTGCTGTCGTCTGCGTACCCAAAGGTTCCGGGTTTTAGCAGATCATTAATGTGCAGCAAGAATAATGTTGCCGAGAGCACTGACCCCTGAGGGACTCCGGCGTTGATATCTAACTGACCGGACGAGCAGCCGTCGATAACCACTCGGATGGATCGATTCCTCAGGAAGTCCGCAATCCAATCACACAGACCACTAGGCAGACCGAAGGAAGGAAGCTTACCAATAAGGCTTTCGTGCCAGACCCTGTCGAAAGCCTTCGAGATGTCCAGGGAGACGGCTAGTGCTTCCCCGTGTCTCTCGATTGCCTCACTCCAGATGTGAATGGCATACGCTAGAAGACCCCAGTGGACCGATTTCGGCGGAAGCCGTATTGGCGGTCACTGAGGATGTCGTTTGCTTCTAGGTATGCCAGGAGCTTCCCGTTGAGCACACTTCATTCTAACTTCACAATGATTAAACAAATGTTAGTGTTAGAAGTAATTTTACCAAATCCGGCAACATTGAAGCAAGTTAGGAAACGCATTAAGTCAATGGCTTCAAATCATTAGTTCTGTAATTGCGGCGCCATCATCTCAGCGTTTTCCATTAACACGTTTCCATTAGCACGTCGTGAACAGTAGGTACCTACTCTTATTACTGTAGTGTTAATTAGTAAAGTTGTTTCATAAATTCCTCTAGGCTGTGAACGAGGGTAGGATCGTGTATAAGTTCTATTTATACAGGGTGACTTCAGAGGGTGAAAGTAAGTACTCATGAATACGAACATCTTCCATTCTAGGACCAACTATAAATTATGAAAAAAAAACGTATACCGTGCATTTATGTTCGCATCGCATAATTCGACACAGTACCTAACAAATTGTTTTTAAACTGAACTTTTTAAATTTCTAGGACGCGTCACGCTTAGACACGTTTCATTACATGAGAGCTCCATTAGCTCCCCTACTCTCATACTATATCTCTCATCTTTATTTTTAAAAGCATTACTTCTATTTCGTGAACGTTCCTGCAAGCGCATTTTTTTAAATAATATTTTATGTAACAGTTAGTCTATGGAACTAACTATTACATAAAATATTATAAAAAAGATTGCGCAAAGTGCTCATGTTCATGATAACTTTCACCAACTGAAAGATTTCCAGTAGATAAACACCCTGACATCCCCTTATTTCTGTTTCTAAGGAAAAAAAGAGAGCGTTTTCAGACACAAGTCTCTCAAGCAAAATAAATACTCTGACCTCGACCTGCAATTTGTTCGGTACGTGGATCGAACCTGTGATTCGTAATGTAGTAGAGCCAATCACTCAACCCCTATGCACAGTGAAATGTTGGAACGTGATAGGTATGGCGTAAATTTTCCCTGTAATAAAAATCATTGAACTGCTAAGTACCTACCTGCTTAGTGGCTTATTCAAATTCGTGACAGAGGATTTTGCTAAGAAGTTGCTTTTTATAACAAGTGTTAAACAGTTCATAGATTTTAATGAATGATTTTTTAATTAAGAATTTGAAGTTGAGTATTTGTAAAACTCAACTTTAGCCTAAAAAACTGTTAAACTTTGGACGTGTCAAACCCAAGTGGTTTGACACGTGATTTACGCCAAATACCAAATTCAAAAACCAGCCCTAAGACTGAAAATGAGTAATTTTCGGTGATAGTAAATATCGTTCTCAAGCTCTAATTCAAAACCGTTGCGAAGAAAAGAAAACGACTGGTCCATCTTAAAACTTATAACCCTCATCAAAAAACTATAGGACAAATCTAATACACCCACCACTCTAACATTTTACCACAGGCACAAAATAACAATTACTCTACAAATTGAAAAGCCAAATAATTCGTTCCACGCGTTTTCATAATTCACGTGTAACCCAGATTTAATTACTTCTTAGCAAGCGTGCTCCATCGTTATAGTTTACTATCTGATGAGATAGTAATTGTTTGATTACTAGCCAAAGAAATGAAAAAAAAAATGTTTTTTTGAAGGATCCGGAGAGAAGTTAAACTGGCTTCAAACTGAAGAGGCATTGATCCAACCCGCCCAAGCATGTCTATTTTACCGTTAAAGCAAACATCTATTTTACCATTAAAGCAGACAAGCCCGAGATAATTGAAGACTGCGAATTGGCAAATGTATAGTGGGATGTAGATTTTAAGTAAGCGTGCTTCACTGTGGACCACATCATCACTTTCCATCTGGCGAGATAGTGGTCAAACGCGAGCCTATCGTTAAATAAAAAATAAGTTGTCCCCAGCGTACAAACGCTACCGTAACAGACGGAAAGACCGGCTGTTGAAATGTAAAATAAATTGTGAGAAGCATCTATGCCCAGCTAAAAACTGTTTTTGATTTATTTACATAATTTATCAGATCAACGCCATATTCTAGTTGAATGAATGATAATTCAATAATTAAATACAAAACATACAACAATTTTTTTATGTTTGAAAAAAACATACATTTTAGAAGAGCTCTAAAATTTCAATCCGTTTGTATATTAAATTCGATCACAGCGATGCAAATCACGATTTGTTCCAAACATTGATTTCCATTTTATTCCTCGTCAGCGAAATTTTTTGTACGTTTTTAATCCGCCATGTTAAAGTTAATCCAAGGAACATTCTAACTGCGTTTGAATGTGAATATACAAAACTTTAATGGATTTAAAGGTTGAAGTTCCGTTAAAAATATATTGAAATTGCATCGCGTCTACAATATGACAGTTTTAAGACTCATCCCAAACACGTTTTCCTATTCCCTGATAGAAGTCATAATAGTAAGTTCTTAATTGTTTTATGTTCACAAACATAATATTAAATACAATGATTTGAGAGTTCAAGTACAAAGTAAATTCAAACAAATGGATATTGTATTACTTCTTAAACTACAATGATGTAACTACACGTAGCAATGTTTTGAAAAAAGTAGAAATGTGTAGCAATGGTGTAGCAACACATAGCAACGGTGTAGCAACAGCGTAGCAGCTTCGACAGCTTCGAGTACCGAAGCGGTCTCTATGCCGTAGCTTCATAGCTATCAGGACTCACGATGTATTTTTGATAACACCACATTTACGATAAACAGCTGTTAAGTACCGACTGCTGACGCCATCTCTGCAGCGCGACGGACAACTCTGGCTTCGATTCAAATCCCGCGCGCTCCTGGTCGTCGCGACAGAACTTTATAAACAGTGGTCACCGTGTTGTCTTCAGCATCAGCTTCCACCGCTTCACTCTTCGACTGAGAGCCTCCGGACGAACGTGCGTTGGCGTCGTCCTTATACGTTTTTACCCTGTTTTAAAGTATTATGTACCATCACGATTTGATGTACCTACTTAAGATTATTAAAGTCATTTTGAGTACATTTTAAAATATAAATATCATTGAAGATCACCCGCTGCGCACACATACACGTATTCAAACAACAGCAATATTAAATATAGAAGCATTAAAATTACAACCATTCAACCATCCAATTTACTGTTGCTAACTCTCAACTCATCACAACTTTAGAACTCGCGCAGCATGATAAATCCAGTGTTATTCTTTCGTCGGATTAGCGTTGCAGGACTAACTTTGTATGAAAAGCAAGCTTAGCCGTAGTTGTGTTGTTAATCGCAACTCCTGAACTATTCGTGCGGTAACTGCAAACAAATGAACTTAATGTTGGCTGTTAAATTCAATTGAAACAAAACTAGCAAGAAATTGTGCCGTTGCAATTGGTGTATGTAGTTGGGGCTAGGTTTTCGGGCCGCGACCATTCTATTACGTGGTTAGAGCCGCACAGAGAGAAATTGGGCAGCCATTTTGAATATGTTTGTTATTTTTTTTTGTGCACCGACAACACTAGTTTTGAAAAAATCTGGGAACGCGTACAACAGATAGATGATTGGTTGAGACAGATGGTTTGAATGCAGAAATTCTGCATTTTTTAAACAGGACAATTTCTAGCAGTTCACCGATTATTCAACTAACAGAAAAATTAAAACTAGTCCCAATATAAAAGCTACGTGATCGGTTTTTATATCTAGGTTATTTTTTAAACTTTGCCCCACACTTGGAATTTGTTTACTGTCTAAGTGGTGCAGTGGCTAAGACCTCTCATCTCGTGCTTGAGGTCATGGGTTCAAGACCAACAAGTACTAATGAGACTTTTTCAATTCATAAGTTAATTTATTTAGTTTATCTTGGACAATACTGATATCGGTGAAGGAAAGTGTTGGAGTTTAACAAAAATAAATCTACAATACTCTATGTCTGTCTCTGTCTAACCTTATATTATATGGTTTGGCTTCGAACCCTTCTCAGGTAGTCCAGACCCAAATCCTATCTGGTCACCATACACAATCGCATCAGCCGTGCTAGGGAACACATGTATCATAAAGTATTACTGAAACACACCTTCCAATTTAACAAGTAAAGGGTAATTAAACTGTATTATTGAAACCCTTATAAAACGATCTTTCATTGGTGTCCACCTCTACCCATAAATCCCAATAGGTTATGGGCCCAGAGCGCTTAGCCAAAGTGAAAATAATAATATACGGACACTAAATATTAAAAACGTGTTGTGCATCTAAGTGAAACAAGACGGAACAATAAAACAATACAACTGTGCATAATACGGTTAGTTCATAACCCTAATAGACTTCTGGATTTACCTTCGTGACGGGCGGTGCTACAACAGACTGGAATAATGGCGTGTGATGGACAAGCGACGAAGGAAGAGGATCTGCCGGTTACCTGTAAGATGGGCGTTCCAGGTGTGCTATGTACCGAGATCTCATACCATCTGTAAAGAAAATGCAAAGTGGGAATGGCTGTCATTTTTAATAAAGATGGCGGTGTCATTGTGTTTAGAAATGGTTGGTAAGCCGATAAATGGTAAGTCTTTGATGATAATCTAAAATGAAATTGGCGATAATTGTTTGCATCTTAAAAACGCCTTAATTAGCAAATGTTTGTATTACATTCGTAAATAATAATTATGATTTATTGTGAAACGAAGTATGAGGCCATAAAGGCAATTCATTTTTCATTGAAAATACTATTAATTAAACTATTTTCTAATAGTGATGCAATCAAAAATAAGTGCTTTACGAAAAATTTTGTGAAGCGCGTATTTATTGTAAACAATTTTGTTTGGCATAACAAAACAAAAGTTTAGTATAAAATAAAAGGTAGATAATTATAGTGCACACAGATGTGTACAGTCAAAACACTTCTTCGTATATTGCAAACAAAAACCGAGTTGTGTTTTGTAAAGCTAATTTTGGTCTGAGAATTATTGTTAGGTACCTAACTTTACTTTTGTGAATAATGGAGAGGAAATTGTATCCTATTATATAAGAGTCCTGAACTCGAAAAAGATACCTACTATTAAACAGTAGTTTGCATTACGGCATTGAATGATATTGCCGAATGGATCAATAATAACAATGAATTATAGAACGGAATGGTACATGTAATAAATTCATCATCATCATCTGCCTAGCCTTTTCCTCACTATATTGGGGTCGGCTTCCGGTCTAACCGGATTTAGCTGAGTACTAGTGTTTTACATGGAGTGACTGTCTATCTGACCTCCACAACCCAGAAACTGGATAACGCAATATCTCTTGGCCGGACTGATGTCAGATCTCAGGCTTCTGACTACCAGTAACAACTGCCAAAGATCTTCAAATGACAGCCGGGACCAACGGCTTTACAAGATCGGCATGTTATAAATTGTACTACCTATTAAGGTCTAAATGTTTAAAATCATTCAGGGATTAAATTGTTCTGGGGAGTACTCGTACCTACTGATATTTTAAAACACAACTTATAAGTTATGGCGAAATAAGAAGCCACAACTAAAGTATTTTAATGTTTCGGATTTACTTTGTTAATAAAGTAGAAAACAATGTGTTGTCAAAGAGTAATAATTATTTGGGTAAAAGTAAGGGTTTGTCTCTTCCTGCTCGAGTAACAAAAGACGAGCGGAGAGGCGCTAAGGGCGCGGGTCTTGCCCACTCGGAACATCTGGAGAACAGATGACTGACGCTACTTCGTGTCCGCAACATGAAAGTCCCTACTTGAGTCACACTAATTTGTATTTAAAGTGCAGACAATTATGTTATTCAATTGGTTTGTGAGATTCAGAGATGTAGTATTGGATGTGATTAACATCTTGTCTAATAGGCCAGTGAAACCTGAGCCCGAATGGATCTTAGCTAAAAAGACTAACATAACTATGTTATTTTGACTTGTCACACTCTATTGAAGTGATGTGAATCTGATAAGATTAAGTCAGGTTGTATATGCCTTTAAATACGAATTAATTCCTAATATCATATGCTAATAAATCTGTTAAAGAAATAGTGGAGCGTTTGATCCAGTTTTCATATCAAAATGGAAATGTGTTAACTTTACCATGAGATAATGATAATGAAACAGAAAATAAGCAAGTGTTAGGATGCAGTTGTGTGCTGAATCTTTGATATTTCAAATACCTCAATAGTATTCTGAAATTTAATCTATGTATGCATGATAATGAACATGTAGGTACCTATGATAAAATGTTAAGGAGGAATATAATTTATTTATTATAAATCATACCTGAAGTGAAACACTAAAATCAT
The DNA here is from genome assembly GCA_945859665.1 of Anorthoa munda. NCBI lineage: Eukaryota > Metazoa > Arthropoda > Insecta > Lepidoptera > Noctuidae > Anorthoa > Anorthoa munda. The sequence continues at coordinate 792,927 of OX243913.1, forward strand.
TTGCATATTAAATATATTTTATCAATAAAACTGTAAGTGCCATTTACGGTTAAAAATGATGAGTTTCGAAAACCTGTGAATAAATAGCTAGTGGTTCTAGTCAGAAACTTTTGCATTATTTGCATGAAACACAAGTTTAAGATTTATATCTTCAGCGAGTTAGTTTAATTTGCTAGTGCATCTTATAGATGTTAAATCATTTTGAATACGAAATTGACCAAGGAAATCTAAGCATGTGAATATTTCCATAGCATATCCTGGTTGAAAATATAATTTGCAAATGAAAAAGAAGTCACATTCAAATATATTCGTTTAAGTCATTATATGGATTAAAGCAGTCTGCAAGCTGTTAGTTCCAAATATTTGAAAGAAACTCGAACACCATATGAATTGTGGAAAGATAATAAATAAAAAACCTGCTAATAAACATTTAAAGGTTTTAGGTTCTACCGTGTATGTACGTAATAAAACCATTATAACCAAAGTTGATAAAAAGTCCTAGAATGATATTCTGGTAAATAAGGTATGGACCTACCAAATGGCTATAAAGTATGAAACATAAAGAGTAAAAAAAAAATAATAATAAACAGTTGGGAATGTCATAATGAAGTGAGTTATAAGCAGTCGAGGGCTGCGTTACATTTTGAAGGAAATGAAAAGAAACCGAACATTTCCATAACAAAACTGATTGTATTGAAAATCAGTGTCAATTAATTCTCACAGTTATGACAATCCTTAATCTGGTGTATTCAAAACTGGTGTAACTAAATCCAAAAAGACAAAATTGGATGGTTCAAATCAGTGGAATTAAAATAGAGTTATTTAAATACTACATGATATCAAAACAGATAAAGACCTAAATCTGGTGTGTATCAAAACTGATGGAACTAAATCCAATGATAAAAAAAAATTGGATGGTTTTTAAATCAGTGGAATCAGAAAATTTAAATTCTGATGAATGGATTAAAAGTAGTATAATTCGCTCGATAAAATACTCTAATAACATAGATACTAAAGCCATGCGATGTTAATAAACAAAGTTCTTATAAAACTTGTACTGATAAAAAGAAAATATCGATAATTCTTGCCAGATAAAAAGGATTAAAGGAAGTCCCCCTTTATTATGGGATCTAAACATAACTGGTTAAATGTGGGTGTACTATGCCTCTGCCTGACCCTTCGAGGAACACAAGCGTGATATTATGTTAAGTCATGTTTTAAAGAGTTTCTATGTAACTGACGAAATGTGGTTGTACTATAATACAGTGTACTAAGCCTCTATCTAACCCTTTGGGGAACACAAATGCGATGTTATGTATGTTATGTCATATTTTAAATTGTATTGAAGTTTTACATGTGAACGATCTTGTAACGATCGGTAATTTAAATATGTTCTATGAATAGTTGTAAAACATACTGTTATTATGTAAGACCGAAATGCGTGAAAAGGCTTTCTGGTAAACAAAGTTACTTTTGTTTAGAATATATGAACAGTCCTTGAGTAAATCAGTCAATATTTGTAACCAAGTTGAAAGTAAACTAAATTACGAAGTATTAAATTCGTGAGAACTTACTAGTGCCTTTGTAGAAATTTTGTTGTGTGCTTGATGCCATGCTGTGCACCCGACCTGACCCAAGTATATTTTTTTTTTGTAAACTTTCTAAGTCAGTATGCAAGCAAAAACCAATAATTTATTATGGTCAGACTTAAAAAGGTCTTAACAAATTTTAAAGAAATTTATGGTTCTTATGGTTCAAGATGGTTTTGAAACGAAATTATTGGAAGTGGCTTTGTTCATTGTGAATGGGCTGACATAATAGATAGAAAAAGTACAATGAGTTACTTGTTTAAGTTAAAAGTATTTGATCATTGCACAATGTGATTTTTATGCCACAAATGGGCAGTAAACCATAATAACAACATAAAAGCAAAATAGGTAACTACTAAGATAACTACATGGCTGAAACTGAAGCTGAAAAAGGCTTGGTTATAATTACAAGGATGATTATATTATGTTAATTATAATAGCATGATTGTAATGCTACAGATAAGTTAATTATAAAAGCTTGGTTATAATTAAGGATGTTTTAATTAAAAGAGCTTGGTTATAATAAGAAGACAAATAACTTTAATATTTCATTGATTACAATAGATATGATTAATTGGTTTGATAAGGTTTTCTTGGGTTTCCCTTATTCTGCGCAACGAATGTTGGACCATGATGATATTGTTTTCCCAAGAGAGAAAAAGGAAGGTGTGTGTTTTTATTATTGTATAAAGATGGTATGAGATAGGTATAATTACGAGTATGTCGTAATTAAATAGAAAAGGATTTATTTTTGAGGGGGCGTGTTGGAGTTTAACAAAAATAAATCTACAATACTCTATGTCTGTCTCTGTCTAACCTTATATTATATGGTTTGGCTTCGAACCCTTCTCAGGTAGTCCAGACCCAAATCCTATCTGGTCACCATACACAATCGCATCAGCCGTGCTAGGGAACACATGTATCATAAAGTATTACTGAAACACACCTTCCAATTTAACAAGTAAAGGGTAATTAAACTGTATTATTGAAACCCTTATAAAACGATCTTTCATTGGTGTCCACCTCTACCCATAAATCCCAATAGAAAGCATCGTAAGGAAACCTAGACTTATAGTTAATAAAAATTCGAACAATCTACAACCCGCCTTGAGCAAGCGCGGTGTTTACTGCTCGTGCCTTCTCTGTATAAGAATTTCCTTTGCTCTGAAGAGGAACGGTAACAGGCTGGTATTATTATTATATATAAGCTATTTGAAAATAAATACAAAAATTTAATAAAATAACTTATTAGCATGAAACACAGAGTTATGACTAAAATTGCGAGGTCTCCAGTCCAGTGTGTTTCTATTTACTCCTAACTAGATAGACTACATTCAGCCAAAATAATTCTTAAATCTAAAACTCCCGTATATTCTAGTCAATATTTACCTGCGAGACTATTGTTCTCTAAAACAGAAACTATATTACGTATGCAATCCTATTTGGGAGGCATATTGCAGACTGAATATTGTCACAATTGGGTTGTGACGGAAGCACTAGGATGGAGTAGATAGTTTCAGAAGAAGGACTCCATACAACTAGCGACATACACTCTTAGGCCTCAGTAGAAGTGAGAATAATAAAGCAAGCTATCGTCTCTTGTTAAATCCTGAGGCATTTCATCTCTATTACCCATTGCAATAAGTCGCGATGCTCTGTGATCTATTTGGACAAGGCCATAAACGCGTACTAAGGACGATCTCAAACAAATGCCAGTCGCGACTCACAGTTCGTAAAAGCGTGTTTGCGCGTTTGTGTGTGTGTGTGTGACTGAGCGTTTTCGCTATTTATGTTAAGCCGGCCTTCTGGTCTTATCTATTCTGTAGCAGTAGATAGTTGGTTCTGTATACAGCTTGTTTCCAATACAGCCGGGTGCTTCGAAGTGAATGGAGTCTATGTAGTGTGAACCTATTTGTAGGTAAGGTGCGGGTCGCTTGTGGACGCAGTTTTGGCACTAGAAGCCACGTTCTATTGTTATTGGATAATTGGTTAAATGTTTTGTTTAATAAATAGTTTACTACTTTAATTAAATAAGCAATAATAATATCCAAAGATTTAATGTAGGTTATGGGTACTAAAGATAAAAAAATAATATAAATGGTAATAGATCATTTTTTAAACAATATTAAAATACTTATAGAAAAAGGCGCCAAAAGAAAATAAATTGAGAATAAGGTAAGAGGTTGATGATTAGGTTTCTAAGGGCTCGTTTAGGTTACCTGCTGTCGTGCGTTTGCGTAAATTGTACAGAAATAATCAACTGGCCGTTCGCAGTACGACACCTGCACCGCTGCGGCACCACAGCAGTCCGACACCAAACGTATTTGGAGTATTTAGTTTTTTGTTTGAAGTTAAGAACGTGTCAAACCTATAATGCCATGTTTTCAAGCTAAACAAATACTCAACTGCAATTGCTCAATTCATAAATCGGGGGTAAAAATGTTTTAAAACATTTCATGTAACAATTATTGTGTATAGGCTACGTTTCAAATGCTTTTGCAGCTCACTTTCTTGAGTTAAGAAGCCCATCGTTTGCTCTGTGTACATTGTGAAAGCAGTTACAAACACATCTCGCGCGCTCAAACACCCGCTCAAATATCTGTAGGCCATACAAATATTTGATTCGTGAGAGGACGGAAAATGCGACCTTGTGCAAGAAGACAGTGCCTCAAACTGGTTTCATAGAAAAACCTCTTTAAAATAATTTATCCACCATCTTTATTAGATGCTACCGACATTTTAAAATGGTAGAAAAATATTGGATAGAGACCGTGCATTTACAGAATAGAAGGCCTCCCGCTAGGTGGAGCGACGATCTAGTCAGGGCTGCGGGAGTCCGGTGGATCTGAGACGCACAGGTCCGATCAGTGTGGCGACGCTTGGGGGAGGCCTATGTCCAGCAGTAACCGTCTTTTGGCTGAAATGGTGATGATTTACAGGATAAATAGCCAATGACACTCAGCGACAATATAGCTTTCTATCAATGAATTTATTTTGTATTCGGATAAGTGCTATTTCCAAGGATCCCAATCCCTCTTACAAACATACAGTTTTATCCATACTAATACTGAGATGAAATTTCGTGTGGAGGTAGTTTAAGATCCTAGGAAGGACATAGGATAACTTTTATCCCGGTAGTGTGTTCCTTTTGGGATGATAAAACACTTTTTATACGGGCGAAGCCATGGGCAGAAGCTAGTATCTTATAATATTCGTTCAGAAGTTATCATACAATTTTAAATTTTTTCCCCGTTTTCTGAATAGGTCAATCCGATTACTTAATGCTCTCCATTATTAATAAGCTTCAGCGTTATCCTGTATAATAAATTACCTGCCTTTATGCTACAAAAATAATAAATGTAGCTGTATTTCTTTGCCTAAGAATAAATAAACACAGAATAAGCAATAAAGAGAAACAACACTACAAAATGGAAGGCACTTACATACTTACATTAAAGTAATTAGCGATCCCCAACATTCAGTAAATTAATAGGCACTCGTAGGGCTTTCTGAATTAGATCGCTTCATGGATCGGATTAGTAGCGAAATAATTAAATAACGATACTAAGCCCGACTTCCTTTAAAAAGGTGCGGCAGAAGGTCAAGCAATATCAATCAGGGATTCAATAAGGAATAAACTTACATCAATAACAAATTGCAGTTAAATCAATACTTTTCAGGCAACATAGGATGTTGTCGCAGATTTGCCTCTTATTACAGTTCTTTTCCTGGGATAAGTAAACTAAAAGCTAATACTAAGTATTTTTTTTATCCCATTAAGAAGTCTGTGTTTGTTTATTTGTAATAGGTTACTTTCTATTGTTTTGGAAAAAGCCCTGCAAGATAAGTTTTAGAACATGACATAAAACATACAGAGTACTTTAACTCATGTGGTATTTGAATTTTCGTTGGTAACCGCACAACGAGTGAATCTTCTGCCTTCTTCAATCTTCTGTCTTTCGTAACCTTGGGCAGAAAGCAACGTAGTTTTGTTATTTATTATTCTAGTTATATATGTACTAGTTTTTAAGGGTGTATTCACCCTGAATACGGTTAATGGTTTGAGTTCATTTAATAAACAGATTCTGTTCTGGTACTCTCCGGTTGTAAGATAATGCTGTAGTACTTGATGGAATATTAAATATTAGGCCTTGCCGCAGTACGCACCGGTAGAAAAACAGCGCTTTTATCGCTGGAAAATATTTATGTAGATATTGTTTTTCCATTTATTAAAGCCAGACTTAATTTTATAAAGTTCGTTTTATTATTCATATCCAATTTCAAAATCGGAATGCCCATTCTTAATATCCAACAACCACACTAAAGTCAGTTTCGTTTATCCAAAATCAGACTCCTCAATTACGAAATAACAAAAGAAATTAGCAAGAACAATCTCCACAGACCCGCAACATTATCTACAACACTTTAATAAAGAAAACAAAAAAGGGAGAATCAAAGAAAGCGCCCACTCGAAGCTAATCACAAGCCTATTTGTTAGCGTCTCAAACAAAGGAAAGAACATGCTACCGTCAAAGATAACACAATAAAAACAAAGGTAAATTGGTCTGGAATAAATAGGGTGCGCAAGGTCAACGTCAGGTCAGTACCTGCCATCCGTCTCAGTCAGGTAGGTGAGGCCATTAATAAGGCGTAGAGACATCTAGTCGCGATACCCGTTCGGAATTTACCTTCTGAATAATGGTTTGCAATGATGTGTAAGGACGTTTATGTAAGGTAAGTTTTGGCGTTTTTCGTGCATGTATTTTTATTTTATTAAAGATGACAATTTTCTGTTTCATTGTTGACGCTCTTTCGGATTTTGCGAAAGGTTGTGTGTATGATCATTGTTTTGAATATATATATTTTTATATCAACTCTATATTCCTCTTTGTCCAGCCTGTTATTTTACATTTGATAGATGTACGCTTATGAAGTTTCGTAATTATTAACAGGCGATCATAGACAAAAAAATGCAAAACTTTACGGACGCTTACAGTAGTGAAGCGACGTGCTTATTCGCTATGTTATTCCCATAAATTAAAATGCACAATTAAATCAAATTTACGTAACACAGTAAATATTGCAGTGTGAAGGTTGAATTTTGAAAGATGTATTATCTATACTAATATTATAAAGAGGAAAGATTTTTTTGTTTGTTTGTTTGTTTGTACCGAATAGGCTCCGAAACTACTGGACCGATTTAAAAAATTCTTTCACCAATAGAAAGCTACGTTATTCCTGAGTAACATAGGCTATTTTTTAATCCCGAAAACGGGTCCTGTGGGGTGGCCCACGGGAGCGAAGCCGCGGGGAACAGCTAGTTGGATATATAAATAAACAAAAACAGCAAATAAAATAACTAAAATACATGTTGATGTTGCATAATAATAAATAAATTGTTACTTTTAGTAATATTTATTACCTATTTGTGGATTATGGATGCAATAAATTTTATTTGATATAAAACAACACAAAATGTTAAATAAAGTAACAATGTGTTTAATCGATATAAATTTCTTCATTGATAAAGTCGACTGTTATAAGAATCGAATCGGTACCACATAAGTTTACCAATAAATAATTAGTTTTTAAGCTGTCTAATGTAAAATTACAGACTGAACAGAGAGAATTACACATATTATGCTTTATGCGAAATAAGTTCGAGAGGAGTGACAAGATATGAAAATATCAATTAAACCTAGATTCGATCTGAAAAAAAAATTTTCACAGCTTTGCTGATCAATCTCTTTTTTACTTCATCTGAGTTTTCTAAGTAGAAGGAACAAAACTTAACCACTACACTCAACAAATCCTTTTGCCTAACTTATTAAAATTCCAACCACAATACACAAATAAACTCACGGAAAACATAACAAACCAACTTCACCATTAAAAGTTTTCGCATAAAACCCCGTATGAGTCGTACGAGGCCATAAAGTCGCCAAATATTAATATGAAAGTGGTCGCAGATTTGTCGGAGATTGCGCTCGTAATTTGCAGGTAGTCGCTAATGCGTCGCGCGCATACAATTTCCATGTAAACTGCATGCGGCCGTAAACACCATCCGCGGTATTCCAGATTGAAAGCATCGTATTTAACGATCATCATACGTGTGTTGAATTTGCATCAACTGTCTATATTAAGCCATTCCTCATGATGTCGTTTGCTTATCTATCTGCTTTGTTTCGTGTTTTGTTTGTTTTTTTTTTTGTTTTTAGGTTTGTCGTTGATATAAGCATTAAGCAAGTTCTATAATTTCATCGCTGGTTATCGTTTTGGATAACGACCTAAGACACGTAAGTCCTGGCCGTGACCATTGGGCCACAACCAATTTGCTTTAACTGTCTTATTAACACGTTTACAAGCTTTTGTTTTTTTTCTATTGTTTTGTGTTTTAAATCGAACAAACAAATTGTGTCTTTTTTGTTTTGATTTTAGATTTGTCTTTGATATAAGCATATTCTATAATGTCATCGATGGTTATCGTTATATAATTTACTAGAACTTTACGCACAAGTACAAAGGCGGACTTTTTGCTTTAGCCACTATATTTTTATTGGATTTATCACCCATTATGTTTTTTGTTTTGTTCTAAAATTAATCAAATCGTTCTTCGTATTAGCTACTATTTATTTTATTATAAAATGAATGAAAAACATTACAATAGCTTTGTTTTTGTTACAATTCTGTAATAAGTTGGCTCCTTAGGCTGCTTTTATACCTATTTCTTTGGAGAACCTTATACCATTGCCTTTGAATTATTTAATTTGTTCAAGATGAATCGTGTTTGCCTTATTAATTATTTCTTCCGACTAGCTTATGAAATTCAATGAGACAGTTGAGCGTACTTACAGTACTTACGAGAACCGCCTCCAATTTTCTTTTCCCTTTAAATCCTACCTTACATTGAAAAGCAATTTTCTAACGTTAATTAGATGTATAAACATGGCTTTGAGAGTGGCAGTTTCAAAATGATTCTCAAACCTCGTATTGAAATCTACTTTTTCCATTTATTGGTTGATTAAACCGCGGAAAATATATTCCCAGCTCTTCAAACTATTTATACCTATTCCATGCGAGATGAATGAATACTTAAAATTTCATTACTGATTCGCTTTAGATTGCATTTTGGTGTCGAAATATGTTTATTTTCTTTTTCAAACTGCGATAAGATCAGAAAGTGCTATTGCTGCAAATATTTAGTACCTAGATGATTCGTACTGTAAAAAAAATTATTTAATATAATATTCAGCTTCATCTCATGGACGAGGATCAAGACATTAAAAATGTTGAAGTTAGAGTAGAAAAAAATTATAATTAAAGAAATATCAATTTTGCCAATGATATTAATTAGACTCAAGAAAAACTAGATTTAATTTCTGTACGTCAAAATAAATTTATTCTCATGAATTACAAAACAGCAGATGATCTTAATAACCTGTCTGATGTAGTGTATCTAAGAAAAGCTTTAATTTGTAAGTTAGATTTATTGACATCGCTGATTGTAAATACATTTGCACACCATGTGCAGTGAGCAGGATATGCTGAAACTAATTTAGTGTAACACCTTATGTACCATATCACATGGCTTTAGATGATAGAATGTCACCTGTCTGGAGCCTAAATTTCTTGCTTCTCAACGTGATTTAGTTTTAAAGAATTCAACTTCGCTGCAGCAGTTAAACAATACCTTTAGGCAATCGATATAAAAAATACACTATAAAGCAATTAAGAACTCGAACGTGCATCATCACATGCCTATCCTCTTTCCATCAATTGTGGCTACAGTAATTGAATGTCTACTCCACTAACAAACCCACACGAAAAAAAATACACTCGTCAAAAATTTCCCAATTTTTCCGTATCGGAACACATACATCACGCGCCAAGCCATTTTTCAAACGGTTTGCAAACTTTTAAACGAAAAGAATTATTTTGTCATATAAAAAATACACGATCAAAACGGCCACGTTATTCAGTCCAAGTGACCCAAAAATAAAATCATCTGACGTTTGTGTATGCCCGATCTGTTATGGGAAATGGGCACTGGAAAAAAGCCTTTTAGCGATACGCGTCTTACCAACCCATGCTGCCGTTGCCGTCCATGCTGCTATTTGAGAAAATCGTATTTTGTATTATAGACGAAAAACAAAAAACTAAGAAGTAATAAAAAATTATACTGTTTATCAACTATCTTACTAATATTATAACTGCGAAAGTTTGGATGTATTTGTCTGTGGATGTATGTTTGTTACTCAATCACGCCCGAACGACTAAAAGTAACTGGATGAAATTTGGCACAGATATAGATTATAGTCTGGAATAGCACATCTATTTTTCATCCCGGTATAATGTTCCCTTGGGATAAGAATACACTTTTCACACGGGTGAAGCCGCTGGCAGAAGTTAGTAAATCGTAATTATGCGAGAGTGAGAATCAAAGACTTACCTAATCTTATCAAAAATATGTTTGTAAACAAATTAATTTGGGGCGTTTTTATTTTAAACCTATTTGTTTGTAGTTGAAAAATACTGCTTAAACAAATTGATCGAGATTTTTTTGCTGATTACAATGGCATCAAAAAACGAATATCGCCAAATTGTCACATATCGGCATTCTAGCTATTATATAGGACGGCAGCATGAGCGAGGTAGTGAGTTCCAGGAAAAATTAAAAAAAATCGGTTTTATATGAATCTGTTACAAGACGTGCCATAGTTCAGTGAAATATTGTAGCGTAATATGCTTCACGTCATTCCGACTTTAATTAATATTGCATGTACGTTGCATTTCAAACACATGTTTTTTTGGTACAGTTCTAAGTAATGAATGTAAATATTGTGCTAACGATTTTGTTTGCTTTTATTTTGTGTTGGCGTAGTTTATTAGATGTATGTATGTTTTATTAGTAAAGGCAGAAAATACTTTACAATAAACATAAATGGTTTCAAATCCGGGCAAATGTGAACTTTGCAATTCATATTATGTACCTACTTACTAAGGTTATCCTATCTAGACCTCGCTTACATTAGTAAAGGAAAACTATCGTGAGGAAACCTGAACTTAGAAGATTAATGCTCGTGTCTACTCTGTATGAGAAAAGGCCTGTACTGCAGTGGGTTTGGGTGCACGGGTGGCGCAGTGGTTGAGCGATTGACTGCTGCGCTGCGTGTCGTGGGTTCGATTCCCGCACGGAACAAATATTTGTATGACCTACAGATAGTTGTTCCGGCTCAGGGTGTTATCTGTGTGAGTTTGTTTGTTTGTAAACGCACCCACGATACAGGAAGAAATTCCTAGGGTGGGGTAACGATTATTTTTTAAATCTAAATCTGTAACAGGCTAGTATTTAATGGTGAAAAAAATATCTTTTGACAAAAGATAGTAAAAAGTTACTGCACAACACACACGCCATGGATCATCAAAGGGCTGCTTCACAAGCTCCCCAAAGCGCTCGCGTGAAGTACAGTGCGGAGCGATGCGATACGTTAAGTTGCGGTGCTGAGCGGTGCGGTAGGTTGCAGAGCACAGCGTTGTGATTTTTTATTTTTATTATAACATCACGGCTGTTCCCAAAAGTCTTGCTCCCCAAAGGTTAAGCAGAGATACACCCACATTTTGTCAGCTATGTTTCAGTCCCATGCAAAAGGAGGCTTGCCGTTAACCGTGCACAAGGCCAGACTCCGGGCTGACAAGTTTCAGGTCGAAAAATCCTTACTTATTTTCTTTGAATTTTTATCATGACCATGTCTACCCGATTGAATATAAACTAGATATATACATTATAGGAAAATACAGAATTAATTTCAGACCGGGTATAATGCGAAGGCTCCTGGATTATCCTGACACAGACGTTGCGATATTAATCGGGCCTTCTAGGAAAACAATCAGAGAAAACATTCGACGGCTAATGGATGGAAATGAAGAAAATCCTACATTATTGGCAAGCAGAAATTGTTTTCTATTTCGGACATTCTTAGGCTGAAGTTTTATAAAAACAGGACTTAAGGGTACACTAGTCGAAAATTCTTTCATACAAACGTAGTTTGGCTTTTACTCCACTGTTTGGCGATGAACGGTCGAAATAAAAAAATATATCAATTTGTCTCATCATTATCTAGCCCTGTATGGAAGCAAAAAAGTAAAAAAGATATTAACTTGAAAGTTATGAGCTTCGAAAGTTCCATATTTCAACACTAATTTTAATGCATCTTTGGGCGCAAATAAGTACCATAAGAAGAAGGAAAATTGAAAAACGGCCTCCATTAAGGGGTAGATTAGTAGTTCAACAATGCAAATAATTTTATTTTGAACAGATACGTTCAGTCGTTTTTTCATGATATCCAGACTCCCAAAGGTCTGTTTATAAAATTTCGCGCGCTCGTTTTCGTTCTAAATCATCATCCATTTCGGTACAAAAATGCAAAAGTGTGTATTCGTACGCGAACTAGCTGCTTACTACTCATAACAGCATCTATCTGTTCCGCACGTGTTTTCGGTTGATATAGCATGCAAATTAACCCCGCGCACAAAATAGTTCGTGCCGTCGACTAGTGTACCCTTAACTACAATTATTGTTGGCTATAATAAAATGCAGGTAGTCGATTGTTCATTTTTGTATTTCCCATGTTGTGCACGAAATTTTTTAGTTAAACATTTAAATACGATGCAAACATACGCCCAAATAGAGCAATATAATAAAACGACGAATAAAAGGATCATACAATCCCTTTACATCATTTTAAAATAAATACATGTTGCGCACCTATCAAATTCATTTGTACCGATATAGTGATACAAGGGGTGTCCCGTAATTTGATTGCGTTGCATATAGTTTGTTACAACGATGCGTATTAATATTCAGTGGCTGCAATGTCGATAGAAAACACCCTGTGGCGCGCCGCGTATCGCTCTTTTTGACGCCGAGGATATTGTTCTTATGATAATATTGCGTGGTAGACGACCGGGGCGCGATGTGCTAATTCTTAGTACAAGCAATCTGTCTCGCCGGAAATTGATTTTTTCAAGAATTAATACACAAACTCCTTTAGATTTACCAGTTCAACTCTCTAGAAAATATTTTAAATTGCTACAGCCCAAGCAAAAAGATAAACGTGAAAAGTTCGTAACGATTTAAAATAGTGAAAAAGCTTCAATGAAAAAAGCGGAGTTGCAGAGTCCTTTCACGCGAAGGGCTCCGGTCCGTTTTAGAAGTAAAGCGATGAAGATTTGTAAGGATTAGTTAGATAAACAACTTTCTTTATATAAAGGAAAATAAAGACAAGTAGGCCGTAGGAGAAAATAAGAGGGGAGCGTTTTCAAATCTTGCGTCTGTATGTACCTACGAATTTTTACGTGGCGTGAGGTGTGATAAATGGAGCTAAGTGTGTGCGCCTCAAGTGTGCCTAATATCCAACGTGCGTTTATGATGAAAATTCACGTTTATGCGAAGGCATCTGTTTTTTAGGAAGTTTCATTATTTTTATACGAGATAGACGACTGCTCACGAGTATGTAAATGTTGTACTTATGTATATTTTATAAGATTTGGCGTCCGTTATTGCTCTTTGTTTAAAGTTTTAGTAGGTCATTAGAGAGGAGAATGTACTATGATACTCGGATAGCAGATGTGATTTTTACCTCAGATTATAATTTTTTATGGTAGCCAACCAAATAAGGAGCTATGCTATCAACAGATACTACGGCAACACGATTTTAAAACCAAAGGTTTATTTAACTACCATGCAATTACAGTGACAGGACAGTTGAAAGTTAAAAACAACAAAATAATCACACAATACTTCGTTACCCCTAAATAAGTCCACAGAAAAACCGCATAAAACTGTGCATTTTCGAACAACAAACATACATTTCAATTTTATTTATTTCTTTTGGTATACGCTGCACGTATTTCTGGGCGATTTTACTGCTTCATCTCTAAATTGGATTTGTAAATAAATATTCGCCGTTGTATATGACGTTACACTTTTGCCCAAAGGCAACATAACGAGTGACTGGACTTGTCCTTTAATTTTTTGCAGACCGTAGTCTGAAACGCTGGGCTTTATTTTCACGTTCGCAATTAATGAATCTGAATGATTTTTCAGGTAGCATTTTGTGTTTGATTTTTAACGGCCAAATCAGATTTAAAAAATAATTGTGATTCAAATTCAAATAATTTATTTCAATTTTATTAAATCATATAAAAGGAATTTTTGAATTTTCAAACAAAATACTAAATTATTAGATGATCAAAATTAACATTACACATATTATAGCATAGACGAAAATAATACATGTCACGACTGGTATATTGAATGAAATAGTTTTTACAAACTTTTTACGATTTTTATTTTTGAGTAATCTGTATGATGTACATACGTAATAAATACTAGGCATATCTATGATAGCTATCTATGTTAAAATTTGCGGGACCGATACTCTGTCAAATAGACAACGTTTACTAATCTGTGCATAGTCTAACCGTAAACATTAACTACTAAAATCGTCCCAATCTTTCTTTCAAAGTAAGCTCCAGTATCAACAAAGGCTGAAGCTCTCAGGGCTACATGAAACAGTACTAAAACTGTTTGTGTTCCCTCGTGACAAATCGCGCCCGCATTCACGCACTGTCGTATCAGTCACAACTTATCTGTGACCGTTTGTGGCAGCGCTACGAGCTAACTCTAATGTCTGTTGACTTCCTGACTTCCAATAGCAGTGGAAATAGGGAATTATAATGTAGTTTCAAATGAGAAAATCTACTTTAAGTAAGTATTTGATATAACATTAAATTCAATCAATAATATGAATGACGACAAGCTCGTCAGTTTGGGTAAAAAAAAACACGAAGAAAATCGTTGCGCCAAATCCCCAACATCACAGACATTTCAAACGTGACTTACTCGTAGAACTTTGGTCCCATATACGTCACCAATAAAATCTGTCAAGAAGCAAACTGTATAATAAGTACAGACGTATGGCGCACGAGATTCGAATAAGAATTACACATTACAACTCGTACCTACGAGTATATCGAACGAATGAAGTTTAACATACTTATGTAAATATGTCGCAGGGAGCGGGACCCTGGGATTTTATTACAAGAATTTCCCCGTTCGTAACTGATGTAAATTTTAAACGTACAAGACGCGATACGGATGTTAAGAATTTTAACATTCAAGGAAGTGAGTTAAAAATGTATGTGGTGTTGTTGAGGCGTGTGTTGTACAGGATTTTGTTTGATAATAGAGTTTTGTGAGTCGGCAGATACTTCGTGAATGTGAATTTGAATATTGTATTATCGGGGATTGCTGCTTGGGATTTTGAAGGTATCTAATGTAAGTCATGAGTAATGGTGAATGACTTTTGCTTAATTAAAATTTGATAAGCCCGGATAAGGCTTCAGCACCGTAGACCACATATATACGCTGCGGCAGGTTATACAGAAGACCGAAGAGTACAACCTGCCTCTCTGTTTAGCGTTTGTGGACTACGAGAAAACCTTCGATTCGATCGAGACCTGGGCTGTACTGCAGTCTCTCCAACGGTGCCAAATTGACTATCGGTACATCGAAGTGTTGAAGTGTTTATACAAAAACGCCACCATGTCAGTTCGACTTCAGGATCAGACCTCGGAACCAGTCCTTCTGCAGCGAGGTGTGAGACGGGGAGACGTCATATCTCCGAAGCTGTTTACCGCTGCACTGGAGGATGTCTTCAAGGTTCTGGACTGGTGAGGGCTAGGCATCAACGTCAATGGCGAGTACATCACTCACCTTCGGTTTGCTGACGATATAGTGGTTATGGCTGAGACCATGGAGGACCTCAGTACAATGCTCGATGACCTCAGTAGAGCTTCCGGAAGAGTGGGTCTTAGAATGAACATGGACAAAACCAAGGTGATGTTGAATGCCCATGTTACACCCACTCCTATCAAGGTAGGAGACTCTACACTCGAAGTTGTGGGCGACTATGTCTACCTGGGACAAACGATACAGTTGGGTAGGGCCAACTTCGAGAAAGAGGTCAACCGTCGAATCCGACTCGGCTGGGCGGCGTTCGGGAAGTTGCGCGGTATCTTCTCGTCCAACTTACCACAGTGTCTCGAGACGAAAGTCTATGACCAGTGTGTGTTGCCAGTGATGACATATGGCTCTGAGACGTGGTCGCTTACAATGGGCCTCATCAGAAAACTTACAGTCACTCAAAGGGCAATGGAGAGGGCTATGCTCGGAATTTCCTTGCGTGATCGAATCAGAAATGTAGAGCCGCAAGAGAACCAAGGTTACCGACATAGCCCGAAGAATTGCCAAACTTAAGTGGCAGTGGGCAGGGCACATTGCTCGCAGAACGGATGGCCGATGGGGCAGAAAGGTTCTGGAGTGGCGACCGCGAACCGGAAGACGTTGCGTTGGAAGGCCTCCTACCAGGTGGACCGATGACCTGGTGAAGGTTGCGGGAATCCGCTGGTTGCGAGACGCACGGGACCGGTCAATGTGGCGACGCTTGGGGGAGGCCTATGTCCAGCAGTGGACGTCTTTCGGCTGATATGATGATGATGATGATGAAGCCTGGATCTATAATACACAGGATCAAATACGCTAGCAGCAAGTCAACCTTTCACCAAGGTAGCTGTAGTTATTTGAAATTATAAGTTTAGGTCTAAGCAAAAAAAAAAAAAAAAAGGTCTAATCTCCGTTTATCTTTATTAGATATCTATACTCATCACGCTTGCAGTGTTTCGCAACTTCAACCTTTTGGTCTAACTATGCGATTGTGCGCACAGCTGTTTTACTTTATTTCCGTAGGATAGGATAGGAGGACCCGTTTACCGCACTTAGATTCGCATTAGGTCCGTTGTGCGTGCAGGCCTCCTCTCTGTGAGAGGGAATGGGCCGTAATCCACCACGCGGGTCCAGTGCATGTTGGTGAATGTCACATGTCTTCGAATTTTTGGTTCTAAGACATGCCGGTTTCCTCACAATATCTTCCTTCAGCGTTTTGAGAGCAGTGGTGATGAAATAATTTACAAAAAGTAAAGCGATTGCCTGGGTTCGAACCGACAACATACAACTTGTAAGTCGCGGAAGTCACCACTGGGCCACCACTGCTCTCCTTTACTTCCGTTTTACTATTAGGTTTGTTATTTTCGAAACTTGTGTGTCAATTTGCCAAAGTGGTGTTTTATCCAAGCTACATTTGACACAGACAATTGCAAATAGAAGCCATTCAATTCGAGCCCTAATTACAAAGTCAATCAAAACAACGTGACCAAGGTATTCCGGGAGTAGTCTACTGATCCTTACTATTTATACTCGGCTGCAAACCCTGAGTGTTGGCAGGTCTGTTGTTACCATAATGCAAACAAATTGCAGAATTGCCCATAGAGTGTAATTTGCAATCATTGACTTTATTATAGTAAACATTTTATTTCGGACAAAATGTAAATAAGCGTTTGTTACTGAAATATTTTCAATACAAAAGAAATCCTAGGATATAATTATGTTAACAGCTATAGCACAGTAGGTATAGCTATCTCAGCCGCGAAAAAATTTAGGAAAATATACCGTGACCGTGACTTTCCTATGTAAGAACATTATTTGCTAACTGAAAAATTTATAACTGAAACACTCTAAGAATGTTTCCTATAGTTTGTCATCTTATGGATAGATCAGGAAGTTCTTAATCGCGGCATTAATTACAGTCTTAAGGACTGATCCCCCTTCCTAATTGAGACGAAGCTCACTCATTATTACTTTGTTATCGTTACATTCAACGAAGCCATCTCTACCTGATATATTTTCACTGGGACCACGCCACGGGCGTCAAAATTACCAAAATGGTCTGACATAGATATGGTATTAACCCAAAAAAAATATTGTTCAACGATAATCTCATCAAATGTTTATCTCATAAACCCTTGTGTTGCCGAGAGCTCTATAAAATTACTTCGTTACTATATGTACGTTTTATTATTCTATTAGACAATACTGATTAGCTTTGAAATAATTTACTCCGAGGTATAATTTTCCGAAATACAATCTGGTCCCTGGACGGGTCTATTATCCAAGTCCACGTTTATTTGGAACAAAAGCGTTGATACGTTAACCCCTTGCAACTGTAGGTCCGTTCGTGCGGTACAAATTATTTGTGTGTTTGTACGTTAACATTCATGATGGAGTGGACTTGCATTATTTTCGTTCGGTCATAGTCGTACGTAAATATAATTAATGTGAGAAATGTAGTTGGAAAGGAAGATGAATGAATGTTGTTTTAATTTGTGTGGCATAATATTAAGGTTAACGTGTGACGTCATGCATACGCGACGACATTTTTCCGTTCCCTAGGTGCGCCGGATATAGGAACTGAAAAATGCTGTCAACCCCACTACCAACTTAAATGACCGAGTAGTAAATCTTTTCACCTCAACATGTGACTATATTATTCAGTGTTAATCCGTTCAAATCTCACTGTGAAAACTTAGGTGAAGTGAATAAACTGTTTGTATAGGCTGATTTAATTCATAGACAATTTTTCAGCACGTGAGGGTACTCATGGGTATTATCAACTTTTTTTATATTTTCGGAATCAATCTACCGTCTCTTAAGATACAGGTAACCCTAGTTTAAGAGGCAGGGTTCACTAATTGTGTACAGATCTTGTTCATGCAGCACCTGTCTAAGTCTCTTCTACCAAGCAGTTGCAATTTATTATTTGTAATTATTGAAATTATAAATCTAATTATTATTTTTACTTATAGACATAAAAATTTTAATCTGTGTATCTGTAAAAAAAATTAGTACAAATATTTTTATTTTTTTATTTTTTATTATTGTTAATCACCACATCAATCAACTTGAACTCGTCAAAATTCTGCGTTCTCATTCATTCGATGGTCTGCCCATTTTCTGTCCAAATCCGTTCAACCGTTAATGATTATTTGATTAAAATAATATGCAAACAAACGTACAGATGATCACAATTATAATATTAGTAGGATTACTGCCATACAACTTTCATCTAAGTACACAGTACGAACGATCGCTCCCTAATAACACATGACAAGGCTGGAATATGTGTTTTTCTGCTCCTTTTTTCTTCGTTAATTACCTCGAGAAGACTAGGCATAGAGTAGACAAGTTTTTTTATTCTGAAGATTAGAGTCACGTCCAGTGTATTTATTACTTTTTTTATTACGTAGCAGAGAATAAAGTTGGGATAAGGGCAAAAGTTTTTATCAAGAATTTTGACTGGCTCCTAAATAAATTTTTGTACTTATAATTTATTTGAGGTACGTGTTCTGTAGATTGTACAACAAATAGGATTAAATATTTTATATTCTACATACTCAACTTGTAGAGCGTAAAACGTTTTCTTATTCCACTTGCTATATATAGCTAAAATGTTTGCATGGATGAACATTTATTTAGTTAGTTAGGTACCTACTTAAATTTTCACTCACAAGAATAAATGAAACTTCAAATGGAGTCTTTTGAAATTAAAAATGTTCTAGCGAAAGTAAAACAGTACGTTGAGATCAACTTTTTTCTATTTACATATATCTTCACCACAGGTTACAGGTAACTTTTAACCTGCATCATCCCACCGCTGGGTAAAGGCCACTTCCAATGACGTCCAGATTTCGCAATCTAGAGAAAATGTGGATCACGTCATTTATTATTCACCAGCTCGTCCCGCTATACACTTTATTCTTCTACGGGGCTTGCCGAATTTTATTAACACATATTTTCAAATAAACATTTGCTACAAACTGGTAGAAGTACCATGCCAGTAACTTCATATCGGCTTATCCACTGACCGCGAAACACTTCGCCACTTATAGCACCCAAAGGCACTATTACTTTGTGTTTCCACATCAGAAACTAGGCTAGTATCGGCAACAAACTGAAAACTCTAGTAAAACTCAATAATGAAAACTGAAAATTTTGGGACCACCTACTTTTATTTTTATTGTAAAGTTATTTCCTATTGACATTATAAAGTTTATTTTCCGGATTAGAACAGGAACAGTTTGTTTGTTACCGGAATGAAAACTATTCAATGTCCTTCCCAGGGTCTCAAATTATCATCACACAAAATTTCATCTAAATCTGTTCAGCAGCTTAAGCGTGAAAATGTAACGGACAGTCAATTACTTTATCATTTATAATATATTACTAGCGACCCGCCCCGGCTTCGGCCATAAAAAAATTATTCTCGTTTCTCACTCTTTCTACTCGTGAAAACTGCATGATAATGCGTTCAGTAGTTTTTGAGTATATCGCGTGCAGACGCGGTGAGGGGCTTTATTTCATAACATGTACATATACACATGTACATGTGTATATTACGAGAAGTATGGATAAGTATGGATTTCGGTCATCCTAATAAAAATATTTTGAGAGGCCTTTGCCTTTCAATGGGACTGGCTGGTACCTATTATCATTATTATTATATCATTGTGTTCTTTTCATGTATGAGGCATCCCGTGTTAATTTAATGACGGTCACACACAATAACAATCTTAGTGACCTTCCTGATGGTTCGACGCGATTCGATTTATATCACACTTATAAGCAATTTTTACGAAGTGAAATTGCAAGTACGTTCACGTGGATGCAATGCGATGCAATTCGATCCATTTACGCTTAAAATTTTCTTAGAAAATACTTGTATGATGTCGCACCGACAGGAAAGTCCCTAAATCTTTCGTAGAATAGACTACTATTACAGGGTCATGTTTCCCTTCAGTTAATAAAACAAACATTAAAAAAAATAAAAACATAATAGTACTTACTGTCAAATTTATCACGCAATGTGTTAATGACATGTGTGCTGGCAGCGTGATAGCCATTGTTACCTTAAAATCATTAAACGGCATTAATTCATAGCGCATACTGTTCTGTTAACATCGAAATGAATTTATTAGTATCGGTAGGAGCTTATTATTGTTAATAAAAATTAAGTTTGTAAATATGTAAAAGTGCTTTAGCGAGTTGCTCTTTAAAGCGGCTAAAACGGTAAAGCAGAAATTGAAAATATTAACGGGACATTTGGTTTATCAACAAAAAAGTTACCCAATGGGGTTAGATGAAGACAAAACATAATAAATGGAAAATATAAAATTACTATGAGGGTTTTCTAATGACATTCTTCATACTTAATTTAATCTTTTCCGCTGATCACTTTTTCATAATTTTACATAAGTAATTCTAGGATCTGTCTAATAAAATTGACTGCTTGTTGATTTAACAATAACATAATTTCAAAAATGCACGTGCGTTCTGTTTGAATAGAGATTTTTGCCCTGCAGTGGGACTATCTCCACAAAATTACTACTGTTACTTGAATCTGTCGATGGATGGAGAGGGAGAGGGAGGCCAGAGAAGAATTGAAAAGATAGTGTAAGGATGGGCAGTGAATGACAGCGTGACGGCTGATGGGGCAAAATTGAAGAAAAACACGTGTGGCACCGACACAAAGCAATCCTATATTCTTATAAATTTTGCATCCCATAAATTACACTTTCTAAACGCACATAGATTACTAGTACACTACATAATTCCGCACAATAGGCTCACTAATAGATTACAAGCATTATCATGTTAACATTCTATGTTCATAAACGGCTAACATTCCAATTACGAGGTTTCATTACCAGACTACCAGTTTTGGTTTCATTTGTTGCACTCACTGCTTGAATTGGTCAATTTGGCCGAGGCAATAACCGTGTTGGCCAGTGCTAGAGCTATCATTGGTCTATTATGGGTTCAAGTATTGTTTTGATATAAGCTCTGAGAAACTTTATGTAGCTATATTTAGCTTATAATAAATCTTGTCCTCTGCCATGTAGTGTTTTAAATTAGACATTCTGGCGGTAAAATGGAAGCCGACCCTAGCAAAGTATACTAAGAATACCTACATTCTTAATGAGTATGCGTAGCAAATCTACCAGCAATTAAATTAACGATTTCTTTATCCACTAGCTGCTAATAATATGGTTTCTGTGCAATACAGCTGTTGTTCAATTAGTACCAACTGCAAAAAATTGACGAAGGAGAACAAATATCAGCGAGCAAGAGAAAAACAAATGAACGTTGGCTGGCAAGAACGTTTCTGTTTTCAAAATTAACGCGAGTCAAACAACGAATTTCACGAAAAAGAAAAACCGTGAACACAGCATTACCAAACGACTTACAACGGATAATTTAGCCGGAGCAATACGAATAGTTTTTGTGGCAGAAATTAAGACTGATATAACAAAACATTGGGGAAAAACTTTAGTATAACAAACACACAGCGCGGTTAACGTCAGAACTACTTCCAATTAGACGTCTGAGCCTATTAAACGGATCCAACACAAGTTAAGTTTTAAACTTTCACGCAAATATTCAGTAATAGTTAGCAGGCAACTTTATTGGTTAATCAGCTTTTATCACTGGATCTGTTTGTGCTGTTTCTAAATTGTAGTGGGTAAACATTAATTAATTTAAAGGCTTTCTCTCCGTCTGTTCGTGTTATAAAGTTTCGTGATATCAAAATACATGACTAGCTTAATTAAATCCTACTCTTAATAATATTAGAAATGTGAAAGTTTGTGCCTATGTTTGGATGTTTGTTATTTCAAACTCAAAACATGTAATTCAATTAAACCATTAACTTGTACAAGCACTTTCAACTTGTCAAAAAGCTATATTAATAATATTATCCCGTTAATAGTACGTTCTCGTGGGACATTTTTTGACTTTAATAGCATAAGCTAGTTCAAATTGAGAGTTAATATTTCGATCAAAAATGTAGGTAATATACTTTACAAAAGATAGCTTGATCTCTGCGACAGCTGTCAGTATCAATACAGAAACAATAGCGCTTGACAGCCTACAATAACGTATGCGTCAGTTTGACACAATATGTCGCAGAGATAAAGCTATCTTTTATGAAAAATAGGAATTCTGCACGTGTTAGCACTTGCTAGCAAATAGGATCATGTCCTGGGATATGCTACACAGTTCCAATATTGATACTTTAAAAGAAAATCCCTTTTGTACATTTTCTCACGTGACAAAAATCCCTAGGGGCGGGCCCTAGGGATTTTTGTCGCAAATTAGTAGATTTTTTATCTAGGGAGCAAACAACTATTTTAAAGGCGAGAGGGTCATTTTTAATCCAGTGCGCAGCGAAGTAACTACTCGCGAGCTACAGCGTAGTAAGTACTCTACTTTTTATCACTTTCTATAAGAAAATAAGTAAATGCAACTTATGAACAAGAATATATTTACATACAATTATGAACCATAAGACATAAAATATAAATAGTTAGAGGCTTATGTTTATTTTTGAACAATTATGGAAGTGCGTCGTAACAATTTTATTATTACTATCCGTTACAGTTGTAGATTTATTTACAGATTGAGAATTTGAAATAGTCTCAGAAAACGGTGTCTCAGGATGAAGTTTTTGAGAAACTTGATTATTTTCTGGCATGGGTTATGGTTCACGATATTCTTTAGACGTGGATGGGTGCGGAGACGGCTCTTTTAAATTTATGTTTTCAACAAATCGGTGGCAAATTTTGGCTTTGTTTTTAATAGATTCAGCAACCGTAGATGATTTCCATCTCTCTTTAAAACGGGCATGTCCACTCCCGAATCAGTTAAGAGAGTGGCAGATGTTCTCTTCTCCGGAAACAGAGGCCTGTATACAGCTTAACATCAGGTACTTTAAATAAGAGACGATTTCCTGAGGCATACCCGAAAACTTATTTTTTTCAATAGGTTGACTTGTAAATTTCCCGTTTTGGTAACGGATAAAGAATCTATTGGTTTTCATATCAGAAGGGCGAAGTTTCTGGTTTTTTTCATCAATAAGTTTGTACACTCCTCGGATAATAAACGATCTATCGATTTTGGTTTTTGTATCTTTCAACTTTATCAAAAGTAATTCATCTGAGTGAGTCTCAACATCATCGATCGTTAGCTTAAGAAGCTCATTGCTATGACAAGCCCCATGAACTCCAAAAATCAACACAACCTGTAACAAAAACAAACAAAGTAAGACTCAAAATTTGATGCTGTTAGCAAATTAGTCACCTAATTGTAAATACTAACTTTTATCAGGAGATAGATTTCATCGGGAGCGTCATCGCTCAAATTTTAATGTGCTAAGTGTCGACTTTAGCATTGAATATATACTCCAATGAGTTATAGGTTTTTTGGGTTCCGTAGCCAAATGGCAAAAACGGAACCCTTATGGATTCTGTCGGTCTATCTGTCTGTCCTTCCGTATGTCACAGCCACTTTTTTTCGAAACTATAAGAACTATGCTGTTGAAACTTGGTAAGTAGATGTATTCTGTGAACCGCATTAAGATTTTCACACAAAAATGTAAAAAATCAATAAAATTTGGGGTTCCCCATACTTAGAGGTTTCTGATATTTTTTTTTTCTAAACTGATCTGTTTGCGCGAGAGATACTTCTAAAGTGGTAAAATGTTTGTCCCCCCCCCCTGTAACTTCTAAAATAAAGATAATGATAAAACTAAAAAAAAAATATGATGTACATTACCATGTAAACTTCCACCGAACATTGGTTTGAACGAGATCTAGTAAGTAGTTTTTTAATACGTCATAAATCGTAAACTGCAATTTACCAAGTACGGAACCCTTCGTGCGCGAGTCCGACTCGCACTTGGCCGGTTTTTTAAATTTAGCTATATCTTGAAAATATGCTACAAACACATTTTCCGAAAAAGATTTCGCTCTTCTTGCATTTTTCCAAAGGATGAAATTGTTGTATGCTTTGACATATTGTTCACGGGATTTTGTAGGTAAAAGACTTTTCATCACATTTTTAGCGTCCGATACAATATTCTCTGGAGTCAATATAATACTTTCACTTGAAGAAGACGCACTCATTTTTTATAATTCTAAAATCTAAATTTGAAACAACTACGAATGAAGGCAGAATGCATTTAATTTCGCACGTTGTTTATTTTTCATCAACTTTTTTTTTAATTTGGCGCGCTCGCAGTTTTTCAGCCAGACACTTCAATACATTGTTCCCGCATGGTTTGTGATTCACCTCTTTGCTGATTGGTACATTTACTAACAATATCTACATTCCAAATTCAAATCAATTTTGGTCCCTAAGGGATTAATGAGCTATTTTGGACCCTGTTTACGAGGAATAAACTAGCTCTTTTTGAATAGATGTGATAGAATAGTTATTTGTGTTACAAGGGGACAAAGTAATATTTTGTTCTTCCAGGGCGTTATTTTGAATTCAGAGCTAAGCGAAGGATTCTATAGTAGAATCACGAGCGTAGCGAGGGATTCTAACGTAGAGTCCTTAGCTTAGCGAGGAATTCAATATACGCCGCCCGAGAGCAAAATATTTTGTCCCCGAGTGATACACACTATTTTTCATCACTACCGAAGAGAAAAATAAAATGCTACGAGTACCTACCTACTCGAAACTAGTATTTCCTCTATGGCGAAGCCTAGTGTGAAAAATTTTCGAGAAAAAATAAATTTAAAGAAAGAACTACAGTTTTTTTAAAGCACATTGCCGCCATAACTTAGAACCAGCCAGTAACTTATATTAAAACATATGCGTTCGACCTATTATTTGATTAAATTCACATACTTATCAACAAAGAGTTAGTATAATACTAACTCCTTACTAACCAATCACAAAAATGAATTTATCACCATAGGGAATTGAATGTTAGTTAGTGATATTTTTTTTTACATTAGACCTTCACGCGAGCGCCTCCAACCCTACTATGCAAATCTATCAAAAGCACGAAGCGGACCAATCAGAAAAGAGAAAGCTCAAACTCCTACGGGCGCAAAATTGGATTTGGCTCCCGCTATCCTCTATAGACAATTCTCGTTTTTCGAATAGGTGTGATGAAAACCCTATTTTTTATGTGTACATAATCTTGAATATCAGTGATGCGGTCCTCGAGAATAGTGCCGCCGCACAGCAAGAAATCTGTAGCTCTGTCTAACATCTACCAACTTACAACTACACCGCACGATGGAAAGCGAATGTTTTTTTTTTTTTGTTTTTTTTTGTTTTAGGCACGCGTTTGACCACTATCTCGCCTGATGTTAAGTGATGATGTGGTCGAAGGTGAAGCACCTTAGCTGTACGCACAATGATAGTATTTTCAAAACGCTTTGTGCGTATGGGTGGGATTTCTGTACAGATTTCGATAAATCTATAGTCACTTCCAAGAGACGGGGATGGAAGTGATGCCAAAAGAAGACTGGAACGTCTACTGATCTAACACAGTGAATTGTAGAACTATATTCAGCATAGACAGTGGCCTACGACTTGGAGACAATTAACTGATCAACCATTTCCCAAATCACTACGAACTAGTAAGTATGGATTTACTCGTAAAAAACACAAATAGATGCAGAAAAGAATTGGAAAAAGATTGTAATTCCCTTGCGGAAAAACCTGAAGTGAAACTCCCGAGTGGGCAAGTCATCATTCGCTGTTTGTATTTAAATATCGTTCCCCTAACGTTCGTGCTATCTTCCGACTACAGCATGTTTGTTGAAGAGTACCGAAAATATCCTCAAACAACCTGGATTTTGAAGCCTTGCGGCAAATCCCAAGGCATGGGTATTTTCCTTATAAACAAACTGTCGAAACTGAAAAAATGATCCCGGGAATCTAAAAAATACTTACAGCATCATTTATTTATTATTTATTTATTTATTTATTATATACTTCATCATCATCATCATCATCATCTTCATCTTCATCTATTCATCATCTCATGAGTAAAGATACTTATGTCATATCTCGCTATATAGATAATCCGCTTCTTATCGGAGGAAAGAATTTCAATTTAAGGATTTACGTCCTCGTTACGTCGTTCCGCCCTTTAAAAGCTTACATGTTTCGGAATGGATTTTGTAGATTTTGCACAATGAAATACGACACGAGCGTCGCTGAGCTCGATAACATGTATGTGCACCTAACGAACGTCAGTGTATAAAAACACGGCAGTGACTACAACAGTGAGCACGGGGGGAAGCTGGGCATAAATAATTTAAAGCTCTATTTGGAAGGGACCCGGGGTCAGGCAGTCATCAACCGATTATTTGAGAGCATACAATGGTTGATCGTGCACTCATTAAAGGCGGTGGCGGACGTTATGTTGAATGACCGTCATTGCTTCGAGTGTTACGGTTACGACATAATCATAGACGATAACTTAAAGCCGTGGCTTATAGAGGTGAACGCCTCCCCATCGATGACGGCCACGACGGTTAACGACAGGATACTCAAGTACAAGCTCCTGGATAATCTTTTATCGGTAGTGCTGCCTCTAGGCGGGATCCCCGACTCACGCTGGAACAAAACGCCTACCGCTGAGGCTTTAGGGGATTTTCAAATTCTCATCGACGAAGACTCTATGTATAAGTGGGAGATGGATCAACGTGAAAGACTTGCCCGCAAAAACTGAAATATAAGTCATATACTGTATTATCTTTGTGTTATAGGCATTCTAATTGGATTGTTAATGAAATATAACATTTCAAATTGGTTTGATTTTTTATTTGAGTACTAATAAAACAAATAAAAAATTGGTTCTATCTGACACGATGGTACTTGTTATAGCGTGAATTGGCGTCTTCTTTTTCTATGAGTTCCTCATCAATGAGCCGTTCGAAGTTACCAAGCGCTTCGGCGGAGGGGATCTTGTTCCACCTCGCGTCAGGAATGCCCTCAGGCGGTATAACCACAGACACAATATTATCTATTAATTTGAATTTCAATATTCTATCACTATGAGTCGTTGATTGTAGAGACGGTGACGCATTCACCTCTACAAGCCAAGGCTTGAGAGTGTTGTCTATTATTATATCGTATCCGTAACATTCAAAGGAGTGGCGATCGTTAGCCATAACAGGTGCGACAGCTTTCAAAGAGTGAACAATAAGCCACTGCATTTTTGCAAACAATCTATTGGTTACAGAGCGCCCCCTCGTACCTTCCAAATACAAGCGGAAATTCTGGATACTCATTTTCCCACCGTGCATACTATTGTAATCTCCGCCGTGCTTCTGCACGCTGACGTTAGTCAAATGCACGTACATATTATCGAGTTCAGCAACGCTCCTATCATATTTCACTGTACAGAATCTACAGAAGCCATGCTGGAATAAATACGCTTTCAGAGGTCGGAATGACGTCACTAGTACATATAGTCGCAGGTCGAATTTCTTTCCGCCAATAAGAAGCGGGTTTTCGATGTAACGCGATATCACGTAACATTCTTTACTGGTCAATTGGGCATGAAATGGAGAATTCGCTTCGCGGGACCATTTCTTAAGTTTCGATAGTCTATTTATAAGAAATATTCCTGCCCCCTGTGACTTGCCGCATGGTTTCATAATCCATGTGCTCTGAGGGGACTTTCTGTATTCTTCAACAAACATGTTGTAGTCGGCAGGCAGTACGTACGTCACCGGTATAAAATCTAAGTGTACATAGCGATAAATCACTTGTCCGTTAGGTAAGGTTACTTCTGTTTTTTCAGCCAAAGGATTACCCTCTCTCTCTAGCTCCTTTCTATACCTCTTGATGTTTTTTACTAATAAATCTTTACGTGACAGT
The DNA here is from genome assembly GCA_945859665.1 of Anorthoa munda. NCBI lineage: Eukaryota > Metazoa > Arthropoda > Insecta > Lepidoptera > Noctuidae > Anorthoa > Anorthoa munda. The sequence continues at coordinate 821,157 of OX243913.1, forward strand.
TCGTAATGGTGGAAAGTGATTTATCAATTGGTTGTCGTTCATTCGGTAGCCGCTCTCCGTGCTGAAAATGTTTCGGCAATTTGCTGTGAAGGACCAGTAGAAGTTCCAATCCTCATCGGTCCCAACTTGCGTCCATCCGCGACGCGCAAAGTTGCTCATTATAACGGACTTCTCCAAGTCGGTACAATAAGTCACTTTCGTTTTTTCCACAACTGGTGGTGTCATTTTTCCATAAACTGTAGGAGATACTTTTTTCCCTTCTGACATTACGCACTATTTTTTTGGATTTATAATTAAAGATATTAATACAACATTAAAAATATAGTCACAACAAAAATAAAATAAAATTTCCGGCAAAGGTTTTGTTTATCCACCTGTGTTTTTCACTGTAAATTTTGCTTTTAATTTTTTTACCATAGCTTTTACCAGCACATACATATTTTTATAAAGAGTTTGTACGTTGGACATAGGGTTTTGTGGTTGAGGTAGAGTAATTAATTTTCAGCGTTGGTGTTAATATTCTGATGTGAAGTGGCCCATGCTTTTAAAAACAAATTCATTTTAATTTTCAAAGATCTTTATTTAGCATAATAAAAACAAAAATGCACTTACCCTAAAAGACACATTAACACATATAACAGGACACTTTATGAGGCTACAAAGCATTCGCCTTTCAACGTTAATTTAACACATTTACTTTAAACTGATTTCAACTTATAATTTTAAACATTAATAATATTAACTTAACATTTTTGCAAATTATTTAGAAGCATTATAATTTTGCTATTTGCATGTAGGTAGGAGATTATATTATTGTGATTATATACAAACAAATTAAAATAGATTGATGAGCAGTCAATCAAATGTTTTTGTAGTAAGCCGGCCTAAAAGGCGAATAAAAGCCATTGCGTCTTCAGTTTACCTTCCAACTTTAGAGGCGACTTCAATTCCCCAAAGAAATCTCACTCAATATTTTCTCTTCTCTTGTTTGTTTGAATCATTTTCTAAACCACGCCGCGTTATTCTGCCTTTTCATCTCCTAGATGTGAACTTTTCGTTGGGTTACAAAGATAGCAGAATTATTTATGTTTGGGAGAACTCAAACTGAAGGTTGTGTAACATATTTGGTAAACATGATTTATTATTTAGATCCTATCTGCACCCAGAGTTGACGGCACGAAAATACCTGTTTTTCTCCTTTTGCAGAATAAGCTTGGGTAAACAAAGGGAAACAGCGATATGGTCTGTATGCTATTTTTTACGTCCTATTTGTTTACCTTGTTCTAAATTATTTTTCCGTATCGGATATTTGGCGGCTATTCGATAGCGCTACGCAAAATACAAAGTTTGGTCTGAGCGAGAACCAATGTTTTTAGCTGGCAACATACGGGAAAAGCAAAAATAAATATTTAATCGGTTTTTTATTTAATATGTTTGCTCGTTTGAATATCTTTGTTTTTATACACGGTGTGAAATGAATAGCTCAAGATTTATTTGAGACTAGCTGTCACCCGAGACTTCGTCTGCGTAGCATTAGTACTTCTAATAGCCTATTTTTTATATCGCGCTTTGCTATATATAACATTGTAGGTTTTCCCAACGTCCTTTCCATCCAATTAAAGATGATTTCTGGGATAAAGACTGTCACATGTGCTTTCCAGGGTCTCAAACTAACTCCATACCATATTTCATCTAAATCGGTTCAGCGGTTTAAGCGTGAAAAGGAACAGATAGACAGATGGATAGAGTTACTTTCGCATTTATAGTATTAGTTAGGATTACTAAATTCTATAGATGTTCAGAAAAAGGACACCTAAGGTGTTATTAATTATCTGTATTTATGGTCCACGACATCTCTAAGTCTTTCCAGACACAGATAACTGTGAATCAAAAGTTCCTTCCGGTGGTCTTTGTCTTTGAAGATGTCTCGCTCTCGGGATGTCCGATATCTATACTAATATAATATATAATAATATTATAAAGAGGAAAGATTTTTTTGTTTGTTTGTTTGTATGTTTGTTTGTACCGAATAGGCTCCGAAACTACTGGACCGATTTGAAAAATTCTTTCACCAATAGAATGCTACATTATTCCTGAGTGACATAGGCTATTTTTTTATCCCGAAAACGGGTCCTGTGGGGTGGCCCATGGGAGCGAAGTCGCGGGCAACAGCTAGTAATTTATAATACTGATGTCTTATCTGAATAAATCCATACTAGTGTCAAGTCAAGGAGACTTATTTAATCACAACATATCATAACATGTTGTAATAATCTAGGTCATACAACCTTGTCCTAATAATTTGTATTGAATGTTATGGCTTTTTCTTTCACATGTGTTTTTCATAAATCATGTTTGGAAATAGTTTCCGAAGCTACAGTGGTAACTGTAGGTTCCATTCAACTAAAATGCGGAAACAAAATTTTACAAAAAAGGTGGGCTAGCTTTGGGTCGACAAAGGCTCTTTATTCAAATGCCTATCATCCATCATGGCAGCCGACACTCAATCTCTGCTCACGCCGCAAGGGAGTAAACTTGATGATGCTTTTTTATTTCTTTGTTATGTTTTCCACCAAAATATGAAAAGGGAAACAAAAGGAATGTGTCAAGATCGCAGCTATGGGGATTCTAACATTTTACCTGTATGCTTGTATAGCTTAGGAAAATATATACTATACAAAATATATAAAATTATTACACCTTTTCTAAACCATAATAAATATAAACACGGAACTATAGGAACTATAAAGTATATTTATCTAAATTATACTTATAATAATGGTATGTTCTTAATATTTTGTGTAAATAGGTACCATATTAATAAACTTTCAGTTAAAATGTAAGGATTTCATGTTATTGTTGGATATTATTGTTAACTAAGTAGAAAATGAAACCAGATGGGATCGAGTTCAAAGCAAACTTTAGAACTTCTTAGACCCAAACTAAGATTATCTTTAGCATAATTATAATAGAACATTGCCAATATCTTGTAATCATCATCAGCGCTTACCATCAGGTGAGATAGTGGTCAAGCGCGAGCCTATCTAAAATAAAAATAAAAAAACGAAATTTTCTGGTAAAAACAGGACCAATCATCAACCTGCATACCTAAAATATTTCCCTCCCTCTATGGCAGTCGGATAAAAAAAGTAAAGAACCCATATAACATAACCACAAAATACGTAAGCGGCGCCCCATTTTGTGACATCACCAAACTATTCAAAAGAAAAAAAAAACAATTGTCTTCGTTCCATTTTCAAATTATCTCGTATTCTCGTGGTATTATTTTTCCCACATGCAACACCATGTCACACGAATGCAATCAAAAGATCAGCATCAGAGGGTCTGACAGTTTTGTAACGAAGAAGAACCTCCTTGTAAATCTTCCTTACGTAAATGTTCAGCCAATTTCGTATATTTGTATTCACATTCAGTTTTTATAAAACTACTGGGAGACATGAAAATCTCTGAATTTGATTCGCGTGTCGTGTGGAGTTTTCAATGACGTTTCCTACTTTCTTTTAATAACGATGTTGATTTCCATAGAAATTTATTTAAACTGTCAGAATAAGTTTATTGCATGGCATTACTAAGTACTAAAGGGGTTTTTTGTTGTTTTTATGCACGATAAAGCCATAGTAGAGATAAACCGACCTCGGCTATATGTATTTGATTCGAACTTTATTTTATTAATTCCGGTATTAATGATCGGTATTCAGCAACAGTTTAATTATGATGGACACCCCTTTAATCTACTTCGAAGCCCGACTTTGTAAACAAACTGGAATTGGAAACTGTCTTCAAATGCCAATTTAAGTTTGAAGTGCTGCCTAAATGTTTCCAAAATTTAGTAGAAAAAAAAACATCTCAATAGTCCACTGACGACCCCTGCTTTTTAAAAATATTTTTGTATAAATTCCGCAGGCTATTCCGTAACTTTTACTACTTTCCAAATCTTGTCTAACACAGATTTTTCGTCCTTATGTTTATGTAAGTGAGGATAAACCTGTCTTACAACTAAAACCAAGACTAAAATAAAATCGACGGCGATAAACTGGCAACTCAAATTAACCCACTAAGTAGGTACTTGTTTTAAGAAACCCATTTCTTTTAAGTATAGACATAACATCACACCCATACTCCCCGAAGGGTTAGACAGAAGTGCAGCTATAGTATCTATAGTATCTAGGTACGCCCGCATTTTATAATATTAGTATAGACATAACATCACACCCATACTCCCCGAAGGGTTAGACAGAAGTGCAGCTATAGTATCTATAGTATCTAGGTACGCCCGCATTTTATAATATTAGTATAGACATAACATCACACCCATACTCCCCGAAGGGTTAGAGAGAAGTGCACCTATAGTATCTATAGTATCTATGTACGCCCGCATTTTATAATATTAGTATAGACATAACATCACACCCATACTCCCCGAAGGGTTAGACAGAAGTGCAGCTATAGTATCTATAGTATCTAGGTACGCCCGCATTTTATAATATTAGTATAGACATAACATCACACCCATACTCCCCGAAGGGTTAGACAGAAGTGCAGCTATAGTATCTATAGTATCTAGGTACGCCCGCATTTTATAATATTAGTATAGACATAACATCACACCCATACTCCCCGAAGGGTTAGAGAGAAGTGCACCTATAGTATCTATAGTATCTATGTACGCCCGCATTTTATAATATTAGTATAGACATAACATCACACCCATACTCCCCGAAGGGTTAGAGAGAAGTGCACCTATAGTATCTATAGTATCTATGTACGCCCGCATTTTATAATATTAGTATAGACATAACATCACACCCATACTCCCCGAAGGGTTAGAGAGAAGTGCACCTATAGTATCTATAGTATCTAGGTACGCCCGCATTTTATAATATTAGTATAGACATAACATCACACCCATACTCCCCGAAGGGTTAGACAGAAGTGCAGCTATAGTATCTATAGTATCTAGGTACGCCCGCATTTTATAATATTAGTATAGACATAACATCACACCCATACTCCCCGAAGGGTTAGAGAGAAGTGCACCTATAGTATCTATAGTATCTATGTACGCCCGCATTTTATAATATTAGTATAGACATAACATCACACCCATACTCCCCGAAGGGTTAGAGAGAAGTGCACCTATAGTATCTATAGTATCTATGTACGCCCGCATTTTATAATATTAGTATAGACATAACATCACACCCATACTACTACATAATACTAATTCTAAAAAAAGATAACTAAAAAGTTGTAAATAAAAAAAGTTAATTAAAAAAATCAAAAAACACGACTGCTTAAAAAGCAAACTAAAAAGACGTAAACAAGAAGAAAATCATGCTGTGCAGTCGGAGGATACATCTGGTTTTGGTCCGCCAGCTCGCGAATATGTATCCTCCGACTGCACAGCATGATTTTCTTCTTGTTTACGTCTTTTTAGTTTGCTTTTTAAGCAGTCGGGTTTTTTGTTTTTTTTTTAATTGCTTGCTATACTGCTGTAGCTTAATCCACTAATTCCATTAATGTGTCTAAACCACATAATCAACCAATGACACGTTTGCAAGTATTAAAGGAGCTTGGGCCCTAATTGTATCTAGTATAGCACAGAAATGCTTCTGCCATCTTTTAATCTTGCATTGGATAAGTTTATCCACTAAAAGAAAAGTATACTACGTTCGTTATAAGAATGGTTGTATCCAACATTGGAACTCTGCCCAATTAATGCCGATAAGCTCTTCCCGGTATCGCACAACATACCCAATACAGATAAGCTGTCCGCGACAGGTGTATTCTTCCCCTCGGTAGAAAATATCGCACATTTTATGTCGATACAGCCATATAAGTATGATAACTAAATTACAGTCTGTACTCGTATATTAAATCAAAGAAAAATCCGTGATTAAAGGGTGGAGGACAGAAACGTGACACTTATGCCAAGTAAAACGGCGATATACGGAGAATCCATTATACATTAAGGCAATTTAAAGCAACCCGTTTCATAAGCAACTATTTTTGTCTCACTTTGTGTCCAGGAATATTCCTTTCCTCCTTTGTGTTGATTGCAGTGTAAATTATAGATTTATACGTGATACAACGGAGTTGAATGACTTTATTTGTACGGTTTTATCGAGTCAGCTTTTGTTTTTAGGATGTCGGCGATAGGACGGATCAGGGCAGTAGTCATGATAATATTTTTAGGCATGGCAGAGTCTTTGGCCATGAAAATAATAAAAATCTAAAAATAAATGGAAAGTATAATCTGAGGAAGGATTTAGCTTTTTTAAGTTTTATATATATTTCCTTCCTAATTACAGACAGAAAATTATAAAATTCAAATTATGAAAATCGAGAACATAAGATGGATACAAATTACCAATCTAACAAAATCCCCGCCGTGGAAAATTCCATAACTATCAAAACATTAACGAAACACAAATGAAGATACCAATTAATTGAGTCTTGTAAATATTATATTACATACCCAAAGGCCGAAAAGATCACGGCAGGCAAACATCGGCAGACTTTGAGCGATCCCAATTAGTGGTGCGACTCGTTACCGAATCGAATCGAGTAAAATATTGATAATTTACCAATCCAGTCCCTGCGGAAATAGATATCTACGACTCTATAATTGACACCCTTCGAATACTGTGTTTTGGTTTATTTTTACGTCCCCTAATTGGTTTACTTGTATTGATTTCAGCCTATCTCCAATCGGATTTTCGCCTATTCTGAAATCTGAATTGTAAATTTATAACACTATTGTGACTACTAATTAAACTTGTTAAAATAAATGTCTATTAATTTCATGTTAGATTGTTAAATAAGGCTATATTTATTTTATCTGAATAAGAATCCATCTATTTTAAATATGCAGGAGCCTGATTTCTCCAATGTTTCAGTCCTAAAATAACTCCATTCGTGTTTTTAAAATATGTCAATTGAACCTACACACATAATGTGGGGAGTCTAAGTAGCACCTTACAGTTAAAAGCTTTTACGATGCTCTAAAAGAACAAGAAATCTGTCATTACTTTTACATTTCTGCATTCAGTTTACATGTGGGAAGGTAAGTAAGTACCTAAGTATATGTTCATTTTAGCACCTCTCGCCTCACTGCCGTAAAACAAAGACAAACCGGGTGCATATTCATGTATGTACATTATTTTAGTATACGGGATTTACGAAATGGCTTTTTAGAACTTCACGTGGTCTAAACCGGGTAAGTGACCCGTACGGTGGAATTGGATAGTTTAAATCGTTAACTATCTGAAGATAAATTACTTTTTCTCGACTTGAAGCTATCAAGCTAGATGGCTAGCGTTCGAATTTTATTGCAACTAAACTAATCTTATTTTTATAGAAAGACACTTTCATCAGCAGTTTTTTCGAGATTTGACATTTTTGTGTTATCTTTTGCAGTTAAATATATCTTTTTACGATATTTTATTATGATAGGGTTACTTTAAATTGTTGATGTTGATAATTTAGAAGCCAGTCACTTAAATAAGACATATACCTACCGGATACCTTAAGAAAAACAGCGAATCATAAACGAATTCCAATTTTATTGATGTTGCGGACGGAAAAAAATAAAACAAAACCGAACCCCTCTTGTGTGGCCTTAGAAGGCTAATATACAATGGCCAAGGACGGCAATATTGCAATCTATCACGTGAGGCATGAACTATTCAAGCGTAACGTAAAACCATCAAACCAACCATTGAGCGTCACTTCAGAATGATTGACGCTCAATTAAATATCTGTGCCTGCCGCGCAGAGATACTCAACATTTTGTATTCCCTTTTCAAGGCAGCAAAAATGTTTAAGGTCTCGTCAATTTGCTACCTTTTATCTTTATTGTCGTAAAGTCTAGACTGTAGGCGTAACTGTTACAAGAACGCGCCCACAAAAGATTTTGATGAAGAAAATTCATCAACACAAACGTAAGCGCGGCCTCTGTCACACCCGCAGTCAACATTTATGAAAACTCACGGAAGTATAGTACAAATAAAACTTTATGTGGCACCCGACGATTTTTATGTCTGTAAACGGGGCATTTGGTAATACAGTGTATAGTGAGTGAATAAGGCCTGGATCGTGACGGGTAGCTCTGTTTGTAAAGTTATTACTGAACGCCAACGAACAGACTCCGGAGTTCGCTCGGGTGAGCGATAAAAGCAATTTTTGCAGATAAATTCGTGCTGTGTTTGAAATTGTTTCGTGAATTTACTCAAGCCGTGCTACTGTTATTGCTGTGGTGTTTTTATGATGTAAAGTCAAGTATTGTGTTAAAAAAAAAACAATTTGTTGTACTTAGCGTCTATATGACGCATCGAACTTTAGATAGAGACAAAAGTAAATAACAAAGTTGAGCAAACAACAATAACAAACTTTTTAATATACTCCATGTGCAACATTTCTAGCTTCACAGTAATTCTAATATAAATCCCTGTGGTTATTTACAGATTCAACCATATCAAGACACGCGGCAGCATGTCAAGCCAAGTTCAAGTTAACAGAATGGCGAGCGGTACCGTGTGTAATATTGCACGAACCATTTTGAGCCACTTTTGACCCCCTCATAACTCAAAAAGCATTTCACATAAACATGTCAAATTTGGCTCATATATTGAGACCTGCGTGATACATATGTGCTCCAAATTTCATAAACACACCTCAAACAGTTACTTAGATATAAACGTCCAAAAATAATATTTATCACTGACTGACCTATAGATCAATTGATTCTATTAAGAACTTACTTATAGTGCCTGTAATGCAAGAATCAGCAATAAAAATTGATGACAGCCGCTCTTTATGTGGATTTTAAGGTCTTCACATGAATATATAACAAGTGGAATACCACCCTTAATTATTTTTTAAATCCAAACATATCAGTTTTAGTACTAATAACTACTTATAAGTAATAGTATTGTCGACTTTCGTATTTATTATGTAATTAACTGGGATTTAGTATTAATTATTATTTTAATATTTAGCGCACATCAATACTGTAAGATCATTATTTATAAATATTAATTATATTATGAATAAGTACCTACCAATAATTTCTGTACAAAAAGTAATGATATCCCATCAATAACATAAATGTGAAAAAAAAAGTTAATTAAAAAAATCAAAAAACCCGACTGCTTAAAAAGCAAACTAAAAAGACGTAAACAAGAAGAAAATCATGCTGTGCAGTCGGAGGATAAATATTCGCGAGCTGGCGGTCCAAAACAAGATGTATCCTCGGACTGCACAGCATTTTCTTCTTGTTTACGTCTTTTTAGTTTGCTTTTTAAGCAGTCGGGTTTTTTGATTTTTTTTTAATTAACTTTTTTTATTTACAACTTTTTAGTTATTTTTTTTTTGGAATTAGGTACATTTAAACATATAAGTGTTATATATTTTTGAAATCGCCTCTTAAAATCCTTTATTTTGATACCCCACACGATGGGTTTGGAAGAAAAAAAAAAATTTATCCCTCACAAAATTGCGCCTAAAATCCGCCGTTTTTGTTTTTTCCAATTTTAATGTAGCCAGTGACACTCGCAGGATTAAGACAAATCGATTGACGTTAGAATCATCAAAATCGGCCAACGCGTTTGATCTCTAGAACGCCACATAGGAACAAACATACATACATACATACATACATACATAATTATATACATACATACATACATACATATATACATACATACATACATAGACTGATAAACACATTACCCTCCTTCGGCAGTCGGGTAAAAAGGGAGCCAGGTTCTAAGAATATGCGCGGTTGTTGACTATGCCGACAAAATAATTGAGATCTTAATGTCAAGTTCTGTATCCTGAAATGTATGATGAAATGTATGATGTGACAATTACTGTCCATACCAGGTTGCCTGGAAGAGATCGCGGAATGCGATAAGGCCGCCCATTGTATTTGTATTAATTTTAAGTTTCTTTTTATAATTGTATTTTAAGGTGTACAATAAAGCATATAATAAATAAATAAATAAATGTATTAACAAGAACATAAGACATTCTAAAATAAATTAAAAAACTCAATTTCTTGCTTTTTCTGCTACAACAATATTTGCTATTTTAAAATATAACTTCTTAAATTTGAAAAGTCGAATTATTTACATAAAGCAGATAACTTAGGATAAATTAGAGAAATTATAAAGAGTAAATAGGTTTCTTCTAGGCAAGCGTGCTTCATCGTCGACACCATCATCGCTTACCATCAGGTGAGATAGTGGTCAAGCGCAAGCCTATTACTAATAAATATTAACAAAATAAATTTTAGCTGACGCGACGCGACCCGACGCGATTTTTGGCTGGCTTGAGTTTATGTATATATGTATGTGTAAATTTTAGCTCAAGATATGATTACCTTTATTTTTTCTTTTTTACACAGACTTCCGAAAGGAAAGTTATTTTTCGCTTTATAGTGTTTTGATTTGGAAGTCGGTTAACTTTTTTGTTAAAATGTTTTTTGTTTTTCTCTTTTTTGTTTTGGTACCTTATATTACCTATGAAAATATGCAAAATAATAAACTTAAAATCTACTCGTCAGATATTTATATGAGACCACATGAGAATTACCAGCTTTCAAATAGAAAAATAATCCTCGAAATTGGTTCATAATCGGTGGAGTAATCGTGTAACAAACATACAAAAACATACAGTCGACTTGAGAACCTAGTCTCCTTTTTGAAGTCTGTTGAAAAAAAGGTGTAATGTCGTGACTCTTTTGTCGTGGTCTTCGCGGATAACTTTTAAAGAGAGTTACGGTGGGTTTTAGTCAGTAAAAGCCTGACACGCCCTCCTGCTTCATCCAAAGCGGGAGAAGCCATTGGACGAATTCAAAACCAAAAAACAAAACGGTCGTGGTCATCTATCAAGAGATTTTCCAGTGACTGTACCAAATCGAGAATAACTCGTACCTACCTTTGTAAAAATGATTGAATAAATTCAAGTGCAATTAAAAATGTATTTAATTGCACCCTATTAACTAGCTGATATTATTAAACAAAAGGGTGAAATATTTAAATTGCATTTATTATGCGTAGATACCCTCTCAAAGTCAATGATTACTTTGGCTAACTTCGTTATTTAAATAATTCAAAGAGTTGATGTTTTATCGGAAGTTTTATTGAGTTACCTCAACTAAACTGGTTGTCGTCATTTATCAGCCGACTCAATTACAAAAGGATGTTTAATTTTGAAATTTTCATGTTTTTCTCAAGTTAAAGGAAAACATAAATTAGCCTATCTAATAGGAAACGGCTATTGTTGAAGTAAAAGAAACAAAGGCACAACTCCTTTGCCATAATACAATAATTAATTCAAGCTCCCTTATAAAAGAGGAGATTTGGGTGGCTTTGGGAGGTTTTAATTCTGCTTACCCCTTTACGGATCATTAGCGTGATGTAATGTAAGCCCAAAATACCAGTAAAGGCAGAATGAAAGGCACCCACGGTATTACCAATATTTCACCGAAACGATTCGACTAGGCGGCGTAATGTAGCCGCGAAACTCGTTGTTATGGCAACACTACATGTGCTACGAATGCCTACGGCGTAGCAGTTACTATGCGGCAAATGTAGTAACATGACGTAATTGCCATGCGTTGTGTAGTGAACAACATTCATTATGAACATTTCGTTTTAACTTGATTCATTCATTTTTTGTGTAGAGCTCGTAATATCATTGCTCGTAGCTCGTAAACGTACTTCGTGGTATTTTAAATGGCCGTAATTAAATTGGGTGGGAAATTTATTGCACTAGCCATTAACCTCGGTTTTGCTCATGTGACCATCTGGCTTGAACTGAAATATTTTAGCTCGTAGATTAAAATTCGAATAAATGTGGGCCTATTCGGTTTTTAGATTCGTTAATGTTTTAATGAATAAATTTTACTTTCCCTTTGGTTTCTTTCTTATATACTTAAGTACATGTAGTTTGCGAATCTTTTCCTTTTTATGAATTCTGTCAACCTTCTTGGGTTTCATGTAACCTCTAGGGTGCAATGGATCAAGGTCTTCATTACCAATTCTTTCTCTGAATTTCCATGTAATAATAAAAGATGCGGTGGAGTAGATCATGAATTTGTTATTGAAACACTAGTTAGGAAAATACGTGAGTTCTAAATAAATTGTATTAAATAGTATACTTATTTTCCCTAAGGCATAGCGGGACGCATATATATTAAAAAAATAACACAATATAATTGACCAGCTTTTTTATTTTTATTATCCTTGCCCCACACTAGGAATTTCTTCCTGTATCGTGGGTGCGTTTACAAACATATAAACTCACATACACAAACACCCAGAGCCGGCACAACTATCTGTAGGTCATACAAAATTTAGTTTCGTGCGGGAATCGAACGCGCGACACGCAGCGCAGCAGTCAATTGCTCAACCACTGCGCCAACCGTGCGCTCAGAACCTCCAAAGAGCTCATTAAACCCTCTCCCGGCTCGTGATACTAAGTAGTTCCTAGGGCATATTAAACGTGAAATTTGATGGCAGTTTGAAAGTTCGGAAATGCTATAAGTTACCTTCAACTTAAGCAAGATTAAGCTTAGGAATGTTATGGAAAACTATAAATAGATTTTGGTTATGACTACGAGGTTACGGCTCGAATTTTTATGGTATGCTGGAATGGAAATTCTTTTGTTCAGTTTGAAGTGGGTACCCTACTGCAGCATTAGGTAATCATCCCACCGCCGACGAATAACCGATTAGCTATCACTATTTTCTCAGTGAAGAAACGTACAAAGCTACAAGACCCCGTGTCTATAAAAGAGACACATAGTAATAGTTGATCGCTGGCTGTTCACACTGCCGGCGAGTACTCTCTCACCATAAGTTTATCGCAGCTACAAGAGGTATTAAAGTTATACTTGCTCAGCAATACACGCTCAGCGATGCTCACTTATTCGCTTGGTGCCAGAAATCATGCCGAGACAAACCAGCGTTAATTTTTACCTAAAGTGCGGCAGTCCCGAGCGAGTGATCAAGTAATCTCCCGTCGCATAAGAATATTCGCTTATAGCCGAGCGAAAAAACTATCGGAACTACACACTCGCTATTCACTGCTCGCCAACTCGTTTTTAGATTCTGGCTTAACTCGCTGATCATCAGCGGTGGGACAAGTGCCTAATTTACATAGTTACAAGAACTCGTAACTAAACAATAACAGGAACGCGGGCCGATCTTTATGATTAAGCAATCCTCGCCGAGGCCGATCAAAGCATGGGTTTCAGGGCGGTTACGCACTACATCCGATCCGTGTCCGTGAAATTTCGGTTCTGAAGTAGCCGTAGTACTTCTTGTAAGGAAGCTTACAAAAATTTACGGAGTGTGATTGGACCATATTTGTTTTGCAATTTTTGTGATAGACGAGTAGAATGTAATCGGTTTATAATCAGGACACTGGGACTCCTAGTCCCAGTCTCCTAGTCACAGTAGCCTTATTTATTTTTACCTTTTTGGACTAAATTCAGTATAATGTAGTTTTTTGCACTAAATTCAGTATAATGTCTGAAAAGTTCTGGCCGGTTTTGCGTCGGTATGTTTTACTAATGTGGTTAAGCTGAGTTAATTTATTTTCAAGGCAAGCACATCTGAGCTGTGAAAGTTGATTAACTTTTATATTTTGAGTCATTCATTTTACTTAATAGCCTTATTTTTTTTACCTTTTTGCACTAAATTCAGTATAAACAAAAGTTAACATAATATTCAACAACACTATACACACACTCCCCTTACTTATATTATATTTAATAAGTATTTACAAAGAAAGGAACCCCTGAACAATATCAAACAACAGCCAAAACCTATCAAATATTAAAAAATACGGTACAAATCTCAAAGCATGGCAGCACTTGTTACAATTTACCTTGGGTTCCAACTAAGCGTTCCTTTAAGTCGTAAAGTGTACAACATAAATAAGGTAAACATACCGTTAGCAAAAAATACATACATTAATTTACAGAAGGTTAACTCCTATACAACGAGCAAAAACAGGAGCATGCACTCGAATACGTATATGTTGCAATGAATACAAGCAAAGCGCTTCTCTATATTCTTTGAAGTTATGCAATTAGGGTGCAGGGCAGGTGTGGGTGCGATTATTGGGTGATCGTTTGTTGTTATAGGAGGCTGTAGGAGCTATATTCTGGCCAAGATCAAGGTACATGCAATGTTAACTAACAAAGCACTGAAAGCTCCTGACAGCTCAATCGGCTGACAGCAGGGGTATCAAACATTTTAATTTTTAGTTTTGCTCGTATCTAATCTTCTAATAATATGAATCTGAAGCCCTAGACAAGTGAGATTCAATCATCGAAAGCGTGGCGATAGCAACTGATATTATGTCAATAATGTACGGCAATGTCAAACGGTATCGAACTGTCACGTGATCAGTCCCTTACATTTTGGCATTTCGACCGTCGCCATCGCTGACATCTAATGACACTTGTCTAGACTCTGGTATATTTTATGTTCTTAAACTATCTATCATTTGTAGTAACTCGGTTTTATCGATGTACAACAACAAACGCAAAATTATTTAACGAATTCGTTTTACTATTTCAAAATATTTGTTGTTGAGTAGAGGGAGAGTTTAATATATTCGGCCAGGTTACTGACAAGCAATATACAGCGTGAATTGGAACGTAACACCCTATTCATTAATAAAACTATATTATAATGATGCTCAATTCCTATAAATAATGTATTGTTAATACTCTTCTAAATTTCAAATTGTTGTTGTCAAAAAACGACCAATTGTTTGCTATCCGATGTCAAGTCTGAAATTCGTTAGGATTGGCAGTGATAAAAAGTTAAATTATATTCTCTGGTCATATAATCTTTGGTTTTGATTACTTATTGACGATTTGTAAATTTTATTGTATAGATTTCGTATAATCATGACAAAAACAAATAAAAATTATGACAATCTGATGCGATTTACAGGTAAAATCATAATAATTTTGTAAGAACTTAACAATTTCATGGCGATTACACAAAAAAAAATCAGTTGTTTTCGTTTGTTAGTAAACATTGTATCTTGAGAATGGCTTACATATTGTTTAGATGTGCTTCCTCAGGGTAAAACAATAGATGATCGCTTGCAAGTGTCGCTACTCCGTCACATCACGCTAGACACCCGCCTTAGTTACTTCTGCACACTACCTTGCCTTAGTAACCGCGCAAGCTGTTTGGGGTTCTAATACGCTAACATAAAATATGGCGCAGCGTTTTCAAAGAAATGACAGTCGCAAGTGCGCTTGCACTCACTGTAAGTAGAAGCATGTCTATGTATTCATGCGTAATCCCTCGTTGTATGGAACATACCTTCTGTATTTATGTATTCTATGGCAGTACCCTACAACATGCGACAGGGAAAAGTATGTAGCATGCATTAAGAGGTGTGACGCGGTGTATAGCGCTGTCGCGTATATATTAGTCGGTTAGACTGAGTTTGGATGACGAGCGCTTGATGTGCTTTAAAGACGACGGTAACATTTCAATCATATATGCGTTGATTTGAACGTCTTAAGGACTATTTAATTTCTTGCAGCTTTTCTAGATCCAATTATATTATTGGCGGGTCATGTTATAGTGGGTGTCTTTGTGGATCTAAATACCTATCTATTACATAACGTTTGCCTAAGCCTATTCTCAGCTTCGCTCCAGTGAAAATAAGCAACCTTTTAGGACAACGTAGTGTATAGCTATAGTGTAGTCTTCAGTGAATGAATTTACATAAACAGATCACTAGGTTCTCCTACAAAAAATTTAATCTCATAATATGAATATAGAAGATTTAGAATATCCCCTGATAAATTTAATGAAAATGCCGTGAATGTAATAAATAGGTTCTTTGTCACGCTATTGTTTATAACCGGCATTGTGTTGAGAACTTGTTATCTGAACTAAGTCTTAAGGTGAGAGCACACTTATGACAGCATATCACCGTCCTTCGCAAAGTTTTCAGCAGTTTTTGCTCCGTGGTCTTCCATAATCTGATTTTCTACTATCCATTTCACCATTATTCATTCCTAGTATCTTTTTTTACTGAAGAAATAAGACTTAATATTTATTAAATTGTGTATTTCATATATTCATGTTCGTAGTGAAATAACTGAAAGCTTCAATGAAAATGTGACATAGGTATAAAATATTTATTCATTGTAATATTGAATTTGCGTTTACAGCTCTCGTATTACTTTTGATCCCACATTATCTTCTTTGAGAGCCAATTTTAATATTTTCAACGTCACGTACTTGTCGTGTTTGTGTTTTCCATCATTTTACGCTATTTACTTTCTTTTGATGTGGTTTCATTCCATTTCAGATATGTTAACTCTACTTGTGTACAATTTTTGTGAAGGAATTTTCCGTTGCGGGAAAAAAAAACTCGCTTACTCTGATTTTTTTATGAACTTTAACCATTTTATACAATTTTGATTTACATTGATTGAGTTTGTTATTACAGTTTCCAGTATCCCAAACATAATAAGTAACTTCAGCAATATTTTGAATTGCTATAATATATACTACAATAAAATGCACTAACAAGATATATTCAACAACCTATAGTACAATGTAGGTATAGGTTGACATATATATCATGTTACAAATTATCTACTATTATAAATTTTAGCGACCTTCTTGAATTCTCCACGCGATTCGATTTATATCACAACGATAAGCGACTTTCTTCTAAGCAAAATTGCAAGTAAGTTTACATGGACGCAATGCGTAATTATTCGATCGATCGGCACTTCGTCTATCGACGCAATTTGCGTCGCGCCATCAGAAAGGTCCCTTAGTATTCACAAGGTCACAAGGTCTTAAAAATTAAATTTATTTTGGACCAATCACTTTTGCACATATAAATATTCCTACCAAATTGCGTAACAATTTTGTCGGCGGCCTGCGCGCTCTTATTCAATCTTAGTTATATAAAATTTGAGAAACCGTATCTATCACATACATTACAATATTAACTAAATATTGCACAATCTGCCCCACATTGTACACGTAACACCTATTATTTCCGTAATAAAACACAATTACAATTTACAGGGACACTATCACATAATTTACTTTTAACAAAATCGCCCCGCGCCCATCAATGTCATTTACCCATTCATTGCGGACCTCAAAATGGCGCTATTACGCACGATGTGGCCATTGTAGCTCGTGAACGCACATCATTATAAGCACTGAGCGTAGTGATTCACTGGTCAATTTGAAATCATACCTGCTATATGCGATGCCGCATTTAATATGACAAGGATTAATAATGACTTTTGTTTCTTTATTGTCAGTTTATTAAATAAAAGTAAGTTTTTGGTTGCAGACATATTAAAAGATTCAAAATTCAAAATTTGCATAGAAAATTTAGATTAGGTAGTACTCCTAAGCAATTGCCAAACTACGTTGAGATTTTTATAAATAAGTCCCCAAGAGTTAAGCTCAAGCTTAGTCCGTGCAGTTGAGGTGTTCCGTGGTACTTATTTTATTCTTGTGTGCAGAAATCAAATTATGAACCTCAAAGTATAAAAAAACCAAACTCTTGCAAACCAAGCTTAATTAACTTAGCTTAGCTACTGGTCTCCAACCGGGGTAAGGCTGGTCGCATAATAGGTCAAACTGCCTATGATACAGACTAGATCTACGAAAACATTAAACAAACAGGCTCATAAAAAATATACCGGAAAACAGTATCATTCCTAGTTCGCGCTGTTCTACATTTCAAGCACTGCCGGAAAACAAACGAACTCTTTTAACTCACATTAGATCTACTTAACAAAACCACAGACAAAGCCTTGACACGTGCCATATACTTAAAAAAAGAACACAGTAAATTCACAAAGAGTCGTTATTTTGTTCCAACGAACATCTAGTACACCGTCTGGTGGAAGTACCACTGATAGCATGTTATCTATAAATTTGTACTTCAATATCCTATCGTTCACCGTAGTCGATGTTAACGAAGGAGACGCGTTCACTTCCACTAACCACGGCTTTAGTTAATTGTCAATTATTATGTCGTAACCGTAACACTTAAAACAATTTCTGTCGTTTGCCATCACAGATGAAACAGCCTTCAAACAATGCACTATCAACCACTGCATCACTGCAAACAGCTTGTTAGTAACCGCCCGAACTTGTGTACCTTCTAGATACAAGTGCAGATTCTGCACCGTCATCTTCCCGCCATGTATGTTATTATAATCACCTCCATGCTTCTGCACACTAACGTTAGTCAGATGTACGTACATATTAACCAACTCCGTAACACTTGTGTCGTACTTCACCGTGCAAAACCTACAAAAGCCGAGCTGGAACAGATAAGCCTTCAGAGGTCGGAAAGAAGTAAACAACACGTAAAGTCTCAGGTCAAACTTTTTGCCCCCTATTAGTAAGGGATTGTCTATGTAACGCGAAATAACGTAACTTTCTTTAGTCAATTGCGGGTGAAAAGGCGTTTTTGCTTCCCGCGACCATTTCTTCAGTTAAGATTGCTTGTTTATGAGGAAAATGCCCGTTCCCTGAGATTTGCCGCACGGTTTCATGATCCAGGTGGTTTGCGGTGATTTACGGTACTCCTCGACAAACATGTTGTAGTCGGTGGGTAACACAAACGTAACAGGTACAAAGTCTAGATGAACGTAGCGAGTTACCACTTGACCTCCGTGTAATGCGACTTCGGCTTTCTCCGCCAAAGGAATGCCTTCCTTTTCGAGATCCTTTCTAAAGCGTTTTATATTTTTCACGACCAATTCTTTACGCGACAGTTCGTAGTGGTTCGGAAAGTGATTTATTATTTGGTTGTCATTCATCCGGTATCCGCTCTCGACGCTGAATATGTTCAGGCACGTTTGCGTGGAGGCCCAGTAGAAGTTCCATTCATCGTCGGGCCCAACTTGATTCCATGCCCGCCTCTCGATGTTGCTCATCAAAACTGATTTTTCTAAGTTCGTGCAAAAGTTAACTTGGCAATTTTTGCCAGCCGGCGCGTTGATGCATTCGTAGAGGCTGTTCGAGATTCTCTTAGCGTCTTGACTCATGGTTAAATATTTTCGCGTTTATTTTGAGTGCTTGTCGTACATATTTACCAAATATTCGGCGCACAGGTGCGCATCTACGATTGTCATGGCTTTCGACAAATATCGCTCGCTATTGGCTGTCATCCAATAAGGCTTGTTTCGATATGACTATGTGTAAACATTGCCACTAAGTATTGATTTTTAACGAGTTTCTCGATGTTGGCGCGCCGGCTTACGTGCAACTTTTTTATTACGAGAAAATGAAGGCGATTTCTGATACTAGTAAGATAATTCCTTAGCAAGTAATAATCAGACATTTTTTTTGTTACGTAAAAGGTTTTTCCGTACAACAATACATACTTCTGTGATTATATCGAATGTTATCCTGCATACTTATAATTGCGTCGTTAAGGATTGTTAGCTGCTAAATTGCGTGTAAATAAAGTCGTTTATTGGGTATAAACCTAATTCAATACGAAATCACGCGACATAAAACAAATAGGTGTTATGGTAAAACCGAGCTAATTATCGAGTGTACTAGAACACTCCGGGTTCACACTGAGCTTAGCGCTCGTAAAAGACGACGTGTAAGGACTTTCCGTGTTAATATTGTTTTGATGTTTTACGACAACCGTCGCTCATAGTGCCATATTGAGCCAGGAAACAAGCGATGTTAGGAATAATATTTATATAATAACTGAATATTTTTACGGGTAGTCAGTAGCCAGGAAATGTGATACCAATCTTGTCAAGCCTACCTAATTACTGGGTTGTGGAGGTCTGATAGGCAGTCGCTCCATGTAAATAACTGGTACTCAGTTGCATCTCGTTTCACTAGCAGCCGACATCAATATAGTTAGTAAACGCTAGACAGATTAAATTAAACTGGACATTTTTAATCATTCAGATTGAGTGTGAAAATCTTATGCATCTATAAGGAAACTGTATTTTCTATTCAAACCCTAATTTATAAATGTGAAAGGCACTGGAATGCATATTAAGTCAAACACAGTACCTATAAAAATACTGTTCAATATTTTGTGTTCTTGTGTACCGCCAATTTATTAGAACCTAAACTACGATCTAAGGCACACCGAAGTTTTGTTCTCGACTAGCTCTTTCAATCTGTAAATAACCTTAAAAGAAAGTACTCTCGCCAATCACCCCACAACAAAAATACTTTAAATTCTACGATGGAAAACAGTCGTCGCAAATTTCCTAGCCTCAAACTCGGGTCGGTAATAAAACGCTCATTTCTAAGTCTCACATACAGCATGATTTAATAAATATTAATTACTTTTCCGCACTGTTTTTCCTCTTCCCTTTTGGATTTCTGGGGAATTATCCTTGTTATGTAAACTTATACTTAGGGAATTAATCTAATATAGCAGCAGTGTTGTTGTTAAGTTAAATATAATGAGCATTGTTGTTTTAGGAATCGATAGATGGAATGTGGTAAATTTTAACTTCCTTCCTAGTTCGTAGCTTCTGCCAGTGGCTTCGCCCGCGTGGAAGTCGAAAATTATCTCGAGCCCCCCGGGATAAAAAAGTATCCTATGTGCTATGCCTGACCTATAATCTATCGCTGTGCCAAATTTCATCTAGATCAGTTAAGCCGTACTGGCGTGTAGAAGTAACAAAGACATTCACAAACTTTCGCCTTTATAATATTAGTGTGATACTAGCCTCGGCCAGCGGCTTCGCCCGCGTCAAAGTCGAAAATGATCCCGAGGCAACATATTCCGGGATAAAAAGTCTCCTGTTTGCTATTCCTGACTATAATCTTTCTGTGTGCAGAAATACATCCAGATCGTTTCGTCCAGCCATTTGAGCGTGAAAAAGTAACAAACACTCTCACAAACTTTCATCTTTATAATATTATTGTGATGTGATAAAATAATTAAGAAATTCACTACTTACCACTCTAGCCAGTCAATAATATTAGGTTAAACTGCCTCGTTGGTCTAGTGGTCGCAAGTGCTTCTGTTGAGCAAGATATCCTGGGTTCAACTCCTGGGCGAGATAAAGTGATATTGAGTTCTTCTATCTGGAATTTCTCAGTAGCAGCCAGGGGATTGTATTTTTGACCATCTGATTTGTTGTAGCAATATGCTCGCCCCTATTTCAGGAGGCTTAATCATGACAAGTACAGTTCAGCTTAATCCTTTGATAATACCGGCGTGCTGTTATGTATTTTATGTAGGTCAACATTCCATCTATCTAGAAAAAGTTTCAACATTCGTATTTTTACGAGTCCCAATCCAATCACTGCACAAATCGAATATCCTCAGGTTATACAACCCTTTTTTTTCATTTCGCACCAGTCTCGCTCGGACAAGCTATGACATAGACTTCATCACATAGCACTCGCATAAACGAATTCAAAAGTTTACAAAGATAACTGAATACTCGTTTCTTTTGTCAATTGTACTATGTAGGTAGGTAGAGGTACAGCAGAAATGGCTATGAACAGGCACATAACTTACAACTACGTACTTTGAGGCCATGTACTGATCTGGGTATGTTGTGAATGTGAGTTTAAATATTTGTAAACGCACCCACGATACAGGAAGAACTTCCTCGTACAACTACTCTATTAATAAATTGGCAGTGTAACGGAAAGATGAAATATTTTTCCTGTATACCGAATGGCTAGTTCGACTGCACATAAAGGTAAGTTAATCTGTTATTATTTTTTAGGTATAGCATAGCTATAAGTAAGTACCTATATAAGTAGATAGTTATCATTGTCGTGCAGATAATCCTACTCGTATAAGTGTCGCACTAATTAGGTACCTAGTAAGCAATGCGGGTAATTAATTATGGATCATTATCTGCAGATTGATACCAGTTATCACTCAACTGTTAACTATAATATCTGTTATCTTCCTAATGACGTGTCAGTGACGTGGTGACTAATGATTGCTAATTAGAAAGGTGGTATTAATAAAATAGGTTTTATTAGGCGTAATAAATTAATAAGTCACTAGGCAACGAAATATTAAAAAAAAACAATAATATAAAATCAGTGTTACCAAGGGGCATCGTATTACCCAGGAACTGGGTTGTGAATTTAAAATGGGCATTCGCTCCATATAAAATACCGGTATTCAGCTGCATCCGGGTAGACTGATGCTGGTCTCCAATATAATGGAAAAGGCTGCACAGATGATGATGCAGTAGGTAATGAACATCACACAAAAAAGCAATGTCTTACTAACATATTTAGAGAGTAATATTATTTCTGGTAAATTTGTCATAATTTACCAGAAATCAGACACGCATACTGCGCTACCACGGGGAGATAGCGCAGTTATGTGGGACTCGAACCCATTAAAACTCCACGGTTTCCTCCTGTGCCGGGGTATGGCGGGAACACGGGCACGCGTTAACACTCACCGGGTTTTAATTGTTATAGTTTGGTTGTCATCGCTTATCAATGAATAATTATCGGAATAAATCACAACCTTTCCAAATGTGTTAGTTTTTTAAATTAATGGAATCTGATTAAATAAACTTATTAGATTATTAAATAAACTATGCATTTCAAATGTACTAATTTTAAATCAATTATAGTGAATTAATTAATAAATATATAATAATAGTAATAAATATATGACATGGCATGACATAAAAATATGAAAATATAGACTTATTAGTAGGTACATTAAACCAAATAAAAACAAATTTAAAAAAACATTTGACGGATAAATTCAATTAAAAATAAAGATAACTGGTTACGCCAGTTTTATCAAAATCATTGCATTTGCTTTTATTTTTAAATTATAATAAATACTCATAGTTGTTTATGTCAAAATTACTCTGGTTTGGATGCTTGTATGTTACGCGGGTTAATGTGACCCTTGCTCGCCATTGGCCCGTTTGGATTGCGAACCCCGAACTGTCATACATCATCAACCAATAAAAAGTCTTCTAATGTCGGCGCTCGCGAGCAAACACATTTTCCGCGCGCTCCCGTTTTTCGGTTGTATTTTCTGAAGATTCTACGTAAAAGGACTGTGTGTGATATCAAACCTGTGCGCCTGTGGTTCCTGAAGAGGTACATGGAGGCAGGAGCATTCGCCTTCGGGATATGCAGGTACGTCCAAGCCTAGGTACAATTGTCCAATGTGCAACTACGAGTAAGTCAATCAGCACCTATCTTAAATACAGTCCACAACTTAGCCATTTCCATCATTCCCTTGTTATTTACGCACCATTTAATTTGGTCCATCTCACCGGATGACAATCGGATTAGAATTATTGAAAAAAATCCGATCGTGATTCTACTCGAGTTGGCTTTTACGCATAGTTGATATTGAACCTTGTTGCTTCATACGTTGGGTTGAAAGTCGATTATTAGTACCATAGGTCATCGACTCATATTTTGCAAATATCCCGTAGTATTCAGTTATTACGCATTATCACAGTTTATAACGTTATTTTATTATTAATTACAATATTTATACGTTTTCTAACGTGTTTAATAAAGTAAATCGCTCGCGCGTCCGTACATACGAAAATTACGTTTATTTCCTACCTACCTACATTCGCTTCGCATTCGCCTTTCTGCAGACGTTCATAAGTTCGCAGTTAGTATTCTTATCTGTTTTACTTACAGATTTTCATTTAATATTCGCCCTAGTCTAAAATTAGATTAGTGTTTTTCGCCAATTAAACTAACCAAATAAGTTAGACCCGCACTAGTCATACTTATTATAACTACGCTAGGGTTCTAGTTACTGGTCGGATAGTTGTTCGCAATCAGTTGCTTACAAATCGATTGTTATTTACTTGGGTTTTAAGTAAATAACTTTATTAAAAGCGCATCGAATTGTAGACAGCTATTATATTCTATAAATCCTCGCTTTATACATACTGCAAAGGTATAAATAATTTGGGTTTAATATTTAATTTAATAGGTAGGGAAGGTATATACATACATATTATATTACCGCCGCGCCGCGGGAAGGTATTAACCGTCGGCGTAGAATATCGCATTTTGTGCATCGCACCTATCGAGGTATATATATATACTTACGGACATACGTACGTATGTACGTAAGTTGCATCGTAGGTAACTTATCGCATCGACTTGTAATATTTGCGGTTATTTCGCTCGCATCGCATTCGTACACTTTTCAGATATTTAATTTACTTATTGACTAATCGCATCGCTTCTTTTTATTTTATCGCGCGTAAAAAATTACGCTTAATTTGTTTGTCGCACGGGTTGTTAACTCAGTTTGTGCATTGTTAAGTTTCAACAATGGCGGAAAAGGATGTGGATAGACATTTGTTACAAATTAAATTATTGGAAGCTAAGCGTCAATTGTATTTTGAACAAATAAATAAAACATTCCAGTTATCATCGAAAACAGATGAGAAGTCGAGGTATAATTTCTTATCTCAAGCTCGCGCTATTGATCAATTACGTAAGGAATTTGTAAGTTTGGTTGATGAGATAAATTTATTAAACTTGCAAGTCGATCCCGACTACGATATTAATTACCAGCCGATCGCGGCCTTTGACGATTTATATTATTTTATAAAGGAAATTTTTAATAGGTTGGATAAACCAAGCTTCCCTCCACAAGCCGCGCTAAATGCTGGTATTCAGGAAAATACTATAAAGATTCCCCGGATTGAATTACCTACATTCGACGGTGAAATTCAGAACTTTCCGTATTTTTTCGAAACGTTTAAACGTATAATACATGAGAATAAGACTTTGACTGATTCGGAACGTATCCATTACCTAATTAGTCATCTTTCTGGAAAGGCTAAAACCATATGTGCTGGTATAGCCCCGGCTGCAGAAAATTACACTGTTATTTGGCAGGCTTTGCTGGATAAATATAAGGACGACAGAGCTTTAGCTACGACATATTTAAATCAATTGTTTGCATTAAAAAATATAAACGGTCCTTCAGCAAATAATTTGGAAAAATTAGTTGATAAATACGCAGCTACTATCGCGAGTGATTTTATTTTTGTTTATATGGGGCTTAGGCTTGTAGATTCAGATACATCGAAAAGTTTTGAAACTGCGATTCGTAGTCAAACGGATATGCCTAAATATGATGAATTTGTTAAATTCTTACGAGAACAAGTAAAAATTTTGTATCGCACGAGTACTTCGTCGTCATCACAACAACCTCGTGGCAACCCTACGACACTGCAGCCCGCTTCGAGCGGCCGCGCCGCCACCTCGCATGTTTTTCCCGCACCTCCGCGCGCTTTTGTTTCCACTCAGCAGACTCAAGCCTCCGGTAAGCTGTGTAAGCTTTGTAACAACACCGCACACACGCATCTTTATGCATGTAAACCATTTACGGAACTTTCGGCTCTCGATAAATTTAAATTTGTTAAAGAAAATCGTTACTGCGTTAACTGTTTGAGTAATCAGCATACATCGTTTTATTGTAACTCGAGCACTTCTTGCCGTAAGTGTAATGCGAAACATCATACGTTGCTTCATTTTGGTAAGGAATTTTCGCCAGCGCAGTCGAGCACCTCCACTGTAGCTGTAAACCAGGAGACTGAAATAAGTGAGGTCTTGAACTTACTTGAAATCGAGGAGGAACTCACCTCAAATCCTGTCTTTGATGATTCTTCGCTTGAAGAGGAGAATCCAGAAGTATCGTTTTGCACATTGTCTTCTACAAAGTGCGAGTCGAAAGCAACCACGCAAATTCTTGCAACCGCAAACGTTTACGCCACCGGTCGCAATGGTCGAGATGTAGTGATTAGATGCTTATTGGATCCCGGATCTCAAAAACATTATGTAACAAAAAAATGCTGTTCTAAGCTGGGATTAAAGATTGAATCTGATTCACCTGTCGCTGTGAAAGGTATAGGTGGCTCAACACAGATAGTGAAGGGCACTGTGAAAGTTAATTTCAGATCTCGGTTTAATAATTCTAAATTTAATATTCATGCACTAGTACTGAATCAAATCACAAGTGACTTACCAACGTGTCCTGTAGATACAACATTCCTTGATAGTTTGCGAAACATTCCCATGGCAGATAGTACCTGGGGTACGCCAGGAGAAATAGATTTGTTAATAGGCGTAAGTCTTTTTGCTGAGATATTGCGACCCGGAAAAATAGTCGGAGAACCCGGATCTCCAGATGCCCTTGAGACTGTTTTGGGGTATATCGTTCTAGGTGATGCTCCAGCGGCTTCCCAAATTCACGTTGCAACTGCTGTGGCATGTCATGCTGTCACGACTTCCGAGGTAGACTCTTTAGTTCGGAAAATGTGGGAACTCGACGAGATAGATCCTAAACTATTTTTGAGTGCGGATGACAAACAATGTGAGGATATTTATAAGGAGAGTGTCACACGCAATACTTCCGGACAATACGAAGTAGGTTTACCTTTTAAATTCAACCCTGACTTGCTTGGTAATTCTTTTGAGATTGCCAAACGCAGATTCTCATACTTAGAGCGTAGGTTTAATGCTCAGCCCGCTCTGAGAGAGGCATATGACAATGTCATAAGGGATTATATAGATCAAGGTTATTTATCTGCTGTAAACACGATCGATACGGATTCTCGACACTTTTATATGCCACATCACGCGGTTTTACGGGATGACAAAGCAACTACACGGGTCAGACCTGTCTTGGACGCAAGTGCTAAGTCTAGCAGTGGATTTTCCTTAAATGACCTATTACATGCTGGTCCTAATCTCCAACGTGACCTTTTCACGATCTTGTTGAATATGAGATTATTACCTGTTGCTATCTCAGCTGACGTAAGACAGATGTATCTTAGAATAGGCGTTCGTGAGCAAGATCGTTGTTTTCAGCGAATCTTATACCGTTTCATTTCAGCCCATGATGATTCACCTGTGAGCAATTTTGTAGATAGCCAAAATCCTGTAAAGACGTTTGAATTCAATCGAGTAGCCTTTGGATTGAAATGCAGTCCCTTTTTAGCACTACGCACTGTCGCACAACTAGCACAAGACGAGGGTCATCGTTTTCCTATCGCGAAAGAAATTGTCCAGAGAGATCTTTACATGGATGATATAGCTAGTTCACTAATGAGCTCTGATCAAGCGATTGCAGCCTTCCAGGAGCTGATCGAGCTGTTCAAATCTGGGGGTTTCCACCTAGTGAAATGGAGTAGCAGTTGTAAAAGGGTACTCGAACAAATTCCTGATGATTATCGTCTTTCACAGAATGTCGAATTTGATAAAGATGACACTCTGAAAATATTAGGCCTATGTTGGCATCCTTATGATGATGAGTTCGCTTTCAAAGTGACGTCAGATGATCGTCCTTGCACTAAGAGGAACATTTTGTCCTCTGTTGCGCGTTTGTTCGATGTTCTTGGCCTAGTGGCACCGATCATTTTGTACGCCAAGCTTTTAATCAAAGAGCTTTGGATTGCCAAAATTGACTGGGACGATGTTCCCCCCCAACGGATTATACGATTGTGGAATCAGTTCCAAAAGGAACTTCCCGAAGTTGTCAAAATGAGATTTCCTCGTCACATTGGTGTGGTGGAGGGTTGTTTAGTGACCATTCTTGGTTTCGCTGATGCGAGCGAGAAAGCCTACGGTGCTGTCGTTTATATCCGAGTAGACACTGAACAGAGTCAGGCAACTGTCATGTTATCGTGTGCAAAATCAAAGGTTGCACCTTTAAAGGTTATCTCTTTGGCACGTCTGGAATTATGTGCAGCCTTATTGCTTTCTAAATTGATAAAAAAGGTTTTTGAAACTTATTCGAGCAGATATCCAATCAATTCTATATTTGCATTTTCGGATTCGACTGTAACATTGAATTGGATCCACTCTTCACCTCATAGATGGCACACGTTTGTTGCCAATCGAGTTTCAAAAATTCAGGATAATTTGTCGTCTGATCACTTTTGCCACGTTAAAGGCAGCGAAAACCCAAGTGACTGTTTGTCCCGCGGGTTAACTCCAACACAACTTGTGAATCACCCTCTGTGGTTGCATGGACCCCCCTGGGCCAGTTTACCCAGGCATGAATGGCCTATAAAGGCGTTCGTTCCAAATGAGTCTCCTGACATACCAGAGCTTAAGTCACTTTCACTGGCAACAGTGAAACCTGTTAGTGGGGAACCCTTTTTCTATGAACTGGCGCGTAATTACTCGTCGTGGCAAAAGTTCCTAAACGTCGCGAGTTACGTTTTCAAGTTCATGAAAAAACTGCCCGCTGGGCCTATTATTGCAACGGATTTGGAATTTACGGAACGCGAAATAATTAAAGAGATCCAGTTAGTTCATTTTGGTGGTGATATTCAAAACTTAAAAAAAGGAAATTGTTGTTCTCCACCTCTTAGAAAATTAAATCCATTTTTAAAAGATGGAATTTTACGTGTGGGTGGCCGCCTGATAAATTCAGATGAGAGTTTTGAATTTAAACACCCTATTCTGCTTCCTGGTAAGGATTATGTGGTAAACATGCTTATACGGTTTTATCACTGGAAATATTTGCACACAGGTTCTGGATTATTGACATCTGTTCTCCGTGCTAGATACTGGATATTATCTGCTAGACGAGCAATTAGATCCATTGTCTCTAAATGCAATGTATGTTTTCGATTTAGGCCTAAACCTGGGTTTCCTATGATGGCAGATCTCCCAATGCCTCGAGTGAAAGCTGTAAACAAAGCTTTTGTTCATACTGGCTGCGATTACGCCGGTCCAATCCAAGTAACCCCTTATCGCGGCAAAGGTATAAGAAGTCGTAAGGCTTACATCTGCCTATTTACTTGTCTCACCACACGAGCAGTACATATCGAGCTTGCAAGCGATCTAAGTACAGCTTGTTTCCTGGCAGCAATGAAACGTTTTTTGGCTCGACGTGGTTCTGTTCAATGTTTTTATACAGATAACGGAACTAATTTTATTGGTGCCCGTTCTTATCTTCGCGATTTATACACTTTTCTAGAAAATGAATACAGACCAATTTGGAAGAAGGAGTTAGCCGAAAATCGTATTCAATGGAAATTAATCCCTCCAAACGCTCCCCACTTTGGTGGTTGCTGGGAGAGTAACGTTAAGTGCATAAAAACTCATTTGTATAAGGTCATCGGCCACCAGATTTTAACTTTTGAAGAACTTCAAACTGTTTTGGCACAGATTGAGTCATTACTAAATTCGCGACCACTGACCGTGCTTACCTCGGATCCTTCAGATCCAACGGCTTTGACGCCAGCTCATTTTTGCATACGGCTCCTCTTAAATTTCTGCCAGCATCTGATGTAGTTGACTCGATTCCACATCTTTTAACGCGATATGAGCTCTTAGATAAATTAGTACAGTCGTTCTGGATGCGATGGCGAGGGGAGTATCTGCATGACTTACAAGTTCGTCAAAAATGGAACTCACCATCCCTTCCTGTCAAAGAAGGAATGGTTGTAGTTATAATACAGGATAATGTCACACCCTTGCATTGGCCACTAGGCGTCATAGTACAAACCTTTAAGGGCAAGGATGATGTTATCCGCGTAGCGACGGTAAAGACTAGGTACGGTATTTATCAAAGACCAGTTGTTAAACTGTGTCCACTACCAACTCAATAGAAACTAGCAAAACTTAAGGCAGTCAGGTTCTAGTTAGGTAGTATTTTATAGTAATAAGTTATTTAACGTACAAGGTAATAAGGTTCATGTCAGTGAAAAATATATTATATGTGTGTTTTTTTTTTCTTTTTCTTTGAAAGATTTCCTTTCAAGGCTGGGGGAAATGGTTACGCCAGTTTTATCAAAATCATTGCATTTGCTTTTATTTTTAAATTATAATAAATACTCATAGTTGTTTATGTCAAAATTACTCTGGTTTGGATGCTTGTATGTTACGCGGGTTAATGTGACCCTTGCTCGCCATTGGCCCGTTTGGATTGCGAACCCCGAACTGTCATACATCATCAACCAATAAAAAGTCTTCTAATGTCGGCGCTCGCGAGCAAACACATTTCCCGCGCGCTCCCGTTTTTCGGTTGTATTTTCTGAAGATTCTACGTAAAAGGACTGTGTGTGATATCAAACCTGTGCGCCTGTGGTTCCTGAAGAGGTACATGGAGGCAGGAGCATTCGCCTTCGGGATATGCAGGTACGTCCAAGCCTAGGTACAATTGTCCAATGTGCAACTACGAGTAAGTCAATCAGCACCTATCTTAAATACAGTCCACAACTTAGCCATTTCCATCATTCCCTTGTTATTTACGCACCTTTATGTAAAATGACATTAATAAATAGACATAATAAGCATTAATAATAATTGTATTTAATAATTTTATTTAATATAAACTATGCATTTCAAATATACTAATTTTAATTCAATTTAGGTGAATAATTTAATAATTAGGTAATAATAGATGATAATAGTACATAACATGACATGACATGACATAAAAATAGAAAAACATAGACATATTAGTAGGTACATTATACCAAATTAAAACATAGGAAACACTACTGAAATGTTATTATGCAAAAATATTAAGCGCTATTCCTCTCTCCTAGACACTGACTGTATCTAGAATGTTGCTGTGCCCGATAGGGTCCATCATTGTTTCTGTAACATATATTTAACACCTGTATGTACATTATGGATGCAATAAATTGAATTTGAATTTGATTATCAGATGCATAATAAATTAATGGCTACCATCAGTCTAGATTATTATTAGATATATAATTTAATTCAATTTATCAGTTTTGATGAATTGCTTGGCGTAACTTACATTCATCCTTATTAATTTGTTTTAAAAATATTTTTATTTTAAGTTTTCATCTGAACTTTGTGGCTTTTTATACGTACTAAACTGCACATACAAACATAAATTTAAACTTTTCCAGAATGTTTTCATAAAGAAAGTTGGTACATATTCCATTTAATATGAAGAAAACCATAAATCTGGTGATAAATTCCTATGGTTGCATATAAATCCCCATGCTCTGTCGAGCACACCCGGAGTTCCTGGGACGTTTCTGGGCAAATATAATTATGTGGGACACACCGGATGGTCGGAGCATACAACAAATGCGCATTTTGCCCAAATGTTTGTAACAAACAAAACATGACGGAGTTATGTTATTATTTTTAATGATGAGCCGCCGTTTCTACAGCCGCATATTGTGTAAATGAGTGTTTATTTGTTTGTGGCCGTATTCGTGAAAATGTGGTATCGTGAAATGCAATGTAGTTTCTCAAAGTTAATTAGTGTACTCATTCCTGTTATAAGTTAAAAAGAGGAGCTCGTGGCTAAATAATAACAGCCGCACGGGTCGATCATCAAGGTTAAGCAACGCTTGACGAGGTCGGTCCGTGGATGGGTGACCATTTCAACATACCGAGTTTCCTCCGTGCCTCGGAAAGCACGTTAAGCCGTTGGTCCCGGCGGTCATTTGAAGATCTTTGACAGTCGTTACGGGTAGTCAGAAGCCTGAGATCTGACACCAGTCTTGCCATAGGGGTACTGTGTTACCCAGTTACTGTGTTGTGGAGGTCAGATAGGCAGTCGCTCCATGTAAAACACTGGTACTCAGCTGAATCCGGTAAGACTGGAAGCCGACCCCAATATAGTTGGGAAAAGGCTAGGCAGATAATTCCTGTTATAAGTTACAAGGAAATAATTTGAGAATTGCAAGAACCGACCACAATTAAATTATTAATTAACACTAGCCTAACAAGTACTAGCGATTCAGGCTTCACTTCCACAACTTATGCAAAAGGAACCGGACACTTTCCGGGCGAAAAGTGGACTATTATACTAAGCGATAGTCTAGCTTTCAATCAATAAAACAATTTCGTTATCGGATCAAGATTATGAAAACCTTTTATAAACAGATGAACAAACAATTCTACTTATTCATTTGTATTTATTTATTAGTTTATCCTCGCACTGGAACACCTTGCAGCAATTACACCAATGGAGCTCAATCTTATAATAAACTCTCAAGTTCAGCAGCCTACTTGAGTAAGTGAGTTTGGCAGGGCAAAGGGTACGACGCTGTGATAGATTTCAACAATAATCCTTTAAATTTGTTCGGTATTGCCAAAGTTACGTAGAGATTTTTTTATTTTATTTGTTGAGTTTCTTTGTTCTTAAAAAATGTTTCGATACAAAAAAAATCGTAATCAATAGTACAAATAAATTAATTTACTTATTGCTTGCTCATTTCATGCAACTTCGTATTTAAATAGATAATTTCAATTTGTACGTGTTTAATAAATAAAACTTTCACTCAAATATAACTTTTGTTTACTTAAAGAACTCTTGAAATTATTACGTGACTAAAATGCTATCCGCAAAAAGCCAATACAAAAGAAACCTCATTCTTTTAGTCTATGGCCGATCGCCATTATTAGATGCACGCGCATAGGAAAACTGATGACTGCGAAAAATTTTTTACAACTCGATTTCACAGTTGAAGTTACAGTTATTTATTAATTAAAATGTCAACAAGTACTAATTATGAAGAAAATTATTTATATTGTACACCGCCCGATATTAGATGTGGAGCCCTAAACGTCATGTAAAGTTTAAAAATATCTATTATCTACTTTACTAAATAAAATGATTTTTTAGGATTATTTTCTTCACAAGTGTGTTGAAAAACGTCGTATGAAACACGTGTGTATTGATGATTACCGTCCTCGACTCTCTTAAGACCCTCACCTAACGGCTCGGGTGTCAATGGCACCACAGCGGTAATCACCAACATTACACAGTTGTACCATAATGTACTATAGTTCTGAATTCAAATTATTATACACGATAAATCTAATGGTTGATGGACATGGAAATTAGTATTTGTTTGTATTCGGAAATGCGATGACGCCGAGAAGTTGTACTGTACCTATTAGCGATCAGTCAAAAAAAGCTTTTCCTGAAACTTCACCGTCTCTTTTTCATGCTACGCAAAAGCTAAAAGTCTATTTTGTTAAATTGTGACCTATTATGGGGATCGGTCAATATGGCGACGCTTGGGGTAGGCCTATATACAACACTGGACGTCTTTCGGCTGAGAGGATAATGATGATGCTGATGTGAGCTATGATTTATTTTAGCTAACTATTAATATCGCCAGGAGCGTTTTGATTTTTTCATCGACCGATAACTTTTATTTAAGAAATGAAAACGGCGGTTTAAAAGCTTTTGAAAAAATAAAAATTTGCAAACTGTCGTGTATATTCTTGAAATAAAAGTTATCTGATTATTGAAATCAAACCTACCCAAGAGAAAGTATAGGTACTTTCAAACCTACCCAAGACAAAGTAGCGTTACGTATAGTTCAGATGAACTATACGTAAGCCACGTTAATAATAAAGTTAAAAAAAAAATAAGAAAAAGGATATAGGTAAAGAAATTTAAGATCCGGCTTCGCATCACGTGAGCAGCTAGGAAGATCCGGCTTCACACGACGTGGGCAGGTATTTCATAGCAGGCAGGCAGGCTAGGCAGCTGGATGGACACGAAGGTGTGGAATGCCCGAGGTAGGCAGATGAGCTCGCCGATGAATTGCTTAGATAGGCAGTAGGGTAGCCAGCAGGACGAATGGGCTGGCACACAGTTAGATGGTCAAGGCTTGAACCAATTGTCAGGCTAACATACAGTAGCACAGGTGTAAGAACAGGCACCAAGGATTGTGGTGGCCGAGCTATGGCTTCGTACGCCGATCAAAAGAGCCCTTTAAACATGAAGCGGTGTCCGACAAGGTCAATGAAATTTAGGTTTCACACTCAATATATTTATATTTATTGCACTTCTAAGATTTTATTACATTCACAGGCCGTATTTATTATAGTTTTCAAGAGTTTTTTTAGATACAATCGTATACTTCATAGTATTAAACAGAAAAACGGACTTCCAGCGTTCCGCCCAGATTCAAGACTAAAAAAGTGACGCCCGTTTTTCTTCGTTCCGACATGTCTCATGAACGAATAAAAACGGTTTACAGAGGCGCAGTCTGCCGCTGCCCTTATTATGAAAATTATAATGTACAACGAGCTTAAGAGTATAGTCCATGTTATCTTATGTCTATGGTTTAAGAAAATAACATAGACATATGTCATGTCAATAAAAATTACAGGGTTTAAAATATTCTATGATTTTTACAAATTAGTAGTATAAATAAGTTGCTGAATTCTTTTCAGGTGTTTACTAATGTAAAGAAAACATAAAAATGGGAAACATGAGATGATACAATTTTAAAAGTTATAAAGATGAAATTTATAAAACATATTATAAAACGTAAGTAAACTAAGACATGTGGAATGAACACCACACTATGTAATTATCCATATTTAACAGATCGTCAAGTGCATGTTTGCTTAAATCAGCATATTCCCTTAAAATCAATCACAAAAGCAAAGTCAAGGTCAAAGTCAAATATATTTATTTCAACTAGGCCAATAAGCGGCACTTTTGAACGTCAAACATTAAATCTAAATTAAAAATGTACAAGTAATAAAAATTTACTCTACTGTGCATTCGGAAAGTAGCTTGTTATGGAGAAGAAGACTACACACAAGAAACTCCATAACAATAATAACAATAATTCGTTATCCAACCAAACATACAACTTCTATCTCAGAACAAACTTTTCTATGAATAATACGAACAAAGATATAACTGGTTTCACTACACATGGCTTGATACAGAACATTAAAAATCACGTTAACTTCCTCTCCATGTATTATATTATAACACACATTGTAATACGCTACGGAATTACGGTTGCTAGATCTTGGATCCCATAACTTGTGGGAGGCTGTAAAACGGGCGGCTATAAATTGGAACTACCATTCAAATAGTGTTTAAATTTTACTAAATTGCATTTATGATACAAAGTAAAAGAAAGAAAATCACACAACAAGAATAAAGTGAACATAATAGATGAAGACAATAATAAGTTTAAATAAAGAACTATTCCAATTCTATCGTTTTTGCTATAGAGGGACGTCATGTCCTGGAAATCATCTGAATTGGAAAATATTTCGTCTTCTGAACATCAGCGATTCGTTTGGTCTCACAGCTGTCCATAAGAACCGGTAGCATTTATGAGTAGGCCAGCCAAATTTCCCTCAGGAATAAAATCTTCACGGGCGAAACGTTTCATCTAAAAGCTGGTAAGGAAACATACTCGCTATACGATGACCTGCCAGAGTGCCAGCCTGCCACCGATCGTTCATTGTAGGTGGGCGAGCGATCCGTCAATGCCACCGGGCGCTGATTTTATTTACCGAGAAAAGTACCGTGATTTGTACTACGTGTATGAATGGCACGTTTCCCCCGAAATTAGATTTAAAC
Organism: Anorthoa munda; assembly: GCA_945859665.1. Taxonomy (NCBI): domain Eukaryota; kingdom Metazoa; phylum Arthropoda; class Insecta; order Lepidoptera; family Noctuidae; genus Anorthoa; species Anorthoa munda. The sequence continues at coordinate 856,551 of OX243913.1, forward strand.
GAAAATCGAAGGAAAAGTTCCGTTGTTTGCGAAGATTTGAGATAATAATAGAATGCTCGGCATTTCGATTTCAGTTCATTTCTGTAATATCTTTCGCTTACTCCTTTTGGAGACGTGTGCTGTTTAAATGTGAGGTGTGTTATATCTTAATATATATATTTCTTGTGTGCGTGTGTATGTGACTGAACTCCTCCTAAACGACTGGACCGATTTTGATGAAATTTTTTGTGTGTGTTCGTGGAGATTCGAGAATGGTTTAGATTCACAAAAAAAAAAAAAAAAAAAAATGGAAAATTAGGGTAGGGTAGGTAGGGTAGGGTAGGTAGGGTAGGGTAGGTAGGGTAGGGTAGGTAGGGTAGGGTAGGTAGGGTAGGGTAGGTAGGGTAGGGTAGGTAGGGTAGGGTAGGTAGGGTAGGGTAGGTAGGGTAGGGTAGGTAGGGTAGGGTAGGTAGGGTAGGGTAGGTAGGGTAGGGTAGGTAGGGTAGGGTAGGGTAGGTAGGGTAGGGTAGGTAGGGTAGGGTAGGTAGGGTAGGGTAGGTAGGGTAGGGTAGGTAGGGTAGGGTAGGTAGGGTAGGGTAGGTAGGGTAGGGTAGGTAGGGTAGGGTAGGTAGGGTAGGGTAGGTAGGGTAGGGTAGGTAGGGTAGGGTAGGTAGGGTAGGGTAGGTAGGGTAGGGTAGGTAGGGTAGGGTAGGTAGGGTAGGGTAGGTAGGGTAGGGTAGGTAGGGTAGGGTAGGTAGGGTAGGGTAGGTAGGGTAGGGTAGGTAGGGTAGGGTAGGTAGGGTAGGGTAGGGTAGGGTAGGGTAGGGTAGGTAGGGTAGGGTAGGTAGGGTAGGGTAGGTAGGGTAGATGCATATTAGGTGTTTTATGGCAAAACAAAGTTTAACGGGTCAGCTAGTAATATATATTTTGTTTCAAAACTCGCCATCTTCCGAGCCCAAACCTTGTATTATGAATGCGGGCACTAAGTTCAACTATCACGATTCCGAACCATTAAACACTCCGAAATACTGCTCACAACTTTAATATATAAGTGTAATATTATTCTCCAACACATATTAGGTGTTTAAACGCATTCACGTCAATTATTCACACCACATTGTCTTGAATGTTGGCAGCAATAAGCGGTAAAAAATTAAATGCGTTACTTAACGCCAAGATATTATTTGTGGCGTCATCTTTCACTTCATAAATTTTGAGACATTATCAAAGTTCTGCGAAGGTGTCAAGGGACTTCGTTTGCCAGTCACTTTCGGATTATACCAAGGTTACTTTTCAAGGCACGTTCGACATCTTTTAGGTGCTTATTTAGTATTTTTTCGCGTAACTCATCGTATGCTACTTCTTATTCTTTTAAGCACCGACATTTGTTTTAAATCTATTTAGTGTAACAAGACTTTTCTTGAAGAATAATAATAGAAAATATTACATTTAAAGAAGAAAAGTTCGGCTTAACTCTTATGGAGAGCCTGGAAAACTTGCAGCCTAAACTGTGTGTGTGTAAGTGAATTCGGCAAAGAAAACATATAGGTAACGGTGACGACACCTCTAAAATAACGATTTTCGTATTGCATAATACAGTCAAAAGGAAAAGGATATGTGAATTCAATTCATAGGGTGGAGGACGTACCCTTTCTAAATTACGCAATAAATAAAACATTTACAGGAAATGTGTTATACACTTTCATGGTATTGTTCCCTTTGCCCTGCCGAACTCACTTACGCAATTCGGCTGCTGAGATATAAATCCTTAACATTAAGTGAGCACGGCAGTTACTGGCTAGTGTTCTTATTAGATAGTTGCTAATACCTAGGTACACATGAACAGTACCTAATGTTTCATGCTTCCCTACTTTTTACTACAATCTATCGAAATAAGGATCAATCTTACTAATATTATTAATGAGAAATTTGGATGGATGGGTGTATGTTTGTTATTCAATCACGCTAGAACGGCTAAAACGTACTGGATAAAATTTGGCACGGATATAAATTATAGTTTGGAATAGCACATAGGCTACTTTTTATCCCGGAAAAATGTATAGTCTGTTCCTGTGGGACAATTTCCGACTTTCACGTGGGCGAAGCCGCTAGCAGAATCTAGTATTCCATAAATCACAATGAAACTGCCAATCGCCTTCAATTCCCATTTCCCTAACAGCGCAAAAATAGTTTACCCGCAGATTTCCGTAAAAGTTAACAATTTATTTTCCCCGACCCGGCCATTTTCCTTCCGCCTTTCACAGCTATACAAACCCGTGCATCGGCATTATACATAATAAGTAATGACGTCATCTAATCGGGCCTTTCCGAATCATTTGCTGGATCGAATTAGGGAAAAGGAAAAAGTTCCATTGAAATATGACACCTGTTCGAGCGACCTGGAATCAAAGGGCAATGTGATAAAGACGGCGGTTTTCAATAAAGGGGAATCGTCCTTTTTCTTACGCATTTATATCTATATGTTTTTCTGTTCCGGAGCTTGGGCATTATCTCCCTCCTAATATATAGTACCTGTGTACAAGCACCATCATTTGTTATGTCATCCCAAGAAATTATCGTTTGCTCTGCGAAACGAATATTATTTTCTGAATGAGATATCTTTGTTTTGGTTCTGCTATGAAATATTTTTGCTAGCAACAATATTTATAGATAGTTTTGCTGATGTCTGCGGCTTTGTTTGCAAACAAAACTTCAATCCCCCGTTGATTAACCCTGGGTTATTTTTTTTTTGTATTTCGTCTCTGCCAGTACTTACTAACATTTTTATAATTTGGTACCCGAAGGATCCAAACGGAGTCCTGTTGCTGTAACTCACGTGTCTGTCTTTCTGTCTGTTCATCAGTCCGTCTGTCTGTCCGTCGTCTGTCATACAGGTTTTACAGCCAAACGGTTGGAGCTACAATCTTCACATTTTTACAGTATAGCATCTTGTTGAACAGAGCCAAAAAATAACAAAAAAACTTTTTATTGTTTTAAATATTGGAAAACAAAGATATGAGAAGCCACCAAAGTCAGATATTTTTACAAAATTTTGTTACGAATTTTTTTTTACTGCCCATTGGCCTATGAACTTGAAAATTGGTAAAGTTTCTTATTACGTATATTTTACTAAAAAATACCAATATGTATATTGATAAATCAGAATGTTTCTGTGAAATACCCTCATTTTACTTATTATAACCAACTTGATTTTGCGTTTTGGTAAAGAATCCTAAATGTGCGAAGTCCGACACGCGCTTGGCCGGTTTTTCTTCTTATCGTTTGTTTATCCTACTAATATTATAAATGTGAAACTTTGCGAGGGTTTTGATGAAATTTTACACTAACATACCTTCTAGAATAACACATAGGCTCTATTTTATAAAAATAATGGGGAAGTGCAAATTCCATGCAATCGGACCCGCGGGCAATACCTAGTCTTTAATCATTTTGAATGTGCCTTTTCAGGCATATTATTCTGGTCTTCTGGTCCCTGCTACATAAATAAATTCTTCAATACTACGAAATACGAACATTTATTGTTGTTCAAATACCTATTTAAAACTTAAAATTGGATTCAAGACAGTATCGGTTCTCCATTGCATTCGGTCTCACAATCGGTCCGCGTCGTCAGTCCAACAATCTGAAAGGAGATAGTTCTTCAAACTTTCCCCATTTAATATAATCTTCGTCAGCTGTGAGTGACTATTTGCTTTTAAGAAAGAAAGAAAGAAAGAAAAATATTTATTTGTGACCCGCACAGGAGACACGAGAAATAAGCATAAAAATTACACAATAGTCAAAATAAAAAACCCCGTGCGAGACCAAAAAGGCTCCTATCTCAGCATGTGCAGCGATATCCAAAAAAGGAAATAACCCTGCGCTGATATTCTGATAGGGCCCACTGTTCATGCCACGGACACACTTACGGAAACGGAAAATACAATAAAAAAATAAAATAGTATATATAAATAACAAAAGAAATATAATAAACACAGAAAACGGGTCAAAATATGTGTAAGTATATAAATAAAACATATTAAATGTAGGTAGACCTATTATAGATTATTTGTCGATATCATAGACAAACGAAGCGCGGACCAAAGAGTAAGTAATTTATTAAATATGGAAGAAATCTATTAATCTATGGTCGGCTGTCAATAGAAACTTGTTATGAAGTAGTGTAAATAAATAAGTGTATTGTGTAAATAAACCTGGCGAAAAGAATACATAGGATAGTATTTACAAGTATTGGATAAAACAGAGTGGTGTGCATGTTATTATGTGTGGTGTGGTGTTCGCAAGAAACTTCAAATAAATAAAATGGGTAAAGGTCATTATACCAACTGCGTGCAAACCCCGGGTAAGCTTATCTTTCGGATTCCTTTTGCTTAAGTAATAAGAACTGCTTGAATTTAGTACTAAATGTGCCAATCGTTTTTATAGCACGAAACGGCGGAGGAAGATCATTCCAGATACGAGAGGCAGCGAATTTGAAACTTCCACGGAATGCAGCAGTTCTGTGTGACGCCAACAACAAGTAGGCAGAAGCTCTCGTTTTGACTTTATTTACATCACGCGACCAGGTCAACTTATCGAACAGATAGTCTGGTTTTTTCGTGAGAATTGTGCCAAAGAGCAGGGTAGCCAGATGCAGCTTTCTACGATCTGACATTCTCATCAAATTACCCTTATTTAAAAAAGGAGTTACGTGAGATCGAGGAGGGATGGTAAAACAAAATCTCGCACAAGCATTCTGTACTCGCTGAATCAACCTTTCGCTTCTACCTAGAATGCATGCCCCATACACAGTGTCAGCGTAGTTCAGCTTAGATAAAACTAGTGATTCACAAAGCAGAATGCGCATATCCACACTTATGTAGGGACGCACACGGTACAGAAGCTTAAGCCTGTAAAAGCAGTTGCGCACAGCCTCCATGATGTGGGTCTCAAAGTGCAGGTGCTCGTCAAATAGTAACCCAAGATTGCGGGCTTCCCGGACCCTTTCAATAGAACACCCGTCAATCTTCAAGTCCAGATTCCCATTACTCATCTTATTCAAGAAATCCCTTGATCCCATCAAAATAAATTTAGACTTAGCTGGGTTCAAAACTAAAGCATTTCTCTTAGACCAAGCCGAGATTCTATCAAGATCCTCATTTAAACTTTTTACAGTGTCAACAGCCTGCTGGGGTTGAAAAGATAGATACATCTGCAGATCATCAGCATATAAGTGGAACTTTGTGTTGAGCAGGCAGTTAATGATGTCAGCACTGTAAAGAATGAAGAGTAGCGGGCCCAGGATCGATCCCTGCGGTACACCCCTATTCACGCGCTTAGGACCAGAAGATTTAACGGCTCCATCACTGTCGCTTGTCACCTGGACAAACTGAGAACGGTGAGTCAAGTAACTTTCAAACCACTTTACTGTCTCAGGCTGACATCCGTAGTAAGACAACTTCGATAGGAGGAGCGAGGTATTAATAGAGTCAAAAGCGCGCGAAAAATCCAGTAAGACCAGCAGGGTACCCATGCCCTTATCTCTAGCTTCCAGAATATTCCCAACCACATCAAGAAGGGCTGTGGCCGTGCTGTGTCCCTTGCGAAAACCTGATTGAGCGAGCGGCAAAATGCCGTGTTCCTCAAGGTATGACCGAAGCTGGTTCGAGACAACCTTCTCCAGGACCTTGGAGAGGCATGGCAATAAACTTATTGGGCGAAGTTCTTTCACACTGGTAGGATTAGATACTTTAGGGATGGGTCTAACTATTGCCAATTTCCACAGATCCGGGAAAGATGAGGTGGTGATGGAACGATTAATGATGGCCGTGATAGATGCAAGGGTTCGAGGAAGAGTCATCATCAACATCTCCAAGGAGATACGGTCACAACCCTGAGCATTGGACTTAAGACTATGCAACAGCTTCAGCACCGTGTCCTCCTGGACCGGCTCAACCTGGAAGTGTCCACTGCCGAATCTGTGGTGCTCAAAGTGCTTTAAGTCAGCAGCAGAAACTCTACCAGTGCCAGGAACATCCAAAAAGTGTCCATTAATTTTTTCGGGATCGTTACAAAAATGCGGTAAACCGCGCTCTGGTCCATCATAGATACCAGTGGCAATAGTTGACTTGATGTGACTCCATAACTTTTTTGGTTGTTTAAAATTTTTATTAATATATGTTTTAAAGTATGCACTCTTCTCACTCTCAACTTTTACTTTGCAGCTTAAAGTTGGCGTTTCCTAAAGAGCTAGAAGTGAAAATTCTAACCGCACAATTTTGGAAGTTAATCTTGTATTTTAAAAGGTCTGAAAACGGTCAAAGTTTTAAGGAACTGGGGAAAATTTATAAAGGTTCAGTCAAATTCATAAACAGCTCATAAAATTCAAAAGAAAACTGGACTGCTGCACAAACGTTCAATATTTATACACCTACATACATAAACTCATGGCTTTTTTCCCATGGGGATAGGCCATGACAGAACGCCATCTGATATGATCCTTAATAACTACTCATTTTGCAAACACTCTAAATAGTGCAAGTTTTACATAAAAATAAAACATGTATTATTAAGCAGAGACGATGCACAGCATCTGTGAGAGGGCGTTGTATACTTCCCGTCAGTTGTTAACCAATCACAGCTCTCGTGACGTCACATCCTCGACCAATCAGCGCCGAGTTCCGGTAGTCACGTGGTCCTAGGTGTGTTGTTCGCTAATGGCGGACCTCATAGAAGTCTCTCACCAGGAGGCCTTAAATGATGCTGTGCATCGTCTCTGCTTAATAATACAAGTTTTATTTTTATGTAAAACTTGCACTATTATTTGGCATGTGACGATGCACAGCATCTGTGAGAGACGTGTTTATAACTCCTGGTGACCACGACGACGCTATGTGAGAATATGATAATATTTACTGAAAAAAATAAAACCATATATAGCAATATGTATTTATTGTACAAATCAGTATACTTTTGTACTTCTAGTTATACCAATCAAATTAGGTAGGTACCTAAAATTATTAACAATTTGCATTATTTAAAATAAGATAACGTAATAATCTGGAAAATTAGAATTAATCAAATTAACAACGATCAAGAGAGCGTCGATTTTATCTTAAATTGGTTCAAAATTATTCGAGAGATTACTCGCACTTGGTGAAGTGACAACTTTACCTATAATCTGCATACAATAATATTTGGCAAAAGTATTCGGCCTACGCCAGTTACCGCGAGAGAGAATATCTTCAATTGGAAAATTTTCGTACCAATTCAAAGAAGCCACAGCTGAGCGCATACTGCCTGGAGATGCAGAGATACCTGCATCTTTCAGTAAACTTTTTATCCAATTACCTATAACAGTCCGTGATGCACTTTGCGTGGGACCTCGAATTGATACGAACAATGAGTGATTACATTCGGGTGTACGTCTCGTTATTCCTAATTCCAAAACTTTCCTTAACCAATTAATTGGACAAACATTTTCGTTAGCATGACGAGACAGTTTCCAGCCAGATTGTCTGTACGCAGCCGTATCCGTCTTTGACCCAAACACTGGGTACAGAATGATGTGATCACCCCGATCGATGTAGTTATTTGGAGAGACTCTGAGTAGAGTAAGGTCATGGACCCGTCTTCCTGACGCTAGCAACAACAGACAAGCCAATCGACGCGACGCTCTGAACAAGGTAATGTTTGTCGGAGGATTCGTCTGCATCCAGGCAATCAGTTCACTCGGGTCCCAAATTGGGGGTTTCTCTGCTCTAGGAGATTGGAGGGAGATAGCTTTAAGAATATGTTTTACTAAGAAGTTTGAATTCAAATTTTCGTTACAGGACGGTCGTCCAAAGGTTAGAACTACAGATTTATGCAACAATATGGTAGAATAAGCGAATCTCTCTTCAATGAACAGGAATGCTAAAAATCTTGTCAAACTAATATTATTGGGACAATTGAAGTCAAAATCGTTATTCTTACACCATTTAACCCACCGAGACCATGCCGGTCTGTAAGTTCTAAGAGTGGACTCCCTCCAACTAGATCGGAGCAGGGACCTTTCAGCTTCTGACCAATTACTAGTTATTTCGCCCCACCCGCTATCTTCCAAACATAGAGCTCCATGTCTTGAACTCGAGTAGGTGGAACACCCGTGCTCCGATCTATTAGAACTCGGGCTAAGTTGATGATTCTCAACGGTCTGCAGAGTGCTCGACGTCGAAGGTCCAGTAACCAATAGGCTCTCCTCCACATTGGAGCCACTATTAAGAAGACGCCTTGAGCTGAATTCAGATGGTGAAGAACTCGAGGGATGAGACTCGGAGGCGGGAAAACCCACGCCAGCTGAAATCGCCACTGGCGACTGAAGGCGTTGTAAAAGTGGGCTGATGAGTCTGAACAATCTTTGGTAACATACTTCTTCACAACCCTGGTGTCCCTGGTGGCAAAGAGGTCTACCTGTGGAACTCCAAATCTGCGAAAGACATTGTTTAGAGCTGGTCTTAGTAGGTGCCACTCTGCCGCCTGTTTCCCGCGAGATAACCTGTCTGCAATGTCGTTGAATCTCCCTGGAATATATTCCGCAGTCATGGAAATATGTTCTTTGTCTAGAAGGCTCAAGAGTTGGTAAGTCATGTGAAGTAGGGTCGCTGATCGTGTTCCGCCTTCTTTTCGAACGTAGGAAACAACTGTGAGATTGTCCGATTGCAGGCTCACATGGTGACCGCGAAGACGAGATCGGAAATGTTTGACCGCTGCTATTATGGCAAACATTTCCTTTCGATTGCAGTGCCAGCACCGCTGGTCTGGTTTCCACTTTCCTGAAACCGAAAGATCGTCTAACTGTGCTCCCCACCCATAATCTGCAGCATCCGTGGTCATGAAATGGTGAATTAACTCCGGATGCAAGCTGCTCCGAACTATAGGCTTTTCTAAAGTTGAGACCCACCATTTCAGATCCTCCGTGACAGTTTGTGTTGTTGCTGCCGGTTTGCGAGGAGGTAGACGCTTCAGAGTCCGAGTAAGAATTTGAAGTTGGCGGCAGTGAAGACGACCTCTTGGAACGACAAAGTTGGCAAAGTTGAGAGTGCCCAAAATAATCTGCGCCTCTTTCAAGGATATTTTTCCCCTGCAAATAATTCTCTTCGAAAGCGATAGGATTGTCTGGGTCTTTTTTGGAGGTAGACACTTGAAGTTTTCTTTGGTGTTCCAAATGAACCCGAGGAATTCTATTTCTTGAGACGGCTCGGTGACAGACTTCTTGTAATTTACTGTCCATCCTAAAGTCTCTAGAACGATTAAGGACGTATCCACCTGAGACCGCAGAAGACTTCTCGATTGGCAGGCTATCAAAAAATCGTCTAAGTAAACCACGACTCGCATACCTTTGGATCGTAGATGTTGGGCCACCCAGTTGGTCAACGCTGCGAAATTTTTCGGTGCACAAGATAGACCGAACGGCAGGCAGGTCATCTGCAGAATTTTTTGACCATAAATTAGTCTGAGGAACCGACGGTGGGTTGGAACTATGTGGCAATTCAGGCGCTTCAGGTTGAAAATGGGTCTTTTGGACCCATCGCTCTTGTTCGTGAGAAACATGGTTGAGAAAAAACTCGGACCGGCATCGCGATGATCCACGACTTCTAGAACGCCTTGATCTAATAATTGTTCTACCTGGATCGACATCTCTGGCGATTGTGCGGTCTTGAATCGGCGCAAGGTTCGTATTGATGGATAAATCAGTGGTGGTTTGGAGGTAAATGGCAGACGCATTCCCGTGATCATTCCGAGAAGGGCCTCCGGAGCCCGCAGCGTCTGCCACTGTCTCCGATACGCTCGGAGACAGCCTCCGTAGAACTGGTGTGGCTGTGAGTCATTTGTCATCTTTCTTCTTACTTGGCTGAGGATCTTTCTTGTGGAACTTTTTGTTCCTGTTATTTGTTTGCTTGGACGAGTTTTTGCCTTTTCTGAAGTTCCAATCGTAATCCTTTTGACGAAAGGGCACGTTATTTTGTGGTAACTCACGAACATTTGGTCTATTTGGTTTACTTGCCACCTTAGGGATGGTCTTATTCTGATCTTTTTCGGAGCCGAACCAAGGTCGAACCCATTTATCTATGCCACCTGTGCTCTGAATATAGGTACGCAATAGATTTTCGTCAAATAAGCAATTAGAACTCGGAGGGATCTTACGCAGACCGTCTCGAAGGTTCTTATTCGCAATCTCACTCAGGATGCGCTCCCGGCGATTTTCAATATATTCAGCACGTTTCCCGCAAACTAACTGCATGATTTCCTCACTAATTTTGTGGAATTTTGATGAGGGTAGAAATGATTCCGAAATTTTTTCAAAAATACTAGAGGCAGAAAGTAGAACGTCAATGAAATTCTGTAAGCTTTGATTGAGCAACTCGCGTTGTGAAATTAAAGCATTACATAGGGCTGCTATTAATCTCTCAGAATTCGCTGCATAATCTTTACCCTTAACAAACTGTCGAAGTTCATCGTTAATATCTAGCACAACAAAACCAGGTGCAGCGTTATGAATCTTCAGTGCATCCGCGTAGCGCACATCCTTCCATGATGAATCACCGAACTTTTGTAACGCTTCAAGCCGCTTCACGTGATCCGGATTAGAGCGTGGCACCTTGGGGTCCTTAAGCGATGTACTAACGACACTTAAATTTAAACGCGGAACTAGACTCGACATATTATTTGTAGCCACCGGCGGGCGGTTCAAATTAAAGTCTAAAGGTATCGCTGTGCCCTAGCACAGCGATACCTTACCCAGGAACTGGTTCAGACATTTGTGCCGCTGAAAAGTTATTCGGAGTCGAAAGGGATGTACCCACGTTTTGCATTGACAGGTTAGTTAACACAGCTACATGGTTTATAAGATTTGAAATATCTGATGACTCACCGCATTTCCGCCGTTTTACCTCAGTGTCCGAAGAATCAGATTGCGAAGAGCTCGAATCGCTTCGTGGCAACCGGCGTTTACGGCTGGATGTAGACATCGAGTCGTCGCCTACCTGCACTTCTCGATCCGAATTTGCACTATTTTGATTTTCACTCATATTAACTATAAATTTTTTATTACTTTGAACTATAATAAGATTCAAATATTAAAAAGTAGCCGCAAACTCTTAAAAGATGTTACTTAGTCGGGAAGTAACGACGCTATGAGGTAAAGGTCCGCCATTAGCGAACAACACACCTAGGACCACGTGACTACCGGAACTCGGCGCTGATTGGTCGAGGATGTGACGTCACGAGAGCTGTGATTGGTTAACAACTGACGGGAAGTATACAACGCCCTCTCACAGATGCTGTGCATCGTCACATGACAAATAATTAAGAGTATTCGCATGACTATTAATATAATTTGTGCTAAACTTTTGAAATAAGTATATAAAAAACCGTCTTCATAAAGTAGACTATTTCGTCGTCTCATCGAATGGCACCGAATCTTTCGGACATGGCCAATTATTAGTCTAAAGCTCGAATACCTATATAGAACATACAGTGACCCAGTTCATTATTAAAGGCGAACCATATCCTATTCAAAGCACCGGCAAACGTCCTCGGACCGTCGCTACAATTTATGCTCCATCCCGAATTTTGTATGGGAACGTTCGATAAAGGTTGACATTCTGGAAAACATAATTTCGTTTAGGTTTTCCACATTTTACCCTCTCAACCGAACCAAGCGACCAGCTTTAACAGAGTGAGAAGTTACGTGTTATGCGAAATATGAAAAATGGACGGCGGATTACGAGCACTTTAAATGACAGGGTCGAGTGTTTTGTTCTTTTTTTGTTTATTTCTTTTTCGTACAAATGTTGGATGTCTGTGTGTAATATGAACTGAATATGACACAGTGATAATATCCGTATGAATTTACCTTATTAAAATAAACTATATGATTATTGCTTTGCATAAGCTGAAGTAAATGACAATGCAACAGAAACAAAAGAAAAAGATTTAATATCCTACTCCTTTTTAATGAAATATAGTGTCACGCAACGCCTGGAAAAAATCGCTACATCCAGCCACAGAAAGAAAAGTACCGTAGTATGATGTTGTAATCATTTTATATCATAGTTATAAGGTCATTTTCACTAAGCCTCACAAATAATAACCAGTGGGTAAGCCTATTTAACATTTAGATAATCTTCAGGCTTGATTAACGAAAACTAGCAAGTCTTTTCTTATAAACAGTATACGCTTTTATAACAAGTTGCCAAAGCCAGTTATAGAATTGACCGATGGAAAGTTCAAAAACTACATCAAACGTGTCCTTATTAAAAAAGCATATTACAAAATCAAGGACTACGTTGAAAATAAAAATTTTAGCTCCTTCTGCGCATGCGGCTTCCCTGGTAACTCATAAACGGCACAAATATGTGGATGTCTCTAACTATTCTCAATCTCATTTTTACTTTTTTTCTTTCTTTTAATAAGACTTTTTACAATGATTTCAATAATCTTTATAGCCCTTTGCTATGAATAGTTACAGCACTGATAACAACATTTGTGCCACATGTTAAATTTAGTCTTGTTATATATTTTTATTTATTTTTTCCTTTGTATAGATTCTTTTACTGATTGTTTTGTGAATGTGTGAACATTGTAGGCCTTCTAGATTTCTAGACGCTTGTTAACATTTGTTAACTCTCTCGTTTATACAAAAAAAAATTAGTTTCTTACGACTTATTGTCGGGCCTACGTTGTCCCCCCATATCTAAGCACTAATACTGTAACATGGAAATATTATAAAAACAAACCAATTTTTTTAAAAGAGTAACCGTGGAGTTTCTTGCTGGTTCTTCTCCACAGGAAACGACTAACCCGTACCGTGCACCTTTTATCGACGTTTTATAAGTGCCCATGTAGGCCTATGTGAAATAAAAAACATTTGATTTGATTTGATTTTGATTTGATTCATTCCGTGCCAATAAAACTTCCTGATTTTATCTTGCCCTGGTATCATTAAGTTACTAAATTATTAAGAAAAGAGAGGCATTCGAAACGGGTTTAGATTTTTCTGTTTTCATTGGAGCTTTAAGTAAGATGGTTGTTTATCATATCAAAACCTCTTTAAGGTAGAGACGTATAAATTGAACACTCGAGGTTAACGGTTAGGTTAACACCTACCTGTTCTTACATGTGTAATCCTGAAATCCAGAGACGAGCGTAGGTAGGAAATCAACTTCAGGTTACCATAAACACTTGGTTGATGCTTCTCCTCTACGTTAATTGTGAGCAATGTATGCCAATCTCTGCCACCATCTGTGTTCGCTACCACCTGTTACCTGATTCGTTCGTTGTCTCGTAGACCCCATAGCTTATTATCAAGCAAGATCGAGGTGAGAATGGACCGTCATGAAAAAATAATAAGTATATATTATAAAATCGTATTCCAAAGATACTGTTGACCATCTCTTTGCTAAACTATAACAATTGCTAAACTATATCCCACGTGATATTAACTCATAACTGAGCACACAAAGAAGTCATCCGTACAAAACTATGTCTCATCTAGTTTCCTGCCCTGTGTACCCCGAAACCTGCAGTCTGTACTATTATATTAACTGTTCTGCAGTCGAAAGACATTTGCGCTGCCACTGATTAACTGCTCCGTCACCACGAAAAAGATTAGTCGATACCTAAAAGTCTTAGGAGAACATATTATCAGTACTAAAAACACCTAGGTCCGGTGGCTACCACAAACTAGTAAGTAGTTTGTGGAAGAGAAATGCTTGACTCTAGTTTTATGAATGAAATCATATTTGAGGCTCTAACTCTGCATGTGTTATTCTATAAAAACGAAAGCTTCGCGAAAGCGATTGGCAATAATGTATGGGAATATCAAGTGCTATCGAAATATCACGTGATCACTCCCTAACGTTAACGTAACGGCCATCGCCTTCACTGATAGGAAGACATATCTGGATACAGTACAAAAATGGTTTCACAAGAAAAGACAATTAAAAAACCATTTCATGCCTTCAAGGCCCGTAGGCCACGCACCTCTATTTTTTTGCGCTGGCAACCTCGAGCCATCAGTCAACGTCCACAATTTATCTATCTAGAAGTTTCCACGTTCAAGTGACGCCACCCACGAGTTATCTACTTAAACGTAAGCCACTTTTTATTCAGGAATGTTGATCGATCTGTTCTTCAGTGATTGGTTAGTTTTAATGGGAGTTGACTCAATAATCACACCTTAAAAGGCGTGAAATAATATTAGTGATTATTGCTTCAATACTTAAATAAACCTAAATATTGCAACCTTACGCCACCATTAGGAATTAATTTCATTGAATCTCATCATTTTCAGGATGTAGTAGGTGCTACATACCATTAATTATGGGTACAATAATCTAAAAAATATTTATTCCTTCCTTTTCCATGATTATGATGATGCCATCTAGCCGATTTCGGCTACAGCAACCGCATTCCTTGGCTCCTCATTGTGGTTGCGAGCTCAGATTTGCTGCTCTGTTATATTTCCACACGAGGACATTCAACCATACCCAACTTGGGCCGAATAACTCCGAGCCCAGAGCGGACACGTCAGCACACGTTTGACGAGATGATAAATAAACCTTAATAAAACAAATGTAGAACGATAACAATATATATACATTTAAAAACATCATTTTACCTCAGTGCGAACCCTAACCACACGATCAAAGCACTACGTGATCAAAATCAAACTAAAAATATTATTCATTTGTTTTAATAATAGGCGTCATAAATTCTCGGTAATAATTCCAATCGGTAAAACAGCCTAACAAACCATAAATTAAGTCGCGTTTGTGTTTATTTTTTATTAGAAATGCGCAATATGAATGTTATTTGTATGAATAAAGCTAAATAATTTAATGCCATTATAATTTGTATAGTGTATAAACATTGAAAACTGTGAACGTCCAATTAAGCGCCGAAAAAACTTTATATTGAGTTCAAAGGTTGTCACGAACATAACTCTAAATTTTGTTCAGAATAAAAAGCTTAGAACCTAATATTGTAATAGACAATTGTCTTAAATATTCATAGAGAGTTTATTACTTTAGTCTGCATGCCTTGTTTTTCTGAACAATAATATTGTGCTCTTCAAATAAATAATGTATGTATTTTGTTAATAAATAGGCGAATATTTTCTACTGCCAAGTACAGTACAAAATATTCAAAATATACAAGTATTTCAAATTAATTTACATAATATAGAGTGAAATTTTTGCCATTTCTATGAAAACGACTCTATATCTACAGTAAATACATCATGTAACAAGCCTTTGCAATAACAAGTCTCAATTGGCATATTGTTATTCACAGTACGATCCGAACGATCACCCGGCCATAATATATCATCGCATTCCTCGCTGAGCAATAAACTAAATGATAATAAACCCGCTTGTCGCCGTCGCAATAAATTTCACTATTTGCTGGGAACAAAACACTGGATTGCATGAAATATTACCCAATATGGGGACACACAGACAGCACTGAACACAGCGACTCGTAAAGCCAAGTTACTAGGACACAGGCATCTCCCTTTCCATTTTTGAAGCTCAATTTTTCGAAATCATAATCTGCAAACTCGAAAAATATGGCCATGCCTTTTCTAGCAAATTGTCAGTTCTAAATATTCTTACTTGAAACAAGCTGCAAGAAATTAAAACATCACTGAGCCACTGAGTGTACAAGTTTGTCTTGTCTGACCCTAAGCCAATTTAATGGTTCTAGAAATAAAAGTAAGTTGAATAAGATAAATCGATGGAGAACTTACACAATCGTAGTTGCAATTTTACTCCTTAAAACACATCAATATTGTTAGGTCAGCCATGTGGCCGAGATAAAATGGCGAAACGTTCTTTCAAAGTTTCCAGAGATTCAGAATTATTATTTTTTCCACAAAACTACGAAGTAAAGACATGGGAAATCCTTTCCCAAATAACTTGAAATCTATGGGTTAATCCACAGTGACAGCATGGGATTTATCCTTTATCAAGATAAGAGTCGAGGACAACCCGGACCACAACGATTACATCCGAAATATTTGATGTAAGTACCATTCTATATTTATAGGATCCCGTAACATAACGTTTTTAGTTTGTTTTTCCTCGACTGTTTTCGCATAGTTTGAACCCTAATAAAACATGCCATGCTAGTGCTCTCGCGGAACAGAACCCAATATGCAGCGGAATCTATTAAAACACGTTGCTTTTCCGTAATAGACTAACTTTATTTTTTAAGAGTGCTACATACAATACAGCATAGACAAGCGTTACTTGACACATTTAAAAAAATAGTTAAATGTATTATAATAGAATCCCTATTAAAATCCGTCCGAGTTTTACGAGAATGGTGTGCGCAGATAGAATGTTTAAGTTTACTTTAATGTTTTTATCTTAAATTAGTAGTTTTCGTGTAGTATGAGCAGACTTCCTGTCTATAATCTGTGTTTCACGGCCGAAAACAGTATTTTTTTAAATATTTTTTGGAGTATTCATAGTAGTGGAACTCCGTTTTTCTCACTTAGACTCCTTTTCGGTCCATTGCTGGTCAAAATTTGTCTGGCTCAGAGATTGGTCATCAAGTGCCTGTACCTACCTAGTGGTTTTTGTCACCAGTTAATAACCTCCTCCTTTTTTTGAAGTCGGTTAAAAAGAAATCACCGTTGCCACGGCTCACTTTGACAAACATGGTACTTATTCTCATGGTGCTTTTTTGAAAAAAACAAGTTTGAGCAATAATTAGTGAATGACTGAAGGTTCGGTTTCGGTGTTGGTTTCGGCCAGATTCGGCTAAAAATTGGCCGAATCTTTTGGCTGCACCGAAACTCATTGTTCGTGAATTGGCTGCCTCAAGGTAGTGTATCTACTGGTTACAATTACTGTTCAACTTTATACAAATGACCAACCGGCAAATCCTAAATCGACGCAGATCGTTTCCTGTATGCAGACAACCTGGCATTAACCTGCCAAGCCACTGATTTTAAGGTGATTGAAGTCAAGCCTCCCAAAGCTCTTTTCGATCTCAGTCGTAATTTATGCTGAGAACAGCTCTCAAACCTAATCCTCCAAAAATGCAGTCATGCGCCTTTGACTTTCGTAACAGACAAGCGGGCCAAACACTCAATATCTCGTGGCAACCAATTACTCACAGCCCCCATCCGAAATATCTAAGTATTACATTTGATAGGTCCCTAAACTACAGGACGGACTGCGAGGAGTAAGAACAACCTACTGCGCCGCCTTATATCCGCGAACAACTGCAATGGCGCTTTTCTTCTCCGCTGGTGAATATGCATGTCCAGTGTGGAGTCGCTCCACCCACTCCAACCTAGTAGATACAGCTCTTAATGTGGCGTATCTGATTTCCACTGGCTGTCTGAGACCGACCTCGGTACGAATGCTGTATCCACAAATCGGCTTCCCCGCATAGAAAAGTCGAAAGCTGAAAATTACCCACGTCATCTAAAGCACGGCAGCGGCTCAGTGCCTCGGAGACGAAAAAGTCTAAAACTACTGAGACCGAGGCCGAAACTTCGGTTTCTAGTTGGGTAAAGGCTACACAGATTGATTTTGTATTTTCGTCAAATGTGACTTGTTTTTTTATGGTGGGCAGAATACTGCACTCAAGTTAGCCGCCAAAGGTTAGGGAGTGTGGGTCGCAGCTAATAAACGCTTCCTAGTACAGCATTCTGTTGCAACTTCGGGAACTTTAATAAGGGACTGGTATGGTACGAGTAAAGTTTTGTAGCAGCAATTGTTCATCGATTAAGGCACGGACCGGTGGAGAGGTTGGGTTTTTGAATAACTATTATAGTTTCGTTTTATTTTTACTTCATCGAAGTCACGGCTGCCACTGTCTTAACGATTATTTTCGTTATTCCGACGTTTCACTTGATCAAAAAACTTTTTACCGAAGTTACACTTAGCCGAAATAACATTTGTTCGAAATATTTATTTTTAAACGCATATCAAAATACTAAGTGAGAGAGAAACAGTGGGCAAATACAAATGTTTAAAACAGCGAATTGAAAAAAATAATTTCCTCCCATTTCTGTCTGCAGGGTCTAAAGTAAACTAACACGAAGGAAATGACGGGAGCTGAGTTCGCTCGCTTTGCTCGCTCACTTCTGCTCCCATCATTCCCTTCGAACCTAACCTATCCGTGTCGGGGTGTCCTAAATTCCCGAGCTCGCTTCGCTCACTCTTGAACAAATTCTTTGAAATAATTAAAAAATAAAAATGTCTAATGCATGACAGCTATTAATAAATAATTTGCATGAAAATTCGAAATTAATTCTTAAACACAGACAAGACTGCGTAAAGTCGATATTAAAGCGAATCGTTTCTGTCACTAAATTTTGTACCACAACATATTGACTTTTTATGACTCTATTTCAATTTTAAATTGAAAATGCTACGAAGTTACCGGCTATATATTTGAGACTAAATAATGAGCCCTAAAATGTTATTTCGGTTTGGTGAAAATATGGCAAATGAAAAAAGTTCAAAAGAGGCTTCGGCCAAAAGAAAAAAGTTATTTTATAAAACGGCGAAATGTAGTTCGATAAAATAATACCTTTGGCAATTGATATTTCGATGATCTGAAATTATGTCAAATAATGCATATAGCAAAAAAGACGTCGGTCAATAGTTTTCGGTAAAATGAAATTCGAACAAAAAAGATTCGGAAAAGTGATCGGTTCCCAATTTTTTTACATTGAACAACCTGAGATGTGATTTTACACGGCTTCTATGCAAGCCATATCTCGTTTTCACAAATATCTGCTGTTACAGTGTAAAGGTAATGCAATGCTTGCTATTGCGTAGAGGTGACGCAAAGCTTGCTACGGCGTCGCGATTGCTACGTTTTCTAAGCTTCGCTATTCGTAGGTATATTTGATTTAGGTGTGCATTATTATTTAAAACAATTTAAATATATAGTATAAAATCATTCCACACAAAATGATGAATAAAAGTCGTCTTTGCCAGCTCTTGTATTATTTTTTTCATACAACACTCTTCATTTACGGGTCATAAACGCTGACAAAAAAGTATTTTACGTAAAATCAAACCGAATGCTATTATATTTCAACTCATTTGATATTCGTCCTTCAAAATATGACAAAGTTATTTCGAATGTGCGACATACCGTTCTATATTATCACCCGGCTCTCGATGTCTGAAATGTCTTTCTGATTGCCTTCTGCCTCCGCCCGTAGACGCTGTGACATTTATGAAGGACAAGGAGCTATCTAAAGTGTCCACTCTAATATCGTTCGAAAAACCCATCATAAGGACCGATCAAATAAGGCAACGGTTCTCAAACTGAGACTCGTAATAATATTTTTATTTGTTTGTGTGACAAACTGCGCTACTATTACACATAACAATATTTATTTGGTTAGCCAATCATTTAGACTTAAAACCATCAATCACTTTTTTGCAAGTCTGCGCTGATCCACTCCTAGGAAAAGGACGCCATCCACTTGTTCAATCACATAGAACTTAAAAAAAATCAAAATCATCTTTATCTTTCATCCACAAATAACACTTAGCAACTAAAAACGGAAAAATAATAATAACGATAAGCCACATAGTTATTTGCGGGAGACTGGTGCCTGAGCTAAGCCGTAACCTATATTTCAGGACACCAGAGACTCCCCCCTACAGGAAAAAAATAAAAAATATACATAGCATCAAAAGCTACTACTATAGATAGATAACTCTTAGCAAAAGTTACATTTTTATGTTACAAGTGCAAACACTTAATTGTAAGGTTTTATTTTTTTATTATGTAAATTAAGAGTGTCAGTGTGTGTGTATTTGTACTCACAAATACAAACACACTGACACTCTTAATTCTCTCTCTGAAACTCTTGTGTTTGTGTGTGTGTTTTTGTATGTGTGGTGTTGAGAGTGTGAGAAGTTATATGAGTGGGTTCAAAAAGTATGGTGTTGGTAGGATACATTATTTAATTCCTATTACGTTTTAATGACGCGCAGCTCTTATGTTTTTCTGTGGTCCAGTTTTAGTAGCAAGTAAGTCAATATTAGTTTACATTTAGATTTATTTTAATTGAAAATACCTAATTCTTTATTTAATTTATTATAGAGTTCCGGCCCTCGGAAAGTATAATTTTTTTCGGCAAAGCCAGTTTTACAATTAATACATACTACATACGTCGTACTGCCTCTCAGTAGTTAAATTGGAAAGAATAAAAAAGGGTGGATCTGAATGTTTATGTTGGCGGAGAATAGTAAAAAGAATGTAAAGCTGCCTGAAAATGTGTGGCAGTGGGGTATGGTCGTGGTTTAGAAAGGCCAACTTTTAGAATTCCCGTGAAAGTAAGAGTTGTGTCATCTGCATAAGATATTATTTCACAGTTTTCAAGATAAAGCTGACATAGCTCATTTAAATAGCATAGAAACAAAGTGGGGCCAAGAATACTTCCTTGAGGAACTCCATACTTGATAGCAAGTTCATTACTTAAAGTGCCTAAAAGTGTCGGACACGAACTGCAGACCTAAAGTGCATTTACGACTTGTTACCCTCACCTGTCAGGCACTCAGAATCAGGGTACTATTTAATATTACTGATTATACGACATATTTGACAATCAATGACATAATTGTACATTTTCGTGACAGGTGCTATTTAATAAAGAAGAAAATATAAAATCGTTGGATTTTGGCCGGTCGGTTATAGACCCATGCTGCTCTCAAATATCACACAATGATGACTTTTTACCCGGATGTATCATATACTAACGCCACACATACCCGTCTAACACAGGATAACAAGATTGAGGAACCGTAGTCTGAAGTTCCAAAGCCAACAAATCAGTGATTATAGAGTAGGGTTATCAGTCGACACGACGACGGACTAATATAGAAGGGCCGAAAGTAATCGAATTAATTTATTCACTCACATGAGATTGTGTCTGGGTTTTTGGTTGATCGGCGGCAAGTAGGACAGGAGTTAAGGCAGAGTTTAGCCATAGTATAGTTTTGTAAAGCAAAAAATATTATTTTGTGTAGGTATCACTTAGGGGAGACTCCTTTACAGTATCCCCAGGGATAAACCATAACAGGCGTTGCAGAGAGGGGTTCAGGGGTGGTATTTTAAGAGAGAACGGGGCTCTTCTACGTATGTGCTGATGGTGAACACACTCTAGGGTCTTTTTTACCAAGAGACCAGGCGCCTTTTGAGGGTCTCCCCGGACAGCAAAAAAATAATAATTATGATGCCTAATATTATGATATATATTATGTTATTATTATTATAATACGTTTATAAGTAGGTATGTAAATTAATAAAACCTTCATAAATGTAGCGTTCCAGGAAATCATCAGACGATATAAATCCATTAAGAAATATGCTTAGGAAGATAGGTATTTATCCTAATAATATAACAGGTATGCAGCCGTTTTGAGAATGATCCCCTTTAAAAGTCGTTTAAATTAACCCGAGACACCCCAAAAAGTAAAAATAGAATTAAAGAGACTACAAAAAAATAAGTGAAGCAGAGATTATACGACAACTCAGGATAAACCTTGTGTGGTGAGATGGGACCCGCTGTAATACATTTTGCAAACAGGGTGGCTCTCATAATAGACCCCGTACAAAAGAGGGATGGAATAAAAACAAGATGAGAATGAACCATATATCCGGCTTATATAGTTCTTGCCGTATTATTATATATATTTTAATTCTGATTATTAAACCTCACGGGCTACAGTATCACCGATGTCACTATGACATACATAAAACAGAGGTATTGATCACACAATCGCATTTTCGCTTTTTACAGAGTAGTCAGTTTTGTGAGAGAATTGCCGAGTCCATTCATCAGGTTTGGTTTGATAACAGCAGGCGGCCATGACGAAAAATGAATATAACACACTTTTGGTGCTTCAAATTTTATTAGTATCATATATATCTCTACCTACATGCTGCCGGACGCGACGACTCCGTACTCTGTGAGTGAATGTTCGGTGCTAATGTTCCTTCTAATGTGGCTAATGTGAAACTCCTTATGTAGCTACTTGCAGCATTTAATACAAGAAGTGAACCTTTAGTGTTCGACCGACTGTGAGATTTTGTGGCTTCAGTTGAATAGAATGTAAGAAAAGCTTACAATATGTAATGGGTATCTGTGCTATGTTTATAGCCTAGCTTCTAAGCTGGTGAAGCGCTTAGAAAAAATGTTATGGGTCCTCTACGAAAAGAGTAGGTGTTGGTGCTAAGATACAAACAGCATTCTCGACAATATCAACCAAAGTCTTTACAGGTTTTACAATTTGAACTACTCAGTATTTTTTATTTGATTAAATACATTGCGTTAAATTCCATTGGATTTGCATTAGCAGCCCAAAAGTGACCATTCTAGTGTCATGAAAACGGTTTAATATCATACCAAAACAATGCTGCAAATATTTAGACATTTACCAGACATCACTAAATAGGTATTATAGCTACGACGTATCTTCCCTTTAACACCGTATTCAACAGCCATTGTTCAGATGACCAGTAAACCAGCTATCACTCGCTAAAGTTGCGATCAACATTATAAGCGCCCGCTTAGCAATCCGCTTACAGTCCTCACACAGACTGCCGTCACAAGCTCGCTTTATAGAATGAACTTTGGTCTTGACAATTGCGAAATAGATATTATTTTAGCTTTGTTACTAATAATGTTAATAATGAGTGAATTCGTTTGTTTTCGACGCGATATATTTGCTCAGATAATAAACGGGAAAAGTACTTCAGATATTGAACAACATTTGTTTGATAATTTCCATTTATCAACAAGAAAATGTGAATATGGTTATGCAAAGTATTCAAAGAAATTTGATAACAATTTGTAATCAAAAATGGGTGAAAGCTCAAAGAAAACAAGATCGGCCCGCATGAGTGATGGCTAAATATTTAGCTACCCGCCGAGCAATAACATATTTGCGAGCCACGAATATTAGGAAAAGCTTTTACCTGAAATGGAACAAGAAAACATAATTACATTCAGTATTGACACACATACCTACTAATAAATGTGGTCCATAGTACTGTGGCAATAACGTCGGTTATTCTCTGCATGTTCACAAATTATAATGCTGGAAAAAAAAAAAAAAATCTTATCCAGTTCTGTGGTGTCCCGATTTTAATTAATTAATGTTGATTATACAGAGTATTTAATGAAAAGTTGGGTTTTGAGGCATGCTTTTATTTTTAATTGGGAACGATAAATTAGTTAGACGAAGATTAATGAGATTTATGGACGGTTTTATATGTATACTTTTTGTGTTAATAACTGGATATTCTTAATTACTAGAATTTGGAATTGTGCCGGTTTGCCAATAACCTTGACCTATTTCTTCCAAGCAAACTTGAGACTGAACGAACTGACTGGTTGTGTCTGTGAACCAATCCAATGATGAGAGTGCTTGAACTTGTGCATGTACATAGTTCTTCTATGAAATTACATGTAAATAATACGAACTTCAAAACAGACCTATCTGTTGACACCAAATAGGTAGTTATTTATACTTTATATAAGTTATAGACCAATAAGGATCACAATGACGTTAGTTCCAAGAGGTGATCAGAAAGGTAGAGTGCTATCCGGCATAAATATTCAGTTTCTGAAGGAACTTCCCATCAGCCTATCATATATGATATAGTCTATCTAAGCTATTATAATTGCCTGGTTCAAGCTATTACTGTGCTGGAGTATACTATAGTATGCTGGAATATTGGTAACTAGGTAAATAGCGAAGGCTCTCCTGCAGGCCAGCCCGCAATCGTCAAGACCGTGGCACGTGACCCCACTGCGAATTTTTATTTTTATTTTTAGATCGGCCCTCAGTAAAACTGAGAAATCGGCAATTTATTGCTATGGCACGGTATATTATTATACTTTCTTGGCTTCGAAGCAAATAAAACTGACCTCAATTTGCAGTGACGAAATACGGTAGCAACTTTTATAATTTTCAATAGCATAACTTTCACTTGCACCATAAAAATTTATCACAATATATCGAATTCACACACATGTTTACCAAAAAAACACTTCATTACGATAAAACAATATGTATAGGCAATGTTTAGACAAGCAATTCCAAATAAACAACACAAAACAATAATAAAATGTAATAAAAACCATTTTGTTTACACAACGAAAAAACATGGCGGCGGAGTCAAAAATCAATTCAAATGCATCAGGCATTTTATATAATAAAAAAAATAATAAAAAATCTTTATTTATCTCCACAAATTACATATCAACGTGAGTACAAATTACAGTCAGACACAGAAATATTGGCAAAATGTGTAATTTGTGGGAGATCTGGAGTCTAAACTAAGCCTAGGCCTGTATTTTAGAACTCCAGGCCCCCCATTAAATTATGTTGCTCAGACTGTCGGAAGTCGTGAGTAAGCAGATATGTGAGTGGAGGAATGAGCTAATATGTGCATGCGTGCGCATGTGTGCTTGTGTGTGTGTATGTGTAGGTGTGTGTGTGTGTGTGTATACGTGTATGTACGAGCTTGTGTCAGTTTGAAATACAATACTACCTTATAGCTGTATATATATATAAAATTTACAAGTGACTGTTTGTATGTATGTAAAAATACTGAATTATTTTTAAATAATAATAAATAAATTTATTAATAAAATGCAAAAATTCAAGAAAAATCAAGAAATCATCTCAATCAATTTTTCAGTGTCCGTGTAGCTTAATTCGAGTAACCTTTTTCTAAGTTTATTCTTGCATTCAGTTTTGCTACAGTCAGATAGGTCAATATCTTTATTGAGTTTATTGAACAATACCCCCCCACGAAATGAGAAGAATCTTTCAGCAAAACGGGTGCGTACCGGTGTTGACTCACAAAGTGCATAGCGTCTTCTAGTGAGAGCTTTGCATTTTCTTAGTTCTTCGGTTAAATAGGAGCGTTGGCGAAGTATAGTCAGCATCACGTACAGCTGACGGACAGTCAAGACTTGAGCAATTTTGTCAAATTTTGTCAAATTTTTATGTCATTAAATTTTAGTGGTGGGTGTCTCACTAAAATGTTACCAAAGTCGGTGAAATATGAATTGATTGAACGAATGATACAGTCAGAATGTGTTGCAAGTGAAGATTTTACGTCAAAAACCACCGTCCAATCGGACCTGTGAGCTATGGCCCGGTGTAGGGCCATCGCACGTATCGCGACTTTTTTCTTATGGACCTGCATCGGGCCAAAAAATGCGTCGGAGGATAATATGTAAAACTTTGGTATCTTGATTGGATCGCACAACGCTGCGGTATGCGGTACGTGTAGAGTGGTATTTTCTTTCGTCGTATTGAGGATTATGCGATATGCGTTCAGATCAAAAGATCAAAGCTTTACTTAGAAAACTAGTTTATCGTCATTATAAGTATTTTGAATTGGTTCCAACTTACCTGAAAAATCAATTTACAAGGAAGACTCACCCAGTAAGATAAATATGTGTTGTGTGTGTCAGTTACACAAAATTCAAAGGCATTTTCTCTTAAATAATTGATGTTAATATTATTGTGTTAAGAACATGGTATTTTCAAAACCACACTATGCCGAGATGTGTCTTAACTAAAACATAAAAGCGGTATTTCACGAGAAAATCACTTTTGTTTTATGGTTTTTATTGATACAGGTTGTACTACACGTAATAAAGTTTGAAGCCCTACCCATCCTTTGACGTCCTGGGTCGAAAATGTGTTCGATATCGGATGTTCCACTTATCTAAATAATATTGTATGGGTTATCGCTGATGAATTTTCCTGAAAGGTGGTGACATCTATATGTTTTTGTATACACTCCTTATGATACAAAGAACTTCCTAGTGTGAGACTATTACATCTATCACAGTGCTGCCTTTTTAAAACAAAAGATGACTGGTAGAGAATATATTGTAGCAAAGTCCGCTTATGCACCCACTTAGTACATGAAGATTAAATAAATTAACTTTGTGCCCTGGTTATGTGTAAACAGGCTATGGCTAGTAGCGTATCTACATGTATACATAGCCTGTTTGCTGTACCTGCGAGTCAAATTTAGTGCGATACCAGTCCCTTGTTTCTCGCACTCTCGCTTCGTTCAGCGCTTTCTTGGAAGTGAATCCTGCTTGTGATGTGTTCGCGTACAATCATGTTAGTATAGTAGTTTGTAAGTTTTTTGTATATTCAACTAATCACTACGTATTATAAAATAAAAACCCCTGTCGCGTCTGTACGCAATAAACTCAAAATCTGCTGAACGGTTTTCACCAATAGAACTAGTGAGAAACGAGGTTTTTGTAAATAATTTGTCACGGGCGAAGCAAGGGCGGGTCTAGTGACCCGCCCTTGCTTCGCCCGTAAGAGTGTAAGAATAAATAAGTAATAAGTTTTCTTAATTCTTTACACAACACAAACATTTTATACAGTTATAGAAAGTCTGATGTACAGAATAAAATAATGCAATGTGACTTTTCTCCTAGAAAACCATTGAAAGATTTTTAAACTAGTGACAGAGGGATTTATCTACAGTGTGTGTATCTGTGTGTGCCAAATAAACTAGTTTTCTTTCTTTCTTTTTCTTTTGATCAAAGCCTACTATTTTCTTATTAAGAATGAAATACAGACAGGAAGAGATTACCCACAAATACACATTCCACTACTGACACGATTCCGTTTTAACAACCTTACACAAAGAACAAAAATGTCGGACAGCAGCTGTCTTGAAAATTAACTAATTGAGAAAACTGCAAGAAATATACCATTAAGGAATCGCTCTTTTTGACAATGATAAATGGTACAAGAACAATTCTGACAGCGTTTTTTTAAATGATTGATATTTAACGGATAATGTTATAAGGGTGTTATGAAATTATATGTTTTAATACAGTGATAATCTGTTTTCGGTTTTGATAATCTGTTAGTAGCAAATTAAGTCGTAGTGGTGAGGATTAAAAGTAAAAAATAGATTCGGTTATAAGTGACTGGTTTTATAAATATTTTTTAACACACACAGTATGCCCAACTGCACAAGTACATATACCTACTGGAATCAAAAAGAAATACTTTTAAAGGCTCACTACTATATTTTGCCTTATTCAGGCGATTTTGAAAAAATACATAAGAAGCCTCTAAAGCCTAGGGTGCCTACTTAGTATTAAATGACCTTATTTTTGTGAAAGACTGTTCCGACGGTTCCACTTTGACCGGAGTAAATAAATCTTTAGCTGTAAGGACGAATAGCTAGATATACGAAACACTACAAAGTGAAAAATAACTTCAATTTTGCAAGTCGGTGTTCCAGTTTTAGTTTCTTAGTTTTTGAGAACACTGGCGTGACGTTATGTTATGAAATGGTGTAAACAATAAACAGACATGCGATTGCAGCAATCCCGAGAGATTTGCTAACATTTATTGTAGAGTTCTGTTGTATATCTCTTAAGTTATTCATCAGATCTTCACCAAATTAATAATCTTAGACCAGTAGGTAAACATTAACCCTCTTACAAATAAACGCGGAATAAAGTTATACCAGGTATAACAAAGGAATAACTATACATTTTCATAAGTTTATACTTGGTATAACTTTATTCCGCGTTTATTTGTAAGAGGGAAAGAAAATATCCGTGACAAACAAACAAAACCATTTTTTTATTCAAAAGTAAAAAAACAAAGGCTCCAACTTTAATCTCCCGCAATTGTTTCCGGCCAAAAGATTGTTAAGATAATAAAAACCTTATTTAACAAACTCAAGAAAAATTGAGTTAACATGAAATACAGTGTCGGCGTCGCATTGTCTGCCAAATAAATTCTATCAAGGAATGGTTTGTTACGCAAAGTTATGTCGCTTTGTCCCAAAATTGTATCACATGAGGGCTTCGTCCACAATGTATGTAAACTTCGTTGGCAAATTGAATTACTGGTGTCAAGTGAACTTCAAGCCTTTACGGTTTAGCCCGGGGTCCAGCTTTGGTTCACTATGTCAAGGTGATAAAAATATGTGGAAACTTCCATTTCAACCCCTCTTAAGAGTTTTTGTGTTTTGTTTCCAAGTAAAATTTCCCTCAGGGCGAATCCACAAAAGTTTTTCACGTTCGTTTCAGTCTTATTTGTGAAAGTTTTATCATATTTTTATACTATGAATGTTTTAATCATAACCTTGAAAAATATAACATACAATAACTCTTTTTAAATTTAATTTTTGTTATGTAAATCCGTATTAACATATCGTTTCCATTTAAACAATTTGGCATGAAACCTATATGGAAATTATCCGATTTTCATAGCCTTTTTGCTTCATATCCTCGTTTCACACGTCAGGTACATAAGGACAGGTACCCACTTGTCCTTACGTTCCATTCCATGAGCAGCACGTCCTCAATACACCCCAATTAAGAAGCCAAGAATGCGGTCACCATAGTCGGCATTTCATTGATTTGAAGAGCACCGGCGCATCTCCAGCCTATTGGAATTCCACTCAGCTGTAAATGTGGTCACTAGGATTAATCAAGTAAAAAGGTTCGCCGATCCATACATTAATACGCACTCACTGAAGACTCTAAGGCGCGGGCAATGTCGTCCTGCATAATAGCGAAGAGATTTGCGATGAACCAACGCTTGTTATTTGTTGCAAAATGTGAAACTCCTTTCTGAATAGAAATTGTTACAAGATCTGCATTTAAATACTTATGAAACGTTATTATTATTAATACCAACGTATGTAAATACGTTGACCAGACACAGATTTTTTAAGGTCAAAGATAGGAAGTAAGTTTATCATTCATTTTTATCGAGTTTTTTTTTGAAGTAGATATTGTAGAAGTTTTCTGAAAAAAAAAAAACAATTTTATCTAATCGGTATTTTTCCCAGGCCTCACACTTATCTAAAAAGCAGGCCTATTATGAGTATTTTTTTAATGTGTCTAGGGTCACACTTGACCAATACCTCACCTGATGTCAAGCGATGATGACGTGGTTGACGGTGTAGTACGCTTGCGTAGTA
Source organism: Anorthoa munda (assembly GCA_945859665.1). NCBI lineage: Eukaryota > Metazoa > Arthropoda > Insecta > Lepidoptera > Noctuidae > Anorthoa > Anorthoa munda. The sequence continues at coordinate 885,564 of OX243913.1, forward strand.
GTAACTTATTCGCTCTTGACTTAGATACCCTAGAGTTTAGCTAACGGGAAACATAGACTCCGGCGGGGAATTCCATTCCTTCTCTCCTTTCTATTCTCATCTCCTTAACAAAGTGCCCCAGCACACTTCTAAGCATAGTGTCCGGGTCAGTAGTTTGATATCAATATAATTATTCAACGGCTGTTACACTGTGAAGGAACGTCCCAGTACGGAGAGTGTGGGGGCTTTAGACATTCGGTGCCCCCATTTGGCTACTTTGATCGCGTACCCGCGCTAATTTATGCAATTACAGCTTACTCAGCAACTTGGCTTGATATCAAGAAATTGACGATGAGGGGGCGCCTGACTTTCTGATAATAATTTTATTCAAGACTCGCTTCACACCACAAATAAGCAAATGTTTTTATTAGAATTTGTAGGCGAGTGTATTACTCTATTAGATTTTACGGACTTTGTTTGCTAAGTATTAGATATTAAACATGGAGTTGGCGTTGTGTTCTTAGGTACGGGAAAATCTTTTTGTCCAAAAACAGAGTTGTTGAGCCTCAGTGAAATTATAGAGTCAGACATAAAAGTGGTACGCTTTTAGGTTCAACAGCTAAGCCTAGTCTGAAACTTTAGTTTTGTACACTGCTTAGGCCGTCTGTTAAAATTGAGCTGTTTCATTTAAGCACTAAAATCAGCATCACTTTTGTACAAAATTCTAGTTATCCTATTTTAAAATATCTATTTAAATCCTAGTGTTTCTTCTATTAAAACGAACTAGTTATTTCACAGTTTAGCTCAGTATCTACGTAGTTATCAAACGAAATTACATTACAATTTAAATTATGTTATTAGTATGAGAGAACTGAGGGGATACAAATAATAATCCTGCCTAATATTATTTCTACCAACTAATAGATTCTTGATAGAGGGTTTTCATTCATAAATGTTCTGCGTGGGAGTAAAATCTCTAACGCAAATATTCTGATCTTATAGATAATATTAGATGTTGTTTGCGTGGGATGTTACTAACCTCTAATATCCAACTAATAATGCTAGTTTTTTTAGCAAATAAAACTATTTTCGTTGGTTGTGTTTATGATGTTGAAACAATGTTCTCTAAAAAAGACATGTTATTCATCGAATTATTTGTTAAAATCAATACTAACACAGAGACTGACCCCACTCCATTTTCATGTATGTATAAGTATCTAAGGCATTGCTTATGCAAATCTCTGATCCGATCACTCGAGTTACATTCCACATTTCTTAGCCCGGATGTATTTCCCAATCTCCTTGTATTATCTCTTATCTTTACAGCCCAGTTCGCGCCAAATAGATAGCAATCCGAAAGGGAATGATTGCTATCAGTACATAGTGTAGCTTCCATAGCTCCATAGTTAACTCCATGCAACATACTGTTTTGGAACATATTATTACGCAAACAAGGCATAAATCCTTCGTACGTAACTTGGTATAAACAGATACCTATCTACACATTACACTCATACTTTCTGCAACGCTGTACGTTGCCAAACTTTGGTAAGGGGACTTATCGTCTATCCAACTAAAGCGCTCAAAGCGCAACTCAGGTAGGGGCCGTTACAGATTAAACATTCCGGGACACTGTTACCCTATTGAACTTCGATGTTCAAAATATACATAGTAAACAAGTACCTGCTTTGTTTTGAAGCATCGCGTTCACAATTCCATATCGTATGCATTTGGGAAATGGTATTAAGGTTTCCGTAGAGAGGCCTGATGCAAAGAAGTGACAACCAGTTTTTGTATGGTTATATTAGTACAACAACGAACAACAGTACAACAAGCACTTGAACTTGTTAGTAGAACAATTTATAATATATATTTAATGTTCATCCTATCGTTGTCGCAATGTCACGTCGAGTCAGTCTGTGGGAGCTTTAAAATTAATCAGTTAACGGTAATGCGTTCACTGTATTGCTGACACTACGCTTGGTAATCCGATACGCGCCAGTTAGGTATCGGATTGCCAAGCGTGAATCAAATCATGGCACTAGTATTGCTTCCTCTACATAGAAAATTTTAACCAGATTGATACGATCCGAACGAACCCTGAACGCGAGGACGTGTTTTCATCGTCTTCAATGTTTAAAAACGTTAATCACTTCTACAAAGTCGCTTTTTCGCGTCGCTCCAGTCTTAGTAAGCCTTTAGATTTTAAGCAAGCCTTTACGACCGACCGATGGGTCCCCTTTCACGCTGGACCGGACAAATGCTCGCTATTTAGCATAGCCCCTTTAGACTATGCTGTCTTTACTTAGGTACACTTAAAAGGGTTGTAAGGTTATTAGAAACTATACATCTGGGACGGAAAGCAACAAGGGTTTTTTTTGTAGGCTTAATTTTATAATGTTATTTTGTTTTTAAATAAATAGAAGAGTTAAAAGTATAATCATTTTCTAACGTTTTTTGTTGCCTAAAGGTTTAAAAGGGTGTAACTGTAGTATTCAACAAAAAACTGTTAAACTGTAGGTATCCTACGTAGGTTTTCGTTTGATTGTTAAAGACAGTCCAGTTCAGTCTCGAGGTAAATTTAGATAAATATCCAAATGTAAAATAATAATGTTGCTGAGAACGCTGAGCTGTTCTCAACTTAAATACCTATAACCTTATATTTTATAGTATGAGATCCTAGTACACAGTTACTGCAGGGTTGCCCGACCGCATCTGGCCGCAAACAGTTTTTTTGTTTTATTTTTGCCTTACACTAGGGATTTATTCTGTATCGTGGATACGTATGCAATCAAACATAAATTTAAATTTATTTAATTTAGGTTATTACGGCTGCTAAATATTTCCAGGCAACGTTGCAGCAATCTTTTTTACTATCAACTATCATTCTTAAAAATTAAGTTTATGCAAAAACAAATATACCTGCATATTTTTTTAGTATACGTTTAAAGAGTCGATTTCCTTAAGATGATTCAAAAAATGTTCTCTAAATGGCTTCTTATCAATTCCCAGTACTCCATGGGAGTCCCCTCGCGTTAAGCACTTAATAAGTCTGCAAAGCAATATCAGCTTGAATTTACCGGTGTGATAAATTGATATCGAAATTGCTCGTAACTCAATAGATAACGGCGCGGGAAAACGGTGAAATTAATCGCGTGGCCTAATTGGCATCTTTTTTTATTTTATTTTTCAGCCTTTTGAAGTATTTGAAACTGAGCCTTTTTAGAAGTGCCGTGAAGACCTGCTGGGTTATTAATATCAGATTATTCTTGTGGTTAACATCGTAGGAAACCTTGCTTTGAAGTTGGAAATTGCCAACCAGTATTGGTTAAGCGTGGTGAATAATGCTCGTGCCTTCTCAGCATCAGAAGAGGCCTTTGCCCTGCAGTGGAACAGTAACAGACTAGTATTTTTTTTGTGTTTCCTTATGGGTAAAGCTATAGAGTATTAGTATATAGTATGACTATTTTCTCGTATTTTTTTTCGTAATTTGATTGTTTTTTACTTTGATTCGTGCCATATGTAATTATGAAATAATTCGCGGGATTTTCAAGTATCATGCAAGTGTAGGTTCTGTTCCTTAGCCGCCTCAAATCAGCCTTCTCATCTAGGTCATTTCGTCAGTCATATTCTCTATTTCTCTTCCTGATTAATGTTTCAGTTTGAAATAAAAGCTCTAAAGCAAATACTTTATAAGGTACCTATAGTTTTACAATCGATGTCAGTTCGAAAGTCACATATCATTAACCTACAAAAGTACCAAGTAAATTCTGCACACCGTCAATATCTGGAGAATCTTCCACAAAACCTAATGTAACGAAATAAACAAAACACAAACACAAAGTTGATCCCAAACTCGAAGACGATTGTTTATCTCACAACAAACGACAAACAATATCCAGGTGCGTTCTGTCCTGAAAAGTTACCATGTGGAAATATATACGTAAGAAAATACCTCGAAATGGGTAATACGTTATCGTTGCGGTAGGCTAGAGACACATTAATGTGAGTGAGAGTATACGAATAGCCTAAGAGACCGCTGCAAAAATCTGCAGGTACATTAGATGTCATTATTACAGTAATTTTTTATGAATTATACTTGGTAGTCGAATATACGGAGTGTGTCTGACGCCGACGCACGCACGAAAAAAAATGCCATGGATCAAGGATATTTTTTTTAGAGTCATTAAATTCCCTTTTTTCACTAAAAACAGCAATGAAAATAAAATTTAAAAGCGCTACCTATCAGCTGATTTCGTAAAAATCACGATAGAGGTCATCGCCGCCGGCTTAAACGCGCCGCGCCGCCCGCCTACCAAGAGAAAAAGCGGGGATAATTGAAAACCTAATTGACCTAGAAATATCGATTATGAACTGATTAAAGTAAAAATAATGCAGATTCTTTTTAATAATTAGTATAAAACCAACGAAATATTCCATCACTTTCATGTATTGAATCCATGATATTTTTTGCGTCGGTGACAGACATACCCTGTATATGCCTATAAATATATTGTCAGGCATCCCTCCATCTGCAGGGCATCTTATGAAAGATACTTGTTAGTAGCATTACTTATATTCTGCTATCAATTTAAGTATATTTATCAATTTAAGTTTCATCTGAAAAAAGTACCTGCGGATTTTTGCGATGGGATCTCTTACTATAAGATGGTAGAAATATTGTGTAATGTACCGCAAGTGAAGAACCATCTGCCTTTCCTGGACCTAAACTTGTCTGAGTATTATGTACCGAAAATTAGACTCCAACAATTTCAGATTCGCAGTGATGGAACAAAAAATGGGTTTAAAACTAAGTTATCTCACACTTTTATTTAATCAACTATAAGCTTCCTGGTGGTTCGCGATGCGATTTTTATTATACAAAAGCGAAACTACAAGTACGTTCATATGGACGCAGTGCGATGCAATGCGACCGATTTGCACTTGAAATTTTCTGTGAAACTACTTGTACGTTATCGCCTATCGACACAATTTAAATTGCGTCGCGCCACCATATACGTGCATTAATGTTCGTATTAGCTTTTTCTCACACTTCGCCCGGGACCGTGATGATGCACGGTCCCGGGCGAAGTTCTGTTTTTTTCTGGATTGTTACTGAGCTGATCTAAATCTGTCTAAATATATATATATACAGATCGTGGACACATAACACAACGACGTTCTGCCATCAAAAATGATTAACGGTAACAATCCAAAAAAACGGAAGGCGTTAACAAGTCCAATAAAGAGCAGGGATCAAGAAATCGTATTCATTAATCCAATCCGTAGTCCAATAACGATAGCCGAGGTCAAGAAGTCGTAATCAGTTGATGATACCGAAAAAACATAACGCAGATATGTATTAGTATAGTACCCAATGTGTGGTTGCTGCCAGCACGGATTTAGACAAGGCACCTCAGAGCACGCATATATTTTTCAAATATTTTAATTGACGGGGACCAGGTTGGCAGAAATTCTATAATTCATTGTAACTGTACCTGCCTGACAGGAAGAAGGACCATCGGTACCTGTGCTCATGTAGTTTTGATAATATGGTATCTTGGTTTGGGATGACATGGGCCATTTGTCGCCCCCGCGCGTCTTTTGTTAGATGTTGTCATAGACCGGGTCAGAGTTTAGGAGTGTGGAATGAATTGGGGTGTTTATTTTCATTTGTCTCATTTTATACACTTGCTTTTCATTAAAAACCTTTAAAATAACATTTTAAAGATATTTAATTATGTCCATCTAGCAATAAAACGATACGTAATAATATTATAACCATTTTTCAAGTAAACCCGGTGGATATGGCTAGTGTTATTTGTATAATTTAGATTCTGGCATTGCGTCCCAAGAACTGGCACTAGTTGTGGTTCTGTTGGTCTTACGCCCAGGTTTTATATAAATTTGCCCATGATCCTTTGTTAACTTACCGCATGAAATATTTGAATAGAATTATAAGCCAACTGCAGCCGAATTGCGCAATTAAATTCGGCAAGACCAAGGGTTTGACCGCTATCAAATCGACCAATCGCATGCGAGATGAATGACGCGATGTTGATTTCCGTCTGTGTGATTGGTCGATTGATAGCGGTCAAACCCTTTGCGTTGCCGTATTTACTTACGCAATACGGCTGTCGGTAGTGCTACTGTTTATTGCCTTTCTACTTATCAGTTTAAACGAAAGCCAATATATTGTTCAACACCTTTTTAGGGTTCCGTACCCAAAGGGTAAAAACAGGACCCTATTACTGAGACTTCGCTGTCCGTCTGTCCGTCTGTCTGTCTGTCTGTCTGTCTGTCACCAGGCTGTATCTCATGAACCGTGATAGTTAAACAGTTGAAATTTTCACAGATGATGTATTCCTATTGCCGCTATAGCAACAAATACTAAAAAAAGTATAAAATTAATATTTAAGGAGGGCTCCCATACAACAAACGTGATATTTTTGCCGTTTTTTGCTCGATATTAATAACGGCAACAGGTAGACGCTTGAAATATTCACAGAATATTTAGTTGTATATTCTCTTCAAAAAATAATAATGATTAAATTAAAATAAAATAAATTAAGGGGGGTTCCCATACAACAAACGTGTTTTTGTTGCAGTGTTTTGCGATAATGGTACGGAACCCTTCGTGTGCGAGTCTGACTCGCACTTGGCCGGTTTTTTTATTTTTCTCGTGTCGATGAAATCTTGAACTTTTTATTTGTATAACAAAATCCACTCGTGATTGCTACGAAGGATTCTCTAGCGATTTTCCCAGATAAATCGCGATCTAACGGATCAGCTTAGCAATAAAGGTCACCGGTATTTTATTATTGCGTCAAGTTTATTTAGGTTCCGCTGTCGTTAAAAAAGCTAGAGAGCTTTGACCTTAAATTTTCATTCAGCGTAGGTATAGGTCTAAGTTGAGGTAGGGTGAATATGGTTCGTTAAATACTCCTTTGACATTCTACACGGATAGGTTATGACTTCGCTTACATATTGATTCTAGTTTATGTGACAAGTTAATTGTTAGTTTGTCTTGCAAACCAAGTAAGAGAGAGGAATGAAGGTTTTGGACACAAGCCAAAGCTTGAACGAATCTTGACTCAAAAAGTTTGCATAACATAAACTACAGGAAAATAAACTTCAAATAGCTATTCTATTCATTGTGTTTCAAGATTCATGAAGAAAGATTCTTTATCAAGAAATATGGTCAAATTTCTTGGTCAAGCGCAAGCCTATCTATAATAAAAAAAAAAAAAAATATATATTTTCTTTTATTTGCTTGCAGTAATAGAGAGCGTATAAAAGACTTTAAATTAGGTTACAAAGTGATGTTTCTGGACTATTTCTAAAATTAGGAATGCACTTTAGCTAGACTTTTTCTCAAAATATATGGAAATGGTTGAAGAAATCTTTCAAAAAAATAATTGAAATGCAATCACATCTTCGCAGACGTGTGTAACATACGCATGTAAAATAATATTTTATTGGACCAACACAATGTTTCAATAACGAAGTAACTTAGTAATAAAAGTTCGCTGCGTTATAATATTAAATTCTTTTCAAATTTTGAAAAAGTGCGAAAATTCTCCGTCATTAAATTTGGTCTACTTTATATTCAAATACGATTTTATCAAACTTCAGAAGTAAAGATAAGGCTACACTGAGATACAGAATTCAATAAAACGGGCAAAGACTTTTAATGTATCGAGTAGGAATAAAAATAAAAATGTCTAGTCTAAGTACAGACTTTTTTGGAAAGGCAGGTAAGTTTATTATTTACGTAACTTAACATAAATAAGTGTGTGACTTGCATGAGGGTCGGTTTCCACCCAAGCGCTCGTTATGCTACCTCTATCACGGTCTGACGGTCAGTCAAACAGAAAACGATCAGAATGTCCTTGGGATCGACCACGTGTTGGAAGCTCAAACAATCCTATGGGTACGCATTTCGGCCTTTTTGACAATCACTATCGCAGAACTATCGCTGATAAAATACCTTTTGTTTAAAGCCTCTAAATAGCACGTTCCTGTACTTTAATTGAAATACATAATACCTTTCAAACCAGAACAGAATTATTAACAAGTAATGTTTTGCGTTAATTATAACTATCGTACGTAGTAGTGATTCTCAGACAAGGGGTTTTACAAGGAGGTCTACTGTTTCCCTGAAAACAATTATTATTACTGAACCGAACACTAAATTACACAAGATTTTCTTATTATAGCGACGCAGCAACATAAATTGGGGTGTTTCGCTTGAAGCTAGCAACATTATATTTATGCTGTCGTGGAAAATGTGTTGGTTAGAGCACTTTCAAGCCTAGAAAATTTAAATCAGCTTTATTGGAAAAACGACGTTCTTACTTCGGCAAAAATCTTTTTAGTATTCATCAGAGATAATCCTTTAAAATAAAGAACTGAGACAAAGTATCGATGTTTTCTGAGTCCTAGCTTAGGGTGTCATTGAGTTAATACAATTTCAAATTCAGTTATTTATTTAAGGAATTCCGACGCAAAATACTACATTTTGATGGTGCGTGTTTTGATGAACGTGATGTTTACTTGAAATTAGCAGAATATTTCCGAATAGAGTTGTGTTGATGATCCTATAGGTATCCTACTTTAGATGTTGGTTATCCAATTACACATAAACGGTTCAACGGATTTGGTACACGTGTTGACCGTGGTCTACCCGTGACATAAAATTCTATGTCATAATGGTAACTTCCCGTGGAATAAATTTCGAAGTTTACGGGGACGCGGGATGGTATGCTATAAATGCATATTCGTTACTCTCGCGAATCACATTTTCGTCACAGCTAGTGATGGGTTCAAATCTTATTTAGAACAGTGCTAGTTGTGAGATTCTTAAATAACTTATTAATATTATGAATGTTTGTGTGGATGTATGTTTGTTACTTAATCACGTCAGACTGTCTGAGCGGATCTGGATGAAATTTGGCACAGTGATAGATTATAGTCTGAAATAGTACATAGTCTAGTTATAGCTATCCCGGTATAATGTTGCCTTGGGATGATAAAACACTTTCCACGCGGGCGAAGCCACTGTTCAGAAGCTAGTGTATGTATAAATTACGAAGTTGACTGATTTCAGTCAATGCTGAAGCATAAAGTTGATATAATTCTTTCTCTGCGCTGCATGAAACATGAAAATAATGTATCATTACATATTTCAACTTGCGTGGGTAATAAAAACACAACATACACACGTCTACATCGAGTATAAGTGCAGCGGAACTTATACAGAGCGACTTTTCATGTTTCGCAATTTCATAGCAGGGAGTGTGACGTATGTTTGTATCAACAACTTTAGAGGACGAAGATCACTTCATGTTCTGACTTTTCTACATGATTATAGAATCTTCTAGTATGGTAGGTACTAGAAGTATGTCCAAGCATCCATCGAAATACTTTGTTGCCTTTTTTGCAAAACATATTGTACCTTTGTGTCATACTGTCAAAAAATACGTTTATCCCCAATTCCGGAATTAAAATTGAGAAATTGATGTAAAGAAAGTGACACTCTACTTTGCCAAATTTTGTACTTTATAAGTTTTTATAATGTTTGAAAAGTAATAAATGCTTGTCATACTATAAAAACTTGTAGAACAGCTGGCAGTCATAGTGGACCTTGACCAGCCTGCTGTGTGATGGTACAGGCTGATAGTAACCAGTACCAAAGAAAACAAAATTTTGCAAAAAGAGATACATTGTTTAGTCCGTAAGCTTTTAGTTACGATAGCGTAGCGATTCGGCTACGCCTTAGCAACCGCGTAGCTCCTGCCATATTTATTCTAAGAATCTTTTCTTTATCATGTAGACCTTCGTTGTTATTTCAAAGGAGTTACGTCCCGCTATTGAGCCAAAGCCTAGAACCCTATACTGTGGCTGTATTCGGACCCATAAGTACCTATATACCCATAAAGAAAGATCTTCCATATATATTTTTAGTTCTTTCCAATTCTTTATGCCCAACAAGTTATAAAAGGTAAACGATGGGCATTGTTTGCGGCTCATAGAGTACAAAATGGCCCAACACATATGTTGTAAAATTTTGTGACGCGTTGCCAATATTATAAAGATGGGCTTTTGATTTGACGAAAGTTATGGTCTTGAACAAAATAAAATTCAAGTTAGGAGGGACCAGATGACGAGGGACTGACTTTTGATGTTCACGTTAAAGCGGCTCTGAATGAAAACAAGCAGTGTTTTTCTATAGCCAAAAAGTGACAACACAAAGATTTAGGCAAACTATCATTAAATGATTACGAATCGTAACAGCTTGTTTTGGAGATTCTCCCTACTCAAATGACGTGCGTTTTTGTATTTATGTATGAAAGATAGAGTCCATCACATAAAGTAACCATGTAAGACATTGTGCCTAGACAAAACAAGACCAAGAAATGATTACTTAAAGTTAAAGTTACCTGCACAGACAATGTTGCATAATGATGTGATTGACTCAGCATAAACCTAACTGAAAATCATGCCTGTTGTCCCCGAAGGGTTAGACCGACAGTACACTCAAACTTAGCCTTAGTTATATATTATCCTAGTATGATCATTTCAGGCTTTGCAACTACGATTAAAATAATAGTTATAATAATATATATTATAATAATAGAGTGACATACATGCAAACCAGCCAAAGAGATATTTCATAAAAGCATACAAATAACTACATGTTTGCGAAAAATAACTCCAGCTTTACAAACATCTTCTCGTAAACGAAGTTCTGCATTCAAGGTTGCAAGTTTAAAGTTCTTAGCGAAAGACTTATAATACTTGCCTTAGTTTTCGTCTTCAAAGACAAGTAAATGTCCGCCATAGATATTTTACGTCTAGGATGAATAACAATAAAACTTTAAATTTGTCTGTGGACCGTTCATTTTCAGAGAATCCGTACAGACTGATGTTTGTATATTTACCAGTTGCTGGCACTTTCTTATCTGTACCACTTTTGTGTTTAATTGAGAACTTCCTAAAAAAAATGTTCTATTTTTTTTGAAGATTCTTGCAAAGTTTTGTTTACAAAGAGTTTGATTGAGATTTGAAGATCATTCGATTTATTTTGCGGTCAAAACTACAGTTAAATATATTTGACTGGCTGCTTTGGGCAGTCAGATATTAAGCTGACATAAGGTATCAGCAAATTCATTGACTAGAGCAATAATTAAGCTTATAAGAACCGTGGGTAACTAGATCATCGCGGCATTTAAATAATCCTGAGACATTGCTATCCGAAAGTGCAGTTTCATTTGAAGTATTCAGAATTAACATTTTATTCTGATTCGGCTTCTAGGAACCATTCGGTTTTCGGATTAACATCATTTTTATCCCTCGTAAATTCTGTCGTAAAGATAATAACAGATAATAAATTTTAATTCCATGAATATCATAATTCGAGATCGTCGTCGCCAACCCCAAATTTGATTTACTTGAGGGAATCGAGGTCACCTAGATTTATTCGTGAATTTTTAACGTTGCGGCGAAAAACAGTAGTAGTTATGACTTGCGAGTGTATGTGAAGAGAGACAAAGGAGAATCTAAGAAAAATGAAGACGAAATCAGAGCCGGAAGAGAGACCCATATGTAACGCGGTGAACGTGTTCCGAGAAAGAGGGTATGTTAAACAAACAAAGTTAAAGTTTCGCACTGTGGAATGTAGTGACAAATTGTCTATTCGGGACTGTTATTTATTTTCGTGATTTACTTCACCCTCTGCCTCAGGTGAGCGACGATGCGAAGAGATGCTATAATATTAACAGCAGCAGGATGTTTGTAAAAAATACCTAATATATATAATTTATTATATGAGATCGTACAACACAGAGGAGTTCAGAAAATGAAAAGGAAGGCCCTTGTCCAGCAGTGGGACTCAAATTAGACACATCCATTAAATACCGAGACTCGTCCGTTTTTCAGAAAGCACGTGAAGCTGTAAATCCCGCCTGTCATTTGTTGAACTATGACAGTAGTTTCGGATAGTCGGATGCCAGATCATCTGACACTATCTTTGCCAAAAAGTTATTTCGTCCAGTTTCTGTGTTGTGGAGGTCAGATAGGTAGTCGCTCCATTTAAAATATGTTCTGCTGTATCCGGTAGAGTGGAAGCTGAACTTAACATAATTAGGAGAAGGCTAGTTTAATTTGGCACAGATAGTGGATGACCTATACAAATTTGTGGGTATACTGTTCATCCTGTAAATGCAGTGTCTAAATAATAAGGCCTGTACACAACACTGACCTCATGCTAATACGTTAGTGCCCTGTAGTTTTAAGCAGAATAGACACAGGTACTCATTCCGTTTATAGCCATACGTATAATCTCTATTAGCATCAACAGAGTTATAATTAGTGTCAAATCACTGTTTCAGCTGGAATTTAGCGTCAAATATGGTCTGTTGAAAGTTTATAAAACCGCAGCGTGGCTTTAATGAGCTTTAGTTCATAGATCTAACATTAACATTAGAAACGGGATATTTACCATGTTCCCCATGTTCCAAGTTGTCCCGTTTGTAATGTTAATGTTAGTGACCATGACAGTTTAAAACTTATAAGTTCATAGTTGTATATTAAACTAGTAGCTACGTAACCCCATGTTCTTGATTTGGGATAATAGTATGTAATGAGAAACTAGTTATTAATTCCGAATAACTCACCTTGAAACCTTGTGGTACCTGTACATGTGTTTCAATGCATATCTTGTATCATTTGCAAAGCCTGAAGTATAGATTCTGATTGTATCTCTGGACATAAGTATGGGTGCATATTTTCTCGTGTCGTTTGTACGGTGCACGTACATGAGTTTAAAATTGTTTACTAAGTAAGAGTTGTGCAATAAGTAGGCTCACACCTTTGCACTTACACGTGCGACCTACATTAGATATTATGATAATCACGCAGCAGCAGCAGCGAGCAGAGCAGTGATGATGCATTGTTTCAATATTAATTTTAGTGTTCAATTAGACGTGGTTTGAGTCGGACAACTTGCATTTTTATTTCTTGATTCCAGCCCGTTGGCACTCATTGACATTTTACATTACATTGACATTTGCATTGCATTGACAATAGTTAATGTTAAAGGTGTATTTGCATTTGCACCCTACATTGTTTTTTGGTCCTTCGAAATTATTGCAAGTACCGTACAGTCCGATTTGTCGGTCAGTAAAACGTCGCGTGTGACTTGTGTCTTGGTCGTGTGTTGCCGTGCAGAAGCAGTCGCAGCGATCCAGGTTCCAGAGCGACGCGTTACATCAGCGTAAAGGGAGAGTTCCTGAGTTTCAAGTAAGATCGTTCATTTTTTGCTTACTTCGTTAACAATGGAGGGTTTAATCGCGCGTCAGGCTGAGATCCTGGAGGAGATGAAGAGGGTCCATACCAACTTCAAGAAGGATTCAGCGAGCAGGAAGACCCCCGAGTACATTCAGCAAAGGCTTGAGCGGTTAGATCAGCTTTGGGCGGAATGTAAAGAGAAACATCAGGAGCTGAGTGCGGTAGAAGACAAAACGCATGAGTACTTCACCAACAATATTCACGAAGTATTAAGGGATTGGTACCACGGTGTGCGGCAGGAGCTTACAGCATGCGGGACCAAGGTGCAGAGTGGACCCGGCTCTAGCAAGGTACACGTGGAGTTTGACAGGACCTTGTTCGGGAGCTCCTCGGGAGCAGAGGACAAGCTACTCGAGCTACAGCAGCTGCAGAACGCGAACTTCCGTGCGTTCGACAGGTTAGTGACGAGTAAGATCATTGAAGAGGTCATCGAAAGATGGGAGATAGAAGACGCTTTGAAGACGTTAGGGTCTCGGTGGTCAGCGATTGACAATATGCATCTGCGAATCGATGGTTTGTTAGACGGGGCGCCTAATGAGTACTATGACGAGTTTTGTCGCCACCAACGGGCATTTGTAAAAACAAAGCGGGCGCTGAACGTAAAACTGAACGCCTCCGTGCACCAACAACAATCCGTGCCCAAAATAGACATTCCCATTTTCAACGGGAACTATTCGTTATGGCCTACTTTCATGGATCTGTTCGTAGAAGCAATACACAATAACCCTGCAATTGCAAAAGCACAAAAAATGCAGCACTTAAAAGGGAGATTGCGCGGCGAAGCGGAGAAACTCGTCCAGCATCTACACATCTCACCCGAAAATTACGACACGTGTTGGGAAATCTTGAACCATAGGTACAACAACAAGTTTATGTTGTTCACTAAGAATTTCCAGAGTTTCATGCGTCAGCCACATCTGCAAAAACAATCTGCATTCGACCTTAAGCGGTTATATGACACGAGCAATGAAACCATAAATGCGATACACAATTTGGGGGTAGATAAAGGTTCATGGGATCCTATTCTAGTCTACATGTTATGCGAGAAACTAGACTCCGAAACGTACGCGGAATACATGCAGTCTAGGGCGGATCCGCGAGAAATACCTACGTTCAACCAGTTTATGGATTTTATTGAGAACAAATTCATGGCATTAGAACCTTTGCATAGAAAGAAGCCAGAAAACAGTAGCAAGCCTCCTGCAAAACCACAATCCAACGCATTTCATCCATTCAGCAAAACCCCCAAACCAGCAAACTCTCGAAACTTCCATGCATACAACGCTGGTCAATTTAATAAGATCATTTGTGCATTATGCAACACCAATCATGCATTGTTCCAGTGTTCGAAATTCACTGACATGGCAAGCTCGGCGAAACTAGAATTCATAAAATCAAACAATATTTGCAGAAACTGTCTGTATGTGCATAGCAAGGGCTATTGTGCGTCACAAAAAAGATGCAGAGAGTGCAGCGACCCACACAACACGCTATTGCACAACGACATCGTCCAGTCAGCGCAAATGCCCTCAGCAACACAAACGATGGATAAACCGTCGAAGTCAACTGCAACTAGGTCACCTAAAAGTATGCAAAATAACTTCGCATCGAATAATGATGACGAAATACTATTGGCCACTGCATTATTGCAAGTAGAAACAGCTGATGGCGATTACATCACACTACGGGCGTTAGTTGATCAAGGCTCACAAATAACCCTGATCACTGAGAATGCAGCTCAAAGACTGGGAGTAAAGCGTCAACAGCTAAACGCGAGCATAAGTGGGATCGGCACACTATCCAACAGGAGCAAAGGAAAGGTGAACCTACTTTGTCGGTCCGTACACAACGACTTCCAGTTCACCACGGAAGCATTAGTCATGCCACGGGTGGTAAACAATCTACCTAACGCCACCTTTACAAAAAGAACTTGGACTCACGTAACAAACATCACATTAGCCGATCCAGAGTACAACATATCAAGGCCCATTGACATACTTCTAGATGCACAGGTATTCTCTGAAATCCTAATGAATGGACTGATTAAGGGAGAGACTAATGAACCCATAGCTCAACAGACTCGCTTAGGGTGGATTCTGTCAGGCAACGTCAGCAAGACATTCAATTGCAACGTGGTGATAAACCAAGTGGATGACTTGACAAAATACTGGGAAATGGAAGACATCAGTGGGGATGCATGCAGTTCAATGACGTCAGCGGAGAGATACTGCGAAGAGTTCTTCACTGCAACAACAAAACGTCTGAAAAATGGCAAATATGCAGTTCGTTTGCCAATGAAGCCTAATTACGATCAGCTATTAGGAAAATCAAAGCCACGTGCAGTGGCACAATTTATGCAATTAGAAAGGCGATTATGCAGAGATGACAAACTGTCAGAAAACTATGTCAAATTCATGCAAGAGTACTTGGAAATGGGACACATGAAAGAGAGTAAGCCCGACTGCAACCCGTCATGTTACTTACCTCACCACGGAGTCCTTAAACAGGACTCATTGACAACCAAATTAAGGGTTGTTTTCAACGCCTCACAGAAGACTGACACAGGTTACAGCCTGAACGACTTGATGGAGTGTGGCCCGAAGCTTCATCAAGATCTACTGACACTACTCATGGGATGGCGGCGATACAAGTATGTCTTTACAGCAGACTGTGAGAAAATGTATCGCATGATCCTAGTGCATGAAGAAGATCAAGAATTGCAGAAGATAGTATGGAGGGAAACTAACCAAGGTCAAGAAAAGTACGAACACGACATCAATTCCATTCAACACAATGACAACCACTTATTACACCTTCTCAAAAATCAGACAAGTATTTTGGAAACCGAGCATAACATCGTACAACGCAACGAAGCGACAATGGTAAAGCAGTTTACCTTGATGAATGACCACCTTACCAATCTGGAAAATAAAACAGAAACGAATAAACATGACACCGCTAATGCATTCTACATCATTACATCGGCAATAGCTGCAGAAAAAATGGCCCAAAATCTAAAGGAAATCCAACAAACCCTCATCAATACGCTGACAAACATGTACCAGGGTCATATGGACGTACACTTACTATCACCAACTCAAATGCAAACCGAATTAGATAGAGTAGCTAGACAACTACCCCGCGATGCCACGCTGCCAGAAGTCCAGAATGATGTACGAGACATCTACAGAATGTTCAGAATACATGCACGCATTACACAGCAATATTTACTGATGGAAGTAAAAATACCCATTCTGAATGATGCTCTATACGAGCTGAATAAACTTATAAGCATACCTCAACGTATTGGCATAAATTGGGTGATGTACGTCATCCCAAATTCGGAACTAATAGCATTTAACGCCAACCAATACTCATTCATACCTCTCGAGCAATCTGACGTTCAAGAATGCCAAAAGATCCAGGACAAAACATTGATGTGCAAATTAAACCACCCTATCTATCGCACCGGTGACCGACGCAAGTCAATTTGCGATGTACAGCTGATCCGAGACAATGAAGAACACAGTGTGTACTGTCACACGGAAACAAGGGAATGCGCTGACAAGTGGGTAAAACTACACCAGCAAAACACATGGTTTTATTATTGTTGTGGCACGTGCGAAGTGCAATTAGTTTGCGGTGCTCAAATGACATCGGAGTCGTTACATCACTCGGGTCTGATTACACTTAAACGAGGATGTAACTTGCAGGGTGACTCATTCATGTTGCACGCATACATAGAACATAAAAGTGACGTCATAGTCAACGAACCATTCGCCATGATCATACCCACGATCTCTCCCATCAACAACATCATCAATACGTCGATCCGCAACTCGGCGTCAAATTGCCTATCGAAACGCATGAAGAAATGTTCCAGAAGATTGACACACAACTGCGCTCGATTAAAGAGCAATCAAACCTGGAAACGTTATCCCCCCATGACATTCACCACTACACCGCAATCTATGTCGTAATAACGATTAGTATTGCTCTGTCTGTAACATCGTACGTGTACTTTTGGAGAAAGACGAGCACCAAAAGACAGGGGGAGGGTTCGCGAGATGCGATAAGCAGAAGAGGACGAGAAGAAGAAGATGACATCGAGGGCGGGTGTAGCAAAATCAACAAACGGGTGTCAAAAGTGAACGAAGTGATAAGTGTTGATCGCGCCTTAAGTGAAGTGAAATTTGACACTGAAAAACATAGTGACGTGTGTGATTAGGGAGCTTGACAATTATATTTATGGATTATAAGTGTACAATTACATAATATCTACATTAGTCATACAAATATTTTACATTACATATTATACCTAGTACCTACTACATCAGTGCTCTGCATTAGTTTCTACAGTCGTTCTTGTCTTAATTTTATTTGATTAATTTTTAGTTCAGTAGCTGTTAGCAGTCTTGTGGTGGCAATATGTACGGTGCACGTACATGAGTTTAAAATTGTTTACTAAGTAAGAGTTGTGCAATAAGTAGGCTCACACCTTTGCACTTACACGTGCGACCTACATTAGATATTATGATAATCACGCAGCAGCAGCAGCGAGCAGAGCAGTGATGATGCATTGTTTCAATATTAATTTTAGTGTTCAATTAGACGTGGTTTGAGTCGGACAACTTGCATTTTTATTTCTTGATTCCAGCCCGTTGGCACTCATTGACATTTTACATTACATTGACATTTGCATTGCATTGACAATAGTTAATGTTAAAGGTGTATTTGCATTTGCACCCTACAGCATTATTAGATTTTTTGAAAAAGGAAGTTGAAAGCGAACAACGAATTAAAATCGCAACAGAATTTGCCTCAGTAGAAATCAGAAAAGATGAACAGTTTGACAAAGAATCTCAAGAACCGACTGCAGCAACACTGGTAGATAGGGTAATAAAAGGTGAAAGAAAAAACCTTTGTCTCTGGTGTGATAAAGAACATTCCAGCACCGAGTGCTATAAACTATGCAAGTTAAGCATAGACCAGCGTAAAGAGCATATCAAAAAGAAAAATGCTTGCATGCTTTGTTTAAAACGTGGACACCATGCAAAAGTATGCAAAGCATTTGTACAATGTTTTTTATGCAAGAGGAAACATTCAGCAGTACTCTGTCTTGGCTATGGGAATGCAGATAGGATTCAAAAAGATCAACCAGCAAATCAGGCTATGAGCAACTTTTCTTCACAAGGAAATAATGTAACATTATTACAAACTATGATGGTGAAGATAGTCAACGGCAACAAAGAAGTAATTGTTCGAGCGCTCATAGATAATGGTGCTCAAAGATCATATTTAAGGAGAGACGTAGCGCAAAAATTAGGTATACAAAGCTCAGGTAAAGAAGTATTGACACACAACTTGTTCAGCGGAGTTAAGGTAAAGTCTAGTGAACACAATATTTATAAAGTCCTTGTCCAAAGCATGTGTAGTCAATCCTTTGAATTAAATTTGATGGCTCTTGAGCAGTCTGTTATTTGTAGTAACTTACCTAGTTATAGTAAAGATAAAGATTGTGATACAATCATGAAAAAACATGGTATAGAATTGACAGATACAGATAAGAGTAACACTACTGACATTTCATTGTTGATTGGGGCAGATTATTCAGGCTTCATAATGACCAATAATATGATAATGTTAAAAGAGGGCTTATTTGCTATTAAGACTAAATTAGGATGGGTGTTACAGGGTAAAGTAAATAAATCAAAGGGTAATACAACTAATACTTTATTCTGCTCATCAGAAGTTACAGATTTTGGTCACTGGAGTTGCTCGGCATCAGGGATCCCATGGAGAATAAAACAAAAATACAGGCAGAAGCTGATGCTGTCATATCGTTCGAGGAGAGCATCACTGTAGATCAAGAAGGGCGATATGAAGTAGCGCTGCCACTTAAGGTAGGACATGAAGACTTGCTGAGCAACCGTGGATTGGCTGAAAGAAGATTGGCATCTAGTACCAAAAGGCTAATATCATCAGGTAAGTTCAATGAACATAGTAAAATAATTGATAACTGGGAAAGTGATGGTATAATAGAGAAGGTACCAGAATCTGACTTAACACAATCAGCTCATTATTTGCCACACCGTGGGGTAGTAAAAGACACAAGTCTAACTACAAAATTGAGACCAGTTTTTGATGCATCAGCATGTGATAAGAACGGTAGATCTCTCAATTCTTATCTCAACAAAGGTGTGAATTTTTTAGATAAAATACCGCACCTACTGACAGGTTTTCGAAGAGGCGCAATAGGAATTTCTGCTGATATTGCAAAGGCCTTCCTAAATGTGTCTATCAGACCCATAGACAGAGACTATCTAAGATTTCTACGCTGGTGGGAAAGACCAGTGTGGCTACGTTTTAGCCCTGAGGAATGGCCTAAATCTTCAATAAGAATTGATGAAACAGAAGCATGCAAAGAGCTAAAGAAAATTAAAACAACATGCAGTACTAGCTTAAGTATAAAAGAAGGTATAGATATGCTTTGTTATTTTTCAAAATACACAAAGATAGTAAGAGTACTGGCATGGATACTGAGAGCTACACACAACATGTCTAGAGAAAATAAGAGAACAGAAAAGGACATAACAACTGAAGAATATGAAAATGCAGAGAAGAAAATAATCAAATTAATTCAAGGAGCAGAAGAAGAATATCTTAAAGAACAGAAAAGAGATATTAATACATACCTTGATGAAGAAAGGGTGATAAGAGTAAAAACAAAACTTTTACTCTCAGATTTCCCAGAGTCGACGAAGTTTCCAGTTCTGCTCCCGGGAAAGAATATTATTGTACGCAGGTTAGTTGAACAAAGACACAGAGAGCTAAAACATGCAGGTGCTAACCAACTTACAGCAGACATAAGAACTAGATTTTGGATTATTGGGATAAGGCGCCTTGCAAAATCAGTTATAGCCTCATGTACAGTTTGTACTAGATTTAGGTCTAAACCAGTACAAGTCCCTACTGCACCGCTGCCAAGCGAAAGGATACAATGCACAGCCCCATTCCAGGTTAGCGGAGTCGATCTAGCAGGACCGCTTTTACTCAGAAATGGAGAACAAGCATGGGTAGTATTATACACTTGTGCAGTATATCGCTGTGTACATCTAGAACTTACAAGATCTCTCTCGACGCAAGCTTTTATGCTAACATTAAGGAAATTTATAGCAAGAAGAGGACGAATTAAATTACTAATTTGTGATAATGGTACAAACTTTGTTGGTGCTAAGAATAGATTGTCAGAAATAGATTGGGAAGAAGTACAAAAACGCTCAACAATTGAACAAATCAAGTGGAAGATGAATGCTCCAACAGCTGCCTGGTGGGGTGGATTTTTTGAACGTCTCATCCGTATTATGAAAGACCTTTTAAGAAGAATTTTAGGACAGTCACGTGTGGAACATGATGAACTAGAAACTATATTGTGTGAATGTGAAGCAGTAATGAACCAACGTCCACTGACCTATGTACAAGATGACAAGAACACTCACCTTGAACCCTTGACACCATCATGCTTTATTCAAAGTATTCCTCACAATGATGTAACAGATCTAGATGCTGCAGATGCGAATACATTAAATGCAAGGCTCAAATATTTGATAAAATTAAGAGAAGATTTCAAACAAAGATTTAAAGCAGAATATTTGACAGCTTTAGTACAAAGAGGAAAAGAGAAGCAAACTAAATTAAATATTGGAGATGTTGTTCTAATAGAAACTGAAGAGAAGAGGGTGAAGTGGCCATTGGGAGTGGTAACAGAAATCTATGTTGGAAGGGATGGATTAAATAGAACGGCAAAGGTAAGAACTTCTTTGGGTTACAAGGTTCGGCCGTTCCAGAGGCTGTATCCGCTGGAAGTATCTAGCGAGGAAGTGAACAGTCAACTACAAACCAATAATCAGGAATTACCAGGTCAGTCTCATAATAATTCCTTCCATGAATCCTTCCAACCTTCCATGAATGATAAGACTACTGAAGAAATAGTAGACAATCAAGAGACTGAAAAACTTCAAGGAGCTGAACATAATAAAACAGACATGACAGAAGAGAAAACAACTCGGCGTGGGAGGGTGGTTCGGATGCCTAGTAAGTATAACTTATAATTACTAAATTTATCTGTTCACAGGAATCACTGGTGTCGAGCAACTCTGACCAATTTTCTAATATGTTAATTGATAATTTTATTTAAAGCATAGAAAAAGAAAAAAAAATAAAAAAAATTGAACATGTGTAAATGATCTTCTGTATAAAATTCATCTTTAGTTATAAATAAATAATAATTTAAAAAAGTTAGGTATGTTTCAAGAGGATTGAATGCATTATATTGCAATGCTGACAATGTATATTAACTGATATTAATAAATAAATGAACATAGCTTGATTATAATACTAAATAATTTTTATTTGAAGTAAAGTTAGAAATTAATTATTTAATTTAGAAGCCTATGTTTTTAATGCTTTGATATAAAACGTTTCTAGTAATATGATAGTTAAGTACTTATGTATCACAATGTAACTATATTAATTTTAAATTTGTAATTTGGCACACGGTTATTTCGATTGTTATTGTAGCAGCTAAGTTTTATTTTGAGAATGTTTAATTTAAGGGTAGATATGTAAGTCTAAAAATATTGTATTGTTTCAACATTGTTTTGTTGTAAATCTTAATTGCCTTTTGGGTGGTGGAGGGTGTTGAAAAGTAATAATTATTTTATAAGCTGGTCACCCTTTTCTATCTGGCAACTCTGTGAGAATCACAGCACTGTGAAATCACTGCAAATTAAGATGGCCGAAAGTAATGCTGTGCTTGAGGTCCGTATTGTAAAATAAAAAGTTTAAGTGAAGTTTGGACGTTTATTTCAAGCAACCCATACGTCTTCTCGATAAACGAACAGAAGCGTTCATTTACATAAACATACAATCAGAATAACAAAAGACGCTCTGATGAAAACTCATTGTCATAATTTTTCGCTGTCTGCGCGCCAGAATATTCTTGGTATTAGTTGAAACGTTGCGAATTATACACCTAATAAGAATACTCTGCATAATATGATGAATATATATGAATTCTGGGCCAGGCAAGGCATTTAACTAAAAAGAGTCTGTTTGTCATCGCCACGCTAAGAAGAAGAAGAATATGATACATTGATCATGTAAATTGTTTTAATAGCATTGGATTAAATATTCTATTTTATTTATCTATCACTTTATTGACGGCATTCAATTTAGGATTGTGTTTTGTAAACCGTTGTTTAATTAAATATCCATTTAGGACTAATCGAAACCGATGTAATTTACGAATGCAGATTAAAACAGTTAAATTAAATAACTCGAAAAATACATAATTACAAGCGCGTCAGTGAATTGAATGATAGCTGACACGTTATTACGAAAAGTTAATGGGGTTTGTTCATTTTCCAATAAATATCTCCGGTGGGAGTATTAATTATTGAGTGACTCTGGGTTTGGGGTCATATGTCATGCCGATATCCAATTAGCGTCGAGAACGTTAACCCTACACGTTACGCGAATAAAACCCACTTTTTGTTATTACTTCATTTAAATTTAATGAATATTGAACAAGGAAATGCTCTTTTTTTCGCCATAATCGCTATGCTCCATTTGATTGGTCAACGAAAGCCGTTTATCGTAATTAGAGATAAGAGGATAAATTGTGAAAAATTTCTTAATACTTCTTAAGCGAAATTAATGATGACTAAAATATCCTTTTATTGCCAAAAATCAAGGTTTTATTTTATAAAATGTACCAAAAAATTATGAGCTATTCCTTTAATTCTATTACGTACTTGGCAATCATTGATAATATATCAATGTTGGCAGTCAATTTTATGAAAATGAAAAGATGATTTTTTAAACATTTACTCTAGGAATTTCTCGAGGGTGTTTTTACACACACATATATATAAGCTCATATGTACAAACACCCACACCCGTTACAACTATCTGTAGACCGAGTTATTTTATGTTCCCATCAGCCCATTTTCTCTCCCCAAATTCGAGTAAGGTTCATTCTCAATGTATTCCTTTTCAAATCCAATAAACATAGGATTATTTCCTCACAAATAAAGGAACCAATTACTCATATGCTCGTATAAGACAAGGTATACAAATTACGTTAGCGCCAAAGCCAGGTTTTACTGTAACGCCGCGTCTGATGAAGGCGTCTCTCCAGCATCCCTGCGCTTAGTATATAAGCTGACAGAAGGATTAAAGACGTACAAGGTACCGCAACTTAGCAACATTCACATTTATAAGCGTTGTAACGAAAACGCAAGTATGTACATTTGAAATGAGGAAATCATTTTGAATACCCACTTTGTTATTGTGTTTTTCTGTAAATCTGTGCAGATCGATCATAACGGATATCCAAGATAAACCCAGAAAGTTTTAGGGCAGGTTTTTGAATTGAGCATTCGGATTATTATCTACGGAAGCAACTCGCCTATCGTCAAAATGCGAGTAAATTTTTTATTTTAATTAGTTAATAAAAACTCGTTCACGATTATTACAAATATTACAAAACAAAAGACCGAAGTATAATCCCCCACACAATCCCACACTGAAATATCATCTCAACCTGTATGTGAAACGTCACATTATTGTAAAACATAAATCCTCTAAACACGAATTATGTATTACGTCATCAGATAAGACATTCCTACCAACGGTTGAATATTAAAACCCTTCACAATGTTTCAAAGCTCACAACAGCTAATTATGTTGGATAACTTTGGATTTTGATCTTTGTTACCATGTCATAGGGGTCATAGGGATTGTATATGTAAGTTTTTCATGCGAAACGAAAGCTTGCGACATAATTGTGATTGTACCCGGAAGTTAATTGCGTGTTCGTTGTCAAGCCACGGGTTGGGGATGATTCAAGCCTCGGATCATAGAAATAAGGGAGATAAGACGCGGAGGCTTTACATACATCCGTAATTATGTAGCAGCGATGCTTGCGGGATGAGATAAAAATGTATTGTCGGTTACAATCACGATCGCTTCGCTGAAACCGCTGAAATGACAATGTTTGGTACGATAATGAGTATAATATTATTCTAGGGACTTATTTACGATTTCTTTAGCTTTTATAGAAAGGAAACGGGTATTGTAGTACGTATTTTTAAGATTTTTTACATGTATCAGTTTCTGAAATGAAAACTACCGTAAAATAAATGTGCCAAATGATCTATCGCGCGTTAGTTGCTGATTTATCGAATGAATTTTCAATAATCAATCGCATAATATATCTTGACTTGCGGTTAATCTTGCCGTGAAGAATAATATTTTTGCGTAGCTGAAGTATGCAAATCCTTTTTCTACCAGCTAAAAAGAAGAAGGAAAAAAAAGCAAAAATATTTAATTGCTACATAACGACATACAAACATTAGCAGATTAGAAGTACGAAAACCGGCCAAGTGCGAGTCGAACTCTAGCACGAAGGGTTCCGAACCATTATCACAAAAAACTGTCTGTCTGTCTGTCTGTCTGTCTGTCTGTCTGTCTGTCTGTCTGTCTGTCTGTCTGTCTGTCTGTCTGTCTGTCTGTCTGTCTGTCTGTCTGTCTGTCTGTCTGTCTGTCTGTCTGTCTGTCTGTCTGTCTGTCTGTCTGTCTGTCTGTCTGTCTGTCTGTCTGTCTGTCTGTCTGTCTGTCTGTCTGTCTGTCTGTCTGTCTGTCTGTCTGTCTGTCTGTCTGTCTGTCTGTCTGTCTGTCTGTCTGTCTGTCTGTCTGTCTGTCTGTCTGTCTGTCTGTCTGTCTGTCTGTCTGTCTGTCTGTCTGTCTGTCTGTCTGTCTGACTGTCTGTCTGTCTGTCTGTCTGTCTGTCTGTCTGTCTGTCTGTCTGTCTGTCTGTCTGTCTGTCTGTCTGTCTGTCTGTCTGTCTGTCTGTCTGTCTGTCTGTCTGTCTGTCTGTCTGTCTGTCTGTCTGTCTGTCTGTCTGTCTGTCTGTCTGTCTGTCTGTCTGTCTGTCTGTCTGTCTGTCTGTCTGTCTGTCTGTCTGTCTGTCTGTCTGTCTGTCTGTCTGTCTGTCTGTCTGTCTGTCTGTCTGTCTGTCTGTCTGTCTGTCTGTCTGTCTGTCTGTCTGTCTGTCTGTCTGTCTGTCTGTCTGTCTGTCTGTCTGTCTGTCTGTCTGTCTGTCTGTCTGTCTGTCTGTCTGTCTGTCTGTCTGTCTGTCTGTCTGTCTGTCTGTCTGTCTGTCTGTCTGTCTGTCTGTCTGTCTGTCTGTCTGTCTGTCTGTCTGTCTGTCTGTCTGTCTGTCTGTCTGTCTGTCTGTCTGTCTGTCTGTCTGTCTGTCTGTCTGTCTGTCTGTCTGTCTGTCTGTCTGTCTGTCTGTCTGTCTGTCTGTCTGTCTGTCTGTCTGTCTGTCTGTCTGTCTGTCTGTCTGTCTGTCTGTCTGTCTGTCTGTCTGTCTGTCTGTCTGTCTGTCTGTCTGTCTGTCTGTCTGTCTGTCTGTCTGTCTGTCTGTCTGTCTGTCTGTCTGTCTGTCTGTCTGTCTGTCTGTCTGTCTGTCTGTCTGTCTGTCTGTCTGTCTGTCTGTCTGTCCATCTGTAAGTCTGTCTGTCACCAGGCTGTATCTCATGTACCGTGATAGTTAGACAGTTGTAATTTTCACAGATGATGTATTCCTGTTGCTGCTATACGGCAACAGGTAGACGCTTGAAATATTCACAGAATATTTAGTTAAATAAAATAAATTAAGGGGGGCTCCCATACAACAAACGTGATTTTTCTTGCAGTGTTTTGCGATAATGGTTTGGTACCCTTCGTGTGCGTGTCTGACTCTCACTTGGCCGGTTTTTTCGTAATCACATCATGTAGTTTTGACACGTCATGATAAGGTTTCTAAAAGTTGGATCAATGCAAAGATTAATTAATATACCTCCAAATGTTAAGTAACTGAGGTTATTGGTTAGCCAAAATTAAAACAGCAATCAATACGGTACTTTAATTTAAAGGTGGTAATAAAAAATAAAAAAAATGTGTGTTGTTCAATGATTGGCAGAAAATGCCTTTTTGCTTTATGTGGGTACTTACTCACTTTGTAAATGAATTTAAATAAATAAATAAAACAACTACGCAACAAAATCACAACACTTAAGATATAAGAGCAGTTTTTCAACAGTCATGTGTATAGACAGCAGAGGTGTTTTCTGGAAGCTATGAAGCAAGTCAAACACGTTACGGTCTAGCAGAGAGGTTTAGCTTTGAAGAATAACTGAACTAAAAGTAGTAAATTATATGAGATTTATGACACATGCAGGAGAAACTCGTATGACTTACCACCAACGCTTTATTTTTAATAAAAGAAAGTTATATAGATGAGTCGGCCTCCTCTCTGTAAGAAAGAATAGGCCGTAATCCACGCGGGCCCAATGCGGGTTGGTGGATGTCACATGTCTACAAATTTATTAAACCGTTTTGAGAGCAGTGGTGATGAAATAATTTATACAAAGTAAAGGGCCTGCCTGGGTTCGAACCCACGAACTACAACTTGTTAGTGAAGGCCGTTACCATTGGGCCACCATTGCGCTATACAAGAAAACTATACTGACACTTACTACAAGGACCAATCATTTTAAGATACACCTACCTATGAATATGTTGAAAAATGTTTGCTCAATTAATTTCAATTAAAATGTTACGTTTTGAATAAGTGAAGTTAACAAATATCAAGAAAATAATGAAATACCCTTGAAATTAATTAAATTTAATACGAGATAACAAACCGAATAATGTATAAAAGATCCAAGCTAATTACAAAATAATGCCATCATTAATTTAGATTTCATTGCAAGGCAAAAAAGTGTATCATAAAATATTTAAATACTAAATTAAAGCCTTATTATTCGTGACAGGTTCATTAATATTATAATGGATGTAAAAGTTTCCAAGTGGAAATCCTCGTGACCTTTTCTTTTCAAATGTTTAATGTATCCCACTCTCCTCATACTCGTATAATTTTAGGGATTTTGTTATACCATTTTTATCATACTTTAGTTGAAATATTATGTAGAGTATCTTTGGAAGACTTGAGTAACAATTTCAGAAGATATAATTGAGAGGCTTGTTTGTCTTATTAAAACTAGTGCTTATACTAATCCCTTGCTGTTGAGCAGTTTAAAATAAAAGTTTCACTAGTCCACAGGTTTCAAATATTTATCTATAAAATATTCGTGTAAGTTCCTATAAACTGTTATATTTTGCATAGTTAATCACCTTCAATAACGTTTAATACGTGTCTTATGAATATGAATAAAGTGTCATATTAGTGAGTCGTTTATAAACATGAATCAAAAATCAAAATCCTGGAAGCCCAAAGGATGTTGCGTCCTCCTGGCCATCATAGATGGCATTGCAGATCTCGGCATGATAGATATTCTTCTATTGGCACCTCGGGCCGAGCTCTGTGCACTGTCTTCAACCCGAGCACCGGGCATTATCGAGAAACGCCTGTAATCAACACCAGATAAGATTAATTGGTCGAGGGCACAGAATGGAACATAACAGAAGGTCACAAAGACGCGTCGTACTTAGACGTACTACAGAAATCTTAAGGTACCCCAAATGTAAGCTATAGACCATTGGTCTTCCGGAGAGGTGCCTAGTGAGGTTCATTAGTGAGTGTAGGTTCTCACCTATGCGAATACCAACTTGTCTTTTGGTTTTTGAAACAATCTCTCCACACTTATCATCACTATGATTCATCAGAAAATCACCAAATCATTGAGGTAGGAGCGATGAGTGCCGTAGTAAACGCAACGCACAACGTAGCTCGACTACGAACCGCATATTTCAGGAACTGCACAGGTCCATACAATCACGCTCTGATAGGAACCCATACATACATGCGCAAGTACGTCTGCATATTAGCTGCTCCGCTGGAGCGTACCATACATGTTCGCAAGACACTCACAAGTTCTCTTGCAATCGTGAAATGCACCCACGTTTTCACGCGTTTTATGTAGTCGTTGTATCTGTTTTGGTAATGATGAATGAGCGTAGTTAAAATGAAATCAAAGGATTATTACAACAACATATTATAGGTTGGGATACATGAGATGAGAAGATGTTATTTTTGTACCTAGTTTAGGAAATAATCAAATCAAACAAAATCAAATAAAGTTTATTTGTGTACACAGGGTACAGAGTAGCGCGTGTGTTACAAATAGTACTGGTATTTCTGTGTGTTTAGTGTGTTCAGTTAGAAATATAAATAAAATCACATTGTACCTATAAACTATCGTAATTTTACCCAGCTATAAATATCGTTCGAAAAAATTACTATTTCAACTTTATCTGTATAACAGACCTTGGGGAAAGCCTAGGTTTATAGGAACCGGACTGTTTTTCACAAATTTTATTGATTCTTTCATTTGAAAGTTTACAAATGACTACCTTTCGCAGCAATAAATAAAGAATATTGACCTGGACGCTGGTATGAGAGACATCCGTTTGAAGAGATGTTGGGCAGCTGATCGTAGGTCATCGTCTTGCATCAAGCTGACCAGCTCCTTCTCACGTTTCTCCAAAGGCGCAGCTGCAGCAAGAACTTCACCTTCCAATGATACGTTCACACACTGGTAAATAAATGTTTGGTTATTTGATTTTGTTTATTATTTTTCTAATAGTAAAACATTTAGGTTGTTGATTAGCTAAGTACTAAGTGATGGTTAGACTGGTGGCATTTTGTAAAATATATCTAAATTTTTTACCATAGCCGGCGTAAAAGGCGCTGAAGCTAAATGTATTATTTGTCTAGTTTATCCGTGGCATTTATACTCTTTAAAAATTCTATACTTATATCAATCTGTATGAATGTTGATTGGCGATTAAAACAGTCCCCAAAATAATTTTAATCCTGCAATACCCTTATTTATTTTAAACCTGTATTGGCCGGTATTTGGCTGATACTTTCCGACTTGCCCGGCTTAGGTCCGCCATGTAGCACTTAGCTTATTAAAAGCAAATTACGAGAGGAATTTAGTCAAAGATTTTTTGTGCTTTTTGTTGTCTATCAGGCTTGTTTGTATTGAATTTCTTTTAGAGTCTAATTGGATGAGTACGACAGATTTTAACTTCAAAAAGTCTGGGCCATTATAATAAATGGTTTCATAGATTATTTAAAACAAAGCAACGTCAAATAATCCTTTAAAACATATAAAGATTAAGGTACGCTTCAAGAGCCACAAGGCAATACAGTTTCGCTTAGAAACTATAGCTAAACAGCCGTCTAACTGGCTTAAACGTCCAACAATATTCTCTACTCTATGAAATTTCAAATTAAAACAATGTGCTCAAAGTTTTAAGGAGCTTACTGTGTCATAGAAGTCGGCAACTTCATGGTAGCCGTAGGAACGAGCGAGGCCAGCTGCTTCTAACAGGACCGCACGAGTTTCAGGGCGATTGTTTTGCAGGAGGTGACAGCGAGCCATGAGGAATAGAGCGTTTAGGAGCCATGGACGCTGGTTTGATGAGCGAGCCTCTGTTGAATTTAGAACTTGTTAATAAGTTAATACTGCCTTGTTGGTCGTAAACACTACTGTTGACCGTGAAGCCCTAAGTTAGATTTCTGTCTGTCTGTTGTGTTTTTCTATCTGGAATTATTCAGCAGCAGCTCGGAGTCGGAATTGTATACTTCTGCTGTTACCTGCAGCTTCTGCTATATACTGTTTCCATTTGATGCTAATACATACACATTCTGGACCCTGGATATACGGGAACATCAGCAGCTACATGTAGCTGGCTGTGGGTAAAGCATGGCTTTTCCAAATGCACCACTGCTACCCTTGAGTTTTGTTAATAGTAATAGCAACATTAAGTTTGATCAGAGTCTTTTGAATTGAAATTATAGCTCAGTGGAGGTTATTGGGATTCGACGTGTGAACACGCTTTCCCCTTTTCTCATACCTGTTAATATATTGGCACCTTTTATATTTTGCCCATATTGTGAGTTACGAAAACTCATCCCATTAGATAATCTAAATAAATATGTAGATCTTAATTATTTGTTATCAAAAACATGCCTGCAAAGTTTCAGCCAAATCGGAAGCAATAAAAAGTTTCATACAAAGTGATCGAAACAGAAATGTAGAGATCCGCAAGAAATTAGCGTTACCGACATAGCCCGAAGAATTGCCAAACTTAAATGGCAGTGGGCCGGGCACATTGCTCGCAGAACGGATGGCCGATGGGGCAGAAAGTTTCTGGAGTGGCGACCGCGATCCGGAAGACGTTGCGTTGGAATGCTTTCCACCAGGTGGACCGATTACCTGGTAAAGGTTGCGGGGATCCGCTGGACGGACAAGAAAGTGATCTTATAAGGGTTTCTTTTTTATCTTTTGAGGTTTTGAGGTTTCTAATAAATGGTAGGTAGGTAGGGTAGGCAGGAAGGTAAGTAAGGTAGGTAGGAAGGTATGTAGGGTAGGCAGTTGATGGTAGCGAAGCCGCGGGCACAGCTAGTTATTAATTATTATAAACATAGAAGCTGGTTCCAAATGAAAACTTGATTTAATAATGCATAAAAAAGAGACGAGAGGCAGTGCAGTGCAAGGTATTGTTAATGGGTTTATGTTCACACAAGAATCTTCCTACCGACATGAATAAGACATATATGAGCTGTCTATGGTACGCTTGGAGAACCATATTCACTACTGTAAATGGTATAACAGATCTATGGATCCAAGCATTCATCTACTCCGACGAACTTAGGCCAAACCTAATACTATCTAAAGGGGTGTATCTCGAAATCAAAGCTCACGAATCAATACAAAGTCACGGAGCGTCCTCTAAATTTGTACTACCCACTGCAGTCAGTATCGAATGAAAGAGACAAAGTTGTGACAGGTCACTAGTAGTTGGAATAAGCAATACTGTTCACGATGTTGTCTGAAAGCTCAGAATACAGCGAATCATTGGATCGAATAGTTAATTGTTTAACTGATTCACCCTTTTGTTGTCTGCCATTATTAATTAAACAGACCAAATACTCTTTGTGCTCTTTGTGCATGTGTACCAGTTATGAATAAAACTCGTAAAACGTATTAAAAATAATATTCTTGTGTGTATAACGTTGCGAAGTTTACTCATTACTTTAAAATGCCTTCAGTGTAGACCTGTGATTTGGGGTTTGAGCTGCGTTCAATCTACTAACTGTATACGAATGGGCTTGACGTACCTATGTTACCACACTTGCCTTGCTCTCGAACTCTCGTCTAAGCTTACACGAATTTAGAATCTATACTTGAAAGTGAATTACCTTAAGAGAGTAAAGAGAAAACGACTGCAGGTACGGAAAGGTCTTTGAGTCAATATTTTCGAAGGAAATCAAACAATTTAAGAATAAAAAGACATTCATTCGTTGGAGGGAGGCTAATTTATTTCCTTGAATCAACGACCCGTTCACTGGGCTATAAATTCGTGTGGCACGAGTATTTTAGTGCTAACAAAGTGATAAATTCCGTTCTACTGAAAGCGTCTTACCGGTTTGACATTTGGAGGCATAGACTCTGGC
The DNA here is from genome assembly GCA_945859665.1 of Anorthoa munda. Taxonomy (NCBI): domain Eukaryota; kingdom Metazoa; phylum Arthropoda; class Insecta; order Lepidoptera; family Noctuidae; genus Anorthoa; species Anorthoa munda. The sequence goes on from OX243913.1 coordinate 917,431, forward strand.
TTTTAAAGGTTGCTTAGTGTCAACATTGAGACGAGCCAGCTCGTGCAACAAGTAACAGCGTTCTGAAGCTCGTGTGCTCATCGTTAGTGAACGTTCCAGTGTGCGCAGGCGAACCCTGAGGACAAACTATAATTTTAGATTTCATAGCCTTTTGGTAACAACACATTTAGAATGGGGTTGAGGCTGTTAGCCACTTAGTAACAACGTATTTCGTATGGGATTGGGGCCGACCAAAGTCAGGGCCAACCACGCTACGCAAGTCAATTAATTTTCTACTTTAGTGCTAAAAAAAAAACGGCAGAGCGACCTACTCTGAACGGTTCATAACTACAGTGCATTGCCACGCTAAGCCATTTTATTATTGAATTCTATATAAATAAAATAAAATAAAAAACCCTTTATTCTACTACATTACATAAATATTTCCTATAACTACTAACACTAGATTCTATTTGCTAAATTTTGTTTTTTTCTAAATTAATTTAAATGTATGCACTCGTACAAGAGTGTATATCACGCCTTTAAGCAGTAGTCGCCTCTTTGGCGTAGGCCTCCCCCATTTTCTTCCACTGATTCCTGTCCCTAGTCATCCAACCAGGTCCACGTTTCTCCCAAAATATGTCTTCCCACCATGTGGTCCGAATAGCGTGTGCCTTGGCGAGTCTTAACTTTCCCCAGATGCATTGAGGTCCCTGAAATAATTAGTAGCTTCTTTGATTATCCCTGGTCTCTTGCTTATTATATTCCCTGCTTTATTCTTTAGGCTCTCCGTCCACTTTTTTTTCTGAACTCCTTGTACGCTTTTTTATAGCACCTGATTTTTCTAAATGTCTTTCTAAGACTTCTTGTCTTCGCATTTTTCTCTCTCTGGATATGTTTTTGTTTATTTCTTTACTTATTTCAGTAATTTTTTCTTTTACTGATTTTGTTCGTATTTTTCTATATAATTGTTTCCTATTTTCGAAAAATGTTTTGATGAGTGCCTTAAATTGTTTTTTGTTTTCGTCCATTTTTGGTAACTGCTTTAGTAGATCCCATCCATTTTCAATTCGAAATCGTTATATTGGTCCTGGACTTTAGTTGATGTGTTTACAGATTTTATAAAGCTATTTTCCTATTGCAAACCGTCAGCCATAGATAAAATTGGTAGGTTCTTTGTATGCTTATGATTGATATTTTGATAAATTTTCTTTTCCTTTGTGCATTAATTTCTATTTTGCATCTTAACATACGATGATCCGTTTGAAAGTTGAGGTTGTTCAATACATTAAAACTATGGATATTAGTTGGTTGGTTTGTTAGAATGTAATCAATTTCAGTAAAGTGCTTTCCATTTGGTGATCTCCATGTCCATCTATTTTAGGTTTTATTTTATTATTTTTATCTTATTTTATTTTTACATAGTTTTTCTTTAAAACATAATATTAACAAGCATAAGAGTCTTTTCCAGAGCAAATTCTAACAACTTTTGGCCATTGTTGCTTCTTTTCCCATCAGAGAATTTACCAATTACTGTTTCTTCACCTAATCTGACCTTTCCTATCTGGGCGTTAAAATCACCCATAAGTATCAGTTTTTTTTGTGTTTACAAAGTCTAAGGCATTTTCAACAGTTTGGTAGAAGATTTCTACGTCTTCTGACTTGTAGCTCTCTGTAGGCACATAAGTTTGGACAAAAGACCAAACGGTTTCTTCTGAAATTTGAATTCCCATGGCTGCTACTGTCTGAGAATGTCTTGAAGCTCAAAATTTTATAAATAATAAATTCCTTTCCAGAATTATTATTTTATCGTAATAGAGAGCAACCTTTTTTCCAGCTTCACGTTCACGTTTTAGTTCTTCTAGTAGTTGTTTCCGTTTTTCTAGTACATGAATAGGATAGTCTTCTTTCACATGTATTGGTGAGTCTTCAAGCTTCTATTTATTTTTTAAGATATCTAGTTTGCGTCCCATGGTACTTAACACGACGACAACAGGTCTGGTTTTGTTACCCGACTGCCGAAGGAGGGTAATGTGTTTATTTTCTGGTGTTCTTCATCTTACTCAAACTCCTCACTTCTTCTATTTCTCCTCTTTGGCAAGGTATTCCAAGGTTTTTGGTTATGATGACGAATATTTTGTTCAGTAACCCGTCATTGTTGCGTTCCGACTCTTCAACACCAAAGAACACTAGATTTTTCTTTCTTATTTGCTTTTCTAGTTGATCTATTATAACTTGTTGGTGGTCTATTTTGTTCTCTAATTCTATGGTTTTTAGTTCGATTTGCCCAAACTTTTCATTTATGTTGCTATTAATTGAATTTTTATACCCGTCTCCATGTTTTTCATCTCTTGTTTTTGATCTACAAGATCGTTTCTCATGGCTTGTTTTTGATCTACAATATCATTTTGTATTTGTTTTAAAATTTCCATCATTTCGGTCCATGTTTGTTTAACGGTATTTGCTTTGTATGGTTTTGTAATTATTATTGTTGTAGTTACTGCCCTCTTGCGCCTGAGTATTAAATTTACTCCTGTCGTTATTTCAATTATGTAGAATACGCGACCACTTGTGCACTAGGCCAACTATGTAATACTTTTATATGTTGAATTTTTGGACTGGTTGCGCCAAAGTTCACAATTAGTTTTTGTGGCAGTTTAAAGTTCAAATTAACTTTTTATTAGTATCGGTTTAAGTTTAAATCACTTTTTTCACTTTGTCTTTGTTATGATTGTTTTTATTACACGTATTACTAAATATTATTATCACAGAGTGTCTTATGGATTATAATTACATAGTATAATGCAAGTTGAGTTGAATTCTATATAAAAACTAATTTATTCAAGAGATTTGATGCACATTTACACAGAGAGATAAAAAAATTAGCTTAGAGACACCTACAAAAATCTACTAAATGGTATTTATTAAGATTGTACCAGTTTAAAAAGCAACTAATTAACCTGCCTCATCACTGAAAATAAAAAAATATTGATCATCATCATAACTTCAGCCGAAAGACGTCCACTGCTGAACATAGGCCTCCCCCAATTGTCACCACATCGACGGTTCCTATGCGTCTTGCATTCACCTGATTCCCGCAGACTTAACCAGATCAAAGATATGGATATTTAATCTGAATAATAAAGGGGTATAATAAAAATAAAAGACCCACATTCAAAAACCCCATATTATTTTTGATGACAGGTTATCTAATGGCATATAATGGAAGAGTTAAGCTACCACGTACATTAAATTACATAAAGGTTAGGGTCAGAATACTGCTGGCTAAGCTACGTCGCGGATAAAAGGTCGATTTAATTAAAGAAATTTAGGTCAAGGCAAAGTTACCTAATACTTAGTCAGTCTAGTTCCATGTATTACGAGGGACCTAGTGTGCTTTAATTTATGCAAGGAGGTACTAGATTTGAAAGACGAGATTTTTTTTAAACGATTAATGAACGATTAAGCACATTGGTGAAGATCCCTTTATCAAATTGGTTTGTAAGAATATATTCAACACATTTTCGTAAAGATTCATTCCGGCTTCTAACAACGTCCAACAACACAAAATTTCTCACCGGGGAATATTAAGACAACTGAAGATATTAATCAAATACTAGAAATACTTAGCGTCTCGAGGCGGAGCGGGCGGTCGCACTCGCAGCACGGAGTCACGGCTCGGCTCCCGGGACACCGACATGCCCAGGAGAATAAACGCTCTTCGTTCCCGATCCGACTCGCTCATACTTTCTCGAACACGTTTCTGAGCATAAAATACGAGATATTTTCACGATCTACGTAACTTGACAAACAAGCTCTATAAAAGTTCCCAAGCTTCGTAATGCCCATGGCTACACAATTTATAATAAAATACAGAAATGAACCTACCTGGTCCAGGAAAGCGTCGCCAACTATATCGTGCAGCTTTTGCAGATATTTATCTTTTCCCGGTAATAAGCTAGCTGGTTTTCTTGTTATTTGTTCCATTGCGAACTCGGCTTGTTCCAGACACTTGGCGGTGTCTCGTTCTTCGTAGATGGATTCAGTTGTCTGTATGAGGCGACGTGCGTCGGTAGCGTGTTGCGATTGCGTGCGCGTCAATTGCTCCTTCCGTGCTCGTGAAAGGCGAGCACGCGCGGCAGCCTCTAGCGCGCGAGCAGCGTACAGCGGCCTACGCTCACGTAGAACAGCCTGATTTATATTAAATAAACTATCAAGACTTTCAAAGCTCACATTATAATAAGTTGAATCATGTTTCAGCTTTTCTGACGACATGACAAGCTCACGCAATTTAAATAATAATATCTGTCTGAAAAAATGGACTAGACGAAAACACAGACAACACAAAAAATATTCTAAATAATACTGGAATATAATACTCTGCTGTCGTGTCATATTTTGTTCCAAAAAATACCGTTGTATTCAATTAAACTCACAGCTATGCCGTGAATTTTGTGAACACCGATTCAACTACAGGGTTAGATTTCAATCTAAACAAGTGCTATAAATTTCAATTTAGTGGCCATTTTTATAGAATGGCGGCGTGCAACGTATTATATTTTAAAGGTCAACGGGTCAGAGGTTAATTTTATTAAGTTAGATATTGTGAGCGTACTTGTCGTTTCTCCACATCGGCTAGAGCTTTATTTGCTAGTTCTTGCAGTTTTTGAGATCCTTGTTTATTGGCAGAGACCAATCGTTCGTCCTTACATAAGGCAGTTAAGAAATATTTGTCATGTGCCATTCGCTCCAAATATTTCGAAGCCATTAAACGGGAGATTTGTTCGGTTCTCTGTTTTTCCGCGTGGGATATTTCTTGGACCTAGAATAACGGTTATTGCCAATATATTTTTTATTTCTCTTTGTAAACAAAGACGTATCTGCACTTTAGTAAACGGTTAGCAATATAGGTACGTTATTTTCATAGGATTATTAAAGTAAATCTTAAAGAAATGTATTGTCCACATCATAATGTATTTTGACAATAAAGCGTATTGTTGGTAGCTGCAAGCGTGGTTTACAATAAAATTCCTCTTCATAATTATTCCAACTACTGCTGCTGTATTCTAGAGAAACTTAAACCTTATGTAAGCAGATGCTAAAGTACGTCTTCAACTTTTTAAATATTTACTTTTAAACGCTCGATTTCACGCTCATTAACAACAACCAAGACCGTTTATCATACTAAATATTATCTAGCATCAAAAACAACATAGTAGTTTGTCGTACTTTGGTCTTTAAACTCGCAGCTGGTATAAAATATGAGTAAAGTTCCGAACCTCTTGTTCCTTCTGCGGTTGCATACGTCTACGATGCAGTGGGACTTTAGGAGCATCGCCGTCTTTAGATTCCCTCTTAATCTCCACATTGCTAAGCAACTTCACAGTTGTTTGCAACACTTTGCTCGCCGTCTCGCCGGCACATTCTCGCACCTAACAATATTTGCAGTAAATTAGTGAGACGCTATAGCTTCATCTTAAATAGTGTCGTGTCCTCCTAAATGATACAGATGTTACGTGTTAAGTTAGTTAAGTTGACAGATGGACTGAGTGGCAAATGTTGAGTAGGTATTCGCTATGCTAGCTGGAAGCCGCGGCAGACTTTCAATGGCAAAGGATATAAGATCAAGAGGAGTGAGAGGTGAAATAGTCCTATACACAAACTTTTTTCTTTTTAATAATCATTCATGTAGGTATATATAACAAAATGTCTGTATACCTGTAAAGTTTGGACATACCCTCAAGAACTTTTATCACATAAAACTAAACAACTATCTTCTAACCTACTTATCTACATTAAGGTAGATCATTACCAGCACTTTTGAATAAATATAATAACATCATACCGTCCCAAAAAGTTTTGGTTCACTCAAAGAGTAAGAGTAGGCAAAGCGGTAAACTTATTTTTCTGAGAAAATTTGCAATGCCACGGTGTGAGAAAACATTCCATTAGAAGATAGCTGAATAGCTTCAAAAGGTGGATATTTTTTTATACGACTCTAAGCGACTGTCTCGGACATTTTACTGAAAACAAACTGCGGGATGCCTCTAGATTATTTTATCAGATGATTTGAAATTGGTTTTTGAAATGTTTTAAATAAATGGTTTGCAGATTTGAATTTAAGATTGCTGGTTCTATCCTTAATTTGTGTTACTTATGAATGGAACAAGATTCGAAAACACAACAAGTCATATTGTAAGTGATTACCTATGACATGCAGTTCTCTACATGGCTGAAGATTAAGATTCGAATCATTGCTAAAAATAATTAATTAACTCCATTGTATCTGTAGAATATACCTTTTATGTGAAACGAATTAATCACCAAATATAAAATAGACTATGTTCAAATTTTTAAGTACCCCCACTTGCTTTATAAGTTTTCAATAGCTTTGTAAATATTTTACCGTTTCTTCAGCACATCTTGCACATTCAGCAAAATCCGGTGGGAACCTTCTCATGCGCTGTCCTCGGTGCGCCAGTACCAAGGAACGTTCGAAAGCACATTTTTCGTATTCCGTCTGCGCGCGAATTTGTAAAGCCCTCAAATTTTTAGGTTCCAATGCTGGGGAGAAAATTGAATATTATAATTTGGAGCTGTTACCTCTACATATCACGTAATCAGTCTTTACGAATAATCGCTTACACTGCTGAGACTATATGTCTGTGTGATAATAAATTGGTTAGGATTACATTTATTTAGTTAACGTAGGTACGTACTAGTGTTACTAAGGATCGTACATTACCACGACCCCTGAAGTAGGTTTGAGATGGAAGACCGGGGTATGCGGAATTCCGAGTAGGTGAAGGACATCCAATGAGGATTTTCCAACACCAAACAAAAAAAAAAGGTATGTCTTAGTATACCAAACATTTTTAAGTAAGAATGAAGTCCATTAAATTAAATCGTATGTCCTTAAAATTAAGTCAGTCTTTGAACGCTGCATGCAGCAAATCTAATTAGTATTAAATTTAAAACTTTTGATGAAAACGATGTTTAGTCCGTTAAATTAATTTACAGGTAGTTATGTCAGCTACAATTTATGATCTTACTATCCACAATAGTTAAAAGAATCATAGTACATAAGTATCTATGTCCATATTTGATAAAAGCTACATACAAAATAGGTAACTACATTCTTTGAACAATAAAGGTTTGTAAGTAGCTCCACCATAGTCATATTTAGCAAAACCAAAATCCAATGTACATTACAAACTAATATTAGAACTAAATTAAGAAAAACTAATATGTACAATTACGGGGCGTCAAAAAATTCGTCCACATCGCTGTCAACAGGAGAAGTGCCCAGAAGTCTGGCAGCATTGCCACGTTGGATGGCAATGCTGATTCTTTGGCGAAAAATAACGCCAGCCCTCTGGTCACGTGAAGAGTCGACCAACCGCTTGGCGATATCCCGAAATAATAGGTGTGCACTCGGACCCCATGGCCCTAGTGTTTTAACCCCAAACGGCTCAAAAACATAATTACCAATTAATTTGTTGTATTTGCGTGGTTTAAGGTTTTCAGCACCTGCAGCAGCCGCCCCAGCGCAGCCCACCGTGCTAGGAAGATGGGATGGTGCAATGATGTCGACGCAGGTTGCATCCCACACCAAAGACCTACCCAACTTCCATGGCATTATGGTCATACCAAAAGAAATGCCATGACTTCCAAGGCAGTCGATTGCTTCATTACAGCGATGTGGAGCCCCACAAGGAGTAATAGTAATTTACTTCTTGATGCACTTTAAAAACTTTAAAGCAATATGAAAATTTCATGACCTACATCGAAGAAAATCTTTGTCTTGAAACTTTTTAGTGCGAAATTCCCATAAACTTTTATTGGCCGTTATAGTAGCTAACTAGCTGGTAGCTAAAACAGGTACATAGTTAATGTGTAGTAGTACCAGCTGCTTGTGCCGCGTCCGCCAAAGCACCGGTGTAATGTGTTGATTTCGCTCGGACCAAACTTCGCCCGAGCATTGACCGAACATCAGAAGGCTGTAAATAAAATATATGTTCATGTTTTAGCTGTTACCGGAGTGCTTACGATTTTATAGGCAAAAACATACTTAAATATGTAGATATGTTCAATATGCGGATAACCGAATAAAAGGACAAATATAAGGGGGCTTAAGTCTTCCACTTTTCTGGCTTTTGTGGAAGCTTTTTTGAGTCGATAAGTCAACAATATTAACATATTTATGTATATGATATTCTATTAAATTATATATTGTTATTGCATTTATTCATTTATTAAAAAAAAAATACAGTAATCCACCGGTACCGGGAACACATCGAGTATCTAATAATCAACGAGTCTGATTGCTTCGCACTATTTATATCACAAAGTAACCTTTTTGTTTAAATAAATGCACGTGAAGTCACTGAAACGTTGTTGTTTTAGACCTCAAAGAATGACCCTCTCCATTAGTTGCGCCATGGGAAGTAGGTAGGTGGCGGCACCTGTCGCAAACATAATAGTCGCAGCACATTGAGTGTAAAACAATCAACAAGCCTGATTGCTTCGTACTATTTGACAGCCATTAACTGGCTTTGTTAATTCCACCAACGACCCTTTTAATTGCAGTAATTGTATTTTTGATAAGATAATTGTTGATTTGAATACATTGTTTGAAGTTGTGATCCGCTTCCTTTTTGTGGCCCTATCAGAGAAATACGTTCTACTTAGAATATTACGACAGTAAGTGAGTTACCAGGATTTTCAATAAAATAAGCAACTTTTTAACATAATATCAAACCTGTATTAAACAAAAGGTAAGACAGAGACGCATCCACAGTACACCCATTTAAACAATGAACTTGAAAACAATCGAAAAAAATGGTCACCACTGATTTGTTTCAAACGACAGAAGGCGCTTGCAAATCATAACATTTTGTTTGTCTAATAGTCGAAATATTTGACACTATGGAGTACTAACCTAAATATTGGATAAGTTCTAAAGATATATAGAAGATCCTTATAGAAACTTCTTTACAACAGTTCAGCGACTGCCACTTTATCCGCACAAAATCGCTATCTACTGACGCAGAAGTAAAATATTATAGCCGATAGAACCGCAAATCCAAAGTTTGAATTAGAACTTTAAGTTGGCCAAGCAAACATTATCAACGGTTTTGTGCGTCTAATTGCATGTTTACTGGCTGGAAATAGAATTCCAAGTTGTTTGTTTTTAACTCACATTCCACCGGAGAGCTTCATTGTATGCTTGCGTCGATTTCTCGAAGAGTTCCAAGCGTTGTAAGTAATTACTGGAAAAACGAGTCGGTTAAAACTGTTAGAATAGAGTAGCAAATGTTTTGAAGTAGCTGTAGTAAATTAGGGAATATGCGTGGGAAAGTTTATAAGTATGTTGAATAGGGTCATAATATTATCCCACGTCACCGTTCCTGAGGAGTACGTGGGTAAATAATAACAGTCGCACTGATCGATCTGCAAGGTTAAGCAAAGCTTACCGAGGTTGGTCCGTGGATGGGTGACCATCTATTACATACTCGTGGATTCCGTGCTTCAGAAAGTAAATTAAGCAGTTGGTGCTGGACATTTGTAGATTTTTTATAATCAAAAGCCAGAAAATCTGACACCTCTATTGCCAAGGTGTACCGTATTACCCAGTTACTTGTGGATAACATGTAAAGTTCTGGTACGCAGTTGCTGCCGGTTTGGGCGGTTACGCACTACAAGTCCGTGTCCGTGATTTGAGTTTAGAGTTCAAAATGTTCTGAATTATGACAGATTATGACAGATAGAGATGCGTAAGCTTTCCTACAAGAAGAACTACGGCTACTTCGGAACCGAAATTTCACGGCCACGGATCACGGACCCGGACATGTAGTGCGTAACCGCCCTAAGCCTGGAAGCTTACTCCAACATAGTTGAGAAAAGGCTAGGCAGAGTGATTGTCGCACATTTCAGATTTGTTCTGGGTTGTGAGAGCTGATGCTGTCATAAGTTACTTATCATGCACCCTCTGCTGGTAAAAGCGCATTTAACTTACCTTCTTAATGAAATCAATGACACGAGAAAATATGCACCGATACCTATGTCCAGAGATACAATCAGAACTATACTTCAGGCTTCGCAAATAATACAAGATATGCATTGAAACCCATATACAGGTTGAAACCAGAAAATTTCAAGGTGAGTTATTCGAAATTAATAACTAGTTTCTCATTACATACTATTATCCCAAATCAAGAACATGTGATTACGTCGCTATTAGTTTAATATACAACTATGAACTTAGCTCATTACAGCCGAGCTGCGGTTTTATAAACTTTCAACAGACCATATTTTACGCCAAATTCCAGCTGAAACAGTGATTTGGCACTAATTCTAACTCTGTTGATGCTAATAGAGATTATACGTATGGCTATAAACGGAATAAGTACCTGTGTCCATTCTGCTCAAAACCACAGGGCATTAACGTATGAGCATGCGGTCAGTTTTGTGTACAGGCCATATTATTTAGACACTGCATTTACAGGATGAACAGTATACCCACAAATCTGTTTAGGTCATCCACTATATGTGCCAAATCAAACTAGCCTTCTCCTAATTATGTTAAGTTCAGCTTCCAGCCTACCAGATGCAGCAGAACACCAGTATTTTAAATGGAGCGACTATCTATCTGACCTCCACAACACAGAAACTGGGTAACACGATAACCTTTTGGCAAATATAGTGTCAGATGATCTGTCTATCCGTAACTACTGTCATAGTTTCACAAATGATAGTCGGGATCTACAGCTTCACGTGCTTTCTGAAAAACGGACGAGTCTCGGTATTTAATGGATGTTCACCCATCCACGAACCGACCTAGGCAAACTTTGCTTAACTGTAAAGATCAATCCGAGAGACTGTTATTATTAAGCCGCATGCTCTTCATTCACAGCCTATGTACTGATACATATACCAGTATATGCTGTGAATGAAGTTTTGATGAAATAAATTGAAAGAGTATACCGTCAGAACTTTTTTTAATTAACTCGGTACTAAATGAAGTAATCAATCACTGTTTGCGCAATAGAACATGAATTGGCAAGTAGGCTCTAGTGGCCTTCCGTTATACGGGACGAGACCGATAGTGGGGTCGATCAATGACACTCTATGACTTTATTTTATGAAGGATCCTGATCACTCTATCGTGGGCCGTTCAAGTTGAGTCCCTGTTTCTATACGACTGAACAAAATACATATGTGTTGTCTATCTTGTAACTTTTGTGAATGAATACGTCACAGAATGACGTTCAATGGTGCTATAATATTTTTTCTTGCCTAATTTGAGTCCCACTTCTGGACAAGGGCCTTCCTTTTCTCTTTCTGAACTCCTTTGTATATAAGGTATTTTATCACAAACAGCCTGCTGCTGATAATTTTATAGCATCACTTCGCATCGTCGCTCACCTGAGGCAGAGGGTGAAGTAAATCACGAAAATAAATAACAGTCCCGAATACACAATTTGTCACTACATTCCAAAGTGCGAAACTTTAGCTTTGTTTGTTTAACATACCCTCTTTCTCGGAACACGTTCACCGCATTACATATGGGTCTCTCTTCCGGCTCTGATTTCGTCTTCATTCTTCTTAGATTATCTTTTGTCTCTCTTCACATACACTCGTAAGTCATAACTACACTGTTTTTCGTCGCAACCTTACCAATTCATGAATAAATCTAGGTGACCTCGATTCCCTCAAGTATATCAAATTTGGGGTTGGCGACGACGACCTCGAATTATGATATTCATGGCATTAAAATTTATTATCTGTTTTTATCTTTACGACAGAATTTACGAGGGATAAAAATTATTTTAATCCGAAAACCAAATGGTTCCTAGAAGCTGAATCAGAATAAAATGTTAATTCTGAATATTTCAAATAAAACTGCACTTTCGGATAGCAATAACTCGGGATTATTTAAATTCCGGGATGATCTAGTTACCCACGATTCTTTTAAGCTTAATTAATGCTCTAGTCAATAAATTTGCTGATACCTTATGTCAGCTTAATAACTGACTGCCCAAAGAACTGCCAGTCAAATATATTTAACTGTAGTTTTGACCGCAAAATAAATTGAATCTTCAAATCTCAATCAAACTCTTAGTAAACGAAACTTTGCAAGAATCTTCAAAAAAATAGTATCATGTTTTTTTAGGAAGTTCTCAATTTAACACAAAAAAGGTACATATAAGAAAGTGCCAGCAACACTACACACAGCGTACACACATCATTCTGAACGAATTCTCTGAAAATGAACGGTCCACAGACAAATGTAAAGTGTTATTGTTATTCATACTAGACGTAAAATATATATGGCGGAAATTTTCTTGTCTTTGAAGACGAAAACTAAAGGAAGTATTAAAAGTATTTCGCTAAGAACTTTAAACTTGCATCTTTGAATGCAGGACTTCGTTTACGAGAAAATTTTAATGTTTGTAAAGCTGGAGTTATTTTTCGCAAACATGTAGTTCAATGTATGATTTTATGAAATATCTCTTTGGCTGGTTTGCATGTATGTCATATTTTTTATTTTTATCGTAGTTGCAAAGCTTGAAATGATCATACTAGGATAATTTATAACTGGCGAAGTTTGAGTGTACTGTCGGTCTAACCCATCGGGGACAACAGGCATGATTTTCAGTTAGGTTTATGCTAAGTCAGTACATCATTATGCAACTTTGTCTGTGCAGGTAACTTTAACTTTATGTAATCATTTCTTGGTCTTGTTCTGTCTAGGCACAATGTGTTACATGGTTACTTTATGTGATTTACTTTATCTGTCATATATACATACAAAAACGCACGTCATTTGAGTAGGGAGAATCTACAAAACAAGCTGTTACAATTCATAATCATTTAATGACGTGACAACACAAATTTTAGGCAAACTATCAACTAGTTTGCCTAAAATTTGTGTTGTCACTTTTTGGCTATAGAAAAACACTGCTTGTTTTCATTCAGTTCCACTATAACATGAACATCAAAATACAGTCCCTCGTCATCTTAATTTGAATTTTATTTTGTTAAAGACCATAACTTTCGTCAAATGAAAAGCCCATCTTTATAATATTGGCAACGCGTCACAAAATTTAACAACATTATGTCTTGGGCCATTTGATGCTCCATGAGCCGCATACAATGCCCATCGTTTACCAAGAATAATATTGAAAAGAACTAAAAATACATGGAAGATGATGTATTTATGTACCTATATACAGATAAAAATTTATGGGTATATAGGTACTTATGGGATCCGAACACGGCCACAGTATAGGGTTAGTAGCAATTCGGCTACGCCGTATTTGTTTTCTTTGGGTACTGGTTACTATCAGTCTGTATCATCACACTGCTGGTCAAGGTCCTCTATGACTGCCAGCTGTTTTTCAAGCTTTTATACTTTGTCAAGTATTTATTACTAGTCAAACTTTATGAAAACTCAAAATTTTAAAAATTAGTGTTGGTCACTTTCTTAACCTCAAATTCTCAATTTTTATTCAGAAATTAGGGGTGAACGTTATTTTTTTGTAAATTACTAGCTGTTTCCCGCGGCTTCGCTCCCGTGGACCACCCCACAGGACCCGTTTTCGGGATAAAAATATAGCCTATGTCACTCAGGAATAATGTAGCTTTCTATTGGTGAAATAATTTTTCAAATCGGTCCAGTAGTTTCGGAGCCTATTCGGTACAAACAAACAAACAAACAAAAAAATCTTTTCTCTTTATAATATTAAGTATAGATATATATTATATATTAGTATTAGTAATTAGTATTAGTAATTATTAGTAATTAGTATAGATTATACAAAGGCATAATCATTTTTGCAAAAAAGGTAACAAAGTATTTCGATGGATGAATGGACATACATCTAGTACCTACCATACTAGAAGATTCTATAATCATGTAGAAAAGTCAGAACATGAAGTGATCTTCGTCCTCTAAAGTTGTTGATACAAACATACGTCACACTCCCTGCTATGAAATTGCGAAACATGAAAAGTCGCTCTGTATAAGTTCCGCTGCACTTATACTCGATGTAGACGTGTGTATGTTGTGTTTTTATTACCCACGCAAGTTGAAATATGTAATGATACTTTATTTACATGTTTCATGCAGCGCAGAGAAAGAATTATATCAACTTTATGCTTCAGCATTGACTGAAATCAGTCAACTTCGTAATTTATACATACACTAGCTTCTGAACAGTGGCTTCGCCCGCGTGGAAAGTGTTTTATCATCCCAAGGCAACATTATACCGGGATAGCTATAACTAGACTATGTACTATTTCAGACTATAATCTATCACTGTGCCAAATTTCATCCAGATCCGCTCAGACAGTCTGACGTGATTAAGTAACAAACATACATCCACACAAACATTCGTAATATTAGTAAGTTATATAAGAATCTCACACCTAGCACTGTTCTAAATAAGATTTGAACCCATCACTAGCTATGACGAAAATTTGATTCGCGAGAGTAACGAATATGCATTTATAGCATACCATCCCGCGTCCCCGTAAACTTCGAAATTTATTCCACGGGGAGTTACCATTATGACATAGAATTTTATGTCACGGGTAGACCACGGTCAACACGTGTACCAAATCCGTTGAACCGTTTATGTGTGATTGGATAACCAACATCTAAAGTAGGATACCTATAGGATCATCAACACAACTCTATTCGGAAATATTCTGCTAATTTCAAGTAAACATCACGTTCATCAAAACACGCACCATCAAAATGTAGTATTTTGCGTCGAAATTCCTTAAATAAATAACTGAATTTGAAATTGTATTAACTCAATGACAGCCTAAGCTAGGACTCAGAAAACTTCGATACTTTGTCTCAGTTCTTTATTTTAAAGGATTATCCCTGATGAATATTAAAAAGATTTTTGCCGAAGTAAGAACTTCGTTTTTCCAATAAAGCCGATTTAATTTTTCCACGCCTAAAAGTGCTTTAAGAGAGAATTGAATACTACTACTACTCTATCTATTAATTTAAATGCTCGTAGGACTTTATAAAGCCACCTACCGTTGTTATGCCCATAAACAAAGGCAATACATGACATACCTTAAGACTCTCGCAGACAGGCATGACACGTCACGCTACAACGATGATTGAAAGACCATTTTTTTAAGAATTGTTTCACGGCAGTCATCTCCTTGGAATAAAAACTACACCTGTCTATGGAAGACTCTCTATGATCTTATACTTAACTACATCTCTACAATAAATTATACCCTAAGCAAAATACTCATAAGAAACTGAATAAAACCAAACTTACTTGGAACAAAAAAGAAAATAAAATAAACCGATCCCATATCAGGGTTAACATAGAACATTATAAGAAAAAGATACTCTCAACATTTATTTCCAATACACCTACAACACAAGGAACAAACACTACAAAGCACTGTTTGATGGATGACCACCGCACACCGCATTACTTTAGAACAACTTAACATTCACTGATTAAAATAGAATTTGATGAATCAAGCAAGAGACGCCGATCTATTTTCTATGCGAAAGTCGTTCTTGTGGAAACAGTAACGTAAATGGAACGGACAAAGGGACTATAACACAATTCATACTATCACATCAACATTTAATATAACAATTGAGATCAAACATTTTAAGTTTGTTGATTTATGTGACTCTGCGGCAGCTTTTCTTTGGTACCTCTTGTTTTATCATTTTGCAATAGACTTCCTAAACGAAAGTTATATTTGCTCTTTATATTTTGTGATTATTTTTTATTATTTTTGTCAATTTAACTTTTACAAATATCAATCTGTTTCATGTAACAGATCGACCCTCCGCGGGATTCAAACGACCAAAATATTACGGTGTAGAACAATGGAGCTAATACAGCTTCTACTGCTGCCTTCCCAACTATACTGCTAGCGTTGTTGTAATTAGCTACATACCCGTATATTAATTATTAGCCACTAGCTGAATGCAACTGAGTTTCACAAGAAGAGCTTCGGTGTCCATATTAATGTATTTAACTAACACATTTTCTACGACAAAGAAAATATAATTTTGCTAGCTTCAAGCGAAACTCCCCAATTTATGTTGCTACGTTGCTATAATAAGAAAATATTGTGTAATTTAGTGTTCGGTTCAGTAATTATAATTGTTTTCAGGGAAACAGTAGACCTCCTTGTAAAACCCCTTGTCTGAGAATCACTACTACGTACGATAGTTATAATTAACGCAAAACATTACTTGTTAATAATTCTGTCCTGGTTTGAAAGGTATTATGTATTTCAGCAGGAACGTGCTATTTAGAGGCTTTAATCAAAAGGAATTTTATCAGCGATAGTTCTGCGATAGTGATTGTCAAAAAGGCCAAAATGTATACCCATAAGATTGTTAGAGCTTCCAACACGTGGTCTATCCCAAGGACATTCTGATCGTCGAATCGTTATCGCTGACATTAATTTCGATGGTCGAGATGACAGATGGCCAGGGATTGAACATGTGACATTTCGATAGCGCTTGACAAACATTATATATTCTTGTCATTCTCCATTATCGCGATGCATTAATTAATTACATTTCACTTGTCTAGAGCCTCAGGTCGACAATTCTATTGCATACTAATTGGTTGATACTCTGTCATCCCAACGTTAGTTTTTGCTATTAATTATAATCCATTAAAAATATTTCAAGCACAGTACTATCTAGTATATTTAAAGACCCTTAGTTTTGAATTCGTATAATAATAATTACATTCTAGTGCCCCAGTTTCGGACAAGCAGACGCTAATGTAAGTTATTTTGTGTTCTGCGTTAAATCCCAAAGAAAGATACACTGCGATCGTAACAGAGTAATTAATTCAATTTATTTGATATTTAAATAACGTAATAATGTGAAGTAAAATAATGTTTGAATTTGGAATGAAACATCAAACCATTTCCAAGCAATTAGAAACATAAAATTACGTAAAAAATTCATTTGGACGATACACATGGAGAAGTATATCCAGGTAAAGTTGTAATTGGTTTAAAAAAATAAATTGCAATACTTTCATTTAATTTTACGGTAAAACCGAACGTTTGCCAAGTTTCCTTGTTAAGCGGAAAGAATTAAGTTCTGAATTCCCCAGAGAAAGCATGGTGAGGTGGAAGATGGAGATGGTTGATTAGGAGGTACCCTTCTGACCGTCAGACCGTGATTGAGGTAGCATAATGAGCGCTTCGGTAGAAACCGAACATCACGCAAGCCACACACTTATTTATGTTATCCTACGTAAATATTAAACTTACCTGCATTTCCAAAGAAGTATGTACTTAGATACATTTTTATTTTTATTCGTACTCAATACAGTAAAAGTATTTGCCTGTTTTATTGAATTCTGTATCTCAGCGTAGCCTTATCTTTACTTCTGAAGATTGATAAAATCGTATTTGAATATAAAGTAGACCAAATTTAATGACAGAGAATTTTTGCACTTCAAAAATTTTAAAAGAATTTAATATTATAATGCAGCGAATTTTTATTACTAAGTTACTTCGTTATTGAAACATTGTGTTGTTCCAATAAAATATTATTTTACATGCGTATGTCACACACGTCTGCATAGATGTGATTGCATTTTAATCACCTTTTTGAAAGATTTCTTCAACCATTTCCATATATTTTGAGTAAAAGTCTAGCTAAAGTGCATTCCTAGTTTTTGAAAAATCACTTTGTAACCTAATTTAAAGTCTTATATACGCTCTCTATTACTGCAAGCAAATAAAAGAAAAGAATTTTCTTGAGTTTTATAAAGAATCTTTCTTGCTCAAGAATCTTGGAACACAATGAATAGAATAGCTATTTAAAGTTTATTTTCCTGTAGTTAATGTTATGCAATCTTTTAGAGATAAGATTCGTTCAAACTTTGGCTTGTGTCCAAAACTGCCTTCATTCCTCTGTCGTACTTGCTTTGCAAGACAAACTAACACTTTACTTGTCGCATAAACTAGAATGATTATGTAAGCGAAGACATTACCTACCCGTGTAAAATTTCATAGGGTCAGTTAACGAACCATATTCACCCTACCTCAACTTTGACCTATACCTACGCTGAATGAAAATTTAAGATCGGTCTCCTGTTTTTTAACGACACCGGAACTTAAATAAACTTTTATCGCGTCGGTGTCAGACACAGCCTGTATATTCGACTACCAAGTATAATTCATAAAAATTAACTTTAATAATGAAATATAATATACCTGCAGATTTTTGCATTAGACTCTTAGTCTCTCAATCACATTAATGTGTCTCTAGCCTACCGCAACAATAACGTATTACCCATTTCGAGGTATTTTCTTACGTATATATTTCCACATGGTAACTTTTCAGGACAGAATGCACCTGGATATTATTTGCCGTTTGTTGTGAGATAAACAATCGTCTTCGAGTTTGGGATCAACTTTGTGTTTTGTTTATTTCGTTACATTAGGTTTTGTGGAAGATTCTCCAGATATTGACGGTGTGCAGAATTTACTTGGTACTTTTGTAGGTTCATATAAACAATGATAATTATGTGACTTTCGAACTGACATTTGTTGTAAAATTATATGTACCTGATAAAGTATTTGCTTTAGAGCTTTTATTCCAAACTGAACCATTTATCAGAAATAGAGAATATGACTGACGAAATGACCTAGATACGTAGGCTGATTCGAGGTGGCCAAGGAACAGAACCTACACTTGCATGATTCTTGGAAATCAATACAACAATTATATGAATGTATCGAAGCTAAATGATATGTTAAAATTTATCTGTAGTAATTGCAATAATTCAAAATTTATTTTACTAGACAATGACTATGATAATTATCGTAAAACTTTTAATAAGCAAATTGCATGCCAGTTAATATATAGGGAAATACTACAAGTGAGATATACAATTGCCTATTCAAATTACAGGGAAAATGTGCTCAATAAGAAAAAAAACATTAAATAAGCAATCACGACATGCATGCACACAAACAGATTGTAATTTTGACGACAAGGAGAATTTAGACGATAAATCAACTAGATTATTAATAGATTCTTCTATTTCAACACAGATTAATAATTCCCCTAGTTCTGGCGATGTCGTTTGTTTTCGAGACTAAAGTAGAATCACGAAACTATTATTCGCTGCATAAGAATCTTTCAGACCCTTTACTATTAAATACAATCTGTTTAAAATTATTTCACCAAAACGTATGTGGCATAAATAATAAAAAACTTGAACTTGAATCATATATTGAAACTTTTTGTAAAGGCTTGGACTATGTTTGTATAACGGAACATTTTTTGAATGATAAATCTATTAATTTATTTCAATTGAGCAATTATAACTTAGTCTCATATAACACAAGGACAAACAAAAAAAGAGGTGGTAGTCTTATTTTAGCGTATATGAATAAAAAATGTGAAAATATTGATGCAATACAGAAGTTATACAGATCAGAAAGTTTTGAGGTTTGTGGTGTAAAGGATCTTGAGACAGGTTTAAATATTTGTTGCTGTTACAGAAGTCCAAATGACAAAAATTTTGACAGTTTCTTAGGAAGCCTAGAAAAATTGTTAGAACATTTTATTGATAGGAAGTGCGTTATACTTGGCGATTTTAATGTTGACATACTTGCGGAAAGTAAAAAATCTTTTGAATTTATAAGTCTATTAAAGTCTTACAATTTTGGGCACCTTATAGATACTCCTACTTTTATTCGAAACAAATCATACTCTTGCATTGACAATGTATTGACTAATCTTTCCGAAGATGATATAGAGCAATGTTTGGTAGATCACAATGGTTTAGCAGATGGCCATGGCGGCCTTCTTTGTAACATAATTCTTGATAGGATTGATAAAAAGACAAATGAATCTGAACATACCATATTGATTAATAAAAGAACATTTAACACAAAAAATAATGCTGTTTTTAAAAGGAGCTTTCAAAATAAAAGTAATAATATCGTAGGTATCAATACATTTCTCAATTATTTTAATAAAATTTTTCGTGAGTGTTACCCAAAGAAAAATAGGAAAGTAAAACTGATGCATAATAATCAGATAAAGTGGATAACCAAGGGAATTAAGGTGTCAAGCAAAATGAAAAGAATATTATGTTCGGGCACCATCAATAATACTAGTGTTTATAACTACAAAATCAATTATATAAGAATCTATCGAAGAGTTTTAAAGCACGCACGTAAGTTAGCCATATCATGTCATCTCAACAAAGCCAAAAACATATCAAAGGAGACATGGAAGATTGTAAATGAACAGACAAAGAGAAAGCAAAACAAAGTTAGAAGAAAACTTGTTCTAAACATTGACAAAAGGGTGGTTACAGATCCACAAGAAATAGCAGATACTTTTGTTGATATATTTGTGTATAAATCATCACTTTTAAATACAGAAAAAGAAAGAGCGATATCCTTCCTAAGAAACTCAACACCGAGAGCAGAAAGTGAGATGACATTCAATGTAACGACACCACAGGAAATAGCAAAAATTGTACGTAAGATGGCAAACAAAAAGTCTTGTGGACACGATGAAGTGCCTATATCGGTGATCAAGGATAACATAGAAATATTAGCGTTTCCCCTATCTGAATTCATTAATAAATGTTTTGAAGAGTCTGTTTTTCCAGAACAACTTAAATTGGCAAAGGTGGTTCCGCTACACAAAAAGGGTACAAGAACGGATCCCAAAAACTACCCGCCAATATCCTTATTACCAATTTTAAAAAAATTTTGAAAAAATTATGAAGACTAGGTTAATGGCGCACTTAAATTTAAATAGAATAATTAACTTTAGACAATTTGGATACCAAAAGGGAGTTGGCACTTTAGATGCGATAAATAATCTTGTTAATGACATTATTGGTAAATTGAATGACAAAATGAAAGTGGCTGGCTTGTTTATTGATTTAAGTTCTGCGTTTGACACAGTAGACCACGAGCTACTTCTAGCTAAACTAGAGCATTATGGCATTAGAGGTAAAGCGTTAAAACTTTTGACATCTTATCTAAAAAACCGTAGAATGTACGTAGAAATAAAAGACATTAATGCAAACAATTGTGACATAAAGTGTGTGAGTGAAGTAATATATAAGTCAAAAATGACCAAAATAAGCCGTGGTGTGCCTCAAGGCTCAATTTTGGGACCAATATTATATATAATTTTTACTAATGATTTACTTAATTTTATGAATAATACCCAACCCGACGCAGGGCTTGTAATGTTTGCAGATGATACGAACGCCATAATAGGGTCGTCAAACTGAAATGACTTGACAGAAAAAGTAAATACGTGTTTAGAAAATCTTTCTGTTTGGTTTACAGCAAATAACTTAATTATAAACCCAAATAAAACCCATGTTATATTGTTTAAAACTACGTCACGTAACAACGATAGCATAGATGTCATGCTTAAAAGGGATAATATTGGACTAGTAAACGACGTTAAATTTTTAGGAGTCTATATAGATTCCCTATTAAACTGGAAAAAGGAGCTCACCACCATCGATTCCTCAATATCTTCAGCTTGTTACGCGCTAAGAAACCTCAGGGACGATATTGATCTAAAACAGCTAAAATCAGTATATTATGCATTGGTAGAATCCAGGTTACGATATAGCATTATGTTTTGGGGGAGCAGTTACGGGTATAATTGCCAAAGAGCATTCATACTACAGAAACGTGCATTGAGAACGATTGTCAGAATCCCACAACGAGAGTCGTGTAAAGAATACTTTAAAAAGTTAGGTATATTAACAGTACCAAGTTTATATGTTTTAGTACTACTCAGCCACTTTGCAAAATACATTTACGAGCACGAATCACAAGAAGAACGTGAACTTAGAGAGAACACTAGAAGAAACGTTATAAAAAACAAAATTGCAACTAAACTCAATATTGCTAAACATTGCTCTAAATACCAATCAGTAGAATTATTTAATAGGTTGCCTACCGACTTAAGATCTTTGATTTACAAGGGTACTCTATTTAAAGCTAAACTTAAGGAATTCCTGTTGAATAAATGTTTATATTCTCTATCTGAATTGTAGACAAAGGATGGTAAATAGTTTTTATATTTAGTAATTTACCATTTTGTATCCACCATGACATAAACCATCATGACATAAAATATACGCATTATTAGACTTTTTGTATTATATAGAATAAATTTAAAACATTTGACATGATAATTTTTACAACCATTCATTTATTAACTGTTTACAATCTATTGACATAATATTTATCATATGTTATTGATTATTTTTGGTGAAATTTACTGTTTGAAATTTATAATTTATGTTCTGAGCTGTGATAAATTAATGAATGTACTACAAAATTCAAACACAATGTGAATTGTTATATGAATAAATAAATACCGCGAATTATTTCATAATTACATATGGCACGAATCAAAGTAAAAATGATTTGAATGATACTTGATAGTAAAAAAGATTGCTGCAACGTTGCTTGGAAATATTTAGCAGCCGTAATAACCTAAATTAAATAAATTTAAATTTATGTTTGATTGCATACGCATCCACGATACAGAATAAATTCCTAGTGTAAGGCAAAAATAAAACAAAAAACTGTTTGCGGCCAGATGCGGTCGGGCAACCCTGCAATAACTGTGTACTAGGATCTCATACTATAAATTATAAGGTTATAGGTATTTAGGTTGAGAACAGCCCAGCGTTCTCAGCAACATTATTATTTTACATTTGGATATTTATCTAAATTTACCTCCAGACTGAACTGGACTGCCTTTAACAATCAAACGAAAACCTACGTAGGATACCTACAGTTTAACAGTTTTTTTGTTGAATACTACAGTTACACCCTTTAAAACCAGGCAACAAAAAACGTTAGAAAATGATTATTCTTTTAACTCTTCTATTTATTTTAAAACAAAATAACATTATACAATTAAGCCTACAAAATAAGTCCTTGTTGCTTTCCGTCCCGGATGTAAGGTTTCTAATAACCTTACAACCCTTTTAAGTGTACCTAAGTAAAGACAGCGTATTCTAAAGGGGCTAGGCTAAATAGCGAGCATTTGTCCGGTCCAGCGTGAAAGGGGACCCATCGGTCGGATGTAAAGGCTTGCTTGAAATCTTAGCTTACTTAGACAGGAGCGACGCGAAAAAGCGACTTTGTAGAAGTGATTAACGTTTTTAGACATTGAAGACGATGAAAACACGTAGTCGCGTTCACGGTTCGTTCGGATCGTATCGATCTGGTTAAAATGTACTATGTATAGGAAGCTATACAAGTGCCATGATTTGATTCAAGCTTGGCAATCCGATACCTAACTGGCGCGTATCGGATTGCCAAGCGTAATGTCAGCAATACAGTGAACGCATTACCGTTAACTGATTCATTTTAAAGCTCCCACAGACTGGCTCGACGTGACATTGCGACAACGATAGGATGAACATTAAATATATATTATAAAATTGTTGAAGGGTTGTGACCTGGTGAAGGTTGCGGGGATCCGCTGGTTGCGAGACGCACGGGACCGGTCAATGTGGCGACGCTTGGGGGAGGCCTATGTCCAGCAGTGGACGTCTTTCGGCTGATATGATGATGATGATGATAAAATTGTTCTACTAACAAGTTCAAGTTCTTGTTGTACTGTTGTTCGTTGTTGTACTAATATATCCATACAAAAACTGGTTGTCACATCTTTGCGTCAGGCCTCTCTGCGGAAACCTTAATACCTTTTCCCAGATGCATACGATACCTATCGTTGTCGCAATGTCACGTCGAGCCAGTCTGTGGGAGCTTTAAAATGAATCAGTTACGATACGGAACGGAACGATATGGAACTGTGAACGTGATCCTTCAAAACAAAGCAGGTACTTGTTTACTATGTATATTTTGAACATCAAAGTTCAATAGGGTAACAGTGTCCCGGAATGTTTTAATCTGTAACGGATCCCACCTGAGCTGAGCTTCGAGCGCTTTAGTTGGATAGACGATAAGTCTCCTTACCAAAGTTTGGCAACGTACAGCGTTGCAGCAAGTATGAATGTAATGTGTAGGTAGGTATCTGTTTATACCAAATTACTTACGAAGGATTTATGCCTTGTTTGAGAAATAATGTGTTCCGAAACAGTATGCTGCATGGAGTTAACTATGGAGCTATGGAAGCTCACTATATATTGATAGCAATCGTTCCCTTTCGGATTGCTATCTATTTCGCGCGAACTGGGCTGTAAAGATAAGAGATAATTCAGGGAGATTGGGAAATACATCTAGGCAAAGAACTGTGGGATGTAACTCGAGTGATCGGATTTGCATAGGCAATGCCTTAGATATACATACTTGAAAATGAAGTGGGGTCAGTCTCTGCGACAGTATTGATTTTAACCAATAATTCAATACAAACTATTTTTAGGGAACTTTGCTTTAACATTAATAACATTATTACACCCACTAAACAAATATAGATTTCAAAGCTAAAAACTAGCTTCTTATTATATATAATGCTAGTTATGTGAGGTTAGTGAAATCCCACGCAAACAACAACTAATATTATTGATAAGATGTTTTTTGACATCCCACGCAGAACAGCATTTATGAATGAAAACCCTCTATCAACAATCTACTAGTCGGTAGAAATTATATTGGGAAGGATTATTATTTGTATCCCCTCAGTTCTCTCATACTAATAACATAGTTTAATTTGTAATATAATTTCGTTTGATAACTACGTATATACTGAGTTAACTGTGATATAATTTGTTCGTTTTAATTGGAGAAACACTAGGATTTAATTTAGATATTTTTGATAATAGGTAACAGATAACTTAAACAGAGTAGGCTGTTTAATCTAAAAGCATACTACTTTTATGCCTGACTATAACTTTGCCTAGGTTCGACAGCTGCTGGTCGATTCTGTAAACATGTCACCGTAATGACGTAGTGAAAGTGAGCTGTGATTCCAACCGATGCTAGAGATTGTCAGCTCACTTCACTGAGGACACAGTACTGATATTATCACTACCTACTGTTTTTGGACGAAAAGTAATTGGTTGCCTATGGACACACCATGTCTAATAGAGTAATACACTCGCCTACAAATTCTAATAAAAATATTTCTTTGTTTGCGTTGTTAAGTGAGTCTTGAATAAAATTATTATTAGAAAGTCAGGCGCCCCACCCTCGTCAATTTCTTGATATCAAGCCAAGTTGCTGAGTAAGCTGTAATTGCATAAATTAGCGCGGGTACACGATCAAAGGAGCCAAATGGGGGCACCGAGTGTCTACAGCCGTACACACTCTCCGTACTGGAACGTTCCCCAACAGTGTAACAGCCGTTGAGTAATTATATTGATATCAAACTACTGACCCGGACACAATGCTTAGAAGTGTGCTGAGGCACTTTGTTAAGGCGATGAGAATACACATAATTATGTTCTCAAAACCTACAGTGAATGCGCCTTAGGTCTTGTCAGTGTTTTAAAGGAACACGTATTAACGTATGGATCGGCGTCCCCTTTTTACTAGATTAATCCTGGTGACCACATCTACGGCTGAGTGGATTTTCAATAGGCTGGAGATGCGCCGGTGCTCTTCATATCAATGTAATTCCGACTGGTGACCGTATTCTTGGCTTCTTAATTGGGGTGTATTGAGGGCGTGCTGCACATGGAACTGAACGTAAGGAAAGGTGGGTACTTATCCTTATGTACCTGACGTATGATACGAGGTCATGAAGCAAAAAGGCTACGAAAATCGGATAATTTTTATATAGGTTTCATGCCAAATTATGTAAATACGGATTTACAAAATAAAAAAAAACTTTAAAAAGAGTTATTGTCATATTGCCTAGCCTTTCTTCCAACTACATTGGGGTCGGCTTCCAGTCTTACCGGATTCAACTGTGTACCTGACTGGTCTATCTGACCTCCAAAACCCAGTAACTGGGTAACACATAGTACCCCTTGGCAAGACTAGTGTCAGATCTCAAGCTTCTGAGTACCTGTTACGACTGTCAAAGATCTTTAAATGTCAGTAGGTATGTTGAAATGGTCACCCATCCACGGATCGACCTCGTCAAAAGTTGCTAAACCTTTGATCGACCCTTGCGGCTGTTGTTATCTTTTTCAAGGATGCGATTAAAAAATTCATAGTATAATTTTTTTTATTTAAAGTAACAAAAAACCCGACTGCTTAAAAAGCGAACTTAAAAGAGGTAAACAAGAAGAAAATCATGCTGTGCAGTCGGAGGATACATTTGTGCGAGCTGGCTGCATGACCAAAACCAGATTTGTTATTTTAAATATTTTTTTATTTACAACTTTTTAATTATTATTTTTTTAGAAATAGTTACTTATAAACATATAAGTGTTATATATTTTTGTAATCACCTCTTAAAATATTAAATCCCTTTATTTTGATACTTCACACGATGGGTTAGAAAGAATTTTTTTCTTCTTTTTTCCAATTTTAATGTAGTGAGTGACACTAGCAGAGTTAAGACGAATCGATTGACGTAAGAATCATCCAAATCGGCCAACGCGTTTAGTCTCTAGAACACCACATAGGAACAAACATACATACATACATGAACCAAAGCTGGACCCCGGGCTAAACCGTACAGGCTTGAAGTTCACTTGACACCAGTAATTCAATTTGCCAACGAGGTTTACATACGATGTTGACGAAGCCCTCATGTGATACAATTTTGGAACAAACCGACATAACTTTGCGTAACACACTATTCCTTGATAGAATTTATTTGGCAGACAATGCGACGCCGACACTGTATTTCATGTTAACTAAATTTTTCTTGAGTTTGTTAAACAAGGTTTTTATTATCTTAACAATCTTTTGGCCGGAAACAATTGTGGGAGATTAAAGTCAGAGCCTTTGTATTTTTCTTTTTAATAAAAAAAAAAATTGTTTGTTTGTCACGCATATTTTCTTTGTGTTTACTGGTCTTAACACACTTAGTATTATTCAAAGTGATTCAGACTATATTGTCGGAACGATTGGGTACCTTTCGATGTCGATTCGTTAACGTAGGAATTATACATTTCCCATGTTATTTTAAGTATTAAGCCGGAAGTGTTTCATAATTGTGCACCAGTAATGTAAATGATGTCGTAAGGTGTATCATTTTTGTGTAAATTACAAAAAAAATCAAATCAAATCAATTTTTTTGTTGTCAATGGTAAGGTTATAAGAATATAATATTTTGTTACTACAAAACAACTTGATTATTATCAACGTTAAAATAATATAATAAATTTATTTTAAACATGATTTATCTCTTCCTTCAATGAGATCACTATAGGTACCTTTTGCAACGGTATTGTTTTTTGTTGCCTGAGTGGTCATTCGTATTTAGAATAGATAGATTTACAATAATTGCAAGGGCGCACGAGCGCACAGATGCAAGTGATTTTTGACCGATTTGCTAAAAAGGAGGAGGTTCTATGTTCGACTGTTTTTTTTTCGAGTATGTTTACCGATTTCGCCGTCAATTGTGGACAGAATTTGAAAACTATTATAAATAATTTATATATTATATAAATATGTTCGTAGTATTATTCAAAGTGATTTAAATTTGGTGAAGATCTGATGAATAACTTCGGGGATATACAATTCTTCGGGATTGCTGCAATGGCATGTCTGTTTATTTTTTACACCATTTCATAACATAACATCACGCCAGTAGGTACTGTCATAAATGAAGAAACTAAAACAGGAGAACCGATTTCCGACATTGAAGTTATTTTTCACTTTGTAGTGTTTTTATTTGGAAGTCGGTTTTATTGTAAAAAAAGGTTTTTTTAAATAATAATATAAAATATAGTAATTAGATATAAATCCTATATTGCAAGTAACGCATATTATATATAGAGATTCCGTTGAGTCCTTACAAAGTTTATACAATTCCACAAACACAATTAGTTGCATTTAATTAATTGATACAAAAAACCAAAAACCAGAAATAAACTTTACAAAAACCAGATATATGCAGGATACTGTAAAAAACTCGGCAACATGTTTGGCGAACGAGGGTAATGAAATTATTACATTAGTCTGTGCTGACCTGCTCGGCTGGCTGATTGCTGACGAGGTAATGTTCTTTGTTCCACTAGTTTTGTTGACACTGTAATCCTAGTAGCTATCCATTTAACCTATCATATTCCGGGGAGTGTACATATATATTTCTTTCTTTATCGTGTGAGGGTGTGGCAACCTCTGGTGTCAGAGTTAATTAAGTCACCTCTGGGAATCCCAGTGGCTTGGCTATTTCAGACTTACATTAAGTATAGTATATAAGTCCAAGTTTCGTCACGATGTTTTCCTTCACTGTTGCCTATGATGTCCAGGATAAACTTAGAAAGTACATATGAATGTTAACAAGTCACATTGGTACTTGTCCCGATTTGAACCCATGATCTTAAGCTGATAAGGACCTGGCCCGAGTCGACGGCACGTAATGTTCCACGCGCGTCTCAAAGACATGTTAGCAGATACTGACGGGCTCCGCTTGGGCCAATACTTGTCTGTTTCGCGGATAAATTTGAAAGAAAGTTACCGCGACCCTGGCACACGAAACTCAAGGAACAGGGATGGGTTTTGGTCAGTAACAGTCCGACACGCCCGCTCGACCCAGAACGGCAGAAGCCGTTGGATGATTTCAAGTGTCGGTTCTTAGGTTCGGTTCTTAGACGGGCTCTTTAAATAAATCATTGTAAAATACATAACTAGTAGATTTAGTGAAGAGATTAGAATAGTAATAACTATTACTATTAAATATTTTATTTAAGAGTCAGTCGCGCATTTTCTTAAAGCTGCCTAACTCTGTTGTTTTACTCTTAATCCTCACCACTATGACTTAAATGTCAGTCGCGTATAGCTGCATTTTCATAAAGCTTCCTATTACTCTGTTGTTTCACTCTTAATCCTCACCACTACGACTTATATGTCAGTCGCGTATAGCTGCATTTTCATAAAGCTTCCTATTACTCTGTTGTTTCACTCTTAATCCTCACCACTACGACTTATATGTCAGTCGCGTATAGCTGCATTTTCATAAAGCTTCCTATTACTCTGTTGTTTCACTCTTAATCCTCACCACTACGACTTATATGTCAGTCGCGTATAGCTGCATTTTCATAAAGCTTCCTATTACTCTGTTGTTTCACTCTTAATCCTCACCACTACGACTTATATGTCAGTCGCGTATAGCTGCATTTTCATAAAGCTTCCTATTACTCTGTTGTTTCACTCTTAATCCACACCAATAAGACTTAAGAGTCAGTCGCGTATAGCTGCATTTTCATAAAGCTTCCTATTACTCTGTTGTTTCACTCTTAATCCTCACCACTACGACTTATATGTCAGTCGCGTATAGCTGCATTTTCATAAAGCTTCCTATTACTCTGTTGTTTCACTCTTAATCCACACCAATAAGACTTAAGAGTCAGTCGCGTATAGCTGCATTTTCATAAAGCTGCCTATAACTCTGTTGTTTTACTCTTAATCCTCACCACTATGACTTAAATGTCAGTCGCGTATAGCTGCATTTTCATAAAGCTTCCTATTACTCTGTTGTTTCACTCTTAATCCTCACCACTACGACTTATATGTCAGTCGCGTATAGCTGCATTTTCATAAAGCTTCCTATTACTCTGTTGTTTCACTCTTAATCCTCACCACTACGACTTATATGTCAGTCGCGTATAGCTGCATTTTCACAAAGCTGCCTATTATTCTGTTGTTTTACTCTTAATCCTCACCACTACGACTTAAGAGTCAATCGCGTATAGCTGCATTTCATAAAGCTGCCTATTACTCTGTTTCTTTTATCGTAATCCTCACCACAACGATTTAATTGGCTACTAAAAGATATATAGTTCAAGAGTATTAAGACATGTATTTTCTTAACACCCTTATAACATCATCCGTTAAATATCAATCATTTAAAAAAACGCTGTCAGAATTGTTCTTGTACCATTTATCATTGTCCAAAAGAGCGATTCCTTAATCTATCTATATCTATTATCTTCTTGCAGTTTTCTTAATTAATTAATTTTCAAGACAGCTGTTTCCCGACAGTTTTGTTCTCTGTGTAAGGTTGTTAAAAAGGATTCGAGTCAGTAGAGGAATGTGCATTTGTGGGGAATCTCTTCCTATAATTATTTAATTTGTGTGTGAAGAGGAGTTTGTAAACTGAACACAAGAAATTTTACATTTACACTCTTGGTTGATAAAAAAAGTATGTATTTATTGGTTTTACGAAATTCCACCCGTAAGGTGTGTAAGGGTATAAAGAGGGTTGAAAGTTTGTATTACATTTTTATAGTAGTAAATTGGACACGTGAAATTTAAGATTTACGCTCTTGGTTGATAAACAGAATTTATGTATTTTTTGGTTTTTTTAAATTTAACCCCTAAAGGGGTAAAAAATGGGTTGCAAGTTTGAATGAAATTTTACAGTTTGTAAATTAGACACATGAAATTTAGATTTAAGCTCTTGATTGATAAAAAAGAATCATTTATTTATTGGTTTTTGGAAATTCTACCTCTAAGTGAAATGGTTGAAATTTTTGGACTTATATATTTGAAACTTGGCATAAATACTAAGTAAATAGTAAAGGATTTCATTATTAGTTTTTCAAAACTACTCCTAAAAGACGATTTAGGGGATGTTAAAGATTTTTGAAGAATTTTACTTTACAGGCCTTCTTTTTATGATGTCCCCTACATCATAAAGCACTAACAAGGGATTTTTAGAAATTCAACCTTTAAGGGGGTACAAACACTTAATAGATCTCCCCACCTTTCAGGAAAAGTCATCAGTGATAGACCATACAAATATTATTTCAATAAGTGCGGATATGGAACATCCCATATCGAACACATTTTCTACCCATCTCAATAAGACGTCAAAGGAAGGGCTTCAAACTTTCTTATATAATGTATTACAACCTGCATGAATAAAACCATAAAACACAAGTGATTTTCTCGTGAAATACCGATTTTATATTAGAGTCAGAACTTATCTCGGGGTCTCACTACTTATAGCGTGGTTTTGAAAATACCTTGATCGTAACACCATAGTTAACATACATCATTTAGAAGAAAATGCCTTTGAATTTTGTGTAACTGTCACATATTTATCTTACTGGATGAGTCTTCCTCATTTTTTAGGGTTCCGTACCCAAAGGGTAAAAACGGGACCCTATTACTGAGACTTCGCTGACCGTCTGTCTGTCTGTCACCAGGCTGTATCTCATGAACCGTGATAGTTAGACAGTTGAAATTTTCACAGATGATGTATTCCTGTTGCCGCTATAACAACAAATACTAAAAACAGTATAAAATGAATATTTAAGGGGGGCTCCCATACAACAAACATGATATTTTTGCCGTTTTTGGCTCGATATTAATAACGGCAACAGGTAGACGCTTGAAATATTCACAGAATATTTAGTTGTATATTCTCTTCAAAAAATAATAATTATTAAATTAAAATAAAATAAATTAAGGGGGGCTTCCATACAACAAACGTGATTTTTTTTGCAATGTTTTGCGATATTGGTACGGAACCCTTCGTGTGCGAGTCCGACTCGCACTTGGCCGGTTTTTTTAGGTAAGTCGGTACCATGTGAAAATACTTATAATGACAATAAACCACTTTTCTAAGTAATTAATTGATCTTTTGATCTGAACTCATATCGCATAATCCTTCTCACTGCTGACGCAAACTGCGAAGAAAGAAATAACCACTCTAGACTTACCGCATACCGCAGCGTTGTGCGATCCAATCAAGACACCAAAGTTTTACATATTATCTTGTGTAAGCGCAAAGCCTTCGCTATTTACCTAGTTACCTTTATTCCAGCATATTATAGTATACTCCAGCACAGTAAACGCTTGAACCAGGCAATGATAATAGCTTAGAAGAGAAGTTCCTTCAGAAACTGAATATTTATGCCGCTTAGCACTCTACCTTTCTGATCACGTCTCGGAACTTACGTCATTGTGATCCTTATTGGTCTATAATTTACATAGAGTATAAATAACTACCTATTTCGTGTCAACAGTTAGGTCTGTTTTGAAGTTCGTATAATTACGTGTAATGGTTAAATCATAGAAGGACTATGTACCTGCACAAGTTCAAGCACTCTCATCATTGGATTGGTTCACAGGCATAACCAGTCAGTTGGTCCAGTCTCAATTTGCTTGGAAGAAATATAGCTCAAGATTATTGGCAACCCGGCACAATTCCAAATGCTAGCAATTAAGAATATCCAGTTAAACACAAGAAGTATCCTTAGAAAACCGACCATAAATCTCAAAAGGTTCCAACTAATTTATCGTTCCCAATTAAAAATAAAGCAAACCTCAAAACACAACTTTACTTTGAATAGTAGTACTCTGTATAATAAACATCAATTAATTAAAATCGAGACGCAACAGACCGGTAGAAGAAATAATTATATTTTTTTCCGGCATTATAATTTATGAACATGCAGAGAATAACCCACGTTATTGCCACAGTACTTTGGACCACATTTATTAGTACGTATGTGTATTAATACTGAATGTAAGTATGTTTTCTCGTTCCATTTCAGGTAAAAGCTTTTCCTAATATTCGTGGCTCGCAAATATGTTATTGCTCGGCGGGAAGCTAAATATTTTGCCATCGCTCATGGGGGCCTGCATGTAAACGATACTTGTGGCATATTGGCTAAATACAATAGCTACCTAATGTATGAGATTGTCAAGGAACAAATATGTTTTTAGGTGTTTATTTTCTTGATACTTAGGTCGAACGGAAGATAGGAATTGTTGAGGTTCGGCAAAAAGAGCGCTTCAATAAGAGGTAAAAAGAAAACGTGGTCTAAAACAGTAGATTACAATATTTGATTTTCTTAAAAACTATTCCTTAACAATAAAAAGTTCTGCCTTAAAGATTCGATAGATAAGTTGCTTTGTGAGAATTTGTAACGGCAAATGCATAAGCCATTACCTCTCCACCAGATATTTCAGAGCCTGTATATAATACTTGTATTACCTTCAGTTTCGTAAAAGGATACAGAACAGATACCACCATCATGTATCCTTTTCAGCGGAAATGCAGAAATCCTTTCCACATTTCTAATAAAATATCCAGTAAACAAATGAATGCCAAACAAAAATACATTTGACATGTCCACTGAAAACGCTTATCTATCCGAGGAATCCAATCTGCGGGTGTCCTAAGATTGAAATCGAATGTACACAAACACAGCTTCGCGTGAGTACGATATAGGATGACAACTAAATGGTTCGATACAACAAGACAAGAGTTACCGATACTATCAGAATTGTAACTGTCGAAATCTTCTGTTTTCCTGTAAAACTTTTGAAATGCAACAAATGTAAAATTTGATTCTTGCCCTTCTTTGCTTCAATTTTTCCCTATTGTGAATTGTATTTTTGCTAATTTTTTTTCAACGTATATTCTCATTAATACCTATTTCTTGCGACTTCGCTTTCGAGGCCTTGTTTTTTTGTTGGAAAAATCTTATTGTAACTTGGGACACTCAACGATAATTTGTAGCTTTTGAGTTAGGCTGTGAAAGAATTTTCGTAATGAGTGCTATCGCTATTGAATTTGCCGCTGGGGGCACTGGTGTAGAATGAGGTCTTCAAAATGTCAAATTGCATAGATTTTTGGCTTTTAGCGGAGTTTATTTACTACTTTTTTATTGTTGTGAATGTTTGCCAAATATGGCAGATTTAAATAGGCACGGGTTTTACCAACCAGTGCTTTAATAGAGTTTTATGGTTCGGAACATGTTATCCTGCTTTTTTTATAAAAATGGCCCTGCTGCGCAAAACTGCGGCATACTCGATTTTATATTTAATCTCACTTATGCGGCATTAATTCAAACTTTGCTTCCATGCGCGTACTAGCAACGTTTAATAGCTATATTGTTTATGAACGTTAATCGCCAGTGGCGCCAACTGGTGACCACAAAAACGGACACCCTCATTAGATCAGGACTTCTAGAGAAACATTTTTGCCTTTTTATAAAATTAGTTTAGATTAAACATGAACTGAAACGATATACACAAATACTACTTCGCGTGAGTAAGATACAAGATGACAACTAAATGCATCGATACATCTATAACGTCAAACTTTTTCAATTTAGACGTTTGGTTTCGGACTGCTGCGACACCGCAGCGGTGCGGGTGTCGTACTGCGCATGACCAGTTGATTTTCCCATACAATTTATGCACCAAGAGTACAGAGCGTCAGTGCCGTGCCGTGCCGTGTCGTGTTCATTATAATTGCCTTTTTAAGTTTCGCTTGATACATCTTTTCTGGTTTTTTCCAATGACTTCGCTGACGAGGCCTTTTCCATGTAAATCGGGAAACATTTCATGATATCCTAAGAAAATCAGCGGTAATGTAGCTTTCAGTCAGTGAAATAATTTTCGTAATTTGACTGATACAATAAGTATTGTTACTTCTCGATCAACGTACAAACATTTCTACCTATAATATTGGATTGAACTGGATGGCTATAACAAGACACAAGTTACCGATACTAAAAAAATTGTGGTTGTAAAAATCTTTTGTTTTTCTACTCAAACTTTTGGAAAGTAAGTGTAAATTTTATTTGACGCTTTTCTTACAGTTAACAACTTGTATTTTCTGAAGGGCTTAACCCACTTTTCACCAGTTATGTTTTTAGGTACAGAAAGGGGAGAGCCTAATGATATCATATCGATCGTGAACTAATAATCCAGAATCTAGGCTTTTACTAGGCAATTCCAGATGTAAAAACTAAGTTACCCATAGCCGCAGCCGGGCCTCCTTCTCAGCACTAACTCTTGCGTAAGGATAATGAGCAGTCATTTAATCATATGTCATTTCATCATTTTGATTCCTATTTATTTTAATTGCCTTTTTACGTTTCGCTTGATACATGTTTTTTGAAAGTTAACCAACTAACGCCCACGAAGTAACAGAACTCTACAAACGTTTAAACGTTTATTTCTACTTTTCTCAGGCGTCGACTTTACATGCGAAATGCTCGGGAAAAAATCGCTGAATAAAATGTTACGCCTGAAAACTGTTATCGACTATTTGGGATTTGTTTAGGTACGTACTAAAAAACGGATCTTTCTTCAAGAGGCTCCATAATAATGTAAGCACCTATAAAATCACTTTTAGACTCTGAAGTTGGTGTTACGATTCGAGTATTATTCGATTTTGTGAAACATTTTGAGGCTAGGTAATGAAACTTCCAAGTGATTATGCAAAGATATTGAGAATAAGTTAGTTGATACTTACTTAGGATCTGCTAACTTGGATCGAATACATACAAGTATTTAATACGAATATTTAACTACAAGCGCACCGAGGCCAAGTACTAGGGAACCATAACAGATAGGAGATTTTATCACGTAGTTCGTCTCACATACATAATAAAGGCACTCCCTCACCAGCGCGTTCGCCTGTAATATAACATTTCAGATTCGATTTTAAAATGATTTTGATTTTGTAATGCTCGGTTCTCTTTCCTCTCCAATGCTCGATTCTTCTCCCTCACTGATGTAATGCTCGACTCTGTAACGTTACATTACAGGCGAATACTCCAAGTGAGGGAGCACCTTAATATGTAGGTTAATGACTGTCACTTCATACCTACTGCTGTTTGTCTAAGGTTCCTAATTGGGTTAGCTCTCTGCTGAAGAGGTTGACGTTCTAGTGGCGTAGTAGTGGTGGTGGGTGATCATTATTATGCAAAGATATTGAGAATAAGTTATTTAATACTAACTTAGGTACAGTTAACTTGGACCAAAATAGATTCTTGCGAAAGCTCGCTGAAGCTAAGTACTAGAGCATCATTGCAGGCAGAAGATGTAGGCTATCACTAGCTTCTAGAAACAGCTTCACATGCGTGGCAATTGGAGATTGTATCAAGAAAACGTACCACCGGGTACTAGTATAAAAGTCACTATGCACCTATTAATCCAGGACATGATCTCCTCGCGTGCCAAGTTTTATTTAAATTTGTTGAGGTGATTTATCCAACACACAGACTTTCATTTTTATCATACGATAAGTAATAGTACATTACTGCAGCGGCCAGCAAAATAAGCATTGATGGACGAACGTGTAAATGTGGGCCTAGGCGAAGCCGAGGCACACATACGTAAGTCCATCAATGCCTAGTTGTGGCCAAGGCTTGTATAGCACTTTTCTCAAATAATGTGCGGCAATTAAAACTAAGTATTACATAGAACTCATTTTGTCAAATACAATTATTACTTTTCAAAATCAATGACGAACAACGAGTAACAATAATTTTGCCCGCATTAAAATATTCATTTGTTTTTTTTTTCAATAAACAGCTTTCTATTTGCAAGCTAGTTCGAAATTTAAATAAAACCTTTGATAAGTTACCTCCTTGGTTGCCATGTTTCGGAGTAAAAGAACGTTCCATTTTTAAATAACACGACAGATATGAATTTACTATGTAATTTATTCGGCCGCTAAACACGACAGATATGGATTTTCATATAACTTTTGCCGGCCGCTGCGCGCATGTGTTTGGCCAGTACAGCAATTTCGATTTATCTCGAAGAAGGTTGTCAAAATAATGCTCACATTTCCAAGCATGTTTGAGAAATAGTACATTGCTGCAGCGGCCAGCAAAATAGGCATTGATGGACGAACGTGTAAATGTGGGCCGAGGCGAAACCGAGGCACACATACGTAAGTCCATCAATGCCTAGTTGTGGCCAAGGCTTGTATAGTACTTTTCTCAAATAATGCGCGGAAATTAAAACTAAGTAGTACCTAGAACTCATTTTGTCAAAATCAATGACGAACAACAATAATTGTTCCCGCGTTAAAGTGTTCCTTTGTTTTTTTTTTCAATAAACAGCGTTCTATTTGCAAGCCAGTTAGATAAGTTACCTCCTTGGTTGCCATGTATCGGAGTAAAACATCGTTCCATTTTTAAACTACACGACAGATATGAGTTTACTATGGAATTTATTTGGCCGCTAGACACGACAGATATGGATTTTCATACAACTTTTGCCGGCCGCTGCGCGCATGTATTTGACCAGTACAGCAATTTCAATTTATCTCGAAGAAGGTTGTCAAAATAATCATCACATTTCCAAGCATGTTTGAGAAAAACACATTACCCTCCTTCGGTAGTCGGGTAACAAAGGGTTCGTGTTTGTATAAAAATCATAAAACTGATTTTTTTTCTTTACTCCATTTCAGTCACGTATTTCAACGAGATCACGTTCGTCTTTTTTTTTTTTTTGTGGCGACCTAATCTGTGAAAAATCTATATGTGAAATATCTTTTTGTATACTCGCAACACATGTTCTTGGTAAATTACTAGTTCTTGAGTGAGGCCGTAATAAATAAATAACTATGAGAAATTGATGAAACTTAGGTTTATGTTCGATATTCTGCGACCGTAGTTAGTCGTAAATTTGACATCATGCCTACACAGTTTTTAAGCTACCCAACCTCAGGCCGATAAAAACTTACAATAAGGACAAAATAGAGCCACGTTTGTCGGGACCAAGTATCAGAAAACCCAGGATGTTTTTCTGTCACGAATAATTGCAAAGGCTTTCGGAGTAAGACAGGGGAAACTGGTCGTCAAGGAATCCGTAGTACTGATAATTTACGCTCAGAATTGTGTTTATGTAGACATTTTTAGAGATGGTATAAATTAATTAATTTTTCAATAGTTTTTTCATCTTGTTTTTTTTTTATTTGTACTCTATAGATTGGAAATGGAGAGCTACCGAAATCGAAATCGATATCGCAATCGAAATCAAAATTTTTTTTATTTATTTTTTTTTTATTATAGATAGGCTCGCGCTTGACCACTATCTCAACTGATGGTAAGCGATGATGTGGTCGACGGTGTAACACGCTTGCCTAGAAGTAACCTATTCACTCTTGACTTAAAGACCCCGAGGTTGTAGCTATCTGGAAACACAGACTCCGGCAGGGAATTCCACTCCTTAGCTGTACGCATAATGAAAGTATTTCCAAAACGTTTAGTGCATATGGGTGGGATGTCCACCATGTACCGATGGCGCATCGCCGTACGTCTTGTAGTCCGATGATGAAACGGGCTAGGTGGAATTAGATCATGCAATTCCATCGCACACTCTCCGAAATGCAACCGATAAAAAACCGACAAGCTGGCAACTTGACGACGATGTTCAAGGCTCTGGAGCTTTGACTCGACCAGTGCCTCATTGCCGATGAGCCTCTTGGCCCGTTTTTCGATCGACTCTAGAGCATCAAGCTGGTACTTGGCAGATCCATCCCAGAGATGAGAACAGTACTCCATGCAAGATCGAACTTGCGCTTGATACAACTTAAGTAGCTGTTCCGGCGTGAAGTACCGTCTCACCTTCGCAAGGATCCCCAACTTTTTGGCAGCCAGTTGTGCCTTTGCCTCAATATATGGGCCAAAATTAAGTGTCGATGTCAACGTTACGCCAAGAAGCTCAAGATGGTCCGTTATCGGTACGGTTACACCTCGGAAAGATGGAGCCGGGTGAAATTGGCTCTTTTTTGCGGAGAATAGACACGCCTGTGTTTTTGCGGCATTGAACTTGACCAGATTGGCATCGCCCCATTCAGAGACTGCCTGCAAGGACAGGTTCAAGCGCTCCACCATGGCCTCCCGGAAAGACTGGATCTGAGGCCCGGTAGCACGAGCGTTGGACAAGTATCTCTCAGCAACAGTGCTGTCATCTGCATACCCAAAGGTGCCGGGTTTTAGCAGTTCATTTATGTGTAGCAAGAACAATGTCGCTGAGAGTACCGACCCCTGAGGGACCCCGGCATTAATATCCAATAGGTCCGAAGAGCAGCCATCGATTACTACTCGAATGGACCGACCCCTCAGGAAGTCTGCAATCCAGTCACACAGACCACCGGGCAGACCGAATGAAGGAAGCTTACCAATAAGGCTTTCGTGCCAGACCCTATCAAAAGCCTTCGAGATGTCGAGGGAGACGGCAAGCGCTTCCCCATGCTTCTCGATGGCCTCACTCCAGATGTGAATGGCATACGCTAGAAGATCCCCAGTGGACCGATTTCGGCGGAAGCCGTATTGGCGGTTGCTAAGGATGTCGTTAGCTTCTAGGTATGCCAGGAGCTTACTATTAAGTACGCGTTCCATACTCTTACAGAGTATGGACGTTACAGAGATGGGTCTGTAGTTGGCCGGGTCAGCACGACTGCCCTTCTTGGGCACGGGCTGTACGTTGGCTTGCTTCCAAGCATTCGGCACTTTTCCAGTCTGATAAGAAAGGCGAAACAGGCGCGTCAAGATAGGAGACAATTCAGGCGCACAGGTTCTGAGAACAATTGCTGGTATACCATCGGGTCCGCTAGCCTTATTCACATCGAGGTTGCGCAGCACCCTACGTACATCCTTTTGGTGGATGCGAATGTCCGACATACTCGTCTCGCATCCATTAGGAGAAGGAGGGGGGCGCGCGCCACCAGGATTCAGACGCGAAGACTCCGCAAAAAGAGAGGCAAACAAGTTTGCTTTGTCCTCAGCGGAGTGGGCCAGCGACCCGTCGGGTTTCAGCAGTGGTGGTAGTGAGGGACGGCAGAAATTCGATTCAACCGATTTAGCCAAGGACCAGAACGCTTTACTACCTGCTGGGTAGGAAGCAAGTTTGATCCCTATCCGGCTAATGTGGTCGAACCGAGCCCTTCGCAATACCTTCTTGCAGGACTTGGCAGCCCTGTTGTAAGCTTTCTTCCTCTGACCAACGTCACTCGCTTTGCGCGTTCTAGCGTCGACCCAAGCATGGTACGCCTCATGTTTACGCGCATCGGCGCGAGTACACTCGGCGCCAAACCAAGGTCGGTCTTGGCTAGACATTGCAACGTCAGAGAACGGAATGTAGTACTCCATTCCCTGACGCAACAAATCCGTCACGGCGTCTGCGCACGACGTAGGATCAGACGAAGAAAAGCAAAGCTGCCAAGGATAGCATGCGAAGAAAGATCGCATGCCATCCCAATCTGCTAACTTGTACCGCCATACCCGCCGGGTGCCTCTTGGGCTGGGATCGGGCGGGGAGTAGACGGATACAGACTTCACCAGACAGTGGTCGGAACTACCCAAAGGTGGAGATACCGAAACCGAGTAACGGTCTGGATCTGTGGTCAGCAGAAGGTCCAAGCAATTAGCCGTATGCGATTCGACATCCGGCACCCTCGTTGCCCCCTGGACCAGCTGAGTGAGATTTAACGCTAGCGCAAGCTTTCGCGTCTCTCGCCCAGCATGGTCAGTGTACTGGTACGGGAAGAGCCACTCCTGATGGTGGGCATTAAAGTCCCCCAGTATCACTAATTGGGCGGTTGGGTACCGTTGCTGAGCCTCATCAGCCGCCTCACTAAGGTATTGTATAAGCCCGGTTGTCTCCATGTCTCCGCTGTGCGACCTATAGACACAAGCATAGATAATCTTATCTAGACCTGTGTCAACCAGGGCCCAGAGCACTGAGTATCGAGAGTCTTCAAGGTTTCGGAGACGCCGATAACAGATGTCGTCACGGGCGTACATGCATACACCTGCGCGTGGCTTGAACCTGTGCTCCAGGGTAAACCCTGGGTAAGAAAGATACGCCACGTCTGACGGACATCCGATCTGCGTCTCCGAAAGGAACAAAAGCGCTGGTTTATCAGTCTCCAGATGATGGTGGACTGCATCAAGGTTAGAGTGAAGACCTCGGATGTTACTGAGGTGAACCTTATGTGAGAGTGAGTGCTGCCGCTGTTCAGCTTTTCTCTTTTTGTTCCTTGGCATTTATTGTGAGTGAAGGAAGGTGAGGAGAAGGAAGTGAGATGAGGTTCCACGCTGGCAACCTTCAGACACGCGCAGACAGGACGCTATCATTGGGGGACTAGTCTGGAGACCGCGGGGACGCCCGAGCCCCCCCGGGTATGTCCATCGGGCACTCTCGTCTGGTCGCCAACCAGCACGATGGCGCATCCCGGGATTTTTCGACAGTTGGCGGGGCAGCCTTTCGTGTGTGGCTGGCACACTACTTGGGCCCCCAACTACCTGCGGTCGGCCAGCGGCGCACCGTGCCTCGGATCCCGCTACCCTCCGCGACCAGTCCCACGATAGGCCCATAACAACGCGAGTCAGGCTGGTCCGCCTGCAATGGAACAACTATCTCGACCCAACTCCTCTTGTGGCTACACCGAGCATCTTACCGGAACACGGCTAGGCCGCTTGGCGGTACGTCTTTGCTCGGTGGGTGGTCGCAAGCCTTCGGTCGAAACCTACCACCAGTTAGTGTCACCTGTTTAGCACCACCCGGGGACCACGTGTAGGGTAACAAAAGGGGTACTCACCTACGGACGCGGGTGACTCAGCCCCCAAAAATTGTCGTATGGCTCTCATACAACAATTTAAATATTTATTTTATTATGTTTTTAGTATTTTTTGTTATAACGGCAACAGAAATACATCATCTGTGAAAATTTCAATTGTCTAGCTATCACGGTTCATGAGATACAGCCTGGTGACAGACGGACAGACATACAGACAGACAGACAGATGGATCGTGGAGTCTTAATAGGTTCCCGTATTTACCCTTTGTGTACGGAACCCTAAAAAAGAACTGCCAACCCATTGTGTTGTTCTGTCTAGCTGGCTTTTGCTTACGGACTAAGGAGTTCCGGGTGCTTCTCGTCGTAGCAGACGTAGTGAATTTGTGCCGCACAGCATATATATATATGAGCTTACTCTAATAGTAGGTACTTACTACATTAACTGCTCTCAGTAAGTATATTCACGTGAGAAGTATTAAACGGAACAATTTTTCGAATGAGACATTCCCGTTGAAATGTATGCTAAACGCCTAACCTTAGTTGCGAGACGTATGAATAAAACGAGTCTCATGGTGACTGTTCGACTGGATTTGCAGTTTTGTGGATAGCTGGCAGGGAGCGTAATCTAAAAGGAATTCCTGCCAGGGACGAACGCAGTTCAGACTTTGTGTAAAGCTTAAAGAAGAAAGTAAGGTAAGGTAAGGTAAGTAGAAAGATATATAATATATATATTTTTACTTGGTAGTTCTATGACAGTTGAAAATACTTTAGCCTAGTGGACGATACCACAGATAAAAAGTATACTCAGGTAATTCTCTGATACAAACGACATGTTTTAATTTAAGTTTTTAATTCCACTCACACCGTATTTGTTTATAAATAGGACATATAAGGAAAGATACACCGTAATAATATTATCGACCAAATCTACAAGAGAGACGCGGAGATAAGTCACCTCACAAAGCTATTAGCCACCGGTATTGGAGGTGGATAAATCCTCGCTGTATTTGAAATTTGCAATCATCGGAGTATTCACAGAGAGCCAATCAAATTGGCTCGATGCATAGAATATATAAATGAGCAGTGTTTAAACACACTTTCTCGTATGTGGCAATTTTGAGAAATCATACTTGCTAGCTAATATTTAATATCATAAAGACTGAATTACCTATATTAGCATAATGGCAATAATGCACACGCCAAGTGCAAGCCTTTGGGTGTAAGTCAGCCTTATATTTTCTTTGAGCGGTAAGTATTTTAAGCATTTACCCGTATACCTACCTACATAAATAGAGAGCAGCATTTTTACCCGGCTGTAAGGAAAGGGTTATGTTTTTGTACCTGGCTGCAAGGAAAGTGTTGTGTTTTGCCCGGGTATCTTGTATTTATATATGTAATTATTGTTTATTACCTCATATCTTTCAACCCGCTAGAAGGATTTTTATAATTTAGACATCGTTAGATAGGTCTAGACTACCCAAGTGTTCTTAGATAACGATATGTGACGTTAAAAAAAGAAATATGGCGGATTTTGGGCGCCATAATGGTTTTACTTCGACTATAGGTAGTATCCACACCCCTACTTATGATTAGTTCCGAACAGAATGTCTAATATAAATCTTCACTTGCAAACACCTGTAATAATTGAAAGGTTACCTAATGAGTAGGGAGCTAACTATCTCATGTTACCACCCACGACTTTTCATGAAAAGTATTATCATAATATAAGTAGTATAGTAGTAGTGGGTGGGCAGGGATTGCAAGGAACATAAGTAATTGTGTTTGGAGAATTTCTGACAGGAGAAGGTATTGTTGGATAATCGCTTGTATCGTGGTCGTGGGTGCCTTTAGAGCCACAAATAGTTAATAATTATACGCAGTGTACATCTGTCGTTATACATAACGGGGAGAATGGACTCACAATGTAGGTATTCTGAATTTTACTAAGTAGGTACATTTACTATTTCTCAAGATAAAATAACGGTTTTCTTATGTTGGTTGATATAAAATTTAAGTGACAAAACTAAAATAAAATATGTTTCGCATTTGTCAAGACCGAATTATATTCTATGAAGCGAGCTTGTCTGTATGAGGCCTGTAAGCGGATTGCTAAGCGGGCGCTTATAATGTTGATCCCAGCTGTCACTCGCTAAGCTGGTTTAGGTACTGGTTTTACATCTGAACAATGGCTGTTGAATACAATGTCTGGAATACGTCGAAATATTTCCAGGCTAATTAAAGATTTTTGTTTTGGTATGGAACTGTTCTCATGGCACTTTTATGGTCGCTTTTTGGGCTGCCAATGTGCAAAGCCAACGGAATTTAACGCAATGTATTAGATCGATTTAAAACTAAATAGTTCATATAGTATAACCTTTAACTTTAGACTTGGTTTGATATCTATTATCGAGAATGCTGTTTATATCTTAGCACCAACACCTAAGAAACTATAACTCTTTTCGTATAGGACCCATAACATTTTATCTAAGCGCTTCACCAGCTTAGAAGCTAGGCTATAAACATAGCACAGATACCCATTACATTCGATTCAACTGAAGCCACAAAATCTTACAGTCGCTCGAACGAAAACACTCCAGAATTTACAAGGTTTACTTCTTTTATTAAATGCTGCAAGTAGCTAGCTACATAAGGAGTTTCACATTAGCCACATTAGAAGCAACATTAACACCGAACATTCAGTCACAGAATATGGAATCGACGCGTCCGGCAGCATGTCGGTAGAAAGAGCAGTTAGGTAGGTATCTAGATACTAATAAAATTCGAAACACCGAAAGTGTGTTGAGTTCATTTTTCGTCATGGCCGTCTGCTGTTATCAAAACCAAACCTGATAAATGGACTCGACAATTCCCTCTCAAAACTAATTACTTTGTACAAAGCAACAATACGACTGTGTGTTCAATACCTTTCTGTTTTTTGTATTTCATAGTGACGACGGTGATACTGTAATCCTGTGGGATCTGATCTGAATTTTAGAAACACAACTACGATCAGGTACGTCATAGATTTACCACAAAGTGCAAAAGTTGTAATTGGCTCGGTTGCCTAAGAGGAAAAAAAAACTGCTGACAGTGACAGCCTTGACATTGCCACCTCTAGCAGTGACTTTATAATCATCATCAGCTTACAGCAGTCTACTGCTGGACATAGAGCTCTCCAATCCCACGCCATTTATGTCGGTTTTTGCAACTT
The DNA here is from genome assembly GCA_945859665.1 of Anorthoa munda. Taxonomy (NCBI): domain Eukaryota; kingdom Metazoa; phylum Arthropoda; class Insecta; order Lepidoptera; family Noctuidae; genus Anorthoa; species Anorthoa munda. The sequence continues at coordinate 962,043 of OX243913.1, forward strand.
TCCTCCATCTGCTACCAGCCACCCTGTGAAGATCGTCGTTCCACTAAGCCTGAGGGCGTCCCACCTTACGTTTACTAATTCACGGTGTCCGCTCAAGCACACGTTTATCCCAACGGTCATTGGTTCTACGACTAATATGGCCGGCCCATACCCACTTCAGCCTGCTGATTATGTGAGCTACGAGTATGTCGACAACTTTGATTATATGCTGGTCTAGCGACCGCCGCCGGCGCGAGGCGTTTTCCTTGCTCTGTGATTACAGTGCATTAACAGTGGACATGTATAGCCCGTATGTAACAATAATCGTATAACAGTTTCTGAGAAGCACACAGTTCGCAGCACCGTTGCGATGTTTCCTTTAAAACTATTAATAAACCTACGTCACTAATGGAACTTGTTTCTATTGCGGGCTGGATTTTCGCTTAAGCTATTGTGACAGTGTTAAGAAGTATAGTCTTGGGTTTGTTTTGCTTAATATTCCTTAGAATTGATTAGGCTACCACGTTAACATAAAATTTCGCCATCTGAAGGTTTGAATTACTGCAAAAAACGTATCTTGAATTTCGCACAATATAATATAAAACAATCCCTTATTCCAAGCTTTGTCCCGGTATCCTATACACATGTAACTGTCCTTCAAAGTACATTTTCTAAACAATACGGCAAGAACTATATAAGTAGGATATGTGGTACATTCTCATCTTGTTTTTCTTCCATCCCTCTTTTATACAGGGTCTATTATGAGGCCCCCCTGTTTGCGGAATGTATTACAGAGGGTCCCATTTCACCAAAAAAGGTTTATCCTAAGTTGCCGTACAATCGCTGGTTCAATTATTTTTCTTGTACACTCTTAATTCTATTTAAATAAGGTTTCTTTTTACTTTTTAGATTGTGTTGCTGGTGTTTTGGTTGGTTTGAACGATTTTAAAGGGAGAGAGAGCCACCCTCAAATCGTGTGCGTACCTTTTATATTATTATGACAAAGTAACTACTTTCCGAAGATCAATTTTATAACGTCGGATGATTTAGTAGAACGCCATAATATTGGTGGGTATCATCAATGGCATACCTACTAAACGTATAAATTGTCATTGGGTATCATGATGTGATACCTTTTTTTTTCGTTTGGATACATTTGAAAGGTGCCTGGCCTTATGGTTACAAACCAGGAGTTTGAGATTTTAACCTAGAGTAAATATGTTCTGTGTTTTTACCTCACTAAAACCATCCTGGTGATCACTTTCAAAGGCCACACCGGGATCTACTCTGTGCATCGCCCGTTAGGGCACATCCATACTGCAGAGGAGTCTCCCCTGAGTAGGTGTCCTGAGGAAGTGGAAGGCATCCTTTTCCCAGGAGTGGATCAGCGTACACTTGCAAAAAATTGATTGATGGTTTATATGATTGTATTACAAAATAAATATTGTTATGACTAATAGTAGCGCCAGTTTGTCACACACACACACACACACACCACACACACACCATCAGCCTATTAATGTTCCCACTGCTGGGACACAGGCCTCCTCTCAGTTTGTCACACAAACAATTTTTTTTTTTATTTTGAGTCTCAGTTTGAGAAACCGTGCCTTATTTGAAAGGTCCTTATGATGGGTTTTGCGAAAGCCATTAGAACGGACACTTTACATAGCTACTTGTCCTTCATAAATGTCACACCGTCCTCGGGCGGAGGCAGGAGGCAATCATAAAGACATTTCAGGCTTCGAGGGCCGGGCGATAATGACGTCAATTCGCAAATGTAAGTAGAACAGTACATCGCACATTCTAAATAACATTGTCACATTTTGAAGGACGAACATTAAATGAGTTGAAATGTTTATTAATAGCATTCGGTATATTACCTACGTAAAATACTTTTTTGTCAGCCTTTATAACGCATAAATGAAGAGAGTAATGTATGAAAAAAACACAATAGATGGAAAAGACGAGTTTTATTCATCATTTTGTGGGCAATGGTTTTTTACTATTATAAATTGTTATAAGTAAAAACCGGCCAAGAGCGAGTCGGACTTGCGCACGAAGGGTTCCGTACCATTATCGCAAAAAAAACGGCAATAAAATCACGTTTGTTGTATGGGATCCCCATTTAAATATTTACCTTATTCTGTTATTAGTTATAGCAGCAAAAGAAATACATCATCTGTGAAAATTTCAACTGTCTAGCTATCAGTTCATGAGATACAGCCTGGTGAGTAGTGATAGACGGACAGACAGACAAACAGACGGACCGCGGAGTTTTAGTAATAGGGTCCCGTTTTTAGCCTTTGGGTACGGAACCTAAAAACACACACCTAAATCAAATATACCTACGAATAGCGAAGCTTAGCAAACGTAGCAATCGCGACGCCGTAGCAAGCTTTGCGTCACCTCTACGCAATAGCAAGCATTGCATTACCTATACGCTGTAACAACAGATATGTATAAAAACGAGATATGGCTTGCATAGAAGCCGTGTAAAATCCGTTCTCAGGCAGTCCAAAGTAAAAAAAAATACTCAAAAACCCAACCTCTCCACCGGTCCGTGCCTTAATCGATGAACAATTGCTGCTTCAAATCTTTACTCGTACCATACCAATTCCTTATTAAAGTTCCCGAAGTTTCAACAGAATGCTGTACTAGGAAGCGTTTATTAGCTGCGACCCACACTACCTATCTTTTGGCGGCTAACTTAAGTGCAGTGTTCTGCCCACCATAAGAAAACAAGTAAAATTTGACGAAAATACAAAATCAATCTGTGTAGCCTTTACCCAACTAGGGTCTTTTCCCAACCTGATGCAGCTGAATACCAGTATTTTTCATGGAGCGACTGCCTACCTGACCACCACCCAAATGGTTAACACGATCAAAGCGAAACACGAAACGGAGAAAAATATTCGGTGAAATTCACTTTTGTTATCAAGTTACGAAGTAAGGGAATAAAATATCAAAAATATTACTAGACGCGCCTTGATTTATATCTCAATATCTCAATTTTGACTAAAATGGCAGATGCGCCGCTTTTTCATTGGACAGCAGTATTGGGTGTGTACATACTAGCGGTTGCACTTACACCGGTTTTAGAGTAGATAGCATTTGTTTTGCGGCGCGCTAGCTACTTTCATACTTTTTTACTTGAATAATTGGTATAATTAATTTAATTTTTATGTAAAGCAACAGCATTTATAGGAGTATGTTTTCCCTTGAGGACAAATATCTTTTTGAGGAACAAGAGCAACTGTGATTACAAATCTTTTATCAGCTATTCCTTCATTAGGGGTAAAAAATTTAACTTGACATGTTTATTCAAATATTGAGTGAGATGGCGAAGAAACTTCATATACTAAAATGTTTTTTTTTGAATAGTAAGAAACTCACAAAATTTTAATATGATATTCCTATACAGTTTTACGTCAAATCAAGGCCACAAAATTAGATCAGTGTCAAGTCTGTGAGTTTTTAATACATCAAACAAGCTTCAGCTGCATTTGCTAGCAGTTTAAAATAAAAACACAGTTACGTTAATTACCATTTTTCAATAAATTATTCATCACCAAGTAATTTACATCAAAGCTTTTTATCAAAATTTTCCACATTGCAGAGCGATACATAAATAATAGTTTATACCTTGAGAATGTAAGTTCTACTATAGGCCAATACAGAGAATGTAATGTTGTTAAAGGGTAGATACGTAGTAGCTGTAAGACCTATTCAGTGATGTCTGGTAAAAGTCTATATATTTGCAGGCACATTAAAGATTTTTGTTTTGGTATAGTATTAAACCGTTCTCATGAAACTTGAATGGTCTGCTAATGCAAATCCAATGGAATTTAATGCAATGTATTAGATCAAATAAAAATACTGAGTAGTTCAAATTGTAAAACCTGTAAAGACTTTGGTTGATATTATCGAGAATGCTGTTTGTATCTTAGCACCAACCCTTAAGAAACTATAACTCTTTTCGTATCGGACCCATAACATTTTATCTAAGCGCTTCACCAGCTTAGAAGCTAGGCTATAAACATACCACAGATACCCATTACATTTTGTAAGCTTTTCTTACATTCTATTCAACTGAAGCCACAAAATCTCACAGTCGGTCGAACTCTCCAGATTAGAGAATTAGCACCGTACATTCACTCACAGAGTCGTCGCGTCCGGCAGTATGTAAGTGTGGTGATATATATGATACTAATAAAATTTGAAGCACCAAAATTGTGTTATGTTCATTTTTTGTCATGGCTGTTATCAAACCAAACCTGATGAATGGACTGGACAATTCTCTCACAAAACTGATTACTCTGTAAAAAGCGAAAATGCGATTGTGCGTTCAATACTTCTGTTTTATGTATGTCATAGTGACGACGGTGATACTGTAGCCCATGGGGTAAAATAATGAGAATTAAAAAAATACAACTACTGTCAGGTACGTTATAGATTTACCACAAAGTGCAAAAGTCTAAATTGGCGGTTGTCTAAGAGGAAAAAAAATGGCTGACAGTGACATCCTTGACATTGCCACCTCTAGCAGTGACTTTATAGTCATCATCAGCCTACAGAAGTCTACTGCTGGACAGATCATCGCTCCACAAAGCCTGAGGGCATCCCACCTTACGTTTATTAATTCGCGGTATCCACTCAAGAACACGTTTATCCCATCGGTCATCGGTTCTACGGCTAATATGGCCTGCCCATTACAACTTCAGCCTGCTAATTCTGTGAGCTATGTCGACAACTTTGATTCTGTACTGTCCTAGCGACCGCAGAGGCGTTTTCCTTGCTCTATGATTACAGTGCATTAACAGTGGACACGTATAGACCGTATTTAACAATAACCGTATAACAGTTTCTGGGAAGCACACAGTCTGCCGCATCGTTGCGATGTTTTCTATAAAACTACGTCACTAATGGAACTTGATTCTATTGTGGGCTCAATTTTCGCTTAAGCTTTTGTTATTTAGAATTATAGTCTTCGTTTTGTATTGCTTAATATTCCTTAGAATTGATTAGACTACTCGTACCACGCTAACATAGAATTTCGCCATCTTGGAGGTTTGAGTTTCTGCTGGAGATCTAAGAACTGCTTATAAAATTCAGTGTTTTGGGAAATTTGTAAGTACTATCTTCAACATTAGAACCTGCGTTTAATTTTATTTAAATTTTATGGAAATAACATTGCTCGTTTTATAAATGCTGAAAATTCATTTTATGAAATGAATTTTTAACTAACCAAGTTTTCAAACAGCTTATCACGTAAAATTCCTAACATGCAAGTTACAAAAAACGTATCTTGAATTTTGCACAATAAATAAAATAGAAAACAACCACTTATCCCAAGCTTTGTCCCGGTATCCTGTACAAATTTAACTGTCCTTTAGAGTAAATTTTCTAAACAATACGGCAAGAACTATATAAGCCGGATATGTGGTATATTCTCATCTTGTTTTTCTTCCATCCCTCTTTTGTACGGGGTCTATTATGAGAGTCCCCCTGTTTGCGGAATGTATTACAGCGGGTCCCATCTAACCACAGTAGGTTTATCCTGAGTTGTCGTACAATCGCTGCTTCACTTATTTTTTTTGTAGTCTCTCAATTCTATTTTTACACTTTGGGGTGTATCGGGTTGATTTAAACGACTTTTAAAGGGGATGATTCTCAAAACCGCTGCGTACCTATTATAATATTAGGATAAAACCTACCTACCTAAGCATATTTATAAATGTATTAATATCATCTGATGATTTCCTAGAATGCTTTATTTATGAAGGTTTCATTAATTTACATACCTACTTATAAACGTATAATTCGTATATCTTAATAATAGGCATCATGACGTGATACCTTTTTAATATAATTTTTTTGCTGTCCGGGGAGACCCTCAAAAGACCCTAAATGGTCTCTTGGTAAAAAAACCAGAGAGTATGTTTATCATCAATCAGCACATTAATAGAATGGCCCCGTTCTCTCTTAAAAGACCACCCCTGAACTCCTTTGTACAACGCCTGTTATGGTACATCCCTGGGAATACTGTAAAGGAGTCTTCCCCTAAGTGAGACCTACACAAAATAGTATTTTTCTCTTTACAAATAGTATTATATAATATGTGACTATACTATGGCTAATCTCTGCCTTAACTCCTGTCCTACTTGTGGCCGATCAACCAACAAGCCAGACACAATCTCATGTTAATTCATTCGATTACTTTCGGCCCTTCTTTATTAGTCCGTCGTCGTGTCAACTGATAACCCTACTCTATAATCACTGATTTGTTGGCTTTGAAACTTCAGACTACGGTTCCTCAATATTGTTATCCTGTGTGAGACGGTTATGTGTGGCGTTATTATCTGACACATCCGGGTAAAATGTCACCATTGTATGACATTTGAGAGCAGCATCGGCCTATAACCGACCTGCCAAAAGCCAACGATTTTATATTTTGTCACTAAAATGTACAATTATTTATTTTATTATTAATGTACACACAGAAAATACATACAGATAACACATCATGACAAAGTATGACAAATTATGTAATTGTTTGTCAAATATGTCGCACAATCAGTAATATTAAATAAAACTGATCCTGAGTGTCTGACAAGTGAGGGTAACAAGTCGTAAAAGTCAGACACTTTAGGTCTGCAGTTCGTGTCCGACACTTTTAGGCACTTTAAGTAATGAACTTGCTGTCAAGTATGGAGTTCCTCAAGGAAGTATTCTTGGCCCCACTTTGTTTCTATGCTATATAAATGAGCTATGTCAGCTTTATCTTGAAAACTGCAAAATAATATCTTATGCAGATGACACAACTCTTACTTTCACGGGAATTCTAAAAGTTGGCCTTTCTAAACCACGACCATACCCCACTGCCACACATTTTCAGGCAGATTTACATTCTTTTTACTATTCTCCGGCAACATTAACATTCAGATCTACCCTTTTTTATTCTTTCCAATTTAACTACTAAGAGGCAATACGACGTATGTAGCACCATTAATTGTAAAACTGGCTTTGCCCAAAAAATGTATACTTTCCGAGGACCGGAACTCTGTAATAAATTAAATAAAGAATTAGGTATTTTCAATTAAAATAAATAAAAATGTTAACTAATATTGACTTACTGGCTACTAAATCCAGTTTTATCTACAGAAAAACATAAGAGCTGCGCGTCATTAAAACGTAATAGGAATTAAATAATGTATCCTACCAACACCATACTTTTTGAGCCCACTGATATAACTTTTCACCCTCTCAACACCACACATACAACAAAAACACACACACAAACACAAATACACACACACTGACACTCTTAATTTACATAATAAAAAAATAAAACCTCACAATTAAGTGGTTGCACTTGTAACATAAAAATTTAACTTTTACTAAGAGTTATCTGGCTTAGCTCAGGCACCAAAAATCTCGTCTCCCGCAAATAACTATGTGGCTTATCGTTATTATTATTTATCGTTATTGTTTTTAGTTGTTTGGTGTCATTTGTGGATGAAACATAAAGATGATTTTGATTTTTGATTTTTTTGTTGTTCTATGTGATTAAAGAAGTGGATGGCGACCTTTTCCTAGGAGTGGATCAGCGAAGACTTGCAAAAACTTGGTTTTAAGTCTAAATGTTTGGTTAACAAAATAAATATTGTTATGTCTAATAGTAGCGCAGTTTGTCACAAACAAATAAAAATGTTATTACGAGTCTCAGTTTGAGAACCGTTACCTTATGTGATGGGTCCGTATGATGTGTTTTGCGAACGATATTAGAGTGGACACTTTAGATAGCTCCTTGTCCTTCATAAATGTCACAGCTTCCACGGGCGGAGGTACGAGGCAATCAGAAAGACATTTCATACGTCGGGAGCCGGGCGATAATGACGTCATTAGATAGCATATAGATAGATAGATAGATAGCATTTGTTTTGTGGCGCGCTAACCACTTTCATACTTTAGTCTGTGAGTGTAAACAGTTCTTTATTTTCGCGTTCTGTTTTTAAACTGCTGTTATCGTATTTCTGTGTTTCTGTGTCAGTTTGGTTTTGATTATCGCGTTGTTTGGAGAAAGGGAAGTGTGGTTTGTGACTCATAAATGGATTATAAAGAGCATTAGATTATAGTTTAACTAAATTGATTGAATTGTTGACTTATTGAATTGACACTTATTTTAAGGCAACTATGAAACTTCATGTACCTACCGATATGTTCATTCAAATATTGAGTGAGATGGCGAAGAAACATCATAATCTTAAATTGTTTATTTTAAATAGTAAGAGACTCAACAACATTAAGTATGATGTTCCTATACATTTTTCTTCTTTATAACATCATTCAATATTCCCTTACCTCAAATCAAGCCCAAAATTAATTAGAAAGCATTTCAAAATTTTAGAATATAATCATGAAGTTCACTATCATATCTACAACATTTAAACTAGAAACACGACATTTCAACTAGCCCAGAGATCGCCTACGTCCAAATGCCTCCTCTATCCTATGTTATGTATCCTATCCTCGGAATACATAACATACTAATTGTTAGCAAACTGACCTTTAAATGAGTGTTTCGGGAATAGAAATGGCCATAATATGTAGGCCCAAGGGCGTACTTCACTTTTGTTCGTAATAATTGAAGCACTCGGCAATATTCGGGAATCATCGTGTAAATCGGGCGAATTGTAAAGCTGCGTTGACATACGGATATGCGAATGGAATTAATCAGTATTATCGTTTGGAAATCGAGCTTTGTGCAGCTGAAGTGTGTTATGACATTTATCTACAAAGGCTGTTGTCATTTTTTTACTATTAAATTGATTTTATACTTTAGGTGATCGGTTTTGTTTTAGTGATAGCTTTAGACATTCAGTTTGTGACTAATTTTATACTTCAACATCAATGTGTAATTTATAATAGAACTTAAACTTTTATGTACCTTTGAGTGGCTAAATAAAATATAATGTAAGATGAAAAAAATGTAGCAAAATGATAGAGTTACGGTTGACAAGGCAGAATGGAAGAGGAAAACGCGTAATGGCGGTGACACTAATTATCATGGAACAGGGCAGGAAGTATACGTACTAGTAGTAGTACAATTTCGGCCACAAACTCTTGAAGTATGCTTATTGGTACGCATGGAGACGTAAACACTCGACAGAAGTCCAGCATCTCGTTCTCAAAACACTGGACTTATATTAAACCAAAGCAACATTCTTTAAACACTTTTACTAAAACGTGCCAGTGTCCCAGGTTTTGCAACGTAACGTCACAGCTGTTACAGCAACACGTTGCATAAACCTACGGACACTATCGTCCGTATCCCGCACCAGCGCGGTGTAGTATGGAGCCTTAAATCACAGCAGCAGTTTGTATAAATCATCAAAGGCCGGTAAATATTCTGTACCGAACCTGCCATCCGCGTAAACTGATATAACTGTGGTGATCACACTGTGCTTGTAAATCATTGTACAGTACTGACAGATGTATTGGCAAATGCTAACCTTCTGAAGAGAACAATAGTGTTTTGGAAGATATCCTCTATTGCCACAGATTTCTTAATGTACAAGTGTGTGCGCAAACACAGGTGCACTCTTTCTTCCCTCACTCTCACTGTCCAATGTTACTGTAATCTGGCACGACCGGAGAGAGATCAGGTGGAGAACCAATGCCATAACATGTAAAGAAATAATGGAACCACGGTTGACACTAAGATTATTGGATAGTACTTAGCAGTACCAATTTTTCTATCATTTATTACTTACCTTGATCAACTTATAATAAATCATCCGTGTCAATGGTTAATTGGGCAATCTCCGCTTAGGTTGGACGCTATGGCCGAATTTAGGTCAAGAAGACTATACTTCCACGGCCGCCGGCAGGTATGTTACAGTATAACTACATGACAATAACCAGACCTGTATGTGACGATGCATAGTTGTATGACTAGATTGTCTAGAAGCGATCGCGGAATGCGAGAAGACCGCCAATTGTATAACTAACATTAACATTAGAAACGGGATATTTACCATGTTTACTGTTTGTTGTGAGTTCCCGATATTTCGGTGCTGTTGCAAGCACCATGATCACGGATAAACCCGTTTCTAATGTTAATGTTAGTGTTAGTGACCATGATAGTTTAAAAACTTATATCGCCAATTGTATGTTTCTTATTTTAATCTTTTTTTGTTCTTTGTCTTGGTATACATCAGAGTATATATGTCATAGACCAAGTGAATAATCAGGGCACTGTGTATAACAGGCATTATGAATAATAATTAATATAGGCATATGAATCTATTCAAGTATAATCGGCCAATGTAATGAATACTGATTTAAACTTCTATATTTATCACATTTTCTGCTCATCATGAATATTGCTACGTAACGGTTCGGCAATTCGATTATTATGGTCAATGACTTATTCCGAGAGCGAGCGAAGCGAGCTCGGGAGCTTAGGGCACTTTAGACCCTGCAGACATAAATCGTCGAATTTGTTGCTTAAATAGTAATCATACTTACCTATTCTACATTAAAACCAATGTCAACTTTAAAATAATTTAAAGAAACACATCTTTATATTACCCGGCCCAATCAGTGATGGGCATTATTCAAAAAACCCGGTAAATTTAATTATTTCTATAGTTTTTATCATATTGCCTACTCATTTTTTTCAAATTGTCCGGGCTGTTTGATTAATGCCGTATTAATCACTTGGTCCATAACATATATAAATAAATATGATCAATGGATAACTATGGTAATAACAATCCACAATCATCCCTATACTCAATAATGTTTTCTCATCAGTCATAAATAGCAACCGAGATAAAAATTCTAACGACTCATCTCATGCTCGCATAATGAGGCGCGTTCTGTTTTTTAAACAACCTGATCGATCAGTGTCAAGCTTGTGTGTTTTAATACATCAAACAAGCTGCATTTGCTAGCGGTTTGAAATTTAAAAAAATACGTTAATTACCATTTTTCAATCAATTATTTATCACTCAGTAATTTTCATCGAAGCTTTTTATCAAAAATTGTCGCATTGCAGAGCCATTACCTAAATAATAGTTTATAATTTGTGGATGTAATTTCTACGACAGGCCAAATGTTTTTTCTCATACAGAAAATGTAAAGAAAAAAAAAAGAAAATACATTTATTTAACACAGACTAAAAAAAAAACCGGCCAAGTGCGAGTCGGACTCGCACACGAAGGGTTCCGTACCATTATCGCAAAAAACTGCAAAAAAATCACGTTTGTTGTATGGGAGCCCCCCTTAATTTATTTTATTTTAATTTAATCATTATTATTTTTTGAAGAGAATATGCAAATAAACATTCTGTTAATATTTCAAGCGTCTACCTGTTGCCGTTATTAATATCGAGCAAAAAACGGCAATAATATCACGTTTGTTGTATGGGAGCCCCCCTTAAATATTTATTTTATAATGTTTTTAGTATTTGTTATTATAGCGGCAACAGAAATACATCATCTGTGAAAATTACAACTGTCTAGCTATCACGGTTCATGAGATACAGCCTGGTGACAGACGGACAGACAGACAGACAGACTGACAGACGGATTGCGAAGTCTTAGTAATAGGGTCCCGTTTTTACCCTTTGGGTACGGAACCCTAAAAAAATATACCAGATACATGAACATAAGATAAAACAAAAAAGTATAAAGTACCTGATGCTAAGCGATGATGTAGACTACATCATTAGCATCAGGTGAGATATTGGTCGACCGCTAGCCAATCAATACGAATAAGAAAAAAAAACTGGCCAAGTGCGAGTCTTACTCGCGCACGAAGGGTTCCGTACCATTATAGCAAAAAACGGCAAAAAATGTCACGTTTGTTGCCATGTTTTGGTTTCAGTATTTGTTGTTATAGCGGCAACAGAAGTACATCATCTGTGAAAATTTCAACTGTCTAGCTATCACGGTTCATGAGATACAGCCTGGTGACAGACGGACAGACAGACAGACAGACAGGCAGACGGACCGCAGAGTCTTAGTAATAGGGTCCCGTTTTTACCCTTTGGGTACGAAACCCTAAAAACAGGTAGAAGGAAGGTAAAAGCGGAAGGTACGAGAATTTATCATATATAATTAAAGGCAAAAAAATCAGCGTTTCGAATTCTTTTTCGCGCGTAAGTATAACTCTTTAGGGAAATTGTTCCCTGATACATTATTACTATTGCAATCTTTACTGCGGTCGTGAGGTTTCAGATACATAACAGATCACCTATGAAATCTCTAGTAATCTAGATAATGTTTTAACTGCAAGTTAGCAATTAGTATTCACTTATAGAACCACTAGTTTGAGCTTCATACAGCTTACACAAGTTGGCTATGCATAAACGACGAAAGTTTCACGTACCGGGGTATTCTATCATTACAAATGTTTAACTTTAGACATAAAGGTAAGTAGGTAGTACTGCTTTTATTATCTATAATAAATTAATATCCGTCTGAAATTATTAGTGAAACTTTGCTATTTGTCAAAAAAAGGATTTAATAAAAATCGGTATCACGTTTGTCAAAGCGAACGGCGACAACCGTGATTATTACTAGCTAACGATAAGGCACTAGGTAGGTTCAGGCAGGCACTTGATGACCAAACTCTAGTGTCCAGATCAATTTTGGCAAACAACGGACCGGAGAATGGGAATGGGAGACTAAGTGCGGCAAAGGGAGTCCAACTACCACTAGATCACAAATTATAAAAAAAAACAATTTTCTGCCGTGAAGTACACAGAAGAAAGAAAAGAAGTCGGCATGCACAGTAACATAATCTACATAGAAATTATTAAAATAAACTTGAACACTTCTATCTGTCTGTATGCACACAAAAAAGGAAAAGTAAAAGTCGGAGGGATTTTAATGGGAATTCCGCTGCATATTGAGTTCTGTCCCGCGAATGCACTATGGCATGTTTTTATTAGGGTTCCACTCCGAAACGGATGCAAAAAACATTACATAGGAAACTATGCGAAAACAGTCGAGGAAAAACAAACTAAAAACGCTAGGTTACGGGATCTTATAGATATAGGATATCTTATTTCGGGTGTAATCGTTGTGGTCCGGGCTGTCCTCGACTCTTATCTTGATAAAGGATTCCCATGCTGTCGCTGTGGATTAACCCATAGATTTCAAGTTATTGGGGAATGGATTTCCCATGTTTACTTCGTGGTTTTGTGGCACATACTTTTAATTCTGAATCTCTGGAAACTTTGAAAAAACGTTTCGCCAGTTTTATTGCAGCCACATGGCTGACCTAACAATATTGATGTGTTTTAAGGAGTAACATTGCAACTACGACTGTGTAAGTTCTCCCTCAATTTATCTTATTCAACCTACTTTTATTTCTAGAGCCATTAAACCGGCTTCGGGTCAGACAAGACAAACTTGTAGACTCAGTGGCTCAGTGATGTTTTAATTTCTTGCAGCTTGTTTCAAGTAAGAATATTTAAAACTGACAATTTTCTAGAAAAGGCAAGGCCATATTTTTCGAGTTTGCAGATTATGATTTCGAAAAATTGAGCTTCAAAAATGGAAAGGGAGACTGTGTCCTAGTAACTCGGCTTTACGAGTCGCTGTGTTCAGTGCTGTCTGTGTGTCCCCATATTGGGTAATATTTCATGCAATACTGTGTTTTGTTCCCAGCAAATAGTGAAATTTATTGCGACGGCGACAAGCGGGTTTATTATCATTTAGTTTATTGCTCAGCGAGGAATACGATGATATATTATGACCGGATGATCGTTCAGATCGTACTGTGAATAACAATATGCCAATTGAGACTTGTTATTGTAAAGGCTTGTTACATGATGTATTTACTGTAGATATAGAGTCGTTTTCATAGAAATGGCAAAAATTTCACTCTATATTATGAAAATTAATTTGAAATAAGTTAGGCAAACACTGTACTTGGCAGTAGAAAATATTCGCCTATTTATTAACAAAATACATACATTATTTATTTGAAGAGCACAATATTATTGTTCAGAAAAACAAGGCATGCAGACTAAAGTAATAAACTCTCTATGAATATTTTAGACCATTGTCTATTACAATATTAGTTTCTAAGCTTTTTATTCTGAACAATATTTAGAGTTATGTTCGTGACAATCTTTGAACACAAAATAATTTTTTTCTGTATTCCAGTTTAATGGGAAATTCACAGTTTACAATTAAAATATTACGCAGTGCTAACAAAAATATAATATAACGCTTGCCAATAAAAGTTATGGTTTATGTTAGTTTTATCTGGAGTTAGTCTGTTTTACCGATTTGAATCGTTACCGGGAATTTATGACGTCAATTAGTAAAACAAATAGATAATATTTTTAGTTTGATTTTGATCGTGTCAATGGTGTTCTGACGTGACTGCTCTGGGTTCGGTTGGACGTTCTCGTGTGGAAACATAACAGAGGAGCAAATCTGATCTCGCAACCACATGAGGAGCCAAGGAATGCGGTCGATGTAGCTGAAATCGGCTAGATGGCATCATCATCATCATCAAGGAAAAGGTTGGAATGAATATTTTCTAGATTACTACTACAGCCTGAAAATGAGACTTAAGAAAATTTATTCCTAATGGTGGCGTAATGTTGCAATATTTTGGTTTATGTAAGTATTAAAACAATCATCACTATTATTATTTCGCCGCCTTAAACTCCCGTTAAAACTAACCAATCACTGAAGAGAACAGATAGATCAACATTCCTGAATAAGAAGTAGCTTACGATTAAGTAGATAACTCGTGTCACTTGAACGTGGAAACTTCTAGAGGGATAAATTGTAGCCGTTGACTGATGGCTCGGGGCTGAAAGCGCAAAAAAATAGGGATTGACTTGTGGCTCACGGGCCTAAAAGGCATGAAATGTTTTTTTAATTATTGGCTTTTCCTGTGAATCCATTGTTTTACTGTATCCAGATACTTTGAAAAACGTCATCCTATCAGCGAAGACGATGGCCAAAATGTTAGTGATTGATATTTTGATCACGTGATATTTTGATAGCAATTGATATTCC
Source organism: Anorthoa munda (assembly GCA_945859665.1). NCBI lineage: Eukaryota > Metazoa > Arthropoda > Insecta > Lepidoptera > Noctuidae > Anorthoa > Anorthoa munda. Next base: position 977,078 of record OX243913.1, read on the forward strand.
CATACATTTTTTCCAATCGCTTTAGCGACGCTTTCATTTTGATAGAATATCACATCTAGAGCCTCAGTGATGATTTCATTCATAAAATTAGAGTCAGGCATTTCGCTTAGTAAACAAATTGTAGACCACAATATAAGTTTCTTTACTTAGATACGTAAATAAGAAGGTAAGACGTAATGAATTCAAAAGTTAAATTTTATTGTTGACTTTCGTATATTTATGAATGAGTTTCATGTTTTGAGTTAGAATATTACCTATAGAAGAATTTGATTAAGTTCGGTAGGTAAACACTATTTTTCATCATCAAGAACAAATCCCGAAGTGTTTAACCGATCATCGTTTTAACATCATCATTATTGTTAAACCCTGACTAATACTCGTATAATTGAAAGCCCAGAAAATTATCGTATAAACACATTACCCGCTTATTGCACCAGCTACCATAGTCGAAGAGGAAATGTGTTGGAGGAATTGGGAGTGCGACGAAACGTGATTGGAGCTGTCTCCTCGTGACTCAGTCTTCCATTCAATAAGTAATTACTGGATCCAGTGTCTTATGCGGATGACTTCTTTGTGAACGAGTTTATATCGTAGGCGATATGTTAAGGAAGCTTGACTTTTTATTTACTTAGTTAGTGATAGCCCTCGACCTAGATATTTGTAGGTTCTTAGTGGATTATCTACATAATATGTTCTCCTAAGACTTCTAGATATCGACTATTCTTTTTCGTGTCGACGGAGCAGTTAATCCGTGGCAGCGCAAAGGTCTTTCGACTGCAGCGCAGTTGATATAATAATACAGACTGCAGGTTTTGGGGTACGCAGGGCAGGAAACTAGTGAGGCATACTTTTGTACGGATGATTTCTTTGTGTGGTCAGTTGCGAGTTGAAATCACAAGGGATAAGTTAAGGAAGTTATGCAATTGATATAGTTTAACAAAGAGATGGTCAACAGTATCTATGTTTTAGGATTTTATAATATATACAGAGTTATTTTTTCGTGACGGTTCATTCTCACCTCGATCTCGCCTGATAAAAAGCTATGGGGTCTGCGAGCCAACGAGCGAGCAGGTGTATGTGGAAAGGAACACAGATGCTGGCAGAGAGTTGCTCACATTGATCACAATTAATGTGGAGTAGAAGCACCAACCAAGTGTGGATGTAACCCTGCAGTTGTTTACCTACCTACGTTCGTCTCTGGATTTCAGGATGAGACAGACTTAAGAACAGGTAGATATAAAATTTTAGTGTTAAATTTCTACCTCTCTACCTTAAAGAGGTTTTGATATAATAAGCAACCATCTTACTTAAAGCTCCAATGGAAACAGGAAAACCTCAAACCGTTTCGAATCCCTCTCTTTCGTAAACAATTTAGTAACTTAATGATACCAGGGCAACATAAAACCAGGAAGCTTTATGTCAGCTGACGCCTGGAGTTATTTTCAAATTCCCTTTAGCAGCTGCCGGTATTAGAGTAAGCTTAAAGTGTCTAAACGTAATTGTATCAAGAGGAATGGGCGAGGTCAAGTTGATTTAATTCGCTTTTGAAGGCACTGAATAAAGCAAGCTTGAAGATTATCTAAATGTTAAATAGGCTCATGTGCTGGTTGTTAATTGTGAGGCTTAGCAAAAATTACTTAATAATTTTGACATAAAATGATTATAACATCATACTACGGTACTTTCTGAAGGTTATATTTCTGTTCTGCTGTGGCTGGATGTAGTGAATTTATCCAGACGTTGCGTGACAGTATATTTCATTAAAAATCTACTGTACCTATTATTTATGATATTCAATCTTTTTCTTTTGTTTCTGTTGCATTGTCATTTACTTCAGTTCAAAGTTTATGTTTATAAGGTAAATTCATACGGATATTATTATTTTGTCATATTCAGTTCATATTATATAAAGATATCCAACATTTGATCGATAAAGAAATAAACAAAAGAACAAAACACTCGACCATATCATGTAAACCGCTCGTAATCCACCGTCCATTTTTCATATTTCACATTACACATAACTTCCCACACTGTTAAAGCTGGCCGCTTGGTTTAATTGAGAGGGTAAAATGTGGAAAACATAAACGAAATATTTTTTTTCCAGAATGTCACGTTCGATAAATCTTTCAGATCGTTCGATAAATCGAACAAAACACAAACTCGGGACAAAATTTGGGATAGAGCATTAATTGCAGCGACGGCCCGAGGACGTTTTATGATGTTTTGAAGAATATCTGTTTCGCCTTTAATACGAAACTGGGTCGCTGTTTGTTTTATAAGGGTATTCGAAGCTTTAGACTAATAATTGGCCATGTCCGAAAGATTCGGTGCCATTCGATGAGACGACGTAATTATCTACTTTTTCAAGACGGTTTTTAAACTTATTTCAAAAGTTTAGTACAGATTATATATAAATAGCCAATGTGAAGTTTTAGTGTTTGCAAAATGAGTAGTTATGTAAGGATCATACCAGATAGCTTTCTGTAGTTTTGGTCTACCCCCATGGGAAAAAAAGACGTTTACGTATGCAGATATTGAGCGTTTATGCAACAGTCCAGTTTTCCTTTTCATTTTATGAGCTGTTTATGAGTTTGGATGAACCTTTATAAATTCTCCTTCAGTTCCTTAAATCTTCGAACGTGTTCAGACCTTTTAAAATAGAAGATTAACTTCCGAAATTGTGCGGTTCGAATTTTCACTTCTAGCTCTTTCGGAAACGCCAACTTTAAGCTGCCAAGTAAAAGCAAATAGTCACTTACAGCTTAAGAAGATTAAATTAAAAGGGGAAAGTTTGAAGAACTATCTCCTTTCAGATTGTTGGACTGACGACGCGGACCGATTGTGAGACCGAATGCAATGGAGAACCGATACTGTCTTGAATCCAATTTTAAGTAGGTATTTGAACAACAATAAATGTTCGTATTTCGTAGTATTGAAGAATTTACTTATTGTAGCAGAGACCAGAAGACCAGAATAATATGCCTGACAAGGCACAAAATGATTTGATGATTTTCGCATGGAATTTGTACTTCGCCATTATTTTTATAAAATAGAGCCTATGTGTTATTCTAGAAGGTATGTTAGCGTAAATTTCATTAAAATCCTCGCAAAGTTTCACATTTATAATATTAGCAGGATAAACATACGATAATAAGAAAAACCAGCCAAGCGCGTGTCGGACTTCCCACCTTTAGGGTTCTGTACCAAAACGCAAAATCAAGTTGGTTGTAATAAGTAAAATGAAGGTATTTCATAGAAACATTCTGATTTATCAATTTATTGGTATTTTAGTAAAATATACGTAATAAGAAACTTTATCACCAATTTTCAAGTTCATAGAACAATGGGCAGAAAAAAACAATTCGGAACAAAATTTTGTAAAAATTGGTGGCTTCTCATACCTTTGTTTTCCAATATTTAAAAAAAAATGCAAAAAGATTTATTGTTATTTTTTTGGCTTTGTTCAACAAGAACTGTAAAAATGTGAAGATTGTAGCTCCAACCGTTTGGCTGTAAAACCTGTATGACATACGACGGACAGACAGACGGACTGATGGACAGACAGAAAGACAAACATGTGAGTGACAGCAACATAGCTCCGTTTGGATGATTCGGGTACCAAATCATAAAAATGTAAGTACTGGCAGAGACGAAATACAAAAAACAAATAACCCTGGGTTGGTCAACGGGGGATTGAAGTTTTGTTTGCAAACAAAGCCGCAGACATCAGCAAAACTATCTATAAATATTGGTGCTGGCAAAAATATTTCATAGCAGAACCAAAACAAAGATAACTCATTCAGAAAATAATATTCTTTTCGCAGAGCAAACGATAATTTCTTGGGATGACATAACAAATGATGGTGCTTGTACACAGGTACTATACATTAGGAATAAGGCGATAATGCCCAAACTCGGGAACAGAAAACATATAGATATAAATGCGTAAGAAAAAGGACGATTCCCCTTTATTGAAAACCTCCGTCTTTACCCTACCCACCTACCCTACCCACCTACCCTACCCACCTACCCTACCCACCTACCCTACCCACCTACCCTACCCACCTACCCTACCCGCCTACCCTACCCGCCTACCCTACCCACCTACCCTACCCACCTACCCCACACACCTACCCTAACAACCAACCCTACCTACTTTGCCTATCCTACCCTACTTACCCTACCCTACCTACCAAACCAACCAATTTGTTAAACAATTTATTTGAATAAGAATTAATACGAATGCAAAATGTTGCTAATTTGGGTTATGTTATTGCAATTTACATAAGGATCTCTATTTTTTTTTGTAATAATTTATAGCCTATGACTCTCAAGGATAATGTAGCTTTCTACTGGTAAAAGATTTTTCATTCAATTATTCTTCAAGAACAGTCGATAAACTAAATGGATTTAAAACAAATGTCGGTGCTTAAAGGAATAAGAAGCAACATACGATGAGTAACGCGAAAAAATACTAAAAAAGTACCTAAAAATGCCGAACGTGCCTTAAAAAGTAACCTTGGTTGAATCCGAAAGTGACTGGCAAACGAAATCCCTTGACACCTTCGCAGCACTTTGATAATGTCTCAAAATTCATGAAGCGAAAGATGACGCCACAAAAAATATCATGTCGTTAAGTAACGCATTGAATTTTTTACCGCCAACTTATTGTTGCCAACATTCAAGTTAATGTGGTGTGAATAATTGGCATGAATGCGTTTAAACACCTAATATGTGTTGGCGAATAATATTAAACGTATATGTTAACGTTGTGAGCAGTATTTCGGAGTGTTTAATGGTTCGGAATCGTGATAGTTGAACTTAGTGCCCGCATTTATAATACAAGGTTTGGGCTCGGAAGATGGCGAGTTTTGAAACAAAAGGAATGAAGGAAGGAGTTTCTGTGGACATTTTCAAATCTTGTATCTTACTCTTTATTTTAATAGACTTGGAATGGATTATTTTATACAAACAGTGTCTGTCCCTGCTGTGGCTCTCCTAGATTCTCTTATCTCTACAAGATTCTAAATTAATACCTATCTCTGTCTGATTTAAAGATATAACACACACCTCACATTTAAACAGAACTCACTTCTCCAAAAGAAGTAAGTGAAAGGTATTACAGAAATGAACTGAAATCGAAATGCCGAGTATTCTATTATTATCTCAAATCTTCGCAAACAACGGAAATTTTCCTTCAATTTTCGTGTAAATCCAATTTCGGGGGTAACGTGATATTCATACACGTAGAACAAATCACGGTACTTTTCTTGGTAAATAAAATCAGCGCGCGGTGGCATTGACGAATCGCTCGCCCACCTACAATGAACGATCGGTGGTAGGCTGGCACTCTGGCAGGTCATCGTATCGCGAATATGTTTCCTTACCAGATTTTAGATGAAACGTTTCGCCCGTGAAGATTTTACTCCTGAGGGAAATTTGGATTTAGAGTTAAATGTAACTTAGATAGAACCATTATCTATTTTTTTTTTTATCTTGCTCAAAAAGGAAAAAACACCGTTCGGATGAGTCTTTCACACAAAACAATACATGTATGTATTGTTTTGTGTGAAAAGTATGTAAATATAAAATTGAAATATTGAAGTACATAATAGGCTGGCCTACTAATGAATGCTACCGGTAGTTATGGACAGCTGTAAGACCAAACGAATCGCTGATGTTCAGAAGACGAAATATTCTCCAATTTAGATGATTTCCAGGACATGACATCCCTCTATAGCAAAAACGATCAATTTGGAATAGTTCTTTATTTAAACTTATTATTGTCTTCATCTATTCTGTTATTGTGTTCCGCTTTATTATTATTGTGTGATTTTCTTTCTTTTACTTTGTATGATAAATGCAATTTAGTAAAATTTAAACACTATTAGAATAGTAGTTCCAATTTATAGCCGCCCGTTTTACAGCCTCCCACAAGTTATGGGATCCAAGATCTAGCCACCGTAATGCCGTAGCGTATTACAATGTGTGTTATAATATAATAAATGCAGAGGAAGTTAACTTGATCTTTAATGTTCTGTATCAAGCCATGTGTAGTGAAACCAGTTCTATCTTTGTTCGTATTATTTATAGAAAAGATTGTTCTGAGATAAAAATGTATGTTTGGTTGGATAATGAATTATTGTTAAGCTTTTGTGATTAATTTTAAGGGAATATGCTGATATTACACATGGATAATTACATAGGTACTTTTCTTGGGTAGGTTTGATTTCATAATCAGATAACTTTTATTTCATGAATATACATGACAGTATGCCAAATTTTCTATACAAAAGCTGTCTAACCGCCGTTTTCATTTCTCAAATAAAACTTATCGGTCGATGAAAAAATCAAAAGGCTCCTAGCGATATTAATAATTAGCTAAAATAAATCATAGGTCACATCATCATCATCATTATCCTCTCAGCCGAAAGACGTCCAGTGTTGTATATAGGCCTACCCCAAGCGTCGTCGCCATATTGACCGATCCCCATAATAGGTCACAATTTAACAAAAATAGACTTTTATAATGTCCTAACATGAAAAAGAGACGGTGAAGTTTCAGGAAAAGATTTTTTTTGACTGATCGCTAATAGGTACAATACAACTTCTCGGCGTCATCGCATTACCGAATACAAACAAATACTAATTTCCATGTCCATCAACTATTATTACATTTATCGTGTACAATAATTTGAATTCAAAACTATAGTACATTATGGTCCAAGTGTGTAATGTTGTTGATTACCGCTGTGGCGCCATTGACACCCAAGCCGTTAGGTGAGGGTCTTAAGAGAGTCGAGGACGGTAATCATCAATACACACGTGTTTCATACGACGTTTTTCAACACACTTGTGAAGAAAATCATCATCTGCCTAGCCTTTTTCCCAATTATTGTTGGGGTCGGCTTCCAGTCTTACCGGATTCAGCTGGGTACCAGTGTTCTACATGGAGCGACTGCCTATCTGACCTCCACAACCCAGCAACTGGGTAACATGATACCCCTTGGCAAGACTGGTGTCAGATCTCAGGCTTCTGACTACCCGTAACGACTGTCAAAGATCTTCAAATGACAGCCGGGGCCAACGGTTTAACGTGCTTTCCGAGGCACGGAGGAAACTCGGTATGTTGAAATGGTCACCCATCCATGGACCGACCTCGTCAAGCGTTGCTTAACCTTGAAGATCGACCCGTGCGGCTGTTATTATTTAGCCACGAACTCCTCTCGTGAAGAAACTAATCCTAAAAAATAAGGCTTATGTTTAACTTACCACCAGATATAGTAACATATAACAGACAAAAATAGTAAATTATCACCAAAATTAAACCCGCATCTTATTGTAAAATTATAACCAAAGTTTTAACATCTCGCTATCCTGTTTAGGCAAAATGACTCCAAATAAATCATTGTTAACCCAAAAGTAGTAAATGATCACCAAAAGTAGTAAATGATCACCAAAATTAAACCAATGACCAAAAAGATTATAAAATTTCTGGGAGCAACTTGGAAGTAGCGCTCGCCGGCCGCTGCCGCGGCACCGCTCGCTTTGCTCGCTCGGCTCGCGCGCGGTTGGTCACAGTTCTAACCTAACCTAACCTATTTTACAACATTAAATAGCGCAATATTTTGCTATTAAAATTTGGTGATCAATTTACTAAATTTGGTGATCAATTTACTAAATTTGGGTTTCATAGTACAATTTTAGGTAATAGAGGTTATGGTCACAAAGTAATTTTAGGTGGTCATTATATTTATCCCCAAAAAATAACACACACACACAGTAACACTTGTGAAGAAAATAATCCTAAAAAATCATTTTATTTAGTAAAGTAGATCATAGATATTTTTTCTTGGGGTTTTCAGGTAGTAAATTTTACATGACGTTTAGGGCTCCACATCTAATATCGGGCGGTGTACAATATAAATAATTTTCTTCATAATTAGTACTTGATGACATTTTAATTAATAAATAACTGTAACTTCAACTGTGAAATCGAGTTGTAAAAAATTTTTCGCCGTCATCAGTTTTCCTATGCGCGTGCATCTAACAATGGCGATCGGCCATAGACTAAAAGAATGAGGTTTCTTTTGTTTTGGCTTTTCGCGGATAGCGTTTTAGTCACGTATTAATTTCAAGAGTTCTTTATTACAGAGTAAACAAAAGTTATATTTGAGTGAAAGTTTTATTTATTAAACACGTACAAATTGAAATTATCTATTTAAATACGAATTTGCATGAAATGAGCAAGCAATAAGTAAATTAATTTATTTGTACTATTGAGAACGATTTTTTTTGTATCGAAACATTTTTTTAAGAACAAAGCAACTCAACAAATAAAATAAAAAAAACTCTACGTAACTTTGGCAATACCGAACAAATTTAAAGGATAATTGTTGAACTCTGTCAAAGCGTCATACCCTTTGCCCTGCCAAACTCACTTACTCAAGTAGGCTGCTGAACTTATAGAGAGTTTATTATAAGATTTAGCTCCATTGGTGTAATTGCTGCAAGGTGTTCCAGTGCAAGGATAAACTAATAAATAAATACAAATGATTAAGTAGAATTGTTTGTTCATCTGTTTATAAAAGGTTTTATAATCTTGATCCGATAACGAAGTTGTTTCATTGATTGAAAGCTAGACTATTGCTTAGTATAATAGCCCACTTTTCGCCCGGAAAGTGTCCGGTTCCTTTTGCATTAGTTGTGGAAGTGAAGCCTGAATCGCTAGTACTTGTTAGGCTAGTGTTAATTAATAATTTAATTGTGGTCGGTTCTTGCAATTCTCAAACTATTTCCTTGTAACTTATAACAGGAATGAGTACACTAATTAACTTTGAGAAACTACATTGCATTTCACGATACCACATTTTCACGAATATGGCCACAAACAAATAAACACTCATTTACACAATATGCGGCTGTAGAAACGAAGGCTCATCATTAAAAATAATAACATAACTCCGTCATGTTTTGTTTGTTACAAACATTTGGGCAAAATGCGCATTTGTTGTATGTTCCGACCATCCGGAGTGTCCCACATAATTATATTTGCCCAGAAATGTCCCAGGAACTCCGGGTGTGCCCGACAGAGCATGGGGATTTATATGCAACCATAGAAATTTATGACCAGATTTATGGTTTTCTTCATATCAAATGGAATATGTACCAACTTTCTTTATGAAAACATTCTAGAAAAGTTTAGATTCATGTTTGTATGTGCAGTTTATGAATTTAGATATATATTCTTAAGGATTATTACGTATAAAAAGCCACAAATTTCAGAAGAAAACTTTAAATAAAAATATTTTTAAAACAAATGAATAAGGATGAATGTAAGTAACGCCGAGCAATTCATCAAAACTGATAAATTGAATTGAAATTATATATCTTATAATAATCTAGACTGATGGTAGCCATTAATTTATTATGCATCTGATAATCAAATTCAAATACAATTTATTGCATCCATAATGTACATACAGGTGTTAAATATAGGTTACAGAAACAATGATGGACCCTATCGGGCACAGCAACATTCTAGATACAGTCAGTGTCTAGGAGAGAGGAATCGCGCTTAATATTTTTGCATAATAACATTTCAGTTGTGTTTCCTATGTAAATGTACCTACTAATATGTCTATGTTTTTCTATTTTTATGTCATGTCATGTCATGTTATGTACTATTATCATCTATTATTACCTAATTATTAATTTATTCACCTAAATTGAATTAAAATTAGTATATTTGAAATGCATAGTTTATATTAAATAAAATTATTAAATACAATTATTATTAATGCTTATTATGTCTATTTATTAATGTCATTTTACATAAAGAGTTATCTTTATTTTTAATTGAATTTATCCGACAAATGTTTTTTAAAATTTGTTTTTATTTGGTTTAATGTACCTACTAATAAGTCTATATGTTGAGACCCACTCCTCTCAACACCGTCGCGTGCCAGCGGCAGTGAACGAGGGACGTGGGGCAGCGGGGTGCCAGCCGGCCGACGGCCGAGCGAGCGACACACCGCCACGACAGTCAGCTGTTGCACACCTCCACGCACGGTTGCGCTCGCGCATTTCATATCATAATTTCCTTTGTTTACTTTCAACCGACCATTGTAATATAACTTCTTTTCTTCTTCAATTTACTTTCATCTTGTTATACAGTCCACTCTCATTTCATTTCCTCTACCACGACCTATCGTCGCGAACATTGCATCCGGCTCGAAGGACCAATGTTCGCGACGATAGGTCGTGGTAGAGGAAATGAAATGAGAGTGGACTGTATAACAAGATGAAAGTATATTGAAGAAGAAAAGAAGTTATATTACAATGGTCGGTTGAAAGTAAACAAAGGAAATTATGATATGAAATGCGCGAGCGCAACCGTGCGTGGAGGTGCTGCAACAGCTGACTGTCGTGGCGGTGTGTCGCTCGCTCGGCCGTCGGCCGGCTGGCACCCCGCTGCCCCGCGTCCCTCGTTCACTGCCGCTGGCACGCGACGGTGTTGAGAGGAGTGGGTCTCAACACTATATTTTCATATTTTTATGTCATGCCATGCCATGTCATGTACTATTATTATATATTTATTAATTAATTTACTATAATTGATTTAAAATTAGTATATTTGAAATGCATAGTTTATTTAATAATCTAATAAGTTTATTTAATCAGATTCCATTAATTTAAAAAACTAACACATTTGGAAAGGTTGTGATTTATTCCAATAATTATTCATTGATAAGCGATGACAACCAAACTATAACAATTAAAACCCGGTGAGTGTTAACGCGTGCCCGTGTTCCCGCCATACCCCGGCACAGGAGGAAACCGTGGTGTTTTAATGGGTTCGAGTCCCACATAACTGCGCTATCTCCCCGTGGTAGCGCAGTATGCGTGAGCATATCTCCATGGAAAAAAATTGTAGGGTCTTATATATATTTATAATACATACTTACTTATTTATATCAGAGTGAATTTTCCATCAAGCCTTCAACATATTAATACAACAATTAAATTACGTCAGCCAAAGCTATTACAGAGTGCATTTTAAAAACTAATAGAAAACCTGCAACGCCTTCAAGCATCCCGTTTTAAAAATAGATCGGTCAGCGGTTTATCCGTGCAAAATAATAGATAGTTGGACGAATAATAAAATAAAAAAGCCTTTTATTCCTTGCATTCTTATATATTAACTTAATTTATAGCAGGTATGTGTTAGTGGGTTAGTTTCTTGTATTAAATGTATTTGGTTGAATAGTACCAAACTTAATTAAAATTAAGCCTTTCGGCCTATCTAATACTAATATGAAATAATGTAATTAATTTGTGCCACCGTAAAGTTGTAAAACACACAAAATGAACACGTTTTCGAGGCAATTATTTATTTTACGGGCTACCGTCAGCAACTAACGAACAATAAATATTAATTATTTCGATAGTTTGTACTTCATTTATTACGTCTAGTGTATTGAATGAACATAAAAGTGACTTACGGATAAAATATAGTTCAGGCACATAGGAGCCAAAAAATAAATGACTAGAAACGGGCTGTTACGGGTTACCTATACTTAACAATAAAATATTTGCCTTAATATGCTGGGCTTACGACAATGAAGTCCCAATACATTAAATAAGCAACTAAGTTGTGTTGACTGAATCAAGCAAAATTTTCTTTTCTTTCGAATGTACTTTTAGATGAAAAGCCACTTGCACAAATGGACTCCAATACAAATGGACGCGAATTCATTTTGCGCAAATGGACTTTTGCGCAAGTGTGTTTCGCGGCAAGTATCCTGTTATCATTACCATAGTTATTGCCTTTAAAAAAATAAAGACATACGGCTACACACCGCTACCACCGCTACCGCATACCGCTATTATACTTTGTGCTTCGTCCTCGAGATTATATTTTAAGTCGTTTGATTATAGTAAGTTCGTTTAATCATAAATTGCCATGCTAGAAAAAAATATTTGTGTAAAGTGTTCTTAGTGTAAAGTTTTACAACTACTTAAACCAACTGAAATACTAAAATTAAGCCGCACTTAATAAAAGCTGTTGCTTTATTTATTTCCTTCGAGTAATCAAAATACTGCGCATTTTTTGCTCATAAAAATTCGGTTCACGTAAGACGAAACGCAAAATATAAAGGAAGTGATGAATAAGGTACTTGTTGCCTATTTTAATTATTTGAAAAAAACTTTAGCTATAAGAAACAGAAGTGACTAAGTAATCAGACATATTTCATTACCACTCTCGGCTTGATTGCCAGAAAGAGTGATTAGCTCACTGAGATTGCCTGTGATACGGATCGTGGTTGGATTCCCGTATGTGACATGCTAAAATTGAGTAGGTACCTACAGATTTTCTGATTTGAGTAGGTATCTTTGTCATAAATGCGCCAAACAAAATTATGCTGACCTATCTGTCCCATTGACAAAGGTACAGAAAAAAAATGTCTCTTTGATTTCTGGTAAATTATGACAAATTTACCAGAAATAATATTACTCTCTAAATATGTTAGTAAGACATTGCTTTTTTGTGTGATGTTCATTACCTACCGCATCATCATCTGTGCAGCCTTTTCCATTATATTGGAGACCAGCATCAGTCTACCCGGATGCAGCTGAATACCGGTATTTTATATGGAGCAAATGCCCATTTTAAATTCACAACCCAGTTCCTGGGTAATACGATGCCCCTTGGTAACACTGATTTTATATTATTGTTCTTTTTTTAATATTTCGTTGCCTAGTGACTTATTAATTTATTACGCCTAATAAAACCTATTTTATTAATACCACCTTTCTAATTAGCAATCATTAGTCACCACGTCACTGACACGTCATTAGGAAGATAACAGATATTATAGTTAACAGTTGAGTGATAACTGGTGCAATCTGCAGATAATGATCCATAATTAATTACCCACATTGCTTACTAGGTACCTAATTAGTGCGACACTTATACGAGTAGGATTATCTGCACGACAATGATAACTATCTACTTATATAGGTACTTACTTATAGCTATGCTATACCTAAAAAATAATAACAGATTAACTTACCTTTATGTGCAGTCGAACTAGCCATTCGGTATACAGGAAAAATATTTCATCTTTCCGTTACACTGCCAATTTATTAATAGAGTAGTTGTACGAGGAAGTTCTTCCTGTATCGTGGGTGCGTTTACAAATATTTAAACTCACATTCACAACATACCCAGATCAGTACATGGCCTCAAAGTACGTAGTTGTAAGTTATGTGCCTGTACATAGCCATTTCTGCTGTACCTACCTACACAGTACAATTGGCAAAAGAAACGAGTATTCAGTTATCTTTGTAAACTTTTTAATTCATTTACACGAGTGCTATGTGACGAAGTCTATGTCATAGCTCGTCCGAGCGAGACAGTTGCGAAATGAAAAAAAGGGTTGTATAACCTGAGGATATTCAATTTGTGCAGTGACTGGATTGCGATTCGTAAAAATACGATATATGTTGAAACTTTTTTTAGATAGTATGGAATGTTGACCTACATAAAATTAATATAAGCACGCTAGTAACATCAAAGGATTAAGCTGAAGTGTACTTATTATGACTAAGCCTCATGAAATAGGGGCGAGCCTATTGCTACAACAAATCAGATGATCACAAATACAATCTCCTGGCTGCTACTGAGCAATTCCAGATAGAAGAACTTAATATCACTTTATCTCGCCCAGGAGTTGAACCTAGGATATATTGCTCAACACTTGCGACCAATAGACCAACGAGGCATTTTAACCTAATATTATTGACTGTCTGGAGTGGGTAGTAGTTTATTTCTTATTTCGTAATTATTTTATCACATCATACTAATATTATAAAGGTGAAAGTTTGTCAGTGTGTTTGTTATTTTTTCACTCTCAAACGGCTGGACGAATCGATCTGGATGAAATTCGGCACAGAGAAAGATTATAGTCAGGAATAGCAAACAGGAGACTTTTTATCCCGGGAATATGTTGCCTCGGAATAATTTTAGACTTTCACGCGGGCGAAGCCGCTGGCAGAAGCTACGAACTAGGAAGGAAGTTTAAATTTACCACATTCCATCTATCGATTCCTAAAAAAACAATGCAATACTCATTGTATTTAACTTAACAACAACACTGCTGCTATATTAGATTAATTCCCTAAGTATTAGTTTACATAACAAGGATAATTCCCCAGAAATCCAAGAGGGAAGAGGAAAAACAGTGCGGAAAAGGAATTAATATTTATTCAATCATGCCGTATGTGTGAGTTAGAAATGAGTGTTTTAGGCCAGGAAATTTGCGACGACTATTTTCCATCGTAGAATTTAAAGTATTTTTGTTGTGGGGTGATTGGCGAGAGTACTTTCTTTTAAGGTTATTTACAGATTGAAGGAGCTAGTCGAGAACAAAACTTCGGTGTTCCTTAGATCGCAGTTTGGGTTCTAATAAATTGGCGGTACACAAGAACACAAAATATTGAACAGTATTTATTATAGGTACTGTGTTTGACATAATATGTATTCAAATGCCTTACACCTTTATAATTTAGGGTTTGAATTGAAAATACAGTTTCCTTAAAGATGCCATAAGATTTTCACACTCATTTTTCAGTTAAATTTATTCTGTCTAGCGTTTCCTAACTATATTGATTTCGGCTTCTAGTGAAACTAAATGCAACTGAGTACCAGTTATTTACATGGAGCGACTGCCTATCAGACCTCCACAACCCAGTAATTAGGTAGGCTTGACAAGAATGGTTGACAGAATAAATTTAACTGAAAAATGAGTGTGACGAAATCTGACGATTTACTGGCTATTGACTATCCGTAAAAAATATTCAGTTACTAAATAAACATTATTGCTAACATCGCTTGTTTCCTGGCTCAATATGGCTGAGCGACGGCTGTCTTAAAACATTAAAACAATATTAACACGGAAAGTGCTTACACGTCGTCTTTTACGAGCACCAAGCTCAGTGTGAACCAGGAGTGTTCAGGTACACTCGATAATTAGCTCGGTTTTACCATAACACCTATTTGTTTTATGTCGCGTGATTTCGTATTGAAGTAGGTTTATGCTCATAAAACGACTTTATTTACACTCAACTTAGCAGCTAACAATCCTTAACGACGCAATTAAAGCCAGATAACATTCAATATAATCACAGAGGTATGTATTGTTGGACGAAAAAGCCTTTTACGTAACATAAAAAATGTCTGATTATTACTTGCTAAGGAATTATCTTACTAGTATCAGAAATCGCCTTCATTTTCTCGTAATAAATAAGTTGCCGTAAGCCGGCGCGCCAACATTGACTAACTCGTTAAAAATCAATACTTAGTGGCAATGTTTACACATAGTCAAAACAAGCCTTATTGGATGACAGCCAATAGCGAGCGATATTTGTCGAAAGCCATGACAACCGTAGATGCGCTCCTGTACGCCGAATCTTTGGTAAATATGTACGACAAGCACTCAAAATAAACGCGAAAGCATTTAACCATGAGTCAAGACGCAAAGAGAATCTCGAACAGCCTCTACGGACGCATCAACGCGCTGGCTGGCGAAAAATGCCGTGTTAATTTTTGCACGGACTTTGAAAAATCAGTTTTGATGAGCAACATCGAGAGGCGGGCATGGAATCAAACTGGGCCGGACGATGAATGGAACTTCTACTGGGCCTTCACGTAAACGTGCCGGAACTTATTCAGCGTCGAGAGCGGGATGAATGACAACCAAATAATAAATCACTTTCCGAATCACTATGAACTGTTGCGTAAGGACTTGCTCACACCTGGATCATGAAACCATGCGGAAAATCTCAGGGAACGGGCATTTTCCTCATAAACAAGCAATCTAAACAGAAGAAATGGTCGCGGGAAGCAAAAACGCCTTTTCACCCACAATTGACTAAAGAAAGTTACGTTATTTCGCGTTACATAGACAATCCCTTACTAATAGGGGGAAAAAAGTTTGACCTGAGACTTTACGTGTTGGTTACTTCTTTCCGACCTCTGAAGGCTTATCTGTTCCAAATCGGCTTTTGTAGGTTTTGCACGGTGAAGTACGACACAAGTGTTACGGAGTTGGTTAATATGTACGTACATCTGACTAACGTTACTGTGCAGAAGCATGGAGGTGATTATAATAACATACATGGCGGGAAGATGACGGTGCAGAATCTGCGCTTGTATCTAGAAGGTACACAAGTTCGGGCAGTTACTAAGAAGCTGTTTGCAGCGATGCATTGGTTGATAGTGCATTCTTTGAAGGCTGTTTCATCTGTGATGGCAAACGACAGACATTGTTTTGAGTGTTACGGTTACGACATAATAATTGACAATCAACTAAAGCCGTGGTTAGTGGAAGTGAACGCGTCTCCTTTGTTAACATCGACTACAGTGAACGATAGGATATTGAAGTAAAAATTAATAGATAACATGTTATCAGTGGTTCTGCCACCGACGGTGTACCGGATGTTCGTTGGAACAAAATACCAAATTCCGAAGCTTTGGGTAACTTTGACTTACTGATTGACGAAGAGTTAATTGAAAAGGAAGAGCCTTCCGGTACTAGTTGTGCAGTGAAAACTAAATATAAATGAAAACAACATAATTGTGAGTGTATCTATATAAGACTTTGTTTCTATAGCGTTACTGCTAAAGTACCGACGCATTTCTGAAACATTCACAATAGCGATATAGAGATAGTCAACTATTAAATTCAAATGTTCTCGGAAATTGTAGCGAATGAGAACGAATCAGAGAACGGTACTACGGTGAATGGCACTAATAGTTGTAGAGATCAAAGACTGTTAAAAGTTGCATCCGCTGATAAATGAAAGAAGTATCTAGTAATTACTTTGTATGAGAAAAGCTAGTCTGTATATTGTATTGTGGTGATGTATCACAGTTGTCTACATTTTTTTTCTATTTTAATGGAATACAAGGAATCATGTACAAACGCAGTTCATTGTTACGAAAATTATCTTTACTGTTACTGTTAAGATTACGCAGACAATACCAGTATAGCGCTATTCTGTCAAAATCTTACCATGACAACTTAGTTAGACCGTAGAGTGAACGTGAAATGAGATGTTAAACTATCCAATCATGGTGGAATGACAGTTCACTTCAAGCTCACTCCACCTATGTTTTCAAGGTGAAATGTTTACTTTTATTGCCACTAATGTGCTCCTGACTGTAGCAGTTTATGTATGTACACAGATGTAAAATACCTAATACTACCACTACCAAAGCTATTAAAAACAATTAAGTCCCTGTCACATGTTTCGATCTCGTAAAACTGCCACAAGAGAGTGTAAAATTAGAGAGTACACGTTATAGAAGCCGCCGTGCATACATCGCGATTGGCATTTTAAAGTTTTGTGGTGGAAAAATAACACCGTCGGGCCATTCTATATGCTAAATAGTGAAGAACTTCCGGGGGTTAATGTTGGACAAGTTTTATATCTACTACAGCGAACGCCGCAACTTGGCTTTACTCGCAACTCTATAATTTGGCGCTCAACTCTTTGTGAATTTACTGAGTTCTTTTTTTAAGTTAATGGCACGTGTCAAGGCTTTGGCTGTGGTTTTGTTAAGTAGATATAATGTGAGTTAAGCATTGCCGAAAAACAAACCAACTCTTGGTTTGTTTTTCGGCAGTGCTTGAAATGTAGAACAGCGCGGACTAGGAATGGAACTGATTTCCGGTATAATTTTTCATCTTTAACAATGAGCCTGTTTTTTCAATGTTTTTGTAGATCTGTATGAGACAGATCTCATAGGCAATTTGACTTATAATTTCATAGGATGCATAGACCAGCTTTACCACGGTTGGAGACCAGTAGCTAAGCTAAGTTAATTAAGCTTGGTTCGCAAGGGTTTGGTTTTGTTTCATACTTTAAGGTTTATAATTTGAGTTCTGCACACAAGAATAAAATAAGTACCACTTCAACTGCACGGACTAAGCTTGAGCTTAACTCTTGGGGACTTATTTATAAAAATCTCGACGTAGTTTGGCAATTGCTTAGGAGTACTACCTAATCTTAAAACATGCTTTTATTTTATAAACTGACAATATTGAAACAAAAGTCATTATTAATCCTTGGCATAATATATGCGGCATCGCATATAGCTGATATGGTTGCAAATTTACCAGTGAATCACTTCGCTCAGCGCTTATAATAATTTATTTATATATTTATGTACACAAAACACTTTACAGAGAAAAGAAAGAATACATATAGAAGAGCACAAAGGTACTGCATTGAAATTTCTTCCAGCAGACCTGCGACAGGAAAGATGGATGATAGACGAAGACACAGTAAGTAGAAAGAAATAAGGAAACCTAAAATAGACTATAATAACATAACTAATTATATATAAATTACACATATACCTTAACTAAATATAAGTACAGAAGATTAAAAAAAATGTACGTTCACGAGCTACAATGGCCACATCGTGCGTAATAGCGCCATTTTGCGGTCCACAATGAATGGGTAAATGACATCCATGGCCACGGGGCGGTTTTGTAATTGTGTTTTATTACGGAAATCATAGGTGTTACGTGTACAATATGGGGCAGTTTGTGCAATATTTTGTTAATATTGTAAGTTATGTGAAAGATACGTTATCTTAAAATGTATATAACTAAGATTTAATAAGAGCGCGAAGGCTGCCGACAAATTGTTACGCAGTTTGGTAGGAATAATTAAATGTGCAAAAGTGTTTGGTCCAAAATAAACTTTTTTTAAGACCTTGTGACCTTGTGAATACCAAGGGACCTTTCTGATGGCGCGACTCAAATTGCTTCGATAGGCGAAGTGCCAATAGATCGAATAATTTCGCATTGCGTCCATGTAAACTTACTTGCAATTTTGCTTAGAAGAAAAGTCGCTTATCGTTGTGATATAAATCGAATCGCGTGGAGAATTCAAGAAGGTCGCTAAAATTTATAATAGTAGATAATTTGTTGGAGTACACTTTACTAACAAGATATATTGAACAACCTATTTTGTACTATAGGTTGTTCAATCTATATAAATAAATAAAATTAAAGTGTCTGTATGTAATATCAAAATAACAATGTTTTATTGAATGCACGTGAAAGTATATACGGTACTAACAACAAATAAGCAATTTTAAGATTTTTGTCTATCTGTCTATCTGTCTGTTTGTTCCGGGTAATCCCCGAAATGGCTGGACCGATTTTGACGGGACTTTCACTGGTAGATAGCTAATGTTATAACGAGTAACATAGGCTACGTTTGATCACGAGAAAATTCATAGTACCAGCGGGATTTTTCTTTTTTTTTTTTCTGTTTGTCGTCTCGCAGTTCAGTCAAAGTGACCGGTAACTGCTTAACCGGGCTTTCCTACGGAGACTAAGCTAAATAGCCTCCATCTAGGCAAAAATTTCTAAACCTAAGCGACAACGCTGAGGGCTACCCCAGTTGGGGTCGAACCTCGGCTCAGGGCGTCGCTGGTGGGACAACTAAGGCTGGATCTTAATAAAGTGATTCTACCATCCGTTCGGAATAAGCCTACGTGGAGAAGAACGGACAAGAAACTCCAATTAACTAACTAGAATTTAACTATTGCACAGCGCGTTATGCGGGCTGGCTTGTCGATCTTTACTGGGACGTCGCGACGGGCCTCGGCGGCGAGGACGGAACGAAGGCGGTCTGTGTAAGCGAATTGTGCTGGTCTCTTTTTTGCTCTCTTGGAGCAGGGTAGTGGCGTCATCGGGGGTGGAGAGAGTGAGCCTTGGTCGGCGAACTTTAGAGATTTTTGAGACTTCATAGCGGGAGGCCGCTAGAATTAGGGGGTTGCTGTGATTGACAGCCGAGTCGAAGAAGCGCTTGGTAATGCGCTTCATGAATTGTTGGACAGTGGGGATTCTAAGATCGACATGGAGTTCCTGGTTACGAACGTACCAGGGGGCTCCCGTGATCTTTCTGAGAAATCGGTTTTGTATAACCTGAAGTTTATGAATGTGGGTGGGACATGCGTGTGCGAAGACTGCACAGGCATAGGTCATAATGGGACGAATAACCGCAGTGAAAGTGCGCAGTTTGCACCTAAGTGACAAACTGCTGCTTGCGTTTATCATCCCATGAAGTCTGCCCATAGCGAAGGCGGCCCGCGAACGTGCCGCCTTTATGTGCTTGGCGAAAGTGAGGTGATCGTCTAATGTGACGCCCAGGTACTTGGCTTGCCTTTCCCAGGGGATCGGCTTACCGTACATGGTGATGGGTTTGGGGGGACGGTGTTTTTTGAAAAGATGCTTATACCTCGTGAACAGGACAGCCTGACTTTTATCGGGATTGACTTCTATTCTCCAGAGGCTGAACCATTTCGCCAAAGCGTTGGCTGCTCTCTGGAGATTTAGGGCAATGGCATTGGGTACTAAGCCCGAGTAATAGAGAGCCGTATCGTCAGCGAAGAGTGCCAACTGGGTCCCTTTAGTTTTTGGGATATCGCTGGTGTACAGCGTGAAGGATAGAGGGGACAATACGCAGCCTTGAGGGACTCCGGCTCGTATGGGGTGAGGGGAGGAGAGTTCTCCCTCGACACGGTAGCGGAAAGTTCTGTTCGACAACCAGTCTCGTAAGATGAGCACGAGACGATCTGGCACACCAAGTTTGTATAGCTTATAAATTAAGCCATTGTGCCAGACTTTGTCGAAAGCTTTCGCTATGTCGAAGAACAAGGCACCCGTTGACAGACCACGCTGGAACCCAGCACTAGTGTGTTCAACGATACGGTGCACTTGTTGGATGCAAGAATGTTTGGCTCGAAAGCCGAATTGTTCTTGGGGGATGAGGTTCTTTCGCTCGGCAAAGTCTTTGAGCCGCTTATAAATAAGTCGCTCATAGACTTTTCCGAGAGAGTTAACCAGACTGATAGGGCGGTAACTGGTAGGCTCCGATTTCGGTTTACCCGGTTTAGGGATGCCTATCACAGCGGCCTGTTTCCAGGCTTGTGGGAAGATGTTTTTGCTCAATGCAGCGTTGAAAATGGCTGTCATTAGCAATATTAAATGGCAGGGGAGGAGTTTCAACACCTTATTGGTGATGCCATCTAAGCCTGGGGCTTTGTGGGGGTGAAGATTTTTGATGACCTCCTCTACTTCGTCAGGGGTGACGGGAGGTAGCGGGTCATCAGGGTCTTCGACGGGGGGAAGGGAGGTTCTACGTTCGACTTCAGCGTCTACCATGTCTAGGTGAGCTTGGTCTACTGGTTGGGAGCTGGGTGAGCATTGAAGTTCGAGACTGTCAGCCAGGCATTCGGCTTTTTCAGTGTTTTCAAATGCTACACTCTTATCAGGGCGAATGAGCGGGGGAAAGGCATTCTCTTCGGTGGAGCGTAATTTCCTCTGAAGGTGCCAGAAGGCATGGTGGTTGGGCTCAAGTTCGCTCAGCAACTTATTCCATCCCGACGAACGGTGCTCATCAGTACGTTTCTTTACAGCAAGCTGTAATCTACGCATGTGAGCAACATTCGCGGGACAGGGAAAGTTCCTGCGGGCACGGACAGCTGCGTTCTTCTCGGTTATCAACTTCCGTATATCGTCCGGAAGTTTCCCATGCTGGATGTCCAGCACTGGAACCTCCCTCGAACATTCGTTCAGGACCGATTGTACGTGAGTTGTAAGCGAGTCGATCGCCGCCGTCGCGTCTGCGACTGAGTCTATGAGATTGGGGATTGAGTCTAACTGGGGGGACTTGGTGGATTTCAGTTTCTCACTTACTTTCCTCCAGTCTGTGATATTTTTAGTAGGGGGTGGCTGTCCTAGATCAGGGAGGCCTAAGCGACTGCCTAGGTCCATGACCACTGGACGGTGATCTGAATGGAGCTCGTCTAGGGCATCTATCGAACGTAACCGAAGGTTAACGTTCTTAAATAACGCTACATAGAGGATGTCTGGTCTATGGGCGGTGTTATTAGGGAAGTGAGTGAAGCTCATTGGGGCAATAACATCGTAATGGAGGGAAGAACCTAGGTCCAGCACCAACTTTCCCCTAGAGTTGGTAACGGTACTGTTCCAGGCTGGATGTTTAGCGTTGAGATCACCCGCTAGGATAACGGAGTCACTCAAGCTGAAGAGGGTAGTGAGGTCGTTTTTGAAAGCATCAGGGTTGGAATTCCCCGATGACGCCATGTGAGGAGGGCAATAGGCGGAGATGATGGTTATCGTTTGATGACCAGTCATTCCTAGCCGACAGGCTGAGTACTCAAGGTACGAAGTGGGGGCGGGTGGAGTGACTACGCTACAGTGGAGCTCATTTTTGTAGTAAATGAGAGTGCCACCGCCGTGGCAGCGCGTCCTATCATTCCGAACTATGCGGAAGTTGGGAATTTTGGGATCGCGTCTGTGAGATTTTAGGAGGGTCTCTTGGATAAGGAAGATGTCCAGCTGATGATCGCGAAGGAACGTGGCAATCTCATCACGCTGTGTATTAATGCCATTGGCATTGAAAAAACCTAACCTAAGGGATCGTGGTTTGAGGCAATTAGCTTTTAATTGCGACACCATTTTCCGTTCCTATAAATGAGGCTGTCTAATTCCTTCGTGATAGAAGGATACCTCTCGAAAATGTCGAGGCAAGCTATGGGGTCAACGGAATTTGCTGGATCTGTTAAATCAGCATGGAGGGCACGGGCTTCTGGAGTCATCCAGATCGCATATGCGCCGAGAATAGTCTGGGCTACACTGCGATAGGAAGAAATTTGGGCGGGTTGAGTTATTGGGGGGGGGCGCGCGTCAACTCGGGTGGTGGAAGCCACCTTGTTGGTATGCGCTGGGCCCGTAGTGGCCGGGGGGGAGCTAGGCACTGGGATGCTAAGTTCCATCAGCGCCGGAATGGTTTGGGATTGAGAGGGCACCAGGGCCGGGAAGGCCTTTTGGTGATTGAGTTTACCCCATGGTGAGACTCTTTGAGGAGCGAGTCTCTGGGAGGGGGCTTGCGAGGAGGGAATGCTCGCGTGAGGGTTTTCGCGCTGTTGGCGAGAATTAAAATTCTTGGCCATTTTAGGCGCAAGCTTAGGGGCTTTTGGACAGCCTCGGTAGTTAGCCGGGTGCCCTACTTGGCCACAGAGCACGCAGCTGGGAGGCTCCGTGCATTCTGAGCGGTCTTTGGGACGGGGACAGTCCTTTGTGCTGTGATCGCCTGTGCATTTTACGCACCTGGGGGTGGCGAAGCAGTTGGTCTGAGAGTGACCGTATAGTTGGCAGTTGTGACACTGACCAACGAGATGGGGACGGTAGGGCTTTTCTATAGATATGCCCGACAGGGAGCATACTGTTTTGATGTTGAAGATTGGGTGGTAGCCCTCAGTAGGGCTACACACAACCAGGACAATATCATATAGTTGTCCGCCTCTTGCTTTATGCATATGGGACTATTGCCGGTGAGGCCGGTAAGAGGTGTCTTCCCCGGGTGGATTGGCCCGGGGATGTGTGCATTCCTACCCTCCCAGTCGGGTTAGACTGGGAGGTGTGTTCCTGGTGAGCCCTAAGCTTGTCAACCTGCCACCAGTCTTATTGGGTGACAGGGCCCTAAGGTACCGGTAAACCCACTGAAGGTGGGCCACCCACCAATGTGTACCGAAGAAGTCTGGCACGTCGGGGTAGACACACCCGACCGTGCCAGGTGAATGCTGGGGGACGAAGCGGGGGTTGACTAGGCTATCTACCAAGGCCAACTGATCCCGCTCCCGACTCCAATGACTGCCGTGTCCTTAAGGGACTTGGCGGGTGCTTGGGGCACACCCCACTGGCTTGTTAACACCGCTAGGTTTCCCGCCAGGGACCACAAAGAGTGGATTTGCCCGGAAGGGCCAAAATAGCTGCCACTACTAGTAACCAAAGTTACTAGTAGCGACACCTTTGGAGCGGCGTGCGGAGACGCGACGGCCGCAGTGACGTCACGCAGAGGGGCGCGACGAGGCGGAGAGTGGGGGCGCCGGAGAGCGCGGTGGGGCGACGAGCAGCGAGACGTCCGCACGGAGCGACGGCTGGCGAGCTACAATGAGGGAAAATAAAAAAAAAATTTTTTTTTTACGAGTTTGACGCGGATGAAGTCGCGGGCAACAGCTAGTCTATACTATCTATACCATTATTATAAAGAGGAAAGATATTTTTGTTTGTTTGTACCGAATAAGCTCCGAAACTACGGGACCTATTTAAAAAATTCTTTCACCAATAGAAAGCTACATTATCCCTTAGTGATATAGGCTATTATTAATCCTGAAAAAAAAAGTTTATTTAAAAATCAAAAACCCGACTGCTTATGAAGCGAACTAAAAAGTTATAAATAAGAAGAAAATCTTGCTGTGCAGTCGGAGGATACATATGGTTCTGGTCAGCCAGCTCGTGAATATGTATCCTCCTTTTTAAATTAACTTTTTTTATTTACAACTTTTTAGTTATCTTTTTTTTTCGAATTATTTTTAAACATATAAGTGGTATATATTTTTATAATCACCTCTTAAAACTCTTCATTTTGATACCCCACTCGATGGGTATGGAAGAAAAAACATTGGGACCCGGACAATATGGCGCCCAAAATCCACCAAATTTGTTTTTTTTTTAAATTCATCTTACTAAGAATACTTGGGCGGTCAAGACCTATCTAACGATGTCTTAATTATATGAAACCGTTTAGCGGTTTGAAAGATATGAGGTAATAAAGAATATTACAAACATCCAAACATACATACTTTCATACAAGATACGCGCGAAAAACATAACCCTTTCCTTGTAGCCGGGTAAAAACGGTCCTGTGGGGTGGTCCACGGGAGCGAAGCTGCGGGGAACAGCTATACTAAACTAATATTATAAACAGGAAAGATTTTTTGTTTGTTTGTACCGAATAGGCTCCGAAACTACTCGACCGATTTGAAAAATTCTTTCACCAATAGAAAGCTACATTATTTCTGAGTGACATAGGCTATTTTTTATCCCGAGAACGGGTCCTGTGGGGTGGTCCACGGGAGCGAAGCCGCGGGCAACAGCTAGTAGTATATATTGTAATTTAAAATATTGCTGAAGTTACTTATTATGTTTGGGATACTGTAAACTGTAATAACAAACTCAATCAATGTAAATCAAAATTCTGTAAAATGATTAAAGTTCATAAAAAAATCACAGCAAGTGAGCTTTTATTTATTCTTCCCGCAACGGAAAATTCCTTCACAAAATTTTTACACAAGTAGAGTAAACATATCTGAAATGAAAATAAAGCACATCAAAAGAAAGTAAATGGTGTAAAATGATGGATTGCTAGAAACACGACAAGTACGTGACGTTGAAAACATTAAAATTGGTACTCAAAGAGGATAATGTGAGATCAAAAGTAAAAAGTAATACGAGAGATGTATACGCAAATTCAATATTACAATGAATAAATATTTTATACCTATGTCACATTTTTATTGAAGCTTTCAGTTATTGTACTATGAACATGAATATATGAAATACACAATTTAATAAATATTAAGTCTAATTTCTTCAGTAAAAAAAGATACTAGGAATGAATAATGGTGAAATGGATAGAAGGAAATCAGATTATGGAAGACCACGGAGCAAAAACTGCTGAAAACTTTGCGAAGTTCGGTGACATGCTGTCATAAGTGTGCTCTCACCTTAGGACTTAGTTCAGATAACAAGTTCTCAACACAATGCCGGTTATAAACAATAGCGTGACAAGGAACCAATTTTTTACATTTACGGCATTTTCTTTAAATCTTTCTGAGGATATTCTAAATGATCTTTATTCGTACCTTTTATTATGAGTTTAAATTGTTTTAAGAGAACCTAGTGATCTGTTTATGTAAATTATTTCACTTAAGACTACACCTAGCCAGGGCCCGACCTAGGAATTTCATCGATCCGGTCATAAACAATATTTGCCACCCTTGGCACCGTTTAAAATACGGTTTGAATTCATTTATTTCTCAAGATTACAGTTTTGTTGTCCAGGAGTAGTGCTTTTAAGTGAAAACATTACGAATATATGAAGGTAATAGTTTTAACAGTCGGATCGGATAAAGCTGCTTTTTTGACAACATCGAGCGAAGTGTGCTCGAAAATTTCACCTAAGAATTTTTGCAACTTTATGAATGCTAAGTTAAAATAAACGGTGGGTTTACATCACAGCGAAGCGAGCTTAAAAAGTTAGTTAGCTACCACGAATAAGGTTTGCTGATGAAATGAAAAGGGCTGTTAGTGCAGTTTGGCCGCCCGTCGTTTATGCCGCTCTGGGCAATTGCCCGGCTCGCCCTCTCCCCCTAGATCAGGCCCTGACTATAGCTAAGTGCTATTCGCTGCAATGTCCTGAAAGATTGCATGTTTTCATAGGAGTGAAGCTGAGAATAGGCTTAGGCAAATGTTATGTAATAGATAGATATTTATATCTACAAAGACAATCACTATAACATGACCCGAAAATCATATAATTGGGGCTAGTAAAGCTACAAGAAACTAAAGAGTCCTTAAGACGTTCAAACCAACGAATATTTGATTGAAATGTTACCGTCGTCTTTAAAGCACATCAAGCACTCGTCGTCTAGATTGCCTACCGACTAATGTATACGCGACAGCGCTTTACACCGCGTCGCACCTCCTGATGCATGCTACATACTTTTCCTTGTCGCATATCGCAAGGTACTGCCACAGAATACATAAGTACAAAAGGTCTGTTCCATACAACGAGGGAAAACGCATACACACAAAGACAAGCTTCTACTTACAATGAGTGCAAGCGCATTCGCGACAGTCATTTCTTTGAGAACGCCGCGCCAATTGTTCGCGTATTAGACCCCAAACAGCTTGCGTGGTTACTTAGGCAAGGTAGCGTGTAGAAGTGACTATGGCGGGCGCATAGCGTCAGGTGACGAAGTGGCCTCACTTGCAAGCGATTGTCTATTGTTTTACCCTGAGGAAACACGTCTTTATATAAGCCATTCTCAAGATACAATGTTTACTAACAAACGAAAACAGCAGATTTTTTTGGGTAATCACCATGCAATTGTAATGTTCCTACAATATTATTATGATTTTACCTGTAAATCCCAACAAATTGTCATAATTTTCATTTGTATTTGTCATGTTTATGAGAAATCAATACAATAAATTTACAAATCGTCAATAATTAATCAAAAACAAAGATTAGTATCGCCAGAGAATATTTAACTTTTTATCACTGCCAACCCTAACGAATTTCAGACTTGACATCAGATGGAAAACAATTGGTCGTTTTTTGACAACAACTCGAAATTTAGAAGAGTACATTCATACATTATTTATAGTAATTGAGCATCATTTTAATTTAGTTTTAGTATTGAATAGGGTGTTACGTTCCACTTCACGCTGTATATTGCTTGTCAGTAACCTGGCCGAATATACTCTACTCAACAACAAATATTTTAAAATAGTAAAACGAATTCGTGATATAATGTTGTTTTTGTTGTTGTACATCGATATAAAGCGGTCAAGCGCGAGCCTATTAATAAAAAAATAAAAAAAATAAGAACATAAAATATCCCAGAGTCTAGACAAGTGTCATTAGATGTCAGCGATGGCGACAGTCGAAATGCCAAAATGTAAGGGACTGATCACGTGACATTTCGATACCGTTTGACATTGCCGTACATTTTTGACATTATACCAGTTGCTATCGCCACGGTTTCGATGATTGAATATCACTTGTCTAGGGCTTCAGATTCATATTATTAGAAGATTAGATAAGAGCAAAACTAAAAATTAAAATGTTTGATACCCCCGCTGTCAGCCGATTGAGCTGTCAGGAGCTTTCAGTGTTTTGTCAGTTAACATTGAATGTACCTTGATCTTGGCCAGAATATACCTCCTACAACAACAAACGATGTTCTGTGGCCGCCTAATCGCACCCGCACCTGCCCTGCATCCTAATTGTATAAATTCAAAGAATGTAGAGAAGTGCTTTGCTTGTATTCATTGTAACATACACGTATTAGTGCATGATCCTGTTTTCGCTCGTTGTATAGATTTAACCTTCTGTAAAATACATATGTGTAACGCTCAGCCTGTGTGAGCGCCTACGGTCATGGTAGAGAGCCGCAGGTACAGAGACCGCTCTAACAGATGGCCGCCAGATGTGCGGCATGAGCCTCGCCGACGCGCCCACGCCGGCCCCGGGCCCGCTGGCCTGCCAGTCAGTAGAGATTCGAGTCAAGTCGCGCACGCTAGATAGATCGGGTATTTTACGGTTCAAGCTCGTTCCCGCCAAAACTATTGTCGTAGCTTTAAGTTTAGTTGTACGAATAGTTAGTGATATACTGTTGTTAGCGCGTAAGAACATTAATGTACAAAGTGTTGCGTGTATTAAAAGTGTTTATCGTGGCATGAACTGAAATCGTTTTATTACGACATCCTAGCCGCCCTTATATATGTATGTATTTTGTGCTAACGGTATGTGCACATTACTTATGTAGTACACTCTACGACTTAAAGGAACGCTTAGTTGGAACCCAGGGTAAATTATAACATGTGCTGCCAAGCTTTGAAATTTGTAACGTATTTTTAATATTTGATAGGATTTAGCTGTTGTTTGACTTTGTTTAGGGGTTCCTTTCTTTGTAAAGACTTATTAAATATATAAGTAAGTGGAGTGTGTGTATAGTGTTGTTGAATATTATGTTAACTTCTGTTTATAAAAAATAAGGCTATTAAGTAAAATAAATGACTCAAAATATAAAAGTTAATCAACTTTCACAGCTCAGTTGTGCTTGCCTCGAAAATAAATTAACTCAGCTTAACCAAGCCTCTGAACCACATTAGTAAAACATACTGCCACAAAACCGTCCAGAACTTTTCAGACACTAGAGAGTGGTCGACAAAAAACAGGAAAAAAGTTAGGGTTGCTACAGTGGCCAGGAAACGCCAGAGACTTTTTTCGATCGGTGGGATGCCAGTGGAACGGCCTCCTGCATATTTTAATGTCCCGTGTTGCCCCGAGCTTAGAGTGCGAGGTAACTTCGATTGAAAAATCCGCGAACTGCCTCGTCACCAAAGTTATTAATCACATTGTGGTGAAATTGATGAACGAAAATGTTGCCGTACTGTAAGAAGTAACGTTTTTGGATCACCTAACTTTACACTAACAGGTTTCTAGAATATTGCTCTGTCATGAATCTAAAAGACTGATCAAGATTAGTTGACTCGGCACAGACTTTAGTTATTTATTTATGGACACTATGTTGGGATAGTTTGTAGGAGTGAATGGTGAAGGGGAATTGGCGGAAATTGTACTCAAGTGAAGGCATCGTCCCTAGCCTATGAGTTACAAATATATTGCAAGTCGGGCGCTATGATGCTGCCTAAAAAAAATCTTTTTTACTACTTACTTCTCTTCGTTTTTTATTTATCTCTTTTTAGTTTTGGTACGTACTTCCAAATACCATGCAAATCATTTATAGTCAAAGAAAATCTCATGACGATTCCAATAAGCCCAAACACGACTAGGATCGATTGTTTTATTTCGGAGTGCCAGTGCCTACCTGCCGGCTTTATCATCAGATCAGTTCGATGTTACCATTTTCATCAGAACCATTTATTTATAAGTATTTGCTTCATCATAGTCGGTTAGCTATTCGATATTACTTATACCCGTGACATACTTAGCATTAAGGAGTTCCAGTGGCCATCTGTGGTCTTCTTCATCAGTTCCATTTCACCAATTTCTGAGTGTAAATGATTGCATTATTGATAAAAATACCAAAATCGCTATATGTATGCCTATAATATTTGAGGAGATTCCTCGATTTATTTGGTATGCTATTATCAGATCCTGGTTTCATTATCATGGTATATCTCCCTTGGGATATCGCCGTTCCAAAAAAAAATAATCATCAAAATTGGTTCATAAACGACGAAGTTATCCGCGAGCACACATACAAAAATACGGTTGATTTGAGAATCCTCCTCATTTTTTGAAGTCGGTTAAAAAAAGGGCACCTGTTTTTCTAAGCAAAATTTTGATATCGTTTATCAAAGAAAAGTTCTGGAGTGGCGACCGCGAACCGGAAGACTTTGCATTGGAAGGCCTCCCACCGGGTGGACCGATGACCTGGTGAAGGTTGCGGGGATTCGCTGGTTGCGAGACGCACGGGACCGGTCTATGTGACAACGCTTGGGGGAGGCCTATGTCCAGCAGTGGACGTCTTTCGGCTGATATGATGATGATGATGATATCGAAGAAATCATGACAGCAAGGCGCATTATTATTTTAGCCGAAATGGGGTCCACTGTTGCAAATAGATCTCCCCAAGTGTCGTCATATCTACCGAACCTGTGCTTCCTCCATTCAGCGGATGCCGCAGTATTGACTAAGAGTCCCAGTCTCCTGATTATAAACCGATTACATTCTACTCGTCGTATCACAAAAATTGCAAAACAAATATGGCCCAATCGCAGTCCGTAAATTTTTGTAAGCTTCCTTACAAGAAGTACTACGGCTACTTCAGAACCGAAATTTCACGGACACGGATTGGATGTAGTGCGTAATCGCCCTGAAACCCATGCTTTGATCGGCCTCGGCGAGGATTGCCCGAAAGATCGGCCCGCGTTACTGTTATTGTTTAGTTACGAGTTCTTGTAACTATGTGAATTAGGCACTTGTCCCACCGCTGATGATCAGCGAGTAAAGCCAGAATCTAAAAACGAGTTGGCGAGCAGTGAATAGCGAGTCTGTAGTTCCGATAGTTTTTTCGCTCGGCTATAAGCGAGTATTCTTGTGCGACGGGGGATTACTTGATCACTCGCTTGGGACTGCCGCACTTTAGGTAAAAATTAACGCTGGTTTATCTCGGCATGATTTCTGACCACCAAGCGAGCAAGCGAGCATCGCTAAGCGTGTATTGCTGAGCAAGTATAACTTTGATACCTCTTGTTGCTGCGATAAACTTCTGGTGAGAGTGTACTCACCGGCAGTGTAAACAGCCAGCGATCAACTATTACTATGTGTCTCTTTTATTGACACGGGGTCTTGTAGCTTTGTACGTTTCTTCACTGAGAATAGTGATAGCTAATCGGTTATTCGTCGGCGGTGGGATAGTTACCTTATGTTGCAGTAGGGTACCCACTTCGGGGTGCGGGTCAGGTAACCTCCACGTTGGCCTAGTTGGTTGCTGGTCTCTTT
The DNA here is from genome assembly GCA_945859665.1 of Anorthoa munda. Taxonomy (NCBI): domain Eukaryota; kingdom Metazoa; phylum Arthropoda; class Insecta; order Lepidoptera; family Noctuidae; genus Anorthoa; species Anorthoa munda. The sequence continues at coordinate 1,008,296 of OX243913.1, forward strand.
CGGATACGTCCGGGGGGAAGAGCAACCCGCTGGGCTGGTGCACTCTGGGCACCGTCAATAACTTCCCATTCGTGGGTTCTTGTTGGCGGTGGCGAATAACCTGACAGGGGGGGGATGTCGCTCTGGGTGTTCCTCTGATTAGCAGAGGACACACCAGATGCGACATGGGGGTTGGGCTAGTCTGGGTAGGTAGGTAGGGGTAGGTTAGGTAGGTGACTTGTCGTTGCCGGCCCTCCTTTGGCGTGGGATGGTCGGCAGGGACAAGTCGGTGAAAGGAGGAGGCGGCGGAGCGTCGGTCACGACGCGCCGCCGCAGACGCGGTGGGCGGCGTCTGGCCTTCGCGGGCCGGATGCCGCAGACGCGGAGGGCGGCGTCTGGCCTTTCTTGGGCCAGATGCCGCAACGTAGGGGACCGTGGGTGGAGGGCCGGGGTGTCCAAAGTCCACAGGGTCCAGCGCGGTGGAGGGCACGGCGCAGCACACCGTCTAGGTGTGCCCAGCGGGGGCGTAGTTGCGCCGTGCCCTGACAGGTCCTCTCGCTTCCCGGTGTGGTAAATTCCATGCTGGGGATCGGGAGGGCCTGGGCGGTGGTTGCCTCCTTTTGCGACGACGCCATGTCGCGGAAGGAGGCGGCGGAGAAGGGGTGGGGGGTGGGCGGTTGTACGATCGCCTCCTCCCACCTCTTGGTGGTGATTAGCGGGCGACAGGCGTGGGGGCGCCTCTCGTCTGCATTGCACAATCACCACCCTCGTCGTGCGTTCCCGGGCCCCTCCGCTAAGGGAGGGGCGTGAAGGGCCCGCCATAAAGGTGGGCAGTCGTCGGCGGAGGACTGGACGTAAAGGCTGTGCCGGTTTCCCAGTCCTCCTCCACTCAGACGATGCGGGAGTGCCGCTGGGTTATTTTAGTGGGTATACCGGGCTTGTCCGGGGAGTCCCACATAGCCCCCCATTCCCCCAATGGGTGGGTATGCGTAATGCATTTTTTCCCAGCGAAACCAAAAAAAAAAAAAAAAAAAAAAAGGGTACCCACTTCAAACTGAACAAAAGAATTTCCATCCCAGCATACCATAATAATTCAAGCCGTAACCTCGTAGTCATAACAAAACCTTTAATAGTTTTCCATAACATTCTTAAGCTTAATCTTAGAGCCAGTCGTTGAAGCTAAGTTATAGCATTTCCGAACTTTCAAACTGCTATCAAAGATCACGTTTAATATGCCGTAGGAACTACTTAGTATCACGAGCCGGGAGAGGGTTTAATGAGCTCTTTGGAGGTTCTGAGCGCACGGTTGGCGCAGTGGTTGAGCAATCGACTGCTGCGCTGCGTGTCGCGGGTTCGATGCATGATGCCCGCACGGAACAAAAGTTTGCATGACCTACAGATAGTTGTTCCGGCTCTGGGTGTTTGTGTATGTGAGTTTATTTGTTTGTAAACGCACCCACGATACAGGAAGAAATTCCTAGTGTGGGGCAAGAAAGGGCAAAAAAAAGCTGGTCAATTATATTGTGTTATTTTTTTTATATATATGCGTCCCGCTATGCCTTAGGGAAAATAAGTATACTATTTAATACAATTTATTTAGAACTCACGTATTTTCCTAACTAGTGTTTAAATAACAAATTCATGATCTACTCCACCGCATCTTTTATTATTACATGGAAATTCAGAGAAATAATTGGTAATGAAGACCTTGATCCATTGCACCCTAGAGGTTACATGAAACCCAAGAAGGTTGACAGAATTCATAAAAAGGAAAAGATTCGCAAACTATATGTACAAAAGTATATAAGAAAGAAACCAAAGGGAAAGTAAAATTTATTCATTAAAACATTAACGAATCTTAAAACCGAATAGGCCCACATTTATTCGAATTTTAATCTACGAGCTAAAATATTTCAGTTCAAGCCAGACGGTCACATGAGCGAAACCGAGGTTAATGGCTAGTGCAATAAATTTCCCACCAAATTTAATTACGGCCATTTAAAATACTACGAAATACGTTTACGAGCTACGAGCAACGATATTACGAGATCCACACAAAAAATTTAATGAATCAAGTTAAAACGAAATGTTCATAATGAATGTTGTTCACTACACAACGCATGGCAATAACGTCATGTTACTACATTTGCCGCGTAGCAACCGCTACGCCGTAGGCATTCGTAGCTCTCATAACTACGCGCTACGCGGCTACATTACGCCGCCTAGTCGTATCGTTTCGGTGAATTATTTGTATTACCGTGGGTACCTTTCACTCTGCTTTTACTGATATTTTGGGCTTACATAACATCACGCTAATGATCCGTAAAGGGTTAAGCAGAATTGCTAGAGCCATCCAAATCTCCTCAGACATAGATATTGTGTTATAGCAAAGGAGTTGTGCAATTGTTTCCATTAGTTAATACTTCAACAATAGCCGTTTCCTATTGTCATTATCTACGACTCACGGAACGATAAGCTGGCTTATGTTTTCTTATAACTTGAGAACAACTTGAAAATTTCAAAATTAAACGTCCTTTTGGAATTGAGTCGGCTAATAAATGACGACAACCGGTTTAGTTGAGGTAACTCAATAAAACTTCCGATAAAACGTCAACTCGTTGAATTATTTAAATAACGAAATTAGTCAAAGTAATCATTGACTTTGCGAGGATATCTACGCATAATAAATGCAATTTAAATATTCTAACCTTTTGTTTAATAATATCAGCCTGTTAATAGGGTGCATTTAAATACTAAGAGTGGCGAAATTAAAGGCCGGTGCGGCTTGGCTAATCAGCCTTGCCATCAATATTTTTTACAAAAATAGGTACGAGTTATTCTCGATTTAGTAAAGTCATTGACAATCTCTTGACAGATGACCACGACCGATCATTATATTTTTTGGGTTTGAAATAATCCAATGACTTCGCTTTGGGTGAAGCGGGAGGGTGTATCAGGCTTTTACTGACTAAAACCCACCCCTGTTCCTTTAGTAACTTGTGCCAGGGCCGCGGTAACTCTCGTCCAAAGTTATCCGCGAAGACCACGACAAAAGAGTCACGACATTACTCCTTTTATTCAACCGACCATAAAAAAGGAGACTAGGTTATCAAGTAGTCTGTATGCTTTTGTATGTTTGTTACGTCATTTCTCCGCCACTTATGAACCAATTTAGATTATTCTTTTTTTATTTGAAAGCTGGTGATTCTCATGTGTTCTCATTTAAATTTGATCAAGATCTGACGCGTAGATTTTAAGTTTATAATTTAGCCTATTTTCAAATTCATATTTCATTTTTTTAAGGTACCAAAAAAGATAAAAATAAAAACTTTTTACCAAAAAAAATTAAACCGACTTCCAAAAACAATATTTGACTATGAATTTCATTATGACCCGGTTTGTGTAAATTCACGATTTAACAATTTCAAACACAGCACGAATATATCTGCAAAAATTGCTTTTATCGCTCACCCGAGCGAACTCTGGAGTCTGTTCGTTGGCGTTCAGTAATAACTTTACAAACAGAGTTACCCGTCACAATCCAGGCCTTATTCACTCACTATATACTGTATTATGAAATTCCCCATTTACAGACATAAAACTCGTCGGGTGCGACATAAAGTTTTATTTTTACTATACTTCCGTGCGTTTTCATAAACGATGAGTGCGGGTGTGAATGTGAGGCGACGTTTACGTTGGCGTTGATGAATTTTCTTCATTAAAATCTTTTGTGGGTACGTTCTTATCAGTCACGCATGATGTCTAGACTTTACGACGATAAAGATAAAAGGTAGTGAATTGGCGAGATCTTAAACATTTTTTGCCGAAAATTCTGCCTTGAAAAGGGTATACAAAATGTTTAGTAACTCTGCGCGGCTGGCAGAGATATTCAATTGAGTGTCAATCATTCTGAAGTGACGGTCGACACTTGACTGTTTCAAGCCACACGTGATAGATGGAACTATCGCCATTCTTGGCCATCATATGTTAGGCTTCACAGCACACACGAGAGAGTTTGAGTTAATTTATTTTCTTGCATACATCACATCAATAAAATTGGAATACTTTTATGTTTCACTATTTTTCTTAAGGTATATATGCCTCACTTAAATGACTGACATCTAAATTATCAATATAAAAAATTAAAGCAACCCCATGAAATAAAATTTCGTGACAGATATATTTAACTGCAAAAAATAACACAAAAATGCCAAATCTCGAAAAAAACTGCTGATGTGTCTTTCTATAAAAATAAGATTAGTTTGTGTAAAATATGCACATTTATCAATATTAATAGTTGACTCGCCAACGCACCACCGCACAGGCCGACAGTCCGATAACGACTGATCGCCCCACCACTCGGACCGGTATTTATAACCGAGCAGCGTGTGCGCACGAGGCAGCTTTACAATACTGTTATCGGCTTGTAGCGCGATCTATTGATATCTACATACACTACATCCCTTCCTTGTTTTAAACAGTTGGATGTAACCAGAATTATTAATAAGACATTTAGCATATTCTGATTTTTATTATTGGCATCTCTGGCATAACAAAATGACAGCACAATAATTTAAAAATCATTTACTGGTTTAATTTAGTGTTTCCTTTTACCCTTCCTCTTCTTCTATTCCATTTTCTGATTCCCATCTCGGGCCTACTGATGAAGGTACCCCCTCTCCATCCAATTTCTCTAACGTTAGTTGAGAATTCATGGTATTAATTAGTTACCTGGAACCAATACACGAATCGTCTCGCGCGCAAGCCCTACGACTTTGACCCTCCCGAACAAGCAGGCCTCCGAACAGGCTCCAGCACCGTAAGCCAACCTGCCTTTCCGCTCAACGTCTGTGGACCACATGAAAGTCCTCAACTTGATCGAGACTTGGACTGCGCTGCAGTCCCTCCAACGGCGCCAAATCGACCACCGGTACATCGAGGTAACGAAGTGCGGGCACAAAAACACCACTACGCTAGTCCGGCCTTGCGACCTGGCTCCGGTATCCATCCCTCCGCAGCGAGGTGTGGGACAGGGAGACGCCACCTCCGAAACCGTCCACCGCTGCACTGGAGGACGCCTTCAAGGCTCCGTTCCGGAGAGGGCCAGGCATCGACGTCAACGGCGAGCACATCGCTCACCTTCGGTTCGCCGATGATATAGCTGGCATGGCTGACACCATGGAGGTCCCCAGTACAACGTTCGATTACCTAAGTAGAGCTTCCGAAAGAGTGGGTCCAAAAATTTATATGGCTAAACCAAAGTGATGTTAAACGCCCATGTCGCGCCCACTTCCGTCAAGATCGGAGACTACACATCCGCAGCGGTAGACAACCATGCATGACTTATAGTCCAGCTAGGCAGGTCCAACCTCAAGAGAAGTCAAACGTCGAATCTCACTCGGCGAGGCAGTGTCCGGGAAGCTGCGCGGCATCCTCTCGTCCAGGTCGGACGGGGACGGCCACGCTTTCTTTTGCCCTGGGCATTCCAATCCAGCGCTTGCTTCGGTATGTGATCAGAATCCCTTCGCAGCTTGTGGCCAATCGAACTCCATTTGCGACGCTTGATCTGGCGGTCGATCGGGCTCTTGTGGCATTGCTCCAACAGCTCTACGTTGGTGATGGTCTCGGGCCAGTAAATGAAAAGTATGTGACAAAGACAGCGGTTTACGACGACTTAGATCTGGCTAGAGATGTATTTTGTGACCTTCCACGTTTCGCACCCGTAAAGCAGCACGGATTTGAGTTGAGAAGATTCGAGTTTAATCCTTCGGGTCAATTTCCGCGATTGCCAAACAGGTCTCAGCTGCGCGAAGGTAGCTGATCGTGCTTTAGTGATCCTTGATGCGATGTCCTCATCACTACCTCCAGTTTCTGACACGACGCTCCCGAGGTAAATGAATTTCTGGACGCGTTCCACTGCCTCTGTGCCAATCAGCAACGGTGAAGTATTCTTCACACCAGATGTCATCTCTTGAGTCTTCCGGGTGTGAACAGTATGTACATAAAAAGTACCATTACTGCTGACATCTTTTATTTTTCTTTGATAACTGTTAATTTAATTACCAGTAGGCATAATCTACTGTTATTTCAATCATTCTCAGATGATTGTCAATTTAATGACCAGTAGGCATAATCTACTGTTATTTCTATCATTCTCTGATGACTGTCAATTTAATGACCAGTAGTTATAATCTACTGCTATTTCTGTCATTCTCTGATGACTGTCAATTTAATGACCAGTAGGTATAATCTACTGCTATTACTGTCATTCTCTGATGACTGTCAATTTAATGACCAGTAGTTATAATCTACTACCTGTCAATTTAATGACCAGTAGATATATTCTACTGCCTGTCAATTTAATGACCAGTAGGTATATTCTACTGCCTGTCAATTTAATGACCAGTAGGTATATTCTACTGCCTGTCAATTTAATGACCAGTAGGTATATTCTACTGCATTTGTGTGCTCTTTGATTTATTAATTTAGAACTAATCATGTAGCACAAATCAAATAACTAATCATGAGGTCAAAGGTTCGACTCCCAGGTCGAGCAGTGTCACTCGGTTTCTCCATCAGGAACCTCCCAATAATACACCATAAGCGTGATGTTATGTTATGCCAGTGTTTGCCACCTAGGCTCACAGTTGCCACAATGGCCAACTAGGCTACTCTTAACCAAACTTGATTATTGGGTTCGTGAAAATAGGGAAATTTTAGAATTCTAGCTTTATTCCAACCAAATCTTAAGTTTTAACTAACTTTAACCACAATCGTACCAAAGAAACTTTAAAACTCTACTGCAGTAAAACTGCCAAGCCAACAGGAACCCTCGAGTAAAGCCTCTAACGCCTCGGCTCTCTAGCCGACCAGCAATCGCATTGCCCTCACACGACGGTCTATCTAAACCCAGACCTCCGACAGAGCTAAACGCAATATTGCGCACCTACGGACTACTTGTGTTGCCTCAAAATATACCGATTTACGGCCACGACTACGCTGAACCACTGGTATGGTCGAACACACACTACGGCCGATAGACTGAATTACCTAACCTTCTACAGCTTGCTCATCAATCATTATTATCGAAATCAACATCGACTGGAACGTGAGTACCCACTATCATCTTCCTAAACCTATCGTGTGTATACTTTTAAGTTCTAAGCTTTCAGTGTAGTAAGTACCTATTTAAAGCTTTCAGTGTATAACGATCACCGATGGCGAAAGGTTCCTCTAAGCCTTAGTAGTAATTGATCAGAACCCGTATCAGCTTAGATAATATACGACGCTCATGGCACGACTGCCGCAGCAGCTAGTAAAACTCATGCCACCCATATCGTCATTACCTCAAGTGATCGACCACCACGATGTGTGTCACTTCAAATAGAGTCTACGACTACAGGTTATTACAAAACCAATACAACGATAGTCGCCTTTGAGATCCATGTCCCGGCTACATCACCAGCTGCCCATCGCCCCCTGAACAACTCACAAGTGAATTTTAGGTAAGACTACAGACAAGTGCGTACAGTGCGACCTAATAGCCACGGTATGTGTTCTCCTGCTTGGTGGAGGAACTCCCCTCACTGTTTTCTACGTTTAACTCGTTAGGAGCACTACTTAGAGGCGTCCTTTGTATGCCTCGTGAGCGTATTTATTCGTTCTATTACTATTTAAAGATTTCAAAGGATAGCGATCGCGGGATCTAATGTTACTTTAAATGACAGTTGTGCAGTCCTTCACAAGGGATATCTCATCCTTACTGAACAAAATTTTGAAACTATTACCGTCAATAATAAATTCATTATGTACTGGCTTTGTACTAGATATGTCTCGATTACCTAGTGATAGTGCTAGGTATAAATACAACCAATTCAATGATCAAACACAATTAACTCAAAACTTATCATTTTATTTGGAATTATCATTTTTCTTGAATGAAGTACGGCATTGTTACTATATCGCTCTAACGTCCAAACAAAAATAATCAGCTAAGGTTAGCTAATAACCTATAGTGATATTCTTCAACAACACTAAAAATTGACCAGTGATAGCCAATATGGATTATGACCTGACATGACCCATACTGTATACAAAACCAGAAGTTTGAACAATAACCACTTGTCCTGAGCCATAACAAAATGAATACGACTCACCAGATTGGCATAAAGATTCGTGTGTATGGATCCACACATCCACACGCTCCTCCTTGTCCTGTCCAGCTCCTTGGTTGTTGCTCCGCTCCGGACTGGTTTTTCATTATTCGAGATTCTGAGGGTAGTCGCAGAAAACTCGACGACTTCTTAAATTAGTCCCACATTGTCTGCCATGTAGACGCGAAGCTGAAGGACTTACTTCTACTGCATTCAGTTTTGGTGGGACCAAAACAATAAGACGTTGACGGTGTAGTGTGCCACCAGTGTGCACAGTGTGTTTAAGAGGTTGAATTCCACAGCACTACTCAGCAAGTGCACTACTTATCGTATACATTTGATGCACTTCAAAAACGAACCGCCACTGATTTTAACCGTCACCGTCATTCCACACTTTTCTTTTTCTTGTATTTTTTTTTAAATCTTTTTATAACAAAGTCTTCATGTTCCTTTTAGTGAAAAACAGCTTTATTTATTACTTTATTCACTCTACGGTTTTCTCCTCGTCGCCAATGTAAAATATGCACATTTATCAATATTAATAGTTGACTCGCCAACGCACCACCGCACAGGCCGACAGTCCGATAACGACTGATCGCCCCACCACTCGGACCGGTATTTATAACCGAGCAGCGTGTGCGCACGAGGCAGCTTTACAATACTGTTATCGGCTTGTAGCGCGATCTATTGATATCTACATACACTACAGTTTGCAATAAAAATCGAATGCTAGCCATCTGGCTAGATAGCTTCAAGTCGAGAAAAACTAATTTATCTTCTAATAGTTAACGATTTAAACTATCCAATTCCACTATACGAGTTCAGACCACGTGAAGTTCTTAAAAAGCCATTTCGTAAAACCCGTATATTAAAATAATGTACATACATGAATATACACCCGGTTTGTCTTTGTTTTACGGCAGTGAGGCAAGAGGTGCTAAAATGAATATATACTTAGGTACATACTTACCTGCCCACATGTAAACTGAATGCAGAAATGTAAAAGTAATGACAGATTTCTTGTACTTTTAGCGCATCCTAAAAGCTTTTAACTGTATGGTGCTAGTTAGACGCCCCACATTATGTGTGTAGGTTCTATTGACATATTTTAAAGAGACGTATGGAGATATATTAGGACCGAAACATTGAAAAATGAGGCTCCTGCATATATAAAATAGATGGATTCTTATTCAGATAAAATAAATATAGCCTTATTTAACAATCTTACATGAAATTAATAGACATTTATTTTTACAAGTTTAATTAGTAGTCACAATAGTGTTATAAAATTACAATTCAGATTTCAGAATAGGCGAAAATCCGATTGGAAATAGGCTGAAATCAATACGCATAAACCAATTAGGGGACGTAAAAATAAACCGAAACACAGTATTCGAAGGATGTCAATTATAGAGTCGTAGATATCTATTTCCGCGTGGACTCGATTGGTAAATGATCAATATTTTAATCGATTCGATTCCGTATCGAGTCACACCGCTAATTGGGATCGCTCAAAGTCTGCCGAAGCTTGCCTGCCGTGATCTTTTCGGCCTTTGGGTATGTAATATAATATTTACATGACTCAATTAATTGGTATCTTCATTTGTGTTGCGTTAATGTTTTGATAGTTATGGGATTTTCCACGGCGGGGATTCAGTTAGATTGGTAATTTGTATCCATCTAATGTTCTCGATTTTCATAATTTGAAGTTTATAATTTGAGTGTAATTAGGAAGAAAATATTTATAAAACTTAAAAAAGCAAAATCATTTCTCAAATTATACTTTCCATTTATTTTTACGGTCAAAGCCTCTGCTATGCCTAAAAATATTATCATGACTACTGCCCTGATCCGTCCTATCGCCGACATCCTAAAAACAAAAGCTGACTCGATAAAACCGTACAAATAAAGTCATTCAACTCCGTTGTATCACGTATAAATCTATAATTTACACTACAATCAACACAAAGGAGGAACGGAATATTCCTGGACACAAAGTGAGACAAAAATAGTTGCTTATGAAACGGGTTGCTTTAAATTGCCTTAATGTATAATGGATTCTCCGTATATCGCCGTTTTACTTAGCATAAGTGTCACGTTTCTGTCCTCCACCCTTTAATCACGGGGTTTTCTTTGATTTAATATACGAGTACAGAATGTAATTTAGTTATTATACTTATATGGATATATCGACATAAAATGTGCGATATTTTCTACTGAGGGGAAGAATACACCTGTCACGGACATCTTATCTGTATTGGGTATGTTGTGCGATACCGGGAAGAGCTTTTCGGCATTTATTGGGCAGAGTTCCAATGTTGGATACATTCTTTTAACTTTCAACTTTCCATTCTTATAACGAACTTTACCCGAGTATTCATCTCTTTTTGTGGATATTTTTTTTAAATTCCGATTAAAAGATGGCAGAAGCATTTCTGTGCTATACTAGATACAATTAGGGCCCAAGGTCCTTTAATACTTGCAAACGTGTCAGTGGTCCAATATGTGCTTTTGCACACATTTCGTATGACGAGTCTGTCAAAAAAACACAATCGAAAAACCACTGAAATGTTTGTGACACTGGAATTAGTGGATTAAGCTACAACAGTATAGCAAGCAATTAAAAAACACAATTTTGATTGAAACAAAGCATATATTTGAAAAATAAAACACAAAATAATGCGTAACGATTTATGTATCGGTGCATGAATCTGGAAGAAGCAAACAGACTGTCAGAACGTCACATTACAAAAGGGAAAAAGTGTGACTTAATAAAAAATATATGTTTAACATAAAACCGCGTCTCGTGCCTTTATATTTGCATGGGTGAAAGTGCAGACAAGCGAATGAAACAACACTCCATCCGCTGCCTCGCAATCATGAGGACCCTCGACTGTTCCCACGATCCATTAGACATTGCCCCAATTTGTAAAGACTTTCATCCCAATCCATCTTAAGAAAAAATAAAAAAACATACCCGGCAAAGACCGAGTCGGACTCGGCCACCGAGGGTACCCGCATCTTGATAAGAGTATTTATACTTTAAAATAAAACATTTTTTTTTGTCACAGCAAAATTAAGTTTGGCTGATTATATACTAAACAACTGTACTAGTTGGAGACATCGATCTATTTGCCCTGTAATTTATATGTACTAACGCGAACCTCCATCAAATTTATTATTCAGTTAATATTTCTTGTTTAGCGAAAGGCGGGGTTGGTGGTTTATTATTTTAAATGTGATTGGACAAGCATTATTTATTAATAAATAACTATTCTTTATTTCCAGCTGTTAGCATTATCTGTTCCTAAAATAATCAGCTCTATCAGATAGATAGACAAAGTCTCACCATATGTTTTCCTTTTTACCACTTTGGTACGGAACTCTAAAAGTAAGATAAAAAGGTGGAAATGTATTTATTATTTCGCTAACGTCAAGGATCTGAAATTATACGAGACTTTTTGTAGACTTCGTAATGAATGAGACATGAAAACTTACCTGGGAGAAAACTGAATAGAATTTTGTTTGGTTCATTAACGTAGGTATTTCATGAGGTTCAGATTCTTTATGCGTTGTAATTATGTTTTAGTTATTATTTTATTTGTAAGACTAACGAAGTTTTTCACTGGAACATTTCTAGGAAGCATTTTCTTAATATATTCCATACATCTAACTACTATGTAGTTAGTATTAACTGCCTCGTTAGTCACAAGGTGGTGGTCGCAAGGGCTACTACTGAGAGGTCCTGGAGTTGATGCCCGTGTCGGATAAAGTGTTATTGGGTTTTTTCATTAAAAATTTCTCAAGAGCAGCTCGGAGTCTGGATTGGTGCCTGATTGATGGAAAAAGGCTCTATTACACAGAACTTAACATAACTTGCGAAATGCGGGCGTACCTAGATACTATAGGTGCACTTCTGTCTAACCCTTCGGGGAGTATGGGTGTGATGTTATGTCTATACTAATATTATAAAATGCGGGCGTACCTAGATACTATAGATACTATAGGTGCACTTCTGTCTAACCCTTCGGGGAGTATGGGTGTGATGTTATGTCTATACTAATATTATAAAATGCGGGCGTACCTAGATACTATAGATACTATAGGTGCACTTCTGTCTAACCCTTCGGGGAGTATGGGTGTGATGTTATGTCTATACTAATATTATAAAACGCGGGCGTACCTAGATACTATAGATACTATAGGTGCACTTCTGTCTAACCCTTCGGGGAGTATGGGTGTGATGTTATGCTATACTTAAAAAAATGGGTTTCCTAAAACTAGTATCTACATAGTGGGTTAATTTGAGTTGCCAGTTTATCGCCGTCGATTTTATTTTAGTCTTGGTTTTAGTTGTAAGACATGTTAATCCTCACTTAGCTAAAGATTAGAACGAAAAATCAGTGTTAGACAAGATTTGGAAAGTAATAAAAGTTTGACAATAAATCCTTGCTAAATTTATTATTTTAAAAAGTAGGGGTCGTCAGTGGACCATTGAGATGTTTTTTCCATCAAAGTTTGGTAACATTTAGGAAGCACTTCAAACTTAAATTGGCATTTGAAGACAGTTTCCATGTCCATTTTGTTTATGAAGTCTGGCTTCGAAGTAGATTAAAAAGGTGTCCATCATAATTAAATTGGTGCTGAATACCGATCACTATAAAAGGAATAATTAAAATAAGGTTTCGAATTTAATACATATTATAATAAGGCCGGGTAGGTAATAGCCGGAAGGGTCCCTCTTGTCTAGGTCAGTTTATCTCTATTATCGCGCATAAAACTTAAAAATACACCTAAGTACTTAGTAATTCAAAGCAATAAATAACCTTATTCTGACAGTTTAAATAAAATTGCACAGAAATCGACATCATTATTACTATGAAAAAACCGGCCAAGTGCGAGTCGGACTCGTGCACGAAGGGTTCCGTACCATTATCGCAAAACAAGGCAAAAAAATCATTTGTATGGGAGCCCTACTTAAATATTTTTTATTTTGTTTTTTGTATTTGTTCTTATAGCGGCAACAGAAATACATCATCTGTGAAAATTTTAACTGTCTAGCTATAACGGTTCATGAGATACAGTCTGGTGATAGACAGAAAGACAGACAGACGGACGGACCGCGGAGTCTTAGTAATAGGGTCCTGTTTTACCCTTTGGGTACGGAACCCTAAAACGGCAACAAAATATATTGAAAACTCCACACGATACGCGAAACAAATTCACACATTTTCATGTCTCCCAGTAGTTTTCTAAAAACTGAATGTGGATACAAATATACGAAATTGGCTGAACATTTACATAAGGAAGATTTACAAGGAGGTTCTCCTTCGTTACAGAACTGTCAGGCCCTCTGATGCTGATCTTTTGATTGCGTTCGTGTGACATGGGGACAGTGTGGCAAGTGAGAAAAATAATAGCCACGCCACGAGAATACGAGATAATTTGAAAATGGAACGAAGGCAATTGTTTTTTTGTTTGAATAATATGGTGATGTTATATGGCTTCTTAACTTTTTTATCCGACTGCCTTAAAAGGAGGCTAATATTTTAGGTATGCAAGTTGATGATTGATCCTGTTCTTAACAGAAAGTATCGATTACAAAGTATCGACAATGATCTATTATAGTAATGCTAACGATAAGCTTAGTTCTGATCTAAGAAGTTCTAAAGTTTGCTTTGAACTCGATCCCACCTGTTTTCATTTCCTATTTAGATAACAATAATATCCAACAGTAACACGAAATCTTTACATTATATTATCTGAATAAATATTAGTATGGTACCAATTTACACAAAATGTTAAAAAGTTTATTATAAGTACCATTTAGATATAAAATATAATTATACTTACTTATAGTTCCTATAGTTCCGTGTGTATTTTATTATGCTTTAGAAAAGGTGTAACAATAAAAAGTATATAACCTTTGTATATGTACTATATATTTTCCTAAACTATACAAGCATACAGGTAAAATATAACAATCCCCATAGCTGCGATTCTTGACAAATTTCTTTTGTTTCCCTTTTCATATTTTGGTGGAAAACATAACAAAGAAATAAAAAAGCATCATCAAGTTTACTCCCTTGCGGCGTGAACAGAGATTGAGTGTCGGCTGCCATGATGGATGATAGGTACTTAAATACAGAGCCTTTGTCGACCCAAAGGTAGCTCACCATTTCTGAAACTATTTCCAAACATGAGTTATGAAAAACACATGTGAAAGACAAAGCTCTAAAAGAAAATAAAAAATATTAGGACACAGTTGAATGACCTACTATCATTTCAACAAAGGTGTCCTTTTTCTGAAGAGATTTAGAACTTAGTAATTCTCAAATAAATCTTGATCTATTTATTTCACACCGTACAGAATTTAGAAATGTATTCATACGAGTAAACATACAAAATAAAAAGCTTGTCAAATATATTTTTATATTTGCCTTACCCGTACGTTGCCTGCTAAAACATTGGTTCACGCTCAGACCAAAACTTTGTATATTGCGTAGCGCTATCGAATAGCCGCCAAATATCCCAACCAGGGGCCTATCACGGCAAAATATTTCAGAACAAGATAAACAAATAGGACGTAAACAATAACAGACCATATCGCTGTTTCCCTTTGTTTACCCAAGCTTATTCTGCAAAAGGAGAAAAACAGGTATTTTCGTGCCGTCAGCTCTGGGTGCAGATAGGATCTAAATAATAAATCATGTGTACCAAATATGTTACACAAACTTCAGTTTTAGTTCTCCCAAACATAAATAATTCCGCTTTCCTTGTAACCTAACAAAAAGATCACATCTAGGAGATGAAAAGGCAGATTATCGCGGCATGGTTTAGAAAATGATTCAAACAAACAAGAGAAAATATTGAGCGAGATTTCTTTGGGGAATTGAAGTGGCCTCTAAAATTGGATGGTAAACTGAAGCCACAATGGCTTTTATTCTTTTTACCTTGTCGCGAGGGGAGCACCGCGCTAGGCCGGCTCACTACAAAAATATTTGATTGACTGCTCATCAATCTATTTTGATATTTTTTTTAATTTGTTGTTAAAAGCATGGCCCACTTCGCATCAGAATATTAACACCACACACCACACGCTGAAAATTAATTACTCTACCCCAACCACAAACCAGTATGTCCAATGTACAAACTCTTCACAAAAATATGAACGTGCTAGTAAAAGCTACGTTAAAAAAAATAAAAACAAAATTGACAGTGACAAACACAGGTGACAAATCAAAACCTTTGCCGGAAATTTTATTTAATTTTTGTTGTGACTATATTTTTAATGTTTTATTAATATCTTTAATTTAAAATCCAAAAAAATTGTGCGTAATGTCAGAAGGGAAAAAAGTATCTCCTGCAGTTTACGGAAAAATGACACCACCAGTTGCGGAAAAATCGAAAGTGACTTATTGTACCGACTTGGAGAAGTCCGTTATAATGAGCAACTTTGCACGTCGCGGATGGACGCAAGTAGTAGACGGGACCGACGAGGATTGGAACTTCTACTGGTTCTTCACAACAAATTGCCGAAACATTTTCAGCACGGAGAGCGGCTACCGAATGAACGACAACCAATTGATAAATCACTTTCCAAACCATTACAAACTGTCACGTAAAGATTTATTAGTAAAAAACATCAAGAGGTATAGAAAGGAGCTAGAGAGAGAGGGTAATCCTTTGGCTGAAAAAACAGAAGTAACCTTACCTAACGGACAAGTGATTTATCGCTATGTACACTTAGATTTTATACCGGTGACGTACGTACTGCCTGCCGACTACAACATGTTTGTTGAAGAATACAGAAAGTCTCCTCAGAGCACATGGATTATGAAACCATGCGGCAAGTCACAGGGGGCAGGAATATTTCTTATAAATAGACTATCGAAACTTAAGAAATGGTCCCGCGAAGCGAATTCTCCATTTCATGCCCAATTGACCAGTAAAGAATGTTACGTGATATCGCGTTACATCGAAAACCCGCTTCTTATTGGCGGAAAGAAATTCGACCTGCGACTATATGTACTAGTGACGTCATTCCGTCCTCTGAAAGCGTATTTATTCCAGCATGGCTTCTGTAGATTCTGTACAGTGAAATATGATAGGAGCGTTGCTGAACTCGATAATATGTACGTGCATCTGACTAACGTCAGCGTTCAACGGCGGAGATTACAATAGTATGCACGGTGGGAAAATGAGTATCCAGAATTTCCGCTTGTATTTGGAAGGTACGAAGGGGCGCGGGGGCGCGAGGGGGCGCAAAAATGCAGTGGCTTATTGTTCACTCTTTGAAAGCTGTCGCACCTGTTATGGCTAACAATCGCCACTCCTTTGAATGTTACGGATACGATATAATAATAGACAACACTCTCAAGCCTTGGCTTGTAGAGGTGAATGCGTCACCGTCTCTACAATCAACGACTCATAGTGATAGAATATTGAAATTCAAATTAATAGATAATATTGTGTCTGTGGTTGTACCGCTTGATTCCTGACGCGAGGTGGAACAAGATCCCCTCCGGCGAAGCGCTTGGTAACTTCGAACGGCTCATTGATGAGGAACTCATAGAAAAGGAAGACGCCAATTCGCGCTATAACAAGTACCATCGTGTCAGAACATAAAACCATTTTTTTATTTGTTTCATTAGTACTCAAATAAAAAATCAAACCAATTTGAAATGTTATATTTCATTTACACATCCAATTAGAATGCCTATAACACAAAGATAATACAGTATATGACTTATATTTCAGTTTATGCGGGCAAGTCTTACACGTTGATCCATCTCCCACTTATACATAGAGTCTTCGTCGATGAGAATTTGAAAATCCCCTAAAGCCTCAGTGGTAGGCGTTTTGTTCCAGTGTGAGTCGGGGATCCCTCCTGGAAGCAGCACTACCGATAAAAGACTATCCAGGAGCTTGTACTCGAGTATCCTGTCGTTAACCGTCGTGGCAGTCATCGATGGGGAGGCGTTCACCTCTATAAGCCACGGCTTTAAGTTATTGTCTATGATTATGTCGTAATCGTAACACTCGAAGCAATGGCGTTCATTCGACATAACGTGCGCCACCATAGAGTGCACGATCAACCATTGAATGCTCTCAAATAGTCGGTTGGTTACTGCCTGACCCCGGGTCCCTTCCAAATAGAGCTTTAAATTATGTATGCCCAGCTTCCCCCCGTGCTCACTGTTGTAGTCGCTGCCGTGTTTTTGTACGCTGACGTTCGTTAGGTGCACATACATGTTGTCGAGCTCAGCGACGCTCGTGTCGTATTTCATTGTGCAAAATCTACAAAATCCATTCCGAAACATGTAAGCTTTTAAAGGGCGGAACGACGTAACGAGGACGTTAACCCTTAAATCGATATTATATTAATAATAATATTTCTTCCCTCCGATAAGAAGCGGATTATCTGTATAGCGAGATATGCCATAAGTATCTTTACTCGTGAGATGATGCTGTAAGTATTTCTTAGATTCCCGGGACCAATTTTTCAGTTTCGACAGTTTGCTTATAAGGAAAATACCCATGCCTTGGGATTTGCCGCAAGGCTTCAAAATCCAGGTTGTTTGAGGATATTTTCGGTACTCTTCGACAAACATGCTGTAGTCGGAAGGTAGCACGAACGTTACGGGAATGAAATCTAAATACAAATAGCGAGTGATGACTTGCCCACTCGGGAGTTTCTATTTAGTTTTTTTCCGGAAGGGAATTACAATCTTTTTCCAATTATTTTCTATACCTATTTATGTTTTTAAGAGTAAATCTTTACGTACTAGTTCGTAGTGGTTTGGGAAATGGTTGATCAGTTGATTGTCTCCAAGTCGTAGGCCACTGTCTCTACTGAATATAGTTCTACAATTCACTGTGTTAGACCAGTAGATGTTCCAGTCTTCTTTAGGCATCACTTGCTTCCATCCCCGTCTCTTGAAAGTGTTAATGACTATAGATTTATCGAAATCTGTACAGAAATTCATACGCTTTCCATCATGCGGTGTAGTTGTAAGTTGGCAGATGTTAGACAGAGCTACAGATTTCTTGCTGTGCGACGGCACGATTGCCGTGTTAGTAAACCACGTTGTCATGGCAACCTTAAATTGTATAGAGTTGTAGGGAGTTTGTCCTGTACATATATTTTTGTGGCGTAAACAAAAAAAAAATTTTTTTTTTCGTCGCTTCTCAAGCAATAATAAACAAGGTGGCTTAGCCCATTTAAACCCACAGGCACACCATTCACATATCACACTTACCTGCACACTTGCACACATACACATAAACTCCATATCACACCTACTATTTCTGTTCTGTTCTTAATTTTTCTTTGATTTTTATTTTCTCTTGTGTTTTTATTTTAATTTTTTTGCCTGATAATCATGATTAATATTCAAATATTGATTGATTATCATTGCTATCACAAATTGATAATAAGTTTTCTATTGCTTAGGGGTCGAATTCTGGTTTCCTGTATTACAGATTCTCTTTACCTACCACAGGCACCAGAGTTTCATGACCATTTGTTTTGTATAATTTATTTAATGCAAATAAATAAATTCAAATTAAGTTCCCATAAATGTAGAGACTAAAATGCCTCAAAATACACGCTGAACAACAGCATATCAGAAGTAAGGGTACCTTATAAAATTCTGGAATAAACAACTTATATCTTTTAGCTAGTGTTTATAGATTGAAGGTCTCCGGAACTAAGCGCGCACTTCGATACCTTGCTCATTCGTCAAAAGCAGGCTACGGCAGGTAACGGGGATCTAATCTAATCACCCACAGAAAGCAACACTGTTGCTTAGTGACATCCGCTTGTTTTGTTCCTGCATAAAATTATTTAAAATAATAATAAAACAGACTTCAATAAAATTAAAACTTCAAGCACTATCTTTCAAATAAAAAAAGAATCATCAAAATCGGTTAATAATTGGCGGCGTAATCACGTAACAAACATAAAAAAATTATAGTTGAATTGAGAACGTCCTCCTTTTTGAAGTCGGTTGAAAATGAGCAGTTCCTGTAAGATGATCCACGGTAACGAAGCCACTTTGAAAATGATTATGAATTTCTTTACAAATCGATATATTTCATGTACCCGATCGACCCTCCACGGGATTGAAACGACTAAAAGGACATGGCTAAACAACTGCCCTTAGAATGTCTAGAAATTTCTCACTAGCTCGTAACATTAAAATATTCATTAATAAATTATTACAGTTTTATTATTCTTCTAAAACTTTCGTGAATTAAACAAATAATTAAAAGTTTTTTCATGTTTTTGTTTGACAAGAAGAACATAAGATTCCGTTCTACGAAAAATTGTAGTCAATAAACCTACTTTTAAAGACATTTGCGTAAGTCGAAACGAACAGCATTCATTATTATTTATTTTTTATCCATCGCAATACATCTCAAATATTCATTAATGTATTATTACAGTTTTATTATTCTTCTAGAACTTTCGTGAAATAGTCAAATAATTAAAAGTTTTGTCATGTTTTCGTTTGACAACAAGAACATATGATTCCGTTCTACGAAAAATTGTAGTCAATAAACCTACTTTTAAACCATAGATGTTGATTTCTTTAATTGCATTTATCTGATTTCTAGAAATTATTGGCAAAATCTGGAAAAAAACGGCACTTAAATAGTTCTGACACTAAAAAGTTACAATCGATTCTTCTAGATTACACTTGATTCGATAAGAACCTAATTTAAAAAAAAATTTGGGGGTGTCGTGGGAACTCGCTTTGAACGAAGTTCCTTTCGCCGGGTATTATGTATTAATATAGAGCCAACTAGTATGGTCTTAAGTTTCAATTGCGTATTGTTTCATCATGAGATGAATAAACTGTGGTGTAGCCACAAATGACAGATCTTTAAATTACAGCCGGGAACGGCTTAACTAGCTTTCCAAGGCACGAAGGAATCTCGCTATGTAAAGATGGTACACGATGGAATCACGGAATGACCTCAGCTAGCGTTGCGTAACCATGAACCTGTGCGGCTGTTATTATTAAGCCACCAGCTTCTCTAAACGCCTTAATAAAGTGTCATAGCAAAATCTCATTATCTTACAAGTTTGTATACCTATTAATGTAGGAGTTTCTACGATTTTATTTTCAAGATTGTGACTGTATAAAAAGTTCAGATAACTTTTTTCATATGAAATACTAATATTCAGCTATTCAACATTACATATTACAAGTTAAAATGTTTATTCATTGCTAGGGCAGTCGTCCATACTTTATTTAGCCATTTCCTTTAACGGTGAATATTATGTAACTGATTACCCACCATAAATCAAATATTAGTTCAAAATCCCTAGAGTAGGTATCTTTTTAAAAACGTAACACATGTTAAAAATAAATCGTTGGAAAACGTGTGAGAAAGCAAATAGAATCACTTAAACTACAGCGTGGAAGTTGGTCAGGATTTATTGCTTCCTTAGAACAGTGAGCATTTATTTATTTATTTATTTATTTATGTACACACAAAACACTTAACAGAGAAAATAAATAATACATATACTAGAGCACAAAGGTACTGCTTATTTCAAAAGAAATTTCTTCCAGCAGACCTGCGACAGGAAAGTTGGATGATATACGAAGACACAGTGTGTAGAAGGAAATAAGGAAACTTAAAATAGACTAACAACTATATAACCATTTATCTTAACTAATTATGTATAAATAACACATATACCTTAAATAACACATATACCTTAAATAAACATATAGAAGATAAAAATACATACATAATAATATATAATAATTACAATATGGTGGAGAGGTAATGATCTTTGACTTGTTTCTTGAATATATGTACATTTTGGGAATCACGAATTTTAGGTGGAAGCGAGTTCCACAGTCGTACTGCATGAACAGAGAAGGAGTGGGAATAGAAATTAGTACTATGGGATGGGAAGTTTAGGTGATGCTTAAGGTGGGATCTACATGGGACATCGGCAGGGCGAGTGAAGGAGAAGTGATCGCGTAGATATTTAGGGTAAGTAGGGTTAAACAGAATGTTGAAGAGGAGACATAATACTCGAGTGTTCCTGCGAAGGCGGATAGGGAGCCACTTGAGATCCTTGCGGAACTGAGAGACATGGTCGTATTTCCTCAGACCAAAAACAAAACGGATGCACAGGTTTTGCAAGCGCTCAAGCTTATTTAAGAGCTCCTCCGTGGCATCCAGATAGCAGGCATCAGCGTAATCGATGATCGGCTGAATTAGAGTTTGAGCTAGATAGATTTTAGTTTTAAAGGGCAAGAGGCTTTGAAGGGATTTTAACGAGTGAAAGGAAAAGTGCACCTTACGACTTACCTCATTTACTTGAGCTCGCCAAGAAAGATTACTGTCTATTAAGACACCAAGGTTCTTAGCAGTTTCAGTATAAGCGATGGTCGAACCGTCAAGAGATAAAGGCGTTAAATTGGATATGTCAAGCGCAGTGCGATAGTACCGACTGCCTATGATCATAGCCTGGGACTTGGTTGGGTTGATTTGTAATCCGTAGGACTTAGCCCATTTACTTATACTCTCCAGGTCACGATTCATGGCGTCGATCGCTAAGTCCACATCTGCAAGCAAGAAGTGTCGGTAAAGCTGCAAATCGTCTGCGTAAAGATGGAAGTTGGAAGTGATAACTTTGGTAACAGTGTTTATGAAGATAGAGAAAAGAAGAGGAGAGAGAACGCCACCCTGAGGAACACCAACAGTGAGATCACACCAATCAGAGAACATCTCTTCAAGGCGAACACACTGCGAGCGACCCCGAAGATAAGAGTCAAACCAGGCTAATGCAGAGGAAGAGAAGTTAATAGACTGAAGGACCCCAAGCAGAATGTCGAAGTCCACTGAGTTAAACGCACAACTGAAGTCAAGCAGGACTAACACGGTGAGAGATTTATTCTCCATAGCCCAGCGGATGTCGTCAGTGACCTTCAGAAGTGCAGTTACAGTACTGTGACCTCTACGGAAGCCAGATTGAAAAGGACAGATAAGAGAATTAGACGAGAGGAAACTGTAAATTTGACCATGAACGATGTGCTCGAGAACTTTAGAGAGGAAAGGAAGTATGGATATGGGTCTGAAGTGAGATAAAGAAGAAGGATTGTTTATTTTGGGAAGGGGTATTATGTGTGCCTGTTTCCAAACTGATGGAAATGTGCCAGAGAATAAAGAATAATTAATAATGTGAGTGATAACGTGTAGGAGTTCCGGGAGAATAGGTATTATCATTCTCGAGCACAAATTATCATGGCCAACAGCAGAGGAGGAAATAGCAAGAAGAGATTTTTTGACATCGTCATCCGAGACAGAATTTAAACTAAACAGTGGGCAATTCGGTAACGGCAATTCGGAGAGTTCAATCAAAGTGGAAGTTTTGACACTAGGGTCCAGAGAGACAGGTGGAAGAGAAAAGTGCCTATTAAGAGCCGACAAGTCGATATCTTTACAGGTATTAGTGGGAGCTTTGCCAATACCGACAGACCTTAGAAATCTCCAGACATCAGAAGGCTTCCGATCGACTAGAGATTCGTGGAAATAGCGTCTCTTAGCATCTCGACACAGACGATTGCAGTGATTACGTAGAGCTTTGAAATGAGCAAGATTCTGATCCGTGGGTCTACGCTTGTACCTGCTCTTTGCCTTGTCCTTACGAGCAATAGCGTCTTTAATGAGAGTACTCATCCACGGAGCAGGATCCCGCCTAACTTTAACTCGCCGACGCGGTGCATGCTTGTCGAATAATCCCAGCAGTTTGGAATTAAAATAATTCACTTTTTCATCGACACTGGCGCTTTCGAAGACGAGAGACCAGTCGACATCACCTGCATCACGCTTCAACGCCACCAGATCAATACCATTATAATTACGCAAAAAAAAGACTTGAGGTTTGCGTTTAGGAGGCCGGATACGATAAGAGAGATAGATGAGGTCATGGTAAGAAAAGGTTGCAGTAAGTTGCCCAAACTCAGCAACATTGTGAGGGGAAGAAACAATCATAAGGTCAAGAAGAGAAGGAAGTGAAGGAAAGTTGGGAAAGTTATGTGTCGCAGAAAGAGGTAGAATTTCAAGATTAAAAGAAGATAAGAGGGAACGGAGTTTTTGTGAACGTGAGTCATTTTTTATTAAGCATGTATTAAAGTCACCCATCAAAATAACATGATCGTACAATGGGCAAAAATAATTTAGTGACGATTCCAAAGAGTCAAAATAGTTGATGTGAAGATTAGGAGAATAGAAGACTGCAAGTAATATTTTGGCATGATTTAAGATAATCTCTAGGAACAAGAATTCAGCCGACTCAGAGAACTGAGATGGGGATGCACTAACAACTTTGTGCGGTATATCAGCACGTAAATAAATAGCGACACCACCACCACCCTTGCCGGTCCTGTCATTTCTGACCAGAACAAAGCCAGGAAGTGCATAGTGCGCAGAAAGGAGAGAAGGCTTAAGAAAAGTTTCAGATATTAGGAGTGCATCAAGATGAGCACTGCTAAAGGATGCCAGAAGATCGGAGTGGTGACCAGGAACACTCTGAGCATTAATATGGGCTATGTGGAAATTTTTAGGATACTTGGAGAAGACAGTGGATATGTTTTCATGCAAAGTTTGAAGCGGGGACTCACTTCCCGCACTAATAAAACTACAAGTCGAAGATGAACATGAGAAAAAACTGTCATTTAGGTCGACAGGGTCATCCATAGATAAATATAAATACGTATATAAAATAAATACAATAAAAAGAAAAGAATACAACAATTTTTATACAAAACAAAACTAATTACTACTACACGTATAGGCTGGTTGGTTTTAAAATAACCACCCTAACTCACTGGTGAGTTGATTATCATTCAACCAAAAACAAGTAACCAAAAAAAAAAAAAAAAACATAAACATGAATTTCTAGAACAGCGTAAAACGAAACGCATAAGCAAACTGACAACTGTCAGACTGCTGTCAACAGTCAAATTGACAATGACAGTCCAGACGATAGGATTATGTTGTTCGGATGACTTGTTTCAAGTGCAATAAACCTATTATAAATAAAATAATGATACCGACATCGTAATTACCAACACAGTGAAAGAATGAAGGTGAAGCAGAAAGTATCAAATATTAAGGTACCGGCACAGAAATAACTAAAAGTGATAAGTATATACTACACTTCGACATAATGAAGAGTAGATTGGCAAACGGACAAGACAACAATGACATTAATTACGCCTGCGCGCCCTCCTTTGATCCTTTGAGGGTGTAGCAGTAGACTCAGTCGCACTCACGTTCTTTGAAGGATGATCCACAGACTGCGCAGAGTTGCCACATCCACTAGAAGCCTTGGGGAACCGCAACACCAGAGCTTGAAGTTCTCCCGGAGTTTCAATTTTGTGGCGCTTGGTATCCAGTGTGATGATTACTATCCGCCCTTCTACCGACCAGCAACTCTGCATTCCAAAATGCTTGCGCGCGTCCATAAAGGTGCGGTGTCTTGTGTGCGTGAGAAATTCGGAGATTGTGATACCTGTACCCTTCAGAGACTTTTTGCTCTCCCAGATCATGTGACGGTGCTCAGTGGTGTATAGTCTGACCAGTATAGGCCGAGCTTTGCCCCGCGTCGAACCCAATCTATGGCAGACATGAATGTTGTCCTTACTTATCTCAGGCAATCTCATTCTATCTGACAACACCTTGTGAACTACTTCTGGCAACTTTTCACCGGGATGCTCAGTTACACCGTGGAACAGGAGTACCTTCCTCCGCATCAGGGTCTCATGCCTATCAAAACCAAGAGACAACATCTCTATTTGGCATTTAAATTTGGAGAGTGCTTGCCATACGAATAGTTTAAAATCTGCGAACTCACTTGCAAGCGCTGTTATCTCCACGGTAGGCCGAGTTTCAGATGCTGCATTCTTGAGCTTCTTCTCGTATTCTGACATTCGCGAATTGAACAGGACCTCCAGATCTTCCAAACTAGTCGCCAATTTAGAGTCCATGATGTGTTTGAAGAAAAGTAAGTAGGTAGAAAGAAGTATGAGGTATCAAAATGATTTGGAAATATTGTATTATGAGTATAGGGTGGTAAGTATAAATACTAAATAATTAAAACATTAAAAATACTATTAAAAATTATTTAAAATAAATTAAAACTGGGAGCTGTATAAAAGGCGTGTTTACCCTGCGTCTACCCACATTGCATTGTACTTCTAGTCTTTGGAACATGTGTTAAAAAGCTGTGTGTGAAAAACAATAAGTTATGGACGGTACTTTCGTGAGACTAGTAAATTTATAAGGATGCTTACCCAAAGGTTAACCTGTTTCTTAGCTTATTCACCGACTACGTATAAAGAATTTCTTAGTGTAAGTAAATAAGAACGGCTGAGTGAACGAACAACCAGCTTAGGTATTTGCTTATTGTACTTAACATTCGTGTTTTATTATTAAGGGCTCGTGGCTAAGTAATATCTGCCGCACGAGTTCAAGGTTAAGCAATGCTTGCTGAGTTCGATCCGTGGATGAGTAAACACATTCCCAGTCATTCGTTGATCTTTGACGATCGTTACGAAGAAGAAGCCTGAAAGTCAGACAAACATTCTTACCAAGGAATATCATGTTACCTAAAAACTGGGTTGTCGAGGTCAGAAAGCCACTCAGAAAAATAGATAGACAGGTAGTCAGCTCCATGGAAAATACTGTTACCCAGCTGCATCCAGTAAGGAAAAAGTTCTATGTTCGACTGTTTGTATTTTTACACGTCCGTCGGAGGAGGGTAATGTGTCTATCAGTCTAAGTATATATGTTTGTTCCTATGTGGCGTTCTACAGTCAAAACGCGTTGGCCGATTTTGATGATTGTTACGTCAATCGATTCGTCTTAACCTTGCGAGTGTCACTGGCTATTAAATTCGATATGGCGCCATATAGTGGGGGCCCCAATTTTACTTTTCTTCCAAACCCATCGGCGTACCAAAATGAAGGGTTTTAAGAAATGATCACAAAAATAAATACCACTTATATCTTTTAAAGTAATTCGAAAAAAAAGCAAACATAACCAAAAAGTTGAAATTAAAAGCTGGCCAAATGCGAGTCGGACTCGCGCACTGAGGATTCCGAACAAACAGCTACATTCACTAAAATAATTAAACAACATTACTGAAGTTCATAAACTATGAGGACAACGAACATTGCTCTAACGATAAGATAAACAGAATTAAGGGACAAAATTAACTTTACCGTTGGAAAACTGTAGTCCCCATACATCGACATAAGTCGCGGTTAGTTTACCAACTGCAAATAAGTTAATAATCTTCTTTTTTTGATGTAGGTACAAATTTTTATTTTTTATAAGACATTGGCTTCTTGCAAAATTTCATGATTTTTGGTCAACGGGAAGTACCCTGTAGATTTGGATTCCCTTGCGAGTGTAAAATATGCGTCATTAACGGCTGTATCTCTTGATTGCGTTCATCTAGAAGTTAGATTTTACACATTTGCAACCAAAGTTGAGTATACGATATTAATTTTAACTCGATTCCTCCACGCGTTCTCGAGATACAAGATCTTAACAGACAGACGGACAACAAAGTGATCCTATAAGGGTTCCCTTTTTTCCTTCGAGGTAAGGAACCCTAAAACGACGTGCCATGTCTGATATGCGTGTCTAAAAATGGCATCGATAAACGATATAGCACACTCGGAACCGCTTTGAATCCAATTGTAAGGGCGCTTATACCAATGGCAACATATTCATGGCAAGGTTTTTGTACGATCAGAATATGGCATTACGATAAGGTGATTACGACATTGAATCTAACACACATAATACTGTATTCCCCGAAGGGTTCGGCAAAGTGCACCTATAGTACACCCCTCCTCCAACACACACACACACACATTAAATTTAAGTTTAACGCACAATGTTGTGTAATAGGAATATCTTCTGTATCTTGGAATACATATTGCGTTTACGAAAATCAAGATGAAATAATATCCGTTTATTAAAATATGTGCCAAGAGACGTCTATGTGACACGTAAAAATTAAAACAAGAAAAAAGAATCTTTCACGCACACTCACAGTTAATACCTACTTATTGTACACCCGTTCAAACCTACCCCCTATGTATAAACCTACATAGGTATTCCTTGCTGTGATTGAATCTGTAACACGCAGTGCAGAAGCTTATATAATTTAATCGTTGACTATGTTTATTGCTGTGTGTATTGTGTTACGTAATTGGGATGCAGGAGTATAATCTATGTGTGTTGGTGAGATGTTATGCTTGATCGAGCATGGCCAACAATACGGTCGATACCGTTGCACCCTTGCAGCGATAAGTGTAATAATAAAAAACATAACTCTCCTTTTAGCTTCGTCGTAGAAGGGTAAAATACAAACCTACTTATATGATTGATGATAGACTAAATAATATACTTTAGGTAGTTTATAGACTTTATCACATGCTGATTTTCGCTACAGTCAAAAACTCTGCTAAATATTTTGGCACTTAGGGTAATTTGCATCTTTTGCTTTGTGTATTAGGTACCCATGTGAAAAGCTGGTACCGTTTGGTAAATGATTCAATAATTTTACAAATTTTAAATTTATTAGATATTTTTAATATTGTATTTAATTTAATATTGTATTTAATTTAATATTGTATTAATGGGGTAGGGGCTTAAGGCCCTTCAGAAGCTGTTTGATGCCGTCATACTCGAGGGCAAAACGCCACAGGCATGGTGCAGGGGTGTGGTGGTACTCTTCTTCAAGAAGGGCGACAATGCCCGGCTGAAGAACTATAGGCCCATCTCACTTCTTAGCCATGTCTACAAGTTGTTTTCAAGAGTCATCACGAATCGTCTCGCGCGCAGGTTTGACGATTTCCAGCCTCCCAAACATGCCGGATTCCGAAAAGTCTTTAGCACCGTAGACCACATACATACGCTGCGGCAGGTCAGGCAGGTTTTGTGGACTACGAGAAAGCCTTCGATTCGATCGAGACTTGGGCTGTACTGCAGTCTCTTCAACGGTGCCAGATCGACTACCGGTACATGGAGGTATTGAAGTGTTTGTACAAAAACGCCACCATGTCAGTTCGTCTTCAGGATCAGACCTCGAAACCAATCCTTCTCCAGCGCGGCGTGAGACAGAGAGACGTCATTTCTCCAAAACTGTTCACTGCTGCGCTGGAGGATGTCTTCAAGGTTCTAGATTGGAAGGCGCTTGGCATCAACGTTAATGGCGAGTACATCACTCACCTTCGGTTTGCCGACGACATAGTGGTCATGGCTGAGACCATGGAGAACCTCAGTACAATGTTCGATGACCTCAATAGAGCTTCCGAAAAAGTGGGTCTTAAAATGAACATGGACAAAACCAAGGTCATGATGAATGCCCATGTAACACCCACTCCTATCAAGATCGGAGACTCTTTACTTGAAGTTGTAGATGATTATGTCTACCTGGGACAAACGAACCAGTTGGGTAGATCCAACTTCGAGAAAGAGGTCAACCGTCGAATCCGACTCGGCTGGGCGGCGTTCGGGAAGTTGCGTGGTATCTTCTCGTCCAATTTACCGCAATGTCTCAAGACAAAAGTCTATGACTAGTGTGTGTTGCCAGTGATCATCCCTATGGGACCGAGACGTGGTCGCTCACAATGGGCCTTATCAGAAAGCTTAAAGTCACCCAAAGGGCAATGGAGAGGGCAATGCTCGGAATTTCCTTGCGTGATCACGTCAGAAATGATGATATCCGCAGGATAACCAAAGTTACGTTAAGTGGCAGTGGGCAGGGCACATTGCTCGCAGAACGGATGGCCGTTGGGGCCGAAAAGTTCTGGAATGGCGACCGTGAACCGGAAGACGATATGTTGGAAGGCCTCCCACTAGGTGGACCGATGACCTGGTTAAGGTTGCAGGAAGGCGCTGGATGCGAGACGCACGGGATCGGTCAATGTGGCGACGCCTGGGGGAGGTCTATGTCCGGCAGTGGACGTCTTTCGGCTGAAATGATGATGATGATGAATGGGGTAGGTACCTACTTTTTTCTAAATAAACTTTAACTTTTCCATCGGCATTTAATGTACCAACGTTTAAATCTGCCCTTCACTATAAATTGCTACTTTCTGTTTACTTTGAACTCTAAACTAAAACACAAAGGATTCAATTCAAAAGTAGTAAAAAGAAAAAGTAGTAGGAAACGCTGAAAAAGGCTTGACTTTGCTTCGGTTTTATTTTATTTGTGTACTGCTATCTACAATATACTATAAACTTTTCGTTTGGTATTTCCAGTTGCAAAATAGATACAGTTATACTATGAAGGCTACTTATTTCGATAGTGGCAAATCACTGTATTGTAAAGTAAGTGCTGATTGATATCAATTAGGATGAGGACATCGCTCCGATGTTACTTTTTAAGCGACTGCCTCAGAAGAAGAATAATGTTTGTGGTATAATGTTTGTGGTAATGGAAGCACGCGACCGTTGACCAGACAACACGTAATTATTTTGCTCCGTTAATTTTAAACATACAAGTCGGAAAAAGTTAGTGTTCATACTAGTGAGTTATACCATTGTGAAGCTGTGACAAAGGACTATGCAACATTGCTTACAGCATTCCCAAAACTATCGGAGTTCGTGAGTAATTAGCAAATAAATACTCAAAATTTTGCTAACAAACAATCAATCCCTGACTTACACCAACTCGCGGCTGGCTCGCTCTACGCACACAGACATAGGACACGCAGGTGCGGGATGCAAGTGCGCCCATTTCTCAGAATTTTGGTCATCATACCTTACCTATTTCTTCATGTTAATATTTGCATGTAAATATTATAAACATCACGCTTGCTTCTGGGATGCGGTGAACAGTGTATTGCGGTGAATATAATTGGT
Source organism: Anorthoa munda (assembly GCA_945859665.1). Lineage (NCBI taxonomy): Eukaryota > Metazoa > Arthropoda > Insecta > Lepidoptera > Noctuidae > Anorthoa > Anorthoa munda. Next base: position 1,038,349 of record OX243913.1, read on the forward strand.
GTTCTCTACAAGTTTCATAGTGACAAGAATTTTTAATCAAATAGAAAAACAACGAGGCTACGTTACAAAAGTTTAGTGCAGTTAATATCTAATGAGTTGATGTAAACAACCTCACCGCTCAGCGCAAGTATAAACCGCTTTTATTATTAATCACCGATAGAAACCTTTTGCCTGCCACTTGCTACAAGCGCTTTTGATCACTTCGCTTTCGCTTCGCTGGGACAAAATGTCTACAAAAAATTGCGCTGGTTGCATGGATGTTATTGATAACAGAGAATGCTTGCAATGCTGTTCTTGCCAACTCTGGTATGATGTACTGTGTGCAAATGTTTCCGAAAAACGCTTTAAAGTTATGAGTCAAAAGCTTAAAAAATCTTGGATATGTACTGCATGTCGTAATAACCAACCCAAGGGTGACAACTCAAACAAAGCTGCCTGTGCTTCACCGCTAGAGAGTTCTTCCAATGACTACTCGCTATCTCAATGCTCGTCATCACCGACCACCGCCAATGTTACCCATCGCAACAAGATGTCACGAGCCCATTCGCCCAGCAATGACACGATGCAGTTCTCTAGAGAAACCTTAAGAGAAATAATAAAGCAAGAAATACAGAGCGCACTTAAAGATGTGGTCTCAGAGCAGTTTCGACAAATAAATGAACTCGTAGCTGACTTCAAATCTTCCCTGTCCTTTTTTAACGAGAAATACGAGGAGATGCGGGAATTATTAGAAGAAAAATCCGAAAAGATAACCTCCCTTGAAAAAGACAACAGTGTCCTACAGGATTCTCTTCAGCAACTAAGCAAGCGAGTTAACTCACTCGAACAGAACTCGCGGTCTTCTAACGTTGAGGTGCAATGTGTACCAGAGAAGAACTCGGAAAATCTAGTTACTTCTGTACTCCAGCTAGCCAAAGTGATTAGTTGCGACATTACTGAGTCCGATATTCAACACTGCACGAGAATAGCTAAGAAAGACCCCCACAGTGCAAGACCTCGATCTATCCTTGTTAAGCTAAGCAGCACTCGCCAGCGTGATAACTTACTTGCTTCTGCTATTAAGTTCAACAGAAGTAATAACAAAGAAAAACTGAACACAAGTCATCTGGGGATAGCTGTAGATAAGCCTCAACCCATATATGTGTGTGAACACTTGTCCGCCGAGAACAAGGCTATACACGCGGCGACTCGCATTCGTGGTAAAGAATTGGGATACAAGTTTGTATGGATTCGCAACGGCAAAATCTTTATTAGGAAGGATGAGACATCATAAAGTATTGTCATCAACAGCTTAGATAAGTTGAAATCTCTATCCTAATTTTAGTAGTTTGTATATATTTAGCTTAGTCTTAGCAAGTTCCTATTTTACTATTAGTCACATTCAATTCTCCACTTCATATTTACTACCAAAATGTCAGAGGTTTGAAAACAAAAACAATAGATTTATATCATAATATCTCCATACATAATTACGACATTGTAGTACTCACTGAGACGTGGCTTCACAGTGGCGTACATGATTCCGAGTTAATTGATGATAGATACGATGTTTACCGTCGCGACCGCGAGTCTAGTAGTTATAAAACTCGTAAAGATGGTGGCGGTGTCTTAATAGCCATTTTGAAAACTTTAAAATCATGTCGAGCATCTCATCTTGAAAGCGAGATTGAGGATTTATGGGTTAGTATTGATGTAGAATCATTGCAAAATAATAAAAAGAAATTGTACATATGTGGAGTCTATCTTCCACCTCCTCTACATCGTGAAACATTATTGCATTATACCTCCAATGCCCAGAAAGTCTTAGATAAAAATGTAGACACACTAATTTTAGGCGATTTTAACCTAAGTAATATCTCGTGGGTTTTAAAAGATAAATTATTATTTCCCGATTGTAAAAACTCTGAAATCAACGCTTTATTCATAGAATTTATGACTTACAATGCTTTGAATCAATTCAACCATATAATCAACAGTAAATCAAAAATTTTAGACCTTATACTTAGTAACATATGCTTAGAGAAAATCATACGGTGCAATTTCGCGCTGTCCAAGGAGGATCCGCTACACCCACCCATAGACTTTTTTTTGCCAACTTTAGCAGATTGTCACCTAGAACCCAAGAATATATCGAAACCTAACTTTTTTAAGGCCGACTACGAAAAAGTTCAGAGTCGTTTAATGTCTATCATATGGGAACAAGAATTTGACCAATGTCTTAGTGTAGATGAAATAGTCAATGTTTTCTATAGAATCTTAAGAAACACAATCTCTGAGATGATTCCAATTAAAAAAATGACGAATAAGAATTACCCACTATGGTACCCGCGAGACCTCATAAGGCTTTTAAAAGAAAAGTACAAATATCATGTTCGTTTCAAAAAATATAAAAACCCACTAGATTTGTTAGCATTTGAAAAACTAAGGGATGACTGCAATACGCTTAGAGCAACCTCTTACAAAAAGTATATTTCTAGCCTAGAAGATGGAATATCTAAGAACCCAAAATTATTCTGGTCCTTTATTAAAAATAAAAGAAAAGGTAGTAGCACATACCCGGCTCAAATGTTCTTTGAAAACAAAGAAGCTAATAATGGTGAAGACATTTGCAATTTGTTTGGTGAAAATTTTGCTCAAGCTTTCAGCTGTCCAACAGCAGTTCCAGGTCAGTCTATTCCAAACACTAATCCTAACAAATCCTCCTCTGCATTATGTACATTATCTATTGATTCTAGAGAAATTTATAGAGGCTTAAAAGGATTAGATGAAGCTAAGGGTGCTGGCAGTGATGGTATCCCTCCAGTCTTTATCAAACGCTGTGCTAAGGCCTTAGTCGAACCCCTACATATTATATTTAGTAAATCCTTACTAGAAGGTGTCTTTCCACATAAATGGAAGGAAGCTATAGTTGTACCTATTTTCAAGTCTGGAGAAAAACACTTTGTTGCCAACTATAGACCTATCTCAATTTTAGTAACTTTTGGCAAGGTATTTGAAAAAATCATTAGCAAACATCTCATGTGGTATCTCAAATCACAAATTACTGAGTACCAACACGGCTTTATTAAATCCAGATCTACCACCACTAACCTTCTGTGCTTCACTTCTGCTTTATCTGATTGTCTCGATAAACGTATCCCAGTAGACACAATCTACACAGATTTTAGCAAGGCTTTTGACAAAGTCGACCATACCCTCCTTGTTAATAAACTGGCTCAACTTGGCATAGACGGCACATTGATTAACTGGTTTGAATCATATTTATATAACAGGCATTCTAGGGTAGTCGCAAACGGTCACTTCTCCAAAGAATATAGAGCCACGTCTGGCATTCCGCAGGGATCACATTTGGGACCTATTCTGTTCAACATTTTTATAAACGACGTAACACTATGCTTCAAACATTCAAAATTTTACTTATTTGCGGATGACCTTAAAATCTTGAAACCCATTCAGAGTAATCAGGACGCTCATAAGCTACAAGAAGACATCAACCGACTAGCGCTCTGGTGTAAAGAAAATAATATGTCATTAAATATTAGCAAATGTAATTATATCCAATTCACGCGAAATAAACATCCACAACCTAACAAATATTTTATAGAAGGAGTCCAATTAAAGAAACTATGTGTTGTCCGTGATCTAGGAATTCAGCTCGATAGTGCACTCAAATTTGATGTCCATATCTTAAACATTGTGTCAAAGGGCTTCAAAATACTAGGGTTTGTTATACGGAATTGTAAAGAATTCAAGCGATCCTCAACAAAAATCAAACTATTTAATACCCTTGTTCGCCCGATATTGGAATACAGTTCAGTCATTTGGAACCCACATTACGATGTCTATATTAAACGCTTAGAGAGTGTTCAAAGACGTTTTCTATATCATCTCAGTTATGGAGACCATTTAGCAAAGCAGATAACGAGTTACAAAGACAGGATGAAACATTACCTTATTAAAACATTGTCTAGTCGAAGGGAATTAATAGATTTAATATTTCTACACAAAATTATTAACGGGTCCATTGACTGCATCGAACTCCTGAACTCTATAAATATAAATATACCCAACCGCACCCCAAGAAAAAAAGTTTACAATTTATTGGAAATACCGTACTCAAAAACCAATCTTGGTCACTATGCCGCTGTACATAGACTCTGTAGGCAATATAATAATTTGTCGAAAACTTATGACATTGACATTTGTGAGCCATTGCCTAAATATAAAAAGTCATTAGTTGAGGTTTTGTGAGTTTTTATTTTTTAAGTTATTTTATAGTTTTATGTTTTAGATTTTGAATTTAATTTTATATTATATCTTAAATAGTTTATTTTAAAAGTGCCTTACCCTCTGTAACAAATATATTTTTATTAATTTTTAATTTCAGTTTACCATTATGTTTTTATTTTAAAAGTTTTTAATTTTTTTTTTGTTTTAAAATTTTAGTTTAACCTGATACTGTTTGTAACAAGTATACATTTATCATTTTGTTACTCCTGTAGATTTTTGCCGTCTGGTTTGCCATAATGTTGGTAAATCCTAAGGTTAACTGAATATAAGGATAGTCTACTTTTATAAGTAGGTATGTCATGTTTTCATTTGTTTTTCTCTTATATGTTTTACTACGAATTTATATTTTAGTTATTTTAGTTTCTAATTAGTTCTAGAATTAGAAAATAATTTATATTTTAGTTTAATTACGCATGCTGTGGCCTCCTATAATTGAGGGAGTGCACTTGCCATTACTTAATATTAATGATACATTGTGTTTTTTTGTGTACATCTTTCGTTGGAGGTCCTGAATAAATAAATAAATAAATAAAGTCCGCCTTTGTGCATAAAGTTTTATAAATAAATATCGCCTATCGACGTAATTTGAATGACGCCGTGCCATCAGAAAGCTCCCTTAGCGAAATTTAACTTATTTGGAATAAATACTATATATGTTATATTTTTTATGACCGTAAGTTTTGTCACAGACGTGTTGAATAAAAGATTGATTGATTGATTTTGCCTTGCCGAATTCACTTACGCAATGCTGCTGTACCCTGAACGCCTTTGTGAGGCAATTGAAAACGCTGTTGACGTGGCTGAATTCTGGTCAAAACGTGTATAATTGTAGAATTATCGATACGACCAAGAAAAGTACAGTTAATTTTAAATTCAAGCAAAGTAAATTTAGAAATCTCTTATTTTATTATTTAGTTTCAAAGTAGTTTTCACAGAAATAAGTTTAATTATTCAAGTTATTCACTGAACTATCCAGTGTCTACCAAAAATTACTGTTTCAATGAAATTTATAAACAATAGTCAGTTAGGAAAGTTTTGCCTACAAAAACTTTAGTCTCTAATTACGAATGGAATTGTTGGCGTCTTTCAGCTGACATTCGAGATTATCTTAGAAGTAAGAATATTACAATTTTAATTAAACACAAAAACAATTTCAATTAAAATAATCGGGTTATTGGACGACTCGCCCGAATTTAACTCGCCCGAATCGGGCGAATTGTCCACTATTAAAAATATTCATTTTTCTGTGTCGATTCGCCCGAAGTTATTTTATCGGTGGGCGAATCGACCACTCCAATATTATTTAGTGGACGACTCGCCCGAATTTTATTTTATAGAACAAACAATATAAAAGTACAGTCGTGCTCACCCGTATCGGTAATAATATGAAGAATTCATCGAAGTTAATAGATATTGTACTAGAAACTAGGAAAGCAATTCAAACTACCAGGAGGCCAGAATCATGAAGAAGTATTTGCAGAGCTAGAATCATTAGCGGTAGAGACTAACGGAATACTAGAGCTTCAGAATCGAAAATCGCCCGGTACTCTTTTTACCGCTCATGATTCCAGCCTAGCTTCCTCATGATTATAATCTCCTGGTACTTAAGTTAGTCTTTACCGGTACCGAAATGACCTGATAGCGTATAGAACTTTCTCTTTATTTTTTTTAGTAGCGAATATTGCTGTCTCCCACTTAGTGTTTTGTCGCCAATGAATCAAAAGAATCATGAGCGGTAAAAAGAGTACGAGATTACGTTGAGATTTGAACGTTAGATATGATAAACAGGCACCGATACGGGTGAGCACGACTGTACTTTTATATTGTTTGTTCTATAAAATAAAATTCGGGCGAGTCGTCCACTAAATAATATTGGAGTGGTCGATTCGCCCACCGATAAAATAACTTCGGGCGAATCGACACAGAAAAATGAATATTTTTAATAGTGGACAATTCGCCCGATTCGGGCGAGTTAAATTCGGGCGAGTCGTCCAATAACCCAAATAATCGTCTCATTGCCCATAATGATGAAAAGCGTTGGCTCTGGGTGGGACAGGACAAATATGTGACATTACATATTGTCCTGTGTCATGCCATGTGTCGGTATTTCGAAGGCGGTTGAAGTGGCTGCCTATTCGACAGCGCCGTGATATCCACACTCTTTCTTTACTTTTTTTCTGTTCTTCACAATCCTAACCCTCCTTCGTATCTTCAAGAGTTCCTTGAGTATCTTGTTCCGAGAGGAAAACCTTGGCGTTGCTCATCATCTCTTCTCCGTCGATTTCGTCCCCACTCCTCAAGTCGTTACGGTGGATCATTTACTGTTCGTGCTGTCCACCTCTGGAATACTCTTCCACACTCTATACGGGATAGCGTTTCGTTGGAGGTTTCAAGAGAAGAATAAAGGAGCATTTCCTATGAACATGACATATAAATATCTTCTATATATATAAAAGAAAGTCGTATTAGTTACACTATTTATAACTCAAGAACGGCTAAACCGATTTGGCTGAAAATTGGTAGGGAGGTAACTAAGAACCAGGAGAAGGACATAGGATTTTTATCCCGTTTAGGGTAGGGTAAGGTAGGTAGGGTAGGGTAGGTATGTAGGTAGGGTAGGGTAGGGTAGGATAGGTAGGGTAGGTAGGGTAGATGAATATTTGGTGTTTTTATGGCAGAACAAAGTTTGCCGGGTCAGCTAGTGTATTTATAAATGTAAGATTTTAGTTATGTATTATGTGTATAACATTGGGTGTTGTACATGTATCTATTGAGTTTATTTAAATGTAATATTAAACGATTTTGGACTTTTAATGTTGGTGTGCATGGATGCACTATCCTCATAAGCAAATTTCCTCAAACAACTGAGGTTCTTTGTTAGAGAAACTAATTATGGGTTAAGCTTGCCTTTGTACATTGTATTTGTTTCTTTATTTATGTTTTGTGTGCAATAAAGAATAAGAATAAGAATCACATTTTCATTTGTTTTGTTCTTTTAATTCTCTGTAATTTTTATACAAGAGGGTTGTCGCATCGATTCTATAATATAATATTTATGTAAGCACAGACATAGTAGGTATAAATAAGTTTATAGACATTACATACTCATATACAAAGTCTACTTAATTAATTGTCTCCTAAGATACAGGACTACCTAGTTTAGGAGACAGTGTTACTTGATCTGTGTAGATTTATGTAGACATCTTATGTTATTTTTGTACTTTTGCTTTTGTGTATCATGAATCATGTGTGAATCATAATAAAGATTATTATTAATACGCCCCACTAGGGATGGATCAGGTTTAAATAGAACCACGAAAATATCGATATTTTCTAAAACAAAAAAAAAAAATTGAAACGCCTACCTCCTTGGAACCGCAACCCCCAAGAGCCTACTTAAACAAAACCTTGCGTAATCTTATTAATACTGATACAATAATGCTTACAATTATCATAATACTGCTTGGGTAATTCCACGCTATAATTTTACCCGAAAGATGCGAAGCAAGTACACCTTCAAAACACTAATTACATGCCGTAAAATAAAAGAAAATACCAGAATAAATAACACGGTTGTTTTCAGTTTGGTCCCATAATCAGGTAAATTGGTGATTGTTTTTAGCTGTAGAGTCTGAGACGGTTTTGTTATAGCACCAATTCCGTCAAATAAGTCATTTATAAATAATGAAAGTACATGTCCTTTTTGTTTTATTTTTGCTGATTTGTATCTTTACTTTAATCTTTAGTGTTTATTTATTTCAAATAATCATTTAATCAAGGCCTTTTTCCTATTATAAAGTGATTTTTAAGTTGAAAAAGTTTTTTTTTTTTTTTATCTCTGTTAATTTTAAGATAGTATAAATAAATTACTTATTTGCAATATCTTCCTTAAAGAATAGCTACCCAAATAGAATCCATCGAAATAATATTTGGAGGGATGCGGAACAGGGAGTCCCGCCAACCTCCATTGAAAAGGGAGGATCCATCGACCAGATGTGTTATATCTGGTTCGAGCAATAGCCCAACGGTTGAACGATCAAATCGCGCCAAAAACTTGGCTTGCGCGATGCAAGATTATTTACAGATAGTTCTTAGGTGGCGGCGTTGATGCAGCTACAAATACATAAAATGTAGATTATAATGTATTTTAATAAATATCTATTCTTGGGGTCTCAGAAGACCAAACGCGACTGTACGCGTCGCAGTTTTAACGCAACGACGGGTGTAGGGTTTATTAAGTATTGGTAATGGCTCTCCATGATGTCTGTTTGATGACGCTTCAGAAACCTAGCCGCCACTTCCGTTGCTGCCATGAAAACGGAAGAATCTATGATGGATGTCAGTAAATATCAAGCTATAATTGTCAATTTGATTGAGTTTAGTGGAGGAAATTACTTTTTATATAGGGTTAACTATTCCTAGGTATTTGACAAATAGACGTAGAAGAACCGTGCAAGGTCCAAGATAAAATATGTATATTCCTACTAAAATAAATTCTTAATAACCCATGGCCTTATTTTACTCGGTTTAAAATGTGAAAACTTGAAGGGTTACCCTTCAAGTTTTCACAGTATACCTACTTGTAAACACAAAAGAACAACATAGCGTCGGGTGTGAGAACTCGTGAAATATTGTGTGAATGATAAATGAAGTCTCTCCCACGTTATTAGGTGGCTGCATGTAAATCATCTGCGATATGTTACACGTCATCTGATGTGATGTTCCTTTGTGTAATGTTTTGTAGGAACTTTCAGAATGTTAATGACCCTTCCCTGCACTGAGCAGGATGTAATTTTTACTTATTACTATGTATACTATATCAATATTTGACTTTTCTAAGTAAATTTATAAAGATTTGTTTTTATAGTGCCTCAACTAGCCATATTTCTCCGAAACGAACACATACCGCTACTGACGGGTAAGTGGCATTAATTGGGTTGTATTCGCTATAACGATTTTTAGGTATATCTCTAAAAGAATCTACTAATTCAATTACGAATATACTGAGTTACTGAGTCTCATTAGGCTACTTTTTATCCCATAAGCTGCACAATTCTTCGGGGATGGGACACGGGAGCGATGACGTGGGAAAAAGCTAGTATAGTAATAAGTTTTTTTAAAGTATTAGGTCAGCGCCATTTTGCAAGTTTTCAATACTATATATATTTTGTGTGTTATTCATTAAGTTTAGCTTTCATATAGTTTTCTGTACTATTTTGTAGTTATGTTTTCATAGTGCCTACACTAGCCATTTTCACCGAAAACAACACGTGACATAACGTTCCTGACAGGCAAGTGGCACTAATTGGGTCTTTAGTAATGAGCTGATATTTGGTAATTACATTTACATAATTGCTTTTCAAGCTCCATTTGCGAGATAAGGATCGTTGGCGTTTATATGCCTGATTACGTGCATTCTTTCGAGAAGATGTGTTTGTGGCTATAAATCCTGTTCATTTTATAAATGCAGTTACGATGGAATGGGATTTGTATTTGTGTTTTAAATAAATTAAAACAAATATTATAAGGACTTAAACTTGTTTTTTAGTTCTGAAATTATTTCCTGATCTGATGACAAAGTCTGTCACAAACAAAACAAGTAAATATAAAGCCATTTGGTATATACCTAGTTCATGAAAAATAACTGCCATTACAAAGTCCATTGGCCAAAAATACGGAAACAGATTAGTTTTCCAATCTCGGCACCTTTTAAAAAACGGTTTTTATATCGATTGTCAGGAAACTCGTTTATCGCAAGAAAAATTGAGTCGCCTTCGCGTATTCTTATTTCAATTGAAGTTATTCACAAGCAGCATTTCCAACTGCACAATTCAGCTTGAATTTATAGCGGGAAGTTATTTCAGCCGCAGTGCCTTTGTCGAGTTAGCTATTTGAGCTAAAAATATTAACGAGTAGTTTTTTTCGCTGTGTTGTTACCTCTGTAGTTTATGTTGTTAATCAACAGATTCTTTGAACTGTGTTTGGTTTACTTGTAAAACTTAATCCCTTTCTATTATGTTTTCCGCGTATTGTTGCTCGTATTATTCTATTAGTAAATGTTTACGCGAGAAAGCTATTTGTCAGGTATTGAAAACAATGACTCAATCAAGGTCTGAAAGAAATTCAACACCCGCACTCTCACAGATAATGAACTATTAACATTAATGTACATGAGTGGGCACAAATTTATGTCAATATTGACATATTATCCAGACAAAAGCCAATCCAGTAAATCTGACATCAGTGATGTCAAAAGATATCGTGTTATCCAGTTACTAAGTTGTGGAGCTCAAAGAGACATTTGCTTCATGTACAAGTAAAAATTTAAAATTTCCAATACCCCCGACAAGTTTTTTTTATTTCATACTATTTATCTAGTAGTATACACGCTTCGATCAACAATCTTTCGAACACGTAATTATGACATGACATCTTGCGAAAATACCACGCCTTACATACAAACAGCCTTCAAACAGCTTAAACAGCATTTATCTTTTTTCACGTTTTTTCAATTTCAGATTTAATACCATAGTTTACCAAAAACTCTTTACTTTCTTATTTTTTTATATACTTTAATTCCTGAAAAAAAGTCATGAACATCAAACTTAATCGTTAAACAAAATCCCGAAACAATGCTTAAAACGATAAACTGATCGTTCCCTAACAGCAAGCAGACTTAATAACATCAGGTGTCGGCATTGGCCCGATATCAAACATACTAGTATGTTCAAACATTATGACATACTAGGCAACGGAAACCACACGACTAATTTACATTAAACCTATGTGTATTTTAATAATAATTGGATGTTATCATAAACTAATAGAGTTTATGCAAATACGTGCATATGGTTCGTGGACATGATGGCATTATGTTGCTTGCGTCGATAGCTGTTTGCACAAGGTGTATCGAGGTGGACAGTAATTGATCAATGACCTTACAAGAAATATTAGCTATTGTTACATGCATAGATAAAGTCATGGTTCTTTCCTATTGGAGTAAGCGGCAGCCAAAGAACTCTTACAATTTTTTCTTTTGCTTCAACCACGATCATTATGCACGTCGTGTCATAAACATCACACCGTCCCCGATACCGGAGACCAAACTCACCGTTCGGCCTCAAGCCGACATACCTAAGAAGGCATTGTGCATGCTGTATGTCCCTGAGAACAGCGAGGACACTTCAGACCTTCTCGGGATGTTGGCGAGGCAGAACCTTAATTTAAAAATTAACACCTAGTCTCTGACACACGCAAGGGTTAGTCAAGAGCCACCGAGCACCTGTCTCTACTTTCGTGTGCCGGAGTCCATGGTATTATAAATCATAAAGGATCAGCAGAGGCGAGTATATTACCTTATGGGTAGTATATAAATCCGCTTCCTGAAGGAAGGTGAAACCAAAGAGGATGCCGCCGCGCTATCAACCTCAACGACCTCGACTGCGCCTGGGGCGGAGCTTGATCTGCCGCTGCCTGCGCGATCCCCGTCGTCTCTCGCGACGGGGACCGCTGGGGAGGCGGTGGAACTGGCGACTTCCATGGCAGCGCTTGAGGTCGACTCAACCGAGGGATCAACACAGGATCCACCCTCGCCCGGACTAACTTCGGACGAGGACTGCTTTCCGCCGGAGGGGAGAAGTAGGGACGAGGACAGCGACCCCTGCTCCTCTCCTTTGCGGGACGACTAGGATTCTGCAGACCAACCTTCAGCACAGTCAAACTGCGTTGGCTACTTTACGCAGAGTGCTGGAGAAACAACAAGAGAAGACCATCGCCCCCATCCAAGAGCCGTGGATTAGAAGTGGCAAAATATGCGGTCTTGCTAACATCGGAGGTAAGAATCTGCTAGACACCTTCGTAAGTAATCCGCGTACCTGTATATTGGTCCCAAAACATGTACCTAACCTTTTAATTAACGAATTCTGTTCAAGGGACCTGACAGCAACCAGGCTTTTCAGAACTGAACAGGAACTCCCGGACATTGCACTAGCCTCGGCATACGACCAGGCGACGTGGACGTGCCTCTACCAGAGCTCGCCTTGCTGGTAGAGTACTGTGAAAGGGAGAAACTTGAACTTATCATCGGCACAGATTCCAAAGCGCATCACACGCTCTAGGGTAATGTCAAAACCAACAACCGAGGTGAGGAAATGCTTGATGTTATTCTTAGCAACAACCTTGTACTACTTAACAAGGGTTTTGAACTCACCTTCATAAACGCAAGATCGCAAACAATAATAGACCTAACTTTAGCAACTTTAGGTGTATCCAACTCAATCCACGACTGGCATGTGTCCAATGAGATATCATGCTCAGACCACAGATGGATCCGTTTTACAATCAAATTCAAATTGAATACACCACAGCCAAGAAGGGTTCCTCGCAACACAGACCAATCGAAGTTCGTTAGACTTATAGGGACTGAACTGGGCAGGTGAACTCTCTTCCGGCTGAAATAACCGTAACCAATATAGACAAACACGTAAACAACATCACTTCCATCCTCTTATCTAGCTATGAACAGTCGTGCCCCCTCACCATACCTAGGCGAGGAATCAGGCAGTCCTGGTGGAGTCCTGAACTGGAGAGACACCGACACAAACTGAGAAGGCTATTCAACAGAGCTAGGAACACACGGTCGCCAGAAGACTGGGACCGTTACACAACAAACCGCAAAACCTATAAGAAACTAATTCGCCTCCGAGGAAAAACAAGTTGGAGGCTTTTTTGTACTAACATTGAAAACAACAACCAGGCAATAAGGGTCAAAACATGTCTTGCTTAAGAGACAGACCTTTCTATAGGATGCCTGAAAAAACCAGATAACACTTATACAACAAACGACGCAGAAACCAGCGAATTACTCCTAACTACCCACTTCCCGGGTTGCCAAATCGCCACCCAGCAAAGCTGGGAGCCGTACAGGGAGAGGGCTACGAGTAGCTTAGACTGGGAGGTGGCGTTAGAAGTTATCGACAAAGATAAATTAACGTGGGCAATCAACACCTTCCTGCCATTCAAGGCAGCGGGGATGGACGGTATCTTTCCAGCTCTGCTCAGATGGAGCGGTGGTCTGCTGGCTGAATACCTCGTCAAGGTCTTTCGAGCCTGTCTGGCTCACCGCTATATCCCCTTGAAATGGCGCGAAGTAAAAATAAAATTTATCCCGAAACCAGGTAGGGGCGACTACACTCAGCCCAAATCTTTCAGACCTATAAGCCTCTCCTCGTTCTTTCTGAAGACACTGGAGAGGCTGGGGGACAGGAAGATAAGAAACCAGATTTCGATACAAAAACCCCTGCATCTTAACCAACACGCCTATTGTGCAGGCAAATCAACTGAATCAGCGTTCCACAGCGTAGTCTCACGCGTAGGAAATGCTCTCAAAAACAAAAATCCAACCCTAGGCGCCTTCATTGATATCGAAGGTGCTTTCGACAAAACTAACTTCACCAGCATCGGGCAGGCACTTGCCACGCACGGTGTTGCATCGACGCTCGTAGAATGGATTAACAACTTGCTAAAAAACCGTGCTATTCAATTTACTGTGAATACTACCACACGAGGAATCGTGAGTAGGGGCTGCCCACAAGGTGGGGTGCTGTCACCACTTCTGTGGAATTTAGTCGTGACTGAGCTTATTGCAGAGCTCAACGCTTGTAGTCTTTACTCGGTAGGATACGCAGATGACATAGCAATTCTAATCTCGGGGAAATTTGAGGGCATCTTATGTGATCTCATGAGAAAGGCCTTCAAAATAATCGAGAGCTGGTGCACAAAGCGCGAACTATCGGTTAATCCCTTAAAAACGGAACTAATAATGTTAAATAACAAACGAAGTCTTGGACCGCATAGGCTTCCAAAACTTTTCAACACAGAATTAACACTTAAAGAGGAGGTCAAGTACTTGGGGGTAATCCTTGATAGCAAATTGCTCTGGAACAAGCATCTTAACTTCAAACTCAATAAATGCACAATCGCACTCTATCAGTGTAAAAAAATGCTAGTAAAAACATGGGAGCTGTCTCCAAGGATTACTCTGTGGCTATACACAGCGGTGATTAGGCCAATGTTGGCTTATGGCGCTCTGGTTCGGTGGACGAGCTCTCGACCACCATTGCCCGACTCCAACGGTTCCAGCGACAGGCCTGTTCAGCTATCACCAGCTGTATGAGAACCACCCCAACAGCAGCCATGGAGATAGCCCTACAAATAACTCCCCTGGACCTGTACATACAGCAAGAGGCAGCGCTAGGTGCCATCAGGCTAATGCATCTAGGTATATGGGGCAAAAACCTCACGAGTCCACACGTTAAAATCCTGGACCGGGCGATTGAGCATCAACCTCTCATCGCTGCTCCGTGTGATAGTATACAAAAACAACCTATGTTCAACAAAAATTATAACATACAAACAACAGAGGAAGAAAGGGATCAGTCAGGAGCCAATGAAGTGCGAATCTACACAGATGGCTCAAAAACTAATAACGGTTCAGGTGCTGGCGTACACTCCTTTGACCTCAATATTAACTTTCACATACCACTAGGCACACACAGTTCGATATTTCAATGTGAATGTGTCGCCTTAACACAAGCCGCAGAAACCGAAAAGCGTTTAGGTATCCAGAACTACGGAATAAGATTCCTAACTGATAGTCTGGCTGTGCTCAAAGCTTTAGAAAACAAACTGACTAACAACAAACTAATCTTTTAGTGCCACCTCGCCCTGGAGAGTATATCGAAATCCAATCGAATTACGCTCCATTGGATCAGGGGGCATAGTGGATCCCTAGGCAATGATGCCGCAGATGAACTTGCGAAAAGGGGCTCCGAGATGTTAGTGCTAGGCCCGTACCCACTTATCCCCTTGCCTTTTTCGCAATTTCGTGCCTAGATTCGTCAAAGATCAACAGAACTTCACAATAACAGATGGTCACGGGCCTGTTGCCCGTGACCATCTGTTATTGCATACTGCAGACAGTCAAAAATGGCTTTGCCAAAATTACACCCGCGTCTCACTAAAAAACTCCTCAGCCTGAGTAGAAATAACCTCAAAATAATTTTAGGGACAATAACGGGCCACACCCTTCTTAACAAACATTTATTTAACATAGGCGCCACGGACAGCCCACTTTGCAGGGGCTGTTTTAACGCAGAAGAATCAGCCGCCCACGTAATCCTGGAATGCGAGGCCGTGGCTTCTCAACGCAAAGAAATCCTCGGAAAATTGAGGTCGCTCCGTGAAGCCTGTGAAGCTCCCAGAAAGCTTCTGTGCTCTGGGCGGAGTTGGGCTGGCTATGTTAGCTAGCACCCCCACGCACAACGGACCAAATGGGAGTCTAAGTGCGGAAAAAGGAGTCCCTACTACTACTACTACTACTATGCACGTCGTGTGCTGATTGCGATTTAATTTTACACCCCAAAACTTTATGAAAAACATCACCGATGCGATCGTTGCATATCCGTCTAGCCAGTCCCTTCGGAGGCCCTTCTACTAATGCCTGTATATAAACAAAAGGAGAAGGTACCTATAATGTGCCTGCCCTTTTTGAAAGCCATCTAGAAAGTTGTTTCGGGCTACTCATGTGGTTTCAGCCGGCGTTTCTATTGGTTAGTGTCCAGGCAATATAATTGGAAATATTGAATAGGTCAAAGTAGAATGGAAAATAATCATTAATAAAAGAGTACCCTTAGATAAATAAATTGTATTATTAAAATTGAATTTGTTGAGTCCACCCTCTACTCGTGCCCGAGTTCTGTAGATCTTTAATTTTATTTTGTAACTGTTTTTAATATCAAAGCGGGATGTTGTCTTAATTCTAATTCTTTTCGTCTTTAAATATATTTAAGATAATCAACATTGCGAAGGAAAAGGCGTATGCAAGGGTCGTAGAAGGGCGTTCTGTAGTTTGTCATATATCTTCCCCCATGGAAAAAAGTCTTGAGTTTATGTATAATCATCATCATAATCTGCATATTAATATTCCCACTGCTGGGATACAGGCCTGCTCTCTGAGAGAGGGGCCTGCTCTATGTATAATTTATGATAATAATGTATTTTCCTATTATTTCACCAATCACACGATTGGTCTGATATTTGTTGCCAGTTCGCTCCAATACCATTAACATATTACATGATCTTTCATAATTAAATAATGTTTATTTATTTATATATGTATACTTTATTGTACACCAGGCAAAAACAAAGAAAAGGAAACTTAAAATTTAAAAATTATATATACAACGGGCAGCCTTATCGCATACCGCGATCTTTGCCAGGCAACCTGGAACTGACAGTGATTGCCCGGACATGAAATAGGGTTGACATTGGTGTAACAAATAAAATTACGATTTTTTACTTTAATGATACAATAACATTATAATAGATACAAAAATACATACATATGCTATATAGTAGATACATACATACTCAATATATGTAAAGGTAATGAAAGTAAATGTTTACTAACAACAATCACCGCAAATAATATAAAAAAAGCAATCACAACGACTGAATGTCTTTTAAATGCAGGTAACGACTGAGCACGTTTTATTGTTTCTACTTTAACTGTTAATGCCTATCAATAATGATTGTTATAATAATAAAATGGAAACGGTATTCCATAATAATATAAAACAGGACAGGGACAGGAAATTGACGTCCGGCGTTCGATATTGCAGAAGCACTGGGATAAAAACGTTTTGTTGATCTTGCACAGAATATGTTCCCTTTATCCCAGGGCTAGTTTTTCCTGCGACTTCATCCGTGTAAAAAAACTTCAGTTGGAAGTCCTTGAACCGCCTCAGAAACCAAGTAGGGAGGTGTAACTCCAACCTCGCAAATTGAGGCTACCTTGACAGAACAAGGCAGGGTGTGAATGCGGAGCCCCAAAACATGCAGCCAAAGTGACTTCCGCGGTGGCACCGACGACGCCATGGAAGTTGCTATGTTTTGAGCCGGAAAAATGTTTATTATCGTCATGGAAAAAAATGCCAGTGACACGAGAAGAAGTTCCGATAAAATAAGTGTTTGTATTCTGCCAACAATAGATATTATATTATAAAAATTTAGTTCATACTAGCTTACCCCCGCGGCTTCACTCCCGTCAAAATACAAAAAAAAATACTCGGGAATAGTATAGCTTTCCATAGGTGAAAGAATTTTTTAAATCGGTCCAGTAGTTTCGGAGCCTATTCGGTACAAACAAACAAACAAAAAAATCTTTCCTCTTTATAATATTATAGTATAGAAGTATAGAGTAAAGGATCCCAATCATTATCATACCTACGTGCCAAAAGAGTTATTGATTTTATCTATTTTCCAGACTAGTACCTACCTAAAGCAGTTAACGGCATACCGTCTAACATCGATGTATCTGAAGCCTATAATACCTATATAATTAAATTTTACTCAGAATACACCAAAGGAACATTATAACAGTACAAAATGAGCTTTATAACTGATTTCGGTGTTACCGACGCTCCACGAGTAAGTCTTTAGTAAAATGAGGTGAATTTCAAAGGATTTTGCTTATTTTAAAATGAGACCTTGCGATAGTCAATATAGTAAGTAACAAGTGTGTAAATTCTTTTACCAAGAAATAATCTATATAATATTAATTTTCTCTTTGATAACTTTACCGTTTGAATGGGAATGTGAATGTTATTTGGCTGTGTTACTTACTTTCACTGGTAAGGTTTCAGGAAATAAACATATTGTGTAGGAGAGTATTACAAGTCAAATAAAGTTACATTTACCTTAATACAAATATGGTTTCTGTCAAAGCTTATAGAAGTTTTTAGATGCTATTGGCTATTTCTCACTCCCGTGGTTTATACTATTGGAAGATGCATTTTGTCGGGATGATTAGTTTCCTGTGGCACTCAGGCATAGTGACGCTTCTCATCAGTCAAAGAGTTTTTTAACCGGATCGCTACTTCTACAGATTATCCCTTTAAACGAACAACTAAATTCAACTCTTTATAATATTAGTTTACTGGATGGTAATTTTCTTATTGACACTGATACGCCAGTGGCCTACCTCAACACCACAGCAATATACTGGTTAGCCCGATATTAGGCTACATTTACCACACTTTATCCGACGCTATTATTCTGACCAAAAACTATTTTAAACTCTTAGTAATTGAGGAGGCCTGATGGAATCTAACACTACCTACTACAGCTAATGCTAGTGTGATAATCTTAATTTAACCAGCATTCAGTTAGAATAGACTGAGAAAAAAAATAACCTAACGAAAAATTTTATGGGTGACATATAATTTGGCAATTTTTCAGGGGGTGATACTTTCATCCCTCATTAATATAAATTAACTTCTTTTACTATGGGATCACCATTGAAATATGAAAAAAATATAATTGAGTGGACAGTAAATGAGATTTAATATTTCAGAGTTCATCACACACTAAAAGTCGTTGATGCTCATATGTACTTTCACCCTCTAAAAGATTGTGAACAAAACAAACAAACCTGCTAGCAACTGTATTGCAATAAATGCTTAAACTTTCATGATAAAATGTTCCAGGGAAATTGCAAGCGAGATCTTAGTATCTAACGAGGCCAGGCAGTGTTATTGGCTGTTCCTTCTACAAGAGTTTTCCGTTTGTAGTCAGTTTGTATTTGTTGTACACGTAAAAGTAGTAGGTATTAGAGAGTAAAAAGCCAGTCTGTCCTAAACTCCACGGATTTGTGAATAAAGTAGGTGTCTGTAGGTCCCCACCGAGAGTGTCTCCACGTTGTCGTCGTGGTGGGGCTTGTGCGTCTCAATGATCTTGGGGCTTCGCCGGTAGAGTTACTCATGCCGGAAAGGCCCAAGTGAGAGACCTGACTAAGAGAGACACACGGAGGGGTCGCTCCTGATCGACCGACGGTCGTCGGTTGACAAAGGATGCGACCATGCCGCAGCGGTGCAGGCGCACCAATGCGGCAGGCGTATCTCTCCTCGAGGGGATTCCTTCCGAGGAAAGAACTTTCGGCGGGTTCGCTGAGTCGGGTTGGCCGGACAGAGAACAGAGGCATGTTTAATGCCGCCGTCGGGGGCTTGGCTTAACCACCCGGCCCAGAGGAAGGACACCTCTAAGATAAAAAACCACCTAATCCTAAGCTTGAGGCGCGGCGAGAGGATGAATGGCTGGAGGGACTTCAGTCGTTAGCGCTTCACCTGTAGAGCACCTGCCGCACTCTGCAGTATGTAGGCTTACCTGGGTAAAAGGCTCTGCCCAGGTGGACATTAATTCCTATACTACTCGTGGGAACAAAAATGGAAACAACAAATAAAAATAAAATCGACGAAGAGGTGAGGAGTGATGCAGGGTCGGAGTCCGACACTGCATCTGGCGCAAAGGGCTCACAGAGCTTGGAGCGTGAAGTTGAGGGGGCTGCTGCAAAGAACCGAAGGTTCTTCCGAAAGCGCCCCAAATCGGGGGATGGCCAGGGGTCGTTCTCCGATGATGAGCTGGCCTCGGCCCGGAAGATCACTACCAGTATGCGTGGTGGGGGCCGAGACAGAGGAGTGGGGAGGGGGCTTGCCGCGGAGGGGCTCCACCTCGGATCGAACAGCCGCAGGGCTGTCCTTTCGGGGTCTTCTGGCGGTGAGCTAGATTTGGAGCTGGACCTGGATTCGGAGCGAACGGCCAAGTTCGCAGAGGTCGTGGGAGCCGCAATCCGAGATGTGGCCTTGAAGAGGAATAAGTCCTCTAAAGGCAAGGCCATATCGGCGGCCACGGCCTCCATTATGGCGGCAGCGGAGGCTAATCACGTCGGATCTCCGTCGGATGCAATGTCGGAGATGCGGGCGGAGGTCGCCCGCTTGAAAGCCGAAATGGAGCTTCTTCAAAAGGAGAATGAGAAGCTCCGAGCGGACCTGGCCGGGCTCCAAGGAGTCGGCCCCGGAGAGAAGCCGCAGGGGGGGACGCAGCATGGTCAAGGCCAGCCCCTGCCTGTAGAGGACCGGGTTTTGAATCTGGTGCGGCAGGAGCTGGTTGCCTTCCATAGTAGATTCTCTGTTTTGGAGGCCATCGTCCTGCGCCCCCCGCTAGCGGCGAGCCAGCAGAAGGCGGCTTCATTTGCTGCTGCCGTGGCCAAACCGGTTTCGTCGGGACAGGCTAATCGTGGGGTCATGGCAGAACCCGCTAGGTCGGCCCCGGCGAAATCGGTAAAATCAGCACCCAAAAAGGGCGGAGTGGCTGCACAGACAACGAGAGCCCCAGCCCGGGCGGCGGGTCAGCCACCCCAATCTCGCGCCGACGCCGATTGGCAAGTGGCTGGGGAGAAGAGGAAGGCGAACAAGGCAGCAAGGGCGGCCAAAAGGAAGGCGAGGCGGCAGCGGCGCAAGAAGCAAAGCGTCGCGGCTAGGCTCCACGCCCCGAAATCCGCAGCTGTAGTGATTACACTACAGCCGGCAGCGGAAAAGAAGGGCGTGTCCTACCGCGACGTGCTCGCCAAAGCGAGGGCGGTCGTGAACCTGCAGGAGCTCGGCATCGCCGAGGGCATCCGGGTGAGGGTCACCGCGACTGGGGCCCGGATGCTGGAAGTTCCCGGCGCGGCCAGTGGCCCGACCGCCGACGCTCTGGCCGAAAGGCTCAGAGCTTCCTTAAATGCGGATGAGGCCCGAGTGTCCAGGCCCACCAAGTGCGCTGACATGCGCATTCTGGGCCTGGATGACTCTGTGACGGAGGAAGAGGTGGTGGCCGCCGTCGCTAGGTCTGGGGGGTGCTCTGCCGAGCAGGTTAGGGCGAGCACTATACGTCCAGACGTCGCGGGGATGCGGGCCGTGACGGTGAGCTGTCCCGTCTCGGCGGCCCAAAAAATAGCTGGGGAGGGTCGTAGGCTCTTGGTGGGGTGGGTTTCCGCGCAGGTGAAGCTACTGGAACCAAGACCTCTGAGGTGCTTCCGCTGCCATGTGGGCAACCACGTGGGAGCTCAATGCACCTCGGAGGTTGACCGGAGCAATCACTGCTTCCGCTGTGGGCAGCCTGGTCACAAGGCCGGCTCTTGCAATGCCACGCCACACTGCTTCGTATGTGCGGCAGCTGGCAAGCCGGCGGATCACCGGGCTGGGAGCAAGAACTGCGCTCCTCCCGCCAAGGGCAGAGGTAGAGGCAAGCCCTCCACCGTCGCCGTCACCACCGCAACCGCAGCCGCCACCACTGCTGCTGCCGATGCCACCCCTAAAGCCGTCGTCGCCGCCGAAACCACCGCGGCAGGACCCAAACAGGGGGCTCAGGAGGAGGCGGAAATGGAGTGCCAATAATGGCCCCATTACGCCTCCTCCAGGCGAACATCAATCACTGCGCTGCTGCTCAGGATCTGCTGCTCCAGAGCATGGCGCAGTGGTCGATCAACATCGCCGTGGTCGCTGAGCCGTACTTCGTCCAGCCCAGGGATGACTGGGTGGAGGACCTGAGCGGCTCAGTGACCCTAATTTCGTCAGCCGCCGCCGGTACCCCGTCCCTCGAGGGTGTCAAGAGGGGACAGGGTTGCGTGGCAGCATGGTTCGGAGAGATTGCCGTGGTGGGGGTATACTTCTCTCCGAACCGAACTCTCGCCGAGTTCCACAACTCCCTTGCGGAGTTGAGAATCGTCGTCGTCGGGTTTCGCTCCCTCCCTGTGCTCGTTCTTGGGGACTTCAATGCCAAGAATGTGGCTTGGGGTTCCCGGTATACGGACACACGGGGCAGGATGGTGGAGGACTGGGCTCTGGAGACAGGCCTGGTCATCCTAAACCGGGGTTCTGTCCCCACGTGTGTGCGGATGCAGGGCGAATCGGTGGTGGACATTTCTTTCGCCAGCCCCGCTCTGTCACCGCGTGTCGTCGACTGGCGCGTCATGGAGGAGGTGGAGACCTATTCCGACCACCGGTATATCCGGTTCGACGTCTCCACCCAGACCTCGAGCGTGCCGGTCCGACAGACCCCGAGTGGTCCGCGGTGGGCGTTGAAGCAGCTGGACCGGGAGCTATTCCTGGAAGCCTCGATCGTGCAGGCCTGGGTGCCATCACCGGACAGGCCTGCTGATATCAACGACGAGGCGGAGTGGTTCCGGGAGGCCATGTCCGAGATATGTGACGTGGCAATGCCCCGGGTCCAGCCAGGACACGCCCGGCGCCAGGTGTACTGGTGGTCACCGGAACTTACGGCTCTACGCCAGGCGTGCGTTGCTGCGCGACGCCGGTACACCAGGCATCGCAGGCTCCGTAACCGCCCCCCGGATACGGAAGCCATTGAGGCGGAGCTATACGAGAGGTACAGAGCGGCGAGGACCGCCCTCCGAGCGGAAATCAAGAGGGCCAAGGGATTGGCCCGCGAGGAGTCGCTGGCAACCCTGAACAGGGATCCGTGGGGACGCCCCTACAAATTGGTGCGGGATAAACTCCGCCCATGGGCTCCCCCACTGACGCAGAGTCTCCGGCCGCAGCTCGTAGAGGACGTGGTGAGCGCTCTGTTCCCTTCGCGAGGGGAACATATTCCCCCGCCCATGGCTCCGCCTCCTGCGGTGCCCAATGCGGACCACACCGCCGACGACGACGAAGCTTCGGAGGTGACCGAGGTAGAGCTGAGAGTGGCGGTACGCAGGCTGAATGCCAAAAATACCGCCCCAGGACCCGACGGCTTACCTGGAAAAGCCTGGGTCCTGGCCTTGGAAGCTCTCGGGCCTCGACTAAGGGGGCTCTTTAGCGCATGTTTGGAGCGGGGCCAGTACCCACTTCGTTGGAAGACGGGGAAACTGGTCCTCATTAAGAAGCCAGGGCGCCCTGCGGACTCTCCGTCCGCTTACCGGCCCATCGTGCTGCTCGATGAGGTGGGCAAGCTCTTTGAAAGAGTCATTGCAGACCGCCTCGTCGCGCAGCTTGTGCGAGTGGGGCCGGATCTGGCGGAGAGCCAGTTTGGTTTCCGCAGGGGTCGCTCTACGGTGGACGCCATCATGCGCGTACGAGCCCTCACGACGGGGGAAGCAGTGGCCCGGGGTGGAGTCGTCTTGGCGGTGTCTCTAGACATCGCCAATGCCTTCAACACCCTGCCATGGAGCTGCATCAGGGAGGCACTCCAGTATCACCGGATGCCGCCCTACCTCTGTCGCGTGGTCGAGGCCTATCTGACGGACAGGGCCGTCATCTACCCCGGTCACCAGGGAGAGTGGAAACGGCGAGAGATGTCGTGCGGTGTCCCACAGGGATCGGTCGTGGGGCCGCATCTGTGGGACATCGGGTACGACTGGGTGCTGCGCGCCGATCTCCCTAGTGGCGTCAGCGTGGTTTGCTACGCTGACGACACGCTGGTCCTGGCACAAGGGAGGTCGCACCAGGCGGCGGTTGAAATAGCGACACGTGGGGTTGCGACAATCGTCGAGAGGATCCGGCAATTGGGACTCGAGGTGGCCCTGCACAAGTCCGAGGCCATGTGTTTTCACGGTCCTCGGAACGCACCACCGCCGGGATCCCAAATAACGGTAGGAGGGGTTCACATCGGCGTCGGGTCGACGATGAAGTACCTGGGACTTGTCCTCGACAGCCGGTGGAATTTCGTGGAGCATTTCCGACGTTTGGCTCCCAGACTGGAGCGGGCGGGGGCTGCCCTCAAGCGGCTGCTGCCCAATCTAGGGGGTCCAAACGCCTCCTGCCGGAGGCTCTACGCGGGGGTCGTGCGGTCCATGGCCCTTTACGGGGCACCGGTATGGGCGTGTTCCCTGAGGCGGCGACCAGCCCGCCGGTTGAACACGTCCCAAAGGGTCATGGCCATCCGGCTGGTCCGGGGATACCGCACGGTCTCCGGTGAGGCGGCGAGCCTCCTTGCCGGATTGCCGCCATGGGATCTGGAAGCCAAAGTCCTCGCGCAAATATGGGAGTGGCGCGAGGTGGCTAAATGCCGGGGCGAAACTCCGTTGCCGCGACAAATTGCGGCTCAGCGGACAGAGCTCCGGCAGGATCTCATGGCGACATGGAGAGGGCGATTGTCGCAACCCAGCGCTGGGCACGCCACGGCGGCGGTAAGGCCCCTCTTTGAGGAGTGGCTTGAGAGGCGTCACGGCGTCCTCACCTTCCGCTTGACGCAGGTCCTCACCGGACACGGCTGTTTCGGGAGGTTCCTGTTCAGGATAAGGCGGGAGGAAACGCCCGGGTGTCACCATTGTGTGGACCGCCTGGAGGACACGGTGGAGCATACGGTGGAGATCTGCTCCGCTTGGGCGGAACACCGCCGTGTCCTCATGGAGGCGATCGGCGGTGGCGACCTCTCGCGTCCCGCCCTGGTGCAGGCCATGGTACGGAGCGAGAGGGCATGGGAAGCTGTCTCCTCCTTCTGCGAAGCAGTTATGCTCGCAAAGGAGGAGGCGGAACGCGTGAGGGAGACGCAAAGGAGGCGCCCTCATGCCCCTAACCACCGCAGGAGACGACCCGGGCGTCGGGAGTCGCAAGCCGATTCCCGGCCACCGTAGGCGCGGGCTTGCGGACGGAAAGTAATGGGTAGCTCGCCGTCCGATAAGGACCAAGCCCGAGTTTACGGCGCGTAGTGTTCCACGCGCGCCTCAAAGAGATGTCAGCACAATGACGGGGTCCGATAGGGCCGATGCCTGTCTGGGTCGCGGATAAATTTGAAAGAGAGTTACCGTGGCCCTGGCAAAAGCAACTGAAGGAACACGGGTGGATTTTAGTCAGTAAAAGTCTGACACGCCCTCCCGCTTCACCCAGAGCGGGAGAAGTCATTGGATGATTTCCCACCCCAAAAAAAAAAAAAAAAAAAAAGGTGTCTGTAGGTACTCTAAATTGGCTACAGACCAAAAACTAGGCTAAATTAAGGCTAAATTAGTTATGATTTAGTTCGCATAACTGAAGTATCTTTTCAGACTTTGTACAGTCCGGAGACTAATGTAAACTAAGCTGCTTTATCATCATCATCGTATCAGCTGAAAGACGTCCACTGCTGGACATAGGCTTCCCCCAAGTTTCGCCGCATTGACCGGTCCCATCAGTCGCATCCAACGGATCCCCGACACCTTCACCAGATCATCGGTCCACCTTATGGGAGACGTTCCAACGCAACGTCTTCCAGTTCGCGGTCGCCACTCCAGAACTTTTCGGCCCCATCAGCCATCCGTTCTGAAAGCAAATTTTCAATTCTGATTCAATCACGCAAGGAAACTCCGAGCTTAACCCTCTCCATTGCCCTTTGTGTGACTTGAAGCCTTCAGTCAGAAACGTGGTCACGTTTCTGACTTCTGACTGGCAACACATACTGGTCATAGACTTTCGTCTTGAGACACTGGGGTAGGTTGGACGAGAACATACTACGCAACTTCCCGAACGCTGCCCAGCCGAGTCGGATTCGACGATTGACTAAACTGCGTAAGTTTGAAAATTTGCCTTATCTATGCGAATTAAGCTAAAGTAACTTAGCTTTACCCTTGGTACAGAGCAATGGCATTAAAGGAATACAATTATTTATTTCTGCGTTCAAGCTAGTTGTTGCAGAACCTACTTAGACGTAGAAATAATAAAATAATAAAAGCCTTTATGATATTCTTATCGTACATGCTATATGAATGATAAACTATGAAGTATATACGGTCGTTACTCTCACTCTTGTCTTTCTACAAAGGCCTACTCTAAATGTGCTGGTTTCCTGATTTTATCCTCCTATCTCTTTATCGGTATGTCTGTGTTTTGCTGTATAGACGTAGAAATAAATGATTTCAATTATAACTCTCGTCATACTACTGAATTTTTCGCGTCTGTTTTGCTTGGGACTATCAGAAGTAGAGCTCATCATGCGAATTTGAAATTAGTGAGCCATCCCTGAAAAAAATATGCCAATCAAAATTTGTTTTATTACACCTACTAAATCTAGTAAAATAAATAACCTTACAACTATAACAGGCAGTCACTTAAGACATTAGGGTTTTTGCTCACACTCATATTTGTCGCAGAATAACAGAGAAAAGACGTACTTTTATCTTGACAAATATTAATATCACCCTTGAGGAATACTCTTCGTGAAAGTACGTTGGTTACTGAGAAAAATTGGACTACATTACGTATTAAGGTGCTGACAAGTATTTTAGATGATAGTGTTTGTCTCTAGTGAGTAATAAACATGTTCTAAAAAGTTCTTTATAAGATGGACCGTGCAGCAGGGAGCTTAAGAAAACATGCAATGTGTATTACCTCGAGTAAATTGAAAATTGTCTAACTTATAGTCAGTTTTGTGAAATAAATTAAGGCTAAATAGTTAGTTATGATTTAGTTCGCATAACTGAAGTAACTTTTCATACTTTGTGCGGTCCGGAGACTAAAGTAAACTAAGCTGCGTTATCATCATATTATACACGATAGGCTAATATTGAAAACAATCGGCCCATATCAAAAAATTGCATTTTTTCTAAAAAAATTGAACGCATAGTTTATAACGATGTCTACGCGGCCTTCAAGTCAATTCTTGGTGAGGAAATGCACGGTTTTGTTAGGAACCGCTGGACCACGTCTAACAACACGTCTTCTGTCACAAGAGTTCATTACGGGCGGCATGGCACAGCGACAGGTTGACGTGATTTATACCGACTATAGTAAGTGTTTCGACCGTATTGATCATTGTATGCTGCTGAAGAAGCTGTTTCTCGCCGGAATACACGGTGACCTGTACCTGTGGTTCTCCTCATATATAGAGAACAGAATACAGGCTGTTGTGCTTCAGGGCTACACCTCTGGTTGAAGTTCTGTCCCTTCAGGCGTACCTCAAGGATCCATTTTGGGGCCTCTGTTATTTATATTGTTCATTGCAAATATCAAACAATGCTTTCGTCATTCGTATATTTTACTTTATGCTGATGACATGAAGATTCATAAAGTTGTGCGAGACGTGTCTGATGCAAGTCAATTGCAAGATGACCTGCATAGGTTTGAAACATATTGTACCCGTAACAAACTCCAATTAAATGTCTCTAAATGCTTCCGCCTAAAATTCTCACGTTGTACTTCTTTAATAAACTTTAGTTACACGCTGAACGGTCAGCTCATTGGCAGGTTAAATAGCATAAGAGATTTAGAGGTAATTATAGACAGCAAGCTTCTGTTTGATTAACATGTAAATAGCATAGTTGCAAAGGCTTCTAAAGCTCTGGGATTTATACTACGCACCACGGCCTGTTTCAATCTCTCAAATCGGTTAAGATCTTGTATTGTTCTTTCGTGCGCAGCTATTTAGAATACGCGTCTCAGGTTTAGAGCCCGCAGTATGAGACTTATAAGTCCCGTATTGAAGGCGTGCAAAGGAAATTCCAACGTTATCTGGATTATAGGGCTCAGCAATACTCAGTTGACTACGAGCACCACTGCAAACGGTACCACTTCCTTCCTCTGAAGATGAGACGTTATATTGGGGACATGAGTCTACTTTTGGGTAAAGCAAATGGCCACATTGACTGTCCTGTATCTACTCGTTGCTAATCTGTCATTACGCACGAACCTGATGGGATTAGGACAGCGGCCAATATTAAGTGTACCTATCGCAATGACTAATTATAGGCGGAATGTTTTTTCAATAAGAAGTGCCCTTAGTTTCAAAAAGCTTCCCGGGGACCTTAATGTCGACTTATTTTGTACCAGTGTGGCGACCTTGAGACGGCTATTGGCACAGTAATTTTTCAAAGATAGTTAAATTATCTACTACTCTAATTATATTAACTTGTATGCACTTTCTTTAAATCGACTTTTTTTTCATTAACTATATGTGGAGGCTTCTTGTTATTAGCAATTTGTTTTATATTACATTCTTTATGTCATTGGTTTGTTAGTCTGTAAGCCTTCTTTAAAATAAAATAAATAAATAAATAATTATACCTCCTGATAATTTTATGTTTTATGAGCAAAATTTTTGCGAATATTTCGATCTTGTAATAAATATTGTAAATGTTGGCAACGAAATACTTAAACGTATTAAAGATTGTAAATTTGATATGCTATGTGGGTGTTTCCCATTAGATTACTTAAAAAAACGGGTTATTGGACGAATCACCCGAATTTAACTTGCCCGAATCGTTAGCTATTTTCGGTTCTGAAGTCCTAGTACTCCGTCAGTCTTTACCGCTAATGATTCTAGCCCTGCAAATACTTCTTCATGATTCTGGCCTCCTGGTAATTTGGGTAATAAAATATCTATTAACTTCGATTAATTCTTCATATCATTTCCGAGACGGGTGAGCAGGACTGTACTTTTTTATTTTTTGTTCTCGAAAATTAACTTCGGGCGAATCGACACAGAAAAATTAATATTTTTAATAGTGGTCGATTCGCTCGATTCGGGCGAGTTAAATTCGGGCGAATCATGCAATAAACCGAAAAAACTTTATGTTTGATTCAGAATTTATCACACCATTAAAATAAACAATAAATTATTATAAAACAAAAATTATAAAAAAGAAAATTATTAGAGAAAGTAATTTGTAAAGTATTCTATCATATATAATAAATAATGAAACTATTTAACAAATATTTTGTTTTTTTTCACCTATTATGACAACCCTACCAAAATAAGTAACAATATTGCACGATCTTAGGAAGCTTTGTTTCTGTTCCGTTTATCTATTCATGTGGTTTAGCTAAACAATAAGAGCCGCACGAATCAATCTTCAAGGTTAAGCAACGCTTACCTAGGTCGGTCCTTCGATGGGTGACCTGCTTTACATAGCGAGATTCCTCCATGCCTCGAAAGCACGGTGATCCCGGCTGTCATTTTAGATCTTTGATATAGTCAAAAGCACCGAGATATCGTTTTACCCAGTTATTGGGTTGTTGAGGTCAGATAGGCAATCGTTCCATGTTCATTACTGGTACGTTCCATTGGTACTGCATCTGGTTCGACAGGAAGCCGACCCCAATATAGTTGGAAAAATGATAGGCAGATTGATTTTACTTAAGTCCAGGGTTATCATCGTCCATCAGCATCGGTTAATCTATACGTGGAAATATTGGAAGACTACAAAAACATTAGCTAACACTAGTACAGTTTTAACCCGCAATCTGTCAACTGCCACAAATTGCAGTCACCTGCTGGACTTAATTACCTTCCAAATATGAGTAATTATTCATGGTCCACCACGTTAGCCCAGCGTGTGGAGAACGACATGCTAAGTTGTTAACCCTTTCGATATGGGCACGCCCGGCGCAATAATTAACTAAAAGGGTAAAAACGGGACCCTATTACTGAGACTTCGCGATCCGTCTGTCTGTCTGTCTGTCTGTCTGTCCGTCTGTCTCCAGGCTGTATCTCATGAACCGTG
Organism: Anorthoa munda; assembly: GCA_945859665.1. Lineage (NCBI taxonomy): Eukaryota > Metazoa > Arthropoda > Insecta > Lepidoptera > Noctuidae > Anorthoa > Anorthoa munda. The sequence continues at coordinate 1,067,927 of OX243913.1, forward strand.
ATAGCTAGACAGTTGAAATTTTCACAGATGATGTATTTCTGTTGCCGCTATAACAACAAATACGAAAAACAGTATAAAGTAAATATTAAAGGGGGGCTTCCATACAACAAACGTGATATTTTTGCCGTTTTTCGCTCGATATTAATAACAGCAACAGTTAGACGCTTGAAATATTCACAGAACGTTTAGTTGTATATTTACTTCAAAAAATAATAATTAATAAATTAAAATAAAATAAATTAAGGGGGGCTCCCATACAACAAACGTGATTTTTATGCAGTGTTTTGCGATAATGGTACGGAACCCTTCGTGTGCGAGTCCGACTCGCACTTGGCCGGTTTTTTACTATTCTTCTCTGTTACTTTGTGATTGTTGTTGTTGTGTTGTGTCTATGTCGAATAAATGTTTTCTATTCTATTCTACATGACAAGGTTATCATGTAATCAGCCATCATACAGATGAAATTTCTGACTGTAACTTGCTATTTATATTTTGTTGTAAGGCTGAGGTTCTATACTACATTTGAGCTGTTATCATTAAAATAATTCCATTTTACAGCCCGTACAACCGATTTTGACTTCTATTGCGTTGGTGATAAGATAAATGGCAGCAGTAGTAAACAGTTAGTTTTGGTAACAGGTTTATGCTTTTTATGCTATCCTTATATTTACGGGATAGAACTCAAAATCAGTTGAACGGACCGTAAGAAAGGATTGTATATGTGAAATTTTCAATGTTATTTCAAATGGACTTATAGACAAAGTGTAATTCTATCAAGGATAGCGATAGTCGAAATGCCAAAATGTAAGGGATTGTTCACGTGACATTTCGATAGCGCTTCGCAATCCCATACATTTACGACGTTTTTCCAACCACTATGGCGTCGCTTTCGTTGATAGATCGAATGAAGATGAAGACAGAAGTAGCACATTTATGAAACGTGTTGTAATTTCTATGTATTTTTTTTTTAATTTTCCCCAATTTTAGTCTAAATTAATTAATTAATTTTCAAGTTAGCAAGAAATCGATTTCTAGAAAAGAAACACTCAAGTACAATCAAATCTTTAGAGCCAAGACTGTAAATCCATAGTTCTGTTTTTATTTTCACACATCAGCATTCATGAGAATAAACAATGTTGAGTACTTGTTTAGTTTATAACGAAGCAAGGTTTTTTCTTGTTTCGTTTCTTTATTTTATATTAAGACCGTTACTTACCTACACGTATTAAGTAAACAGCCAAGTTACGGTGTAACCCTGTTGGACTAACCTTACCTGATATTTACCTTATTTCATTTATAGCTAAAAATAAGGATAATTATTAACTTTTACTTGACAACAAGCTTATCCATAAAATTTATCTTAACAACAAAAATTGCTTATCACATTACTTACCGTACTTAATTAAGAAATCCAAACAATTTGCTTAATACAAAATCTCCTTAAATAAATATGCGAAGAAATATTTAATAACTTTTTAGAAAATATGAAGAGACATTTTGCAAACCTTCTTCGTAACGGTAGTTCTTATGTTCGGAACTCGGGCAAGGGACCGCAAAGCGACATTAATACGTTTTTTATCCGCCATAAGCCCACGGTAATGTTGGTCTAAAGATCCCAAATGTTTCCCAGATCATCGTAAAGGAATCTCGGCCAATCAGAAAACAATTTCCTTGGTATGTTCGTTCCTATGGCCCTGGTATAAAAAGTGTGAGATTATATGTGAATTCGTGCGTAAAAAGAGTTTTTTTTTACAATATAGGAACACACAATTTTATTAAAAAAAGACAAAAAGGTTTTGATTTTCCTTATCTGTAAAAATTACAGCACAAATGAGGTTTTATTTGTTTAATATGTTAATGGTAAGTTAGTTTAGTATCTTAAAGTATAAAACGTTAATTTCAAATTCAAAAAATACCGAATTTTTATGTATACTATAAATTTGTGAACATTTTGAAGCTACCGCTTTCTAATCAATGGATTTTAGTGAAGCTTAACAAAAGTATAGCGTACACAACTAATTTACAAAGATAATAGCTGTTGCCCGAGAATTTGTCTGCGTAGCATGAGTACTTCAAATAGGGTTACCTATAATAAGTTCGAGAAACATTTGACCGAATTTAATTTCACCTTAAACTTTTCTACTATTAACGTTTCGTTTTTTTTTTACTTCATCGAAGTCACGTCTGCCACTGTCTCAGTTAACCTATTATCAATTCGACTTTTTTCGTTACTTCGACGTTTCACTTACAAATTGGCAATTAAATGCACCACTTTGGCCAACAGATATGGGAGGCTGCTGTCAAAGCCATGAAATATCACCTACATCGAGTACTGGGGGAACAGAAGCTTACTTTCGAACAATTCACTACTTTACTAAATCAAATTGAAACCTGTCTTAACTCTCGTCCGCTGTGCCCATTAACAGAGGATGTCGAAGACCTGGAATATCTAACTCCCGTTCACTTCCTCATTGGTGGCCCCTACTGTCACAACCACAAGAAGAGCAAGATTTTGCTGAGCACGATCTAAGAAACAGATGGAGGCTTGTTAAACAAATGAACGTCCACATCTGGAAGCGCTGGTCGAACGAATATCTACATCAACTGCAAACCCGAAGCAAATGGCAGCAACCAAAAGTAAACCTGAAACAAGGGAGCCTAGTATTAGTCAAAGATGAACACTTACCTCCTGGCCGCTGGGATATAGGAAGAGTCCAGGAACTACATCCAGGCGCTGATGGTCGAGTACGGGTTGTTCGGTAAAATGAAATTCTAACAAAAATAATTCGGATAAGTGATCGGTTCCCTTCGAATAGCCTATTTTTACCCGACTGCCGAAGGAGGGTAATGTGTTTATCAGTCTATATATGTATGTAGAGCAGTGGTGGCCCAGTGGTATCGGCCGCGACTTACAAGTTGTAGATCGTGGGTTCGAGCCCAGGTAGGCGCTTTACTTTGTGTAAATTATTTCATCACCACTGCTCTCAAAACGGTGAAGGAAAACATCGTGAGGAAACCGGCATGAACCAAAAATTCGAAGACGTGTGATATCTACCAAACCGCACTGGGCCCGCGTGGTGGATTACGGCCCATCCCCTCTCACAGAGAGGAGGCCTGTGTCCCAGCAGTGGGAACATTAATAGGCTGATGATGTGATGATGATGTGATATGTATGTATGTTAGTTCCTATGTAGCTTTCTAGAGACCAAACGCGTAGGTTGATTTTGTTGATTCTTACGTCAATCAATTTTTCTTAACCTTGCGTGTGTCACTGCTTAATTTAAAATAGGAAAATAGAAAAATGGCGGCTTTTGGGCCATATTTTGTGGGGGGCAAATTTTATTTTTCTTCCAAACCAATCTTGTGGGGTATCAAAAAGGGTTTGAAGAGGTGATTTCAAAAATATAAAATTCTTAAATGTTTAAATGTACCTAATTCTAAAAAAACTTAATTAACTAAAAAGTTATAAGAAAAAAGTTCAAAAAATCATAAACCCGACTGTTTAAGAAGCGAACTAAAAAGACGTAAACAAGAAGAAAATCATGCTGTGCAGTCGAAATGACTGCACTGTTAATTTTCTTTTGTTTCTGTATATTCTGGTGTACAATAAATATATATAAATAGAGGAGCTCGTGGCTAAATAATAACAGCCGCGCGGGTCGATCTTCAAGGTTAAACAACGCTTGACAAGGTCGGTCCGTGGATGGGTGACCATTTCCACATACCGAGTTTCCTCCGTGCCTCGGAAAGCACGTTAAGCCGTTGATCCCGGCTGTCATTTGGAAGATCTTTGACAGTCGTTACGAGTAGTCAGAAGCCTGAGATCTGACACCAGTCTTGCCAAGGGGTATCGTGTTACCCAGTTACTGGGTTGTAGAGGTCAGATAGGTAGTCGCTCCATGTAAAACACTGGTACTCAGCTGAATCCGGTAAGACTGGAAACCGACCCTAACAATAATTGGGAAAATGGCTAGGCAGATTATGAATAAATATATATAAATAAATAAACCAAACGCCAACTAATATCCATAATTATAAAAGAGCCTAGACAAAATGAATCATTGGTTATTTATACATATGTGGTGCATCGACACATTACATGTCGCATGCACAGCAAATATGATAATGGTCAAATAAATAATTATATATGCAGTTGTGTACAAGCGCTCACCGAAACCAGTTGTTTTATTTACATGACTCATAACACCCAACAACACGTACATAGAAGGTACACTTACATCTGGTGACCCCGATTTGAATTAACACGCGCCGCGATTTAAAGTGATTTCCTCGTGTCGTGGTAACTGCACTGCACAATCTTACCAGCCTTCCACAAGCGGATCTCACTGGTTTTGGTTTTCAAGAGGCATATGGTTACCGAAGACATGAGCACAAGTGGAAATTGTGGTGTGATACCAGCATGCGGAGCGACGGACAACAGTCAGGCCGAAGTCGCAGCATTAGGAATATCCTCGAAGATCCCGGATTTTTGGATAGAGATGCCCAGGGTGTGGTTCGCGCAGTTTGAGACAATGATGGCTCCCCAAAAACAGGGTGACGAAGTAAAATACGGAGTCGTACTGTCCAAGCTCCACAAAGACGCAGTAAGTCAAGTGGCCGACATAATAATGTCACCCCCCACCACTAATAAATATGGTGCTATTAAAGAAAGACTCCTAGCCGTGTACGAAGAATCAGAGGAGCGGCAATTTCAAAAGCTGGTCAGTGAAGTGGAATTAGGCGACCAAAAACCGTCGCAACTGTTGAGACGAATGAGGGAATTGGCACGTAAGAGTCAGGTGGCCGAAAAAACCCTCCATGGTTTGTGGATATCAAGACTCCCTGATCACGTTCGAGCAGTGTTAACGGTCAGTCAAGATCAGAAACTCGACAACCTCGCCGCCATAGCAGACAAGATATTGGAAGGACGATCAGGCGAAGTGTCGGAAATATCAAGCGGACAAACACAGCTTATGGTTGAGTTAGTCAACCAAATGAGTAAGCTAACCATAGAAATAGCAGCCTTAAAATCCAATGCAAATAATGGTAGACACCGTAGTTACAGGCGCAACCGAAGCCAGCCGCGCACAAGATCACACTCCAGGACGAGGATTACACCCGACAGTCCCAACTGGTTATGTAGGTATCATCATCGGTACAGGAATCGAGCCCGGAACTGTGAAAATCCATGCAATTGGAAGAAACCGTCGGAAAACTAAATTCAGCGTTGACAGAGGCGGTCGTCAGCGCTATCATACCGTCAAACCGCCTTTGCGTTACCGACCGAAAAAGTGGGTATCGTTTTTTGGTAGATACAGGCGCTAACATTTCAGCCATACCTAGAAGAGGGAATCGTTTAAAAGCTGACGACACATATAAAATATACGCTGCAAACGGTACACAAATAAAAACATATGGCGACAAAACGCTGACGTTGAATCTGAATATGAGACGCCCGTACCGTTGGACTTTCATCGTAGCTGACATTACGCAACCAATACTTGGAGCCGATTTTCTAGAAAGAAACAACATTTTGGTGGATGTTCGGAATAAACGTTTGATTGATGGTACAACTGGACTTCAGAGTAACGCAAAGTTAATGAAGTCAAGCACGCCTACACTTCGGACCGTAAATTTAACCGAAGACTACGCAGACATTTTAGCAGATTTCCCGAACATTTTGAAACCTCTCGATACAGAGTCACGACCGAAGCACGACGTTGTTCACCAAATCATCACCAATGGACATCCTGTTTACTCCAAGTCAAGACCTTTGCCAGCGGACAAATACCTAAGAGTGAAGAAGGAGATAGAACTCATGCTAGAGACAGGGTTATGCAGGCCTTCCAAGAGTCCGTGGGCAAGTCCTTTGCACGTGACATCGAAGAAAAACGGCGAGTTGCGACTATGTGGTGACTACAGGAGATTGAACGCGATCACGGTACCGGACAGATACCCAATTCCGAGACTACTAGACTTCACATACCTACTACCAGGAACCAGTATTTATTCAACGATCGATTTAAAAAGAGCTTACAATCAGATTCCAGTACAAGACGTAGAAAAGACTGCAGTAATAACCCCGTTCGGTTTATTCGAATTTCCAAGAATGCCGTTTGGACTACGAAACGCAGGGCAAACCTTTGTCAGATTCCTAAACACAGTCTTAGCAGGACTTGACTTCGTATTCGTATATATAGACGATATACTAGTGGCGTCATCTTCAACCAGCGAACACCGTCGACATTTACAAGAAACGTTCAAACGGTTAGACGAACATGGCATTGCAATAAATCAAGCCAAATGCATACTGGGCAAACAGCAAGTAGAGTTCCTCGGATATCAGATCTCAAAAGATGGTATCAAACCATTACCAGACAAGGTTGAAGCAATAACCAAATACCCTATACCAAAAACCGTACAAGATTTGCGAAGATTTTTAGGCATGATCAACTTCTACCGGAACAATATACCACAAGCAGCCAAACACCAAGCTCGGTTAAACAAATACCTCGTTGGATCGAAGAAAAATGACAAAACCGAAATACAATGGACTCCAGAGGCATTAGAAGCATTCGATCAATGTAAAGCAAGTCTAAGCGACGCCGTTACACTGTCTTCACCAACAACGCATTGCCCGCTATCACTAATGACAGACGCATCTCAAACGTGCGTGGGCGCCGTTTTACAACAGTATGAAAACGGAAACTGGAAGCCACTCTCCTTTTTCTCAAAGGGACTGAGTGAAACGCAGTCAAAGTACAGCACGTATGATCGGGAATTGCTAGCCATTTACATGGCAGTAACGCATTTTCAACCTTATGTCGAGGGAAGAGAGTTGATAGTTTACACCGATCATAAGCCGTTATGTCATGCTTTCACTACAAAACAAACCTGCACAAGTAAAACGATAGCCCCAAGACGGCTACGTCACCTCGAGTTCATCGCACAGTTCACGACAGACATACGTCACCTATCCGGTAACATGAACCCGGTGGCCGACGCGTTATCGCGACTCGAGCAAATAGATTGCCCCACACCTGTGGAATGGACTGAGTTAGCAGATATGCAACGCAATGACACTGAACTCACTCAGCTGTTAAAAAATTACAACCTTAACTGGAAAACAACGACATTATCAGGAACAAGACAACTACTCTGCGAAAATTCAAAACCAAGTTTACGACCGTATGTGCCGAAATCACTTCGAAAACAAGTATTCGACACCATGCACAACATAACACATCCCGGAATAAGATTATCGAAGAAAATGATCTCCGAGCACTATTTCTGGCCACGCATGAATACTGACGTCGGCATTTGGGCGAAAACATGCCAGGCATGCCAGAAAAGCAAGACACATAGGCACAACTCGGCCCCAATCGGAATTTTCCCACCCACAGCACGATTAGACCACGTGCACGTAGACATTGTCGGACCACTACCAGAATCCAACGGAAACAGATACATCGTGACAATGATCGACAGAGAAACGAGATGGCCGGAAGCTGTACCAGTAGCAGAGATAACAGCAAAAGTTGTAGCGGAAGTTCTCATAAGCACCTGGATAGCGAGATTCGGATGCCCAAACACCATAACAACGGACCAGGGACGACAGTTCGAGTCAGACTTATTTATCACTCTGACCAAGTCACTCGGTATTAAGAAGACCAGAACCACCAGTTATCATCCACAGTCAAATGGTTTGGTTGAACGCTGGCATAGATCAATGAAAACCGCGCTAGTCGCGCGCGGAAATACAACGAACTGGTCAAGCGAACTACCCATAGTGCTACTAGGATTACGAGCAGCACTACGACTGAAAGAGAATACAAGTCCAGCACAGATGTTATACGGAACTAACATACGTCTGCCAGGAATGTTTATCGAGCCGAAAACGCAAGTAACATCACCAGAGACTTTTGCACAGACACTCCAGAGGACAATGGCAAAGCTAAGCCCGTTTAGCAACAACCAACACGCCAGCAGTCACAAATCGTTCATACATCCAGACATGAAAAGCTGCGAATACGTATACGTCAGAACGGATGCTGTGAAGAAACCACTGACCCCAGCCTACGAAGGCCCATATAAAGTGTTAGAGAAGCAAGAGAAACATTTCAAGATTCAATTGCCGAAGAAAACATCAATAGTAACGGTGGACAGATTAAAACCAGCATACATTTTAATGGACGGAAAGGTAAATGAACCTTTAGAACGCCAGAAAAGTAGCAGTAGCGAAGTGAACGACGACAAAAATGTTGAGCCAGCAGAAATTAATAAGACCGCACCAAACACAACACGCTCAGGCCGCGTCATACATCCGGTGGTACGATTTACAATACCGCCAGATCAACAAAGTAAAACCGCGTAGTATTAAGTTCGATATTTTTTTTTTTTTGTTCGTGTATGGCTATATTTCGTGTAGAAAGAATACTTCTTTTGCCTTATTTTTTATTTAAACTTTTTAATTATTTTTATGTAAGTGTACTCGATTTGTTTTTTTATTTGTTTTTAAAGGGGGAAATAATGTGGTGCATCGACACATTACATGTCGCATGCACAGCAAATATGATAATGGTCAAATAAATAATTATATATGCAGTTGTGTACAAGCGCTCACCGAAACCAGTTGTTTTATTTACATGACTCATAACACCCAACAACACGTACATAGAAGGTACACTTACACATACAACTCATGAATTCACATGTGTGTTATTGGTATGTCTGCCGTAAGTCAGATGAAACATAGGCTAACAGAACCGTTAAAGGGCCGCTAATCAATGCGAGATGAAGAGTAATAGACGGAACAAGCGCGACTCCTACGATAGTACTGGCCTGCATTAGCAGATGACAAAATTGTTTATAAATGAAGGTCTTGGCCTTTGAAATAATTTTTATATAAATTAATTCATTATCAATGATAATGTTCATATATTAAGTGTATTATACTTTTATTGCAATTCACAAGAATAAACAACCATTTGTATTTGTACGTTATTCTTTTAAAAAAATGCCTTAGCAATTCAATTGCGACTGAAATATCATGATATCATTAAAATGTCGTGATGTTACGTTACGAGCGTTTCAGGCACACGCGTCCGTTTGCTTTCAACCTGGGGATGACTGTCACTCATTCGATTATGGAAAAGTCCTTTAAAACATTGTTTTATCTTGGATAGGAGTGTTCCGTGATTTAACATGTATCAAGACGAGAGAATATACGACGCGAGAGATGTGTAATAAACTGTAATACAACGTGTAGATAATTTGAATATGCGATAAAGCAGTGTCTGTATACTTTAGAAGAATATTGACTAATTTAATTAAGATAACAAATAATATGAATAAATAAATAACAATTGTTGTCATGACCAAAGATAACAGCCAATTTATTGCGGTACCACGCAAGGCAAGAATCTCTTTTGATATAAGTAGATACTCCATTTATTGCCAAATGAGCCTAGAAACAAAAATATTTTTTTGGAGAAATAAAGACTACAATAAATTAAGGCTGTTCTTATTCAAACACCAATCATACAAACTGACACACTAACTTTATAGGAATTGATTTCGAAGACATTTACTTTTCAGATTACTGAGCTAATTCTTTTTTTCAACGATCGTTGACGTAAGCGAAACGTACAAAGAATAACTATGACAAAAAAAAGCTATCGTTTGTAGTTAAGTTTACATTTGTGACGGGATAAAATGCACCAAGCAAGTTGTGTCATGTGCCGATTGACTATGTTTTTAGGTGAACATGGATCTGAACACCTTACTTCTATGACGATGGTGTATTAGTGGTTGAATTTACAATGTTGCCTTTGTATTTTAGTTTAAATTGCTAATATCGTGGGGCCAATGGCTAAGACCTCGCCTCTCGTCTTTCAAAACGTTCACGCAAATATACAGTAATGGAAAGCAGGCAACTTTATTGGTTAACCAACTTTTGTCACTGAGTCTGTTATTTTTCTATTTTCCCTATGTATCTATGTTGAAATATCTATTCTGTTCTATTCTGTTCTATTCTGTTCTATTCTGTTCTATTCTGTTCTATTCTGTTCTATTCTGTTCTATTCTATTCGATTATATTCTATTCTGTTTTATTCTTTTCTATTCTATTCTGTTCTATTCTATTCTATTCTGTTCTATTCTATTCTATTCTATTCTATTCTATTCTATTCTATTCTATTCTATTCTATTCTATTCTATTCTATTCTATTCTATTCTATTCTATTCTATTCTATTCTATTCTATTCTATTCTATTCTATTCTATTCTATTCTATTCTATTCTATTCTATTCTATTCTATTCTATTCTATTCTATTCTATTCTATTCTATTCTATTCTATTCTATTCTATTCTATTCTATTCTATTCTATTCTATTCTATTCTATTCTATTCTATTCTATTCTATTCTATTCTATTCTATTCTATTCTGTTCTATTCTATTCTGTTCTATTCTATTCTATTCTGTTCTATTCTATTCTGTTCTATTCTATTCTGTTCTATTCTATTCTATAACTTCAAATTTCAAACCGGGTCTGCGACAGTAGACTGAATGAGAATATGCTACAATTGGAGTACATATCAACCTATGTATTGACTTTATATAATGGTAACAATTATATATCTACTAGCTGTTCCCCCATTAGTAAGCATTAGTACTTTGAATAGCTTATCATTTTATATCACGCAATAATATTGTAGGCGTATGAGCCGCCTTACTTGGGATATTATTAGTTCACCATACAAACTTTTACCCCCTATCCACCCCCTTTTGGATGATATCTGAGATAAAATATCCTATGTCCTTCCCGGGGTCTCAAACTATCTCCATATCAAATTTTATCTAAATCAGTTTAGCGGTTTAAGCGTGAAAAGATAACAGACAGAGTTTTTTTCGCATTTATAATATACTAGCTGTTGCCCTGACTTAGTCCGCGTCAAAATAATAAAAAAAAAAAAAAAAATTGTTTCCCCCCGGAACTATGAATTTTCTCGTGATCAAACGCAGCCTATGTTACTCATTATTACATCAGCTATCTACCAATGAAAGTCCCGTCAATATCGGTCCATCCGTTTCGGAGATAACCCGGAACAAACAGACAGACAGACAGACAAAAATCTTAAAAAAATCTTATTTGTTGTTAGTACCGTATATACTTTCACGTGCATTCAATAAAACGTTGTAATTTTGATATTACATACAGACACTTCAATTTTATTTATTTGTATAGATTAGCTGTTCCCCGCGGCTTCGCTCCCGTGGGCCACCCCACAGGACCCGTTTTCGGGATTTAAAAATAGCCTATGTTACTCAGGATTAACGTAGCTTTCTATTAGTGAAAAAAATTTTGAAATCGGTCTAGTAGTTTCGGAGCCTATTCGGTACAAACAAACAAACAAACAAATCTTTCCTCTTTATAATATTATTACTAGCTGTTCCCCGCGGCTTCGCTCCCGTGGGCCACCCCACAGGGCCCGTTTTCGGGAATGAAAAATAGCCTATGTTACTCAAGAATAACGTAGCTTTCTATTGGTGAAAGAATTGTTTAAATCGGTCTAGTAGTTTCGGAAGCTATTCGGTACAAACAAACAAACAAACAAAAAAATCTTTCCTCTTTATAATATTAGTATAGATTACTAGCTGACCCGGCAAACTTTGTTTTGCCATAAAAACATCAAACATTCATCTACCCTGCCTACCCTGCCTACCCTGCCTACCCTGCCTACCCTGCCTACCCTGCCTACCCTGCCTACCCTGCCTACCCTACCTACCCAACCTACCCTACCCTACCTACCCTACCCTACCTACCCTACCCTATATCTCAAGTTAGACCAGACTGCTCACGGTGTGCCAATTTAATTTAAAATCGGTTATGTAGGAATCCATCGCGGACAAACATCGTGACAGGAGATTTATATATACATATTAGATTATTATTAGTATAGAAGTATAGATGTATGGATATAGGTACTACCGGTTAGAGTATAATTTATTTGACTGAATTAAAACTTATTTAAATCATTTACGCTAATGTAATGAAAAGTTCCTTAACTCGTGTAAAATTTAAATCAATAATGAAAACTGAAAATTTTGCGACTAACTACTTTTATTATTATTATTGTAAAGTGATTTCGTATTGACATAATAAAGTTTATTTTCCGGGTTAGAACAGGAACGGTTTGTTGCCGATACTAGCCTAGTTTCTGATGTGGAAAAAAAAAGTAATAGTGACGTAATTGGAAGTGGCCTTATCCAGCGGTGGGATGATGCAGGTTAAAAGTTACCTGTAACCTGTGCCGAAGATATACGTAAATAGCAAAAAAGTTGTTCTCAACGTACTGTTTTACTTTAGCTAGAACATTTTGAATTTCAAAAGACTCAATTTGTAGATTCATTTATTCTTGTGAGTGAAAATTTAAGTAAGTACCTAACTAGCTTATAAATGTTCATCCATGCAAACATTTTAGCTATATATAGCAAGTGGATTTCATTGGAATAAGAAAATGTTTGTTGCCGCTTCTCAAGTTGAGTATGTAAAATATAGAATATTTAATCCTATTTGTTGTAAAGAAACAGAACACGTACCTCAAATAAATCATAAGTACAAAAATTTATTCAGGAGCTAGTCAAAATTCTTTATAAAAACTTCTGCCCTTATCCCAATTTTATTCTCTGCTACGTAATAACATAAAAGATAAATACACTGGGCGTGACTCTAATCTTCAGAACAAATAAGACCTGTTTACTCTATGCTATGTTTTGTCTTCTCGAGGTAATTAATGCAGAAAAAAGGAGCAGAAAAACACATATTTCAGCCTTGTTGTGTGTTATTACTTGTGGGAACGGTCGTTCGTACTGTCTGTACTTTTCTAGATGAAAGTTGTATGGCAATAATCCTAGTAATATAATAATTGTGATCATCTGTTCGTTTGTTTGGATATTATTTTATTCAAATAATCGTTAACGGTTTACGGATTTGGACAGAAAACGGGCAGACCATCGACTGAATAAGAACAAAGAATTTTTGCGAGTTCAAGTTTGATTTCGAAAATATATAAAAAGTTGTTAATACTCACGAGTACTTTCACGTGCTGAAAAATTGTCTATGTATTAAATCACCCTGTACAAATATTTTATTCACTTCACCTTCATCTTCCTTTCCAACAACATTTTTCACATTAATTATATTTACGTACGACAATGACCGAACGAAAATAATGCAAGTCACTCCGTCATGAATGTTAACGTACAAACACACAAATAATTTCTGACGCACGAACGGACCTACAGTTGCAAGCGGTTAACGGATCAACGCTTTTGTTCAAAATAAAAGTGGACTTGGATAAAGACCCGTCCAGGGACCAGATTGTATTTCGGAAAATTATACCTCGGAGTAAATTATTTCAAAGCTAATCAGTATTATCTAATAGAATAATAAAGTAATTTTACAGAGCTCTCGGCAACGCAAGGGTTTATGAAATAAACATTTGATGAGATTTTCGTTGAACAATATTTTTTTTAATACCCTATCTATGTCAGACGATTTTGGTAATTTTGACGCCCATGGCGTGGTCCCAGTGAAAATATATCAGGTAGAGATGGCTTCGTTGAATGTAACGATAACAAAGTAATAATGAGTGAGCTTCGTCTCAATTAGGAAGAGGGATCAATCCCTAAGATTGTAATTATTGCCACGATTAAGAACTTCCTGATCTATCCATAAGTTTTATTCGAGATGACAAACTATAGGAAACATACGTAGAGTGTTTCAGTTATAATTTTTTCAGTTAGCAAATAATGTTCTTACATAGGGAAGTCCAAAGGTCGCGGTATATTTTCCTAAAAAAAAAGTTAATTAAAAAGATCAAAAAACCCTTCTTACGTCGTTACGTCTTTTTAGTTTGCTTTTTAAGTAGTCGGGTTTTTTGATTTTTTTAATTAACTTTTTTTATTTACAACTTTTTAGTTATTTTTTGTTAGAATTAGGTACATTTAAACATATAAGTGTTATATATTTTTGAAATTGCCTCTTAAAATCCTTCATTTTGATACCCCACACGATGGGTTTGGAAGAAAAAAAGACGTGTGGCACTCGGGGACTGCCGCGGTAAAGCTATTGCATAGCAATTTGTATCAACTTATGCAATTATATATTTTTTTTATTTATTTTTTTTATTCATTCAGTATTGCTTTTTCTTTGATATTAATTCAAGTTACACTTTTTGAGCGTGGTGACCGATAAGAAAACAAATTTTTCTATTATTAACTAAATAAAAATAGTTAATATTGTTTATTAAACGAAAATATCTAGGTATAAATAATTAGGTATAAATAGTGTAATGACACACCAAAACAATATTCATTTATAAAAAAATAACAATATTAAGAAGTGACTATCGAATTTCGCGCGATGTACATTTATATAGATATAATATCATATATACTTTCTCTGCGCGGCATTCATGTGCATTATCTATACACCAAAAACAAGTTTCGTAGAGTCGTACAATACGTCTAATCGCACACAACGCCGTGTCGAAGACTGCCGAACTGAAACGACGTTAGACGATGCACGGCCTTCAAGTCACACCTCCTTGCCCGTCGGAGTGGGGAGCGTGAGGTTTTTTTTCGTTACGGAATTTCTGGATTTGGTCCCCGCGCTCAAGGCCTGCGATAGAAGCTATGCAATAGCTTAAAAAAATATTTTTTCTCCACGTTATGGCGCCCAAAATCAGCCATTTTTGTATTTTCCAATTTTAATGTAGCCAGTGACACTCGCAGGATTAAGACGAATCGATTGACGTAAGAATCATCAAAATCGGTTTGCCAACGCGTTTGGTCTCTAGAACGCCACATAGGAACAAACATACATACATACATAGACTGATAAACACATTACCCTCCTTCAGCAGTCGGGTAAAAAGTATGTTTAGAATACTCTATGAAAAATATACCACTAAGTTTAGGACCTCTCTTATTTGTATAAGTGAGTGTGTGTAAACGTTTTCTACGAATATGTTCCTTAATGAATCTTAAAAAACTATTAAAAATTAAATTATCATATATGACTAACTTCACTTAGCAAAGTAAAGTCTAAGTGAGATCTATGAATCCCAAGAGCAGACCGATGTTTTGCTGGGGGTTTGATACTTTTCTTTTATATCACTCCTCACACAATCCATTAATTTTTTCTTTGGCCGCACCTCCCTCTCCAGCCATTTACATTTATAAGTTATGAATCATAAACTCTTTAATAAATGCGTTTCATCCCTCCTCATCACATGACAATACCAGGAAAAACGGTTACAACTAATATACTCATTTCTCACTTTATCCATTCTCGTTACTCCGCAAGTCCATCTCAACATTCTCATCTCTTTTCATCTATCGTTTTCACAGCCCAACATGAAATGAAATGGATAACGTACTGTATAGATTCGAAATCTATACAGTACGTTATCCATTTCATTTCATCTCGGCTTCATTTGAATTAGCGATCTGATTTTTGCTTTAAGACACCGTTTTTTTATCAGTTTTATTAATGTAAGCAAGCAAGGCCAGGTGCGGCGAGCATAACCGGCGTGCGAGTATAATTAGATATATGAACATAAACGAATCAAAAAAAGTACGTAAGGGTCGTTGCAGGTGGTGGTCTGTAGTTTATGTCTACCCCCATGGAAAAAGGCGTGAGTTTATGTATGTATATAGCTACTGTAAGAACTTTACAGGCTTTGACTTCGTACCCGAACATGAAGATGATTTTAAATAGTTATATAAACAAAAACAATTACCAGTCCGACATTTGTTCTCAATAAATTTGACAAATTGACACATAACAGGCAGTTGGTGAATATTTCTATTTCCAATCATAGCTTTATTAATTTGGCGTAGCGAAACATTCCGAATTTGTATCAATAATGAATTTACCCACTGAACACTATAGATATCGACTTTTCATTAAACATTTAAATTTCAATACACGTGTCAATAAATTAATTTATTCCAAATGATGGACTAATTCGTTAGCAAGTAATACATGATCTAAATCTGCACTATTGACAACAAAGTAGTACCAAATACTAAAGTTTATCCCAGAAAAACGATCCTAAGGGATGGGGAAGGCTACAGAAGCGAAACTGCGAGGAATTTATAGTAATTTTTACTACACTTATTTTTTCGCGGCAGAGATAGCTACCTACTGTGCTATAGCTGTTAACATAATTATATCCTAGGAAAATTTTTGAATTGAAAATATTTCAGTAACATACGCTTATTTACATTTTGTTCGAAATAAAAAGTTTACTATAATAAAGTCAATGATTGCAAATTGCACACTATGGGCAATTCTGCAATTTGTTTGCATTATGGTAACAACAGACCTGTCAACACACAGGCTGTACAGCCGAGTATAAATAGTGAGGATCAATAGACTACTCCCGGAATACCTCAGTCACGTTGTCTTGATTGACTTTATAATTAGGGCTCAAATTGAATGGCTTCTTTTTGGAATTGTCTATGCCAAATGTAGCTTGGATAAAACACCACTTTGGCAAATTGACACACAAGTTTCGAAAATAACAAACCTAATAGTAACACGGAAGTAAAGGAGAGCAGTGATGGCCCAGTGGTAACGGCCGCGACTTACAAGTTGTATGTTGTCGGTTCGAACCCAGACAAGCGCTTTACTTTTTGTAAATTATTTCATAACCACTGCTCTCAAAATGGTGAAGGAAGATATCGCGAGGAAACCGGTATGTCGTAGAACCAAAAATTCGAAGATATGTGACATTCACCAACAGGCACTGGACCAGCGTGGTGGATTACGGCCTATTCCCTCTCACAGAGAGGAGGCCTGCACGCACAACGGACCTAATGTGAATCTAAGTGCGGTAAACGGGTCCTCCTATCCTATCCTACGGAAATATAGTAAAACAGCTGTGCGCACAATCTCATAGACAGACCAAAAGGTTGAAGTAGCAAAACGCTGCAAGCGTGATGAGTATTGATATCTAATAAAGTAAAAAAACGGAAATTAGACATAAACTTTTAATTTCAATTATCTACAGCTACCTTGGTGAAAGGTTGACTTGCAGGTAGCGTTGACCCTGGGTATTATAGATCTGGGCTTATAATCAAATTTTAATTGAGCAAAAGTCATTCACTCATTACTCATGACTTACATTAGATACCTTCAAAGTCCCAAGCAGCAATCTCACATAATACAACATTAAAATTCACATCCACGAAGTATCTACCGACTCACAAAACTCTATTATCAAACAAAATTCTGTACAACACATGCCTCAACAACACCACATACATTTTAACTCACTTCCTTGAATGATAAAACTCTTAACATCCGTATCGCGTCTTGTACGTTTAAAATTTACATCAGTTAAGAACGGGAAAATTCTTGTCATAAAATCCCTGGGTCCCGCTCTCTGCGACATATTTACATAAGTATGTTAAACTTCATTCGTTCGATATAGGTACGAGTTGTAATGTGTAATTCTTATTCCAATCTCGTGTGCCATACGTCTGTACTTATCATTCAGTTTGCTTCTTGACAGATTTTATTGGTGACGTATATGGGACCAAAGTTCTAAGTCACATTTGAAATGTTTGTGATGTTGGGGATTTGGCG
Source organism: Anorthoa munda (assembly GCA_945859665.1). Taxonomy (NCBI): domain Eukaryota; kingdom Metazoa; phylum Arthropoda; class Insecta; order Lepidoptera; family Noctuidae; genus Anorthoa; species Anorthoa munda. The sequence goes on from OX243913.1 coordinate 1,085,587, forward strand.
CAACGATTTTCTTCGTGTTTTTTTTACCCAAACTGACGAGCTTGTCGAGCATCATTCATATTATTGATTGAATTTAATGTAATATCAAATACTTACGTGAAGTAGATTTTCTCATTTGAAACTACATTATAATTCCCTATTTCCACTGCTATTGGAAGTCAGGAAGACAACAGACATTAGCACTAGCTCATAGCGCTGCCACAAACGGTCACAGATAAGTTGTGACTGATACGACAGTGCGTGAATGCGGGCGCGATTTGTCACGAGGGAACACGAACAGTTTTAGTACTGTTTCATGTAGCCCTGAGAGCTTCAGCCTTTGTTGATACTGGAGCTTATTTTTAACGAAAAATTGGGGCGATTTTGGTAGTTAATGTTTACGGTTAGGCTATGCACAGATTAGTAAACGTTGTCTATTTGACAGAGTATCGGTCCCGTAATTTTTAACATAGATAGCTATCATAGATAGAGTAAAAACTATCTCATGGTATATTACCAGTCGTATGTGTTATTTTCGTCTATGCTATATGTGTTAGGTTAATATTGTTCATCTAATAATTTTGTATTTTGTTTGACAATTTAAAAATACCTTTTAAATGGTTTAATAAAATTGAAATAAATTATTTGAATTTGAATCATATTTTTTACTACCTGAAAAATCATTCAGATTCATTAATTGCGAACGTGAAAATAAAGCCCAGCGTTTCAGACAACGGTCTGCAAAAAAATAAAGGACAAGTCCAGTCACTCGTTCTGTTGCCTTTGGGCAAAAGTGTGACGTCATATGCAACGGCGAATATTTATTTACAAATCCAATGTAGAGATGAAGCAGTAAAATCTCCCAGAAATACGTGCAGCGAATACAAAGAGAAATAAATAAAATTGAAATGTATGTTTGTTGTTCGATAATGCACAGTTTTCTGGCGGTTTTTCTGTGGACTTATTTAGGGTTAACGAAATATTGTGTGATTATTTTGTTGTTTTTTAACTGTCAACTGTCCTGTCACTGTAATTGCATGGTTGTTAAATAAACCTTTGGTTTTAAAATCGTGTTGCCAAAGTATCTGTTGATAGCATAGCTCCTTATTTGGTTCGGTACCATATTTTTTTTTATAATCTGAGGTAAAAATCACATACGCTATCCGAGTATCATAGTACATTCTCTTCTCTAATGACCTACTAAAATATCAAACAAAGAGCAATAACAGACGACAAATCTTATAAAATATACATAAGTACAACATTTACATACTCGTGAGCAGTCGTCTTTCTCGTATAAAAATAATGAAACTTCCTGAATAACGGTTACCTTCGCATAAACGTGAATTTTCATCATAAACGCACGTTGGATATTAGGCACACTTGAGGCGCAAACACTCAGCTCCATTTATCACACCTTTATCACATGCTACGTAAAAATTCGAAGGTACACATAGACGCAAGATGTTTCGAACGCTCCCCTCTTATTTTCTCCTACGGCCTACTTGTCTTTATTTTCCTTTATATAAAGAAAGTTGTTTATCTAACTAATCCTTACAAACCTTCATCGCTTTACTTCTAAAACGGACCGGAGCCTTTCGCGTGAAAGTGATCTGCAACTCCGCATTTTTCATTGAAGCTTTTTCACTATTTTTAATCGTTACGAACTTTTCACATTTTTCTTTTTGCAATTTATAATATTTTCCAGTGAGTTTAACTGGTGAATCTTTGAAAGAGTTTTGTGTATTAAAATTCTTGAAAAAATCAATTTCGGGCGAGACAGATTGCTTGTACTAAGAATTAGCATATCGCGCCCTGGTCGTCTACCACGCAATATTATCATAAGAACAATATCCTCGGCGTCAAAAAGAGCGATACGCGGCGCGCCACAGGGTGTTTTCTATCGACATTGCAGCCACTGAATATTAATACGCATCGTTATATCAAAATATATGCAACGCAATCAAATTACGGGACACCCCTTGTATCGATATATCGGTACAAATGAATTTGATAGGTGCGCAACATGTATTTATTTTAAAATGATGTAAAGGGATTGTATGATGCTTTTATTCGTCGTTTTATTATATTGCCCTATTTGGGCGTATGTTTGCATCGTATTTAAATGTTTAACTAAAAAATTTCGTGCACGACATGGGAAACACAAACATGAACAATCGTCTACCTGCATTTTATTATAGCCAACAATAATTGTAGTTAAGTCCTGTTTTTATAAAACAAAAAAAAACTGATGAATGGAAATTGAGCCTAAGAATGTCCGAAATAGACAACAATTTCTGCTTGCCAATAAAGGATTTTCTTCAGTTTCCATCCATTAGCCGTCGAATGTTTTCTCTGATTGTTTTCCTAGAACGCCCGATTAATATCGCCACGTCTGTGTCAGGATAATCCAGGAGCCTTCGCATTATACCCGGTCTGAAATTAATTCTGTATTTTCCTATAATGTATATATCTAGTTTATATTCAATCGAGTAGACATGGTCATGATAAAAATTCAAAGAAAATAAGTAAGGATTTTTCGACCTGAAACTTGTCAGCCCGGAGTCTGACCTTGTGCACGGTTAACGGCAAGCCTCCTTTTGCATGGGACTGAAACATAGCTGACAAAATGTGGGTGTATCTCTGCTTAACCTTTGGGGAGCAAGAATTTTGGGAACAGCCGTGATGTTATAATAAAAATAAAAAATCACAACGCTGTGCTCTGCAACCTACCGCACCGCTCAGCACCGCAACTTAACGTATCGCATCGCTCCGCACTGTACTTCACGCGAGCGCTTTGGGGAGCTTGTGAAGCAGCCCTTTGATGATCCATGGCGTGTGTGTTGTGCAGTAAGTTTTTACTACCTTGAGATATTTTTTTTACCATTAAAATAAATACTAGCCTGTTACAGATTTAGATTTAAAAAATAATCGTTACCCCACCCTAGGAATTTCTTCCTGTATCGTGGGTGCGTTTACAAACAAATAAACTCACACAGATAACACCCAAAGCCGGAACAACTATCTGTAGGTCATACAAATATTTGTTCCGTGCGGGAATCGAACCCGCGACACTGCGCCACCCGTGCACCCAAACCCACTGCAGTGCAGGCCTTTTCTCATACAGAGTAGACACGAGCATTAAACTTCTAAGTTCAGGTTTCCTCACGATAGTTTTCCTTTACTAATGTAAGGAGACTGAAAAGGACTAAGCCTTTTGAATTAGTTTAGTGATTGTTACGGAGTGGAGTGAGTGCTACCTTTTAAAAACACAAGAACTAAGTGTCTTTCCCTCATAATAGAGACAATAAGAAAAGTGCCAATGGACACATTCTTTAGTACCTATACATTTACTAGGAAATTAAGTTAAATTTAAATTACTTATTAGCCTCAAGGCTAGATTGTAATTGTTATGAGGTAACCATTCGGTTACAACATAATGAAAAAAAAAAAAAAAAAAAAAAAACTAATGTAAGCGTTAGTAAGTAGGTACATAATATGAATTGCAAAGTTCACATTTGCCTGGATTTGAAACCATTTATGTTTATTGTAAAGTATTTTCTGCCTTTACTAATAAAACATACATACATCTAATAAACTACGCCAACACAAAATAAAAGCAAGCAAAAACGTTAGCACAATATTTACATTCATTACTTAGAACTGTACCAAACAAACATGTGTTTGAAATGCAATGTACATGCAATATTAATTAAAGTCGGAAAGACGTGAAGTATATTACGCTACAATATTTCACTGAAATAAGGCACGTCTTGTAACAGATTCATATAAAACAGTTTTTTATTTAATTTTCCGTGGAACTCACTACCTCGCTCATGCTGCCGTCCTATATAATAGCTAGAATTCCGATATGTGTCAATTTGATGATATTCGTTTTTTGATGCCATTGTAATCAGCAAAAAAATCTCTATCAATTTGTTTAAGCAGTATTTTTCAACTACTTACAAATCGGTTTAAAATAAAAACGCCCCAAATTAATTTGTTTACGAACATATTTTTGATAAGATTAGGTAAGTCTTTGATTCTCACTCTCGCATAATTAAGATTTACTAACTTCTGTCAGCGGCTTCACCCGCGTGAAAAGTGTATTCTTATCCCAAGGGAACATTATACCGGGATGAAAAATAGATGTGCTATTCCAGACTATAATCTATATCTGTTCCAAATTTCATCCAGATCCGTTAGGCCGTTCAGGCGTGATTGAGTAACAAACATACATCCACAGACAAATACATCCAAACTTTCGCAATTATTTATTTATTTATAGTTAATTAAAACGGTACAGATAACAATTACATTAATTAACATAGAAATTGTAAAACAACAATGTTGACAACTGTGTTACACAAGATAATTAAATATTTCTCATATACAAATAAAATGGCACAGTAGAGCGGCAACGTATCAATAATTATAATATAATAACAATTCATAATTAAAAAAATAAAATAATAACAGCAGGTACAATTTAACATGGAACAGTGGACACCCTCGCATACTTTCTCTCACAGAACACCAAACATGCACGCATTAGTTTATACCATTCGTCCGCAAACACATCACATTCAGGATTGGCAGCCAAGAGGGCATTGAGCATCTTCAAAGTACGACATACTGGGGATTCAGCTCTAGCGACCGTTCTGGATGATGGTGGAGCGAACAGGTCGTGACGGCGATTCTGACGGTGCCCAACGTATTTGCTGGGCACAAACAGTCGGCAGAAAAGGTCATGTAGCTCAGGGCAGTCAATACGTCCGCTCAGAATCTTACATGCTACCGCGAGCTGATCATAGCCTCTCCTTACCTCCAACGAGTTAAAACCCAAGACTCCTAAAAGATAATTCGTTGGGTACATGTAAGGGAAGAAATGGTATACCCTTTGGAATAGAAATCTAAGGAAGGTTTTCTGTACCTTTTCAAGCATTAACGTCTGCGTCGCGGTATGTGGGTGCCAGACACAAGCACTGGATTCGAGTTTACTTCGAACCAGAGTGGTGAACAAAAGCCTAATAACTCTGGGATTGCGGAAGTCACGAGAGTTTCTCAAAACAAATCCCAGGCGCCTAAATGATTCCTTCGCAAGGTTAGCAATGTGATCTTTAAAGGTCAGACAGCGGTCAAAGGTCACTCCCAAGTCCTTTACGGTGGTGACACGAGTGATTACTGAACCACCTAAACTGTAATCGTAATGGATAGGTCGCAACCCCCGACCGAAAGTCATGACGTAGCACTTTCCAGTATTGAAATGCAATCTGTTTGTAATGCTCCATTCGCAGATGGCGTTAACATCCCTTTGTAAGAGTTTGCAATCCTTGAGTGTTCTAATTTGTGCAACTAGTTTTAGGTCATCGGCATACAGCAAGCACTTAGCAAACCTAATCTTAGATATAAGATCATTGATCATAATCAGGAATAGAGGCGGCCCTAATATGGATCCCTGACTCACACCCGAACGAGTATAATAAGGCTTGGACTCAAAGCAGCCATGTCGGACAAACTGCTTGCGATCCCTTAGGTAGTCGGCAAAAAAGTTAAGAAAGCCAGACGAGAAACCGATGGTCCCCAGCTTTGTCAAGAGCACATCATTGTCAACTTTGTCGAACGCTTTCCGGAAATCGAAATACAGGGCGTCAATCTGCCCACCGGCGTCCAAGCTATTCGATATGAAGTCGATATGATATTATAATATTACTAGCTTTTCCACGCGGCTTCGCTCCCGTGGACCATCCCACAGGACCCGTTTTCGGGATTAAAAAATAGCCTATGTCACTCAGGAATAATGTAGCTTTATATTGGTGAAAGAATTTTTTGAATCGGTCCAGTAGTTTCGGAGCCTATTCGGTACAAACAAACAAAAAAAAAATTTTTCCTCTTTATAATATTAGTATAGATAACTGCGAGTTGATAAACAGCATAATTTTTTATTACTTCGTAGTTTTTTGTTTTTAAAATATGATTTTCTCAAATAGCAACATGGACGGCAACGGCAGCATGGGTTGGTAAGACGCGTATTTCTAAAAGGTTTTTTCCCGTGCCCATTTCCCATAACAGATCGGGCAGACACAAACGTCAGATTATTTTTATTTTTGGAACATTTGGACTGAACAACGTGGCTGTTTTGAACGTGTATTTTTTATGTGACAAAATAATTCTTTTCGTTTAAAAGTTTGCAAACCGTTTGAAAAATGGCTTGGCGCGAGTTAAGTTACGACGAACGAATTTATTATTAAAAAAATATATTTATTTTAATTAAAAACAATGTTTATTTATTGAAATGTTCTACAAGACTAACTTATAATTATAATATTTCTATTAACTAAAACTTATTATTAAAATGTGCAAATCTGCAATTGTGCAGTCTGATAATGACGCACGGGCGCATCCGCTGCATTAGTCAGCGATTACGTTATTCAGGCGATTGCCTAACTCCTCCCTCCTTAAGATGGAAGCGCGTCCCGCAGCTTCCCGCAGCGTCCTCGGTGCGAGGTTGATTCTGTATTGGTCGTCGCTGTTTCCACTGCCAAAGCTTCCATAGAAGGATTGTCATCAGAATGAGGTACAGTCCTAGTGTTGACCAACTGGGCGTAGCCATCATAGTCTGCCAATCAATTGTGGGTTCTTGTAAGTTGTCGGCTCGTTCTATCAGTTCGTGAATGCTGTCCAGTGGTATATCTTCTAATTGTAGATTGAACTGGATGTTCTCCTCTGTAATCATGGCTTTACTAGGAAGTGGTATGATTTCGTCTGCTGCGACAGTATTGATGTTTGTCGTTAGTGTTCTGTTAAGTACTTGCATTTGGCAATCACTTGTAATACTGGCGATGTGTATTCCTGATATCCTCTTGTATTCAGATTTAGTTCCACATTTACTTCTTAGGACTTCTTCTTCCTTCAGGATGATAAGCCACTTGTTGTCTTGGAGTTTCTGGATTCTTCCTTGTTTGAAGTCTATCTTGGCTCGTGTGCAGTTTGTGTTTTGGTGTTTCACAAGGGATATTATGCAGTCTTCTGATTTATCAACAGGCTGGGTGTTCAACGACGTGCAGAGTTGTGTATCTTGTGTGATCCGTTTGCAGTCTTCTTCAAGGTACGAGTACTCGTTGGTGCCCAGTATGAGGTATTTGGATTTAGGAATGATTGCCAGGTTTTGCTTGTCGGGAATGGAGTATAGATGGATTAGGTCGTATTGGTTTGTATCGATGGAGGGGATATCTAATATGAACGTTAACGTGTGATCTGTACTATAAGCTTTTACGCTAATAGACTTCTCTAAGCTATGAATTTTGCTAATAGTAACGCTATCCACTGGTCTAAAATTGTATGATTTTTGGATAGCTAACATTTCGTTTATAAGAATGTGTGGGGATACAATGCTTGGATGCATGACTTCTAACTGAGCAAAAGTCATGGCGTCTTCTAAGATTACTAACTTGTCTAACAGCAATTGCAGACTGAAACCTATTTATATATATAAATCTAGAAAGTGCAACCTATTTACTATAATATTATTATTAAAAGTGGTATTTCTTAACATTAGACTTAGTTTCTTCTGGTTCTCGTCTAAAAGTTTAATCTGTTTACTATACTCTTCGACTGCATGTTTTGCTATGAATAATGATTGCTTTTGAGACACATTAATTTTATTTACTGAATTTCGTATTTCTAATATTTCTTTTTCGAATTTAACAGCATCTTCATAATCTAAATTGCCTGTAATGGTTTTAACGATGGAACCTAGGCCGTTAATAAAACCACGTCTAAACCTATGGTGCGGTGCTATAAACACTATTTTCTTACCTATTAAATTTAAGCTATTATCTATTTGATCTTTGTATGCCCTATTTAATTGCTCGTTATTTTCTGCAGCTTTAGTATTGGCATATAAGGACATAAGTTTTATAGTTGTTTCGTGTAAATAGGATACGTTATACACGCAGGCCAAACTAAACGTATCTACTTGCTTCAAAATTTGACCTTGTTTTAATAAAAGTATGCCATTAACGTTATCTACGGGGTTAAGAGTCAGGTTGGCGGTTGCGTAGAGCAGGAAGGTTCCTGTGACGAGAGTCCTGGAACAAGATGTTGTCTTCGTAAAAGTTTGAAATGGACTCTGATGGATTTTGAATTGGGGTGGCTTCCTATGATTTCGGCGATATTGTTAGGATGAAGGTGAATGATCTTATACGGACCTTTAAATACTGGCTTCGTTTTGTCACATCTCGTAGTCTTTGCAACCTGCTTATATACAGTTTCACCTACCTTAAACGTGATCGCCTCAGCAGCCTGATTCCGTTTTTCTATCACCTGCTCCTTATTTTTAGATACGTGGGCTGCTATGCACTCCTGTACTGCTTCAGCATTTTTGCGATGGTTAAGTACATAATCCTGATAGAACTCTTTAGGATAGTATAGTTCTAGTGGATTTCTGGATGCCGTATGACCAAATAAAAGCTCACGCGGTGTATACCCTGTCGTAGAATGAATGGCATTATTGTAGGCAATAATGGCGTACTTCATTAGTAATTGTATGGGGTCGTCTTTATTCGTCATTCTCTGAATTCTTATTATTTCAGAAATGGTTGAGTGAAAGCGTTCAATGGGTGAGTTTGAATTCGGGTTATAAGGGGTCGTGAAGTGTATATTAATATCGTGAGACGCGCATATTTCCTTTATGACGTCATTGTCAAATTTCGTGTCTGAGTCTGTGGTAATTTTAAGAGGTAATCCTAGTATGGAAAATACTTGTAATAGAGCTTCTGAGATATGAACGCTGCTTGCAGCACTTAGCGGTACAGCCTGGGCAAATTTTGAAAAATTATCTATAATTGTCAGGAACGTTGCACCTCCAGTGGAATATAGGTCCATAAACAGATGCTGAAACGGTTTCGTAGGTGTCTCTGTTAACGTTAGTGGGGGTTTCAAAGGGTTTCTTTCGTATTTAGCTCATAGGCACATGTCGCACTGATTAATGTATCTTTGAATTGTCAATAGCATATTAGGCCAGTGATAATTTCTGTGGAGTTGTTTATACGTTTCCTGAATACCTCTATGCGATGATTTGCCTTCGTGATATCGCTTAATGAGTTCTTGTTGCTCGGTTTTGTTTTCAACAAGGGTAACTCGTGACGTACATCTTATAAGTTTAGGACCTCTGTCATTGAAAATTGTGGTGTAGACTCTCGAGAAGGCCAAGTACAGATTTTCATCGTAGAAATAGCAGTGGAAGATACGGTCTGCTATTGTGTGTTCTTTTAGGAATCTGATGATTTCGGGTTCCGTATTGTTTACGGGGATGAAAACATCTTTAATAACAGTCCTAGCGTTAGTTGATCTATTGTCTACTCTGTATGTTGAGCCCGGGGTGGACCTAATATAAAATTGTTTCAGCTGTTTATCTATTGCATCGGATAAAATCGGGATGCCGTTGTTCTCATTATCGGGTTGGGTATGATTTGTCGAGACTAATTGGTCAGGGTTGACTGTAACAATGCTCATTGAGTCTGTTCCTTTGTCAGTGTGGGGATGGCTAGTACTTCTTTCTTCTACATCGTTATTATTACTAGGGTGGTTACTATTGTCGATAGGTACCTCGGTATTATTATTGCCAAGTCCGTCATTGTTGTCGTCTCGGTCGTTACTAGTCTCTGCTTGTCTACGGGCGTTCTCAAATATTCTGTTTATAATCTCGTCATCGTCGTTATCGTCAAAATTGACAGCTAGAGAATCTATGCTGTTGTGATAGATTTTGGCTCTGGATAATGCATCAGCGTTAGTGTTTTGTTTACCCTTTTTATAAACTACCTTATAGTCGTACTCTGCTAGCTTTAGTTTCCAACGTGTTAACTTTGAGTTGGGGTCTTTTAAAGACATCAGCCATGTCAAAGGTCTATGGTCTGTATAGATAGTGAATTTCCGACCGTACAAATAAGGCCTAAAATATTTGATAGCCCACACTATCCCGAGTAGTTCCTTCTCTATTGTCGAGTAACGAGTCTCGGTTTCTGATAACGTTCTTGAAGCAAAAGCTACTGGTTTATCAGCACCAACATTGCCTTGCGATAAAACTGCGCCTAACGCAAAGTCAGATGCGTCTGTTGTCAAGATAAATGGTTTGTCAAAGTCAGGGTATTGTAATATTGGGGCATTAGTCAAAATTTGTTTACACTTGTTAACTGCGTCTAAATATTCGTTACTTTGGACAATTTTTGCGTTCTTTTTAAGACAGGCTGTTAACGGTTTTGTAAGCTTCGCAAAATCCTTAATGAATTTTCGATAGTAACCTACTAATTCTAGGCACAGCTCTTGATGAGATGGTAGGGTTTTCTTCATTTAAATGCTTCCTTTATGTATACTACTTATTTATTGTTTTCTGCATAGATATTAAATTCTTAGGTACTACTATATTATATATTTAATAATAATAAAGGACGACGTGGTGTCCTGGAGCTATACTGTAGCGGTGTGTCGCGGGCGCGGGCGCAAGCCGCGCGTCGCGTGTGCGCTCCCCCCGCGCGCCCTCTCAGGCCCCTCCCTGGTCCGCGGCGTGAACATCCTCCCCCCTTTGAAAGCTGCTGCTTTCAAGCTCTTCAGTAAGTGGAAGAAGACAGGCTCTGTTTATCGCACGTCGGACAGTGCCTCTCACCGTGTAGAAGTCGGCGACTCTGCAGACTCCATCCGTCCCAGGAAAAAGTTGCAGAACTCGCCCGAGTCTCCACTTCAAGGGTGGCACGTTCTCCTCCTTTAGGATGACCAGATCGCCCAACTTCAAAGCTCTATCCTTCAAGCGCCATTTTGTCCGCTGCTGCAGTTCAGCTAGGTACTCTCGGTGCCAGCGCTGCCAAAAATGTTGCCTCAGCTGTTCTATCATCTTGTAGCGGTCTGGAGCCTTTAATGTGACAGGTGGAGACGGCAGCGATGTTAGGGGCCACCCCACAAGGAAGTGGCCAGGAGTCAATGGAGAACAGTCAGTAGGATCGGATGATAGAGGGGAAAGGGGACGGGAATTGAGGATGGCTTCAATTTGTGTGAATAATGTGCTCAATTCCTCGTACGTGAGGCTAGCGTTGCCCATAATCCGCTTGAGGTGGAACTTGGCAGACTTAACGCCCGCCTCCCAAATTCCACCAAAAGTCGGGGAATATGGAGGATTGAAAACGAATTTTATACCTTCAGAATTGGTGTAGTTATAAATAGAATTTACACTAGCCAATAGCAATCTACCTAACTCATTATTTGCCCCAACGAAATTTGTGCCATTGTCGCAATAAATTGTATGAGGTCTACCTCTCCTAGCAATAAAACGACGTAAGCTAAGGATAAATGCGTTAGTGCTAAGGTCGCTAACGATTTCTAAGTGAATACTTTTAGTTGAAAAACAAACTATGACGTTAAGGTAACATTTAGTTATTCTGTTACCTTTTCCTTTTTTACTAGAAATAAGGAAAGGTCCAGCGAAATCAACGCCACACACTTGAAATGGATAGCAAGGTGTGACCCTATCTACTGGTAAATTGCCCATCAGCGGCTCCATAGTTTTTCCTCGCAGTCGTGTGCAAATAACACACTTTCTCACAATGCTTCGAGCCAAAGTTCTGCCTCCTACAGGCCAGAATTGTTCGCGAAAAGAACTAAGGAGCAGCTGAGGACCGGCATGCAGCAGACGTAGGTGTTCGTCTTCCATCAGGAGCCGTGTGAAATAGTGCTTACCGTCCAGGAGGATCGGGTGCTTTTTATCAAATTTACAAGCAGCATTCTGCAGACGACCACCTACTCTGAGCACTCCATTGACGTCGAGGAAAGGTGACAACTGTAACAGGTAAGATTTAGGTTTAAGATTTTTATTTTGTTTAAGTAAGGATATTTCTGAAAGGTAAGTTTGACCTTGAGCAAGTTTTATCAGGTAAGTAAATGAATTTTCTAATTCTTCTAGTTTTAAATTACCTATTATTTTATTTTTAGGTTTTCTACCATTGTTTACAAAACGTAAAACATAAGCAATAATTCCTTTTAATCTATTTAATTTAGAATAATTATTAAACTTAATTAATGGTGAATGTTCAACATTAGTCATAGTTATACAATCACTAGTAGGCGTTTTAGTTTCAGGTAAATTGTAAGAATCTATAGAATTTATATTATGTGGCCAGTTTGTTTCATTTTGCAACAGAAAATCTGGACCATTCCACCATACAGATGAGCCCTGAAGTTGACCTGGATCGACTCCTCGAGAAGCGAGATCAGCGGGATTTAAAGTGGTAGGTACATGTCTCCAAGATTCCCTTGTTGTCAATTCATGAATCTCGTTGACTCTGTTGCAAACAAATGCCTTAAGTAGTTTAGGTTGTGTTCGAATCCAACCCAAAACGACGGTTGAGTCGGCCCAAAAGATCTTACGGTCAATAGTACAACGAAGTGAATGACACACCTTAGTGGCTAGTCGCGCGCCCAGCAACACTCCGCACAACTCAAGACGCGGGATCGTAGTTGGTTTCAGCGGCGCGACGCGTGTCTTTGCACATAACAAGATAACTTGTACGTTATTATGACGGTCTACCGAACGTAGATAAACACAAGCCCCGTAAGCTTCTTGGGATGCGTCTACAAAACAATGAAGTTCTATTAACAATGGAAAAGTACATAAAGCATGTCTAGGTACCTTAATGTTAGCTAGTATATGGGCATTGGAAACAAACCTTTCCCAAACTTTCTTAATATTCTGTGGAACTAACTCATCCCAACTTAATTTTAAAACCCAAAGCTTTTGTAATAAGATTTTAAGTTGTATAGTACACGCACTTAGCATGCCTAAGGGATCAAAAATTTTACATGTGTTAGACAAAATAGAACGTTTTGTGATGTTCTTGACTGTTTGGTCCAAATTAACCGAAAACTGTAAATGGTCATTCTCAGGAAACCACCACAATCCTAATACACTTGATTGTTTATTCAAGTCCAATGACTGTGACAAGGTACAGTCAGCATCAAATATTTGTGAACAGTTTGTTCTAAATTTATGAATAGGAAAACAAGCAGATGCTAGTACCTTTTTAACTGAATTATAGATATGGGAAAGTTCCTTTTCCGTATCAGCACCGCTCAAAAAATCATCGTAATAAAAATCGTGTTGTATTATTTTAGATATGATTTTATCGTCACATTCTTTTGCTAACTGTAGTAAGCATCGCGTACTCAAGAATGGGGCCGATGCTGTCCCATACGTAACGGTATTTAATTGTAATATTTTTAGTGGCTTGTTTACATCATCACGCCAAACTATTAATTGTAGGTGGCGCTGCGAGGGATCGATTATAATTTGTCGGTACATTTTTGTTATGTCCCCAGACAAAACAAATTTATGTTGACGGAATCTAATTAAAATATTTATTAATTCATCCTGAATTACCGGACCTATAAACTGGATGTCGTTCAGCGATTTTCCTGACCTAGATTTTGCACTACAATCAAATACCACTCTGACTTTGGTCGTTTCGCTATTTTCGCGAAATATAGCGTGATGTGGCATAAAATATCCAAATAATGGTTTATCAACCTTACTTAGATGTCCTAATTTTTCGTATTCATCAATAAACTCACAATATTGTTTTTTGAGTGTAGGATTTTTAATAAATTTTCTTTCCAGACTCTGAAAGCGTTTTAAGGCCATGTTATAAGAATCGCCCAGTGCTGTTTCTGGTGATTCACAAAATGGCATTTTTACATTAAATCGCCCGTTTTCTAAACGTGAAGTATTTTCTATAAAATGTTTTTCACAAACATGATCATTTTCAGAGTAAGAAGTACTTGAAGAAGGAAATTCTTCAAGTTCCCAGAACTTGGTAAGGTTTTTATTTATTTCCTTAGTAAAATTACAATGTAAGTTCTTTTGTTCATTATAATCTAAGCTACATAATGGCCCAGCTACTAACCATCCTAATTTAGAACTCTGGAGTATAGGTTTATTAGTACCTAGTCTTATTTTCTTTGCAGTAATGATATCAAAGAAAATATCAGCACCAAGCAGCAGATCAACTTGAGAAGAACAATGAAATTCGGGATCAGCCAGCTGAATATAACCCGGTATGTTTAATTCTAATGGATTTATGTCACTATTAGGTAAGTTACCTATAATTTCAGGTATAACTAAACACTTAATATTCGTGCTGTAAGAACTTATTAAGGAATTGAAGGTAAGTTCACAACAATCTGTTATATTAAATTGCATGTTATTAACCCCACTAATACACATTGGTTGTGAATTAATAGGAGTTAACCCTAATTTATTTTTAATGTTTTCAGATATGAAGCAGGATTGACTACCGGCATCCAGGAGAGCCCGGGCAAGGTAAGTCTTATTATTTTTTCTATTGGTTAGTTTTACTAAAGCAGTACAGAGAAGGACTTGTTTACTCATAAAGACAGAGCAAGAGGATACAGCACTAGCGATTGCCGACACACTAGAGGTATTGTTATTCTCAGACTGTGTAACTAACGCATTAGTTATTTCAGAGTTTTTATGTAATAGTGTATTATGTTTTTGTTTACAGATTTGACAGGTGCCGAGGCGACATTTCTCAGCATTATGACCCCTACGTAAACAATTTGAGCAAAGGTGTAACTTTAAGACTTCACTCAATCTACTATCTAGACTCATTTCTTGGAATTTAATGCACTCTGTTATCCGATGAACTTCATGACATACCGGACAAGCAGATTCTTTGAAAGGTTTGCGGCCAGCTGAAGTAGCACAGGCCTTTGTTGTTTTAGGATTATTGGGCTTATTATTAGAATCATATTTATCATTTTTAGTAACTTGCATCGTTTCAAGTATGACTGCGCGGTCACGTAAAAATTGAATAAAATCTGATAAAGGAGGGAAATCTGTTATCTTTTTAAGTTCTTCCCACTTTCTGAAAGTGGTAGAATCTAATTTACTGGTAACCCAATAAGTGATTAAAATATCCCAATGTTCAGTTGGCAAGCCTAATGAATTAAGGGCTCTTAAGTTTTTATTAATGTGATCAATAATAAAGCGAAGGGCTCGAGGAGATTCCCGCGTTAAACTTTCTATAGAAAATAATGCCTTCAAATGGTTATTAACCAAGATCTTTTTGTTATCGTAACGTTCACATAGTAGGTCCCAAGCAACCTTGTAATTCTGAGAGGTAAACTCTATAGACCTTATTACGACAACAGCAGCCCCCTCTAAGGAGGACCGTAAATAATGAAACTTGTTGATATCAGCTATAGACTCATTCGAATGGATAATAGACTCGAAGGTGTCTCTAAACTCCAACCATTTGAGGTAGTTGCCGTCAAATGATGGAAGTTTTATTGTTGGTAATTTAATGTTATTTAAATTATTACAACTATCATGACTTGAACAAATTGTTTTTGCACCTACGCTTCTAAATTCTTCAGTACTAGAATGAGAATCAATAATTTCTTGAGCTGCTGAGATGAGAGAATAAAATTGAGATTCTACGTTATCTCTTTCATCAATTTGTTCATCTATCTTGGTTGACAGCACTTCAATTTGCGTCTGAATTGCATCAAACTCTGATAAAAGAGATTGAATTCTACATAAACGTAAACCTAATTCTTTAATTTGTTGTTTTGTAATCTCACTTGAACTAATTTGATTTAAAATGGCAATATAATCTTTAAATTTTGTTAAACGCATTTTATATGTACCTCGCTGCTTTATTAACTCTTTCATATCTACGCGTCTCTCTTCTTTCCTCTCAGAGCACGTTGGGACAAATAAAGAAGTTAGGCAAAGTAACTTGTGCAATCAAACCGGTATAAAGAGGCTCGATGGTCCGTCCAACACGCAGATTTAAAGATGACACACCCTACACCAAGTCTGAATAGTCACCGCGGGCACGCCAACCACGCTGAGCTCGCCAGCACACGGCACAGCTCAGGCCCGAGCACGTGCGCCTACTCGGTAACTGATCACTGAAAATGTTTATTAAGAATATGTAAGAAACTATTACAAGTAGGTATTTTTGCGGATTGCGGTTAGGTTAATGATTTTAAAGCTTTAATTTGCGATAGTCTAATGAATTTACCATTTACTTTATGATGGTATTTATTTCATGAAGAAAAGCAATTAGCTTGCAACGCAATTTACGCAAAATACATAAGAATGAGAAACACTTTTAACGTTGAGAAAAAAACCACTGACCTCGTGGAACAAAGGAATAAAATGCACATGTAAAAAAAAAGCATGGGCCCTGGGCACTAGCCGGCGCACGACGAAAATCACACACTCTTCACACAATATTGATACCTAGGAAAGGAAATAGGTGGATAGAAAGGAATAATAAGCCACACTTCCCTGGGTAACGTCCTTCTTATAGCGTGTTTTGTAAGCCATGCATGCAGCGCGGCACCAGCGGATAGCTCACCCAAGCTTCAACAAAAAATGGCGGCGCCGTGCACTTTTTAATCCAAAATTCTTGCGAGGTCCTGTCACGGTCGCCAGTTGTCGGAGCGGTTATTCAAGCACAGCTCTTGATGAGATGGTAGGGTTTTCTTCATTTAAATGCTTCCTTTATGTATACTACTTATTTATTGTTTTCTGCATAGATATTAAATTCTTAGGTACTACTATATTATATATTTAATAATAATAAAGGACGACGTGGTGTCCTGGAGCTATACTGTAGCGGTGTGTCGCGGGCGCGGGCGCAAGCCGCGCGTCGCGTGTGCGCTCCCCCCGCGCGCCCTCTCAGGCCCCTCCCTGGTCCGCGGCGTGAACACTAGGAAAGACTTTATGTCCTTTTGAGTTCGCGGTACTGGGAAATTTAAAACTGCTTTTATTTTGTCTTTGTTGGGTTTTAGCCCTTGGTCAGTCAATTCATGTCCCAAAAAATTCACGTGCTTTTGTAAGAATTCTGACTTATCTAATTGAACTTTGAGATTATGCATTCTGAATCGCTGAAGTACTAACTTGAGTTTTTCATTATGACTCTGAAGTGAGGTGGCTGCAATTATGACATCATCTAAATAGGTAAATACGTTATCTATTCCTCTAAGAATATGGTCCATAAGCCGCTGAAAAGTGCTCGGAGCGTTTTTCAACCCGAACGGCATTCTTAAGAACTCATAATGACCTCTTTCTGTAGTAAACGCTGTTTTTTCTATGTCTTTGGGGTGCATTTCTAGCTGGTGATAACCACTTGCTAGATCAAGGGTTGTAAAATACTGTGCGCGCCCTAATCTATCCAGTATGTCGTTGATGTTCGGTAACGAGTACTTGTCTTCAACAATTCTATCGTTCAGTCGTCTATAGTCTATCACAAGTCTCCATTTAACCTTCCCTGAAGCGTCGGGTTTTTTAGGGACGATATGGACAGGGCAAGACCATGGTGAAATACTTTCCCGTATAATTCCCTGTTTTAATAAATTATCTATTTGTTTTTTAATTTCTGTACGTTGTTGCGGGGCTTGTCTATAGTTTCTAACAAAAATAGGTGTGTCGTCAGTTAGTCTTAATTCATGTTTTACAGTATGTGTGAAAGATAACGGTATGTTCTCAGAGTAAAATACGTCACGATATTGATAACAAATTTTGGTAACCTCACGTTTTTCTTCTTCATTCATATGGCTGGTTCTAATTTTCTTTAAGTTTTCGTAAAGTTCTTTGTCAATGTCAGTTTTAGTTTGAAGGTTGTTTATTTTGTGTGTTTTATTTTGATTTATCAATTGTGGCGGTAAAGGCTCAAGGGGTAGGTGGCAATTGTTGCTAATTACTTGTTCTTTATTGGTCGAGTTAATTATAGATGTTTTAAAAATTCCGTTTTTTACTGTTATTACGGCAGCGGGTGACTTGAGTCCTTTAAACCAATTAAATTCGTCGCAGATATAGTTACCGTCCATACAATTAGTTTTTACTGTTATAAACTTTTCGCAATTAGGTTCAATTTTGAGTCTTTTTACTGGATGATCAAAATAAATTGGTATTTCGGTATTATAAGTTCGCAATAACTTATTTTTAAAATCTATGTTACATCCTAATTCTTTTAACAAGTCCATTCCTATTAGTCCTTTATACTTTGGGTCAAAATCGAAAAGTAAAAATTTATGATATATGTCTGTCTTAAACTGTGGGGGTAAAGGTAAAATAGCAACATGTTCATGACGAGTAACAGCATGAGCAGTTTTTACTTGAAATGGCTCGCGCTCAACACAGTGTTCAAGATTAGTATCAATTATTACGTCAGGTGATATCATACAGCGCGAAGCTCCAGTATCTAATAAAAATTTACCATGGAATTCCGGCAACTCTATATAAGGAAGATGGTCTTTACCTTGGTTGTTGAGGTGGACAGTCCTCACTAGCTTTGATTCAATGGTTCCTCGTTCTGGGGAAAATCCTGATGGCTTGGTCCATCCACAGGCAACTCCTGCGTGTAGCTGTAGTCTTCACCATTAAGTTGTATGTTATTATTATACTCACCTTCATAGCAGACATTGTCGTCAGGGTAACACTGGTCTTGGTTGTGCTGTGTATAAAACATTTCTTCGGCAGCAAAACGCGGTGCTTCGGGCTTACTTACCGATCTCATGGTGACGTCGGACACTCTTTGTGGCGGGTTCACCTGCTGGCGAGGTATATTCGGCTGAGATCTAAAATTACCTGAGTTTCTGACAGTACCAGAACCACTAGGTCTTACGTTACCTGAAGCAAGTCTTCCTTGGGGTATGCCTTGACCCCTCTGTTGTCTCTGATCTATGTTCCAGCTATTACGCGGGGGAAAGTTATTATTTTGGGGTGCCGTTTGGTTTGGCTTGGGTATTTCTTTAAGTTTGTTTTGGATGGAAAGTGCATTAAAACTATTATTGAATCTATTGAATGCCAAGCGTGCCTCCTCTTGCCTAGCCGTTACTATAGCTGCTTCAAGAGTCGTAGGTTGCGCAATCCGCACGCCAATAGAAACATGAAAGTCCAAATGGTTAACGTATTGATCTATGACCATACTCTCATAATACGACTTATCCGTATGCCTACCTACTACGTTTAAGGTGTCTAAAATTTCCCTTAGTCGTTTACCAAACGTCTCAGCGTCTTCATTTTTATTACGACGCAAACGCGTTAGTTCTTGCATCAGCTGTATTTCGTTACGCGGTTCGCCTAATCTACGCGTCAACGCAGCCTTAATTGTCTGCCAGCTATCAACTGTTTCTTCGGATGCAATTGCACTGATCGCTGAACCGCTTAATTTACTTTTAATTAAACTAACAATAGCAGGGTTCACCCTAACTTGTGGATCCAGTAATAGCATCACATTTTCAACTTCTCTAATAAAGTAATTTAATGTTTTTGGGTTGCCATCGTATTTTGGCAACAGCTCCGAAACGAACTTGAAAGTCGCTAGATCAATGCTTGCCATAGCCATCGCGATTTAATCTTTAAATAGGAATACAAATGGGATCACTTCTAGTTCACTTTAAAATACTATTAAGATTATGTCTAATACCTAATACTGCCTACTCTCTAAGAAGTTAGCTTGAAGTTATTTTAATTATGTTATACGAATCACGCTTATAGCGAATGCGTAAACGAGTAAATATCTCTTGTTACAGAATGAATTGTTGTGAAATGCGAAATGTACCTATACAGCGATTTTAGCATGTATGCACATAAACACCTAAATTAAAATGAATGTTATAAACTCATATAAAGTAATTTGCCTATAGCGATTTTAGCCTATAAACAAACACACAGGTAACATTCATAGAAATACGGCAGGAAATATAGCATAGGAAACTGGGTATACAACAAGCACTCACCACAGTATCTTCTGCATCTCTAGCCGGGCCTTGTAGAACAGCAGGGCTCCCAATTCTCCAGGACTCCCGCAGGTTGCTCGCCTTCGTAGATTCAATTTGCGATCGCGAAGATAACGATAGATATCGTTCACTCTTACCGAAAAGTTTTATTCGAATTAGAGTGTCGCGATCCTACCGACTGCGCCAGTTAAGTTACGACGAACGAATTTATTATTAAAAAAATATATTTATTTTAATTAAAAACAATGTTTATTTATTGAAATGTTCTACAAGACTAACTTATAATTATAATATTTCTATTAACTAAAACTTATTATTAAAATGTGCAAATCTGCAATTGTGCAGTCTGATAATGACGCACGGGCGCATCCGCTGCATTAGTCAGCGATTACGTTATTCAGGCGATTGCCTAACTCGCGTGATGTATGTGTTCCGATACGGAAAAGTTGGGAGATTTTTTTTCTTGTGGGTTTGTTAGTGGAGTGGTAAATTCTATTACTGTAGCCACAATTGATGGAAAGAGGATAGGCATGTGATGATGCACGTACGAGTTTTTAATTGCTTTATAGCGTATTTTTATATCGAGTAGATTGCCTAAAGGTATTGTTTAACTTGTTGCAGAGAAGTTAAATTCTGTTTAACTAAATCACGTTGAGAAGCAAGAAATTTAGGCTCCAGGCAGGTGGAATTCTATCATCGAAAGCGAAGCGATATGGTTCATACAAAATTTGCTTCAGCATATCATGATCACTTCACATGGTGTGCAAATATATTTACAATCAACGATGTCAATTAATCTAACTTACAAATTAAAGCTTTTCTTAGATATACTACGTCAGACAGGTAATTAAGATCATCTGTTTTGTAATACATGATAATAAATTTATTTTGACGTACATAAATTAAATCTAGTTTTTCTTGAGTGTAAATATTGATATTTCTTTAATTATATTTTTTTTCTACTCTAACTTCAACATTTTTAATGTCTCGATCCTCGTCCATGAGATGAAGCTGAATATTATATCTATTTTTTTTTTTTTTACAGAAAAAATCATCTAGGTACTAAATATTTGCATCAATAGCACTTTCTGATCTTATCGCAGTTTGAATAAGAAAATAAACATATTTCCACACCAAAATGCAATCTAAAGCGAATCAGTAATGGAATTTAATGTATTCATTCATCTCGCATGGAATAAGTATAAATCGTTTGAAGAGCTGGGAATATATTTTACGCAGTTTAATCAACCAATGAATGGAAAATGCTGATTTCAATACGAATTTTGAGAATCATTTGAAACTGCCACTCTTAAAGCCATGTTTATACTTCTAAATAACGTTAGAATATTGGTTTTCAATGTAAAGTTGGATTTAAAGGGAATAGAAAATTAGAGGCGGTTCACGTAAGTAGGCTCATCTGTCTCATTGAATTTCATAAGCTACTCGGAAGAAAGAATTAAAAAGGCAAACACGATTCATCTTGAACAAATTAAATAATTCAAAGGTAATGGTATAAGGTTCTCCAGAGAAATAGGTATAGATGCAGCCTAACGTGCAACTAATTCCAGAATTAAAACGAAACCAAAGGTATTGAAATGTTTTAATTCATTTTATAATAGAGTTAATAGTTGCCAATACGAAGAACGATTTGATTAATTTTAGAACACAACAAAAAACATAATGTGTGATAAACCCCATTAAAAAATATAGTGCCTAAGGCAATAAGTCCGCCTCTGTATTTGTGCGTAAAGTTTTAATAAATAAAATAACGAAAGCCATCGATGAAATTATAGATTTTGCTTATATCAACGACAAATCTAAAAACAAACCAATAAAGAAACAAACAAAACACGTAACAACAGAAAAACAAACAAAATCATGTAGAACGTGTTAATATAGACAGTTGATGCAAATTGGTAGTGGGTTCGAACCCAGGTAGGTGCATTACTTTGTGTAAATTATTTCACCACCACTGCTCAAAAAACGGTGAAGGAAATATCGTGAGGAAACCAGCATGTCCTAGAAAAACAAATCAAACGCGCGGCAACCCGCCCGCGTGGTAGATTAAGACCCATTCCCTCTCACAGAGAGGAGGCCTGTGTCCCAGCAGTGGGAACATAAGAAGGCTGATGATGATGATGCAAACTCAAAACACGTACGAGGATAACTTAACTTAACTTCCACAACGATAATCAGCGATGAAATTATAGAACTAATATCTACGACAAAGATAAAACCAAAACAAAGCAAAAAAACAAACAAAACACGAAACATTAGATAAGCAAACATCAGTAGTGTATTATTGGGGGTTCTGCATCACTTGCTCTCGCTTCGCTCGAGCGCGTTATGCAGAACGCCCCAATAATACACTACTACTATGGTCTGCCTCAAATTTTGACACAATTTATGTGAAACAAATTTCATTCCCTGGCAGTATCTGGTAGCAATCAATATCTTCTAATGCAGGTAAAACTAACGCACGGGCTGTATCACTCTCCTGATGAAATAAATCTGCTGTTGCTGTCGATATACTACTCCCACTAGTCTTTGACGAACTCGCAATCGATTTTTCATTATCAACCTGTTTGTTGATAACATTAACGAATGTGCGAAGAAGCTCACCAGACTCGCTTTTGAGTATAAGATACTTAGTATTTTTCAATTTAGATTTCTCTGGATCTTCCAACTTCTGGTAAAATAAATCTTCTGTTTGTGTTTTAACATTATCCTGGTGTTTTAATTCACCTACGTCCGATATTTTTTTTTTAGGGTGCATATCTTGAATATGTATTATCTCACCCCTAGCATTCTTGAAAATCATTTTACGAATGCCATCTAAATTAGATTTCACTGAGTGAAACATTATAAATAACATCAATAAATGTAATTATTTATTTAAGAAATAAATTTAATATTGAACCTTTGCACTGTAATATTCAAAGTTAAATTGCTGTGATGCACGACGCCTATGTAATATATACCCATAAATTGACTCATTTTTAAGTGCAATGTGACATCCTATACATATACACTTTAATAGGGTAAGTATTCCAAACACTTTTTTGTAATATAGTTTGTGCCCTTCACAGCGTTTAAATAAAAACATTTAGGAAAATGTATGGCATGTTGCGTCCAAGGATCATCATAAATCTCCCAATCTTCAATAACACCTCCACATGAGAAACATGCTGCAATATCATTTATACTATTTCCATAATAAAAGAATCCTGCGTCAGCCATTTCCATCACTAATCTTTTCTTTTTATTAAGTGTCCCCCAGTAATAATTAAATGAAAATTCACGCATTTTAAATGTGTTATACATGTCATATCGAGGCTTGTATTCATTTTGAGACATGTTTTATTGACTTTCTAATTCAATTAGGTACAAATGTATAATGGTATGGTCCAGCTTTTGTCAGCAACATATAAAGACTGGACAGAAGTAGGAGGAAGGGGAAGAAAACTAAGATGCATTTCACCTAACTACAGAAATAAAAACAATAAAATATTTATTTTAGAATTTTATTGTCAACACACCACTTATTTAAACACAATACATTTTTTAAAGCACATACAGAGTCATGATAAATACAGTTATATAAATCTTGAGAATATTTATATTGATCGTATAAGCTTATCAAACTTGAACATCCTTTATCTTCTAAATTGAATATATTACAATGACTATTTCCTAAAATATGCTTTAACCACAACACTTTTTCTAAACCCTTAACGTAGATACATTTATCTCTTAAAATATCTATAACCAAATTCTGATAATTAGAATAGGGAACAAATCCTTCACGCCAGCGTATCTTTCTGTTACGTTCAATCCAACTTACTTGTTTTTTTTCTTGCTTCGTTAATTTTGAAAATGGAAATGGTGGCTTAATTAAAAATATTTGTAATGTTTTATTATACAATATGGCGATTTCTTTTATTATAAATTCATTTGTTTCTGTTTTAAAGCCTTGAATATCCACAATAGCAATCATGATAACCTGCGCACGATGTTGCTGAGAGGTTTGTATTCTACAAGTCGATCGTTTATAATCAAACAATATGCAGTCGTCTTATCTGGTATTGCTGTAGAACATTCAATTTCCAACCTCACGTCCACTGGACCAGTTTTCAGGCTATCGTTTTGTCTTGAACAGTCTAAGATAAAGAGAGGGGCTTTTTCTTTGAATTCCTTTAGGTCAAGCAACGGGTCTACTGGATAGTTGTAATACGACTGACGAAATTTCACAAACATTTCGTATAATATACTATATTTGTTCTCAGAAAACTTTAAACCTAAAGGTTCATAAGGATAATATTGTGAATTCAAAAAGAGCGTAACGTTTGTTACTTCACAATGATCGAATACTGAACTATCTTTAGTTTTATTATTTTTTCGATTAGTTTGTAAACAAAAAATTACATATCTGGGTTTTTCTAATTGTGAAGCAGTTTTAATAGACCAAGAATGCTTTGTTGTTTTAGGTAGTAATGGATACTCATATAAATCCCAATTTCTATACGCCATCTGAATAGGTTTATCTTTTTCTAAATGTTTTAAAAGTGACAGTCGTTCTCGGTCTGATACTTTTATGTGTGGCACCCTCCACTGAACTCTTTGCACATCTATTTGAAAATTAGCAATATCATCAGTAAGGATAATGCTATTTAAATTAGTGTTACTTCTGTTCAGTATAAGTTCATGTTTACAATTTATCACTATTTTATTGTAATCCTCTGCAAACCCTAAAACTTTATTTAGTGGTATCACAGCACTAAAATGCCCATCACTTTGAAATCCCTCTAAACACCAACCCCATAGGGCAGCAACTTTATTTTCTGCTTCATTTAATGAGATGTATGATTTTATTGTTGACGTTATTCCAGAATTTTTTATGCGGTCTATTTCAATACCATTCATTTCGTATCTAATGTCTTGAAACAAAAACATAACAGGGTTGTTAGTGAACGTAACATTTTTCTTGATTGGATTCCCATCTTTACCGAAGAACTTCGCCTGTCCTTCGATGTAAATTGAACTGGCTGATGGTAGCACGTATATGTCTTGCTGGTGGAGGGGAATTCTGATTTCATCGTTTTCTCTAAAGCTGCTATTGTAGGGATTGTATGAATGGACTTCATAACTTTCGATCGAAGTGTCAAAGTGCGGTAATTCAGCAATCTGTAGTATATTCATATTTTAAATCCTAGAGCTTTAAGAAAATCTTTATTTACTTTAGTCAATTTCTTAACTTTTTTCTTGCGTCTTTGCACCTTAGCAATCGCAGAAGAACTAAGACGTTTTTCATTCGCTTGAGTGTTTTTATAATATACTATCATTTTGTTTTTCTTAAATGAAGTCGTAACTGAATTTGTTTCTCTCCAAAGTTAACACAGTGGCCAAATTGATCTACAATCTTAACCGATATTGATGAAATTATATTTTTGTTTACTGGAAAGTAAATAACATTTTGCGGTATTTCAACACACTGATGGCCTGGAGTAGTATCAGACACGAATTCGTGAATAAAATGAGTTGGTAATCCGTTGCAATACGAACTGTGAACAAGATCACATTCGATTTTGATTACAGACAGACCTCTGTTAATAATGGGGTTATTTGGTGTTGATTGTAATACTGAAAAGTATATCAAACCGCACTCATATTGATCTGACAAATGCAGCGGTGGTTGAAAGTATGAAACCAATTCCGATTTATGTCCAGAGATGGTAACCGTAGTAGACATGCTTCTATACTGACTTCTTTCGGCAGATCCTGTTTATTTTATTCTTCCACTACACCAAAAATTGTTCAAAAAGTTTAAACAAAGATGTCCACAATTATAAGGGTGATCACGCTGAATATTATCATAATTATAATGAACTTTGGATCCCAAGTATTTTATAAATTCCTTTGGAGGCTTAAGATTTCCATAACTATCAAAATATTCAATATAATCATTGTATTTTGCATAGGCTACCCAATGAGAACCAAGATTTTTAGAGCTATCTAAATTTATAACACCACATTCTTTTTTAAAAGGGTGTTTAGGGAGCTTATCTCTCATAAAGACGCCTCTGAAATAGGGAATATTATTCCCATACTTCAAAATGTCTAAATTACTCAAGGCTCGATTGGGTAGCCGATATCTTAGTTTTTTTCTTTCGATACAAAAATTCCGAGTCCACCTTTATATGGTTTAAGGTGTAGTCCTTTTCCGATGCAGAGAGCTTCCATTTTTTCATTGTGTCTCCTCGATTCTATGAATAATTTTTTTGCCATCTTGAATTCATTTATGGTTTTAGCAATACCAGCTGCACCGCCTGCTAAAGCTCCCACCGCAGATAAGCCCGCAAAAATCGGAATCAAAGGCAATACTCCACCAGTTTTTGGTATAGGAATAATACGAGGAAGTTTAACGGATGAATCATCAGCTAATTTTCTGGCAGCAGCCATAGCTAATTCTATTGCCACTTTCTTGCATTTCGGTTTTAATTTTTTGATATGTCTTTTCGTTTTTCTAATAACATTTTTAAATTTGTTTTTTAATGCTTTTTCAGGTTTAATTTTGGGAGAACACTTTTTGCTTTCTTTTTTTAGGCCAAAACCAGTTTTGATTTTTGTTGCCATAGCGCTGCTTACTAAGCGTGCTGACAGTTTTTCTCCTACAGTCGCATCTGAGGCAAGTGCTCGCTCTTTAGCCATATTTAACAAAACTAAATCTGCCTTGTGGCGATCCTTTAGGTTTGAAGACTTGTGATAGGCAATGTCGTGTTGTTTGCAATATTCGTCTAATTTATTAACACCTTTATCTCCACGCGTAAGCCTTTTAATTAATTTAGTGCCAGGCCCGCAATAATTGTATCCCGGTAAATGTAACTCAAATGGTAAATGATTTATAATCCAATTGAGAAGACTACTCTCTTCAATACCCATCATAAGACTGAAACATTTGGACTGAACACTTAATAAATATTCGATTTATCAATCCAACTGTTTTCAGAAGAAGGCAAGCCTAACCATTTTACCAAAACCCTGTTTCCTTTCCTTCTAAGAACTTTTTCAACCAAATATACATGAGGATTTTTTGTCTTTTGAAGCTCTTGTACATAAAATGCACCTAGAATGGGCTGGCCCCTGATTGCATCTTCAATTAAATAGGTGATAGGGGTTGTTTTTTGAATTTTTCGAATTTTAAATATTTCTGTCGACCAGTTGGGAGTATATCCTTTTTCAAATGTCCCCTTATACTTACTAATGCGTACATAATCACCCTCTTTAAACTTGCTTTTTATGCTATCGGTTTTTACCAGCCTGAAATATCTTTGTAATATGCGTTGTTTATTATTATTGTCCACGTTTGCGGGAATTTCATCAATTGTGCGATGATAGGTGTGATTGTATTCATAAATAACTTTATTAAGAGTATTATCGATCCAGTTATAGCTTCCTTTTAGACTAAATTCTTTATAAAGTTTAGACTTCAATGTTCTGATGAATCGCTCAACAATTGAAGCTTTTTTTGTTGAGAAGGTTGAATAATGATTAATATGATAAGATCTCACAAGTTTTTTAAATTTATCATTATAAAACTCTGCCCCATTATCAGTTTGCAGATTTTTAGGCATACGCCCTTTTTCCAATAAAATCTTGAAAGAATTGCATACAACATCTTTGGTCTTACTTTTCAAAGGAAAGATCCATGCATATTTTGAAAATGTGTCAATAACAGCAAGAATAAATCGAAAATTTTTATTGTCTTTAGAAATTGATTGCATATCAATTAAGTCCGCTTGCCATAAATCATCTATATCTTTCATAATAACATGTCTTCGCGGAAAGTTTACCCTTGCATTTTTATGAATTTCGTTTACTACGTCGGCTTTACTCATATCTTTAATTCAGTATATCAACATTTGTCTTGAACCCACCATTGATACTGAATAAAAACCATAGTATCTCCACTATTTATTATTGAATTATGTCAGCTTCTTTTAATTCTTCAACTATCGATAAAATTTCATTATCATGATTGGTATTGCCAGCATCTCTCGAAGCTACTAATAATTTTAATCTCTCAACCAATTCATTGGGATCATCCCAATATATCAAGTCGGTGTTGTTTTTGTACTTCTTTAACTTTGGCAAGTTTCCTCCAAATTTAGTGTGAACAAGTTTATCATCGTTTGACGATTCGGAAAATAGGTGTTTGATTATTTTACAATATTTTATACCTTTGTCACCTCTTATTTGACCTTTAGGATTAAAATCTCTTTTATGTGCATTTGTATAATGTAACATATCCTTATAGACAAGTTTATCTTCGCTCGATATTAACTTTAAATCAGGTTTTCTTCGGAGTAAAAGTTCTTTTAGACCAGCAGTTAAATTGTAAGCTTTGTCACCGATTTTAATTAAAATGGTACTTTCGTTATTCAAACTATCAACTTTAGAAAATGATACTGTTGAATTACCCATGAATAAAGTATTGTTTTCACTTCTGATTCCAAACGGTATACTAATACCATCATAAATACCAAAGATGTCATCACCTTCTAATGAAATTTCTAAATTATCAATCGATTCCTTTTTAGCATTTTGTTCGACTAATTGGGTAGATTTTATTTTTGGATCGTAATAGTCATTGAACTTTATAGATGAACTAGCATTATTTTCATCGGATTCGATTCCTTCGGAATTTTTTAGAGTTGTATTTTCATTTTTATTATTTTTTTCTGCAGATTTATTAGAATTAACTAAAGTCTGAAGAGGATCTGTCACCGGTTTTAGCATTTTATCAAGTGACAAGTTCATTGCATGTTCCTGATTTTTCATATGTTTTATTTTATTTTTTATGGAGTCAACAGACTTCATTAATTCCATTTTAATATTTTTCTCCATATTATGTAACCACAACTGTATTCAACTAAGAAAGGAATAACACTAGCAATGTTTTTTGTATACAATTCATTTATATGTACATGTATTTGCTTTCATTCAAATTTAAAAAAAAAATCAAAATTCTGTCTGTACCTTCCATTATTTAATGATGAGTCTTTGTTAATAAGAAGAAAGTTGTAAGGGTTACTCCAAACACTTTTACAAATATCTTTGAACTGATTCCACGGTACATCAGAGTTGACATGTTCTTCATAGATGTGCTTTAAGTTCACATCATCTTGTTTAAATATTATAAGAAAGTTAGCATTATCGCGTAACAACTGTTTCGGGATTTTTGAGTAGGTTTGCGATAAATAAAAGCAATCAATTAGCTTATGTCTACCCATACAGAAATAATTGCGGATATTTGTTTGATTTTCACATACAACATCATCAAATATAAATACAGAATTTGGTAAAGCTTCACTCGGAGATATGACATCTTTATCGTCATTGAACTCATGAAATTTTATCTGAGGCACTCTTTTTAATACTTCCCGTAAAAAACAATATTTTGGTTGAAAATTAGTCTTCGAGTAAAGGTAAAGGTTTTGAAATTTGAGCCCATTTTCATGCAGTAACAAACTGATCACAACGTTTGTTTTACCACAATTTGAGGGGCCGCAAATTATACAACGAATCGTATTTGGCAACAAAGCGCTATGTCTAATCTCTTTAGGAGACTCACCAAGATTTATATTTTTAACGTTAAGTGATATGGGTTGTTTGATCAACTTCATCTTGTCAATTAATTTAATTATTAACTAACATAAACATATATACTTTATTTGGGGCTATCTTTAGACTTGTCCCAACAGGAATGGTTCTAGTCTCATCTTACAAGATAGGTATGTATATTTAAGAGCTACGTAATGATCCATATTACTCATCGCAAATCAAATAATTTTTGCACGTGTTATAAAAATAAGCGATCACTTCACAGCTGGTGTTCTATGCATAAGGAGGTCGTTTTGTTAACGATTTTATATTTTCAAGGTAAGGTTTTTTTTTAATTTAATTAATTAATTATTTAAACTAATAATAATAAGTATGTAATGCATCCCTTTTTTTTTTACAGAATTATGTCACACTCACCATCGTACAGCCCCGTTGTAGATATGACCGCCCCGCAAAATTTAGCGGTATGTAACTAATAAGATTATCTTAAATCAAACATTAAATCCATAGTTCATGCTGTTTAGTTATAATATTCTTAGTATTCTTTCAGAATGCGATAGAAGACTCAGACCCTGTCACCAATCCGTTTTACTATGCTCAAGATGGGGAGAGCTGGTATGCGGAAGTAGCAGCTAAAACATGTGAGGAGAGTCGAAAGAAAAAAATAGAGGAACGAAGATTCAAGAAGAAAAAAAGTAAATCTTTTAAAAACTCTTCTTTTATCATGCGTAAGGAGCAAGGACGTGTTCGCCAGTTAATAAAAATTATGGTTTTTGATTTGGAAGGCCGTGATATGGAAGAAATAGACACTGAAACTGATAATGCGAGTGTGAATGTGCAGTATTTAGTGACAAGTGATTATGACGATATTGTTGACAAAACTGATCATTTAGTTAGTAAAATAGTACAAAAGTTAAGCAAATCTAATGTGTAATGTTTGTTATTGTTATTATTGTAAAAGTGAATTTAATTATTATTTGAATGTATTATTGTTAAATCAAAAAGAAATGTTTAAATTAATCGGGTTCATGTTATACCTGTATAATAAGACAGTATGAATAAATCAAACAACTGCTGTAAGATTACATAATTTATTTATTTCACATATTATATTAAAATATATAATTATTAGTACTTAAACTACAAACTAACAATTCAAGTTAGGTATTATTAATACAAGATGCTCAAATACATGCAATAAATAATATTCGAAAAAATCAATAATTTGTTTTCATTTAAAATATTGTTTTATGATGACCCCATGGTAAGGTTGTTATCTTATCAGCCATTATTTGTCGTTTATCATCGCTGTTTGACAAAATTACTTTATTTATCTTTTGAGTAAAAATTCTATGATTCTTAGATCTAATAATACACATATCATCTCTGAGTATTTCATTGTTCAGTAAAACCTTTTTATATTTTTCTATATTCAGCTTTTTTGTAACACATTTCTTAACACCTTTAGCTTTCTTTAAAGTGGAAATTTTAGAATCTATACAGTATAATTTTGCTCCCAAACCTACAAATTCTGATATAATTTCACCACCCATCTCATCTTTGAAGTAACCAGGTGTTTTAGCATTAACCATTGGTATATTAAATACATTATCTTTTTCAAAGTTGCTAGTATCAAAATATTTTAAATGTGCTTTTAAGTCTTCGTAAAAATCCTTTGTCTGTATTAAATATAGCAGACTGTCAGTGTCTGTATAGCAAAGCTTTAATTTATTTTCGTAAATTCTTTTCATGACCGAATAGTGGAATTTATATAAGTGACATTTTGCAATTTCTAAAATACTAAATCCGATATAGATTGGACGATCTAAAACTATTTTTGTTTGGTTCATTTGAATTGTTACAAGAGATTCTGAAATAACAGAAAAGTTATTGAAATTAGGTGCGCTAACATATTTTTCAGCCCCGTAAAACTTTTTAGTTCGATTAGATTTGTCTCTCCATATATTTACGAGCTTAACATCAACTTGTTTTCTTTTATTCTCTATGGTTTTTCCAAATATAGAATTATTTTGTTTTTTAAAAAAATCTCTTTCAAAATCAGAAGTTGCATTTTGCCTCAGCCCAGTATTTAAAGAAATATATGATTCTAAGAATTTACTTTGGTGAAATGCTAATATTCTATATATTTTTAACAGTTGTAAACCATTATTTAAGCATTCTTTTAAATGAATATAATGAATAACATATCTATGTTTATTGAAAAGATTAGCAATAAGTTTAGCATTTCGACTACAGAACGGAACAAATTTTTCGGGCGCAAATGGTAAATCGGAATGGTTATCATGCAAGTAGTCAGGGTAATGAAGATCTACTTCTAATATAAATCCAATATCAGAATCAGATGATAAGCTCATAACATCAAAATTTAATATTTCCTTCTGAAGGAGAAACCTAAATCCTCCTACTGGAAGCTTTTGCATCATAGCATATCCATATAAATTAACACAATCAAGATAAATTAGAAAACTATCAGGTTCTTCACTATTATAGTCGGTAAGATATTCATTATTTGCCTTAGCATATCTGAGTGAACATTGAGCAAGTCCTCCTCTTATACCCTTTTCTATCATTTGATATATTTCTAAGTCAGAGATTAGATCTAACTTGATTTTAGTATACAATAACATAGCATCCCAACTTAAGGATGGTGATGAAACGTAATAGCAAGGATCCAGACCATAATTATTTAAACTCATTTTCCTAAATTTTTCAAAAACATCGCACAGAAGTAAAACGTCACATTTAAGATACAAATCGGTATATTCACCCAAATTTTTTATATCAAAAGTTTTCCAAACATTTAAGGCATGCTCATAGTCTTTATCAGATATAGATTCAGATGTAAGTTTGTTGAAAAATTTTGATGGTTCTGGTAATTTATTCTCATCATATCGTTCCCAGGAATCTATGTAATCGTAACAATAAATGCCTTTTCTTCGAACAATATCAAATAAAGTATTATTATTAAAAAAAGATTTTAAATGTTTGAAATCTTCAGGGTTCATAGTCTTAACCAATTTGTCCATACTTGAGCTTAAAAAATTATATGAGTCAATAAATTTCAATTTTACAACATTTGTTGCATTGATGGTTATGAATTTTGTAAATGAAATATATTTCTCTTTAGTTCTCGGTATGAGATGAATTCGACCGTTTATCTTTGAAAGTTCATTAATAAATAAATGACTGTCATAACCGGATAAGTTATGAAACACTATGGGTATAAAAGTGCATTGCTTTGCATTTAAATTGCATATATCATGCGCAGGTCCTCTATATTTTCCAGTAAAGTGATCATGGTCCTTAACAATATTATCATTACACGAAAACTTATTTTTACAAATATGGCACTCAGTGCTGTTGATAAAACATCTATGTTCATCCTCAGTAAGCGGTATCATATTTTCACTCTCTAATAATACTTTATATAATCGTTTTACATCATTAGTCAAAGATTTGACAAATTTCTTAGAACAATCTGGCCCTCGGTAAGATACGAAATCATTTAATTCGGGATTTGAATTACAACAAATATAGTAAGCAAAACACGTAGCCTCATGAACTTGAATATTTTCTACATGTGTTGATTTATGTTTGTCAGAATATTCACGCAATAAACTTTCAAAATCACCATAAATCACTATTGGTACTCTTTGAGTTCTTTCATAATTTATGAAACTTATTTCAGTACCCTTCTCAGGTAATATGGTTTGTATTCCGGCACATTCGTGACAATTCAATTTCTCTTCAGTGTGAAAGTAAATAAAACATTCATCACATAAATATATTTTACTTTTATGTTGGGTCAATTGCTTGTGTACAAGTTTTTCAAAGCTTTTAATTAAACAGAAATGACTCTTTCTATTGTTGCTAATGTAAAGCAAATTGACATGGTATAAACGACGTGATTTTGTTTTATATAAGGGACCTGTAACTGTAACATTATTATCTAAACCGTATATATTGATACTGATATTAGAATTGTTTATTTCAAAGCGCTTAATGTCATTGAAACTAGGGGGAAAACTCATGTCAGAAATATTAAATAATTCGGAATAATGTGGATATGAAGAAGTTCTGTTTGGATTGGTCTTTGCCGGAAACATATCAGCTACAATACACCAAAGAAAACAATGTTGGTCTTCATTTTTTATGTTTAGGCATGATTTAGTATTGACAATACGTTTAGGCAATGGTAAATAAGAACCACCTCGCAAAGGATTATATTTTACGATATTAATTTCTAAATGACTGATAGACTCAATTGTCCAACCTGACTCAGACAGTTCAAATTCGGAACATTTACAAATAAGTTTACCACAAAATGATTTATATAAGGACAAAATATCTGTGTTTTGCACGACTACATTATACTTTGTGTTAAATGACTTTAAAGATTTTTCATAATTTTTTGGTAATATATACCAAACAAATAGTTCAAAATTAACTTTTACCGATTTATGTTTTTTCATCTGGTCTTTGATAAGGTAACAAATCGTTTCAGAAATTTGTGTTAAAAATAATTCAAGTGAAACGTTAACCATTCTAGGATTCACTCTATAACTGATTATCCGATTTCTAAAAGCTGTTGCTATTATATGAACATTATCAAAACGTGTCTGTAATAAGCAATTCGATTTGTGTACATTAGTTTTTTTGTGTGCAGAATATTTCGGAACTGAAACGTTACAGACTTCACAGAAAAACATATTTAGATAATTGTAATTGCAAAAACTATCTTAAAGTATTTAAATATTCTGGATTTCGGATATTAATTTCCTGTAAATTATTATTAAAAAACGAAATTTAAAGTGGATAAAGTTTAAATGTAAAACAAATTACAAATCGAATATTATAATTAAAATAATATCGAGTATTCTCAATGTTGAGATTTCTCAGAATCGAGTATTTTTAATATCGAGTATTCTGTTTCTTAGTATCGAGTTTTCTTAGTATCGAGTATTCTTAGTATCGAGTATTCTTAGTATCGAGTTTTCTTGGTATCGAGTATTTTTAGTATCGAGTATTTTTTGTATGAATTTTAAAGTGGATGAAAGTTTAAATGTAAAACAAATTACAAATCGAATATTATTATTAAAATAGTATCGAGTTTTCTCATTGTTGAATTTTTCTCAGATCGAGTATTCTTAGTATCGAGTATACTTAGTATCGAGTTTTCTTAGTATCGAGTATTCTTAGTATCGAGTTTTCTTAGTATCGAGTATTCTAAGTATCGAGTTTTCTTGGTATCGAGTATTTTTAGTATCGAGTATTTAGATTTTTAATATTTCATATATTTGAGCTTCCTGTAAATAAATCACAATTAATAATATAATGAAAATAATATTAATAAGTATATTATATGGATTACATTTGTTTAATAAGTAATGTTTTAGTATAAGTCAGTATCGAGTATTCTAAATATGATATTTTAAAGTGGATGAAAGTTACAAACAAATTACAAATCGAATATTATTATTGAAATAGTATCGAGTATTCTTAGTGTCGAGTATTTAGATTTTTAATGTTTCATATATTTGAGCTTCCTGTAAATAAATCACAATTTAATACCTAATGTAAATAATATTGTGGATTACATTCGTTTAATAAGTAATGTTTTAATATAAGTATAAAGAAGAGTATATGAGTAAAATAGGTATCACAATAATATTATTTTATTCCATCAAATAATATTATTTGGATACAGAACAGGCTGCACGCCCTTAAATTCTGCTTTCGCTGCAGATACAAGATTATTAGTGGCGCGCCAAGTCGCTGAATCGGAGTATACAGAGGCCCTATACGTGAGGAGCGCTTGCTTCCATCGGTCCTTTCCGAATTTTTCAGCGTCCCTATGGTTATAAATACGGAGCTCGATATAATAATCACCGCTCCGTGTTAGGTCCTGCTGATAGGAGTTTCCAGAAGCTGTTCTTCTGGACAGGGACGATCGCAGTGCAGCTGCCCTCACCGGTTCAAGATCTCCCTCTTCCTCCTGTAAACATTGTTATAAAATAGCATTAGATAAACATATTTGAGAGGAGCAGAGGAGAGCAGTGGTGACCCAGTGGTAACGACCGTGACTTACAAATTGTAGGTTGTGGGTTCGAACCCAGGCTAGCGATTTACTTTGAGTAAATTATTTCGTCACCACTGCTCTCAAAACGGTGAAGGGAAACATCGTGAGGAAACCGGCATGTCCTAGAACCAAACATTTTAAGATATGTGCACAGGGCCCATGTATCCGCCACCCGGGCCCACTCCCTCTCACGGAGAGGCCTGTGTCCCAGCAGTGGGAACAAGCCGTCAGATTGAAATCCTATAGGTAATTATAAATCTTAAACACATGTTTGATGAAATATATATTTTTTTTACTCACCGAGGAATCAGCCACACAAATCCGCTTGATTTTC
Source organism: Anorthoa munda (assembly GCA_945859665.1). Taxonomy (NCBI): domain Eukaryota; kingdom Metazoa; phylum Arthropoda; class Insecta; order Lepidoptera; family Noctuidae; genus Anorthoa; species Anorthoa munda. The sequence continues at coordinate 1,121,439 of OX243913.1, forward strand.
TTAGGCCTCTTTGGTGAAGTATCGGTTTCGGAATCAGACTCACTGCCAAATAATTCTTTTACAGGTGGAGTTGAGGCCGCAGCTACTTTCTTCGATTTGCCTTTGCCTTTAGCCACTTTTATTTTCGGCTTTGTATTTCTTTTTGGTTTAAACGATGTAGAGGGCTCGTTGGGATGCGACTCTACATCGGATTCAAATGGATTCACAAATGTCGACCTAAAATAAAAAGAAATAGTATATAAGAAGTTATACAAATGAACGATTCCTAAAAGGATAGACAGAGTAATAGAACACTCTCTATAACAATTTTCTCTATCTGGAAATCGATCCTTGAATACTTAGAAAATTGAATAAGTCGTTATTTGGTTCTAGAACTCAGCGTCAATACTTCATGTTGTGAAATGGTAGTAACGGTTATTAAACCACTGCACGAGAAGCAAACAAAATAACTCAATAATAAATTTTAATTAGATCTGGAATCGAACCCAAAACTTTGCATTCGACGGTGACACTGATGTTGAATGGGCTACAGGGAACGTAAGAAATAAAAACAATTAACACATTAAATATTTATACCTTGGAGTCGAGCCAAAGATTTTACGTTCAGCAGTTATACTTGTAGTCTACATCATCACTGAGTTACTAGTAAGTTTAAACCCGTAAATAAACAATACTTAAAATTGGGAATCGAACCCTAGACTTAACTTTCGATTATTGCATTTACCATCACTAAATTGCAAGTGCAGTAAGTTATACAAAAAAATAATGTGATACGTACATACTTGTTGTGGAAGATATAAATTTGCACACTTAATCACTGAAGATGATGGAACTCGTCACCAACACAAGAACACCAACAATTCACAAATAACTGATTATGATTGATGGATGCGTCATTGAAGGGACTTATTTATAACACTTTTACGTAAGGTAGCGATTATATTAATATTTGCAACTATTGTTTTAATGTTTCACTAATATTTGACTTGTAAATTATATTTTCATCACTCCTTAAATAAGGTCTATAATCATTTGTTCTTTATTAGACACTATGCACACAGCCTACAATTCCATTTTTGGGGCGGTGGCGACACTCTGTCGCAGCAATCTGAGACGAAAATCTAAAAAGGAAGTTGCATGTACCTTGACCATTCAATATCGGTCTATGAAGTCTCACATTAAAATGGTAGCAAGAGGTTTTGTAAACACTTACCAAAATAAGTTAAGCCTAGACATTACATTTAGGAAAATGTATGGCATTTTACATTCAAGGATTATCGTAAATCTCCCAATCTTCAAAGCGATCCAGTATTTTGTCACATTTTTCGACGACACGTATGGCGCATTGCTTAAGAGCTCGTCTCGCTGCATCACAATGTAAATATTAGTTTATAAACGTGCTGCTACTAAATGTCCCAAGTGTCGCGGGTTCGATTCCCGCACGGAACAAATAAGTATTTGTTCCGGTCTGGATTTTGTTTTCATGTTTTATTTTTACCATTATTTAATTTAATAATAATAATACTCTGAAAAATGAGCAAGTATGAGCCTGGCTCAAAACATTCTTTAGGTACTTACTTAATGGTAAGGAGGTACGATTGGTGCAGTGGTTAGATTGACTTCTGCCCTACGTGTCGTGGGTTCAATTCCCACACAGCAAATATTTGTATGATCTACAACTAGCTCCGGGTCTGGCTGTCTGTAAAATGTATGTCTGTCAACGAAAGAAATCTTAGGATCGTATCGTTTTATTCTTGGCTTTGTGCTAATAGTCTGCTGATATCTATTATTTTTTAATAGCATAAAGTGTAACGTCGGTTCCCATGTGCCTAATGAACCTGCTGGAATTTATCGGGTGCAGATCCAAACTACTCGCTATTAAGAATTACGTTATAGAAAATAAAATAACACTGGACCTTGGAAATCAAACTGGGTTCCTCATGCTCAACAATTGCAAAATTAAAATCGCTAGACCAAAGAATAAAATAGATAAAATGCAAGTAAATTCTTGAACTACTAATTGATGCACTCTACATTGTTTTACCTAACTACTTTAAAAGCATCACACTTTCGTCAAGTAATATAAAATATAGGGACATAAGTTGATCAAACGAATCGAACTTGATATGGTTGTTTATAAATTTTTAGTACACATCGCACCGTTGATTGAGGCATTCTGCATAACGCGCTATTATTTATTCCAATGTTCGACATCGCACCGTTGAATGAAATAAAAATATTCAGCCCGTATTGCAAATTTGAGGCAGACCATAGTAGTAGTGTATTATTGGGGCGTTCTGCATAACGCGCTCGAGCGAAGCGAGAGCAAGTGATGCAGAACCCCCAATAATACACTACTAACATCATCATGTAGCACGCATTAATATAGACAGTTGATGCAAATTCAACACTCGAACGAGGATCGTTATCTACGATGATTTCAATCTGGAATACCGCAGATGGTGTTTACGGCCGCATGCAGTCTACGTGGAAATTGCATGCGCGCGACGTGTTAGCCTCTACCCGCAAATTACGAGCGCAATCTCTGACAAATCTGCGACCACTTTCATAATATTTGTCTACTTAGGCGATAATTAGTTTATTAATGCAACTATTCACATGTAAAATTTCAGCTCATTACACTAAATAATTAAAGAGATATAATAAAAATACCAGAACAACCGCAATTCATGGATAAACCGAGCAAGTTTGAATGGCTACAAAAAAGCGGCCGTGCAGTATATATAGCTAACGTTCTAAAATTTCCAGTGTCGTACCATGTTGCATTAATAAACTAATTATCGCCATATGTTTTACGTTGCATTTCTATTAAAATGTCCTAAAATCGGTCGTCATGCAATATAGTGGTCCAGTCGTAGTAAATTATGCGACGGCTCATTAATTACTAAGAACACATATATGAAACTTGGCAGGACTTTGTAGACCCTTACAAGATACAAATAAACGTTATAAGTTAGGCTCTAGTGTTCCTATTTTAAGTACTTGGACCTAAAAACCTTATTTTACTTTTACGTGTATATCTTCTGAACGGTATGATTTTTTCAAATTCTGTTTTATCTATCATTACACACAAATTCAAAGCAAAGTGCGTAAAAAAAATCAACTCACTCACTAAGCCGTTTTATATGAATTTCATCAAATAGCCAAACGTCAGTGCAGCGGAAACTTGATTATCTTCGCAGTTTTATGTCACACAAATTTCATTTAAGCATACACATTTACCTCTCGTTTCAAACTAATTATTGAATGTATTTTTTTTTTATATACGTGCATAGGAAAAAAAGGTGCCGCTAGGATGACGTAGTTCCAGCGGAAACAGTTTTTGTTGAATAGCTCCCCAATGGTTGGATACACAAATTTGTACTTACTATACACAATTACTCGACTTCATACACTAATTATCTGCTTATCTGAAATGAATAAATTCGATGTTTTTCCGCTGCGACTACGTACACGTTTGCCTTGTGTTTAGTTGTGTAATGTGGTTGGAACTTTAATGAGTTAGGCAAAAGAATTTGTTGAGTGTAGTGGTTAAGTTTTGTGTCTTCAACTAATAGAAAACTCCACAACACAAGAAGTATAAAAGCGATTAATGAGTACAGCTATTAAATGTCGTTTTTTTCAGATCTAATCTAATTTAATTGAGCTTTTCATATCTTATCACTCATCTCGAACTTAGTTCCCATTCTGAATATGTGTACCTACTCTCTGATATATCTCTGTGATACATTTGCCAGCTCAAAGTAAATGAGTTATTGATGAACTTATATATGGTACCGATTCGATTTCTTATAATAATCGACTTTATCAATGAAGAAATTTTAATCGATTAAACACATTGTTATTTTATTCCAGGCCAATTTACCTTTGTTTTTATTGTGTTATCTTTAACGATAGCATGTTCTTTCCTTTGTTAGAGAGGCTTTTTAGAAAACAAATAGGCTTGTGATTAGCGTCGAGTGGGCGCTTTCTTTGATTCTCCCTTTTTTGTTTTCTTTATCAAAGTGTTGTAAATAGATAATGTTGCGGGTCTGCGCAGATTGATCTTGCTAATTTATTTTTGTAATTGAGAAGTCTTATTTGGATAAAAGAAATGTGATTCTTAGATATTTAGAATAGGCAAATCGATTTCCATTGGATTTGAATAACACAAAAACCTTTAGATCATTAAGCCTGGCTTCAATAAAATGGAAAAACAATATCTTATAAAAATATTGGCCAGCGATAAAAGCACTGTTTCCCTACCGGTGCGTACCGCGGCATGTTTTAATATTTAATATCCAATCACGTACTACAGCAATATCTTACAACCAGAGGGTACTAAAACCGAATCTGTTTATTAAATGAACTCAAACCATTGACGTATTCAGGGTGCGTACACCTTTAAAAACTAATACATAAATAACTAGAATAATAAACAACAAAACAACGTTGCTTTCTGCCCGAGGTTACGAAATAATGATCGGCAGAAGATTCACTCGTTGTGCGGCTACCAACGAAAATTCAAATACCACATGAGTTAAAGTTCTCCGTATGTTTTATGTCATGTTCTGCAACTTGTTTTGCTGGGTTTTTTTCAAAACAATAGAAAGTAACCTATGACGAATATGTAGCTTCCAGAAAAGGCAACAAAGAACAACATTAGTTTACAGGTTCAATGATGGTTTTTCGACAATTGATTGGATCAAGAACATGTACACCATGTGTAAGCTAGTAGCAGCCGATGTGTAGTAGTGTGTAGTGTCATAAAGTTTTTACCAAACATAAATTGCGTGTAACATAAAGAAGATAAGTTTATTAGCCAAATATAAGATAACTTGTATGTGAAAACTAGCCAAGTCAAATCTTGAGGTTCAGCCTTTTTAATGGAATAAATTTTGTGATAATATACACACTTAGTATATGCTTTTAGTTTAACTATAGCACAGGAAAATAACTGTAATTAGAGGCAAATCTGCGACAAAAATCCTATGTTCATATTTAACTGCAATTTGTTCTTAAGTTAAGTTCATACCTTATTGAATTCCTGATTCATTTTCTGGACCTTCTGCCGCACCTTTTTAAAGGAAGTCGGGCTTAGTATCGTTATTTAATTATTTCGCTACTAATCCGATCCATGAAGCGATCTAATTTAGAAATCCCTACGAGTGCCTATTAATTTACTGAATGTTGGGGATCGCTAATTACTTTAATGTAAGTATGTAAGTGCCTTCCATTTTGTAGTGTTGTTTCTCTTTATCGCTTATTCTGTGTTTATTTATTCTTAAGCAAAGAACTACAGCTACATTTATTATTTTTGTAGCATAAAGGCAGGTAATTTATTATACAGGATAACGCTGAAGCTTATTAATAATGGAGAGCATTAAGTAATCGGATTAACCTATTCAGAAAACGGGGAAAAAATTTAAAATTGTATGATAACTTCTGAACGAATATTATAAGATACTAGCTTCTGCCCATGGCTTCGCCCGTATAAAAAGTGTTTTATCATCCCAAAAGGAACACACTACCGGGATAAAAGTTATCCTATGTCCTTCCTAGGATCTTAAACTACCTCCACACGAAATTTCATCTCAATCAATTCAGCGGTTGAAACGTGAAAAGGTTACAGACAGTATTAGTACCAGTAGTAGTTATTAGTATGGATAAAACTGTTTGTTTGTAAGAGGGATTGGGATCCTTGGAAATAGAACTTATCCGAATACAAATAAATTCACTGATAGAAAGCTACATTGTCACTGAGTGTCATTGGCTATTTATCCTGTAAATCATCATCATCATCATTTCATCCAAAAGACGTCCACTGGTGGAATAGGCCTTCCTCGAGCGTCGTCACACTGATCGGACCTGTGCGTCTTAAATCCACCGGTCTCCCGCAGCCTTGACTAGGTCGTCGCTCCACCTAGCGGGAGGCCTTCTATTCTGTAAATGCACGGTCTCCATCCAATATTTTTCTACCATTTTCAAATATCGGTAGCATCTAATAAAGATGGTGGATAAATTATTTTAAAGAGGTATTTTCTTTGAAACCAGACAGGCACTGTCTACTTGCACAAGGTCGCATTTTCCATCCTCTCACGAAACAAATATTTATATGGCCTACAGATATTTGAGCGGGTATTTGAGCGCGCGAGATGTGTTTATAACTGCTTTCACAATGTACACAGAGCAAACGATGGGCTTCTTAACTCAAGAAAGTGAGCTGCAAAAGCATTTGAAACGTAGCCTATACACAATAATTGTTACATGAAATGTTTTAAAACATTTTTACCCCCGATTTATGAATTGAGCAATTGCAGTTGAGTATTTGTTTAGCTTGAAAACATGGCATTATAGGTTTGACACGTTCTTAACTTCAAACAAAAAACTAAATACTCCAAATACGTTTGGTGTCGGACTGCTGTGGTGCCGCAGCGGTGCAGGTGTCGTACTGCGAACGGCCAGTTGATTCTTTCTATACAATTTACGCAAACGCACGACAGCAGGTAACCTAAACGAGCCCTTAGAAACCTAATCATCAACCTCTTACCTTATTCTCAATTTATTTTTGTTTGGCGCCTTTTTCTATAAGTATTTTAATATTGTTTAAAAAAGGATCTATTACCATTTATTATTATTATTGTTTCTAGTTTTAGAGGAGCGGGGTCTCCTAGCACAGGTATTTATTATACTTAAAAGGAGGCCTCTATGTAAGATTATATATTGTAGAAGTTTGTAAAGTTAATTGAATAAATTTATTATTATTATTATTTATATTATTTTTTTATCTTTAGTACCCATAACCTACATTAAATCTTTGGATATTATTATTGCTTATTTAATTTAAGTAGTAAACTATTTATTAAACAAAACATTTAACCAATTATCCAATAACAATAGAACGTGGCTTCTAGTGCCAAAACTGCGTCCACAAGCGACCCGCACCTTACCTACAAATAGGTTCACACTACATAGAATCCATTCACTTCGAAGCACCCGGCTGTATTGGAAACAAGCTGTATACAGAACCAACTATCTACTGCCACAGAATAGATAAGACCAGAAGGCCGGCTTAACATAAATAGCGAAAACGCTCAGTCACACACACACACACACACGCGCAGACACGCTTTTACGAACTGTGAGTCGCGACTGGCATTTGTTTGAGATCGTCCTTAGTACGCGTTTATGGCCTTGTCCAAATAGATCACAGAGCATCGCGACTTATTGCAATGGGTAATAGAGATGAAATTCCTCAGGATTTAACAAGAGACGATCGCTTGCTTTATTATTCTCACTTCTACTGAGGCCTAAGAGTGTATGTCGCTAGTTGTATGGAGTCCTTCTTCTGAAACTATCTACTCCATCCTAGTGGTCCCGTCACTACCCAATTGTGACAATATTCAGTCTGCAATATGCCTCCCAAATAGGATTGCATACGTAATATAGTTTCTGTTTTAGAGAACAATAGTCTCGCAGGTAAATATTGACTAGAATATACGGGAGTTTTAGATTTAAGAATTATTTTGGCTGAATGTAGTCTATCTAGTTAGGAGTAAATAGAAACATACTGGACTGGAGACCTCGCAATTTTAGTCATAACTCTGTGTTTCATGCTAATAAGTTATTTTATTAAATTTTTGTATTTATTTTTAAATAGCTTATATATAATAATAATACCAGCCTGTTACCGTTCCTCTTCAGAGCAAAGGAAATTCTTATACAGAGAAGGCACGAGCAGTAAACACCGCGCTTGCTCAAGGCGGGTTGTAGATTGTTCGAATTTTTATTAACTATAAGTCCAGGTTTCCTTACGATGCTTGCCTTCACCGATATCAGTATTGTCCAAGATAAACTAAATAAATTAACTTATGAATTGAAAAAGTCTCATTAGTACTTGTTGGTCTTGAACCCATGACCTCAAGCACGAGATGAGAGGTCTTAGCCACTGCACCACTTAGACAGTAAACAAATTCCAAGTGTGGGGCAAAGTTTAAAAAATAACCTAGATATAAAAACCGATCACGTAGCTTTTATATTGGGAATAGTTTTAATTTTTCTGTTAGTTGAATAATCGGTGAACTGCTAGAAATTGTCCTGTTTAAAAAATGCAGAATTTCTGCATTCAAACCATCTGTCTCAACCAATCATCTATCTGTTGTACGCGTTCCCAGATTTTTTCAAAACTAGTGTTGTCGGTGCACAAAAAAAAATAACAAACATATTCAAAATGGCTGCCCAATTTCTCTCTGTGCGGCTCTAACCACGTAATAGAATGGTCGCGGCCCGAAAACCTAGCCCCAACTACATACACCAATTGCAACGGCACAATTTCTTGCTAGTTTTGTTTCAATTGAATTTAACAGCCAACATTAAGTTCATTTGTTTGCAGTTACCGCACGAATAGTTCAGGAGTTGCGATTAACAACACAACTACGGCTAAGCTTGCTTTTCATACAAAGTTAGTCCTGCAACGCTAATCCGACGAAAGAATAACACTGGATTTATCATGCTGCGCGAGTTCTAAAGTTGTGATGAGTTGAGAGTTAGCAACAGTAAATTGGATGGTTGAATGGTTGTAATTTTAATGCTTCTATATTTAATATTGCTGTTGTTTGAATACGTGTATGTGTGCGCATCTTCAATGATATTTATATTTTAAAATGTACTCAAAATTACTTTAATAATCTTAAGTAGGTACATCAAATCGTGATGGTACATAATACTTTAAAGCAGGGTAAAAACGTATAAGGACGACGCCAACGCACGTTCGTCCGGAGGCTCTCAGTCGAAGAGTGAAGCGGTGGAAGCTGATGCTGAAGACAACACGGTGACCACTGTTTATAAAGTTCTGTCGCGACGACCAGGAGCGCGCGGGATTTGAATCGAAGCCAGAGTTGTCCGTCGCGCTGCAGAGATGGCGTCAGCAGTCGGTACTTAACAGCTGTTTATCGTAAATACATCGTGAGTCCTGATAGCTATGAAGCTACGGCATAGAGACCGCTTCGGTACTCGAAGCTGTCGAAGCTGCTACGCTGTTGCTACACCGTTGCTATGTGTTGCTACGCAATTGCTACACGTTGCTACGTATTTTAACTCATTGCTACGTAAAGTTACACCGCTGTAGTTTAAGGCGATATATACGCCCCAATGTTAACGCAGTACTGGCCGTGCGCCCGCTCGATGGCAAAATATTAATATTGAACCTCCTTTTGAACAGTTTTGTTTGCAAAATATTATTTGATTTACATATGCTAAGTTATGAAGAAATTCCAGCCATCAATATATCTGTGTAAAAATATTTTTAAACATCCAAGTCGTTTTTTTTTTATTTCGTTTAACAACACGATATTTTTTCGCAACTTTTGGAAACTCCTTCAAAACGACTTGGATGTTTAAAAATATTTTTACTTAATATTTTGCAAACAAAACTGTTCAAAAGGAGGTTCATTAATTGATAATTTGTCATCGAGCGGCCGCACGGCCAGTACTGCGTTAACATTGGGGCGTATATAGCGCCTTAAGAAGTAAAAAAATATCCATTTATTTGAATTTACTTTGTTCTTGAACTCTCAAATCATTGTATTTTATATTATGTTTGTGACCAATAAATAATTAAGAATTTACTATTATGACTCCAAACAGGGAAAAGGAAAACGTGTTTGGGATGAGTCTTAAAACAGGCGAATTTTGTCATACTGTGGACGGGGTACAGTTTCAAAATATCTTCAAATCCTCTAAACTTTTGTATTTTCAAATTTAAACGCAGATAGAATATGCCACCGGTCGACTTTAACATGGTGGATTAAAAACGTACAAAAATTTCGCTGACGAGGAATAAAATGGAAATCAATGTTTGGAACAAATCGTGATTTGCATCGCTGTGATCGAATTTAATATACATACGGATTTAGATTTGGAAATTTTAGAGCTCTTCTAAAATGTATGTTTTTTTAAACATAAAAAAATTGTTGTATATTTTGTATTTAATCATTGAATTATCATTTATTCAACTAGAATATGGCGTTGATCTGATAAATTATGTAAATAAATCAAAAACAGTTTTTAGCTGGGCATAGATGCTTCTCACAATTTATTTTACATTTCAACAGCCGGTCTTTCCGCCTGTTACGGTAGCGTTTGTACCCTGGGGACAACTTTTTTTTTATTTAACGATAGGCTCGCGTTTGACCACTATCTCGCCAGATGGAAAGCGATGATGTGGTCGACAGTGAAGCACGCTTACTTAAAATCTACATCCCATTATACATTGGCCAATTCGTAGTCTTCAATTATCTCGGGCATGTCTGCTTTTACGGTAAAATAGACATGCTTGGACGTGTTGGATCACTGCCTCTTCAGTTTGGTAATTCTCTAAGCCAGTTTTTTTCCTGGTAACTTCTCTTCGGATCCTTTAAAGAAACATTATTTATATCATTTGTTAGGCTAGTGATCAAACAATCACCATCTCATCAGATAGTAAGCTATATTGATGGAGCACAACAACTATTAAACACTTGTTATAAAAAGCAACTTATTAGTAAATCCTCTGTCACGAATTTGAATAAGCCGCTAAGCAGGTAGGTACTAAGCAGTTCAAAGATTTTTCTTACAGGGAAAATTTACGCCATACCTACCACGATCCAACATTTCACTGTGCAAAGCGGTTGAGTGATTGGCTCTTCTACATTACGGATCACAGGTTCGATCCACGCACGGAAAAAATTGCAGGTCGAGGTCAGAGTATTTATTTTGCTTGAGAGATCTGTGTCTGAAAACGCACGCTCTCTTTTTTTCCTTAGAAACAGAACTATTGGGATGTCAGGGTGTTTATCTACTGGAAATCTTTCAGTTGGTGAAATTTATCATGAACATGAGCACTTTGCGCAATTTTTTAATAATATTTTATGTAAGTAATAGTTAGTTCCAAAGACTAACTATTACATAAAATATTGTTAAAAATTATTTTATTTGCTAATTAAAATTATTAAATTAAATTTATATAATTGCGCTTGCACGAACGTTCACGAAATAGAAGTTACGCTTTTAAAAAATAAACAGGAGAGATATAGTATGAGAGTAGGGGAGCGAATGGAGCTCTCATGTAACGAAACGTGCCTAAACGTGACGCGTCCTTGAAATTTCACTCTCAATTCTCATCCAACTTTATCGAATCTCCATCTAATAAGTTTCACTTTAAAAACAATTTGTTAGGTACTTTGTTGAATTATGCGATGCGAACATAAACGCACGGTATAAATGTCTCTTTTTTCATAATTTAGAGTTGGTTCTAGATTGGAAGTTGTTCGTATTCATGAGTATCTAAATTCACCCTCTGAAGTCACCCTGAATAAATAGAACTCAGTACACGATCCTACCCTCGTTCACAGCCTAAAGGAATGTAAGAAACAACTTTACTAATTAACACTACAGTAGTAAGAGTAGGTACCTACTGTTCACGACGTTCAAGATAATGGAAAACGTTGAGATGATGGCGCCGCAATTACAGAACTAATGATTTGAAGCCATTGACTTAATGCGTTTCCTAACTTGCTTCAATGTTGCCGGATTTGGTTAAATTACTTCTTACACTAACATTTGTTTAATCATTGTGAAGTTAGAACGAAGTTTTCTATTGTTTTGTGAGAAAGTTCTCAAGGAATTGTTGTTCAAGTTTTCATTGTAGACTTTCAATAGAGACAGAGGAACTTTAGCAGTGATTGACACTTGAGATTTCTGTGGTTTGGCATGAATAAAGGCTTAAAAGAGCATAGATAAAATGACTTCTGTCAGCACTAAGTTTAGTCTAAAAGTCTAAATTGTATAGGATTGAAATGTACTACCGAAATGTCACGTAATCATCCCAAACATTTCGGGCCTCTGATAGCCGTTCCCGCAGATAGAGTATTATTGTAACTAGAACCCAAGGTATAAGCACATCCTCTCGTCTAGCATAGATCTACGTAGGTCGATTGAATCTTCAAGTAGAAACTGCCGATTGATGTCGACGTGCATAGTCCATAGTTCGTGTGCCAACACCTTAACAGGCGCCTTTCCTTCCTAAAATTGTAAGACATGACTAGGTTTGCCACCATTTTGTGAATTTCTTATATCCAACATTTTCTCAAAAAAACCAAACAATTAGTACCTGTTATCTATATTAACTTGTCTTACACAAAACTACATTAAAAGCTCCCAAGACAAGGACGTAAATCTAATCAAATAAAACTATCATGCGCCAACTAAATTACATGCTCATTAAGCAGACTAATAGGACCACCGATTCTTATAGAATCGGCACTGTCATTTACTGGTGGTCATTAGATGACTCCCACGCCGTAATAAGAGCACCTGCTATTGTAAGACGGAGAATTAAAGTAAATATCGTTGTTAGCTTTGAATTTTCTTTATTAAATTTTCTTTTAGCTTCAAATTAATTAGGATGTTTTGATTTTATATTTATAATAATTTCGTCGTGACATTGTCAGTCTGTGGATATAACATAATTCATCATCAAATGGGACGCAAGACGACCGAGGGTATACATAGGTACCCTCTCCCAACCAAGCCTCGCTACATCGAACGGTCCTGTCTTTTTCGCATCTAGCGTATTCCTGCGGTCTGTTGGTCTTCCAATGTTACGCCTTTCAATATTAAATTATTATCAGTTTAGAAACGCTACTGCCTAGTCTCGCTAAACGAATACCCAGACATCATTTAACAGTTCTATATTCATATAAAAGCTCTGTAATAAAAAAAGCGGCCAAGCGCGTGTCGGACTTCGCACATTTAGGGTTACGTACCAAACCGCAAAATTAAGTTGGTTGTAATAGGAAAAATGAGAAATTATCACCAAATTTGAAGTTCATAGGTCAAAGGGAAGTTAAAATTTGCCAATATTTTTTAAAACAAAAAGTACAGTATTTATCTACTCAACAAGTTCTAAACAACGATAAACTCGATGGGATAGGTCAAATGTTTTTATCCCCCCTCCCTTTAGCTGTATTGGAGCCCCCCTTAAAAACATTTAAAACATTTTTGACAATTTGTTTGGCTTTGGATCAACAAGATGCTTATACACTGAAAATTTTAGGATTGTAGCTCCAACTGTTTGGCTGTAAAACCTGTGTGACAGCCGACGAACAGACAGATGGACAGACAGAAGGACACTCAGAAGGACAAGTGAGTGTCAGCAATAGGGCTTCTTTCGGACTCTTCGGCTACGGAACCCTAAAAAGCGTAATTTCACTGAACGTTTTCATTCGTGTATTTCAAGAACTAGAAAATCCACTGACAATGTCAAAATTTTAGTTGACGTCGTGTCATGGTGACATTCTCCAGGGCATGCCTAAGGCATAACAAAGGAACTACTAACTGATAGGTTCCCTTGAAAGATCTTGAAGCCCTACGAAATAATAATTATGGTATGAACAGAAACCATGTCTGTGGTTGTTGTCTAATTTAAGGGCAACATAACCCTTCAGATTCGCCCGGATATTTATGCTACATATAGTACCTACATTAAAAGTAGGGTTTGATACACAAAAGTTTGATATACAGGGCCTTATTTATAAAAAAAAAACTCTTTAATATTTAGCGACTGCCCAGCATATTCTGTATTCAAAATTTCTTTAAAGAATTTAGGCTTTATTTATAAAAATCTCTGAGCTATTTTAGTCCGGTCAAATTAGACATATCAAATTGCATTAATTCGCATAGAGCTGAAAATTGGTGCGAATGTTCGAAACACATTAATAAATGAAATGTAAAAAGTCCCCATCGATCCCACACTTGCAAATTCAAGGTCAAAGGTCACAAATATGGGATTTTTGCGTTTTTATGATAAAATAAGTCAGACAAAATTGTAGATTATGCAATTATCTATAAAAATTGTCTTTAAAATTTTTCTCCTAAACTTTACCGTTTCTGAGATATAATGGTTTAAAAAGTTGAAAAAATTGTATTCTTCATAACATGCACACATTTCCACGCCATCTGGGAGGTAGTGTACTTGGCGCGTTTTTTTAACGTGGTTTCCTCGATAGGCCTATTTCACAATCTATTGTGATCCTGTTGAATTCAATACTATTCAAAATTATGTAAAAACTGGTAGTATTTTTTAGTCTAATTTGACCGGACTATTTAGCAACGTTTCTAAGTAGCAGATTCTTTATTCAAATTCTCTATAGATTTTTTTTATTTAGAATCTACTAATCTGTCGCTAAACAACTCAGAAATATTAATAAACAAGGTTTATAGTTAACTTTTAAAGTAAAAGTAGAGTAATGGCCTTGGAACGTTGGAATGGTTTTATTATCGGTTCATTTTACGCATCAGGATTTTTAATCTTTTAATGGCTCTTGACAGCATTTTTCATCATATGCAGGCAAATGAAATAACTACACGGATTTTTACTTGAATTAAATTTTTATATTGACATTACACTCTATTCCTGTAAGAACGTCAATTGCTCGAGTTTTATGTGGCCATACATTATTGCATCTGATGAGATTTTTTATTATAAGCTCTTTTAGTAATCTTTTATAAAATGCAATTCTTTTTTATTTCGTAGCAATTTAAATAGTGTACATAAAATGAGGAATATATTCTTATTAAAATACAGGAACACATATTAAAGTAACGATACTTTGTAATAGTAAGTGTACAATTTTGCAGGGATTAGTCGTTTTATGCCGAAACCTCTAGTTTTAAGTGCGTCCCGTAATCTCGAATACAAGCAAGGTTACCAACATTGTAACCAGAAGTCCAGTTTTATCACCATCCGAACAACACGACATAATGAAGATATATCAACGATCATAAACTGGCTCCTATTCATACATTACAGTACTCAACGTATTAAAATTATTTTGTTACGTGATTTTGCTATCTGAAATGAGATTTTAACAGTATTGTTACGATACTTTAAAACAAACATTTTGAAGCCTTTCTAAGGCCTCTTTCAGTTTATCTTGTGAATTATTCGAGGTTAGTTTTAGTTGTGTGGTTAAGTCGGATTTTGTTAATGGTGTACCTTGTATGTTATCTTTGGTTGTGTTTGCGGGTTGTGGTAAATTGTAAATGTTTTATACTGTTACGACAGCATCAATTGAATGTTTGTAGCACAGGAATCTGCCGAAATCGAAGGGGATTATGTACGGTACATACGACAAATGCGACACATACGATATTTGAAGCATATGCAACAAGTAGGATCATTAACTCATGCGACAAGTAAGACAAATGTGATAAGTGCGACACATGCGGCACATACGACACGAGTGACATTTGCGACAAGTGTAACACGTGCGACTTCTAAAACCTAGCAGTCTGTTATGATATTCTGTAAACGCAGTTGTGCTTTTGTGCGTATAAATGAATGTACACTATATATAGGTTAGTAATTCACACTTTATCTTGGACTTTATAGGGAAAACCAATAAACCCACAAACACTACACCTTAAAGAAAAAAATAATGTAATATGAAAAACACTATCTATAAATACCTACTGTACCTATGTATTCACACGATAAAAACAACAATATTGGAACAAACAAGCTGGGGTTTCCGCTTTTCCTGTTCACGTAATTGCTACTTCGTCGCTATACCTACGTTTGTGGATATTTTACGTTTTCTATATTGTTTTTGGGACTAAACACACGCCACGCACCCTTTTGACTCAAGGTACCTAAGTGGATTAGTTGGTTACCCCTGAGACTTGCTATATTGATTAATTGGTACATTTTAAGGATATCTGATGTGCCCAAGGCAGTCGGTCTTTGGTAAAATAAATATAGTCATATTAGCTATAGATAGGCACATGTCTCCAGCAGAGGACCTGCCTCAGGTCGATTGTTATGAGTACTTTAATAACTAGCTCAATAGGCTTGACAATTTACAGTAACGGTCCTGCAACAGTACTACTCAGAAGCCTGAAATCTGACCAGTATTGAGAAAGGGTACCGTATTACCCAGTAACTGGGTAGTGAATGTCAGGTAGGCAGTCGCTCCATGCAAATTACTTGTATTCAGCGAAATCTGGTTAAACTAGAGGCCGACCACAATAACGTTGAAAAAAGCTACGCAGATTGGTCATGCAACGGCCCTAAAATTCATGATTCATATATGCTTAAGAATCATCCATCACATTATCCATGTCGGCATGCTGTATTATTATTAATGAAAAAAAAATCAGGTGCTTATAAGGCGGTCTTTCAAAATAAAGGAAATTCACTTATATACGTAGTACGCGACTTTAGTCACTTGTACTTTTCATACACAGATTTTTACGTCACTAGCGACGAATCAACTATAATTAACAGAGTGTGGAAGTGAAATATTAAAATCACCAATAAGTCACAGCGTGTGTGTTTCGTTTTGTGTCCAATCAGAAATGTTTAAATCCCAAGCGACCAATATTTTTTTAAAAATTAAATTGCTGTCATAGTCTAGTCGCTAGAGACTAACGTTGCTACGTGTGTACCTGTACCTAGCATGAATCAATCATCTGCATGTAGTATTGAATGTGGAAGCGTGCCTGTCCTATCACTGACTGTCGAAAGTTCGGTTACCGA
The DNA here is from genome assembly GCA_945859665.1 of Anorthoa munda. Taxonomy (NCBI): domain Eukaryota; kingdom Metazoa; phylum Arthropoda; class Insecta; order Lepidoptera; family Noctuidae; genus Anorthoa; species Anorthoa munda. The sequence goes on from OX243913.1 coordinate 1,138,015, forward strand.
TGTAATCCAATAATGGATTCAGTCTGTGGAACTTAGATCTGACTACAACTAATGGGCTTATAGATGCTGTAATATTAACTACAATTGAAATCAATTGGATTCAGAACTCCGCCTAACGAAAATTCAAATTAGCATGTTTGCTCGTTAATTATCTGATTCCTTAATTAAACCAGCGTGTTTATTGGGTCGACGTCATTGTCCTGCTTCGTCGGGGTGGCTCCTAAGCCCGGATATTCGGGCCTGCCAAAATCCGTCACTCGCATCACCGAACCTCATTTTATATCATCGGTAACGTAATACGGTATATATACGTATATCATCATTTGTATTTCCTATAATCTTATTTAAAGGGTAATGACGGGATTTTTAAAGCCCACCTTCATTTTGTCAGGATCGCCATTTTCAATGTTCCCCATTTTGCAGTCAATATTATACCTATGAATACCATCGCGCATCTTTGTGTTATCTTCTTTAGAATTATAATGTACCTGTGAATTGTAATGTGTGTGCTGTGAAGATAAATTTTGTGTTGTTTTTTATTTTGCTTGTTTGTTTAATCGATGAATTTCACAACTATAATAAGTGTCAGAATGGCGCAGCGGTAAAACAGCTTGACTCGTGAGTTATAGGGTCCAGGTTCGATTCTTCGATCGACTTAACAAATTTGTTAAATTTTAAAATTCTGTTGTGAGTTTTTAGAAATTTGTATAAAAATATGTTTGTGGAACACGTTTGGAAGTTTAAAAAGAATAATAGGTAGGGTGATATTATCTAGTGGTCGCTTGCATGAGTGCCGTCAGTTTTTTTTAATTTCTTGTTAGAATATCTTAGCAGTTTTAATGTTTATACATTTCTAGGAGGTGAGGTTTCTCTGCTGCTGTATGTACCTCGTTTTCATCAGTTATAGTATGAGATTCCACTGCAAATATCTGCATGTAAATTTGTTTTTGATGAAACTTGATTGTTACGAAGTTTCTTTATTTTATTTTTGTTAAACTGTGCCCCGCTCTAGGATTACCTGTACCGTGGGTAGGTTTACAAACATATAAACTCACATACACAACACCCAAAGCTGGAACAATTATCTGTAGGTCATACAAATATTTTGTTCCGTGCGGGTATCGAACCCGCGACAAGCAGCGCAGCAGTCAATCGACCAACCACTGCGCCAATGGTGCGCCCCGGTTCTTGATGATAGAATAGATTACTGCAGAGTTGCCTGGCCGACCCTTGCCGGAAACAGTTTTTAGTATTTTATCGGCCTTGTATGAGCGAATAATTTTTATGTTTGTGAATGTTAAAAGCGCCGTAAAACTAAAGCTTCACTGATAATGTTACCAACGATTTTATTTACTATTACATTTCGCACCACATTAAGACGCAAAATGATGCCTTTGCCATTTTCCTTTTAATGACACTAAGCATGTACACTTCGCCCGTACTCGACGCAATACGTGCACGCACGTAACAAAAATCAATCTACGTAGCCTTTGCCGAACTACGGCCCGGCGACGGCTTCCAGTCAAACCGGATTCAACTAAGTACAATATTTTACATGGAGCGACTACCAACCTGACCTCTACAACCCAGTACCTGGGTATCACGATACCCCTTAGCAAGTCAAGACTGGTGTCAGATTTTATAGCTTCTGATTTCCTTAATGACTGCCAAAGATCTCACCATCGGTTTTTCGTGCTTGCCGAGGCACGAGATGTAATGATGAACGGACGACCTCAGCAAGCGTTGCTTACCCTTGAATATCGACCCGTGTTACTGTTATTACTTAGATACTAGCTCCTCTCTAGAGTTAAAGTTAATCATATGATAACGAACACGCAAACGAAATTTTAATCAACTGAATAAAATCTGTCTGTTTTGGCAATCGGATCAAACTGAACTTGAGTTATATAACGCAGTCTGGCCTCACCTTATATCCATAAATTGTCTGTTTCAAGCAATCCCTACAGATGAAAATTTAGTAAAAAAATTATATTGGAATTTCTCGTGTCGTAATTTTCTTTGTATTACCAATCTAGGTATGTCTAATCTCTCTCAATCTGAATCATTAGAAAGTAGACCTAGACATATCACCGGCCCCGGGAAATAAAGCGGTAATCGCCGGATACGCCCTTTTTAATGTTATTTGATTTTTGGCTTCTCTGAGTATCAATCTATCACTCCAATTTTTTTCGGATTTTTTTATTAATATTCCTGTAAAATAAATGAAAATAACGACTTTATTGCATGGGAAATTCTCTTATGACTAAGTTATGTATTATTGCATTACTCTAAGAAACATAACACAAACAACCAGTGAACATCTTTACACTAAATTTGTAAACGATGAGAAACAGTAATATATTTAACCACGTTTTTGAAAATAAGCTTATTATATCTATACACTGTAAACACTTAATACAATGTATTCACGAGAGATTTTATTCTGTACAAACTATTACGCCTTTCTTCCCGTAAATTTATTTTAGCCCCGGCGACGTATTGTCATGTTACGCTGAACGAAATACGCAGAAAGGTTGGGGTTGTAAAGATAAGACGTAGAAATTCTCTTCATGAAGCTGAAATTTGGCAGATGGGTAGTTTAATCATCTTCATCAACTACCTGCCTCTGACCAATGTTACTTGGGATCGACGCAACACGTTTTCTTCTTCCATACAGTCCTGTCCCCTGTCACGCCATCACTGACTTCCTTTTCTTTCATATCACTCCTCACACAATCCGTCTATCTTTTCTTCGACCGTCTCCTCCCTCTCCATCCACATTTATATTCATAACTCTTTTAGTAACACGCGTTTCATCCCTCCTCATCACATGCCATACGAGAACAAACGGTTTCCTGACGCCACTTTCAAACTACCTCTAATATACTCATTTCTCACTTTATCCATTCTCGTCACTCCTCACATCCATCTCAACATTCCCATCTCTGCTACATGCAATTTCTTTTCATCCATCTTTTTCATAGTCCAACATTCTGATCCATACAGTATGACAGGTCTAATCACGCTCTTGTAAATTTTCTCATCATGGGGCATCCGTGGGTCGCAAGTTGATCCAGTGACTTGTCGCCATTTCATCCTTCCCGAGTTGATTCGGTGCGTAATATTTCGGTCTATCTCACCATCCACGGAACTCGAGAGATCGCCAGAATCACAGAACAAGTATTCTGGTTTATTTCTGCTCAATTTCCAGCCCTGTGCCAGCCCTTCACTCTCTTGTCTGTACCACCAAACCTCCAATCTGGACCTCTAGGCCACTCTCGGCAACCAGCACAATGTCGTCGGCAAACATCAGGAAGCCTCTTCCTGTATGTCCGACGTCTGAGCGTCCATTATCATCAGAAAGAGGTAAGGACTGAGATCCGACTCTTGGTGCAAGTCGACTGCCACACTGAAGCTGTCAGTAGTGCCCATTGTAGATCGTACTGGAGTACTGCATCGACTGTACATCCCTCGGACCAACTCTATATACTTCCCAGGTACACCTTTCTTCTTAAGGGCCCACCACAAAACCTCACGGGGCACCCGCTAGTATGCCTTCTCAAGGTCAATGAACACCATGTGCAAGTTTTTATGTGCACCTCTGTATTTCTCGCACAACTGGCGGATTGCGAAAATGGCATCCGTTGTACTCCGACCAGGCATAAAACCGAATTGGTTATGCGATATTTCACTCTCTTCTTTCAGCCGCCTTTCAATAACTTTCTCCCAAGCTTTCATACTATGTGACATTAGCTTTATTCCTCAATAGTTGTTGCACTCTAGCTCATCACCTTCGTTTTTAAAGATGGGCACCAGCGAACTATTGCACCATTCATCAGGTATAGCTTCTTCCCGTAACAAATTATTGAAGAATAAAGCTTACCACGACCATCCATCGACGCGCAATATCTTGCATACTTCAACTGGTATCCCGTCCGGACCTACCGCCTCACCACTCGTCATTCCATTTACTGCTATTCTTATTTCCACCATACTAGCAATACCACTCCAGTTATTTTCCTCATTCATCAGTTTTTCAAAGTATTCCTTCCACCTATCCTTAATTTTTTCATCATCAGAAAGAATCATTCCAGCCTCATATTTTATACATCTTATCTGACAGACATCTCTCTTCTCCCTTTTCTCCCTTGCTCTAGCAAGCCGGTACAGGTCCTATTGGCCTGCTGGACTATTCAGCGCGTGTTAGCAAAGAAAATATATTTGTGTATTTAAATTTTAAGGGGGGAAATGGGTGCAGCTGAACTTTGTATGTATTTTTTTATTGTGGCGTGCGATTTGGTTAAACTTTGCAGGAATGTTTTTGGCAATAAATTATTGAGGACTGCATATTATTTTTTTCAACCTACTCCTAAAAGGGGTTGAAGTGGGGTACTATAGTTTTATGGGAAAATTAAGAGTACCGGTTATGTTTATGTGAAATATTGATTATGAAATGCGACTTAATGTGTATTTTACACAATAAGGACAAAATAAATAATAGATGCCACAATATTAACAAGTATGAGAAAAGGGAAAAGCGTGCTCATTAGTCGAATCCCAATAATCTCCACTGATCTTCCATTTCAATTTAAAAGACTCAAGTTCCCAATCAATAGCAATAGCAAAACTGAGTAGTAATAATTATTAACCACAGCTCGCGGGTAGCAGGTAGCAGAGGTGCATTTGAAAAACCATGGTACACCCACGACCATGGACAATGTATTAGCGCCAAATGGAAGGACATAATACATAGTATAAAATATTGTACCCATGTGTAGCGTCCTAAAAGGTTGTGCCCATGATTAATGGCATAATTAAGGAACGTCAATTACCTGCAGATACAATTTAAGATAGAGTGGTATCTTCAATTCGCGGGCAAGCAGAACCTATGATTCTGTAGATTTTTTTTCCCTTTTTTATAAGTATTTAACATCTACCTGTTATTTAATTCTATTATATTAATTTAACGATTAACTTATTTAATTCTAGACGTTGGTCAGTACCAACATTTAAAATTAAATAGGTTAATCGTTAAATTATGTTAATGCTTGATGTACTTGGATACACTATACAGGCTAAGTTTTCCAAGAGGGCGTGGATGGTCAAATTAGACACTATGAAGAATAGCGAAAACACTCAAAGATGTGTCCCTTTGAGTGTTTTCGCCGAGGCCGGCGTCGGGGCCGATTTTGATGAAAACTAAAACTGCATCATTGAATATTGCTCTCTCCTGTATATCGACAACCAGAATTGCTTATAAAAATTTAGTAGTTAATAAATAAAGTAGTTTATAAAAATTATATGAATTTATTCAAGTTAAAGTAGCATAATGTTTTTATTTTTTTAAGAATTTGTCTGTTTTATTTTTGTTTGCAAAGTTTAATACTTAATACAAATTAACAAAAAATAAAAAAAAAATAAAATCATAAAATGCTGTTTAAAATGATAAAAAATAAAAATAAATTACAATATAAGGTCAGTCTGTTACGATGGTTACATAAAAATATGTTTCATTGATAGGATTCTAAAATAGCGATTAGTGCATGATACAGCTAAGCTTTGGCTATAAAATTTCCCTGAAAAAGGTGGTAATCGGCCATTACGCTCGAGATCTAAAGTGGAAATTACGTCGTATTACATACTTACATTCCTAAATCTCAGTGGTCGGTGTGTCTAAAAAGTCGTTAATGATGTTACAATTTAAACGGTATCGTCTATAATTTGTATTATACATTTTTTTTATTATTTCTTTAATTTTATATACCATTACAATTATTTTTAAAAGGTTAAATTGGTGAAAAAATTAGCTTTTATTTGACACATTGAACTCCTGTTTTGGATTACTTTACGCTGTAATATAAATAAATTAGCTTCTTTTATTTCTCCTGTAAAATTTGATTTTTGATATTACCGCTTTATTGCCCGGGGCCAGCGATATGACTTCAAACCTTTCTGCTGTGGCAATGCACAATGAACCGATATGCTTGTTCCGTCTACTATTCAGAGGTATAAGTTCACCTCCATCAAAATTCTTCTTCCTGATTTACACTAACAAATAGTGTCGAGGATCACTTAAGTTCAAGACGAGTGCAATTGAAGATCGAGCCAACGAGTTTCTATACCCGTGTCACCCTTTTCAAAGGATGACATGCGCCCTTGAGGCCCCCTTAACTTCACACCCCACGATCAAAGTGCTATAACACGAAAACTTGAAACTATGTAACTGACATTTATCTTTCTGAACTGATAATTTATTTTTAGACAAGAGTATTAGAAGAAAAATATCTTTTCGCAGCATTTATTTAGGTATCGCCCACATTTTCGTTCGTTCAAATAAGGATATTATTTGAACGAACGAAAATGTGGACGCCCACGGTTTCGTTAATCGACCTGTTATTCCTAAAATGAAACATGAGTTTCTTATGTACTTACTATTTTATCGACTGAAAGAAAATTACGTCACTCAAACATGTTTCCTTTTTGGGAAAAGCTTTAAGACTTAAGAACATGACGCGGCCATTCCCAATCAATGGTTATTTTTATACTACTGTTTTATGAGATATAAAGTTTAGCCTGTGCGTAAGTGGAGTACGGCCCCAGACCCTTTTCAGAATTGAGAATTTTAAAATTTAAAATGAAGTGTAACTAGTCAAACTCTACTTTCATGCAGTTTGATCAGTTTTAATGCTAAAATACAGTTTGACAAGTTCTCAATCTTAGATTCTCAATTCAGGAACCGGGTGTTAATATTTATTTAAACCACTAGTTTCATTTAGCCGTCATTACCAAATAAATATTTTTATCGAAACTCTAAACGAAAAAATACATAAAATACCCTGTAGTATTTAGCACATTCCGGCAAAACCCGCGGATAAAAGCTTGTCACCCGTGCGGGTGTTGATTTTCCTCTGACGCTGACGCCACGCGTAGGCGACAAAAAATCCAATGTGAGCAAAAGTGCGATACCAGTACCTATATCTAAAATATAAACCACTAGTTTAATGTAGTATTCGCCGCAGTTACTATTATACATTTAAATTAGGAATAGGCTTAAAATTGCTTAGTTAGTAGGGTTACTTAATCATAACTGGAGAAACAAAGCTATACTAAGATAGATATACGTTTACCTAACCCTTTGGATTCCCCAAAGGGTTACAGTCATGATGTTATTGGGAACACGTAAAATACTTTCAGAAACTCTATTCTTGAATTTCAAACATTTATAGTTCGTAGTCCCAAGTAGATATTTATCGTTTAGGTTAATATTTCTGTAGCAAGCCATTGCTCTGGGACCAATTTTCCGTTCGCTCGAAATATTTACACATTACAACTTACACCAGATCCTCGAAAATTCGATAACTAGCCGAACTTTAACAAAATATCGTAGTTACTGTAGGTTCAACTGAAATGTATTGCAGTAACTTTTTTGTCGTTACTCGCATAAGCTATCCATTTTATATGGGCTCCTATATCTACCACTGGTTTTGCAATACAAAATTTTATTGGAAATTCGTTTAAGATAATATTTGTGCGAGTTTGAGCCGTATTATTATCATATTCAAATATTCATATACTATGGAAATTGACTAAACGTATGAACACACGGAGGCTTGTTTGCAGGTTTTTTCTGAGAACTGTTTGCGAAGAATCAAACTCAATAAGGAATTCATTCAGTCAGTTTCCATACTCAAGTTTGAATTCTAGATGATACTATTTGGAGAAGAAATCATTCTCAATCTCTTTGATTACTTACAAAACACACTTGATTATATGAACCTCTGTGGGAATAACTATTCCAATGAGATATAACCTATATTGGCATGACTTTAATGATAGTCGCAGATCGTCGCGGCCACATTTGATTCACTCGGGCTCATTAAATTTCCCACATCATGGTCAAGACTCACCAAACATTTTTGCTCTAACTACGTGCATAATTTCGCCCAAGTAACACACAGAAAACACAAAATGGTCAGACTATCTTTACTCCCAAGCCCGAAAATATAAGTAGTCAGTTTTATATTCAGCATTGAACAATAGCCATCGGTTCGGTATTGGCCACATGTAGGCAACACGTATTCGTAGACGTTATGCAAAACAAACTATCTTTTCCGAAAGATAAAGACTTCACTCCACGTATCGTCTTCAAGTCTACAGGTGTGGAAACTTCTTTCCATATGTTTTTAAGGATCGTTTGTGAAACTATTTCTGTAATGTTTTCTTGTGGGTATATAAAAGTCTGCTATTTGAATACCAATCAATAGAGGGTCTAGACAACGCGACATTCTATCAGCAAGAGCGACTGTCAAAAAGAAAATGTATTGCATTGTCAAGAGACCTTAGACAAGTGACATTCTGTCATCGAGAGCGTGGCGAAAGCAACTGTTAAAAAGGCAAAATTGTATGGGATTGACAAGCGGCCCAACGTACATAAGCGGCGCGCCGCAATCGATATATAAAAATCACGTGATCAATCCCTTACATTTTGACATTTCGACTGTCACCTTCGCTGACGACGAATGCCACTTGTCTTGAGACTAAGCGCTACTAAAATGTCACTTGGTCCCGTATATTTTGAACTTTTGACAATCGATTTCGTTGGCTTCTATCAGCAAAATAATAATACCAGGCTCTAACTGTCCCATTGCAGGGCAAGGACCTCTTCTCATACAGAGAAGGCATGAGCATTCATCACCAAGCTTGCTCATAAGTCCAGGTTTCTTCAAGGTAAAGCACCTAGCTGTGTTCGACCCACGATTCACGGTACGTCAGTCGAGGTTGTTACCATTGGGCCATCATGCATAAAAAACATAATTATGTTTAGAAGCCGGACGAAAAACAAAATTTTCCTCCTGATATCTATCTATTTGTTTTTACAAGTTTTAATTAGTCTTTCAAGACACGCCTTTTCCCGACCGACACCGACACCTTTACAGCCAAGAGAGCCACGAACAATAGGTAATTAATTGCGACTCATTAGTCGGCCCCTGATAGGTCAAACTTACAATGTTTGGGTGCAGTCCGTTGCATTAATTTGTTACTGCTTTTATTACCAGAGGCCCTAGACAAGTGTCATTCCATCTTCGAAAGCGTGGTGATAGTTATTGTCAAAAAGGCAAAATTGTATGGGACTGATAAGCGATATCAAAAAATTACGTAATCAGTGCCTTACAATTTTGCATAAAGCCGCATAGCAGTCGAAATTAGAAAATTCGAAATCGGATTAACCGACCAGTTCGTGAAATTAAAAATAGGTTTCTTTGAAAAATCAACGAAACGACCACCATTACTACAACCCATTACTATCAACGAAAGGGTCGTGATAGTAATGGGTAAAATGACAAAAATGTATGAGATTGCCAAGCGGTATCGAAATGTATCGTGATCAATCCCTAACATTTTGGCATTTGATAAATCACCATTTTTGATAGAATAACACTTTATCCTAGAGTCTCAAAAGCCTTAGACAAAGACGTATACCATGTGGGTTGATACGACGTGACGTGGGAAAATATCTAAGTACTTTGGAGGCATTTGCCCAGCAGGTGGACCGGATAGGCTAATATAAACATATAATAGTGGACACTTTCTGCTACTAACTAATAACATTTCGATCATTAGGATCACACATTATAATTATTACAACACACAAAATAGTCCTACTAAATTATATTTATTCACTGACACATCATAATGGCGCACGGTTGGCGCAGTGGTTGAGCGATTGACTGCTGCGCGGCGTGTCGCGGGTTCGATTCCCGCACGGAACAAATATTTGTATGACCTACAGATAGTCTTTGCGGCTCTGGGTGTTTGTGTATGTGAGTTAATATGTTTGTAAACGCACCCACGATACAGGAAGAAATTCCTAGTGTAGGGCAACGTTTTTTAAACATAAAAAAAACAAAAAAAATCAAATCAGAAGTCGCACAAATAAACGACAGCCTCAGTCACGTAATCCTTAACTTGCAAAATGATATTCCATTCAAAAATCCTATAAACTCTATAGACTTGATTCCAAATTGATTTGCATGGAACAAAGAGGGTCTCGATCCGCAAAAATGAAAATAGGATTTGGGTACGACCAGATAGCAATTTGTAGCGGCGCCATGTGATCTATTGGAATTTTGAATGGGTTCTCGCCGGTAATACACTCAACTCAATTGTTCCGTCAATACAAAAAGGAATTATTATAGGTTCATCGAAGAGATTTCGTTGTTACCGCAATATAAATACGAATCTTCAATTCTATGTAACTGTGTTTTGTCTTGTTTGTTTTATAGTACAGGAAATGTTATGGATTACTTTGTCATTATTCTCTTGCTCTTATTCCTATTTTAATTGCGTCGAACAACATGATGTCTTCTTTTCATATAGTCTTCATCTTTCTACTTATTTTTAGACGTTTTTAGACGTCATCTCAGTGTTCATCCCTTTTCTAGCCATATAAACTGCCCTAACTGTTATACCCATTTACATTTGTACTCAAAACATTCCTCATGACATATTTCACATTCCTCCGCATCACAGTCATGTCCGATTCCTATTCCATGAATGATTCCATTCCTGAAACACGGGCTTTCCTAGTTCAGGTACATAGCACTTGATATAGACAAGCAACAATTGTATTGATTGTTTTGCTTTATAATTTTAAATAAATATATTAAATATATATTAATATAAATATCTGAAAAAAGGAACAAATGTTAAGTTATAGACTGTTTGTATGAAAAATTCTGAAAATCGTTTATTGTTACGAAAATCGTTTTTGTTTTTTCTGTAATCCTACCCTTTACAAATATATACCTACCAGGACTTTCGCAAAAAAATATTTTCATTCAGCTATGAATATGTCGGGTTTAGTCAATAATACGGACGTCAAAACAAATCGCAAGCACGCCATCTGGCGGCAAAGCAAGAACAACTACGCATTGGCGCGCTTTTTATAAGCACTTGCGTGGTGGGGAAGAGGTCAGTTGAGTACTGACAGCCGAGCTAAGACGTAGAATCAGTGTCTATCCGTAATATTAGTAAGCAAGAATGTAACTTGTGTTTATTTGAATATACTCAGTTTATCGAATAATTTGTGTGATTTCATTTTCACGATTGTACCGTCCTACCTGCCCACATACGATGTTTTAACCTAAGGGAATGCATCCTGACTTGGTTTGCACTATCGGCCAGCCTTGATGCGAAAAATATAAAATATTATGCTATTAGCACTTTGCCCGCGACTTCGTTCGCGTGATCCGTATTTCATCATATAGATGATTTTTAGTTCACCCTCTTAAAGGTTGAATTTCCAAAATACCTTCTTAGTATAATATCTTTCTTGCACCCCTTCATCATAAAAAGAAGTCCTGTTAAAAGACAGTAACATTTTTCAAAATACTTTATTATTAATTATGTTTTACTAAATAAATAACTATTTTATTTTGTCGTATTGCCAATCGGAACTGAAATATCGTTAATTAGCTTGAGCGACCTTTTTGTGACGCGATTCGATTTATATCACAACGATAAACGATTTTTACTAAGCGAAATTGCAAGTACGGTCATATGGACGCAATCCGTCCGTTTTGCATTTGAAATTGTCAAAGAATATACATGCGCGATATTGACTATCGACACAATTTTCATTCACGTCATGGTTACTAACAGGAAGAGTACTCAGTGAAATATTGTAAGATTATTCAGAAGTAGGTATGCCAATAAATCTTCCAATTAAGAATAGCGTTGATTAAAATGACAAAATAATTAGATATCCACTCGAGCTCAAATAGTTTTGTACAGATTGTAGATTTTAATTGTAAACAATACAAAGAAAGTATTTTAATTAAAATTGAACCTCTTTATTTAAGAGGTTCATTTTCTAACAAAACTTTCAACAAAATTTGTTATTATTTTCGTCCTTCGCTTAGTTATTTAGGACGTTGATGACATTGAAACTGTCTGCATTCTTTGCCTCTTAACGACGTATGATTTGAGGCGATCGCTCATTTAATAATCACTAATAGGAACGTATCGTGAACACACAAATACCTTATGTTATTACTTTATGTTCAAGACGTATCTTATTGTATCTTGGGCAGCTCTTACCGAAACCAAATTACTTATATTCAACAAAACTAGAATAAAATAAAGGTAACCTATTATTAGCCAAACTCCCAAGTAAATGCTATCCAACACTAGGACCCACAACTATAAATTTATAATCCAAACGCAAAAAACCTAAGAACAAGTCCTCAGAAAGCACTACAATCATCTATAACAGCATTATTGACGCGGCCAATATTCTGACAAGAAAATTAATATGACGTGGTCAGCGTAGCGGCCGGAGCTTGGTCCAATATCATTTGCCTTCCCCATTGTTAGTCAAGTGTAGTAACTAGAGATCGGGAGTGCATTCAATGGCTCTGCAAATTTGCCTCCGTCGGACTGTAAGCATGATAAAATGCATACTCAAGGCGAATGGAATCATTACACTATTATTTATGCTGACTTACTTTATTAGGGAGCTAGGTAAATAGGCAACAACGGTGAAGTATCTTTACTGTTTGATGTTACAGACATTCTCAATGGGGCTTTGATTACGAGAATGGTTGTTTGTTTATGTTCTTCTTCATTCTTTTTGGTGGAAGAACGAGTCTCTTGTAGGGAAGTTTTAGTTTAGAGAAAATGTTAAGTCAATTACTCAAGGCAGTTTCATTTTGGGATTTACAAATGAGGACATCCCTTGGTAAAGAATTTTAGGTTTATTTTCCTCAGTTGCGGTTCCGTTTTTGCCATAATCTTCATGTTTTACTTGTAGATCGTTAAATGTTTGTATAGTCAATCCTCTACTATGTACACAACAACTTAAGGGTATCTGGTCCAAAGGAATTCCCGTTCCTAATTTAATTGTCTTCGAGTCTTCGATCAGAAATTCTTTTTAGCTTCGAAGATATTGCAATCAAGCCATCAAAGATCACATCTCAAGCGCTTCGTACATTATTTCGAACAAATAAAACCAAAGGGGCCGGTCCAATAAAAAAGCACAAAGGACAGTGCCTAATTGAGCGTCGTCGAACAAATTGAAACAATGTTAATCAAACTACACAAAGAGTGAAAAGAAATGTTTTGTAAACAGTGAAATATTTTATTCATGTTTCAATACCAGGCAATTTAACGTTACTCTTCTTCGTCATAAATTGCCTGGTACCTTTCTTCTTAGAATATTTTGTAAAAAGTCATTTGGAGAGGATCAAAGTTTTCCAATAAGCTTAAGAGCCTACTGTAAACGGTGTTATGGCTTGGCATTGTTACAGAGTGCCTCATTAATAGGGAACGTTATGCATGAGTTACGAATTTCTTTATATCATTTTCTTTTAAATGGCTTTATAAGTATCTAAGCTACGGTATAAAAATTCGCTTGTTCTAGGCATAAATATTTTTTGCAGTCCATTTTAAGTTTGAATGGCTCTGTGTACCTATTAAAAAGACATTCTTTAAAAGAATAATGATAATGAAGGAATAAATATTATTGAATAATTTTTCGTAGAACCGAGTTAATAAACAGCATTTTGGGTAATTCATGTTTATTTATTTGATAATTGCCTCTAATATATGGGCAACTTTAATCTATGTAGTTGGCAAACTTTACAAAAATATTTCAAACCTTTTCTGTGCTGACGTAATTTATCATAGAAACTTACCCAATCCAGCAATAATCCATATCCTCGACAAAGAACATGTCAGATGACAAAACAGTCTAGTGGCTAGGCCTTACATGACCTAACCTACTTCTTCAACATAAAAGCAAACGCTTAGACAATTTTTCGATCATCTCTATTTGTTTCATCTCTTTCTCGTAAAACATCCCCGAACGTGCTGACTACGCCACTGCGCTGCTTTCCATCTTCCCAGTTCACCGCTGACTGGCTATAAGACAAAGGGTGTTTTTAAAATCTTCAGACCGTATTCACAAGAGTTTCTAGGCTAGTAGAGGAGGAGCTGGCAAGTGTTTTTGAGCAAGCTATTTTAGGGAGAAAGTTGATAGCAGCGGCTTGCTGAAAGATAATTTTTTTATTTTTTTTATTTACACTTAACGTGCAAGATCTTTCATTTTCATTTGATTTGGTAAATATTCAGATTTGATGTAAAGTGTAATTTATCGTCTGATTTAGGGAAAGCACACAATTTATTTTTCAGATCTGCCTATTTATGTCATTTTGTGTAGATACGCTTCGATCGGCAATCTATTGAACACGTAATCATGACACGATATCTTGCGTGAACTCCCCGATTCAAACAGTGAAACACCCATAACTTTTGAACGGCTGAACCGATTTTATTCAAACATAGCTAAGAACACTCTCGACAAAATCACCATTCAAACAAAAAACTAAATCAAAATCGGTTCACCCGTTTGGACGCTACGATGCCACAGACAGACACACATGTACACAGATACACAGCAACACACCTCAAACTAATAACACCCCTCTTTTTCCGTTGGGGGTTAAAATGGAAATGAACGGTACGTTAGGTTTCCAAAAGATATACATATTTTTGGTGTTCTCTCAGCAAGCCGCATGTTCTCATTTATCAACTTTTTTGCCCTGAATATGCATGCTTAAAAACCTTACCAGCTCTCCCTCTATAAAGACAAAACGCAACTTTTGTTGTGGTGTGACCGAGTTACCCGGTGGAAACAAAAGTATGCTTGCTTCATGGGACTTTATCTCTGCATCTACATGCATACTGAGATAGCTATGCATCTTAAATTTTAGTTTCAGAAAGAATGTTGCTTGGCATTACAACGGTGGTTTGTAATGAAGATCTTAGTTTGTTTCTAAAGAATTAAATCTCTGTTTTTATAAAGTTGTATTTAACTTGCCTTGTTAGTTAGTATGTATGGGTGAAATCTTGCAAATGAATTTTAAAACGGTTATCCCGGACCGATTTTTCTCTCTCTCTCTTTGAATACACGTTAAGTTTGAACGGTAAACTTTTTAGTTTATTAGTTAAAACTATTATTTTTCATCTTTTAGAGAACATCTCTGGAACGCTAATTATGCATGCATAGTTATACGTTTTTCTTCCACGTTATTCTTATGAATTTAATACAGCTTTATGTTTTATAGTCCAAAAGATACATTTCATAAGCTAAAAATAATTTTGATATCACATAATATTACCTTTCAAGGTTTATGTTTACCTAACTATTATAGGAACCCATCAGAAACATGCAATAGGTTAGCTAACTGTACACGAAACTATACGAACTTGAAGTACAGCACCTACCCCATGTTAGTGAGTTAGTAAGGCGAATCAATATTTGCAGTGTCTGTCCGTAACAACACAATGTACAAGTTATTAAATATCCCGGGGCAGATCCTTTAAACTTTGCGGTTGTACTATGTATATACTTGCAAAGATAGCGGCTGCAACGTCCATGTCTTCATGTTTCCAGTTGAGGAATAACTGCATTGTAGTCTGTCTGTCCGTAATGTGGAAACACCTATGAACCTCGAAAAACACGTGAAGCAGTTGGTCCCGTCTGTCATTTATAGATCTTTGACAGCCATTACGGGTAGTCAGAAGCCAGACAATTTGACATCAATCTTGACAAGGGGTATCGAGTGTTGCGTTCATTTGATATTCTTCATAATTAGTACACGATCTCACGGAACAGAAAAAAAATCTGTTCCGTGGAGTGACACTTGACGTTCCCTAGGACGAGTGATCGGTTTGACTATAATAATTGTTGCTATTATAATTTTTTGCTTATTTCATCTTTAAAGTCCATTTATTTTGTTAAATATTTTCTATGTATATTAGAGGCCGTTTCATAGAAAATAAATTGATTCCCTGAATTTGGAAATCTAAATAAAACGCTTCGTTTAATTAATACGGGTAAAACATAAATATTATCTCGTAAACTATGTAAAATACGTGGTACGTATGTAGGTGGTAACAACGGTTTATTTGTTTCCAGGCAAAATAAGCCAATAATAAGCCACATGAAATACAATATATTTCCGCTTATTTCAAGCGCAGTACAAGTAAGCGAATTACAAATTATCTTTTATCATTTAGTTGAAATATGTGGACATTTATTTTCCTTAGTAAAACCAATCAAATATAATTTTGGACAGGAATCTGGAAAAATTATTATGCAGAGTAAAATATATTTCATTCTTTATTATGCCGCTGTTTTGGGCTGAAACAAGGGGTTTTAAAATTACGGAACTCCGCGATAAGGCAGTTTTTCTTTCTATAATAAAATTGTAGGGATTCACCGGATGCCTCGTTTGTAATATTTGCATTGGCGCATAGCTTTTGTATTTTATTCATTTTTGCGTCCCCGTTTTCGGATTTTGCTAAACATTTTAAAATAGATTACGATGTTCTAAATTAAATATTGTTCGGCGAGTAGAAAGTCTTGTTTTATTTTTGAGTCGGCTTAAAAATAAAGTTCCCAATTTCATCGTAGTGGTAATCTGTGCAGCCAGATTTATTAGGTGATTAAATTCGAAAATATCCCAACAAGACCATATATTTTTTTGAAGTGAAACTTCTTTATCGACGTATGGGAGAAATTTTGTACGTATCGTCACGTTTTTTGGTTACGCGCCATGTTGCTTTTTTTATCAAAGTTTAGTAAAAAGACTTATTCAAATTTAAGTGAATTTACAAGAAAAGTGAGAGTGCTTATATATTTCGTTTTATAAATTCAACACGTATGAGCATGATTTTAATATTTAATTTTGTTTTTTTTTTTTTTTTTTTTTGTAATGATATTATAATAAGAACAATGATAAATAAATTACTCATTAATTGTATGCATGTCTATAATAATAAAACAGCTTTAATTTAATACGGAAAAAATTGTTTTTCTTAAGGCTTAAGCCTTATCTACCCCATTTTTGTGAAGTTGCAAATAGTAGAAAAATGATATGTCGTAAAGAAGTTTCACTTCTTACCTGTGTACTCTGGTACACACACACATTTTTTTTTTTGTATAAGTAATACCTATCTCTGAACCAACAGCTTCGGTGTACTCTGTCATTAATTCACAAAATGTTTTGTTTAGAAAGAAATACAACGAAAAAACTGTCACGCTTCAAGCATATGCTACTTACATCCAACCCCTGAGAAGATCTACTGTAAATTACAACAGAAAAAAAACAGTTTATTCTTCCCCTTAATCAAGTGGAGTGGCGACCACAATTTTTGCGAAAAACCTCCCGAATACATACGCGACGAGACGCGACGTGAGTATGCGACAACCACTTTTTTAAACCTCTGTCTAAGCTTCCTGTAAATCCGATGCACTTTGTTTCAACTTGGCATTAAAACAACGTAGCACAGAGTAACCCTTCGGCAAATAAGCCGATACGAGTGATATGGGTTCGACAGAGCCGGATGAAATGTCCGATTGATTATTGAGATTTTTAGATTGCAATATTTTCTATTTGCGGTAATTAATTAATGAAAGTGTGTATTACTTTGTTATTAGCTTTTAAAGAGGCTGTGTACTTGTATGTAGTTTACCTGTTTCATGTCATGGTCAAAAGACTGTAAAACTTTTTGAAAAGTGTAAGTAACTATGGTGTTTCTTGTCGGTTCTTCTCCATGAAAATCTACCTTTGTAAATAACTAGAATTTGGTTTAAAATAATGTCCCGTGTCGCGTCGTTGGCACACCATGTGTGTGTAAGCTATTGTGTCTGTAATTAGATGCCTGTCCCCGTGGATAAAAAGGCGTGAGTTTATGTATGAATGTAGGAACAACAAAGATTTTCTTGTGATAGTTTTAAAGAATCTAATCCAGGAAGATTACTCAACATAATTATTATTGTATCACCCTTAAACGGTCTCTATCTACTGGGCACAAGTATGTATAATGAATGTAGATCCTACATTATATACCTTAAGTAACTTGAGCTCAAACCAGTAAAATAGCTGTGGTTAGCTGTTGTCTGACGATAATGAACTGGTCTTAATCGTGTACTATAATAGATTATTTTGAGGACCTGCCAGCTTGATTTAGGATACTAGAAAACAAATGTATCGTAAAACTACCAATTCTACTTCCTACCATTCTACCTAAAATTTGAAACTTGAAAGTTTGTATGGATGTTTTTTATTATTTTAAGCAAAAGCTACAGAACTGATTTAGATGAAAATTTACAGTAATATAGCTTGTACATCAGAATAATCCATAGCCCTCTTTAAGGCCGCTCACCGAACCGTAACCAAATAGTGCTTGTCAATCTCATACCTTTTTTACTTTTCGACAATGAATGCGCGACATCATGTTTTCAAGGTTTCATAGAATGGTAGTTTGTTGACAGAGCTAGATTTCCTACAAAGCTATGATGTGCCAGAGGCTTTAGACAAGCGGCATTAGTCAAAATCTAAGGGATTGATCACGAGATTTTTCGAGATCACTTGTCAATCCCATACAATTTTGCCTTTTTGTCAATCGCCACGTTTTCGATTTTCGAATGGAACTTGTCCTTGCACTAGACAAGTAAGTTCTTACATCAAAAACGTGGCGATAGCGACCCGACTTGAAAGGTGTTAAAACAAGTGTTCAAAAGTGAGAAGCTCTCCGTCTTGTGCAGGTTTAATATAGTCTACTCTCAGTCTTGACTTGGTTCGCACACTCTTTATATACATAACATAAAGGTTTATTTGCAGAAAGGTATAGGCACAGTATAGTGCACCCACACTTCGCCAGATATATTTAAGTCCCCTGTAATAAGGGCTACCGCTTTTGAATTAGCCGTTAGGGGCGCTGGTGTTGCGTGAGGTCTTCAATATGACAAATTTCATAGCTTTTCGGCTTATAGTGCGAGTATATTGAACTCACGACCTCAAGCACGAGAGGCGAGGTCTTAACCACTGGACCACCACGGCATAATTAAAGCTAAGACCGAGATATCCATCCGTCTTCTACAATAATCTCAACGTAATTTGGCATCATTCCATTCGAAACCGTTGTTTGTTATTTAGACATCTCATTTATCTTGCTCTGTGACAAAGAGAAGTATTTATATTATAATTCCTAAGTATTTTATGAGTGCCGAAACGTTTTGTATTTGAATGACGAAATAGAACGCCCCTTTTGTTTAGAAGTTTAAATATTTCCTTAAACTGGTTATTGTTTTTTGGAAGATTATATAATTTAATGTTTAAACAATTAAATGTAATATTTCGTGGATCCTGTTTTTGTTTGTCGTGTTGGAAAACAGACATTTTGGATTCGTCATTATTTCAGTCTGTTTGATTTTGTAATAGATCGCTCTTGTCTGTTGCGCAATTATTAATTGAGTATCAACACCTTTTAAATTATATGTACAGCCTTGCAATGCTCTTTGAGGAGTCGGGTTTGATGCTTCATATTTTTTCTCCATTCTAATACATTTTCATCGGGCTTACAAAGGTATCCAGTATTTTATCTATTAGATTTACGTGCCAATAATATCGCATTGAGGATTTCAAATCTCCCGGCTGGCGCGATTCGCACAAATCTTTGAGGTCAAAACACTACAATGGGCATTCCAATATAAATTTATATCTGCTTTCCGAGTGCATTCCATAAAGATATTATTATATATCGAAACGCGACACCGCATGCGGAAAAATATTTCGAATGGCAACGCAAAGCCGGTGCTGTGCACGACTGTACTGAAAAGGATTATGTTCGAATAGATTTTTAAAATGTTTGCAGTTTAGAGCTGCGGACATTATTGTTCGGTTTGTTTTTATTAGATAAATGCTAGCCTGTTAGTACAGCTGTTATGTACAGCGGGCTGAAATCTAAAGCAAGAGTTGACATACAGTAATGGGGGAGAGGCACGTAGATTCATGTCAATATAATACGATTAAAGACTTATTTTTTCGTTTCATAAAATAATATTATACTTAAACAACTGCTAGTACGTTCTTACAGTAATAATCACTATAATTATTTAAAACAAAAAGTTTACTGATGATGCCAGTAGACAAGATCCCAAAGATCCCTATAGGAAAAGTCCAAAAACACATATGTATTGTAAAAGGTTTTAAATGTCTCACTAACGGTGGTTCTACGCTGGGATAGGGATGCGAGGAGACGTTTTAATTAGGGCAGGTATTATGGAGAACCCGTTTAGAAAGATGAAGACGTCGCCGGACGGACAAAACTTGAGCTAGGCTTGTTTCTTTCATTCTCGCAGATTGGATGTATGAGAATGAAAGAAAATCGCGGCTATTGAATTCATTAATGGTCTAGGTTAGCTAATTCTAATAACTTGAAAGCGTCTTGTAGTCAGTTTGAAATAAAATTGCATACAGAATGTAAAAATATTCGTAAATTAAACGAGTTGGATTTCTCTTAACCCATTGTGGACCTAGGTTGGCCGTGGTAACAAGGATCTAGCTAAATAGAATTTCATCGACCCTACACAGGAAACAGTGCCGTTCCGAAGACATACCACAACCACTAGCTCATTCCGGGACTTGTCGGAAAGGATTAACAGAGCTATCTTAAATGTGTCAATAAGTCCAAAATGCATAAATTTATTTTTATTTTTATTTTTTACATTTTAGGAAAGCTTACAGACTAATAACATTATAGTAACAATAATATATAACTAAATTGCTAATAACAAGCTTCCACAGATAAATAAAAAGATATATTATTATTTCCCTATAATCTAGCTACGAGTACTTCATCAAAGTAAGCTCATTTTATTTTTATTAATTTTAAATTAACAATTTGGACAATAAACGATTCAAGTGCATGCAGGTGCCTCTTGTACAAAAAATGGCTTTGCTAAAAGTTTCCTAACTGTGCTAGCATTGGTGCAGAATAGATCAATACCAGGTTCACAAGAAATCTCGTTAAAACTACGACTGGCTCTCGGAAAGTATGCATTACGCCTGTAATTAGTATTTGCATAAGGTACATGCAGTAGCGGTCGCTGTCGAAGCCCCATCTGATTAGTGCGCATCGTTAATTTAGAAACAAGTTCAGGACAGTCGACTGAACCATTAGCGATATTAAACAAGTAGCATACGTCATTAATATAACGTCTACGGTCAAGTGGAAGAAAATGGTACCTTCTGCATCGGTTATGGATTGACATGTACTACTGAAATGTCACGCGATCAATCGCAAACATTTTTTCTTTTCGATAATCGTTATCACTGACAGAAGTCTCTTTGTCTGAAGCCTCAGATGGTGACATGCTCGTCGGACAAAATAGTAGCTGTTACTTACACAAGAGATCACGACTCGATTACTTTAACTTCAATAAAAAAAAACTATCAGATAAAGTAACTGTAATACAAAAATTTTAACGAATAAATTAATAAGCAATAATAATTCATAATTTAACCTTAACATAGAAAAGCACACACATATTAGTATATTATACCAAAAAAAGTAGACAGGCAATGGATAACTGAAATTATTATTATTAAAGAAAATATTAAGCGCTGTTCCTCTCTCCTAGACACTGACTGTATATATTTATTTAGGCAAACCAAATACACACTAAGGCATACATAATAATTACTGCATGCATCTAAATTAAAGGTAAGCACAGCATTTATTTAGATCTAGATCTAGAATATTGCTGTGCCCGACAGGGTCTGTAGGCAACTCATTCTGCATTATCTGTGCTTTTTTAGTATGTGTCTTTTATTATGTTTAGTTAGTTGTAGCTTATTGTTATCTGTGACATGCGAGCTGGCAGCCTCGCATGCGCAGTATATTGCTATCCTTGTCGCCCTTGTGCGGGCGTATCCTATCGTCCTTGTTGCTCTGTCGCCAACGTTGCCGCTCTTGGCAACGCCGCGAACTGTGCCGGCGCAGAGCGCAGGGCAGTCGCCAGATATTCTACCTGAGAGTAGGACGCGGCCCCGTTGCTCCATTGTTGTTATGGGAGCCCCGTATTGATTCGGCTCTAAGCCCCGCCGTGTACTATGTAAGTAGCTGTATGTGTTCTGTGTAAAGTGTACTATTATGTGTTATAAATAAATTACACGAGTTTGCCAGTAATTTGGTGTTGAATTTTCATTGTGTTGAAAATAATCCGGTCCTAATCGCATAATTGGTCCCTCGAGCCGGATCACAATGAAAAACCAAATTACTGGCGTTGACGCACAAAGCAAAGCTGCTGGAGTCGAGCAGCGACCTGGAGAGGATATCGCTACTGTAACGCGTGGTTCGATTAATGCCACGTGTGCGACATCCGGGTCGAGATCGAGCAGCCCCAGCCGCGAAGCACTGTACCATGACCACGTTGGGGGCGAGCACCGACCTGGAGTGGATATCGCATCTGTAACGCGTGGTTCGAATAATGCCACGTGTGCGACATCCGGGTCGAGAGCGAGCCGCCGTAGCCGCGAAGCCCGCCGTGCTGCAGCAAGGGCCGAATACAAGGCCGAAGAAGAGGTCACCAAGTTGAAGGAACAGCAGATACAAATAAAGGCTCAGCTGATAAGGAAGAAGCTGGCTTTGGAGATCGCCGAGATCGAGGCATTCTTCCCGCCTGCTGCTGAAGTTTCCTGTGAGCAAATGGACGAATCGCCCGCGCCCCTAGTGCCGGCTGACACGTGTTCGACCGAAGGCCTGAATAGAGAATGCGCACGTGGGCTCATGTTTACCCCACGTATTGAGACATTCTCTCCGATTGCTGATCAGGCCGCCTGTGAACGCGCAGCATTGGCGCAGGTGCCCCTCACGCTGGCTGGCGCGTGCTTTACCGAAGACCTGCAGCGAGAACGTGCACGTGGGCTCGTACATGCCCCACGTGTTGTCCCGTTCTCTCCGCCTGTTGAAGTCCCGTGCGACCGCGTGGACTTGCCGCTAGCGCCCCTTGTGATGGCAGGCGCGTACTTGGCCGATCGACAGCGCGCACATGGGCTCGCGCTTGCCCCACACGTGGACAAACCACCCGCGCCGTCTGGCACGTGTATCATCGAAGGCATGACACGATACGCGCGCGTGGTACCACGCATGTGCCGTTTACTGCCGTCCAACCGGCTGCCTACCGGCTACCCAGCGTATCATTTGCGCCCGTCGCGATATTCTCCGGGCCCGCTGTTCAGGCCCCTCGTAAATGCATGGTCGCGGTGCCACAGTCCTGCTCGCCGCTGGCTGGCCCCACGCCGAAACCGACGCAGCTCGCCGCGCCGCTGGGGCCTCCTGCGTATTTGTTGCGCCCCACGCCGACGCCGTCCGCCGCGTCGATGCGGCTTGTTGCTACGAAGGCGCCCGCGACGCAGACGCAGCCCGCCGCGCATATTTTGCGCCCCACGCCGACGCCGTCCGCCGCGTCGATGCGGCTTGTTGCTACGACGGCGCCCGCGACGCAGACGGCGCCCGCCGCGCATATGTTGCGCCCAACGCAGACGCCGTCCGCCGCGTCGACGCCGCTCATTGCTAAAACGGCGCCTGCGATGCCAACGCCACCCGCCGCGCCGCCGGCGCCCCCCGGGCATATGTTGCGCCCAACGCAGACGCCGTCCGCCGCGTCGACGCCGCTCATTGCTAAAACGGCGCCTGCGATGCCGACGCCACCCGCCGCGCCGCCGGCGCCCCCCGGGCATATGTTGCGCCCAACGCAGACGCCGTCCGCCGCGTCGACGCCGCTCATTGCTAAAACGGCGCCTGCGATGCCGACGCCAACCGCCGCGCCGCCGGCGCCCCCCGGGCATATGTTGCGCCCCACGCCGACGCCGTCCGCCGCGTCGATGCGGCTTGTTGCTACGACGGTGCCCGCGACGCAGACGCAGCCCGCCGCGCATATGTAGCGCCCCACGCAGACGCCGTCCGCCGCGTCGATGCGGCTTGTTACTACGACGGCGCCCGCGACGCAGACGGCGCCCGCCGCGCATATGTTGCGCCCAACGCAGACGCAGACGGCGCCCGCCGCGCATATGTTGCGCCCAACGCAGACGCCGTCCGCCGCGTCGATGCCGCTCGTTGCTACGACGGCGACCACGACGCTGCCGCCGCCGCCCGACGCCCCGACGGTGTATCCCCCGCCGGCTGACACTTGACCGACCGCGCGTCAGCGAGTACCCGCTCACCGTGCACACATCAACAGCGAGCAAGCTACATTTTGAGTGCGTCGTCGCGTTGTGTTTGTGCGTTTTGTAACAGTGCGTGTTACACAAGTGTATTAATGACAATAAGTGAGACTTTATTAAAGACGCTAAGTTAAGAATAATGTAGATACTATGATTTAGATGTGTTGCCTACCGAAGTGAGTGTTCAGGAACACTCGTCTGCGTCTGCGTTGGGCGCAACATATGCGCGGCGGGCGCCGTCTGCGTCGCGGGCGCCGTCGTAGTAACAAGCCGCATCGACGCGGCGGACGGCGTCGGCGTGGGGCGCAACATTTGCGCGGCGGGCTGCGTCTGCGTCGCGGGCACCGTCGTAGCAACAAGCCGCATCGACGCGGCGGACGGCGTCGGCGTGGGGCGCAACAAATACGCGGGGGGCCCCAGAGGCGCAGCGAGCTGCGTCGGTTTCGGCGTGGGGCCAGCCAGCGGCGAGCAGGACTGTGGCACCGCGACCATGCAAATGCAAATGCATGGTCGCGGTGCGACAGGACGAGGGGCCTGAACAGCGGGCCCGGAGAATATCGCGACGGGCGCAAATGATGCGCTGGGTAGCCGGTAGGCAGCCGGTCGGACGGCAGTAAACGGCACATGCGTGGTACCACGCGCGCGTATCGTGTCATGCCTTCGATGATACACGTGCCAGACGGCGCGGGTGGTTTGTCCACGTGTGGGGCAAGCGCGAGCCCATGTGCGCGCTGTCGATCGGCCAAGGACGCGCCTGCCATCACAAGGGGCGCTAGCGGCAAGTCCACGCGGTCGCACGGGACTTCAACAGGCGGAGAGAACGGGACAACACGTGGGGCATGTACGAGCCCACGTGCACGTTCTCGCTGCAGGTCTTCGGTAAAGCACGCGCCAGCCAGCGTGAGGGGCACCTGCACCAAAGCTGCGCGTTCGCAGGTGGCCTGATCAGCAATCGGAGAGAATGTCTCAATACGTGGGGTAAACATGAGCCCACGTGCGCATTCTCTATTCAGGCCTTCGGTCGAACACGTGTCAGCCGGCACTAGGGGCGCGGGCGATTCGTCCATTTGCTCACAGGAAACTTCAGCAGCAGGCGGGAAGAATGCCTCGATCTCGGCGATCTCCAAAGCCAGCTTCTTCCTTATCAGCTGAGCCTTTATTTGTATCTGCTGTTCCTTCAACTTGGTGAGCTCTTCTTCGGCCTCGTATTCGGCCCTTGCTGCAGCACGGCGGGCTTCGCGGCTACGGCGGCTCGCTCTCGACCCGGATGTCGCACACGTGGCATTATTCGAACCACGCGTTACAGATGCGATATCCACTCCAGGTCGGTGCTCGCCCCCAACGTGGTCATGGTAAAGTGCTTCGCGGCTGGGGCTGCTCGATCTCGACCCGGATGTCGCACACGTGGCATTAATCGAACCACGCGTTACAGTAGCGATATCCTCTCCAGGTCGCTGCTCGACTCCAGCAGCTTTGCTTTGTGCGTCAACGCCAGTAATTTGGTTTTTCATTGTGATCCGGCTCGAAGGACCAATTTTGCGATTAGGACCGGATTATTTGCAACACAATGAAAATTCAACACCAAATTACTGGCAAACTCGTGTAATTTATTTATAACAAATAATAGTACACTTTACACAGAACACATACAGCTACTTACATAGTACACGGCGGGGCTTAGGGCCGAATCAATACGGGGCTCACTTAACAACAATGGAGCAACGGGCCGCGTCCTACTCTCAGGTAGAATATCTGGCGACTGCCCTGCGCTCTGCGCCGGCACAGTTCGCGGCGTTGCCAAGAGCGGCAACGTTGGCGACAGAGCAACAAGGACGATAGGATACGCCCGCACAAGGGCGACAAGGATAGCAATATACTGCGCATGCGAGGCTGCCAGCTCGCATGCCACAGATAACAATAAGCTACAACTAACTAAACATAATAAAAGACACATACTAAAAAAGCACAGATAATGCAGAATGAGTTGCCTACAGGGTCCATAATGGC
The DNA here is from genome assembly GCA_945859665.1 of Anorthoa munda. NCBI lineage: Eukaryota > Metazoa > Arthropoda > Insecta > Lepidoptera > Noctuidae > Anorthoa > Anorthoa munda. The sequence goes on from OX243913.1 coordinate 1,164,096, forward strand.
TACTGTTACTTAAATTTACCTCCTTTATGTACATTATGGATGTAATAAATTTAATTTGAATTTGAACTTTTTATGCAATATATTTATTGTCATGGAAAACCACAGATATTCCAAACGAATATTAGCCATAATTTTCTTTTACTCAAATATAGCTGTGTTCTCAATAGATACACAGTTTAACATGATGTAATTGAATATTGCAAGTGCATGCTGGGTTGCTCTGTAATGAAACTGAATACCGACCGAATCCACTCCACTGTGTTTATACGTACATATGAAGGTGCTTTCTGTTTCATGATTTCCTAGTACCGACATCGCTTGTTTCAAATACTATAAATTGTGTCTTCTGAACGGTACTAATGAAGCAGTTTCATGTTATTGCTTATCTGTGAAAGACTGAAGACAGATCAGTTTTTGCAAGCGGCTCTGTCCTTGGAAAGTCAAAAATTTCTCCACGGGTCATTGTCTACCCATGTCCCAAAATTCATCCAAATCCATAAAATAGTAGGTTTGTACCATCACTCATAGAGGCTTTTTTAACACATTCCTAAGTTGTAATCTTTCGTATCCTTATTTAGGGTAACACCGGGCGAAGTGTGGAACTTTAGCAAAACAAAGCTACACGAAAGAAGATTATTTGTATCAGCTTAGTTTTCTAGGTTTCGTAGTAAGTACCGTTCTATTGGTTTATGAACTAAGAAAAAACTGAACATACTCTGCAAAAAAGAAACGATTTGCAAGAGCTAAAAAGCTTTAAGGAATTGTATATGTTACAAAAATAATCTAGGATTTATTTTTGTAACGATACTAATGAGTCTATATATTTATTCAAAATTTTCCTGATAACAGTCAGTTTAAGTACGAGCTTACTTCAAGCCCTTATCAAGGAAGAATTTTTGTTACAAGTAATTCCAAACTCTCCCTGCAAACTGAACACGAGAAAGTAACAATTATGTCGGAGTCGATTAATTAACTCCATTACAAAGATACATTACTAAGCTGTAATTTTTCATATCAATTATGTGACACAGGTCGCCTCTCTGTGAGAGAGGAAATGGGCTTTAATCCACCACGCAGGCCTAGTACAGGTTGGTGGATGTCACATGTCTTCCAATTTTAAATATCTATAACATTACTTATACTTTATGACTTTGACTTTGACTTTGACTTTGCCAACCTCTCTCTGTAAACTGAACACGAGAAAGTAACAATTATGTCGGAGTCAATTAATGAACTCCGTTACAAACTACAATTAACCGAATTACTTTACAACTAGTACTGTTGGAAACGCTTTCACACGTGCGGTAATTCTGTACAGTTTACTTCGAACCTTCGAATTTGAGTCATGACATAAAATTAAAATCACATATCAAAACTCGGTATTTCGTTTTGGATTATTTGGCAATCGTCATCGCGCCTAGAATGTCAGTTTGTTAAGATACTGTTGACATATTTCGAATTTTAATGAGAATTTAGAAAATAAATTAGTTTCTTAATTGAGCACTCTTGAACATAGGCCTTAAGGTCGACCAAAACACAATTTTTTGAGCACAAATAATTTTGTATAAAACCTAAAAACCTAAACATTTCTTTCAAGATCTAGAAGCTTTTGATAGACGGAAATAGGCCGACACCGTTACCAATACAATGAAGTTCCGTAGCCCTTTAAACCCCAAAAAAGCAAGCTCTTAGTACTGCTGAACCTTCCTAAAAAATATATGATTTTTAGGGTACAATGAGCTGAGTAAGTTTTATCACCAACGCTGTATTTTTTGGTAGGAAATTATTATCACGCGTGGTGGTTTTGGCAATTAAGAGTGCGAAGTCAGCCCCTCGACCCTTAAGAGTGGACGCCTTGACATCTGCAAAAAACACTTTGTGGACTCAGCGAATGTGGCGGTTTGCCACTGGTATTTTTGCTACTTATTCTTGGGTACATATTTTAAAATACACTGACTTGAGGGCTGATAAAAATGAATAAGGTTTTTGGTGTTGTAAGTAAGGTTGAATTAAGGTTAAATGTTTTCTGGTGATCTAGGGACAGTTAGTTGGGTATTTTTTTAGACAATTCGGAACTTGAAAGGAGAAGATATAGTCCGCCGTTATGCCTATATGCATGAAGATTAAATATAAATGTCATAAACCTACCTCAAGAATTATTATAGAAATGAAGATTAGAGTAGAAACTAGCAAAAATACCCAAATGAAAGATTACGAAGTACCAATTCGTTTTGACTTTCCAAATTAAATTTGATGACATTTATTTATTTATTTATTTCTAACTAAAATTGTACAATTTGAACAATTTAGTTATTTTTAAAGCTATTAAGAATATGCACAAGAATGAAAGATGAGCAACTGCGCCTGAGCTAGGCCGAGCCTGTATTTCAGGACGCAGTTCACTTTGCAGAAATTTTAACCAACAGTAGTTTCGTTTAACAAAATATCATATCACTTTAAAGCAAACTAAGGTTTTACAACAAACAGCGTAAGTGTTGAGCGAGTGTTGTGTGTTGTATGTTTACATTAACATTGATACATCGATGATTACTTATATGGTGTACATAATCATGTCTATTCTAGTCTATTCTATTATTTAATTCAATTATATACATTTAATTTTATTCAATATTTATTATTAAATATGCATCCTTTTGACTTTAGTATCAGAAAGTTATCACTTAAGTGATGTGCCTAGATAGTCGGGAAGTAGTTGAGCTCAGCCTAGTGATGGTTTGAATGCTCTGGCATTCGTCGTTGTTTCTGTGCTCCGGATGACATTGAAGATTAGATGTTTTGAATGCTTTGGGGTTTTTTGAAACATTTACCGTCATAATATAGCACTTTATATTCTTTTTCATCCAACTACGTAGTAATGTTATCATTAATTACTACAAAACTGATCACAAAGGATGTATTTTTGCTTAGAACCAAAACAGTGCAGAAATGTTATATGAAATCTCATTGTTGCACAGTTTTTCATTAATGCACTGTTTTGTATTTTTTTTCTATACTAATATTATAAAGCCGCAGAGTAGGTAGGGTAGGTAGGGTAGGCAGGTTAGGCTAGGCAAAGTAGGCAGGGTAGGCAGGATAGGCTAGGCAGGGTAGGCAGAGGCAGGATAGGCTAGGCAGGGTAGGCAGGGAAGGCAAGGTAGGCAGGGTATGCAGGGTAGGTAACGCAAGTAGATAGTGGTAGGTAAATAGGTAGCCAGTTGACGGGTGCGAAGCCGTGGGGGTCAGCTAGTTTAGGTATAAATTTACCACAGAGATTTAATGTCTCCCATTAAGTTTAATATAAAATGTATGCAGTAGATCAAAAAGATACTGGCTGATAATAAAAATTGGCTGTATAAAACCAACTAGGTGAAAATTAAAATTCCACGCATTTTGTACCATTGTAAAACTTTGATAGGTAGGTACTTTATATTTAGCAAGAAAATTATAAAAAAACCGGCCAAGTGCAAGTCGGACTCGCGCACTAAGGGTTCCGTACCATTATCGCAAAAAACGGCACAACAATCACGTTTGTTGTATGGGAGCCCCACTTAAATATTTATTTTATTCTGTTTTTAGTATTTGTTGTTATAGCGGCAACAGATATACATCATCTGTGAAAATTTCAACTGTCTAGTTATCGCGGTTCATGAGATACAGCCTGGTGACAGACAGACAGACATACAGACAGACGGACCGCGGAGTCTCAGTAATAGGGTCCCGTTTTTACCCTTTGGGTACGGAACCCTAAAAATGGAAATAGATGAGAGATAGATTGGTAGTTGAAAGAAAAGTAGATTACGCACCTCGCTAAAGTGAGTAATTAATGCACTCGTTTATAATTTAGTGCCCTCGCATCCACTCGGTTACCAACATAACACTCATGCATCAATAACTCACTTTGTGCTCGATGCAACAATCTACTATTGAACTTTATGCTTTCTATTTATTTTATATTATAATGCGCCCAGCGCAGCTCTTCTTGAACCTTGTTTGTACTTTTTGTTACTGTTCTTCCCTGTTACATGTAATCGTTGCTGATTTTTTACTACTCGGAACAACAGTCCAAGATACACTGATAACGACTGAATGACTAAGTGTTTTGCAAGGCACGGTGGAATCTCGGTATGTTATGATGGTTACCCATCCACAAGCGTTACTCGATCCGTGCGGCTTTTGTTACTAATTTCGAGCTTCTTAAAAAGTACCAATATATAATATACTATAATTAATATTATAAAGAGGTTAAATGTGTGATTTTGTGAGGTTGTAGGGGGTTGTCTGGATCTACTGAACCGATTTAGATGAAATTTGGCATGGAAATAGTTTGAGAACCTGGAAAAGACATAGGAGAGTTTGTGTTCCCTTGGGATGATAAAACACTTTTTACGCGGACGAAGCCGCGGGCAGAAGCTAGTACAACATAAAATAAGAATGCGGATTAGACGTTTCTAGAATTACGTTTTTTTGCTTTGTCAATTTTCTTTGTCCAAAAGCTTTTATTACCATCCCACTCAAGGGCTAAGACCTTAGACCTTTCTACGAGCATTTATTACGCACTTGAGGGAAATTCTACATTATTCGTATCCATTAGAGGGTAGGTCATAGTAAAAATTTAAAAAACAAAATGTATTTTCTTTTGTCGAACCTTTTTGCGCACTTATGCTATCTAGATCAATCCTTTTCTACATGAAATGGTTTTTGGGGACATAAATGAGTCATTTTTCCAGCTCTCGTAATCAGCTTTCGCCCGCCTGAAAGTCAGAACTATTTATTTATTTATTATATACTTTATTGTACACCACTTAAATAATTACAGAAACAAAACATTATAATGATAAGTGTACAATGGGCGGTCTTATCGCACAGGGCAATCTCTTACAGACAACCTTTGGATGGACTGAACGAGAGGAGATAGACATAGGGCTGTCAGTGAATTATCCCAAGTAAGTACCAGTAGTATCCTGGGGGTAAGTACCCTGGGATAAAAATTATGCCAAAATTCATCAAAATTGATTCAGCTGTTTAGGCTTGAAAACGTAACAAACAAACAGACAGACAGAGATACTTTTGCATTTATAAGATTAGTATGATTAATGCAAACATTCACGAAGATGGTTTACATTAAAAAATCTTTCTTCCATAGCGTGTAAACGTATGTAATTTTTATATTTACTACAGAGACAGAATTACATTGGAAATTTCGTTCCGTCACGTGACGACACGTACTTAAGCGGTACATTGTACACGTGTTTTTTGCATAATACCGCGTTCCGAATTAAGGGTAGGTAAACAGCAAATCTCGCGTCAGTCGACAGGAAATTAAAGTTCAGGATTTCAACCGCACGCGGCACCGAGTATCAACTTTTTTTTAATAATTAGTAAGTCAGCGTTCTAAAAAAAGTTACGGCAGATTTTTGTTTTGTTTGCTTATAGGTTTTATCATGAATATTTTGGACTGCTCTAAACGGGAGAGTATAAAACTTGTGACCCGTTTTAAACATAATAGCTACAGGGTAGGTAAGTGCTCCTTTTATGAATCACTTTTTCTTTAATTGTTGCCACAATTTTTGGCACGTTTAATTGAGTCGACTATTGGAGAAATACTTTAAAAGTAAGGTAGGCATATATATACGAGTTTTATTAAGAACAGGGTGACACTAGCTAAGAATAGGTGGCCCCTTTCTAAGGGTGTCGCAAGAAGCAACTAAGGGATTTATATAAGTAGTCGGTTGGACGACGCGACAAGTTAATGTAATCTCTTAATCCCCGTTGGTCCTGCGCTTTCTAATGAGGAAGCGTCCACTACCCAAGAGAACTAATAATAGAAGAATTTGTCATGTTTCTTAATCCGCCGCATTAATTTGAACAGTGATTAATGTTCGTTTGCAAATACACATGTCTTTATTCCAAATGAACAAAGGACAGATTAATTCATCCCCGGAGGGGCCCAATATTTTGTGACAACAATAAAGGAAATTTCAAATTGCACATTAATCATAAGGTGTTACGTTACAAATTTGTCATGCCACGGTTGGCGGTGCGGAGCGGGCAATAATAAACCCATCCTGAAACAAATAATTTTGGAGTGAGGTCTTTTTTATCGTCATGTTTATCACGCTTTTGTCTACCCCTGCAATATGGCTGCCAATGTTGCCGCATCTTGTCTGCGAAGCGTTCATTTACATAAACATACAATCAGAATAACAAAAGACGCTCTGATGAAAACTCATTGTCATAATTTTTCGCTGTCTACGCGCCAGAATATTCTTGATACTAGTTGAAACGTTGCGAATAATATACCTAATAAGACTACTCTACAAAATATGACACATTGATCATGTAAATTGTTTTAATAGCATTGGATTAAATATGTTATTTTATTTATCTACCACTTCATTGACGGCATTCAATTTAGGATTGTGCTTTGTAAATCGTTGTTTAATTAAATATCCACTTAGCACTAATCGAAACCGATGTAATCTACGAATGCAGATTAAAACTGGTAAATTAAATAACTCAATAAATACATCATTACAAGCGCCAGTGAATTGAATGATAGCTGACACGTTATTACGAAAACTTAATGGAGTTTGTTCATTTTCCAATAAATATCTCCGGTGGGTACGTGTATTAATTATTGAGTGACTCTGGGTTTGGGGTCATATCATCATCATCATCATCATCATATCAGCCGAAAGACGTCCACTGCTGGACATAGGCCTCCCCCAAGCGTCGCCACATTGACCGGTCCCGTGCGTCTCGCATGGGGTCATATGTCAAGCCGATATCCAATTAGCGTCGAGAACGTTGACCCTACACGTTACGCGAATAAAACCCACTTTTTGTTATTACTTCGTTTAAATTTAATTAATATTGAACGAGGAAATGCTCTTTTTTTGTCATAATCGCTACGCTCCATTTGATTTGTCAACGAAAGTCGTTTATCGTAATTAGAGATGAGAGGATAAATTGTGAATAATTTCTTAATACTTCTTAAGCGAAATTAAAGATGACTAGAATATGCTTTATCGCCAAAAATCTAAAACCGTATCTTTGTAAAATGTACCAAAAATATGAGCTCTTCCTTTATTTATATTACGTACTTGGCAATCATTGATAATATAATGATTAATGTTGGCAGTCAATTTTATGAAATATAAGAGTTTATTTTTTAAACATTTATTCTAAAAATTTCTCGTGGGTGTTTTTACAAACATATATATAAACAGCCACACTCGTTACAACTATCTGAAGACTGAGTTATTTTATGTTCCCATTCAGCTGTTTTTCTTTCCCCAAATTCGAGTAAGGTGTTGCTTTATTCTCAATGTATTCCATTTCAAATCCAATAAACATAGGATTATTTTCTCATAAATAAAGGATCCATTACATATACTCTAGTATAAGACAAGGTATACAAATTACGTTAGCGCCAGAGCCAGGTTTTACTGTAACGCCATGTCTGATGAAGGCGTCTCTCCAGCATCCCTGCGCTTAGTGTATAAGCTGACAGAAGGATTAAAGACGCGCGCCAGGCAGAGCAACCTAGCAACATTCACATTTGTAAGCATTGTGACGCAAACGCATTTATGTACATTTGAATAAGGAAATCATTTTTAACTAACTTTCCAAAAAGGAGGAGGTTCTCAATTCGATTCGTATTGATTTTTCTTTAGTTTGATGCGGAATAATTGCCATTTGGGCGGATAAAAATTTAACAAAGTATGGCCCTGTAGTTTAGTTTTATATATGAACATTTTTGTTTACGTAAGCGATATAATTTTAGTTTGTGTACGGCGTTTTTAGGAGTTTTCGTTTGGGTCATCTATTCTGGCATCACTGTGGGCATTATAGGTACTTTACTATAGAACTTATCCATTATGTCCCACTAAAAAGTGAAAAATAAAAAAACCTTTTAACAAAAAAATAAAACCGATTTCTAAAGGTAAACACTACAAATCGAAAAATTACTTGTTTTCCGAAGTCGGTGGGTACATCGGAAAAGAAAAGTAATTTTTCGATTTGTAGTGTTTGCCAAATATTGCCAGGTTTTCAGGTTAAATTAGAAATCAACTATCTCAAATTCAAAAATCGGTGGTTTGTTTGAAAAATTATAAAATTATATTGTCATGTCACTGAGCAGTAATAATCAGGCCGATTGCAGGAGCTATCGGCTATGGTACTTGTACTAGTACACACTTATTCTGTTGCTATGGGTCGCATCCAAACATATGTAGAACCTTTTACGGACTCTCCATAATAGTTGCCAAGTACCTGCCCAAAAAAGCTGATAACGCTGATAGTTGGACGTTTTGCTACATTGTCATTTTGCTAATTAGACTTAATGCTCATTAGACGTTTCGCGCTGTTGGACATTTAGCTACTTAGACCTTCTGATCAGGAGGGGTAATAATGAAGTATACTCAAGAACCTACCTTGTTCTAAAGGCGGATATTTTATAAATCTACAGAAGTAACTCGCCTATCGTCAAAATGCGGGTAAAATTCTTATTTAAATTAAATAATAAAACTCGTTCATGATTTACAAATAAACTGCCGAGCAATGAAAAAGTTCCACCCACAAAATGCCGACAAACACCTTAATTTAATTTTTTTAGGAGTAATTTGGTGTTATGTCACTGGAACTTTTTCATTGCTCGTTAGTGTATTACTTAACAAAAGACCGAAGTATAATCCCCCACACAATCCCACACAGAAATATCATCTCAACCTGTATGTGAAACGTCACATTATTGTAAAATATAAATCCTCTAAACACGAATTACGCATTACGTCATCAGATAAGACATACCTACCGCCGGTTGAATATTAAAACCCTTCACAATGTTTCAAAGCTCACAACAGCTAATTATGTTGGATAACTTTGGATTTTGATCTTTGTTACCATGTCTTAAGGGTCATAGGGGTTGTATATGTAAGTTCTTCATGCGAAACGAAGGCTCGCGACATAATTGTGATTGTACCCGGAAGTTAATTGCGTGTTCGTTGTCAAGCCACGGGTTGGGGATGATTCAAGCCTCGGATCATAGAAATAAGGGAGATAAGACGCGGAGGCTTTACATACATCCGTAATTATGTACCAGCGATGCTTGCGGGATGAAATAAAAATGTATTGTCGGTTACAATCACGATCGCTTTGCTGAAACCACTGAAATGACAAAGTTTGGCACAGTGAATATAATATTATTCTAGGGATTTACATAAGATTTCTTTAGATTTTATAGAAAGGGAATAGTTATTGTAGTACGTATTTTTTAAGAATGTTTTACGTCTAAGTTTCTGAAACAAAATCAAACGCAAAATAAATGTGCCAAATGATCAATCGCGAGTTAGTTGCTGATTTATTGAATGAATTTTCAATAACTAATCGCGTTATATATCTTGACTTGCGTTTAATCTTATTGGGAAGAATCATATTTTTGCGTAGATACATAAAGATATCTGAGAATGATGAACTTTTCGTCAGTTATTATGTTCCTTATATTCCCCTTGCTATTCATAAAACGACAATAGTACTTTTTTCTTTTAGTTGTTTGTATTTACCCACAGCAAAACTTGCACATTGCACATCTCCATTTTTCCTTCTCCAGATTTCTTCATAGAACGCAAGTTAGCAGACAGGCACTTAGTGATTAAATCTATTAATATTTACATACCAAGTTACTCTGTGTCTAATGTTTGCTGCAAGGTGAAAAGTTGTTATGAAATAAAACTTACTTTAGGTTTAAGAGGGTTGATCCGAGTACTCATACACTAAGTTGGCTGCAGTAAGCAAAGAAATCAGAAAACTTTTATTTTAACTGGTAACAATGGCTAACAATGTAGTCATATCAAGCTCTTGGGTTGTTAAATGAGTTTCTGAAGTAATCAATTGTGTTATTAGATATATATATATTCGTATATATATTATATATATATTTATGATTTATTTTTATGATTATAAAAATGTTATTTTAAAATTGTACACTGGATCCTACCCTCATTTGTCATCATTCTCTTTCACTCTCTAGGATTTGTTGTAAGAGAACTCAACATTGAGTTGAACTCGCCTTTGTACATGTACTTTATTATCACATTGTATTAAATATTGTTTTTTGGTGTACAATAAAGAATAAAGAATCAACTGTGTCTTGATTTGACAAATATTATTTGGATATTTAAATAATCTAGGTAAACATTATTGTACCACCAAAAAACAAAAATAATAAATAAATTAACCGTTACAAGTTGGTATATATATATAAAGGTGTTGCCAAAATTAGTTTTAGTAAAAGTTTGGTCAAATAATGGAAACGCAAAACGCTACGGTATGAAGTATGCAAGTCTATCCTTGACCAGCTCAAAAAAAGATAAGAAAAAAAAGGATTAAATATTATTTGCCACATAATGACATACAAACATTAACAGATTACAAGTACAAAAGTAGAAGTAGCTTGTCAGTAACGCCGGTAGCGCGTTCCAAGATGGGAACGATCTTTAGAAATTAAGACAACGAATAAGAAGAGATGCAGTATGCAGTCCCAGATACATTAAATATTTCACCGCTGACGCATACTGTAACGGAACACAATAGACGTAAATACAAGTAGATGCTCTAGTCAAAGTTTCATACCATCAGCAATAGCGATGGTCAAAATGCCAAAAAGTAAGGGATTGATAACATGACATTTCGATAGTGTTGGTATTCTCGTGCATTTTTTTACTTTTATACCAATCGCTGTCGTGGCGATTTTGCGTCTAGAGCCTCAGACAGGTATTCTAGATCTTTTTATACGATTATATGCAAAACCGTTTACTGCAGCGTTCGGATTGAAGAGACAAATACTTAAAGGAGACTTTAAAAGCAATCTGCACCCACACCTATTTTTAACTAACTGCATTCCCGCTACCTAATCCAAGCGCTCTAAATCAAGGTGTAGTCACATTTCAAAGCTAACCCGTTGCATACCAGCTGATTTAAATTAGACTTACAATGTATCCTACTCCCGCCGTCTGGCTCTATCGACGCGACGCGACGCTAAATCGAATGTCAATCAATTAAAGTGATGCCTAATTTATGGTGTTTATTTAATTCGGAACTGATTATACGCACATGATTTTGTGATCGCTGTTAAAAGTTTGATTTTGTGTTGATTAGTTAAGGCAATGAAAGCATTCACGAGCCTAAGATAATGTCTAAATATAATACATGTTTATAGGAGCCTTACCATGATCTGTCAAAACTATCATGGTTCCACTGTGAGAGAGAGACGTAGCTATAAAAAACAAATAGCATTGTCCTTTTTTCGAAATCAAACTATGTAATTTTGACACGTCAAGGTTTCTAAAAGACGAATCAATCCAAGATTAATTAGTATCCCTTAAAATGTTATGTAACTAGGGTTATTGGTTGGCCAAAATTAAAACAGCAATTAATGCGGTATTTTAATTCAAAGGTGGTAATAGAAATAAAAAACGTGTGTTGTTCAATGATTTGCAGAGAATGCCTTTTGGCATAACAACGCAACAAAATCACAACGCTTAAGATATAAGAACAGTTTTTTTCAAAAACAGGGCCCAGTCATGTGTTTTCCGGAAAGCAGAAGTGTTTTCTGATAGCGATGAAGCAAGTCAAACACGTTACGGTCTAGCAGAGAGGTTTAGCTTTGTAGAATAACTGAACTAAAAGTAGTAACTTATGTGAGATTTATGTTTGTAAACACACATGCAGGATCATAGAAATACTAAAAATAGAATACTATATATTAGAAGAAAGAAATAATAAATACTATATATTAAATCTTGTTTATATATCTATGTGCAGGATAAACTCGTAAACTTACCACCAACACTTTTTTTTTATAAAAGAAAATTATCATGAAAAGCCGGCTTCCTCTCTGTAAGAAAGAATAGGCCGTGATCCAACACGCGGGCCCAATGCGGGTTGGTGGTTGTCACATGTCTACAAATTTTTGGTTCTAGGTCATTCCGGTTTCCTCACGATGTTTTCCTTCACCGTTTTGAGAGCAGTGGTGATGAAATAATTTATACAACGTAAAGGGCCTGCCTGGGTTCGAACTCACGAACTACAACTTGTGAGTCACGGCCGTTACGACTGGGCCACTACTAGGCTATACAAGGATACTATACTATACTATATATTTTGCCCAATTAATTTCAATTAAAATGTTACGTTTTGAATAAATGAAGTTAGTAAATATCAAGAAAATAATGAAAGTCCCTTGAAATTAATAAAATTTAATACGAGAATAACAAACCGAATAATTTATAAAAGATCCAAGCTAATTACAAAATAATGCCATCATCAATTTTAGTTTCATTGCAAGGCAAAAAAGTGTATCATAAAATATTTAAATGCAAAACTAAAGCCTTATTATTCGCGACAGGTTCATTAATATTATAATGGATGTAACAGTTTCCAAGTGGAAATCCTCGTGCTCTTTTCTTTTCAAATGTATAATGTATCCCACTCTCTTCATACTCAATTTTATGGATTTTGTTATACCATTTTTAACATACTTTTAGTTGAAATATTATGGAGAGTATCTTTGGAAGACTTGAGTAACAATTTCAGAAGATATAATTGAGAGGCTTGTTTGTCTTATCTATCACTAGTGGTTATAATAATCGCTTTCTGTTGAGCAGTTTAAAATAAAAGTTTCACTAGTCCACAGGTTTCAAAGATTTATCTATAAAATATTCGTGTAAGTTCCTATAAAACTGTGATATTTTGCATAGTTAATCACCTTCAATAACGTTTATACGTGTCTTATGAATATGAATAAAGTGTCATATTGGTGAGTCGTTTATAAACATGAATCAAAAATCAAAATCCTGGAAGCCCAAAGGATGTTGCGTCCTCCTGGCCATCATAGATGGCATTGCAGCTCTCGGCATGATAGATATCCTTCTATTGGCACCTCGGGCCGAGCTCTGTGCACTGTCTTCAACCCGAGCACCGGGCATTATCGAGAAACGCCTGTAATCAACACCAGATAAGATTAATTGGTCGAAGGCACAGAATGGAACATAACAGAAGGTCACAAAGTCGCGTCGTACTTAGACGTACTACAGAAATCTTAAGGTACCCCAAATGTAAGCTATAGACCCTTTGGTCTTCCGGGGGGGTGCCTAGTGAGGTGCACTAGTGAGTGTAGGTTCTCAACTATGCGAATAACAACTTGTCTTTTGGTTTTTGAAACAATCTCTCCACACTTATCATCACTATGATTCATCAGAAAAGCACCGAAGCATTGAGGTAGGAGCGATGAGTGCCGTAGTAAACGCAACGCACAACGTAGCTCGACTACGAACCGCATATTTCAGGAACTGCACAGGTCCATACAATCACGCTCTGATAGGAACCCATACATACATGCGCTAGTACGTCTGCATATTAGCTGCTCCGGTGGAGCGTACCATACATGTTCGCAAGACACTCACAAGTTCGCTTGCAATCGTGAAATGCACCCACGTTTTCACGCGTTTTATGTAGTCGTTGTATCTGTTTTGGTAATGATGAATGAGCGTAGTTACAATGAAATTAAAGGATTATTATAACAACATATTATAGGTTGGGATACATGAGATGAGAAGATGTTATTTTTGTACCTGGTTTAGGAAATAATCAAATCAAACAAAATCAAATAAAGTTTATTTGTGTACACAGGTACAGAGTAGCGCGTGTGTTACAATTAGTACTGGTATTTCTGTGTGTTTAGTGTGTTCAGTTAGAAATATAAATAAAATCACATTGTACCTATAAACTATCGGAATTTTACCCAGCTATAAATATCGTTCGAAAAAATTACTATTTCAACTTTATCTGTATAACAGACCTTGGGGAAAGCCTAGGTTTATAGGAACCGAACTGTTTTTCACAAATTTTATTGATTCTTTCATTTGAAAGTTTACAAATGACTCCCTTTCGCAGCAATAAGTAAAGAATATTGACCTGGACGCTGGTATGAGAGACATCCGTTTGAAGAGATGTTGGGCAGCGGATCGTAGGTCATCGTCTTGCATCAAGCTGACTAGCTCCTTCTCACGTTTCTCCAAAGGCGCAGCTGCAGCAAGAACTTCACCTTCCAATGATACGTTCACACACTGGTAAATAAATGTTTGGTTATTTGATTTTGTGTATTCTATTTCTAATAGTAAAACATTTAGGTTGTTGATTAGCTAAGTACTAAGTGATTGTTAGACTGGTGGCATTTTGTAAAATATATCTAAATTGTTTACTATAGCCGGCGTAAAAGGCGCTGAAGCTAAATGTCTTATTTGTCTTTTATTTGTCTTGTTTTTCCGTGGCACTTATACTCTTTATAAATTCTATACCTAATTCAATCTGTATGAATTGACGATTAAAACAGTCCCCAAAATTATGTAACTCCTGCAATACCCTTATTTATTTTAAACCTGTATTTGGCCGTAAATAAACCTCCTAACAATGTGGCTATTTGTGATAATAAAAACTGTCAAAAAAAACTGAGTTCACAATCGCACAATATATTTTCGTTGGCAAAAATATTTCGTATACAAAAACAGCAGCATAAAATTCACTGGACAGAAATTATTTTTTAAAAATGTTAACCGTTTTCTTTTATTTTCTGATATTTTCAGACTTGCCCGGCTTAGGTCCGCCATGTAGCACTTAGCTTATCAAAAGCGAATTACGAGAGGATTTTAGGCAAAGATTTTTGTTCTTTTTGCTGTCTATCAGGCTTGTTTGTATTGAATTTCTTTTAGAGTCTAATTGGTTGAGTACGACAGATTTTAACTTCAAAAAGTCTGGACTATTATAATAAAAGGTTTCCTAGAATATTTAAAACCAAGCAACGTCAAATAAAGATTAAGGTACGCTTCAAGAGCCACAAGGGAATACAGTTTAGCTTAGAAACTATAGCAAAACATCCGTCTAACTGGCTTAAACGTCCAACAATATTCTCTACGCTATGAAATTTCTAATTTAAACAATGTGCTCAAAGTTTTAAGGAGCTTACTGTGTCATAGAAGTCGGCAACTTCATGGTAGCCGTAGGAACGAGCGAGGCCAGCTGCTTCTAACAGGACCGCACGAGTTTCAGGGCGATTGTTTTGCAGGAGGTGACAGCGAGCCATGAGGAATAGAGCGTTTAGGAGCCATGGACGCTGGTTTGACGAGCGAGCCTCTGTTGAATTTAGAACTTGTTAATAACCTAATAGTGCCTCGTTGCTCTTAAACGCTACTGTTGAGCGTGAAGCCCTAAGTTCGATTTCCGTGTCTAACAATATTATTATGTTTTTCCATCTGGAATTATTCCGCAGCAGCTCAGCGTCGGAATTGTATACTTCTTCGCTAATTTGTTTTTGTGTTCAAGTTTATTATTTAATGATTATGGATAAAAATATTTAACTTGCATGCATGTGATAATACAATCAGGTACTCAAATACGTAAATAATTATATTATAATTTATTTAAATTTTAATTGAATAGTCTTCGTTCTTCTTTTATTTCTTTTTTAATCGCTATTATTTGATAATTTGTATGTCAATTGGCAAAACACCTTATTTTAAGATAATGTATTTATTATCTATGTTTTACTAAGAAATGATTCTGATTATCTGCCTAACTAATCAGGAAATATGGGAATAATGTTTTAATAAATTATATGTAAACTATTCTTTTAAAATAAACTAATGTTTTGAAAGGAAGAATTCGTGCAACTAGTTTCTTTTTTATAATCTGTGTGTACCTTTATAGCACATATACCAATAGAACAAGATCTATAATTATAATAAATCTGTAGAGAAGTCGTTTTGTACATCGAAAACATTTCCAAAACAAATACTTAGGGTGTTAATTTGTATGTCTGTATGTCGGTTTGTCTGTTATCTGATATTCGTGCACGCATCATGTAAAACGTACGAAACCAATGAAGGTAACTTTTATACATGAAAATTGTGCGTAACTCGCAATCGCAATCAGTTCTCTCTATCAAAATTTCGGTGAATTTAAAGTGTTCAAGAAGTAAAATTATCACAACACATGCAATTCAGATACTCCGACAGTTGAACTCCATATTCGATAAATAACGTTAAACGCATTTGAAGTGATTATATGAATGGTGGTGTTAAGATTCGCCGCAAAAGAATAACCCTAGAAAAAATGGGTCCGTGGCTTATGCCCCCAGTGGTCGACGCACCCGTGGCCGACGCCCCCGATTCAATTAATTTAATATAAATATTTTTTTGTGCTTTTTCACTTAGTACTGTAAATGAGAAAAGTGTTTCACCATAATAAAGTATTTTTCCTTGCTAAACAAAATTTATCTATCTAATAGCAGAGAAAATAGATCGTCACTTAACCTTATCCTTACACACCTTTTTCTCCGTTAAAAGCATTATATATTATGTACAAACATCCAAAAAATCAAAAAGACTTCATTTAAAATGTTAGTGAATGTTGTTAATATACATACATATCCTATGAGCAGACGAAAGAACAACACAAGAAATAATGATAAAATGATTGCCCATTTGACTGAACAGTATGAAAACAAAAAAAATATCATAATCATGTTTTTAGAACAAATCCGCCCATATGTGGCAATCAGTCCAAAAAGTAATTATTTAACTTAGTGAAAAGAGATGATTTTGCTAGTAAACTATTATGAAGTTTTAATTTTTTTTTTGTTTATGTTTTTACACTTGATTATTTTTTTGCTTAGAAAATTTTAAAACATTTGACATGTAAAAAAAATGTTTATTATTTGATTTAAGCCTGATAATTTTGTTTTGTTATTGCTATTGAAACTAACTGTTATAATTAGTTAAAATTATTCTCATTTGTATAAAGTTTCATAGTTTCATTGTTAGATAGTTTTATGTTTCATGTTTCATAGTATAGATTACGTTTAATTATTATTGTTACAAAAATAAAAAGAACATTTCATTATGTAAAAAGTTAGTTGCTCTGCAGTAATTTTTAAGATTGACTATTTAAAATCACTATCTTATTTTATTACATTTAAGACTGATTATTATAATAAAGTTAAATAATTATCTTGATTATAGGTGATGAAAACTGTGATTTATATACAATTGTTTTACTAGATTTCTTGTTGAGATAAATAAATAAATATTGAAATATAACTAAGACTTACATTTTTCAAAAGATACAACCAATAGCATTTCTTTGTTATAAATATAATTATGATTTAATATTATACATATACTTACAATCAATATACATTTATTATTTTTGTACAACATTTTTGTGCCTGACAGTACATTTGATCAAAAACTGCTTAGAAATAAATTAATCGAATCGGGGGCGTCGGCCACGGGTGCGTCGACCACTGGGGGCGTAAGCCACGGACCCGTAAAAATTCGGTGGTGACACACGGACAGACGGACAAACAGACAGACGGACAAGAAAGTGATCTTATAAGGGTTCCTTTTTTACCTTTTGAGGTACGGAACCCTAAAAAATGGTAGGTTGGTAGGGTAGGCAGGAAGGTAAGTAAGGTAGGTAGGAAGGTAAGTAGGGTAGGCAGTTGATGGTAGCGAAGCCGCGGGCACAGCTAGTTATTAATTATTATAAACATAGAAGCCGGAACCAAAGGAAAACTTGATTTAATAATGCATAGAGAAGAGACAAGAGGCAGTGCAGTGCAAGGTTTTGTTAATGTGTTTATGTTCACACAAGAATCTTCCTACCGACATGAATAAGGCATGTATGAGCTGTCTATGGTACGCTTGGAGAACCATATTCACTACTGTAAATGGTATAACAGATGTATAGAAGCCAAGCATTCATCTACTCCGACGAACTTAGACCAAACCTACCAACTATCTAAAGGGATGTATCTCGAAATCAAAGCTCACGAATCAATACAAAGTCACGAAGCGTCCTCTAAATTTGTACTACCCACTGCAGTCAGTATCGAATCAAAGAGGCAAAGTGGTGACAGGTCACTCGTAGTTGGAATAAGCAATACTGTTCACGATGTTGTCTGAAAGCTCAGAATACAGCGAATCATTGGATCGAATAATTAATTGTTTAACTGATTCACCCTTTTATGTGTCTTCCATTATTAATTAAACAGACCACATACTCTCTGTGCATGTGTACCATATCAGTTATGAATAAAACTCGTAAAACGTATTAAAAATAAATAAAAATCTCATATTCTTGTGTGTATAACGTTGCGAAGTTTATTCATTACTTTAATGCCCTCAGTGTAGACCTGTGATTTGGGGCTTGAGCTGCGTTTCAATCTACTTACCGTATACGAATGGGCTTGACGTACCTATGTTACCACACTTGCCTTGCTCTCGAACTCTCGTCTAAGCTAACACGAATTTAGAATCTATACATGAAAGTGAATTATCTTAAGAGAGTAAAGAGAAAACGACTGCAGGTACTGTAACACCTTTTTTTTGGTGGAAGGCATTCTTGTTGGAAGGTTTGTTACTTAGTGCATCGCTGGGTTTCACTATATTTCATTCCTTTTTATGACGCTTCTTTGTTCTCAACTCGTCGCTGGATTGTGGAACCACTTCAAAACTGCACTTTGGGATAATAGTCTCCCCATAAACACATTCATTTTACTGAAATAGCTTAGAATCACTTGGTATTCGTCCTCCGAAATTTATGTTTACTTAATTCTAATTGTTTGTTTTGACAGACTGACGGCAGACATTGTAGGTGCAGCGTTTGCGTTTGAAAACATTCAAATCGTTATCTAGACGCATTGCATATTTAAAATAATTTTAATTAGTCAGCGATCGGGTTCAGTTCATGTTTTTTTAGGATTTTAGGAGATTATTGTCCTGATTTGGTTAGTTTTTCAATTAGGCGATTACATTTATTTTATTTAGAAGTTTTGGCTTAAAACGTTCTGAAATATCGAATGTTGAATCGGAGCGGCGTTTTGCGTTCGGATTTGTCGACCAAGGTGTCATTTATTGATAGTGATTTTATGGAATTTAATTATAAATTGTACTTGAATGATTTGATAGATGTGATTTGGACCTGGGATGGTGAATCATACGGAAGGGTGATTGTTCCGTGTGATTTCTTCAAGAATTGAAATTATTTTATGGGTTAGTTGAAATCATAGTGATAAGATTTTTGTGCAATATATTTCCGAACGACACAGGATGACTTGACGTTTGGCATTGCGCGAGAGGCGAGCTTTTTTCTTTTCCGGCTGGGCAGCGGGATGACCGGAGTGGTCGCTCTCCCGACTGCTTGCCACGTGTATTCTTCGACCCAAGTTTTTTTATGTCGTCGTGATTGTTGCTGTTGAGAGTGGCCGGTTTTGCTTAGGGACGCGTGAGTGCGTCCCGGCGACCACAAGAGCTGCTTGTGTGCTGGTGATTGATATGATCAGTGTCGCTTGGCCCACGTGTTCCGTGTGCCAGTGACCTGAGTTGTGTGTTGCTGACTGATCTGGGCGTGGACTATTTCTTGTGACAGCGGGGATGCGGTCAGGCATTGGCCCCGTTGTCCACGTGTTCCCACGTCGAGCTTATTATCCTTCACGGTAAGTCACCTTGCTAAAGTAATGACCTCGTTGGCCGTCCTCTAACCTTTCGTTGTGAATCTGTGCACAGATTGCTGGTTTCTTTCAGAACAACGTGGCGTGGAGTTGACATTTGGCCAACTCACCTACTCGACGGGATTTCTTACCTCCGACAAGTATGTGCCCGCATTTCTAAAAACTATGTTGTTAGGAATTTTGTTCTTCGGGCAGAGACCCGTATGTTTTGTCTATGGACAGGCTTTGCCTTAGTCATGGTTCTATGTATGTTAGGCATGGTTATGGATGTGTTGTGTAATGCTGTGATGAATAAGTAGTGTGGACAAGATGTCTCCGGAGTATTATATGGTTGTAGGTTTTACCAATCTCTTTGAAGAGTTGCGGAGGCCCTTTAATCATGTTTAGTCTATAGAAAGCTATATGCAAGATTTATGTGCCAGATATTTTTTTTTTATAGTTTTAAGAACATAATCATGGGTTTAGTTTAAGATATTTAAGATTGCCCTTGATTTATGTGTAAGATAGGATTTATTTATGGAGTTTTAGGAACACACAGGTTTAGTTAAAGTTTCCTTTCTAAGATGTTTTTGTTTTGTAACTTCAGGGGGTGTTGAGTTGGGGCCAGAGACTATAGTGTTGGGGTCAGTGACTAGCTTGCTGGGGCTGACTGTCCAGCTAAACCGTCTGTTCGGCTAAGACCGAGGGTTCGGCTAAGGCTGAGGCTGCCCGCTCGAGGCAGGGCGTCGCGGAGTGGAGTTGGCTGGCTGCGCTGCGGCCTTCTGAGAGACAGGCCTACTGTTTTTGTTTTTGTTCTTCCACCCTCAACTTAGAAAATAATTAATGGTATTTTGATGAAAGGAAGTTTGACCAGCCAACTGCAACCAGCGACCCTAAATCTTTATACATTTTTATTGTGACGTCTTTCGGGGGCTGAGTCACCCGCGACCGTAGGAGAGTTACCCTTATTGCTGTTACCCTACACGTGGTCCCCGGGTGGTGCTAATCAGGTGACACTACTGGTGGTAGGCTTCGGCCGAAGGCTTGTGACCACCCACCGGGCAAAGACGTACCGCCAAGCGACCTAGCCGTGTTCCGGTACGATGCTCGGTGTAGCCACTAGAGGAGTTGGGTCGAGATAGTTGTTCCACTGCATGCTGACCAGCCTGACTCGCACTGTTTTGGGCGTATCGGGAGACTAGTTGCGGAGGGTAGCGGGATCCGAGGCATGGTGCGTCGCTGGCCGACCGCAGGCAGTTGGGGGCCCAAGTAGTGTGCCAGCCACACACGAAAGGCTGCCCCGCCAACTGTCGAAAAAGCCCGGAATGCACCATCGTGCTGGTTGGCGACCAGATGGGAGGGCCCGATGGACATCTCCGGGGGGGCTCGGGCGTCCCCACAGTCTCCGGACTAGTGCCCCAATGATGGCGTCCTTTCAGTGTGTGTCTGTAGGTTAGTAGCGTGGAACCTCATCTCACTTCCTTCTCCTCACCTTTTACTCCTAAATAAAAATGGCAAGAAGCAAAAAGAAAACTGGAGTAAAACAGCGGCTGCACCCCCACCCTCACAAAGTGCACCTCACTAATATTAGAGAGCTGCACTCCAATCTCACCTCAGTCCACCATCATCTGGAGACTGAAAAGCCAGCACTGTTTTTCCTTACGGAGACGCAGATAGGAAGTCCGTCTGACGTGTCGTACTTATCCTACCCAGGGTTTACCCTGAAGCACAATTTCAAACCACGTGCGGGTGTATGCATGTATGCCCGTGATGACACTTGCTATCGGCGTCTCCGTAACCTTGAAGACTCCAGGTTCTCAGTGCTGTGGGCTCTGGTGGACACAGGGCTGGATAAGATTATCTACGCCTGTGTCTACCGCTCGCACAGCGGTGATCAGGAGACGACCAGGCTCATAGAGTACCTCAGTGAGGCGGCTGATGTGGCACAGCAGCGGTATCCTTCCGCCCAATTAGTGCTACTGGGGGATTTTAATGCCCACCACCAGGAGTGGCTCTTCCCATACCAGTGCACTGACCATGCTGGTCGAGAGATGCGCAAGCTTGCGCTAGCGCTAAATCTCACCCAGCTGGTACAAGGGGCAACGAGGGTGCCAGATGTTGATTCGCACACAGCCAATTGCTTGGACCTTCTGCTGACAACAGATCCAGACAGATACTCAGTGTCGATATCTTCACCTTTAGGTAGTGCCGACCACTGTCTGGTGAAGTCTGTATCCGTCTACTCCCCGCCCGATACCAGCCCAAGAGGCACCCGGCCGGTATGGCGGTACAAGTCAGCAGATTGGGATGGGATGCGATCTTTTTTCGCATGCTATCCTTGGCAGCCCACTTGCTTCTCTTCGGACGATCCATCGGCATGCGCTGACGCTGTGACTGATGTGTTGCGTCGGGGGATGGAGTACTATATTCCATTCTCTGACGTAGCAATGTCTAACGTCGACCGACCATGGTTTGAAGCCGAGTATAACCACGCCAACGCGGTTAAACACAAGGCCTACCAGGCATGGGTTGACGCTCGAACGCGCAAAGCAAATGACGTGTGTCAGAAGAAGAGAGCCTTCAACACGGCTGCCAAGTCCTGCAAAAAGGTGATGCGAAGAGCACGGTTTGACCACATTAGCAGAATCGGGTACAAACTTGCTTCATACCCAGCGGGTAGCAAAGCGTTTTGGTCCCTGGCTAAATCGGTCGAATCAAATTTCTGTCGCCCCTCACTACCACCACTGCTGAAACCCGACGGGTCATTAGCCCACTCCGCTGAGGAGAAGGCAAACTTGTTTGCTTCCCTTTTTGCGGAATCTTCGCATCTGAATTCTGATGGCGCGCAGCCTCCTCCTTTTCCTGATGGATGTGTGACGAAAATGTCGGACATCCGCATCCATCAAAAGGACGTCCGTAGGGTGCTGCGTAGCCTTGATGTGAACAAAGCGAGTGGCCCTGATGGGATACCAGCAATTGTACTTAAAACCTGTGCGCCTGAATTGTCTCCGATCTTGACACGCCTGTATCGCCTTTCCATAGAGACTGGAAAAGTGCCGAAGACTTGGAAGCAAGCCAACGTACAGCCCGTGCCCAAGAAGGGCAGTCGAGCTGACCCGGCCAACTACAGACCCATATCTGTAACGTCCATCCTCTGTAAGAGTATGGAACGTGTGCTCAACGGTAAGCTCCTGGCATACCTAGAAGCGAACGACATCCTCAATGACCGACAATACGGCTTCCGCCGAAATCGGTCCACTGGGGATCTTCTAGCGTATGCCATTCACATCTGGATTGAGGCCATCGAGAGACACGGGGAAGCGATAGCCGTCTCCCTCGATATCTCGAAGGCTTTCAACAGGGTCTGGCACGAAAGCCTCATTGGTAAACTTCCTTCCTTCGGTCTGCCCAGTGGTCTGTGTGATTGGATTGCGGACTTCCTGAGGGATCGATCCATCCGAGTGGTTACAGACGTCTGCTCGTCCGGTCAGTTAGATATCAACGCCGGAGTCCCTCAGGGGTCAGTGCTCTCGGCAACATTATTCTTGCTGCACATTAATGATCTGCTAAAACCCGGAACCTTTGGGTACGCAGACGACAGCACTGTTGCTGAGAGATACGTGTCTGGCGCACGGGCTACTGGGCCTCAGATTCGGTCTCTCCGGGAGGCCATGGTTGAACGCTTGAACCTGTCCTTGAAGGCGGTCTCCAAATGGGGTGATGCCAATCTGGTCAGTTTCAATGTTGCTAAGACCCAGGCGTGTCTTTTTTCCGCTAAAAAGAGCCGATTCCACCCGGCTCCATCTTTCCGTGGTGTAACCGTACCGTTGACGGACCATCTCGAACTTCTCGGGGTTACGTTGACATCGACCCTCAACTTCGGTCCATTCATTGAGGCGAAAGCTCAGTTAGCTGCAAAAAAGTTGGGGATTCTTGCAAAGGTGAGACGATACTTCACGGCTGAACAGCTGCTCAGCTTGTATAAAGCGCAAGTTCGGTCTTGCATGGAGTACTGCTCTCACCTTTGGGATGGATCAGCCAAATACCAGCTTGATGCAATTGAGTCGATTGACAGACGGGCCAAAAGGCTTATTGGCAACGATGCACTGGTCGCCTCAAAGCTCCAGAGCCTCGAACATCGACGCCGAGTTGCCAGCCTGTCGGTTTTTTATCGGTTACATTTCGGGGAGTGTGCGACGGAACTGCACAATTTGATTCCACCTAGGCCTTTCCATCATCGGACTACAAGACGTACGGCCATGCGCCATCGGTACATGGTGGACATCCCTCCCATACGCACAAAGCGTTTTGCTAATACTTTCATTGTACGCACAGCTAAGGAGTGGAACTCCCTTCCGAAGTCTTTGTTCCGTGCTTCACTGAAGGTAAGCGTGCTTCACCGTAGACCGCATCATCGCTTAACATCAGGCGAGATAGTGGTCAAACGCGAGCCTATAGATTATATAAAAAAAAAAAAAAAAAAAACAGTATTTGGCGCTTTATTGTTCCCGAACCAATTCTACGTGACAGTACAGAGAGGTCTTTGAGTCAATATTTTCATAGGAAATCAAACAATGTAAGAATAAAAAGACATTCATTCGTTGGAGGGAGGCTAATTTATTTCCTCGAATCAACGACCCGTTCACTGGGCTATAAATTTGTGGGGCACGAGTATTTTAGTGCTAACAAAGTGATAAATTCCGTTCTACTGAAAGTGTCTTACCGGTTTGACATTTGGAGGCGTAGACTCTGGCTTTTAAAGGTTGCTTAGTGTCAACATTGAGACGAGCCAGCTCATGCAATAAGTAACAGCGTTCTGAAGCTCGTGTGCTCATCGTCAGTGAACGTTCTAGGGTGCGCAGGCGAATCCTGAGGACAAACTATAGTTTTAGATTTCATAGCCATTTGGTAACAACACATTTAGAATGGGGTTGAGGCTGTTAGCCTTGGTAACAACGTATTTACTCGTAGTATGGGATTGGGGCCGACCAAAGTCAGGGGCAACCACGCTCCGCAAGTCAATTAATTTTCTACTTTAGTGCTAAAAAAATACGATATAGGAACCTACTCTGTACGGTTCATTGCTACAGTGCATTGCCACGCTAAGCCATTTCCCAACGATCTTTATTATTGAATTCTATATAAAAAACTAATTCATTCAAGAGATTTGTTGAACATTTTCACAGATAGCTAAAAAAAATTAGCTTTGAGACACTTACAAAAATCTACTAAATGGTATTTTTTAATAATGTACCAGTTTAAAAAGCAACTAATTGACCTGCCATCACTGAAAATAAATAAAAACCGGCCAAGTGCGAGTCGGACTCACACACGAAGGGTTCCGTACCATTATCGCAAAACACTGCAAAAAAAATCCCCCTTAATTTATTTTATTATAATTTAATAATAATTATTTTTAAAGAGAATATACAACTAAATATTATGTGAATATTTCATGCATCTACCTGTTGCCGTTATTAATATTGAGCAAAAAACGGAAAAAATATCACGTTTGTTGTATGGGAGCCCCCCTGAAATATTAATTTTATACTGTTTTTAGTATTTGTTGTTATAGCGGCAATAGGAATACATCATCTGTGAAAATTTCAACTGTATAACTATCACGGTTCATGAGATACAGCCTGGTGACAGACAGACAGACAGACAGACAGACACAGACAGACAGACAGACAGACAGACACAGACAGACAGACAGACAGACAGACGGACAGCGAAGTCTCAGTAATAGGGTCCCGTTTTTACCCTTTGGGTACGGAACCCTACAAATATTGATCATCATCATCATTTCAGCCGAAAGACGTCCACTGCTGAACATAGGCCTCCCCCAAGCGTCGCCACATCGACCAGTCCTGTGCGTCTTGCATTCACCGGTTTCTCACAGCCTTAACTAGGTCAAAAACTGGCTATTTAATCTGAATAATAAAGGGGTATAATAAAAATACGAAAAGACACACATTCGGAAAACCCCATATTATTTTTGATGACAGGTTATCTAAAGGCATATAAAGGAAAAGATAAGCTACCACGGACATTAAATTACATAAACGTTAGGGTGAGAATACTGCTGACTAAGCTACGTCGCAGAAAAAAGGTCGATTTAATGAAAGAAATTTAGGTCAAGGTAAAGTTACGTAATACTTAGTCCAGTTCCATGTATTACGAGGGACCTAGTGTGCTTTAATTTATGCAAGTAGGTACTAGATTTGAAAGACGAGATGTTTTGTAAACCATAAATGAATGACAAAGCACATTGATGAAGATCCCTTTAACAAATTGATTTTTAAGAATAAATTCAACACATTTTCGTAAAGATTCATTCCGGCTTCTAACAATGTCCAACAACACAAAATTTCTCACCGGGGAGACAACTGAAGATATTAATCAAATACTAGAAATACTTAGCATCTCGAGGCGGAGCGGGCGGTCGCACTCGCAGCACAGAGTCACGGCTCGGCTCCCGGGACACCGACATGCCCAGGAGAATAAACGCTCTTCGTTCCCGATCCGACTCGCTCATACTTTCTCGAACACGTTTCTGAGCATAAAATAAGAGATATTTTCACGATCTACGTAACTTGGCAAACAAGCTCTATTAAACTTCCCAAGCTTCGTAATGCCCATGGCTACACAATTTATAATAAAATACAGAAATGAACCTACCTGGTCCAGGAAAGCGTTTCCAACTATATCGTGCAGCCTTTGTAGATATTTATCTTTTCCCGGTAATAAGCTAGCTGGTTTTCTTGTTATTTGTTCCATTGCAAACTCGGCTTGTTCCAGACACTTGGCGGTGTCTCGTTCTTCATAGATGGATTCAGTTGTCTGTATGAGGCGACGTGCGTCGGTAGCGTGTTGCGATTGCGTGCGCGTCAATTGCTCCTTCCGTGCTCGTGAAAGGCGAGCACGCGCGGCAGCCTCTAGCGCGCGAGCAGCGTACAGCGGCCTACGCTCACGTAGAACAGCCTGATATTATATAAAATAAACGATCAAGACTTTCAAAGCTCACATTATAAAAAGCTGAATTATGTTTCAGCTTTTCTGACGACATGACAAGCTCACGCAATTTAAATGATAATATTTGTCTGAAAAAATGGACTAGACGAAAACACAGACAACACAAAAAATCTTCTAAATAATACTGGAATATAATACTCTGCTGTCGTGTCATATTTTGTTCCAAAAAATACCGTTGTTTAACTACAGGGTTTGATTTTAATCTAAACAAGTGCTATAAGTTTCAATTTAGCGGCCATTTAAATAGAATGGCGGCGTGCAACATATTAAATTTTAAGGCCTTTGACCGAGTCAGACGTTAATTTTATTAAGTTAGATATTGTGAGCGTACTTGTCGTTTCTCCACATCGGCTAGAGCTTTATTTGCCAGTTCTTGCAGCTTTAGAGATCCTTGTTTATTGGCAGAGAGCAGTCGTTCGTCCTTACATAAGGCAGTTAAGAAATATTTGTCATGTGCCATTCGCTCCAAATATTTCGAAGCCATTAAACGGGAGATTTGTTCGGCTCTCTGTTTTGCCGCGTGGGATATTTCTTGGACCTAGAATAATGGTTATTGCCAACATATTTTTTATTTCTTGTTGTAAAAAAAGACGTATCTGCACTTTAGTAAACGGTTAGCAATATAGGTACGTTATTTACATGGAAATATTAAAATAAATCTTTGAGAATATTTATTGTCCACATCATAATGTATTTTGACAATAAAGCGTATTGTTGGTAGCTGCAAGCGTGGTTTACAATAAAATTCCTCTTCATAAGTATTCCAACTCCTGCTGCTGTATTCTAAAGAAACTTCAACATTATGTTAGCAGATCCTAAAGTACGTCTTCAACTTTATAAATATTTACCTTTAAACGCTCGACTTCACGCACAATAACAACAACCGAGCCCGTTTATCATACTAAATATTATGTAGCATCAAAAACATAGTAGTTAGTCGTACTTTGGTCTTTAAACTCGCAGCTGGTATAAAATATGAGTAAAGTTCCGAACCTCTTGTTCCTTCTGCGGTTGCATACGTCTACGATGCAGTGGGACTTTAGGAGCATCGCCGTCTTTGGATTCCCTCTTAATCTCCACATTGCTAAGCAACTTCACAGTTGTTTGCAACACTTTGCTCGCCGTCTCGCCGGCACATTCTCGCACCTAACAACATTTGCAGTAAATTAGTGAGACGCTGTAGCTTCATCTTAAAAAGTGTCGTGTCATCCTAAATGATA
The DNA here is from genome assembly GCA_945859665.1 of Anorthoa munda. Taxonomy (NCBI): domain Eukaryota; kingdom Metazoa; phylum Arthropoda; class Insecta; order Lepidoptera; family Noctuidae; genus Anorthoa; species Anorthoa munda. Next base: position 1,191,897 of record OX243913.1, read on the forward strand.
CAGATGTTACGTGTTAAGTTTGTTAAGTTGACAGACGGACTGAGTGGCAAATGTTGAGTAGGTATTCGCTATGCTAGCTGGAATCCGCGGCAGACTTTCAATGGCAAAGGATATAAGATTATGAGGAGTGAGAGGTGAAATAGTCCTATACAAAAACTTTGTTTCTCTTTAATAATCATTCATGTAGGTATATATATCAACATGTCTGTATTCCTGTAAAGTTTGGACATACCCTCAAGAACTTTTATCATATAAAACAAAACAACAGTCTCCTATATTAGGCAGTATATCTTCAAATATACTTATCTACATTAAGGTAGATCATTACCAGCACTTTTGAATAAATATAATAACATCATACCGTCCCAAAAAGTTTTGGTTCACTCAAAAGAGTAGGCAAAGCGGTAAACTTATTTTTCTGAGAAAATTTGCGTTGCCACGGTGTGAGAAAACATTCCATTAGATGATAGCTAAATAGCTTCAAAAGGTGGATATTTTTTAAAAGGTTCTAAGCGACTGTCTCGGCAATTTTACTGAACAAACTGCGGGACGCCTCTAGATTATTTTATCAGATGATTTAAAATTAGTTCTTCAAATGTTTTAAATAAATGGTCAGCAGAATTTGAATTTAAGATTACTGGTTCAATGCTTAACTTGTGTTACTTATGAATGAAACAAGATTCGAAAACACAAGTCATATGCAGTTCTCTACATGGCTGAAGATTAAGATTCGAATCATTGCTAAAAATAATTAATTAACTCCATTGTATCTGTAGAATATAACTTTTAGGTGAAACGAATTAATCACCAAAAATAAAATAGAATATGTTAATATTTTTAAGTTCCCCACACTTGCAAAAACGAGCCATCAGAGCAATATATAATCTTCGCTGGCGCGATTCTCTAAGGGAACTGTTTAAGGACATTAACATCATGACGGTTCCTTGTCAATATATTTATGAAAACATCATGTACGTGAGAAAGAATTTACATCTTTTTAGTAAAAACGGCGACAGACATAATTACGTTACTAGAAATAGGGACCAATTAGTTCAACCAGGTTTCAGACTGGCTAAAGTAGCCTCATCTTTCATGGGGTACTGTACAAAATGTTACAATAAAATTCCTCCCCACATTCTTGAACTGAATGAGATGAAGTTTAAAACCTGTATAAAACGCACACTATGTAGGCTGGCATATTATAAGTTGGGGGATTACATCACGGATAAAAATGCTTGGCTCAATGCTAGTCCTGCTCCACAATCCACATTCACTAGGGCGCAATAACAAGTGATATGCAGAACATTATTGTTTTGAGGTATTGTTGGACCTGCTGAAGACTGTATGAATATATTTGTATTGTATAAACTCAATTTCCTTAGTATTGTATAACTGCACAGCACGTGTGTGAGTACTATGTACCCAACTGTAAATCTACCATTCACTGTACCTATGCGTCGTTCGTTGACTTGTGTGTGCCCTGGCCGTTGAGTGTGTCATGCTCTCTCAAATGTCTCTCTGATGGTGGCGCGTGTGTTGGATCATCCGGTTCCCTTCATGATGGTTGAGCTGGGTGGTGCCAATTCATGCGTCATGTTCGTGAACGGACGCCGTCAGTTGGGATTGGTCATAACTTGACTGCTTCGGATGTTAATGTTTTCCTAGTAGCTATTATATGACTGCACAGTACATGTGTGAGTACTTCTAATACTTTATGTCTGTAGGTGGTATAGTGGGTAGTGCTATTCTGGGTGCATTGTCCTCACATGTATGAATTTAATAATGTATGTACCTTTGTTCCTAAATATTGTAAAATAAACTTTTTTTTTTAAAGAGTAAGTATGGAGTTTCTTGTGCATTCTTCTCCATAACAAGCTACTTTCCGAATGCACGGTAGAATAATTTTAATGTAACGTTCAAAAGTGCCGCCTGGTGGCCTAGTTGAAATAAAATATCTTTGTCTTTGTCTTGCTTTGTAAATATTTTACCGTTTCTTCAGCACATCTTGCACATTCAGCAAAATCCGGTGGGAACCTTCTCATGCGCTGTCCTCGGTGCGCCAGTACCAAGGAACGTTCGAACGCACATTTTTCGTATTCCGTTTGCGCGCGAATTTGTAAAGCCCTCGAATTTTTAGGTTCCAATGCTGGGGAGAAAATTGAATATAATAATTTGAAGCTGTTACCTCTACATATCACGTAATCAGTCTTTACGAATAATCGCTCACACTGCTGAGACTATCTGTGTAATAATAAATTGGTTAGGATTACATTTATTTAGTTAACATAGGTACGTGCTAGTGTTACTAAGGATCGTACGTTACCACGACCCCTGGCGTAGGTTTGAGATGGAAGGCCGGGGTATGCGGAATTTCTAGTAGGCAGAGGACATCCAATGAGGATTTTCTAACACGGAACAAAAAAAAAAAGTATCTCTTAGTATACCAAACATTTTTAAGTAAGAAAGAAATCCATTTAATTAAATCGTATGTCCTCAAAATAAAGTCAGTCTTTGAACGGTGCATGCAACAAATCTAATTATTATTATATTTAAAACTTTTGATGAAAACGATGTTTAGTCCGTTAAATATACAGTCAAATTAATTTAGGTAGTTATGTTAGCTATAATTTATGATCTTACTATCCACGATAGTTAAAAGAATCATAGTACATAAGTATCTATATCCATATTTGATAAAAGCTACATAAAAAATAGGTAACTACATTCTTTGAACAATAAAGTTTTGTAAGTAGCTCTACCATAGTAATTGACTTCTTGACGCACTTTTAAAACTTTCAAGCAATATGAAAATTTTATGACCTACATTGAAGAAAATCTTTGTCTTGGAACTTTTAAGTGCGAAATTCGCATAAAATTTTAGTGCCAGTTATAGTAGGTAACTAGCTGGTAGCTAAAACAGGTGCATAGTTAATGTGTAGTAGTACCAGCTGCTTGTGCCGCGTCCGCCAAAGCACCGATGTAATGTGTTGATTTCGCTCGGACCAAACTTCGCCCGAGCATCGACCGAACATCAGAAGGCTGTAAATAAAATATAAATGTTCATGTTTTAGCTGCTACCGGAGTGAGTACGATTTTATAGGTAAAAACATACTTAAATATGTAGTTAAGTTCAATATGCGGATGAACGAATAAAGGGACGAATTTAAGGGGCCTTAAGATTTTTTGAGTCGATAAGTCAACAATATTAACTTATTTATGTATATGATATTCTATTAAACTATATATTGTTATTGCATTTATTCATTTTATATACATATTTGTTACCTTTTTAAATATTAGTCTATAAAAAAGTAAAGAAAAAATATTTAAAAAATAGTTTAAGTAGCCCACCGGTATCGGGAACAGGGTTCAAGCTACCGGTGGTCAGGGCTCCTGAGAGAGGAACCTTCTAATGATACGCGCCGTGTCGCAGAGTACTGCTTTCCGTATCAGGCCCTTGATCCAACCGTGCAATGACAGCCTCGACAGATGGTCGTCGAGGTTCTTGGCCATCAGGCCGTTGGCCGTAAAGCCAATCGGCACAATGTTCGCTAAGTTCACATTCCACATGTGGACAACCTCGGGTGCTAAGTCGAAATACTTGATTTGTTTCTCTTTCTCAGCTTTCACGAGGTTCTCGTCATGCGGGATGGTGACATCGATTATCATTGTACGGCGAGCTAATCGGTCTATCACCACTATATCCGGCTTATTGGCAAAAAATGTCCTATCGTGATGATACACCGATCCCAGTATAACGTGATATAAATATTATTCGTTATACAATATTATTATATCTATTAAAAATAATATATTTATTATTCTTTATATATTTGTTTTTTCAAATAATAACCTCCACCATTAGTGACGCCATGGATGGGAAGCAAATAGGTGGCAAACACAATAGAGGCAGCACATCGAGTGTTTAATAATCAACGAGTCTGATTGCTTCGCACTATTTATGTCACATAGTACCCCTTTTGTTTAAATAAATGCACGTGAAGTCACCGAAACGTTAGAGCCAAAAATTTAACTAATACTATTTTCATTTGTTGTTTCAGACCTCAAAGAATGACCCTCTCCATTAGTTGCGCCATGGGAAATAGACAGGTGGTGGCATCTGTCGCAAACACAATAGACGCAGCACATTGAGTGTTAAACAATCAACAAGCCTGATTGCTTCGTACTATTTGACAGCCATTAACTGGCTTTGTTAATGCCACCAACGACCCCTTTTATTTCAGTAATTATATTTTTGATAAGATAGTTGTTGATTTGAATACATTGTTTGAAGTTGTGATTATATATCCCCTTCCTTTTTATGGCCCTATCAGAAAAATACGTTCTACTTAGAATATTACGACGGTAAGTAAGTTACCAGGATTTTCAAATAAATAAACCACTTTTCATCTATTATCAACTAGAACATAAAATCAAACCTGTATTCAGCAAAAGGTAAGGCAGAGGCGCACACACAGTACACTCCTTTAAACAATGTACTTCAAAAAGAATCGAAAAAAATGGTCACCACTGATTTGTTTCAAACGACAGAAGGCGCTTGCAAGTCATAACATTTTGTTTGTCTAATACTTCGGAATATTTGACACTACGGAGTAATAACCTAAATACTGGATAGGTTCTAAAGATAGATACCTTACAACAGTTCAGCGACTGCCACTTTATCCGTACAAAATCGCTACCTACTCACGCAGAAGTAAAATATTATAGCCGATAGAAACGTGAATCCAAAGTTTGAATTAGAACTTTAAGTTGTCCAAGCAAACATTATCAACGGTTTTGTGCGTCTAATTGCATGATTACTGGCTGGAAATAGAATCCCAAGTTGTTTGTTTTTTACTCACATTCCACCGGAGAGCTTCATTGTATGCTTGCGTGGATTTCTCGAAGAGTTCCAAGCGTTGTAAGTAATTACTGGAAACACGAGTCGATTAAAACTGTTAGAATAGAATAGCAAATGTTTTGAAGTACAAGTGGGAAAGTTTACAAGTATGCTGATTAGGGTCATAATATTATCACACGTCACCGTTCCTGAGGTGTTCGTGGGTAAATAATAACAGTCGCACTGATCGATCTACAAGGTTAAGCAAAGCTTACCGAGGTTGGTCCGTGGACGGGTGACCATCTATTACATACGGAGACTCGTCCGTGCTTCAGAAAGTAAATTAAGCAGTTGGTCTCGGACATTTGTAGATTTTTGATAATCAAAAGCCAGAAAATCTGACACCTCTCTCTATTGCCAAGGTGTACCTTGTTACCCAGTTACTTGTGGATAACATGTTAAGTTCTGGTACGCAGTTGCATTCGGTTTGGGCGAATGGATTAATTTAATGAGTGAATTATGACAGATTATGACGGATAGAGATGCGTAAGCTTTCCTACAAGAAGAACTACGGCTACTTCGGAACCGAAATTTCACGGTCATGGATCACGGACACGGACATGTAGTGCGTAACCGCCCTAAGACTGGAAGCTTACTCCAACATTGAGAAAAGGCTAGACAGAGTGATTGTCGCACATTTCGTACTGGTTCTGGGTTGTGAGAGCTGATGCTGTCATAAGTTACTTAACTTATCATGCACCCTCTGCTGGTAAAAGCGCATTTAACTTACCTTCTTAATGAAATCAACGACACGAGAAAATATGCACCGATACCTATGTCCAGAGATACAATCAGAATCTATACTTCAGGCTTCGAAAATAATACAAGATATGCATTGAAACCCATGTACAGGTTGAAACCACAAGGTTTCAAGGCGAGTTATACAAAATTAATAACTAGTTTCTCTCATTACATAATTTTATCCCAAATCAAGAACATGTGATTACGTAGCTACTAGTTTAATATACAACTGTGAACTTAGCTCATTAAAGCCACGCTGCGGTTTTATAAACTTTCAACAGACCGTATTATACGCCAAATTACAGCTGAAACAATGATTTGGCACTTATTCTAACTCTGTTGATGCTAATAGAGATTATACGTATGGCTATAAACGGAATAAATACCTGTGTCCATTCTGCTTAAACCAAAGGGCATTAACGTATGAGCATGAGGTCAGTGTTGTGTACAGGCCATATTATTTAGACACTGCATTTACAGGATGAACAGTATACCCACAAATCTGTTTAGGTCATCCACTATCTGTGCCAAATCAAACGAGCCTTATCCTAGTTATGTTAAGTTCAGCTTCCAGTCTACCGGATGCAGCAGAATACCAGTATTTTAAATGGAGCGACTACCTATCTGATCTTCACAACATAGAAACTGGGTAACACGATAACCTTTTGGCAAATACAGTGTCGGATGATCTGGCATCTGACTATCTGTAACTACTGTCATAGTTCTGCAAATGACAGGCGGGATTTACAGCATCACGTGCTTTCTGAAAAACGGACGAGTCTCGGTATTTAATGGATGGTCACCCATCCACGAACCGACCTAGGCAAACTTTGCTTAACCGTAAAGATCAATCCGAGAGACTGTTATTATTAAGCCGCATGCTCTTCATTCACAGCCTATGTACTGATACACATACCAGTGTATAAGCTGTGAGTGAAGTTTTGATGAAATAAATTTAAAAAATATACCGACTGAACTATTTTTAGTTATTTCTTTTTTAATTTAATTAACTCGGTGCTAAATGAAGTAATCAATCATTGTCTGCGCAATAGAACATGAATTGGCAGGTAGGATCTAGTGGCCTTTCGTTATACGGGACGGGACAGATAATGGGGCCGATCAATGACACTCTATGACTTCATTTTATGAGGGATCCTGATCACTCTATTGTGGGCCATTCAAGTTGAGCCCGTGTTTCTATACGACTGAACAATATACAAATATATTATATATCTTGTAACCTTTCTTTTGTGAATTAATCATAAAAACGTGACAGAATGACGTTCAATAGTGCTATAATATGTTTTCTAGCCTAATTTGAGTCCCACTTCTGGACAAGGGCCTTCCTTTTCTCTTTCTGAACTCTTCTGTGTTGTACGATCTCATATAATAAATTATATATATAAGGTATTTTATCACAAACAGCCTGCTGCTGTTAATATCATAGCACCGCTTCGCATCGTCGCTCACCTGAGGCAGAGGGTGAAGTAAATCACGAAAATAAATAACAGTCCCAAATACACAATTTGTCACTACATTCCAAAGTGCGAAACTTTAGCTTTGTTTGTTTAACATACCCTCTTTCTCGGAACACGTTCACCGCGTTACATATGGGTCTCTCTTCCGGCTCTGATTTCGTCTTCATTCTTCTTAGATTCTCCTTTGTCTCTCTTCACATACAGTCGCAAGTCATAAGTACACTGTTTTTCGTGGCAACGTTAAAAATTCACGAATAAATCTAGGTGACCTCGATTTCCTCAAGTATATCAAATTTGGGGTTGGCGACGACGATCTCGAATTATGATATTCATGGAATTAAAATGAATTATCTATTTTTATCTTTAAGACAGAATTTACGAGAGATAAAATGATGTTAATCCGAAAACCGAATGGTTCCTAGAAGCTGAATCAGAATAAAATGTTTATTCTGAATATTTCAAATGAATCTGCATTTTCGGATAGCAATAACTCGGGATTATTTAAATGCCGGGATGATCTAGTTACCCACGGTTCTTATAAGCTTAATTAATGCTCTAGTCAATGAATTTGCTGATACCTTATGTCAGCTTAATAACTGACTGCCCAAAGAACTGCCAGTAAAATATATTTAACTGTAGTTTTGACCGCAAAATAAATTGAATGGTCTTCAAATATTGAAATGGAGAATACTATAATTGTTTTAGTCTTTTAACTCTTTGTAAACAAAACTATGCAAGAATCTTCAACTTTGAATGCAGAACTTGGTTTACGAGAAGATTTTATTGTTTGTAAAGCTGCAGTTATTTTTTGCAAACATGATTAACTACTTATTTGTATGCTTTTATGAAATATCTCTTTGGCTGGTTTGCATGTACTTTAAACTTTTATTTTAATCGTAGTTGCAAAGCTTGAAATGATCATACTAGGATAATATACAACTGCCGAAGTTTGAGTGTACTGTCGGTCTAACCCTGCGGGGACAACAGGCATGATTTTCAGTTAGGTTTATGCTAAATCAGTCACATTATTATGCTACTTTGTCTGTGCAGGTAACTTTAACTTTAAGTAATCATTTCTTGGTCTTGTTCTGTCTAGGCACAATGTACCAGGGTTATCTTATGTGATGGACTTTACTATTCATATATACATACAAAAACGCACGTCATTTGAGTAGGGAGAATCTACAAAACAAGCTGTTACGATTCATAATCATTTAATGATAGTTTGCCTAAAACTTTGTGTTGTCACTTTTTGGATATAGAAAAACACCGCTTGCTTTCATTCAGTACATCAAAAGTCAGTCCCTCGTCATCTGGTCTTCCCTAACTTGCATTTTATTTTGTTCAAGACCATAACTTTCGTCAAATCAAAAGCCCATCTTTATAATATTGGCAACGCGTCACAAAATTTAACAACATATGTCTTGGACAATTTGATGCTCCATGAGCCGCATACAATGCCCATCGTTTACCAAGAATAATATTGAAAAGAACTAAAAATACATGGAAGATGTGATGTACCTATATAGCCATAAAAAAATATGGGCATATAGGTACTTATGAGATCCGAACGCGGCCACAGTATAGATTTCTAGGTTTTGGCTATTTAGTGGTACGTGGCTCTTTTGAAATAACAACGAAGGTCTACATGACAAAGAAAATATTCTAAGAAAAAATATGATAGGAGCTGCGTGGTTGCTAAGGCGTAGCCGAATTGCTACGCTATCGTAGCTGAAAGCTTACGGACTAAACAATGTACCATTTTTACAAAATTTTGTTTTCTTTGGGTATTGGTTACTATCAACACTGCTGATTAAGGTCCACTATGACTGCCAGCTTTTGTAAGTTTGACAAGGTATTTATTACTTGTGAAACTTTATGAAAACTCAAAATTTGAAAAAGAAGAGTTTGTCACATTCTTAACCTCAAATTCTCAATTTTAATTTTGAAATTGGGGCTAAACTTTTTTTTTTGTAAGTATGAATATAAAATATAAATATACAAAGGCATAATTATTTTTGCAATAAAAGACACCAAAGTATTTCGATCGATGAATGGACATACTTCTACTACCTACCATACTTGAAGATTCTATAATCATGTAGAAAAGTCAGAACACGAAGTGATCTTCGTCCTCTAAAGTTGTTGATACAAACATACGTCACACCCCCTGCTATGAAATTGCGAAACATGAAAAGTCGCTCTGTATAAGTTCCGCTGCACTTAGACTCGATGTAGACGTGTGTATGTTGAGTTTTTATTGCCCAAGCAAGTTGAAATATGTTATGATACTTTATTTTCATGATTCATGCAGCGTAGAGAAAGAAATATATCAACTTTATGCTTCAAAATTTAATGAAATCAGTCAACTTCACAATTTATACACATACTAGCTTCTGCACAGTGGCTTCGCCCGCGTGGAAAGTGTTTTATCATCCCAAGGCAACATTATACCGGGATAAATATAAAACTATGTACTATTCAAGACTATAATTTATCACTGTGACAAATTTTATCCAGATCCGCTCAGACGGTCTGACGTGATTGAGTAACAAACATACATCCACACAAAAATTCATACATCCAAACTTTCACATTCGTAATATTAGTAAGTTATATAAGAATCTCACAACTAGCATTGTTCTAAATAAGATTTGAACCCATCACTAGCTATGACGAAAATTTCATTCGCGAGAGTAACGAATATGCATTTATAGCATACCATCCCGCGTCCCCGTAAACTTCGAAATTTATCCCACGGGAACCACCTTTATGACATAGAATTTTATGTCACGGGTAGACCACGGTCAACACGTGTACTAAATCCGTTGAACCGTTTATGTGTGATTGGATAACTAACATCTAAAATAGGACCTATAGAATCATCAACACAACTTTATTCAGAAATATTGTGCTTATTTCAAGAAAACATCACGTTCATCAAAATACGCACCATCAAAATGTAGTATTCTGCGTCGAAATTACTTAAATAAATAATTGAATTTGAAATTGTATTAACTCAAAGGCACCCTAAGCTAGGACTCAGATAACTTCGATACTTTGTCTCATTTCTTTACTTTAAAGGATTATGCCTGATGAATACTAAAAAGATTTTGCCGAAGTAAGCACGTCGTTTTTTCAATAAAGCCGATTTAAATTTTCTAGGCCTAAAAGTGCTTTAAGAGAGTATTTACTTAGATTCTATCTATCAATTTAAAAGCTCGTAGGACTTTATAAAGCTACCTACCGTTGCTTTGCCCATAAACGAAGACAATACATGACATATCTTATGTCTCTCGCAGACAGGCGTGACACGAATACGCTGCAACGATGATGGAAATACCATTTTTATAAGAATTGTTCCACGACAGTAATCTCCTTGGAATAAAACTACATCTGTCTATGGAAGCCTTAAATCTTACACTTAACTACATATCTGCACAAATTTTTACCCTAAGCAAAATACTTATAAGAAACTGAATAACACCAACACTGACTAACTTGGGACAAAAAAGAAAATTAAAAAAACCGATCTCATATCAGGATTAACATAGAACATTACTAAGAAACAGATACTATCAACATTCATTTACAATTCACCTACAACACTAGAAACAAAACACTACAAGCCACTGTTTGATGGATGACCACCGCACAGCGCATTTTTTTTTTTTTTTTTTTTTTTTTTTTTATTTGTGATGGGTTTGCTCTTGACTCTAGTCTAGGTCAGAGGTGACAGAGACAGAGTCGACGATGGAGTGAGTTTACCCAGAAGAAGCCTGTTCACTCTAACTTTGAAGAGATTCGGGTTGAAGGCGTTCGGAAACACGGACGCAGGTAGTGAGTTCCATTCATTCGCTGTGCGCATTATGAAGGATGTCTGGAAGCGCTTAGTGCGAATTGGTGGAATGGCAACAAGGTAAGGATGGTAACTTGCAGTGCGTCTAGATGTCCGATGGTAGAAGGGGGCTGGTGGGATGAGGTCGTGGAGTTCTTGAGCACACTCACCGAAGTACAGTCTGTAGAAGACCGACAAGCAGGCAACTTTGCGGCGATGAGCCAAGCTATGTAGCTTGGCATCCGCCAGTTCAACGTCGCCGATGAGCCTCTTGGCTCTGCGTTCCACCGAGTCAAGCGCGGCAAGCTGATACTTAGCTGAGCCATCCCAAAGGTGGCTGCAATACTCCATGCAGGATCGGACTTGCGCTTTGTAAAGGGTTAAAAGCTGTCCAGGCGTAAAGTATCGCTTCACTCTATTCAGGATGCCCAGTTTTTTGGCCGCAATTTGGGCTTTGTACTCAATGGAGGCGCCGAAGTTGAGATTGGATGTCAACTCCATGCCTAGGAGCTCGAGTCGATCAGTCACAGGAACAGATGTACCCCGAAAAGTAGGAGTATGATCGAAAAGACTCCTTTTAGCGGTAAAAAGACACGCCTGTGTTTTGGTGGCGTTAAAGGAGACCAGATTGTCATCACCCCACTGGGAGACAAGGCTTAAGGTCAAATCTGTCCGCTCCACCATAGCCTCTCTCAAGGAACGAACTTCATCCACGCTGGTTTTTGCGCTGGACAGGTATCTCTCTGAAACAGTACTGTCATCTGCGTACCCAACAATACCAGGCAGAAGTAGGTCATTGATGTGCAGCAGGAAAAGAGTTGCAGAGAGAACAGACCCCTGAGGAACTCCGGCGTCAATAGCCATAAGGTCAGAGGAGCAGCCGTCAATGACTACTCGGATCGACCGTTTGCTGAGGAAGTCTGATATCCAGCTACAAAAACCAGCGGGGATGCCATACGCAGGAAGCTTACTGAGCAGACTCGCGTGCCAGACTCTGTCAAAGGCCTTCGAGATATCAAGCGACACAGCAAGTGCTTCGCCGTGTCTCTCGATGGCTTCGCCCCAGCAGTGCGTGACATACACAAGAAGATCGCCAGTTGACCGTCCCCGGCGAAAGCCATACTGACGGTCACTGAGGAGATTATTGTCTTCAAGGTACGTCAGCAACTTACTGTTGAGTACCCTTTCCATAACTTTGGACAAAATGGAGGTAATGGCGATTGGACGGTAATGGGCAGGGTCTGCACGGTTGCCTTTTTTGGGCACTGGTTGCACATTTGCAAGCTTCCAGGATTTCGGCACCATTCTTTTTACAAGAGAGAGGCGGAACAAGCGTGTCAATACAGGAGACAGTTCAGGCGCACACTGCCTCAGCACTCTCGCCGGAATGCCGTCAGGCCCGCTGGCCTTGTTCACGTCTAGACTGCACAATACTCTCCGGACCTCTCTAGTGTGCACAGCGATCTCCGGCATCGAAGAGTCACAATGAGGTACAGTAGGTGGTTGCTTGGAGCCAGCGTCCAGACGTGAATTGCCAGCAAAGAGAGATGCAAATAAATTTGCTTTCTCACTCGCAGAGTGAGCCAGCGACCCATCAGGTTTCAGCATTGGAGGTAATGTGGGACGACAGAAATTCGTTTCAACCGCTTTAGACAGGGACCAAAACTGTTTACTACCCGGAGGGTGTGATGCCAGCTTGGCCCCAATACGTCCAATATGGTCAAAACGTGCCCGACGCAGAACCCGCTTGCAGAACTTGGCGGCAGAATTAAAGGCTCTCTTCCTCGCGCGAACCCTACGTGCTCTAAGTTTGCGGTCGCGGGCCCCGACCCAGGCTTTATAGGCAGACTCTTTTCGGGCCTCTGCGTGGGCGCATTCTGCATTATACCAAGGTCGGGATTTGTGACCGAGCGGAATGTCGGAGAATGGAATGAAATAATCCATTCCCTGTCGAATCACATCCCCAACCGCGTCCGCACAGCTCGAGGGGTCACCCGAGGAGAAGCACACATGCCGCCAAGGATAAGACGCAAAAAAGTGCCGCATCTCGTCCCAGTCTGCTGACTCGTATCGCCATACTCGTCTCGTGCCTCTAGGACTATCATCTGGAGGAGAGCAAGTCAACACGGATTTCACCAGACAGTGGTCAGACGTTCCCAGCGGGGCTGAGACCGACACCGAATGACTGTCCGGATCAGTTGTCAGCAGAAGGTCTAAACAATTGGGTGTATGTCCGTCAACATCCGGTACCCGCGTTGCCACATTCACCAGCTGGGTTAGATCTAGCGATAGAGAAAACTTGCGCGCCTCCAACCCGGCATGGTCAGTTTTCCGGTACGGGTACAACCACTCTTTATGATGGGCGTTAAAGTCCCCCAGAAAATTAAGCTTCGCTGTTGGGTACCGTTGCTGGGCCATGTCAGCCGACTCCACGAGGAAATTAAAAAGCGCTGTCGTCTCCTGGTCACCGGTGTGCGATCGATAGACGCCGATGTAGAGAGACTTCTCCACGCCAGTGTCCACAAGTAGCCATATGGCAGAAAACCCCGATTTCTCAAAGCAACGGAGACGACGACAACAAATGTCATCGCGGACGTACACACAGACCCCTGCTTGCTTCTTGAACTTGTGTTCAAGAGAGTAACCCGGGTAGTTGAGGTACGCCACGTCCGACGGGGTTGTTATCTTCGTCTCCGTTAGGAAAAACAGGTGCGGCTTCTCGGTCTCAAGGTGGTGGTGGACCGGATCGAGATTAGAGTGCAGCCCCCTGATGTTAGTGAGGTGCACTTTTAGTGGGAGGAAGTGCAGCCGTTGTTTCACCATATTCTTCTTTGCTTTCTTCATATTTTTAGTTTAAGAGTTTGCTGGGGAAGAAGTCGAACTGTCGAGGCGCTGTTCAGTGAACCAAGTGGAACACTGGAGCTAACCCAACCTATGGGGAACTCATCTGGAGACTGCGGGGACGCCCGAACCCCCCCGGATATGGCCACCGGGTCCTCCCATCCAGTCGCCAGCTGGCACGGTGGAGCATACCGGGATTTTTCGCGAGTTGGCGGGGCAGCCTTTGGCACGTGGCTGGCGTGCTACTTGGGCCCCCTACTGACTGCGGTCGGCCAACGGCTGGCACCGTGCTTCGGATCCCGCTACCCTCCAAAATGAGCTACCCGGCAAGTTTTGCCCAGAGACCAAGACCTGTTCTGAACAGCGCAACTGACATCCTCCTTCTCCCCCAAAGGCACTGGCACTCCCACACACCGACGGAACACAGCAAGCTGTTTGGCGCCGGACTCCGGTGGGATGGTGGTCGCGAGCCAGGCGGCCCCTTGCGGAGCCTACCACCGCTTAAGTGGGATCGTTCAGCCGTACCACAGGCAAGCCTGTGGTGCCGTTGCCCGGGATGGACCGCTAGGAGGTAGATCCCATACCCACCCCAAAACCGCATTACTTCAGACCGACTTAACATTCACTGATTCAAATAGAATTTGGTGAAACAAGCAAGAGACGCCGAACTATTTTCTATACGAAAGTCGTTCTTGTGGAAACAGTGACGTAAATAGAACGAATAAATGGACTTGTGATATTGAGATCAAACATTTTAAGTTTTATGTCATGTGTGATTCTCGGTAGCTTTGATAAAGTGTCTTGTATGTGGTGTAGGTACTTTGAATACTCCGGTATCACGAAGTTTTTATAGATTTTGAACTTACAAACATACACGTCAATAATACCTGTGTTCTTTGATTAATAATAATAAGCCTTTATTATTTCCCATCCATACAGTTTTACATACAATATTTACATTTAAGTTTTACATTTAAGTTTTACATACAAGTTTTATATACAAGTTTTACATATCCATAAAGTTTACATACGTTTTACACATTTTTTTTATATACGTATTATAGATATACATATTTTTTTTTTTTTTTACCTATGGTTTTGCACTAATACACCTTTACATTTTTTTGGATCGGAACCCCTATTTGGGTATAGGCCTCCTCCAGTTATATTTTGTTTTTAAATTTTTTATTAGTTTTTGAGTTATGTTTACTGGAGGGTTTTGGTCATTTTCCCCCACGGGGACCAGCCGGCTTGGGGGTAGTTTTTCTTGGTTGTTTGATGACGATTGTACTATGACGGTTCTTGTCTTTCCGGTTTCCAGTGTACGTCATTTTTATGCATTGGTCTTCTTTTCTCTTGTTGAGTTTGATCTCGTACGAGCCATATATTCATACGCATTGGTTGTTGATGGCGCGGGTGGGTACTAGCTGGCTAGTGGTTGTATCTCCATAGGTTTTATTTAATTAAGAAAGGGGGAAAGAACACAAGATTGAGAAAGGCTGCTGATTTCGCAACTAAGGATAGAAAATTGACCAACCTTAGCACCACGGTGGGCAGTCCAGCTCGGGCCTCGATCCAGGTGCCAGTGCTGCTGCGACCTTGATGCGCTCTTCTCGGTCTTCTTGACGATGAGGTCGATATGAGGGTTGTGTACGGCACGAAACAACCTCAAGGGGCGGTTTTAATCCAAAATTGTGGATAAACAGAAAAAGCGGCACAGACACGACCACGCGGCGGCGATGTCGGTCATATTCTACCTCAGTACAAAACCAAGCAGCGAAAAATTAAAAATATAAAGTAAAAAGCGGGTAGAATAAAACTATACCTAAAATAAAGAAGCGCCAACGAAACGGCGCGAACATGCCCCCGGCCTTAAAACCATCGGTTTTAAAAATACACTAAACTATAAGCCGGGGAGCGGGAGAGGCGCTATTGCGAAGGTAGAGGGCAAAGGCGGACGGCAGGTCTCTTATAGATCCCTGTCGCCGTCTTAACAAGAGCGACTCTACTGATCCCGTCTTTGCCGGGATAGGTTTCAAGAATTATACCTAATGGCCAAGATAGAGGTCCAACGTTATCAGTAACTACAACCACGACGCTACCTATCTGTATAGGATCTGAATGAGTGTTCCATTTCCCTCTGGATTGCAAAAGGTGAAGATATTCACGTTTCCATCGTTTTGCGAATGATTGCACCAATTGATCTAATAAAGCGTATCGTTTCTTTAAACTAGTGTCATCACCGGTAGCTTCGCAAGCGGGTAAACTCTTTAGCGGCGTAGACATCAGGAAGTGCGATGGAGTCAATGCGCTTAGCTCAGAGGGATCTTCGCTAAGGGGCGTGAGCGGACGCGAATTCAAAACGCATTCAATTTGTGTTAAAACAGTTAACATCTCTTCGTAGGTCAACAATTGAGAACCTATAACCCTATATAAATGAGTTTTGAAGCCCTTAACAAATATCTCGTAATGTCCACCGAAATGTGGAGTGCGCGGCGGATTGATTTTCCACGTTATTTTATGTTCAGCCAACTCGGTAGAGAACGCGGTTTTATACTCATCAGAATTGACTAGAGCGTAGATGTCCGAAAGAGCGTTATTCGCACCGACGAAGACGGTTCCTGCGTCAGAGTACATAGTTTGCACAGCACCCCGTCTGGCTAGAAAACGTTTAAACGCTGAGAGAAATGTACTCGTACTAAGATCGGTAGTCAACTCGACATGAACAGCGCGAGTGACTAAGCACACGAAAATGCATAGATATGCCTTAATAGAACGAACGCCACGTTTACGTTGCGGGATAATACTAATAGGACCCGCGTAATCAACAGCCGTGCGTGTAAAGGCTTTAGCTTCAGTTACGCGGCACGCGGGCAAATCCCCCATGAAGGGGTGCACGGCCTTGGGTTTAGCGCGGAAACAGAAATTACATTTATGCACGATACGACGTACGACATTACGACAAGACAGTATCCAATAACTTTGCCGCAAAATTGACATAAGAGCCACCGGACCAGTATGACAGTTGCGGCGATGATAGTGCGACACGATCAAATCGGTGATGCGGTCTTTATGCGGAAGCAGCAAAGGATGCCGCTGTTCATCGGTCAAATCAGCGTTACGGAGTCGACCTCCGACTCTCAATAAGCCCTCACTATCAATAAAGGGGGAGAGGCGTCTTAACGCTGTGCGACAATTTTTGTTTGCTCTTAAACGTGCAATTTCGTCAGAAAAGTAAAATTCTTGTAAAGCGGTAATTAAGATCTTTTCAGCAAAAATCGCATCCGATGCGGTAATAGATTTAGATCGCGGCAGTTTACCTAAAAACTTGTAAACGTAGATAACGGAATGAAGTAGCACCGTCCACTTAGATACGCGATGCGACAATGCTAGAAGTGGATGCGGGTCTACACCTACATCTGCTACAACCGGTAATGAAACCACTTTGGTTTCCGGCAACCGTACATCGATGGCACTAGTGTCGACAGAGGTAACAGGCCACGTGTCGACGCTCTGTTGAAGCCATGATGGTCCACTGAACCACATCGGGTGCGACAACAATTGCTTCGGAGACAAACCTCGCGATAAGCAGTCGCTAGGGTTGTCGGTACCGGGAACGTGAAAGAAATGTTCCGCGGGAAGGCAATCTAAAATTTTTGTAACACGCGTAGCGACGAATGTTTTCAAAGTTTGAGGATCAGAATGAATCCAATGTAATGCGACCATTGAGTCGGTGAAACAAAATATATTTTCAATATTATGACGCGGTTTATAAGTGTTCATAACTCGTTGCACTAGTTTAGACATAAGTAAAATGCCACAGAGCTCAAGTCTGGCAACCGATATCGTTTTGAGAGGAGCGACTTTGGATTTCGCGCACACCAGGTTGACAACCGCTGGGGAGTGGGGATCTTGCTGAACTTTAACATATACGGCGGCTCCGTATGCTCGTTCACTCGCGTCGGAAAATGCGATAATAGTGAGGAGGTCATTCCTAAACACCTCAAGATGACGGTTTATCTTTAAGTCCCGTAATGCGGGCAGTTCGCGAAGATAATTCTCCCAGAGAACCATTACATTCTGGGGCGGCTTGTCGTCCCAATCCAGGTTGAGAACAAAAAGCTTCTGTAAGATTAATTTCGCGTAAAGAATAGTTGGCGCGATTAAACCTAAAACATCAAACTGGCGAGCAATAACCGATAAGATGTTGCGTTTGGTACATGGACGGTTGTCAAGAGCGACAGAAAAAGAAAAAACATCTGTGGTAGGAGACCATTCAAGGCCAAGAACCTTTAGACTTTGATTAGGCTCATCGAAATTTACTTTTGAAGAATAGCGGTGGGTATCAGGCAATGATTCGAGTAACTCTGCCGAGTTACTGGACCATTTCATAAGGCTGAAGCCCCCGGCCGTAAACAATCCTAACAGCTCATCTCTGAGCCGTAACGAGTCCTGGACGGTGGGAACGGAGTAACAAATATCGTCCATGTAACAATTATGCACAACAACATCTGCGGCGCGCGGGTAAGATGCGCGTACGTCATCACAAAGTTGTCTTAAAACTCGCATGGCGAGGAAAGGACTACAGCGCAATCCAAAGCAAACGCGGTTAAATTGATAGGTATCAAGCGGTAAAGTACTATCAAAGCGGTATAAAAATTTTTGAAACATTCTGTGATCCTCGTTAACTAAAACCTGTAAAAACATCTGATGTATGTCACTGGTAAAAGCCACGGGATATAATCGGAAATCGAGTAAAATTAAAAACAAATCGTTTTGTAAATTCTCACCCTGATATAACAAATCATTGAGTGATTTACCTGAATCAGTTTTGGCGCTGGCGTCCATAACCATTCGCACCTTTGTAGTTACTTTATCTTGCCTAACAACGGCATGATGTGGTATATAAAAACCCGAAGGTAGCGCACCAGCATCATCAAGTAACGAGATATAACCCTTCGATAGGTATTCCTTAATAATCGCATCATATTCCAAACGCAACTCTGGAGAAGCGGTTAACTTACGCTCCAAGTACATATAACGACGCATAGCAGTTTTGTATGAGTCACCGAGCTCAGAAGGGTCGCGCGCAAAAGGTAACGCTACACTATAACGTCCTGTGTCATCACGTGACACGCTTGAGACAAACAGCTTCTCGCACTCCCTAGATGCGGCGTTCAGAGGGCGCTCGGGCGCTACTTCTTCGAGCTGCCAGAACCTTTCTAGCATATTTGATAACGGAGGTTCATTCTGTACAAACGAGCACAAAGAAACGAACTCAGTAGACGGATTACTAATAGGACAATTTCCTACGATTATGTAACCAAAAATCGTTTGTATACCGGTAGGTAACCCGGGCGGACCATTTACGCGTCCCGAGAGTAAAATTTCGGCAAACTGCGGTGCACCGATGAGGATGTCAATTTCCCCAGGTGAATGGAAACTACTGTCAGCTAACTGAACGTGGTTTAAATAACCGAGCGAAGCGGGCTCGATACGAGCAGAAGGCAAATTATCCGTAATTTTATCAATGACGTAAGAGTCAAGCGTGAGTAAAATATTTTTATCGTTCGAAAACAAATTTACGCTGACGGAACCCTTAATCGGATTAGGCGATGAACCGATCCCCTTTACAACAGCACGCGTTATTCGATTAAAATTTACGTTAAGTTTTGCTAAGCATGTCGTTGTAATAAAATTGTTTTGCGATCCGGGATCAATAAGCGCGCGAGCATTGTGCAACACACCCGCAGAGTCAGGTATTAAAACTTGAACCGTGCCTAAAAGACAGGTAATATTATTATCTCGGCGGTTATTAAAATTGCACAACGAAATGTTATTTTGTAGCGGAGGAGGCGTCGATAGTGCTGATAAAGCAACATGTACCTGCGGGGCGGTAGATGTCGGCGCCGGCGGAATAACATTATTATGCGCGGGCGCTACGCCGGGCGCAGGAGGAGTCAGCTGTTGTTTTCTACATAACAGCGAGTGGTGCCTACAATTGCAATAGCGGCAACGTACTTCCGACTTACAAGCTACGTTATTATGGGACAAACTGAGGCAGTTCGTGCATCCATTTCGAGTTTTAATAAAATTAAATTTATCATCCAGCGGTAATTTTTGATATTTAAAACATTTAAACAAGTTGAAATGATTTTCCAACTCGCAAAACGGACAAGATTTATTTTTATCCTTTATCTGCACCGACGCGCTAGTACCTACAAAGGAGTGGGTAGACTTAGAAACATTTTTGTTCATGTCGGTACCGACGCGTTTCGTCGTAGCGTTTGCCGAAGTGCGGTCTAATATTTTCGATTGTTCACGCAGAAAAGTGATCAAGTCCTCGTAGCTAGGCAAAGCAGTCTCTCGCTTAAACATTTCAAAAGCGCGAGCGGTCTCCGGGTCTATTTTCTTTAAAGCGAAATAAAGAAGAATAAAATCGGACAAGTTGCTAAGTTTTAACGTTTTTAAACTCGACACGGCAGACGCAAAATGTTCTAAAAACGAGTCTAAATTCTTAGTGTTAGCAACGGAAAAAGATTTGAATTCAAACATTTGATCCAAATACGCGGTGGCTAAATAACGTTTGTCTTCATATTTGTTGACCAGCGTGGTCCATATCAAAGTATAATTGTCAGCGTTCGGTGTAATTCCTGACACAGTAGAAAGTGCCCGGCCCGATAACTGTCCCATCAAATATTGAATACGTTCGTTATTAGTAAGATCAGTATTCTCGTGTATAGCAGTCCTAAATGTTTCATAAAAAGTCGACCAATTTGCGGGTAAACCGGAAAAACTGACTAACTCTAATTTGGGCAGATTCAAATTTGATTTTTTATAACTGTTACTGGAAGACGATTTTTCAACTTTGGGTATATCCCGGCCAGCAACTATTTTGTTGGCTTCATATTTGCAACGACAGTATAAGTCCTCAAATGTAGACAAACTTTGATAGTTAGGTATGAAATCTGGATCCAACATCAAATTCAACGTATTAAATTCATCGACAATTTTTATGAATTCGTCGCGCATAGTATCAATGGAGACCATACTACATAGAAAATTCTCCACCTTACTAGGGTCCGAAATCATTTCATATCTTGAGTCATAAATTCTCTGAAGCCTAGCATAAACTTCATCGCGTTTCCCTACGAGCCTTTTAATGGTTAAATTAAGCTTATCTCCTTCCGTAGAACTCGCAGGCATGATGAGATTTTGTTAAAAAATATTCAAGTTATAAAATACCCGAAACAGCGTTACTGACTGCAACATAGACTTCGAGAACAAAGGAACGCTCGGAACGGAACGGCCGGTGATAACACGTTCTTATATACGTACCGTCGTTAATTAGCTTAAAGACTTTTGACAAAATGCAATATAAATACGTTTAAGTACTTACTAAAAGTAATGCAATTTGTCCGTTAAGAAATGGAACACGATAAATGATAAATTATAGCGGGTAGGTAATTACAGCAGGTAAATTACCTTCGTAACTAAGCGGTAAGAAAAATAGTTTTAAAACTAAGCGGAAAAATAGAAACTAGTTTTGAAAACTAAGCGGAAACACAAATAGCGGGATATAAAAATGTGATACTCGGTTAAAGGCCGAGAAATAACGTAAGGTGCGGCTCGAAGGCCAAAAAAAATGATGGCGCGGGTGGGTACTAGCTGGCTAGTGGTTGTATCTCCATAGGTTTTATTTAATTAAGAAAGGGGGAAAGAACACAAGATTGAGAAAGGCTGCTGATTTCGCAACTAAGGATAGAAAATTGACCAACCTTAGCACCACGGTGGGCAGTCCAGCTCGGGCCTCGATCCAGGTGCCAGTGCTGCTGCGACCTTGATGCGCTCTTCTCGGTCTTCTTGACGATGAGGTCGATATGAGGGTTGTGTACGGCACGAAACAACCTCAAGGGGCGGTTTTAATCCAAAATTGTGGATAAACAGAAAAAGCGGCACAGACACGACCACGCGGCGGCGATGTCGGTCATATTCTACCTCAGTACAAAACCAAGCAGCGAAAAATTAAAAATATAAAGTAAAAAGCGGGTAGAATAAAACTATACCTAAAATAAAGAAGCGCCAACGAAACGGCGCGAACAGTTGTATTGACTTTCTTCGATGCTACGTACAATGGTTTTTCTGTCTGCGGTCTGCTGAGGTTGGGCGAATAAGATGGATCCCTTTTCCTTTTTTCTCGATTTACATCTATTTGGTTTTTGACTATCAGTTTATCTACTTTTAAGTAAGCTATATTACCCTTCTTTCGTTCCTCTTCAAGCTTTGGTTGTAACGCTTTTCGTGTTTCTAATATTTCCTTTGTGTAGTCTTCCTTCACGTATATATCTTGAGGTAATTCATTTTTGGATTTCATTACTTCGATTTTCCTCCAATGCGATACAAATGAAATTAAGATAGGTCGCGGCGTACTTTTTACTTGCCCAATTCTAAAGGCGTTCATAATTTCATGTTCTTGCAGGTTTAATCTAAGGTAATTGTTAAGTTTTTCAGTTACGTTTTTCACCAAACTCGAGCCATCATGTTTGTCTTTCTTTTCTCCAAAGAGAAGTATGTTACTTTTCTTTTTAGCCATTTCCAATCCCTTAACTTTCTGCTTCAGTTCTTCTTCTTCATTTTTAAGTTGTTTATTTTCTTCGTCTAACTTTTTAAAACGTTCGTTAATTTGTTGTACTACATTCTTAGTTACAGATTCCGTTATTGTTATGGTCTGTTGTTTCATTTGCTCTTGAATTTTTTCTAGTTATATTTGCATTTGGATTTCCATTTTTAATTAACTTTTTTGTGCGCTTTTACTTAGTAATTTTGAGGTAATTTTAATTATTAGTCTGGCAACACTGACAGAATAGTAACTTTTTAAATTCTCGTGTTGACAGCACTATCTGTCAGTTATTACTTGCAGTTCTATAATATCAACAATTTGTCTATGGTTCGGGTTGCGGATGCACTTCACTAAGTTTTATTTTGAGGTTATCTTTTTAGCATCAAAAAAATCGTACTGTTCAGCTATTTATGTATTTTAATGATTAATTTTAGCACCAAATGTCTTCTTGTGAATTGAATTGTGATGTTCTTCCCGTTTTAACCAGGATGCACTTGATTATTATTGTGAAACTGAATATTATTGTAAGAGCAAAATGACAACACGTCTGAGTTACTTTGACACCGAAAACCACTTTTTTGATTAGTAGTCTTCATATAACTTGATACAAATATTAAACAAATTGAGATTTAACTTCGGGGTTCACCCGTTCCACCGGCGACCTCAACCATTCCTTTCCATCAGGTGAGAACGAGGACAAGAGCTAGCTCATCACAGATTGAAAAAAAAAAGGATTTATTTCAACTTCCATGTAGTTGATATTTGATCAATGCAAAGTCTAAACAATCATCATCACCAAGGCCTATTACGGTAGCTTCCAATCAAAATGGATACAGCAGGTGAACCGAAATTTTACATTGAAGGACTGCCTGTCTGATCTCAACCCACAAGTCGTTACGACATCCTGGGTAACACGATACTCCTTAGTATCTTGGTTGACAGACATACATCTTTAAATGAAGGTAGTTTAAATCCAGGGGAGGGTCGATCCGCTACATGAGACAGTATCGATTTGTAAAGATTAAATTAAAAAATAATGAAAAGTCCCAAAAAATCGTCGGTTAATTTTTTTGTGTTTTAGTTTTTATTACTCTTTTATTTTATCTATATATATTATAGATACTGTTTCATTTATTGGATCGACCCGGTACAATTTAACGGTGTATATTTAGAACAATGGAGTTAATACAGCCTCTACTACGGACATGATAATGCTGAGTTCCCAACTATACTGCTAGCCTTGCTATAACTAGCTACATACCCGTATATAAGTTATTAGGCACTAGCTGAATGCAACTACAACTACACAAGAAGAGCTTCGCCCTCCATATTAATGTATTTAACCAACACATTTTCGACGACAGCGTAAATTATAATGTTGTTAGCTTCAAGCGAAACGCCCCAATATATGTTGCTACGTCGATATAATAAGAAAATGTTGTGTAATTTAGTGTTCGGTTCAGTAATTATAATTGTTTTCAGGGAAAAAGTAGACTTCTTTGTAAAACCCTTTGTCTGAAAATCACTACTACATACGATAGTTATAATTAACGCAAAACATTACTTGTTAATAATTTTGTTCTGGTTTGAAAGGTATTATTTATTTCAGTTAAAGTACAGTAACGTGCTATTTAGAGGCTTTAAACAAAAGGTATTTTATCAGCGATAGTTCTGCGATAGTGATTGTCAAAAAGGCCAAAACGCATACCCATAGGGTTGTTAGAGCTTCCAACACGTGGCCTATCCTAAGGACATTCTGATCGTCGAATCGTTATAGCTGTCATTAATTTCGATGGTCGAGATGACAGATGGCCAGGGATTGAACATGTGACATTTCGATAGCGCTTGACAAATATTATATATTTTTGTCATTCTCCATTATCGTGATGCATTAATTGATTACATTTCACTTATCTAGAGCCTCAGGTCGGCAATTCCATTGCTAACTAATTAGTTAACACTGTGTCATCCCAAAGTTAGTATTCGCAAATAAATATAATCCACTAAAAATATTTCAAGCACAGTACTATCTTATCTATTTAAAGGCATTTGGTTTTGAATTCGTATAATAATAATTACATTCTAGTGCCCCAGTTTCGGGAAAGCAGACGCTAATGGAAGTTATTTTGTGTTCTGCGTTGAATCCCAAAGAAAGATACTTAGCGAACGTAACAGAATAATTAATTCAATTTATTTCAAACTTAAATAACGAAATAATGTGAAGTAAAGTAACGTTTGAATTTGTAATGAAACATAAAACCATTTCCAAGCAATTAGAAACTTGAAATTACGTAAACGATTCATTTGTACGAAAAACATAGAGAAGTATACCCAGGTAAAGTTGTAAGTGGTTTCAATAAATAAATTGCAATACTTTCATTTAAGTTTACGGTAAAACCAAACGTTTGCCAAGTTTTCTTGTTAAGCGGAAAGAATTAAGTTCTGAATTCCCCAGAGAAAGCATGGTGAGGTGGAAGATGGAGGTGGTTGATTACAAGGCACGCTTCTGACCGTCAGTCTGTGATTGAGGCAGCATAATGAGCTCTTCGGTAGATACCGACCCTTACGCAAGCCACACACTTATTTATGTTATCCTACGTAAATATTAAACTTACCTGCCTTTCCAAAGAAGTCTGTACTTAGATAAATTTTTATTTGTATTCCTACTCAATACATTAAAAGTCTTTGCCCGTTTTATTGAATTCTGTATATCAGCGTAGCCTTATCTTTACTTCTGAAGTTTGATAAAATCATATTTGAATATAAAGTAGACCAAATTTAATGACGGAAAATATTTGCACTTCGAAAATTTGAAAAGAATTTAATATTACAACGCAGCGAACTTTTATTACTAAGTTACTTCGTAATTGAAACAAAATTGTATTAATCCAATAAAATATTATTTGATATATGCAGACGAGATTGCATTTCATTCGACTTTTTGAAAGATTTCTACAACCATTGTCTATACATTTTTAGAAAAAGTCTAGCTAAAGTGCATTTCCTAATGTTAGATAAAGTCCAGAAACATCACTCTGTAACCTAATTTAAAGTGAAGTTTATTATACACACTCTATTACTGCAAGCAAATAAAAGATTATAATTTTCTTGAGTTTTATAAAGAATCTTTCTTGCTCAAGAATCTTGGAACACAATGAATGGAATTGCTATTTGAAGTTTATTTTCCTGTAGTTAATGTTATACAAACTTTTAGAGATAAGATTCGTTCAAACTTTGGCTTGTGTCCAAAACTGCCTTCATTCCTCTGTCGTACTTGGTTTGCAAGACAAACTAACAATTAACTTGTCACATAAACTAGAAAGATAATGTAAGCGAAGACATTACCTATCCGTGTAAAATTTCATAGGGTCAGTTAACGAACCTCAACTTTGACCTATACCTACGCTGAATGAAAATTTAAGATCGGTCTCCTGCCTTTTTAACGACACCGGAACCTAAATAAACTTTTTTCGCGTCGGTGTCAGACACACCCTGTATATTCGACTACCAAGTATAATTCATAAAAATTATCTTTAATAATGAAATATAATATACCTGCAGATTTTTGCATTAGACTCTTAGTCTCTCAATCACATTAATGTGTCTCTAGCCTACCGCAACGATAACGTATTACCCATTTCGAGGTATTTTCTTACGTATATATTTCCACATGGTAACTTTTCTGGACAGAACGCACCTGGATATTGTTTGCCGTTTGTTGTGAGATAAACAATCGTGTTCGAGTTTTGGATCAACTTTGTGTTTGTATTTTGTTTATTTCGTTACATTAGGTTTTGTGGAAGATTCTCCAGATATTGACGGTGTGCAGAATTTACTTGGTACTTTTGTAGGTGAACAATGATATGTGACTTTCCAACTGATTCAAGGCGGCTAAGGAACAGAACCTACACTTGCATGATTCTTGGAAATTCCGCGAATTATTTTTATTACATATGACACGAATTAAAGTAAATAACAATCAAATTCATATAAAATTACGAGAAAATAGTCATACTATATACTAATACTCCATAGCTTTATCCAGAAGGAAACACAAACAAAATACCAGTCTGTTACTGTTCCACTGCAGGGCAAAGGCCTCTTCTGATGCAGAGAAGGCACGAGCATTATTCACCACGCTTAACCAATACTGGTTGGCAATTTCCAACCTCAAGGCAAGGTTTCCACAGGTAACCACAAGAATAATCTAATATTAATAACCCAGCAGGTGACTTCTAAAAAGGCTCAGTTTCAAATACATCAATGGGCGAAAAATAAAATAAAATAAAAAATATGCCAATTAGGCCGCGCGATTAATTTTACCGTTTTCCCGCGCCGTTATCTATTGAGTTACGAGCAATTTCGATATCAATTTATCACACCGGTAAATTCAAACTGATATTGCTTTGCAGACTTATTAAGTGCTTAACGCGAGGGAACTCCCATGGAATACGGGGAATTGATAAGAAGCCATTTAGAGAACATTTTTTGAACCATCTTAAGGAAATCGACTCTTTAAACGTAAACTACAAAAATATGTAGGTATATTTGTTTTTGCATAAACTTAATTTTTATGAATGATACTTGATAGTAAAAAAGATTGCTGCAACGTTGCTTGGAAATATTTCACATCATCACATCATCAGCCTATTAATGTTCCCACTGCTGGGACACAGGCCTCCTCTCTGTGAGAGGGAATGGGCCGTAATCCACCACGCGGGCCCAGTGCGGGTTTGTGAATGTCACATGTCTTCGAATTTTTGGTTCTAGGACATGCCGGTTTCCTCACGATGTTTTCCTTCACCGTTTTGAGAGCAGTGGTGATGAAATAATTTACACAAATTAAAGCGCCTGCCTGGGCTCGAACCCACGACCTACAACTTAAGTCAGTACTCAAGTCGCGGCCGGTACCACTGGGCCACTGCTCTTAAATGGAAATATTTAGCAGCCGTAATAACCCAAACTAAATAAATTTAAATTCATGTTTGATTGCATACACATCCACGATACAGAATAAATTCCTAGTTTAAGGCAAAATTTAAAAAAAATAACACACAAAAAACTGTTTGCGGCCAGATGCAGTCGGGCAACCCTGCAGTAACTGTGTAAAGTTCTCGCCAAACTTCTTGGCCGCCCTGAAGTTAGCTACAATGGCTGCACAGTAGTAAATCTTATACAAAAACAACACCGTTTCGCGCCTCGCGCATGCGGTAAACCAACTTCAGGGCGGCCAAGAAGTTTGGCGAGGACTTTACTAGGATCTCATACTATAAAATATAAGGGTATAGGTAAGCGTTCTCAGCAACATTATTATTTTACATTTGGATATTTATCTAAATTTACCTCGAGACTAAACCGGACTGTCTTTATCAATCAAACGAAAACCTACGTAGGACACCTACAGTTTAACAGTTTTTTGTTGAATACTACAGTTACACCCTTTAAAACCTTTAGGCAACAAAAAACGTTAGAACATGATTTTTCTTTCTTTCTTTTATTTCTTTATTTTTTATTTTTCTATTTATATTAAAACAAAAAACATTATATAATTAAGCCTACAAAATAAGTGCTTGTTGCTTTCAGTGCCGGATGTAAGGTTTCTAATAATCTACCTTACAACCCTTTTAAGTGTACCTAAGCAAAGACAGCGTAGTCTAAAGGGGCGAGGCTTAATAGCGAGCATTTGTCCGGTCCAGCGTGAAAGGGGACCCATCGGTCGGACGTAAAGGCTTACTTGAAATCTAAAGGCTTACTTAGACAGGAGCGACGCGAAAAAGCGACTTTGGAGAAGTGATTAACGTTTTTAAACATTGAAGACGATGAAAACACGTCGTCGCGTTCACGGTTCGTTCGGATCGTATCAATCTGGTTAAAATTGTCTATGTAGAGGAAGCTATACAAGTGCCATGATTTGATTCACGCTTGGCAATCTGATACCTAACTGGCACGTATCGGATTGCCAAGCGTAGTGTCAGCAATACAGTGAACACATTACCGTTAACTGATTCATTTTAAAGCTCCCACAGATTGGCTCGACGCGACAAAACGATAGGATGAACATTAAACATATATTATAAATTGTTCCACTAATATATCCATACAAAAACTGGTTGTCGCATCTTTGCGTCAGGCCTCTCTGAGGAAACCTTAATACCATTTGCCTGATGCGTATGATGTGAAACTGTGAACGCGATCCTTCAAAACAAAGCAGGTACTTGTTTACTATATATATTTTGGACATCAAAGTTCAATAGGGTAACAGTGTCCCGGAATATTTTAATCTGTAACGGATCTCACCTGAGTTGCGCTTCGAGTACTTTAGTTGGATAAACGATAAGTCTCCTTACCAAAGTTTGGCAACGTACAGCGTTGCAGCAAGTATGAATGTAATGTGTAGGTAGGTGTCTGTTTATACCAAGTTACTTACGAAGGATTTATGCCTTGTTTCCGAAATAATGTGTTCCGAAACAGTATGCTGCATGGAGTAAACTATGGAGCTATGGAAGCTCACTATGTACTGATAGCAATCGTTCCCTTTTGGATTGCTATCTATTTCGCGCGAACTGGGCTGTAAAGATAAGAGATAATTCAGGGAGATTGGGAAATACATCTAGGCAAAGAACTGTGGGATGTAACTCGAGTGATCGGATTTGCATAGGCAATGCCTTAGATATACATACTTGAAAATTAAGTGGGGTCAGTTTCTGCGACAGTATTTATTTTAACCAATAATTCAATACAAACTATTTTTAGGGAACTTTGCTTTAACATTAATAACATTATTACACCCACTAAACAAAGCTAAAAAACTAGCTTCTTATTATATATAATGCTAGTTATATGAGGTTAGTGACATCCCACTCAAACAACAACTAATATTATTCATAAGATGTTTTTTGACATCCCCAGCAGAACAGCATTTATGAATGAAAACCCTCTATCAACAATCTACTAGTCGGTAGAAATTATATTGGTAAGGATTATTATTTGTATCCCCTCAGTTCTCTCATACTAATAACATAATTTAATTTGTAATATAATTTCGTTTGATAACTACGTATATACTGAGTTAACTGTGAAATAATTTGTTCGTTTTAATTGGAGAAACACTAGGATTTAATTTAGATATTTTTGATAATAACTCATTATCCCAGACGTAACAGATAACTTAAACAGAGCAGGCTGTTTAACCTAAAAACATACTACTTTTATGTCTGACTGTAACTTCGCCGAGGTTCGACAGCTGCTGGTCGATTCTGTAGACATGTCACGTGATGACTTAGTGAAAGTGAGCTGTGCTTCCAACCGATGCTAGAGATTGACAGCTCACGTCACTGAGGACACAGTATTGATATTATCACTACCTACTGTTTTTGGACGAAAAAAAATCCGGTGCCTAAGGACACACCATGTAGGTATAATATCTAATCCTAAGCAAATAAAGGCAACCAAATCTAATAGAGTAATACACTCGCCTACAAATTCTAATGAAAACATTTGCTTATTTGCGGTGTGAAGCGAGTCTTGAATAAAATTATTATCAGAAAGTCTGGCGCCCCATCCTCGTCAATTTCTTGATATCAAGCCAAGTTGCTGAGTAAGCTGTAATTGCATAAATTAGCGCGGATACACGATCAAAGGAGCCAAATGGGGTACCGAGTGTCAACACACTGTTCGTACTGGAACGTTCCATCACAGTGTAACAGTCGTTCAGTAATTATATTAATATCAAACTACTGACCCGGACACAATGCTTAGAAGTGTGCTGAGGCACGTTTTTAATGCGATGAGAATAGATATAATTATGTTCTCAAAATAGGGCTGTTTGTTGTTTAATCTGTTTAGTTTGTAGCTCCGAAAAATACCTAGTATGTTAAATTAGATTTTTCTGAAAACTTGATCATTTCCTGAACAAGTTATTGAAAAGAAATCTCGTTACAAAATGAACGATAAACTAAAAATTTCATTTTCACTTAAATAAATGTATCTGGTCCAAGTAAGTTGGTAAAATTTATAACAAGAACGTCTCATATTTGAATGCGAAACTAGATTCTTTTTTTTCGATTAGTTACTCAACTCAATTTTGAGAAAATAAATACATGATTCTTTCATAATTTGCAATAAATTACAAGCCTCGTATAATTGTTCATATCTTTCTTTAGCCCTACAGTGACTGCGCCTTAGGTCTTGTCAGTGTCTTAAGAGAACACATATTAATGTATGGATCGGCGTCCCCTTTTTACTTGATTAATCCTGGTGACCACTTCTACGGCTGAGCGGAATTCCAATAGACTGGAGATGCGCCGGTGCTCTTCAAATAAATGTAATTCCGACTGTGGTGACCGCATTCTTGGTTTCTTAATTGGGGTGTAATGAGGACGTACTGCTCATGATACTGAACGTAAGGAAAGGTGGGTACCTATCCTTATGTACTTGACGCGTGAAACGAGGACATGAAGCAAAAAGGCTACGAACATTGGCTAATTTCCATATAGGTTTTATGCCAAATTGTTTGATGGAAAAGATATTATGTAAATACGGATTTACATTAAAAAAAAAGGTTTTTTTTTAAAAAGAGTTACTGTATATCATCTTTTTTAAGGTTGTGATTAAAACATTCATAGTATAAAAATAGGACAAAACTTTCTCAAATAAGACTGAAAAAAAAACGCGATAAACTTTTGTGGATTCGCCCTGAGGGAAATTTTACTTGGAAACAAAACGCAAAAACCGAGTTTAAGAGGGGTTGGAATTGAAGTTTCTACAAATTATATAGTCACCTTGACATCGTGAAACAAAGCTGGACCCCGGGCTAAACCGTAAAGGCTTCAAGTTCACTTGATACCAGTAAATCAATTTGCCAACGAGGTTTACATACATTGTGGACGAAGCCCTCATGTGATACAATTTTGGGACAAAGCGACATAGTAGTAGCGACAACTACGCAGTTGCGAAATTTGCTTATCCAGTAAAGTTTAGTTTTCAAAGCTGAGATTTTTTTCATGCTTGTGAGCAGACCACAAATTAAGTTAATTGTGCTAAGTAAACTACACTGTTTAAGTATAAAAAAATATCTTAGTTTAAACTGACTTTGTCTTCTGCAAACACCCGGTTGCAGATTTAGAGTTATACTAAGCTTTACACCTTAGGGTCGGTTCTTCGGCCACCATAGGCTTGGACTTGCGGATGGCTAGTACCCATGGCTCGCCGTTTGATACGGACCAGGCCCGAGTCGACGGCACGTAATGTTCCACGCGCGCCTCACAGATATGTTAGCAGAAACAGACGGGGTCCGCTTGGGCCAATACTTGTCTGGTTCGCGTAAAAATTTGAAAGAAAGTTACCGCAGCCCTGGCACACGAAACTGAAGGAACAGGGATGGGTTTTGGTCAGTAAAAGTCCGACACGCCCTCCCGCTCCACCCAGAACGGCAGAAGCCGTTGGATGATTTTCAGGGTCGGTTCTCAGGTTCGGTTCTTAGACGGGCTCTTTAAATAAATCATTGTAAAATACATAACTAGTAGATTTAGTGAAGAGATTAGAATAGTAATAACCATTACTATTATATATTTTACTTAAGAGTCAGTCGCGCATTTTCTTAAAGCTGCCTAACTCTGTTGTTTTACTCTTAATCCTCACCACTATGACTTAAATGTCAGTCGCGTATAGCTGCATTTTCATAAAGCTTCCTATTACTCTGTTGTTTTACTCTTAATCCTCATCACTACGACTTATATATCAGTCGCGTATAGCTGCATTTTCATAAAGCTTCCTATTACTCTGTTTTTTCACTCTTAATCCACACCATTACGACTTAAGAGTCAGTCGCGTATAGCTTCATTTTCATAAAGCTGCCTATAACTCTGTTGTTTTACTCTTAATCCTCACCACTACGACTTAAGAGTCAGTCGCGTATAGCATCATTTTCATAACGTTGCCTATTACTCTGTTATTTTACTCTCAATCCTCATCACTACGACTTAAGATTTAGCCGCGTATAGCTGCATTTTCATAATGATGCCTATTATTCTGTTGTTTTACTCTTAATCCTCACCACTACGACTTAAGAGTCAATCGCGTATAGCTGCATTTTCATAAAGCTGCCTATTATTCTGTTGTTTTACTCTTAATCCTCACCACTATGACTTAAGAGTCAATCGCGTATAGCTGCATTTTCATAAAGCTGCCTATTATTCTGTTGTTTTACTCTTAATCCTCACCACTATGACTTAAGAGTCAATCGCGTATAGCTGCATTTCATAAAGCTGCCTATTACTCTGTTTCTTTAATCTTAATACTCACCACAACGATTTAATTGGCTACTAAAAGATATATAGGTCAAGAGTATTAAGACATATATTTTCTTAACACTCTTATAACATCATGCGTTAAATATCAATCATTTAAAAAACCGCTGTCAGAATTGTTCTTGTACCATTTATAATTGTCCAAAAGAGCGATTCCTTAATGGTATCTTCTTGCAGTTTTCTTAATTAATTAATTTTCAAGACAGCTGTTTCCCGACAGTTTTGTTCTCTGTGTAAGGTTGTTAAAACGGATTCGAGTCAGTAGAGGAATGTGTATTTGTGGGGAATGTCTTCCTGTCATTATTTAATTTGTGTGTGAATAAATATATAGTAGGCCATCTATTGTGATCTCTCTCTGTCTCTAGTTTAAAAATCTATCATCGGTTTTCTAGGAGAAAAGTCACAGTGCATTATTTTATTCTGTACACCAGACTGTCTATAACTGTATTAAATGTTTGTGTTTTGTGTAAAGAATGAAAATCCGTTCTGTAGTTTTTGAGTTTATTGCGTACATACGCGACGGGGGACTTTGTTTTATAAAATGTTGTGATGATTAGATAAACATACACAAAATTCACAGAATATCTATATATATAAAAGCGAAAGGTCACTCATTCACCTGTCACGAAATATCGAAAACCGCTTGACGTTTAAAAATGAAATTTGGCAGGGAGGTTCCTCAAGTGATGTAAGTGCGCACTAAGAAAGGATTTTTGGAAATTCCACCCGTAAGGGGGTAAAAAGGGGTTTGAAAGTTTGTATGAAATTTCTACAGATTGTAAGTTGGACTCGTAAAATTTTAGATTTACGCTTTTGGTTGATAAAAAGAATTTATCTATTTATTGGTTTTTGGAATTTCCACCCCCCGCCCCCCCTCTTTCACTCTATTTTTAAAAACTGCAAGGGTTGGCAGTCCCTAATATCAGGCATTTATGTATTTATTGGTTTTTGGAAATTCTACCTCTAAGGAGATGAAAAGGTGGATTTTTTTGGGCTTATATGTTTAAACTTGCCACACACGCATGTCCGTCTTTGAGGCTGAACTGCAGAAGGCCCCTCCATCACCTGTCACAAGTTCCAGCCTAGCAGCAGAGTTCGCTGTCTTCCGGACTTTCATCTCGCAAGCTCTCAACAGCCTTCAGAGTCAGGTGGAGCTTCTAGCCCGAAGTGTTGACCAAATAGAGATGCGAGGCCGGAGGAAGATCTTGCTTTTTTATTTTTTTTTATTTTTTATTTGTGATGGGTTTGCTCTTGACTCTAGTCTAGGTCAGAGGTGACAGAGACAGAGTCGACGATGGAGTGAGTTTACCCAGAAGAAGCCTGTTCACTCTAACTTTGAAGAGATTCGGGTTGTAGGCGTTCGGAAACACAGACGCAGGTAGTGAGTTCCATTCATTCGCTGTGCGCATTATGAAGGATGTCTGGAAGCGCTTAGTGCGAATTGGTGGAATGGCAACAAGGTAAGGATGGTAACTTGCAGTGCGTCTAGATGTCCGATGGTAGAAGGGGGCTGGTGGGATGAGGTCGTGGAGTTCTTGAGCACACTCACCGAAGTACAGTCTGTAGAAGACCGACAAGCAGGCAACCTTGCGGCGATGAGCCAAGCTATGTAGCTTGGCATCCGCCAATTCTACGTCGCCAATGAGCCTCTTGGCTCTGCGTTCCACCGAGTCAAGCGCGGCAAGCTGATACTTAGCTGAGCCATCCCAAAGGTGGCTGCAATACTCCATGCAGGATCGGACTTGCGCTTTGTAAAGGGTTAAAAGCTGTCCAGGCGTAAAGTATCGCTTCACTCTATTCAGGATGCCCAGTTTTTTGGCCGCAATTTGGGCTTTGTACTCAATGGAAGCGCCGAAGTTGAGATTGGATGTCAACTCCATGCCTAGGAGCTCGAGCCGATCAGTCACAGGAACAGATGTACCCCGAAAAGTAGGAGTATGATCGAAAAGACTCCTTTTAGCGGTAAAAAGACACGCCTGTGTTTTGGTGGCGTTAAAGGAGACCAGATTGTCATCACCCCACTGGGAGACAAGGCTTAAGGTCAAATCTGTCCGCTCCACCATAGCCTCTCTCAAGGAACGAACTTCATCCACGCTGGTTTTTGCGCTGGACAGGTATCTCTCTGAAACAGTACTGTCATCTGCGTACCCAACAATACCAGGCAGAAGTAGGTCATTGATGTGCAGCAGGAAAAGAGTTGCAGAGAGAACAGACCCCTGAGGAACTCCGGCATCAATAGCCATAAGGTCAGAGGAACAGCCGTCAATGACTACTCGGATCGACCGTTCACTGAGGAAGTCTGATATCCAGCTACAAAAACCAGCGGGGATGCCATACGCAGGAAGCTTACTGAGTAGACTCGCGTGCCAGACCCTGTCAAAGGCCTTCGAAATATCAAGCGACACAGCAACTGCTTCGCCGTGTCTCTCGATGGCTTCGCCCCAGCAGTGCGTGACATACACAAGAAGATCGCCAGTTGACCGTCCCCGGCGAAAGCCATACTGACGGTCACTGAGGAGATTATTGTCTTCAAGGTACGTCAGCAACTTACTGTTGAGTACCCTTTCCATAACTTTGGACAAAATAGAGGTAATGGCGATCGGACGGTAATGGGCAGGGTCTGCACGGTTGCCTTTTTTGGGCACTGGTTGCACATTTGCAAGCTTCCAGGATTTCGGCACCATTCTTTTTACAAGAGAGAGGCGGAACAAGCGTGTCAATACAGGAGACAGTTCT
The DNA here is from genome assembly GCA_945859665.1 of Anorthoa munda. Taxonomy (NCBI): domain Eukaryota; kingdom Metazoa; phylum Arthropoda; class Insecta; order Lepidoptera; family Noctuidae; genus Anorthoa; species Anorthoa munda. Next base: position 1,227,358 of record OX243913.1, read on the forward strand.
GGCGCACACTGCCTCAGCACTCTCGCTGGAATGCCGTCAGGCCCGCTGGCCTTGTTCACGTCTAGACTGCACAATACTCTCCGGACCTCTTTAGTGTGCACAGCGATCTCCGGCATCGAAGAGTCACAATGAGGTAGAGTAGGTGGTTGCTTGGAGCCAGCGTCCAGACGTGAATTGCTAGCAAAGAGAGATGCAAATAAATTTGCTTTCTCACTCGCAGAGTGAGCCAGCGACCCATCAGGTTTCAGCATTGGAGGTAATGTGGGACGACAGAAATTCGTTTCAACCGCTTTAGACAGGGACCAAAACTGTTTACTACCCGGAGGGTGTGATGCCAGCTTGGCCCCAATACGTCCAATATGGTCAAAACGTGCCCGACGCAGAACCCGCTTGCAGAACTTGGCGGCAGAATTAAAGGCTCTTTTCCTCGCGCGAACCCTACGTGCTCTAAGTTTGCGGGCGCGGGCCCCGACCCAGGCTTTGTAGGCAGACTCTTTTCGGGCCACTGCGTGGGCGCATTCTGCATTATACCAAGGTCGGGATTTGTGACCGAGCGGAATGTCGGAGAATGGAATGAAATACTCCATTCCCTGTCGAATCACATCCCCAACCGCGTCTGCACAGCTCGAGGGGTCACCCGAGGAGAAGCACACATATAGAGCTTTTGCACGGGGTGAGCGAGGAGCAGAAGGAAGATACCGCCAAGGTGTTAACTGAGGTGGTACGTAGCAAGCTCCAGATGTCTGAATTCACCGTGGCGGACATCAGCCGGTGCCACAGGATGGGACGAGCAGTGGCAAGCAAAACCCGGCCTATACTGTTCAAGGTTGGCAGCCTCGCTGTTCGGGACAAAGTTTGGTTCGCTAAAGCCAAATTAAGAGGTTCGGGCATCACCTTGTCCGAATTTTTGACAAAGGGGCGGCATGACATATTCTTAGCTGCAAGGGAAAGATTTGGCGTTTCTAAGAGCTGGACCAAGGCTGGATGCGTATATGTCCTTGGTGCCAATGATACGCGGCATCGGGTTGAATCTTTTGCTGAACTGGATAAGATTGCGCCGATTCCCTGTGAGCCGAAGCAGAGCGATCCAAAAGTGCCAGTGCCGGGCTCTGTTCCGAACGCGGCTGCTATGAAGACCGCAAGATTAAAGCGTGCAGCTGCTGTGAAGAAGTGATTTCTTCTTAGTAATATGTTACTGAAGGGCCGGGTAATAGCCAATATTATTTTCTTGTTTTGTTTTTCACCTTCACATTATTTTTTATGTAATGTTTACAATTTTACGTCAGACACAAATGTCATAAGTCACTGTCAGTACGTCACTCTAATACTGACAGTTTAACGTCAATTGTTTGTTTTTATTTGGGTGCGTTCCGTTTTTAGGTAACGGCGCAAATATTAGTTATTATTAGTTTATTTTTTTTCTCGTTACAAGTTATTTTGGTTGTACTAGTGTTACCCGGTCACTCATCTAGTTTTTTGTTTAATCTTATAACGTATTAACGCAACTAGCAGGTGAACTTGTTATTGGTTGTAAGTTATAAGATAGGGTTTCATATATTGTATTAATATTGTTATAGGAAATATTTATGTCTATAGATCAGAAGGCTGACAGCAGCGATAACAATAGTTATTTTTCGGCAGGCAGTGATGACAGTTTTGTGAGCATTCCTTCTCTTGCAGACAGTCTTGAGGCGCAGTTCTCTGATGTTCCAAGGAATTTTAACGTGATTCATATTAACGCTCAGAGTATTCCGGCCCATTTCCACGATATGTTGGCAAGTTTTGACTGTAAAAATATTCATGCTATTCTTGTATCCGAGTCATGGCTTAAACCTTGCCTCCCTTCAACTTGCTACTCTCTTCCTGGTTTCGTACTCATAAGAAACGACAGGACGGTTGGTGGTGGTGGTGGTGTTGCCATATACCATGTAGTCCATGTGTCAGCGCAACCACCGCCATCAAATGCTGGTGAACACCTCTTTCTTGAGGTCGAACTACACCACTCAAAATTACTTCTTGGCGTCTATTATTGTCCCTCCTTACGCATCAATTTCTTCGCATCTTTTGAAAATCTCTTAGAACTTCTGGTCCCTTCTTACAGTCATAGCATAATCATGGGTGATTTTAACACTTGTCTCCTGAAAAAAGATCATCGCTCTTCTTCTCTGACTAATGTTGCAACTTCTAGCAATCTTTCCATTCTGCCGCTATGTGCTACTCACAATTTGCCAAATTGTACTCCTTCACTTCTTGACTTGATTTTTGTCTCCTCTCCTGATCGCGTAGCTAAGCATGGCCAATGCGGAGCCGACGCCTTTTCTCATCATGACCTGATTTTTCTTTCTTATAAAATTCGTCCACCTAAGGCTAAAGCCAAAGTTCTCATGCAACGCAATTTTGGTGGTATGAACGTTGACAGCCTTTGCGAGGATGCCAGCAATATTGATTGGTCTCCTCTGTTTGCCTCCACGTCGGTCGATGAGCAGGTTAATATCTTTACCGCTAAACTCATCGAGCTTTATGATGTTCATGCTCCTGTACGAGCTGTTAAAGTTAGGCATTTGCCGGCGCCGTGGCTGACAGATGAGATCAAAAAGTTAATGCACAAAAAAGTTGCGGCGAAGACCAAATATAAGCGACGACCTACTGATGCGAATAGGGACAAATATGCCTATATCCGCAACCTCTGCAACAAGGTGTGTAGGAATGCTAATCGCCAACACATTCATAACTCTGTCCAAAACGGAGACTCATCCAAAGTTTGGAATTTTCTAAGATCATTGGGGGTCGGTAAAACGCGACAAGAGTCTATCCCTAAAGATTTAGATATCGATGCATTGAATAATCATTTCACAGCTTCGTCCAATTTCGATAGGACAGTAAAATTGAATACATTGGATTATCTTTCATCTCTTCCGACTCCCAGTTATGCTCCATTTGTTTTTAGTCAATTCACCGCATGTGATGTTAAGAAGACCATACTATCAATTACTTCCAATGCAATAGGAAGTGACTGTATCAGCCGTAAAATGTTACTCCCGGTGCTGGACGTTATCCTTCCTGTCATTTGCCACATCCTTAACTGTTCTGCGTCTAGCGGTGTCTTTCCATTATCATGGAAAGATGCACAGATAATTCCTTTACCAAAAAAGTCCAATCCCACATCCTTTTCTGAATACCGTCCAATATCTGTCTTACCATTCCTGTCCAAAGTCCTAGAACGGTTAATCCATAATCAAATGAGCACTTTCCTGACCAAAAATAATCTCCTCAATCCCTTCCAGTCCGGCTTCCGTCCTGGTCACAGCACCTCCACAGCTCTTCTCAACATTACGGATGATATTCGGTCAGCCATGGAAAGCAGTAATCTCACGGTCTTGGCATTGCTGGATTTCAGTAATGCTTTTAATACTGTTGATTTCGATGTTTTGCTTGGCATTCTATGCTCTCTTAATATATCTCCATCGGTGGTTGACTGGTTTCGTAGTTACCTGTCAGGGCGCCGGCAACGTATTAACATCGAAGAGAAGTTGTCGTCCTGGTGTAGTACTTCTGCCGGGGTACCACAGGGTGGCGTTTTATCCCCATTACTTTTCGCAGTTTTTATAAACTCAATCTCCAATGAACTAATTTCTTCCTACCATCTTTATGCAGACGATCTGCAATTATACTCGCGAGCTCCTCTCGGAAAGCTGTCTGAGGCTATAGCTACCATCAATACTGATCTAGCTCGCATTTGCGATTGGAGCAGGAGGTATGGGCTTATGGTCAACCCTGTAAAGACGCAGGTAATTGTAGTGGGCAGTTCTAGATTGGTTTCTAGGATTGACTGGACGTGTCTTCCCCAAGTTCTTTTTGACAATTCAGTAATTCCCTTCAGCGAGAAAGTTAAAAACTTGGGGATACTCATCGACAAGAGCTTCTCTTGGACTGCTCAACTGCAAGAAGTTAGCCGCAAGTTGTTTTCATCTGCTGCAACTTTGAGGAGACTGCGTAATTTTCTTCCAACTGCCACTAAGATTGCGCTTGCACAATCTCTTCTTCTTCCCATCCTTGATTATGCTGATGCCAGCTATCTTGACCTTACTCAAGAACAACTCGATAAACTTGAGCGGCTTCAAAATTTTTGTATAAGGTTCATATTTGGTTTGCGCAAATATGACCATGTTTCCGAATTTCGTGTAAAGCTCAAGTGGTTGCCAATTCGCCTTCGCCGGAATGCTCATATTCTTTCTCTTTTGTTTAAAGTGCTCTTTACTCCTTACACCCCTCTTTACCTCAAGGATCGTTTTCAGTTTATCTGCGATTCTCACACGAAATCTCTAAGGTCATCAGATAACTTGCGACTTAAAATGCCAATGCATTCCACAACTTTCATGGATAAATCTTTTACTGTCCAGGCTGCTCGTCTGTGGAATGCATTGCCTGACTCAATAAAACGTGCTCAGTCGTTGCCTGTATTTAAAAAACTCATCAAAGAACATTACCTATCGCTGTGATTGTGCTCTTGGTTTCTGACATAATGTGCTTATATATTAAGTATGTATGTATTTATGTATCTATTATTTAACATATGTATGTATTTTTGTTTCTAGTGAGTATCTATTTTATGTTTATTGTTGCTATTGTCGCACCACTGACAACCCCATGTCATGTCCAGGTATTTCTATCCATTCCAGGTTGCCTGGAAGAGATCGCGGAATGCGATAAGGCCGCCCATTGTATATAATAGTATTAAGTTTCTTTTTGTCTTGTTTATTAAGGTGTACAATAAAGTGTATATAAATAAATAAATAAATAAACTTGGCATAAATACTAACATAAGTAAATAGTAAAGGATTTAATTATTAGTTTTTCAAAACTACTCCTAAAAGACGATTTAGGGGGTGTTAAAGATTTTTGAAGAATTTTACTTTACAGGGCTTCTTTTTATGATGTCCCCTACATCATAAAGCACTAAGAAGGGATTTTTGGAAATTCAACCTTTAAGGGAGTAAAATAAAAAGTCATCTGTAGGATAAAACACGGATCACGCGAACGAAGTCGCAGGCGAAGTGCTAGTCATACTATAAAAAACCAGGGTACGAAGTTAAACTTCATGTTTAGTACATGAAGTTTTTGTATTTGTATTTATTTATTCTAAACAATTTTTATATTGTGTCGAAAAATCATAATTGGCAACAAGCACCACTACACGATACAAACTAACTTTGAAAGAATTACAAGACAATGAGCCAAAATTTTACATTAAACAATAAAACACTTCTATTTCAACCTTCAATTAGTCAAACAATTATTAAATGATGTCAAATCGATATTCAAAAATACAGTTATTATGTCAATAAAAATTTCAAACGCAAATATAAAACAAATAAATTCAGATTCCATTAGAGATGTCAATCGTAAAATATAATGTCGTCAAAAGGACTGGGAAAATAAAAATGAATGCTTTATAGACAATCAGCAAGAATTATCCATTAAACAATACTGCTAATTCACTCTTTAACAATGTCAAAAAGTATGCAAATATGTCAAATAAATTTTTATATAGTATCCAGATATGTAAAACAAAAATACAACAATTAAATATTCAAATTCCATTATAAGGCAAAAGTGAAAAAAAAAAATTTAAAAAATGTCAATACTATAGAGTTGGTAACAATGTAGTTGTAAATGTCCTATTACACCTTTATACAAGGTGGTTTGTGGAGGTTTGGTACAGGTGCAGCTTACTTATGGTACAAGATATTCTCTACTAGTCATCTTTTGTGTTTAAAAGGCAGCACTGTGATATTATATGTAATAGTCTCACACTAGGAAGTTCTTCTTATTGTAAGATTATTAGTGTATACAAACACATAATAGATCTCACCACCTTTCAGGAGAAGTCATCAGTGATAGACCATACAAATATTATTTCGATAAGTGCGGATATGTAACATCCCATATCGAACACATTTTCTACCCATCTCAGTAAAACGTCAAAGGAAGGGTAGGGCTTCAAACTTTCTTATATATGTAGTACAACCTGCATGAATAAAACCATAAAACACCACCACCACCACCATTTTCTCGTGAAATACCGATTTTATGTTAGAGTCAGAACTTATCTCGGGGAATAGCTTGGTTTTGAAAATACCTTGTTCGTAACACCAAGGTTAACATACATTATTTAGGAGAAAATGCCTTTGAATTTTGTGTAACTGTCACATATTTATCGTACTGAATGAGTCTTTCTCATTTTTTTAAGTAAGTCGGAACCATGTGAAAATACTTATAATGACAATAAACCACTTTTCTAAGTAATTAATTGATTTTTTGATCTGAACTCATATCGCATAATCCTTCTCACTGCTAACGCAAACTGCGAAGAAAGAAATAACCACTCTAGACTTACCGCATACCGCAGCGTTGTGCGATCCGATCTAGATACCAAAGTGTTACATATTATCTTGTGTAAGCGCAAAGCTTTCGCTATTTACTTAGTTACCATTATTCCAGCATACTATAGTATACTCCAGCACAGTAATCACTTGAACCAGGCAATGATAATAGCTTAGAAGAGAAGTTCCTTCAGAAACTGAATATTTATGCCGGTTAGCACTCCACCTTTCTGATCACGTCTTGGAACTTATGTCATTGTGATCCTTATTGGTCTAAAATTTACATAGAGTATAAATAACTACCTATTTCGTGTCAACAGATAGGTCTGTTTTAAAGTTCGTATAATTACGTGTAATGGTTAAACTATAGAAGAACTATGTTCACAAGTTCAAGCACTCTCATCATTGGATTGGTTCACAGGCATAACCAGTCAGTTGGTTCAGTCTCAAGTTTGCTTGGACGAAATGTAGGTCAAGATTATTGGCAACCCGGCACAATTCCAAATGCTAGCAATTAAGAATATCCAGTTATTAATACAAAAAGTATCCTTAGATAACCGACCATAAATCTCAAAAGGTTCCAACTAATTTATCGTTCCCAATTAAAAATAAAGCAGACCTCAAAACACAACTTTACTTTGAATACTCTGTATAATCAACATTAATTAATTAAAATCGTGACGCAACAGACCGGGAGAAGAAATAATTATATGTTTTTCATTATAATTTGTGAACATGCAGAGAACTAACCTAACCTACGTTATTGCCACAGTACTTTGGACCACATTTATTAGTACGTATGTGTGTCAATACTGAATGTAAGTATGTTTTCTCGTTCCATTTCAGGTAAAAGCTTTTCCTAATATTCGTGGCTCGCAAATATGTTATTGCTCGGCGGGAAGCTAAATATTTTGCCATCGCTCATGGGGGCCTGCATGTAAACGATACTTGTGGCATATTGGCTAAATACATTAGCTACCTAATATATGAGATTGTCAAGGAACAAATATGTTTTTAGGTGTTTATTTTCTTGATACTTAGGTCGAACGGAAGATAGGAATTGTTGAGGTTCGGAAAAAAGAGCGCTTTAATAAGAGGTAAAAAGAAAACGTGGTCTAAAACAGTAGATTACAATATTTGATTTTCTTAAAAACTATTACTTAACAATAAAAAGTTCTGCCTTAAAGATTCGATAGATAAGTTGCTTTGTGAGACTTTGTAACGGCAAATGCATAAGCCATTAACCTCTCCACCAGATATTTCAGAGCCTGTATATAATACTTGTATTACCTTCAGTTTCGTAAAAGGATACAGAACAGATACCACCATCATGTATCCTTTTTAGCGGAAATGCAGAAATCCTTTCCACATTTATAATAAAATATCCAGTAAACAAATGAATGCCAAACAAAAATACATTTGACATGTCCACTGAAAACGCTTATCTATCCGAGGAATCCAATCTGCGGGTGTCCTAAGATTGAAATCGAATGTACACAAACACAGCTTCGCGTGAGTACGATATAGGATGACAACTAAATGGCTCGATACAACAAGACAAGAGTTACCGATACTATCAGAATTGTAACTGTCGAAATCTTCTGTTTTCCTGTAAAACTTTTGAAATGCAACAAATGTAAAATTAGATTCTTGCCCTTCTTTGCTTCGATTTTTCCCTTTCGTGAATTGTATTTTTGCTAATTTTTTTTCAACGTATATGCTCATTAATACCTATTTCTTACGACTTCGCTTTCGAGGCCTTGTTTTTTTTGTTGGAAATATCTTATTGTAACTTGGGAGACTCAACGATAATTTGTAGCTTTTGAGTTAGGCTGTGGAAGAATTTTCGTAATGAGTGCTATCGCTATTGAATTTGCCGCTGGGGGCACTGGTGTAGAATGAGGTCTTCAAAATGTCAAATGGCATAGATTTTTGGCTTTTAGCGCGAGTTTATTTACTACTTTTTTATTGTTGTGAATGTTTGCCAAATATGGCAGATTTAAATAGGTACGGGTTTTACCAACCAGTGCTTTAATAGAGTTTTATGGTTCGGAACATGTTATCCTGCTTTTTTAGGGTTCCGTACCCAAAGGGTAAAAACGGGACCCTATTACTGAGACTTCGCTGTCCGTCTGTCTGTCTGTCTGTCTGTCACCAGGCTGTATCTCATGAACCGTGACAGTTAGACAGTTGAAAATTTTTCACAGATGATGTATTCCTGTTGCCGCTATAACAACAAATACTAAAAACAGTATAAAATTAATATTTAAGGGGGGCTCCCATACAACAAACGTTATATTTATGCCGTTTTTTGCTCGATATTAATAACGGCAGAAGGTAGACGCTTAAAATATTCACAAAATATTTAGTTGTATATTCTCTTCAAAAAATTATAATGATTAAATTAAAATAAAATAAATTAAGGGGGGCTCCCATACAACAAACGTGATTTTTTGCAGTGTTTTGCGATAATGGTACGGAACCCTTCGTGTGCGAGTCTGACTCGCACTTGGCCGGTTTTTTATAAAAAAGGCCCTGTTGCGCAAAACTGCGGCATACTCGATTTTCTATTTAATCGCACTTATGCGGCATTAATTCAAACTTTGCTTCCATGCGCGTACTAACAACGTTTAATAGCTATGTTTAATAACGTTAATCGCCAGTGGCGCCAACTGGTGACCACAAAAAACGGAAATTCTCATTAGATCAGGACTTTTAGAGAAATATTTTTGCCTTTTTATAAAATTAGTTTAGATTAAACATGAACTGAAACAAATATACACAAACACTACTTCGCGTGAGTACGATACAAGATGACAGCTAATTGCGTCAATACAACTCGAACCTCGAACTTTTTCAATTTAGACGTTTGGTTTCGGACTGCTGCGGCACCGCAGCGGTGCGGGTGTCGTACTGCGCATGACCAGTTGATTTGTCCATACAATTTATGCACCAAGAGTACAGAGTGGCATCAGTGCCGCGCACGCACGTCAGCAGGACGAGTTTGTATGTGCATAAATTGTATGGACATCTTTTCTGGCTTTTTCCAATGACTTCGCTGACGAGGCCTTTTCCATGTAAATCGGGAAACATTTCATGATATCCTATGAAAATCAGCGGTAATGTAGCTTTCAGTCAGTGAAATAATTTTCGTAATTTGACTGATACAATAAGTATTGTTACTTCTTGATCAAAATACAAACATTTCTACCTATTATATTAGATTGAACTTTACAAGACAAGAACAAGACACAAGTTACCGATACTAACAAAATTGTTGTTGTAGAAACCTTTTGTTTTCTACTCAAACTTTTGGAACGTAAGTGTAAAGTTTATTTGACGCTTTTCTTAGAGATAACAACTTGTATTCTCTGAAGGGCTTAAATCACTTTTCACCAGTTATGTTTTTAAGTACAGAAAGGAGAGCCTATTGCTATCGACCGTGAACTAATAATCCAGAATCTAGGCTTTTACTGGGCCATTCCAGATGGAAAAACTCAGTTACCCATAGTCCGAGCCGGGCCTCTTGCTCAGCACTAACTCTTGCGTAAGGATAATGAGCAGTCATTTAATCATCAGTAATTTCATCATATTGATATCTATTAATTTTAATTGCCTTTTTACGTTTAGTTTGATACATGTTTTTTGAAAGTTTAAAACCAACTAACGATAAACATCATAATGGCGGGACCAACTCTTGTAATTGAAAGATTCTACCACGAATATTTAGCACCCATGTAGTACTATTTTGTACCTATCCTGAAATTTTTGTACGTCACACGGCATAAGCGGCATTTCACGATAACACTGGTCCCGCTAAGAAACTAATTGCATTTCCGTCAACCACTGTTGATTTTTGGAGGTACTAAATCAGGTACTAGATACTGGTTTAATCAGAATTATGTAATTATTTGTAGTTTTGGAGTACAGGCATGGTCTCGCCATTATGACGCATCATAATGGCGGGACCAGTGTTATCGTGAAATGCCGCTTATGTCGTGTGACGTACAAAAATTTCAGGATAGGTACAAAATAGTACTAAATGGGTGCTAAATATTCGTGGTAGAATCTTTCAATTACAAGAGTAGGTTCCGCCATTATGATGTTTATAACTAACGCCCACGAAGTAACAGAACTCTACAAATGTTTAAACGTTTATTTCTACTTTTCCCAGTCGTCGACTTTACATGCGAAATGCTCGGGTTTATCGCTGAATAAAATGTTACGCCTTAAAACTGTTATCGACTATTTGGGATTTATTTAGGTGCGTACTGAAAAATGGAGTTTTCTTCAAGAGGCTCCATAATAATGTAAGCACCTATAAAATCACTTTTAGACTCTGAAGTTGGTGTTATGACTCGAGTTTACTAATTTCTCGATTTTGTGAAACATTTTGAGGCTAGTTAAAGAAACTTGGTTATGCAAAGATATTGAGATTAAGTTAGTTGATACTTACTTAGGATCTGCTAACTTGAATCGAAATAAGTTTTTAACTACAAGCGCTCCGAGGCCAAGTTAGGGAACCATAACAGGTAGGAGATGTCATCACGTAGGTCGTCTCACATACATAATAAAGGCGCTCCCTCACCTGCGCGTTCGCCTGAATATAACATTTCAGATTCGATTTTTAAATGATTTTGATTTTGTAATGCTCGGTTCTATTCCCTCACCAATGTAATGCTCGATTCTTCTCCCTCACTGATGTAATGCTCGACTCTATAACGTTACATTCCAGGCGAATACTCCAAGTGAGGGAGCACCTTAATATGTAGGTTAATAACTGTCACTTCATACCTACTGCTGTTTGTCTAAGGTTCCTAATTGTGTTAGCTCTCTGTTGAAGAGGTTGACGTTCTAGTGGCGTAGTAGTGGTGGTACGTAATAATTATTATGCAAAGATATTGAGAATAAGTTATTTAATTCTAACTTAGGTACTGTTAACTTGGACCGAAATAGATTCTTGCGAAAGCTCGCTGAAGCTAAGTACTAGAGCATCATTGCAGGCAGAAGATGTAGGTTATCACTAGCTTCTAGAGACAGCTTCACATGCGTGGCAATTGGAGATTGTTTCAAGAAAACGTACCACCGGGTACTAGTATAAAAGTCTTTATGCACCTATTAATCCAGGACGTGATCTCCTCGCGTGCCAAGTTTTATCTAAATTTGTTGAGGTGATTTATCCAACATACAGACTTTCATTTTTATCATACGATAAGTAATAGAATTTAATTCAGCCGAAAGGCGTCCACTGACACACATGATACATGATCATCATGTTACTGCATTCTGCCCTTTGTCTAAGATGGATTGTTTTTGTATATTTAGTTTTTTGCGGTCAACGTTGACGTTCTAGCGGCGTAGTGTTGGCGACCAGTAATTGTTTCACCCGAGCAAGATGACTGGCCCTGTATTTATTGATCGTCATGCTTTAAATAATCCCTTTACCCTAGCCAAGCTGAGTAAAAATCCGTCAACGGCATACTTAATTAGTTTAGTTTTTCCTGTAGAAAGATACTTTAATTTGGTGCAAAAAATGAGAAGTCACATAGTCTAAATTTAGATCTGAGGTCTATTGTTAGATTCCATCTCCCATTAACACTGAAATAAACTGTTAGTTTTAACAAGAAAACCACATTGAGCAAAGAAGTTGTGGAGCAACTTCTTTGCTCAGTAAACAGTCCTTTTCAGACAACGTCGTTGGACATAAATCGGTTGGAAAATAGAACAAAGTGGTTGAACGAGTGCAGTGTATTGACAAGCAGTGAGTTTTATTCCAAAATTAAAACCACTTTACCAGGCTGTGTGCTGGCCCCATTTAGAAGTAGGAAAAAAGGGTTGGTGTTCGTATAAAAATCATAAAACTCACATTTTTTCTTTACACCGTTCCAGTCACGTATTTCAACGAGATCAAGTTCGTCTTTTGTTTTTGTTTATGACGACTTAATCTGTGATTTTCGTTCTGAATACCCGCAACACATGCTCTTGATAAATTGCTAGTTCTTGAGTGAGGCCGTAATAAAAAAATAACAATGAGAAATTGATGTATGGAGGTGAATTAGGTTTATGTTCGATTTTCTGAGACCGTAGTAAGTCGTAAATACTGCGATTATTTTTTTCGATTAAAGAATTATTGGACCTTATGCCTACACAGTTTGTAAGCTACCCAACCTCAGGCCGATAAAAACCTTCAATAAGGACACAATAGAGCCACGTTTGTCGGGACCAGGTATCAGAAAACCTCATTTCCCGAGCCACCTTTCAAAACGCGATCAGAATTCATACTCAACTTAAATATGGGCAAAAGGACAGCCATTAAAAATTCACTCTTTGTGTACTCAATTAGTATTTCATAATTCGTTCCAAAGGAGGTATTGAAACTTGTTTTTTTAAACCGCGCCAGAGTGATGAGAATATTGGTATTTGTTCAGGTCTCGGTGGATGAGGTAGAGCAAATAGCTTTGTTTACAGGTGGCAAGGTGTGCGGAGAGATCAGTCTTACGATCGTCAAGCCGACCTTTCCGAGAGGCTTCTTTACACGGGATTTTTTAGTCACGAATAATTACAAATCATTGCAAAGGAAACCGTGGTACTGTTAGTTTAGGCTCAGAATTATGTTTATATAGACATTTTTAGAGATGGTATAAATCAATTAATTTTTCAAATGTTTTTCATCTTGTATTTTATACTTGTACTCTATGGATTGGAAATGGAGAGCTTCTGAAATCGAAATCGATATCGCAATCGAAATTGTTGTATGGGAGCCCCACTTAAATATTTATTTTATTATGTTTTTAGTATTTGTCGTTATAGCGGCAACAGAAATACATCATCTGTGAAAACTTCAACTGTCTAGCTATCACGGTTCATGAGATACAGCCTGGTGACAGACAGACAGACCGACAGACGGATCGTGGAGTCTTAATAGAGTCCCGTTTTTACCCTTTGTGTACGGAACCCTAAAAAAATAACTGGCAACCCATTGTATTGTTCTGTCTAGCTGGCTTTTGCTTACGGAATAAGGAGGTCTGGGCGCTTCTCGTCGTAGTAGATGTAGTGAATTTGCGCCGCACAGCGAAATATGATTGCCTTTTTTCTGTTTGCATTCTGCCTTTTGGAATAGTTTTGTTAAAAAAGAATATTGGTTTACATACAATCCAACCTTGTAGTCGGAGATAATGAGTACGTAACTTTTGGGGTTCATTCTACTTCAATAAAAATATCACCGCGATCAGGAATATAGCTATTTATTTAAAAGCTTTCTCTAATAGTAGGTACTTACTAACTGCTCTCAGCAAGTATATTCACGTGGGAAATATTAAACGGAACAATTTTTCGAATGAGACATTCCCGCTGAAATGTATGCTAAACGGGTAACCTTAGTTGCGAGACGTATGGATAAAACAAGTAAGTCTCCGTACCGCCATCTGGATGGAAACCTCCATAGTTTTATGGTGGCTGTTCGACAGAATTTGCAGTTTTGTGGGTAGCTGGAAGGGAGCGTAATCTAAAAGGAATATGGAATTCGTTCCTACCAGGAACGAACGCAGTTCAGATTTTGTGTAAAGCTTAGAACTACCAAGTAAAAAGATATATGTGACTGTTGAAAACACTTAAGCCTAGTGGACGATACCACAGATAAAAAGTGTACTCAGGTAATTCTCTGATACAAACGAAGTGTTTCAATTCGAAACAGTTTTTGATACCACTCACACCGTATTTGTTTACTAAAAAAGGCATACAAGGAAAGATACACCTTAAGAATATTATCAAAAAAATCTACAAGAGAGATGCGCATATAAGTCACCTCGCAAAGCTATTAGCCACCGATATTGTAGCTAGATAAATCCTCGCTTTATTTGAAATTTGCAATCATCGGAGTATTCACAGAGAGCCAATCAAATTGGCTCGATGCGTAGAATATATAAATGAGCGGTGTTACACACACCTTCCCGTATGTGCTAATTTTGGGAAATCATACTTGCTAGCTAATATTAAATATTCATAAAGACTGAATTACCTATATTAGCATAATTGCAATAATGCACACGCTTGCACCTGGCCTTTGGGTGTAAGTCAGCCTTATATTTTCTTTGAGCGGTAAGTATTTTAAGCATTTACCCGTATACCTACCTCTATAAATGGAGAGCAGCATTTTTACCCGGCTGTAAGGAAAGGGTTATGTTTTTTTTACTTGGCTGCAAGCAAAGTGTTATGTTTTTTGCTCGTATCTTGTATTTATTTATCTTATTATTATTTATAACCTCATATCTTTCAACCCGCTAGAAGGATTTTTATAATTAAGACATCGGTAGATAGGTCTAGACTGCCCAAGTGTTCTTAGATAACGATAAGTGACGTTAAAAAAAGAAACAAGGCGGATTTTGGGCGCCATAATGGTTTTACTTCGACTACAGGTAGTATCCACACACCTACTTATGATCAGTTCCGAACAGAATGTCTAATATAAATCTTCACTTGCAAAAACCTGTAATAATTGAAAGGTTACCTAATGAGTAGAGAGCTAACAATCTCATGTAACCACCCACGACTTTTCATGGAAAGTATTATCATATAAGTAATAATAGTTGGCGGGCAGGGATTGCAAGGAACATAAGTAATTGTGTTTGGAGAATTTTTGACAGGAGTAGGTAAGTATTGTTGGATTATCACTTGTATCGTGGTCGTGGGTGCCTTTAGAGTCGTTATACATAACGGGGAGAATCGACTCACAATCTAGGTATTCAGAATTTGAGTAAGCAGGTACCTTTACTATTTCTCAAGACAAAATAACGGTTTTCTTATGTTGGTTGATAGAAAATTTGAGTGACAAAGCTAAAATAAAATATGTTTCGCAATTGTCAAGACCGAATTATATTCTATGAAGCGAGCTTGTGACGGCAGTCTGTATGAGGCCTGTAAGCGGCTTGCTAAGCGGGCGCTCTCATTACATTTGTATGGTGGCTTTTTGGCCTGTCAATGTGCAAAGCCATCGGAATTTAACGCAATGTATTAAATCGATTAAAAATAACATTTTATCTATCGCTTCACCAGCTTAGAAGCTAGGCTATAAACATAGCACAGATACCTATTAAATTCTATTCAACTGAAACCACAAAATCTTACAGTCGCTCGAACAAAAACACTCCAGAATTTACAAGGTTTACTTCTTTTATTAAATGCTGCAAGTAGCTAGCTACATAAGGAGTTTCACATTAGCCACATTAGAAGTAACATTAACACCGAAAATTAGTCACAGAGTATGGAATCAACGCGTCCGGCAGCATGTCGGTAGAAAGAGCAGTAAGGTAGGTATCTAGATACTAATAAAATTCGAAACACCGAAAGTGTGTTGAGTTAATTTTTCGTCATGGCCGTCTGCTGTTATCAAAACCAAACCTGATGAATGGATTCGACAATTCCCTCGCAAAACTGATTACTCTGTAAAAAGCAACAATGCGACTGTGCGGTCAATACCTTTCTGTTTTTTGTATGTCATAGTGACGTCGGTCTTACTGTAATCCTGTGGCATATAATCTGAATTTTAGAAAAACAACTACGATCAGGTACGTCAAAGATTTACCACAAAGTGCAAAAGTAGTAATTGGCTCGGTTGCCTAAGAGGAAAATAAAACTGCTGACAGTGACAACCTTAACATTGCCACCTCTAGCAGTGACTTTATAATCATCATCAGCCTACAGCAGTCTACTGCTGGACATAGAGCTTTCCAATCCCACGCCATTTATCTCGGTTTTCGCAACTTTCCTCCATCTGCTACCAGCCACCCTGTGAAGATCGTCGTTCCACTAAGCCTGAGGGCGTCCCACCTTACGTTTACTAATTCGCAGTGTCCGCTCAAGCACACGTTTATCCCATCGGTCATAGGTTCAACGACTAATATGGCCGGCCCATACCCACTTCAGCCTGCTGATTATGTGAGCTACGACAACTTTGATTCTATGGTGATCATCTAGAGACCACCGAGGCGTTTTCCTTGCACTGTGATTACAGTACATTAACAGTGGACACGTATAGCCCGTATGTAACAATAACCGTATAACAGTTTCTGGGAAACACACAGTCCACCGCATCGTTGCGATTTTCCTTTAAAACTATTATTAATAAAACTACGTCACTACTAGAACTATGCTATTGTGGCAGTGTTTAGAAGTATAGTCATAGTTTTGTTTTACTTAATGTTCCTTTGAATTGATTAGGCTACCACGTTAACATAAAATGTGGCTATTTGGTGGTTTGATTTTCTGCAAAAAACATCTCTTAAATTTTGCACAGTAAAATATAAAACAATCCCTTATTCCAAGCTTTGTCCCGGTATCCTGTACATATGTAACCGTCCTTCAAAGTACATTTTCTAAACAATACGGCAAGAAATATATAAGCCGGATATGTGGTACATTCTCATTTTGTTTTTCTTCCATCCCTCTTTTGTACAGGGTATATTATGAGGCCCCCCTGTGTGCGGAATGTATTACAGAGGGTCCCATTTCACCAAAAAGGGTTTATTCTAAGTTGTCGTACAATCGCTGGTTCAATTATGTTTCTTGTACAATCTTAATTCTATTTAAATTAGGTGGCTTTTTACTATTTAGGTTGTGTTGCTGGTGTTTTGGTTGGTTTGAACGATTTTAAAGGGGGTTTTTCTCAAATCGTCTGCGTACCTTTTATATTATTATGACTAAGTAACTACCTTCCTAAGATCAAATTTATTACATCGCATGATTTAGAAGAACGCTATAATTTTGGTGAGTATCATCAATGGCATACCTACTAAACGTGTAGATTGTCATTGGGTATCATGATGTGATACCTTTTTTTTTTCGTTTGGATACATTTGAAAGGTGCCTGTCCTTATGGTGAAAAACCAGGGGTTCGAGATTTTAACTTAGACTAAATATGTTCTTGTTTTTACCTCACTGAAACCTTTTTGGTGATCATTTTCAAAGGCCACACCGGAATCTACTCTGTGCATCGCCTGTTAGGGCACATCCATACTTCAGAGGAGTTCCCCCTGAGTAATATTTACGCAAAATATTTGTCTCACAAAAGTGTAGCTAATCTCTGCCCTAACGCCTGTCCTTGTCCATTATTACCGATCAACAAAAAAGCCAGACACAATCTCATGTTAAGTCATTCGATTACTTTCGGCCCTTCTTTATTAGTCCGTCGTCGTGTCAACTGATAACCCTACTCTATAATCACTGATTTGTTGGCTTTGGAACTTCATAATATGGTTCCTCAATCTTGTTATCCTGTGTAAGACGGTGATGCGTTAGTATCTGATACATCCGGGTGTAAAATCACCATTGTATGACATATGAGATTGTAACGTGATTTCTTTTTACCCGACTGCCGAAGGAGGGTAATGTGTTTATCAGTCTATGTATGTATGTATGTTTGCTGACCAGTAGGTATATTCTACTGCCTGTCAATTTAATGACCAGTTGGTATATTCTACTGCATTTGTGTGCTCTTTGATTTATTAATTTAGAACTAATCATGTAGCACAAATCAAATAACTAATCATGAGGTCAAGGGTTTGACTCCCAGGTCGAGCAGTGTCACTCGGTTTCTCCATCAGGAACCTCCCAATAATACACCATAAGCGTGATGTTATGTTATGCCAGTGTTTGCCACCTAGGCTCACGGTTGCCACAATGGCCAACTAGGCTACTCTTAACCAAACTTGATTATTGGGTTCGTAAAAATAGGGAAATTTTAGAATTTTAGCTTTATTCCAACCAAATCTTAAGTTTTAACTAACTTTAACCACAATCGTACCAAAGAAACTTTAAAACTCTACTGCAGTAAAACTGCCAAGCCAACAGGAACCCTCGAGTAAAGCCTCTAACGCCTCGGCTCTCTAGCCGACCAGCAATCGTATTGCCCTCACACAACGGTCTATCTAGACCCAGACCTCCGACAGAGCTAAACGCAATATTGCGCACCTACGGACTACTTGTGTTGCCTCAAAATATACCGATTTACGGCCACGACTACGCTTAACCACTGGTACGGTCGAACACACACTACGGCCGATAGACTGAATAACCTAACCTTCTACAGCTTGCTCATCAATCATTATTATCGAAATCAACATCGACTGGAACGTGAGTACCCACTATCATCTTCCTAAACCTATCGTGTGTATACTTCTAAGTTCTAAGCGTACCTATTTAAAGCTTTCAGTGTATAACGATCACCGATAGCGAAAGGTTCCTCTAAGCCTTAGTAGTTATTGATCAGAACCCGTATCAGCTTAGATAATATACGACGCTCATGGCACGACTGCCGCAGCAGCTAGTGAAACTCATGCCACCCATATCGTAATTACCTCAAGTGATCGACCAACACGATGTGTGTCACTTCACATAGAGTCTACGACTACAGGTTATTACAAAACCAATACAACGATAGTCTCCTTTGAGACCCATGTCCCGGCTACATCACCAGCTGCCCATCGCCCCCTGAACAACTCACAAGTGAATTGCAGGTAAGACTACAGACAAGTACGCACAGTGCGACCTAATAGCCACGGTATGTGTTCTCCTGCTTGGTGGAGGAACTCCCCGCACTGTTTTCTACGTTTAACTCGTTAGGAACACTACTTAGAGGCATAAAAAGGATGCCTCGTGAGTGTACTTATTCGTTCTATTACTATTTAAAGATTTCAAAGGATAGCGATCGCGGGATCTAATACTATCATAATGTTACTTTGAAACTAAGCATGTGAATTAAGATCTGAAGATGAAAATCGATCGATCGATCGATCGAGATTGTTTTAAATCGTTCCGAGACATAAGCTCTGTTCTGAATACATGTACTTGACCAATGGCCAGTATTGGTTAAAGCAGCTACAATACTAACTCGCTTAAACACTTAAAATTACAGTTGTGCAGTCCTTCACAAGGGATATCTCATCCTTACTGAACAAAATTTTGAAACTATTATTGTCAATAATAAATTCATTATGTGCTGGCTTTGTACTAGATATGTCTCAATTACCTAGTGATAAAGCTAGGTATAAATACAACCAATTCAATGATCAAACACAATTAACTCAAAACTTATCATTTTATTTGGAATTATCATTTTTCTTGAATGAAGTACGGCATTGTTTCTATATCGCTCTAACGTCCAAACAAAAATAATCAGCTAAGGTTAGCTAATGGCCTACAGTGATATTCTTCAACAACACTAAAAATTGACCAGTGATAGCCAATATGGATTATGACCTGACATGACCCATACTGTATACAAAGATTCGTATGTATGGATCCACACATCCACACGCTCCTCCTTGACCTGTCCAGCTCCTTGGTTGTTGCTCCGCTCCGGACTGGTTTTTCATTATTCGAGATTCTGAGGGTAGTCGCAGAAAACTCGACGACTTCTTAAATTAGTCCCACATTGTCTGCCATGTAGACGCGAAGCTGAAGGACTTACTTCTACTGCATTCAGTTTTGGTGGGACCATAACAATACGACGCCGACGGTGTAGTGTGCCACCAGTGTGCACAGTGTGTGTTTCACGAGATTGAATTCCACAGCACTACTTAGCAAGTGCACTACTTATCGTATACATTTTTGATGCACTTCAAAAACGAACCGCCACTGATTTTAACTGTCACCGTCATTCCACACTTTTCTTTTTCTTGTTTTTTTTTTTTTTTAATTATATTATAACAAAGTCTTCATGTTCCTTTTAGTGAAAAACAGCTTTATTTATTACTTTATTCACTCTACGGTTTTCTCCTCGTCTCCAAAAAAAAAAAATATGCACATTTATCAATATTAATAGTTGACTCGCCAACGCACCACCGCACAGGCCGTCAGCCTTAACCGATCGGTCGGTTTAGGCGGGCAGTCAGCCCCAGCCAGGCAATTAGCCCCAACCAGACACCTCCTGAAGTTACAGAATAAAAACTTCTTAGCACAAAAACTCAAATCAAACAAAGGGTTTATGATTATATAGAACAGACAGGTCGCTAAAACACGGAAAGTAACATCCTATACACCGGGCTTTACATAGGCGAACACAATGGGTGAGCCGTCCGGCACTCTTCATGATTAAACACACAGAATTTAGAGTTATACAGAACAGACAAATCGCTACACATGGAAAGTATTATCTTACACACCGGGCTTTACATAGGCAAACACAACGGATGAGCCGTCCGGCACTCTTCATGATTAAACACACAGATTTTATGGTTATACAGATCAGACAAATCGTTGAAATACGGGAAATATTTTCTTAAACACTGGGTTTTACATAGGCTAACATAATGTATGGGCCTTCTGAGTATATGGAAATCATGCCTAAGGTATATGTAAATATGTATATTTATATAGAGCCTGTCCACAAACACCCACAAATGGTAGGCCAGCTCCAAATAATATAATTGTATCGGCCGCCCTAAGAAACCGAATACCAACTGAAAAGGATATCACTGTTAACCCCAAAACTGCAAGTCGCTTGGCAGCTTTTAAAGTTAAACTTATTAATGAATTACCAATATTGGCAATTCATTCTAAACCTAATCATCTATATGATGATTTTTTTAATATATACTGTAGACAATTTAATTCCACTTTTATTCCCAAAACTATCTCGGTTAATAGTAATGCTTCATTCGGTGATTGGGCTACCATTGGTATTCATAAAAGCAGAACACGGCTTTATGAGCTGTACAGTGAAAGGACTTATGTAAACACTGCTGAATTTAATTTATATGTTAGAAATTATTCAAAATTATTTAAAAAAGTTTGTTGTTTGGCCAAGTCGCGTTATTTGAGTTCGAAGATTAAAAGTAGTAGTAATGTTATTAAAACGACTTGGAATATTATTAATAGTGAAACGGGAAGATCTGGTAACCGGAATATTGACTACAGCCTATCTATTAATGACAACATCATAAAATCAGACTCACAAGTCGCAGTGGCTTTTGAAAATTTCTTTTCAGATATTCCCATTTCAACTACTAAATCCCTAAACTCATCACCTTCTGTTGCTGAGTCTATACTAAAAGAAAATGTTAATGTTTGTGATTCGGAATTTCTTTTTGAACATATTACTTGTAGAGACATAATTAAAACCTTTCACACTTTAAATGTTAAAAAGACTGCAGATCTGTGGGGACATTCTGTAGAAGTTGCTAAGTCCATTAT
Organism: Anorthoa munda; assembly: GCA_945859665.1. NCBI lineage: Eukaryota > Metazoa > Arthropoda > Insecta > Lepidoptera > Noctuidae > Anorthoa > Anorthoa munda. The sequence continues at coordinate 1,248,927 of OX243913.1, forward strand.
TGACATTGTCGCACCTAGTTTAGCTATTATCTTTAATAATTGTATCGACAGTGGGGAGTTTCCTGACCTAATGAAAAATAGTAAAATAATACCTTTGTTTAAATCAGGTAGTACTTCAGACCCTACAAATTATAGACCTATTTCAGTACTACCTACGTTTAGTAAAATATTTGAGAAATTAATTTTAGAGCAATTGCAAAGATTTTTTAATAAACATAAATTATTACATAGCAAACAGTTCGGTTTTACAAGGGGTCGTTCAACTACTGATGCCGGTGTTGAGCTTTTAGGACATATTTATAATGCATGGGAAGATAAGTGCGATGCCTTGGGAATATTTTGTGATTTGTCCAAGGCATTTGATTGTGTTCTTCATGAAACGCTAATCAGGAAACTCCGCCACTACGGGATCCGGAACAGCGCTCTGGCTCTTCTTACTTCATACTTGAGTAATAGGATTCAGAGAGTTGACGTTAATGGAAAAAGATCTCCCGGATCTATAGTAACAATGGGAGTCCCGCAGGGTTCAATTCTTGGCCCTTTCTTGTTTCTTATTTACATTAATGACTTGCCTTACCTCATAAAGGATAACCATGATATAGTGTTGTTTGCGGATGATACTTCACTTTTGTTTAAACTTAAACGTCAGCAGCTGGTTACTGACGATGTAAATAGCGCGATCTCAAAAGTAGTTCACTGGTTCAATGTTAACAATTTACTTTTAAATGGAAAAAAAACCAAATGCATTAAGTTTACCCTACCTCACGTTAGGCAGGTGAAAACTGATGTGATGTTAAAGGGCGAAGAATTGAATCCTGAAAATAGCACAGTATTCTTAGGCCTAACTTTGGATGCTAAGCTTCAGTGGGGCCCACATATAGATAGATTGTCAAAGAAGCTAAGCTCCGCAGCATATGCTGTTAGAAAGATTCGTAATTTAACTGACATAGAGACAGCCCGTTTAGTATACTTTAGCTATTTTCATAGTGTAATGTCGTATGGTATTCTGTTGTGGGGAAATGCCGCCGACATCCAGACTATCTTTGTTTTGCAGAAAAGAGCTGTTCGATCAATTTATAAATTAAGCCCGAGACACTCTCTCAGAGAGAAATTTAAGGAGATTAATGTAATGACTGTGCCTTCTCAGTATATTTATGAAAATCTTTTATATGCCCATAAAAATATAAAATTGTTTAAAAAATACAGTGATATCCATAACATAAATACTAGGAACAAACACAAATTTGTAGTACCTACAACAAGGCTCAAGAAAATAGGTGGCTCGTTTAGATGTCAATGTGTACGCTTTTATAATAAGCTTCCAAGCGACGTACAAGGTTTAAGTGTTAATAAATTCAAATCTTTCATTAAACGTAAGTTGTGCCAGAAAGCGTTTTATAACATTAAAGATTACGTTGAGGACAAAAAGGCTTGGGATTGAGCTGCTCCAATTAATTTCGTTTTTTTATATTTTTTTTTATTTTGCTTCGTGGATTTAGTTTTTAATTATATTTTAATTTTTTTAATTTTTCTTGCAATGACAAGAATATTTACTTTTTAAAGTATTATATTATTTTATTTTAATTATTGTGAATGTGAAGACTATGTGGATTATTCTTTTTTTTTTAATTATAATTTATCTTAGTTAGTTTTTAATCATGGTCTGGCAGTTTGAGTATTTATGCGGCCTACCCGAATGTCCTTTCTTTGGTATTGTTCGTCAATTCGTTGAGCTCCTTAAATTCTAAGTTGAGCTGCACGGTTATTGACAAATGCGTGCACTGACTGGACAGGTCCACTCAATCTGGCTGGTTCTTTTCTCAAAAGACCATTTCAGACATCAGTCTACATGGTCTTCACATGATCTAACCAAGTTTTTGTCTGGACTTTAAAAGAGACTGTGACCTCTGAGTTTGTTTCGGCCTTTCTTCTCAGAGTAGTCAGACAGGAAACGCCGACCTCATCTAGTTTTAAAAAATATGATCGACATGTGAAAGTGTTTGTACAAACCAACTTACAGAAAATAAATCATTTATCATTTTATCATTTATCATTTAGAGCCTTTAGAAAGTCAAACACGTACCTTTCGGAGGAAGGAAAGCCTGTAGGGTAGATAGGTCGGCCCAATTTCGAACCCACGCCACGTCATTCTGAAAGAAACCAGCAAGTCAACACACAGAACTCACAACGAAATACGATGGGGTCAATCCCCTGAGCAAGGCGACTTACCACGAGGGATTATGAGCCCCACTTGGGAACACAATCACGCCAGGGATCACACCACGACGGCTACATGCAGCTTCCAGGCCGCGTATCCACAACCACGCACGCGGTCACCGGCGACCGGCTATTTTTGGCTTCACGGATTCCGTTCAATCACGGCAGGCACAGACAGGAAACGCTCCGCCGCACGGAGGCCGACGCCCTCGTGATAATTCCAGCCCACTCGCAATCTCCAGGCTCTTCGCAAGCCGGTCAGCCCAAGAAAAAAACAACGCAGTTCGCCCTTGTCGCCAAAAAAACTCCGCCGGGCGCGCTCTCATACCACAACTCCCGAACCGAAAACCCAAAACACCGAATCCCATAAACTGTTTCCCAAAATTTCGGTTTTCGAAGAATTTACGCGGAACAATTTTCCCTCAAAGAAATACACTCCCCCAGGTCCACATTTCATCCTTCTACTTCCCCAATCCCTTTCCCTTCCCTAATCAGATTACAACAAAACACTATTAATCACTGACAGCTCGGATGAGAATTTTGAACGCGGGGTGCGTTGCCGCGTTTCGTTCAGAAAATCCGATTGTTCTCGAATCTTCTGAACCCAAAGGCTGCCACCATTCACATAAGCAATTCCTTGAGGCACGCCAACGGAAGCGGGACAACGTCCTCGCTATCCCAAAACCAAACTCGAATCCTACCCGTATGCTAGTCCAAAGAAATAATTCAGCCAGTCTTAGCGGAGACGGGCGCGTTTCCGAACGAAAACGCCGTACGTCCAAATGACAGCTGCAGTCCATCAAAACAAACAAAAATACAGCTTCGGTGCACGGATATCAAGTGATTTTAAGTTATTTTGGTGAAATGACAGTGTTTATGGGGAAGTGGGGAACTCGCCGTCCCAGGGTGCGGTTCCGAAGTGGTTCCACCACCCAGCGGCGGTTTTAGAACGAGGGAGCGATTTAAAACGGGACGAAAACACGGCGAGAAGGAGGTAATTAATTTTCTTTTGACAAAAATTTTATCTACCACAAAAAAGTTTTACAAGATCAGCATCGGCCTATAACCAACAGGCTAAAGTCCAACGATTTTTCTTCTTTATTAAACAGCAACTGTCACGAAAATGTACAATTATGTCATTGTTTGTCATCAAATTTGTCGCATCCATAGACAGTAATATTAATAGTACCCTGATCCTGAGTGTCTGACAGGTGAAGGTAACAAGTCGTAAATGACAGACACTCTAGGTGTGCAATTCGTGTCTGACACTTGTAGAAACTTATTTGAACTGCGAAAGGGTCACAGTTTGTACTATTTATTTATTTATTTTACTTTAACATAACACGGCCAAAGGCCTACACTACATTTTGTTAAAGGCATATATAGACATCAGTTTTGATCAAGTATCTTATAAGTGATCGAGGAAGTGAAGCGCATCCTTTTCCCAGGGGTGGATCAGCATACACTTGCAAAAAAATTATTGATGGTTTTAAGTTTAAATGATTGTATTACAAAATAAATACTGTTATGACTAATAGTAGCGCCAGTTTGTCACACAAACAAATACATATATTATCACTAGTCTCAGTTTGAGAAGGGTCTTCCTTATTGGAAGGGTCCGTATGATGGGTTTTGCGAATGCAATTAGACCGGACACTTTACATAGCTCGTTGTCCTACATAAATGTTACAGCGTCCACGGGCGGAGGCAGGAGGCAGACGTCGAGAGCCGAGCAATAATGACGTCACTTCGCAAACAGTACGTCGCACATTCGAAATAACATTGTCACATTTTGAAGTACGAATATTAAATGAGTTGAAATGTTTATTAATAGCATTCGGTTTGATATTACGTAAAATACTTTTTTGTTAGCGTTTATGACGCGTAAATGAAGAGTGATGTATGAAAAAAAGACAAGAGAATAAACGTTTTTGTTACTTTATTTTTCTTTCTTTTCTTTTCAAGAGCTGGAAAAGACGACTTTTATTCATCATTTTGTGTGGAATGGTTTTTTACTATTATATTTATAGTTGTTATAAATAAAAACGCACACCTAAATCAAATATAACTATAATCAAATATAATATTTATGACCTTCGAATAGCGAAGCGTAACAACCGCTACGCGGTAGTAAGCATTGCGTTACCTCTACGTAGCAACACAGATATTGTGTGAAAACGAGATATGGCTTGCGACGAGATAGAAGCCATGTAAGTTCACATCAACAGGTTGTTCAATGCAAAACAGAATATCAAAAAGCCAACCTCTCCACCAGTCTGAGCCTTAATCTTTGAACAATTGCCGCTCCAAAACTTTCGTCGTACCATACCAATCTCTTATTAAAGTGCCCGAAGTTGCAACAGACTGATGTTCTAGAAAGCGTTTATTACCTGCGTCCTACACTCCTTAACTTTGGCGGCTAACTTGAGTGCAGTATTCTTCCCACATCACACATCACATCATCAGCCTATTAATGTTCCCACTGCTAGGACACAGCGCTTCTCTCTGTGAGAGGGAACGGGCCGTAATCCACCACGCGGGCCCAGTGCGGGTTGGTGGATATCACATGTCTTCGAATTTTTGGTTCTAGGACATGTCGGTTTCCTTACGATGTTTTCGATGTTTTTTTGTATTCTGCCCACCATAAAAAAACTGGTCACATCTGACGAAAATACAAATTAATTTTACCTAGCCTTTACCAAACTAGGGTCTTTTACCAACCGGATGCAGCTGAATGCCAGTATTTTACATAGAGCAACTGCCTACCTGACCACCACCCAACTGTTTAACATGTTCAAATCAAATCAAAATTTCTTTATTCAATTAAGCCATTAAGCGGCACTTTTGAACGTCCAAAAAATAATAATTTAAAAGTAACAATTATTGATTCTATCGTCCATTTGGAAATGTAGCTTGTTATGGAGAAGAATGGACAAGAAACTCCACACTTACTCTTTTAAAATAAAAAGAGTGTCAGTTTGGTTTCAATTTTCACGTTGTTTGGAAAATGGAAGTGTGGTTTATGACTCATAAATGGTTCATAAAAAACTGGCCAAGTGCGAGTCATACGCGCGCACGAAGGGTTGTATTTTTAAGGCACGTATTTTTTTTGTCATTTTTTACGATAATTGTAGGGAACAGTTATCGCAAAAAAATGCCAAAAAAATACGTTTGTTGCATGGGAGCCCCACTTAAATATTTACTGTCTAGCTATCACGGTTCATGACAGATAGACAGACAGACAGACGTTTAGAAAATTTGAGTTTTATTCGGATACCATGGTGTAATTAATTTTTAAAGTTATGTCTAAAATGGACAATTTTTTTTTTTTTTTCTATTTATAGGCCTGTGTTTGACCACAATCTCACCGTGGTCAGTGATGATGTGGCCGATGGTGGTAAGCACACAAAGCCTAGAAGGGAACTGGCTCTCAAGTGCTGCTGTCGGAACACACCGGAAGGTGCTTGGCGACAGATTTTCAACTTGAGGGTGGTTGCCAGCCAGGCGGGTACTACAAAGTACCCTACCACCGTGCTATGGTTTCCTCACGATGTTTTCCTTCACCGAAAGCTCAAGCTCATTGTAGGATTCGAACCCGCGACCTTCGTCTCGGTACCCGACGTCACTACCACTGAGCTATCATCGCCAAAAATATGCTATATGGCAATCGCACTAAAACCACTGGGCGTATTTTCTAACTATCTTTTTTTAACTATCTACATTTTCATCTGAGGCATCTTTGGGTCGCGCGGGTGTGAAACGAGTGCGCGTTTTGTTCCCTCAAGATCGTTGGCATTAGTCGTCGTCTTAAGTTTGGTAATCCTGGTTCTCTTGCGGATCTCTACATTTCTGATTCGATTACGCAAGGAAACTCCGAGCATAACCCTCATAACCCTTTGAGTGACTGTAAGATTCCTATTCTTTCCCCCGGATACGATACGGATATGCGAATGGAATTAATCAATATTATCGTTTGGAAATCGAGCTTAGTGCAGTTGAAGTGTGTTATGGCATTTATTTACACAGGCTGCTGTAATTTTACTTTAAAATTGATTTTGTACTTTGATTGATCGTTTTTGTTTTAGTGATAGCTTTTAGAGATTCGGTTTGTGACTAATTTTACTTCAATATAAATATGTAATTTAATCCACCACGTGGACCTAGTGCGGATTTGTAGGTGTCATACTAACTCCGAATTTTTAATTCTAGGATATTATGCTGGTAATTTAAGGAGTTCATCCAATTTGGGCTAAATTATGAAAGTTCCGGTAGACGATTAGCCGATTTAAGGATTTATTTTATCTAAAACTTGCTGAAAAAGTATTTCTTCAACCTCGTATAACGGCATAGCGAACCTCACAGATTTTATACCGAAGTAAATTTTTTTTTCGGAATATTTTTATTTGTTTGGCAGTTTTACATTTGGTCCAAAAATTTATGGACACTGAATGATCTACTTTTGTTAAACAAGTTTGAATTCGAAATCAAAATTAATACATATAATCTCATCGCAAACTACACCTGCTATCGATTTACAGTAAGTTCAGAGCAGATTAGGTTCCACAACGTATCACAACCACATAGTAGTCTAGATAATGCTTTAACTGCAAGTTAGCAATTAGTATTCACTTGTAGAACCACTAGTTTGACCTACATTCGGCTTACACAAGTTGTCTATGCATAGAAGAGGAAAGTTTCACGTAGGATATTACTATTATTAGAAAAGTTTTAACTTTGGACATATAGGTAAGTAGATTGTAGGAACTGCTTTTATTATAATTGAAATATATTTGTTATTATAGCTAGTGTCCGATCGAAACTGGGTTTCCACCCGAAACCGAAACCGAATTTTCGGCCTCGGTCTCGGTAGTTTTCGGCTTTTAAGTCTCTGAGGCACTGAGTCGCGGCCGTGCCTTAGATGGCGTGGGTCATTTTCAGCTTTCGACCTTACTATGCGACTTGCCATAGTCCTGCGAATTTCTGGGGAAGCCGATTTGTGGATACAGCATTCGTACCGAGGTCGGTCTCAGACAGCCAGTGGAAATCAGATACGCCACATTAAGAGCTGTATCTACTAGGATGAATACTAGGCGAAGCGACTCCACACTGGACATGCATATTCACGAGCGGAGAAACAAAGCGCCATTGCAGTTGTACGCAGATATAAGGCGGTGCAGTAGGTTGTTCTTACTTCTCGCAGTCCATCCTGTAGGTTAGAGACCTATCAAATGTATGAATGAATGAAATTTATTTTTCCAGAATGTCACCCTTTAACGAACGTTCCCATACAAAATTCGGGATGGAGCATAAATTGTAGCGACGGTCCGAGGACGTTTCACGTTGCTTTGAAGAGGTTCTGGTTCGCCTTTATTAATGAACTGGGTCGCTGTATGTTTTAAATTGGTATTCGAGCTTTAGACTAATAATCGGCCATGCCCGAAAGATTCGATGGCATTCGTTGAGACGACGAAATAGCCTATTTTTTGAAGAAGGTTTTTTATATACTTTTTTTAAACTTTTAGCACAAATTATATTAATAGTCAATGCGAAAAACTCTTAATTTAGAGCGTTTTCAAAATGTGTAGTTATGTAAGAATCATATCAGATGGCGTTCTGTAGTTTTGGCCTATCCCCATGGGAAAAAGCCATGAGTTTATGTATGTATGCAGATATTGAGCGTTTATGCAACAGTCCAGTTTTCCTTTTCATGTTATGAGCTGTTTATGAGTTTGACTGAACCTTTATAAATTCTTCCCCAGTTCATTATATCTTCGAACGTGTTCAGACCTTTTAAAATACAAGATTAACTTCCGAAATTGTGCGGTGCGAATTTTCACTTCTAGCTCTTTCGGAAACGCCAACTTTAAGCTGCAAAGTAAAAGCAAATAGTCACTCACAGCTGACGAAGATTAAATTAAATGGGGAAAGTTTGAAAAACTATCTCCTTTCAGATTGTAGGATTGACGACGCGGACCGATTGTGAGACCGAATGCAATGGAGAACCGATACTGTCTTGCATCCAATTTTAAGTAGGTATTTGAACAACAATAAATGTTCGTATTTCGTAGTATTGAAGGATTTATTATTGTAGCAGGGACTCAGAAGACCAGAATAATATGCCTGACAAGGCACATTCAAAATAATTAAGGACTAGATATTGCCCGCGGGTCTGATCGCATGGAATTTGTACTTCCCCAATATTTTTATAAAATAGAGCGTATGTATTAGTCTGACCTATAAGGTATGTTAGTGTAAAATTTCATCAAAATCCTTTTAATAGTTTTTGCATGACAAAGTAAACATCTATCCTCACAAAGTTTCACATATATAATATTAGTAGGATAAACATACGATAAGAAGAAAAACCGGCCAAGCGCGTGTCGGTCTTCGCACATTTAGCTGTACCAAAACGCAAAATCAAGTTGGTTGTAATAAGTAAAATGAGGGTATTTCATAGAAACATTCTGATTTATGAATATATTGGTATTTTTAGTAAAATGTACGTAATAAGAAACTTTATCACCAATTTTCAAGTTCATAGGACAATGTGCAGAAAAAAAAATCGGAACAAAATTTTGTAAAAATATCTGACTTTGGTGGTTTCTCATACCTTTGTTTCCCACGATTTTTAAAAACATTTAAAATGAGTTTTTGAATATATTTTGGTTTTTTGTCAACAAGATGCTATACTGTAAAAAATTGAAGTTTATGGCTATAACCGTTTGGCTATTAAACCTGTATGATAGACGACGGACAGACAGAAATACAGACACGTTAGTGACAGCAACAGGGCTCCGTTTGGATCCTTCGGGTACGAAATCCTATAAATGTTAGTAGGTACTGGCAGAGACGAAATACAAAAAAAACCAAACCCCTGGTGAGTCAACGGGGGATTGAAGTTTGCAAACAAAGCCGCAGATATTAGGAAAACTATCTATAAATATTGGTGCTAGCAAAAACATTTCATAGCAGAACCAAAACAAGGATAACTCATTCAGAAAATAATATTCGTTTCGCAGAGCAAACGATAATTTCTTGGGATGACATAACAAATGATGGTACCTGTACAAACATACAGGTACTATATATTAGGAGGGAGATAATGCCCAAGCTCCGGAACAGAAGAACATATAGATATAAATGCGTAAGAAAAGGGACGATTCCCCTTTATTGAAAACCTCCGTCTTTATCACGTCGCTCTTTGATTCCAGCTCGCCCGAACAGGTGTCATATTTCAATGGAACTTTTTCTTCTTCCCTAATTTAATCCAGCAAATGATTTGGAAAGACCCGATTAGATGACGTCATTATTTATTAAGAATAATGCCGATGCACGGGTTTGTATAGCTGTGAAAGGCGGAAGGAAAATGGCCGGGTCGGGGAAAATAAATTGTTAACTTTTACGGAAAACTGCGGGTAAACTATTTTTGCGCTGTTAGGGAAATGGGAATTGAAGGCGATTGGCAGTTTCATTGTGATTTATGGAATACTAGTTTCAGCCAGCGGCTTCGTCCACGTGAAAGTCGTAAATTGTCTCACGGGAACAGAATATACATTTTTCCGGGATAAAAAGTAGCCTATGTGCTATTCCAAACTATAATTTATATCCGTGTCAAATTTTATCCAGTACGTTTTAGCCGTTGTAGTGTGATTGTGTAACAAACATACAATCCATCCATGCAAATTTCCCATTTATAATATTAAGTAAGATTGATCCTTATTGCGATAGATTGTAGTAAAAAGTGGGGAAGCTTGAAAAAGTCGATACTGTTCATGTGTACCTAGGTATTAACAACTACCTAATAAGAATACTAGCCAGTAACTGTCATGCTCACTTACTGGCAAAGGGAACAATTCCATGAAAGAGTATGACAAATTTCCATAAAATGTTTTCGGTATTGCGTAATTTATAAAGGGTACGTCCTCCACCCTATGAATTGAATTCACATATCCTTTTCCTTTTCCTTTTGACTGTATTACGCAATACGAAAATCGTTATTTTAGAGGTGTCGTCACCGTTACCCTTTATGTTTTCTTTGCTGAATCCACTTACACACACACAGTTTAGGCTCCAAGTTTTCCAGGCTCTCCATAAGAATTAAGCCGAACTTTTCTTTAATTGTATTATTATCTATTATTATTCTGCAAGAAAAGTCACGTTACACTAAATAGATTTAAAACAAATGTCGGTGCTTAAAAGAATAAGAAGCAGCATACGATGAGTAACGCGAAAAAAATACAAAAAAATGTCGAACGTGCCTTAAAAAGTAACTTTGGTTTAATCCGAAAGTGACTGGCAATGCGGAGTCCCTTGACACCTTCGCAGCACTTCGATAATGTCTCAAATTTATGAAGTGAAAGATGTCGCCACAAAAAATATCATGGCAATAAGTAACGCATTGAATTTTTTACCTCCAACTTATTGTTGCCAACATTCAAGTTAATGTGGTGTGAATAATTGACATGAATGTGTTTAAACACCTAAAATGTGTTGGAGAATAATATCACACGTATATGTTAACGTTGTGAGCAGTATTTCGGAGTGTTTAATGGTTCGGAATCGTGATAGTTGAACTTAGTGCCCGCATTCATAATACAAGGTTTGGGCTCGGAAGATGGCGAGTTTTGAAACAAAAGGAATTAAGGAAGGATTTTAACCCACTTACCAAAAAGTAGGAGGTTCTATGTTCGACATTACGTATATATTTTTTTTATTTGTGTTCACCGATATCTCCGTCAATTGTGGAACCATTTTGAAATTTTTCTCTTTGTTTGAGAGAGTATGTGCCGACCTTGGCCCCATTTTTACCCGACTGCCGAAGGAGGGTAATGTGTTTATCAGTCTATGTATGTATGTATGTATGTATGTATGTATGTATATATGTATGTATGTATGTATGTATGTATGTATGTTTGTTCCTATATGGCGTTCCAGAGACCAAACGCGTTGACCGATTTTGATGATTCATACGTCAATCGATTCGTCTTAACCTTGCGAGTGTCATAGGCTACATTAAAATTGGAAAATAGAAAAATGGCGGCTTTTGGGCGCCATATTGTGGGGGGCCAATTTTTTTTTTTCTTCCAAACCCATCGTGTGGGGTATCAAAATAAAGGGTTTTTAGAGGCGATTTCAAAAATATATAACACTTATATATTTAAATGTACCTAATTCGAAAAAAATGTTAACTAAAAAGTTATAAATAAAAAAGTTAATTAAAAAAATCAAAATACCCGACTGCTTAAAAAGCGAACTAAAAAGACGTAAACAAGAAGAAAATCATGCTGTGCAGTCGGAGGATACATCTGGTTTTGGTCAGCCAGCTCGCGAATATGTATCCTCCGACTGCACAGCATGATTTTCTTCTTGTTTACGTCTTTTTAGTTCGCTTTTTAAGCAGTCGGGTATTTTGATTTTTTTAATTAACTTTTTTTTATTTTTTGAAGATCTGATGAAGATCGTCGGAGATATATAACAGAACTCTTCAATAAATAACGGCAAATCTCTCGGGATTACTGCAATCGCATGTCTATACCATTTCATAACATAACATCACGCTAGTACGCTCTAAAGGGGTATTCAGATGTGTACAGTTCACCTTTGTACACTCTCATTTCACCGGTTATGTTCAGTTTCATAATATTCCGGTAATCTATTCTGGTATTATAGGTACCTTACTTACCTATTAGGTAGGTAAAACTAAAAAGTAAAAAATAAAAATACTTTTTTGAAGAAAAATGCTACCGACTTCCAAATAAGAAAACTACAAAGTGAAAATAACTTTATTTTTGGAAGTCGGTGTCCATAACTCAAAAAAATGGTACCTACCAAAGACACCGACTTCCAAAAATAAAGTTATTTTTCACTTGGTAGTTTTCTTATTTGGAAGTCGGTAGTATTTTTTTGCAAAAAAGTTTTTTTATTTTTCACTTTTTAGTTTTACCTACCTAATAGGCAGGTAAGGTACCTATAATACCAGAATAGATTACCGGAATATTATGAAACTGAACACGCTGATGTTCAAAAGACGAAATATTCTCCAATTCAGATGATTGCCAGGACATGACGTCCCTCTATAACAAAAACGATAGAATTGGAATAGTTCTTTATTTAATCATATTATTGTCTTCATCTATTCTGTTCGCTTTATTCTTGTTGTGTGATTTTCTTTCTTTTACTTTGTTTTATAAATGCAATTTAGTAAAATTTAAACACTATTAGAATAGTAGTTCAAATTTATAGCCGCCCGTTTTACAGCCTCCCACAAGTTATGGGATCAAAGATCTAGCCACAGTAATGCCGTAGCGTATTACTATGTGTGTTATAATATTATACATGGAGAGGAAGTTAACGTTATCTTTAATGTTCTGTATCAAGCCATTTGTAGTGGAACCAGTTCTTATTATTCATAGAATAGTTTGTTCTGAGATATAAGTTGTATGTGTGGTTGGATAACGAATTATTGTTTTGGATATTTTAAGTTTTTTGTTTAAGGGCTAAGATTTCATTAATCAAGTAGAAGTTACTTGATTAATGAAATCTTAGCCCTATTACAAGAATTAATACGACAGTTTGACAAATCTAATGTAATCAAAATCGTTTGACAAATCGTTCGATCTTCTATCTTCTATCTTCCATGTTCGATCTTCTATCTTCCATGTTCGATCTTCTATCTTCTATCTTCCATGTTCGATCTTCTATCTTCTATCTTCCATGTTCGATCTTCTATCTTCTATCTTCCATGTTCGATCTTCTATCTTCTACCTATATAAGATAAAGTATGTATGATCCTAATAGACTCCGAAACGGCTGGACCGATTTTAATGAAATTTTTCAGACAATCTTTAGATTGACCCAGCGGATAATCCAGTAAAATTTGGTGGCGATCGGAGATTTTCGGCGATTTTTTTTTATTTGAATGCGGTCGGTGACGCGGGCAGAAGCGGGCAGAAGATACAAAAGCTGTCAAATCTCTTGTCAGCTAGAAACCCTTGCCCTCGAAACCTGTCATTATTAATTTAGACTGCGACATTCTTTGGAGCCAACCGTTTTAAAACCTTCATTGCGTATTCTGTAAGCAGGCAATAAATTTCAAATTAACAAATTTCTAGCAAATTGAATTTATGCTCCTCTCAAAACATACGAAACCCCGATTTAGTGGGCAACTCCGAAATTAGACTTTAAAGAAGTTTATCTTATAACTAATTATTAATCATATTAAATTATATCAAATTATTATAGTAATAATAAGAAAATGTGTTCCGAACTGAATAAAAATATTACAGTTAATGGTTGTCTTATTATTTCATGTCCGAAATTCTTAATTAAATATTCATACGGGCACCAAGTAATTAAATACAGTACCTTTATCACCCTTAAGCTATTTAATTTAAATACCTTGATACAGAGAACCAACAAAAAGAAAATATCCCATTTCATGAATAATTTTTTTTGCGTGAAATGTTTTGGTATAATGAAAAGGAGTTAACAGTTACCAAAGGTTTGGTTGCTGCTTACTAAATTATTGGGACTTGCGAACTATGTCTTACTAGCAACAATACAGAGTTTTGCTATTTGCTAATTACTTTTGAATTATTTTGTTAAACTTTATTTTCTAATAACTAAAGATTTTTTGTTTAAGGCCTAGTTTTTTAATCCGTAGTTAACCAATGCTTAAATATTCTAATCAATGGTTTCAAATAGTCAAATAATTAGCTCTCCAACTTATTTGACCATTTGTGACACCATAATTGATGAACAAACGCATGATACCGAAATTTTAAACCATTGGTTACCCAATTTTACCATTGGTTGAGTTAACTACGGATCAAAAAACTGGGTCTTAGTTATAAAACTTGATCGGATAATTATTCCTTTTTTCAGTGTTTGGACAACAAGAGGTTATAAGAAGTTGTGGGGGTAAAGTTATCACGTAATGCGAAGCTGGCGTTCTCCCAACCAAAGATGGGCTAAGACTGAGCTATAAATATCCAGCTCTGTGCGCCAATAAATGAATGTTGCCAGTATGAGGACGGGCACCAGAAGTTGCGGTCTATTAACTTTCTGTATAAATTTTAACGTTTCATTCTGTTTTGTTATACCGGGTGTGTTGCTGTTTATATGGAAATATATTTTTTTGGTAAAAGGTTCAACTAACTGTAAGAGGTTCGTTATGTTTTTTAAACATGATGCAGCTTTATTTAATGTCATTTGTTGGATTATTATTAATGTAGACACATATACACAGCAAACAAAATTTTCGAACCACGAGCAATAAGCCATGCTGATTGCGGATGGCAGAAATGTTCACTTAGGTAAAGTTTGTGTGTTGTGGTAAGCAGTTAGTTTCCCGAACGAGATCTTTTTCAAGCACCATAATTACTATCTAAATATTAATTTTTATATAGGCGTATAACTCATTCAATTTGCTCATTAATTATTCTTTAACATAACAAAGGTGAAATTAAAAGGAAATAAATTACAAGATTTTCCTTTAATTTTGAATAGTAAGTAAAAGACTCATTTACGGACTATTCAAATGAAAATTCTTATAATTTATTTAACTCAAGGTATAAATTAAAATTCAAAGTAAAAGATTCTGAAATCCTATTTAATATCTACTGAATTTTCCTGTACCTTTTTCTCAGAAATGACTATTGGCCTTTTTGCTTGAAAAAAAGTTATCAAGCAAAAATGCCAACAGTGATTCCTGAGAAAAATCAGAAAGAGTCAGAAATATAATAATAACAAGGTCTATCTAGTTGGTTACAAAAATATTCCATATTTTCTCAGTAATGATGAGCAAAACAACATGATCCATTATTTTACCTAATAATGTTGTGGTATATAGCTAAGGAAAATATTGGTATGTTCTTGTACTTGTTTATCCATTATAGGTGATTGCCCCATTTAACAAACCAATCCCAAAAAGCGGATTATAGCCCAGTTTTTTGATTCGTTGTTTACTCAACTAACGGTTAAAAATAAGATGGTGAGATAGTTATTTGACCATTTGTTAAGCTAACAATTGATGTTATTACATTTTCATAAAAACTGCGGTCTGAAAATTTGACCGTGAAAATTTGCAACTGGCTTTAAAAATGCATTACAATAAAAAAAATAAAAAAATACCACATTGTAATACTGAACCCCGCAACAAAATCATACAAACGTGGTTTCAACAAATTCAATAAAATTGTCTGGCGACGTTTTTTGATGAAACAGCTCTGTTGTACTATTCCGGGCTGCCGTCCTGTAGTTAAAATGGCTCTATCTGACAAAAAATATATTTTGAGTTAAAGACGAAAAACAAAAAATCCGCGAAATAATAAAAATCGAATATTGATCTAATTTCCTACATACGAATTGTTTAGTTTGTTTTAGTTTAAATCAAAACCAATGACTTAATCTTATTAAAAATAAGTTAGTAAACATAGCAATTTGGAATTCGGAATCTATTGATAGTAGAAAATACTAGACAGATCGATTGAGAATTTTTTGCGGCTTTTGTTGGCATCAAAATACCATATATAAAATATCGCCCGGTTGTCAGATAGCGGCTATATATTACGGCAGCGGGGTGAAATTCACAAATTTAATGTTTATTTACGGTCACATAACCACATCAACGGAGTTGTAAGTTTGCGATTTACGATCAACCGTTTCGATGAACAAAGCAGTTCCAGTTACAACAATCGTGTATTGGATCAGAAAAGCCGTCGAGCCATCGAGTTAAGCCGAGTTAATTGTAGATCCAGGTTCTATTTACATAGATTTGTTAGTTTTGGATTTACGGTGTTTGTACACTACCGCTTACCGCTGGGATACCGGCCGTGAAACGTGGCATAGCTTCATGCATTTTGGTCTGTTACCACTTTACACAATTAGTGTGTTTTTACACCAGAGACGTGTTAGTTATCTAGCTTACCTGGCTTGGCGCAGCTGTGGTCGAAAAGAACTAGCTAAGCTAGGTTGTCGTACCAAAAGAGAGAATGAAAGGAAAGTGAGCGCGCACAACTGAAAAGAGTTCGGTACACATTCTTGCACCACTCAGCTACACACCGTTTCATAGCTTCGCTACCCGTCTTCGCTACGGACAAACTCCTCGCACAGCTTTAGTGGAACCAACCACACATTTTTACAGCGCTGCTGCATGCCTCGCACTGCTTATCCATCTAACACCTGGTGGAAAAGGACCCTTGCAAATGGCTTATAAATTCGATGGCATTCTTGTAGGAGGCGAATTTTGACAAATGAGAAAACAAGATTTGTTGCTTTTTTTTCATATTTTAGAATTGATCCCGAAGTAAAAGGTGTTAATATTCATGTCTAAGATTGCTAATGAATTAATAGTCACCCAGTATCTAGATTTTCAGACATAGCTAATTAAACAACAATACTAAGTTGATTTTCCAACAAAAGACTTATAACAGCTCACTGAACAGAAACTCCATTCGTTATCAGTGTCGAAGATAAACACAGTGCGGCGTTTAGATTCATTAAAGTCCAACTTTTGCAGTTTAATTAAAGTTTTGTATATTCGCTAGAGGCTTCCCGCGGTGATGCCCGCATCCCTCTTAAACTTGTCCAAAGGTATGTGGCCTGGATATATCTTAGTATACCTACATCTATGTTAGTTACAAAATTTTAAAGCAAGTTTTAAAAGTTGTGCAATATTCTTGAAGTTAATTTCCTTAGAGACCGGCTCTGCTGATGTACGTTGCTCTGTATGTCTTCCATTATTAATTTTCTCTTGTTGACTAGTTTAGAGAAAAAGGGTGAGTCATGGACAATTAAAAGAATGTTAACTAAGAGTTTTTCGTTACTATAAAAGGCGGGTTGTTTAGTTTATGGAACTGAACAGTCAACACTTGACGGCTATAAGATTATTCGGGAATTGGACATTTCGGGAAATGCACATTTGGGAATTGGAATACCTAATAATAATTTCATAACTTTGGCAATACCGAACAAATTTAAAGGAAATTTGTCAAACTCTAATGGCGTCATACCCTTTGTCCTGCCAAACTCACTTACGGAAGTAGGCTGTTGAAGTTATAGAGAGTTTATTATAAGATTGAGCTCCATTGGTGTAATTGCTGCAAGGTGTTCCAGTGCGAGGATAAACTTATAAATAAATACAAATGATTAAGTAGAATTGTTTGTTCATCTGTTTATAAAAGGTTTTCATAATCTTGATCCGATAACGAAATTGTTTCATTGATTGAAAGCTAGACTATCGCTTAGTGTAATAGCCAACTTTTCTTCCGGAAAGTGTCCGGTTCCTGTAGCATAAGTTGCGGCAGTGAAGCCTGAATCGCTATTACTTGTTAGCTAGTGTTAATTAATGATTTAATTGTGGTCTTTTCTTGCAATTCTCAAATTATTTCCTTGTAACTTATAACAGAAATGAGTACACTAATTAACTTTGAGAAACTACATTGCATTTAATGATACCATATTTTCACGAATCCGTCCACAAACGAATAAACACTCATTTACACATGCTGCCATAGAAACGGGCTCATCATTAAAAATAATAAAATTACTCCGTCATGTTCTTTCTGTTACAAAAATTTGGGAAAATTGCGCATTTGTTGTATGCTCCGACCATCCAGAGTATCCCACATAATTATATTTGTCCGGAAATGCACGGGAACTCGGGGTTTTCTCGACAGAGCATAGGAATTTAAATGCAGTCATAGGCATTTATCACCAGATTTTTATTATTTGTAAGAAATATGTACCAACTTTCTAAAAAGCAACATCCTGAAAAAAATTAGATTCATGTTTATATGTGCAGTGTACGGATTTAGATATATTTCTTACGGATTATTACGTATAAAAGCTACAAAGTTCAGATAAAACATAAATGAAAAATATTTTTAAAACATATAAATCTGTATGAATGTAAAATAACGCCGTAACTAAAGCAATTCATGAACAAGGATGAATCAAATTGAAATTCATCCAATAATAATCTAGTGTGATGATAGCCACTAATTTACAGAGTGTATTAAAAGTACATTTTAAAAACTTATCGAAATAAATAAGAAAAAGAAAAAATAGCTGCGCGTCTAAGCAACCCATTTTAAAAATAGATCGTTCAGCGGTTTATACGTGCAAAATATAATTTCGTCCACGATGAACCAGCCGATGATGGGCGAGCGTTACCGAAGTTACACGAAACGTGGCGAAAGGAGCCCAGCGGGTGCTGGAAAATTTATTTATCTACACTCACAACGTAATGTTCCAAATACGAATTCAAAAAATATTGTATAAACACGTACTTTATATTCGTGGATAGGTAAAATTAAAAAAAAAAAAACCATTACAGTTCAACATTTTCCTTCGATTTTCAAACAACTGCATCATAAAATAACTTTTCAATACAGTTGTTAAACATGGCGTACTTTCAGAGGCTATAATTATGATTCGAAAATTAAATCTTACGCATAGGCATCTTTCTATTACGCGGTCGTGACTTTTGTTTACGAGCTCGATCATTAGTTTTGCAGTTTAGTTTTAAATTTATAAGTCAATTTAAAAAGTTTAGTAGCAAAGAGTTTTCATACATAGAATAAAATGGGATAGATTTTATAAGAGGAAAAATTAGTGATTCCGTACGTTTTAGCATTGAACTCTCAAAAGTCTTTTTAATGGTTGTTTAATATATTTAATTACCAGTTTTAATTTAATTATTTTCACATCAACATTTGTCTAAAATCAAATAGGCTGTATAGACTGTTTTCGTTGTAAAAAATGTCCAGTTGCAAAAACGCGCCTTTTGTTATAAGTCAATTTAAAAAAGTTTAGTAGCAAGGAGTTTTCATACATAGAATAAAATGGAATAGATTTTATACGAGGAAAAATGAATGATTCCGTACGTTTTAGCATTTAATTCTCAAAACTCTTTGAAATGGTTGTTTAATATATTTAATTACCAGTTTCAATTTAATTATTTTCACATCAACATTTGTCAAAATTCTAATAGGCTGTGTAGGCTGTTTTCGTTGTAAAAAATATATGTCCAGTTGCAAAAACGCGCGAAAATTTTATTTTTTTGTGAATTATCAAATCTAATTCTTTGATTTGTTTTTACTATTTCTCACAACTGTATTGAAAAATATCGTGTGATACACGGGCGTGTAGGTTATTGCAAACTCGTGTCATTAAAAACCCTCGCCTTCGGCTCGGGCTTGTTAATGACAGCTCGTTTGCAATAACCTACTTTCCACCCTTGTATCACAATGTACTATTTTAATTTTTATAGCACACTTTTACTTTTTAATTTTCTGGCGCGTATGGGCTGTAGTAAAGAAGTTTCATTGTCTGTGGATGCGCGCGCTGCGCAATGAGAATTTAAATTGCCCGCCATGCCAAATATTTTTCCCTTTCCACTTTTGTTTTATTTCAACTGTATGAGTGAAGATAAAGTAGTGTATGCAACGGCATATAATTAGGTATTAAAACACTCGCGTAATGTTATTATCAAATTCGGCTTCGCCTCATTTGATAAACCTACGCTCGTGTTTTAATAACCCCTATTATATGGCCATTGCATAAACTACTATTACCTGCCGGTCACATGTTATTTCTATGGTATATATTAGGGAAGCCGTTTTTCCACGATTGGGGTCAGATAACTGCCTGTAATAGGTACTTTTGTTGTGAACCCAGAAATGTTACTCTGGACACGGGGTCTCATTGCTAAGAAAGAAAATTTGGTTCAAATAAATCTCACTACATGGCGCGACATGCACCCCATCTGTTATTGAATGTGTGTAAAATTAACATTTACTGGAATTGAACACAAAAATTGTATGTTCTTGTTTAATGAACTCTCCTAAGTACAAAATTATGGAATATTGGGCTCTTAATTCACATTTCAAAGATTATTAGACGGGTCATTTAAAATGTATGCGAATAGATGGCGCATTTTTAAATTTTTGAGGCATTCCACTCGATTGTTAAAGTTTGCATTTTAACACATTTTGGTACAAAAAAAAACTGTAAAAACTTGCAAATAAATACTAGAAAACAAACCTTCACTCTTTTTTGCTTCAAGAAAAAAATATTCACGAACCAAGTAAACCCTTTTACTTGCAAGTCGCTGCTAACACCATGTATCTATCACCGTGAAACAGAACCGAATGCGTCCGATGTACAAAAAATTGCCAGAATAAGCAGTCGAAAAACGCTAGTTACGTCGGCACGGTTTCTTTGTATGGGATGAGGTATCTGTATGCTAGTATTATATTATCTGTGCTCTGGATATTTCAGGGAATTTTAGCATTTTTTGTAAATTAAAGTCCACTACTGCGAACGTACATGCTTGCTTGTAATCTTGTAGCTTTTGCTGATTGCCAAATAAAGGTTGTACAAAGAAAAACGTGACGGTAATGCGTTACGTTTTTCTTTGGAAATATACTAATCTGAACTAAGTCGAACATTTTTCAATTCAACGCTGGTATTACTCGTATAATAAAGTAAAATTGTTTGTTTGCTTGTTTGTAGCAGGTAAGTAATCTCTGTAAGTAGCTTATCCGTTTCCGATAATTCTCGTACTAGAACAAATCTGCTACACTATCGCTGGCCACCACTGCTCTAGTGGTTACAGCCCCGACTTCGAGTTGTAGGGCGTGGGTTCAAACTCGAGCAGGTACTTTATTTTGTGTAATTTATTACACACCACTGCTCTCAAAACGGTGAAGGAAAACATCGTGAGGAAATCGGCATGTTCAAATTCGAAGACATGTGACATCTACCAATCAATACAGGGCCCGCGTGGTGGATGATAGCCCACTTTCTCTTCTTTAGAAAAATGGTCAACTGATACTTCAACAGTGCGGTCACGCTATAATTTGCTCAGGACTTTTAATTCTAAAATCATAGTAATAAGTTGTTTTTCGATTGTGTTTTGTTGTGACTTTCATAAATGAATATCTGATGGTACTATCTAAGTAATTTTCAAGCCGAACTGAAGTGGTATAGTGTGTTAAATTTTAAAACTAAAGTGTATTGTGGTGGTGAACGAAAAGTGATTTTTGATAGTTGAAATAATAACTATAACCAACCCAGTCAACCTACCGCCAATCACTAATTTTGTGTCACCAGCGTAAGGGACCCACAATTTCGCGCTGACTTCTAAGGTTCAAATAGCACGTAGCAATAAGTGTCCGCCTCCGTTCGCCGGCCGCCGTGACTTCGGATCCCAGATTCGTAGAAACGTCTTTTTGGGATTGTTTCAACATCTATCTGCTACGAGGACACCTACGTCACCCGCTACGGCTACGAGCACGGAGTGGGGGATCGCGCGCTCGCTCACTCTGCGCGCTGTGCTACGAAATCGACAACATCTGCTACGACGTGACGGTGCCGCTAGCACTTAGGCGATATTACACTGCGCGTCTTAAGTCGCATAAAACTAAATAATGCCATTTAAGCGTACACCTCCTTCTACTCCAGGAGCTACGGAAGAGGATGCAACTAATAACAAATTACGCTACTACAAAAGACCTCGTACAGAATCTTCCTCGCCGAGGAATTCAGAGTTCACTGCTTTCAAAATTGAGATGAGAGGTATGTTTGAGTCAGTTAAGTCGGAACAAAGCATATTACTGCAAAAGTTGGTTGAAGATGTACACGTGATTAAAGTTCAAAACAATAATATACAGAAAACAAACATTGAGATTGAAAGATCTATCGAAACCATAAAAGGTAACTACGAGGACTTGAAGACTAAGTTTGTGAAACTTGAAAGGGACCGATTGGAATGTTACAATTATATAAACAAACTTGAAAAACGGATTGAGGATTTAGAATTTGGATCAAGATCATCAAGCATCGAACTTCGAAATATTCCATCAAATGAGAATGAGTCCGCCGACGACATAGTTAAACATATTCTCAATGTCGGGAAGGCACTAAATCTAGTAATTAACCACTCTAACATTCGAGATGCTTACCGTCTTCCAGCCAAACCTGGCAGGAGAAGATGATATTGTAGCTGATTTTGATACGGTTTTGATCAAGAATAAATTCCTTACATCGGCACGCAGTTATAATCGGAACAAAGAGCCAGGATTGAAGTTGAACTCGAATCAGATTGGATTAAAGGGTCAAATTCACCCTATATATGTTTCCGAATACCTACCGGGAAATAGCAGGAGGCTATTCTACCAGGCCAGGGCATTTGCCAATCAAAATGGTTATAAATTTTGCTGGACATCGAATCGAAGAATATTCCTGCGTAAGGAAGAAGCTGGTAAACGCATAAAGATTACCTCAGAGGAAGATCTTGCCTCACTACAATCTTCATGACTAAGTTTCCTTATCTTACATATAACATTTCTGCATGTTTTAACTCTTTGTCGTATTTTCAATCATTCATTGTACCTTGATAGATATTTTTTAAAGATGTGCTTATACATATTAATATTTGTTAACCTGCCACACAATTGCATTTCACACTCACATCGAATCACAAAAACACATTCACATAGTAGGCTTGTTTCTTTAGTGTATGGTATACGGCAGTGTAACTTCATCCCAGTTTCTAATAAATTAGTGCAGTATACATGTGTAGTGGAGTGCTTCATGTTCAGTTCGTTTAATTACAATGATTCTCAACTATTATATAATGAATAATAGCTTGGACAGAATATCATATGAACTTGAAGCACTTCATAAAACACGGTCGTACGTCTGTGAGTCGGAAAACTGTGTGGGTTTCACAAGAAGTATAAGTAGTCCTTTTTCAATTTTTCACCTAAATATCCGCAGTATCAATAAAAATATTGACCAACTAATCGCAGTACTCTCCACTATTGATATGTACTTTGACATCATAGTTCTGTCGGAGTGTTGGCTTTCTAAAATATCAAATGTTCCTCCAATAAATGGTTATATCTCGCACCTGACCACTGATATATCAAATCAAAATGATGGTATTGTAATATACATAAGGACAGGGCTTGACTGCGTGATATGTGAACCTGAATACGTCAAGGAATTCAACTGTTTGGTATGTAAGGTTGGTGAGATAGCTCTTGATCACCGTCGTTTCGCAATATTGACAGTTTCTTAAATGGGATCAACAGTGTGCTGGTCTCTCTTGAAGCGTATGCTAATATATGTGTACTCGGAGACATAAACATTGACATAAAGGCCAACAGCTCCGACCGCAGATCTGGGGACTATTTGAATCTTATGGCGTCTCATGGACTTTTGCCAACACACCAATATCCGACAAGAGCTGAAAACTGTCTAGACCATGTCATGTTGAAGTCTCAGCAAGATTCTGTCACTTTGGTCCTTGAGTGCCATATAACTGATCACTTTCCTACACTTTTAACAATTTCCCTAAAGAAAAAGTCAATCTCACCAGCTGTTTATCGTAGTAGGATTAATTACAGTGCAATACGTGAGGCCTTAACTAGGATTGATTTTGAGCCCGCATTAAGTTCTACTGACGCAAACTTCGCTGCAAGTTACTTGGTTGATGTCGTATCAGCTGTAATTAAAAATATTACAACCAGTTATAGAATACCTAAAATTAAAAGGAATATCAAGCTGTGGATCACACCGGGTCTAATACGATGTATTCGCAATCGTGACCGAATGCACAAAGCACAAAAACGGGACCCCAAAAATGTTGCACTATAAATATCATACATTAGATACAGAAATTTTATTAACAAGCTCTTAAAAAATCTCAAACGAACATTTCAGAAAAATCTTCTTGAGGACGCAAAAAATAACTCAAAAGCTACGTGGAACGCTATTAAAACAATAACGCACACCAATAAACAAAAATCACCTGCTGTTTCGCTTCTTAGTGCAAAAGAAAATCCACAATTGTCAGTAAATGCGGTAAACCATTTCTTTACGAACATTGGCAAGGAGCTTGCAGCTCAAATCCAGAGCAAACCAGCTGTATCCACATCATCGACTGACACCGTGCATGTTCCTTCTCAACGTGATTCTCTGGCTCTTCTGCAAACTGATGCAGAGGAGATAGAACTCCTTATAAGGAGCCTGCGAAAGGATTGTGCTGTTGGTTACGACAATATTTCTGCAGGTGTTTTGCAGTCGTCACTTGATGTATTTGTGCCTATTCTCACACATATTTGCCAGCTGTCTCTGTCCACAGGAGTCTTCCCTAATGTGTTCAAGAAAGCCATTGTGCACCCAATACATAAGAGTGGTGATGGAGACGTTATGAATAATTATAGACCTATATCGGTGTTGCCAGCAATGTCCAAGGTTCTCGAAAAAGTATTGAATAAGCGGCTAACGAACTATCTTGAGAGGAAAAGTATTATTTCAGCTCAGCAATTTGGTTTTCGAAAGAATAGATCCACAGATGATGCGGTTTTATCTTTTGTTGACAGGGTTGTGGATAGCCTGGATAAGAAGGAAAAGTGCCTAGGCCTATTTCTGGACCTAACCAAGGCCTTTGATACTGTGTCGGTCCCGATTCTTATATCTAAATTGGGAAAAGTAGGCGTTAGAGGTGTGGCATTAAAAATATTTCAGGACTACCTGGCCAACAGGACACAGGCTGTTAAGGTGGGGGATTGCACCAGTGAAGATGAGGTTCTGGATTTTGGTGTTCCACAGGGGAGCATTTTGGGCCCAACTTTATTTACAATATACATTAATGACCTCTGTGAACTAAAATCTCCAAACTGCCAGGTCTTTGCTTATGCAGATGACACTGTACTTTTTATTCATGGTCCCACATGGAATGACGTGAAAATTCACGCGGAAACTGCCTTAAATAGGGCCTTGTTTTGGTTGTCAAGTAATCTGTTGACGCTCAACATTAATAAGACTCAGCTACTTGCTTTTGCTCTAAAAACTTCTTCTCTCCCTCCGTTGGATTCCTTTCTTATCAAAACCCACTCTTGTGGGGAACCTACCGACAACTGTGATTGCCCAACATTATCTCGGGTGACCACTGTGAAGTACCTTGGAGTCAAAATAGACCAAACATTAAAATGGCAATCTCACATCGATGCACTAACTACACGCGTCAGAAAACTAATTTATGTTTTTAAATTGCTACGTAATGCCGCTAATTTGGAAACACTTAAGATGACCTATCATGCTTTAGGCCAGTCAATAATATCTTACTGCATTACTGCCTGGGGTGGGGCTGCCAAAACTTTACTCTTGCCTCTGGAAAGAGCGCAAAGAGCCGTACTCAAAGTCATGACAAAAAAGATCTTTCGATACCCCACCTCCAGGCTTTACAATGATACAGCTGTCTTGACGGTGAGACAACTATTTGTACAGCAGACTATAACCAAGAAACACACAAGTTTAAATTACGACCCTTCGATATACCAAAACAAACGTCGATCGGATATAGTCTGTCCCTCAGTAAAACACAGAACGACAATGGCTAAACGGCATTACACGGTTGTTAGCGGTATCCTATACAACAAAGTTAACAAAATATTAAAACTTTACCCATTAAAACAGAAGGAAATTAAAAATGTTCTAAAGTCATGGCTTTTACAATTAGATTACACAGAAACTGAAAACCTGGCAAATTAATATTATTTGTGAGATTTCTACAAAAGTGTGATTATTGAATGCAATAATCGGAATAATAAAAAAAAAATTCTGGCAAGGCTGGTTAAAGGCCAAATTTAAATCCTATAGTGTCCACATCAGTACCTAAGTAATCCCATTAACCCATCTGCACTCACGTCCTCTCACATTCACACATCACACGCACCCACACACCGTAGGGGCACACAATGTAAATGTGGCACATAATATTATTGTTCTCAATTATTATTTTAATATCAGTTACTATTGAGTTGGATTGAAATGTATTGAATCTTATTGATTTGTATTGAATTGTATAGAATTTTATTGAATTGTTTTGTTTTGAATTGTCTTGAATTGTATTGAATTGGATTGATTTATATAGTATTGAATTGTATTGCATTGTGTTGAATTTTGTTTATTTGAATTGTATTGAATTCATTTGGATATGGTTCGGCTAGATTTAAATTATTTTATTGTTGGTGGAGCTGATCGTGTGAGTTTAAATTACATTAATATTAATATACTGATTCCCTATGTACAGGCTTGCCTAAGCTGGGACATCAGCGAGTCTTTATCCCTGTATGCTACCTCGATGTTTGTAAGTGTGCTGCAAGTATGACGGTGGAGTAGGTGCCCAGTGCCTGTAACACAGGTTAGTTCCTAGCGCAGGGCTGGGTCTTGCTTGCCCTCTGCTGCAGCGCGCCTCATTCACCTGCTATAGTTATGTGGTAGTATTAAGGATAATTATGTACTCAAAGTTTGTTGATGAATAAATTGAAATTGAAATAAATAAAACACAATAAATATACGACCAAAATCCCGGCGGCTCAATGATTTGTGAAACCGTAGACAAACGACAGAGCGCGCTAATCTATGGTCGGCGTCGGATATCAAAATGAAAAAAAAGGTGAATTATGTAAGAAATTTCGGTAAATAAACAAAGTAAAATGATTGCTAAATTGGGTATATTTTTGCTTATATTTATTATTTAAGGAAAACTTTAGCTCACAGAAGTGACTAAGTTATCAGACTTATTTAATTATCTCTCTCGGCTTGATTGCCAGAAAGACTGATTAGCTCACTGAGATTGCTTGTGATACGGATCGCGGTTGGAATCCTGCTTGTCATCTGCTGCAATGGAGCAGATACAGCTTTTCTGATAAGATTAGGTATCTATATTCATCTGCTGACCTATCTGTTCTTTTAACAAAGATGTTATAGGTTCAGAAAAAAAATGGTGCAATGTCTCTTTAATTTTTGGTAAATTATAACAAATTTACCAGAAGTAATGTTACTTTCGAAATATGTTACCAGGACATTGCTTTTTTGTGGGATATTCATTGCCCACCGCAACATTATCTGTTTACCCTTTCCCTCATTATATTGGAGATGAGCTCCATTCTACCCGGATGCAACTGAATACTGGTATTTTATATGGAGCGATTACCTATCTTAACTTCACAACCTGTTCCTGGGTAATACGATGCCCCTTGGTAACACTGATTTTATATTATTGGATGTTTCCTTGCTTAGCTACCATAACTAATACCTATTTTATTAAAACCACCTTCCTCTTCTTCTTAGCGTGTCGATGACAAATATAAAAAGTTAAATATTGTGTTTGGCCCAGAATTCAGCCACGGCAACACCATTCGGTGACGCAGTCATAAGGTCTTCGTACGTACAGGTGACAGGGCATGCTGCGCACTCCGTGAGATGGGTCATGGTCTGCGGAGAGATGCTGCACAGGCACTGAAGACTAGTGCCATCAGAGAACCCCCACCTGTGGAGGTTGTCCTTGCTGCGGCCAACCTGAGTGCGGAGTCTATTTAGGGTTTTCCAGGTCGACCATGGCAGAGTGTGCCCAGGCGGAAGGCTCTCCGATGGCCCAATTAAATTTTCAGGAGGCTTGAGTTTCTCTCGCCAAAGGTCGCATCTCGCCGAAGAGGAGTTTCCATCACATAGACCAACGCATCCTAGAAAACTTTTCCGGCTTTTTAGACGCTGGGGCACTGAGCTGTAATTGTGCATTGGATGGCGTGGGTCGGTTTCTAGTTTCGCCCGCTCTGTGCGACTTGCTATAGTCCTACGAATTTCCGGGGGCGCGATGCCGATAAGTGGATACAGCATTCGCACAGGAGTCGGTTTGAGGCAACCTGTGGCAATCCGGCACGTCTCATTCTGAGCTGTATCCACTAATTTGGAGTGGGCAGAGCGGCTCCATACTGGACTTGCATATTCACCAGCGGAGAAACAGAGTGCCATGCCAGTCGTTCGCAGGACTTGAGGAGACGCCCCCCATCTGGTGGACGTTAGGCGGCGAAGCAGGTTATTCCCAGAATTCACCTTCCACTTGACATTCTCGCAGTTATTTCTGTAGTTGAGGGACCTGTCCAGAGTAATGCCGAGGTATTTTGGGTGGGAACTATGGAGGATTGGCACCCCCTGCCATGAAATGTTAAGCGTTCGGCCCGCTTGCCTATTACGTAGGTGAAAGGCGCACGACTGTGGTTTTGAGGGATTTGGCTTCAGAGCGTTGTCAACATAATATTGGCTGAGATCTGAAAGGGCGGTGGAAAGATTAGCCTCAATCTCCTCAAAATCAGTAGCTTGGCAAGTTAAAGCTAGGTCGTCAGCGTACAGGAAGCGGGTTGTGTTACTTCTCACCGGTTGGTCGTTGGTGTAGATGTTGAACAGCAGGGGAGCCAGAACGCTACCCTGAGGCAGACCATTCTTTTGGACACGCCACCTACTCCTATCATCCAGAAGATTCACTTGATATCGTCGGTTACTGAGGAGTTCTCTGAGAATTTTAATGAACTTTGGGTCCTCTGTTAAGTTGGTAACCTTCCATAACAAGCGCTGAATATTAACGGTGTCATAGGCTGCCGACAGGTCAACAAAAACTGCACCCGTCACTTTCCTCGTTTCGAACCCATCCTCGATATGTTGTGTGAGGTTGATGACCTGGCCACAGCAAGATTTTCCAGGTCTGAATCTAGCTTGCTCTGGAATAAGTTTTGGATCAACGAGGTCTGTGAGACGGGCCAACAGTAGCCTTTCAAAAAGTTTGTAGGTGTGACAGAGGAGGGATATAGGGCGGAAGTTTTTTGGGTCGTCATGTGGTTTTCCTGGCTTGGGTACAGCAATAATCTTTGATTTCCTCCAAAGACGAGGTATATTTGCTGTATCCAAACAGTTGTTAAATAGTTGCAGCAACCACGAGATGTATACCGGACCGAAGTGCTTAATTTGTTCCACCGATATATCATCCACCCCAGAGGCCTTACCCCAGCTCAGCTGTCGAATAGCTGAGATGATGTTCGTCAGTTTGAATGGGTCGCATACGGACTTAGAGGGTGAACAGGGTATACTATTTTTGGGCGTTCTGCCAAGGCGTTTTGCGGGGAAGGAGTAGATGAGCCACTTGGTTAGCCGTAACTGAGCTAGGTGAATGAGCTGGTGGTGCTTCACTAGTAAGTTTGCGAATAGTATTCCAAGCTTTTTTACTATTGTGGGTCATGTCGATACTGGTGACGGTGTCCATCCATTTTTCCTGGCGTCGCTCACTTATCTGTGCCAGCAATTTTTCTCCAGCTTCAACTGTCTCTTCCGAAAAAGGGTCGTTGTCGTAGAGACGTTCGTAAGCTTGTAGGAGTTTACCAGATTCTTGGGATATGCCAGGAATGTACGAAGTACGACATCCTCGGGGGATACATTTTCGGGATATAACCGAAACTACACCCACGAATTTGTCGTAATTTTGTGGGGAAGGCGGGATGTTATGTAGTTCTTCGTCCACAGATTTCGAAAATTGTTTCCAGTCAGCTTTAAGGTAGTTGAATCGGCGTTTGAATGGCATGGACACAGGGCGAACGACGGACTGAACAGTGCAGACAATCGGCCTATGTTGCGTTCGGGGGATTGGGCGACACATAGTCTTTTTGGTCTGGGTGCTGATATTTGAGCTAACAAATATTAGGTCCGGATTGTTCCCGCGCTTCCATCTGCCGCTATTGAAAGACGCTGGTTGTTTAGGGTCATGGATTAAGGCCATATCGTGAGCTTCTGCCCAATCCTCAACAGCTTGACCGTCTGAATTTGTAGAACTATAGCCCCAGCTGGAACTATGGCTGTTGAAGTCACCAACTACTATTTTTGTGCGCTGAATGTCAGTATCAAGTGTTTCCCATTGAAACGGAATGCCTGGGGGTTTATACACCGATGACACTGTGCAGTTACCAAGGTCTAGAGAGATAACTTCTATGTTGTTTGCACTAGAGCATTTAATTGTAGCAATAACACTTACGCCGAGGGCAACAAACACTGCATTACCGTGCTTCGGGTGACAGATCTCGGCGACAAGTGACAGTCCAGGAACGTGAGGCCTGCCCTGGGTGGAATCCCGGTGGGTCTCTTGAACACATAGAATGTCACAGTGCGTGTTGCGGGACAACTCAGAAAGAATTTCTGCTTTGTCCCGAGAGAACCCTTCGATGTTAATCGAGACAACACACAAGGCCGGTTTTGTGAGTGGACTGTTTGGACCCAAGAAAGGCCGATTAGGGCTTATATTTGCCATCGTGGTGAAAGGATTAGCCAATCGACAGAAGTCGACTGCCCAGGGCGCGCCGGACGTAACAGAAGGTCGGAAAGTACGTCACTCGGGGAGGCTCCTTTCTTGCACCCCCTAACCTTCCTAATTAGCTGTCATTAGTAACCACGTCACGGGCTAGTCATTAGGAAGATAACATATATTATAGCTAACTGTTGAGTGATAACAGATATCAATCTGCAGATAATGTTCGATAATTAATTACCCGTATTGCTTACTAGGTACCTAATTAGTGCGACACTTATGCGAGTAGGATTACCTGCCCGACAATGATAACTATCTACTAATATAGGTCCTTACGTATAGGTATGCCATACCTAAACATTAATAACAGATTAACTTACCTTTATGTACAGTCGAACTAGCCAATCGGTATACAGGGAAAATATTTCATCTTTCCGTTACACTGTCAATTTATTAATACAATAATTGCCTTACACTAGGAATTTCTTCCTGTATCGTGGGTGCGTTTACAAATATTTAAACTCACATTCACAAGATACCCAGGTCAGTACATGGTCTCAAAGTACGTAGTTGTAAGTTTTGTGCCTGTTCATAGCCATTTCGGCTGTTCCTCTACCTTCATAGTTCAATCGGCAAAAGAACGAGTATTCAGTTATCTTGAGCGAGTGCTATGTGACGAAGTCTTTGTCATAACTCGTCCGAACGAGACAGGTGCGAAATGAAAAAAAGAAGGGTTGTATAACCTGAAGATATTCGAATTGTGCACTGATTGGATTGTGGCGAGTAAAAATACGAATGTTGAAACATTTTCTAGATAGATGGAATGTTGACCATAAAATACATAACAGCACGCCAGTATTTGAAGGATTAAGCTGAAGTGTACTTGTTATGTTTAAGCCTCATGAAGTAGGAGCCTATTGCCACAACAAATCAGATGGCCACAAATGCAAACTCCTGGCTACTACTGAGTAATTTCAGATAGAAAAACTCATTACTGCTTTATCTCACCCAGGTATCGAACCCAGGAGATCTTGCTCAACAGTAGTACTTGCGACCACTAGACCAACGATGCAGTTTAACCTAATAACTGGCTGGAGTGGGCAGTGGTTAATTTCTTAAATATTTTATCAAACTGCGTTACTTCTGCAGGCTCAAACAGATGGTCGAATCTGGATGAAATTTGGCACAGAGATAGATTATAGTCAGGAATAGCATATATGATACTTTTTATCCCGGGAATATTGCCGCGAAATTACATATAAAATAATTACATATAAATAAAAATACATATGTTCCCGCGGGATAATTTTCGACAATCACGCGGGCGAAGCCGCTGGCAGAAGCTACGAACTAGGAAGGAAGTTTAAATTTACCACATTCCATCTATCGAGTCCTAAAACAACAATGCAATACTCATTATATTTTACTTAATATCAATACTGCTGCTGATATTAGAATAATTCCTTAAGTATTAGATAGATTACATAACAAGGATCATTCCTCGGTAGTCCAAGAGGGAAGAGGGAAAACGGACGAAAAAGGAATAAACATTTATTAAATCATGCTGTATGTGAGAGTTAGAAATGAGTGTTTTATTACCGACCCGAGTTTGTGGCCAGGAAAATTGCGACGGCTATTTTCTATCGTAGGGTTATACGTATTGTGGTGATTGGCGAGAGTACTTTAATTTTAGGTGATTTACAGATTGAAGGAGCTAGTCGATGTTCCTTAGATTGCAGTTTGGGTTCTAATAAATTGTAAGTACACGAGAAAACAAATTATTTAACAGTATTTTTATAGGTACTGTGATTGACAGAATATCCATTCTAGTGCCTTATACCTTTATAAATTAGGGTTTGAATAAAAAAATACAGTTTCCGTATAGATACATAAGATGTTCACACTTAATCTGTATTATTAAAAATGTTCAGTTCAATTAATCAGTCTAGCCCTTCCTAACTATATTGATGTCGGCGTCTAGGGAAACCAGATGCAACTGAGTACCGGTTATTTAAATGCAGCGACTGCCTATCAGACCTTCACAACTCAGTAATTAGGTAGGCTTGGCAAGATTGGAGTCAGATTTCCTGGCTACTGACTATCCGTAAAAAATATTCAGTTATTAAATAAATGTTATTGCTAACATCGCTTGTTTCCTGGCTCAATATGGCATTATGAGCGACGGCTGTCGTAAAACGTCAAAACAATATTAACACGGAAAGTGCTACACGACGGCTTTTACGAGAGCCAAGCTCAGTGTGAAACCGGAGTGTTCCAGTACACTCGATAATCAGCGCGGCTTTACTAAACCACTTATTTGTTTTATGTCGCGTGATTTCATACTGAAATAGGTATGGTTTATGTCCAAAAAACTACTTTATTTACATTCCTTCATTAAGCAATTAAAGGTACCTATGCCAGACAACGTTCGATACAATCACAAAAGGTACATAATTATATTGTTGTTTTCATGTAATATTACAAATGTCGGATTATTACTTGCTAAGGAATCGCCTTCATTTTCTCGTAATAAAAAAGTTGCACGTAAGCCGCGCCGACATCGAAAATCTCGTTAAAATAAATCAATACGTAGCGGCAATGTTTACACATAGTTAAACCGAAACCAGCCGTATTAGATGACAGCAATAGCGAGCGATATTTATCGAAAGCCATGACAACCGTAGATGTGCACCTTTGCTCCGAATGTTTGGTTAATATGTACGACAAGCACTCAAAACATAAACGCGCAAACATTCAAGGATGGATCAAGACGCTAAGAGAATCACGAACAGCCTCTACGGACGCGTCAACGCGCCGGCTGTCGAAAGTTGCCGAGTTAACTTTTGCATGGACTTAGAAAAATCAGTTTTGATGAGCAACTTCGAGAGGCGGGCATGGAACCCAGTTGGGCCCGACGTTGAATGGAACTTCTACTGGGCCACCACGCAGACGTGCCCGAACTTATTCAGCGTCGAAAGCGGATACCGGATGAGACACAACCAAAAAATAACACCGTCGGGCCATTCTATATGCTAAATAGTGAAGTGTTCCGGGGGTTAATGTCGTACAAGTTTTATGTCTACGGCAACTTGGCTTTGCTCGCAACTTTATTATTTGGCGCTTGAATTTTAGTGAATTTACGTAGTTTTTTTTATGTATATGGCACATGTCAAGGGTTTTGTCTGTGGTATTGTTAAGTAGATTTGATAAGAGTTAAAAGAGTTGGTTTATTTGCCGGCAGTGTTGGAAATGTAGAACAGCGCGAACTAGAAATGGAAAAGGTTGTTCGGTATATTTTTTAATCTTTGACTGTTAGGCTGAAAGTTCAATGTTTTTGTAGGTTAAATCCGTCTCATATGCAGTTTAACTTATTTTACGACCATCCTTACCCAGGTTAGAGAGCAATAGCTAAGCTAAATTAATTAAGCTTGGTTCGTATATGGCTTTGGTTTTGTTTCATACTTTGCGGTTCATTGTTCGGATAGGTACCGAAATCATGGCGAGATCAACAATATATCGAAAAGTTTGACCCATTGCTCGATAGATGGCGTTAGCGTCGAGTTAGATCTCGCTTTCGTTTTGTTACCGGCATTTGCCTAATTAAGATTGTTTTTTTTTGTTGTGTGTGAGTCTTTGATATGTGCAGTAGAAATATACGCTATATACACCGATTATAGTGCTATATTATTTACTCCTCACCAACATACGGACCCTCGGAAAGTAAAGTTTTATTCATGGTCCTTCGAGCCGGATCGGTTGACGGGAGTGTTTTTGCGGTAGTCGCTGTTGGTGGTAGAATTACCACCCTTCGTCAATACTGGGCAGTGGATCGCTGTCCAGAGCAGCCCCTTCAGCGGGCACCAAGTGAAGTGCTCAAGAGCTGAAGGAGGAACCGGTTGGAGCAAGGAGCAGCCAGGTGGAGTGAGGAGCAGTCCACACCTGGTAGCAACATCCGGAGGAGCGACGCAAGGGCGGTGACGGGCGGCAGATCGTGGACAAGCAGACGGTGCCACTTGTGTGGTGCAATACCTACAGTGCGCCGCTTTGGTGGTGCAGTACAGCGGACAGCGCGAGTGTCAGTGAGTGAGTCGTGAAAAAATCGTGAGTACACTTTTCATTTTATTCAGGAAGAGTAAATATTAATTTGAAAATCTCAAAAAAGTGCATCTAAAGTTGAACTCTTAATTATTAGAAAATTAACTTTTTGTTTCATAGAAACTTAGACTTGTAAATTTTTTATGTGAAAAGTGGTTCGGACGGGGAATCCACGCCCGATTTTAGACGCAAGTGACTTATAGTGTAAAGACTTTAAAATTTTAAAACTTAATAGTTTTTAGTTAGTTTAATAATCGGAACATAAGTTAATTTACTTTCAAAAAATTCATAAGTGTTTACTAAATTCTATTTGTTTTGGTATAATATAATTGTTTCAAAATGGAGTATTTCTGTTCTATGCAAGAGGATGTTAGTGCTAAAATGGTTAAGGCAAAGTCTAATTTAAAGAAATCTCCTAAAGAGCGGTTAACTTATGCATATTTAGAGACCCGTCTGGAAAATTTGGAACAGTTATGGAATACATTCACGGCCACTCATAAGGAAATATTAAGTACTATAAAAAAGGTTGAATTGTCTAACTCTAGTTATGTTAAAAATGGACTTTATGATGAAGTTGAGGAATTTTATGTCGACTTTAAAAGCGAAATTAAGGAATTATTATCTAACAGAAATTCAACAAATGTATGTACGGATTCTAAGTCTAGTTATCAGAATGAAAAGAGTGTCAGCAGAGTTAAGTTGCCAGAAATAAAAATTCCGTCATTTTCGGGAAAATATTCAGAGTGGCAAACATTTAGAGACTTATTTGTAGGGTTGGTGCACGAGAACACGACTTTAGACGATGCACAGAGATTCTTTTATTTAAAGGGACATTTAAGTGGGGAGGCTGAGCAATTGTTAAGAAATATCAATGTTACATCTGACAACTATAAAATTGCGTGGTCTAAATTAGATAAAATGTATAGTAATAAAAAGTTTATAGCTAATGGCATAATAAAAAGATTACTCAATCAAAAGACGTTGTCGTGTGAATCGGCTAGTGAAATAAAAAAGCTTATAAATACAACTTCGGAATGTCTGGAGTCAATTGGTAATTTGGGGGTGGATGTCTCGTCTTGGGATCTGATAGTTATACACATAATTAGTGGAAAGTTAGATAAAGAGACCAGGAAAGGTTGGGAACTCAAAGTGGCTTCGGATTCAAGTGAGGAGTTCCCTACATTTGAAGAGTTTTCAAAGTTTTTAATTAGTCGATTTAGAGGTTTGGAAAATTTAGACAAGACAGATAACAAGGATAGGCCTCCACACCCAAAGGGAACTCAATCGTTTCATGTCCTGAAAGATAAAAAGTTAGCATCATGTGCATTTTGCTCAGCCGATCATAAGATTACATCCTGTCCAAAGTTTTGTAAAGAGTCAAATGATGCTAGGCGTAATTTCGTCCAAGAACATAACTTGTGTTTCGTTTGCCTATATAATAACCACTCTGCCAAACAGTGTAAAAACACTCTCAGGTGTCAGGTGTGTAAACGCCGCCACCATTCGTTGTTGCACCCAACAGGTGTTTCTGGGTCTGTTATTGGTGAAGATAGTCGTGGGGCTCACGAGGAAACCTCATCAGCCGTTATACAGGTGATGAAGGAGGAAAATAGAAATAGTAACGCTAAAGTAGCCGCGCAAGCGGAGGGGTCAAACAAGCCACTAGTCTCATGCTTCTCGACGGGACGGGGCCGAAAAACCGTTTTATTAGCTACCGCCTTAATTAAGGCAGAGTCGAAAGACGGGACCTATCGAGTAGTTAGGGCTTTGCTTGACCAAGGATCGCAGGGTTCATTCGTTACGGAATCCACGGTTCAATACTTGGGATTAAACAAGACGCTATCCAGGCAAACTGTGATAGGCGTAGGCGGAAACAAAAGTGCGACGGCCAAATCAACCGTCGTGCTTAAATTGAGGTCTAGAAGAGATCCAACAGTCCAAATTAATGTGAATGCTTTCGTTCTAAAGTCAGTCACTGCCCTTCTGCCAGCTACGAAAGTAGCTAGAGTAGAATGGGTAGATTTGACCGATGATGATTTGGCTGATCCGGAATACTACAGGCCTAATAAAATTGACGTCTTATTAGGCGCTGAGGTTTACAGCCAAGTCATCCAGGAGGGCATTAAAAGGAACGCTGGTGGATCCCTTTTAGCGCAAGCCACAACATTAGGATGGATATTGTCAGGTTCCTTTGAAGTGGAACAGGTTAGCAATCACTCATTTATTACCGTGATGCATTCAAGTATTGAGGCTGAGGATTTGCTCAAAAAGTTTTGGGAGCTAGAAGCGGAGCCATCGGGAAAGAAAATGCTAACGGAGGAGGAAAATAAATGCCAAAATTTATTCATAGCTTCTACAGAACGTGACAAGAGTGGTCGATATATAGTAAGGCTACCATTGCGGGATGTAGACCCAGTCAGCAACGTTGGTGAATCCAAAGGCATCGCTGAAAAGAGATTGCGAGCATTAGAAGGTAAATTCAGAAAAAACAGCAAATTCAAGGAAGAATATTCAAAGGTCCTCGAAGAATATTTAGAGCTGAGACACATGAGGAAGGTAGCAGAAGATGAAAGGAATAATCAAAAAGCGATCTACTTACCTCACCACGCTGTTATCCGGGAGGATAAGGAAACTTCGAAAGTCCGCGTCGTTTTTGATGCTTCCTGCAAGGGAACGAATGGGATGTCACTTAACGACAATTTGTTGGTCGGTCCTACCTTGCAGTCGGAACTCCGGCAAACTATTATGCGATGGAGAACACATCGGATATGTCTCGTAGCGGACATAATTAAGATGTACCGGCAAGGCTTGGTAAATAGGAAGGATGATATATTTCAACGTATTCTCTGGAGAGACAGCCCTGAAAGTGAAATAGAAGAATATGAATTGGAAACAGTTACTTTCGGTACGGCGTCGGCACCATATTTAGCTGTACGGTCGCTACAACAGTTAGCATACGATGAGTGCCTAGATCAGCCTGAAATAGCGAGGATCATCTTAAATGATTTTTATATGGATGACGTAATGACGGGGGCTGAAAATTTAGAAACCTGTTTTAATATATACACAGAGTTAACTAAAGTATTATCCAGAGGGGGTTTTCCATTACAAAAATGGAGGAGTAATAGTCAAGAATTACTAAATAAGATAAGGGATGAAAAAGAAACTACGGATGAAAAGTTAAAAATAAAAATGGATAGTGTTACGAAGATATTGGGACTTACCTGGAACTCGAGCGAGGATTTCTTTCAGTACTCAGTGGAACTTCAGCCGCTGACGACACCAGTAACAAAAAGAAAAAATATTTCCGAGATTTCAAGGCTATTTGATCCGTTGGGTTGGTTAGCACCTAGTATTATCTTAGCGAAAATATTTATCCAGAAATTGTGGCTAGCAGGGTTAGAATGGGATCAAGAAATTCCAAACAACTTATTACAAGAATGGGGTACTTACCACCGGGATTTAGTTTTTTTGGTTAGTATTAAAATACCACGATGGTTACACCAAGAATCAAACAACGTGAGCACTGAACTGCACGGGTTCTCCGATGCTTCTAAAATGGCGTATTCGGCAGTCATTTACATTAGGATTGTTGATCAGGAAGGAAAGATTCATATTCATTTGGTTACTTCAAAAACGAAAGTGGCACCGATTCGCCAAGTTTCCATTCCACGATTAGAACTTTGTGGTGCAGTTCTTCTGGCCAAATTGATGGTGGAGGTTGGTGAAGTGCTGAATATACCAAAGATCAATTGGCATGCATGGACAGACAGTGAAGTGGTGCTAGCTTGGCTCAATGGCCACCCGAGCCGCTGGAAAACCTTTGTAGCCAATCGTGTTTCAGATATTTTAAATATATTAGACACACAATACTGGTCTCACGTGTCGTCTAAACAGAATCCAGCAGATTGTGCTTCGCGCGGTGTTTCCCCGGCTGATCTTGAATCCACTGCTATATGGTGGAAAGGTCCGGATTATTTAAGACAGCAAGTGGTGGAGTATAAAAGGCCGAAACATCTCGTTACAAACTTAGAAGAAGTGAAAGTACATACCATAACGTTTGACATCACCTTCTGGAATAAATTTTCATCGTTTTCAAGGTTGATTCGAGTTATAGCTTATTGCCGTAGGTTGTTTTCTACCCCTGCCATCGCCGCACGTGTCCAGGGCTGGCGAGTCCTGGAGAATGTGGAGACCCTATCAGATCACTTGTACATCCGTATGGATGTCTCCACCTCGCAGGGTACGGGAGGGTCTCCACGCCCTGAAGCTCGACACTTTCCACGCTGGGCAGTGAAACGGCTTGATAGGGACCTGTTGGAGGAGGCAGCCATTGTCCAGGCATGGCTATCGTCACCGCATTCCAGTGAAGGGGTTGATGTTGAGGCTGGCCGATTTCGCAATGCAATGACGGCCGTGTGCGACGCCTGCATGCCTCGAGCGCGTAGTCGGCCCCAAAAAAAGCAGGTCTATTGGTGGTCCCGGGAGTTGGCGGACCTCCGCAGGGCTTGCATTACTGCCCGGAGGTCCTACTCGCAAGTACGCAGACTGCGCCGCCGCAATGAGGAGCTGGAGTCCCAACTGCACGAGTCCTACCGAAGCGCCCGGGAAGCTCTACAGTTGGCGATCTTCCGAGCAAAGGAGCAGGCGAGGCGTGAAATGCTAGACGGCCTAAATAGAGATCCTTGGGGACGCCCGTACCGTGCGGCCCGGAGTAAACTTCGTGCTCAAGGCCCCCCATTAACGGAATCCCTTCAGCCTCAGTTCCTTGCCGAAGTCGTGGAAGCACTTTTCCCGAGCCGGGCGGAACACACACCACCCACAATAACTCCACCAGCTGAGGACCAGGACATCGAAGAGGAGACTCCTGTGATCACAGATGCGGAGATGGAGGCAGTGATTTTGCGGGCGCGTTCAAAAACTACCGCCCCAGGACCAGACGGGGTGCCTTCAAAGGTGTTGGCTCTAGCGTTGGATGCGATGGAGGATAGGCTTAGGGAACTGTTCAATTCCTGTCTGACGTCGAGACGGTTCCCTAAACCTTGGAAAGAAGGTCGACTGGTCTTGCTGCAAAAGGCTGGACGACCACCGGAGTCCCCTTCGGCATACAGACCAATAGTGTTGCTGGACGAGGTGGGGAAGATGCTGGAGAAGATTCTCGCTACCCGCATCGTCCGGCATTTGGAAACGGTTGGCCCAAACCTGTCGGACGCCCAGTTTGGTTTTAGAGGCGGGCGTTCGACCGTAGACGCCATTCTGCGTCTCAAGACTCAGGCGATAGACGCGGTAACGCAAGGGGAGGTAATGTTGGCGGTGTCATTAGACATCGCCAATGCGTTTAACACCTTGCCATTCGGTTGTATTGGGGAGGCGCTCCGTTTCCATAGGGTACCCCTATACTTGAGGCAGCTGGTGGCAGATTACCTGAGAAATCGATGTGTTAGCTACCAGGGACGCAATGGTCAAATCACACGAAGGCCTGTTACGTGTGGCGTTCCACAGGGGTCGGTCCTAGGGCCACCCCTGTGGAACGTGGGGTACGACTGGGCCCTTCGTGGTGATCTCTCACCCGGGCTGGGCGTCATTTGCTATGCTGATGACACTCTCATCACAGCCCGGGGAGGCAACTTTGAAGAGGCAGCACACTTGGCCATTGAGGGTGCATCCCTGGTCATTAGCCGCATCGAAGCGCTTGGTCTTAGGGTGGCGCTCGAGAAGACGGAAGCCCTGGTATTTTATGGGCCTCGCCGCCGGCCACCGGCGGGCGCTCACATTACATTAGGTAGTGAGCGAATTATGGTGCGGACGCACATGAAATACCTGGGCCTGGTCCTAGACCGTAGGTGGAACTTCGGCGAACACTTTTGCCGTCTAGCCCCGAAGCTTATCGGCACAGCTTCCGCTCTAAGTCGGCTACTGCCGAATCTAGGTGGTCCCAGTGCGAGCTGCCGACGGCTTTACACGGGAGTGGTGCGCTCGATGGCGCTGTACGGCGCCCCAGTGTGGGCGAACTCCCTGACTGCCCAGAACAAGGCTCAGCTGCGGAGACCGCAAAGAGTCATGGCCGTCAGGGTAATACGAGGATACCGCACAATCTCAGCTGAAGCGGCGTTCGTATTAGCAGGGACACCCCCGTGGGATCTGGAGGCACGAGTGCTCGCCGAAGTTTACCAACGAAGTGTGGAAATGCGGGCGGAGAATGGCAGTGGCCCGCCGCCTGAAGTTTTGATGAGGTGGCGCAGAGAGGCGCAGACTGCCATCATGAGGCAATGGGCGGAGAGGCTGGAGACTCCCAGCGCCGGTCACTGGACTGTTGGGGCTATCCAGCCAATCCTAGAGGAGTGGATACGGAGGCGACACGGGACGTTGTCC
Organism: Anorthoa munda; assembly: GCA_945859665.1. Classification (NCBI taxonomy): domain Eukaryota; kingdom Metazoa; phylum Arthropoda; class Insecta; order Lepidoptera; family Noctuidae; genus Anorthoa; species Anorthoa munda. The sequence continues at coordinate 1,289,755 of OX243913.1, forward strand.
TTCCGTTTAGTGCAGGTATTATCGGGGCACGGCTGTTTTGGCAAATACCTGCACACAGTGGCAAGACGGGAGGTGACCCCCATGTGTCACCAGTGCGGTTGCAACCAGGACACGGCCATGCACACTATCGAGCAGTGCCCTGCCTGGGAGGTGCAGCGCCGAGTTATGGCAGCAGAAATTGGGCAAGATCTGTCACTGCCGGCCATTGTTAGGGCAATGGTTGGCAGTAAAGGGGCATGGGAGGTGGTTGCGTCTTTCTGCGAGGATGTTATCTCGCAGAAAGAAGCGGCGGAGCGGGTCAGGGAAGCAGACTCTCTTGCTGACCCGATTCGTCGCAGAAGGGCAGGACGGCGCAGGCGGCGAAACGCCGACCTGATGCCGCCATAACAGGGGTCAGCGGACGATAGATCGGGGACTCTATCGTTCATGCTGCACGGCCCCTGGAGTTGCGGTGATGTCCCAGTGCACCCGGACATCGCCGAAGGAGAAGGGAGCCCGGAGGCGGGCAAAGGAGAAGGAGCCCAGAAGTGGGCCACGCTGGATGGGTCGCGAATGTCATGCGTAGCAGTTCTCGCAGCTCATCCATCAAGGCGAATGTAGGTGCACAGGCGGAGTTTTTAGTGGGTGCAAGCCCCACATAACCGCGGCGTCTCCCCGGATGGCGCGGTATGCGTTAGGCATTTTCTTCGTCAGGGAAAAAAAAAAAAAAAAAAAAGGTTCTTGAATTTAGGAAAAGGAACTAGGACTAATACAGGGTCACGACATTTAGCTAAACAAGAGCTAGAAGAGTCAACAGAAATATGTATAAAGAAATGTCAAGAAGAAGGATTTACAACTGAGTTGGAAGAACTGAAAAATAATCAAGTAGAAAATAATAAAAGGTTAAAATCATTGAACATATTTCTGGATTCTAAAGGAATAATCAGAGTTGGAGGTAGGCTTGAAATGTCGCAACTAGGTTATGAAAGAGTACATCCTATACTGATACCGAATAACTCTTTTTTAACTAATCTTTTGATAGCAGACGCACATGATAAAACCATGCATGGGGGTCCGCAACTGATGATTACTTACTTGCGGTCAAGGTATTGGATCATGGGAGTTAAGTTGCTGGCAAAAAAGGATGTAAGGGGCTGCGTGAGGTGTAACAGATATACCGCAAAGGCAAGGACACAGCTTATGGGGCAGTTACCCCATTCTCGTGTAATGCCAAACAAACCTTTTTTTTTGTGTAGTGGAGTAGATTACGCTGGTCCCATTAACATAAGAGTATCTAAAGGTCGCGGTAACAAATCATACAAAGGCTACATCGCCCTATTTATATGCATGGCCACCAGGGCAGTGCATTTGGAAGCAGTAAGCGAGTTAAGCACTAAAGGGTTTCTAACTGCTTTCAAACGGTTTGTGGCTAGGCGTGGTCGATGTGCAGAGATTCATAGCGACAATGGGACCAACTTTGTGGGTGCTGCTCGAGAACTGCTCTACTTATATAATGAGGAGAAGTCAGGCTGTAATACAGAATTGGCAGAGGAACTCGCGAACAATGGCACGCAGTGGCACTTTATACCTCCGCACGCACCAAACTTTGGGGGTCTTTGGGAGGCAGGTATAAAGTCAACCAAGTATCACCTCAAGCGGGTTATTGGGAACTCTACGCTGACATTTGAGGAGATAATCACGGTGTTAGCGCAAATTGAAGCATGCCTCAACTCGAGGCCATTGTCTTATGTGGAAGATCAGGATAAATTAGTGATCTTAACGCCGGGTCATTTCCTGGTGGGGGAGCCATTAGTGCTACCGCCTGATCACAATTATGAAAGGGCTAACGTTAAAAGTCTGAAACGATGGCAGCTTCATCAAAGGATGATGCAAGACTTTTGGCGTCGGTGGTCGCACGATTACCTTCACCAATTTTTACAGCGGCATAAGTGGAACAATAGAAGTCCAGAGCCATCTGTTGGGGAAGTAGTATTAGTAAAAGAGGACGATTTGCCTCCTGGCAAGTGGTTATTAGGTAGGATCGAACAAAAACATCCTGGGCCCGACGGTATTACTCGGGTGGTTACATTACGCACCCAATCGTCAACTATAAAGAGGCCAACGTCTAAACTGTGTGTATTACCTGTAGGAAGTTAGTTTTAAGATTTATTTTTTGTATTCAAACATTGTAGTATGTCTTAGGGTAAGTTTGTCAAGTGACTTTGTTAAAATTTTAGACCTAGAATTTAAGTTGTTATTAATTGTTTTTAATTTTCTTTCCCACTGAATTTGTATTAAGTACTGTGAGTTGTATAGAAGGACATTTTGCCAATATGTCCTTGGTGGGCGGTATGTTCGGATAGGTACCGAAATCATGGCGAGATCAACAATATATCGAAAAGTTTGACCCATTGCTCGATAGATGGCGTTAGCGTCGAGTTAGATCTCGCTTTCGTTTTGTTACCGGCATTTGCCTAATTAAGATTGTTTTTTTTTTTTTTGTTGTGTGTGTCCTACTCGGCCTATCACTTCCGCGGAGGATGTGGATGTCCTAGCTGTGGAAGTCACTGCTTGCATACAGCAAGCACTAGAAGAAGCTACGATGACGCAGCAGCAGGGGAGAGTGCTCCAGCCGCCCCTGCCAGCGCGCATCCGACGCCTAATTTCAGAGAAAAGACGCCTACGCAAGCAGTGGCAACAACTCCGATGTCCAACAATGAAGACACAGCTTAACAAACTCACGGAGAAAGTGAAGGCCGAGCTTAGAGCTCTTAGTGCCGCGAGTTGGGAGGATAGAATAGACGCCGCGGAGGGCGACTGGCCCTCCCTACACCGGCTGTGCCGCCAACTAAAAAATACCCCAGCTCCGGTGCGCCCACTGAAAAACAACGACGGGGCGCTGAAATATATAGCTGAAGACCGGGCGGAGGTCTTCGCAGAACACCTGGAGCGTCAGTTCCAACCGAACCCGACCACAGAACATGCCCACGTCGCAGCAGTCGAGAAATACCTTGGTGAATACTTCGCTGCGCCGATAGCTCCTGAAGAAGATGCCATTTATTTCTCGCCTAGCGCAGTTAGACGCGCCATCTTGAGAACGAGCCCTAGGAAGGCCCCAGGTGCTGACGGGATCACAAACGCAGCGCTGCGCCACCTGCCCTACCGCATGGTAGCGGCCCTGGCGCGCCTGTACACCGGGATCCTGCGCACGGGCTCCTTCCCGGACTCGTGGAAAGAGGGGCGCGTCATCATGCTGCCCAAGGCGAACAAAAATGTCCTGAAGCCTGAGAGCTATCGGCCGATCACTCTCCTGCCCACCATCTCCAAGGTGTTCGAATCCCTCCTGCTGCGACACCTCATACCTCACCTAACACCGCGTGAAGAACAATTCGGGTTTCGCGCGGAACATAGCACGACGCTCCAGCTGTCGAGGGTACTGCACCAGCTGTCAGCCACCATGAACAAGAAGGAGTACGCGGTAGCAGTATTCCTCGACATGGAGAAGGCCTTCGACCGCGTATGGCATGAAGGCCTACTTTATAAGATGTCCAAAACCAGCGCGCCCCGTCGCCTTGTACACGTGATTCGATCCTTTCTGTCCCACAGGACTTTCAGAGTGGTGGTAGAGGGCAAGTTGTCCGCCCCCCGCCCTATCAGGGCGGGAGTGCCGCAGGGCAGCTGCCTCTCGCCTGCGTCTTACGGCTGCTACACGGACGACATCCCAACGACGCCAGAGGCGACGCTAGCGCTGTACGCTGACGACGCCGCGTACATAACTACATCTCTAAACACCAAACACGCGGCGCGGAAGATGCAGCGCGCGCTAGACCTCATCCCGGACTGGCTGTCAAAATGGCGGCTAACAGTCAACGTAAGTAAGACGCAGGCCCTCGCCACAGGTTTAGGAGCCCTACCACCACCATTGAAACTTCAAGGAGTCGACGTGGAATGGTCACCGCACGCCAAATACCTGGGCGTGACCATAGACCGCCGACTCACGATGGGGTTGCACGTCACCAATGTGGTGAATAAAAGCAGAGTTGCCCGAAACCTGCTAAATCCAGTGCTCTCATCCCGCCTCCCCGCCCGCACCAAGCTGGGTGTGTACAAAACATACATCCGACCTCTACTCACATATGCTGCCCCAGCTTGGTTCGCCCTCACTAGCGAGTCGAACAAGAAAAAGCTACGTGCACAACAGAACCTATCATTACGCCGAGTCATGAATGCTCCTCGCTACGTGAGGAACGACATCATCCAACGCGACACCGGGATTGAGAGCCTGGATAAATTTGTAGAACGCCTCGCGACGTCTATGTTCGCGCGGGCCGACGCTTCTGCCTGGCCCCATATCAAAGATATCGCGCCATGGCACGCGCGCCCGCCGGACAGACGTCGCTTACCACGAGACCTCATCACTGCAGACTGTGCAACCCCATCCACCACCCGGACATGACGCCTGAGTAAGCAGTATCAGTCTACACGCTGCTTACTCAAACAATAACACTGCCCACCCCACACGACATTCACGGCGTGAAGTTTGTTCTAAGTTAATATAGACTCACTTCACGTCGTAAACAGACAATCATTACTACACACGCGCCAGTACACTTGCACCGAATAGCGTAGCGAGTTCATCGCACGCTATCGGTTCATGGGCGGTGTAATTCAGGTCATTGCCGCTCCCACACACACTACGGCGGCGCTAGTTGTCGCTTACATATCTAAACTGTAGGTTCGTCCAAGTCGGTACTCCTGCCGCTGGTTACCTTCGCTGGGCCTCCCAGAGTACGCTCTGGGTTTCACCTGGTGGGGGTGGACCGCCAGGGTACCGTGAAAAAGCGGCGAGACGTTCAGAAACGCTCGTCGCCGAGGCGCGCCTACAGTCACATACAACAAAGTAAACATAGCGAGCGCGAGTTTTTAGAAATTCGCGCTCGCAAGAAGCTGGGTCTATATGACCACCCAGTGACGGGTTCGCTGCTGCGAACCACGGTGCTGCGCCCGCGGGCAGGGAGCATCGCTTCGTGACCGCTCGCCTCGCCCCCTGACGGGGGCGACGCGACTTCCACTGATGTTGTGTGTGAGTCTTTGATATGTGCAGTAGAAATATACGCTATATACACCGATTATAGTGCTATATTATTTACTCCTCAGCAATATACGGACCCTCGGAAAGTAAAGTTTTATTCATCATAATTTCAATTCTGCACACATCTATAAAATACAACCTCAACTACACGAATTAATCTTGAGCTCTTGGGAACTTATTTATAAAAATCTCGACGGAGTTTAGCAATTACTTAGGAGTACTTATCCAAATTTTCTATACAAATTTTGAATTTAGAATCTTTTAATTTGTCTGCAGCCACCTTTTAAAAGCTTGCTTTTATTTTATAAACGTTCACCGATATAAAATGACAATAAAGAAACAAAATACATTATTAATCCTTGTCATAATATATGTTGCATCGCATATAGCTGATAAGATTTCAAATTGACCATTGAATCACTACGCTCAGCGCTTATAATGACGTGCGTTCACGAGCTACAATGGCCACATCGTGCGTAATTGCGCCATTTTCAGGTCCACAATGAATGGGTAAATGACATCCATGGGTTTTGTAAAAAGTAAATTATGTGCTAGTGTTCCTGTAAATGTGTTCTATTAAGGAAATAATAGGTGTTGCGTGTACAATGTGGAGAAGTTAATGCATAATTTAGTTAATATTGTAAGGTATGTGAAAGTTATGGATTCTTAAGACCTTGTGACCTTGTTAACATTAAGGGACCTTACTGATGGCGCGATGCAATTTAAATTGCGTCGATAGGCGAATTGCCAATCGATCGAATAACATTGCATTGTTTTTTTTTGCATTTGCTTAGAAAATATCGTTTATCGGTGTGATATAAATCGAATCGCGTGGCGAATTCAAGAAGGTCGCTAAAATTTTTAATTGTAGGTAATGTGTTGTAGTGTACAATATAGGTTGTTCTACATATTTTATCTTGTTATTGCATTTTACCGTAGTATATATAGCAATTCAAAATATTGCTGAAGTAACTTATTATGTTTGGGACACACTTAATAACAAAAACAATCAATGCAAATTAAAATTGTATAAAATTATTTATGTTCATAAAAATCACAGCAAACAAGCTTTTATTTATTTTTTGTACATCGATAGCGTTCGGTTCCGTTTCACGGATATAGATGGTGATCTATCTATCGCCGTGGAACGGAACCGAACGCAATCGATTTACAAAAAATAATCGGTATAATCAGATAAAAAACGCTAGGTACGAAGGCACGGTTTCTTTGTATAGGATGAGGCATCTGTATCCTAGTATTATATTATCTGTGGCCCGGTGAAAATTAAAAAAATAATATAATGCTCCACCGTTCCCAACCAGCCAACAGGCTGTAAAATGTTATTCTATACATTCTTCGCTAGACGACTCTTTCTAAATTTTACTTTTACCTTTACCTTCGTGCAAGGAAGGAAGAAAATAAACTGCCTGTCACACACCTTGTCATCAATATTACTATGACAGCGCTAAACTACATGTTCCGTCATTCCGACGGTGAACGGTGATGGGGAATTGGCGGAAATTGCACTCAATTGAAGGCATCGTCCCTAGCCTACGAATTACGAATGTACTGCATGTCGAGAGCTATGCTGTTGCCTAAAGAAAAAGGGGCGCATCTGTTCTTTTCAGCAAAATTGACTTTTAACGAAGAAATCATGACAGCAAGGTGCATTATTATTTTAGCTGAAAGATGCTCCACTGCTGAACATAGATTCGTCATTCCCCAAGTGTCGTCACATCTACCGAACATGTGCATCCTCCATCCAGCGTGCATTTTTTCATTTCATTTATTCATAAAACAATTTACATTGTGTTGAATATATACCTACACATGCAATTTACATAAAAATACAATGAACTATGAATTATTAATTAACATTTCAAGATAACATTCAAAATATAATTCCAAATAGTTTTTAATATAAAGTCTAACAGCTTTGTATACAATGTCAAACAGTTTCAAATAATATGTCAACCAGTTTCAAATATAATATCAAAAAGATTTAAATAATTTATCAAACAGCTTCCATTCAAAATATAATGCCAAAATAGTTTTAAATATAAAGTCTAACAGTTTTGTATATAATGTCAAACAGTTTTAAATAATATGTCAACCAGTTTCAAATATCATATCAAAAAGATATAAATAATTTATCAAACAGCTTCCAATTTACTGCCAAACAATTTTAAATAATATGTCAAACAGTTTTCAATACAATGTCAAACAGTTATAAATAATATGTCCAAACAAGTTTAAATATAATGTCAACCAGTTTCAAATAATTACAATATCAAAAAGTTTGAAATAACGTATCAAACAGCTTTCAATTTACTGCCAACAGTTTTAAATAATATTTCAAACAGTATTCTACAATGTCAAAAAGTTATAAATTATATGTCCAAACAGTTTTAAATATAAAGTCAAAAGGTTCTAAAGTTATGTAATGTCAAAAATAAATATAATTCAGGTATTATGTGACATTAGTTCCGATATATTATATAGACATTTTTCTAATAAAAAAGCCTTTAATTTTGCTTTAAACAAGTGGGTGTTATAAATCAGGATCTTTAGCTCAGTAGGCAACTTATTAAATATCTCTACAGCTTGGTACTTCGAGCAATGCTCTACTATATTAAATTTCGGTGATATTAGTTGCTTAAAATTTTTTCTCCGCGTGCTTTCTCTAATTTCACGTTCTTCATGTGATTCAAACTCATGTAGATACTTAGCAAAATGACTTAGTAGGACCAATATATACAGACTAGGTACTGTTAATATTCCCATTTTTTTAAAGTAATCTCTGCATGAGACATGTTGTGCAATTCTGACTATTGTCCTTATGGCACGTTTCTGCAAGATGAACGCTCTCTGCCAGTTATAACTGTAACTATTACCCCAGAGCATGATGCTATACCGTATCCTCGACTCAACCAGAGCATAATATACAGCCTTTAACTGTTCTATGTTTAATTCATCCCTAAGGCTCCTGAGTGCGTAACATGCTGACGATATGGATGATTCAATAACAGCAAGCTCCGGTTTCCAATTTAAATGCAAATCTAGGTTAATCCCTAAGAATTTCACCTTGTCCACTAAAATAATCTTGTCTCCGTTTATTTTTATTTCTAAGTTATCATTATTACGAGTCGTAGTCTTAAATAATATGAGGTTAGTTTTACCTGCATTTAGCAATAAGTTATTAGCTGTAAACCAATCGCATATTTTTTGTATAATTATATTTGTATTTAATGTCAATTGTTCTATGTCTTTTGCCCCAATTATTATGTTTGTATCATCTGCGAAAACAACAAGCCGCTCGTTCGGCTGAGTTTTACTCATGAAGTTAAGTAAGTCATTTGTAAAAATAATATAGAGAATAGGTCCTAAAATTGAGCCTTGAGGCACACCACGTTTTACATACGTCATTTTCGACTTGTATATCACTTCGTGATTATTCTCGTCTATACTTTTAATTTCTACATACATTCGTCTATTTTGTAAGTACGATGTCATAAGTTGTAATGTCTTGCCTCTTATACCATAATGTTCGAGTTTAGTAAGTAGTAGTTCATAATCTATGGTGTCAAAAGCGGAACTGAGGTCAACAAATAGTCCAGCTACTTTCATTTTTTCATTTAATTTACTAACTATGTCATTTATTAAAGTGTCAATTGCATCCGAGGTACCAACGCCTTTCTGATATCCAAATTGTCTCAGATTAATAATATTGTTAATACCTAAATGTACCATTAGTCTAGTTTTAATGATTTTTTCAAAAAGTTTTGATAAGGTGGGTAATAAGGATATGGGGCGATAATTTTTGGGATCATTCTTTGAGCCCTTTTTATGTATCGGAATCACCTTAGCTAATTTCAACTGGTCAGGAAAGATTGACTGTTCGATGCATTTATTGAAAAAATCAGAAAGAGGAGAAGCTAATATTTCTATATTTTTCTTTATAGTCGATATCGGTACGTCATCAAAGCCGCAAGAATGTTTATTAGCCATTTTACTAACTAACTTTGCAATTTCATTTGGTGTAGTTGGTTTGAACGTTATATCACTTTCAACTCTTTTCGTCGAATCCATCAGAAAAAACATTGCTCTATCTTTATCTTTATTGGCTATAGATGATTTGAGTAAGAAACTGTCGGTAAATATATTTGCAATATCTTGAGGATCCGTGATAACTTTATTGTCTACTTTTAAAATAAGATTTTTACGGTGCTTGTTTTTCTTCTTTTTAGTGTGTTCGTTTACTATTTTCCATGTTTCTTTCACTATATTTTTTGCACTGTTTAAATAACGTGATATAGCTTGCTTTTTGGCTTGCTTAATAAGTCTTCTATAAATTCGAACGTAGTTGATTTTGTAATTTGTGATGCTGGCATTATTTAAACGTCCAGAGCACAGCACTCTTTTCATTTTACTTGAAACTTTAATACCTTTTGTAATCCACTTTATTGTATGGTTATTGTTAGACTTTATCCTAACTGATTTTTTTGGATAACAATTTTGGAATATTTTGTTAAAATTGCTTAGAAACTGATTTATTCCCATATTAGTCCAAGTTTTGTTCGTAATAGTTCTTTTGAAAACGGAATTGTTCTTCTCATTAAATATTCTTTTAATTACTGTGGTGTACTCGAAGGTTTTTGATTTTTTGTTTATTTCATCAAGAGCCACATAACAGAAAAGTCCACCATGACCATCAGCTAAGCCATTATGATCCACAAAACATTGCTCTATGTTGTCACTATCAAGGTTTGTGATTATGTTATCTAAACACGACTGAGAGTTATTTCGGATAAAGGTCGGAGTTCTCACAAGGTATCTAAAATTATAGCATGTCAAAGTACTTAAAAACTCAGAAGATTTTTTGTTCTCAACAAGTACGTCAACATTGAAGTCCCCACATATAATACAGTTTTTGTCAATAAAATGTTCTAATAATTTTTCTAAGCTAGAAATGAAGCTTTCGAAGTTTTTATCATAGGGACTTCGGTAACAACAACAAATGTATAACCCTGTTGCAACATCTTTTGCACCACATATCTCGAAACTTTCGGCTCTATAAAACTTACCGATTGACTCAATGTTTTCGCATTCTTTCAATTTATGTGCCAAAATAAGAGTACCTCCCCTTTTCTTGTTAGTCCTTGTGTTACATGCGACTAGATTATAATTTGACATAGTAAAAACATCGGCAGATTTGTTATTCAAGAAATGTTCGGATATACATAAATAGTCCACGAGATTACCTGATGTTTCAATATATAATTCGAGTTCAGTTTTTTTATTGCTTATTCCACACACATTTTGATGAAAAATCTTTAAACAACTAGTATCTGATAATAGGGTACTATTACTTATATCATCTGGTTTCACCTTTTTATTCTCGAAAAAAATCACGATCATTTATAATTGCAGGTGAAATATTTGTTTGTGAGGACGAATTTACGAACACTCTAGATGTAGGTGTTTCACTTTCTTTGAGTACCAATTTAGTAGTAGTTTGTGTAGAAACATTTTTAACAATCCGTTTTGCCTTTTGATCTATAAACAGATTATGCACATAATTTTGATAATTTATCCTGTATTGTAATCGCAATATATCCCTATAAATTAATTTGCATGCAGTTCGCTTGTTAAGTAAAGGCCTTTTACTATAGTTAAAATAATCATTGTTATCCAGTGTTATAAAATTAGAGTTTTTACAATTATTGCATACAAGTTTTAAGGTGCGATTGACATTTGACACGTTTAAATATTTATTATTATAAATCTTGCTGACAAGGACGTTTGTGTTTTGTATATTTTGCAAAGTGTGATGCAGAGAACTTAATATATTTAAAGGATTTTTGTCGCTTATACCTCCAATTATTAAAACAAAGTCAGACTTTGTGAAGTCCTTACACATAGTTGCACATGTACTTAATATGTAACTAAGGGGCGCATTTGGTTTTATTACCGACGTAACACTAAAACTATTACCCACTAAGTTTTGCAACATATCTCTAATTTCATATCCAGTCTGATCAGCGAAGATAGCGATTTTATGCTTTGATGGCAGTACTTGCAATAGTTGTTTACAGGATCTATTTCTTGACAGTTCTTCTACGCTTCCCTTAGTGCCCATGTTTAGATTAGGTGCAGACGGTGACATGTTCTTACTTGTTCTCTGTATTACCCTGTCCGTCGATGTTTGTATACCTCCATTTTCTTGTTCCCCCGCGATGGTTGTAGATGAGTTTTGGATAAAACTCACTTGTAGTTCTTTGTAACTGTTTGTGGGTGACAAGTTCCCTGCCCCTGTTACGGAAGACTTGTGTAAATTGTTATTTATTGGCGACTCATGAATGAGTGCTTCCGACTTATTACCATTTCGGTTCATTGCCGTTATGGCATGCATAGTGAACTCTCTAGAAGAGGTTCTGGGTAATCCTGTTTGCATAGTTATTGTCCTAAGTCGACGTTGATATTGAGGAGAATAGAACCTTATTGGCGGTGTTGCCGCTGTATCTGAGGATGTACAATCCTGTAATCCTACTGATTTAAACATCTTTATTTTGCATTCATACTTTCTAATCTTGTCCTTTAGTGAAATATTTTCCAAGTTTAAATTATCTATTTCTAAGTTAGCAGACTGTAGTTCCAATTTAAGTTTGTTAATTTCCTCATTCTTTGCGACGATGTCCATATTTCCAGAACTATTATTGTTGGGTAAACTTTGATATGATATATCCATGTCAAATTCAAATTCGCTTACATTTAAATTATGTTGCCTTTGTGTTCTTTGCGTGACGTATATATTATCATTCTCCATATTTTAATTATAGAATTTATGTATTTACAAAAAGTCAAATATACAACCAGGTTCGAACCATCGACCAACGGCTCCCAAGTCCGAACGGTTCTTATTGCGCCAACTGCGTTGATAACTTTAGCGACCAAATAGTACCTTATCTTCCACATGCAGACATCTGTTTTATCGACTGTTGGTTTCGGTGTTCTTAAACTAGATGTCACTATGTGCTGTTACGTTTGGCACTGGTATATTTGAATATTTTTTTTTTCGTAACGGTTGGTAAGATGAATTTATATGAAAAACTCACAATTTCCGCAGAGTCACTTGGCTTACTTGGTCCCAGCAGCTACTTATTTGAGTATTTTAGTTATACACAACACAATCATTGTTTTTTATTTTGTAAAATTTCGTCATTCGAAAAGTAAACACCGAGGTCAGTCCATACAAATTACTTGATACTTGCACAAAGTTTCAAGTGGATAACACTGTCACTGACTGTTTATATTATAACCATTTGGCTGAATAGAATAGATAATCTTAAAAACAATTGTAACTATTTTTAAACAATTAAAAACTACAGAGCAGGTGTAACTTGTGACGGCAGCGCCATCTTTTCCTTTCATTTTCGATTCCAATCACAGTATCATAATAATTGCAAAACGTCAAATATAGTCCAATCGTATTCCGTAATGTTCGATATTTTGCAATTTTAATGATAATGCTATTGGAATTTAATCGGTTTATAATTAGGAGAATTGGCCTTCAGGTCATCGATCCGAATTGTGGGCAGCAATATTTGTAAATATATTTGTAATCACGTACTCGATAAATTTTTTAATATAGGGGTTTTTGGGGGCGAAAAATCAATCTAGCTAGGTCTCATACCTGGGATAACTCAATATCTCGAAAAAAATTGTATTTGCTATATTCGACCGAACCCAGTTGGAAAGTTTCATCGAACATACGTACATTATATATTAAACATTAAGTTTTTTTTTTAATTTATGGTTTTGAGTCCGTTTTGGTCAGATGTGCCCTTTTTGCTTTTGGTGACAGTAGGAGCAGGGATGTGCCTTTCGGCCGTACGCGATCACGGGAATCAAATCCGCTATTCGTAGGTGTTGTGACTGGGGGCTTTTTCAATGAGGGAAAGGAGAATTTTACCGTAACTTTTCATTTTTCCCTTGCAATTTATAAAGTAGGTATCTGATTTATTGATGAGTTTTCCTCGTTGGCCTAATTGTTGCAAAGGCGAATACTGAGCGATCCTATCTCGCTTAGAATAGAATAGAATAGAATAGAATAATGATTTATTTGCTCAGAAAGTAGGTACAAGATACAGATGTTATTATAATATTAAGTGATCCTTATACTTTCTATCTTAACTAAGGCATGCAAAATAGTTTTATAAAACAAATCAAACTTAATTAAAACAATACAGGCATAACACAAGCATAGTACAAGCACAATGTCATAATAAATTTAAATTAAATTTATAAATATACATTATTAATGATATTTTTTTAGGATGAATTCCAGTCGATAGCCATATCATTATTATTCTAGTCAGTCATCATCTTAGTTTGGTTAATTAGTCTGTCATTATTGAATTAATACATAGAAATTGGTACAGATGTCAGGATTAATTTAATTAACCTCATCATCGTGATGGTCCTGAATTCGATTCATGTTCAGGAGAAAAGGTTGTTTGGATTATGATTCAGAGTTGACAATTTCAACCTAAACAAAACAATATATCCAGCTTGTAAATCTGACTAGCTTTTTTCCAGTTATGTTGGGGTCGGCTACCAGTTTAGCTGGACGTAGCTGAATACCAGTGTTTTATATAGAGCGTCTGCCTGCCTGACGTCTACAACCCGTTACGAATGTTAGATGAAAGTTCTAAAAATGACAGCCGCGACCAACAGTAAGAGCGGTTACGCAGAACACGTCCGTGTTCGTGATTTGAGTTCCGAGTTAAAAAATATTCTGAATTATGACAGACTAGCTTCTGCAAGCGGCTTCGCCCGTGTGAAAGTTGAAAACCATCCCGAGGGAGCATATTCCCGAGATAAAAATTATCCTAGTAATCCTATGTGCTATTTCTGACTATAATCTATCTCTGTGCCAAATTTCATCCGTATCCGTTCAGCCGCTCTGGCGTGATTGAATAACAAACATACATCCATACAAACTTTCAAAAATGTATATATTATATAGTACAGTGAGTAAGAGTAAGATTATGACGGATGGAGTTTGGATGTAATGCGTAAGCTTCCTTTCAAGAAGTACTACGGCTACATCAGAACCGAAATTTTACGGACATGGATCGGATATAGTGCGTAACCGCCCTTAAACGTGCTATTTGAGACGCGGAGGTGTAATGGATGTTCACCCATGCACTGCTCGGCCTCGGCAAGGATTATTAAAACTTCATGCAACATAAAAGTACATAGGCGGACTTAATGGCATTCTCTATCAGTCAACCAAGGGCGGTGAAGAGATAGCATGGCAGATGCATAAAAAATGAAATAATAATATTATAAACGCAAAATTAGTACAAAAGTATATAGTAAAAATAAACGTACTTAAATATGTACTTTAATAAATACTGTATATAAAATAATATATATATATATATATAAATATAAATTAATAGAAAGGCGCGTATTGACACGATTCTGCTATTCGTTTAGAAAATAATTCCGCAACTTCCGCTTAAATGCATACTGATTGGTGGCCGTCCTGATGTCGAGAGGAAGCGCATTCCAGAGAAGAATGGACTCAATATGAACGGAAGAATGAACAAAATCAGAAGTATGAGAAGGACAGAGCAAGAGAAGATTGTTAGATGAACACAGATTCCTAGCGTGTGAAGTACATAGGTATTGAAAGTGAGGTGTGGGAGAGTTGAGTAGAGAGAAAAGCGCAGTCAAGGCGCGCAAATTCCTTCTCTGCCCAATGGGCATCTATTTGAGTTCAGTTCTGCAGCTCGACACATGGTCATATTTCCGGAGGTTGAAAATTAACCGGATGCAGTTGTTTAAGAGCCTATCCAGCTTATCCAGGAATACCGCGTTTAGGTCAAAGTAGCACACGTCACCATAGTCGACTAAAGGGAAAATTAAAGTCTGCACAAGCATGGTCCTCGTTTTTGTAGGTAGAAAGTTCCTCAGACGATACAGGCATCGCAAAGTCCCGTTGACGCTTTGACTAACACTAGAAAAATGACTTTGCCAGCTTAGCGTCGAATCATTTTGAAGGGTTCACAGACACCCCAAATTTATCAGACCAGTCCTTGACAGCGTCCAAGTCCCGGTTCACACCGTCTATAGCGTCTGACAAACTTTCCACCCGCGCAGCTGCATAAAGTTGAAGGTCATCGGCTTCTTCTTCTTTTCGTGTCGATAAACTCAAATTTTGACTCAACTATTCTCAAATTTTGTCTGACCAGTATGTAGCCACCTGGACCGCTCTGTCATTTGCCACGTTCATGTCCTGGATGGTACAGGTGGCTGGGCACGAAGGGCAGACAAGGAGGTGGGGCATATCCTGCGACGGGGCCCCACACTGGCACTGTGTTTGAGATGGGTCTATGAGACACCATTTGGCCAGATTTTTTCTGCAGCGACCAACCTGTACTGCAATCGGTTTAGGGATTTTCAGATTGGCCACGGCAGTTCGTGTCCAGGGGGCAGATTCTCTGCCAGAGTGATGGAGTATGGAGGGGAAGGATGTATGTTTTTCCACAGTTTACACCTCTTGTCAGTTGCGCTGGCTTCCAAGGAGGTCGTATGTCTCAGAAAGTTTTTGCGGCTTTTTAGGCGTGCAGGTTGGAATTGATGTTCATATAAGGGGTGGCGACTGTCCCGTTCCTGTTTACCCTTCTCGATGCGGCTGGCCACTTCCCGGCGAACATCTGGTGGAGCTATGCCCGCCAGTGGATACAATATTGCAAGCGGTGTAGGTCTCAAACAGCCAGCTATGATGTGGCAGGTATCATTTAGCGCCATGTCGACCTTTCTAGCGTGGGCGGATCGATAAGAAACTGGACACGCGAACTCTCCGGCAGAAAAAGACAGACACAGGCCAGAAGTACGGAGAACCTGCGGAGATGCTCCCCAGCCCGTGGATGTTAGGCGACGTAAGACGTTATTTCTAGTCCCGACTTTTAGCTTAGTTTTTAAGTAGTGGAATTTATATGTCAAGGACCGATCCTAGGTGATGCCCAGGTAGCGGAGTTGGGGGCAGTGCTCTATGGCAACGCCTTGCCACGAGATGTTGAGAGACCTGTTGGACTAACGGTTGCGTAGATGGAAAACACAGGATTGGGTTTTGGATGGGTTTGGCCTTAAGGCATATTCATCATAAAACTGTCCAAGTGTTTACAGAGCTTCCGTCAGACTTTCTTCGGCTTCTTCAAAACTATGTGTCTGGGCGGCAAGAGCAAGGTCGTCTGCATATATAAAGCGTTGCGTTAGTGGGGAGCTAGGCTGGTCGTTTGTGTAAATATTGAATAGCACCGGAGCCAGCACGCTGCCTTGTGGGAGCCCGTTTTTTTGACACCGCCACCTGCTCTTGCTGTTGCTGTTATTAAGATGGACTTGGAAGCGACGGTTATTCAGCATGACGCTACCCTGGACCCTGAGACAGAACCTGGACAAAGCCTGTATCTTTTGTTATTGCCCTGACCTTCAATAGCTCCTATTGAAGGTCAGGGAAATAACAAAAGATACAGGTTTGATATTAACTGTATCATAGGCTGCCGAAAGGTCAACGAATACAACACCTGTGACATTTTTCGCCTCAAACCCGTCTTGAATGAATTGCGTGAGCTTGAGCGTCTGGTTGGTGCATGACTTCCCTGGTCTGAAGCCAGCTTGCTCAGGTATAAGGTGTGGTTCGATAACAGTTGTAAAGCGAGTTAGTAGGAGCCTTTCAAAGAGTTTGAACGTGTGGCATAGGAGGGAAATGGGTCGGTAGCTTTTAGGGTCTTTTGGGCATTTTCCTGGTTTTAGTAGAGCTATCACTTTAGCGCGTCTCCACAATTTAGGAATCTTATAGTCTACGATGCACGAGTTGAAAAGTGATTATATCCAGGATACATCTACTGGTCCGAGGTGTTTTAATTGATCGACAGTAATGTCATCGAAACCAGCAGCTTTGCCATTTTTTAAGTTTTTGATCCCATATATTATGTCTGACAGCGTAAATGGCTGTGTTAAATTGGTGTTGTCATTAACCAGTCAGCTTTTTAAGATTTGTGTATCCGATGTTAGGGTTTTCCATTAAGGAGTAGTTGGTGGGCAACTTGATTGGCGTTCACTTGGCCTAGGTTCGAAGCCTGAGGGGTGCTACCAGTTAGTTTATGGATCGTATTCCAGGCCTTTTTACTGTTGTGAGTCATATCTATTTCAGTAATCAACTTCATCCATTTTTCGCTGCGGCTGTTACCCACTTCTCGCAAAAGTTCTTCGCCAAGTTCCAAGGTGTTTTCGGAAAACGGGTCTGTGCTGTATGAGCCTATGTACTCAGCGAGTAGTGAGGCGGAATCCCTGCCCAGGCCCGGAATGTAGGCTGTGCGGCAACCTCGTGGGATGTATTGGCGGGATACGGCCCACACAATATCAACAAACTTCTCGTAATTATTCGTAACGGGATCCAGTTTGAGTAGCCTGGAGTCAATACCATCGGAAAACTTCTGCCAGTTGGCCTTGGAGAAGTTGAAGCGTGGCCTGAAAGGCACAATTTGGGGTTTTACAGCTGATTCAACGCAGCACCCAATTGGCCGGTGTTGGGTTCTTGGTATGGGCTCGTGCACTGTTTTTCTGCAGATAGGACTAACTTTACCACTGACAAAGATTAAATCGGGGTTGTAGCCGAGGCGCCATCGGCCACTGTTAAAGGAAGCTGGGAGTTTAGCGTTGTGAATCAAGGTGAGGTTTTCTGCCTCTGCCCATTCTTCAACTGCATCACCATGCGAATTATTAGTGGCATAGCCCCATGCGGTACTGTGGCTGTTGAAGTCGCCTAATATGATTCTTATAGGCTTGTCGTGGAAGTTGCTTGTGTATTTAAAATGGAACGGTTGATTTGGAGGTTTGTATATAGAGGTAATTGTGCAGCTGCCTGTATCTATGGTAATAATTTCAATGGAGTCGACAGCCGAGGAGGCCGTGGACTGCACAGCAATATTTGGTCGAACAAAAACAGCGCTCCCGTAGTTTGCATGTGGGATTTCTGCTGTAAGGATCATACCAGGTATCTGAGGTCTAGGTAGTTCACCATGAAACTCCGTTGCCGCGACGGCGGAGTGGCTTGAGAGGCGTCACGGCGTCCTCACCTTCCGCCTGACGCAGGTCCTCACCGGACACGGCTGTTTCGGGAGGTTCCTGTTCAGGATAAGGCGGGAGGAAACGCCCGGGTGTCACCATTGTGTGGACCGCCCTGAGGACACGGTGGAGCATACGGTGGAGATCTGCTCCGCTTGGGCGGAGCACCGCCGTGTCCTCATGGAGGCGATCGGCGGTGGCGACCTCTCGCGTCCCGCCCTGGTGCAGGCCATGGTACGGAGCGAGAGGGCATGGGATGCTGTCTCCTCCTTCTGCGAAGCAGTTATGCTCGCAAAGGATGAGGCGGAACGCGTGAGGGAGACGCAAAGGAGGCGCCCTCATGCCCCTAACCACCGCAGGAGACGACCCGGGCGTCGGGAGGCGCGGGCTTGCGGACGGAAAGTAATGGGTAGCTCGCCGTCCGATAAGGACCAAGCCCGAGTTTACGGCGCGTAGTGTTCCACGCGCGCCTCAAAGAGATGTCAGCACAGTGACGGGGTCCGATAGGGCCGATGCCTGTCTGGGTCGCGGATAAATTTGAAAGAGAGTTACCGTGGCCCTGGCAAAAGCAACTGAAGGAACACGGGTGGGTTTTAGTCAGTAAAAGTCTGACATGCCCTCCCGCTTCACCCAGAGCGGGAGAAGTCATTGGATGATTTCCCACCCCAAAAAAAAAAGGTAGTTCACCATCACAATGTGTTTCTTGGACACACAGTATATCGCATCGTAGGTCTTGGTACAGATTTGCAAGAAGCTGAGACTTGTTGCTTGAAAAGCCCTCTACATTAATAGAAATCACGTTTAAAGCTGGTTCAGTAGCTGAGAAACTAGAGTTGGCGGGTGGAGTTGCCGTTGAGTTTGGCACTGTTAAGTGTCTTTGTGGTTGGTTTTGAGTTTGAGTCATCGTGGTGAAAGGATTAGTCAGCTAAACCCTGCGTTACCGGGTGCTAGCTGTCCAGGGTGCGCCGGGCGTTTAGGATCGCAAGAGGATATGTTTAACGCCGCTCGGGGAGGCTCCTTTCATGCACCCCCATGTCATCGGCATAAAGATGATACGAACACCGAAGACAATGAGTTATAAAATTTATGAAGATGGAGAATAACAATGGAGAAAGAATACCGCCTTGCGGAACACCAGCAGCTAGGTCACACCAACTTGACAAGCTCTCGTCAACTCTAACAGACTGCTGTCGTCCCCGAAGATAGGAAGAGAACCACTCCAGTGCCTCGGAAGAAACCATAAGATGAGAAAGGATAGAAAGGAGAATATCGTGACTGACGGCATTAAAGGCATTGGAGAAATCAATTAAGACCAAAACAATTAACCTTGGTATCCTGCATCACTTCTCTAATGTCGCCAGTCACTTTAAGGAGAGCGGAGGCAGTACTGTGCCCTGGCCTGAATCCTGACTGGAATGAGCTAACAAGATTATTCCGATGATTGAAGCTCTTTTGCGCGCTTTGATAAACACGGCCTGCCTACTTCGGGTCAGGAACTCCTTAACCGTGACCGTGGAGCCCTTCAGTGCTGAATTAGCCTTCCACACAGCAGATCTATGGTCAACATTAACAAATTTTACCAGTATATACCGACTGCGTGTGGGCCCCCGGCTCGATGCCCCAAGTCTATGGCAGCCCCTGATGGACGATGCAGTAATGTCAGGTAGGGCCAGATTCTTGTTTATTATACCCAGCACCAGAGCCCGGCAATTCTCCTTATCCACCTCAGCAAAACCGGCGAAGATTAGTGCTTTCCGACAAGAGCGTGTCTCCAATCCATCAACCACTCTGGTGCACTCTGTGATTTGTTTCCTTCCTTGTGTCCCAGCATAGTGAACATCAATTCTCTGAACGTCCGGAGCTCCTCTCGGACCTTTGCCACAGTATCCTTTGCAGGATCCTCGCACTGGATTTGTGCCTCAAGCTCGTTCATCTTCCGTATGAAACACTCCTCCAGGTTCTTCTGGGCCGACTGAATATCATCCAGCTGAGACATGTTGAGTGGAGTAGCAACAAATTTTACTATGACAGATGAAATATTTGTGATGGCTGGCAGGTGTTGTTTTAAGTTCTATAGTTGTTTTGGTTGTTTGTTTTTGGTAGTTTTGTTTTTGATAGCTTGCGAAGAAAGATCGCATGCCATCCAAATCTTCTGACCTGTACCACCAAACCTGCCGGGTGCCTCTTGGGCTGGGATCGGGCGGGGAGTAGACGGACACAGACTTCACCAGACAGTGGTCGGAACTACCCAAAAGTGAAGTTATCGACACAGAGTATCGGTCTGGATCTGTTGTCAGCAGAAGGTCCAAACAATTGGCCGTGTGCGAATCAACCTCCGGCACCCTTGTTGCCCCATGGACCAGCTGGGTAAGGTTTAGTGCAAGAGAAAGCTTACGCATCTCGCATCCAGCATGGTCAGTGTACTGGTATGGGAAGAGCCACTCCTGGTGGTCGGCATTGAAGTCCCCCAGTAACACTAATTGGGTGGAAGGGTACCGTTGCTGTGCCGCATCAGCCGCCTCACTAAGGTACTCTGTGAGCATGGTTGTCTCCTGATCTCCTCTGTGCGAACGGTAAACACAGGCGTAGATAATTTTATCCAAACCTGTGTCCACGAGAGCCCACAGCGTTGAGAATCTGGAGTCCTCGAGGTTACGGAGACGCCAATAGCAAGTGTCGTCACGGGCGTACATACACACACCCGCGCGTGTTTTATAATTGTGCTCCAGGGTAAACCCTGGGTATGATAAGTACGAGACGCCTGAAGGACTCGCTATCTGCGTCGACGGAGCGTACGGAGTAAGTTATCATAGAAAATTGAACATTAAATGCACACCGGTACATAATGGAAGTCCTAATTCGATACGCACAACCCGTATTGGCTGCCATGCACTTGGGGAAGATTTCATTTTTATGGACGACAATGCTCGCCCGCACCGTTCTGGCGACGTGGAAGCGTACATGCAAGAAGTTGGGATCCGTCGTTTAGATTGGTCAGCTCGAAGTCCTGATCTCAATCTAATTGAGCATGTCTGGGATGTTCTAAAGAGACAGGTAAGATCAGTGCAACCTGCTCCACAAAACATCAGGGAGCTAGAAAGAGTCATTGCAGAAGAGTAGGAACGTATTCCTGAAAACGTTATTAAAAACATCCTGGAAAGCATGCCCAGAAGGATTCAAGCTGTGATTTTGGCAAGAGGAGGTCACACTCGTTATTAGGTTTTTACTTTTGTAACTTTATTTAATTAATAAAGTTAAAAATCTTGTTTTGGAGTAGGCGAAACAGGGTGTAAAGTCCCACAAATCTCCATAGAAAAGGGAGGGGTGGGGAGGGGGTCCTCCGACCAGACGGGTGTTGTGTCTGGTCCGGGCAACTGCCCAACGGTTATCGTCGGACTGTTGTATGTGTTCAAATCGCGCCGAAAACTTTGCTTGCGCGATGCAGGATTTGTGTGACGTCAGGTCTTTAGTTCGTAAGTGGCGGCGTCAGTGCCGCTACATCATTATAGATCTGCTGATAGCAAGTTGAGTTGTCCGTACATCTTGTGATGCGTGCCTGGCCAGTGGAAGGTTGGTTCCCGTGAGCGGTTATTCGGAACTGTATGCGGTTGTGAGCCAGTGAATCGGGGTGATGATATCCCAGTGAGTCGGAATAGTGTTGCTGGCTCCAGTAGTATGAAGCAGTGATGATGTCCCTTTAAGTCGGGACAGTGCTGCTCGCTCCGGTGGGTCGGAGCGGTGATGAAAGAAGCTGGGGGTTATGACCAGGAATGCGCGTCCGCTGCATGCTGGTGGTCAGGGTACCCCCGAAAATGCCGTGGGTACTGTCTGGCTGTGTGACTCGCTCGAAAGCTTGCGGAAGTGATGCTGACGTCACGACTAAGTTGTTCTGTACGAAGGCTGCACTGACGTTCGTGTTTGAGGGTCACCAGTTTGGGGGTATGTGGAACAGGGTGTAAAGTCCCACAAACCTCCATAGAAAAGGGAGGATCCTCCGACCAGACGGGTATTGTGTCTGGTCCGGGCAACTGCCCAACGGTTATCGTCGGACTGTTGTATGTGTTCAAATCGCGCTCAAAACTTTGCTTGCGCGATGCAGGATTTGTGTGACATCATGTCATTAGTTCGTAAGTGGCGGCGCGGCGTTGGTCGGCAATAAAGACAATGTAGCGGCACGCTACATTGTCTTTATTGCCGACCACTCCTTATTTTCTTTTTTATATTGCCAGAATTCACTTCACGCGTATTAATTTACACGGTTATAAATATACAGACTACGTCAAAAAAATAAATTTCATTTAATTAACTCAAATCGACCTTAGAATGTAAATTTCCTTAGGTGCCCGTTTTTTGCAAAAGAGTGTATTTGTTTTGCCTACCCCTTACTTTGCCAGCTAAAAACATTAGTTCACGTTCAGACCAAAACTTTGTATATTGCGTAGCGCTATCGAATAGCCGCCCAATATCCCAACCGGGAGCCGATCACGGCAAAATATTTCAGAACAAGATAAACAAAATAGGACGTAAACAATAGCATACAGACCATATCGCTGTTGCCCTTTGTTTACCCAAGCTTATTCTGCAAAAGGAGAAAAACAGGTATTTTCGTACCGTCTAGTTCAGATAGGATCTAAATAATAAATCATGTGTACCAAATATGCTACACAACCTTCAGTTATAGTTCCCCCCAAACATAAATAATTCCGCTATCCTTGTAACGTAACAAAAAGTTCACATCTAGAAGATGAAAAGGCATTAATATGCCTGAAAAAATGATACAAACAAACAAAAGAAGAGAAAATATTAAGTGAGATTTCCTCGGGGAATTGAAGTCGCCGCCACTAAAATTGGACGGTAAACTGAAGACACAATGGCTTTTATTCTTTTTAACTTGTCGCGAGGGTAGCAACGAACGAGCCCGGCCTACTACAAAAATATTTGATCGCCTGCCCATCAATCAATTTGGATATATTTTTAATTTGCTGTTAAAAGCATGGCCCACTTCGCATCAGATTATTAACACCAACGCTGGAAATTAATTACTCTACCCCAACCACAAAACAGTATGTACTATGTACATACTCTTTATTAAAATATGAACGTGCTAGTAAAAGCTACGTTAAAAAAATTAAAAGCATTATTGACAGTGACAAATCAAAACCTTTGCCGGATATTTTATTTTATTTTTGTTGTGACTATATTTTTAATTTTGTATTAATATATTTGATTTAAAATCAAAAAAAATTGTGCGTAATGTCACAAGAACGGAAAAAAGTATCCCCCGCAGTTTACGGCAAAGTGACACCGCCAGTTGTAGAGAAATCGAAAGTGACTTATTGTACAGACTTGGAGAAGTCCGTGATAATGAGCAACTTTGCACGTCGCGGGTGGACTCAAGTGGGGACCGATGAGGATTGGAACTTCTACTGGTCCTTCACAACAAATTGCCGAAACATTTTCAGCACGGAGAGCGGCTACCGAATGAACGACAACCAATTGATAAATCACTTTCCAAACCATTACGAACTGTCACGTAAAGATTTATTAGTGAAAAACATTAAGAGATATAGAAAAGAGCTAGAGAGAGAAGGTAATCCATTGGCTGAAAAAACAGAAGTAACCTTACCTAACGGACAAGTGATTTATCGCTATTTACACTTAGATTTTATACCGGTGACGTACGTACTGCCTGCCGACTACAACATGTTTGTTGAAGAATACAGAAAGTCCCCTCAGAGCACATGGATTATGAAACCATGCGGCAAGTCACAGGGGGCAGGAATATTTCTTATAAATAGACTATCGAAACTTAAGAAATGGTCCCGCGAAGCGAATTTTCCATTTCATCCCCAATTGACCAGTAAAGAATGTTACGTGATATCGCGTTACATCGAAAACCCGCTTCTAATTGGTGGGAAGAAATTTGACCTCCGACTGTACGTACTAGTGACGTCATTCCGACCTCTGAAAGCGTATTTATTCCAACATGGCTTCTGTAGATTCTGTACAGTGAAATATGATAGGAGCGTTGCTGAACTCGATAATATGTACGTGCATCTGACTAACGTCAGCGTGCAGAAGCACGGCGGAGATTACAATAGTATGCACGGTGGGAAAATGAGTATCCAGAATTTCCGCTTGTATTTGGAAGGTACTAGGGGACGCTCTGTAACCGATAGATTGTTTGCAGAAATGCAGTGGCTTATTGTTCACTCTTTGAAAGCTGTAGCACCTGTCATGGCTAATGATCGCCACTCCTTTGAATGTTACGGATACGATATAATAATTGATAACACGCTCAAGCCTTGGCTTGTAGAGGTGAATGCGTCACCGTCTCTACAATCAACGACTCATAGTGATAGAATATTGAAATTCAAATTAATAGATAATATTGTGTCTGTGGTCGTACCGCCTGACGGCATTCCTGACGCGAGGTGGAACAAGATCCCCTCCGCCGAAGCGCTTGGTAACTTCGAACGGCTCATTGATGAGGAACTCATAGAAAAAGAAGACTCCAATTCGCGCTATAACAAGTACCAACGTGTCAGAACATAACAACATTTTTTGAATATTTGTTTTAATAGTACTTAAATAAAAATCAAATCCATTTGAACTGTTTTATTCAATTAACAATCCAACTAGAATGGTTATAACACAAAGTTGACATAGTATTTGACTATAATTCAGTTTTTGCGGGCAACTCTATCACGTTGATCCATCTCCCCCTTATACTTAGAATCTTCGTCGATGAGAATTTGAAAATCCCCTAAAGCTTCAGTGGTAGGCGTTTTGTTCCAACGTGAGTCAGGGATCCCGCCTGGTGGCAGAACTACCGATAAAAGATTATCCAGGAGCTTGTACTTGAGTATCCTGTCGTTAACCGTCGTGGCCGTCATCGATGGGGAGGCGTTCACCTCTATAAGCCACGGCTTTAAGTTATCGTCTATGATTATGTCGTAACCATAACACTCGAAGCAATGGCGGTCATTCGACATAACGTGCGCCACCGCCTTTAACGAGTGCACGATCAACCACTGTATGTTCTCAAATAGTCGGTTGGTAACTGCCCGACCCCGGGTCCCTTCCAAATAGAGCTTTAAATTATGTATGCCCAGCTTCCCCCCGTGCTCACTGTTGTAGTCACTGCCGTGTTTTTGTACGCTGACGTTCGTTAGGTGCACATACATGTTGTCGAGCTCAGCGACGCTCGTGTCATATTTCATTGTGCAAAATCTACAAAATCCATTCCGAAACATGTAAGCTTTTAAAGGGCGGAACGACGTAACGAGGACGTAAATCCTTAAATCAAATTTCTTTCCTCCGATAAGAAGCGGATTATCTATATAGCGAGATATGACATAAGTATCTTTACTCGTGAGATGATGCTGTAAGTATTTCTTAGATTCCCGAGACCATTTTTTCAGTTTTGACAGTTTGTTTATAAGGAAAATGCCGGCGCCTTGAGATTTGCCGCAAGGCTTTAAAATCCAGGTTGTTTGAGGATATTTTCGGTATTCTTCTACAAACATTCTATAGTCGGAAGGCAGCACGAACGTTACGGGAATGATATCTAAATATAAATAGCGAGTGGTGACTTGCCCGCTCGGGAGTTTCACTTCAGTTTTTTCCGCAAGGGAATTACAGTCCTTTTCCAATTCTTTTCTGTATCTCTTTATGTTTTTTACGAGTAAATCTTTACGTACTAGTTCGTAGTGGTTTGGGAAATGGTTGATCAGTTGATTGTCTCCAAGTCGTAGGCCACTGTCTAGGCTGAATATAGTTCTACAATTAACTGTGTTAGACCAGTAGACGTTCCAGTCTTCTTTAGGCATCACTTGCTTCCATCCCCGTCTCTTAAAAGTGTTAATGACTATAGATTTATCGAAATCTGTACAGAAATTCATACGCTTTCCATCGTGCGGTGTAGTTGTAAGTCGATAGATGTTAGACAGAGCCACAGATTTCTTGCTGTGCGATGGCCCTATTCCCGAGGACCACATCACTGATATTCAAGATTATTTACACAATAAAAAAATAGGATTTGTGTACAATTTTCGTAATGTAATGATAAAATTAAAATAAACCATGACCGTCCTATTTGTGACAGTAATACTCGATTGCCGTGTTAGTAAACGACGTTGTCATGGCAACCTTAGTAGGGAGAAAAGGAAGGATACAATTTCATACATTCTTGTTTACCATGGAGATTTTACATAAAGAACTCATAAAAAATTGTTCTCAACGTTTTGTGGTGTATCATTAGTAGACCCACTTAGTACTCCGGTATAAAAGGTTCCTTTTTAAGATGCAATAGCTATTAATAATATAGCTATTAATAAATTCATATATGTGAGGACGATGCACCCAAAAATAGCACTACACACTATACTACGTACAGGTATAAAGTAATAAAAGCATTAACAGGTAAATTCATTAATTTGATAAATAGGAACATGGTTCTCACATAATTATAAATATTGCAAACATACGTAAAATGCCTAATTCAACAACAACGGAACAGTGTGTGAGTCAAATTCTGAATAAAGTATCAAAAATTAAATAAGAATACAATAACTATGAATAGGAATTACTATGATAAGGAACGAGCCGAAATGTATTTTAAAGTGAACGATATAAAACAAGAACTATGGCTACCCACATTAATCGCGGTTAATCGATGGGCGAAGAAGCCTATGAATTATTAAGCAATTTTACGAGTCCAGCAAAACCCAGTCATACGTTGTATCAACGTCTGCTAAAGTTACACAAGTGATGAAAGACCATTTACAACCCAAACCCTCGATAATGGCGGAACGATATCGCTTTAGAAAAAGGCGACAGTAAGCGGGCGAGAGCATACCTCAATTTATTTCGGAATTGAAAAATTTAGCGAGATACTGTAAATTAAAGACGGTATTAGAAGAAAATCTTCGTGATCAGCTAGTGTGTGGACTCAGCAACGAGACGATCAGGCAACGTGTATTCACGGAGGAGAACCTAGAATATGCCAAGGCCGTAAAAATCGTATGTCGCATGTGATGAAGCGGCGGAACGAGACGTGGCAGCGGTGAAGCGGACCGAGACCGCATCACCCGTGGCGGTGGCACCGATATACTTCATGCCGAGGTGGCGCGGCGCGGGCGCGGTGCATCAGCCCGACGAGGCGGCGCGCGCCCGCCATGGTCACGGGGACCAAACGGCGGCGGCGGCGGAAACAAGGGGTATCCTTGTAATGCCTGTGGAGGTTCCAATCATCGGGTGGAGGATTGTCAACTTAATCGTTACACCTGCGACAAATGTAGACAACGAGGTCACCTACGTAGAGTGTGCCCGGAGCGAGCGGCCCAAATACAAGCCAAGCGCGCGGGTTGCGGCGGCAGCCTACTGGAGGCCGGGGACCAAGCCGACATGGGATGCGGGACAGACCTGTTTGGAGACGACGAGTCACCGCCTGAGGATGAAGAGTTGGAGATTGAAGAAGATCTGTGCCAACTCTGTCTAAATGGCTATAAGCCTATAAGATTGATGGAACTAAGTAGATACCGGTTCATCAGTGTCTTGTATTAGTAAAAAAATGTATGATAAGTTTTTTAATGTCAGAACGTTAGAGAAGTCAAATTTGGTGTTCAAATTTTAAAATGGTGCCAAGGTTAGGCCCATAGGAGTTATTAAACCGTCTGTAAGCCATGGAAGAGAATCTAAAACTTTGGAACTATTCGTAATTGAAGGCACTACATCTTTGTTAGGACGGTAATGGCTTCCCCCCCGGTGGGTTCTCGCTTTGTCGATGCGGGGGGGCTCAGTAACCGTGGCTTGGTCACCCACGGTGAAGCGAAGAGGAACCCGAGGAGGGGCCGATCGTCAGGGCTTTTGCCGATTAAGCCGACGACGTAGCGGCCAACTAGTAGGTTGCGGTGCCGCTTGGTAACAGGCGACATCGCAACTGAGGCGGGCCGCGATGTCTTATGGAGATTCCCAGGTCCCATACGATGTCGCGGCTGAGGGTTGGAGGCCGCGGTGGGAGAGGAGTGCCGGTATTGCGGTGCGCCGCTCTCCCTACCTTCCGCGGCCCGGACGGGGTCGCCTCCGTCTGATGGCGTACGCGGTGGGGCCGCAGGGGAGGAGGAGTGTCGGTATTGCGTTAGCCGCTCTCCCTATCCCCTGCGGCCGAACAATGGTAGGTGGCGGGGCCATTGACCTTGACCCGTCACAGGGGGACCAAGGGTGCCATACATGGGGTCGTCTGGCGCCCATGTGCTGATTGGTCCCTAGGGTGGTCACGGCGTGCAGTGTGTTCTGGGGATGGGGGGACTCCCCCGAGGAGGGTCCGGTGACGGACAGCCGCGGTTGGTTCGCGGTGAGTGCTAACGCGTACCCGTGCTCCCGCCATAAGCGGCACAGGAGGACACCGTGGAGTTTTAGTGGGTTAGAGTCCCACATAACTGCACTATCTCCCCGTGGTAGTGCAGTATGCATGAGCATTTCTCCAAACAAAAAAAAAAAAAAAAAAAAAAAAAAAGGACGGCAATGGCTTGCCGAAATAAAAAATCAAAATACCTACATTGTTTAAAAATGTAGTTGAGACGGAAAACAGAAATTAAGGTAATCAATAATTAATGTCATTGCTTTCCAGGTATAAAGCACCGTCGTTGCATTTCCGTCGGAAGTGTCATCGACTCGTTAATTATTTTGTGCAAGATACTGACAAAAATTTGCATTCTACTATCAACAGTGCTTGTGCTAATTGTTAATTAGGGGCTACTGATAAAGGAATCATT
Organism: Anorthoa munda; assembly: GCA_945859665.1. Lineage (NCBI taxonomy): Eukaryota > Metazoa > Arthropoda > Insecta > Lepidoptera > Noctuidae > Anorthoa > Anorthoa munda. The sequence goes on from OX243913.1 coordinate 1,318,744, forward strand.
AATTTCACTAGCTATTTAAGCAGGTGTTGCTTTAAAAAATTATCATTTGTACATCGTTTTCTCGTGAGTATCTTTTGTTTGTTCTATTGTCGCGGAAGCATGTTTGAGTTGAGAGTGTTTAGTGACTGGTTTTTGTGTCTTCCACTGTGTTAAAAGCAGTAAAAGCTATTTATCGAAAAACGAAAAGGTATTTTTCTAGTGTACTTTGTGGTAGAGTGAATGATCGTAATACATAGAAATAGGTTTAGTTAATTCGATTTAAAATGTAAATATTACTACATGTTGTATAGGTATACAATATTTGCACGGTAGAGTCAATTTTTATTACTTGTACATTTTTTATTAACATTTAATTTTTGACGTTCAAAAGTGCCGCTTATTGGCCTAATTGAAATAAATATATTTGACTTTGACTTTGACTTTGACTTTATTTATTAATGAGGTGGGTATGTCCTACGGTTTTACGTATACCTTTCAAACTTTACGAAAGCTTGGCCTTATGCTGAAAATTCTTTTACTAATAAAACAACTTTGTAAAATTATTGAATCAAAATTGAATTAATTTCGAATTCAGTTCATGAAATAAATAAATATAAAACTCGAGGTCTTATTCGATTGGGACTCGCGCACGAAGGGTTCCGTGCCATTATCGCAAAAAACGGCATAAAAATCACGTTTGTTGGCACGCCGCAACAGAAATACACCAACTGTGAAAATTTCAACGGTCTAGCTATCACGATTCATGAACCGCTATGAGCTAGCGTGTCTGTCCGTCTGTCACCAGGCTGTATCTCATGAGATACAGCTTGGTGACAGACGGACAGACAGACGGATCGTGGAGTCTTAGTAATATGGTCCCGTTTTTACCCTTTGGGTACGGAACCCTAAAAACACGGGGAATCAAAAAATTAAGTGTTTTATTAATTAAGTATTCTGACAAGTACGTTCCTCTTGTATCAGTCTTAAATTAGAAAATTAAATGTATAATTTATTTCTTCGTATATTCAAAGAGTACTGGATAACATGTGCATGTGAAAAATATTACCTATTAAGTGTTGTGAATGGGGCTCCAAATAATGTATTTTACTGCTGTACAATATTGGTGATATTAGTCTGCATGTTAAACAAGCTGCGATGGTTCCATCATACGAGTATAAACAAGGGAGGCATTGCGAAGCATTGCTGAGTCAATATGGTATTTAGCAAATTACGTATAATTTTAATAAGTGCTATATATTTATAGAATGCACCTTTTTCTAGCACACTTTTTTACTATAAACTACTCACCAACAATTTTACATAATACATATTTATTTGTTTAAAAACACGCATATATTCTACTGAAAAAAATAATCACAAATTACTTGAAGATGACGGTTCAGGAGCCAACTCTACGCATAAGACACGAAGCATTCGGACACGCTTTATTTATAAAGTCTCTCGATTGTTGTTTAAAGGTGAACGGCAGATTTCGTACCGCATACTTTTTTGTTGTTCGGTTATAGAATTTGCTTTTGCTTTTTTTTGCTTTGATTTTTATGCAAATTTAATATTTTTAGAACTTCGGATTAGTTAATAATATCAATAATAAGATTTTAATAAATAACCGTAACAAAATCGTACAATAAACTCAGTTATGTTTTAGAAGTTGCCTTATGTAAAATAACACAAATATTGAAATGATAATTAATTATTTAGAAATAGAAATAACATTTAATATACTTAATCAAACTCATCAATATCAAACTGTAGCAATCCGCTGCTGAATATAGGTATATCCTAATGTCCTGAGTAGAAATACAAATATCTTTATTTGTTGAACATAGGTAGGTTAGATACAGATGTTGTTAGTTTGATAGAAGAACGCTATGTCTAGCCGTCATCGGCGTACAAATAATAATTTGGTAAACATGCTGATTATAATAAGTTATCACACATTATTAAATAATTCTAAATTAAATAGTCGAAAATAATAAAGAAAAAAACGATCCTCGCCTCAATCTATTTACTTAATGGTAAGTAAAACACTACAAAGATGATACAAACAATTTACTTTACACAATATGTAACATTTACCTATATGTATCAATCTACATACACTACACACACGTTACGCTACGTACACTAGTTATTATTATTGCATTTATTTATTTTATAAACATATTTTTACATTTTTAAATATTATTCTATATAAAAAATAATAATAAAAACATTTAAAAATACAAAAATAGTAGCCCACCGGTATCGGGAACAGGGTCCCGATACCGAATTATTATTATTATTATAGCTTTATTTATCCATACAATTAAACATTTCATTTTTAGTAATGTACAACAAATTATTTATGTATATTATTGTATGGCCCCTGTAGGGTAAAAAGCCTCCTCCATCCTTTTCCACTTTTGTTTGTCTTGGGCGGTGGTAATCCAGTTTTTCCCAGCCGTTTCTACGATATCATCGACCCATCGTTTCTTTTGCCGTCCTCTTTGTCTTTTTCCAGTGGGACCTTGCCACTTCGTTGTTTGTAATGTCCATCTGTTATCCTGGTACCTAGCTATGTGGCCTGCCCACTTCCACTTTAGTGTCATGGCTTGTTGCAGTGCATCGGTGAGTTTTGTTTTGTTGCGTATGTCAACATTTCGTGTTTTATCCATTCTTCTTAGTTTCAGGATACTTCTTTCCATAGCGTGCTGGCATGAGAGGATCTTGTTCTTTGTCCTGTTAGTGAAGGTCCAAGTCTGACTTGCGTATGTTAAGGAGGGCAAGATGCATGAATCCATTATGATTTTCTTTAGCTTCAGACTGTAATTTCCTTTGAGGATTTCTTTCTGTGCCCAATACTTTTTCCATGTTGTGCTTATTCTTCTGTCTACTTCATTCTCATTTTTGTTATTGTTGAATGACATTACTTTCCCGAGGTATACATATTCGTTGACATATTCTATCATGCTTCCTTCTATATTTATTGGGGTTTGGATATTGTTGGTCATTATTTTTGTCTTGCTGGTATTCATTTCTAGTCCCACTTTTTTGCTTTCTTTGTCGAGGTTTTGAAGCATATTTTGTAGTTCAGTGGCAGTTTCGCTAAAAAGAGCTATATCGTCAGCAAATCTTAAATGAGTTAGACGTCTATTAAGGATCCATACCCCCTTGTTAGTCCAATCTATTTTTTCGAAAATATCTTGAAGGACTGCTATGAATAGCTTCGGCGAGAGCGGATCTCCCTGCTTTACACCTCTTTCTATAGGGAACTCTTCTCCTTTCCTTTCTAGTTTTATTCTGCCTACGCTTTTGGAATACACATTTTTTATGATGTTTGTGTATTTTTCATGTATGTCGTTATTTCTAAGTGCTTCCCATATAGATGTATGTGCAATACTGTCGAATGCTTTTGAATAATCAACAAATGCTATGTAAAGTGGTTTTTTGAATTCCTGATACTTCTCTATTAGTTGGTCTACTGAGTGGACATGGTCGCTGGTGGAATAGTTCGGTCGAAATCCTGCTTGTTCAATTGGTTGGTTTTTGTCTATTTTTGGTGCTATTCTGCTAAGCAAGATCGATGAAAACAGCTTATATACAGCCGATAACAAACTTATAGGTCTGTAGTTTGCTACATCTAGTGGATTTCCTTTCTTATATAGTAATACTATGTGTGATAGACCCCATTGTTCTGGTATTTCCTCGAATTCTACAATCCTTTTAAAAAGTGTTGTCAAGTATGGGATTAAAATCCGTGCTCCGATTTTTAGAGTTTCACTAGTTAGATTGTCTGGTCCTGGGCTTTTTTCTGTTTTCAGTGCCTTTATATGTCTCCATACTTCCATTTCGGTTATTGAGTCTATTGTTATTTGGGTTTGTTCTTTGCCTTCTGTCCTTTGGTATTTGTTTTTATTTATGACTAATTGTTCTGGGGATTTTTTATAGAGGTCTTTATAGAAATTAGTAGCGCTAGTGAGAGTGTCCTTTCTGCTTTTTGTTTCTTTCTGACCTTCCTTTAGATTCTGAATCCATGACTTGTGTGTTGACAGTTCCTTGTTGGCTCGTTTTGAGCTTCGAAAAGTTGTGAGGTTTTTTTCGATGATTATCTTTCTATAAGTGTTGTAGTCTTCTCTGATAGCCTTTTTTGTTGTTTTAAATAATTGTTTTAATTCATCTTTCTCTTCATTAGTCTTGTTTTTTCGTGATATTAGTCTTCCACGTCTGGCTATTAAGTCCAACGTTTTAATAGACAGTATTTTGTGTTTGTAGGTTTTTGTTTTGTTTTCCAGTTTGAGACTTTCTGTTATTACCTGTACTAGTTTGTTGCTTAGAGTTTGTATATCATTTTTGGTTTTTAAGATTTCGTCGAGTGTTTTTGAGTGCTTTTCTAGGTTTTGAATATATGTTTCTCTTTCGTTTGTAGTCTTAAGTAGGCTTGTTGAAGATTTGAAGGATTTTCGACAAATTTTTGGTGTTTTAATCATTAGCGAACATCTGAGCATTCTGTGATCTGATGGAAAATTATCTAGATTGAGTACTTCCACATTAGCTACAGACTTTGGAATGTTAGTCAAAACATAGTCTATTTCATTTCTTGTTTTCTGGTCGGGTGATGTCCATGTCCATCTGCGAGACTGTTTCTTTTTAAAGAATGTGTTCATTATGGACAGTTTGTACTCGTTGGCGTATTGTATAAGGCGTTCTCCCCTACTGTTTCTTGTTCCATATCCATATTGTCCCATTATCATGTTTTCTTCTGGTTTTGGTTTCCCTATTTTTGCATTGAAGTCGCCGACCACAAGAAAGTGTTTATCTGACAGCTCTTGGGCTATCTTTAGGTCGTTGTAAAATTTGTCAATTTCTTCTTCAGTTGAACTCGTAGTGGGTGCATACGCCTGGATGATGGTGAGTGGCAGTTCTTCAAATTTAAGTTTTAGTATCGCGATCCTTTCAGATATTCCTTGGAAGTGTACTATATTATTCTTGAACATTTTCTTTATTATGAAGCCTACTCCATGCAGGCCTGCTGTTTCACCTATATAACATAGGATATAGTTTCCATGTTCTTCTATCTTTTGGCCCTTTCTTCTGGTTTCTGCTAGTCCTATGATGTCCCAGTCTATATTTTCTATGGAATTGTTTAGCTCTAGTAGTCTTTCTCTTGTTGATAGTGATCTTACATTGTATGTACAGATTTTTAGTTGATGCGTACTTTTCAATTTGTTCGTTCCTTCGTTTTCCTCATTATTATTTGATGGAGGGTAGTGGTCGTTTTCCCCACGGGGACCAGCCGGATTGGGGAATTTTGTTTTAGTATTTTTCAATTTTGTTGTTCCTGTTCTATTCCTGATTTCCGGTAATATGTTGTTGTTATTTTTTGCTTCTAGATTTAAAATAGGTGTGTTAATTTCGGTATGTGTTTTTTCCGATAGTGAGTATGCCCTTTCCCGCATGTACTGAAAGGCATTAGTTTGGGAAGCACTTTTTTGAAAGGAGTCCTTGTTGCCTGTTTTTTGCATTTTCGAAGTAGTCGTATTCGTATTTTGGTTGCCAGGACTTGGGGTTTCCGATCTTTTCCTTTTCTCATTTTCTTTTTTATCTGCGTTTTTTCGCTTGATTTAATTTTTCTTCTGGTACACTAGTACATAACCTTAAAAAATAAAACTGGTTATAACTTTTACATCCCAAGTTCTAAAAATCTAAGAATTTAAAAAGGGATTATCTATCGTATTAACTACCAATTAAAACAAAAAATATCCCAAAACACGACATTTTATTTTCGGTACGAAATTCCCGTACAAGCCTGCCATTCGCCTTTCCTACACCAATTGGTGTAGGAAAATATTTGCCTCATGGACATGAATGTCAATCTTTCGTCCTCCAGATCCGCACTTGTTGGACACTTTTAAATTGGACATGTCGCAAGGAATCGAGAGGTTCTTCCTGCTGTCGTACTGCCTGGCCTGCTGCTGGCCTGGCCTGAGCGCCAAGATCGACCTGCGTGTAGTAAGGCAATGGCCCGAACTGCAGTTCGTGTTCCCCAGCGAGGAAGCCAGGCAAATAGCCATTGACAAGCGCTACTATGTCCCCGGAAATTCCGTGCCCATAGACGTCGATGTGCATCATATAAAAGGTGAGTTTCAAAACTGAAATGTTGGTCTTTAATTAATAGGTCCCTCCCTATTAATTGTATATCAATATTTCAGATAAAGCATGCGATTTATGAATATTTGATTGAAATAAGTACTTACTTACTTAATATGGCAGAGAGAAATTACAGACTATACGAGTATTGTGCTGTTTTAGGCTGCTTGAATTCTTCTATAACGCACCCAGAGATCTTATTTTTTTAAATACATAGAACTTTCGAAAGGCAAGACTATAAAAAAAATATATAACTAACCTACTAGTACGTTGTTTTTTTAATGGGAAGATATTTCGCTTTTTCCAACGAGTAAAATACCTGGATTAATAAATAAATAAATGGATATGGTGATAAAGTAACACATGAGTGACCTACCTACGATCGCGTTAAAAAGAACAAGGAGGTACTTTCCTAGGCTAGGCTATCTACGTACTTATGTACTTACATTTTTATTTATTTATTTATTATTAAAATCTCCCTTACAACTATCGTTACAGGTAGGTATAGCTAATACAATAGCGCGGTCTTAAAATTAACTTATAAACTAAGTATCCTAAATATAAAAACACAATATTTAAAATACAAAACTTAAACATGTAACCAACTCAAAAAACAGTATATTTACGAATTCACTCAAATGGCATGTAAATACATCGATCTCGACGTGACGATCGTTAGGAACCCGAATTGTGCGGGTCAATGGTGTTTTGGCGAGAAGGATGGTCCTCGCAACTGGCACTGCCAGCAGCGGCGGGCGTGGTGCTGCAGCACTCCTGGGTTATGCTCAATGCCACAAAGTAACCTAACCAGATACGAAACAAACGTGAATTCCCGTTGTACCCTCAGTTGGTTGTATCCGACCATGCCGAGTACAAACAGGGTAAAATGGATATACCCCGTATAGTTTCTTAAACAAGTGGCGCGCGAACTTGTTCTGTACGCGTTCCAGCATTCCCGGGTACTTGGCCTCATGCGGAGCCCATATGAAAGCACTATGTTCCAGATGATTCCTGACAAGTGCGTCATACAGGATCCTGACTGTTACAATATTAGTGAAGTGCCTTGTTTGCCTCAGAACAAATCCCAAGTTTCTAAACGCCCTTTTACAGATCCTCGAAATATGATCATGAAACGACAGTTCAGGAGTGACATTAACCCCCAAATTCCGCACCTCAGAGACTCGTTGCATAGGCGAGGTACCCACTACGTACTGGTGTACTAGAGGGGCACGTGCGCGCGTCATCTCATCACCGAGCATTTCGACACATTGAAGAAAAGCTTGTTGTCATGACTCCATTCCACTACCCTATCTATATCCTCCTGCAATCGTTCACAATCGGATTTACTATTAACCTCGAGCAGCAACTTAAGGTCATCCGCAAATAATAAACAAGGACCATGTTTGACGACTTCCGGCAAATCGTTTATAATTATGATGAATTCGAGCGGCCCCAAATTGCTGCCTTGTCTCACACCGGACCAGGTGTAATATGGATCGGATTCACACCCATTATAATCTACGTACTGCTGTCTATATCGCATATAGCTAGCGAAGAAGTGTAATAGGTTGGTGTGCAGCCGACATATGCGAGCTTCGTTAATAAGATGTCATTATCAACGGTGTCGAAAGCTTTTTTTAAATCGAAATAAGCAGCATCAACCTGCACACCAGCATCTACCGCCGGCACCACCCGCGCCATAATTTTCAGCAGATTGGTGGCCGTGCTGCGTGCCGGCCGGAACCCGTGCTGCGCATCAGCCAATTGTCCGCGTACCTGCTGCTGCATGCAGCGCTGGATGGCAGACTCGAACATCTTGGCCAGCGTCGACAGCACAGCCACCGGTCTATAACCAGTTATGTCCGATCCCGCCTTACCTTTGGGTACAGGAATGACTCACGTGATCTTCCATTGAGTAGGGAAAGTCGTCGAATGAAGTCACATTAAAAATATAAAGCAGCGGTTCTGCAAGCACTCTACCAGTCTCTAAAAATAAATGCCTAAACATATATAATTGAATTAGACGAAATATCATTATGAAATTATTACCTATGAGAGTAATAAATGGTAGGCCTAGTAAGATTTAAAACAAAGTAAAATAAAAAATATAATATACTAATAACCATGAGGTGTGACTGCAATTTTGGCCCTCGACTGTACATACCTCCTATAGACAGATTAACACATTACCCTCCTTAGTAAAAATACAATTAACAACAATTATTGATAGACTTTTTTTTATCGTGGAGTATTGCTCATGCATACTGCGCTAACACGGGGAGATAGCGCACTATACCTGGGAACCTTCTGGCTACAAAAATGTCGAAGGCCAAAGTTCCAACTCATTTTGGCGTTATTATATGAAAACAAGTTTTGGGGGGTTATTGGACGACTCGCCTGAATTTAACCCGCCCGAATCGGGCGAATTGTCCACTATTAAAAATATTCATTTTTCTGTGTCGATTCGCCCGAAGTTAGTTATCAGGTCATTTCGGTACCGGTAAAGACTAACCGAAGTACCAGGAGATTATAATCATGAGGAAGCTAGGCTGGAATCATTTTCGATTCTGAAGCCCTAGTACTCCGTTAGTCTCTACCGCTAATGATTCTAGCTCTGCAAATACTTCTTCATGATTGCTTTCCTAGTTTCTAGTACAATATCTATTAACTTCGATTAATTCTTCATATTATTACCGAGACGGGTGAGCACGACTGTACTTTTATATTGTTTGGTCTCTAAAATAATATTCGGGCGAATCGTCCACTAAATAATATTGGAGTGGTCGATTCGCCCGTCGATAAAATAACTTCGGGCGAATCGACACAGAAAAATGAATATTTTTAATAGTGGACAATTCGCCTGATTCGGGCGAGTTAAATTCGGGCGAGTCGTCCAATAACCCGTTTTGGGTCTTAAAATTTGCGTTTAAATGCTCACACGACTTGTACCGCTGCATGCACCCAAAAACACGAAGTTTGGCGTGCATTACATTACGCGCAATACATTGTGATTTTCCACTCCAAAATAAAAGTATCTTTCCCAGCAACTTTCTTTGTACATTACCTATGTACAAAAAAGTTGGGCAATCCTTATTTTTTCTTGTTGTTATGAATATTTTTTTTTTAATTTGATGTATGGAATATGTGGATGACTGCTGTTTGATAGTTCCTTTCCATAAAAGTATTTTCAAAGTAATAATAATATTCTTATTAATCTCAAGGATCAACACGGATCTTCGTGACAATCCCTCGGTTCAACGTAGGGCGCCCGATCACCCTGGGCACAGTGGACGAGCAAGGAAACATCGTCGCCTACCCTGACTACTCGTGGCACGATAACCAGGGAACCAACTGTCTCGGCTTCACGTCCGTCTTCAGAGTTGCTGTACGTAAGAATTATGTTAGAACAAATAATATTGCCAGCTGAACATTTAACAGGGTGTTTGTCGTTTAAAATACAATATTTCTTAATTATCCAGCAAGAAACTTATGTCTTTTCGCGAAATAACATGAAATATCATTTGGTTTGCTTATAAAAACAATAATTAGGTTTTTACTTATGTTAAAGATGTTGTTATTTTTGTAATTAATACATAAAATGAAGACTTAAGGGAAAACCCTGTGTTTCATACTTGTTGTTCAATATAATCAACGAAGGTCATTGTGGAGAAAATAATCACGTTTATGGGCCACTGATACTTTGAAATATCCTCAGAACACCATTGGAACCTTGGAGTTATTTCGTGCTATTTCCATATCTGATGCAGGTTTAAAAGAAATTAGATAACGTAGGATATTGGAGACGTTTCTTGAGAACATGTGACGGACAGCACACAATAGTACTTGATGGGTAGTAGCATATCAGATGACCTTTATTTATTTATTTATTTATATATACTTTATTGTACCAAGATAAAAAGATTACATATGGAAACCTTAAACTAACAACAAACATACAACAGGCGGCCTTATCGCGTTCAGCGATCTCTTCCAGGCAACCCAGATCTTTACCTTATCCTTATCTTTAGATCTTTACCTCTGACCATTATTCTATCTTTTATCTATACGATTACTTTTCAATCGGTACACTGACCGGGGAAAACTTACGTGAAATTGTTGTTGATAGATTGAGCTGCAAGTCGATTTTGCTATCATGCTCAGCTTTTAAAGTCGTCAGTTAAAATACCTACATAAGTTTTACAGCGATGCCTGTTGTAATTAATGAATCAAAAACAACCAATCAATCAAAACGCATAATAATATAGGTATTATAGATGTATGTATAGATCTCCCCTGCGGAACGCCGTAAACAAATAGCGTCGGTCCAAGTACACTCCCCTGCGTACCCCGTAAACCAAATTTTTATTTACACAAATTGTCATTCTATCAGCGACTGTCGAAAAGTGTCTGACAATCGCTATCACCGATACTATGTCACTTTATCTAGAACCCATTTTCTTGTTCAACAGTCGCAAGTCCTACCGTTACGCACCATGTGTGCGTAAGCTATTATTTTTCTATTGTGTCTGCTAATTAGACATGCAATGGGACAATTATAAAGTTTCTTTATCACAATTTCAGATCGACGAATGCCAGCGTCTGTGGGTGATGGACACCGGCAAGATCGGCGACGCGCAGGTGTGCCCTCCTCAGCTGCTCGCGTTCGATCTGGCCACAGACTCGCTCATCAACCGGCATATCATCAGCAATTCCTCGTATTCTACAGAGTCACTCTTCATTACACCTGTGAGTATTAAAAAATTCACGGACGAGCAATTTCCGCCCTAATGTATTTTTTTATAAGACTAAAAAGGTGGTCAACCGAGAGCTTTTACCGATGTGCCTGTTATAATATGAAATGCAACGTCTCTCTGTCCGTGCAATAGCGAATCAAAAGCCGAATAACGTTTAAGACGACGACTAACTCCAACGACCTTGAGGGAACAAAACGCGCACCCGTTTAGCATCCGCGCGACCTAAAATTTAGTAGTTTTTTGTACTTTCCTTATTATTCTACGACTTTAAAAAAAAAGCTTCAGATCAAAATGTAGATTATTAAATTGTCTTCGAGATGGTGTCAATTTCATTAAAATGCGCCCAGCGGTTTTGGTGCGATTGTCGTGTTTTTGTCCGTTTTAGACATAACTTTACTAATTAATTACACTGTGTTATACGAATAAAACTCAAAATCTGCTTAGATCAAATTATTAAGAAAGTGGTCTAATATAACATATATTTTTTCCAAAAAATTACAAATAGCGGTTTAGACGTGATTCTCATTTTAAAATCAGCTACTCAAGGGAATCTGCGCCCACTGATTGCGCTTTAGCATAGTTTTATACGGTTAGTAACGAATAACGAAATTCAGTCGACCGATATATAAACTAACTACTAGTTCTTATTTAAGTGTTTCAATGAAAACTTAGTCACTTGCCTAAAAAAACATAGAAACCAGTAGTGTCACGTCGTCAAGTCACCTGATGCTGCCACCTTTTTTTTGGGTGGGAAATCATCCAATGGCTTCTCCCGCTCTGGGTGAAGCGAAAAGGCGTGTCAGAATTTTACTGACTAAAACCCACCCGTTTTCCTTCAGTTGCTTTTGCCAGGGCCGCGGTAACTCTCTTTAAAATTTATCCACGACGACCCAGACAGGCATCGGCCCAAGCGGACCCTGTCAGTTTTTGCTGACGACTCTTTGAGGCGCGCATGGAACACTGCAATTGGCTTCGGAATCTCACCTTTACGCTTGTCCATGTGTCCAGTAATGTGATTATAACGTAGTTTTTTATATGAGGCTTTTGCGCTTCGCCTACAGGCTTCGCCTACAGGCTTCGCCTGTAACGTAACCACCTATACAGTGAGAACTAATCTTTAGTTACAATCGTACATTATCTAAATCTCGATGACAAGGAAGTCGCTTTTCTTGTCGTTTACCATAACATTATATCATGTGTCTCTAGATAGTGGACGTCCGCCCGAGAGGTGTCGGCGACTGCGCCAACACATACGTGTACGTAGCAGACTCGTCCGCGTACGGACTGCTGGTAGTAGACGTGATGAGGAACAGGTCGTGGCGCAACTTGCACCGCACGTTTTACCCCTTCCCGTCGGAAGGAACCTTCACTATCGACGGTATGTATTATACCTAACTATCTACAGTCAAGCGAATCAAAGAACTCAAAATTATTTTCAGAAGTTCCTACTTTTAAATTTTACTCAAACTAAGATATTTTACTTATTAAGTAACGGTTCTTTTTTATTTTTTGTTTCCAAAAGCACAGATAATATAAGCCAGTGGCCATCAGAATTTGTAGCAGTTCAACGTAATAGAGTCCTGAAGGACTCTCTGTGATGGTGGAAGCATCATTCTCGCACTTTTAATGTGTTATACTTACACATACTGCTTATACAGCTGACATTGGCGCACCTTGCTCTGGTGAATTGTCCTTATAATAAAACATGCTCGACCTACACGGTAAACTGTACAATATCGAAGAATCGAGAATTGACTCCAACTGGTTTTAATTTTTTGCTACTTGTAATCTCTGTTCAATGCACGTTTACTATTCAAGTAATTGTGTGCCCAACAACATCATACTTTACATATATGTAGTTTGAATACAATGTTAAACTTTCTGTTTCAGGCCTAAGCTTTGATCTAATGGATGGCGTGTTGGGCTTGGCTCTGTCGCCGTACAAACCCGGGCGCGACCGCTTCCTGTACTATCACTCTCTTGCCTCCACCACCGAGAACGTGGTGAACACCAAGGTTATCAGGAATGATACGAACTTGGACAACCCCAACATCGACCCAGACGCGATATACGTAAGCTAGAGAAGGCATTATGAAAACACGTAATGATGTCTCATGTAAAAATGTTTACAGAAATCTATTTTAATTTTAGGTTTTCCCGGAAGAACGTACGACTCAGTCAGCAGCTGAAGCCATGGACCGTAACGGTATCCTCTACTTCGGTCTGATGGAGCCTCCTAGTATCTGGTGCTGGAACACTGCCACCGAGTTCTCACCTCGCAACTTCCATGCGGTCGCCATCAATAAGGAAACTCTGCAGTTCGCCAGTGGCGTGAAGATTGTCATAAACTCCAAAGGAGAAGAAGAATTATGGGTATTGACGTCAAGTTTCCAAAGAGTGATGAAGGGAACTCTTTCGTCAGATAGAATAAATTTCAGGATTCATGCTGAGAAGATAAACAATATTTTAGCTAACTCTCCGTGCAAATATTCTCCAAAGGGCCACAATCATGGCTACTATACAAAGCTTATCAACAGGGCCGCCGACGGTCATACTCGTCGGCTGCACAGGTATAGCAGTGCCTGGTATCTGTAGAGTATAGTGCCATGTCCGATCGGTTGCTCAGAAGATTCATGTGGCATAACTGACCATACGTGTAATAGACTATTAGTTATTTTGTGTTATGTCGCGCACAGGCCCTGTTTATTTATTCGGTTATTGCACTTGCCGTATGCAACTGTTTTATAGTACATTATGGTACAAGTGCGTAAAGTTGGTGATTACCGCTGAGGCGCCATTGAGACCCGAGCCGTTAGGTGAGGGTCTTAAGAGAGCCGAGGACGGTAAATACACACGTGTATCATACGACGTTTTTCAACACACTTGTGAATAAAAATAATACTAATAATGTTTTTATTTTTTAGGTAATAGATATTTTGCCTTGGAGTTTTCAGGTAGTAAACTTTCCATAAAGTGTAGGACTTCACATCTTATATCGGGCGGTGTACAATATAAATCATTTACTTCATAATTAGTACTTGTAGACATTTTAGTTAATAAATAAACAATTAATTTCAACAGTGAAAACGACTTGTGAAATTTTTTTCGCAATGGCGGGAAAAATTAATCAGTTTTCCTATGCGCGCGCATCTAACAATGGCGATCGGCCATAAACTAAAATAATGAAGTTTCTTATTTTTAGGATTTTCGCGGATACCGTTTTAGCCACGTACAAAATGGGGAATTTCAAGTTTTCTTTATTACAGAGAAATCAAAAGTTATATTTGAGTGAAAGTTTTATTTATTAAACACGTACAAGTTGAAATGATCTATTTAAATACGAAGTTGCATGCAATGAACAAGCAATAGGTACATTAATTTATTTGTACTATTGAGCACGATCTTTTTTGTATCAAAACTTTTTTAAGAACAAAGCAACTCAACCAATAAAATTAAAAAAAAACTCTATAACTCACTTGTGAATAATAGCAATGAAAAAGTCACAGTTTGATTACAGGTCAATCATCATTATTGGCCTAATTGCGGTGAAATTAGAACCACCTTATGAGCAAGTGTGTTGAAAAGATAATTTATTTTAATGATGTCTTAGCTTGGAACATTCATGTCATTCTAGTTCATACTGTTTTTCTTTTATGCAAGCTTCTTTAAATATTATAAATTGCTTATACACCAAAGTCACTTTTTCATTATAATATCCTGTTTATGCTGCAATATACTATACAATGTTAATTTTGAATTGGTAATTAAAACGTAGGTAATAAATAAAACCGTTTTTAATTCAAATGAAACATTCTATTTGAAACATAAATTGAAATAGAAACTGCAACTGAGGAAGCTAAAATACAACAAAGGTTTATTACCCAATGCAGTAGTATAGATTTGTATTGATATTTAAGATAATGTTTTATTCTTCCACGACACAAGGTGATTATTTTCAAAATGGGCATATCAATGTGTTTGCTTTCAAATCCAATAACCACACCTCCAATGGCATCTGCGTCTACTATTTCACGGAGTTGTTTTTTTTTCCTTTTTGTACGAACCTTTTCAAAATGGCGACGAGTGCTGTCCTGGTGGCGTCGTCGAACGGGTGATGAGTGATGACTTCGCAGAGGGCTTCATTCCTATGCGCCACCAAGTCAGCTAGGAAGAGTTTTATCATACGGCTAGCGCACGCCTCGCGGTCTCACCCACGTATTTCCCGTTACCGTGGCCATACAAGGATAAAAAAGTGCGAGTCCGTCTCGCGCACGAAAGGTTCCGTACCATTATTGCAAAAACGGCAAAAATATCACGTTTGTTGTATGGGAGCCCCACTTAAATATTAATTTTATTCTGTTTTTAGTATTTGTTGTTATAGCGGCAACAGAAATACATCTTCTATGAAAATTTCAACTGTCTAGCTATCACGGTTCATGAGATACAGCCTGGTGACAGACAGACTGACAGACGGACTGCGGAGTCTCAGTAATAGGGTCCCGTTTTTACCCTTTGGGTACGGAACCCTAAAAAGCCTATGTCACCCGGGGATAGTGTAGCTTCCCAACGGTGAAAGAAGAATTTCAGAAATCGGTCCAGTAGTTTTTAAGTTTATGCGTTACATACAAAGTTACAAATCTTCGCTCTTTATAATATTAAATATAGATCTAATTACTTCAGACGACCATTATCAGCCACCGAACCAAGAAAATTAGTCGCAGCTTTCGGCAGTCCTAAACGTACTGTAGTATTATATGATCTGTGACGATACGAATATTTATAAACCATAGATAAAAAGAATGGATTGCACGTTCCAGATCCAGGTAGGTAGGAGTATGTAGTGAACAAGAGTATTATTCCTTCCGAAACGAAAGTTATTTTTGCACTTTTTAGGGTTCCGTACCTGAAGGGTCACAGGGCCCTATTACTGTCACTCACGTGTCTATTTGTCTGTCTGTCCGTCGTCTATCACACAGGTTTTACAGTCAAACGGTTTGAAATTATTACAGTATCTTCTTGACCCAAAGCCATACAAAACGTCAAAAAATAATGTTAAATGTTTAAAAATGGGCCTTACAGCTAAAGAGTGGCATCGAGAGGGGTATCGATGTTTAGAGCTCGTTAATTAAATATATACTGTTTATTTTTTGTTTAAAAAAATATTGATAAACCAAGGAATGAGAAGCCACCAAAGCACAGGCAGACCAAAGTCAGCTTTTTTTACAAAATTTTGTGCCGAAGAATTTTTTAACTTTTTCACTGACATTCTCTTTGTCCTGTTTGTCCTGGTATGATTAAGTGATGAGGAGGGTTGAAACGCATGTTACTAAAAGAGTCATGAATGTAAATGTGAATGGATGGAGAGGCAGAGGAAGGCCAAAGAAAACATGGATGGACTGAGTGAGGAGTGATATGAAAGAAAAGGGAGAGAACGTGTTGCACCGACCCCAAGTAACATGGGATAAGGTCAGGAAGATGATAATTGACCTTCGCTTTAAATTTGGTGATAATGTTTATTATTACGTATATTATACTAACAAATACCAATATATTAATAAATCAGATTTTTACATAAATTACTTCAAAGTCAGCGTTTAGCTTTGATATTATTATGCGAACCATACAGGAATGTTAGTACTGAGGCCTTACCGGTACTTGCTGGCGTTCTTCCGGTCGACCTTGAAGTACAGCGACGTGCTGCAATGTACTTTTCCGCACGAGAGACCATGGCCGCGGACTTTTTAACGCGGTGTGACCGTGAGAAAATCTCTAGATTATTTAAACCACATATTGACGTCTGGGAGGAACTTTTATCCGAAGGGCGTCCTCCACCAATTCTTTTCATCCGTTCGCGTGCGGCTAGCCAGGGCGTGGCTGGAGGTGGAATACTGTGTTGCCCAATTTCTCACAGGGCAAGGTAACTTTAAGAGTAAATTATTTTCCTTCAAGCTCGTTGCCTCACCTTTATGTCAGTGTTCTACATCTGACTGCGAATATGTACAATCTGCACATCATATCTTATGACAGTATATTCTTTGGCAGAATGAACACAATTTTATGTTGAATAATGTACAGGCTACATCAGGAGTTTTTTCCTTTACGGACCTTGTGGAAACTAGAACAAATTTTCGTGCCTTCAAGCGTTTTTGCCATACCTATTATTGGAAACAAATATAGCAGCTCACAATGTTAGGACCCATTAATATTAATGCAATGTTTTATCCATGGTGCTAGGCAACTTGGCTTATCCCAGTTGTAAGCAACCCTTTGTACCTATTCCATAATCCATATTTAATAAATTACTTACTCTTTGGTCCGCGCTTCGTTTGTCTATGATATCGACAAATAATCTATAATAGGTCTACCTACATTTAATATGTTTTATTTATATACTTACACATATTTTGACCCGTTTTCTGTGTTTATTATATTTCTTTTGTTATTTATATATACTATTTTATTTTTTTATTGTATTTTCCGTTTCCGTAAGTGTGTCCGTGGCATGAACAGTGGGCCCTATCAGAATATCAGCGCAGGGTTATTTCCTTTTTTGGATATCGCTGCACATGCTGAGATAGGAGCCTTTTTGGTCTCGCACGGGGTTTTTTATTTTGACTATTGTGTAATTTTTATGCTTATTTCTCGTGTCTCCTGTGCGGGTCACAAATAAATATTTTTCTTTCTTTCTTTCTATTGGCCTTGTTTGTTCTGATTACTGCTTGATTGAAGTGGAAATTTTTATTTTTTCCCACTCCTCCGTTATTCTTTTCTGGTTAATTTTCTTTGTGGGATCCAAGACAGATAAATTCATTCTCCGGGACTTCGTCGAGCTTCAATGCCTCAGCGCTTTTCTGGTGGTTGCCGTTCCTTGCCACGCTATTGTGTACAACCGGCACTATGTTGAGAACATGTTATCTGAACTAAGTTTTAAGGTGACAGCACACTTATGACAGTATGACACCGTCCTTCGCAAAGTTTCTAACAGTTTTTGCGAATTGGTTTTCCATAAGCCGATTTTGTTTTATCCATTTTACCATAATTCATTCCTGGTTGCTGGTTGGTTCCTTTTTTATTAAAGATATAAGACATAATATTTATTAAATTGTGTATTTCATATATTCATGCTCGTAGTAAAATACTTGAAAGCTTCAATAAAAATGTCACGTAGGTATAAAATATGTATTCATTGTAATATTGAATTTGCGTTTACATCTCTCGTATTACTTTTGATCCCTCATTATCCTCTTTAAGTGCAAATTTTAATGTTTTCAACGTCACGTACTTGTCGTGTTTCTAGCGATCCATCATTTTACGCTATTTACTTTCTTTTGATGTGCTTTCATTTTCATTTCAGAAATGTTTACGCTACTTGTGTAAAATTATTGTGAAGGCATTTTCCATTGCGGGAAAAATAAATAAAAGCTCGCTTGCTCTGATTTTTTTATGTACTTTAATAATTTTATACAATTTTTATTTACATTGATTGAGTTTGTTATTACAGTTTCTAGTATACCAAACATAATAAGTAACTTCAGCAATACTTTGAATTGCTATATATACTACAATAAAATGTTCTAACAAGATATATAGAACAACGTATATTGTACACTACAACAAATTACTATTATGAGTTATAGCGCCTTTTTGAATTCTCCACGCGATTCGATTAATATCACACTCATAAGTGATTTCTTTCTAAGCAAAATTGCGTTCCCATGGACGCAATGCGATGTTGTTCGATCAATTGGCATTTCACCTATCGACGCAATTTAAATTGCGTCGAACCATCACATAGGTCCCTTAGTGTTCACAAGGTTTTAAGAAACCATATCTTTCACATACCTTACAATATTAACTAAATTATGATTTAACTTCTCCACATTGTACACGCCACACGCCTATTATTTCTGTAATAAAACACATTTACAGAAACACCATGACATAATTTATTTTTTACAAAACCGCCCATGGATGTCATTTACCCATTCATTGCGGACTTCAAAATGGCCTTATTACGCACGATGTGGCCATTGTAGCTCGTGAACGCACATCATTATAATGAGCGTAGTGATTCTCTGGTCAATTTGAAATAATATCAGCTATAGGCGATGCCGCATCTATTATTACAAGGATTAATAATGAGTTTTGTTCCTTTATTGCCAGTTTATAAAATAAAAGCATGTTTTTAAAAGGTGGTTGCAGACAAATTAAGACGCAAAATTCAAAATTTGTTTAAAAAAATTGGATAAGTACTCCTAAGCAATTGCTAAACTACGTCGAGATTTTTATAAATAAGTCCCCAAGAGCTAAGCTCAAGCTTAGTTCGTGTAGTTGAGGTGGTATTTTATTTGTACGTGTGTGTAGAATTGAAATTATGAATCTCAAAGTATGAAACAAAACCAAAGTCATACGAACCGAGCTTAATTAACTATTGCTCTCCAACCAGGGTAAGGCCGGTTGCAAAATAAGTTAAACTGCCTATGAGACAGATGTGATCTACGAAACATTGAACTAACAGCCTCATGGTCAAAGATTAATATACCTACAAACCTGTTCCATTTCTAGTTCGCACTGTTCTACATTTCCAACACAGCCGGAAAATAAACCAACTGTTCTAACTCACATCAAATCTACCTAACAAAACCACAGACAAAGCCTTGACACGTGCCATAATTATACTTAAAAAAAAGAACTCCGTATATTCGCAAAGAGTCGAGCGCCAAATTAAAGTTGCGAGCAAAAGCCAAGTTGCGGCGCTCGCCGTACATATAAAACTTGTACAACATTAACCCCCGGAAGTTCTTCACTATTTAGCGTATAGAATGGCCCGACGGTGTTATTTTTCCCCCACAAAATTATAAAATGCAAATCGCGACGTATGCACGGCGGCTTCTTTGACGTGTAGGTACTCTGTAATTTTACACTCTCTTGTGGCAGTTTTACGAGATCGCAACATGTGACAGGGGCTTAAATGTTTTTTAATAGCTATGGTTGTGGTAGTATTAGGTATTTTACACATACATAAACTGCTACACAGTCAGTTGCACATTAGTGGCAATAATAGTAAACATTTCACCTTGAAAACATAGGTGCTGACTGCCACTCAGCTTGAAGTGAACCGATATTGCACCATGATTAGATAGTTTAATAGCTCACTTCACTCAACATAAGCTTTCATGGTAAGATTTTGACAGAATAGCGCTATACTGATATTGGAAGCGTAATCTTAACAATTAGGGTAATTTTCGTATCACTGATTTGCGTTTGATTGTACATGATTCCTTGTATTCCATTAAAATAGAATAAGTGTAGACAACTGTTAAATATGACCACAATACAATATACAGCCTAGCTTTTCTCATTCAAACGTAATTAATGTTGAATGAGAAAAGCTATACTTCTTTCTCAGCGGATGCAACTTTTAACAGTATTTGATCACTACAACTATTAGTGCCATTCACTTTATTACCGTTCTCCTGTTGATTCGTTCTCACTCGCTACAATTGCCGAGAACATTTGAATTTAATAGGTTACTACTATTTATCGCTATTGTGAATGTTTCAATAATGCGTCGATACTTCAGCAGTAACGGTAACTACAGAAACAAAGTCTTATCAAGATAGATACACTCACAATAATGTTGTTCTCATTTATATTTAGTTTTCACTGCACGACTATGACCGGAAGGCTCCTCCTTTTCGATTAACTCTTCGTCAATCAGTAAGTCAAAGTTACCCAAGGCTTCAGCATTTGGTATTTTGTTCCAACGAACATCCGGTACACCGTCTGGTGGAAGTACCACTGATAACATGTTATCTATTAATTTGTACTTCAATATCCTATCGTTCACCGTAGTCGATGTTAACGAAGGAGACGCGTTCACTTCCACTAACCACGGCTTTAGTTGATTGTCAATTATTATGTCGTAACCGTAACACTCAAAACAATGTCTGTCGTTTGCCATCACAGATGAAACAGCCTTCAAAGAATGCACTATCAACCACTGCATCGCTGCAAACAGCTTCTCAGTAACCGCCCGACCTTTTGTACCTTCTAGATACAAGCGCAGATTCTGCACCGTCATCTTCCCGCCATGTATGTTATTATAATCACCTCCATGCTTCTGCACACTAACGTTAGTCAGATGTACATACATATTATCCAACTCCGTAACACTTGTGTCGTACTTCACCGTGCAAAACCTACAAAAGCCGAGTTGGAACAGATAAGCCTTCAGAGGTCGGAAAGAAGTAACCAACACGTAAAGTCTCAGGTCAAACTTTTTTCCCCCTATTAGTAAGGGATTGTCTATGTAACGTGAAATAACGTAACTTTCTTTAGTCAATTGTGGGTGAAAAGGCGTTTTTGCCTCACGCGACCATTTCTTCAGTTTAGATAGCTTGTTTATGAGGAAAATTCCTGTTCCCTGAGATTTTCCGCACGGTTTCATGATCCAGGTACTTTGCGGTGATTTACGGTACTCCTCGACAAACATGTTGTAGTCGGCTGGTAACACAAATGTAACAGGTACAAAGTCTAAATGAACGTAGCGACTTACTACTTGACCTCCATGTAACGCAACCTCGGCTTTCTCCGCCAAAGGATTGCCTTCCCTTTCAAGCTCTTTTCTATAGCGCTTAATATTTTTCACGAGCAAGTCCTTACGCGACAGTTCGTAGTGGTTCGGAAAGTGATTTATTATTTGGTTGTCATTCATCCGGTATCCGCTCTCGACGCTGAATAAGTTCCGGCACGTCTGCGTGGAGGCCCAGTAGAAGTTCCATTCATCGTCGGGCCCAACTTGGTTCCATGCCCGCCTCTCGAAGTTGCTCATCAAAACTGACTTTTCTAAGTCCGTACAAAAGTTGACTCGGCATCTTTCGACAGACGGAGCGTTGACGCGTCCGTAGAGGCTGTTCGCGATTCTCTTAGCGTCTTGATTCATTATTGAATGTTTTCACTTTTATTTTGAGTGCTTGTCGTATATATTGATCAAATATTCAGAGCACAGGTGCGCATCCACGGTTGTCATGGCTTTCGACAAATATCGCTCGCTATTGGCTGTCATCCAATACGGCTGGTATCGCTTTAACTACGTGTAAACATTGCCGCTACGTATTGATTTTTAACGAGTTTTTTAATGTCGGCGCACCGGCTTACGTGTAACTTTTGTATTACGAGAAAATGAAGGCGATTTCTGATATTAGTAAGAGTATTCCTAGAGTAGTTAGAAACCTGAGAGTACCTAAGTAATAATCTGACATTTGTAATATTACGTGAAAGGTTTTTGTGTTTGTATCGAATGTTATCTGGCATAGACTTTATAATTGCGTCGTTAAGGAGTGTTAGCGGCTAAGTTTAATGTAAATAAAGTCGTTTTTAGGCATAAACCATACCTACTTCAATATGAAATCACGCGACATAAAAGGTAAAGCTGCGCTAATTATCGAGTGTGCTGGAACACTCCGGGTTCACACTGAGCTTGGCGCTCGTAAAAGACGTCGTGTAAGCACTTTCCGTGTTAATATTGTTTTGACGTTTTACGACAGCCATTGCTCATAATGTCATATTGAGCCAGGAAACAAGCGGTGTTTGGAATAATATTTATTTAATAACTGAATATTTTTTACGGATAGTCAGTAGCCAGTAAATCTGACACCAATCTTGCCAAGCCTACCTAATTACTGGGTTGTGAAGGTCTGATAGGCAGTCGCTCCATGTACATAACTGCTACTCAGTTGCATCTGGTTTCACTGGAAGCCGACATCAATATAGTTAGGAAAGGCTAGACAGATTAATTGAACTGAACATTTTTAATAATACAGATTAAAGGATAATAAATAATACAGAGAAAAGGAGGAGCTCGTGACTAAATAATAACAGCCGCACGGGTCGATCTTCAAGGTTAAGCAACGCTTGACGAGGTCGGTCCGTGGATGGATGACCATTTCAACATACCGAGATTCCTCCGTGCCTCGGAAAGCACGTTAAGCCGTTGGTCCCGGCTGTCACTTGAAGATCTTTGACAGTCGTTACAGGTAGTCAGAAGCCTGAGATCTGACACCAGTCTTGCGAAGGGGTATCATGTTAACCAGTTACTGGGTTGTGGAGGTCAGATAAGCAGTCACTCCAGATAAAACACTGGTACTCAGCTGAATCCGGTAAGACTGGAAGCCGACCCCAACATAATTGGGAAAAAGGCTAGGCGGACGACGATTTTTAATAATACAGATTCAGTGTGAAAATATTATGTATCTATACGGAAACTGTTGTTTTAAGGTTTAAGGGTATAAGGCGCTTGAATGAATATTATGTCAATCACAGTACTTCTAAAAAATACATTTCAAAATAATGTTAAAGTTTTCTTGTGTACCTACAATTTATTAGAACAGAAACTGCGATCTAAGGAACACCGAAGTTTTGCTTCCGACTAGCTCCTTCAATCTGTAAATTATCTAAAAAGATCACAAGATAGTACTCTCGCCAATCACCGCACAACAACAATACGTAAAACCCTACGATATAAATTAGCCGCGGCAATTTTCCTGGCCTTGTGGCCAGGAAAATTGCCGCGGCTCGACTCGGGACGGTAGGTTATAAGACCCTCATTTCTAACTCTCAAATACGGTATGATTTAATAAATGTTTATTCCTTTTCCGTACGGTTTTTCCTCTTCACTCTTGGATAGCAGAGGAATAATTCCTAGTTATTTAAACTAATACAAAGGAAATTGTTCTAATAATAGCAGCAGTATTGATGTTAAGTTAAATATAATGAGTATTGCATTGTTGTTTTAGGAATCTATAGATGGAATGTTTCTTAAAAAGTATCTATCTCTGTGCCAAATTTCGTCCAGATCCGTCTAGCCGTTTGAGTGTGAAGGAGTAACAAAAACTCTTACAAACTTTCGCCTTTATAATATTAGAGTGAAGTGTGATGTGATAAAATAATTAAGATATATATTCAAGAAATTAACCACTACCCACTCCAGCCATTCAACAATATGACGTAAACTGCCTCGTTGGTCTAGTGATCGCAAATGCTACTGTTGTGCAAGATATCCTGGGTTCGACTCCTGGGTGAGATAAAGTGGTATTGAGTTCTTCTATCTGGAATTTCTCAGTAGCAGCCAGGAGATTGTATTTATGGCCACTTGGTTTATTGTGGCAATCAAAAGGATCGCCCCTATTTCATGAGACTTATCATAACAAGTACACTTCAGCTTAATCCTTGTGATAATACAGGCGTGCTGTTCCAACACGCAACATTCCATCTATATAAAAAAAAATTCAACATTCGTATTTTTACGAGTCGCAATCCAATCACTGCACAAATTGAATATCCTCAGGTTATATAACTTTTTTTTTTTTCATTTCGCATCTGTCTCGCTCAGACGAGCCATCTTCGTCACAGAGCACTCGCGTAACTGAGTTAAAAGATTACATAGAATACTGAATACTCGTTTCTTTTGCCGATTTTACTATCTAGGTATACTAGGTAGGCTATAGAGGTATTTAGTAAACAGGCACATAAATTGCAACTACGTTCTTTGAGACTATGTACTGATCTGGCTGTTTAGTGAGAAATATATAATAGAAATGCCAAGTGTGGGGAAATTATTGTATTAATAAATTAACAGTGTAATGGAAAGATGGCTAATTCGACTGTACATAAAGGTAAGTTAATTTGTTATTATTTTTTAAGTATAGCATACTAATACGTAACGTACGTACGATACGTAAGTACCTATATAGATAGTTATCATTGTCGGGCAGGTAATACTACTCGCATAAGTTTCGCACTAATTAGGTACCTATTATCTCACGCCTCTCCTTCGTCAGCTTGAGAGTAGGATGAGAGAGCTTTTTGTTACTATTTGCAGGGGGGTGTCACTCCGCAGTTTAGGTACGATCGGCCGGCGGTACCTTGCAGAGGGAATAACGCATTGGGTTGCCGCTTACCGTTCGGCTCGCACGTTAGCCACGTTATTTATATTATGCAGCAAATAACGATGACTTCTAAACGTACTTCTAAGGCCTTTAAAAGACATTGTTGTGTTTATGGGTGTTTAAATAAAGCAAAGAACAATGAATCGATATTAAGTTTTTTTAAAGTACCGAAAGATTTTGAAAGGTAAGCCAACAAATAATTACATAAATAATCTGTAACTATCGGTAGTAGGTGCATAATGAGTACGAGTTTTGTATAAAAATTTAAGCATTTTGGTGTTCCTAAAAGAATGAATAGGTGTGTGAAATACTGATAATTAGGTACCTACCTATTTAGATATTTTAGATTTTCGTGTTGTTCACAAATATAATTTGATTTATTTTTTTATTGAATGGTTACCGTTTTGTTAACATAAAAATAAACGCTTTAGATCCAGTTTACAATAAATTATAATTGCCTAAGTAGTTACCTACTTAGCCTATGTATTTACCTATAACCTGAGTAAGTGTACGCTCTTGTTAAAGTTAACGTTTGTATATAAAACTAGGTACTTACTTATACCTAACGAACAAACAAAAAACATTTGCTAAGAGTTCTTCAAGCTAACTTTAAATAAACTAACAAAAAATATCACTAAAGAGTAAACAAAGAGGTACAGGTACCTATACTCAATTTGAAATAACATTAGACGTCTTTACAACTCGTTTTACAGTCCGTTCAACCGATTTTGTGTTCTATCTCGTACATATAAGGATGATATAAAAAGCACAAATCTGTTACCAAAACCAACTGTTTACTACAGCTTGCATTTGTCGTATCACCAACGCAATAGAAGTCAAAATCGATTGACCGGGCTGTAAAATGGGCTTATTTAAATGTCTAATGTTATAGTAAATGAAGTTTAGGTAACCTAGTTTTCATTTGTTAAGTACCAAACAAAATGACGGTCTATAATATTCATTGTCTATCTACCTACTTGACCGTGTAATCATAGGCATCAAACATAAGAAAGATTACGCGGTCAAGTAGGTAGATAGATAGTGGATGTAAGCGAAAGCGGCAAGTCGACAACCCTTACGAGCCGAGTCAAACCGCGCCAGACAGCGACGAAGATACGCGTTAGAAGAGAACGGTAACGTTTAGGTGAATATCACGTTAGGCACTGAGCGCTTATGCGAGCTGAATTGCACTTTGTTGTTAACTAGCAGCAGTCTCTATTTCAATGAATTGTTGCACGAAGTGAGTCTTCTGTACTTGTACTATTATTTATTCTGTGCTATTTGTACGGCGGGTCTTGAAAACCTTAGACCCGACCGTATGGACAGCTTCCACGAACCCATCGCTGTATTCGTCCACAGAGCTCCCTAGGCACCCGAAACGACTCTGGAGTTCGAGCAGAAAACTCTCGGGGTTTTGGACCGGGATCTGTGCTGGACGGAGAGTGGACTTCATCAGTCGCGACCTTTCAAGCTTGATATTAATGTCAATGTGCCTCTTACCATACGGTGATCGCTCCCGGTTTTCACCGAATTGATTACAGAGACATCATTGAACATTTGCTTCGTGGTTGACATGATGAAGTCAATCTCGATTTTAGTTGCACCATCGGCGCTTTGCCAGGTACACTTCCTGTGCTCATGCTTTCTGAAAAACAGTTCATCATAAAGGCACTCATCTATTTACTCTTGTAAGGGATGCTAGCCAAAATAAAACGAAGTTCGTTCCACTATTCAACAAACGGGGTTGTATTCTCACTTTACAAGCATGCATATACTTAGGTAAACATTAAACTAGAAAAAAACCAAGACAAAATGTGGGAAGCACGAGAGCATGCGACACCCCCGCGCTCTGTAAGCGCAGCGAGGCCCCCCTCCCCGCCGCGAGCGCCCTGATTGGCTCTCATGACAAAACGCGAGCGGCGTACGCGTGTGTGAATCGCATGGTCTCTGCATCCGCACAGACGTATTACGGCACATGGAGGAGATTTGGCGCGCTGTTCGAATTTTGAATTTAGGTGCACTCTCTATTTTATTGTTAAGTATAGGTAACCCGTAACGGCCAGTTTCGAGTAATTTATTTTTTGTGCCATATGTGCCTGAACTATATTTTATCCGTAAGTGACTTTTATGTTCATTCAATAAACTAGACGTAAATAAATAAAGCACAAACTAACGAAATAATTAATATTTATTGTTGCTGACGGTAGCCCGAAAAAGGCTCTAAAACTGTAAAAAAGTACCAAGCCAACAGCAAGTATACGGCAGTAGCGTCGACTGCCATAGGTGGCGTAGACTAAGAGCTCTCCCATATAGATTAATGAATGTGGACGAAATAAAAGAGGCGTGCGCTCGGAAAATAGGGCTCCATTCTCTTAGCCTACAAGACATACAGCTAGACGTATGTACAGAAGCGAGCAAACGTTGCGGGGAAAAATCATGCCACGATGGAAAATAAAACATTTTCTTTAGAAAAACTGTAATGAAACTCGAAATAAGAACCTTTAAGGATCAACGATAGTTGCTTTCGTGTATCTTAAAATACAGTCAAGTTGTGAATGGTCTAATGATGATGATTGATTTTGTCTAATTTGCCAAAAAATAACATTTCCATAAGCTGACTTAAAATACAAGATATTGATCCCCGGGCCGTCGGAATAGGAATCTTATCTAATTTTTTCGGAATAAAAGTAGTATGTAAGATACTCCAGCGATAGTGTAGCAGATTTATTCTAGTGAAAGAAGTATCGGAATCGGATAAACTACTTACAGAGATTACTTATATGCTGCAAACAAGCAAATAAACAATTTTACTTCATTATACGAGTAATACTAGAGCTGAATTTAAAAATGTTTGTTCCTATTTATCAAATAAATGAATTTACCTGTTAGTTCTTGTAATACTTTATATCTATACTTAGTATTAGTTTGGGTGCATCGTCCTCACGTATATGAATTAATGTATGTATGTAAATGTTGTAATAGTACATTGTGTATTAAGTGCGGTAAGTAAGGAATTACGATCGAGGCTCTAGTAGAAGCCCGAAGTCGAAGACTGAGGGCTTTCTGAGTCGAGGTTCGTTTATCCCATACCACCCGTGAAACATACAATGTTTTTCATCACATTTGCGAGTAATAATTATAATTATGAGACACTGCGGTAAATTGGACGAGAAGATACCACGCAACTTCCCGAAGCCGCCAAGCCGAGTCGGATTCGACGGTTGACATCTTTCTCAAAGTTAGACCTACCCAACTGGACCGTTTGTCCCAGGTGGACATATTCATCTACAACTTCGAGTGTAGAGTCTCCGACCTTGATAGGAGTGGGTGTTACATGACCTTGGTTTTGTCCATGTTCATTTTAAGACCCACTCTTTCGGAAGCTCTACTGAGGTCATCGAGCATTGTATTGAGGCTCTCCATGGTGTCAGCCATGACCACTATGTCGTCGGCAAACCGAAGGTGAGTGATGTACTCGCCATTAACATTGATGCCGAGCCCCCTCCAGTCCAGAACCTTGATGACATCCTCCAGCGCAGCAGTGAACAGTTTCGGAGAAATAACGTCTCCCTGTCTCACGCTGCGCCAGAGAAGGATTGGTTTCGAGGTCTGATCCTAAAGACGGACTGACATGGTGGCGTTTTTGTACAAACACTTCAACACCTCAATGTACCGGTAAAACGTAGTACTAGTGATAACTAAATATCCCATTAGTTCTACCGTCGGACTGTTCAGTAGAACAAGTGGGAATAGAGAATCCCAATAGTTCTACTATTTTGTTATACCTAAAATCGTAGTACTAGTGAGAAAAAAAAATCCCATTAGTTCTACCGTAGAACTGTTTAGTAGAACTAGTGGGAACAAACGCTTTTTTTAAGCGGATGGCGGGCTTTTTGCCCACAACACAGATTATACAAATGTTTCGTTCAGAAACGTTAAGGGCAAATACTTATGATGATGGCCATGATGGAGCATAAAAAAAAACGACTTTTTGATACAAAAACTATTAAAATCGATTATTAAGAACATTAGTTGAGTATTTAAGTAACATGTAGCGAGATTGCAATGAAATTCCTGTTTAGATAACATTTTAAGACAACTTGCATGACCTGTTTGCTGAGCTTTAAAAAAAAATACTTACCGACCTTGGGTTTCATGACAAAAAGAAAGCTCGAGGGTTTTATATGGGGCATTATTACGGCCAAGTTAACCTGTATGTTTGATCGGTTGATCGTAAATCGCAAAAATGCAACTACGTTGCATGGTTATGTGTCAGTAAATAAACAGTAAACTTGCTAATTCCACCCCACTGCCGTACTATAATAGCCAGAGTGCCTCTATCTGGCAACTGGGTGATTTTAGTTTCTTGAAGCCAATAAATTCAGCAAAATTTCTCTATTGATCTGTCTAAGTAATATTTTTGTACTATCAATAAATTCCGGATGAAAAATTAAAACGCCCTAAATCGCTATGTTTACAAACCTATTTTTTAACTGACATACCAAAAAGGTTCTATGTTCGACTTCATGTATGTTTTTTTTTTTAATGTGGTCACCGATATCTCCGCCAATTGTGAACCGATTTTGAAAATTCTTTTTTGTTTGAAAGAGTATTTTTGGAAATTGGTCCCATTTTAATTTGGTGAAGATCTGATGAGGAACTTCGGAGATATATAACAGAACTTTTCAACAAATAACGGCAAGTCTCTCGGGATTGCTGCAATCGCATGTCTGTTTGTTGTTTATACCATTTCATAACATAACATCACGCCAGTACGCTCAAAAGGGGTACGCAAATCTCTCATTTCACCGGTTATGTTCAAGTTTCATGTTATTCGGGTAATCTACTAAACCACTTGCCTATTAACACAAAGTACGAAAGCGGCGGCGCGCCGCAGATTAAAAGGTTGTCTATATAACAAAAAATTGGTACCTACGTAAATAAAAATAAAAATATTTTATTGCTTGCTGTTAGTATTACAAATTACTTAAAAACTATGTTAGTAAGACATTTTATTTATATTGTTAGTAAACACAATACTTACAAACTATGTTAGTAACAAACTTGTTTATGTTGTTAGTACATCCTACTTATAAGCTATGTTAGTAACAAAACAAAACAATCAGTTCATGTATTTGTTGCGCTTACCTGACGCACCGGGCACATGACGTGTACATGAACCCAGTGCGCCATGATGGCGCAACACGGCTTATCACGGATGACCTTCAATATGCTGTTGGGGCTCCCACGCACTCTGCGCATCATGGACGCCATCCTTTTTCATAGGATGGTATTGAAACTGTGCAGGACGACGTAGGCCAATAAGTTAGATTTAAGTAACTTTGAGGTGTTACTTGTTTAGTATTTTCATAGATATCGACAACAGAGCTCTCAACAATATAAAAGCTTCACGATACAGTAAGCCAAGAAAACAAAGTGTTTCACTCTCTCCACCAATCCCAGTCAACAGTTGCGATGGTTTCTGTGCACGCTTATGTACACATAAGCGTGCACAGAAACCATCAACACGTGTTTCGGCAAATATCCCTGACGCGCTGCAAACATATAAACGAAAGACACCGACTTTCAAAAATAAAGTTATTTATCACTTTGTAGTTTTTTATTTGAAAGTCGGTAGTACTTTTTTGCAAAAAATATTTTTGATGATAAGATTAAGTCATTGATTTAACCTAACAAACAAACTAAACTATTCGCAAGTAAGAAATTAGATTAATATTTTGATATCGCATTAATGATTTATAGTTGATAAACAGCGTCGATTTTTATTATTTCGCGGTTTTTTGTTTTTCGTCTTTGAATCAAAATAATTATCTTGTCAGATAGCGCCATTTTAACTACAGGACGGCAGCCCAGAACTTTACAACAGAGCTGTTTCATCGTCGGGAGACAATGATATTGAATTTGTTGGAAACCACGTTTGTCTGATTTTGTTGCGGGATTCAGTATTACAAGGTTGTGTTTTATTTTATTTTATAATGTACTAGCTGTTCCCCGCGGCTTCACTCCCGTGGGCCACCCCACAGGACCAGTTATCGGGATAAAAAAATAGCCTATGTCACTCAGGAATTAAGTAGTTTTTTACTCGACTGCCGAAGGAGGGTAATGTGTTTATCAGTCTATGTATGTATGTATGTATGTATGTATGTTTGTTCCTATGTGGCGTTCCAGAGACCAAACGCGTTGACCTATTTTGATGATTCATACGTCAATCGATTTGTCTTAACCTTGCGAGTGTCATAGGCTACATTAAAATTGGAAAATAGAAAAATGGCGGCTTTTGGGCGCCATATTGTGGGGGGGCAATTTTATTTTTTCTTCCAAACCAATCGTGTGGGGTATCAAAATAAAGGGTTTCAAGAGGTTATTTCAAAAATATATAACACTTATATATTTAAATGTACCTGTAAAATATGCACATTTATCAATATTAATAGTTGACTCGCCAACGCGCCACCACACAGGCCGACAGTCCGATAACGACTGATCGCCCCACCACTCGGACCGGTATTTATAACCGAGCAGCGTGTGCGCACGAGGCAGCTTTACAATACTGTTATCGGCTTGTAGCGCCATCTATTGATATCTACATACACTACATCCCTTCCTTGTTTTAAACAGTTGGATGTAACCAAAATTATTAATAAGACATTTAGCATATCCTGATTTTTATTATTGGCATCTCTGGCATAACAAAATAAACAGCACAATAATTTAAAAATCATTTACTGGTTTAATTTAGTGTTTCCTTTTACCCTTCCTCTTCTTCTATTCCATTTTCTGATTCCCATCTCGGGCCTATTGATGAAGGTTCCCCCTCTCCATCCAATTTCTCTAACGTTAGTTGAGAATTCATGGTATTAATTAGTTACCTGGAACCAATACACGAATCGTCTCGCGCGCAAGCCCTACGACTTTGACCCTCCCGAACAGGCTCCAGCACCGTAAGCCAACCTGCCTTTCCACTCAGCGTCTGTGGATCACATGAAAGTCCTCAACTTGATCGAGACTTGGGCTGCACTGCAGTCCCTCCAACGGCGCCAAATCGACCACCGGTACATCGAGGTAACGAAGCGCGGGCACAAAAACACCACTACGCTAGTCCGGCCTTGCGACCTGGCTCCGGAATCCATCCCTCCGCAGCGAGGTGTGGGACAGGAAGACGCCACCTCCGAAACCGTCCACCGCTGCACTGGAGGACGCCTTCAAGGCTCCGTTCCAAAGAGGACCAGGCATCGACGTCAACGGCGAGCACATCGCTCACCTTCGGTTCGCCGATGATATAGCTGTCATGGCTGAGACCATGGAGGTCCCCAGTACAACGCTCGATTACCTCAGTAGAGCTTCCGGAAGAGTGGGTCCAAAAATTTATATGGATAAACCAAAGTGATGTTAAACGCCCATGTCGCGCCCACTCCCGTCAAGATCGGAGACTATACATCCGCAGCGGTGGACAACCATGCCTACCTGGGACTTATAGTCCAGCTAGGCAGGTCCAACCTCAAGAGAAGTCAAACGTCGAATCTCACTCGGCCAGGCAGTGTCCGGGAAGCTGCGCGGCATCCTCTCGTCCAGGTTGGACGGGGACGGCCACGCTTTCTTTTGCCTTGGGGATTCCAATCCAGCGCTTGCTTCGGTATGCGATCAGAATCCCTTCGCAGCTTGTGGCCAATCGAACTCCATTTGCGACGCTTGATCTGGCGGTCGATCGGGCTCTCGTGGCATTGCTCCAACAGCTCTACGTTAGTGATGGTCTCGGGCCAGTAAATGAAGAGTATGTGACAAAGACAGTGGTTTACGACGACTTGGATCTGGCTAGAGATGTCTTTTGTGACCTTCCACGTTTCGCACCCGTAAAGCAGCACGGATTTGAGTTGAGAAGATTCGAGTTTAATCCTTCGGGTCAATTTCCGCGATTGCCAAACAGGTCTCAGCTGCGCGAAGGTAGCTAATCGTGCTTTAGTGATCCTTGATGCGATGTCCTCATCACTACCTCCAGTTTCTGACACGACGCTCCCGAGGTAAGTGAATTTCTGGACGCGTTCCACTGCCTCTGTGCCAATCAGCAACAGTGAAGTATTCTTCACACCAGATCTCATCTCTTGAGTCTACCGGGTGTGAACAGTATGTACATAAAAAGTACCATTACTGCTGACATCTTTTTTTTTTTTTTTTGATAACTGTCAATTTAATGACCAGTAGGCATAATCTTCTGTTATTTCTATCATTCTCTGATGACTGTCAATTTAATGACCAGTAGTTATAATCTACTGCTATTTCTGTCATTCTCTGATGACTGTCAATTTAATGACCAGTAGTTATAATCTACTGCTATTACTGTCATTCTCTGATGACTGTCAATTTAATGACCAGTAGTTATAATCTACTGCCTGTCAATTTAATGACCAGTAGATATATTCTACTGCCTGTCAATTTAATGACCAGTAGGTATATTCTACTGCCTGTCAATTTAATGACCAGTAGGTATATTCTACTGCCTGTCAATTTAATGACCAGTAGGTATATTCTACTGCCTGTCAATTTAATGACCAGTAGGTATATTCTACTGCATTTGTGTGCTCTTTGATTTATTAATTTAGAACTAATCATGTAGCACAAATCAAATAACTAATCATGAGGTCAAGGGTTCGACTCCCAGGTCGAGCAGTGTCATTCGGTTCCTCCATCAGGAACCTCCCAATAATACACCATAAGCGTGATGTTATGTTATGCCAGTGTTTGCCACCTAGGCTCACAGTTGCCACAATGGCCAACTAGGCTACTCTTAACCAATCTTGATTATTGGGTTCGTGAAAATAGGGGAATTTTAGAATTCTATCTTTATTCCAACCAAATCTTAAGTTTTAACTAACTTTAACCACAATCGTACCAAAGAAACTTTAAAACTCTACTGCAGTAAAACTGCCAAGCCAACAGGATCCCTCGAGTAAAGCCTCTAACGCCTCGGCTCTCTAGCCGACCAGCAATCGCATTGCCCTCACACAACGGTCTATCTAGACCCAGACCTCCGACAGAGCTAAACGCAATATTGCGCACCTACGGACTACTTGTGTTGCCTCAAAATATACCAATTTACGGCCACGACTACGCTTAACCACTGGTACGGTCGAACACACACTACGGCCGATAGACTGAATTACCTAACCTTCTACAGCTTGCTCATCAATCATTATTATCGAAATCAACATCAACTAGAACTTGAGGATACATATAATATAGGATACATATACATAGGATACCTATTTAAAGCTTTCAGTGTATAACGATCACCGATAGCGAAAGGTTCCTCTAACCCTTGTAGTAATTGATCAGAACCCGTATCAGCTTAGATAATATACGACGCTCATGGCACGACTGCCGCAGCAGCTAGTGAAACTCATGCCACCCATATCGTCATTACCTCAAGTGATCGATCAACACGATGTGTGTCACTTCACATAGAGTCTACGACTACAGGTTATTACAAAACCAATACAACGATAGTCTCCTTTGAGACCCATGTCCGGCTACATCACCAGCTGCCCATCGCCCCCTGAACAACTCACAAGTGAATTGCAGGTAAGACTACAGACAAGTGCGCACAGTGCGACCTAATAGCCACGGTATGTGTTCTCCTGCTTGGCGGAGGAACTCCCCTCACTGTTTTCTACGTTTAACTCGTTAGGAGCACTACTTAGAGGCATCCTTTGTATGCCTCGTGAGCGTACTTATTCGTTCTATTACTATTTAAAGATTTTAAAGGATAGCGATCGCGGGATCTAATACTATCATAATGTTACTTTGAAAGTAAGCAAGTGAATTAAGATCTGAAGATGAAAATCGATCGATCGATCGTTCGAGATTGTTGTAAATCGTTCCGAGACATAAGATTTGTTTTGAATACATGTACTTGACCAATGGCCAGTATTGGTTAAAGCAGCTACAATACTAACTCGCTCAAACACTTAAAATGACAGTTGTGCAGTCCTTCACAAGGGATATCTCATCCTTACTGAACAAAATTTTGAAACTATTACCGTCAATAATAAATTCATTATGTACTGGCTTTGTACTAGATATGTCTCAATTACCTAGTTATAGTGCTAGGTATAAATACAACCAATTCAATGATCAAACACAATTAACTCAAAACTTATCATTTTATTTGGAATTATCATTTTTCTTGAATGAAGTACGGCATTGTTACTATATCGCTCTAACGTCTAAACAAAAATAATCAGCTAAGGTTAGCTAATGGCCTACACTACAGTGATATTCTTCAACAACACTAAAAATTGACCAGCGATAGCCAATATGGATTATGACCTGACATGACCCATACTGTATACAAAACCAGAAGTTTGAACAATAACCACTTGTTCTGAGCCATAACAAAATGAATACGACTCACCAGATTGGCATAAAGATTCGTGTGTATGGATCCACACATCCACACGCTCCTCCTTGACCTGTCCAGCTCCTTGGTTGTTGCTCCGCTCCGGACTGGTTTTTCATTATTCGAGATTCTGAGGGTAGTCGCAGAAAACTCGACGATTTCTTAAATTAGTCCCACATTGTCTGCCATGTAGACGCGAAGCTGAAGGACTTACTTCTACTGCATTCAGTTTTGGTGGGACCATAACAATACGACACCGACGGTATAGTGTGCCACCAGTGTGCACAGTGTGTGTTTTACGAGATTGAATTCCACAGCACTACTCAGCAAGTGCACTACTTATCGTATACATTTGATGCACTTCAAAAACGAACCGCCACTGATTTTAACTGTCACCGTCATTCCACACTTTTCTTTTTCTTGTATTTTTTTTAAAATGGTATTATAACAAAGTCTTCATGTTCCTTTTAGTGAAAAACAGCTTTATTTATTACTTTATTCACTCTACGGTTTTCTCCTCGTCGCCAATGTAAAATATGCACATTTATCAATATTAATAGTTGACTCGCCAACGCGCCACCGCACAGGCCGACAGTCCGATAACGACTGATCGCCCCACCACTCGGACCGGTATTTATAACCGAGCAGCGTGTGCGCACGAGGCAGCTTTACAATACTGTTATCGGCTTGTAGCGCCATCTATTGATATCTACATACACTACAGTACCTAATTCGAAAAAAATGTTAACTAAAAAGTTATAAATAAAAAAGTTAATTAAAAAAATCAAAATACCCGACTGCTTAAAAAGCGAACTAAAAAGACGTAAACAAGAAGAAAATCATGCTGTGCAGTCGGAGGATACATCTGGTTTTGGTCAGCCAGCTCGAGAATATGTATCCT
The DNA here is from genome assembly GCA_945859665.1 of Anorthoa munda. Lineage (NCBI taxonomy): Eukaryota > Metazoa > Arthropoda > Insecta > Lepidoptera > Noctuidae > Anorthoa > Anorthoa munda. The sequence goes on from OX243913.1 coordinate 1,354,888, forward strand.
CCGACTGCACAGCATGATTTTCTTCTTGTTTACGTCTTTTTAGTTCGCTTTTTAAGCAGTCGGGTATTTTGATTTTTTTAATTAACTTTTTTTTTGTAGTATAGATTATAGTATAGATTGCATTTTTAAAACCAGTTGTGAATTGATTTACAAAGTTGGAATGTTTTTTCACGGTCTAATGTTCAGACCTGAATTTTAACTGAAAATGTTATCATCACCTTATTAATGTTCCCTCAGGCCTCCTCTCTGTGAGAGAGGGAATGGACCTTAATCCACCACGGGGGCCCAGTTCGGATTTATGGATGTCACATGTCTTCGAATATTTGGTACTAGGACTTGCCGTTTTCCTCACGATGTTTTCCTTCACCGTTTTTAGAGTAGTGGTGATGAAATAATTTACACAAAGTAAAGCGCTTGCCTGGGTTCGAACCCACGACCAACGACACGTAAGTCGGAGTCGTTTCCTCTAGACCACCACTTCTCTAAAGACTGCGAAAATGTTATCTTTTTATTAAATTGGTGAACGACCACTGCAAATATAATAAATTTATATAAATCAGCTAAGTAATCATGGTTTGAGCATATTTTTTTAATTATATTCATTGATAGGCTTGCGCTTGACCACTATCTCACCTGATGGCATCTAGCGTAAACTACCAAATTATTCTTACCTAAATATTAATGGACCTTTTTGATGGTGCGACGCAATTAAAATTTCGTCAATAGGAGCCTATTGACGAAATATAAATTGCGTGTATCGTGCAAGTATTTTCTAAGAGAGATTTAAGTGTAAAACGGTGGAATTGCGAAGCATTACGCCCATGTAAACGTCCACGTACTTGCAATTTCGCTTAGTAATAACCACTTAAAAGTATGACATAAATGGAAGCGCGTCGACCCATTAATAAGGTCGCTACTGTCGTTTTGATAAACATTAAACACGCAACACTTCTACTGACTAAAAACCAACCCGGTGTTCCATCTTACACCTACGCTGGGGGTCGCGGGAACAACGACACTGCCGCAAGCCCCGGCTAGTGCCGGCCCGCCTCTGCGGGCCACGATTTCGGGTTAGGGGGGGCGTGAGGTGTTAGACTCCCCCCGCGAAGCCTAAGAGGGGCGCGCGTGGAACACTACGCGCCGCCACCTCGGCTTCTATTCTCATCCTATATACTTTTAAAGAATGAGAAACCCCTTCTTGTAAGGCCTTTTTTTTTTTTTTTTTTTTTTTGGGTGGGAAATCATCCAATGACTTCTCCCGCTCTGGGTGAAGCGGGAGGGCGTGTCAGACTTTTACTGACTAAAACCCACCCGTGTTCCTTCAGTTGTTTGTGCCAGGGCCGCGGTAACACTCTTTCAAATTTATCCGCGACCCAGACAGACATCGGCCCTCTCGGGCCCCTTCAATTTTGCTGACATCTCTTTGAGGCGCGCGTGGAACACTACGCGCCGTCGACTCGGGCCTGGTCCTTATCGGACGGCGTGCTACCCATTACTTGCCGTCCGCAAGCCCGCGCCTACGGTGGCCGGGAATCAGCTTGCGACTCCCGACGCCCAGGGCGTCTCCTGCGGTGACTAGGGGCGCGAGGGAGTCTCCGTTGCGTCTCCCTCACGCGTTCCGCCTCCTCCTTCGCGAGCATTACTGCTTCGCAGAAGGAGGTGACAGCTTCCCATGCCCTCTCGCTCCGTACCATGGCCTGAACCAGTGCCGGCCGCGAGAGGTCGCCACCGCTGATCGCCTCCACGAGGACACGGCGGTGCTCCGCCCAAGCGGGGCAGACCTCCACCGTATGCTCCACCGTGTCCTCCGGGCGATCCACACAATGGTGACACCCGGGCGTTTCCTCCCGCCTTATCCGGAACAGAAACCTCCCGAAACAGCCATGTCCGGTGAGGACCTGCGTCAGGCGGAAGGTGAGGACGCCGTGGCGCCTCTCAAGCCACTCCTCAAAGAGGGGCCTTATCGCCGCAATTGTGGCGTGCCCAGCACTGGGTTGCGACAGTCGCTCTCTCCATGTCGCCATGAGATCCTGCCGGAGCTCTGTCCGCCAAGCCGCGATTTGTCGCGGCAGCGGAGTTGTGCCCCGGCGTTTCGCCTCCTCGCGCCACTCCCAAATGTGCGCGAGGACTTTTGCCTCTAGATCCCATGGCAGCAATCCGGCAAGGAGGCTCGCCGCCTCACCGGAGACCGTGCGGTATCCCCGGACCATCCGGATGGCCATGACCCTTTGGGACGCGTTCAGAGAGCGGGCTGGTCTCCGCCTCATGGTTCTTGTAAGGCCTAGTCTTTTGATCCGCAGTTAACTCAACGAATGTTTAAAAATAGTACTTAACCAATGATTTAAAATTTCGATAAAATTTGTTTTTTCGTCATTGCAGCTTAACAAATGGTCAAATAATTAACTCTCCAACTTATTTTTAACCATTAGTTGAGTAAACAACAAAACAAAAAAACTGGGCCTTAATCCGCTTTTGGAATTGGCTTGTTAAATGGGGCAATTACCTATAATGGATAAACAAGTATAAGAACATACCAATATTTTTTTTATTTATTTTGGAATAATACTCTATAACACAACATTATTAAATAAAATAATGGATCATCTTGTTTTGCTCATCATTACTGACTAGAAAGACAATAACATCTTGTAAAATGTTGGAGAGCTAATTATTTGAACATTTGTTAGACAAACAATTATATTGATTGATTAGAATATTTAACTATTGGTTGAGTTAATTACGGATCATAAAGCTAGACTTTAAGGTTACACTAGTCGACGGCACGAACTATTTTGTGCGCGGGGTTAAAATGCGTGCTATATCAACCGACAACACGTGCAGAACAGATAGATGCTGTTATGACCAGTAAGAAGCTAGTTCGCGTACGAATATACACTTTTGCAAATTTGTAGCGAAATGGATGATGATTTAGATTTATTTATTTATTTATTTATTTAATACTTCATGCACACAATCGTACAGCGGCGGACTTAATGCCTTAGGCATTTTCTACCAGTCAACCTTTGGGTGATGCAGAGACAAATAGTGGTAGGTGCAATATTATAAGCAAATCACGACAAGGTGGGTTTAATCAAATACAAAGATATACATACATACTATAAAATACGTAAAATATATATTAAAAAAAAAAAGATCGAAATTAGATCGAAAACGAGCGCACGAAATTTTATAAACAGACCTTTGGGAGTCTGGATATCATGAAAAAACCGGCCAAGTGCGAGTCGGACTCGCACACGAAAGGTTCCGTACCATTATCGCAAAACACTGCAAAAAAATCACGTTTGTTGTATTGGAGCCCCCCTTAATTTATTTTATTTTAATTTAATAATTATTATTTTTTTAAGAGAATATACAACTAAATATTCTGTGAATATTTCAAGCGTCTACCTTCTGCCGTTATTAATATCGAGCAAAAAACGGCAAATATATCACGTTTGTTGTATGGGAGCCCCCCTTAAATATTAATTTTATACTGTTTTTAGTATTTGTTGTTATAGCGGCAACAGAAATACATCATCTGTGAAAATTTCAACTGTCTAACTATCACGGTTCATGAGATACAGCCTGGTGACAGACAGACAGACAGACAGACAGACAGACAGACAGACAGACAGACAGACGGACAGCGAAGTCTCAGTAATAGGGTCCCGTTTTTACCCTTTGGGTACGGAACCCTAAAAACGACTGAATATATCCGTTCAAAATAAAATTATTTGCATTGTTGAACTACTAATCTATTCAAATGGAACTAGTGATTAAAAAAAACATCAATAGTTCCATCGTGGAACTGTTAATGGTACTAGTGGCAACGAAGCATCTATTCCAGTATGGAGGCCGTTTTTCAATTTTCCTTCTTCTTATGGTACTTATTTGCGCCCAAAGATACGTTAAAATTAGTGTTAAAATATGGAACTTTCGAAACTCTTAACATTCAAGTAATTTTTTTTTTTACTTTTTTGCTTCCATACAGGGCTAGATAATGATGAGACAAATTGATATAATTTTTTATTTTGAACGTACATCGTCAAACAGTGGAGTAAAAGCCAGACTACGTTTGTATGGATGAATTTTCGACTAGTGTACCCTTAAAGAAACAAACTTAGAAAATAAAGTTTAATAAAATAATGCAAAACTAATTAGCAAATATCAAAAATCTGTATTTTTGCTAGTAAGACATAGTCCGCAAGTCCCAATAATTTCGTAAGTAGCAACCAAACCTTTGGAAACTGTTAACTCCCTATCATTATACAAAAATATTTCACGCAAAAACTGTTGTACATAAGTTGGGATGTTTTCTTTTCGTTGGTTCTCTGTCTGAAGGTATTTTAAATGAAATAGTCTAAGGGAAAGGTACTGTATTTAATTATTTGGAGCCCGAATAATATTTAATTAAGAAATTCGGACATGAAATAATAAAATAACCATTAACTATGTTATTCCACATGTCTTAGTTTACTTACGTTTTATAATATATTTTACAAATTTCATCACCGTTACTTTTGAAATTGTATCATCTCATGATTTCCTTTTTTTATGTATTCTTTACATTGGTTTAAACCTGAAAATTATAAGATTTGTTGATTCATCCAAAACTATTATATTCTTTTTAACTCTTGACATTTTTATTTGACGTGACATTGTCATTATTTGATTTTCTTAAACCATAGACATAAGATGCCATACTCTATAGCTTTTGTAAAGCTCGTTGTACATTATAATTTTCATTATAAGGGCAGCGGCAGACTGCGCCTCTGTAAACCGTTTTTATTCGTTCATGATTTCTTAATTCATATTTGAATTTAAAATTGAGAAGACATATCGGAACGAAGAAAAACGGGTGTCACTTTTTTAGTCTAAAATCTGCTCTGAACTCTGAAAGTCGTTTGACTACTTAGTACTACGTGTTGTACTATTGAATCTGAAAATCTCTTTAAAACTATTATATATAAGGCCTGTGAATCCAATTCTGTGAAAAACAATAAATATAATTTATTGTGTGTTGAATTTAAATGTGTGCATTTTACTGGTTCATAAACTACGTCGGTCACCGCTTCATAGTAAAGGGCTTGATTGATCGCCATATTAAGCCACAGCCCGACCTCCACACTTCTATCTGCCAGTGCCAGCCTATTCTACTGCCTAACTGACTGCCTGACTATTAGTTCAGCAGCCTTGACCATCTAACTGTGAGCCAGCCCATTCGTCCTGCTGGCTACCCTACTGCCTATCTAAGCGATACATCTGCGAGCTCATCTGCCTACCTCGGGCATTCCACGCCTTCGTGTCCGTCCAGCTGCCTAGCCTGCCTGCCTGCCTGCTAAGAAATTTCTGCCCACGTCGTGTCAAGCCGGATCTTCCTAGCTGCCCACGTCGTGCGAAGCCGGACCTTAATTTGTTATTTATATCCTTTTATTAGTTTTAATTTATATTTACCTTTAATTTTATTAACGTGGCTTACGTATAGTTCATTTGAACTATACGTAACGCTACAATAAGTTGGGATGTTTTCTTTTCGTTGGTTCTCTGTCTGAAGGTATTTTAAATGAAATAGCCTAAGGGAAAGGTACTGTATTTAATTATTTGGAGCCCGAATAATATTTAATTAAGAAATTCGGACATGAAATAATAAAATAACCATTAACTATGTTATTTTTATTCAGTTCGGAACACATTTTCTTATTATTAAAATAACAATTTGATAAGATTTATAATTAATAATAAGATAAACTTTTTAACGTCTATTTCGGAGTTTCCCACTAAATTGGGGTTTCGTATGTTTTGAGAGGAGCATAAATTCAATTTGCTTGAAATTTGTTAATTAGAAATTTATTGTCGGCCTACAGAATACACAATGAAGGGTTTAAAACGGTTGGCTACTTATAATGTCGCAGTCTAAATTAATAATGATACGTTTCGAGGGCAAGGGTTTCTAGCTGATAAATAGGTAAGTAGGTATTAGCGATCTGACAAAAACTATCTTTTCCAGAAACTTCACCGTCTCTTCTCCATTATAAAAGTCTATTTGTGTTTAATTGTGATTTATGATTGGTTTTACCTAATTACTAATATCGCAAAGAGCCGATTTTTTTATCGTTCTTTTATCTGAGGAATAAAACCGATGGTTTGACAGCTTTTGTGTAGAACATTTGTCAAACTGTCATATGTATTCTTGAAATAAAAGTTATCTGATTATTGAAATATTAGCCCTTAAACAAAAAAATTAAGATACCCAAGACAAAATAACTAGGTTTGTAAATATCTATATTTAACAAATCGTCAAGTACATAATAATCATAAATCAGCACACTCCTTTTAAATCAAACACAAAAGCTTAACAATAATTCGTTATCCAACTAAACATACAACTTTTATCTCAGAACAAACTTTTCTATGAATAATACGAACAAAGACAGAACTGGTTCCACTACACATGGCTTGATACAGAACATCACGTTAACTTCCTCTCCATGTATAATATTATAACACACATAGTAATACGCTACGGCATTACGGTTGCTAGATCTTGGATCCCATAACTTGTGGGAGGCTGTAAAGCGGGCGGCTATAAATTGGAACTACCTTTCTAATAGTGTTTAAATTTTACTAAATTGCATTTATGATACAAAGTAAAAGAAAGAAAATTACACAATAAGTTAAGTTTTAATAAAGAAAATTCTTATTCTATCGTTGTTTGCTATAGAGGGACGTCATGTCCGGGAAATCATCTGAATCGGAGAATATTTCGTCTTCTGAACATCAGCGATACTTTCGGTCTCACAGTTGTTCATAACTACCGGTAGCATTCATCAGTAGACCAGCATATGTACTTTAATATTTCAATTTTATATTTAGATACTCTTTACAAACAATACATGTAATCAAGAATCATCCAAATGGCAGGTGTTTTTTAACAATTAGAGCAAGAAAATAAAACGAAAAAGATAATGGTTTTACATTTAATTCCAAATCGGAATTTCCCTCAGGAATAAAATCTTCACGGGCGAAACGTTTCATCTAAAACCTGGTAAGGAAACATACTCGCGATACGATGACCTGCCAGAGTGCCAGCCTGCCACCGATCGTTCATTGTAGGTGGGCGAGCGATCCGTCAATGCCATCGCGCGCTGATTTTATTTACCGAGAAAAGTACCGTGATTTGTACTACGAGTATGAATAGCACATTACCCCAGAAATTGGATTTAAACGGAAATCGAAGGAAAAGTTCCGTTGTTTGCGAAGATTTGAGATAATAATAGAATGCTCGACATTTCGATTTCAGCTCATTTCTGTAATATCTTTCGCTTACTCCTTTTGGAGACGTGAGTTCCGTTTAAATGTGAGGTGTGTGTTATATCTTTGAATCAGATAGAAATAGATATTAATTTTTAATCTTGTAGAGATTTTTTACAAGAGGTACAGCAGGCACAGACACTGTTTGTATAAAATAATCCTTGCCAAATTTATTAAAATGAAGTAAGATACAAGATTAAAATGGCTGCATTTTTCATCTTCCTTAATTCCTTTTGTTTCAAAACTCGCCATCTTCCGAGCCCAAACCTTGTATTATGAATGTTGGCACTAAGTTCAACTATCACGATTCCGAACCATTAAACACTCAGAAATACTGCTCACAACGTTAACATATACGTGTAATATTATTCTCCAACACGTATTAGGTGTTTAAACGCGTTCATGTCAATTATTCACACCACATTAACTTGAATGTTGCCAACAATAAGTTGGCGGTAAAAAAATTAATGCGTTACTTAACGCCATGATATTTTTTGTGACGTCATCTTTCGCTTCATAAATGTTGAGACATTATCAAAGTGCTGCGAAGGTGTCAAGGGACTTCGTTTTCCAGTCACTTTCGGATTAAACCTAGGTTACTTTTTAAGGCACGTTTGACATTTATTAGGTACTTATTTAGTATTTTTTCGCGTTACTCATCGTATGCTGCTTCTTTTGATTTTAAGCATCGACATTTGTTTTAAATATATTTAGTTTAACGTGACTTTTCTTTAATAATAATTGTAGAAAATTATTACAGCCGTGTAGTTCAACAGTGGTCGAGCAAGGGCCGGTAGTCCTCCTGTAGTTTTGGGCGCACGGTTGGCGCAGTTGTTGAGCAATTGACTGCTGCGCTGCGTGTTGCGGGTTCGATTCCCGCACGGAACAAATATTTGTATGACCTACTAGTTGTTTTAGAGTCCCGAGATTGTCAGAGAATTGTAGAAAATTATACTATTAAGGAAACGTTCGGCCTAACTCTTAAGGAAAGCCTTGAAAATATGCAGCCTAAATTGTGTAAGTGAATTCGGCAAATAACACTTTTAGGTAACCGTGACTACACCTCTAAAATAATGATTTTCGTATTGCGTAGGTCAAAAGGGGATAGGTCATGAAATAGATATGTGAATTCAACTCATAGGGTGGAGGATGAACCCTTTCTAAATTACGCAATAACCGAAAACATTTAAAGGAAATGTTTCATAATCTTTCATGGAATTGTTCCCTTTGGCCTGCCGAACTCAGTTATGCAATTAGGCTGCTGAGCTATAAATCCTTAACATCAAGTGAGAGTGAGAGTTGTTAATATCTAAGTACACATGAACAGTATCTACTGTTTCAAGCTTCCCCACTTTTTACTACAATCTATCGCAATAAGGATCAATCTTACTAATATTATTAATGCGAAAGTTTGGATGGATGGATGTACGTTTGTTAAACAATCACACTAGAACGGCTAAACCGATCTGGATGAAATTTAGTACGTATGTAAATTTTAGTCTGGAATAGCACATAGGCTAATTTTTTATCCCGGAAAAATGTACAGTCTGTTCCCGTGAGACAATTTTCGACGTTCACGCGGGCGAAGCCGCAAGCAGAAGCTAGTCTATACTAATATTATAAAGAGGAAAGATTTTTTTGTTTGTTTGTTTGTTTGTACCGAATAAGCTCCGAAACTACTGGACCGATTTAAAAAATTATTTCACCAATAGAAAGCTATATTATTCCTGAGTGTCATAGGCTATTTTTTAATCCCGAAAACGGGTCCTGTGGAGTGGCCCACGGGAGCGAAGCCGCGGGGACCAGCTAGTATTCTATAAATCACAAGGAAACTGCCAATCGCCTTCAATTCCCATTTCCCTAACAGCGCAAAAATAGTTTACCTGCAGATTTCCATGAAAAGTTAACAATTTATTTTCCCCGACCCGGCCATTTTCCTTTCGCCTTTCACAGCTATACAAACCCGTGCACCGGCATTATACTTAATAAATAATGACGTCATGCAATCGGGCCTTTCCAAATCATTTGCTGCATCGAATTATGACACCTGTTCGGGCGAGATGGAATCAAAGGGCGATGTGATAAAGACAGAGGTTTTCAATAAAGGGGAATCGTCCCTTTTCTTACGCATTTATATCTATATGTTTTTCTGTTCCGGAGCTTGGGCATTATCTCCCTCCTAATATATAGTACCTGTGTGTTTGTACACGATACACGTACCATTATTTGTTATGTCATCTCCAAGAAATTATTGTTTGCGGAACGAATATTATTTTCTGAATGAGTTATCTTTTTTTTGGTTCTGCTATGAAATGTTTTTGCTAGCTCCGATATTTATAGATAGTTTTGCTGATGTCTGCGACTTTGTTTGCAAACAAAACTTCAATCCCCCGTTGACTAACTCGGGGAACTATTTTTATTTTTATTCCAGCTCTGCCAGCACCTACTAATATTTTTTGTTGCTGTCACTCACGAGTCTGTCTGTCCATCTGTTTGTCCGTCTGTCTGTCCGTCGTCTGTTACACAATGTTGCAGCATTGTAGCTCCAACCGTCTGGCTGTATCGGTTGGAGCTACAATCTTCAAATTACAATATAAGCATATTGTTGACCCAAAGCCAAAAAAAAGCCGGCCAAGTGCGAGTCGGACTCGCACAAGAAGGGTCGAGCCTGGAGACAGACGGACAGACGGATCGCGAAGTCTTAGTAATAGGGTCCCGTTTTTACCCTTTGGGTACGGAACCCTAAAAAACTAAATTTTTATACAACATAAAAAATATTGGAAAACAAAGGAATGAGAAGCCACCAAATTCAGCTTGTCCTTAGTGTTCCGTACCCAAAGGGTAAAAGGGACCCTATTACTAAGACTCCATGATCTGTCTGTCTTTCTGTCTGTCTGTCTGTCCGTTTGTCACTAGGCTGTATCTCATGAACCGTGATAGCTAGACAGTTGAATTTTTTACAGATGATGTATTTCTGTTGCCGCTATAACAACAAATACTAAAAACTGAATAAAATAAATATTTAAGTGGGGCTCCCATACAACAAACGTGATTTTTTTGCTGTTATTTGCGATAGTGGTACGGAATCCTACGTGCGCGAGTCTGACTCGCACTTGGCCAGTTTTTTACAATATTGTATTCCGAAGATTTTTTTACTGCTCGTCTATGAACTTGAAATTTGGAAATAAAGTTTCATATTACGTATATTTTACTAACAAATACCAATATGTTGTAAATCCTGTAGGCTAGATTTTATAAAAATATTGGGTAAGTACAAATTCCATGCGATCGGAGCCGCAGGCAATAACTAGTCTTAATCATTTTGACTGTGCCGTATCAGGTATATTATTCTTGGCTTCATAGTCCCTACTACAATAAACAAATCCTTCAATACTACGAAGTTCGAACATTTATTGTTTATTGTTGTTCAAATACCTACTTAAAAACTTAAAATTGGATTCATGACAGTATCGGCTCTCAATTCCATTCGGTCTCCCAATCGGTCCGCGTCGTCAATCCAATAATCTGAAAGGATATAGTTCTTCAAAATTCACCAATTAATTTTAACTTCGTCAGCTGTGAGTGACTATTTGTTTTTACTTTGCAGCTTAAAGTTGGCGTTTACGAAAGAGCTAGAAGTGAAAATTCTAACGACGCGATGTCGAATGACGCGATGTGGATTTCCGTCTGTATACATAAACTCAGGCTTTTTCCCAATCTTCAGGCTTGCTTCATTCCGTGCCTTCAAAAGCAAATTAAATCAACTTGATCTCGTCCAAAGGGAAAGGGAATTTGAAAATAACTCCAGGCGTCAGCTCACATACAGCTTTCTGATTTTATGTTGCCCTGGTATCATTAAGTTACTAAATTGTTTACGAAAGAGAGGAATTCGAAACGCGTTGAGTTTTTCCAGTTATCGTTGAAGCGTTATGTAAGATGGTTGCTTATTATATGAAAACCTCTTTAAGGGACATATAAATTGAACACTCAAGGTTTATACCTACCTGTTCTTAATTAAGTCTGTCGCATCCAGAAATCCAGAGACGAACGTAGGTAGGTATCAACTGCAGGGTACCATCCACACTTGGTTGATGCTTCTCCTCCACATTAATTGTGAGCAATGTGTGGAACTCCCTGCTAGCATCTGTGTTCCCTACCACCTGTTACCTGGCTCGCTCGTTTTCTCCTAGACCCCATTTCTTTTTATCAGTGAGATCGAGATCGAGGTGGGAATGGACCGTAACGAAAAAATAACTAAGTATATATTATAAAATTGTGTTCCATAGATACTGTTGACTATCTCTTTGTTTTGTTTTTCTTTTTTTATGTGATGGGTTTGCTCTTGACTCTAGTCTAGGTCAGAGGTGACTGAGACAGAGTCGACGATGGAGTGAGCTTACCCAGAAGATGCCTGTTCACTCTAACTTTGAAGATATTCGGGTTGAAGGCGTTCGGAAACACAGACGCAGGTAGTGAGTTCCATTCATTCGCTGTGCGCATTATGAAGGATGTTTGGAAGCGCTTGGTGCGAATTGGTGAAATGGGAACAAGGTAAGGATGGTAACTTGCAGTGCGTCTAGATGTCCGATGATAGAAGGGGGCTGGTGGGATGAGGTCATGGAGTTCTTGAGCAAACTCACCGTAGTACAGTCTGTAGAAGACCGACAAGCAGGCAACCTTGCGGCGATGAGGAGGGAGGATTAAACTATAACAATTGCATAACTTCCTTAATATATCCCCCGTGATTTTAATTCGTAACTAAACACACAAAGAATTCGTATAAAAGACTAGCGTCAGTAAATTACTAAGTGAATGGAACCCCGAGTCACGAGGAGGCAGTTCCAACGGATGAGTAACTGCATCACAGACTATAGACTAGTTGCCTGGGACCTGTATCGCAGGCTACGGCTCTTCAACTAGTTTCTTGCCATCTGTACCCCAAAGCCTGAAGCCAAAGTAACCTTAGTAACCTTAGCTCTGCGACTAACGATGCCGTAGAAACGGTGAAGTTTTTGTGCAACAAAATTTTACTATTCATCATCAACGAGAAACAGAAGAGTCTATAACTAAAAACAGAACTAAAAGTTTTGGCAAAATACAACATATTATATAGGTAATCCACTAAGTGCCTAAGAATACCTAGGTCAAGTGGCTATCACAAATTATTTTACTATAGTAAATAAAATAAAGAAGTTAAGCTTCCTTAATATATCGCCCACGATATTAACTCGCACACAAAGAAGTCGTCCGCATAAAACACGGGCTCCAGTAATTACTAAGTGAATGGAACACTGAGTCACGAGGAAACAGCTTCAGTCACCTTCCGTCGCGTTTGGAACACTCCATTACCCCATTTCCTCTTTGACTATGGTAGCTTATCTGATGCAATAAGCGGGTAATGTGTTTAAACGATATTTTTCTAGGCTTTCAATTATATAATGATGTTAAAACGATGATCGGTTCAACATTTCGGGATTTGTATAGTTCTTGATGACCAAAAATATAATGTTTAGATACCGACTTTAATCAAATTTAGGTAATATTCTAACTCAATACATGAAACTAATTCATAAATATACGAAACACATCACACATCATATCATCAGCCTATTAATGTTCCCACTGCTGGGACACAGGCCTCCTCTCTGTGAGAGGGAATGGGCCGTAATCCACCACGCGGGCCCAGTGCGGGTTGGTGAATGTCTCATGTCTTCGAATTTTTGGTTCTAGGACATGCCGGTTTCCTCACGATGTTTTCCTTCACCGTTTTGAGAGCAGTGGTGATGAAATAATTTACGCAAAGTAAAGTGCCTGCCTGGGCTCGAACCTACGACCTACAACTTGTAAGTCGCGGCCGATACCACTGGGCCACCACTGCTCTCAATATAGGAAAGTCAACAATAAAACAAAACTTTTGAAGTCATTACGTCTTAACTTCCTATTTACTTATTTAAGTAAAGTAGCTTATATTGCAGGCTACAATTTGTTCAATAAGTGAAATGCCTGACTTTAATTATATAAATTAAATCATCACTGAGGCTCTAGCTCTACATTTGATATTCTATCAAAATGAAAAGCGTCGCGTAAGCAATTGGAAAAAATGTATGGGAATATCAAGTGCTATCAAATTATCAAGTGATCAATCTCTAACGTTTTGGCCATCGCCTTCGCTGATAGGATGACATTTTGTCTTAAGTATCTGGATACAGAACAAAAATGGTTTCACAAGAAAAGGCAATAATTAAAAGACCATTTTCATGCCTTCAAGGCCCGTAGCCCACGCACCTCTATTTTTTTGCGCTGGCAGCCCCGAGCCAACGTCTACAATTTATCTCTCCAGAAGTTTCCACGTCCAAGTGACACCACCCACGAGTTATCTACTTAAACGTAAGCCACTTTTTATGCAGGAATGTTGATCTATCTGTCTGTTGTTCAGTGATTGGTTGGTTTTAATGGGAGTTTAAGGCGGGTGATAACAATAATGATGTTTGCTTTAATATTTAAATAAACGAAAATATTGCAACACATTTAAAAATATCATTACATCAGTGCGAAACCTAACCTAGCACTACGCAATCAAAATCAAACTAAAAATATTATTCATTTGTTTTACTAATAGGCGTCATAAATTCTCGGTAACAATTCAAATCGGTAAAACAGCCTTATTTCAGATAAAACTAACACAAACCATAAATTTAGTCACGTAAGTGTTTATTTTCTATTAGCACTGCGCAATATGAATGTTATTTGTATGAATAAAGTTAAATAAACATTTTAATTTGTATTGTGTATAAACATTGTAAACTGTGAACTTCTTATTAAGCTGGAATAGAGAAAAAGCTTTATTTTGAGTTCAAAGGTGGTCACGAACATAACTCTTTAACTGCAAAATACATTGTTTGACTAACTTATTTCAAATTAATTTACTTAATATATAAAGAAACTTTTGCCATTTCTGTAAAAACGACTCTAGATTTACAGTAAATGCATTATGTACCTAACAAGCCTTTACAATAACAAGTCTCAATTGGCATATTGTTATTCACAGTACGATCCGAACGATCACCCGGTCATAATATATCATCGTATTCCTCGCTGAGCAATAAACTAAATGATAATAAACCCGCTTGTCGCCGTCGCAATAAATTTCACTATTTGCTGGGAACAAAACACAGGAATACATGAAATATTACCCAATATGGGGACACATAGACAGCACTGAACACAGCGACTCGTAAAGCCGAGTTACTAGGACACTGGCATCTCCCTTTCCATTTTTGAAACTGAAATTTTTCGAAATCATAATCTGCAAACTTGAAAAATATGGCCATGCCTTTTCTAGCAAATTGTCAGTTCTAAATATTACTTGAAGCAAGCTGCAAGAAATTAAAGTCACTGAGCCACTGAGTCTACAAGTTTGTCTTGTCTGACCCGAAGTCGATTTAATGGCTCTAGAAATAAAAGTAAGTTGAATAAGATAAATCGATGGAGTACTTACATAGTCGTAGTTGCAATGTTACTCCTTAAAACACATCAATATTGTTAGGTTAGTTTAGAACGTTTCCAGAGATTTAGAATTAAAAGTTTGGTTCACAAAACCACGAAGTAAAGACATGGGAAATCCTTTCCCCATTAACTTGAAATCTATGGGTTAATCCACAGCGATAGCATGGGACGTATCCTTTATCAAGATAAGAGTCGAGGACAGCCCGGCCCATAACGATTACATCCGAAACATTTTATGTGAGTACCATTCTATATCTATATGATCCCGTAACATAACGTTTTTTAGTTTCTTTTTCCTCGACTGTTTTAAAATAGTTTTCTATGTTTTTGTGCATCCATTACGGAGTGGAACCCTAATAAAAACATGCCCTAGTGCACTCGCCGGACAGAACCCAATATGCAGCGGAATCCCCACTAAAATCCCTCCCACTTTTACGTGAATTAGAAGCCCGTTTCATCATCGGACTACCAGACGTACGGCGATGCGCCATCGGTACATGGTGAATATCCCACCCGCACTAAACGTTTTGAGAATACTTTTATTATGCGTACAGCTAAGGAGTGGAATTCCCTGCCTGAGTCTGTGTTTCCCGATAGCTCAGCGTGCTCCATCGTCGACCACATCATCGCTTACCATAAGGTGAGATAGCGGTCAAGCGCGAGCCTATTAAAACATTGTGTGTGCATACAGACATATAGAAGTGTTCAAGTTTATTTTAATATTTTCTATGTAGAGTTGTTGATTTTGTTACTGTGTACTGACATCTTTTCATTCTTCTGAATTACATCACGGCAAAAAAATTGTTTTTCCTTTAATAATTGTGATCAAGTAGTAACTAGTGGGATTCCCTTTTCCGCACTTAGCCTTCCATTCCCAGGTCCGTTGCTTGTCAAAATTTATCTGGCCACTAGAGTTTGGTTATCAAATACCTGTAAAAAAAAATAATCTTCGTTGTCGCCGTTCACTTTGACAAAAATGGTACCGATGTTTATTATTTTTTGACAAAGCAAACTTTGACTATTAATTTCAGATGGATTTTAATTCTAGATAAAAAAACCGGGCTATCTGCTTATCTTTACGTCATAAGTAAATCATTTGTAATGATAATAACACCCCGGTACGTGCAACTTTCTTCTTTTATGCAAAGACAACTTATGTAAGCCGAATGTAGGTAAAACTAGTGATTCTATAGAACCACTAGTTTGTGTAGTTGCTTACTTGCAATTCACGCATTGTCTAGACTTCTGTGTGGTTGTGATACGTTGTGAAACATAACCTGCTCTAAACTTACTGAAAATCGATAGCAAGGGGTGACCATAAGCCCTTAGAGTAAGGTTATTTTGAGTGTGCGTAAGGGACAGATGAATACAAGTCCCACATCACATCTGTCCCTTACACACACTCACATTATACTTAATCTAAGAGCTTAATGGTCACCCCCCAGGTAAAGAGTTTGCGATGAGATTCTATGGATTAACTTAGATATCTAAATCAAACTTCTTCAACAAAAGTAGATCATTCAGTGTCCATTCATTTTTGGACCAAATGTAAAAGACCCAATAAAAAATATAAAAAATTGCAAAAATATGCATTTTATTCTCTTAGTTTTTCAATATGATACAAAGTCTGTAAGGTTCTCTACGCCGTTATATGAGATTGAAAAAAAAAAATTTTCAGCAAGTTTTAGATAAAAGAAGTCCTAAACCGGTACTCATAATTTAGCCCAAATTGGATGATCTCCTTTAATCACCGGCATAATTATCCTAAAACAAAAAAATCGAAGATATGATGACACCTACCAATCCGCACTAGGTACACGTGTTGGATCACAGCTGACTCCGGCTCACAGAGACAAGGCCTGTGTACCAGTTGTGGGAACATTATTTACTGGTTTTGAAACGAAATCCAATCAACAATTCAGCCTTCGGTACTTTCAGCAACTTTATTCTTGCTGCACATTAACGATCTGCTAAAACCCGGCACCTTTGGGTATGCAGACGACAGCACTGTTGCTGAGAGATACTTGTCCAGCACTCGTGCTACCGGGCCTCAGATCCAGTCTCTCCGGGAGGCCATGGTGGAGCGCTTGAACCTGTCCTTGCAGGCAGTCTCCGAATGGGGCGATGCCAATCTGGTCAGGTTTAATGCTGCTAAAACCCAGGCGTGTCTTTTTTCCGCTAAAAAGAGCCAATTTCACCCGGCTCCAACTTTCCGAGATGTGACTGTGCCAATAGCTGACCATCTTGAGCTTCTTGGCGTTACGTTGACATCGACTCTAAATTTTGGCCCATATATTGAGGCGAAGGCTCAGCTGGCTGCCAAAAAGCTGGGGATCCTTGCAAAGGTGAGAAGGTACTTCACGCCAGAACAGCTGCTCAGCTTGTATCAAGCGCAAGTTCGATCATGCATGGAGTACTGTTCTCATCTCTGGGACGGATCTGCCAAATACCAGCTCGATGCACTAGAGTCGATCGAAAAGCGGGCCAAGAGGCTCATCGGTGATGAGGCACTGGTTAAGTCAAAGCTCCAGAGCCTTGAACATCGTCGCCGAGTTGCTAGCTTATCGGTTTTTTATCGATTACATTTCGGGGAGTGTGCGATGGAATTGCATGATCTAATTCCGCCCAGCCCGTTTCATCATCGGACCACCAGACGTACGGCGATGCGCCACAGGTACATGGTGGACATCCCACCCATACGCACTAAGCGTTTTGAGAATACTTTTATTATGCGTACAGCTAAGGAGTGGAATTCTCTGCCGGAGTCTGTGTTTCCCGATAGCTACAATCTAGGGGTCTTTAAGTCAAGAGTGAATAGGTTACTTCTAGGCAAGCGTGCTCCATCGTCGACCATATCATCGCTTACCATCAGGTGAGATGGTGGTCAAGCGCGAGCCTATATCAAAACAAAAAAAAAAAAGGCTACCACTGAGCAGGGCTAACCACGCCCCAACGCTCCGCTATCAACTTCTTATAAACTTTGCCAACTGTTTCACCTGGCCACTTCATATCCTGTTCAGAAACTTAATTTTCATGAAACAGAAAACATTTTCGTAATATCATGTACATGATTCGTACATGTGCAATTATAAAACCCAACCAACAAATATTTAATTCTTCACTCGAGTTTTATAACGCCCACGAGAATTCATAGGAGATCTGTATTGTACCTGAAACCTCACGGCCGCAGTAAAGATTGTAATAGTAATAATGTATCAGGGAACAATTTCCCTAAATAGTTACTCGGCGCGCCTTTTATTGGGATTCGCAGTCGAAATGAAAATCAGGACAAAATCTGGTTTTCTCTGCTATTTTATGCCTTTATTTATTTTTCTTTTTCATTTTGCGTTCCTATCCTCTACAAACATTAGGACTTGAAATAAGACATGTTCTGTGTAATTTAATTTAGACTACTTGCAGCTACTATTTCCATGGCAGGCCTTGAAATCGCCACACCGCTTTCAGGAAACGTGGTGATAAATGCTCGTACCTTCCGCTTTTACCTTCTTTCTACCTGTTTTTAACCGACTTCGCAAAAAGGAGGAGGTTATCAATTCGATTGTATTTTTTTTTATGTGTCTTTATTGGGTGAACCGATTTTGATGTTTTTTTTTATTTGAACGCTGGTGCTTGTCATGTGGCCCCATTTAATTTTCATCAAGCTCTGAACAAGAACTTCGGAGATATACATCAGATCTCTTCCATAAATGACGGCAAATCACTCGGAATAGGTATAATCACATGTATGTTTATTGTTTACACCATTTCATAACATAACACCACACTGGTACGCTCTAAAGGGGTACACAGATGTGAACAGTTCACCCTGTGTTCAATGTTAACCTTTGAACATCGAATCAGCACTTGGCCCGGCGACGACTACACGAGCGGCCTAGTTAAAATAATGACTGAGTTGCATCTTACACGCATGAAACACATACAACTTTGTATAATAGTGTGTATTAAGTTAAATTAGTATATAAGCTGTACATCTTGTAAAATAAAGCAGATTTGAATTTTATATTCTTGTCTCATTACCCCTCACTGTGGCCAAGACACCTTTAGCCATCTCTGATCAGTCCCGTGAGTCTGCGGGCTGGCAGTGAGTTTATCCTTCCCGAACCTGGACATCCTGTCTACTATCCGTCTGTAACCTTAGGTCGCATGGTGCAGACATCCTGAACTTATTTATATATTTATATATCACTACTAGGTATATGGTAGGTTAGGGCTGTAGGGCTTATAGGGATTATAGTCGTAGGGACTGTTAGGCTTATAGGTTCAGTAGGCGCGTGACGTATCATATCCCTACATGTACTAACGCACCCTCAACAGTATTGCGACTTCACGTGACATCTGTTTGGAGTGGTTAGACATTTTGGTCCTTCGAGCATTTGAAATTTCTTTCAATCACGCGGTCCCCTTATTACTGTAGGAATTGACTCTGACAGACTTGACTATTGAGTTAGGCAATAGGGCCGTTAGAGAAGTGGGAAAGAAGAGCACTATGGAGATACAGGAAGTTAACGAACTAATCAGGAGCCAGGAAGCGGATTACAGTGAGATCAAAAGGATAGTCTCAAACCTGAAAAAGGACTCGCCCACAAGGAAAACGGAAAAATACCTCAACGAACGGGAGAAAATATTAGACCAGGTTTTCCAGCGAGTTCAAGAAAACCACTTGAAACTACAAGATCAAGAGATCTTGTCAACTCATAAGTACATTACTACAAACTACTTTGGTAACATTAAGAAATGTTACGACGAAGGAATCAACTACCTCAGAAAATGTGAGGAAAGACTACAACACGTACAAAGTATTTATGAACCACGACTTCTAGACGAAGATGAAGACAAGGGGGTTGTCAGTAGCCCAAAACTGTTTATACAACTGTTCCGAATGTCACAGATATCCAAGAAAATATCTCAGGCTAAGGAATCCATTACTCAGGATAAGCCAATATGGCATTTACAGACACTATTACAAACCTTACAAAAACAATGGCTAGAAATTGAAGAGACGCACATCGAATTACTGATGGCTGAAAGCACACTGGACAATAGCTATTTCAAGGATAATTGTTTCGAGAATACACAGACAGATTATGACATTATCATAAATTTGTTAGAAGCAAGAATAATCCAAAACTCGGGTGAAAAAGCTATGTCGACAAAATCATCAGTAAAACTTCCACGAATAAATATTCCCATATTTGCGGGGAACTATGACTCTTGGTACACATTCCAAGATTTATTTAGAAAAATAATTCACGAAGATAACTCAATTTCTTCTACAGAGAAAATGCAGTATCTTAAAACACACGTAAAAGGCGACGCAGCAAGATTAATACGTCACTTAACAATTAGCGAAATAAATTACGAAACAGCTTGGAAATTGCTTACGCAGAGATATGAAGACGAGCGCATGATTGCTACTAAGTTTATTGACAAATTATTAGATTTACCTAAAATGCAACGAGCAAACGCGGTACAATTACGAGACATGCACGACACTATAAATGAATGTCTTGAGGCACTGAAAAATCAAGGCATAAATACACCATCTTGGGGCCCTCTATTGATAAGAATAGTCAGTAGAAAATGGGACGAGGAAACAAATACCAAGTATGAAGACCAATTACAAAACAGGAATAAATTACAATCCTTCGACGAGATGATGAAATTCATGGAAAACCGTTTCAGTTGTCTTAAGTCATTTGACGGGTCGTTATCACATACTAATGGTCAACAATCACGTAATAGACAAACATCGGAAAAATATAAACGCTGTTGGCATTGTCAAAGTATGGATCATAGTATTCATTCTTGCCCTAGTTTCAAAGAGTTATGCGTCAGCGACCGATACAAAGCCGTCACGGAAAATAGAATGTGCAAGCGTTGCTTAAATCACGATGATCGGAAACAGTGTGTGAGTGCAGTTTACAAACAATGCGATATTTGTCAACATAAGGGGCACAACACATTATTACACCAATCTAAACCGTTTCAGAATAGTAATAACGCCAAAAAATACACAACAAAAAATGTAGGAATGGAGAAGCCTCAAAATATAACAACGTCGAATTTATCGGCAACAAAATACCAACACTAAAAATACAACTTTACTCGCTACCGCTATAGTAAAAACTACCTCTTATGACGGGATGCCGCAGTTGTTGAGAGTGTTATGTGATCAAGGATCAGAAGCTTCATTTTGCACTGAAGAAGTAGCACAACTGCTGGCTTACCCACGTCAAAAAATCCGAGCCGAAATAAAAGGAATCGGAGACGAAAAACCAAAAACATCAAACCATACAATCAACATTACTTTACAACCAAGGTACTCTAGCGATTATAAACTGCCAGTAACGCTAATAATACTACCAAAACTAACAAGTTCATTACCAAGGCATGACTTAAAACAATTACAAGAAAAAATCTTGGATAATGCGCTGATAGCTGACCCAACTTATTATAAAAAGGGACCAATTGATATAATATTAGGTGCCCAAGACCATAGCAAAATACTACTACAGGGTTTCGAAAGACTACGGGACGGAATTATCGCTCAAAACACACAGTTAGGGTGGATTTTATCCGGATTTTATCCCGATGACACGAATAGTGGAGCCAAAATACTGAGTATGGTGGCTTGCACTGAAGAGGTACGACAACTTACGAAAATTTGGGAATTAGAAGAAATTCCACAAAACTACAAACTCACACAGGACGACCAGGCCTGTGAAACCTACTATAAAGAAACAACGATAAGAAACCTAGATGGAACATACACGGTACGACTTCCGTTTAAGGATACAAACTTAAACTTAAACATAAACGGCGAATCGCGCAAAAAGGCCGCTGCTCGCCTCTTACAACTAGAACGACAGTTCGCAAAAAATGAAAATTTACGACACCAATACATTGAATTTATGAACGAATATTTACGTATGGGTCCTATGAGAAAAGTAGATACAAAAAACTACAACTTAGGAAAATACTACATACCACATCAGGCAGTAATTAAGGAAGACTCACTTACTACAAAGTTACGCGTGGTTTTTGATGCAAGCAGCAAAAGCAGCACAAAAATAAGCCTTAACGACAATATGTATAAAGGTCCACGACTACAACAAGATTTATCCACTATACTGCTACGATGGCGAAAACATAAGTTTGCCTTCATGGCGGATATTATGAAAATGTACAGGTTCATAAAAATTAATGATTTAGACTTCGCACATCAAAGAATATTATGGAGACTTTCTCCCAAACAAGCAATTAGTGAATATGAACTTACAACAGTTACATACGGTACAACTAGCGCACCTTATCTTGCGGTACGAACACTACAACAACTTGCCATAGACGAAAAAGATAATTACCCAATGGCGAGTCAAGCTACATTACAAGATTTCTACGTGGATGATATTTTGTCTGGAGATTCCCAGGAAAGCACAGCTAAAGAACTTCAAAGTCAGCTAATATCCATGTTAAACAAGGGTGGCTTTAAACTTAGAAAATGGTCGTCAAACAGTTCAGAGCTCCTCGAAAATATACCTGCGGAAGACAAAGACGATCAACTACTCAAGCTACCATTAGACGAGTCCAGGAAGTCATTAGGCATTTCATGGTCACCACGGGAAGACAGTTTTTATTTTCAAATAACTATAATGGAAAAAGAAAAACCAACAAAAAGATGCATTATGTCAGAAGTAGCGAAAATATTCGATCCCCTGGGTTGGTTAGCACCAATTATAATTAAATTGAAGCTGCTTATACAAGAACTGTGGACTAACGAGATAGGATGGGATCAACCTGTTGATAACATACTCCAGAAAAAATGGATTGAAGTACAAAAACACCTTAAAAGTATAGAAAAAATAAAAATTCCGCGGTGGTGTCACATAACTGATAGCACAGAGAATGAACTATATGGTTTCAGCGACGCGTCCGAGAAAGCTTACGGAGCGGTCGTATATAGCCGTGTAAAAATCAATAACAACTACTACATTACATTATTACAAGCAAAATCAAAAGTGGCACCGAAGAAACAAAAGACTACTCTACCTCGTCTCGAGTTATGTGCAGCACTCCTACTAGCCAGTTTGATCGAAAAAGTTAAAGAAGCGCTCAATTGTAAGAATATCACGATATCTTGTTGGACGGATTCCATGATCACCTTAGGCTGGATAAGAGGAGAGCCTGGACGCTGGCAAACTTTCGTAGCTAATCGGGTATCACAAATTAGACAACTTGTACCGAACGCAGAGTGGAACCATGTAATATCTGCTGATAACCCAGCTGATATCATTTCAAGAGGCCTTGAGCCGGAAAAACTTGTTAATTATTCCTTATGGTGGAATGGTCCACTATGGTTAAAAACCGATCAGATACCCACCACGAGACGTATGCCACAGCCGACTGAGGAAATCAAAAAGTGTCACACAGTTACAAGTGTTACAACTGAGATAGAAAAGAACGATCTCTGGAATAGATTTTCCAGTTTAAATAAAATGTTAAGGGTGTTATCTTACTGCTATAGATTTGCAAACAAGCAAACAATAAATAAACCAATTTCTTGCGTTGAATTAAAAAAGGTAACAAAACGAATAATTCTGAAAATACAACAACAGGAATTCGAAGAAGAATTGAAAACTATACAAAGAGGACAGCCTATGAAGAAAAATAAAAAGCTATCCACTTTAGATCCATTTATAGACGAGGATGGATTACTAAGAGTTGGAGGCAGGTTACAAAACTCTGGATTGCCTTACAACCAGAAACATCCAATACTGTTACCATACAACCATCATGTAACGTCACTAATTATACAAGACGCACATTTAAAAACGTTGCATGGAGGCAACAAATTAACATTAGCATATTTACGACAAACATACTGGATCATTAATGGAAAAAGAAAAGTGAAGAGCGTTATTAACAAATGTGTGAAGTGCATACGATACAAAGCAGACACAAACTCGCAAAAAATGGGAATTCTACCAAAAGTACGAGTGACGGAATCATATCCATTCAGTCATACTGGAGTGGATTATGCAGGTCCAATACAAACCAGAACTATGAAAGGAAGAGGTCACAAGTCTTACAAGTCATACATTGCTGTCTTTGTATGCCTAGCAACAAAAGCAATACACCTAGAATTGGTGGGAGATTTGACAACAGAAACATTTATCGCTGCACTACGCAGATTCATGGCACGTAGAGGTCATGTGTCACACATGTATAGTGACAATGCAACAAATTTCGTAGGTGCAGCCAACTTCTTACATCAAGAAATATTACAAATCACGCAATCGCCGCAATTCCAAAGCGCAATAACAAACATAGGAACTGAGTGGCATTTTATTCCTCCGTCATCTCCACATTTCGGTGGCATTTGGGAAGCTGGCGTAAAGTCAGTGAAACATCATTTACGACGAGTAATCGGAGATACGACTCTAACATACGAGGAAATGACCACCTTACTACACCAAATTGAAGCGTGTTTGAATTCAAGACCATTGTGTGCGCAAACCGAAGATGTTAATGACAACACTATACTAACTCCAAGTCATTTTCTTATTGGCCGAGAAGCAGTAGGAACACCAGATCCGATGGAAAACATTAATACTGACTTAATGAATAGATGGAAACAGATACAAAAGATGAAAAAAGATTTTTGGAACAGTTGGACAAAAGACTATCTACATCAACTTCAGCAAAGATACAAGTGGAAACAAGCACATGAAAATGCTAAAATTGGAACTGTAATACTAGTAAAAGATGACAATGTAAAACCAAGTAAATGGCCGTTGGCAAAAATCACAGAAGTCCACCCGGGAAATGATGGGGTAGTTAGAGTGGTAACAATTAAAAAATCAACAGGAGCAGAACAGAAGAGATCAATTCATACATTGATCCCGCTCCCTGTAAACGAAAACAAAGAAATTGGTACAACGAGTAAAGACATACAAACGGCTACACAATGTAACATATCAACAGCTACCACAAACAGAAGAGGTATACGATCACCGAAAAATTGGATAAAGGATTTACTATTACAAACAATACTTGTTTTATTAATTGGCACCATATCAAGTACGCCTACATACACATTAATAAAAAAGTTAATTAAAAAAATCAAAATACCCGACTGCTTAAAAAGCGAACTAAAAAGACGTAAACAAGAAGAAAATCATGCTGTGCAGTCGGAGGATACATATCCGCGAGCTGGCTGACCAAAACCAGATGTATCCTCCGACTGCACAGCATGATTTTCTTCTTGTTTACGTCTTTTTAGTTCGCTTTTTAAGCAGTCGGGTATTTTGATTTTTTTAATTAACTTTTTTATTTATAACTTTTTAGTTAACATTTTTTTCGAATTAGATACATTTAAATATATGAGTGTTATATATTTTTGAAATCGCCTCTAAAAACCCTTTATTTTGATACCCCACACGATGGGTTTGGAAGAAATAATAAAATTGGCCCCCCACAATATGGCGCCCAAAAGCCGCCATTTTTCTATTTTCCAATTTTAATGTAGCCTATGACACTCGCAAGGTTAAGACGAATCGATTGACGTATGAACCATCAAAATCGGTCAACGCGTTTGGTCTCTGGAACGCCACATAGGAACAAACATACATACATACATACATACATACATACATACATACATACATACATGCATACATACATACATAGACTGATAAACACATTACCCTCCTTCGGCAGTCGGGTAAAAAATATAGATCCAGGATTGTATGTGGAAAAAATAGGAACTGCAACTATCAATCGAGGAATGTTTAGAATTGAAACAGACTACGAGAGAGAAAGTTTAGAACTAGACCAAGGAAAGATTGAAAAAATAACGTCACAATTCCAACAATTTTGCATAAATACGCAAAAAATCATGTACGAAACGCATTGCAACGAATTTTATCACCATTTAAACGAAGAAAAAACAAAGTTTAAGACAACAAAAGGATACCTAACAGAAATAAGAAATAATAGGAAGAAAAGAGGTGTATTAGGTCAACTCTTAACATCGGTGTTTGGAGTTAATGACGAAGTATACAGAGACATAGATACATTAAATAACAACCAGCAGAAACTTATTGATGCTGCCAACCATCAAACAAAAATAATGATATCTACAATCACAACTGTAAACCAAACTGAAGAGCAAATCAAAAAAAAGCTAGATAAATTCCAAGCAAAACTAAATGAAGCAATATCATTTATGAATCAGAACAATGTTTGGTATAAAAAGATTGACAACAACCACGTTAAAATACAAGTAATGCAAGCCTATGAGTTAGCAAACAATTTCATCAATGAAATAATGGATTACTATACAGGTTTACTTGAAATTTATTTACAAAAAGCAAATGTATATAGCACATTAACACCAACACATGTCAGCAACATAATAAAAACGGCTAATCAAAAGTTACCATCAAACTTAAAAATCATTCAGGATCAAATAATACAGACTGAGATGAATGTAAATACTACTCACATAAGAGTATATGCTCACTTTCCAATACACGACGTAACAAAGTATACACTCATACATGTCACGCCTATTCCAGAGAGGAAAACTGATGGATCGTTTGAGTGCTTCTCTATTCAGCAGACTTTCATGGGGTTCGACTACAACAACGAGCGTTACTTTGAACTGAGTCAAGAAGAATTTAAAGATTGTCTTCATAGCAATACAGAATTTGTCTGCTATCCTGTAGTTGTCAAGAACATGCAATTAAATAAAAATTGCATAGTTGATCAACTCTTTAGAACTGAGAACTACACACAAACTCAATGCACGTCAGAAATCTACAAAATGTCGACAGATATTGTATGGAAGCAATTATTCATGCAAAACACTTGGCTCTTCGTAACGACAAAACCAGTAGCCATATCGATTGTGTGTGACGGACAAAGACAAGAAATAACGATTCACGATGTTGGAGTTCTACATATCGCCGAGAATTGCGTTATTAAAACACTTAAAAACATACTTGCTGCAAAAAGATCAACGACTGTGACAGTGCTAGCTTCTTATTCTAAAACAACGAATTTCTCCATTAATACGCAGATTTCACAAACAAACATTAAAGATATATCGAAAGAAGAAGTAGTGTTAGACAGGACAAAAGGAATTTTTGACCATTTAGTCACATCTGAAACTAGCTTACAGACTCAACTAGATAACACAATTTGGAAACAGTTACAGTCTCATACATACATAGCTAGCATCAGTACTTCACTCATAATCATAACTTTAGCATTTGTTTTAATTTATTTTGGTCCACAGGTGTTGAATCGACTTAGAGCCGTCATTACTGCGAGAAGAAACACTGCGCCACCTACTCAATTGCCCTCGATCGTCAGCAACATACCACACACGCAACTAACAGAGCAGCCGTACGGCATACCACGCAGGGTGCCCACTCGAGCACAGCAAACTGGAGAAGGCCAGGCCAGACCATACGAAACCATTGAGCTGTACCAACTACGGTCCTGTCCCTGAGGAGTCGCCAGAATGTTCAATGTTAACCTTTGAACATCGAATCAGCACTTGGCCCGGCGACGACTACACGAGCGGCCTAGTTAAAATAATGACTGAGTTGCATCTTACACGCATGAAACACATACAACTTTGTATAATAGTGTGTATTAAGTTAAATTAGTATATAAGCTGTACATCTTGTAAAATAAAGCAGATTTGAATTTTATATTCTTGTCTCATTACCCCTCACTGTGGCCAAGACACCTTTAGCCATCTCTGATCAGTCCCGTGAGTCTGCGGGCTGGCAGTGAGTTTATCCTTCCCGAACCTGGACATCCTGTCTACTATCCGTCTGTAACCTTAGGTCGCATGGTGCAGACATCCTGAACTTATTTATATATTTATATATCACTACTAGGTATATGGTAGGTTAGGGCTGTAGGGCTTATAGGGATTATAGTCGTAGGGACTGTTAGGCTTATAGGTTCAGTAGGCGCGTGACGTATCATATCCCTACATGTACTAACGCACCCTCAACAGTATTGCGACTTCACGTGACATCTGTTTGGAGTGGTTAGACACCCTGGTATACTCTCATTCCACCGGTTTTGTTTAAGTTTCATGTTATGGGGTTAATCTATTCTGGCTTCACTTTGGGTATTATAGGTAGCTAGTCTATAGAACTGGTCCATTATATACCACAACTAAAAATTGAAAAATAAAAAGCTTTTTACAAAAATTACAACCGACTTCCAAAAAAAAACCACTACAAAGTGAAAAATAACTTCAATTTCGGAAGTCAGTGTTCCTGTTTTGGTTTCTTCGCTTTTTGACACCAACTTCCGAAATTGAAGTCATTTTTCACTTTGTAGTGTTGTTTTTTGGAAGTCGGTTGTAATTTTTGTAAAAAAGTTTTTCTTATTCTTATTGATCGGCTCGCGGTCGACCACTATCTCACCTGATGCTAAGCGACGATGTGGTCTATATCAGAATTTATACTTTTTTGATCTTGTATCTGATGTTCATGTACCTGTTATATTGTGTGTCTTTCAGTCTGTGCTAAATAAATGTATTTTCTTTCATTTTCTTCACATTATCTGTACGAAAAGAAACATTTGGCCTGTAGTAGAACAGTAACATGCTCAAATTATAAACTATTATTTAGGTAACAGCTGCGCAATGCGACAATTTTTAACACCCGACGGAAAAAGAAGGGTGTTATAAGTTTGACGTGAGTACCTGTGTGTTTGTGTATTTTTGTATTTTAGTATCTGTCTATGGCATCATAGCTCCTAAACGGATGAACCTATTATGATTTAGTTTTTCTGTTTGAAAGGTGACTTTATATAGAGTGTTCTTAGCTATGTTTGTTGAAAATCGGTTCAGCCGTTCTAAAGTTATGACCGTTTTACTGTTTGAATCGGGGTGTTATCGCAAAATATCGTGTCATAATTACGTGTTCAATAGATTGCTGATTGAAGCGTGTCTGTCAGGCAGGCGCTTTAATTTGTGTAAACTATTTCATCATCACTGCTCTAAAAACGGTGAAGGAAAACATCGTGAGGAAACAAAAATTCGAAGACATGTGACCTCCACCAACTCGCACTGGGCCCGCGTGGTAGATTAAGGCCCATCCCCTCTTACAGAAAGGAGGCCTGTGTCCCAGCAGTGGGAACATTAAAATGGCTGATGATGATGATGATGAAACAAAAATGTGTCGGGGGTTTGAAAATGGTGATTAACGTAACTTTTCAAACCGCTAGCAAATGCAGCTGAAGCTTGTTCGATGTATTAAAACACACAGGCTTGGCAATGATCGATCAGGTTGTATAAAAACAGAGCACGCCTCATTAAGCGGGCAGATGAGAGAGATGAGTCGTTAGAATTTTAATGCCGGTCGGAACATGTACTTATTTATGACTGATGAGAAAACATTATTGAGTATAGGGATGATTTGGGATTGTTTATTACCATAGTCATCCATTGATCATATTTATATTTATGTTATGGACTAATTGATTAATACGGCATTATTCAAAATGTTCAGAGTAGGCAATATGATAAAAACTATAGGCATATAATATTTATCGACGCCGAGTTGCCAGCCTGTCGGTTTTTTATCGGTTACATTTCGGGGAGTGTGCGACGGAACTGCACAATTTGATTCCACCTAGCCCTTTCCATCATCGGACTACAAGACGTACGGCCATGCGCCATCGGTACATGGTGGACATCCCTCCCATACGCACAAAGCGTTTTGCTAATACTTTCATTGTGCGCACAGCTAGGGAGTGGAACTCCCTTCCGGAGTCTTTGTTCCGTGATAGCTACAACCTTGGGGTCTTTAAGTCAAGAGTGAATAGTTTTCTTCTAGGTAAGCGTGATTCACGTCGCTTAACATCAGGCGAGATAGTGGTCAAACGCGAGCCTAAAGATAAAAAAAACAACCGGGCTTTCTAAATAATGCCCATCACTTATTGAGCCGCGTAATACATGTGTTTCTGTGTGATGCGTTACTTTAAATTATTTTAATGTTGACATTGGTTTTAATATAAAATACGTAAGTACGATTACTATTTAAGTAAAAAATTCGACAATTTAGGTATGCAGGGTCTAAAGTGCCCTAAGCTTCGGAGCTCGCTTCTCTCGCTCTTCGAATAATTCATTGACCATAATTATCGAATTGCCCAACCGTTACGTAGCAATATTCATAATGAGCAGACAATGTGATAAATATAGAAGTTTAAATCAGTATTAATTAAATTGCCCGATTTGACTTGACTATATACATAATGCCCGGACATTATACGTAGCGCGCTGATTGATCACTTGGTCTATGACATACATAATGTATACCAAGACAAAAAAACAAAAAAAAACATTAAAATAAGAAGCATACAATTGGCGGCCTTATCGCATTTTAGGCAACCTGTATACACCTAAGTGAAGAGCGAGCGTGTGTGTTTACCTGTATAGGTCTGGTTGTTGTCATGTCGTTTTCCTATAACTTACCTGCCGGCGGCCATGAAATAATAGTCATCTTGAACTAATTTCGGCCAGTGTGCCCAACCTAAGCGGAGATTGCCCAATTGATCATTGGCACGGGTGATTGATTATAAGTTGATCAAGGTAAAGAAGAATTGGTACTGCTAAGTACTATCCAATAATTTTAGTGTCAACCATAGGTGCTTTATTTCTTTGCATGCTCAGGCATTGGTTCGCTAACTGACCTCCTTCCGGTCAAGCCAGATTGCCGTAACATTGGACAGAGTGAGGGGAGAAAGATTGCACCTGTGTTTGCGCACACACTTGTACATTAAGAAATCTGTGGAAATAAAGGATATTTTTCAAAAAACCATTGTTCTCGTCAAAAGGTTTGCATTTGCCAATACATCTGCCAGATACAATGATTTACAAGCACAGTGTGATCACCACAGTTATATCAGTTTACGCGGAATGTTGGTTCAGTACAGAATATTTACCGGCCTTTGATGATTTATACAAACTGCTGCCGTGATTTAAGGCCCCATACAAAGCCGCGCTAGTGCGTGACACGGACGATAGTGTCCGCAGGTTTATGCAACGTGTTGCTGTTACAGCTGTGACGTATCGTTGCAACCTGGAACACTGCAGCTTAAAGAAGAAAAAATGTTTAAAGAATGTTGCTTTGGTTTAATATAAGTGCAGTGTGTCGAGATGCTGGGCTTCTGCTGAGTGTTAACGTGTCCATGCGTACCACAATGTATACTTCAATGATTTGTGGCCTAACTTGTTCTATTACTAGTATATATATATACTTCCAGTTCCATGATACTTGGAGTTGCCGTTACGCGTTTTTCTCTTCCATTCTTTCCTGTTAACCGTATCGCTACCATTTTGCAATTTTTTTTAACCTGACACTATATTTTATTTAGCCTCCCAATAGTACTCAATATCTATTTTAAATTACATATTGATATTGAAGTAAAATTTGTTACAAACCGAAACTCGAAAAGCTAGATCACTAATACAGAACCGATCTCTGAAAGTACAAAATTAATTTTAAAGTAATATGATAAATTCCTTTGTAGATAAATGCCATAACACACTTCAGCTGCACAAAGCTCGATTTCCAAACGATAATACTGATTAATTCCATTCGCATATCCGTATGTCAACGCAGCTTTACAATTCACCCGACTTTACACGATGATTCCCGAATATTGCCGAGTGCTTCTACTATTACGGACAAAAGTGAAGTACGCCCTTGGGCCTATATATTAAGGCCTTTTCTATTCCCGAAACACTCATTTAAAGGCCTGTTTGCTAACAATCAGTATGTGATGTATTCCGAGGATACAGGCATTTGGACGTAGGTGATCCCTGGGCTAGATAAAATGTCGTATTTCTAGTTAAAATGTTGTAGGTATGATAGTGAACTTCATGATAATATATTCTAAAAATTAGAAATGATTTCTTATTAATTTTATGGTTTGACAAAAAAAACTTTAAAAAAAAGAACAACCGACTTCCAAACAAACACACTACAAAGTAAAAAATAACTTCAATTTCGGAAGTCGGTGTTCTTGTTTTAGTTTCTTAGTTTTTTGACACCGACTTCCGAAATTGAAGTTATTTTTTACTTTGTAGTGTTTTTGTTTGGAAGTCGGTTGTTCTTTTCTAAAAAGGTTTATTTTTTACTTTTTAGTTATGGTACATAATGGACCAGTTATATAGGCTAGATACCAATTATGCCCAAAGTGAAGCCAGAATAGATTAAACTTAAACAAAACCGGTGAAATAAAAGTATACCAAGGTGAACTGCTTACACTTGCGTACCCCTTTAGAGCGTACCAGTGTGATGTTATGTTATGAATTAATGGAAAACAAACAGAAACAAACATCAATGCACAATAAACAGAAATGCGATCCCGAGTGATTTGCTCTCTTTTATTAAAGAGTTCTGATGCATATCGTCGAAGTTCTTCTTCAGATCTTGATGAAAATTAAATGGGAACACATGACAAGCACTAGCTATCAAATAAAAAAGAATCATCAAAATCGGTTCACCCAGTAACAAGTTCTGAGAGAAAACACATTAAAAAAAAAACAGTCGAATTGAGAACCTCCTCCTACTTGGGAAGTTGGTTAATAAGGTAATATTTAATGTTGTTACAGAAGCAGAAAACTGTATAGGAACATCATACTTGAAAGTTTGTGAGTCTCTTACTATTTAAAATAAATAATTTAAGTATATTAAACTTTTTCGCCATCTCACTCAATATTTGAATGAACATGTCGGTAGGTACATAAAGCAAAATATACTGTGATTTTTCATTTCGTAGACTAAACTGACAGCTGCCAATGAAGTTATTTTTTTTAAATGTGGCACTTATAAATAGGCGAAGTAATATTCCCGTTGATATTACACGTGTTCATATATGTCTAGTTTGCTGTGTGTACATGAAGTTTCATAGTTGCCCAAAAATAAGTGTCAATTCAATAAGTATCAGTTAACATTTCAACCAATTTGGTTAAACTATAATCTAATGCTTTTAACAACAATTTATGAGTCACAAACCACACTTCCCTTTTTCCAAACAACGCGAAAACCGAAACCAAACTGACACAGAAACACAGGATATAAGCAATTTAAAAACAGAACGGGAAAATAAAGAACTGTTTACACTCACAGACTAAAGTATGAAAGTGGCTAGCGCGCCACAAAACAAAAATGCTATCTACACTAAAACCGGTGTAAGTGCAACCGCTAGTGTGTCCACACCGCAATACTGCCGTCCAATGAAAAAGCGGCGCATCTGCCATTTTCATATATAAATCAAGGTGCGTCTAGTAAAATTTTTGATATTTTATATTCCCTTACTTCATAACTTGATTACAAAAGTGAATATCGCCGTATATTTTTCATAATTTCAGATCCTTTTTTTTTCTCCGTTTCGTGTTTCGCTTTGCTCGTGTTAACCAGTTGGGTGGTGTTTAGGAAGGCAGTTGCTCCATGAGAAATACTGACATTCAGCTGCATCCGCTTAGGGTAAAGACCCTAGTTGGGTTTACCCAACCCCTCAGCCTTTAGGCTTGGCAGATTGATTTTGTATTTTCGTCAGATGTGACCTGTTTTCTTATGGTGGGCAGAATACTGCACTCATGTTAACCGCCAAAAGTTTGGGAGTGCATGACGCAGCTAATAAACGCTTCCTAGTACAGCATTCTGTTGCAGCTTCGGGAACATTAATTAGGGACTGCTATGGTAGGAGGAAAGTTTTGAAGCGGCAATAGTTCAACGATTAAGGCACGGACTGGTGGAGAGGTTGTGTGCTTGAGTCTCATTTGTTGCATTGAACAGCTTGTTGATGTGAATTCACGCGGCTTCTATGCAAGCCATATCTCATTTTCACACATCTGTGTTGCTACGGCGTAGAGGTGACGCAATGCTTGCTACGGGGCGCGCGGCGTAGCGATTGCTACGTTTGCTACGATTATATATATTTGATTTAGGCGGGCCGCATACGTACGTTTTCCGCATTCGATTTCCGAATACGGAATACAGATTCGGAATTCCGTGAACCTAACGCAGACGTTAGTTTTTTCTTGTTTGGCTGGCATTCGATACGTACGTACGGAAAGTGTTCCATTCGAAAAAAAGCGGACGTGTGCGGCAGTCAATGTATTTTATTAGCGTATGGTGCATTCGTGATTCCGAATACGGAAAACGAATTCGGAAATCGAATTCGGAAAACGTACGTCTGTGGCCCGCCTTAGGTGTGCGTTTTTATTTATAACAATTTATAATAGTACAAAACCATTCCACAAAAAACGATGCATAAAAGTCGTCTTTTCCATCTCTTGTCCGAATTTGCCCGGAGCCAGAGCAGCATTTCTTTTTCTTTCATACATCTCTTTTCATTTACGCGTCAAAAACGCTGACAAAAAGTATTTTAAGTAAAATCACACCGAATTCTATTAAAACTCATTTTTAATCATTTAATATTCGGACTTCAAAATATGACAAAGTTATTTCGAATGTGCGACGTACCGTTCTACCTACATTTGCGAAATGACGTCATTATCGCCCGGCTCTCGACGTCTGAAATATCTTTCTGATTGCCTGCCTTCACCCGTGGATGCTGTGACATTAATGAAGGACAAGAAGCTATGTAAAGTGTCCGTTCTAATAGCTTTCGCAAAGCCCATCATACGGGCCCTTTAAATAAGGCGGGGTCCAGACTGGTAATAATATTTTTATTTGTTTGTGTGACAAACTGAGCGCCAGTTTGTCACACAACTTTCAGACACAACAATATTTATTTTGTAATCGAATCATTCTACGCTGATCCAGTCCTGGAAAAAAGCCACCCGCCACTTCTTCGATCACTTATATGATACTTGATCAAAACTGATGTCTATATATGCCTTTAACAAATATAGTTGGCCTTTGGCCGTGTTATGTGTTAGCTTTTCTTTGATAAATACATCTTTTATTTGTTAAGAATGAAATTATTTATTTTTAACATCAAATAGTACTTAAAAGTTGTTCAATTGATTATCCTAGAAAATATTCGAATGCCAATGACGTCACATGGAATTACAGTTGTCGGATGGAGGGAGAATGTTCGGACACGAGGCGGGTTGAGTCAGTTCGTCAGTCTAGTCTGGGCGGGCTTGGAAAATTGTAGCGTTGTCCTAAGTGGATACATTGTATGGAGGTGAAGATAGCTTAGTGTGAAATGGAAAATAAATAATAGTTCAAAGTCCAAACTGTGTTTTATTGCTGAATTACCAACTACACTTGAGTATTATTAATTCTTGAGTATTTTTCTACCCACTGACCTACCAGATTTGAACTAGCTCAGTTGTCTATCTAGTGATCTATTACATTTCAGAAGTGGAACAAACACGCCTATTACTATATTCTTACTGCTTGTTGCGTTTGTGCTTTGAAATCGCTTATAGAACGAATTTGTTAGGTTTGGTTAATTTTGAGCTCGAACGCACCATTTCAAAGGTATTTTCATAATACCCTACAAAACTTTTTAAACTTCTTTTGCGTAGGTTAGTTATTCAAAAACCATTTTTATCGAAAAAAAATCGATGTTTTATTACTTATTATCCTATTCCGGACGAAGATAAATCATAAAACTTGGTCTAGACGTTCTTGAGTTATCAGTGGAGTAACTAACACAACTT
Organism: Anorthoa munda; assembly: GCA_945859665.1. Lineage (NCBI taxonomy): Eukaryota > Metazoa > Arthropoda > Insecta > Lepidoptera > Noctuidae > Anorthoa > Anorthoa munda. The sequence goes on from OX243913.1 coordinate 1,390,406, forward strand.
TGATTTATATATATATAGATAGGTAGGTATACATACCAATTGATGAAACCTTCATAAATGTACTGTTATAAGAAACCAACAGACGATATAAATCAATTTAGAAATATGCTTAGGAAAGTAGGTACCTAGTCCTAATAATATAATAGGTACACAGCCGTTTTGAGAATGAAAAAAAACCTTAAAAGCCTTTAAAAGTCGTTTAAATCAACCCGATACACACCAAAAATTAAAAAAAAACCACGTGATCTAAATAGAATTAAGAGATTACAAAAAAAATAAGTGAACCAGCGATTGTACAACTCATGATAAACCTTTTGTGGTAAGATGGGACCCGCTGTAATATATTCTGCAAACAGGGGGGCTCTTATAATATACCCCGTACAAAAGAGGGATGGAAGAAAAACAAGATGAGAATGTACCACATATCCGGCTTATTTAGTTCTTGCCGTATTGTTTAGAAAATTTACTCTAAAGGATAGTTCAATTTGTATAGGATACCGGGACAAAGCTTGCGATAAGTGGTTGTTTTCTATTTTATTTATTGTGCAAAATTCAAGAGACGTTTTTTGCAACTTGCATGACAAGTATTTTACATGATATGCTGTTTGCAAAACTTGATTTCGTTAAAAAATAAACATTCACAAAACGAGCAATGATAGTTGCATATAATTTAATAAAAATTAAACGGGTGTGTAACGTTTAATATAATAACAAAAGATCTAATGATCATATGACCTAATTTCATTAAATATACTTTTTTTAATATAACGATCAATTGTTATAATGAATTATTAATATAATTTATTTTTATATGGTATAATGAACATTTTATAGAATGCACATTTGATATAATATTCATTTAGTATAATATTCAGTTACTATAATATTCAAAATTTCTATACAACTTTTAATATAATATATAGAAACGTCTACTTTGTTTTGTATATTTTTGCAAAAAGTGATTAAATTTTAAACGCCCGCCATTTCCGTGCTAGCAAAACAAGCACCACATAAATATTGCTCGTTATTAATTTTCTTTTATGCCGATGGACGGATATTTTTTATTTTTCTGTCTGTCATACAGCTAAACTATTTATTGTATGTGTTGAGTATTGCGATTTAATATTTGTTTTAATAATTAAAATGACTACTAGAAATTTCAGTACCTACATTCAAAAGTGCTAAAGGTGGACAACAACTTTGTGTAAATGGATACATTTATAACAAAAATAGGCAAGTGGACGATAATGTTTATTGGATTTGTGTTTTCTTATTCTCTTCCATCACCGGCTTGTAGTTAAATAGGACGAATCTGTGCCAAAACCGAGTCGACCCCGACCTCACGTAGTCTTTTGGCTGCTACCCCTAAAGTGTATATAAAACCGGCCAATTGCGAGTCGGACTTGCGCACGAAGGGTTCCGTACCACTATCGCAAAAAACGGCAAAAAAATCACGTTTGTTGCATGGGAGCCCCACAATATTTAATTTATTCTATTTTTAGCTATAGTGTTATATTTGTTGTTATAGTGGCAACAGAAATACATCATCTTTGAAAATTGCAACTGTCTAGCTATCACGGTTCATGAGATACAGCCTGGTGACAGACGGACAGACAGACTGACAGATGGACCGCGGAGTCTTAGTAATAGGGTCCCATTTTTACCCTTTGGGTACGAAACCCTAAAAACCGGAGGCGCGAAGGGACAGCAACTCTCGCCCGCTGTAACAAAGCATATAAGCCGAAGCTGCGGAGGTGAGCATGGGTGCCTATCCTTTTTTACGTAAGGGCGAAGGGGTTGCACTTCCCACAGCGCCGGAGACGATGCAGAAGCTACTTTAGTGTTTTGAGGTTAGGTTACGATAATTTGTTTTTTTCAAGAACGGTGCGTTACCTTATAAAATTAGTTGATATGAAAATTAGGTGAAATGAACGTTATATGAAATGAGCATTATACAAATTAAAAATTATATGAAATGAACGTTATACTAAATGTTGTTAGAGCAATTCGATCATATGAAATTAGGTCATGTTTTTATAGCATATGAAAATTATATCAAGTGAACGTTATTTTAAGTGATATTATACTATCTGGTATTATACCAAACATTACACACCCAAATTAAGTTCTAATGTTGAAGTTAGTACATACAAACTTCCCAAAATACTGAATTTTATAAGCAGTTCTTAGTTCTCCAGCAGAAATTCAAATCTCCAGATGACCAAATTCTATGTTAGCGTGGTACGAGTAGTATAATCAATTCTAAGGAATATTAAGCAATATAAAAACCAATTTAAAAAAAATAACCACAATAAAACGATTAAACGAAAATCCAGCCCGCAATAGACACAAGTTCCATTAGTGATGTAGTTTTATTAATAGTTTTAAAGGAAACATCGCAACGATGCGGCAGACTGTGTGCTTCCAGAAACTGTTATACGGTTATTGTTACAAACGGGCTATACGTGTCCACTGTTAATGCACTGTAATCACAGAGCAAGGAAAACCTCTCTGCGGTCGCTAGGCCAGTATAGAATCAAAGTTCTCGACATAGCTCACAGAAATAGCAGGCTGAAGTTGCAATGGGCCGGCAATATTAGCCGTAGAACCGATGTCCGATGGAATAAACGTGTTCTTAAGTGGACATCGCGAATTGGTAAACATAAGATGGGATGCCCTCAGGCTTGGTGGAGCGACGATCTGTCCAGCAGAAGACTCCTGTACGCTGATGATGATTATAAAGTCACTTCTACAGGTGGCAGTAAAGGTTGTCACTGTCAGCAATTTGTTTTTCCTCTTAGGCAACCTAGTCAATTTAGACTTTTGCACTTTGTGGTAAATCTATAATGTACCTGACAGATGTTTTTTTAAATTCTTATTAGATCCCACAGGCTACAGTATCACCGTCGTCACTATGACATACAAAAAACAGAGAGGTATTGGCCGCAAAATCGCATTATCGCTTTTTACAGAGTAGTAATTTTTTCTGAGGGAATTGCCCAGTCCATTCATCAGGTTTGGTTTTGATAACAGCGGACGACCATGACGAAAAATGAGCCCAACACACTTTCAGCGTTTCAAACTTTATTAGTATATCACTACCTACATGCTGCCGGACGCGACGATTCCGTACTCTGTGAGTGAATGTTCGGTGCTAATGTTCCTTCTAATGTGGCTAATGTGAAACTCCTAATGTAGTTACTTGCAGCATTTAATACAAGCAAATAACCGTGTCCTTTGAGCCGGGTAAAAATGCTGCTCTCCATTTATGTAAGTAGGTATACGGTTAAATGCTTTAAATACTTACCGCTCACAGAAAATAAAAGGCTGATAATACCAGGCACTTCCATCTAGAATTCAGATAGGTAATATTTTACACCCAAAGGCTTGCACTTGGCGTGTGTAGTAATGCAATTATGATAATATAATACAGTCTTTTATGAATATTCAAGCTAGCAAGTATGATTTCGCAAAATTGGCACCTACGGGTAAAGTGTGTTTAAACCCTGCTCATTTATATTCTATGCATGGAGCCGATTTGATTGGCTCTCTGTGAACACTCCGATGATTGCAAATTTCAAATACAGCGAGGATTTATCTACCTCCAATATCGATGACTAATAGCTTTGCGAGTTGACATGTCTCCGCATCTCTCTTGTAGATTTTGTCAATAATATTTTTACGGTGTATTTTCCTTACAAGTCTTATTTAATAAACAAATACGGTGTGAGTGGTATTAAAAACTGCATCGAATTGAAATCGTTGAAATTTGTATCCGATAATTACCCGAGTATAGTTTTTATCTGTGGTATCGTCCACTAGGCTAAAGTGTTTTTAACATTCATTTTTATTTATTATTATTATTATTTATTTATATATATCTTTGTACTTGGTAGTTTTAAACTTTACAAAACATCGGCAGGCTTATTACGTATCTTTTGCAAGAGCAAAACGATAGCGATTTTTGCACAATAATTGCGCAAATCGTCGTTTGTATCCGAGAATTACCCGAGATAGTTTTTATCTGTGGTATCGTCCACTAGGCTAAAGTGTTTTTAACATTCATTTTTATTTATTATTATTATTATTTATTTATATATATCTTTGTACTTGGTAGTTTTAAGCTTTACAAAACATCGGCAGGCTTATTACGTATCTTTTGCAAGAGCAAAACGATAGCGATTTTTGCGCAATAATTGCTCTTCCATACAAAAGTTTTAGAATTGTTGGCGGTTTTTCTTTTAAATAAATGCATTTGAAAGACAGCGAGCGATTAGAAAACGATTGTGTAGGACCTACCATACCTACACTACAGGTAATTCCGACTTTTATGACATAAAGCGTTTGATCGCTATCGTTTTGCTCTTGCAAAAGATACGTAATAAGCCTACCGAACTGCGTTTGTCCCTAACAGGAACGAATTTCTAATTTCTTTTAGATTACGCTCCCTTCCAGCTACCCACAAAACTGCAAATTCAGTGAACAACCACCATGAGACTATGGAGGTTCCCATCCAGATAGCGAGACGGAGACGGCCTTGTTTTATTCATACGTCTCGCAACTAAGGTTGGGAGTTTAGCATACATTTGAATGGGAATGTCTCATCCGAAAAACTGTTCCGTTAAATACGTCCCACGTGGAACATACTTGCTGATAGCAGTTGCTTGCTGTATCTACTATTAGAGGAAGTATTTTGTAGTTTTTTGAAGACAGAACCGCAAAGGTTACGTACTCATAACTCCGACTACGAGGTTGGATTTCATGAAAACCAATTTTTTTTTTCGGAAATATTCTAAAATGCAGAATGCAAACAGAAAAAACCGGCCAAGTGCGAGTTGGACTCGCACACGAAGGGTTCCGTACCATTATCGTAAAACACTGCAAAAAAATCATGTGAGTCCCCTTAATTTATTTTATTTTAATTTAATAATAATTATTTTTTGAAGAGAATATACAACTAAACATTCTGTGAATATTTCAAGCGTCTACCTGTTGCCGTTATTAATATAGAGCAAAAAACGGCAAAAATATCACGTTTGTTGTATGGGAGACCCCCTTATACCCAATTATTTTATACTGTTTTTTTTTTAATAACTTTTCCCCACACTAGGAATTTCTTCCTGTATCGTGGGTGCGTTTACAAACATATAAACTCACTTACACAAACACCCAGAGCCGGAAGAACTATCTGTAGGTCATACAAATATTTGATCCGTGCGGGAATCGAACCCGCGACACGCAGCGCAGCAGTCAATCGCTCGCAACCACTGCGCCAACCGTGCGCCCGTGCGTGTGTTTTTAGTATTTGTTGTTATAGCGGCAACAGAAATACATCATCTGTGAAAATTACAACTGTCTAGCTATCACGGTTCATGTGATACAACCTGGTGGCAGACGGACAGACAGACAGACGGATCGCGAAGTCTTAGTAATAGCCCTAAAAACCCTAGTACTAACCCTAAAAACGCAATCATACTTTGCTGTGCGGCGCAAGTTCACTAAGTCTGCTACGACGAGAAACGCCCGGAATTCCTTAGTCCGTAAGCAAAAGCCAGATAGACAGAACAACACAATGGGTAGGTGGTTCTTCGTTTATGTTTTTAGGCCCACTTGCAATGCAGCACAAATGACCAAATTATTGGTATTTTGTCATTCTTTGTCATCAAATAGGTATTATATAAATATTACATAAGCGCTGATCGAATTTAAATCATCGTAATATTTCTATCAATTGTTTGAAGAAGAAAAAGACAGAAATGATGTTTTTAAGTGGACCCCGGAGTCCTGTTACAAACAAGACTTGAAAATCATGAGTGCAATCTCGCGCTTTATTTTGAACGAGTTCCTAGTTTTTGCACTCATATAATCGGATATTTTGTAGGCATTCCTTATAGCTAGTATGGGCAAAACTGTGGCACATGTAAGTTAGTCCGAACTGAACAATGAATGCCTGGAACTCAATGCAGCCCGGTCGCGTAGGTATTAAAATGCCTACGCTCAACGTTGGCAATGCAATCGATCGCAGTCCGGCGAGGGTCCGACTCGGACCATTGGAATTTGAACGACCACTAATAAGCCCAGAGCTTTTCATGCTTTGAAAACTTTGTTCTGTTACATTTTTATTGCGTTTCTATTTACATAGATAGGGAATTGTACAGAATCTATAATAACTGTTAACTTTACATATGTAAGATGATGATGAATTTTTATGAGGAGTTAAAAATGAGATCAATATGAATCACCGTGCGAAAAAAATAATATCTAGGTACTTCAAAAAATCATTGAAGTAACTTTTTTATTTATAACTTTTTAGTTAACATATATTTTTCGAATTAGGTAAATTTAAACATATAAGTGTTTTATATTTTTGAAAGCACCTCTTAAAACCCTTCATTTTAATACCCGACACGATAGGATTGGAAGATAATAAAAATTGGTTCCCCACAATAATGCGCCCAAAAGCTATTTTCCAATTTTAATTATTATTTCTTTATTTATCTTTATTCTTATTACATTTTTAAATAATTATTTTTAAAAAGAAAATTTAAAAGAATCATTTAAAAATATAGGCCCACCGATATCGGGAACAGGGTCCAAGCTACCGGTGGTTAGGCTTCAGAGACAGGAACCTCCTCAAAATGCAAGCCGTATCAAGGAGTACCTACTGTCTTCTGTATCAGGCCCTTGATCCAACCGCGCAATGACAGTCTCGTCAGATGGTCATCGAAGCTATTGGCCATCAGGCCGTTGGCCGTAACGACAATCGGCACAATGATCGCCGAGTCCACATTCCACATGTCGACAGCTTTGTGTGTTAAGTCGAGATACTTGATTTGTTTCTCTTTCTCAGCTTTCACGAGGTTCTCTTCATGTGGGATGGTGACATCGATTATCATTGTGCGGCGCGCTAATCGGTCTATCACCACCATATCCGGCTTATTGGCAACAAAATTCCTATCAGTGATGATAGACCGATCTCAGTACAACGTGGCATCGTCATTTTCGAGAACTGGGTCGGAGATTGTATTTCAAAGCAAGTTGCTGGTGAATAATCCTGGCCACTTGGTTATGTATGTGTAAGTACTCGCCATTAGCCAGACGAGAACAACCAGAGATAATATGTCTGATGGATTCATCTGGGCGGTGGCATACCCGACACACGTCAACCGTCCCATCCTTTATTATGTCTCCGGTAGTTATTCGTCAGGATAACTTCGTCCATAATTGCACAGACAAAACCTTCAGATTCCCCGAAACGTAGTCAGGATACGGACGCTAAAAAATCTACATCGGGCCCATGGAGAACCCGATAGAAGCGCCCGTGAAGCTCCTTACCTTGTCATACCTCTTTGCGTTCATCAGTAGGCAGTACTACATGTTTGCGCTAGTTTTTTTTAGCCATGGACAACGGGGTGAGCCCCTTGTCCACTGCGACCACATCCCGGTGCATACTCACATCAGCTTCTAAAAAATATTCTCTGAGGCTGCACACCTCGCGGTTGTGAAGAGTCTTGTTGATTTGAAAAGCCTCGACCCCCACACTTCCGCGTGATGAACAGTTTCATCACCGCAGATCGTGGGTGATGCATACGGTTTGCGGTCAGCAGTGGGCGGACCCTCCCATCAAGGGCATCTGAGTCCATTTGAGTATGCCGAAAGAGTACATCAATACCGGCAAGACCCAACTGTTGAAGGCGCACACCTTATATCCGCCCGACAAAAGACTACTTAATACCTTATTATTATTTATTTCAGGCAACTAATGCCCATAGATAAAATACACAAATTTAACATACAAAAAACGTTTTTTATTTTTCCCTTTTTAGTTTTACCTACCTAATTGGCATGTTGTTTAGTAAATACCTATAACACCAAAATAGATTACCCGAATAACATGAAACTTGAACATAACCGGTGAAATGAGAGATCTGCGTACCCCTTTCGAGCGTACTGGCGTGATGTTATGTTATTTATTATTATTTATTATATACTTTATTGTACACCACTTATGTTATGATATGGTATAAACAATAAACAGACATGCAATTGCAGCAGTCCCGAGAGATTTGCCGTTGTTTATTGAAGAGTTCTGTTGCTCTCCAAAGTTCTTCATCAGATCTTCACCAAATTAAAATGGGACCAATTTCGGAACATACTCTAGCAAACAAAAAAGCATTTTCAAAATCGGTCCACAATTGGCGGAGAAATCGGTGAATATACATAAAATATAAAAAAACATACATGAAGTCGAACATAGAACCTCCTCCTTTTTGGTAAGTCGGTTAAAAATAAACTAATACATAATTCTTAACAAAGTTAACACAAATCTATTTAGTACGTTGGGTCCACGACGTATTGCCACAGAATAAATAATAGTACAAGTACAGAAGAGTCACTTCGTGCAATAATTCATTGAAATAGAGAGTCCTGCTAGTAAGCAACAAAGTGCAATTCAGCTCGCATAAGCGCTCAGTGCCTAACGTGATATTCACCTAAACGTTGCCGCTCTCTTCTAACGCGTATCTCCGTCGCTGTCTGGCGCGGTTTGACTCTGCTCGTAAGGGTTGTCGACTTGCCGCTTTCGCTTACATCCACTTTCTACCTACTTGACCGCGTAATCTTTCTTATGTTTGATGCCTATGGTTACACGGTCAAGTAGGTAGATAGACAATGAATATTATATACCGTCATTTTGTTAGTTACTTAACAAATGAAAACTAGATTACCTAAACTTCATTTACACACACACACACACACACACATTAGACATTTAAATAAGCCCATTTTACAGCCCGGTCAATCGATTTTGACTTCTATTGCGTTGGTGATACGACAAGTGGAAGCTGTTGGTTTTGGTAACAAATTTGTGCTTTTTTAGGGTTCCGTACCCAAAAGGTAAAAACGGGACCCTATTACTAAAACTGCGCGATCCGTCTGTCTGTCTGTCCGTCTGTCTGTCTGTCCGTTTGTCTGTCTGTCCGTTTGTCACCAGGCTGTATCTCATGAACCGTGATAGCTAAACAGCTGAAATTTTCACAGATGATGTATTTCCGTTGCCGCTATAACAAAAAATACTAAAAACAGAATAAAATAAATATTTAAGTAGGGCTCCCATACAACAAACGTGATTTTTCTGCCGTTTTTTACGATATTGGTACGGAACACTTCGTGCGCGAGTCCGACTCGCACTTGGCCGGTTTTTTTTATATCATCCTTATGTGTACGAGATAGAACACAAAATCGGTTGAACGGACTGTAAAACGAGTTGTAAAGACGTCTAATGTTATTTCAAATTGAGTATAGGTACCTACCTCTTTGTTTACTCTTTAGTGATATTTTTTGTTAGTTTATTTAAAGTTGGCTTGAAGAACTCTTAGGAAATATTGTTTGTTTGTTCGTTAGGTATAACTAAGTACCTAGTTTTATATACAAACGTTAAAAAGTGCGTACACTTACAACAGGCTATTGGTAAATTCTTAGGCTAAGTAGGTAACTACTTACTTAGGCAATTATAATTTATTTTAAACAGGATCTAAAGCGTTTATTTTTATGTTAACAAAACGGTAACTATTTAATAAAAAAAGAAATCAAATTATATTTGTGAACAACACGAAAATCTAAAATATCTAAGTAGGTAGGTACCTAATTATTAGTATTTCACACACCTATTCATTCTTTTAGGAACACCAAAATGCTTAAATTTTTATACAAAACTCGTACTCATTATGCACCTAATAACGATAGTTAGAGTATTTATGTAATGATTTAAATAGGTGCAACAAAATAGCTTACCTTTCAAAATCTTTCGGTACTTAAAAAAAAACTTAATATCGATTAATTGTTCTTTGCTTTATTTAAACACCCGTAAACATAACAATATCTTTTAAAGGCCTTAGAAGTACGTTTAGAAGTCATTGTTCTTTGCTGCATAAATCATAGAATTAATACCGTAGCTAACGTGCGAGCCGAGCGGTAAGCGGCAACCTAATGCGTTATTCCCTCTAGAGGGTACCGCCGGCCGATCGTACCTAAACTGCGGAGTGACACCCCCCTGGTATTGCGCTGAGTCGTGGTGTCATGTAGCCTTCCGCGGATGCAGTAACACTCGCAAGCTTTTGAATTAAAATCGATTGAGGTAACATCAAAATCGGCAAACGCGTTTGGTCTCTAGAACGCCAAATAGGAACAAATATACATATTCTGATTAACACATTACCCCCCTTCGGCAGTCGGGTAAAATGTAAGGGTTCCTTGTAACAAACTTTAACTTGTAAATTATAGTGACGAGCAGAAACTGCACACCACAGAGATGCGCTTGCTGCATTGGGCATTTTTTGCATTTTGCTAGTGGAGTTGACTCTTAAAGATAAAATTTGGAACGAGTATGAACGATGTACGGGATAACTTCAATCGCTGAAAAACTAACCCAATTCAGGCTTAGATGGTACGGACATGTGTCCGTACCATCTAAGCCTGAATTGGGTTAGTTTACAACTTAGTGCGGAGACCCGATGAACACATCGTGAAAAATTGCCTTTCCGTGACGACACAAAAGAGCGTGAGACGTAGACCCCTGACATCTTGGATGACGACTGTCCAGAAGGACAAGAAGAAGTGCGGTCTATCTACTGGTGATGGTCATCGTTGGCTACATCGTCGCTTTCCATGAGGTAAGATAGTGGTTAATCGCGAGCCTATCATAAAAAAAAACAAGTGGCGCCTCATGACCAGCAGCCTAATTGCGTAAGTGAATTCGGCAAGGTCAGCACAAAGAGATTTCACTTACGAAATTAGGCTGCAGGAAAGCCGACCCCGAGTAACGGAAAGTGTAGAGGTGGATGAAAGAGAAGGGTTCTTTGTTGTTTTTCTATAAATCGTTCTATGATCAATATTTACAGTAGTCCTCGAGTATGCAGTAATAATATCCGATTGTAACACGTTCTGAAAAACTGGTCCATTTTCTATTTTTTTTTATTGTTGATAGGTTCGCATTGGACTACTACCTTACCTAAGCGATGTTGATAGTGGTCAAAATCAATATTAAGTAGTTTATTTCAAGTAAACCTTATAGTCCGGTCAAAATAGACCAAAAAATAGGGTTAGGTTTACAGTAATTCGCATAGAGCAGAAAATTGGTACGAATGTTCGGAACACCATTATAAACGAAATTTAAAAAGTCCCTATCGATCCCACACTTGCAAAAAAATTTGTTCAATACTTCGAAAGTTTTCTGCCCATCACTAATTGTTCTTGCGCCCTAGTGGCGGCGGAGCAGGACCAGCATTGAGCCAAGCATTTTTATCAGCGATGTAATCCCCCAACTTATAATATGCTTGCCTGCATAGTGTGCGTTTTATACAAGTTTTAAATTTCGTCTCATTTAGTTCTAGAATGTGGGGTGGAATTTTATTGTAACATTTTATACAGTACCCCATAAAAGATGATGCTACTTTAGCCAGCCTAAAACCTGGTTGAATTAATTGGTCCCTATTTCTAGTAACATAATTATGTCTGTCGCCGTTTTTCTAAAAAGATGTAAATTCTTTCTAACATACATGTTTTCATAAATATATTGACAAGGTACCGTCATGATGTTAATGTCCTTAAACAGTTCCCTTAGAGAATAGCGCCGGCGAAGATTGTATATCGCTTTGATGGCTCGTTTTTGCAGAATAAAAATTGACTCAATGTCTGCAGCCCTTCCCCATAGTAAGATACCGTAAGACATTATACTATGAAAATAAGTAAAATAGACTAGCCTCGCGGTATCTACATTAGTAAACTGACGTATATTTCTAACAGCATAATCAATTCAATTAAATTCAATTCATTTATTCAATAACGATTTTTACATCATGTCTGAATTTCTATAACTAAATATAAATAAGAAACATCATGCATGCAATCCATACTTAAATCATAACAATTATCGAAATTTAATTAAAATCTGAATAATAATAAGAATAATACAAAAAAAAAAAAGAATTAATGTCATATGTCAATTAATAAAATACCTACAATATAATTTCCATTTCATGTCAATGATTTAAAATTCATCAAGAGAATATAGACACTAGTTTAACAAGAACTGTTTAAGCTTATTCTGAAACTTACTTGTATAGACTAGACTTTTTATTTCTGTCGGCAGCTTATTGAACATTTTTATTGACTTGTGGTAGGCGCTATGCTTTACAACGTTCAGGTGAGGTACTTGCTTCGTCTGGAGATCTTTTCTTCTTGTACTTTCCCTTTTTTGCCTTTCATCTTCAGTCTCATATTCAAAGATATATTTCGATAAGTGACTAAGTAGGACCAAAATGTACAAGCTTGGGACTGTCAATATATTTAAGTCATTAAAATGAGGCTTGCATGATTCTTGCTGTTGAATTCTTACTATGGTTCTGATGGCTCTTTTCTGAATCACAAAAGCTTTTTGAGTGTTGTAATCATAACTTCCCCCCCAGAAAAGTATGCTTTATCTCAGTTTTGACTCTACTAATGCGTAATAGACCATTTTTAAATGTTTTATGGTTACCTCATTTCTTAGACTTCTAAGTACGTAACATGCAGAGCTGATTGCTTTCTCTAGGTATGTTAGCTCTTGTTTCCACTTTAACTGGCTATCTATATGAACCCCCAGAAACTTAACCACCTGGACCACCTTCACTGTTTCTCCATTTATGACGCAGTTAATGCTATCTTTATTATTAGAAGTGGAACGAAAAAGCATTACATTGGTTTTACTGGCATTAACCTTAAGACCGTTGACAGCAAACCAACTGTGGAAGATAGCAAAGGTTTGATTAACTATGGCGTTAAGTGCGTGTATATTGCCAGCCGAAACAACGGCATTGGTGTCATCGGCAAACACCACAAGCTGGATAGATCCCGCAGCTGTTTCCCTCATGTGTTGTATTAGGTCATTAATAAAAACGATAAAAAATATCGGACCCAGTATGGAGCCTTGTGGAACGCCAGTGTGCACAGGAGACAATTTGGACCTGTATGTTTCTTCACTTGGACAATTTTTAGTTGAGCAATTTGACACAACAGTGTAGTGTGCAGCTCGCCCAACCTTATATTTGTAACTGCACACACCTTTTATGGGCATTATTACACGAATCGTTGAATCGAACACTTCTCTTTTATTTCGATTACATCACTCTAATACATGGCGACCCTTAGCCAGCAATTAAAATTTTGCAACTTACGTAAAATGCGAAGACGTCAATAGTTGAAGAAATCCTGAAAAATATACTGATAGAAGTTTATGTTATCAATTTTTTTTAATATTCTACAATATTCCATAATATTGTAATTAGATCATGTTGTATTATTTTATATTTCGATTTGGGGAATAGGAATATCCCAACAATTGCAAGATTTGCACGCTAAATTAAAATATTTAAGGGAATATTTAGTGAAACTAGGTCCAGATAGGCGTAGACAAGATTTAGCTTATAAGAAACTAGTAGAAACAGAAAAGGAATACAGTAAACTGGATTGTATTTTGACTCAGTTGAACCAAGAAATTAAAGAACGCAAGCTAGACAAAGAAACTTGTGAGGTTTTCCAAACATTAATCCATGAGATTCAATCAAATTATCAGAAAATAAAGGGTTTACTGACTTTAGTAGATAGTAGTAGTCAAACTAGTTCTAAGGATTTTATAGAACATTCAAATAGTGTTACAAAAATGGCTGAAACATTCGATATTAAAACTGCAATTTCCCTGTTGCCGATGATGAATGGCCAGGAGCAGGTGACAAATCAGCTTATTGATGGTATCTTACTTTATAGCTCGCTTATCAATGATGCCAGTAAAAGTCAATTGATACAGTTTGTATTAAAAACACGTCTCTCGCCTAGTGCAAAATTGCGTCTTAAAACTACTTACGCAGATATTGAAAGTTTGATAGAAGATATTCGCATTTATTTGTTACCTAAAAAATCATTTGTAGCATTACAAACACAATTGCTTAAGGCGACTCAAGGCCGTAGGAGCATAGAAAAATTCGGTAACAACATTTTTTTTTAAAAAAAGGGGAGGTGTAGTGTGCAGCTCGCCCAACCTTATATTGATCTTTGATCTTCAATCTGCCGAACTTAGCCGCCCTGCAAGTGATCTTAAATGAGGATCCCATTGTAACCTCGAGTCTAGCGTGATCCCCAGGAAAACCGTTTTATCGACGAATTCTAGCTTCTCCTTGTTTAATATAATGTCACAATCAGTATTTTTGACATTCGGCAACGCAAATTTTACGCACTTAGTCTTTTTAGCATTTAAAACTAGATTATTAGCTGTGAACCAATTTTGAACCTGTCGCAAGACGATATTTACGTCGTCAACGTTACTCGTACGTCTATTTATCTTAAAAAACAAAGAAGTGTCATCAGCAAATAACACCATGTTTAGATTGTTTTTCAATAGATGAGAAAGGAAACAAGAAAGGACCCAAAATTGAACCCTGGGGTACCCCCATTTTCACGATTAACCCGGACGAATTGACACCGTTTATTTGAACTAATTGCTGTCTATCATTTAAATAAGATTTAACTTAACTCAACGCTGATTGGCCTAGCCCGTAATGCTCAAGTTTCAAAAGTAATGTTTCATGATTAACGCAATCAAACGCTTTCAACAGGTCGCAGAAGACCCCTATGGCATCTTGTGCCTCTTCCCACGCATCAAAGATGTGTTTTAATAAGGTGACAAAAGCGTCAGTCGTACAACGTCCTTTGGTAAAACCATACTATTTATCGTGTAGGATGTTATTCGTATGAAAATGAATGAGCATTTGATTTAGCATTATCTTTTCAAATATCTTGCTGAAAACCGCAGCACCGATACTGGTGTATAATTATTTGTGTCTTTACTGTACCCGGATTTAAAAAGTGGTATAACCTTACTATGTTTCATTAGATCCGGAAAGACTCTTTGATCTACACACAAATGTAAAAATTAAAGCTAAGTACAGCGCTATAGTCTGAATAATGGAGGTACAAATATTTGATGGACATTCCCCATAAATCTTCGGTCAGTTTGATCTTGATTTGCTTAAAAGCTTTTATTACTGTTATTGGGTTTACATGTGAAAAGTTAAATTCAGTCGGGCAGGCTGAAACGTTAGCGTTTAATAAACCAGAAGCAAGTGAGGGCGAAGAATTTAAGGTTTCTGTAGTTTTAATAGGGATGCTGGTAAAGAAATCCACAAATTCTTGAGCAACGTTGTTGTTATCTCCAATAAGTGTAATAGGTCCAACGCGAACCTATGAACATTAAAAAAAAATGGAAAATGGACCAGTTTTTCAGAACATTTTACAATCGGATATTATTACTGCATAACTTCTCTTGGACTACTGTAAATATTACTTAAGCGATGTTGAGACGACGGTGAAGCATGCTTGCCAAAAGTATATTTTTTTTTAATAATAGGGAAATAAATAAAAATATGTTGCGTTTTATAGTTAAAAACTATTTATTTTCTATACAAAATATTTGAATCAACAATGATATTAAAACTTAATGTTTACCTATATTCGTCCTATTATTAATTAGTTCATAACAAATATTAATTATCTATACCTATTACAATGCCATTTATTTGATCGCAGAGTCCAGTGAGAGAACCGTGATGGCTGATTCGATCGAAGTGGATGACGTGATGGCCTGTATCCCAAATGCCTAACACTTATATATCACAACCCGCAAAATATTGAAAGATCTCCCTAATACATTGTTTCACAGTATTAAAACATTTTTCCGATCGACCACGTATGTATATACAAGGCATAACAGAAATAATGCAAAAACTGCAAAGGGGTCAATGAAAAAAAATTACTTCCCCATACACGTGCTTGCATAACTCGACAATTTTTTTGCGATTTCATGGTTGGTCCCATAGTAAGTTGTTCTTAATGATGAGTAGAATTTTGCGTTTATTTCATTTACACCTCATATGTATGGCAATATAGTGTTGTTGATGCCAAAATGTAAGGCATTGCCATTGATAGTGCAATCAACTTGTTCCCACAGGAATGCTGCATATAAATGTTTTGCTGTTTAGAACCACAGTCCATCTTCTGGTTCCTCTTCGCTGTCGGTGACCTGAAGGTCGTCTTGTATGGCTGGCTCAGGCTGGGAAAGAAAATGTAAGTTTATAAATGGGTCAAATGGAAAGACACCACAGGCACCCGTTCTAAGGATGGCCCAGTGTCATAAAGTTTTTAGTGCTCTCCAAAACAAAAAAACTGTTGCCGGTACTTTTCAGCTTCCGGCTAAATCTTTAAGGCAGGGCAAGTATCACAGAGAAAAATAATATATCGGGTATAGAGAGCCCTCTCCGACTACAGAGTGAAGACCGCATATGTCAATTGATCGGAGAAATAGCGCCGTCTATTAACGCCATCCGCAAACTAAGCTGTGTGTGTGTGTGTAGCGCCGTACTTTAGCTATATGTGTGTGTGTGTGTGGTGCCTGTACTTTATCTATGTGTGTGTGTGTGTAGCGCCGTACTTTAGCTATGTAGGTGTGTGTGAATATATGGGCGTATGCGCCTTCTATCCAGCGAACCCACATCCAGGTCCGTAACTGTACACCCAGTAGATATCCTCTAGGATGAATGAGGGATGAAGGGAAATTTTGTTGATTTTACAAATTATAAGAAAAAATTGACAATGAAAATTTGACAATCAGTATCAATAATTCAATAATTCACTGTGTTGCAGTCGTATGTATTACTTAGCTTTTGAAATCAACACAAATATTTGCAAATAATTATAGTACGTGTTAAATAAAATCATAAGGTAATGAAATAATTATTTAGATAAATATTTATTTTAATATTGTTTAGTGACAAACCTATTTTATCGATGGTGTTGCCATCTGTGGTGACATAGAGTAACTAATTGTTTTTGTTGTTTGGATGGGGTTATCAGAGGGCACATTTAAAAAAAAATGCCCCCTAATCTGCCACTCTATGGAACTGTCCTACCCCTGGCAAGTATGTACCCAGAGGTGCAAGTAGGTAGTCAATCGAGATCAGCATATCTTGGGGGACTACTAACATTAAGATATCCCTACTATTGAATAGATTTAAAATCTCATTATTTTTGGTCACTATTCCAGTTTTTTTTTAAGTGGTTTTACTCTTGACTCTAGTCTAGGTCAGAGGTGATAGTTTATGTGATATTAAGCTAAACACTGATGGATTTACATTACCAATAACACCAAAAAAAACTGGCCATGCATAGTGCAAGGTATGTGATAGGAATGAGTATTTCTGAAGAAAAATGTTTTTTTATTGCTGATGCTTACCTGCCAGTTCTCCGGTGGTTCTTCCTTGAACTGTGGAGGTGGTTCCAGTCCTGTGCTGCCCAACATCTGCGAGTCCATGCCCATACTGCTCATACTCATATTGCCCATATTGCTCATATTGCCCATATTTCCCATGTCAGGTTCCATTGGTTCCTCCTGTACAGAAAATATACAAATGATCGTTTTTTTAAGCAAGAGATAAAAAACCGACCAAGTGCGAGTCGGACTCGCACACGAAGGGTTCCGTACCATTATCGCAAAACTCTACATACATCATCTCTACTACGTACATAGTAGATACGCTTCGATTGGCAATCTATTGAACATGTAATTATGACACGATATCTTGCGTAAACACCTCGATTCAGACAGTGAAACGCCCATAACTTTTGAACGGTTAAACTGATTTTATTCAAACATAGCTAAGAACACTCTCGACAAAATCACCTTTTAAACAAAAAAAGCTAAATCAAAATCGGTTCACCCCTTTGGACGCTACGATGCCATAGATAGACACACATATACACAGCAACACACATCAAACTTATAACACCTCTCTTTTTCCGTCGGGTTATATTAAAAATAACAGCAATATGTCAATATTACCTTAACAACAGGCGGGAAGGAGTAGTCAGTGCTGTGCTGATCTAGGTCCACGAAGTCGTCTGAGGGCTGCGGCAGTTCGTCCGGTACTTCGCGCTTTATTAGGAACTCTGATGTGTCGAAACTCGGCTCGCCTAGTGGCGGTTCGTCATCTGTAACAAGATAATAGTATTAGGTCTAACGAAGATTGTGATGTGTTTTTGTCGAAGTACCGATTCGTAAACGTCAACGATGACTACGTCGGAGGAGCTCGTAGCTAAATAATAACAGCCGCACGGGTCGGTCTTCAAAGTTAAGCAACACTTGACAAGGTCAGTCCGTAGATGGGTGACTATTGAAATAAACCGAGATTCCTCCGTGCCCCGGAAAGCACGTAAAGCCAGTCATTTGAAGATCTTTGACAGTCGTTACGGGTAGTCAGAAGCCTGAGATCAGACACCAGTCTTGCCAAAGGGTATCGTGTTACCCAGTTGCTGGGTTGTGGAGGTCAGATAGGCAGTTACTCAGTGTAAAACACTGGTACTCAGCTGAATCCGGATATTTGCGAGGCCCTTGTTCTTTTTACAATGTATTAGATATACGAGGAATGGAAAACTTGGCATTTATTGTTTTTATTATTAACTAGCTTCTGCCAGTGGCTTCTCCCGCGGTAATGTCGAAAATTAGCCCAGGGGTACCTACATATGCCCGAGACAAAAAGTATCCTATTTACTATTCCAGACTGAAATCTATATCTGTGCCAAATTTCATCCAGATCCGTCCAGCCGTTTTAGCCTGAAGAAGTGACAAACATACAATCAAAGTTTCGCCTTTAAAATATTAGTGTGATTATTAATACTCGACCCTTATTAAAACTCGACACCTAATCGACCAACTTTATTTTATTGTTTGCTAATGATAAAATTGTAAGCCTTTTGGGTTGTAGCGCGAGGCCCCTACAAGAGCGAGGCCCCGGGCGATTGCCCTGTTCGCCACCCCCTAAGGCCGCCACTGCTACTTAGATCGAGATCTCGGAATGGGTATTGTGGCGCAGCTTGGGAGAGACCAGCAGTTGTCTGCACTAGTCTGGATGACGATTACTAGCATTCTGAAATCTACTTTAAAGACATAACGTTGAAGTTCATATTACAGGAACAATACATTGCTTTATCTATAGTTTAAGTGTTTTACTAAATAATAGCACTTACCTTGATAAGGTGGACGTACAGCCAGCTGTACCATGGCTTCTGCGGCCACCTTCTGTTCTACCTCCTCAAGCTCTGAACTGCCACTGTCTGAGTACTGGAGATCTAATCAGAAAAAAAAACACAACAGTTAGACCAATAAAGAAAACAGATAAAAAGTGGGATTTAAATCTGTTTATAAAAATAAAATATCATACCTTCTTCTAAGGAGTTTTGGTCTTTTCTTGGTCTTCCACGCTTCCTTGGAGTAGCACCTACAAAAATATTGAAAAATAAAATTTGTTTAAGTATTTAGCCAGTTGGTGCTCTGACATAATCAATTTCATTATTAGAAATGAGATTCCTGGGACTCGTCGAAGTGAGATATGAAGAGATAGATAGGAAAACTAAAGAGATACGAAGGAGAACTAAAGTTACGATCATGGGCAGAAAACGTCTCAAACTAGGTGCAGTTGCCGGGGTGCATTGCTAGCAGTTGATTCATCCGTTTAGGAGCTATGATGCCACAG
This sequence comes from Anorthoa munda, assembly GCA_945859665.1. Taxonomy (NCBI): domain Eukaryota; kingdom Metazoa; phylum Arthropoda; class Insecta; order Lepidoptera; family Noctuidae; genus Anorthoa; species Anorthoa munda. Next base: position 1,410,019 of record OX243913.1, read on the forward strand.
AAGAATACACAGTTACACAAGTCAAACTGATAACACCCTTCTTTGCCCGTCAGGGGTTAATAAGGCCGAAAGCGTAGCAGTTTCATAATCGATGTGTGGAATAATTAGAATGGGTCAGTCAAAGTCGACCAGCTGTTCTTATTACACCAAATGAAAGTCAAAGATACTACACCAATGGACGGACGCGGTGCCTTCGATCGATCGATCGAATGGTCACGCAAAAAAGAATGTTCTAGTATACAGGATGAGTTTTCCAAGTGGGCGTGGATGCCCAAAGCCGAAATTATGAGGAATAGCGAAAAACAATCAAGGTTGTCACGAGGCCGTTTTTGATGAAAACTAAAACCGCATAATTGGATTTAAAAAAGAAACAATATTCCTAGCCAGGAATCGAAACCGTTTTTTAAAAATCACAAGCTATATTATTAATCCGCTGGGGTTTACCACTATCTCGCTTGATGTTAAATGATGCTGCTTTCGTGTTTTTCGCTATTCTGAGGAATAGTTTCGGATTTGGCTATCCACGCCCACTTGATAAACTCATCATGTATAAAGTTTTAGAACCCTGAAGAAAAATTAAAGCGTGGCAGTCCCCGGCAAACCTAGCGTCGCACCGTGTTTGTAGAAGCGACGACCATTGGAATGATGCAAATCGCAGTGAAGCGTAAATCTCAAGATCGTTCGTGATGGAGGACTTCTGTGGACGCCCTCTGCCTCATTTAGGGGACACTATTGTCCAATTGGACCAAAAACCACTTGTAACTCAAAGTTAGTAAGTAGCTAATAAAAGGTCAAATTGACAATACTTTATGACAAACTGTCATTTTAACCTCGTGTTAGCAAAATAAGTGTTTCGTGCAAGTGGGCCAAAGTCAAGTACGTCATAAATAGTTCCCAGCTTACCATCGACAGCGGCAGTAGAAGTGGACGGCTTGTGCTTCCTGGGCCTGCCGCGGCCCCTCTTCTCGTCGGGCGGCGCGGCGGGCGGCTCGTCCACGTCCAGGTCGGAGTGCTCCGCCTCCTCCAGCATCTTCTGCTGCACGCGGGATATGTTCGCCTCTAACTGGCTTACGTGCTCGCCGAACTGTGATAAAAAGTCAACACAAAGTTAATCGTTGTGATTTCTAAAGTAACAGTAATGCAGTTTTAACTTTATTTGGCAGTGGCCAAATAAGTGAACACACACAACCACCTGTGGTTTCGCCACGGACGGGACGGGGCGTGCTAAACATCGTCGCCGATGATATTTTATACCTTCCTTTAGGTGCCGCATCATCGTCCCGTCGGTGCACCCGTAACGTATATACATTTTGTATGATACGATATTTTCTTACTTATCGTTCCGTTCCGTCCGGATTATAGTACATTACTGCAGCGGCCAGCAAAATAGGTATTGATGGAAGAACGTGTACACATACGTAAGTCCATCAATGTCTAGTTGTGGCCGAGGCTTGTATAGTACTTTTCTCAAATAATGCGCGGAAATTAAAACTAAGTAGTAACTAGAACTCATTTTGTCAAAATCAATTACGAACAACAATAATTATTCTACCCGCGTTGGTCTTTTGTTTTTAGAGTTCCGTACCCAAAGGGTAAAAACGGGACCCTATTACTGAGACTTCGCGGTCCGTCTGTCTGTCTGTCTGTCATCAGGCTGTATCTCATGAACCGTGATAGCTACACAGTTGAAATTTTCAGATATGATGTATTTCTGTTGCCGCTATAACAACAAATACTAAAAACATAATAAAATAAATATTTAAGTAGGGCTCCCATACAACAAACGTGATTTTTTTTGCCGTTTTTTGCGATAATGGTACGGAACCCTTCGTGCGCAAGTCCGACTCGCACTTGGCCTTTTTTTTTCAATAAACAGCGTTCTATTTACAAGCCAGTTCGAAATTTAAGTAAAACCTTTGATAAGTTACCTCCTTGATTGCCATGTTTCGGAGTAAAAGATCGTTCCATTTTTAAATAACACGACAGATATGAGTTTACTATGTAATTTATTTGGCCGCTAGACACGACAGATATGGATTTTCATACAACTTTTGCCGGCCGCTGCATCGCATGTATTTGGCCAGTACAGCAATTTCGATTTATCTCGAAGAAGGTTGTCAAAATAATGCTCAAATTTCCAAGCATGTTTGAGAAATAGTACATTACTGCAGCGGCCAGCAAAATAGGCATAGATGGACGAACGTGTAAATGTGAGCCGAGGCACACATACGTAAGTCCATCAATGGCTAGTTGTGGCCAAGGCTTGTATAGTACTTTTCTCAAATAATGCGCGGAAATTAAAACTTAGTAGTACCTAGAACTCATTTTGTCAAAATCAATGACTAACAACAATAATTGTTCCCGCGTTAAAGTGTTCCTTTGTTTTTTTTTTCAATAAACAGCGTTCTATTTGCAAGCCAGTTCGAAATTTAAATAAAACCTTTGATAAGTTACCTCCTTGGTTGCCATGTTTCGGAGTAAAACATCGTTCCATTTTTAAACTACACGACAGATATGAGTTTACTATGGAATTTATTTGGCCGCTAGACACGACAGATATGGATTTTCATACAACTTTTGCCGGCCGCTGAGCGCATGTATTTGACCAGTACAGCAATTTCGATTTATCTCGAAGAAGGTTGTCAAAATAATGATCACATTTCCAAGCATGTTTGAGAAAAAACACTTTACTTATGCAGCGATCTTAAGACGCGACCGTTAAACAAAACAAAGTCAAACACCCTCGACTAACCGGACAGATTCATACCCGTTTTCCGTTTACATGACATCTAATCGAAGCCAAAATAAAAGCGCGTTTTGTAGGCGCTCTTATTTGAGCGCTTTTATATCAAAACTAATTTAAATGTTACCTAGTGTTAGAGAAAATGGGCATTAAACATATTATAAACTAAAGAAAAATACCAATTTCTAATAAACTTGAAATCGAATGTTACCTGTTCAAGTGAATCTTGCGTGACCTTCAGTATGATTTCGGCCTGCCTTGTGAACTGCGAATTAGGACCGTTGTACGCGCGACAGTTGTCCACCAACAGCTGAACGTCGCGTAAAAAGTCGGCGCGACTGTGGTACTTGTGAGCTGAAATGTAATATTTGATTAAGATATTTATTTTTTTATTGTTACTTAAATGACATTTAAAGAGAACGTGTGGCAGTCGCACATCTTACAAAAAATTATTGTGAATTTTTTGACCAAAAATGGCGCGGTATTCAAACATGTGTTGTCAACATAAATGATGCAAAATTAGCATGAACCATCTTAAGACCCCAGAGAGCAATGGTGGCCCAGTGGTAACGGCTGCGACTTACAAGTTGTTAGGTCGTGGGTTCGAACCCAGGCAAGCGCTTTACTTTGTGTAAATTATTTCATCATCACTGCTCTCTGTGAAGGAAAACATCGTAAGGAAACCGGCATGTCTTAGAACCAAAAATTCGAAGACATGTGACATCCACCAACATGCACTGGGCCCGCGTGGTGGATTACGGCCCATTCTCTCTCACAGAGAGAAGGCCTGCACGCACAACGGACCAAATGCGAGTCTAAGTGCGGAAAAGGAGTCCATCTATCCTATCCTATCTTACGACCCCGTTGATGCAAAATAGTGTGCAATATATGAACTCGTGCTCCCACATACATTTTATTACAAATCACGTGCATTGTGTTTTACAACACGTACGGAGGTCGAGAACAGCAGCACTTTCCGATGCGTAAAGATTCCAATATACTACTTCAGAGTTAATTATTTCACTTCGTAAGTACCCACTCTATTCAGCTGAGCTTTGTGCTTTTTTTTATTCCATTTTCGAATCTTTTTTAAATATATCTATTTTCTTAGATTAAAATCTAATGCCGGGTAATATATTGGATAGTGATAAAAAGTCATGTTGTGTTTGAATCAAACAAATGTATGGAAAATGTTGTAACTAACCCGACTTTCGTTTTGAATTACGAAATAATCGACAACGCCATCTACTGGCATTACCGGAACCAGTATACAACGCTATGTTCATTTTGGTCTGTGTTTTGTTTCTGTCATGTATTCTGATACATGACATCTCTGGATGGCGCTGGGTTCGCAAAACGTATGGGCAAATGAATTTAGTTCCTAATTTTGTTTTTCGTTAATGTGTCCGATATTTTAATAGATGTACTGTTATTCGGTGCGGAGATAAATCCAAGAAATCAAAGATCAACACGACTTTGTTTTACATATAAATATTCTAAACATTTTCATGGCAGGATAATTCAATTATCATACCTTGTATCTTCTTGCCCATAGTCTCCATATCGATAGGTTTCTTGATGACGTTGTAGTAATCCTTTACTTGTTTTTTGTTGACCGGCTTCAAGAACGGCCACGCTTCGGGCATAATTTTCAGCTTGGTAGTCAGTAAGTTCTCAAAGATGAATGACAATGCCACCTGGGAAAAACGTTTTAGTGAGAAATCGATGTGCTACAAAGTTTAGAAACTTTTTCCATTAAAAAAGAATTGGAAGTCTTATTCGATTTTTGAATAATATGGTTTGGCATTCAACCATATTCTGCCAGGATCATTCAAAACTTTGAAATAACGAATTAAATAATAACATTAATTACATTTCATTCATGAAATTATGAAAAACCTTAACTGTACGCTGTACGCGGATAATCAAACGACGAATATCGTATCTCGAGGTTATCGTGCGGTCATTGTACCTTTCGATTTTATTTTTGCGAGAATAAAATCTATAACGTTGAAGCGCGTAATATAACATTGTTACCTGATCATTATCATCAAGTAGTGGATTGATTTGTTTCTCCAGTTTCATCAGCTGTTCTTCCTTCTCGGCTAGCTTTTCAACACATCTCTGCAACATTCGCTGAGCGGCGACTGTTAAACTGCTTGTTGGTCCTTCGAAACATTGAAAAGTATTAAGGCTTGTGTTGGGCATAATCAATCTATCTAACCTTTTCCTAAGTACATTGGGCAGCTTCCAGTCTAATCAGATCCAGCTGAATACGAGTAGGTATTTTAAGGGAATCCCCTTTTTGGCATAAAATTTTAAGGCATACAATTGTTTGGTATAACGTTTTTGCATAACTTCTATTAGCATAATAATACTGAGGCAAAATATACTTTGGCACAATGCAAATGTTAGCATAACTGTCATTTGGTTTAATTTGTTTTGGCATAATTTTGTGTTGCATACATTTTTAACACATATTTTTTTTAATCTGAAAAGTAAATAAAATAGGTGTTATGTACTTACGTTAATTTTTATAACAATATTATAAAGAGGAAAGATTTTTTGTTTGTTTGTTTTTACCGAAAAGGCTCCGAAACTACTGGACCGATTTCAAAAATTCTTTCACCAATAGAAAGCTACATTATTCCTGAGTGACATAGGCTATTTTTATCCCGATAACGGGTCCTGTGGGGTGGTCCACAGGAGCGAAGCCGCGGGGAACAGCTAGTTTTTATAATTTGAGAATTACTCTATTGGATTAGGTTAAGGTCCGGCGGGGAACGCCCTTGAGCCACCCATGAGCCGCGAACATGTTTGTTCTTATATGAGTTATATCGAAAATATCATTATGCGTTTATAATATTATGCATTATAAAATAAGCTTCATTATTATTATGCCAACAGTATTTATGGCAATAAACATTATGGCAAAACATTTATGCCTAATATTATGCGTAATGATTATTATGCTGAATTTCCGTTATGCCAATGTAAATTATGACTATATATTTTATGATTATCATTAGTAAACCGTGTAAAATACGGTACGGAGCGACTGCCTATCTGACCTACAAAACCCAGTAACTGGGTAACACGCTATCTCTTGGTAAGTCTTGTGAGATTGAGATCTCAGCCTTCTGACTACCTGACTGTTAATAGTCTACAAATGACAGCCGAGACCATGAGTTAAACGTGCTTTCCGAGATAAGGCGGTGTCTCAGTATGGTATGATATCTTAAGGTTACACTAGTCAATCATTCTTCCATACAAACGTAGTCTGGCGATTACTCCACTGTTTGACGATGTACGTTCAAAATAAAGATGATATCAATTTTTCTCATCATTATCTAGCTCTGTATGGAAACAAAACAGTAAAAAAAAATATATTTGAAAGTTAAGAGCGTCGAAAGTTCCATATTTCGACACTAATTTTAACGCATTTTTGGGCGCAAATAAATACTATAAGAAGACGGAAAATTGCAAAACAGTCACCATACAAGGATATATATCTACTACTATTAGTAGTTCAAAAATGCAAAATAAAATATTTTGAACAGATACGTTTAGTCGTTTTTTCATGATATCCAGACTCCCAAAGATCTGTTTCTAAAATTTCGCGCAATCAGTTTTGTCCTAAATCATCATCATTTTCGCTACAAATTTGCAGAAGTGTGTATTCGTACGCGAACTAGCTTCTTACTGCTCATCACAGCATCTATCTCTTCTGCACGTATTGTCGGTTAATATAGCATTCATTTTAACCCCGCGCACAAAATAGTTCGTGCCGTCGACTAGTGTAACCTTAACCTCGAATATAGACTAGTGCGGTTGTTAATATTTAGTCAGAACTCCGCGTAGCATAAGTGTAATCTGCCTAATTTACCCCTACATCTGGAATATAGTCCTCATCAATTTGAGAGGGCGGGGGTCGTAATTATGGATATTACGGAGATTTGATTCCGATTCCGAAAGTCGGAACTTCGATTGTTTTTAAGCCTCCGATTTCGGTTCCAAAAGTTTTATTTCGGAGGTTATCGGAGGTCGATGCGCAATAATACTGATTGTGATTTTAGAAAACTTGTGTATTTTGTTTGAACTGAAATAAAAAAAAGCTGATTAATAATGTATGTTTTATTTTATTAAACCTGCTTTCTCTTAACACATCTTTCTTCAGCCACCGCCCTCCGATTCCGATTCCGATAAATCAAATTTAAAACCTCCGATGCCGACTTCGGTTCACTTCGGTATCACTTCCTTGACATCCCTAGTCATAATACACCACGCGGGCTTAGTAAGGGCTGATATCCATCACAGACATGTCTTCTTTACGTTTTTTTTTATATCTGCCACCTTCCTCATATTTTTTTATTTTTCAGAGAATTATGAAATTGCGGAGCTAGTGGCTAAATAATAACAGCCGCATGGGTTGATCTGCAAGGTTAAGCAACGCTTGACGAGGTCGGTCCGTTGATGGGTGACCATTTCAACATACCGAGTTTTCTCCGTGCCTCGGAAATCACGTTAAGCCGTTGGTCCCGGCCGTCATTTAAAGATCTTTGACAGTCGTTTCGAGTAGTCAGAAGCTTGAGATCTGACACCAGTCTAACCAAGGGGTATCGTGTTACCCAGTTACTGGGTTGTGGAGGTCAGACAGGCAGTCGCTCCACGTAAAACACTGGTACTCAGCTGAATCCGGTTAGACTGGAAGCCGACCCCAGTATAGTTGGGAAAAGATTGGGGTCGGCCTCTATTATGAAATTAACAGCACAAAGTAAAGTGCATGCCATGCCTGGGCTCGAACCCAAGACCTACAGTCACAAATCAGGGGCATTGCGTGCGATTAAAGTTCCACGTTAAGTGCACAATGGTTTCATTGCCCTGCAAAGAAATGATGGTTTTTGCTGTTTTGTTATCTATTTACCATGCAACTGTATTAAAAAGACTAAATAATTGCCTATATCCGACTTCATCTTTCTTGTATTTGTTTTAACATAAAGAATACATGCAAAATTATATTTATAGGCAGCTAATAGTACACTATCTTCTAAATACAGTAATTGCATACCTATTTATTTAATAAACAAAATAAATGTCAATAGTTCTGCATGCTAACCAAATTCAATAAATTAAAAACGATCAACAGCTAGTAATAAGACTAAAATTAAAATTTCAGTGTCATGCTTCAAGCTATGTGCACACTCGTGCAATTACAACTTTGTCTTACATACTTAATGTTCAATTAATTTTGCTTCTTCAGGGTTTGAAGGAAAGGTGTGGGTTAAGAACTGCTTCTGCCCATAGAAAATGAACAACATTCTTCAAGGAAGAAAGGCAAGTGTAAAAAAATGGATATCCCGTAAATAGTTTTAAGTTTCTCCGCGATGCCAACACAAAATTTCTTAGGTCATCAGACAAATTACGACTTCAAATGCCAACGCATAGCACGACTTTTTTGGATAATCCTTTACTATCAAGGCTACTCGTCTGTGGAATGCATTGCCAGATCCAATCAAACATGCTCAATCGTTGCCCGAGTTTAAAATACTCGTAAACTCGTCTTAGCATGTTGATTTCAAACAGACACTGTGATTATCGATAGATTGTCGTCATTTATATTTTATTGCCATTATATTTAGTATATATGTATTTAACTATATATTACATAGCATATGTATTTATCTATTTATCTATTATAATATAGTATTTTAATACTTTTATTGGCACACCAATGACAACCCCATTTCAGAAGTAATTACTGTCCATAGCAGGTTGCCAGGGCGAGATCGCGGAATGCGATAAGGCAAAGGCATTGTATGTGTATTAGTTTTAAGTTTGTTTATATTAATTTATTTTAAGGTGTACAAACTATAGTAATATTATCAAGAGGAAAGATTTGTATGTACGAATAAACTTACAAACTACTAAACCGATTTCAAAAATTCTTGCACTGTTGGGAAGCTGCACTATCCCCGGGTGACATAGGCTACTTTGCTTTTTATCCCTGTATTCCCACGGGAACAGGAACTAAGCGGATTAAACCGCGAGGTGTCCGCTAGTAAAGAATATAATATAAATAGGTATCATCAGCTGATCAAAATTAGTATGGGAGGCACTATATTTTTTTTCGGCAATCAGTATGACTTCCTTGAAAAAAGTTTTTCATTTCCATAGACAGAATCTGTTTGGAAAATATGGCCACAACTTTCCGTTACACCCCGCATGTATAGTCCTACCGTTTACCTAAGACAGTTTCTGTAGTTGACGCCCATCAGAGGGCGCCATGACTACCACACCGTCTCCGGTGCAGTTACTGAGTGCACCGTCTCAGTTAAGCGGCAGGCCTATATAATAGTATAGTTCTTCTATCTCACGATGACAGGTTACGTGACTTTTATGACGCCGAAATAAGATTAATTTTGCTACGACTTATCTGTCATCGTGAGATAGAACAACGTTGTTCTTTCTCACGATGACAGGTTACGTGACTTTTATGACGCCGAAATAAGATTCATTTTGCTACGATTCATCTGTTATCATGAGATAGAACAACGTTGTTCTTTCTCACGATGACAGGTTACGTGACTTTTATGACGCCGAAATAAGATTCATTTTGCTACGATTCATCTGTTATCATGAGATAGAACAACGTTGTTCTTTCTCACGGTGACAGGTTACGTGTCTTTTATGACGCCGAAATAAGATTAATTTTGCTACGATTCATCTGTCATCGTGAGATAGAACAACGTTGTTCTTTCTCAGGATGACAGGTTACGTGACTTTTATGACGTCGAAATAAGATTCATTTTGCTACGATTCATCTGTTATCATGAGATAGAACAACGTTGTTTTTTCTCACGATGACAGGTTACGTGACTTTTATGACGCGGTAATAAGATTCATTTTGCTACGATTCATCTATCATCGTGAAACAGAACAACGTTGTTCTATCTCACGATGACAGGTTACGTGACTTTTATGACGCCGAAATAAGATTCATTTTGCTACGATTCATCTATCATCGTGAGACAGAACAACGTTGTTCCTTCTCACGATGACAGGTTACGTGACTTTTATGACGCCGAAATAAGATTAATTTTGCTACGATTCATCTGTCATCGTGAGATAGAACAACTATACATATGCATTTATTTTAAACTACATGACATGCTGTGCACTGTCTATAATATGTAAGATGCAAATGTAGACATACTGTTGAACGAGTGTAGATATAGCTTTAAACCGGCATCAGATATAGCCTCAAATATGCAAACGTTTAAGTTACACTAATCAGAACGGATATTTAAACATAGTGTACCACGTTTGATTGCAGTTCGCATTTCTTAGTCTTCACATCTTTGAAGCCATATCTACCGTTTTCTAAAAATTAGGTAAAAAAAAGTATAAAAACCAATTCACTCTAAAATACCGTTAGTACCGTTGTAAAGAGTCGAGTTCTCGACAATCTGATTAACATCAGCCAAGAACTCTTCTCTGCTCTGGTAGTGTTTCTGTCTGAGGTTGTCCCTTATCGTTTGAAGGTCCATCGGACGGGAGACGATGCGGTAGTAATCGGCGACCAGCTTTGAAAAGAAAAGAAAGTATTGTTGAAGAAGGTTTACAGATTAATTTTACGATCCAGTTTATGCATTTCAAAATGATGCGTATGAATCATTGTAAGTTGAACCTTTCGTCCTTTTAATAAGAATAATAATTTGAGTTATTAATCATCAAAAAAATGGTAAACGAATGGGAAAAAACATTTTATAAAAACACAAGTGTGACATAGAACTATGCAATAAAAGGCAACATTTATAGTACTCTTGATTGCATTTACTAGATGATGCTTTAACAGCGCGATACTTATATCGCGGAGCATCAACCTTGTATGAGTTTCACGGCGGTATAATGTGAGCCAAAATTTTATGAAAATTCTAGCTTCGGATTTTAAAAGCACGGAAAGCTTGAAGCATCGCATGTGGTTGAGCGAATAAGTCAGTTCCGTTTTCTCTCTCGGATGTTTTTACAAGACACTAAAAAAAGAACGGACACTGTATACTAAAGACTTGCCTTAGGAGTAACGGGGGACAAAAGGACGGTTGAACATCAGGTAGATGCCGCATAAATGGTTGAGTACATCTTCCAGTAAAGACGATAAGGTGACCAGTGGAACAGTTTACGTCCTCTAGTCTTCTTACCAGATAGTCATAGAGATATAGACTTTATACCCTCACAATAAGACTCACCTTAGGGTTGACAGGGAACAAGAACGGTTGTACATCAGGCAGATGCCGCATATGGTTGAGCACATCTTCTAACAAAGACGACAAGGTGACCAGCGGGTCAGTTCGCCGCCTCTCCGCGGGTCTTCGCACGAGATAGTCGCAAGAGTCTCCTGCAGTACCGCGTCTAATTCTCCGTCCCATGCTGCGCGGTTCACCTGAACCGGACCCGCCCGGGCGCCTACCGGGACCACGGCGTTTTAGGTCTTCCGCTGATTGCTAAGGAGAGAACATACACAAAAGTTAAATTTCATTAACGTTCGGTTTTATTCAGGAATATTTTGCGACAAATATCGGAGTCAAAGACCTTTTTTTCCTTGGCTGAAAAAAGCTGTGTGCGCTGCTAAACATGACCGTTGGGACTCGTTTCAATACTTGCAACACCAAGTCAATTAACCCGTAATATTCAGTTACAATCACATATTTATCAAGGATTTAATTAATTGCTAATGAGGAGCTGTATTAGCCGTAGATCGAGTACCGTTGGGGTAGAAGTGTTCTTGAGTGGAGACCACAAATGGGTAAACGTAATGTGGGACGCCCTTATGCCAGGTGGAGCGACGATCTTCGCAGGGTGGCTGGTAGAACCTGGCAGAGACCTTCCGAAAATCGAGACAAATGGCAAAGTCTATTGACATAGGCATTGGACTGATGATGAAGGGCAATAAACGGATTTAAGGGAACATTTTAATTATTCATAATAGTAGTTTATGCAATGGTCATATAATAGGGGTTATTAAAACACGAGCGTAGGTTTATCACATGAGGCGAGGCCGAATGTGATATTAATATTACGCGAGTGTTTTAATACCTAATTATATGCCGTTTCATACACTACTTTATCTTCACTCATACAGTTAAAATATAACAAAAGTAAAAAGGAAAAAATACGTGGTATGGCGGGCAATTTAGATTCTCATTGCGTATGACTGCGCAGCGCGCGCATCCATAGACAATGACACTTCTTTTCTACATTATGTCAATGAGCTCATACGCGCCAGTAAATAAAAAGTAAAAATATGCTATAAAAAGTTATTTTATGATGCAGTTGTTTGAAAATCGAAGGAAAATGTTGCATTGTAATGGTTCATTTTTTTAATTTTACCTATCCACGAATATAAAGTATGTGTTTATACAATATTTTTTGAATTCTTATTTGGATCATTACGTTGTGAGTGTAGATAAAATGTATTATCTACTGTTCGTAAAATATACAGTACCAAAGCGTAAACTTTACGGCGGTGGCTATAAAATGAATTTGTTACAGCACAGCGACACGCCACGAGTTCAAGATAGCATACGGATATGACTTACCTTAATAATCTTCGTAGGCAACGTCAACTTGGTGCCGTCAACGTATCCCATGTCGTCATCCTCAGGCTCTATGGGCGGAGGCTCCACGTCCGTCTCAGGCGGTGAAGCCGGTCCACCTCCCATGGAGCCCGTGTATAGTGGACAGGCCTTGTTTGTACGCATGTGACCCACTTGGCCGCAGGCACCGCACTGGAAGAAGAAAAAAATAAAAAAGGGAAACGATTATAAACATGTTCGAAATGGTTTGTGACGTCAGTGCTTTTTATTCGGTTCTTTAAGAATGCGGGGACCATTATATTTCCATAACTATTAAATAATTTAAACGTGAAAGTTTGTGTTGATGGATGTTTGTAAATCTTTCACGCAAAAACTACTGAACAGATTTTGATGAAACTTTACAGAAATATAGCTTATACATCAGAATAACACATAGGCTATAATTTATAAAGATATTGTGAGAAGTACTATTACCACGCGGGCGGCTGCTAGTATTTGCATAATAATTCATACCACTCTTTCTAGATGACTATTTTATCACTACCCATTTTTAACCCCCGACGAAAAAAGAGTGTTATAAGTTTGACCTGTGTGTTTGTGTATCTGTCTGTGGCATCACAGCTTCTAAACGGATGAACCATTTTTTGTTTGTTTGAAAGATGACATTATCAAAATCAAAAAAATCAAAATCTGGTGTGTTCTTAGCTATGTTTGATGAAAATAGGTTCAGCCGTAAAAAAGATATGCGCGTTTTAATGTTTTAATCGGGGTATTTGCGCAAGCTAATATCGTGTCGGGGGATTCCCAATTTTTTATTTTTACTTGTGAATGCAATGGTTAGATTTCGCTAAGATTCAGAATAATAATATTATAAAACCTTTTTAATATTTAAAAAAAAACGCTAAGTGCGTTAGACTTGGGTAGTACGCCAAAATGTGATGTATGCGCAGACCATGAACGAATGAGTTTATTCTGGTACTTTTTAATTGTAATTGTAATACGGCTCTACCAATAAACTCATGTTTTTGTTATTATAGGACGAGTCACTAGTTAAGGCCTGTATTACATCGCAATTTTGGTGAACACTGCGTTAGAACAATGCCTAGATACATTAGTTTATAACTTACCTTCAGTTTCAAATCCGGCTTCAACTTGGCACGGCGACGTGAACTGGATGACGACGACGAAGGAGTATGTAGATCTGGCTCCTGCTTGATTTGTCCGAGCGGTATCAACGGCGACGGAGAACTCATGTCCATTATTGAAGTGGACATGATAGGATCTAAATAGGACAAATTATATCACTGTTTAAAGCATTTTTTTCAATGACCCCCCCCTGCCTCCTAGAGCCATTCCCCCCCTGCTCCTCCCTGAGAGAAATTCTGGATTCCGCGCCTGGGTGGCAAACTTCTAGCGCAATGGTTCGTAGAGCCTTCAGAGACACAAAGATCCGCTGTGACTAATGTAATTATCTTCTTTCTTTTGTGAACTCTCTATCACTCTTAGGCCGCGTGTCCACGGTAAGAAAAATCGTCGGGTCTATGCAAGAATTCGTGTCGTTTCTACACACAACTAGTGTACACAGCGTCAGCGCTGCACAAGACAAATATCTTGTCTGCGCCAGACACGACGCGAGCTGTAGGGGGCGGTGTGTATAGTGCCCATGAGAACGTTTGAGCGAGTGGACAAAAAAAAAGGAAAATAAAGGACGAACTTTTTCTCATACTGTCGCAGTTCAAAGTAGAAGTTAGCAAACTCATGTTTTTGTGATAACATAAGATGTACCCAGTATTTTCTCTTGGAGTTAGTTTTCTTTTTAATTTTTCTATACATATAATAGGCAATCACCATTTTTTTTTGCTTGGTTGTTAACATTATTTCCCACAATTACACGACACGATATACACCCTACAATGTCTCAACCATGACTGAACGAAACAATTCGTACCGTGTACATACTAGATTTTGTCTTGTCTGCAACAGACACGACATTCTTTCGTGCACAGACCCGATAAAATTCTTCTCATGTACATGAATATTTTCATCTTGTCTGTAAAAGACAAGACAAAGGAGAATGCTCATGGATGTATGGAATCCCGTACCATGATGCATCAAAATCAATCTTTGTTTTTTATAGACTACACTGATTATGTTAACTCCTACAAAAGTTATTTATGAAAACAAAACCCGGATTTCGGAATTATATTATAAAATCGAAAATAACCTAAAATCTAGGTCTATTTTGTTCGACGCTACCAACGACGTAATTTATATAGAAATGTTATACATGGACGTTATAGATATTTATTACACAAAAGAAACGATTACTGGATAGTCTTTTCATCAAAAATCGATTTATTGCATTCTACATCTTTATGACCGGCTGTGAACGGCCTATTAACCATAGATAAAATAATGATAATCTTTTAAATAAAGATTCTATTCTATACTAGTTTTTTTTTTATTAATGTAGAATCGACTAATATATTATTTTTTTACAGTGATCGATGACACTTTAAAAAATCAAGGTTATGTAAATTATAATAACATCATGTAAAACGGAACGTCATTTATATGGAGTAAAACAATAGTCAAAATCCATACTTTTATACTCAAAATTAAATTCCCTATTCAAAAATCAAATCCCCGATGTGTATTGTCGTAAAAAATGATGAAACTAATTACTATAAAATTTTGGTCTTGATGCGTGAGACTTTTTGGTACTACTGTTGGTCATTCTCCTTTCTTACCGTGGACACGCGGCCTTAAGGTTTGCTGGTAGAACACTCTACTTTCATTTAAGCTCAAAACATGGTCGACTACGACACCTGATATAAAACGTATTCTATAAAATGTTCAACTATGTATTAGGCATTATATGCAAAACTCTGTGATAGACGGACAGACACGCGGGAAAGGCGACTGATACGGAGCTCTATAAATCATTGGTTTGAAGCAAAAAATCTCTCTATGACACTGAGGTTAGGCTATAGAGAACCGAATTATGAGTTAAGCTCGCCTTTGCACATAAGCTGCCCTACTGTATTTATATCTGTATCTTTTGTGTACAATAAAGAATATGAGGCAAGATTCCAAATTGTAAACCCAAGAACTTACTATCTGGGAATGGTCCCGGAACGGTTACGTTACCAGCTAGTCTTTCCCTTTCTTGGTTCCTCTTGATACGTCGCAGTTGTTCCTGTGGGAGGATTTTAAAAGATTAGAATTATGTAGCAGCAATGTACCGTAATTTTCCAAAGGCTTAGTTACACCTTAATAGTATTACTAGCAAGTTGAACGGTGTTCAAATAATATTACTGATAAATAGCGTTAAGGGTACACTAGTCGAAAATTCTTCCATACAAACGTACGTACGGTAGTCTGGCTTTTACTCCACTGTTTGACGATGTACGTTCAAAATAAAAATTGATATCAATTTGTCTCATCATTATCTAGTCCTGTATGGAAGCAAAAAAGTAAAAAAAAAATTACTTGAAAGTTATGAGCTTCGAAAGTTCCATATTTTAACACTAATTTTAACGCATCTTTGGGTGCAAATAAGTACCATAAGAAGAAGGAAAATTGAAAAACGGCCTCTATACAGGGATAGATTAGTAGTTCATCAATGCAAATAATTTTATTTTGAACAGATACATTCAGTCGTTTTTTCATGATATCCAGACTCCCAAAGGTCTGTTTATAAAATTTCGCGCGCTCGTTTTCGTTCTAAATCATTATCCATTTCGCTACAAATTTACAAAAGTGTGTATTCGTACGCGTACTAGCTTCTTACTGCTCATAACAGCATCTATGTGTTCCGCACGTGTTGTCGGTTGATATAGCACGCATTTTAACCCCGCGCACAAAATAGTTCGTGCCGTCGACACTAGTCGACCTTAACATCTCATTTAATTCGCGTATGTAAATATACAAAAAAGACGTAGGTTATTTTTTTTTTTTACTGACAATGTACAGTACAATTATTTTCTTAATGTCCCTCGGCAAACTTCGTGTTTCGTCAGTTGTCGGATTTCTATCAGTTGCCCAATGCACTTGGTGCAGACCGAACGCTCTCAATCAACTTAGAAGTATATTGAGTTGTTAATTACTCTTTTAACTTAATGTAATTTATTTTTAAAATGCGAGAAACACTGCTAAAGCTTCTATTTTTACAACTCTATATATTTCACACGGAAATGAAATCAAAACAACAATAAAGTACTTATTTCTGAATTCAAATTATTATACACGATATATAGAATAGAATAGAATATTCTTTATTATGTACACCATATAAGTTACAGAAAGTATTGACAAAGAAAACAATTGATGGACATGGAAATTACCATCCGTTTATATTTGGAATTGCCGAGGGACATTAAGAAAATAGTTGTACTGTACATTAGGAGACTTCTTAGGGCGTACCATCAACGAAACTAAACGCGATCATCTTTAGGGGCGGTTACTTATTACACGTCCGTGTTCGTGATCCTTGTCCGTGATTTTTTTTGTTTTTTTTTGGATAAACGTTGCCCTACACTAGGAATTTCTTCCTGTATCGTGGGTTCGTTTTACAAACATATAAACTCACATACACAACACCCAGAGCCGAAACAACTATCTGTAGGTCATACAAATATTTGTTCCGTGCGGGAATCGAACCCGCGACACGCAGCGCAGCAGGCGATCGCTCAACCACTGCGCCAACCGCGCGCCCATTTGAGTTCCGAGTTCAAAATTTTCTGAATTATGTCAGGTTATGACGGATAGAGTTCGAGTATGTAGTGCGTAAGCTTCCCTACAAGAAGTACTACGGCTACTTCGGAACCGAAAATTCACCGCCGCGGATCGGGTGTAGTGCGTAAACTAACGCGTTCAAGCGTCGCGTCGTCAGTGAAAAAATGACGCAACAATGACGGCGCTGGCAACTCTTGAAGGCTAAGATTACGAGACCCAACAGCAAAGAAATAAACAAACCTGAATCCTCCTCTTCTCCCTCTTCATTTCCTCCTTCTGCGACTCATCCATAGTCGCGAACTGTCGTATGAAGGCATCGTCTTTGCTCGTGCGTATCTTCATATACGCCTCGATGACGGCCGCTTTACGCACCAACTCTACGCGGGTGTAGCGTTGACCTGACGCGTTTCGGAACGTACGGACTATGCGAAGGACGCGACCTGCTGTACGATGAAAGAGGTAAGTTTAATAGAGAGTATAGTGCGGCTACATGATAGGGGTAAGCACAAAAGTATCACGGCAAATTGAATGCTGATAAATACTAACAAGCGTTTTTAAAACCTAACGAAAACCACATTAGATTTTAAGAGCGCTCGTTTCGAAGACTTATTTGGATTTATGGTGTCGTTTTTTTGTTTTTGATTAGTTATCATTTGAGACAATTTATACATAGAACAGCAACAATGTTTAGTCAAAAATTGGCAAGCAAGCAACTTCAAATCCGGGACGAAAAATCCGTAGGAATATTTCCTCCTTGAGCGATCAAACGTCGCGAACCCACTAGTTTGTTGCAAAAGAATTTGTAACTGTATTTACCTTGACTTGACGATTGCTGATCGTTTTGATTTATTTGAGGCTTCTTTTCCGATTGTCCTAGAATCATTTTCCTCAGCTCTGCTCTTTCAGCTTCCTCCCTTTCCATTGATAACTACAAAATCAAAACCATATGATCGTCAGTCTACTACCAAATTTGGCAGCTGATATAATGTCATTTTGGTTCGCATTCGCCCAAAGATTGTGTATGTTTTGTATTAACAAACGTAAATACAAAACATACTGTTTACTTATAAAAATAATGTTCATTTTGCAATTACGCTAAGTATAGTGGTAGCATGTTTACCTGTTCAGTAGTCTTCTTATTCGCCAGCATGTTCTCCAAATTCTTACCCATCTCTTCTAAATCAGATTCTTCACTGACAGAACTTTCGGCCTCGTCTGTACTTAGCACTTCTGTGCTCGTCAGTACGCGGTTCTGTAGCTCGAATATACGCTGGCACTCTTCTTTGTACCTGTACGAAAGGGATAAGTTTTTAGTTATGGCAGGTGGAGCAGAGCCCTATTAATCTTATACGATTTTAACCCAGTTGCATCACATCACATCCCATCATCAGCCTTTTAATGTTCCCACTGCTGGGACAGAGGCCTCCTCTCATAGAGGGAGTGGGCTCTAATCCACCACGCGGGCCCAGTGCGGATTGGTAGATGTCACATGTCTTTGAATTTTTGTTTCTAGGACATGCCGCTTTGAGAGCAGTGGTGATGAAATAAATTACCCAGTTGCATATAAGTTATTAATTTTTAAATCATCAATGAAATCTGCGAGTAGCTTGCAGATTTGTTTGCAAGCTTCAGAAGCATTTGTTGCTAAGAGAGGGAAGGAACAAGCCCGGTCAGTGGATGACCTACAAAAGACAGCACAAAGATCACAGAAGCATGTTACAACAGGATTTTGCAGTGTGTAAAAAAATACTGCCAATTAATAAGATCCCGAGACAAATATACAAGCCTTTCGTATGAATAGAATATATATCTAGTCTCTATCGCAAAATCTAAAACAAAAAGTAATACAAACCTTTCTTGATGTTCAGCTATAGAAAATCTGTTTCCTCTCGAAAACTTCGTCATGCCTTCTTCACCAGCTTTTGCTTTTTCAGTCGACAATGTTCTGACTACGTCAATAACTTCCCATCGAGACAGTTTTTTTATCTACAAAATAAATAAGATACATGTCATTGACATTCTCAAATCAACAAATAAATAAAACAGATCTAGTTGCTAGATCAGGCGGTAGTTTATATCGCAGCTTAGGTCTCCCTTATCACAGGAAAGCCAGATTACGTATGAAAGCAATGATACCTGAAATTTAGTAGTCTCTAACAACACCGAAGATACCTATCCAAATGTTTTTTTATTATTTCATATCTTTTATTTTGGGTATGGCGGTTTTGTTTTCTCTTCAAAAGGCGCCTGGAATTTTGGGGCAAAGACCAGAGCGTGGGCTTTTTACCTCAATAAAACCACCCCGGTGATCACCACCAGCACATGAATTCCTGTGACCTTTAAAGAGCACTTTCAAATACTTTATAACTCCCTCCTACACACTTCATGATACTTATATTTAGCAATAAAACGACCTGCCTACAAGAAGCTATTGATAAATATCTACACAAAAACTTGAATCCAACATACCTCTTCCTCAGGCACTCCAAACTTCCTCAACAAAGCCTTAGCATTATTCAAGCTGAGCCTCCTCAAATCAGCGTCAGTTCCCGTCACAGTTCTCTTCGGCTGTTGCTCCTCATTGGGCTGTTGTGTTGGCTTGTTGGGCACTCGCACGTAGGAGAACCCTTCACCGCAGCCCGTTGGGTCTGCTGGCCCAGTCAGTTGCAGCAAACATTTGCCACGCATGGCCTGGATGTAGGCGCGAGTTGTGTTCCAGGGGGCTACTTTTACCTGAAGAATAAATGTGGAATATAAATGTAGTGAATACTAAGATGAATGCATCGTAATAAAGGTGCATTTGAGTCACTGGGCAAACGTCCAAGTCTGACAGATACCGAATAATCTTGTACAAGCTTTGTTAGTAAATCAATTTTAGGGCAGTCCTCTTATTTTTTTTATGATACCAGATACTACACGTAATATTTTGATAATCAACTGGTTAACCGAGTAGATCGGTAGTGCGCTTGCACTTGCTTGGTAAGTAATTGGGTCAAAATCACCAAGGTGGAGAATTAGCTTTGCCAGCAAATAAATGTCTAAATTTAGTTTATATAAGCAAATCGTTATGGTAAATATTACTTAACTCTGTTCATATTAACTATACATAATATTTTATACTGCAAAAGTAAAGCAAATTCATTATTATTTGAAGAAATAACTACAAAAAATCATTTCGAGAACGCGTCCTATGTAGCAATCTTCAGAAACTAACTTTGGAAATATTCATAAAATAAAATAAAGTGAAAAGTTTTCCTTACTTAATGGCCTACAATTTTATCTTATATCAATTAAGTATTGTTATTATTAAAGAAAGAAAAGAAATTAAAGAAAATCAAGTCAAAATATTGTGTCCGGCAATGTAAGCGTCATTTAAGTGAACGCAATTTTGATTCTCAGTAAAAATGCAGTTTTTGAACGCAACCTTTAGTTGTCTATGGTACAATGTTGTGAACGATGTAAACAAACGGCTGTCAAGAGAGTTTTCGCCAAAACAATTGAAAATAAGTGTTAAGTATCTTCAGGAACGGTCATTTCGGGACCGTTCCCGAAATGACCGAAATGACTTTTTCAAATAAACGCGCCCTGTTATTATAGCTTTTGGTTAATTAATTTAGCGTATGTTGTGCTAATATATTTTTTAATATATGATTAGTATTTTTTAGCAATATGGAGTCTCATGTGGCTAAAAAAAATAAAAAAGTGACAACGAGAGAAAGCCAATGCCAGGAAAAGGAAATTTTTAGATAAGATGACATGACGGAGGAAGAGAGAGAAATAAAAAGGGCTAAGGATAGAGCGTACTATTAGAAAAAAAAATCTAAAAGAAAGTAAAAAACATTGATGAGATGACTGAGAGAGAAAAGCGAAAGCAGAGAAAAATTTGGAAAGAAGCATCAAAAAAGCCTTTTATTGAAGAAAAAATTGTAAAAGGCGAGAATAAGAACTTCAAGATCACAAAAAGGGTTGTAATTTCAAGTACAGTATAATTAAAAACGGATTTTATTATTATCATAATAAAAGTTTAATATGATTATAAGGAATTTCTAATTGGCTGTAAACAGCAAGTAAAAGACTGTGAAGTAATTTAAGTTACGTTTTTGTTAGTTAAGAACCTTATGCCAAAATGAATAAATAAGTACGACGTATAAAAACATTGCTTATGATTTTATAAACCGAAATTGTATCTATATCGTCATTTAGGGAACACCTCATCATTTCCGGGAACATCGCTAAAATCACAGATAACACTTGAATAATTTAAATATTTAAAAAAGACCCTGAAAATATTAAAATAAGGCGAAATTCTTATACCTATAGCATGTTAATTTATATATAAGACAGCGATATTTCTCATATTTAGTTAATTTAGACAAAGAAATAGTCATAATAGCCCCCATTTGCACTATATTTAGCTTTATAACGTCTTTATTGGCAATATCATAACATTTTCTTATTTATATTTATAAATAACAAATATCTGTTATTGAACAAGGTAAAAAATAAATATTTATGTTATATTTTAATATTATTATAAACCTCACAAAAACGTTCCCGTAATGATTATTTTCAGCGATAGCTCTCTTTAAAAATTTAATTACAAGAGTATTAATCAATTCTATGCTCTGCCAACGTAAATATTGTTTAAACATAAGTTTAGTGATCATTCAGGCTGATCATTAAAGTAATAGCTGCTAGGTAAATTCATCATAAAACAGAATTTGAAATTTGCCACCTTGGTGATTTTGACCCAATTGTTTCACACAAAACCGCGATCAAACGCTTTAAAACGCGTCATAAAAGTCTGAATTACCTGCAGTGTAGGTATGGTAGGTCCTACACAATTGTTTGTTAATCGCTCGCTATTTGTCAAATGCACTTATTTAACTAAAAAACCTCCAACAACTCTAAAACTTCTGTATGGAAGAGCAATTATTGCGCAAAAATCGCTATCGTTTTGCTCTTGCAAAAGATACGTAATAAGCCTGCCGGACAAGTGCGAATCGGTCTCGCGCACGACCACTATCGCAAAAAACGGCAAAAAAATCACGTTTGTTGTATGGGACTTAAATATTTATTGTATTTGTTGTTATAGCGGCAACAGAAATACATCATCTGTGAAAATGCCAACTGTCTAGCTATCACGGTCCATGAGATACAGCCTGGTGACAGACAGACAGAGAGATGGACCGCGGAGTCTTAGTAGTAGGATCCCGTTTTTACCCTTTGGGTTCGGAACCCTAAAAAATAGCTATTTGTGGATGAGATCATATGTTAGCAAAGCTTATTCACTCAAGTCTAGCAACAGATGTTTTCTGTTTACATGTAATGTTCAGTTAAACTCCTAACTAATGATTTATTTATTTAATAAGTAATGTACACACAATAAAATACATAAATACATCACATAACGACAATGGAGTACAAAGGTACTGCTTATTTCTTAAGAAATTTCTACCAGCAGACCCGCGAAAAGGAAAAAATGCAAAAGAAATGTAGACAATAGTGTGTGAGAATAGGAAGAGAAGAATAGTGAATGACTTAAACTAAGATAAAAAAAACAGGCACCTACACAATGATATAATGGTAGATATGTACTTATTTAAATACATATTTTTTAAATATACAGATAATTATTTAATGTATAGGTACAAATAAATAAAATTGAAGTGTCTGTATGTAATATCAAAATAACAACGTTTTATTGAATGCAAGTGAAAGTATATACGGTACTAACAACAAATAAGCAATTTTTAAGATTTTTGTCTGTCTGTCTGTTTGTTCCGGGTAATCTCCGAAACGGCTGGACCGATTTTGACGGGACTTTCACTGGTAGATAGCTGATGTAATAACGAGTAACATAGGCTACGTTTGATCATGAGAAAATTCATAGATCCGGCGGGAAACTAAAAAAATTAAAATATATTTTTTACGAGTTTGACGCGGACGAAGTCGCGGGCGACAGCTAGTTCTTCTAATTAGCTAATAGAACAAATAACTTATTCAGTCATTACATACCTCGTCATCCATCTTCAACTGCATTTCTTCGTCATCATCTTCCGCAGGCGTGAATATGAATTTTTCTCCGTACCCAGCGTCTTTGAGCCTTTGTTCTGCCGACGCCATACTGAAGTACGCACAACATTGCTCGGGGGATACCATTGCGCGGATCTCTTCTTCAGATGGGAGGCGGAAGTCTGGTTTTATTACCCACCTTTGGAAATTGTGGAAGAATATCAATAATTTGTCGAGAAACAAGAGTAAGCAGTGTTTCATTGGTGAAATCATCATATCACCCGAAAGACGTTCACTGCTGGACATAGGCCTCCCCCAAGCGTCGCCACATTGACCGGTCCCGTGCGTCTCGCAACCAGCGGATCCCCGCAACCTTCACCAGGTCATCGGTCCACCTGGTGGGAGGCCTTCCAACGCAACGTCTTCCGGTTCGCGGTCGCCACTCTAGCCTCAACCTTTCTGCCCCATCGGCCATCCGTTCTGCGAGCAATGTGCCCTGCCCACTGCCACTTAAGTTTGGCAATTCTTCGGGCAAATTCTTCGGGTTTGGCAATTATTGGTGAAATAATGTGTTCTATTCTATGACATATTTTACATAATTACAAAATCAATTTGAAGTAATAAGGTTTTCCACACTCGCAAATCCGTAGGTCTCAATGCAAACTAAATAGCGGCCCATGAAAAGCACATTGTGTACTGGGCCTTAATCTTACTAACTTAAAGTTCAAAGTACAACAAACATTCGGCACAGAAATAAAACGTCTTATTACTGCTTTCTTGAATGCATTAGAAAACGCTTGTTTGCACTACTCTGCGTTCTTATTAAGTCAGAAAGGAGTGTAACACCATAAATCTTACCAATTAGAATCCAATCCTGTACGCTTGAAATCGGCACACAGCTTCAGGCGCTTTCGAATAGAGCTCTCAGAGTGTGAAGGGAAAGCCCTCTTGATGTCATCCATCTTTATACGACGCGGTTTGTCTCTAGATTTCCAGAACAACCTGTATATAAAGACCTGCGAAGACAATAATATGGTTAAAATTTCGATTATGGGCCGTTGATTTTTGACACGGGAAGGGTCGAGGGGGGACCGGGGGAGGTTTGGCTAACCTCCAGTACCATCCCCACCACTCGGAGCCCCATGGTTATGGATATATCCATGGTTAAAGTTTTCAGGTTAGAATAAAAAAAAACATAAATGTCCATCGAATTAAGGGGCGCGGAGGGGGGAGGGAAAGAGGGGTAGAGGAGCTACCCCACTGTACCATCCCCACCCCTGAGTTCTGAGTTCTCTCGCTTTGCTCGCTCACTTTAGCTCCCGTAATCTCCTTCGAACCTAACCTATGCGTGTCGGGGTGCCCTAAACTCCCATTTTTCTACTACTAATTCACATTTTTTTACCTCACGAAAAACATACAAAAAAACATAAAATTGAATAAAATTTCCGAGTCATGAAAATTTGTAAAAAGCTTTCTATTTATGAGTACTACCTACAAAAAAAAATTAATTTCCAAATCAACGGACCATAATGGAAATTTTATCTAAATATGTATTTGACAAAGACAGGATACAGTACGGTCACAGTAAAAATATACAAACAATATGGAAACTACCCACAAACGATCGAAACGGCACACTCACACAAACATACACACCGACGAGACCATTAAGGCACTTCTGCAGTGCTATCAGTAGTGCGAGCCGCTTAAGGGTCTCGTCGATGCGCATGTTCGTGTGAGTGTGCCGTTTCGAGCGTTTGTAGGTATAGCCCTCGCCAAACTTCTGGACCGCCCTGAAGTTGGTTTACTACGTTTAAGATTTACTACTGCGCAGCCATTGTAGCCAACTTCAGGAGGCCAAGAAGTTTGGCGAGAACAACAGTTTCCATACTGTTTGTATATTTATTCTGTTACGGTTTTCTTTTAATTTTATCGATAACGGCATTGTAGCAGACAGGCAAAGATGGCGGGATGAACTTGACATTTCACATCAACATTGATAAAAGATCTCATTCGAGTAAACTGTTCGGTTTTCCCTGCACTAGCATATAATCTTTTGCAGTTAGACAACAAAGGCTAAAACTAATTAATAATAATTATTGTTGAGTAACTGACCTGTAAAAAGTCTCGAACAAAATTGTTCGCTCTCTTGGAATTTGGACCGGGCACTTCATACAGCGGACATTGTTGTCCGGCCACGAAGAGGGCGTCCACTTCACGAATGTAATAAGATTGTCTGCAACCAAAACACATGTCTTATAGGATAGCCTGTACAATACGACACAACTTATATGTAGCATCGACAAAATTCGTAAATCACTTCCGATTTACACAACCAATAGAATTCACTCACTATCGCGCCACTCAACGCTATATATTCCCGCCTTAATTCAACCCAAGATAGTGTTTTGAGTTACCAATTGTTATCAGTTCGGATGTGATCGGTTTTACGAACTTTGCCGATGCTACATCTATGTTGTGTCGTAGTGTAAGGTGGTTACGCACTGCATCCGATCCGAATCCGAGAAATTTCGGTTCCGAAGTAGCCGTAGTACTTCTTGTAGGGAAGCATACGCACTACATACAAACTCTATTCATCATAATTCAGAAAGAAACTGCCGACAAATTACTTTGCAGTTTGGCAGGTGAATGTGTTAATAAAAGTGTAACATATTGGATTAAATAAATAAAAAAAACAATTCGGATAGAACTCGGAACTCAAATAACGGAACGAAACTAACATTCATCACCAGTTCAGGCGGTTTGTGTGTATGCGTTTATCCATTTTCAGCTTTGTATGTTCACCAAATCTTGTATAGTATCGTGGGTCGCACGTCAACGGTTTAAAACCATTATAAGCTGGCCTCTTATTCTATTGAAACACCGCAGTACGCTAGGCCAGTGTTACCATCCACTGTCCTTGACTTGGCTGTCTATGTGCTATTTTACATCAGGCGTTTAGTGTGCACTTACCTCGTCCTTATAATCAAGAAGTCGGACGGCTGCAGTGTATGTTCGTATATTGGCGCTCTGTACATATTATTTTCTACAACAGGCTGCGTCGCGCCTGGCGGTAATATACCGAGGAAAGGCGACGTATGAGCGTAAGCGACCTCGCCATATTTGAGCGGTTGTGGACCCTCATCCTGTAATAATAGGTTTCATATTTCGTTAGTCGTATTGATATTATTAAGACTTAATAAAAAAGCTAAAGAAGACAAAATATTTGGAATACAATAAATAAACGGTCAAATTATAAAAAAGAAAGCTTCCCATATGAAGAATATAAATTCTACGACTATATATTATAAACGCGGAAGTTCGTGAGTTTGTTACTCTTTCACGCAAAAACTACTCAATGTATTTTGATGAAACTTTACAGTTAGGCTTTAAAATATAAAGATGAGAAATACTCATTCCACGCGGGCGGTAGCTAGAAGTTGCATATATTTTTAGTTTGATTGTATTTACTTTTAGACCTGAAAAGTTTATACACTTAACATGGGCAGTGCCTTGCATTTTTTTAAATATAATAAGCGAAAGTAATAAAATGTTTCAGATATATAAATCAGGCCTACCTTCGAATTTGCACCTGCCCTTTTGGATCCCTTTGGCAATGAAAATAAAAATACACAATTTAAATTATTTTATCGAAAAATATTAGCCGACAATCCAGCTCGACAACTGAAGAACTGTGTCCACTAACAAATTTTAAAATGATATAGATTAGTTTCTGAAATAAATACAAATGAACAATGAAGATGTAGACAATGAAGTTTCGATTCGAATCGGAAATCGAAAATGTCGGCAGCAGACCTCTTTCATCTGATTCGATGGAAGTTTTATTGTGATACATGACGGTGTTAAATATAACCTGAAAGCGATCTAACACAACGGATGGTAAATTAACACAAAAAAAAAACATATTTTTGTAGCTATTCTCCATTTACATAAGACATTTAAATCAGCCCATTTTACAGCCCGTTCAACCGATTTTGACTTCTATTGCGTTGGTGATAAGGCAAATGGTAGCTGTAGTAAACAGTTGGCTTTGGTAACATGTTTATGCTTTTTATGTCATCCTTATGTTTACGGGACAGAACTCAAAATCGGTTGAACGGACTGTAAAAAGATTTGGAAACATGTCTAATGTTATTTCAAATGGAGTTTAGCTTGTCTATATCGGTTTGTTTTGACACCTCATCCAAAAGACCGTAGCCTTATTGCCTTAATGCAATATTTACGGATGGTCAAGTTATACGAGCCAGCACTATTTTGTTTCTGCGAAGGAACGAGTTTTAACACTTGAAAAGAGACCTAAAATATTTAAAAAAATTACTTACCTTTGCCGCAGTACGTTTGTAGTAGTTTTTGATTTTAGAACACATGCCGACTTGGCTGATGAGTGGGGGATGTTCCTCACAGAACTCTAATAGTACCAGTTCGCCGTCCCTACCGCTGAGGTCTTCGGGCGTTCGCATGAAGAACACGTCACCACCTCCTGAGGCTAACCGTTCGGCCTCCCGTTGCTGAAAGGAGAATTATAAGTATTAAAGTTTTTTTTTTTATGAGCTCGTGACTAAATAATAACAGCCGCACGGGTCGATTTTCAAGGTTAAGCAACACATGACGAGGTCGGTCCGTGGATGGGTGACCATTTCAACATAACGAGTTTCCTCCGTGCCTCGGAAAGCACGTTAAGCTGTTGGTCCCGGCTGTCATTTGAAGATCTTTGACAGTCGTTACAGGTAGTCAGAAGCCTGAGATCTGACACCAGTCTTGCCAAGGGGTATCATGTTACCCAGTTACTGGGTTCAGGAGGTCAGATAGACAGTCGCTCCTTGTGAAACACTAGTACTCAGCTGAATCCGGTGAGACTGGAAGCCAACCCCAACAATAATTGGGAAAAAGGCCAGGCAGATGACGATTAGTTTTTTTTTTCATTCTGCTTGCAACTGCATCCCCATTTCCCTAGTAATGTAATACGCTAAGTTCTAAAACATACCTTAGCCTTCTTCTTGATATGTTTAAGCAGCGGCTGCACGGGATGTGGCCCGGGGGCGGCCAGCGGGCCATACGACAGCTTCCTCATGGGGGGCCGATGGAAGGCCCTCAGTCGCGCGGGTCCCATGTGGGTCTGAATGAATGGGGCGCGCAGTTCCACTACTGGTGTACTGTGCTGGATCAGTTGGCCTCCACCGACCTTGAGGCGAGGGTTTGCTGACTTGGCCATATAGAAGCTGTGGATGAGGTTATAGATGATATTTAGTACTTTACTTGTTTTTTGATTGCTTGTGGTATGAACCTACACCATTTAGGCACATGTTGGACGACGCATGTCATGTTTGTAGTAAAATTCAAGAGTTATTATTTACGAATTATTAAAAAAAGACGTGGTACCTATAAGATACAGACTTCAAAACCATATCCTATAGTTTTGTTGTTTTTGTTTGTAAACAAATAAGCTAGCAATCCGCCTAATGTTAAGTAACCTTAAATACCAGAAGATTTGCAGATGCGTTATCATCTTTGATTGAAGTTTACCTACTCTCTTATAACAAAGTTCCAAATATGAAGTCAATAATAAAAACTTATTGAGAGTTTATCCATAGACAATTATAATAAAATAAAAATGCTTACTTTATAACAAACTAATGTTAAAAATAAAGTACAGCATAGACTCTTTCAATATCTACATAATCTGTGGCACTATATGTAAAATGATGGCACACCCTCGTCAATCAATATTTTTTATTTATATCACTAGCTGTTGCCCGCGGTTTCGTCCGCGTCAAACTCGTAATTTTTATTTTTTTATTTTTCCGTCGGAACTATGAATTTTCTCGTGATCAAACGTAGCCTATGTTACTCGTTATTACATCAGCTATGTCCCGTCAAAATCGGTCCAGCCGTTTCGAAGATTACCCGGAACAAACAGACAGACAGACAGACAAAAATCTTAAAAATTGCTTATTTGTTGTTAGTACCGTATATACTTTCACGTGCATTCAATAAAACGTTGTTATTTTGATATTACATACAGACACTTCAATTTTATTTATTTGTATGTACAGATAATTGGAACTTTACGATATGAGAATAGATAGTCCGCATATAAATGTATCTTTTGCGCCTGATAGTATGGATGCCGTGGTAACAAACGGCTACCCATATCATCTTATCATTCATACGTCACAATCGGCTATAATACTCACAGCGGATCTTTGTCTCTCTGAATTGGCTGCATGACCCTGCGCAGTATCTATTTTTGTGTCAATGTTGAAGGTGGAGATAGCATTGTATAACTGTCTTTCACTCACGTACGTTTTCTCATGGTCCTTTTTACGGAACCCTAAAAAGGACCATGGTCCCGTTTTTACCCAAAGGGTAAAAACGGGACCCTATTACTAAGACTTCGCGATCCGTCTGTCTGTCTGTCTGTCCGTCTGTCACCAGGCTGTATCTCATGAACCGTGATAGCTAGATAGTTGAAATTTTCGCAAATGATGTATTTATGTTGCTGCTATATCAACAAATACTAAAAACAGTATAAAATAAATATTTAAGGGGGGCCATACAACAAATGTGATATTTTTGACGTTTTTTGCTCGATATTAATAACGGCAACAGGTAGACGCTTGAAATATTCACAGAGTGTTTAGTTGTATATTTACTTCAAAAAATAATAATTATTAAATAAATTAATGGGGGTTCCCATACAACAAACGTGATTTTTTGGCCGTTTTTTGCTCGATATTAATAACGGCAACAGGTAGACGCTTGAAATATTCACAGAATGTTTAGTTGTATATTCACTTCAAAAAATAATAATAAATAAATTAAAATAAAATAAATTAAGGGGCCCCCCTTAATTTATTTTATTTCCCATACAACAAACGTGATTTTTTTGCAGAGGTGTTACTTAATTCTAAACTCGCCAAACTTTTACGTTTGGTGGCGAGAGGCGCTCTTTTACATCACAATGCACCACCTTACTTACAAATCAACTACTTATATATTATCCTATCTCGCTTACTCTACGCAGTTTACTCGATGACAAACTATTTCTTGCGCAATGGTTGGCAGAGCCAACTTCAGAGACACAAAGATCCGCTGTGACTAATATATAAAGCTATACTTACACGTCATTAGAGATATTGAAAGGATCTCTATCGGGAGACTTGGGCGGCGGCGGCGGCGCGTCCTCCTGCAACACGTTGATGACGCCCGCCTTGCCCAGCAAGATCTTTGACTTTTTCACGTGAGGATGAGGAATCTTCACTTTGGGTTGTGGACCTCTCTCTAAAATAATGAAGGTATAGATTTGAGAAACGTCTGTAAACTGTACTTTTAAATTTGGATGCTGCTAAATTAGATGTTCCTTCAGAACACTTTTCATAAAAGGGCATACCACATGTGACTGTTCGTAAACTACCCTAGACCGATAAAATTTTAGTTTTAAAAAATGTAATTTGCTGTTAGAGGTCTGAAGGAGGAGAAACAGTGCTCCACCGTCAACACTGCTTTGTAAGGCACGGCTTCTGACTGGACACATTCCCACCGATTATAAGTTAATTTGCAAATTTTATAAGGTCACTAGCGGACGCCTCGCGGTTTCATCCGCGTATTTCCCGTCCAAATGGGAATACAGGGATAAAAAGTACACACCCGGTACTCAGGAAAAAAAAAAAGAAAAAAAAAATTGGTACTTTACCTACATAGGTAGGGTAGGTATGTAGGTATGGAAGGGTAGGTAGGGTAGGTAGGGAAGGGTAGGTAGGGTAGGGTAGGTAGGGTAGGTAGGGTAGGGTAGGTAGGGTAGGTAGGGTAGGTTTTACGCTTTGGTCGTGTCGGAGAGTGGACGTGTGCTAATTTCTAATTCTTATTTTATTTTAAATTAATTCTATTGGCTACTGTGTTGAATTTGAATTTCTTGTCACTCTTGTGGAGTTTATATGGACCAACTCCTCCCAGTGGGCGGTCTGTGAGAGGGACAACATTACCCAACTTGCTAAAGTGCTCATCAATTGGTTTGTGGCTACTGAGATTTGAACCCGAGACGTGCTGCGTGGGACATCGATGCTTGTGCCGCTGCGCCACCGTGCAAGTGACCGTGAGTGTTGAATATTACTATCTCCTTCCTACGGCGCGCGTGGCGTAGCCGATACTGACTACCGCTACGAGTGATCTACAATTACTGTGCTACGAGTGCTACGCTACGCCTACATCGCTGCCATTGTACGCGACATCGTTGCGCCGCCCGTAGCAGATAACGACGCATGTATTTTTGTTTACTACTCAACTAAACACGTTCCGATTTTTAACATGCCTAGCGGAAAAAAGACCCCACCATTGAAACCCAAGAATGTTAACCTAAGCAGAGAGCATTCACACTCCGACTCTGAAGTGATTCCCTCTCCGCAAAGGAACATTACTTCGAGAACTAAGCGGCCGCGCATGGAATCTTCACCTAACAACCAAGAATTCTCGAGCAATGTCTCACTTGAATTAATTATGACTACATTGACCGCTATGAAGACACAACAAGACGTGACGTTTGCCAAAATTTTCTCTGAAATGTCTGATGTCAAGGAAAAAATACACCAAATACAAAAAACTAATTTGGAAATCGAGAAGTCGATGGAATATATGTATAATCACTATGAGGACCTGAAGCTTCAAATCCTGGACCTTGAAAAGACCCGAGATGAATATGCTGAAACTATCAACAAGCTCGGGAGGCAACTCCAAGATATAAAACTGAGTTCGAGGTCATCTACCGTCGAAATTAGAAATGTCCCGAACAAGGACAACGAATCGGTTGGGGAGATGATCAATATTGTATCTCAGATCGGCAAAACTATCGACTTTGAAGTACCAGCGTCCGAATTACGTGACATATATCGTTTGCCAGCCAAACCTGGCACGAACAAAACTATTGTGGCCGAGTTTTCTACTGTGCATACTAAAACCAAATACCTGTTGGCAGCTCGTAATTTCAACAGAAGCCGGAAAATAGAAGACAAATTGAATACGCAAGTAGCAGGCATATGCGTAGATAAGAAACCGATATATGTTGACGAACATCTTCCCGGATCGATGAAGAAATTATTCATGCAGTCTAGAGAATTCGCCAAAAATAATGGCTTTAGATTCTGCTGGATTTCTAATGGCAAGATTCTGCTACGCAAAGGCCCGGAGTGCAAAGAAACTTACACAGTTAAGACGGAAGACTGCCTGGCAAACATTCTGAAAAGAATATGACTACTCAACCTGTACTACATAATTACCCCGACTTTCTTCTTAGCTATCTACTACTTAAAAATACTATGTAAATGTCTTAAAATTACTATTGTGAAATTTTTTAACATAAGACGCAATCTTCGCAAATATAACACCCCTTTCATACACTGCTCAGCTGCGCAGCGGCGCACGTACGATGCATCTCACATGAAGCCCTATATCACCTTTTCTAATACACATACTTCTTCTTTGCAGAAACTAACGCAATTACTTCCACACTACACTAAGTCCAAAACAGTCATTCCAACTATCTCAACACAAAAAACACTTCAAATAGACTTTCCTTTAGACCTATATTTAAAATTAATTAATATCAATTATAAATGACTTGTATAAATAATATTCTTGACGAAATTGATCAATACAGTGTAGCTACTTTTCAAATCTGTGCCCCACCCGCATACACTTCTTTACAAAATGTGGCACAATCATCGATTAAAATTATTCATATTAATATTCGTAGTGTTCACAAAAACCTTAATAGCTTTTTGATTGTTCTTGCACAGATGCCTATACAATTCGATATTATTATACTGACAGAATGCCGGCTGAAAAATGCTGGTCCTACACCAACTATAGACGGATATACGGCGTACTCCACTACTAAAAATCCAATTCAAAATGATGGAATGGTAATCTACGTTAAAAATAACCTACAATGTACTGTTACAGAACCGTCTTTCTTTGTGGACGCAAATTGCTTAATCTGTCGTACTCAAGACACTGCAATCATTGGCATATATCGTTCACCTTCATATGTTAACTTAACTAATTTCTATAATAGCCTGGAAACTGCTGTCTCTGCCTTGAAAAATAGCACGTCTGTTCTAGTAATGGGTGACTTGAACGTTGATATTAAACCTGACAACGGGGACCCAAACTCACACAAATATCTTCTACATACAGCGACACTGGGTCTTTTGCCAGCTTTTCTACATCCCACTAGACCAAGTTCAAACACTTGTCTAGATCATATCTTACTAAAAACTAAATCCCCATCAAACTCCTTTATATTAGAAACGAGTATCACGGATCATCATGCTACGGCGCTATGTATAGATAGAACCAAAGTGAACCGCAAATTTGTTCCACAGACAACCACATATATGAACTATACTAATGCAGTAAAAGATGTGGGCAGCGCTGACTTAGCCCCGGTGATGGACGCTACCGATGCTAACATTGCTGCAGATAATTTAATCACTACTCTCAAAGGCATTGTTCTAACACATACCTCACACATCAAAATCTCAAGAAAGACTAGGATAATTAAGCCTTGGATGACACCCGGTCTTATCCGGTGCATCAAAAACCGAGACACCATGCATTCAAGGCTTAATTCAGATCCACAAAACACTGTTCTGAAAATAACCTACGCCAGATATCGTAATTTTTGTAATCGGCTTATTAATAAACTTAAGCGGTCTTATGAAAAATCTCAATTTACTAGAGCCCAAAATAATAGCAAAGCAACTTGGAAGGTCGTCAAAAAACTCACTCATACAGAAACAATTAACCAACCAGCTATGAATCTCTTAACATTAGCCACGGACCCTTTATCCTCTGTTAACTTAGTCAACAATTATTTTGCTAAAGTAGGTATGACGTTGGCATCTAAAATAACTACCCCCCCTAGTGACAGACATATGATATCCAAAAACAGTACGCTTAACTCGATCGCACTACTCCCGGTTAGTGCAAGCGATGTCGAGATGATTATAAAAACCCTTCGGGATGACTGTGCCACGGGATGGGACCACATACCAGCAAAATTAATCAAAATGGCTCGAAACGTTCTTGTGCCTCCCATCACTCATATCTGCAACCTTGCCATATCACAAGGGGTATTCCCGAGGGCCTTTAAAACGGCGTTAGTCACCCCTGTATACAAAACTGGAGATAAAGATCGGATCTCTAATTATCGTCCCATCTCAGTCTTAAGCGCCTTGTCTAAAATTATGGAACGAGTTCTTAACAACTGCCTAACTAATTATTTAACTAAATTCAACATCCTCGCCAACAACCAATATGGTTTCCGACATGGTATCTCTACGGAAAATGCCGTGATCGACCTTGTACAGTCGGTTGCTGACAAACTAGACAAAAAACTGAAATGCTATGGCATTTTCCTAGATCTCAGTAAAGCATTCGACACTGTCTGTATTTCCAAACTGATTGAGAAAATGAAAAATGTGGGAATACGTGGTCTAGCTCTTGACATCTTCAAAGACTATCTTTCTGACCGTAGACAATCTGTCAAGATAGACAATATAATTACCACAGAGGAACAAATAACCTTCGGAGTGCCCCAGGGAAGTATCTTGGGCCCAACTCTCTTCCAAATTTACATCAATGACCTTTGTAATCTGCCTCTCGTCAACTGTGATATTTTCACTTACGCAGATGACACTGCACTAGTGGCATATGGCAAGTGTTGGGATGACGCTAAATTGCATTCGGAAAACGCATTACGGAGAGTAATGCATTGGTTAGCAAGTAATATATTAACCTTAAATGTTGAAAAGACCAAATTTCTACGTTTTATTCTACCGCATACATCAAAACCAGCTGAAGAAACCGGAAATTTAAGAGTCCATAACTGTTCGCAAAACACTGAAGCCTGTACTTGTCTGTCGTTGACAAGAGTAGAATCCATAAAATATCTCGGAGTGTTCGTCGACGAGAAACTAGACTGGACCACTCAACTGGAGTCTTTAACTTCTCGCACCAGAAGACTAGTATACATTTTCAAAAATCTTAGGTTTTCAGCGGACAAAGACACTCTCCGAATGGTTTACCTGGCTCTGTGTCAGGCAATCCTGACTTACTGTATCCCAGTGTGGGGGGGAACTCATAAAACTGAGCTAATAAAGCTTGAAAGAGCTCAAAGGGCTGTGCTGAAAGTAATTCACTTTAAACCACGCGACTACTCCACATCAATGTTATATTCAGAATGCAATGTCCTAACTGTTAGGAAATTGTATATCTTAAGATCCATCCTCTACAAGCACTCTATGATTCCGTTCAATAATGCTTGTCAGTCAGCGTCGTCGTGGCTTTCCTTTATGTCCAACTGTCTCCTGTAGGACTGCCTTCGCAAGTCGACAGTTTAATAGCCTAAGTGCTAGGCTCTATAATAAAGCCCACAAACAACTTAATATCTACGCTTTGACTAAACGTGAGATAAAACATAAGATTAATTCCTGGCTACTGACATTGACTTATAGTGATACCGAGGAGCTTCTAACCACTGTACATTAAAATGAGATAGGTTTACACACACTAAAGGCTTCATAACAAACAAACATAAACTCACTCACTTTCATACACACACATTCCATACACACGCATGCACCTTACACACATTTTTATTTTGTATTCTTGTCCTTTGCTTATCCACTGCACGTACCAATATTTTGTAACCGCAATAAGACTCATTATGTATGGATACTCTTTCCTAAGATACAGACAGGTTTCCTGCCTAGTTTAGGAAAGGGAGTCCAAAGACCTATTTTATATTTATTGTACTGATTTTTGTTTACTATTCCCCGCCAACGACATTGGCGCCTTAATTGCTTAACCTCTGTCATTCCGTTCAATCATTTATGCCTCTCGTACATTCATTCTTCATACTAGTTCTTTCTTATATTCATCATCTTGCATTCTGTGGGTAGGACTCCCACTTATATTAATCTAATCTTACGGGCATAATTTATTAAAATATCAAAACAGGTAAATAAAAACACAACAAAATACAAAGGTGCAGTTATAACAAATTGTGCAAAATGTGCTATGTATCACAGTTTTGAGCAAAAAAGTGCTATTTATCACAGGATTACAGAATATAAAATAGTACAGGTTATCACAGATAGTTTCGAGTAACTAGGGACAAACACACTAGCACGGTTAACAAAATGTCACAGAATATTTACACAGGTATAAACTTAGGTACTAATTTAATATACTAGCCACTGCAGTTTTGTGCGTTTTTCCTATGCTTCTAAAGCTGTTATTGTTACAAAATAATAGTGAAGCATAGTGACGCTTCAGCTTGCGTTTCGTGCAATGACTACGTTCGCTACTCTAACGCAGTACATTAAGAACTTTTCTCTAAATTTCTTGTCCATGAGCCCATGCAGGCTCTCCTTCGTTATTTTCCTGTCCAGCTCACATTCAAGTTGGTAGCGCTCCCTGATAAATAACGGGCATTCTACAAGTATGTGCTGGACAGTCTCTGCCACGCCTGGATCGCAGACGCACGATGGGCTCTCCTTACACTTGAAGCGATTCAAGTATTCAGAGAACCCACCGTGCCCCGTCAAAATTTGCGTGAGGACGCCGGTTGGCCGCACCTGTTGTACGATACGGAAAGCCACTATTGCGTCCGGAAGAAACATTTTCGTCACCGAGGCCGTCTCGCCCGACACATATCTCCGGTTCCATTCATCAAGCGATTCCAAACGGATCTGTCGCTTGATGTATGAGACCGGACACCGGTCGTAGTCCGGCTTCCTCCGTAACGACAATGCTGCCTTCTTGGCTAGCTCGTCCGCTCGCTCATTCCCCGGCAGGCCCGCGTGAGCCTTGATCCAGAACAAAGTAACAACTTTGCTCTGACCCAGGGCGTGAGCCAAATTGGCGCGCGCGCGAACTGCCAGGGGATGGAGAGAGCCATGGTTTGCGAGCGTCTGCAATGCTGCCATTGAGTCACTGTACACACCATAGCTCGCCTCTTGCCGCGCAAGGATCAATTCTGTCGCTCTACAAATGGCCAGGAGTTCCGCCTGGTAGACGGTGCAGTACGCGGCAAGGCAAAGCTTGAGGTTCCGGACTTCGCCTACATTATCCCAAATGGATAATGCGGCTCCTACCTTCCCCTCAATCTTGCTGCCGTCGGTGAAGATTCGCACCGTCTGCACGTTGTTGCTGTCTAGCGACTGTTGGTCTGCCAGGCACATGAATTCTAGGGGCATTTGTGTAGCTGGATGAGGGGCTTCTGCAAATCTTACCGCACCTTCGATCTCCCTGTCTCCCGGCACAAACCGGGATGACCCTCTCCTCGCTTTATACAGGGCGGCTGCCTCTTGTATGCGTAGGTCTAGAGGTAGTATCCCGGACAGTACTAGTGCCGAGTTCAATGACCGTAGGTAGGGTAGGGTAGGTAGGGTAGGGTAGGTAGGGTAGGGTAGGTAGGGTAGGGTAGGTAGGGTAGGGTAGGTAGGGTAGGGTAGGTAGGGTAGGTAGGGTAGGTAGGGTAGGGTAGGGTAGGTAGGGTTGGGTAGGTAGGGTAGGGTAGGTAGGTAGGGTAGGTAGGGTAGGGTAGGTAGGGTAGGGTAGGTAGGGTAGGGTAGGTAGGGTAGGGTAGGTAGGGTAGGGTAGGGTAGGGTAGGGTAGGGTAGGTAGGGTAGGCTAGGGTAGGTAGGGTAGGTAGGGTAGGGTAGATGAATGTTTGGTGTTTTTAGAGCAAAACAAAGTTTGCCGGGTCAGTTAGTTAGGAATAAATGTGATGTACAAATCATTAACCAGGTTATGTGCTGCAAAGATCACTCACTTCCTAGATCAACCAAAATAAAAGCCTATAATTAAGTCCCAAAACAGATAATAATCCGTACCTCTAGTTATCTTCGAAGGATCCACATCATCAGGTATACCCAAAATAATATTCTCATCATTAGGGTCCAAGGTCAGTATCTTCGGTTTCGGCACCATATTCATATTCTCCGCGTCCCAAATGACCTCTTCCTCCCAGGTTCCGTATACCAGCTCTTCGTTTTCGACGGGGAAGATACTGTACCAAGTATTGTCTTCTCCATCGGGATTGGCGTTAGGGTCCTGCTTTGATGATGAGGATGATGCACTGTAGGATAAATTTGTTAAGGAATTAGACACACAGTTGAAGCAGCGATGGATAAATAGAGCAAGGTCTTTCGACAGGCATTGGATCACAACGAGATAGCGATGATAATAATAAAAGTTATGCACTAGGTTTGTGTCCCAGCAGTGGAAACGTTATGTTTTATGCTCAAAGAAAAGTTAATAAAATCAGAAAACCCGACTGAAAAAGATGTAAACAAGAAGAAAATCATGCTGTGCAGTCAGAGGATACATATTCGCGAGCTGGCTGATTATAACTCAGTATTGGGTGACTCTTTTTGCCTGGCCCTCTCAGCCCCTTGTTTTTGTAAATAAAATAAAAAACCGGTCAAGTGTGAGTCGGACTCGCACACGAAGGGTTCCGTACCATTATCGCATAAAAATATCACGTTTGTTGTATGGGAGCCCCACTTAAATATTTATTTTATTCTGTTTTTAGTATTTGTTGTTATAGCGACAGAAATACATCATCTGTGAAAATTTCAGCTGTCTAGCTATCACGGTTCATGAGATACAGCATGGTGACAGACGGACAGATAGACAAACAGACGGATCGCAGAGTCTTAGTAATAGGGTCTCGTTTTTACCCTTTGGGTACGGAACCCTAAAAAGACGGCAAAAAAACTAGTGATCGACGCAAAAAGGGCGGACGCAGCTGTGGTCATCTTGTGCAAGGGATTTTGTTTTCAAAGTGAGCAGATATAGCTTTGTTCCATAGTACCTATATTTTTTGTTTTCGAATGACTTTTAAACATATAAGTGGTATATATTTTTGTAATCACCTCTAAAAACCCAAATTTTTGACACTTGATGGGACTGAAAGAAGAAAAGTTGGAACCCCCACAATATGGCGCCCAAAATCCGCCATGTTTATTTAATTAACGTCACTTATCTAAGAACACTTACCCCGAGTTTCTCAGCTCTAAATTATCGCAGAATTAACGTGACAAATTGCCAAGCACGCGTTATCTGCTGTGATTGGCTGTTGAAAATTAATTCAACCAATCACAGCAGCTAACGCGTGCTTGACAATTTGTCACATTAACTCTGCGATAATTTGGAGCTGAGAAACTCGGGGTTAGACGGTCAAGACATATCTAACGATGTCTTAATTATACAAATCGCAAAGAACTTGCAAATAGGCTAAATTGCCAAATCAGGAGTGACATGGGATTCTAATGGGTGCCATTTCTGATAGTATAATGTTACATTTGGTTGATTTAAATAACCTTATACGAGATCTAACAATAGAATAAATGAATAACCTTTCTCAATAGCTCTTAATTTAAAATAACGTAGTAAAAGACTCTGAAGATCCCGCGTGAAACGCGATTCTCAACCCTATTCCACTATTGTTATGATTGTAACTTCTAAAACAGACTTACGTGGGAGGCTTAGGTTGCAGCGGGGCAGGCGGCTGCGGGCGCGGATGTGAGAACTGCTGCGCGGTGCGACTCACGGACGTCGGCACCCAGCCCGCCGCGTTGCTTTTACTGTTCAGGCGAGCCAGCACCTATGAAAAGTATTATACTGTGATTTTTAATTTCGTAGAGTAAACTGACAGCTGCTATTGACCTTATTTTTTTTAAATGTTGCAAGCGCGGAGCATAGTGTTGTAGGTAAGGCTCAATCATAAGTGATTTATCGAATCGATGTTACATGACTCCTGAATGTATTTTTACTAATTGGTGTAAATAAATGTTTTATGAATATAAACGTAATATATTTTAATATAACAGTATTCATACACATAGTACATGAACTTTTATTGTGTTAAATATGAAATCAACAATAAAATAAATGCAATCGATAAAATTAAGTCTGACATAAATGAGTAGAAACTAAATATGGGCCGCTAGTTTCTAAACAAGTTATATTTTTATGCCGTGAAATAGTTTCATTTTCGATCTACTTCGATTTTCGATTATCTTTCGATCACTCAGGA
Organism: Anorthoa munda; assembly: GCA_945859665.1. Classification (NCBI taxonomy): domain Eukaryota; kingdom Metazoa; phylum Arthropoda; class Insecta; order Lepidoptera; family Noctuidae; genus Anorthoa; species Anorthoa munda. The sequence goes on from OX243913.1 coordinate 1,450,229, forward strand.
TAGTTAGGGTACGACAATATTTTAATGTAACGATAAAGTGACAACCACCCAAATGTCAGTTTAGTCCACGAAAAAATCACATTATATACATACCCATTTTCACCAGGGGCCCATCGGTCCCTTTCGCACTATGGAAATAACCTTGCCCTAAGAGCTCATGGTACGGCTCCAGTATCCTAATTGCGTAAGTGAATTCAGCAAGGCGAAGGATTTGATCCCATCAATCGACCAATCACGTGCGTGATGAAAGATACGTTGTGGATATCCATCTAAGTTGGTCGATTGATGGGGTTAAATCATTACCCTTGCCCAATTCACTTACGCAATTAGGCTGCAGGACCCTATTTTAAAAACGCGATTAAAATCGAGCTTGGTAGAAAAAACAAATATTTCGGCAACATTACACTACTTTAGAGCACCAGATTACTGGACAATTTATTTTGTTTAAGTATTCTCATAAAGTAAAATTATGAAAGTGGTGATATTTCTGGTGGTGTGGTTATTTATTTGGGCGCACGGTTGGCGCAGTGGTTGAGCGATTGACTGCTGTGCTGCGTGTCGCGGGTTCGATTCCCGCACGGAACAAATATTTGTATGACCTACAGAGTTGTTTCGGCTCTGGGTGTTTGTGTATGTGAGTTTATATGTTTGTAAACGCACCCACGATACAGGAAGAAATTCCTAGTGTGGGGCAAGGTTTTTTTTTTAAAATGAAATGAATGAATGAATTTTGGGTTTTTAACCAGTTTCATTCTGATGTTTGAACTTTAAATAGTAACAGCCCTACGTATATTATATTAAATCACTGCGCGTTCGAATTTACGAAGATAGACGATGATGCCCGAAGCGCAGACAAGTCTATTTACAAGATATATTTAGCATTCAGCTGTCACCTTATGTTTGATCTCGCTGCCATCCCAGATGACGTCATCCTCCCACTGCAACTGTGACACCATAAGGAAGGAATCATCAGGAAACCCACTCTCAGGGTCCTCCTCTTTCCTTGGCTCTTCAGGATTATCTTCCTCGGTTTCTTTAGGCTTTTCTTCTCTTTCCGGTGAGGGTGCCTGAAGGTGTGAAACACATATTAGAATAGAATATTATTTATCGTTGGTGGTTTATTAAATAAAGTTGCAGGAATTAAAAAACCGGCCAAGTGCGAGTCGGACTCGCGCACAAAGGGTTCCCTACCATTATCGCAAAGAACGGCAAAAATAATCACTTTTGTTTTATGGGAGCCCCACTTAAATATTTATTTTATTCTGTTTTCAGTATTTGTTGTTATAGCGGCTACGGATAACACCATCTGTGAAAATTTAAACTGTCTAGCTATTACGGTCCATGAGATACAGCCTGGTGACAGACGGACAGCCAGACTGATCGGGGAGTCTTAGTAATAGGGTCCCGTTTTTACCCTTTGGGTACGGAACCCTAAAAAGTGTCTCCATATAAAGGGCCAATAAATATTTTTTATCAGTTATCTTAGGAAGAACTAGAGTGAAAAGTCAAGCCTAGGTCGAGGTAGTAATTATTATTAATCTATTTAATACGCCTCGACTTTGGTTAGTTCTTGAATAGTCAAGGAGTTTGTCAGTATGTCAAAAAGTTGAGTTTTAATTAAAGCCATAGATGTAAAAGAATGGTGAAGCCCTCCACAGACAAATACAGTCGTTTAAACCAATTTGATTAAAAGAAGAACCATTTTGATTAAGAGTCTTACTTACAACCTCCTAATAAAAAAAGAAACATTTACCTTAACTCTAAACCCGTAATCAAATCCGTCGCCCGTTTCAGGAACATTGAGCATGTCATACCACATCTGTGCAGGTCCGAACCGCCAATGCGCGGGAGTTGGTCTCTGAGACTTGTCCCCGGAATTGCCCGAGTTATTGTCGTTGTTTGAATGCTGGTTCTCTTCCATGGGCCTGTTTTAGATAGGAAATTAATTAGTTTTCCATTTTGTATTTAATAACCTGGTTGTTTTGACAAAGTTAAGTATGATGGGCAGGGCACATACAAGTAACAGAAAATAGCCCTAGAAAATGTGAAAATTATTTCGCCTTTCTCACTTGTATCGCTAAAAAAAGTAAGTTATAGCAGTGATTATTCAAATAGAATCCAAGACAATTATTTCTGTATTAAACATATTAACTAAAGGGGAAAATTTACAAGTCCGTGATTAGACCTGTCGTACTGTATGGATCAGAATGTTGGGCTGTGAAAAAGATGGATGAAAAGAGATTGCATGTAGCAGAGATGAGAATGTTGAGATGGATGTGCAGAGTGACGAGAATGGATAAAGTAAGAAATGAGTATATTAGAGGCAGTTTGAAAGTGGCGCCAGTGACAGAAAAGTTGAAAGGAAACCGTTTGTCCTGGTATGGTCATCTGATGAGGAGGGATGAAACGCATGTTACTTAAAGAGTTAAGAATATAAATTTTGATGGATGGAGAGGAAGGGTACGGCCAAAGAAAAGATGGATGGACTGTGATATGAAAGAAAAGGGAGTCAGAGATAGCGTGACGGGGGACAGGACGGTATGGAAGAAGAATTCGTCGCGCCGACCCCAAGTAAGCTGGGACAAGGGCAGGAAGATGATGATTAAATAAATAATAAAAATAAATAAATAAATTAAATATATTAACAAGTCCTCAGGATCAGAATCTGGATTTTAGCATTGTGAGAAGATCATATAAGGTTATTAAAAAAAAGTTAATTCAAAAAATCAAAAAACCCGACTGCTTAAAAAGCGAACTAAAAAGACGTAAACAAGAAGATAATCATGCTGTGCAGTCGGAGGATACGTATTCGCGAGCTGGCTGACCAAAACCAGATGTATCCTAAGATTTCGGTACATTTAAACATATAAGTGTTATATATTTTTGAAATCACCTCTTAAAACCCTTTATTTTGATACCCCACACTATGGTTTTGGAAGTAAAAAATATTTTTGTCCCACACAATATGGCGCCCAAAATCCGCCATTTTTCTATTTTCCAATTTTAATGTAGCCAGTGACACTCGCAGGGTTAAGACGAATCGATTGACGTATGAATCATCAAAATCAGCCAACGCGTTTGGTCTCTGGAACGCCACATAGGAACAGACATACATACATACATACATAGACTGATAAACACATTACCCTCCTTCGGCAGTCGGGTAAAAATACAAAATAATTTTGCTTGAAAACACGTCGACTTATTTGGGATTTACACCAGTTTTTTGTTCTATCTTATAAAATGCCTTACCTCAACAATTTCTCTTCATCGTCACTAGCGTACTGCGTCTCCTGGTTCTCTGCCGGTGTGGGCGGAGTGTCACTACTGGTACTTCCACTGCGTTTGCGGCGCCTGCGCTTCTTAACGCCGCGCCATATTTGTGGCAGGCTCGACAACTTGCCAGGACCGAAGAGACGAGAGAACAGGAGAACCTGAAAATGTTTTGTTGTCTTTAGTACCTAAGTTATATAACATCAAGAATATAAAGATGTGCATAAGGGCATATATTCGGAATAAGAGGCCTCATGTCAGTGGTTACGAAACTAGTATAAGCTGACCTCTTATTATAATGAAAATCCGAATGTTCAAGATCAAAGTGTTGTTGACTGAACAAAGGTGTAAATGGCTTCACATGTTTAAAAATGTCTACTTTATAACAAAATAGGACAAATTGCAAGAAGGGTGCAATGCATACTAATCCAAACTATAATATTATAAATACAAAGTAACTATGTGTCTGTTTACTTGTAAACGTTCTCAGGCCTAAACTGCTGAACCAGCATTGATGAATAGTACAGAGGTAGATTGGTCCTTGGAAAAAGCATAGGATACTTTATATCCCGGGACTACGATAATTACCGACTTTAACGAGAGAGAAGACGCTAGCAGAAGTAAGTGGTGTATAAATTACTTACTTTATCCGGCCTGAAATCTGGAAACAGTTCCGTGACTTCAATATTCTGGTATTTAGATGGCAACATGGCAGCCAGCGGTGTTTCCAATCTCCTTGGCCTGTCTGAGCCTGATTTACTTGTATGAGATCTGTAAAAATAATAAGTAAATTTTATTAGACAAGACATACATAGACCTTAATGGTGATGTTCTTCAGAAAGACCACGTGCGCAGTACTCATAACCAGCGTGTGTGTATGACTAGACGTATGAATGTGAGTGAAGCAAAAGAAGTATGTAAGGATCGTAGTAGCTGGCGATAGGAAAAAGGCATGATTTTATTTATAAAGTTATTTTTTGCTAACATATTCTGTCCCAATTCTGGAAAAAGGCCTCCCTCCAAACCTTACGCGAGTCCTTTCAGTTTTGGCGAAATATGTCTAGTTCTCACTGTCACAGGAGACTGGCTCTGTGATACTTTGGCACTCTAATCAATCACTACTACACGACGTGGAGCCCTGAAATATTACTTTTACATTATATCAGTCTGGATAGCCTTTTTCTAATTATGTTGGGCTTAGCTACCAATCTAGCCAAATGTCAATCATTATCATCATTTCAGCTGAAACACGTCCACTGCTGAACAAAAGCCTCCCCCAGGGGTCGCCACATTCACCCTCCTGCTCCACTATTGATACTCTTTGGTAATGCTGGTGTCAGATTTTCAGGATACTGATTATCTGGGAAGTAACGACAGTCAAAATTTTACAAATTACACCCGGGACCATCGGCTAAAAGGGCTTGCTACGGCACGAAGAAGTGTCTCATCCACGGACCGATGTCGGAAAGCGTTGTTTAACCTTGAAGATCGATCCGTCCGGCTGCTTATTTAGCTACGAGCAAATAGTACATTATAATATTTACTAGCTTCTGCCAGCGGCTTCGCTCGCGTGAAAAGTGTTTTATCAACCCAAGGTAACATTATACCAGGATAAAAAGTAGCATATGAGCTATTCCAGACTATAATCTATCTTTGTGCCAAATTGCATCCAGATCCGTTCAGCTATTCTGGCGTGATTGAGTAACAAATATACATCCACATTTATAATATCAGTAAGACAAAATAAACCATACTTACGGTATAGTATTCGGAGGTGGCATGAGCTCACCATCCCCCTCCATGTCCCCTTCATAGCCCTCATCATTAGTTCCTTGTCCACCAGACTGATAGATATCATCTTCTTTCCACTTACTTCTCTGTTCCGTAACCTCACTCTGTGGACAATTGGGATCATCGACCTGGGCCTTATCATCGCTGTCTGTCTCCCCTGCCTCTGTGCTTGTGGACTCTTTCTGTGCACCCTGATTAGTGGTACTTTCTAGGTCCTAGTGTTAACACAAACATGTCAGTGTGCTGGGTACATAGTGTGGTATACTGGGAATTAGTTGGCAGATGTATATGGGTATTTTGGTATGAGTGAATTAAAAAAGGAGGTCATGGAGAAATACATCTCAAGGCTCAGCCTGCCCGGTATGTGAAGTCAGACATGATTTTGTGTTTTAAAATTACTAATTACTTAAAGTGCATCTGCCAAATAGTTCTCAATGTAAAAAAGAATATTAGGTCACAAAACATAAATACATAAATTCTCTTACATAACCCAATTATCATGGAACAGTGGTAGATTAAGATGTCTCAAAATCAAGAAAAGTATTTGTAATTCATCTTTGTTAATAAAACCCAATGGCGGGCACATGAAAGGTCATCATGAGGTCCAAAAAATCCACAGAAAGCAAATCTTGCAATTATTGTAGTGTATAACTGTATTTTTCTAATATAAAGGAAAATAAGGCGTTTTTGTCGAAATTAAAATGCGTTAACTATTGTTTTATGTATTTATTTAGATTTAAGCAAAGTACAAACTTAATCACTAAAAACATGTACTTTTTATCATGTCTTACTTAAAACAAAGACAGTTTGTTTGGTAAAAGCATGTGAGGAACAAAACACTAAACATCAAAAAAAAGTATCTATGATTGCCAGTATTCATACAAAATGGAAAATAACATCTTGGAATGATTGAAACTGTCTGTGGTATTTTTTTTACCTAGGATAACCTACGGCCGCGTTTACATGTTTAAAATATTGTGGTAAAGCTTAATAGTGAAAGAATCAATTAACTATAACATCATAATCTACCACTGATCATATACCAAAAAGTTACCATTGAGACAATACATCACATTTTATATAATGGAGTCTGTTGCAATAAAACATCATGTTTATTTTAAATTAATTAGTTTAAGACAAAAACCGTTATCTTATTCACCAAACAAATCACAAAATAATTAACACAAAACTAGAATAACAAACAAATATTTTCACCATAGACATAATAGAGTTAATGACTTCACAAAGTAAATATAAAACGGTACAAAATATTGGTTTTAAAAGTTAAACTTTAAATAAAGTGCAGGTTGTGCAGTGCAGTTTATGTGCCTGCTACTAAACTCCATTTACTATAACATTAGACATTTAAATAAGCCCGTTAATTTTACAGCCCGTTCAACCGATTTTGACTTCTATTGCGTTGGTGATACGACAAAAGGAAGCTTTAGTATATGGTTGGTTTTGGTAACAGGTTTATGCTTTTATGTCATTCTTATGTGTACAAGATAGACCTCAAAATCGGTTGAATGGACTGTAAAAAGAGTTGTAAAGAGGTCTAATGTTATTTTAAATGGAGTATAGGTAGGTATTAGTCCCAGGTCCCAAATACAGGTTTAATAAAAACTCATTATTAAAGATTAAAGGCTTTTCTTTTTTTTAAGGGCTGATGCATAAACTGTACCTCTTTTATCTTTCCTCTTCAGCAGCAACTGAAGAGCTACTGTCATGTGATAAAATTACAACACTAAACCCTATCACCTACATTTTAAGATTAATAAAACAATGGTATTTCTCTTGTAATTTGCCATGCAATCTAAAAAGGAAATGGTCTTCTTAAAGAAAAACATCTGTCTGCTTTAAGAAGACCCTAACAAATCTTTAACTAAAATAAACAGCAAATTTTATCATTCATTTTAGTTCACTGCAGCAAAGTCAGCAGAAACTTGCTTTAAAGACTGCATGACACTATTCAGGTGAAAAGATGGATATAAAAAAAATGCCTTGTTGAATTTGTGCAGAACATTTATCTTAAGCCTTCTGAGAAACCACAACTTCTTCTACCTCTATTATAGAAATATGTAATAATACCTTGACATCTTCTACAGCATCTTCAATATCAAAGAAGTCTACAGCTGAGGGACTTTTTTGGGTATAATCTGAAAAAGAGAAAAGTTATATGTTTAAAAACTTAACTTAAGGGTACACTAGTCAAAAATTCTTCTAGACGATGTATGTTCAAAATCAAAAATGATATCAATTTGTCTCATCATTATCTAGCCCTGTATGGGAGCAAAAAAGTAAAAAAAACATTTAATTGAAAGTTATGAGCTTCGAAAGTTCCATATTTCAACACTAATTTTAACGCATCTTTGGGCACAAATAAGTACCATAAGAAGAAGGAAAATTGAATAACGGCCTCCATACAGGGATAGATTAGTAGTTCAATAATGCAAATAATTTTATTTTAAATAAATACATTCAGTAATTTTTTCATGATATCCAGACTCCCAAAAGTCTGTTTATAAAATTTCGCGCGCTCGTTTTCGTTCTAAATCATCATCCATTTCGCTACAAATTTGCAAAAGTGTGTATTCGTACGCATACTAGCTTCTTACTGCTCATAACAGCATCTATCTGTTCCACACGTGTTGTCGGTTGATATAGCACGCATTTTAACCCCGCGCACAATATAGTTCGTGCCGTCGACTAGTGTACCCTTAATAACTGCAACCACCTGACAAAACTACTTGAAATACAGTCAAACCATTACTAGCGAATTAGCTTTAAACAACAACATACTGGTCCTGTTGATGACTATCAGCTATAATAACTACACTTGAATGGTCCGTACCTCCCTTTCCTTCATTGTTGTTTTAAATGGTTAATGGTGTTGTGATTGTAGTCTGAATAAAGTACAACTAGCCATTTTAGGAACCTATGGCACTCAATGGTAGTGTAGAATTTCCATATCCAGAATTATATTAACAGAGATAAACCCTTACAAACAAGCAATCTTATGTTTTTTGAAATATATGATAACATTTATTAGATTTAAAACATGCTTATCTTAAGTATCAAGGGCATTTTTATATAGACGACAGGAAATGTATGTATATTAAATTCAGTCAAAAGCACAAAAGCTTTACACTGATAGTGCGGGTCTTACACCAAAGGCGATTGTGATATAAAAGGTACAAAGCCAAATGTGTGAAGCTTAACGAGGTCAAGCTCTTCACTGTACAGTAATTAAATCTTGTAAACAAAGTTATATCTTACAATAATAGAATAAAAAGAATTTAGAGGCAATCAAATGGTCCATCGACATTACATGATTTTAATAATGAAATATTTGAGAGAGATCCTTTACTTTATTATGATAATCATGTAAGTTTTCTGTGCACACTCATCATCGGCAAACCATTGAGGCGATTTTCCCCCATAGTGCTTCTTAATCAGGTTTTTAGTCTCCTGAGGCTCTTGCTCTACCTTACATGTTGTGCATGTCATATCAGGAAAGAAAGTTTCTGTCTCTTTAAGGACATCAACAACAGTTAGATTTGATGTGACTTAGGACTCTGATAAAATAGAATTTGAAAAAAAATAATGAGCTCTTCGGGGGGTGTGTGCCCCTCTCGGCGATGCCCATGTTCAACATTGAAACTAGCTTTTGGAATGGCTTTTTTCCCATGACCTATCCCACAGAAACAGATATGCTTATTTACAGGATAAAAAGTAAAACCCTATGATATGTATCAGAGAAAGAAATTTCATAATCAGTGTGCTTATTCCGATTTTTTTAATGTACTCACTCCTGATATCGTAAACTATCTCTTATGTCTAAATGTATACAAAGAAATAGGTGTTCCCTTACAGTCACCAGACAAGTTTCAATACAAAATGATGTTTACGCTAGCTAACACAATTGAGCATGATTAAAAACTCCACTAAGGCCTCAGACCATTACTTCCAAAAATCACTTGTTACAAACAAACATATAATTTTATAATATTAGTTACTAACTGACCTGGTGAACTTCATACCACCTAAACATTGTTTTGTCTTTGTTTGATTCTGACAAACAAGTACAACAAATAAGAATTAGCCAGATAAGTTCATTCGTTCAGAAGTGATTCGCTTACATACATTTGGTAATTGAAACATGTACAATGAAAGTACTACTCAACTAAAACTTCATCAATAGAGCATAGTTTCTTACCTTTCTCCTCATTTTTCTCACTATCATCCTCTTTATCAACTTCTGATAGCATTGAAATAATAAAAAAGAACTAATCTGAGTACATTAGGTAAATGCAATCCAGCACAATATTTTGACAACATGATGCAAAGATATTCTACAATTTTGTAGCATTACCTACATAGAAGCTAATTGGGAATATTAGTTCCACTTTTGATAAAATTTTACATTGATTCATGAACACTAACTAAAAAAACATCCATCAATAGACCAAAGTTCCTTACCTTTCTCCTCATCTTCCTTGAGAACCTCCTCTTTGCCAAGAACTTCAGATACCATAGAACCGAACCCAAAGCGATGAAGCGATGACAGCATCCGCTGGGACTCTTTATCAAGAAGACCATTATCTTCTAGCTGGCCGCGTTCGTCGATATTGCCAAACAGAAACCCCAAATCCATGCCAGACTCGCCATCAACCGGGTCATCGCTATCACACATTTTGCGTAGCAATAATACTTCAAATCACAAATTAAGAACGTGCATTATACGCACACTGTAGTTTTAATTCAATTTTCAGTAGTAGAAAGCAGGTAGTAACATTTTATCTTATTTTGTTACAATAAACACCTCGAACTCGAAGCTTGGTTTTTATTTTGACAAGTAAAATGAATGAATGAATGAACCTACTTATGATGAACGAACGAAGGAAAGATTATTTAGAGCGCGTTGCTTGTTTCTGTTCCATTTATGACTTATTCGTTGAATCATTGTTATCAGCATCTCTTTCGCTCTACCCAAGTTAACGCTATGCCGTCTCCTTTGACACACAATGTATGCTCACGATAGCGATGTAATGTAATATTACTGGAACGCGCTTATTCTTATGTCACGTCACGATGTCAAGTTGACATTTATGTCAAAATAAATTATTTAGTGCTGCCAGCGGAAAAAAACACAAAACCTAGGTTCTCATAAATCGTACATAGGTAAAATAATTAAAAGGCAAATTAAATTACGAAACAAACTGTTCAGACTGATTACTATTTCTCCCATTTTTTGTTTTGATTATACAGCTGAATGTAAAGTTACGTTAGATATGCGATAGATGGCAGTATTGAAAAAAATTAACTCTCTTGTACACAGAGAAAATAAAACTACGATAATACGTGTTAAAGTTTTACACATTCAGTTTCTACATTTGTGGATAAAATAATATATAGTCTGGCCAAGATAAAAGTTCCAACAATATTTATTACATATTATTATTTAATAACAAAGCTCTGATAGCTCAATCAACTAACAGTGGCGGGTGACAAATTTTAAATTGTGTAATCAATTTGGGCGCACGATTGGCGCAGTGGTTGAGCGATTGACTTTGGGCTGCGTGTCGCGGGTTCGATGCCCGCACGGAACAAATATTTGTTTGACCTACAGTTAATTCTTCCGGCTCTGGGTGTTGTTTATGTGAGTTTATAAATGTTTGTAAACGCACACACGATACAGGAAGAAATTACAAGTGTGGGGCAAGTTTTTCGGCGAGACATTGGTAGGTACTCAAGGTCACGTTCCGAAACACAGCTCGTAAGTAAATAATTGAAAATCACAGTTTGTAGCATGAAGGGATGTTAAAGCACTTTAGGAAAACAAAAAAAAATAATGTCAAATTACATTTTTTATACATTATTTTTACGTAAATCAATCATCAAACAAAAACTCTAACCCTCTTACAAATAAACGCGGCATAATGTTATACCAAGTATAAACCTATGAAAATGTATGGGTATACCTTTGTTATACCTGGTATAACTTTATTCCGCGTTTATTTGTAAGAGGGTAATAACCTAACTTAACACAATAGTTTGGCTATATGTGAGGACAAAAATACATACGCACATTGCTTTCAATTTTGCTGTACATACATATACAATAAACAAAAGTAAACTATACAAAATTATACTTAAACTAACTACTTATGCTATATACAAAAGAAAGGTACACTTAGGCGTCGAAGTACTCCTCCACATCGCTGTCATCCGGGAACGTGCCCAGAAGACTGGCAGCATTGCCACGTTGAATGGCAATGCTGATTCTCTGCGCAAAGAAAGAGCCCGCCCTCTGGTCACGCACAGTGTCGATCAGTTGGCGAGAGATTTCCTTAAAAAGGAGACGTGCACTCGGGCCCTATGACCCAAGCGTTTCGACCCCAAACGGCTCAAAACTGTAATTACCAATTAGGTTACAGTATTTGCGCTGCTTGAGGGCCTCAGCAGCCGCAGCAGCAGCGCCAGCACAGCCCGCCGAACTAGGAACATGAGATGGCCCAAGGGTGTCGACACAGGTTGCGTCCCACACCAGAGGCCTACCCACCTTCCACGGCACCAACGTCATGTCATCTGGTCTCTTCCCATCGTCACGTACCAAGCCGTTAGGTTCTAATACAGCTGGTACGCTGGCGGTGATAAGGGCTCGCCGAATAATGTCATTGATGCTGGCGTGCCGTGCTATGCGTCCTGCGCAAGGCCGTCTTTAACTATGCCGGGGCCCTTGGGCACACAAGAATTTGGGGCCCTTTTGGAAAGTAAAGAAAGATACTAACATTTTTCTACTATGATCTTCTATTTATTATGGGTAATCAAATATATAATTTATTTTGTCATTAATGATATTAGTATGCTGCTGTTTTTTTTGGTTACTATTACGATAGTGGTAGATTTTTTCGAAGATTTTGCTCAACAGAAATCCTCCAGATTTCTCCAGATATCCTCAAACTCAATTTTTTGAAGGATGTCACTTTCTATGCACATAATTGACAAATTACTTAGTCGTTCTTGTAACATTGTTGTTCGCAATTATTTTTTAGGGTTCCGTACCCGAAGGGTAAAAATGGGACCCTATTACTAAGACTCCGCGGTCCGTCTGTCTGTCCGTCTGTCACCAAGCTGTATCTCATGAACCGTGATAGCTAGACAGTTGAAATTTTTACAGATGATGTTTTTCTGTTGCCGCTATAACAACAAATACTAAAAACAGAATAAAATAAATATTTAAGTGGGGCTCCCATACAACAAACGTGATTTTTTTGCCGTTTTTTGCGATAATGGTACGGAACCCTTCGTGCGCAAGTCCGACTCGCACTTGGCCGGTTTTTTATTCTCTTAAGCTGCGAAAATGTAGGTACGTTCTGCACTACAATTGGAACCTAACCATTAGGCAACGGAATACTCTTGTAGCAACTTCGACGTTTGGAAAATTTTCATCTAATTTAACTGAATTTATTAGGTTATGTAAGGTTGAGCTATTTAAATACTCTGATTGCTTTGCTATGTTTTTTAAATATTGGCTTAAATGAATACATTCTGTTTTGAGCTTACATGCATTAATATTTTCATGATAAAATTGTTTAAAGTTCTCGCTTCTTCTTGGCCGCCCTAAAGTTGGCTTTCCGATGCGCAAGGCACGGATCAATGCTGTTTTTGTATGATATTTATTACTGCGCAGCCATTGTAGCCAACTTCAGGGTGGCCAAGAAGTTTGGTGAGAACTATACATTTTTGGTCAACTCGCCAGATTCCAAGCCAAGTTTAGGCCTGAATAAATTGATGTATTAAAAATAGGCCTGAATATGATTTTTTTTGTCATAAATCTATTCTAACTAAGTTAAATAAGTCAAAATCAAATCAAATGTTGTGGAAATAACTTCTAAAAGAAAAAAAAAACAAATTTTTACTTGATTTTGTCTTAATTTGGTTAAATAAAATCGTCATAATTTTGACTTGAATTTTAAGACAAATGTAAGTTTTATTTTCGACCCGGGTGCTCACTGTTACTGTGCCCGATAACCGGTGCAAAATGTTTTGAGAATAAATGTGAGAGAAATTGTCGGTCCTTCGGGGCCCTCTGAGGATGGGGGCCCTGGGCACGGGCCCCGTGTGCCCTTATGGTAAAGACGGTACTGGTCCTGCGCTCTTGCAACAAGATAGGCCATGGTGCCCAAGGCTGCCGACAGCTTCACCACATTGGCACCGATGTGGAGCACCACGAGGTGCGCCTAAGCGTAGACTGGTTGCGAGCCGAAACGAAGAGTCATCCATCATAGTGCCTATGGTGGATGACGGGAGTGCTTGAAGCCACAAACCCGACTCCCATTCCCCCAGAGCCAGCAGACGCGCACGCTCAGCAGTACTAGACGATGTATTTATAAGATTATTCTGTATAATACTGCAGAGCGGCACATCCCATCGTCTCTGGGAGGACAGGTTGTCGGGTAGATCCGTATTGGGACAAGCCATTTTCCAAGCGTTCAACGCATCGGTCAAACACGGTACCTCAAAATTAACCAGTAAGGAAGATAAGATGTTCCTGGTTAATTTATCAGTACCGTAGACCGAGGAGAGGAAGGCTGGTAAACTTATACTTGAAATTTTGCGCTGCCGAGGCCGCCCAAGCGAATGGGAAGCGTGGCTTGTTGCCATGTTCAGTCGTTCAAGGCCACATTTAGGATAGCTGAAAGTGTTTTCTTTATAATTTGGTCTACTTTTTCTAACAGTTGTGGGTGTTTCCATAAATGAGAGGGGCGAAGGCTATAAGTAAAGTTTTTAAACAAAAATATGAGCAAAATTATGATTTTGCTCATATTTTTGTTAAGCAAAAAATAGTTTTAATTTTTCTGCCTACGATATAACATTTTGCTAGTTTCGAGAAACTAACTTGGCATTAGGTACCTATTTACCCGAATGCCGAAGGAGGGTAATGTGTTTATCAGTCTATGTATGTATGTATGTATGTATGTATGTCTGTTTGTTCCTATGTGGCGTTCTAGAGACCAAACGCGTGGGCCGATTTTGATGGTTCTTACGTCAATCGATTCGTCTTAACCCCGCGAGTGGCACTGGCTACATTAAAATTGGAAAATAGAAAAATGGCGGTTCTTGGGCGCCATATTGTGGAGGGCCAATATTTTTTTTTCTTCCAATCCTATCGTGTGGGGTATCAAAATAAAGGTTTTTAAAAGGTGATTTCAAAAATACATAACACTTATGTTTAAATGTACATAATTCGAAAAAAAAATTAACTAAAAAGTTATAAATAAAAAAAGTTAATTAAAAAGATCAAAAATCCCGACTGCTTGAAAAGCGAACTAAAAAGACGTAAACAAGGAGAAAATCATGCTGTGCAGTCGGAGGATACGTTTGGTTTTGGGCAGCCAGCTCGCGAATACGAAAGCGGCAACTTTGATGTACCTACCTATTCTTTTTAATACATCAATAAGTGGCAATTTTTTTTTAGGCAGAAGATTACAAGTTTTCACGGTTAGTAGGTATAATCTACACTTTCATTTCTAGGTATACAACATATTAAACCAGTGAAAAACAATATACCACGGGTATTTATCGCGATGATTTCGAATTTTCGATTATTCGAGACACCAGACTACCTGGGACCACGGTCGTTGCAACATGGCCGAAACGTCGGGTTAAATAGGTAAATAAATAATCGAAATCATCGCGTTAAATACCCGTGGTATATTGTTTTTCAATTATGAAACGCGAAAGTTTTAAAAAAGTTTTAAAGTTAATATATTAAACCACTTCTTCTACAAAAACTAGCCATTTGAATTTTGGGAGAGTAAGACTGCACTTTTGACCTTTGACTGTACATAAACCAAGTGCTATATAAACTGCTCATCATCTTCATCTTATCCAGTTCCTGATACCATAAAATACTTGTCTTCATTTGATCCAGCAACATAGTAGTAACGGCCTGGTAATGGTATCACTGAAAGCTATATTTGTGTGCGTTTGTGGAACGTAGACACATTCGGCTCACGCTAGAGATGGGCGTTTTCGGTTCTTGCGCAAGCGGTTTTGTAACCGATATACAGTTTTCATATCGATATCGACAACGGTTTTCAGATATATTTAGATGAGCAAACGAACGCGAACTAAAGCAAACGCAAACTCACACTTTTACAGTTATAGACAAATGGCAGCGGTATTAAACAGTTACTTTTGGTACTATTATTTATTCTGTGCTTTTGGTAACAGGTTTATGATCTTTATGCCATCCTTATATTTACGGGATAGAACTCAAAATCGGTTAAACGTACTGTAAAAAGGGGTTGTAAAAATTTCTAATGTTTTTTAAATGGAGTTACCTCGTCTTTGATATATCTCTTTTATACCAATAAAAGAATATATAATACTTAGAAAGAGAGGTAGCGCATAAATGGTTCCTATCGTTTGGGAAGTTTGCGTTTTGTTCGTAGTTCGTACGTTTTCGCATTGTTCGTAGTTCGTACGTTTTTGCATTGTTACGGTTTTAAGTTTGGACATATTCGTTCTCGCACGCAAGTAGAGGTTTTGATTCGATACAGTTCTTGTGATATCGGTTATTTTGATATAGATATCGATATGATATGATAAAAGTTACACATATCCGATAAAAGTTACGTTTTGATATATCGGACCCATCCCTAGCTCACGCACACAAAGAATTCAAATTCAAATTCAAATTCTTTATTGCGAACTAAGTGTACAGAATATTTAAGATGTTAACATAAGGTAGGTTCTTAGAACTTAGTTACCTGTTAAGGCATTGCAATTTAAATGGTTATACTCAATATTACAGTATATACAACTTACATTAAATTATATTAATTATCATTATTCATACATTTTATTTTATATCATACAATTCTTATACTAATTTCTATTACATTATATTAAGTATCACGATCATTTTAATATATTAAACAATTATTTTTCTTCAAGGAATTCTTTTACAGTGTAATATGCCTTTTTAATCAGGAAGTCCTTTAGCTTCCTTTTAAAGATACAAATTGAATTTAGGTTCTTAATATCTATGGGTAACTTATTATATATTTTTATGCTCATACAAAAAACACTATTGCTATACACTGTAGTGTGGGATGTTTCATTGTGTAATATATTTTTAAGTCTACTGCTTGTTAACGTGTCATAGCTACTGATGTTTGATTTAACTAAAATTGAGGCCACATAGATATATAGAGCAGGGAGGGTTAATATCTTGAGATTTGTGAAGTGAGGTTTACATGAATCTGTTTGGTGTATCCCACATATTGATCTGATACACTTTTTTTGTGCCTTGAACGCAATTCCTTTATCAGTTGAGTGTCCCCAATATAGTATCCCATAAGATAGAGTGGATCCCACATAGGCATGATAAGCATTAAGTAGTGTGGTTTGGTTAGATACTTTTTTGAGCATATAGAGTGCATAAGAAAATTGGTTTAATTTGCTACATACACTATTTACATGTGTTTTCCATGACATATTAGAATCGATATAGAAACCCAGAAATTTTGTACTTGTAACCTCAGATACAGTTTCATTATTGTACTGAACAGATAATGGAATTGATTTTGCGTTTTTATTTTTGAAATTCATGTAATGGGTTTTTGCAAGGTTTATTTTTAAATTATTTATTGTTAGCCAATTTATTAATTTAGATAGTGCATCATTTATTTCTTGTTCATGATTTTTATTTTTGTTATTTGTGAAAAGAGCCGTACTGTCATCTGCAAATAAAATCAAAGGGTGCCGAATAGCGTTAGGTAAATCATTTATATAAATGATAAATAGTAGAGGTCCTAGTATCGACCCTTGAGGTACACCATATTTTATAGATCTTGGGCTCGATGTATATTTAATTTCTGTTTTTGTGAAAGGACATAATTGTGTTATTTCAGTAAACTGTATTCTATTACTGAGATAGGATTTGATTATATCAAGTGCTTTACCTCGTACGCCATAAATTTCTAGTTTATGTAGTAGTAGTCCATGGTCAACACAATCAAAAGCCTTTGTCATATCCATGTATAGGGCTGTGATCTGATTTTTTTTATCTAGTTCCGAAAGAATTTTTTGTAAAAACTGATGCATTGCTGTATTAACCGACTTCCCTTTTCGGAATCCAACTTGATTTTCTATTATTATTTCATTTTTTTCGAAATATTCACTATGATTATTATATAGTACTCTTTCAAATATTTTTGCCATTATTGGAATGAGGGCGATAGGTCTATAACATCGTACATCTTCCGTGTTTCCTTTTTTGAATATCGGTGTAACTACAGTAGTTTTCAAATATGTCGGGAAAATTCCTTCTTCAAGACACTGATTTATTATGTAGGTGATAATTGGAGCAATTTCGTACACTACACGTTTAATTATTTTTGTTGAAATACCATCACTTCCTGTACTGTTAGTGTTTTTTAATGTCATAATTATTTTGACAACATCGTAAGGGGTAACTGGTGTTAAGAAACAGGAGTTTGGTTTGTTATAGGTTAGAAAATTAGCGTAGTTTGTAGTATTATTCGTTAGTTTTGAAATGTCATCAATAAAGAAGTTGTTGAATGTTTGTGCTATAGTATCAGGAGCAGTTATAAGTTGGTTATTATATTTTAATTTATAAATTTTTTCAGGGGGGTTATTGTTTTTGTATTGATTGATTATTTGCCACACTGCTTTAGATTTATTTGTGGCTGTTTGGATATGATAATTGTTTTGTGACCTTTGGGTGAGTTTTATGATTGCTTTAAACTTTTTTGCATATTTCTTAAAATCACTCCTATCTCTGTTATTACCTGATAGTCGATATTTTTTAAGTAGCATTCTTTTACGGAGGGAACATATTTTTAATCCTTTACTGAGCCATTTAGTATTTCGTATAATTGGAACCTTAATTTTTATGTTTGGAAAGCAGAGGTCATAAAAAAGTTTAAATAGTATATGGAATTCTTCAAAAGCAGCATTTGCGTCACTTTTCCTATAGCAATCACTAAAAGTCAAGGCTTTTATACATTTAATAAATTTTTCAATATTTTCAATGCTATAGTCTCTTCTAAATTTGTACCAGTGGGTTATTGAGTACGTTTTCCCAACAGGACATGACAGTAGCTGTGCTGTATGATCAGACAATGCTAGTTCTAAGACACTATGTTTACACCCTCTTATATTATGAGCTATGTTATCAATGCACGTTTTGCTTTGTAAACGGGTTGGTTCGTTTATTGCAAGTTTTAGGTTAAAGCTACGTAATAAGTCTTCAAACTCCCTCGAAACAGGTGTATCTTTTAGTCGATCGATGTTATAATCACCACAAATAACAAGTTTCTTACATTTAGTACATAATTTTGCGAGCATAGCCGTTAAACGGGCAAAAAATATTTCTACACAATCCCTTTTAGTCTTTGGAGGCCTATATATACATATGACAATCAACTTATGCTCTAACAATTCAATAGCCGAACACTCTATGAGGTTAGATATGCTTAGAAGCTTCGCTTCGTGTAGAACCTTAAATTTGTGATTTTTCCGTACTAGGATACATGAACCACCCTTTCTATTTGTTCTTGAGAAATTTGCTGCCATGGTATAATTGGGAATTTGGAGGAATTTAGTATCGTCTGTTACCATATTATGCTCAGTAATACACATTACATCAATTATGTTATTATTGTTAATATTATTTAAACTTACGGTAAGTTCATCCGCTTTGTTTAGTAAACCATTTATATTTTGATGAAGTACATATATTCTATCATACACGAAAAAAATTGTTATTACATTTATCATTTACCATAAGATTCAATGTATTATTAGATTCTGTTAGTTTTTTACATGCATCATCTACATTTATTGTGTTTAAATCTAGGATAAGATCTTGTAAATCATTTATAATAATACTCAAGCCTTTATTGTTTAAGCTTCCATACCTTTGGTTATAAGTTTCGTAGGAGTACGGAAGATTAAAGTTGGAATCCAAAATATACGCGTATTTATATGTCTCAATATCCATGTATATTAAATTATTAAAGGTGTCGATTCTACTATTGAACATAAAATTTTTATTAACCATATATTTAAAAGTCGGCAAACATACTATAAAGTTCGTGTGGGTTAAGGCTTGTAATTTTTCGCGAATGAAAGTAACTAATTCTATACAATTATGCGTCTTTCTGAAATCCTCTTCCCCTACATAAATAACACAGTAGTCGGAGCCAGTGAAGTTTTGTACTTTCTTATCAAGATTATCTAATAGCTGCTTTAATCCACAATTCGGCTTACGATAGTGACAGATTTCATGACTATTTGGTAAACTAGTTTTATCCATTATTTTACATATTCCACTGCTATTTTCACTACTGAGGATGCATATTTTATGTTTTATAGGCGCCTGTTGTAGATTAGGTTTAATAACATTACTCGATACTCTTTTTTTAAGAGACGACGTATGAGTGACATCTATGCTTCCAGTTTTGCTGTCTTGATTCAAAGAAGTAGTATTCTCATTATTTGCATCTGTTCGTGTTTGTTTTGTTTGTCTTGACTGAGTTTTCTTGGGTGTTGTCGACTTTTGTTTGACTGGAGAACTAGCAATTTGTTTATATAAATTATTTTTCCTCGATAAATCCTCATTACTTTGTTTTAAACTGCTATTTTCCAAAGATAATATCTCAATTTCCTTATGTGCGCTATTTAGTTGAGACGTCAACTCGTCAAGAAAAGAAGAAAATGAAGTGAACACAGGATATCGCTCGTGTTATGTTTTAGACGCGGCTTCTGTGCGTTATTATTTTACGATTATAGTTCTGTTATAAGGTAACGCTGGATAAATTAACGCTTTCTTGCACATAGTAGGTAGGTTTCTTGTACTGGAATGTCGAAAGGTATTCTTTTTTCAAAGGATGCTTGAAGGTAGCTAAGTAAACCTATTTACTAAATAAAAACAGACCATGTTCAAATAAATATTGCCTGGAGCCCAAAAGTAGCCCGTTCCATTCCTTTCCATTTTATGTGCTCGGGTTGATGTTAAACAGACGCACTCTGTTTTTCTTTGTTCCTAAATCAACATGAAAAAATAGCTCCAAAAATAATCCTAAAATGGTATTAGCCTACTTAAGTGGCTACCTACTTAATGCCTTTGATATTTTGTTTTAGCTAGAGTAAATACCTATCTAGAGATTCTTCGCGAATTTACTTAGGAAAGACAGTTTACCTTTTTCTTTACCTATCCTCCACGTAACTTGATGTATTATAAATATATTATCGTTTTAATGAAATTACAACCGAAATATATCATTTTTTTAGTAACAATTTGTGTATTGTAAATGGTTAGGTCAAAGAAAAGGGATTTATTTCGGTTCAAATTGTTTAATATCATTAAAACGATAATACATTTTGGTTCAACTTACGTGTCGCGCACTATACCTGTGGAGGGGTTTAGAACGCCCTCAAGGCTCAGGTAAGGTGGGGCAACGATCTTCGCAATTGTCGATCGATGCCATCAATGGATCAAGTGAAGAGGCCTTTGTTTGTTAAGCAGTTCTATTCCTTAGGCTGATATTATTGTGATGACGTGCTAACGCTACTGTCAGATTTCATCAAGCCCTCATGTGGTTTGGAGACTGGGTACACGCTTCGCAATCAATCAGTTCGGCCTATTGCTCTCCACTGGTGGAAAATGAACTCTTCCAATGCGACACAATACCCATCTCTTCTTTATTCCTTTTGAATCCAGTCTGTCCTAGGCTAGGACAGGCTGGTTACGGAATGCGGAGGACTATGGACTTAGATTGCGCTTAAGTTTGCCGGTATGCGGTTTCCATTCAGAAACTCATCTGAAGCGACAGTTGGACCTTTGACAAACGTAGCCTTCCCACTACACCAGTGGCACTGGGTAAGCTACATTTGTCAACTGTTACAAATCCTATAAGCAGTGTCGAGAAATGAGATCGGTATAGATCAGAAAGTACACGCCCGTATTTTATTCGGATGCCAATTACTAGGTGGGATTAGTACGGGTGGAGGCTACACTGGCAGTCGTGGGTTACGGTCGTCTGTAGTCACTCCTGCAGGGATAGGTACTCCCCTGTAGTTGCTCGAGGCCGGAGATGGAAGCTGGCCGGAGATGGTGATGTACGGTGATGTCCCTCGCAGCGAGGACGACTGGCTCGCTCAGCACACCAGTGGCGTAGCGGCAAGTGGGCTCATAAAAATGTAGCCGTAAAAAAGTGTTGCCGTGGAAATAAAGGCGTTGAAGGTGTTGCCGTAGAAATGTTGCCGTAGAAGGTGTTGCCGTAGAATTAAGCCGTAGAAGGTGTTACCGCCAGGTGGGCGGTGGGCGGTGATATTATTGAAAATATGCACCATACCACGGATAATAAAATACTAGCATATAACCATACATTCCAACAACCAGCAGTGGACATTATCAGCATTCGAAAATCAAACTGCACTCTGTTCGTTAAAACGGAATCACACATGAAAATTAGTTCTAAAGAGGATTAAGCCCGTACCATTACTAACGCCGCGACAGAACTAAGCCAGTTCATTTCAGTCAGCCAGTAAAGGCCTACTTGCGGATTGTCCGCGTAATTTATGTCTGCGGTAGCTGCTAGCAAGTTCGATATACGCACTGGAATGGTCGTGTTGCGTAATCCACATTCCTTATTACCTACTATAGCAAACTGTAGGTACCTACCTGTCATCTGCTATTGTTAGCTAGGTGCTTAGATGTCGCTGCGTGATTTGTATCACTGACAAAATTAGATATTCTCCATCTACGTACTAGGTAGTACTCGGACTTATCTGAAATAGAGAGATCGAATTGTTTATCCAGCAGTCTAATTGCGTACCTACTTAAGTTCGGCAGGGCAAAGGGTATGACTCCATGAAAGAGTATGACAAATTCCTTTTTACCCGACTGCCGAAGGAGGGTAATGTGTTTATCAGTCTATGTATGTATGTATGTATGTATATATGTATGTATGTATGTATGTATGTATGTTTGTTCCTATGTGGCGTTCCAGAGACCAAACGCGTTGGCCGATTTTGATGATTATTACGTCAATCTATTCGTCTTAATTCTGCGAGTGTCACTGGCTACATTAAAATTGGAAAAAACAAAAATGGCGGCTTTTGGGCGCCATTTAGTGGGGGAAAAAATTTTTTTTTCTTCCAGACCCATCGTGTGGGGTATCAAAATAAAGAGTTTTTAGAGAAGATTTCAAAAATATATAACACTTATATGTTTAAATGTACCTAATTCTAAAAAAAAATAACTAAAAAGTTGCAAATAAAAAAAGTTAATTAAAAAAATCAAAAAACCCGACTGCTTAAAAAGCAAACTAAAAAGACGTAAACAAGAAGAAAATCATGCTGTGCAGTCGGAGGATACATCTGGTTTTGGTCCGCCAGCTCGCGAATAAGTATCCTCCGACTGCACAGCATGATTTTCTTCTTGTTGACGTCTTTTTAGTTTGCTTTTTAAGCAGTCGGGTTTTTTGATTTTTTTAATTAACTTTTTTACAAGCTTTTATTAAACTTGCAATGTTTGTAGATGTGTTCGGGTCAATTCTTGCAACTGAATTTTAAAGCAGTTAAACTCGAAATTATTAATATTATTCATTAAACATCTTTTTAATTAATATAATAATTAAAAAGATGTTTAATGCATAATTTTATTTTGTTCGGTATTGCCGAAAAATATTGGACCCTTTCGAAAAGAGTATCTTCACCAATGAAAGCGTCTAATATGTTGAACTCACTTAAGGGCTTATTACACTACACGGTATTCAGGGCCCTGAATACGGGGTCACTAAATCATTCCGAAGCAATAAGGTCGATATTATGAGAACCCTAACTCCCTAACAGTTATTACACTACTCTAAATTAGAGTTTAGGGACCTGAATACCGTGTAGTGTAATAAGCCCTTTACGCAATTAGGCTGCGGGAATTCGTCGAGGTTCATTGACTCTTGCATGCGTTCACTGGACTCGGCGTTATTATGGGGGTCGTCAGTGTCGCCACTGTTGATTTTGGTTTTCAGGAGTTGCAGTGGTTACGAATAGTATGGTGGGTTTGTTTTAAATTAAACATATTCTTTCTTATTCTTTAATATTTAAACATAAAAGAGCACTAAGAAAAAAAAAAAGTGTAGATCACATTCGCTACCTATTCGTCTAAGCTTGATTCCCTATTCCTAGTATTTTACATAACTATCAAACATTGAAATTAGGTACCTAGGTAGATACAGAAAGCACTAAGTACATGATTACTTAGGTTTCTATATTCAGACGGTAGGTACCTAGCTTATTGGTAAGCTTCCTTCCTTCGGTCTGCCTAGTGGTCTATGTGACTGGATTGCTGACTGGTTATCAATGACTGCTCGTCCGGTCAGTTAAGAATTAACGCCGGAGTTCCTCAGGGGTCGGTGCTCTCGGCTACACTGTTTTTGCTGCACATTAATGACCTGCTAAAACCCGGCACCTTTGGGTACGCAGACGACAGCACGGTTGCTGAGAGATACATGTCCGGCGCACGGGCTATTGGGCCTGAGATCCGGTCTCTCCGGCAGGCCATGGTTGAGCCCTTGAACCTGACTTTGGAGGCAGTCTCCGAATGGGGTGATGCCAATCTAGTCAGTTTCAATGCTGCTAAGACCCAGGCGTGTCTTTTTTCCGCAAAAAAGAGCCCATTCCACCCGGCTCCATCTTTCCGTGGTGTAACCGTGCCGATAACGGACCATCTCGACATTCTTGGTGTTACGTTAACATCGACCCTGAATTTTGGTCCATTCATTGAGGCAAAGGCTCAGTTGGCTGCAAAAAAGTTGGGGATCCGTGCAAAGGTGGGACGGTACTTCACGCCTGAACAGCTGCTCAAATTGTATAAAGCGCAAGTTCGGTCATGCATGGAGTACTGCTCTCACCTCTGGGATCGATCTGCAACCTTGGGGTCTTTAAGTCAAGAGTGAATAGGTTTCTTCTAGGCAAGCGTGCTTCACCGTAGACCACATCATCGCTTAACATCAGGCGACATAGTGGTCAAACGCGAGCCTATAAATTATAAAAAAAAAATATCATCTTGATGCACTTGAGTCGATTTACAAACGAGCCAAGAGGCTTATCGGCAACGATGCACTGGTCGCTTCAAAGCTCCAGAGCCTTGAACATCGACGCCAAGTGGCCAGTCTGTCGGTTTTTTATCGGTTAAATTTCGGGGAGTGTGCGATGGAACTGCACAATTTGATTCCGCCTATCCCTTTCCATCACCGGACAACTAGACGTACGGCAATGCGCCACCGGTACATGGTGGACATCCCACCTATACGTACAAAGCGTTTGAAGAGGGTATTCAAAAGGAAAATGCAAATTATTCGCTATCAACAGGACGCAAAGGACAGGTTCTCTTTGATCCCGCCATGCGATTAACGCTCCTGATAAGGTATCGTTGCAAATTGTTGGTATTGTTGTTATTCTTATTATCTTTTCCGGGTTAAAAAAAGAAAGAAGCCAGGCTGGAACCTCTTTTACTAGGAACTATGCTATCGCATACCTACTGGGTGAACTGGGTCAAATTAAAGCGTTGGTTTCTTCATCGTAAAGCACAACGCTGCAATAAAAGCCTCTCCTTCTTTACCTCTGACGCATACCGCAGCGTTTTGCGGTCCGGTCGAGAGACCAAAGACTCCACAGCTGCTGTGAAGATTAGATAATATAACTAATGACCATAAACACATAATTTATACGGGTACACATCACATCACATTATCAACATATTAATGTTCCCACTGCTGGGACACAGGCCTCCTCTCTGTGAGAGGGAATGGGCCGTTATCCACCACGCGGGCCCAGTGCGTGTTGGTGGATGTCACATGTCTTCGAATTTTTGGTTCTAGGACATGCCGGTTTCCTCACGATATTTTCCTTCACCGTTTTGAGAGCAGTGGTGACGAAATATTTTACACGAAGTAAAGCGCCTGCCTGGGCTCGAATCCACGACCAACAACTTGTAAGTCACGGCCGATACCACTGGGCCACCACTGTTCTACACAGGTACATTCAAACTTAATGGCGGTTAAGATCCGAGGTGAGTCGTATGCACAGTACCGAATTCATGTGACAACGGAGAAACTTCACAGCCGTCTTTATGTTTGAATCGACCTTCAGATTTTGTTGGCCTACTATCTTGATAGAAGTGTTGAGCCACCTCATAAACCTACAGTTGGCAATAAAATGATCCTGAGAGGCCTTGATTAAACAATTTCTCATCTTATAGTTAGACGAAGACCTCAGTTACGATATTACTGATATTACTTCGCCTCACTTAGGTATTACACTGTATTTTGCAAGCTTGACCCTCGATGAACCCAACATATTTTTCGGCTTTCTCTACGGCCAGTTCTAAGCTGTAATGTTATGTCTAGTACTAAATGTATCAAGGCCGTGGTCCTAAAAGTATTTTTGTGCGCATAATCTTTATAAGTACATAGTTAGGTACTTAGAACCGATATAATACTATTTTAACTGACTTACCAAAAAAGGAGGAGGTTCTATGTTCGACATTATGTATGTTTTTTTTTGTATGTTCACCGATTTCTCCGTCAATTGTGGACCGATTTAGAAAATTCTTTTTTGTTTGATAGAGTATATTCCGAAATTGGTTCCATTTTAATTTGCTGAAGATCTGATGAAGAACTTCGGAGATATACAACAGAACTCTTCAATGAATAACGGCAAATCTCTCGGGATTGCTGCAATCGCATGTCTGTTTATTGTTTATACCATTTTATAACATAACATCACGTCAGTACGCTCGAAAGGAGTATGCAGATCTCTCATTTCACCGGTTATATTCAAGTTTCATGTTATTCGGGTAATCTATTCTGTCGTTATAGGTACTTACTTAAGTACTTCCCTATTAGGTAGATACAACTAAAAAGTGAAAAATAAAAACGTTTTTTACAAAAAAATACTACTGACTTCCAAATAAGAAAACTAGAAAGTGAAAAATAACTGTCGAAAAGTCGGTGTCCATAACTTAAAAATTTGGTGCCTACCAATGACACCGACTTCCAAAAATAAAGTTATATTTCACACTGTTTTTTTTTTTTACTATGTGTAGGCCTGTGTTTGACCACAATCTCTCCGTGGTCAGTGATGATGTGGCCGATGGTGGTAAGCACACAAAGCCTAGAAGGGAACTGGCTCTCAAGTGCTGCTGTCGGAACACACCGGAAGGTGCTTGGCGACAGATTTTCAACTTGAGGGTGGTTGCCAGCCAGGCGGGTACTACAAAGTACCCTACCACCGTGCTATGGTTTCCTCACGATGTTTTCCTTCACCGAAAGCTCAAGCTCATTGTAGGATTCGAACCCGCGACCTTCGTCTCGGTATCCGACGTCACTACCACTGAGCTATCATCGCCTTAAACACTCTAGTTTTCTCATTTGGAAGTCGGTAGTATTTTTTTGTAAAAAAGTTTTTTTTATAGAGTCACTAGAAGGCTACAAACTACTCAAACGTACAATCACTATGTCGGAAAAAACTTAAAAAGGCGCCTGGACTTTTGGGAAAAAGATTATACAGGATTTTTCCCTCACTTAAACCAACCTGGTGATCACCATTATCACATAAGCCCCGAGACCTCAAATCAAATCAAATGTTTTTTATTTCACATATGCCTACATGGGCACTTATAAAACGTCGACAAAACGTGCACGGTTCGGGTTGGTCGTTTCCAGTGGAGAAGAACCGGCAAGAAGCTCCACGGTTACCTCTTAAAAGACTACCCGCAACAGAGCGTAACGCGTTGCGCGTAACTCTGCGTTACACATACCTGGGGAGAACAATCGTAACAAGATATGGTATTAACCCGCGGGTCTAAATACGGGGGTGTCTCAAAGAACTTTTGAAAGAGACATCTTGTTTGACCACCTACTTTAAACCTGAACATTTCCTAAAACTAGAGAGCCATATTATCATGCAGTAACTATCCGTAAGCTGGCAGGTCCTTTTCCATAACAGACTGATCGAAAGCCTATGATAATTGCTTTGATTTAGTTTTTCACCGACTGAAACAAATGATCTGCTTATCGTAAAGCACAGCTGCGTAACACAAGCTGGTACATAGTTTGAGAACTAGTTCTAGAGCTTAATTATTATAATTGAAAGTATAGTCACTGTATAATTATAAAAGCGAGCTCAACACTAAACTCGGGATAACGGACTGAGGACTAATATACGTAATTGAGTTTGTTGTGGTAAAATGTTTTACGCTGGCTTGGAGGTTCGGGGATCTGTTTCTCGAGGAAACATTCCTGGTTTGAACCTGGCAGTTCTCTTTCTTCTTTTATACTGGCTTTTGATACGGCTCAGCATCCATTGTCTATCTCAGAGGAACCATATTTTTTTCCAGGTTATATTCCAGGTTATATAGCTACTCTATCGCCGAGGGTCAGAGGCTCCTCGCCTCTGACCCTCGGCGATAAAGTAGCTATCTAGCAGTGAAAGAATAAGTAACTAACATAATCGGAGCAAAAATTCCTGAGAGTACGTTTTAAATCCATCATCATCACCCTCTGCAATCTCCAAATTTCAAATGCCTCCATCGTTTCATTTGCAGATGATACTGCCATCACTTTCGCCGGAAACTCTTGGTCGGAGCTCCAAACAACTGCACAAGACGGCTTTAATTCTGCCCTGAAGTGGCTTTCCTTTCACTCTTTGACTCTCATTGCAAGTAAAACTAACTTTATCACTTTTTCTAACACGAACACCTCCCAACCTAAAACCCCAATCTGTATAAGGCACTTGTCCCACCCCCGGCGACGAAACGATTAGCTATCGACTATTTTCTCGATGAAGATACGAACAAAAGATACCGTTCCCGTGTCATTAAAAGAGACACATATATTAATATTGGATCGCTGGATGTTCAAACTGCCAGCGAGTACTCCCTCACCATATTTGTCGCAGTGACAAGAGCTATCAAAGATAATACTCGCTTGGCGGTCAGAACTCACGCCGACAGACCAACCAAACAACGCGTGCGGGACTGACCACCCGAGCAAGTGGTGCGAGTAATCGCCCGTCGCACAATACCACTCGCTCGCTAGCCGAGCGATAAAACTATCAGAACCACACACTCGCTTCTCGCCAACTCGTACCTATGTTCTAGCTCTACTCGATCGTCGGCGGTGGGTCAAGTGTCTAAAAGCCCTTTTTTGTTTCACACAATCACAACCTAATTGTCAAGCCAAGCTAGGCCTATCGGGTACCCAGAGGCGAATTAATTAACTCTTACACCAGAGGTGGCCACATCCACAGACGAAAAGAAGAGAGATCTCAGTGGAAAAAGTTAAATATCTTGGAGTAGTTTTGGACGAAAATCTTAATTTCAGGTCACACATTAGTAGGTTATCAAGGTTACTAATGTGTGGATCGCGGATAAATCTGAAAAAGAGTTACTGCGGCCCTGGCTCAAGCAATTGAAGGAACACGTGGGTTTTAGTCAGTAAAAGTCAGACACGCCCTTCCACTTCACCCAGAGCGGGAGAAGTCATTGAATTAAGGTTTTACTGGTCGCATACGTAAGCTTATTGACTATTTTTAAATTCACGTCATGTATGTTATATGTTATCCGAAGCCTTTACTTTGCTCTTTGCCAGTCAATCCTCATTTATTGTATTTCTTGCTGGGGTGGCGCCGCAAATACCATACTCAAGCCTCTAGAGATCGCTCACAGAGCTATTCTATAAGTGACTACGTTCAGACCGATTATGTTCCCAACCACAGAACTCTATAAATCATGCAAACTACTTATTGTGACACAACAATATATATTACAAATAGTTTTTTTTGTTTCGCTGGGAAAAAATGCATTACGCATACCCGCCCATCGGGGGATGGGGGGCTATGTGGGACTCCCCGGGCTGACTGACCCGGTATACCCACTAAAATAACCCAGCGGCACTCCCGCATCGTCTGAGTGGAGGAGGACTGGGAAACCGGCACAGCCTTTACTTCCAGTCCCCCGCCGACGACCGCCCGCCTTTACGGCAGGCCCTTCACGCCCCTCCCTTAGTGGAGGGGCCCGGGAACGACCGCGAGTGCCCAGCCGTTCCCGCCCGACAAGGGTGGTGATTGGTGCAATGCGGACGAAGGCGCCCCCGCACCATTCGTCCGCTAATCACCACCAGGAGGGGGGAGGAGACGATTATACAACCGCCTTCTCCCTCCCCTTCTCCGCCTGCGGAGCGGCGGCGCGAGAGGATCGTCTTCCCGCGCACGCTCCACCGCCTCCTTTTGCGACATCACGACCTCGCAAAAGGAGGCAACCGCCGCCCAGGCCTCCTCACTCCCCAGCATGGAGTTGACCACGCCGGGGAGCGAGAGGTCCTGCCCGATCACACTTGTTAGGGCACGGCGCAGCTCAGCCCAGGCTGGGCACACCTCTAGGGTGTGCTGAGCCGTGTCCTCTTCCGCGCCGCAGTCGTGGCACGCCGGGGTTTCCTCCCTCCGGATCCGGTGCAGGTGTGTTCCGAAACAACCATGTCCGGACAACACCTGCACCAGACGGAACGAGAGGAAACCGTGTGGCCGCTCGAGCCAGCCTTGCAGGACTGGACCGAGCGCGTCCAGCGTCCGGCGCCCAAAGGCGGCGGTGGCGAGGTCCTCCGTCCAATGGAGGACGATGGCGTCCCTCGCCTCCCGCCGCACGGCCTCCCGCTCTTCCGCGGCGGGGCGCTCACCCAGCGCCTTCCGCCGCGACGTCCACTCGTACACTCTGGCAAGCACCCATGCCTCCAACTCCCAGGGAGGGGTGCCCACCAGAGCGCACGCCGCCGAGTAGCCCACTGAGCGGTAGGCTCTCGCCACCCGCTGTGCAATGGCCCTTTGAGGCCTGCGGATGGCGGTTGCATTCTCCCTCCTTTGGAGGGAGTCCGCCCAGATGGGTGCCCCGTAGAGCGCCATACTCTTCAAGATGCCGGTATAGAGGCGCCGGCAACTGTCCTTGGGCCCTCCCAGGTTTGGGAGGAGCCATGAGAGGGCGTCCGCGGCTTTCAGCAGGCGCGTCGACAGCCCGCTGAAGTGCGGGCCGAAGCGCCACCTGCTGTCTAGCACGAGGCCCAGATACTTCATCTGGGCCCCGACCTCTATCCGGACGCCCTCCACGATGATGTGGGCGTCTGGAGGGCGGCGCTGCCGAGGCCCGTGGAAGAACACGGCCTCGGTCTTGTTCAGCGCCACCCTCAATCTTAGCCGGGGTCGTCTGGCGCCCATGTGCTGGTTTGGTCCCTGGGGTGGTCACGGCGTACAATATGTTATGGTGCGCCGGTAATTGGGGGTACTCCTCCGATGAGGGTCCGGTGACGGACGGCCGCGGTGGGTTCGCGGTGAGTGCTAACGCGTGCCCGTGTTCCCGCCATAAGCGGCACAGGAGGACTCCGTGGAGTTTTAGTGGGTTAGAGTCCCACATAACTCCACTATCCCCCCGTGGTAGTGCAGTATGCAAGAGCATGACTACAAGCAAAAAAAAAAAGGCCTCCTTAAGTGAAAGCTTCTAATATAAAGTTAGTTATATGTTTTTCAAAAACTTAATGTTACTATACTATGCTATAACGTTTATATAAAGTATGAGGTTGTAAACGAGAACTTACGAGTCGCATTGGGTAAATAAAATTCCGATCAAGTACGAGCCGTTTGATAAGTGTTTCGCCCTAGCGGGAATTCTATCAGAATTCCGTTGTGAACAATTTTTATATGGGAAAATCATAACAAAATGTGCTAATACTTTACCTTAGGTACAGTTTTCGCTAAGACTGATTAATATTCCAAGATAACTAATATCTATACCTACCTATTAAAATGAAAACCACGTTCTTCTTCTTCTTTTCGAATCGATGGGAAACTCTTCATAAATAGAGAGAGAGCGAATTTTTTTTTTTTTTTGCCTGGCGTTTGGATTATGCAGATGAGATCTTTTCGGCTCTCCTGCGAGCCATGACCAACAACGGCCCTTCTTAGGGCCAAATAACAAAACCACGTTAGTTAGATGGTTCCTAATTTGAAAGTTATAAGATTTACTTTCAAATTAGTTATACCAACACTTTGATGCCTACCTAAGTATAATAATTAACGTACAATGTCTAGTTGTACATAAATCGAATGTCAGATATGCAACAATAAAAACATATTACTATTAATCAAACAACAAATAAACTAAATATATATATAACTTACATGTCAATATGTTCAGTATGATTGTGTAGAGTAGTGAAGTGTGTGATGCAAAGTTAGTGTGATCACTGCTTTAAGAGTTCTTTCTGCCGTTGTAATTTAGGTTCAGTAAGTAGAAGCGAACAGTCTTTTTGAAGATACGATATCTGCAGCCATAAGTTGGAATTATTGCATTAATTTTATTGTAAAGTGGTTGGCCAAGATAGACAGCGAATTTTTTTTTAAAGCTGTGTAATTACTTATTTATTGAATTGCTTTCCTAGTTTCTAGTAAAATATCTATTAAAAAATAAACAAAAAATCTTTTGTCCTTATTATTAACATGGAGCTGCCAATTGGCCATCTTGATCTATCAATCAAGCTCATTTTAAGGCTTATTCTATAGGTACTTTATCTAAGCTCAGCATACATCTACATGTTTTACATGCCCTTAACTTGCACATTGAAGGAAGGAACACTGCTAAAAATGCAACATTCGTAGCCCTGAAACTATTCTAACAAATAATATTCTATGATATCCAACTTGCTCTGTCTACGTATCCAACACTATTATTCACTTTAAACTACCCTCAGACTCGAGAAAGTTACCATTTGTGCGATAAACAGTAAAATGACAGCAATTTTGTGCAATATCTTGCTTTATTAAAGCAATAACTTAGACAAATGTATCGCTTACATTTTGTAAGAAGTAAGTCATAAGTCATCTACATAATATTATGGCGACAGAATTTACAATGTTGCTATAGACTTTTAGATCTTAATTGAGACTATAACTACTAAGAGAGCTTATATTTTTAGCTTTGTTCGTTTCGTCTAGTTGGTAATAACAATTTATAGGTAGATTTCTTCTAGTTTCCCTTAAGGACGGATCGTGGTGTAGGTATTTTTAACCGACTTACCAAAAAAGGAGGAGGTTCTATGTTCGACATTATGTAAGTATGTTTTATTTTTTTATGTATGTTCACCGATATCTCCGTCAATTGTGGACCGATTTTGAAAATTATTTTTTTGTTTGAAATAGTATATTCCGAAATTGGTCCCATTTTAATTTGGTGAAGATCGAATCAAGAACTTCGGAGATATACAACAGAACTCTTCAATAAATAACGGCAAATCTCTCGGGATTGCTGCAATCGCATGTCTGTTTATTGTTTATACCATTTCATAACATAACATCACGCCAATAAGCTCGAAAGGGGTATGCAGATCTCTCATTTCCCTGGTTATATTCAAGTTTCATGTTATTCGGGTAATCTATTCTGTCGTTATAGCTACTTACTTAAGTACTTCCTTATTAGGTAGATACAACTAAAAAGTGAAAAAAAATAAAATACATATAATTACTACTGACTTCCAAATAAGAAAACTAGAAACTGAAAAATAACTGTCGAAAAGTCGGTGTCCATAACACTTAAAAATTTGGTACCTACCAAAGACACCGACTTCCAAAAATAAAGTTATTTTTCACTTTCCAGTTTTCTTATTTGGAAGTCGGTAGTATTTTTAAACGACTTAAAAAAACTTAAAAAAAAAAAACCGACTTCCAAAAAAATAACTGCTAAGCGAAAAATAACTTTCTTTTCCGAAGTCGGTGTCTTTGGTACCTATTGTTTTCCGTGTTTCGACACCGACTTCGGAAAAGGAAGTTATTTTTCGCTTTGCATTTATTTTTTTGGAAGTCGGTTTGTTTTTTTGTTGTAAAGCTTTTTATTTATCTTTTTTTAGTTTTTTTAGGTACCGTATCTCCAATTGCCATAAAAATCATATATAGCCAAAGAACATCTCATGACGATTCCAATAAGCCCATGTTGCCCATGTTATTACAGGATACATTGTTTTATTTCGGAGTTCCAGTGCCTACCTGCCGGCTTCATCATCAGATCAGTTCGATGATACCATTTTCATCAGTACTATTTATTTATAAGTATTTGCTTAATCATATTCGTTTAACTATTCGAAATATCTTATACCCCATGACATATTTAACATTAAGGAGTTCTATTGGCCATCTGTGGTCTTCTTCACCAGTTCCACTACACCAAATGATAATTTCTGAGTGCAAATAATTGCATTGTTGATGAAAATAACAAAATTGCTATATGTATGCCTATAATATTTGAGGAGATCCCTCGATTTCTCCTAGAACCCATCATCAGATACTGACTTGATGACTTTCTTTTCCGAAGTCGGTGTCGAAACACGGAAAACAATAGGTAACGCGACTTGGCAAACGAGACGAGGATGAATACTGAACACTATCTTCACCGAGACAATTAATACTCTGAATTGATTACGTGATCCTTCCTTATGCCTGTGTATGTACAGGAACACATCGATATTAAGTTGTTAGGGTCAGCCCGTAAGCCGTACAAACTAATTTCACTAATAGGATTACAACTATAATAGGGGGCACATCCGCGAAATTGTTTCGGTTTCGCTCGGATGATCAGTTTAATTGATGTGAGGCAAGCTTGCGATACTCCTAGTGCAGACTTGGAGTATCGCTTTTGAGCTTCGAGGGCAGCTCTTGGAAGCCAAGAAGCGGTATCTCAGACAAGTGGGTTTCCAAGAAAGAGGAATTATGTAAAAAAAAGAAATACCCTGACACTTGTTTAAAAGTAGCTTCTGCCATCGTTTTCGCCGGCGTGTAAAATTAATATTAAGCTTCCCTTGTTCTTCTTTAATTTCCCTACCTCGAAAAAAAGTGAGTTGTCATCGAGCACCGCATCCTTCCCTGCAAAGAGTTTGAAAAGATCATTTAAGAAAATTAAACAAACAAGAGAAAGAGTTACTTTCACAGTAAGATTATTCCAATAAAGCCAAAACTTTATTGGAATAATTTTAATGTGAAAGCTTCGACTAACCCATCTGAAAGATGCGGATTGGGAATCACAAACAATTCCCGATTAGTGGGAATACGGGATGCAAAATAAAACGGAATTTTGGTCATTTTTGAGATACCACTTTTTGACTTACGAAGGCAGAAGTATTGTTCAGCGTTCCCGAGTGCTTGAATCCTGGCGATTATGTATGTTGTTCCACTTGTTCCAGCAATTTGCTTGGAAGTTGTTTATGCTGCAGTTTGAAGGTAACACGAGGTGTGTTGAGCTTTAAGTAGTCTCAGTATAGAGAGTTTGAATTGTTGCCTTGTTCATGGAGTCAAGATTAATTACATTAATAAGTAAGTACCTATATCAAAAGTTTGGGACCATAATTAATTGTTTGTTTGCAGATTAAGAAATTCTTAGTTTTTTAGGGTTCCGTACCCAAAGGGTATAAAACGGGACAGTGTTGCCAGCTTTAAAGATGTCATATTAATAGGTCGCCATTTTGCTTACGTAAGCTATCGAACGCTTTTTTCTGTAAAATGCACTAATTAATAAGATCGCTAAATGTATTTATGTACAAATGTATTTTGAAGCCATAAGTATTTAAAATACTAACTACAAAAACCTCTGCGTCAGGTATTTGAAATACCAATTACAAATTACATATTTAGAATAGAATAGAATTCTCTTTATTATGTACACCATATAAGTTACAGAAAGTATAGACGAAGAAAACTTTACACTGGGTGACACAATGGGCGACCTTATCGCTAAAAGCGATCTTTTCAAGACAACCTTTGGATGGATTTTAAAAATGAAAGGAAAGACAGTACTGTAGGTAGTCTTTGGTGTACTATTTATATATAAAATAAATACATATATATATATATATATATTATATAGACAAATATATACAGTAATAAGAATGGAACAAAAGCATAGAAATCAAGAAATACAACTATTAAAGAGAGAGATAGTGATTAATTACCATAGTTTTAAAAATGGGCAGAGATTGAGCACGCCTTATTGACACGGACATTTTTAGGAAGTAATTGAATTACAAATACGAAAAGTTGAATTTTAATTACAAGTAATTCAAATACTGCCCAACCCTGCGTACCACCATGGGATAAAGGCGTGAGTTTATGTATGAAATGCTTATGTTAAGAGCATTGTTACCAAATCCTTAAAATATTAATGTAATCCATAACTAGATCGCACTTATTACCATACAGAGAAAGGATCAGCAGCATTCACATTATCTTTATGAATCCTCCATTGTATGAATTGTAAAGAAAGCCAGATGAAAATGTAGTATAAGCCTTAATATTCCAAGAAAAGGATTATTGTCGCGACAATTGTACGAGATCCTAGCGCTTAAACCTGGAGGTCCCTGTTTTTTTGATACTTATAACTGAATTGTCATGAATATTGATTACTACAGGGTTCCGCGAATCAGTTAGCCGCAATTTTTAGGTTGCCAGTTGCCAGGTATAAACAGATAAACTGGCAAGCCACAGATGTGGCTATTTATTTTAATTAAAGATAATTACGGCTAGATATTGCCAGACAACCACGCAGTAATCTGTTCTGCTATGAAGTATCATTCATGAAAATTAAGTTTTATCAAAAAATACCTGCAGATTTAAGCGGTGGGATCTTATACTACACAGTACAGTTTAG
This sequence comes from Anorthoa munda, assembly GCA_945859665.1. NCBI lineage: Eukaryota > Metazoa > Arthropoda > Insecta > Lepidoptera > Noctuidae > Anorthoa > Anorthoa munda. The sequence continues at coordinate 1,486,068 of OX243913.1, forward strand.
AATAGCTTAGATAATCTCTTCTGCGACAATGTGAATGGCTACACTGTTATGTAAGTTTGTAACATTTATGCTACTTTTCCATTACGCTCTCGTGTATCTTAGGTTGGTATGTCTGTACCTAAGCAAGGGCGTCGCCAGCCGATGGCCAAGAGGGGGAGCAAGTTGATATGGATAATGAGAAAAGTATGAATTGTAGCTAAAGTCGATAGCACATGAAGCTTTTCACTTGAGGTACGAGCCTTACATCTACAGCGATTGCAGTAATAACGGTACAGAGTCCAACGTGTAATTGACTGTACAATAAATAAAACTTATAAATAAGATATTACTGTTAGAAAAATAGAATAAAAGTAATTTGGGAGTTTGTTGATTATACAGTGTATTTTTTTTGTAATAAGGTACCAGATTTTAATATTATAGTAGTCGACAAAGATTATTTTTTTGATTACGTTAATTAAAAGATAATCTTCGGCTGTTTTTTGAAAACTTTTCGACCAATTTATTACGAAAATCTTGTAGTTTTCCATGAATGAGTTTTCTGTGCATACTCATCATGGCCAGACCATTGAGGCGATTTTCACCCATAGTGCTTAGCCAGGTTTTTAGTCGCCTGAGGCTGCTGAACGATCGCTCTACCGTAAGTCAAGACTTTGGTTGCTTTACATTTTGCAACTTTTTTAGAATCTCTAGGGGGGGGCAGCTGCCCCTCCCTGCCCCCCCTTGGCGACGCCCATGTACCTAAGTATGATTGTTATACTCGGTTTAGGTTTATAAAGAAGCCAGAGTGTTTTATTGCTATGTTATATTATACGTGTAAAAATGTGACTGGGTTTGAGTTTGTTCGCACATTATCTACAATTTGTCAAATGTATTTTTGTATGCCGTTCTTACAGTGGCCATGCTACGTGTCATCATTATTTAGCCGACAGATGTCCACTTTTGGGCATAGAATTAACTACATCCACTGGTCCTGCGCTTTTCAAATGCAACGAACTCCCGAAGCCCTCACCAGGTGATCGATCTACCTTGTGGGAAGCTGTCCAACGCTGCGTCTACCGGTATATCATAGCATCGCCACTCTAGAACCTTTCGGCCGTCCGTTCTATGAGCCTTGCCATCTGCCCATTTGCTTTTATTCAGGCAAAACCAAAGCCTATGTTTAGTCCATTTCCGAAAACGCAGACTTCTAACCTGTTATTCAAGTTTTAAAAGACTAACTTGTACCCAAGTTGCAGCACCAAACCAGCACTTCTTAGGAGCAACAACTAGGCACTTATGACATTAATACCTTCATAAATAATCCAAATCCGCTTCAATATTAACATCGTAGTAGTGTTGCCATAATATATGCTCATTAAACAGTCGGAGCTATAATCCTAGATGTTAAAACCGGTAGCATGGCGTCTTGTAATTAACCTTTTGTTAATTAGGCTCTTAATGACGTTAGAGCAAAGTAAAGACTGCATAGATTAACGTTATTGCAGATAGGTTGGTGTACGATGTCATTAAGTTTAAATGGATGTTACTTTAGCAACTCGTCGTAGTTACTTATGAGAATTTTTTTTGAGGAGTATTTTTAAGGAGTTTCATGTTGGAACGTGTAGGACCAAATAATAAAACCTATAAACTGGAAAAGTGTGAGGAAATACCCATCATAAGTTATTCAGGCTCAATATTGTTATTCCTGTGACGTCTAGACATTCTCTGGTTAAAAAAAAAGCCAATGATACCTCATCATCTACTAGGAGGGATCAAAAAGTAGTGAAAACGACATACTCCTTAGTAAGAAAAAAAAATACTGGCAGGCATAGCTCAGATACATATTTGTAATATTAATAAAGAATAAAATCTTCGATTCTCTTTTGTTTTTTTCTGAATGTAGTCATTTGTTTGCTTCGTGTCGGAACGTGTACCTCTGTTTAAAAAAATTAACAACGTAAGAGATTCATTGCGATTTGGAGGCAACATTAGGAGAGTCTGCTCCGACGTATTCCACTGTCGCAAGGTCGAGTAGGGAGAACGAGCACGAAAGACGAACATTGTTGCGGCTGTCCATCGACGTCAGTCACCCAAGTAAATATTGCGAAAGTCGAGAAAATTTTATTGAGCGATCGAAGAGTTACCATCCGCTACTTAATTCAAGAAACGGGCATTTCATATGGAAGTATTCAATACATATTGAAACAATCTTTGAATATGAGAATAGTCTCCGCAAGATGGGTGCCGAGAATGTTAACCGACAGTCAGAAACAAAATCGACTTGACATTTCGAAGATATTGTTGGACAAGTTTCAAGAAAACTTTTTGTTTCGTTTCGTAACAATGGACGAAACATGGGTCCATCATTTTGATCCCGAGATAAAACAGCAATCTTCGCAATGGAAACGGCCATCATCACCGACCCCGAAGAAGTTTCGTGTCGTGGCATCGGCTGGCAAGGTTATGGCCTCAATATTTTGAGACTCAGAAGGGATATTGTTGATTGATTACCTGGAGCGTGGAACCACTATTACAGGCCAATATTATGCAGCTTAAATTCCCAAGTTGAGGAATGCCATCAAAGAGAAAAGGAGAGGGAATCTTCGAAGGGGCGTGCTGTTTCATCACGACAATGCACCCGCGCACAGGTCGGCAGTTGCGATGGCTGCCATTCAGTAAGCTGGCCTTGAATTGGTTGACCACCTATATTCACCAGATTTGGCGGCTAGCGATTTTTATCTGTTCACCAAATTGAAAAAATACTTAAGGTGAAACAGGTACGAAGACGATAACGAGGTGATGGATGCCGTGGAGAGCTTTTTGCAGGACCAAGTCAAAACTTTTTTCTGAAAGGGATTGAAGCCTGGAAAAGCGCTGGACTCGGCAACAATGTAGAAAAATAAATTATTAAGTTATCAATAGTCATTATATTCTATCTCATTCTCACTACTTTTTGATCCCTCCTCGTACATGCAATACCATTCTTATTGGCACCTCGAAAAACTGAGTATGTTTTTAGTAAGTAGAGTAAACTAGTACTAAACTAGCACTGGCACTAAAAATTTATTCAGTTTTTTATACTCAATTTACTATAGAATAATTGTTGTTGGTTTTTAATTTACTGTAGGTACCTACTATTATAGTTATTTCATATAAGCATGGCAATAGCGCATTTTTATTGAGTTGTTTCTCGCAGCTAAATCTAATGATTTGTTACTGATTAACCGAGCGATCATGTGGAGACTAAACTAGAGCCTCCAGCTAGACATAAAAAGCGTAACCTAAGTGATCACGCTGAGGGCTACCCACAATAGCGAAAATTACCCTGTCCCTAATATAAAAAAAAAAAGAAAAAATCTAAATCTATCTATCTTGTAAATTTTATAAATGTAAAAGGAACAAACAAATAATCACGATAAAGAAGAGCGCAGACTGCAATGTCCGCGGTAGAATACTCATAAAAAATAATCTCTTGGTAGGAAGCTGAACGATAATCAATGTATCTTTTTATCACTTGTGAAAAAAATATTTGTTTTGTTTTTATTATTTGTCAACTAGCTGTTACCCGCAGCTTCGCCCGCGTTAATATAGATTTTGTCAATCAATTCTGGTTGTCGACATACAGGGCGAGAAAAATCCAATGTTGCAGTTTTAGTTTTAATCAAAATCGGCCCCGTGACTCCTTTAATTGTTTTGTGCTATTCTTCATAGTGATGATTTGGCCATCCACGCCCACTTGGAAAACTCAGCCTGTGTACAGGAAGCATTAACGTAAAAACGATTAACTTATTTAATTGAAGACGTTTGTCAATACAGGTATAGGTTAAAAATAGTTACACAAGAAAACAAATAAACTACAGACTTATAGGTTCTACTTTGCTGAAAATTGAAGAAACCACTCTATTTATATTTACTATCTGTATACTACCACCTGCCAAAATTCATCTTCATGAAGAAAATTTGTACATCTTATCTTTATAACCCCAACCCCCTTTTAGGAGTAATAAAAAAAAATATACAATTTAATTATTTGTAACGGAAATATTTCCGCAAAGTTTGAAGTGGATTTCCCCGCCCATTTCTCCACCTTCGATTTTTAAGCACAAAGAAGTAGCTTAAAATGTCCTTCTCAGGGTCTCAAAGTAACTCCATGTCAAATTTCATCTAAATCGGTTCGTACTAAGAAGAATTTACATAAAAAATTAACCCTCTCTCCCATTTCTCCCCCTTCGTGTTTTATGCAAAAAGAAGTAGCATATAGAATAGCATAGAAATATATTTATTCGACACAGGCACAACACAACAGCAACAAACATGGAGTAAAACACAAAAAAGAAGAGCATAGACAAATTGCGCTGAACGTGCCCATACCGAAAGGGTTACCAACTCAGCATTTGCTGGGCGTCAGACACCCAGCGCTGATTTTCAGTTGGCACCCTGCAGCGACACACGGACGTAGGAAACAAAATAAAATATAATCTATACATAATTTGACATGAGTGATATAATTTAAGGATGTGTAATATGTGTAAATAAATAATGTACAATGAAATAATAGAAGAATATGTGTATAGTGAGTGAGCTACAATGTGTGTGTGTGTGTGGGTTGTAACGAAAAAGAAAAGAAAATAACAAATAAAAAAAATAAAACATTCACAAATACCTTATCACAAAGAACAAAATAAGTCAACAACAGGGTGCATTAACATGATTAGATTAGTCATCATCATCATCATATCAGCCGAAAGACGTCCACTGCTGGACATAGGCCTTTCCCAAGCGTCGCCACATTGACCGGTCCCGTGCGTCTCACAACCAGCGTATCCCCGCAACCTTAACCAGGTCATCGGTCCACCTGGTGGGAGGCCTTCCAACGCAACGTCTTCCGGTTCGCGGTCGCCATTCCAGAACCTTTCTGCCCCATCGGCCATCCGTTCTGCGAGCAATGTGCCCTGCCCACTGCCACTTAAGTTTGGCAATTCTTCGGGCTATGTCGGTAACCTTGGTTGCGGATCTCTACATTTCTGATTCGATCACGCAAGGAAACTCCGAGCATAGCCTTCTCCATTGTCCTTTGAGTGACTGTAAGCTTTCTGATGAGGCCCATTGTAAGCGACCACGTCTCAGAGCCATATGTCATCACTGGCAACACATACTGGTCATAGACTTTCGTCTTGAGACACTGTGGTAAGTTGGACGAGAAGATACCGCGCAACTTCCCGAACGCTGCCCAGCCGAGTCGGATTCGACGGTTGACCTCTTTCTCGGAGTTGGCCCTACCCAAAAGGATCGTTTGTCCCAGGTAGACATAGTCACCCAAAACTTCGAGTGTAGAGTCTCCTACCTTGATAGGAGTGGGTGTAACATGGGCATTCAACATCACCTTGGTTTTGTCCATGTACATTCTAAGACCCACTCTTTCGGAAGCTCTACTGAGGTCATCGAGCATTGTACTGAGGTCCTCCATGGTCTCAGCCATAATCACTATATCGTCGGCAAACCGAAGGTGAGTGATGTACTCGCCATTGACGTTGATGCCCAGCCCTCTCCAGTCCAGAAACTTGAATACATCCTCCAGTGCAGCGGTAAATAGCTTCGGAGATATGACGTCTCCCTGTCCAAATTATCGGATATAATTCTATTTGCTGATGATACTTCGCTAATTTTTAAAATAGATAGGAGAGATACGGATGTCTTACATGTCAACGAAAGTCTGATTGTTCTCTCTAAATGGTTCGCAGCTAACAATCTTTTACTGAATACGAAAAAAACAAAATGTCTGAAGTTTGCCTTACCAAATGTACCACAACGTGTCCTAAATTTAAATCTTGACGGCAAAAATCTTGAAGTTATAAAGGAAACTGTATTCTTAGGGATTACTATCGATTCAAAATTGCAGTGGGGCGCGCACATTAGAACTCTTTCGGGTCGGTTAAGTTCAGCTGCATATGCAGTAAGGAAAATAAGGCAGTTAACCGATGTAGCCACAGCAAGGTTAGTATACTATGCTTATTTCCACAGTATTATGTCTTATGGCATTCTGCTGTGGGGATCAGCAGCAGACGTTGACTCAATTTTCATCTTACAAAAGAGGGCAGTCCGCGCAATCTATAAAATGAGTCCACGAGAGTCCCTCAGAGAAAAATTTAAAGAGATCGATATACTGACTCTACCTTCTCTTTATATATTGGAATGTATTTTGTATGTCCGCAAAAATCGAGGGCTTTTCAAAACTAGAAGCGATTTCCATAATTTAAATACACGCAGTAAGCATGAAGTTGTAATACCCAAATTCAGATTAACGAAAACTAGCAAGTCTTTTCTTATAAACAGTATACGCTTTTATAACAAGTTGCCAAAGCCAGTTATAGAATTGACCGATGGAAAGTTCAAAAACTACATCAAACGTGTCCTTATTAAAAAAGCATATTACAAAATCAAGGACTACGTTGAAGATAAAAATTTTAGCTCCTTCTGCGCATGCGGCTTCCCTGGTAACTCATAAACGGCACAAATATGTGGATGTCTCTAACTATTCTCAATCTCATTTTTACTTTTTTTCTTTCTTTTGTTTAGACTTTTTACAATGATTTCAATAATCTTTATAGCCCTTTGCTATGAATAGTTACAGCACTGATAACAACATTTGTGCCACATGTTAAATTTAGTCTTGTTATATATTTTTATTTATTTTTTCCTTTGTATAGATTCTTTTACTGATTGTTTTGTGAATGTGTGAACATTGGCCTTCTAGATTTCTAGACGCTTGTTAACATTTGTTAACTCTCTCGTTTATACAATTTTTTTTAGTTTCTTACGACTTATTGTCGGGCCTACGTTGTCCCCCCATATCTAAGCACTAATACTGTAACGTGGAAATATTGTAAAAACAAACCAATTTTTTTAAAAGAGTAACCGTGGTGTTTCTTGCCGGTTCTTCTCCACAGGAAACGACTAACCCGAACCGTGCACCTTTTGTCGACGTTTTATAAGTGCCCATGTAGGCCTATGTGAAATAAAAAACATTTGATTTGATTTGATTTGATTCTCACACCTCGCTGCAGAAGGACTGGTTCCGAGGTCTGATCCTGAAGTCGAACTGACATGGTGGCGTTTTCGTATAAACACTTCAACACTTCGTTGTACCGATAGTCAATTTGGCACCGTTGGAGAGACTGCAGTACAGCCCAAGTCTCGATCGAATGGAAGGCTTTCTCGTAGTCCACAAACGCTAAAAAGAGAGGCAGGTTGTACTCTTCGGTCTTCTGTATAACCTGTCGCAGCGTATGTATGTCTACGGTGCTGAAGCCTTTACGGAATCCGGCTTGTTCGGGAGGCTGGAAATCGTCAAACCTGCGCGCGAGACGATTCGTGATGACTCTTGAAAACAGCTTGTAGACATGGCTAAGAAGTGTGATGGGCCTATAGTTCTTCAGTAAGGCATTGTCACCCTTCTTGAAGAAGAGTACCACCACACCCCTGCACCATGCCTGTGGCGTTTTCCCTTCGAGTATGACGGAATCAAACAGCTTCTGAAGGGCCTTAAGTATTGGTTTTCCACCCGCCTTCAGGAGTTCGGCCGTAATTCCGTCGTCACCCGGTGCCTTGTTGTTCTTAAGCTGTTTCAGAGCCATCCTAATCTTATACAGGCTGACGTCCGGAATGTCTTGGGTATAGTGTCGGGTCAATTTAGCTCTAGGGTCATTCGTTCCCCACCGAGAGTGTCTCCACGTTGTCGTCGTGGTGGGGCTTGTGCGTCTCAATGATCTTGGGGCTTCGCCGGTAGAGTTACTCATGCCGGAAAGGCCCAAGTGAGAGACCTGACTAAGAGAGACACACGGAGGGGTCGCTCCTGATCGACCGACGGTCGTCGGTTGACAAAGGATGCGACCATGCCGCAGCGGTGCAGGCGCACCAATGCGGCAGGCGTATCTCTCCTCGAGGGGATTCCTTCCGAGGAGAGAACTTTCGGCGGGTTCGCTGAGTCGGGTTGGCCGGACAGCGAACAGAGGCATGTTTAATGCCGCCGTCGGGGGCTTGGCTTAACCACCCGGCCCAGAGGAAGGACACCTCTAAGATAAAAAACCACCTAATCCTAAGCTTGAGGCGCGGCGAGAGGATGAATGGCTGGAGGGACTTCAGTCGTTAGCGCTTCACCTGTAGAGCACCTGCCGCACTCTGCAGTATGTAGGCTTACCTGGGTAAAAGGCTCTGCCCAGGTGGACATTAATTCCTATACTACTCGTGGGAACAAAAATGGAAACAACAAATAAAAATAAAAATAAAATCGACGAAGAGGTGAGGAGTGATGCAGGGTCGGAGTCCGACACTGCATCTGGCGCAAAGGGCTCACAGAGCTTGGAGCGTGAAGTTGAGGGGGCTGCTGCAAAGAACCGAAGGTTCTTCCGAAAGCGCCCCAAATCGGGGGATGGCCAGGGGTCGTTCTCCGATGATGAGCTGGCCTCGGCCCGGAAGATCACTACCAGTATGCGTGGTGGGGGCCGAGACAGAGGAGTGGGGAGGGGGCTTGCCGCGGAGGGGCTCCACCTCGGATCGAATAGCCGCAGGGCTGTCCTTTCGGGGTCTTCTGGCGGTGAGCTAGATTTGGAGCTGGACCTGGATTCGGAGCGAACGGCCAAGTTCGCAGAGGTCGTGGGAGCCGCAATCCGAGATGTGGCCTTGAAGAGGAATAAGTCCTCTAAAGGCAAGGCCATATCGGCGGCCACGGCCTCCATTATGGCGGCAGCGGAGGCTAATCACGTCGGATCTCCGTCGGATGCAATGTCGGAGATGCGGGCGGAGGTCGCCCGCTTGAAAGCCGAAATGGAGCTTCTTCAAAAGGAGAATGAGAAGCTCCGAGCGGACCTGGCCGGGCTCCAAGGAGTCGGCCCCGGAGAGAAGCCGCAGGGGGGGACGCAGCATGGTCAAGGCCAGCCCCTGCCTGTAGAGGACCGGGTTTTGAATCTGGTGCGGCAGGAGCTGGTTGCCTTCCATAGTAGATTCTCTGTTTTGGAGGCCATCGTCCTGCGCCCCCCGCTAGCGGCGAGCCAGCAGAAGGCGGCTTCATTTGCTGCTGCCGTGGCCAAACCGGTTTCGTCGGGACAGGCTAATCGTGGGGTCATGGCAGAACCCGCTAGGTCGGCCCCGGCGAAATCGGTAAAATCAGCACCCAAAAAGGGCGGAGTGGCTGCACAGACAACGAGAGCCCCAGCCCGGGCGGCGGGTCAGCCACCCCAATCTCGCGCCGACGCCGATTGGCAAGTGGCTGGGGAGAAGAGGAAGGCGAACAAGGCAGCAAGGGCGGCCAAAAGGAAGGCGAGGCGGCAGCGGCGCAAGAAGCAAAGCGTCGCGGCTAGGCTCCACGCCCCGAAATCCGCAGCTGTAGTGATTACACTACAGCCGGCAGCGGAAAAGAAGGGCGTGGCCTACCGCGACGTGCTCGCCAAAGCGAGGGCGGTCGTGAACCTGCAGGAGCTCGGCATCGCCGAGGGCATCCGGGTGAGGGTCACCGCGACTGGGGCCCGGATGCTGGAAGTTCCCGGCGCGGCCAGTGGCCCGACCGCCGACGCTCTGGCCGAAAGGCTCAGAGCTTCCTTAAATGCGGATGAGGCCCGAGTGTCCAGGCCCACCAAGTGCGCTGACATGCGCATTCTGGGCCTGGATGACTCTGTGACGGAGGAAGAGGTGGTGGCCGCCGTCGCTAGGTCTGGGGGGTGCTCTGCCGAGCAGGTTAGGGCGAGCACTATACGTCCAGACGTCGCGGGGATGCGGGCCGTGACGGTGAGCTGTCCCGTCTCGGCGGCCCAAAAAATAGCTGGGGAGGGTCGTAGGCTCTTGGTGGGGTGGGTTTCCGCGCAGGTGAAGCTACTGGAACCAAGACCTCTGAGGTGCTTCCGCTGCCATGTGGGCAACCACGTGGGAGCTCAATGCACCTCGGAGGTTGACCGGAGCAATCACTGCTTCCGCTGTGGGCAGCCTGGTCACAAGGCCGGCTCTTGCAATGCCACGCCACACTGCTTCGTATGTGCGGCAGCTGGCAAGCCGGCGGATCACCGGGCTGGGAGCAAGAACTGCGCTCCTCCCGCCAAGGGCAGAGGTAGAGGCAAGCCCTCCACCGTCGCCGTCACCACCGCAACCGCAGCCGCCGCCACTGCTGCTGCCGATGCCACCCCTAAAGCCGTCGTCGCCGCCGAAACCACCGCGGCAGGACCCAAACAGGGGGCTCAGGAGGAGGCGGAAATGGAGTGCCAATAATGGCCCCATTACGCCTCCTCCAGGCGAACATCAATCACTGCGCTGCTGCTCAGGATCTGCTGCTCCAGAGCATGGCGCAGTGGTCGATCAACATCGCCGTGGTCGCTGAGCCGTACTTCGTCCCGCCCAGGGATGACTGGGTGGAGGACCTGAGCGGCTCAGTGACCCTAATTTCGTCAGCCGCCGCCGGTACCCCGTCCCTCGAGGGTGTCAAGAGGGGACAGGGTTGCGTGGCAGCACGGTTCGGAGAGATTGCCGTGGTGGGGGTATACTTCTCTCCGAACCGAACTCTCGCCGAGTTCCACAACTCCCTTGCGGAGTTGAGAATCGTCGTCGTCGGGTTTCGCTCCCTCCCTGTGCTCGTTCTTGGGGACTTCAATGCCAAGAATGTGGCTTGGGGTTCCCGGTATACGGACACACGGGGCAGGATGGTGGAGGACTGGGCTCTGGAGACAGGCCTGGTCATCCTAAACCGGGGTTCTGTCCCCACGTGTGTGCGGATGCAGGGCGAATCGGTGGTGGACATTTCTTTCGCCAGCCCCGCTCTGTCACCGCGTGTCGTCGACTGGCGCGTCATGGAGGAGGTGGAGACCTATTCCGACCACCGGTATATCCGGTTCGACGTCTCCACCCAGACCTCGAGCGTGCCGGTCCGACAGACCCCGAGTGGTCCGCGGTGGGCGTTGAAGCAGCTGGACCGGGAGCTATTCCTGGAAGCCTCGATCGTGCAGGCCTGGGTGCCATCACCGGACAGGCCTGCTGATATCAACGACGAGGCGGAGTGGTTCCGGGAGGCCATGTCCGAGATATGTGACGTGGCAATGCCCCGGGTCCAGCCAGGACACGCCCGGCGCCAGGTGTACTGGTGGTCGCCGGAACTTACGGCTCTACGCCAGGCGTGCGTTGCTGCGCGACGCCGGTACACCAGGCATCGCAGGCTCCGTAACCGCCCCCCGGATACGGAAGCCATTGAGGCGGAGCTATACGAGAGGTACAGAGCGGCGAGGACCGCCCTCCGAGCGGAAATCAAGAGGGCCAAGGGATTGGCCCGCGAGGAGTCGCTGGCAACCCTGAACAGGGATCCGTGGGGACGCCCCTACAAATTGGTGCGGGATAAACTCCGCCCATGGGCTCCCCCACTGACGCAGAGTCTCCGGCCGCAGCTCGTAGAGGACGTGGTGAGCGCTCTGTTCCCTTCGCGAGGGGAACATATTCCCCCGCCCATGGCTCCGCCTCCTGCGGTGCCCAATGCGGACCACACCGCCGACGACGACGAAGCTTCGGAGGTGACCGAGGTAGAGCTGAGAGTGGCGGTACGCAGGCTGAATGCCAAAAATACCGCCCCAGGACCCGACGGCTTACCTGGAAAAGCCTGGGTCCTGGCCTTGGAAGCTCTCGGGCCTCGACTAAGGGGGCTCTTTAGCGCATGTTTGGAGCGGGGCCAGTACCCACTTCGTTGGAAGACGGGGAAACTGGTCCTCATTAAGAAGCCAGGGCGCCCTGCGGACTCTCCGTCCGCTTACCGGCCCATCGTGCTGCTCGATGAGGTGGGCAAGCTCTTTGAAAGAGTCATTGCAGACCGCCTCGTCGCGCAGCTTGTGCGAGTGGGGCCGGATCTGGCGGAGAGCCAGTTTGGTTTCCGCAGGGGTCGCTCTACGGTGGACGCCATCATGCGCGTACGAGCCCTCACGACGGGGGAAGCAGTGGCCCGGGGTGGAGTCGTCTTGGCGGTGTCTCTAGACATCGCCAATGCCTTCAACACCCTGCCATGGAGCTGCATCAGGGAGGCACTCCAGTATCACCGGATGCCGCCCTACCTCTGTCGCGTGGTCGAGGCCTATCTGACGGACAGGGCCGTCATCTACCCCGGTCACCAGGGAGAGTGGAAACGGCGAGAGATGTCGTGCGGTGTCCCACAGGGATCGGTCGTGGGGCCGCATCTGTGGGACATCGGGTACGACTGGGTGCTGCGCGCCGATCTCCCTAGTGGCGTCAGCGTGGTTTGCTACGCTGACGACACGCTGGTCCTGGCACAAGGGAGGTCGCACCAGGCGGCGGCTGAAATAGCGACACGCGGGGTTGCGACAATCGTCGAGAGGATCCGGCAATTGGGACTCGAGGTGGCCCTGCACAAGTCCGAGGCCATGTGTTTTCACGGTCCTCGGAACGCACCACCGCCGGGATCCCAAATAACGGTAGGAGGGGTTCACATCGGCGTCGGGTCGACGATGAAGTACCTGGGACTTGTCCTCGACAGCCGGTGGAATTTCGTGGAGCATTTCCGACGTTTGGCTCCCAGACTGGAGCGGGCGGGGGCTGCCCTCAAGCGGCTGCTGCCCAATCTAGGGGGTCCAAACGCCTCCTGCCGGAGGCTCTACGCGGGGGTCGTGCGGTCCATGGCCCTTTACGGGGCACCGGTATGGGCGTGTTCCCTGAGGCGGCGACCAGCCCGCCGGTTGAACACGTCCCAAAGGGTCATGGCCATCCGGCTGGTCCGGGGATACCGCACGGTCTCCGGTGAGGCGGCGAGCCTCCTTGCCGGATTGCCGCCATGGGATCTGGAAGCCAAAGTCCTCGCGCAAATATGGGAGTGGCGCGAGGTGGCTAAATGCCGGGGCGAAACTCCGTTGCCGCGACAAATTGCGGCTCAGCGGACAGAGCTCCGGCAGGATCTCATGGCGACATGGAGAGGGCGATTGTCGCAACCCAGCGCTGGGCACGCCACAATTGCGGCGGTAAGGCCCCTCTTTGAGGAGTGGCTTGAGAGGCGTCACGGCGTCCTCACCTTCCGCCTGACGCAGGTCCTCACCGGACACGGCTGTTTCGGGAGGTTCCTGTTCAGGATAAGGCGGGAGGAAACGCCCGGGTGTCACCATTGTGTGGACCGCCCTGAGGACACGGTGGAGCATACGGTGGAGATCTGCTCCGCTTGGGCGGAACACCGCCGTGTCCTCATGGAGGCGATCGGCGGTGGCGACCTCTCGCGTCCCGCCCTGGTGCAGGCCATGGTACGGAGCGAGAGGGCATGGGAAGCTGTCTCCTCCTTCTGCGAAGCAGTTATGCTCGCAAAGGAGGAGGCGGAACGCGTGAGGGAGACGCAAAGGAGGCGCCCTCATGCCCCTAACCACCGCAGGAGACGACCCGGGCGTCGGGAGTCGCAAGCCGATTCCCGGCCACCGTAGGCGCGGGCTTGCGGACGGAAAGTAATGGGTAGCTCGCCGTCCGATAAGGACCAAGCCCGAGTTTACGGCGCGTAGTGTTCCACGCGCGCCTCAAAGAGATGTCAGCACAATGACGGGGTCCGATAGGGCCGATGCCTGTCTGGGTCGCGGATAAATTTGAAAGAGAGTTACCGTGGCCCTGGCAAAAGCAACTGAAGGAACACGGGTGGGTTTTAGTCAGTAAAAGTCTGACACGCCCTCCCGCTTCACCCAGAGCGGGAGAAGTCATTGGATGATTTCCCATCCCAAAAAAAAAAAAAAAAAAAAAAAAAAAAAAAAAAAAAAAAAAAAAAAAAAAAAAAAAGGGTCATTCGTTAGATTCGCGACGGGTTTACTGGTTGACGTGTACAGCTGCCCATAGAATCTCTCGATCTCCCTCAGAAGCTCTGGTTTGGCGGAAACGATCCTACCATCATCGGTCTTTAGTTTAGTGAGCTGGCTCTGCCCGATAGACAGATCTCTTGCAAAGACCCTGGAGCCCTTATTCCGCTCAATCGCGTCTTTAATACGCTCAGTATTAAAGCGGTGGAGGTCGCTTTTCAAGGACTTTGAGATCCGTCTATTTAGCTGCCGGTATTTCAACGCATTGTCTGAAGACTGCAGTATCATCTCACGCCTCTCCTTCATTAGCTTGAGAGTAGGATCAGAGAGCTTTTTGTTCCTAGCTGTACGGCGGGTCTTGAAAAACTTAGACCCGAACGTATGGACAGCTTCCACGAACCCATCGCTGTAATCGTCCACGGAGCTTCCTAGGCACTCGAAACGATTCTGGAGTTCGAGCTGAAAGTTCTCGGGGTTTTGGACCTGGATCTGTGCTGGGCGGAGCGTGGACTTCACCAGTCGAGACCTTTCAAGCTTAACATTAATGTTCAATGTGCCTCTTACCATGCGGTGATCGCTCCCGGTTTTCAACGAATTGAACACAGAGACATCATTGAACATTTGCTTCTTGGTTGACATGATGAAGTCGATCTCGTTTTTAGTTGCACCATCGGGGCTTTGCCAGGTCCACTTCCTGTGCTCACGCTTTCTGAAGAAGGAGTTCATCATCTAGAGGCCCTCCTTCTCCATAAAACTGGCCAGTAGGTGACCCCGGTGGTTCCGGCGTCCAACTCCAAATTGCCCCACTTGCAGCTCATCCACGTCTCTTTTGCCCAGTTTTGCGTTGAAGTCCCCCATGACAACGGTGAAGTGAGTTTTGAAACCATGTATTGCTCTAGAGATATCCTCATACATGGCTTCTACCTCGTCGTCGGGGTGTGCCGAGGTCGGGGCGTAAACCTGTATGACCTTCAGCGAATATCTTGCGGATATTCTGAGTATAAGGAACGCCACCCTGGTCGACACACTCTCGATCTTCACCACGTTGTTCACAAGGGACTTGTGGACGATAAACCCGACACCACCCTGGGACTGTCGGTCCCCCTCTCGGAAATAGAGCAGGTTACCGGATTTGAGGATTATCGAGTCCTCCCCCTCTCTTCGGACTTCAGATAACCCTATAATACTCCATCGCAACCTGCGCAATTCTTCCTAGAGTTTGGCTATCTTCTCGTCGGTCCGGAGTGTTCGCGTGTTATATGTTCCCAGGTCCAGTCGTCGGTGTTTATTGGGATAGCCGGGTCCACTCCGGGGATTCTTAGCACCCCTTGCCACGCCATCGCCTCGACCGCTACCGTAGCCGAGGGTAGACGGGCTGCCGGGCACTCGGGGCCGTTTTTTCTGTTTGCTGATCATTAGGATTGGGGGAATTTGCCATAATCGCTACGCTTGGCAGGCGGGTTGGCGATCGCAGTTTGTTGTTAAAGTGCACAGAGAACGCAGCTGCCCATTCTCTGTTGTGTCCCTTAGTCGCCTCTTACGACACCCACGGGAAGATATGTGATGGTGAAATTCTTTACGTCCGTCACCATACGGTACAGGTATGAGTCAATGACCGCTATTGCCATACTGAATCGCAACAGCTATAGTAATATCCTAAATACCTACCCACCTGAAAAAGAGAAGAACATTATCGATATATTTTACGACGTGCATTCTGAGTAACTCTCAGGTAAAATATTTCGTGTTAGGTCCCGTCCAAGTAGCTAGGACGGGCCAAGTAGCTTTTAGCATTAGCATGCATAGACTTTAAAATTCAGTGCACTTGAGTAAGCAAACTCATTATGAGTGTATCAGCAGGTCACTAACTGGGCAAACTAATACACCGACTAACCAGAACGATATAACTTTTGCATGCAATCTTCCACAATTATTTGTTAACAAGAACTCTCAACAGTTGCACGAATAATTATTAATAAACATTTTAAAGCGGTACCTACTCAAAAGCTCTACCAAGATTCAAAGAGTAAACACTTAACAGGCTTTAAAGCGTTTTAAAGGATTAACTGTCTAAGATTATTTACAATATTCTTTGACGTACCTAAATACCGTGATGTTTACAGTGTCTAACGAGGTACAATGATTTGATAAAAAATCCGCTCGAGCGCTATAAAAGCCTAATAAGGTTATTTGCTAAGCTTCTAAAGTAGCAGGGAATGTTGATACAGCAAATTAGCGCTGCCTTGCGGCTTCGAAGATCCATCGGGTTTTAGCGATGTATATATTACAGGGTCCCCTTTAAACAGTATGGTTTCAGTTCTATACCCTTCTTGATTTACGGGGCCTTATGGACTTACAAATCCTGTTCACTGGCCAACAAGTACAGAAAATTAAGCTTTATAAAATAAGCATGTTAAAATTTAAAATTTTTTGCTTGACAATATTTTAAATTATTATTGATTAGCTCGCGTTTGGTCACTATCTGACCTGATGATAAGCGATAATGTAGTCGACGATGAAGCACGTTTGCCTAGAAGTAACCTTTTTCAATCTTGACTTAAATACCCCCAGGTTGTTGCTATCTGGAAACACAAACGCCAGTAGGGACTGCCACGCCTAAGCTATACAATAGGTCTGAATAACCAAAGTAATTTTCAAAGACTTGATGAAAATTGAATCAAAAGTTGAAGGTTAAGAAACCATTTGTACATGTACCTAGGGACACACTTTCTTTTATTCGTCGTAGTGTTATAAGAACATTCGCCTAATGGTTTAGTCTGGCGGTTTTCTCGGTATAGTGCCTTAGTTACCCTTGTAGTAATGTTAGTTGTTCGTACATCCGTGGACCTTCCAACGGTCATAATCTATAAGGAGGCCCAAAGGCATTATTACGCAGCCTAAGTTCTTGAGCCCTCGATAATAGCATTGCACAAAACTGCCACCATTTACCTACGAATGAGGTATAATTTTGAGTTCATAGCTTCATAGCAGATGCCTTCAAAAGCCATGTTACAAAATCAAAAAAATCAAATATGTTTATTTGTTCGAATATGGTAAAATAGATGTTACAATATTGGTTCCAGCATATCCTGCCATAATATGGCGTACAAATATTTATTAATAATTATGAATTAAAATATAAAATCTAAATGTAATAATAGTTAATTAATTAAGATAAGAATTGTATTGCAGAAATAATAATGAATATAAAATAAAAATATTGTATTAAATTAGTAACGACTTATCTTCTAAATATTCTTGAACACTGTAATAATTTTTCTCCAATAACAGTCTGAACAATACCCTTTTAAACAATGGCAACGGCAAATCTTGAGTATTATTTGGTAAATGATTGTATATAATAATTGCCATGCAATAAGAATTTCTTTTAAATAGCGTTAATTTTATTTGAGGTAATCTCAATTTGTCTTTGTGTCGTGTTCTACTATTTATTTTATAACTGCTTTTTTCGAATAGATTATAATTTTTTTTTTACAAAAATGCATATTTCAAAAATATAAAGACATGGTAAAGATAGTATTTTCAGTTTTTGAAATAATGGTTTACAGCTATCCAAAAAGTGGGCTCCACACATTGCCCGGATACATTTTTTTTTGTGCCCTAAAAACTCTTTGCACGTCTACTGAGTTACCCCAAATTATAAGACCATATCTGAGTACAGATGCTACATATGCATGGTAAGCAACCAGTGCGGTATCAAGATTAACTGTTTGTCTTATTCTTTTCAGGACATACACAAAGCGATCTATTTTTTTGAGTATATTATCTATTTGTGGTTTCCAACTGCAATTCTTGTCCACAGTTATACCTAAGAATACACATTCGTTAACAGTGTTTAAGGGGGCATTATTATACTGAATGTCTAGGCTATCTGTGTTTGTGTTTGTGTTGAGTGCTCGAAATTTTATTATATTTGTTTTTGTCATGTTTATCTTTAAATTATTATTTTCTAGCCATTTTATTGCCTTGTCTAATGCGTTAACAATTCGTTTTTCCAAGTCTTTGTTATTGTCGCTTTTAATAATCAATGTTGTGTCATCAGCAAATAGTACGCACTCTTCATTAATCGCCTCTGGTAGGTCGTTGATGTAGACTAGAAAGAAAAGAGGGGATAAAATTCCTCCCTGGGGTGTACCGACGTTGTTTTGTCTGTATTTTGATCTATATCTTTTTTGTTCATTTTGACAATTTCTTGTTATTTCTACGCATTGCAGTCGATCGGTAAGAAAGCTTTTGATCCACTCGTTGGCCTTCCCGCGGATTCCATAATGAGAAAGTTTTGACAGTAATGTTTGATGGCAGACAAAGTCAAAGGCTTTTGTCATGTCTAGAAAGACACAGCCTATTTTGGTTTTTTGGTTGAGACTTTCGGTTATTTGTTTAGTTAAGGAGAAACATGCTGAAGCCGTAGAGCTCCCCTTCCTAAATCCAAACTGTTCTTTTTTAAGGATGTCACATGAAGTCAAAAAGTTCTCTAATTTATTACTCATAACCCTCTCAAATATTTTCGATAAAATAGGGGTTAAAGTGATTGGACGATAGTTACTCATATCTGATTTTAAGCCTTTCTTGTATAAAGGTTTGACAATAGACATTTTTAGCCGTTTTGGGAAAACTCCTTCACCTAAGGATAAATTTATGATGTAGCTTAAAGGTGAGACTAAACTCGGTGCACATATTTTTAGCACTTTAGTATTTAAGTCGTCATAACCAGTTGCGTTCGTATTTTTTAGATTATGAATTATTTTATATACATCTGTTTCATCTATTGGTGTTAAGAAAATACTTTTAGGATTCTGAGGGATTGTAAAATTGATATACTGATTATTTTTTTGTGGAATTTGGGTCGTATTTGTTAGGGATATGTAATAGTTATTGAAGAGGTCACAAATATGGTTAGGGTTGTCTTAAATTTTATTATTGAATTGTATTGTGTCTATGTCAGAGTAACTTGTCGTCTTATTAACATCTGCTTTAATTAAATTCCATGCTGCTTTACTTGCATTTTTTGCTTTGTTGATGTACTGTAAACTATTAATTTGTTGTGCATTTTTTATACATTTTTTTAATATTCGAGTATAGTCGACATATATTTTTTTGTTTTGTTTTTTGTTATCTCTACAAAGGTTATATTTTAGATATAAGGTTCGTTTTGTAATACAACAGCGTTTTATATTTTTTGTTAGACATCGGTTTTTCACTTGTTTGTTACCATTCTTAACTTTAACAATGGGAAAGCATAAATTATAAAAAAGAACAATTGTATCGTGAAGGCAATTGAAGGCGTTGTCTGTTGAGTGGCATTCATATACCTCAGAGAAAGATAAGCTTGACAAACAGTCTCTGAATTTGGTTATGTTTTCGTCACTGAGCTCCCTTATAGTTTTAAACCAGAACCTGTGAATGTCCTTAACTTTATTATCAGTTTCTAAGTTAACTGCTAGGGATTGTGCTGTTTCGTGGTCTGATAGTGCCAAATAGTGCAGTGCTGACTTAGCGTCATGTATATTGCTTACAATTAAATCTAAACAAGAGGTTTTCCTCGTCGGTAGGGTAATATGGTTTTTCAGATTGTTATTATTAAGTATGGCATTTAAATCATTGGATATTTTATTTCTTTTTAGGATGTCTATATTCCAGTCACCGCATATGATGACCTTTTTATTAACCATTTTACATAGTTTATTTGTAAGGATTTCCAAACTATTCAGGAATGTCGCAGCGTCATGTGTAGGTGTTCTATAAATGCATACTACTATTAGGTTATGTTTAAGAATTTCAATGGCACAGTATTCGAATTGGAGGGGAATCGGGGGGATAAGGTTGACGATTTCTTTGTATTGTATGTTATTTTTTAGAAGGATACATGAGCCACCCCGGCGCTGGTTTGATCGAGAGAAGAATGATACCATTTTGTAGTTGTCAATTCTAAGGTTAGATTCCGAACCACTTTTAAGAAAGGTTTCCGTGAGACATATAATGTCAATGGAGCCCAATTCAAGTTGTAAGTCCGTTAAGGCAACTTCTATTAATTCTTGCTTATTTAATACTCCGGCAATATTTTGGTGAATTAACGTAATTGCTGTGGTTTTATTTTGAACTACGAAAAAGCCGATTACTTGTGTTTGTTTTGTTTGTTATTCCTTCAAAATAGTTTGTAATTTTTGTTTGTGTTGTTTTTAGGGGTATTGTTTGTGTGTTAGATTCAGAGTGTTGTGCATGCGTGTTTGTTGGTTTGGCTCTAACTTGTATATTCTTATATTGATTGAGGAACTCGGTTTGGTATTTCTTATAATCAATTTTCGTATTCAGCCGAAAACACAAATATTCCAGATATTCCTGATGGTAACTTTTCATTCGACTAGTATTATTGTTATGTTTGTTTGTCGAATTGTGTATTTTTACGTATTTACAGTTCTTGTAGTTTTGTATAAGTAATTCTAAATTATAATTGATTGTTTTTTCGTTTAAATACGGGTTATATTGCACATTAGTGATGAATACAGTATGGTTGCGTAGTTTATATAATACGTTACATAATTCAGTTATAAATGAATAAGGGCTTTTATCGTTAGAACCTAAGATTAAAATTATAATATCGTCCGGGGTTAATATATTTATGAAGTCATCGTTGCAACTATTAAGTATTTGCGCACTCGTAGCCGCTGGCTTGATAAAAGACCTTATTTTGAAGTTATCATTCCATTTGTTAGACCTTGTGTTAGTCAAGGTTTTATTGAGACCGTGGGCTTGTTGATCTCCGAAGATGTATATATTATGTTCATTGGCAACCTTTTTAAATGATTCATCCTTGTCTTCATTACTACAGTTTGGCCGGGGTACATTTTTCTTGTCCGTGTTTAGTTGTTGCACTGTACCAGTGGCGACATCTATTGGTTGATTGGTACTAATAGCTTCGTGGTCGTTGTTGTCATTACTGGCAGCGATCGTCTCGTCCAATAGAGTATCATTACAGCTGCTTTTGGATTTTCTTTTGCGAACACAGTTTTTGTAAGATGGAGATCCATGGTAAACTTCTTTAAATTGTGCTATTTTCCTTGCTTGCTCACATGTTTTTTGTTTAAGCTGATTATTTTCAGTTGTTAAAGTGTCAATTTCTTGGTGTGCGCTTTCTAATTCATTGTTTAGTTTGTATATTTCTTCTTTTAGTGCTTCCACATCTTCTGTGTGGGTTGCGGATAGGTCTGGTAAACTTCTTGTGTATGGATTAGACGTGACTGATGAATATGATAAATTTACTGACTCATTGGACATATTAGTTTTATTTCTCCTAAGAGTAACATTGTTGAAACTCCTTCGTCTTTCCACGTTATCCATCTTTGTGAAATTTATTTGTATGTATTATCACATGTATTAGTAAATATGTATCAGCAAAATTGTTCTCGTTTACAAAATTGTGTTCAGAGCCATCTAATGACAAAATTGTGTAGAAATACTCGTCGATACCAGATTCTGCTACTCGATACTAGATGTACACAAAACCAACATAACGTAAGTACCTTTTTTGTTTTTATATTTCTATGTTAATGAATGTAATACGATGTAACTTAAGTAACACTTTAATTTACTTATAAAAAAATCCTTCTAATCTCCGTCACGAGAAGTTATAAATTTTGTAAATAAAGAATTCGTAGCGACAATTCAATCAACAACAAGTAATCCCAAATTCAATCGACGCAAAGTATACTATTTACCAAACTTCTGGGCCGCCCTGAAGTTGGCTTTCCGATGAGCAAGGCACGGCGCGGTGCTGATTTTGTATGAGATTTACTACTGCAAAGACATTGTAGCCAACTTCAACCCGGCCAAGAAGTTTGGCGAGAACTATAACATACGTATAATACGAAATTAACGAGCAATTTCACTTGGAAGGGTTATATTTAAGCGATATAAAGCGCTGTCGTCTAATGTTTTATGGTAGACGCGTTCCAGTACAGCAAAATATTAGACGACAGCGCTATAAATCGTTAAAATATATATAACCCGACCAAGTCAAATTGCTCGTTAGCTTCGTATTACACGTATGTTACATTGAGTTGATTGAATTTGGGATTATTTGTTTATTTATTTATTATTATATACTTTATTGTACACCACTTAAATAGTAACAGGACAATATTTTTAAAGATAAGTGTACAATGGGCGGTCTTATCGCACAGGGCAATCTCTTACAGACAACCTTTGGATGGACTGAACGAGAGGAGATAGACATAGGGCTGTCAGTATACAAAAACTATCTTAATAATATTACTTAGATATTACATAAATTACATACATACCAATAAAATAATATACTAATAAATATAAAATATAGAACAGAGAAGGGAGAAGAATAGTTACAGAGCAAGGAAATGCTCCTTCACCATTTTTTTAAAGGTAGGTAATGTTTGCGCACGTCTTACCTCAATAGGTAATGCATTCTACAAACGAGCTGCTTGAACCGTGAAAGATTTGTCGAAGAAGGATGTGGAATGCATACGAATGCTTAGTTTTAGGTTTTCCGATGATCTCAAGGACCGAGAATGTGTGTCACAGAGGAACTGAAAGCGTTCTTTAAGATAAGAATGACTAGCAGGATTAAAGAGCACATTATATAGCAATGAAAGTATGTGGGCATTCCGGCGAAGGCGAATAGGAAGCCATTTGAGCTTGGTTCGAAATTCAGAAACATGGTCATACTTGCGCAAGCCAAATATGAACCTGATACAGAGATTTTGAAGTCGCTCAAGCTTGTCCAACTGGTCTTGAGTGAGATCAAGATAACTGGCATCGGCATAGTCCAGGATAGGGAGAAGAAGAGATTGTGCTATCGCAATTTTAGTGGTGATGGGAAGAAAGTTACGAAGGCGTCTCAGGGAGACCGCAGACGCAAACAGTTTGCGACTGACCTCCTGCAGTTGTTTGGTCCAGGAAAGGGTGCTATCAATGTAAATCCCCAGATTCTTCACAGTGTGAGCTATAGGAACAATGGTGTTGCTGAAAGAAACCTGGGGAAGTGTCGCCCAATCAATCCTAGATACCGTTCGGGAACTTCCCACAACAGCCACTTGAGTTTTCGCCGGATTGATCTTCAGCCCAAACTCAGCGCTCCAGTCACCAATTCGAGCCAAGTCCGTATTAATAAACTCAATAGCGTCTGATAACTCACCAAGAGGGGCTTGAGTATAAATTTGGAGATCATCTGCATAAAGGTGGTAGAAAGAAGATAGCCGTTAAGTGATAGCATTAATAAAGAGTGCGAAAAGTAGAGGAGATAATACGCCACCCTGCGGCACACCGGCAGAGGTGTGACACCAAGAAGAGAAAGATTCCTCAATGCAAATACACTGCCGGCGGCCAAACAGGTTACCGAAGGAGATATGCCAAAAGAGCACAGGACGCCCAGCAAAATGTCAAAATCAACCGTATTGAAAGCATTGCTGAAGTCAAGTAGAGCAAGTACAGTTAATTTTCCCATTTCCATGCCAGACCTTATGTCGTCCATAATATGCACAAGTGCTGAGGTAGTGCTGTGTCCCGGACGAAAACCAGATTGGAAGGGATTTAGCAGCTTGTGTTTGGAAAGAAACAAGCTGAGTTGATGGTGGACAAGTTTTTCAAGGACTTTGGATAGGAAAGGAAGAATAGAAATGGGACGATAGTCAGAGAAAGATGCAGGATGAGATTTTTTAGGTAGAGGAATAACATGGGCATCTTTCCAGGCTTGAGGAAAGACACCACTGGAAACAGAGAAGTTGAGGATGTGAAGGATAACAGGAAGAATCTCATCAAGGATGGGGACAATCATTTTACGGCTAACACAGTCACTACCAACAGCGTTGGACGAAATCGATAGAATACTCTTTTTAACATCACAAGCGGTGAATTGACTTATGACAAAAGGGGCAAAATCAGGTACCGGAATGTTTGAAAGATTACTTAGCGTAGTAGCTTTAGCGGCCCTATCCAATACAGGCGAAGTAGAAAAATGACTATTAAGTAAATTGAAATCCAAGTCTTTAGGAATCATATTGTGAGACTTTTTTCCGATACCTAATGATTTGAGAAACTGCCAGACCTTAGCTGGATCACCGTTCTGAACTGAACTATGGATATATTGGCGATTTGCGATTCTACACACCTTACTGCAGTGATTTCTAATCGTGACGTATTTTTCCCTGTTGACGTCGTTGGGCCGAATTTTAAACTTAAACTTCGCAGCTGCCTTTTTAGTTAGTAAAAGTTTAATTTCGTCGGTCAGCCAAGGCGCTGGAAGATGCTTGACTCTCACGGCTTGAATAGGTGCATGTGTGTCGTAGAGATGAACCAGGGCAGAAGTCAAGACTTCAACTTGTACGTCGACGGATGAGGAAGTTACTAGTGGCGTCCAGTCAATATTACTGGCATCCTCTCGAAGTCGATCAATGTCCATACCATCAAAATTGCGAAGCAGAAGAGTCCTGAACTTATGCTTAGGTGGTCGAATTTTTTATGAAGTATAAATTAAGTCATGGTAGGAAAAGGCGTCAGCAGAACATTGACCATGTTTAGCGACGTGATCAAAAGATGAGACAACAATAAGATCGAGAAGTGAGGGAACAGAGTTAGGAAAATGGTGAGTGGCACCAAGATCGAGAATAGAGAGATTGACAGATTCAATAATATGACGAAAAGAAGAAGAGCGGGAGTCTTGTTTAAGAAGACACGTATTAAAGTCGCCCATTATGATACTATGACTGTAAGAGGGCATTAAATCTTCCAAAATACGTTCGAAAGAAGAGAAGAAATTAATCCGAAGAGAAGGGCAGTAGTAAACGCCAAGAAGAATCTTAGAATGATGCAATTCAACTTCCAAGAAAAGATGTTCACCAGCGTTCGGCTGAGGCGGCTGCGCGGACATGTTAACAATAGAAAAAGGAATATAATTACGAAGATAAATAGCCACACCGCCACCACCACCGACCGCGCGATCATTCCTGATAAGTTGAAAGCCGGGAAGAGAGTAGGAGGTTTGTTGTTGCTTACGTAGCGACAATTCAATCAACTTTGTAGAATTCTTTATTTTTAATTCTACAAACTAAATGTGAAAGTTTGTGACGATGGATGGTAATTACTCTTTCACTCAAAAAATAGTGAACAGGTTTTGATGAAACTTTACAGTAAAAATAAAAAATACCTTTTTTCGAAGTCGGTAGCATTTTTTTTGCAAAAAAATGTTTTTTTTCTTTTTCACTTTTCAGTTGTACCTAACTAACAGGAAAGTTGTTTAGTAAGGTACCTATAACGCCAGAATAGGTTACCCGAATATCATGAAACTTGAACATAACCGGTGAAATGAGAGATCTGCGTACCCTTTAAGAGCGTACTGGCGTGATGTTATGTTATGAAATGGTATAAACAATGAAAAGACATACGATTGCAGCAATCCCGAGATGTTTATTTATTAAAGAGTTCTGTTGTATATCTTCGAAGACCTTAATCAGATCTTCACCAAATTAAAATGGGACTAATTTGGACACATACACTCTTTCAAACAAAAAAAGAGTTTTCAAAATCGGACCCCAAATGACGGAGATATCGGTGAACATACATAAAAAAAATACATGAAGTCGAATATAGAACCTCCTCCTTTTTGGTAAGTCGGTTAAAAATAGCTTATACATCAGAACAATACATAGATTATAATGTATGAAGATATTGGGTTAAGTACCAATTACACGGTAGCTAGTATTAAATTAAAAGTTTGCTTGTAAAAGGGAACACCCAAATACTCCGAAATATTTTATTCCGAATTTCAATGTTCCGATTTTTAAAAGTCCGAATTTCATAATACTTAAGAATTATAATGTCTATTATTAAAAATCACGAAATTAATTTTACCGAAAGTCGTAAATGCGTTTTGTTAGTTTTCCGATTTTCATACGTTCGAAGAATCAAATGCTCGAAGGGTTCTCGGTCCGAAAAACTACATTCCGATTTTCAATACATCGAATAAACTAAAAGTCAACATGTTGGGCTAAAAAAAATTTTGTGACAGAAACGAATCGCTGCAAAACCGACTTCACGCAGTCTTGTCTGCCCTACCCTAAAGTGTAATTTGAGCCCGTGAAGGCGCGGAGGGGTTGGCAAGAGCGAGCTTGGGAGCATAGGGCACCCCGACACGGACAGGTTAGGATCGAAGGTTACTTTCGACCCTGCATACAGGAATAGGCTCCGTCGACTCTGTTGCTTAAATACTAATCGCACTTGCGCCTATTCTATATTACAACCAATGTCAACATTAAAATGATAAATGTTAAGTAACTTTAGACCCTGCATACAGAAATAGGAGATTAATCGGTATTTTAATAATTGGAATTCGTATTTTTGATGTTTCGAATTATCATTAAGTCGGACTTTTTGTTATTCGATCTATTGTAACTCGGTATTTTGAGAATAATAATTATAAACGTTAGGAATATTGAAATTTAGGCATTATAAAAATAGGAGTAATGATAAGTCGGAGTTGTTATATTCGGAATTTAGAACCATTCGGCATTATGAAAATCGGTATTTTGAAATTCATATTTGTGACTGACGGAATAATTTTTTTCGTATTTATGTAGTGTACCCCTTGTAAAAGCCTAAAGAAGGGTTGATGTAGGGAATTCAAAGAACACTACATATTCTGGATATTCCCCTGAGATTAACTCCAAAGCTGAATTTATTAGCATATTAATTTGACAAGTAATTAGTGCTGAAATATAATCTCGGGGCCTTAATATTCTTTGATGTAGTAGGTTAATAGCTAATCGTATGCTTCACTGAATTAATTCAGCCATTTGTAGGTAAATTACGAGACATCTGTGTGCTAAAACACAGGCTTGTGGTCTAGTTTAGGAGGTCGGAGTTCGTCCTTTATTATGTCTCCTGTGTACAACATAGATTTTTGGACTATATTATACTTAAAAATAAACGACTTTATTAATATTATAAAAAAGGTATATTTTACTTAATTCCAATGCCTGAATTCTCTGAGGGTAGAATTTGTAACCATTGTCAGGTGTTTTGCAAAAGGGCTAAGCGCAAAGGTTCGCTCTTAAAAACTTTCCGCAACTTTGGGGTGATTTTGCGAAGGGTGGAAAGTGAATTTTCATACTACAGGAAATAAGGCACTGGGACATGGGGTTGACAAAAACCTTCGATCCCGGAGGAGTGCCGTCACTCAATCTGGGGAAATCATGTGTGTATTTCTGAGATTTCTAAACGAAAAATCATCATTCTATTCATTGCCAAACTCGGGTATTTTTCTGAAGGACTCAGTACAAAGCTAAAATAAATACTAACTACACTTATGTATGGAAGTGAAGGTTCGGTATGGCAAAAGAGACATGAAATAAGGATTAATTCGGTATAAATGCGTTGCTTGCAAAGTATGTGTGGTGTAAACTTTAAATGATAGATTGAGGAATGATGAGATAAGACAACGCCAAAGTTTTTTTTTAAAAGAAGATGTATGCTAAGATGTTTAGCCATGTTCAGAGGAAGAAAAAAAGGCGACTAACAAAAGGTATTTACAAGACAGACGTGAATGGAAACGCCGGGAGAGGAAGCCCTAGAAAGACATACATAGACCTTATTGGTGATGTTCTTCAGAAACGTGTGTTCCAGGTGCACCGTACTCATAACCGGCGTGCGTGTATGCGACTATATGTATGAACGTGACTGAAGCAAAAGAAGTGTGTAAGGGTCGTAGCAGGGGGTGTTCTGTAGTTTCTGCTTGCCCCCATGGGAAAAAGGTGTGAGTTTAAATATATATGTATAAAACGAAGTAACAAATTAAAACAAAAAGCACCATTTTAATTAAAACTAGCTCTCAAAAGCCTAAATTTTCCAACACGACATTAATGGAACAGCTAATCATGTAGATAGGTACCTACTCAGAATTCTTGAAAGCTAAGTATACATAGAAACTGGGCTAATTTCTGTAGCTGTAAACGGGTCTCAAATAATAAGGCTCAATTTTCTCAGTAGCTCAGGATTCTGTTCTTTGAGAAATTAGGTATCAACTGACTAGCTTATTCCCGCGATTTCGCTCACGTAGACCATACGCAGGCACCGCGCGTCTTTCGTCCCGTTACTTGTTTTTGAGGAAATTGAATATTGTCACTTTGTAAATGGAATCCAAATTTGCCATCAACGCGTCCGCGTGGCAACCGCAAGAAAACTTTATCATAGTCTAACTGATAATGTAGGCCTGACAAGAATTTTCTTTGAGTGTCAAAATAATGACTTGGTCCATTTATTACGTTGCCGACTTGCCGCTATAACTTTTCATCCTGTAAGTAACCTCATAGACAAAACAAAAACCAGCCAAGTGCGTGTCGGGCCACGCGTAGTAATAGGATTCCGTAGTTGCATAATAATGTAACTCTAATTAAGAACTCTGGACTAAGAAGAGGGTTTTTTGTTGTTACATGAACATTGAAACGGTTTCAGCGGCTCACAAAGTCTAAAAACAGGCCCACATAGTATGATGGTAACTGAAGGAGGAGTTATAAAATCCAATTTCACTAGTGAAGTTACAAAAAATATTATCTATTTGAGTACCACCGCGGGTAACCGCTTGCCGTTTGTAATTAAGATTTATAACCAGCGTCACTTAATAATTTGAATGTCGTTACGGAGATAGTGTTCGTTAAAATCTCCAAATGTTTACAAACCGAAGACAAATATTTTAGTATGAGTATTTTCAAATAACCTACTCAACTACAACGTAAATAAGCTGCAATAAATAATCTATATGAAGGCCGTCAATTGCGAAAGGAGTCGATACGAGCGCGTGTTAGAGCCACGGGGGATGGTATGGTTCGTTCCTGGATCCTCGAGCGCACGCTCCTTGTTTATTTTTCTTTTCGTTCTCGAAAGTTCTACGCTACTCAAGTAGTGATGTAGTCGGGTCGAATATTGACTTTATAGATGGATATCGACAAAAAGAAAGTAATTTAATATTTCTATAAGATAATATTATGAAGAGGCCCGCCCGCCTCAATGAGCATAATTCAATAAGTGCATAATTTCAAATTGATTTTATTTTAAAAAATACATAAGGCTCAAAAAAAAACCAGCTCTTATTTTTTAGAATTAAGAAATCGGGTATCTATCGATATCGGTAATGTTATTAAAATTGCAATGTGTTGTATTGCACTGATGTGACCATGGTTGAGTAGTAGGAAATATCGACCTATGACACGAATGTCAACTTTACGGCAAACGCAATTAAGTTTATAATTGACGACCACTGAGAATACCGCTATGTATGGTCGGGTAACGGCATTTGTTTGGCAATCGAATCTAATTTGACTTTAGATTACAAAACGTCGAAAATACTTCTGCACTAACACAAAATGGACTCCCCCACGCGCATGCGCCGTATGGACTACGGACCGGTACTGCCAACGATTCCACACACTCCATTGCGTTATTCGCGCTTTAACATTATTAATTTAGAAATCATTATTATTAAGAATGTTATGATTTTCTTTTTGTGTATTTTTACATGGTTCTTATGCATATATTTACTATCCCTCTTACTAATAAACGCGGAATAAAGTAATACCAGGAATAACAAAGGTATAACGATACATTTTCATAGGTTTATACTTGGTATAACTTTATTCCGCGTTTATTAGTATGGGGGTATATGTTTTACACAGCTAGCAACGTTATAAGTAATTTTTCAATGGCGTTTGTACAAACATTTTACTGTTCCAAGTACATTTCATAAGTTGGTCGACTATTACTCGTAAACTTGTAAAGCCTGCTTAGCTGTGATAGTTTTCCTCTTAATCTAAACATATAAAAGAAGAAAGTGACTGACTGACTGACCTACTCACTGACCATCAACGCACAGCCCAAACGGTTGAAGCTTCAATCATGAAACTTGGCACGTAGGTTCCTTTGGTATTGTAGGTGAACAGTAAGAAAGGATTTTTGGAAATTCCACCCCGCATCATCATCATCATCATGATTTCAGCCGAAAGACGTCCACTGCTGGACATAGGCCTCCCTCAGGCGTCGCCACATTGAGCAATCCCGTGCGTCTCGCATCCAGCGCCTTCCCGCAACCTTAACTAGGTCATCGGTCCACGTAGTGGGAGGCCTTCCATCGTATAGTCTTCCGGTTCGCGGTCGCCAATCCAGAACTTTTCGGCACATAGGCCATCCGTTCTGCGAGCAATGTGCCCTGCCCACTGCCACTTAAGTTTGGCAATTCTTCGGGTTATGTTGGTAACTTTGGTTCTCCTGCGGATATCATCATTTCTGACGTGATCACGCAAAGAAATTTCGAGCATAGCCCTCTCCATTGCCCTTTGGGTGACTTTATGCTTTCTGATAAGGCCCATTGTGGCAACACACACTGGTCATAGACTTTTGTCTTGAGACATTGTGGTAAATTGGACGAGAAGATACGCCGCCCAGCCGAGTCGGATTCAACGGTTGACCTCTTTCTCGAAGTTGGACCTACCCAACTGGTCCGTTTGTCCCAGGTAGACATAATCATCTACAACTTCGAGTATAGAGTCTCCGATCTTGATAGGAGTGAGTGTTACATAGGCATTCATCATGACCTTGGTATTGTCCATGTTCATTTTAAGACCCACTCTTTCGGAAGCTCTAATGAGGTCATTGAGCATTATTCTGAGGCTCTCCATGGTCTCAGCCATGACAACTATGTCATCGGCAAATCGAAGGTGAGTGATGTACTCGCCATTAACTTTGATGCCAAGCGACAATGCCCGGCTGAAGAACTATAGGCCCATCTCACTTCTTAGCCATGTCTACAAGTTGTTTTCAAGAGTCATCACGAATCGTCTCGCGCGCAGGTTAGACGATTTCCAGCCTCCCGAACAAGTCGGATTCCGAAAAGGCTTCAGCACCGTAGACCACATACATACGCTGCGGCAGGTCGTACAGAAGACCGAAGAGTATAAGCTGCCTCTCTGTTTAGCGTTTGTGGACTACGAGAAAGCCTTCGATTCGATCGAGACTTGAGCTCTTGCATTGCAGTCTCTCCAACGGTGCCAGATCGACTACCGGTACATTGAGGTGTTGAAGTGTTTGTACAAAAACACCACCATGTCAGTCCGTCTTCAGGATCAGACCTCGAAACCAATCCTTCTCTAGCGCAGAATGAGACAGGGAGACGTCATTTCTCCGAAACTGTTCACTGCTGCGCTGGAGGATGTCTAAAAGGTTCTGGATTGGAATTCCACCCCTAAGGGCGTGAAATAGGGGATGAAAGTTTGTATGAAAATCCGTCAGTTTTAAAGGCAGGTTAAAAAATAATTTACACATGTCTCAGCGATTCTGAAGATCACATTAGGGGGGAAAAGGGGGATAAAGTCATGAGAAATAATGAAATCGTCTAGACTTGAAATTTTGCACATAGATTCTTTATACTGTGCAGGTATCCACTAAGAAAGGATTTTTGTGAATACCACCCCTAAAGGGGTGAACTAGGGAATGAAAGTTTGTATGAAAGTCGGTCAGTTTTGATGTTAGGATCTTCGAATTTTGGGTTTGGGCTGAAGATTAAAATCTAACGCAAATTAAGGTCTTTTGGAAATTCCGTCCTTGGGGGGGGGCGCATCATGGGCGATGAAATGTTGTGTACAAAAGTCCTTCTTTTACAAAGGAAAAATTATTAAAGATACTTTCAATACTTTAGTCTGTTAGTAACTGTAAAATGGCTCAACACATAAATTTAGGAATTAAATAGGGACGGGAAAATCTGCTTCGCCATGACAATTAATAAGTCTCAAGGACAAACTTTGAGGTATGCTGGTGTAGATTTCAGGGAGAATTGCTTTTTCCATGGACAGTTCTATGTAGCGTATTCACGTGTAGCTCATCAAATAGTCTGGTGATATTGGCGTCAACATCCAAAATGGTTTAAAATGTTGTTTATAAGGAAATACTTTAATTTAATTACTTACTTATGCTTATGATTACTTATTATTAGTCATGGATAAACACAGAAATAGTGAAGGGATAGGGACGGGACAAGGATAGAGCGTATTGATGATAAAGTAGGTAAGTATAAGTCTGTCCTAAGAAACACTTTCGCATTACATTATCTTTTTAATTTTTCTCTACATACTGTTAAAATATGATAAGGAAAAACATGTAGTCTACGCGTGCGAAGCCGCGGTCAAAAGCTAGTTTCATTATATTTGCTACTGCCATGATTTTTTTCACATAGCCAAGAACCAACCAACTATTTCGCTGGCAGGGGGACATTTGACTCTAACAAAAAATTAAAATTTAATGCTTAATTTTACGCAAACGGATCTCTGAATCGAAAAATTGTACCAACAAAACTATTATATTTTTGAATGGCCTATCTAACGATACCCCACACCATGGGATAAAAGTGAAAAGAAAAACATGTTCACTTTATGTCTATAGGACAACCCAAAAAAAAATTTTTTCCTTATTTTATTTTACGTCTTTGTCGGAATTATTATTATGTATATCCACGCTAAATTATAACTTTCTAGTACTTAGTCTCTGAGCTAAGCTGCGGACGGACAGACGGACAGAGCGAAACTATAAGGTTTCCTGTTGACTTCGGAACCCTAAAAATACCTAAACAAATTCATTCCCTATATTGGCATTTCCAATAAGTGTAAACAATAAGAACTTTAATTAAGGTGCTGGACGTTATCTTTCTTTGACTGTACCTACATGTCATTGTATATTTTTAAATGTACACTGGCGTGCACAAGAACGTAGGGTAATCTTTTTATAGGCACGTGGGTTCACATCAAGGAGCTTATGATTACGATGTTGAAGAATAAATAAGAATAAAGAAGTAAACATGGAAAAATTCACTATTTCATTTATATTTATCTCTATATACTTAGAGATTTCCTTACATAGAACCGCTCTTTCCCGCTGTCCCGTGGGTGTCGTAAACGGCGGCTAGTGCTAAGTGATTATCTCAGGTCAATGGGCAGCAGGAGCATAGTAAGTTAGTGTACATAGTTACTAAGGGTCTTACACGCAAGAATGGGCTACACCGCAGCGTAAAAAGGTAATAAATTGAAGATAAAGTTTTAATAAAATAACTTTTAGATTTATATATACATATATGTAGGGCAGAGTGGTCGGTAACAGGCCACGTGGGAGATCACCGATGTGGTAGACCGACAAAATTAAATCTGCGGTTGGAGGTCCTGTAAATGAATGCGCCAAGCTTTCATATAACAGAGCCAAAATAATGGAGAGAGGCGAGTGACAAGAACACCAGCGGTCGGACAAAATTCATCTTGACCACAACCGCTCTGTTAAGAGCAAAACGAAGAAGAGGAAGATTAGATTTATGCTATTCATATATTGGCTAGAGAACAATTGAGAACACACCACTTATACACACACGCATACATTACATTTATCACGTATGCCCATAGCAACATTAACTGGTTACTCCGTTTTCTAAGGTATTATAAGTAAAGGTAATACGACAACGTTGTGGTTTAAAAGAAGATGTAGTGACTAAAATTGAAAAGAGTATGTTAAGATGGTTTGGTCATGTTGAGAGAATGAATGAAAGGCGACTAACGAAAGGTTTACATGGCAGACGTGAATGGAAACGCCGGGAGGGGACGCCCTAGAAAGACGTACATATACCTTATAGGTGATGTTCTTCAAAAAGGCCAGGTGCGCAGTACTCATAACCGGCGTGTGTGTATGACTAGATGTATGAATGTGAGTGAAGCAAAAGAAGTATGTAAGGATCGTAGCCTACCCCCATGGGAAAAAGGCGCGAGTTTATGTATGTATAAGTAAAGGGCTTATTACACTACACGGTATTCAGGGCCCTAAACTCTAAATTAGGGTGGTGTAATAACTGTTAGGAAGTTAGGGTGCCCAAAATATCGACCTTATTGACTCGGAACGATGAAGTGACCCGGTATTCAGGGCCCTGAATACCGTGTAGTGTAATAAGCACTTAAGTGAGGGGTACCCAATTTATGCCACTGTCTGTATAACGATTCGTATTGAAGGTGCTGTCTTTTATTCAACGTGTAGATATAATACAGGATCCTTGATAGGTATCTTGACCATAAAACAAAAACTAAAGGAATATGAAAATACAATCTACTAAGAAAATATGACTCGCACAAAATCTTGATTCCAAAAACAAGACTTGACATTAGATTACAAAATGGAGTATAATTTTCCTACTAATATTTTACTTGTAAAACTCCACAAAAACTGTAAGTAATAAACCAAAGACCCAAAATAATATCTTACAATAACAACTATATCTTGTAACTTCAATTGGCATCATAAATAAAATGTTGCCAAACTTTTATTCGGAAGCGCGAAATTTCATGTTGTTTTTAGGACCGAAGTATTCAAGTTTTTTGTTTGTTTATGATGTTACTGAAGGAAATGCCTCCTTCGGCTTAGGCACACAAGCTTCAACTTATGTTTCGTTAGTGAAAAGTTGGCGTATGAGACCGGCTGCCAACTTTGTTTACCGACTATATTAGATGCATTATTCATAAAATGTATATTGGCGTAAAGGTTGCATACTCGATTAAGAAGCGTGAATTTTAGGTTAGAAAAATATGTTTGTTCTTCGTTAGGAATTTTAAAGCAGTATAGTTTTTGCTGGCCTCCTCTATGGCTGAACTTACGCTATTTTTTAGCTTGCCTGCTGCTCTACCACGGAGAGATGGCGCAGTTATGTGTGACTCCAACCCATTAAAACCCCAATGTGTCCTTCTGTGCCACTTATAGCGGGAACATGGGCACGCGTTAGCACTCACTGTGAACCACCGCGGTTGTCCGTCACCGGACCCTCTTCTGGGGTGTACCCCTCATCACTGGCGCACCAGAACATATTGCACTCCGTGACCACCCCCGGGACCAAACCAGCACATGGGTGCCAGACGACCCCTTGTATGGCACTGTTATATCTTATAATACTCGCGAATATATATAAAATAATAGTGATGAACACGCTGGTCCTTACACGTGGAACTGTCTTTGCATTGTCAGCGTTTACGACACATCGCTACTTTTCTAGAGCCAGATAGGCAGTGTGGATTTGAACGTCGTCGCGGATTCGTACTTTTATTGTATTTACTTAAAATCAATTAAAATTCTATTCCAGTGTTTTATTAATTGTGTTTTTAAGCAATCTTTGGCTGGTATCCCTAATACGATCCGCGGAGTGCGTATCGACAAACTCTTACTAAGTCTTACAAACTCTATTTGGTGTGCAAATCACAAAATCACCGAATTCCGAGGATCTGCGACAGTAAGTCTTACCACGTAAGCTTGCCACCCTCTGGCCTATCGCCACCACGTGGTGCCACGTGTTGGCGCCGCGTGACTTCACAACGTGATCAAGCCTGTTCGTGCTTCTTACCTGACGGAGGTGTCAGGTCTTGCTGCCACCATCCTGCTCAACTAGACACTTGCTTGGTTTACCTGGTGCCGTCGCCGTCGGCTCCGCTGCCGAACGTTGTCTGTGCGACACGTGTCCGCTGTTGCTCACTTAGCCGCTGCCGACGAAGTCCTGCTGCTACCCTGGTTCCTGTTGAGCTGCGAGTGCAACATACCTGCTCTACTCAAAATCTACGATGTCCACGCTCCTTCTCGCGGTGCTGCTGTGTGTCGAACATTTCAAAAGACAAAGACAGAGATATTTTATTTCAACTAGGCCACCAAGCGGCACATTTGAACGTTACATCAAAATGATTCTACCGTGCATTCGGAAAGTAGCTTGTTATGGAGAAGAATGCACAAGAAACTCCATACTTTCTATTATTTGTAATTTGTTATTGCTAAACCTTGTCCCAAATAATATCTATAATATTCGTTTTCTTTACAAATCCTTTTTTTTATCGCATATATTTACTATATTTTGACCGTTAGTCAATTTATGACCAAAATGAGTATAACTGATAGTTCGCTAAGCGAACAATATCCTGTTAAATTCTTTGCGATTTTATTGACACACAATGGAGATCGTGAGACCTTGTCCGCATTTTTAACTAATTGCCAAAATTCACTAAACCTAGCTTCCGAGAGTCAGAAAAATTTGCTCCTAAAATATATCTTATCTAAATTTCGAGGCAAAGCTCAAATAGCTTGCTCGAACAAAGTTTTCGATGACGTTGATTCGTTCCAGTCATTCCTTCGTTAAAATTTTGGTGAAAGGAAACATTATAGTCATTTATTCTTTGAGTTGAAATCTTGTAGGCAACAAAAAAATGAGTCAGTGTCACAATTCTCTTTGCGCTTAGAAACCTGTCTCACCGACATGCAGACCGAAATTCACAATTCCGAAACTATAGAAAGATTTTTCAGGTAGAATCGCAATAACGGAAGACCTAGCTCTCCATACTTTTATTTTTGGCTTAAAACATAATCTTAGTAATATGGTGCGGTGTAGAAACCCTAAAACTCTGAATGATGCTATTAACATCGCGATTGAAGGCGAAAAAATACAAA
The DNA here is from genome assembly GCA_945859665.1 of Anorthoa munda. Taxonomy (NCBI): domain Eukaryota; kingdom Metazoa; phylum Arthropoda; class Insecta; order Lepidoptera; family Noctuidae; genus Anorthoa; species Anorthoa munda. Next base: position 1,522,379 of record OX243913.1, read on the forward strand.
ATTTCACTCAAAAAATCGCCCCGAAAATCGCTAAAACTTGTAAGTTTTGTAATGAAACCCGATATCGGTCACAACCTCCAACTTCATCTAACTCTAAATCTCCAACCCCTTCTAACTATAGATATCAACAAAATTCTCAGCCGAGTCAATCAACAGACATAGTCTGTAGATATTGCAAGAAACCGGGCCACGATATCTCTCAATGTTATAGGCGCAAATACAACAATTCTAGGAAAATTAACCCTTCAATTCAACATAACGTCACGACTTTACACGATCATGTTGAATCGCAGGAAGAAACCGAAGAATGTGCTGACGATTTAAACTAAACAGTCGGGTGTCGTCAGCGTGCCGCACTGCGCCCGACCGTATTCAAGGCACAACAAAATCACGCATTACAAACCCACAACCTCATTTAAATCATAATCAATCTAAATCTTTTAAATCAATTGTGACCAATCGCCCGGATAACCAGCCCCAAACTAAAAGTCAACCTCTAACTCATCTGGCTAATCGAAAGGGTAGCCAGTTCCAAACCGAAGGCCACTCAAAATCTCGTGTAGCCATGCGACAGGGCAGCCAGTCCCAAACCGAAAGCACACACATCTCAAATATATCTCAACATATTCCGTCAGGAACTGAACTCTGTCTCGTTGAGTCCTAGTGTTCTACAAAATCAGGAGTCCATCACTCCAATTCATGAAATTAAATCTCACAAAATCTCTCTACCTCACGTATTTCTCAATACAGATTTTTCAAATAAACCGCTACGCTTTCTTATCGACACTGGAGCTAGTGTTAGTATTGTTAAACTTCAAAATTTTTATTCTACACCATCCATATGTAATGATAAAATAAAACTCAAAGGTCTGAGTACAGATGACTCCTGCTACGAAACTTTAGGGTCTTTCACCATCGACTTCGAATATATTCGCTTACCGCTAAATTTTAGCCTGTCTATACCATTCCGCCTCGCTCCGAGGTGATAATTGAATGTTCTTTGTCAAATTCCTTAGAAGAGTTTAATCAAGAAAATCTTCAATTTATTAATAATCTCGATGACGTGCCCTTACATAGAACACAACAAGTACTAGACCTCATCCGAACAGAACATCTAAACACACAGTCAGGTGTGTCACGGTGTGTCAGGGGTGTGTTACAGTCGGTCGATTCTGTCGTGGCTAGGGATTGACAGCTTACTTCACCAGTCAAGACGGTGACATGTCTAATGTAAATGAAAAAATTCAAAATAAAGTAATATTAGTACTAAAATGACTTTAATACAAAGAAACTAGCGTAAATTCCAGTGACAAATGTTTGTGTGCTTTAAAACAAGACATTACGAATATAAAGTGGAAAAGAAGAAACTACCAGTGAACTGTGAAAAGTGACGTACTAGTATCAATAAAACTTGATAAAACTAAGTAAACGATAAACCAAAGCCATTTAAATAAGACTATGTGACTAATTAGTATCTAAAATAGTTGAACATTTCGTGACTAAGGAAAAAACAAAAAAAAAAACATTTGAAATAATATGTTACCGGTTTATTTACATCCCATTTAAATCAGTGTACCTACATTAAACGATTTTTACCAGTGTGACCATAAGAATAATTGAACGAAAGATTAAATATTTAATGTAGCACCATCTAGCGCAGAAATAGCTATCTACCTATCCAGCACATCTACCTCAACCGCTCGTTCTTTAAGTTTACTATAAAGATATCGTTAAAGAAAGAAAGAAAGAAAAATGTTTATTTATGACCCGCACAGGAGACACGAGATAAGAAAAATACAAACAATAAAAAAAACTTTTTAACAAAAAATTAAACCAACTTCCAAAAAAACACTGCAAAACGAAAAATAACTTTCTTTTCCGAAGTCGGTGTCTTTGGTAGGTACATTATTGTTTTCTGTGTTTCGACACCGACTTCGGAAAAGAAAGTTATTTTTCGTTTTGCAGTGTTTTTTTGGAAGTCGGTTTAATTTTTTGTTAAAAAGTTTTTTATTTACCGTAAAACGGGGTGAATAGAACTGACGGGGGTAATAGAGGAAAATCTTAGGATCATTTTTAAGGTTTTTTATGGCAAACCCGGTATCCCCAGTAAAAAAACCCGCAACTTTAAAAAATTGTTGGTGTAATTTTTCTTAGTCTGGCAGCTTTTTATTGGTGGCAACATCGCTAAAAACGTCAAAACTTAATGTCAAAGTTGACAACAAAAGAAGTCGTTATTGCACGAGTGAGTTTGAACCTCCGTATTTCGGTGAATTTCGGTCATTATAGTTTAAAGTTTGCTTCAAATTACGGTCAGTGCAGTTATAAATATATTGTGCTATAATTTTTAAGGTAAGAATATGAATTACTATTTAAAATTGTTTTTATTTCGTAAGCCTTATTTTCTTTAATTTTTCGAGGTGATTAGATACACGAAAGGGGTGAATAGAAACGCCTGAGGGGTTAATAGTCACGCAAATATGGTCAATAGACACAGCCAAGGGGTGATTAGTTACGAAAGAGGGGTAATTAGCCATAATGATGTCAGGGCTGCCACAAAGTTTGTAGTGGTTATTTACAGTTGAAATTTAACTTTTATTTACTTAAAGCGTTTTTAATTTTCTTGATTATTTTTAATCTCAATCAATATATTTTTTATTTAATTCATTCTTAAATGTAAAGTAGTAAGGTATTTCATTTATTTTTGTTAATATCTTCATTATTTTATTTCTCAGGTACAATAATGCCTCGAAACTATAAGCCCGATCCACGGGGTAAGCAGTATCGCAAATATGACCCTAATACAATTAAACAAGCTTTGGAAGAGTTTCAAACAACTCCAAAGTGTTCATTAGCGTCTATTGCAGAAAAATACAATATAAACAAATCAGTGCTATACCGACATAATAGGAAAACTATGAAAACACAAGGTGGTCAGAATGCTTTAGATGAAGACACAGAACGCCACATCGTAAATTATTTAAATATTTGCGGCAATTGGGGTTATCCATTAGACACTTATGATTTAAGAATTGTAATAAAATTGTATTTGGATAACCTAGGTATCACACACAAACGATTTAAAAACAACATGCCTGGACCAGATTTTACAACAAGATTTTTAAAAAGACATCAAAATTCCATTTCTTTGAGAATGTGCCAAAACATAAAAAAGTCGAGAGCTCAAGTTTCACCTGATACAATTAAAGAATACTTTGAGGAGTTAGAGGAATCACTGAAAGAAATTGATCACAAAAATATAATTAATTATGATGAAACAAACCTCAGTGATGACCCTGGACGTAAGAAGGTTATAGTGAAAAGAGGAACTAAGTACCCTGAAAGAGTTCTTAATCAGTCAAAATCTTCAATATCTATAATGATGGCTGGTACAGCTGCAGGAGAGCTTCTGCCTCCATATGTAATATATAAGGCCAACAATATTTATGATACTTGGGCTACAGGCGGACCTAAAGGTGCACGCTTCAATAGAACTGCATCTGGATGGATTGATGGCAGCACTTTTGAAGATTATATTAAGTCCATTATTATTCCATTCTTTAAAGATAGATCTGGAAAAAAAGTTCTAATAGGCGACAATTTATCATCTCATTTATCAATAGAAGTGATTAGAATCTGTGAACAACACAATATTTCATTTATATTTCTACCGGCAAATTCAACCCATTTAACACAGCCCCTAGATATCGCATTTTTCAGGCCAATGAAAATTGCATGGAGAAACATTTTATTAAAATGGAAAAAAACAGATGGCAGGACCCAAGCTTCAGTACCGAAAGGATGCTTCCCAAGACTTTTAAAAGTACTTTTAAATGAATTGTCAGAGAACGTTGCGACAAACCTTAAAGCTGGTTTTCGAAAAGCAGATATTATTCCTGTTGATCGCAATCAAGTCCTATCAAGACTCCCAAATGCCGAAAATGAAGATCCGGAAAAATCAAGATATGCTGTTGACAAATCAGTCTTGGAAATACTTAAAGAAATGAGATATGGTACAATGAATATTAAGGAACCAACACGTAAACGAAAATTAAATGCAGAATCTGGAAAAAGTTTAGGAAACATAGATGATGATAATTTGGAAAGTACCTCTGAACACGAAATTACGAATAAGACAGCAAAAATATGTAAACAAGTTAACAAAAAAAAGAAGGTAATAGTTATTCCTGGAAAATCTGTTATTATCGATCCTGAAAGTAACGACTCTGAAAATAAAGAAATTGAAAACACTGACCCTGAAAATGTTATAATAAGTAAATCTACGAAGAAAAAAGAAGTACAACAACTAATAGACAAACTGAAAAAAGATTTGGTGAACAAAGATAGGACGGAATCTAAAAGGAGTGTGTTAGATTCAGATAAAAAAAATAAAGAAACAGATATAAATCTACTACCTGTAGTATGTGTGGATGAATATACTATTGTCAATGATTCTCAACAACAAGAAGATGAAGAACTACTTATTAACAACTACATTGATAAAAGTGTATCTAGTATAGATTACTTACCTGATATAGGAACAGAAGAAATATTTAGTGAATTCATAGAGCCGCTAGAAAAAAAGGAAGAGAAAAGAGTCGAAGATAAGAAAATTGAAATTATTTCTGTGGAAAATGTGGAGAACGCAAGATGTGCGGTGAATCTACGTAAGTGTAAAAAAATACCATTAAATACAGTAATTGACATACAAAAAGAAAAAACTAAAAGATCTAAGAATATTAAAGAAGTACCTGTACGACGAGGAAGTTATTACAAAAATGATGAAGACATTTTAAGGGATTTAACTGATGACAATTTTTAATAATTTGATAAAAGATGGTAACAATTTTAACATAAACAATTGATTGTTTTTTTTAGATTTTGATTATTCAAGACTGATTTGATGTGAGAAAAAAACTTTCGAAAAATCTAACCGCCTTCAAAAACCATCTGAATAAAGTGTAAAATAAGTTTCTTTCGAAAGTCATTATTTTTGTTTATTAATTAATTTTAGCCACCGACTTTCGACCGAAAAAAAAGTTATTTTACACTTTATTTTGATGGTTTTTGAAGGCGGTTAGTTTTTTTTTTATAGAAACTTTTTTAGTTTTAATTAATATTTAATTATAACTATAATATGGAAGAATATTAGAGGCAAAGTGCATTATTTTGTTTTAATTCGAGTTTTAAGTTCATTGTTTACAATATGTTGATATTAGTAATTATTTTTAATAATTGTTGATTTTGAATGATTATAATTCCTGATTGATTTAAAATAAAGAATATTATTTTAAAGTCAAGTGCATTTTCATTTAGTTTTGTTTTTGTGATACACTCTAAATTTATTACATTTTAATTAATTTTTATTTTTAATGATTTCTATTTGAAATTATAATTTTCCTTCAAATTAATAATTAAAGAAACCTTCTCGAGTTTGCTTGCCTTTATCCTTAAAAAATATTTAGAGAAACTGTAACGAGGCAGCCCTACGCAATTTTTCTAATCACCCCTTAGGTGTGTCTATTGTCCCCTGATGGGTGCTAATTAGAAATCACGTATAATTTGTGTCTTTTTTTATTAACTACAAACGTATTCGAATAGAAACAAATTTATTCCAATAGTTTGGCCTAAGACTCAATAAATAATTGATTAAAAAAATGGGTATCCATTCTGCAACTTGACGAAAATCATTACCAAAGTTCGAAGACCTATCTATTCACCCCGTTTTACGGTATCTCTTTTTAGTTTTGATAGGTACTTCCAATTGCAATAAACATCATATATAGCCAAAGTACATCTCATGACGATTCCAATAAGCCCATACACGACTAGGATACATTGTTTTATTTCGGAGTACCAGTGCCTACCTGCCGTCTTCATCATCAGATCAGTTCGATGATACCATTTTCATCAGCACTATTTGTTTCATCATAGTCGTTAAACTATTCTAGATATCTTATAACCCATGACATACTTAGCATTAAGGAATTCTATTGGCCATCTGTGGTCTTCTTCACCAGTTCCACTTCACCAAATGTTACTTTCTGAGTGCAGATGATTGCATTGTTGATAAAAATACCAAAATCGCTATATGTATGCCTATAATATTTGAGGAGTTCCCTCGATTTCTCCAAGATCCCATCATCAAATCCTAACTTGATGACTATGGGACCAACTGGAAAGTATACCCTTTCAAACAAAAGAAGAATTTTCCAAATCGGTCCAGGCGTCTTACAGTAATAGGGGAACAAACATAAAAAAAAAAGTTTCCGACGAATTGAGAACCTCCTCCTTTTTTTGAAGTCGGTTAATAAAAAATAAATAACCCCGTGCGAAACCAAAAAGGCTCCTATCTCAGCATGTGCAATGATATTAAAAAGAAAATAACGCTGCGCTGATATTCTGATAGGGCCCACTGTTGATGCCCCGGACACATTCACGGAAACGGATCATACTTAAGAAATAAAATAGAACAAGATTATTAATAACAAAATACTGTACATAAACACAGAAGGTGAGTCACAGTATGTATGTGTATAACATACAAAACAAATATCTAAGTAAAACAATATAAATATACGACCAAAATCCCGACGGTTCAATGAACATTTGTCAAAACCGTAGACAAACGACAGAGCACGTGTCAATCTATGGTCGGCGTCGCGTCGGCTGTCAAAATGAAAAAAAAGGTAAATTATGTAAAATATTTCTGTAAATAAACAAAGTGAAAAGATTGCTAGTATACGATAAAACAGAATTGTGTTAATATTACTGTGTGTTAAAGAATTGTTCATTAATTTGTAGAAGATAATCTTTGAAAGAATAGGAGGTGCCGTAGTATAGTGCGACTATGAAAATGGGACAGTGCCATTTGTCTTATAGCTCACAGTGGAACCATGATAGTTTTGGAACTGCACGGTAGCCCCTGATCTGATTATTAACGCTGAGTGCATTTTCTCATAACCCTTCAAAATTAATATATTTGTAATATGCGTGGGTTTACGTCAAAAGAAGATTGAACTCTGCTCAAAACCGATAATTCTTTGAACACATTCGATCATTTCTAAATCTCATCTTTGGTATGCCGCGGTTTTCTTTAGTCGTCCAATACACGACGGATTTATTTGGCACGTTCTTTGTTTACGAAATCGAGTTATAAAGCTGGTGTTCCACTAGATATACACGCGTAATATGCAACTATTTTATTGTATGCTTGGATTCTGATTGAGAACTGGATATAGAAGTGGTAAATGGCACCATGGGGCACTTTCAAAGACAAAGGGATTGATCCGATTCGCAATCGCTTCAAAGGCTTTTCACTTTCGAAACTTTATTCACGGCATTAATTCACTTAAAACTGGCAATTTTGAAGATATTGTGCACACTGGCAACCAGTGCTCGGTATTACGACATACGTAACTGTTGCACGCAAACTGTGAATTGGACACATTTCGTGCAAAGCGTGTTTAGAGCACGCTCGAAAAGGCTCGCGTCAGCTGTTCACGTTCTCAATTAAGCGTCAGTAGATATCCCAATGTCCACGTATGTAGCACAAACTTACACGTACGCCGTAGGAAACCGGCTTATTACACCACTTAATGTTCCAAATATTTCATTTTCCCTATTTTGGTGTGAAAAGCAACTAAAGTTAACACATTACCCGGCTGCGGGACGGAAACGGCCCGACATCACGGCAAGCTTCTCGCGTGCCAACGGTTAGTCTCGCTAATGTGTGTTCGCAACATTTTTATAGCTGCTAAAGGCAATAAATACACAAACGCCCCCGTGTCGGTCCGTAAACGCCTCTAGAGGATTACCCGCTGACGTATTGCGTACCAACTGACCAAGATTGTTAGCCAGATGGACGCGGCCGCGCGGCGTGGACACTCCACAACATCCTCGATAATAATATGGAAATGTTCCACACAATTGGGTTTTATTTTCGCAGAAATCTTTGAGCGTATACAACATGTAAGTAGGTCACAAACTTACATGGAAAGCCATAATTTCGTGATGTCTTCAAACGCCAGTTTCTGACACGAAACGTTATAATTTTGCCCAACTTCACTTTATCTACGCCTCCACTGTCTACGCCGTAGCATTTTGCTACGCAGTTGGGATTCTCATTTGCTTTAAAAAGAGCATCTACATAAGTTTTACATAAAGTCTGATAAATATGTATGATGCTGAAGCTCTAGTAAAATACTTGAAATATGCTTGTTAGCTTTATTTAACTTGGACACAAAGGGAGCATGCTAACTTAGACGGCACTAAATTGAATTAGCAATTAGTTTGAGACGTTTGAATTATTGTTATTATTTAATAGCATTCTTACAATGTGTTTATTCACTGAAATATAAACGCTTATTTCTGTTAAAATCATTTTAAATTACCTTGTAATTTAGGAGCTTATTAATTTTGTAGCTGTTTATCAAATTACCTCGTCACGGATTATGCAAAGCTCATTAGGCATCGGAGTTCATTAACGCGATCAGTAAAAGTTTGAAGGAATTTAAGCCAGTCGAGAATAATTAACAGAGTTGGCTTAGCAGTTTCAAAGCCGAGTTTGGTCCCGTGTGTTGCCCGTAAATCCAAGTAACCTTTTTATCCTTCGCCGTGAAGCTACCTCGCTTCTTTTGGTTTCAGTTCATTGCTTCCCTTTGAGAGGACTTGATCTAACTGTAACTTGATTTCGTCTGATCAAAGCGAAAAAGCCGGCGCCTGAAAACCCGCACATTGGTAAACAATTTCACATGGAATGTTTTGACGAACATAACGACTGTAGTACTCGCACATGCTCGTGCAAACAATAGATGTAAGGTCCGGGTTGTTTGGAACAGCGTTTTAAAGTGTTAACAAACCATAAAGGTCTATTAAACACAGGCTTTGATAGTGGCACTGGAAAAAAAAGAACGGTTAATTCTCTTACCGACGAGGCCCCATTTTATTCTGAACTCAGTTATACCGGTACGTCAAAAGGCTTCATTTTTCGATGAAACTTTTGGCATTTTAGCCCGAACAGTAACAACGTGAATGGAGTCGAGTTATTTGATCAACTACACTGTTATTTAGTTTCGTCCGCTCAGTTTTTGTTGATTTTAATTCACTGAAAATGGCCTGCACGGTGTATTGAGCAAAAATTTTGCTGTCAACGCAGATTGCTCGATATTCGTATAAACCGATGATTTATTATTTAACAAGCTAGCAGTATATTTTTGCACAATCACTGGTAAATGTTACAAACTACAAAACATTCACTGCATTGTTTTGTAACAATGCTGTGAATGTTTTGTAGTTTGTGAAATCGCTGTTGTCTATATTCTGATTGCCTGAAGGCTTTGTGAAATGCATTTGATTTTCGGGTCAGATTTCAAGTCGGGGATTTGCAATCATTGTTTTTTATGTTATTGTTGTTCGTTATGGTTTTTTGTTTTAAACATCGTGTTGTTAGATTTTGTACTAAATTGAGATGTTGTTTTTATTTATTTCATCTCATCATCATCAGCCTTATAGTCTTCCCACTGCTGGGACACATGCATCCTCTGTATGAGAGAGGTAATGGGTCTTAATCCACCACGCGGGCCCAGTGCAGGTTGGTGGTCACATGTCTTCAAATTTTAAGTTCTAGGACATGCCAGTTACCTCACATACTTACTAGACCAAAAGTTATTTCGCAGGATCATCGTGTGTTTTAAGACGACGACTAACGCCAACGACCTTGAGGGAACAAAACGCGCACCCGTTTCGCACCCGCGCGACCTTTCCTTATTATTCTACGACTTTAAAAAAAAAAGCCTCAGATCAAAATGTGGATAGTTAAATTGTCTTTGAGATCGTGTCAATTTCATTAAAATACACCCAGCGGTTTTGGTGCAATTGTCGTGTTTTTGTCCGTTTTAGACATAACTTTACTAATTAATTACACTGTGTTATACAAATAAAACTCAAAATGTGCTTAGATCAAATTATTTAGAAAACGGTCTAATGTATCATATATTTTTTCCAGAAAATTACGACTAGCCGTTTAGACGTGATTCTCATTTTAAAATCAGCTACTCAAGGGAATTTGCGCCTTAAATAATAAATGTTCGTATATTTTACCATGTAGCATTTGCTGGAAATCAGAAAAATTTAGAACTTTAAGAATATAAATCACTATAAATACTTAAACAACAAACAGTATTGTTCTCACTTTTTATCCCGCGGGTTTAAATCGAGCTCGTTCCGGTATCAAACTACGAGTAAGTTCACTGCTACTTCCCGACTCACGTGCTCCAATAAGATAAGGGGTTTAGTGAACAAATCTTCTTCTATTAAATATATAAAAGAAGAAAGTGACTGACTGACTCACTCACTCACTCACTTACCATCAACGCACAGGCCAAACGCCTGAAGCTTCAATCATGAAACTTGGCACGTAGGTTCCTTTGGTAGTGTAGGTGAGCACTAAGAAAGGATTTTTGGAAATTCCACCCCTAAGGGCGTGAAAAAGGGGATGAAAGTTTGTATGAAAATCCGTCAGTTTTAAAGTCAGGATCTTCATATTTTGGGTTTAGGCTGAAGATTAAAAAATAACTTACACGTGTCTCAGCGATTTTGAAGATTCCACTCCCATGAGGGTGAAAAGGGGGATGAAGTTATGGGAATAATTAAATCGTCTAAAGACTTGAAATTTTGCACAAAGATACTTTATACTGTGCAGGCATCCACTAAGAAAGGATTTTTGTGAATTCCACCCCCAAAGGGGGTGAAATAGGGGATGAAAGTTTGTATGAAAGTCGGTCAGTTTTGAAGTTAGGATCTTAGGAGTTTTTACCTACCCTACCCTACGTACCCTACCCTACCTACCCTACCCTACCTACCCTACCCTACCTACCCTACCTACCCTACCCTACCTACCCTACCCTACCTACCCTACCCTACCCCACCTACCCTACCCCACCTACCCTACCCTACCTACCTAGGGTAGGTAGGGTAGGCTACCTACCCTACCCTACCCTACCTAACCTACCCTACCCGCACCCGCTGCAAAGAAGTTGGGTATACGGAAGAAGTTAGGCTCTGTTCAACGAGGATTCGCTCAGAAGCTCTGCAAATCTTACCGTACTGTCTCTCTGAACTCGGCACTGGCACTGTCTGGGATACTACCTCTAGATCTGCGCATACAAGAGGCAGCCGACCTGTATAAAGCGAGGAGAGGGTCATCCCGGTTTGTGCCAGGAGATAGGGAGATCGAGGGTGCGGTAAGGTTTGCAGAAGCCCCTCATCCAGCTACACAAACGCCCCTGGAGTTCATGTGCCTGGCAGACCAAGAGTTACTAGACAGTAACAATGTGCAGGCGGTGCGAATATTCACCGACGGCAGCAAGATTGAGGGGAAGGTCGGTGCCGCATTATCCATTTGGGATAATGAGGGCGAAATCCGGAACCTCAAGCTTAGCCTTGCCGCGTACTGCACAGTCTACCAGGCGGAACTCCTGGCCATTTGCAAGGCGACAGAAGTGATCCTCGCGCGGCAAGAGGCGAGCTATGGTTTGTACAGCGACTCAATGTCCGCATTGCAGACGCTTGCAAACCATGGCTCGCTCCATCCCCTGGCAGTTCGCGCGCGCGCAAACCTGGCTCACGCCCTGTGCCAGAACAAAGCTGTGACTTTGTTCTGGATCAAGGCCCACGCGGGCCTGCCGGGGAATGAGCGAGCGGACGAGTTGGCTAAGGAAGCAGCATTGTCGTTACGGAGGAAGCCGGACTACGATCAGTGTCCGATTTCATTTATCAAGCGACAGATCCGTTTGGAATCGCTTGATGAATGGAATCGAAGATATGTGTCGGGCGAGACTGCTTCGGTGACGAAAATGTTTCTTCCGGATGCAATAGCGGCTTTCCGTATCGTACAACAGGTGCGGCCCGAAGGCGTCCTCACGCAAGTTTTGACGGGGCACGGTGGGTTCTCTGAATACTTGAATCGCTTCAAGTGTAAGGATAGCCCATCGTGCGTCTGCGATCCAGGCGTGGCAGAGACTGTCCAGCACATACTTGTAGAATGCCCGTTATTTATCAGGGAGCGCTACCAACTTGAATGTGAGCTGGACAGGAAAATAACGAGGGAGAGCCTGCATGGGCTCATGGACAAGAAACATAGGGAAAGATTCTTGGAATACTGTATTAGAGTAGCCACTGCGGTTATACATCGAAATAAAACCTGAGGCGCACCGTGCTTCATTAGTATTATGTATGATATTTAAATGCAAGCACGGAATGCAGCCTGGACATGTGTAACCGGCAGTATTTCATGTTAGTACCTAAGTTTATAAACTGTGTAATATTAGGTACTGTGATAATTTTGATAACTGTGCTTGTGTTTTTATCCCTAATTATAATATGATATTGTATACATAATTTCTGTGATATACCGCTCACTGTATACCTGTGATAAACAGCACTGTTTGCTCAATTGTTATAATAGCACCTTTTGCTCAATGTGATAACCGCACCATTTGCTCAGATGTAATATACCACACTGTTTTATTGTATTTTAACTATTTTTATAAGAAATAAATCATGCCCATAGAATAGATTAAATAAAAGTGGGAGTCCTACCCACAGAATATAAGATGATGAATGCAAGAAAGAATTAGTATGAAGAATGAAAGTACGAGAGGCATAAAAGATTGACCGGAATGACTGAGGTTGAGCAAATAAGGCGCCAATATCGTTGGCGGGGATTAGTGTTAAGAAAAAAAAAAAAAAAAAAAAAAAAAAAAAAAAAAAAAAAAAACCCTACCCTACCCTACCCTACCTACCCTACCCTACCTACCCTACCCTACCCTACCTACCCTACCCTACCTACCCTACCCTACCCTACGCTACCCTACCCTACCCTACCCTACCTACCCTACCTACCTACCCTACCTACCTACATACCTATCCTACCAGTGTAGGTAAGGTACCACTTTTTTTTCTCTTTATTTTTTTTTTCATAACATCCTTCTCCTAACAATAACAAACACAACAAAAAAAGAATGAGCGAAATTGGATCAAAATTGAAATAAGCATAAAATTAAATGCCATCATGGATGGTATTAAATGAAAATTATTTTGTATGAATCATATTGAAACAATCCAAACCATCCATTGGTTTTTCACCGCAGATTCGATTGTTGTAAAATGGTCGTAATAAGGTCTACATCTCTTTCGGGTATCTCTGAACTTGTGTTTTGGCTTTCTTTGTGCATGGAGCCCACCCTCCGCTGCAGCGTCATCAGGTTGATTATCAGTGCTGGGCTTGCTAATCATCTCTTTTATAATTTGTGCCCGAAATTTTAAAATACTTTTTTTTTTTTTCCTTTTCCAAATTTTTGGTGAATAACCCAAGCATTTACTAACATTGTGCCACAGACAATCTCAATGATCAGCTTGCGGTACCACTTTAGGGTTTTCTAAGGCTGGTATAGTACGACGCCGTCTGATCAGAAATATCTACCCCCTTTTTCGCATTATTATAATCCAAAACAAGAGAGAGAAAGCATAATTCCTGTCCGTGTCTACCGGTGGCGCACCCCGTCCGGGCAAGACTTTTGTTTCATGGGGCGGTGATGTACCACCGGTGGCCAAATGAAGATTTGCGCCGTAGGATACCAAGTACCTACTCATGAGGTGCCAGTCTGAACGTGTTCATAAGGCTCAAGGACAAACTCTGACGTACGCTGGTGTAGATTTGAGGGAGAATTGCTTTTGCCATGGATAGTTCTATGTAGCGTGTTCACGTGTTAGCTCATCAAATAGTCTGGTGATATTGGCGTGGACATGCAAAATAGTTTAAAATGTTATTCATAAGGAAATACTTTAATTTAATTACTTACTTATGCGTATGATTACTTATTATTAGTCATGGATAAACACAGAAATAGTGAAGGGATAGGGACGGGACAAGGATAGAGCGTATTGATAATAAAGTAGGTAAGTATAAGTCTGTCCTAAGAAACACTTTCGCATTACATAATTTTTTACTTTTTCTCTACATAATGTTAAAATATGATAAGGAGAAGCATGTAGTCTACGCGTGCGAAGCCGCGGGCAACAGCTAGTATTTAATAAATTGCGATAATTATGTGTTCTAGACTGGTCTGTATTAATCCTTATGAGTTCATTTATCAGGTTTCAGGAGTTTTCTGAGGATATTTTGATTGCTTCTCATTGAAGAAAGTCGAACGATAACCGGAATAATGTATTCTTTGTCCTAATCCAGGTTATACCTAGTCTACCCGTGTGCAAAGTTTCATCCAAATCCATCCCGCCATTGACGAGCGATTGATTAACAAAAAACACTTTATCCTCACTAAAACTGATTTACATATTTATTATAGGCACCTATTAATAGGATAATTGCTATTCAGTTGTTTGTTGACGAATATCTGCAATAATGAACATTCTAAAAAGTGCCAACTGTAAGAGAAGATCAGGAAACTAATAATTCATGTTTTTTCTTTTTTGGGTTTGTAAATCATCCAACGACTTCTCCCAGTCTGGGTGAAGCGGGAGGGCGTGGTAGACTTTTACTGACTAAAACCTATCCGTGTTCCTTCAGTTGCTTGTGCCAGGGCCGCGGTAACTCTCTTTTAAATTTATCCGCGACCCAGACAGGCATCGGCCCTAGCGGACCCCGTCAATTTTTGCTGAAATCTCTTTGAGGCGCGCGTGGAACACTATGCGCCGTCGACTCGCGCCTTCTCCTTATCGGACGGCGAGCTGCCCATTACTCGCCGTCTACTTATAATTACCCTACTATCAGCCAAATTGGACCAAAGCACCTCATTTTTGTTTCTAAACATTCCCTTATTGTGGTAAGGCTAGTTTTTAAACTTTCTCGCATGTGGCAATTCTTACTCTCCGCGTAAAAAAGTAAGGTATGTCGCACTCCTGCAAGAAACACACTGGCTGTACTCAAAACTTTAAAGTTGAGTACGGGCCTTCAGTTGAACGCACCGGTAGATTTTTGTAAGTGGCTACATAATCTTGATAATATCAGGAACAACGGGCCTTATTTTACAAATCTATCTTCTACATAGAAGTATATATAGAAGGAAGGAAATAATCCACATAGGTATTTCACAACTATTCATTTCCTGTCACTGTCACTGTTCTCTTCACCGCAGCACCAAAATAATTACGTATCAAATATCAATTTAGTGTAAAATTTTAGCTTATGCCGCTTTATAAGTGACCCAGAATGATACAGTGTGATGTATGAGCGTTCAAATTCATTCCAAGCAATATACGACCCAACGTCCAGCGATAAAATAAATAGAATTATTTGTTCAGTCAAAGTTGAAACGGTTCCTGAACAAATACTTTAAATCGTTGGTGTTTGTAATTAAAATTAATTTATTAAGTAGGATTGTGGGTAGGCAATAAGCTGTCTTTTGTAACATAGATGTATAATTTTAATAAAATAAAAAGATATAGCGCGTTGTCAAGTTTAGGAATGCATGGTAAATACAAATGATTTTTAATTCCTTCCCATATCAAAAATGTGATGCAGACGGTATTTTTGATGCTTAATACTTTTTTCGGCTTGTAAAGTTGTTGTATTATTGGCTAGTATAGTACCTTGAAACTGAATAAAATAACGGCAGAGATTGATTTACATTAAAGAACCACTGATTACCAACATCTACAGCACTTTGTCCAATCATATGTCATACTATGAACCTTGAACTTTGATGTTAGTCTTTAGTCTGAAGTAATTTTTAACAGATTTCAAAAAGGAGCAGTCTATATTTGTAAGTTGTAACCGCCTAACAGAATTTCAGTAACAGTTCGAATCACAAAACCATTAAATAGTTTTGTTACGACGGTCACAATTTACAAATATAGACTGCTCCAGTCTATATTTGTAAATTGTAACCGTCGCCTAACAGAAATACAAGCTATTATTTCAGAGTCCTTAAATAGTACCTTCAAGGGTCGATTAGATAAGGTGTTTTGCGAGAAAACATAGCGACTAAGAGCTAAACTAAGTCGTATTATTGCAGATAAAACTTTGTTATTACAACGTTCAAATTGTATCCCTCGATATTTACTAACAAAATACAATCCACTTTTCCGTATTTAATTCGAATTCAACAAAAAGGCCTCGTGTCATCAATAAAAAAGACCTTTAAATAAAACAGGGATTTTACTCAGTTTCGATCACAAACATATATAATAAGTTTGTAATGTTCCCACTGCTAGAACTTTTTCTGTTAGGAAAGCGGGCCGACAAATAAGCTGGTTACATCACGTTGTACGGATAAAAAAGTAGCCTTTACACTCTTGGTATCACATTTTTTCAGAACCGTGACAGAACGAACAATAATTAATTATTCAGGATTATGAGATTAAAAGGTACTCCACTTTTTGGGTGCAAAAATTAATATAAAAGATTAACTTGTAAAATTTAAACAGCATTCAGTTTATCATTGAGCCTGAAATATTTAATTCAACGCAGTACGGTCATGCACTTATTCGTTTGAAGCCTGAAGCTTTCCCAGGCAACGAAGCCATAAAACTAACTGAATTAAAACCTCTTTTTTATACCTTTTAATATTTTACAACGCTTAAAATTATCTTGTTTCATCCCAGCCACTTCCAGTAATATATCAACATTCCAACACACGAGTTGCGCGAGTCAAATTACTACGGGCACTTGTATTAAGCAAACTCTCTAATTAAAAATGTATGAGCACGTTATACAAATACAAAGTAAGATTAATTTGATGTTGAGTCAATATGCTTTGCAAAATTGAACCTTTGGTTTCCCGTAACTTGTGGTAAACTAGGTTTGTGTGAGTAGATATTTTTTTATTTCTGCGAATTGATTTGAATTTTATTATAAGTAAGGGGTTATTTTTGATAACATAAAATGTCTGTTGTAACCGAAGGGTTATGCAGAGTGTCATGTAACATGGGACAAGAGTACTGCCACCAAACTGAGCAGAAATTCCGCATGCGGGCTGTTACTGGTATTTCTGATGGATGGATAATTATTGATATAAAAAAAAAAATTTTTTTGGCCTTCCTATATTTTTTGTTAATCATTGTAAGAATCACAAAACTATTAAATAGTATTTTTATTAATTTATTACTAATAGCGTGCGAAAAGTTTGCATTTATTTTTAATGAATACTGTTACAACATTTGCTGGCCACACGAAGTAAAATAAATATGGATGCCATTAAACTCCTTATTTAACTTTTATGCAAATGGCTTTTAGATATTTTTTTAAGTAAACCGTTTTTGCATTGCAGTCTTTAAAAATTACTTTAAGAGAACAATTCTTCTTAACTTCTTGTTTTAAAATCCTCTATTAAGTAATTAAATTTTTAAATAGTTGGTTAAAGTTACAATGCGTTACACTTATTTGATAAACATGGTTACTTGCTTCATCATTCAAAATGTTGTGTTAAAAAAAACGCACACCCGTTTCAGATCCGCGCGACCCAAAATTCAGTAAATTTTTGTACTTTCCTTATTATTCTATTTATTTATTTATTTATTCAGTTACCCTCGAATGAAAAAAGCCTTAGATCAAAATGTAGGTACTTAAATTGTCTTTGAGATGGTGAAAATTTCATTTAAGTACGCCAGTTGCACCAAAATTTCGTTTTGGTGCAACTGTCGTTTTTTTGTCCGTGTTAGACATAACCTGACAAATTAATGACACTATGTTATACGAATAAAATTTGTAATTTTCGTAGATCAAATTATTAAGAAAATGGTCTAATGCAACATATTTTTTTAAATTACGATAAGCCGTTTAGAAGGGATTCTTATTTTAAAATCAGCCTTTAAGAAAATTTTAACTAAACACTGCACAGAAAGCTGTGATTGTTACGCGTAACTCCATTACCTTTGAAACATTTTACCTTTGAAACTTTCACAAACGCAATAAATACTAGACAAAACAAAACGTTTTATCTAAAAGATAAACTCCAAGAGTAACCAAACTCGTATCGTTTAGCGAAGCCACTCTTAAATTTATTTCAAGTGAAAACACGAACCAACACTGAGTGTAAGCATTAAAACTTAACAGAATTTTACCACGTTATGCGGTTGACAAAAACACTGGTGCAGTTAAACTATAGAAACCATGAATTTATGCTTACCCGAAAGTCGGACCTAATTAAAGTTACAGTCGGACTGCGGACTCGGCAGTATGCGGGCTTTTGGAACATCGTCCTACAGGCGGTGGACACAGAATAAATTTGTTCAGAAGACTGGCCCCATATTAAGATGAATGAAAATGCATGTACAGCACGCGGATACTATGTACAAACACGATACTTCGTTTGACGTAATTTGAGATTTCGATTAGGGATGTTACAGTAGTGATGATATCGGAACTGAAATCGGAATCGGAGGGTTTAAATTTGGTTTATCGGAATCGGTACCGGAACCGAATATGAAATTTCTCTACTCGATAAGTTAAGTCTTCCATATAAAATATTTGTCCAAAAATGCCGCAGCCGCCGCGCATCAACCTTCGATATAAAAGTTTCGGAACCGAAAACGAAATCGGAGGTTTAAAAACAATCGGAAGTACTGAATTTTCTGAATCGGAATCGAACCTCCGTAAGAATTTCAATCCCTAGTCAGTGTACAAATCCAGTGCGTACGCACGTATAGTTCCTTGCACTTAGCCTTATAGTCCGTCTATGCGTACTTGTATGTGTGCGAGCGCCCATTTCCACTCGTTGTATGGAGTTGGCATTCTGTACAATCTATTCTGTGCTATGAGGCTAAAGTTGATATATTATTAAGCCTCCTTATATATTTATTAAGAAGTAGCGGCAACAAGGTTAAATAGGTAGATAGATTTTCTTAAGAAATAGAGATTATTATGTTACATAACAACACAAAATGTTTGAACAGCTCTTTGTTGTCGGTTTATTTTACTTCAATAGTAGAACGAATAAATATAGCGGTTTAACATAATATTTTCTATACATATTTTGATGTCTGATATACATTAGGTATTATACTCGTGCTTCGTTCTCGAGATTAGTAACCTGAAATAATAAAACTATTACTTATTTACACATGTAGTATCACCCAGGATTCACCACATAGCACTGTATTTTGAGAGATAAGATAAAGAAATTTTTTATTCCCTTTCCTGCGTGTTAGCCGTGCCCCAAAACTCCGCTTCTCATTCACGTTACAGTGCTTCACCACTGCACACCTCTTTATCGTTTGTACGGACTTAAAGTGTTTATTCAAGTGTTTATTTTTTTTTAACAAAACAATAATGCCGAAGAGGAAGCGTGATATTGACATCGACAAATTAACTAAGAAGTTTCGTAAACTGGAGAAAAAATTAAAACGCGCCAAGAGGAAACATTCTTCAATATCGCCTTCATCCCGAGAGGACTCCATGCTATCGGCGCATAGCAACAAAGGTATGTCACTTGTTATTGCTATAATTTACAGGCGTAACATAAACAAATCTCCCGGCCGTGAAATACGTCAACAAAGGTTCGTTGAATTCACTGGAATTTGACACATACCTAACTACTTATTCGATCTCGAACAGTACAAAGGGCTGTTTATATCGTTATCTACTATGGTGCGTTCAATTCATTGGAATTGCAACATCTACCATTCAGTTAAGGAAAGACGTTCAATTCACTGGAATTGCAACCTTTCTATTTGACTTGCAGCAGCGGAAAACTTAATGGACATCTTCTCGGACGATGACTGCAATATGGCAAGACCTATACTGGCATCAGTTGTACGGGCTGTCTCGTCAGATGAGACAACGGAGTCACGAGCGCCGCCCCCTGTGCCGTCCCCCGCGCCGCAATCATGCGCGCCATCGCCGCCGCCGGTGCCACAGCCAAACCCGCTGTCGCATCCGCCCCTCCCGCCGCTGACCCCGCAAGCTGCTGAGCCTTGCCCGGTTGCTGAGCCTTGCGCAATCGCTGCTACTGCCAGCGATGTAACTATTACCCTCGATGATGACTTGATCGACATTTTAGGCGATGATCCCACACAAGCCACCGAGTATGGCAAGGATATTCACGTTGGCCTAGCTAACCGCCTAGAGCATTTAATTGTCAATGGTCTGGACAACGACGTAAGGAAGGAATTAGGGAAAAAGCACTTGACACCAGCCAATTGCCCTAGAATAATTCCACCAATCCTTAATCCAGAAATAAAAGCTGCCTTGACCGAAGCTAGCGTGAAACGCGACAAGGGGATAGAAAACAGGCAAAAACAGCTCGGTACTGCCTTGGCCTGTTTGAGTGACGTCATAACAACAAAAATGCATGAAAAAGACAAAGACCCGGCCCTTTTGAAACAACTTATGGATGCGGCAAAGTTAATGTGCGACACGTTACACTCAGACTCAGTCAAAAGGCGCTACTTTGCCTTGTCATCATTAAAGAAAGACATTAACGACCATTTGATGCAGACAAAGATAGACAAATATCTTTTCGGAGAGGCCCTGGCTGAAACCTTGAAGACTGCCAAAACTGTGACAAAATATGGCGCCGATATAAAAGTAGCTTACGATAAAAATAGGAAGACTGCTCAACCTCAGCCGTCAACTTCGCGTGGTTTAAACTGGAAGGCTCCCCCTTCGACTCGCAGGCAGTCGGGGCCGCAGAGGAGCCGCCAGCCTTTCCCGCCTGCTGGAGCGAGGGCGCCACCGCCGCCACCGGCGAGCCGGCCACCGCCGCCGCCGCACGCGAGCTGGTCGAGGACATCGCGCTATCAGCCGCGGCCGACCCGCCGCCAATAAATGAGGTACAATATGCTGGTCGTTTAGCATCATTTGCAAGACAATGGTCTCACCTTACACAAGACAAAACTGTTCTTTCCTGGATTGAAGGCTATAGGATAAAATTTTCTAAGCGAATCTCACAAGAAAATGTACCTTCTGTTCCTGTTTTGACACAAACTGAGATTAATGATTTTTACAAAATTATTGATAGACTCATGACGATTGGCGCTATATCCGAATGCGCTCCATGCGCCGATCAATTTATATCGAGTATTTTTCTTGTGCCTAAACCGAATGGTAAAAAAAGGTTTATCCTGAATCTAAAAAATCTAAATAAACATATACAAACTGACCATTTCAAGTTGGAGGACTTACGCACAGCAGTAAAATTAATGACAAAAAATTGTTATATGGCAACCTGTGATCTCAAAGATGCATATTTCTTATTAAAAATCCATCCAGACTCCAAAAAATATCTCCGTTTTCAATTTGACGATAAGTTATTTGAATTTAATGTCTTGCCATTCGGTTTAAACACAGCTCCATACGTTTACACTAAATTGATGAAACCCGTCGTTGGATTGCTCAGACTGGCTGGCTTTATATCTACTATATATCTCGATGACCTGTGTTTAATTGGATATTCATACAACGATTGCTTAAAAAATATTAATATTTCAATTAAATTACTAACAGCCTTAGGATTTATCATCAACTATGAAAAGAGTTGCTTACAACCTTCCATGAGATGCAAATTTTTGGGTTTTATTCTTGATTCCCAAAATTTATTAATTATTTTGCCAGACCAAAAGAAAGAACGCCTAATTAACGAGATTCACATGTTTATGAGATTAAAGCGTATCAAAATCAAAGATTATGCAAAATTAGTCGGGTTGTTAATTTCTGTTTGTCCAGCCGTAGAATACGGCTGGCTTTATACCAAAGAATTAGAACGTTGTAAGTACCTTAGTTTACAAGGTCACGACGATTACAATCGTTACATGAGTATCCCCGATCACCTGCACGATGATCTGAGATGGTGGTTACAAGCCTTAGTAAAGCCCGAGAACCGTATCAAAGATGATACCTACTCGGTAGAAATATTTTCTGACGCCTCAACTACTGGGTGGGGTGCAGCGTGTGGCTCAGAGACAGCGTGTGGCCGGTGGTCGTTGTCAGAGAAAAAACAACATATAAATTACTTGGAACTTTTGGCTGCCTTTTATGCAGTTAAAGTTTTTGCAAGGGACTTTCACGATTGCCAAATACTTCTACGCATTGATAACTCAACTGCTATTAGTTATATCAATCGGATGGGTGGAATTCAATATCCACACTTAACCAAGGTAGCAAAGGATATTTGGCAATGGTGCGAAACCCGAAAAATTTTTGTGTATGCGTATTACATTAAATCTGCAGACAATACCATTGCAGATAAAGAATCAAGACGCAACCATACAGATATAGAATGGTCATTAACGGAAAATATGTTTTCCTATATACTTGAAAAGTTTGGCACACCATGCATTGATTTATTCGCGAGTCGTTTTAACAGAAAATGTAAAAAATACATTGCTTGGCATAGAGATCCAGACGCTTTCGCAATAAACGCCTTCACGATTAGCTGGTCTAAGATGTTTTTCTATGCATTTTCGCCCTTTCCAGTTATTATGAAAACTTTAAAAAAAATCATGAATGATCAAGCAAAAGGCATCGTAATAGTACCTTTATGGCCTACGCAGCCTTGGTTCCCATTGTTTAAAAACTTATTAATATCAGAATTAATTACTTTTAAATCAGACAGTTACAATATAGTTTTTGATCATTCCAGCAACGGCAACATTCAAAACCATCTTACCCTGGCTGCAGGGATTTTATCAGGGGAGCCTTATCGCGAAGAAGCTTCCCAGAGTCGACAGAACATATAATGCTCGCCTCTTTGGCCGACAGTTCTATCAGACAGTATGATGTTTGTTATAAAAAATGGTTCGATTTCTGTGTTCAGAATTCTCTTGATTTTTATGCTGCCTCGATTACCAATGTTTTAGAATTTTTAACAATGTTTTTTGATGCCGGTACTAAATACGGTAGTTTGAATAGTTTTAGAGCAGCCCTATGCTTGATATTGGGACCTAGTGTATCCAAAGATGAAAGAATAATAAGGTTTTTTAAAGGTGTGTTCCGTTTACGTCCACCTATGCCTAGATACAATGTAACGTGGGATACCTCATGCGTTCTATCTCACTTAGCTACTTGTTATCCTAATGAAACATTAGTGCTAGATCAACTGACAAAAAAATGTATAACCTTATTAGCTCTTGTTACGGCCCATAGGGTCCAGACCTTTTCGAAAATAAATATAAAGAACATTGAAATCAAAACTAACGAAATCATAATAAAAATACCTGACTTAATAAAAACATCAAAAAAAGGAACCAATCAACCTCTCTTAGTATTGCCTTACTTTTTACAGAAAAAAGAAATATGTCCTGCACAGACATTAGTTGATTATATCGATAAAACTTCATCGTTACGTAAAGATGATACTTTATTTATCGGATGCAAAAAGCCCCATAAAGCGGCGACCACACAGACGCTGTGTCGCTGGATAAAGAGCACGCTCCATGCGAGCGGGATCGACGTAACCATATTCTCGGCGCATAGCACGAGACACGCCTCTACATCTAAGGCCCACCAGCTAGGCATAAATATTGACCTGATCAGAAAAACTGCTGGCTGGTGTAACAATACAGATACGTTTTTCAAATTTTATCAGAGAAATATAACTAAATACGACCCGTCGGTCTTAGCAAGAGCTATTATTAACAATATCGATGATTAAGCTCTATGGAAACTATGTAATTGATTTAAAAATAACTACTATATTATAAAAGTTAATTATACTTCCGTACTATAAGTATACCTATCTATAATATGAACATAAAATACTAACTTATTTATAATTATGTATTAACGTAGATACAACATGACTTTGATGATGTGATTAAATATAAAATTGTTTCTGACATTGGCGTTGATATTTTCAGAATTATACCTCTCAAAGTCTACATGTGTAAATAAGTAATAGTTTTATTATTTCAGGTTACTAATCTCGAGAACGAAGCACGAGTATAATTGATGATTAAACGAACTTACTTGTACGTGAAGTTCGATCATAATTATACGAAGTGCTTCGTTCGAAGAGATTAGTAAGTCCCTCCCGCCCAACCCAAATCATTCCAAAAATATCAACGATAAACGTTGGTTACAGATACTCTAAACTAAATGAGAAGCGGAGTTTTGGGGCACGGCTAACACGCAGGAAAGGGAATAAAAAATTTCTTTATCTTATCTCTCAAAATACAGTGCTATGTGGTGAATCCTGGGTGATACTACATGTGTAAATAAGTAATAGTTTTATTATTTCAGGTTACTAATCTCTTCGAACGAAGCACTTCGTATAATTATGATCGAACTTCACGTACAAGTAAGTTCGTTTAATCATCAATTTGCTAGGTTTGGCCATTGGCTTCGTCCGCGGGCAGGTTGGAACTTATCCCATGGAAATCAGGTACCGGGATAAAAATAATTTGATGTAATCCAAGCCATGGTTTGCCCGAGAGCCAAGTTTTATCCAAATACAAACATGCAGACTTACTCAACAATCAATACATTTGATAAATGTGTAGAACAGTCGTTTTTGTACATCGAAAATATTTAAAAAAAGATAGTCAGGGTGTCAAAAGATAACCAACAGAACCGTTTACCAGGCGGGCGAGCACGGCCTACTGTGACAGGTTTGAGTCACACATTTATATCACAGTTTGTGAGCAAAAACCGTAATAAAATGCGTGACTCAAACCTATCACAGACGCCGTGCTGCATTTCTGGAATGTTTGTCTGTTTAGTTGTACGCATCACGTAAAATGTACAAAGCCATTGTAAATAACTTTTATACATACAAATTGTGCGTAACTTGAAATATTACTTAGGTTTTGTTTCATCGCAATCGGTTCACTCTATCAAAAGTTAGATGAATTTAAAGTGTTCAAGAAGTAACATATCACATCACACACAATTTAGATACTCGAACAGAGTAGAATAGATGGCGTAGTGCATTTGACGCCATTTTCTGAATGTCGGTGTTAAGATTCTCCCAAGAACGACTCTAGTAAAAAAATTGGAGGTAGGTAGCTAGGATAGGATAGACAGTTGACGGGAGCGAAGCCGCAGGCACAGCTAGTTTATAATAAATCGAACCTTTATATAATTCAAATTCGCTGTAGAACTAAAAAAATGTATTAAAAGTCATGGTCGTTATCCGTTTAATGAGCGTACGGATAGTTCGGAAACTAAAGTACACGATAGCGATTTAATGAAAATCCGAAAATATTATATTTGAAAATAGTTTTTCAGATTTTCGTTACCTTTTCTAGTTGCTTCGGTCTAGGGCTAGCGTAAACCATTGGTTATTACTTGTGTCTGTCTCGTATCACTATCATCATGAGGAAGGCATTTACTCAGCTATAGGACGGTACAGGCTGATAGTAACCTTGACTCTTAAGTTACAAATTTATATTGTTACAATTAATTTAATGAAATTTAGTTTTCGTGCTATACTGCAACACCATACTAATACATTTTTCTTCTAAAGGTGTGTAACTCTGGCAATACTTTTTTTATTAAATAACACTTGAATGTGTTCTTGTCAAATTAAGCCGCCATTGTACACTTAAGTACCTTGCTTATACTCAACTCAAACTGGCAATAAACAGTTGTGATTGGTTGGCTTGTTTTTTACATTAACGTGCTCAAGTCCAAGATCCTAGACGCCCCAAACGTTACCGAACTCTTTTGAAACAAAATCAGTGGGATTCAGTAATGTTAGCATGTACTTGAGACGTACTCGTACTTGCTAATTTAGACTTTAATTTTCATTCAATACAAACCGAGGGCTAAATAATAACAGCCGCACGGGTCGATCTTCAAGGTTAAGCAACGCTTGACGAGGTTGGTCCGTGAATGGGATACCATTTCAACATACTGAGTTTCCTCCGTGTCTCGGAAAGCACGTTAAGCCGTTGGTCCCGGCTGTCATTTGAAGATCTTTGACAGTCGTTACGGGTAGTCAGAAGCCTGAGATCTTACACCAGTCTTGCCAAGGGGTATCGTGTTACCTAGTTACTGGGTTGTGGAGGTCAGATAGGCAGTCGTTCCATGTAAAACACTGGTACTCAGCTGAATCCGATAAGACTGGAAGCCGACCCCAACAATAATTGGGAAAAACCCTCCTTCGGCAGTCGGGTAAAAAATCATTGTTACAGTCCTATTTTTTTAAATTTCCGCTTCCCGCTCTCTCTTATCAGATTGTCCTCTGCCTCAAAGATAAGCTTAAAATGCATCGGTAATGAGCTTACACGGCCTAAATAGTCGGGTGAGTATAAGAGGATTTTTCGCTCGCATTTTCGTTGTAATTTATACTCTATGATAACTGTGCATTTTCTGTGTAGTCTGTGTCTTTTTATGCGGCAAAACTTTTTGGCTCTACATGTATGTGGAAACAAAAATCAAGTACTGTATTCTTTAAACTAGGTTACTACATTTACATAATTATAGGAAGGTATCTATATTTATATTTGCAAAGCAGAATATTTAAAAACTCTACGGTATTTTTACAAGCTTTTAATTAACTTGCAATGTATGTATGTTTGTATGTAAGTGTGTTCGGGTCAAATCTTGCAACTGAATCTTAAAGCAGTTATCGTTCTAAATCCAATATGGCGGACAGGCGAAGATGGCGGACTAGTTATTTTTTGTGCACTGCCATGATATGGGTATCAAATGAAAGGGTTTGCTTAGAAGAATACGAAAAAAAAATTGAATAATTTATTTTGTAAGATTATGGGGCCATTCACAAGATCAATGGTAACATGCTAAACAACAAAGAAATGAAGACCAAACTCCACTTTTGTGAACCATACAATACTAATTCAAAGATAAAATAAAAGCAATGAAACAAATAATTTAAATTCGCACAATTTCTATTTATTTTAAAGCGCTATCAACACTTTAGAAACTGTATAATTTCCTCCACACAAATGGAAGAGCAAAAGAAATAATTATTCCGTTTGTGAATATTGCAAAGGCTTTGAATTTCCCGTGGTAAACGAGGTAGTCGCTTCGGTTTCCCGGTAGCCCTTCTCCGGAGCAAGGACGTTCATATACCAACTATTAGCTGTTTCCGTTTTTAGACGGACGTGACGTATGCGTCAAGTGTGAGCGGAAGAGATACTTCGCGTTTCATCCCTTTTATGTTGGTCGACACTTTTTGTTTTGAGCGGGTTGTATACCTAACTGAAAAATACGTGTGCCACGTTTAAGTTTAAGCCGTTAGTGACCGACTGTCAAAAATCTACTGTTAAAGTTCTACATAGATTTTGACAACTTGTCTTGCCAAGGGGTATCAGGTTACGCAGAAACTGGATTGTATCAGATACAGTCGGTTGGTTAGAGAAGTTAGCTTACTGCTGACTCCAACACATTTGGGGAAAAGTTACGCAATGATGAGTGAGGCCTTAGGTAAGGAACTAAGACGAAAAGTAACAAGAACATTGTTAATATTAAAACCACTTAATGTTCAGTCAGAAGGTCAATTAATTGGAAAAGTCGTCCTCTGTGAAAAGCTCGTCCCACTGGTGAGTGGGACGAGCTTTTCACAGAGGCTGATGATGTGTGTGAAGTACGGTGGTAATTCACACATCTTCAGCCTATTAATGTTCCCACTGCTGGGATACAGGCCTCCTCTCTGTGAGAGGGGATGGGCCGTAATCCACCAAGCGGGCCCAGTGCGGGTTGGTGGATGTCTTCGAAATTTTGGTTCTAAGACATGCCGGTTTCCTCACGATGTTTTCCTTCACCGTTTTTGAGAGCAGTGGTGATGAAATAATTTATACAAAGTAAAGCGCCCGCCTGGGTTCGAACCCACGACCTACAACTTGTAAGGCGCGGCCGATACCACTGGGCCACCACTGTTCTCTGCTCTCACCGTACTTAGTATGACCAAATCTACCAGAGTGCTAAATAATGTTGCAATGAACAAAATAAATAGACCTTAGCTCGCGCTGGACAAACGTACCACGAGGTAATAGAGAGGTGACCTAGTTACCAACTAATGAAAACCAGTTATAAGCCGTCACAATGTTTCTTTGTCACAGAAATTAGCATGAAAACTACATCCTACAAAACTATTGAAAATTTCGTTATGCATATGAAAATGGCGTCATAATTCAAATATGTGTAAACCATTGTACTGCAGTAAACATTTAATGAATACATTACGCTGTTTAGTTGGCCGTTGTGTGCTCGAAGTTACGTTTCTCTACATCCCCGTGGAATAGCTAAATCTTCGCGACTCTAAAGAAAATGTCCGCAATGTTTCTAGTCCACACTTGAACAAGCAGGGGTTGTACCAACACGGTCGTTGAATTTGATCCTCTTTGAACTCTTTTAAAAAAAAAACATAATTATTAGTTGGCTCACTGATTGGGTGATTCGTAATTCGAATTCTCCATAGAAAATTTGAATTTAGAATAAACTAATTATTTTTAACCATACCATAGTAGTTAAAAAGTTTTTACAAAGAGGGTCTGATGGTTTTATTTGTCCCTGTATATTATGAAGGACCATTGTATGTTACTGTTTATTGTTCACTTTTGTAGTGTCTCTTTTGTCGTTGAAATCTTAATTAACATCGGTGTGGTTATACAATTTCTAGAATTCGCAATTTAGAATAGAAATTTTAGGATTGAACTACAAACCCGCCGCACTATTCCCAAACCACTGCAACTCCTGAAAGCCAGAATCAACAGTGGCGACCACCAGAAAAGCGCCGAGGCAATGAAGCTCGACGACGTCCCGGAGAATGAATTTAACTGTCTTGGATCCCGCAACGAAATAGGATTGAACTAGTAGTACTTGGAAATTCAGGCACTAGACTTATTGTCGGAGGGGGAAAAAAGGAAAAAAGGAAAAGAAAAAAGGTAGGCGATAATTCCAAATATGAATCTGTTTAGACATTTTTTACACTATTTTAACCTTTCGACGGTCGAGAAACTTTTCTCGTCTAAACAAAGTTTGACACGTGGATCGAAAACAACAAAACATTATCTCATTTTCCAGCAAAACTGTATAGTCCAACCCTCTATTTTCCCTAACAATATCAGAAGAGATGCTATATTTATAAACGGAATAACAAAGCAAGCCCTACCAAACATTACAATTTCATATTCCCAAAACCGACTCAATTTATGAACAACAAACAAAAGTTAAAGGTTATATCGTAAAACAATAACGGGAGGCACTCCCAATCCGGATTGTCCGATCTCTACACCGGGTAACTAAAACTAATTGATCCTAACCTTGTTACCGGGAACGTTTTATATAGTTCACGATACGCCCAGACTTTCGCATCTAACAGCTTCTAAAGAGAAAAATAAATACAAAGCAACAAACCAAATTCGATCGCTGCGGCCTGACTGTTAAAGTTTATGTTATGTGTATAAGTAATAACGCTTGACCCTAATAAGGTAGGCGTTGATAAAGGGATTACTTTGAAAACTTCTTGATAGAGCCTCTTTGTCTAATCTTGAAGTTATTCAATTAGGGAACTATTTTGACCTTGCTTGAGAACTTGATATTGTTTTCACTCTTTATCTTGATAGAATCAGCAGAAGCTCTATTTACGGTTGGGTGGAAATTATGGCATTGGTTTTGGGGCATACTGAAACTTAAGGTTACACTAGTCGACGGCACGAACTATTTTGTGCGCGGGGTTAAAATGCGTGCTATATCAACCGACAACTCGTGCGGAACAGATAGATGCTGTTATGAGCAGTAAGAACCTAGTACGCGTACGAATACACACTTTTGCAAATTTGTAGTGAAATGGATGATGATTTAGAACGAAAAAGAGCGCGCGAAATTTTATAAACAGACCTTTGGGAGTCTGGATATCATGAAAAACCGACTGAATGTATCTGTTCTGAATAAAATTATTTGCATTGTTGAACTACTAATCTATCCCTGTATGGAGGCCGTTTTTTAATTTTCCTTCTTCTTATGGTACTTATTTGCGCCCAAAGATGCGTTAAAATTAGTGTTAAAATATGGAACTTTCGAAGCTCATAACTTTCAAGTATTTTTTTTTACTTTTTTGCTTCCATACAGGGCTAGATAATGATGACACAAATTGATATCATTTTTTATTTTGAACGTACATCGTCAAACGGTAGGGTAAAAAAAGCCAGACTACGTTTGTATGGAAGAATTTTAGACTAGTGTACCCTTAAGTGATTTATTCAGATTAGCTGTAAATAAAAGTCTGTCTTCACATACAACCAAAGGCGCTAACATTTCGGAATGCGGAGCGAAGCAAATAGTTCTCCTAAATAGTTTCGGTAATTAATTAAAGGTTGAAACCGTACTATTTGCATTATCCGTGGCCGATTTCCTTCGTCTTCGGGCTAAGCCTAGTATATCCAGAATTTACTTGGAAGAAAATAATAAAAGTTCGAGATTTTTTATCGATACTAATTCATCACAGTAATACCTTTCAGAATCTTCTTTATACAGGCAATTTCAGATCAGACGTTTCTCGATCTCTCTTGAGTATTAAATAAAATATTTGATCCAATGAGGTAGTTACTTTTGTCTATTTTTATCCCTGCAAAAAATCTTATATTTTCTAAAAAAAAGAGCTTTTAGGTAAACTCTTAAAATTGTCTGCGTTCATTATTAAAATAGCTGGCTGGAAAAACACGGTTTATCCATCGTAATAGCTGACGCTTTCCTGTAATAGCCGCGAGCCAGCACGTGTATTAAGATTAAAGAATAAACAGTTCCCAAGTGTTTGCGATCCCTGTATTATTGAGTCAACTACTGTCGAGGAACGGCTTTTCTATGAAAGAAGCAGTAGATTTACAGTCTGTTATTATTGCCAAAGTTTCTAGCGCCTGCAACGTTACTGCACCAACTTGAAAACTAAATGAAAATTATAATATGTATGAATACAATTGTTTTATTTATTGCAATAGTTTGTTTTGTAGGTAAACCTCGACATGTTTGTTAGTTTATAACTTTTTCTAACTTTGGAAAGTTGTGAGCTTGCGGTAATGTTAGATATTATTTTATTTTGAAAACAACTTTGTTAGATATCATGTTTGTCCAAATTAGAAACGACATGAGTGTTTCAATCTACTATTCTGATTAATATTATGATTAGGTATCTAATTATTTCAAAGGGGATTCAGTATTTCAAGAAATAATGAGTTTATTTTTCGCTAGGTATAAAAAAAGCAATAAAAAAGCTTGATTAAGGACAAATACGGAAAGTATGCGAGTTATGGTGTATATGTATGTCACAACAATAAATGCAATTAATTTTAATACCTTAAATATTCTATACTTCAAATGGTTTTGTTTCGTTTTGACAATTTTTTTTTTATCGAAGCACACTTGCCTAGAAGTAACCTATTCACTCTTGACTTAAAGACCCCAAGGTTGTAGCTATCAGGAAACAAAGACGCTGGCAGGGAATTCCACTCCTTAGCTGTGCGTACAATGAAAGTATTCGCAAAACGCTTAGAACGTACAATGCAAAATATAACCAACAATCCGATTCCAAAGCGTGTTTTGGAGCATCATTGTGGAAATTTCCCCTTTGAAAATTCATTGTAGGTACTGGATTTTCGGAGGTTAAAAAGGACTCGTATAAAGCACTGGATTTTTTTGGGGATTGCCACACTAACGTGGCTATCACCAAACATCATAACAGTGTGCTTGAAAAACTCAGATAGGTAAATTATGAATAATAATATGTCACGAAAAATAACCGCCTAAGTAATATTTATTTGATTAGATTTCTTTTGAAGAACTTCGTAATTTTCCGCAGTCGAATAAAATCTCATTTTGATTTGATTTGATATTGAATTTGCTGATATAATGTTTTTCAAGAGTCGTGTTGTGGTCGTGTCACTTTATTTATTTTTTCTGTAGGTCTTCGCTCACTGGACGTCTGAGGGAGGACGTCGCCGTCGAGGTCGACTGCGTCGAAGGTGGTGTAATGATGTGACGACTTTTGCGAGTCAAACTTGGCCAGAGATTGCACATGACATAGAGCTGGAAGGAGAAAGGGGTGGAATTTGCCAAACAGTAGGACAGGCTATTCAATAAAACAATATAGGTTCGTATTTGGGTACTATCTCATCTGATGATAAGCGATGATGTGGTCTACGACGAACCACGATTGAAGATACATAATTCACTTTTGACTTAAAAACCCCACAAATTCCACAAATCGAGGCAATCGTATTCATTTAAATATATTCATTAGGGATGGGCGGTTCTTTTAAAAAATAATGATTCCTGAATCGATTTGAATCGAAATCTGAAAAATCGATCAACAAAAAAGTCGAGGTTAAAAATGGATTTGTCAAATATCGATCTTTTTTTCGATTTGCTTTTTCGTTTGTATTTACAATACAAATATAAATCCAATTACGGAAAACAAAAAGTAAACCATACTAATAATCGATCTTTTAACATTTTTAACTAATTAAAGAACTTTTTACAACTTAATGAAATTATCAGGTATAAAAATACATTTAATTTGTTTAAATTAAAATCTTTTCAAGTAAACTAAAATAAAGCATTTCTTTACATGTGTTTGTGTAGTAACTTCAATTTATTTTTAATACAAAATATTATTTCATATCAAAACAGAAAATTGGATCTCATGGGTTAAATATCGATTCACTGGACCGATTCAGTAGTAGATATCGATTTAAAAACAACAATTTTTAGAGTCCTAGAAAAACATTCCTCGATTGCTATCCCTAATATTCATATTCTTTACTGTAAACAAAACAAACAGCATGCAAATCGTATGGAAAGTCTTTTTAAAACTTTGTGGGTACCATGTGAGATGTCTACCATGTTACGATGGTGCATCACCATACTTATGAGTAATTTGCAGTCACTTAAAAATAACATCTACTATAAAACAAAAAGTTAATTTAAAAAATCAAAAATAGACGTAAACAAGAAGAAAATCATGCTGTGCAGTCGGAGGATACATATTCGCGAGCTGGCGGACCAAACCCAGACGTATCCTCCGACTGCACAGCATGATTTTCTTCTTGTTTACGTCTTTTTAGGGTTCCGTACCCAAAGGGTAAAAACGGGACCCTATTACTAAGACTTCGCGATCCGTCTGTCTGTCTGTCTGTCTGTCTGTCTGTCTGTCTGTCCGTCTGTCTCCAGGCTGTATCTCATGAACCGTGATAGGTAGACAGTTGAAATTTTCACAGATGATGTATTTCTGTTGCCGCTATAACAACAAATACTAAAAACAGTATAAAGTAAATATTTAAGGGGGGCTCCCATACAACAAACGTGATATTTTTGCCGTTTTTTGCTCGATATTAATAACGGCAACAGGTAGACGCTTGAAATATTCACAGAATGTTTAGTTGTATATTTACATCAAAAAATAATAAATAATAAATTAAAATAAAATAAATTAAGGGGGCCTCCCATACAACAAACGTGATTTTTATGCAGTGTTTTGCGATAATGGTACGGAACCCTTCGTGTGCGAGTCCGACTCGCACTTGGCCGGTTTTTTAGTTTGCTTTTGAAGCAGTCGGGTTTTATGATTTTTTTAATTAACTTTTTGTATTTACAACTTTTTAGTTATTTTTTTTTAGAATTAGGTACATTTAAACATATAAGTGTTATATATTTTTGAAATTGCCTTTTAAAACCCTTTTATTTTGATACCCCACACGATGGGTTTGGAAGATTTTTTTGGGCACCCAAAATCCGCCATTTCTGTTTTTTCCAATTTTAATGTAGCCAGTGACACTCGCAGGATTAAGACGAATCGTTTGACGTAAGAATCATCAAAATCGGCCAACGCGTTTGGTCTCTAGAACGCCACATAGGAACAAACATACATACATACATACATAGACTGATAAACACATTACCCTCCTTCGGCAGTCGGGTAAAAATGGCTCCTGCCTAAGACGTTAAATAGAAGAAAATAAAAAAACTTCTCGTCATAAAAGTTTATCATACTAAAGTTAGAAACTTTATTACTTAAGACGTACTTTAAAACTTTTTGAAAATCTGTGTTTTAAAGTAATCCGGATCAGTAAAATTTTATATGTGAAGGTGTAAAAATGCTGTAGAAAAAACCATATTTCTCATAGGAAATTTAAATGGAAAACAGTGGATGTATCCTGTGTTTGCGGCACTAACGTTACTAACCTTTGTGCCCATGTTTGACATGTTCAACCTTTACGAAACATGGGGCCTGCCCATAAATCACTCCAGTGAACAAGCAAGGGATCATTACTATAGTTGTTAGGGGAATCACTGGCACTTTAATTTATTCAAATTGTAATGGATACCGTAGTTCTACAACTAGTTATGTTAAAAAACTGAATACCAAAATCAAGTTATAAATTTTTCGGAGAAAAAGTGCCTGAAGCTATGAATATATGAAGACATTTTTCTGTCAAAAGATTTACGAATCTATTGAAGTTCTGTTTACGAATGGCTAAGAAAATATAATCGAACAATGGTAAAAAAATCTTATGTTTTCCATGGTGTATGTTGTAGCGTTACGTGTAGTTCAGATGGGCTGAGCTACACGTAAGCCTCGTTAATAAAAGTAAAGGTAACTATAAATTAAAATTAATTAAAAGGATATTGAGTATAAAACTATGGGCCGGCTTCGCACGACGTGGGCAGCTAGGAAGGTCCGGCTTCGTACGACGTGGGCAGCTATCATACAGCTAGGCAGCTGGACTGGCAAGAAGGCTTGGAATGCCCGAGGTAGGCTGTAGAGTAGGCTGCAGGACGTCGTGGGTAGCTATCTCACAGCTAGGCAGCTGGACGGGCAGGAAGGCAGTTGCACTGGTGCAGGAACAGGCAGCTAGGAGTGTGGCGGTCGGGTTGTGGCTTAATATGCTGATCAATCAAGCTCTTTAGGTATGAAGCGGTGACCGTAGAAGTTAAAGAACCAGTAAAAATGCACACATTTAAGTTCCACACTCAATAAATAATATTTATTGCATTTCTCAGATTTGGTAGATTCACAGGCCTTATATATAATAGTTTTAAAGAGAATTTTTAGATTCAATAGTACAACACGTACTACTAAGTAGTCAAACGACTTTCAGAGCTCAGAGCAGATTCAAGACTGCCAAGCCCTCGGCCTTTCCGTCTTTTATATCCACCGCTTGACAGAATCAGAATCAGAATTTAAGTTAGTGACATCTTGTTGTCATAAAAAAAGTGCAACCTGCCAGTATTCAAAACAGCCAGTAATATTCAATCCAAAACCTTTTCGATGAATTCTGAGAGCGTGTAAATTAATTTTCAATTTATAAAATACAATATTTGAGCTAACCATATTGATAAAAAGAATTTAAATTATATAAATCAAAAGTAATCTTCATAGACTAAGCTAGTAAGAAGCTCTATGACATAAAATTTAAAAGGAAAAGTATTGACAGCTTGACAACCTGACGTAGGTGTCATAACATTGAAAAATATGATTATTTTATAAGAAAACGAATCGTTTTAGACCGATTCGTAGAATAATAATGTAAACGTATAAAGGATGCGAAGTATAAGTATATGATGAAAAATGTATTGGCATGGAATAATATGAAGTAAGTATTAAGAGACCTAAGTGTGAATTAGGTGAGAACACCAGCTCACTCAGTGAAATAACTAAAATATGTGGTTTAAAATAGCGAAATACCACAATGTGAAAACTTCTTTTAAAAATATCCCCTTGTTTTCTTTAATCTATACAAAAGTGTCAAAGTAAGTCCCTCAATCCATGTCAAACGGGCTTGACCGGAACGTCGAATACAATAGGAACAACCATCCATTTCATCCCATTGAATGATTGGAAAACTTTTAGTGTATATACCAAATTCATTTTGATTTGGAAAACCCGACTTTTGGTTCTGGGTTCTACGATCTCAGCGATTTATGATTTTAGGAAATGTTTTAGGTCTTTACGTAGAAATCATCAAATCCTGGCAACAGTACGTTAACAAGTGTTTCTAGAGCAATTATCCTGTTTTCCTTGTTCCGCATTTCTCCGTACATTACAGTAAGAGTAGGAACTAGCTAAATGACGGGTAACGAACAAGGTAAATGTTTCAGGGTACCGGGTAGTGACGCAACTACCTCGTTAAGACTATGGGGTTCCTAGTTTACTAACTTAAATAGAAACACGTTTGCTACCCTTGTTCTTGGAGCCCAGGATATAACAACATTTTGGCGCGTTTGTGTATAGTTCTTCCGCATTTTATGAGACAAAGAGCGAGCTATATTACTGTCTTCATAACTACTTAAACCAATTCAAAAATAATTTCTTACCTCCCATCCAATTTAACCTACTGACATAAACGTGAAAGTCCGTATTCCGATATTTAGTCCGTCAGTGAGATTATCAAATAATATTGGTCAGGTATTTGTCGCTTTATCAAATAAATAAAAATTGACAAAGATAAAGCGCATCAAAGTTCAGGAGTGGGGGCTTGTGACGTCACTTTGTCAATATAAAGTGTAGAACAAAGTGACGTCACACGATATTTCATCGCACCGTATCGTCATAATTTTTTCATTACGTCGCAAAAGAAAAATACGAGCTCTATGTTTTAGATTATCTAACTGACGGACTAAAAATAGATATTTTTTATCAACTAGGTACCTTATTACTGTTTTATCTATAGTGACTTTTCAAGAGGCGCAAAGATAAAGCGCATCAAAGTTCAGGGGCTTGTGACGTCACTTTTTTAGTATAAATTGTAGCATAGCGTGACGTCACACGATATTTCAACGCACTGTATGGTCGTATGTTTTTTGTATGTGTGGCAAAAGAAAAAATACCTGTCCAATATGCTTAGGTAATCTAACTGACGGACTAAATAGTTTTTTTTGTCATCATCCCTGTTCAGTGTCAGCAATTATAAGGTATTTGTAACACGGGTAGTCATAACATACTTTTTACCCCAGTAGTACGCTCGCTTGGTATAATTTTAGTCTTGCAAGTGGACGAAGCCACTGATCATTGGCTATAACAGTCATTCTTATTCCCAAGTGATATTTTTGTCCAATCGGTAGAATAGGGCTTAACACAAAAACTTTCGATCTGCTCAAATAATGAGATCGTTTGTTTTTAAAACTAATTCTACAACTAGTGACATTGTAACTAAGTTACATTGAGATACGTACGTCGAGCAAAGCAAAGACAGTAACTCTGAAACTGGTCTAAAACGGCTCTCGTGCGCTCATGCAAGCGACCGCTAGGTAATATCCATCGCATCCAACCTATTATTTATATTTATTTATATTTATATATACTTTATTGTACACCAAGATAAAAAACAATAATACATAATTATGGACACCTTAAAATACCTATTGATAATTTTGAACATCCGAAAAAACCATACTATCAGTCTTCAACTTAGACCCGACCATTGATGTAATAAAAAGAGAAAGATACGTTTCGCGCTAACATGGCGATCAGAAAACCTGGGTCGGCGCACGACTACATGCACCGAAACTCACACATCTGTATTCAGTGTTATCACCAGTACCAAACCTACAGTTACCGATAGACAAGGACAGAGATAGGAGACGGCGCTGTAGTGCGAGTGAAATCGCGTTAGCCACCGAATGTGGACCGAATGTTTACTATAATGAATGAAATGACACGTATCGTGTCTCTCACGCATGTTTGTAATATCTATCTCGCTCTCACAAATATGGCGAAGCAAACATTAAACATTATTGTAATTTTCACCAAATTAACATTTTTGACTGTACTTATGAGTGGTAGTGATCCCGTGTGACTTATTTTTCTTCCTGGTATTATTTCAACACTGTTTAGTTACACAAAAAGTCATTTTGATGCCTATTTATTGCAATAAAAAACATAAAAACACTGAAATTATTGAGCTGTGTGATCAACCATGTGCCGTGCGCGACTGAGTGCCCACTACGGGCAATCACTTAGTTTAGTAGGACCAAGTGCTGTGACCAGTTCCGTCTCTACCTTTTTTTTTAGTTTATTTGTTGTTTGATTAATATTACTGTTTTATTTCATTTTTTTGCATAGCTGACATTCGATTTATGTACAACTAGCCATTGTACGTTAATTATTATACTTAGGTAGGCATCAAGGTGTCGGTATAACTAATTTGAAAATAAATCTTATAACTTTCAAATTAGGTACCATCTAATTAACGTGGTTTTCATTTTAGTAGGTAGGTATAGATATTAGTTATCTTGGAAGGTTAATCAATATTACCGAAAACTGTACCTAAGGAAAAGTATTAGCACATTTTGTTATGATTTTCAAAGTCCATATAAAAATTGTTCACAGCGGCATTCTGATAGAATTCCCACTAGAGCGAAACACTTATCAAGCGGCTCGCACTTGATCGGATTTTTATGTACCCAATGCGACTCGTAAGTTCTCGTTTACAACCTCATACTTTATCTAAACGTTCTAGTATAAAATCATGTAACGAACTTTATATTAGAAGCTTCCACTTTAGGAAGCTTTTAAGCTCAAATAAAACATCAGTTACTGTTTCTTGGATTCGACATGGCTTCATATTTTGGCACCTGTAACAAAATGATGAATCCAACCACTCCAGTTTCATGGAAAAAATCCATGTAGTCATCATAGTCCAAACCTACAATCTCCTAATCCGGGCCATGGTCTACCTTTGCTACAAACTTCATCCAAACCCATTCAGGCGTTAATGCATGATTAATTAACAAACATACAGACTTAAAGCAGGGTGTCTTATAATATGCTAAAATATGGCGTGGTTCCTCAAGCGACGGGAAGGACACATCTACATTTTTTACATGCCCTTAACTTGCACGTTGCAGGAAGGAACACTGCTGAAAATGCAACATTCGTAGCCCTGTAACTATTCAAACATATAATATTCTTTGATATCCAACACTATTATTCACTTTAAACTACCCACTGGCTCGAGAAAGTTACCATTTATGCGAAAAACAGTCAAATGACAGCAATTTTGTGCAATATCTTGCTTTATTAAAGCAATAACTTAGACAAATGTATCGCTTACATTTTGTAAGAATGTAATAAGTCATCTACATAATATTATAGCGACAGAATTTACAATGTTGCTATCGACTTTTAGATCTAAATTGAGACTACAAATATTTTACGAATGATAACTACAAATATTTATGGGAGCTTATATTTTTAGCCTTATTTGTTTCGTCTAGTAGGTAATAACAATTTACAGGTAGATTTCTTCTTGTTCCTACACCCCTAAGGACGGATCGCGGTGTACGTAAATATCTTCCTATGTTTGTTACAAAACTTTTTATCTTACTTAGACTTAGATACCTAATTTTTCTGAAAAAGTTTACTGTCATGGCATGATTAATTCACACCAGAGAATCGTTTACGCAATTTGATAATCAGTTGTAGGTATTAACCCATTCTCATGTGCAGATTGCAAATATGATGCTGTTCTACAGAAGATAATATACCTAAACGTAAACCTGGCAATATACCTACAACACCCGAACACTCCGGTCCGACGCGGCGACGAAAAGATAGCCGAACACGAGGAAGAATTGCGCAGGTTACGATGGAGTATTATAGGGTTATCTGAAGTCCGAAGAGAGGGGGAGGACTCGATAATCCTCAAATCCGGTTATCTGCTCTATTTCCGAGAGGGTGACCGACAGTCCAAGGCTGGTTTCGGGTTTATCATCAGCAAGTCCCTTGTGAACGACGTGGTGAAGATCGAGAGTGCGTCAACCAGGGAAGCGTACCTTATACTCAGAATATCCTCAAGATATTCGCTGAAGATCATACAGGTCTTCGCCTCGACCTAGGCACACCCCGACGACGAGGTAGAGACCATGTATGAGGATATCTCTAGAACCATGCATGATTTCAAAATTCACTTCACCGTTGTCTCTATCTTCACCAAGACAATTATTACCCTACATTGATTACGAGGTCCTTCCTAATGCCTGTGTATGTAAAGTAACACATCGATATTAAGTTGTAAGGGTCAGCCCGTAAGCCGTACAAACTAATTTCACTAATCGGATTACAACTATAATAGTGGGCACATCCGCGAAATTGTTTCGGTTTCGCTCGGATGATCAGTTTAATTGATGTGAGGCAAGCTTGCGATTCTCCTAGTGCAGACTAGCCATACTCCAAGTATGGCTAAAGCCATAGCTTTATAGAAATAATCTTACTGTGAAAGCTTTTTCGACTATCCCAACTGAATGATGCGGAATGGGAATCTTAGGCTATGGGATGCAAAATAAAACTGAATTTTAGGTATTTTTGAGATACCACTTTTTGACTTACGAAGGCAGAAGTATTGTTCAGCGTTCCCGAGTCCTCGAATCCTGGCGATTATGTATGCTGTTCCACTTGTTCCAGCGATTTGCTTGGAAGTTGTTTATGCTGCTTTTTGAAGGAAACACGAGGTTTGTTTAGCATTATGTAGTCTCAGTATAAAAAAAAGGTTTAAAAGATTATAAAAAATAATAGTATAACTACTCGCCAGATTTTCTTACAAAAGAAGGAACTTGAAAAAAAGGAAAAAGAAAGGATAAAAATAATCATTTGGTCTCGAACCCGGGTCTTCTGGTTTCGGGAATGCCCGATTTCTCACCTGAGCTATTACAACCTCGTACATGGTGACGAAATTTACCTTCGTATTCTAATGATATTGTGGCAGTTTTTCATTGCCTGAAAACACGGATAAAACTACGTTTTCTAAAAATGAAACTAAGCTAGATCGATTTATCGCCAACGAAAGGGCCTGCATACTAAATTTCATGAAAATCGTTGGAGCCGTTTCCGACATTCAGATTATATATATATATAGAATACCTTTAAACGAGAGTAGTATATTATTGGGCATTCTATACCACTATCGGCAAGTTGCTCGGCGAGTGCGCCTCGCTGCCGATAGTGGTATAGAATGCCCAATAATTGATAATCGACTCGCCTTTCCACTCGACCGATAAACTCGACCGAGACAGTACATTTTGCTGCGTACTTGATGAGCAACGATGATCATCCATCAACTCTCCGTTTACTTACTCTCTAGTGTATAACTGTATACAACCAATGATCATGCGAGTTTGCTATCGCTCTGAAGGGTGGTACAGAATGCTTAGTAATGAACAATCCACTCGATCAATGACCAGTAACGCAAAAGAGGTTGTGGTAAGTTTATAAATGTTAACGTACTATATACATTCACTCATTTTTAATCGGTTCATTTCCAACAGTAATCATGAAATTTGTAAAACAACCGCAATCGCTGCATGTTGATACAGTCTGCGATGATATTTGTAAGACTAGTTTTCGTCATGGGGAATTATTACCTAACTCAGTACGATGTATCATTTGTGGTCCATCCAATTGTGGAAAAACCAATTTATTAATTGGCCTTCTTATACACGAAAATGGATTAAGATTTGAAAATGTTTATGTTTATTCAAAAACTCTGCACCAACCTAAGTACATTTTCTTAGAAAGAGTTTTGCAACGGGTTCCCGGTATTTCCCTCCAGAAATATCAGGGAAATGAGGAAGTACTAAGCGTTCAGGACGCAAAACCCAACTCCGTGATTATTTTTGATGATGTTGCTTGTGAAAATCAAAATAACATGCGTGATTATTTTGCAATGGGAAGACACAAATGCATAGATTGTTTTTATCTGAACCAAACATATAGTAAAATCCCCAAGCAGTTAGTAAGAGATAATGCGAACTTAATCATACTTTTTAAACAAGATGAAATTAATTTACGGCATATTTATGAAGAACATGTCAACACTGATATGACATGGATTGAATTTCGTGAAATGTGTTCGAAAATATGGAGTGAACCTTTCAATTATGTAGTGATTAATAAGGATTGCTCCAAAAATAAAGGATGTTATAGAAATAAATTTGACACTTTTGTTGTCTTTGATTAAAAATATTTATATTTAAGAGTGTTACCCTCGCGATATTATTATTCTTCAGACATCGCTTAATCAATCACGAACTTTTTGTTACTATGGAAAAATCACTGAAAAGACAAATTGTTGAGGCTGCAGATGCTGTTAAGAAGAAGGTGCGAAAGATGAGAGATGCTGAGCTTAACAATCAGCAAGTACTGGAATCAGTTTTCAAGCCGGTAACAGAACCACTCAACCAAATTGCTAATGTCAGTAAGCAGGCTTGTGTTCCGCATAATATAGAAAATGAAGAAACCGAAGTTCCGTTTATCGATAAAACTTTGCAAAAAGAACCCACAATTAGTAAAGGAACCAATGATAATAACGACAATGAAGACGAATATGAATCTGATATCGAAAGTGACTCTTCGTACAAATCATTAGTTGAAAACAACCAAGGTATTGATTCGTCATCCTGGTCAGTGTCCTCAGAAGCTCTGACCGATATTCCGTTTGGTGTCAGAAAAGAGGGCGGAAAATTGATGTTAGGTTCTGCTCGTATAACGATCAGTGATGAGTATATCATCGTAGCTGGACG
The DNA here is from genome assembly GCA_945859665.1 of Anorthoa munda. Lineage (NCBI taxonomy): Eukaryota > Metazoa > Arthropoda > Insecta > Lepidoptera > Noctuidae > Anorthoa > Anorthoa munda. The sequence continues at coordinate 1,564,806 of OX243913.1, forward strand.
CAAATACCGAAATACGCCTGGTTTAAAACAGTTGCTGTTGAAAAAGAATGTCGATTTAAGCTTGGTTACAGAGAGTGATATGAAACATTATAAGTCGATGCTACTTGACACAAACGCACATCGACGGGACTATGAGCCCAGTAAACCAATCAAAAGTAATAAAGGACAAAAATATTTGCAAATTATTAAGCCTCTATTCCAACTACGAAGTACAATTCAGGACCACCAAACGAAAGGAAAAGGACTACCCTTTACAAAAATGTGGAAGAAAAATGTTGATTTTGTTTATTGGGACGATCCAAATGAATTGGTAGATAGGTTAAAATTACTAATTGCATCTCGAGATGCTGGTAACACAGGATTAGATAATTAAATTATATCTATCATTGAAGAATTGCGTGAAAGTAAAGTTATAAATAAATAAATATTTTAAAATGTGTTTATTTTATTATCAGCTTCTCGATACAATACACCTTAAATATGAACGTAGACAAATTCGGACACTACATTCACAAAAGAATGCGTTTATCAGAGTTATTTGAGTTTAATGAGAACGCATTGTTAAAATTAGAAAACGGAGATTTTGATTTAAAAACATCAAGATTAAGAGGAGTCCGATCTCCAGTAGAAGCAGGCGATGCTGTGAACAAGGATTATGTAGATCGATTGAATGCTAACATGTTAAAAGAATTAAATAACCTGACCGTGAACAAGGATTATGTAGATCGATTGAATGCTAATATGTTAAAAGAATTTAATAACATGATTGGTTCATTGCGCTCTCAAATCATAAAAGACACAAAGGACACAGTTCAGGCTACTTTAAAAGCAAAGATACCTGAGATTTCAACTCATTTGGAAGATAAGTTTTATACCAAAGCAGAGGTAGATAAATTACTACAAAAAACTCCGTAATGGCAAAACAGCAAATTGTTAATGAAATACATAAAGCAGCACGAAGAAATTTCGTTAGACGTCCTGTCATTCTAAAGGGGATCGATGACTTGTGGCAAGCTGATCTGATGGACATGCAAAATTTAAGAAAATATAATAAAGGTCATAATTACATTTTAGTGGTGATTGACTGCTTCTCAAAGTACGCTTGGGCAGAGCCATTAAAATCAAAAAATAAACTTGATGTTACTCATGCATTTAAACGAATACTGATTAACAGCAATCGCAAACCGGTTAATTTACAAACTGATATGGGAACAGAATTTTATAACAACTCATTTCAAACGCTTATGAAGACTTACAATGTTAACCATTACTCAACGTTTTCTACCAAAAAAGCTTCGATCGTAGAGCGACTGATTAAAACTCTTAAAAATAAAATATATAAATATTTTAGTCTGAACGGAAACTATATGTGGTTAGGTATACCGTTAGAGGTTACGTTAAAGATATATAACAACACAAAACATCGTACCATTAAATTTAAACCAATTGAAGTAAATAAATCTTGCGAGTCTGTTATAAAAGAAAATATTAAAAAAGCCTTAAATCATGTAACCGTCCGTAGAAAACCTAAGTTCAAAGTAGGTGACTTTGTTCGTATCAGTAAATACAAACACCATTTTGAAAAAGGTTATACACCTAATTGGTCAACTGAAATATTTACTATAAAAAAAATTAACCATACCATACCAGTAACATATCATATACAAGATCAGCGAAAGCAGGCCATAATGGGAACCTTTTACGAGCAAGAACTTCAGAAATCTTACTATCCTGGTATTTATTTGATAGAAAGGGTTTTAAAAAGAAAAGGATCAAAAATGTTTGTGAAATGGTTGGGTCTAAACAACGAAGAAAATAGTTGGATCGAGAAAACTGCAATAGTGGATTAAAATAATTATATAACGATTACTTTTGCATCATTTCTCTCATTACACATTAGACAATGCAAGGAGGTGAACTTGTTAATACCCTAATTAATAATCTACCGTTCGAACTTCATTTACCCGGCTACAATTATTGCGGTCCCGGAACTAAATTGCAGAAACGTTTATTACGAGGTGACCGAGGTGTAAATAAGCTAGACGAAGCTTGTATGCATCACGACATTGCATATGCAAACCATACAGACTTACCCAATCGCCACAAAGCTGATTTGCAACTACTAAATATGGCTAAACAAAGACTTAAATCGAGCGATGCTGGGAAAGGTGAAAAACTTAGTTCATGGTTAGTGAGCAAAGTTATGAAAGCCAAACTGAAATCTGGTTAAAAACCAGAAAAAAAAAAAAAATCATTCCATTCTGGTTAAATGGTTGGAAAGAAATAGAGGTATTTATTGGAATGAAGGATATATTGACTATAGAGAATTTCGGCGTATAATCGTTCCATATCTAGAAAATAAGGAAATTATTGTAAATGGTTTGGAGAAGGTGAATTGGATAAAGGAACTGTGTGTGAATTGTAAAGTATCAGACCTTGGTACAGAACAATGTCTTAGTTTCTCTGTTTTGCATAAAAAATACTGTGAAGGAAGATCTAATTTTAATTGTAATAAACATCTAAAGCAATGTGCTCTTAAAAATGTGCTTTGTTTAAGGAAATATTTAGAATGGGTATAAATGTATGTACTCATATGTGTAATGTATTTAGATTATTGGTTTTAAGGTTTTTAAATAAAATTCAAAATAATGTAAATTTGCTTTTATTTTGTTAAACACCCCCACGCTACTCCACAAATAACACAACCTAATACAAAATTAAATAAAAACATCATAATGAAAATACAAATATTAACTACTTTACAAAAACGGTTAATAAAAGTCAGTACCTATTAAAGATTTTGATATTTTCTTAACTAAAGACTCAGTTTCGTCCATAACACTGTCGATGGGATCTTGAACAATATATTGAGCGTTTATAATAACGTTTTCACTGTCACTATCACTGTCTATGGTTTGAGGATTGTTGTTACACAGATCTACCACTGAAATTTTTATTAACTTAATCCCTTTTCGATGTAGTCGACTCATAACGAAGGATTTTGTAGGATTTTGCTTTATCGATTTTTCCCTGCACCGTTGTTTTGGTTTTTTATCTTTCGTGACTTGTTTGCTTTGCCCGGGTTCACTGCGAAACATCTCGGAGAATCCCTCGTAAGGATCCTGAGCATACTGGCTGAATACAATCTCGGTGTCAGAATTCTGGAACAAAATATAAACACAATTTATACCACTATTCCGCTAGTATAGCGTTTTAATTGGGTTTTCAATCGAGAAAGTCTAGATTTACTTTAGATTAGTGACAAAAGGCTCTGGAAAAATGCAACACAACACAGCTGCGAACACAATCTCTAATTATAAAACAATCATAAAAAAAACGAATTAAAAATATTTTACTCACCGACATGATAACTTTTGATGGAAGTTAAAAAAATATTAAACAGGTGTTCGCGCCGAATAATATTTCGTAAATGATGACAAAATAACTAAATAATTACAAGTCATACTAATATTGTCAACTAAGCGTTTGTGTCTCAAGACTAAGGCCAATGAACTGCAACGTAGGTAACACTTATACAATGACAAACAACGCCTTGTAAGCATGTTACTTAATCGTAAAACGTTAGTTATTCGAAAATCAACCTTATGATGCATGGTATTTTAGGTGCATAGTGAGATAACTGCAATCAGTGTTAACTTTGTTTACCGATTTAAAAAAAAAAAAATGTGTAATGATATTTTGAAATAAACAGGATTTCAGAAATAAAACAAGTCAATAATTATAATAATTCACACTTTATTTCATTTTTTGTATAATATTAACATTTATTATTTCCTAAAACTAAACTATGAGTAGGTAACACTTAACTTAAAATTATGATCAAAGTAATTCATTCTTAAAAATAAATGCATGCCCCCAGGCTCGGGTTGATATTTGATCCACAGATATCGATCGTTTGTCATCATTTCTAGATAAAGCAACTTTGTTGACAGTCCGAGTAAATATTTCGTGCTTTATTGATTTAAACATATTATTTTTTCTCCGGATTACTCCACCATTAAATAAAATGGTTTCATAGTCTGATAAGTTTAAATCCCTGACCACGCATGATTTTACTCCTTTTGCTTTTTTAATGATACTATTAGGGGTTCTTATAGAGTAAAGTTTCGATCTCAAACCAACAAAATCAGTAATATATTTTCCTCCCATTTCATCTTTAAAGAGACCGGGAACCTTTTTATTTTTTAGCGGTATCTGTAAATCATTTGTGATTTCATAGTTACTGCTGTCAAAATATTGTAAAAAATTATATTTCAAATCATTGTAAAAATCGTTGGTGTATATTTTATAGACAAAGGAATCGGTATCTGTGTAACATAGCTGCACTCGATCTTTATAAAAAGGCTTTACAATATTGTAATGAAAGTAATACATGTGTGCTTTTGAAAGTTCTAATACAGTGAAACCTATGTATATAGGTTTATCTAAAATAATTTGATCAGGTTTCATTTGTATTGCAACTAAATTTTCTGATAAAATAGATGCACTGTGGAAATAGGGGTTGGCTATAAGTTTCTCAGCGGATATAAATTTCTTAGTTCGATTGGACTGATCGCACCATTGATTAACTAAATGTACGGTTACTCTATTTTCAGTATTTTCTAATGTTTTTCCAAAAACACTGTTATTTAATAACTTAAAAAAGTCTTGTTCGAAGGAACTTTTTGCTTTCTGTCTTAATTGAGTATTTAACTCTATGTACTGTTTTAAATACGGACTCTGTCTAAAAGTAATTGCTCTATGAATTTTACGTAATATTAAACCATGTTCTAAACATTTTTTTAAATGAACGTAGTGAATCACGTAGTTGTACTTATTATACAAATTTGCTATTAATTTCTTTGTTTTACCTCCCGGGGGTACACATTTTTCGGGACAAAATGGTAAGTCATTATGGTCATTATGTAAATGCTCGGGATACAATAGATCGACTTCTAATATGAAGCCCCAGTTTGCGTTATCCTCTATAGTGGTAACATTAAAATTTGCTAATTCGTTATCACTTAAAAATCTGAAACTAGAGTATGGTAAATACTGACACATGCTAAAACCGTAAAGATTATTACAATCTAAATATACTATGAAACTCTCAGGTTGTGATGGATTATATTCAGGCATGTATTTGTGATTGGCTCTAGCATGCCGATGGGAACACATGCACAAACCGCCGCGTATACCGCTTTGTATCATTCTGATGATAGCTAAGTCCGACACGAGTTCTAACTGAACGCCCGTTTTTAGCAACATTGCATCGAAAGATAAACTAGGTGCAGTAATGTAAAACGCTGGGTCAAGACTGTAATATTGTTTACAGGTTTTCCGAAAATTTTGAAATATGTCTGTTAACAAAAGCACATCCGTTTTTAAGTATAGATCCGTATACTCGCCGAGGTTATTAATATTGAATTCAGCCCAAACAGCCTGTGCGTGATTATAATCCTCATCTGTAATGTCTTCGTTAGTCAAATAATTATAAAAATTACCCTTAGACGGCAATGATTTTTGATCGTAACATTTCCAATTGGTCATGTAATCATAAGGATATATACCTTTTCTTGTCAATAAATTAAACTGTCTGTCTTTAGAAAAATGAAATCGAAGATTAACAAAATCTTCCACCTGCAATGTTTTAGCGAGCTTGTCTAAACTTGTCCCTAAAAAGTTGAATGAATCTAAAAATCTTATACAAATAAACTCATTATCAGCAATAGGAATAAATTTGGTAAATGCGACGTATTTTTCTTTAGTCTTAGGGATTATTTTAATTGGGCCTGGAATTTCGCCTAACTTTTTTATAAATAAATGACAATCGTACCCGGATAAATTGTGAAAAAATATTGGTATAAATTTTGGTACTTTATGTTGCAAATTACAGTGTCGATGTGCTGCACCTCGATACAGGCCTGTAATATGACAATGATCTCTTACTTTATCGGTCAAGAGTAAATTGTCGCAAATATGACACCTAACGGCACGTTTGAACTCTAGAGAATTGTCATCAGTGAATATCATAGGCTCGCTTTTGGATATAATCTGATGTATTTGTTTTACATCCTCAGTAAGAAAATTTATAAATTTTGAAACACAATCATTGCCGCGATAACTTCTATAGCCTTCAACGCTATCATTTTTATTTGATGACACGACATTGTAAGCGAATGCAGCCGGCACGTGGCGTTTAGAGTATGACGTATTAGCGGTGTTGAAATCATCGCCGGAAATGGGTTCAAGTAACGTTTCGAAATCAGCGTATATGACGAATGGAATGTTTTGTTTCCTAAATGAACCTTGTTCTGGTAAAACTGTGACGATCCCCCCACACAAGTGGGATTCAATTTGACTAAGCGTTGGAAAAAACAATAAACAAGTTTCACAGAAATATAGTTTACCATGATGTTTGGTCATCTGATTTCTAACTAAACGAGATAAATCTTTGATAAGACAGTAATGAGAATTATTATTGTTTTCTATAAACAGTAGATGGATACTTTTATTAGACTTATTATTCAACGTTTTATAAAGCGGTCCAATAATTGTCTTCTCGTTTTTTAAACCATACACATATATATTAACAGAAGGATTATTTTTCTCAAAGATAGCTATGTCCGAAAATGTGATTGGAAATGTCAAATTATTAACATTCAAAACATCCTGAAAGCGGGGATAAGACGAAATCCTATCGGGATGTCTATTTGTGGGGTACAATGCCGCCACAACACACCACAAAAAGCAATACTCATCATTGTTCCGAATATTCAAACAAGCTCTTTTACTTTTTATGAATTTCGGCAAAGTTAAAAATTTAGATCCGCTGAGAGGTTGATATTTATTAATATTTAATTCTAAATGTGAATTGCATAAAAAAGTCCAACCACTATCCCTTTCCTCAAATTCTTCAATTTTTTTTAGTAGTAAATCAATAGTTAGTTTATAAATAGAATCAAAATCGTAATTAAAATGTGTAATAATGTTGTTTGTACGGAATGATTTTATTTCTTGTTGATCATTTTTATACATAAGAAACGAAGCAAACAGTTCAAAATTTATTTTGACAGAGGTGTGTTTCTCTATTGAATTGTCTATTAAATGTTTGACTTGTGTACTAATACTTTTGAGAAACACCTCAGGAAAACTATGTATTTGTTCACCTGTCGCTATGATTTTGTAACTTTTGATTCGTTCTTTAAAAGAAGAATTAATAATTGCAACATTATCATACATAGGGATAGAACTATTGTTTTTATGTACATTGCTACGTAAATGACCAGACCATCGACGATTGTCTACAAATACTTTACAATCAGAGCAGTGAGGCATTATATTATTGTTTGAAATCAAAGAACACTTGAAATTATTAGTTCAATAAATTTGGATTAGATAATACTTACAACTAATATTCACCGTCTTAGGTATACCAGACAAAATATTTTATATAATTAGTACAACTTGGTCAGGACAATTTTACGCTGATTTCAAGATCCTTGTGTAATTTTTCACAGGCAAGTCGGTAATTATGTTTAGGCAGGATGTATCTGAAAAAAAAAAAAAAATGGATGCATTAGGTACATAATCTGATTAGGTAAGATAATGGTATATTCTGGGAAGAAAAATATATTTCATAATTACCTGCAAAATATGAAACTATGTATACATAAGAGTACGTGTATCTGCGTGGTCCAAATATGTAGTTATACTTCAAGTAATTTAATAATTCTTCACAGGCAAGTCAGTAATTAATATTATGTTTAGGCAGAATATATCTGAAACTAAAAAAAATGGTTTATTGGTACCGATGAAGAATTAGGTAAAAAGCTGTAAATTCTAGAATGAAAAATAGTCATAATTATTGTAATGTTCTAAATAGTTATCGTATTATTGTTGTGTTATATTATATATTGTGCAGGTATTTGATAATTACCTGCACAATATGAAATGATTCATACATAAGATTATGTATTTGCGTGATCCAAATATGTATGTATATTTCAGCACCCCGATATAACGAACACAGTTGCTCCAGTAGCTGAAATTGTTGTTGTTTCTGGTGTGAGATCAATTAAATATTTATTTATAATAATTAACTTGATTGTACTGTAACAGTTTAGAAAGGTGCTCGCTCCGAGAGACTTTGAGGTAATAAATAATATTTTAGGGATTTTTTTTTTTGTCTACAAAGCAGAAAAATATTTCATCATAAAAGTTGTTATTGCCTAATTGTTACACGTGTGCTAAACATAATTATTTATTTCGCAAACACAATAATCAGCTATTTTGGTTAGGGTTGGTAACAACTTGGTAGGCATTCAAATATACAAATTTCACACAATGCACTTAATCGATTTAAATATATCATAGTATGTCGATAGACGACATGACGATGACGATATCATATAACGTTCATGGTTTCGTCATGCCCGTTACCGTAGTTACAGGAATTATATTATCTATTTATTTTAGGAAATCTAGAGAAGTACGCGGTAGACGGCAGTAAGTTCATTTTTTCTACACGAAACCTAAATGTAGATGATGAAATAATTACCTTGGAAACATTTATTTACTTCTTTAAAATAATAAAATCTATCTGGTTTGTGGCGATTCCGTTCACGCTATCGTTTGATCAGCCCTAGCTTATTTCGCTGCATCGACATTCGATACAGTATAAAATTTTCCTTCGTCTTCATTTTACCAACGCGTATAATACGACTATAGAAAAAGTTACTTTAACAAAGCAATACCGGATTGATTGTAGTGGATTTAACATTCCTAACTTATAATTCGATTTTAACTTATAAGCCACAAGTTTTTCTGTTCGGTACAAAGTTTTCGCAGTCTGCAAGTGCAACGAAGTGCTCTTGTATAATCGGTCTACAAACACTCCGTGTCGCCTACAATATCAGTGACGGCATTGTCGATAGCCATCCGCTGCTGTCATCACCAGCCAAGTCATCAAACCGAGTGGAACTTCTGATCGGAAAATAATGTAAGTCTGATAAAATAGTCTGTTCGTTTTCATGGATCACACTTGTGATTAGCCTGTCATTTATAACTACATATATTTGTTTGTGAGCGCGTTACTTCACAGATCACCCGATCTGTACATAGTTAGCTCAGTCTCAGTGCTATCCCATTTAAATATTAGAGAACCAGTGTTTGCCCGAACACTTGTGTCCTATAGTATGCCCAGCGCAATGGACATTACTCCATTGGATTAATTAATAATAATTGTGTGACTACATTTCCTCTATCTTTATTTCAGGTCAGACTCTGAGTGTGATTACTCGCAAGCATCGATCACTGGACACAAAGTGAAGGCCAGTCGCAATCCGTCTGCAGACAGCAATGGGAAACGCAAGATGCAGTCACAAACAACAACCGTAACTCGTAGCAGGTGAATAATATTTTGAATTTATTATCTCCTAGTTCTGATTAAATTAAAATAGTAAAGTAGTACGTTTCCACTAATTGAATTATAATAGTGCAATTTGCATAAGTATTCCATTCGCTGATTAGTCACTTGTAATATTTTCTACAGAAATATCCGTGGTGTCGTTCATAAAATATTATGCGATTGTGTGCGCTGCTTACACACCGTTGTTATTTTTTGTTTGCCCCTGCATCTCTCGTTGTAAACATTAACTAATAACAGTTTTCGTTATTATTTCAGTAAAAAAACCAACACTGGCATGGACATATTCGGCATCAGTAAAAACCGCGACATCCCACACAAAGAACATTCATCGGATCACCTAACTTCATTCTTTGTGAACCGCGTAGCCAGCGGATGTGAGCGCCGAGCAACGAGCACCGACGGAGAGTACTACATCGACTGCAAGGTGTACAAGGCTGACGACGCTCGCCTCACCGACTCCGCCGAGCTGTGGAAGAAAGCGCTCGTCCGAATCAAGTTCCAGACCGACGCGGACTCTCCTCAGTGGCGAAAACTACAAGAGCTCGTGCGTGCGGCTGATATTTTGTTTCCAGACAAACCAACATTTTATGATAATTAAACCAAGTACCTAAGTTACAGTTGTTTATTATTTACAGTAACAACCCGTTAACGCTTTAGTCACAAGCTTTGGTTTGTTACAATCATCGGCCACCATCACTCTCGCTCGACATTCTGTTAACAGCGAATACAAACTCGAGTGATCGGTCGAGTGCAGTAAGTAAACGGAGAGTCGAGTTGATAGTTGACAGTTCATCGTTCTCCGAAACGCCGCATACTGGTCAGACGTATGGAATATAGTGGTAAGGAGTAAGTTACTAGTCAATGGTCGAGTAAAGCTCATCCAGTACGCGACAAAATGAACTGTCTCGTTCGAGTGTATCGGTCGAGTTGAGTGGCGAGTCGAGTATCGATTTGCTCGAATTATCGTTCCAAATCAAGTTCTCAGTACAATGTACTGTCTCGGTCGAGTGGAGAGGCGAGTAGATTATCAATTATTGGGCATTCTATACCACTATCGGCAGCGAGGCGCACTCGCCGAGCAACTTGCCGATAGTGTTATAGAATGCCCAATAATATACTACTAACGAGCAATTTTTGTATGATAAAGTAACTACCTATATAAAAATTTTGGGACCGTAATTAATTGTTTGTTTGTAGGATGAAATCTCTGGAAATACTGATCCGATAAGAATTGACACCCGCGAACGTGCGAGCGAACGGACGTATCACGGATCCTGTGTGTAAATTAATTGCAATATATTATATTTTAATACCCAAAGTTTTTAAATGGGTACGAAATGTAGCGGCTGTGATGCTGTTATGGATGACTCACTATTCATGCAGTGTTCACAAGAGAGATGCAAGAAGAAATTTCTTCTGAAGTGTCCGGCCTTAATGAAGGAAAAAGTTGAAGCTGGCATGCAGGAATTCAAGGATCAGGGGATTTGTCCCGAATGTGTATGTACAATGGCGAAAAGGGGTGATTCTAACATGACTGTCAGAGGAACTGCAATCATCAAAAAGACGTCTTCATCGAGTAGCTTCGTAAACACCGCGGAGCGAAGCAATCGCCAAAATAAAAGTGAAACAGCGGTGAATAATGAGACTCAACTTCTAGATGAGATACGTGAGTTTAGGAGAGAAGTTAAAATGCAGTTGGAAGAGCAGCGCAAGGAATATATTTTATAAAAAAATAGTTTAATTAACACGGAAACTGAGTTAAAACAAGTGAAACAAATATTGGAGGTAGTACAAGAAAAAGCAAACAAAGTTGAGATCCTAGAAACAAGAATTAAGATCCTATTGGCTTAAGATCCTAATGGAAAAAAATGAAAACCTAGAAGCTAATCTTCAAAAAAGTCAGGTTCCAAATCAAAGAGAGCAAGACCTTAAAGGACCTGCACTATCTTTTGCAAACGCGGTCAAAGATAAGCAGGTAGTCAGAAATAAAGTAGCAAAGGAATGTGTGGCCACAAAATCTGCGAAAATTGTTTTGAATGACGAGCTGAGCCACGTAGTATATAATGAGAAAAAGTATAAGGACGGTGAAAGCGGAAAAAAGGAAGAACCTGAAAAGGAAGGAAACTGGACTACAGTTACCAAGAAAAAAAACAGATATTCGACCAACGAAGTAAAGAAAGGCGGAAATACAAGTGCAAATGATATACAGGGCATGGAAAAGAAAAAATATTTACATGTTTGGCGTTTGCATAAGGAAACAACAGCGGAAAATATAGAAAAACATGTAAAAAAATTATACGAAGATGAAGTACCCGTGAAAGTCGAACAAATAAAACACAAGACTGAAAGGGATTACGCATCCTTTATAATAGGGGTTCCCGAAAGCAAGTACGAAAAGTTGTGTCAACCGGAAAGCTGGGCAGTTAACATTGAGTTCGCGGAATGGGTGTGGTTTCGTAGAACAAGCAAGCCCAGAACCCCCATACGGCACCGTAGAGATACTGTACCAAAATGTGCGAGGGTTGCGAACAAAGTTGGAGGAATGTTACACAAATATTTCAACTGGAAGTGCGGACTTATTTGCTATTACCGAAACAGGCTGCAACGACTCCATACATGACGCAGAAATAATTCCACCAGGATATACGATTATACGGTGTGACCGAGCAGACGGGCGTAAACAAGGTGGCGCGTTTCTCGTGGCCACACCGCGTTTTGAATTGCGGCGAGTATCACTGCCTGATGTGAACATTGACAAGCAGGTATTTGAACTTGTGTGTGCTACAGTGTACCTACATAACCGATTTATGTTTTTATTTTGTATTGTTTACATTCCGCCTACTGGTAGTGATAATGAATACATGGTATTATTTCGCTTAATTGAACAATTTTGTTGTAAATACAGGGATATAGTGGTTGTAGGTGACTTTAACTTGTATTCTTGTTCTGTAGCCATAAGAAATTATTATGAATATTTTTATACTTTTTGTGGATTCACTCAGAGTAACACGGTGGGCAATTGTAGTGGTCGTCATTTGGATTTGGTGTTGAGTACATTGACGGAGGGAGGGCGTGTGAGTGTGCGCGCGTCGGAGACGCCGCTCGTGCCTGTGGATGCTTATCATCCACCGCTCGAGATATCGGTCAGCACAGGCTCCCGTCGGCGTCGGCCTGGCTCGGCGGGCCCGGCTACACCCAGCTCGGTGGGCTCGGCTGCACCCTTCGTAGACCCAGGTGCGCCTAGAGGTTGGAACTTTAACAAAGCCGACTTGTTGACAATATATTCATTAATTGCAGCTATAGATTGGACTCCTTTGTATGAGTTGGACTCGGGGACAGGTTTGGATTATTTTTATAGTGTTATTAATTCTGTTATAGATGACTGCGTTCCCAAAAAAAAGCGAAGTAGTGTAAACTCGGGGTATATTTATCCTGAATGGTACACTAGTGAAATAATTAGCGACATAAAATGGAAGGCACGCCTACACAAACGGTACAAGGCAAGCGGGTCGAGGGTCGATTACGAGGTTTTTGCTAGATGTAGAACTAACATTAAAAAGATGATGGTAGTCGCACAGGAACAATATCGTGGCCGTGTTCAGAGTCAAATGATGAGTAATCCTAAATCTCTGTGGAATTTTGCTAAATCCAGGAGAGGCAGGAGAAGTCCGCAGGAGATTTTGAAGGATGGTGAGGTATTGTCAGGTCAACGTTGTGCGGAGGAGTTTGCGAAGTATTTTTACTCGGTCTATAGGGCAGAGCCACCTGTGTTGGATGTAGACGCGGCTATAGAGAAAGCAGGTAGTGGGAACGGAGCGGCACGAGTGCACTTAGACCAATTGCAGTTGGTGGACGTATGTCGCGCACTTCAAGACCTGAAGCCGAAACGTTCCGTAGGCCCTGACGGCATTCCGCCTTACATATTTAAGGATTGTAGGTCAGTGCTAGCTAAGCTGCTTCTTCACATTTATAACAAGTGTCTAGAAGCTGCCGTATTCCCGGAGAGATGGAAAATGACTCGCGTTGTTCCTGTTCCTAAGGGGGGGTCAGCAGAATCTGTGGATGGGTATAGGCCAGTTGCAGTATTGTCGACGCCGGCAAAAGTACTGGAAACTGCCATCCACAAGATTATTTATCAACAGGTTAGCGCACAGCTCACAGACGCTCAGCATGGTTTTCGACCGGGAAGGAGTACCACCAGTAATCTTCTCTGCCACATGGCTCATCTGGTACCCACAGTGGATAGTGGGGGGCAAGCTGATGCTGCTTACTTCGATTTTCGAAAAGCATTCGACTTAGTCGATAATGACATGTTGCTTGCAAAGTTAGCTGGTGTTGGTTTCACCCTACATTCACTCCAGTTTTTTGCCAGCTACTTAAGAGATAGGAGACAGTACGTGGAATATGCGGGACACGTGTCAGATCCGTATTTCAGGAGGTCTGGTGTTAGTCAGGGCAGTAACCTTGGACCTTTGGGGTTCCTCCTGGTGGTTAACGACCTACCAGAAGTAGTCCAAGACGCTCACTGTTTGTTGTTTGCCGACGACCTCAAATTGTCCCTCACAGTGGAAAAGGGCGAGGACTGTGACAAGCTACAAAGGGATATTGACAGGGTAGTGAGCTGGAGCAGAGTAAACCTGTTGCAGTTCAACATCTCGAAATGTGTGACAATTACTTTTTCTCGTGCACACAATCCCATCGTGCATGACTATCATATTGATGGCTTGCCTATGACACGGGTCACGGAAGTCAAGGACTTGGGGGTAAGTTTTAACACCAGCTTGACATTTCGTGATCACGTTATGCGTTGCTGCAAGAAAGCATATAGAAATTTAGGCTTTATGCTTCGTACGGTCCGAGGGTTCACGAATATGAAAGCCATTATAGCTTTATATAATGCATTGGTTAGGAGCCAGCTAGAATGTAACGCAGTCATCTGGTCTCCACATGAAGCTAAATATAGTCTCATGCTGGAGAAGGTACAAAACAAATTTATTAGATTTTTGTATATGAGGTATTACGGTGTTTACCCATTTTATCCCTTAATGTATCCTACTTTATTTATTTTAGGTATGGTAGGATACAATCAGTTGAGGGTTAGGAGGGAACTGGCACTCACCTCATATATTTTCAAAATATTGAGAGGGAAGGTGCATAATGCAACTGTTTTAGGACAGGTGTGTCTGTGTGTTCCGGACAGGTACGTCTGGCGACGCCGGCGGCGTCTTTATTTCAAGTAAACTTTAGAAGTACTTTTGAATTGTCAAACAAAAAATTAATAAAAAGATGACTCTAGTTGCAAATTCGCAAGCGTCTGTAGGTCTCAATGGAGAAGAATTTGCAAGAAACTCCCCGGACACTCTTTTCCATCAGTTTTAATTACAAGTTTTTGGTTACATCATTCTTGTTGAAAAAATACATATATGTGAGAACGATGTAAAAAGACGTGTACGTAAGAGCGTCTAGAGTAACAAATAATTAAAAAAAAAGCACTTTAACAGGCCGAGACAGCTAAGTTATGACCAATCTCAACTGATGGCGCCCGTTCACGAACATGACGCATGGATCGGCACCACTCAGCTCAACCATCATGAAGGGAACCGAATGATCCAACACATGTACCACCATCAGAGAGAAATTAGAGAGAGCATGACACACTCAACTGCCAGGGCACACAGAAGTCAACGAACGACACATAGGTACAGTGAATGGAAGATTTATCTACAGTCGGAACATAGTACTCACACATGTGCTGTGCAATTATATAATACTAAAAGAAATTGAGTTTATACAATACAAAAATTTTCATACAGTCTTCAGCAGGTCCAACAATACTTCGATACTTTTCTGCCCATCACTAATTGTTCTTGCGCCCTAGTGGCTACGGAGCAGGACCAGCATTGAGCCAAGCATTTTTATAAGCGATGTAATCCCCCAACTTATAATATGCTTGCCTACATAGTGTGCGTTTTATACAAGTCTTAAATTTCGTCTCATTTAGTTGTAGAATGTGGGGAGGAATTTTATTGTAACATTTTATACAGTACCCCATAAAAGATGATGCTACTTTAGCCAGCCTGAAACCTGGTTGAATTAGTTGGTCCCTATTTCTAGTAACATAATTATGTCTGTCGCCGTTTTTACTAAAAAGATGTAAATTCTTTCTAACATACATGATGTTTTCATAAATATATTGACAAGGTACCGTCATGATGTTAATGTTCTTAAACAGTTCCCTTAGAGAATCGCGCCGGCGAAGATTGTATATCGCTCTGATGGCTCCTTTTTGCAGAATAAAAATTGACTCAATGTCTGCAGCCCTTCCCCATAGTAAGATACCGTAAGACATTATACTATGAAAATAACTAAAATAGACTAATCTTGCGGTATCGACATCAGTAAACTGACGTATTTTTCTAACAGCATAAGCTGCCGAGCTTAGCCGCCCCGCAAGTGATATTAAATGAGGCCCCCATTGCAACCTCGAGTCTAGCGTGATCCCCAGAAAAACCGTTTTATCGACGAATTCTAGCTTCTCCTTGTTTAATAAAATGTCACAATCATTACTTTTGACATTCGGCAAGACAAATTTTATGCACTTAGTCTTTTTAGCATTTAAAACTAGATTATTAGCTGTGAACCAATTTTGAACCTGTCGCAAGACGGTATTTACATCGTCAACGTTACTCGTACGTCTATTTATCTTAAAAATCAACGAAGTGTCATCAGCAAATAACACCATGTTTAGATTGTTTTTCAATAGATGAGGTAAATCGTTAATGTAGACTAGAAACAAGAAAGGACCCAAAATTGAACCCTGGGGTACCCCCATTTTCACGGTTAACCCGGACGAATTGACACCGTTTATTTGAACTAATTGCTGTCTATCATTTAAATAAGATTTAACTAAACTCAACGCTGATTGGCCTAGCCCGTAATGCTCAAGTTTCAAAAGTAATGTTTCATGATTAACGCAATCAAATGCTTTCGACAGGTCGCAGAAAACCCCTATGGCATCTTGTGCCACTTCCCACGCTTCAAAGATATGTTTTAATAAGTTGACACAAGCGTCAGTCGTACAACGTCCTTTGGTAAAACCATACTGTTTATCGTGTAGGATGTTATTCGTATTAAAATGAATGAGCATCTGATTTAGCATTATCTTTTCAAATATCTTGCTGAAAACCGGCAGCACCGATACTGGTCTATAATTATTTGTGTCTTTACTGTTCCCGGATTTAAAAAGTGGTATAACCTTACTATGTTTCATTAGATCCGGAAAGACTCCTTGATCTACACACAAATTAAAAATTAAAGCTAAGTACGGCGCTATAGTCTGAATAATGGAGGTACAAACTTTGATGGACATTCCCCATAGATCTTCGGTCAATTTGATCTTGATTTGCTTAAAAGCTTTTATTACTGTTATTGGGTTTACATGTGAAAAGTTAAATTCTGTCGGGCAGGCTGAAACGTTTGCGTTTAATAAACCAGAAGCAAGTGAGGGCGAAGAATTTAGGGTTTCAGTAGTTTTAATTGGGATGCTGGTAAAGAAATCCAAAGTTGCAAATTCTTGAGCAACTTTTTTGTTATCTCTAATAAGTCCATTTGTAGTTTCAAGCGTGTAATCAGTATTATTTCTTTTGTTCCTGTTCGTTTCATTGTTCGTTTCATTTTCTGCGGTTTTAACTTTATTGCCAATGTATAAAGCCTTAGCTACTTTACACGTATTTCTAAAAATTTTTGAATAAGTAGAAACATACTTGTTAAAAGTTTCAGTGTTAATATAAGGCTTACTACTTTACTTTACTTGTTACTTTTCCTGAGTCCTTCAGTCGCCCAGTCACTGAATAAAAACTAAGGGCATACAGTTTTAGTTTTCTTCCTAAAAGTATTATTGAACTCCTTTTGGATTACTGAGAAAACTTTTTTATATATATAGGGACGACTGTGTAATTGTCAGGAAAAGCCATTATTGCATGGGTTCTTTCGGGCTAGATGTTAACCAAACCAACTTCTTTGCTTGTATGTAGGCTCACAATGTAACTGATCACGTTATGTATTGGCGAATAACTTAAACGACGTTCCACTATTACACGTAGTTTTATCTACACGAACAATCGGTAACTCTCACTGTTGACTGTATTCTCTTTAGGTTTTTATCACGAATTCACCACTCAATCCAACCCTCCATATTCTCCCTCGATTCCTTCTCCCTTTTTTGTTCGCGCCAAAAACTAGCGTAATGTGTTAACGTCAAGTTGACATCTGTCAAAGTCATTTGAAACCATAGCGCTCTTCAGAACGATATCTTAGAAATGCCGACACGGCCTCCTGACATTTTGCGAGGCCGCGAGCATTTAACAATCTTTATAATGGCTCGTCAAATCTCACACACCAAAGAAAGTAACATTCCATTTGGATCCGCTCGTCCATTCCTGACATGCATACTCTGCGATATCATACGGTGAAGACCAGACGCACAAGATCCTTTAGATCAACCAACAACTCATCATATCATGTGTGGAACGGGCGCACAAGGCCCTTTTCAATCAACCAACGACTCATCATACCACGCAAAGTATACCGGGCGCACTGGGCCCTTTCGACCAACCAACTATTCACAGCGTGGCATGGACCGGGCGTGCTGGGCCCCTTCGACCATCCACCTGCGCAACGCGTGGCGTGGACCGGGCGTACTGGGCCCCTTCGACCACCCACCTACTCACAGCGTGGCATGGACCGGGCGTACTGGGCCCCTTCGACCATCCACCTGGACAACGCGTGGCGTGGACCGGGCGTGCTAGGCCCCTTCGACCACCCACCTACACAGCGTGGCATGGACCGGGCGTGCTGGGCCCCTTCGACCATCCACCTGTACAACGCGTGGCGTGGACCGGGCGTACTGGGCCCCTTCGACCACCCACCTACTAACAGCGTGGCATGGACCGGGCGTGCTGGGCCACTTCGACCATCCACCTGTACAACGCGTGGCGTGGACCGGGCGTACTGGGCCCCTTCGACCACCCACTTACTCATAGCGCGGCATGGACCGGGCGTACTGGGCCCCTTCGACCATCCACCTGGACAACGCGTGGCGTGGACCGGGCGTGCTGGGCCCCTTCGACCACCCACCTACTAACAGCGTGGCATGGACCGGGCGTGCTGGGCCCCTTCGACCATCCACCTGTAAAACGCGTGGCGTGGACCGGGCGTGCTGGGCCCCTTCGACCACCCACCTACTAACAGCGTGGCATGGACCGGGCGTGCTGGGCCCCTTCGACCATCCACCTGTAAAACGCGTGGCGTGGACCGGGCGTGCTGGGCCCCTTCGACCACCCACCAACCTACCTAACGAACCTGGCTTGCAACAAACGTCAGGTCGGTCTCGAAGCACCAAGGGTGCCATACCTTCCAGATGCTTAACACATCATACTATGTCACATACTCCAAACAACAGGTCACCAAAGCACCGGAGGCACCAGGCTCCCACCTTCCATCAGACATCAAATCAACAGGTATTATGGGTGCGTTCACAAACACTCCAAACTCACAAACAGTCAGATCCAGAACAACCACCTGCAGGCCACGCAAACATCTACTCCACATGAGAATGGAACCCGCAACACACAGAGCAGCATCCAGTGGCCCAGCCACAGCGCCATCACAATGGTAGTAAAAATTAATGAACGGCATAAATAACCCCATGAAGACACACTACCAATATGAAGAAATTACAAAATTTCTGTGATAAGTACTGTCACTAAAGCACTAACCACTATATTATGACATATTCGAATATCTTTACATAGAGACAATTTTATAACACAAAATAACATGTCTGCACTCACCAATCGATGTCTGCAAGCAAAGGTGTATAGCGCACCCTTAACTCACCAACCAAGTTCAAGCCAGAGATTCAACCCTAGACCCCAAGTAATAATTGTGGACAAGGCAGTCAAACAATTAGGTAACAATCACACAGCAATTAAAAAAATCAATCATCACATAAATTGTAAAATGAATACACCGTCAATGAGTAACAGCAAAGATTATCATACTATGTTTCTAAGGCACAAAAGTTAGACTTTTGTGAAAACCATAATAATCTACAATTTGAAACAACCTTGAATCTGTAATGTGCAATCAATTGCTTTTTCTTTTTTTTCCACTTATTTTCTTTTAACAGACAAAAACATTGTATATTGTAGTGTACAAGAAGTTCAACGGCTTTACAATGTAATTTTTGTTTAACCAACTGCATTGGAACCACAAAAGGGTGGTAAAGTTTCTTTTTTCCATGAACATAAAAATAAAGTGACCTTACCAGCTACTGTAGATACTTTCCATAACCAGATGTTTGTTAAATCTGAACTTTCTCATGCGCAGCAGATTCTTCAATTACCATTAACTTTAACACAACATACTACCAGGCAGGTAGCGTTGAGAATCCCATCACTTGAGGTAATTTTCAAACTTGTTAACCATGTTTCCAAAATAGTCATGATGTTCTCCGGGCCATGATTTGCAAAATCAAGTCTTGATTTTAGTTCCTGGTTTTTCTACCAATTAATTGGAATCTTTCCAGTATTCTTTCAATTAAACTGAACAGCTGAGCTCAAAAGCCTGAAGGATTAATTTAAAACAAACCATTTTCAGGCACTTTTCAACTAAACTAACATTTACCGGTCTTAGTGCAAATGATAATTATGTGACTTTAGTTATCTTCATTAGTTTAAACTAGTTACTATTATTGTAAACTCTCCAAATTTAATTGAGCAAGAAGTAGACCTTTCAATAAGCTTTCAAACCGTCAAGATCAAACTTTATGGTTGAGGAATGTTTTTCAGTCACTCCTTGTGCTGCAAATAAGATTATGTTCTGACCGAATACCCGTCACACAAGTCTTCATGTATTTGAAGTTTCCCGCTAGGTACCGACTTTCTTTCAGTAGGTAATTTCACTGATCACAAGTTGTTCGATTGTTATTTCACTAGTCTCCTAAATATCAAGCCCTTATATCCCACGATCTGATATAGGGACGACTGTGTAATTGTCAGGAAAAGCCATTATTGCATGGGTTCTTTCGGGCTAGATGTTAACCAAACCAACTTCTTTGCTTGTATGTAGGCTCACAATGTAACTGATCACGTTATGTATTGGCGAATAACTTAAACGACGTTCCACTATTACACGTAGTTTTATCTACACGAACAATCGGTAACTCTCACTGTTGACTGTATTCTCTTTAGGTTTTTATCACGAATTCACCACTCAATCCAACCCTCCATATTCTCCCTCGATTCCTTCTCCCTTTTTTGTTCGCGCCAATAACTAGCGTAATGTGTTAACGTCAAGTTGACATCTGTCAAAGTCATTTGAAACCATAGCGCTCTTCAGAACGATATCTTAGAAATGCCGACATATAGAATATTACCATCATTCACTGTAAGGTCTTGATCACTTAGCTTACTAATTAAACTGCTGTTAAATTGATTTAATTTACCGAATGTTATTGGTCTGGATTGAATCTGGACTTGTTGAATTGGTATGTTGGACTCAAAGGTTACCAATAGCCCACTATGATCCGAAGGCAGACAATTTATAATGGCTTTGTCTAAGTAGTCGCAGCAACAAAATACATTATCAATACATGTAGCAGAAGTCACAGTTGTTCGTGTTGGTTCCATAAACATATGTGACAAATTAAATGATTTGAAGAGATTTAATAATCTACTGCTATCTGAATTACTCTCTAAAATATTTATATTAAAATCACCACAGATTATGATTAGTTTATTTCCAGTTGCAAGTTTTGCCAAAACATCTTCCATCACTGACTCAAATATAGAGTAGTTACCATAATTGGGGGGTCTGTAAACGCACACTATAACATGCTTATGCTTATGCAGTCGAACCAACCTTTTAAGAGAGGCGCCGCTGACGCGTGCATTCCGCACGCTCAACCTTGTGGCTGTTGAGACGGACCTATTCTGCTGTACTCTGGGTGAATTCACAAGGAGTGCATTTTTTAAGATTTGTTATGAATAAAATTTGTTATGTAAACTAATTAGCATAAAATTAGGTAGTTTAGATATCTAATGTTATGAAATAGATTAGGTTTACTGTAGGATGTGAAGTAACTTAGGATAAGCGCATGTATGGTATTGGGTGCAATCCTGTAAACATGTATGTGTTATGGTTGAAATAAATAAATAAATAAATAAAAAAGAAATTCTTCGTTATTTAGGGTTCCGTTCCCAAAGGGTAAAAACGGAACCATATTACTAAGACTCCACTGTCCTTCTGTCTGTCTGTCACCTGGCTGTATCTCATGAACCGTGATAGCTAGACAGTTGAAATTTTCAGAGATGATGTATTTCTGTTACCGCTATTACAAAAAATAGTACAAGTAATTCAAATACTGCCCAACCATGCATGCACCATGGGAAAAAGGCGTGAGTTTATGTATGACTAGCTGTTCCCCGCGGCTTCGCTCCCGTGGACCACCCCACAGGACCCGTTTTCGGGGTTAAAAAATAGCCTATGTCACTCAGGCATAATGTAGCTTACTATCGGTGAGAGAATTTTTGAAATCGGTGCAGTAGTTTCGGAGCCTATTCGGTACAAACAAACAAAAAAACTTTCCTCTTTATAATATTATACTAGCTGTTGCCCGCGGCTTCGCTTCCGTGGGCCACCCCACAGGACCCGTTTTCGGGTTAAAAAAATAGCCTATGTCACTCAAGAATAATGTAGCTTTCTATTGGTAAAAGAATTTTTGAAATCGGTCCAGTAGTTTCGGAGCCTATTCGGTACAAACAAACAAAAAAACTTTCCTCTTTATAATATTAGTATTGGAATGCTTTAGTTTGGAGCATTGTTACCAAATCCTTTAAATTTTAATATAATCCATACCTAGATAGCACTCCTTATTACCATACAGAGAAAGGTTCAGCAGCATTCACATTATCTTTATGAATCCTCCATTGTATGAATTGTAAAGAAAGCCAGATGAAAATGTTGTATAAGCCTTAATATTCCGAGAAAAGGATTATTGCCGTGAAAATTGTACGGGCTCCTACCGTTTTAACCTATCTGTTATTTTGATACTTAACAACAGATTGTCATGCATGATAATCTTAACATTAGAATAGATTTCTTATTTGATAACACCTAATTGACATGCATGATACTCTTAACATTAGAATAGATTAACTACAGGGTTACGCGAATCAGTTAGCCGCATACTATTGCCAGGTATAAACAGGTAAACTAGCAACCCACATATGTGGCTATTTATTTAATTAATGATAATTACAGCCCAGCAGTAAAATGTTATGCTATGAAGCATCATTCATGAAAATTAAGTATTATCAAAAAAAACCTGCAAATTTAAGCGGTGGGATCTTAATATAGTATCCTACTTAATATTATAAATGCGAAAGTTTGTGAGGATGGATGTATGTATGTTTGTTACTCTTTCACGCAAAAACTACTGAATGGATCTGAATGAAATTTGGCACAGAGATAGATTATAGTCAAGAATAGCACATAGGACACTTTTTATCCCGGGATTATGTTCCCTCGGTACAATTTTCGACATTCACGCGGGCGAAGCCGCTGGCAGAAGCTAGTATACTATAAGTGAACTGGGGGGTGACCATAAGCTCTTAGAGTAAGGTTATTTTGAGATCGCGTAAGTGACAGATGTATACAAGTCATATACATCTGTCTCTTACACACACTCACAATAACCTTACTCTAAGAGCTTATGGTCACCCCCCAGTTTAGAATAGCTTAGATAATCTCTTCTGCGACAATGTGAATGGCTACACTGTTATGTAAGTTTGTAACTTTTATGCTGCTTTTCCATTAAGCTCTCGTGTATCTTAGCTTGGTATGTATGTACCTAAGTATGATTGTTATGCTCGGTTTTGGTTTATTCAGAAGCCAGAGTGTTTTATTACTATGTTATTTTATACGTGAATAAATGTGACCGGGTTTGGGTTTGTTCACACAGTATCAACAATTTGTCAAATGTATTTTTGTATGCCGTTCCTACAGTGGCCATGCTACCTATCATCATCATTTAGACGAAAGATGTCCACTTCTGGGCTAGGCTTTACTACATCGACTGTTCCTGTGCTTTTCAAATGCAATGAACTCCCGAAGCCCTCACCAAGTCATCGATCGACCTTGTGGAAAGCTTGCCAACGCTGCGTATTCGGGTACATCATTGCATTGCCACTCCATGAACGTTACGGCCATTCGTACTATGAGCCTTACCAACTGCCCATTTGCGTCCAAAAGATGTTTATTTTGGTAACAATCAATACCCATGTTTAGTCCACTGCCGAAAACGCAGACTACTAACCTATTATCCGAGGTCAAAAAGAATAACTTCTTCCTAAGTTGCAGCAATTAGGCACTTACTACATTAATACATAAATAATCCAAATCCGCTTCAATTAACAGCTTAGTAGTGTTACCGTAACATATGCTCATTAAACAGTCGGAGCTATAATCCTAGATGTTAAAAGCCGGCAGCATGGCGTCTTGTAATTAACCTTTTGTTAATTAGGCTCTTAATGACGTTAGAGCAAAGTAAAGACTGCATAGACTAACGTTATTGCAGATAGGTTGGTGTACGATGTCGTTAAGTTTAAATGGTTGTTTCTTTAGCAACTCGTCGTACTTATGAGAAATATTTTTTTGAGGATTATTTTTTAGGAGTTTCATGTTGGCACGTGTAATGAAACCTAAAAATTGGAAAAACGAGAGGCAATACCCATCATAAGTTATTCAGACTCCATATTGATATTCCTGTGACGTCTAGACATTCTCTGGTTAAATACAAATCCAACGACACCTCATTGTCTACATGCAATACCCTTCTTATTGGCATCTCGAAAAACTGAGTGTTTTCAGTACGTAGAGTAACTAGTACTAAACTAGTACTGGTACTAAAAATATATTCAGTTATTTTGTTGTTGATTTAAAATTTACTGTAGGTACCTAATATTATAGTTATTTCATTTAAACATGGCAATAGCGCTGTTTTTATATTGAGTTGCTTCTCGCAGCTAAATCTAATGATTTGTTACTGCTTACCCGGGCGATCCTGTGGAGACTAAAGTAGAGCCTCCAGCCAGGCACAAAAAGCTTAACCTAAGCGACAACGCTGAGGGCTACCCACAATAGCGCCAATTTCCCTGTCCTTGATATCTCTTTGTAGGAACCTGAACGATAAGCTATGTATCTTTTATCATTTGTGAAAAAACTTTTGGATTTTAAAATTAATTTGTCAATAAATGTGTGGGTATTGTAACCGCTATTGCCATATTGAATAGCAACAGCTATAGTAATATCCTAAGTACCTACCCACCTGAAAAAGAGAAGAACATTATCGATATATTTTACGACGTGCATTCCGAGTAACTATCAGGTAAAATATATCGTATTAGGTCCCGTCCGAGTAGCTTTTAGCAAAAGAATGCATAGACTTTAAAATTGAGTGCACTTGAGTAAGCAAACTCATTATGAGTGTATCAGCAGGTCACTAACCGGGCAACCTAATACACCGACTAACTAGAACGATATAACTTTTGCATGCAATCTTCCTCAATTATTTGTTAACAAGAACTCTCAACAGTTGCACGAATAATTATTAATAAACATTTTAAAGCGGTACCTACTCAAAAGCTCTACCAAGATTCAAAGAGTAAACACTTAACAGGCTTTAAAGCGTTTTAAAGGATTCACTGTCTAAGATTATTTACAATATTCTTTGACGTACCTAGATACCGTGATGTTTACAGTGTCTAACGAGGTACAATGATTTGATAAAAAATCCACTCGAGCGCTATAAAAGCCTAATAAGGTTATTTGCTAAGCTTCTAAAGTAGCAGGGAATGTTGATACAGCAAATTAGCGCTGCCTTGCGGCTTCGAAGATCCATCGGGTTTTAGCGATGTATTTATTACAGGGTGCCCTTTAAACAGTATGGTTTCAGTTCTATACCCTTCTTGGTTTACGGGGCCTTATGGACTTATAAATCCTGTCCACTGGCAAACGAAAGAAGAAGTGGATTTTTAAATATATTGCTTGACAATATATTTGTTAATTATTATTGATTGGCTCGCGTTTGGCCACTATGGTCACTATGACATGATAATGTTGTCGACGGTGAAGCACGCTTGCTTAAAAGTAACTTTATTCACTCTTGACATAAATATCCCCAGGTTGTTGCTATCTGGAAACACAGACTCCAGCAGGGACTGCCGAGCCTTAGCTATACAATAGGTCTGAATCAACAAAGTAGTCTTCAAAGACTGGATGAAAATTAAATCAAAAGTTGAAAGTTAAGAAAAGATCCGTACATGTACCTAGGGACACACTTTCTTTTATTCGTCGTAGTGTCTTAAGAACATTCGCCTAATGGTTTAGACTGACGGTTTTCTCGGTGCCTTAGTTACCCTTGTAGTAACGTTAGTTGTTCGTACATCTGTGGACTCCTTCTAACGGTCATAATCTCTAAGGAGGCCCAAAGGCATTATTACGCAGCCTAAGTTCTTGAGCCCTCGATAATAGCATTGCGCAAAACTTCCACCATTTACCTACGAATGAGGTATAATTTTGAGTTCACAGCTTCATAGCAGATGCCTTCAAAAGCCATGTTACACAAAACCAACATAACGTAAGTACCTTTTTTGTTTTTATATTTCTAAGTTAATGAATGTAATTCGACGTAATTAAGTAACACGTACACTTTAATTTACTTATAAAAAAGTCCTTCTAATCTCCGTCACGAGAAGTTATAAATTTTGTAAATAAAGAATTCGTAGCGACAATTTGTATGAGATTTACTACTGCAAAGACATTGTAGCCAACTTCAACCCGGCCAAGAAGTTTGGCGAGAACTATAACATACGTATAATACGAAATTAACGAGCAATTTCACTTGGAAGGGTTATATTTAAGCGATATAAAGCGCTGTCGTCTAATGTTTTATGGTAGACGCGTTCCAGTACAGCAAAATATTAGACGACAGCGCTATAAATCGCTAAAATATATATAACCCGACCAAGTCAAATTGCTCGTTAGCTTCGTATTACACGTATGTTACATTGAGTTGATTGAATTTGGGATTATTTGTTGTTGCTTACGTAGCGACAATTCAATCAACTTTGTAGAATTCTTTATTTTTTAATTCTACAAACTAAATGTGAAAGTTTGTGACGATGGATGGTAATTACTCTTTCACTCAAAAAATAGTGAACAGGTTTTGATGAAACTTTACAGTAAAAATAAAAAATACCTTTTTTCGAAGTCGGTAGCATATTTTTTGCAAAAAAATGTTTTTTTTCTTTTTCACTTTTCAGTTGTACCTAACTAACAGGAAAGTTGTTTAGTAAGGTACCTATAACGCCAGAATAGGTTACCCGAATATCATGAAACTTGAAAATAACCGGTGAAATGAGAGATCTGCGTACCCTTTAAGAGCGTACTGGCGTGATGTTATGTTATGAAATGGTATAAACAATGAAAAGACATACGATTGCAGCAATCCCGAGATGTTTTCCGTTATTTATTAAAGAGTTCTGTTGTATATCTTCGAAGACCTTAATCAGATCTTCACCAAATTAAAATGGGATTAATTTGGACACATACACTCTTTCAAACAAAAAAAGAGTTTTCAAAATCGGTCCCCAAATGACGGAGATATCGGTGAACATACATAAAAAAAAATACATGAAGTCGAACATAGAACCTCCTCCTTTTTGGTAAGTCGGTTAAAAATAGCTTATACATCAGAACAATACATAGATTATAATGTATAATGATATTGGGTTAAGTACCAATTACACGGTAGCTAGTATTAAATTAAAAGTTTGCTTGTAAAAGGGAACACCCAAATACTCCGAAATATTTTATTCCGAATTTCAATGTTTCGGTTTTTAAAAGTCCGAATTTCATAATACCTAAGAATTATAATGTCTATTATTAAAAATCACGAAATTTATTTTACCGAAAGTCGTAAATGCGATTTGTTAGTTTTCCGATTTTCATACGTTCGAAGAATCAAATGCTCTCGGGTTCTCGGTCCGAAAAACTACATTCCGATTTTCAATACTTCGAATAAACTAAAAGTCAACATGTTGGGCTAGAAAAAAATTTGTGACAGAAACGAATCGCTGCAAAACCGACTTCACGCAGTCTTGTCTGCCCTACCCTAAAGTGTAATTTGAGCCCGCGAAGGCGCGGAGGGGTGGGCAAGAGCGAGCTTGGGAGCATAGGGCACCCCGACACGGACAGGTTAGGTTCGAAGGTTACTTTCGACCCTGCATACAGGAATAGGCTCCGTCGACTCTGTTGCTTAAATACTAATCGCACTTGCGCCTATTCTATATTAAAACCAATGTCAACATTAAAATGAATAATGTTAACTTACTTTAGACCCTGCATACAGAAATAGGAGATTAATCGGTATTTTAATAATTGGAATTCGTATTTTTGATGTTTCGATCATTAAGTCGGACTTTTTGTTATTCGATCTATTGTAACTCGGTATTTTGAGAATAATAATTATAAACGTTAGGAATATTGAAATTTAGGCATTATAAAAATAGAAGTTATGATAAGTCGGAGTTGTTATATTCGGAATTTAGAACCATTTGGAATTATGAAAATCGGTTTTATGAAATTCATATTTATGACTGACGGAATAAAGTTTTTCGTATTTATGTAGTGTACCCCTTGTAAAAGCCTAAAGAAGGGTTGATATAGGGAATTCAAAGAACACTACATATTCTGGATATTCCCCTGAGATTAACTCCAAAGCTGAATTTAATAGCATATTAATTTGACAACTAAGCAGTTCTGAAATATAATCTCGGGGCCTTAATATTCTTTGATGTAGTAGTTTAATGGCTAATCGTATGCTTCACTGAAATAATTCAGCCATTTGTAGGTAAATTACGAGACATCTGTGTGCTAAAACACAGGCTTGTGGTCTAGTTTAGGAGGTCGGAGTTCGTCCTTTATTATGTCTCCTGTGTACAACATATATTTTTGGTAGTTCAGTACTTAAAAATAAACAACTTTATTAATATTATAAAAAAGGTATATTTTACTTAATTTCAATGCCTGAATTCTCTGAGGGTAAAATTTGTAACCATTGTCAGGTGTTTTGCAAAAGGGCTAAGCGCAAAGGTTCGCTCTTAAAATCTTTCCGCAACTTTGGGGTGATTTTGCGAAGGGTGGAAAGTGAATTTTCATACTACAGGAAATAAGGCACTGGGACATGGGGTTGACAAAAGCCTTCGATCCCGGAGGAGTGCCGTCACTCAATCTGGGGAAATCATGTGTGTATCACAACGTCTAAAAATGGGCCCACATAGGATGATGGTAACTGAAGAAGGAGTTATAAAATCCAATTTCACTAGTGAAGTTACAAAAATATTATCTATTTGAGTACCACCGCGGGTAAACGCTTGCCGTTTGTAATTAAGATTTAAAACCAGCGTCACTTAATAATTTAAATACTGCAGTATTGTCGTTACGGAAATAGTGTTCGTTGTTTGTTCCATCATTGCATAATTTGATTTTACTTATTGGTAGTTGAGTTGGTTGTTTGAAAATACTCATACTAAAATATTTGGAAAACAAATATTTTAGTATGAGTATTTTCAAACGAAAAGTTGGTCGACTATTACTCTTAAACTTGTAAAGCATACTTAGCTGTGATAGTTTTCCTCTTAATTTCTTTATATTTGCTACTGCCGTGATTTTTTTCACATAGCCAAGAGCAACTATTTCGCTGGCAGGAGGACACTTGACTCTAACAAAAAATTAAAATTTAAAGCTTAATTTTACGCAAACGGATCTCTGAATCGAAAAATGGTATCAACAAAACCATAATATTTTTGAATGGCCTATCGAACGATAGGCCAACACACCATGGGATATAATAATAATAATAATAAAATAATAATATAATCTGTGGCCTGACCAATCAAGTGTGACACATAAAATTTTCTTCCTGAATTTTCCAATTTAAACTAATACAATATTAATATAGAATCATACAATAGAAAAATGACTAAACACACTAAAACAACGACAAAAAAAAAAGATAATGCCTAACTACAATAGTTACAAAATAAACCAAAAAAAAAAACAACATAAAAAATGATTTGACAAGATGAAACAATAAAAATATGTTCACACGAAGCCAGGCCCGTGACAAGAACACACGCCCAACATCTTCGGGTTCGTCGCTCAGCTCCGCCTCGCAGCCGCCGGGACCATCTACAATCGTGAGTCAAGCGATCCCGGACGCTGCAGTTGCGTCGAGCTCGAGCGACGAATACTTCTCTCCGCTGACGACACCACCACCACCTGCGCGTCGACGGGGAGGACGCCGGCCGCCGGACAGCTTGGGACCTCGAGGCTCATCGGCCTCTGACAGGGTCCCCGCTCCCGGTGGAAGTGTGCAGCGCATGCGATGGACGCATTCGATCAACGAAAATGTCATGCGCGCATACTTTGGGGCTACAGAGGGGGGAATTAACCTGACTGCGTACCGTGGTCGGATGCTCTCTCTGTTTCAGGTGCTTGAGCCAGCTGTCAACGTTTCGGCCCAACGTCTGTCGGATCAGGTGTGGGTCATCCAACGTAACCGTATGTTGGATGATGCCGTACTTGATAGACTGCGCAATGAATCACGGAATAGCCGTGTCTCGCCTGCCTTACCACCGGCCGCGGTGCAACTGCAACCCAGTGCTTCACCGCGACCCGATCATGATGGTGAGGATGACGACGACAGGGCTATATCTGTGAGTACCCAATGCAATGTACGTTTAAGGAGCGCTTTGGAATGTGCATTCAGCGAGTATCGTTCCACACCGCCTGAGCTTAGACCTCGACTACCTCGTCTGCCCATGCATAAGAAAAATAGGGCGCTGGTGTGTGCTCTTGACTACAGCTATCAAATGTTTTTGATAGCAGCAAAGACCTTGCCGATACCCACTCAATACTGTACTGTGCGGCTGCTGCGGCATGTCGTGTAGCTAACGTCAAATTCCCAAAAAGTGACAGAACTACACGACCAGCTGTACCAGCCTGGCAGTCCAGGATTGAGCGTCGTATCGGTGAGGCTAGAGCACTCATCGGCAAGCTTATCTGCTTCAGGGATGGCAACACTCGCCCTAGAGTGATGCGCTTTGTGAGGCGGGCTTTCTCGGGGACTGATATCAGTTCTCGAGATTATCTGTCCCGCGTCACAGAGCGTATCGACTTCCTGAAGCAGAAGATCTATGCATGGGCAAACCGTATTCGTCGGTACAAGCGGCGAGTGGAGCGATACATGCAGAATCGTACATTCCAGAACAACGAAAGGTGGGTTTATAGGGATTGGGAGCGACCCAACCAAGGTGTGACTGATACACGCCTACCAGATGATGACACCATGTATTCGTTCTGGCGCAATATCTGGTCGGTGCCTGTCAGTCACACCGAGGGTGATTGGACTCGGGAGGTCGAACAAGCGTGCGATCCGATACCACAAATGGGGGCAATTACCATCAGCCCCCAAGATGTAGCTCGTGCAGTCCGTCCGTTGCCTAACTGGAAATCGCCAGGGCCGGACGGACTGCACAACTTTTGGATAAAATGGTTCCAAAGGTCGCACGCTCGTTTGGCAACTCAGTTCCAGTCTGCCTTAGAGTCAGGATCGCTGCCCCAGTTCCTAACTACAGGAATAACCCACCTGCTCCACAAATCAGGTAGTACTGCGGAACCTAAAAATTATAGACCGATAACATGTTTACCGACGGTCTATAAAGTTTTTACATCCATTCTGAGAGCTAAAATTAATCAACATATTGATACGAATTCAATCATGTCTGCTTCTCAGAATGGATGTAGGAACGGGTCCCGCGGTACTAAGGAGCTGCTCCTTATAGACATTGCTATTAGCCAGCAGGTTCGCCGTTCCCGAAGGGATCTGGTGACATGTTGGATAGACTACAAGAAGGCCTATGACTCAGTGCCATATACATGGCTCATGAGGGTGCTGGAGTTGTATAAAATTGATGCAACTCTGCGCACCTTCCTGATGTCGTGTATGGGGTAGTGGAGGACGGTCCTTCGCTATCCAGGATGTCGACAGATTCAAGAGGACAGCGAACCTATAAGGATCGAGCGTGGAATATTTCAGGGCGATAGTCTGAGTCCACTGTGGTTTTGTTTAGCCCTGAACCCTCTTAGTACACTGCTGGAGGGTTCAGGCCTGGGCTATCGGTTGAGAAGAGGAGGTCAGGTCATATCTCACCTCCTTTACATGGATGATCTCAAGCTCTTTGCCCCCAACAACTTGCAACTGATGAAGCTACTGAAGGTTAGAGAAACCTTTAGTGACGCCATCAGGATGGAATTTGGTGTGGACAAATGTGCTGTCATGCATGTAAAGCGTGGGGAGATTATGGAATCCGTGGGAATACAACTCTCGGATTCCATACACCTTCGATCCCTTTCCTCAACCGAAACTTACAAGTATTTGGGTATGTCGGAAGCATTAGGCATCAATGTAACTGACGTGAAACAGTCGTTGAAGGAACGCTTCTTTGGCCGCCTGAAAAAAGTACTAAATAGTCTTTTATCAGGCGGGAACAAGGTGCGCGCCTTCAACGGCTGGGTCATGCCGGTCTTGATGTATTCTTTCGGCATACTCGAATGGACTCAGACAGAACTTGACGCCCTGGATAGGAGAGTCCGCACATTGCTTACCGCAAATCGTATGCATCACCCACGGTCATCGGTTATGAGACTGTATATCCCTCGGAAGTGCGGGGGTCGTTGCTTTTTAAATGCTAAGACCCTGCACAACCGCGAGGTATGCAGTCTTAGGGAATATTTCCAGGCAGCTGACGTGGGTATGCATCGAGATGTGGTAGCGGTGGATAAGGGCCTTACCCCGCTCTCCTTGGCTAACGAGAACTGGCGCAAACCTATAGTATTAGATACTAATGACCGCAGGGAGGTATGGCAGAGCAAGGAGCTTTACGGACGCTTCTACCGGGTCCTACATGGGCCTGATGTAGATCTTTTAGCGTCCGTGGCCTGGCTGCGATTTGGTGACCTTTTCGGGGAAACCGAAGGTTTTGTCTTTGCGATTATGGACGAAGTTATGATGACGAACAACTACCGGAAATATATTGTGAAAGACGGCACGGTTGACATCTGTCGGGCATGTCACCGGCCGGGGGAATCCATCCGTCACATTATCTCCGGTTGTTCTAGTCTAACTAACGGAGACTATTTGCATAGACACAAGCTTATAGCCAGGATTATCCATCAGCAACTTGCTCTGAAATACAATCTTGTTGAATCGGAAGTGCCTTACTATAAGTATGAGCCCGACCCAGTTCTCGAAAATGGCAATGTCACGTTGTATTGGGATTGGTCTATCATCACTAACAGGACTATTCTTGCCAATAATCCTGACATAGTGGTGATAGACCGACTAGAGCGTCGCGCAATGATTGTTGATATAGCGGTTCCCCATGACGAGAACCTCGTGAAGGCTGAGAGAGATAAGAAAAGCAAATATCTTGATCTGGCTCGCGAGGTTGTCGACATGTGGGATGTGAATACAGCAGTCATTGTGCCGATAGTCGTTACGGCCAATGGCATAATAGCCAAGAGCCTCGACGAACATCTGAGGAGGCTCTCGTTGGGCAGCTGGATCAAGGGCTTGATCCAGAAAGCGGTACTCCTGGACACGGTGCGTATCGTTAGGAGGTTACTCTCTCAGGAGCCCTGACCACCGGTAGCTTGGACCCTGTTCCCAATACCGGTGGGCTACTATTTTTGTATTTTTAAATGTTTTTTTATTTAATTTTTTTATAGAATAATATTTAAAAATGTAAAGATATGTAAATAAAATAAATAAATGGAATAATAATAAAACCTTTTTATTTCCTTATCCTTATTGTTACATTTCAAATGTTGTTAGTAGGTATTTGTTAGTATTTGTCTTACTTATTTACTAATTGTTAGTATTGTTAGTTTCTTTAACATTTTAACTTATACTTGTACATCATATATTTAAGCCGAATGTATTTCTTTACAGTCGTTATTTTCTTGAAATACCTAAATTATTTTCTAGGATAGGAACCCCTATTTGGGTATAGGCCTCCTCCAGTTTATTCCAGTTTTCTCTATGTTTAGCATGTTTCATCCACTCTTTTCCTGCTGTAGCTGTGATTTCATCCAGCCATCGTTTCATCGGTCGGCCTTTTCGTCTTTTGCCGCTAGGTTCCTTCCATCTCGTCGCTTCTACTGTCCATCGCTTGTCACTGTTTCGTGCTACATGGCCAGCCCATCGCCATTTTAACCTTAGACTGTAGTATAGGACGTCAATCAGTTTTGTCTTCTTTCTTATTAATTCACTTCTTACTTTGTGTATTCTTCTTATTTTTAGTAGGCTTCTTTCCATCGCTTTCTGGCATCTGACTAGTTTTGTTTTTATTTTAGTGGTGTAAGTTCTCGTCTGGCAACCATACGTGAGAGTCGGTAGAATGCATGTATCCATCACTTTTTTTTTAGGTGGAGCGGGTAGTCACCTTTCATAATCTCTTTGAGCGACCAGTATTTTTTCCAGCTCATATTTATTCGGCGTTCTACCTCTTCTTCTTCGTTTCTATCTTCAAAAGATAACTGTTTTCCTAAATAAATGTATTTATTCACGTATTCAAGTGTCTTTCCTTCGAGTTTTTTTGTGTGGGTGTAGCTGTTTGTCATAAGTTTTGTTTTCTCTTTATTCATTAGAAGACCTACTTTTTCACTTTGTACACTTAATAGATTTATCATTTTTTCTAATTGTCTACTGTTTTCAGCGGAAAGGACTACATCATCTGCGAATCTGAGGTGGCTTAAATACCGATTACCTATTTTGATTCCTTCATTCCCATTTCAGATCCTCAAAAATGTTTTGAAGCACAGCTATGAAAATTTTGGGGGACAGGGGGTCTCCCTGCCTCACTCCTCGTAGAATTGGTATTTCTGGACCTCGTTTCTCCAGTTTCACACAATTAGTGCTGCTGTCATATATGTTTTTCAAAACGGTTTTGTACTTTTCGTGTACTTGGCATTTGTTTAATGCTTCCCAGATTGCATCGTGTGATATTGTGTCGAATGCTTTAGCATAATCGATAAATGCTACATATAATGGCCTGTTGAACTCCTTGTATTTTTCTGTTATTTGCTGCATTACATGTATATGGTCCACAGTTGAAAAACCTGACCGGAACCCCGCTTGCTCTATAGGTTGATGTTTTTCGATTTTGCCACTGATTCTGCTTAGCAATATGGAGGTAAAAAGTTTATAAGTGCTAGGGAGAAGGCTAATTGGACGATAGTTGCCTATATCTTGAGGGTCACCTTTTTTGTATAGCAAAATTATATCTGATTTCTTCCATTGTTTTGGTATTTGTCCTGTGTTTATGATTTTGCTGAATAAGTATGATAGTGGACGTGCTAAGTGAGCAAATCCAAGTTTTAAAGCTTCATTAGGTATTTCATCTGGCCCTGGACTTTTTTCTGATTTTAGCTTTTTATTATGCGTTATTATCTCCATCACATCCACTTCTGCGGGCTCGGCTTCAATGTCACTACCATTTTTAGGATATTTGTTTTTACAAGTACAAGTTCCCACGTTGCTTTTGTATAGGTCTCTGTAGAACTCTGTGGCACAATCTATAATGTCTTTCCTCGTGTTAGTTCCTGTGGTTCTTGTTTTTAAGTTTTGTATCCAGTTTTTGTGTGTAACTAATTGTTTGTATGCTCTTTTAGTGCTCCCATATTGTTGTAGGTTTATTTTTATAATCAGTTTTCTTTAGTCTGCGTAATCTTGTTTGATAGCCTTGTTTGATCTTTTGAATAGCGTACTTAATTCTTCCTTCATTTCCTTAGTTTTATGTTTTAATTTTAAAAGTTCTGAGCGTCTTGTTATTAGTTCTATTGTAGGTTTTGTGAGGATTATGTTAACATTGAATTGTTTTTCTTCTTTTTGTTCCGTTGACATACTATTTTTAATTATGTATTCAATTTTATTGTATAAGGTCTGGACATCCTCGTCATCGTCTAATGTTTGTAATTCGTTTGTGTTATTTTCTAAACATCTAGTGTATAGTGTTATTTCTTCTTTAGTTTTGAATTTATTTGACGATGATTTAAATGACTTCCTGCTTTTTATGATGTTTTGTAGAAGATAAGTTGCTCTAATCAGTCTGTGATCAGAGCTGAACCCTAAACCGTGCAGTACTTCTATCTTCCTTACTTTTTTTGGCTGATTTGACAGGATGAAGAAGATCAAGATTTGACGTTCGGAAACTTGTATTACATTTGCGTTCCGTTTCACGCAATAATACTTAGTAACATGACTAACCAGCTGTCACCCGAGATGTCACTTCTTTTGTCAAAAATGACTGAGCAGTTAACCTTCAAACAAAAATTATAACCGAAAATATTACTGCTGCGGTTCTTCAAAAGGTAGACGAAATTATACAACCAATAATAGTAGAAAATGGAAAGCTAAAAGGTGAAGTCGAAAAACTAAATAAAAAGATACAAAATCTCGAAGTAAATAATAAGAGAAAAAACATAATACTTCACGGACTCCCAGAAAAGGAAGAAGAAAACCACGATGATTTGAATACGCTAGTAATATCAACGCTAAGAGGGATAGACGTGATTCTTGAAAACGGAGAGATCGACAGACTGCAGAGATTGGGCAATAAGGGATCCAAACAGGGTAAAATCAGACCAATCTTGTTGGCCACTACCACCCTACAGAAGAAAATTCAAATACTTAAAAACAAGAAAAAGATGAAACCTAACTCCTACATCACCCATGACCTACCAAAAACAGTTTTACAATCAAAGATAGAAAAAAACATTCAGTTTAAAATTGATAACGACAAAAGAAAAAGATCAGAAACTCCAAGCCCGGGTACCCAGAGCGAGATCCAAAATGTACCAAAAATGCAAAAGAAGGATACTTTTCAAATCACGCGTGAAAAAACACACTCACTATCAAACAAGAACTTTAATAGAAACTAACACAGCAATACTAAAAACCGGAAACACAAATCAACCTCATACATCACAACAATCAAAAAACAAATACATTCCCCCAAGCCGGCTGGTCCCCGTGGGGGAAAATGACCAAAACCCTCCAGAAAAAATAAATAAAAGTATTACACAAAATTCACTATATATTGGAACATTTAATGTAAGATCTTTAGCATCCACAAGAAGATACATAGAACTAATGTACTCCCTACAAAAAATAAAGATTGATATATTAGGCTTAGCCGAAGTCAGGCGAATGGGTTGTAGCATCGAAGAGCATGAAGATTTTATATTCTGCTACGAAGGAGAAACGCCAGGCCTGCATGGAGTTGGTTTTTTGATAAAAAAGGAATATAAAAATAACATAATAAATTTCTCAGGTTTGTCTGAAAGAGTTGCGCTACTTCAGCTAGAGTTCAACAAAAAGATGATTTCAATAATTCAAGTGTACGCAACAGCCGAAAAAGCCTCTAAGGAAGAGATTGATCAATTTTACAATACCTTACAAGAAGCGCAAACTCAGGCAAGGGAAAACGTACTAGTCATTGAAGATTTTAATGTCAAAGTGGGTCTAGCTAAAACAAATGAAGATACGATTCTAGGAAAGTTTGGCTATGGAAAAAGGAATGAACGAGGTGAAAAGCTCATAGAATTTGCTATCGAACACAAATTATCGGTTATGAATACACATTTCAAAATGAGAAATAATCGCAAATGGACATGGATTTCACCAAACGGAAAGTAAAGAATGAGGTGGACACCATGGGATAAAAGATAAAAAAAAACATGTTCACTTTACGTCTATAGGAAAACACAAAAAAAATATCCCTTATTTTATTTTACGACTTTGTCGGAATTATAATTATGTATATCCATGCTAAATTATAGCTTTCTATTACTTAGAGTCTCTAAGCTAAGATGCGGACAGACAGAGCGAAACTATAAAGAAAGAAAGAAAGAAAGAAAGAAAACATTTTTATTTGTGACCCGCACAGGAGACACGAGATAAGAAAAACACAAACAATAATAAAAAAAATAAAAATAAATAAACCCGTGCGAGACCAAAAAGGCTCCTATCTCAGCATGTGCAACGATATTAAAAAGAAAATAACGCTGCGCTGATATTCTGATAGGGCCCACTGTTGATGCCACGGACAAATTTACGGAGACGGATCATACTTAAGAAATAAAATAGAACAAAATAAATAATAACAAAATAGTATAAATAAACACAGAAGGTGAGTATGTATGCGTATAACATATAAAACAAATATCTAAGTAAAATAACATAAATATATATACGACCAAAAAAAAAAAAAAAAAATAAGGGTTCCTGTTGACTTCGGAACCCTAAAAACACCTAAACAAATTCATTTGTTATATTGGCCTTTCCAATAAGTGGAAACAATATGGAATTTTAATTAAGGTGCTGGACGTTATCTTTCTTTGACTGTACCTACATGTCATTGTATATTTCTAAATGTACACTGGCATGCACAAGAACGTAGGGTAATCTTTTTATAGGCACGTGGGTTCACATCAAGGAGCTTATACGATGTTGAAGAATAAATAAGAATAAAGAAGTAAACATGGAAAAATTCACTATTTCATTTATATTTATGTCTATATACTTAGAGATTTCCTTACATAGAACTGCTTTTTCCCGCTGTCCCGTGGGTGTCGTAAAAGGCAGCTAGTGCTAAGTGATTATCTCAGGTCAATGGGCAGCAGGAGCAGAGTAAGTTAGTGAACATAGTTACTAAGGGTCTTACACGCAAGAATGAGCTACACCGCAGCGTAAATAGGTAATAAATTAATGTTAAAGTTTTAATAAAATTACTTTTATTTATTTATTTATTTATATACACTTTATTGTACCAAGATAAAAAGATTACATACGGAAACCTTAAAGTAACAAGAAACATACAACAGGCGGCCTTATCGCGTTCAGCGATCTCTTCCAGGCAACCCAGAATGGAGAGAGATAGCCTGGACACGACATGGGGTTGCACTTGGTGCAATTTTAAAATTAAATAATAAGTTACAAACATAGAAATCACTAAATATAAAATACCAAAATAGATACATAAATACATACATACATATATATATACAGGCAAGGAAACAATACAGCTCCAACAAGATGACAGTGAGAAAACAATACAGATCACAGTGACAGGTAGTGATCCTTTACCAGTCTTTTAAAGATCGGTAGTGATTGCGCGCGTTTTATTGTCACAGGCAATGCATTCCATAGACGAGCGGCCTGGACAGTAAAAGATTTGTCCAGGAAGATGGTGGAATGCATTGGCATTTTGAGTTTCATGTTATCCGATGACCTAAGAACTTTCGTGTGCGAGTCACATAAAAACTGAAATCTGTTTTTGAGGTAAAGAGGGGTTGACGGAAAAAATAGTATATTATACAGAAGGGAAAGAATATGAGCATTCCGGCGAAGGCGAATTGGCAACCACTTGAGTTTTTTGCGGAATTCAGAAACATGGTCATATTTTCGCAAACCGAATATGAACCTTATACAAACATTTTGAAGTCGCTCAAGTTTATCAAGTTGTTCTTCAGTGAGGTCAAGATAGCTGGCATCAGCATAATCAAGGATGGGTAGAAGAAGAGATTGTGCAAGCGCAATCTTGGTGGCAGTCGGCAAAAAATTACGCAGTCGTCTCAGAGATCCAGCAGATGCGAATAGCTTGCGGCTAACTTCCTGTAGCTGGGCAGTCCAAGAGAAGTTCTTGTCAATGAATATCCCCAAATTCTTCACCTTCTCGCTAAAGGGTACAACAGAGTTGTCAAAATAAACTTGGGGAAGAGTCGTCCAGTCGATCCTTGAGACCAACCTTGAACTGCCCACCACCAAAACTTGCGTTTTTATAGGGTTCACCGTAAGTCCGTGCCTCTTGCTCCAGTCACATATACGGGCCAGATCATTATTTATAGTCAAGATAGCCTCAGTTAGATTACCAAGAGGAGATCGCGTGTAAATTTGAAGATCATCTGCATAAAGGTGGTAGGAAGAAATTAATTCGTTGGATATTGAGTTAATAAAAACTGCGAAAAGTAAGGGGGATAGAACGCCGCCCTGAGGTACCCCGGCAGAAGTACTACACCAGGAAGACAAGGTCTCTCCGATGCAAATACGTTGTCAGCGACCAAACAGGTAACTACGAAACCAGTCAACAACCGATGGAGATATGTTAAGAGAGCAAAGGATGCCAAGTAAAACATCGAAATCCACGGTATTAAAGGCATTACTAAAATCCAGTAGAGCCAAAACCGCTAGATTTCCCATCTCCATGGCAGACCTTATATCGTCCGTAATATTCAGAAGCGCTGTAGTTGTGCTATGACCAGGGCGGAAGCCGGACTGGAAGGGGTTAAGGAGATTATTTTTGGAGAGAAAGGTGCTTATTTGGTTGTGGATTAACCGTTCAAGGACTTTGGATAGGAATGGCAAGACGGATATTGGACGATACTCAGAGAAGGATGTGGGATTGGGCTTTTTAGGTAAAGGAATTACTTGAGCATCTTTCCATGAGCTTGGAAAGACACTGCTAGACGCAGAGAAATTGAGGATATGGCAAATGACGGGAAGGATAATGTCCAGCACCGGGAGTAGCATTTTACGGCTGATACAGTCGCTTCCTACTGCATTTGACGAAATCGATAGTATGCTCTTCTTAACATCACATGCAGAAAATTGATCAAAACCAAATGGAGAATAACTGGGAGTCGGACGAGATGAAAGATGATTTATATATACATATATGTAGGGCAGAGTGGTCGGTAACAGGCCACGTGGGAGATAACCGATGTGGTAGACCGACAAAATTAAATCTGCGGTTGGCGGTTCTGTAAATGAATGCGCCAAGCTTTCATATAACAGAGCCAAAATAATGGAGAGAGGCGAGTGACAAGAACACCACAGCGGTCGGACAAAATTCATCTTGACCACGACCGCTCTGTTAAGAGCAAAACGAGGAAGAGGAAGATTAGATTTATGCTATTCATATATTGGCTAGAGAACAATTGAGAACAGACCACTCATACACACACGCATACATTACATTTATCACGTATGCCCATAGCAACATTAACTGGTTACTCCGTTTTCTAAGGTATTATAAGTAAAGGTAATACGACAAGGTTGTGGTTTAAAAGAAGATGTAGTGACTAAATTTGAAAAGAGTATGTTAAGATGGTTTGGTCATGTTGAGAGAATGAACGAAAGGCGACTAACGAAAGGTTTACATGGCAGACGTGAATGGAAACGCCGGGAGGGGACGCCCTAGAAAGACGTACATAGACCTTATAGGTGATGTTCTTCAGGCCAGGTGCGCAGTACTCATAACCGGCGTGTGTGTATGACTAGATGTATGAATGTGAGTGAAGCAAAAGAAGTATGTAAGGATCGTAGCCTACCCCCATGGGAAAAAGGCGCGAGTTTATGTATGTATAAGTAAAGGGCTTATTACACTACACGGTATTCAGGGCCCTAAACTCTAAATTAGGGTGGTGTAATAACTGTTAGGAAGTTAGGGTGCCCAAAATATCGACTTTATTGACTCGAAACGATGAAGTGACCCGGTATTCAGGGTCCTGAATACCGTGTAGTGTAATAAGCCCTTAAGTGAGGGGTACCCAATTTATGCCACTGTCTGTATAACGATTCGTATTGAAGGTGCTGTCTTTTATTCAACGTGTAGATATAATACAGGATTCTTGATAGGTATCTTGACCATAAATAGTCCAGTAGCCAGAAGAATATGGCCTTTGATAATTCAAAAGTTTTTTATTTTCGCTGGGTGGATACCTTATGTGAATTCAACGCTATGTACAAAAATTCTAACAGTTTAGAGTTATGCAATAGTCATAAAGTAGGTATTTCCTATTATTTCGTGTAATAACAATAATATAAAATTTTAATTTTAATAATTTACTGTTTCTTTATTAGTACTATCTAAACTTTATATTAGTGAAAATGCTAACAGATACATACTGTGGAACAATGGAAAACTGAAAATGACTCGTAACTCTTTCAATAAAAGATTTAAGTTTTCAAATAATTTCCTATATGCATAGAGGGATTAGTTATACCTTACAACAAAAGTTCTAATAACTAAGTATAATGCTGCACAGGTTATTGTATTTTTACATTGTGATTTGCGAAATATTGAATTTAAGTTTATAAATTTGCGCCTACATATTCGAAATAATAAACTCTGCCACCATACAAAAGTTTAAACACTTATGTGCTATGCTAGTTTAATAGATCAAATACAATTTGGGTATTGCGGGGCGCGGTGTAGGTATGTACGATCAGTATAAATTCTTCGAACCATACAGACCACAGAGGCCCACATCATAAACGGACTCTTCTGATGATTTTTAGAAAAACATTACCGCGCAGATTCTTATTTCAAACTGGCGTCTAGTATCTGACATATCGTTCACTGTTATTTTGCCTATAAATGCAACCTTATTGCTACGATAATAAAGATCACTAAAATAGGTAATCTGGCATGTGTTATACAAGCCTTCCCCGTGCTAATCGAATAAATATTAAAATTATGTCTGGTACTGTACGACTGCCCCATATAAGAACGCAGTAGGTGACATATTTTTATAATGGTTTTATACCCTGATAATCTTATTTATATTATTTTAATGAGTTTTAATATGCTGCGATGGACTGTGTAATTTTAACCAGGAAATTTACAATTTGAATTGAGATTTGGTTCTTTAATTAATACATTTTATCATTATTTACAATAGGAAAGTCCCTTCAAATTGTAAAAACACCTTAAATTAGCAAATGTCCGGTACTTAATAGGTATTGAATTATCTTGTTTAGAGATATGTAAAATATTTAATAGATTTAGGACACCATTAATATCATTGGTGTTATTACGTACAGTTCACCCGTAAGCCTTGTTTAGTACTCGCTTATTTATTTATTTTTTTAATTTCCTAACACAAGATGACATTCCATAGGCTAATTCAAATAATATTTTTGCGCTTTCCTGGAATATAATATTTTATGGCATTTACTAGGTTTTGATGTACAGCAATCGTGTGGTAAGGTCACGTGGTGCCGATTTTTCGTTATAATAGAGTTTAAAAACTAATAGATAGGGCGCAATAGACACGATCATGTAAAATTTATCTAAATTTAAAATAAAAAAAAAATCTAAATCTTGGTAAGCGTATCACAAAACTGACACCTAAACTTGCCGGACTCACTAGGGTTGCTACTATATTGATTCTGAAAAAAAAAAAGAGTAGGTAATATTTTACAAACATAAATACATCGATTTGTATAAGCATACATCATATCATGCTTACAGTGTCATCTACTAAGGCATAATGGGTAACACTGCCTTTATTGTATTAGATCTTAGGACCAGCGATGTAGTCAATTTAGTTGTGACAGTTGCACCGGTTATAAGATGTTTGATATTTCTACAGTCACATCTGTTTGGAAAAGGCATTTGCTTGGACTTTTCCCTAATATGTTGGGGTTGACTTCCACTGTTTTCAGTCGAACCAGACGCATCTGAATACCAGTGTTTTATATGAAGTGACTGCATAACCTGCCAACCCA
Source organism: Anorthoa munda (assembly GCA_945859665.1). Lineage (NCBI taxonomy): Eukaryota > Metazoa > Arthropoda > Insecta > Lepidoptera > Noctuidae > Anorthoa > Anorthoa munda. The sequence goes on from OX243913.1 coordinate 1,607,993, forward strand.
GATTATACGGTAATCCTACTGGATAATACGGTACCCTTTTTGTTAAGGTGGCCGCAGACTTTCGGGTTTCTGACGACCCGTAACGACTGTCAAAGATTCACGATACGGAGAATTTTATTATTCTGTCATCTCGATATACTGTCAGCACGGCAAGTACGACTATTCCGTGTTCTGTGAATATTTCTTTCTTATTCTTTTTATAGGAACAAAAAAGTTAGAAATCGTATTCGACCTCAACATTAAAAATAACAAATTGGCATAAAATTAGATTTTATGGACGAGGTTTAAATACTGATGTGACAGTAATGAAATGGTTTCGCGCCTCATTCAATACATTCAGAGTGGAGTGTCGCCGCGCCCCGCAGTATTTGATTTATTAAACTAGCATAGCACATAAGTGTTTAAACTTTTGTATGGTGGCAGAGTTTATTATTTCGAATATGTAAACGCAAATTTATAAACTTAAATTCAATATTTCGCAAATCACAATGTAAAAATACAATAACCTGTGCAGCATTATACTTAGTTGTTAGAACTTTTGTTGTAAGATATAACTAATCCCTCTACGCATATAGGAAATGATTTGAAAACTTAAATCTTTTATTGAAAGAGTTACGAACCATATTCAGTTTTCCATTGTTCCACAGTACGTATCTGTTAGCATTTTCACTAATATAAAGTTTAGATAGTACTAATAAAGAAACATTAATTTATTTAAATTTAAATTTTATATTATTGTTATAACACGAAATAATAGGAAATACCTACTTTATGCCTATTGCATCACTCTAATCTGTTAGCATTTTTGTACATAGCGTTGAATTCACATAAGGTATCCACCCAGCGAAAATAACAAACTTTTGAATTATCAAAGGTTATGTGGAAAATAATTGTATCCCTACTGGACTAAAAACAAAAACTAAGGGAATATGAAAATACAATCTACTAAGAAAATATGACTCGCACAAAATCTTGATTCCAAAAACAAGACTTGACATTAGATTGCAAAATGGAGTAGAATTTTCCTACTAATATTTTACTCGTAAAACTCCACAAAAACTGTAAGTAATAAACCAAAGACCCAAAATAATATCTTACAATAACAACTATATCTTGTAACTTCAACTGGCATCATAAATAAAATGTCGCCAAACTTTTATACGGAAGCGCGAAATTTCATGTTGTTTTTAGGACCGAAGTATTCAAGTTTTTTGTTTGTTTATGATGTTACTGAAGGAAATGCCTCCTTCGGCTTAGGCACACAAGCTTTAACTTATATTTCGTTAGTGAAAAGTTGGCGTATGAGACCGGCTGCCAACTTTGTTTTCCGACTATATTAGATGCATTATTCATAAAATGTATATTGGCGTAGAGGTTGCATACTCGATTAAGAAGCGTGAATTTTAGGTTAAAAAAAAATTGTTTGTTCTTCGTTAGGAATTTTAAAGCAGTATAGTTTTTGCTGGCCTCCTCTATGGCTGAACTTACGCCAAGTTTTTTTTCAGCTTGCCTGCTGCGCTACCACGGAGAGATGGCGCAGTTATGTGGGACTACAACCCAATAAAACCACAAGGTTTCCTTCTGTGCCACTTATAGCAGGAACATGGGCACGCGCTAGCACTCACTGCGAACCACCACGGTTGTCCGTCACCGGACCCTCTTCTGGGATGTACCCCTCATCAATGATCACCCCCGGGACCAAACCAGCACATTGGTGCCAGACGACCCCTTGTATGGCACTGTTATATCTTATAATACACGCGAATACATATAAAATAATAGTGATGACCACGCTGGTCCTACACGTGGAACTGTCTTTGCAGTGTCAGCGTTTACGACACATCGCTACTTTTCTAGAGCCAGATAGGCAGTGTGGATTTGAACGTCGTCGTGGATACGTACTTTTATTGTATTTACTTAAAATCAATTAAAATTCTATTCCACTGTTTAATTAATTGTGTTTTTAAGCAATCTTTGGCTGGTATCCCTCATACGATCCGCGGAGTGCGTCTCAACAAACTCTTTCAAACTCTTACTAAGTCTTACGAACTCTATTTGGTGTGAAAATCACAAAATTTCCGTATTCCGAGGAACTGCGACAGTATGTCTTACCTTGTAAGCTTGCCACCCTCTGGCCTATCGCCACCACGTGGTGCCACGTGTTCGCACCGCGTGACTTCACAACGTGATCAGGCCTGTTCGTGCTTCTTACCTGACGGAGGTGTCAGGTCTTGCTGCCACCATCCTGCTCAACTAGACACTTGCCTGGTTTACCTGGTGCCGTCGCCGTCGGCTCCGCTGCCGAACGTTGTCTGTGCGACACGTGTCCGCTGTTGCTCACTTAGCCGCTGCCGACGAAGTCCTGCTGCTACCATTGTTCCTGTTGAGCTGCGAGTACAACATACCTGCTCTTCTCAAAATCTACGATGTCCACGCTCCTTCTCGCGGTGCTGCTGTGTGTCGTACATTTCATAAAGACAAAGATATTTTATTTCAACAAGGCCACCAAGCGGCACTTTTGAACGTTACATCAAAATGATTCTACCGTGCATTCGGAAAGTAGCTTGTTATGGAAAAGAATGCACAAGAAACTCCATACTTACTATTTATTACTTATAATTTGTTATTGCTAAACCTTGTCCCAAATAATATCTATAATATTCGTTTTCCTTACAAATCCTTTTTTTTATCGAATATATTTACTATATATTTTGACCGTTAGTCAACTTATGACCAAAATGAGTAAAACTGATATTTCGCTAAGCCAACAATATCCTATTAAATTCTTTGCTATTTTATTGACATATACAAAGGAGATCGTGAGATCTTGTCCGCATTTTTAACTAATTGTCAAAATACACTAAACCTAGCTTCCGAGAGTCATAAAAAATTGCTTCTAAAATATATCTTATCCAAATTGCGAGGCAAAGCTCAAATAGCTTGCACGAACAAAGTTTTCGATGACGTTGATTCGTTACAGTCATTCCTTCGCCAAAATTTTGGTGGTCATTTATTCTTTGAGTTGAAATCTTGTAGGCAACAACAAAATGAGTCAGTGTCACAATTCTCTTTAGAAACCTGTCTCACCGACATGCAGACCGAAATTCACAATTCCGAAACTATAGAAAGATTTGTCAGGTAGAATCGCAATGACGGAAGACCTAGCTCTCCATACTTTTATTTTTGGCTTAAAACATAATCTTAGTAATATGGTGCGGTGTAGAAACCCTAAAACTCTGAATGATGCTATTAACATCGCGATTGAAGGAGAAAAAATACAAAATTTCACTCTAAAAATCGCCCCGAAAATCGCTAAAACTTGTAAGTTTTGTTATGAAACCCGATATCGGTCACAACCTCCAACTTCATCTAACTCTAAATCTCCAACCCCTTCAAACTATAGATATCAACAAAATTCTCAGCCGAGTCAATCAACATACATAGTCTGTAGATATTGCAAGAAACCGGGCCACGATATCTCTCAATGTTATAGGCGCAAATACAACAATTCTAGGAAAAATAACCCTTCAATTCAACATAACGTCACGACTTTACACGATCATGTTGAATCGCAGGAAGAAACCGAAGAATGTGCTGACGATTTAAACTAAACAGTCGGGTGTCGTCAGCGTGCCGCACTGCGCCCGACCGTATTCAAGGCACAACAAAATCACGCATTACAAACCCACAACCTCATTTAAATCATAATCAATCTAAATCTTTTAAATCAATTGTGACCAATCGCCCGGGTAACCAGCCCCAAACTGAAAGTCAACCTCTAACTCATCCGGCTAATCGAAAGGGTAGCCAGTTCCAAACCGAAGGCCACTCAAAATCTCGTGTTGCCATGCTACAGGGTAGCCAGTCCCAAACCGAAGGCCACTCAAAATCTCGTGTTGCCATGCTACAGGGTAGCTAATCCCAAATCGAAGGCCACTCAAAATCTCGTGTTGCCATGCGACAGTGCAGCCAGTCCCAACCCGAAGGCCACTCAAAATCTCGTGTTGTCATGCGACAGGGCAGCCAGTCCCAACCCGAAGGCCACTCAAAATCTCGTGTTGCCATGCGGCAGGGTAGCCAGTCCCAAACCGAAGGCCACTCATACTCTCGTGTAGCCATGCGACAGGGCAGCCAGTCCCAACCCGAAGGCCACTCAAAATCTCGTGTTGCCATGCGACAGGGCAGCCAGTCCCAACCCGAAGGCCACTCAAAATCTCGTGTTGCCATGCGACAGGGCAGCCAGTCCCAACCCGAAGGCCACTCAAGATCTCGTGTTGCCATGCGACAGGGTAGCCAGTCCCAACCCGAAGGCCACTCAAAATCTCGTGTTGCCATGTGACAGGGCAGCCAGTCCCAACCCGAAAGCACACACATCTCAAATATATCTCAACATATTCCGTCAGTAACTGAACTCTGTCTCGTTGAGTCCTAGTGTTCTACAAAATCAGGAGTCCATCACTCCAATTCATGAAATTAAATCTCACAAAATCTCTCTACCTCACGTATTTCACAATACAGATTTTTCAAATAAACCGCTACGCTTTCTTATCGACACTGGAGCTAGTGTTAGTATTGTTAAACTTCAAAATTTTAATTCTACACCATCCATATGTAATGATAAAATAAAACTCAAAGGTCTGAGTATAGATGACTCCTGCTACGAAACTTTAGGGTCTTTCACCATCGACTTCGAATATATTCGCTTACCGCTAAATTTTAGCCTGTCTATACCATTCCGCCTCGCTCCGAGGTGATAATTCGGGCGCACGGTTGGTGCAGTGGTTGAGCAATTGACTGCTGCGCTGCGTGTCGCGGGTTCGATTCCCGCACGGAACAAAAATTTGTTTAACCTACAGATAGTTGTTCCGGCTCTGGGTGTTTGTGTATGTGAATTTATATGTTTGTAAACGCACCCACGATACAGGAAGAAATTCCTAGTGTGGGGCAACGTTTATTATATAAAAAAAAAAAAAAAAAATATTATTCGGCTTCCTTTGTGTTGGAACGAGCTGTATAGTGTAGTACAAACTCCAGGCTCTTTCCTCGTACATCGCTCCACCCCTGTGTTTAAGAATTGAATGTTCTTTGTCAAATTCCTTAGAAGAGTTTAATCAAGAAAATCTTCAATTTATTAATAATCTCGATGACGTGTCCTTACATAGACCACAACAAGTACTAGACCTCATCCGAACAGAACATCTAAAACACACAGTCAGGTGTGTTACAGTCGGTCGATTCTGTAGACATGTCACCGTCATGACTGGTGAAGTAAGCTGTCAATCCCTAGCCTCGGTTGACAGCTGACTAATCGACCGGCTGGTCTGTAGGTACACCGCTACGTAACCTACTAAATATAACCATCCCATTATCCACTCCACACATATTCAATGCGGTAATTAAGCGGATTACTGATTGCAATATACGACACAACAATCAAACAAGTACTACGAACTATTAATAGTTAATACGATCAGTCAAACTCGATGCATTTATTTCAATTAAACTATTTACAGGCACTTTTAAAATATCAAGGCAAAGAGAAGCTCTCGATAGTGCATTTGCCACTATCGAGAGCGTAAATCTCTATGGAGAAAAACCGTCAGAAATACCAAGGAATTTCTTTACAATGTCAACAGATAGTAACAAAGTCTATCATTCAGGTAGAGAACGATGTACCCAGGAACAATTCCGATTAAGACTGCAAAATCGTAGACAATTTTAGAAAGTCCAAATGAGTCATTGCATGGCAGTTTCTAACCGATATCGTCGATGGCGGTCAATCTCAACGGAGACAAATCATCGGTGCAAAAGTTATTATACTGCACAAATGTGTGCACAGACTCAGGTGTACTCCATTTTCCAACACTCTTATAGTCCACGTGTAGATGTGACGGCAATCTAACACGACCGGAGAGAGAGAGAACTGGCATAGGACCACCGAGACACGGGGGTGTGCATCGCCAAGTTCCAAACTCCGCGCTAGCTACTGAGAAATTCATATAATGGAAAACCCAATATCAGTTTTTGCCCGACCTAGGAATCAAGGAGCTCAGCTCTCAATCATAAAAGTATGCGAACGCCACAATGTTAAACCCCAATACAGTGTCTCTGCGAGGAACAAAATATTCGGTGCCGACGGCTTCACATCACAAATTGTTTCGGGATCGAGTGTATGTGTGAATAGCACTCTCGCGTCATCTAAAAAATCCTAGCGAGAGATAGCGACAGTTGTTTTAAAAATAAAATAGAGTCGAACTTCACGTCATGGATGCTTGTATCATCCCAGTTCAAGCTTTTCTGATCAGCGATACAGGCGGTTTCCATTCATGTAACTGGAAACCTTTGGGATCGTTGATACGAATACATAAATTCAGCTACCTAAACATTTCAAATATTAGCAGACAGGTGCAATGCGACAATGCGACATCGATGCGTCAACTGGCTGATAGAAACAGTTCTATGAGAAATCATTGTCACATTGTTGCGTCGCCTTAATACGATTTATTGAAATCAGAGCTCTTTTTACAAGATTATTAGTAGAGGCACGTTGCAAAATATTGAGGTTAATTTAAAAAACGTTTAGGCAGTTTATTACAAAAATAGCTGAAACCTGAAGTGTTCGTTACATTAAGACCTTATAACTGCTTAGGAGACATTGAGACACTAATCACTCAATATTATAATCACAGCACTTTGTTCCTTACATCCACTCTTGTATTAAAACGGTTGAATACAATATCATTGAAGCTCACATTGAAGCTTGTTGTATAGGGTTGCCGCCAATTTAACCGACAATTGTGGGTAAAATTGGTTACTTAAAAAGGCCGAACACCATACTGTGTCTTAGATTTAATAAATGAGAAACCATATTTTATATGAATCCAGGTTTTTTAGATCCTTTATCATAAAATCGTTTTGACTTCTATCTCTTCTAATCTAATCAGTCTTCTTTGCTTTGCTATATTCATTGAAATACAAAGTATCTAACAAGAGCCAGATATAACGCAAGCTGCCTAGCGTTTAGCGAATTATGTCTGCGTGACAACAATGTCTAACTGGACACAGCTGATTACCAGTATTTTAAATGGAGTGACTACCTATCTGATCACCATATATGGCTAGCCAATGGGCAAAGACGAAACTCCTTGGCAATAATTAAGCCTTAAACATGACCTAACTATGTCCAATTTTCGAGCTTTATCCGGACGCCTGACAACCCTATCGTACCAAAATACAATACAATACACATGCAGCAGACTATGTACCATTAATCGCGTGTCGGACGTTCATTAATACAGTGGTCTGTGCTTGCCTCAGTTCTCAGCACATTCTTCTTGCTGGACCACTCATTATGGGCTCTCCGTGTTGCACCGATTGGTTTTTAGTTCAAGTTTCTATTTAGTAAAAGTATTCGAAAGAGTAGGTTACCTAAATGAACCGTATCTACCTATAAATAAGAATTAAAATTAAATTACCATGAAGAGTTATCTTCCTAAACTTACTTAACACTTTGATTCGGTGACCTAAAAACTCCCGATTAATTAAATTAAGGATTTGTGTATCAAATAGCTGGTCCGGACAGTTATAGGACAATAAGTTGGAATCCTTTAGTAAAACTGTCCCTAGCAGCTAGCATCATTGAAAGAGAACCAGGCAGCTTTGAATTGCATCGAAAACTATTGGGTGTAAAAAAATTATCGAAACTTTTAGGTGAGTTATTCAAATTAGAGGTCTTTGCATTAAAAATAAGATACGAAATCTAGATGAACTTCTGCAATTAAATCTTTATAAGACTAACGGCACACATACCATAGCAATGATGACTGTTGAAAACTTTCCTGTAAGTACTCGAATATTTTCCCTACGAATTGCGGGTGTTAGTTTTTATACAAATCACGCAGTTTTAAACATAGCGTAACTGTAACCACTGAGCAGTGGTGGCCCAGTGGTATCGGCCGCGACTTAAAAGTTGTAGGTCGTGGGTTCGAGCCCAGGCAGGCGCTTTACTTTGTGTAAATTATTTCATCACCTCTGCTCTCAAAACGGTGATGGAAAACATAGTGAGGAAACCGGCATGTCCTAGAACCAAAAATTCGAAGACATGTGACATCCACCAACCCGCACTGGGCCCGCGTGGTGGATTATGGCCCATTCCCTCTCAGAGAGGAGACCTGTGTCCCAGCAGTGGAAACATTAATAGGCTGATAATGTGATGTGATGTGTAATCTACGACTGATACCAAACTGTACACGTTTTTCATCATCCAGCCACTCATCAGCATTTCAGCCGAAAGACATCCACCGCAGAACATAGGCTTCCCCGAAGTGTCTCGCATCCACCGGATCCCCGCAACCTTCGGTGTTTATTGGGGTCTCCAGAACTCGGAGATTCTTGGCAAACCTTGTATGGCCGTAACCTCGACCGCTCGTTCTTTAAGGTTACTATAAAGATATCGTTAAAGAATTGTTCGTTTATTTGTAAAAGATAATCTTTGAAAGAACAGTAGGGGGGTATAGTGCGACTATGAAAATGGGACAGCGCTATTTGTCCGTCCCTCTATCACAGTGGAACCATGATAGTTTTGGCACGGCATGGTAGCCCCTGTTCCGATTATTAACGCTGAGTGCCACAGGTTACTTTTTATCCTGAAGATAAATGCACGGATAACGAAGCCGTGGCAAAAAGCTTAGCATTATAAAACGCCTTTTGTAGACATAAGCTTAATAAAAAAAGTTTCTATCTGTGGTATGATTTTCTCATAACCCTTCAAACTTGAATACATTTGTAATATGCGTGGGTTTACGTCAAAAGAAGGTACACACAACGTTTGAACTCTGCTCAAAACCGATAATTCTTTGAACACATTCGATCATTTCTAAAACTCATAATAGTCATAGTCGTCCAATACACGACGGATTTATTTGGCGCGTTCCTTGTTTACGAAATCGAGGTGCAAAGCTGGTGTTCCACTAGATATACACGCGTAATATGCAACTATTTTATTGTATGGTTGGATTTTGATTGAGAACTGGATATAGAAGTGGTAAATGGCACCATGGGACACTTTCAAAGACAAAGGGATTGATCCGATTCGCAATCGCTTCAAAGGCTTTTCACTTTCAAAACTTTATTCACGGCATTAATTCACTTAAAACTGGCAATTTTGAACATACTGTGCACACTGCCAACCAGTGCACGGTATTACGACATACGTAACTGTTGCACGCAAACAGCGAATTGGACACATTTCGTTCAAAGCGTGTTTAAAGCACGCTTGAAAAAGCTTGCGTCAGATGTTCACGTTCTCAATGTAAGCGTCAGTAGATATCCCAATGTCCACGTATGTAGCACAAACTTACACGTACGCCGTCGGAAACCGGCTTATTACACCACTTAATGTTCCAAATATTTCATTTTCCCTATTTTGGTGTGAAAAGCAACTAAAGTTAACACATTACCCGGCTGCGGCCCGTCATCACGGCATGCTTCTCGCGTGCCAACGGTTAGTCTCGCTAATGTGTGGTCGCAACATTTTTATAGCTGCTAAAGGCAATAAATACAAAAACGCCCCCGTAAACGCCTCTAGAGAATTACGCGCTGACGTATTGTGTACCAACTGACCAAGATTTTTAGCCAGATGGACGCGGCCGCGCGGCGTGGACACTCCACAACAACCTCGATAATAATATGGAAATGTTCCACACAATTGGGTTTTATTTCCGCAGAAATCTTTGAGCGAATACAACAAGCAAGTAGGTCACAACCTTACATGGAAGGCCATAATTTCGTGATGTCTTCAAACGCCAGTTCTGACACGAAACGTTATAATTTTTTCCCAACTCCACTATATCTACGCCTCCACTGTCTACGCCGTAGCATTTTGCTACGCAGTTGGGATTCTCATTTGCTTTAAAAAGAGCATCTACATAAGTTTTACATAAAGTCTGATAAATATGTATGATGCTGAAGCTCTAGTAAAATACTTGAAATATGCTTGTTAGCTTTATTTAACTTGGACACAAAGGGAGCATGCTAACTTAGACGGCACTAAATTGAATTAGCAATTAGTTTGAGACGTTTGAATTATTGTTATTATTTAATAGCATTCTTACAATGTGTTTATTCACTGAAACATAAACGCTTATTTCTGTTAAAATCATTTTAAATTACCTTGTAATTTAGGAGCTTATTCATTTTGTAGCTGTTTATCAAATTACCTCGTCACGGATTATGCAAAGCTCATTAGGCATCGGAGTTCATTAACGCGATCAGTAAAAGTTTGAAGGAATTTAAGCCAGTCGAGAATAATTAAAAGAGTTGGCTTAGCAGTTTCAAAGCCGAGTTTGGTCCCGTGTGTTGCCCGTAAATCCAAGTAACCTTTTTATCCTTCGCCGTGAAGCTACCTCGCTTCTTTTGGTTTCAGTTCATTGCTTCCCTTTGAGAGGACTTGATCTAACTGTAACTTGATTTCGTCTGATCAAAGCGAAAAAGCCGGCGCCTGAAAACCCGCACATTGGTAAACAATTTCACATGGAATGTTTTGACGAACATAACGAGTGTAGTACTCGCACATGCTCGTGCAAACAATAGATGTAAGGTCCGGGTTGTTTGGAACAGCGTTTTAAAGTGTTAACAAACCATAAAGGTCTATTAAACACAGGCTTTGATAGTGGCACTGGAAAAAAAAAGAACGGTTAATTCTCTTACCGACGAGGCCCCATTTTATTCGGAACTCAGTTATACCGGTACGTCAAAAGGCTTCATTTTTCGATGAAACTTTTGGCCTTTTAGCCCGAACAGTAACAACGTGAATGGGGTCGAGTTATTTGATCAACTACACTGTTATTTAGTTTCGTCCGCTCAGTTTTTGTTGATTTTAATTCACTGAAAATGGTCTGCACGGTGTATTGAGCAAACATTTTGCTGTCAACGCAGATTGCTCGAATTTCGTATTCGGTTTATATGATTTATTATTTAACAAGCTAGCAGTATATTTTTTGCACAATCACTGGTAAATGGTACAAACTACAAAACATTCACTGCATTGTTTTGTAACAATGCTGTGAATGTTTTGTAGTTTGTGAAATCGCTGTTGTCTATATTCTGATTGCCTGAAGGCTTTGTGAAATGCATTTGATTTTCGGGTCCGATTTCAAGTTGGGGATTTGCAATCATTGTTTTTTATGTTATTGTTGTTCGTTATGGTTTTTTGTTTTAAACATCGTGTTGTTAGATTTTGTACTAAATTGAGATGTTGTTTTTATTTATTTCATCTCATCATCATCAGCCTTACAATCTTCCCACTGCTGGGACACATGCATCCTCTTTATCAGAGAGGTAATGGCTCTTAATCCACCACGCGGGCCCAGTACAGGTTGGTGGATGTCACATGTCTTCAAATTTTAAGTTTTAGGACATGCCAGTTACCTCACGATGTTTTCCTTCACCGTTTTAAGAGCAGCGGTGATGAAATAATTTACATAAAATAAAGCGCCTGCCTAGGTTCGAACTCGAAATCTACGACACGTAAGTTGGAGCCGTTACCATTGGGAAACACTGCTCACTGATACCTACTATTTCATCTAAATAGCAATTATAGCTTAAGAACCTCGACGTTTCAATGTAACCAAATTAAGTTAGGTGATGCCCTAGAAGTACATACACGGATCTTATTGGTAATGTTCTTCAGAAAGGCCAGTTGTGCAGTAAATGAACCAAAGGGAATATGTAAGGATTGTAGCTGGTGGCATTCTGTAGTGTTATGTATGTGAGCCTCCTCTCACAGAGAGGAGGCCGGTGTCCCAGCAGTGGGAACATTAATAGGCTGATGATGTGATGTGTGATGTGATGTAAGCACGGGCAGATTTTGAGGTAATAACATAGATACTATTATGATTAAAAATTATTGTGCACGAAAAGCTTAAAAGGCACAATATATTAAAGTATGACTTCTCTAGATAGTTTTGAATTTCAGTGATCACATTTGTCGTAGGGGGTTAAATCTTGAAATACACAATTGCTTTGCGAACATACTTACTAGACCAAAAGTTATTTCGCAGGATCATCGTGTGTTTTGAATAATAAATGTTCCTATATTTTACCAAGTAGCATTTGCTGGAAATCAGAAAAATTTTAAACTTTAAGAATATAAATCACTATAAATACTTAAAGAACAAACAGTATTGTTCTCACTTTTTATCCCGCGGGATTAAATCGAGCTCGTTGCGGTATCAAACTACGAGTAAGTTCACTGCTACTTCCCGACTCACGTGCTCCAATAAGATAAGGGGTTTAGTGAACAAATATTTAATAAATTGCGATAATTACGTGTTCTAGACTGATCTGTATTAATCCTTATGAGTTCATTTGTCAGGTTTTAGGAGTTTTCTGAGGATATTTTGATTGGTTCTCATTGAAGAAAGTCGAACGATAACGTATAACCGGTATTAATGTATTCTATGTCCTAATCCAGGTCATACCTAGTCAACCCGTGTGCAAAGTTTCATCTAAATCTATCCCGCCATTGACGAGCGATTGATTAACAAAAAACACTTTATCTTCACTAAAACTGATTTACATATTTATTATATTAATAGGATAATTGATATTCAGTTGTTTGTTGACGAATATCTGCAACAATGAACATTCTAAAAAGTGCCAACTGTAAGAGAAGATCAGGAAACTAATAATTCATCTTTTTTCTTTTTTGAGTTTGTAAATCATCCAACGACTTCTCCCAGTCTGGGTGAAGCGGGAGGGCGTGGTAGAGTTTTACTGACTAAAACCTATCCGTGTTCCTTCAGTTGCTTGTGCCAGGGCTGCGGTAACTCTCTTTTAAATTTATCCGCGACCCACACAGGCATCGGCCCTAGCGGACCCCGTATTTTTTTGCTGAAATCTCTTTGAGGCGCGCGTGGAACACTATGCGCCGTCGACTCGCGCCTTCTCCTTATCGGACGGCGAGCTGCCCATTACTCGCCGTCTAATAATTCTATATAATTACCCTACTATCAGCCAAACTGGACCAAAGCACCTAATTCTTGTTTCTAAACATTCCCCTATTGTGGTAAGGCTAGTTTTTAAACATTTCTCACATGTGGCAATTCTTACTCTCCGCGTAAAAAAGTAAGGTATGTCGCACTCCTGCAAGAAACACTCAAAACTTTAAAGTTGAGTACGGGCCTTCAGTTGAACGCACCGGTAGATTTTTGTAAGTGGCTACATAAACTTGACAATATCAGGAACAACGGGCCTTATTTTATTAATCTATCTTCTACATAAAGTATATATAGTAGGGAATATATAGAAGGAAGGAAATAATCCACATAGGTATTTCACAACTATTCATTTCCTGTCACTGTCACTGTTCTCTTCACCGCAGCACCAAAATAATTACGTATCAAATATCAATTTAGTGTAAAATTCTAGCTTATTCCGCTTAATAAGTGACCCAGAATGATACAGTGTGATGTATGAGCGTTCAAATTCATTCCAAGCAATATACGACCCGACGTCCAGCGATAAAATAAATAGAATTATTTGTTCAGTCAAAGTTGAAACGGTTCCTGATCAAATACTTTAAATCGTCGGTGTTTATAATTAAATTAAATTTATTAAATAGGATTGTGGGCAGGCAATAAGCGGTCTTTTGTAACATAGATGTATAATTTTAATAAAATGAAAAATAGTAGTGCGTAGTCAAGTTTAGGAATGAATGGTAAATGCAAATGATTTTTAATTCCTTTCCATATCAAAAATGTGATGCAGACGGTATTTTTGATGCTTTATACTTTTTTCAGTTTGTAAAATTGTATTATTATTGGCTAGTATCATTACCTTGAAACTGAATAAAATAACGGCAGAGATCGATTTACATTAAAGAACCACTGATTACCAACATCTACAGCACTTTGTCCAATCTATATGTCATACTAAGAACCTTGAACTTTGATGTTAGTCTTTAGTCTGAAGTAATTTTTAACAGATTTCAAAAAGGAGCAGTCTATATTTGTAAGTTGTAACCGCCTAACAGAATTTCAGTAACAGTTCGAATCACAAAACCATTAAATAGTTTTGTTACGACGGTCACAATTTACAAATATAGACTGATCCAGTCTATATTTGTAAATTGTAACCGTCGCCTAACAGAAATACAAGCTATTATTTCAGAGTCCTTAAATAGTACCTTCAAGGGTCGATTAGATAAGGTGTTTTGCGAGAAAACATAGCGACTAAGAGCTAAACTAAGTCGTATTATTGCAGATAAAACTTTGTTATTACAACGTTCAAATTGTATCCCTCGATATTTACTAACAAAATACAATCCACTTTGCCGTATTTAATTCGAATTCAACAAAAAGGCCTCGTGTCATCAATAAAAAAGACCTTTAAATAAAACAGGGATTTTACTCAGTTTCGATCACAAACATATATAATAAGTTTGTAATGTTCCCACTGCTAGAACTTTTTCTGTTAGAAAAGCGGGCCGACAATTAAGCTGGTTTCATCACGTTGTACGGATATAAAGTAGCCTTTACACTCTTGGTATCACATTTTTTCACAACCGTGACAGAACGAACAATAATTAATTATTCAGGATCATGAGATTAAAAAATACTCCGCTCTTTACGTGCAAAAATTAATATGAAAGATTAACTTGTAAAATTTAAACCGCATTCAGTTTATCATTGAGCCTGAAATATTTAATTCAACGCAGTACGGTCATGCACTTATTCGTTTGAAGCCTGAAGCTTTTTTTAGCAACGAAGCCATAAAACTAACTGAATGAAAACCTCTTTTTCATACCTTTTAATTACTTACAACGCTTAAAATCATCTTGTTTCATCCCAGCCACTTCCAGTAATATATCAACATTCCAACACACAGGTTGCGCGAGTCAAATTACTACGGGCACTTGTATTAAGCAAACTCTCTAATTTAAAATGTATGAGCACGTTATACAAATACAAAGTGAGATTAATTTGAAGTTGAGTCAATATGCTTTGCAAAATTGAACCTTTGGTTTCCCGTAAATTGTGGTAAACTAGGTTTGTGTGAGTAGATATTTTTTTATTTCTGCGAATTGATTTGAATTTTATTAAGGGGTATTTAAGTAAGGGGTTATTTTTGATAACATAAAATGTCTGTTGTAACCGAAGGGTTATGCAGTGTCATGTAACATGGGACAAGAGTACTGCCTCCAAACTGAGCAGAAAATCTTTTCAGTCACTTTCGCCCAATTTCAATCCTTCCTTTTCTTTCCAAAGTGCTCGAGGCCTGTGTTCATAAACAATTGTCTTACTTTATTTACCACAACTCCCTCATCAGCCCGTTTCAATCCGGTTTCAGGCCCGGGCACAGTACCGTGTCAGCTCTCCTTAAAGTGACTGACGATATGACGGGGAATGGAGGACACTAAAGTTACTGTTTTAGTGTTAATCGACTTCTCCAACGCCTTTAATACCGTCAGTCATGATATCCTTTTGTCTATCGTTTCTTATCGTAAGGTCTCTCACGAGGTACTGGAATGGTTTTCCTCTTATCTTCGGGGGCGTCAGCAGTCAGTTCGTACCGGAGACATCTCTTCTATGTGGTGTGACCTTGTAGCTGGCGTCCCTCAAGGCGGTATCTTATCTCCTCTTCTGTTCTCAATTTTTATAAATCTTATAACCACCGAGCTTCAGTGTGCGTATCATCTCTACGCTGACGATTTACAGCTCTACTGTCAGGCGGGTGTTGACAGCTTATCCGATGCGATCGAGCTGCTAAACCGGGATCTAATTATGATTAAAGACTAGTCAGACCGATTCGGTGTGGCGGTTAACCCTGCAAAATGTCAGGCTATCATACTTGGGAGCCCCCATAGTTTGAGAAAGCTCGATAGCTTAACTATTGCACCCATAATCTTCGACAACGTACCAATTCCGTTTAGCTCCGAGGTTAAGGATCTTGGTTTGCTCGTCGACACTTGCCTCGACTGGCGCAAACAGGTAACGAGTGTGAGCCAAAAGGTCACCGGTACGTTGCGTTCACTGTATCGGCTAAAAAATCTTCTCCCAGCTCACATAAAGGCCATGCTTGTACAGTCCCTAATCTTTCCCATAATTGACTATGGTGATGTGTGCTACTATGACCTGAATGCAGACCTACTCAATAAACTTGACCGCCTTCTAAATAACTGCATTCGATTTGTCTTCAACCTCCGTAAGTATGATCATGTATCCACTCATCGATCACTTTTAAAATGGTTACCCATTCGTCAGCGTAGAGCGCTGAGGGCCTTGACTACCCTGTTTTCTTTTATTGATAAACCTCCTCCTTCTTATCTGACTTCTCATGTTCAATTCCTTTGCTCTGCTTACAGTAAAAATCTTCGTTCCACCAATAATCGTCTTCTTCAATGTCCCTCTCACCACTCTGGGTTTATCCACTCGTCCTTCTTTGTGCAGGCTATCTCTCTTTGGAATGCGCTCCCTCAGAATATCAGAATGGCAACCAGTCAGTTCTCTTTTAAATTTAAGGCACGTGAGCACATTCGCAAGAAGTTTACAGAATCATCACAGAATTGATTTGTTGGTTTCGGTTTCTCTATAACATTGTTTATGTATGTATGTATCTAAGTATATATTTATATATATTCTTTTTATTTATATTTTTCTCTATTTATCGTTTCATTTAGTTGCACCTGCCTTTTTTTATCTCTGCACCACCCTAAGGTCGACTGGTAGAAAATGCCTAAGGCATTAAGTACGCCTTTGTACTTGTGCATAAAGTTTTAATAAATAAATAAAATAAAATCCGCCTGCGGGCTGTTACTGGTATTTCGGATGGATGGATAATTTTTGATATAAAAAAAAAATATTTTGTCCGTCCTATATTTTTTGTTATGCATTGTAAGAATAACAAAACTATTAAATAGTATTTTTTATTAATTTATTACTAATAGTGTGCGAAAAGTTTGCATTTGTTTTTAACTAGCTGTTGCCCGCGGCTTCGCTCCCGTGGACCACTCCACAGGAGCCGTTTTCGGAATTTAAAAAAAGCCTATGTCACTCAGGAATAATGTAGCTTTCTATTGGCGAAAGATTTTTTTTAATCGGTCCAGTAGTTTCGGAGCCTATTCGGTACAAACAAACAAAAAAATCTTTCCTCTTTATAATATTATAGTATAGATGGATACTGTTACAACATTTGCTGGCCACACCAAGTCAAAATAAGTATGGATGCCATTAAACTCCTTATTTAACTTTTTTATGCAAATGGCTTTTAGATATTTTTTTACGTAAACCGTTTTAAAATTCAGTGAATTTTTGTACTTTCCTTATTATTCTATTTATTTATTTATTAATTCAGTTATCCTCGAATAAAAAACCGTTAGATCAAAATGTAGGTAATTAAATTGTCTTTGAGATGGTGAAAATTTCATTTAAGTACGCCCGGCGGTTTTGGTGCAACTGTCGTTTTTTTGTCCGTGTTAGACATAACCTGATAAATTATTGACACTGTTATACGAATAAAATTTGAAATTTTCGTTGATCAAATTATTAAAAAAATGCTCTAATGCAACATATTTTTTTTAAATTACGATAATCCGTTTAGAAGGGATTCTTATTTTAAAATCAGCTTTTAAGAAAACTTTAACTAAACACTGCACATAAAGCTGTGATTGTTACGCGTAACTTCATTATCTTTGAAACAATTTAAAACTTTCACAAACGCAATAAATACTAGACAAAACTAAACGTTTTATCTATAAGATAAACTCCAAGAGTAACCAAACTCGTATCGTTTAGCGAATCCACTCTTAAATTTATTTCAAGTGAAAACACGAACCAACACTGAGTGTAAGCATTAAAACTTAACAGAATTTGACCACGTTATGCGGTTAACAAAAACACTGGTGCAGTTAAACTATATAAACCATGAATTTATGCTTACCCGAAAGTCGGACCTAATTAAAGTTACACTCGGACTGCGGACTCGGCAGTATGCGGGCTTTCGGAACATCGTCCTACAGGCGGTGGACACAGAATAAATTTGTTCAGAAGACTGGCCCCATATTAAGATGAATGAAAATGCATGTACAGCACGCGGATACTATGTACAAACACGATACTTCGTTTGGCGTAATTTGAGATTTCGATTAGGGATGTTACAGTAGTGATGATATCGGAACTGAAATCGGAATCGGAGGGTTTAAATTTGGTTTATCGGAATCGGTACCGGAACTGAATATGAAATTTCTCTACTCGATAAATTAAGTCTTCCATATAAAATATTTGTCCAAAAATGCCGCAGCCGCCGCGCATCAACCTCCGATATAAAAGTTTCGGAACCGAAAACGAAATCGGAGGTTTAAAAACAATCGGAAGTACTGAATTTTCTGAATCGGAATCGAACCTCCGTAAGAATTTCAATCCCTAGTCAGTGTACAAATCCAGTGTGTACGCACGTATAGTTCCTTGCACTTAGCCTTATAGTCCGTCTATGCGTACTTGTATGTGTGCGAGCGCCCATTTCCACTCGTTGTATGGAGTTGGCATTCTGTACAATCTATTCTGTGCTATGAGGCTAAAGTTGATATATTATTAAGCCTCCTTATATATTTATTTAGAAGTAGCGGCAACAAGGTTAAATAGGTAGGTAGATTTTCTTAAGAAATAGAGATTATTATGTTACATAACAACACAAAATGTTTGAACAGCTCTTTGTTGTCGGTTTATTTTACTTCAATAGTAGAACGAATAAATATAGCGGTTTAACATAATATTTTCTATACATATTTTGATGTCTGATATACATTAGGTATTTGCTAGGTTTGGCCATTGGCTTCGTCCGCGGGCAGGTTGGAACTTATCCCATGGAAATCAGGTACCGGGATAAATAGTACATTGTGATACAAGGGTGGAAAGTTTGCAATAACCTACACGCCCGTGTATCACACGATATTTTTCAATACAGTTGTGGGAAATAGTAAAAACAAATCAAAGAATTAGATTTGTTAATTCACAAAAAAATAATATTTTCGCTCGTTTTTGCAACTGGACATATTTTATTTACAACGAAAACAGCCTACACAGCCTATTCGATTTTTGACAAATCTTGATGTGAAAATAATTAAATTGAAACTGGTAATTAAATATATTAAACAACCATTTAAGACTTTTGAGAATTAAATGTTAAAACGTACGGAATCATTCATTTTTCCTCGTATAAAATCTATTCCTTTTTATTCTATGTATGAAAACTCCTTGCTACTAAACTTTTTTAAATTGACTAATAACTAAAAGCGCGCTTTTGCAACTGGACATTTTATACAACGACAACAGTCTATACAGCCTATTCGATTTTAGGCAAATGTTGATGTGAAAATAATTAAATTAAAACTGGTAATTAAATATATTAAACAACCATTTAAAAGACTTTTGAGAGTTCAATGCTAAAACGTACGGAATCATTCATTGTTCCTCGTATAAAATCTATCCCATTTTATTCTATGTATGAAAACTCTTTGCTACTAAACTTTTTAAATTGACTTATAAATTTAAAACTAAACTGCAAAACTAATGGATCGAGCTCGTAAACAAAAGTCACGACCGCGTAACAGAAAGATGCCTATGCATAAGGTTTAATTTTCGAATCATAATTATAGCCTCTGAAAGTACGCCATGTTTAACAACTGTATTGAAAAATAATTTGATGTAATCCAAGCCATGGTTTGCCCGAGAGCCAAGTTTCATCCAAATACAAACATGCAGACTTACTCATCAATCAATACATTTAATAAATGTGTAGAACAGTCGTTTTTGTACATCGAAAATATTTAAAAAAAGATAGTCAGGGTGTCAAAGATAACAGAACCGATTACCAGGCGGGCGAGCACGGCCTACTGTAACAGGTTTGAGTCACACATTTATATCACAGTTTGTGAGCAAAAACCGTGATAAAATGCGTGACTTAAACCTATCACAGACGCCGTGCTGCATTTCTGGAATTTTTGTCTGTTTATCTGTTTAGTTGTGCACGCATCACGTAAAATGTACGAAGCCTACATACAAACTTTTATACATACAAATTGTGTGTAACTTGAAATATTACTTAGGTTTTGTTTCATCGCAATCGGTTCACTCTATCAAAAGTTAGATGAATTTACAGTGTTCAAGAAGTAAAATATCACATCACACACAATTTAGATACTCGAACAGAGTAGAATAGATGGCGTTGTGCATTTGACGCCATTTTCTGAATGTCGGTGTTAAGATTCTCCGAAGAACGACTCTAGAAAAAAAATTGGAGGTAGGTAGCTAGGGTAGGATAGACAGTTGACGGGAGCGAAGCCGCAGGCACAGCTAGTTTATAATAAATCGAACCATTCAAATTCGCTGTAGAACTAAAAAATTGTATTAAAAGTCATGGTCGTTATCCGTTTAATGAGCGTACGGATAGTTCTGAAACTAAAGTACACGATAGCGATTTAATGAAAATCCGAAAATATTATATTTGAAAATAGTTTTTCAGATTTTCGTTACCTTTTCTAGTTACTTCGGTCTAGGGCTAGCGTAAACCATTGGTTATTACTTGTGTCTGTCTCGTATCACCATCATCATGAGGAAAGCATTTACTCAGCTATAGGACGAAACAGGCTGATAGTAACCTTGACTCTTAAGTTACAAATTTATATTGTTGTCTACAATTAATTTAATGAAACTAAGCTTTCGTGCTATACTGCAACAACATACCGATAGATTTTTCTTATATGAACAAAAAGTGTGTAGCTCTGGCAATACTTTTATTATTGTATAACCCTTGAATGTATTCTTGTCGAATGGATCCGCTATAGAACCCTTAGGTATCCGCCATAGAACCTTGCTTATGCTCAACTCAACTCAAACTGGCAATGAACAGTTGTGATTGGTTGGCTTGTTTTTTTTACATTAACGTGCTAAGTCCAAAATCGTAGACGTCCTAAACGTTACCGAACTCTTATAACTCAAAATCAATGGAATTCAGTAATGTTAGCATGAACTAGGAACGTACTCGTACTTGCTAACTTGGGCTTTCATTTTCATTCAATACTTACCACACAGTCTGGGCTCTTTTTCTATTGAGTATAATGATTTACTCAAGCTGAGGAATCATATATCAAATTCGAGAATTGTGATTGGTTGGCAGTTGATTTGTAGGTGTGGCCAATTTTACGTTTGAGTCGAGTATGAGCATCTGGAATACGGGCCTTGAAATGAAATAAATTTATTTTGGACACACAATTACAGTTTCAGGTTGACAAAATGTACCGACGATATGTAAGGTAATATAATGTCGGTACATTCTATAAACCTATTATGTGACACAAGTTTCAATCAAAGTTTATAAGTCTTCTCAATATATGTGTCCATACTTATTAAGTCCTAAACTACTTAACAATACAAACCTTAACTTTACTGACAGACAAGGGTCTGCAATGATGAACTTTGCACAAGATTTCCTCATATACATAATGAAAATGGACATAAAGAAAGAATTTTTAAATTCATCCCCTAAATGCATTAAATTTCGAATGGAAATTAGTACTTTCATCCATGTAGAATTCATTCGGACATACGGTTTTTAACAACACAATAAAAAAAACATTGTTACAGTCCTATTTTTTTAATTTCCGCTTATCGCTCTCTCGTATCAGATTGTCCTCTGCCTCAAAGATAAGCTTAAAATGCATCGGTATTGAGCTTTCACGGCCTAAATAGTCGGGTGAGTATAAGAGGATTTTTAGCTCACATTTTCGTTGTAATTTATAGTCTGTGATAACTGTGCATTTTCTGTATAGTCTGTGTCTTATTGAAGCGGCAAAACTTTTTGGCTCTACATGTATGTGGAAACAAAAAATTTCTACTGTATTCTTTAAACTAGGTTACTACATTTACATAATTATAGGAAGGTATCTATATTTATATTTGCAAAGCAGGGCAGGAGGGATTTTTTTTTGCAAGTTTATGGGGCCATTCCCAGGATAAATGGTATGCTATAACCAACAAAGAAATGACGATCAAACTACTCTTTTATGAACCATACAATACTAATTCAAAGAAAAAATTAAAAGCATTGAAACAAATCATTTAAATTCGCACAATTTCTATTTATTTTAAAGCGCTATCAACACTTATGGAAAGCGCAAAAAAAATATTATTCCGTTTGTGAATATTGCAAAGGCTTTGAATTTCCTGTGGTAAATGAGGTAGTCGCTTCGGTTTCCCGGTAGCCCTTCTCCGGAGCAAGGACGTTCATATGCCAACTATTAGCTGTTTCCGTTTTAAGAAGGACGTGACGTATGCGTCAAGTGTGAGCGGAACAGATACTTCGCGTTTCATCCCTTTTATGTTGGTCGTCACTTTTTGTTTCGAGTGGATGTACCTAACTGAAAAATGCGTGTAGTCGTTGGTTGTTCCACGTTTTTGCTTTCAGGAAGGTCAAGCACGTTAAGCTAGCTGTTAGCCACCGACTGTCAAAAATCTACTCGTACGTCTTGCCAAGGGGTATCAGGTTACTCAGAAACTGTATTGTGAAAATCAGATTCAGTCGGTCGGTTTAGAGAAGTTAGATTCCTGCCGACTCCAAAACAGTTCGGAAAAAGCTACGCAATGATGAGTGAGGCCTTAGGTAAGGAACTAAGACGAAAAGTAAGAAGAACATTGTTAATATTAAAACCACTTAATGTTCAGTCAGAAGGTCAATTAATTAGAAAAGTCGTCCTCTGTGAAAAGCTCGTCCCACTCACCGTACTTAGTACGACCAAAGCTACCAGAGTGAATGAACAAAATTAATAGACCTTAGCTCGCGCTGGACAAACGTACCACGAGGTAATAGAGAGATGACCTAGTTACCACTTAATGAGAACCAGTTAAAAGCCGTCACAATGTTTCTTTGTCACAGAAATTAGCATGAAAACTACATCAAAACAATTGAAAATTTCGTTATGCATATGAAAATGTCGTCATAATTCAAAAATGTGTAAACCTTTGTACTGCAGTAAACATTTAATGAATACATTACGCTGATTAGTTGGCCGTTGTGTGCTCGAAGTTACGTTTCTCTACATCCCCGTGGAATAGCTAAATCTTCGCGACTCTAAAGAAAATGTCCGCAATGTATCTAGTCCACACTTGAACAAGCAGGGGTTGTACCAACACGGTCGTTGCATTTGATCCTCGTTAAGCTCTTTTAAAAAAAAAACATAATTATTAGTTGGCTCACCGATTGGGTGATTCTTAAGGTGATATATACGCTCCAAGGTTAACGCGGTACTGGCCTTGCGCCCGCCCGATGCCAAAATATCAATATTGAACCTCCTTTTGAACAGTTTTGTTTGCAAAATATTGTTTGATTTACATATGATATGTTAGTTACGAAGAAATTCCAGCCATCAATTTTTCTGTGTAAAAATATTTTTAAGCTTCCAGGTCGTTTTGGAGGAGTTTCCAAAAGTTGCGAAAAAATATCGTGTTGTTAATTATTTTTTTAAAGAAAAACTATTAATTACACGAAAATACCTTGTGTTCAAAATTATGTACATGAATCAATAATAAATAAAAAAAAAATCCAAACCTTTTAACCTAGCCGTTACTAAGGAGTATGCTTTAGAAAGTTACCTTTTTACGGCACTAAAGCATATGTAGGCCCTTAATTCAAATTCTCCATAAAAAATTTGAATTTAGAATAAACTAATTATTTTTAACCATACCATAGTAGTTAAAAAATTTTTACAAAGAGGGTCTGATGGTTTTATTTGTCCCTGTATATTATGAAGGACCATTGTATGTTACTGTTTATTGTTCACTTTTGTAGTGTCTCTTTTGTCGTTGAAATCTTAATTAACATCGGTGTGGTTATACAATTTCTGAATTCGCAATTTTGAATAGAAATTTTAGGATTGAACTAGTAGTACTTGGAAATTCAGGCACTAGACTTATTGTCGAAGGGGGAAAAAAGGCGTGTTTAGATAAGGAGAGTTTCTTGAGCGTTGAAAGGCGAGAATGCCTATGCGAGCGAGACTGGTAGGCGAGAATTGGCAAGCGATAATACCAAATATGAATCTGTTTAGACATTTTTTACACTATTCTAACCTTTCGACGGTCGAGAAACTTTTCTCGTCTAAACAAAGCTTGACACGTGGATCGAAAATAAAACATTATCTCATTTTCCAGCAAAACTGTATAGTCCAACCCTATATTTTCCCGAATAATATCAGAAGAGATCCTATATTTATTAACGGAATAACGAGCAAAGCAAGTCCTACCAAACATTACAATTTCATATTCCCAAAACCGACTCAATTTATGAACAACAAACAAAAGTTAAAGGTTATATCGTAAAACAATAACGGGAGGCACTCCCAATCCGGATTGTTCGATCTCTACACCGGGTAACTAAAACTAACTGATCCTAACCTTGTTACCAGGAACGTTTTATAAAGTTCACGATACGCCCAGACTTTCGCATCTAACAGCTTCTAAAGAGAAAAATAAATACAGAGGAACAAATCAAATTCGAACGCTGCGGCCTGACTGTTAAAGTTTATGTTATGTGTATAAGTAATAACGCTTGACCCTAATAAGGTAGGCGTTGGTAAAGGGATTACTTTGAAAACTTCTTGATAGAGCCTCTTTGTCTAATCTTGAAGTTATTCAATTAGGGAACTATTTTGACCTTGCTTGAGAACTTGATATTGTTTTCACTCTTTATCTTGATAGAATCAGCAGAAGCTCTATTTACGGTTGGGTGTAAATTATGGCATTGGTTTTGGGGCATACTGAAACTTAAAGTTACACTAATCGACGGCACGAACTATTTTGTGCGCGGGGTTAAAATGCGTGCTATATCAACCGACAACTCGTGCGGAACAGATAGATGCTGTTATGAACTCACTCATAACTTCCAAGTATTTTTTTTTTACTAGTGTACCCTTAAGTGATTTATTCAGATTAGCTGTAAATAAAAGTCTGTCTACACATACAACCAAAGGCGCTAACATTTCGGAATGCGGAGCGAAGCAAATAGTTCCCCTAAATAGTTTCGGAAATTAATTAAAGGTTGAAACCGTACTATTTGCATTATCCGTGGCCTATTTCCTTCGTCTTCGAGCTAAGCCTAGTATATCCAGAATTTACTTGAATGAAAATAATAAAAGTTCGAGATTTTTTATCGATACTAATTCATCACAGTAATACCTTTCAGAATCTTCTTTATACTGGCAATTTCAGATCAGACGTTTCTCGATCTCTCTTGAGTATTAAATAAAATATTTGATCCAATGAGGTAGTTACTTTTGTCTATTTTTATCCCTGCAAAAAATCTTATATTTTGTAAAAAACGGCCAAGTGCGTGTCGGACTCGCACACGTAGGGTTCCGTACCATTATCGCAAAACACTGCAAAAAAATCACGTTTGTTGTATGGGAGACCCCCTTAATTTATTTTATTTTAATTTAATAATAATTATTTTTTGAAGTGAATATACAACTAAACATTCTGTGAATATTTCAAGCGTCTACCTGTTGCCGTTATTAATATCGAGCAAAAAACGGCCAAAAAATCACGTTTGTTGTATGGGAGCCCCCCTTAAATATTTATTTTATACTGTTTTTAGTATTTGCTGTTATAGCGGCAACAGAAATACATGATCTGTGAAAATTTCAACTGTCACGGTTCATGAGATACAGCCTGGTGACAGACGGACAGACAGACAGACGGATCGCGAAGTCTTAGTAATAGGGTCCCGTTTTTACCCTTTGGGTACGGAACCCTAAAAAAAGAGCTTTTAGGTAAACTCTTAAAATTGTCTGCGTTCATTATTAAAATAGCTGGCTGGAAAAAACACGGTTTATCCATCGTAATAGCTGACGCTTTCCTGTAATAGCTGCGAGCCAGCACGTGTATTAAGATTAAAGAATAAATAGTTCACAAGTGTTTGCGATCCCTGTATTATTCATTCAACTACACTGTCGAGGAACGGCTTTTCTATGAAAGAAGCAGTAGATTTACAGTCTGTTATTATTGCCAAAGTTTCTAGCGCCTGCAACGTTAACCAACTTGAAGACTAGATGAAAATTATAATATGTATGAATTCAATTGTTTTATTTATTGCAATAGTTTGTTTTGTTGGAAAACCTCGACATGTTTGTTAGTTTATAACTTTTTCTAACTTTGGAAAGTTGTGAGCTTGCGGTAATGTTAGATATTATTTTATTTTAAAAACAACTTTGTTAGATATCATGTTTGTCCAAATTAGAAACGACATGAGTGTTTTAATCTACTATTCTGATTAATATTATGATTAGGTATCTAAATATTTTAAAGGGGATTCAGTATACTAAGAAATAATGAGTTTATTTTTCGCCAGGTGTAAAAAAAGCAATAAAAAAGCTTGATTAAGGACAAATACGGAAAGTATGCGAGTTACAGTGTATAAGTATGTCACAACAATAAATAAAATTAATTTTAATACCTTAAATATTCTATACTTCAAATGGTTTTCTTTCATTTTGACAATGCAAAGTATAACCAACAATCCGATTCCAAAGCGTGTTTTGGAGCATCATTGTGGAAATTTCTCCTTTGAAAATTCATTGTAGGTATTTTCAGAGGCTCAAAAGAACTCATATAAAGCACTGGATATTTCCACACTAACGTGGCTATCACCAAACATCATAATAGTGTGCTTGAAAAACTCAGATAGGTAAATTATGAATAATAATATGTCACGAAAAATAACCGCCAAAGTAATATTTATTTGATTAGATTTCTTTTGAAGAACTTCGTAATTTTCCGCAGTCGAATAAAATCTCATTTTGATTTGATTTGATTTTGAATTGGCTGATATAATGTTTTTCAAGAGTTGTGTTGTGGTCGTGTCACTTTATTTATTTTTTACTGTAGGTCTTCGCTCACTGGACGTCTGGACGTCGCCGTCGAGGTCGATTGCGTCGAAGGTGGTGGAATGATGTGACGACTTTTGCGACTCAAACTTGGCCAGAGATCGCACATGACATAGAGCTGGAAGGAGAAAGGGGTGGAATTTGCCAAACAGTAGGACAGGCTATTCAATAAAACAATATAGGTTCGTATTTGAGTACTATCTCATCTGATGGTAAGCGATGATGTGGTCTACGACGAACCACGATTGGCTAGAAGTTACATAATTTACTTTTGACTTAAAGACCCCACAAATTCCACAAATTGAGGCATTCGTATTCGTTTAAATATATTCATTAGGGATGGGCGATTCTCTTCAAAAATAAAGTTTCTTGAATCGATTCGAATGGAAATCTGACAAATCGATCTACAAGAAAGTCGAGGTCTAAAAAATGGATTTGCCAAAAACCGTATTTTATCGATTTGCTTATCGCGTTTGTATTTTCTATACAAATATAGATCCAATTACCGAAAACAAAAAGTAAACCATACTAATAATCGATCTTTTAACATTTTAAACTAATTAAAGAACTTTTTACAACTAAATGAAAGTATCAGGTATAAAAATACATTTATTTTGTTTAACTTAAAAACTTTTCAAGGAAACTAAAATAAAGCATTTCTTTAAATGTATTTGTGTAGTAAATTCAACTTATTTTTAATACAAAATATTATTTCACATCAAAACAGAAAATTGGATCTCATGGGTGAAATATCGATTCACTGGACCGAGTCAGTAGTAGATATCGATTTAAAAACAACAATTTTTAGAGTCCTAGAAAAACATTCCTCGATTGCCATCCCTAATATTCATATTCTTTATTGCACACAAAACAAACAGCATGCAAATCGTATGGAAAGTCTTTTTAAAACTTTGTGGGTACCATGTGAGATGTCTACCATGTTACGATGGCGCATCACCATACTTGTGTGTACTTTGCAGTCACTCAAAAATAACATCTACTATAAAACAAAAAGGCTCCTGTCTAAGTTAAATAGAAGAGAATAAAAAACTTCTCGTCATAAAACTTTATAATACTAAAGTTAGAAACTTTATTACTTAAGACGTACTTTAAAACTTTTTGAAAATCTGTGTTTCAAAGTAATCCGGATCAGTTAAATTTTATATGTGAAGGTGTAAAAATGCTTTAAAAAACCATATTACTCATAGAAAATTTAAATGGCAAATAGTGGATGTATCCGGGTCCGTGGCTTATGCCCCCAGTGGTCGACGCACCCGTGGCCTATGCCCCCGATTCGATAAATTTAATATAAATATTTTTTTGTGCTTTTTCACTTAGTACAGTAAATGAGAATAGTGTTTCACCATAATAAAGTATTTTTCCTTGCTAACCAAAATTTATCTATCTTATAGCAGAGAAAATAGATCGTCACTTAACCTTATCCTTACACACCTTTTTCTCCGTTAAAAGCATTATATATTATGTACAAACATCCAAAAAATCAAAAAGACTTCATTTAAAATGTTAGTGAAAGTTGTTAATATACATTCCTGTGAGCAGACGAAAGAACAACACAAGAAATAATGATAAAATGATTGCCCATTTGACTGAACAGTACGAAAACAAAAAAATTACCATAATCATGTTTTTAGAACAAATCCGCCCATATGTGGCAATCAGTCCAAAAAGTCATTATTTAACTTACTTATAACTCACTTAATTAACTTATATATATAATTATAGTGAAAAGAGATGATTTTGCTAGTATACTATTTTGAAGTTTTAATTTTTGAAATTATAATTTTTATATTTGTTTAAGTTTTTACACTTGATTATTTTTTTGCTTAGAAAATTTTAAAACATTTGACTTGTAAAAAAAATGTTTATTATTTGATTCAAGCCTGATTATTTTGTTTTGTTATTGCTATTAGAACTGACTGTTATAATTAGTTAAAATAATTCTCATTTGTTTATAGTTTCATAGTTGATTACGTTTAATTATTATTGTTACAAACATAAAAAGAACATATCATTATGTTAGAAGTTAGTTGCTATGCAGTAATTTATAAGACTGACTATTTAAAATCACTATCTTATTTTATTACAATTAAGACTGATCATTATCATTAAGTTGAATGATTATCTTGATTATAGGTGATGAAAACTGTGATTTATATACAATTTTTTTACTAGATTTCTTATTGAGATAAATAAATCAATATTGAAAAATAACTAAGACTTTCATTTTTCAAAAAATACAACCAATATTTTTTTTTTACCAATATTTAGCATTTCTTTGTTTTAAATATAATCATGATTTAATATTATAAATATAACAAACAATATACATTTATTATTTTTGTACAACATTTTTGTGCCTGACAGTATATTTGATCAAAAACTGCTTAGAAATAATTTAATCGAATCGGGGGCATAGGCCACGGGTGCGTCGACCACTGGGGGCATAAGCCACGGACCCATGTATCCTGTGTTTGCGGCACTAACGTTACTAACCTTTGTGCCCATGTTTGACATGTTCAACCTTTACGAAACATGGGGCCTGCCCATAAATCACTCCAGTGAACAAGGGATCATTACTACACTTGTTAGGGGAATCGCTGGCACTTTAATTTATTCAAATTGTAATGGATACCGTAGTTCTACAACTAGTTATGTTAAAAAAACCGGCCAAGTGCGAGTTGGACTCGCGCACGAAGGGTTCCGTACCATTATCGCAAAAAACGGCACAAAAATCATGTTTGTTGTATGGGAGCCCCACTTAAATATTTATTTTATTCTCTTTTTAGTATTTGTTGTAATAGCGGGAACAGAAATACATCATCTGTGAAAATTTCAACTGTCTAGCTATCTCGGTTCATGAGATACAGCCTGGTGACTGACAGACAGATAGACGGACCGCGGAGTCTCAGTAATAGGGTCCCGTTTTTACCCTTTGGGTACGGAACCCTAAAAACTGAATACCAAAAACAAGTTATACATTTTATTTTTATTTTTTTTTAGCAGCATCTAAGCTTGAAGACATTTTTGTGTCAAAAGATTTACGAATCTATTGAAGTTCTGTTTACGAATGGCTAAGAAAATATAATCGAACAATGGTAAAAAAATCTTATGTTTTCCATGGTGTATGTGAAAACTTCTTTTAAAAATATCCCCTTGTTTTCTTTAATCTATACAAAAGTGTCAAAGTAAGTCCCTCAATCCATGTCAAACGGGCTTGACCGGAACGTCGAATACAATAGGAACAACCATCCATTTCATCCCATTGAATGATTGGAAAACTTTTAGTGTACATACCTAATTCATTTTGAGTTGGCAAACTCGACTTTTGGTTCTGGGTTCTACGATCTCAGCGATCTATGATTTTAGGAAATGTTTTAGGTCTTTAAGTAGAAAACATCAAATCCTGACAACAGTACGTTTACAAGTGTTTCTAGAGCAATTATCCTGTTTTCCTAGTTTCGCATTTCTCCGTACATTACAGTAAAAGCTGGTACTAGCTAAATGACGGGTAACGAACAAGGTAAATGTTTCAGGGTACCGGGTAGTGACGCAACTACCTCGTTAAGACTATGGGGTTCCTAGTTTACTAACTTAAATAGAAACACGTTTGCTACCCTTGTTCTTGGAGCCCAGGATATAACAACATTTTGGCGCGTTTGTGTATAGTTCTTCCGCATTTTATGAGACAAAGAGCGAGCTATATTACTGCCTTCATAACTACTTAAACCAATTCAAAAATAATTTCTTACCTCCCATCCAATTCAACCTACTGACATAAACGTGAAAGTCAAGATATTTAGTCCGTCAGTGAGATTATCAAATAATATTGGTCAGGTATTTGTCGCTTTATCAAATAAATAAAAATTGACAAAGATAAAGCGCATCAAAGTTCAGGAGTGGGGGCTTGTGACGTCACTTTGTCAATATAAAGTGTAGAACAAAGTGACGTCACACGATATTTCATCGCACCGTATCGTCATAATTTTTTCATTACGTCGGAAAAAAAAAATACGAGCTCAATGTTTTAGATTATCTATCTAACTGACGGACTAAAAATAGATATTTTTATCAAATACCTTATTACTGTTTTCTCTATACTGGGTGGCTTTTCAACTCATTGACTGTCTTTCAGAGGCGCGAAGATAAAGCGCATCAAAGTTCAGGGGCTTATGACGTCACTTTTTAGGGTTCCGAAGTCAACAAGGAACCCTTATAGTTTCGCTCTGTCCGTCTGTCCGTCCGCAGCTTAGCTCAGAGAATCTAAGTACTAGAAAGTTATAATTTGGCATGTATATACATATTAATAATTCCGACAAAGTGGTAACATAAAATCAATAAAAAAAAAAATTTTTCGTGTTCCTCCCATAGACGTAAAGTTGGGATGTATTTTCTGGGGTTTCGTACCCAAAGGGTAAAAACGGGACCCGCGGTCCGTCTGTCTGTCTGTTACCAGGCTGTATCTCATTAACCGTTATAGCTAGACAGTTGAAATTTTCACAGATGAAGTATTTCTGTTGCCGCTATAACAACAAATTCTATAAACAGAATAAAATAAATATTTAAGTGGGGCACCAATACAACAAAAGTGATTTTTGTGCCGTTTTTTGCGATAATGGTACGGAACCCTTCGTGCGCGAGTCCAACTCGCACTTGGCCGGTTTTTTTAGTATAAAGTGTAGCATAGCGTGACGTCGCACGATATTTAAACGCACTGTATCGTCGTATGTTTTTTGTATACGTGGCAAAAGAAAAAATACCTGTCCAATATGCTTAGGTTATCTAACTGACGGACTAAATAGTTTTTTTTGTCATCATCCCTATTCAGTGTCAGCAATTATAAGGTATTTGTAACACGGGTAGTCATAACATACTTTTTACCCCAGTAGTACGCTCCCTTGGTATAATTTTAGACTTGCAAGTGGGCGAAGCCACTGATCATTGGCTGTAATAGTCATTCTTATTCCCAAGTGATATTTTTGTCCAATCGGTAGAATAGGGCTTAACACAAAAACTTTCGATCTGCTCAAATAATGAGATCGTTTGTTTTTAAAACTAATTCCGCAACTAGTGACATTGTAACTAAGTTACATTGAGATACGTACGTCGAGCAAAGCAAAGACAGTAACTCTGAAACTGGTGTTAAACGGCTCTCGCGCGCTCATGCAAGCGACCGCTAGGTAATATCCATCGCATCCAACCTATTGATATTTTTGAACATCCGAAAAAAACATACTATCAGTCTTCAGTCTCACCTGAAGACTGCAGGATCATCTCACGCCTCTCCTTCATAAGCTTCAGAGTAGGATCAGAGAGCTGTTTGATTCCATCCGTACGACTGGTCTTGAAAAACTTAGACCCGACCATTGATGTATTAAAAAGAGAATGATACGTTACGCGCTAACATCGCGATCAGAAAACCTGGGCTCGGCGCACGACTACATGCACCGAAACTCACACATCTGTATTCAGTGTCATCACCAGTCCCAACCCTACAGTTACTGATAGACAAGGACAGAGATAGGAGACGGCGCTGTAGTGCGAGAGAAATCGCGTTAGCCGCCGAATGTGGACCGAATGTTTACTATTATGAATGAAATGACACGTATCGTGTCTCTCACGCATGTTTGTAATATCTATATATCTCGCTCTCACAAATATGGCGAAGCAAACATTAAATATTATTGTAATTTGCACCAAATTAACATTTTTGACTGTACTTATGAGTGGTAACCCAAGTAACACATCAAAGCACTATAACGGTCGACTTACAGCATTTCTGTATCGTTTTCGCATTTTGAGTTAGTTCTTTAGTAGCATTACAAACGATTATACGGCTACTGTAATGCTTATTTGGGCACAAATTATACGGCTTTAGATCCTAAATAAGTTCACAAGAGTTGTTTAATTGCATTACAGGCGCATTATATTAGCATTATTTGTTGATTAGTAAACTTATAATAGACAAGTTAGTCGATCTTAATTAAGTTAGTAAGTAAGTTTATGGTTCGTCTAGTGACGTCCTCTTGTCTCTGCCCCCTCTGGGAAAAATATGGCGATGCCAATAACATTGTAATATTTACTGTGCAAAAGTAAAAATAGAAATCTTGCTCCATCTAAACGTGTGTGTCATTTCCTGCCCTGCTACGAATAGGTTATGGGCCCAGGAACGTATTAGATTGAGCAAAGAGCAGAATTTGCGAAACCAAATATATAAAGTTGCAAAATCACGGAACGTGGGTCGCCATCATGGAAGTCGCAAATTCAATGAAAATCGAAAAGTTCGATGGAAGAAACTTCAGGCAGTGGAAGTTTCAAGTTAAGTGTGCCTTGAGAGCAAAAGGGTTAGATATAGATAGGGTAAAACCCCAAGAATCCAGTTCGCAAGTGCAATGGAACAAGGATGACGGCATGGCTATGTTCATTTTGACGTCGTCCATGGATTTAAATCAGATATCTCTAATAGAAAACTGCGAAACTGCGAAAGATATAATGATTAAGTTGGAAGCTGTTTACGAACAGAAGTCTGAATATAATAAAATGATAATACACGAAAAGTTTTATCAATACTCTTATTGTTCCACTGATACAATGGCGCAGCATGTGTCGAAGGTGGAAGGCTTGGCAAAACAATTAAGGGAATCAGGTGAGAAACTCAGTGATACTGCAGTGATGACAAAAATACTTAGCACACTGCCGCCGACATACCGGTCACTGAGACAAGCGTGGTTATCACTTGATCCTAAAAGTCAAACAATGCAAAATCTGACTTCACGCTTAATAGATGAAGAAGCAAGCCTTAATAATGACACAACTTCTGAGTCAGCATTAGTAACTTCAAAAGAAAAAGGAAATCCAAAATTAAAGGACAATGAAAATGTTCAACGAGATTCAGATCATCGATTTGTATGTTACAACTGCAACAAAAGAGGCCACTTTGCTAGAGACTGCAGGCAACCCAGGAGAGCATTTAATAAAAACCAGAAGCAAGTAGACATGGTAGCATTCAGTGCGGAGAATTGTTGTACGTCTGTACATGAAGAAGATGTCTGGATATTGGACAGTGGAGCATCAGTGCACATGACATACAGGCGTGAGTTCTTCTGTGAGCTGAATGAGTTTCAAGGCTGTAATGATAATAGATCAGTTAAATTAGGAAACAAACAGAATATTGAGGTATGTGGTGAAGGAACTATTTTAATAAGTAAAGTAGTAAAAGGAGAATGGGAACAATGTTTACTTAAAAATGTACTGTATGTGCCTGACTTACGAAGAAACTTGTTCTCAGAAGGAGCAGCCACTAGAAGAGGTTATGTTATTGTCAAAAATAATCATAAAGCTATGGTTATGAAGAACAATCAAGTAGTAATGTGTGCAAAATTAAAAGAAAACAATTTATATGAGTTGGAAATAAAAACAATAAAACAGGTGAGTTGCAACACTGTGGAAACTGATATAAAATTATGGCATGAAAGGTTAGGCCATTTAAATGTAAATGAAATTAAAAATATGAGTAAAAATGGTGCACTTCCAATAACATTGACTGGAAATGAAAAATTCATATGTGAAGCGTGCCAGTATGGTAAACAATCAAGGTTACCATTTTTTAAATCCAGAAGAGGCCTATTACAGCCTGGTGACATTGTATATAGTGATGTATGTGGTCCTATTGAGGTACCTTCCATATCAGGTATGAAATACTTTGTTTTGTTTAAAGATGGAGCAACCAATTATCGCCAGATTTATTTAATGAGGAATAAAAACGAAGTGTTCAACTATTTTCTAAAATACAATGCAATTGTGAAGAACAAGTTCCAACATGATGTGCGCATTCTACACACAGACAATGGTGGTGAGTTTGTAAACCAAGAATTTAAGCTATATCTAGAAAGTAAAGGGATAGTCCATGAACGCACTGCACCCTATACACCGGAACAAAATGGTAGGGCTGAGAGAGATATGCGTACAATCATGGAAAGCGCAAGATCTATGTTGTACTCTCGTGATATACAATTAAATTTGTGGGCTGAAGCAGTAAATTGTACTGTCTACTTGCTAAATCGAAGCTCATCCAGTCAGACAAAGAATGTGTCTCCACATGAGCTGTGGAATGGAGATAAGCCAGCTCTTGACCACATAAGAGTTTTTGGAAGTGAAGGTTATGTTCATATACCTGATGAAAGAAGAAAGAAACTTGATAAAAAGAGTATAAAACTTATACTTGTGGGATATGAGAATGATAATTATAGAATGTTTGATATTGAAAGTAAGAAGATAACAATAAGTAGAAATGTACGCTTTAATGAGAACAATACACCAGTACTGAGGAATGCCCCAGTACTGAGGAATTCCCCAGTACTGGAAGAAAATATCACTCCAATTCCCATTGGTGATGAGAAAGAACAAGGTGAAGTACAAGATATGTTAACTATTCAACCAATTTCAACAGGAGAGAACCAAAGGACTTCAGATTCAAGTTTTCAAAGTGTAGAAAGTCGAGAAGATCCTGATGATATAACATATGAGCCTTCACAAATGGTTTCCAGTGATGATGAAAGAAATATTACACTCCGACCTAGGAGTGGTAGAAATATAGAAGCAAATTTTATTGAATTATACATACCAACGACATATCAAGAAGCCATAAAATGTAAAGATAGTAATAAATGGAAGGAAGCTATAAAAGAAGAACTACAATCACTTGAAGAAAATAAAACTTGGAAGTTGGTAGAAAGAAAGAATGAGAAAACTGTAACCTCAAAATGGGTATTTTCAGTGAAAGAAAATTCAGATGGTAATATTGATAGATACAAAGCTCGACTATGTGCACGTGGATTTACACAGATAAAGGATATAGATTACAAAGAAACATTTTCACCAACCACAAGATATGATTCGATTAGAGTAATATTATCTCTTTCAGCTCAGGAAAATTATGAAATCCAGCAGTTTGATGTTAAGACGGCGTTCTTGTATGGTGAATTGGAGGAGGATGTCTACATGGAGGTCCCTGAGGGTGTCCAAGCTGAACCAGGACAAATCTGTAAGTTATTAAAATCTTTGTATGGTTTGAAACAGTCATCTCGCTGTTGGAATAGAACATTTTCTTCTTTCTTAACTACCTATGGTTTTGAAATATGTCAGTCAGACAACTGTATTTTTGTTGGTTGTTTTAATAATTTTAAGGTTATTTTGATCTTGTTTGTCGATGATGCATTATTAATATCAAAAAATAAAGATGTATTGTTACATATTTTGAATGATCTTAAACAGAGTTTTGAGATAAAATTGTTGGATTTAAATAGTTTTATTGGAATGGAGATAATTAAAAGAAATCATTCAATTGTTTTAAGCCAAAAGAAGTATATAGAACACATAATTAAAAGGTTCAACATGTCAGATGCCAACCCATGTAGCACACCTGCTGATAACAATATTATTTTAACCAAAAGTGTTAATGAGAATGTAAGTAATTTCCCATTTAGGGAAGCAGTGGGAGCCCTGATGTTTTTGTCAACTGTCTCAAGGCCAGACATTTCTTATTCATTAAATATAGTCAGCAGATATTTAAATAATCCCAATAAAGACCATGTAAATGCTGTGAAAAGGATAATTCGGTACTTGATTAAAACAAAAGATGTTTGCATTAGTTATAATTGTAAAAGTGAGCTAGTAGGATATTCTGATTCTGATTTTGCATCTGATATTGAATCTAGAAAATCAAATACAGGATATATATTTATGATGAATGGTGGGCCTGTTACTTGGGCCAGTAGAAAACAAAATACTGTGGCATTATCAACCACAGAATCCGAATATATAGCTGCAAGTGAAGCTGCCAAAGAAATTTTGTGGCTTAGGCAGTTGTTATTTGATATTGATGAACCACAAATGGTTGTCACCCTACATATGGATAACCAAAGTGCTATTAAGCTTATTAATAATCCTATCTATCACCGAAGGACAAAGCACATAGATGTAAAATATCATTTTATAAGAGAAAAAGTGGAACTAAATGTTATTAACATTAAATATGTAGAAAGCTGCTGCCAACTTGCAGACTTTTTAACAAAAGCATTGTCTTCTGGTAAATTTATAAAAAATAGAAATCTAGTATTTAATTTAACATAAGTTTAAACTGGCAAACCTATGTTATGATGCAAGTAAGTTAAGTTTTGTTTTTTTTGCTACTCTTACCGCTGCTCTATTATAAAGTTTAAGTGGGAGTGTTGATTAGTAAACTTATAATAGACAAGTTAGTCGATCTTAATTAAGTTAGTAAGTAAGTTTATGGTTCGTCTAGTGACGTCCTCTTGTCTCTGCCCCCTCTGGGAAAAATATGGCGATGCCAATAACATTGTAATATTTACTGTGCAAAAGTAAAAATAGAAATCTTGCTCCATCTAAACGTGTGTGTCATTTCCTGCCCTGCTACGAATATTATTGTGGTCAATGAAGTTGCCTATCGCATTAAAGAAGCTATATTATGGTCAATGAAGTTGCTAATCGCATTACAGAAGCATTATACTAGTAATATTATTGATAATGAAGATGTTAATTGCATTACAAAAGCATTAGACTAGCATTAGAATGTAGTAAAAGAATTATTGGGGCTATTTAAGTGTTCACAGTTAGAACTTAATTAAACCCTACATCATTGCAAAAACATCTCTAATACCACGGTACAAATGTTATCATACAATTATCGTTGTAATTTAACTACTTTGTCTCGCAATATAATATGGACGAAGAGGGTCAAAACTGAGGGAGTGACTCCATATTTGTTTGCATCAAAACAAAATATATAATACTGTTTAAGTTTTTGACTGTGTTAATGCCGCCAGCAGTATAAATACTCACAAGTGAACAATTATTAAGCCAGAGGGCAGATAGAAGACTTTTGATGAACCACTGTAGTGCTATTGTCTATAAAGTAGTTCTATATGGGTTCACCAGTATACCAGTAGAATTGATGTAGACTGAAATAGTGCTATTACTTGAACGCAATTTTGGGGATCCTTGAGGAAAAAAAAAAACCAATTTCAGAATTTTTGTACAACTTGTATCCGTTTGCCAAGAGTCTATTGACAAAATAGCTTTCTGAACGCATGATCTCCATATGCCTGCGCGTAGCTTATTAAAATAATTATGCTGCCGTCAACAAAAAAAAAACATGTATATAGCGAATATTGTGCTTTTCCTCAAAATGGCCTCAAATGGTTTTACGAATATGGTAAAATGAACCTATATACAGCTTAAAGCATTGCAATAACTCACTTGTATTTGATTAAAGAGCTGTTAGCTATAAAACAGAACTCAGTTAATCTTTAAAAATGCAAGCTTTAAATTGATTCACGTTTATGCTGTTCAGCAGGTCTAGGCTTTTACTAACCACTTAAAAGTGCTATTATACGACAAAGGGCACCAAAAATAGCTCAAAGCTGTATAACGGATTTACGGTGCATTACAACGGTGCAAGTTTATGCTATTAAGCAGCATTAGACATTATCTTACTACTTAAAAATGCTATTGTAGACCTTAAGGCACTAAAAACAGCTGAAAGCTGTATAGCGGATTTACGTGGCATTATAATGGTTCATGTATATGCTGTTAAACAGCAATAAACATTTATTTCCTACTTAAAAATGCTATTGTAAATCCAAATGCACTAAAAGCAGCTGAAAGCTGTACAGCTGCTTTGTGGTTTGCTGCACTAAAACTAAAGGCTTTACAAAAGCATTTTCATATGCCATTATCCAAACGTTATACAGTGTAAAGCATCATAATCGGCGCACGGTTGGCGCAGTGGTTGAGCGATTGACTGCTGCGCTGCGTGTCGCGGGTTCGATTCCCGCACGGAACAAATATTTGTATGACCTACAGATAGTTGTTTCGGCTCTGGGTGTTTGTGTATGTGAGTTTATATGTATGTAAACGCACCCACGATACAGGAAAAAAATCCTAGTGTGGGGCAACGTCTTTTTAAAAGAAAAAAAAAAAAAAAAAGAAAGATAATGGTTTAAAAATGCCAGTATAAAGCATCAAGATGCTCGGTGAGCTTATATAAGAGTTTATACGGACCTTAAGTTCTACATAAGTTTACTATTCGTTTGTTAAAATGCTTCCTGTGTTACTTGGGAAGTGATCCCGTGTGACTTATTTTTCTTCCTGGTATTATTTAAACACTGTTTAGTTACACAAGAAGTCATTTTGATGCCTATTTATTGCAATAAAAAACTTAAAAACACTGAAATTATTGAGCTGTGGTGTGGTGAGTGTGCACATGATTGATCCATGTGCCGTGCGCGACTGAGTGCCCACTACGGGCAATCACTTAGTTTAGTAGGACCAAGCGCTGTGACCAGTTCCGTCTCAACCTCTTTTTAGTTTATTTGTTGTTTGATTAATATTACTGTTTTATTTAATTTTTTTGCATAGCTGACATTCGATTTATGTACAACTAGCCGTTATACTTAGGTAGGCATCAAGGTGTCGGTATAACTAATTTGAAAGTAAATCTTATAACTTTCAAATTAGGTACCATCTAATTAACGTGGTTTTAATTTTAGTGGTTAGGCATAGATATTAGTTATCTTGGAAGGTTAATCAATCTTACCGAAAACTGTACCTAAGGAAAAGTATTAGCACATTTTGTTATGATTTTCAAAGTCCATATAAAAATTGTTCACAGCGGCATTCTGATAGAATTCCCACTAGAGCGAAACACTTATCAAGCGGCTTGCACTTGATCGGATTTTTATGTACCCAATGTGACTCGTAAGTTCTCGTAAACAACCTCATACTTTATCTAAACGTTCCATCATAGTATAGTATACATTAAGTTTCGAAAATCATGTAACAAGCTTTATATTAGAAGCTTTCACTTTAGGAAGCTTTTAAGCTCAAATAAAACATCAGTTACTGTTTCTTGGATTCGACATGGCTTCATATTTTGGCACCTGTAACAAAATGATGAATCCAACCACTCCAGTTTCATGGAAAAAATCCATGTGGTCATCATAGTCCAAACCTACAATCTCCTAATCCGGGCCATGGTCTACCTTTGCTACAAACTTCATCCAAACCCATTCAGGCGTTAATGTATGATTAATTAACAAACATACAGACTTAAAGCAGGGTGTCTTATAATATGCTAAAATATGGCGTGGTTCCTCAAGCGACGGGAAGGACATATCTACATTTTTTACATGCCCTTAACTTGCACGTTGCAGGAAGGAACACTGCTGAAAATGCAACATTCGTAGCCCTGTAACTATTCAAACATATAATATTCTTTGATATCCAACACTATTATTCATTTTAAACTACCCACTGGCTCGAGAAAGTTACCATTTAAGCGAAAAACAGTAAAATGACAGCAATTTTGTGCAATATCTTGCTTTATTAAAGCAATAACTTAGACAAATGTATCGCTTACATTTTGTAAGAATGTAATAAGTCATCTACATAATATTATAGCGACAGAATTTACAATGTTGCTATCGACTTTTAGATCTAAATTGAGACTACAAATATTTTACGAATGATAACTACAAATATTTATGGGAGCTTATATTTTTAGCCTTATTTGTTTCGTCTAGTAGGTAATAACAATTTACAGGTAGATTTCTTCTTGTTCCTACACCCCTAAGGAAGGATCGCGGTGTACGTAAATATCTTCCTATGTTTGTTACAAAACTTTTTATCTTACTTAGACTTAGGTACCTAATTTTTCTGAAAAAGTTTACTGTCATGGCATGATTAATTCACACCAGAGAGTCGTTTACGCAATTTGATAATCAGTAGTAGGTATTAACCCATTGTCATGTGCAGATTGCAAATATGATGCTGTTCTACAGAAGATAATATACCTAAACGTAAACCTGGCAACATACCTACAACACCCGAACACACCGGTCCGACGCACTGTGGATCGAAAAACGGCTCTAGAAGACATAGGAACTTAAATTTAAAAGTGTCGGTTTTTTTTCTTGAAATGGGTTCTAATAGCCAATATCATGCTTATATATTTCATAGGATGCAATCTGATACGCAAAAGGGCAAGTTTTATTTTTTTTGCAAAAAAAATGTATGGAGCTGATATAAAAAATGCATAAATATCCGGAACCGCAAGACTAACCGTAATATCCTTGCACCCGGTTATAGAACTATTTATTTATGATTTTTTGACATACTTCGTATAACGAGAAAGACTGCGTTTTTTTTTGTAAAAATCCTCAACTTTTTATACCTAATATATGCTATAAATAGAAATAGACGTGTTATGTGATGTGTCTATCTATCTTAAAAATAATATTTAAATTTATTAAAGATATTTTGATGTTTATTAACCGACTTCAAAAACGGAGGAGGTTCTTAATTTGTTTGAATTTTTGTGTATGTTTATTCAGAGATATCTTCGCCAATTATTAACCGATCTTGATGATTTGTTTTTTGTTTGAAAGAGTATGGTCCCGGATTGGTTCCAGTTAAATTTGGTAAAGACCTGTTGAATAACTTCGGAGATATTCAATGGAACTCTTCAATAAATGACGGTAAACCACTATAGATTGCTGCAATCGCATGTCTGTATATTGTTAACACCATTTCATAACGTAACATCACACCAGTAGACTCTGAAGGGGTAAGCAGATGTGTAAAGTTCACCCTTCTTCACTCTCATTTCATCAGTTATGTCCAAGTTCCCTGTTATTGGGGTTATCTATTTGGGCATAGCATTTTTGTTTATTAACCGATCTAGATGATTCGTTTTCGAATATACAGACATGCGATTGCAGTAATCTATGATGGGTTACCGTCATTTATTGAAGAGCTTAATTGAATATCTCCGAAGTTATTTAACAGATCTTTACCAAATTTAACTGGGACCAATCCGGGACCATACTCTTTCAAACAAAAAACGAATCATCTAGATCGGTTAATAAACAAAAATGCTATGCCCAAATAGATAACCCCAATAACAGGGAACTTGAACATAACTGATGAAATGAGAGTGTAGAAGGGTGAACTGTACACATCTGCGTACCCCTTCAGAGTCTACTGGTGCGATGTTATGTTATGAAATGGTGTAAACAATATACAGACAAGCGATTGCAGTAATCTATGATGGGTTACCGTCATTTATTGAAGAGTTTAATTGAATATCTACGAAGTTATTTAACAGATCTTTACCAAATTTAACTGGGACCAATCCGGGACCATACTCTTTCAAACAAAAAACGAATCATCTAGATCGGTTAATAAACAAAAATGCTATGCCCAAATAGATAACCCCAATAACAGGGAACTTGAACATAACTGATGAAATGAGAGTGTAGAAGGGTGAACTGTACACATCTGCGTACCCCTTCAGAGTCTAC
Source organism: Anorthoa munda (assembly GCA_945859665.1). Taxonomy (NCBI): domain Eukaryota; kingdom Metazoa; phylum Arthropoda; class Insecta; order Lepidoptera; family Noctuidae; genus Anorthoa; species Anorthoa munda. The sequence goes on from OX243913.1 coordinate 1,650,317, forward strand.
TGGTGCGATGTTATGTTATGAAATGGTGTAAACAATATACAGACATGCGATTGCAGTAATCTATGATGGGTTACCGTCATTTATTGAAGAGCTTAATTGAATATCTCCGAAGTTATTTAACAGATCTTTACCAAATTTAACTGGAACCAATCCGGGACCATACTCTTTCAAACAAAAAACGAATCATCTAGATCGGTTAATAAACAAAAATGCTATGCCCAAATAGATAACCCCAATAACAGGGAACTTGAACATAACTGATGAAATGAGAGTGTAGAAGGGTGAACTGTACACATCTGCGTACCCCTTCAGAGTCTACTGGTGCGATGTTATGTTATGAAATTGTGTAAACAATATACAGACATGCGATTGCAGTAATCTATGATGGGTTACCGTCATTTATTGAAGAGTTTAATTGAATATCTCCGAAGTTATTTAACAGATCTTTACCAAATTTTACTGGGACCAATCCGGGACTATACTCTTTCAAACAAAAAACGAATCATCTAGATCGGTTAATAAACAAAAATGCTATGCCCAAATAGATAACCCCAATAACAGGGAACTTGAACATAACTGATGAAATGAGAGTGTAGAAGGGTGAACTGTACACATCTGCGTACCCCTTCAGAGTCTACTGGTGCGATGTTATGTTATGAAATGGTGTTAACAATATACAGACATGCGATTGCAGCAATCTATGGTGGTTTACCGTCATTTATTGAAGAGTTCCATTGAATATCTCCGAAGTTATTCAACAGGTCTTTACCAAATTTAACTGGAACCAATCCGGGACCATACTCTTTCAAACAAAAAACAAATCATCAAGATCGGTTAATAATTGGCGAAGATATCTCTGAATAAACATACACAAAAATTCAAACAAATTAAGAACCTCCTCCGTTTTTGAAGTCGGTTAATAAACATCAAAATATCTTTAATAATTTTAAATATTTTTTTTAAGATAGATAGACACATCACATAACACGTCTATTTCTATTTATAGCATATATTAGGTAAAAAAGATGAGGATTTTTTTTAAAAAAAACTCAGTCTTTCTCGTTATACGAAGTATGTCAAAAAATCATAAATAAATAGTTCTATAACCGGGTGCAAGGATATTTTTTATTTTTTTTTTACTATGTATAGGCCTGTGTTTGACCACAATCTCACCGTGGTCAGTGAAGATGTGGCCGATGGTGGTAAGCACACAAAGCCTAGAAGGGAACTGGCTCTCAAGTGCTGCTGTCGGAACACACCGGAAGGTGCTTGGCGACAGATTTTCAACTTGAGGGTGGTTGCCAGCCAGGCGGGTACTACAAAGTACCCTACCACCGTGCATATTACGGTTAGTCTTGCGGTTCCGGAGATTTATGCATTTTTTATATCAGCTCCATACATTTTTTTAGCAAAAAAAATAAAACTTGCCCTTTTGCCTACCAGATTGCGTCCTATGAAATATATAAGTATGATATTGGCTATTAGAACCCATTTCAAGCAAAAAAACCGACACTTTTAAATTTAAGTTCCTATGTATTCTAGAGCCGTTTTTCGATCCACAGTGCGACGCGGCGACGAAAAGATAGCCGAACACGAGGCAGAATTGCGTAGGTTACGATGGAGTATTATAGGGTTATCTGAAGTCCGAAGAGAGGGGGAGGACTCGATAATCTTCAAATCCGGTAACCTGCTCTACTTTCTGAGAGGGTGACCGGCAGTCTCGGGGTAGTGTCGTGGTTTATCGTCCACAAGTCCCTTGTGAACAACGTGGTGAAGATCGAGAGTGCGTCAACCAGGAAGGCGTACCTTATACTCAGAATATCCTCAAGATATTCGCTGAAGATCATACAGGTCTTCGCCTCGACCTAGGCACACCGCGACGACGAGGTAGAGACCATGTATGAGGATATCTCTAGAGCCATGCATGATTTCAAAACTCACTTCACCGTTGTCATGGGGGATTTCAACGCGAAACTGGGCAAACGAGACGAGGATGAATATTGAACAATATCTTCACCAAGACAATTGATTACGAGGTCCTTCCTAATGCCTGTGTATGTACAGTACACATCGATATTAAGTTGTTAGGGTCAGCCCGTAAGCCGTACAAACTAATTTCACTAATCGGATTACAACTATAATAGTGGGCACATCCACGGAATTGTTTCGGTTTCGCTCGGATGATCAGTTTAATTGATGTGAGGCAAGCTTGCGATTCTCCTAGTGCAGACTAGCCATACTCCAAGTATGGCTAAAGCCATAGCTTTATAGACATAATCTTACTGTGAAAGCTTTTTCGACTATCCCAACTGTATGATGCGGAATGGGAATCTTAGGCTATGGGATGCAAAATAAAACAGAATTTTAGGTATTTTTGAGATACCACTTTTTGACGTGCGTTCCCGAGTCCTCGAATCCTGGCGATTATGTATGTTGTTCCACTTGTTCCAGCGATTTGCTTGGAAGTTGTTTATGCTGCATTTTGAAGGAAACACGAGGTTTGTTTAGCATTATGTAGTCTCAGTATAAAAAAAAGGTTTAAAAGATAATAAAAAATAATAGTAGTACTCGCCAAAAAAATATAGATTTTCTTACAAAAGAAGGAACTTGAAAAAAAGGGAAAAGAAAGGATAAAAATAATCATCTGGTCTCGAACCCGGGTCTTTTGGTTTCGGGAATGCCCGATTTCTCACCTGAGCTATTACAACCTCGTAGATGGTGACGAAATTTACCTTCGTATTCTAATAATATTGTGGCAGTTTTTCATTGCCTGAAAACACGGATAAAACGACGTTTTCTAAAAATGAAACCAAGCTAGATCGATTTATCGCCCACGAAAGGCCCTGCATACTAAATTTCATGAAAATCGTTGGAGCCGTTTCCGAGATTCAGATTATATATATATATATAAATATATATATATATAATACCTTTAAACGAGCAATTCTTGTATGATAAAGTAACTACCTATATAAAAATTTTGGGTCCGTAATTAATTGTTTGTTTGTAGGATGATGATCTCTAGAAATACTGATCCGATTAAGAAATTCTTCGTTATTTGCGTGATAGCTAGACAGTTGAAATTTTCAGAGATGATGTATTTCTGTTACCGGTATAACAAAAAATACAAAAAATTTTATAAGTAATTCAAATACTGCCCAACCATGCATGCACCTTGGGAAAAAGGCGTGAGTTTATGTATATAAACTAGACTAGCTGTCCCCCGCGGCTTCATTCCCGTGGACCACCCCACAGGATCCGTTTTCGAGGTTAAAAAATAGCCTATGTCACTCAGGAATAATGTAGCTTTCTATTGGTGAAATAATTTTTAAAATCGGTCCAGTAGTTTCGGAGCCTATTCGGTACAAACAAACAAAAAAATCTTTCCTCTTTATAATATTAGTACTGAAATGCTTTAGTTTGTAGCATTGTTACCAAATCCTTTAAATTTTAATATAATCAATCCCTAGATAGCACTCCTTATTACCATACAGAGAAAGGTTCAGCAGCATTCACATTATCTTTATGAATCCTCCATTGTATTAATTGTAAAGAAAGCCAGATTAAAATGTTGTATAAGCCTTAATATTCCGAGAAAAGGATTATTGCCGTGACAATTGTACGAGCTCCTACCGTTTTAACCTATCTGTTATTTTGATACTTAACACCTGATTGTCATGCATGATAATCTTAACATTAGAATAGATTTCCTATTTGATAACAGTTAATTGACATGCATGATACTCTTAACATTAGAATAGATTAACTACAGGGTTACGCGAATCAGTTAGCCGCTTTCTATTGCCAGGTATAAACAGGTAAACTAGCAACCCACATATGTGGCTATTTATTTAATTAGGTAATGATAATTACAGCCCAGCAGTAAAATGTTCTGCTATGAAGCATCATTCATGAAAATTAAGTATTATCAAAAAAAACCTGCAAATTTAAGCGGTGGGATCTTAATATAGTATCCTACTAATATAATAAATGCGAAAGTTTGTGAGGATGGATGTATGTATGTTTGTTACTCTTTCACGCAAAAACTACTGAATGGATCTGAATGAAATTTGGCACAGAGATAGATTATAGTCAAGAATAGCACATAGGACACTTTTTATCCCGGGATTATGTTCCCTCGGTACAATTTTCGACATTCACGCGGGCGAAGCCGCTGGCAGAAGCTAGTATACTATAAGTGAACTGGGGGGTGACCATAAGCTCTTAGAGTAAGGTTATTTTGAGATCGCGTAAGTGACAGATGTACATAAGTCATATACATCTGTCTCTTACACACACTCACAACAACCTTACTCTAAGAGCTTATGGTCACCCCCCAGTTTAGAATAGCTTAGATAATCTCTTCTGCGACAATGTGAATGGCTACACTGTTATGTAAGTTTGTAACTTTTATGCTACTTTTCCATTACGCTCTCGTGTATGTTAGGTTGGTATGTCTGTACCTAAGTATGATGGTTATGCTCGGTTTTGGTTTATACAGAAGCCAGAGTGTTGTATTACTATGTTATATTATACGTGTATAAATGTGACCGGGTTTGAGTTTGTTCGCACAGTGTCTACAATTTGTCAAATGTATTTTTGTATGCCGTTCCTACAGTGTACCTATCATCATCATTTAGACGAAAGATGTCCACTTCTGGGCTAGGCTTTACTACATCGACTGTTCCTGTGCTTTTCAAATGCAATGAACTCCCGAAGCCCTCACCAAGTCGTCGATCGACTTTGTGGGAAGCCAACGCTGCGTATTCGGGTATGTCATCGCATTGCCACTCCAGAACCTTACGGCCATCCGTCCTATGAGCCTTACCAACTGCCCATTTGCGTCCAAAAGATGTTTATTTTGGCAACAATCAATACCCATGTTTAGTCCACTGCCGAAAACGCAGACTACTAACCTATTATTCGAGGTCAAAAAGACTAATTCTACCTAAGTTGCAGTACCACACGAGCAGCAATTAGGCACTTACTCCATTAATACCTTCATAAATAATCCAAATCCGCTTCAATTAACAGCTTAGTAGTGTTACCGTAACATATGCTCATTAAACAGTTGGAGCTATAATCCTAGATGTTAAAAGCCGGCAGCATGGCGTCTTGTAATTAACCTTTTGTTAATTAGGCTCTTAATGACGTTAGAGCAAAGTAAAGACTGCATAGATTAACGTTATTGCAGATAGGTTGGTGTACGATGTCGTTAAATTTAAATGTCTGTCTTCTTAAGCGACTCGTACTGAGAAATATTTTTTGAGGATTATTTTTTAGGAGTTTCATGTTGGCACGTGTAATAAAACCTAAAAACTGGAAAAACGAGAGGCAATACCCATCATAAGTTATTCAGACTCCATATTGATATTCCTGTGACGTCTAGACATTCTCTGCTTAAATACAAATCCAACGATACCTCATTATCTACATGCAATACCCTTCTTATTGGCATCTCGAAAAACTGAGTGTTTTCAGTACGTAGAGTAACTACACAATATAGAAAGTACACAGAAGGGCCATTCCCGCCGTTTTGAAATTTGACAGCTAAACGTAACAGATTCACTAGGGTTGCTACTATATTGATTCCGAATAAAAAAAAAAGTAGGTTGTATAAGTTACAAACTACATCGATTCGTCTAAACATAAGTTTCCTTTTTTTTCTTATTTTTATATCATGCTTACATGCCTCAGAGAGTATACAGAGCATCAAATATCCATTAAATATCACGAGGCCACATACGACGAAGATTGGAGGGTAACAAGACGTAAAAATTGTGTATTAATGATCTCACTAAAAACATTAAATTGTGAAAAGCATCAAGCTTGACAAAAATAAAAATGTGAAAAAAAGATAATAAAATCAAAAAACCCGACTGCTTAAGAAGCGAACTAAAAAGATGTACAAAAACTAGAATAAAATTATGCTGTGCAATAGGAGGAAACATATTTGTGAGCTGGACGACTTAAACCATATTATTATCACAAATTTCATAGCCTATACAATTTCGTCTATGGACCTAAAATAACTTATTATATTCCTAGATATTGAATTTCTAACTTGTCATCTTGAAAAACCTTCAAACCTTAAAAATTTATGAATTAAAAAGAAAAAATATATATTCGATCTGTAACAATTAATAAAGGTAACCCAGCCAATGCAACCTCGTTACAGTACTTTATGTATGAATGACTTAACAATGCCCGCACAAAGCATTCATGACAGCCGCGACTGAGCTCGGTCCAATATTGCCCATTATTCCCTGTAAAATACAATGTCAATGTGTGTGTGCAAAATGACGCTTTGTTCAGAGTGGCCTCTCTGTCTGCAGCGCGCCGTCGCTTACGTACTTTGTGGTAACTAGTACTAAACTAGTACTGGTACTAAAAATATATTCAGTTTTTTTGTTATTGATTTTAAATTTACTGTAGGTACCTAATAATATAGTTATTTCATTTAAGCATGGCAATAGCGCTGTTTTTTTATTGAGTTGCTTCTCGCAGCTGAATCTAATGATTTGTTACTGTTTAACTGGGTGATCCTGTGGAGACTAAACTAGAGGCTCCAGCCAGGCACAAAAAGCTTAAGCAACAACGCTGACGGCTACCCACAATAGCACCAATTACCCTGTCCCTAAAATATCTTCGTAGAAACCTGAACGATTAGCTGTGTATCTTTTAAAATTTGTGAAAAAAGCTTTTAGATTTTAAAATTTATTTGTCAATAAATGTGTGGGTCAATAACCGCTATTGCCATATTGAATAGCAACAGCTATAGTAATAGTAAGTACCTACCTACCTGAAAAAGAGAAGAACATTTTCAATATATTTTACGACGTGCATTCTGAGTAAGGTAAGATATTTCGTGTTAGGTCCCGTCCGAATAGCGTTTAGCATTAGCATGCATAGACTTTAAAATTGAGTGCACTTCAGTAAGCAAACTCATTATGAGTGAATCAGCAGGTCACTTACCGGAAAAACTAATACAGTGACTAACTAGCACAATATAATGTTTGCAGGAAATCTTCCACAATCACTTGTTAACAAGAACTCTCAACAGTTGCCTGAATAATTATTAATAAACATTTTAAAACGGTACCTACTCAAAAGCTCTACCAAGATTCAAAGAGATAACACGTAACAGGCTTTAAAGCTTTTTAAAGGATTCACTGTCCAAAATTGTATTCTTTGACGTACCTAAAACCTTGAAGTTTACAGTGTCTAACGAGGTACAATGATTTGGTAATAAATCCGCTTGAGCACTATAAAAGCCTAATAAGATTATTTGCGAAGCTCCTAAAGTAGCAGGGAATGTTGATACAGCAAATTAGCGCTGCCTTGCGGCTTCGAACATCCATCGGAATTAAGCGATGTATATATTACAGGGTCCCCTTTAAACAGTATGGTTTCAGTTCTATACCCTTCTCGGTTTACGGGGCCTTATGGACTTATAAATCCTGTCCACTGGCAAACAATTACAGAAAATTAAGAGGTGGGTTTTTATATATATTGCTTGACAATATATTTGTTAATTATTATTGATTGGCTCGCGTTTGTACACTATGGTCACTATGACATGATAATGTTGTCGACGGTGAAGCACGCTTGCTTAAAAGTAATCTTATTCACTCTTGACATAAATATCCCCAGGTTGTTGCTATCTGGAAACACAGACTCCAGCAGGGACTGCCGAGCCTTAGCTATACAATAGGTCTATATGACCAAAGTAATCTTCAAAGACTGGATGAAAATTAAATCAAAAGTTGAAGGTTAAGAAACCATTTGTACATGTACCTAGGGACACACTTTCTTTTATTCGTCGTAGTGTTATAAGAACATTCGCCTAATGGTTTAGTCTGGCGGTTTTCTCGGTATAGTGCCCTAGTTACCCCAATGTTAGTTGTTCGTACATCCGTGGACCTTCCAACGGTCATAATCTATAAGGAGGCCCAAAGGCATTATTACGCAGCTTAAGTTCTTGAGCCCCTCGATAATAGCATTGCGCAAAACTTCCACCATTTACCTACGAATGAGGTATAATTTTGAGTTCACAGCTTCATAGCAGATGCCTTCAAAAGCCATGTTACACAAACCCAACATAACGTAAGTACTTTTTGTTTTTATATTTCTATGTTAATGAATGTAATTAGATTACATTACAGATTACAGATAGGGTAGGGAAGGGTAGGTAGGGTAGGGTAGGGTAGGGTAGGGTAGGATAGGGTAGGTAGGGTAGGGTAGATGAATGTTTGGTGTTTTTATGGCAAAACAAAGTTTGCCGGGTCAGCTAGTTATTAATAATTTTAATGTAAATGTACAAATAAACAATTTTATTATTAAGATAAAAATATAGATATATTTTCATTAATTTCAATAACTGAATTCTCTGAGGGTAGAATTTGTAACCATTGTCAGGTGTTTTGCAAAAGGGCTAAGCGCAAAGGTTCGCTCTTAAAAATTTGCCGCAACTTTGGGGTGATTTTGCGAAGGGTGGAAAGTGAATTTTCATACTACAGTAAATAAGCCACTGGGACATGGGGTTGACAAAAGCCTTCGATCCCGGAGGAGTGCCGTCACTCAATCTGGGGAAATCATGTGTGTATTTCTGAGATTTCTATACGAAAAATCATCATTCTATTCATGCCAAACTCGAAAAATCATCATTCAATTCATTTTCAATGTGCATAAAAAGCTACATTTCAAAACTAGTTCCCTAAAGCCTTTCGTGTTGGAATATATAAATAACGAAATTAAAACTTGTTTTTCTTCTCCAAACCTTTGTTGTCGTCATTTGTTACTAGAAAAAAACCGGCCAAGTGCGAGTCGGACTCGCACACGAAGGGTTCCGTACCATTATCGCAAAACACTGCAAAAAATCACGTTTGTTGTATGGGAGCCCCCCTTAATTTATTTTATTTTAATTTAATATTTATTATTTTTTGAAGAGAATATACAACTAAATATTCTGTGAATATTTCATGCGTCTACCTGTTGCCGTTATTAATATCGAGCAAAAAACGGCAAAAATATCACGTTTGTTGTATGGGAGCCCCCCTTAAATATTAATTTTATACTGTTTTTAGTATTTGTTGTTGTAGCGGCAACAGGAATACATCATCTGTGAATATTTCAACTGTCTAACTATCACGGTTCATGAGATACAGCCTGGTGACAGACAGACAGACAGACAGACAGACAGACAGACAGACAGACGGACAGCGAAGTCTCAGTAATAGGGTCCCGTTTTTACCCTTTGGGTACGGAACCCTAAAAAACAACTTTTCATTTTGCTATTGAATTGAAAATGCATCAACCAATGAAATAGATAGATTTATTAATGCTTCAAGTTTAACTACACAATCCGTGAGTTCCTCATGTCTTTTAATTCTTTTATCTATTTTCATATCCTAAAACTCTATCTCTATCTCTCTTCTAATATGTAATCAAATTATAATGACCGAATTTATTTACAGACATTTCTAATAAAATTAAAAAGTTGACTTTATACAAGCTTAATATGTACTTTACACAAGCTCAAAAATACATTCAAGCCTAAACTCAGGGCTTTAAAAATAACATGTTAGTATTTGGAACTTCAGAAACCCAGGTCAATGGGGTCTTGACCCCTGAAATAAGACATCCTTAAGTTCACTGTTAAGCTTTAATTTCTTTGTTATTTGTAGTAAACATTTCCATGGGTGATACTAGACTCTCACGCAGCTGAAGCGGGTTGCTTTGGAGAATATTTATTCTCCAAAGGTTCAGTAAACTATATCAATGGGGTCTCGCTCGACTCTTGAACTAAGACACCTGTATGGTCCCTTGTTAGGCCATACATTACTTTTAGATGAATGGATGCATGGAATAAAAGAATTGAAGTATTTAAACACTGTTATATTGTCTGATAGGTTTAAGGATAAAATGAGCCTAATGAACTGATGTGTGAAGAATGATAATATAAAAAAGTGAGTGACGCGGCCCTTGTTGGCTGTTATGAGGACGCCTGGCTGTCTTGATAGCCCAACGCGAACTAAATTATTATAATGAATTGAAATGAATGCGTGGCGTAAACTGCTGAATTGACGAATGTGCGGTTGCACCGTACATGCTCCCGAGCGGGAAGATGAATGTGAGATGAACATGAAATGATGAATAACAAGGTGATGCCAATTGGTCCTTATACTAGATGATTGACAAGGTGATTCCAATTGGTCCTTATTATGTATGTTTAGAGTCTCTAAAAAGTCTTATTCATTTTCACTGAAAATAGATTCGCGGAACATAGGCGACGTAGCCTTGTTTTGTTTACGCGCACTGATTACACCCGAAATTGTATTGAGCTCCATTTCACTAGGTCCCGATTGCTCATTTACACTGATTCGTGGAACACTGATTACACTAGCACTCTGAAGCTGCTGATGAGTCGAGCGAGCGGGCAGAGCCACGCTGCGCACGCGCCGAAGGCGCCGCCACACGTGCACGGCTCCTGCCGCGCACAGGGCGAACACCACTAAGTATATCACCGTGTAGTGATGCACGTCGTGATATGAGAACCCGTCGTCCAAATCTTCATCAATGCTCGGTTCATCTATCATCTGATTCAACTTATCATGGACTTCCTTTACCAGACCTTGAGTCTCGATGTGGATATGGTCAGACTGTTCGTCGATTGCACCGATAGGTATCGATAAATTGATTATGTTGTTGATAGGTGGAATGTCAATCCTCAGAACGTCTGCCGTGGTCTTCAGAATGTTGGACAGCTTCTTATGTGAGTAAACTGTGTAAGTATCGCCTTTGATGACGCATCCATCGCCGAGCATGATAACGCCAGCCTTGGTTAATTGTTCGGCCGTAACTTGATACTCGCATATGATTCGTATGGAGCACGGTCCGCAACAAAAATATAAATATGTGTTTAATTTATTAAGCTCTGTCCAACGGTTTGTGCAGATTGTAGATGCGGTACTGCAACGATTTGAATGATTATGTGACGCGGCCCTTGTTGGCTGTTATGAGGACGCCTGGCTGTCTTGATAGCCCAACGCGAACTAACTTATTATAATGAATTGAAATGAATGCGTGGCGTAAACTGCTGAATTGACGAATGTGCGGTTGCACCGTACATGTGGTCCTTCGAGCCGGATCGAAGGACCAAAAAGAATGTATGATCCCTTGTTAGGCCATACATTACTTTTAGATGAATGGATGCATGGAATAAAAGAATTGAAGTATTTAAACACTGATATATTGTCTGAAAGGTTTAAGGATAAAATGAGCTTAATGAACTGATGTGTGAAGAATGAAGTGAGTGACGCGGCCCTTGTTGGCTGTTATGAGGTCGCCTGGCTGTCTTGATAGCTCAACGCGAACTAACTTATTATAATGAATTGAAATGAATGCGTATGTGCGGTTGCACCGTACAACACCCTTAGGTTAACTATTATGCTTAAGTTCTAAAAAGTAATATCACGCTTACTATTAAAGACGGTGAAGGAAAAATATACTCTTTGAAAGTATTTACTTGAGTCGTTACTTGAAATATGTTGAAACTTGGCAGGAACCTTTATTAACCGACTCAAAAAAAGGAAGAGGTTCTCAATTCGTAGGAATCTTTTTTTATGTATGTTCCCCGATTACTCAAAGATGCCTAGACCGATTTGAAATTCTTCACAGGTGGTCCCATTGTCAGGTGGGATGGTGTCATAATGAAATCGAGGGAACTCCTCAAACATTATAGGCATACATATAGCGATCAAAAATGCAATAATTTGCAAGTGGAACTCATGAAGAAGATCACAGATGGCCAATGGAACTCCGTAATGCTAAGTGTGTCACGGGTATAACATATCTCGTATAGTTAACCAACTATGATGAAGCAAATACTTATAAATAAATGGTACTGATGAAATAGGTACCATTGAACTGATCTGATAATAAAGCCGGAAGGTAGGCACTGGAACTCCAAAATAAAACAATGTATCCTAGTCGTGTTTGAGCTTGTTGGAATCGTAATAAGATGTACTTTGGCTACAAATGATTTTGATGTTAATACCTCCAATTAACATCAAAATCATTTGTAGCCAAAGTACATCTTACTACTAACTTAACCTACCAAAACTAAAAAGAGTAAAATAAAGAACCTTAATTTTAAAACTGTTTGATTTTTTGTTAAAAAGTTTTATATTTCTTAACATTTCCTTGGCTAATACTCGACTCTCACGAGGGTGAAGCGGGTTGCAAGAGCTAGTGATAATAAATAATATATTTATTCTCCAAAGGTACAGTAAACTATATCAATTTGGGTCTTGCTCGACCCCTGAACTCAGACACCCTTAAGTTTAAATTCTAAGAAGTAATATTACTCTTGCTATTAAAGACGGGGTTGTAAGGAAACAATTATATACTCGTTGAAAGTACTTTCTCGAGTCGGTACTTGAAGGCTTTTGGAACTTGGCAGATATCTTTATTTCTAAACAACTTGAAGCTTAATAAGGATTAAGGGTACTCGTCGATGGTAACCTGGCGACTATGATAACAAATTATAACGCCAGCTATTCCCAAAGAAGTTAGCAGTGGTGATCCAGATTTCGATAATTAGGTATGGCATTCAAGAGAAAACCACTATCTCTATATTTGACACAATTTCTCCCCTTTATCAAAGACTAGCGGACGCCTCACGGTTTCACCCGCGTAGTTCCCGTTCCCGTGGGAATACAGGGATAAAATCTAAAGAATACAGAATACAGGGATAGTGTAGCTTCCCAACGGTGAAAGAATTTTTGAAATCGGTCCAGTAGTTTTTAAGTTTATTCGTTAAATACAAAAATACAAATCTTCCTCTTTATAATATAAGTATAGATTTTCTACCTAATCCCTTAATTAATGGCATTCATGGAGAAACATGGGGACTTTGGAAGTGACTGATAGTTCTTTAACTTCATTTTGTGGTTAAAACTTTACATAGGTATCCTTGATAAAGCAAAATATTATTTATTAGCAAAGGTTTACTGGAGCCATCGGTATTAGTTGCAAAAGCATTTAGCATTTTTATTGTATACAGAATGTGATTCAGACTCAACCAAATAACGCACTCTGTTATTAGGTAATTTTAACACTGGAGGAACGTCCAACCAAACATTTGACGAACACCGACCAACATTTGTAACTAACAAAACGTTTGTCAACCTTCATTGGCCCAATCTCTTCGCAGTATTAAACAAGCTTTGGTCTGATTGGTGTCGAATGTCACATGATACGTTTTGGTTGCGAACAAGGATTGTCCCATGTGACACCGTGTTTTCGATACAGATAGTCGTTCTTTAGTTGAGCCGACAGTTGAGAACCTCTTGATGAATGGCGTGTGGAGGCCTGAATATAGACTACAGCTTGAACCAGTCTCACGATATTGTTCTATTTCCAGGGATTTGGTCTTCAATGCTGTTGTAACTACCTATCAACAACGTATTATAGGTAACATTAGGAAAAACATAAAATCGACCGAAAGGAAATAATGCCATATGAGGACTAGAACATGAATGTGCTCATTAAAACTCTAGGGAGAATTATACCAATGCAAAAGTTTCGATAAAACGTAATAAAACTCCCAGCTACGAAACTTAATAATAATCCCATTTAAGCCCTCAAACCCAGCGTGAATACAAAAATGTTTTTATCCCCTTTCAAACTCAATTGTGAAAAGATTTTATTTACAAATCGTCAAAATTCAGATTATGTTGCTCATCAGCGCTATCCTTTAAAAGGGGGGAAGAGGAGGGAGGCGCGAATCTGGCTAATGAAGTATTTGAAGCCTCCCTGTGAAGCGCCGTGATTGGTGATGGAATACTAAGCATGGTCCGATGAATAGCTTCACGTAATTCCTTCTGATTGTACGCCGAAAAATGAGAATATTTTTTTCTCGCTGCGAAATTTTTCAGGGCAATTTGTTGTGTTATGTTTTTCAGCGATCTTGAGTGAGATTATCAGCTTTTATTTTTAAGGAATCTCTGCCAATTTGTGTTTTATAAATTGGTGTTTATATGTTTCTGTGTAGCGTATCTAACTGCTTACAGAGAAGTTGCTTAGAGGACAAACTCTTCAAATTGCTTTGAATGTAGAAAGTTTGCCAGAAAGGACAAAAAAATTTAGAAATAGTTTTCTAATGGCCAATAGTTAACGCCAAAACGTATATCAAATGCAGCCTTTTCATCTCTAAACTCCCAGCTATCCTCAAAAATTTAAACATGCTACAACCCACACGAAAAATCTGATATTTTTACTTCAGTGAAATCCATCCGAGGGTTTAAAGTAAGTAGCGAATAAATGCGAACTCAGCAACTGCCATATCTGGTGCATAACATAGTTTAAATTCTTATATGGTGAAGTTACCGTTCATAATTTCCCAGAGCTGAGGAAGTTTGTGCCTTCCGCTAAGTTGAGCAGTAAATCAATTCTTCGTATGTATTAATTACCATGCGTGCTACATGAGGCCACTTGTTTTTAATGTAGAAGGGAAAAATAGGTATTTACCTACACAGTTGAGTTATTTATCGTGGGCATAATCACCTAGGCATATAAAGCGTCTTTTTTTAAATTGTACTACATGACTTTTAATTTATAGGTATTTTTGCAGTCTCAGGTTCAGGCTTCAGGTTTCAATAAATAAAAGTAACGTACTATCAAGCAGGTTCATTCATGACCCATTTGGCTGATATTCATTTAAAACCCTCAAAACATTAAGTTTTCTTGTTATACCACTCATGGTGCACTTAAGTATTTTTTTTATTTAAGTATGTTGCTAGATATTTAAGTATTTTCTACACTGTGTACATTTTTATTCATTAAAATAATTTTAAAATAATTAATTTTGATATTCCATGATCGGCAAATGAAACTGTATTACTGATTTGAATATTTTGTGTACTAAACATAAATGATTTTATGTAGATTTTGAATCATGTTTATGTACGCAAGAGTTATTTGGTAGATTTAGTTCAAAAACGTTTCCAGTGGCTCGTTTATTTTGGTTATTTGCAACTATTTTGATACTGGCAACTCATGCTGCGACTCCCTCGTTGATGTAGTGTCTAGAATGAGTTCGTTTGATGCCCGGGTCAGGGAAAGTGTCACTGTAATTTTCCTTCAAATATTTTTTCTTCAGAAACTTTTCAGTGGCAGCCTCCGGAGTCTGGATGCGTGCCCGGTTGATAGCATCATTTCCACCAAAAGATGTCCACTGATGAACATAGTTTCGTTTCGCATCCACCAGACTCCCGCAGCCTTGGCCAGGTCGTCACTCCACCTAAAGGCTTTCAACGCTGCGTCTGCCGGTACGCGGTCGCTACTCTAGAACGTGCTTTTACGTGTGATTTAAAAATAACTAGAGAAGTACGGGAGTACTATTACACCTCTGCCTAATCTTTTGGGGAAGACAGGCGTGATATTATGTTGTTACCTTAACTTTAGTAAGAAAAAAATCATTTCATTCTTCAGTTTTCTCAAGCGCTACAAACTAATATCGAGAAATACTTACGATGCTTTTAGTAAAATCACTTACCTATTGTGCTTGCGTAGACAATATACCTTGTATATTGTATACCGTTGAGAAATCACAGTAAATGTGATTACTGAGATAAGTAAATAGCTTACATTCGATGTTAGCTGTTAAGAAAAGCAATAATTACTATATCTTTTTTTGTCTGCTAGTCTTAGTGTATTTGTTATTTTCTTAACTAAATCTTCAGTGTTGCGTGCTAAAATTGACACAAAGAACTCATAAGGAACGAGTTTGCGCTGCGTCCAGGACGCGAGACTGAGACGCGGGACCAAGACGCACGACCGACGCATGATACTAGTCGAGGTTACCGCTGGTGTACTGTTGGGCGAGACCGAAACATATGTTGCATACAAACTCTCCTTAATTTTAGTCATTAAAGTCATATATATACTTAAAATTATTATTTCACATTGAAATGAAAAACCAAGTTAGCATGTTACTATTGGAGGAAGAAGAATACGATTTTAAATCTATCAATCTATACTATTATATATATGTAGGATCATGAAGGCCGAGGGGTATATATGGTCAGGATTTGGGCGTTCCCATTTCTGTTGTATAAACAAGAACTGTACAACCAATAACAAGGTTGTTAATTACAGTACCAGTTTTACCAACAAAACAATACAAATGGTAACAATACAGTTAAACGAACAAACCCATAAGGTTACAGTTCGTACAGCAGCCTAAGCCACCCAAATACAAAGTGTATCATTCGCCATCAGCAAGCCAATACAGCTATGTGAATATACAGCAGCGCTGTACCAAATAAACCGACAGTTTTGTCGGGAGCAGGGGAGCTCTTTATCGAGTCTAATCCGAAGATAGCCTGACTTGCATACCGTTGCAAGCTTTCTTATACCTTGCTATCCCTCCACAACAACTCTGTCCGATGACATACGGAAGTACGTCACGTGTTTACTTGATACAAAACACTAAAATATGCTAAATCAAATTAAACTTCGATTTTAAAATCATCAAGTAATAAAAGAATAATTGTCGTAAGCTAATAATAGTGATAAGACAAAGAATAATCAAATTAACATGTCAACAATTGTTTTGAACTTTACCATCGATTTCAATTATCGAAATAAGTTGCCAAAATCAATTGGTGCGTACACAGAGTACTCAATAAATTATGATTTGATTTATTAGGCAATAATGGACAGGAAAATCACTTAAATTAGTAATAAGAAAACAAATTATTACAAATTGATGACTACCCGCAATTTTAATTAATAACCAACTCCGACATATATATATCGATAGGAAAGATTTGTTTGTTTGTTTGTACCGAATAGGCTCCGAAACTACTGGACCGATTTAAAAAATTCTTTCACCAGTAGAAAGTTACATTATTTTTTTGTAACATAGGCTATTTTATTATCCCGAAAACGGGTCCTTTGGGGTGGTCCACGGGAGCAAAGCCGCGGGCAACGGCTAGTATTTTATACAACTAGACGCCAAAAATGATCGTTTTTAATGCAAGAATGAATCAATAAATGATTCTTTTTCGTTTAATGACAATATGTTCAGGCTTTTCGGACTCGTCCGGTAGCGAGACCGTCTAGCAGTCTTCCGTGGTCGCGGTCGCGGCTCCAACTCGCACCTTTAGACCCGTTTAAGACCGTCTTAAACCCAATTTTAATAGAGTTTGACAAATATGCAACTTCAATTTCAATTTCATAATTCGGAAATTGGGGTTTATTTTTACCCGATTGCCAAGGAAGGGTTATGTTGTTCTATGAACTGTTTTGATTATGCCGTCTTGGAAGCATACAATATCTGCGACGTTAGTGTCGTTAACTTGATGCTAACCTTCAACAAATAAATCAACTGATATGCCCACGCGTCACTTAATGACGTCATTAGGTTTTGTTTTTCACATCACAAAAATCTTTATCCACTGTTTATTCCTCAAGAGCTGAGACCTGAATATATTACAAGCACAAAGATAAACCATACGATTACCCGTCTGCACTAGTTCGAAAGTAATAAAACTTGAAACACTCGCCGTGCGAACTGCACTTATATCCTTAATTAAAGTCGTGATACGTTAAAAACTGACGCCATGACGTGTAATTGAAAATACGAGGATATTTGTTCAGAATTTATTATAGTTGCTGCAAACATACGAACGTGTTAAGCTTCACAACTAGGCTATAAATATCGGCGAGCGCTGAGTTATAGCTTTAGTTCAACACACAGATTTGTTCTGCGTGTTTCGACCACAATGCACCTATTTAAGCTTCGGTCCCAACCATTATCGATCAATTGGCAGTCGCCACTAGTTTGTTTGCTGTTCTTTGCCGGGTTTCAGGGCAGTTACAGGTTGTTTGGAAGTACACGACTTTTCTGCTTACTTTGAGGTTTCCCAAGACAGAATGTCTTACGGAAAGTTTAGCGTGCGGAAGAGAGTAATTTCTAGTTATTCTCGCTTGAAGATTGTTGCTTCTTTAAATAAAATATTGAAAATCGACACTGTTATTAATTTTGTTAATAATTAAATTGGTTAATATTTTTGATATAAAAAAGTGTAAATAATAAAATCAAATGATACAAGGCTTTCCTGATTTCAAATATAAATGAAATAAAAATCCGTTGTTAAATTCAATCAATAGGTGCCCCGTTGGAATTCAATTTGAAACAAAGATTGAGTGCAAACAGACTGATGAACGCCAGTGATCGAAATACACTTTTATTAAATAAATATATAGTCAAATGAAAACACGGATCATCCAGTAAACGATTGAAAAATTGATTGGTTTTGTCGCAGAACAAAAGTTTTTGAACAAGCTGTTAAATCAGTTACCGCTCGTAATAAAAACAGTACAATTTATTTTTAAATTGGGTCACATCTGATGCCAATATAAGCTTTTTAACGATGTGCAATATCCCTAGAAATCATTGCGAAGTCGTCAGAATCTCCACGATATGACTCGTTAATAAGCTAAGGTGGATTTATAAGTGCGAGTTAACTCGCTCAACGATATGCAAAGGATTACGGGGATAGCGAGCGGGTCCATCTAAACGTAGCATAATGACATAGTCAGCATTTGCAGAAACTCAGAAAGCCATTCCACACAAAATGCGGGACATTATTTCGTATATTATTTCGCTTTTGCGCTCGTTCCATAATAATTGTTTTAGTTGCACGTTTAGATGTCTACAACGCTGTTCCTGCCTACAATATTCATAAATACTAGGTATAAATGAAATAGCAGCTGCTTCACTCCGATACGCATTAACATAATGAACACTTGGCCCATCATTTTCGGGGTTTCTGTAAAAAAATCTTCTCGCTAGGCGAAAAGTTGGGAGGGCAAGTTTCCAGAAATTTCTCTCACCCCAAAAGTTAACACGTAAAGTTGTTCATCAAGCGACTGGAATCGTTTTATTCATTTACAGCGTATTTTATTTTTAAACATAAAAAGCGGCCTTTAAAAATGCCAGATGATAAAGGGGAAGTTCTTTTAGATACTGTGAAGGATGGTGCTTATAATTTCCTGCTCGGCGTTTCCCGGCTTTTCAGCTAATAGTCTATTCACTTTTTTCCTCTTTGTGCATCCCTTGATTGTAAGGATCTTACCATTAGTTAAATATATTCAGCGAGGGTCCCGGCTCTCATAAAATTTGAGCTAATAAAGAGAGGTGGAACAAGTGAACTTCTACAATGGAAACTTAGTTGGTCTAGATTCTACTTTAAATGTTCTTAAAGAAAACTTCTCATTTGTTGGTTTTTAAGAAATTCTGCGAAAATCGCTGTTTTATAACTTGAATTTTGAATATTCAGAGATTAGTTCTATTTTGTTCTACCAACACAACTTTACGTGCTGTGGTTTTATTTTGATAAAAAACAGATACAGAAATTATTATATGCGCCTGCTACGGTAAAATTTACAATATTGTTTTTACTGGTACATAGTAGGTATTAATTCTTTCAACTTTAACTTTCCGCCAACATTATGGCTCGGAAGGGAATGTCCTATTTTAGCGAAAATTGCACTTTAAAATTTTTATGGCTTTTCTCTCTGCCGACTATAAACGAACAGTGGCTCTTTTTACACGATTGCCGAAGGAGGGTAATGTGTTTATCAGTCTATATATGTATGTCCCTATATGGCGTTCCAGAGACCAAACGCGTTGGCCGATTTTGATGATTCAAACGTCAATCGATTCGTCTTAACTTCACAGGCTACATTAAAATTGGAAAATAGTAAAATGGCGGCTTTCGGGCGCCATAGTGTGGGGGACCAATTTTCTTTTTTCTTCCAAACCCATCAAGTGAGGTATCAAAATAAATGTTTTCAAAAGGTGATTTCAAAAGTATATAACAAGTATATGTTTAAATGTACCTAATTCGAAAAAAAATAACTAAAAAGTTAGTTCATCTAGTTTTGGTCAGCCAACTCGCGAATATGTATCCTCCGATTACACAGCATGATTTTCTTCTTGTTTAAGTCTTTTTAGTTCACTTTTTAAGCAGTCGGGTTTTTTTAATAAATATATCTGGAAGATTTTAATTGATTCTTTACATTTTAAAATAAAAGCCTTTTGAATGAATAGCGAGTGTTGGCAAAAACTGTATTTTTTATGTAGAAGACTGAAATTACAAAAAATTAGTTAAATATTAAAAATATTTTTAATTCACCTGGTAATAGGGATATTTCCTGGGAAGAAAATATATAAATATTAAATATTTCTATATAGTCCGTTAGTGAGATTATCAAATAATACTGGACACGTATTTTTTGCTTTATCAAATAAATAAAAATTGACAAAGATAAAGCGCATCAAAATTCAGGGGTGGGGACTTGTGACGTCACTTTGTCAGTATAAAGTGTAGCACAAAGTGACGTCACACGATATTTCATCGCACTGTATCATCGTAATTTTTTCTTTACGTGGTTAAAGAAAAATACGAGCTCAGTGTTTTTAGATTATCTAACTGACGGACTAAAAATAGATTTTTTTTATTAACTACCTTATTACTGTGTTCTCTATACTGGGCGACTTTTCAACTCATTGACAGTCTTCAGAGGTGAAAGTGCTTATGAATATGGACATCTTTAAGTGATCAACTAATAACATATATCCCAAGAGCCTGCGACGATCTGACCTTTGTCATACTATAAAAGCTGAATTTTATATAAGTTACATGGGAAACTATCAAAAGATGTTTCCTCAGCAGTCACAGTTTCGATGGTTCTTACGTCTTGTCAGACATTTAAAGTCTGCCGTGGTAACCCAAAAATAAAGGCTGTGAAAAACATCCTAGTTAAGTACTTTCATCGGCATTATGTTCATTATGGTAATAGTAATATTGCCGAAAAAGTTTATAAAAATCCCATCACAGCAAAAAAAATTGGCTGTCAAATGGCCCAAAATAGTAGTTTATGCAATGGACATATAATAGGGGTTATTAAAACACGAGCGTAGGTTTATCACATGAGGCGAAGCCGAATGTGATAATAATATTACCCGAGTGTTTTAATACCTAATTATAAGCCATTGCATACACTACTTTATCTTCACTCATACAGTTGCAATAAAACAAAAGTGGAAACGGAGAAAATAGTCCAGTAGGGATACAATTATTTTCCACATAACTTTTGATAATTCAAAAGTTTGTTATTTTCGCTGGGTGGACATTATGTGAATTCAACGCTATGTACAAAAATGCTAACAGTTTGGAGTTATGCAATAGGCATAAAGTAGGTATTTCCTATTATTTCGTGTTATAACAATAATATAAAATTTAAATCTAAATAATTTACTGTTTCTTTATTAGTACTACCTAAACTTTATATTAGTGAAAATGCTAACAGATACGTACTGTGGAACAATGGAAAACTGAAAATGGCTCGTAACTCTTTCAATAAAAGATTTAAGTTTTCAAATCATTTCCTATACGCATAGAGGGATTAGTTATACCTTACAACAAAAGTTCTAACAACTAAGTATAATGCTGCACAGGTTATTGTATTTTTACATTGTGATTTGCGAAATATAAAATTTAAGTTTATAAAGGACCATGGGCACTTTTGTATGAACAGTGGGCCCACTTTTCAAAATTGTGCAACAGCGATGAAACCTATGACATATGAAAGCTCTTGGCGCGTACTTTATTTCATTATATGGCACCTAAGTTCAAATCAACCGCGAAACTGGCGTTTTGGTATGTTCAAAAAAATATTGTGAATGAAAAATGAGTTTGACTTATTTGGTAGGGTAGATAATGTACCTCCGCCGCATCGTCGGGGCTTATTTGGCAGAGAGGTTTCTCACCTACGTAGAACTTGATGGCGTCGTAAACCAGCACCGCATGTAGTACGGTGTTCCAAAGGGCTCGGTCTTGGGCCCGCATCTTCGGAACATCGGGTACGACTGGATGCTGAGAGGCGAACTCCAATCGGGCGTAGACCTGACTTGTTACGCGGACGATACGATGGTCACCACCCAAGGGAGTTCGTACAGGGAGACAGCGTTGCCGGCGACGGCTGCGGTCTCACAGGTGGTGAGATACATCCAGCGCCTGAAGGTGGCCCTCAACAAGAAGGAGGAGGCCATGGTTTTTAATGGTCCCCGTTGGTCGCCGCCGCCCGATGCCAAGATCGTCGACGGGTGGCTCGAACAGCTGTTGAGTCAACCATGAAGTACCTGGGATCGATGCTCGACAGCTGGTGGGATTTCGGCCCCCACTGCCGGCGGCTCTCAACGCTGCTTCCAAATCTGGAAGGCCCAAGTGCTACCTGTAAGCGGCTCTACGTGGGGATCGTGCGATCGATGGGCCCTATATGGAGTCCCGATCTGGGCGGCTGACCTGACGGCCGGCAGCATCGCTGTTCTACGAAAGCCGCAGAGAGTGATGGCCGTCAGAGTCATCAGGGGGTATCGCCCCAGGATCTAGAGGCGAAGGTTCTCGCCTCACTGTATCGGTGGCGCGAGTAGGCGCAGGCGCGGGACGACGGGCCGATGCAGGTACATATGGAGTAGCGTCGGTCTCAGCTCCCCGAGGTCCTGGTGGCTGAGTGGCGGGACAGCCTTTTACACCCTACCGCCATTCTCGACTCGGGAGGAGGCACGGCTCCCTGTCGTTTCGGGTAACGCAGGTGCTCTCGGGTCATAGACCATGGTTGCTTCGGAAAGTACCTGTGTCGCATAAACAGAGAGCCGGACGCCTACCTACCTACCCCACTACCTATCTACCTACCCCACTACCTACCTACCCCAGTAGGACACTCTAAAACTATTATATTTATCTTTTTATTGTATTTTTTGTCAAATAAGAGCTATTTATAATCCGAGCTACTGACTGACGGCTATTTATAAGGTAATGTCAAAACAAAATAGATTTTCAAAAACGCACCAGAACACCATTTTCGCGCTGGATATGAACTTAGCTGCCATAGAATGAAATAAAGTAGAGTTCAAGAGGTTTCATATGACATATAATTAATCACTGTTGAACAATGTTAAAAAGTGGGCCCAAAATGACGCATGGTCCTTTGCGCCTACATATTCGAAATAATAAACTCTGCCACCATACAAAAGCTTAAACACTTATGTGCTATGCTAGTTTAATAAATAAAATACAATTGGGTATTGCGGGGCGCGGTGACACTCCACTCCGAATGTATTGAATGAGGCGCGAAACCATTTCATTACTGTCACATCAGTATTTAAACCTCGTTCATAAAATCTAATTTCATGGTAATTTGTTATTTTTAATGTTGAGGTCGAATATAATTTCTACCTTCTTTGTTCCTATAAAAAGAATAAGAAAGAAATATTCACAGAACACGGAATAGTCGTACCTGCCGTGCTGACAGTATATCGAGATGACAAAATAATAAAATCCTCCGTATCGTGAATCTTTGACAGTCGTTACGGGTCGTCAAAAACCCGAAAGTCTGCGGCCACTCTAACAAAAGGGTACCGTATTATCCAGTAGGATTACCGTATAATCTGGGTTGGCAGGGTAGGCAGTCACTTCATATAAAACACTGCTATTCAGATGCGTCTGGTTCGACTGAAAACAGTGGAAGTCAACCCCAACATATTAGGTAAAAGTCCAAGCAAATGCCTTTTACAAACAGATGTGACAGTAGAAATATCAAACATCTTATAACCGGTGCAACTGTCACATAACTAAATTGACTACATCGCTGGTCCTAAGACCTAATACAATAAAGGCAGTTTTACCCACTAAGCCTTAGTGGATGACACTGTAAGCATGATATGATGTATGCTTATACAAATCGATGTATTTATGTTTGTAAAATATTACCTACTCATTTTTTTTATTCAGAATCAATATAGTAGCAACCCTAGTGAGTCCGGCAAGTTTAGGTGTCAATTTTGTGATACGCTTACCAAGATTTAGAATATTTTTTTTTATTTTAAAGGTAGATAAATTTTACATAATCGTGTCTATTGCGCCCTATCTATTAGTTTTTAAACTCTATTATAACGAAAAATCGGCACCACGTGACCTTACCACACGATTGCTGTACATCAAAACCTAGTAAATGCCATAAAATATTATATTCCAGGATAGCGCAAAAATATTATTTAAATTAGCCTATGGAATGTCATCTTGTGTTAAGTAACTAAACGAAAAAAATAATAATAAGCGAGTACTAAACAAGGCTTACGGGTGAACTGTACGTAATGACACAAATGATATTAAAGGTGTCCTAAATCTATTAAATATTTTACATATCTCTAAACAAGATTATTCAATACCTGTTAAGTACCGGACATTTGCTAATTTAAGGTGTTTTTACAATTTGAAGGAACTTTCCTATTGTAAATAATGATAATTTTTTTTTTTTTTTTTTTGCTATTTATAGGCCTGTGTTTGACCACAATCTCACCGTGGTCAGTGATGAAGTGGCCGATGGTGGTAAGCACACAAAGCCTAGAAGGGAACTGGCTCTCAAGTGCTGCTGTCGGAACACACCGGAAGGTGCTTGGCGACAGATTTTCAACTTGAGGGTGGTTGCCAGCCAGGCGGGTACTACAAAGTACCCTACCACCGTGCTATGGTTTCCTCACGATGTTTTCCTTCACCGAAAGCTCAAGCTCATTGTAGGATTCGAACCCGCGACCTTCGTCTCGGTATCCGACGTCACTACCACTGAGCTATCATCGCCTCTTATCATCGCCATTTATTAATTAAAGCACCAAATCTCAATTCAAATTATAAATTTCCTGGTTAAAATTACACAGTCCATCGCAGCATATTAAAACTCATTAAAATAATATAAATAAAATTATCAGGGTATAAAACCATTATAAAAATATGTCACCTACTGCGTTCTTATATGGGGCAGTCGTACAGTACCAGACATAATTTTAATATTTATTCGATTCGCACGGGGAAGGCTTGTATAACACATGCCAGATTACCTATTTTAGTGATCTTTATTAACGTAGCAGTGAGGTTGCATTCATAGGCAAAATAACAGTGAACGATCTGTCAGATACTAGACGCCAGTTTGCAATAAGAATTTGCGCTGTAACGTTTTTCTAAAAATCATCAGAAGGGTCCGTTTATGATGTGGGCCTCTGTGGTCTGTATGGTTCGAAAAATTTATACTGATCGTACATACCTACACCGCGTCCCGCAATACCCAAATTGTATTTGATTTATTAAACTAGCATAGCACATAAGTGTTTAAACTTTTGTATGGTGGCAGAGTTTATTATTTCGAATATGTAGGCGCAAATTTATAAACTTAAATTCAATATTTCGCAAATCACAATGTAAAAATACAATAACCTGTGCAGCATTATACTTAGTTGTTAGAACTTTTGTTGTAAGGTATAACTAATCCCTCTATGCATATAGGAAAAGAATTGAAAATTTAAATCTTTTATTGAAAGAGTTACGAGCCATTTTCAGTTTTCCATTGTTCCACAGTACGTATCTGTTAGCATTTTTACTAATATAAAGTTTAGATAGTACTAATAAAGAAACAGTAAATTAATTAAATTTAAATTTTATATTATTGTTATAACTCGAAATAATAGGAAATACGTACTTTATGCCTATTGCATAACTCTAAACTGTTAGCATTTTTGTACATAGCGTTGAATTCACATAAGGTATCCACCCAGCGAAAATAAAAAACTTTTGAATTATCAAAGGGCATATTCTTCTGGCTACTGGACTAAAATATTTGGTATGGCGGGCAATTTATATTCTCATTGCACATGAATGCGCAGCGCGCACCTTCTTAGACAATGACATTACTTCAATGAGCCCATAAGCCTTAGATTATGCAAAATCTAAGCCATAAGCGTCAATAAATTAAAAAGTAAAAGTGTGCTATAAAAATTACAAAGTTATTTTATGATGCAGTAGTTTAAAAATCGAAGGAAAATGTTGCACTGTAATGGTTTTTTTTTTTAAATTTTACTTATCCACGAATATAAAGTACGTGTTTATACAATATTTTTTGAATTCATATTTGGATTTTTTTTTGTTTGTAGATAAATCAGTTTATAGCTTAATTCTTGTAAAGTTTTGAGTTAATTGCAACTTGTATTAGGGCAAATTTACTCCTTGTTCAATTTTGCACATTAAAGTCCCATTTAAGGCTCGAGAGCAGTGGTGGCCCAGTGGTAACTGCTCCGATTTACGTGTCATAGGTCGTGAGTTCGAACCCAAGCAGGCTCTTTACTTTGTGTAAATTATTTCATCACCACTGTCCTGGTGGATTACGGTCCAATCCCTCTCACAGAGAGGAGGCCTGTGTCCCAGCAGTGGAAACTTTAATAGCCTGATGATGTGATGATGTGTATGCTCGTTAGTTTACGAGATATGAGCCAAAATAATATATTGTTTTGTGTTTATTTTTTGTACTGAATCTGCACGTGAGGTAATTTAGGCTAGTTAAATTATGTTTTTATGCTCAAGAGTTTCGTTTAATATTTAAATTGATGGTTTCTGGTATAGTTTCATGTTTTGACAAATATCGCCCAAAGCCACCAAACTTTATATTCGGGGATCGTTCTTACCTGTAGGTACAGATAAACTTGTCAGCTTTTATAAAATGACGATGTTCAAATCGTCGCAGGCTCTTACTCTTATACTGGAGTATAATGTCTGTAAACAACAATTAATTGAATAAACAATAACCATTAAAATTATAATTGTAAAATATGCAAAAATAGGAAAACTTAAATGAACAATATCTCTTATTTTCGAAATTTCTGGGTTGGTCCCATGCTAAAAGTAGTTCATATTCATTAATACTTTTATCCCCTGTTTCATCAAGTAAACCAAAAGTCACGCTGTACAATTAACTGACATAATTACATAACACCACAGATAATACAATAATAGCATACAGATGCCTTAACTGTCTTAACAGAAACTTTAACGTTGCTTAAATATTACGAATAAATGTTTTCTATTTTCTATTTCTTCAGTCAGTTGAATCAGACAGTCAGTATAATATATAATAATATACAGTTACGACGCGACGTAACTTGCATTTTTCGTCTGATTAAACTGATTATTTTTCTTAGAACATCGATCGCATTCGGTTCCATTCTGCTGTTAAAGATGGTTATAGCAGCGACTTTTAAGTAAAAAGGTTAACGCGGTTCGTGAATACTTTTTTTATACGATTTATTTATAGTAACTTTTTGCACGTTTTTACAGTTACAAATCGAAGCTTATAACGCCATCTAGTGCAATTTATTTGAACCAAACTTTCTTCTTCGCATTGGGTTCCCGTGATAATACACATGCAATCCAAAATTAATAACCTCTTTATTGACATAGCTTAATCCTAAATCACCTCGCAAGGACTGGAATAATAAAATTATCCACATATACAGGGTGCAACCGATGGTGTGATCATATTTTAAAAACTGCTTCTTCCCATGTTAATGAATAACTTTCTCCAAGTCAACCACAAAAAAAGCCTAAAAAAAATTGTAGTTTCTATACAAACTGGAATTGCATGATCTAAATCCACCTAGTCCGTTTCATCATCGGACTACAAGACGTACGGCGATGCGCCATCGGTACATGGTGGACATCTCATCCATACGCATTAAACGTTTTGGAAATACTTTCATTATGCGTACAACGAGGGAGTGGAATTCCCTGCAGGAGTCTGTTTCCCGATAGCTACAACCACGTCTTTAAGTCAAGAGTGAATAAGTTACTTCTGGCAAGCATGCTAAACCGTCGACCACAACATCGTTTACCATCATGCGAGATAATGGTCAAGCGCGAGACTATCTAAAACCAAAAATTAACTTGTCGTCAGCTGACCAAGAACTGTTCGAGATATGGAAAAAGTAATTCATATACATGAGCAGAAGTCGTTTTTAAAATATGATCACACTTCGTTACACTCTGTAGATATATCCATTAAGTAAGGTGTAAACTGTATTACCATGTGTTAATACGGAATTAGGTCGTTTCAACTAATTATATAATATAATCAGCCAGTCAGTAGCCCTTCCACACATCTTGTGCACTCGAAGCCGCAATCTAGCCGCGGTTTACCTCTGACATGCTCTGTTTGCGTTAAATTTCAAAACTGAATTTCGAGCTAATTAGAAATTATGTTATTTGGTAGAGGAGGAGGAAAATCCTGTTGCTAATTGTTTTTTGTTTAGGTTCAGTGTTATTGAAATTGGCATTTCAGCAAGTTGCTACTTAGTTTTTTGAGTGCAGTGAATACATGCAGCCGAAAGCCACAAGAAGATAAAACATAACTGAAACATAACGGAAAGCAGTACGCTTAAAATGTTATTTTTTCAAACAACTCTTATCTAATAGTAAGTAAGTAAAGTAATCATACGTATCCAAATGGGTAATTGAAAGGCAATGAGGATACATTGTCTTCAATTAAGTGACCCATCCCAATTAAAGTCCCTTATTACAGCAGCTAAGTCAGAGTAATGGGGGTGACTATGCAGTGTATTGTTTTTATTAACCTGTAGGTATCGTCTCACTAGAGGGAAAAGGTATCACCCATAGCCTTCCACTCTTCTCGGTTTTATTCCTTTTTGCGGCCAATCTTTCGTAAACGTGTCATCGTCACTTCAGCGTTTCTTAGGTTTCCCTCAGCGACGACCCGTCTTCTGGATCCACTGCATGAAGACTAGATGAATTTAATTTACTTATTATTAGTCTAAAGTTAAGTTGCCCAGTTTTAGACAAAGTCCATCCCAAATCTTTGCACTTCTCTCGATTCTACCAGAATATTTAAGTTACTAATATCGTACAAGTTGACTTTTCAAACACCAAGTGGTAGTTCATGCGAGAGAAACTATCCAGGTTCCTGTAGCTCTTCGCAGCAGAATCAATATTGAACGGGAAGCAGTTTCTGACTATTAAGTGTTTGCAGTAACTTTCTCTAACAATTGTTTAGATTGACTGTTAGGAAATGATCGGGTATGGATCTTTGTGTGTTCGGTAACGTCCGTCTTGTTTACAGACATTACAATAGTTAGTGCATTTGACTTCGGATGATTTGATAGGACTGCTTTACTTGTTGGTTCATCAAATAAAGGAGCAACTCTGCGATATTACTTTGCGATAGCTAGTTAGTTAGTTTTAGACATGTCTTTCCATCACTGTTTCGTTGGTCTAGTAGCAAGCAGTACTGCTGGGCTTGAGATCCTAGGCACAATCGACTGCAAAATGTTTTTCTGCTTTTTTGAGCAGCCCGGAGTCTTTTTTAGGGTTCCGTACCCAAAGGGTAAAAACGGGAAAAACAGTTTAAAATAAATATTTAAGGGGGGCTCCCATACAACAAACGTGCTTTTTGGCCGTTTTTTGCTCGATAATAACGGCAACAGGTAGACGCTTGAAAAATTCACAGAATGTTTAGTTGTATATTTACTTCAAAAAATAATAATTATTAAAATAAAATAAAATAAATTAAGGGGGCTCCCATACAACAAACGTGATTTTTTTGCAGAGTTTTGCGATAATGGTACGGAACCCTTCATGTGCGAGTCCGACTCGCACTTGGCCGGTTTTTTTTTTCTATTGGCTCGCGCTTGACCACTATCCACTATCTCACCTTGGTTAGCGATGATGTCGACGGTCAAACACGCTTGGCTTGCTTTTATTTATGCGCGGATGGAAGCATATATGGCGCCGTAAGGCTCGCACCTATTACATGCGAATTGAACATAAATTGTGGGTCTACTATAAGAATACTACTGCTTAATCCTTCGACAAATACGGGCGTGATGTTATCTTATTTATTTAGTTAGTATATGCTTTATTGTACACCGTAATGAATTTGATGATGAGCTCGTGGCTAAATATTAACAGCCGCACGGGTCGTTCTTCAAGGTTAAGCAACGCTTGACGAGGCCGATCCGTGGATGGGTGAACATTTCAACACAGCGAGTTTTCTCCGTACCTCGGAAAGCACGTTAAGCCACTGGTCCCGGCTGTCATTTCAAGATCTTTGACATACGTTCCGGGTAGTCAGAAGATTGAGATCTAACACCAGCTTTGCCAAGTCAAAGTCAAAGTCAAATATATTTATTACAATAAGGCCAATAAGCGGCACTTTTGAACGTCAAAAATTAAATGTAAATAAAAAATGTACAAGTAATAAAAATTGACTCTACCGTGCATTCGGAAACATTTTTCTATTTTCGAATTTTAATGTAGCCAGTGACACTCGCAGGGTTAAGACGAATCGATTAACGTAAGAACCATCAAAATCGCCCAACGCGTTTGGTATCTAGAACGCCACATAGGAACATACATATATACATACATAGACTGATAAACACATTACCCTCCTTCGGCAGTCGGGTAAAAAGCTTATAATAAAGTCCCCCGCCACGTCTGTACGGAATAAACTCAAAATCTACCGAACGGATTTGCATTTACCAATAGAAAGAGTGATAAACGAGGAAGGAACGAGGGGGGGGGGGGTTGATGAATTCATCACGGGCGAAGCCGGGCGGGTCGCTAGTAAACTACAATAAAACTAAGTTTAACGATCTCGTTGATGTTCGTATTGCACAAAACTCTAAAGCTGTCACTCTTGTATATCAAGAGTTTATTTCTAGCATCTAAAACATCTCAGTCCTTTGTTTGCTGCAATATTATATTAAGTTATTTTAAAAGCACTTAACTCTTTAGCTTCTGTAAGCCAAGTTCATTGCACTATTTATTAATGTATGACCTATTCACATCTTCACGAACAATCCCCAAGTTTCGTCCCCGGAAACTGAATAACAAAGATTTAGAGGTTTATTTCCACCCTGAGACCGCGCCACCAATACTCATGTTTAAAATAATTACGTAAATTCTAAAACACCTCTTTAGAGGATTCTGTTGGGGCGCTAATGAATTATGCGATCAAGATAAATTAGTTTTGATGTAATACGAATCTTAGTAGGTATAGCAAGAAGGGTTTTAATTAAATATGATAATAGGTTGAATACCCGGTCGTTGTGCACGTCCCAACAAATTCCTATGCGTAGAAATTCGATGAAAATTTTTAAAGGGAATTTAGTTTTCATGAGCCTACTGCGAATTCTGTCTCATTTGTTTCACATTCTTTTGTTTTTGTCTGTTCAGCCGAAGTTGGATATTCGTAAAGGGGAAAGAGTTTGAATACGCAATAGGACCCTTTTTGAAGTATCTTAAGTACGTAATAAAGATTAAGTGGAGACGTTTCTAGGAATATCTTGTACGTTAATACGTGGTGGGACGATTTCTTAGTATCAAACTGAAACCAGTTTACTCCAATGTGTGTGTTTGGTGTTTGTAGCAGTAGTAGTAATCTGATATTGAGACTCCATAGTACTTGGCTTTATGGGCAGGAGTGGAGCTACAAAGTTAAGACTGCAAAACAAATCAGTAGAGTAGTGAAAATCTTTTACATACCTACTCGTAGTTGACTGTACGGGTTTTTGTAACTGTAGTTAAACTAGCTTCTTCCTGCCGCTTCGCCCGCGTGACAATCGAAAATTATTCCAAGGAAACATATTCCCGGAATAAAATAAGTATCCTTTGTCCTAATCCATAACATGCTCTACCCGAGTGCCATGTGAGCCATGTCTCACCTAAAATCGTTCAGCCGTTAAAACAAGAAAAGGTAACAAACGGTTAAACAGACCGAGTTACTGTCACATTTATAATATTAGTAGATAAGGTACTAAATAACACGGGAATACAAAATTCGTCTATATTTAATTCAGATACTTCGTCGTCTTTGTGCAAGATGAGAAAAGTGACACATGAGACATAGTTTACCTTGTTCAACATCCGACCAATCCCGAAATTCAACCCGAGTGTCACACGACTTTAACCCTCAACATAGTTGTAAATATCGTCCGCTTAATTAAGCCAACAAACGTCTGGTAGTGTGGAGAGAAGCCGCGAACTTTCCTCTTTAGCCGGCTCTCATAATGTCCCTAGAGACCGAGTGCCACCATTATCTTCACTTAATGCAACTTGCACGCAAATTCAGGCCGACGTTTAATCGTACAAGTTTGAAGAGCTCCTAAAGCAGGGGTACTCAAACTGGGTATAGGGTGAAGTATAGTTAAAATGGAAGCGATTAATGATTTATAACGACACCTGAGGCTCGAAATCGACATTCTGCCAGTCATGGCGACGCCAAGTCGAAATGCCAAAATAATGATTGATCACATGACAGCAACATTCACTCATAACTTCTAAACTACTAATTATAATTTGACAAATGAGGTGTCGTTTATAGCGTATTATTTGTCCGCTGGTTATAGGCTATGTGATGTCTCATTAAATTGAATATGGCGCCCTCTAGATGGCACGAAGACCAGAACAAAACGAAGTTGCCCCACCCAATCATGTATGGTATTATTGAACAGGGATTTTAAAATAATGGTTGGGTTTAGCACACCATATTTTTGTCAAGCTTACCGTTTGCGAGATATGTCCCGTCAAAGTGATGAAAACTAATTTTTTACCCGACTACGGCGTCGCAAAGTGTTTGTTGATCTGTATGTATGTATACATTTATGTTCATTTGTTCCCTCATTCGTTAACTAACATAACTACACACACATAGCTCATACCTATACTTGTCTTGGAGACATGTTATACGTCATCTAGAGTCCACTCTTGTAACTTCTGCATTATCTAGATACATGTAAAACAACAA
The DNA here is from genome assembly GCA_945859665.1 of Anorthoa munda. NCBI lineage: Eukaryota > Metazoa > Arthropoda > Insecta > Lepidoptera > Noctuidae > Anorthoa > Anorthoa munda. The sequence continues at coordinate 1,683,035 of OX243913.1, forward strand.
ACCCTAAACAGAAACCAAATCTGATGTGAAATTTGATGTAGCTCTGCAAAAACCCCAAAATTCTTTAAATAAAAATAAGTTCTAAAACTTAAGAACCGACTACTGAAAAAATACGCTCAAAAAGTATGAAACAAGAAAATATTCACATCTGAAATTGTTACGTACAAACTATTCGATATGTATCGTGTATTAAATAAACAACGTATTTTATTGTATTTCATACATATTCATATTGTTCATGAGATAACCGTGGTCGTATGCTACTTTGCAGAATGTATTGTTTAGTTACGGTAGGTGGCATACGACTGCGCTGATGAATGTCACTTTCCTTAGCTAGAGGCTCTGTTATCAATTTCCACTATGCTGAAATTTTGAATATTTACCCGTATTTATGTAAACACTCATAAAATTTGTCATTCTATTTCACAGCGGTTGTGTGGTTTGCGATGTTGGCAGTTAATCATGATCTCATTAAACCTAAATATTTTGACGTAGTTCTCTGGCACTATAAGTTTAAGTACCCCTGACCTAAAGGGTTGGGCCGCCGTAGGGGTTGAATCCTTGACTCCTTGTATCGTATAAGGAGTCAAGGATTCAACCCCTATAGACGAAACTTTTGGAGATCATGTAAGATCATAAGTCTGCGGTAGTTACTAGTAGTTAGCTACCTACTGGATATTGTTACAACGTATACAATATGATTTTTAGTTCATTGACAATTTTTGGGGCGTGAAAGTACTTACTCATGAATATAAACAACTTTATGTAAGGTATCAAATCTGAAATACGTTAAATATATCTGCTGTTTAGTATGTACAATTCACTCGAAAAAATTTAAGGATAGCATGATTTTTCGTGTTTATTTATATTTTTAAATTGGAACTTTAATAAAAGTTGTTTATAACATATTCAGGTGGGGTTAAAGTCTCGACTGCAAAAAATATTGCCAGTCAATTAACAGTCACCTTGTAGGTTGTGAAGTCCTCTGAACTTACATCAGAGCATATTTTGTTCAATTTGAAGTAGCCAAAGACTTACACGTGCAGCCAAGGGTCTCAATAAGATAAAATCTATTTCAAAACAAATATATTAATTGAGAATTAACAATTATCCTTTTTAAAATTAATTTATTTGTTAGAGATTGTCTACTCACAATCATTTGAAATACAATCATCTGCCTAGCCTTTTTCCCAATTATTGTTTGGGTCGGCTACCAGTCTTACCGGATTCAGCGGAGTACCAGTGTTTTACATGGAGCGACTGCCTATCAGACCTCCACAACCCAGTAACTGGGTAACACGGTACCTCTTGGAAAGACTGGTGTTAGATCTCAGGCTTCTGACTACCCGTAATGACTGTCAAAGATCTTCAAATGACAGCCGGGACCAAGGAGGAAACTCGGTATGTTGAAATGGCCACCCATCTACGGACCGACCTCGTCAAACGTTCAAACTTAACCTTGAAGGTCGACCCGTGCGGCTGTTATTATTTAGCCACGAGCTCCTCAATTGAAATACAATAGATATCAATAATTAGTTTAATAGATTTCTTTTTTATTCTATAATTTTACCTTTAGAGAGAGAGATAAGTAGGTACTTATGTATTATTTGATCTGTTGATAGAGATAAATTATGCCAAGATTTTTCGGTAGAATTATTCAGTAACTAGTTAGTTCTTCCACCAATCCAATTAAATAATGCTTAAAATTACGTATATCACATTCCAAAAGATACAGTAATATGGCACACAAATGTCAGTCACCCCCGTGCCTTCATTGCGCCACTCCAAATTAATTCACAGCAAAACTTTTTAATTCGAATTACTCGTAACTTCTTGACGCTTGACGGGCTCATTAAATTTTACACTGTGACTTGACTTGCTGCCGGGAATGTTTTATTATACTCTGTGTCAATTTGGATTAGGTAGGTATAAACGCATTAAGATAGGGCCGTATCTATAATAGTAGTTTATGAAACTGTTGCATAATAAGGGGTATGTTTAAAACCGAACCGTAGGCGAGGTTTTTAATAGTATTCACACGAATGTTTTAATACCTAGGTAAGTGCAGTTTCATATACTACTTTATCTACACTCATACATTGGGATTGAACCTACTAAATACCTTTATTTACTTTCCATGCCATAAAGTCGTGATAGCATTTATCATATAATTTTCTCGACTTTGCTGGTAATAGATTATGAGTAATTTCCTTCGCCGCATCTAAAATATCGGGCAAAGTCAAATTTTCTTCACATTCAATGATATCAGACATTTTTAAACAAAAATTTTAAAAACTCATGAAATTCAGTACAGCAAAACCTGCAAAACGTATGAATAGCACCAAAACCCAGCACATCACCGCATTAACCGCGCATGCGCTAAGGCTTAGAAGGCACTGCGATTTTTATTCGCGCGAATTTTTCCGCCTATTCTGCGACCTATGGAATTGTATGAAGCTGCACGCACGCGGTAAAAAAACGTGCGGAAATAATACCGCAAGAATGCCGTGTTTTGCTACAGAATCCACCGCACCGCGGCGCGAATTTAATTCGCGCGAATATTTTGTGCTCTATGCTCAGGTAGAAAAAAAACAAAATTCGCGCGAAATAAAATCGCAGTGCGTGCTAAGCCTAAAGCGGGCATTGTCACAGACAAGTCAAAATTGGAATCAAATCTTTTTATAATAGGTACTATAAAAAAGGTATTACAAAAAAATAATTGATGGAAACTCACCACTCACCGTGGAGTTTCTTGCCGGTTCTTCTCCACAGGAAACGACTAACCCGAACCGTGCACCTTTTGTCGACGTTTTATAAGTGCCCATGTAGGCCTATGTGAAATAAAAAACATTTGATTTTTATTTTGATTTTGATTTTGACTCCTTAGTGATTAACTTCTTAGACTTATCCTGTATCGTAATAAAAAAAAAAAATGGTATTATTTTGTTACAGAAAAAGTGTTGTAATAATATTCTATTTTTAAATTTTGGTATTGTATTTATAAAGTAAGTCAATATAAACTCGTTTGTAAGTTAATAATTCGAATATAATGAGAGTAGAAATAGTACATTACTGCAGCGGCCAGCAAAATAGGCATTGATGGACGAACGTGTAAATGTGGGCCGAGGCGAAGCCGAGGCACACATACGTAAGTCCATCAATGCCTAGTTGTGGCCAAGGCTTGTATAGTACTTTTCTCAAATAATGCGCGGAAATTAAAACTAAGTAGTACCTAGAACTCATTTTGTCAAAATCAATGACGAACAACAATAATTGTTCCCGCGTTAGTGTTCCTTTTTTTTTTTTCAATAAACAGCGTTCTATTTGCAAGCCAGTTCGTAATTTAAATAAAACCTTTGATAAGTTACCTCCTTGGTTGCCATGTTTCGGAGTAAAACAGCGTTCCATTTTTAAACCACACGACAGATATGAGTTTACTATGGACTTTATTTGGCCGCTAGACACGACAGATATGGATTTTCATACAACTTTTGCCGGCCACTGCGCGCATGTATTTGACCAGTACAGCAATTTCGATTTATCTCGAAGAAGGTTGTGTAAATAATGATCACATTTCCAAGCATGTTTGAGAAAAAAGCTTTTTAAATAGGCACTGATTACCGGATTCTTAATTCTAATCTAAGGATAATTTGAATTAAGAACCTGCTATTCAATATTTAATAGTACATTACTGCAGCGGCCAGCAAAAGAGGCATTGATGGACGAACGTGTAAATCTGGGCCGAGGCGAAGCCGAGGCACGCATTCGTAAGTCCATCAATGCCTAGTTGTGGCCAAGGCTTGTATAGTAATTTTCTCAAATAATGCGCGGAAATTAAAACTAAGCAGTACCTAGAAATCATTTTGTCAAAATCAATGACGAATAACAATAATTGTTCCCGCGTTAAAGTGTTGTTTTCTTTTTATTTCAATAAATAGCGTTCTATTTGCAAGCCAGTTCGAAATTTAAATAAAACCTTTGATAAGTTACCTCCTTGGTTGCCATGATTCGGATTAAAAGATCGTTCCATTTTTAAATAACACGACAGATATGAGTTTACTATGTAATTTATTTGGCCGCTAGACACGACAGATATGGATTTTCATACAACTTTTGCCGGCCGCTGCTCGCATGTATTTGGCCAGTACAGCAATTTCAATTTATCTCGAAGAAAGTTGTCAAAATAATGCTCAAATTTCCAAGCATGTTTGAGAAAAAAGCTTTTATATTAAATGTTCTTCTGTGTATGTATGTGTATGTATGTCACAATACAGACAAAACATCACGCCACCTTAACACCTTGAAGAGCTAGGCACATGCATAAATACCTATAGTATTAATCTCTCCAGTTGTATCTTAAAATGTTTGTTTAACCTCTGAGATAAAATAAGAAAACACTTGAATAAGATTATTCGTTGCAAAAGAGAGACAAAGTACTTGGTAAATTGGATAAAATTCATTTGAAAATTAATCTCAAAAATTCTTAAAGATTACGAAATTAAACAACTTTCAAAGACAAACTTTAAACACTAAACGCATCAAGTTTCACACTAATAAATTGTTCTACAAACAATTAACTTTTAAAGTCAACTACTACAAAGTTTATCGAAGCAAACGATTTTCAAACTAAACATGGAATACATTCAACCTACACATACAGGCCAAAGCGAGTACCTCTTTACAAAACAAGGAGTCTTGTGTAGGCCAGTACACAAACGATCTACCGACGCATTTCTCAAACTCTGCAATAGACGTTACTTAATCCGCAGAGCTCAGTCTATTGTTATTGAATGTACACATAATTTCACTCATAATCAACTAGGCTCGCCTCAGGGCGGTATAGGTTCGAGCCATAGAGCATAGAAACGCCTTAGCGGCTACTGTAAGCGTGCTTTTTGACCAAAGATGAGCGACGTAGCGAGGCGGTGCGCGAGTTAACAATTCACCAATGAGATAACTTCATTTTTCCACTACCTTTTCAACTATGTAACACTTTGCCTAAGAAATTCGTTTCGAAATATGAACATTTATTACGAAATAATAAAAAAAAAACAAAATTACATAGTAATAGTTACGAAATGATTTTTGAATGGAGTTTTGATATCATTATGTAACTGGAAGAATGATACTGAACCTGTTACCTCTCGAAAAAGCGCGCGTTGATCGTGTGTATATAGTCTGTGGTTTTTAGTCTGAAGGTTTCTAATACATTGTTGTTGGAACTTATTTGCATTTAAGCTCATCAGGTAGTGGATAAAATATCATTCGTATCTCGCATAAAAAGGCTTTATTTTAACACTCGCATGTAGCTTTTGACATTGGCTACATCGCTCGTGTTAAAATCTCGACACGAAATGGACTATTTCCTAGCCAGGCTTAACGCAGCTCTGGTGGAAAAGGACTAGCAGGGTGGGGTTTTTCCATACAAAAATGTGTGTGAGGGATGCGGGCGAGGATTGTATGCAAGGGATGTGTTTATCTGCGCTCAGCTGCCAGAGACGCTACGCATCCTCGTCCCACTCAGTTACTCAGCGTTTCAAGAGTTGCTACGCAAAAAAAAAAATTATTGAATCTGATGGCTTTGAAGCATTGGTCTCTCGATCGGAACACTCAACGCTACGGTATGTGGTACCGGACACACATAAAATCGATTAAAATGGTATTTTGTTCTAACGCAGTATGCACCAGCGATGAGGAGGATTAAGTGTCCGATACCGCATACCACAACGTTGTGCGATCCGATCAAGAAACGCACGTACAGGTTTTGCAACGCACTTTCTACGCCACGAATGATATTTGTAAGTACTGCCATATTTATTATACCATGGCGGCAAATTTCTCAAGAACAAATAGAAAGGGTGGTTCATGTATCCTAGTACGGAAAAATCACAAATTTAAGGTTCTACACGAAGCGAAGCTTCTAAGCATATCTAACCTCATAGAGTGTTCGGCTATTGAATTGTTAGAGCATAAGTTGATTGTCATATGTATATATAGGCCTCCAAAGACTAAAAGGGATTGTGTAGAAATATTTTTTGCCCGTTTAACGGCTATGCTCGCAAAATTATGTACCAAATGTAAGAAACTTGTTATTTGTGGTGATTATAACATCGATCGACTAAAAGATACACCTGTTTCGAGGGAGTTTGAAGACTTATTACGTAGCTTTAACCTAAAACTTGCAATAAACGAACCAACCTGTTTACAAAGCAAAACGTGCATTGATAACATAGCTCATAATATAAGAGGGTGTAAACAAAGTGTCTTAGAACTAGCATTGTCTGATCATACAGCACAGCTACTGTCATGTCCTGTTGGGAAAACGTACTCAATAACCCACTGGTACAAATTTAGAAGAGACTATAGCAATGAAAATATTGAAAAATTTATTAAATGTATAAAAGCCTTGAATTTTAGTGATTGCTATAGGAAAAGTGACGCAAATGCTGCTTTTGAAGAATTCCATATACTATTTAAACTTTTTTATGACCTCTGCTTTCCAAACATAAAAATTAAGGTTCCAATTATACGAAATACTAAATGGCTCAGTAAAGGATTAAAAATATGTTCCCTCCGTAAAAGAATGCTACTTAAAAAATATCGACTATCAGGTAATAACAGAGATAGGAGTGATTTTAAGAAATATGCAAAAAAGTTTAAAGCAATCATAAAACTCACCCAAAGGTCGCAAAACAATTATCATATCCAAACAGCCACAAATAAATCTAAAGCAGTGTGGCAAATAATCAATCAATACAAAAACAATAACCCCCCTGAAAAAATTAATAAATTAAAATATAATAACCAACTTATAACTGCTCCTGATACTATAGCACAAACATTCAACAACTTTTTTATTGATGACATTCCAAAACTAACGAATAATACTACAAACTACGCTAATTTTCTAACCTATAACAAACCAAACTCCTGTTTCTTAACACCAGTTACCCCTTACGATGTTGTCAAAATAATTATGACATTAAAAAACACTAACAGTACAGGATGTGATGGTATTTCAACAAAAATAATTAAACGTGTAGTGTACGAAATTGCTCCAATTATCACCTACATAATAAATCAGTGTCTTGAAGAAGGAATTTTCTCGACATATTTGCAAACTACTGTAGTTACACCGATATTCAAAAAAGGAAACACGGAAGATGTACGATGTTACAGACCTATCGCTCTCATTCCTGTTGGAGTGGTAAAGTTTTTGGTGATGTGAATAAACTAGTTTTGAAGTAATATTAAACAACTTTATTAGTAAAATAAGAAACTAACACATTTTATAATTGAGAGCGTAAGAGGCCATGACAGTAAGTAAAAAGTGCATACAAAGGAACTATAGGTGGCGCTGTGTGTAGCATTAACAAATCAAGAGTATAATATTTACCACAGATTACAACACGCCTCCTTAAATTTATAATCTTGATCTTTTACATACACAATACTGTTATAAACAAAACCTATATACTAAGACAATCTTAACCCTAACCTGTTTCTCAAAAAATTGGTTTTATCTAAACTTTTAGTTAACATGTCTGCTAAGTTCAATTTTGAATAAATTTTTACAATATCAATTATACCCTTTTCATAGTTTTCATTTATATAATGATACTGCACTTCAATGTGCTTTGAATTCTTAGTAAAATTTCCATATTTAGCAATCGAAATTGCACCTGTATTATCTTCATACAAGTTTATTGGTTTATCAAATTTTACACTGAATGATTCAATTAATAAGTTTCTAATGAAAAGTATTTCTGTCACTGCCTCTGACATAGCAGTATATTCTGCAAAGGTTGAACACTTAGTTACTGTACTTTGCTTATGTGTTTTCCAAAAAACTAGGTTTTCAAATAATCTAATTACAAATCCTGTTGTAGATTTTCTATCTACATTATCTCCTGCATAGTCAGAGTCTACCATACAATCTAATATTTCAGTGTTTATATTATCATAATATGTTATCTTTAAATCCTTAGTCTTATACAAATATTTTAGGATTCTCATTGCATATTTTTAATGTGTTTGGTCATAACAATTTTGGTATCGACTTAAGTAGTTTACACTGAATGCTATATCTGGTCTGGTGCCAGTACTTATATACAATAATTCACCTATTATATTTCTATACTTTAGACTCTCATCTACTTCTCTAGCTTGTTCTAATTTTAAGTTTGTTTCCATTGGAGTATCATATAACTTAGTATTTTCCAGGTTATATTTTACAGCCAGAGATTCAATATATTTTGTTTGACTTAAGGACATTCTTTTCCTGTCATCACTATAATCAATATCTATGCCAATATAGCTTTTAATTTTTCCTAGATCTTTCATTGCAAATCTTTCCATTAAACTAGTTTTTACCTTTTTTACTTTATCTTCATCCTTACAGCAAATTAGAAGATCATCAACAAATATTAGTATATATATTGAATCTTTGCTTGTACTATTTACATATAAGCAGTAATCATAGTTACTTCTAACAAAAATCAGTTTTTTAATAAATTTGTTGAAACAATCATACCATACTCTAGGGCTTTCTCTGAGACCATAGAGTGCCTTTTGCAACTTGTAAACTTTATTATCATCAGTTTCATAACCTTTAGGTTGATTTATAAAAACTTCTGACTTTACATAACCATTTAGAAACGCTGTCTCAACATCCATTTGTTCTATAAATAAATTATTTTTGCAACTGTATGATAATAAAATTTTCAATGTTTGCATCTTACCTACTGGTGAATAAACATTTTCAAGATATTCTTTTTGCTGAAATCCTCGTACAACTAATCTAGCTTTGTAAGCATTATTACTTTTCTTTTTAAAGACCCACTTGACATCAATTACTTTTTTATCTTTTGGTCGTTCAACAATTTGCCATGTGTTATTTTTGTTTAAGCTATTCATTTCTGAATCCATGGCTATCTGCCATTGTTTATAATCTTGGGAGTTCATTGCCTCCTCAAAGGTATTTGGTACATTTGCATCAATGTAATTTACATAAATAAAGTGTGATACTGGGTTACCATATCTAGAAACTGGACTTATCTTTCTTTTTGACTTTCTTTCTATTACAAGTTTGTCCCTATTGTTACTTAAATTATCATCATTAACAAGATGTTGCACAGCATTATCAGAACTAATATCATTTGCATCTACATAGTCTTCATCAATGTCGGTTTTAAATATTTCATTGTTTATCTTTGATGTTTTGTTGTTTTCCAAATCCCTATCCTTCTCATCATCAAGTTTTTCTAAACAAATTAATTGAGTATTTTCTTCGATTACCTGAACATGTCTAGCATTAACTATTCTGTTATTTAACAAAACTCTATAACCATTTTCATTATAACCTACTAAAACACCCAGTTGGGCTTTATCGTCCCATTTACTTTTTCTCAAAGCTTATGGAACCCTCACATAAACTCTACTTCCATAAATCTTTAGATGTTCTACATTTGGTTTAACACCAAAAAATATTTCATAAGGAGTTTTATTCTCTACTGTATTCGCAATTGTTCGATTTTTTAAGTATGCTGCTGTTTTTATAACTTCGGGCCAATACCTTCTGTGAATTTTAGCTTCTCTCATTAAGCATCGGCCTATATCCATAGCAGATCTGTTATACCTTTCCGCTACTCCATTTAATTCATGGACATGACATGGATCAATGAATGAATCATCATGGATGGATGGATGGATGAATTCATGGATTGGTGGACATGGTAATAACTCTATTCCCTTTTGTCTAATGAAATTATAAATATCTCGATTTAAATATTCTTTGCCATTATCGCACTGTAATTTCTTTACTTTTTTATTAAACTTATTCTCTACTAAATTAACAAACTCTATAAAACAATTTGCAGTTTCAGCTTTACTTTTAATACAAAAAATTCTGGTACATTTACTATAATCGTCAATAAATGTCAAAAAATATTTTTCTCCACCATAACCAGTTGTGCTGTGTGGACCGTTTAAATCAGTATGAATCAACTCTAAAATATCATTTGTCTTGGTTCTATTATTTTGGAAAGGTACATTAGCCATTTTGCTTTCAATACAATTAGAACATTTCATTTCCGTGCTTTCAATCTTATCTGGCAAACCTTCTACTAATTTATTGTTTATCAACTTATTTAAATATTGAAAATTTACATGACCAAGTGCCCTATGCCATTTCTCTTTATCAGATAATTTTATTGTATTTATGTACATTTCATTATTATCAATTTTTGAAACAAAACTTTTGATACAATACAAATTGTCTATTTTGTTAGCAACAACTATTAATTCTCTTGATTGAGTATAAATCTTTGCATATTCATTTCTTGCTACTATTGTGCAGGTTTTGGTTATTTTTGAAAAACTTAACAAATTTTGCTTAATACCTTTTACAAAATAAACGTTTTTTAAATCAATATGTTTTTCATTATAATAATTTTTGAAATAAATTTTGACAGTACCTATTTTGGTTGCTTTTAACACTTTACCATCTGGCAGTTTCACATCAATGGGAATTTTTAAGTCTACATAATTATGGAAAAATGTATCATTCTTTATAATATGATCTGTACACCCACTATCTAACAACCAACTAATTTCACTATTTTTATCATCATATTCCCCTTCGCTACACCCCGTTACCTGATTTGCTTCATGAGTACATACTTGAGCTGTCCATGACTCTGTTGCAGGGCCATTTCGCTGAGTGCTCGACGACTCACCTCTGGGATGACCTTGACCTCTGCCTCGCCCACGACCTCGGTGAAATACGCCTCTGTTGTAACCTCTCTGTAGTCCTTGCTGGCGTTGACTGGTTGGAAATCTTCCTTGGTAGCTTTGTTGTCTTTGGCCATTTTTCTGAGCATGCCAACAGTCCTTCTTGAGATGGCCGGTCTTTCCGCAGTTAAAACATTGTGCTTGAGTTTTTGTTGCGAATGTGCTCATATCGCTTTTCTTATCTGTGTCACTAGCGGTCATATTCTTCTCTTTTATTTTAGACTTTACATAATCTACTGTTCTTTGTTCTTCTGGAATGACATCAATGAAATCTCCAATATAACTATAACTTGGAGGTAAAGCTCTGAGCAAGTATCTCATCTTCTCAGGTTCATCTATTTTACCACCAGCCGCTTTAAAATCGTTCGTTGTTTTCTCGAAATCAACAAAAAACTCTTCTATTGTATTGTAATTGTTTAATTTAATTTCTTCAATTTTTCCTCTACATATTATTTGCATAGCAGTAGACTGTGTTAGATACATTTTATCAAACTTTTTCATCATTTCGTATGCTGTTTTACATTCACCAATATATTCTAATTGTTTGTCTGAAATTGTGCTCATTATTATAGTCCTTGCTTTTAAATCCATTTTCTTCCAGTTAGCCTCTTGAGTTTCAGATTTAGAAGGCATCATGCAAATGGCGGGTTCGTTGCATTCTTTGTATTCTAGCAAAGTTACTAACCTTAATTTCCAGCTTGAATAATTTACACCATCAAAAATGGGTATCGTTATGTCTTCTATCCTCGCTTGTTTAGCCATTTTAAGTAAGATAGCATTTATTAATGTATTTTTTACTCGAGACGTAAACCACTTTCCACGTGGCCTTTTTTTGAACTCACTGTTTCACATATTAACCACCTAACCACGGACTGCTACCATGTTGGAGTGGTGAAGTTTTTGGTGATGTGAATAAACTAGTTTTGAAGTAATATTAAACAACTTTATTAGTAAAATAAGAAACTAACACATTTTATAATTGAGAGCGTAAGAGGCCATGACAGTAAGTAAAAAGTGCATACAAAGGAACTATAGGTGGCGCTGTGTGTAGCATTAACAAATCAAGAGTATAATATTTACCACAGATTACAACAATTCCAATAATGGCAAAAATATTTGAAAGAGTACTATATAATAATCTTAGTGAATATTTCGAAAAAAATGAAATAATAATAGAAAATCAAGTTGGATTCCGAAAAGGGAAGTCGGTTAATACAGCAATGCATCAGTTTTTACAAAAAATTCTTTCGGAACTAGATAAAAAAAAATCAGATCACAGCCCTATACATGGATATGACAAAGGCTTTTGATTGTGTTGACCATGGCCTACTACTACATAAACTAGAAATTTATGGCGTACGAGGTAAAGCACTTGATATAATCAAATCCTATCTCAGTAATAGAATACAGTTTACTGAAATAACACAATTATGTCCTTTCACAAAAACAGAAATTAAATATACATCGAGCCCAAGATCTATAAAATATGGTGTACCTCAAGGGTCGATACTAGGACCTCTACTATTTATCATTTATATAAATGATTTACCTAACGCTATTCGGCACCCTTTGATTTTATTTGCAGATGACAGTACGGCTTTTTTCACAAATAACAAAAATAAAAATCATGAACAAGAAATAAATGATGCACTATCTAAATTAATAAATTGGCTAACAATAAATAATCTTAAAATAAACCTTGCAAAAACCCATTACATGAATTTCAAAAATAAAAACGCAAAATCAATTCCATTATCTGTTCAGTACAATAATGAAACTGTATCTGAGGTTACAAGTACAAAATTTCTGGGTTTCTATATCGATTCTAATATGTCATGGAAAACACATGTAAATAGTGTATGTAGCAAATTAAACCAATTTTCTTATGCACTCTATATGCTCAAAAAAGTATCTAACCAAACCACACCACTTAATGCTTATCATGCCTATGTGGGATCCACTCTATCTTATGGGATACTATATTGGGGACACTCAACTGATAAAGGAATTGCGTTCAAGGCACAAAAAAAGTGTATCAGATCAATATGTGGGATACACCAAACAGATTCATGTAAACCTCACTTCACAAATCTCAAGATATTAACCCTCCCTGCTCTATATATCTATGTGGCCTCAATTTTAGTTAAATCAAACATCAGTAGCTATGACACGTTAACAAGCAGTAGACTTAAAAATATATTACACAATGAAACATCCCACACTACAGTGTATAGCAATAGTGTTTTTTGTATGAGCATAAAATATATAATAAGTTACCCATAGATATTAAGAACCTAAATTCAATTTGTATCTTTAAAAGGAAGCTAAAGGACTTCCTGATTAAAAAGGCATATTACACTGTAAAAGAATTCCTTGAAGAAAAATAATTGTTTAATATATTAAAATGATCGTGATACTTAATATAATGTAATAGAAATTAGTATAAGAATTGTATGATATAAAATAAAATGTATGAATAATGATAATTAATATAATTTAATGTAAGTTGTATATACTGTAATATTGAGTATAACCATTTAAATTGCAATGCCTTAACAGGTAACTAAGTTCTAAGAACCTACCTTATGTTAACATCTTAAATATTCTGTACACTTAGTTCGCAATAAAGAATTTGAATTTGAATTTGAATTAGATGCTGTCGGAGGCTATTCCTAACCCTGTGTAACGACCCAACCAAAGAGATGCTAAGGTAAGATATGACGCAGCAAATCTTAGTTTATTACCTTGCGTTCCCTGTTTTGTTTCGTTAATGGTGATTAGGACTGCATACGTTTTCCAACGCCATTTTAAAGCGGTGTTTGGTTAACTTGTGCGTGAGGCATTTACGGAGAATCTATTTGGATCAAAGGCTTTTTGCGTGAAAGTCACTTGGCCATTTAGAATAGGTAGTTGGAAAATCGTCTTCAGTTGTAGGAACCGCCGATTTAATTGAAATCATCAAGAATTAGGCTTAGGTACCTGCTCAGGCTGCTCACTCAGCGCTTAACTTAATTTGCATAATAAATAGATACTATCGGTAGGTACGACAGGTATAATGTCATTAGTGCCCTACAGGTCTGAAGATTACCTCAATCTATGCAAGAAGTACCATATATTACCCCTAATTAATCGGCGAGCAGTCTCTGACTGTACTACATTATTTAAAATTTTCAACAATTCTATCAATAACTCCGATATTCTATCCAAATTTTATTTTAACGTTCCCGGAATGTCGAAGCGATGGTACGCACCGTTGCGTGTTCCATCTACCTCTACGAATTACAGGCAAAATTCATTTATAGTGCGTGCAAGTAGAGGCTTTAATGACTTATGTGAGCGGCATGATTTTGATCCTTTCTTAACAGGTGTGTCCTGGGCCAGAAAGTGCCTAAGCCTTGGCTTTTTTAATTAGGATTTTGTATGTTCAGGTTTTTATCATTGAAAGGAATATGAAATGTTAATTTAGTTTGAGCTTGAATATTATACTGTTTTGTTTTTCTTTTTTGGTAGCTGTGTTGTGTTGTTCACACTCTTTCTTTTCAATCTATTTTTAGAAGTGATGACTTTTAATTGGCTGTCAGTCTCACGTACTATTTGTTATTCTGTTTGTTTTAGCTGTAAGTTGTCCATAATTGATAAATAAATAAATAAATAATTCTCTCCAGATGAAGAGAAGCCTGCTGCCTGCTGTGAGATGCCTGTCTTCGGTCCATACAGTCTATTATGTTCCCACAACTGGTACACAGCTCACCTCTCTGTGAGCGCTCTTGGTAGAAATTCATCACCCCACGTGTGTAGTACGGGTAGGTGGATTTTCACTCATTCATTGGATCCAAGCTTCACTAATTATTCAAAAAAGTACAAAACACTTAAGTTATTCATGTCAAGAATGAATAATAATCATGTTAAACTGTACACATATCAGAAATATCGGCAATTCATTATGAGATATTATAAATTTTAATTAACACCAAACCTCAGTGACCACATTAGCCACATTTCATAAATAAAATATTAATCACTAAATTAATAGCTAATTATAATAACATGATGTAATAATTAGATCGTACGTAATAAACTGAAAAATGTAATTAATGAGGAGTAAAGAATATCATAAAAACAAACCCCTGATTTTGATTTTGTTACCGACTCGCCCTGTTTGCGCTGGTGTTAGATATTAGTATCGAAATGGGTGTTATATCGAGAAACGATAAATGGGCTAATATTTATGTTAAAAACTGCATCAAAATCCATTAAGTTGTCTCAAAGTTTTACGGAATTCACAAACAAACGCAGTTGGCCAGTTTACTCTGGAGATATATCGTTAAGCTAAAACCATTGAGGAAAGCGCTTTGCCCCGGAGTTGGACAATTCAGGCTAAGAAACTCAATCTCTTCTATAAAGTTATAAATGTCCTCTTTATCCTTTAAGCTACTCCCCCAACTATTTCAGATTCGTTAAGTGTAGAAACACTGAATGACTTTGTCAAAAACAGCACCTAGAATATTGTACTTCGGTAAAGTCGGTATCTACTTTAAATAATCCATTAAAATAACAAGTATTTCTCCTTTCAGTTAATAAATGTACTCCAATTATTCGACAAAATAACAAAGCATTATCAAAATATACTTTTTCATTGAACTTTTTGTTCAGAATAATAAACTATTCGCTGTTTAAAAGTTGAGACAACATCTTCGGAACTTGTCTGAGCTTCGGAAATAACCATTAAAGATATTTCGACAACTCTTTACTTCGAAGTATTGCTTCTTAAACTTGCTTTTTGTTTGAATATAACGATGCTAAGATATAATAAATTGTGACCTGAGTCGACGTAGGTGCATAGATAGTTTAGGGGTCATGGAGCTGAGAAAAAAAAGGTACCAATAAGACAACAATGCTCAGACTTAATATTTTCTTCAATTAAACCGACCCATTTCTTTTTTTTATTGATTCCAAATTCGAATGACTCTTCAAAACCAGCCAGAACATTTGTCTTTCAACTTGCATGCTGTAAGTAACCTTCACAGATTTCTGAACTAAGATAAGTATTTGTCAAACTCTAACATTTGAAGATAAGTATTTGTCAAACTCTAATTTAGCCTGCAAATCTATCTTTGCTACTAAAATAGGGTTTGACATGTTCTTAATCTCCAAATACTCGATTCAGAAATCGGCCATAGCCTATCTATTTCCATGTCTTTCAAACCATTCTTTCACTGATCGATAGAAAATGAGAGCTCGATACAAACCTTCATCTGAATTTTATTCGAATCAGGAACTGTGCCAAAACGTAAGGATTTGTAGATATAATGAGGATACGATTTTGTCAAAAAAAATACACTCTTGATTTTCTTTTCGTTTCCCATTTCTACGAATTGAACTTATTTCTCGATATGTCACGTTCTTGAAATTTTCGCCAAACCTCCAATTAATAATATGTCAACACCGTAATTAAAACTTTCGCCACTTGCCAAAGAAACATCATTTAATTAAATAGCTCTTTTCATCCTTTATAAGGTTCAATTAAATTTTTGTCAGATTTATAACAGCTATTTAATCCAGGGGCGTTAACAGGCCAATGAAATATAATTAGGACGAAAGTATTAAGGGGACATTTACACGTTTAGTTTAGGGTTTTTCCCACACTTGTGTCCTCTCGATAATGCATGACTGATATTCAATGGGCTTGTGTAATTCCCGCCTCAGTTTGACTACGCCAACGTGGTTAGCACAGGATGAAGTTTTGCTTTAGATGTGAAGACAGAAACCCGATGACAAGTTAAGAATTATAGCTGCAGTCACTAGTCGCAATTTACGCGGTTACTGTCGCGCATAAATCGCGGTGTGAATGCTGCAAAGTCGTTCGCCGCGCGTCGCCGAATCACGTCAGTTTGGAAATACCCTAACTTCAGAGTTCAGGGTAACAAAGCGAGGGTATGAAGCAAAGCAATAAAAACGTAATTTAAAGTTACCCCGGACTCCATAAACGGTTGACATGGGAGAAGTACATTAATTTAATTATTTTGCTGACAATTTTAACTTCGCTTTTGTTAATTTTTGTGAGAATTTTTCGAGACTTGTGATTTATGGTACAGGCGTTAGAAGATTCTTTTTTTTTTCTAAGAACACATTCATCCTACTCAAAGGACTGGCTCGAATTCGCAGCAGACAGGGAAAACGCCTTTGCCCTGTAGTGACATAACACAAATACCTAACCCGCAACAAATTAAGATTTTTTTTACAACGCTCAAGATAGTTTTTCAGCTGTGGCCATCAATTTTTTATTTTAAGTGTTTTACGTCGATACGTCGTAATGCAAAGGCTTATAATTTAATTACTACTTGTTTTAGAAGATGAAGGGTATCCATAAGAATAACCTTCATCAACCAACCAGGCAACATCAAACCTGTAAATATTAACCAACCAGGCAACATCAAACTTTAGCAATATATTCCGCCCTCTTTTCCTTTCTGAACGTATGACGAGACATGAGTCGAGATATGGAGTATCATGTGCAAGCAAGTTACTTCAGCTTCAAAACTACGTGTATCGAGGGATCCGTTGAATAGAAAATATTCGCCACATATTTTCTCGTTGACTCTATTATTCAACCTGACGGGTGTTTCCGGCCACTAAATGGATTTTAACATTGCGTTTAGAGTTGTTTTCTGAAGTATCATTTATGAAAGTGTTTTAAGAATATAAAAAAGTTAATTAAAAAAATCAAAATACCCGACTGCTTAAAAAGCGAACTAAAAAGACGTAAACAAGAAGAAAATCATACTGTGCAGTCGGAGGATACATATTCGCGAGCTGGCTGACCAAAACCAGATGTATCCTCCGACTGCACAGCATGATTTTCTTCTTGTTTACGTCTTTTTAGTTCGCTTTTTAAGCAGTCGGGTATTTTGATTTTTTTAATTAACTTTTTTATTTATAACTTTTTAGTTAAATTTTTTTTCGAATTAGGTACATTTAAATATATAAGTGTTATATATTTTTGAAATCACCTCTTGAAACCCTTTATTTTGATACCCCACACAATGGGTTTGTAAGAAAAAATAAAATTGGCCTCCCACAATATGGCGCCCAAAAGCCACCATTTTTCTATTTTCCAATTTTAATGTAGCCTATGACACTCGCAAGGTTAAGACGAATCGATTGACATATGAATCATCAAAATCGGCCAACGCGTTAGGTCTCTGGAACGCCACATAGGAACAAACATACATACATACATACATACATACATACATAGACTGATAAACACATTACCCTCCTTCGGCAGTCGGGTAAAAATATGCAGAGCTTTGCGAGGACTGCCTCGTTCGTCTAGTGGTAGGAAGCGCTACTGCTGAGCTTGAGGACCGATGGGCATAGAGCATGGATTTCAGTGTCAGGCAAATTTTTGTTGGACTCCTCCATCTGAAGTTTCTAAGTAGCAGCTTGGAGTCTATATGTTACTGTAAAAGACTGAACTACGGTAGCAACTAGGATTTACCGGTAAAACCAAAGATTTACCAAGTCTTACTGGTAAAGTCCGAAATTATCTATGATAATTTCTAATTGCCGGCTTTTACCAGGTTTTACAGGGTAAATCTTAGGTTTTTTCTCAGAGACTTGTAAATATAAAACCTATTTTAGAAATAAAGGCTCCACAGATTTCGTCTTGTATAATATTTAGTGGTATCTAATGAATGATAACCCGATGATTTCGAGTTTAACCCTTCGGGTCAGTTTCCGCGATTGCCACACAGGTCTCAGCTGTGTGAAGGTAGCTCACGCTTTGGCGATCCGTGAAGTGATATTCTCTTCATTTCCTCCAGTCTCTGACACGACGCTCCCAAGGTACGTGAATTTGCGGACGCGTTCCACAACCTCTGTGCCGATTAACATCGGTGTTGAATTCTTTACACCCGTACACATCGCCTGGGTCTTCCATGTGTTCATTTTGAGCCCAATTTTCGCCGCCTCTTGGCGCAGGTCGTTCAGTTTCGATTGCATGTCGGCGTGTGTATGACTCAGCAGGCATAGGTCATCGGCGTAGTCCAGGTCTTCCAAGGCGTTGGTCAAACCCCACTCTATCCCGCGACGCCTGCTATCGTAACTGCGCAACATGATTCCGTCGAGAACGATTATAAAAAAGAGGGGCGAAAGAAGACAGCCCTGGCGAACACCAGCGTGCACTGCGATGTCCTCCGAAATGAGGCCCTCTTGAGTCACCTTGCAGGAATATTTTCTTTAAATGCTCTCCAATAGGCGGACTATATTTGGCGGCACTCCAATGTCCAACAGGCGGGACCATATGCTGGACCACTTCAACGTATCATAGGCTTTTTTGAAGTCGACAAAAGTAAGATAAATATCCTTTTGCCATTCTGCTGCCTGCTCGAGAATGATACGAAGAGTGTTGATCTGGTCCGAGCATGTGCGGCTCGAACGGAAACCCACCTGCTCCCCGCGCAGAAGTGGTTCTACGGCCTTCGACAGCCTATCAAGGATTATTTTACAGAAGACCTTAGAGGGAGTCGACAGCAACGTAATGCCCCTCCAGTTATCGCAACTACTGAGATCACCTTTCTTGGGCACGGTAATTAAAAGTCCCTTGTTCCAGTCGTCCGGAATTTCTTCAGCGGTCGGTAGCACTGTACAATGGAGATCTTCCGTGCTCTTGAGTTAAAACTGGCGTACATGATCCGGTCTGAGATTGGTTTCCAGTCCACCAGGCTTTTCTTAGCTATATTAGAAATAAGAAGTCCAACGCCATACTCGCGCACATCCTCCTCACTTTCTTTACCCGAATACAGCAAAGTCAAGCCTCCGGACGTTCTCAGCTCACCGAATCCGTTTCTTCTCACCTCGCTTAGACTCAGAATCTGCATCTTGTAGCTGAGCATTACTGCTTCCGCCTGGGCCAGTCGACTGTCCTCGCACATCGTTCGTACATTCCAAAATGCAATTCGTGTCCGTAATTTCACGCGAAGCGCGGCGGCGGGGTTGCAGCAGGTCCCAGAGAGAACGACGGGGACGTGGATGATTCGGACTGGCTAGGGTTCTGCCTTATACGGTACTTCACCACGAGTACAGCAGTAGCAATTTTTTCCACTTTTTAGGTAATGCTATTCTCACCAACAGCGATTCCCACCAAGCCATACCCTAGCTTCTCCCCACTAAATGCTATGCCTTGCAGTTTAAACCAGGGTATAACTTTGTTTGAGACTGGTACCTGTGATTGGTTTTAGTAAGAACCTGTATTACAGGTCAACAATTATGTTTGTTTGACGTTTTTTTCGGTGTCTTCGACTGTTTGTAGCATTATAGGGTGTCATAAACATGAAAAATTTTCAACATTTACAAGTCTCTGAGGTAAATCCTATTTTTTTTTTTTTTCTATTTATAGGCCTGTGTTTGACCACAATCTCACCGTGGTCAGTGATGATGTGACCGATGGTGGTAAGCACACAAAGCCTAGAAGGGAACTGGCTCTCAAGTGCTGCTGTCGGAACACACCGGAAGGTGCTTGGCGACAGATTTTCAACTTGAGGGTGGTTGCCAGCCAGGCGGGTACTACAAAGTACCCTACCACCGTGCTATGGTTTCCTCACGATGTTTTCCTTCACCGAAAGCTCAAGCTCATTGTAGGATTCGAACCCGCGACCTTCGTCTCGGTATCCGACGTCACTACCACTGAGCTATTATCGCCTTAAACCGATTACCGAGCAATTGCAAGTAAAAGCTCAAAATCAGGGATAATCTTAAATAATTTTGGGTTTTACTATTATGACTTGGTAAATCCTAGGTTTTACCGGTAAATCCTAGGATGTACCATACTTCGGGCTTTTACAGTAACATAATATGGGTCGGGAAAAGTGTGATCGGGATAAGTGGCGCCATGTACTGTACTATACGTGCACCAATGTCCCATCTAACGGGGAGTACAAGCGTGATGTATAAGCAGAGCTACAGCTACAAAAGCACACATTTAAGTGAAATGACCGAGCAGACCATCGATCAAAATATTGTGGTTAATATTCCTTTGAATATAAAATTACAGATTATTTTGACCATCATAGGGTCAATATTTGTCATTTTGCATTCACATTGCTGTGAACATTTATTCAAATAGGTATTGACCATAACCTGATCAAGCTTCAAGCTGCAGACTGAAATTTACACGTGATTTAGAAATGAACTTAATATCCTTGGGTAATACTTATGCCCAAATAGGACCACAGACAAGTTGCCTGACAACCAAGATTTACGGACTGACGCACTGTATACGTTTATCAAATTGTGTCGGACATTTGGAATATCTGTGTGCGGTGTAGTTATAAATTTGTCTAAATTGAGACGGTACCTAGTGTCCAGGTGACATAATTCAATTAGATTGCTAGCCATTTGTTAGGCTGCTCACCGACGGGCTGAGTTATGTGCTGCCCTCTCAGGGCGTTTACACACGAATTGCACTGCATTACTAGTTTCTGACTGAACCCTTCGGCTTTGGCTTCGGTTTTGGCCGTCTTCGGCCAAAAATTCCATCTTCATCTTCAGCTAAAATATAAGTTTTGGCTGAAGGCGAAAGTTTTTAACAGTGCTGATAAGGAACTGTTACGAATGCGCGAGAGCGCGGTGATTGAGGCAACAGTGAATTTATACTCCGTTGCCAATCGCCATTGGCAGAAGTTAGATACATATCACTAAATAAAAATTGTCGCCAATCTTAAACTGACATTTTTAAGGGTTATTCAACCTTCGGCTTCGGCTTTGGCTGAAGGTTATGGCGTTAATCGGCTTCGGCCTCGGCCACAAATGAAAAGACCGTCGGTCAGACACTACGCATTCCACAGAATTTCGACTGCAGAATGGGATCCTTTTTGCATGTACCTTCCTGTTTTCTTTTCAGCTCTTGTGGTAATTGCATTTTAATTTGGCTCTTGCTCGCTGTTAATTTCACATTCTACGTTTTTTGCGTACCTAATTTAACAGCTAGTGCTAATGTTTGAATAGCTTCAATTTAAGGACCGAATACCTAGAAAATGTTTCAGGGACAAATATTTTTTTAAGGAAATTAAAGTTCCTTTTTCCAGACATATTGACAGTTTCACGTCCATTCACGCCATCACTAACTTTTCAAAAGTTTATCATATTAATTGAGGAAATAACACAATTTAAAGCTTACGAGAGCACTTAGCATTTTCGTTGAAAAATAAATTGTTGTCCTTCTAAATATTTCGTCTTTCATTACTTGACTATTCTTGCTAAATTTAGTCAATATCAATTAAATAGATTTTTAAATTACCATTTGAATTAAAAGACCACTGCAATATAATTTGACCTTTGTCATGTATGACATAGAGTTTGTTGTTTCAAAATTTGATAATAATCTCGAAATCTGAATTCAAATAGCTACCTGTGTTTGTTGCAATGTTTCAACTGAAAGCATGTTTAACGTTAAATGATTCCATTTATTGAACAGAACTGACTCATGAATACTCATTAAGTTAAATCATTTTAAATAAATAGTTATGTTGTTTATTATTTGTTTATTTTAGGATCCGATTTAATCGTTGTTTACTTTTAGATTTTAACGAATTGACATAATGTTCAG
This sequence comes from Anorthoa munda, assembly GCA_945859665.1. Lineage (NCBI taxonomy): Eukaryota > Metazoa > Arthropoda > Insecta > Lepidoptera > Noctuidae > Anorthoa > Anorthoa munda. The sequence continues at coordinate 1,705,434 of OX243913.1, forward strand.
TTAGGCTTGTTCTAGTTATTTTTTTTTCCTTTACCTAACAGCATCTATAGGTTATAGGTTACCTGCATTACTTCCACGGATAAGATGGCGGGACGAGCTAGACAAAATTAATTAATTGACAGACAAACCCTGGACCGAAACATCTAGAAGTCATGGTGAAGGTCTTTGCTTAGCAGTAGGATGATAAGCTGACAGTAACCAATAGGTAACCTTTAAATTACTTTTACTTAATACAATGTTTTATTGCAGTGACTATTCTTTTATTCTGATGACACTTTGTATCGCCTTTGCCTTTCAGTTTAGGATTGATTGCATTGAGAACTATTGAGCCACACTATTTGTTAAAAATAATTGTAAAGGTTCTATAAACAATATTCTATAAATAATTTACTAAACAGGCAAATTCCAGATTGTACAATTGCAATAAATATTCACATCGCGTCCCGCCGCCATTACTGGTAATAAAATGTTATTCTGAGCGCATTAAGTTCGGTTAACAACATTATTCATGAGTTTGGCAGACGGCAGTACGCTTTAAATTACTATTAATTGAAAATTTACAAATGTTTGCTAATTAATACAGTGCTAATCCATTAAATATTTGTGTATGATTTCTATCGTTTGTATTTTGTTGGTTTGACCAAGTAAAAATACATTGCACTGCACAATCTTGGTTTGTATCAAGCATAGGTCCAAAGTGCAGACGCAAGCATTTAATGCTTTAAGTGATTGCGACTGTACTTGTGACCCTTAACTAAGGTCAAACTAAGGTCTGCATCGCTGTAAATATATAGAAACTAACTTGGTAGAAGTGCCCAAGCGGCTGGCAGCATTGGCACATTGTAGGGCTATGCACGTGCGTGGATCCAGAATTTCGTGTCATTGAGAAAAATGCTGTTTCAGCATTTCGGATCGTATTAATAACCTCCTTCGTTTAGTTTTTCAGTAGATTTTTTGAAGAAATTTAAGCTTGAAAATGACTGTGGTTTTAAAACACTGTGGTTCATGAAAATTTTAGGACTTCATAGATAGATAGTATAGCTCAGGTTTAAACCATTCTTCAAAAACATCAGGATAAAGAGAATGTCTGTTGCGAGAGCGAGCGAAGCGACCTCAAAAATTTTATCATCCCGCCTCGGATCTTGATAAATTCTCTTTTGACCATTCATACTATATATTCATCTAGCTGGTTTTTGCCACAGCGATCGCAGTCATTAGCTACTCAATGTGGTTGAGAGCTCAGATTTGCTGCTCTGTTATGTGCTATCATGTGACTTGCATATCCACCCTAGGCCGAAAAACTCGGAGTACAAAGCGTACACGTCAGAACAACTTTGACGACGTGATAAATAGTAGACGTTGGTGGTCTAGCTTGGAGGTTGTCGCGTTTCTGGTCCAATTCCAACCTCCTTCTATCCTCAAAGGCCTGCACCTGCCACTGCACACGACGTTTCCACTCGGGCCGATTTTGCGCCTGATTCGCCCAAAGTGAGAAGTCAATGTCGACTCTCTTCATGTGTCTATTCTGAACATCCTTGAAGCGCAGGAACTGCCGTTGATTGCTATGAATGTTAAAAAAAAAATAAGTTTATGGCTTGTCTGACTAAAATTAGCAAATCAACATCATCATTTCAGCCGAAAGATTTCCACCACTGCTAAAAAAGGGGCTCCCCGAGTGTCGCCACATCGGTCGGTCCTGTGCGTCTCACATCCAGTAATAAGTAATTTAAAAAAATATCTTCATACAGTTTTACAGAATTAACTGTAGGTAACTACATATTACCAGTTACTGTTTAGTAAAATTATTATACTTAAAAAAAGCTCCTCAATAAACTACTTACCTACCTAAATCAAAAATGCGAACAGATTTATCGAATGCCAATAAATGATTCACATGAAATCATAATTTCCAATAGCAAATACACTTGATTCCCAACAATGCAGGGAATCGGTGCCCGATAAATGATCGGATCCAGCTACGCGATCCCATTTCAAGGCTTTGCATTTAAATCAGAACCACCGGGGATGCAGTTTCCATATTTTTCGGAAATACCAATACGAAATCCTAACGTGAATTACCTTTCGATACGACTAACGTCATTGGATTTTGAGCTACAAGAATATAAAGACTGGATTTATTTTACATTGTTATGTATTCTTATTTGGTAGATTTAAATATCAGATTATGAAAATTAGATCCTAGTGAAAGTTGATAAGGTTTTCATGTGGTTCTATAGGCTGAAATCTGAATGGGAACTGGAATACCTAATTAAGTTGAAACAAAAAATATAAAACCAGACTTCAAGGTAGGAACATGAAATACCTATCAATATAATATCTTATGTCTACGCCTTTATGTGGAAGCTATCTGCAAGGTGTCAGTAATTGAAGTAAAGAGCTGTTCAAAATATTTTGTTGAGTTACACAAACATAAATGTATGGGGCAGTTGTTTTCTTTTCGGGAGTCCCATTTCCTGCGAGGCGAGCACGGCCTCTGTGATAGGCTTGAGTCACGCATTTTATCACGGTTTTTGCTCCCAAACTGTGATAAAAATGTGTGACTCAAGCCAGTTGGCTGTGCTCGCCCCCCTGTTCTGTGTTCCACTGGCATTTATAATATTCCTCGGTTAGTGAAATCCACTTGGTAAACTATGTGATCTATTCATATAACAACATTCAAATTTATATTGTGTTTGGTTGACCGGAATGTCTATGTTAATAGCTAATTAAATCTCTCGACGAGTTAGCATAGAGACACCTACTTCGGACTAATGGATCCGGCAAGTTATCAAAACTTATTAATCATAACATAATAATTTCCTAGGCCTAATAAGCTAATACTAACCTTTTATAACCCTGACATAATGCAATACTAGCTTACACCCCTGCCTTCACTCCTGTGACTGGAACACTGAGAAAAACTTCCGCAGCAGAGCACTTTTCCGGGATTAAAAGCCGATAGTGTAGCTTTCTATCAAACATTTTTATATTCGGATCAGTACTTCCAAAGATTACCTTTCACAAACATAAACGATACATTTTTCTCTGTATAATGCTGTGTAATGCCACTGCATACGTAATTGTTTTAATCCCGGACGGGACGCGACGACGGCGAACTCGTCCCGTTCCGTCACGGATAAAAAACGCGAAATCGCCGTCCCATCCGTGCACCCGTGATATATCACAAATCACATATCATCACAAATCATCAGCCTATTAATGTACCCACTGCTGGAACACAGGCCTCCTCTCTGTGAGAGGGAATGGGCCGTAAGCCCGTAATCCACCGCGCAGACCCAGTGCGGGTTGGTGGATGTCTCGTGTCTTCGAATTTTTGGTTCTAGGAAGAAGTAAAATATCATGAGGAAACCGGCATGTGGTTTCCTCATGATATTTTCCTTCACCGTTTTGAGAGCAGTGGTGATGAAATAAGTTACACAAAGTAAAGCGCCTGCCTGGGCTCGAACCCACGATCTACAACTTGTAAATCGCGGACGATACCTCTAGGCCACCACTGCTCTCACCTCTGCTGTTCATATTTTGTATGGAACGATATTTGCAAAACTTGTCATCCCGTTCAAATTTTCATATTCGGATCAGTACTATCAAAGAGTACCTTTCACAAACATTTACGATAAACTTTTCTCTGTATTAAGGCCGCTGCATACGTAAAGTTTTTTTAATACCGGACGGAACGTGACGACGTGTAATTTCATACAAAACGCCGAGTCACCGTCCCGTCCGTGCACCCGTGACATATTATTATGCTCTTTCGTATACATTTTGTGTGAAACGATATTTTTAAAACTTGTCATCCCGTTCTATCCAGGATTAAAACACGTTACGTATGCAGCGGCCTTTAATTATGGTTTAGATTTATATTCCTTCAGAAGTGTCTTCCAACCAAGTTTATTTAAAAGCAAACTTGCCGAAACAAAGACAGGCGAGTAATGTTGTCGTCACTTGTTAATGCGGTCCACATTTCAACGAGCTCAGGTGTTCTGTCCGTTGTGGAACCATCAACAACTCCCCACTTTTACGAGAACATCATAACTTTACCGAAACGTGTGTTTTGAAGGCCAAGGAACACTGGTAACGCCTGACACTGCCCTGCCCGTTTTTGTGGCGAAAATAAGGCTAATAAACGCGCGACAATCGCGTGATCCATATTATAATTCAAACCAATATTATCAGAATCAATTTCTCAGTAGCAGGCCGGCGTTTGGACTTGTCCGGTCGGTTTATGGCAATTGGCTCGCTCCTGTTACATAGGACTAAAACATAACTGTGTGAAATGTGGGTTTACTTTAGGTGCAAACTACTCTGTGTAAACCTTCGGCGATTACCTCTAGTCTCAATAGTTCGGTTGTTTTGTTCGATGCTAGACTACTGAGACTAATTTTTGCCTCATTAGTTCGGTTATGAAAGAAAGAAAGAAATGTCTAAATGAAAAATCGGTTAATGATGTAAAATAACTTGCATTGTAAAAAGTTTTTAAAGTATCATAGCAAGATGGTTCAGCTGATCAAAACAGCAGCATTTTACTCTTTGAATCTAGGAGTTTTCGCAAGATCATCATCATCTGATGATGATCTTGCGAATATCTTGAGTTTTCGCAAGATATTTTGTCAAAATTACATGCTTCGATAGATTGTCGATTGAAGCGCGTCTTCTTCTAGGTATATAGGTATACGTAGAAAAAGCATGAAAGATAAATTAAATTAAGAATTTATAAAACCCCCGACACAAAACATCTAAAAACCAAAAAATAAGCCTCGTAATCGCGTCGGGGAACCGCTAAGTAAATAAAATAAACTGTTGTAATCGTTGGCAATAAATTTAGTTATAGTACAATACTACTTATAATATAATATTCGACATTCACGCGGGCGAAGCCGCTGGCAGAAGCTAGTTTTATTATAAATGCGAAAGTAACTCTTTAAGACCCCTACATTACTTACATTTCACGTATTAGAACCTGGAGAAACGCAAAGCATACTTTTTATCACAGATAATAAAATACTAGCATACTTTTTATGAACCTACCACGGAGGCGAAGCCGTGACCAGAAGCTTTTGTGGTACAAGTCTGTTTTCGTCGCTCCAGTGTTGCCATTAATCAGCTCAGTAGGTATTATTGATTGCTAACTTATCGCACCTCATTACCGTAATCGTCGGGCTGTGAAGTTTCGTGCGAACAACTTTACAACTTATTGATGTGGAAGATTTCTGATAAACTCGTTTAAAGAATGTTTATTTTCTAACAGGAATTACCTTACTTCTTGTCAGTTTTGCCTTGTTTTGTTTTTATCGTTTATCGTGACCTACTTTTGACCGTAATGTGTATAAGTATTATCGTGGGTTCTGTTATGAAAATAATCTGTCCGACTATTGAATATTAAGGAAAACTTTTGGTCTGCAAAGAGCAGTGGTGGCCCAGTGGTAAAGGTCGCGAGTTACAAGTTGTAGCTTGTGGGTTCGAACCCAGGCAGGCGCTTTATGTGAATTATTTCAGCACCACTGCTCTCAAAACGGTGAAGGAAAACATCGTGAAGAAACCGGCATGTCCTAAAACCAAAAATTCGAAGACGTGACATCCATCAACCTGCACTGGGCCTGCGTGGTATATTATGGCCCATTCCCTCTCACAGAGAGCAGGTCTGTGTTTCAGCAGTGGGGGCATTAAAAGGTTTATGATGATGAAATGTATTCTTAATAACTAATACTTGTGCCATCCACCTCATGTACGAATTCATTTCCTTAAGCGACCTTTGCATCACCCACGATGAACAAACTCCTGGCATTTGCACTAAGGAGGTACCTAATACCTAAAATCAGCCTGAATTCACTGCTTTGCAGAAAAAATGTGTGAGGTGGAACAAACTCTGTTAAACTCGGTGTATGTTGATGATTTTAGGTCACTTATCTAGTTATTGAAACAAATTTTATCGCAAAATTTATGTGACAATCAAGGGCGTTAACTACTGTGATTGGTTTAGGCCTAACAGCATTACTTGCGTTTAATTTATAACGCATCGATAATTTCATTTCAGAAAACTGGTAATACCGCATTGATAAATGTTTTTATTTCTGTAAGTTTGTTTGTACTAACACTTTTACATGTCGATCATATTTCTTAAAAATAGATGAGGTCGGCGTTTTCTATCTGACTACTCTGAGAAGAAAGGCCGAAACAAACTCAGAGGTCACATCTTTTAAAGTCTAGACAAAATCTTGGTAAGATCATGTGAAGACCATGTAGACATCAGTCTACATGGTCTTCACATGATCTTTCATTTCATTTCTTTAGACATCAGTCTGAAATGGTCTTTTGAGGAAAGAACCAGCCAGATCGAATGGACCTATCCAGTCAGTGCACGCATTTGTCAATAACACTAGTCCTTCACTTTAAGTCGAAGTCATATTGTAAGAAAATACTTGTTTAAAAGTCATGGGAAAGTTACAACATAACTTACCCAGTTAGGATAGGACAATCAAAATGTTTGTTTTGCAAAAAGCTCCGCTTGTTACGAACGAGGTCAATGGCTAGAGAAAATGTTAATTATTTTATTTTTATTCATGAACACCGTTTGTTTATTTGGCTTTACATAACATTTTAATCAGATTAGGCCGAGATAAAATTCCTTTTTTTGAGCTATGCTTCCTCAAAAACATGTTACGGAAAAAAATATTTTCCCTGTATAAAATTTAATTTTTGGAATGTAGCTGCGGGCATTTTAAGAACATTGCTCTTCGATCAAATCTTAGGGGAGATATCAATTTTAATTACTTATTTATGGAACTGGCGGTCGCTGTATTAAAGGTTTTCCTTGTAGTCAACGATGGATTGCTGCTGGAAGATAAACTTCCGGTGAAGGAAAGGTCAAGTGGTCAAGTGATTATGGGGATCCGCAGCATTTACTAATTTAAACTCACTTCAAAGAGTTCAAAATAAAATAATTAAAACTCTGTTCCACTATCACTATCTCACTCCAACAAAGACCTTATACGAAAAAACTAAACTATTAAATATTAGACATCTTTACATCTACTACACCTGCATTCTACTGCATCCTCACAAGGAGCACAGCTGTTCAATGAATTGCCGGACGATATAAAGGAGTGTCATAACTTAAATACATTTAAGAATAAGCTTAAGAAACATGTATGTACATTATAACTTCTAAGGCTCTGGAGGAAATTGTATTTTACTGTATTATTATAATTATTACTCTGTATCTCATTATAAGCGGACTGTAAGTTCTTATGAGAAATAAATTTCTTTAAACCGAAGTGATTTCATAATTCGTGGATATTATGAAATGGAATTACATCGTAAGTCTGCAAAACCAAAACCTTAAATTATTTTTTATTGTTGATAGGCTCGCGTTTGACCACTTTCTCACCTGATTGTAAGCGATGATGTGGTCGACTATGGAACACGCTTCTCTAGAAGTAACCTTTTCACTCTTGAATAAAAGGTCTCCAGATTGTAGATATCAGGAAACACAAACTCCGGCTGGGAATTCCACTCCTTAGCAGATAATGAAAGGAAAGAAAGTATTCCCAAAAAGATTGCCCGTTTATTTTCTTAGTGGTCCATGTTCCTATGGACGTTTACGAGCTAAATTAGTACGAAGGATGAAAAAAGCCGTCGTAATAAGTTTTATTTGTTGAACCTCGGTGATGTACCAATTAATCAGCGTTGGTGAGTCATTCAGATAACGATAAAATGAATTGAGGTTTACGAAATCCTCGCGATTCGTTGAGCGCACTTTGAGGTCGTTCGTTTTTAATTTTATTGCTGACGCTGGGTTCTGTTATCACAGAATAATGTTTGCATTTATTTATTCTGTATTTTTTGTATTAAATGTATTTTTTCAGAGGACTGTTTAATTGAGTTCGGTTTTTGTGTTGAGAGCAGCCTTTTTACTCTTTTATGGATAAAAAGTTATCAAAACTTAAACTCGTCCAAACTACATTTGTTATTTATTTAAGATCTTGAATGTGGGTTTCCAAGTAGCCTGAAAAATTTACAGATCAAGTTATAAAAGGTTGTTTTAGGAGCAAATTTTTAGACGCAGCAATTTGATCGTTCGGAGAACCCGCTCACAACACGGTCCCTTGCGCATCCTTCCACAAAAGTTGGGTATAGTTTAATTTTACGTACCACTCTGTTTCGGACGAAGTTTGTAATACATGCTGCTTGTTTTTCTGGCAGCTGTCGAAGCTGAGTGTGCAGCACCTGAACCCAGCTACCTTATCACACGACGGTATGAATAAATCAAACGTAGAGTAAAGCTTGTTCGGTGTGTAGTGTATTTTAGCTTACATGTCTGTTTTGGTAAACGAATACCTATCTACAGAAGGAAAGTCACGAGTTTTTATATCAATTAAACTGTTTATCAGAGCATACAGATATTTATCTGCTTCGACTGGACCATATCACAATTAATATTTTTCAATATTGATTTTTAATTGTTTACCATGGACGTCAAGTGAAGAAAATTACATTTAGGTAGCAATGTAAGAACGTAGATGGTACCATAGATCTATGATAGGTTCCTTCCTACTGGGTAAGCTACTGGGAATTATGGGTTAAGCTCGCCTTTGTACATAAACTGTCCATTGTATTTGTATCTTTATTTTATGTTTTTTGTGCAATAAAGAATAAGAATAAGAATAAGTCCAAAAAAGGCGTGAAAGCTAGAACTAATATTACAAGCATTTTAAATTTTGCTAAAGTTCTTTCATTATCTAGTGCGTTTTCAGCTTTCAACTATGCTGTCGTTGTTTTAAAAAGTTTTTAACTTGAAAATTACTTTGTTTAACCTACTACACTTCCATTAATAATATATCAAACATTCTTCGTTCCAAAAGGGTGACCCTTACGTAGATTCGTATATTAGATTTCACTTGTTTTTTCGTTGACTAAGATTGAATCAAGAAAGGGTTCTGAACCTGACTCATGTATGTAAATATAATCCTAACTTTGAATTTCGACAAATTCAATATACCTCAATAGGTGGTTTATACTTATGTACTACCATTTCTACTAAAAGTTATGAACAAAACCGCCTTTTAGGTCTATTCAGACTAAATTCAAGTACGCAAGTTTATAATGGCATTTAGTATTTTTTTATTTTTTTTTAAACTTTGCCCCACACTAGGAATTTCTTCCTGTATCGTGGGTGCGTTTACAAACATATAAACTCACATACACAAACACCCAGAGCCGGAACAATTATCTGTAGGTCATACAAATATTTGTTTTGTTTTGTTTGTGTATATTACTCAAATAGTTTTCAATAGAGAGAGTGGAAAGAGAGTACAGAGTAAGGGTCGCTATTATCCAAAGTTAGGACAATACAGGTTCATATCCTTCCTACTGAATTTCGGTCATAGGCCACTGTAACTAAAATTCAACCTATTGGGTCAATCTCAGCGGAGATCAGACAAGTCACGCAGGAGATGTAAACCTATAGTGCAATAGTCTCATGCGACGGCTATCTGACGCAACTGGGGAGGGACCAGGCGAAGGAGATCTTAACATTATTTTCAACCACGGTTGTGTAACACCACCAACGGCACCAAAAGCCAAACACAGGGCTGCTAAAAATTCCAAATGGAAATACCCAATAACACTGTCCGACCTGGAAATCGAACCCGAGACTCTAGACGCTCAGAAATCGACGAGATGAGAGTAATATAATGACGTAATATTAAATTAAAGATCTTCACCACAAAAATAGCACTCACAATATCAAAGAATATTAAATTAAAAACTTTCCACCGTACTTAGACATCAGACAGTTCTAAAAGCAAGGATAAACGCGCTAAGTCGACGAAATTAAAAAGTGAGCTCGAGTGTGTAACCTTTCAGTGTTTCAGTCCTGAAATACATCTGAAATGTACTAACTTAGTGGCTGTGAGTAGTCCTTTCTGACGGAGTTAGTCGGATCTCGTAAGAGAATAATTAAATGAGGCTTAGTAAATAGACATGCACGTGCATTTTCTCATGAAGCCGTAGCTGGAGTGTGTGGAAGCGTAGAGATAATGTACTAGCATTAAGTACGTACTGCTTCTTAGTTTGAGTAAGTAAAACTTTTTATTTTATTTTAGATAGGCTCGTGATAGACCACTATCTCACATAATGGTATGCGACGGTGTGGTCGACGGTGAAGCACGCTTGCTTAGAAGTAACCTATTCACTCTTGACTTAAAGATTCCTAGTTTGTAGATATCAGGAAACACAGACTCCGGCAGGGAATTCCACTCCTTAGCTGTACGCAATGAAAGTATAACCAAAATGTGCGTATAGGTGGGAAGTCCACCATGTACCGATGGCACATTGCCAATCTTGTAGTCCGATGATGAAACGGCTAAGTATCTGAATGTAATATTGTTTTACTTTTAAATCAATCGTCTATCTGAAGGATTGGCCAGATGTAGCAAGAGACAGGGAAAAATGAAAAGACGGAAGGGAGGCCTTTGCCCTGCAGTGGGACAGAACAGGCTCATAATAATAATAATTTTAAATCAACTTCATCTGCCTAGCCTTTTCCCAACAATATTAGTGTCAGATTCCAGTATAACCAGATTTAGCTGAGTACCAGTATTCAACATGGAGTGACTGCCTATCTGACCTTCACAACCCAGTAACTGGGTAACACAATACGCCTTGGCATGACTGGTGTCTGATTATAATAATAAATCTTTATTTCTCCATAAATGCATTACATTATTTTGATCTAAAAATGGCTTAAGCTAGTGTTCCAGAGTAAAAAACCTTCTGAACTAGGTTTATGAACCTGTATCATAGAAGCCAGAGTCCCTTCAAAGTGATGTGCTTAATGAAAAATAGGACAAACATTGTACACAATAATCCATTAGGGCAAGTTCAAGAGAAACAAAATAAAAAAGATAAAAAACATTAAATGAAAGTGTAGTGCATGTCTCTAGTATATTTGTCTGGTGTAATGTGTGTGTGTATGTTTGAGAAAGTGTGTGTGTGACTGTGAGTGACTGCCTTCTGACTATGTGAAAAACTGTCTACGATCTATAAATGAGAGCCAGAACCAACAGCTTAACGTGCTTTCCGAGGTAAGGAGGTATCTCGTTTTGCAAAGATGGTCACCCATCCACAGACCAACCTTGGCACGACTTGCTTAACCTTGAAGATCAACCGGGGCGGCTGTTATTATTTATTCACGAGCTTCACTTTTAATCGACTGCTAATAAGTAAAAATCGTGAATGTTATGTTTTTAAATATAATGTAAACCAATTTCCAGATTTTTTCCCTTTTTAGGGTTCCGAAGTCAACAAGGAACCCTTATAGTTTCGCTCTGTCCGTCTGTCCGTCCGCAGCTAAGCTCAGAGAATACTACTATACTAGAAAGCTGTAATTTGGCATGGATATACATATTAATAATACCGACAAAGTGGTAAAATAAAATTTGGGTTTTATCCTATAGACTTAGACTTAAAGTGGGGATGTTTTTATTTTTTCTCGTCTATCCCATGATGTGAGGTATCGTTGGATAGGCCATTCAAAAATATTATAGGTTTGTTACAACCTTTTTCGATTCAGAGATCCGTTTGCGTAAAATTAAGCTTTAAATTGAAAATGTATGTTAAAGGCAAGTGAAATGTTTGCTCTTGGCTATGTGAAAAAAATCTCGGCAGTAGTAAATATAACGACATTAAAAGGAAAACTATCACAGATAAGTAGGCTTTACAAGTTTACGAGTAATAGTCGACCAACTTATAAAATCATCAAATAAAATGGAACAGTAAAAATTTTGTACAAATGCCATTCAAAAATTACTTAAATAATGTTGTTAGCTGGGAAAAACAGATAGTAAATATATGCTAATGAACCATGTAAAAATATACAAAAATAAAATCATAACATCCTTAAAAATAATGATTTCTAAATTAATAATGTTTAAGCTCGAATAACGTATTGGAGTGGCCGGAGTCATTGGCAGTACCAGTCCGTAGTCCATACGGCGCATGCGCGCGGTGGAGTCTATTTTGTGTTAGTGCAGAAGTATTTTCGACGTTTTGTAATTAAAACGTAAAAGTAAAGTCAAATTAGATTCTATTTCCAAGCAAATTACTTATTTTCTTTTGTCGATATCCTACTATCCTATCCTTCTTCCTACTATATATATATATATATATATAATATTATAAATGCGAAACTTTGTGAGGATGGATGGATGTATGTATGTTTGTTACTTTTTCACGCAAAAACTATTAAACGGATCTGGATGAAATTTGGCACAGAGATAGATTATAATCAGGAATAGCACATAGAATACTTTTTATCCCGGGAATATGTTCCGTCGGGACAATTTTCGACATTCACGCGGGCGAAGCCGCTGGCAGAAGCTAGTCCATCTTTAATGTCAATATTCGACCTGACTACATCACTAATTGAGTAGCGTAAAACTTTCCAGAACGAAATAGTGAATACCGCAGATTAGAGGTGAATACATACGAAATTTTTCAAATGCCGTAAGAGAAATAAACAAGGAGAGTGCGCGCAAGGCTCCAGGAACGAACCATACCATTCCCCGTGGCTCTAACGCGCGCTCGTATCAGCTCCTTTCGCAATTCGCACCCGCGGTGGTACTCAAATAGATAATATTTTTCTAACTTCTGTTGCGAAGTTAGATTTTATAACTCCTTCAGTTACCACTTAGTCCTTCTTTAGTTTAAGTCAAGAGTGAATGGGTTACTTCTAGGCAAGCGTGCTTCACCGTAGACTAGATCATCGCTTACCATCAGGCGAGAGAGAGTGCTCAAACGCGAGCATATAGATAAAAAAAACAACATCCTATGTGGGCCCGTTTTTAGAAGTGTGCCGCTGAAACCGTTCTAATGTTCATGTAACAACAACAAAACCCTCTTCTTAGTCCGCATTATTATGCAACTTCGAAACCCTATTAAAGCGCGTGGCCCGACACGCACTTGGCCGGTTTTTTCATAGAATGCTTCAAGGTAGGCCACTCTTCAAAACAGACTGAGGTTCATTCCATTGAGAGTTAGTACTCAATAATTTATATTAACCAGTTTTCCATACTTCTAAACAAGTAAATTATTATATTTCCTTTGCTGTGTAACCTTGTAGCTCTAATTGCTGTTAAGCTTTTCTTGAACTATAAAAGTACTGGTTAATAAGCTCTCAGTGGGACGGCGCCCTTATCTGATATAACAACTAGCTTCGCCCTCCAGCGGCTTCACCTGCGTAAAAGTAGATAATTACCCTGAGGGAACATATTCCCGGGATAAAAATATCTTATGTGCTATTCCTGACTATAATCTATCTCTGTGCCAAATTTCATTCAGACCCGTCCAGCCGTTTGAGCGTGAAGAAGTGTACATACAAACAAACACACTCACATACTTTCGCCTTTTAATATTAAGTGTGATAGTGTGATACGGAGTATATCAAAGTTTTTATTTTAAAATTCTTATATACTTCTGCGTGAGGCTTAAGATTCGCTTTTAGAATATATTGGTACTCTACATTAGTCTACATTGGCTTGCGTTATATATCCTTGGGTGGTACTCGTATTTAACATCAAATAATGTACTGTGAAGTAAATTTCAACCTTACGGTACTATTTTTAAGTCTCATTTATTTAAATTGTCTTGCGTTAGCTCAATAGACCTTCGCAACCAATAAACTGAAAAAATAAATATTTTGAAAATAAAATACAAATTGTTAATATATTCCTTTTTTTTCTCTTGAAAATCATTTCCTTTTTTATTCGTTGCTTGAAAACACAATGCAAGAATGTGTAACTTAGGGATGCATCGTATCTAGTCAAGCTCCTCAGTAGGTAGTGAGGGAACGACGATGAAGAGAGATAAAAAAGTAAGTAAATTATAAAAAACTGAAAAAAACATCTATTGAAAATATTGGTGGAAATCGTGTAAAGAAAAGTACCTACGTAAGTAATTAGTACTAATTAGCTCGTATCTTGAAAGAGGCTTCTATTCCTAAAACAATTTTCCATTTCGTAGAAAAATTGTATAGTAATTATGTATTGAAAAGTATTTATACCAAATTTGATAGAATTTTAAGCAATACCTTGACATGAAGAAAAACAGTTTTTTCATTTGCTGAGGTAAATGTAAAAAGTGAAACGACTTAGTGTGATACTACAAACAATCTTCCTAGCTTCTTTTTATCCACTATTTCTTCTTGCAGTCTTAAGGCCGCTGCATACGCAACGTGTTTTAATCCCGGTCGGTACGGGATGACAAGTTTTGAAAATATCGTTTCATAGAAAATACTATAATATAATTGATGAAGTATTAAATATAATATTTAGAAGTCGGTAATAAAAATACAATTATCGATGATCACATCAGTAAGTGATGGCTTGTCTATTGGGAATTAATTCAAGATTGATAAGATCTAACTGCTCGAAATATTTATTTACTTGGATCGTCATTATCATCTGCCTAGCGTTTTCCCAATTAAGTTTTAAGCATGCGTCACGGGTGCACGGACGGGACGGTGACTTGGCGTTTTGTATGAACCGCCACGTCACGCCACGTTACGTGTGCAGCGGTCTTTACCCGGTACAGCTGTGTAACAGTATTTTATGTGAAGTGACAGCCTGTTTGACCCCACGATACTCTTTGACAAGACAAACCTGTCTTCTAAAATCTGTTAATTTTTGTGCTTGCTAACACTTACAGATAAAAAAAGACTTTTTAACAAAATATTTAAACCGACTTCCAAAACATAACACTACAAAGCGTTTTTATTAAAAAGGTTTTAACCAACTTCAAAAAAAGGAGGAGGTTCTCAATTTGTCAGAATCTTTTTTTTTTTTATGTATGTTCCCCGATTACTGTAAGACGCCTGGACCGATTTGGAAAATTCTTCTTTTGTTTGAAAGGGTATACTTCCCAGTTGGTCCCATAGTCATCAAGTCAGGATCTGATGATGGGATCTTGGAGCAATCGAGGGAACTCCTCAAATATTATAGGCATATATATAGCGATTTTGATATTTTTATCAACAATGCAATCATCTGCACTCAGAAAGTAACATTTGGTGAAGTGGAACTGGTGAAGAAGACCACAGATGGCCAATAGAATTCCTTAATGCTAAGTATGTCATGGGTTATAAGATATCTAGAATAGTTTAACGACTATGATGAAGCAAATAGTGCTGATGAAAATGGTACCATCGAACTGATCTGATGATGAAGCCGGCAGGTAGGCACTGGTACTCCGAAATAAAACAATGTATCCTAGTCGAGTATGGGCTTATTGGAATCGTCATGAGATGTACTTTGGCTATATATGATGTTTATTGCAATTGGAAGTACCTATCAAAACTAAAAAGAGATAAATAAAAAACTTTTTAACAAAAAATTAAACCGTCTTCCAAAAAAACACTGCAAAACGAAAAATAACTTTCTTTTCCGAAGTCGGTGTCGAAACACGGAAAACAATAATGTACCAAAGACACCGACTTCGGAAAGGAAAGTTGTTTTGTTGTTTGTTGTCGGAAAAGAAAGTTGGTTTTTGCAGTGTTTTTTTGGAAGTCGGTTTAATTTTTTGTTAAAAAGATTTTTTTATTACAAGCTTTTATTAACTGGAAATCTATGTATTTATATAATGTATGTATGATGTTCGGGTCAAATCTTGCAACTGAATTTTAAAGCAGTTTTCCTTAACCGATTAAGATGAAATTTTGCATACACGTTTGGTTTGGATGACAATGTACGGTAAGCTAAAAAGCTTGTTTAAAATAGATTTTTTAATTGGCAATTTACTTTTTCTTTTTAGTTTTGGTGCGCAAATAGAAATGAAAGAGGAGAGCGCCTGATATGTTATGCATATGAATACAAACTATCCATAATTAATACCTACTTCAAAAAAAGACTTAATAGAAAGTGGACCTGGATATCACCGGACAACAATATTAAAAAAAACCGGCCAAGTGCGAGTCGGACTCGCACACGAAGGGTTCCGTACCATTATCGCAAAACACTGCATAAAAATCACGTTTGTTGTATGGGAGCCCCCCTTAATTTATTTTATTTTAATTTATTAATTATTATTTTTTGAAGTAAATATACAACTAAACATTCTATGAATATTTCAAGTGTCTACCTGTTGCCGTTATTAATATCGAGCAAATAACGACAAAAATATCACGTTTGTTGTATGGGAGCCCCCCTTTAATATTTATTTTATACTGTTTTTAGTATTTGTTGTTATAGCGGCAACATAAATACATCATCTGTGAATATTTCAACTGTCTAGCTATCACGGTTCATGAGATACAGCCTGGAGACAGACGGACAGACAGACAGACAGACAGACAGACAGACAGACAGACGGATCGCGAAGTCTTAGTAACAGGGTCCCGTTTTTACCCTTTGGGTACGGAACCCTAAAAATGAAATAGATTTCATAATGACAAACACTCCTAAACTAGTATTGAACTATGAAGTATTAAACATGGTAAAGTATCCATCGGACCATAGACTACTGCGAGTTACAGTCTCTCTCTAAACATTCCAAAATGAGCAGAAAACATTTTAAAACCCCACCTAAAATTCCAGAAACACAACATGAAAAGCGTATTGAAGACCGATCAAAAGGAATCACAAGCCCTCAGAGTTACTATGACACTCTGGAAGAAGCTATAATATACAGCCTAACGAACAAAAACGAGCAGGAAGAATAAAGAGCACAAAATATTTAGTAAAGAAAATATAGCACTGATAAAGAGGCGCACCGAATTAATATTACAAAAGAATAATAACAAAGAGAAAAAGGAAAGATTAAGCAAGTTATACAAAGAAACAAATAAATCTATCAAAAAAGACTACAGGAATCACCGAAAAAGTTTAATAACAAAAAATCTTTACAAATCTAGGAGTACAAAGAAAGCATTCAAAGAGCTAAGCCTATGCAAAACCTGGATACACAAATTAGAAAGCAAATCACAAATTTCTACCAAGAACTGTACAGAAAAAGGGAAGAAGACTGTGATTCAGATGGAGAAATGGATAATAATACATGTAGCGAAATAGTTGAGCCAATAGATGAAAGAGAACATATAAAACAGCTAATATCAGATACGAGTCTAGGTTCTGATGGCATACCAAACGAAGCGTTAAAAGTAGGGGCACCTATCCTAATCAGCCACATCTCAAAATTGTTCAACATGATACTCGACACGGGGACTATCCCAACACAATGGTGCTCATCGGATATGATTTGACTGTACAAAAAAGGCAACCCATTAGACATTGGAAACTATAGACCAATTAGCTTAATGGCAAACATCTACAAACTCTTCGCATCAATTATTCTGAAACGGATAAGCAAGGAAATTGATAGAGCACAACCGGTCGAGCAAGCAGGCTTTCGCTCAAGATTCAGCACAGCAGATCACATACATGCATTGGACCAGGTTATGGAAAAATACAAAGAATACAACCTCCTATCGGCCTCTCTATCTGGCATTCATTGATTACACCAAAGCTTTCGATAGTATTAGCCACAATGCTATCTGGAACACCCTAAAACTGCGTAATGTAGATGTAAAATACATTAAAATAATAAAGAATGTATACACTAACAGCATAGGCAGGGTTTACCTCAAAACTAGAGGAAAAGAAATAAGAATAGAAAGAGGAGTCAGACTGGGTGACCCATTATCCCCAATATTGTTTATTGCTGTGCTGGAAAACATATTCCAAAAGTTACATTGGCAAAACAAAGGAATACTGATAAATGGACGCTGGTTAAATCATCTCAGATTCACAGACGACATTGTAGTGCTAGCCGAAACTGCAAAGGAACTGGATGAAATAATAAATTCTTTAAACCAAGTAAGCTGCAAAGTAGGCTTAGAGATGAATACAACTAAAACCAAAATAATGACAAATAGCCTAAAATTGCCAATTACAGCCATAGGAAAAGAAATACAATATGTCAACAACTACATATATCTGGGCAAACAACTATCATTTAGCAAACAAAGTAATGAAGAAGAAGTTGATGGAAGAGCTAATTATAACGTGGAAAAAATACTGGACGGTTAAAGAAATATTAAAAGGAGATTATCCTATAATCATGCAAAAAGTAGTATTTGGTACCTGTCTTTTGCCTTGCCTATTGTAAGGTTGCCAAACGTGGAAGGTGGGCAGGCCTAATAGACGGTGGGCTAATGACATAACTGAGAGAAGAGGAAAAGACTGGTTGATATCCTGGGCCAAGAGAGAGAGTCGTGGAAGAAGATGGAGGAGACCTTCACCCAAGTAGGGGTCCATAGCCCAAATCCAAATACTAACAATTAGTAAATAAGCAAATTAATAATAAACACTAACAACATTTAAAATGTACAAATATAGGATATGGAAATAAAAGGTTTTTTATTTATTCATTTTAGTTAGGGTACCTCATATTATCATGAAAATATGTATTACTAGCACTCCGCCCGCGACTTCGTTCGCGTGATTTCGTTTAGCCTATAAATGATTTTCTTATTTGCAGTTAGTGAAGGCGACCAAAAATAAGCTTTTATTAAAACAATAAACAGGGTTTATTAGATTGGGACGATTCATTTTTTGAATGAAAGAAAACGATTCATTTTAGGTTACCACCACAAAGTAAAATCCTCCCTTAAAACTTATCAACCCCTTTTTGCCCCGTTGAGGGTCGAGTTTTGTTGTGTTAGTCAGATTGAGCAGTAAGATTCCTTAAATAAAACTTTAACCCTAACCCTATCTGGGTGGGAGTTTTAAAAATGGTTTATGTAAATTTTGATTATCAACTTTATCCCCAAGGAATTCAATTTTACATACAAACTAATTTTGACCCTTTTCACCTGCTTAGGTTCCTTAGGTTGGTATTTGTGCCAGGTTTCAAATTTATCAACCCAAGAAATAAGATTCTTCAAAAACACTTTAACACCCCCTAAATCGAATTTTGGGAGTAGTTAAGTAAAACTAATAATGACAACCTTTATTGTTTACTTAGGATGGGTATTTATGTAATTTTTCAGGTTTATTAACTGAAGTAATAAGATTTTTCAAAAAAAAATAATACTTCTAAATCATCTTTTGAGGGTAGTTTGAAAAATTAATAATAACAACCTTTATGAGTCATTTAGGTTAGTATTTTTGGCAAGTTTCAAGTTTATTGACCCAAGAAATCAGATTTTTCATACAAACTTCAACACCCCCTAAATCGACTTTGGGGGTTGTTTCAAAAGACTAATAATGATGACCTTTATTTTTTATTGAGGTTGATGTTTATGTCAAGTTTCATGTTTATTGACCCAAGAAATCAGATTCTTCCATACAAACTTCAACACCCCCTATATCATCATTTGGGGGAGTTTCGAAAAATTAATAATGAAAACCTTTATTGTTTATTTAGTTTGGTATTTATGTCAAGTTTCATGTTTATTGACCCAAGAAATCAGATTCTTCCATACAAACTTCAACACCCCCTATATCATCATTTGGGGGAGTTTCGAAAAACTAATGATGACAACCTTTATTGTTTACTTAGGATGGTATTTATGTCAACTATCAAATATGTTGACCCAAGAAATAAGATTCTTCATAAACACTTAAAAACCCCCTAAATCGTATTTTGGGGGTGGTTGTAAAAATCTAATAATGACAATCTTTATTGTTTATTCAGGTTGGTATTCATGTCAAGTTTCATGTTTATTGACCCAAGAAATCAGATTATTCCATACAAACTTCAACACCCCCTAAATCATCATTTAGGGGAGTTTCGAAAAACTAATGATGACAACCTTTATTGTTTACTTAGGATGGTATTTATGTCAACTATCAAATATGTTGACCCAAGAAATAAGATTCTTCATAAACACTTAAAAACCCCCTAAATCGTCTTTTGGGGGTGGTTGTAAAAATCTAATAATGACAATCTTTATTGTTTATTCAGGTTGGTATTCATGTCAAGTTTCATGTTTATTGACCCAAGAAATCAGATTCTTCCATACAAACTTCAACACCCCCTATATCATCATTTGGGGGAGTTTCGAAAAACTAATGATGACAACCTTTATTATTTATTCAGGTTGGTGTTTATTTCAAGTTTCATGTTTATTAACTGAAGTAATAAGATTCTTCAAAAAACTTTAACACCTCTAAATCGTCTTTTGGGGGTAGTTTCAAAAAATATTAGTAACAACCTTTATTATTCATTTAGGTTAGTATTTGTGGCAAGTTTCAAGTTTATTGACCCAAGAAATCAGATTTTTCCATACAAACTTCAACACCCCCTAAATCATGATTTGGGGGTAGTTTCGAAAAACTAATAATGTGAATCTTTATAATTTATTTAGAATACTATTTGTGCTAAGTTTCAAGAATTTTGGCCGATGGAATTAGATTTTTCATACAAACTATCAACCCCCTTTTTACCCCCTTAGGGGTGGAATTTCCAAAAATCCTTCTTAGTGCACGCTTACGTCACTTGAGGAACCTTTCTGCCAAGTTTCATGCTTCTAGGCTTAGCAGTTTTGGCTGTACGTTGATTGATCAGTCAGTGAGTCAGTCAGTCAGTCACCTTTCGCTTTTATAGATATAGATTAAGGACAACTTAAAAACTGCTAGTTAGATCTCGATAAAATTTAAATGTGACCCATGAGAAGCTTTCAAATAAAAAAAGAATCACCAAAATCGGTTCACCTAGTAAAAAGTTCTGAGGTAACACACATTAAAAAACAGTATAGTCGAAATGAAAACATCCTTCTTTTTGTAGTCGGTTAAAAATAACTTTCAACCCGCAATTTCGTTTGCGGACAAACTTCAATTCCAAATTAGACCCACTGAGTTGTCGAGCTAAAAAGCTCTTTTAAGTACAACATCTATGAAACATAATTATTATTATTTTCTTTCAAGCTTTCTTCATTTAATAAAACAAATGACTAATTATAATTATTATGGGTATTTTAGTATGGTATTGTACAGTAATTAGTCAGCCATATTTTTTTTTATAGATAACTTTAAAATAGTATAATAAAGTATTCACTTACGTTGTACATCTAAGGCTGTGTAAAATACTTTGAAGAAATGATTTCCTTATTTTATTCGACTTTTTACTTATTGAATTTTTTTTCAGTCTGATGAGTTACATTGTCAGGCTGCAAGCGTTTTAAAAAGATAGCTAAAGAAACTTGCCATTCACTTACATTCGACAACAAAGGCTGAGCTAAACACGTTTAAAAATAAGTTCACAACCATAACAGACTCTAATTAAAAACTAAGAAAGCACGTAAGACTTTTCACATTCAATTCTCCCCCAACTTACAGACAGGTCGTAAATGTAAAGGTCACTTTACAAGTCCCTATGAACATTTAACTTGAGAGGGCTTTTTGTTGGAAAAATTATTTAATTACCTTTCGTACCCAAGTGAATATGGACTAACAGGGGCTAACAGGGACTAACAAAGCCTCTTTGGACTTGGAGCAGTTTAAATGTTAATTCTTCGTGCTCTGAAATGCGGTGTATTGCCTGTGTCGTTCATGCATTTAATGTAATTGTTGCCGTTTTCGAGAGTTTCTCTGAATTTGAATTGTGTTAGAGATTTTACTTGAGTATTCTGTTGTTTTTTTTAAATTCGCTTGTCAGTAAACGACGTCGAAACATTCGAAATGTATTGATATTTTGAATTTTTCGATTCCTCAATTCTGTAATTCTTGGAAAGAGAAATACATTTGATATTTTATACCTATATCTCCTGGATCCAAAATATAAAATAAACTAGCGGCCTGCCCGGCTTCGCACAAAACAATTTATATAAAAAAATCTTTCTCGTTTATCGTTTCGTTTTCTATTATTGAAAATCGTTTCAAAATCGGTTGCATGGTTGAAATTAGTGATGGAGAAACAGACAGAGTCAGACAGCGATTCTGTTTTATACTACTTATTTAGAGAAGAGATAGTAGGGCACCTCCAGTTCAATTAGGTACACTACATTTGAGAGCGGACAACTCTTCACGAAAACCCAATTTTGGTCCCCAAACTAATTCCGGGCGTGTTAAGATTTATAAGGACAATAATATTTGATTAAGAATAATTAAGGTTCTTTGTTACGATGTCGACGACAGTCCTACAATACCTATAGTTTCCTTTTGATGTAGATTCGTGTAATTGTCAAAGACTTCTCAGAAATGTCTTGGTTTTGAAGAGGTATATATAATTCTGAAGCGGCAAAATCAGCTATAGCGTAATCGAATTACCGGGAAACCATTTTTTTCTTTAAATGTCATTAGATGGTGCTGCTTCCGACGGTATTGTTTAAATTCCAAAAATGTATGTTAATTATTTAAATAATAAAGACATTGTATTAGATTAAATTTTTCGTACAATGAAGTCTAATTTCAAAGAGTCTCTCAGCCAAATAGCGCGGGAGAAAACTTCGATTTGGACAATTTTTAAAAGTCATCAAATATAGGAAAACCTCACAATCATTTTCGTCGCCTGATTTGCCTACCTATGTCCTTTTGCGTCAAGACGCACCCGATCAAATGTATATGAACGGCACTGCACATTAAGTGTTCTTTTTGTAAATCTGAAAGTGGAGCCCTGACTAAAGAGATCCTGCCTAAAACTTTTCATATATATTCTCGGTGTTTCTCAGCAAGCTTCACTTACCCATTATCATAATCAGCCTTTTAATGTTCCCACTGCTGGGACACAGGCCTCCTCTCTGTGAAAGGGAATGGGCCATAATCCATTATGCGGGCCCAGTGTAGGTTGGTGGATGTCACATGTCTTCGAATATTTGATCCTAAGACATTCATCAGAGATTTAGATCAGAGAACAGTAGTGGCCCAGTAATTCGCGGCCGTATAGGCCGCAACTTACAAGTTGTAGGTCGTGGGTTCGAACCCAGGCAGGCGCTTTACATTGTGTAAATTATTTCATCACCACTGCTCTCAAAAACGGTGAAGGAAAACATCGTGAGGATGTCCTAGACCCAAAAATTTGAAGATATGTGACATCCACCAACCCGCACTGGGCCCACGTGGTGGATAACGGCCCATCACCTCTCACAGAGAGGCCTGTGTCCCAGCAGTGGGAACATTAATAGGCTGATGATGTGATGATGTGATGTGAAGACATTCATCCACAGCCGGTTTCCTTACGATGTTTTCCTAGTGACGAAATAATTTACAGTTTTATATTGTATACGAGTATAAGTTAATTGTAAGACCGCGCTATCGCATTAGGTATACCTACCTGTAATGATAGTTGTAAGGGAGATTTAATAAATAAATAAATACACAAAGTAAAGCGCCTGACTGAGTTCGGACCCACGACCTACAACTTGTAGATTGCGGCCGTTACCATTGGGCCATCACTGCTTGCCTACTCTACTCAGCTATCAACTTGTCGCTTTGAATAACCTTGCTCAAAAACCCTGCCCGTTCGTCCTCTATTATACGTACCCACGATATAAGTACTCATAGAAAGCTTTATTTTCTTGTCTAAAAAATATTACACAAAATCTTAGTGCTAAACTATTTAGCATGTTAATTGACCATTATTTTTTACACTGCGACGCTTGTGCATTTTTCATTATAAAGCAAAACATTTACACACACTTACATTTTTTATTATTTGTTTATTTATTAAAGTACAAGTTTATAACATCTTAACTTAAGAACTATGCCCCACAAAACCGTTTTCACGGTTTGTCTGTGGGAACGAAACAAACAGTATTATAAATAAAGTTTATGTGCGGACACTTAATTTTACAATAACTAACAATAATATAATAACTTTTGAAATGTTATAAAATATGCTTAAAACAAAACAAACAAACATGCATGTTATTTATACATAATCATGTTTCTATTAAAAACAGTCAATTTGAGATTCTAGTGATGTGTTCTCTCTAAAGTTGTGTTAAATCAACATTTTTATAAGAAAAAAGAAAATGTAAGGCTTTATCTAAAGGTTAAACAAATTGAAGTATTATAAAAATGTGTAAAAGTCCTCGGGATTTTGCTTTCATAAAATTTTATAAAATGCAAACTTTGCTAATGATACTATATTATTCATTCAAATAGATTTTCCCTTTTTAAAGTAAATTGGAATTTTAAGCCCTTTTTATATTTCAAACGTAAACAAAAGAACCATAGTATAGCTGTTATCATGGAGTTAATTTTGGCCATTAATAATAAAAATATCAATGAAAACATGAAGTTTACAGAAACTTTATACTCGTGAATAGTGTCCGACCGAAACTGGTTTTTACGACCGAAACCGAATTTCGGCAACAGTCTTAGTTTCGGCCGAAACCGAAACCGAAACTTCCTTACAAGAATCATGTTTTGAGGGAAAACTATTTTTTTTTTATTATAATCAGGTACTTGCTACTTGAATACCTTGGTAATAAGTATGAAAATGAATTTTGAAACTCTGAATCCATAATATTATCAACACTAATGAACTATAGTAAGTACCAAGTACCTAACTAATGTTTGTTTAGATATAGCATTAGCAAGAGAGTTAAATCAACCAAAAAATATTTAGATAGGTTAAACTTGATTCTACTATAATCTTTGTATTAGTTTGTTATAATGAATTATTTTGTGATGTTTACTACCTACTCTTATGCTATATCACATAATAAAACTTACAGAATTAAAAATAAATCACACGAAACCTCGCAACAAACAAAACGAACTGCAATCACAAGCCAGTCACGACATGATGAAGCACGTGGACGCGGCAAAATGTCTTCGTCGCTTACTCGCTTGGATGGAATTTAACGCGCCGAACATGACCGATCACAGCGCGAGAACTCCCGAATGCAGATTCAGTTACGGTCGTAGTTTTGACAGGTTTGCCGCCGAAACCGAAACTCACTTTTTTGCCGAAACTAGACCGAAACCGAACCGACATTCCGGTCGCACAATACTCGTGAATTACCAGAAATGTGTAGGCAGAATAGGACTTATTCTGCTGTACCTGATTAAATACTTGTATTCGTGTTTCCTAGCAGATATATCATAAGCAGAATTTCAGACAAAAATACACCTAAATCAACTGCCGGGGTTTGTGTTTGCAGAAAGGCACAGGCTAAAACCTTAATCAAAAATTAAATCTGCATTACCTCCAACGGATAAATAAAAAAGTTAAAATTGTACCAAAAAGAACATTTCACATATTCTGCCTACATTCTTTAACTAAACGTGGAACACATTTCCTTCGTTTCATGTCAAGGTCAAACAAAATAAAAAAGTACTTACTAATGTTATGTGAGCAAAAAATTGAGTAGATAAGTACGTTGTTACTATGTGTATGTGATGAGCAAACTTTTATGTTATGTAAATTACATTTAACCCGGCGCTGAATAATCAAAGGTCGTAAGTGACGTAACTGGATTCTGTTTATAACGATGTGTTACAAGTATTTGCATGTTTATTATTCAGTTACTTGACTGAAAACATGTTTGTAGTCTTAGAATAACGCTAAGTTTGTATTTTTATGGATGTTCTAGAAGAAAGTCTTCTAACAGAAATATTAGTATTCCTTCGAAGAAATAGCCTACGAATAAGGAGCTAGTAGGTAAGTTATAACAGCCGCACCGGACGATCTTCGAGATTAAGGAACGCTTGGCGAGGTCGGTCAGTGGATGGGTTACCATCCATTACATACCGAGATTCCTTTGTGTCTTAAAAAGTTACGTACACGTTAAACTGTTGGTCCCATCGATATATATGTACAACTATTTTCTTAATGTCCCTCGGCAATCATCGCATTTCCAAACACAAACGAATGCTAATTTCCATATCCATCAAATACTAGATTTATAGGTTTTTTTTTACTACGTCTTACTTTTTTGTCAATCCGAACAATCTATTCGACTGAACTGTACTTCAATCCGTACACCTTATTTTACACTATGCTGAACAAAACGCGTAAGCGCGTAAGCTCACGACATTTTGAATGCGAGTAACCTAAACCACACAGAAGAGCCACTCCCGCCGTTTCAAAAATTGACAGCTAAACTTGACAGATTCACTAGGGTTGCTACTTTAATGATTCCGAATTAAAATAAGAGTAGGTTGTATAAGTTACAAACATAAATAGATCGATTCGTCTAAACATAAGTTTCCTTTTTTTTATTATAACATGCTGACATGCCATAGATGGTAGACAGAGCATCAAATATCCATTACATATCACAACGCCACATACGACGAAGATTGGAGGTTAACAAGACGTAAAAGTTGTGTAATAATGATCTCACTAAAAACATTAAACTGTGAAAAGCACCAAGCTTGACAAAAATAAAAATGTGAAAAAAAGGTAATAAAATAAAAAAAACCCGACTGCTTAGGAAGCGAACTAAAAAGATGTACAAAAACTAGAAGAAAATTATGCTGTGCAATCGGAGGAAACATATTTGTGAGCTGGATGACTTAAACCATATTATTATCAAACATTTCATAGTCTTTCCAATTTCATCTATGGACTTAAAATAACTTAATATATTTCTAGATATTGAATTTCTAACTTGTCATCTTGAAAAATGAAACCTTAAAAAATTATGAATTAAAAAGAAAAAAAGTGTATTTGATCTGTAACAGTTAATAAAAGTAACTCAGCCAATACAACCTCATTACAGTACTTTATGTATGAATGACGTGACAATGCCCGCACAAAGCATTCATGACAGCCGCGACCATGGACTTATTATAACTACATAATAAAATAAGTCCATGGCCGCGACTGAGCTCGGTCCAATATTGCCCATTATTCCCTGTAAAATCGCAATGTCAATGTGTGTGTGCAAAATGACGCTTTGTTTATAGTGGCCTCTCTGTCTGTGGCGCGCCGCCGCTTACGTACTTTGTGACTAAACCATATAAGCGATCTAGCGCTGCAGCGAACTTTATTTCTAACTCACCAGCATTTGAACAAATGGTTTTAAAAAAAATCTTGTCTATCGGGTAGAATATATGTCAATGGTTGGTCCTGTTCTTTGATAGTCGTTACGGGTCGTCGGAAGACAGAAAATCACCCAGTTACTGAGTTGTGGAGATCAGATAGGAATGCGCTCCATGTAAAATACTGGTATTCAGCTGAGTTAGATTAGACTGGGAGCCAACCTCAACATAATTGGGATAAAGGTTAGGCTGATTGATAAAAAGGCTCTGACTTGACTGATGCTGACAGCCTCATAGAGCTGGTAGGTCGAGTACGGCTGCAATTTTTTGAGTCCTGGGTTCTGCAGTATTCGTTTTTTCTTTAAGGATTCAATGCTAGCGTAGTTACTATGGCATGGATATACTAAAAATTTCAGCCTACTTCTGGTCACCGTCAGTCTCCCCAGAGATGTGCCCTAACAGGCTTTGCAAAGGGGGTTCCCGGGATGATATTTTAAAAGGTCACGGGCTCTATGTGCTGATGTTGATAACTGGGGTGGTTTTAGTGAGGTCCCCGGTCTTTTGTCCAAAAAGTTCTGGTGCCTTTTGAAGGTTGCCCGTAGATTACAAAAAAAGCTTAGATTTGTGCCCGAATTGCGGCAATACCGCAATATCGCGATATTTGGTGACCCCCAGGGGCCTACCAGGCCGGCTTCTAAATTTGATGATTTGCTAATCATAAGGCAGGTGTAAGATAGAAGTTTTAAAGCTTTACAGCTAAATTTCATCTTAAAAGCTAAAATACCCTGAAAACCCTAAAAGTATTTCCTTCACAATATCGTCAGCTAAAATGCTTTAAAATCTAAAGTCAGGACGAAGATATTCCGTTCCAAGATTTAGAGCAGCAATAATCGTTTGTCAGACCCTGCACACATTTCACCCACGGATTTATGATTTTATTTATCGTGAACCGTAAACATAATACCTATCTACTAAGGTAGGCTACTACTTTTAATGGTAGATTAGTACATGTCTAAACTGACTCTTGAATAAGTACTCGTATGTTTGAATGAAGAATCCGTTGGATGCGAGACGCATGGGACCGGTCAATGTTACACAATGACACTTGGGGGAGGTCTACGTTTAGCAGTGGACGTCTATCGGCTGCAATGATGGTGATAATGATAGTGAGAAGGTATGAAACACACGTGACTCAAAAAGTTATGGATGAATGGGTTATGCCAAGAATGATATGAAAGAAAAGGGATATCGGTTGCTGGAGGAGAATGCAAGAATAAAACATGCGCGCCGACTGTTAGTATAATGGGACATGTGCAGGACAGTGATGATGGTTTAGTTAGTAGTAATTGCTGTACGCAGCAATACGGAGAGGCCGCGTAGCGCATGCTCATCGGTCACGTCGGCACCTCCACTGCATCTATGAACGTCTCCAGTACCTCGGTGTCGCGTTACTGACTGCCCGTCGAATCTCGCCACACTGCCACCGCCACTGTCGGTACACTTCGCGAAGTTACCGCCGCCTGAAGTCGCGGGTGCTTTCGCCGTGGGCGATACCGCCGATGTTGACGCCATGGTACCATTGGTTGCCGTGTGGTTAGTCTCCGCCTGCATTCTGGCGAACGACTCCATCATGGTGGACAGGAGCCGTACGCAACAAAAAGACAGTAGTTTGAAATGTTCGTTGGAAAACAAAAATATCCTTTAAATGCTAGAAAACAAAGGCCGATCAGATCTTGGCTTGCGGAACGTGCAGAAGATTAACATTTTGCGTAAAGACTTCCAAACATTATTAACCGGTTGTGTGCCGACAGACCGACAGACCTGCAAAAGAAACGTAAGTACCTAAGAAGCATCTCTCTTGCCCGAATTTAAGTAGTAATGCCATTTGACATTCCACAATCAGAAGTTATTATGGCCCAATAGCATATGCTAGCTACTTGTGCCAAGGCATGCTCGGCGCCCCCTCGGTCTTCGCGCCTCAGGCTAGAGCCTGGTTAGCGTGCGGCTAAATCAAGCCCTGCTACGCGCACACTTTTATGCAAGATACACGCCCGCAAGAACTCGTATTAAGCCCACTGAACACCGCTGTTTAAAATTCAGCTTTAAGACGTAGATTCCCTTGTGTAGCTGATTTTAAAATGAGAATCACGTCTAAAAAGCTAGTCGAAATTTTTTGGAAAAAATATATGTTACATTAGACCATTTTCATAAAAATTTGATCTAAGAACATTTTGAGTTTTATTCGTATAACACAGTGTAATTAATTAGTAAAGTTATGTCTAAAACGGACAAAAACACGACAATCGCACCAAAACTGCTGGGCGTATTTTAATGAAATCGACACCATCTCAAAGATAATTTAATTATCTACATTTTGATCTGAAGCTTTTTTTTTTAAAGTTTTAGAATAATAAGGAAAGTACAAAAATCTATTTAATTTTGGGTCGCACAGGTGTGAAACGGGTGCGCGTTTTGTTCCCTCAAGGTCGTTGGCGTTAGTCGTCGTCTTAAAGGAGTATTTCAGGAGACGAGTCGTAGTACAAACGTGGCCCTAATGTGAATGTGTATTATCTATGGAGCAGCAAATGTAAAATGATGCCATTAGAGTTCGGAAACCACGCATATTCACATAATGCTATCATTTCCACGTCTGATATCAAATTCAGGATACTGTACTGTTGACAAAAGAGTTAAGTGAACTGCCACCGACTAGATATTTACCATACGTAAGATGTTTACGACTAATCATGTACGGCAATGTACCTACCTACGTGTTAGTTGACAATGTTTGTTTGATGGGAAACGTCCTAGAGCCTGCAGTCCAATCAGATTGGATAGACCAAGTCCGCTCATCCGACAACGCAATAGACAGGCATATTGGTTATTACCGCAATGGGGGAATAACAGGACCTCATTGATGAAGCACACGACGGAATAATTAACAAACAACTCTGCTAAAAAACCAAAATACTAGTCTCCTTTGTTGGTTGTACAAATACATCAAACCAACATTGACGGGCGATTAGATATATCTGTACCCTTTAGTATCCCTGATTGCTACAAACGTTATTTATTTATTTTGTGTTGTGAAAACAAAGGATTTCATTTCATAAAAATATGTTATTAAGAGAAACTACATTTGTTTCGGTTATGGTCTTAGGGTTCTACAAATTAAGTAAATATACTTCTTATCCTACATAAATGATGTGTGAAATAATGTGTATTTGGATTTGTAGATGTTTAGATGTTTGGTAATCAATCCGCTGGGGTGGTTGATCAGATTTGGATGAAACTTGGACATCAGGTAGACCATGACCTGGAGTAGAACAAAGGACACTTTATTCTGGGTGTTCGTTCCCTTACAATACAGGAAATAAAAACATTTGTTGCGAAAATAAATCCTAGTTAAGGCTTAAGTATGCCCCACCGGCCTTGAACATCCAGGCGAAGCTACACTCACACACCCGCACGGCTCACGCACACATAGTGCGCACGGACTGTATCAAAGAATATGCTTGGACGTTTTAAGAAATAATGTACTCGGGTAATTTTTTTTTATCCTGCTTGAGAAAGTAACCGTTTTCGGCACTAAATCGCAGTAAGGGCCTTAAGTACTTTCACCGGAATTATGTTCATTATGGTAGTAGTAATGTTGTCTAAAAAGTCCATAAAAGCCCATCACTGCAAAAAGTAAAGGAAAAAATAAACAGTTTCGAACATAATGAAATATGTGGAATTACTGTATAATAGGAAAATAATTCGAAAAAAGTTTCTAGTTGAATACTGTTACCTACAGGCATTATATTTATTATAATAACCAATGCTGTGTGAAATGTCCATAAATATACAATGTTGGTACGACAAATATTGGTTACCAAAGGTCTTAAAAATCTGTAAAGATCTATTATTTATTACTCACTTTTGATTATGTTCGAAATTATTTTTTTTATTTAGTACTGTCAGTGAAAACTACTGTTACAGGGTATATTTCATTACCGTTAACTTTCTCTTTTACCATATATGACGTACGCAAAACAGACAATATTGTTATCAAAACATGAAAACATACCAGAAAACGTCAATTTCAATGATACACGGCTCTCTTGAGCATAAAAACAATTTAACTAGCCTTAATTACCATAGAGATTTACTATAAAATATTTTTTTTGGATCATTTGTCGAAATCTAATGACAGTTAGTGAATCTTTTTTTGTGCACAATTGAACAAGGAATAAACTTGCTGTGAGCATAAAATTGTTGTAAAATCAAAGCTTTACGAGAAATAAGCAAAATCTGGGCCCTTTGGCAACCCATTTTCTTTTGCTGTGATGGGTTTTTTATGGTCTTTACGGGCAACATTATTACTATCCAAGCGCTTACAGCCGGCATTCAACCAGCTGTCCATGCGCTTATAGCTAGCATTCAACGAGCTGTCCACGCGCTTATAGCTAGCATTCAACGAGCTGTCCCCGCGCCGACCGCTTTCGCCTTTCTTTTATCGACTGGCAAGCAACGTGCTTCAAGCGAGCAGTATGTATGCGTACACAGCGCTTGAAGCGTGTGGTAAGCAAGCGGTAAACGAGACGCCAACTATTGAGAGTTATGATGGCGGTAAGCCCACTTACAGCGATCTGTCTGTTAATTTGTGCTGTCAATGTAAAATATATCTACAGAGGATGCCCTGAAGCTCACATTTAAATGAACATTAATTTGGCGGTAAGGAGCGGTGTCGTATAAATAGGCTACGGCCTTAAGGCGTAGACAGAAGTTACTTGGAAATAGGTGAAAATACATAGAAATTCTATGTCAGATCTTTGCTAAAGCTGTTCGCTTTTCAAGATCAAACGATTGGTTGTCATGGTGTTAATGCGTTCTGGCGTATCCATGTTGACCTAGAACTAAGTAACGATTTCTTAGAAAAGATGAGAAAGAAGCTCTATAAAACATATTTTCAATGGACTCTTGACATTACTTGGTAAAGGTTGAGAACTATTTGCATGATTGAATTTCAAGCCACATGAGCTTCCATTTGTGGCCTGATCAATAATATTCGAACTATCACAACTCGTGAACTATCACCTACCTTATGATGAAAAACACAACATACCAAAACTTACAGAAAAATAAATAGCCCCGTATTCATTGTAAACATTTGTTGCACAACACCAAAGTTTTTCAACATCAAAACGTTTTCGCTCGCCGAGCGGCAACTCTTCAACATGGCGTGATCAACTCCGCCACACAAATGTTGACTGCAACATGTTGACAGCAACTCAGCAACATGTTTATGCAACCATGTTTATAAACAAATGTTTACAATGAATTCGGGGCTTTAAACATTTTCTGATGTTACTGAATTTTAAATCAAAATATTCTACTTTTAGATTAACAATCGATTTATGGAATATTCATACATAACTTTACTTAACACACTTTACAAATTATGGCATTAATGTAGGGTTTGACACGTTCTTAAAACCAAATACTCAATTCAGAAACCGGCCCTAAATCAATGTGATCTCAATGCAAGTCTTTGTTAATCAATAACGCCTCAACGGATCGGGTTGTGAATTTATACCATTTAATTATACCTAATATTACGTTACCTTGGGATGACTATTTTTATACAATCATAACTTTTTTTTTTTTTCGTGGAGATATGCTCATGCATACAGTTATGTGGGACTCTAACCCACTAAAACTCCACGGTGTCCTCCAGTGCCGCGTATGGCGGGAACACGGGTACGCGTTAGCACTCACCGCGAACCCACCGCGGCTGTCCGTCACCGGACCCTCCTCTGGGGAGTACCCCCATCACCGGCGCACCAGAACACACCGTGCGCCGTGACCACCCCAGGGACCAAACCAGCGCATCGGTGCCAGAGGTTCCTCTTCGCTTCACCGTGGGTGACCAAGCCACGGTACCTGAGCCCCCCCGCATCGACAATGCGGGAACCCCCCGGGGAGGACTTCAATTATACCTAAGATGACTATACATAGGACACTTTTTACCCCAATTAAGTTTTATCCACACATATCAGGGCCGTGCCAGGGACATGGACGGACCGTGCTCCGCCAGGGGCCCTGATATGTGTGGATAGACCTTTAAGGTCCTTTAATCCTGTCGAATAATTTTCGCCTTTCACCCCTTCGAAAAAGCTAGCAGATAATCAAGTGATAAAATGCTCAGTAAACAAAAAGTTAATAAAATCAAAAAAACCCGTAAAACATATTCTCGAGCTGGCTGACCAAAACTATAAATATCCTCCGACTGCACAGCATGATTTTCTTCTTGTTTACAACTTTGCAGTCGGGTTTTTTGATTTTATTAACTTTTTTATTTACAACGTTTTAGTTACACTTTTTTTTCGAATGACTTTTAAACATATAAGTGGTACCTATATATTTTTGTAATCACCTCTAAAAACCACTACCGTAAAAAAATATTGCAACCCTGACAATATGGCGCCCAAAACCCGCCATGTTCCTTTTTTTTTAACGGCACTTATCTAAGAACACTTGGGCGGCCAAGACCTATCTAACGATTTATTAATTATAAAAATCCGTCAAGTGGTTTGAAAGATACGACGTAATAAAGAATATTACATCTAATATATAAAATTCTCGTGTCACAGTTTTCGTTGCCATACTCCTCCGAAACGGCTTGACCGATTCTCATGAAATTTTGTGAGCATATTGAGTAGGTCTGAGAATAGGCTAACATCTATTTTTCATACCCCTAAGTGGGTAGGGTAGGGTAGGGTAGGGTAGGGTAGGGTAGGTAGGGTAGGGTATGTAGGGTAGGGTAGGTAGGGTAGGGTAGGTAGGGTAGGGTAGGTAGGGTAGGGTAGGTAGGGTAGGGTAGGTAGGGTAGGGTAGGTAGGGTAGGGTAGGTAGGGTAGGGTAGGTAGGGTAGGGTAGGTAGGGTAGGGTAGGTAGGGTAGGGTAGGTAGGGTAGGGTAGGTAGGGTAGGGTAGGTAGGGTAGGTAGGGTAGGGTAGGGTAGGTAGGGTAGGGTAGGGTAGGTAGGGTAGGGTAGGGTAGGTAGGGTAGGGTAGGGTAGGTAGGGTAGGGTAGGGTAGGTAGGGTAGGGTAGGGTAGGTAGGGTAGGGTAGGGTAGGTAGGGTAGGGTAGGTAGTTAGGGTAGAGTAGGTAGGGTAGGTAGGGTAGGGTAGGTAGGGTAGGTAGGGTAGGTAGGGTAGGTAGGGTAGGTAGGGTAGGTAGGGTAGGTAGGGTAGGTAGGGTAGGGTAGGTAGGGTAGGGTAGGGTAGGGTAGGTAGGGTAGATGAATGTTTGGTGTTTTTATGGCAAAACAAAGTTTGCCGGGTCAGCTAGTACATACATAAAAACATACAAGATACGCGCGAAAACCATAACCCTTTCCTTGTTGCCAGGTAATAAATGCTGCATATACGAATTCGTTATTACAGATTCATACCGAACCATTAATGTGTCCAAGATTCGAACAAACGAAACGTGCAGTCGATGTGCCAATTAGTCGTAGAAATGGAACCTACGAGTATAACTATTTTCAACATTAAGGCGCCGATACCCTTGAGTAGCAGATTTTAAAATGAGAATTACATCTAAATGGCTTGTCGTAATTTTTTGGAAAAAATATATGTTATATTAGACCATTTTCTTAATAATTTGATCTCAGCAAATTTTGAGTTTTATTCGTATGACATAGAGTAATTAATTTCTACAATTATGTCTAAAACGGACAAAAACACGACAATCGCTCCAAAACCGCTGGGCATATTTTAATGAAATCGACACCATCTCAAAGACAATTTAATTATCTACATTTTGATCTGAGGTTTTTTTTTTAAAGTCTTAAAAAAAACTACTAAATTTTGGGTCGCGCGGGTGTGAAATGAGAGCGCGTTTTGTTCCCTCAAGATCGTTGGCGTTAGTCGTCGTCTTAATGTGTAAATTATTAAGTAGCCATACTGTTCAATCCAATACGGTACGATATCTTCTCGATATAAGTGCATGTGATTTTTGTTACGTACCTTTCTTTCTTAAATTCTTGTTTCCGATTAAAGTGGATTACTTAAATAATAACCAGCCAAGAGCGTGTCGGGCCACGCGCAGTAATTGGGTTCCGTAGTTGCATAATAATGCGGATTAAGAAGAGGGTTTTTTGCTGTTACATGAACATTAAAACGGTTTCAGCGGCTCAAAACGTCAAAAAACGGACCCACATAGGACGATGGTAACTGAAGGAGTTATAAAATCCAACTTCACAAGTGAAGTTAGAATATTTTTATCTATTTGAGTACCACCGCGGGTAGAGGCAAGCGTTTGTAATAAAGATTTATAACTAGCGTCACTTAATAATTAACAAACCGAAAACAAATATTTTAATGAGTATGTTCAAACAACCTATTCAACTACCAAAAAGTAAAATCAAATTATTCATTAATGGGAACAAACAACCAACGTAAATAAGCTGCAATAAATAATCTATATGAAGGACGTCAATTGCGAAAGGAGCCGATACGAGCGCGCGTTAGAGCCACGGGGAATGGTATGGTTCATTCCTGGATCCTCACGATCTTTGTTTATTTCTCTTTCGGAATTTGAAAGATTTCGAATGTCCAACCTCTAATCTTTGGCATTCACTATTTCGTTCTCGAAAGTTCCACGCTACTCAATTAGTGATGTAGTCGGGTCGAATATTGACTAAAGAAAATAAGTAATTTATTATTTCAATAAGATAATATTATGAAGAGGCCCGCCCGACTCAATGAGCATAATTAAATAAGTGCATAATTTTAAATTGATTTTATTCATAAAATATATATACAAGCCACCAAATAAAAAAAAATCCATGTCTTATTTTTTCGAATTAAGAAATCGGTTATCTATCGATAATTTAATTAAAATTGCAATGTGTTACATTGTACTACCGGGCGAGCACGGCCTCTGTGATAGGCTTGAGTCACACATTTTATCACAGTATGGGAGCAAAAACCGTGATAAAATGCGTGACTCAAGTCTATCACAGATGCCGTGCTCGACCGGCTGATGTGACCATGGTTGAGTAGTAGGAAATATCGACCTATGACACCTGTAGAAGGCGTTTTTTTCTGTTCTGTGTATGACACGAATATCATCCTTACGGCAAACGTAATTAAGTTAATAACTGCAACCAATGAGAATACCGCCATCTATGGTCGGGTAGCGGAATTTGCTTGGCAATCGAATCTAATCTCTGTTCCAAGTACATTTTATAATTTGGTCGACTATTACTCGTTTACTTGTTTAGCCTACTTAGCTGTGATAGTTTTCTTTTTAATTTTGTTATATTTACTACTGCCGTGAATTTTTTCACATGGCCGAAAGCAACCATTTCGCTGGCAGGGGACTAACAAAAATTTGCAATAAGCTTAATTTTACGCAAACGGATCGCTAAATCGAAAAATGGTTTGAACAAACCCGTAATATTTTTGAATGGCCTATCCAACGATACCCCACAGCATGGGACGAAAAAAAAACATCCCCAATTTACGTCTATAGAAGAAACCGATTTTTATTTTATCCTAATTTTATTTTACCACTTTGTCGGAATTATTAATATGTATATCCATGCCAAATTATAGCTTTCTAGTACTTAGAGTCCCTGAGCTAAGCTGCGGACGGACAAACGGACAGAGCGAAACTATAAGGGTTCCTTGTTGACTTCGGAACCCTAAAAATTATCTAATAAGATATTTAGCTTAAGAGTATATTCACGTTAAAAAACTAAGGAAAAGAGTGCCTTTATTTGCGTCTGATTTCGGGGTCTCTTTCGCTGAAGATTATATTCGCATCCGTAACTCATAAGTTTTCGATACGTGGATAAAGGTAAATATCTATCAAAATACACCCAAGAAATCTAACAAAAACTTCATTAATAAAAGTAGCAACAATTTATTCACCTATATTAGACGCTGCTTGACAGATATTTCTGGCGAAAGCATATCTAACTGCGGCGCCGACGCAATCTCGGCGGTGGAGGTAATCTCGGTGGAGATGCTAATCACGGCGCTGACGCATTCTCAGTGGCGGTGCATTTTGAGATCGCTGCCGCAACTTAGGTCCAGGTCTTTTCCGCAACAAACATTCAGCGCACTCGCATTGAAGTTGAAGAAAGTCCTCCACAGCTGGGCAACGAGGCTGTATGTCAGTAACAACAAGTATTTAACATGTAAGGGAGTTTTCTACCTAGCAATAAAGGGTTCAATCTATTCTAGAGTAGGCCTCCTCAAGCGAGTTGCTGCTTGCTTCGAGTCGCCCATGGCTATGGCATGCTTGTCCAGATTCTTGATTTATTCTTATTCAGATGCCTGAAAAACTGCAAACCAGATCGTAAATAATGCTGATATCCAGCAGTAACTAGTTAAGAACAAACATATCATTGTTGCAAAAGCTAGGAAGATATTGAATAAATAGTATAAACTTACAACTAACATGAAGCAAAAAAAAAAACACCCAATAGTTTCGGTCGACTTTGGATAGCTCGTTTAATTTTCGATTTTAAACTTTATATTTTACCAGTTCTACTAAGTATAGACTAAACGTAAAACAATCATAGACAAACCTATTATAACAGGTCCAAACACTAGTAACACAGATCCTAATAGTAACCGCATTACCGCGTTATGCGCCTCGTCCTTTTGGTACAAATCCAAACCTCGGACCATGCACATCAGGCCTGCAATACGAAGAAAATATTAGCTAGTCTCATTGTACCATATTGTATTGTTCAATTGGTATACGCCCACAAGGCAACAACAGGGAATATAGTTCTTATTGAGTAGTCAGATCTGAAAATGTCGTTAGGAAATGACAATTACAAATGAAAATTATAACAATCTGATGGGATTTATTGCTAAAATCATTGTAATTTTGTAAGAACATAATTTCATGGCCCATAAAAATGCGTGTTTCCATTTGTTAGTAAGGCACTTGTCCCACCGCCAACGAGGAAGCGATTAGCTATCAACTATTTTCTCGCTAAAGAAACTTACAAAAGATATAAAATCCCGTGTCAATAAAAAAAACGACCTATAGTAATAGTTGATCGTTGGCTGTGCACACTGCCGGCGAGAACTCTCTCACCACTATTTTGTCACAGCGACAAGAGCTATCAAAGTTATAATCACTCAGCGATGCCTGCTTGGCTGTCAGAACTCCCACCGAGAGACCAACCAGCGGTTATTTCTTCCTACAATGCGGATCTGAGTGGACGGTGAGAGTAATCGCCCGTCGCACAATAACACTCGCTAATAGCCGAGCGACAAAACTATCGGCACTACAGACTCGCTTCTCACTGCTCGCGAACTCATTTTTTATACTTAAGCTTTTATTTAACTTGCAATGTATGTATATATGTATCTACGCAAGTAGGTTCGGGTCAAATCATGCAATAGATTTTTAAAGCTGTTTTCCTCCACCGATTAAGATTAAATTTTGCATACACGTTTAGTTTGGATGACAATGCATGGTTAGTAAAGTGACGTCATTCTAAATTCAATATGGCGGATGGCCCATAATGGTGGGTTAGTTATTTTTTGCGCACTGTCATGATATGGGTATCAAATGATAGGTTTTGCTGAGAAGAATACGAAAAAGCTTGCAGAAAAACGTTTTTTTAATGAATAATACTACTACTCGCTTCTCGCTTATCGTCAGCGGTGGGACAAGTGCCTCAACATTGTATCTTCCGAATGGCTGGAATATAGCTGAAAAACTAGGGGTGAACAATGAAATGACGGATGGTCAGTGTAGAGATAATATGCATAGAAATGGAGTGAGTACTGAGAAGACGAAGACATGTAGCGCAACCCCAAATACATTGAGATAAGGCCACCATTCTATGTTTTGGTTTTAAATTTTCTCTTTATGTATATTATAATGTACAATAAAGTATACTGTTAATGAATAAATATATATAAATTATTTCCCGAGATTAACCGAGGACGAATCTCACATTAACAGGTAAGCTACATTATGTGCATAAAATTGTACCAAAATACCTAATTCCATAAAAAAGCTACCATTTTCTAGATATAAAAATAATTTGACGAGGTTTCTAATTAAAAAATGCTTTTATAGTGTACATGAGTTTTTGGATTATAAATTGTAAGTTTTTTGTAAATTGCACGGTAATTTTAAATTATGATTATTATTATTTTGTGTTTGGTTATTATTATTGTGCGGTGAATCTCTCCTATTATTGGCATTATTATTATTGATACTTATGATTATTATCTTTATTATTTTTTCATATTATATTGACATTTATTTAAAACAATAATACAATTTTAAGGGGCTTATTTGTTTAGTGACTGCATGATTCTGATCAATAACAAATTTTACTAAAATTTGTTACCCTATTTTGTATTTGCACGCCGAATTTCAAGGCAGAATAAGAGAACAATTTTGTACATTTTACCAACCTTCTGTACCTTATTTTTGCAAATAAGTGAAATTTGATTTTGATTTTTGATTTTGATAATAAATGAGGAGATGACAATGACGATAAGTATGATCGTGTACTCACCGGAGGAAAACATGAAAAATCCGAGACCAAAAGCTGACATAAGTAAAACGCTGGAAAAGAGCAGTATTCAATTAGATTAGTAACAGATCATTCTTAGTTACTTAAATATTTATTTATTACACCTATTTGATGCAATTGAATAGGTATTTAAATATAATGAGGAGAAGATCAGAAGAGGTTTGTCAGAAGAAATTAAAACAGTTTGCCTCATTTAAAACGCTGTGCGTTGCTTTGTTTGGTTCCATTACAAGCTTGTTACCTTGACCAGGTTTGAAGAATATGAAGTGGTTTAAAAGTATAGTTTTTTTAATGTATTACCTAACCCGTTAAGTCATTATCCCCTTGAGTGCTAATTAGCAGACACAATAGAAAAACAATTGTTTCTGGGAACTTCAGATCCCGTTTGCATTCGAGGGATTACACGAATTTCAACTTTCGAAAAAAAATCGCCAAGGAAAGCGTAGCAATATATTTGCGAGATCGGAAAAAAACCCTCTCTCGAGGGTGATACAGAAAGATGTGCTGGAAAATATAATAAAATTCAGTTGGTATTATAATAACGAAAAATAAACCAATCGCACCTAAATCTCACCATCGCTCCGATTGTTTTTGTTTATACAATATATTAAAAACTTTCTATAAAATAAAATACTAATTTATTTAAAAAAATACAATGACGTTTGCAACCAAAGCCATACTGAAGGAACTGAGGGGAATAGATTTGTTGAAAGACCACAGATAAAAAATAATTTCCATAAATTAGGTAAAGAATCAAAGAGTTTAGATAGATAAGTTGAGTTTTTACTCCCAAGTTGTGTTATCTAAAACTAATTTACCAAATTTCCCAAATTTACCAAATAAAATATTTTTGGAGGCTTGAGAAAAGGGTAAAGGGTAAAAGTTGCCTTGTTGTCTTTTATTTTATATTAAGTTAACACTACATAAATATATTTAACCCCCGATGGAAAAATAGGGATTTTATAAGTTTGACGGTGTGTTGCTGTGTATTTATGTATCTGTGTACATGTGTTTCTGTTTGTGCCATTATAGCTCCTAAACGGAACGGAAAAAAAACTAAATCAGTTTTTTTTTTGTTTGAAAGGTGCCTTTGTCGAGAGTGTTCTTAGCTATGTTTGATTAATTTGGTTCAGCTGTTGAAAAGTTATCCGCATTGTAATTACGTGTTTCGATAGATTGTCGATTGAAGCGTGTACTAAGTTTAAAAAGCATGGAATAAAAATCGGTTTTATCCATTTTAAAATTAATTTAAAAACTTAAAAAACCCCGCCACAAAAACCTCTATAAAGGAAAAAAATAAACCTCGTACTCGCATCGGGGAACCGCCAACGCTTACAGCAGTTTATTTTATTTATTTATCGGATCCCCGACGCAAGTACGAGGTTTATTTTTATGCTTATTAGAGGTTTTTGAGGGTTTTTTATGTAAGCATGAATAGAATGTAAGCGTATATTAAGGTAGCTTCTGCGAGCGGCTTCGCCCACGGGAAAATGTTGCCAAAAGAACATACTTCCGGGATACAAATATCATAATGTCCAGGCCAAGTTTGCCAAGTCTCTAAATCGGTTCAGCAGTTAAGAGGCGTGAAAAGGTAAAACAGACAGTCCTCCTCCTCGCGTC
Source organism: Anorthoa munda (assembly GCA_945859665.1). Classification (NCBI taxonomy): domain Eukaryota; kingdom Metazoa; phylum Arthropoda; class Insecta; order Lepidoptera; family Noctuidae; genus Anorthoa; species Anorthoa munda. The sequence continues at coordinate 1,746,566 of OX243913.1, forward strand.
GTTTTCCTCATTACTGAGGGTCGTGACTCCCCCGCTGCATCAGTTTCTCCCGTAAAATTTCCCACCATCTGCTGCGATCCTTAGCTTCATGAAGGGCATTGTGGAAGTTGATGTTGAGAGAAGATTGTATTTGGTCCGACCATCTCGTGGGACTGCGTCCTCTGGGACGTTTGCCATCTACCTTGCCTGTCACCATCAGCTGTTCAAGATTGTGACCCTCTTTACGAGCAATATGTCCGAAGAATTCCAGCACCCTGCAAAGGCATATAGTGGAAAGTCTAGTTTTGACATTAAGCTCTCTTTTAGAATAGACACGTTGGTGCGAAAGGCGGTCCATGGAATTGTAGCATTTTCCTGTTCCACATTTCAAAGGCGTCTATTCGGTCTCTGTCGGCCTTTTTCAGCGTCCAAGTCTCCGCTCCATAACTGAATATGGAGAAAACTAGCGAAGTCACCAATTTGGTTTTAGTTTTTCGCGTGATGTTACGGTCTCTCCGTATCTTATGCAACTGGGACATTGCGTTTTTGGCCATCCCTATACGTCTCCTTATATCTTTTTCGCATGATCCTGTTTTAATAATGTTAGACCCTAGGTAGACGAAGTCGCTCACGATGTCAAGGTTCAGCGTTCCCGTTAGTTCAAGGCTGTTGGTACGATCCACCACCATTACTTTGGTTTTGCTATGATTGATTTTTAGACCCAACAGCAAACTGATGTTCTCAATCCGGGCCAAGAGGTTCACCATCTCGGTTTCACTTGCAGCAAGGAGTGTGGTGTCATCTGCGTATCGGAGGTTTGTTATTTTAGTGCCACCTATTGTGACTCCACCCTCCCAACCCTCACATGCCCGCCTGATAATGTACTCTCCATAGGAGTTAAAGAGAATTGGAGACAGGATGCATCCCTGTCTTACCCCCTTACCGAAACTAAAAAGCTCCGATGTGCAGTTCTCGACCTTTACCATTCCTTGATTGTCCAGGTATAGAGAGCGGATGAGGACAACGAGGTGTTGAGGTACTCCCAGTTCACTAAGTACCTTCCATAGGTCCGACCATACAACACAGTCAAAGGCCTTACTTTAGTCGATAAAGCAAAAGATGGTGGGTGTGTTGAACTCGTAGGCCTTTTCGACCAGCTGGCGAATGTTTAGAATTTGCTCGCGGGTTCCTTTGCCCTTTACAAAACCCGCCTGTTCCAGTGGAATTTGCCAGTTCAGAAAGTATCGAATCCTGTTATTGATGATATGTAACATCACTTTGCTGGCATGTGATATCAATGCAAGGGTTCTATAATTATCGCACTTAGAAGTGGAACCCTTTTTGTGGAGTGGTAATATGATCGACTTAGTCCAGTCTGAAGGTCATCTTACAGTTCTCCAGATGTTGTCGCAAATTCTGTGTAGGACTTTTAAAACAGACAGTAAGGCAGAGTTATTTTCGCATTTATAATATTATAGTATGGATAGGAAATAAATAGGCCAGACAAGTGAATTATGCTCACGCAATAGAAGCTATTCACATTAGAGGTGGTCGTTGAATCAATAAACTATTTTTTTTAATGGCTTTTCATTCGTCAACGAGTTAACTGTTAATCATCAATGAAAAAACAGGTTGTAAATATTAGCTGTTAATTTACGTTAACCCACAAAACGCATTTTTTCAATAACATTATTTTAATCAGTTTAAAAAAAAACAGGTTGAAAATATAAACTGTTAATTTACGTCAATGGCTAAATGGATTATTTCACTGTAAATTTATTCATTACCGAGAATCAACTAGTTTGCGAAACGAATACTTCCGAATGATACCGAAAATCGTCGTATCTTGCATCGAACGTGGTGGACCTACCTCGTGTCTAGTACGTGTGAGCGAGACAAGAATGCTCATTTGTGTTAATAATGTGAAGATTTTCTTATTTAGTATAATGTAACAACAACAAAACAATGTACCTACATAAAATTAATGTAATTAATATTTCATTTGAATGTATATACCTACAATGAAATGATCTTTTAAGTACGCCTGGATACTATTTGTACCCAGCCAGTGCTAAGCCTGAAAAGAATACGAAGGGAATGTCATTATACTTTTTTAATTCTTATTTCATGAAATCAATAAATTATTTGAAACAAAATTGTCAATGATGAAAACGTTGACATAAATTGACGGTAAACGCTACCTGTTGATCATTCAAAACCTGTTAATAATATAACAGCTTTTTTAACCTGTTAACCGTTGATGATTAACAGTTAAATTACATTAACCAAAAATTCGTCAATGACCCATGCCTAATTCACATCATGGGTGTTTTGTAAATAGCCTGACATAACCATTGCGAAACAAAACTAATTTAGCATCAGTGTTAACGTAAACCTACTTCCCAATTCCCATGCCTCATATGCAGTCAGGAGATGAAAGGATGCGTTTAAATCACACCGTAAAAATACATAAAGATTTCTTATGTCTCGACTCTCAGAACTTATATATTTTATCTTCATCTGAAAACATACCAACCCACATTTTTCTTCAAGTCGGAACTTCGTTCTTAGTATTATTAGATGTCTTACTTCTTCGAAAGTCCTTATTTGTTTAAGACCAGTTTCAGAGTTACTGTCTTTGCTTTGCTCGACGTACAGTATCTCAATGTAACTTAGTTACAATGTCACTAGTTGCGGAATTAGTTTGAAAAATAAACGATCTCATTATTTGAGCAGATCGGATGTTTTTGTGTTAAGCCCTATTCTACTGATTGGACAAAATTATCACTTGGGAATAAGAATGACTGTTATAGCCAATGACCAGTGGCTTCGCCCACTTGCAAGTCTAAAATTATACCAAGGGAGAGTACCACCGGAGTAAAAAGTATGTTGTGACTACCCGTGTTACAAATACCTTATAATTGCTGACACTGAACAGGGATGATAAAAAAAAACTATTTAGTCCGTCAGTTAGATTACCTAAGCATATTGGACAGGTATTTTTTCTTTTGTCACGTATACAAAAAAAATACGACGATACAGTGCGTTGAGATATCGTATGACGTCACGCTATGCTACACTTTATACTAAAAAAGTGACGTCACAAGCCCCTGAACTTTGATGCGCTTGATCTTTGTAAATTTTTATTTATTTGATAAAGCAACAAATACCTGTCCAATATAATTTGATAATCTCACTGACGGACTAAATATAATTATCATTTTCTACCCAGGAAACATATAAAATACACTTTCACGTTTATGTCAGTTATGTCAGTACGTTGAATTGGATGGGAGGTAACAAATTATTTTTGAATTGGTTTAAGTAGTTATGAAGGCAGTAATATAGCTCGCTCTTTGTCTCATAAAATGCGGAAGAACTATACACAAACGCGCCAAAATGTTGTTATATCCTGGGCTCCAAGAACAAGGGTAGCAAACGTGTTTCTATTTTAGTTAGTAAACTAGGAACCCCATAGTCTTAACGAGGTAGTTGCGTCACTACCCGGTACCCTGAAACATTTACCTTGTTCGTTACCCGTCATTTAGCTAGTTCCTACTCTTACTGTAATGTACGGAGAAATGCGGAACAAGGAAAACAGGATAATTGCTCTAGAAACACTTGTAAACGTACTGTTGTCAGGATTTGATGATTTCTACGTAAAGACCTAAAACATTTCCTAAAATCATGAATCGCTGAGATCGTAGAACCCAGAATGAATTTGGTATGTACACTAAAAGTTTTCCAATCATTCAATGAGATAAAATGGATGGTTGTTCCTATTGTATTCGACGTTCCGGTCAAGCCCATTTGACATGGATTGAGGGACTTACTTTGACACTTTTGTATAGATTAAAGAAAACAAGGGGATATTTTTAAAACAAGTTTTCACATACACCATGGAAAACATAAGATTTTTTTTACCATTGTTCGATGATATTTTATAAGCCAATCGTAAACAGAATTTCAATAGATTCGTAAATCTTGTGATAGAAAAATGTCTGCAAACATAGCTGCAGACACGGCGTCGTACGACGTGGCGTAGCACTGTGCTACGCTTTTGCTCCGAAAAATGTATAACTTGATTTTCGTATTCAGTTTTTTAACATAACAAGTTGTAGAACTACGGTATCCATTACAATGTTGTATGTTTGTTTTAATTTTAAGGTTTTCATATGTATTATTGTTTTTTATCTTGGTGTACAATAAAGTATATATAAATAAATATAATTTGAATAAATTAAAGTGCCAGCGATTCCCATAACAAGTATAGTAATGATCCCTTGCTTGTTCACTGGAGTGATTTATGGGCAGGCCCCATGTTTCGTAAAGGTTGAACATGTCAAACATAGGCACAAAGGTTAGTAACGTTAGTTCGGCAAACAGGATACATCCACTGTTTTGCATTTAAATTTTCTATGAGAAATAGTGTTTTTTTAAAGCATTTTTACACCATTACATAAAAAATGTTAACTGATCCGAATTACTTTAAAACACAGACTTTCAAAAAGTTTTAAAGTACGTCTTAAGTAATAAAGTTTCTAACTTTAGTATTCTAAACTTTTATGACGAGAAGTTTTTTATTCTCTTCTATTCAACGTCTTAGGCAGGAGCCATTTTGTTTTATAGTAGATGTTATTTTTGAGCGACTGCAAAGTACTGTGGGGACTCTGCTTTAAAAGGCAAACTCCTTACATATAATAAGGCTGGCATGATATAAATAGTTTTGCAAGGTAATTGAATTAGGAACACTTGTCATATATAGAAGATGTTTTTCTTTAACTTTGATTGTCAATTCTGCTGAAGCAGCCCATAAGGCAGGCACGTTATTACTAGAATACATGATATAAAATAATCTCACACACAAGTATGTAATCAAAGTACACACAAGTATGGTGATGCGCCATCGTAACATGGTAGACATCTCACATGGTACCCACAAAGTTTTAAAAAGACTTTCCATACGATTTGCATGCTGTTTGTTTTGTGTACAATAAAGAATATGAATATTAGGAATGGCGATCTAATATCGATTAATCGACGAATCGATTGTAGCACCTTAAAATCGTTGTTTTTAAATCGATATCCATTACTGAATCAATCCAGAGAATCGATATTTCACCCTAGAAAATGGAGATTCGATTTTCAGTTTTGATATGAAATAATTTTTAGTATTTAAAATTTGTTGAATGTACTACACAAACACATGTAAAGTAATGAATGTTTTTAATTTAAACAAATTAAATGTCGTTTTTTATACCTGATACATTAATTTCGTTTTAAAAACTACTTTAAGTCAAAGGTCAAAAGTATTTATTTCAACTAGGCCATTAAGCCGCACTTCTGAGCGTCAACATTTAAAATTTAACCGTTAATTCGGAAAAGTAGCTTTTTCAGAATCAGAATCATCATTTCATTCACATCTTCTTAGTAAAAATATCGTTGCTCGAGTCTGAGAGGGTAGAAGATAAGAAATATATTAAACTACTTGAAGAAAGACTAGAAACACAGGAGCGTAAGTCGCGGGGAACCGGTATTGAAATCCGAAACCTACCAAAAACCCACGGGGAAACGAAAGTCGATCTATGCAACGATGTCATTGAAATTTCGAAAACACTGGACCTCAAAATCGACTGTTCCACAATTAGGGACATTTATAGAATACCCGCAAAAGATGGCTCTAATCCGGTTATTGTTGAGTTTACTACCGCCCTAACAAAAGACAATGTATTGCGTGGGGTCAAAAGTTTCAACAAAACTAAAACCAAAGGCAATAAACTAAACACAACTCATGTTAAGTCTGACTACCCCCTAAAACCAATTTACATTTCGGAAACATTGACGCAAAACACTCAAAAGTTATTCTATCGAGCGAGAATGTTTAAAAAGAACTATGGATACACATTTTGTTGGACTTCTAATGGTATAGTGTACCTCAAGAAAAACGAGGACACTTCCCAGATTCGCATAGCCAACGAAAATGACTTAGAAAAGTTAAGAGTCTCAGAATGACTATTATTAATTAAGCCCAGTCATACTTCTTTATATACGTTTTTATTTTTTTCTGCTTACCCAACTAAATGTTTTTTGTTTTACACATGCACACTCTACACAAATCTTGTTTTTTTTAGTCTATATTGCGGAAAACCGTATACACACAAGACCTTTGATAAATATTTAGTAAAAACGTCAGTAGTGATGGCCCATCGAGTTGTTTTTAAGTCACCTACATTCCACGAAAAATCTTTTTTCTACTTTTTTACTATTTTGGACGTTCTGAGACGCTTACAGGTATCCCTCTGTTATTGTTTCTGCGCGGTTTGCAAATTATCTAACACCTTTATGTTTTGCTATTTATGTCATAGCTTATTCAGTCTGATTCCAACCATGGTTATGATGCAATATTATGAAGAAATGACCTTAATCAATCACATTCAATAGTCTGAACGAATTTTCGGAAGACATAGATAGGGTAACTATCTCACAATCGCAGACTGCCGATATTGAAGAATGTCACAAACTTATAACCTCATCGTCGGATAGCCTCTTAGTTCTAACTCAAAACATACGCAGCATCAACTGCAATATGTCAGCACTAGAAATATTATTGACCAGACTTAAGTTGGACTGTGACATTATTGTGCTTACTGAGTGCTGGCTTTCACGTACTTCAGTTATTCCCAACCTTAGTGGCTATCGTTTTGAGGCAACCAAAAGTAACCGTAAACAAAATGACGGTGTGGTGATTTATTATAGAGAACACCTTCGTCTTACGGTAATAGAACCAAATTTTGAAGAAAGTAACTGTCTGGTTGCCACTTTAGATAATCGCACGGCAATCATTGCTATGTATCGCTCTCCTTCTTTCCACAACCTAGATCCCTTCCTACAATCTTTAAACGAAGTTCTCTCAAAATATTCCTGTTTTGAGAATATTATTGTCATGGGAGACATAAACATTCCGATCAACCATAACAAAATAGAGGTAAATGGCGAACGATACCTAACCCTTGCTGCTTCTCATGGCCTTCTTCCAGCCCATACTCTTATAACACGTAGTGAAAGTGATACATGCATTGACCATGTCCTACTTAAAACTAAAAGCTCTGCTATGACCATTGTGCCTACCACATCATTGACTGATCATTATCCAGTTTTGCTGAACCTTAACTTCAAGAAGACTACCCAATTCTCCCTTATATCCATTAAAAAAGTTGACACTGAAGGCTTAGAACATGACATTCTAAATATTGACCTTAATCCTATTTATGACTCACCAAATCCTAATGCTTCCCTGAAATATCTCACCGAAAGTCTTCACCAAGCCATAGTAAACAATACTTAAGTGGTAAACCTATCAAGACGAAAGAAAATAATAAAGCCATGGATTACGCAAGGCCTTCTACGCTGCATGAAAACCAGAGATAAACTACACCTAAAAACTAAACTCTCTCCTGACAACCAAACCCTTAAATCTACCTACACGCGCTATAAAAACTTCTGCAATAACCTATTAAAAAAAGTCAAAAGAGCCTACGAGAAGGATAAGATACAAGCTGCGCAGGGGGATAACGGGAGGTTATGGAAAGTGATAAAAGAAATTACAAACACTACTAAAAATACAAACCACCCCAATGAACTGCTGTCTGAATCAACTTCTCCTCAATCATCACTAAATGAAATTAATCGATACTTTGTAAATGTGGGTAAGTCACTAGCTGATAGGATCGAACATAAGAAGGCGGGCAAATTTTCGACTGCTACTGGAGGCAGCTCTCACTCTCTCGCACAGCTGAATTCTTTCGTTTTGGACGGTACCACCGAGGAGGAGGTGGAAAGTCTCATCGCAAACTTAAAAATAAATTGTGCTACAGGCTATGACCAAATAAGTAGCTCTTTCTTGAGGACATTTAAAGGATTTTTAGTTCCTCCGCTGACCTTCATTTTTAACTCTTGCCTTCATCATGGTATTTTCCCTCACAGTCTGAAGAAGTCTGTTATATGCCCCATACATAAGAGCGGTGACAGGAGTCGTATCATTAACTACAGGCCGATCTCAATCCTCCCAGCACTTTCTAAACTTCTGGAAAGAATAATAAATACGCGACTAGTTCGATATCTGGAAAGCAAACACCTGCTTTCACCAAACCAATACGGTTTTCGGGAATGCAGATCGACAGATCAAGCTGTTAATAACCTCATAAACTTTGTTAGCAACAATCTCGACAAAAATAAGAAATGTATAACTATTTTTCTTGATTTAGCCAAGGCTTTTGATACGATTTCTGTCCCGATTTTACTCAACAAGCTGGAATTATTTGGTATTAGAGGTGCTCAATTGGACCTTTTCAAAAGCTATTTGACCGGACGGCTTCAAAGTGTTCGGATTGGCAACCTTGATAGTGGAGACCTTCCAGTTACGTATGGTGTGCCACAAGGCAGTATCCTAGGCCCAACCCTATTTCTCGTATACATAAACGATCTCTCGAATCTCAAGCTTCTCCATGGCAAAATAATCTCTTTTGCAGATGATACTGCTCTTGTCTTCTCTGCCGATACATGGGAAGGGACTTTCGATGCTGCCCAAAGGGGTTTTGATGCTGTGAGGGAATGGCTTGAGTACAATATCTTGACTCTAAATGTAGACAAAACGAAGTATATTTGCTTCAGTATACGGACAAACACAAAAATCAATTACGATCGTCAATACATCATACCACATGAGTGTGTCTCTAAAGAGAATTGCTCTTGTACTAAATTGGAAAATGTTAAAACATTTAAATACCTAGGCGTTATAATAGACAACAACCTCAACTTTAAAAACCACACAAAGACCCTCTGTGGTAGGATCAGGAAATTGATATACGTCTTTAAGACCCTCAGACACGTCACCGAACCCTCTGTGCTGAAGCGAATATACTTTGCTCTCTGTCAGTCCCTCATCACTTACTGCATATCCTCATGGGGTGGATCCCCTAAAACTGTTTTGAAACCTGTTGAAGTTGCTCAGCGTGCCATTCTGAAGGTTAGCACCTTCAAACCAATTTTGTTTCCCACCGCGCTACTCTACGAGTTTTGTGGAGTCCTAACCGTAAGACAGCTTTTTATTCTTCATGTTATAACAATGCAACATAAAAATCTCACCTACGACCCACTCATTTTAAATAGACGTACAAGACACTTGGTTTGCCCTCAACCGATCGCTTTTAAAACCAATTTCGCCACTAAATTTCCTTTATTCATTGGCCCCTACATCTACAACAAGCTAAATAAAATTCTTAATTTCTACCCAATGACAAGAAAATCTTGCAAAATCAAAGTGTGTGAATACCTCCAGAAACTCACGTACGAGGAGACAGAGGAATTGCTTCGAGTTCCTAGATAGACAACAAATAATTGTAACATATTATAACCTATGATATAATTTTGTAATTTAATACAGAAGATAGTCATAAGAGCAATAAACGGTCCGCAATCTCACACACCCTCTCACACTCACTCATCTCACTTCCATAACACACTAAGAGAGGACTAGTTACACACCTACCATTAATATTTTGGTTCTTTTGTTTTATCTTTTATTTTTTATTTCTGCCTCCATTTCTATTTTGTATTGGATAACATTTTTAGTTTGCATTAAGTAATTTTTTGATATTGTATTATATACTTATTACCTTGGTATTTGATAAGTACATTCAAACATGGGATCATCATATTCGAAATACCTATTATTAATTGCAACTCAAGGGAAACGGCGTTGAAGGCTGAAATACAGGCTATGCCTAGTTCGGCCTCAAATGCTAATACTTTTGTGTATGTTAACTTTAGTTTAAGCATTACTTGTGAAAAATGTACAAATTTATGTGAATAAAGATTACTATTACTATTACTATATTATTTATTGCCAATAATGTTGTTGTTGTTGTTATTGTTATGTTATTCTATGAATATTTTTTTTGTAGACAGTCCCGGTACATTTTACCTTACGGTTCGCAAAATTGTTCAGTTGAATATAATAATTTAAAAAATCAGCAATTAATACAAAAATAATTAAAACATTTGGAAGTAAATAACATTATTGCAACAAAATTATTTGTTATAACAATGGGTAATCAAAACATTCTAGATTAAACATAAAAATGTCAACAAAATAATTAATTAAATACAATCATAGTCAAAATCGTTAGGAATAAAAAATATTCATGTCAGCAAACTAATAAATTAAAGACAATCATAGTAAAAACATTAGGAATAAAAATAATCATGTTAACAAAATAATTAATTGCAAAAAAAAGCATTGACGGGTAAATTTATCAATTTCATATATAGGAACATGGTTCTCACATACTTAAAAATATTGCAAACATAGGTAAAATACTTAATTCAACAACAACGGAACAGTGTGTGAGTCAGTTTTTTAAACTCACTTTGTCACTCTGGTTGGCTCCATAAAAACATTTGCCAGATTAAATGATTTAAAAAGACCCAATAATCTGATGCTGTTAGAGTTATTTTCTAACAAATTAATGTTAAAATCACCACATATGACGATTGATTACTACTAGTACTAACTTTCCAAAGCTCTATGTCATGTGCGATATCTGGTCAAGTTTGACTTGCAAAAGTCGTCACATCATTACACCATCTTCGCCGCGGTCGACCTCGACGGCGACGTCCTCCCTCAGACGTCCAGTGACCGAAGACCTACACTAAAAAATAAATAAAGTGGCACGACCACAACACGACTCTTGAAAAACATTATAACATCCTATTCAAAATCAAATCAAATCAAAATAAGATTTTATTCGAATGCGGAAAATTACGAAGTTCTTCAAAATAAATCTAATCAAATAAATAAATTACTTTGGCGGTTATTTTTTTGACATAATATTATTATTCATAATTTACATATCTCAGTTTTTCAAGCACTCTATTATCATGTTTAGTGATAGCCACGTTAGTGTGGAAATATCCAGTGCTTTATATGAGTCCTTTTGAGCTCCAAAAATTCAATACCTACAATGGAGGTCTATGAAAAGTAAACACCAGTACTATCTATCACATTTATGTTTGAAGTTGAACACAAGAATTGACTACAAGAAATACCAGACTGAATTTCTTAATCGATTTAAAAATAAGCACATTATCCAGAACAGAACAAAAATATATACAACACCGCAAAAAACCACACAAACCAAAATTACTACCTTCTTTGAGAAAAAAAAACAAGTTGGTAACGACACCAAAACAGAGTTTTTTCGCCAACAAAACTAATTACACTAAATTCACGATAATCCACCAAAATATTGCTGGAGTATTGAACAAACAGGAATTAATAGAGGAGGCCATTCTAAATTTACAAAGGGAACTGGGTCCCGTAGATATTATATGTTTTACTGAAACTTTCCTAAAAAGTGGTTGTGAACAAAACCTTAGACTTAATAACTATAAACTGGTATCCTTCTTCTCTCGAATTAACCAACGACGGGGAGGCTCGTGTATTTTATTAAAAAATAACCTAAAATTTAAAGAAATAAAAAATTTACCTGTCCCCATACCCTTTCAATTCGAATGCTGTGCTATCGAAATAATTAAATATAACTTAATTATAGTGTGCATATATAGAACACCTACACGTGATGCCACAATATTTTTGAATAATTTGGAACTTCTTACTAATAATTTATGTAAAAGGGGTAACAAAAAGATTATCATCTGTGGCGACTGGAATATTGATACACTGAAAACAAATAAAACATCCAATGACTTAAATTCTATACTTAGTAATAATAGTTTAATTAACCACATAAAACTGCCTACGAGAAAAAACGCATGTTTGGACTTAATAGTAAGTAACATTCACGACGCTAATCCTGCAATTCACTATCTAGCGCTTTCAGACCACGAAACAGCCCAATCAATAACGGTTAGCTTAGAAACTGATTTTCAAGTTAAAGACTTTCATAGGTTTTGGTTTAAAAGTGTAAGAGAGCTCAGTGACGAAAATATAGTTAAGTTTAATAACTGCCTCTCAAGTCTATCTTTTTCCGAAGTCTACGAAGCTCAAACAACAAATGACGCCTTCGATAGACTACACGATATAATTACCCTTTTCTACAATCTATGTTTTCCAATAGTTAAAGTAAAAATTACTTGTAAACAAGTGAAAAATAGAGGGTTAACTAAGAGTATTAAAAGATGCTGTATTAAAAAACGAACATTATATTTAAAATACCATCTCTACAAACATAACAAAAAACAAAACAAAAAAAAGTATGACGACTACACTCATATACTGAGAAAATGCATACACAAGGCTCAGCAGATTAATAGCTTAGAGTACATTAATAAGGCCAAAAATACGAGTAAAGCGGCTTGGAACATGATTAAAACAAACACAAATAATATGACAAGTAACTCTGAAGTTGACGCAGTTATTGCTAACAGTAAAACGTATGACAATCCAAATCAAATATGTGACTTATTTAATGATTATTATATATCCCAAACAAAGACAACCAATAAGACTCATAAAAATGTGCAATATGACATGAAACTAACCACTCCTCAAAATACTAAAAGCATTTTCCTTACACCAGTAGATGAATCAGACATTTATAAAATAATTCACAGTCTAAGAAACACTAACTCGACTGGATATGACGACTTGAGCACTAAAGTGTTAAAAATATGTGCAATGACTTTAGTGTCTCCCTTAACCTATATTATTAACCTGTCTCTTACAGAAGGAGTATTCCCAACACGTCTGAAAAGGTCAATTGTAAAACCTCTCTATAAGAAAGGTGCAAAAACTGACATGAGCAATTATCGCCCAATAACTTTAATCCCAGTCCTATCCAAAATATTTGAGAAAGTTATGTGCATTAAATTAGAGAATTTTTTAACAACTTGTGATATTCTTAAAAAAGAACAATTCGGGTTTAGGAAGGGCAGTTCCACTACTTTAGCATGTTTCACACTAATAAAATACATAACTGAAAGTTTGAATCAAAAATCGAAGATTAGTTGCGTTTTTCTAGATATGACAAAAGCCTTTGATTTTGTCTGCCATAAAACACTACTCTCAAAGCTTGAGCATTATGGAATCCGGGGTAAGGCCAACGACTGGATCAAAAGTTATCTTTCTGAAAGAATACAATGCGTGGAAATAACAAAAACTTGTCAAAAGGAAAAAAAAACCTATAGGTCGGCATATAAACAAAATAATTATGGCACGCCACAGGGAGGTATTCTATCCCCACAACTCTTTCTAGTTTACATCAACGACATTCCAGAGGCGATAGACAAAGATTGCATACTATTCGCTGATGACACGACAATAATTATTAAGAGTGACGATAACAAAAACTTAGAGAATGAAATTGTACAAACTCTTGATAAGGCAATCGATTGGCTAGAGAAAAATAACTTACAAATAAATATGACTAAAACAAACATAATACAATTTCAAACATACAATGCAAACATAAATAAATTAGATATTCTTTATAAAGATTCTCACTTGACCACTGTCGATAATTGTGTATTTTTGGGTATAACGGTCGATAAAAATTGTAATTGGAAAATACACATAGATAAAATTCTTACAAAAATTGATCGTTTTATATATGTCTTGAAAAGAATTAGACAAACAGTAAACTTTAACACTGCAATGCTGGCTTATCATGGATATGTATCATCCGTACTTAGATACGGCATTATAATATGGGGTAACTCAGTAGCATTCGACAGAGTTTTTAAAGCTCAAAAAAAATGTATCCGAGCAATTTGTGGTGCTCACTTTTTAGACAGCTGTAAGCCACTATTTCTAAAACTAAAAATTCTATCCTTGCCATGTTTATATATTTTTGAAATATGTACTTTTGTAAAGATGAACTACAATTTATTTGAAATTAACACTGACAGGCCAAATAGCAGAACACGGCATAAAGATAGACTTCAGATGCCATCAATAAAATTAGAATTATTTAAGAAAAATGTATACTGCATGTCGATTATTATTTACAATCATTTACCTAATAGTTTTCAAGACCTACCGCTGACCATGTTTAAAAAAATACTTTTCAAACTTTTATTAAATAAAAGATATTATAGCATTAAGGACTATTTGGAAGACAAGTCAATTGAGTCTGAAATTTGTAAGTTAGATTAAGTGACATCACTGATTGTCAATACATTTGCACGCCATGTTATGGCAGGATATGCTGAAATAAATTTAGTATAACACCTTATGTACCATATTCTAGCAAATAAATATTTTTGATTTGATTGATTTGATTTGGATTGTCAAAGGGGAAATTTCCACAATGATGCTTCGAAACACGCTTTGGAATCGAATTGTTGGTCATATTTTGCATTGTCAAAACGAAACAAAACAATTTGAAGTATAGAATTTTTAAGGTATTAAAATAAATTGATTTGTGATATACGTATTCACCATAACGCGTATACTTTCCGTATTTGTCCTTAATCAAGCATTTTTATTTCTTTTTTTACCTGGCGAAATTTAAACTCATTATTTCTTGAAATACTGAATCCCCTTTGAAATATTTAGATACCTAATCATAATATTAATCAGAATAGTAGATTAAAACACTCATGTCGTTTCTAATTTGAACAAACATGATATCTAACAAAGTTGCCTTCAAAATAAAATAATATCTAACATTACCGCAACCACACAAATTTTCAAAGTTAGAAAAAGTTATAAACTAACAAACATGTCGAGGTTTTCCAACAAAACAAACTATTGCAATAAATAAAACAATTGTATTCATACATATTATAATTTTCATTTAGTCTTCAAGTTGGTGCAGTAACGTTGCAGGCGCTAGAAACTTTGGCAATAATAACAGACTGTAAATCTACTGGTTTTTTCATAGAAAAGCCGTTGCTCGACAGTAGTTGAGTGAATAATACAGGGATCGCAAACACTTGGGAACTGTTTATTCTTTAATCTCAATACACGTGCTGGCTCGCAGCTATTACGGGAAAGCATCAAATATTACTATTGATCAACCGTGTTTTTTTCCAGCCAGCTATTTTAATTTACAAACAGCAGACAATTGTATTAGGAGTTTACCTAATAGCTCTTATCTAAGAAAATATAATAGATTTTTTTGCAGGGATAAAAATAAACAAAAGTAACTACCTCGTTGGATCAAATATTTTATTTAATACTCAAGAGAGATCAAGAAATGTCTGATTGCCTGTATAAAGATGATTCTGAAAGGTATTACTGTGATGAATTAGTATCGATCTTTTATTATTTACATTCAAGTAAATTCTGGATATACTAGGCTTAGCTCGAAGACGAAAGAAATAGGCCACGGATAATGCAAATAGTACGGTTTCAATCTTTAATTAATTTCCGAAACTATTTAGGGTAACTATTTGCTTCGCTCCGCATTCCGAAATGGTGGTAGCGCCTTTGGTTATCGGTGAAGACAGACTTTTATTTACAGCTAATCTGAATAAATAATTTAATTTTCAGTATGCGCCAAAACCGATGCCATAATTTCCACCATACCGCAAATAGAACTTCTGCTGATTCTCTCAAGATAAAGAGTGAAAACAATATCAAGTTCTCAAGTAAGGTCAAAATAGTTTCCTAATTGAATGACTTCAGGATTAGACAAAGAGGCTCTTTCAAGAAGTTTCAAAGTAATGCCTTTATCAACGCCTACCTTATTAGGGTCAAGCGTTATTACTTATACACATAACATAAACTTTAACAGTCAGGCCGCAGCGATCGAATTTGATTTGTTCCTTTGTATTTATTTTTCTCTTTAGTAGCTGTTAGATGCGAAAGTCTGGGCGTATCGTGAACTTTATAAAACGTTCCCGGTAACAAGGTTAGGATCAGTTAGTTTTAGTTACCCGGTGTAGAGATCGGACAATCCGGATTGGGAGTGCCTCCCGTTATTGTTTTACGATATAACCTTTAACTTTTGTTTGTTGTTCATAAATAATGTGTCGGTTTTGGGAATACAAAATTGTAATGTTTGGTAGGGCTTGCTTTGTTATACCGGTTATAAATATAGCATCTCGCCTGATATTGTTAGGGAAAATAGAGGGTTGGACTATACAGTTTTGCTGGCAAGTGAGATAATGTTTTGTTGTTTTCGATCCACGTGTCAAGCTTTGTTTAGACGAGTAAAGTTCCTCAACCATCAAAAGGTGAGAATCGTTCGCATCGGGTAAAAATATCCAAACAGATTCATATTTGGAATTATCGCTTGTCAATTCTCTCTTACCAGTCTCACTCGCATGGGCATTCTCACCTCTCAACGCTCAAGAAACTCTCCTTATGTAAACTAGCCTTTGTTATCCCTTCGACAATAAGTCAAGTGCCTGAATTGCCAAGTACTACTAGTTCATTCCTAAAATTCTATTCAAAATTGCTCATTCTAGAAATTGTATAACCTCGCCGATGTTAATTAAGATTTCAACGACAAAAGAGACACTACAAAAGTGAACAATAAACAGTAACATATTTATCATAAACATAAAATTTTCCTTAATAATATAGTAACACTACAAGGACAAATAAAACAATCACACCCTCTTTTTAAAATATTTTTTAACTAAGTTATGGTATGGTTACAAAATAATTAGTTAATTCTAAATACAAATTTTCTATGGAGAATTTGAATTACGAATCAGTGTTTAAACTAATGATAATTCAATTTTTTTTTTATAAAAGTGTTCTAAGTGGAACAAATTCAAAGACCTTGTTGGTAAAACTCCTGCTTGTTCAAGTGTAAACTAGAAACATTGCGGACATTTTCTTTAGAGTCGCGAAGATTTAGCTATTCCACGGGGATGTAGAGAAACGTAACTTCGAGCACACAACGGCCAACTAAACAGCGTAATATATTCACTAAATGTTTACTGCAGTACAAAGCTTTACACATTTTTGAATTATGACGCCATTTTCATATGCATACCGAATTTTCAATTGTTTTGATGTAGTTTTCATGCTAATTTCTGTGAAAAAGAAACATTGTGACGGCTTTTAACTGGTTTTCATTAGTTGGTAACTAGGTCGTCTCTCTATTACCTCGTGGTACGTTTGTCCAGCGCGAGCTAAGGTCTATTAATTTTGTTCATTGCACAACACTATTTAGCACTCTGGTAGATTTGGTCATACTAGGCCTAACACGCACGCGCGCTTTTTCAACGCGCGTTAAAAAAGCGTTTAAATAGAACAAATGCATTCTCAAGTATAATTGTTCACACGTCCGCGCTTTTAAAACGCGACGCTTTTTTATCGAGTTCTGTTGTATTCTTAAGGTTACATACGTTCGACGCTCATAACTTTCAAATATTTTATTTTTATACTTTTTTATTGCCATACAGGGCTAGATAATGATGAGATAAATTGATATCGTTTTTTATTTTGAACGTACTCAAACAGTTGAGTAATCGCCAGACTATATGAAACTTCTTATTATTATTCACATTCTCATTATTCTTCATTCTTATTATTACTCCCTCAGTGGTTGGATTTGTTTGTTTTGTTTAGGTACGCACTTTAATGAAATTAAACGATTTAAACCAAAATGAATTCTTTCTTCATGACCTAACCGTTGACAATTTGTATATTGTAAACGGTTAGGTCTTAGAAAAGGGATTTATTTCAGTTTATATCGTTTAATTCCAATGGAACCCACCATCCATTTTGGGTTAACTTACGTGTTGCTAGTGCGCGTACCTATGTTTAAAAGAAAATTAAATTGCTTTGTTATTTTATTATTGTTTTATTTATTTCAGCGTAGTTGCATATGTGGTATCGCCAAACGAATGTTGGTATCTTGAAGTGTTAACAATTCGTCAAATGTTGTTATATACATTCGACAATAATTTAAAAAAATCTCAGGATATTGCCTCAAATCTTCGTACAGTGTCACAAACTGGCCTTTTAAATATCTCTGTTCATTCAGAGGTTGTACTCAGTATACATTTTGTTTTCTCTTTAGCAGTAACCATTGCCACGTTTTCCGAGACAAGAGTGATTTAAAAGCGTTCGTATGAACAATTATATCGAGAACGTTAAAAAAGCGCTAATGCAAGGATTTAACGCAGAGCTTTTTTAACTCTCGTGCGGATGTGGACTAAGTACGGTGAGTCGGACGAGCTTTTCACAGAGGACGACTTTTCTAATTAATTGACCTTCTGACTGAACATTAAGTGGTTTTAATATTAACAATGTTCTTGTCAATTATCGTCTTAGTTTATCTACTTACGGCCTCACTCATCATTGCGTAACATTTTCCCAACTAAATTGGAGTCAGCTGGTAGCTGACTAGTTTAATCGACCGACTGGCCTTCACAACCCAGTTACTGAGAAATACAATTTTGGTCAGATTGGTTGTCAACATGACGGGAACTATCCGCCGACTATACGGGAAATATGCTTCCCGGTTGTCCTTCGTAGATCTTCAACAGTAGATCTTTAAAAGTCAGCAACCATCGGCTTAACGTGATTTTCTCACTTGCGGCCGAAAACGCGTCACAACTACCGCTACACATGTTTTAAAGCGACATAAAAGTCATAAAACGCGAAGTATCTCTTCCTCTCACACTTGACGCACGTCACATCCTTCTAAAAACGGGAACAGGTAATAGCTGCTATATGAATGTCCTTGCTCCGGAGAGGAACTACCAGGAAACCGAAGCGACTACCTCGTTTACCTCAGGAAATTCAAAACCTTTGCAATATTCACAAACAGAATAATTATTTATTTTGCTCTTTCCATTTGTGTGGCGGAAATTATACAGTTTCCAAAGTGTTGATAGCGCTTTAAAATAAATAGAAATTGTGCGAATTTAAATGATATGTTTCAATGCTTTTAATTTTTTCTTTGAATTAGTATTGTATGGTTCATAAAAGAGTAGTTTGATCGTCATTTCTTTGTTGGTTATAGCACGTTACCATTTGTCTTGGGAATGGCCCCATAAATTTCCAAAAAAAAAAACCCTGCTGCCCTGCTTTGCAAATATAAATCACAAACACACCTTCTTATAATTATGTAAATGTAGTAACCTAGTTTAAAGAATACAGTACTTGATTTTTGTTTCCACACACATATAGAGCCAAAAAGTTTTGCCGCATAAAAAAGACACAGACTATACAGAAAATGCACAGATATCACAGAGTATAAATTACAACGAAAATGTGAGCGAAAAATCCTCTTATACTCACCCGACTATTTAGGCCGTGAAAGCTCATTACCGATGCATTTTAAGCTTATCTTTGAGGCAGAGGACAATCTGATAAGAGAGAGCGAGAAGCGGAAATTAAAAAAATAGGACTGTTACAATGTTTTTTTTATTGTGTTGTTAAAAACCGTATGTCCGAATGAATTCTAAATGGATAAAAGTACTAATTTCCATCCGAAATTTAATGCATTTAGGGGATGAAATTAAAAATTATTTCTTTGTATCCATTTTCATTGTGTATATGAGGCAATATTGTGCAAAGTTCATCATTGTAGACCCTTGTCTGTCAGTGAAGTTAATGTTTGTTATATTATGTAGTTTAGGACTTATTAAGTATGGACAGAGGTATTGGGAAGACTCGTAAACTTTGATTGAAACTTGTGTCACATAACACGATGATAGAATGTACCGATATAATATTACTGTTCGCGCCGTTTCGTTGGCGCTTCTTTATTTTAGGTATAGTTTTATTCTACCCGCTTTTTACTTTATATTTTTTATTTTTCGCTGCTTGGTTTTGTACTGAGGTAGAATATGACCGACATCGCCGCCGCGTGGTCGTGTCTGTGCCGCTTTTTCTGTTTATCCACAATTTTGGATTAAAACCGCCCCTTGAGGTTGTTTCGTGCCGTACACAACCCTCATATCGTCCTCATCGTCAAGAAGACCGAGAAGAGCGCATCAAGGTCGCAGCAGCACTGGCACCTGGATCGAGGCCCCGAGCTGGACTGCCCACCGTGGTGCTAAGGTTGGTCAATTTTCTATCCTTAGTTGCGAAATCAGCAGCCTTTCTCAATCTTGTGTTCTTTCCCCCTTACTTAATTAAATAAAACCTATGGAGATACAACCACTAGCCAGCTAGTACCCACCCGCGCCATCATTTTTTTTGGCCTTCGAGCCGCACCTTACATTATTTCTCGGCCTTTAACCGAGTATCACATTTTTATATCCCGCTATTTGTGTTTCCGCTTAGTTTTCAAAACTAGTTCCTATTTTTCCGCTTAGTTTTAAAACTATTTTTCTTACCGCTTAGTTACGAAGGTAATTTACCTGCTGTAATTACCTACCCGCTATAATTTATCATTTATCGTGTTCCATTTCTTAACGGACAAATTGCATTACTTATAGTAAGTACCTAAACGTATTTATATTGCATTTTGTTAAAAGTCTTTAAGCTAATTAACGACGGTACGTATATAAGAACGTGTTATCACCGGCCGTTCCGTTCCGAGCGTTCCTTTGTTCTCGAAGTCTATGTTGCAGTCAGTAACGCTGTTTCGGGTATTTTATAACTTGAATATTTTTTAACAAAATCTCATCATGCCTGCGAGTTCTACGGAAGGAGATAAGCTTAATTTAACCATTAAAAGGCTCGTAGGGAAACGCGATGAAGTTTATGCTAGGCTTCAGAGAATTTATGACTCACGATATGAAATGATTTCGGACCCTAGTAAGGTGGAGAATTTTCTATGTAGTATGGTCTCCATTGATACTATGCGCGACGAATTCATAAAAATTGTCGATGAATTTAATACGTTGAATTTGATGTTGGATCCAGATTTCATACCTAACTATCAAAGTTTGTCTACATTTGAGGACGTATACTGTCGTTGCAAATATGAAGCCAACAAAATAGTTGCTGGCCGGGATATACCCAAAGTTGAAAAATCGTCTTCCAGTAACAGTTATAAAAAATCTAATTTGAATCTGCCCAAATTAGAGTTAGTAAATTTTTCCGGTTTACCCGCAAATTGGTCGACTTTTTATGAAACATTTAGGACTACTATACACGAGAATACTGATCTTACTAATAACGAACGTATTCAATATTTGATGGGACAGTTATCGGGCCGGGCACTTTCTACTGTGTCAGGAATTACACCGAACGCTGACAATTATACTTTGATATGGACCACGCTGGTCAACAAATATGAAGACAAACGTTATTTAGCCACCGCGTATTTGGATCAAATGTTTGAATTCAAATCTTTTTCCGTTGCTAACACTAAGAATTTAGACTCGTTTTTAGAACATTTTGCGTCTGCCGTGTCGAGTTTAAAAACGTTAAAACTTAGCAACTTGTCCGATTTTATTCTTCTTTATTTCGCTTTAAAGAAAATAGACCCGGAGACCGCTCGCGCTTTTGAAATGTTTAAGCGAGAGACTGCTTTGCCTAGCTACGAGGACTTGATCACTTTTCTGCGTGAACAATCGAAAATATTAGACCGCACTTCGGCAAACGCTACGACGAAACGCGTCGGTACCGACATGAACAAAAATGTTTCTAAGTCTACCCACTCCTTTGTAGGTACTAGCGCGTCGGTGCAGATAAAGGATAAAAATAAATCTTGTCCGTTTTGCGAGTTGGAAAATCATTTCAACTTGTTTAAATGTTTTAAATATCAAAAATTACCGCTGGATGATAAATTTAATTTTATTAAAACTCGAAATGGATGCACGAACTGCCTCAGTTTGTCCCATAATAACGTAGCTTGTAAGTCGGAAGTACGTTGCCGCTATTGCAATTGTAGGCACCACTCGCTGTTATGTAGAAAACAACAGCTGACTCCTCCTGCGCCCGGCGTAGCGCCCGCGCATAATAATGTTATTCCGCCGGCGCCGACATCTACCGCCCCGCAGGTACATGTTGCCTTATCAGCACTATCGATGCCTCCTCCGCTACAAAATAACATTTCGTTGTGCAATTTTAATAACCGTCGAGATAATAATATTACCTGTCTTTTAGGCACGGTTCAAGTTTTAATACCTGACTCTGCGGGTGTGTTGCACAATGTTCGCGCGCTTATTGATCCCGGATCGCAAAACAATTTTATTACAACGACATGCTTAGCAAAACTTAACGTAAATTTTAATCGAATAACGCGTGCTGTTGTAAAGGGGATCGGTTCATCGCCTAATCCGATTAAGGGTTCCGTCAGCGTTAATTTGTTTTCGAACGATAAAAATATTTTACTCACGCTGGACTCTTACGTCATTGATAAAATTACGGATAATTTGCCTTCTGCTCGTATCGAGCCCGCTTCGCTCGGTTATTTAAACCACGTTCAGTTAGCTGATAGTAGTTTTTATTCACCTGGGGAAATTGACATCCTCATCGGTGCACCGCAGTTTGCCGAAATTTTACTCTCGGGACGCGTAAATGGTCCGCCCGGGTTACCTACCGGTATACAAACGATTTTTGGTTACATAATCGTAGGAAATTGTCCTATTAGTAATCCTTCTACTGAGTTCGTTTCTTTGTGCTCGTTTGTACAGAATGAACCTCCGTTATCAAATATGCTAGAAAGGTTCTGGCAGCTCGAAGAAGTAGCGCCCGAGCGCCCGCTGAACGCCGCATCTAGGGAGTGCGAGAAGCTGTTTGTATCAGGCGTGTCACGTGATGACACAGGACGTTATAGTGTAGCGTTACCTTTTGCGCGCGACCCTTCTGAGCTCGGTGACTCATACAAAACTGCTATGCGTCGTTATACGTACTTGGAGCGTAAGTTAACCGCTTCCCCAGAGTTGCGTTTGGAATATGACGCTATTATTAAGGAATATCTATCGAAGGGTTATATCTCGTTACTTGATGATGCTTGTTCGCTACCTACGGGTTTTTATATACCACATCATGCCGTTGTTAGGCAAGATAAAGTAACTACAAAGGTGCGAATGGTTATGGACGCCAGCGCCAAAACTGATTCAGGTAAATCACTCAATGATTTGTTATATCAGGGTGAGAATTTACAAAACGATTTGTTTTTAATTTTACTCGATTTCCGCTTATATCCCGTGGCTTTTACCAGTGACATACATCAGATGTTTTTACAGGTTTTAGTTAACGAGGATCACAGAATGTTTCAAAAATTTTTATACCGCTTTGATAGTACTTTACCGCTTGATACCTATCAATTTAACCGCGTTTGCTTTGGATTGCGCTGTAGTCCTTTCCTCGCCATGCGAGTTTTAAGACAACTTTGTGATGACGTACGCGCATCTTACCCGCGCGCCGCAGATGTTGTTGTGCATAATTGTTACATGGACGATATTTGTTACTCCGTTCCCACCGTTCAGGACTCGTTACGGCTCAGAGATGAGCTGTTAGGATTGTTTACGGCCGGAGGCTTTAGCCTTAGGAAATGGTCCAGTAACTCAGCAGAGTTACTCGAATCATTGCCTGATACCCACCGCTATTCTTCAAAAGTAAATTTCGATGAGCCTAATCAAAGTCTAAAGGTTCTTGGCCTTGAATGGTCTCCTACCACAGATGTTTTTTCCTTTTCTGTTGCTCTTGACAACCGTCCATGTACCAAACGCAACATCTTATCGGTTATTGCTCGCCAGTTTGATGTTTTAGGTTTAATCGCGCCAACTATTCTTTACGCGAAATTAATCTTACAGAAGCTCTTTGTTCTCAAGCTGGATTGGGACGACAAGCCGCCCCAGAATGTAATGGTTCTCTGGGAGAATTATCTTCGCGAACTGCCCGCATTACGGGACTTAAAGATAAACCGTCATCTTGAGGTGTTTAGGAATGACCTCGTCACTATTATCGCATTTTCCGACGCGAGTGAACGAGCATACGGAGCCGCCGTATATGTTAAAGTTCAGCAAGATCCCCACTCCCCAGCGGTTGTCAACCTGGTGTGCGCGAAATCCAAAGTCGCTCCTCTCAAAACGATATCGGTTGCCAGACTTGAGCTCTGTGGCATTTTACTTATGTCTAAACTGGTGCAACGAGTTATGAACACTTATAAACCGCGTCATAATATTGAAAATATATTTTGTTTAACCGACTCAATGGTTGCATTATATTGGATTCATTCTGATCCTCAAACTTTGAAAACATTCGTCGCTACGCGTGTTACAAAAATTTTAGATTGCCTTCCCGCGGAACATTTCTTTCACGTTCCCGGTACCGACAACCCTAGCGACTGCTTATCGCGAGGTTTGTCCCCGAAGCAATTGTTGTCGCACCCGATGTGGTTCAGTGGACCATCATGGCTTCAACAGAGCGTCGACACGTGGCCTGTTACCTCTGTCGACACTAGTGCCATCGATGTACGGTTGCCGGAAACCAAAGTGGTTTCATTACCGGTTGTAGCAGATGTAGGTGTAGACCCGCATCCACTTCTTGCATTGTCGCATCGCGTATCTAAGTGGACGGTGCTACTTCATTCCGTTATCTACGTTTACAAGTTTTTAGGTAAACTGCCGCGATCTAAATCTATTACCGCATCGGATGCGATTTTTGCTGAAAAGATCTTAATTACCGCTTTACAAGAATTTTACTTTTCTGGCGAAATTGCACGTTTAAGAGCAAACAAAAATTGTCGCACAGCGTTAAGACGCCTCTCCCCCTTTATTGATAGTGAGGGCTTATTGAGAGTCGGAGGTCGACTCCGTAACGCTGATTTGACCGATGAACGGCGGCATCCTTTGCTGCTTCCGCATAAAGACCGCATCACCGATTTGATTGTGTCGCACTATCATCGCCGCAACTGTCATACTGGTCCGGTGGCTCTTATGTCAATTTTGCGGCAAAGTTATTGGATACTGTCTTGTCGTAATGTCGTACGTCGTATCGTGCATAATTGCAATTTCTGTTTCCGCGCTAAACCCAAGGCCGTGCATCCCTTCATGGGGGACTTACCCGCGTGCCGCGTAACTGAAGCTAAAGCCTTTACACGCACGGCTGTCGATTACGCGGGTCCTATTAGTATTATCCCGCAACGTAAACGTGGCGTTCGTTCTATTAAGGCATATCTATGCATTTTCGTGTGCTTAGTCACTCGCGCTGTTCATGTCGAGTTGACTACCGATCTTAGTACGAGTACATTTCTCTCAGCGTTTAAACGTTTTCTAGCCAGACGGGGTGCTGTGCAAATTATGTACTCTGACGCAGGAACCGTCTTCGTCGGTGCGAAGAACGCTCTTTCGGACATCTACGCTTTAGTCAATTCTGATGAGTATAAAACCGCGTTCTCCGAGTTCTACCGAGTTGGCTGAACATAAAATAACGTGGAAAATCAATCCGCCGCGCACTCCACATTTCGGTGGACATTACGAGATATTTGTTAAGGGCTTCAAAACTCATTTATATAGGGTTATAGGTTCTCAATTGTTGACCTACGAAGAGATGTTAACTGTTTTAACACAAATTGAATGCGTTTTGAATTCGCGTCCGCTCACGCCCCTTAGCGAAGATCCCTCTGAGCTAAGCGCATTGACTCCATCGCACTTCCTGATGTCTACGCCGCTAAAGAGTTTACCCGCTTGCGAAGCTACCGGTGATGACACTAGTTTAAAGAAACGATACGCTTTATTAGATCAATTGGTGCAATCATTCGCAAAACGATGGAAACGTGAATATCTTCACCTTTTGCAATCCAGAGGGAAATGGAACACTCATTCAGATCCTATAAAGATAGGTAGCGTCGTGGTTGTAGTTACTGATAACGTTGGACCTCTATCTTGGCCATTAGGTATAATTCTTGAAACCTATCCCGGCAAAGACGGGATCAGTAGAGTCGCTCTTGTTAAGACGGCGACAGGGATCTATAAGAGACCTGCCGTCCGCCTCTGCCCTCTACCTTCGCAATAGCGCCTCTCGCGCTCCCCGGCTTATAGTTTAGTGTATTTTTAAAACCGATGGTTTTAAGGCCGGGGGCATGTTCGCGCCGTTTCGTTGGCGCTTCTTTATTTTAGGTATAGTTTTATTCTACCCGCTTTTTACTTTATATTTTTTATTTTTCGCTGCTTGGTTTTGTACTGAGGTAGAATATGACCGACATCGCCGCCGCGTGGTCGTGTCTGTGCCGCTTTTTCTGTTTATCCACAATTTTGGATTAAAACCGCCCCTTGAGGTTGTTTCGTGCCGTACACAACCCTCATATCGTCCTCATCGTCAAGAAGACCGAGAAGAGCGCATCAAGGTCGCAGCAGCACTGGCACCTGGATCGAGGCCCCGAGCTGGACTGCCCACCGTGGTGCTAAGGTTGGTCAATTTTCTATCCTTAGTTGCGAAATCAGCAGCCTTTCTCAATCTTGTGTTCTTTCCCCCTTACTTAATTAAATAAAACCTATGGAGATACAACCACTAGCCAGCTAGTACCCACCCGCGCCATCAATTACAATATATATCGTCGGTACATTTTGTCAACCTGAAACTGTCATTGTGTGTCCAACATGAAACTATTTCATTTTAAGGCCCGTATTTCAGATGCTCAATCAATTGCCAACCAATCATAACTCTCGAGTTTGGCATATGAGTCCTCAGCTTGACAAACTGTGTACTCAACAGAGCAAGAGCCCAGACACTCCAGACGTTACAGAATTCTTTCTAAAAAAATGTGAGGTAAGTTTTGAATGAAAATGAAAGGCCAAGTTAGCAAGTACGCTAACATTACTGAATCCCACTGATTTTGTGTTAAAAGAGTTCGGTAACATTTGGGGCATCTAGGATTTTGGACTTGAGCACGTTAATGTAAAAAAACAAGCCAACCAATCACAACTGTCCATTGCCAGTTTGAGTTGAGTTGAGCATAAGCAAGGTACCTAAGGGTACAATGGCTGCTCCATTCGACAAGAACATATACAGGTGTTATTCAATAAGAAAAGAGCCAGAGCTACGCACCTTTGGTTCATAGAAGAAAAATCTATCGGTATGTTGTTGCAGTATAGCACGAAAGCTTAGTTTCATTAAATTTATTGTAGACAACAATATAAATTTGTAACTTAAGAGTCAAGGTTACTATCAGCCTGTATCGTCCTATAGCTGAGTAAATGCCTTCCTCATGATGATGGTGATACGAGACAGACAAAAGTAATAACCAATGGTTTACGAAAATCTGAAAAAACTATTTTCAAATATAATATTTTCGGATTTTCAGTAAATCGCTGTCGTGTACTTTAGTTTCCGAACTATCCGTACGCTCATTAAACGGATAACGACCAGATCCTTAATGCCTTTTAATAGCATTTTTTGGTTTTACAGCGAATTTGAATTATATAAAGGTCCGATTTATTATAAATTAGCTGTGTCTGCGGCTTCGCTCCCGTCAACTGTCTACCCTACCCTAGCTACCAACCTCCTTTTTCTAGAGTCGTTCTTCGGAGAATCTTAACACCTCCATTCAGAAAATGGCGTCAAATGCACAACGCCATCTATTCTACTCTGTTCGAGTATCTAAATTGTGTGTGATGTGATATTTTACTTCTTGAACAATTTAAATTCACAAATCTTTTGATAGAGTGAACCGATTGCGATGAAACAAAAGTAAGAAATATTTCAAGTTACGCACAATTTGTATGTACACTGGTTTCGCACATTTTACTGATGCTTGTACAACTAAACAGATAAACCTAATGATATGATATGCCTAAGGTCAGTAAACATCAGATGGTCCTATTTGCTGACGACAGCACTATTTTATTCTCTAGTAATGACATTAATATTCTTATGAGGAGCTCGTGGCTAAATAATAACAGCCGCACGGGTCGATATTCAAGGTTAAGCAACGCTTGACGAGGTCGGTCCGTGGATGGGTGACCATTTTCAACATACCGAGTTTCCTCCGTGCCTCGGAAAGCACGTTAAGCCGTTGGTCCCGGCTGTCATTTGAAGATCTTTGACAGTCGTTACGGGTAGTCAGAAGCCTGAGATCTGACACCAGTCTTGCCAAGGGGTATCGTGTTACCCAGTTACTGGGTTGTGGAGGTCAGATAGGCAGTCGCTCCATGTAAAACACTGGTACTCAGCTGAATCCGGTAAGACTGGAAGCCGACCCCAACAATAATTGGGAAAAAGGCTAGGCAGATGATGAATGACATTAATATTCTTGAAAATGACATAAATGACGATCTTAAAAATATAATAAATTGGTTAGTTAAAATAAATCTTAACAAAACTAAAATAATGACATTTAATCAAAGAACAAATAAACCGAAACTCAATATAAAATATGGTAACGTAGCAATCTCTGAATGTGACATCACTAAATTTCTGGGCCTTTACATAGATAATCGTCTAACTTGGAAACAACATATCGACGCTTTGTCAAAGAAGCTTAGCCAATTTGCGTATGCTGTGTACAAACTTTCAAAAACGGTTAACCGCATTACAGTACAAACAGCTTATAATGCTTATGTGGCTTCTGGCATTAGGTATGGAATCATTTATTGGGGCAACTCCACTGACAGAGACATTGCTTTTAAAGCTCAAAAGAAATGCTTGCGATCG
The DNA here is from genome assembly GCA_945859665.1 of Anorthoa munda. Classification (NCBI taxonomy): domain Eukaryota; kingdom Metazoa; phylum Arthropoda; class Insecta; order Lepidoptera; family Noctuidae; genus Anorthoa; species Anorthoa munda. The sequence goes on from OX243913.1 coordinate 1,775,031, forward strand.
TTTACCAAATTGCAATCGATTGATAGTTGTAAACCATTGTATAAGGAACTTAGTTTGCTCACTCTACCGTCTAATTACATATATGAAATGGGAGTGTTTGTTCGCTGTAACCTGCATTTATTTGAGAAACTGCGCTCTCGCCGTTATCAGAATACCATTAATGTTACCTCTCATAAAACCGCATTTTTCGGCAAAAGTGTGCTAGGTATGGCCCCAAAAATATATAACAGTATACCAGCAGCTATTAAAAATAAAGAGTGTCTGGGATCCTTTAAGAGGTCTTTGTTTAAATTCCTTGTAGATAGATGTTACTACTCCGTCACTGAGTTTACTACTGATAAACAGAGGTATGACGATTCCGACTTACCAATTGGACATTTATGATTTAATTTATTGATAAAGTATAATTGTGTTAATTAATCTATAATTATAATGACCTGTTTACCTACTAACATATTTTAAATTGATTTATTTTTAATGTAATCTGACATGTAAATTGACATGCTACCTTAATTGTATTATTTTATTTATTATTTATTTTTGTTGACATATTTTAAATTGATTTATTTTTAATGTAATCTGACATGTAAATTGGCAAGTACCTTAATTGTATTATTTTATTTATTATTTATTGTTGCTTGCTAATTTGCATGCTATTGTCAATTTTGTACGCCAGATATTGGCAAAACATAGTGCACATATTATAACAATACTATCTGTAACCATACCTATGTTTTACAAAATAAATGATTGATTGATTGATTGATAAAACAAGCAAAAATTCCAAAAATGCAGCAGGATGGGCACGGCGTCTGTCATAGGCTTGAGTCACGCATTTTATCACGGTTTTTGCTCCCAAACTGTGATATAAATTTGTGACTTAAACCGTCAACCGTCCGTCACAGTAGGTCGTGCTCGCCCGCCTGGAAATCGATTCTGTTGGATATCTTTAAAAAAAAAAAAAACATATTTACCGTCGGTTAGCACTCTGGTGGACGCCAAGCCAATACCTGTGGATCGGACTGGACCAATCCTCACTAACGACCCTTATAAGCTGGTTAGCCGAAACACCCTGTCAATTTTTTTGAAAATATTTTCGATGTACAAAAACAACTTTTCTTCAGATTTATTAAATGTATTGATTGATGTGTAAGTCTGCATGTTTGTATTTGGATGAAAGTTGGCTCTCAGGCAAACCATGGCTTGGATTACATCAAATTATTTTTATCCCGGTACTAGATTTCCATGGGATAAGTTCCAACCTGCCCGCGAACGAAGCTAATGGCCAAAGCTAGCAAATAAATAATTTATATCATCAAAATATGTATAGAAAATATTATGTTAAACCGCTATATTTATTCGTTCTACTATTGAAGTAAAATAAACCGACAACAAAGAGCTGTTCAAACATTTTGTGTTTTTATGTAACATAATAATCTCTATTTCTAAAGAAAATCTACGTACCTATTTAACATTGTTGCCGCTACTTCTAAATAAATATATAAGGAGGCTTAATAATATAACAACTTTAGCCTCATAGCACAGAATAGATAGTACAGAATACCAACTCCATACAACGAGTTGAAATGGGCGCTCGCACACTGACAAGTACGCATAGACGGACTACAAGGCTTAGTGCAGGGAACCATACGTGCGTACGCACTGGATTTATATACCGACTAGTCGTGCTTCTTATCCACATTCTGAAACTCACCGTCAGTTTCTGTACTACGTTACCGTCAGCATTCAAGAGTGCATTAACATTTTCTGCGATCACACGATCGTTGACCTTATTTTTTGATTTTCATCAGGTTATATCAAAAATAGGCTCATCACGAAATAATTAAACAACATAAGGATTGAAATTGTTACGGAGGTTCGATTCTGATTCCGAAAATTCGGAACTTCCGATTGTTTTTAAACCTCCGATTTCGATTTCGATTCCGAAACTTTTATATCGGAGGTGTTCAGAGGTTGATGCGCAGCGGCGGCGGCATTTTTGTTCACATATTTTATATGGAAGGGTTTACTTAATGAGTAGAGAAAAACCGGCCAAGTGCGAGTCGGACTCGCGCACGAGGAACCCTTCGTACCATTATCGCAAAATACGGCAAAAAAACATGTTTTTTGTATGGGAGCCCGACTTAAATATTTATTTTATTCTGTTTTTAGTCTTTGTTGTTATAGCGGCAACAGAAATACATCATCTGTGAAAATTTCAACTGTCTAGCTATCACGGTTTATGAGATACAGCCTGGTGACAGACAGACAGACAGACAGACAGACGGACCGCGGAGCCTCAGTAATAGGGTCCCGTTTTTACCCTTTGGGTACGGAACCTTAAAAATAGTTTTTAATTAGTGACGATCCCTTACTATGGTGGAAAGTAAATACTAAATTCAAACCCCTGAACTCGATTGCCCTTCAATATTTGACTGCCGCAACGTCTTATAATGCGTTTGTATAATTGTTTTGCTAATTACGACAGATGAAGGCCTGTGTTATTCTGATGTATAAGCTATATATCTGTAAAGTTTCTTCAAAATCCGTTCAGTAGTTTTTGCGTAAAAGAGTAACAAACACCCAACATCCTTTGTACCCTTATAATTAAGTTTTTATTATAAAAGATGTGTAACTTTTATGGTGTACAATAAAGTATATTCTATTCTATTCTATTCTATCCATCCATCCTCACAAAATGCCACGTTTATTTTATAATTATAGTAGTAGGAAGTATAACTTGCTTCTTCCAAAAGAACTTCACCGATTTGATTTTAGTAACTACTACACACCTTTTATTTAGCTAATTTAATATAAAACTGTTTACGATTTTCGAAAACTTGTTTGTTTTTTTCAACGCCTAGTTAGGTGTATTGTTCTCGTTTATATAATCTTTTTTTAAGTTTCTAACGACTTATTGTCGGGCCTACGTTATCCGGAAAAATTGTTAAACCAAACCATTTTTTTAATTTCGTACAATCCAATCCCAAACTATTTAAAAGACCATCAGATGTTTCAATACGCAATCGACGAGATAACAATAAATTATGGACAGTATGATCAACCACGGCACTCATGCGTAAAAGTATTTTCTCTTTAGCACCAGATATTTACAATAAAATCCCTAAACCTATTAGACAAATGCCCACAACTCTATTTAAAATACATCTAAAAAAATACCTAATAGCCAAATGTTATTATAGCTTAACAGAATTTTTAAATGATCGTACTTAGTGCCTATCATTATGACATTTCATCAATCTCAAAACTGTACCATTTTTTAGTTTTAGTTTTATGGTTTTTCTATAGATTGTTTATAACCAACTGAATGACAGCAGGTTAAATAATACGTTCTTGTTAATTATATAAAGTCAAACGGTTAATATGACCAAATACAATATTTTGTACGCCCTGAAAGGCAAACATGTAGATCCTATTACCAAATGTTATTTTAAGACCATGCAAATCTATTGTACACTCATGTTTTACAAAAATAAATATCTTATCTTATCTTATCTTAAAAGAGTAACCGTGGGGTTTCTTGCCGGTTCTTCTCCATATGAAACGACCAACCCGAACCGTGCACCTTTTGTCGACGTTTTATAAGCGCCCATGTAGGCCTATGTGAAATAAAATTAATTGAGTTTGATTTTGTTTCTAAACTGAAATTAAAAAAACCGGCCAAGTGCGAGTCGGACTCGCACACGAAGGGTTCCGTACCATTATCGCAAAACACTGCATGAAAATCACGTTTGTTGTGTGGGAGCCCCCCTTAATTTATTTTATTTTAATTTATTAATTATTATTTTTTGAAGTAAATATACAACTAAACATTCTGTGAATATTTCAATCGTCTACCTGTTGCCGTTATTAATATCGAGCAAAAAACGGCAAAAATATAACGTTTGTTGTATGGGCCCACCTTTAATATTTACTTTATATTGTTTTTAGTATTCAAAGTCAAAGTCAAAGTCAAAGTCAAATATATTTATTTCAATTAGGCCAATAAGCGGCACTTTTGAACGTCAAAAATTAAATGTTAATAAAAAATGTACAAGTAATAAAATTATACTACAAGAAAAAATGTACAAGTAATAAATTATATTACAAGTATTTGTTGTTATAGCGGCAACAGAAGTACATCATCTGTGAAAATTTCAACTGTCTAGCTATCACGGTTCATGAGATACAGCCTGGAGACAGACGGACAGACGGATCGCGAAGTCTTAGTAATAGGGTTCCGTTTTTTCCCTTTGGGTACGGAACCCTAAAAAGGCTGATTAAAAATGTATGTATTATTTAATTAAACCTGCTTTCTCTTAATATTCCTTTCTTCAGCCTTCACCTCCGTATCAGAATTCGGTTCCGGTACCGATTCCGATAAACCAAATTTAAACCCTCCGATTCCGATTTCAGTTCCGATATCATCATTTCTGTGACTTCCCTAATCGAAATCTCAAATTACGTCAAACGAAGTATCGTGTTTGTGCATAGTATGTCGCTTGCTGAACGTGCGTTTTCATTCATCATAATATGGGACCAGCCTTCTGAACAAATTTATTCTGTGTCCACAGCCTGTAGGACGATGTTCCGACAGCCCGCATACTGCCGAGTCCGCAGTCCGACCGTAACTTTAATTAGGTCCGACTTTCGGGTAAGCATAAATTCATGGTTTATATAGTTTAACTGCACCAGTGTTTTTGTTAACCGCATAACGTGGTCAAATTCTGTTAAGTTTTAATGCTTACACTCGTGTTTTCACTTGAAATAAATATAAGAGTGGCTTCGCTAAACGATACGAGCTTGGTTACTCTTGGAGTTTATCTTTTAGATAAAACGTTTTGTTTTGTCAAGTATTTATTGCGTTTGTGAAAGTTTTAAATTGATTCAAAGGTAACGGAGTTACGCGTAAAAATCACAGCTTTATGTGCAGTGTTTAGTTAGAGTTTTTTTAAAGTCTGATTTGAAAATAAGAATCACGTCTAAACGGCAAACCATAATTTAAAAATAGTAGATTGTTGCAGCGAGCGCAAAGTGTGTTATTAATGCACGAGTGCATTAATTAGCGGGATGGGTAATCTACTTTTGTTTCAACTACCAATGTACCCGTGATAAAGTTTACCTACTCAAAATTTAATTCTACTTAATTCCTAGTGAGGGCAACGTCTTTTTTTTTTAAAGAAAATAAATGCTAAAAATAAAAGCTCAAATATATATCCCGCGTGCTTTCCACACCATTATCACAAAAAACGGCAAAAAAATCACGGTTGTTGTATGGGAGCCCCACTTAAATATTTATTTTATTCTATTTTTAGTATTTTTTGTTATAGTGGCAACAGAAATACATCATCTGTGAAAATTTCAAGTGTCTAGCTATAACATACACAGCATACAGCCTGGTGAAAGACGGACAGACAGACAGACAGACAGAAAGACTGACGGATCGCGGAGTCTTAGTAATAGGGTCCCGTTTTTATCCTTTGGGTACGGAACCCTATAAAAAGTAGGACTGCCGAAATAGGTATTTCCCCATATAATCCATCCATCCGAAATATCTCAGTACCAGCCCGCAGGCGGAATTTCTGCTCGGTTTGATGGCAAACTCTTGCCCCATGTTACCTGACACTTTGCATAACCCTTTGAGGAAACGGACGTGTTATTTAATCAAAAATAACCCCTTACTTATAAAACTAATTTTCAAATTAATCAAATTCAAATCAATTCGCAGAAATAAACAAATATCAAATAGTTTACCACAAGTTACGGGAAACCAAAGGTTCAATTTTGCAAAGCATATTGACTCAACATCAAATTAATCTCACTTTGTATTTGTATAACGTGCTCATACATTTTAAATTAGAGAGTTTGCTTAATACAAGTGCCCGTAGTAATTTGACTCGCGCAACTCGTGTGTTGAAATGTTGATATATTACTGGAAGTGGCTGGGATGAAACGAAGATTTTAAGCGTTGTGAAAAATTTAAAGGTATGAAAAAGAGGTTTTAATTCAGTTAGTATTATGGCTTCGTTGCCTGGAAAAGCTTCAAGCTTCAAACGAATAAGTGCATGACCGTACTGCGTTGAATTAAATATTTCAGGCTCAATGATAAAATTAATGCTGTTAAAATTTTACAAGTTACTCCTTCACATTAATTTTTGCACGCAAAAAACGGATAATTTTTAATCACATAATCCTGAATTATTAATTATTGTTCGTTCTGCCACGACATAACAGATGGTCCTGAAAAAATGTGATACGGAGAGTAGGTAAAAAGGCTACTTTTTAATCCGTACAGCAAGATAAAACCAGCTTATTTGTTGGCCTGCTTTTCTAACAGAAAATGTTCTAGCAGTCGTAACATTAAAAATGTATAATATAATTATGTTTGTGATTGAAACTGCGTAAAAGCCCTGTTTTATTTAAAGGTCTTTTTCATTGATGACACGAGGCCTTTTTGTTGAATTGAAGTTGAATACGACAAAGTGGATTGTATTTTGTTAATAAATATCGAGGGATACAATTTTAACGTTGTAATAACAAAGTTTTATCTGCAATAATACGACTTAGTTTAGCTCTTCGTCGCTATATCTTCTCGCAAAACATCTTATCTAATCGACCCTTGAAGGTACTATTTAAGGACTCAGAAATAACAGCTTGTATTTCTGTTAGGCGACAGTTACAACTTACAAATATAGACTGCTCCTTTTTAAAGTCACTTAAAAATACTTCAGACTAAAGACTAAGATGTCTGCATAAGGAACGGAATTAAAAATTATTTGCATTTACCATGGATTTCTTAACTTGAAAAACCGCTGTTTATTTTTTTATTTTATTAAAATGATATATCTAAGTCACAAAAGATCGCTTATTGCGTACCCACAATCCTACTTAATAAATTAAATCTATACTTTTTTGTTTGTTTGTTTATACCGAATAGGCTCCGAAACTACTGGACCGATTTAAAAAAATCTTTCACCAATAGAAAGCTACATTATTCCTTAGTGACATAGGCTATTTTTTATATTGATAACGGGTTCTGTGGAGTGGTTCACGGGAGCGAAGCCGCGGGGAAAAGCTAGTTTTATAAACACCGACATTTTAAAGTATTTGTTCAGGAACCGTTTCAACTTTGACTGAACAAATAATTATATTTATTTGGCGCTGGACATCGGGTCGTATATTGCTTGGAATGAATTTGATCGCTTATAAATAAATAAATAAATAAATAATAATAAAAAATTATTCACGGAATATTACAGTTAGGTACAAGAAAAACATGAGGATAAGTTAACACTAATAGGTAGGATAGTATTATGACACAATATTGTATGTTGCAAAATCTGCACTTAATAGATTAACCCTGCCTCTTAAACTAGGATAACCTGTATCTTAAGAGACAGTGTTCGGCCATGAGATACATTTAAAACATAATTTATACAAAATACAACAAAAGAGAGCTCATACATCACACTGTATCATTCTGGGTCACTTAATATGCGGCATTATCTATAATTTTACACTAAATTGATACGAATTCATTTTGGTGCTACGGTGAAGAGAATGTGACAGGAAATGAATAGGTGTGAAATACCAACGTGGATACTTTCCTTCCTTCTATATGCTTCCTACTATATTTACTTCTATGTTGGAGATAGATTTGTAAAATAAGGCCCTTTGTTCCTGATATTGTCAAGAATATGTACCCACCTAAAAAAAATGCCCGTACCCAACTTTAAAGTTTTGAGTACGGCCAGTGTGTTTTTTTGCAGGAGTGCGACATACTTCCTCACTTTTTTTACGCGGAGAGCGCGGAAAAGAATTGTCACATGTAAAAAATGGGTAAAAACTAGCCTTACTACAATAGGGCAATTATAATAAGTAACAAGAATGATGTGCTTTGGTCCAATTTATAAGAACCAGGCGCGAGTCGACACAGCGCGTTGTGTTCCACGCGCGCCTCAAAGAGATGTCAGCAAAAACTGACGGGATCCGCTAGGGCCGATGCCTGTCTGGGTCGCGGATAAATTTGAAAGAGAGTTACCGCGGCCCTGGCACAAGCAACTGGAGGAACACTGGTGTGTTTTAGTCAGTAAAAGTCTGACACGCCTTCCCGCTTCATAAAAAGCGGATAAAGCCGTTGGATGATTTACAAACCCAAAAAAAAATGATTTATTATTTGTTGCCTGATCTTCCCTTACAATTGGAACTTTTTAAAATGCTCATTATTACAGATATTCGTCAACAAACAACTGAATATCAATAATCCTATTAATAGGTAAACAAATGTGAAAATCAGTTTTAGTGAAGATAAAGAGTTTTTGTTAATCTATCGCTCATCAACGGGGGGCTAGATTTGGATGAAACTACATACACACTACTACACTACTGATTAGGACATAGAATACATTAATCCCGGTGATTATACGTTGCCGTTCAACTTTCATCAAGGAGAAGCCGCTAAAAAAACTAGCCCTAAAGCACGGGGTCCATTGCTAAGAAAGAAAATTTGGTTCAAATAAATCTCACTAGATGGCGCGACATGTACTCACGATTCAATAGAATAGTGTGTAAAATTAACATTTTCTGTGATTGAACATAAAAATTGTATGTTCTTGTTTAATCAACACTCCTTAGTACAAAATTATGGAATATTGGGCTCTTAATTCAGATTTCAAAGATTTTTTGAACGGATCGTTTAAAATTGATGCAAATAGATGGCGCATTTTTAAATTTCTGAAGCATTCCAATCGATTGTTAAAATTTGCATTGTAACACATTTTGGTGCAAAAACCTGTAAAAACGTGCAAAAAAATATTATAAAACGAACCGTCACTGTACTGTGTGTGTAGAAATAAATATTTACGAACCTAGTAAACCCTTTTACTTGCAAGTCGCTGCTAACACCATCTATTGCCGTGGAACGGGATCCAACGCGATTGATGTACTTACAAAAAAAAGGTTAATTAAAAAAAATGCAGTCGGAGGATACATCTGGTTTTAGTCCGCCAGCTCGCGAATATGTATCCTCCGACTGCACAGCATGATTTTCTTTTTGTTTACGTCTTTTTAGTTTGCTTTTCAAGCTGTCGGGTTTTTTGATTTTTTTATTAACTTTATTTATTTACAACTTTTTATTTAATTTTTTTAGAATTAGGTACATTTAGTATAAGCGTTATATATTTTTGAAATCTCCTCTTAAAATCCTTTATTTTGATACCCCACACAATGACGCTCAAAATCCGCCATTTTTATTTTTGCAATTTTAATGTAGCCAGTGACTCTCGTAGGATTAAGACGAATCGATTGACGTAAGAATCATCATAATCGGCCAACGCGCTTGGTCTCTAGAACGCCACATAGGAACAAACATACATAGACTGATAAACACATTACCCTCCTTCGGCAGTCGGGTAAAAATAAGAAGATTAAACAGATGAAAAACGCTAGTTACGTTGGCACGGTTTCTTTGTATTAGTTTGAAGTATTATATTATCTGTGCCCTAAAGTAATAAATCATTTAATATTCTCAGAGAACTCCTAAAATCTAAAACCTGATAACTGATATCTTAAGAATCAATAAAGACCAGTCTAGAACACGTAATTATCGCAATGTATTAAGTATTTGCTCACTAAACCCCTTATCTTATTGGAGCACGTGAGTCGGGAAGTAGCAGTGAACTTACTCGTAGTTTGATACCGGAACGAGCTCGATTTAATCCCGCGGGATAAAAAGTGAGAACAATACTGTTTGTTGTTTAAGTATTTATAGTGATTTATATTCATAAAGTTCTAAATTTTTCTGATTGCCAGCAAATGCTACTTGGTAAAATATAGGAACATTTATTATATAAAACACACGATGATCCTGCGAAATAGCTTTTGGTCTAGTAAATATGTTCGCAAAGCAATTGTATATTTCAAGATTTAACCCTCTACGACAAATGTGATCACTGAAATTCAAAACTATCTAGAGAAGTCATACCTTAATATCTCGTGCCTTTTAAGCTTTTCGTGCACAATAATTTTAAATCATAATAGTATCTATTTTATTACATTAAAATGTTCTCGTGCTTACATACATAACACTAAAGAACGCCACCTGCTACGATCCTTACATATTCCCATTGCTTCATTTACTGCACAACTGGCCTTTCTGAAGGACATTACCAATAAGATCCGTGTGTGTACTTCGAGGACATCCCCTTGGTGGCTTTCTTGTGCTCACGGCCAAAGCAATTTGATTACATGGAAACGTTAAGGATCTTAAGTCATAATTGCTATTTAGATGAAATAGTATCAGTGAGCAATGCTGGCCCAATGGTAACGGCCCCGACTCACGTAGTTCGAACCTAGGCTGGCGCTTTACTAAGTGTAAATTATTTCATCACCGCTGCTCTTAAAACGGTGAAGGAAAACATCGTGAGGTAACTGGCATGTCCTAGAACTAAAAATTCGAAGAAATGTGACCACCAACCTGCACTGGGCCCGCGTGGTGGATTAAGACCCATTACCTCTCTGATAAAGAGGATGCATGTGTACCAGCAGTGGGGAAATTATAAGGCTGCTGATGATGAGATGAAATAAATAAAAACAACATCTCAATTTAATATTGTACAAAATCTAACAACACGATGTTTAAAACAAAAAACCATAACGAACAACAATAACATAAATAACAATTGCAAATCCCCGACTTGAAATCTACACCGAAAATTAAATGCATTTCATATTAAAAGCCTTCAGGCAATCAGAATAGTCTATATTCTGATTGCCATCTGAACAGCGATTTCACAAACTACAAAACATTCACAACAGTGTTTTGTAGTTTGTAACATTTACCAGTGATTGTGCAGAAAATATACTGCTACCTTGTTAAATAATAAATCATTGGTTTATCCGAATATCGAGCAATCTGCGTTGACAGCAAAATTTTAGCTCAATACACCGTGCAGGCCATTTTCAGTGAATTAAAATCAACAAAAACTGAGCGGGTGAAACTAAATAACAGTGTAGTTGATCAAATAACTCGACCCCATTCACGTTGTTACTGTTCGGGCTAAAAGGCCAACAGTTTCATCGAAAAATGAAGCCTTGTGACGTACCGGTATAACTGAGTTCCGAATAAAATGGGGCCTCGTCGGTAAGTGAATTATCCGTTCTTTTTTTTCCAGTGCCACTATCAAAGCCTGTGTTTAATAGACCTTTATGGTTTGTTAATACTTTAAAACGCTGTTCCAAACAACCCGGACCATGCATCTAATGTTTGCATGTACGGGTACTACACTCGTTATGTTCGTCAAAACATTCCATGTAAAATTGTTTACCAATGTGCGGGTTTTCGAGCGCCGACTTTTTCGCTTTGATCAGACGAAATCAAGTTACAGTTAGATCAAGTCCTCTCAAAGGGAAGCAATGAACTGAAACCAAAAGAAGCGAGGTAGCTTCACGGCGAAGGATAAAAAGGTTACTTGGATTTACGGGCAACACACGGGACCAAACTCGGCTTTGAAACTGCTAAGCCAACTGTTTTAATTATTCTCGACTGGCTTAAATTCCTTCAAACTTTTACGGATCGCGTTAATAAACTCCGATGCCTAATGAGCTTTACATAATCCGTGCCGAGGTAATTTGATAAACAGCTACAAAATGAATAAGCTCCTAAATTACAAGGTAATTTAAAACGATTTTAACAGAAATAATCATTTATGTTTCAGTGAATAAACACATTGTAAGAATGTTATTAAATAATAACAATAATTCAAACGTCTCAACCTAATTGCTAATTCAATTTAGTGCCGTCTGAGTTAGCATTCTCCTTTGTGTCCAAGTTAAATAAAGCTAACAAGCATATTTCAAGTATATTACTAGAGCTTCAGCATCATACATATTTATTAGACTTTATGTAAAACTTATGTAGATGCTCTTTTTAAAGCAAATGAGAATCCCAACTGCGAAGCAAAATGCTATGGCGTAGACAGTTGCTACGAGACAGTGGAGGCGTAGATAAAGTGAAGTTGGGCAAAATTATAACGTTTCGTGTCAGAACTGGCGTTTGAAGACATCACGAAATTATGGGCTTCCATGTAAGTTTGTGACCTACTTACAAGTTGTATACGCTCAAAGATTTCTGCGAAAATAAAACCCAATTGTGTGGAACATTTCCATATATTATCGAGGATTGTTGAGGATTCAACCAATAAAACCAGGTCAACTACCGAGGCAATACTTCTTCTTTATTTCAATCTCGTGTACAGGTGTTGCTTGCGCCGCTGCTCGCAGTAAAAAGGGAATTTTGCCAACAATGGCCCCTTATTTATGCAATTGTTCCTAACGCCGCGCCCTTCTACAAATTGCGCCGTGTCGAGCAACTTCACGTCGATCGAGCGTCGACCAATCATAGCGAAGCGGTTACTCGACCAATCAGCGCAAAGTAGTCCTAATTCGGGTGCGACGCTATTCCATGACAAAACGTTACTGTAACGAGGCCCGTTTTGCTACTTCGAATTAATTCCTCTTTAAATTATGGGCCTCGCTACAATAAGTTAACAAAACATATTAGCTACATAATTTGGTTTACATATAAATCAGAAACATATTACTAAACTGTCCTAAACACTTACATAAGTCCATATTCACTATCACTGTCCTAAACACTTATACAAGTCCATATCCACTATTAATCATGAGTCTAAGTCTATACACACTATTACAAATCACACTACGTTGAGGCTTCGCAGGCTGCGTCACCAACAGTCTCCCCCTCGGTGCCTTGCACCTCAGCTTGCAGGGGTGACGATGCTGGCACTATCACGACCAGCCGGGATGCTGGCCGCCGCAGTACGCCCGCTGGGGTGCGGACGTCGACGATCCGAGTTCTTCCATCTGGCCCAGGGTAGGTCGCGCTGATCACGCCGCGTGGCCACGAGCAGCGTGGCAGGGTGTGGTCCACCAGCAGGACGAGGTCGCCGACGGTGGGATCCCGATAATGGGGACCCTGGAAGTACCGGGCCGAGAGCGTTGGTAGGTACTCTCGCACCCATCTCGCCCAGAAGTGGTCGGCCAGGCGCTGGGATGTCCTCCACGATGGAGAACCGATGAGCTCAGAGTCGTCGAAGGAGCCAAACATGTGGGCTCCGCTGGACCTGCCGATAAGAAAGTGGTTAGGGGTTAGTGCTTCTTCTTCGTTGGGGTCGGTGCTCACGGAGAATAGTGGCCGTGAGTTGACCACGTGCTCTGCCTCCAGTAGCAGGGTGTGCAGGACCTCCTCCCTCGGTCTTCTTTCATGGAGTGTCGCTGCCAGTGCGGTCTTGACGGTGCGCACTAGCCGTTCCCATGAGCCACCCATGTGTGGGGCTCCTGGGGGAATGAACCTCCATACTATGCCGATTTCGTTGGTGGCCGCTTGAATGGCCTCTTGGAGCTCGCGACTTGCACCCACGAAGTTGGTGCCATTGTCGCTCATGATGACCTTGGGAGTGCCTCTTCTGGCAATCATTCGTCTTAGGGCCAATATCATGGAGTCAGTCGTTAGGGATGCGGCCAACTCCAGATGCACTGCACGCGTTGTCAGGCACGTAAACAATGCGCCCCATCTCTTCTCTACGCGTCGTCCCACGGTGACCAGTAGAGGGCCAAAGTAATCCACGCCCACACAGGTGAAGGGAGGGCTTGTTTTCGACAATCTTTCCTGCGGTAGGTCGCCCTGAGGGGCTAGTTGCGGTGCTTTCTTCTTCAATTTGCACCACTCGCAGTCTCTTGCCGTTGCCTTGACGAGGTTTCTTAGCCCAGGAATCCAGAATCTTTGCCGCAACTCATTCATAACCGTCTGGTGGTTACCATGATTCAAACGCTCGTGTACATGCTTCACTAGTAGCTGAGTGATCCTGTGGCGTCCGTCCAACACGATGGGGTTCTTGTAGGCCGCCGTTAGGTACTTGGCCGCGCCGATGCGGGTTGATAACCTTATCGCTCCGTCTTCAAACTTGACGGCAAAGTTCTTAAGTTTATGGACTTGGTCGCTCTGTCTTCTCAAGGCGGCTAGCTGTTCTGGGTAGCTATCTTCTTGCACTCGTTGGATTAGGAGTCGCTCGGCCTTTTCAACATATAGCGCCGACTTCTGACGAAGGTTTAATTCTATACTGCTTCTTTTCAGGATGAATGGCGTCTTGCTGCCTTTCTTTATGTTGAATGGCGTCTTGGCTTTCTTATGTGACTTCTTCCAAGCCGGATCACGTTCCTTGTTCGTGATTTTTCTGGTAATTAGTGTTTTGTGGACGATGGTTTGCTTGAAAGCATCCACAGCTTGCAGGAATCTCGCCGCCGCGTGTAACAATCTTGTCCATCGCGAGAACCTCTCAGGCTCTGGAATGACGGTGGGCGCGACTCTTCTCACGCTCAACGTGACGGCGTTTGACTTTTCTTCCCCTGTGTCCTTGGTGAAATCCTTTTCATCCCGCGGCCACTCTTCTTGGCCTTTATAGAGGAATGACGGCCCCGTGAACCACCGGTGTTCCTTGCTGAAGTCCTTGGGTGCTTCTCGCGTGGCGTCGTCCGCGACATTGTGCTTTGTAGGCACCCATCGCCACTCTCTATGTCTAGTCAACTCTTCAATCTCAGCGAGTCGATGCGCGACGAATGGCTTGTATCTTCTGGGGTCTGACTTGATCCACGCTAGCGCTGTCTTCGAGTCTGTCCAGAAGCATCTTCCTGTGATGCGCAGATCCATTTCTTGCTGTGCGTTCATGGCGAGGCGACTGCCCAGGAGACATGCTTGCAGCTCCAACCTCGGGATTGACGTGGGTTTCAGTGGTGTCACTCTTGCCTTCGCCGCCAGGAGCTTCACTTCTACTCGACCGTCAGTGTGCCGCGCGCGCCAATACACCGCGCACGCGTACGCCTTCTCGCTGGCGTCACAGAAGGTGTGGAGCTCCCCCTCGTCGACGTCTCTCGCCAGACAGCGCGGAATACCCAGATCCACCAGTTTCTTGAGGTCTTGTAGCCACCTGGACCATTCTTCCTCTCGGGCAGGCGGTATCTTCTCATCCCATTCCACGCCGCTTCTCCAGAGGTTCTGCAGCATAATCTCGCCTTGGATCGTAATGGGAGCGGCTAAACCAAGCGGGTCAAAAACTGTCATGACCGCGCTCGTCGCTTCCCTCTTTGTGGGAGCACGCTTGCCGTTAATGGCCTCTTCTGGGGTGTTTCTCAGCGTCAGCGTGAAGTGTAGACTATCCTCTTTCACGTTCCAGTTCAGCCCAAGGGTCTTCTCCACCTGGTCCTTTTGTTCACCCAGGCGAACCGTGCCCGTGCTGTCTCCGGTGTGAAGCTCTTCTATCACTTCAGGATGATTGCTCGCCCAGCCTCTTAGGAAGAACCCTCCTTTCTTGTGCACTGTGTCGACATTATTTGCTATCCTTCTTGCTGTCGCCACGTCTGGATAGCTTGCCAAGTAGTCGTCCATGTAATGGTTGCGCGTAATTGCCCTTGCCGCCTCTGGGTACTGTTCTTCAAACTCGCTGGCGTTCTTGTTCTTGATATATATTGCCGCACATGGAGAACAAGCAGCTCCAAATATCAAGGACGTCATCCTATATTCCTTATCTTGCCACAGGAATCGAAGACTGTCTCTGTCTTCCTCGTTGATTTTCACGCGCAGGAACATTTCTTTTATATCCGCCACCACAGCTACAGGGCTTTGACGAAACCGTAGTAATACTCCGAACAATGATTGAAGTAAGTCGGGTCCGGCTAGCAGCGCGTCGTTAAGTGATCTTCCGTTCGACTTAGCCGCGGCGTCGAATACCAATCTCATCTTTTTCTTCTGTGGGTGGACGACTGCGAAGTGCGGCAAGTACCAAGTCCTTGCAGAGGTAGGTTCTTCCTTAGCTTCCTCTGCATACTCGCTGACGATCAAGTTGTTGATCTGCACTTCGTATTTTTTCTGAAATTCCCCATCTTTCAGGAATCTCTTCTGAATTCCCTTCAAGCGCCGCGCAGCTGTCGTCTTGCTTTCAGGTAGGTGCTCGCCTTCTGTCTTCCAGATGAGCCCCGTACTGAATCGCCCGTCGGTCAACCTCTTCGTGGTGGCATCCAGGACTTGTAGCGCCCGCTGATCTATGTCGTTCGACGGCTTCTTGGCGGCGATTCCTAACGCCTCAATGTCAAAATGATCCCTGATCAGCTTTTCCAGGTGATCGTCCTTGGAGCTGGGTTCCGTAACGAGGTGGTTTACGACCCTGACTGGAGTGCTGCTGCTCGACCGCACTCCGTGTAGCACCCATCCCAGCTGAGTTCTTGACGCGACTGGCTTGTAGCGGTGGCCATGCTTGACTTCTTGCGAGACTATGAGATGCCAGTTGTCTTGACCAATGATCACCGACGGCTTGGCATTGGGATACTTCAACTGGTCCTGTATCTCTTCCAGGTGCTCGCATCCTTCCAAGTCCTTTTCATTGACTTCCTGAGGTGTCAAGTGCAGATTCTTCACTGAGTACCCGGACAACTTCTCGATATTACGGCCGAACATCCCGCGGATTTTGAGGTCAATCTTCTTGGACTTCTGGTCCATGCGGTGGCCGCCTACGCCTTCTATGCGCAGCTCCTCTTCTGGCCCTTGTGCCCCGATCTTCTCGACTACTGAGTCTTCTATCAGCGTGACCGTAGAGCCTTCGTCCATGAGAGCGTAGACGCAGGCGTTCCCCTCTGGCCCCATTAGTTCGACCGGAACAATCTTCAGATACGCTCTTGATACCGCTCGCGCCGCGTTGACCGTAGAGGCTATCGTCTGGCCGGTCGTTTCTTGAGTCGTCGGCTTCGTTGCTTCTTCGTAATGCAACAGCAAATGATGACCCTTCTTGCACTTGCCACATGGCTTCGCTCTGCAGCTGAAGCCCCGATGCCTTCCTTCTAGGCACTTGTAGCACAACCCAGACCTTTTGGCTTGCTCCCACTTGTCTTTAATCGATGCTTCACTGAATTTCTTGCAATTCAGAAGTGTGTGCTTGCCTTCACACTGCGGGCAGGTAATCTTGTAGCGTTCCTTCCTGTTATCTTCTTTGCAGGAAAACACCGTAGCAGACTTCGTCCTGCACTCATGTTCGCCTTCTGAGTCTTCTTCTGACGTGTGATTTTCTTGATTCCTAGCAGCTCGAGTAGTATGCACGCCACGAGGGCCCGCGGTTCGCGCTCGGAACCTCATGCTTTCTTTCTTCATTCTGGATCCCACGAACTCGTGCATCTCAAATTGATCCACCATGTCGTTGAAGAACTGCATGAGGCTCAGGAGTATGGGCTCATCTTCATCTTCTTTCTTTGCCCGATACTCGTACCACTTGAAACGCACTAATGTGCACATTTTCTCGATGATTCTGCTCGAAATATCACTTGAGTGCAGGTAACTTTGTCTCTTCATTTGTTTTACGACGCTAACGGTGTTCGACACTGCCCCGGCGTAACGCACCAACTCTCTTGCATCTTCTGACATCGGAGGAAGCTTCTCGATGTTTTCTATCTCGCTTCTAATGAGATAAGTGGGGCGTCCGAAGCGGCGCTCCAAGGCGGTGACTACTTCTTGCGGGTCAATCTGGGTGAACAATAACGATTTCACCGCTTCTTTTGCTTTGCCCTTGACAGCTCTTCTCAATCGTCCCATGTTCTCTATATCAGAGAAGAGCGCGCGGGTATCTTCATAAGTCGCCTTGAACGCCATCCAATCGCAGGCGTCGCCTTCAAACTGGTGCAGCTCGCTGACGTACTTCGGTGCGCGCTGCATGATTGATGGCACCTTATTCTCAGACGCGGACTTGACAGCTTGAAGGATTGCTTCTGCCAGCTGGTTGGTGTGACTCGGTGCGGCGATCGCGGTCTCTGGGGCGGGCAACTCACTTGGCGGCTCCCCCTCGTTGCGTTCCACACTCTTCGTCGTTGACACCCACGCCGCAGTTGCCTGCGCTGCGGCGGCTTCGACTTCAGCATCTTCTTCTCCTTCCTGGTCGCTCAAGTCCGTATCTTCTTCTACGCGCGCTAGTTCCAGCTTGGTATTAGCGAGCTTGGCCTTCATTCTTATTTCTTCTAATTGCAATTTTTCCAGCTCCAATCTTGCTTCTAATTCCTTCTTCCTTTTGGAACTATTCTTAGAAGCTGTCTTGGACTGTTTCTTCTTGCCTTTTTCAACCACGGTGATGTCGGCGTCCTCGACCACAGTCGAGTGTCCGGTCGCTGCGGTGCTGTCGGTCACTGTTTCCGACGTGGCTCCCGAAGTCGTCCCCGTTGCCATCGTGTCACCACCGCTGGTTTGTTCCTCGGTAGTTGCCCTCGTGCTATCTCCTTTGCGGCTTCGCGTTATCATATCAGGCTTCGAGATGAGTGACTTCTTCAAATATTCACTCTTCCCAGCGTAAATCCCGACGAATCTTCAATAGGAAATCTTCCTGCTTCCAAGTCGCGACGTAAGTAGGTACTTATTCTTCGTGGCGCAAGTAGCGCTTGGCTCAACCTTGCTGCCGCTAAGTACTTCACCCCGATGTGCTTGAGCTTAGATTCGACGCGGAATTCCAGGTTGATATGACGGACGCAGCGATAATTCTTCAGTCGATATCCTTTGATGTCTTCCCGTTGATCTGCACGTTCCGTACGATCGTCTTGAAAAAGACGTTTGGTTTCGATCGATTCGAAAAAGACCACGTGTATGATCGTCTCGAAAAAGACCACGTTTTGACCATCTGATAAAGACCACACGACCCTGTTAAGGACCACGTGTTTCACTATCGTCTTGAAAAAGACGTTTGGTTGTGATCGTCTTGAAAAGACCACGTGTTCTTGAATTATCTTGATAAAGATAGCACGTATCTTCAATTCTTCAGCGGCAGAACTGTATTTCTTCTGGCTTCAGTCTTGAATCCGGCTCGAAGGACCATGGCAAGGATGTTGTGGAGTGCTCGCGCCGCGCGGCCGCGTCCATCTGGCTAACAATCTTGGTCAGTTGGTACACAATACGTCAGCGGGTAATCCTCTAGAGGCGTTTACGGACCGACACGGAGGCGTTTGTGTATTTATTGCCTTTAGCAGCTATAAAAATGTTGCGAACACACATTAGCGAGACTAACCGTTGGCACGCGAGAAGCATGCCGTGATGACGGGCCGTTTCCGTCCCGCAGCCGGGTAATGTGTTAACTTTAGTTGCTTTTCACACCAAAATAGGGAAAATGAAATATTTGGAACATTAAGTGGTGTAATAATCCGGTTTCCGACGGCGTACGTGTAAGTTTGTGCTACATACGTGGACATTGGGATTTCTACTGACGCTTAATTGAGAACGTGAACAGCTGAAGCGAGCCTTTTCGAGCGTGCTCTAAACACGCTTTGCACGAGATTTGTTCCGGTCTGATCCCCTCGATCTGATCCCCTGGGGGATCAGTTATTTTTTATAATATTTTCTATTCCGGTCTGATCCACCGTGCAGGGGTCCAATTCACTGTTTGCGTGCAACAGTTACGTATATCGTAATACCGTGCACTGATTGCCAGTGTGCAGTCTCTTTGAGATTGCTAGTTTTAAGTGATTTAATGCCGTGAATAAAGTTTCTCATTTATTACCACCGAAAAGCCTTTGAAGCGATTGCCAATCGGATCAAACCCTTTGTCTTTGAAAGTGTCCCATGGTGCCTTTACAATTTCTGTATCCAGTTCTCAATCAAAATCTAACCATACAATAAAATACGTGCATCTTACGTGTGTATATCTAGTGAAACACCAGCTTTATACCTCGATTTGGTAAACAAGGAACGCGTCAAATAAATTCGTCGTGTATTAGACGACTAAAGAAAACCGCGGAATACCAAAGATGAGATTTAGAAATGATCGCATGTGTTCAAAGTATTAACGGTTTTGAGCAGAGTTCAACCGTTGTATATACCGTACCTTTTGGCGTTAACCCACGCATATTACAAATATGTTCAAGTTTGAAGGGTTATGAGAAAATAATACCACAGATAGAAACTTTTTTTATTAAGCTATTGTCTACAAAAGGCGTTTTATAATGCTGAGCATTTTACCGCGGCTTCGTTATCCGTGCATTTATTATCAGGATAAAAAGTAACCTGTGGCACTCAGCGTAAGTAATCGGATCTGGGGCTACCATGCCGTGCCAAAACTATCATGGTTCCACTGTGATTGAAGAACGGAGCTATACAAGACAAACAGCTATGTCGCATTTTCATAGGCGCATATACCACGGCCCCTCCTGTTCTTTCAGAGATTATCATTTACAAATAAACGTACAATTCTTTAATGATCTCTTTATAAAAATTACTTTAAAGAACGAGGTGCCGAGGTTACGGCCAGGCAAAGTTTTCCGAGAATCGCCGGGCTCTGGCTACCTTAATAAATACAGAAGGTTGCGGGAATCCGGTGGATGCGAGGCACTTGGGGGTTTAGCGGTGGACGTCTTTCGGCTGAAATGCTGATGAGTGGCTGGAAACTTTTGATGAAAAGTCTACTTAAAAGCTTTGAATGGTCATGTTTTAATCCCTACAGCACATGTTCAACTCTGTCAAATCCTAAAAAAACTAGTCATACGGTTCCATTCCCAATACAAACAATTTGTACGGCCTACAATTGACACAAACAGATCTAAAACTCTGTTTGTACTGAAGATTTGATTGTACAGTACGGGTAACACAATTGTGAAAAACGTGTACAGTTTGGTATCAGTCGTAGGTTACAGTTACGCTATGTTTAAAACTGCTTGATTCGTATAAAAATTACCACCCGCAATGCGTAGGAAAAACATACGAGTACCTACAGGAAAGTTTTTAACAGTAATCACTTGCTACGGTATGTCAGCCGTTAGTCTTATAAAAAACCGGCCAAGTACGAGTCGGACACTCGCACACGAAGGGTTCCGTACCATTATCGCAAAACACTGCAAAAAAAACACGTTTGTTGTATGGGAGCCCCCCTTAATTTATTTTAATTTAATAATTATTATTTCTTGAAGTGAATATACAACTAAACATTCTGTGAATATTTCAAGCGTCTACCTGTTGCCGTTATTAATATCGAGCAAAAAACGGCAAAAATATCACGTTTGTCTGTCTGTCTGTCCGTCTGTCACCAGGCTGTATCTCATGAACCGTGATAGCTAGACAGTTGAAATTTTCACAGATGATGTATTTCTGTTGCCGCTATAACAACAAATACTAAAAACATAATAAAATAAATATTAGAGTGGGGCTCCCATACAACAAAAGTGATTGATTTACCGTTTTTTTGCGATAATGGTACGGAACCCTTCGTGCGCGAGTCCGACTCGCACTTGGCCGGTTTTTTACTAAATGATTCCAACTTAGCACTGTCTTGACTAGCTATTTGTTACACGAATCTTTAATTTTATGTATCGAGGCTTTTTGGGTCACTGAGTCAAAGTGTTAAGTAAGTTTAGGAAAATAACTATTCATGGTTATTTAATTTTAAATCTCATTAAAAGATACGGTTCATTTAGGTAATTACTCTTTCAAATACTTTTACTACATACAAACTTGAACTAAAAACCAAACGGTGCAACACGGAGAGCCCATAATGAGTGGTCCAGCAAGAAGAATGTGCTGAGAACTGTGGCAAGCACAGACCACTATTAATGAACGTCGGACACGCGATTAATGGTACATAGTCTGCTGCATGTGTATTGTATTGTATTTCGGTACGATAGGGTTGTTAGGCTTGCGGATAAAGCTCGAAAATTGGAGATAGTTAGGTCATGTTTTGGGCTAAATTATTGCCAAGGAGTATTGTCTTTGCCAATGCTAGGTGCCAATGTAGCCAATGTAGTCAGATAGGAAGTCACTCCATTTAAAATAATGGTATTCAGCTGTGTCCGATTTAGACTTGTTGTGGAGCCCAAAATAATTCGCAAAACGCTAGGCAACTTGCGATCTATCCGGCTTTTGTTAGATACTTTGTATTTTATTGAAAATAGCATAGTAAAGAAGACTGATTCATAAAATTTTAGACTAATAAAATTAGAAGTTAAAACGTTTGGATGATAAAGGATCATAAAAACCTGGATTCACATAAAATATGGTTTAAATATAAGATATAGTAGTGATCGGCCTTTTTATGTAACCAATTTTACGTCCAAATTGTCGGTTAAACTGGTGGCAACCCTAGATACAACAAGCTTCAATGTGAGCTTCAATGATATTGTATTCAACCGGTTGAATACAAGAGTGAGTGTAAGGAACAAATCACTGTGATTAGAACATTGATTGATTAGTGTCTCAGTGTCTTCTAAGCAACTATAAGGCCTTAATGTAACGAACACTTTTCAGATTTCAGCAAATTTTGTAGGATACTGCCTAAACGGCTTTTATATTAATTTCATTATTTTGTATGGAGCCTCTACTAATAATCTTGTAACTAGAGCTCGGCAGCCGAATTTCGCAAGTGAATTCGGCAAGGTGAAGGGTTTGACCGCTATCAAATCGACCAATCACATGCGAGATGAATGACGCGATGTGGATTTCCGTCTGTGTGATTGGTCGATCGATAGCGGTCGAACCCTTTGCGTTGCCGTATTCAATACGCAATAAGGCTGCTGATTTCACTAAATACTCGTATTAAGGCGTCACAATAATGTGACAACGATTTCTCATATAACTGTTTCTATCTGCCACGTTGACGCCTCGATGTCACATTGTCCCATTGCACCTGTCTGCTAATATTTGAAATGTTAAGGTAGCTGATTTAATGTATTCGTATCAACGTTCCCAAAGTTTTCCAGTGACATGAATAGAAACCGCCTGTATCGCTGATCAGAAAAGCTTGAACTGGGATGATACAAGCATCCATGACGTAAAGTTCGACTCTAATTTATTTTTAAAACAAGTATCGCTACCTCTCACTTGGATTTTTTAAGTGACGCGAGAGTGCTATTCACACATACACTCGATCCCGAAACAATATGTGGTGTGAAGCCGTCGACACCGAATATTTTGTTCCTTGCAGAGATACTGTATTGGGGTTTAAAATTTTGGATTTCGCATACTTTTATAATTGAGAGCTCCTGGGTTCGACTCCTAAGTCGGGTAAAACTGATATTGGGTTTTCCATTATAGGAATTTCTGTGTAGCGGCGCGGAGTTTGGAACTTGGCGATGCACACCCCCGTGTCTCAGTGGCCCGCATCTCTCACCGGTCGTGTTAGTTTGCCGTCACATCGGACTATGAGAGTGGTGGAAAAGGGAGTATATCTGGGTCTGTGCATACACTTGTGTACTAAAATAATTTCTGCACATTTTCGAGATAGAGGGAAGATAGTCCGGTCAAATTAGAAATATCACATTGCATTAATTCGCATAGAGCTGAAAATTGGTACGAAGGTTCGGAACACTATTGTAAAAAGTCCCCATCGATACCATACTTGCAAAAAAAAATATTCAAGGTCAAAGTTCGTAAATATGGGTTTTTGGCGTTTTTTAGCCAAATGGTAAGTTTTTATGATAAAATAGGTCAAAAAATTGCAGAATATGCAATTATCTATAAAAATTATTTCTAGAATTTTTCTCCTAAACGTCACCGTTTCTGAGATATAATGGTTTAAGAAGTTGAAAAAAATTTATTCTTCATAATATCGATACCGGAAATTTCAATTGTCGTAAAGGACATTTTGCCGAAAATGAGTTATATACATATTTGGAATCAGCGTTGCGAGCTCTATCGATTGGTAGATTTAAAAAAATTATATCTTTAAAAAAAAGCCCCTTACGACCTGGCTTTCCAACAGCTCTAGCGCGATTTTTTTTACTATTTGGGATTTATCGTAAAACTAATTTTCATGAGGGAGCGTAAAGTCATGTTTTAATTATTTGTGAGGTCGTAATCCTCATTTTTGCATTGAACTTTGTATACGACATTATAAACATTAACGATTATTGCCAATCAAAAGGTCGTAAACCTGTTATTTGGTAATCGAAACCCTTACGACCAAATCTATGCTTTGCTTTAACTTACGTAATTAGGGCGTAAAGGACGCTTACTTTTTTATTGTCCTTTACGACCCTAAATTTAACAAAAACACAATTATTATAGTTTTTGTCTCGTTCTTAATGCCAACGGCGCAAAGAAGTGTGCGACGGGTTACGACAAGTTGCGCGGAGGCACGATGCTAGGGCAACGGGGGTGTAAGTAACGGGTGCGGGAGGACCGCGACTCATACGATCCATTTCGCTACGCCATTTTGTACGGATGCGATATCGTTAGTGAACGGACGTGTTTGTTTTTTGTAAAACATTGGAAAACAATGACGGAAAAACAACCAAAGAAGCTATGGAATTCTTTAGAATCCAGAAAAAGGAAAGTAGACTCAATATCGCGGTACCAAAGCAAAATGTTACGGTAAGTGATTTAATAATAATTAAATGTTAGTAGGTAGATAATGTAATTTAACTAAAGTGAACGTAGGTAGGTTCGATATTGTTCGATGATTTAAGATGTTTTCGGCCGTATTATTATTCTTATTAAGTTATATATTGAGAATAACATTTCAAAAATCCTAGGATGTTTACGAGATCTGAGATTATGATACCTAATGATTTATAATTATTTAAAAAACATGTCTGTGGGCTGGAATAAAATTAAATCTGGAATTATGATCTTATTCTCTGAATTTTTTCACGTTGCCTAGCTGCTTTAATTCAATAATAAATTATTGTATCAAGCCGTAGCTTGAGAAACTTTTTATCTAGATTTTGTTAGGCATGGGAAATTATTATGACGATTAAAAGGTGATTAAGTTATGTATCTAACGCTAACGTTTGATTCTGTCTTTCAACTTTTTAATTTCATGTCACGGTAAAAACAATAGACAAAAGTTTATGAGTAAGCTTCTAGTCGTTTATAAGTAAGGGGGTTAAAGTATTGGTTGTAAAGGACATCATAACAAGATTTTGTGGTTAAAGTATTGGTCGTAAAGGACATCTTAACAAGATTTTGTTTGCTATGATATCCTTTACGACGTCCGTTTGGTAGGTACACATAATAAACTACTAGTGGTTAGCGCGCGAATCGCGTTTTCGGACCTCGTAACTTGCGATCCTCATATCTTCGGAACCCTGAAACCGATTTGGCTCATCTTCGAAGTTACAAACTTATTACATCCAAATCGGTTAAAGGGTTCGCGAGTTATCGTCGGACTTAAATACATACAAACATCAAGCGCCGATTTGTCCCAATAGACTTATACATAAAACTTCGCTTTACTACCTATTGATTTGATATGATTTATTTTTATTTGATATGATCTATTGGTATACTATTTTAGAGTCGACGCTGAACATTATTGTGATGCTGACCAAAGCAGTTCAGGTATTGAAAATGAACGTTCAATTCCTGAAGAAACAATGGTTGAAGACAAATATTTTGAAATCTATAATAATTATGTCACGTAAGTTAAATGAATTATAATTAATATCACACTAATATAAAAGCGACTCCCGCGTGGTGGAATACGTAACAGCTCATTCCCTCTCACAGAGAGGCCTGTGTCTCAGCAGTTGGGAACATTGAAAGTCTGGTGATGATGATGAAAGCGAAAGTGTGTATATGTGTGTAAGTGTTATTCGTACTAATTAAACTTGGTATGTAGACATCTGACTGGACGTCTGGTTTAACACAAGCTGCTTTTTACCCAGATACTTATGCGATTTCTGCAGGCTTACTGAGTTTGTTTTTTCAGGAAAACACAGCGTCCCAGTGGGAACTCTCTTGAATCTTCTGCTAATAGTAGTGAAATAATAGATGATACAGATGAAGAAAGTTATTGTGAAAAAGCGAACACATTTTCTAATATAATTCGACATCAAAGCAAAGTAAATATTAAACAAAATGAAAAACTTTCCAAAAAGCAGCTGACAAGATTATTAAGATCCGCTAAGTTTGGTGAAAATTCTGTAATTCCCACTAATAATAGTGTAATATTATTACCACCACCGCTTGCAATATGTCAAAACCGAAAATCACAACAATTTAACACTTAGGCTACTCATATAGTCGAGGTATTTACCGCTGACGGTATCCAGGACATGCTTCCGGGTGATGTTGTACTTGCGCCTGAAGCTGCAATAAAGAAGATCACTCAGACTACTCCCATTGACGAGGAACTTACTGCTGACGTTATCCAGGACATGCCTCCGAGTGATGTTGTATTTGCGCCTGAACCTAAAATAAAGAAGATCACTCAGACTACTCCCATTGACGAGGAACTTACTGCTGACGTTATCCAGGACATGCCTCCGAGTGATGTTGTATTTGCGCCTGAACCTAAAATAAAGAAGATCACTCAGACTACTCCCATTGACGAGGAACTTACCGCTGATGTTATCCAGGACATGCCTCCGGGTGATGTTGTATTGGCGCCTGAACCTGAAATAAAGAAGATCACTCAGACTACTCCTTCTGACGTTATAAATGAGCTACTGGCACATCATTCCCGTGACATTACTTGTACTGAAATAGTAACAGACAACGATGACCAATCTACATCATTTCAACAACCTCAGGTGTACACTTCTTTGAAAACAGTGGTCTTTGAGCACGAATCTGAGGATATAGAAGAGAATAAGGGTTCTCCTTCGCTTATCAATATGTTTGATACATCTTTTTTTGATCCAATTACTGACACCAATGATCATGATATGAATTCTGAACACCCTAAACTTAGTAAGAAAATACCTAATAAGATATTAAAATCCTACGTTGATTATCTTTCCGATAATGAAGACTTTTCAGCAGGTAGTTCCGATCTTTGGAGCATGAATGAGTCCGAGAGTTCAATTAATAGTGAGAATAAAAAGAAAAAGTGTACGAAAAAGAAACAAAAAACAATTAATAAGACTGAAAAGACAATTAAAGAAAACTTAATAAAAATCAAAACCAAAAAGGAAAACAAAAGTAAGCTTAGGAAACAACAAAAAAATTCTGGTCAGTCATATGAAACAAGATCAGGAAATATAATAGAAGAGAAGTCAATGAAAAGAAACCCATGCTTACCTGATGTATGTGCTAGAAAATGTTACGAAGTATCAGAGGATAGAAGAATGAACCTATTTAATTATTTCTGGACTCTAGATGTTCAGCGTAGAAAAGACTGGATAGTAAGATGTGCACAACCGATTCCAATCAAAAGAAAAAAAACTAAATGTGTAGAAAGCAGAAGAGGCCAATCATTTGATTACGTTATAAACGAAGGTGAAGGATCTAGACCAGTTTGTCAAAAGTTTTTGATTAACACGTTAGATATTACCCAAAAGTTTATTTTATATACAGTAAAAAATGCACACGAAAATATGGCAAGCGTAGAAAAGAGAACATGTCATGCAGGGAAATATAGTGATGAAGATAAAGCATTGGCAAAAGCTTTTATCGAAAGCCTTCCAGCCGTTCCTTCGCATTATTGTCGTAAAAAGAGTTCATGTCTATATTTACCTCAGGAATTTAAAAGTGCTACAAATTTATTTAGGATTTATCTCAAACACTGCCAAAATAATTCTAAATTACACCTAAGTGAAAAAGTTTTTACCAAAATATTTAATGATGATTACAATATTCGATTCCATACTCCCAAAAAAGACAAATGTGTCACGTGTGTAAAAGCTGAAAATACTGAATTATTATCAGAAAAAGAAATCAAGGACATGGCTGTTCATCTCGAAGAAAAAAAGGCTAGCTACCAAAGATTTAAAATCCATCAGAAATTAACTTCCAACGATACGCTCACCATTAGCTTCGACCTGCAAAAAGTGCTGAATACTCCTCATGGAGAGAGTATGTTGTTATATTACTCTAGAAAATACGCCGTTTATAACTGTACATTCTATGAAAGCCAAACCAACAAAGGACACTGTTATATATGGGGAGAAAGCGATGGAAAAAGGGGTGGCAATGAAATTGCTACTTGTATTTATAAATTCCTACTAGAAATTGATAAACGTCCTGTAAAAAATGTTTTACTTTATTGCGACTCTTGCCCTGGACAGAACAAAAATAAGATAGTTCTCACAGCCCTACACTACTTTTTACAGAATTCAAAAAACGTTGAAGTGGTCCAAATAAATTACTTATTACCTGGGCATACTTATATGCCCGTCGATTCAATGCATGCAGTCATTGAACGCGAGGTTAGACGAATTATTGTTTGGAGTCCGAGTCAATGGCCGACGTACATGGAATCTGCAAGAAAACGTCCTGAACCATATATAATTAATGTTTTGGAGTACTCCGATTTTCTCAACTGGGACAGCTTGGTGTCTGAAAAATTTACCAATATTTCTCAAAGGCAAGTACAGCTGAAAGCAATGCGCATTGTCACTTTCAAGAAAAAAAAACGCTAAAAGTATGGAAGTTAAATATTCAATGAAAAAAAACGAAGACGCTCAAGTAGTAACATTACATGATGAATATAAAGGAAGAGGATCCAAAGGAAAAGGCAAAGGAAAAAAAACAAAAAAACAAAACCAAGATCTAACAGGTGCCAACAAAGTAGAAGATGATACTTCTAGTACTGGTTTACCAAGGCTTTATGACAAACCTAATCCTATACCTGTCGCCAAGTATAACGATTTAAAGCGTTTATGTACTAACGGAACTATACCAAAGCGATTTCATAAAGAGTATATAGATCTACCGTCTTTAGGAACTGTTAAAGACAGTCTTCCTGAAACTGACGAGGAAGACGATATCAACACAATTGATCTCTAAGATTTTATTGTTTGTTGCCTACTTTTTTAATAACTTAACCAATGGTTAAATATGCTAACCAATGATTTCAAATTTCGGTAAAACGCGTTTATTCCTCAATTGTTAGTCTTACAAATGATCAAATAATTAACTCTCCAACTTATTTGAACATTTGTGAGGCTAACAAATGAAGAAAAATTGTGCCGAAACCATTGGTTGAGTTAACTACGGATAAAAAAACTGGGCCTAAGTTTTATTACTAATAATTTTAAAAGACTGAAGTTACTTGTCATTTAATTAATACTTTAGAATGTCAATTATTTGAGTTTTAACCTCTGGTGGGCAAAATTTGTTATTATTTTGGTTATTTTAACTTTATTATTATGTTTAAGACTATTCTGATGTTTGAGTTTCATTAATAATTGTTAAAAAACTAGTTATTAGATTAGTTTATTAGCCTGTAAAACGTAAAACCTTGATCTCTCTTCACTTTACTGTTTACGTTTAATTACTAATAATTTTAAAAGACTGAAGTTAATTTACATTTAATTATTTTTTTAGCAGTTTGGAGTTTTATTTTTATAATAATTTGCTTTATTTGAGACTTTTCAGTTTTATTAATGAACGAGTTCTACGAAATAAGCTTTTTATTTGGAAATTAAATTTTTAGTTCCTATTAGAATAACATTTTTGTTACTTTTCTTTACTAAATATTTTGAATAATAAATAAAAAATAGTAAGAAACCTTTTATTTAACTTAGTTTTACTACCTATTGTAGGTATTTCTATTTAGAACTTTAGGTGTTTTGTTCCTTTTACCCCCTTAGTCTCTGATTTAATTGACTTGTATTACCCATTAATGATCAAGATTAATCCTTTACGACACATCTGACTTTATCATAATCAATTTTTCGTGGCTGTAAAGTACTTCAGTTATTTTTTTTTGGGCTGTAAAGGACTCTCATTTTCGTCAATAATTAAGTTTGGTTTATTTAGTTAACTTATATGCATAGAACACGAAAAAATAGTTAGGGTTTCTTTTGACACCATGAATATAGTACTTTGTTTGAAAAAGATATTAGACAAAAACAATTTTTTTTTTGTTTTATGGCTCTACTGAAAACTCGTGTTTTGTCCTTTACGACAATTGAAATTTCCGGTATCGATATGCACACGCCACCTGGCAGGTAGTGTGTTTGGCGCGTTTTTTTTAACGTGTTTTCCCCGTTAGGCCTATGCCGAAGTCTATTGTGATCCTGTTTAATTCAATACTATTCATAATTATATAAAACTGGTACTATTGAAAATGATGAAAGCCATGTGAATTCAAAAAAATTTGGTAAAATTATCCGTGTCATTCATAACATTTGATAATCCTGCTGCCCCTTCTTCTTGTATGTTCTGTATCTTATAATGTTTATGACTATTATATTTTAATAGTCATAAACATTCAAAGAAAATTGTTGTCAGACCAACAAGCAATGAAAAGGTTCCGTGACAAAAAAAAACCCAATGACAATGATTGCATTACATATGTCACATACATTTGTCAGTCAGACAAAGATCACTGGACTTTTCGAAGCGTTGATGGCGAATTTGGATTCTATTTACTAAGTGGCAATATTCAAATTGCTAAGAAACATGTAACCGGACGAAAGGCGCGCAGTTCCCGCGCGGTGCTTACGTATAGTCCACGGGATCGAAATCGCGGGTTTTCCGGGATCGCGGGATCGAAAGTTGATACTTAATTTTTCAAAGTACTGAATCCCGATCTACTGAGAAAATTGAGCCTCATTATTTGAGAACCGTATACATAATGTAACGTAGGATCAGTTCATGAACAATAAAGCGCCAAATACTGGCATATCAGTTTATTCTGCGGTACCCCCGAAACACGTCACAATAAAAATGTATAAAGATTTAGGGTCGCTGGTTGCAGTTGGCTGGTCAAACTTCCTTTTATCAAAATACCATTAATTATTTTTTTAAGTTGAGGGTGGAAGAACAAAAATAAAAACAGTAGGCCCGTCTTTCAGAAGGCCGCAGTGCAGCCAGCTAACTCCCAAGGCCGAATAGTCGGTTTCACCAGACAGTCAGCCCCAGCCAGGCAGTCACTGACCCCAACACGACAGTCTCTGGCCCCAACATAACAGTCTCTGGCCCCAACTCAACAGTCTTTGACCCCAACTCAACACCTCCTGTCAGAGGTAAGAAATCCCGTCGGGTAGGTGAGTTGGCCCAATGTCAACTCCACGCCACTTTGTTCGTGAAGGATAATGAGCCCAACGTGGGAACACGTGGACAACGGGGCCAATGCCTGACCGAATCCCCGCTGTCACAAGAAGAAGCCCACACCCAGATCAGACAGCAACACACCACTCAGGTCACTGGTACACGAAACACGTGGGCCAAGCGACTGATCATATCAATCACCAGCAAACAAGCATTTCTTGTGGTAGCCGGGACGCACTCACGCGTCCTTAAGCAAAACCAGCCACTCTCAACAGCAACAATCACCAAGACATAAACTTGCGTCGGAGAAAACACGTGGCAAGCAGACGGGAAAGCGACCACTCTGTTCTTAACTCAAACGATACAAAAATATCTCAACAGTTTTCTTTTAAAAGCCTTTTGGTGAAGTGTTTTCATACTGATAATTGAACATTATATCAAACCCTGTAGTGCATTTTACTTGACAGACAAACGTATATTCGTTTATTATTGAAGTAGTTTTCAGACTATAATACGAGTATTGCTAAGCCGCTCTATAGAGGGATCAAGCCATAAGCGATAGGATTCAATTACCATTAAAACTGACTTCGGTACCAACCGAGCAATTTTTCATCTTACTACGTTACTCGTTCGATTCTCTTTTCATGAATTTAAACGAAGCAGCAACAAGTAGTTGCAGCCATTCAGTTTTGAATATTTTTTCAATCAGTACTGGCCGAAATTGATAGTTGATTAATCTGGGTTGAATGACGAGAAGCGATCAATGTACCCAGAACTGAGGTGACACTTGATCTGATAAAACCGTGAAAATCTCAGGAACATTAAGTGGAACAACTCAGCTATGATCGAATTTAAGTAAGCTAAAGTAAAAAATTTAAACACAATTATATCATTTCAGCCGAAAGACGACCTCCTGTTGTATTCAGGTTCTCCCAAACATCGCCACATCGACCGATCCCGTGCTTCTCCATCAAGAACCGAAAGGAACAACATAAGATTTTGAAAAAAGAACACAACATTATGTACTGCAACCATTTCTGAATTCAAGCCAACATTCCAAGTAAACCATAAACCAAATAAAGAAAATACATGTGAACCAACACAAATAAAATATAATGTACCAACAAACGTAATACATCCTGATTCCAGTGCGAGTTCGTTCTAAATCCGTCGCAGTGATCCAGGCAATATTTACCCTGTAGGTACATTATAGAATGGCCGTTAGGTAGAGCACAAATCTTGAAGTCGATTACCATAAACAACGATAAAGCTGAGATATTTGAATAAAGAAAACAGTGTAATAACATAATTCGCTATCCGGATCATTGGCATAATGGTGGAACGCCACGCCATGAACCAAGCCAATAGGTATTGCCAGGATCGGGTCTGTGTTATGGGAAAAAACTTACATTATGATTTTCCTATAGATTTTAGCTTTGGCAGCATCGTTATTTTTAGCCTTGAATATAAATAAAGGTTTTCATTGTCTGTTTTCTCTATATTCGTAAGCTTTAAACATCGGAGACTTAGTTTCTTACCCGTGTCACAAGAACACAAAAAATCTATATGTCGCATCAAGGCTGGCCGATAGATGGAAACCATCGGGAAGTCAGGATGTATTCCCTTAGGTTAAGACATCGTGTGTGGGCAGGTCGTTGGGTACAATCGTGAAAATGAAATCACACAAATTATTCGATACACTGAGTATATTCAAATAGACACAAGTTACATTCCTGCTTACTAATATTACGGATCGACACTGATTCTACGACGTGTTAGCTCTACGGCTGTCAGTACTCAACTGCCTTCCTCCCCACCACGCAACCGCTTATAAAAAGCATGCCAATGCGTAGTTGTTCTTGCTTTGCCGCCAGATGGCGTGCTTGCGATTTGCTTTGACGTCCGTACTATTGACTAAACCCGACACGGCCATCCTGCGAGACAGGCGTCCTCGTCTGTTCCTCATTGTCAGGTTCTAACAGTGTATCAAATCATGTGGAAATCCTCAATGGATGTCCTCAGCCCTTGGGGGAAACTGAGGGGTCTGTCAGACTCCTACTGACTAAAACCACATGGTGTTCTCTAGGCCGTAATTACTCTTGAGAGGCGAGCGTGGAACACACACGTCGCCTTCTCGGGCCTCTCTCAGGTGACAGATCCCCAAATCTATCACCCGCAGGCATCATCTTCTTGTCCTTGCTCCATGCCATCTCATGTCGTGTTGCGCCACACGTCCTCTTAGTCTACTCCGACCCGCCAGTCTCCCATCATACAAGGGATGTTTTTCTGAAACACAAAATTTCCAAACAGTATTCACTCGTCCAACCCTGACGCATACTCTATGTGAGTGAGGAAACAAATGTCTCCTTTCACCTTTGCAAGGAAAGAGTAATTCTATTTCCAACATAAAGAAAATAGTAACTCAATCATCGATTTGGTACCTAAAAGCACCCAATCATAGTGATTACAAAGTCCAAGTACCACTGATAGTCATTAATCTCAAATTAAATCCAGCAAAAGAAACCACCAGGTATCTTATTCACGATATTTAGCTATCTCATAACTCTCTTAGCAATCTCAATTGCTCTATTCGAACATCTCCACGATGTCTAGTCAACTCAACTCTTTGAACTCTGAACCTGTTCACACAGAGATTTAGTCTGTCCAATGTTACGTCAATTCATTATCTACTTCATCTACTATCTCAATTGGTACTTGAGCTTTGTGTGTCTTACTAACACGATCTACGTAAAGTAATCAAAATTAGAAAACCCAAATTATTTCAATTTTCGTAATGAGGGTTTGACGATTCGAACGTCATCAAAATTATCATGGTGACCTCACCGCACGCGTGACTGCGAGTTTATTTTGTTTCAACCTCATGACAATAGGAACTTTCTGTAAGGTTCCTAACACAAACATGAATTTTCACACCAGACATAGTGTCACACAGACTTACAGGTGCCATACAGGCCTACCGTTGCCATAAAGGCCTACCGTTGCCACACAGGCCAACAGTTGCCACACAACGCTCGGCTACTCCTGACCAAACTATATCATTGGGTTCGTGAAAACAGAGATTTTAGAACCCTACTCATTAACTAAATCATTACCCTGGGCCATGTACCACTAGTTGCTCCAAACAAACTTTAAAACTTCTGCTGCAGGAAAAACTGCCAAGCCTACAGAAACCCTCGAGTAAAACCTCCAACGCGGCCCTCTAGCCGACCAGCAATTGTATTGCTCTTACAACGGTCTCTAGACCCCGACCTCCGCCAGAATCCACTGGTACGGTTAAACACAATACGTTCGATAGACTGAATTACTCGACACCTTAAGCTTGCTCATTATCATCAAAATCCTTTTGACATCTACATCGACTGGTACATAACCCGCTGGTATCTTCCTTAACCTACAGTGTGCATACTTGTAGGTCCTAAGCGTACCTATTTAAAGCTTTCGGTGTATAACGCTCACCATCCTGTCATAATCACCTTTCGCGGACTTAATACAGGGCCTATTTAGTTTTTGTACTAGAGATTCCCACACAACACTATTCATTAGAAAAAAAGGTCAGACGATCAACAAGTTCAACAACTAAACAAAGTAATAGTAACAATGCTGTTACAGTTTGTTATAATTCAAAGGCAATGTATACTCAACTCATGAAACCCTCATTGTGACTTGTGCACCAACACAAGCCAGAATCGTATCTACCAACGACTCTTTACATATCTGCCGCCACACATGATACGACACATGAGGGGCCTTGTGCACCAACACAAGCCTGAATCGTATCTACCAACGATTCTTTACATATCTGCCGCCACATATGCTACAACACATGAGGGGCTCTGTGCACCAACACAGACAAGAATCGCACCAACGACTCTCAAAAATCTAGCGAATATGTGCTACAACACATGAATCGCTCCGTGCACCAACACAGACATAAATCGCACCAACGATTCCTTGTAGACCCATCGCCACATGTTACTCATGAGGTGCGGTCTAAGACCCATCGCCACATGTCACTCATGAGGTGCGGTCTAAAGTTTCGAGTATGAGTGTACAAGCCATTCTTAATCAGATTTGGTCTCACTACCACTGTCATCAACT
Organism: Anorthoa munda; assembly: GCA_945859665.1. NCBI lineage: Eukaryota > Metazoa > Arthropoda > Insecta > Lepidoptera > Noctuidae > Anorthoa > Anorthoa munda. The sequence continues at coordinate 1,810,108 of OX243913.1, forward strand.
ATGACGTCTAATTCTCAAGGAACTTGTTGATCGGGGATCCTTCTCACAAGATTCGCACTTTTTACCCAAAGATCTTGGAACATACCGACTGTTAATATGAGGGGACCAATTAAGCCTGATAATGTCCAATGAAGCCGTGTGAAGGAGCTTCACGAATTAACTCTGATCAAATCTTTAAAATCAAATACCAACAGTAACTATTTACTATCGCTCACTAACTCAGTTTTTATGCAAGGAAAACGATTGCCAGATCTGCTATCATAATATTACTTTGAAAGTAAGCAAGTGAATTCAGATCTGAAGACGGTGGTTGTAAATCGTGACGCAACAAGATCCTTTCTGAGTACAGGTAAATGACCAGTACCGTTACTAACTCGATACAATTTCGTTACCCCACGACATTACAGACTCGCTTTGCCACTGAAAATTACTAGTTATTCAGTCATTTTGGATATCTCAACTCCTTCATATGGGATATCTCATCCTAAGGTTCATACTAAACCTAATATTGAAACTAGGAAAGTTCTAACTAGCCAATAGGAAACTCATTAGCTACTTGCTTTTCACTAAGTGTGTCTCAACTACCTAGTGATAGTGCAAGATATAACCACGACCAATTCAATGGTCAAACATGAAAACTTAAAACTCGAACTAGCATCTCTTCACTAGAGAACCTTCGACCCAACTATCGAAATAACATGGAAGCGACTCACCGAGTATTCCATTCCAAACTTGCGCGCGCTCCCGACCTCACAGCTGTTGTCATAGCGTTCGACTACCACCTGCGGACTGCTAGCCTGCCATCGGTCTTAACCTCTCAGACGTTGACACGTCAACCTTCGCGCTCATCATCTGAATCGCTAGCCTGCAGCAGAGGCTTCAGGCTGCGACACAATATGGTATCTGAAACATGAAAAACATTAAGAGAGTATATGTTCACACGGTTATCTTAACCATACACAGCTTTGATGGAAATTAATCGATGCACCGGTGTACTCGTAGTAACCTAAACTAATGAATCCAACTAGCCTTTTCCCAACTACACTGGTGTCGGCTTCCAGTCCTACCGGATTCAGCTGAGTACCAGTGCTTTACATGGAGTGACTGCCTATCTGACCTCCACAACCCAGTAACTGGGTAACACGGTACCCCTTGTCAAGACTGGTGTCAGATCTCAGGCTTCTGACTACCCGTAACGACTGTCAAAGATCTTCAAATGACAGCCGGGACCAACGGCTTAACGTGCTCTCCGAGGCACGGAGGAAACCCGGTATGTTGAAATGGTCACCCATCCACGGACCGACCTCGTCAAGCGTTGCTTAACCTTGATGATCGACCAGTGCGGCTGTTATTATTTAGCCACGAGCTTCTAGTAGTAGTAGTTACCTAAGCCGGCATGGCCAAATAGGTTATTATGGACACCGAATTTGAGTGCAGAGTTCCTGTCCAAAACATGAACCACCCATTAGTGTCCCAAGTGCCCAGGTCGCTGTCGCTAGTCGATGGGCTTTAGAGAATCCAATGAATGCCATAGCGTTTTAAGTCGCAATTAACGAGGCCTGGTAGAGTTTACCACTTTTAAGATAGTTTGGCCCTACGACCACAAAAGAAGAATACTATGTTTCTTCTCAAACTTGGTTAACTCTCACTACATAGAACTATCACACTACAAAACTAATCAAAATATTTCATTTGGAATTATAATATTTTCCAGACTGAAGTGTAAGGTAGGTACGTTATTTTCCAGACTAAAGTGTAAGGTAGGCACCATATCGTTCTAAGGCCGTCGGCGTCGTAACCATAGTCGGCCAAGGCTAGTCAAGGGTCATTGCCAGTGTTAGCAGAATAATAACTCTTCAATAACACCAAAACTTGACCAGCGATAACTAACATGAGAGTATGGACCGAACACGGGCCACCCCGACAATCCACTGGCCGCCATACCGTACACAAAACCAGAATTTTAAATAATGAACACTCTTGGCTATAGTCATAACAAAATGAAAACGACTCACCAGATTCGCATAAAGATCCGTGTGTATGGAATTCTCCACAAGTCCACACGCTCCTCCTTGACCTGTCCAGCTCCTCGGTTGTAGCTAGCTTCCTTGCTGCTCCGCTCCGTTATTGATTATTCAAGACTGAGGGTAGTCGCAACCGACACTGCGATTTTTTTGCAAGAATGTAACCGCCACTTTCACTAGCATTGTTTTTACGTGTGATCTCATTAGCACGACCGAATCCCAATTCTGATGTCGCATCAAGGCTGGCCGATAGATGGAAACCATCGGGAAGTCAGGATGTATTCCCTTAGGTTAAGACATCGTGTGTGGGCAGGTCGTTGGGTACAATCGTGAAAATGAAATCACACAAATTATTCGATACACTGAGTATATTCAAATAGACACAAGTTACATTCCTGCTTACTAATATTACGGATCGACACTGATTCTACGACGTGTTAGCTCTACGGCTGTCAGTACTCAACTGCCTTCCTCCCCACCACGCAACCGCTTATAAAAAGCATGCCAATGCGTAGTTGTTCTTGCTTTGCCGCCAGATGGCGTGCTTGCGATTTGCTTTGACGTCCGTACTATTGACTAAACCCGACATATATATATATATATTATTTTCACAAAAGTTGTGTCCTGGGATTCTTCCTTTTAAAAAATTTCATACGTCGAACGCCAAATATTGGTGTTTATGATAAAACTATTTCTAGTACATCGATTTATATAGTCCCAGCTTCTTATGAATATGTGGTCTGTATGACTATATTCACTGGATATCTAACGTAATGATAATAAATGTTGTAAACCGTAATGTCGTGCTATTAAGCTGTAATTTGCAGATTTACCCCAAGTGATTTCATCACATGAACTCCTCTAACGATACCTATCAGAAAACGGTTAATTTTTTTTATTTTTTATTTCCATGGTATTCCTATTTTGTTTTATTTGAGCAGGATAATATTCTGCCCAAGACTTGCACCACCTCAGAAGTAGGTAATAGTTGCATCCAGCAGTTTCATTCTGTTGAAGCCGATTACGAGTTTCCCTAGCTCTTACAATGTCGTCCAATAAGAGAACTCACTTGGATTCAACACGTGAGATCGTTCGGAAACATTGTTACAATATACGATATCATAGACTCGCCGCCTCATACCCTAATATTTAATAAAGCTTTCGAAAATGGAATTGCGATTTCAAAGAAGATTACAAGTAAGATTGCGTTTGTATTACCGAAGTTTACGCTGTTGTATTCCATAATTATTGTAGTTTGACAGTAGAATAAATTTTTATTAATTGTAAATTTTAAATGTTGACGTTCAAAAGTGCCGCTTATGGCCTAGTTGAAATAAATATATTTGAATTTTGACCTTTGTTTTTGTCATGGAATGAGAGTTTTTTTAAAGACTGTTTGTTTTAATGTGCTTTGGGAAGGCAGTAACGAACATTGAATGTATTTTTAAGCTCAAAGGCGTTGGCGGAATGTGAATATTTTCAGTGCATGAATAAGGTTACTGGCTGGTTTCTTTTTTATAATTCTTGCTTTATTATAATGTCGAGAATGGTGGAGGTTCTGTATGTTATGATTATGCCTAGTTTGTTTTGTATATGACTCCATATTTTTGTAATATCTTGTCAGTTAATTTTATTTGTGAATCATTGTTTTGGGTTTGTCCCCTAAATCTTTATTATGATCTGATGATGAACTTCTTCTTCTTAGTGAGCAGTGGTGGCCCAGTGGTATCGGCCGCGACTTACAAGCTGTAGGTCGTGGGTTCGAGCCCAGGCAGGCGCTTTACTTTGTGTAAATTATTTCATCACCACTGCTCTCAAAACGGTGAAGGAAAACATCGTGAGGAAACCGACATGTCCTAGAACCAAAAATTCGAACACATGTGACATCCACCAACCCGCACTGGGCCCGCGTGGTGGATTATGGCCCATTTCCTCTCACAGAGAGGAGGCCTGTGTCCCAGCAGTGGGAACATAATAGGCAGATGATGTGATGTGATGTGATGTGATGGACTTCTGGGATTGAAAATAATGTTATTCATTACCAATATTATGTTAGCAAATCATAAGCGGTTCAGAACGTCGTAAGCCAAACTCAATCCAAAAAATAATGATTGTAAATTATTCGTTTTATTTTCTTCGTCAAAGCCAATTCCAAAATTAATTATTTTAACATAAAAGCACCTCTACAATATACTGAGCACTTTATTTATTAACTTACTTTACTTTTATTAAGAAACGACACCCTAGGTTTACTTGCAGCGCCTTTCCACTTAGCTGCAGTCAAACTTCATTGGTGGTGAGCTTTAATACCTCCCCTGTTGAGCTGCTTGAGCTAAGTAATTCGTTCTCTCTCTATGTAAACTGTGCGGGTAGTTATTACAAGCTCTTAATATCGTGTTCTGAAGTTTGCGTTTTGAATTAGCTTTGTTGGAATATGTACGTTATAGAAATTGTTTTATCAGTTACAGATGGATTGGATAAATTATCATGGCTTGTAAGGCTATTCATTGGTCTAGTAATATTGCAAGCGAGACAACTCAGTGAGAGGTATTGGGTTCGATGCTCAGGTCGGGCAGTTTTAATGTTTTTTTTTTTGCTATTTGGCTGGTTTGACCTGTTGAGCTAAGTAATTTTTTCGCACTATATAAACTTAGGGGACATTTATAACAAACTCTTAATATCGTGTTCTGCAGTTTGCGCTTAGAATTAGCTTTATTGGAATACGTAGGTAAGCTATATAATTTGTTTTGTCAGTTATGTTTGGGTTGGATAAATTATTAAGGCTTGTATAGATTTACTATACAGTAATACTGCAAGCGTAATAACTGAGTGATTCTTAACTGGGATCAGGCGTTCGTGTTCACCGCGTGCCTCTAAGAGACGTCAGAAGAAACTGACGGAGTTCGCTAGGGCCGATGCCTGTCTGGGACGCGGATAAATTCAAAAAGAGAGTTACAGCGGCTCTAGCACAAGCAACTGAAGAAAAAAGGGTGGGTTTTAGTCTGTTAAAGTCTGAAACGCCTTCACGTTTCACCCAGAGCGAGAAGTAATTGGATGATTTTCCACCTCAAAAAACCTTATCAAAAAATAAATAAATATAAAAAATTAAGTTATCCACGTATCAAAATTGATGAGTTTCGGATGTGAACATAATTCTCAGCGAAAGAGACCCCGAAATCGGACACAAATAAAAGCACTCAATTCCTTAGTTATTTAACGTGAATATACGCTTAAACTTAATATCTTATTCGATCATTTTTATTTAAGTAATCCACTTTAATTGGTAATAAGAATTTAAGAAAGAAAGGTACGTAACAAAAATTGTATACACTTATATCGAAAAGGTATCGCACCGTATTGGATTGAATAGTATGGCTACTTATTAATTTACCTATTAATGTTGAAAATAGTTATAGGTTCCATTTCTACGACTAATTGGCACGTTGATTGCACGTTTCATTAGTTCGAATCATGGACACATTAATGTTTCGGTATGAATCTGTAATAACGATTTCGTATATGTAGAATTAATTTACTGAGCATTTTGTCACTTGATTAGCTGCTAGCTTTTCCGAACGTGTGAAAGGCGAAAATTATTCGACAGGATTAGAAAAGTATTATTGAAGTAAAAACTGTCGTATTAGGTATGATTGTATTCCCCCCGGTGGGTTCCCGCATTGTCGAGGCGGTGGGGGCTCAGTAACCGTAGCTTGGTCAGCCTCGGTGAAGCGAAGAGGAACCCGAGAAGAGGCCGCTCGTCAGGGTTTTTGTCGATAAGCCGACGACGTAGCAGCCAACATGTAGGTTGCGGTGCTGCTTGGGCGACATCGCAACTGAAGTGGGCCGAGATTGTGCCGCCGGCCGGTGTTTTTCATCATTAGGTAGGTGATTGTTAACGAGTTGTAATGGTTACAATATTATTGATCAGCCCACAAATAGAAGCTCCTGTGGCTTGAAATGTTATTCAATCATGCACATAGTTCTCAACCTTTGCCAAGTAATGTCAAGAGGCCATTGAAAAGATATTTTTATTGAGCTTCTTTCTCATCTTTTCTAAGATATCTTAGTTACTTAGTTCTGGGTCAACATGGATACGCCAGAACGCATTAACACCATGACAACCAATCGTTGATCTTGAAAAGCGGACATCTTTAGCAAAGATCTGAGATAGAATTTATATGTATTTTCACCTATTTCCAAGTTACTTCTGTCTACGACTTAGGGCCGTAGCCGATTTATACGACACCGCTCCCTACCGCCAAATTAATGTTCATTTAAATGTAAGCTTCAGGGCGTCCTCTGTAGATACATTTTACATTGACAGCGCAAATTAATAGACAGCTCGCTGTAAGTGGGCTTACCTCCATCTTACGTGCGTGCGTGAGCCGTGCGGGTGTGTGAGTTTAGCTTCGCCCGGATGTTCAAGGCCATTGGGGCATAAATACGCCTTAATTAGGCTTTTTTTCGCAACAAATGTCTTTATTTCCTATATTGTAAGGGAACGAACACCCAGATTAAAGTGTCCTTTGTTCTTCTCCAGGTCATGGTCTACCTGATGTCCAAGTTTCATCCGAATCTGATCAACAACCTCAGCGGATTGATTCCAAACATCCAAACATCTACAAATCCAAATACACAATTATTTCACACTTATCATTTATGTAGGATAGGAAGTATATTTACTTAATTTGAAGAACCCTAAGACCCTAACCGAAATAAATGTAGATTCTCTTAATAACATATTTTTATGAAATTTAATCCTTTGTTTTCACAATACAAAATAAATTAATAACGTTTGTAGCAATCAGGGAAACTAAATCAAGGGTACAGATGATATATCTAATCGCCCGTCAATGTTGGTTTGATGTATTTGTACAACCAACAAAAGAGACTAATGTTTTGGATTTTTAGTAGAGTTGTTTGTAAATTCTTCCTCCCTCCTCGCGTCGTGTTCTTCATTACTGAGGATCCGTTATTCCTTCATTGCAGTAATAACCACTTTGCCTGTCTATTGCGTCGTCGGATGAGCGGTCTTGTTCTGACCATCTGATTGGACTGCAGGCTTTAAGACGTTTCCCATCGAACAAACATTGTCAACTAACACGTAGGTAGGTACATTCCCGTACATGACTAATCGTAAACATCTTACGTAGGGTAAACATCTAGTCGGTGGCAGTTCACTTAACTGTTTTGTCAACATTACAGTATCCTGAATTTGATATCAGACGTGGAAATTATAGCATTACGTGAATATGCGTGGTTTCCGAACTCTAATGGCATCATTTTACATTTTCTGCTCCATAGATAATACACATTCACATTAGGGCCACGTTTGTACTACGACTCGTCTCCTGAAATACTCCTTCAAAACTGAATTTTAAACGGCGGTGTTCAGTGGGCTTAGTACAAGTTCTTGCGGGCGTGTATCTTGCATAAAAGTGTGCAAGCAGCAGGGCTTGATTTAGCCGCACGCTAACCAGGCTCTAGCCTGAGGCGCGAGCACCGAGGCGGCGCCGAACATGCCTTGGTACAAGTAGCTAGCATATGCCATTGGGCCATAATAACTTCTGATTTTGGAATGTCAAATGGTATTACTACTTGAATTCGGGCAAGAGAGATGCTTTTTAGGTACTTACGTGTCTTTTGCAGGTCTGTCGGTAATTACGGCACACAACCGGCCAATAATGTTTGGAAGTCTTTACGCAAAATATTAATCTTCTGCACGTTCCGCAAGCCAAGATCTGATCGTCCTTTGTTTTCCAGCATTTAAAGGATATTTTTGTTTTCCAACAAACATTTCAAACCACTGTCTTTTTGTAGATGTATTGCTGCGTACAGCAATTACTATTATCTAAACCATAATCACTGTCCTGCACTTGTCCCATTATACTAACAGTCGGCGCACATGTTTTATTCTTGCATTCTCCTCTAGCAACCGCTATGCCCTCCCTTTTATTTCATATCATTCTTGACATAGCCCATTCATCCATAACTGTTTGAATCACCTGTGTTGCATACCTTCTCATTACCATCATCATCATTGCAGCCGAGAGACGTCCACTGCTAAACGTAGACCTCCCCCAAGTGTCGTCACATTGACCTGTACCATGCGTCGCGCATCCAACGGATTCATCATTCAAACATAACCATACTAGTACTTACTTAAGAGTCAGTTTAGATTTGTACTAAACTACCATTAAAAGTAGTAGCCTACCTTAGTAGATAGGTATTATGTTTACGGTTCACGATAAATAAAATCATAAATCCGTGGGTGAAATGTGTGCAGGGTCTGACAAACGATTATTGCTGCTCTAAATCTTGGAACGGAATATCTTCGTCCTGACTTTAAATTTTAGAGCATTTTTGCTGACGATATTGTGAAGGAAATAGTTTTAGGATTTTCAGGGTATTTCAGCTTTTAAGATGAAAGTTAGCTGTATAGCTTTAAAACTTCTATCTTACACCTGCCTTATGATTTGCAAATCATCAAATTTAGAAGCCGGCCTGGTAGGCCACTTGGGGTTCACCAAATATCGCGATATTGGAGGCACCCATATTGCCGCAATTCGGGCACCAATCTAAGCAACGGCCTTTTTTGTTATCTATGGGAAACCTTTAAAAGGCGCCTAAACTTTTTGAGGAAAGACCGGGGACATCACCCGGTTATCATCATCAGCACATAGAGCCCGTGATGTTTATTATATCCATGCCATAGTAACTACGCTACCATTGTGAATTACTCCGCGAACTCCACCGTACGCGGCACCGTCGCGGCTCCGTGCGTCGCACCGCGCAGTGCTCCCGCTCGGCAAGTCGGCAGTTGATATTTCTGTTATTGTTCTTCGAACTTTATAGTTTTTTTCTAAATGTGTAATATTAATATTGTTTAATATTAAAAAGGCATGTTTATAATAGGTAAAAAAGTTTCGGTAAATTTCACGGTGACGGCGCCGCGCCGTGGTGATGTGTCCGCGACCTAACGACTGTCAAAGATCTGAGGATCTACTCTCTAAGCGCGAAGTCCGCAGTTTCGGTCTTCGTTACGGGCGTTTCCTACTCCGTATCACATAGGGACGCATGATGCGTTCGGGTACTACTAATGAATGACAACACAATTTCACCGTTGTATCTACTTCCGATGTGTTTTTACCCGTCCGAAAAATTTAATCATTACAGATAAAGATGATTTATTTGTCAAAACATGTGTTTATACATTCACTTCTTATTTAGCGCTTACAAATATGTTTTTCCAAAACGAGGCGTAAATGTATGTTTTTTTTACGCCTCGTGTAGCAAAACATATTTGCTTATTTTTTTATTTGTTTATTTAATAAGTGGGGTGCTTGGACAGGAAACCTCCCCGAGTGCCCGTGGGCTGGAGTTTCCTTTTGGATGCGTCCGGGGGGAAGGCCAGTGTCTGGGACGGTGCACCCTGTGGTACGGACAATGACTCCTCATTAGGTACTATGTGCCTAAGGGGTCTCGTTGCCCGTATGCCAATATCCTGTCAGAGATTAGAAGTCGGAAGAACGCTCCAACGTGTTTCCCTCTGCGCTCTAAGCAGAGACGCACAGTGGCGGAGTAAGAGCGGGCTAGGTGTGCACTAACCCTGCCGCCAGGCAGGCAGGAGGAAGTATTGCTCCTTCTTCTGCCACCGCTAGTCAGAAGATAGTCACGGTCATGTCTCTGACTGTTGACGGCGGTCGAGGATCTTGGCTTAACCGCCCGGGTCGCGAGTAAGAAAACCTCTATAAAAATGAGTGATGCGGGGTCGGAGTCCGACGCCACATCTAGCGCAAAGGGCTCACAGAGCTCGGGGTGCGAAGAGGTGGGGGCTGCTGCGAAGAACTTAAGGTTCTTCCGGAAGCGCCCCAAATCGGGAGATGGCCTAGGCTCACCCTCTGATATCGAGCTGGCCTCGGTCCAAAAGATCCCCACCAGTAAGCGGGGTGGTGGCTGAGATAGAGGAGTGCGGAGGGGGCTCACCGCCCAGGAGGTTACCCAGCGAGCCGAGAGGCTTGCTGCAGAGGGGCGCCACCCCGGATTGACCAGCCGCAGGGCTGTCCTTTCGGGATCTTCTAGCTGTGAACTGGATTCCGAGCTGGATTTGGATTCGGAGCGAGCGGCCAGGTTCGCAGAGGTCTTGGGAACCGCAACCCGAGATGTGGCCTTGAAGAAGAATATCCGAAATGCGGATGGAGGTCACCCGCTTGAAAGCCGACATGGAACTTCTCCAAAAGGAGAACGAGAAGCTGCGAGTGGACTTGGCCGGGCTCCGAGAAGCCGCCCCCCGGGATATGCCACAGGGACGGCGCAGCACGGGCAAGTTCAGACCTTACCTGCAGAAGACCGGGTTCTGAACCTGGTGCGGCAGGAGACTTCCAGAATTAGTTTTTTGCTCTGGACGCCATTGTCCTGCGCCCCCCGCTAGCTGCGAGCCAGACGACCCCGGGCCAGCTGAAGGTGGCCTTGTTTGCCGCCATCGCGGCTACCGCGGCCAAACCGGGCTCATCGGAACAGGCTAATCGCTTGGCCATGCCGGAAACCGCGAGGGGAGCGGAGCAGCTTCACAGGCAGCGAGTGCCCCAGCCCAGGTGGCGGGTCGGGCGCCCCAATCTCTGCCGTCTCCTGAAACTCCTACGGCCGACGCCAAACGGCAAGTGGCCGGGGAGAAGAAGAAGAAGGTGAGCAAGGCAGCAAGGGCGGCCAAAAGAAAGGAGAGGCGAAAGCGGCGCAAGGAGCGAAGCATCGTGGCTAGGCTCCGCGCTCCGAAATCCGCAGCTGTAGTGATTACACTACAGCCGGAAGCGGCAAAGGAGGGCGTATCCTACCACGAAGTGCTAGCCAAAGCGAGGGCGGCAGTGAATCTGAAGGAGGGCATCCGGGTTAGGGTCACCGCGACTGGGCGACTGGATTCTGAAAGTGCATGGTGCAGCCAGTGGCCCGACCACCGACGCTCTGGCCGAAAGGCTCAGGGCGTCCTTAGATGCGGACGAGTTCCGAGTGTCCAGGCCCATCAAATGCGCAGACATGTGAATTCTGGGCCTGGACGACTCTGTGATGGAGGCAGAGGTGGTGGCCGCCGTCGCCAGGAGGGGGGGTGCTTAGCCGAGCAGGTGAGGGCAGGCATCACACGTCATGACGCCACGGGGATGTGAGCCGTTACGGTGAGCTGCCCCGTCTCGGCAGCCCACAAAATAGCCGGGGAAGGCCGAAGGCTCTTGGTGGGCTGGGTTTCCACGCAGGTAAAACTGTTGGAACCCAGACCTCTGAGATGCTTCCGTTACCATGTGCGCAACCACGTGGGAGCTCAATGCACCTTGGAGGTGGACCGTAGCGACCATTGCTTCCGCTGTGATCAGCCCAGTCACAAGGCCGGTTCGGGCAATGCTACGCCGCTCTGCGTCGTATGTGCGGCATCTGGCAAGCCAGCCGATCACTGGGCCGGTTGCAAGACCTGCGCTCCACCTGCCAAGGTCAGGCGCTAAACACGAAGGAATCTCGGCATGTATTGGATGGTAACCCATCCACTGACCGACCTCGGCAAGCGTTGCTTAACCTCGGAGATCGTCCGGTGCGGCTGTTATAACTTAGCTACTAGCCCCTCATTCCTAGGCAGTACCATTTCTTCGATGGAATATTAATATTTCTATTAGAAGTTTTTCTTCAAGAACATCCTGTGGTGTTCATTCCACATGTCTTAGTTTACTTACGTTTTTAATACACTTTACAAATTTCAAATTGAAATTGAAAAAGAAAAAAATTGACTTTTGAAATTGTATCAACTCATGTTTCTCATTTTTATGTATTCTTTGATAATGTATACACCTGAAAAGCATACGATTTGTTTTAAAATCTAAAACTATTATATTATTTTATACTCTGACATTTTTATCCGACATGACATATGTCTATTTTATTTTCTTAAGCCATAGACATAAGATACCATGGACTATAGCTTCTTTAAGCTCGTTGTACATTATAATTTTCATAATAAGGGCAGCTGCACTGCCCCCTCTGTAAACCGTTTTATTTCGTTTGTCATGATTTCTTAATTGATATTTGAATTTAAAATTTAGAAGACATGTCGGAACGAAGAAAAACGAGCGTCACTTTTTTAGTTTTGAATCTAGACTGAATGGAAAAGTCGGTTAACTACTGAGTACTATAATACCAAGTGTATTTCTGTGAATTTCCAGCTTGTGTAAAAGATACTACTATCTGAAGTGCTCTAATTAAATATATTGTGTATGGTTCCCTAAAGAGTGCATTATTTCTTGGACCTTACCCTCAACGGTCATTTCTTGGCATCAAAGGCCTCGCTGTTTGACGTATTGAGTCATAGCCGGCCTCCACACCCCTTGGTGCCTACCTACCTGCCCGATTGCCTGCCTTGACCATCTACCCTAGCTGCCTGTGCCTGCACCTGTGCAACTGCCTACCTGCCCGATTGCCTGCCTTGACCATCGACCCTCGCTGCCTGCTCACCTCCCTACTAGCCCGATTGTCTGGTTGTCCGTTGTGGTGACTGCTCACCTGCCTACCTCGGGCATTCCACGTCTTCCTGCCCGTCCATCTGCCCACGTCGTGCGAAGCCGGGCCTTAATTTTGTTATCTATATTCTTTTTCTTAATTTTAATTTATAATTACTTTTATTAACGTGGCTTACGTATAGCTTATCTGAGCAATACGTAACGTTACAATCCATAAACTACAAACTTAGAATTATTCTAAGACCACAAACATGATTTCAGCCAAATAACTCAATAATAAACATGCAAATACTTGTAACACATCTTTATAAACAGAATCCAATTACGTCACTTACGACCTTTGATTATTCAGCACTGGGTTAAATGTAATTTACATAACATAAAAGTTTGCTCATCACACACACATAGTAACAACGTACTCTACTCAATTTTCTGCTCACATAATATTAGTGAGTTCTTTTTAGGGTTCCGTACCCAAAGGGTAAAAACGGGACCCTATTACTGAGACTTCGCTGTCCGTCTGTCTGTCTGTCTGTCTGTCTGTCTGTCTGTCTGTCTGTCTGTCACCAGGCTGTATCTCATGAACCGTGATAGTTAGACAGTTGAAATTTTCACAGATGATGTATTCCTGTTGCCGCTATAACAACAAATACTAAAAACAGTATAAAATTTATATTTAAGGAGGGCTCCCATACAACAAACGTGATATTTTTGCCGTTTTTTGCTCGATATTAATAACGGCAACAGGTAGACGCTTGAAATATTCACAGAATATTTAGTTGTATATTCTCTTCAAAAAATAATAATTATTAAATTAAAATGAAATAAATTAAGGGGGGCTCCCATACAACAAACGTGATTTTTTTGCAGTGTTTTGCGATAATGGTACGGAACCCTTCGTGTGCGAGTCCGACTCGCACTTGGCCGGTTTTTATTTATTTTGTTTGACCTTGACATTAAACGAGGGAAATTTGTTCCACGTTTAGCTAAAGAATGTAGGCAGAATGTGTGAAATGACATTTGTTGGTGCAATTGAAACTTTTTTTATTTATCCGTTGGGGGTAATACCACAGAATAAATAATAGTACAAGTACAGAAGACTCACTTCGTGCAACAATTCATTGAAATAGAGACTCCTGCTAGTTAGCAACAAAGTGCAATTCAGCTCGCATAAGCGCTCAGTGCCTAACGTGATATTCACCTAAACGTTGCCGTTCTCTTCTAACGCGTATCTCCGTCGCTGTCTGGCGCGGTTTGACTCGGCTCGTAAGGGTTGTCGACTTGCCGCTTTCGCTTACATCCACTATCTACCTACTTAACCACGTAATCTTTCTTATGTTTGATGCCTATGATTACACGGTCAAGTAGGTAGATAGACAATGAATATTATAGACCGTCATTTTGTTTGGTACTTAACAAATGAAAACTAGGTTACCTAAACTTCATTTACTATAACATTAGACATTTAAATAAGCCCATTTTACAGCCCGGTCAATCGATTTTGACTTCTATTGCGTTGGTGATACGACAAATGGAAGCTGTAGGAAACAGTTGGTTTTGGTAACAGATTTGTGATTTTTATATCATTCTTATATCATCGAGATAGAACACAAAATCGGTTGAACGGGCTGTAAAACGAGTTGTAAAGACGTCTAATGTTATTTCAAATTGAGTATAGGTACCTACCTCTTTGTTTACTCTTTAGTGATATTTTTTGTTAGTTTATTTAAAGTTGGCTTGAAGAACTCTTACGAAATATTTTTTGTTTGTTCGTTAGGTATAAGTAAGTACCTAGTTTTATATACAAACGTTAACTTTAACAAGTGCGTACACTCAGGCTATTGGTAAATTCATAGGCTAAGTAGGTAACTACTTAGGCAATTATAATTTATTTTAAACTGGATCTAAAGCGTTTATTTTTATGTTAACAAAACAGTAACCATTCAATAAAAAAAAACAAATCAAATTATATTTGTGAACAACACGAAAATCTAAAATATCTAAGTAGGTGGGTACCTATTTAGGTATTTCACACACCTATTCATTCTTTTAGGAACACCAAAATGCTTTAATTTTTATACAAAACTCGTACACATTATGCACCTACTACCGATAGTTACAGATTATTTATGTAATGATTTAAATAGGTACAACAAAATAGCTTACCTTTCGAAATCTTTCGGTACTTTAAAAAAACTTAATATCGATTCATTGTTCTTTGCTTTATTTAAACACCCGTAAACACAACAATATATTTTAAAGGCCTTAGAAGTACGTTTAGAAGTCATCGTTATTTGCTGCATAATATAAATAACGTGGCTAACGTGCGAGCCGAGCGGTAAGCGGCAACCTAATGCGTTATTCCCTCTGCAAGGTACCGCCGGCCGATCGTACCTAAACTGCGGAGTGACACCCCCCTGGTAATACTGATTTAATTTTGATTTAGGTTTTCGCCTGTGCTCTTCTGCAAAACAAGCCCCGGAAGTTGATTTAGTGTATTTTTGTCTGAAATTCTTCTTATGATATCTACTAGGAAACTCGAAAGCAAGTATTTAATCGGGTACAGCTGAATAAGTCCTTTTGTACCTACCCATTTATGATTATTCGCGTGGATATAGTTTATGTGAACTTCATGGTTTCATGACAATTTTTATTATTAAAGTCCAAAATTGAGCTCCTTGATAATCTATACTATAAGTTCTTTTATTCAAAAAAAAGGCTTAAAATATAAAAAGGGCTTAAAATTGCAATTTTCGTTAAAAAGAGAACTTCCATTTGAATTAAAACACTATTAGCAAAGTTTTCATTTTGTAAAATTGTATGAAAGCAAAATCCCGGGGACTTTAACACATTTTAAAAAGACTTCAATGCAATTTGTTTACTTAAAGCCTTACATTTTTCTTATAAAAATGTTGATTTAACACAACTTTAGCGAGAATACATCTCAAAGTGACTGTTTTTAATAGAAACATGATTATGTAAATGTTTTGCTTTATAATGAAAAATGCACAAGCGTCGCAGTGTAAAAAAGATGGCCAATTAACATGCTAAATAGTGTAGCACAAAGATTTTGTGTAATATTTTTTTGACAAGAAAATTAAGCTTTCTTTGAGAACTTATATCGTGGGTAGGGTAGAACTGCAGGTAGGGTAGAACTGCAGGGTTTTTGAGCAAGGTTATTCAAGGCGAAAAGTTGATAGCTGAGTAGGCAAGCAGTGGTGGCCCAATGGTAACGGCCGCGATCTTCAAGTTGTAGGTCGTGGGTCCGAACCCAGTCGGGCACTTCAGGCGTTTCACACACGGCACCGCGCACTGCCGCGGTCGAGCATTGCTCTCCCCTCCGCGTCCGCTGGCGGTGCGCGGTGCCGTGTGTCAATCGCCTTACCTGCTCTCGAAATGGTGAAGGAAAACATCGTAAGGAAACCGGCTGTGAATGTCTTAGGATCAAAAATTCGAAGACATGTGAGATCCACCAACCCGCACTGGGCCCGCGTGGTGGATTACGGCCCATTCCCTCTCACAGAGAGGAGGCCTGTGTCCCAGCAGTGGGAACATTAAAAGGCTGATTATGCTGATGGGTAGGTGAGGCTTGCTGAGAAAACACCGAGAGTATGTATAAAAAGTTTCAGGTAGGATCTCTTTAGTCAGGCCTCCACTTTCAGATTTCCAAAAAGAGCACTTAACGTGCAGTGCCGTTCATATACATTTGATCGGGTGTGGCTTGACGCAAAATGGCATAGGTAGGCAAATCAGGCGAAGAAAATGATTGTGAGGTTTTCCTATATTTGATGACTTTAAAAAATTGTCTAGACCGAACTTTTCTCCCTCGCTATTTGGCTGCGAGACTCTTTGGAATTAGACTTCATTGTATGAAAAATTAAATCTAAAACAATGTCTTTATTATTCAAATAATTAAGAGCAATTCTTGGAATACAAACAATACCGTTGGAAAAAGCTTTCACCATCTAATGACATTTAAAGACAAAAAAAAATATTTCCCGGTAATTCGATTACGGTATAGCTGATTTTGCCGCGTCATCAGTCGATTCTCCGGATTAGAATTATATTATACCTCTTCAAAACCAAGACATTTCTAAGAAGTCTTTGACAATTACACGAATCTACATCAAAAGGAAACTATAGGTATTGTAGGACTGTCGCCGACACCGTAACAAAGAACCTTAATTATTCTTAATCAAATATTATTGTCCTTATAAATCTTAACACGCCCGGAATTAGTTTGGGGACCAAAATTGGGTTTTTTTGAAGAGTTGTCCGCTCTTAAATGTAGTGTACTTAATTGAACTGGAGATGCCACACTATCTCTTCTCTAAATAAGTAGCCACCACGCAACCGATTTTGAAACAATTTTCACTAATAGAAAACAAAAGTATTTGTATATAAATTGTTCTGTGCGAAGCCGGGCAGGTCGCTAGTTTATTTTATATTTTGGATCCGTAAAAGACTAAAATCTTGTGTGGGTATTTCAGCGGGGATGGCGATTTAAATAAAAATGCTTAAAATGGTTTACTCATCCAGTGTATTCTCATATCAAATACACCGTTACACAGAACACAGTTTATGGAAAATAGTTTATGGAAAATAGTTTATAGAACACAGTTTATAGAATACAGTTTATACAATACAGTTTATAAAGCACTTACCCTAATACTTCGATCGTCGACTCTGTCTCTGTCACCTCTGACCTAGACTAGAGTCAAGAGCAAACCCAACACAAAAAAAAAAAAAAAAACTTATTAATGACGCCTCGATCAAAAATAGACTGACTTTGATGGCATGAGCCACACTATTTATAACCTCGGAATGGGCGGGAAACGAGAAGTGCAAACTTATCGTTTACCAACCTGACAAAAAACAGTCCATCTTTGTTGCAAGCGTAAAAATATCAACAAATTATTGCCAACATAGAAAAATCACTTAGTGTGCTCAATTAAAAATAAATATCGCAAACAGTATAAAATGTCAAATGTCAATCTCTTTCCAAGAATTACAGAATTGAAGAATCGAAAGATTCAAAATATCAAACCATTTTCAATGTAGCTTTCTACTGACAAATGAATTAAAAAAAAAAACAGAAGACTCAAGTAAAATCTCTAACACAATTTAAATTCAGAAAAACTCTCGAAACGTCAGAGAAACGGCAACAATTACATTAAATGCATGAACGACACAGACAATACACCGCATTTCAGAGCATGAAGAATTAAACTTTAAACTGCTCCAAGCCCAAAGAGGCTTTGTTAGTCCATATTCACTTGGGTACGACGGGTAATTAAATAATTTCTCCAACAAAAAGCCCTCTCAAGTTAAATGTTCATAGGGGCTTGTAAAGTGACCTTTACATTTACGACCTGTCTGTAAGTTGGGGGAGAATTGAATGTGAAAAGTCTTACGTGCTTTCTAAGTTTTTAATTAGTGTCTGTTATGGTTGTGAACTTATTTTTAAACGTATTTAGCTCAGTCTTTTTGTCGAATGTAAGTGAATGGCATGTTTCTTTAGCTATCTTTCTAAAACGTTTGCAGCCTGACAATGTAACTCACCAGACTGAAAAAAAAATTCAATATGTAAATAGTCTACAAAAATAAGAATAAAATAAGAAAATCATTTCTTCAACGTATTTTACACAGCCTTAGATGTACAACGTAAGCACAGATAATAATATAATACTACAGTACAGATACCCAATCCCATACAAATAAATGTCACTTCCTTAATTCCGGCTATTGGTCGGGCTATTTTTTCTTTCTCCATATTTTTTACAGGCGGCACCAGTGACTCATTAATAGCCCGAGACTTTGGTTTTCTAACGCCATCTAGTAGTTTGCCTAATAACTAAATGATATGGCAATTTGAGCGAGGAATTGCATCAGGTACCTACAGAGAGACGATATTTGCCAGTTGTCTTAGACGATATTTGCCAGAACGCTTACTTCGTATTCGTAATAATAACATTAGGTATGATCAGGACAAACTCCGCTCAGACCGCGGTAACTTCTTAAATCTAAGTGATCGCATTGTGTAGCCAATTTCACAATATCCACGAATATTCCAAATCAATCAATACTATAGAATTCCTAGTAGAAATAAATGTAGGTAGGTAGCCTGCTTCGGCGGTAAGGGATCCGTTCGAATGACATGAAGTAGGTTTTGAAGAGGTATATATAATTCTAATCCGGAGAATCGACTGATGAAACGGCAAAATCAGCTATACCGTAATCGAATTACCGGGAAATATTTTTTTTTTCTTTAAATGTCATTAGATGGTAAAAGCTTCCGACGGCATTGTTTATATTCCAAGAATTGAAGTTAATTATTTGAATAACAAAAACATTGTTTCAGATTTAATTTTTCGTACAATAAAGTCTAATTCCAAAGAGATTCGCAGCCAAATAGAGAGGGAGAAAAGTTCGATCTAGACAATTTTTTAAAGTCATCAAATATAGGAGTTCTGTATGGTGACGGACGTAAAGAATTTCACCATCCCATATCTTCCCGTGGGTGTCGTAAGAGGCGACTAAGGGACACACCAGAGAATGGGCAGCAGCGTTCTCTGTGCACTTTATCAACAAACTGCGATCGCCAACCCGCCTGCCAAGCGTGGCGATTATGGCAAAACCCCCCAAACCTTATGATCAGCACAAAGAAAAAACGGCCCCGAGTGCCCGGCAGCCCGTCTACCCTCGGCTACGGTAGCGGTCGAGGCGATGGCGTGGCAAGGGGTGCTAAGAATCCCCGGAGTGGACCCGGCTACCCCAATAAACACCGACGACTGGACCTGGGAACATATAACACGCGAACACTCCGGACCGACGAGAAGATAGCCGAACTGGAGGAAGAATTGAGTAGGTTGCGATGGAGTATTATAGGGTTATCTGAAGTCCGAAGAGAGGAGGAGGACTCGATAATCCTCAAATCCGGTAACCTGCTCTATTTCCGAGAGGGTGACCGACAGTCCCAGGGTGGTGTCGGGTTTATCGTCCACAAGTCCCTTGTGAACAACGTGGTGAAGATCGAGAGTGTGTCGACCAGGGTGGCGTACCTTATACTCAGAATATCCGCAAGATATTCGCTGAAGGTCATACAGGTCTACGCCCCGACCTCGGCACACCCCGACAACGAGGTAGAGACCATGTATGAGGATATCTCTAGAGCCATGCATGGTTTCAAAACTCACTTCACCGTTGTCATGGGGGACTTCAACGCAAAACTGGGCAAACGAGACGTGGATGAGCTGCAAGTGGGGCAATTTGGAGTTGGACGCCGGAACCACCGGGGTCACCTACTGGCCAGTTTTATGGAGAAGGAGGGCCTCTACATGATGAACTCCTTCTTCAGAAAGCGTGAGCACAGGAAGTGGACCTGGCAAAGCCCCGATGGTGCAACTAAAAACGAGATCGACTTCATCATGTCAACCAAGAAGCAAGTGTTCAATGATGTCTCTGTGATCAATTCGGTGAAAACCGGGAGCGATCACCGCATGGTAAGAGGCACATTGAACATTAATGTTAATCTTGAAAGGTCTCGACTGGTGAAGTCCACGCTCCGTCCAGCACAGATCCAGGTCCAAAACCCCGAGAACTTTCAGCTCGAACTCCAGAATCGTTTCGAGTGCCTAGGAAGCTCCGTGGACGATTACAGCGATGGGTTCGTGGAAGCTGTCCATACGGTCGGGTCTAAGTTTTTCAAGACCCGCCGTACAGATAGGAACAAAAAACTCTCTGATCCTACTCTCAAGCTAATGAAGGAGAGGCGTGAGATGATCCTGCAGTCTTCAGACGATGCGGTGAAATACCGGCAGCTAAATAGGCGGATCTCAAAGTCCTTGAAAAGCGACCTCCGCCGCTTTAATACTGAGCGTATAAAAGACGCGATTGAGCGGAATAAGGGCTCCAAGGTCTTTGCAAGAGATCTGTCTATAGGGCAGAGCCAGCTCACGAAACTGAAGACCGATGATGGCAGGATCGTTTCCGCCAAACCAGAGCTTCTGAGGGAGATCGAGAGATTCTTTGGGCAGCTGTACACGTCAACCAGTAAACCCGTCGCGAATCTAGCGAATGACCCTAGAGCTAGATTGACCCGACACTATACCGAAGACATTCCGGACGTCAGCCTGTATGAGATTAGGATGGCTCTGAAACAGCTTAAGAACAACAAGGCACCGGGTGACGACGGAATTACGGCCGAACTCCTGAAGGCGGGTGGAAAACCAATCCTTAAGGCCCTTCAGAAGCTGTTTGATTCCGTCATACTCGAAGGGAAAACGCCACAGGCATGGTGCAGGGGTGTGGTGGTACTCTTCTTCAAGAAGGGTGACAATGCCTTACTGAAGAACTATAGGCCCATCACACTTCTTAGCCATGTCTACAAGCTGTTTTCAAGAGTCATCACGAATCGTCTCGCGCGCAGGTTTGACGATTTCCAGCCTCCCGAACAAGCCGGATTCCGTAAAGGCTTCAGCACCGTAGACCACATACATACGCTGCGGCAGGTTATACAGAAGACCGAAGAGTACAACCTGCCTCTCTGTTTAGCGTTTGTGGACTACGAGAAAGCCTTCGATTCGATCGAGACTTGGGCTGTACTGCAGTCTCTCCAACGGTGCCAAATTGACTACCGGTACATCGAAGTGTTGAAGTGTTTATACAAAAACGCCACCATGTCAGTTCGACTTCAGGATCGGACCTCGGAACCAGTCCTTTTGCAGCGAGGTGTGAGACAGGGAGACGTATCTCCGAAGCTGTTTACCGCTGCACTGGAGGATGTCTTCAAGGTTCTGGACTGGAGAGGGCTAGGCATCAACGTCAATGGCGAGTACATCACTCACCTTCGGTTTGCTGACGATATAGTGGTTATGGCTGAGACCATGGAGGACCTCAGTACAATGCTCGATGACCTCAGTAGAGCTTCCGGAAGAGTGGGTCTTAGAATGAACATGGACAAAACCAAGGTAATGTTGAATGCCCATGTTACACCCACTCCTATCAAGGTAGGAGACTCTACACTCGAAGTTGTGGGCGACTATGTCTACCTGGGACAAACGATCCAGTTGGGTAGGGCCAACTTCGAGAAAGAGGTCAACCGTCGAATCCGACTCGGCTGGGCAGCGTTCGGGAAGTTGCGCGGTATCTTCTCGTCCAACTTACCACAGTGTCTCAAGACGAAAGTCTATGACCAGTGTGTGTTGCCAGTGATGACATATGGCTCTGAGACGTGGTCGCTTACAATGGGCCTCATCAGAAAACTTACAGTCACTCAAAGGGCAATGGAGAGGGCTATGCTCGGCATTTCCTTGCGTGATCGAATCAGAAATGTAGAGATCCGCAAGAGAACCAAGGTTACCGACATAGCCCGAAGAATTGCCAAACTTAAGTGGCAGTGGGCAGGGCACATTGCTCGCAGAACGGATGGCCGATGGGGCAGAAAGGTTCTGGAGTGGCGACCGCGAACCGGAAGACGTTGCGTTGGAAGGCCTCCTACCAGGTGGACCGATGACCTGGTGAAGGTTGCGGGAATCCGCTGGTTGCGAGATGCACGGGACCGGTCAATGTGGCGACGCTTGGGGGAGGCCTATGTCCAGCAGTGGACGTCTTTCGGCTGATATGATGATGATGATGATGATGATGAAATATAGGAAAACCTCACAATCATTTTCTTCGCCTGATTTGCTTACCTATGTCATTTTGCATCAAGCCACACCCGATCAAATGTATATGAACGGCACTGCACGTTAAGTGCTCTTTTTGGAAATCTGAAAGTGGAGGCCTGACTCCTATCCTATCTGAAACTTTTCATATATTATATTCTCGTTGTTTCCTCAGCAAGCCTCACCTACCCATCATCATAATCAGCCTTTTAATGTTCCCACTGCTGGGACACTGGTCTCCTCTCTGTCTTCTCCATATTTTTTACAGGCGGCACCAGTGACTCATTAATATCCCGAGACTTTGGTTTTCTAACGCCATCTAGTAGTTTGCCTAATAACTAAATCATATGGCAATTTGAGCGAGGAATCGCATCATGTACCTACAGAGAGACGATATTTGCCAGTTGTCCTTGAACGTTTACTTCGTATTCGTAATAATAACATTAGGTATGACCGGGATAAACTCCGCTCAGACCGCGGTAACTTCTAAAATCTAAGTGATCGCATTGTGTAGCCAATTTCACAATATCCACGAATATTCCAAATCAATCAAAACTATAGAATTCCTTGTAGAATTAAATGTAGGTAGGTAGCTTGCTTCCGCGGCAACGGAATGACATGAAGTAGGTACCTACTTCATGTCATGTCAATTTTAATTGAAATAAAAATCAATTTACAATTCAATTCAAAGTCTATAACTATATTAAAATAATTACAATAAAAACTTTGATATGCTCTGTATTGTTATATCAGATAAGGGCGCGGCGTCGCTCCATTGAGAGCTTATTAACTAGTACTTTTATAGTTCAAGAAGAGCTTGATAGCAATTAGAGCTACAAGGTTATACAGCAATTGAAATACGAGTATAATAATTTACTCGTTTAGAAGTATGGGAAACGAGTTAATATTAATGAATGAAAACTAACTCTCAATGAGATCACTCTTAGACTATTTTGTAGAGTTGTAAGGCCTACCTTGAAGCATTCTATGAAAAAACCGGCCAAGTGCGTGTCGGGCCACGCGCAGTAATAGGGTTCCGAAGTTGCATAATAATGCGGACTAAGAAGAGGGTTTTTGTTGTTACATGAACATTAAAACGGTTTCAGCGGTTTTCACAACGTCTAAAAACGGGCCGGGTGAGATAGTGGTTTATCACGAGCCTATCTAATATAATATAAAAAGTTTTACTTACTCAAACTAAGGAGCAATACGTACTTAATGCTAGTACATTATCTCTACGCTTCCACACACTCCAACTCCAGCTTCATGAGAAAATGCACGTGCATATCTATTTACTAAGCCTCATTTAATTATTCTCTTACGAGATCCGACTAACTCCGTCAGAAAGGACTACTCACAGCTACTGAGTTAGTACATTTCAGATGTATTTCAGGACTGAAACACTGAAAGGTTACACACTGAAGCTCACTTTTTAATTTCGTTGACTTAGCGCGTTTATCCTTGGGTTTAGAAATGTCTGATGTCTAAGTACGGTGGAAAGGTTAATTTAATATTCTTTGATATTTTGAGTCCTATTTTTGTGGTGAAGATCTTTAAGTTAAATTACGTCATTATATTACTCTCATCTCGTCGAATTCTGAGCGTCTCGAGTCTTGTGTTCGATTTTCAGGTCGGACAGTGTTATTGGGTATTTCCATTGGAATTTCTAGCAGCTCTGTGTTTGGCAGTTGGTTGTGTTACACAACCGTGGTTGGAAATCACGTTAAGCTCTCCTTCGCCTGGTCTCTCCAGTTGCGTCGGATTGTCGTCGCATGAGACTATTTTATTTATTTTATTTTATTGTAATCGGAAAACAAACAAATTTAACGTCAAATTAACCAACTATTAACCAATTACATGTTTTCGCATTTAATTAACTATAAACAGCAAGCCTGTTAGAGAAACAAGCAATGAATTACAATGGTGGTATGTACTTTAAACAATAACATACAATCACAATAATACCTCGTCATGAGGTGCAATAATAAACAGTTATTGAACCAATTCGAACCAATGTTTAGTAAGTATTCGAATGAATACATGCGGCGTAGTAGTGAATAAGTCAAATTCAGAAAAGTCAACCAATTTATTGTAGGACTTAGCGCATCTTATAAAGAACGAATTCTGTCTGTAATTTGTGCAGCAGCAGGGGACGTTGAGAAAAAGAGAGGGTATTCTAGCAGATCTGGTAGGGGCGCGTAAATTAACCTTAGAGAGAAGTTGCGGGGCGTCGATGAAATATTGCGCTAACTTAACAAGTAAGGAGATATCTGAAATACTCCTTCTCTCTCTGAGTGGAAGTAAATGGTACCTTTTGCATCTCGACTCGTAATTTTATTGCACTATATGTATAAATCTGCTGCGTGACTTGTCTGATCTCCGCTGAGATTGACCCAATAGGTTGAATTTCAGTTACAGTGGCCTGTGACCGAAATTCAGTAGGAAGGATATGAACCTTTATAGTCCTACTTTTTGTCAATAGCGACTCTTACTCTGTACTCTCTTTCCACTCTCTCTATTGAAAGCTATTTGAGTAATATCTAAATGCCATTATAAACTTGCGTACTTGAATTTAGTCTGAATGGACTTAAAAGGCGGGTTTGATCATAACTTTTAGTAGAAATGGTAGTACATAAGTATAAACCACCTATTGAGGTATATTGAATTTGTCGAAATTCAAAGTTAGGATTATATTTACATACATGAGTCAGGTTCAGAACCCTTTCTTGATTTAATCTTAGTCAACGAAAAAACAAGTGAAATCTAATATACGAATCTACGTAAGGATCACCCTTTTGGAACGAAGAATGTTTGATATATTATTAATGGAAGTGTAGTAGGTTAAACAAAGTAATTTTCAAGTCAAAAACTTTTTAAAACAACGAAAGCAAAATTGAAAGCTGAAAACACACTAGATTATGAAAGAACTTTAGCAAAATTTGAAATGCTTGTAATATTAGTTCTAGCTTTCACGCCTTTTTTGGACTTGCCCAGTAGAAAGGAACCTATTATCGATCTATGGCACCTACTATCTTCTTCATTTGACGTCCATGGTAAACAATTAAAAATCAATATTGAAAAATATTAATTGAGATATGGTCCAGTCGAAGCAGTTTTTGGTACAATTCATGCCCTTTGTGTTTCTAACAAAAATCAAGAAAATCAAACATCTCTATGCTCAGATGGACAGTTTCAAAATCAAAATCATTTATTTTTATTTTACATTGGCCTACATGGGCACTTATAAAACGTCGACAAAACGCGCACGGTTCGGGTTGGTCGTTTCCTATTGAGAAGAACCGGCAAGAAACTCCATGGTTACTCTTTTAAAAATATGGTTTGTTTTTACAATATTTCCATGTTACAGCATTACTAGATATGGAAGGACAACGTAGGCCCGACAATAAAACGTTAGAAACTAAAAATAAAAAGTAAAACGAGATATAAAGTTATCAAATGTTATCAAGCATCTAGAAATCTAGAAGGCCTACAATGTTCACATCATCACATCATGTGGCACAAATGTAGTTATCAGTGCTGTAACTATTCTTAGCAAAGGGTTATTAAGATGATTGAAAACCATTGTAAAAAGTCCAATTAAAAGAAGAGAAAAAAAAAAAATGAGATTGAGAATAGTTAAGAGACATCCACATATTTGTACCGTTTATGAGTTACCAGGGAAGCCGCATGCGCAGAAGGAGCTAAAATTTTTATCTTCAACGTAGTCCTTGATTGTATAATATGCTTTTTTAATAAGGACACGTTTGATGAAGTTTTTGTACTTTCCATCGGTCAGTTCTATAACTGACTTTGGCAACTTGTTATAGAAGCGTATACTGTTTATAAGAAAAGACTTGCTAGTTTTCGTTAATCTGATTTTGGGTATTACAATTTCGTGCTTACTGCGTGTATTTAAATTATGAAAGTCGCTTCTAGTTTTGAAAAGCCCTCGATTTTTGCGTACGTACAAAATACATTCCAAAATATAAAGTGAAGGTAGAGTCAGTATATCGATCTCTTTAAATTTTTCTCTAAGTAGTTTAATTGATATAAAAACTCGTGACTTTCCTTCTGTAGATACGTATTCGTTTACCAAAATAGACATGTAAGCTAAAATACACTACACACAGAGCAAGCTGTACTCTACGTTTGATTTATTCATACCGACGTGTGATAAGGTAGCCGGGCTCAGGTGCTGCACACTCAGCTTCGACAGCTGCCAGAAAAACAAGCAACATTTATTACAAACTTCGTCCGAAACAGAGTGGTACGTAAAATTAAACTATACCCAACTTTTGTGGAAGGATGAGCAAGGGACCGTGTTGTGAGCGGGTTCTCCGAACGATCAAATTGCTGCGTCTAAGAATTTGCTCTTAAAACAACCTTTTAAAACTTGACCTGTAAATTATTCTGGCTACTTGGAAACCCACATTCAAGATCTTAAATAAATAACAAATGTAGTTTGGGAGAGTTTAAGTTTTGATAACTTTTTATCCATAGAAGAGCAACAAAAAGGGCTGCTCTCAACACAAAAACCGAACTCAATTAATCAGTCCTCTGAAAAAATACATTTAACACAAAAAATACAGAATACGTAAATGTAAACATTATTCTGTGATAACAGAACACAGCGTCACCAATAAAATTAAAAACGAACGACCTCAAAGTGCGCTCAACGAATCGCGAGGATTTCGTAAACCTCAATTCATTTCATCGTTATCTGAATCACTCACCAACGCTGATTAATTGGTACATCACTGAGGTTCAACAAATAAAACTTATTACGACGGCTTTTTTCATCATTCGTACTAATTTAGCTCGTAAACGTCCATAGGAACACGGATCACTAAGAAAATAAACGGGCAATGTTTTTGGGAATACTTTCTTTCCTTTCATTATCTGCTAAGGAGTGGAATTCCCTGCCGGAGTCTGTGTTTCCTGAGAGGTACAAATACAATCTGGAGATCTTTAATGCAAGAGTGAAAAAGTTACTTCTTCTAGAGAAGTGTTCCAGTGTTCCATCATCGACCACATCGTCGCTTACAGTCAGGTGAGAAAGTGGCCAAACGCGAGCCTATAAATAAAAAAAAGCCAATCCATCGTTGGCTACAAAGAAAACCTTTAACACAGCGACCGCCAGTTCCATTAATAAGTATTTCAAATTGATATCTCCCCTAAGGTTTGATTGAAGAGCAATGTTCAAAAAATGCCCGCAGCTATAGTCCAAAAATTACATTTTGAACAAGCAAAATAATTTTCCCCGTAACATGTTTTTGAGGAAGCATGGATAAAAAAAAGGAATTTTATCTCGGCCTAATCTGATTAAAAATTTATGTAAAGCCAAATAAACAAACGATGTTCATGAATAAAAATAAAATAATTAACATTTTCTCTAGCGATTGACCTCGTTCGTAACAAGCGGAGCTTTTTGCAAAACAAACATTTTGATTGTCCTATATAGGTATTGGGTTAGGTATGTTTTAACTTTCCCATGACTTTTAAACAAGTATTTTCTTACAATATGACTTCGACTTAGAGTGAAAAACTAGTGTTACTGACAAATACGTGCACTGAATGGACGGGTCCACTCAATCTGGTTGGCTCTTTCTCAAAAGACCATTTCAGACATCAATCTACATGGTCTTCACATGATCTAACCAAGATTATGTCTGGACTTTAAAAGAGATTGTGACCTCTGAGTTTGTTTCGGCCTTTCTTCTCAGAGTAGTCAGATAGGAAACGCCGGCCTCATCTAGTTTAAAAAAATATGATCGACATGTGAAAGTGTTTGTACAAACCAACTTACAGAAATAAAATTATCGATGCGTTACAAATTAAGCGCAAGTCAAGTGATGCTGTTAGGCCGAAACCAATCACAGAAGTTAACACACCCTTGATTGTCACATTAATTTTGCGATAAAATTTGTTTCGATAACTAGATAAGTGACCTGAAATCACCAACATACACCGAGTTTATCATAGTATGTTCCACCTCACACCTTTTTTCTGCAGAGCAGTGGATTCAGGCTGATTAGTTTCCTCCTTAGTGCAAATGCCAGGAGTTCGTTTATCGTGGATGAGGTGCAAAGATCGCTTAAGGAAATAAATTCGTACATGAGGTGGATGGCACAAGTATTAGTTATTAAGTATACCTTTCATCATCATCAACGTTTTGATGTTCCCACTCCTGAAACACAGACCTGCTCTCTATGAGAGGGAATGGGCCATAATAAACCACGCAGGCCCTGTGCGGGATGGCGGATGTCACGTTTAGAATTTTTGGTTATAGGACATCCCGGTTTCTTGGGGCCACCACTGCTCTTTGCAGACCTGGTATACCTTTGCGGACCATAAGTTTTCCTTAATATTCAACAGTCGGAAAGATTATTTTCATAACAGAACCCACGATAATACTTATACACATTACAGTAATAAAAAACCGGCCAAGTGCGTGTCGGGCCACGCGCAGTAATAGGGTTCCGAAGTTGCATAATAATGCGGACTAAAAAGAGGGTTTTGTTGTTGTTACATGAACATTAAAACGGTTTCAGCGGCTCACAAAGTCTAAAAACGGGCCCACATAGAATAATGTTTTATTTAAATCTATATTCTCACGTTTGACCACTATCTCGCCTGATGGTAAGCGATGATGTGGTCTACGATGAAGCACGCTTGCCTAGATGTAATCTATTCACTCTTGACTTAAACTAAATAAGGACTAACTGGTAACTGAAGAAGGAGTTATAAAATCCAACTTCGCAACTGAAGTTAGAAAAATATTATCTATTGGAGTACCACCGCGGGTGCGAATTGCGAAAGGAGTTGATACGAGCGCGCGTTAGAGCCATGGGGAATGGTATGGTTCGTTCCTGGATCCTGGCGTGCACGCTCCTTGTTTATTTCTCTTTTGGAATTTAAAAACAATCGTATGTATTCACCTCTAATCTCATCTAATACCGGATAGTTTCACGCTACTCAATTAGTGATAAAGTCGGGTCGAATATTGAATTTATAGAAGGATATCGACAAAAGAAAATAAGTAATTTGCTTGGAAATCTAATCTAATTTGACTTTACTTTTACGTTTTAATTACAAAACGTCTAAAATAATCCTGCACTAATACAAAATAAACTCCACCGCGCGCATGCGCCGTATGGACTACGGACTGGTACTACCAACGACTCCGGCCACTCCAATGCGTTATTCGAGCTTAAACATGATTAATTTAGAAATCATTATTATTAAGGATGTTATGATTTTATTTTTGTATATTTTTACATGGTTTATAAACATATATTTACAATCTGTTTTACACAGCTAACAACGTTATTTAAGTAATTTTTCAATGGCATTTGTACAATAATTTTACTGTGCCAAGTACATTTTATAAGTTGGTAGACTATTACTCGTAAACTTGTAAAGCCTGTTATGATTTCATTTTTATATATTTTTACATGATTCGTAAGCATTACATTTACTCTGTTTTACACAGCTATCAAATTTATTTAAGTAATTTTTCAATGGCATTTGTACAAAATTTTTACTGTTCCAAGTACATTTTATAAGTTGGTCGACTATTACTCGTAAACTTGTAAAGCCTTGTTATCCTTGATAATTTTCCTTTTAATTTCGTTATATTTACTACGGCCGTGAATTTTTTCACATAGCCAAGAGCAACCATTTCGCTGGCAGGGGGTGGGGTGACACTTGACTCTAACATAAATTTGCAACATAAAGCTTAATTTTACGCAAACGAATCTCTGAATCGAAAAATAGTATTAACAAACCCATAATATTTTTGAATGGCCTATCCAACGATACCCCATACCATGGGATAGATGAGAAAATAAAAATACATCCCCACTTTACATCTATGGGAGGTACCCGAAAAAAAAATATTTTTCAAGATTTTATGTGACCACTTTGTCGAAATTATTAATATGTATATACATGCCAAATTATAGCTTTCTAGTACTTAGATTCTCTGAGCTAAGCTGCGGACGGACAGACGGACAGAGCGAAACTATAAGGGTTCCTTGTTGACTTCGGAACCCTAAAAAGTAATAATGATTAACGATAAAAAAACAAAACAAAGCAAAACTGACAAGAAGTAAGGTAATCCCTGTTAGAAAAGAAACATTCTTTAAACGAGTTTATCAGAAATCTTCCACATCAATAAGTTGTAAACTTGTTCGCACGAAACTTCACAGCCCGACGATTACGGTAATGAGGCGCGATAAGTTAGCAATCAATAATACCTACTGAGCTGATTAATGGCAACACTGGAGCGACGAAAACAGACGTGTACTACAAAAGCTTCTGGTCACGGGCCACGGCATCGCCTCCGTGGTAGGTTGATAAAAAGTATGCTAGTATTATATTATCTGTGATAAAAAGTATGCTTTGCGTTTCTCCAGGTTCTAATGCGTGAAATGTAAGTAATGTAGGCGCAGATACCCTTGAGTAGCTGATTTTAAAATGAGAATCACGTCTAAATGGCTAGTCGTATTTTTTTGGCAAAAATATATGTTATATAAGACCATATTCTTAATGATTATATCTAAGAAAATATAGAGTTTTATTCGTATAACATAGTGTAATTAATTTGTAAAGTTATATCTAAAACGGCCAAAAACACGACAATCGCACCAAAACCGCTGGGCGTATTTTAATGAAATCAACACCATCTCATAGACAATTTAATTATCTACATTATGATCTGAGGCTTTTAATTTAAAGTCGTAAAATAATAAGGAAAGTACAAAAAACTACTAAATTCTGCCAGCGGCTTCGCCCGCGTGAATGTCGTAAACTATCCTAAGGGAACATAAAAATTTAATCCAGATCCGTTAAGTAGTTTTTGCGTGAAATAATCAGAAACATACAAACACACACACTCAGAAACTTTCGCCTTTATAATATTAGTAGGATTCTAGTTGATGCTTGAAAGTGCTTATTTACTAATAACTACCAAACTATGATTTCAGACAATATGTTTGATTATTTTATTTATAATAAAACAATTTTATGTTTACATCACTAACCGCACTGGTATATATTTTATTATCAACATTCAACAGTTCGGTTTGACGGCATAACCGAACTAATGAGACAAAATTCCATCCGGCCTGCTACTGAGAAATTGATTCTGATAATATTGGTTAGAATTATAATATGGATCACGCGATTGTCGCCCGTTTATTAGCCTTATTTTCGCCACAAAAACGGGCAGGGCAGTGTCAGGCGTTACCAGTGTCCCTTGGCCTTCAAAACACACGTTTCGGTAAAGTTATGATGTTCTCGTAAAAGTGGGGAGTTGTTGATGGTTCCACAACGGACAGAACACCTGAGCTCGTTGAAATGTGGACCGCATTAACAAGTGACGACAACATTACTCGCCTGTCTTTGTTTCGGCAAGTTTGCTTTTAAATAAACTTGGTTGGAAGACACTTCTGGAGGCATATAAATCTAAACTATAATTAAAGGCTGCTGCATACGTAACGTGTTTAATCCCGGATGGAACGGGACGACAAAATTTTAAAATATCGTTTCATCGAGACGGGACGGCCATTTTGTATGAAATGCCACGTCGGTCGTCGTCGTCCCGTTCCGTCCGCGATTAAAACACGTTACGTATGCAGCGGCCTTAATACAGAGAAAAATGTATCGTTTATGTTATTGACATGTATTTGAAATTACTGACCTGAATAAAAAAAAATAACGGGACGACTAGTTTTGAAAATATCGTTTCATACAAAATGTATACGAAAGAGCATACGTCACGGGTGCACGGACGGGACGGCGACTTGGCGTTTTAGACAAAATATCAAAATGTTTAATAGAAAGATACACTATCGGTTATTAATCCTACAAAAGTGAACTTTACTTAAATTTTTCAAAAATGAAAATTATCATGGTCAAATTATTTTTATCTGTGTTCCAGTCACAAGAGCGAAGCCAGGGGTGTAAGCTAGTATTGTATTATGTCACAATCTGGTTATAAAAGGTTAGTATTAGCCTGTTAGGCCAAGGAAATTATTATCTTTAGGTAAATAAAGTAAACAATTATTAGCTTGTCGGATTATCGCAAGTTTTGATAACTTGCTGGATCCATCAGTCAGAAGTAGGTGTCTCTATGCTTACGCGTCGAGAGATTCAATTGGCTATTAATATAAATATTCTGGTCAACCAAACACAATATAAATTTGAATGTTGTTATATGAATAGATCACATAGTTGACCAAGTGGATTTCACTAACCAAGGCATATTATAAATGCCAGTGGAACACAGCACAGCCTACTGTGATAGGCTTGAGTCACACATTTTTATCGCAGTTTGGAAGCAAAAACCGTGATAAAATGCGTGACTGCGGGGGGCATGTAGTCCGGTGATGGGGCGGCCAGTCGCTTACGGCGGCGAGGGGGGCCAGCCGGTGATGATAGTGGTAATACGAAGGGGGCTGGAGTTCGGTGATGGGTCGACGGGCATCGGTCGCTTACGGCGGCGAGAGCTAGCAGGCTCGATTGGTGGTGAGAGGGGCCTAACATCCAGCGCTGGGTCGATGGAGCGGATAGGGCCAGCCGTCACCACCACCAGCTCGAGCGGTGGCGTGGTGACGAACGGTGCGGTGGAGGCTGGCCTGGACACTGGTATGGGTGAGGCAGGTTGTGTGGTGGACATCAGCCGCTTACCGCGCCGAGGGCCAGCAGTCACCGCCCACAGCCTGAGCGGTGGCGAGGTGATGAACGGTGCGGTGGAGGCTGGCCTGGTCACCGGTATGGGTGAGGCAGGTTGTGTGGCGGACATCAGCCGCTTACGATTTGACTCAAGCCTATCACAGAAGCCGTGCTCGCCTCGCAGGAAATGGGACTCGCTAAAAGAAAGCAACTGCCCATACATTTATGTTTGTGTAACTCGACAAAATATACTGAACAGCTCTTTACTTAAATTACTGACACCTTGTAGATAGCTTCCACATAAAAGCGTAGACATAAGATATTATATTGATATTGTATTTCATATTCCTACCTTGAAGTCTGGTTTTATACTTTTTGTTTCGACTTAATTAGCTATACAAGTCCCGATTCAGATTTCAGCCTATAGAAACAACATGAGAACCTAATCAACTTTCGATAGGATCTAATTTTAACAATCTGATATCTAAAGCTACCAAATAAGAATACATGACAATGTAAAATAAACCCAGTCTTTATATTCTTACAGCTCAAAATCTAATAATGTTAGTGGTATCAAAAGGTAATTCACGTTAGGATTTCGTATTGGTATTTCCGAAAAATATGGAAACTGCATCCCCGCTGGTTCTTATTTAAATGCAAAGCCTTGAAATGGGATCGCGTAGCTGGATCCGATCATTTATCAGGCACCGAGTCCCTGCATTGTTGGGAATCAAGTGTATTTGCTATTGGAAATTATGATTTCATGTGAATCATTTATTGGCATTCGATAAATCTGTTTGCATTTTTGATTTAGGTAGGTAAGTAGTTTTATTGAGGAGCTTTTTTTAAGTATGATTAATTTTATTAAACAGTAACTGGTAATATGTAGTAACCTACAGCTGATTCTGTAAAACTGTATGAAGATTTTCTTTTTAAATTACTTATTACTGGATGTGCGACGCACAGGACTGACCGATGTGGCGATACTAGGGGGAGCCCCTTTTTTAGCAGTGGTGGAAGTCTTTCGGCTGAAATGATGATGATTTGTTATTTTTAGTCAGACGAGCCATGAACTTATTTTTTTTTACATTCATAACACTCAACGGCAGTTCCTGCGCTTCAAGGATGTTCAGAATAGACACATGAAGAGAGTCGACATTGACCTCTCACTTTGGGAGAATCAGACCAGAAACGCAACAACCTCAAAGCAAGACCACCAACAGATACTATTTATCACGTCGTCAAAGGTGTTCTGACGTGTACGCTTTCTACACGGCGTTTTTCGGCCAAGGGTGGATATGCAAGTCACATGAGAGCACATAACAGAGCAGCATATCTGAGCTCTCAACCACATTAAGTAGCCAATGACTGCGGTCGCTGTGGTAATATATAGTATGAATGGTCAACAGAAAATCTATCAAGATCCGAGGCGGGGTGATAAAATTCGAGCTCGCTTCGCTCGTTCTCGCAACAGACGTTCTCTTTATCCTGATGTTTTTGAACAATGGTTAAAACCTGAGCTATATCATCTATCTATGAAATCTTAAAATTTTCATGAACCACAGTGTTTTAAAACCACAATTACTTTCAAGTTTAAATTTCTACAAAAAATCTACTGAAAAACTAAACCAAGGGGGTTATTAATACGAGCCAAAATGCAGAAACAGCACTTTTTTCAATGAAACGAAATTCTGGATTCGCGCTTGTGCATGCAATTTGCCAATGCTGCCAGCCGCTTGGCACTTCTAACATGATGACATAGTAAGCGTTTTTCTCCCTGTTTTTGCTTGTACAGTTAAGAGTCACAAGTACAGTCGCATTCACGCGTCTGCACTTGGACTTATGCTTGATACAAACCAACATTGTGCAGTGCAATGTATTTTTACATGGTCAAACAAACAAAATACAAACGATGGAAACCATACACAAATATTTAATGGATTAGCACTATATTCATTAGCAAACATTTGTAAATTTTCAATTAATAATAATTTAAATCGTGTTGCCGTTCGCCGAACTCATGAATAATGTTGTTAACCGAACTTAATGCGCTCAGAATAACATTTTATTACCAGTAATGGCGGCGGGACGCGATGTGAATATTGATTGCAATTGTACAATCTGGAATTTGCCTGTATAATAAATTATAAAAAATTGTTTATAGAACCTTTAAAATTATTTTTAACAAATATTGTCGCGCAATAGTTCACAATGCAATCAATCCAAAACTGAAAGGCAAAGGCGATACAAAGTGTCATCAGAATAAAAGAATAGTCACTGCAATAAAACGTTGTATTAAGTAACTGACGTAATTACCCGACTGCCGAAGGAGGGTAATGTGTTTATCAGTCTATGTATGTATGTATGTATGTAAGTATGTATGTATGTAAGTATGTATGTATGTATGTATGTATGTATGTATGTATGTAAGTATGTATGTATGTATGTTTGTTCCTATGTGGCGTTCCAGAGACCTAACGCGTTGGCCGATTTTGATGATTCATACGTCGATCGATTCGTCTTAACCGTGTTAACTTGCGAGTGTCATAGGCTACATTAAAATTGGAAAATAGGAAAATGGCGGCTTTTGGGCGCCATATTGTGGGAGACCAATTTTATTTTTTCTTCCAAACCCATCGTGTGGGGTATCAAAATAAAGGGTTTTAATAGGCGATTTCAAAAATATATATCACTTATATGTTTAAATGTACCTAATTCTAAAAAAAAAATAACTAAAAGTTGTAAATAAAAAAAGTTAATTAAAAAAATCAAAAAACCCGACTGCTTAAAAAGCAAACTAAAAAGACGTAAACAAGAAGAAAATCATGCTGTGCAGTCGGAGGATACATCTGGTTTTGGTCCGCCAGCTCGCGAATAAGTATCCTCCGACTGCACAGCATGATTTTCTTCTTGTTTACGTCTTTTTAGTTTGCTTTTTAAGCAGTCGGGTTTTTTGATTTTTTTAATTAACTTTTTTTATTTTTATCTTTAGCTTATCATCCTACTGCTAAGCAAAGACCTTCACCATGACTTCTAGATGTTTCGGTCCAGGGTCTGTCTGTCAATTTATTAATGTTGTCTAGCTCGT
Source organism: Anorthoa munda (assembly GCA_945859665.1). NCBI lineage: Eukaryota > Metazoa > Arthropoda > Insecta > Lepidoptera > Noctuidae > Anorthoa > Anorthoa munda. The sequence goes on from OX243913.1 coordinate 1,846,055, forward strand.
CCCGCCATCTTATCCGTGGAAGTAATGCAGGTAACCTATAGATGATGTTAGGTAAAGGTAATTTTGTTAACTAGAACAAGCCTAACTGAACATTATGTCAATTCGTTAAAATCGAAAAGTAAACAACGATTAAATCGGATCCTAAAATAAACAAATAATAAACAACGTACCTACTTATTTAAAATGATTTAACTTAATGAGTATTCATGAGACAGTTCTGTTCAATAAATGGAATCATTTAACGTTAAACATGCTTTCAGTTGAAACATTGCAACAAACACAGGTAGCTATTTGAATTCTGATTTCGATATTATAATCAAATTTTAGAACAACAAACTCTATGTCATACATGAAAAGGTCAAATTATATTGCAACGGTCTTTTAATTCAAATGGTATATATAGTAAAAATCTATTTTATTGATATTGACTAAATTTAGCTAGAATAGTCAAGCAATGAAAGACGAAATATTTAGAAGGACAACAATTTTTTGTGTTAAAGTGCTCTCGTAAGGTATAAATTGTGATATTTCCTTAATTAATATGATAAACTTTTAAAAACTTAGTGACGGCGTGAATGGACGTCAAACTGTCAATATGTCAGGTAAAAGGAATTTTAATTTGCCGTAAAAAAATATTTGTCCCTGAAACATTTTCTAGGTATTCGGTCCTTAAATTGAAGCTATTCAAACATGAGCACTAGCTGTTAAATTAGGTACGCAAAAAACGTAGAATGCGAAATTAACAGCGAGCAAGAGCCAAATTAAAATTCAATTACCACACGAGCTGAAAAGAAAACAGGAAGGTAGATGCAAAATGGATCCCATCCTGCAGTCAAAATTCAGTGCAATGCGTAGTGTCTGACTGACGGTCTTTTCATTTTATGGCCGAGACCAAAGCCGATTTGAATAACCCTTAAAATTTCAGTTTAAGATTGGCTACAATTTTTATTTAGTGATATGTCATGATGATCTTCTGCCAAAGGCGATTGGCAATGGAGTATAAACTCACTGTTGCCTCAATCACCGAGCTCTCGCGCATTCGTAACAGTTCGTAAAATTTCAGCACTGTTAAAAAACTTTCGTTTTTGGCCAAAACTTCGGCATATTTTAGCTGAAGACGAAGATGGTATTTTAGGCCGAAGACGGCCAAAACCGAAGCCAAAGCCGAAGGGTTCAGTCAGAAACTAGCAATGCAGTGCATTTCGTGTGTAAACGCCCTGAGAGGGCAGCACATAACTCAGCCCGTCGGTGAGCAGCCTAACAAATGGCTAGCAATCTAATTGAATTATGTCACCTGGACACTAGGTACCGTCTCAATTTAGACTAATTTATAACTACACCGCACACAGATATTGCAAATGTCCGACACAATTGGATAAACGTATACAGTGCGTCAGTCCGTAAATCTTGGTTGTCAGGTAACTTGTCTGTGGCTCCTATTTGGGCATAAATATTACCTAAGGATTATTAAGTTCATAACTCACGTTTAAATTTCAGTCTACAGCTTGAAGCTCGATCAAGCTATGGTCAACACCTATTTGAATAAATGTTCACAGCAATGTGAAAGCAAAATGACAGATATAGACCCGATAATGGTCAAATAATCTGTCACGTGAACATTCACAACAACAATGAAAGGCCCGAGAAAGGGGGTGACCATAAGCTCTTAGAACAGAAGCTCAGCTTAGCTCTTATATTTTAAGTGTGCGTAAGGGACAGATGTTTATGACTGTAAACATCTGTCACTTTTTTCAGTCGAACTATGTTAGTTTTGACACGTCAGAGTACGGGGGCAGACCATCGATCAAAATATTGTGGTAAATGCAATATATGCCTTTAAATGTAATATGACAGATTCTTTGACCATTATCGGGTCAATATTTGTCATTGAACATATATATGACATAAAATACAGTGATGCACGTATAGTACATGGCACCACTTATCCCGGTATAACACTTTCTCTGATCCGGGAAAGTTTTGTCACTGTAAAAGCCCGAAGTATTGTAAATCCTAGGATTTACTGGTAAAACCTAGGATTTAGTAAGCCTTACCGGTAAAAAGCATATAATAAATAAATAAAACCCAAAATGATTTAAGATAATCGCTGATTTCAAAATCAGCATTTACAATTGCAATTGTTCGGTAATTGATAGGATTTACCTCAGAGACTAGTAAATGTTGAAAAGTTTTAATGTTTATGACACCCTATAATGCTACAAATATAATAGGGATGATGACTAAAAAAATCTTTTTAGTCCGTCAGTTAGATTTCCTAAAAATATTAGACACGTATTTTTTCTTTTGTCACGTTAACAAAAACCGATGAAGATACAGTGCACATACAATAACATAAACATACAATAACAAAAATCCCGACTGCTTAAAAAAGCGAACTAAAAAGACGTAAACAAGAAGAAAATCATGCTGTGCAGTCGGAGGATACATAATTATGCGCGAGCTGGCTGACCAAAACCAGATGTATCCTCCGACTGCACAGCATGATTTTCTTCTTGTTTACGTGTTTTAGTTTGCTTTTTAAGCAGTCGGGTTTTTTTATTTTTTTATTAACTTTTTTTATTTACAACTTTTTAGTTATTTTTTTTTTTTAGAATTAGATACATTTAAACATATAAGTGTAATATATTTTTGAAATCGCCTCTTAAAATCCTTTATTTTGATACCCCACACGATGGGTTTGGAAGAAAAAAAAAATTTTTTTCCCCACAAAATGGCGCCCAAAATCCGCCAAATTTTAATGTAGCCAGTGACACTCGCAGGATTAAGACGAATCGATTGACGTAAGAATCATCAAAATCGGCCAACGCGTTTGGTCTCTATAACGCCATATAGGAACAAACATACATACATACATACATATATACATACATACATATATACATACATACATACATACATATATACATACATACATACATACATAGACTGATAAACACATTACCCTCCTTCGGCAGTCGGGTAAAAAATACGGGTCCATTATTTTTTGATAATTTAACAGGCCGACTAAATAGAGTTTGCTGTTTCGTACCCCGTCATCATCCTTATTGTACAGGTTCTTATTGAAACCTATCACAGGTAATCGTCTCAAACAAACTTATACCCTGCAAGGCATAGCATGTTAGGAATTTTGTGAAGAGAAAATATTTATTTATTTATTTAAACTTCATGCACAAAGGTACAATGGCGGACTTAATGCCTTAGGCATTCTCTACCAGTCAACCAAGGGTGGTGGAGAGATAACATGGCAGGTGCATTGTTTAAACCGTGGAATGCAAACAACAAAACAAAAAATAACAATAATATGTCACTTAAATACATATGTTACATATATATCTTATACATATTATAATCCTATATATATACATATATTAATAAAATAACGAAAAGAAGTTATAGAGATGACCCCTCTCTCCGCTGAAAGTAAAACTGTAGTATCCGCTTGAAAGCATACCGACTGGTTGCCGTCCTGATTTCGAGAGGAAGTGCGTTCCAGAGAAGAATAGACTGAATTTGAAAGGAAGAATGAACAAAATCAGTAGTATGAGACGGACACAGTAGGAAAAGATTATTGGAGGAACGCAGATTTCTAGCGTGTGAAGAACTTAAATATTGAAAGTGAGACATAAGGTAAGAAGGTGGGGTGGGAGAGTTGAGTAGGGAGAAAAGCGTAGTTAGAGCGCAAAATTTTCTTCTCTGGCGAATTGGCATCCATTTGAGCTCAGACCTGTAGCTCGACACATGGTCATACTTTCTCAAGTTAAATATGAAACGAATACAGTGCAATATGGACATATAGGCTTATATTTCGATAATACACCTGATGAATGATTTGGAAGTTCTGAGCATAAATAAAGTAGTCGTAATGAATATTACGTGTTATTGGACTGGTGTTTCATATTGTTGTTTACTAGGTACATTTACAAACATAATTGTCATAATGTAATCCTTTTTACATATATAACACAATATATCTTTATTATGTAATGTATTATAAGGTTTTAGGGCTAGTCTCGAAGGATAACCAACGTTGTAATAGAAATATTAAGTATAGAGGCCGTCGCACGAACGCAGCGTGCGCGGCGCGGTCTCTCTCGGTACGTAGCGGGGAGCCGACTGGCCACGCGAGCGAGCGGTGGCGGGGGCGGAAACAAGGCAAGTACCTATCCATGACGCGGCGACGCGGGAGTAACATGCAACACAACGCTACACACTCCCCCTCTAGCTCGAATATAGCGCCCTCGCATTCGGGCTAGCAATCAAATCTACGCGGTCGACCGCGTCTGCGCTTCTCTCTAACCGGAGCCTCGACATCACCGATGAATGGAGTCAAATCAGAGACGTGGTAACGTCCTACGTGCTCACCTCTAGTAACTCCCTCCACTAGATAAGTAGTAGGGCTTACTACTTCGCGGATGCGATAAGGGCCATCTCTCCGGGGTATAAATTTCGCAGACTGCCCGGGGCCGACATCATTCATGCCTTGCGTTTTCAACAAAACAAGATCACCTACCTTGTATTCTGGAGGGGCGCGTCTGCCTTCATCTGCGTACTTCTTCTGCAGAGACTGGTTACGTTCGTGAACGTCTCGGGCGTCAAGCAGCACCGTAGATAACTTACGAAGGTAAGGAGTGATATTGTGGACGAAATTATCGCTGTCCACAATGGTCTTCATGTCTGCCACAACATCCGATGGCGCGCGCAGCTCTCTCCCGAAGGTAAGGAAAGCTGGTGAAAATCCAGTGCTCGCTGTAACAGCGGAGTTCATCGCGAACCTTATGGCCGCGAGATGAGTGTCCCACGATGCGTGATCCTTTCCTACTAATATCGCTAATTGTGGTTTAAGGTCACGGTTTTTCCGCTCAACGGGGTTCGCTTCTGGGTGATACAATGGCGTCAAAGACTGCTTGATACCCATCACGTGACACGCCTGCTGCATCACCTCAGCAACAAACTGAACTCCGTTGTCGCTGATCATCCTGCGCGGGACTCCATACCTCAGAAAGACCTCGGATATTAAAATCTCAGCGCATTGCACGCTGGTGGCCTTCTCCAACGCAAATAGCTCAACCCAGTGGGAGCACGTGTCTTCTATAATTAAAATCCAACGGTTCCCTTTCGAAGTCTTTGGTAGGGGTCCGAACAAGTCGACCGATACCACTTCGAATCGCCGGGTGGGTGCAGGAGTCTGGAGTAGTCCTGCAGGCTTCCTGTTGTCTATTTTGTATCGCTGGCAAGCTGCACAGCGTTTAATATAGTCTGTGACAAAAGACTTCATACCTGGCCAAAAGTATCGTGCTCTGATGCGTTGTAGGGTACGTTCAGCACCAAAGTGGCCTGCCGTAGGAGCGTCGTGGAACTCTATGAGGACAGCTTCTCTCTCGTGTTTCGGAACCACCAGGCAGGCGGACTCGGCGTCCTCCGATTCGGGCGCGCACCTGTACAATACACCATTAGATACCAGGTACCCTCTCTCTGACCATCCTCTCCCCCTGAAGGGATCGTCGTTTGTCTCAAGGTCCTCGACGATACTCTTAAGCTCTGGGTCCTTGAGTTGATTAGAGCGCACATCTTCAGATGTCCTATGTGGTATATCTACGGTCACCAAGCATACCTCACAACCAGCTGGGCGGCTTAGTGCATCGGCAATTACATTCACCTTCCCGGGAGTGTACTGTATCTGCAGGTTATAGGCCTGAAGGGTTAATGCCCATCTGGCAAGACGACCACTAGGTGATTTAAGGCTCATCAGCCAACGTAAAGGCTGATGGTCGGACCTAACTACTACCTCCGAGCCTTCCACGTAGCCTCTGAACTTCGTGACCGCCCAGACGACGGCAAGAGCTTCGCGCTCGGTGGTGGTGTAGTTGCGCTCGGCTGGCGAGGGTAGGCGACTGGCGTACTCTATGGGCCTTTCGTCGGAGCCCTCCCCTTGCATCAAAACTGCGCCGAGACAGTAGCCACTGCTATCTGTCCGGAGAGAAAAAGGCTTGGACTCGTCAGCCTGGCGAAGAATGGGAGCGGTGACCAGGAGCTCCTTGATGCGCTTGAAAGCAGCCTGCTGCTCATCATGCCATTTCCAACTGCTGTTCTTCTTGAGTAGGTCAGTCAAAGGCTTGGTGATTGTAGCGTAGTTCGGTACAAACCGTCGAAACCAGCTGGATGTGGCCAGGAAACCTTTGAGCTGCCTCTCGTTCTTCGGGGCAGGCATGTCAGCAATAGCTGAGGTTTTCTCTGGATCTACTTGCAGACCTCCAGGAACAATTATGTGACCAAGGAATTTCACAGAGTCACGGGCGAAGCAGCTTTTCTTTCGATTGACTCGAAGTTCGAACTTCTCGAGTCTCTCGAAGATAGCTTCGAGATCTTCAATATGACCTTCGAAACTCGGTGACAAGATTATCAGATCGTCCAAATATCCCAGAATAGTCACAGGCCTACTTCCTTGAGGGTCTGGTGGGATATCGGAGCTGTCGCTTACCTCTTGTCTTCTTATAGGCACACTCAGGTTTGACTTGAAACGGTCTATTAATCTCTGAAACGTGGCGCCAGAGTTGCGTAGGCCCATCGGCATCCTCTTAAACCTATAGGTGCCGGAGGGTGTAACGAATGCAGTTTTGTCGCGGTCCTCTTCAGCGACACAAACCTGGAAGTAACCGGAGTGGAGATCTAGCGTCGTCATGTAGCTGGTCGTCTTCGCTGCATGAAGCACGTCTTCCATGCGCGGGAGTGGGTACCTATCCGGCTCAGTCACGGCGTTGAGCTTACGGTAGTCCACGCATAAGCGGACGCCACCATCCTTCTTCGCGACTAAGACGACGTTGGCGGCCCACGGCGACTCGCACTCCTCTATTACATCTGCACGCAGCAGCTTCTCAAGCTCACCGTCCAACAATTCCCTCTTACCTTGCGACATCCTATAGGGTGGTGAAGCGGTCGGTTCCTGCTTCTCGTCAACCCGAATGTGATGAGTGGCGTAAGTTGTAGGAGGGCCTTCGGTGGCGAAGCGCTCAACTCTCTCGGTTATGAGCTGGTTGAGTTGTGTCTTTTGAGCAGGTGACAGCTTCGTCCCTTCATCCTCTCTCAGCGCCAAGCCGGTGGTATCAACCTGCATTAGCTCTGCATCGCTGGTGGATGTAAGGCTAAAAGACTGCATAAAAGTATACTTCTGCCCTGGGAAATTATTAAAATTCCAACGGTTATGTTGGAGGTCCACTAATATACCTGCTTTAGCTATAAAGTCCTGTCCTAGAAGCGTCCTATTATCCGCTTCCGGTATCACTAGGAAAGTGGTGGGGATAACGCGTCCCTGAATGGTGACGTTCGTGTCACATGATAGTAACTCACGTACCTGCTGCGTTCCATCGGCGAGGCCGAGGTTGCGACGTGTCTTTGTAAAAGTAGTCCCGCTATCTAATAATATTTTATAGAGTCCAGGACTAGCGAGACTCTCAGTAGCACCTGTATCCAGCACTGCAACACCTACTAAATACGTAACTTCTATTTTGACCGTAGGGTGTGACAGATCAGACTCATGGGTGATGATAGCACTTTGGAAACTTACCTTATCGGCGGAGGGCGTGCCTTTACACGTCGGACACTTTGAACGTATTACTCCTTCTCGACCGCAGCCGTAACATAACAGCGGTGCATTATTACTTTGGTCACCCGATTTTATTTTCATTTTGCATTCATCTATCGAATGACCAAACCGTTTACAGAAAGCGCAGCGCGGTCTAACACGTTTCGTATTCGAATTCGTATCGTTACAAATATTCGAACTAAAGTCGGACACAGCGCGCGAAGGGTTACTTTGATTAACCGTTGCAATCGGAGGGTTAATGTTTACATTTCGCGATTTCGCGGCACTTGCAGTGTTATTACTATTATTAGTCGAGATATCCGCGTTATGAGACTGAATTTGTGATTTAGTATGACTTACCTCACCTAGCGTCTCCTCAACATACCTTGCTCGCTCGAGTAGACAGTCGACACTACTTACACTATCGCGTGACACTCTTTTACGAAATTTACGATGTAATAGGCCGTAAACTATGTCTACTTGCATAACATCTGGTAGCTTATATGGTATACGCGACATTTCTGCTCGCACTCGCGATATAAAGGAATCGACACTATCGTTATCACTTTGTTCGCGCGCGAATATTTCTCGTAAGATCCGGTGGGCGGGGCGCGGGGCACCGTACATGAATCGAAGGCGGCGTATCGCGTCGTCCCAGGTCTCCACGGTAGATTTCACTCCTTGCCACCACACTGCGGCGTCTCCGGTCAGCAACATAGGTAGACCTCGAAGGGCGTGTTCGTCGGATACACTTGCGCACTCTTTGTAGATGAGCACGCTCTCGACAAATGCATCTAGGGCTTCGGTACTGCGAGCGGTTCCGTCGAAGCGGGCCGTGCACCGGGTAAAGTTGCTGTGCATGCCGTGCATGCCATGCACGGTCGGTCCAGTGTGTGCAGCGGTGGGTTGAGTCGGTCCCGTAGGGTCGCTACTCGTTGACGTCGGTGTCGACGTCGCTACGCTTCTCATGACGTTGGATAACAATCGTGTGAGCTGTTCTTCGGACATGGAAATCATGTTACCACATGCCGTAGCCGGGATCGGTGTAGCCGTTGTCGTGGTGTTCACGCTCGCGGGGTTTGCTACCGCGTGGCTTTCCTCATCGCTACTGGAACTAACGTTTCCCTCCTCGTTTGCGTGCGCGCGGCGTGTTTTCGGCGGCATCTTCTCGACGGTAACACTCGGTAATGAACGCAAGCGGTAAATAATGGCAGTATAGTCCAGTAGATGCACTAATTACTCGATCCGTGACTATGTAGAACACTGTTCGCGTGGATTTCGTTCGCACTCGCGTCGGTTATTTCCCGTGTCGTAGGTATTTGCCGTACGGAGCACGTGCCCCACGTTGGGCGCCATTTATAACACAATATATCTTTATTATGTAATGTATTATAAGGTTTTAGGGCTAGTCTCGAAGGATAACCAACGTTGTAATAGAAATATTAAGTATAGAGGCCGTCGCACGAACGCAGCGTGCGCGGCGCGGCGCGGTCGTAGCGGGGAGCCGACTGGCCACGCGAGCGAGCGGTGGCGGGGGCGGAAACAAGGCAAGTACCTATCCATGACGCGGCGACGCGGGAGTAACATGCAACACAACGCTACACATATGGATATTGGTGTAAAATAAAAAGTAAACAAACGATTGGCGCACTACTTCGACTTTGGATATCAAAAAACTTCATTTGATACCACTAAATATTATACAAGACGAAATCTGTGGTGCCTTTATTTGTAAAAAAAATAATTATAAGTCTCTTACAAAAATTCTAAGATTTTAATTATCATAGATAATTTCGGACTTTAACCAGTAAAACTTGGTAAATCTTAGGTTTTACCGATAAATCCTTAGGTGCTACCGTAGTTAAGGCTTTTACACTAACATTTATCGCCGCACTCAGAGACATTTATCGGTTACTTAAGGCGCTCTTTCGTTTTAGATACACTCCAAGCTGCTACTTAGAAACTCCAGATGGAAAAACCAAACGAAATTTTGCCTGACCCTGAATCAAATCCATGCCCATCGGTCCTAAAGCTCAGCAGTAGCGCTTCCTACCACTAGACGAACGAGGCAGTCCTCGCAAAGCTCTGCATATTTTATTCTTAAAACACTTTCATAAATGATACTTCAGAAAACAACTCTAAACGCAATGTTAAAATCCAGTTGGTGGCCGGAAACACTCGTCAGGTTGAATAATAGAGTCAACGAGAAAATATGTGGAGAATATTTTCTATTCAACGGATCCCTCTGAAATGTTGAATACACGTAGTTTTGAAGCTGAAGTAACTTGCTTGCACATGATACTCCATATCTCGACTCATGTCTCGTCATACGTTCAGAAAGGAAAAGAGGGCGGAATATATTGCGTAGTTTGATGTTGCCTGGTTGGTTAATTTCCGCAGCATCGTACCGGTGGTCCTTGGATTGCAATAAGTGGTGGGGCCCGCTAGAAAAGCCGGGCCAATACCAGTCGGGGGTATGCGTGAATTTAATTGTATCTCGGGCCCCCAACACATGGTAGCGGTAGGAGCTGGGGGGTTTTAGTCGGTTGGAGTCCGTAATCAGCCTTCGTTCTCTCCAAATAAAGGGTATCCATGAGGACTGCCCATAATAAGAAGTAATTAATTGTATACCTTTGCATTACGACGTATTGACGTAAAACACATATAATAAAAGAGTGATGGCCACAGCTGAAAAACTATCTTGTGCGTTGGACAAAAAACTTTATTCGTTGCGGGTTAGGTATTTGTGTTATGTCACTACAGGGCAAAGGCCTTTTCCCTGTCTTTGGCGAATTCGAGCCAGTCCTTTGAGTAGGATGAATGTGTTCTTAGAAAAAAAAAAGAACATTCTAACGCCTGAAGTCTCGAAAAATTCTCACAAAAATTAACAAAAGCGACGTTAAAATTGTCAGCAAAATAATTAAATTAATGTACTTCTCCCATGTCAACCGTTTATGGAGTCCGGGGTAACTTAAAATTACGTTTTTATTGCTTTGCTTCATACCCTCGCTTTGTTACCCTGAACTCTAAAGATAGGGCATTTCCAAACTGACGTGATTCAGTGACGCGCAGCGAACGACTATGCAGCATTCACACCGCGATTTATGCGCGACAGTAACCGCGTAAATCGCGACTAGTGACTGCAGCTAGTTCGTAACTTTTCATCGGGTATCTGTTTTCAAATCTAAAGTGATTAATTCGTCCTGTGCTAACATTGGCGATGTCAAACTGAGGCGGGCATTATACACAAGCCCATTGAATATCAGTCATGCATTATCGAGAGGACACAAGTGTGTAAACACCCTAAACTGAACGTGCAAATATCCCCGTAATACCTTCGTCCTAATTATATTTCATTGGCCTGTTAACGCCCCTGGATTAAATAGCTGTTATAAATCTGACAAAAATTTAATTGAACCTTATAAAGAATGAAAAGAGCTATTAAATGATATTTCTTTGGAAAGCGGTGAAAGTTCTGATTACGGTGTTGACTGGCGATTGAGAGATTGTGAGTTTGTACTTCTTAACTTTATATTGAAGTGGAACTGTGGAAGCTCGTTTGTATAGTTAGAACATATTATTAATTGGAGGTTTGGCGAAAATTTCAAGAACGTGACATATCGCGAAATAAGTTCAATTCGTAGAAATGGGAGTCGAAAAGAAAATCAACAGTGTATTTTTTTTACAAAATCGTTTCCTCATTATATCTACAAATCCTTACGTTTTGGCACAGTTCCTGATCCGAATAAAATTCAGATGAAGGTTTGTATAGAACTCTAATTTTCTTTCGATCAGTGAAACAATGGTTTGTAATACATGGAAATAGAACATATGGCCGATTTCTGAATCGAATATTTAGAGTTTAAGAACTTGTCAAACCCTACTTTAGAACCAAATTTTTATTAACCGACTTCAAAAAAAGGAGGAGGTTCTCAATTCGTCGTACAATTTTATGTATGTTCCCCGATTACTGTAAGACGACTCGACCGATTTGAAAAATTCTTCTTTTGTTTGAAAGGGTATACTTTCCAGTTGGTCCCATAGTCATCAGGTCAGGATCTGATGATGGGATCTTGGAGAAATCGCGGGAACTCTTCAAATATTATAGGCATACATATAGCGGTTTTGGTATTTTTATCAACAATGCAATCATCTGCACTCAGAAAGTAACATTTGGTGAAGTGGAACTGGTAAAGAAGACCACAGATGGCCAATAGAATTCCTTAATGCTAAGTATGTCATGGGTTATAAGATATCTCGAATAGTTTAACGACTACGACTAGTTTTACGACGTGTATGGGCTTATTGGAATCGTCATGAGATGTACTTTGGCTATATATGAATTTTATGGCAATTGGAAGTACCTATCAAAACTAAAAAGAGATAAATAAAAAACTTTTTAACAAAAAAACAAACCGACTTCCAAAAAAACACTGCAAAACGAAAAATAACTTTCTTTTCCGAAGTCGGTGTCGAAACACAAAAAACAATAGGTACCAAACACATCGACTTCGGAAAAGAAAGTTATTTTTCGTTTTGCAGTGTTTTTTTGGAAGTCGGTTTGTTTTTTTGTTAAAAAGTTTTAGATTTTCAGGAACTCATAAATGAGTTTGACAAATACTTATCTTCAAATGCTTAGTTCAAAAATCTGTGAAGGTTGCTTACAGCATGCAAGTTGAAAGACAAATAGTTCTGGCTGGTTATGAAGAGTCATTCGAATTTGGAATCAATTAAAAAAAATGGATTGGTTGAATTAAAGAAAATATTAAGTCTGAGTATAGTTTTCTTATTGGGACCTCTTTTTTCTCAGCTCCATGACCTCTAAACTATCAATATACCTACGTCGACTCAGGTCACAATTTATTATATTTTGCGTCGTTATATTCTAACAAAAAACAAGTTTAAAAAGCAATACCTACTTCAAAGCAAATAGTTGTCGAAATATCTTTAATGGTTATTTCCGAAGCTCAGACAAGTTGCGAAGATGTTGCCTCAACTTTTAAACAGCGAATAGTTTATTATTCTGAACAAAAAGTTCAATAAAAAGTATATTTCGATTATGCTTTGTTATTTTGTCGAATGACTGGAGTACATTTATAAACTGAAAGGAGAAATACTTTTTATTGTAATGGGTTATTTAAAGTAGATACCGACTTAGAAGGACAATATTCCAGGTGCTGTTTTTGACAAAGTTGTTCAGTGTTTTTACACTTAACGAATCTGAAATAGTAGTAGTTGGGGGGTAGCTAAAAGGCTAAAGAGGACATTTATAACTTTATAGAAGAGATGTAATGATGGCAAAGGATTTTTTTCTTAGCCTGAGTTGTCCAACTCCGGGGCAAAGCGCCTTCCTCCTTTTGCCTAACGATATATCGCCAGAGTAAACTGGCTGACTGCGTTTGTTTGTGAATTCCGTAAAACTTTAGGACTACTTTATGGATTTTGATGCAGTTTTAACATAAATATTAGCCCATTTATCATTTCTCGATATAACACCCATTTCGATACTACACTTGCGAGAAATGAAAAAGTTCCAGTGACATAGCACCAAATTACTCCTAAACGGGAAAGGCTAGCTTAATGACGCCGTCTGCAATATTGAAGTACATTTAACAGCGCATAAGAATATTACCAACTAAAAACGTAAATATTGTGTTCAAATTTTAAATTAAATGTTTATAAAAAAAAAAATTTTTATTCATTTTGTGGGTGGAACTTTTTCATTGCTCAGCAGTTTAATATCCAACTTCAGCGCAAACAGGGTGAGTCGGTAGCAAAATCAAAATCAGGGGTTTGTTTTCATGATATTCTTAACTCCTCATTTATTACAATTTTTAGTTTTAAATTACCTGCGCTCTAATGATTACGTCATGTTATTATAATTAGTTATTAATTTAGTGATTAATATTTTATTTATGAAATGTGGCTAATGTGGTATGTTTGGTGTTAATTAAAATTTATAATATCTTATAGTAAATTGCCGATATTTCTGGTATGTGTGAAGCTTGGATCGATTGAATGAGTGTAAATGCACCTACCCGTACTACGCCCATGTGATGTATTTCTGCCCAGAGCACTCACAGAGAGGTGATCTGTGTACCAGTTGTGGGAACAAAATAGACTGTATGGACTGAAGACAGGCAGATGGAGAGAATTACAACTGTAAAACCTACCGATAGTATCTATCTATTATGCAAATGAAGTTATGAGCTTCAGTGAGCAACCTGAGAATGTACCTAAGCCTAATTCTTGATGATTTCAATTAAAGCAGCACTTCCTACAACTGAAGACGATTTTCCAACTACCTATTCTAAATGGCCAAGTGACTTTCGCGCAAAAAGCCTTTGATCCAAATGGATTCTCCGTAAATGCCTCACGCACAAGTGAACCAAACACCGCTTTAAAATAGCGTTGGAAAATGTATGCAGTCCTAATCGCCATTAACGAAACAAAAGAGGCAACGCACGGTAATAAACTAAGATTTGCTGCGTCATATCTTACCTCAGCATCTCTTTGGTTGGGTCGTCACACAGGGTTAGCAATAGCCTCCGACGGCATCTAAAGATGGCAGTACTTACTAATAGCATTCGTGGCATCGAAAGTGCGTTGCAAAACCTGTACGTGCGTATCTTGATCGGAAATCACAACGCTGTGGTATGCGGTATCGGACACTTAATCCTCTTCATCGCTGGTACATACTGCGACGGAAAAAAATACCATTTTAATCGATTTTATGTGTGTCCGGTACCACATACCGCGGCGTTGTGTGTCCCGATCGAGAGACCAAAGCTTCAAAGCCATCAGTTTCAATACGTATTTTGTTTGCGTAGCAACTCTGTGAAACGGTGAGTAACTGAGTGGGACGAGGATGCGTAGCGTCTCTGGCAGCTGTGCGCAGATACACACATCCCTCACACGCATCTCTTGCTTTTTGTATGAAAAAACTCCGCCCTGCTAGCCCTTTTCCACCAGAGTTGCTTTAAGCATGGCCAGGAAATAGTACATTTCGTGTCGAGCATAAAATGTCGAGATTTTAACACGAGTGATGTAGGCTACATGCGAGTGATAAAATAAAGCCTTTTTATGCGAGACACGAACGATTCTTTTTCCACTACCTGATGAGCTTAAATGCAAATAAGTTCCAACAACAATTTATTAGAAACCTTCAGACTAAAATCACAGACTGTATACACACAATCAACGCGCGCTTTTTCGAGAGGTAACAGGTTCAGTATCATTCTGCCAGTTACATAATGATATCAAAACTCCATACAAAAATGATTTCGTAACTGTTTCTATGTAATTTTGTATTTATTTTTTTATTTTATAATAAATTTTCATATTTCGAAACGAATTTCTTAGGAAATGTATTAAATAATAGACAAGGTAGTGGAAAAATTGTTCACTCGCGCACCGCCTCCTTACGTTGCTCATCTTTGGTCAAAAAGCACCCTTACAGTGGCCGCTAAGGCGTTTCTATGCTCTATGGCTCGTATAGGTAATACCGCCCTGAGGCGAGCCTAGTTGATTTTGAGTGAAATTATGTGTACATTCAATAACAATAGACTTTGAGCTCTGCGGACTAAGTAACGTCTATTGCAGAGTTTGAGAAATGCGTCGGTAGATCGTTTGTGTACTGGCCTAAGACCCCTTGTTTTGTATAGAGGTACTTGCTTTGCATGTGTAGGTTGAATGTATTCCATTTTTAGTTTGAAAATCGTTTGCTTCGATAAGCTTTGTACAGTTGACTTTAAAGTTAAATCTCTGTCGAACAATTTATTAGTCTGAAACTTAATGCGTTTAGTGTTTAAAGTTTATCTTTGAAAGTTGTTTAATTTCGTAATCTTTAAGAATTTTAGAGATTAATTTTCAAATGAATTTTATCTAATTTACCAAGTCTCTCTTTTGCAGCTAATAATCTTATTCAAGTGTTTACTTATTTTATCTCAGAGATTAAACAAAGATTTATTAAGATACAACTGGCGAACTGAGAGAGTAATTCTATAGATGTTTGCGCCTGTGCCTAGCACTTCAAGGAGTTAATGCGGCGTGATGTTTTGTCTGTATTGAGACACACATACACAGAAAAACATTTAATATAAATATAAAAGCTTTTTAAATATTTAATCGCAGGTTCTTAATTCAAATTATCCTTAAATTCGAATTAAAAATCTGCTAGTACCTATTTAAACTAATCAGAAACTAATCATATACCTAGTTAGAAAGCTTTTATAATTAAGGCCCATTCTTAATATACCTACCTAATCCAAATTGACACAGAGTGTAATAAAATATTCCCGGCAGCAAGTCAAGTCACAGTGTAAAATTTAATGAGCCCGTCAAGCGTCAAGAAGTTACGAGTAATTCGAATTAAAAAGTTTTGCTGTGAATTAATTTGGAGTGGCGCAATGAAGGCACGGGGGTGACTGACATTTGTGTGCCATATTACTGTATCTTTTGGAATATGATATACGTAATTTTAAGCATTATTTATCTGGATTGGTGGAAGACCTAGTTACTTAATCATTCTACCGAAAAATCATGTCATAATTTATATTTAGCAACAGATAAAATAATAGAAAACAATATATCACGGGAATTTAACGCGCCGTGCGCGTCGGGTTAAATAGGTGAATAAATAATCTAAATTATCGCGTTAAATTCCCGTGATATATTGTTTCCCATTATTAAACGCGAAAGTTTTAAAGTTAGATAAAATAATAGATATACCCACTTATCTCTCTCTAAAGGTCTTTTTATTATATTTCGATCTCTTCAATGGCCTATATTTGACAAGACAAATGATAAAATAAAACAAAATTCTGTCAAACTTATTATTGGTATCTATTGTACTTCAAATTATTGTGAATAGACAATCCCTAACAAAATAATTTTTTGTAAAAAGGATAATTGTTAATTCACAATTAACCATTATCGGTTTTGAAATAGATTTTACAATGCATGTCCTCGAAAAGAGCGTTTTCCAAGCAGTCAAACTGTGCGAAAAGAGTCACTTTTTTTAACTAGTGCTTTTTACTTTTCTGTATATTTTTAATTTTTAACTTCGTCGTCAGCTAGACGCATAGAGTTTTTATTATTTGAAAAAAGATTTAAAAATTAGTTAAGTACAGATTATCATTCATATAAAAGGTAAAATAAAACTAATACTTCATTAAACGCGTTTTTAATTACTGTAGATTTAGATTTTGATCAATATAATATTCATTAAATATGTGTGGCAGAACGTATATTTTACTCGTGCCTTTTTGCGTTACGACGTGGCAGCTATTTGCTCATGCGCAATGCCCGAGGAACTTTTAGGTAATCTGTGGTTTTGCTGAGCGCGCTTGAATAAGCCCGCCATTTTATTAATTTCTTGCTTGGTCAGATTTTTTTTTTTCCTCGCACAATGCGTAGTAAAATGTTGTATGATACACGTACGTAAGATGATGACCGACTCGTGTAGAAGAAATCACTTACCTGCCGCACTTGTAGCATAAATAACTATTATCTTATTGAGACCCTTGGCTGCACGTGTAAGTCTTTAGCTACGTCAAATTGAACAAAATATGCCCTGATGTAAGGTCAGAGGACACAACCTACAGGGTGACTGTTATTTGACTGGCAGTATTTTTTGCAGTCGAGACTTTAACCCCACCTGAATATTTTATAAACAACTTTTATTACAGTTCCAATTTAAAAATATCAAGAAACACACGAAAAATCGGGTTATTGGACGATTCGCCCGAATTTAACTCGCCCGAAAAGTGCGAAGCGACCGCTTTTAAAAATATCAATTTTTCTGTGGCGATTCTCTCCAAATTATTTTAACGGTGTGCCAATCGACCACTCCAAAATTATGTAGTAGCCAATTTGCCCAAATTTTATTTTAGAGAACAAATAATAAAAAAGTACAGTCGTGCATCACTTTTTGATAAAGTAACTTCGGGCGAATCGCTACAGAAAAATTGATATTTTTAAAAGTGGTCGAATCTCACTTTTCGTGCGAGTTAAATTCGGGCGAAACGTCCAATAACCCGAAAAATCATGCTATCCTTAAATTTTGTCGAGTAAATTGTACTTACTGAACAGCAGATATTTTTTGCGTATTTCAGAGTTGATACCATACTTAAAGTTGATTTTATTCATGAGTCAGTACTTTCACGTCTCAAACATTGTCAATGAACTAAGAATCATACTGTATACGTTGTAACAATATCCAGTAGGTAGCTAACTACTAGTAACTACCGCAGACTTATGATCTTACATGATCTCCAAAAGTTTTGTCTATAGGGGTTGAATCCTTGACTCCTTATACGATACAAGGAGTCAAGGATTCAACCCCTACGGCGGCCCTACCCTTTAGATGAGGGGTACTCAAACTTATAGTGCCAGAGAACTACCTCAAAATATTTAGGTTTAATGTGATCATGATTAACTGCTAACATAGCAAACCACACAATCGCTGTGAAATAGAATGACAAATTTTATGAGTGTTTACATAAATATGCGTAAATATTCTAACTTTCAGCATAGCGCAGTCGTATGCCACCTACCGTAACAAAACAATACATTCTGCAAAGTAGTATACGACCACGGTTATCCTCTGAACAATATGAATATTTATTTATTTATTTATTAATTAATAGGCGCACCAACAACACGTTTAAAAAAAAACTTATATAAAATTATACATAAAACATCATTCCGTGCAAACATGTCACTTATAGGTGAACACAACATATACAAACAAGTAAATAACAATAATAATGTATGAAATACAATATAATATGTATTACATGTACGTTGTTTATTTATTACCGTAGTCCGTAGTCGGTGTCCATAACGCAAAAAAATGGTACCTACGAAAGACGCCGACTTCCAAAAATAAAGTTATTTATCACTTTGTAGTTTTTTTATTTGAAAGTCGGTAGTATTTTTTTGTAAAAAAGCTTTTTATACATGTATCTAGATAATGCATAAGTTACAAGAGTGGACTCTAGATAACGTATAACGGTGACTAAGTTGATTTAGTAAATTTACTTTTAACTAAAGGACAGATATAGGTATGTGCTATGTGTGTGTAGTTATGTTAGTTATACATGCATACATACATACCGATCAACAAAAATTTTGCGACGCCGTAGTCGGGTAAAAATTTAGTTTTCATGATTTTGACGGGACATATCTCTTAAACGGTACGCTTGACAAAAATATGATGAACCAAACCCTACCATCACTTTCAAAGCGCCGCACAATAATACCACATATGATGGAGTGGTGCAAAATTGTTTTTTTGATCTTGACTTCGTGCCCCTTAAAGGTAACTACATTCAATTTAATGAGACGTCACATAGCTTATAACCAGTGGACAAACAACACGCTTGATATGACACCTCATTTGTCAAATTATGATTAGTAGTTTAGAAGTTATGAGGGAATGTTGCTGTAATGTAATCAATCATTATTTTGGCATTTCGACATGGCGTCGCCATGGCTGGCAGAATGTCACTTTGGAGCCTCAGGTGTCGTTATAAATCATTAATCGCTTCCATTTTAACTATACTTCACCCTATACCCAGTTTGAGTACCCCTGCTTTAGGAGCTCTTCAAACTTGTACGATTAAACGTCGGCCTGAATTTGCGTGCAAGTTGCATTAAGTGAAGATAATGGTGGCACTCGGTCTCTAGGGACATTATGAGAGCCGGCTAAAGAGGAAAGTTCGCAGCTTCTCCGCTCACTACCAGACGTTTGTTGGCTTAATTAAGCGGACGATATTTACAACTATGTTGAGGGTTAAAGTCGTGTGACACTCGGGTTGAATTTCGGGATTGGTCGGATGTTGAACAAGGTAAACTATGTCTCATGTCTCACTTTTCTCATCTTGCACAAAGACGACGAAGTACCTGAATTAGATAAAGTTGAATTTTGTATTGCCGAATTATTTAGTTCCTTTTCTACTAATATTATAAATGCGACAGTTGCTCGGTCTGTTTAACCGTATGTTACCTTTTCTTGTTTTAACGGCTGAACGATTTTAGGTGAGACATGGCTCACATGGCACACGGGTAGAGCATGTTTTGGATTAGGACAAAGGATACTTATTTTATCCCGGGAATATGTTTCCTTGGAATAATTTTCGATTGCCACGCGGGCGAAGCCGCAGGAAAAAGCTAGTTTAACTAAAGTGACAAAAACCCCTTCCGTCAACTACAATTGATTTTCAGTACTCTACTGATTTGTTTTGCAGTCTTAGCTTTGTAACTCCACTCCTGCCCATAAAGCAAAGTGCCGTACTTCAGTAGTCTCAATATCAGATTACTGCTACTGCTACAAACATCAACCACACACATTGGAGTAAACTGAATTCAGTTTAATACTAAGAAATCGTTCCACCACGTATTAACGTAAAAGATATTCCTAGAAACGTCTCCACTTAATCTTTATTACGTACTTAAGATACTTCAAAAAGGGTCCTATTGCGTATTCAAACTCTTTCCCCTTTACGAATATCCAACGTCGGCTGAACAGACAAAAACAAAAGAATGTGAAACAAATGAGACAGAATTCGCAGTAGGCTCATGAAAACTAAATTCCCTTTTAAAATGTTCATCGAATTTCTACGCATAGGAATTTGTTGGGACGTGCACAACGACCGGGTATTCAACCTATTATCATATTTAATTAAAACCCTTCTTGCTATACCTACTAAGATTCGTATTACATCAAAACTAATTTATCTTGATCGCATAATTCATTAGCGCCCCAACAGAATCCTCTAAAGAGGTGTTTTAGAATTTACGTAATTATTTTAAACATGAGTATTGGTGGCGCGGTCTTAGGGTGGAAATAAACCTCTAAATCTTTGCTATGCATTTTCCGTGGACGAAACTTGCGGATTGTTCGTGAAGAAGTGAAGAAGTCATACATTAATAAATAGTCCAATGAACTTGCCTTTCAGGAGCTAAAGAGTTGAGTGCTTTTAAAATAACTTAATATAATATTGCAGCAAACAAAGGACTTAGATGTTTAAGATGCTAGAAATAAACTTGATAAACAAGAGTGACATCTCTAGAGTTTTGTGCAATATGAACATCAATGAGATCGTTAAACTTAGTTTATGTTGTAGTTTAGATAATGGTACGCAACCCTTCGTGCCCGAGTCCGACTCGCACTTGGCCGGTTTTTTTCTTCTTGGCAGCGGGTGACCGGGTGCTCGGTCACCTGCTTGCTGCGTGTTTTTTGGGGCGAAACCCTGACAATTTACTGGACTGATGGGGTGGGTTTGCTTTGGGACGTGTGAGTGCGTCCCGGCAACTAAAAAGGCTGTTTGTGTGCTGGTGTGGTGTGATCAGTTTCGCTTGGCCCATGTGTTCAGTGTGCCGGGTGCAGTTTGTTGTTGTTGTGGTGTGATCTGGGCGTGGACTGTATTCTCACGCTGAGCTCATTTTCCTTCACGAACAACGTGGCGTGGGATTGACATTGGGACTCATCTCCCCGACTGGATTTTCTTCCTCCCACAGGTACGTGTCTGATTTTCTAAAAGCTCTGTCGGTTGGTATTTTATTTCTTGGGTGGAGGCCCATATATTTTTATTTAAAGCTGGTCTAGCATTTGTGGGTGTCTGTGGACAGACTTTGCCTTAATCCTGGTTCCATATGTATTAGGAATGGTTAGAGCTGTGTTGTGTCATGCTGTGATGAATGAGCAGTATGGACATGGTGTTCCGCGGAGTACAATTTTCTTGTAGGTTGTGCCAATTTCTATAAAGAGTTGCGGGTGGCCCTTAATTATGTTTGCCTATGTAAAACCATGTGTATAATATAAGATTTAACGTTGATTTAACAATTGTATGTACTATGTTACCAGGAAACTCATGTGTTTGATTTAAGTTTCTTTTCTAAGATGTTTTTGTATTTTGTAACTGACGGGCCGACTGTCCGGATAAGACCTAATGTTCGGCTAAGACCAGTTATTCGGCTACGACTGTGGCCGTCCGCACGAGGCAGGGCTTCGAAGTGTGGAGTTGGCTGGCTGGCTTGCGACCCTTCCGAGCGATAGGCATTCCGTTTTAACTATTTTTCTTCCACCCTCAATATGAAAATTATTAAATAAATATACATTTATAAATTTGACCAGCCAACTGCAACCAACAACTTTATATAACCTTAAAATATATTTTTACTGTGACGTGTTTCGGGGAGATTGGCAGAATAAAACACTTGTATGTTGGGATCTTACGCATTATTTTTCCCGAACTGATCCAACGTTACACTTCCACCCGCGCATAAATACAAGCAAGGCAAGCGTGTATCACCGTCGACAACATCATCGCTAACCAAGGTGAGATAGTGGTCAAGCGCGAGCCAATAGAAAAAGAAGACTCCGGGCTGCTTCTGAGAAATTCTCAAAAAATCATTGCGCAATCTATCCTGCCCAGGATCTCAAGCCCACCAGTACCCCAGTACCGCTTGTTACTAGACCAACGAGACAGTGCCAGTGATGGAAAAAAATTGGTTGCCTGTAAAGTCGGTATACGGGCGAAAGTTTTACGTGACAACGACTTTGAGTGGTAAAATTATGTCTGTCTCTCTCGCTCTTAGGCGGGCTAACCATGCCCGAGTGGAAGGGACGCGTGCCTCTCACTCGCTCTCATTGTGTGCGCATAACGTGAGCGGAGCGTAACGCAGTTTCTTGAAGTGTCACCCGGCAAACTAATTTATAAGACGTTGTCACGTCAAAAACATGTCTAAAGCTAACTAGCTATAGCAAAATCGTATCGCAGAATTGCTCCTTTATGAGTTGAACCAACAAGTAAAGCAGTCCTATCAAATCATCCGAAGTCAAATGCACTAACTATTATAATTTCTCTAAACAAGACGGACGTTACCGAACACACAAAGATCCATACCCGATCATTTCCTAACAGCCAATCTAAACAATTGTTAGAGAAAGTTACTGCAAACACTTAATAGTCAGAAACTGCTTCCCGTTCAATATTGATTCTGCTGCGAAGAGCTACAGGAACCTGGATAGTTTCTCTCGTATCAACTACCACATGGTGTTTGAAAAGTCAACTTGTACATGTTAGTATCTAACTTAAATTAACACTTAAATATTATGGTAAAATCGAGTAAAGTGCAAAGATTTGGGGTGGATTTTGCCTAAAAGTGGACAACTTAACTTTAGGGTAATAAAAAAAGATTCTAGTAAATTAAATTTGTCGAGTCTTCATGCAGTGAATCCAGAAGACGGGTCGTCGCTGAGGGAAACCTAAGAAACGCTGACGTGACGACGGCGACGACGCGTTTACGAAAGATTGGCCGCAAAAAGGAAAAACACCGAGAAGAGTGGAAGGCTATGGGAGTTATCTTTTCCCACTATTGAGACATTACCTACAGGTTAATAAAAACAATACACTGCATGGCTACCCCCATTACTCTGACTTAGCTGCTGTTATAAGGGGCCTTAATTGAGATGGGTCACTTAATTGAAGACAATGTATTCTCATTGCCCTTCAATTACCTACTTGCTTGGATACGTATGATTACTTTAGATAAGAGTTGTTTGGAAAAAGAACATTATAAGCGCGGTGCTTTCCGTTATGTTTCAGATTCATCATCACAATCTTCTTGTGGCTTTCGGCTGTATGTATTCACTGCACTCAAAAAACTAAGTAGCAACTTGCTGAAATGCCAATTTCAATAACACTGCACCTAAACAAAAAACAATTACCAACAGGAAATTCCACCTCCTCTACCAAATAACATAATTTCTAATTAGCTCGAAATTCAGTTTTGAAATTTAACGCAAACAGAGCATGTCAGAGGTAAACCGCAGCTAGATTGCGGCTTCGAGTGCACAAGATGTGTGGAAGGGCTACTGACTGGCTGATTATATTATAGAATTAGTTGAAACGACCTAATTCCGTATTAACACATGGTAATACAGTTTACACCTTAGTTAATGGATATATCTACAGAGTGTAACGAAGAAGTATGATCATATTTTAAAAACGACTTGTGCTCATGCATATGAATAACTTTTTCCATATCTCGTACAAATCTTGTTCAGCTGACGACAAGTTTTATTTTTATTTTAGATAGTCTCGCGCTTGACCATTATCTCACCTGATGGTAAACGATGATGTGGTCGACGGTTTAGCACGCTTGCCAGAAGTAACCTATTCACTCTTGACTTAAAGACCCCGAGGTTGTAGCTATCGGGAAACTCAGACTCCGGCAGGGAATGCCACACCTTAGCTGTACGCATAATGACCGTATTTCCAAAACGTTTAGTGCGTATGGGTGTGATGTCCAGTCTACCGATGGTGCATCGCCGTACGTCTTGTAGTCCTATAATGAAACGGGGTAAAAAGCTAAACGTAATATTGCTTACTTTGCTTTGCTTACTTTTAAATTAACTTCAGTCTGCCTAGTCTTTTCGCAACAATATTGGTGTTGGTTTCCAAGAATAACCAGATTCAGCTGAGTACTAGTATTCTACATAGAGCGTCTGCCTATCTGACCTCCACAACCCAGTAACTTGGTAACACAGTACACCTTGACAAGACTGGTGTCAGTTTGCTTGGCTTATGACTACCCGTAACAACTATCTTAAATGGCAGCCGCTATCAACAGCTTCACGTGCTTTCCGAGGCACGGAGGAATCTTGTTATATAAAAATGGTCACCCATCATCGAACCGACCTCGGCCAGAGTTGCTTAACCTTGAAGATCAACCGGTGCGACTGTTATTATTTATCCACGAGCTTTAGTTTTAATCGACTGCTAATAAGGAAAAAATGTGAATGTTATTTTTTTTAATATTTTTTACGGCGCATCGCCGTATGTCTTGTAGTCCGATGATGAAACGGACTAGGCGGCTTTAGATCATGCAATTCCAGTTTGTATAGAAACTCCAAATTTTTTAGGCATTGTCTGTGGCTTGCTTGTAGAAAGGTATTTATTTACATGGGCAGCAGGTTTTAAAATATGATCACACCATCGGTTGCACCCTGTATATGTGGATGTTGCCTTAATCCAATCCTTGCGAGGTGAATTAGGATTAAGCTATGTCAATAAAGAGGTCATTAATTTTGGATTGCTTGGAGGTTTAAAAATATTTTTACACAGAATAATTGATTGCTAGTATTTATCCATAAATGAAATAGCTGAAAATCATAGAATATTTTGCAAACAAATCTGCCCAAAAGGTGGTTCAATATTGATATTCTGGCTCCGAGCGGGCGTACGGCCAGGACTGCGTTAACATTGGGGCATATATACGCCTTAACTAGGATATTTTTCGAAGCAAATGCCTTTTTTTTTTGGCTTACTACGGCAAACTTTCAACGTCTGACAAGACGTAAGACCCTTCGAAACTGTGACTGCTGAGGAAACATCTTTTGATAGTTTCCCAAGTAACTTATATAAAATTCAGTTTTTATAGTATGAAGAAGGTCAGATCGTTGCAGGCTCTTGGGATATATGTTATTAGCTGATCACTTAAAGATGTCCATACTCATGAGCACTTTCACCTCTGAAAGACTGTCAATGAGTTGAAAGGTCACCCAGTATAGAGAACACAGTAATAAGGTAGTTGATTAAAAATATCTTTATCTTTAGTCCGTCAGTTAGATAATCTAAAAACATTGAGCTCGTATTTTTCTTTTGCTACGTTAAGAAAAAATTATGATGATACAGTGCGATGCAATATCGTGTGACGTCACTTTGTGCTACACTTTATATTGACAAAGTGACGTCACAAGCCCCCACTCCTGAACTTTGATGCGCTTTATATTCAAAATCCATGTTATAAAACAGGGATTTTTGCAGAATTTCTTTAAGACCGGCCATAGACGTCAGATGAAAAACCAACAAATGAGAAGTTTCCTTTAAGAACATTTTAAAGTAGAATCTTAACCAATTAAGTTTCCTTTGTAGAAGTTTACTTGTTTTCTTTATTTGCTCTAATTTTATGAGAGCCAGGCCCCTCGCTGAATATATTTAACTAATTGTAAGATCTTTACAATCAAGGGATGCACAAAGAGGAAAAAATTGAATAGACTATTAGCTGAAAAGCCGGGAAACGCCGAGCAGGAAATTACAAGCACCATCCTTCACAGTATCTAAAAGAACTTCCCCTTTATCATCTGGCATTTTTAAACGCCGCTTTTTTATGTTTAAAAATAAAATACGCTGTAAATGAATAAAACGATTCCAGTCGCTTGATGAACAACTTTACGTGTTAACTTTTAGGGTGAGAGAAATTTCTGGGAAAACTTGCCCTCCCAACTTTTCCCATAGCGAGAAGATTTTTTTACAGAAACCCCAAAAATTATGGGCCAAGTGTTCATTATGTTAATGCGTATTGGGGTGAAGCAGCTGCTATTTCATGTATACCTAGTATTTATGAATATTGTAGGCAGGAACGAGTGTTGTAGACATCTAAACGTGCAATTCAAGCAATTATGGAACGAGCGCAAAAGCGAAATAATATACGAAATAATGTCCCGCATTTTGTGGGGAATGGCTTTCTGAGTTTCTGCAAATGCTGACTATGTCATTATGCTACGTTTAGATGGACCCGCTCGCTATCCCCGTAATCCTTTGCATATCGTTGGGCGAGTTAACTCGCACTTAGAAATCCACCTTAGCTTATTAACGAGTCATATCGTGGAGATTGTGGAAATAATACCTACATGGCAAGGATTATTAGGGATATTGCACATCGTTGAAAAGCCTAAATTGCCATCAGATGTGAAGCAATTTCAAAATAAATTGTACTGTTGGTATAGCGAGCGGTAACTGATTTAATAGCTTGTTCAAAAACTTTTTGTTCTGTGATAACACCAATTAATTTTTCAATCGTTTACTAGATGATCCGTGTTTTCCTTTGACTATATATTTTTATTTAATAAAAGTGTATTTCGATCACTGGCGTTCATCAGTCTGTTTGCACTCAATCTTTATTTCAAATTGAATTCCAACGGGGCAGCTGTTGATTCAATTTAACAACGGATTTTTATTTCATTTACATTTGAAATCAGGTAAGCCTTTTATTATTTGATTTTATTATTAACACTTTCTTATATCAAAAATATTAATCAATTTTATAAAAATATAATAACAGTGTTGATTTACAATATTTTTAAGCAACACTCTTCAGGCGAGAATAACAAGAAAATACTGTCATGAATTTTCCGCAAGCCCAACTTTCCGTAAGACATTCTGTCTTGGGGAACCTCAAAGTAAGCAGAAAAGTCGTATACTGTCGAACAACCTGTAACTGCTCTAAAACCCGGCAAAGAACAGCAAACAAACTAATGGCGACTGCCAATTGATCGATAATGGTTGGGACCGAAGCTTAAATAGGTGCATTGTGGTCGAAACACGCAGAACAAATCTGTGTGTTGAACTAAAGCTATAACTCAGCGCTCGCCGATATTTATAGCCTAGTTGTGAAGCTTAACACGTTCGTATGTTTGCAGCAACTATAATAAATTCTGAACAAATATCCTCGTATTTTCAATTACACGTCATGGCGTCAGTTTTTAACGTATCACGACTTTAATAAAGGAAATTAGTGCAGTTCGCACGGCGAGTGTTTCAAGTTTAATTACTTACGAACTAGTGCAGACGGGTAATCGCTTGCTTTATTTTTGTGAATAGACGGAGTATATAATTTTCTGTCGTGTGAAAAACAAAAGCTTATTAATAATCGTCGGTAATAAATAGTCAATGAACTGATAAAGTGACATTTGGGCATTGTAATTGATTTATTCATTAAGTTAGCATCAAGTTAAACGACACTTACTTCGCTTTTCCTGACTGACGTTTTGTGTTTCTGATATGAAAGCATAATCAAATCAGCCCATACAAAACAAACACCAATTTCTGAATTACAAATTTAAAGTTTGTCAAACTGTATTAAAATAGAGTTTGACACGATCTTAACCCCATGTTCTAGATTCGGAACCCAGCTTTAAAGGTGCGAGTAGGCGCTGCGACCGCGACGCAAGACCGCAGAAGACTGCTAGACGGTCTCGCTATCGGACGATTCCAAAAAGACTGAACATAATTGTCATTAAATAATCAATGAACCTTATTATTTATTTATTATTGCTATTTATAATAACTAGTACTAGTTTCATCTTACTATATAGGTTTATATATTGTACACTGGATTACTGCCCTCTATTATGATCTCTATCACTCAAAGGTTTGCTGGAAGAAAATTCCATTTGGAGTTAAGCTCGCCTTTACGACATTAGAACGGTTTCAGCGGCTCACAAAGTCTAAAAACGGGCCCACATAGGATTTTTTAATCTATATACTCACGTTTGACTGATGGTAAGCGATGATGTGGTCTACGGTGAAGCACGCTTGCCTAGATGTAATCTATTCACTCTTGACTTAAACTAAATAAGGACTCTGGTAACTGAAGAAGGAGTTATAAAATCCAATGTTTCCAAAAAAAAAATCAATGGCATTTGTACAAAAATTTTACAGTGCCAAGTACATTTTATAAGTTGGTCGACTATTACTCGTAAACTTGTAAAGCCTGTTATGATTTAATTTTTGTATATTTTTACATGATTCGTAAGCATTATATTTACTCTGTTTTACACAGCTATCAACTTTATTTTAGTAATTTTTCTATGGCATTACTACAAAATTTTTACTGTTCCAAGTACATTTTATAAGTTGGTCGACTATTACTCGTAAACTTGTAAAGCCTTGTTACCCGTGATAATTTTCCTTTTAATTTCGTTATATTTACTACTGCCGTGAATTTTTTCACATAGCCTAGAGCAACCATTTCGCTGGCAGGGGGGGGGGGGGGACACTTGACTCTAACATAAATTTGCAACTTAAAGCTTAATTTTATGCAAACGAATCTCTGAATCGAAAAATTATTTTAACAAACCCATAATATTTTTGAATGGCCTATCCAACGATACCCCACACTATGGGATAGATGAGAAAAAAAAATACATCCCCACTTTACGTCTATGGGAGGAATCCGAAAAAAAAATATTTTTCATGATTTTATTGTACCACTTTGTCGGAATTATTAATATGTATATCCATGCCAAATTTTAGCTTTCTAGTACTTAGATTCTCCGAGCTAAGCTGCGGATGGACAGACGGACAGAGCGAAACTATAAGGGGCAACCCTTGTTGTTGACTTCGGAATCCTAAAAACGGTCATTTTTATAGACATAATTATCATTCTTCCTCCAATAGTAACTTGGTTTTCCATTACAATTTGGATTAATAATTTTCAACAATCTGAATTTAACGACTAAAAAAAAGTTAATTCAAAAAATCAAAATACCCGACTGCTTGAAAAGCGAACTAAAAAGACGTAAACTAGGAGAAAATCATGCTGTGTAGTCGTAGGATACATATTCGCGAGCTGACTGACCGAAACCAGATGTATCCTCCGACTGCACAACATGATTTTCTCCTTGTTTACGACGTTTTAGTTCGCTTTTCAAGCTGTTGGATTTTTTGACTTTTTAATTATCTTTTTTTATTTATAACTTATAATTATTTAGTCTTTTTTCGGTTTCGTTGTTTTTAAACATAGAAGAGTTCTATATTTTTAAATCACCTCTTGAAACCCTTTATTTTGATACCCCACACGATAGGTTCGGCAAAAAATAAATGTTTTTTTTCTTCCGAATCTATCCATATTGTGGGGTCCCATGTCTATGGGACCCCACAGTGTGGCGCCCAATAGCCGCCATTTTCAAATTTTAATGTAACCAGTGACACTCGCAGGATTAAGACGAATCAATTGACGTAAGAACCATCAAAATCGGCCAAGGCGTTTGGTCTCTAGAATGCCGCATAGGAACAAACATACATACATACATACATAGACTGATAAACACATTACCCATTCGGATAAAACCCGAGGAGAGTTTGTGTGCAACATATGTCCCGGTCTCGCCCAACAGTACACCACCCACCAGCGGTAACCCCGACTTGTGTCATGCGTCTTCTGCCTCGGTCGCGCGTTTCGGTCTCGTGTCATGGACGCGGCGGTTAGCACGCAATACTGAACATGTAATTAGGAAAATAACAAATACACTAAGACTCTACCAGACAAAAAATATATAGTAATTATTTGTTTTCTTAACAGCTAACATCGAATGTAAGTTATTTACTTATCTCAGTAATCACATTTATTGTGATTTCTCAACGGTGTCTTTAAGAGAAGCTCCCTAGTGGCCAGGCGTTAAATACAAGGTATATTGTCTACGCAAGTACAATAGGTAAATGATTTTACTGAAAGCCTTCTAAGTATTTCTCGATATTAGTGTGTAGCGCTTGAGAAAACTGAAGAAAGAAAAGCTTTTATATTACTAAAGTTAAGGTAACAACATAACATCGCATCTGTTTTAACACGAATGCCTGAAAATATTATATTATCATCGTCCTCATAGTGTTTAATTTCTCTTTCCATGCAATGCTGGACGCACTTAATTCCAAATACAAACATAATTTATGATTTAGCAAACAATAGTTTCTAGTAATGCACACAAAGCTCAAAATTGCACGACGCTATATACGCATTGACACAGTTTTTATATTATACTAGATGACCCGGAAAACTTTGTTTTGCCATAAAAACACCAAACATTCATCTACCCTACCTACCCTACCCTACCATACCCTACCTACCCTACCCTACCATACCCTACCTTCCCTACCTTATAACCCTACCTACCCTGCCTTATAACCCTACATACCCTACCTACCCTACCTACCCTACCTACTCAACCCTATCTTCCCTACCCTACCTACATACCTACCTTACCTATGTAGCTAATGTAACAATTTTTTTTTTCTTTTTTTTTTCCAGAGGCACCTTCTCAAAAAGAATAAGCGAAATTGGTCCAGCCCTTCACGAGTGATGAAAGGAAGATCCGACCAAGGGAAATAGAGATTCATTTTTATATATATAGATAGATAAAAATTCTTAAGTGCACCATGAGTACAAAACCAGAGTGCCATGAGTTTGGCAATATCAGCCAAATGGACCATGAATCAACTTGTTTGAAAGTACGTTACTTTTATTGAAGCCTGATTCAAACTTAGGACTGAAAAATACCTCTAATTTAAAAGTCACATTGTACCATTACAAAAAAGAGGCTTATTATGCCTAAGTGATTATGCCCACGATAAATAACTCAACTGTGTAGGTAAGTACCTATTTTCCCCTTCAATATTTAAAACAAGTGGCCTCATGTAGCACGCATGGTAATACATACGAAGAATTGATTTACTGCTCAACTTACCGGAAGGCACAAACTTCCTCAGCTCTGGGAAATCATGAACGGTAACTTCACCATATAAGAATTTCAAACTATGTTATGGACCAGATATAGCAGCTGCTGAGCTCGAATTTTTCGCTACTTACTTCAAAGCCTCGGATGGATTTCAATGAAGTAAAAAATTCATATTTTTCGTGAGTGTTGTGGCTCCTTTAAATTTTTGAGGATAGCTGGGAGTTTAGAGATGAAAAGGCAGCATTTGAGAGTTTTTGCGTTAACTATTAACCATTAGAAAACTATTTCTAAAATGTTTAAGCCTCTCTGCAATCCTTTCTACATTTAAAGCGATTTGAAAAGTTTGTCCTCTAAGTAACTTCTCTGTAAGCAGTTTGATACGCTACGCGGAGAACATATAACCACCAATTTATAAAACACAAATTGCCAGAGATACCTTAAAAATAAAAACTGATAATCACACTCAAGCTTGCTGAAAGACGTAAAACAACAAATTGCCCTGAAAAATTTTGCAGCGAGAAAAAAATATTCTCATTTTTCGGCGTACAATCAGAAGGAATTACGTGAAGCTATTCATCGGACCATGCTTAGTATTCCATCACCAATCACGGCGCTTCACAGGGAGGCTTCAAATACTTCATTAGCCAGATTCGCGTCCCCCTCCTCTTCCCCCACCCCCTTTTAAAGGATAGCGCTGATGAGCAACATAATCTGAATTTTGACGATTTGTAAATAAAATCTTTTCACGATTGAGTTTGAAAGGGGATAAAAACATTTTTGTATTCACGCCGGGTTTGAGGGCTTAAATGGGCCTTTTATTAGGTTTCGTAGCTGGGCGTTTTATTACGTTTTATCGAAACTTTGAATTGATATAATTCTCACTAGTTTTAATGAGCACATTCATGTTCTATTCCTCAAATGGCATAATATCTTTTCGGTCGTTTTTATGTTTTTTCTGATGTTACCTTTATTAAGTTATAGATAGGTAGTTACAACAGGATTGAAGACCAAATTCCAAGAAATAGAACAATATACTGAGGCTGGTTCAAGCTGTTGTCTATATTCAGCCCTCCACTCGCCATACAAACCATTCATCAAGAGGTTTTCAACTGTCGGCTCAACTAAAGAACGACCATCCGTACCCAACACACGTTGTCACATGGGGTAATCGTTGTTCGCAACCAAAACGTATCATGTAAGTAATATGACATTCGACGCCAACCAGACCAAATTTGTTTAACACTGCGAAGAGATTGGGGCAACGAAGGTTGACAAACGTTTTGTTAGTTACAAATGTTGGTCGGTGTTAGTCAAATGTTTGGTTGGACGTTCTTCCAGTGTTAAAATTACCTAATAACAGAGTGCGTTATTTGGTTGAGTCTGAATCACATTCTGTATACAATAAAAGTGCTAAATTCTTTTGCAACTATTACCGATGGCTCCGTAAACCTTTGTTAATAAATAATATTTTGCTTTATCAAGGATACCTATGTAAAGTTTTAACCACAAAATGAAGTTAAAGAACTATCAGTCCCTTCCAAAGTCCCTAAGTTTCTCCATGAATGCCATAAGTTAAGGGATTAGGTAGAAAATCTATACTAATATTATAAAGAGGAAAGATTAGCATTTTTGTATGTAACGAATAAACTGAAAAACTACAGGACCGATTTCAAAAATTCTTTCACCGTTGGGAAGCTACACTATCCCCGACGTGACATAGGCTACTTTTTATCCCTTTATTCCCACAGGAATGGGAACTACGCGGGTGAAACCGCGAGGCGTCCGCTATAGTCTTCCATAAAGGGGAGAAATTGTGTCAAATATAGAGATAGTGGTGTTTCTCTTGAATACCATACCTAACTATCGAAATCTGGATCACCTCTGCCATCTTCTTTGGGAATAGTGGGCGATATAATTTGTTATCATAGTCGCCAGGTTACCATCGACGAGTACCCTTAACCCTTATTAAGCTTCAAGTTGTTTAGAAATAAAGGTATCAGCCAAGTTTCAAAAGCTTTCCAGTACCGACTCGAGTAAGTACTTTCAACGAGTATGTAATTGTTTCCTTACAACCCCGTCTTTAATAGCAAGAGTGATATTACTTCTTAGAATTTAAACTCAAGGGTGTCTTGTCGAGTGTTCAGGGGTCTGGACCCCATTTATATAGTTAACTGAACATTTGGAGAATAAATATAATTATTATTATCACTTCTATCATTATTTGCTCTTGCAACCCGCTTCACCCGCGTGAGAGTCGAGTATTACTCACGGAAATGTTTAAAATAAATAAAGTTTCTGTCAAGTTTCAAGTAACGACTCAAGTAAGTACTCTCTACGAGTATTTTTTCCTACCCCGTCTTTAATAGCAAGCGTGATATTACTTCTTAGAACTAAGGGTGTCTTAGTTCAGGGGTCGAGCGAGACCCCACTGATATAGCTTACGAACCTTTGGAGAATAAATATATTATTATCCCTAGCTTTTGCAAGCAGCTTCACCCTAGTGAGACTCGAGAATTACCCACGAAAATGTTTAGAATTAAAGGTTCCTGTCATGTTTCAACAACCTTCAAGTACCGACTCAAGTATCTAAGTACTTTCAACGAATATTTGTTTCATTACAACCCCGTCTTTAATAGCAAACGTGATATTACTTCTTACGACTTAAGCATAATAGTGAAATTAAGGGTGTCTTAGTTCAGGGGTCGAGCGAGACCCCATTGCTTTAGTTTAATGAACCTTTGGAGAATATTTTTTTATAAAAATGCGTTGTCCCACACTAGGAATTTCTTCCTGTATCGTGGGTGCGTTTACAAACATATAAACTCACATACACTAACACCCAGAGCCGAAACAACTATCTATGGGTCATACAAATATTTGTTTCGTGAGGGAATCGAACCCGCGACACACAGCGCAGCAGTCAATCGCTCAACCACTGCGCCAACTGTGCGCCCAATTATTATCCCTAGCTTTTGCAAGCAGCTTCACCCTCGCGAGAGTCGAGTATTACCCACGGATATGTTATAAAATATAGTTTCAATATCCTTCAAGTGGAAACATACCAACTCAAGTAAGTATTTTCAACAAAAATTAAATAAAAGTTTAAAATCAGTAAATAGTATTAACCTGGTGCATCAAAATATTCAAGGATTTATGAACAAAGAGAATTTAGAAGTAGAATTATTTATGAACTTTAACAGTATTGATATTCTTTGTATAACTGAACATTGGCTTAAAAGCCACCAGTTATTGTTCAATTTTAATAATCACCAGGTTGGTAGTTCATTTAGCAGAGTTAATGCTATACATGGTGGCTCCTTGATTTTAGTAAGTAACCAGCTTAAATTTAAAGACCGTAAGGATATTATGAGCCTATCTGTTGAGCGGACAATTGAAATAGCTTGTATAGAATTGGAGCAGTTTATTGTATTAAGTGACCAGACCCCCTTCAGGATTGTATGACTGCTTTAAAAAGGTAATGGATGAAGTGTTACATAAGATTTGTAACTCGAATAAATCCATTATCACTTGTGGTGATTTTAATGTTAATTTATTAGAAAACTCAGGTTCTTGTAGTAAAATAAAAAGTCTGTTTCAGTCCTACAATCTTGTAAACCTATTTTTGGAGCCCACAAGAATAACCCCTACTAGTGCCACATGCTTAGATAATATTTATACTAATGTTATACCAGTCCACAAAGAAATTATAAATTTACTAGATTCTGATCATTGCGGGCAGAGGATTACTATACCAAACCAAAATAACAAAGTGGCTAAAAAGGATATCACTGTTAACCCCAAAACTGCAAGTCGCTTGGCAGCTTTTAAAGTTAAACTTATTAATGAATTACCAATATTGGCAATTCATTCTAAACCTAATCATCTATATGATGATTTTTTTAATATATACTGTAGACAATTTAATTCCACTTTTATTCCCAAAACTATCTCGGTTAATAGTAATGCTTCATTCGGTGATTGGGCTACCATTGGTATTCATAAAAGCAGAACACGGCTTTATGAGCTGTACAGTGAAAGGACTTATGTAAACACTGCTGAATTTAATTTATATGTTCAAAATTATTTAAAAAAGTTTGTTGTTTGGCCAAGTCGCGTTATTTGAGTTCGAAGATTAAAAGTAGTAGTAATGTTATTAAAACGACTTGGAATATTATTAATAGTGAAACGGGAAGATCTGGTAACCGGAATATTGACTACAGCCTATCTATTAATGACAACATCATAAAATCAGACTCACAAGTCGCAGTGGCTTTTGAAAATTTCTTTTCAGATATTCCCATTTCAACTACTAAATCCCTAAACTCATCACCTTCTGTTGCTGAGTCTATACTAAAAGAAAATGTTAATGTTTGTGATTCGGAATTTCTTTTTGAACATATTACTTGTAGAGACATAATTAAAACCTTTCACACTTTAAATGTTAAAAAGACTGCAGATCTGTGGGGACATTCTGTAGAAGTTGCTAAGTCCATTATTGACATTGTCGCACCTAGTTTAGCTATTATCTTTAATAATTGTATCGACAGTGGGGAGTTTCCTGACCTAATGAAAAATAGTAAAATAATACCTTTGTTTAAATCAGGTAGTACTTCAGACCCTACAAATTATAGACCTATTTCAGTACTACCTACGTTTAGTAAAATATTTGAGAAATTAATTTTAGAGCAATTGCAAAGATTTTTTAATAAACATAAATTATTACATAGCAAACAGTTCGGTTTTACAAGGGGTCGTTCAACTACTGATGGACATATTTATAATGCATGGAAAGATAAGTGCGATGCCTTGGGAATATTTTGTGATTTGTCCAAGGCATTTGATTGTGTTCTTCATGAAACGCTAATCAGGAAACTCCGCCACTACGGGATCCGGAACAGCGCTCTGGCTCTTCTTACTTCATACTACTTATTACTTCTTAGAATTTAAACTCAAGGGTGTCTTGTCGAGTGTTCAGGGGTCTGGACCCCATTTATATAGTTAACTGAACATTTGGAGAATAAATATAATTATTATTATCACTTCTATCATTATTTGCTCTTGCAACCCGCTTCACCCGCGTGAGAGTCGAGTATTACTCACGGAAATGTTTAAAATAAATAAAGTTTCTGTCAAGTTTCAAGTAACGACTCAAGTAAGTACTCTCTACGAGTATTTTTTCCTACCCCGTCTTTAATAGCAAGCGTGATATTACTTCTTAGAACTAAGGGTGTCTTAGTTCAGGGGTCGAGCGAGACCCCACTGATATAGCTTACGAACCTTTGGAGAATAAATATATTATTATCCCTAGCTTTTGCAAGCAGCTTCACCCTAGTGAGACTCGAGAATTACCCACGAAAATGTTTAGAATTAAAGGTTCCTGTCATGTTTCAACAACCTTCAAGTACCGACTCAAGTATCTAAGTACTTTCAACGAATATTTGTTTCATTACAACCCCGTCTTTAATAGCAAACGTGATATTACTTCTTACGACTTAAGCATAATAGTGAAATTAAGGGTGTCTTAGTTCAGGGGTCGAGCGAGACCCCATTGCTTTAGTTTAATGAACCTTTGGAGAATATTTTTTTATAAAAATGCGTTGTCCCACACTAGGAATTTCTTCCTGTATCGTGGGTGCGTTTACAAACATATAAACTCACATACACTAACACCCAGAGCCGAAACAACTATCTATGGGTCATACAAATATTTGTTTCGTGAGGGAATCGAACCCGCGACACACAGCGCAGCAGTCAATCGCTCAACCACTGCGCCAACTGTGCGCCCAATTATTATCCCTAGCTTTTGCAAGCAGCTTCACCCTCGCGAGAGTCGAGTATTACCCACGGATATGTTATAAAATATAGTTTCAATATCCTTCAAGTGGAAACATACCAACTCAAGTAAGTATTTTCAACAAAAATTAAATAAAAGTTTAAAATCAGTAAATAGTATTAACCTGGTGCATCAAAATATTCAAGGATTTATGAACAAAGAGAATTTAGAAGTAGAATTATTTATGAACTTTAACAGTATTGATATTCTTTGTATAACTGAACATTGGCTTAAAAGCCACCAGTTATTGTTCAATTTTAATAATCACCAGGTTGGTAGTTCATTTAGCAGAGTTAATGCTATACATGGTGGCTCCTTGATTTTAGTAAGTAACCAGCTTAAATTTAAAGACCGTAAGGATATTATGAGCCTATCTGTTGAGCGGACAATTGAAATAGCTTGTATAGAATTGGAGCAGTTTATTGTATTAAGTGACCAGACCCCCTTCAGGATTGTATGACTGCTTTAAAAAGGTAATGGATGAAGTGTTACATAAGATTTGTAACTCGAATAAATCCATTATCACTTGTGGTGATTTTAATGTTAATTTATTAGAAAACTCAGGTTCTTGTAGTAAAATAAAAAGTCTGTTTCAGTCCTACAATCTTGTAAACCTATTTTTGGAGCCCACAAGAATAACCCCTACTAGTGCCACATGCTTAGATAATATTTATACTAATGTTATACCAGTCCACAAAGAAATTATAAATTTACTAGATTCTGATCATTGCGGGCAGAGGATTACTATACCAAACCAAAATAACAAAGTGGCTAAAAAGGATATCACTGTTAACCCCAAAACTGCAAGTCGCTTGGCAGCTTTTAAAGTTAAACTTATTAATGAATTACCAATATTGGCAATTCATTCTAAACCTAATCATCTATATGATGATTTTTTTAATATATACTGTAGACAATTTAATTCCACTTTTATTCCCAAAACTATCTCGGTTAATAGTAATGCTTCATTCGGTGATTGGGCTACCATTGGTATTCATAAAAGCAGAACACGGCTTTATGAGCTGTACAGTGAAAGGACTTATGTAAACACTGCTGAATTTAATTTATATGTTCAAAATTATTTAAAAAAGTTTGTTGTTTGGCCAAGTCGCGTTATTTGAGTTCGAAGATTAAAAGTAGTAGTAATGTTATTAAAACGACTTGGAATATTATTAATAGTGAAACGGGAAGATCTGGTAACCGGAATATTGACTACAGCCTATCTATTAATGACAACATCATAAAATCAGACTCACAAGTCGCAGTGGCTTTTGAAAATTTCTTTTCAGATATTCCCATTTCAACTACTAAATCCCTAAACTCATCACCTTCTGTTGCTGAGTCTATACTAAAAGAAAATGTTAATGTTTGTGATTCGGAATTTCTTTTTGAACATATTACTTGTAGAGACATAATTAAAACCTTTCACACTTTAAATGTTAAAAAGACTGCAGATCTGTGGGGACATTCTGTAGAAGTTGCTAAGTCCATTATTGACATTGTCGCACCTAGTTTAGCTATTATCTTTAATAATTGTATCGACAGTGGGGAGTTTCCTGACCTAATGAAAAATAGTAAAATAATACCTTTGTTTAAATCAGGTAGTACTTCAGACCCTACAAATTATAGACCTATTTCAGTACTACCTACGTTTAGTAAAATATTTGAGAAATTAATTTTAGAGCAATTGCAAAGATTTTTTAATAAACATAAATTATTACATAGCAAACAGTTCGGTTTTACAAGGGGTCGTTCAACTACTGATGGACATATTTATAATGCATGGAAAGATAAGTGCGATGCCTTGGGAATATTTTGTGATTTGTCCAAGGCATTTGATTGTGTTCTTCATGAAACGCTAATCAGGAAACTCCGCCACTACGGGATCCGGAACAGCGCTCTGGCTCTTCTTACTTCATACTTGAGTAATAGGATTCAGAGCGTTGACGTTAATGGAAAAAGATCTCTCGGATCTATAGTAACAATGGGAGTCCCGCAGGGTTCAATTCTTGGCCCTTTCTTGTTTCTTATTTATATTAATGACTTGCCTTACCTCATAAAGGATAACCATGATATAGTGTTGTTTGCGGATGATACTTCACTTTTGTTTAAACTTAAACGTCAGCAGCTGGTTACTGACGATGTAAATAGCGCGATCTCAAAAGTAGTTCACTGGTTCAATGTTAACAATTTACTTTTAAATGGAAAAAAAACCAAATGCATTAAGTTTACCCTACCTCACGTTAGGCAGGTGAAAACTGATGTGATGTTAAAGAGCGAAGAATTGAATCCTGAAAATAGCACAATATTCTTAGGCCTAACTTTGGATGCTAAGCTTCAGTGGGGCCCACATATAGATAAATTGTCAAAGAAGCTAAGCTCCGCAGCATATGCTGTTAGAAAGATTCGTAATTTAACTGACATAGAGACAGCCCGTTTAGTATACTTTAGCTATTTTCATAGTGTAATGTCGTATGGTATTCTGTTGTGGGGAAATGCCGCCGACATCCAGACTATCTTTGTTTTGCAGAAAAGAGCTGTTCGATCAATTTATAAATTAAGCCCGAGACACTCTCTCAGAGAGAAATTTAAGGAGATTAATGTAATGACTGTGCCTTCTCAGTATATTTATGAAAATCTTTTATATGCCCATAAAAATATAAAATTGTTAAAAAAATACAGTGATATCCATAACATAAATACTAGGAACAAACACAAATTTGCACCTACAACAAGGCTCAAGAAAATGGGTGGCTCGTTTAGATGTCAATGTGTACGCTTTTATAATAAGCTTCCAAGCGACGTACAAAGTTTGAGTGTTAATAAATTCAAATCATTCATTAAACGTAAGTTGTGCCAGAAAGCGTTTTATAACATTAAAGATTACGTTGAGGACAAAAAGGCTTGGGATTGAGCTGCTCCAATTAATTTAGTTTTTTTTTTTTTTTATTTTGCTTCGTGGATTTAGTTTTTAATTATATTTTTATTTTTTTAATTTTTCTTGCAATGACAAGAATATTTACTTTTTAAAGTATTATATTATTTTATTTTAATTATTGTGAATGTGAAGACTATGTGGATTATTCTTTTTTTTAAATTTTAATTTATCTTAGTTAGTTTTTAATCATGGTCTGGCAGTTTGAGTATTTATGCGGCCTACCCGAAAGTCCTTTCTTTGGTATTGTTCGTCAATTCGTTGAGCTCCTTAAATTCTAAGTTGAGCTGCACGGTTATTGACAAATGCGTGCACTGACTGGACAGGTCCACTCAATCTGGCTAGTTCTTTTCTCAAAAGACCATTTCAGACATCAGTCTACATGGTCTTCACATGATCTAACCAAGTTTTTGTCTGGACTTTAAAAGAGACTGTGACCTCTGAGTTTGTTTCGGCCTTTCTTCTCAGAGTAGTCAGACAGGAAACGCCGACCTCATCTAGTTTTAAAAAATATGATCGACATGTGAAAGTGTTTGTACAAACCAACTTACAGAAAATAAATAATTTATCATTTAACAAGAAATTGTTTCCGTACAAGCGTGATCTAAGAACTTAAGCTTAACAGTGAACTTAAGGATGTGTTATTTCAGGGGTCAAGACCTCATTGACGTGGGTTTCTATAGTTCCAGATACTAACATGTTATTTTTAAAGGCCTGATTTTATGCTTGAATATATTTTTGACATATTAAGCTTCCATAAAGTAAACTTTTTAATTTTATTAGAAATGTCTGAGGATAAAGTCTGTCATTAAGTTATTATTTTTGGTTTCATATTAGAATTTTAGGATATGAGAGTAGATAAAGGAATTAAAAGACATTCGGAACTCACGGGTTGTTTAGTTGAAATTGAAGCATTATTAAATCAATTTGGTGCATTTTCAATTCAATAGCAAAATGCAATCTTTAATTACCAACTTTTATTTTCTAAGTACAAATGACGACAACAAAGGTTTGGAGAAGAAAAAACAAGTTTTAATTTCGATGTTTATTTATTATTCAAACACGGAAGTTAAAGAACGGTCTAGTCTTTCGGTTTTCCATTTGTATTTAATAATTTTAATAAGATTGAACAAGGGAGATAAGACAGAACAAGAAGACAGCTGCAAAATCACACCTCAGTGACACAA
The DNA here is from genome assembly GCA_945859665.1 of Anorthoa munda. Lineage (NCBI taxonomy): Eukaryota > Metazoa > Arthropoda > Insecta > Lepidoptera > Noctuidae > Anorthoa > Anorthoa munda. Next base: position 1,886,915 of record OX243913.1, read on the forward strand.
TGAAATTTACATTTGATTTACTGTAGGTATTTCGTTATTATCAGTATCACACACATCACACAACCTCATCAATTTGTCCGTGCATGACGGTAACTCTTCAAACCGTTTAGATGTAGGCGATTTTTCACATGCAAACAAGCGTTCATGGAGTCTGTTCATGTCGTCTAAATTACCGTTCCAAAGACAAAGCCCTCGATACTGGCTATCGTTGTAATTGTCAGGCTCGCCGGGTTGCCATTTGTTGTACACATCTTCTAATTTCTCACCTGAAAATGACAAACATACTCATATTAATTGGGTTTGTTACAGTTACATAATCAGCTTTTAATATCCCAACTATTGGGACACAGGCCTCTTCTCTGTGACAGAAGGAATGCGGTTTGGTGGACGTCACATGTATTCGAATGTTTGGTTTTAAGACATGCCGGTTTCCTGACGATGTTTTCCTTCACTATTCTTAGAGCAGTGGTGATGAATTAATTCACACAGAGTAAAGCGCCTGGGTTCGAACCCACAACCTATGACACTTAAGTTGGAGCCGTTACCACTGGATCACCACTGCTCTGCTATTACAGTTGATTGCGACATAATTATAAAAATGACTTTTGGCTTGATTTTAAAGGTAGTGTCCTGCCATTAGCAAACTAGTCTCGTACCGTGAATGGTAGTCCAAACGCGCTCCTTGCCCCAAGCTACTAGGCCTATGTGAAATCCGTCCCACACATCTTGATTATTCGTCTGATCAGGGAACATGTCTAGGACGATGCGAGCCTCTTGTTCGTCGTTCAGGATGACCAGGTGACCCCCCTCAGATGCACATATACTGTACGCATTGGTCCAAGTCTGTCTATTACGATGGACCTTGTAACAGCTGCCAGTTTGCTGATTAAGGTGATATTCTGAAATATTAAGAATCAAAATTTAATGTTTGTAAAGGATGGCGCAAAAGTAAGGAAGGGTTTGCAACAAGTTATGACTTGTTATTATTTGTTTATATATTATATTGTGTATATATTATATTATTAGAGAGAACAAACTGGTTCAACCAAAGATAACAAATTATTATGGTAAGAGAACATCTAAGTATTTGGTACCTAAAGTGTTTAACAAAATAGATTTATTAAGAGAAAATGTAAAAATTTGCAAAGGAGCAATTAGGACAAAATTAAAAACATTATACAGGATAGCAAACAGAACTAAATATGTACATAAGATTAAACCATAACAGTGTATAATATATAAGTAGTTGATTTGTAAGTAAGGTGGTGCATTGTGATGTAAAAGAGCGCCTCTCGCCATGAAACGTAAAAGTTTGGCGAGTTTAGAATTAAGTAACACCTCTGTATTAAAATTAAAATAAAAAAAATAAATAAAAAAATATATTATATTTTTTGTTATCTATCTGCCTAGCCTCTTTCACAACTATATTACTATATTGGGGTCGGCTTCCAGTCTTACCGGCTTCAGCTGAGTACTAGTGTTTTACATGAAGCGACTGCCTATCTGACCTACACAAACCAGTAACTGGGTAACACGGTACCCCTTGGTAAGGCTGGTGTCAGATCTCAAGCTTCTGATTACTCCTAACGACTGTCAAAGATCTTCAAATGACAGCCGGGACCAACGGTAAGCCGTTCTTATCTCCCTCGATCGACGACCTCGTCAAGCGTTACTTAACCATGATGATCGACCAGTGCGGCTGTTATTATTACGCCACGAGCTCCTTAAAAAATATTGCTAATTTGTATTCTATCTTTTGGTATATTTTAGGATAGTTATACTAATTACTCACCATTATCAAAGGTGCCACATTCGTTCATCGTTTGATTGTCGAGTTTCCTGTAACATACGAAGGGTAGTGCCTCCTCGCATGACGAGTAATGCGCTCTTCCATCGACAGACATCGTGAGGCAGTCTCCAGTGACCGCTCCGTTACCACGTGAACCCCATCGTATTTCCATATTAGACAGTGGTACTCCTACAACAAACACACAATGAACAACAAAAGCTATGTAATAGGGTTATTGGAAACTAATTTTTATACCGACAAGTGACTTCACAAGCTAAAAAATATATAGATAAAGCGCACCAAAGTTCAAAATATACGCTCTGTCTTTATATTTTTTTATTAATTTATTAAATCAAAAAATGAATGTCTAATATCATTTGATAATCTCACTGACGGACTGAATAGTATTTTTTCTAACCGGGAAACATCCGTATTCATCATTTTTATGCCCATATCCCATGTCACTTGGGATTGGTGCAACACGTTTTCTTCTTCCATACCGTCCTGTCCCCTGTCACGCTATCACTGACTCCATTTTCTTTCAAATCACTCACACAGTCCTTCTATCTTTTCTTTGGCCTTTCCTCTCCCTCTCCATCCATCTACATTTATATTCATAACTCTTTTAGTAACATCCCTCCTCATCACATGACCACACCAGGAAATATCCCTATTGTAGTATCAATTTCAAATTTAATAAACTTTGACTGACCTTCTACAGAGATGTAGTCTCCTTTAGATAACAGATCATGGGTACCCAAGAAAATGTGCTCATTCACACCAAGCTTTGTCAGTTGTGACTGGAGTGCATCTGCAAGCTCTTTATTCAGCGGAGATGCCAACACTGCGCCTGTAAAATGAGACATCGAGATCTGTACATGGTACAAGAGCGAGCTAAGCGAGCGGTATCGGTATCGTACGCTCGATCTAAGTTTAAAAATCCACCGTTGACTGCACCAAACAGCCAGCTTACCGCTCCGCTCGTTGACGCTAGAGCATCTGTTGTCCGATTTATGATAACTGTTATGACCTACTGTATACTTATTTTTAGTTATCGTGACAACTTTTGAACATGTTAATACTTATAGCAAAACCTTTTCTATGTACAGGACAAACATTTTGATACTGTAGGAACTTAAACTTGAAAAACGCCAAGATTATTAACGCCAAGATATTTGAATTCCAACCTACTGAAGGTAAATGTCACTGGTAAAGTCGAAGACAAACGACCGAAAGAAAAAAAATCCTATACGTTGGTCAGACCCAATCCAAAGCTCATGTATGTTGCTGACAGTAGGAGAAGCATAATTAAGGAGAAAGTTTTGAAACTATGATGTGGTCAGTGTACCCATAGATTTAGAATTTTTTTGCTATATCTATGAGTGTACCACAGCAACCTTAACCTACCCCAAAAAATATAATTTGCTTTGGCCTAACAGAGTTTATGTACAAAAACATATGTCAATCATGATTTATTGTAAAATGTGTGACGTACATGATAGCAAATACATAATTATGTAACTACTGAATCTTACCGTCATGGTAACATCTTAGGAAGGCGTCTTGCCACGCTGCGGGCGTCGAGTGCAATTTGAGCCAACCACCCGCTTCAAAGTTGAACACGTAGTCAGGCTCGCATCGCACATCTGGATATTTTGAAAAAAGAACAAAAATAACAAAATGTTTTTATCTTTCTTTCTTTTTCGTGTGAGGTGTGGCCACCTCTGGTGTCAGAGTTAATTAAGCCGCCTCTGGACAACCCCACAGGCCTCTGACTTGGCTATTTCAGACTTACATTAAGTATATAAGTCCAGGTTTCCTCACGATGTTTTCCTTCACCGTTGCCTGTGATGTTCAAGATAAACTTAGAAAGTACATATGAATTTGAAAAAGTCACATTGGTACCTGCCCGGATTTGAACCTACGACCTCAAGCACGAGAGGCGAGGTCTTAGCCACTGAGCCACCACGACATTGTTTTTTACCCGACTGCCGAAGGAGGGTAATGTGTTTATCAGTCTATGTATGTATGTATGTATGTATGTATGTAAGTATGTATGTATGTATGTATGTATGTATGTATGTATGTATGTATGTATGTATGTATGTTAGTTCCTATGTGGCGTTCCAGAGACCAAACGCGTTGACCGATTTTGATGATTCATACGTCAATCGATTCGTCTTAACCTTGCGAGTGTCATAGGCTACATTAAAATTGGAAAATAGAAAAATGGCGGCTTTTGGGCGCCATATTGTGGGGGGCCAATTTTATTTTTTCTTCCAAACCCATCGTGTGGGGTATCAAAATAAAGGGTTTCAAGAGGTGATTTATAAAATATATAACACTTATATATTTAAATGTACCTAATTCGAAAAAAATGTTAACTAAAAAGTTATAAATAAAAAAGTTAATTAAAAAAATCAAAATACCCGACTGCTTAAAAAGCGAACTAAAAAGACGCAAACAAGAAGAAAATCATGCTGTGCAGTCGGAGGATACATCTGGTTTTGGTCAGCCAGCTCGCGAATATGTATGCTCCGACTGCACAGCATGATTTTCTTCTTGTTTGCGTCTTTTTAGTTCGCTTTTTAAGCAGTCGGGTATTTTGATTTTTTATAATATTCACATACATTAAACTGCATCACTGAGTTAGAGTTAATTCAGGATTCAAAACTTTTGAATAATTTTTTTTGCACAAATTATTATCAGTAACAAACTTGCTGCAAAAGAAAAGTATTTTTCATATAATTATTTGATTAAGGATAATGCCGAAATTTTATTCATCTCAACGGCAAGTAGTAATGTGCCACAATAGAAAAAAAATGAAGTACTTACTAAAAAACCGCCTACAAAAAACTATTAGTAGCAATACAATAAGAACAAACACAATTAAAGCTAATATATTTCGCATTTTTGAGTAAAAATTTATAAAAAAGTAAATAACTTACCAGTTACAATTAACAAGAATGATAAACAAACAAAATCTTTGTATGTCTTCAACATCTTTTGCGTCTGTATCGTTCCTTTGCTGAACTTATTATACTTTGCATTGTGGTTATCTTACCTTTAAATACTAATAATAATATACACTTGCTTGCAAAGTAATCGGCCCACCCCGTGTTATTATCTTTGAGTGACGATCTCTGTAAAAATCTCAATATTTTAATTATTTTATCTATTGTTATTACTCCCTTTTGCTTATGTATACCGCGGTTTTTTAAGTCAGTAAAGTTGATTAAGTCTTGATTTGTATTTTTAACCGACTTCGAAAAGGAGGAGGTCATCAATTTGACTGTATTTTTTTAATGTATGTCACCTCAAAACTTTTTACTAGGTGAACCGATTTTGATGATTCTTTTTTTATTTGAAAGCTAATGCTTTCCATTTAAATTTGGTGAAGATCTGATGGAGAACTTCGGAGATATACAACAGGACTCTTCAATAAACAACGGCAATTCTCTCGGGATTACTGCAATCGCATGTCTGTTTAATGTGTACGCCATTTCATAACATAACATCATGCCGGTACTCTCTAAAGGGGTACGCAGATGTGTACAGTTCACCATGTTACACTTTTATTTCACCGGTTAAGTTCAAGTTTTATGTTATTCAGGTAATGTATTCTGGCCTAACTTTGTAGGCCTAGGTGCATTGTAGAACTTGCGCATTAGGTAGCACAACTAAAAGGTGAAAAATAAAAAGCCTTTTACAAAAAAATACAACCGATTTCCTAAAAAAAAACGCTACAAAGTGAAAATTAACATCAATTTCGGAAGTTGGTGTTCCTGTTTTTGCTTCTTCGTTTTTTGACACCGACGTTATGTTCGTTTATTGATATTTAACTTGAGTTTTAACGTAACATTTTTGTGTGGAAGTGGATACCACTCATTCTTAAGACGCTCAAGAAGAGATAGTATAATTTGCGGTACAATAACCTTGTTTAATTTTTAATCTGTCAAGTTGGCAAACAACCTTCTTTTATAATTTGCAATAAGATTATTGAAATCTTACGTTTATCTTGTTTCAAACGAAAACGCACGGGTGGGTCAATTTTTTTGCACGCAATTACATACCCGCGGCCTATGAACCCAATCACACGAGTTAACCGTTTTTTTGTGATTCGCTTTTAAAAATAATTAGGTTACTGATTCCAAATAATACTTATGAAATAACTTATATTTGCATAATAATTTGCATTTTTTTTTTAGCTCTCCATAGAAAATAACAAATTAGAACCCTGTATTTTATTTCTGTCATTTCATGAGTGTGTCGGTACTCTAAATTCTTATGTGATGTGATAAGATATCATGAAATTAAATCAGGGGCTAATTTTACTATATTTATTTAGTAGTGTACATATAGTGTATATACAGGCTAAGTTTTTTAAGTGGACGTTGATGGCCAAATCCGAAACGAAGAATAGCGAAAATCCCTCAAAGGAGTCCCGAGGCCGATTTTGATGAAAAGTGAAACTGCAGTTTTAGTTTTCATTGGACTTTTGAAATTCAATATTCCCAGTTAAGAATCGAAACTTTAAAAAATTAGGGCTATCCTGTTTGTCGTATGACTTCTCAAAATTTGATTCTTAAAGCGACACCGCCGGATGCTGTAAAAATAGAGCGTGTATATTATTTATTTTTTTCAGCGGTTTCATCTTTTCAAGTTCTAGTCGGACTAGCATACAAAAGGTTCCGTACCATTGGCAGACATTGCTTATGGCGAAATTTCATGATTCCAGGTCATCGGCAAGTATTATGCCATACCTTACAGATATTACGAGTGACGTAGTTCAGATTTTCCAACTTCTTGGTGCGTTCAATTTCTACTTAACCGGTTTTTATTATACTGTAGAGTTTTTAGGGTTCCGTACCGTTCCGTCCATCTACCTGACTTTTAAGGTTCCGTACTTCTAAAAGAAAAACTAGGAACACTTATAGGATCACATCGTTGTCCCCTTCTGCTCAGCTATGCAAATATCAGATATGCAAATAGTTGCCAAGGTTTGCAATCCCTAGAAGCTTGGGTTTAAGTCAAACTTCCTTATCAGCGCAATAAAATAATACATCGGTTTGGGTAATTCCAGCATTATTTCACAAGTAAAGGAAATACCCGAAAACGATAATAAATTAACTCGTATTTGCAGTTGGTAATCTGACTGCGGCATATGTCGATGTACGGCGATAAAAGTTTTCAAACGATAAAGTAAGTTTGTCACTCAACTCAGTATCTCTTCGTTAAAAACAAGTTGCCCACGTATGTTATCGCGAATTTATTATGAAAAGAAAGTAAACAAGATGATACGAGTATTTGGGAAAAAATGCCTATAAACAAAATAATTATGTATTTCATGACATCTGGACTCAATATTGTTGGAAAGAACATCGTCTTTATTGCACGCTTTTTTGTAAGGTGATGTCACTTTCTCACGCGAAAGGACTTAGCAACTGTGATCAAACCTGGATCTAACTTAGCACCACAGAGCCTCTAGCTACAGGTACTACCGACCACCCAACATGGGTATTATGTTGAGTGACAACACCTTCCGGATCGCTAAATCTCTGCGTCTGGGTGCTCCTGGCGGAGCTCCACATCGCTGTGCATGTGGTGAAGCAGTTGACCACCTCGGACATCATGCCCTATCCTGCAATAGGAGCGCTGGTCGGAGAGCATGGCACGCTGGCATTAATGACATCATAATTCGGGCTCTTGTCACCTCCTACTAGCTCCTTGTTGCTCTTGTAGACGAGATGACCTTAAAGCCTTGGAAGTTAGATAGGCGTTTGGTGTGAGATGTAAAATGTGTCGAAACTCTTGCGCCAACCCATCTTCTTAGCATGGCGGGCTGTACTGGGGCGGCTGCTGCTGTTGCAGAAAACCTCAAACGGCGCAAAGACAACAAGTTATTGGAAGTCATATATTTGAGCCGTTTGGGGTTGAAATATTAGATCCTCCGGACCCCATTCCGAGTGCTCATCGAGTTCTTCGGGATATAAGCGGTTAGTTGACTCTTCACTAGACCAGAGGGCTGGGCTTTTCTTCCGCTAGAGAATCAGCATTGCCATCCAACGAGGCAATTCCTGCCAGCGTTCTGGCCACTGTTCCCTTTAACAACGATGTGGACGAATTTTTTGACGCTCAATGAGCCCTCTCTTTTTATACGCTTTCATAGTTTTTAATTAAGTGTATTTATAGGTAGTTATGCCGACCTGGTCAAGGCTGCAAGAGTCTGGGGGATGCAAAACGCACAGGACCGATCAGTGTGGCGACGCTTGAGGGAGGCCTATGTCCAGCAGTGGACGTCTTTCGGCTGAAATGATGACGATAACAGGTTAACTACCTTGTTCATTTTAGTATGTTATACTATGTAAATATGTATCTATGTAAATAAATATAATTATTAAGTGCTGTTTTGTAAATGGTAATCTAAAATAAAATACCACACCACAGATAATGCCGCCAAACCGCCATTATCGGCAATAAAATGTCTCTAAATAACAGCGATGATGATGAAATTATATTACTTCCTTAAGTCATCAAAACATACCCAATATTATTCCAAAAGTTTTTTTTTTAATAGGTATTTTTTATAAATAACTTTTGCACCGTTCAATAACAAAAAATAAAACGCTTAAATTATCACATGCGTTTCGTAATTATCAAAACATGTTGTTCCGTATGTTATCGTGAGTTCGGAAAATCCTATAGCCGACTGGCGGTTGTTCGCCATTTTTGTTCGAAAAGTTATTTAAATAATTTGTCATACCCTTTCATGGAGTCAAGCCCTATGCCTTTCCGAATTTACTTACGAAATTAGGCTGTAAGTATAAGTGCGTAATTTAAAATATGGCCCACGCGTGATTTGATTGCATTAATTGATTCATATGTTTATCTGTCTACTGGACAGCATAAAACACGCAATTGTTGAGTTGTCAATATGAAAGAGAGCGCGCATTCTTCTTGCTTTCAAAACATTTAGACAATTGGGTGCAGTTTTTCCTAATCGTGGTAAATCTCCTTACTATTCACGGAACGACGAAGTCAATCAATCTGCCAAGCCTACTACAACTATTTTGGGGATGGCTATACAGTCTATACAGTCTGATCTGATGCAGCTGAATCCCGGCATTTTACAAGAAGCGCTGAATGTCAAATTATTTGTTCTGGTTGAATCTTATACACTGCCAAACTCACTCAATCACTACCTGTCAAAGCCATTTTAAACTTTTTAGAAATAAATTGAAGCTAGGCTGCACAACACTCAAAAATACATAACTCAAATAATAAAGTAACCCTCATAACAAAACATTGAACATGTTAACTAATTACACAGCATTATTGCATGATACATATTTATCACAAAGCTTTAAAATTACTCAAACACAAAATACAATACACAGTTTGATCAGCAGGATTTGACACAAGCTCTAATTAACACGATTGTAAAAGCTTCGCAATTGTACTTATTTTAATATAATTTACAATATTTGTTTAGCTGGCAGGTATTGTTTCAGGAAACGGTGTAAACCTCCCTGTTTTCATATGTCATGGCAGTTAAGTTTGGTTGTAAAAGTGTTACGGAGACGAAGTGAAAGACAAGAAAGCCTGAGTGTTATGAAAACAATATCTATGGCGGTGTCTTCAGCTAGGTCGTTTATTTCTATAAGAATCCACTCACACGTATGTATATTTAGATGAGTAAGTCTAGGTAACATCATCATCATTTCAGCTGAAAGACGTCCACTTCAGCAGTGGACGTCGCTTGAGGGGTAGCTATATTCAGGCGTCGTTCACCACATTGACAGCTTCCATCCAGCTGATTCCCGCAAGGAACCACGCGTCTAGGTGTACCGTAACCAAATTAGAAATACAGTCTTCAAAAATACCATAAGCAGCAATATACTTCGCAGAAGTTGACAGTATATATATAAAATTGTATCATCTGTCTTCCTTCCCCTCTTCATCATCATCTTTCTGCCCAAAGGAGCCTAGCCAAGTTACAAACGTTTCGTATTGAATCTCTTTCTACAATCGTTAACGCCTTCTATTCGTATCTTCTGACCACGTGACTTAACGTTCAGATGAGTCATTCCCATACATTTGATAAGTTTTCTAACGAAAGTTTCTCTGTGTATGTACCCAATACAGAAAAGAACGATCCCCGAATATGAAGTTTGGATCAGGATGGCTTTGGCTTTGGGTGGTATGTAAGATTGCACCTCACTAACGTTAAAGTATAAAGCTTTGTTTTTATATATATTTTATTTGGAATAACATTTCAAATCACGTCGTCCATTGTCAGACACTTAGTATGGTGGCCTGTCAGACACCCTTAAAGTATGATAAATTGTCATGAAACTTTAGTCATAGTATAAAAGCTAAAGTTTATATAAATATATTACTTGGGGAACTATCAAAAGATGTTTAGATGTAAGAAACATCGAAACTGGAAGTCAGTTTCGATGCTTCTAAATAATGCGTCTTGTCAGACATTGAAAGTCTGCCGTGGTAGCCCATAAAATTAAGACATTTGCTGTGAAAAACATCCTAGTTAAGTGCTTTCACCCGAATTATGTTCATTATGGTAGTAGTAATATTGTCCGAAAAGTTCTTAAAAATCTCATCACAGCAAAAAAATGGCCCGTCAAAGGGCCCAAAAATCAGATTTTAGCTTAATTCTCGTAAAGTTTCGAGTTTATTTGCTGCGACAAATTTATTTCTTATTATTTTGCACAAATAGTCCTACTTATGATTCACAAATTTTCATTGGTTTTCAAGACATGAGCCAAAATAATTATATTTTTTTTTTGGTGTTTGTTTTTTGTACTAAATCTGTACGTGTGGTAATCCATTCAAATTGATGGTTTCTGGTATGGTTTCATGTTTTGACAGATATCTCCCAAAGCCACATTGATCCAAACTTCATGTTCGGGGATCGTTCTTACCTGTATTGGGTACATGCACAGAGAAACCTTCAGCATTTATAAAAGATGAAAGTCAGATCGTCGCAGGCGCATCTTACTCTATAAATGTGAAAGTTTGTGAAGATGGATGTTTGTTACTTTTTCACGCAAAAACTACTGAACGGATTTTGTTAAATCTTTACATTAATATAGCTTATGCATCAGAATAACACATACGGCTTCAAATTATAAAGCTATTGAGAAAATTACTAATTTCACGCTTTCGGAGGCCCGGGTGCTGCGGGCGGCAGCTAGTAATAAGTATAATAAATGCGTAAGTAACTCTTTCCTTCTGAATAGTGGTTGCTTAGCACTTAGCACACGCGTATACCATGCCCTGATAAGGACATATAATACTTTTCATACCAGGAGTAGGTAAGTTCCCTTGAGATAAATTCCGTCTTTCATCGAGCGAAGTCACAGCCGCCAGGCTAGTGGTTTTATAAATATACCGACTACTAAATATTGATTTCTACATAACTAAAACTAATTCCAACTTAATAGCTTTAAATATATTTTTGATTATTAACACCTGCATGGATAGATGTCTGATAGGTTCGAAAGAGCATGCGTGCGGATTGAGGATGAATGAGTTACCTGTCAAATGCCTTCTCTATGCAGATGATCAAGTTCTACTTGCATCGTCAGCAGAACAGTTGCAAACCATGTCTGTGACTGTGATGAATGAAGCTTTTAAGTTAAAAGGGATCAGTATAAATGTGAACAAGACTAAGGTAATGGTGTTTGTAAGAGAAGACGATGTATCGGAGTGTGAAATGAAAATAAATGAAAAGAGTGTGGAGCAAGTGAATGAGTTTGTATATCTGGGCAGTATGGTCACAAGGGATGGAAAGTTTGAAGAGGTTGAGGAAAGGAGAGTGAATGCAGGGAATAAAGTGAATGGTGCTGTACATGTGGTTGTGACCAGCAAATCGATTTCTCCGGAAGCCCGATTCACCGTTCACAACAGCGTGCTGGTGCCTACACTTATGTATGGAAGTGAAGGTTGGGTATGGCAAAAATACATGAAAGTAGGATTAATGCAGTAGAAATGCTATCTTTGCGAAGTATGTGTGGTGTAACTTCTAATGATAGATTGAGGAATGAGTAAAAAACAACGCTGTGGTTTAAAAGAAGATGTAGTGACTAAAATTTAAAAGGATATGTTAAAATGGTTTGGCCATGTTGAGAGGATGATTGAAAGGCAACTAACGAAAGGTATTTACAAGGCAGACATTAATGGAAGAATGCAAGGTTTATTGGACGATTCGCACGAATTCGCACTTTTCGGGCGAGTTAAATCGCCCGAAAAGTGCGAATCGACTCCTTTTAAAAATAAAAAAAAACCCGTAGCTGTTCGCCCGAAGTTAATTTATCGGTGTGCGAATCGACCACTCCAAAATTATGTAGTAGGCGATTCGCGCACACATTGTGTTTATGCAATACCGTTAAGATAAAGTTCACTCAAGTATAGAAGTATTAAGGATTAAATATTGGTATCGATATGAAATGAGGCACAAATTAATCAAAAATTTCTTTATTAAAATAATTACTACATGATTTGAGCACGTATTCTACATTAGGTATCAACTTAAACGGCAACTGATTGAATGGCACCTGAGGTATGCCACGCCACATACGGCACCTTTCGATATTTTTCGCAATTTTACTCCACAAAATGGGTTTATATATATTTATTTACATAGATAAAAGTATATACAGTGTATAAAATACTTAAACAACTAAAACTACTCACTAACTAAAACTAAAAATATACTTAACTAAAATATGGCGTCGAATAACTCCTCCACATCGTTCCCCACTGGTAATGTACCCAAAAGGCTGGCAGCATTGCCACGTTGTATGGCAATGCTTATTCTCTGACCAAGGTAAAAGCCAGCCCTTGGGTCACGCGAAGTGTCAACTAGGCGTTTGGAAAGATCTTTAAACAAAGCGTGAGCACTCGGACCCCACGGACCAAGAGTTTCAACCCCAAACGGCTCGAAAATATAACTACCGATTAGTTTATTATATTTCCGCCGCTTGAGGTTCTCTGCAGCCGCAGCGGCAGCGCCAGCACAGCACGATGAACTCGGAAGATGGGATGGCGCAAGAGTATCTACACAAGTAGCGTCCCACACTAAAGGCCTACCCATCTTCCATGGAAACAAAGACATCCCGTCCGGTCTTTTGCCATCGTCGCGTGCCAGGCCATGGGGTTCTAAAACGGCCGGAACGCCGACGGTGACGAGAGCACGTCGGATGATGTCGTTTAAGTTTCCGTCCTTTTGCATCTTTTCAGCAAGGGTTGTTTACGTACATATTTCCAGGTTGCCTGGAAGAGATCGCGGAATGCGATAAGGCCGCCCGTTGTATATTTTTAGTTTTAAGTTTCTTTTGTTACTGTATTTTCTGGTGTACAATAAAGAATACATAAATAAATAAAATATTTTGAGCAAATCTAAATTGTCTACCGTTTGGAAAGGTGTAGTAATTCGTATTTTGTACACATTTTGCAGTAGATTGACGTGGTTTAACCAACCGCAACATGTAAATAAAGACATTTTTTACAAATTTACTATGTAAAATAGCTGCGTAAACTTATTTTTCTGAATAAATTCGAATGTTGAAAGTTCAAGTAAATGCCTGAATTTCATGTCGTAATTTGCAACAACCTGTCGACTCAGCTGGTATGTCATGTGTCAAAATCTTGTCGAGCAGAGTGGTTAAAATGTTGATTCAAATGTTTTTTATTGTTTATACTTTAATTTAATTACTTACTTATGCGTATGATTACTTATTATTAGTCATGGATAAACACAGAAATAGTGAAGGGATAGGGACGGGACAAGGATAGAGCGTATTGATGATAAAGTAGGTAAGTATAAGTCTGTCTTAAGAAACACTTTCGCATTACATAATTTTTTACTTTTTCTCTACATAATGTTAAAATATGATAAGGAGAAGCATGTAGTCTACGCGTGCGAAGCCGCGGGCAACAGCTAGTATATATATATACATAATCTGAATCTCGGAAACGGAAGAAAAGAAAGAAAAGAAAGAAAAGAAAGAAAAGAAAGAAAAGAAAGAAAAGAAAGAAAAGAAAAAAAAGAAAGAAAAGAAAGAAAGAAAAATTGTTTATTTGCGCCAGGCACGACCCATACATACCATAAAAATAACAAAAAAAACTTAAACACAATCATTACAAACATCATCATTACTTGGAGGTATTAATATCAAATACTCAGGTTTGCAATCCCTTGGAGCTGTGGAAAAAACAAATATCTATTTAAATGCAATCAAAAGATACAGCCGTTTAGGATACTAACCAGATTATTGCACAAGTAAAGGGAATATCCGAAAACAGAAGATGTTTTTTATCCGATTACAAACTTAATCGTATTAGCGATTCGCAGTTAGTAAACTGACCGTGACATATTATGTCGCTGTCTGGCGATAACAGTATTCCAATGACGAAGTAAGTTTGTCACTCAATTCAGTTTATCGCTTCGTTAAAAACAAGTTCACCAATCGCGAATGTATTCCTGGCCACTACACGCTGATTAGGCGCACGGTAAATTTTCTTTAATTTTTGTGATTTGCAACGGCCATCTTGTCTTTTGTAAAACCGACCAAGTGCGAGTCGGACTCGCGCACGAAGTGTTCCGTACCATTATCGCAAAAACGGCAAAAAAAGCACGTTTGTTGTATGGGAGCCCCACTTAAATATTTATTTAATACTTTTTTTACTATTTGCTGTTATAGCGGTAACAGAAATACATCATCTGTGAAAAATTTCAACTGCCTAGCTATCACGGTTCATGAGATACAGCCTAATGGCAGACAGACAAACGGACCGCCGATGCTTAATAATAGAGTCCCGTTTTTACCCTTTGGGGACGGAACCCTAAAAAGTAATAAACGTGTTTGCTTAATCATCCCGTATTTCTGTTGCGTCCACCTGCCAGTTCCTGCTTATTTGATGGGTTCGTGATTTTCTGTGTCCCTGTTTGAGTTTTTGTTATTGGTTCTTTAGGGAGGTAGGTCTTAGAATTAATCATAAAATTATGGTCCATGCCGCTTTAGATTTATTTTTGAACGTCTTAATGAATTATATTTCGTGATGATTGTGTTAACGTTGCAGAATATGTCTTATGTTTTTGTTGTGTTCTTTCTTTGATGTAGGATTTGTTCTATATTGCCACAGCAAGTGCCGTTTCTTTTTACTACATTTGCTTATACCGTTAGTGATCCAATTAGATTTTTAAGTAATTGATTATGTTATTATTTCTTAGGGAAAGCAAAGCTCGTAAAAACGTCTGAATAGGTCAAGAAAATGGTGGTAGTCCTAATTGACGTCGCCAGTTGTATATATGCTGGAAAAAGTAAGACATTTAATGTAATTTCTAAATTATCCTGACAGTAATTCCGTCTTTTTATTTTCCAACGCTATAAGACACATTTCTTCATAACAGGAAATTTCAAAAGTCGTGCGGTATGATATGACTAGGGATGAAAATCCGGATTTTTTAAAATCTGGATTTCTGTTTTCTCGTCCGATTGAAATCCGGATTAGCCGGTTTTTCGAATTTTGAGATGTTTATATTAATTTTTTGATTGTTTGGCTCGCGCTTGACCACTATCTAAGTTTAAGTGTTTTAAGTTGATTTGATAAAACTGAAATAAAATAGCTTAATTTATATTTTATTCACTCAATTACGACGCACGACCGAATAAAAGAATGTTCATCGTCGACCACATCATCGTTTACCATCAGGCGAGATAGATAGTGGTCAAGTGCAAGCCTATCGAAAAAAAATAAAAAAGAACTAACTAAAATAAATAACAAAACTTTGGGCATCAGTAATTTTTCCCGTTATAAATTTACATAATCAGAACATAAACTTTAAAAAGTCAAGATAATTATGGTACCCTCCTTTTTTATAAAAATGCAGTCTCAAGAAAAAAAGTTTACCGTAAGTCAGTTACAAATAAGAAAATGATTACTTAATAAATTATATTTTGATTCCATCTAATCAGTCGGTCATATCATAATAGTAATACGTATTTTAATCAGTCTTATTTCTTTACTATTTTTCGGCTTGCGCTTGACTACTATCTTACCTGATGGTAAGCGATTATGTGGTCGACGATCAAGCACGCTTGCCTAAAAGAAACCTTATTCACTCTTGACTTAAAGACTCCCAGCTTGTAGCTATCAGGTATTTCCTGATAGCTACAACCTGGGAGTCTTTACAGACTAGACTCCGGCAGGGAATTCCACTCATGCATGATCTAACTTGCGCTTAATACAAATTGAGCAACTGTTCTGGGGTGAAGTACCGTCTTACCTTCGCAAGGATCCCCAACTTTTTGGCAGTCAGCTGGGCTTTTGCCTCAATGAATGGACCAAAATTGAGGGTCGATTCAACGTAACGTCAAGAAGCTCAAGTCGGTCCGTTATCGGCACGGTCACACCTCGGAAAGAATGAGCCGGTTGGAACTGGCTCCTTTTAGGTGAAAAAAAGACACGCCTGGGTCAGCTTTGAACAGCAGCATTGAACCTGACCAGGTTAGCATCGCGCCATTTTTATATTTATTTATTAATTGGCCTACTGTGACATGCCTTGCGTCACACATTTCATCGCAGTTTGGGCGATAAAGCCATTTTGTCTTAAATACTAGCGCCGGCGGCGTGAGAAAATTTCCTGTCGTTTAATTAGGATTCATCGAGTCTTAATTGCTAATACGGGCGCACCCATTTTGTCATTACTGTCACATTTTGACAGATGATTAAGAAAAATTTATCACTTTCGTTCGGAGGTGGTGATAAAATTTGATATATGAAAAAAAAAAATCCTTCTAATTACTGAACCAAATGGCAATAAATTTATTTTGTGTGCGTGGTGAACAATACTTATTAATTAATTGAAATGTTACAGGATTATTAATTAATTCTATATTATTATTTTTTTATAATTGTATTTTTTATTGTTATTCTTATTTTGAATTATTATTTTTTCATCATATCAGCCGAAAGACGTCCACTGCTGGACATAGGCCTCCCCCAAGCGTCGCCACATTGACCGGTCCCGTGCGTCTCGCAACCAGCGGATCCCCGCAACCTTCACCAGGTCATCGGTCCACCTGGTTGGAGGCCTTCCAACGCAACGTCTTCCGGTTCGCGGTCGCCACTCCAGGAACTTTCTGCCCCATCGGCCATCCGTTCTGCGAGCAATGTGCCCTGCCCACTGCCACTTAAGTTTGGCAATCCTTCGGGCTATGTCGGTAACCCCGGTTCTCTTACGGATCTCTACATTTTTGATTCGATCACGCAAGGAAACTCCGAGCATAGCCCTCTCCATTGCCCTTTGAGTGACTGTAAGCTTCCTGATGAGGCCCATTGTAAGCGACCACGTCTCAGAGCCATATGTCATCACTGGCAACACACACTGGTCATAGACTTTCGTCTTGAGACACTGTGGTAAGTTGGACGAGAAGACACCGCGCAACTTCCCGAACGCTGCCCAGACGAGTCGGATTCGACGGTTGACCTCTTTCTCGAAGTTGGCCCTACCCAACTGGATCGTTTGTCCCAGGTAGACATAGTCGTCCACAACTTCGAGTGTAGAGTCTCCAACCTTGATAGGAGTGGGTGTAACATGGACATTCAACATCACCTTGGTTTTGTCCATATTCATTTTCAGACCCACTCTTTTGGAAGCTCTACTGAAGTCATCGAGCATTGTACTGAGGCTCTCCATGGTCTCAGCCATGACCACTATGTCGTCGGCAAAGCGAAGGTGAGTGATGTACTCGCCATTAACGTTGATGCCTAGGCCCCTCCAGTCCAGAACCTTGAATACATCCTCCAGCGCAGCAGTGAACAGTTTCGGAGAAATGACGTCTCCCTGTCTCACGCCACGCTGGAGAAGAATTAGTTTCGAGGTCCGATCCTAAAGACGGACTGACATGGTGGCGTTTTTGTACAAACACTTCAACACCTCAACATACCGGTAGTCGATCTGGCACCGTTGGAGAGACTGCAGAACAGCCCAAGTCTCGATCGAATGGAAGGCTTTCTCGTAGTCCACAAACGCTAGACAGAGAGGCAGGTTGTACTCTTCGGTCTTCTGTATAACCTGCCACAGCGTATGTGTGTGGTCTACGGTGCTAAAGCCTTTTCGGAATCCGACTTGTTTGGGAGGCTGGAAATCGTCAAACATGCGCGCGAGACGATTCATGATGACTCTTAAAAAACAACTTGTAGACATGGCTAAGAAGTGAGATGGGCCTATAGTTCTTCAGCCGAGCATTGTCGCCCTTTTTGAAGAAGTGTACCACCACACCCCTGCACCATGCCTGTGGCGTTTTGCCCTCGAGTATGACGGAATCAAACAGCTTCTGAAGGGCCTTAAGGACCGGTTTGCCACCCGCCTTCAGGAGTTCAGCCGTGATTCCGTCGTCACCCGGCGCCTTGTTGTTTTTAAGCTGTTTCAGAGCCATCCCAATCTCGCACAGGCTGTCGTCCGGGATATCTTCGGTATAGTGTCGGGTCAATCTAGCTCTTGGGTGGTTGCTACATTCGCAACGGGTTTGCATATTGACGTGTACAACTGCCCATAGAATCTCTCGATCTCCCTCAGAAGCTCCGGTTTGGCGGATACGATCCTGCCATCATCGGTCTTCAGTTTCGTGAGCTGGCTTTGCCCAATAGACAGATCTCTTGCAAAAACCTTGGAGCCCTTATTCCGCTCAATCGCATCTTTAATACTTTCGGTATTAAAGCGGCGGAGGTCGCTTTTCAAGGACTTTGAGATCCATCTATTTAGCTGCCGGTATTTCACCGCATCGTCTGAAGACTGCAGGATTATCTCACGCCTCTCCTTCATTAGCTTGAGAGTAGGATCAGAGAGCTTTTTGTTTCTCTCTGTACGGCGGGTCTTGAAAAACTTAGACCCGACCTTATGGACAGCTTCCACGAACTCATCACTGTATTCGTCCACGGAGCTCCCTAGGCACTCGAAACGATTCTGGAGTTCGAGCTGAAATTTTTCGGGGTTCTGGATCTGGATCTGTGCTGGACGGAGCATGGACTTCATCAGTCGAGACCTTTCAAGCTTGTTCAATGTGCCTCTTACCATGAGGTGATCGTGCCCGGTTTTCAACGAATTGATCACAGAGACATCATTGAACATATGCTTCTTGGTTGACATGATGAAGTCGATCTCGCTTTTAGTTGCACCATCGGGGCTTTGCCATGTCCACTTCCTGTGCTCACGCTTTCTGAAGAAGGAATTCATCATATAGAGGCTTTCCTTCTCCATAAAACTGGCCAGTAGGTGACCCCGGTGGTTCCGACGTCCAACTCCAAATTTCCCCACTTGCAGCTCATCCTCGTCTCGTTTGCCCAGTTTTGCGTTGAAGTCCCCCATGACAACGGTGAAGTGAGTTTTGAAACCATGCATGGCTCTAGAAATATCCTCATACATGGTCTCTACCTCGTCGTCGGGGTGTGCCGAGGTTGGGGCGTAGACCTGTATGACCTTCAACGAATATCTTGAGGATATTCTGAGTATAAGGTACGCCACCCTGGCCAGGTCCAGTCGTCGGTATTTATTGGGGTAGCCGGGTCCACTCCGGGGATTCTTTGCACCCCTTGCCACGCCATCGCCTCGACCGCTACCGTAGTCGAGGGTAGACAGGCTGCCGGGCACTCGGGGCCGTTTTTTAATTGTGCTTTTCATGGTTTTTTTTTATAATTATTTTCTTTTATTCCATATCCTTCTTACTTTCCACATTTTTAAATATTTCTAAAATAAAACCCCCAAACACATTTAGCGTCTATCAGCAATAATACAGTCTCGCATAATGAAATTCTTTGGCCATGTCTCAAGGCGGAATAACGACTCCATTGAGCGCCAGGTGGAGCAGGGCAGAGTGGACGGTAACAGGCCACGCGGGAGGTCACCGATGAGGTAGACCGAGCAAATTAAATCTGAGATAGGAGGTCCAGTAAACGAATGCGCTAAACTTTCATCTAACAGAGCCAAATGGAGAGAGATCGTGAGGAGAGTGACAAGAACACCAGCGATCGGACAAAATTCATCGTGACCACGACCGCTCTGTGTATTTCATAAATTCATGTTGCTAGCATGGGGGTAGCAAAGGGGGGGGGGCTAAATTTTATACATACTCGCTACGCTTTCGTAGCCCTTAGTACATAGCTGCGTAGCACTGTGGCTAAGGCCTTGTACATTAGCAATAAGGTTAAATTAGCAGAAAATAAAATCAAGACGGTTTGGCAAATTATAAATAATGAAACGAATAGGAATAAAAGAAGAATTTGTAAATTTCTTTACCAACATCCCAATTAAAACGACTGAAACCTCAAATTCTTCGCCCTCGCTTTCTTTTAGATTATTAAACGCGAACGTTTCAGCCTGCCCGAATGTATTTAACTTTTCACATATAAACCCCCTAACAGTATCTCTCGCCATCAAACGTAAAAGTTTGGCGAGTTTAGAATTAAGTAACACCTCTGTATTAAAATTACATTAAATAAATAATTTAAAAAAAAAAGTAATAAAAGCTTTTAAGCAAATCAAGATCAAACCGACTGAAGATCTGTGGGAAATGTCCATCAAAGCTTGTACCTCCATTATTTAGACTATAGCGCCATAATTGGCTTTGATTTTCAATTTGTGTGTGGATCAAAGATAAAGATAATTTATTTGCCATAACATCCGAGAGAGTCCGAGTCTTTCCGGATCTAATGAAATATAGTAAAGTTATACCACTTTTTAAATCTAGGGACAGTAAAGACACAAATAATTATAGACCAGTATCCGTGTTGCCGGTTTTCAGCAAGGTATTTGAGAAGATAATGCTAAATCAAATGCTCATTCATTTTAATACGAATAACATCTTGCATGATAAACAGTATGGTTTCACCAGAGGACGTTGTACAACAGACGCTGGTGTCACCCTATTAAAACACATCTTTAATGCGTGGGAAGAGTCGCAGGATACCATAGGTATCTTCTGCGACCTATCGAAGGCGTTTGATTGCGTTAATCATGAAACATTACTTCTGAAACTTGCTGAAATTGCTGAAACATTACGGGCTAGGTCAATCAGCGTTAAGTTTGGTTAAATCTTATTTGAATGATAGGCAGCAATTAGTTCAAGTAAACGGTGTGAATTCGTCGGGGTTAAACGTAAAAATGGGGGTACCCCAGGGCTCAATTTTAGGTCCTTCCTTATTTTTAATATACATAAATGATTTACCCCGTTTATTGGAAAACAAACTAAACATCGTGATATTTGCTGATGACACATCTTTATTTTTTTAAATAAATAGACGTAATTGTCGGGTTGACGACGTAAATAACGCGCTCCGGCAGGTTCAGGATTGGTTCACTGCCAATAATTTAGTTTTAAATGGTAAAAAAAACCAAGTGCGAAGTCTTGCGTCAATCGATTCGTCTTAACCTTGCGAGTGCGAAATTGAAAAATAGAAAAATGCCTTATTTTGGGCGGGGCCCAATTTTTTTTTTAACTCTTCGTGTTGGGTATCAAAATAAAGAGTTTTAATAGGAGATTTCTATTAAAGTAAAGAGGCTATTCCAGGAACACGTTTATTAACACAGTTTACATAAAATACCAACAAGACATTTTTCCTTGACGGATGTGTTGTCTTTAATGACAACACGACAAGTTCTAATCTTAAATAGGTATACAACCTCCATCACGCACCCTTAATCTTTAGCATGATGCATGCGCAAGATTACATAAGTATACATACCTGATATATTACCTACATGTGCACGCACCCTTAAACTATACAGTGTGAACACACCCTAAGTACACAGCTGTTATCGTTCGTATCGTTCTCTGTAAAAATACTAAAACACAAATAAAATAAAAATTATCTATTACTAATTAATCATAACAACTTAAAATAAAAACTCATCAAAGACAATAATAATATTAGTTAATATCATTTGATACCTATATTGTCACACGTATCTATATTACTCGCCCCCTTAATAGATAGTTTTTCTAAAAATTGCTTTAGCTTTGGGCCTGGTAGTGATTTTGTTAACATATCTGCTACCATTTCTTGTGAAGGCATATATTTTAACTCAACCGCCTCATTGACTATAGCTTCACGAACGTAATGAAACCTAATATCGATGTGTTTAGTGCTGTTGTGGTTCATCTTATTTTTTGCAATTTTGTGTGCCGATTGGTTATCGTTGTAAATTACTACAGGTTTGACACAAATTCCCTTTGTTAAACTTTTTAACAAATTTCTTAAATAAATTGCCTCTTTCGATGCTTGGCTGAGGCCTATATATTCTGCCTCTGTGGAGGACAGCGCCACGCACCCTTGTTTACGGCTTTCCCAGGAAATTATATTTTCCCCTAGTCTAAAGATTAAACCTGTGCAGGATTTTCTATCATATGACCCACCCCAATCCGCGTCTACGTAGCCATTTAATTCTAGATTACCCGTTTTCTTAAACGTTAGTCCAAATTTCGAAGTCCCTTTTAAATACCTAAGCACCCGTTTAGCACATTTAAAATGTAATTCATCGTAACAAGAATTAAATTGTGACAAAACACTAACAGCGTGCGCGATGTCGGGCCTAGTACTTTGAGCTAAATAATTAAGACAACCTATGAGAATTTGATATGGCAACTTACAACCGGAATCTGAAGCTTTCTCTAATTTAAGTCCTACTTCCATCGGAGTAATGACTGGTTTACAATCCGCCATTTCGAAATCCTTTAAAATATTTAAAACGTACTGTTCTTGATCAAGGTGAATCGCATTTTTGTTTCTCCTAAGCCTCATGCCTAATACGTGTCTAGTAGGACCTAAATCCTTAACTTTAAATCTTTTAAGCAGGCCATTTTTTAATTTCTGCTTCTCGGTTTCGTTATTTTTGGAATTAAATATAAAAATGTCATCAACGTAAATGACAGCTACTATTCTATCTCCATCGCTAAACACCTTTTGATAAAGACATGGTTCTATTTTCGACTGAACGAAACCTAAATTGCACATCTCCTGATCTAGCTCATTGAACCAAGCGTTTGAAGCTTGTTTGAGTCCATACAACGATCTTTGTAATTTACATACCTTTGTCTCTTGACCTTTAACAATCGCCCCCTTAGGCTGAAGCATGTATATGTCTTCTTTAAGTTTGCCATATAGGAAAGCAGTCGTGACATCCCATTGGTCTATGAGCCAATCATATTCTACAGCTAGTGAGAATAATAACCGTAAGGTAGAACTCCTCACGACTGGAGAATATGTTTCATTGTAGTCTACTCCACGTACCTGCGAAAATCCTTTAGCGACTAGCCTGGCCTTATATTTCGACACCTTACCGTCACTGTCTCGTTTAATTTTGAAGACCCACTTGCATTGTATTGGCTTTTTATCATGCGGTAAATCTACCAATGACCACGTCTGATTCTCGTTCAATGATTTTAATTCATCATCCATCGCTTTTTGCCATAAATCTGAATCTGGCCTTGCCAATGCTTCTGCAACTGTTATTGGATCGCCATTAATTTGCGCGATAGCATTATATATTGTAAGTTTACGCTCACGAAGATTATATCTTCGGTCTGGTTCTGCAGTACTGCTCGTCGTAGCAATCGTTTCATCAGGCACCGCAGCCGCCTCTGTATTAATACACTCCGCTTCATGAAACTCTTCTTCATCTTGCATATTATTGTTAGACGCAATACTTTCAACCACAGTTTCTATTCGTTCCTCCTCTATGTCAATAGGAACGACTGTGTTCTTCTTCATGTCGGTACCATCTCCAGAAAAAACATTTTCTAAGAATTTCACAGTTTTTGAGAATGTTATCTGACCTGTTTTTGGATTCATCAGTCGATAACCTTTAGTAATTTCACTGTAGCCGATAAAAATCAATTCTTCAGTCTTCATGTCAAGTTTTTGCCGTTTCTGTTTAGGTATATTAGGTTTCAATGCATATGCTTGACAACCGAAAATTTTCAAATGACTCAAGTCTACTTTCTTATCTGACCAAAGTTCTTCTGGTACTTTATTCATGACAGCCTTTGTCGGGCTTCTATTCTTTAAATATACCACTGTACATACTGCTTCGGCCCAATACTTTTTACTAAGTTTGGCCTCACAAAGCAACGTTCTTGCTTTCTCAATGATTATTCTGTTCGCTCTCTCCGCCACACCATTTTGCTCAGGCGTATAAGGTACCGTCTTCTGATGCTTTATACCAGCTGACTTTAAAATCCTATCGAAAGCTTGGTTACAGAATTCTTTACCATTATCAGATCTAAGACACTTTATCGACTTTCCTGTCTGGTTCTCCACTTCCGCTTTATATTCACGAAATTTATCGAGGGTTTGACTTTTATTTTTCAAGAAATAAACATGCGTTTTACGCGTATAATCATCGATAAACAGCAGCATATATCGAGAACCACTGAATGACGGTTCTTCCATCGGTCCGCATAAATCACTATGTACAATTTCCAAAAAATCTTTCGCTCGTGTACCTTGATGTTTCAAAGAAATCTTACAAGTTTTTCCATTTATGCACGGGACACATGGTTCAATTTTATCATTAGATTTATAATTTAATCCAGTCACCATGTTTACCAATGAATTCATATATTTTTGTCCTAAATGTGCTAATCTTCTATGCCAAATATTTGTCAAAATATCATTTGACACAGTCAAGTTGACAAAATAATTTTCTTTTTCCATTAACTCGAAAATCCCGTCAACCTCCTTGCACTTTGCTACTATTTGATGAGTTTTATTTTTTATAGTGCAACCTCTTTTATCAAAAATTACATCGAAATGGTTTCTTATAAGATCGCTGACCGATATTAAGTTCATACAAAGTCCGGGGACATGAAAAACATTCGTCAATAGGAGTTCAGTGTTATCTTTTAGTTTCGGGATGGCTTTCCCTCTTCCTACAACCTTCATTTCTTCCCCGCTTGCAACTTTTATCTTCAGGTCATTCTGTTGGCTTTTGTAATTTAACAATTTTCCGGCATCGTTCGTCATATGATTTGAACAACCACTGTCCAAGTACCATCGGTCCTTTTTCACCGTATTCATCATACTTAAGCATGGGTTCGCTCTTTTAGTAACTTTGCATTCAGATGCCTTATGCCCTTCTTTATGGCATTTAAAGCACTTGAATATTAAAACCTTTTTCTTGTTAAATTGCTTTTTATTTTGCGCCGTCGTAACTAGGGCTTGCTCTCCAATTTGACCATTTTCAATTTGTCGGCTTGCTTCTTGCATTAATTTTGATTTTAATTGCTCTAGTTTAATTTCTTTTCCACTATTGTCAATCGCCATAATGAATGGGTTGTAGTCTGACGATAAACCGCTTAACAATATTGAAATAATCCATTCGTTAGATATTTTTGCATCAATGTCCGCAAGTTGTTGCGCCAAACAAATTATTTTCGAAATATATTTTTCCATGCTTTCGCAATTATCTAATCGGCATTGCCATAATTCTCGTTGCAATTTGATTCTTCTGCCCCAGCCCTTGTCTTCGTAAGCCTCGCTGAGACTCACCCACACTTCACGTGCTGTCTTCGCATTGTATACATGTGCGAAACATGCGGGCTCAAGCAATAAACATAAAGTCGTTCGTGCCTTCCTGTCAGTATCTTTTAATGCACTGGTTATCTCTGTAGCTTCAATTACGTGGAACCAGTTTTTGGACTCCAAATAATTTCTCACTATAAATTTCCAGCTGGCAAAGTCTTCAGCACCATTCAATTTTCTTATACCACAAATTGAACCTGAATGTTCATCTGCCATTATGAAAAACAAAATTTTTCAAGATTTTTCTGACACTTTCTGACACTCGTAATTTATTTTGTGTTATAATTTCTAGGCGTTTTTGGAGCCTGCAGCTGGGCTAGCCTGGGCCCATAACCTATTAAAGTAAAGAGGCTATTCCAGGAACACGTTTATTAACACAGTTTACATAAAATACCAACAAGACATTTTTCCTTGACGGATGTGTTGTCTTTAATGACAACACGACAAGTTCTAATCTTAAATAGGTATACAACCTCCATCAATTTCAAACATATTTAACACATATATGTTTACCAGTTATTGTAACTACACAGTAAGACGCAAAAGGCTCACTCATGTTTGTGTGATATGGGACTTGTCAGTAAGTGGTGCGTCATAAATGTACCTAATTCGAAATAAAAGATTAACTAGAAAGTTATAAAAAAAAAGATAATTCGAGAAAATCATGCTGTGCAGTCGGAGGATACAACTGGTTTTGGTCAGCCAGCTCGCGAATATGTATCCTCCAACTGCACAGTATGATTTTCTTCTTGTTTACGTCTTTATAGTTCGCTTCTTAAGCAGTCAGGTTTATAGATTTTTTTAATAAACTTTTTCAAGTTCTCGTGGTTCTTGATTTAAGTGTATATATATATATATATATAGGTAGTTACCTGGTCAAGGCAGCGGACAGCCTGAAAATAACCGTTGACCAGCCATGTAGTAGCCATACTGCAAAATGGTCAGCACCTGCTGAGCCCGCTTCTTTTGCCATACTGGAAATATTGTGCTTTAAAACTATCTTGTGTTTGGTTTATCTTGTAAAATATGTCAGTGGCTATAAAAGATTCCTTTCTTTCTTTAAGGCTTCTGGAGTCCGGTGGATACTAAACGCACATGACTGATCAGCTAGGCGACGCTTGGGGGAGGACTATGTCCAGCACTGGACGTTTTTCGGCTGAAATGATCATGATGGAAGGTATTTATTGTTCATTAAGTACTTTATACTATGTAAATTTGTATCTATATAAATAAATATAATTATTAAGTACTGTTTTGTAAGTTTTAATTTAAAAAAGCAACTCAGATCATACCGCCAAACTGCCATTATCTGCAAAAAAATGTCTCTAAATGATAACGATGACGTTAAAATTATTTTACTATCGATCATCATAACATTGCTTCAAAAGTAAAACATAAACATTATCACCATTCAATAACAAAAAATATAACGCATTATCACATCCGTTTCGTAATCATGAAAACAAGTTGTCCAGGTTATCGAGGGTTCGAAAAAACCTACAGCCGACTGACGGTTGCTCGCCTTTTTTGTGTCAATGAGTTTTTGACATGCATCACGATGCAGGAATTTCAGCATTCTTAGTTTAAAACGGAAACAAAATTGAGGGAATATTGGTGTTGCAGTATGGTTATTTGAGACACCAGCAGGCTACTTGCGTAAATGAATTCGGCATGGCAAAAGGTTTGACCCCATCAAAGAGTATGACAAATTCTCTTTAAATAATCAGGTATTGCTCATTCAGGTAATAATGTACTTGCTATAAAAATTTGCACGAAGATTCTCTTTTCGAAATAGTCCAATAATTTTTGGCAATACCCAGTCATTTATAGTGTATTTGTCATACTCTTTCATGGGTTTAAACCCAAGGCCTTGCCGAACTCACTTACGCAATTAGGCTGCAGCACCCTAATTGCATAACTACAAAGAATGACCCACGCGTGCATTGCTTGCATTAATTGATTCATATGTTCAAAAATCAGTCTACTCGACTGCATAAAACGCGCAACTGTTGAGTTATCAAAATGAAATGAATACTTCGTTCTGTCAAAACATTAACGCAATTAGGGTGCAGTTCTTGTTAATCGTGGTAAATCTCCTTACAATTCACGGAACGACTCAATCAATCTCCTGCCAATACGTATATTGCTACTGAGGCACATTTACCTGTCAAAGCCATTTTTATATATGTCGTGGTAGCCCAGTGGCTAAGACCTCGCCTGTCGTGCTTGAGGTCGTGGGTTCAAATGCGGGCAAGTACCAATGTGAATTTTTCAAATTCATATATACTTTCTAAATTTATCTTGGACATCACAGGCAACGGTGAAGCAAACATCGTGAGGGAACCTGGGCTTATATAGTTAATGTAAGTCTGAAATAGCCAAGTCAGAGGCCTGTGGGGTTTCCTAGAGGCAGCTTAATTAACTCTGACACCAGAGGTGGCCACACCTCACACGAAAAGAAGAAGAAGCCATTTTCACTTTTTAGAACGAAATGGAAGCTAAGCTTCTCTTTGCCAAAAGGAGATGGTCCAAAATATTTGGACCGAAACCCCAGAAACCGATACAAACTAACTGTAGGTATGCGGATCGATTGCTTATAACGAGCGAAATAACCCTTCCTAAGTCACAGACCCCAAATCCATGGGGTATTGGAGCTATAAACTGACATATTGTGCTTGAAATATCATTATCTACTAAGGACTTTTTTTAACTGTAGTACTAGAGGTGTGCTTGACCTTTCTGTTCATTTGAATCTTCATTTTAATTGTTATTTATTATTTTGAACTAATAGGTACCTAAAACCAAAAAAAAAACCTCTTTGACAAAAAAATACAACCCGCTTGCAAATAAACAAAAACACTACGGTTAGCGCACACACACCTCTGCTTTTTACTCGACTACGGCGAAGCAAAAGGATGTTTCTGAACGGTATGTGTGTATGTATGTCCATCTGTTCCGTCATAACTTCTACTACTACTTACCATAATTACCAATTCATTCATGAGCATCTTATTTATATTAAGAGGTGGGCCACCAGTACATATTGTCCTTTGATCGTAAAAGTGTTATGGAGACGAGGCAAGAGACAAAAAATCCTAAGTGTTATGAAGGCAATGTGTTGGCATGTCTTTTGGTAGGTCGTGGATATGTTCTATAGGAAACCCACTTACATCTATGCATATTTAGTTGAGATAGTCTATTTAATTTTATAAGATAAGAGGTCCTAGACAAGCGGCATTCTATCAATGAAAGCGTGGCGATAACGATTGAAAAAAATAGAAGTAGTAGTAGTAGTAGGGACTCCCTTTTCCGCACTTAGACTCCCATTTGGTCCGTTGTGCGTGGGGGTGCTGGCTAACATAGCCAGCCCAACTCCGCCCAGAAGCACAGAAGCATCCTGGGGGCTTCACAGGCTTCACGGAGCGACCTCACTGTTCCGAGGATTTCTTCTCGTTGAGAAGCTACGGCCTCGCATTCCAGGATTACGTGGGGGCGGTTGATTCTTCGGCGTTAAAACAGCCCACTTTGCGGCTGTCCGTGGCGCTTATGTTAAATAAATGTTTGTTAAGAAGGATGTAGCCCGCGGTTATTATTTATTTCTACTCAGGCTGAGGAGTCTTTTAATGAGACGCGGGTGTACTTTTGGCAAAGCCATTTTTACCCGACTGCCGAAGGAGGGTAATGTGTTTATCAGTCTATGTATGTATGTATGTATGTATGTATGTATGTATGTTTGTTCCTATGTGGCGTTCCAGAGACCAAACGCGTTGACCGATTTTGATGATTCATACGTCAATCGATTCGTCTTAACCTTGCGAGTGTCATAGGCTACATTAAAATTGGAAAATAGAAAAATGGCGTCTTTTGGGCGCCATATTGTGGGGGGCCAATTTTATTTTTTCTTCCAAACCCATCGTGTGGGGTATCAAAATAAAGAGTTTCAAGAGGTGATTTCAAAAATATATAACACTTATATATTTAAATGTACCTAATTCGAAAAAAATTTTAACTAAAAAGTTATAAATAAAAAAGTTAATTAAAAAAATCAAAATACCCGACTGCTTAAAAAGCGAACTAAAAAGACGTAAACAAGAAGAAAATCATGCTGTGCAGTCGGAGGATACATCTGGTTTTGGTCAGCCAGCTTGCGAATATGTGTCCTCCGACTGCACAGCATGATTTTCTTCTGGTTTACGTCTTTTTAGTTCGCTTTTTAAGCAGTCGGGTATTTTGATTTTTTTAATTAACTTTTTTTTGACTGTCTACAGTCTGTTGCCCGTGACCATCTGTTATTGTGTAGTTTTGTTGATCTTTGACGAATGCGTGAAATTGCAAGAAAAGCAAGAGGATAAATGGGTACGGGCCTAGCACTAACATTTTGGAGCCCCTTTTAGAAAGTTCATCTGCAGCATCTTTGCCTAGGGATCCACTATGTCCCCTGATCAAAAAAATACAATAATTTTGTGCAATGTCAAACGCTATCGAAAGGTCACGTGATCAATTCCTTACGATTTGGAATTTCGATCGCCCTCGCTAACATCGAATCACACTTGTCTTGTCTAGAATATCTTCAAAAGACCGTAGCGTAACATTTTTCGCAAAAGTTTACAGTATCTAGAATTAACTCATCTGTTTTCCTTCCCTTCTACAACATCATCTCTGTTAGGTACTCGATGAGTGAGGTGGAAATTATCTTTTTTTTTCTGCTCATCAGTTATTCTCTTCTGGTTAATTTCGTTGCGGGATCCAGGCAGTTATATTCCTCCACCGGGATTCTGTCGAGCTTCATTGCCTCGGCTCTTTTCTGATAGTCGCCACTGTTGATACTGGCTTTCAGGAGTTGCAGTGGTTTCGGCATAGTGCGGTGGGATTGTCCCAACCGGGCACAAGTCCAGACTTCGGTCTGTTACTGAAACATTCCAGATAACAAAAAACCCAGTAACAATTTGGCATCGAACCTAAGACCAGGCTCAGCAGTAGCGCTTACGACCGCTAAACCAACGAGGAAGTTATTCAAATTAAAAAACTGGCCAAGTGCGAGTCGGACTCGCACACGAAGGGTTCCGTACCATTATCGCAAAACACTGCAAAAAAATCACGTTTGTTGTATGGGAGCCCCCCTTAATTTATTTTATTTTAATTTAATAATTATTATTTTTTGAAGAGAATATACAACTAAATATTCTGTGAATATTTCAAGCGTCTACCTGTTGCCGTTATTAGGGTTCCGTACCCAAAGGGTAAAAACGGGACCCTATTACTGAGACTTCGCTGTCCGTCTGTCTGTCTGTCTGTCTGTCACCAGGCTGTATCTCATGAACCGTGATAGCTACACAGTTGAAATTTTCAGAGATGATGTATTTCTGTTGCCGCTATAACAACAAATACTAAAAACAGAATAAAATAAATATTTAAGTATGGCTCCCATACAAAAAACGTGATATTTTTGCCGTTTTTTGCGATAATGGTACGGAACCCTTCGTGCGCGAGTCCGACTCGCACTTGGCCGGTTTTTTTAATATCAAGCAAAAAACGGCAAAAATATCACGTTTGTTGTATGGGAGCCCCCATTAAATATTAATTTTATACTGTTTTTAGTATTTGTTGTTATAGCGGCAACAGGAATACATCATCTGTGAAAATTTCAACTGTCTTACTATCACGGTTCATGAGATACAGCCTGGTGACAGACAGACAGACAGACAGACAGACAGACAGACAGACAGACAGACAGACAGACAGACGGACAGCGAAGTCTCAGTAATAGGGTCCCGTTTTTACCCTTTGGGTACGGAACCCTAAAAATGAAAGTAACCTAACATGAAGGAGATTACCTATATGTGTCGGGGTGCCCTAAAGTACCGAACTCGCTAAGCTTTGATTGAGTTATGACCATTATTATCAAATTGCCCAACCGTTACGTAATTGAAAAAAAAAAAAAAACTTTTAAAAATCTTTTTTTTAACAAGCTTTTTTTCGTATTCTGAGAAGAATACCTTATCTTAGGGGGTGGCGAACAGTGCAATCGCCCTGGGCCTCGCTCTTGCAGGGGCCTCGCGCTACAACCCAAAAAGCTTACAATTTTATCCTTAGCAAACAATAAAATAAAGTTGGTCGATTAGGAGTCGAGTATTAATAAGGGTCGAATATTAATAAACACACTAATATTATAAAGGCGAAAGTTTGTGAGTGTGTGTGTGTTTGTATGTTTGTTACTTCTTCACGCTCAAACGGCTGTACGGATCTGGATGAAATTTGGCACAGATATAGATTTCAGTCTGGAATAGTACATAGGCCCCGGGAATATGTTCCCTTGGGCTAATTACCGAGGCAGAAGCCAGTTAATAATAAAAACAATAACTGCAAAGTTTTCCATTTCTCGTATATCTCATACATTGTAAAAAGGACAAGGGCTTCGCAAATACCTGCCACCCGCCCGGAGCCTCACAGCGGTTAAGGCCGCCCCTGGTTATAACTTTAAATAATTATGTAGATACATGATAAACTTTCATCTCTTTAATTGATTATAAAAAAAAATATAGTTTGATTATTAAGAAAAAAGTATAATATTTACACCTTAACAGATGATTTGAAATTTGACAGTTATGATGTGTATCCGAACGTTTTATTGTTGGTCTCTTTTTTGGGCCTCTTATATATGGAATTTGAAAATCGAACTTTGAATCGACTTGTTTCTATCTCTCGCTTTTTGCGTATCGAAGTGAAAGTGACAGAACAAAGTGAAGTTCAAATCTTTAGAATGTTGTGAGTAGACCAAGCACTGTTCTCGGAATTTATAAAAAGAAAAAAAAGTTACTTTATTTTTACCCGTGTCAGAACTAGTTTTTTACCCGTGTCACAAGAACACTAAGAAATCTATAAATACTATTTTCATGAAAGATATGACCTGGAAATTTTCCTTTAAGAACATTTCATAAGTCGAACGTCAAATGTGATGATGATGATGTGATGTGTGTGTGTGATGTGATGTTTATGATTCCACTATTTCTACTACATCGATTTACATAGTCCCAGCTTCTTCTGCCTATATGGTCTGCACTGGATATCTAATGTTGGACATGTTGCTAGCCGTAATGTCGTGTCATTAAGCTGTAATTTGCAGATTTTCCGCAAGTGATTTAATCTCTGGAACGCCTCTAAGGATACTTACCAGAGAACGGGGACCTTTACACAATAAGAAAAGTTAATTAAAAAAATCAAAAAACCCGACTGCTTGAAAAGCGAACTAAAAAGACGTAAACAAGGCGAAAACTTTTCGCTTTTCAAGCAGTCGGGTTTTTTGATTTTTTTAATTAACTTTTTTTATTTATAACTTTTTAATAATTTTGTTTCAAAATAGGTACATCTAAACATATAAAAGAAGAAAGTGACGGACTGACTGACTGACTGACTGACACTTACCATCAACGCACAGGCCAAACGGCTGAAGCTTCAATCATGAAACTTGGCACGTAGGTTCCTTTGGTAGTGAAGGTGAGCACTAAGAAAGGATTTTTGGAAATTCCACCCCTAAGGGCGTGAAATAGGGGATGAAAGTTTGTATGAAAATCCGTCAGTTTTAAAGTCAGGATCTTCATATTTTGGGTTTAGGCTGAAGATTAAAAAATAACTTACACGTGTCTCAGCGATTTTGAAGATTCCACCCCCATGAAGGTGAAAAGGGGAATGCAGTTATGGTAATAATTAAATCGTCTAGAGACTTGAAATGTTGCACATAGATACTTTATACTGTGCAGGCATCCACTAAGAAAGGATTTTTGTGAATTCCACCCCTAAGGGCGTGAAATAGGGGATGAAAGTTTGTATGAAAATCCGTCAGTTTTAAAATCAGAATCTTCATATTTTGGGTTTAGGCTGAAGATTAAAAAATAATTTACACGTGTCTCAGCGATTTTGAAGATACCACCCCCATGAGGGTGGAATCGTCTTGAGACTTGAAATTTTGCAAATAGATACTTTATACTGTGCAGGCATCCACAAAAAAATATTTTTTGTGAATTCCACCCCTAAGGAGGTGAAATAGGGGATGACAGTTTGTATGAAAGTCGGCCGGTTTTGAAGTTAGGATCTTCGAATATTGGGTTTGGGCTGAAGATTAAAATCTAACGCAAATTAAGGTTTTTTGGGAATTCCATCCTTGGGGGGGCCGATCATGGGGGATGAAATGTTGTGTACAAAAGTCCTTCTTTTACAAAGGAAAAATTATTAAAAATACTTTCAAGTCTTTAAAGTCTGTTGGTAACTATAATCTTCTATCAATCTTCTAAACATATAAAAGAAGAAAGAGACTGACTGACTGACTGACTCACTCACTCACTCACTGACCATCAACGCACAGGCCAAAGAAATAGGGATTCATTTTTATATATATATATAAATAGCTCTACGTTGGAGATGGTCTCGGGCCAGTAAATTCCGAGAATGCGACGGAGACAGCGGTTGACGAAGACTTGTATTTGGCGTGAGATGTCCTTTGTGACCTTCCACGTTTCGCACCCGTAGAGCAGTGCTGCTGGATTTGACATTGGACTCGAAGATTTTGAGTTTAATCCTTCGGGTCAGTTTCCGCGATTGCTAAACAGGTCTCAGCTGCGCGAAGGTAGCTTGGGCTTTGGCGATCCGTGAAGCGATGTCCTCTTCACTACCCCCAGTCTCTGACATGACACTCCCGAGGTACGTAAATTTGTGGACGCGTTCCACTGCCTCTGTGCCAATCAGCAACGGTGAGTGGTTCTTCACACCAGTTCTCATTTCCTGGGTCTTCCGTATGTTTATTTTGAGCCCCGTTTTTGCCGCCTCCTGACCCAGATCGTTAAGCTTTGCTTGCATATCTGCGTGGGTATGACTCAGCAGGCATAGGTCATCGGCGTAATCCAAGTCTTCCAAGACGTTGGATAATCCCCACTCTATGCCGCGGCGCCTGTTATCATAGATGCGAAGCAAAATACCGTCAAGAACGACTAGGAAGAGGAGCGGCGACAGAAGGCAGCCTTGGCGGACACCCGCGTGTACTGCAACGTCATCCGATATGAGGCCGTCATGAGTATCTTTACAGGAGTAATTCTTGTAAATACTCTGCAACAGACGGACTATTTTCGGCGGCACTCCAATATCCAGTAGGCGGGACCAGATACTAGACCACTTCAGCGTATCAAAGGCCTTTTTAAAGTCTACAAAGGTTAGATAAATCTCCCTCTGCCATTCTGATTCTGATGATACGGAGAGTGTTGATCTGGTCCGTACAGGAGCAGTTCGAGCGGAACCCAGCCTGCTCCCTGCATAGAAGAGGGTCTACGGCCTTCGACAGTCTATCCAAGATGATCCTGCAAAAAACCTTAGAGGGAATCGAGAGCAACGTTATACCTCTCCAGTTATCGCACTGGCTAAGATCACCTTTCTTAGGAACAGTTATTAGAAGGCATTTGTTCCATTCGTCTGGGAGTTCTTCGGCGATCCAGATCTTTTCAATGAGCGGCGTCAGGACGTCGATGGCGGTGGTTAAGTCGGCTTGTAGCATTTCCGCATTTATCAGGTCCAGTCCTGGTGCTTTGCCTGTCTTCAAAGAGCGGACTGCCTTCGCAACTTCAGAGGCTGACGGTGGTTCTGTGTTAATATCAAGAAGCCGGGATGGTGGGGAACTGACTTGCAGCGCGTCAGGCGTCGATGAAGCTGACAAACGGAAGACCTCTTCAAAGTGCTGACGCCAGCGAATTAGCTGCTCTTCTGACGTCACAATGAGCTGACCATCCTTGGACTTCAGCGGCTTCTTCTTCGACTTGCTGTTACCTGCCAAGATTTTGGTAGCTCTGTACAACTCTTTCAAGTTACCGGAGTTTGCAGCTTGTTGAGCACGATCAGCAATACCATCAGCCCACCGTCTCCTATCTCTGCGGGTACTGCGATAGATTTCCTTGCGTTTCTGACGGTATTGCGTTTTAAGGTCTGCTCGTATGGCGTCGTTATGGGTCCCAAGCAGTCTCAAATGAAGATTCCTTCTATCTTCGATCAGGGTCCACGTGCATTGTGACATCCAGTCCTCCCGAGAATGAGTCGATTTGTGCCCTAGAACGACGGAGCTGGTCTCTGTATAGGCCACTTTGATGCGGTTCCACTCCTCGTCTAATGAGTCCGTAGCGGCATCAAGTACAGAAAAGCGATTGCGCAATTCCAGCTGGAAAGTTTTACGCGTCTCTGAGTCCTGCAATTTGCTC
Organism: Anorthoa munda; assembly: GCA_945859665.1. Taxonomy (NCBI): domain Eukaryota; kingdom Metazoa; phylum Arthropoda; class Insecta; order Lepidoptera; family Noctuidae; genus Anorthoa; species Anorthoa munda. The sequence continues at coordinate 1,922,540 of OX243913.1, forward strand.
ACCTCGAACCTTCTACCTATCTTGCCAGGTCCTCGAGCCGCACGGGCTACTGCAATCTTGAGCCGGACTTCAGCAACTACCAGATGGTGGTCGCTATCAATATCGGCGCCCCTGCGGTTGCGGACATCGAGCAGTGAAGACCGCCATTTGGAACTAATGGCAAGGTGGTCAATTTGGTTCTTGGTGACCCCATCGGGTGAGTTCCACGTGTACTTATGGTGGTCGCCATGAATGAATAAAGTTCCTCTGATGGTAAGGTCGTGGTTCTGGCAAAACTCGATAAATCGCTCCCCATTCTCGTTGCACACTCCAAGTCCCTGTGTTCCCATTTGCCGCTCGCGGTTAGTGTTAACACTCCCAACCTTTGCATTCAGGTCCCCCATGACGATGACGATGTCTTGCTTTTTAATGCTCCCTAGGGGGACTGAGGGCATTGTAGAAATCGTCCTTCGTATCCTCTGTTGATGCATTTGAAAGGAGGAGCCCCACGCCATACTCGCGCACATCTTCCTCACTTTCTTTACCTGAATACAATAAAGTCAAGTCCCCGGATGTTCTCAGTTCACCAAAACCGTTCCTCCTCACTTCGCTTAGACCTAATATCTGTAGGTTGTAGCCAAGCATTACTGCTTCTACTTGGGCTAGTCGGCTGTCATCGCTAAGCGTGCGTACGTTCCAATATGCAATTCGTGTCCGTTTTTTCATTCCAAAAGTCATCGGTAAAAGATCGGTCCGGTTTCTATCTATTTCGGTTACAGGAATCAATATAAATTGTCGGGCAAGCGAGTGATTAGCCCACTCTGCCTTAATCCAATAGCGGGGCTGCCGCCTTAGAGCCTTCGGATGTGCTCGGTTTTATTTCGGGTGTCCTCCCTAGTGAGACGATTCTGTTTTAAGGCGCAGAATATTCGCCCTTCGCCCTGCATCCGTTAGCTCAGCTGCAACTCGGGGTGGCGGACGCGCGGCGGCGCGGTTGCAGCAGGTCCCAGGGAGAACGACGGGGACGTGGATGACTCGGACTGGCTAGGGCTCTGCTTTATAAGGTACTCCGCCACGAGTACAGCAGAAGGTATTTTTAGCATTTTGTAGGTAATGCTGTTCTCACCAACAGCGATTCCCACCAAAACATACCCTAGCTTCTCTCTCCAACGATCCCCAAAAATTATAAAAGAGATGATTAGCAAGCCCAGCACTGATAATAAACCCGATGACGCTGCAGCTGAGGGTGGGCCCCATGCACAAAGAAAGTTAAAACACAAGTTCAGAGATACCCGAAAGAGATGTAGACCTTATTACGACCATTTTACAACAATCGAATCTGCGGGTATGGCGTGTGAAAAACCAATGGATGGTTTGGATTGTTTCAATATGATTCATACAAAATAATTTTCATTTTATACCATCCATGATGGCATTTCATTTTATACTTATTTCAATTTTGATTTAATTTTATAATTATAAAATTGTCTCAACGTAATCTATTTATATGACTTACTTGACTTGACTTAATGTCCTATAACTCCTAGATGGGGCAGAGGGCGTCCACAGATGTCCTCCATCGCGATCGGTCTTGAGCTTCACGCTTCACCTCGCTCCATGTCGTTCCGATGCTCGTCGCTTCTGCCAATACGGTGCGACGCCAGGTTTGACGGGAACGGCCACGCTTTCTTTTCCCTTGGGGATTCCAGGCTAAAGCTTGCTTAGGTATGTGATCGCGACCCCTTCGGAGCGTGTGGCCAATCCATCTCCACTTGCGACGCTTGATCTGGCGGTCGATCGGGCTCTCGTGGCATTTCTCCAACAGCTCTACATTGGAGATGGTCTCGGGCCAGTAAAAGTACTAAGACAGCGGTTGACGAAGACTTGTATTTGGCGTGAGATGTCCTTTGTGACCTTCCACGTTTCGCACCCATAGAGCAGCATGGATTTGACATTGGACCCGAAGATTTTGAGTTTAATCCTTCGGGTCAGTTTCCGCAATTGCCAAACAGGCCTCAGCTGCACGAAGGTTGCTGAGGCTTTGGCGATCCGTGAAGCGATGTCCTCTTCACTACCCACTGTCTCTGACATGACACTCCTGAGTTATGTAAATTTATGGACGCGTTCCACTGCCTCTGTGCCAATCAGCAACGGTGAGTGGTTCTTCACACCAGTTCTTATTGCCTGGGTCTTCCGGATGTTTATTTTGAGCCCCGTTTTTGCCGCTTCCTGATTTAGATCGTTTAGCTTTGCTTGCATATCGGCATGGGTATGACTCAGCAGGCATAGGTCATCGGCGTAATCCAAGTCTTTCGAGTAACAAAGACTATAAATAATTTAAAAAAAAAAATGGGATCCTTATAAAATTTGCAATAATGTAACCCAAAGTAGTAAAATTTTGCCTATAAAATTCATTATTTGGCGTGCGCTGAAAAAACTATTAATGATACATAAAAATTAACATGTGTAATACATGATTAAATAACTCATTATTAACTACAAAAAAGTCTGCGAGAGAATATATCTCACTATCATAGTTAAGTCACAATAGCAGCTTTTGTATTCTAAAATTTAATTAGATCGCAGGTAGAAACAAAAGTTGGTTACATTCGTATTGTATTATTGGTATATAGGGTAGGTAGGGTAGGTGGGTAGGTGGGTAGATAGGTAGGGTAGGGTAAATAGGGTATGTAGGATAGCGTAGGGTAGGTAGGTTTATCAGTAGGGCAGGTGAGTAGGTTGGTAGGTAGGTGGGTATGTAGGTAGGTATGTAGTTGGGTAGGTAGGTAGGGTAGGTAGGTAGGGCGGTCTATACTAGCAATACTAGCTGCGGCGGTCAGCTAGTATTTAATAAAGCTTTCGAAAATGGAATTGCGATTTCAAAGAAGATTACAAGTAAGATTGCGTTTTTATTACCGAAGTTTACACTGTTGTGTCCCGAATGATTGTAGTTTGATTTTTGTCGTGGAATGAGGGTTTTTCTAAAGTCTGTTTATTTTAATGTGCTTTGGGATGGTAGTAACGAACATTGAATGTAATTTTAGGCCCAAAGGCGTTGGCGGAATGTGAATATTTTCAGTTTTCATAAATAAGGTCACTCGTCGGTTTCTTTTTCTGCATTATTATAATATCGAAAATTTTGGAGGTTCTGTATGTTATGATTACGCCTAGTTTGTTTTGTATGTGACTCCATATTTTTGTCATATCTTGAGAGTTAATTTTATATGTGAATCATTGTTTTGGGTTGGTCCCCTTAATCTTTATTATGATTTGATGATGGACTTCTGGGATTGAAAATAAGGTTATTCATTACCAATATTATGTTAGCAAATCATAAGCGGCTCAGAACATGGTAAGCCAAAGACAATCGAAAAAATGTATGATTGCAAATTATTCGTTTTAATTTATTTTCTTCGTCCAAGCCAATTTCAATATTAATTAGTTTAACATAAAAGCACCTCTCGATTCATTTTTGTTGTTTAATTAACTCCCCCGAGCACAAAATTAAGGAATATTGGGCTCTTAATTCACATTACAAAAATTATTTCAATGGAACATATAAAAAAAAAACTGTCTGGCCTTTTTCCCAATTATTATTGGGGTCGGCTTCCAGTCTTACCGGATTCAGCTGAGTACCAGTGTTTTACATGGAGCGACTGCCTATCTGACCTCCACAACCCAGTTACTGGGTAAGACGATACCCCTTGGCAAGACTTGTGTCAGATCTCAGGCTTCTGACTACTCGTAACGACTGTCAAAGATCTTCAAATGACAGTCGGGACCAACGGCTTAACGTGCTTTCCGAGGCATGGAGGAAACTCGGTATGTTTGAAATGGTCACCCATCCACGGACCGACCTCATCAGGCGTTGCTTAACCTTGAAGATCGACCCGTGCGGCTGTTATTATTTAGCCACGAGCTCCTCGGAATGAATGGATCATTTAAAATTGATTCCATTAGATGGCGCGTTTTTAAATTTCTGAGGTATTCACTCTTTTTTTTCGATTTGGCCGGTTTGGCCTGTTGAGGTAAGTAATTCGTTCGCTCTATATAAACTGAGTGGCCATTTATTACAAGCTCTTAATATCGTTTTCTGTAGTTTGCGCTTAGAATTAGCTTTGTTGGAAAAGGTACGTTATATAATTTGTTTAGTCAGTTATGAATGGATTGGATAAATTATTATGGCTTGTAAGGATTGGTCTAGTATGCGAGCTAGTAGATACTGCAAGCATGAGTGATTCGAAACTGGGATCAGACATTAGTGTTCCACGCGTGCCTCTAAGAGGTGTCGGCAGAAGCAGAAGGGGTCTGCTAGGTCCGACGCCTGTCTGGGTCGCTGATAAATTTGTAAGAGAGTTACCGTTACAAAAAAATTGAAGGGAATGTGGTGTGTTTTAGTCAGTTAAAGACTGACACCCCCTCCCACTTTACCCAGAGCGAGAAGTAATTAAGAAAATGAACAAAGGAAGATAATAGATAGGATGGGAAGTAATTGGATGATTTTCCACTACAAAAAAATAGCATGCGTTGCTATTGTATATCAGTAGCTAACCGAATCTTCTTGACGCATTGCCTTAGGTGCACAGGCGCGATGGTATGCAAGAAGACTAAACATATGATGAACTATACCGTGGGATTCCTTATTAAATAAAATTATTCTCTGCAATAACAATTCCACCCAACACGTGCAAAGAGCCTACCTTTCTTTCTGCAGTTTTATTCATACGGGTTTTATCAGCTTGCTTTCTAGATTCGGAAATTCATAAATGTCAGAAACGACGGTTGAATTACAAGCACGATGAATGACTTCAGTATTAATAAAAAGGTAGCGCTACTTCGATATTTCGGCTCTATTTCGAAGAAAAAACCATCACTAATAATAGATACGATCGTCTGAGCTGGTTATTAGCCAACTAATGTTCCCCCAATATACAGGAACATGATAGACTTTTTGAAGTGGCCTAATATTATAGGTTCGTGTAACCGACATGCTTATGTGATGTTTATGTTTAGGTTTACCATCATGGTGAAAGGATTATGCAATCGACAGAGTTCTATTGCTCAGATTGCGCCGGACGTAACAGAAGGTCGAAAGGTACGTCGTTCGGGAAGGCTCCTTTCCCCTTTCATGATTTGGCTGAATCCTTGGCCAGGCAAAGTATTTAACTAGAAAGTGAATCGTTTTATGCCAGTGCGGTCGCTACACGGCCTGTTTATTATTAGTGACCAGTTATTAAAGTTTTAAATTTCACTTCAGTCGGCAGTCCCCGTGACTGCCTAATTCTTTTTTATTCCTTTTAAACATTGGTTGGCCCATGTTTTTATAAGTCGATGTGTTCTTATATTTCCCCTACTCGACTCAATTAAATTGACATATATTGACTCTTATCGAGAGATATTTTCGTTGTCATGGTGACTGAGTCGGTTAGAGTGGAGGAGAGTTTCCTTCAAAAAGATTTAAAAATATCCTTGATCGAAGCTTCAAATCATCAATCAAGTCTTGGCAAATCTCTCTTGTCTTTTATTCAATTAAGTTTCCCGATTGATCTTAATAAATTAGTACATAAAGCGAGCAACTAATTCTGCAAAGCGCAGTATTTTCTGCCTAAGTGGCTTAATAAAATGACATCATCTATAAGTTAGGCCAACTTACCGACAGAGCTTAATTTAGCAGATTAATAAATTGTCAGAAATATATAAAATGGATTCTACTAATTTATCTGCGAGTTCAATTTGTAATCATTAGGAGTTTTAAGCAGTACGGGCTTATACATATTAGTTTCGTTTTGCCTACCCCTAACTGGCTATATTTGGAGGTATGAAAAAACTATTTCAGTGTTACTTTTTTTTTTTTTTTTTTTTTATTTGAGATGGGTTTGCTCTTGACTCTAGTCTAGGTCAGAGGTGACAGAGACAGAGTCGACGATGGAGTGAGTTTACCCAGAAGAAGCCTGTTTGTAGAAATAATACAGTCCCACAGCGCCATGTTGTCATCCAACGAGTGCCTGTTTTCATCCAATCAAAATAGCGAATGAATTAAAAATAAGCTAGTCTGATGGCTGCCTTCCTCAATAAAAGTCTCTATACTGCTATTATTATTATTATTCACGGGACCGGTCAACGTGGCGACGCTTGGGGGCGGCCTATGTCCAGCAGTGGTATCTTAAAATGCATTATAAACCGTGAAAACCAGTGCAAGAAATTAAAAAAAGTGACCAATGCTGAGACACTAAAAACCACCTACAAACGATACAAAAACTTTTGTACATCCCTATTAGAAAATCTAAAAATAACTATTAGAGACATCAACAGCAAAAAGCTCTGGCAACCTGCTAAAGAGACCTAAATATGTCCCATTAGAATTAATATGCACCAATAATCCGTTAAAATCAGCAAATGATGTAAATCTTTACATTTCAAATGTAGGCAAAACTTTAGCTGAGAATTTAACTAAGAATACCACATACCACAAGCAATTCATGTTGTCATTCTTTTGCTCTTCCACCTTCTGATGAGGATGAGGTTGGGACACTAATAACAGGTTTAAAAAGTGATTGCTCTGTTGGCCTAGATATCTAGTAAAATCTTAAAGATAAACAGGGATGTCCTAATATGTCCGATATTGTACATTTGCAACTTGTCACTTTCAACTGGAGTTTTCCCTAGGACAAGAAGTCGCGAATACATCCGATTTATAAGACTGTATTCAGGGGCTGTGTCAATAATTATAGACCAATTTATATTCGCCCAACTCTTTCAAACATTTTATAAGTTTAGTATTATAAATAAATATTAAACATCTGGAAATTAAAATCTTCTTTCACAAGCACAATTTGGTTTTAGGGCAAATCGATCCACAGCTGATGCGGTATTTGAAATTTTCAAATTACATAGTGAAAAATCTTGATAATAAAGCAACATCATCATCATCATCATATCAGCCGAAAGACGTCCACTGCTGGACATAGGCCTCCCCCAAGCGTCGCCACTTTGACCGGCCCTGTGCGTCCCGCAACCAGCGGATAATAAATAATAAATGAGCAAATGCATTTGAAAATGAGATTTGCTGCAACGGCGGACGGCGTTGATCTGGCCGGATAATAGGCCAAGCAAGGGATTTACCTGAGAAGAGAATTCATCGATACGCTAAGAAAAAAAAGACCAGCCACTCAGGTATTTCACGTTTCGGTATTACCATATAATTACGACTAATTGTTAACCCTAATAAAAGTATACCTACATTTAGAAGCAATAAGAAACATACAATACAGCCTTACATCATTGGCATGAGAAACTACCAAATATCGGTAGTTTTTAAAAAATAAACTTAATCTGCAGCTCATCATCATCCTATTAATGTTCCTACTGCTGGGCACAGGCCTCCTTTCAGTGATAGGGAATGATCCACCACGGGGACCTAGTGTGGCTTGGTGGATGTCACATGTCTTCGAATTTTTAATTCAAGGACGTGCCGGTTTCATCACGATCTTTGCCTTCACCGTTTTGAGAGCAGTGGAAATGAAATAATTTACACAAAGTAAAGCACCTGTCTGGGTTCGAGAACCCACGACCTACAACTTGCGACTTACAAGTAGGTCGTAGGTCAAATGTCCGTTGCCACTGGGCACTGGGCATTACTGCTCTCCTGCACCTACCTGCAGCTACTAAAAATCAATTAACGATATTCTTCTCCATACTAATAATTTTGAACTTTTTTACTGAAACGAACTCATGTTCCAGTAATGTGAAAAACATAACTTTTATACCTACATACTTTATATTACACAATTGCAGAATCTCACCTCTAAATCCGAGCGAGGAATCCCACATCTCCACTCACTGTAAATAAAGTGTGGCTGCGAACATATTACTATATCTTTTATATTATGTACTGCACACAAGATTTTCATTTTAGAAAATATTTCTTGAGATTGTTGAGCTGCTGTCAAGTATTATGTGAAAAGTTTAAAGAATAGTGAGTTTAAAAGAACAAGGTTGTATTTAAACATACTAAAGGTAGTCAAAGTGAAAATCGTCCCAAATAAATTAAAACAAAGAAACTAAAGTATATAAACATTTGTATGTTGATACAAATTAAAAAAAATAACCTATGAGTACTCGTTCTGCGAAGGTTGCGCTTGTTTCTCATTAATAAATTTCTCCCAAAATGGATCCGTTTTTGCTAGATTGAGAATTAAATCGTCTTCCAAATTTAAGCGATTTCTTTGCTAACTTTTATTTGGGCCATTGATGAAAATGTCAACTCGCACAAGTACCAGGTGGCAAATAGAATCAAAGCCTTTGTAAAGTAATTCTGGGTATGATGTATTTTTTTACCAAAAGGAATCCAAATTGGCAGATTTGAATTCCAAGTGCAACATTCCATCGATAGATAATGCCAGCAGAGTTTCTTTGAGCTTGGTTGCCAAATTTGCCACATTTAAAAGCAGATTTTCATTTTAGAAAATATTTCTTGAGATTGTTGAGCTGCTGTTGCTGCTGTGAAAAGTTTAAATCATAGTGACTTTAAAAGAACAAGGTTGAATTTAAATATACTCATGCAGTCAACGTGAAAAGTCGTCCCAAATAAATTAAATCAAAGGCTTGAGGAGGACCATGATCATCCGATGCAATACACGTTAGATACGCTGAAATTAATACAATACTGTAGATTTAATAAACTGCATTTGTCTTATTAAAGTAGGATATTTTTTGGCTCGTGCTTGACCTCTATCTCACCTCATGATAAGCGATGATGTGGTCGACGGTAATGTGATTTCATCGCGTATTTGAAAACTAAATTTAAAAAAACCGGCCTAGTTCGAGTCGGACTCGCGCAGGAAGGGTTCCGTACCATAATCGCAAAAAAAACCGGCCAAGTGCGAGTCGGACTCGCACACGAAGGGTTCCGTACCATTATCGCAAAACACTGCAAAAAATCACGTATGTTGTATGGGAGCCCCCCTTAATTTATTTTATTTTAATTTAATAATTATTATTTTTTGAAGTGAATATATAACTAAACATTCTGTGAATATTTCAAGCGTCTACCTGTTGCCGTTATTAATATCGAGCAAAAAACGGCAAAAATATCACGTTTGTTGTATGGGAGCCCCCCTTTAATATTTATTTTATACTGATTTTAGTATTTTTTGTTTTAGCGGCAACAGAAATACATCATCTGTGAAAATTTCAATTGTCTAGCTATCACGGTTCATGAGATACAGCCTGGAGACAGACGGACAGACAGACAGACAGACGGATCGCGAAGTCTTAGTAATAGGGTCCCGGTTTTACCCTTTGGGTACGGAACCATAAAAACGGCAAAAAAAAACACGTTTGTTGTATGGGAGCCCCACTTAAATATTTATTTTATTCTGTTTTTAGTATTTGTTGTTATAGCGGCAACAGAAATACATCATCTGTGAAAATTTCAACTGTCTAGCTTTCACGGTTCATGAGATACAGCCTGGTGGCAGACGGACAGACAGACAGACAGACGGATCGCAGAGTCTTAGTAATAGGGTCCCTTTTTTACCATTTGGGTACGGAACCCTAAAAACCAGCCAAGTGCGAGTCGGACTCGCGCATTGAGGGTTCCGGACAAATATATACATTAATTCACCAAAATAATAAGGTAACATTAATGAAGTTCATAAACAATGAAAGCACCGAAAATTGATCTACACATCACATCATCAGCCTATTAATTGTTCCCACTGCTGCAATACAGGCCTCCTCTCTGTGAGAGAGAATGGGCCGTAATCCACCACGCGGTTCCAGTGCGGGTTGGTGGATGTCACATTTCTTCGAATTTTTGGTTCTAAGACAAGCCGGTTTCCTCACGATGGTTTTCTTCACCAAACAAAATTAGCTTTCGCGTTGGAATACTGCTGTCCCCATACATCGACATAGTCCGCGGTCAGTTTAGCAACTGCAAATAAGTTAATTATCTTTTTTTATCTAAGAACAAATTTACGGTTTTCGGATATTTTCCTTTACTTGCTATAAGACAATGCTTCTTGCCAAATCTCATGATTCTAGGTTAACTGGAAGTACCCTAGATTTGATTGCCTTGCGTGTGTCAAATATGCGTTATAAACGGCTGTATCTTTTGATTGCGTTCATTTAGAACTTTAATTATCTCATAGCTCCAAGAGGTTGCAGACCTGCAAGTTCATGATATTAATTTCAACTTGATACTTGCAGACACGGACGTCTTTCCGTGTGTGCAAGTACCTTTTTCTCTGGAACGCCTGAAGGTGCCAAGCATCTTTTTCTCTCAACAACAACAACGAAGTGATCCTATAAGGGTTCCTTTTTGTCCATTTCCACCCTAAAAACTGGACTGAGAAATACATCGTATTATCACTAAATTCTTCTTGAAACTACTTTTAACTCACACATCTCAAGGGTCTTTCAACAAGGACGGGTCGATGTTAAAATTGAATAAAACAAGATGTGTGTGAGATATTAACGAAATTTATTTTTTATTTAAAAGGCCCATTTATTCCAATTATGGATGGAATATGACATCGTTCAAATGTCCGCCGCGGCTTCGTATGGTGGCACGAATCTGAGAGGTCCAATTTTTAATGACTCTGCTGCATAGATCGAGCGAGCGCTACAGATCAATGATAAAAAAAATCTTTTGGCTTGAATTGAACAATATGGACGTGAACGACATGTGGTTCCAGCAAGATGGCGCTACTTGCCACACAGCGAACGACACAATCGATATTCTGCATGAACGGTTTGAGGGTAGAGTTAGAGTTCCGCTAGACTTTTTCTTGTGGGGTTTTCTGAAGTCGCAGGTCTATGCCAATAAACCACATTCGACCGTTGCCCTGAAAGCCAACATAACGCAGGCCATCGCTTGGATGCAGCCGTATCTATGCAGCAGAGTCATTAAAAATTGGACCTCTCGGATTCGTGCCACCATACGAAGCCGCGGCGGACATTTGAACGATGTCATATTCCATCCATAATTAGCATAAATGAGCCTTTTAAATAAAAAATAAATTTCGTTAATATCTCACACACATCTTGTTTTATTCAATTTTAACATCGACCCGTCCTTGTTGAAAGACCCTTTATTTGTTTGCTACGACGCAAGTGCTACGGCTACGCTTACGTAGATGCGTGCTACGGCATAGTCAATCCGCCATTGCTCAGTCTAATATGAATTAATTTTTTATTATAAAACAACCGGGCAAAAATCTAGACCCCAGGCTGTCACTGAAAAAAGCCAAAAATAAAAACCCCACTGTAATTAAATGAAATTGTGTAATTTAAAAAAAAAGTAGGTATTCAAATAATCTAAATGTTGAGAGTAATTTAAAATTGCCGCCTTCTCAACTGTCAAACTAATAAAATAATTATAGTCTCAAGTCTGTGCTGTGACAAATGTCACTCGTTCTCTCTCATACTAATGTATGGTGTATTTAATTAATAAAAACTCTGCTAAACTCAAGTAATCCGTTTTAATTACAACACTAAAAGTATGTTACGCAGGGTGAACAATGAATTACAAAATTAACATATTGCTGGTATTATAGTTTAACAATTCAGATTACTAACATGCCCATGATCCATTGTATCAATCCCAAGAGGAATCACAGTTTCCAAAATGTTATAGTACCCGGGAGACATTAATAAATAGAGGTAATGCCTCAACAGCCCGTCAGGAGTTCGTAATAACTTAATACCTTGGAAAGTAACATGCGGACATGATATGCGAATGTACATTATATTTTAACCGACTTACCAAAAAGGAGGAGGTTCTATGTTCGACATTATGTTTGTTTTTTGTTTATGTTCACGCATATCTCCGTCAATTTTGGACCGATTTTGAAAATTCTTTTTTTGTTTGAAAAAGTATGTTTTGAAATTGGTCGAAATTTTAGATTAGTGAAGATCTGATGAAGAACTTCGAAGATATACAACAGAACTCTTCAATAAATTACGGCAAATCTCTCGGGATTGCTGCAATCGCATGTCCGTTTATTGTTTACACCATTTCATAACATAACATGACGCCAATACGCTCTTAAGGAGTACGTAGATCTCTTATTTCACCGGTTAAGTTCAAGTTTCATGATATTCCGGTAATCTATTCTGGCGTTATAAGTACCTTACTAAACAACTTGCCAATTATGTAGGAACAACTAAAAAGTGAAAAATAAAAAGCTTTTTACAAAAAAATACTACCGGCTTCCAAAAAAAAAACTACAAAGTGAAAAATAACTTTATTTTTGGATGTCGGTGTCCATAACGCAAAAAATTGGCACCTACTTACAAAAGACACCGACTTCCAAAAATAAAGTTATTTTTCACTTTGTAGTTTTTTTATTTGGAAGTCGGTAGTATTTTTTTGTAAAAAGCTTTTTATTTATGTAGATATAGGTAGGCATCTGTGTATGTACCGTACCTTAACGAACTGGTGTCATAGTGGCCCGGTGGCTAACACTTCGCCTCTAGAGCTTGAGGTTATTCAAATCTGGGGAATTACCAACGTCACTTTTTCAATTCATATATATTTTCTGAGTTTATCTTTGACGTCGTTAACAACGGTGAAGGAAAAAGTCGTGAGGAAACCTAGATTTTTAAGCGGGTTCGCCCGCGTGAATGTCGAAATTTTACCCGAGGGAACATATGCCCGGGATAAAAAGTATCTATGTGCCAAATTTAATCCAGAACCGTTTAGCCGTTCATACGTGAAGAAGTAATAAACCAACACACAAACACAAAAAAACAAATTTTCGCCTTTATAATATTATTAGTGTGATACTTGCTGTTGCCCTGCGACCTCGTTCGCGTCAAAGTCAAAGTTTACGACTAAAATCGCGGAGAGTTTGTGTGCGACACATGTCTCGGTCTCGCCCGCGAATACAACCACACCGATACCGCGACGCGGTCACGTGCTTATCTCGCGCCTTTAGCGAACGATTATACGATTTTGCGTACGAGTACATTCGGATATAAGAGTTATAGGTAAATACCTACTATAACGGTATCCACAAAGTACCGAAACCAGACTTCAAAGTATACCTACTAAAGTGTAAACGTTTTATGAAGCAAGAAAGAACAATGGCGAATATAAAGATTTTCTTAAGCTGTAGTTTGTGTTTTTTAATTCTCTTTTTTAAGTCAAATGTATGTACATTCGGATAAAGGGAGAAGTTTTAAAAGCTAAAGCTTATTTTACATTATTTATTTTTTATTTTCTATTTTTAAGATTTTTTGGAACTACCGATATAGTGCTATTTGATTCCACAAGTATCTTCTAGATATCAAATAATAGACGTAAGTGCCATTTATTTTTTCAGCGGAAGTTTGTAGCTTTTTTTTTTCGGGCATGTCCAAATTTTTCCACCGGTTTTTCGAAACTTAGCATCACTTTTATGAACATGTGTCATGGGGCTTGTCTTTGTACCAAATGACGCACAGGAACTTGCGGTCACCGCTCGTATTGTCTTATAAGAAAATCATTACTTCGTGCATACTAGCATTACACAAGTCACATTTTGTACTGCTTATACCATTTCCTTGTTGGAAGAGAAATAAATATTTATGTGATGTTATATTTAGAAAAAGATTATAAATTCCATATTCCGTTTTCCCATAAGCACAGTAGTCTCTGTCATAGAACGTTTTATATTAGTTTGTGAACGACAATAGAAACTTTGTGTGTGTGTGTATAATATGTAATTTCTTCAACAAAAACACGACATTTCTGTTCGATGTTTTCCGTGTACCACGTAGAACTGCTGACATGGGGTGATTTTAAAAAGGCTTCTTGATTTCAGAGGGGTTTTGCCGAAATATTGTTTTAGGGGTTTTGCCGAAATGTTGTTTTAGGGGTTTTGCCGAAATGTTGTTTTAGGGGTTTTGCCGAAATGTTGTTTTAGTTGTCGATGGCTTTCGGAAAGTATTAGATGAAACCTATTTACTTACTTTGGAAAATTTATTTACTTTGTTATTCTAAAGCTCGTGGCTAAATAATAACAGCCGCCCGGGTCAATCATCAAGGTTAAGCAACGCTTGACGAGGTCGGTCCGTGGATGGGTAACTATTTCATTATACCGAGTTTCCTCCGTGCCTCGGAAAGCACGTTAAGCCTTTGGTCCCGGCTATCATTTGAAGATCTTTGACAGTCGTTACGAGTAGTTAAAAGCTTGAGATCTGACACCAGTCTTGCCAAGGAATATCATATCGTGTGGGTATCGTGTTACCCAGTTACTGGGTTGTGGAGGTCAGATAGGCGGTCGCTTTATGTAAAACACTGGTACTCAGCTGAATCCGGTAAGAATGGAAGCCGACCCCAATATAGTTGAGAAAAGGCTGGGCAGATTGATTGATTCTAAAGTTTTTAATACACATGGTATGTGTTCCATCAACATATTAGCCTACTGGTAATTTTCCAGATCTGGGTGTCCTACGTATGTGAGTTTAAATGTTTGTAAACGCACCCATTATACAGGAGAAATTACTAGTGTGGGGCAAGGTAAATAAAAAAACACACATATATATATTTCATACTACATAATGAAAGTAAATGAGAAATTATTTGTACTTACACTCCACCTTTGTCATGAAATACCCTAAATGAAAGTAAAAACCGGCTAAGTGTGAGTCGTACTCGCGCACTATGGGTTCCGTACCATTATCGTAAAAAACGAAATAAAAATCACATTTGCTGTATGGGAGCCCCACTTAAATTATTTATTTTATTCTGTTTTAGTATTTGTTGTTATAGCGGCAACAGAAATACATCATCTATGAAAATTTCAACTGTCTAGCTATCACAATGCCTGAGGTAAAGCCTGGACACAGACAAATGGACAGTGGAGTCTTAGTAATAGGATCCCGTTTTTACCCTTTGGGTATGGAATCCTAAAAACCACATCTAAATTCATCAAGTCCATAATAATAGCGAATACGTAGATAAGGGTGAGAAGAAGCGACTTCATCTTGTACCAACATAGACAATATCAATACTTTACGTGAACATCACTTCAAATCTACCTCACCACTATTTTGCTCTCAACAGTCAACTAACTAAACTAATCACCTGTAGACCATGACCTGAATTAGGACGCAGGATACTTTTTCATCCCGGTACTCCATGGGGTTATTTCAGACTAGCACGAGGTTGAAACCGCTATCCAAACACTAATGCTCATATCTAAGCACTAATGTTGTAACATGGAAATATTGTAAAAACAAACCAATTTATTTTAAAAGGGTAACCGTGGAGTTTCTTGCCGGTTCTTCTCCATAGGAAACGACCAACCGGAACCGTACACCTTTTGTCGACGTTTTATAAGTGCCCATGTAGGCCTATGTGAAATAAAAAACATTTGATTTTGATTGATTTGGATATCAAAATTCAAAATATAAACCATTTCACTCATCCCTCAATCACTAACCTACGTTTCACGCACTTGTGTTCATACAACTTCCATTTACGTGTAAACCTACAGATGGGTACCTAGTACCTACGTACTGTCTACAGACGTCTACCCGCATCACACCCTGTTTACCAGCAATACCTTGCCGACATTAGCCACTACACTTAGGTTCACACCCTTCTCCAAATAAGACGAGTTCGGGAACAGAGCGAATTGACTTCGGTCGACGTTGAGATACGGACTACATTTTTCACTGAGCATCTTAGTCCGGGATATAAATTGTTTACTTTGCTTTAGTATTGGAATTCTTTGGGAATAGATAAATCTTTATTATTTAGTTAATTGTCCCTTTCTTATCTATTGAAGGCTTAATTAGGCACTTACTTGAAATAAGGCTGTCTGAACATAAGGAAATCAAAATATGGGCCCAGTGTTGTCATCCACGTTTTTCTCATAACTATACACATGTACGTATGTTATAAATAGTTCTTGTTGCTCAGGAAACGATAAGGAAAACACATCCAAAGCATTATATTGGAATATTTTCATCCGAAAATATTATTTATTGTTTGTCACGCTCTGAATGCAAAATCACAGTGCTCTAACCGAAATCCGAAAACGCCTACTAAGATATAAATGCGAATTCCTCAATGAATGGCAATAACCTATAGCAAAACGACGTTTTTTTGCTATAACAGCAGTTTTTGTGCTATGAACTTTAAGCTAAATAATATTTTATTCATGTCACAGCGTCCACTGTTCGAAACCAATGAATTTGTATGACGTAGATAACGCGTTTTATTGTCACAGTTAGTAAATAAATTCTCTCGCATACACCAGTCATGTACAGGGCTCACGTACGACTGGCCCGATGAAAGGTATAATCCAATCAATTATTACGCCGTGCTCCAATTCTGCACCGAAATGCAAAGAGAAAAGATTTAATCCCAAAAAAGTTTGCTCCAAAAAGATCGGACGCTCTAAGTGACGTCTATTTGTTCTTTTTTTTTTCTTGTCGTGTTATTGGCATTATCGCAGACGTAGATTTGTCGCGTCATTACACCGTATTTGTAATCTGGACATTGTTAGATGGCCGATTTGAAGACATGACTGGTACAAATAATGGTCGAATTTCAGTCGATTAATAAAAATGATGGGCACGATTTGTATTGGAGGTAATGTATTGAAACGTAGTAAGTAAGTGATGGCGGAATAAAGCGGTATTATCTTCAAGTTTGATACATAGGTACATATTTTATGGATTCTAGTAAGCTTGTCGTAGATGAAGTAACAAAAATACTGCATGATTAAAAACAAAGTAAAGATAGGTTCTTCATTTAATATCAAAGAGGGTAAATAATTAAATATTTTTAAAATTAACTTAGCCTCAAGTGCCAAAGTTTAGAGTGCATAATACAAAAAGTTTGTTAATAGTGAAACCAAAACTCTTTTAATCTGCAAATCGGGTTTAATATTAATTGGCGGGCCAAAGTTCTGTTGTAACATAAATATGTTTATGAAGTTTCTCTCGGGAGAAATCGTTAGGAGTATAGGAGTCTGTTGTCACCACTTCAACGAGTTGTCTCGCTTGATATTATATCACGTACTACCAACTGAAATGTTTTGTTCACTTATAGAATACTCTCCCATTTCACACAAACAAATAGACTCTCATTTTCTACAACGTTTTTCTTACTTTTTCTTGTCTCACCCTTATCTTAATTTCACTTATGTAATTCCTTAAGTTTACCGATAAATAAGAACAAACGACACACGTAACGTGGGTCAACAAGACAGGCATGAAAGATATATTAAGGTCCGCAAACAAAAATATTTGCAAACCTAATTACTAGGAGGAAATGTAGGTAATATTCTGAAAGTTTCCGGATAACGCGCTACGTGCCGGCGAGTGCACGCAACAAAAGGAGTTTTTCAAGGAAATGAGTTAACTTTCGCAAGCCAGTGGGCTAATACAACGCCTCACTGTGGCAAGTTTTACTTTTTCAGCTGTATTAGGCGCTTCGTCATGATATGCCGCGGAAGTACAAAGAGGCCGCAACTTTGTTCGCCTCATTTTTCAGAATATCTGGTATTATGTGAGCGTTGAAAATTGTTGGAAGTGAGTTTTCGACTTGGTGCTGCCGTATTTTATATTTTTGCTCAGTGGAAGGAAGTTTTTTTTAACAATGGAGGGTTTGGCCGGATTTTAACTTTCATGTGCTTTGATGGACTTATTCAATAAACTTTTGATATAAGAATGGAGCGATGGTTACCGATCCCGAAATATATGCGGCATCTTTTTTTGTTATTTACTTGGTACAGTTGCTAGTGAATAAATTTTTGGTTTCAGGCCCGCATGGTCAATTCTTTGAAGGAAAAAAATATTTAAAAGACCAAGGTTTCAGGTGTATACAAATACAAATATTTATAGGAACAAAAACATATTACAATTGTTGTGTACGTTAATACTGCGTTAGTTTAGTAACTGTGTCGCAGTTGTTATGTGTGTGTTAGAATCATGAATGGAACTCTCTATGAAAGTATTGATATCTACCAAGATAACAAGCTATGAATGTCAAGATAGTTGTTGGTTATTAAATGTGTATCAGAGTTACAATGTATGTGGTGTGTAAGGAAAGGGTTTTATGAATAAAAGCACAGAAAGACAAGACTAGGTATTTATTTAAATAAGGCTTGTCAGTTAATTCATATTGAGAAGGCTCATTGAGCTTACCACCCTTTCGCTAGACTAGTTCTCGTGGGGAAGAAGGGAAACAAACCCCACGGCAGCTCTATCATAGTATTAATCGATACCTTTTACAACTACATAAAGTATTTACAATATTATAGAAACAAGGATAAGGCAAAGAACATAGACTAGTCCTAAAAGCAATTTAACATGTTAGGAATAAAGGCCATAATATGATATAGATACAGTTTCAACACAACCATTAACAATAATAAAGTTATAATATCAAATAACTTACGTTAGCCTTGTGTAGTAGATTTTACACCAATTTTATTAATGATAAAGGAAATATAATAATATATCTGGCCTGTACTGGCTTGTAGTTCACAAAAAAGTAAGTCAGCTTATCCACTACACAATCTTTAATAATATCGGGTATATCTGTCTCAATACGTCCAATATAAGAAAATGGCGCGGTATCCCGCTATTTTCTATATTGCTTTAAATAATCTCAAAATTTGGTGAGCAATATTTAATTATCATGTAATGAAACTATTTTAAAACGTAACAAGACAATTAAGGAATTTAACATCACCTCTTTAGTCATTCTTAATCAATATTCGAAAGAATATTGATACTAACAGACAGTATTGTACCAATTATTTCAAAGGATTAATAGTACTTAAATAACAATATAAAATCCAGGATACACCACAATGATCATTATAAATTACATAATGTTTTATAGGAATATCATCAATGTGGCTTAAATATAAGTTTAGAGTTATTTCCTGGACCCACAACAATATTAACTTAAGTGGGTACTCTTTTACATTTGTAGGTAGTTGACAACACAATAATAATTTAGGTAGGTACTTCGACATTTGTCGGTAGGTGCTTAATAAATATGACAGGTATGTATTATGTAGCAAACCATTGTGACTTGAAAAATGAAAATTCATGATTTAATGACGTCATACATACTTCAAATTCTAACATGTGCATGTTTATTTATAGTAAATAATACACCTCCATATGTATGTCTGAGCAAAATTCCAGTGTAAAAACATACCACGCCTAGAATAAACATGAAATATACACTTTCGTTATTCTTTCACTAGGACTACCATTTTTCCCTCTACCTAAATAATTAGAAAAACCGGCCAAGTGCGAGTCGGACTCGCGCACGAAGGTTTCCGTACCATTATCGCAAAAAAAACGGCCAAAAAATCACGTTTGTTGTATGGGAGCCCCCCTTAATTTATTTTATTTTAATTTAATTATTATTATTTTTTGAAGTGAATATACAACTAAATATTCTGTGAATATTTTAAGCGTCTACCTGTTGCCGTTATTAATACCGAGCAAAAAACGGCAAAAAAATCACGTTTTTTGTATGGGAGCCCTCCTTAAATATTTATTTTATACAGAAATACATCATCTGTGAAAATTTTAACTGTCTAGCTATCACGGTTCATGAGATACAGCCTGGTGACAGACGGACAGACAGACGGACAGACAGACAGACAGATAGACAGACAGACAGACAGACGGATCGCGGAGTCTTAGTAATAGGGGCCCTATTACTAAGACTCCGTTACGTGCGTCCTACGTTTTTATCCTTTGGGTACGGAACCCTAAAAATGGTTGTCTAATAAAGCCTGAAGGCTTTCTAGACATTTTAAAACGAACAGACACTATAATAAACACAGTATCTGGTACAATAGCTCCGAAAATATCCGACCCTTTCATCAAAGTTTTTTCAAGTTTATTAAGTAAGAACCCCGGGCGATATCGTAGGTACCTACCTAACAAAATAAATTACTAACTGAAATTATATTGATACGAACAAAATAATGTGAACGAGCAATAAGAAAACTCGCTGAAATTATTACTGGAACAATCAATGTAGATTTCAGATTCTACGAATTTATTTCTCTTTAGTTAAACTTTGAGTAATATAAGTACGTTTTGCTAAAATAATAATTGAATAGGAAATATTTTGAATATTTTCTTTATAAATGTTTTGTTATTGCGTAGGCCGTAGCAGACATTGTCCTTTATCTAGTAAGCTTTCGTAGGAACCTTAAAATAAAACTATGATGGTTTTGACTTCATTATTAAAAAATATTAAAGAACGCGATTTCGATTTAGAGCAGCATAACGTCTTTATTTCCTTACTAGCTGTCCCACGCGGCTTCGCTCCCGTCAACTGGCTACCTAACTACCCTACATACATGAGTATTGCGTAACTTTAACCGCTTACGCAGCGCACGCATCGGAAGCTCTCAAAAAGGAATATTATTTCCCGTTTTTGCAACATTTCTCATTAATGCTCCACTCCTATCGGTATCGTAGCGTGATGTTATATAGCCTATAACCTTCCTCGATAAATAGACTATCCAACACAAAAATATTTGTTCTGTTGCAATCAGTAGTTCCTGAGATTAGTGCGTTCAAACAAACAAACAAACTCTTTAGCTTTGTAATATTGGTATAGATATACAGGTTGAGTTTTTTAAGTGGGCGTGGATAGCCCAATCCGAAACAATATGGAATAGCGGAAAACACTCAAAGAAGTTACGAGGCCGATTTTGATAAAAACTAAAATTGCATCATTAGATTAAAAAAAAAAAACAATATTCTTAGCCCGGAATTTTAAACAAAAACACGTGCTTTATTATATCACCATTCGATAGTGTCGCTAATAAGATCAAATTCTGAAAGTAATACCATATGGAAAACTTAAGGCAAAACTAATTAAAAAAAATTGTATGAAATCTACGAAGACTCATATGATGAAATGAAAAAGTCTTTGGAGAATATTCTAAACGGAATCAAAATGATTATAATGCAGAATGTAGCATAATGGTTGAATTGTCGAATTCGGATATTTATTGAAAACAATAGCCATCATTTCATCACTTATGGGTTAATAGGAAGGTACTTAACGCGGAAAAATAAGTATTTTGTTAAAGATTTTTTTCGTTTCCCTTAAGTTTGCCATATGCCATTACTTCCCAGAATTTGAACCTTATTAGCGACACTATCGAATAGTGCAATAATACAGCTTGTGTTTTAAAAATCAACCGGTTCGAATTTCTGGCTAGGAATATTGATTATTCATACGTCCAATGATGCGGTTGTAGTTTTCTTCAAAATCGGCCTCGTGACTCCTATGTGTTTTCCTCTATTCCTCATAGTTTCAGATTTGGTCATCATGGCATTAATAGGTGGAGTAATGACGGCAGAATAAATTTTTTTTTTTTTTTTTCAACCTTCCTAATATTATAAATGCGATAGTTTGTATGGATGTTTGAGCTGCAGAGCTTTTAAGAGAAAGGATCATAAACTGATGGGCATGTAAGCTTTAGCTTCTTCGTAAGTCGGTCTACCCACCTTCGGTATAAAGGTGACTTAGACCTCCCTCCATGCCTTGGGTACCCAAAGGTTATGCAGGCTCTGTAGAGCTTACTCAAATGGGGTATCAAAACAGATGCCCTTTCTCCTGTCTAAGGCTTTGTAGCGAGTTCGCACGCGAGACCATGACGCGCGACCGACGACCACTAGCCGGTCTCGCTCACGGAGGAGTGGTGTCCCGCGTCGCACTCGAAATGCCCGAACATTTTATCATTTAACAATTAAATAACCATTTTTTGATCGACTTTTATATTGAAAACGATATTTTATGCCCTCTAGTTGTATTTAATTCGTTGATAGCCAATCTTTGATTATTTTTATTTTTTTTCGGATTCGGATGTTTATATAAAAAAAAACTTATTTTTGTTCGGGCATAACTCACATATAAACCAAATTAATTTTTGTTCGAAAGAAGTTTATTTCGAAATACTTCTATTTAAATTTGGTAAAGATTTGATGAAGAACTTCGGAGATATACAACAGAACTCTTCAATAAATGACGGCAAATTTCTCTTTACACCATATCATAACATACCATCACGCCAGTATGCTCTAAAGGGGTACAAAGATGTGTACAGCTCACCCTGGTAAGCTCTCATTCCACCGGTTATATTCAAGTTACATGTTGGAGAACAATATATCACGGGAATTCAACGCGTTTGTTTTTATTTTTTAAATATTAGTATTTTTTTATTTTTTTTAAATAATCTAAATCATCGCGTTAAATTCCCGTGATATATTGTTTTCCATTATGAAACGCGAAAGTTTTAAAGTTAAGTTACATGTTATCGTGTAATCTATTCTGGCATCACTGTGGGCATTATAGGTACCTTACTATAGAACTTGTCCATTTTTTACCACTAAAAAGAGAAAAATAAACTGGTCAAGTGCGAGTCGGACTCGCGCATGAAGGGTTCCGTACCATTATCGCAAAAAACGGCAGAAAATTACGTTTGTTGTCCCACTTGAATATTTATTTAAATCTTTTTTTAGTATTTTTTATTATATCGGCAACAGAAATACATCATCTGTGACAATTACAATTGTCTAGCTATCACGGTTCATGAGATACAGCCTGGTGACAGACGGACAGACAGACAGACGGATCGTGGAGTCTTAGTAATAGAGTCCCGTTTTTACCCTTTGGGTACGGAACCCTAAAAACACACATATATATATTTCATACCACATAATGAAAGTAAATGAAAAAATATTTGTACTTACCCTCCACCTTTGTCATGAAATTCTCTAAATGAAAGTAAAAACCGGCTAAGTGCGAGTCGGACTCGCGCACGGAGGGTTCCGTATCATCGCACCGTATTATTGCAAAAAACGGCATAAAAATATATAAATAATTGCTGTATGGGAGCCCCACTTAAATATTTATTTTATTCTGTTTTGGTATTTGTTGTTATAGCGGCAACAGAAATACATCATCTATGAAAATTTAAACTGTCTAGCTATCACGATTCCTGAGATACAGCCTGGACATAGACAGACGGACAGTGGAGTATTAGTAATAGGGTCCCGGTTTAACCCTTTGGGTACGGAACCCTAAAAACCACATCTAAATTCATTAAGTCCATAATAATAGAATGATGAAGAATGGCAATAACCTATAGCAAAACGACGTTTTTTTTGCTATAACAGCAGTTTTGGTGCTATGAACTTTAAGCTAAATAATATTTTATTCATGTCACAGCGTCCACTGTTCGAAACCAATGAATTTGTATGACGTAGATAACGCGTTTTATTGTCACAGTTAGTAAATAAATTCTCTCGCATACACCAGTCATGTACAGGGCTCACGTACGAGTGGCCCGATGAAAGGTATAATCCAATCAATTATTGCGCCGTGCTCCAATTCTGCACCGAAATGCAAAGAGAAAAGATTTAATCCCAAAAAAGTTTGCTCCAAAAAGATCGCACGCTCTAAGTGACGTCTATTTGTTCTTTTTAGGGTTCCGTACCCAAAGGGTAAAAACGGGACCCTATTACTAAGACTTCGCGATCCGTCTGTCTGTCTGTCTGTCTGTCTGTCTGTCCGTCTGTCTCCAAGCTGTATCTCATGAACCGTGATAGCTAGACAGTTGAAATTTTCACAGATGATGTATTTCTGTTGCCGCTGTAACAACAAATACTAAAAACAGTATAAAGTAAATATTAAAGGGGGGCTCCCATACAACAAACGTGATATTTTTGCCGTTTTTTGCTCGATATTAATAACGGCAATAGGTAGACGCTTGAAATATTCACAGAATGTTTAGTTATATATTTACTTCAAAAAATAATAATTAATAAATTTAAATTAAATAAATTAAGGGGCTCCCATACAACAAACGTGATTTTTATGCAGTGTTTTGCGATAATACTAATGGTACGGAACCCTTCGTGTGCGAGTCCGACTCGCACTTGGCCGGTTTTTTTTTCTTGTCGTGTTATTGGCATTATCGCAGACGTAGATTTGTCGCGTCATTACACCGTATTTGTAATCTGGACATTGTTAGATGGCCGATTTGAAGACATGACTGGTACAAATAATGGTCGAATTTCAGTCGATTAATAAAAATGATGGGCACGATTTGTATTGGAGGTAATGTATTGAAACGTAGTAAGTAAGTGATGGCGGAATAAAGCGGTATTATCTTCAAGTTTGATACATAGGTACATATTTTATGGATTCTAGTAAGCTTGTCGTAGATGAAGTAACAAAAATACTGCATGATTAAAAACAAAGTTAAGATAGGTTCTTCATTTAATATCAAAGAGGGTAAATAATTAAAAGTTTTTAAAATTAACTTAGCCTCAAGTGCCAAAGTTTAGAGTGCATAATACAAAAACTTTGTTAATAGTGAAACCAAAACTCTTTTAATCTGTAAATCGGGTTTAATATTAATTGGCGGGCCAAAGTTCTGTTGTAACATAAATATGTTTATGAAGTTTCTCTCGGGAGAAATCTTTAGGAGTATAGGAGTCTGTTGCCACCATTTCAACGAGTTGTCTCGCTTGATATTACATCACGTACTACCAACTGAAATGTTTTGTTCACTTATAGATACTTTCCCATTTCACAAAAACAGACTCTGCACAAACAAATAGACTCTCATTTTCTACAACGTTTTTCTTACTTTTTCTTGTCTCACCCTTATCTTAATTTCACTTATGTAATTCCTTAAGTTTACCGATAAATAAGAACAAACGACACAAGTAACGTGGGTCAACAAGACAGGCATGAAAGATATATTGAGATCCGCAAACAAAAATATTTGCAAACCTAATTACTAGGAGGAAATGTAGGTAATATTCTGAAAGTTTCCGGATAACGCGCTACGTGCCGGCGAGTGCACGCTACAAAAGGAGTTTTTCAAGGAAATGAGTTAACTTTCGCAAGCCAGTGGGCTAATTCAACGCCTCGCTGTGGCAAGTTTTACTTTTTCAGCTGTATTAGGCGCTTCGTCATGATATTCCGCGGAAGTACAAAGAGGCCGCAACTTTGTTCGCCTCATTTTTCAGAATATCTGGTATTATGTGAGCGTTGAAAATTGTTGGAAGTGAGTTTTCGACTTGGTGCTGCCGTATTTTATATTTTTGCTCAGTGGAAGGAAGTTTTTTTAACAATGGAGGGTTTGGCCGGATTTTAACTTTCATGTGCTTTGATGGACTTATTCAATAAACTTTTGGTATAAGATAAAAATGGAGCGATGGTTACCGATCCCGAAATATTTGCGGCATTATTATTTTTGTTATTTACTTGGTACAGTTGCTAGTGAATACATTTTTGGTCTCAGGCCCGCATGGTCAATTCTTTGAAGGAAAGGAAAAAATATTTAAAAGGCCTAGGTTTCAGGTGTTTATACAAATACAAATATTTATAGGAACAAAAACATATTACAATTTTTGTATACGTTAATTCTGCGTTAGTTTAGTAACTGTGTTGCAGTTATTATGTGTGGGTTAGAATCATGAATGGAACTCTATATAAAAGTATTGATATCTACCAAGATAGCAAGCTTTGAATGTCAAGATAGTTATTGGTTATTAAATGTGTATCAGAGTTACAATTTATGTGGTGTGTAAGGAAAGGGTTTTATGAATAAAAGCACAGAAAGACAAGACTAGGTATTTATTTAAATAAGGCTTGTCAATTAATTCATATTGAGAAGGCTCATTGAGCTTACCACCCATTCGCTAGACTAGTTCTCGTGGGGAAGAAGGGAAACAAACCCCACGGCAGCTCTTTCATAGTATTTATCGATACCTTTTACAACTACATAAAGTATTTACAATATTATAGAAACAAGGATAAGGCAAAGAACATAGACTAGCCCTTAAAGCAATTTAACATGTTAGGAAAAAAGGCCATAATATGATATAGATACAGTTTCAACACAACCATTAGCAATAATAAAGTTGTAATATTAAATAACTTACGTTAGCCTTGTGTAGTAGATTTTACACCAATTTTATTAATTATAAAGGAAATATAATAATATATCTGACCTGTACTGGCTTGTAGTTCACAAAAAAGTAAGTCAGCTTATCCACTACACAATCTTTTATCGGGTCTATCTGTCTCAATACGTCCAATATAAGAAAATGGCGCGGTATCCCGCTATTTTCTATATTGCTTTAAATAATCTCAAAATTTGGTAAGCAATATTTAATTATCATTACCATTTTAAAACGTAACAAGACAATTAAGGAATTTAACATCACCTCTTTAGTCATTCTTAATCAATATTCTTTCGAATATTGATACTATAACAGACAGTATTGTACCGATTGTTTCAAAGGATTAATAGTACTTAAATAACAACATAAAATCCAGGATACACCACAATCCCCCCCGGAGGGTTCCCGCATTGTTGAGGCGGGGGAGCTCATTAACCGTGGCTTGGTCACCCACGGTGAAGCGAAGAGGAACCCGAGGAGGGGCCGCTCGTCAGGGCTTTTACCGATTAAGCCGACGACGTAGCGGCCAACTAGTAGGTTGCGGTGCCGCTTGGTACCAGGCGACATCGCAACTGAGGCGGGCCGCGATGTCTTATGGAGATTCCCAGGTCCCATACGATGTCGCGGCTGTGGGTTGGAGGCCGCGGCGAGAGAGGAGTGCCGGTATTGCGGTGCGCCACTCTCCCTACCTTCCGCGGCCCGGAAGGGGTCGCCAACGTCTGATGCCGGACGCGGTGGGGCCGCAGGGGAGGAGGAGTGTCGGTATTGCGTTAGCCGCTCTCCCTATCCCCTGCGGCCGAACAATGGTAGGTGGCGGGGCCATTGACCTTGACCCGTCACAGGGGGACCAAGGGTGCCATACACGGGGTCGTCTGGCACCCATGTGCTGATTGGTTACTGGGGTGGTCACGGCGTACAGAGTGTTCTGGTGCGCCGGTGATGGGGGATACTCCTCCGAGGAGGGTCCGGTGACGGAGTTGACGAGCAGCCGCGGCGGGTTCGCGGTGAGTGCTAACGCGTGCCCGTGTACCCGCCATAAGCGGCACAGGAGGACACCGTGGAGTTTTAGTGGGTTAAAGTCCCACATAACTGCACTATCATGTCGTGTTTGTGTCATGTCGTGTTGTGTGGTATTCATGATACACCTCCCTATGTATTTTTGAGCAAAATTCCAGTGTAAAAACCTACCACGCCTAGAATAAACATGAAAAAAATACTTTCACTAGGACTACAATTTTTCCCTCTACCTAAATAAAAAAAATAAAATGATTATCCCCATCCTTGATGACATTCTTCCTGTTATCCTTTACATCCTCAACTTCTCTGTTTCCAGTGGTGTCTTCCCACAAGCCTGGAAAGATGCCCAAGTTATTCCTCTACCCAAAAAATCTCATCCTGCATCTTTCTCTGATTATCGTCCCATTTCTATTCTTCCTTTCCTATCCAAAGTCCTTGAAAAACTTGTCCACCATCAACTCAGCTCGTTCCTTTCCAAACACAAACTGCTAAATCCCTTCCAATCTGGTTTTCGTCCGGGACACAGCACTACCTCAGCACTTGTGCACATTACGGATGATATCAGGTCAGGCATGGAAATGGGCAAGTTAACTGTACTTGCTTTGCTCGACTTTAGCAATGCATTCAACACGGTTGACTTCGACATTTTGCTGGGCGTCCTATGCTCTTTTAACATATCTCCTTCGGTAATTGACTGGTTTCATAGTTACCTGTTTGGCCGCCGGCAGCGTATTTGCATTGAAGAATCTTTCTCTTCTTGGTGCCACACCTCTGCCGGTGTGCCGCAGGGCGGCGTTTTATCCCCTCTACTTTTCGCACTATTTATAAATGCTATCACTCATCGAATATCTTCTTTCTACCACCTGTATGCTGATGATCTCCAAATTTATACCCAAGCCCCTCTCGGAGAGTTATCTGACGCTATTGAGACTATTAATATAGACCTGGCTCGAATAGGTGACTGGAGCACTGAGTTTGGGTTGAAGATCAATCCGACTAAGACTCAAGTGGCTGTTGTGGGTAGTTCCCGAACTGTCTCTAGGATTGACTGGGCGTCACTTCCCCAGGTTTCTTTCAACAATACCATTGTTCCTATAACTCACACTGTGAAGAACCTGGGGATTTATATCTACGGCACTCTTTCCTGGACCAAACAGCTGCAGGAGGTTAGTCGTAAACTATTTGCTTCTGCTGGTTCGTTGAGACGCCTTCGTAATTTTCTTCCCATGACCACTAAAATTGCGATAGCCCAATCTCTACTTCTCCCTATCCTGGACTATGCTGATGCCAGCTATCTTGATCTCACCCAAGACCAATTGGACAAGCTTGAGCGACTTCAAAATCTCTGTGTCAGGTTCATATTTGGCTTGCGCAAGTATGACCATGTTTCTGAATTTCGAACCAAGCTCAAATGGCTTCCTATTCGCCTTCGCCGGAATGCCCACATACTTTCTTTGCTATATAACGTGCTCTTTAATCCATCTAGTCCTTTTTATCTTAAAGAACGCTTTCAGTTCCTTTGTGACACACATTCTAGGTCCTTGAGATCATCGGAGAATCTGAAATTAAGTATACGTATGCATTCCACATCCTTCTTCGACAAATCTTTTACAGTTCAAGCAGCTCGTTTGTGGAATGCACTACCTATTGAAGTGAGGCGTGCTCAATCCTTACCAACATTCAAAAAAATGGTAAAGGAGCATTTCCTTTCGCTATAATTAGTCTTCTCCTTGCTCCGTTATATTTTTGTTATATATTAGTATATTATGTATTATTGTATGTATGTATTTTATGTTATTATGTATATTTATTATTGTTTAAGATATATTGTACACTGACAACCCTAAATTTCTCTCCTCTCTTTCAGTCCATCCAAAGGTTGTCTGTAAGAAATTGCCCTGTGCGATAAGACCGCCCATTGTACACTTGCTTTTATGTTTTTTGTCCTGTGTATATATTTTTGTGGTGTACAATAAAGAATATAATAATAATAATAATAATGGCAACCCTGTGTCAACAATATGTCTAATTTTCTGTTCCTCAAATAAAAAATCAAATAAATATATTTTCGGAGAAATCACCATAAAATTCATAAAATTAGAAACCTCATATCAAACAAATATAAAGAGAACTTAAAATTAACACAAGAAATTATCAATAAAACCTAAAAATAAACCAAGAACAACAATGACGTCTGTCATGTCTGTGACAGACGCAAATTACAAGGAAAATTACAAGATAAAATGGAATGAATAAGATATAATAATGTTGACGAGAGCTGCCGCCGCAAGGAAAGCACGCCTACCACCTCCGGCCTCGTCGCCCAGCTCCGCCTCGCCGCCGCCGGAAACCAGCCCCACTGTGAGTGCTGTGACACCGGCCGTGGCAGTTGCGTCGAGCTCGAGCGACGAGTACTTCTCTCCGCCGACGACACCACCACCTGCGCGTCGACAGGGAGGACGCCGGCCGCCGGACCGCTTAGGACCTCGAGGCTTACCGGTCTCTGATAGGGTCCCAGCACCCGGCGGAAGTGTGCGCATGAAATGGACACAATCCATTAACGAAAATGTCATGCGCGCATACTTTGGGGCTACAAAGGGAGGAAACAACCTGACCGCGTACCGTGTCCGGATGCTCTCTTTGTTTCAGGTGCTTGAGCCAGCCGTCAACGTTTCGGCCCAACGACTTTCGGATCAGGTGCGGGTTATCCAGCGTAATCGTATGTTGGATGATACTGTACTTGATCGCCTCCGAACGGAAATGGGTAACCGTGTCACTGCCCCTTTGTCGCAGGCTGTGGTGCCACCACAGTCCATCCATAATTCCATCCACGCTGACGAGGAGAGTAGTGACAGGGTTACAAACGTAAGTACCCAGTGCAATGAGAAACTGAGGAGTGCTTTGGAGTGTGCTATTCGGGAATATCGTTACATGCCTCCCGAACTTAGGCCACGATTACCTCGTTTGCCCATGCATAACAAAAATAGGGCGCTGGTGGCTGTTCTGGATTCGCAGTTGTCAAACTATTTTGATAACTGCGAAGACCTCACTGATGCACATTCGATCATGTATTGCGCGGCGGTAGCGGCATGTCGTGTAGCCCACGTCAAATTTGCAGATGACAGGGCTACACGACCGAAACCAGCCGTGCCGGCTTGGCAATGCAGGATCGAACGTCGTATTGGTGGGGCCAGAACACTCATCGGCAAACTAATTTGTTTCAGGGAGGGTAATAATCGCCCAAGAGTGATGCGCTTTGTGAAACGGGCGTTTTCGGGGACTGATGTCAGTCCCCGAGACTATATAAACCATATCACAGAGCGCATCGACTTCCTGAAACAAAAAGTGTTTGCATGGGCAAACCGTATTCGTAGGTACAGGCGGAGAGTGGAGCGATACACACAGAATCGTACATTCCAAAGTAATGAAAGGTGGGTTTATCGTGCTTGGGAGCGACCCGTCCAAGGTGTGACTGATACGTGCCTGCCGGATGATGACGCTATGTGTTCATTCTGGCGCAGCATCTGGTCGGTGCCTGTCAGTCACACCGAAGGTGAATGGACTCGGGAAGTCGAACGAGCGTGCGATCCAATACAAGAAATGGGGGCTATCACGATCAGCCCCCAAGATGTAGCCTGTGCAGTCCGTCCGTTGCCGAACTGGAAATCTCCAGGGCCGGACGGGCTGCACAATTTTTGGATCAAGTGGCTACAAAGGTCGCACGCTCTTTTGGCATCTCAGTACCAGGCAGCCTTGGAGTCTGGTTCGC
This sequence comes from Anorthoa munda, assembly GCA_945859665.1. Lineage (NCBI taxonomy): Eukaryota > Metazoa > Arthropoda > Insecta > Lepidoptera > Noctuidae > Anorthoa > Anorthoa munda. The sequence continues at coordinate 1,953,279 of OX243913.1, forward strand.
TACCCAAGTTCCTTACAACAGGAATAACCCACCTGCTCCACAAGTCTGGTAGCACCGCGGAACCCAAAAATTATAGACCTATTACATGTTTACCAACGGTCTATAAGGTTCTTACATCCATTTTGAGAGTTAAAATTAATAAACACGTCGACGATAACTCGATCATGTCGGTCTCTCAGAATGGATGTAGGAACGGGTCCCGCGGTACTAAGGAGCTACTCCTTATTGATATGGCCATTAGCCAACAGGTTCGGCGTTCCCGAAAGGATCTGTCGACATGTTGGATAGATTATAAGAAGGCCTATGACTCGGTGCCTCATACATGGCTCATGAGGGTGCTAGAATTGTATAAAATAGATACAACTCTACGCACCTTCCTGAAATCGTGTATGGGGCAATGGAGCACAGTCCTTCGCTATCCAGGATGTCGAAATATCCAGAGGAATAGCGAACCTGTAAGGATTGAGCGAGGTATATTCCAGGGCGATAGTTTAAGTCCACTTTGGTTTTGTCTAGCCTTGAATCCTCTAAGCATGTTGCTGGAGAATTCAGGGCTAGGCTATCGGTTGAGGAGAGGTGGTCAGATTATATCTCACCTCCTTTATATGGATGACCTGAAGCTCTTTGCCCCCAGCAATCTTCAGCTGATGGAGCTACTGAAGGTAACTGAAACGCGTGTAGCGCCATCAGGATGGAGTTTGGTGTGGACAAATGTGCGGTCATGCATGTAAAGCGAGGGGAGATTGTGGAATCCGTGGGAATTCAACTCGCGGATTCCATAAACCTGAGATCCCTCTCTCCAAACGAAACCTATAAGTATTTGGGTATGTCGGAAGCGTTAGGTATCAGCACTACTGACATGAAGCAATCGTTGAAGGAACGCTTCTTTGGCCGCCTGAAGAAAGTATTCAATAGCTTTCTTTCGGGCGGAAACAAGGTGCGCGCTTTCAACGGTTGGGTCATGCCGGTATTGATGTACTCTTTCGGGATACTCAAATGGACTCAAACCGAACTCGACGCCCTGGATAGGCGGGTCCGAACATTGCTGACTGCATATCGAATGCATCACCCACGATCGTCGGTCATGAGATTGTATATCCCGCGGAAGTGTGGAGGCCGAGGCTTTTTAAATGCCAAAAACCTCCACAACCGCGAGATATGCAATCTCAGAGAATATTTTCTACACGCCGACGTGGGTATGCATCGAGATGTAGTGGCAGTGGACAAGGGACTCACCCCGCTCTCCTTGGCAAATGAGAACTGGCGCAAGCCTGTAGTGCTTGATACTAACGACCGCAGGGAGGTATGGCAGAGTAAGGAGCTCCACGGACGCTTTTTCCGGGCCCTACATGGGTCCGATGTAGATCAGTCAGCGTCCGTAGCCTGGCTGCGTTTCGGTGACCTCTTTGGGGAAACCGAAGGTTTTGTCTGTGCAATTATGGACGAAGTTATCATGACGAATAACTACCGGAGATTTATTGTGAAGGATGGCACGGTTGACATCTGTCGGGCATGTCACCGCCCGGGTGAATCGATCCGCCACATTATCTCTGGTTGTTCTCGGCTAGCTAACGAAGAGTACTTGCATAGGCACAACCTTGTAGCCAGGATTATCCATCAGCAACTCGCTCTGAAATACACTCTTGTGGCATCGGAGGTACCGTACTACAGGTATGTGCCCGACCCAGTTCTCGAAAATGGCAATATCACATTGTACTGGGATCGGTCCATCATCACTGACAGGACTATTGTAGCCAATAAGCCTGATATTGTGGTGGTGGACCGAATCGAGAGGCGTACAATGATTGTTGACATTACCGTCCCGCATGACGGGAACCTCGTGAAAGCCGAGAAAGATAAGCAAATCAAGTATCTTGACTTGGCTCGCGAGGTTGTCGACATGTGGGATGTGGACACAGCGATCATTGTACCGATAGTCGTGTCGGCCAATGGCTTAATAGCCACGAGCCTCGACCAACACCTTAGGAGGCTCTCGTTAGGCGGCTGGGTCAAGGGCCTGATCCAGAAAGCAGTACTGCTGGACACGGCTCGCATTGTTAGGAGGTTCCTCTCTCTGGAGCCCTGACCGCCGGTAGCTTGGACCCTGTTACCTGTATACCGGTGGGCCTCTATTTTTTATATTTTTAAATGTTTTTGTTTTTTAATTTATTTTATAAAAATATTTAAAAATGTAGATAATAAGAAAGATAAATAAATAAAGGAGATAATAATAATAAAGTTTACATATCGTCTAAATCTAATTCTTAAAACTAACCTTAAGTTTACATATCGTCTAAATCTAATTCTTAAAACTAACCTTAACTCCAGAAACACAATTAAAGCTGTCAACACTTTCGCAATACCTATTCTCACGTACTCTTTCGGGATCATACGATGGTCAAAAACCGATATTAAGAAGCTGCAGCGAACTATCAATACTCTCTTTACTAAGCATAGGAAACACCACCCGAAATCATGCATACAGCGACTTACATTACCACGACAAGAAGGAGGGAGGGGTTTGATAGACGTACAAAATCTGCACAACAAGCAGATCCTTTCACTCAGATCTTACTTCCATAATAAATCAGAACAATCGCCACTACATAAACACGTAACAGAGACAGATAAAAAACTTACACCACTCAACTTGCAAAATAGAAACACTCAAGTCAATGAAAACATCGTAAGCACACAGCAAAAAATTGCAGCATGGGCTGGAAAAGCTCTACATGGAAGACATCGAGCCAGCCTGAGCCAGCCACACGTCGATAAAATAAAGTCGAACGAATGGCTCAAACGAGGCGAATTGTTTCCCGAAACTGAAGGCTTCATGCTTGCGATCCAGGATCAAATAATAGTAACACGTAATTACAGAAAATATATAATGAAAGATTCCAATCAGCCGACTGACACATGCCGACATTGCAACAGCGCCTCTGAGACCATACAGCACATAACAGGGGCCTGTAAATCTCTCGCACAGACTGATTACAAACACCGACATGACCAAGTTGCCGCAATCATACACCAACATCTCGCATACAAATATAATTTCATAGGTGAGATGATTCCGTATTATAAATATAAACCAGAAATTATTTTAGAAAATAGTAATCAAAAAATCTATTGGGACCGAACAATAATTACAGACAAAACAATACATTATAATAGACCTGATATCACTGTACACGACAAAATAAATAAAACAGTGTACCTTATCGATATACACCTAATTCACACAACATCCAAACTACAATATCCGAAAAACTTAGTAAGTACCAAGAACTCGCTATAGAAATAAAAACCCAGTGGAAAGCGCAAACCGTTCACATCGTCCCAATAGTACTTTCATCTACTGGTGTAGTGCCAAAGGCTCTCACACAAAGTCTTGATACTCTACACATGCCTTCTCACACACTGTACATGCTCCAAAAAGCCACCATACTCAATACTTGTCGCATAACGCGAAAGTTTCTGACTTCCTCTACATTATCATCCACATTTTCAATTTAAATTCCCGCCTACACACTTGGCTCCGGCCCGTGTGTAAGGTCGTATACTCTCTCAAAAGAGAAGCAAAACAAAGAACTCGATAATAATAATAATAATAAATAATTAGAAAAATGGTTGTCTACTAAAGCCTGAAGGCTTTCTAGACATTTTAAAACGAACAGACACTACAATAAACACAATATCTTGTACAATAGCTCCGAAAATATCCAACCCTTTCATCAAAGTTGTTTCAAGTTTATTAAGTAAGAACCCCGGGCGATATCGTAGGTACCTACATAACAAAATAAATTACTAACTGAAATTATATTGATACGAACAAAATAATGTGAACGACCAATAAGACAACTCGCTGAAATTATTATTGGAACAATCAATGTAGATTTCAGATTCTACGAATTTATTTCTCTTTAGTTTAACTTTGAGTAATATAAGTACGTTTTGCTAAAATAATAATTGAATAGGAAATATTTTGAATATTTTCTTTATAAATGTTTTGTTATAGCGTAGGCCGTAGCAGTCATTGTTCATTATCTAGTAAGCTTTCGTAGGAACCCTAAAAATAAAACAATGAAGTGTTTGTCTTCATTATTAAAAATATTAAAGAACGCGATTTCGATTTAGAGCAGCATAACGTCTTTATTTCCATACTAGCTGTCCCACGCGGCTTCGCTCCCGTCATCAGGCTACCTACCTACCCTACATACATGAATGTTGCGTAACTTTAACCGCTTACGCAGCGCACGGAACGGAAGCTCTCAAAAATTAAAATTATTTCCCGTTTTTGCAACATTTCTCATTTATGGCTCCGCTCCTATTGGTCGTAGCGTGATGTTATAAAGCCTATAACCTTCCTCGATAAATGGACTATCCAACACAAAAATATTTTTCTATTCCAATCAGTAGATCCTGAGATTAGAGCGTCCAAACAAACAAACAAACTCTTTAGCTTTATAATATTAGTATAGATGTACAGGTTGAGTTTTTTAAGTGGGCGTGGATGGCCCAATACGAAACAATGAGGAATAGCGGAAAACACTTGAAGAAGTTACGAGGCCGATTTTGATGAAAACTAAAAATGCATCATCAGATTAAAAAAAAACAATATTCTTAGCCAGGAATCATGCCCGTTGATTTTTAAACAATAAAACATTCTGTATTATTACACCATTCGATAGTGTCGCTAATAAGGATCAAATTCTGAGAAGTAATGGCATAAGCAAACTTAAGGCAAAGACAAAATATATTTTATTAATATGAAATCTACGAAGACTACTCATGCAATAGATGGCATGAAAAAGTCTTTGGAGAATATTCTAAACGGAATCAAAATGATTGTAATGCAGAATGTAGCACAATGGTTGGGTTGTCGAATTCGGAAATTTATTGAAAACAATGGCCATCATTTCATCACTTAAGGGTTAATAGGAAGGTACTTAACGCGGAAAAAATAAGTATGCCATATGCCATTACTTCCCAGAATTTGAACCTTATTATCGACACTATCGAATAGTGTATACAGCTTGTGTTTTCAAAATCAACCGGTTCGAATTTCAGCCTAGAAATATTTATTTTTCATAAGTCCAATGATGCGGTTGTAGTTTTCTTCAAAATCGGCCACGTGACTCCTATGCGTTTTCCGCTATTCCTCATAGTTTCAGATTTGACCATTCAAGCCCACTTAAAAACCTCACCATGTATAATTAAGAATGACATTAATAGGTGGAGCAATAACGGCAGAATAAACAATATTTCTTTTTTTTTACAAGTTATTCTTACTTCTTCCTAATTTTAATGTTTGAGCTGCAGAACTTTTAAGAGAAAGGATCATAGACTGATGGGCCTGTAAGCTTTAGCTTCTTCGTAAGTCGGTCTACCCACCTTCTGCATAAAGGTGACTTTGACCTCCCTGCCTTGGGTATGTATCCAAAGGTTATGCAGGCTCTGTAGAGCTTACTCAAATGTGGTATCAAAACAGATGCCCTTTCTCCTGTCCACGGCTTTGTATGGGAACGAGTTCGCACGCGAGACCGCGACCGAAGACCGAAGACCGCTAGCCGGTCTCGCTCACGGAGGAGTGGTGTCGCGCGTCGCACTCGAAATGCCCGAACATTTTATCATTTAACAATTAAATAACCATTTTTTTATCGACTTATTCGGGCATAACTCCGTCACATATATACAAAATTAATTTTTGTTCGAAAGAAGTTTATTTCGAAATTAGTAGTAGTTGCTTCTATTTAAATTTGGTAAAGATTTGATGAAGATCTTCGGAGATATACAACAGAACTCTTCAATAAATGAAGGCAAATCTCTCGGGATTACTGCAATCGCATGTCTATTTATTGTTTACACCATTTCATAACATACCATCACGCCAGTACGCTCTAAAGGGGTACGAAGATGTGTACAGCTCACGCTGGTAAACTCTCATTCCACCGGTTATAGTCAAGTTACATGTTATCGTGTAATCTATTCTGGCATCACTGTGGGCATTATAGGTACCTTACTATAGAACTTGGCCATTTTTACTACTAAAAAGAGAAAAATAAAAAGTTCTTCACTAAAAAATTAAAAAAAACTGGCCAAGTGCGAGTCGGACTCGTGCATGAAGGGTTCCGTACCATTATCGCAAAAAACGGCAGAAAAGCACGTTTGTTGAACGGGAGCCCCACTTGAATATTTATTTTAATCTTTTTATAGTATTTATTATTATAGCGCCAACAGAAATACATCATTTGTGAAAATTTCAACTGTCTAGCTATCACGGTTCATAAGATACAGCCTGGTGACAGACGGGCAGACAGACAGACGGATCGTGGAGTCTTAGTAATAGGGTCCCGTTTTTACCCTTTGGGTACGGAACCCTAATAAAAAGTCAGTGTCAAAAAACAAAGAAATGAAAACAGGAACACCAACTGCTGAAATTGAATTTATTTTTCACTTATAGTGTTTTTATAGGGCAGTCGGTTGTATTTTTTGTAAAAAGTTTTTGTACAACTAAAATCGCGGCGAGTTTGTGTGCGACACATGTCTCGGTCTCGCCCGCGAATACAACAACCGAAACCGCGACGCGCTCGCGTGCTGATCTCGCGCCTTTAGAGCACATCTTGCGTACGAGTATATTCGGATATAAGAGTTATAGGTATAAAAAATGTAAATACCTACTATAACGGTATCCACAAAGTAAAGTAGCTACGGAAACCAAACTTCAAAGTATACCTTCTAAAGTGTAAACGTTTTATTTTATTTTATTTTATTTGGGAAACAAACAGATGCATAATCAAACATAAGCATACAATTAGTTCAACACAATCCAGAAACAGTTTCCACAGATTGATATACACGTAAATTAATCTAAGTTACAGTACAACCAGAAGTTCACACAGTACGAAGAAGTGACAATTCAATATTATATTATTGTATAACATTATATTATTTAAATTTATATGCCAAAATATTTTTAATGCAAAACCTAAATTTGGGTAGAGAAAGGTGAAAAATATCGAAATCTTGATTTTCTTTTAATGAGATTATGTCGTTGTACAAACGACATGCTCTTTTAATAAAAGTATTCTATGAAGCAAGAAAAAACAATGGCGAATATAAAGATTATCTTAAGCTGTAGTTTGTTTTTTAATTCCTTTTTTTAAGTCAAATGTACATTATTGTACATATACGGATAAAGGGAGAAGGTTTAAAAGCTAAAGCTCATTTTATATTGTTTATTTTACTTATTTTCTATTTTACAAGATTTTTCTGTAACTACCAAAATAGTGCTATTTGATGCCATAAGTATCCTCTCGGTATCAAATAATAGACGTAAGTGCCATTTATTTTTTCAGCGGAAGTGGTACGTTTTTTTTTTCGGGCATGTCAAATTTTTACCGGTTTTTCGAAACTTAGCATCACTTTTATGAACATGTGCCATGGGGCTTGTCTTTGTATCAAATGACGTAGAGGAACTTGCGGTCGCCACTCGTACTACTTATTGTCTTCTAAAAATAATATTACTTTGTGCATACTAGCATTACACAAGTCACATTTTGTACTGCTTATACCTGTTCCTTGGTGGAAGAGCAATAAATATTTATGTTATGTTTAGACAATATAATATATTGCTTCGGTATTCCCATAAGCACAGTAGTCTCTGTCATAGAACGTTTTATATTAGTTTGTGAACGACAAAGTTCCTATATAATATGTACTTTCTTCAAGAAAAACACGACCTTTCTGTTCGATGTTTTCCGTGTACCACGTAGAACTGCTGACATGGGGTGATTTTAAAGGCTTCTTGATTTCGGAGGGGTTTTGCCGAAATGTAGTGAGCTTTAGTTGTCGATGGCTTTCGGAAACTATTAGATGAAACCTGACAGACCCTGGCTTTTTTGACAAGGAAAATTAATTTACTTTGTTATTCTAAAGCTCGTGGCTAAATAATAACAGCCGCCCGGGTCAATCATCAAGGTTAAGCAACGCTTGACGAGGTCGGTCCGTGGATGGGTAACTATTGCATTATACCGAGTTTCTTCCGTGCCTCGGAAAGCACGTTAAGCCTTTGGTCCCGGCTATCATTTGAAGATCTTTGACAGTCGTTACGAGTAGTCAAAAGCTTGAGATCTGACACCAGTCTTGCCAAGGAATATCATATCGTGTGGGTATCGTGTTACCCAGTTACTGGGTTGTGGAGGTCAAATAGGCTGTCGCTTTATGTAAAACACTGGTACTCAGCTGAATCCGGTAAGAATGGAAGCCGACCCCAATATAGTTGAGAAAAGGCTAGGCAGATTGATTGATTCTAAAGTTTTTAATACACATGGTATGTGTTCCATCAACATATTAGCCTACTGGTAATTTTCCAGATCTGGGTGTCCTACGTACGTGAGTTTAAATGTTTGTAAACGCACCCATTATACAGGAGAAATTACTAGTGTGGGGCAAGGTAAATAAAAATCACACATATATATATTTCATACTACATAATGAAAGTAAATGAGAAATTATTTGTACTTACACTCCACCTTTGTCATGAAATACCCTAAATGAAAGTAAAAACCGGCTAAGTGCGAGTCGGACTCGCGCACTGTGGATTCCGTACCATTATCGTAAAAAAACGAAATAAAAATCACATTTGCTGTATGGGAGCCCCACTTAAATATTTATGTTATTCTGTTTTAGTATTTGTTATTATAGCGGCAACAGAAATACATCATCTATGAAAATTTATACTGTCTAGCTATCACGATTCCTGAGATACAGCCTGGACGACAGACAGACGACTGACAGACAGACGGACAGTGGAGTCTTAGTAATAGGGTCCGGTTTCTAATCTTTGGGTACGGAACCCCAAAAACCACATCTAAATTCATCAAGTTCATAATACTAGCGAATACATAGTTAAGGGTGAGAAGAAGCGACTTTATCTTTTACCAACATAGACAATATCAATACTTTACGTGAACATCACTTCAAATCTACCTCACCACTAGTTTGCTCTCAACAGTCTACTAACTAAACTAATCACCTGTAGACCATGACCTGAATTAGGACGCAGGATAATTTTTTCCCGGTATTCCATGGGGTTATTTCAGACTAGCACGAGGTTGAAACCGCTATCCAAGCACTAATGTCCATATCTAAGCACTAATGTTGTAACATGGAAATATTGTAAAAACAAACCAATTTATTTATTTATTTACCAAAAGAGTAACCGTTGAGTTTCTTGCCGGTTCTTCTCCATAGGAAACGACCAACCCGAACCGTGCACCTTTTTGTCGACGTTTTATAAGTGCCCATGTAGGCCTATGTGAAATAAAAAACATTTGATTTTGATTGATTTAGATATCAAGATTCAAAATATAAACCATTTCACTCATCCCTCAATCACTAACCTATGTTTCACGCACTTGTGTTCATACAACTTCCATTTACGCGTAAACCTACAGATGGGTACCTAGTACCTACGTACTGTCTACAGACGTCTACCCGCATCACACCCTGTTTACCAGCAATACCTTGCCGACATTAGCCACTACACTTAGGTTCACACCCTTCTCCAAATAAGACGAGTTCGGTAACAGAGCGAATTGACTTCGGTCGACGTTGAGATACGGACTACATTTTTCACTGAGCATCTTAGTCCGGGATATAAATTGTTTACTTTGCTTTAGTATTGGAATTCTTTGGGAATAGATAAATCTTTATTATTTAGTTAATTGTCCCTTTCTTATCTATTGAAGGCTTGATTAGGCACTTAATTGAAATAAGGCTGTCTGTACATAATGAAATCAAAATATGGGCTTAGTATTGTCATCCGCGTATTTCTTATAACTATACTTATATATATATATATGTATGTTATAAACAGTTCTTGTTGCTCAGGAAACGATAAGGAAAACACATCCAAAGCATTATATTGGAATATTTTCATCCGAAAATATTATTTATTGTTTGTCACGCTCTGAATGCAAAATGACAGTGCTCTAACCGAAATCCGAAAACGCCTACTAAGATATAAATGCGAATTCCTCAAAGAATGGCAATAACCTATAGCAAAACGACGTTTTTTTTGCTATAACTGCAGTTTTTGTGCTATAAACTTTAAGCTAAATAATATATTATTCATGTCATAGCATCCACTGTTCGAAACCAATGAATTTGTATGACGTAGATAACGCGTTTTATTGTCACAGTTAGTAAATAAATTCTCTCGCATACACCAGTCATGTACAGGGCTCACGTACGACTGGCCCGATGAAAGGTATAATCCAATCAATTATTACGCCGTGCTCCAATTCTGCACTGAAATGCAAAGAGAAAAGATTTAATCCCGATTTAAGGCGATGATAGCTCAGTGGTAGTGACGTCGGATACCGAGACGAAGGTCGCGGGTTCGAATCCTACAATGAGCTTGAGCTTTCGGTGAAGGAAAACATCGTGAGGAAACCATAGCACGGTGGTAGGGTACTTTGTAGTACCCGCCTGGCTGGCAACCACCCTCAAGTTGAAAATCTGTCGCCAAGCACCTTCCGGTGTGTTCCGACAGCAGCACTTGAGAGCCAGTTCCCTTCTAGGCTTTGTGTGCTTACCACCATCGGCCACATCATCACTGACCACGGTGAGATTGTGGTCAAACACAGGCCTACACATAGTAAAAAAAAAAAAAAAAAAAAACCCAAAAAAGTTTGCTCCAAAAAGATCGGACGCTCTAAGTGACGTCTATTTGTTCTTTTTTTTTCTTGTCGTGTTATTGGCATTATCGCAGACGTAGATTTGTCGCGTCATTACACCGTATTTGTAATCTGGACATTGTTAGATGGCCGATTTGAAGACATGACTGGTACAAATAATGGTCGAATTTCAGTCGATTAATGAAAATGATAGGCACGATTTGTATCGGAGGTAATGTATTGAAACGTAAGTGATGGCGGAATAAAGCGGTATTATCTACAAGTTTAGTACATAGGACATATTTTATGAATTCTAGTAAGCTTTTCGTAGATGAAGTAACAAAAATACTGCATGATTAAAAACAAAGTAAAACTAGGTTCTCCACTTGAATATCAAAGAAGGTAAATAATTAAATATTTTTAAAATTAACTTAGCCTCAAGTGCCAAAGTTTAGAGTGCATAATACAAAAAGTTTTTTAATAGTGAAACCAAAACTCTTTTAATCTGTAAATCGGGTTTAATATTAAATGGCGGGCCAAAGTTCTGTTGTAACATAAATATGTTTATGAAGTTTCTCTCGGGAGAAATCTTTAGGAGTATAGGAGTCAATTGTCACCACTTCAACGAGTTGTCTCGCTTGATATTATATCACGTACTACCAACTGAAATGTTTTGTTCACTTATAGAATACTCTCCCATTTCACAAAAACAGACTCCGCACAAACAAATAGACTCTCATTTTCTACAACGTTTTTCTTACTTTTTCTTGTCTCACCCTTATCTTAATTTCACTTATGTAATTCCTTAAGTTTACCGATAAATAAGAACAAACGACACACGTAACGTGGGTCAACAAGACAGGCATGAAAGATATATTAAGGTCCGCAAACAAAAATATTTGCAAACCTAATTACTAGGAGGAAATGTAGGTAATATTCTGAAAGTTTCCGGATAACGCGCTACGTGCCGGCGAGTGCACGCAACAAAAGGAGTTTTTCAAGGAAATGAGTTAACTTTCGCAAGCCAGTGGGCTAATTCAACGCCTCGCTGTGGCAAGTTTTACTTTTTCAGCTGTATTAGGCGCTTCGTCATGATATTCCGCGGAAGTACAAAGAGGCCGCAACTTTGTTCGCCTCATTTTTCAGAATATCTGGTATTATGTGAGCGTTGAAAATTGTTGGAAGTGAGTTTTCGACTTGGTGCTGCCGTATTTTATATTTTTGCTCAGTGGAAGGAAGTTTTTTTAACAATGGAGGGTTTGGCCGGATTTTAACTTTCATGTGCTTTGATGGACTTATTCAATAAACTTTTGGTATAAGAATGGAGCGATGGTTACCGATCCCGAAATATATACGGCATTTTTTTTGTTATTTACTTGGTACAGTTGCAAGTGAATAAATTTTTGGTCTCAGGCCTGCATGGTCAATTCTTTGAAGGAAAAAATATTTAAAGGCCTACGTATCAGGTGTTTATACAAATACAAATATTTATTTTTCTTGGGGATTACAATCGATTCTAAATTGCAATGGGGCGCACACATTAGAACTCTTTCGGGTAGGTTAAGTTCGGCTGTGTATGCAGTAAGGAAGATAAGGCAGTTGACCGATGTAGCTACGGCTAGGCTGGTATACTATGCTTACTTCCACAGTATTATGTCTTATGGCATTCTGCTGTGGGGATCAGCAGCGGACGTTGACTCAATTTTCGTCTTACAAAAGAGGGCAATCCGCGCGATCTATAAAACGGGTCCTCGCGAGTCCCTCAGAGAAAAATTTAAAGAGATCGATATACTGACCCTACCTTCACTTTATATTTTGGAATGTATTTTGTACGTACGCAAAAATCGAGGGCTTTTCAAAACTAGAAGCGACTTCCATAATTTAAATACACCCAGTAAGCACGAAATTGTAATACCCAACATCAGATTAACGAAAACTAGCAAGTATTTTCTTATAAACAGTATACGCTTCTATAACAAGTTGCCAAAATCAGTTATAGAACTGACCGATGGAAAGTTCAAAAACTTCATCAAACGTGTCCTTATTAAAAAAGCATATTATAAAATCAAGGACTACGTTGAAGATAAAAATTTTAGCTCCTTCTGCGCATGCGGCTTCCCTGGTAACTCATAAACGGTACAAATATGTGGATGTCTGTAACTATTCTCAATCTCATTTTTCTTTTAATTGGACTTTTTACAATGGTTTTCAATCATCTTAATAACCCTTTGCTAAGAATAGTTACAGCACTGATTACTACATTTGTGCCACATGTTTAATTTAGTCTTGTTATACATTTATTTTTATTTATTTTTTACCTTTGTATCTTAGATGCTTTTACCGATTGTTTTGTGAATGTGTGAACATTGTAGGCCTTCTAGATTCCTAGATGCTTGATAACATTTGATAACTTTATATCTCGTTTTACTTTTTATTTTTAGTTTCTAACGTTTTATTGTCGGGCCTACGTTGTGCTCCCATAACCAATCCCCATAAGTAATGCTTTAACATGGAAATATTGTAAAAACAAACCATATTTTTAAAAGAGTAACCATGGAGTTTATTGCCGGTTCTTCTCCATAGGAAACGACCAACCCGAACCGTGCACCTTTTGTCGACGTTTTATAAGTGCCCATGTAGGCCTACGTAAAATAAAAAAAATTGATTTTGATTTTATTGGAACAAAAACATATTAAAATTTTTGTGTATGTTAATACTGTAACTATGTCGCAGTTGTTATGTGTGTGTTAGAATCATGAATGGAATTCTATATAAAAGTATTGATATCTACCAAGATAGCAAGCTTTGAATGTCATGATAGTTGTTGGTTATTAAATTTGTATCAGAGTTACAATGTATGTGGTGTGTAAGGAGAGGGTTTTATGAATAAAAGCACAGAAAGACAAGACTAGGTATTTATTTAAATAAGGCTTGTCAATTAATTCATATTGAGAAGGCTCATTGAGCTTACCACCCTTTCACTAGACTTGTTCTCGTGGGGAAGAAGGGAAAATAAACCCACGGCAGCTCTTTCATAGTATTTATCGATACCTTTTACAATAAGGCAAAAAACATAGACTAGCCCTTAAAGCAATTTAACATGTTAGGAATAAAGGCCATAATATGATATAGATACAGTTTCAACACAACCATTAGCAATAATAAAGTTATAATATCAAATAACTTACGTTAGCCTTGTGTAGTAGATTTTACACCAATTTTATTAATGATAAAGATAGAAAGAGAAGAAAGAGAGAGATTTTCGCGGTGAGTGCTAACGCGTGCCCGTGTTCCCACCATAAGCGGCACAGGAGGACACCGTGGAGTTTTAGTGGGTTAAAGTCCCACATAACGACATGATAGTTCAATCATGTCGTGTTTGTGTCATGTCGTGTTGTGTGGTGTTCATGATACACCTCCCTATGTATTTTTGAACAAAATTCCAGTGTAAAAACATACCACGCCTAGAATAAACATGAAAAAAACACTTTCGTTATTATTTCACTAGGACTACCATTTTTCCCTCTACCTAAATAATTAGAAAAATGGTTGTCCAATAAAGCCTGAAGGCTTTCTAGACATTTTAAAACGAACAGACACTATAATAAACACAATATCTGGTACAATAGCTCCGAAAATATCAAACCCTTTCATCAAAGTTGTTTCAAGTTTATTAAGTAAGAACCCCGGGCGATATCGTAGGTACCTACCTAACAAAATAAATTACTAACTGAAATTATATTGATACGAACAAAATAATGTGAACGAGCAATAAGAAAACTCGCTGAAATTATTACTGGAACAATCAATGTAGATTTCAGATTCTACGAATTTATTTCTCTTTAGTTAAACTTTGAGTAATATAAGTACGTTTTGCTAAAATAATAATTGAATAGGAAATATTTTGAAAATTTTCTTTATAAATGTTTTGTTATAGCGTAGGCCGTAGCAGTCATTGTTCTTTATCTAGTAAGCTTTCGTAGGAACCCTAAAAATAAAACTATGATGGTTTTGTCTTCATTATTTAAAAATATTAAAGAACGCGATTTCGATTTAGAGCAGCATAACGTCTTTATTTCCTTACTAGCTGTCCCACGCGGCTTCGCTCCCGTCAACTGGCTACCTACCTACCCTACATACATGAATGTTGCGTAACTTTAACCGCTTACGCAGCGCACGCAACGGAAGCTCTCAAAAAGGAATATTAATTCCCGTTTTTGCAACATTTCTCATTTATGGCTCCGCTCCTATTGGTCGTAGCGTGATGTTATGTAGACCATAACCTTCCAAGATAAATGGACTATCCAAAACAAAAATATTTTTCTATTCCAATCAGTAGTTCCTGAGATTAGCGCGTTCAAACAAACAAACTCTTTAGCTTTGTAATATTGGTATAGATATACAGGTTGAGTTTTTTAAGTGGGCGTGGATAGCCCAATCCGAAACAATATGGAATAGCGGAAAACACTCAAAGAAGTTACGAGGCCGATTTTGATAAAAACTAAAATTGCATCATTAGATTTAAAAAAAAAACAATATTCTTAGCCAGGAATTTTAAACAAAAACACGTGCTTTATTATAATAATAATAATAATAAATATCTTTTATTTCAGACAAAGTCATTTTACATTATATCACCATTCGATAGTGTCGCTAATAAGGATCAAATTCTGAAAAGTAATAGCATATGGAAAACTTAAGGCAAAACTAATTAAAAAAAATTGTATGAAATCTACGAAGACTCATATCATGCAATAGATGCAATGAAAAAGTCTTTGGAGAATATTCTAAACGGAATCAAAATGATTTTAATGCAGAATGTAGCATTATGGTTGGGTTGTCGAATTCGGATATTTATTGAAAACAATAGCCATCATTTCATCACTTATGGGTTAATAGGAAGGTACTTAACGCGAAAAAATAAGTATTTTGTTAAAGATTTTTTTCGTTTCCCTTAAGTTTGCCATATGCCATTACTTCCCAGAATTTGAACCTTATTAGCGACACTATCGAATAGTGCAATAATACAGCTTGTGTTTTAAAAATCAACCGGTTCGAATTTCTGGCTAGGAATATTGATTATTCATACGTCTAATGATGCGGTTGTAGTTTTCTTCAAAATCGGCCTCGTGACTCCTATGTGTTTTCCTCTATTCCTCATAGTTTCAGATTTGGTCATCATGGCATTAATAGGTGGAGTAATGACGGCAGAATAAATAATTTTTCTTTTTTTTTTTCAAGCTTCCTAATATTATAAATGCGATAGTTTGTATGGATGTTTGAGCTGCAGAGCTTTTAAGAGAAAGGATCATAAACTGATGGGCATGTAAGCTTTAGCTTCTTCGTAAGTCGGTCTACCCACCTTCGGTATAAAGGTGACTTAGACCTCCCTCCATGCCTTGGGTACCCAAAGGTTATGCAGGCTCTGTAGAGCTTACTCAAATGGGGTATCAAAACAGATGCCTTTCTCCTGTCTAAGGCTTTGTATGGGAGCGAGTTCGCACGCGAGACCATGACGCGCGACCGAAGACCACTAGCCGGTCTCGCTCACGGAGGAGTGGTGTCCCGCGTCGCACTCGAAATGCCCGAACATTTTATCATTTAACAATTAAATAACCATTTTTTGATCGACTTTTATATTGAAAACGATATTTTATGCCCTCTAGTTGTATTTAATTCGTTGATAGCCAATCTTTGTTTATTTTTATATTTTTTCGGATTTGGATGTTTATATAAAAAAAAACTTATTTTTGTTCGGGCATAACTCACATATAAACCAAATTAATTTAAATTTGGTAATACTTCTATTTAAATTTGGTAAAGATTTGATGAAGAACTTCGGAGATATACAACAGAACTCTTCAATAAATGACGGCAAATCTCTCTTTACACCATTTCATAACATACCATCACCGCGCCAGTACGCTCTAAAGGGGTACAAAGATGTGTACAGCTCACCCTGGTAAACTCTCATTCCACCGGTTATATTCAAGTTACATGTTGGAAAACAATATATCACGGGAATTCAAAGCTTTTTTTTTTTAATATTAGTTTTTTTTTTTTTTTTTCTCTTTTTTTTTTATTTAAATAATCTAAATCATCGCGTTAAATTCCCGTGATATATTGTTTTCCATTATGAAACGCGAAAGTTTTAAAGTTAAGTTACATGTTATCGTGTAATCTATTCTGGCATCACTGTGGGCATTATAGGTACCTTACTATAGAACTTGTCCATTTTTTACCACTAAAAAGAGAAAAATAAACTGGTCAAGTGCGAGTCGGACTCGCGCATGAAGGGTTCCGTACCATTATCGCAAAAAACGGCAGTAAATCACGTTTGTTGTCCCACTTGAATATTTATTTTAATCTTTTTTTAGTATTTTTTATTATAGCGGCAACAGAAATACATCATCTGTGAAAATTTCAACTGTCTAGCTATCATGGTTCATGAGATATAGCCTGGTGACAGACGGACAGACAGACAGACAGACGGATCGTGTAATAGGGTCCCGTTTTTACCCTTTGGGTACGGAACCCTAATAAAAATTCAGTGTCAAAAAACAAAGAAATGAAAACAGGAACACCAACTGCCGAAATTAAAATTATTTTTCACTTATAGTATTTTAATAGGGCAGTCGGTTGTATTTTTTGTAAAAAGTTTTTGTACAACTAAAATCGCGGAGAGTTTGTGTCCGACACATGTCTCGGTCTCGCCCGCGAATACAACCACCGATACCACGACGCGCTCGCGTGCTGATCTCGCGCCTTTAGAGCACATCTTGCGTACGAGTATATTCGGATATAAGAGTTACAGGTATAAAAAATGTAAATACCTACTATAACGGTATCCACAAAGTAAAAAGTAGCTACCGAAACCAAACTTCAAAGTATACCTTCTAAAGTGTAAACGTTTTATGAAGCAAGAAAGAACAATGGCGAATATAAAGATTTTCTTAAGCTGTAGTTTGTTTTTTAATTCCTTTTTTTAAGTCAAATGTATGTATATTCGGATAAAGGGAGAAGGTTTAAAAGCTAAAGCTTATTTTATATTATTTATTTTACTTATTTTCTATTTTACAAGATTTTTCTGTAACTACCAATATAGTGCTATTTGATGCCATAAGTATCCTCTCGGTATCAAATAATAGACGTAAGTGCCATTTATTTTTTCAGCGGATGTGGTCCGTTTTTTTTTTTCGGGCTTTTCCAAATTTTTCCACCAGTTTTTCGAAATTTAGCATCACTTTTATGAACATGTGCCATGGGGCTTATCTTTGTATCAAATGACGTAGAGGAACTTGCGGTCGCCGCCCATACTATTTATAGTCTTATAAAAAATCATTACTTTGTGCATACTAGCATTACACAAGTCACATTTTGTACTGCTTATACCTGTTCCTTGGTGGAAGAGCAATAAATATTTATGTTATGTTATGTTTAGAAAATATAATATATTGCTTCGGTATTCCCATAAGCACAATAGTCTCTGTCATAGAACGTTTTATATTAGTTTGTGAACGACAAAGTTCCTATAAAATATGTACTTTCTTCAAGAAAAACACGACATTTCTGTTCGATGTTTTCCGTGTACCACGTAGAACTGCTGACATGGGGTGATTTTAAAAAGGCTTCTTGATTTTAGAGGGGTTTTGCCGAAATGTAGTGAGCTTTAGTTATCGACGGCTTTCGGAAAATATTCGATGAAGCCTGACAGACCCTGGATTTTTCTCAAGGAAAATTAATTTACTTCAACGGTTCTCAAACTTTTTTAGCAACGGGACCCTTTTAGAAACCTAAATATTTGGCGGAGCCCTAATACTTATTCTTTATTAGAAATCAAATAATTATGTCATAATTATTACTTATACCTAGGTTAAAGGTTAAGTTAAAACAGGCTGGTTGCCGCAACTCCACGACCAAGCGCGTATTTTGCGTACGGGAAAACCGATATAATTCAATACTTATACCTAACTAAGCTAATGAGAGTTTTTTTTTTTTTTTATTTTTTTTTTATTTCAATATTCTACCGCGGACATGTGGCACTCCGCGATCTTTTTTATAGTGGTTTTATTTTGTTTGTTTCTTATTTTTTCATAAACGTTACAATTGTCTGACCCCTACGTCGGACATTATTTTTAGGCTTACTTAACTAACTTAAGTCTACGTGAGTTCATCCCTCACTAAATACTATATATATATATATATATATATATCACACACCGGCATTACAATTTAAGTTTCTATTAAGCTAATGAGAGTTAAAGACAAAATAAGATTTGTCACGAGATACGGAATTTAATTTAACAAACTAATACCTACAAGTAACATATGGCAAAGTGATGCAATAGTAAAAAATATTTGTCTTGTAAAAAAGCGCCATCTGAATCAAGAAATGGACTTGACAATGGATTACTATAACTGGTTCAAAGCTAGCCCGCTAGATTTGGTGTTTTACAATTAACTTGCTTAAAACATATTAGAATTTTTGTGACTGTTGTATAGTAACTAAATTTTCTCCGCAACCATATATTCAAAAAAAAAAAACAAACGAAATACGAAAATACTATTCAGAATTATAATGAAAATAAGATTGCAGAGAAAATTTAGTTGATGATGACGTAACCCTAGGGCTCCGCGGAGCATACTTTGAGTAAGGCTGATTTACTTTGTTATTCTAAAGTTAATATATATTTACGTTTAATACATATGGTATGTGTTCCATCATCATATTAGCCTACTGGTAGTTTTCCGGATCTGGGTGTTTTAAGTACGTGAGTTTAAATGTTTGTAAACGCACCCATAATACAGGAGAAATTACTAGTGTGATGCAAGGTAAATAAAGAAAACACATATATATCTTTCATACCACATAATGAAAGTAAATGAGAAATTATTTGTACTTACACTGCAACTTTGTCATGAAATTCTCTAAATGAAAGTAAAAACTGGCCAAGTGCGAGTCAGACGCGCACACGAAGGGTTCCGTATCATCGCAACGTATTATCGCAAAAAACGGTATAAAAATATCACCTTTGCTCTATGAGAGCCCCCCTTAAATATTTATGTTATTCTGTTTTAGTATTTGTTGTTATAGGGGCAACAGAAATACATCATCTATGAAAATTTAAACTATCTAGCTATCACGACGCCTGAGATATAGCCTGGTGACAGACAGACAGACGGACAGTGGAGTCTTAGTAATAGCGTCCTGTTTTTACCCTTTGGGTACGGAACCCTAAAAACCACATATAAATTCATCAAGTCCATAATAATAGCGATTACGTAGATAAGGGTGAGAAGAAGCGAATTTATCTTTTACCAACATAGACAATATCAATACTTTAAGTGAACATCACTTCTAATCTACCTCACCACTATTTTGCTCTCAACAGTGTACTAACTAAACTAATCACCTGTAGACCATGACCTGAATTAGGACGCAGGATACTTTTTTCCCGGTATTCCATGGGGTTATTTCAGACTAGCACGAGGTTGAAACCGCTATCCAAGCACTAATGTCCATATCTAAGCACTAATGTTGTAACATGGAAATATTGTAAAAACAAACCAATTTATTTATTTATTTACCAAAAGAGTAACCGTTGAGTTTCTTGCCGGTTCTTCTCCATAGGAAACGACCAACCCGAACCGTGCACCTTTTTGTCGACGTTTTATAAGTGCCCATGTAGGCCTATGTGAAATAAAAAACATTTGATTTTGATTGATTTTGATATCAAGATTCAAAATATAAACCATTTCACTCATCCCTCAATCACTAACCTATGTTTCACGCACTTGTGTTCATACAACTTCCATTTACGCGTAAACCTACAGATGGGTACCTAGTACCTACGTACTGTCTACAGACGTCTACCCGCATCACACCCTGTTTACCAGCAATACCTTGCCGACATTAGCCACTACACTTAGGTTCACACCCTTCTCCAAATAAGACGAGTTCGGGAACAGAGCGAATTGACTTCGGTCGACGTTGAGACTTATATGGACTTATATGGACTACATTTTTCACTGAGCATCTTAGTCCGGGATATAAATTGTTTACTTTGCTTTAGTATTGGAATTCTTTGGGAATAGATAAATCTTTATTATTTAGTTAATTGTCCCTTTCTTATCTACTGAAGGCTTGATTAGGCAATTAATTGAAATGATGCTGACTGAACACCAAGGAAATCAAAATATGTGCCCAGTGTTAACTTATTCGTAATTCTTATAGTTATAACTATGCTTATATGTACGTATAATGTTATAAATAGTTCTTGTTGCTCAGGAAACGATAAGGAAAACACATCCAAAGCATTATATTGGAATATTTTCATCCGAAAATATTATTTATTGTTTGTCACGCTCTGAATGCAAAATCACAGTGCTCTAACCGAAATCCGAAAACGCCTACTAAGATATAAATGCGAATTCCTCAAAGAATGGCAATAACCTATAGCAAAACGAAGTTTTTTTGCTATAACTGCAGTTTTTGTGCTATGAACTTTAAGCAAAATAATATTTTATTCATGTCACAGCGTCCACTGTTCGAAACCAATGAATTTGTATGACGTAGATAACGCGTTTTATTGCCACAGTTAGTAAATAAATTCTCTCGCATACACCAGTCATGTACAGGGCTCACGTACGACTGGCCCGATGAAAGGTATAATCCAATCAATTATTACGCCGTGCTCCAATTCTGCACCGAAATGCAAAGAGAAAAGATTTAATCCCAAAAAAGTTTGCTCCAAAAAGATCGGACGCTCTAAGTGACGTCTATTTGATCTTTTTTTTTCTTGTCGTGTTATTGGCATTATCGCAGACGTAGATTTGTCGCGTCATTACACCGTATTTGTAATCTGGACATTGTTAGATGGCCGATTTGAAGACATGACTGGTACAAATAATGGTCGAATTTCAGTCGATTAATGAAAATTATGGGCACGATTTGTATCGGAGGTAATGTATTGAAATGTTAGTGATGGCGGAATAAAGCGGTATTATCTACAAGTTTGATACATAGGTACATATTTTATGGATTCTAGTAAGCTTTTCGTAGATGAAGTAACAAAAATACTGCATGGTTAAAATCAAAGTAAAGGTTCTCCACTTGAATATCAAAGAGGGTAAATAATTAAATGTTTTTAAAATTAACTTAGCCTCAAGTGCCAAAGTTGAGAGTGCATAATACAAAAAGTTTGTTAATAGTGAAACCAAAACTCTTTTAATCTGTAAATCGGGTTTAATATTAATTGGCGGGCCAAAGTTCTGTTGTAACATAAATATGTTTATGAAGTTTCTCTTGAGAGAAATCTTTAGGAGTATAGGAGTCTGTTGCGACCACTTCAACGAGTTGTCTCGCTTGATATTACATCACGTACTACCAACTGAAATGTTTTGTTCACTTATAGAATACTCTCCCATTTCACAAAAACGGACTCCGCACGAACAAATAGACTCTCATTTTCTACAACGTTTTTCTTACTTTTTCTTGTCTCACCCTTATCTTAATTTCACTTATGTAATTCCTTAAGTTTACCGATAAATAAGAACAAACGACACACGTAACGTGGGTCAACAAGACAGGCATGAAAGATATATTAAGGTCCGCAAACAAAAATATTTGCAAACCTAATTACTAGGAGGAAATGTAGGTAATATTCTGAAAGTTTCCGGATAACGCGCTACGTGCCGGCGAGTGCACGCTACAAAAGGAGTTTTTCAAGGAAATGAGTTAACTTTCGCAAGCCACTGCACAGTGTTTTATAGACCCAAAAAAAGTGACATCGGCTTTTTATTGGCTATTTCTACTTAATACTTTTACAAATGCACGAGTAGAACTCCCATGTGTCAATTTTGTGTCGTTGATTTTTAAAAAAATCGTAGTTTTCGTAACCTTGAAGCCCAAAAGACCTAAAAAAATTCGTAAAAAATAAACTGTACATAATTGAGCTTTATTCATATTGCAGGTTTATTAAGCAATTTAAGGAGAAAATTATCCCGTAATTATGTAATCAAAAACGATAATAGAACACACGAAAAAAAATGTTTTATCGAAATAACTATTTATTTTTTTATTCATATTCTAGCCCGAAGTAGAACCTCTGTCTGGTACAAATAGATTGCTTTTACTAAGGTTTATCACCCATAAAAATATTAGTTTCAACTTGGGCCTAGGTTTCGAGAAATTGATTTTTATGTACCGAGGTCAAAATTCCAAATTTAGGGGTGTCACAAAGGTCAATTAATATTGGCGTTTTATAATCAATTTAAGTTAATTATAATTTAGTTTAAAAGTATTTATGACTTATATACTTATTTTACTAGAGTGAATTTTTTCAAAGTGTGAAAATGTTAATGCTGTTTTTAGTGTTTCTCGTCGCAGAGAACGTCATTATACGAGTCGGTAACATGTCTTCCACAAGCCTACAGCCTAGGTACATCAAAGTTGGTTCGATCTTACATCGCTGAAGCAACTTTTGTACGAGTCAAAATCAAAAACTCAAAATATTTTTATTACAACTTGGATTAGTTGAAGTAAAAATATTTTTACATTTTTATTTTGACTCGTATAAAAGTTACTTTTGAATTGTCAGCAAAAATGAAGCTAGAGTCACGGGACTATAGGGACAGTTGTCAAAAGAGAAATCTCTGCCATCATTTGATTAAATAAAATAATTGCGTGTATTAAATGGAATAAAATAAAAATAAAATAAGCCTTTATTAATACTATATAACTATAATTAGTTTTAGTGAGATTTATATCGTGTTCCCATCGGACAAAATGGGAATTAGAATTACTTGATTATTATTCAATTAAATTTACTTCGTTGGTTATATATTTTGTGTACAATTTCACGTGAAAAGTGTTTTAAAATCAATTGTTAGAATTATACCATTATAGAAGATAAAAGACCTGCTGATTTTATGTGTTAAAAACTAATCGTCACAAATGGTCAAAATAGAGACAACCCTAACACATATTTTTGAAAATCATTTTCTCGAAACCTAGGCCCAAGTTACAAGTAATATTTTTATGGATGATAAACCTTAGTATAAGGAATCTGTTTGTACCAGACAGAGGTACTACTTCGAGCTAGAATATGAATAAAAAAATAAATACTGATTTCGGTAAAACATTTTTTTTGCGAGTTCTATTATCGTTTTTGATTACTTAAACACGGCATAATTTTTTCCTTGACTTGCTCAATAAAACTGCAATACGAACAAAATTGAAATGTGTACAGTTTTTTTTATACGATTTATTTTTGTTCTTTTGACCTTAAAGGTCACAAAAACATAGCGATTTTTTTAAAAATCAGGTGTTCAAAACTGGCACATGGGAGTTCTACTCGTGCATTTGTAATGAACTATTAAGTAGAAATAGCCAATAAAAAGCCGATGTCACTTTTTTTGGGTCTATAAAACACTGTGCACTGGGCTAATTCAACGCCTCGCTGTGGCAAGTTTTACTTTTTCAGCTGTATTAGGCGCTTCGTCATGATATTCCGCGGAAGTACAAAGAGGCCGTAACTTTGTTCGCCTCATTTTTCAGAATATCTGGTATTATGTGAGCGTTGAAAATTGTTGGAAGTGAGTTTTCGACTTGGTGCTGCCGTATTTTATATTTTTGCTCAGTGGAAGGAAGTTTTTTTAACAATGGAGGGTTTGGCCGGATTTTAACTTTCATGTGCTTTGATGGACTTATTCAATAAACTTTTGGTATAAGAATGGAGCGATGGTTACCGATCCCGAAATATATGCGGTATATTTTTTTTTGTTGTTTACTTGGTGGCTAGTGAAAAAATTTTATGTCTCAGGCCCGCATGGTCAATTCTTTGAAGGAAAATATATTTAAAAGGTTTAAATATAGCTATATAAATATAAGGTTTCAGGTGTTTATACAAATATTAATTGGAACAAAAACATGTTATATTTTTTGTGTACGTTAATACTGCGTTAGTTTAGTAACCGTGTCGCAGTTGTTATGTATGCTTGTTTATTTTGTGTAAATAATACACCTCCCTATGTATGTTTGAGCAAAATTCCAGTGTAAAAACATACCACGCCTAGAATAAACATGAAAAAAACACTTTCGTTATTCTTTCACTAGGACTACCATTTTTATATTATATAATTAGATAAAACTGGCCAAGTGCGAGTCGGACTCGCACACGAAGGGTTCCGTACCATTATCGCAAAACACTGCAAAAAAATCACGTTTGTTGTATGGGAGCCCCCCTTAAATGTTTATTTTATACTGTATTTGTTGTTATAGCGGCAACAGAAATACATCATCTGTGAAAATTACAACTGTCTAGCTATCACGGTTCAAGAGATACAGCCTGGTGACAGACGGACAGACAGACAGACAGACAGACGGATCGCGAAGTCTTAGTAATAGGGTCCCGTTTTTACCCTTTGGGTACGGAACCCTAAAAATGGTTGTCTAATAAAGCCTGAAGGCTTTCTAGACATTTTAAAACGAACAGACACTTTAATAAACACAATATCTGGTACAATAGTTCCGAAAATATCCGACCCTTTCATCAAAGTTGTTTCAAGTTTATTAAGTAAGAACCCCGGGCGATATCGTAGGTACCTACCTAACAAAATAAATTATATTGATACGAACAAAATAATGTGAACGAGCAATAAGAAAACTCGCTGAAATTATTACTGGAAAAATCAATGTAGATTTCAGATTCTACGAATTTATTTCTCTTTAGTTAAACTTTGAGTAATATAAGTACGTTTTGCTAAAATAATAATTGAATAGGAAATATTTTGAATATTTTCTTTATAAATGTTTTGTTATAGCGTAGGCCGTAGCAGACATTGTCCTTTATCTAGTAAGCTTTCGTAGGAACCCTAAAAATAAAACTATGATGGTTTTGTATTAATTATTTAAAAATATTAAAGAACGCGATTTCGATTTAGAGCAGCATAACGTCTTTATTTCCTTACTAGCTGTCCCACGCGGCTTCGCTCCCGTCAACTGGCTACCTACCTACCCTACATACATGAATGTTGCGTAACTTTAACCGCTTACGCAGTGCACGCAACGGAAGCTCTCAAAAAGGAATATTATTTCCCGTTTTTGCAACATTTCTCATTTATGGCTCCGCTCCTATTGGTCGTAGCGTGATGTTATATAACCTTCCTCGATAAATGGACTATCCAACACAAAAATATTTTTTCTATTCCAATCAGTAGTGCCTGAGATTAGCGCGTTCAAACAAACAAACTCTTTAGCTTTATAATATTAGTAAAGATATACAGGTTGAGTTTTTTAAGTGGGCGTGGATGGCCCAATACGAAACAAAGAGGAATAGCGGAAAACACTCAAAGAAGTTACGAGGCCGATTTTGATAAAAACTAAAACAGCATCATTGGATTTAAAAAATAGTACATTACTGCAGCGGCCAGCAAAAGAGGCATTAATGGACGAACGTGTAAATCTGGGCCGAGGTGAAGCCGAGGCACACATACGTAAGTCCATCAATGTCTAGTTGTGGCCAAGGCTTGTATAGTACTTTTCTCAAATAATGCGCGGTAATTAAAACTAAGTATATAGTATCTAGTACTCATTTTGTCAAAATCAATGATGAACAACAATAATTGTGCCCGCGTTAAAGTGTTCTTTTGTTTTTTTTTCAATAAACAGCGTTCTATTTGCAAGCCAGTTTGAAATTTAAATAAAACCTTTGATAAGTTACCTCCTTGGTTGCCATGCTTCGGAGTAAAAGATCGTTTGATTTTTAAATAACACGACAGATATGAGTTTACTATGTAATTTATTTGGCCGCTAGACACGACAGATATGGATTTTCATACAACTTTTGCCGGCCGCTGCTCGCATGTATTTGGGCAGTACAACAATTTCGGTTTATCTCGAAGAAGGTTGTCAGAATAATGCTCAAATTTCCAAGCATGTTTAAGAAAATCAATATTCTTAGCCAGGAATCAAACCCGTCGATTTTGATTAAAAAAAAAACACTGTGCTGTATTACACCATTCGATAGTGTCACTAATAAGAATCAAATTCTTAATCATATGGCAAACTAAAGGCAAAGACTAATTAAAAAAAATTGTATGAAATCTACGAAGACTCATACTATAATGCAATAGATGACATGAAAAAGTCTTTGGAGAATATTCTAAACGGAATCAAAATGATTATAATGCAGAATTTAGCACAATGGTTGGGTTGTCGAATTCGGATATTTATTAAAAACAATGACGGAAGAATAAACAATATTTCTTTCTTTCCGTTTTTACAAGCTTTTCTTACTTCTTCCTAATATTATAAATGAGAAAGTTTGGATGGATGTGTGTTTGTTTGTTACTCAATCATGCTAAAACGGCTAAACGGATTTGGATGAAATTTGGCGCAGATATTATAGTGTGGAATAGGCTACTTTTCATCCCGGTATAATGTTCCCTTGGGATAAGAAAATACTTTTCACGCGGGCGAAGCCGCTGGCAGAAGCTAGTCATCATATATTTTATTAACTTGCAATGTAAGTATGTATGTATGTTCGGGTCAAATCTTGCTACTGAATTTTAAAGCAGTTATCCTCAACCGATTATGATGAAATTTTACTTACATGTTTGGTTTGGATACGGTAAGCTAAAACGCTTGTTTTTTTTGTCAAATTATATATACCTACCAAAATTTCCTTGACATAAACCTAGATTTTCCTAAAATAACTGAATGGGAAATGATTTCTTCATCACACTAGGTAGGTATTGCATTGTTCACAAGTCACACGACGAATAAAAAACAACCATAATATTTTTATTATGTCAGTCGAATAAAGTTCTGCACACGAGCTAAAATAGTTTTTATTTTTATCTGTTCGCTAGCGCGACAACAAAAAATATTCATGTCCGTTTTGTGACAGGTAAAAGTATGAAAATAAACTATGTCTATTTTATTTTGGTTTGAAAGGTTAGTTGTTGTTCAGAATGTTCAGTTCAAAAAGGTGTGCTTTAGTTAAATGTCCACTGAAAATTCAAAATCCTGAAAAAGTCAACAAAATATCGTGTTTAAGTTTCAGGTATCCGCTAAATAAGTAACTAGTGTTTTCTACACCAGGTAGGAATATGATTTTTATAACGTAATTTTTCTGGTAACGTTGTTTCTCAGTAATAACTGGAGTGCCCGCAGCCGAATTGCGCATGTGAATTCGGCACGGCAAAGAGTTTGACCGCTATCAAATCGACCAATCACATGCGAGATGAATGACGCGATGTGGAGTTCCGTTATTATGATTGGTCGATTGATAGCGGTCAAGCCCTTTACACTTACGCAATACGGCTGCCGGTTTATGGCAATAGCACCCATAATCACAAGGCAATTGTGAAATGAAATTCCAATGTCCTATACGTGTCTTTAGGA
The DNA here is from genome assembly GCA_945859665.1 of Anorthoa munda. Lineage (NCBI taxonomy): Eukaryota > Metazoa > Arthropoda > Insecta > Lepidoptera > Noctuidae > Anorthoa > Anorthoa munda. The sequence continues at coordinate 1,981,368 of OX243913.1, forward strand.
CAGAGATCAGTATTCCGTTTTCGGGGAACACAAGCGTATACATAGGTACACCACGCACACACAACAACATACTACATCATTCATCTAAATCAAAAATTCCAATAGTTCCTAAACATGGTTGTTTCAAAATTGATTCCTACTTCTCCGTTATTCTTCTCTGATTAATTTCGTTGGGGGATCCAAGACAGTTAAATTCATTCTCCGGGACTTCGTCGAGCTTCATTGCCTCGGCGCTTTTCTTGTGGTCGCCACTGTTGATTCTGGCTTTCATGAGTTGCAGTGGTTTGGGAATAGTGCGGTGGGATTATCCCAATAAAAAAATCATGGTTCTACTATTGCTATCACACTACTTAAAATAAACAGTCAGTGAACTGAAATTCAAGCCATCCTTTTAACATAATCGTCTTTTATTAATATATTCTAGAGAGGAGAATCGACTTCGATAAAGCTCAAGCTGAAAACTAAATGGCAGAATATACTGAACACACTGTAGACGCAAATTGCTTCCAGTCCAGAAATCATTGACATTCAGACACTCTACATATTTTAAAATTCATAGAACGTTATTCTGAAACCTTTTCAGTGAAAAGTCGCATTCTTTCTTGCCTTAGTAATAGTACCTGTAGAGACTCCTATGTTGTTTTTAGTCTGTTATTTCAGAGTTCTTAAAATATTGTTGAACGGCACGAACTACTTTGTGCGCGGGATTAAAATGCATGCTATCTCATCCGACAACACGTGCGAAAGAGATAGATGCTGCGATGAGCAGTAAGAAGCTAGTTCGTGTACGAATTAGCACTTTTACAAGTTTGTAGCGAAATGGATGATGATTTAGGACGAAAATGAGTGCACGAAAGTTTATAAACAGACCTTTGGGAGTCTATATATCATGAAAAAGCGACTAAATGTATATTTTCATAATAAAATTATTTCCATTGATGAACTAATAATCTATCCCTGTATGGTGTTTTTAGTTTTGCTTCTTCTTATGGTAATTATTGCCGCCCAAAGATGCTTTAAAATTAGTGTTGAAATATGGAACTTGAGACGCTCATAACTTTCAAATGTTTTTTTTAAACCGTTTTGTTTCCATACAGGGCATACATAATGATGAGACAAATTGATATCTTTTTTTTTATTTTGAACGTACATCGTCAAACTGTGGAGTAATCGCCAGACTACGTTTGTATAGAAGAATGATCGACTAGTGTAACCTTAAGTGAGCTGTGGGCCAAATAACCAAAATGTTGAGCCCTGTTACACCCCGTAGCCGTCACAATACACTATGCAGAAAATGGCGAGACAAGCAACACGAAATTTATAGCCAGTGGGTCCACACTAGCCACCTGGACCAAAACAACTGTAAGTCGTGGGGCCTTTGCCCAACGGTGGGATGATACAGTACAGGTTGACATAACGTAACCAATTAGTAATGTGAGTTATAGTAAATGCGTACTTAAAAGTGATGGCTCGCAGTTGAAGACACCTGCAAATAACTACTAAGATTTGTGCACATTTTCTACACAAAAGCTGTGAAACCGCCATGTGTTTCTCAGATAAAAGTTATCTGACTGTTAAAAAATCGACCCGTAGACGAATTAATCATTGCCTTAAGGGGCACGAACACTTACCAACATAACCCACAATAAATATTGCACATATCCTCCCCAATCTTCCCTGTAAGGACAGAAAATGTCCCGGTTCACAATTGATTAGCTGAAGAGACCTCGGTGCAACCTAGCCCATTAATTGCCAGCCACTTTAGAGAGCGATCGGCGCTATTAACAGCCTAACTCACGGTGCAGGTAAGTGACACAGAGTAGATAGATACAGAAGGCACACAAGTGAAAACGCACGCACACATAGACGCGTACGTTCGGAGATCAATGTATGTCAATTTTCTCAAAACAAAAGGCAGTCGCGAATGGAAGTTGTACTTGCTGTACGTGAAGCAGTCCATGCGTGCATGTGTTTTTAGTTATTGTGAAATACAAAACTAATATATTCACAATAACTAGGTATTACCGAATGCAACTGAAAAACAGTATTTTACATGGAGCATTTATTAACCAGGCCTCCACAATAGTTACTAGATATATCTAAGATACTACCCGAAACAACTATCAAAGATCCACAAATGACAATCGGGACTAACTGCTTAATGCGCTTTCAGATATCGCGTTTTTTACAGTTTATCAATCAAAAAAAAAGAGACGTACTAATTCATTTGAAAATTTTGGTTGTTCCATTAAAATTCGTCCATGCAAACAAGAGTCACCAAAATATTTTATATTTATACAATTAAAGGTTTAAAAAATTATAAAAAATAATAGTATTACTACTCGCCAAAAAATAATAGATATTCTCACAAAAGAAAGAACTTGAAAACAAAAAGAGAAAAAAAAGGAAAACAACAATCATCTGGTCTCGTTCGCAGGTCTTATGGTTTCGGGAATGCCCGATTTCCCACCTGAGCCTTGTGGTGGCGAAATTTTCCTTCGTATTCTAATGATATTGTAGCAGTTTTTCATTGCCTGAAAACACGGCTAAAACGACTTTTTCTAAAAATTAAACCTAGCTAGATCGATTTATTGCCTCCGAAGGGCCCTGTATACTAAATTTCATGAAAATCGTTGGAGCCGTTTCAGATTATATAAGTATATACATACAAGAATTGCTCATTTAAAGGTTATTTTTTTTTATAGGCCCGCGCTTGACTACTATCTCACCTGATGGTAAGCGATGATGTGGTCTACGATGGAGCACGCTTGCCTAGTAGTAACCTATTCATTCTAGACCCCTAGATTGTAGCTATCGGGCAACACAGACTCCGGCAGAGAATTCCACTCCTTAGCTGTACGCATAATAAAAGTATTCTCAAAACGTTTAGTGCGTATGGGTGGGATGTCCACCATGTACCGATGGCGCATCGCCGTGCCTCTGGTAGTCCGATGATGAAACGGGCTGGGCGGAATTAGATCATGCAATTCCATCGCACACTCAAGGTATTAGATTCAGATTATATATACATACAAGAATTGCTCATTTAAAGGTATTAGATAAACATTAGAATCAAGAAATGGCAGATTAACAATTGTGAAAAACAAAACTCGCAAAACGACGTCAAACCAATTGTAATCCGCCATAGAAGCGTGAGCCGGGCGGGCCGACGACGGGCCGCGCGGTCAACAACCATTCAAATTTTAGCAAGTGTTATTTCATCTTGAAAATCGACTTATGTGCCTTTTATTATTCAGGAACGAGTCATGAATTTAGTAACTTTAAAGAGCTGAACTTCTGTTCCTATCTATTCTGTGTCTCAGTGCAAGTAAGTAGTGTAGGTTGGCGGTTTTAATCGCCACTACTTCCCAGTAGTTAAGGATATTGGTATGGTGTATCATGTTGTTTACTATTTAGGAAGGTGGATTGAAAAGGAGTTCTGGGCCCTTACTCCTTGTAAGCAGCTATGCAATAAATCATTGTACGGATCACTGTGAAGGGTACATACCTAAAACCAATCTGCCTAGCGTATTTCCAACTATGTTGGGGTCAGCTCCAGTCTAACCGGATTCAGCTGAGTTCCAGTGTTTTACATGGAGCGACTGCCTATCACCTCCACAACCCAGTTACTGGGTTGTGGAGGTCTCCACAACCCAGTAACTGGGTAACATGATACCTTCACCTTGGCAAGACTGGTGTCTGATCTCAGACGAAGAAGGCGAAGGTTACCTACCTAATCAATATAATTTCTAAGAACCATTTATCTTCGTCACCTAACAAACTACCATTATAAAATGTATTCAAACGGTGTTTTCTTATGATAACCGTTAAAAAAACGGGAAAATGAATCCTTTTTGAGAGCTTCCGTTGCGTGCCTGCGTAAGCGGTTAAAGTTACGCAACATTCATGTATGGTAGGGTAGGTAGGTAGCTAGTTGACGGGCGCGAAGCCGCGTGGGACAGCTAGTTTAATATATAATCAAATACGAACCGGCCAAGTGCGAGTCGGATTCGCGCACGAAGGGTTCCGTACCATTATTGCAAAAAACAGCAAAACAAAAACACTTTTGTTGTATGGGAGCCCCACTTAAATATTAATTTTATTCTGTTTTTAGAATTTATTGTTATAGCGGCAACAGAAATACATAATCTGTGAAAATTTCAACTGACTAGCTATCACGGTTCATGAGATACAGCCTGGTGACAGACGGACAGACAGAAAGACAGACAGACAGACGGATCGTAAAGTCTTAGTAATAGGGTCCCGTTTTTACCTTTTGGGTACGGAACCCTTAAAATCAAACACCGATGAAAAACCTTTAGGTTACACTGAGACACACATAATACTTAAGTAGGCAATATCCTGTGAGAATCATTGAGCAGAATGCCAATACTGAAATTACTCTATCTCCCTGAACCAAAGTCAAAGGTCTTCAATGTCGACAATCGATTGAAAGTAAATATTTACCTACAAATAAGATAGATTAACATACTACCTCTATTTATTATAAAACCTTAAGAAGAAATACCTATATATATATAATACGTTGCTTCATATTATTTAATACGTTTTCCTTTAATTTTCGTCTACTAAAAGCTATTATATAAGCACATCAAAACATTGTCTATAATAGTTCTTCTCCTTAATAAAGTTTCGGCGAATTAAGCCACATGTCTTTTGTACCCATTGTTTTCCGTTATTCGACACCGACTTCGGAAAAGAAAGTTATTTTTCGCATTGAAATGTTTTGTTTTGGAAGTCGGTTTGATTTTTGTTAAAAAAAAATATTTTCCTCTTTTTAGTTTTGGCAGGTACCTCAAATTAACATGAAAATAATTTATAGCCAAAGTACATCTTATGACGATTCCAATAAACACGACTAGGATACATTGTTTTATTTCGGAGTTCCAGTGGCCATTGTGGTCTTCCTCATCAGTTCCACTTCACCAAATGATACTTTCTGAGTGCAAATTAAAATGATTGAATTATTATTATTATTTGAATAGTTTTTGCGATGTTCCCACATAATCATATCACACATCATACTTTGTTTTTGCTATTTACAAAATTTTAAACAAAATCGAATGTGCGTCGAGCGCCCTGGACTTTCTAATAATTACAATTGTTATTAAATCCAAACTTTGTTTCTCGTTAAGCGATTATATGTTAATCTTTTGAGAAATAAATGATATTTAAACCGAATTCGGATTCGAAACAGGATCACGGCATCAGCTGCGTGAACTTAATTAAGTTTAAACTAATTATAATAATATGCTTCATATTGCCAATTACTGTTGTAATTAATTATTATTTCTCAAAGTATATACCCATTTATCGTCTACTCTAATTACTTCAGTTTAGCACTTCCGAAAAACGCACCAAACAATGTTTTTTAGGGTTCCGTACCCAAAGGGTAAAAACGGAACCCTATTACTAAGACTCCGCGGTCTGTCTGTCTGTACTACAGATGATGTATTTCTGTCGCCGCTATAACAACAAATACTAAAAACAGAATAAAATAAATATTTAAGTGGGGCTCCCATACAACAAACGTGATTTTTTTGCCGTTTTTTGCGAGCAGTTGGACTCGTACTTAGCCGGTTTTTTTTTTAACTTTGCCCCTCAATAGGCATTTCATCCTGTATTGTGGGTGCGTTTACAAACATTTAAACTCACATACAAAAGACACCCAGATCCTGAACAATTATCTGTGGAGCATACAAATATTTGTTCCGTGCTGGAATCGAACCCGCAACACGCAGCGCAGCAGCGGATCGCTTAACCACTACGTTAACCGTGTTTTCCACATCAACAACCGCGTTTTCCACATCAACAACCGCGTTTTCCACATCAACAACCGCATTTGTTTATTACTGTAGGTTCACTGTTATCCTACACTTCTTTCAAAATCATGACCTATTAAGATTACGAATATAGGTACACCATTATCCCACATTACTTTTAAAACCATGATCGAAGAAACTCCTTCCAAAGTATCTTATAGAAAAATATAACACAAAATAGAACGTTCCTTCGTATAAAGTTTCAAACGATTTCTCGCTCCGACAAGTTCAGTCTCTCAATGCACTGCATCCCGGTTGCCAGTCGCGATCAAATAAAGAATAATCGGTTTTCATTAGAACTCGCTACTGATTTCTCTGAGGAAGTGATCAACTCGTGGCTTACGGGATCGAAGGAGATTTAAAACGCGGTTTCCTCTAGTTTCTGCAACGTAAGCGACGATGAATGAACAGTTTTTTACTCGTCGTATCCTAAGTGTTGGTAGTTTAGTTTTTTAGTGTTATTGCAATCAAGAGAGCTATTCTTTTTGGAATATTTTATAATAAATGATGTTTCAGTATTTAAATTAAATGTACAGATGAATAGGTTCAGACAAAAAGGTTAATTAAAAAATCAAAAAACCCGAATGCTTAAAAAGCCGTAAACAAGAAGCAGATCAAGATGTGCAGTCGGAGGATAAATATTCGCGAGCTGGCTGACCAAAACCAGATGAGCGCGAGCATGATTTTCTTCTTGTTTACGGCTTTTTAGTTCGCTTTTTAAGCAGTCGTTTTTTTTGATATAATAATTAACTTTTTAGTTATGTTTTTTCAAGATTTATATACATTTAAACATATAAGTGTTATATATTTTTGAAATCACCAAAATTTTTGCCTCCCACAATATGGCGCCCAAAATCCGCCATTTTTCTATTTTCATATTTTAATGTAGCCAGTGACACTTGCAGGGTTAAGACGAATCGATTGACGTATGAATCATCAAAATCAGCCAACGCGTTTGGTCTCTAGAACGTCAAATAGTAACAATCATACATACATACATACATAGACTGATAAACACATTAAAAAATAATGAGTCGAGATGGTCAGAAGCCGTACACGTTTAAGTAAATTTCAAAGAAATTTGGCAGATCTATGTAAGAGGCAAGGTTACGCGCAAACTTGACTATTACCTACAAAGAGCTCAAAGTAATAACTTAATTTAGGTAGGTATCTACTGTAGAGGCACGACAGGAATTATTATCCGTTTAAGTGAATTACCAAACTTAGGTATTAAATATTTTATGCTCAAGTTACTCTAAATACCACTAGATAAGCCTTTGTAAACCCGTAAGCCTATTGTTTTGCATAACCTACACGTAGCACCCACCTATAATTATAATTATTATACTGAATCAAAATATTACCGTTTCGCAGGCCAATGCTGCACATAAACTTCATTCCCAGTGATCTGTTCGCCAATCTCCGCTGTTTTCCATCAGAATGATTCACTGGCTTCGTCCTTCACAAAAAGAAAGCAGCATAATGCCCATCCCCGGGAAATGAGCCGTCCTGCGCACAGGTAACAAAAAGTTATAAAGTAAATTATTTAATCAACGGGCTTGTTACTTATTGATTAGCAATCTGTTATGGATGTTCAAATCAATGTTTAAAGACAGGCGCTTTTTAGAATCAAGCGTCGCGTATTGGGACGCGCGCCTACAAAAAAGTTAATAGCAAATTCGACTACATACAACTTTGATATGCAAGATTGAATATTGAATATTCTTCGCTCCACTAATCCATTACCGTACTAACATGCCACATAGAAATGTCAAGTTTCTTTAAAAATCCTTGTAAAGAAAAGGTACTAAATCGGCTCTCGATAGCATTACTGTACTTTGACTTCAAAAGATCTTTGTAGGATGATATCCGTCTCGCATGTTCCTACATCGAAAGACTCCCGAGCGCTTGTCCTAATGGAACTTTGTATTGTATCAAACTTTGATCTACAAAAGGTCAGCGGACAAAGGCACAAAAATAGGAACCACAAGCTCTTTCACTTTTTTATTTGTAAATAGACTCTAAAGTAGAAACTTTTTGGTGAGATCTGGCCGAGTTTTTCGTTTTCACCAGCATCCGATGCACATTTTGTCGTAGTTGTTGTTTTTCGTCTCATTTTTTCGCCGGAATATTGCGCCGCTGTACAGTCGAGCGCCGCTCTTAGCTAAGAACCTTTTCATTAAGTATTATTCGGAACTGCTTTATTCAGTCTTTTGCAGTTTGACATGAGACTGCACTTAGAATTGGAGTATATTATTAAAGTGTTTAGATAGTGAGCAAGTCAGAGGATGGCCCTTGTAGGAAATATTGTTTCTTGCCAGTATTATAATAATATAATTTTGCCAGTTCCACATTTTTAACTGACTTTTAAAAGGAGGAAGTTCTCAATTCGACTGTATTTTTTAAGTATGAAATTTTTACTAGGTGAACCGATTTTGAGAATTCCTTTTGAAAGCTGGTGCTTCTCATGTGGTCCCATTTGAATTTGGTGAAGATGTAATGTTCAACTTCGGAGATATACAACATAACTCTTCAATAAACAACGGAAAATCTCTCGGGATTGCTGCAATCGCTTGTCTGTTTATTGTTTACGCCATTTACATAACATCACGCCGGTACGCTCTAAAACGGTACCTAAGCAGATTTGTACAGATTACCCTGGTACACTCTCATTACACCGGTTAAGTTTTATGTTATTCGGGTAATGTATACTGGCATAACTTTGTGCATTAGTACCTTACCATAAAACTTGTTCATTATGTAAGACAAATAAAAAAAAAATATATAAAAATACAACCGTCTTCAAAAAAAACACTACGAACTGAAATATTAGTTTAATTTTGGAAGTCTGTGTCAAAAAACGAAGAAACAAAAACAGGAACACCGACTTCCGAAATTGAAGTTATTTTTCACACTGTAGGGTTTTTTTTTGTAGCTTCATTCGCGATTTTTTTACTTGTAAGTAGGAATAATCTGACTCAGTAGGTTTATTTCAGTTAATCTTTCTGGATTTAAACTAATGAAGCCAATAAAGTTAGCAGGTAACTATGTACCTACTTTCTCATCCGGTAGCCTAAGACTGTAGACCAGGGGCCACCAATAACTTTCATTAGGGGTCCGTTTTTAGGGTTTCGTACCCAATGGGTAAAAACGGGACCCTATTACTAAGTCTCCGCTGTCCATCAGTCTGTCTGTCTGTCTCCTCATGAACCGTGATAGCTGGACAGTTGAAGTATTTCTGTTGCCGCTATATCAACAAATACTAAAAACAGAATGATATAAATATTTAAGTGGGGCTCCCATACAACAAACGTGATTTTTTTGCCATTATTTTATTTTTATTTTAAAGAACGTTGCCCCACACTAGAATTTCTGCCTGTATCGTGGGTGCGTTTACAAACATATAAACTCACATACACAACACCCAGAGCCGGAACAACTATCTGTAGGTCATACAAATATTTGTTCCGTGCGGAAATCGAACTCGCGACACGCAGCGCAGCAGTCAATCGCTCAACCACTGCGCCTACCGTGCGCCCAAATAATGGTACGGAACCCTTCGTGCGCGAGTTCGTTTCGCACTTGGCCGGTTCTTTTAATGACATGACCGTCGCGGTCCGTAAGGGTTAAAGCCACCCCCACCATCACCAGCCATTCTCCACACCCTCGCCCCTTTACATCCTCACATGTATTTACTTTGTTAAAATTGAAATAATAAACTTAAACATATATACAAAATCAATGAACATAGTGATGGGATGATTCGTCCGTTATCGAATCCACGGCAGAAAAGACTACGCGCGGGATAAATGATTAAATAACGTACTCAAAAACCCAATTAAATTTAAATATTGTCCTGTTTAATTAGAGGAAATGCGGTCGCTGATATACGACGATGAGTATCCTAAGTCATCATCTGCCTCATCTGCCTAGCCTTTTTCCCAATTATTGTTGGGGTCGGCTTCCAGTCTTACCGGATTCAGCTGAGTACCAGTGTTTTACATGAAGCGACTGCTGCACCTCTTGGCAAGACTGGTGTCAGATCTCAGGCTTCTGACTACCCGTAACGACTGTCAAAGATCTTCTAATAACAGCCGGGACCAACGGCTTAACATGATTTCCGAGGCACGGAGGAAACTCGGTATGTTGAAATGGTCACCCATCCACGGACCGACCTCGTCAAGCGTTGCTTACCATTGAAGCAACCTCCTCGACTGAATATCCTAAGTAAAAACTCATAATTCGAGGTTTGGCTCTCATCTATTTCCTCCTCCAATATTGGACCAATTTAAAAGATATTCCATAAGCTCAAATTTAATTCCATAAACTGGATAAAAAGATATATACTGTGCCACTATGTTTTCCTTTTTATGATGATACATGATCTTTAGAAGCACTAGAGCACTCAAAAAAAGATGCTCAAAATTGCGCTGCCAACAGAGACCTAGTGTGAAATAGGCCTAGTGTGTGTGAAATTTTACAACTATAAATGAAAACAGAAAAACATAGAAGCACAACATATATCTTTTTTTATTTAATTTATGGTATATCTTTTAAATTTATCCAATACTGGAGGAAATAAGCGAGAACCAAACCTCGAATTATGACTTTTTATTAAGGCAACTCAGTCGGAGATCTCTGCCCGCAATTCCTCTTATGGTCCACTCAAAATAGGTCCGGACCGCGGTCCGCCATTTGGTAACCCCTGCTCTAGACAAAGTGTCATTATATTAGCTATAGATGTTCTAAATGTCAAAATGTAAGGTATTGATCACGTGACATATCGATAGTGTTTGGCAATTCCTCTCATCTAGCAAACTGTATCAGAATATTTCGATGAAAAAATAACAAAAAACCCGACTGCTTAAAAAGCGAACTAAAAAGACTTAAACAAGAAGAAGATCATGCTGAGCAGTCAGAGGATACCTGTATTTTGTATTTCTATGGAGGATACAAATGCGGGAGCTGCCTGACCAAAACCAGATGTATCCTCCGACTGCACAGCATAATTTTCTTCTTGTTTACGTGTTTTTAGTTCGCTTTTTAAGCAGTCGGGTTTTTTGTTATTTTTAAATATACTTACTATATTTACAGCTTTTTAGTTCCTTTTTGTAGAATTAGGTACATTAAAAAATATAAGTGTTATATATTTTTGTAATCACCTCTTAAAACCCTTTAATTTGATACCCCACAAGATGGACTTGAGAGAAATAAAAAATTAGGGCCCCCACAATATGGCGCCCAAAATCCGCCATTTTTATTTTTTCCAATTTTAATGTAACCAGTGACACTCGCAGGGTTAAGACGAGTCGATTGACGTAAGAATCATCAAAATCGGCCAACGCGATTGGTCTCTAGAACGCCACATAGGAACAAACATACATACATAGACTGATAAACACATTACCATACCTCGGCAGTCAAAAAAAAAAAAATCCGATCTCCAATTCTCAACTCATTTATTTTCATAGATGAATAATCTCTAAAAGACTATGTCTTTTACATTCATCGCTTAATTAGTGGATACGAGTACATTAGTACATATTAAAATACTCATAATCCTTAACAATATTATTGATTGATGTTTAGGATGGGTATCCATTGGTTTCACGTCATGAAAAAGTGCCAGACATTAGAAATTGATGACTGTAAGCCGGACTAAAATTAATGATCAACTAAAATTGATGACTTTTTAAATTATTTTAAAAGCTTCAAACTTTAATAAAATAAGATTGAATAGGTGAAATCAACAGGGAATTAACTCTTATTAGCACTAAAAGATTGTTCTTCATTTGTCTAAAATACATATAAAAGTTATTGAGAAGGCTACAGCAATCATTAGATTTCACTTCGTTTGGTAACAAGTAAAAAGTTTCTCCATTAGAAAGTTATATTTTTAACATTATATACACATCATTATCATCATAATTTCAGACGGAAGACGTCCACAGCTGGACATAGGCCTCCCCGAGGCGTCGCTACATTGACCGATCCCGTGCGCCTCGCATCCAGCGGATTACCGGTCATCGGTTCGCCTAGTGGAAGGCCTTTCAACGCATCTTCTTCCGGTCGTCATTCCAGAACTATATATATAAATATACTATATATAGATATATATATACATATACAAAAGTAATGCACGGTACCGAATGGTAAAAAAGAAACAACTTTAAACTTGCACTGTCATGGATGGACTAACAAATGGATACCCACCTTATACTCTCATACAACGTACTTAGGTACAGTTCTTATACTAAAGACAGATCTACAAAAATCATAGAGGTAATGATATGTAGATATTTTATATCTATTCGGGTATACCTGTTTTAGAAATCGGAGAAAAATTGGGAGAAGGATTTTCGAATAAAAACTTTAATATTTGTCATACCAACTTACGTTTACGTGTATAGTTCTCGCCAAACTTGTTAGCCGCCCTGAAGTTGGCTACAATGGCTGCGCAGTACAAAATCTCATACAAAAACAGCACCGTTTCGGTAAACCAACTTCAGGGCGGCCAAGAAGTTTGGCAAGAACTATAATGATAATTTTCAACTAATTCATCTTTCTTTAAACGTGTGAATTTCTTTCAACAATTAATTAATAAAAAATCTTAAAAGCCAAGTTATTAAAATATAAAAAATCTGTTTCCACTAACATAAAACACACGTAAGTACACATACTAGTGACACGTAAAAAAACAGACTTTATTTCTAGCTGGTTCTCTATTTAAATTCAATGGATATTCCCTACTATAACATAGCATAAGCATCAGTTACATAAGTTTATTTATGAGGCAAAATAGCTACGCCGCCTTTGAGCTTGCAGGCATACTGATGAGATAGAAAACTATCAGCTACAGATTACTGAATATTTAGTACTAGGGTACCTCTTGTAAAAATCACAGTTCATCTGCAAACATTATATATGTAACGTCTTTCACTATATAGGTTTCTTAAGGGAACACTAGTCGACGGCACGAACTATTTTGTGCGCGGGATTAAAATGCATGCTATATCAAACGACAACACGTGCGGAACAGATAGATGCTGTTATGAGCAGTAAGAAGCTAGTTCGCGTACGAATACACACTTTTGCAAATTTGTAGCGAAATGGATGATGATTTAGAACGAAAACGAGCGCGCGAAATTTTATAAACAGACCTTTAGTAGTCAGGATATCATGAAAAAATTACTGAATGTATCTGTTCAAAATAACATTATTTGCATTGTTGAACTACTAATCTATCCCTGTATGGAGGCCGTTTTTCAATTTTCCTTCTTTTTATGGTACTTATTTGCGCCCAAACATGCGTTAAAATGAGTGTGATATGGAACTTTCGAAGCTCATAAATTTCAAGTATTTTTTTTTTTTTACTTTTTTGCTTCCATACAGGACTAGATAATGATGAGACAAATTGATATAATTTTTTATTTTGAACGTACATCGTCAAACAGTGGAGTAAAAGCCAGACTACGTTTGTATGGAAGAATTTTCGACTAGTGTACGTTTAATAATCAACTTTAGCTCATAGACACAGAATGCATAATCATGACGGTGATTATGAACGAAAAATATGTTGTCTCGGGCGTCATGGGAAATGTATGCATATTTAGCACTCCATGTATTTACTTATCTATGAAAGCATCAAAGATTTCCTCTGCATTATTTGTAGTAAAAAACAGTTTTTAAGCGTTTTGCGAAATAACACGTAGGCAAGCGAAGAGTGTAGGTACAATATAGTTTTGCATTTTTATTTCTCCTTCCCCAAGTTTTCATGATCAAACACAACCTCTATATTAAAATAGCATATCATATACTTAAATAAATACGTTTTTGCATTGACATTATTATTTTATCATATCTACTTGCCCCTTTTCCATTCGTTCCACGTTAATAAAAAGCTTTAAAAGTACACGAGGAATGACTAAAATTATATTGATAATAAAACAATAATGAAACTACAAAATTAATAACAAATTCATAAAGTTCTCTGAATAGTATTAAAACAAGATTTTTACTCTGTGAAAAGGTACAGCCAACGACAAAAATGAAAAAAAAAGTTTCGACGGCATTTCTTGCTTCGTTAGCCATAATTATTCCTATTCAGTCACTGAGCTAAAAGTAATAAGTAAAAAGGTACGATAACCCGCGAAGAAGGGTTATGTTTTACACTAAATATTGACACAATGTTTCTATCTACTTAAAAACTATCACAGGATGTTCTGAGCTTAATATAAAGACTGACATCCTTATAAAATATTTTCTCTACAAGCTATTATAAGTATACCTACATAAACAATAAAAATATAATAATATTTGCTATAATAAGTATACCTACATAAACAATAAAAATATAATAATATTTGTAAATAATAATAATTATACTATTAACAAATTAACGATTAATAATTTCATAATTTCTTTTTCTAACATTTCAATGTGATAACTTCAAAAGAATGCCTTTATTTTTGATTGAGCAATTTTAAATTTCTGTTTTTAAATGATAAAATAATGGTACATCTCTCATAACTGCCACCCGACTACAGAAGAAGTTACATTATAAGAAAAAACCAGATTCCTTGATATCGATAACTCTGATTTTATTAGGTAATTCAGTCCAGTAAATTAAACATCAATAAGTACAAATATGTTCTTACATACCTACACAGACACTGTTAAAGTCATAACCTCTACATTTTATATACCATAGTCGGGTAAATAACGTAGTATCTACACAAATATCAATGACTACAATTATATTTGGCAACAGCTCAGTGAAATTATATTTACATAAAACACTCAGTGCTCATAATTTACTACTTACAAAATTTACAATGGACGACGAAAAAGGCGTAAAACAATGAGATTATAATCTATAACTACAATAAATAGTATCTATTAGGTTTTTAACCAAGGAACTGCAACATTCGCCCGCATTCATTCCTTACAGTTCACTTTACATTGCATCAGTCATTATTGACAAACTCGTACTGGCAATTGCACACCGCACAGCGTATGCACTATATTCAAATTCTGCATTGTTCCTTCAATGAAAAATTTACGTGGGAACTAAGTTGCCAGATGCATAAAATGCTAAGTGCGTGAGGCTTGCAACACTGATTAAAATAACACTATGGGAGACATGCGAACCTTTGTCTCGTAGCCCGCACTCCTGCCTGTTGTATTCGAAGCAGAAATTCTGTAAAATAAATGTAAATGTTGAAACTTTCTTAACGATACAGCTTTCAGAAGATAACAGTTTGGTTCTTGCATAATGATTTTAAAATTAAACTGGAAGGGGATGTAATTAAGGGGTACGCGGTGTAAACATAATTAATATTATTATATCTAGGTTAATATCAATCGATAGGTGCTTCACCGTGTTTACTATAATAGTTTCAGTTACAAAATGAACCAACATAAACCACTAAATATAAAATTTACAGCACAAGCCACAGTTTCTGAGTCACGAACGAAATCGGAAGAGTTTCCTGTCACGACATTGTCTCTTCGGCTTGGCTCTAGAAAACTCGTAATTTTGTGAAAGAAATAATAAAGTTTTGCGAGTTCGGAAAGCTCGGTTCTTTTGGTAAAGTACAAATCTTATACGTTTGCGAACCACCACTTCATACGCGTTGGTAGGAACTGTAGGAAGCGGACTGAGAGAAAATTCTGAAGATATACCTACAAGACTTTTCTCGAAACCGCAACACTGAATTTATTTTTCGCTACCCGATTTTCAGTTTGCAAGAAAAACCAAGTAAGAAAGGTCTAAGTTGTAATTAGTCTAGTTAGTGTCTCGCAAACAATCTTGGTCAAGGCTAAGAGGCTTGGGTCTTTTCAGTTTGTTTTAGGTAGTCGGTTGTAACTCACCCCAAAGATTGTTCGAGCTGAAATTCTCAGTCCGTAAAAGGCAGACTTATTTACCAACCTTAATAATGTTTGACGCCATCCTTTTCAGAAAAGCGCTCGTGAACAGCGCCGCTTCGTCGCCACAGGACCTCTGCACCGTCTCTTCAGAGCACATCAGGTACTCTTGGAATGAACTGAAATGAACACAACTTTATTAAACACTCCAAAAATCGAAATAACCTTTAAACTGCAAGGTATAAGGTCCAAATTTGCTGATCGCTTTTAATTTTAATATCACTGAATTTGCATAGAAGGAGCCTAATGAATTTTCAGATCAGAACCTGCTACGGTTATTAAAGTTTCACGCTCAAAAAGTAAGAATACAAGGGTTCGTTATAATTATCATTATAAAAACGGGTGGCTGGCAGAAGAGGGCGACACCTATTATTTCAACGTGCTTCTGCCGATACTGCAGAAAAAAATCCAAGATAAATATTTAATATGCAAGTGAAATTGCAAATTGCTCAAACAACGTTAGATTTGTTTAAAAAAAATAGTAGAAAGCTGATATTAGTAGTGGAAATCAAGATACAAAGAAAAAAGACAAGATGAATTGATTGGTTGAGAAGGGACTAATAATAATTCGTTGACACGCACTATTTGTTACATGATCATAGGGAACAGACAAGGTCTCATGACATAGCCAATACCCAATTGTAGGTCAAATTGACATCAAGAACATCAGATATTCTGAAGGTACTCACAGCCAAATAAACCAATCAAATCAGGTTAAAGGGCACTATCGGAATGAAGCCTAATTAGCTGCAGGTCAAAATAGTTGCTGACCAGCCAGGAGTGGTTGAGAAGATTTTTATTAGCCGTCTTTCAACCTGTAGAGAAAACAATACTAAGACGATTTATGGCCTTAAACCGGATTTCAGATTGCAGGTGAGAATTGGCAAATTACAATGTAAATAAAAGGTGGATAATAATATTGATAACCAGACCCTAGCCTGATCAATTAGGAGGAGGTTCTATGTTCGACTTCATGTTTTTGTTTTTTTTTTTATGTTTGTTCACCGATATCTCCGTGATTTGGGGCCCGATTTTGAAAAATATTTTTTTGTTTGAAAGAGTATGTTCCCAAATTGGTCCCATTTTAATTTAGTGAAGATCTGATTAAGGACTTCGAAGATATACAACAGAACTCTTCAATAAATAACGGCAAACCTCTCGGGATTGCTGCAATCGCATGTCTATTCATTGTTTATACCATTTCATAACATAACATCACGCCAGTACGCTCTTAAGGGGTACGCAGATCTCTCATTTCACTGGTTATGTTCAAGTTTCATGATATTTGGGTAAACTATTCTGGCGTTATAGGTACTATACAACTTGCCTATTAGGTAGGTACAACTAAAAAGTGAAAAATAACTTTATTTTTGGAAGTCGGTGTCCATAACGCAAAAAATTGGTACCTACCTAAGACACCGACTTCCAAAAAGTCTTTTTCTCATATAGATATAAAACGAGCCTGAAACTCATTATTTCATAAAAACGTGTCTTTTTAACACCGTCAAAACAATTTCCAGGCATTAGAAATAAATCAAAGACATGATTTACATACAAATATAAACTCACGCCTTTTTCCCATGGGGGTAGGCAGAATGGCAGGCACGATTTATGAAAGAGTAAATTCATAAAAATCATCAGCTATTCATGTAGATGAAGAAAAAATTTACTGCTATTTTTAGGGTTCCGTACCTCAAAAGGTAAAAAGGAAGCCTTATAAGATCACTTTCTTGTCCGTCTGTCTGTCTGTCTGTCCGTCCGTCCGTGTGTGTGTCACCACCGATTTTCAAGCTTTTCAAGATTTTCTGATTTTTTTAGCAAGTTGAAATTTATACCAGATACTGAGGTCTAAAGTCCCTATTAGGTGTATTAAAATCAAGGTCCTGAGACAACACGATAAAAAGATATGGGCAAAATTAGATTTTCACGAAAACTTGTAAGTACCTAAATTTTCCTGAATTTTCAACTTTTTTTATTTTTCGGAGTTTTCTCTTGTGCTGTAAGACCTGGCTTTTAACCAAAATTTACAATTCTAAGTCAACCGGAAGTACCCCATTAGGTTTTAGATCGAAAACCTATATGGTAGTTCCCGTTGAATTATGTTGGTGAATGTAGCTGTTTGTACGGAACCCTCGGTGCGCGAGTACGACTCGCACTTGACCAGTTATTTTTCTCATTTACAATTTTTCTTTTTTCAAACCTCCAATAACGGCTGAATGCTTGATGTTTTAAAAAGATCAGGCAGAATACATCAAATTGGAGATAAATCTATTTAATTATCATTCATTATTAGGTCCCCGTTTACAGCAGATGTGCATGCATAATTGTCCATGTCAATCATTGCTATTGGAGTCAATTGACTTCTTCAATTATTGGGCAGTTAAAGCGTTCTGATGGTTCATTTAGACTGACGATATTTTTTATTTATATATACGATAGCATTCGAATATAGTTCACCAAAAAAGGTGAATTTGTGTCATTTGTGTTTTACAAATGTATTTTTTAGTTTAAGAAACACATCCAATCCAAAATATTAAATTTTATTATCCTCAGCAGCCGTTTTAAAATCTATTGTCTAACCGTTTTCCGGAATCAATGTCTATGATTATTTTATATATAAAAAGGGACATGTTACAGCAATGCAAATAGTAAATGGTACATTATTGTACAAGATAATCTCTGGAAAATAAGGTTCTATTACGATTTTTTTTTTGTTGAATAGTTACACTATCGAGATAAGCTACTTTTAATTTCGGAAAAACCGGCCAAGATGAGTCAGACTCGCACACGAAGGGTTCCGTACCATTATCGCTAAAAAAGGCAAAAAAATCACGTTTGTAGTATGGGAGCCCCACTTAAATATTTATTTTATTCTGTTTTTAGTATTTGTTGTTATAGCGAAAATTTTAACTGTCTAGCTATAACGGTTCATGATATACAGCCTGGTGACAGACAGACAGAGGGACCACGGAGTCTTAGTAATAGGGTCCCGTTTTTACCCTTTGGGTACGGAACCCTAATAAAAAGTCAGTGTCAAAAACGCTGCGAGTTGTCTGAAAAATTCCTGTCAAGACTATAATTAAAACTGCAAAAATTAATTGGAACTCAGTGGACGTTAAATGGGATACAATTAATGGTAGCATGTATGGCTTAAAATAAAACAAAAAAACCGGCCAAATGCAAGTCAGACTCGCGCACGAAGGGTTCCATTCCGTACCATTATCGCAAAAAAGGAAAAATAAACACGTTTGTTGTATGGGAGCCCCACTTAAATAGGTATTTATTTTATCCTGGTTTTAGTTTTGTTGTTATAGCGGCAATAGAAATACATCATCTTTAAAAATTTCAACTGCCTAGCTATCACGGTTCATGAGATACAGCCTGGTGACAGACGGACAAACAGACGGACCGCGGAGTCTTAGTAATAGGGTCCCGTACCCAAAGGGTAAAAACGGGACCCTACGTTTTTACCCTTTGGGTACGGAACCCTAAAAACAAAAGAAGGAAAAAGTCTCATTGCTATTTGTTATTTGGTTAATAAATTTGGTATAAAATGGTTTTCATCCATTAAACGGGTGACGCTCGCTCCTCGGATCTTAGGCCATAATATTAAATGTTGCTGCATAAAACCTTACAGGATCATTTCTCAAACAGGAAATATCTAAGTTAGAAGCACTAACTTAGATACTACTTAAGTATCAGAAAACAAGTCAAACAGCGTATGAAACTCTACAGCACAAGTTGTAGTTTGTACTTTGTAGACAGTTTGCGAACAATCGGTAACATGTATTAACCTACACGGAGTAGACTCTTGTAAGCGATGGTTAATTACCGGACGATCATGAGCGCCTATTACATATAAATTGGCACCTAATTATTGGTGTTCGTCGGCTATGGAACTTTAATGTTTGGATCCAATGAGATGCATCTATGTAACGTTTTATTTAGGTAGGTAAGTACAGGCTGTATGCCCGATAGGATTTCCCATTGGCAAAAATAACCTGGAAGAATTTTTAAAAAAACTAACTTGGTACTCACTAGCGCGTTTGATTGCGTTAATCATGAAACATTATTTTTTTAAACTTGAGCATTATGGGCTACGCCAATAAGCGTTAAGTTTAGTAAAATCTTATTTAAATGATAGACAGTAATTAGTTCAAATACACGGTGTCAATTCGTCGGGGTTAACTGTGAAAATGGGGATACTCCAGGGTGCAATTTTGGGTCCTTTCTTATTTTTAGTCTACATTAACGATTTACCCCATGTATTGAAAAACAATCTAAATATGGTGTTACTTGCTGATGACACTTCTTTGATTCTAAGGTAAATAGACGTACGAGTAACGTTGCCGATGTAAATAACTTCTTACGACAGGTTCAAAATTGGTTCACAGCTAATAATTTAGTTTTAAATGCTGAAAAGGCTAAGTGCGTAAAATTTGCCTTGCCGAATGTAAAAATACTGATTGTGACATTATATTAAATAGGGAGAAGCTAGAATTCGTCGATAAAACGGTTTTTCTGGGGATCGTGCTAGACTCAAGGTTATAATGGGGTCCTATTTAAGGAGATGAGATTAACATCATGACGGTACCTTGTCAATATATTTATGAAAACATCAAGTACGTTAGAAATAATTCACACGTTTTTAGTAAAAACGGCGACAGACATAAGTTGTTACTAGAAATAGGGACCAATTAATTCAAATAGGTTTCAGGCTGGCTAAAGTAGCATCATCTTTTATGGGATTTATAAAATGTTACAATAAAATACCTCCCCACATTCTAGAACTGAATAAGACGAAATTTAAAACTTGTATAAAACGCACACTATGCAGGCAAGCATATTATAAGTTGCTGATAAAAACTACTGCTGGTTGGCTGCATGCTGGTCCTGCTCCGCAGCCATTAGGGCGCAAAAACAAGTGATGGGCAGAAAAGTTTTGAAGTCTTGTTAGACCTGCTGAAGACTGTATGAATATATTTGTATTGTATAAACTCAATTTCTTTTAGTATTATATAACTGCACAGGACATGTGTGAATACTATGTTCCGACTGTAAATCTACCATTCACTGTACCTATGTGACGTTCATTGTCTTCTGTGAGTCCTGGCTGTTGAGTGTGTCATGCTCTCTCTAATGTCTCTCTGATGGTGGCACATGTGTTGGATCATTCGCTTCCCTTCATGATGGTTGAGCTAAGTGGTGCCGATCCATGCGTCATGTTCGTGAACGGGCGTCATCAGTTGAGATTGGTCATAACTTAGCTGCCTCGGCCTGTTATTGTATTTTTTTTTAATTGTTTGTTACTCTAGACGTGCACGTCTTTTTACATTGTTCTCACATATATGTATTTTTTTTCAATAAGAATGATGTAACCAAATACTTGTAATTAAAAGTGATGGAAAAGAGTGTCCGTGGAGTTTCTTGCAAATTCTTCTCCATTGAGACCTACTGACGCTTGCGTATTTGCAACTATAGTCATCTTTTTTTTTGGTTTGATAATTCAAAAGTACCTCTAAGTTTTATTTGAAATAAACAATTTGATTTTGATTTCTTGATCTTCTCTTGTGCACTTGACCAACTGATTAAGGGCGTTTACGCACTACATCCGATCAGTGTCCGTGAAATTTATGTACCGAAGTAGCCGTAGTATTTCTTGTAGGGAAGCTTACGCACTACATCCGAACTACATCCCTCATTATTCAGAACATTTTGAACTCGAGACGCAAATCACGGTCCACGGACACGGATCACGGACACGGACGTGTAATGCATAACCACCCTTAGGTTGTGCATTATCTGTCAGTGAATTAATAATATGATTCTTATTAAGTAGATGAGATAAATCACTGGATGATAGAGGATGTCAGATAGAGCAGACGCTTCATATAAAATATTGGTATGCACCTAAATATAGTATTCCAGTACTAGAAGCCTACCCCAACAAAGTTGGGGAAAGGCTAGGTATTTGATGAGATACAAAACGAATCTGTAAGAAAACACCTTTCAAAATGCCGTGTAATTTCATAACTTGTAAACGATACAATTATTATGATGCTGACTATATTTGTAACATCGGTTGGAATGTTATGTATATTGTAAAGATAACGAGCATACAATTTTTCACAGTAAAAACCCGTTAGAATACATTCATAATGTAAACAAAATGAAACATTAACGTAATGGAAAGAAAGTACGAGTAATGCTCTGTCTGCACTTAAGCAGAACTTCGTATCGATCCAATTTAGTATGCTCTTTGAAGCTTAACAGTGCACCAGCAAATGCAGAGTTAAATAAGCCTGTCCATGCATAATAATAGCAAGCAGAACTGGCCTTACGTTCCAGTGCCAATTTACTGCAGACTACAGCCAAGTCTGTGAGGAAATCGACATTCAAGTCTATGTAACATTCGAAATTTGAAATATGCCACACCACTTTAAATTCAAACGGACCAAAAACCAAAGACAGAATTCGCTTTTACTGATTGAGATGGAAAATTCAAAATTCTCTTTCGAAATTCTTTCAGTGTTCCGTTAAAATAAAGTAAACATTAGCTCTGAAATAAAATGCATGGTTTAATTCAGCCAGAGTCACAGTCGGCACAGTTCACGCAGTGGTTTTTTTTTCAGTGTGGAAATAGCACTGTTTTTGTTCATCTTTCCATTGTGTCAGTGCATGGCCAGCGATGTATAAATCCTCTGATAGTGTACGAATATTTTAACTAGAAAAAACCGACCAAACGCACAACATTCCAATGCAAATGTTATTCAGCTCACAAAAATACTACTACAGCAAAGTTTGCTGAAAATTACTAACATTATGCGAACAAAAACCGTCGTTAGCATCAAAATTAGAGAGAAATAAACGAAGAAAGAAAGGAACATCGTTTTCCTTTTTCACAAATCAACAAATGTCCGACAAATTGTAGATTCAATTGTATGGAATGGCGGGGATAAGGGAATCATTAACACACCGAAAAACTCTTAAGTACACCACTTAATCCAAACTGAATCTTAATCAGGGACTAATGGTGAGAGGAGGGGCGCGCAATGTCTTCCGAAAAGCCACCCAACATCAGCTTATCCAGGAAATGCTTCGAATTTACGTAAACCCGATAAAATTAATGATCGCAAACTCATTTAGATGAATACTACAGGAAAAAATTTAGAATTTTTCCAGCCTCCACAAATACTGTCGTGGCTCGTAAATATCAAACTTAATTTAACGGAATATTTGAGTTTCATTCACTGCGATCTTGTATAAAGACTCGGCCAAAATCTAAACCAGAAAAATTATATTACAAAGTCGACAGGCCCGAAGCTCGGCCGCGTTGTTAATTTACATGTAAATTGGTACAGATAAGTATTATTATCAGTGGAAATCACGCCACAGACAAGTAATTAGTTCGGGAGGTTGGGAGAGCAGTTCGATTTGTTGAATATTTTACTAACGCAGACTATTCAATATTCAGGACTCCTCCCGGCTCTTTGAAGTACCAACTCTCCAGGACTACTCTTGATAACTTCCATGACAGTTTAATTTGCGGAACTTGAAAATGAGTGACGCAGCTGCCGTTCCTCTTAAAAGATAGGTTAAAGACTCAAATTATAGAACAATTCAAGCTTGGTTCCTGATTATAAAAATAACAATGTATTTATGTATGAAACCATGTTGATTCTCAATAGATAATCGGCCTTGTCGGTTGCCAAAAAACAAAATCGCTAAAGCGACGGGCGCGCGTTCATAAACGAGTTTGTCCTACGCGTTCCATATCAAATTGGATGGATCTACACGAGATTTTTAATACATAATTATCTTTATGGTCTTGAGCAACACGTAGTAGCGCATCACACCAATATCACGTGCGTGGGGCGTCAGACTATTTAGTTAACAATAAATTATCGAGAAGGTTAAAAATACATTTAATTAGATGCCGCATTCTGATAACTGCCATAAAAGCCAACGAAAAATGAAAAGATTATTATCAAAGACAAAGATACTGATATCATAATAAAATACGACGACGTAAGCCCGTTATCTTCTCTGGCGTGATTTTATTTGCACTCAAGATGCATTACGAATATGCCAACAAGATTTAAATCTTAAGTCCCAAGAAAGTTTTTGAGCAAAACAATTCTGTTGTCTCTAGTAAGTCGGAGAATGGCGCACTTTGAGCATTTAGCGAGAAGTCTGCATTTATCAGTTTGGGTTTTACTGTAAGTGCTTCAACTCAAATAAAATCGGGACTTGTTGGAAACTTGTTGAAATGCGCTGTAGAAATAGCGGTCGATGTAGGGTTTTTTTCAGCGAATTATGCTTGCATTGTGACTTTATACATGAAGTAACAAATTGGCACAAGTATTCTGCTCTTTTACCCGACTAATGTAAAAGCAAAAGATTGCACATTTATAAATAAATGATTTACTAATGTCAAAACAAAACGATCAAACAAAAGTGTGAGTAAAGGCATTTGTTTTGTAAATTCTTTGGACGCTGAATTTCTGACGCAATATAAGCTACACAGATCCCAAAATCAGTTTTATTTTATTTTGCATATCCCAATATTGAACGATGTTCATTCTTATTTATACAAGTTCGCAGAATTGAGCAGAGCGATGCAAAACAATAACAAAAGATTGGATTGAGTTACCTCACAGTTATCTATATCGAGTGTAGTGAGGATTAGATGACAGTGAAACCTTGGTGCCAATATATAAACCTTTTACGAGCAGTGGAATAAAGAGAATAAAATCTTAATAATTATTGTCCCGTCAGGAACTTTGTAAAAGCCGAGAAAGATGAGTAAATTAAGTATCTTGACTTGACTCGGGAGGTTGTCCACGTGTTATGCTGTTAATACTTTCTAGCTAAAGGTACGTTAAGTACGTAGTGCTGTTCTGGGTGCATCGTCCTCACGTATATGAATTAATGTATGTATGTAAATATTGTCAAACACTTTTTTTATAGAGTGAGATGTGGCGTTTCTTGTCCGTTCTACTCCATAAAAAGCTACTTTTCTGAATGGACGGTAGAATGAATTATTATAAATTGTAATTTTTTATTGTTGACGTTCAGAAGTGCTGCTTAGTGGCCTAATTCAAATAAATAGTTTTGACTTAGACTTTGAATGTTCATTGTAAAAAAAATGATCATTGTACCGATAGTTGTGACAGCCTCGACCAACACCTTAGTAGGAGACTGGTTAGGCAGCTCGATCAAGGGCTTGATTCAGAAATCGGTATTTCTAGACATAGCTCGTATTGTTAGAGTTGCTCTCTACGGAACCCTGACCAGTAGCTTTGACCCTGTACCCAATACCGGCAGCCTAATTGCGTAAGTGAATTCTGCAAAAGGAAACAAGTCGATTCTTTCAAAGAATCAGAATCATTTCTTTCAACTTTTTCGGTATTGCGAAACTAATTTGGAAAGCTAGCGTTAGCTTTCCAAATCCTCCTTTGAGTTGAAAACAGACTACTTAGAGATACTACGGAGTAGAAGATATGTGACATTTGCATTACACAATACCAATAGTGAAGTTTTATCTCGATTCTTCCGCTTTCATTCATTCTTTTACAATCAATTCTACGTCAAAATATTGGTAATGAAAGGAGCATAACATTTCGTTTCAGAGTGTATATTACACTCTGAAATACGAAAAGTCTTTTTTGGGAAGGTTCCAACTTGTTTGCTTTGCAGAATTCACTTACGCAATTAGGCTGCGGTCGGCGGTTCAATCAAAAATGTTATTTATGCTTAAAAAAAACAAGTATATTAAATAAATAAACAAGAAATTCTCCCATCCCTTCCCGAAACAGTTCTAAGAATCAACAAAAACAATATTGGACAGTTTTGGCACCAACAACATACTACGATCACCAATACCAATGCCAATACGTACCTAGTAATTACGTGAATGGGATTTTTATGACGCACTATAAAAAGGTCCATGTATCGAAGTGGAAACATACAATATACATCTGGCATTTTACAAGATGGAAGAAACAAGTTTAAGGCTGCGTTTCCATCAGAGATGTGCGAAGATGCGTAGAGAGGGATGTGCGTAAAACATACCAATAACATTAGTAGCTCTAACTACGAAAATACAAAGACCTTATACGAAAAAACTAAACTATTAAATATTAGACAGCTTTACATCTACTACACCTGCATTCTTATTAAAAACATAACTACAAACTAACATACAAATAAAGAAAAAAACAATGTCATATAACCTGAGAAATAGATATAAAAACAAACTAGAAGTCATCAGCGTACGCACTAATTACGGTAGAAGGACTATATTATGTGAAGGAGCACAGCTGTTCAATGAATTGCCGGACGATATAAAGGAGTGTCATAACTTAAATACATTTAAGAATAAGCTTAAGATACATGTATGTACATTATAACTTCTAAGGCTCTGGAGGAAATTGTATTTTACTGTATTATTATAATTATTACTCTGTATCTCATAATAAGCGAATTGTAAGTTCTTATGAGAAATAAATTTCTTTAAACCGAAAATGAAGCAATATTCTATGTATTTGTCTAGATTAATGCTTTGACAATACTATCATCGTGAATAGCTGAAGAGTAGAATTATCTTCCGGAGTCTATATGGTGCATGCTAGGTCTTTAAATCAGGAGTGAATAGGTTCGTTCTGGGTAATCGTCTCTTGCTACATCGTCGACCACATCATCACTTACCATCAGGTAAGACAGTGGTAAAACACACACAAGCATATTTTTTTATTGCTCTTAGTATGCCTTGCTACGCATTTTCGCATATATAACTGTAACGACATATATTAAAATGTTATTCACTTACCAACAAACAGTTCTGAGGTGATCCTCATGGCTTGTCACCAGTCCTGTCTGATCAGTCTGGTACTGATCTCCTTGCTGATGATTATTTAGTGTCATCAGCGTCACCTCATAGTTCTTGCTACACGTTTCATAGTCCGACCTGACCATCTTCACACAGTCAGCGTGTTTCAAGTACTCATCCTGGTAATTGCCTCTGGTGCATAGCTCTTGAACCACGTCGGTGATACCAGCGTAAATTCGACGGAACATAACTTGTTCGTGCTTTTCCATGCAGACGTTCGTGAAGTTGTCTATGCATTTTATTCCCAATCGGAGCTCGCTGTAACAAAATTTTCGATTAGTCAATATTTTCTGGGCTGAGGATAATGCCTTGTGGAACCCATAAATGTGAATACTTGACGTAGGGTTAGAAAGGGCAATTTGGGTAAGCAAGAGATTATAACTCGCCTCTTTCAGCTTGATAATCTTACTAATTTTATAAATGCGGAAGTTTGGATGGACAACCTTTAAGTTTGTTATCCAATCACGCCAGAAAGGCTGAACGGATCTGGATGAAATTTGGCACAGATATAGACTATAGTCTGGAATAGGCTACTTTTTATCCTGGATAAATAAACGGTCCCCGTAGGACAATTCCTACATTCATTATCCCTCCTTTGGTGATTTATATATTTTTATATTTTTGTATGATAAAGTGCGATATAAAAATCTGTATGTTCAGAAATCTGGCCAAAATACTACATAAAAGTAATATTGTAATGTAGCAATACCAATACGTGGCAATTTGCAAACAATCTAAGCAAAACCTCCTTTGCTTGTCGGAAATCACTAAGCAACCCATCATTTCCAATCATAAGTTGTTCCTGGCTGTGTTAGCTGCCTTATGAGGGTTAATCCCTTAAAAAGGGAAAGAGCGTGACTTTGTACATTTATCATCCGCGACCCACCATCCACCATTATAATTTACCAGAGGGCTAGTGGGAATTTCTCCTTTAGACCCAAACATGGCTTATGTATTATGGATCGTGTTTTCCGTGTTTCAGATCGATCCTTATTTTCAAACACGGTTTTTGTAAGCTTTGTATACAAAGGTATTTTACATATTTTACACACATATTACCATAACTCAAACATTCACGCTTGTATTCCTTGGAGGGGTAGACAGCGTTGTTTATAGTACTCGTAAGTCTACGTTTTGTCTTTTCTGTTAAAGTCCCCAATATAGTTATATGTAGCTTGAACATATACGGGTCTACTGACTTTGACTTTGACAAACGCGAACCTAACAATAATAAAAACTTGTTTACAAAAAAATACAACTTCCAAATACAGAGTGCCAATTTCGGCAGTCGGTGTTCCTATTTTCGTTTCTTCGTTTTTTGACACCGACTTCCGAAATTGAAGTTAGTTTGCACTTTCTAGTGTTTTTATTTGGAAGTCGGTTGTATAATTTTGTAAAAAAGTTTTATATTTTTTACTTTTTAGTGGTACATAATGGATAATTTCTATAGTAAGGTACGTATAATGCTCACAGTGATGCCAGAATAGATTACCCGAATAACATGGTGGAATGAGAGTGTACCAGAGTGAACTGTACCTCTGCTCTAAACGGGGACATCTGTGTACCCGTTTAGAGCGTACTGGCGAGATGGTATGTTATGTAATGGTGCAATGTAAACAATAATAAACAGACAACAGACTTTTATTTTATTTTTATAATTAATTATTGAAGAGTTCTGTTGTATATATCTTCGAAGTTCTTTATCAGATATTTACCAAATTTTAATAGGATCAATTCGGAATAAACTTCTTTTTTTTTCATATCCGTTTATATGTGACGGAGTTATGCCCAAACTTACATAATATATAAATATATCGGAAATAGGAGGGCTATCTTCAATAATACCCTCGGTCTGTGGGCATATCGTGGGTATGCGATGCACAAAGCAGGTAACTTTTGCCGTTTTAGAGATAGTTCTTGTTCCAATTTTATCAAAGCAGCGGATTCGGCCACCAATCGTTTCGCTTTTTTCCAACTTAAACACACTTGTTCAAGTTCACACACGCCACTTTAGGCTACTTCTCATCTCCTTTTTCTCACAACTCTTTTTCAACTCCCAAAACGCGCGTCCGCGCGTATCTTTTTTAACTTCACGACACAATATGGCGGTAGAAACCCACTCTAGAGAATCCGTATAGACTTCAAGAACACATCCGGCAAAGTAAGTACTGCTTGTATTATCCAATCCAAATCGAGTATTTTGGCATAAGAAAAATAAAGTGTTGTCAATCGAATAAAATCGAACTGAGAATTGATCAGAAGCTAAATGTTGCCAATTAAACAAACCTGAAGTAATAAGTTCACAAGCGATATTTACTTGTTCCTGATTACTAATCATTTACCTTCCTCCGATAAATATATATACATCCGAATTGAGAATCTCCTCCGTTTTGGGAGGTCGGTTAAGACAACATAATATACGGAACGATCTCGAACACTTTACATCATTCCTTTTATAATAACAATTGTGCCTATGACCAGAAACTATTGCTCCTGCTAGCCCCATTCAAAACCGTTTAGCTGCAGATGAATTATAGGCAAATATAAAGATGCATTGCGTTTTATTATCCACAGAGAATGCAAACTTATGAACGTATGGAATAGGTACGTAGGTACACCATTCAGTTCATGCTGCTATCATCAATCCTCCTAACGAGTCACCGTGGCATATGGAAATATTCAAAACAATGTATAAAGACGCATTTAGTTCTCGTTACAAATACTTAGTAATTTGATGTACCTACTTTTACTATCCTCCGAGACCGTAACAAATTCTTTAGATAGATTTGATGGTACTATTAAACCAAGCTTACGTACGCAATACGGTACGCCGTAAATCGGAGGACACAAGCATTGCCTTTGACAAAAAAAAACCGGCCAAATGCGAGTCGGACTCGCGCACCAAAGGTTCCGTACAAACAGCTACCCGTAAAATAATTACGTAACATTACTGAAGTTGAATGAAAGCACCGCACCACAATTGCTGAAACGAAAAAATAACTGGACACAATTAACTTTGGAAAACTTTTGTCCCCATACATCGACATCAGTCCCGGTCCTTTAGTTGGAAATAAGGCTAAATAGTTTAACATTCTTTTTTTTTATTTAGGTACAAATATTTTGGTGTTCGGAGTTCTACTATGTTCTTTATTTATGCTATAAGCTATGCTTTTTACCAAATTTAATGATTCTAGGTCAACGGGCATTACTCATATAAGTTTTAAATACCTTGCGATTCGTCAAATTTGAAACATAAACGGCGGTATCTTTTGATTCCGTTGATCTAGACAATTGTTTTTTTTCACAGCCCCAAGGGGTTGCAGACTTGATTATAAGATAATCATTTCAATTTGATACCACCAGGCGTTCCAGAGAAAAAGGTAAAGGGCACGGAAAGACAGAAAGACAGACAACGAAGTGATCCTACAAGGGTTCATTTTTCTTTTTTTCTTTTGGCGAACGGAACCCTAAAAAGGAATCTAATTTGGTTACACATTCCAACTTTTTTTAAATTTAATATTCGTAGGTAAATTGTACTACCTATCGCGTTTGTGAAATATAGTTACCGCAAAATTATCCATCGGATATGACTAACATAAATTGGCGCTGCTGGATAAGCATTGATAAAATTTTGAATCTAATAAAAAAATATGTTCGAGATTAATTATCTATATAGGTACTTTATGTATTTAATAACTTAAAAACAATGGAAATATAAAAAAGCCCAACCCCACAACTATATATAATTCAAGTGATAAACTCCTATGAATGAATATTAGAAAACGGGGAATTCCCATCAAAACATTACATTCACAAAAATATAGCCCCAAGATAAATCAAGCAGATGAACAGACAAAACGAACATTTATCGTATCATAATATAATTTATTGCTACAAATACATTACAACAAACAATCGTATCGTATGCCCAAGAATACTCTTGGACCACAGCCAAAACAAACGCACAACGAGGTGTTACAAAAGTTACCGTCCGTATTGGGCATGCTAATATCTCGTAATTTTCAATGTTTGCCGACCCGACCGCACTAAAGTGCTTCATTGGCCATTCAGCTCTATGAAGCCGCTGAAGCGCTGACTGAAGTCCGACAACTAGTTTCAAATTGCTATTTACCGCAAACAAGAGTACTAAATTAAGATGAGCTAACTGCGTACCGACCGCGCCATTCCAGCGCTGGAAGGCTGGAAGTTACCCGTCCCTGACGTAACCAACTCTTTAGCCAAAGTTACTTTCGCTAAGTTCTTGGTTGAGCGTAAATGAGCGAGATTGCTGCACCGTGATATCGTTGAAGTGAAAAAGCGAGCATTCTTCCGAACGTTTTGTAATTGGAAATTATAGGGCAACTGTTATTTGAGCTTTCTTTGGTGGTTTTAACTTTCATTGTATAACTTTAGCAGGCGTATTATTAAATTCGTGAATTATTGATTGCTCTTGTCTTTTGTTGCCGTTGTTCGATTATTGATTTTTCCTAATCACTTTTGGTTAAACCTTACAGTCCCGTTTGAATAAATTAAATATGCACTACACAAATTGGACCATAGTCAGTTGATCTTATTGTTTCCTCTTAACATTTATAATTGTGAGGCAGTTATTTAAATATTATATGTATAGATAATGAGAAATTACGGATAGTATTAATTTATACTTAATTATAATAATTTACCTTGTCAATTAAGCAATATCCGCCATCACCTCTGTTTGCATTATTTACACCAATTAAACAGACTTCATACGTGCTGTTTATAGATGCAGCATTAATTATAGTTGCAGCATTAATTATAGTTCCTAGAAAAGTTGATTAATTAACTTACACGCAACTCTTGTCCAATTCCTCTCGTGTGAGCGCAAACGATATTTCTGGAGAGCTTAATACGGGTAGTGCCATCGAACATCTTTGCAGTAGATCCTCTTCCCTGTTGCAGTGGCCTTTGAGCGCTCCTGCTGAAAAAAAAGAAACAATCGAATATTTACACGTTCATTCCGATGCGAACTCATAATAAATATTGCAGACGCAGTGTTTGCTCAGGTGGTGGAGCGAAATATCGACCGTCGACATTTTATATAAAAATATTATGGCACTTTCACTCAGATTCGTATTCTGTTAATATATCCATTTTAATAAATCAAACTGTTATATTAATTTTGAATGAGTGAACTCGAAAGTTAATAATAAAAAATTTAAAACTTACAAAAACAACTTTCATTATTCTATGTTAACCCGAAGTATTAATCTTTCTGACCCCTGACACTAAAGTGGCAGAGAACAAGTAAAATAACATCTTCTACAGAATATTTCAGTGTACCTTGTATTTAGTTAGGTGAAAAGTTTAAATTAACTTTTGTTAAAGTCTCTTTGAAGTCTAGAAACTTATAATTCGGAGCCTACTCCGGGATTACGAACAGGATCGGTAGACATCTTTTAAAAGGGACCCAAGGTAGTACAATTAGTAAAACTTGGCGAAGAATTACTTAATTGACTGGTTAATTAAGGAAAATCTATTGTTACTGCCAACCATTCAAACTCTTTTTTACTTTACTCTCAGCTATAGACCACCTGTTGAGATTTTT
This sequence comes from Anorthoa munda, assembly GCA_945859665.1. NCBI lineage: Eukaryota > Metazoa > Arthropoda > Insecta > Lepidoptera > Noctuidae > Anorthoa > Anorthoa munda. The sequence continues at coordinate 2,013,616 of OX243913.1, forward strand.
AAACTAGCAATGTTAATGGCGAAAATGGGGCCTAATCTAGATCCTTGTTATATATCCCGTGTGTTTTCAGACCAAGAATCTGAGTCACACATTACAATATGACCTTATCAAATATATTATAGCGTGGCGCCTACAATACGAAACATTGACCTATTTGCATATTTTTACTCGTAGTTTAACAAACTACCGCTTTTATGACTTTTGACTCCTGTTCTGGCATTAATGGTTAAACACAACACATTAATTGACTTATTAACGCAATAGATCAATCACATGACTCCATAATACGTCACTACAATGAGCAATATTGACTACGAATCCTACAGTGAATTATTTGTATTCAAACTATCCCCCAGATTCACTTACACGAGACAAATTGAAATTTAATTCATCCGTTCTATTCTTGAGCAGCTGTTCGGCATTACTTTGTCGAACTACTGATAAATGATAGCCCACCTATTGGAAACTAGTGATGAATGATGGTTCTATTACACAGTGAGAGGCAGCTGCTGAATACTAAAACGAATGACCAAATCGTCTTCAAAATCTCATCTATCTTTGTCGAATGGTGCTTCCACGATTTTTATTTTTTATGTTTTATGTCAAGATGATTTTGCTTTTAATTGTGTATTTAATGTAACCGTTTAATTAGCCATTTTGACGAAAACAGTAAACAAATAGACTCCTAAATGTCGTATGCGGAAGACGCTATATATAATATATGCACATTTTGGAAGACCTTGATATGGAACCGTTTTTGATTAACTAAGAATTATGCCAAATCTACTGTCTTGGTAAGTTGTTTACTCGTTTATTCCAATGCTAATATGCTTCCCGTTTACATCAGTCCTGTTGCGTTAGAAAGTGTTGTTATCTAGTCCTATTTGTGCGCATGCGCGCGACACCCACGCCCGATCGCGTTTCACGTGGCGTCCACGCAATCAGCTGTTTACTCATATGAGATTGTATCGGAAAATTTTAGAGAATCTTTTTTTTTTGTAGTACGGCGCGGCGTTGACCTTAGAGACTTCATTCTCGTCTATCAATATATGTGACCTCATTTCTTGTTCTAGAACTGCAGTAGGCATATTGATTGCTTTTTCATGGATATGTTATCTCCGTCATGTATACTTTCGAATAATTTATTGGCCTATGGGCAAAAAATAAGAAAATGAGTCCCTTCACAAATTGGCAATGGCCTCGAACGTCATCTGACATCGTGTATCCTGTCAAACAGGTAGTTATTTTTAACAGTGCCGTTCTTAGCACTATGCATTCCGATGGTGTAGTGGGGAGCCGAGCCCACCACGCCGCCTGCTGCCATTGGCTGGCTGATATCGTACGATGTTTTTGCTTGTGTGCGTATCGTGTACACATTGTACCATACTCTCTCACTCAATCGAAGCATAATCGTCGAGCAATTTAAGAAGTATAGTATACACAGCTGCCTGATTGAATTGCTCCGATGCCATAGGAAGTCATTCTTGCCTTGACACGATGACGTATCTGCTCTATTTGTTTTGATTCATCATTAACCTCTTATTATAGGAGTACCGTAGTCAGCGTTTGCGTTGTGTTTTTATTTAGCTTAGTCAGATAACATTGTTGTGTAGGTATTTCTCACGATTGTATGAGTTTTATTATCTCAAGTACCTGTATGTTACTCACGGTAGCTGGTATAAGAGTAAAATTTTCCTATATTGTACCTACGAGAGACGGAAAAGGTGTTATGGTTCTCATTTGTCAACGTCTTGATCTTTCGTAAGTTCTAGAACTTTCCCAATACCTCATTCGATATTGTAATTAGTTGTATAAGTAGAGCCAATTATATATTTTGTTGGGAACAAGGAGACCTTATACAGACATTGATGACTTCATGTCACAAATATTCAAGAGCCTTATTAGAGCTCCTTATAATTTTGCATCGAGATTAGAGACAGTATTCCACAGGCACCTGTTGTGATAAGTTTACAGATTAATATAAGTCTAGAAATTACTGCAGTTTTAACTTAGTTTCTATTTCTAAATTCTTTTTGTGAAATAAATATGTACCTACAAGGGACTAATAAAATAAATTAAAATCCTCAGACTAAATTAATCCCCACAGTACGATTTCAGATTAGAATTTTTAATTAATAAAAAACAATGTCATTTCAGAAGCTGAATTAAAGTTAAAATTCAGAGCAGAAAGTCTGTCCAATGTTATAATGGTAATTAAATCGAAAAAGTAATTTCGACTATAAGACAATAAGAAGGATTTGAGTGTACCTTTATAAGAATCCTTGTAAAAGTCTTTTCAACTTTTCTTCTTAGATTTAAAGGTCATTAACGTTATTTCAGACAAAACTTATTTGAGAGTAAGAATTGGCTGATGAACGGGCTATATTTTCGGGGTTATAATGAAAATTTACGTTGTCATTCTTATCTATTTTAAAGGGTTATATTTCTGAAGGGTGACATTAATGTCAGCGTTTATTACACGAACGCACTATCTTGGAGTGATAATGACATTGATAACGTGAGTAAATAATATTTCAAATCTACAGTAGGTTACGCGTATAAAAGCTGTTTACCTGAATGTTGACTGGCCTATATTTGTAGATGGGTAGTTATGTCTTAAGTGGGACCATTCTGAAGTAGCTGCGCGGTACGGAGTGGGGTGTATTTATTTATTTATTAAAACTTCATACAACATAAATACATAGGAGGATTTGGTGTTGCCGCAGACGCCCCGGGCGTCGGCGGAGGGCGGACAACGCGCTCTTCCAGCCCGCCTAAATGGGTCCAGGGGCGACGGACTCCGTCGCCCCCCACACATCAGGACCCGAGGTGGTGACGCGTAGTGTTCCACGCGCGCCCCTCTGAGACGTCGCGGGGGGAATCCGACACCTCCCTCCCCCCCCCCCCCCCCCCCCGAGGAGGCGGGCCGGTACTAGCTGCGGAAGTATTGTTGTTCCCGCGACCCCCAGCGTAGGTGTGAGATGGAACACCGGGGTGAATTTTAGTCAGTACGAGTCTGACAGAGCCCTCCGCCCTCCAAAGGGCGGAGGACATCCAATGAGGATTTTCCACCCCGGAAAAAAAAAAGTGTAGTAACCTGTCAGTTGATAGTTCGCTTGTTAGCTTAGTTCAATTGTTGGGTGTCAACATCTCTCTTGCTACCTTAGGAACTGTCTCAGTTAAACGGTCTGCCTCTAGTGTGATGCATACGTCACAGTATTCAATTGAGTCGACTAGAAAATTTACGGTCGTTTAATATTGGTCCCTTTAGGTTCATCCACGTCTATCTAAGCTTCCATCAAGGTATAATTAGTACTTCAGTGGCCATGTGTATATTCTATCTTTATGTACATATACCTACCTATATATATACATATTTTGGTTTGTCTTTCTATTATGTTGCACCTGCCATGGCTTGTCTCTGCATCGACCTGAGGCCGACTGGTATAAATTGTGGCTCGCTTGCGCAACCCAGGATTATCTTACTACCCGGTTACTACGGTGCGCCGTTCTCCCTACCTTCTACGGCCTTTACGGGGTCGCCACCGTCTGATCATCTGAGAGCGGACGCGGTGGGGCCGCAGGAAAGGTCGCTATCCCCTGCGCCCGAGAAGTTGTAGATGGCGGGGCTACTGATCTGACCCGTCACAGGGTGACCAAGGGTGTCATTACACGGGGTCGTCTGGCACGCATGTGCTGGTTTGGTCCCTAGGGTGGTCACGGAGTGCAATATGTTCTGGAGAACCGGTGATGGGGGGTCTCCCCCAGAGGAGGGTCGGGTAACGGACAGCCACGGTGAGTTCGTGTACCATAAGCGGCACAAGAGGAGAGACCATGGAGTTTTAGTGGGTTGGAGTCCCACATAGCTGCGCTATATCCCCGTGGTGATGCCCCATGAGCATTTCTCTAAGCTCAAAAAGAAAAAGGTTATCTTCCTAACTCCGAGTTAGTAGTTTAAAGTCCCAAAATAGAGAAAAATTGGCGAGAGTCGCTCACTCAAAGATTAAAGATTTTAAAATCAATCCATGGATTGGAATTGGCAAGGTGGAAAAATGTGATTAAAATGTCAAGATCAGAAGGTTTGGTGAAAAGATTTTTATTGGAGTATTATTAGCAACGAGATTTCGGTAAAAATTCTGATCGTAAGACAAAAATCATGTACCTATTGGATTTCAAAACAACTGCCTCTTTTAACGTTACATAATTATAATCAGAGTGTAGATAATTTTGTTATGAGTTTACTATTCTACTCTATTCCAATCAAAACTGTTATCGAATTACACCTTTTTTTTCTTTTAATTGCGATAATCCCACCGTACTATTCCCAAACCACTGCAACTCCTGAAAACCAGAATCAACAGTGGCGACCACCAGACAAGCGCCGAGGCAATGAAGCTCGACGACGTCCCGGAGAATTTAACTGTCTTGTATCCCACAACGAAAGAATAACGGAGGAGTAGAAAAAAAAAATAACATTGAACACCTCATCTTCAATCAAATGGCGGCATTTGATTTTATTGTATCTACATGGGGTTATCTACTTTTATTACACATTGAACTTTTTAAACAAGTGTGTTATCTGAACTGGGTGGCGTGATCGGTACGCTGTTTTACAATAGGTGACACAAGCAATCAAATGCCTTTACAGTTAAGGAAAATATGAATTAAATACGAATTACTACCACGCTTTACCAATAGGTAAATGATTTTTCCAACTTTATAGCCAGTCTACGTCATGTCTTCTTATCTCCGTCTCGTATGGGCCCGAGTCATATCTGTAACCTACTTCTTCCCAACCAATGACGTATAATATGGTGCATCATTGCTACTTCCAATATTCCACAAAAAGACCTTGAAAAAAAAGTTGTTAGTAAAAATCATGCTGTGTAGTCGGAGGATACATCTGGTTTTGGGTAGCTAGCACGCGAACATGTATCCTCCGACTGCTCAGCATGTTTTTTTCTTGTTTATGTCTTTGTAGTTCTCTTTTTAAGCAGTCGGGTATTTTGATTTTTTTAATAATTTTTTTTATTTATAACTTTTCAGTTATTTTTTTTTTAATTAGGTACATTTAAACATATAAGTATTATATATTTTTGAAATCACCTCCTTAAACCCTTTATTTTGATATCCCACACGAAAGGTTCGGAAGAAAAAAATATTTATTTTCCATTTTCATTGTAGGCAGTACACTCGCAGGGTTAAGACGAATCGATTGACGAAAGAATCATCAAAATCAGCCTACGCGTTTATTCTCTTGAATGCCACATAGGAACATACATACAAACATACATACATAGACTGATAAACACATTACCCTTCATATATATATAAAAGTGATAAAAGTGACATTTTACGTAATCAGCAATGAAATTTACTGCAATTAATTTGGCCTCGCAAATCTTTCGTTAATATCGCTAAGATAACATTTTAAAGATAATAGGTATTGGTCAAGGCCGAATTAAATGAGGATGCCATATCTACGTACCTACTGTTAAAACAAGTACCTACTTAATCTTTTTCTTTTTTTTTACATTTTTTATTAAAAAAAGTATTATGCCACGAGAAACAAAAGTTTGTTTATCTAGTAGTAGACACGCTTCGATCGACAAATCTATCGAACACGTAATTATGACACGATATCTTGCGAAAGTACCCCGATTCAAACAGTAAAACGCCCATATCTTTTGAACGGCTAAGGGGAAAGGGGGTGAAATAGGGGATAAAAGTTTGTATGAAACTTTTTATTAAAAAGTCATCTGTAAGATAAAACACGGATCACGCGAACGAAGTCGCGGGCGAAGTGCTAGTTTAATAATAAAAAGTCCTGAGTAATTTATCAACGCACAGGCCTCTTGGACCCAAAAAGCTGAAATAGTTCACAGAAATTATCTGTATTATGATGTCTACGAGGAAGGATATTTCGAAATTAAGCTCCAATCGGGATGAAAAGCAGTACACATTTTTTTAAGGAAAATTTGTATGTGGTCAATCTTTTATAATTTGTACACGAAAGACGCCGCGGCCTAAAGCTGGTTCTTAATAAGCTGAAATACAAAGCGTATAATTAATATTCTTCACTGAAGCCCACAAAGCATAAAATTTCCCCACTTTTGAAAACTAATGCATTTAAAGAAACTCATTCCGTATTTTGAATATATTTTCTCCTTCGGCGGCTTCAGCAAAGACTTTCGAAATGGTCGTGAACTCGTGATACAATTGTTTTTATTTCGAAACTCATAACTTCTTAAATACTCTTACTTATCCATCGATATTAATATTAATAAAACGGTAAAATTTTGTCTTTTAATTTTATTTTTTTAAAACGTCATCCCGGCAAAATCCACTGCTTCTACGGTGTAGGTTACGGAAGCGGAACCGCGGGCAAAAGCTAGTAAGACATAATCTAGTAATAGATTATCTCGGTATAGAAGTTGGCTTTCCGATGCACATAAGGCACGGCGCGGTGCTGTTTCTACCCGACTGCCGAAGGAGGGTAATGTGTTTATCATAGTCTTTGTATGTATGTTTGTTCCTATGTGGCGTTCCAGAGGCCAAACGCGTTGGCCGATTTTGATGATTCGTACGTCAATAAATTCATCTTAATTTTGCGAGTGTCACTGGCTACATTAAAATTGGAAAATAGAAAAATTATGGAGCCTATTTTTTTGTCCTCCTATCCCATTGGGTGGGGTATCAAAATAAAGGGTTTTAAGAGGCGATTTCAAAAATTTATAATACTTATATGTTTAAATGTATTCGAAAAAATGGTAACGAAAAATTTTTTTTTTATTTTTTATTAAAAAAACCAAAATCCCAACTGCTTAAAAAGCGAACTGGTTTTGGTCAGCCAGCTACAATATGTATCCTCCGACTGCAAAGCATGTGTTTTTTCTTGTTTACGTCTTTTTAATTCGCTTTTTAAGCAGTCGGTTTTTTTTAAATTATTTTTTTATGAGATTTACTACTGCGCAGCCATTGAAGCCATCTTCAAGGCGGCCAAGAAGTTTTCCGAGAACTTATATCATACAAGCTGATCGATCAATCGTAATTAATCGGCCATATGCGCATTACGTGGTTCACGTTCTTTGCCGAGGAAAATTCCTGAACGATACTATTAGAGATAAAAATTCGCAAACAACAATGTTTTGTGCGTAGACTTACGACAGCCTTATCGATAGCTTATCAAACTTATCAGTTACGGCGAATTAGATAGCGTGTGATTTATTATCAGGTTGATGGTCAGTTAATTGAGTTGGGCTAGGTAATGACTCATTTTTATCCCTCGACGGAAAAATAGGTGTGTTACAAGTTTGACGTGTGTTGCTGTGTATAGTGTGTCTGTATGTGGCATCATAGCTCCTAAACGGATGAACCGATTTTGATTTTGTTTGAAAGGTGTCTTTGTCGAGTGTTCTTAGCTATGTTTGATTAAAATCGGTTCAGCCGTTCAAAAGTTATACACATTTTACTCTTTGAATCTGGGTTTTTTCGCAAGATATCGTGTCATAATTACGTTTTTCGGTACATTGTCGATTGAAGCGACTACGAAATATACTTAGTAGTACCCTCGTACTCGCGTCGGGGAACCGCTAAGTAAATAAAATATATTGCTGAAAAAGATTATCACAAGGGAACATATTCCCGGGATAGAAGAAAAAGTATCATAAGTGCTATTCCAGACTATAATCTATCTCTGTGCCAAATTTCATCCAGATCCGTCCAGCCGTTTGAGCGTGAAGTGAAGAAGTTGGTAACAAACACACACATAATCTTTCGCTTTTATAATATTAGTGTAAAGTAGGATTAGGATAAGTAGGAGTAGGATTATTAAAACACCTAATTGCATCTTTCCTATTTACTTATTTTAGATACCTATCTAAAATACCCAGAAACCACGAAGTAACGTACCTACGTTACTTCGTGTTTTCTGGGTAGAACGCTGAACCTCCAGTTAAAATAGTATTTTTTACATCCATATGTACCTAAATACACAAATAAGAAGCCACAATTGTCAAAAGCATACTCATTAAAAGTTTCATCGCGCTCATAAATTTACCTCCGTCAAACTACACACAGATTTACCAAGATACGAGCAGACGAACTATATATGAGGTGAAGAAATCCACACAAAACGTTATTATGGAAACATATCAATGTCAAAGTACATAAAGGGCGGAATGATCGCGAAGCAAATCGTCCGTCCCAGTGATGTCTCGCCTCCCGCACCGGTCATTTGTCATAGAGCTCAGACGGGGTAACTTTTTGTTCAGACCGCTGACTTCATCCCAAGTTTTGAAAGGAAAACGAGCCTTATTATCGCACCCCGACACTAATGCCCTCATTCTTACCCGCTAATCGTCTCATTTGCGAATAATAAATTCGCAAAATTGCAATTACGGCTGAATCATCATCTTTTTGACAGGGACATGCGACATTATTACTAATCACTGTGATTTTTTATTTCGTAGACTAAACTGACAGCTGCCAATGACCTAATTTTTTAAAAATGTTGCCATCGCGGGGCATAGTGTTGTAGGTAAGACTCAATCATAATTGATTCATCGAATCGATGTCACATGACTTCTCAATTTAATTTTACTAATGGGTTAAATAAATGTTTTATGAATATAAACGTAGTATATTTAAATAAAACAGTATTCATACACATAGTGCATACACTTTTATTGTGTTTAATATGAAATCAACAATAAAATAAACGCGGTCGATAAAATGAAGTCTGACATAAATGAGTAGAAACTAAATAAGGGCCGCTGTTTTCTCAACAAATGTAATTTTTTGACGTAAAATAGTTCAATTTTCGCTCTACTTCAATTTTCGATCACTCAGGATAGTCAGGATACGACACTATTTTTATGTAACGATAAAGTGGCAACCCCCCAAATGTCAGTTTAGTCTACGAAATTTAAAATCAGAGTTAGTTAGCCGCCATGATTTGTAACTGAACTACGTTATAACTACAAACACACAGTTCACATCTAGACAAATTACTGTTTTCATTTATCTACACATATCACATTTGCGCGGAAAATGTTTAAGCCAGCCTCCTGTGGGTAATAAATTTGGATAAAACAATTTCATCTGACTGGAATCGCACCCCAAACTATGCGGCTTACCTCATAAATCCCGATTAGCGAAGGTTGAAAGAATGAATCAATAGATTATCCTGCAATAATATTTGTTCAACAAATAACGTATGTATCTTGTTTTACTGGATTGCGAGTTATTTCAAAATATTCCATTTAATTAATAACTAAAATGTTCAAGGGTTGTTATAAGTTTGACGTGTGTTGCTGTGTATCTATGTGTCTGTCTGTGGCATCATAGCGTCCAAACGGGGAACCGATTTTGATTTAGTTTTTTTTTTTGTTTGAAAGGTGATTTTGTCGAAAGTGTTCTTAGCTATGTTTGAATAAAATCGGTTCAGCCGTTCAAAAGTTATGGGCATTTTACTTTTTGAATCGGGGTGTTTTCGCAAAATATCGTGTCATAATTACGTGTTCAATAGATTGCCGATCAAAGCGTTCAGACGTTCAAAAGTTATGGGCCATTTTACTGTTTGAATCGGGGTGTTTTCGCAAAATATCGTGTCATAATTACGTGTTCAATAGATTGCCGATCAAAGCGTGTACTAAATAAATTATGTAGCATGAAATAAAAATTTGTCGGGAGCTATTATAAATTTTGAAATTTTACTTGTATTTCAATTGAGTTAGTGTTCCTTTGTTCCCCAACTTCTAAGTGAAGTGGAAACAATTAAGTCTTTGAAGAAAAACTATTTGAATCAAGTGCTTGGAAAACCGGCCAATTCATTCAATTGAGATGAGTTCAAGCATCTCCTTACTGAAAATTACTGGAAACAATTTTAATAGGACTGTTTTGATTAAAAAAATACCGTGTGTTAAATTGGACTATGTAGCTTGAATTTTGGCTATTTATTTACATTTTGGCTCAATTGTAAATTTAAAAAACCCTACTTCATCAATATAACACAAACTGAATTAAAATAGTGTGTATACGTGCTTCATAATCTGTAAGAAGGTAGGAAAATATTATTGCTAGCTTAGCTGACAATATAATGGAAACATTTTCACAAAAATTTTATCGACTTCCAAAGCATAAATAACTTACGTTACGGAAGTCGGTGTCTTTGGTACCTATTTTCTTTTTGTCGATTTGCGACACCAACTTCCGAAACGACTAATGTTTGCTCTTTTAAGTGTTTTGCTTTGAAAGTAGTTTATTTTTTTGTTAAAAAAATGTGAAAAAAGCTTTTTCTCAAACATGCTTGGAAATTTGAGCATTATTTTGACAACCTTCTTCGAGATAAATCTGTCGTGTAATTTAAAAATGGAACGATCTTTTACTCCGAAACATGGCAACCAAGGAGGTAACTTATCAAACATTTTATTTAAATTTCGAACTGGCCTGTTTATAGAAAGCTGTTTATAGAGAAAAAAAAAAAGGAACACTTTAACACGGAAATAATTATTGTTGTTCGTCATTGATTTCGAAAAGTAATTGTATTTGACAAAATGAGTTCTAGGTGCTACTTAGTTTTAATTTCCGCGCATTATTTGAGAAAAGCCACCCATCCCACCCATACGCACCAACCGTTTTGTGAATACTTTTATTATGCGTACAGCAAAGGAGTGGAATTCCCTGCCGGAGTCTGTATTTCCTGATAGCTACAACCTGGGAGTCTTCAAGTCAAGAGTAAATAGGTTTTTTTCTAGGCAAGCGTGCTTTATCGTCGACCACATCATCGCTTACCATCAGGTGAAATAGTGGTCAAGCGCAAGCTTATCAACAAAAAAAAAAGCTCTATACAAGCCCTGGCCACAACTAGACATTGATGGACTTACGTATGTGTGCTTCGGCGAAGCCTCTTTTGTTAGCCGCTGCAGTAATGTACATTCATAATGTATTATTCATTATGTATTATGTAATAACACATAATGTACTATTACTTTTCTCTTTTTAGTTTGGGTACTCCATCACTAATAAACACATTACCTTCCTTTGACAGTCGGCTAAAAAGTGAGCAGGTTCTATAGTAAGGTACGTAAAGGATTGACAAAATCCCCATAATAACTTAATTTACAAATTCGTGCTGTTTATCGTTAAGGAGTTTGTATGTTCGATATCTTGAAAACTGCAGAACCTATTTTAATTAAACTTGTACTGTTCCCTAAGTTGAAAAATAACTAATCCAATATGGATAAAACTAAAAAAGTTTATTATGCCTAAGCAGACTTAATCTAATAAAAAAAAATATTATTGCTAAGCTAAAAACATAATGGATAAAACTAAAAAATATTATTATGCCTGAGCAGACTTACCTACTCTACAAAAAAAAATATTATTGCTAGATAAACTGACAACATAATGGATAAAACTAAAGAAGTGTATTATGAAATGTGCCTAAGCAGAGTTACTATAATAAAAAAAACCGGCCAAGTGCGATTCGAACTCGCGCACGAAGGGTCCCGTACCATTATCGCAAAAATCGGCACAAAAATCACGTTTGTTGTATGGGAGCCCCACTTAAATATTTATTTTAATCTGTTTTTAGTATTTTTTTGTTATAGCGGCAACAGAAATACATAATCTGAAAATTTCAACTGTCTAGCTATCACGGTTCATGAGATACAGCCTGGTGACAGACAGACAGACTGACTGACAGACAGACAGACGGACCGCGGAGTCTCAGTAATAGGGTCCCGTTTTTACCCTTTGGGTACGGAACCCTAAAAATATTTTTTTTTTAGAAGTCGGTAATTAAAATACATTTATCGATGATCACATCAGTAAGTGATGGCTTGTCTATTGGAAATTAATTCAAGATTGATAAGATCTAACTGCTCGAAATATTTATTTACTTGGATCATCATTATCATCTGCCCAGCGTTTTTCCAATTAAGTTTTAATTTGATTCTAGTCTAACCGGATTCCGCTAAATACTAGTAATTTTAACCGTCTTTCCAAAAAGGAGGAGGGTTCTATGTTCGACTGTATGTATTTTTTTAATGTATGTTCACCGAATACTCCGTCAATTATAGACCAATTTTGAAATAGTTATTTATGCTACAAGTGCGGAAGGTAGGTGATTTCCGATGAGTGCCATTTTTATTCACGTGCGAGTGAAGCGAGTGAGTGGATAAATCGACACGAGTCGGAAATCATCTTACGTACGTGTATCATACAACATTTTACTATGCATTGTGCGAGGAAATAAAAAAATATATCTGAAGCAAACAAAAATTAATAAAATAGCGGTCTTATTCAAGCGCGCTCAGCAAAACTTCCTCGGGCATATCTACTGCGCATGTGAAAATAGCTGTCCCGTCGTAACGCAAAAAGGCACGAGTAAAATATACGTTCTGCCAAACATATTTAATGAATATTTAAAATTAATCATTTATTGATCAAAATCTAAATCTACAGTAATTAAAAACGCCTTTAATGAGGTATTTAGTACTTAACTAATTTTTAAAACTTTTCTCAAATAATAAAAACTCTAAAAAAAACTCTAAACTTGTGTTTGGAAGGGTATACTTTCGAGTTGGTCCCATTCCCATTGTCACCAAGTCCAGGATCTGATGTTGGGATCCCATGGAAATCGAGGGATCTCCTCTATGAGCATATATATATAGCGATTATAGTATTTTTATTTTCATCAACATGGCAAGTATTTGCATTCAGAAAGTATCATTTGGCGAAGTGGAACTAATGAAGAAGACCACAGATGGCCAAGCACTGGAACTTCTAAATGATAAATTCATAAGTACGTTTTGGGTAAAAGATATCTCGAATAGTTAGTTAAATGTCTGTGATGATGCAAATTTAAATAAATGAGAAGAAAATGAATGAATGAAAATGAAGAAAATGATGGTACCATTTTCATTAGAATCGAACTGATGATGATGAAGCCGGAAGGTAGGCACCGGAACTCCGTACTAAAACAACGTATATCTACCAGTACTCCCTCACAGAGAGGAGGCCTGTGTCCCAGCAGTGGCAACATTGATAGGCTGATGATGCGATGTGATGTGATATCTACCAGTCGTGTTTAGGCTTGTTGGAATTGTTACGAGAGTTACAAGAAACCCACTGGCTGATTTTCATGATAAGCTGATGGTACCAAAACTAAAAAGAGAACAATAAAAGAAAATTAACAAAAAAAATATACCTACCAAAGACACGACTTCCGAAAAGAAAGTAATTTTTCGCTTTGTAGTGTTTTGTTTTTGAAGTCGGTTTAATTTTTTTGTTTAAAAGTTTTTTTTTTTATATTTAAATTATCTATTCGGATACGATACTAGGCTTTAACTTAGGTACATGGATGTTTCTTTAACAACTTCTAATCGGAAATAAAATTTTATTATTTAGATACGTACCTACATCTGCAACCTATTAAAATATTTCTTTAGCTTAATTAGGACCGCGGACGCTCCGGGAAAGTATCGGGACAGCGCAACGATGGGATCAAAGCTACAGACAGGAACCTTCATTGTCCAGGAAATAATATTATTATTAAGTAAGTAGAACATCCGATATACAGCATCTCTTTAAATTCCATTTAAAAAAGGGTCACTTGGGCCTCTGTTAATATTTATTTAACGTTAAATGCTATTTGCTTTACTATCTACATATAAATTAATTATGTATTACAGGATTAACAGGCAATACAACCGGACGGACGGACGGTCCGTCATTCAAAACTTAATGAAGGGATTTAATTAAATTATGAATCTGTTGAGTGCTGCTCCAGTGAAAAACTGGTGTGTTAATGAGGCCTGTACCAGCCGCCGGACACTGCCTGAAAACACTGAAGAGACAAATGAAGAAGGTCGTAACTCGAATAACTTTCCGCACGAAACAAAACGTATATTAAGTCGAAAGTACTTCGTTTAAAAATATTAACTTCCAAGGGTTCGGGTCTTTAGGCGTCGTAATTTACGACGGAGCATACAATGCCTTTATTAACACTGTTTGCATAAGTGTTTCGGATACGTTTATAACATTATCTTGCCACAAATTCGGCTTTACTTCGAAATATTTGAATATGTTATGTGGCTCACGTATTTGCCCACATTTTTGCGGATCACATTTTATGGAATAAGCGAAAAAAACCTGAAAGCGAGCGTTCAATTGGATCGCTTTAAAATCTGGTAACAATTCAACTGCCATTGAAATTGCTACTCGCGTTACGTGCCCACAGTTGAAATCGAATATTCAATGTATATCGTTTCAAAATTTTGTTTGATTACGTAAAGGCTTTCGGGGCGCCAAATTGACCGAATTCATGCCGCGGCCTGGGTGTAATTTTCCTTTTGCTCGAGCCAGAATCGCGTATTGATACCTAACGTGTATACCTAACCTATTTTAACAATTCAACACACAGCGTGCTATCCAATTGTACGGAGGAATTTTTATTCCGGACATAAAGATACTGCATTATGAAAAATTTTGTTACTTGTTCAGATAAAGATGTCGAGCCATTTATTCCAGTTTTATGAGGTACCTACGCGAGATTATTGCTATTAAGAATTTAAAGAGCATATGTGTGCTGGGAATAGAAAAATTAAATCAAGAATGTTTTCTTTCTTTCTGTCTGTTTTCAGATCTAAGAATAGTTTCTAGCACTTCGAAATAACTAGACAGACAGATCTTTAAACAAATGCGAGCGAAATAATATGTGCTTTTATTTTTCTGAAAGCCAGACGGCAATATCTCTTGAAAACACCGGCCAAGTGCGAGTCGGACTCGCGCACGAAGGGTTCCGTACCATTATCGAAATAAACGGCAAAAAAACACGTTTGTTGTATGGGAGCCCCACTTAAATATTTATTTTATTCTGTTTTTAGTATTTGTTGTTATAGCGGCAACAGAAAGACATCATCTGTGAAAATTTCAACTAACTATCACGGTTCATGAGATACAGCCTGGTGACAGACAGACAGACAGACAGACAGACGGACCGCGGAGTCTCAGTAATAGGGTCTCGTTTTTACCCTTTGGGTACGAAACCCTAAAAATAAACAATTTGTTACATAAAAGAAACTTGTTCGATAGAGTACCTACCTAAATCCATTGCCGAAAAGGGTTATAAGTAGGCATTTCCAGGTAAACAGGATAAAAGTGGGGCCATTTGTGGTAACATCTGTACTTTAGTTGATTAAAGTCAACCGGTTGAATAAGTTGACGTTCATTTCAGTATACAATTATGCGAGTATTTGCACGAGCGAATAAAGCAGCGCTTTTCAAATGGGTCATCATCGATATTCATCACGGGACTATTGAATCGAATAGGGCATAATTGCACGCCACTAGCGTAGTACTGGCAGGATAAACATTATTACGTTCCTTTTTTTAAAATCGGATTTTACGATACGTACAGCTGACAAAGTAAATGTTTTTAAATACGGAAGACGTTGCAATAGTTTTAATGTTTATAGAAAAAAAATATCCTATTTGCGTTTCGGGCCTAAATATTTAAAAGCTGATTTAAAATATTTAGGCCCGATTTTTCAATGATCTGATAAATTTTAACTGAGGAATAAAAATGGACAGTTTTTGTATAGAAAATATGTCAAACGGCCATTTTTATTCCTCAGTTAAAAGTTATCAGACTATTGAAAAATCGGCCCTTAATTGGATTAAAATTCAAACGTTATTTCACGATTTAACCTTTACTTTATTGCAGTTTTGAAAGTAATTATCGTTCGTTTTGTGATCAGTGAGTGCATTACACAAGTGTAGGCTAAACAAGGAGTAATTGCCGTACATTGTGTCGCGCACAAATCAATTCAAATCAAATCAATTTATGGGACTATTCTCATGAATAGATTCGTCGATAGCCGATACTAGAGTGAGAGTGCACTACAGTTAGTTACGCTACGAGTGCTGTTACTACTACGAGCGAATAGAGTAAATAAAATGAGAGTTTTTTAATGTAGGTGAGAGTTCTGTAGGAAAAGCAATTCCATCCATTATAATCTAAAGAAAATATCAAATGATGCTTCAATTGAGTAAGTCCACGGGTTCACCCATTGAAACATTAGGTACTAAAATCCTTTTGTAGAAGGAAGCCAACGATCGTGAGGAGGTCTTAGTAAGATTTTATGCTAATTAAAACTCCACATAACGTAAGGAAAGCAAGCCTGGTGGTTTTATTGAACATGGCCTTGTATTCAAACGTGTACAAACAACATATTTACCTACTGAACAGACAGAATATTAAATATATGATCTACTGAATCGTATCAATGAGAACGGTGAGCGCGTCACAGCACGTAGGCGTTTGGACTCGAGCCCGAAGACATTGCCACGGAGTGCCACGCCTCGAGTTATAATAATCCATGCAAAAATAGCGAGTATCGTCTATGCTCTGTGGTTCCAATGAACTTGCGAAGTGGCGCTAATGTACTTAGCACGCGACTGTACCGACGCGGACGCCATAATCGTTGCTATAAACCTTGCAAACAGAGCATTGTTATTTGTTATGCATAAAATTATCGGCGTAAAGGTAATTCTTATGTGACGTCAGTGGTATCATAAAGTGTTCGTTTTTAGTAGGTATTTCCCGTGTTTTTTCTACATTTTAGTGTCCTTTAGAGACGCTTTTGAGTTGCCTACTTTTTACAACCAATTTTATAAGGTCTTTTTTTATTTATCAAAATGTTGAGTTTTTGGTCTTTTAAAGTTTGATTTTTTGTACTTTAGTCGCAAAAATTACATAAAATTACCGCTTCACACCTTCAGATCTTTTAAAAAAGTTCGCTGGAATTACAACGGGATGCCTGCGACCTGGCGGGATACCGATAAGCTATTTATTCAATTCAAAACAGTTGGTTCTTTCTTGCAAAAAATAACATAACTACCCATGTAAATAAAGAAGTTGTTTACATATTTTTTTAGGTACTATAATCAACCCAAACCTACGCTAAGGACAGTTGATGTGATTTAAAAATACATCTACCCACTTACGGTACCCGCCTACATTTTTTATGTTATTGCACTGAATACTGGTTCTTGGAACAAATCCAGAAACGCCCTCTTAGTGCGACGTAGTCACATAAAATTATATTAAATTCGCCCAACACACTGAAACGGGAGAGAATGAATATTGTATACTAATTAAACTACACGTGGCTGAAAATCGTTTATTGTAACTGTTGGAATTAAGTGTTAATGTCTACTGTTATAACAGTATAAAATAAAGCCTTACCCTCTTACAAATAAACGCGGAATAAAGTTATACCAAGTATAAACCTATGAAAATGTATGGTTATTTCTTTGTTATACCTGGTATAACTTTATTCCGCGTTTATTTGTAAGAGGGTTAGAGTATATTAAAATGGATTCGTATGTACGTAAACCATGGTAAATTGTCTCATCTCGAAAGCAATAGTTGTTCCGATAACATTAAATAATCCATAAAGAAAATGGGAAAAACTTCTAAATGACTATATATACTTTCAAGAAACGTCAAACAAAATACTAAAATCACAATACGATCATACGACATTGGAATTTGCAATTTACACCTGTTGTTGATCCCGTTAACTCTCGTGTACTAGCTATCCATTTTACACGTAAACTTAGAATCTATTAGAATAATGGTAAGTCTTAGTAACCTTAACCACTTCAAATAATGTTTAATTGTTAATATCCTGTTCACGTTTAACTCTACCATCTGTTTCGAACACATTCATTGCAATATAAATCAGTCACCAACTCACGATTGTAAGGTGATTCAGTCATATTGGATTATCATGTCTGTTAGTCAAGTACCTCGTTAATAACCGGTATCTAGTGCCAATTAGATCATCGTGAGGGGAACATCAGAAACTTTTTTTAAAGTTTTTCGGAAGGCCCAAGAAGATTTTTTATGACTTCGGTCATGCGTTAACAATGATTACAGCTAATCGTAGCTTCAACAGTATGTATTAATCTTCTGATTCAATTAATACCTACGCATTTATAAACTAGTAGTAGTCATTGCCTCGTAAAAAAACGTCTTACAATTCACTATTTACCTTGAAACGAAGCAAAACAAAACCTTTATCAACTCTTTATTTATTAATGAAAGTTGCTTGCAAGCCTTGTGAACTAGTGTGGAACATGTGAATATTGTGAATAAGTAATTCACATGTTCCACATTAGTTTACGCAATCTTAGTAACTTGAATGGTAGAAATTTTTTAAATGTCCCAATTGATAGTTAATTGTAATTATAGTATATTTTTAAAAATATTGCAAATTATGCCAATAATAATCTTACCAGTAAAACTCAGCGTGATGACAAACAATAAACAGCATAAATGAATGTCTCTAGACATCTTGAGGATAATCAACACTTTCTTGTAAACTAGGTATTCTTAAAATGTTCAGTCAATAATACACAATTTTTTAAATAGGTTTTCCACTTTTGCTGGTTGCAAATTATTAGAAAGTTTATAACAATCCAGAATAATACACTAACTTTAACTCATGCGCTTGTAACAAAAAGTTACAGTAAGGTTTTCGTATTTAAGTACGTAATTTAAAAGTTTTTAGAACGACACGTCTACCTCCACCTACGCATCAATTTCAACTGGTTTTTGAAGAATGAATGATTCAAAGCGCGAGCGGGAAGCGGGAAATAGAAACTGAACGACCGAGTCACTAGCGAGTGGAACGAACTATGAATGAAGGATTTTTCTGAAAGGTTTACCCACTGGGTTTTCAGGCAGTGCCAGGCCATTCAAAACTTTCAGTATCAGTAAAGTGGATGATCATACAATGACAAAATTGTTATACATTAAATTATATGATGAATATAAATGTAAACTTTACATCACTCCCTGCCTTTCAGTCTGTGGACAAAATTAAATTCTGTCAAATCAAATCAAAGTGACAAAGTCAGCTGTCAATTCTAATAGCGAGTGGTCGAGTGTCGATCGAGAGCTGTTGATTTTTTTATTAATAGATTAATAAAACATTAGTTCTAGCTGTTTCATATGAAAGTATAACAACTAAGTGAAGTTCTTGCACTTATAAAGTTATTTTATTTGTGATTTAACTGGCAAACAGTAAATCTAAATAGTTATAAACATAACCTAAAATGGCTAATAAAATCTTGGGCAATATTTTGAGAACTAGACCCTCCCTTATGATATTTAAACGATGGGAAGGTTCGAATTCAGAAAAACGTGTGACTGTACACGACCCATTTTATTCCCAGCCGCAGAAAAACAAAGAAACCTACTTGAAAGTTGTAAAAATGTTCGAAGGCCGGGACACAAGAAGACGGGGTCATGTCGAGTTTATTTACGCAGCTTTAGCAAGAATGAAGGAATTCGGTGTCCAGAAAGATATTGAAGTGTATAAATCTCTAATTGATGTGCTACCCAAAGGAAAATTTATACCCACAAACATATTCCAAGCAGAATTTATGCACTATCCGAAACAGCAACAGTGTGCCGTGGATCTGCTGGAACAAATGGAAGATAACAGTACTTGTTGTTTATATGTTGCTTTGTATAAAGTTCTTGTCTAATTCTTTTAAATTGTTCTGTGATAGAGACTTATTATGAGGTTATTGCTGTTAACATATGTTTCTTTTATGACCATTTAATAACATTATATTATTGTCTGAAAGTACAGAAGTAATGCCGGATTCAGAAATGGAACAGATGCTTCTAAACATATTCGGCTCCCGAGGCATACCTCTGCGTAAGTTCAGGCGTATGCTGTACTGGATGCCAAAGTTCAGGAACTTAAGTCCTTGGTATTTACCTGAGGAACTGCCCAATAACACCATTGAGTTGGCCAGACTTGCTATAGAGAGAATAACCTCTGTAGACCCAGACACCAAAGTGGAGATCTGGCAGGTGATAATTTTGTTTATACCTTTTAATCTAGCAATCTATTTGCTCACTTTTTCTTTCTACATCTGATTAATAATAATAGATTTTGTCAGACAGAAGAAATAGAAGCCAGTTTAGACAAGACTTGGGTTGTAACCGCCCAAAGTGAAGCCCAGAAGATTCTGTTAGCAGAACAGCCAACTGATGATCCACTGGTAGTGAAAGGACCCTTCAATGTGTACCTGAGAGAACAGGTTGTAAGCTATTTCTTACTGATTGGAAAGACAAGGCCTGAAGTCAAAGATGATACGGATCTAGATGGTAACGTTATTTGTATTGACATCTTTCTTTAAATAAGCTACTTGTTTACCCGACTGTCGAAGGAGGGTAATGTGTTTATCAGTCTATGTATGTATGTTTGTTCCTATGCGGCGTTCTAGAGACCAAACGCGTTGGCCAATTTTGATGATTCTTACGTCAATCGATTCGTCTTAACCCTGCGAGTGTCACTGGCTACATTAAAATTGGAAAATAATAAAATGACGGCTTTTGGGCGCCATTTTGTAGGGGTAGTAGTAGGGCAAGAAGAAATTCATGCTGTGCAGTCGGAGGACACATCTGGTTTTGGTCAGCCAGCTCGCGAATATGCATCCTCCGACTGCATTCTAGGAACAGTCATGCTCGTTTATTGTTCCCATAGACGAAAATTTTACATTATTAATCTTTCCAGATGTTTCAAACATAAAGAAACCTCTTGGTATACCTGGATTTGTTGGTAGCAATCAAGTACCCTCAGTGAGACAAACATTGCATGAACAAGATGATGGAACCATAGTGTCAGTATGTGCTACAGGTAACATTTTAAATGCTGTTTTGTGAGGAGTTATAAAATTAAGGGAAGGAGAAAGTTAAAAAATCCTTTGAGCTTGCTTTTTCCATATTCCTCATTCCATAGACATCCATCACTTTCTATCAAGTTAGATTGTGATCAAAGAGTTTGTCAAGAATGAGATCACAAGAAATTTTTACCAGTAATAGCACCAGAGGTTGATTCTCAGAACTGTAGACAATTAGAACTAATATTTGTATTTTTTATATTACCAGATTTTTCTTTTTTTTTATAGACTAAAAGAATACAATTCCACTGGAGATGGTTTTTTTTTTATATTCTTTCCCCACTATCCATTTATTCCTATGTATCGTGGGTGCATTTACAAACATATAAACTCACAAACACCCAGAGCCGGAACAACTATCTGTAGGTCATACAAATATTTGTTCCGTGCGGGAATCGAACCCGCGACACGCAGCGCAGCAGTCAATCGCTCAACCACTGCGCCAACCGTGCGCCCAAATAATTGTTGCAAATTTTTTAAATATTATATTTCAGGCACATCATCAAGAGATTCTCTACTATCTTGGATAAGGCTGCTAGAAAGAAATGGCAATCCTCTCCTATCGAGCATACCAGTCATATTCACTCTCACAGCTCCTCCCAGTGAGATGGCGGTGCCAGAAACTCCTCCCATCAGAGATAGCAGCAAAATTGAAGAAATCAGAGCATCATAAGTAGTATAATTTATTTAGTATAGATATAATTATGTACGTAGTTTATATGTAGTAAAATTGTTGTTTTTAAATGATATTGTTTTATTTCAAGCCCTGCTTGCACAGCTACTAAAACAGTAAGTTTCCTAGTTTTGGTTCGTCATATTTATGTAAATAAATAAAAAAAGGCATAATTTGATATATGTATTTCTGTATGTTTATTAACAAAATCAAAGAGCTGTACAAAATTAAGAGAAGTATATATGTAGATAGATGTGTACTATAGTTTTTACATGATAGTTTCAAAATGTAGAAGTTGTTTCAAGTCAAAAGCAGATAGGTCACTGATCTAATGTTGTAAGAATTATATACAAAATTATAAACATACACATAGCATTAGGGCAGTGTAAATGCATATTGCAATATACTGTCTGATATGCACAAACCAATACAGCCTAATATCAAAACAGAATAGTATAGTAAGGGTGGAAAGTAGGTTATTGCAAACGAGCTGTCATTAACAAGCCCAAGCCGAAGGCGAGAGTTTTTAATGACATGATTTTGCAATAACCTACACACCCGTGTATCACACGACTTTTTTCAATACAGTTGTGGGAAATAGTAAAAACAAATCAAAGAATTAGGTACATTTGTTGTTTCCATAAAATTATTGAAAATGTATTTACTATATACCAGCATCTGTTTTTTTTTTGTAAAAGTAACAATCGTTAGAGCAAGTCACAACATAATCTATGAGAATAATCTGTAAGAAATGTACACATAATCATATCAGCCTTACATAAAACTGTATTTACACAAGAGTCCGTCCACACTAACAAAACACACACACGCTTTTTATGTCCATTCATAGTCCTCATCATCCTCGAATGATATTGTTCCCCACTGTCAAGTGATGTTGTGCCAGTCTGCTTGGGGCAGCAGGTATGTCTCGTTGGTGCTGCTGACTACCGTGACACCAGCTCCGTAGTAAGGTATGACATATGCTGAACCGTCTGAAGGGCCAACCACCTTGAAAAATAAATGGTACTTTTAGTTGTGGTCCTATATTCAGACAACCTAGCTTATCCAAATAGGGCTTCATCATCATCATCATATCAGCCGAAAGACGTCCAATGCTGGACATAGGCCTCCCCCAAGCGTCGCCACATTGACCGGTCCCGTGCGTCTCGCAACCAGCGGATTCCCGCAACCTTCACCAGGTCATCGGTCCACCTGGTGGGAGGCCTTCCAACGCAACGTCTTCCGGTTCGCGGTCGCCATTCCAGAACCTTTCTGCCCCATCGGCCTGCGAGCCATGTGCCCTGCCCACTGCCACTTAGGTTTGGCAATTCTTATTGCTAGGGCTTGAAGGTAATATATTCAAAGGAGGAAAGAAGACATCATTATAATTAAAACTGGGGGAAACTGAACTATATTATAACCAGCTACAACAATCAAAATTAATTATTAGTTAATAAAATCCTCAATTAGGGAAATAACAGATGTCTATTTAAAGTAATATTTACCTGTGCAGCAATAAGTATTATGTCCAACAGCTGTCCTAGGAACATAAATCCCAAAGTACAGAGCTTTGCTAATCCTATGCCTGGATAGCCTAGGTAGAACCTGTCCAGTCCAAACATACCTAGGAAGACTGATAGTAGAAGCGCTATCTCAAGAGAATAGCCATTCCTGTAAAATGAAAAAACAACAGTGAAAAGCAAGAAATTTTAGAAGAAAACTAATAGTTTCATAATGTTAGTAAATCATAAAGTTCACTTACGTCCATTTACATGGTAACTTTCTTTTGAATGTAGAATTGTTTGTCTCATTGCAGATTATGCCTTCAGCTGCAATGCATTGCACTGTAATACAAAACAAAGATTTCAATAAGTTTTTATGTTTGAAACTCTGCATTCCATTTTTGAAAATCCTAAGTACACAAATTGCCGTACCTTCAGCTTCTCCCTCAGATGGAATCTCTTTCCCTTTGACGCATCCTTTAAATTGTTGGGTGTCTGGGTCGATTTGATCTTCGTTCGGGTCTGGACAAATGTACTGGCCTAACCGCAGTGTACTACAGTCCACAGTTACTTTATCCCCTTTAACTTCATCTGAAGCCCCAACTCTTGAATACAGGAACAAAAAACAAATCTGCACGAGATATAATCGTAACATTTTTGAACCTGTTTTCAAATTGATGAAATTTTGTTAAGTATTCATTATTTTAACATATTTTTGCCGCCACTCCCCGTAATAATTATAATAAATGAGATATTTATTTGGTCCTTTCTTGATTCACTATTCGACAACATTGACATTATTCTTGTCAACATTCAATTGACAATTTTATTTGTCTTATTCTGACGTATTGTTAAATTGTGTTGTTGTACATACTTGTTTTATAATGCCATTAGTGTCTTTTTAATGAGTGTGAAAGGGATATCACTATAACGGGAGCGAAAAGAATGTTAAAGATCCTGTTTTGTAAGTTTTTTTATCTGTGGCTATGAAATTTGACATTTGAGGTGACATTATGTTAACCGTTCTGAAATAGTATTGTTGTTCGTCAAGAAGTCTGTTTTAGGGATGTCGGAAGTGCAAAAATATATCGATATATCGATGTATCGATATTTATAAAAATATCAATATCGACCTCGATATATCGAGGGAAAAATATCGATATATCGGTCCAATTTTTATAGATTTTCGGTTTTAAAATAATAATGTATTTAGTTCAGTCTGGCTCAATAATAGGTAGAACAATTTTTATACTAAATGTACATTATTTAAGTCTTAATAAAAACGAAGGTATTTTTATCGTTAATCCTTTATAATAGGCAAAATTTGAAAATTTCAAAAACTAAATAGCAATCTTCTAAAACTATTCTATGATGACACGACTACACACACACAACGCAATAGAACTCACATTTGAAAGTAAGTGAAGAGTGACCGATTTTGGCCACCGCGGCCGCAACACAAACAAAACATTCAAGTCATAGACAATACAGTAATTTTCCGTTCGTTCCTATCTTTTACGGCTTTGAATTCTGTTTAATATTCAGATAATAAATCAAATTTGAAAAAAAAATTCGTTTTTGATACGTTTTTTGATATTGAATATTTTGTATCGATATATCGATGTATCGGATGGAAATATATCGGCTAAAAATATCGATATATCGAATCAGAAATATCGATATATCGATGTATCGATATTTTTTCGACAAGCCTAGTCTGTTTAATCCTCACAGTTTTCAGCGTCAAAATTCTCGCCTTTTTTCTATGGGATTTGGCAGAAGTTTCAAAATAAAAGTCCTACATACCATAATATATCAATCCAGTTTAGCACGACTGTTGATTATTTGCAGTTGCCGGTTCTGGATCTCGAGTTGGGCAAAGCGTTAGATACTGGGTAGTTACTTAATAAGTCCAAGACAACAACAATTGTTAATACGTTTCGGAAATTAGGAAAACTCAATCGTTGCAATTACTGTCAATATGACTGCTGGCTAACGATATAATATTTAATTATGTAACAGCTAAAATTATTGGCAAAATTATGGTATCAATCCCACTATTGTTATTCTCCTCTTCATCGTAACATAATCATCAGCGTGCCCATTACCCTAATTAAGTTATATAGTCCATAACCTTTATTCCAGAACCGTTTCGAGAACCTAGGGAGTTCCGTGGATGAATACAGCGATGGGTTCGTGGAAGCTGTCCATACAGTCGGGTCTAAGTTTTTCATGATCCGCCGTACAGATTTCTGATCCTACTCTCAAGCTCATGAAGGAGAGGCATGAGATGATCCTGCAGTTTTCGGACGATGCGTTGAAATAACGGCAGCTAAATAGAGGGATCTCACAATCCTTGAAAAGCGATCTCCGCCGCTTTAATACCGAAAGTATTAAACTCGCGATTGGGCGGAATAAGAGCTCCAAAGTCTTTGCAACAGATCTGACTATTGGGCAGAGCCAGCTCACAAAACTGAAGAATGATGACGGCAGGATTGTATTCGCCAAACCGGAGCTTCTGAGGGAGATCGAGAGATTCTATGGGTAGCTGTACACGTCACCCAGTAAACTCATCGCGAATCTAGCAAATGACCCTAGAGCTAGATTGACCCGACACTATACCGAAGACATTCCGGACGTCAACCTATACGAGATTAGGAAGCTGTTTGATTCCATCATGCTCGAGGGAAAACGCCACAGGCATGGTGCAGGCAGGGGTGTGCTGGTACTCTTCAAGAAGACCATATCACCTGACAATACTGAAGAACTATAGGCCCATTTCACTTCTTAGCCATGTACCAAGCCGGATTCCGTAAAGGCTTCAACGCCCTAGACCACATACATACGCTACGGCAGGTTGTACAGAAGACCGAAGAGGGCTCTCTGCTTAGCGTTTACGAGAAAACCTTCGATTCGATCGAGACTTGGGCTGTACAGCAGTCTCTCCAACGGTGCCAAATCGACTATCAGTACATTGAATTGTCAAAGTGTTTGTACAATAAAAAAAGTTAATTCAAAAATTCAAAAAACCCGACTGCTTAAAAAGCGAACTAAAAAGATGTAAACAAGAAGAAAATCATGCTGTGCAGTCGGAGGATACATCTGGTTTTGGTCAGCCAGCTCGCGAACATGTAGCCTCCGACTGCACAGCATGATTTTCTTCTTGTTTACATCTTTTTAGTTCGCTTTTTAAGCAGTCGGGTTTTTTGAATTTTTTAATTAACTTTTTTTATTTATAACTTTTTAGTTATCTTTTTTTAGAATTAGGTACATTTTAACATAATTATAAGTGTTATATATTTTTGAAATCACCTCTTAAAACCCTTTATATTGATGGGTTTGGAAGTAAAAAAAAATTTTGTCCCCCACAATATGGCGCCCAAAATCCGCCATTTTTCTATTTTCCAATTTTAATGTAGCCAGTGACACTCGCAGGGTTAAGACGAATCGATTGACGTATGAATCATCAAAATCGGCCAACGCGTTTGGTCTCTGGAACGCCACATAGGAACAAACATACATACATACATACATACATACATACATACATACATACATACATACATACATACATACATACATACATACATACTTACATACATACATAGACTGATAAACACATTACCCTCCTTCGGCAGTCGGGTAAAAACGCCATCACACGACATCGACTCATCGGTCAGATCTCGGAACCTATCTTTCTGCAGCGAGGTGTGAGACAGGAAGGCGTCATATCTTCGAAACTGCCGCTGCACTGGAGGATGTCTTCAAGGTTCTGGACTGGAGAGGGCTAGGCATCAAAGTCAATGGCGAGCACCAACATCACTCACCTTCGGTTTGCCGACGATAAAGTGGTCATGGCTGATACCATGGAAGTCCTCAGTACAATGCTCGATGACCTCAGTAGAGCTTCTGAAAGAGTGGGTCTTAAAATGAACATGGACAAAACCAAGGTGATGTTGAATAATAAATTAATAATTTATTTGTAACATTCAAATTAACAATTTTCTCTTAATCTAAGTTGACCTCTGACAATAAATTGAGTATCTAATACTGATCGTGCTTAAGAGATTACGTTGACGACTGTACTGTTTAAACTGTGTCACAGTCGACATCACCTTCCTCCCAGTGTACTTCAATAATTTCAATATTACAAAATTATTGTGTTATAAAAAAAAATATAACTAATTTGTATCTCTATTTTTTTTTACGAAAGTAAACAAAAATCGGTAATGCTAGTATCTGTGTGTTTATGTGGTGTGTTGTGTAGTGTGATGTGTTGGTGAATATGTGGATGCAATTATAACTATTTATTATTTACTATTTCCTCCGTTTCTGAATAGTCCAACTGTAGGAGCCAGTCCGAACCTCGCTGAACATCAAAGCCTCAGAAGCCGTGCATGTTGCTGAAAATAGGAGCAGGTGGAGAAACATCGTCAAAGAGAAAGTTTTGAAACCATGATGTGGTCACGACCCCCAGCATTGGAGAATCGATTCGAGGAGGTAGAGGAGCCAGTCACGTATGACATATTTGCACTTGCTGACAGTTAGAGGAAAGATGTTGTGGATTCGGTTCGCTTTGTTAAATAATTGGTTACTTATAACATAATACTGGTGCATTGCAAGGGTTGTTTTATACAGTGTCAATTCGCAAACTCTAGATTATCGCGTTTTTGCATCGGTTTAAACTCTATACTTTTGTGTTTATGGAGTATGGTACACACAGTATAAAAAGCCGTCTCACAGCCAGTACTGAACATTCGGTATAAAGAAGATTAGTGCTGTACCTTCGGGGTCAACCATGCATGACCTTCAAAACAGCTCTCTGTGCACGCTCTAAGAGAAGTACGACATACTTGCCGATTGGCCCCAAACAACAATGCAATACTGCAGTTAAACTTTGGGCAAGGGCGAAGTAAACGCACAGTAACGTTTCCCTATCAGCAGAATTTCTGAGCTTTCTAATTGTTGGCATTATTTTTCTAATGCGGGCTGTCAACTGACCTATATGTGCTGACCCTTTCAGAGAATTGTCAATGATGAGACCCAGATATTTTATAGTTTTGGTGCGAGTTATTTTGGGACAGCTACAACTTTCTGGGACATCACAAGTAGATACCGTGTGGTGACGGACGTGTACCGTGTGGTGACGGACGTAAAGAATTTCACCATCCCATATCTTCCCGTGGGTGTCGTAAGAGGCGACTAAGGGACACACCAGAGAATGGGCAGCAGCGTTCTCTGTGCACTTTAACAATTAACTGCGATCGCCAACCCGCCTGCCAAGCGTGGCGATTATGGCAAACCCCCCCAAACCAAATGAATAGCACACATAAAAAACGGACCCGAGTGCCCGGCAGCCCGTCTACCCTCGGCTACGGTAGCGGTCGAGGCGATGGCGTGGCAAGGGGTGCGAAGAATCCCCGGAGTGGACCCGGCTACCCCAATAAACACCGACGACTGGACCTGGCAACTTATAACACGCGAACACTCCGGACCGACGAGAAGATAACCGAACTCGAGGCGGAATTGAGCAGGTTACGATGGAGTATTATAGGGTTATCTGAAGTCCGAAGAGAGGGAGAGGACTCGATAATCCTCAAATCCGGTAACCTGCTCTATTTCCGAGAGGGTGACCGGTAGTCCCAAGGTGGTGTCGGGTTTATCGTCCACAAGTCCCTTGTGAACAACGTGGTGAAGATCGAGAGTGTGTCGACCAGGGTGGCGTACCTTATACTCAGAATATCCGCAAGATATTCGCTGAAGGTCATACAGGTCTACGCCCCAACCTCGGCACACTCCGACGACGAGGTAGAGGCCATGTATGAGGATATCTCTACAGCCATGCATGGTTTCAAATCTCACTTCACCGTTGTCATGGGGGACTTCAACGCGAAACTGGGCAAACGAGACAAGGATGAGCTGCAAGTGGGGCAATTTGGAGTTGGACGCCGGAACCACCGGGGTCACCTACTGGCCAGTTTTATGGAGAAGGAGGGCCTCTACATGATGAACTCCTTCTTCAAAAAGCGTGAGCACAGGAAGTGGACCTGGCAAAGCCCCGATGGTGCAACTAAAAACGAGATCGACTTCATCATGTCAACCAAGAAGCAAATGTTCAATGATGTCTCTGTGATCAATTCGGTGAAAACCGGGAGCGATCACCGCATGGTAAGAGGCACATTGGACATTCATGTCAAGCTTGAAAGGTCTCGACTGGTGAAGTCCACGCTCCGTCCAGCACAGATCCAGGTCCAAAACCCCGAGAGCTTTCAGCTCGAACTCCAGAATCGTTTCGAGTGCCTAGAGAGCTCAGTGGACGAATACAATGACGGGTTCGTGGAAGCTGTCCATACGGTCGGGTCTAAGTTTTTCAAGACCCGCCGTACAAATAGGAACAAAAAGCTCTCTGATCCTACTCTCAAGCTAATGAAGGAGAGGCGTGAGATGATCCTGCAGTCTTCAGACGATGCGTTGAAATACCGGCAGCTAAATAGACGGATCTCAAAATCCTTGAAAAGCGACCTCCGCCGCTTTAATACTGAGCGTATTGAAGAGGCGATTGAGCGGAATAAGGGCTCCAAGGTCTTTTCAAGAGATCTGTCTATTGGGCAGAGCCAGCTCACGAAACTAAAGACCGATGATGGCAGGATCGTTTCCGCCAAACCAGAGCTTCTGAGGGAGATCGAGAGATTCTATGGGCAGCTGTACACGTCAACCAGTAAACCCGTCGCGAATCTAGCGAATGACCCTAGAGCTAGATTGACCCGACACTATACCGAAGACATTCCGGACGTCAGCCTGTATGAGATTAGGATGGCTCTGAAACAGCTTAAGAACAACAAGGCACCGGGTGACGACGGAATCACGGCTGAACTCCTGAAGGCGGGTAGAAAACCGGTTCTTAAGACCCTTCAGAAGCTGTTTGATTCCGTCATATTCGAGGGAAAAACGCCACAGGCATGGTGCAGGGGTGTGGTGGTACTCTTCTTCAAGAAGGGCGATAATGCCCGGCTGAAGAACTATAGGCCCATCACACTTCTTAGCCATGTCTACAAGCTGTTTTCAAGAGTCATCACGAATCGTCTCGCGCGCAGGTTTGACGATTTCCAGCCTCCCGAACAAGCCGGATTCCGTAAGGGCTTCAGCACCGTAGACCACATACATACGCTGCGCCAGGTTATACAGAAGACCGAAGAGTACAACCTGCCTCTCTGCTTAGCGTTTGTGGACTACGAGAAAGCCTTCGATTGGGCCTTGGGCTGTATTGCAGTCTCTCCAACGGTGCCAAATTGACTACCGGTACATCGAAGTGTTGAAGTGTTTATACAAAAACGCCACCATGTCAGTTCGACTTCAGGATCAGACTTCGGAACCAGTCCTTCTGCAGCGAGGTGTGAGACAAGGAGACGTCATATCTCCGAAACTGTTTACTGCTGCACTGGAGGATGTCTTCAAGGTTCTGGACTGGAGAGGGCTAGGCATCAACATCAATGGCGAGTACATCACTCACCTTCGGTTTGCCGACGATATAGTGGTTATGGCTGAGACCATGGAGGACCTCAGTACAATGCTCGATGACCTCTGTAGAGCTTCCGAAAGAGTGGGTCTTAGGATGAACATGGACAAAACCAAGGTGATGTTGAATGCCCATGTTACACCCACTCCTATCAAGGTCGGAGACTCTACACTCGAAGTTGTGGGCGACTATGTCTACCTTGGACAAACGATCCAATTGGGTAGGGCCAACTTCGAGAAAGAGGTCAACCGTCGAATCCGACTCGGCTGGGCAGCGTTCGGGAAGTTGCGCGGTATCTTCTCGTCCAACTTACCACAGTGTCTCAAGACGAAAGTCTATGACCAGTGTGTGTTGCCAGTGATGACATATGGCTCTGAGACGTGGTCGCTTACAATGGGCCTCATCAGAAAGCTTACAGTCACTCAAAGGGCAATGGAGAGGGCTATGCTCGGAGTTTCCTTGCGTGATCGAATCAGAAATGTAGAGATCCGCAAGGGAACCAGTGTTACCGACATAGCCCGAAGAATTGCCAAACTCAAGTGGCAGTGGGCAGGGCACATTGCTCGCAGAACGGATGGCCGATGGGGCAGAAAGGTTCTGGAGTGGCGACCGCGAACCGGAAGACGTTGCGTTGGAAGGCCTCCCACTAGGTAAACCGATGACCTGGTGAAGGTTGCGGGGATCCGCTGGTTGCGAGACGCACAGGACCGGTCAATGTGGCGACGCTTGGGGGAGGCCTATGTCCAGCAGTGGACGTCTTTCGGCTGATATGATGATGATGATGATGACAAGTATATGCGATAACTGCGAAATCTGGTGGGGGCTGGGTATTAATGCGGTGCGAGAACATTACATATTTAGTCTTATCGACATTTAGCGTCAAAAGATTGTCATTAAGGCCAGTCATGATGTCTTTAAGAGCTCACTCTCCAAAGTACTGAGCATCTTTCCAGTCCCTTCCAAGCACAATCAACGCAGTGTCATCAGCGTAGATAATAATATTACAATTGGGTAGGGTTTTCAAACACAAGGTGTTGATACAACAGGAAGAGAATGGGTCCAAGAACGCTGCCTTGTGGGACACCAAAGGAGAGATTGGCTACTGGCTTGCGAACTCGCGTAATTGCCTATCCTAACGCATTGAGTTCTGTTAGAGAGGTAGGAGCGAAACAAAATGAATACCCATGTTATACACATTCCTATCAAGGTCGGAGACTCTACACTCGTAGTTGTGGATGACTATGTCTACCGGGGACAAACGATCCAGTTGGGTAGGGCCAACTTCGAGAAAAAGGTCAACCGACAAATCCGACTCGGCTGGGCAGCGTTCGGGCAGCTGTGCGGTATCTTCTCGTCTAACTTACAACAGTGTCTCAAAACGAAAGTCTATGACCAGTGTATGTGCTGCCAGTTATGGCTCTGAGACGTGGTCGCTCACAATGGACCTCATCAGAAAGCTTCATCATCATCATCATCATCATATCAGCCGAAAGACGTCCACTGCTGGACATAGGCCACCCCCAAGCGTCGCCACATTGACCGGTCCCGTGCATCTCGCAACCAGCGGATTCCCGCAACCTTCACCAGGTTATCGGTCCACCTGGTAGGAGGCCTTCCAACGCAACGTCTTCCGGTTCGCGGTTGCCACTCCAGAACCTTTCTGCCCCATCGGCCATCCGTTCTGCGAGCAATGTGCCCTGCCCACTGCCACTTAAGTTTGGCAATTCTTCGGGCTATGTCGGTAACCTTGGTTCTCTTGCGGATCTCTACATTTCTGATTCGATCACGCAAGGAAATGCCGAGCATAGCCCTCTCCATTGCCCTTTGAGTGACTGTAAGTTTTCTGATGAGGCCCATTGTAAGCGACCACGTCTCAGAGCCATATGTCATCACTGGTCATAGACGGCAACACACACTGGTCATAGACGACACGGCAACACACACTGGTCATAGACTTTCGTCTTGAGACACTGTGGTAAGTTGGACGAGAAGATACCGCGCAACTTCCCGAACGCTGCCCAGCCGAGTCGGATTCGACGGTTGACCTCTTTCTCGAAGTTGGCCCTACCCAACTGGATCGTTTGTCCCAGGTAGACATAGTCGCCCACAACTTCGAGTGTAGAGTCTCCTACCTTGATAGGAGTGGGTGTAACATGGGCATTCAACATTACCTTGGTTTTGTCCATGTTCATTCTAAGACCCACTCTTCCGGAAGCTCTACTGAGGTCATCGAGCATTGTACTGAGGTCCTCCATGGTCTCAGCCATAACCACTATATCGTCAGCAAACCGAAGGTGAGTGATGTACTCGCCATTGACGTTGATGCCTAGCCCTCTCCAGTCCAGAACCTTGAAGACATCCTCCAGTGCAGCGGTAAACAGCTTCGGAGATATGACGTCTCCCTGTCTCACACCTCGCTGCAAAAGGACTGGTTCCGAAGTCTGATCCTGAAGTCGAACTGACATGGTGGCGTTTTTGTATAAACACTTCAACACTTCGATGTACCGGTAGTCAATTTGGCACCGTTGGAGAGACTGCAGTACAGCCCAAGTCTCGATCGAATCGAAGGCTTTCTCGTAGTCCACAAACGCTAAACAGAGAGGCAGGTTGTACTCTTCGGTCTTCTGTATAACCTGCCGCAGCGTATGTATGTGGTCTACGGTGCTGAAGCCTTTACGGAATCCGGCTTGTTCGGGAGGCTGGAAATCGTCAAACCTGCGCGCGAGACGATTCGTGATGACTCTTGAAAACAGCTTGTAGACATGGCTAAGAAGTGTGATGGGCCTATAGTTCTTCAGTAAGGCATTGTCACCCTTCTTGAAGAAGAGTACCACCACACCCCTGCACCATGCCTGTGGCGTTTTCCCTTCGAGTATGACGGAATCAAACAGCTTCTGAAGGGCCTTAAGGATTGGTTTTCCACCCGCCTTCAGGAGTTCGGCCGTAATTCCGTCGTCACCCGGTGCCTTGTTGTTCTTAAGCTGTTTCAGAGCCATCCTAATCTCATACAGGCTGACGTCCGGAATGTCTTCGGTATAGTGTCGGGTCAATCTAGCTCTAGGGTCATTCGCTAGATTCGCGACGGGTTTACTGGTTGACGTGTACAGCTGCCCATAGAATCTCTCGATCTCCCTCAGAAGCTCTGGTTTGGCGGAAACGATCCTGCCATCATCGGTCTTCAGTTTCGTGAGCTGGCTCTGCCCTATAGACAGATCTCTTGCAAAGACCTTGGAGCCCTTATTCCGCTCAATCGCGTCTTTTATACGCTCAGTATTAAAGCGGCGGAGATCGCTTTTCAAGGACTTTGAGATCCGTCTATTTAGCTGCCGGTATTTCACCACATCGTCTGAAGACTGCAGGATCATCTCACGCCTCTCCTTCATTAGCTTGAGAGTAGGATCAGAGAGTTTTTTGTTCCTATCTGTACGGCGGGTCTTGAAAAACTTAGACCCGACCGTATGGACAGCTTCCACGAACCCATCGCTGTAATCGTCCACGGAGCTTCCTAGGCACTCGAAACGATTCTGGAGTTCGAGCTGAAAGTTCTCGGGGTTTTGGACCTGGATCTGTGCTGGGCGGAGCGTGGACTTCACCAGTCGAGACCTTTCAAGTTTAACATTAATGTTCAATGTGCCTCTTACCATGCGGTGATCGCTCCCGGTTTTCACCGAATTGATCACAGAGACATCATTGAACACTTGCTTCTTGGTTGACATGATGAAGTCGATCTCGTTTTTAGTTGCACCATCGGGGCTTTGCCAGGTCCACTTCCTGTGCTCACGCTTTCTGAAGAAGGAGTTCATCATGTAGAGGCCCTCCTTCTCCATAAAACTGGCCAGTAGGTGACCCCGGTGGTTCCGGCGTCCAACTCCAAATTGCCCCACTTGCAGCTCATCCACGTCTCGTTTGCCCAGTTTTGCGTTGATGTCCCCCATGACAACGGTGAAGTGAGTTTTGAAACCATGCATGGCTCTAGAGATATCCTCATACATGGTCTCTACCTCGTCGTTGGGATGTGCCGAGGTCGGGGCGTATACCTGTATGACCTTCAGCGAATATCTTGCGGATATTCTGAGTATAAGGTACGCCACCCTGGTAGACACACTCTCGATCTTCACCATGTTGTTCACAAGGGACTTGTGGACGATAAACCCGACACCACCCTGGGACTGTCGGTCAGTCGGTCACCCTCTCGGAAATAGAGCAGGTTACCGGATTTGAGGATTATCGAGTCCTCCCCCTCTCTTCGGACTTCAGATAACCCTATAATACTCCATCGCAACCTACTCAATTCTTCCTCCAGTTCGGCTATCTTCTCGTCGGTCCGGAGTGTTCGCGTGTTATATGTTCCCAGGTCCAGTCGTCGGTGTTTATTGGGGTAGCCGGGTCCACTCCGGGGATTCTTAGCACCCCTTGCCACGCCATCGCCTCGACCGCTACCGTAGCCGAGGGTAGACGGGCTGCCGGGCACTCGGGGCCGTTTTTTCTTTGTGCTGATCATAAGGATTGGGGGGTTTTGCCATAATCGCCACGCTTGGCAGGCGGGTTGGCGATCGCAGTTTGTTGATAAAGTGCACAGAGAACGCTGCTGCCCATTCTCTGGTGTGTCCCTTAGTCGCCTCTTACGACACCCACGGGAAGATATGGGATGGTGAAATTCTTTACGTCCGTCACCATACGGAGCCGGAGAGAAAGCTTACAGTAACCCAAAGGGCAATGGAGAGGGCTATGCTCGGAGTGTCCTTGCGTAATCCAATCAGAAATTTAGAGATCCGCAAGAGAACCGACATAGCCCGAAAAATTGCCCAACTTAAGTGGCAGTAGGCAGGGTACATTTGCTCGCAGAACGGATGGCCGATGGGACAAAAAAGTTCTGGAGTGGCGACCGCGAACCAGAAGACGTTGCGTTGGAAGCTGCCCACCAGGTGGACCGATGACCTGGTTTAGGTTGCGGGGATCGGCTGGATGCGGGACGCACGGGACCGGTCAATGTGGCGACGCTTAGGGGAGGCCTATGTCCAGCAGTGGACGTCTTTCAGCTGATATGATGATGAGACCTTTATTTATTTATACGGTTTCCTCGCACTGGAATGCCTTGCAGCAATTACACTAATGGATTGTGTAGCGATATACATAGGAGCAGTAAAATAGAATATATTATAGTAGTGTAGTGTAGTATAGTATAGTAGAATTCTGGGCCAGGCAAGGCATTTAACTAAAAAGAGTCCGTTTGTCATCGACACGCTAAGAAGAAGAGGAAAATGATTTCAATAGCACATTGGCTTCGTGATCAGACCGTAAATAATTAATTATGTGGAACGGATATCTAAATTTCTATTTGCAGTACTGTATGAATAATCTCGTTAATTTCCTGTACTAACATATCCCAAACTGTCAATAGTGCGACTCGAACGACTAGATCAGCTTTAATATTGTACTAAGTACGTACGTTAAACTGGACTCGACCCACATTCTGGTTTAATTTCCGGGATAACCACGGCCGCAGAAACTATTCGGAATATATCTGGAGGCTATTTTAAACGATCGCACTTGTGAAGTTCTAATGTACAACAGCTTGGTAGATATGTTATGGACCCAGTGATTAATACGACATTATTCATAATGCCCAAAAAATTTGAAAAATGCCCAATATAAATATTCAATATGACAAAACTATTGAAATAATTAAATTGACTGGGCTTTCTGAATAAAGGTAATAAAAATATGATATTTTGAAAATTATTTTACTGTTAACATTGATTTTACTATGGAATTAGTTGAGTACTATTACTATTTAAGTACCTAACAAAGTCGACATAGCCCCGCTGCGCGGGTCTCGGCGGTTCTGTCTGCAGGGTCTAAAGTAACCTCGGTCTGGGTGCCTTAAGCTCCCAAAATTTACTATTATTATAGTATTGCCCAACCGTTACGTAGCAATATTCATAACGACCAGACAATGTGATAAATATAGAAGTTTAAATCAGTGTTCATTACATTGCCCGATTTGACTTGATTCATAATGCCCAGGCAATAAACTTAGTGCACTGATTAATCACTTGATCCATTACAGTTATTTTAATAAACTAATAATTTACTTAGATACCTATAGCAAAGTATGCAGCCAGTGAGATTATGAACCTATCAAGTAGTTAATTTATTTTTAGGGTTCCGTACCTCAAAAAGAAAAAACGGAACACTTATAGGATCACTTTGTTGTCCGTCCGTCTGTCTGTCATGACCCTTTTTCTCAGGAACAAATACTCAGGTCCTGTCCCATAAAGCTGTGAAAAAAATCAAACTTCTAAGCCAACGAAATAATCAAAAGAGACAGCTGTTTATGCCGCAAATTTTCGACACTCGCAAGGGAATCAAAACCCGTACTTCCCGTGAACTCAGAATCTTGAAATTTGGTACGAAGCAACGTCTTATAGCACATATAAAGGAAAAATAGCGAAAACCTTAAATTTTTAGTTGCATCATATAATAAAAATATTTTTAATAATTTTAAACTTACTATCCCTTTCCTCATGAACGCGTAGGTAGAGGTATTAAATTGAAATTCAAATACTCATGTCTATAATACCTTTAAGCTGAGGTTTGTACGGAACCCTCGGTGCGTGAGTCCGACTCGCACTTGTCCGTTTTTTATTTTAGTATAGTATAGTAGTACAATTAGTAATAGTATAGTATATACAATTTTTAAAGCACATCTCGTTCATAGATCGTGACGTGTGAAGTATTCTCAGAGTGAGTGCTTCATGAGTTTTAAAATGGAATTTTATTGGAAAATTGAATTGCGAGCTCGTGTGAAGTTGCGACTCTTATGTTGACAGAGAGCTCTCATCTTCTCTTCACGTTTTGTAACAGCCACTTTTCACATGTTTCAGTTCAGCCTAAATTAATTTCATTTGATGTTGCAGTTTTTTTTTTTTATTGTCTATAGGCTTGCGTTTGACCACTATCTCACCTGATGGTAAGCGATGATGTGGTCGACGGTGAAGCACGCTTGCCTAGAAAAAACCCATTCACTCTTGACTTAAAGACCCCTAGATTGTAGCTATCGGGAAACACAGACTCCGGCAGGGAATTCCACTCCTTAGCTGTACGCAAAATAAAAGCCGTTCTTTGAATGGGGGCCACGAGTGGTGAGGGAAACGACATGTTTAGCCAACTTTTTTTGTATTGTTTTCAGTTGCCAAAAACTTCGAATTAAAATCCATTGGTTTAATGTAATTAACGGTACAGTACAGTATGTACGGCAACTCAGTAAGCACCGAAAGACAAAAAAAATATCCATATTGATTACAAAAGTCGGTTAAAAAGAAAAATATTTTCTGTATGATGCAAAAGTAACATTGTTATTAGACTATGCTAACCGCACCGCGAACTGGAAAACATTGCGTTGGAAGGCCTCCCAGTAGGTGGCGCGACGACCTGGTCAATGCTGCGGCAGTCCGGTGGATGCGAGACGCATAGGACCGATCAGACCTATGTCCAGCAGTGGACGTCTTTTGGCTGAAATGATGATGATGATGATGAACCGCACATCGCATCGTAGCGAGTTAGCGACGGCATCAAATCGAAATGGGCTGCGGTTTTGCTCGCGTATATGCCTGATAATCTATTTTTGGTGACCTAGGCATCCTCATTGTTTTGCATAGCCCCATGCCTGGCTTTCCTTTTTCTTTCAAGAAAACAAAGCTTTTTAATATTCATAACGTGTCCAAATCACAAAACGACGCATTTAGGTATTGTCAGAAAAAAGACATTATGGCAACGTGTAGCGGTAATGAGTGAAATCTTGAGGTGTTAACAGCCCCTGTGTAATTGCAGCCAAGACTAATGCGCCCCATTACAGGGAACAAGTTTTGTTTACCCGGCAACACCTGCAGCGCGAATAACTTATCTTTGTTAGAATTTATCATGAATAATGCGCCTGGTACGCTGGCTTTTGTTTGTAGTTTTGGCCTGATGATAATTAGAGTTGTTTAGTACCATACATGCATTTTGTTTGTAGGTAGGTACCTACCCACTACGCATTATCAGGTAGGATCTAGTAATATTTAAAATTCATAAATATCCATACTTAGGTAGGTACGTGTGTAGGTACCTAGAATTGTATAGGTATAATAGTCACCTAATGCCCGGTTTCTCGAAGCTCGATTACCGGGATGTTAACGTAATCGACGAATAATCGCCGGTTAACTGCTGTGAAAGAAGAAAGAAGATATATTTATTCGTGACCCGCACAGAAGACACGAGAAATAAGCATAAAAATTAAACAATAGAAAAACAAAAAAAATTATAAAAAAATACGAAAAATATTAATGAACAACAGCCAATCACAGCAGATAACGCGTGCAGCCAAATGCAACACAGGCTAGAAAAATGAACCAATCCCATTGGTGTATTTTCCACGCGCACCGCTTTTCTACCTCATACATTTGTGATGGGAAAGCACGCCTTTAAAGGGGAAGTTTCGAAGAACCTTCGAAGTGTCCACTAAGACTACCTATTGCATAGAAAAATATGCATACTTCGTTATAATGAACCAATAAATTCACACCAGCGAAGTGCTCAATAATTCGTTGTCTCATTAGTGGAAGTAGGACATACAGAAGTTATTCAATGGAAAAAGTTTTTCTAAACTTTGCTTGGACTCATTATACATTCAGGATAAGTCGGTAACAAACCGTTCGATGGCACAGTTCGCATCCGAACATCGGAGTTGCACTAACGAATAAACTTCAACTAGTCCATCGGTTTATAGACCGATAGCGCTGGCTGATTTTGATGCCATAAGTTTAAAAAATTCTAAAGTTGCTTATTTTTTGCCTGTGGATACAGTCGTACCTATGTAGCTTATTTTTGCATTTTGTGTCACATCTGTTACTTGCATTTACAGTAATTCGATGTTTTGTGGTTGATTCTTTTTATTCTGCTTAAAAAAGGCAAAAAAATAATAAAGTTTAAAATAATTATGGTATCTTATCTAGGATAGCTTGTGGAGTGTGCAAACCCAATTTGTGTCATATTTGCCCAGTGCAAACTGACATACAGTCATTATGTAAAAAATAGTGCAAAAAAAAATTACAATTTATGAAATAACTATTTCCTTTCTTAGATCACTTACATATGCCTATTAAATAAATTTGTGCCAAATTAGAGCACGGAATTTTAAGATTTTAATTTATTTTGTTTTACCAAGCTACAAACGCTTCAAAAAAATATTACAATCATTAGAGTTCACATATTCAATATCATAAAAGCATGAATAATCGACATTGTAAATTTGTGTCATTTTAATGCACGCATATGTCTTTAAATGAATAAAACACAAAAACAATGGTTGAGGTGGAAGCGGGCGGAGGCGGCCAGGCGGCATACGCACGCACACACGTTCGTTCGGTACGATTTCTTCTTAGATGCGAAGCGTTCCTAAATAAATAACATACCTATTATATCGAATATTGATTGACATTTATCTCCGCTACGTAATGAACAAATGTGTAACCTATAGAGATAAATATAATGACGTGCGAATTTTGTACAAAGCACGCGTCTGCAATCTTATTACCTACGATTGTCGATGGTCCATGCTTAGAAGACGGTCAATATTTTTTTTTGGATTGACGCTTTAATTCGCTTCGAATTTGAACCTGAAAGCGGTAGGTAGATTGATATGCCGATACCTACCTACCTTTTTTTTTTGTTATACTGCTTCTCAATATCCCGCGCCCCGCTTCGAGTAGGTAGTGTACAGTCAGCAAAACAAATAGTACACGAAGTAAAAAAAATACTAGATATTTTTGTTGTGTGGTGATAGTGATTATGTATAGTTTTATTTCATCACGGTCCCTAAAATAGTCTGTTTTTCCGACATCCCTTATAATGCTCGATTCTATGAAATTTAATAATCCCCTTTCATTAACCACATATCGACCCCCAATATGAATAACATTGTAACTTTAGTTACACATTGCTACAACTTTATATCATAAAATCAGCAAGAACAGACCTTTTCGTCTGCCTCTTAACCGTATTTCTATGAGTAAGAGTAAGGTAAGAACTCCTTTTGTGAAATGAATAATTGCATTGTAATTATAAATGAACAATGTTTCTATTGAAGTATACTTGTAGATCAAATTCCAATACACAAAAGTTTTGGTAACAAGGGTTTCTTTGTGATAAAGTCATTTTAAACTGACAAACAATGTAATACATTTTAAATTCTGGACTATTTATATTTTAACCATATTGGAATTTTAAGTTACTATTCTAACCATATATTGTTTTTCTTCTTAAATCTAAACACTTATTTGAAATGTTATCATTGTAAAGAAAGATGCAGTGTTGACGTCGATAATAGGTTTTTAGTTCATCATTAATGGTATCAGCATAAATAGTCTTGGAGAAAAACTAAGAGTAGGTATCTAATAAAAATGTTTTTAGACTTATTCAATATTACAGATATATGAGTAAGTAGAATAATAAAAAAAATGTGAAGAAGTAATTGCAAACGAAAGGCGTGATAAGCATAAGGATAGGATAGATGGACCCTCTTTTCCGAACTTAGACTCCCATTTGGTCCATTGTGCGTGTAGGCCTCCTCTCTGTGAGAGGGAATGGGCCGTAATCCACCACGCAGGCCCAGTGTGGATTGATGGATGTTACATGTCTCAGTTTTTTTTTTACTTTAGTGTTTTGAGAGCAGTGATGAAATAATTTACACAAAGTAAAGCGCTTGCCTGGGTTTGAGCCCACGACCATACTTGTAAATCGCGTCCGTTACCACTGGGATATCACTGCTCTATGTTCTACTGTCCACTGGGTGGACAATTTGCAATAGGGGGAATTAATTTTTTTATATTAGGTAGGCTTGCGCTTGACCACTACCTCACCTGATGGTAAGCGATGACGTGGTTCATGATGAAGCACGCTTGCCTAAAAGTAACTTATTCACTCTTAACTTAAAGACTCCTAAGTTGTAGCTATCGGGCAAAACAGACTTCGGCAGGGAATTCCACTCTTTAGCTGTACGCATATTGTACGTATTACCAAAACGTTTATTGCGTATGGGTGGGATGTCTACCATGTACCGATGGCACATCGCCGTGCGTCTTGTAGTCTGATGATGAAACGGGCTAGGTGGAATGAGATCATGTGATTCCATTGAACACTCCCCGAAATGCAACTGATAAAAAACCGATAAGCTGGCAACTCGGCGACGATGTTCAAGGCTCTGGAGCTTTTACTCTACCAGTTCCTTATTGCCGAAGAGCTTCTTGGCCCGTTTTATTATCAACTTAAGTGCATCAAGCTGGTATTTGGCAGATCCTTCCCAGAAATAAGAACAGTACTCCATACATCAACGAACTTGCGCTTGATACAATTTGAGCTACTGTTCTGGCGTGAAGAACCGTTTCACCTTTGCGAGTATACCCAACTTTATAGCAGCCAGCTGAGCCTTTGCCTCAATGTATGAACCAAAATCGAGGATCGTGTTGAACGTTACGCCAAGTTGCTCAAGATGGTCCATTATCAGCTCGTTTACACCTCAGAAGTAAGGAGCCCAGTGGAATTGGGTCATTTTAACAGAGAAAAGACACGCCTGGGTTTTAGCAGCAAAGAACTTGACCAAATGGGCATCGCCCATTTGAAGACTGGCTTCAAGGATAAGCTCAAACGCTCCACTATAGCCTCACAAAGTACAAGGATGGACAAGTACCTCTCAGCAACAGTGCTGTCGTCTGCATACCCAAGTTTTTAGCAGATCGTTTATATGCAGCAAAAATAATGCTGCTGAGAGTACAAACCCTTAAGGGACTCCGGTATTAATATTCAATTGGTCCAACGAGCACCCATCGATAACCACTCAAATTCTGCAATCCAATCACATATACCATCACCAGGCAAACCGAATGAAGGAAGCTTACTAATAAGGCTTCCGTGCCAGATCCTGTCGAAAGCTTTCGTGATGTCGAGGGAGACGGCAAGCGCCTCCCTGTGCCTCTCGATTGCCTCACTCCAGATGTGAATGGCATACGCTAGAAGATCCCCTGTAGAACGAGTTCAGCGGCAACCATAGTGGCAATCACTTAGGATGTCATTAGCTTCTAGGTAAGCCAGGAGCTTAATATTAAGCACACGTAGAGATGGGTCTGTAATTGGCCAGATTAGCACGACTGTCCTTCTTGGGCACGGGCTGTACGTTAGCTTCCTTCCAAGCATTCAGCACTTTTCCAGTTGCATACGAAAGGCGAAATAGACGTGTCAAGATGGGAGATAGTTCGAGCGCACAAGTTTTAAGGACAAGTGCTAGTATTCCGTCAGGGTCACTAGATTTATTCAAGTCGAGGTTGCCCAGCACTCTACGAACGTTCTTTTGATGGATGCGAATGTCTGACATATGTCTCACACCTACCAAGAGAAGGAAAGGGCCACGCATCACCAGAATGCAGAAGCAAAGATACCGCAAAAAGAGGCAAATAATTTTGCCTTCTCCTCAGCGAAGCGGGCCAGCGACCCGTCACCCGCAGAGTGGTGGTAATGAAGGATGGCAGAAGTTCGACTTAACCGACTTACCCAGGG
Source organism: Anorthoa munda (assembly GCA_945859665.1). Taxonomy (NCBI): domain Eukaryota; kingdom Metazoa; phylum Arthropoda; class Insecta; order Lepidoptera; family Noctuidae; genus Anorthoa; species Anorthoa munda. The sequence goes on from OX243913.1 coordinate 2,056,670, forward strand.
ACCAAAACACTTGCTGGGTAAGAAGCAACTTATGTCCCTATTCGGCCGTTGCAACGCCTTTTTGCAGGACTTGGCAGCGCTGTTGAAGGTCTTCTTTTCTGACATACGTGACTCGCAACCCAAGGTAAACTATCGACACAGAGTATCGGTCTGTATCTGTTGTCAGCAGAAGGTTCAAGCAATTGGCCGTGTGCGAATCAACATCCCCCGTTGCCGTTGCCCCCTGAACCAGCTGGCTGATTAGCGCTAACGAAAGCTTATTTATCTCCCCTCCAGCATGATCGCTGCACTGGTGTAAGAAAAAAGATTAAAAAAAAAAAATTTGCTCTTCCATAGCAATTAACGAAAAGCGAATTTATTAGCTCTTCCATAGCAATTAACATGTCTTTTTTATCCGAATGTAAACATTGACACGCATGTAATTGTTGCTTACAATAATATTTATCAATGATTTTTTTGTCGGTATAGTTGGTAATCGTACAATAAGATACAATAATATTCACAGAAAAAATCTTTCTTCAAATACCATCATGACCCCAGTGTAACGGTCGTTACAATGCTTTTCATATTAAAAATTCTTTACAATCTGTACATTGTTACATTGCAAAAATCATACTTGCAGTGGTTTTATCAAAACTGAAAGAGCAATTAAAATTAGTAACAAGAAACCTAAAATTGTACCATGCTATATTGAGTTACAATGTTAATAATATTGGGTGTCGATATAACACTTTTATTATATTCAACCTCCATTTTAGTCTTTCATAGTTTCATAACTAACTTTTAAGGCCTACGTGCGCATAGTTAGTTGCTAACACTAAGTTAAATTGACTGTTTGTTATACAATATTGTCAATTTAACCTCGTGTTGGCAACTAATTCTGAGTTTAGTTTTTAGTGCAAGTGGGCATTAATCAATCAAATACATTATAAATAACGTACGCACTTGTTTGTTGCAACTTGCAAAGACCTAATGTAAACAAATAAAAGCGCCGCGAGTCTGGCTGGCCAGCAGGCACCCGCCTCGCGCGCCCGCTCTTTTCTCTGCGCTCGCCCTTCGTGCGAAGAAGTCTAGTATTTTTTATTTAAATAATAAGATTTCGTGGATAAAAATGACACAAATTATGAATAGTGTTTTCTTACACCATAATAATCAAAAACACGTAAACTCTAATAACTTGCATTTTCTTTTGTGTATTTTACAGGGTATTGTAATAAAAAAATAAAATATCTATAAAACCCGTGGATGAATTCGACACAAAATATTTTAACCAACAGATATCAGTACTCTAAAACGAGTAACACTTATATAACCTATTGTAATATTCTTTTAGAGCTAGTTGGGCGACGTGTTAGGTACTGGTTAAATATTAGGATTCCCGTGGACAAGGATGACACAAAATGCCTATGTACATCAGTTAATACTTCGTTACTATCATGGAAGTAAAATTATTATCTCTAATTTTCTTTTCGACCAGTATTGAACGAAAAGACAAATACCTAAATTTCTACCTATGCAAGTACCTAGGATGACACAAACTTAGGTATTAGGTTGGGCAAATGGTCCGGAAACTATATGCGAAACACGAATAACTTTAATATTTTTGAAACCTCAAAACCTAGCGCTATCGGTCTGTAAATTCAATAACCTGCAGCAGAGAATGGTTATTTGAATAGCACGTGGCTGGCTGAAAAGAGCGGAACGAATCTCCTACGGGCACATTCAGGTACAGATCGGGCACGGTTCCTTCGGTGAGTACCTGATTAAAATTGGATGAGAGGCTACGATAAATTGCCATCATTGTAGAGGCAAATTGGATTCTGCACAGCACACGCTCGAGGAGTGCTTTCTTGGGCCTTTGAGCGGTGGGTCTTAGCCGCCAGGATAGGGCGAAACCTGTCTCTGCCAGTATTAGTGAGGAATATGGTGGCGGAGACAGAAAACTATAGTGAAATAGCCACCGAGTGCACAGTGTTTTATAGACCCAAAAAAAGTGACATCGGCTTTTTATTGACTATTTCATTACAAATGCAGGAGTAGAACTCCCATGTGCCAATTTTGACCTACAAGGACAAAAGAACAAAAAAAAATCGTATAAAAAAATCTGTACACAATTGAATTTTGTTCGTATTGCAGTTTTATTAAGCAAGTCAAGGAGAAAATTATGCCGTGTTTAATTAATCAAAAACGATAATAGAACTCGCAAAAAAAAATGTTTTGCCGAAATCAGTATTTATTTTTTTATTCATATTCTAGCTCGAAGTAGAACCTCTGTCTGGTACAAACAGATTCCTTATACTAAGGTTTATCATCCATAAAAACATTACTTGCAACTTGGGCCTAGGTTTTGAGAAAATGATTTTCAAAAATATGTGTTAGGGTTGTCTCTATTTTGACCATTTGTGACGATTAGATTTTATCACATAAAATCAGCAGGTCTTTTATCTATACTAATATTATAAAGAGGAAAGATTTTTTTGTTTGTTTGTTTGTTTGTTTGTTTGTTTGTACCGAATAGGCTCCGAAACTACTGGACCGATTTGAAAAATTCTTTCACCATTAGAAAGCTACATTATTCCTGAGTGACATAGGCTATTTTTTTAACCCGAAAACGGGTCCTTTGGGGTGGCCCACGGGAGCGAAGCCGCGGGCAACAGCTAGTCTTCTATAATGGTATAATTCTAACAATTGATTTTAAAACACTTTTCACGTGAAACTGTACACAAAACATATAACCAACGAAGTAAATTTAATTGAATAATAATCAAGTAATTCTAATTCCCATTTTTTCCGATGGGAACACGATATAAATCTCACTAAAACTAATTATAGTTATATAGTATTAATAAAGGCTTATTTTATTTTTATTTTATTCCATTTAATACACGCAATTATTTTATTTAATCAAATGATGGCAGAGATTTCTCTTTTGACAACTGTCCCTATAGTCCCGTGACTCTAGCTTCATTTTTGCTGACAATTCAAAAGTAACTTTTATACGAGTCAAAATAAAAATGTATACATATTTTTATTTCAACTAATCCAAGTTGTGATAAAAATATTTTGAGTTTTTGATTTTGACTCGTACAAAAGTTGCTTCAGCGATGTAGGATCGAACCAACTTTGATGTACCTAGGCTGTAGGCTTGTGGAAGACATGTTACCGACTCGTATAATGACGTTCTCTGCGACGAGAAACACTAAAAACAGCATTAACATTTTCACACTTTGAAAAAATTCACTCTAGTAAAATCGATCCCTGTCTGTCTATATAGACAGGAGTCCCCGCGATTACCTTCTACTTAACCTATCTGTGTTATCAGGGGCGGCTTTACCTATAGTGCAGGGTGTGCGAAGCACACGGGCGCAGCGCCCTAGGGGGCGCCGAGCGGCACTCGCGCGCCCTCCGGCCGCGGCTCTTTCAATGACCCACGTAAAAAGAGCTCCGGTTTGCTTACATTTTGTATGGCATCTGGAGCTCTTCTTATATATATCGAATTACAGCAAAGCAAGGCGCGCCACGAGCAGCTTTTAAAATAGTAACTTTTATTTCAACATGAAATAAACCTAAAAACATATAATTACAGATTATATTGGTTTAGTTTGGTAGTGAGTCAGCGCATTGCTACCAAAAGCGCGTGCCGGCACCTGTTTTAATTCGTTTGAAAACACTCCGACAACTATGTACGATTTCCACTAAACGGGCGGCGCCGGGGCGCGCCGGAGCGCATTTCACACTGTGCTAAAGGAAATTGAGGCTTCTATACAATAGTTAAGTTTCATGTTTGCATGGTATTAACACTGCTTGGAACTCGGTTAGCACCGCGCGTATGCCGCGTCAGCCAGTCGGCTGCGTTCAGACGCCTCGGTAGCCGATCGGCTACTCTCGTACGTGGGAGGCGGCGTTTGGCTGTCGTCGTGTCCGGTCGGCTACAACCGCGCGCGCTACTGTTTTGACGCCGGCCAGAATGTTGAATTATTCAAGTTATGCTTTAAACTGTAGACTGATGTGATTTATTTATTTGTTTATTGTTTTTCGTGCAAAATAAATGTGGATACAGATGAAAAGCTTAACTACCTGTTTATTTGAAATAAACTGTCTGCGACGCGAAAGCATCACTAGTCGCTGAGAGCATGAACGCGCGTGCATCCTAGCGGATACGCGAGCACGCGAGCGCTTGCGCCCGGGTTCTAGCAGATTGTAGGCGTCGTCCCCTGCGAAGCACTGCGCTGCGCCCCCGCGCCGCCCGGTCTTTGGAAATCGTACATTATATTGCGAATCCTGAATTCGGCTGTATAGAATAAAAATAAAGTTCAAATTGCCATGGACAAACGTCACGCGCGCGGCATTTCTCGAAAGCGTGTGTACGCGTGGTTCTTAACACACTTTGTGTTCTACCGCTACACGTAGTTTTGCGAAGTAAGTCTTGACGCAATGGATTAAGTATTATATCTTAGTAAACATGTAAATAAGACAAAATTGTCTTTTCTTTTGATTAAAATATACCTATTATGTAAGATTTGTTATTAGCTGCCACAAATGTTGCGAATTTCACCGGGGTCAGAGCTTTTAAATAACCACAAAGTTGTATTTTGTTATTCATGTCAGTCCTTCCTACCTTAAAATACATCGTTACCCGTGTACCTACATTGGGCCTCGCATTAAGTTTCCCAAATCTGTCAAATGGTCCCAATTGATATTGAACTCTGTACGTATGACATGAGGTCGTAATTAGGGTTCTATCAGACAGAGAGCTGTCACACGGTCAAGCGTTCAAGAGAGAGTTTTGCGTTCGAGCGTGCAGTTGCTCACGAACGTCGCGCTGTTGGACGGTCTACACGGTACCTATTGTCACCATGTTTTCTGACGATAGTTCTTCTTCTCTTGTGATAATGTGTTGTTATTTGTACCTTTTCCATTTTGACCGCGCGCTTACTAGAGGGCGCTAGGGTAATTATTGCACACGGGCGCTACATAGGCTAGAGACGCCTCTGTGTGTTATCATGGGTGTTGTTGTTTACGATTCAATAGACTATATCTGCAACGTGCACTTTGATCTATAAGTCATAAATACTTTTAAACTAAGTAGTAATTAACTTTAGTTGATTTTAAAACGCCAATATTAATTGACCTTTGTGACACCCCTAAATTTGGAATTTTGACCTCGGTACATAAAAATCAATTTCTCGAAACCTAGGCCTAAGTTGAAAGTAATATTTTTATGGGTGATAAACCTTAGTAAAAGCAATCTATTTGTACCAGACAGAGGTTCTACTTCGAGCTAGAATATGAATAAAAAAATAAATAGTGATTTCGGTAAAAACATTTTTTTTCGTGTGTTCTATTATCGTTTTTGATTACATAATTACGAGATAATTTTCTCCTTAAATTGCTTAATAAACCTGCAATATGAATAAAGCTCAATTATGTACAGTTTATTTTTTACGATTTTTTTTAGGTCATTTGGGCTTCAAGGTTACGAAAACTTTACGATTTTAAAAAAAATCAACGACACAAAATTGACACATGGGAGTTCTACTCGTGCATTTGTAATAAACTATTAAGTAGAAATAGCCAATAAAAAGCCGATGTCACTTTTTTTGGGTCTATAAAACACTGTGGAGTGGAATCGTGACAAGGCCAATCCCACTTGGAGAACAAGGCATCGTGGAGGCAACCACCTCGATGTAGACACGCCGAAACCCAGCTTCATTTAAAGCAGGTCATGCCTCATTCAGGAACTTCGGGATTTCGGGTGCTCAGAGGGGGGACTCTGTCCGTCTACCGAGTGACCTCAGGCAAAACAGTGGCAAATCGATCACGTGCTGCCGTACACCGTGAGGCTCAAGGGAGACTCCTTTACAGGCATTTTCTTTCTTCGTCTTTGACGGGTGTCTTTGTATTCCACATCTGGTAGCTTTTCTTTTGCGCGGGCTTCTAAAGAATCAAAGTCACACCGCATTTTTTCTAAAAAATCCACGAGTGATTTGTAGAGATTAGCGCAAGTCTGAAGTAACTTCTGGGTCTTGTAACTAATAACTAACCTTGTTGACTTTTCAAATAATTACAACTGCTAGGCAACAATCCACGGCGCTTCGACCTACTAAATTGAGAGAACGCGAATTTTCAAATTAGTCCTAAAAACTTTTTTTGGTGACGTGAGACGTGATGCCCTAAGGATGGATTTTTTTTGTGCTTCTTCTTGTGCTCCCCCAGACGTGAAGCCCTAGGCAATTGCTTAATTTGATTAAGGGCTAATCCGTCACTGCCAGTACCTATACTGTTCAGTTTGGTAAATTCAAATATGTTGCTATTTGCTTCGGCATACCTGAGATTTTATTTTTACCGATCACTTGTTTATAGCATTTTCCCTTTTGGTAGATGAAAAAAAGCGATTCGTTTCTATGTCATTGGGTCTGATTTTTTGATATTTTTTTACTATTTGTGTACCTAAACTCTTCTCGTACAACAAACGTGTGCTCAATATTTGTTTTTGTTTTAGTCAATTTTACGAGTAATAACTGGCCTTGATTTTAAAAGTCGTTAATTGTTAAATTTGTGAGTTCACTGCTTCTGCTGGCTACTGGACAGAACAACAAGCAGAGCCATTTTACTCCAGAAATGCACGCCTATCCGACGTCTTTACTATCAATTTACGCAATTTGGTCAGTGTGTTTGACTGATAAGATTGCCTCTTTTTATGGGAACCTATCTATAATACATATCTGAGTAAAGTCGTTGGGATCGACGTTTATTTTTAGAGTAAAAGACCTGTCCCTACCTAGATAAACGTTTATAGCTTACTTTCACTGCCAAATATATCTCGTCAGGGGCTTCATTTAAAAATGATTCCACTTCGTAAGAGGTGAAAACCTTAGATTTTTTGCTCTTGAACCCATTTTTTTTTTTTTTTTTTTTGGGTGGGAAATCATCCAATGACTTCTCCCGCTCCAGATTTATCCGCGACCCAGACAGACATCGGCCCTCTCGGGCCCCGTCAATTTTGCTGACATCTCTTTGAGGCGCGCGTGGAACACTACGCGCCGTCGACTCGGGCCTGGTCCTTATCGGACGGCGAGCTACCCATTACTTGCCGTCCGCAAGCCCGCGCCTACGGTGGCCGGGAATTGGCTTGCGACTCCCGACGCCCAGGACGTCTCCTGCGGTGACTAGGGGCGCGAGGGAGTCTCCGTTGCGTCTCCCTCACGCGTTCCGCCTCCTCCTTCGCGAGCATTACTACTTCGCAGAAGGAGGTGACAGCTTCCCATGCCCTCTCGCTCCGTACCATGGCCTGAACCAGGGCCGGCCGCGAGAGGTCGCCACCGCTGATCGCCTCCACGAGGACACGGCGGTGCTCCGCCCAAGCGGGGCAGACCTCCACCGTATGCTCCACCGTGTCCTCCGGGCGATCCACACAATGGTGACACCCGGGCGTTTCCTCCCGCCTTATCCGGAACAGGAACCTCCCGAAACAGCCATGTCCGGTGAGGACCTGCGTCAGGCGGAAGGTGAGGACGCCGTGGCGCCTCTCAAGCCACTCCTCAAAGAGGGGCCTTATCGCCGCAATTGTGGCGTGCCCAGCACTGGGTTGCGACAGTCGCTCTCTCCATGTCGCCATGAGATCCTGTGCTCTTGAACCCCTGAGACTGTCTTTTCAGAAACGATGTTAGATTGTGGAATCTTTTCAAATCGACATTGTGTTTTACTCTTAGTGTACTCTTGAGCATTGAATACCTGCTCCATAGCGTAGAAGGCTTTATTTTGCCAGATAGTCCATTAAAGTATGTAAGAAATACACGTTCGGAAAATGATTTTATTTTCTTATCTGCTCGCCACTTCATAAAGTCATTGTATGTATTTAACTATCTTTTGTTAGAAATTTTTGGCAAAAGATTTTTGATAATGTACCTATTTGCCTCGTCTTTAGCAGAATCTGGGGTCAACATTTCAGAATCTAATTTTTAATAAGATAGTAGTCTTAATCCGAGATTTCGAGATTACAGAATTAGTATCCCGCCCAATTATAAAGTCTATTTAAAATTTTAACTATGGAACACACCGCATCACCGCCGCGGGTGGACGCGATTAGTTTTTTTTTAATTCACACTAGCCGTTATACACTCACAAGACCGCAGCATTTTTTTCTTAATTATGTTAGATTTTTTTGTAATCATGTGTCACAACTAAATTTTCGGCTTTTATCCGCCATTTTGTTTTAATCCATTCAAAGTTGAATAATAAAAATAAAAAAAGAAGCCGTTTTCAATGGAGGCAATCAATATAATATTCACGAGCACACCACTTTTACCTCCAAATGAAAATGATAGCGACGAAAGCATAGAAATATAAAATACAGGAGAAGTGGCAAGGGGGGGGGGGGGTGTCGGTGTCCGCGCGACATGGACTGACTGAGCATGTCACAGACAAATGGCCGTCTCCGCGAACTAGTGCGCTTTCGACCGTGATCGTGACAAGTTATAAGAATGCCGTGTTGTTCAGTGGTTTCTTGGAAAAATCGAAGCCTAAAACAAAATTTTGTAAATCATGGAATCACTTACCATATGTAAATACAAGTATTTTACTATATAAGTCTTTAAAATCATGAAAAACAACAAATCGTAAAATATTTCTTGGTTCTACTATGTTATTTTTGTTTTCAAATAGCACAGCGACTGTAATATTTTGAATTAAATACATTGCTTCTTAACCACTACCTCAGTTTGTCGCTAAGTGACTGGACAAGCAATGTAAAAATCACAAAACGATACTTTATTAAGCGGATGCATCGCGTAGTACGGCCGCTGCTCCTTGCGACGAGTTAGTGATGTGCTTGTGCAGATCCACTAACGTCGGCTATCGAATAAATTCTATTGACGAATGAAATATTGCTTTTATAGTTTATTTTACAATTTGTCAACCGTTTTAACTCAGTTGGAAGGTCGATGTGAAATAAAGTTTAATACTTATTTTGATTATACAGCGTAGTAGAGAAATGCGTAACCAACATTTTGACAAAAAATGCCACCCTAGCAATAGATAAAGAATCAAGTGCTGCACAAATTCCTCGACTCTACAGGTCATTGAGTAAACACCATAACAGGGTTCAACAATAGAGTCTGCCCAACGAAAGCATGATCTGGGATATTTTCAAAGTTGGGATATGGCAACATTATTAATCTGTGTATTGTCTGTGATTGCGATTGTTAGTATGACTTGGTAATCTTGATCCATGTTGGCTGATTGTTATATATTTACGATATGATTATAGCTTTTCTTATGTTTATGTTTCAATGTTCCTCATTTGGCCGAATAACTGCAGAAGACTGGAAAAATTGACGGACCATGTAATAAATGTGGCAAATAAATATAAACAAAGAGATCACATAGCCTCTCCGCTGTCAAGGCGTCCGATTGACTATCGCGGCAATGTCAATCTGGTCAATTGGTCGGTTTGGTCAGGTGAGAGTTGTGTGTTTTTTTTTTAATATTTTATGTCAGTAAGGCGGGTATTCTCGATAACTTTTAGTTTTAGTCGATTATTTCATAGACAATTATAAAAAATAAAAATATTTTGGTCTGTGGATCCGTCAAATGACATTTATATTTATTGTCAAAGTCAGTGCACAAAATTAGTCGCCATATAGTGTTTACAAATACGTTTAAAATACGAGATTGTGTTAGATCCTGAGTGCAGACCCTGGAGCCCTGATGTAGGGCTCCAAGGGGGAGTGTTGAACTGTTTTTAATAGCTTTTTTGTGTATTTGGTGTAAATTCGAGCCGAAATAGTGTTTCATCAACCACGTTCCGACTTTTTCGTGTCCGTTTTTATTTATTCGTGTTTCGAAGTTTATTTGTGCATAATACTCATCAAACTATTGTAATTACCAATGCTACGCTAATTATCTATCGAAACAATGAAGTTCTAAACGAAACAAATTCGATTCTAAGTGAAAACAAAAACTTTTTTGTGCCGCCGGCCGGGTTATTTTTTTCCGTCGTAATTAATAATAATAAATAATTAATAAAAAATGTGTGGGGAGGTGTGATATTTTTATTGATTCTTGTGTAATAGGGTGTATTCCTGTAAATAAAATTAAAACTTTATGAAATAATGGTATGTTTTTTTTTTATTAATTTTTTTTTACTCAAATTTACTCAAAACTGGGAAACACAATTTTTATAATTTAATTACAAGGTAAAACTGGGCAAATCCCTGTGAAATATGATAGCTTATTTCATAACGATTCTAACAACATAACATTCATACATGGTTCCCATACAAAAAACCCAAAAAAATGGGTTTTTACTGAGACCCCGGGTCGAAACCGCAATGTATTGGACATTTGGCCTATCCCCCAGCTGCAATATGCGATGGTCAATCGGACGCCTTGACAGCGGAGAGGATAACAGAAGAAGTATTGGAAAAAATTATATAAGTGTAGATGATGATTCAGATACAGATGAATACTTAGAGGTTGAATTTTTGGACTATGATTTTGAGTATGATGATTAAGTAATTAATAAATTAAATGTTAAGTGGGTTAATAATATGTACATACTAATAAATAAATCTACACACTTTTATTTAACTCACATCCATGACAGTCACGGCTCCGTCACACTTCACCAAATGGAGCCAATAAATGAAAACATAAATTATAATAAATACAAATAATACTACTTGTATCAAAACTTTTAACTAGAGGTATAGTTGGTGCTACCACATTAGGATTTTTTGAATTTGCCGCGTTTTTCAGATCACACTTTCGTTGGCCAGACTCTATCATCTGTTTCAATACGCTATGGCAGCCTAAATCAACATAATCGGATTTTTAATTGTTTGAATGTTTTGATTTACGTAATAATATATATTTTTAGGTACGTATGTTTATTTTTACTATAATATTTTCTGGACACGCTGTTTTTTATGTATATTATATTCAGGACCCAAAAAAAACTATAATAAATGGGAGAATCGATAACTTTACAATTTAGTCAATCACTAGCGTAAATGTAAAATAAATTGCTTTTGCACAGCACAACGAAATTGACCGATGTTTTGATTGACCGTTTTTGTGTGGGTAAGTTGTACGGTGCATGGTAACGCTGTGTTTGATGATACAAGGTTTTTGTGTAGTACGTTCTGATTTAGGAAATGCGGGTGTATGCGCGACTGCGTATCTATTGCTTTTACTGAACCGCATGTGTAGTAGTTGCCGTGTGGTAGGGGCAAACTGGAGACACAGGTTTCCGATATATTTTAGTCTACCGGGCATATCTCCTTGAACGTATAGAAGAAGACGAAGAACATAAAGACGAACAGTTACGAGTCCGACTACTGACATGTTTTGGTCGCAAATATGTGAAGATTTTTTAAAATAAATATTAATTATTATCAATAAACTTTGTCTTTCATTCGATGACATTGCAAAAATTTTTGGCGGATAGAGTTCGGATGTAATGCGTAAGCTTAAGTATATGAAGTACTACAGCGACATCGGATTCGAAATTCCACGGACAGAAGGATCTGATACTGATCTGAACCGCCCTAAGACGTAATAAAATTATAAAAAATAAGAGTTACAAATTACACTTGAGGTTTTCATAAGTTTTTGAGAACGACATGTCAATTCCACCTACTCAACAATCAACTGGTTTGTTTAGATAATTAGGACTGTAGTATTATATTACCTGTGATATGGATAAGGGTTAAAACACACTAATAAAGAGATGAAGCGATACGCCACGTCATCAGACTAAAAATGTAAATATTTATCCCTATCTCAAAAACGTAATGTACACATTTCTATCACGATAAATCAGACGCACATTTTGTTTCGAATACGATCGTCTTTTTACTAAAGATAACGGTTAATTTTTACTTTTGGAAATTTCGCCTAGATACTGTATCAGTGAGCTATGACCTACGATCAATAATACACTAGGTGACCGGTAAGCGCTTCAAAAACTGGCCGAAAACGAAGGCCACAAATACGGTTGTGGTCTTAATTCAAACTAGCTGTACTCGCGGCCTCGCTCCCGTCATCTGCCTACCCTACTAACCTTCCTATCTACCCTACTTACCTTCCTGCCTACCCTACCTACCTACCAATTTATTTCTAGGTTCATTCTTTCGCGGAGGATCTTAACACCGCCATTCAGAAAATGACTTCAAATGCCCCGGGCTACTAAGCTTCCTATCTATACTACTTACCTTCCTGCCTACCCTACCTACCTACCAATTTTTTTCTAGGGTCATTCTTTCGCGGAGGATCTTAACACCGCCATTCAGAAAATGACTTCAAATACCCCGGGCTACTAACCTTCCTATCTAGATCTACCCTACTTACCTTCCAGCTAGGCTTGTCGAAAAAATATCGATACATCGATATTTCTGATTCGATATATCGATATTTTTAGCCGATATATCGATACAAAATATTCAATATCGAAAAACCTATATAAAACGATTTTTTTTTTCAAATTTAATTTATTAGCAGAATATTTAACAAACTTCAAAGGCTTAGGAACCAACGGCAAATTACTGTATTGTCTATGACTTGAATGTTTTTTTCGTGTTGTGGCCGCCGCAGGCCGCGGTGGCCATCATCCGTCACTCTTCACTTACTTTCAAATGTGAGTTCTTTTGCGTTGTGTGTGTGTGGTCGTGTCATCTTCTGATATTTTTAGAAGATTGCTATTTAGTTTTTGAAATTTTATAATTTTGCCTATTATAAAGGAATAATGATTAAAATACCTTCGTTTTTATTAAGATTCTCTACATTAAAATAATGTGCATTTTGTATAAAAAATAGTAATACCTATTATTGAGCCAGACTGAACCAAATACATTATTATTTTAAAACCGAAAATCTTTAAAAATTGGACCGATATATCGATATTTTTCCCTCGATATTGATATTTTTATAAATATCGATACATCGATATATTTTTGCATTTCCGACATCCCTACTTCCAGCCTACCCTACCCGCCTACCATTTTTTTTCTAGGGTCATTCTTTTGCGGAGGATCTTAACACCGCCATTCAGAAAATGACGTCAAATGCACAACGCCATCTATCGAATATGGAGTTGCGTGAATGAATTGCGTTTGATAGTAAAAGGATAACCCTTTAAACTATTTCAATTAGGTATAGAATTTAAATGAAAATACATCGATGAACTGGTTATATGCTTTAATAAATCACTCATTGAATACACAAAATCGATTACAATGATTTCGTTACAAAACATTAAATACGCATTATACAAATATCAAATTGGCACTACAACTATTATAAGTGTTTCTTCGCTTCTTGTTGAGATGTCCTTAGCTTCGCCAACCAGTGAAAGATGGCGACCTGGAAAAAAATATCAGTTAAATCAAGTAGGCATAGTTTAGTGATTATTATGGCTTTTTTACTATTCTATTCAGCTTCGAGACCTGCAACGACTTTTTCTCAAACATGCTTGGAAATTTGAGCATTATTTTGACAACCTTCTTCGAGATAAATCGAAATTGCTGTACTGGCCAAATACATGCGAGCAGCGGCCGGCAAAAGTTGTATGAAAATCAATATCTGTCGTGTTTAGCGGCCAAATAAATTACATAGTAAACTCATATCTGTCGTGGTATTTAAAAATGGAACGATCTTTTACTTCGAAACATGGCAACCAAGGAGGTAACTTATCAAAGGTTTTATTTAAATTTCGAACTGGCTTGCTAATAGAACGCTGTTTAATGCAAAAAAAAAAAACAAAAGAACACTAGCGCGGGAACAATGATTGTTGTTCGTCATTGATTTTGACAAAATGAGTTCTAGGTACTAAGTTGGATGATTTCTCAACAAAAAAACAAAAAGGTACTACTAAGTTTTAATTTCCGCGCATTATTTGAGAAAAGTACTATACAAGCCTTTGCCACAACTAGGCATTGATGGATTTACGTATGTGTCCTGTCATGTAACGTAACGTTCTTGCGAATGTTCGACGCTGCGTTCGACGCATTAACCTGTAACGTTTCTTTGTACCTTGCGTTCATTTTTGACCTCACTCCACGTCACCCGCGCTTGTGCATTTGCTCAATAAAATGTTACACCAAAACACTCGTTGGTTTTTAAAATCAGGCTGTAACAAAACATCGAGCGTCATGTTCGAAGTTTAGTGAAACAGCGAATGCTCAATGTTCTGTTAGAAGTAAATGCTCTAGTATATACTCACCTTAACGTAAATAGCTAGGTAATAATAGGCTGAGGTGGCAATCTGGACAAATCCACTCAAATATGTATACTTACACTCTTTGCGCTGTAGCATGGTGCGGGTGACAGTGATGTTTTATTTGTAGACTAGAACATTCTGGTTGGGTTTTTTTTTTTTATTTTTATTAATGATTTAATATATTACGAATGTGGTACATCTGAAATACTAAGGGCCGATTTTTCAATAGATTGATAATTTTTAATAAAAATGGCCGTTTGACATAATTGCTATACAAAAACTGTCAAACCGCCATTTTTATTTAAAATCGTATCAAATATTTTTCATTGTGGGTATAGGTTATACAGACAGATGTTAGGTAAATTACAGTTCCATTATGTCATGCGTAGTAGGCATACAATAATTAAGTCAACATGCAAAATAATCATAGGTATCAATCACTTAACAAGCAGATGACATCGATGTGGACGAATTTTTGGATGCACAATGAGCTTTATTGCCGTCTCCCTTTTGTATTTGTATATAGGTTTGTTTTTCTTAGAATATTCAATTGTATATATGTTAATAAATAACCATTGCTTATAGACTAAAAAAAAAAAATATCGAGCAGCATTTTACAAAATAAGAATTAGGTGCATGATGACAGATTGTAGTAGGTACTAATTATTAAGAAAATCTTGGATCGTGTAGTAAGCTTTGTCAATTAAAAAATTACGTAATTTATATTTGAATAGTGGCAGTTCCTTAGTGTTTAAAACGTCCACAGGTATCGTATTGTAAATTTTAGATGCCATTCCGAAAAGATTTTCTTTTGCTCAGAAGAGCAGTTCTATGTGGCATACTAGATATTTTAAGTATGTATCTTTTCGATTTTAATTCACTGAATAGATTCCTCAGTTAAAAGTTAACAGACTTTTGAAAAATCAGGCCTTAGTCATAATTTGTTAAATCGCGGCAACTTTCGAGAGTGAAACGAAATGTCACGCAACATGCTACAGCGCAAAGAGTGTAGTTCTCATAATTATGTCGTGACCAAGATAATGTCTGGACTTTAAAAAGACTATGATCTCTGATTAGTTTCTGTGTTTCTTCTCAGGATAGTCAGAGACAGACACCAACCTCATTTCATTTTTAGGGTTCCGTACCCAAAGGGTAAAAACGGGACCCTATTACTGAGACTTCGCGGTCCGTCTGTCTGTCTGTCTGTCTGTCACCAGGCTGTATCTCATGAAACGTGATAGTTAGACAGTTGAAATTTTCACAGATGATGTATTTCTGTTGCCGCTATAACAACAAATACTAAAATCAGAATAAAATAAATATTTAAGTGGGGCTTCCATACAAAAAAGTGTTTTTTTGCCGTTTTTTGCGATAATGGTACGGAACCCTTCGTGCGCGAGTCCGACTCGCACTTAGCCGGTTTTTAAATCCATTTACAGAAATAAATATCGTTACTTACGTGTTGAAGCTGGGTGCTTGTGGTTGTGGCGCCTGCGCCTGTTGCGCCAGGTTGCCGAACGTCAGTGTGTTCTGTGTTGCTAAGTTTTCGAATGTAGAGTTGGACTGAGTTGGTTGACCGAAACCTGCTATAAATTTATTTATCTCTATTATCTAGTTACTAAATATTTGTGATTTTGGCGCCTTTTAGGAAGGTCCAGTTGATAGTGGTACAGCGATACGTACGATATTTTCTATCTAGTAAGCAAGTTTCACGACTGACAACGAATTCCTGATTGCGCAGCAAAGAACTGTAAACTATCGGCGCAAATCACAGAGCAATTGAACTAAGGAGTCGGGAATACTTAGCATTTATTTTGTGTCAATAAGAACATTTTTTTTTTTTACTTTCTGCAAGTTGTGCTTTTGTAAGTGCCTGTTGTGCCTTTCACTTTGGTTTATTTGTTTGGGGTTTTCAACAAAGAGTAATCAGATATAACAGAAATCACAACTATACAAAAAGTTTAATGATTATGAGAGACTTACTGGGTTGTGCACCACCAAACATTTTCCCAGGCGATGAGCCCCCACCAAAGGCGGCGCCTCCACCAAATGTGGCGCCTCCTCCAAACGCCGCAGGCGCTCCAAATCCTCCTCCTGGACTCTTGTTGAAGCCACCACCGAACGAAGAACCGAAACCGCCTCCACTAGGTGGAGACCCGAAGCCTGT
Organism: Anorthoa munda; assembly: GCA_945859665.1. Lineage (NCBI taxonomy): Eukaryota > Metazoa > Arthropoda > Insecta > Lepidoptera > Noctuidae > Anorthoa > Anorthoa munda. Next base: position 2,073,055 of record OX243913.1, read on the forward strand.
TGGTTGGCCAAATACGGGCTTAGACCCGAATCCACCAGGCGACCCACCGAATGCTGGGGCTAGAAATAAAGATACATACTAGAGTGAAGGTAAATTAGATAGGCACGGATAAAGAGCCCCGTCACGGTGGAATCTCTTACTGTGGACTCAGCTTAATATTACTGACTATACCATTCACGTTTTATTTCGTTTTCCTAGTTCCATTTTTAGCCACCGGAACAGATTATTCTGTGGCATCTACTATAAGGTAGTGCCTATTCATCAAACATCGTATGAAAATGTAAATAATAATATTATAGTCTTTCAAACAAAAGTTCGGCCACAGCGGCCAAACTACACACCAGACTGCATGTAGCTTATCAGTAACGTTGCCGAATATATTAAACTCTCCCTCTATCAAGTACAAATGTTTTGAAGTAATAAAATACAGATGAAAGATAGTTTGAGAATATAAAATATCCCAGGTCATAGTATTAAAAGATTATATTAGAGCAAACTTAATAATAAAAATGATTTTCATTACTCATACTCGGAAAGTAGGACTAAAGTTGTCTGAGGAGCGGGTTAAAAGTAATACTTTTCAGCCCTAGGGAGAATCGTTTTCAACTGACAGCTGTCAAATTACAAAAAAAAAACTAGTTCTATTTTCACATTTCTATTGAACCATGTTCTTACTTTCTATAGAGCCACTCAATTACAGTGCGTTGTAAAATTGAATTAATATTTTTTTTTTATTTTTACCACGAGACTCCTCCATCCTCCAAATAAAGTAAGGCCGTCGATATACATACACTCACCGGTCTGTTGCTGCGGAGTTCCAAACGGCGACGGATTATTATCCCCTCCGCCGAACGCCGTAGCTTGCGGGCTACCAAACGCTTGCCCCGCAGGGGACGGCGTGCTGAAACTACCGCCCGATGTGTTGCCGAAGATTGACGACGCCTGCGTCGTTGGCTGTTGGCCTAGAAAGACAGAAAATTATGATAGAAGTTTCAGCAATATTTTGAAGACCTAGCACAAGTACAGTACAACTATTTTCTTAATGTCCTTCGGCAATCCTCGCATTTCCGAATACAAACGAATGCAAATATCCATATCCATCAATTATTAAAAGTATCGTGTATAATATTTTGAATTCAGAACTATAATGTGATTTTTAATTTCGTAGACTAAACTGACATTTGGGGGGTTGTCACTTTATCGTTACGTTAAAATAGTGTCGTACCCTAACTATCCTGAGTGATCGAAAGTTAATCGAAAATGAAACAATATCACGGCAAAAAAAAAAATAGTTTAGAAACTAGCGGTCCTCATTTAGTTTCTATTCATTTATGTCAGACTTTATTTTATCTATTGCATTTATTTTATTGTTGTTTTCATATTTAACACAATAAAAGTTCATGTACTATGTGTATGAATACTGTTATATTTAAATATATTACTTTTATATTCATAAAACATTTATTTACACCAATTAGTAAAAATAAATTGAGGAGTCATTTCACATCGATTCGATGAATCACTTAAGTTTGAGCCTTACCTACAACACTATACTCCGCGCTTGCAACATTTTAAAAGAATAAGGTCAATGGCAGCTGTCAGTTTAGTCCACGAAATTAAAAATCACAGTATAAGTACTTTATTGTTGTTTTGATTTCCGTGTGAAAAGTATAGAGCTGTTAAAATAGCAGCTATTCGCTCATTTTTTAAATAAAATAACATTACTTACACAACTCTATATACTTCCAAGTTGATTGAGAGCGTCCGGTCTGCACCAAGCGCAAAGGGCAACTGATAGAAATCTAAAAACTGACGAAACACGAAGTTTGCCGAGAGACATTAAGAAAATGTTTGTACTGTACACATTTAATTGTCTTGCCCAAGAAATGTCGCCTACATTTTCTGCTGTCGTCATTTCCTACAGTTATTCTGTGATATAAAGTCTTTCAATTATTTATTTTATATCATATGAGAGGAGCTTTTGATTGGGCTATAGCACAGATAATATAATACTAGCATACAGATATCTCATCCCATACAAAGAAACCGTGCCGACGTAACTAGCGTTTTTCGTCTGCTTAATCTGGTAATTTTTTGTACATCGAACGCATTCGGTTCTGTTTCACGGTGATAGATAGATGGTGTTAGCAGCGACTTGCAAGTAAAAGGGTTTAATAGGTTCGTGAATATTTTTTCTTTAAATACAGTGAAGGTTTGTTTTCTAGTATTTATTTGCACGTTATTACAGTTTTTTTTTGCACCAAAATGTGTTAAAATGCAAACTATAAATGATCCGTCTAATAATCTTTGAAATGTTAATTAAGAGCCCAATATTCCATAATTTTGTATTTAGGAGAGTTGATTAAACAAGAAGAACATACAATTTTTGTGTTCAATTCCAGAAAATGTAAATTTTACACACATTCAATAACAGATGGAGGTGCATATAGCGCCATCTAGTGAGATTTATTTGAACTAATTTTTTTTTCTTAGCATTGAGACCCCGTGGCCATAGTATAGGTAAGTAGCATCATCATTAAGAAGCACCAGCATTTTTTTTTGCATGAAATTTTTGTCAAAATAAATATTTACCAAATCCAGTTGATCCAAATCCACCCTCAGTATTAGCATTGCCTGCACCCCAGAAGTTTGAAGCAGGCTTCTGTTGCCCGAAAGCCGTGGCCCCTCCACCTCCGAAGATTGCAGCTGCAGTAGGGTTAGACTGACCGAAAGCGGTCTTACTGCCGAACACATTCGTGTTGCCACCGCCGAATACTGAGGCTGGAGAACTGCTGGAAAGAGGAGATGGACTAAGTTAAGCTTGGGTTTTATCATTTGGCTCTGGTTTACCATTATTCTCCTACCTCTTATATTATCATAGGACTTTGCTGTGCCACTGCAGGGTAAAGGCCTACCATCTCTCTTTTGTCTTATCCTGGTTTGTCTTATCTGTAATGTTAACTATTTAAATATGTATCTAGCTCATCCCACCGCAACTTCTTTTCTGAGTTTGTCGTTATACCAATTTACTTGGTGTCGGCGCTCTCTGCATGTCTCGTTTTTTAATTCATCTCGATAAGTCGTTGTTATGGATAGCTATCAAGAAGATGTTTCAAATTCCAGGCAAGTGAAATTAATAACCAATACAAAAAGTTTCTTACCTTCCCCCAAAAATACTGCCGCCGCCAGCCGGTGACTGTGCGCTTGTCGTAGATATGCTAGCAGCCGCAAACATATTGCTTTCGCCTCCGCCGAAGATCGAGCTTTGGGCAGTCGTAGTAGGTTGAGCACCAAATACCGACGCTTGAGTCGTCGGCACAGTCCCGAATACCGACGCTTGAGTAGTTGGCGTCGGCGTCCCGAATACCGAAGATTGTGTTGTAGCAGTCGAAGAACCAAATACCGAAGCTTGAGTCGAGGGGGCTCCAAATACTGATGTCTGCGCACTAGGCGATGCAGATCCAAATACAGAAGATCCTGCCCCTCCAAACATAGACGGTTTCGTCGGAATCGCTGACGCAAATATACTCTGCGCACCAGAAGATGGAGTGGTAGTAGATGTAAACGCGCTTGGGGCGTTCGAGGAGGGACTGCCGAATATCGATGATTGTGTAGTCGCTGTTGCCGTTCCGAAAACAGATTGCGTTGTTGTTGTTGACGCGCCGAATACTGAAGCTTGTGTGGTAAGCGTTGATCCAAACACTGATGACGTAGTCGAAGAACCGAAGACTGCAGACGGAGAAGACGGGGCAGCTGTAGTAGTTGCAGCAAACACTGATGGTTGAGCAAATGAGGAGCCGAATATAGATCCTGCTTGAGTGGTCGGAGTCGCCGTTGAGCCAAATACTGATTGAGGTGAAGCTGGGACTTCAGGAGTCGAAGGAGTCGGAGTACTAAAGACTGATGGTTTCGAACTACCTGCTGTTGCGGCATTACTAAAGACTGATTGAGCGGAGGAACCGAATACTGAAGCCGTTGTGGTTGCTTTCGGCGATGTGTTGCCAAATATAGATCCTTGAGATGATGTTCCGAAGACAGAGGAAGGCGTGGGAGATGGTGTAGCTCCACTTGCAAATATGGATGTTGTCGGGGACGTCGGCTTTGGCTGAGAAGCCACTGCTGCTCCAAACACAGATGCCGCAGAGGGGCTTGTAGTCGTAATACTTAAGGACAGTGAAGGTTTCGATGACGGAGGTCCTTCTTTTGTAGAATTTTCTGGTCTAGGTATTTCAAATGTGGGGGTACTCGGTTTGGAATCTGAAATTAAAATGGATAACATTAACTTACAGTATTTGTGGTTGTTAAAAATGAAACCAATAAAATTCTTCTAATAAATTACCAACCACCACCTGTAGCAATGTCAGAGCTGATTATTGACGAAAGACTGGACGTAGAATCCGACTTTTCTAGTTCTTTCAATTGTTCTACTTTAGGGTCAGTTTTTAATTCTAATGGTTTTGATGGTTCGCCTGGAAAACGAAAATCATTGTCAAATAAGCATTTTTCATGCAAATGTATTTATGAATGATAATAATTAAAAGTAAAAATATTTTAAAACAAGTGGTTTTTAACGGGCTAAATAGTACGAAATGTAATATCATTTGTCAGTACATATCCAATGAGCCCAAACGCGAAGTTTAAGTTTTATCGAAAAATCGATTACTAGTTGCAGATCTATCTATGTCTGTGAGCAGGACACAAACGAGAGAAAGGTATTACAAAGCTTGTAAAAACGGATTTCTCGAATATGAATTGATAATAAATATGATATAATGGATACTTACTAGGAGTAGAGCTGCTTGCAGGAACGGGTTGCGGAGTTGTGCCAAATATTGAAGTTTTATTGCCCGTCTGTACAGCTAATGGTTTAGGCGCTTCTTTATTTTCACTCACAGGTTTTTGTACAACTTTAGGCTCTACTTTCTGTGGTACATTTTCCTTAGATATCTCTTTCTCAACTGGTTTAGGAACACTATCAGTCTTTGCAGTGGTTTTCAAAACATCGGGAACAATTGGACTAGGATTAGGCGTGGAAGTTTTCATGGCAAACAGATTTGTCAGGGGTTTAGTATCAGTCTTAGGTTTGACAGCCACCGTTTTACTGTCGGCTTCAGGTTCTCCAGTTTCGCTTGATTTTGGACTGCCGAATATTGAGCTTGGTTGTTTAGTTTCAGGAACAAAGGGTTTGGGATCGGGGGCGAAGGCGGGGAGCTTGGGTTCCGTTGTGAATGCTTGCGTCTTAGGTTCCGGAGCAAAAGCCTGCGGTTTAGAATCTTGTACAAATGTCTGTGGCTGGAATTTACTGAACATGTTGTTAATGTCTGCTATCGGTTTGGCTGTGAATACTGCTGATGGTGCCGGGGTGGATGTTGCTGCGGTTGTTGTAACTAAAATCAATGAACACCCGATTACATAATTCAGCAGAAAGAGGGTATATTTATTCTTAGTAAAAACATGTATAATTTCCAAGAAATATAAATACTTTGGTTGTTCAATACAACTTTCAGTAAATCTGGTGTTCAGAAATTAAGATATTGATAAGAAAAGGAAATAAATAACTCACAGGCAAATGAAGACGGTGAACAAATAGGCTGTCCCATGAATGTACTAGCGTCGCTCTTCGATTGTTTGTTCTGTAGCAAGTCTCTGAGAACGCTTCGAGTTTCAGGCTGGCTCACTGGCTTACTAGAATTATTAAACGCTGGTACTTGCGGTTGGGGTTTAGCTGGCTCTTGCTTTGGTTCTGTAAATAAAAACATTATTGAAGTAAAACATCTAAATCTGGGTACTCACTTAGCAGTGTTGCATGTAACGTATCAGATACGGTATCAAGTGAGTACGTATATAGGCACGAGCCAAACTGTAAGCTCGCAGTGACCCGCCGAGTGGCGGTATCACTGCGAACACAAAGGCGGCTCGCAGTTTGCTCGTGGACGGCGACACGACCGCTTGTGTAGTGAGTACGTAGACGTAAACTACGGTAGACGCGCGTCGCGAGCACTGCGGTACGCGGTGGACCGTGGACGAGCCGTACCCACTTGCAGGTTGATACAGTATCTGATACGTTACATGCAACACTGCGAAGTGAGTACCCAGCTTACGGTGAGTGAAATTTCAAGGACGCGACACGTTTAGGAGCATTTTGTTACATGAGAGAGAGAAGGTTATAACTCCTTCTTGCTCTCACACTAAATCTCTTTTATTCTCGTGCTCTAACTAGCATACGAAAGAACATGGTAAACTGCTAAGTTTTTAAGATGGTAGTTACTAGCCAAGCATTAGTATAGATTCTACAACCAAGTATTGTAGATTTTTACTGTTCTTGACTAGTCAAGTATCGACTTTACCGGTTGTTTTTAGCGAAGCAATAGAAAAGCTATTGTGTCTTGTGTGGTTCCACGACTTATACACACGAAAGGTTAAGCGTTGTGTATTTTAAGTTGATTTTTAAGTGACCATTTGTATAAAAGTCCTTAATAGTATGGGGATGCAACGGAATTTGAACTTAGTCTTGTATGACATAGTTTGTTGTTTCAAAATTTGATGATTATCTCGAATTCAAATAAAGTTAAGTAGGTATATTTTCGCTGGATAAAGGGCAAAATACTTCGGTGACCCAGGTACCCTACGAGAGATAGTCAGCAACACCAAGGCGCTGCTGGCCTGCCTCGAGGAGCTGGAGTTGATCGAATGACCATTTAACCTACCCTTACGCAAATACGCGCTCAAACGTGGAGTTGCGGACACCAGCCTGTTTTTACTTTACTTTTTATCAACGTTTAATTCACTTACCATCAGTAAACAGGGTTCTAGCAACATTAACCAATCCTGGTACAGTTGGCTTCACTCCACCGACTGGAGTAAAAGATGGCACGTTGATGGGTGACGGTTTGACTGGCTCGGGTTTGGCTTCTTGTTTTGGCTCCACCTTAGGTGGTAATGGTTGCGGTTGTGGTTGAACTAAAATAAAATTTTACATGAGTTTGGGCAGTGTAGGTTTTTACTTAAAGTTCAAATGAGATAATTCAAATTATTTATATGGGATATCAATTACGAATCCGTTTCGTTAACAGTGAAACAGTTCAAAAATTAAAATGAATAAAAAATTATGTTAAAATAACTTTTAAAATTATTGGAATGCTTAAAAGGTAAAGATGTGTCATGCAGCAGTCCCCCACAAAACGTCTAAATTGAAAGAGCCCTCTCAACATTGTGTAGTCGGCTTCACAATCCTTAAGGTTGAATGTCGTTTGCCTGCCATAAAACAACAAGTTCTATTTGATTTGATAGGTTAAAACCTACTAAAGTTTCAATTTATTTAGAATTATATTTTTTGCTAAGCAATAACGTTGCAAACGGGACAACAAAAGATGAATAAAAAAAATTACAATGCCTGCTATACGATTTTTTTTGGGACAATCCCACCGCACTATTCCCAAACCACTGCCACTCCTGAAAGCCAGAATCAACAGTGGTGACCATCAAAAAACCCGAGGCAATGAAGCTCGACGAAGTCCTGGAGAATGAATTTTATTGTCTTGGATCCCACAAAGAAATTAATCAGAAAATAATAAAGGAGGAGTAGAAAAACAAAAACATAATTTCCAATTCCCTCAATATCAAGCAGGAGACAGAACAAACAAGGCCAATAGGCACAAAGGATTATTTACAACTGGGATAAGCCCAGTTGCCTAGCACCACGGATTAATGGGTTAACTTAAAATTGTGTGTGGCAAAAATTTGAAATTTGTTCTAGTTGCCACAAGGTCCGTCAAAGAATACACTCTCATAAGATATGATGTGCAGATTGTACATATTCGCAGTCAGATGTAGAAAATTGACATAAAGGCGAGGAAACCAGCTTGAAGGAAAATAAACTGCCGAGCAATGAAAAAGTTCCACCCACAAAATGCCGACAAACACCTTAATATCTCCTAAGACATAGAACGCTCGGTGAACATAAACGTTCACCGTTCGTTCGTTCACGTTCACGTTCAGTGAACGTTGGTGAACGCATTGAACGCTGTTAAATGTACTTCAATATTGCAGACGGCGTCATTAAGCTAGCCTTTCCCGTTTAGGAGTAGTTTGGTCACTGGAACTTTTTCATTGCTCGCGAGTGTAATTTACTCGTCGCCCTTGACGGAATCTACTACTAGACCGAAAGACGATCTTGTCAACTATAGGATTACAAAAAAAAAAAACTCCCTGACTTACCTTGTTGCTTAATATCCGGCTTAACTTCAACCTCCGTCTTAACGGGCTGGACCTTTTCCTTCAAACTCTTCTCATAATTCATTCTCATAGTCGCTAAATGCTGCCTCATTTCAACGTTGACGGGCTTTATCTTGACCGTCTTGTGGTTGGAAAGCATATCTCTTAGAGCATCGAGTTTCTGTGACGTCAGAAGTGGCTCTTTCTTCTTACTGTCAGTATCAAGGTTCATGTTAAGGATGTTCTTCGTTAACTTTGAGAGGGGATCCCTGTGGAGAGTGTGCGTTTGTTTATTCTAACTACATATTTGTTGTGAAGTTATGGTTTGTGTCATGCATGTGTATATATAGTGTGTGTCTCTGGAACGGTGTAAAAATTTACTTTCGTGCAAGCCGCGACGCCATCGGCTCAGGTTTACTGCAAACTGCTAAAAGTAAAGAAAAGATAAAGATATTCTACAAAACATATATTGCAATGCGAACTCAATATCGAAGTCCACCTAAAGATGTTACTACTTGGTTCCAACAAAAAAAAAACTTTGCATTGCAACTTGCAGCTGCTTAAAATTACTTGCCACATTTCAACAATGTCGTTCTTGAGTGATAGATATGATACAAATACTTTTGTGCACGGAGCACGGCTTGCTGACGATCATCCGACCTTATTATGATACTGATAAAGTCTGTAATCCTATAGCAAAGTAAATACCACCTTCATCAAGGTCGTGCATCTCAACAGCGAGGTTAAAGAAAAGGTACAAAAATAAGGAAAAGGAAGAAGGAAATTCTTTGAGCGTATCATTGTAGTACTGCTTACTGTTGACTTTTAGTGGACCTTATTGTCATAGACATAAGATCTATTTTTATATAATAAAATAAAACTTACTTGTTCCTAAAGGGCGTGCTTCTCAACAGCGACGAGGACTTATAGTAAGGTGCGACGTCACACTCGTTGAGCGTATTCCTGAGAGTTCGCAGTACGGCTTGCTGGCGACTTAGGATCTCCTGCTGTTTGACTAGAGGTTGGTATACGTCGTCTAGGATTGGGCGTATCATACGCTGGCCTGGCCTTGGGTAAAACAGGTAATAACATTATTATATTAATAAAATTTGACATGTATTTTTTTTTTCTAGACACGTTTGTTGTTTATTTCTTGGTTGGTTGTTTTGGAATTCATTGGTAAAATTAAAAATACGTTATCATGTTGGATATACTGCCTAGACTAAATCATACAGGTTAATATTGCAAGAATTTTATACAGTAGGAATTTAATTAAGAACAATCAGAAGTGGGCGTATACTTTTAGACGACTGCCATAGGCGTTTCTTGTAGAACTACTGCAGTTCAGACCCAATTACTGTCTTCTCAACATTGTATGCTATGTTAATGATACTGTGCAGTTAAAATAACCGTGCACCTGGCGCTGTTATGTCACTCTGCCGTTCGATTCTCGCTATTAGTGCACGAAGCCCGGGGGGCGCCGCCGTAGGGTCGCATTCCAGCGAGGTGCACACTTATTTGACCGTATCACACACACACATCACATCATCAACCTATTAATGTTCCCACTGCTGGGACACAGGCCTCCTCTCTATGAGAGGGAATAGGCCGTAACCCACCACGCGGGCCCAGTGCGGGTTGGTAGATGTCACATGTCTTAAATTTTTTGGTTCTAGCTCATGCCGGTTTCCTCACGATGTTTTCCGTCACCGTTTTGAGAGCAGTGGTGATGAAATAATTTACACAAAGTAAAGACGCCTGCCTGGGCTCGAGTCTACGACCTACAACTTGTAAGTCGAGGCCGTTACCACTGGGCCACCAATGCTCATACCACTGGGCCACCACTGCTCGATTTGACCGTATATCAGGACAAAAATCAACTTCCATTTCAAAATGCTTACTTGTTAAACTGAGACTCCCTCGTCACAGCTTCGTTCCACTTATAGTCCAGTGATTTCTGCGCTTGTTCCAGCTGATTCTGTACGTAGTAAGCTAGTTTCTTTACAGACGCCACACGTTTAGATGTCAGGGGATCCGCTTGTGTCCATTGATGGCTGTCCTTTGCTCTGAAAGAAATTTTAAATTTGTGTCATTGTAGAAAGCTTCCTATAAGTACCACCGTTTTTTATTGTATCTGGAGCCGTACTGACGTATATGACGATTTAAAGCCAATATTGTTCTAGTGAGAAAGAGATTGAATGATGATGGAGAGCCGTAGTGGCCCAGTGGTAACAGCCGCGACTTACAAGTTGTATGTCGTGGGTTCGAACCCAGGCAGGCGCTTTCATCATCATCATCATATCAGCAGAAAGACGTCCACTGCTGGACATAAGCCTCCCGAAGCGTCGTCACATTGCAAGCGCTTTACTTTGTGTAAATTATTACATCACCACTGCTCTCAAAACGGTGAAGGAAATCTACGTGAGGAAACCGGCATGTCTTAGAACCTAAAATTCGAAGACATGTGACATCCAGCAACCCGCACTAGGCCCGCGTGGTGGACTACGGCCCAGTTCCTCTCACACAGAGGGGCTCTGTGTCCCAGCAGTGAACTCTCAACATTTGATGGATGATGATGGGACACAACAGCACAATCAATCAATCAACCTTGCCTTTGCCCAAATATGTTGGAGTCGCACCATATCGTAACATTGGGACAAACAAATTATCTCAGAAAATTAGACCCGTCTTAAAAAAATTGCCAATACAGAGACCCCTTGCTGTAAAGGCAGTCATTGTCACTTTCAGACAATCAGATTGGCGACCACTCGGCCTGCCTGCAAAAGCCAGCAAATACTGTTCTAACATGTTTGGGCACCACCATGACACTGTATTATAGTTTTTCCTACAAATCCAAGTTACATATTTGCCAGCTACTACATCAACTTATTTATAGTGTAAAGTATCTATTGTGGCGGTTTGAAATACATTTTCTATACAAACTTTGTCAAACCGTCTATTTTTCTGACGATTGAAAAGTCGGCTCTTCAAAAGGATTTGTTCAGTTTAAAATAATCAAGTCACTTACTCAGCATGCGTCCTCGCCTCCGCCACTACGGCGCATGCGCGAACCAGCTCTAACTTTAGTTGTACGATGGCATTGCGCAACTCATCGGAAGAACATTCCTTCCTTAGCTGTTCCGCATCTTGAGAGTTGTAGTTGAAACTTGCGTTTATTGAGTCGATGTCACGTTGCAACTGTTTAAACAATAAGATGAGAATAAAAATAATAAAATCAACTGAACCATTTAAAGGTCTCAACTAAACTTTTGAATTGTCAACAAAAAGAAGTAGTAATACTCGTACAGCAGCCGTATTGCGTAAGTGCGCAAAGAAGTTAAACTCTATCCAACGGACCAATCACATGCAAGATGAATGACGCGATGTTTTTGTGTGATTGGCCGATTGGCCAATTCTATTCGATAAATAACAGCTGTATGTAGCACTGTTGACAATAAAGTATGACAACCGTACCTTCATTGGTAGCTGTAAAGGTCTATCCACACATATCAGGGCCGTGCCCGGGACGACGGGATGTTTTTTGAGCCCCTGACGGGACCCGGCCCTGTCACGTCCCGGACACGCCCCTGATATGTGTGGATAGACCTTAACTGGCAATATTTACGAATCTTCAAAATGGCCTTCTTAGCTTACCACTACAGTAGTTAACACAATTTTTTTTTTAAATCTTTTTTATATAAAAACAAAAGAAAACGTTACTGTAAACGTTGAAGCTAGTTTTTTCTTGTTTTACCTATTATGGAAAACGTTGGTGCCTGTGATACAATAATTTTCATTAGTACAGGTATTAACGATTCTCTATTTCCGTGTTTACTAGTAAAAATGCATTTACTTGTTCCTGTTCATGTGTTTATTCCTGAATAAACGATTATTGTATTATTATGATATTGATTTTCGTTCGTTCTTCTTAGTTCTTATATTGTATTTATATTGTATTATTATAATCTGACCTCCACAACCCAGTAACTGGGTAACACGGTACCCCTTGGTAAGACTGGTGTCAGATCTCAAGCTTCTGACTACCCGTAACAACCGTCAAAGATCTTCAAATGTCAGCCGGGACCAACGGCTTAACGTGATTTCCGAGGCACGGAGGAAACTCGGTATGTTGAAATGGTCACCCATCCACGGACCGACCTCGTCAAGCGTTGCTTAACCTTGAAAATCGACCCATGCGGCTGTTATTATTTAGCCACGAGCTCCTCGCCTAGAACTAAGAAGAACGAACGAAAATAAATAAAGGTATATAAGAACTTCATCAAAACCAATACAGAACGAGGCCAACGACAAAGCTGTCCAGGTGGCTACATTCTGGTCGGACAAAATTCGAGTCCAATCGGCACGCAAAGAAGAAGATCAAAACCAACTCACCCTAGCCTGAGTTTCCCTAGTCTTCACCATAAAGTTGTACAGCTCCATCTGAAAGTCGTTGACCTCTTTGACGAGCATATTCTTCAGCTCCTGGTTGGCCTTCATTTCGTTGATCTTCTCTTGTTCTGCTTTCAATGCGGCGTTTTCTTGAGCCTGTGCTGGCTGGGGTTTCGGAGCTACGGGCTGTGGTTGTACCTAGGGATTAGAGAGTAATTTATTTATTACTGAAAATCAAACTCTAAAAGCAACAGGGGAGGGGTTAAGTGGTCGACGGTGAAGCACGCTTGCCTAGAAGTAACCTATTTTAATTTTATAATTATTATTTTTTGAAGTAAATATACAACTTAATATTCTGCGAATATTTTAAGCGTCTACCTGTTGCCGTTATTAATATCACGCATTATTTTAAACTGTGACAAGCAAAAAAGTAAAACAAACAATTACTAATAATAAGTTGCTTAAAATACACATACATATATATTTTAAATAATACATACCTAAATAAATACATATATATAATAATAAAGTAATGAATAGAAGTTATCGAGATGTCCCTTCTCCCCGTTGAAAATAAAACCGCAATTTACGTTTGAAAGCATATTGACTGGTGGCCGTCCTGATTTCGAGAGGAAGCGCATTCCAGAGAAGAATAGACTGAATATGAAAGGAAGAGTGAACAAAATCAGTAGTATGAGAAGGACACAGTAGGAGAAGATTATTGGAGGAACGCAGATACTTAGCGTGTGAAGAACTTAAATATTGAAAATGAGACATAAGGTAAGACGGTGGGGTGGGAGTGTTGAGTAGGGAAAAGAGCGTAGTTAGAGCGCGCAAACTTCTTCTCTGGCGAATGGGCAACCATTTGAGCTCAGACCTGTAGCTCGAAACATGGTCATATTTCCTCAAATTAAATATGAACCGAATACATATGTATTTACCATATGTATTTACCGAACTATAAACCAATAAATCATCAATACAACTCTCAAAGTTCAAATTACTTGATGATGATGATGTTTGAGGGTAATTTATATAGCTGGTGCAGACCAAGTCAAGCTCAAGAGCACTGTGATTTTCACTGCCAGATAAATACATATCTACAACATGTCCTTTAAAATAAATTCTAACCTTATTTCAATGACACAAAGTTCTTATTTCTTTGGGCGTGAAATCCGGTACTGTAATAGTTATTAATTTATTTTGTGGCTTAGATCAATTTGTTTTTTCTTACCACAGGAGCTTGAGGTGTCGGCTGGACTATGGGTGTTGGTTTTATTTCCACTTGAGCTGGTTTCTGTTCAACTTGTACTGGAGCTGAAACAAAATGGTAACAACAAAATTATCCAGTGGTTACTCAAAACTCGATTATTGGGCTGTTAAAGTAATCAACGAATAATACAACAACCAATCACAGTAGATAACCAGCGGATTATTTACTGTGATTGGTTGTTGAAAATTCATTCAACTAATTACAGCTGATAACAAGTGCTTGAAAATTTGTCACATTAATTTTGCAATAATTTAGCGTCGAGAAACCGGGCCTATTAAAAATAAGGAAAACCTAAGAATTTTTACCCAAAAAATTGCACATTTTTCTTTTGTTTTGAAATAAAAGATTGTTTTAGATTTGTACTTAATTTTTTCCCTTTTTCATAACCTGCTATCTATCTTTGGATTGGAATCTTAACAAAGACAAGGTGGTTTTAAAAAAGATAATAACCCCACCGCAGTATGTAGAGACATTGACGTCGTGGTGGGGCTTGCGCGCTATTAATGCTCAGTGAATCCTTGACCTTGAAGTACCACTCCATTATATAAAATGTTTAACTTCAGCATTAATATAAGCGTCGATTAATAATGATGCTGAAGTTCCACGGATGCTGATGCTGAAGTTGGCAACATCCCTGATGTACCCTAGTATAAAGGATCGGCAATCTAAACATATAAACGAAGAAAGTGACTGACTGACTGACTCACTCACTGACCATCAACGCACAGGCCAAACGGCTGAAGCTTCAATCATGAAACTTGGTACGTAGGTTTCTTTGGTAGTGTAGGTGAGCACTAAGAAAGAATTTTTGGAAATTTCACCCCTAAGGGCGTGAAATAGGGGATGAAAGTTAGTATGAAAATCCGTCAGTTTTAAAGTCAGGATCTTCATAGTTTGGGTTTAGGCTGAAGATTAAAAAATAATTTACAAGTGTCTCAGCGATTTTGAAGATTCCACCCCCATGAGGGTGAAAAGGGGGATGAAGTCATGGAAATAATGAAATCGTCTAGAGACTTGCAATTTTCCACATAGATACTTTATACTGTGCAGGTATCCACTACGAAAGGATTTTTGTGAATTCCACCCCTAAGGGTGTGAAATAGGGGATGAAAGTTTGTATGAATGTCGGCCTGTTTTGAAGTTAGGATCTTCGAATTTTGGATTTAGGCTGAAGAATAAAATCTAACGCAAATTAAGGTTTTTTGGGAATTCCGTCCTTGGGAGGGTGGATCATGGGGGATGTAATGTTGTGTACAAAAGTCCTTCTTTTACAAAGGAAAAATTATTGAAAATACTTTCAAGTCTTTAAAGTCTGTTGGTAACTATAAAATGGCTCAACGCATAAATATAGGCATTAAATAGGGACGGGAAAATCTGCTTCGCCATGACAATTAATAAGGCTCAAGGACAAACTCTGAAGTATGCTGGTGTAGATTTGAGAGCAAATTGCTTTTTCCATGCACAGTTCTATGTAGCGTGTTCACGTGTTATCTCATCAAATAGTCTGGTGATATTGGCGTCAACATCCAAAATGGTTTAAAATGTTGTTTATAAGAAATACTTTAATTTAATAACTTACTTATGCTTATGATTACTTATTATTAATCATGGATAAACACAGAAATAGTGTAGGCATACGGAACGGGACAAGGATAGAGCGTATTGATGATAGAGTAGGTAAGTATAAGTCTGTCCTAAGAAACACTTTCGCATTACATTAATTTTTACTTTTCTCTACATACTGTTAAAATATGATAAGGAGAAGCATGTAGTCTACGCGTGCGAAGCCGCGGGCAAAAGCTAGTAATTTATAACTTCCACTGCATGTCTTTCTTGCATAAGTCGATCAAGGGCACACACAAAAAGTCGACCGTGCATTCGCAAACAAGCATCGGGAAAAGAGCAGTAGTGGCCCAGTGGTAACGACCGTGACTTACAAGTTGTAGGTCGTGGGTTCGAAACTTCGTACCCAGGCAGGCGCTTTAATATGTGTAAATTAATTCATCACCACTGCTCTCAAAACGGTGAAGTTTTGTTTTGTCATTGTGAGGAAACCAGCATGTCTGAACCAAAAATTCGAAGACATGTAACATCCACCAACATACATTGGGCCCGCGTGGTAGATTACGGCCTATTTCCTCTCACAGAGAGGAGACCTGCACGCACAACGGACCAAATGCGAGTCTAATGCGGGAAAGGGGTCCATTTATCCTATCCTTTTAAACAAAAACTTACCTGCACCGAACATCTGGCTCTGCGCCTGCGCGTAGCTGGGCGGTTTGGGTATGTTCAGTATGCTGCCGTACTGAGTAGATGGCGCCACTGCTTGCGGCTGCGGCTGAGGTGTTGGCGCTAGTTGGGCGACTGGCTGAATTGGTTGCGGCTGAAGAAAAAAGTATCATACACGTTGAAGATAGAGTTTAATTCGTTATAGCAGCATTACAAAAAGATAATTATTTATTCAACACACTTGCTCATAAAGTGGCTCTAATTTCACCGCAATTAGGCACATAATGACACCTATAATCAAACTGTGACATTTTAATTGCTATTATTCACAAGTGAGTTATAGAGATGTTTTTATCGGTTGAGTTGCTTTGTTCTTAAAAAAGTTTCGAAACAAAAAAGATCGTGCTCTATAGTACAAATAAATTAATGGACCTTTTGCTTGCTCATTTCCTGCAACTTCGTATTTAAATAGATAATTTCAACTTGTACATGTTTAATAAATAAAACTTTCACTCAAATATAACTTTTGTTTTCTCTGTAATAAAGAAAACTTGAAATTCCCCATTTTGTACGTGGCTAAAACGGTATCCGCGAAAAGCCAAAAGAAAAGAATGCTCATTCTTTTAGTCTATGGCCGATCGCCATTTTTAGATGCGCGCGCATAGGAAAACTGATGAATTTTTCCCGCCATTGCGAAAAAAAATTCACAACTCGTTTTCACTGTTGAAATTACAGTTATTTTTGTATTATTTTCTTCACAAGTGTGTTGAGAAACGTTTTATGATACACGTGTGTATTGATGATTACCGTCCTCGGCTCGGGTCTCAATGGCGCCTCAGCGGTAATCACCAACATTACACACTTGTACCATATTGTACTAAAATATCCCATAGCGAGATTAGCGACTAATAATATGTATAATCCTCCCGACCGAATTTCGGTCATGGTGGTAAATCCTAACGGAGATTATCCAAGTAAGCAGGAGATATCATAATACACAAACACAGCTACATTCTCTGTTTCTTTACTCTCATAATCCGACCCGATTGGATAGAGATATACTCAATCGTAATTTGAATGTCATAAGCAAGCTTTTATATTAAACACTGCCACGCGAAACAAACGTGTTACTTTACATAACATGTTTCTCTCATCAAGGCCTTTCAATTTTATACCCATATCATAGGAGTTAATTTTTTTTTTTTTTTTTTTTGTTGCCTTCTTATCTGCCATCAGTCTTCATTGACTATAATCAGATGTGTTTCTGGGTCAATATCTTGTAGAGTGCTTCCTCCAGCGAGGATAGCTACTCTTCTGTACAGAATAGCTACCATCTATTGTGTAGCTTCATGATATTATGCCTTTTTAGACGGTTGGAGTAATTTTGGTACATCAGTTGGACTGCTAGTTCATTTGGGTGACGAGACAGTCGCTGTTTGTATTTCTCCGCAGTCGATCGAATTTCTTCTTTAACTGTGTTCATTTGTAATTGTTGGTGTATTTCGTTATTTGTGATGAACCAATGAGCGTTGCTTATCGTTCGAAGTATGATATTCTGCAGACGCTGAAGCATCGAGATGTTTGAGTCACTAGCACTAGGAGTTAATTTTGAAATTATATATTTCCATTACCTTGTCTATTATGTAACATATTGCCTAAGAATTCGTTTCGAAATATAAACATTTAGACACAAGATTATAAAAAAAAACAAAAAAAAAACAAAATTACATAATGACAATTGCGAAATGACTTATGTATGGAGTTTTGATATCATTAAGTAACTGGCAGAGTGATACAGAACCTGATACCTCTTGAAAAAGCGCGCGTTGATTGTGTGTATATAGTCTGTGGTTATTAGTCTGAACGTTTCTAATAAATTGTTGTTGGAACTTATTTGCATTTAATTAAGTAAGCTCATCAGTTAGTGGGAAAATAATCGTTCGGGTCTCGCATAAAAAGGCTTTATTTTAACACTCGCATGTAGCTTTCAGCTACATCACTAGTGTTAAAATCTCGACTTTATATGCTCGACACGAAATCACCATTTTATAGCGGCCGCCAACATATTGAATTAGCCAAGGCGGCATTAAGATTAACGTGCATTGTCACGAGAGCCAATTTCAAACGTGTGCGGCATATTTCAGCTCAATCGGACACTGGGAAGAGGGTCAAATTTAACTTGCAAATGATTACAAAGACCGGTGAAACTAAATAAAAGCTTGTAATAATGGTTACCTTCGGCTGCGCGACGGGTATAGGGGCGGGCGCTGGTGCCGGCGCTGCGGCTGGCGTGGGCGCGGGCGCTGCTTGGGGAGGAGCCTCTCCCGGAATGGCACTGGTAACAAATACAAACGTGGTAAACGTTCCATCGCATATCAACTATCTGCTTTAAGAGTGCCCAAAACTATGTTTGGTCAATTCTTCAAACTCTTTCATAGGGTTGACCCTATCACCACCATGGTTTGAACCAGTTGCCTTGCCGAATTCACTTAAGCAATTAGGCTACCGATGTAGACCATCAAAATCTCTCTAAATCAAATCTGTTCTACAAAAATAATACGATATATATGAACTATCTATAATTTATGAACCGATTGCGGGTCCAGGTTGGTCGCTGCAGAGACAATCTAGTAATATGAGGTATCCTAGACCCATTCCAAACACAGTGCCAGTGTGGAGCCACTTCACAGGATATGCACCACCTCCTTTTGACCAGCACCTTCCACAACTTGAACGAGGAATGTGCAGGTGAGTACCTTCTGGTTAGACAAAAGAACAATGGCAGGTGGCAAGTCTTTAACTGAAAAATATCTGGTTTAACTCAGGGTGATGTTCTGAACTAGTTTGTGCAAGAATTTTTGTTCGAGGATGTAGAGAATAAAAGATATTCAGTCATAAACTTTTGTAGGTTATGTCTGGGTAACTTTTAATAATGTGTTTAATAGGTAATATTATTCAATTTCGTGGAAGTAAAAGGGGAATATCGCATTAGTATTTCCCTTACCTAGTTATATTAGCATGAAATGTGTAGTATACTCTTTAGAAAGAGTATATATATTTAAACTAAGTGACTTTGACGTGTATCAAAAGGTTGTCGTCAACAACCAAGCTATATTTTTTTTAGACTTGGGTACTAGTCTTTTTGCCAATCATTAATTGAAAGTAATTCATTTATTTCTACTACACTACAATATTCTTACCTACCTGCAAGGAACATCTACACTTAGACATAAACTGTATTGTTAACTCATTTACTGCAATAAATACAATAATGATATTATTACTTAATATAGTTACTACTTGTCACTTAGCAGATAAAATATATAATGGCAAAACTATACTAAAGAAATGAACTAAAAAATCAAATGACTTTTTATTTATTATGTTTTTTTTAAATCTATTTTGGACCAGGCCTAATTATATTTAAAAAAACATAAACAATTAATAGAATGTCTTTCGTATATAACTCACTTTCAGACGCTCAAATTTAAGTCAGCTAAAATTTCACCATTGTTCTTTTAGTCCAATCAGCACGGTAAGAAGAACTCTATAAACACAATACTTACGTAGTCAATGAAGCCTGTGGTAACGCAAGTAGTTGAGGCGGGGTACACACTTGCGGAGCTTGCTTGTTCAAGTTGATGATGTTGAATATAAGGAGCAGGCCGCTTTGTGAAACCACGTGTAGTAGCGGCATGTGGGGCAGAGTTGTGTTCTCATCTGTAAAATAATGTTTTAAGTTGTTATTTTCTTTGTAAGATTTTAACTTTTATTTTTTTCAGTAAAAAAAGAAATCCGGTACTGAAATAAACTTGTTACAAGCTTACAACATATACAAGGCGTAACGGAAACTTGGGCTCATAATTTAAAAACGGCTTCTGTCCATGTAAATGAATATTTCTTCAAGAAAGTCATAGACAAAACTCAAAAAAAAATATTGCTTTTCCCATACAAATTTTGGTCAGCTGACCACTGTACCACCATGTATGGAAAATTCAAAATATGATTCAATCAATCCGCTTAGCCTTTTCCCAACAAGTTGGAGTTGGCTTCCAGTCTAACCGAATTCAAAACTATGATTGATGAATAAAAATATGATCACACATTTCCGTTACACGTGCCAGGAACGTGCACGGACCGTGCCCCGTTAGGGGCTCAAAAAAATATCGGTGTGCACATTTTATATGAACTCGTTCACACACGTCCGTGCACGGGCCAGTAACGGAGCTTCAATGACTGGGCCCAGCCCTGTCATGTCGTGATTTATGTATTATCCACGTACAGTACAACTATTTTCTTAATGTCCCTCGGCAATCATCGTATTGCCGAATATAAACGAATACTAATTTCCATGTCCATCAAATATTAGATATATCGTGAATAATAATTTGAATTCAGAACTAAGTACTTTATTGTTGTTTTTTTTTAATTTCAGGGTGCTCTATATAGAGCTGTAAAACTATTTTCCTTTAGCAGCTTTCCTGCCATTTTTTAAAATAAATTACATTAAGTTAATAGAGCATTCACTACTCTATATACTTCCAAGTTGATTGAAAGCGTCAGGTCTGCAACAAGTGAAAAGGGAAACTGAAAGAAATCCGACGACTGAAAACACGAAATTTGCCGAGGGACATTGAGAAAATAGTTGTACTGTACCAATATCTTAACTCGCTAATCCCAGTATCGAATGTCAAACTGAACGCATCGGCTTTGGTCACACGCCAATAGTCACTATCAACTAAGTTAAGAATAAATGTGTTCTATAGCTAGTATGTAGGACCATATCAGATACATACCCCACTGCATTTGATGCGTAGCGCAAGTATCGATGCAAATGCCCACAGGATAATTCTCTAGCTTCTTATCTGTTAGAGGCAGCTCCGGTCTTGCTTCATCAGACTATAACGACATCATATTAGGTATGGAAAAAATAAGACTTCACTAGTGGTCTCAACTCAAGCTTAGTAACAAGTAAAATTTCAAAATTTTAAAAACCTATTTTATTTCATGCTAGATAATTTATCTAGTACATAGTAGATACGATTCGAGCGGCAATCTATTGAACACGTAATTATGACACGATATGTTGCGTAAACACCCCGATCCAAACAGTGAAACGCCCATAACTTTTGAACACAACGGCTGAACAGATTTTATTCAAACACAGCTAAGAACACTCTCGACAAAATCACCATTCAAACAAAAAAAACTAAATCAAAATCGGTTCACCCGTTTGGTCGCTACGATGCCACAGACAGACACACATATACACAGCAACACACCTCAAACTTATAAGCCACCTCTTATTCCGTCGGGGATTAAAAAATAATATCAATGAGACCACAAGAACTGCTACGATATATTTTAAAAGGTTTTTTTATTTTGTTACCTGACACCATTGAACCCAGTTAGCTCCATCAGCGGATCCAAGGGTAGCTATCTCCATACCGTTCGCTGACGCCGACATTATTATATTCCTGGTAAATACAAAATATTTAAATTAATTCGTTGTGACTCTCTAATATCTGATTTGAAAACGTGCAATGTTGTTGTGAAATGTACGAAATTGCTCACTAGTGTTCAATTTTTAACCGATTTTACAATTAATATTGATTTTACAAATAATCTAAAAAAAAAAATATTGGGTCTTGCCCAATAGCGTATTTGGCAAATTTCGTAATTGGACAAAAAGACGTTTTGACGAACTACAGCTTAGACCAATATCAAATTTGACGAATTGCCGATTTGACAAATATCAGATTTGGCCAATGTCGTTTAACCACTTAGAATTATATTCTTACCATTGCGCCAATCCCTGCAAGTAGTAGTACCAGGGTCTGTTTGACCCCATGCTGTAACAAATATCTTCATAGTTCTGACAGCTAGGCTGTCCAGCTTTTGGGGTGTTTATTATTGTTACAGCTGCAAGGAAAGTGTATATATTAAAAAGGAGAATGCTCATGGATGTATGGAATCCCGTACCATGCTGCATCAAAATAAAACTTATAGACGTTTTTTATAGACTATACTGATCATATTAACTCCTACAAAAGTTTGTTTTGAAAACTGAACCCGGGTTTCGTAGTTATTTTATCAAATCGAAAATAACCTAAAAACTAGTTCTATTTTGTTCGACGCTACCAACGACGTATTTTATATAGAAACGTTATACACTGACGTTATAGTTATTTACTACACAAAAGAAACGATTACTGGCTAGTAGATTCATCAAAAATCGATTCTATTGCATTCTAAATATATATTTATAATATATGACCGGCTGTGCACGGCCAATTAACCATAGACAAAATAATGATAATCTTCTAAATAAAGATTCTATTCAATTTATTTTAAATTAATGTTGAACCAGCGAAGAATTATTTTTTTACAATGATCATGACACTTTAAAAAGCAAGGTTCAAATCATAATATTATCATTTGAAACGGAACGTTATTTATAGAGAATAAAACAATATCCATACTTTTAAACTCAAAAGTAAATTCCCTATTCAAAAATCAAATCCCCGACGCGTAATGTCATAAAAAATTATGAAACTAATTACCATAAAATTTTGGTTTTGATGCGTGAGACTTTTTGGTACCACTTTTGGTCATTCTCCTTTACAATAAAGCATATTCTGTCTATTTATATATTCTATAGCTTCATTACTTTATTGTAATAATGGCTGTTGTTCTAATGTAATTGGTCTTTGGCCGTGTTTTGTTAAAATAAATAATTGTCTTGGGACCAACAATGACTTACAACATTGAAGTGTCACTGCAGTCTTTGACTTGAAATAACTTAAAAACAAACAAAAATTCGATGATTTAATAACTGAACTTACAAGGGCGACTGTTATTAGTAGCATTTTTATATACAGCAGCAAACTGGAACGTAGATATCCAGTACACAGCTAGTGCTTCCACGGGCGAATTCTCAAACAAGTTTGGTGCAGGAATGGTCTTGGCTGGAGTGAGGTCGGGCTTGAATTGACTGAGGGTACCGTCGCTGTTACCAGTGACCAGTTGTTTTCCCTTGGGACTCCAGCAAAGGCACCTGGTAAAAGGGATAAAAATATACAGGGTGTCTTTGACACAGACACATTGTTTAATAAATATTGTTATATATACTTAATTATGAAAAAATCCAATGCTAGGGGTCTAGAATAATTTGCGGACGCTACTGCTCAACGAGGTGGGCAAACTCTTTGAAAAAGTTATTACAGACCGCCTGGTCGGGCAGCTTATGCGGGTGACCCTGTTTGGTTGCCGGAGAGGTCGCTCTACAGTGGACGCCTTCATGCGCGTGCCCTCACGACGGGGAACGCTGGTCCTGGCGCAGGGGAGATCGCATCAGGCGGCGGCCGAAATAGCGATCCGGCAATTGGGATTCGATGTGACCCTGCACAAGTCTGAGACCACGTTTTCATGGTCCTCGGAACGCGCCTCCGCGGGGTCCCCAAATAACGAGAGGTTCACATCGGTGCCGGGTTGACGATGAAGTACCTGGGACTCGTCCTTGACAGCCAGTGCAATTTCGTGGAGCATTTCAGACTTTTGGCTCCCAGACTGGAGCGGGCCAGCAAGCGGCTCCTGTCCAATCTAGGGGTTCTAAACGTCTCCTGCCGGAGGTTTTACGCGGGCGTCGCGCGATCCCTGGCCCTTTACAGGGCACCGGTGTGTGTGTGTTCCCTGAGGCGTCGACCAGCCCGCCGGTTGAACGCGTCCCAAAGGGTCATGGCCATCCGGCTGGTAGGGGATAATTCATGGTCTCCGGTGAGGCGGCGAGCTTCCTTGCCGGATTGCCGCCATGGGATCTGGAGGCTAAAGTTCTCGGGCACATAAGCGCGAACTCCGACAGGATCTCGTGGCGACATGAAGAGAGTGACTGTCGCAAACCAGCGCTGGGCACGCCACAATTGCAGCGATAAGGACCCTCTTCGAGGAGTGGCTTGAGAGGCACCACGGCGTCCTCACCTTCCGCCTGACACAGGTCCTCACCAGACGCAGCTGTTTCGGGCAGTTCCTATTCAGGATAAGGCGGGAGGAAACGCCCGGGTGTCACCGTGTCTTCGTGGAGACGATCGGTGGTGGCGACCTCTCGCATTCGGCCCTGGTTCAGGCCATGGTACGGAGCGAGACGGCATGGGAAGCTGTCACCATCTTCTACGAAGCAGTAATGCTCGCGAAGGAGGAGTGTGAACGCGTGAGGCAGACGCAACGGAGACGACCTCATGTCCCTACCGCAGGAGACACCCTGGGCGTCGGGAGTCGCAAGCCGGTTCCCAGCCACCGTAGGCGCGGGCTTGCGGACGGCGAGTAATGGGTAGCTCGCCGTTCGATAAGGACCAAGCCCGAGTAGACGGCGCGTAGCGTTCCACGCGCGCCTCAAAGAGATGTCAGCGAAACTGACGAGGTCCACTAGGGCCGATGCCTGTCTGGGTAGCGGATAAACCCTGGCACAAGCAACTGAAGGGACACGGGTGGGTTTTATAGTCAGTAAAAGTCTGAAACTCTGCCCTCCCGCTTCATCCAGAACGGAAGAATTATTTATTTATCTAAATCGTTACGGGAACAACTGGTTAAAACACTGGTTCTATCTAGATTGAACTACACTGTGTATGCCCCGCGTCTGTTAGCTCGTACAGATAGGCTCATAGAAAGCGTACAAAACGCATGCGCTCGGTTCTTTTACAACATTCCTCAAAGAAGTTATGCATCACCCTTTCTCAATAAACATTATGTTCTAAAAACCGGCCAAGTGCGAGTTGGACTCGCGCACGAAGGTGGAAACCTATCGCCTATACCTACCTATCTGAACGCTGCTGTATTATGCGATTGCGTCGAGAGTAGCTGCGAGCATAGCCTTCTCCCACATTCCCGACTACTCGTTATCCAACCAAGTTTATCGTATCTATAGTCCGGTTTTTAGGGTTCCGTACCCAAAGGGTAAAAACGGGACCCTATTACTAAGACTTCGCGATCCGTCTGTCTGTCTGTCCGTCTGTCTCCAGGCTGTATCTCATGAACCGTGATAGCTAAACAGTTGAAATTTTCACAGATGATGTATTTCTGTTGCCGCTATAACAACAAATACTAAAAACAGTATAAAGTAAATATTAAAGGGGGGCGGGCTCCCATACAACAAACGTGATATTTTTGCCGTTTTTTGCTCGATATTAATAACGGCAACAGGTAGACGCCTGAAATATTCACAGAATCTTTAGTGTAATATTTACTTCAAAAAATAATAATTAATAAATTAAAATAAAATAAATTAAGGGGGGCTCCCATACAACAAACGTGATTTTTATGCAGTGTTTTGCGATAATGGTACGGAACCCTTCGTGTGCGAGTCCGACTCGCACTTGGCCGGTTTTTTTATATTTAACCACTCCAAACAGAAGGCATGCCAAGTGTAGTTTGCGCCTGGACTTCATTTTTAGGGTTCCGTACCCAAAGGGTAAAAACGGGACCCTATTACTAAGACTCCACGATCCGTCTGTCAGACTGTATCTCATGAACCTTGATAGCTAGACAGTTGAAATTTTCATAGATGATGTATTTCGGTTGCCGCTATAACAACAAATACTAAAAACAGAATTAAATAAATATTTAAGTAGGGCTCTACAACATACGTGGTTTTTTTGCCGTTTTTTGCAATAATGGTACGGAACCCTTCGTGCGCGAGTCCAGACTCGCACTTGGACGGTTTTTTATTGTTGTTTAGTTTTAAGTTTTCTTTTTTTATGTTTATGTTGTGTGAAAAAAAAACATTTTCTGCCACATTAACGCCATCTAGTGTCAAGTATACAAATCACAAACTTAAAGGCAGAAAATGTTTTATTGCTTTTCTAACAATTTACGACAATTTACCAGTAATGAAATAGGAGTACATAATGAGTAAAAATTTTTAGGCATGCTCCCGTTTCATCACTTTTACGCCAGCTGGAATTTTAGCGTGGTCGTGCTGAGAAAGAATCTTGCCAGCACGACCTTTATATCTCTACATTTATATATACAGGTACTAGCTGACCCGGCAAACTTTGTTTTGCTATAAAAACACCAAACATTCACCTACCCTAACAACCCTACACTACCTACCCTACCCTACCGACCCTACCCTACCTACCCTACCCTACCTACCCTACCCTACCTACTTACCCTACCCTACCCACTTAGGGGTATGAAAAATAGATGTTAGCCGATTCTCAGACCTACTCAATATGCTCACAAAATTTCATGAGAATCGGTCAAGCCGTTTCCTCCTCAGTACGGGAACGAACATTGTGACACGAGAATTTTATATATAAGATAAAATTTCTAATTAGTGGTATAAAATAGTACATATTAAAAGGATTTTAGTACCATCTAAAGTTATAATGAATGCGTTCATGGTCGTAATACGAAGTACAACACCAGATACAGATACTATACCTCCTTTGTAGCATTTTGCTTAATCCTACAGATCCTTACTATTTGCGCAAGCATTTTTCGTTCAGTAGATCTTCTACTCCATACAAGTTTAATTTTTAACTTTTTTTAAATCATAAGAATATCATTATCTTACCTTGCTTTAGATGGCACCTTCTTAATTTGAGAAGTGCTAACTTGCGATACCAGCAGTGTGCCATCATAGAAGGCTATGGCAATAGTATCAGGGATGCAGGGATTCCATTGTAAAGCAGACACAAAAGTGGATGGGTTTACATCACACCTGATGGCTAAGGATGGTGATGCATTCTGTAACCAAATTGTAATGTTGTTTAGGTATAATCCCCGGAACGTAAGGCCCAGCGCATACCTGGAGAGGGGCGGCGAAGATACTGAGAAGATAACAATTTAAATTAGACTCTAATTTTTATGTTATAAAGTTGAAAATGTCATGGCAAAGATAAATAAGAACGAGCCGAGCGGCGCACGACACAGTGATCTTAATATTGACCGTATGTTAAGGTAGTTAAGGTTTATATTAAATTGTTGTTTTCAATTGTGCTGCACCGCGCCTCCAGCGGTGTGCGCAGGGCTTTAAGTTGGCAAGAGTCGTTAGATGCACAGAAGTTGTTTTTTAAGCATCCATGGTAGTGAAGCGGGGCGCGGGGTACGTTTAGGACCGTTCCGAGCACGCGATTGGTTGGTCAGTTGACACAAGGATCGACTGACCAATCGTGTCGCGTCCACGTTCCGTTCGCTCTATATGGTGGTTGGTCAGTTCGCGGAATATGCGTCAACTTACCACCGCTACGCCAAAACCTTGCCAACTTACGTGCCCGGCACTGTAATAATCTATACTAATACTGATAATAATAATATTATAAAGAGGAAAGACTTTTTTGTTTGTTTGTACCGAATAGGCTCCGAAACTACTGGACCGATATAAAAAATTCTTTGACCAATAGAAAGCTACATTATTCCTAAGTGACATAGGCTATTTTTTTTACCCGAAATGGGTCCTATGGGGTGGCCCACGGGAGCGAAACCGCGGGGAACAGCTAGTGCTAAATAAAACAACATTCCAGGTTTGAATCTTACAAGTATCCAGTTTTTTTAGATATACCTCCACTGAAAGTTTAATCTACTTCCAATTTCTTAATAATATAAAAATGTCACTACTTTATTTACAATACAAGTTAATTTACCTGGTTCTGGAAGTCAGTGATCTTATAGATGGTCAATAGTTGGCCACCGGTAACCGCCAGCAGTTCCTGGTCACAGCTTGCAGCAATGTGAGTTGGTTTCTCTTGGAGTCTCAATGTTGTGTGCTGCGGCTCACAGTCCTTGTCAATAAGCTGTCCTAGGTAGTATACTGTGGAGGACAGTATAGTATGTAAGTAAGAAATACTTTTTTATATGTTCCAAATTGGATATTATGCAAAATCAACTTTAAAAGTACATTTTTGTTTGCATAACTAAACAAAATGTAGGTATAGCCCTCGCCAAACTTCTTGGCCGCCCTGAAGTTGGTTTATCGGATGCGCGAGGCACGAAACGGTGCTGTTTTTGTATGAGATTGTAGCCAACTTCAGGGCGGCCAAGAAGTTTGGCGAGGGCTATAAGAGCTGTTATTATCAACTATCGCTAAGCAAAAGAAGTTTTACTAAATGTATGTTTTGTAGGTGGCATAGAACCACGGTTATCCTCAGAATACGTTATCACTTATCATAGTTATGTATTGGGTATTAAATAGTTTGTACATAACGATTTCAGATGAGAATATTTCCTTGTTTCTTACTTTTAGGGTTCCGTACCCAAAGGGTAAAAAACGGACCCTATTACTAAGACTCCGCGGTCCGTCTGTCTGTCCGTCTGTCACCAAGCTGTATCTCATGAACCATGATAGCTAGACAGTTGAAATTTTCACAGATGATGTATTTCTGTTGCCGCTATAACAACAAAATACTAAAAACAGAATAAAATAAATATTTGAGTGGGGCTCCCATACAACAAACGTGATATTTTTGCCGTTTTTTGCGATAACAGTACGGACCCCATCGTATGCGAGTCCGACTCGCACTTGGCCAGTTTTTTTTGAGTGTTTTCAGTAGTTGGGCTTAAGTTTTAATAAACAAGTTGGTTTTTGCATAAAGTGGCTCTTTGGTTGATACATAATGTTGTATTTTCAAGAATATCTAGGTAGGTATTTAGATAAAGTGAGATCCAAGGTCAATATAAACTCATTATTTTATGAAACATAGTTTACTTTAGACATTGTTTTTGTTTACAGGTAAACACAAACATAATAACAAAGGTAAACAGGTATACCTACAATTTTTTACCGTTTAAAGTTATATATTTATTTTTGGTGTGTCTAAATACTACACATTATTTCTTATTTGACTTTTCATATTCTTCCCATAAGGAGCAACTCTCTTAATACTGAAGCTGCTTGCTACAATTATTTAGTTACAGGATTTTGCATTTTAGCACATTAAACAATAACTAAACATAAACATTAAAGGTAGAAACAGGGAGCAGAATAGAAAGTAGTATGATAGGAATAGGTCAGTTCCTGAAACATTATTAATTACAAATGTTTCATAATGTTGTGCAAATATAAAATAACATAGTTACCTGTCAAATGCCCGTCCGGCGAGGCAATGAAAACCAGCCCATACTTGCTGGCACAGGCAACTAAATTGTATCCTCGGTTCGGCAATGAATCCGTAGTATTGAATACTTTGATTTTACGTTGTAATTTGTATAATAGGTTCTGTAAATAGAGAATTTGGCAGTTTGGTTTTTGTGGATTGTAAAAAGGAGGTGTGAACATGGCTCACTGGGACTATACATATGTATAAGCTCTTCAGTTAACATGTTTTCAGAGAGAACCGAGTCAGAGAACATTGCTATAATGTTAACTATGATTGCATATAACAGTAGTATAGATTCTCAAGTTATAAGCACACTAATGGACAGGTCCAGATAGATACAAGAATTATGTTTGTACCACTGTTATTGTATATTAAGTGAAATTATTTATTAGTATATTGTTATATTCAAATAGTGCATCATTATTCCTTGTACACCACTATAATAACCTATAACCAAGACGAAAAATCAATAGCAATCGATCACACGAATAACTTTTAATCAGTTAATCATTTTTAAATTGTAATAGAAATCAAAATACTGTATTATTACATTAAAATTCAAATTTTGAATTGCAGTTGTAAAAGAAATACTTTACGTACCGGTTCGTCGACCGAATTCGGCCCAAAAACCACCTCCATTTCTACGGAATGAGACTGGGTTGCACGAAAATGTATGCAATATTAATTATTCTTTCTGTTCTCACACTGTGTTAGATATTTTTGCACTGTTTTTGTAGGTTTTTAACAGAAAAATTGATTTTTCGTCAATACTATTAGCAAAATCTGTCAAAACCGAAAAATTAGAATGAAAATCTCAACTGACAAATGTCTGACATAAGTGACATGAGACGTCACTGCTGTCACATTTTTTTTTTTAATTGTGTCATGGATACTAGACTTTTAAAAGGTACAACATTTAACACACCATGTAGGGTGGCCCACGTTAGCACAAAATAGATAGTATACAGAAGGGCCACTCCCGCCGTTTCGATAAACTTGACATATTCACTAGGGTTGCTACTGTAGTGTATGTAGATATCAATAGATCGCGCTACAAGCCGATAACAGTATTGTAAAGCTGCCTCGTGCGCACACGCTGCTCGGTTATAAATACCGGTCCGAGTGGTGGGGCGATCAGTCGTTATCGGACTGTCGGCCTGTGCGGTGGTGCGTTGGCGAGTCAACTATTAATATTGATAAATGTGCATATTTTACATTGGCGACGAGGAGAAAACCGTGGAGTGAATAAAGTAATAAATAAAGCTGTTTTTCACTAAAAGGAACATGAAGACTTTGTTATAACACCATTAAAAAAAAAAAATACAAGAAAAAGAAAAGTGTGGAATGACGGTGACAGTTAAAATCAGTGGCGGTTCGTCTTTGAAGTGCATCAAATGTATACGATAAGTAGTGCACTTGCTGAGTAGTACTGTGGAATTCAATCTCGTAAAACACACACTGTGCACACTGGTGGCACACTACACCGTCGGCGTCGTATTGTTATGGTACCACCAAAACTGAATGCAGTAGAAGTAAGTCCTTCAGCTTCGCGTCTACATGGCAGACAATGTGGGTGTGTGGGTGTGTGTGTGTGTGATTTAAGAAGTCGTCGAGTTTCCTGCGACTACCCTCAGAATCTCGAATAATGAAAAACCAGTCCGGAGCGGAGCAACAACTAAGGAGCTGGACAGGTCAAGGAGGAGCGTGTGGATGTGTGGATCCATACATACGAATCTTTATGCCAATCTGGTGAGTCGTATTCATTTTGTTATGGCTCAGGACAAGTGGTTATTGTTCAAACATATACATATGGTTTTGTATACAGTATGGGTCATGTCAGGTCATAATCCATATTGGCTATCACTGGTCAATTTTTAAGTGTTGTTGAAGAATATCACTGTAGGCCATTAGCTAACCTTAGCTGATTATTTTTGTTTGGACGTTAGAGCGATATAGTAACAATGCCGTACTTCATTCAAGAAAAATTATAATTCCAAATAAAATGATAAGTTTTGAGTTAATTGTGTTTGATCATTGAATTGGTTGTATTTGT
Source organism: Anorthoa munda (assembly GCA_945859665.1). Lineage (NCBI taxonomy): Eukaryota > Metazoa > Arthropoda > Insecta > Lepidoptera > Noctuidae > Anorthoa > Anorthoa munda. Next base: position 2,104,304 of record OX243913.1, read on the forward strand.
ACCTAGCACTATCACTAGGTAATTGAGACATATCTAGTACAAAGCCAGTACATAATGAATTTATTATTGACAATAATAGTTTCAAAATTTTCTTCAGTAAGGATGAGATATCCCTTGTGAAGGACTGCACAACTGTCATTTTAAGTGTTTGACCGAGTTAGTATTGTATCTGCTTTAACCAATACTGGCCATTGGTCAAGTACATGTATTCAGAACAGAGCTTATGTCTCGGAACGATTTACAACAATCTCGATCGATCGATTTTCATCTTCAGATCTTAATTCACATGCTTAGTTTCAAAGTAACATTATGATAGTATTAGATCCCGCGATCGTAGATCCCGCGATCGATATCCTTTGAAATCTTTAAATAGTAATAGAACGAATAAGTACGCTCACGTGGCATACAAAGGATGCCTCTAAGTAGTGCTCCTAACGAGTTAAACGTAGAAAACAGTGAGGGGAGTTCCTCCACCAAGCAGGAGAACACATACCGTGGCTATTAGGTCGCACTGTGCGCACTTGTCTGTAGTCTTACCTGCAATTCACTTGTGAGTTGTTCAGGGGGCGATGGGCAGCTGGTGATGTAGCCGGGACATGGGTCTCAAAGGAGACTATCGTTGTATTGGTTTTGTAATAACCTGTAGTCGTAGACTCTATGTGAAGTGACACACATCGTGTTGGTCGATCACTTGAGGTAATGACGATATGGGTGGCATGAGTTTCACTAGCTGCTGCGGCAGTCGTGCCATGAGCGTTGTATATTATCTAAGCTGATATGGGTTCTGATCAATTACTACTAAGGCTTAGAGGAACCTTTCGCTATCGGTGATCGTTATACACTGAAAGCTTTAAATAGGTACGCTTAGAACTTAGAAGTATTCACACGATAGGTTTAGGAAGATGATAGTGGGTACTCACGTTCCAGTCGATGTTGATTTCGATAATAATGATTGATGAGCAAGCTGTAGAAGGTTAGATTATTCAGTCTATCGGCCGTAGTGTGTGTTCGACCGTACCAGTGGTTAAGCGTAGTCGTGGTCGTAAATCGGTATATTTTGAGGCAACACAAGTAGTCCGTAGGTGCGCAATATTGCGTTTAGCTCTGTCGGAAGTCTGGGTCTAGATAGACCGTTGTGTGAGGGCAATGCGATTGCTGGTCGGCTAGAGAGCCGAGGCGTTAGAGGCTTTACTCGAGGGTTCCTGTTGGTTTGGCAGTTTTACTGCAGTAGAGTTTTAAAGTTTCTTTGGTACGATTGTGGTTAAAGTTAGTTAAAACTTAATATTTGGTTGGAATAAAGCTAGAATTGTAAAATTTCCCTATTTTCACGAACCCAATAATCAAGTTTGGTTAAGAGTAGCCTAGTTGGCCATTGTGGCAACTGTGAGCCTAGGTGGCAAACACTGGCATAACATAACATCACGCTTATGGTGTATTATTGGGAGGTTCCTGATGGAGAAACCGAGTGACACTGCTCGACCTGGGAGTCGAACCCTTGACCTCATGATTAGTTATTTAATTTGTGCTACATGATTAGTTCTAAATTAATAAATCAAAGAGCACACAAATGCAGTAGAATATACCTACTGGTCATTAAATTGACAGGCAGTAGAATATACCTACTGGTCATTAAATTGACAGGCAGTAGAATATACCTACTGGTCATTAAATTGACAGGCAGTAGAATATATCTACTGGTCATTAAATTGACAGGCAGTAGATTGTAACTACTGGTCATTAAATTGACAGTCATCAGAGAATGACAGTAATAGCAGTAGATTATAACTACTGGTCATTAAATTGACAGTCATCAGAGAATGACAGAAATAGCAGTAGATTATAACTACTGGTCATTAAATTGACAGTCATCAGAGAATGATAGAAATAACAGAACATTATGCCTACTGGTCATTAAATTGACAGTTAAAAAAAAAAAAAAAAAAAGATGTCAGCAGTAATGGTACTTTTTATGTACATACTGTTCACACCCGGAAGACTCAAGAGATGAGATCTGGTGTGAAGAATACTTCACCGTTGCTGATTGGCACAGCGGCAGTGGAACGCGTCCAGAAATTTACTTACCTCGGGAGCGTCGTGTCAGAAACTGGAGGTAGTGATGAGGACATCGCATCAAGGATCACTAAAGTACGATCAGCTACCTTCGCGCAGCTGAGACCTGTTTGGCAATCGTGGAAATTGACCCGAAGGATTAAACTCGAATCTTCTCAACTCAAATCCGTGCTGCTTTACGGGTGCGAAACGTGGAAGGTCACAAAAGACATCTCTAGCCAGATTCAAGTCGTCGTAAACCGCTGTCTTTGTCACATACTCTTCATTTACTGGCCTGAGACCATCACCAACGTAGAGCTGTTGGAGCAATGCCACGAGAGCCCGATCGACCGCCAGATCAAGCGTCGCAAATGGAGTTCGATTGGCCATTAGCTGCGAAGGGATTCTGATCACATACCGAAGCAAGCGCTGGATTGGAATCCCCAGGGCAAAAGAAAGCGTGGCCGTCCCCGACCAACCTGGACGAGAGGATGCCGCGCAGCTTCCCGGACACTGCCTGGCCGAGTGAGATTCGACGTTTGACTTCTCTTGAGGTTGGACCTGCCTAGCTGGACTATAAGTCCCAGGTAGGCATGGTTGTCCACCGCTGCGGATGTGTAGTCTCCGATCTTGACGGGAGTGGGCGCGACATGGGCGTTTAACATCACTTTGATTTATCCATATAAATTTTTGGACCCACTCTTTCGGAAGCTCTACTGAGGTAATCGAGCGTTGTACTGGGGACCTCCATGGTCTCAGCCATGACAGCTATATCACGTGCGAACCGAAGGTGAGCGATGTGCTCGCCGTTGACGTCGATGCCTGGCCCTCTCCGAAACGGAGCCTTGAAGGCGTCCTCCAGTGCAGCGGTGGACGGTTTCGGAGGTGGCGTCTCCCTGTCCCACACCTCGCTGCGGAGGGATGGATTCCGGAGCCAGGTCGCAAGGCCGGACTAGCGTAGTGGTGTTTTTTTGCCCGCGCTTCGTTACCTCGATGTACCGGTGGTTGATTTGGCGCCGTTGAAGGGACTGCAGTGCAGCCCAAGTTGAGGACTTTCATGTGGTCCACAGACGCTGAGCGGAAAGGCAGGTTGGCTTACGGTGCTGGAGCCTGTTCGGAGGCTGGCTTGTTCGGGAGGGTCAAAGTCGTAGAGCTTGCGCGCGAGACGATTCGTGTATTGGTTCCAGGTAACTAATTAATACCATGAATTCTCAACTAACGTTAGAGAAATTGGAGGGAGAGGGGGAACCTTCATCAGAAGGCCCGAGATGGGAATCAGAAAATGGAATAGAAGAAGAGGAAGGGTAAAAGGAAACACTAAATTAAACCAGTAAATGATTTTTAAATTATTGTGCTGTCATTTTGTTATGCCAGAGATCCCAATAATAAAAATCAGAATATGCTAAATGTCTTATTAATAATTCTGGTTTAACTGTTTAAAACAAGGAAGGGATGTAGTGTATGTAGATATCAATAGATCGCGCTACAAGCCGATAACAGTATTGTAAAGCTGCCTCGTGCGCACACGCTGCTCGGTTATAAATACCGGTCCGAGTGGTGGGGCGATCAGTCGTTATCGGACTGTCGGCCTGTGCGGTGGTGCGTTGGCGAGTCAACTATTAATATTGATAAATGTGCATATTTTACAGCTACTATATTGATTCCGAATTAAAAAAAGAGTAGGTTGTATAAGTTACAAACATAAATACATCGATTCCTCTAAACATAAGTTTCCTTTTTACCCGACTGCCGAAGGAGGGTAATGTGTTTATTAGTCTATGTATGTATGTATGTTTGTTCCTATGTGGCGTTCTAGAGACCAAACGCGTTGGCCGATTTTGATGATTCTTACGTCAATCGATTCGTCTTAATCCTGCGAGTGTCACTGGCTACATTAAAATTGGAAAATACAAAAATAGCGGCTTTTGGGCGCCATTTTGCGGGAAAACCAAATTTTTTTTTCTTCCAAACCAATCGTGTGGGGTATCAAAATAAAGGATTTTAAGAGGCGATTTCAAAAATATATAACACTTATATGTTTAAATGTACCTAATTCTAAAAAAAAATTACTAAAAAGTTGTAAATAAAAAAAGTTAATAAAAAAAATCAAAAAACCAAACTAAAAAGACGTAAACAAGAAGAAGATCATGCTGTGCAGTCGGAGGATACATCTGGTTTTGGTCCGCTCGCGAATATGTATCCTACGACTGCACAGCATGATTTTCTTCTTGTTTACGTCTTTTTAGTTTGTTTTTTAAGCAGTCGGGTGTTTTGATTTTTTATTTCTTTTTTTTATTATTTTTATATTATGCTTATATGGCTTAGAGGGTAGACAGAGCATCAAATATCCATTAAAAATCATGACGCCACATATGACGAAGATTGGAGGGTAACATAAAAGTTGTGTAATAATGATCTCACTAAAAACATTAAATTGTGAAAAGCACCAAGCTTGACTAAAATAAAAATGTGAGAAAAAAAGGCAATAAAATCAAAAAACCCAACTCCTTAAGAAGCGAACTAAAAAGATGTACAAAAACTAGAAGAAAATTATGCTGTGCAATCGGAGGAAACATATTTGTGAGCTGGATGACTTAAACCATATTATTATCACAAATTTCATAGCCTTTCCAATTTCGTCTATGGACTTAAAATAACTTATTATATTCCTAGATATTGAATTTCTAATTTATCATCTTGAAAAATGTAATGAAAAAAAGTATATTCGGTCTGTAACAATTAATAAAGGTAAATGCAACCTCGTTACAGTACTTTATGTATGAATGACGTGACAAACGCCCGCACAAAGCATTCATGACAGCCGCGACTGAGCTCGGTCAAATATTGCCCATTATTCCCTGTAAAATTGCAATGTCAATGGGTGTGTGCAAAATGACGCTTTGTTCAGAGGCCTCTCTGTCTGCGGCGCGCCGCCGCTTACGTACTTTGTGCCTCTGATAAAATAACATTAATTTTTTATTCTTTTTAACACTATGCAATACTTAAACGACTAACTTTATTTTATCTTTACGAATAACTGCTTGCTAAGGATATATTTGTAAGCGTTTTGGGTTGTAGCGCGAGGCCCCTACAAGAGCGAGGCCCCGGGCGATTGCCCTGTTCGCCACCCCCTTAGGCCGCCACTGCAAATATTAATATAAAAATGATATTTTCTGCCAACTGCATTTTGTTACTTAATGGGCACAACTTACTGCAAAGTGCAAAACCTATTTTTTGACAGAGATTAATTAATTAAGAAGATTGTGCAAGGGGAATGTTATGAAAAATAATGTACCTACAATGTAAAAGAATGTATAACGCGGTACCAATTTTGTTGATCTCTTTTGGAACACAATTTCACAATATTTTATTATGAATACTTACATAAATAATTCATCATAGTCTATTTTAAGTTTCCTTATTTCTTCAGAGATTCAGTGTCTTCGTCTATCATCCAACTTACCTGTCGCAGGTCTGCTGGAAGAAATTTCTATTGAAATAAACAGTAGGTACCTTTGTGCTCTTCTTTCTTTTTTCCTTCTTTTTTTGTGTGTAAATAAATAAATAAATATTGTAAAATGATGTTTTCTCAAACTATATATATCCTGAATAAGATAAACCCACTTTATCAACAATTTACAGTAGGTACATTTACTGTGCAAGACTATTAGTAATAATCTATCTGAAAAAAATAGTCTGAAAAAAAAAACAATTTCTGTACAAAATCACAGAAAATCTTACTGTGACACATAGAACGGGTCGGTGCCACAGACCGATTGTTGGCAAATTTTATACGACTATACCAGCTACAAGCACGATGGCACTATTCGCCCTAAAATGATCGTAGCAACAAATCCGGCAGATAAAAGAAAGTACAAAAAGCCAATAGGTAGTGATTAGAGAGTAGAAAAACCGGCCAAGTGCGAGTCGGCCTCGCGCACGAAGGGTTCCGTACCATTATCGCAAAAAAACGGCCAAAAAATCACGTTTGTTGTATAGGAGCCCCCTTAATTTATTTTATTTTAATTTAATAATAATTATTTTTTGAAGTGAATATACAACTAAATATTCTGTGAATATTTTAAGCGTCTACCTGTTTCCGTTATTAATATCGAGCAAAAAACGGCAAAAAAATCACGTTTGTGTACGGGAGCCCCCCTTAAATATTTATTTTATACTGTTTTTAGTATTTGTTGTTATAGCAGCAACAGAAATACATCATCTGTGAAAATTTCAACTGTCTAGCCATCACGGTTCATGAGATACAGCCTGGTGACAGACGGACAGACAGACAGACAGACAGACGGATCGCGGAGTCTTAGTAATAGGGTCCCGTTTTTACCCCTTGGGTACGGAACCCTAAAAACACAAGAAAGTGTGTTTCGTCGGTTTCTTAGACCAACACGCGGATAAAGGAATTTTGATTTATTGTTTAGTTAGTTTTATCTTCAATTCATAATAGGTCCGGAGTGGGCTGATATTGTTATTCAATGCCTCTGGTTCCACTAGAATTTTTGCTGGACAAAAATATATACATCGTTTTAGGAAAATGGATATCGGTAGATCCTTAAGCGCTTTGTGATGTTTGTTTTTAGGATTCCGTACCCAAAGGCTAAAAACGGGACCCTAATACTAAGACTCCACGATCCGTCTGTCTTTCTGTCCGTCTGTCACCAGGCTGTATCTCATGAACCGTGATAGCTTGACAGTTGAAATTATTGACAGATGATCTATTTCTATTGTCGCTATAACAACAAATACAAAAAACAGAATAAAATAAATATTTAAGTGGGGCTCCCATACAACAAACGTGATTTTTTTGCCGTTTTTTGCGATAATGGTACCGAACCCTACGTTCGCGAGTCCGACTCGGACATTTTTTTATTTTTGTTCAGTAGGTACCTACTTATAATTAGTCACATAGATCACTGGGAAAGATTATATAAGGAGAAATAGCGAGGTATATAATGTAAAACTTGTAAAAATTCAAGAAATGAGACAAATAATTAATTATATTGTAGTATATTTTGTATAGAAACCTTGAATTTTTTATAAAAACATTGTTAAATAAACAGGTAAGTACCTACCCGAATGAAGTAATAGGTACCTCAGTTTATTGGTTAAGTACTTATCTACTTCGATAAAGTTGGGTAAATTTACTGTAAGGTATTTAGTAATTAGTAATCATTAAGACATCACTAGATACAGGTACAAGACTGACACAGCAAGATGGCGACGGAACAGTTTGTTCCTTAGATAAAGTACCTATAGATTAAGCCTTAAAATGACCTTGATTGATATAGCGAGATGGCTAATTGGCAGCTCCATGTAAATAATAAGGATAATTGATTATTTTTTGTTTTTGTCACCATGGCCGGTTTCTGTTGTTTGTCAAACTCTAATACAATGGCAGGTTTGACAAACAAACTCGATTTTGTTTGATTTTCTACGATTTCGTGGTATTATGTGTTAATTGAGACAAGGAATTTGGGTTATTTATAGATAATAAGTGTCAGTGCGATGGTGGGTTGTAGTGTTCTTGTTCTTGTTGTAACACCAGAACTAACTATTGCTGTCTCATGTGCGGCCACGCCAGTGCTTAATCTATAGGTACTTTATCTAAGGTTTGTTCTATGCCCAAATAATGTATCACTATCAATCTTCTGTAATAAATCTAAGTAATATTAACATATGGAAATAAAGACGATTACAAACAAGTGTAACACAGTCACATTTACTCACGCTGATATATAAAACTATGCTTAAGTACTCCTCTAGTTTCCCTATCTTAAAGTATTCCCAAAAACAAATTTATTCACTCGGGAAAATTAAGGAACTTTTTTATAAGCCAACCGAGAATGGCTTCGGGGAGAGGCAACTTAAACAGATTATAGTAAAACATGTATCTCCACGATTCTACTTTATACAGTTCCTTGGGATTATCATCTGTCAAAGCTTTGACGAACGTCTCTATGATGTCCTCGTCTTTCATAGAGTCGTATCCTGCATTATGGCCCGATGCTGCCTGCAGATAATTAGTGAGTGTTGTGATGCGTTGCCCGTAGAAAGATTTCTGTTCCTCATTCAAATGTTCAAGCATGGCGTTTCCGTGTGCTCCTTGACTTGCAATTATGTTGCTGGATGTGACGAAGCCACCTGGAATTTAAATAAGTAACCATAAGCAAAATATTATTACAAAAATCTTAAATATCACTGACATCGATGAAGAAAAAATGTTTCACTGTATTGGAAGAGCACTTTGCACTGTTGGGTGACAGTACTTTAAATATCCTATTTATTAAGTGAGATCCATGTCAAGGGTCTATACAAGTCATGTTGAGCAATCTCCTGATACACCACACTAGTTTGTAACCATTACGGCCCAACCCGTTCTATCATCGGACTACCAGACGTACGGCGATGCGTCATCGTTACATGGTGGACATTTCACCCATACGCACTTTTGGGGTCACTTTTATTATGCGTACAGCTAAGGAGTGGTATTCCCTGCTGGAGTCTGTGTCTCCCGATAGCTACAATCTAGGGGTCTTTAAGTCAAGGGTCAATAGGTTTTTCCTAGGCAAGCGTGCTTCACTGTCGACCACATAATCGCTTACCATCAGGTGAGATAGTGGTCAAGTGAATTTAAAAAAAAAACGGCTGCCGTCTGCCCTGTATAGCCTACAAACAAAACCCTGTCTATCCCTTTCAGCCTACTGCGCACTCCAATTTTTATTGTGAATTCAATTTTAATGTCTCATGCGTTGATGACTTAGCAATACATCCATATCATGATTGTGATACCTACTAGGTGTTGCTATCTTTTAAAATAGGAACTTAAACAAGCAATTACCTGGCACAAAAGCTACGGCACTCAACCCGTGTCTTCGATGCTCCATCCGCAAAGCTTTCGTTAAAGCCAGCACGCCCGCCTTGCTGGCACTGTAGGCCGCGAAGCCTGGCAACGGTTGTAAGCCGCAGTGGCTTGCCACGTTAATTATACGGGGTTTTGAGGGTCCCGTATTCTGAAATACAGAATGAGTAGGTAAAGGCAATCATCTAAAACATTAAAAGCAGTTTTTTGCGCGCAACGGCTGAGGACAGACGGGTGCGGAAAAGGGAGAGGGGCCTTCCTTCCCACACATTTTTATTTCATGCTTTTTAAACTATGTACATAATTACCCGGCTGCAAGGAAAGGGTTATGTTTTTCGCGCGTATCTTGTATGTTTGTATGTATGTAATATTCTTTATTTCTCAATTCTTTCTCTATTCTCATATCTCTCAAACTACTTGGCGGATATTTATAATTAAGACATCGTTAGATAGCTCTTGACCGCCCCAGTGTTCTTAGCTAAGTGCCTTTAAAAAAAGGAACATGGCGGATTTTGGGAGCCATTTTATGGGGGTTACAATTTTTTTTTCGATCGTATAGAGTGGGTTATCAAAATGAAGGGTTTTTAGAGTAGATTTCAAAAATATATAACACTTATATGTTTAAATGAACCTAATTCGAAAAAATATGTTAACTAAAAAGTTACAAATAAAAAAAGTTAATTCTAAAAATCAAAAAACCCGCCTGCTTAAAAAGCGAACTAAAAAGACGTAAACAACAAGAAAATCATGTTGTGCAGTCGGAGGATATATCTCGTATTAGTCAGCCAGCTCGCGAACCCCCCTAACCCGACCCCCATAACTTTTGTTCGGCTGTACCGATTTTCATCAAACAGCTAAGAACACTCTCGATAAAATCACATTTCGAACAAAACCAAACGAAATCAAAATCGGTTCGTCCGTTTAGGAGCTATGATGCCACAGACAGATACACAAACACACGGGTACACACGTCTAGTTATAATTTGAACAAATAAATAGTATATAATGTCCTATTTCTGTTTAACACTATATGGACGGATCTGAACGAGCAGTCTTTGAACTAAGTAGTAAGTACGTTATTGACATTTTGAAATCCAATTTGAAAGTAGAAAACAATCATCTCGCTCAGCGTCTCATAGGAAATAATAGGTGCCTTTTGCTGTTTGCGTATCAACTATCGGTAGAAGGACTAAGTACCTAGGTACCTACCTACTATATTGGAACGAATATAATCAGTAAGCTAGCTATATCAACTAGATACAATAATATATGTATGTAGGCCTTCATGCGTTAGGCTTAGGCCCTAATGCACAAACTCCCCAAAGTTAGGGATTTTGTGCACTCACACTTATTAGATTCGTAGTCGTGATTTTTAGGGTTCTGTATGGGGTAATAAAAAAAGTTAATAAAAACATCAAAAAACCCGACTGCTTAAAAAGCAAACTAAAAAGACGTAAACAAGAAGAAAATCATGCTGTGCAGTCGGAGGATTCATATTCGCGAGCTGGCGGACCAACACCAGATGTATCCTCCGACTGCACAGCATGATTTTCTTCTTGTTTACGTCTTTTTAGTTTGCTTTTTAAGCAGTCGGGTTTTTTGATGTTTTTATTAACTTTTTTTATTTACTACTTTTTAGTTATTTTTTTTAGATTGAGGTACAAGTAAACATATAAGTGTTATATATTTTTGAAATCACCTCTTAAAATCCTTTATTTTGATACCCCACACGATGGGTTTGGAAATAAAAAATTTTTTTTTTCCCCAAAAAATGGCGCCCAAAATCCGCCATTTTTGTTTTTTCCAATTTTAATGTAGCCAGTGACACTCGCAGGATTAAGACGAATCGATTGACGTAAGAACCATCAAAATCGGCAAACGCGTTTGGTCTCTGGAACGCCATATAGGAACAAACATACATACATACATACATACATACATACATACATACATACATATATACATACATACATACATAGACTGATAAACACATTACCCTCCTTCGGCAGTCGGGTAAAAACGGGACCCGACTCCGCGGTCCGTCTGTCTGTGTCTCTGTCTGTCACCAGGCTGAATATCATGAACCGTGATAGCTAGACAGTGGAAATTTTCACAGATGATGTATTGCTGTTACCGCTATAACAACAAATACAAAATATAAAAACAGAATAAAATAAATATTTAAGAGAGGCTTCCATACAACAAACGTGATTTTTTTGGCGTTTTTTGCGATATTGGTACGGTAACCTTAGTTTACTCGCAATTAATCGGTTTTTTGGATAATAAAGTTCGTAAAAATCACGAATATGTAAAAAACACGAATCGAATATGATTAAGTACACAAACGCGCTTGCCGCCAAGTGAGCAAATCCAATAGGTACTAAAACCTATTGGATTACTGATTCGTTACTGATACACTGTTTTAATAACCAGAGTAATTGCCGTAGTAATATTATTTTTATAGGCTTTTGTTTTCCCTTTATATATTTATCCTTTTTTTTTAAATAATATGTAATAACTCTTACAATACCGTATCGACCTCGTTACAACAAACAACTAGAACTTGTGGTGTGCACAAGTTAATATACACTGACCTTCAAAACAGTACCATACTTTTGAAATTGCAATTTCTTCTACACTATAGAAGTCGAGAGGTTGAAATAAAAACGTCTTATAGAAAATTTCATCAACTTCCTTTGAAATTATAGTTTATTATAAAGTACATAAAGTAAAATTTAAAATTTTCTATAACCCCCGACACATTTTGCTACATAATTTATTCAACGTTTCGATCAGCAATCTATTGAACACGTAATATAACATGATATCTTGCGAAAACATCCCTTTTCAATAGTAAAACGGCCGTAACTATTGAACGGCTGAACCGATTTTCATCAAACATAGCTAAGAACGCTCTCGAAACGAAATCAAAAGCGGTTCATCCGTTTAGGAGCTACGATGCCACAGACAGATACACAAATATACACATACAGATACACAAATACACAGGTACCCACGTCAAACTTAAAACACACCTATTTTTCCGTCGAGGGTTAAGAAAGATAAAAACCGAAACATAACCATTTTTATCTTACTGGCAAAAACTCAAATAACATTTATTAGTTACACCATTATATTTTAATAACTGGTATTGCCTTCTCGGGCTCTGATTATGCCTCTTCGAGCCGATTTGGCATACAGAAGACGAGGTTTCGGAGTTGATGTTGGGGAGATCTTTTTTATTCACGCGGGTGAAGCAGCTGGCAGAAGATATTGTAACATAATTTGGATAAAGGAAATTTTAGGTGATACATTATATTTACTGGAACCCTCAAATATGCTCAAAATTACGGTGGCAACAGAGGCCTGTTAGGATTTCCATAATTATCCTTCCGTGTATGATGGTGTCAGAATTATTTTATTTTCAAGATTCGATTTCATTACTGTTCTTTCTTTCAGGGTTTAGATGAATATAAATTATGGGACAACTATAAAAGAAAAACATTTAAGCACAACATATATCTGTCATGCATCAAGGCTGGCCGATAGATGCAAACCATCGGGAAGTCAGGATGTATTCCTTTTGGTTAAGACATCGTGTGTGGGCAGGTCGATGGGTACAATCGTGAAAATGATATCACACAAGTTATTCGATACACTGGGTTTATTCAAATAGACACAAGTTACAGTTACAATCTTGCTTACTAATATTACGGCGGAGGACAGGAAATCCAGGCGTGATGTTAAGTGTTTGTTGTTTGTGCTGTAAAACGGTTTAGTTTAAGAAACAAGACAACAATCTCTATATAACAAAGAGGAAATAAAACAACCAAAATAAAAATATCACTTCATCTAAAAGCCGAAAACCATAAATAAACAAATGCAGGCTTACGTTTTCAATTAAACATGAAAAAAAAAAGATTGTCTTTTTCCGTAAAGGCTGAAATTATATTGTGGGCTTAAGATGCTCAGCACTCCGGTTGGCCAGAAAATAATACCTACGTGTTTTCAGAAAATAATGTTTACGAAGTCAATTTCATTTTGAGGAAGAATCCTATTTTATTTGTTTGCGTAGAAATCAAATCGCACGATTATTTGCGGCGGTATCAAATTTTCTATCGGTGTTATTACAATACGTGTTTCCGGGAAGCCGTAATAATATGAATTTTAACTTGTTGCCACGGACACCGTTATTTGGGAATTTGGGATACGGTAGGACAACGACTTTGGAAGTAATATCTTCTACTTATATATCCCTACCTATCTAAAACCCGAACTCCCGAAACATGTAGGACCATTATTATGTTTGTGTTCTTCTCTATTTTCTCGTATACATTTTGTTTACGTATCTGTTTCATATTATGATACAAAAATGAAGTCAATTTGTTATTTTTATTAAATAAGAAGCTCTATACAAAGATACTTGGGTTTTATTATTCGCTTTGTGTCGTATAATATATCAGACATGTTTTGTCATCCACAAATAAATTGTTCAAGCCTTACAAAACACAGGGCTATAAGTATATTTTTCTGAAATAGAATCTAGGGTAACCTATCTAGACCGAACCCAGACGTAATTGATTGCCTTCACGAGTAGTTCGATATTTGAATGTAACATCTGGGGACGGCACAAGGGCTTTTAGCCCATCAGCCAATACTGCCTTACCTAAATGGCCAGTGTTAACATTTAAAAGTGCACGAGCTATTCTTTTTTCAGGATTATCTTACCCTTAGATAAAGTACCTATAGATTAAGCCTTAAAATGAGCTTGATTGATAGAGTGAGATGGCCAATTGGCAGCTCCATGTAAATAATAAGGACAAAAGATTTTTTTTTGTCTTTGTCACAGTGGCCGGTTTCTGTTGTTTGTCAAACTCTAATATAATGGCAGGTTTGACAAACAAATTCGGTTTTGTTTGATTTTCTGTGATTTCGTGGTATTATGTGTTAATTGAGACAAGGAATTTGGGTTATTTATAGATAATAAGTGTCAGTGCGATGGTGGGTTGTAGTGTTCTTGTTCTTGTTGTAACACCAGAACTAACTATTGCTGTCTCATGTGCGGCTACGCCAGGGCTTAATCTATAGGTACTTTATTTAAGATCTTACCTCTAAAGCACTCATCCTGAGTTCTGGCAGGAAAGCAGATGTGACCCTCAAGGTGCCAAGCAGGTTGACGTTTATAGGGTTTTCGATCATAGCAGGAGTTTGCCACTCATAGTCACCTATTGTCATCACTCCAGCGTTATTTACGATTGCATGGAGCTCTGAAATGATCATAATTTGACACGTCAGTTACCTGTTTTCGGCATCAATGTTTAAATCAATAAGATATATCCACCACCAACCCACCTTATTCACGGAATTACCTAGTCAAGCAAAAATGAGTTAATATTAAGTTTTGAACGCTAGAAATTTCTGGTATTCAAGACAAATATCTCTTCATCTTCAAAGTAATAACTGAATAAACTTTAAATTAAATAAATTTTAATTAAATTGCCTAATGACACTCAAAACAAAATAGTTTTCGGGTAGTCCAATATTTAATTCTGTTCTAGTCCAACTCCAGTGGATTCGGCGCGCTCAGAATATTAATTTTAACAAAATGGCTCTCTTTAGAGGTGGTTTTAATTGAACTATTTTATCTCCTAGATCCCTTTTCAATTAGCGTAGTACTTTAAATATAACAAAACACGTTTACTCACTGTAATTAGGGTTGTCATTCAGCAAAGATTTGACATAATCTCGGAAGCCGGCGATACTTTTAGCGTTGGTGACATCTAACGGGCAGGTGTGTGCACACAGGTTCTTCAGTCCTTCTGCTGCCTTGGTATCTACTCCATTATACATGCCAGCCACTGTGACAAGACCTTCACGAGCTGACCTGGCTGCTATGGCCCATCCAAGGCCACTGTCACAACCTGTTATTGCTACCACCCGCATTATTGACATCGTATTTGATCAGCAAAGGTGAAAAATATGTTGAAGGTATTTAAATACGGATTATTTTTGCACTTCACTTAGTAAACAATAGCAGTCCAGATAAGAGCAAAGCTTGGAAGGAACTGACGTCCGTGAACGCGATCCTCGACCGACTCGTTGCATATGAAACGGGTTTCGGCTTTCGTTGCATATTTACTATGAATATCATGTTTTTTTCGCCTGTTACGGTCCAATATTGTAATCCGAGTTGATAATGTGTACATTTTATTATCACGGGTTCCGCCAAATATTTCTTTAATTCATGAAATCATGACCCTTATCCATTTAAATTTATAAAAAAGTGTCTCGTTTTTATCCGACTGCTGAAAGAGGGTAATGTGTTTATCAGTCTATGTATGTATATATGTAAGTATGTATGTATGTATGTTTGTTCGTTCCTATGTGGCGTTCTAGAGACCAAACGCGTTAGCCGATTTTGATGATTCATACGTCAATCGATTCGTCTTAATCCTGCGAGTGTCACTGACTACATTAAAATTGGCAAATAGAAAAATGGTGGATTTTGGGCGCCATATTGTTGGGGACAACATTTTTTTTTTCTTTCAAATCCGTCGTGGGGGTATCAAAATAAAGGGTTTTAAGAGGTGACTTCAAAAATATATTATACTCATATGTTTAAATGTACCTACCTAAAACTTACAAAAAAATAACTAAAAAGTTAATAATAAAAAAAGTTAATTCATAAAATCAAAAACCCGACTGATTAAAAAGCGAACTAAAAAGCCGTAAACAAGAAGAAAATCATGCTGTGTAGTCGGAGGATACATCTGGTTTTGGTCTGCCAGCTCGCGAATATGTATCTTCCGACTGCACAGCATGATTTTCTTCTTGTTTACGGCTTTTTAGTTCGCTTTTTAAGCTTTCGGGATTTTTGATTTTATGAATTTACTTTTTTTTCTCTTTTCATGAAATAATAGCACTTTGCTCTTCTAGTACCACTGTGTTGTCCCCAACGGTGTAATTTGTTGTATGGATTAAGTTTCTTGTCCAAGTAGTTCCAATAAAGATTGTATAAGTATCGGTACAAAACTTGCACACCAATAAATGTATCGGATTAGTAGGTCGCGATACTCGTGATAGTGCAAGAGCGGCAGCTCTAGCCAGTCTCAAAGTATTAAGTGCAATTTCTGCCAGTTGATCTTAGAGCACGCTGCAACTTTCTTAGCTCTTGAACCTCTGATCGAAAAGCAGTCGTGAGTACTAACTATTAATAAGAATACTAGTTGTTGCCCGCGACTTCATCTGCGTACCATTAGTACTACGAATAGGCAATTTTTAGGGTTCCGTACCTCAAAAGGAAAATACGGAACCCTTATAGAATCACTTTGTTGTCCGTCTATCTGTCAAGACCCTTTTTCTCAGAAACACGTGGAGGCAGCGCGTGGTGGTGGTGGTGGGTCAAGCTGAAATTTATATCAAATACTCAGGTCTACTGTCCCTTAAAGCTGTGAAAAAATCAAACTTCTAAGCCAACGCGATCAAAAGATACAGCCGTTTATGCAGCCAATTTCCGCAAATTTTCGACACTCGCACCTACAGAGTACTTCCCGTGAACTCAGAATCTTGAAATTTGGTGCGAAGCAACGTCTTATAGCACAGATAAAGGAAAAATTGCGAAAACCGTAAAATTTTTGTTACATCATATACTAAAAATATTTTTAATAATTTTAAACTTACTACCCCTTTCCTCATGAACGCGTAGATGTATTCTAGGTAGGTCGCGTAGGTCTATAATACCTTTAACTCTGTAACAACATCCAACTTCTATGTCAACGCAATCAAAAGAAACAGTAATTTAAGCCGCATATTTTCAAACTCGCAACTACTCGCAAGGGAATCAAAACCTTAAGGGTATTTCTAGTCAACCTAGAATCTTGAAATTTGGCATGAAGCAATGTTTTATAGCACATATAAAGGAAAATTCTAGGCAAGCGTGCTTCACCGTCGACCACATCATCGCTTACCATCAGGTGAGATAGTGGTCAAGCGTAAGCCTATAGATAAGAAAAAAAAAAACAAAACCTTAAATTTTTAGTTACATCACTTATTTTTAGGGTTCCGTACCTCGAAAGGAAAAAACGGAACCTACAGGTCTGTACGGGACCCTCCGACTCGCACTTGTCTGGTTTTTATATATCGCACTACCTACCTAATATTGTAGGCGTGTGGGCTGCCTTACTTTAGAAATTATAAGTTCACCATACAATCTTCCACCCTCCCTTTCCACCCCTTCAAGGATGATTTCCGGGATAAAAACTATCCTACGTCCTTTTCAGGGTCACAAATTATCTCCATATAAAAAATCATCACAGAGTTACTTTTGAATTTATAATAGTAAGTAGAATTAGAATTTATTTATTTGTAAGAATGTAGTTTTACATAGTATGGTGTTAATGTTTTTGTTAGTTCTATACAATCTACCACGAAATATATGGTGTACAAATATTTAATTGTCGTTCCTAAGTACAAAATTAATTTAATTTTAAGATTTGCGATTTACAGTACCTATGGATTGAGATTTTATTCAGTAACTAAAAGTAGTCGTCTTCTTTAATTAAGTTAAGTGAACCTAGTATATGAACGAGGCTATAAAACACTCGACTACACTAAAATACGGTCCCGAAATTCGAAACCTTTAGTCCTAAATCAAATTTAGGAGTCCCCGAGATGTTTCGCCCTAAACTGAAATTCGTATAGTAACCGATGAAAATGTCGAATACTTCGACAAAGAGACGCCAATAAAAGAGGATCGTTTCAGCACGAATACCCATCTGAGAGATTAGACCTATTGAACGGAAACAATCTTGTATTTCTGCTTGACTTAATTCAGGATCGGATCTGTCGGCCTAAAAGTGTTTCGCCAAATACACCACAAATAATATTAAAGCTTTTCAATGAGTATGAATTTTTGTCGTGCGTTTTAAATGTTTCATTAAGTACGTACCTAACGTTACCTATAATATTTTAAGAATAATTCTCGGAATACAATAAATTTCATTGGGCGCTACCGTGTACGAATTCGCCGCTAGAGGCGCTGGTGTAGTGTAAGGTCTCCGATATGTCAAATTCCATTTGTTTGTTTTGTGGTTTTTCCCTATAATATTATTGTTGTGAATATTTTGCGATACTTCAGATTAGTTATGGCAAATATGAGTTACGGGTCAATGAATATCAGTGTTTTAAAGTATTAAATACTAGCTTCTGCCAGCGGCTTCGCTCGCGTGAATGTCGAAAATTATCCCGAGGGCACATATTCCCGGGATAAAAGATATCCTATGTGCTATTCCAGACTATAATCTACCTCTGCGCCAAATTTCATCCAGATCTGTTCAGCCGTTCCTGCGTGATTGAGTAACAATCCTATATTCATCCAAACTTTCACATTTATAATAATTTAAGTAAGATGATTTAAATGTAAACTTGGTTTTCACTCTCGTAGTAGGTACGTTACAAACTTTTACAGCTATATACATATATATCTGTCAAAGTTATAGTTCTAGACCTTAAGGCCGGACGTCCTTTTTTTCTTATCTTCTTTGGCAACAGAGCCGATGCCGACTATTCTGCCAGTGTCATGTATATGTATTTGAGGTTAAGAACGTGTCAAACCGTACTTTAGTGCCAGATATTGACAGGTTTTCAGGCTAAAATATAGTTTGACAAATGCTCAACTCGTTCTTAACCTCAAATACCTACTCAATTCAGAAATCGACCCTAAGTCAACGTTCCAAATTTAAAATGACATTAATTAGTTCTTAATTGACATTATTCTCCAATCTTTATCCCAGTTCGTTGCAGTAGGTATGTTTTCTTCTCAATTAGATAGAATGAATGAAAGACCATTAATCCCTATTTGCCGCTATCTCAATAATTACCTCCTTCCTTGCCAATCTTGCCATGTCACCTTTCACACATATATATATGTTTTTTTGTTTATACCTACATGGGTTTTTTAGTTTACACCGACGTTTGTTTTTTAATTTATACAAACATTTATTTTTTAACTTAAACCGTCTTTTTTTTTTTTAGTTTATACTCGTACCGACATTTATTTTTTAATTTATACCTTCATTTGTTTTTTGGTTTATACCTACATGTGTTTTTTAATTTATACCGACATTCATTTTTTACCTTATACCGACATTTATTTTTTAATTTATACCTTCATTTGTTTTTAAATCCAAACATCAATTTACTTTTTTATTTATACCCGCATTTGATCTTAAGTTATAATAATATGTTTGTTGACAGCATTTTTACTCAGCCATATCCTGATATTTTGTTCGATCATAGTTTGATAACCATTGTATTCGATGTACCTGTGGTAAATACATTCAGTGTCCTATGTGTTTGTTTTGTGTATCATGCCAAGGAATCAATGCCAGACTTTATACAATTTACTTTGAGTGATTACATAATTTTATTTTTAAATGATTAGAAACAAAGTGATGAATTTAACCTTAGGATTTATAAATGTAAGATCACTGAATACTGGCAAAAGTGAACTTCTCTATTCGATGGATATGTATAAACCTGATATTCTGGCGCTAAATGAGACATGGTTGAAGGATGGTGAAGGTAAATATGCTCCCGATATACCTGGCTACGTGCTCAAGCACAAGCCGCGCTCTAAAGCTGGTAGAGGAGGTGGGGTGGGTTTTTATGTGAGACGCGAATTGCGTACTCGCGTAAAATCTTACCCAGCATCGGCGCTTGAACAAATGTGGCTGGAGCTAAACGCACCTGGCGGGCTGCGAGTGGCCATTGGGACTGCGTACAGACCGGAGTCAGTATCCGTGACTAGTGCTATCGAGGCACTCAGCGAGTCGGTAAGTGTATTTGGCTATTGTAAGCATATTATAATCCTGACTGATTTCAATGTCGATTTATTACGCCCGGAAAATACCCGCGCAATTGAACTGTTTACATTTTTGAAGCATCATAACTTGGAACAATTGGTTCAAGAACCAACGCGAATTACTGCACAGTCGGAGACCTTGCTGGATCTGATTCTGACAGATACTCCATCTATTTGTAAAAATATAAATGTCCACCACAACCCCGAACTAAGTGACCACGCTCTAATCATATCGGAATTTGATATCAGAAGACCAAAAAAAACCTTTGCTTTTGTGAATAGGCGCTGCCTACATAATATCAACGAAAAAGAGTTTCGAGCGGACTTAACCGATATATCATGGGACCAGGCTAAGGATGCCTGTAACATAAATGCCAAAGTTGAGCATTTTAATAAGATGCTGCTAGCTCTCTTTGATAAACATGCACCATTACGTCGAATCCGTATAAAGACACAGCCTCAACCGTGGCTTACAGGTGTAATTAAAAAGATGATGTCACTACGGGACGCTGCATTGAGAAAAGCACGCAAGACCAAGCTCGATGTCCACTGGGACTACTACAAAAGCCTCCGTAACCTCGTAAATGTTTCCCTTAAACGTGAAAGAAAGGCTTTCTTTTCGTTCTATGTAAACGACAATGTCAAACACCCATATAAAATGTGGACTTATTTAAAACGTACCTCAGTTAATGGTAGCTCGTCGCTACCTGACATACCAGATAATTTAAATGCCCCAGATAGTATAAACGACTTTTTTTTGGATGTGCCGGGGAGTTCTGGTCTGGACATGGATACATATAACCACTTCATTCAGAATAAGTTTAATGACAGTATTTTCAACTTTGAGGAATGTAGCGAGGAACAGGTACTTAAAATCATCCGAGACATAAGTACTAATGCTGCGGGCCATGACAATGTAACACAGATGTTACGTATGACGTTACCACATACTTTACCTATACTATGCAACATAATTAATAAATCGCTAACAACTAATGTTTTCCCTGACGCATGGAAATTAGCAAAAGTAAAGCCCTTACCAAAGAGTAGCATTGTCGAAAACTATAAAGATCTCCGTCCGATTAGCATTCTACCGGTTGCATCGAAATTAGTGGAAAGAGCCGTATGTGCGCAATTAACCTCTTATTTGGAAAGTAATGGTGTGTTACCCAGTGTCCAGTCGGGCTTTCGAAGCGGACATGGTACTGATACGGCACTGGCTCATGTGACAGATGATGTACTGTCGGAGTCGGATGCTGGTAAAAGTACAGTCTTGGTTTTATTGGATTTCTCAAGGGCTTTTGACTGTATAAACGTTAATCTTTTGCTAGCAAAAATGGCTTACTATGGGATATCACCGTCAGCACGAGACTGGTTTGCGTCTTTTTTGATGCAGCGAAAGCAATATGTGGCTACACAAAACGCTGACGGTGAAGAAACATCTTCCAAAGTGGGCGATGTTAAACGAGGAACGCCTCAGGGCACAGTTGTAAGTCCTCTAATATTTATCTTGTATACCGCCGATCTCTGTAAGCATATAAAAAACTGTAAAGTGCATATGTACGCTGATGATACCCAAATTTATTACTCCTTCTACCCGAGTGACACTAAAAGCGCCATGGAGCTAATAAATCAAGACTTGGCTGCGGTTTCAGAATGGGCACGAAAGAACAACTTGGTTCTTAATCCTAGCAAATCAAAATATATTATACTGGGCAGTAAACACCAGCGTGAACTAGTGATAGGCCATGAACCGGAAATAATTATTGATGGAACGGCGGTCGAAAGAGTGGTGAAGGCAAGGAATCTTGGTCTTCTTTTGGACTGCGATCTACGTTTCATTGACCACATAAACACGAAGATCAGAAACGCCTTTTACAGACTCAAAGTGCTCTATGGCCTACGAGAGTGCCTTTCCGAAAAGGTCAGGATCACTCTGGTGGAATCTTTGGTGTTATCGCAGTTTAATTACTGCGATACGGTGTATGGACCGAGATTATTGGCCAAGACGTCCCAAGCCATTCAGCGAGTTCAAAACGCGTGTGCGCGGTTCTGTTTTACTATACCTAAACGGGCGCGTATCACACCGTATCTGAATGAAAAGCGAATCCTAAAAATGGCTGGGCGAAGAGAACTACACCTGGCATGCCTTGTGCAAAAAGTTATATGGACGGGCGGACCAGGGTACCTCTTTGACAAGGTGACCTTTGACCAGCGGAACCGACCCACTCGCAGTCATTTGCTTAACAGGTTGGTTGTCTGCCAGCACAAAACAGCCTCTTATAGGGGTAGTTTCAAATATAGTGCAGCCAAAATATGGAATGATCTGCCACCACCGCTTAGACAGAGCATCTCTCAGCCAGTTTTCAAGGCGAGAGTTAAGACGAAACTGCTTCTCAAACAAATGTCAAATGCATAATGTATATATTATACTGGAGGCTACCTCTATCTTCTTAAAGCCATGTCTCGTTGGGCAGAGCCTAAAATGTTGTCGGTATAAGTATCGTAATCCTAATCATAATTAATAATTTATTTGTTCTGTTTTTGGTATTTTAATTATTATTTTTTTTTTTTTTTTAATGTTTGTTTTAGTGGCTTTTTATGTATTTATATTTAATTTAATTTATTATTGATTATTTTTTTTACAATTTTTGCTGGATATTTTTAAATATTATTTTTGATTGAAATGTATTATTATTTTTTATTGGATTTTCTTTTTTTTTTTTAATTACGATTGACATTTTTAATTATTTTTATTTTGTTTGGTTTAAAATGTAGATATGTAGGTGTAATTTGATATTTGGGGTGGGTTAGTTATATTGTAGTGAAAGTGTTGTGAGAAAGGGGGCGGGCTGTAAATCAGCGTTGACCAGCGTAATAGCTATGCTTTACACTGCTCAGCATATGCTGAGCCCGCTCCTTTTGCCATACTGATTTATTATTGTGCTTCAGAGCTAATTTGTTATTGCATTTTTCATGTTCTGTTACAGTTGGCAATAAATGTTTTCTTTCTTTCTTTCTTTCTTTTCTTTCTTTCTATATAGATAGTCCATCGTTTCTTTGCACTCTACGCGCATACGCATCCAAATTCAAAACTGTTCCAATTATGTAGGTATATAATGTGTGTATGTAATGTGTGTGTGTAAAAGCCCGAACTACGGTAAAACCTAGGCTTTACCGGTCAAACCTAAAATTTACCAAGTCTTACAGGTAAATCCGGAATGAGCTATGATAATCGCTTATTTCGTGCTATAACCAGCAATCAAACGGTAAATCTTAGGATTTACAAATAAAAAATTTGGTTGGTAAATGTTGTTTTTTTTTTCTTCTACAACGCACTTTGATATGAAATAATGAGAACAATTAAGCTATGTGTACATGTAGACGTCTTTCGGTTGAGAAGATGTTGATGGTAGTCTATTTTGCACGAATTTGACACAATTTGGCCAGTTTTATGTACAGTATGCGAGAAAAAAAAATGAAACACATAAGTAGACGTGATTCGAAAAGACGATTACATAAAAAAATATCATCTATAAAACATAATCTACTTTGGTGAAGTTAATTAATTCAGTCCTTAATTAATTCTCATCATTTCGTATCATAAAACAATTTTTATTTATTTTGTTACTGCAAAAGCCCGAATTACGGTAAAACTTAGGATTTACCGGTAACGCCTAAGATTTACCAAAACTTACTAGTAAAAGTTCGAAATTTTTTACTACTAGCGACCCACCCCGTCTTCGCACGGTTTGTAGAGCATATTATGCCTACATGTTTTTTCTGTCGTAGGATCCCATCATCAGTGTGAGACCCGTGCTTGAATTTATACTTGCGCGCGTTAGTTTTTATTTTGCGATAACGATATTCATTTAAATAATATGGTGTAAAGGATTATCATATCATTTCAATTATCAGAATGTGTAACTACCGTATTTAAGTTGATAAATAAGGGTGTACTGTTTCTGACTACATAGCTTTCCAATTACCGCATTGACCATTTTTTTAGAAGTTAGAATGGATATAGTAAGCTATCATTAAAATATGACATTTACCATCGCGGATTGTTTCTCTTTTATATGAAATAAAAGAGAAACCATACATTGTTTTGTTATATCTCAAAGGGATTAGGCAGCGTTTACGATGAAAGCTCCCAGGCGGCTTGACTTTTGCCAAGATTTTCAACAATTATCGGATATTTCAACCAATTTACACAAAACCTTAACACCTTCCTCATGAAAATCCGACCCGTAGTATTTGAGTTTATCACGAACAGACATACAGACGTGGCGGGGACTTTGTTTTATAATATGTAGTGATAATCGCTAATTTCGGGCTTTTACCAGAAATCCCACATTCAATCATAGGTATTCGACGTATTATTCAACATTTACAGGTATTCGACGTAAATCCTAAAATTGACCTGTGTGATTACTAGTAAAAGCTCGAAATTAATGATTATTAAAGATAATTTCGGACTTTTACCAGTAAAACTTGGTAAATGTTAGGTTTTACCGTAGTTCGGGTTTTTACAGTAACATAGACATTATATAGAATAATTGCTCACTAAATGATTTTGTTTAAAAATCTTTTCAAATAGTTTAGCGCACACCACGTCCGCGGAATTATAGAGAATATAAAAAATAGGGGTATAAAAAAGTATAAAGCGGTTTAGGTCGGCGTATCGGGGCCGTGAATAGATTGGCAAATAACAGAATGTGTCCGGCCCAGCGGGACACGCACTAATTGTGACGTGGCGCGGATATTTACCGACGCACCGTTCTTTATTTGTTGCATTGATTTTACATAAATTTGCCACCCGACGGGAGGACCGACATAGATTGCGGATGTACCACGATATTGAGATTCAGGGATCAGAGACGAAATTGCTGATAAATTGTGTGTTCCCTTTTTTTGTGAGACCGTTTTAGGCTGTCAGAAGTCGACAATTTGGGTAAATGTTTTGGCCTTTAAAACTCGTCACTATGATGGGATTGTGTTTTCGGACCGCGAAAATACTTTTAGCATTTCTTTAGTACATAGTAGTTTAGTAGTTACTCCCCCTAGTTCTCAAACTACTATTGGTCTTTGTGCAAAGTTTTCTCGTTAGCCAAAATCTCTTTCCACATTGAGATTCAAGCTGAAATCGAACGAACTCACTTTTTAAAATTTCATTCATCACACTTTTTAAGCAAAAAGTTAATAAAAAGTAAGTTTTTTATTTATAACTTTTTAGTTATTTTTTTTTCGAATTAGGTACATTTAAACATATAAGTGTTATATATTTTTGAAATCACCTCTTAAAATCCTTTATTTTTATACCCCACACGATAGGTATGGAAGAAAAAAAAAAAAATTGGGGCCTCACAATATGGCGCCCAAAAACCGCCATTTTCCTATTTTCAAATTTTCATGTAGCCAGTGACACTCGCGGGGTTAAGACGAATCGATTGACGTAAGAACCATCAAAATCGGCCTACGCGTTTGGTCTCTAGAACGCCACATAGGAACAAACATACATACATACATACATAGACTGATAAACACATTACCCTCCTTCGGCAGTCGGGTAAAAAGAAGTCGGTCCGAGGCTTGCGGTGAATAGCGGTCATCCAACCGGCACTTTTAAGGAGAAGGGCACTCCGGGGAAATCTGTACGCCCTCGGCACAGACCTGATAATAGTGTTTGCTCATTTGAGTGTTCTTCTCCCGGATTGTGTTCCACAACGTTTAATAGCATGGGGAACGTGGAGCGTGGCTTTGAGAGCCTCGTAGAGGAGCCAGGAGCGGTGTGTGAGCGTTATGTCAATACGCCGGAGGAAAAGTATCAATTAAGCGTGTTATTCAGAGATGACGTTATCTAGAAACCAGAAGCATGCAATGATGATAGTTATGCGGTTTGTCATTTAGAATGAGTTTGACCTCATTTTGTGACCTCACGAGTAAATAACACGAATAATGTAGCGATTAGATGAAGCTTAGCAACAAAATTGTGAGCGTATATTGCTTTTTGTCGCTCCACGCCTCGGGAGTTTCCCACAATCCATCATCATTCGTCAAAGGCACGGCTTGCCGCCACTCCGCCTAAACACACACTTGGATAATAATTAAGCTTTAAGTATTTTCATGTTACACTCCAGAAACATTAAGGAGCAATTTAAGCTTAATGGAATTAGGTAATTTTGAAAAGAAGGTGATAAAAACATACATTTGGCGGCAAGCTAGAAACACTAAGTGCCTTTTCACGTGAGCAGGAATGCGCCTAAGTGTCTATTGTTGCCATAGTTCTTGGGGAAAACTGAATTTAATAAAAATGGCAGCTGGCTGTCCTATTATCGGCTTATTTCTTCAAATCGATAACAATGAATCATGCGTGAATATCTAAACAAGCATTAAAAGGTCGATTTTCTCCCATTCATTTCATTTTTTCATACCCATAAAACCGTATGGTCTTAAGCACCAATTTATCTTTGCTACTTCAGTAGTGTGACGGCAAATCTCATAATTCATTATTATTTCTTATGCAAGTCCCCCTCTCATTAACGGGGAACATGTGGCAGAGCCTGTAATAGTGCGGTTTTACTGAAGCAAAGTCTGTGTGCAAGGATTTATGTTAGTAAGCGAAAAGGTTATTCAATATAGCTCACATGTTTTCCTTTAGGTGAGCGTAACTAGGCAAAGGCTTTGTGATCCTTTCATGGTTTAAATTAGAGCATTGTAGAAAGATTCAAAGAGAAGGAAAGGGTAATATGCGTAGGTACAAACACAACCTATTTGAATAGTAGATTATTTTTTAACCGACTACCAAAAAAGGAGGAGGTTCTATGTTCGACATTATGTATGTTTTTTTTTTTTTATGTATGTTCACCGATATCTCCGTCAATTGTGGACCGATTTTGAAAATTCTTTTTTTGTTTGAAATATCCATTCCAACATTGGTCTCATTTTAATTTGGTGAAGATCTGATAAAGAACTTCGGAGATATACAACATAACTCTTCAATAAATAACGGCAAATCTCTCGGGATTGCTGCAATCGCATGTCTGTTTATTGTTTATACTATTTCATAACATAACATCACGCCAGTACGCTCGAAAGGGGTATGCAGATCTCTCATTTTACCGGTTATATTCATTTTTCATGTTATTCAGGTAATCTATTCTGTCGTTATAGGTACTTGACTACTTCCCTATTAGGTAGGTACAACTAAAAAGTGAAAAATAAAAAGCTTTTTTACAAAAAAATACTACCGACTTCCAAATAAGAAAACTAGAAAGTGAAAAATAACTTTATTTTTGGAAGTCGGTGTCTATAACGCAAAAAGTTGGTACCTACCAAAGACACCGACTTCCAAAAATAAAGTTATTTTTCACTTTCTAGTTTCCTTATTTGGAAGTCGGTAGTATTTTTTTGTAAAAAAGCTTTTTTCGTCTAAAATTATTGTGGCAACAATAAGATACTTAACTACAATTATCAGCCAGTTAAATGCTACATTTTAGTATTAATATATCCCTATTAGGTTTTCAATAAAATTCATCTTTCACCTCAATGCACAATTTTGCAATCGCTGAATACGCCGGCAATTTACGCGCCACAAAGAGAGCCTGCCAACGCCACAGCTACAAAATATCACCTCGAATTTTGCCGCTATATTTTTCAGTTCATAAAAGTTTATATTTGTGCTCGATAGCATGCAAAACCTAGCTCTTGGGAAACTGAGACCTTCCGTAGCCGGCAATCATTCCGCAATATTATGCTACATTTAACACACCTACCGTTCTGGCACAAGAGGGATCGTGGAGCCTTTTTGCTAAATCTATTGTATGGAAATGAATTGAATGGGTTTTCTTTTGATTTCATTTATTTTGATAACACTTGAAATTGAACTAGTTTATTTCTAGAGACAAAACTATAATACAATATTGCAATGAGACTATTTCCCAGCTCAAACAGCGGGACGAAAATAATTAATTCTTCATGTTGCTCCGTATCCAGTTGCTGTAGTGGTATACACTCGTGTAGAGCGACGGCACAGAGGTCCCACAGGGCGCGTCGGCCCTCTTCCCACTCACAACACCCACTACTTCATATTTCCCGCCGTACACCGTCATGAGTGGACCGCCGGAGTCTCCTTTGCATGTGTCCTCGCCAGTGTACCCCGCCGCACACACTTGTCGCCGCGACAGACTCGGGTAAAATTTCTTGCATTTGGCTTGGGGTATTAGGTTGACGATCGTCGATTGTTTGACGTTCGACCGGTATTGCCCGTTTCGACCCCAACCGGCGACGGCCAGACGAAGGTTGAAAAAGTCCGGGTTGTCAATGTCAACCGTCGGAAGGCAGATGGGGCGAATGTAGTCTGAAAATTGAATGTAATGAAACAGGTTAAAAGAAATGAGATTATATTTAACAGATAGTTGTTTTCAAGTTTTCATAAGAGGGTTAGAATTTGAGCGCTATTTCTTTATGTTCAAGTTTATTGTTGTGTTTCTATTTACACTGTTTAGATAAAATATTGATATCATTGGGAGAAGTTGTCCGTAAACCAACACTTTCGAGAACTTTCCGTTTGCTTGTTTACAAAACAAGTCTAGAATCTGTTTTGAACAAAGTTTGTTGTTCAGTTAGTTTATATTCCAAATTGCTGTAATAAGTTGTTTCAATTATTAACAATTGTTCAACTCGACCCTGGATTAGAATTATTTATGAAGTTGAGAATTTGAGTACATATGTAAGACGAGAATAGAAAACTTTAATCGCTGTAGGTAAACACTGGTACTCAGCTGAATCCGGTAAGACTGGAAGCCGACCCCAACAAAAATTGGGAAAATGGCTAGGCAGATCATGAATCGCTGTAGGTATACAGAATGAGTTTTTGAAATGGGCGTGGACCTAGCCAGGTTTTAAAAAAAAAAAATACAAATGCTGTATTATTATTACACCATTCGATAGTGTTGCTAATAAGGATCAAAGTCTGGGAAATAATGGCATATGTAAAACTTAAGGAAAAGGCTCATTTTGTCCACTTAAAAACTCATCCTGTATCTCTTTTGCAATACTACACTTTCAATTTGATTCCACTTTGAGACTTTTGAAATCTATATTTGTACTGGACTAATAATTAATAAATTCTAAATTGTATTATATTATATTTATAACAAACTTAGCAGACAGTTTTTGATTACTTAACACTAAGTAAAACAAAACTAGAGTAGACTTTTATATTAGACTTGTTTGGTTTTTCTATAAGTACTTGGGCAAGGTCTTTATTGTAGTTGGGTCGTCAGGTCGCCACTTTTCCTTCGTAAATTCTATATCAGCACCTATTCTATTCACGAAGGTTCCATACGTGTACAATTTAGTACAATGTATAAAGCCGTGGCTTCACACGAGCGAAAAATTGTGAAGTTCACCTAAAAGGTCGTGTTCGGTGAATACTCATTATGTTCGGAGAAAGCTTTTTGAGAGAACTTATTATTTGTATGGACTTTGTTATCTTGTTATAAGGAAAGAGGACGGACTTACTAGGTACAACCTATTAATAAATCTATCTCGTTTCATTTATGCTCACTGAAGTAACTAAGTACCTATATTAGGTATGGTGTATTTTTTCTGTAACTGTGCTTTTATGTGTTTTGTCTCACATAAATGGTTTATCTATCTACCTTTTTACTATCTTGAAGCCGATATAAAATTTAACGTCTGTGCATGTGAATTTGATATTCGAAATTCTGTAATCGCTTGTGTAGACCAGCTTAAATATTGAGGGAGGCTTACCCGTGTAAGGCGCATGCCCTCGTATCCTTATCAGGGCGATGTCATTCGTGAGATGCGTGTCGTCATACTGCGGATGCAGTACCACATCCTCCGCTTTCATCACGACATTTTCTATACACTTCTGTCCTTGGCCTAGTACGTTTTTACAGTCTCTTGGGAAGGTACGCTTGTCGTATTCAGCTAGATAGATGTCGATGCTGTAACGTAAAGATTTTATTCAATAAAATTGTCGTTGCATTGTTCAGATGATGAGAAAAAAGGTTGGAATTTGTTTTGTTAATGGTCTCATCTAGGAAGTAGTTATAGATGATGATCGCTGTAAAAAATATTGTGAATAAAAGAGCAAACAAAATGCCAGCATATTATCATTACGGATAAAAAAATAATATAAACTTCCACTGTTGAATTTGTAGTTCCTTATTTTCATTCTTATGCGAAATAGATTAGTGACAAAATGGTCAGATTTTGGTGAATCCGAAACTTGCGCTTCCTTATTTTCATTCTTCTCATTGTTATATAATGCTAACAACACTACGTATGCGAATGCGAAA
Organism: Anorthoa munda; assembly: GCA_945859665.1. Lineage (NCBI taxonomy): Eukaryota > Metazoa > Arthropoda > Insecta > Lepidoptera > Noctuidae > Anorthoa > Anorthoa munda. The sequence goes on from OX243913.1 coordinate 2,134,416, forward strand.
TAGATTAGTGACAAAATTATCATATTTTGGTGAATCCGAAACTTGCGCTTCCTTATTTTCATTCTTGTCATTGTTATATAATGCTAACTACACTACGAATGCGAATGCGAAATAGATTAGTGACAAAATGGTCAGATTTTGGTGAATCCGAAACTTGCACTTCCTTATTTTCATTCTTGTCATTGTTATATAATGCTATCTACACTACGTATGCGAATGCGAAATAGATTAGTGACAAAATGGACAGATTTAGGTGAATGCAATGATATATAACCACTTATGAGGCTGTTGTATCCCAGACAGGGGAAAGCCTTCTCTTTTCCTTTCCATTTTTGTCGGTCTGTTGTAATCTTTGGTCAATACTAACAGCAGAGGTCTAACCCATCATGCAATCTGCTTCTGGGCCTACCACGTCATAATACTCACTCTATAATCTTGCCGCCTTGATCAAAAACGCAGTGTCCAGCAGTCAGCACATAGTTGGAGCTGATAAGAGACCCTCCACAGTTGAAAGCCTGCCTCTTGTCTCCGTAATCGAAGGTGACTTCCAGGAGTACCGTCCAGGGGAACTGCTCCAGTTCGGTTTCTCGGCCACCTAAAAGAAGGGAAATATTAATTTGAAACCTAAGTCTTCTTTTTTTGTATTCTTTTTGCTTGCGCTTGACCACCACCTCATTGATGATAAGCAATGATGTGGTCGATGGTAAAACACACTTGCCTAGAATTTACCTACTTACTCTTGACTTAAAGACCGCCACAGTTGTCTTTGATAATCTACTCTAAAGTTATGCTACAAAGAACACTAGCAATTGCCACCATCTTCACCCGCGTAAACGTCCAAAATCATCCCTGGGGAACGTACTGCTTTTGTTTTTATAACATAACAGAAAATACAAGTGGTTTAAGCTATTAGGCAAAGAATATAAGATGCTCTGAAGCTGTTCAGACTGAATTGGTGCTTATCTGGATTATAATTTGAATTCTGTCATCAGATACAATGAGACCTTGCATAAGGATTACTTATTTCTAATCGATGATTGGTCCTCGAATAATTGGCAGTTTACAAAATGTATTTCACCCCAGATAACTAAAAAAACGCCCGCTTGACTACGCATCTCTCTGCAAAAGTCGAATTTGCAAACATGCTGGTACCCTAATATCTCAGTTCTTTCTCTACCTTCCTAATTAATATAAAAACCTTCCTTAAAGATATTGTGATAATTAATGTCAATTGACACGAAATATATGACTAAATTAAAGTCCATTTCGTAGAGTTTTCGAAGAAAATGGACTTTTATTTATGGAATCTCTTGTCCGTTCTTCTCCATAACACGCTACTTTTCCGAATGGACGGATAATTACAGGATAATTGAGTGTCAGGAAGTGGAGGGTGCACATTCACTAAATATCGATTTTAATAAAAAAAAATGAATAACTGCTCTTTAATTTAACAGTAAATAAACCGAGTTTGAAGTAATTCTAGTGTCTTTTTTTTAATTATTAAAAACAATAACATTCTGAGACGCCATTATATCAATGCGCCAATTTTTTTTAATCAATTGTCCCTTTACACTCTTGTGTGACCTGTGGCTAATTACAAATTTTAATCAGTGGTATTTAAATTTTAGAAGTACTCCACTCGACGAATGTTTAGTAACATAAGTAACTTCAAAACATAGTTTAGTTATCTAGAATTAAAATGGGTATGCAGAACGCGACGTAGCAAATAAATTAGAAGTTTTATTCCTGTCATATTATCTGGCATGGTGACTCACAAATAAACCCAAAAAAATAATAGTCAGGAAAAACCAGTTTAAATCGCTAACTAATTGTGTGACATTAAATACAAGACAGCCACTAAAACTCATAATTTCGAAATACTTCACCACAGCATACTAGCATACTTCACTAATGAATACGAACAGTTAGCGTATGATATTTAGTTAATAGCTTTGGAAACTCCTCATCACAATTTCCTAGAGTTCCAAATGTTACAGAAAATAATGGTTGGTTAATTAAAACGTCTATTACACGATATCGTTAAATTAAAACGTCTGTTACACAATATCGTTAATTACTGTGGTTACTGCCATGGAGTATATTCCTTATGCAGGAAGTCATATAATGGGATATGATATTTATTTTGCAAATAGGTTAAAATAACACTTTTAAAGTCAATATATTTTGTCAGTTTAAACTTGACGAGACCGGTATTTCCTAGCTGACTACTCTGAGAAGAAATACCGAAAAAATCTATTGTTCGCAGTCTAAATTTGTGTACATATTTCATGGAATGTATTGAAGAAAGAAATGAGGGCAATGTTACCAAATATTTGATAAAGTGGGTAAAAAAACGTGCACTTGGTACTTTAATATATTATGAAAGTCTAGAATCAGAAAAGTATCTGAAATTATATAGCTAGTAGATCCAAGAACGAATGAATGATTATTATGAGTGAAGAAGCTAGGGCTGGTTTTTGAATTGAGAGCTTGAAAAATACTTACTCAAATAATTCAGAAATCGACAGAAAGTCAGTTGCGGTGTATACAAAACAAATTTAAAATAATAGAAAAAACTGTCTATTGACTGACTCCCTGTTCTTATATTTAGCCATACCACAGATAATAAAATACTAGCATACAGATGCCTCTTCCCATAAAAAGAAACTTTACCGGCGTAACTAGCGTTTTTCATCTGATTATACCGATTATTTTTTGTAAATAGATCGCGTTCGGTTCCGTTCCACGGCGATAGATATATCACCATCTATATCCGTGGAACGAAACCGAACGCGATCGATGTACAAAAAATAATAAGAATTATCAGTATAGAACGTGAGCACGGTTTGTTTGTATGGGATGAGACACCACATTACAAGATCATGCAGTGTATTCTCTGAAAGAGGTGGGCCCACATTTCTCCAGATGAATTTATGCTCCATGTTAAGCATGGAAGTCAGATAATAGCAAAAAAAAAATTGAAATATCAATTATGCAACTATTGTATACGATACCTGCAATCCGATCACCGATGGTAACTTCCACAGGCGGAGTTTCTTCCACTGAACGAGTATACCTCGATTGAGGATTGTTATAAGGCCAACCTGAATTGCCGTAAGAATTGCCAGGACTGTTTCTAGGGCCATTGTCATAGTAGCCCGACGGTTTAGGCCTATCTGTGCAAAGAAAGCAAAAGTTGTGCAAAGCGAAAGATAGAAAACAGTGTACAAAAAAGCGTGCAACAGTGTAAGGAAAAGTATTGCAATGATTTAATGTGGCGAGTACAGAAAAAAGAACAAACAAAATTTTCTTAAAAATATTTTGCAAAATCTTTTAAATGCAACTTTTAATTAAAATTCCCAAACATCCTGTACCTGATCAGTCTAACGTTTCACAAATAAAAGATGGTGGCTTTGTTTTTACATTAAAAGCGAAGCCGTGAATACTGTGTTCGGTAACTTACCGATAATCCTGTCGGAGTCAGACGCCTCGCGTCCGCAACATCCCGTGTCAGGCTTCGGCGGGAAGCTTGTTATGGGGCACTGCCCTTGGTTTCCATCCCCACGATTCCCATGCCCATGTGCGGGGAAAAATGGACTTGAAGTAACATAGGGATTATTATTAACGTTGAAGTAGTTCCTAGGCGGTGCTGGAGTATTTTCCTCCGAATTATACCCGTAACCACCGTCCCCCTGATTAGGGTATCCAATGTTATTTCCGTTATCAGAACCCCAGCCATTATTTCCTGCCTGTCTATCTGGTCTTCTATTTTCAAAATCATAGTCGTTTGGGTTTTGCTGATTCGGATTATTGTAGCCAGCGTTTGGGGAATCATAATTATTTTGATTACCGTAATCATTGTAGTCGAAATGTCTGCTACCAAAAGAAGGTGTTGATGCGTCCGCATCGTCACAACATATCTGAAATCATAATAAATACATTATATATATTTTTTTATTTTTATTTTGGACAAAGATATCAGATTCGCCAATATTTAATTGCAAATAATAAAACTTATATATATTTTTTATTGGAAGACTCTTAATTAATTTTCGATAGTTTGGGGTAGCTGTCATCCAACTTTAAATTGTGAAATTTTCGCGTAAATACGTTACACAGCTCGATGGATTCATAATTACACTGTTATTTATGAAACCATTTTATCGTGTTGCATTTACGCTTCAAGTATTTTTAATGACATATTTGGTGATTAACGGTAATATCGGGATAAATTGCTCCTGTTTGTATTTTTGTAACTTCGTAATAAATGCGGAGGTATGAGAATTGAGTAGTGAGAGGCAATGATTAAGTTGGCTGTGAGTCCCAACCCTATAATTATACTGGCATGAAATGCTTCGGTTAGTGGGTTCCTCAAAATTCGAATTGTTTTGAAATATTTTTGAATTAATTAATTTTGTTTATAACCGGATTCTTGTAATGATCTGCTGAGGCAATGCACGTTTTGAGTGTATATTGTACGTGATAATTCTACGAGTTTTCAAGCCATTTAATTTAGGAGTAAAGCTGCGTCCCCATAGAACTTACATAGTCTCCTTCTGCGCTGTCAGAGTCTCCGTAAGATGATGCACAAGGGTGAGCAATTTGCCATGCTTCTTGTTCTTGCTTACTTAATTTCCCATATGATGCACATTGATCTGTTTTTACACACTTGTCACACGCTGAAACGAAAGTTGCAAACATTGACTTACGAAACGAAGATAGAATTTTATACATTAATTGTGTTCATTCATTCATTCAATTATTTTATTACTCAACATAGTACATAAAGTACACTTCCAGACATCAGGTGAATGCACATCAGTCAACCGTGTTTCACCAATTTAGGCATGCAGAATTATAATAACATTAATAATTGAAATTATCCAATGTTCTAAATTAAAATTGAAATGTACCAATACAATGTAATAAAAAAAATGTAACGTATACAATGTCATAAATTAAATGTCATACTTAAATAAAAACCAAAACGTATCCAATGTCATAAATTAAAATAAAAAAGATATTAAATGTCATAAATTAAAAAAGTAAAATTGTCTTTAAATAAAAAGAAAACGCATCCAATGTCACAATTATGTTATTATATTTAATATTATTTTGGGAATAGCTTAATAATATTTAGAAAACGAATAAATTAAAATTAAAGCTCGAAACACATAAACATTCATAGACAAAATGACACTAGAAGAATATTTACCATCGGCAACAGCTGTCGTAATCAATGACACCACAATGAAACTGATAGCAAAATAGGCTCTCATTGTTATAGATAGGTATAACAAACGTTTCAACTCTTGGCTTCTACAAAACCTAATATTTTCTTCTATAGAACTCAATATTTTCTCATGATCACACCACTGTCTGTTCTATCAATGTATCAATGACTGCCACGGAGAATACTATAGCATCAAAGTCAAATGCTACTCCAATTATCAGGCAATGAAAGAACTCTGGTATTTAATACTAATTGCAAGTCGCATCAATGATTAGACTAATAGTTTAGTTGAATACAATCAATGACCAAGCGATTATGATGAAATTATCAGGTTCTAAGAAAGACATAATACTGTTACGTGTTTGTTTATGATGATATAGTTTTTTGAGTCATAAGAAAAATTGTATAAACCTTTTCCTTCCAATTTGCCTGATTATTTCCACATTCTATTGTGCAATTGCATCTACGTCTACTTATAAAATTAAATGTGTAAGTTAATTCGTATAAATGTTTGCTAATCAATCACACCTCAACAACTAAACGGATTTGAATGAAATTTGGAACACGAGAAGACCCTGGCTTGGATTGAGATCACACATACACCGCATACACCGGATTCCCGCAATCCTAACTCGAGGATAGACAGGCAGCTGGACACTAGAGGCCATTTCTTCTTTGTACTCATCATCGTTTGAGGTTTTGCCATAATTGCCACACTTGGCATGTGGGTTGGCGATCGCAGTATGGTTGTTACAATGTATAGAGAATGCTGCTGTCCATTTTCTGGTAAGTCCGTTAATCGCCTCTTACAACATCCACGGGAAGATGTCGGATTAAGATATACTACTAAAATACTTTTTATCCCGGTAGTACTTTCCTAGAGATAAAACATTAGCATTCGGTATGCACTCTTAAAACGGGGAAGGAAAGCATCGTTATGAAACTGGCATGTCTCAGAACCAAAAATTCGAAGACATGTGACATTCACCAACTCGCCCTGGGCCCGCGTGGTTGATAACGGCCCATTCCCTCTCACAGAGAGGAGGTCTGCACGCACAATGGACCAAATGGAAGTCTAAGTGCGGCAAAGAGGGTAGATCTATCCTATCCTATCGTTATGCACGCAAGCGACGCCGCTAGCAAACACTAGTTAGTAAATAAAGTAGTTCGTAATACATAGACCAACTACACGAGTATTTTCACAGTGCTTCAAGCTCAAAGGACCCCATTAGGGTTGCCAAACACAAATCACAATTACACCTATCCAGAACCACGGATTTTAGGGGTTGCTGTGAATAATGACTGCTTGGGTAGTAAGCCTAATAACGTGCTCGAAAAGGGCGGCAATGACGATGAAGCTGAATGTGCAGGTTTTACGTACTAGTACTGTGTGATAGTGTAGTAAATTAGTTTGTATGTGTGTACTACTGAATATATATAAAACTATTCGGTACAAACAAACAAAATAATCTTTCCTCTTTATAATATTGGTATAGAAAAGCATAAAGTAATTAAGGTGTTCGTGATATAAGTACGACGTTGCGGATAATTGAAAAAATAGAAGGATGAAAATCCACAGACTAGAGAAATCGTCTGTCAAATGGCATATTTATCTTAACGCTATTGGAGTTGGGACAGAATTGCCTATTATTCTTTATTCGACCCGGTCAGGGCACACAATATAAAAAAAAACCCAAACAAAAATTAAGACTTCTAATAATAGATTTGTATGCTTCACGGTTGCACAATTAGGCCCAGTTCAGTATACATACCACTAGACAACTAGTGCCTGATGCTGCTTTTCAACCGAACCTTTTAACTACCGTTGAAAAGCTTGAGAAGTCTCTTATTATTAAGGAGGTAAGCATCTCACTCTAAAAAGTAGCAGCTAAAAGGAAAATTCCATTATAAAATCCTTTCTTCGATAAAACGGTCCACTTTATAATTTCGGTTTACCGACTTACCAAGCGCTTACCGTGTAGCCGTGTCCACGAATACTAAAAAGCTTAATACAAAACATTCAATTTTCATTAAATTTCAGCAGAAAGAAGGCAAACGTACTACAGATGCATTGCAAACGGAATTTGTGAAATTCGCAAAGTGAATTGAAAAGCAGTGGTAATTGGTCCTGGTACTGTCTGCTGGGGGAAAGGGAATCGACGCACACCGGCTCGCAGCAGGCCGCATCTGGCCGCACCGGGCCGCAAGCCCGCAACGGGCCACACCGTGTCGTACCGTGTGACAGAAACTCAATTAGCAGCGAAATACACGCTCTTTAACATACGAAATCAAACGTTTGAGTATTTGCCCTCGGCGGGAATGGCTCAAACAAAACACTGTTCGTAATTTCGTGCGTCAGGATTGAATGTTTTAATCAAGTCCCTTTTTGAATTCGTAGAACTAATTTCATTAGAGCCTACCAGTTATTTGTAATGATATGATTCTGAACAAGATAACAGCTTTTATTATTTTATTAGTTTTCGTAATTACTTTTGTTTTAGATTACCTAGTAGTAAAATTAGGATTGTAGGCAATATAGACGAAATGTCTAGGGTTAGCAAACGAAGCCAGCGAACTAACAACATACTGACATGGACTGTCAGGCAAGGCTATTGTTTATAATGACATCAACGGACAATAATCTCTATCGAGTCGATTAACTGCCGTTTATCAAGCTCATTAAAGTTCAATTATATGACAGTGCTGACAGTACATAGGTAGGCACGTACTCTTAGTGAGTTAGGTGTTGGGAGTTTTCCTTGTATGTGTTACTGAAAAAGCCAGAAATAAGGTAAAACGTGTGATTTACCGGTAAATCCTAAGATTTACCACGTCTTATCGGTAAAAGTCCGAAATGATCTATGATAATCGCTTATTTCGGGTGTTTTTCTTGTAAATTTTGAAAACTTGTAAGGTCTGTCATTTTTGAACATGATTAAAAAAATATCAACATTCTAAAACATTTCTGTTAAAAACATTCGATAATGTTTTAAAATCATGTTAGTATTTTACTGTTAATGATTTAATAAGTAAAGCTAACCAATATTTCCTTGTCCGCATCGTTTCGTATCATAGTGTGTAAGTCCTAAGATTTACCGTGTGATTGCAAGTAAAAGCCCGAAAGGTAGTATGTAGACAATGTGACAAGAGTGCATGGACAATGGAACTGTACAATGAACTATGCTTCGAAGACTTGTTAGAATAAGTTATCTGGTCCTTCCGAGCCTATATTTATTCACATTCGTGGTTTTCTGTTCAGTCAAGTTATTACCAAGATACCTATTCTAGCACGTATGAGTATGAAACATTTGCATTTAAGTTTATCGCTGCACATGCTGAGATAGGAGCCTTTTAGGTCTCGCACGGGGTTTTATTTTATTATTTTTTAAGTTTTTGTTTTATCTCGTGTCCCCTGTGCGGGTCACAAATAAAAGTTTTTACTTTCTTTATTTTTTTTTGCGTGGCTATTCGATAGTAAATGCCCTTGACATAGGTTTTCAACGAGTTTCCATATAACTATTTTATTATATCAGAACATTTTCAAAGAAACTTCAATATTATGTCATTTACTTAGACAAATTGTTCAGGCTGAGCGGTAATTTATAACTCTCTTCGGTAAGTACAGCCGGGATAAGTCTTGAGGTAAAATGCGGCAGAACTTCGAACAAGTGACAACAGAGCTGGCAGCCACTTTAATGGAGACACTAAACACCCTGGAAATGGGCCAAAAACTGGATTCCGAAACGTGGGTAAGATAATTTTGAGAAATTAGTTGTACGAGAAGAAACTACATTTTGAAGAATATGCTCACAGATATAGGAAATTTTTTGCTCGCTGCCTCGGATAGGTTACATTTATTTTTGGGCATTCAAAAAATGTTACACTAAATAAATAATAAATAAATAGTTTATTAGCATTAAATTTTTACAAAAAAGAGTGAAACCCTGACCCCTGAGCTAGGTAACAGCACCTGTGTTTCAGGGGCCAGTGACCTCTTCCGTTATGTTACACAATTATAATCAACTAGACACTAATTCAATTAACATTAAGATCACAATTAAAATAATTATTTAATAAAAATCCTAGACTAAAATTAAAATTATACTCAAAATTAAGATAAACTTATTAATAAAATGAAAATTAAAATCGCAGTCAACAATAAAATTAAAATTAAAATCAAATAAAATATTACAATTAGAATTATAATCACTATGAGCATTAAAATTATAACCAAACACAAAGTTGAAATTAAAATCAAATTAACATTAACATTACAATCACAATCCAATTCATTCGATTAAAATCAAAATTAAAGTCAAAATTAAATTAAATTAGGCTTTTGGGGGTATGTGGAACAGGGTGTAAAGTCCCACAAACCTCCTTAGAAAAGGGAGGATCCTCCGACCAGACGGGTGTTGTGTCTGGTCCGGGCAACTGCCCAACGGTTATCGTCGGACTGTTGTATACGTTCAAATCGCGCCGCAAACTTTGCTTTCGCGATGTAGGATTTGTGTGACGTCATGTCATTACTTTGTAAGTGGCGGTGTCGGTGCCGCTACATCACTCCCCTCCGGAGACCGGAGGTCGATAGCAGGTTGAGTCGTCCGTACATCTTGTGATGCGTGCCTGGCCAGTGGAAGATTGGTTCCCGTGAGTCGGAACCGGAAGTCGCAGAGTTCGCGGTGAGTCGGAACTGTATGCGGTTGTGCCCCAGTGAGTCGGGGTGATGATATCCCAGTGAGTCGGGATAGTTTTTGCTGGCTCCAGTAGTCGGAGCCGTGATGATGTGTCCCAGTGAGTCGGGACAGTGCTGCTGGCTCCAGTGGGTCGGAGCGGTGATGAAAGAAGCTGAGGGTGATGACCAGGTATGCGCGTCCGCTGCATGCTGGTGGTCAGGATACCCCCGTAGATGCCGTGGGTACTGGCTGGCTGTGTGACTCGCTGCTCGAAAGCTTGAGGAAGTGATGATGACGTCACGATGAAGTAGCTCTGCACGAAGGCTGCGCTGATGTTCATGTTCGAGGGTCACCAGTTTGGAGGTATGCGGAACAGGGTGTAAAGTCCCGCAAGCCTCCATAGAAAAGGGAGGATCCTCCGACCAGACGGGTGTTGTGTCTGGTCCGGGCAACTGCCCAACGGTTATCGTCGGACTGTTGTATACGTTCAAATCGCGCCGCAAACTTTGCTTTCGCGATGTAGGATTTGTGTGACGTCATGTCATTACTTTGTAAGTGGCGGTGTCGGTGCCGCTACAGGCTAAAAAAAATAATAATATCCAAAACAAAATTAAATTAAATCAAAATTAAATCTTAGAAACAAAGTCCAATTCAACTATTAATAAATATAAAACCGACACTAAATCCGACTAGTCCAATCGGTCCCAGTCCAGCCATCTATGGGCTCGGTGACATGAATTACAATTATGTGTTGATTTCCAACACTACCAGACTGGCACCCTAACTCTTAGGGTTCTTGTGTCTTGCACAACTTTGCACTTTAGTAGTTATGCCCTTGGCAACGTAATCCGTTTAAGCATGACGAACAATAATTGTGATGTAGGTATTCAAGTCAATTTTAAAGATGGTTTTAATCAAATCTAGATTTGGTTGCAAATTTATTGTGATTCAAATATTTTTACTATTTACCAATACATAAATTTGGTACTTCGTTAATACATATTCTTCCTAAGTTATTTAGATAATATTTCTATAGTATATTCCTCTGGGTAGGTATGCAAGTCTAGAATCCATCATCATAACGTGTAAACTTTCTCCTTAAGACTGAGTGCTTCTCAGCTATTTCTGTGGAAGTAGTTTCTAAGTAAACACCTAATAACTACCAAGACTGGAAGTACACAATGCTCATGAGAATACAAATATTCCGACTCTAGTTTCATTCTTAGAAAAAGATAATTAATTAATTAATTTTGTCTAGGATACCTATATATTAGAAATGTGCAGACTATGACTTTGGCTGACTAGCCGACTAGTCGGTTGTAAAGAGGTCGACTAGTTGGCCAAGCCGATCACGGTTTCGAGGGTATTCGGCAATTTCAGTGACGCTTTGTTTACAGTTGATTCGCAATTTCGCACACAAGACGCAACCGCCCGCGCGCCCATCAGCGAGCTTGTTGGAACATTTTGTTTACTTCGCATCGTTTCTTGATTTTTGCTTTTGCACGGGTCAGAGCAATGTTTTTGGTTAAAAAAGTTAATACTGTTATTGTTCATTAAAGTGAAAGAGCTCAATTTAATCATGTCAAAAAGAAAGTGTTATGTATGGGTTATTTTTTGACCAATTGGGTAATGATTCCCGTAAAGTCAAGTATAATCAGTGCGAAATGATAATTTCTCGTGATGGAAATACATTGTACACAAAGTAATAAAATTGGAAAAACAAAAATGGCGGATTTTGGCCGCCATTTTGTGGGGGGAAAAAAATTTTTTTTCTTCCAAACCCATCGTGTGAGGTATCAAAATAAAGGGTTTTTAGAGGCGATTTCAAAAATATATAACACTTATATGTTTAAATGTACCTAATTCTAAACAAAAATAACCAACGTATTCGCGAGCTGGCTGCCCAAAACCAAACATATCCTCCGACTGCACAGCATGATTTTCTCCTTGTTTACGTCTTTTTAGTTCGCTTTTCAAGCAGTCGGGTTTTTTGAATATTTTAATTAACTTTTTTATTTATAACTTTTTAGTTAATTTTTTTTTCGAATTAGGTACATTTAAACATATAAGTGTTATATATTTTTGAAATCACCTCTTAAAAACCTTTATTTTGATACCCCACAAGACAGGCTCGGAAGAAAAAATTTTTTTTTCAACTTTTGAACAGCCATTTTTCTATTTGCCAATTTTAATGTAGCCAGTGACACTCGCGGGGTTAAAACGAATCGATTGACGTAAGAACCATCAAAATCGGTCCACGCGTTTGGTCTCTAGAACGCCACATATGAACAAACATACATACATACATACTTACATACATACATACATACATACATACATACGTACATACATACTTACATACATACATACATAGACTGATAAACACATTACCCTCCTTCGGCAGTCGGGTAAAAAGCCTGATAGTCGCCACGCTCTTCGCCGAATAGTCGCCGACTACGACAGTGGCCGGATAGTAGGCTTTACTGACTAGTCACCGACTAGTCGGAACATCACTACTATATATGTAGTGTAGTGTAACATCACGCCTGTATTGCCCAAAGGTTTCGGCCGAGGTGTGATAAATACACGCACCTTTCGCCAGATATGTTCAAGTACCATGTTATAAGGGGCCATATGCAACCATTGCCATCAAACGTAAAAGTTTGGCGAGTTTAGAATTAAGTAACACCTCTGTATTAAAATTACATTAAATAAATAATTAAAAAAAAAAACTGGACACAAACTTCGGGCGGCTACTGAGGAGTTCCAAATGAAAAATCCAATAACACCTTGCCGGAACCGGGAATCAAACCTAGGGCTTAGCAGTAGCAGTCACTACCAGACCAACGAGGCAGAATGTATACGCTTGCGCGATAATAAAAACAAACGAATTACGACAGAGGTTCTGTATTTGAACATTCATTTTCTTTTTACCAACTTCAAAAAATATAATGTTTTCAATTCGATACGTAAATAATAATCGGTAATATTGTTGGAATGGCTCAATGTTCACATTATTATGTAAATCTATGTAGGCTTCTGAAGATTTGTGCAAAATTTCATAAGTGTATGTATGTTTGTTCATGAATTTCTCCGAAACTAATAATTGGATCGTGATCAATCTTTTTTATTGGATTAAGTATTTCCCAACTTAGCGAAAACTGCAAATTTCATCAAAATCGGTTTAGCAGTTTTGAAGATATGGAACAAACGAATTCCTTAACAAATATCAGCAGCAGCAGTCTAAATTGAGTTATTATGGGTATTTTGTCAATCCTTTAGGTACCTTACTATAGAATTTGCTCACGTTTTAGCGATGGTGTATTAAACTGGAAGAATATTGTGCAGTTCCAACAATATTGCATACATACGTATCGAATTGATTATACCTCCTTTTTATGAAGTCGTTGTAAATGGCAAAAATTATTTTCATTTCGGAAGTCGGTGTCTTTGGTACCTCTAGTTTTTATCTAATTCGACACCGACTTACGAAACGAAAGTTATTTTTGCACTTTTTAGTTTTGTGCTTTGGAAGTCGGTTTATTTTTTGTGAAAATGTTTTTTTTTTCTAAATGGTCAACTAACTCCTAGTTTCTATGGTATTAAAACTAGGTATTCACTCACGTTATGGACTTAACACACACGCAAGTTCGCCGGACCGTACCGGCTTTACCACGGGCAGCTTGCCTCAGCTTTACAATTTATTCGGTCACATAAAATATTGCCAGGCTTTGATTTATTTTCATTTTTAGGGTTCCGTACCCAAAGGGTAAAAACGGGACCCTATTACTAAGACTTCGCAGTCCGTCTGTCTGTCAGTCTTTCTGTCACCAGGCTGTATCTCATGAACCGTGATAGCTAGACAGTTGAAATTTTCACAGATGATGTATTTCTGTTGCCGCTATAACAAAATATACTAAAAACGGAATAAAATAAATATTTAAGTGGGGCTCCCATACAACAAACGTGATTTTTTGCCGTTTTTGCCATAATGGTACGGAACCCTTCGTGCGCGAGTCTGATTCGCAAGTGGCCGGTTTAAAAAAAGTGTCAAACTGCAATAGTATATTATGCACCAAGGGGATAAGACAGATTCTTACGTCACGGAGGGCATATTGAAGATGGATCCAAGCTGCCCAAGATGAAGACAGGCTTTATTTTTGCCGTTTTTTTGCGATAGTGGTACTGAACCCTTCGTGCGCGAGTCCGACTCGCACTTGGCCGGTTTTTATTGTTTTTTTTCTAAAGCCCCCAATTTTAAACCGGCGAATAAATTAAGAAATACAAAACGCAACATCCTGTCTCTTATATTTATATCCCAATTTTTTCTTAAAACAAAAGCTAAACTTAGCCGCGTCGTCCTGAAAACTTTGCCTCACGATTTTCGACGCAAACAAACCCAGTTGCTACAACTTCTGACGCAAACTGACTCATAGATATCTATTGTTTCTATTGTATCCAGTTCGCCACCCCACAATTATTTTTCTAAGATGGTGCGACTTTGACGGCCCTCAACAAATATCTGGTTTCAATTTTCTCTCAATTAACTTCAGGTTACGTTGAATTCGACAAGTGGCACTTAGTTGTAATGGCTCTGTGTGGCGAGGGGCCCTTGGGACCCCCTTCGTATATACTATTATATCGGAAGGGTTGCCGATGTCGTACGAGTATTATGTCGTCTCACGGTCCCGCCGACCGTGGTTAGCTGAACTTTGCCGTCCGCTTGTCAAGTTATAAGAAAGGATACATTGTGGTAGTGTCATTCGTTCGGCTTCTTATTATTTGTTGTTTAATAGATATTGGCAGTTTGGAGACTGTTCAGTGGATTGAAAAGTAGATTTTCGTTATTGCAGACGTTAAATGCACCCTAAGTATATCTTAAGAAAGATAGATACACACTAAGATATACAGATAGACACTTGATTGCACATAAAATTGTAAATATAATCTTTTACGAAATTCTTATTGTTTGCGTAGAACTTGGAGCAGAGATTCTCGATTTTTCGATCAATGCACCTCAAATGGGTACTTATTGTTTATGTTTATGTACACAGTTATTTTAACCATTTAACCTAATAACCATTTTATCTAGCTCTGAGTACAAAGTAAGCTCAAAAATAATATTACTTAGCAACAAAGCAGAAAACTTTTGAGCTTTGTTTATTCCTCTAATCCGATTGACATGACTCCGCCGTCCTCGCTCATGTCCTAATGGACAAACTGTATAAAACAAACTTCAGACATGGATCCCTTTTTGCGGGGAAAAGTGGGGGAGTGCAGCTATATTGGCCAGTAATAAACATGGAATGTGTATGAGATAGTTTTCAGGATAGTGAGTGAATGCGCCTTTTATTGTGAACTGGAATGTTTTAGGTCACAAAGTTGAACTCCTTTTTGCTTAGCGATTTTTAAGACGCAGTTTATGGAATGGAATAATGGAATGGAATGGAATAATCGCAAAATAAATGTCACCAATTGTCAAAAGAGCGTTAGCTGTTGTGACTTGTTGTGTGAATATTCAATAGCATTCACTTACGTTTAATTTGTAACTGTGTGTTTCTTTTCAAATACCGGGGGCAAGTGTATTTATTATTTATTCACTGGAGCGATGATTTCAGAAAATAGCTTATTTTACAAAAGAATAAATCAATAACAGTAATGCAATGTTTGAGTTAACACAGAAAGCAAAAGTTAATAAATGACGATCTTACCCCCGCTGCACGTGTCGAAACATCGATCATGGCTCTTAGACGACAACTGGGGTTCTCACCCTACGACTAACATTTTCTATTATACTGCATGACTCTGTTACGTTACGTGAATAGTTTCTGTGATATTTCATATTTAGAATATTATTTAGTTTGAAAATTAGTAAAACTTAATAAATAAAATTGTTTGCAATGTTGGTTGTTATATTTTACTTATTTAGGCTGCATTTAGAAGATCTTATTAATATAAACTCAAACCTTTTTGCATGGGAGTGAGCAAAAACTACAGAACACCAACTCTACGATCCATACATGTACTAACTCCTTTTGCTTCATGGTTCATACATACATCTGTTTATACTCGTATAGGCACATAATTATTATATTCATAATTATAGTAAGGCTTTATTTTATTTTTTTCTTCTCTTTTTGTTTACGAAATTGACTCGCACACTGTTCCGTTGTTGTTGAATTAGGTCGTAGCCGTAGTAGAGTCTATGGTCGGCAGCGAGGAGTCCTGGGACGCGGTGGTATCCTTCTGCGAAACAGTCGTCTCGCAGAAGGAGGCTGCGGAGAGGGAGAGGGAGATTTCATCCAATCACCCAATCCGCAGCAGACGTGCCGGGCGTCGGCGGAGGGCGGACAGCGCCCTCTTCCGGCCCCCCTAAATGGGTCCAGGGGCGACGGACTCGGGGACATCCGTTGCCCTCCACACATCTGGACCCGAGGTGGTAGCGCGTAGTGTTCCACGCGCGCCCCTCTTAGACGTTGCGGGGGAGTCAAACACCTCACTCCCCCCAAACCCGAGATCGAGGCCCGGAAGCGGGCCGGCACTAGCCGGGGGTTGCGGAAGTATCGTTGTTCCCGCGACCCCCGGCGTAGGTGTGAGATGGAACACCGGGGTGGTTTTTAGTCAGTAGGAGTCTGACAGACCCCTCGCCCCCCCAGGGCGGAGGACATCCAATGAGGATTTTCCACCCCGGAAACAAAAAAAAAAAAAAAAAAAGGTAATTTACCTATGTTTGCAATATTTTAAGTATGTGAGAACCATGTTCCTATTTATCAAATGAATGAATTTACCTGTTAGTGCTTGTAATACTTTATAGCTATACGCACTATAATAGTGTTAGTCCGTTCACACGTATATGAAATACTGTATGCATTTAAATGTAGTAAAACACTTTTTTTAAAAGAGTGAGTGTGGACGAGTTTCTTGTCCGTTCCTCTCCATAACAAGCTAGTTTTCCGAATGGACGGTAGAATTAATTATTATTACTCATGAATTTAAATTTTTGACCTTCAAAAGTGCTGCTTAATGACCTAGTTGAAATAAATAATTTTTGTCTTTGTCTTCGGTTGCGACTACTACATATATACGCACTTGAACTTTTTGACGAACTTCACCAACAAGGTCAGCGGACAAGGACGTCCGCGTAGGCCCTAGAAAGACGCCCAATGATCTTCCTTCCACTCACATCTGCCTTGGCTTTCTACATTGGCAGTCACTTGTTATCGTCATTAATATTTTTTTCAAAAGAGAAATAGGTATGTAACGAATTTAAAAACGAGTTAAATTACCAGAAAGATTTTAACACAAATACATGACCCTCAACTGATTTTCCCAAAATCCTCTGCGGAAAATTACCTCAGTCGTCCCAACATTTTACGTCATTGGCCGCCAGCCAGAGGGTTATAATTTAGTTATGTCCGTACACCGTTAATCACTGGTGGTCAAACAACGCTCACCGTGGCCCCAGATTGATGGCTGTTTAAATACGCTGATCGCTACTAGATTTTCTTGTTATATTCTGTGGCACGTGCATGTTTTGTTAATTAGTGTGTGCATGCCTTTATTTGGAGGAGTGTGGTTGGGTTTAGTTGAAAAGAGGTTTTCAGTGCAATTGAACCTACCTGCAACTGGCCCTATCAGAATAAGAGCGTTGCGATATTGTTATTTTAAATGTTGATAGGATAAGATAGGCCTTTTGACCTGGCACAGTTTTTTTTTATTATTTTGTATTATGTCATTTCGAATTATTTGTTTTTTGTTTGTATTTCCTGTAATCATCATCATCATCATATCAGCCGAAAGACGTCCACTGCCAGACATAGGCCTCCCCCAAGCGTCGCCACATTGACCGGTCCCATGCGTCTCGCAACCAGCGGATCCCCGCAACCATCACCAAGTCCGGCCTTCCAACGCAACGTCTTCCGGTTCGCGGTCGCCACTCCAGAACCTTTCTGCCCCATCGGCCATCCGTTCTGCGAGCAATGTGCCCTGCCCACTCTGCCAGTTAAGTTTGGCAATTCTTCGGACTTTGTCGGTAACCCTGGTTCTCTTGCGGATCTCTACATTTCTGATTCGATCACGCAAGGAAACTTCGAGCATAGCCATCTCCATTGCCCTTTGAGTGACTGTAAGCTTTCTGATAAGTCCCATTGTAAGCGACCACGTCTCAGAGCCATATGTCATCACTGCCAACACACACTGGTCATAGACTTTCGTCTTGAGACACTGGTAAGTTGGCGGTATTATTGGTATGATTGGTGGTATTTCCTGTGCGTATCCCAAATAAACAGTCAGAGGTGGTCAAACAACGCTCACCGTGGCTCTAGATTGGTGGCCGTTTTAATACGCTGATCGCTACTAGATTTTCTTGTTGTATTCTGTGGCAAGTGCATGTTTGTTAATAAGTATGTGCATGCCTTTAATTGGGGGGCTGTGGTTGGGTTTAGTTGAAATGAGGTTTTCAGTGCAATTGAACTTATCTGCAACTGACCCTATCAGAATAAGAGCGTTGCGATATTGTTATTTTAAATGTTGATAGGATAAGATAGGCCTTTTGGCCTGGCACAGTTTTTTTATTATTTTATATTATGTCATTTCGAATTATTTGTTTTTTTGTTTGTATTGCCTGTGCGTAGGTATCCCAAATAAACACTCAGAGGTGGTCAAACAACGCTCACCGTGGCTCTAGATTGATGGCCGTTTTAATAGGCTGATCGCTACTAGATTTTCTTGTTGTATTCTGTGGCAAGTGCATGTTTGTTAATAAGTGTGTGCATGCCTTTAATTGGGAGGCTGTGGTTGGGTTTAGTTGAAATAGGGTTTTGAGTGTAACTATAGATACTGCAACACTTGGAGGTTCCGAACCTTGTAATAAATGTTATTGGCCGAATGAAGTTTTAAAATGTGAAACGTAATTGGAATCATAATTCAAATTAGTCTAAGATCAGAAATCAGAAATCATTTATTTTACATTGAATGTGGGTACAAAATAGGATGAAAGCATTATAAAAACAGTTCCAACACACTCTACCTTACGGCATGCAAAAGTAAAACATAAAGTTAAACATATTTATATCTACTCAATTATATATACCAAATAAATAATAAGAAAACAAAACAATAGTACAGGTTTGTGGATCTACAATCTTCCTACATAAACTTAACATCAAAAACAACAATCTTAATTCTATATTTTACAATTAAATTAAATTGATTATTTTGCATACATTATCAAGGCACATAATAATATTTGAAACAATATAATAAATTAATATAACATTATATCACACATCATTAAATCATTATCATTACTTTTTTTATCATCACATACATCATTTTATCATTACTTCATGTTACGTTATTATCATTCAAAAAATCTTGTATAGAATAATAACATTTATCTATTAGTAAGGATGTTAGCTTCTTTTTAAATATGCTCAATGACTCTTCTTTGTAGGCATGCGGTATTTTATTATAAATAACGGGTCCCATTGATAGAAAGCTTTTTCTTAGTAATGCCTTTTTGTATCTACCTGTAAACATTAGATTTTTGTACTGCGATCTAACAGGTCCCGGACGTGTTCTAATATCGTCTATTAGGGTAAAAAGATGTTTGTTTGTTCTAACAAACATTGCAACTTCAAGTATATACAACGAATGGAAGGTGGGTAATTTTAGAGACTTGAACAGAGGTACACAACTGTCGGTATTTTTAAGACTAGTAATTGATCTTATGCAACGTTTTTGGGCTTTGAAAATCCTCTCCCTCTCAGTACAGTTACCCCAGAATATAACTCCGAATATCAAAACTGACGCAACTAGACCACGATAAGCTTCTAGCACAGTGCGAATGCTTACTTTTTTTGCCAGGTTATAAAGTACGTACGCTGACTTGCTTAACCTCTTACATACTTCCTCTGAATGCGGTTTCCAAGTCATTTTGGTATCAATTAGAATACCAAGGAATTTTGTGACATTTGTCGAGTCTACTTTTTGTCCATTGAATTCAATATTATAATTTTCAGCTCCTAGACGCTGATGAAAATGCATAACTTTTGTTTTTTTGTATATTTAATATAAGATTATTTCCATTAAGCCAATTTATTATGTTTTTCAATGTATTATTAATGTCAGTTTTATAATTATTTTTATTGCCGCATTTTACTATTGCCATACTGTCGTCTGCAAATAAAACCATAGGTTGTTGAATATGGCGAGGCAAGTCGTTAATGTATAAAAGGAACAATAACGGTCCAAGTACACTCTCTTGTGGTACGCCATACTTGACTTCTCTGTAGCCGGATATTCTCGTTTAGTTTTCACACATATCCTTGATATTTCTGTGTATTGCTTTCGATTAGTAAGGTATGACTTTATTAGATTTAAGACGTTTCCTCTAATGCCGTATGTGTAAAGTTTATTTATAAGAGCTTCATGGTTTACGTAATCGAATGCTTTCGTCATATCAGTATATATGGCGCATACAGGTATTTTATGGTCCACACTTGGCATTACGTTATTCAGTAGGTCATATATTGCCATATTAATATTTTTATATTTTCTGAACCCCTTTTGTTCGTCACATAAGATATTATTTTTAGTTAAGAATTTATTAACTGTCTCGTAGATAATTTTTTCAAAAACTTCGAAAACACTGGAATTAAGGCCACTGGCCTATAATTAGCCATGTCTTCCTTGCTATTTTTTTTATGGAGTGGTTTTATAATTACTTTCTTAAGACTAATAATATAAGTATTATCTCAGGTACCTACCCCAACGGGTAGGTACCTGAGATAATACTTATATTCATGATGTGACTTAGAGGAACAGCAATTATATCAGACACAAATTTGACCACAGAAGTTGTTACACCGTCATAGCCATGACAACGTCATAGTTATTTTTTAGTGTTCTTATTGCTCTAGCTATATCCTGTGGAACTACTGGCGGCATGAACATTGAGTTCGGGCTATTGGCTATTCTAGTGATATTCTCTGATTCTGTTTTTCCGTTTGATTTATCTTGTACTTGGTCTACAAAGAAATTATCCGAACTAGAAACGACCTTCACCCATCTGTTTAATGGATGAAAAGTATTTTATATAAAATTTAATATATTAGAAAATGTATCTCGAGTGTCTAAAAAAATCCTGGCAAGACTTTGATTAACTATTATCGATTTACCTGTTAATACCTGCCAACCCAGTAGTTACGTCAGGAAAAAAAAAAACAAAATACCCGCCTGCGTAAAAAGCGAACTAAAAAGACGTAAACAAGAAGAAAATCATGTTGTGCAGTCGAAGGATACATCTCGTATTAGTCAGCCAGCTCGAAAATATGTTTATTATGTATTTTTTAAACAAATTACCTCAAACTTGGTTCCTCTTAGTTTTCTGTTGTTGGCATTTGCTGAAAAAGTTAAATCATGTTGACCAACTTCTTTTTGTATTTAGCTAAACATTTCAATATAATATCTTCGTACTGGATAAGTACAAAATTACATATAAAAAAAAATCTACGGGATCTATAAAGTATCAGCAGCTTTTTATAGAATAATTTATTAATAGGAGGTATTTTTAGAATAAATTATAGTTTATAAAATAAAGATATTGGTAAAATTAGAGTCATTTTGAAAATATCTTAAAAAACACCCCACACTTTTTTACAATAAAATATTTTTTTTGTTAATCGCAATATTCTTAATTTAAATTTATGGTAAATTATTATTTTCTACTTTTTAGGTTGGTTTTCTATTTAAGCGTGTTTCTTTTTTTTACTTTTTAGTTTAATCGCTAATTCACGAAGCAAGAATATTTTTTTTTTTTTTTTTTTTTAAGCTTTTCTAAATTATTGCATCGTCATCGTTCCTTGATAAGTGTGCAGTTTCAAATTAATTAGGCGTTTTGAAGGGTGTGAAAATCACGTTCAAAGATTCCGTTACATACTAGTAGATACATAGAAACATACATACCAAGCTAATAAAACGGTGTTGAAAAGAAAGAAGTTTATTTGTCTAATTGCTACTCTGACCGTCCTTTTCAAAACACCTTTTACAAAGGACCAGGTAGTAGATATAATTATACGAGTACAACTATAACAATATTTTCATTCCTCCTGTCGTTATCTCGCGATCCATTGTATTCTTTGACACTGAATGAAAACTTTATAGCAGGCACAGATAAAATGATTACTTCAGGCGCTTTGAGCAAACTGCCTAGGAAGGAAAAAATTAAGGAAGGGAAAGACTAGGGACTTATATTCGAAGAGAGGGGGCGCCCAACCGAAAAATTTACTTCGCAAGGAGACCATAATTTTTTTCTTAGTTTTCAGCTACTTTTTTGTCAGTTATCACAGTGCTCAAAGTCATTGGGTTTTGAAACAGTCAGCGGAGCGTATAACATTATCTTCTTTGGAATAATTAGTTTGAGATATTTTTATGACGGCGTGAGCAATTACCTCCTGAGAATTTTGGCTATAAATTGGAGTTGTCTCTTTCAGTTAGGTGGTTGTAACATTTTTGGGCTCTTAGTTGTTCTAAGTCAACGAAGAGTCTCAAACCAATTTTTCCGTAGTAAATATCTCACTAGGAAAACTAACACAACCAATAGCCTGTTTGATCGTTTAAGACTCAAATGAATATCTCCAATAAATTCCAATGGAATTAACCTGTCACCTGAAATACCGAGTCCAGCCCAAACATTGCAGTGACCAATTCCGCACTGATTTATCACATATCACCCGAAACTAAGCACTTTCAATTTTGTGAATAAGTGAAGTTGGCGAATAATGGTGCAGTTGGCGAATAAAGGTGAACTTGGCGAATAATAGTGAACTAGACGAATAATAGTGAACTTAGCGAATAAAGGTGAAGTTTGCACATTCGCTGTTGGTATTTGTGAGTCTGCCGCATCTGTCACAGCGGTAAGCCGATTTGTCTTAATACGGAAACAGGCCAATATTCATTTCCCTCGGTAAAATCTATTTTGTAACGCATTTGAGTGATTGCCGGTTTAGGGGCTTCGTTGGCGCGAATTTCATTGAAGTAACTGTTTTAGAGAAAATTAGTTTGTGGTGATTGGTTTTTGGTTGCCTGGTATTGATGATAGGTTTATTTGATTAGTTCGACATTTGATAGGCTCTTATTAAATGTTAGTAGGTCCTATCTACCGACACTGTGTGAATTGAGATGGGTCCAGTACAAATAATAATATTTGTGAAACTAATACTGGATATTTAAATATTAAAGGGTTGATAACACATAATGAGTTTGTAGCAGAACACACAAGTTTAAGTAAGCGGAAAATCCATCAAACTAATCAGCAACCGTAACAATTAAGGTAAAACACAAACTTTTTGTCGAACTTCAAAATTATGCTAAAATCGGTGTCCTGATTTGTAAACAGGAATGTTTTAATGAAATCAAATTGGATCCTTTTATGCGCATATTTATGGTTCGCATTTAAAATATAAATTCAGCGTTGTAGCAGCTGTAGAGGCCGTCGACGACATATTGCGTCCGTGTGATACGAGCAAAAAACTCCGAACTGCGCAAAAAGTTACTTTTATTCCCACTGTTTCACTTCATAATACGTATTTTGTTGGACAAAGTTAAATGTTCTCGCTTAAACATCCAGTGTTTACAGGGATAGTGGCTGAATAATGGTTGGCTATTTTTAGGAGTAATTGTGACCTTTTCTGAATTTGACTTTTTAACTGACAACGAATTAATCTACGTTTTAGACTCTAAGTTGAGGGTTGACACTAGTGAAAAAAGGGTAATATCCCTTAGTGGGATAACACTGGCAGTGAATTATCATGATAATCGTTTATTTCATCATCAATATCAGCCTTTAAATGTTCCCACTGCTGGGACACAGACCTCTTCTCTGTGAGAGGGAATGGGCCTTAATCCATCACGCGGGCCCAGTGCAGGTTGGTAGATGTCTCATGTCTTCGAATTTTTGTTTCTAGGACATGCCGGTTTCCTCACGATGTTTTCCTTCACCGTTTTGAGAGCAGTGGTGATAAAATAATTTACACAAAGTAAAGCGACACGTAAGTTGGGGTCAAAACCAGTGGGCCATCACTGCTCTAGGTTTATTTTGGCTAACGTAAATTTTCCTGAAAAATATAACGGGAACCAAGTTTAACTCCCATTTTTGTGAGATTTAGCAAAGTTTCAAAAGACATTACCAACTGCAACCCCCTAACTCATATTAATAACGGCATAGGACGTTAATTCCCACTTAAACTTGACTATTTTTTTAAATAAATCTCTTTGTCGAGGCCTCGTTTTCACACATCATAAAGCGCGGGGTCGTAATTTTGAAACACTCACTACGTCTGGGTATGAAAGGCCTCCTTCACGTGGCACCGTCGTACAATTTTTCCCTGCTTTCTCGTTTCGAGGGCGTTTGACGACTGGCATATAACAATGATCTTTTGACTGGCGTCAGAGCCAGCCAGGTGCGAACTTAAAAACTATGCGACTTTTTAAAGTGCCCGTTTACAGCTGCAGAAAATTAGACGACGAAATAATAGAGAGTCGACGGCAACAGCGAACGGCAGTTCTCTTTTCCGTCCGTTTATTTTTCGCGCTCTCATATTGCAAAAAATATTCATATTGTTGGCGGAAATGGCGTGAAATGAACGAGTTCACGACAAAATCTCAGTCAAAGTACGTTTTTATTAAGTTCTTTATTGAAGTCATGTTATATAAGGACCACTTCACAATTATAATTGTGTTAATAATTTAAATGAAATAAGCCGTAGGCGTTCTTTGTTCAGTTGTACACTAACGAGCAATGAAAAAGTTCCAGTGACATAGCACCAAATTACTCCTAAACGGGAAAGGCTAGCTTAATGACGCCGTCTGCAATATTGAAGTACATTTAACAGCGCATCAGAATATTACCAACTTAAAACGTAAATATTGTGTTCAAATTTTAAATTAAATGTGAAAAAATTAAATTAAGGTGTTTGTCGGCATTTTGTGGGTGGAACTTTTTCATTGCTCGGCAGTTTAGAACAAAGTAAAGTAGCTTCTGTATTCTTAACTGTCTCGTTATCATTAACAATTAGCTCATCTAACATTTGTTTAGGAATTCTAAGATTGAAATGTTAATTTACTTTCTCAACCTTGACTTATTAATATAGACAGCTAGGCAACTGAATACCGTGGCTTTTACGAGCGTTGAACCAAAAAATAATGCCTTAATCTTGCCAAAACCCCGTCAATATTTCCGTTTATTGCCACAACAATCCGTTTCACTTGCACTCTCTTCAGTAAATAAAGGAGATTACATTCTTCTTGCGGTTATAAAATGGGTATAATAAAACATTATGCGTCCCTACCACCATTATTTGTGGCTGCACTCCACCGGGGCGCGGCAATAAGGCAAGAACACACCAGCGGTGTCGCAATAATGTTCCTCAGAGTTACGATGTGACAGATACTTTACGCTTGCGGTTATTTCGGAGACGCTATCCCACAATGCGGCTTGTTAGGTCGATATCTCGGATACACGGATGCGTCTAGTGTGTACGCGGGTTTACTGCAAGGGGGAGCAAATGAACTTGGCTGTACTCTGCCATGATATTTGCAAGTCTTTAATATTAAATGCACAGTTAGGGGAGGGACTCGTACTTTGTTATCTGTGGCTAGCAGCCTAGTATTAATGTTTGCCACGTCATCAGGTTAGTTATTTTATTACTTTTACGTATAATTATGGTAATTATTTTAAACAATCTTAAATATACAGTTCACGGGATAAGGCAGTTATGTGAAAATTAGCAACAGAGTACACTGTTTATGTCAAACCAATCGATTTCCTTTCACTTTTCAAGCGTGTAAATTAGTTCAGTGTCTTGAAATAATGCCTACTGTCTGAAATTAAAAGGCAATAAAAAGGAGCTAAGTTTCCTTTTTAGGGTTCCGTACCCAAAGGGTAAAAACGGGATCCTATTACTAAGACTCCACGATCCGTCTGTCTGTCTGTACGTCTGTCTGCCTGTCCGTCTGTCACCAGGCTGTATCTTATGAACCGTGATAGCTAGACAATTGAAATTTTCACAGATTATGTATTTCTGTTGCCGCTATAACAACAAATACTATAAACAGAATAAAATAAAAATTGAAGTGGGGCTCCCATACAACAAACGTGTATTTCTATTGCCGCTATAACAACAAATACATACTAAAAACAGAATAAAATAAATATTTAATTGGGGCTCCCGTACAACAAAAGTTACTTTTTTGCCGTTTTTTGCGATAGTGGCACGGAACCCTTCGTGCGCGAGTCCGACTCGCACTTGGCCAGTTTTTTTTTAATAAACTGCAATAAGGTCTAATTCAAAACGCCGCAAAAAAAGCCGAACTTCCACAGAATTTTCATTGCAAATTGAAAAAGCTGTCAAAATACAACTAACATAATGCGACGCTTATCCTTTGGGTGACGTGATTAAATGAAAGAAAACGCAGTCATTACGCAGGGGCGTCGTTATCCAAAGTTCGCAGGTTTACGAGAGTCGCGGTCCACCGCAATCAAAACGTTCCCACTGCCATGGCCGCGAACGTTGACTTAGAGTTTATGGAAATGACGCTTTGAATTGAGTTAAATGGTATTTATTGAATATTTTTTGACGGAAATCATAGCGCTTTATTATGGAGTAGCTGCCTGCCCCGGCTTCGCCCTGGTTGATGTAGATTTTGTGAGTTTTTACTACTTCATGATTCTAATGTCCTGGTAGTTTGTTTATTTCGGGTAGTTTGATTCCATCCCCAGATATACTTTTTTACTTAGTTTCGTACCCAAAGGGTTACTAAGAGTCAACGATCCGTCCGTCTGTCCGTCTGTCTGTCTGTCTGTCACCAGGCTCATGAACGGTGATAGCTAGACAGTTGACATTTTCACAGATGATGTATTACTAAAAAAACAGAATAAAATAAATATTTAATTGAGGTTCCCATACAACAAACGTGATGTTTTTGCCGTTTTTTGCGGTAATGATACGGTACCCTTCGTGCGCGAGTCCGACTCGCACTTGGCCGGTTTTCTGTTCTCCTGATTCCAGACCCGGTTTTTTTTTCTTCAGGATTCTGGTCTCCGGGTCATTTGTGGAAAATCAAACTGAGCTCCCAGACGGTCTTAGAGTAAATGAAAATGACCATACAAACTTTCCTCCCCTTTTTCACCCCTTTAGGGGATGAATTTCGAAAAATCCTTACTTAAATGGCACCTATATTATAAAATACATATCCTCTACAAATTTTAATCTCTATTACTCGTATTAGTGGTTTAGGCTGGGCGTTAATATGTCAGTCGAGATATTGCCTTTTAAATATATATATAAAAATAAATATGATATGATGATAATAATTACAATATATAACTTTACATGTGATTGTCATAATTTTCTAAAAAGTATTGTAAAGTCTACTTACTTTGTCAGTAATTCAAAGTCCCAAGGAGAGTTCATTGTCCTATCTAAAATAAAAACAACAACACCTTTATTGAAGACCAACACAAATCAAATTCAAATCAGCCAATCCTATAATATTTCTTTCAGATTTACACAAACAAGAGTGAAAATTCCGCAAAAAATAAACTCGTTGACAAAAATAACGGCGTATCGCAGTCAAATTTATAAGTATAAGCTTATCGTATACTTTGACTCTTACGAGCGAGTAAATGCTGTTAACGTGGCGCCGTAAAAGCCATTAACACCGTTTTTATTTCGATGTATTTATCGGAAAACACAACTCACATAATACCCCTACACGGTGTTACAAAGTTATTATTAATGTATACGAGTTTTTGGTTCGATTTCATAGAAGTATTGTTCCCATTCAATTTCAAAGATGCTTAGAAATAAATAGAAATTAGTAAGTGACCTGTAATGAGGGAGCAGTGGTTCAAAGGTCTCAAAGATGTAGGTTGTGAGTTCGAAACTAATCAGGTGCTTTTCTTCGTGTTGTTTACTTCATCAGCACTGTTCTCAAAAAGACGAAGAATAAAAAAAGTTAATTAAAAAAATCAAAAAACCCGACTGCTTGAAAAGCGAATTAAAAAAGCGTAAACAAGGCATGATTTTCTCCTTGTTTACGCTTTTTTAATTCGCTTTTCAAGCAGTCGGGGTTTTTGATTTTTTTAATTAACTTTTTTTATTTATAACTTTTTAGTTATTTTTTTTCGAATTAGGTACATTTAAACATATAAGTGTTATATATTTTTGAAATCACTTCTTAAAATCCTTTATTTTGATACCCCACACGATGGGTTTGGGAGAAAAAATAAAATTGCCCCCCACAATATATATTTTATATATTTTAATGTAGCCTATGACACTCGCAAGGTTAAGACGAATCGATTGATGTATGAATCATCAAAATCGGCCCACGCGTTAGGTCTCTGGAACGCCACATAGGAACAAACATACATACATACATACATACATACATGTATACATACATACATACATAGACTGATAAACACATTACCCTCCTTCGGCAGTCAGGTAAAAACGTAGTATAGTGAGGAAATTGGCAAGTTCTAGGCCCAAAAATTCGAAGGCTGTTAAATAACATCTATCAATCCATACTGAGCCCACGTGTAGATTACAGCCCACTCCCTTTTACAGAGCGTCTATAGACGGCAAGCTTGGAGCGGTCAGTGCCGACAGCTTCAAACGGTCACTGTTGTAACTGCGAGTATTGCAAACTGCAAGATCTATAGAGCACTTACAGAGAGAAGGCGTGGGTGACCTGGGTCCCAGCAGTGGAAACAATACCTAACCTGATTGTACTATGCTAGGAATAAAGATAAAAATAAAATCAGGAAAACAACAGAATGATAGTTGCAATTAATTCGAAATGACGTTAACAAACAATTGATTGAAAATGGAATAGCAATTCTGATTGGAATTTAACGTGTCAAACGGTTATGCGCTAACGGTAGAGTGGACAACTGAATAGATTTTCTATTGTTATTATAACGGTTCAATGGTTTAACTAAAATGTCCAATATTTTGTATTTAACATAATATTATGCCTGTATTTACAAAAAAAATGTAAAATTGTATGTGTAAAATTACATCCAGTTATGTTTCAAGTCTTATGTAATATGGGATGCCTATTATAATCAACCGGGTAGATATCCAGACAGACTCCGGTCTGCTACTGAGACATTTTAGATGGAACAACCCAGTAACACATTGGCCGACCTACAGCCTAATTGCGTAACTGAATTTGGCAAGGCAAACGGATTGACCCCATGAAAGAATATGGCAAATACTCTTTAAATAATAAGATATTGCAAAAAATTATTGGACTCTTTCGAAAAGAGTATCTTTACCAATGAAAGCGTCCAATAATTTTTGGCAATATCTAATTATTTATAGAGAATAATAAGACAACTTTGTGGCAGTAAAATCAATATTTTTTAAGGGCAACAAGACTAAATAATAAACTGACATATAATTGTATTGTATTTTGTATTTGTATATGGTGTTATATTGTGTTCCGTGTTCATATGACTTTTATTTTTAGATTATTATTTTCGTTTAAATTACTATTAATTAATTTATTGACATATAGTTTTTATTTTCGTTTGTTTGCATATTTTCTATTTTTTTTTAATATAATAGTTTATAATAATATTTTTTAATTCCTACATCTAATAATACTGATACAATTGTATTAGACAAGCGCTAGAGCCTCAGGGTACGCAGTTTGTGAGATTTATTTATTTTGTGGATTAAACACCGTTCGATTAATTAAGGGTTTCGATCGTGTACGCTACATGCATTGTCGATGTTACGGTAATTGCGTAAAGGTGTGTCCAGATCACAGGCACCCGTCTAGCGTGCTAATATAGTTCGTTGGGTTTAAAATTAATTGCAGCCAATAGGGGACGCTTATGTTTAGAAGTGAATGGCTGGAGAGAATTGTATGTTGTTAGTAGATACATTTTAGTTTCTTTAGATGTATAATAACTATTACTATCTCACAGCACGGCAAATACAGAAAAGATACGAGCATTCATCACCAAAAATTCGAAGATATGTGACATCCACCAACCCGTACTGGGCCCGCGTGGTGGATTACGGCCCATTCTCTCTCACAGAGAGGAGGCCTGTGTCCCAGCAGTGGGAACATTACGGTTACACTAGTCGACGGCACGAACTATTTTGTGCGCGGGGTTAAAATGCCTGCTATCTCATCCGACAACACGTGCGAAAGAAATAGATGCTGTGATGAGTAGTAAGAAGCTAGTTCGCGTACGAATTAGCACTTTTGCAAGTTTGTAGCAAAATAGATGATGATTTAGGAAGAAAACGAGCACGCGAAATTTTATAAACAGACCTTTGGGAGTCAGACTCGCGCACGTAGGGTTTCGTACCATTATCGCAAAAAACGGCACAAAAATCACGTTTGTTGTATGGGAGCCCCACTTAAATATTTATTTTATTCTGTTTTTAGTATTTGTTGTTATAGCGGCAACAGATATACATCATCTGTGAAAATTTCAACTGTCTAGCTATCGCGGTTCATGAGATACAGACTGGTGACAGACAGACAGACTGACAGACGGATCGTGGAGTCTTAGTAATAGGGTCCCGTTTTAACCTTTGGGTACGGAACCCTAAAAACGACTAAATATATATTTTCAAAATAAAATTATTTGGATTGTAAAACTACTAATCTATCCCTGTATGGTGGCCGTTTTCCAATTTTCCTTCTTCTTATGGTATTTATTTCCGCCCAAAGATGCGTCAAAATTAGTGTTGAAATATAGAACTTTCGACGCTCATAACTTTCAAATATTTTTCTTATTTACTTTTTTGTTTCCATACAGGGGTAGATAATGATGAGACAATTTTATTTTTATTTTGAACGCACATCGTCAAACAGTGGAGTAATCGCCAGACTACGTTTGTATGGAAGAATGATCGACTAGTGTAACCTTAATAGGCTGATGATGTGGTGTGATTCATCACCACACATGCTTAAGACGACGATTAAATATACGTCTAGGGTTCCTTTAAGTTTTTTCCTTCACTGTTGTCAAGATAAACTTAAAAAAGTACATTACGAATTGAAATAGCCACAGTGGTACTTGTCCTGATTTCAACCCACGACATCAAGCATGAGAAGCGAGATCTTAGGCACTGGGCCACCACGATATTATACACACACTAGATAAAGTAATAGATTTTTTGTGGTGCACTTAAATACTAAAGAGTAGATAATTTGAGTTTCCTTTTTCCTTAGAAATATGGGGAAGGATAAATGCATAATAATAATGATAACAATGGTGTACCATTTCATCCTACATAAAAAAAAAAAAAAAAAAAAAAAAAATATAATAATAATAATATATAAATGTGACTCTAGGGTCTCGAGAATGTCAGAGAAATAATAATGCATTTATCATCACAGTATCGATATCAGATTTTTTTTTTGAAATTTTCGCCCTATGAAGGCTAACTTCACTGTAGTGCTCAAGATTTTCTGGGCATAAAAATATTATGAAAACAAAAAACTCGTGAAGCTTTTCCTAATAAATTATTCTTTTAAATAAATTAAGACCATTAAATTAAGCTCATCCAGAATCTCTACATCGGTGTAGTAGTAGACGTTTTCACTAGTAAGTTTAGAGAGATGGATGGATCCATTCCAAAGTACATGCCTAATTGTAAGTTGAGGAAAGTCATGGCACCCGGAAGGGTGACTACGGTTAGCGTAATTGAAGCCGACAAGTTTCTGCTAGTGGGGACAGATTGGGAAACAATATGATTAAGGAAATGTACCTAAGTTATTTAAACTAATATTATAAAGAGATGAAATTGTTTGCTTAAGGTTACCCTAGTCGATCTTTTATACAAACGTAGTCTGGCAATTACTCCACTGTTTGACGGTGTACATTCTAATTAAAAAAATATATATTAATTTGTCTCATCATTATCTAGCCCTGAATAGAAACAAAAAGGTTAAACAATAATAATACTGTTATGAGCGTCGAAAGTTCCATATTTCAACACTAATTTTAACGCATCTTTGGGCGCAAATAAATACCATTGTAAAAAGATGTTTCTAAACTTCATATCCGGGCGGGACTTTTACATCGAGATTCCAAACTCTTTTTAAACAAGCTTTTTTCGTATTGTTCTCAGCAAACCCTTTCATTTGATACCCATATCTTGACAGTGCACAAAAAATAACTAGTCCGCCATCTTGGGCCATCCGCCATATTGAATTTAGAATGAAGTGACTTAGCTAACCGTGCATTGTCATCCAAACTAAACTTATATGCAAAATTTAATCTTAATCGGTGGAGGATAACTGCTTCATAATTCAGTTGCAAGATTTGATCCGACCACATTTAGATACATAGATTGTAAGTTAAATAAAAGCTTGCAATAAAAAAACTTTTTTGCAATAAAGTTTTTTTGTTTTTCACTTATTAGTTGAACCTACCTAATAGGCAAGTTGTTTAGTAAGGTACCTATAACGCCAGAATAGATTACCAGAATATCATGAAACTTGAACAACTGGTGAAATGAGAGATCTGCGTACCCCTTAAGAGCGTACTGACCAGACATGCGATTGCAGCAATCCCGAGAGGTTTGCCGTTATTTATTGAAGAGTTCTGTTGTATATCTTCCAAGTCCTTAATCAGATCTTCACCAAATTAAAATGGGACCAATTTGGGAACATACTATTTCAAAAGAAAAAAGAATTTTCAAAATCGGTTCCCAAATGACGGAGATATCAGTGAAAAAACAAAAAAAAAAAAAAACACATGATGTCGAACATAGAACCTCCTCCTTTTTGGTAAGTCAGTTAAAAATAGGTTTGCGAACATAGAAATGGAAAAACGGTTTATTCTAAAAATATTCTTCTATGTTAATTAACAAACATAATAGAAACTAATTAGAAATCAAGCGAGATCACAAATCGAACTGCTACTCAGGGGTATCTGCGCCTTAAATAAGTGCATTTGACAATCAGCGAGCGATTAGCAAACGATTGTGTTGGACCTACCATACCTACCACTGTAGGTAATTCCGACTATTGTGACATAAAGCGTTTGATGGGCGATGATTGCTGATTGCTGTTTCTTACGTCATAAGCCTGACGGTTTCTTTTCTCAAAGAATTATTGTTCAATCATCTTTTCATTTTACAAAACAGCTAGAAAAACTGCGAAGACTTGACCCACTACAAAGGGCAAAGGGCTCTTCTCAAACAGAGAAGACACGACCATTAATCACCACCAGCTCAATGCGAGTTGGCAATTTGAAACTGTAGTACTGGAAATTAAAGGTAAACCTTCTCTCGTCATTAAAAATTAATTTGACTCTGTATAAACTTACGGTATTTCCATAGACGTAATCCAAGGTTACTCAAGTATTAAAATATACCCTACCTGAAATATTACCCATTTCAACCCTGTACTAAAGCGCCCTCACAAACAGTAAACAGGTCCTTGTTTCAGTACCTAGGATATAACTCTGCAATATCCAAGGCGTTTATAAAATATAATTAAGCAATGTTCTAAATTAAATGTAAACAGCGACGCAGACTAGTGTCAACATTACATTTAAACCATGTTTGTCGCTATAGTTGTTTCGTTTTAGCGTTACAATAGCGGTCATTGCCCTTCTTGCAATATATCTTCGTTAGAACCGGAGCAATAAACTATACTCGTTTTTAATGGCTTATGTTTAACTTACCACCAGATATAGTAACATATAACAGACAAAAATAGTAAATGATCACCAAAATTAAACCCGCATCTTATTGTAAAATTATAACCAAAGTTTTAACATCTCGCTATCCTGTTTAGGTAAAATGACTCCAAATAAATCATTGTTAACCCAAAAGTAGTAAATGATCACCAAAAGTAGTAAATGATCACCAAAATTAAACCAATGACCAAAAAGATTATAAAATTTCTGGGAGCAACTTGGAAGTAGCGCTCGCCGGCCGCTGCCGCGGCACCGCTCGCTTTGCTCGCTCGGCTCGCGCGCGGTTGGTCACAGTTCTAACCTAACCTAACCTATTTTACAACATTAAATAGCGCAATAATTTGCTATTAAAATTTGGTGATCAATTTACTAAATTTGGTGATCATTTACTATTTTTGTCAGTATATTACTAGATTTGGTGGTTAGGGGTTATCGTCACAAAGTTTTTTTTGGTGGTCATTATATTTATTCCCGTTTTTAATTAGTAAAAAAATGTTAAGGATCACGTTAGATGTCGATTCAGGTCGGTTTTGTGTATTTATTTCAGTTTTTACACGACTGCCGAAGGAGGGTAATGTGTTTATCAGTCTATGTATGTATGTATGTTTGTTACTATGTGGCGTTCTAGAGACCAAACGCGTGGGCCGATTTTGATGATTCTTACGTCAATCGACTCGTCTTAATCCTGCGAGTGTCACTGGCTACATTAAAATTGGAAAAACAAAATTGGCGGATTTTGGGCGCCATTTTGTGGAAAAAAAAGTCCCAAACCCATCGTGTGGGGTATCAAAATAAAGGATTTTAAGAGGTGATTTCAAAATATATAATAAGAATTAGGTACATTCAAACATATAAGATGTTTGAATGTACCTAATTCTAAAAAAAATAACTAAAAAGTTGTAAATAAAAAAAGCTAATTAAAAAAAAACAAAAAAACCCGACTGCTTAAAAAGCAAACTAAAAAGACGTAAACAAGAAGAAAATCATGCTGTGCAGTCGGAGGATACATCTGGTTTTGGTCCGCCAGCTCGCGAATATGTACCCTCCGACCCTAACAGCATCTCAAAAAATCAGTACATTGTAATTTTTTGCGACCTAAAAAGATGTTTTATAGGACTGGCCCATAAATGTAGGTGGGTTAATGACCGCTATTGCCATGGCAAGACGCAAGAGCTATATAACACGACTGTTTTGGATGTATTAAGGGCCCTTGCAAGCAGGGCTGCTGCTAGAAGTCTTGCAAGATTTATGCTCGGACCCTGACCATAAACAACGCCCCGGAGACCTATGTTTAGTGGGAATAGCACAAATCTTGAGGTACCATGCGTCTCAGATTGTTCCGCAAACTGTACTCAGCTTAAGTTATTGCAAGCATTAGAGGTATTAATGAAGGGAAAGTAGGGATTTGGTTTTTGTGCGAAGTGCACTGATAAGGAATCAAAGTATTCTTCATTTTCTGGTTAAAGATATTTATTTTCATAAAGAAATTTACATTTCACAAAACAATGATTATAAACTAGGGTACATTAATCATAAATCTTCGACATTCGGACTTAATAATATTTCATAGTGGGTATTCCTAAGATAGTGTTATTAAAATCATGCATAACTACCTCGCTTTGAGAAAAACAGTTCGATCCCGCGTTCATAAAGCAAAAACATCACCTTCGACATTCGGACTTAATTATATTTTACAGTGGGTATTCCTAAAATATTGTTATTAAAATCTTGCATAACTACCTCACTTGGAGAAAAAGAGTTCGACCCCGCGGTCATAAAGCAAAAACATCACTCAGAAGTACCAGTATTGTTTACCTTCTTTTGCCGTATGTAGAACTTTATTTTACTGCATCCGTAAGTAAGTAAATATTTATTTCTCAGTATATGATACATTGAGATCTTACATTTAACATTGTTTCATACATACTACAATTGCTGGTGTAGAAATATTAAATAATAAGCTAGGTACATGCAAAGATACGGTAAATATTTGCAAACACCACCCGTCACAAGTTTAATTTTTTAAGTCACAGGTCACACTCAATTTTTTTTTTGGTTCTGTTAAACCAATTACGTACTTAGGTGTACGTAAATACGGAACGAGTACTAAATCTGTACTTTTTCTGAACCCTGGATTTAAGAAACGAAAACTTGTCTCGTCTTTTTGTAGGTAAATATCTCTGAATAACTTCTACTCCTACGATAGTTCTTTCCTTTTAACATATTTATGGTTGCGTGCGCATTTCCTAAAGTGCCAAATAAGAAGACTCTCTACATAAATAATTTCATTATATTTCTGGAATGTTAATCGTTTTCCACAACAGTATAGGTGCTACGGTTGCCTTTGCCTGTCAACATTTCCTATTATAATAATATTATAATAAATAATAATAAAGCCCGTTTTATTTCCAATCTTCAATTGTTATTACATGTTTTTTTAATATATATTACAAATATAACCTGTAGTGATTAGTTTTAAATATAAGTGTATGTATAAATTTGTTTTCTTTTTCTCCTACTCGCTATCATTGCTTTCTTCAGTACCATTGATCGGAGCCCCTTCTCGGGTAAATGCCTCTTCCAGACCTCTCTATCCATAGCTTTCTCGCTCCATTCACTTCCTGCTATCCTTTCTATATCTTCTATCCACCTCTTTCGAGGCTGCCCTCTTTTCCTTTTTCCTTTCGGTACCTTCCATATAGTTGACTCCAGTATCCATCTTTTGTCTGTGTATCTTGCTATATGTCCTGCCCATTGCTACTTTTGTTTTAGGACATATTGTAAGGCGTCTATAACTTTCATTTTTTGCCTTATTTTTTCGCTTTTTACCTTTTATATTCTTCTTAATTTCAGTACACTTCTCTCCATTGCTTTCTGGCACACTTCTATTTTAGTTTTGTATGTCCACGTTTGGCATCCATATGTAAGAGTAGGCAAGATGCAGGTATCCAAGACAGTTTTCTTTAGGTGGAGCGGATATTTCTCTTTTAAAATTTCCATCAGGGACCAGAATTTTTTTTCAGCTCATGTTAATAAAATCTAGTTCTTCACTTTTGTCTTCGAATGACAGTTGTTTTCCTAGATATATATAATTATTCACATATTCAAGCGGCTTCCCATTGAGGTTTATAGCGTTTATGTGACTGTTTGTCATTATTTTAGTTTTATTCTCGTTCATTTTGAGGCCCATTTTTTCACTTTCTTCATTTAAAGTGCTTACTATTTTTTCTAATGTTTTACTTGTATCAGCAAATAAGACAATATCGTCCGCGAATCTGAGGTGTGGAAGCCACACCTCAGATTCGCGGTTTCCTTTTATACGAGACTTAAATAGAATGCGCCAAATCTCCAAATTCCATATAAATAGTTGGAGTATATATTCCAGGATTTTCGGCAGCCATACAAATTCAAATATCATTAGTTTTCGCTGGGCACGTGACGCCAGACATTTGTTTCCAATTCTCTCGAGGATTTTACTGACATTTACATTTGTATATTTTTACGTAAAGCTCTGTTCGCATTATCGGGGTGACAATTTCTTTTATTTATTTTATATACTCAGGCAGGCTTGCGCTGAAACGACTGGAAAACAATTATTTTAGTATTTTTATTCGACTTCCCAAAAAGGAGGCGGTTGTGAATTCAGATGTTCCTTTTTTTATTGTTCATCCTATATCAGACGGATTTGAAAAAATATATTTTTTGTTTGAAAGGGTTTTGTCACCAAATCAGAATCGGGTGATGGGACTCCTCAAATATTATAGGCAGGCATATAGTGACTTCGGTATTTTCAATAACATATGGCAAGCATTTGCACTCAGAAAGTACCATTTGGTGGAGTGGAACTGATGAATAAGACCACAGATGGCCACTGGAACAGAATGGGTATATGGAAGTCTGTGTCGTAAAACAAAAACAATGGTTACCAAAGACATTGGACTTCGGAAAACAAAGTTATTTTTCGCTTTATGGTGTTTTGCTTTAGAAGCCTGTTTATTTTTTTTTAAACGTTTTGAAAGTTTAAAGACGTGGTTAAACCACGTCAAATTTAGTATTTATCATAAATAATTTAGTAGGCTATAAAATTAACTATTTGGATAGATTGCCTTCTATAGAGGAGGCATTTTAACATAGTAGATACTAATATTCATCATCGCCATCACTATTTCAGCCAAAAGACGTCCACTGCTGAAGACAGGCCTCAAATATTGTAGCAGAAAAAATAATATTTCAAAGTAATTTCTGTCTCATAAAAGTGCTGCTGGTAAAAAACTTAAATCGTATATACGATCTCATAGGCGCTTCATCATCAAGATGAACAAGACTTGGACTGTCACTTGCTATTTAAAACAACAGGATCTATTTGAATTCTTCGTTGGATATGTTATCAAATCACCAGGCCAATCTGTAAATAAAGCTCTATTATAATATTTAATATCACAATGCAAATTACACGCAACACCGCAATACTTCCACTGATGACACTATCATTAAGCCGACAACTTCAATACAAGCTTAGATTTAATCAAGTCACACGTGACGGTACAACAGTGTAGACACGTCATTACACAGGCCATCACGACAAAGTTGGCGGCGTCTGGCGGGTGTGAAATCGCGAAGTTGGCTCCATCTGCCTCATACAGATCCTTAACTATTTGCTACTATGTGCTTGGCACCGAATAGTTGCAGTACCGCATACCTCGGTGTTACTTTCATAACTAGTGAGTCGCGTACGTTACACAAGTAGATAACAGGTGCATAGTTGTATGTAGGTAATTACTAGATAGTTAGAATTAAATCTACTTGAGTGTTATTTTACCGTCTTAAAAAAGGGAGGAAATCAATTCGACACGTATGTTTGTAATATTGTTCGGACTGCACTGTTCGTCAATTCTAAACACGTGTGCCAAATTTCATAAGTGTATGTATGTATGTTTATTTGTATGTTTGTATGCATGTTTAACCACGTATTTCTCCGAAACTACTTATCGGATCGTGATCATTATTTTTGTGTTGGATTGAGTATCTCTCAACTTAGTGAATAGTGCAAGTTTCATGATATGGAGCATAAAACCGAACTCCTTAGCGACAAACAGCACGCATGTGTAAATTGATTTATTATGGGTATTTTGTCAATTCTATAGGTACCTTACCTAAAGAATACTTGCTCATTTTTAGTGATGGTGTACTAAAACTAAAAAGAGAAATTAAAAATTTTCAAAAAAAAATTAACGTGTTTCAAAAGCAAAACACTAATAAGTGACAAAGACATCGAATGCCGAAACGAAAGTTATTTTGCACTTTTTAGTGTTTGCTTTGAAGTCAGTTTATTTTTTTGTGAAAAGATTTTTCTTACATTTTTCTAGTTAGAAGCGATTTTTTTTAGTCAAAATAAAAAAAAAACTAAATTTATTTATACAATTAAGCCATTAAGCGGCACTTTTGAAAGTCAAAAAAAATATTTTAAAAGTAACAATAATTATTATTATTCCATTTATTTATTTTATTTACATATCTTTACATTTTTAAATATTATTCTATAAAAAATTAAATAAAAATAACGTTTAAAAATACAAAAATAGTAGCCCACCGGTATCGGGAATTATTAATTATTATATTATTAGTAAGAAGAATGGACAAGAAACTTCACACTTACTCTTTTAAAATTAAAAGTGTTTTACAAGTATCAAGAAAGTACAGGGGGGTGACCATAAGCTCTAGAGTAAGGTTATTTTGACATCGAGTAAGTGACAGATGTATACAAGTCGTATACATCTGTCCCTTACACACACTCAAAATAACCTTACTCTAAGAGCTTATGGTCACCCCCCTGATCCTTAACTATTCGCTACTATGTGCTTGGTACTAAATACTTGCAGTACCGCATGCCTCGTTGTTACTCCCATAACTAGCGAGTGGCGTGACATATTAGATAGATTCAAATCCATTGTAATTCATTTTTTTTTACTTGCACAGTTATAAAATGATTACAATAGATGACATGTATTAAGTTGTATGCGGGTTGATAGTTATTTGTTTCGTGTTTGGCATGTCATGAAATTAAATTTGAAAGGTAGCGAAATAAGAGTGCGCTCTAATTGTAATTAACGAGGAAAGTTAATTGAATAATGTCAAATTAAAGGGGCTTCCGGCAAACGTTGTCCTACTCAAACTGAGTTTATACAAATATCCCACAGAAAAAAGCACTTCCTGGAAATGTGCCCATTTTTTGTCCCTAAAAACCTTTTTCAGACGAATGCGATCGAAACATTTTTCAAACAAAAATTTGCGCTTACCTACCAACGTACAAGAGTACATTTATATTGATAGGTACATGGATGGATTAAAAAAAAAGCAAACTTTTAAACTTAAGGATCTATAATGTGATTTTTTTATTTCGTGGACTAAACTGACATTTGGGGGGTTGTCACTTTATCGTTACATTAAAATAGTGTCGTACCCTTACTATCCTGAGTGATCGAAAGTTAATCGAAAATCTAAGTAGATCGAAAATGAAACTTTCACGGCATAAAAAAATAATTTGTTTAGAAACTAGCGGCCCATATTTAGTTCCTACTCATTTATGTCAGACTTAATTTTATCGAATGCATTTATTTTATTGTTGATTTCATATTTAACACAATAAAAGTTCATGTACTATGTGTATGAATACTGTTATATTTAAATATATTACGTTTTTATTCATAAAACATTTATTTACACCAATTAGTAAAAATAAATTCAGGAATCATGTCACATCGATTCGATGAATCACATAAGATTGAGCCTTACCTACAACACTATGCTCCGCGCTTGCAACATTTTTAAAAAATAAGGTCAATAGCAGCTGTCAGTTTAGTCCACGAAATTAAAAATCACAGTATAAGTGATTATATAAAATGACATCTATTTTGTTGAATCTACACTGCACGTTGGTTTAAATTATCCATCCAACATCCAACCATGTATAGTGTCATTAAAGTTTGCGATAGCTAAATATAACACTTTTTTTGGTTTGGGAAATTATCCAATGACTTCTCCCGCTCTGGGTGAAGCGGAAGGGCGTGTCAGACTTTTACTGACTAAAACCCACCCGTGTTCCTTCAGTTGCTTGAGCCCATGGGCTACGGTAACTATTTTTTAAATTTATCTGCGACTCAGACAGGCATCGCACAGTGTATTATTTTGAGAATCTAGCAAGACAAAATAATTTTTTTCCGTATTTATGCGTTATTGGGTGGTAAAATATAAACGATAAATAAAAAAATATTAATTGATAGTTGTAGACCTTATAATT
This sequence comes from Anorthoa munda, assembly GCA_945859665.1. Lineage (NCBI taxonomy): Eukaryota > Metazoa > Arthropoda > Insecta > Lepidoptera > Noctuidae > Anorthoa > Anorthoa munda. The sequence continues at coordinate 2,175,368 of OX243913.1, forward strand.
TAACAATATAACATATTTTCACATACACCAAACATACATCAAAATTAATATAAAAGTAATCACAATAAAAAAGCTATACAAAGTTTAGTACAATTAAGATTAGTAGTAGAGAAGACCAGTAGTCGAAACAGATAGAGATTATTCAGAATCCTCTGTGTCTTCAGATTCTGATTCAGATTCATTAGAATCTTTATCTGTTTCGTCTATTGATATCTCACGTTCAATAGTTTGAATTCTTGTTTCTATTAACTCATTTACCCTCAGGATTAATTTTTACCACGCTTTGTTTTTGGAGCCGCACGCAAACTAGCAATATACGGATCCGATGAAATTAGCAATCTATTCAGTAAATCTCGATTTGTATTAATTCTCGAAGATTTTTTGTAAAAAGTTTCCTGAATGTTCTATTGTGTTTGTTTCGTGCCTCTTGAGCTTCTTCTGACATTTGACTTATTGGTAAAACACATGCAGAATTTATATCCTTCCCGTGAAATTAAATTTTATGTATGGTTACTGGCATTGGGTACCACGAAAAATACAATTCTCTTGTAGCCTTGGAGAATTCATGAAATTTGTCAACATTTATGAAATACCCGCTATTTATGGTCTCTAATGTGATATGGAAGCGTTTGATGAGCTCAATATTGACACCAGGTTATTTCTGCTGACTTTTCAGCATTTCGGAAAAACTTACGAGCTGTATTTCCATCATTAGTGTTTCCAGTTTGTTGCTTCCGGCCCGGTTACTTGTTCCAGGTAGTGAAACATCAACGATAGTTTCACTGACAATACCCTCAAATGATATGTTCGCCTCTAACCATAAATAATTCGTTTTCAGGAAGCGTTCTAGATGTCTTCCTGATTTCGACGATTTTTGTTAAATTTTTGACTAACTATACTTATTGTTGCTTTTAAACTCTTCAAAATATGATCCGTCACGGACTGGACACCAAGTTCTTGTAAAATATAATGTGCAAAAGCTTCCTGTCTTGTTTCTCAGGCATTAGAAAACCAAACATTAAAAAACGAACGACGAGAAATTTGTGAAGTCATTCTGAAAATAAGAAAATGTTGTATGAGTGTCGCAAACTTTCGCAAGTAAATGAACATTTTTTTTGTAGTTTATAAATATACCTTTCAGAAAAATATACCCAATGCATAGGGAAATGCAGGGAAAGTAACTAAAACCCTAGATGAAACTAAAGAAGTACTGTTGAGTAAATAAAAACCTCACTCTGTTAATTAAATATTTATCATTAAACTAACTATATATAATAATAACAAAAAAATATATGAAAATTTACCTTGAAAGTCCCACAAAAACTATAACAACACAAAATCACCACTAGCACACAGACACAGGGTATTCATCGAGCAAACTCATACGAATGAAACGATAGCAGCGAGCGGTCTCGATCGGTATGGCTCAGAAAGCCGGCCGTCCCAACCTTTTTTTACCTGTTATTGTTTCGCGTGAATTGCCAAAAAGTGTACTAGATTGTAGTATAACATGTTAGCTTTGAATTTATTCCGTTAAAATGATCTTTTAACACATGATCCTAAATTGACTTCTGTCCGTCTAGATTCTCAAAATAATACACTGTGCATCGGCCCTAGCGGACCCCTTCAGTTTTGCTGACATCTCTTTGAGGCGCGCGTGGAACACTACGCGCCGTCAACTCGGGCCCGGTCCTTATCGGACTGCGAGCTACCCATTACTCGCCGTCCGCAAGCCCGCGCCTATTGTGGCCGGGAATCGGCTTGCGACTTCCGACGCCCAGGGCGTCTCCTGCGGTGGCTTGGGGCATGAGGGCGTCTCCGGTGCGTCTCCCTCACGCGTTCCGCCTCCTCCTTCGCGAGCATTACTGCTTCGCAGAAGGAGGTGACGGCTTCCCATGCTCTTTCGCTCCGTACCATGGCCTGAACCAGGGCCGGACGCGAGAGGTCGCCACCGCTGATTGCCTCCACGAGGACACGGCGGTGCTCCGCCCGAGAGGGGCAGATCTCCACCGTATACTCCACCGTGTCCTCCGGGCGATCCACACAATGATGACACCCGGGCGTTTCCTCCAGCCTTATCCTGATAAGGAACCTCCCAAAACAGCCATGTCCGGTGAGGACCTGTGCCAGGCGGAAGGTGAGGACGCCGTGGCGCTTCTCAAGCCACTCCTCAAAGAGGGGCCTTATCGCCGCAATTGTGGCGTGCCCAGCTAAATATAACCGAGCTTGTTGATTACTTTAATGAAGATTTGGTTGGATTAATACAGCTAGCATCATTATTTTGAAACACATTATCATTATTTACGTCCCAATTTTTGCGTCACAAGCACAAATTGTAATTTAGTACCCAGTTATTTACCAGCGAGAGTTATTACTACAATTTAACTTTAGCTTGATCTATGTCTTAATTTCAGACGCCCTAAGCCCTATCTTTTTAGGGTTCCGTACCCAAAGGGTAAAAACGGGACCCTATTACTAAGACTGCGCGATCCGTCTGTCACCAGGCTGTATCTCATGAACCGTGATAGCTAGACAGTTGAAATTTTCACAGATGATGTATTTCTGTTGCCGCTATAACAACAATTACTAAAAACCGGCAAAGTGCGAGTCGGACTCGCGCACGAAAGGTTCCGTACCATTATCGCAAAAAAACTGCAAAAAAATCACGTTTGTTGTATGGGAAGACAAATAAATAAATTTTACTTAAATATTTATTTTATTCTGTTTTTAGTATTATAGCTATAATAGTTGTTATAGCGGCAGCAGAAATACATCATCTGTGAAAATTTCAACTGTGTAGCTATCACGGTTCATGAGATACAGCCTGGTGACAGACAGACAGACAGACAGACAGACAGACGAACCGCGAAGTCTCAGTAATAGGGTCCCGTTTTTACCCTTTGGGTACGGAACCCTAAAAACAGAATAAAAAAAATATTTAAGTGTAGCTCCCATACAACAAACGTGACTATTTTGCCGTTTTTAAGGATAATGGTACGGAACCTTTCGTGCGCGAGTCCGACTTGCACTTGGCCCGTTTTGGTCTACAATGTGTCATTTCGACCTTTTATGTGTTTTATATTACCTTAATGAAAAAGCAAAAGCGCTAGTTTTGAGGGATAAAGCAAAAGCTACCTCGAAACAGGCGCGAAATGACTGTGCGATGAAACTGAGGTAGGTATCTGCTATACTGAAGCCGTAAGCTACAAATAGAGCAGGGATTTTAATACTGTCTTGTCGCATAGTCGCGATGTTGTGAAGCCTTAATTTTCTACAGACAAGTAAGATAACTACGCAGTTATTAAGTTTCCTGCGTTATGAAGCTTCAATCTAAGCACAGGTTGAACCCTAAGTATTTCGTAAAGCAGAAATTCTCGGAACCGAACGGTATATAGGCGAAAATTCGCTTTTAATTTTCTAAAATCGAGCGTTATTTTTAAATATTCAGCGCTTCTTCCATTAACACGCCATCACAGTAATTAACGTCCATTAACACTCAATAAATCCCCAAAAAATAAACGCGAATCGCTTTATCCGGACTTGCGTACGTTGTCCATTACAGCGGCAAGGGATTACGCGTAGTGCCTTAATAAGATCTAACTCAACGTAAACAAAAGACTAACGGGGCGAGCTGTAATTTAGCTCAGCTTACAGCTAAGCAGTTAATTTTCCGGCTAAAGCTAGTGGCAACTTTATTGTCTCGGGGGATAATATTTCCAGTTGCATTTGCTCAAAAGCGGAGGATCGTTTACTAGTCAGCGCCGGTCGAGGCGGCGCGGGCGGCGACACGAGCAGATTGACTCGCGACTTCCGTAACTTAAATCTTTAGGGAAAATACTCGAGTCGCCCCTTTAACTTCTAACATCTCGTGGCAGTGTGCGCTATTTGAATACGGCTAACGCAATTTGACGGGTTCGTTTTGTTTTATTCGATTGGAAATGTCGAGTTTTTCTTTTGTTTTTCTTTTATTTGCGAATGGGGAATAAGTGTTGGCAACATCTTGTTAGTCGTGGATGTTTGAAATATGATAGAAATAAGCGCTGTTCGATATAATTTCAAAATGAATCCAAACTATCACACTATAATATTATAAAGGCAAAAGTTGGTGAGTGCGTGTGTTTGTATGTTTGTTACGCCTTCACGCTCAAACAGCGGAATGGATCTGGATGAAATTTGCACATATATAAATTATAGTCATGAATAGCACATATGATGCTTTTTATGCCGGGAACATGTTTCCTCAGGATAATGTTCGACTTTCACGCGGGCGAAGCCGCTGGCAGAAGCTAGTTGCGTAATAAATGAGAAAGTAACTGTCTATCTGTCTGTCTGTAACCTTTTCACGCTTATACCGCTGAACCGATTTAGATGAAATTTGTTATGGAGATAGTTTGAGACCCTGGAAACGACATAGGATAGTGTTTATCCAGGCAATCATTCTTATCGGGGAGGTTCATTCTTATATGGAGCGGGGGTGGAAGTTTGTATGATGAACTAATATATCTACAATAAAAAAAATAGGCTATTCGAAGTACTAATGCTTCGCAGACGAAGTGGCGGCCAACAAGCTAGTACTCGTATAAGTAAACAACTAAAGGAGTCAAATAAACTGTACTCAATCCAATTGATGGAGCAGGTAAAAATAACCCTGAAAATACCTATTAACAATATTATTTCAACACAAAAGTCCTTTTTTTCACAAAATATAACGATGAATAACGAACTAGGAATAAATAAACACATTAAATCTTTTTATAAGCCAACCAAAAAGGTCAGGTGTGAATATAAAAGCCGTTGGACCGACCAGCACATATTTTGTCCTGAAATAATTTTATTCGCCGCACATTGTATTCAGAATACAGGGTGCAAATGCAAATGCTGGGAAGAATAACATACGGCAAACTTTAGGAAAGGGCTCATTTTTAACCGACTCCCCAAAAGGGAGGAGGTTCTCAATTCGGATGCTTATAATTTTTTTATATTTGTTCGGGCATAACTCCGTCATAATATATAAACGGATTTGCAAAATTATTTTTTTGATCGAAAGAAGCTTATTTCGAAATGGTCCCATTTAAATTTCGTAAAGATTTGATGAAGAACTTCGGAGATATAAAACAGAGTTCTTCAACAAATGGCGGTGAATCTCTAGGGATTGCTACAATCGCATGTCTGTTTATTATTTACACCATTTCATAACATACCATCACTCCAGTATGCTCTAAACGGGTACGCAGATGTGTACAGTTTACCCTGGTATAGTTCTCGCCAAAGTTCTTGGCCGCCCTGAAGTTGGCTTCAATGGCTGCGCAGTAGTAAATCTCATACAAAAAAAAGGTAATTAAAAAAATCAAAATACCCGACTGCTCAAAAAGCGAACTAAAAAGACGTAAACAAGAAGAAAATCATGCTGTGCAGTCGGAGGATACATATTCGCGAGCTGGCTGACCAAAACCAGATGTATCCTCCGACTGCACAGCATGATTTTCTTCTTGTTTACGTCTTTTTGGTTCGCTTTTTAAGCATTCGGGTATTTTGATGTTTTTAATAATCTTTTTTATTTATAACTTTTTAGTTAATTTTTTTTTCGAATTAGGTACATTTAAATATATAAGTGTTATATATTTTTCAAATCACCACTTGAAACCCTTTATTTTGATACCCCACAAGATGGGTTTGGAAGAAAAAATAAAATTGGCCCCCCACAATATGGCGCCCAAAAGCCGCCATTTTCCTATTTTCCAATTTTAATGTAGACACTCGCAAGGTTAAGACGAATCGATTGACGTATGAATCATCAAAATCGGCCAACGCGTTAGGTCTCTGGAACGCCACATAGGAACAAACATACATACATACATACATACATACATACATAGACTGATAAACACATTACCCTCCTTCGGCAGTCGGGTAAAAATAGCACCGTTTCGTGCCTCGCGCTTGCGGTAAACCAACTTCAGGGCGTATTATTATTAATAAAAAGTGGAAAAAAAATACAAAAAAAATACATACGTCTTTCAAAAAAAAGCACTACGGTGTCAAAAAACGAAGAAACGAAAACAGGAACTTCCGAAATTGAAATTATTTTTCACTTTGTAGTGTTTTTTTTTGGAAGTCGGTTGTATTGTTTTTGTAAAAACGTTTTTTAACACAATACTTATTTTCCTACATTAAGTATACTTAGTTTACCTCCTATTACACCTTAAGTGATGAAATGATGGCCATTATTTTCAACTAAAAGCCGGTTTCGATAACTCAATCATTGTGCTTCATTCAGCATTACAATAATTTTGTTTACGTTTAGAATATTCGCTAAAGATTTTTTCATGTAATCAATTACATGATACGAGTCTTCGTAAATGTCCTACAAAAAGAGGTATTTTGTTAAAATTGAGGTTTTTCCTGAAGTTTTCTGTATGTCATTACTTCGCAGAATTTGATCCTTATTAGTGACACTATCAAATAGTGTAATAATACAGCACGTGATTTTTTTCCCAATCAGCGGGTTCTATTCCTGGTTAGAAGTATAGATTTTTCAAAAATCTAATGATGCAGTTTTAGTTCAAAATCGGCCTCGTGACTCCTTTGAGTTTTTTTCGCTAATCCTATGTATAGTATAGTGTATAGTTTGAGATTTGGCCATCCACATCCACTTAAAAAACTCAACCTGTATTGACTATTGAGCAACTACACTAGAATTGATAATTCAAAATAAGTAATTTCAATAAATCGGCAACAGCTCAAGTATCAACTTTAGCATTGTGTATTTTTTGTTGACTTTTAAGTGACCATTTGTATTAAAAATAAAAAAAGTTAATTCAAAAAATCAAAAAACCCGGCTGCTTAAAAAGCGAACTAAAAAGACGTAAGCAAGAAGAAAATAATGTTGTGCAGTCGGAGGATATATATTCGCGAGCTTGCTGACTATTACGAGATGTATCCTCCGACTGCACAGCATTATTTTCTTCTTGTTTACGTCTTTTTAGTTCGCTTTTTAAGCAGTCGGATTTTTTGTATTAACTTTTTTTATTTATAACTTTTAGTTATTTTTTTTTCGAATTAGATACATTTAAACATATAAGTGTTATATATTTTTGAAATCTCCTCGAAAATCCCTTTATTTTGATGCCCCACTCGATGGGTATGGAAGAAAAAATATGTTAACCCCCATAATATGGCGCCCAAAATCCGCCATGTTCCTTTTTTTTTAAAGGCACTTAACTAAGAACACTTGGGCGGTCAAGACCTATCTAACGATATCTTAATTATAAAAATCCGCCAAGTGGTTTGATAGATATGAGGTAATAAAGAACATTACATACATACAAACATACAAGATACGCGCGAAAAACATAACCCTTTCCTTGCAGCCGGGTAAAAACGTCCTATAAAAATATGGCATGCAATGAAATTTGAACTTTATACTGTAAAGCATAGAGTATATTTTTCCAAAATTGTATAGTTATCTCAAATTCTGAATTCAAATGTATGTAGCTTCTAGATAATTTCCCCTGTGATTCGCTACATCGTTAACTTCTATTCACGTAAAGTGGCAAGCTATTGAAAATTGAAAAACTGTTCAAATCCGTGTGTGTTTTCACTTAAAGTGCAAAGGATGAGCGGTGAGAGGAAATGTGTAGAAACCTCTTAAAGGAAAAATATATACACTTCCTGAATATAGCGTAGGTTGAAATAAAATTATCTTCATCTATACATACATACTGCAGTGGTGGCCCAGTGGTATCGGCCGCGACTTACAAGTTGTAGATCGTGGGTTAGGCAGGCGCTTTACTTTGTGTTAATAATTTCATCACCACTGCTCTCAAAAACGGTGAAGGAAAAGATCGTGAGGAAACCGGCATGTCCTAGAACCAAAAATTCGATGACATGTGACATCCACCAACCCGCTCTGGGCCCGCCCGCCCGATTGGTGGATTACGGCCCGCGTGGGAACATTAAAAGGCTGATGATGTGATGTGATGTGATACATACATACTAATAAACAAAACTTTGCTTTACCTTCTACATAAATATTTCGATGAATGGTGTCTTCTAATAAAATTTTCACGATTTACGAAAAAATTTTTACGACATCAATACACAAAGACTGTTTGAAATCTGTATGTTCATATCCCACAGCGAAAAAGTGAACGTGACGAACGCACACATTTGCCGCTCCGTATCAATTTACGGTTTGCCAGAATATTGACACAAATGTCAAAAGCCACGCCAAAAACATTCCCTATCAAACGAAACCCGGAAAAAAAATGTTTCTTTGATAAATTATGTACCTTCGGTTCCCTGCTACCCTGGTACCTTGGAAGTTAGGAATTTGGTCGCAAATCGCATCGCATAAATTTTCACTAAATATTCAGAATTTATCAAAGACGTACGAAATTCGATGTCAAAGAGTTAGAATGGTACCGTCGAAGGGCCGCGGGGGTTAGAATTTCGCAGTTCGCTTGGAATCCTTGTGATGTCGTCATGTCGCACAACACTGTGCCACTAAAACTATCATCTAGAATTCTATTAAGAAATTCTTACTGTCTACGGCGCGTCTTGTTACACAACCGATGCGACATTTTAGAGACTCTGAATTATTTATTTTGACTGATATTTCACGCTTAGTCTGGGTTTAACGCTGATTAAATAATTTGATAGTACCTAAATAAATGTTTTTAGAAATAAAATGTTTTCAGCGTCCAATTGAAATGTTACTACAAAATAAACGCCCGAAAATCAGAGTGGAAAATCGCCTTCAGTTTGCTGATATAATATGGAAGTTATTTATGAATGAAGCCAATAAGAGGTTTGTTGCATTTCAGTAGTTTAAAGTTTTGAATAAAGTACCTAACACAGATTTAAATCTAACCAGATGACGCGATTGTATGTACTTCGCGTGTAAAACGGAGAAAAACTAAACTGCCGAGCAATGAAAAAGTTCCACCCACAAAATGCCGACAAACATCTTAATTTAATTTTTTCACATTTAATTTAAAATTTGAACATAATGTTTACGTTTTTAGTTGGTAATATTCTGATGCGCTGTTAAATGTACTTCAATATTGCAGACGGCGTCATTAAGCTAGCCTTTCCCGTTTAGGCGTAATTTGGTGCTATGTCACTGGAACTTTTTCATTGCTCGTAAGTGTATGATCAATGATCTTAATTTGAGCTTTTCATTTTGCATTATCGGTACTGGAAATCCACCGAAATCTAGAAAAATGCCTTTTTATTAACCCCCGACGGAAAAGAGGTGTGTGTGAGGTATTATAAGTTTGACGTGTGTTGCTGTGTATCTGTGTATATGTGTATCTGTGTGTCTGTCTGTGGCATCATAGCGCCTAAGCTGATGAACCGATTTTGATTTAGATTTTTTTGTTTGAATGGTGACTTTGTCGAAAGTGTTCTTAGCTATGTTTGGTGAAAATCGGTTTAGCCATTCAAAAGTTATGGGCTGTTTTCTGTTTGAAACGGAGTATTTTCGCAAGATATCGTGTCATAATTACGTGTTCGATAGATTGTTGATCGAAGCGTGTCAACTACTAGATATATTATCTAGTTTAAAAAGTCCGAAATAAAAAAATATTTTTTTTTTTTTAAAAATTCTTAAAAATATTCTTTTGGCAATTTTTAATTTTTGCTTAATGAGCTGTATAGAAAAAATTGGCCGAGGCATTGGAAATGTTTTTTCATTGGTAAGTAAATTTGTTTTTAAATTGTTTTTGCAAAAGTGGCACGTTTGGTTGGTTTTCATACAGATGGAGAGACTTGCGTTATCTATGTAGCTAGATTTATGTCTGTGGTACCTACAAACAAAAATAAATATTTAGCTTTAAAGTTTCCTAAAAGCAAAGCGTACATGAAGATATTTCTCAAGCCACGTACAATATAATTATGCTGGACGAATATTTCACTCGCATATTTCGTAACACACAAGTGGCTTAAACATTAATTTTATTTCTTTTCAAGCTCGTAAGGCAGGAAATAGTGAGTGTTCGCGGAAATTAGCTACGTTGGCTACGTAATCTGTTTAGTACATAATTTCCTTTCGTACCTCGCGGAACGCTTCCTCTGTATAAATATGATTTCCTTCGAAGTGTTTATTGTTTTGTATGGCTTTTGAATGAGCTTCGTTGTTTTGTTTTGAGATGGGTGATACGTTATATGTTTTATTTATTTCATTGTCAAAAAGGTCTTCCATTCAATGAATCTATATCGAATACCAATACCTTTAAACGAGCAATTCTTGTATATATATATATATATAATCTGAATCTCGGAAACGGCTCCAACGATTTTCATAATATTTTGTATGCAGAGGGTTTCGGGGGCGATAAATAAATCTAGCTAGGTTTCATTTTTAGGGTTCCGTACCCAAAGGGTAAAAACGGGACCCTATTACTGAGACTCCGCGGTCCATCTGTCTGTCTGTCTGTCTGTCACCAGGCTGTATCTCAAAAACCGTGATAGCTAGACAGTTGAAATTTTCACAGATGATGTATTTCTGTTGCCGCTATAACAACAAATACTAAAAACAGAATAAAATAAATATTTAAGTGGGCTCCCATACAACAAACGTGATTTTTGCGCCGTTTTTTTGCGATAATGGTACGGAACCCTTCGTGCGCGAGTCCAACTCGCACTTGGCCGGTTATTAGAAAACGTCGTTTTCTCTATTTTCACCCGAGCAGAGCTCAGTCACCCAGGTACTTCTACACTAATATTATAAAGAGGTAAAGTTAGAGGTAATCTTCGAGATGACCTATCCGATTTAAATGAATCTTTTACTGATAGAAAGCAACACTATTGCTGAATGTCATAGGATTCTTTTTAATCCGAAAAAATACGGTTCCTGCGGGGTGTGTCACGGGAGCGAAGTCGCGGGAAAAAAGCTATTTTGTAATAAAGAAAGAAGCCAAAATAAAACTTTACCAGCAATACGGAATAAACATGCCAACAGTTACAACAACAACACGACCCAATTCAAAGAACAACATAATTATAGAAACATTTACTCGCCAATCGGACTTAACTCCGTGCACTACACAGTACAGAGCAAATCCATTTACCATAAGTATTAATATTCACAAGTTGAGCTATTGGTTCATTAGTGCATCGCGCACGTTTCGCACGCTGCACCGGCCGTGCCGAGGGCAATTCCTAATTAGATAACGAATTAACGTCTTCAGTGAGAACGCTGTTTGTTTTCCTCATCACGAGTGCCGTTGCACAGCGTTTGGGAAGCATTTTGAAAGCCGATCCGTCGTCTGTTGACGCCATCGCTGTAATTACGTTCTGTGTACTCCGTGTTCTCCTAGTACTCGCACTCGTCGTGACGCTAAGATGTTTTGTGGACAGTGTACGTTTCTTTTTAATTAGAAGCTTGTGTAATTATGTCGAGCTTTAAAACCGTATTTACGATACACGGTGTTAAAGGCTAGGGAAAGTTTGCCTGCTCTGTGGTAGTTTATATTAGCTTATTTTTTATTTGCTGTTTATATTTGTATAGGTGATGGCAAAACAGTTAAGGCGCAGATAGCCTTGAGTAGCTGATTTTAAAATGAGAATCACGTCTAAACGGCTAGTCGAAATTTTCTGGAAAAAATATATGTTACATTAGACCATTTTCTTAATAATTTGATCTGATCAAATTTTGAGTTTTACTCGTATAACATAGTGTAATTAATTTGTAAACTTATGTCTAAAACGGACAAAAACACGACAATCGCACCAAAACCACTGGGCGCATTTTAATGAAATCGACACCGTCTCAAAGAAAATTTAATTATCTACATTTTGATCTGAGGTATTTTTTTTAAAGTTATAGAATAACAAGGAAAGTACAAAAAACTACTAAATTTTGTGTCGTGCGGGTGTGAAATAAGTGCGCGTTTTGTTCCCTCAAGGTCGTTGGCGTTAGTCGTCGTCTTAAAATAGAGAGTATGTGAATTATTTGATTAAAGTACAATTCCTACAGATTCGTAGCATCGTAGCTGCTACGCTCGCTACAGCGTAGTACCCTACATGATTGAACTGTGAAAATGAATGAGCTTTTTTGGCATCTTTTCGGAGTTCCTTGCTAATAAGAGCTTTCTCATCAGGAATCCTTTTGCCATTTTTGTTGGATAATTCCTCGGGATGTTGACAAAGGTTGGTGTAAAAGGAAAGTAGTTTTTGATACTGAGATTCTTTTGGTCGTTGTCTGCCAGTGGCGTAACTATACCGTCTGAGGCCCGTGGCAAATTCATTGGATGGGGCCCCCATAAATTTAATTTAATTTTAATAAATAACTGAAGTAGGTAGTAGTTACCCAACAGTAATAAACTGCCGAGCAATGAAAAAGTTCCACCTACAAAATGCCGACAAACACATTAATTTTATTTTTTCACATTTAATTTAAAATTTGAACACAATATTTACGTTTTTAGTTGGTAATATTCTGATGCGCTGTTAAATGTACTTCAATATTGCAGACGGCGTCATTAAGCTAGCCTTTCCCGTTTAGGAGTTATTTGGTGCTATGTCACTGGAACTTTATCATTGCTCGTTAGTGTATTTTTGTGCATTTAGTTAAATATCTAGTAATAAAAGTTTTCAAAAGCATAGGTATTACACATTTATAATAATATAGAGCTGCGGATAGAGCTTTAGACTGAAGTGCTTTAGAGGCTGAATCAATAGTTTGTAGAATTTTGCAATGGATATATTTTTGGTCGTTGTCTGAATGTCTGCTATATACCATGCATTTTTTTTAGATTTACTAAGAATATGGATATTGGAATAAGGTTAATTCATTCATATGTTAACACCTATATAATTTCAGATATTTCCACAACTTTCTTTAATCCCTCAATCAAATTCATAGTGATACATAGCTACTTATACAGAAATTAAAACCCACGGAGTCGAGAGTTTTTTTCTTTGACATACAATTTTATTTCAAAGTCGATTCCTTCAAGAGTTCAAAGTTTATTTCTACAATATTATTCTGAAATCTAAATGTATGTGTTTGTCTTCGTAGCATTTAAGCACAACGTTAATTTGTAGATTAATTTGGTCCTTAAGCAAACAGTTATTCCGAAATGGTGTCACTAAGTGTAAGTAGTATATGTCTAAAACAATCTTGTTATCTGTTTGTGGAGCTAATTTACTCGCTCAGTTAGACACAACTTGCCTCTATGGCGGATAATTAGCAACGTTCAGCAACATATGGTAATATAAACTGATTTGTCTATTTTTGGAACCATTTAGGTGAGCAGTTTTTTTTTTTGTGATGCGTTTGCTCTTGACTCTAGTCTAGGTCAGAGGTGACTGAGACAGAGTCGACAATGGAGTGAGCTTACCCAGAAGAAGCCTGTTCACTCTAACTTTGAAGAGATTCGGGTTGTAGGCGTTCGGAAACACGGACGCAGGTAGTGAGTTCCATTCATTCGCTGTGCGCATTATGAAGGATGTCTGGAAGCGCTTGGTGCGAATTGGTGGAATGGCAACAAGGTAAGGATGGGAACTTGCAGTGCGTCTAGATGTCCGATGGTAGAAGGGGGCTGGTGGGATGAGGTCGTGGAGTGCAGTACTCATAACCGTCTTGTGTGTATGACTAGATGTATGAATGTGAGTGAAGCAAAAGAAGTTTGTAAGGATCGTAGCGGGTGGCGTTCTGTAGGTTCTGCCTACCCCCATGGGAAATAGGCGTGAGTTTATATATGTATTTATTTATTAAATCTTGTTGCTTAGTTGACTTTACCTAGAGATTATATATCAGCCACAAGTAAAATATTAAAAAACCCAACACATTTTAATTTCTTGCTACATAATTTATTTTGAAATAGACACGCTTTGATCGACAATCTATTGAACGTAATTATGACACGTTATCTTGCGATTCAAATAGTAAAACGCCTATAACTGTTGAACAGCTGAACCGATTATCATTAAACATAGCTATTGTTAGGTTTTTCTTTGATAAATACATCTTTTATTTGTTAAGAATTAAATTATTTATATTTAACATCAAATAGTACTTAAGAGTTGTTAAATTGATTATCCTAGAAAATATTCGAATGTCAAATGTCGTCACATCGAATGACGGTTGTCGATTGGAGGGGGATTGTTCGGACACGAGGCGCGTGGAGTCAGTTCGTCAGTCTAATCTGGGCGGGTTTGTAAGCAAAGAGTAATATAATGATACTTGGAAGATTGTACCGTTGACTTAAGTAGATATATTGTATGGAGATGGTAACTTAGTGTGAAATGGTAAATAAATAATAGTTCAAAGTCCAAACTGTGTGTTATTGCTGAATTACCAACTACACTTAGGTATTATCTATTCTTGAGTATTTTTCTATCCTACTGACCTACCGCTTTGTACTAGCTCTGTTGTCTATTTAGTGATCTATTACACATGAGCACTCTCGATAAAGTCACCTTTCAAACAAAAAAAAAACTAAATCGGTTCATCAGTTTAGGAGCTATGATGCCACAGACAGATACACAAACACACAGAGGTACACACGTCAAACTTATAACCCCCTCTTTTTCCGTCAGGCGTTATTAATAACTACGTCAAAATGTTTGGCATTTCGGAAACGCATATCAATCGCATAAATTAACTTTTTATGATTATTTACATAGCTGATAAAATACTAGTCATCTTTTCTGCAATAAATGCAAGCATAATTGCTAAGTGTGGGGTCCTCGGTTCGATTGCCGAGACGAGCACATTGTTTTCTTTATATTGCATTAGAATATTCGAGAGGTATCTGTCTACAAAAAAAAATCTTATCTTATACTTATACCGTAACTGGTGAAATTATTTTGCGTGTACTGAACCGTTCATCCTATCCCTTCGAGTTAGTAATTCCATACAGGCGTGGTATTGTTTATTTCGCTTAAATATTATTTCTTCAACTCCCTTGGGATTTGTTTGGAAACCTTTGAAAGTATTTTTCTATCTGGTATCGTAAAAAGTTTAAGCTGTAAATAGTTAAAGTTGAAACACAAGTTTTCTCGTAATTTTACCTCAACGGAACACTTTCCTGAACTCTAAATATTGTTACAAAAAATAGATAATCTATTTTCGGAATAATCATGTTTAAGGTCGTTATTTGATTGTGAGTACTGTAATCAATTTTGACGTAATTCGTATTTACGTTCCTAGTAAATAATATTCGATGTTATTTACCACAAATCTTAGGTATTTTTAATTCGTACCGGCTTTTCATCTTTTCATTTTCCATTACTGGCTTCCACCGTCTAATTTTGGATAGATCTAATAACTTACACGTTAGACGTCTTCCCGAGAATATATAATAAATATAAGCCCTAAAGGCGTTCGAAAATCAAGAAGAAGCCTTTCTGCGTGAAGTAATAAAGATTTATAATAAATCTGGGTGTGTCTAGACACGTCTGAGTCCCACCGTGGCTGCTCGGCTGCTAAGGATTTGTCGCGCGAATACGGCTTCTTAGAACCTTCCACCACCCACACAACTAAAGTAATCCCACATGATATTAAACACACAATACAAGGCTCGTTCCGTAGACGCACAGTGCCAACAGCCTGCAGTAAAGATCGCCGAATAATGAGCCTCCCCTTTATAGGAAGTAAGATTACGTCTGGATTCCTAAGCTCCCTGATACCCCACTTTGCCTAACAAAAGGTCAACCATGTTTTCCCGACCTAAACAAGCAATACCCGAGCAGCACTAAAAGCTTAACGTGCTTCCAGAACACGAACTTATAGTTATGGTAAATTTTATGCGCCAACTAAACAACCGGATCTAACAATCAAAGTTTGATGGCGATCTATAAAAGCGACTATTTCGAACGGTGACAAACAAACATTTTTATTCTCCGCAAGGAAAAGTCTTCAGTATTAGAACTTGTTGATACTGGTTCGAACGTTTTGATATTTTTCATCCTGTCCTCAGTGCTCACCGTCAGGTGCGACTGACTGATGATTAATGTCCTCACAGAAATGGGAGAATTGAATGAGTTTTGGCTTGATTCCGTGAAATTTATTTCTTTCAACGTGTTAATATATTACGACAGATATATTTTATTAGAAGAGTTTCCTTGAGGAAAATCGTGTCGTGATTTTGTTTTCAGTAAAATGAACATCAAGTTTGGTTGTACGATTTCCATAAAAATAATGTTTCCGACAGGAAACGTGTCCGAGTCGTAAATTGGTTACAAGAGGTAATACAATCTTCTTAATCAAAATATACAAAAGATATTGCATATCGTAACATGTCTTCATAGATTTGATAGGAGTGTGATGAACAGGAAGGGGTTTTTTTTTAGTTTTGGTATATCATTCAATAATATGGCTTCTCGCGCTCAGGGTTAAGCGGAAGTTCGTGTCAGACTTTTACTGACTAATAGCCACCCACCCGTATTCCTTCAGTTGCTAAAGCTAGGGCTGCGGAAACTCACCTTTAAATTTATCCGCGAACCAGACAGGCATTAGACCTAGCGGGCCGCGTTAGTTTTGCTGACATCTCTTTGAGACGCGCGTGGACAATACGCGCTGTCAACTCCTGGTCCTTTTCGGACGGCAAGCTACCCATTACCCAACATCCGCAAGCTCGCGCCTACGGTGGCCGGGAATCGGCTTGCGTTTCCCGATGCCCAGGGCGTCTGCTGCGGTGGCTAGGGGCATGAGGGCGTCTCCGTTCCGTCTTCTCCTTCACGAGCATTACTGCTTCGCAGAAGGAGGAGACAGCTTCCAATGCCCTCTCGGCTAGTACTAAGGCCTGGGCCGGACGCGAGAGATCACCACCACCGATCGCCTCCACGAGGACATGTGATGCTCTGCCCAAGAGGGGCAGATCTCCACCGTATGCTCCACTGTGTCCTGCGGGTGACCCACATAATCGTGACACCCGGGTGTTTTCGCCCGCCTTATCCTGAACAGCAATCTCCCGAAACAGCCATGTCCGGTGAGGACCTGCGTCAGACGGAAGGTGAGGACGCCGTGGCGCCTCGCAAGGCAATGGTCACCCCCCTGGACGCGTATCTCCAGTAATCTAAATTTATCGCGATGCGATACGTTTTGCTTTTTCATTTCATTTCATTCCAATCAACTCATACATTTAGTAAGGATCAATTGAATTCATTCACAAGTTGCCAAGTCCACCCTCTCTTATCTTTTCTCATCTGCAATCAAAAAAGTTTGTAAAAAAACGAACTGCATTCACGGCTCGAATTAAGAGAGAAAATGGAATTTTTAAAACGTCCTTTTGTGTTAAAGGAGATGAAAAGCATGTCGTTATGGTGGAGTTTAAAATAGCTAATTACGTTGGAGAAAAACTCGGCTGCGAAGTATCCTGAAAACTTCTCGGCGTGCGTTTAACTGACACCATTAAAACTTAAGTACCTACTCGTATCAGCTGTTTCACTAGTTTTTAAAGTTCTTAATATTTTTGTGTACAAAATCACACAATTCAAAAGCGTCTGCTACGATCATTAGTTCTGTGATTCTTTTTAACCTATTTTTTTTCTTCTGTTTGAGTTGATTAATCCCAGTTTGCCAGGGGTCCGACTTCCGGCTCAATTTTCCCCGTGTAATATATCATTCGATAATTGTATTTTACAGTTTCAGATTTTCACGAACTCTTCTACGGTAGAGCCGTATTAAAATCAAGTACTTGTAACGTTAAAACCTTTTAGTATTTTAATGGGAAAAATTTAATTATTTATACATAAATAAGTAGTCCCACTGCAAAGAAAAAGGGCACCCCTAGAGTCTTCTATATTTTCAGGATTAAAAGGAAACAAGATTAGTCCTTATTGCCTCATTAATAGCCAAAAACAAAGGAAAATTACAGAGAAAATATTATCCTGGATGTCTCAATGATAATAATCTCACGCTCAATAAACAGATACATATTTACGAGAATATAACTAATAACATTCTCACGCATTTTGCACTTCACTCAGGGATCCTTCAGATTGTTTTCTTCCAGAGCATTTAATTCTGGGTACTGAACCAGTATTCTCTGACCCCCACACTTCATTCCCACCACCAATTAATCTAGGGACAGGTGAGGTCACAATAAACGGACACAATGTATTTGGAGCAAGACATTGCTCTCAGCAAATGGTCTACTTCTAAATTGTTCGTTAGTTGAACTTCCACTCAAGTACTGCAATTACTTTTTATTTTCCTTCGTTATCTTGAGCCGTAAACATGAATATAAAAGTGAGTCGTAAAATAATGTAACGAGATTTTTTCATATACTGTGAAAAATGATAATACAATGTCGGCGGTGTATTGAGATTCGTTCGTGCAGACTTATTAAATTACAACCTCGCATTACCAATTAGTTTGAAGCCGTAGACAATAATAAACACGGGGAAAAGCTGCGAAGAAATACAAAAGCTTTCGTGTTAAATAAAATATTTTCGTGAGGTAGAAATACGTAGTCGCAACGAGTAACAAGATGCCTAGAAGTCTAACAAGTGGAGTATCGTTACAGCCAAATACCTAATTAGAATGTCTAAATCAAATTAGGTGTTTCCATGTAAAATATTGATATTCAGCTGTACCTACTGAAAGCCAACCTTGCCAGCTGAATAGACAATCTCTATCTAAGGTACCTAAGATACAAATCTGTGAATTAAATACTGAGTGTCTCAGGAAAAAACTCAGTTTTGTGGATGCATAAAAATTAACAAATACGAGTATATGTCAGCACTTCTAAAGATTTCGTTCTGAAGAGAGATATGGTTTCGAATGACTCTGACAGATGTCAACTTGACATAACACTATGCACTAGTTTTTGGCGCGAACAAGAGACAATCAGACAGGAGATCGAGGAAGAAGATGGCGGGTTTGATTAATTTGTGAATTTGTGATAAAGCTTAGAGAGAAATACAGTGAGAGTGACCAATTGTTCGTGAAGATCAAACTACGTGCTTGGTGGAATGTCGTTTACGTTATTATCCATTACTTAAAGTGATTAGTTAGGTATTTTGTAACCGTACATATCGAGAAAGCTGAAAGTTGCTCATTTGTTGTCTCCTCGCCCGAAAAGTCGCTCATTTGTTGTCTCCTCGCCCGAAAAGGACCCATGCGACTTTGCCTGACAATAGCATAGTCTAGTTCTCTACATATATTTATATATTCACGTTAAATTACAAAATCAGAAACTGAAGACATGAGAAAATTACTTTTTGAAAATAACATTATCCAAATGTCGTCATTCGTAGTTGAGTAGCCCAGACCTGACACCTCCAAGTTGAGTAGGAATGTTGTTGATTTCTTGTGTAATGTTTTCTTTTAATTCAGATATGGTTGATGGATTATAACTCTTTAAATAACCCCAAAGAAAAAATTCGGAGGTGTGAGGTCTAGGATACTCAACTTCAAAATCACGTTTTCATTAATGTTGTAATTTTCCCATTACTTCAGTTTCTGTTTTTATAATTTAACGTGTAAGTATATATAAAATAAATTTAATAACGTTCCCGTAAAAAGGAAGCAGTCCGTGTGCTATCTTGGTCTCGTGTTAGAGAGGAATTTTGCATTTATAGATCATATTAAAATAGTCGGTGAAAAAGCAAAAAAAAAAATTCTATGCCTTAACGAGAATATCTAAATCTACGTGGGGTCTGTCTTTTTTTAACTTTAAAAACTATTTATGGGGCTACTTACTTGGGTTGTATTTGCTACGGGGCGCCAGTTTGGGCTGATAGGGCCACCATAGGGGCGGTGCGACGTAAGTTGCTTCAGAGTCAGCGTTTGGCTTTGATATTCTTATGCAAAGCGTACAGGACGGTTAGTACTGAGGCCTTACCGGTACTTGCTGGCGTACTTCCGGTCGACCTTGAAGTGCAGCGACGTGCTGCAATGTACTATTCCGCACGAGAGACCACGGACGCGAACTTTTTAACGCGGAGTGACCGTGAGAAAATCTCTAGATTATTTAAACCACCTATTGACGTCTGGGAGGAACTTTTATCCGAATAGCAATGTAGGTGGGATAATTCTATCAAGGGCCGACATCTCCACCAATTCTTTCCATCCGTTCGCGTTCGGCTGGCCAGGACGTGGCTGGAGGTGGATCACTGTGTTGCCCAATTTCTCACAGGGCATGGTAACTTTAAAAGTAAATTGTTTTCCTTCAAGCTCGTTGCCTCGCCTTTATGTCACATCTGACTGCGAATATGTACAATCTGCACATCATATCTTATGGGAGTGTATTCTTTGGCAGAATGAACGTAATATTATGTTGAATAATGTAGAGGCTACCTCAGGAGTTGTTTACTATACGGACCTTGTGGAAACTAGAACAAATTTCCGTGCGTTCAAGCGTTTTTGCCATACCTATTATTGGAATCAAACATAGCAGCTCACAATGTTAGGACCCATTAATTATTAATTCTTATTTTTATCCGTGGTGCTAGGCAACTGGGCTTATCCCAGTTGTAAACGACCCTTTGTGCCTAGTGGCCTTGTTTGTTCTGTCTCCTGCTTGATATGGAGGGAAGTGGAAATTTATGTTTTTTCCTACTCCTCCGTTATTCTTTTCTGATTAATTTCGTTGCGGGATCCAAGACAGTTAAATTCATTCTCCGGGACTTCGTCGAGCTTCATTGCCTCGGCGCTTTTCTGGTGGTCGCCACGTTGATTCTGGCTTTCAGGAGTTGCAGTGGTTTGCGAATAGTGCGGTGGGTTTGTCCCAAAAAAAAAAAAAAATATGTATAAATATATTTGCAATTTTTTTATGCATCTACAAAAGTGAGTTTTTCCTGAGACAAGCTGTAGTTGTTACTTTGTTACGTATTTTCGGTTGGAAACTTCTTGGTTTATCATGTAACAATACAAAGTTTTTGAAACTATTTCAAGTGTTTCCTATCAAGGTAATTATGGTATTATTAATTATAATTCATAATTATGTATATTTATAACTTTTATGTATTCATAAAAAAGTTTATGTACCTACAAACATATAAAAATAATAAATACAATGATTGTTTCTTTAAAACCATGTCCGTAATTAACACTTTCTCTTTTTCTGCATCATGCAGGGTTTCTGCATGATGCATCCAAATTCAATTTTGAGTTATTACTTACAAACCAATACTCAACTTGCTTAGTGCGTCGGTTTTTTTAATGTATTGTGTTAGTAAACATTTGGTAGAAACCTCTGCGTTTATGTAACTGCGTTTGGGATTCAACGACAAAAAATCAAATTTTCTTGCATTTTTTAAATTTGGGATCCAACGAAAATACATAATAAAGTTTTGTAGGATCCAACGCCAAAAATAATAAACTGGGATTGAAAAGTGGGATCCAACGAAAATAAATCAATAGTATATAGTGTTATAATGTTCTCATAGTAAAAAGAAATTAAAAAACCACAAAAAAATACACTTGTCATCAAAAAAAAACTAAATACCTCTGACCAATGATAAGTTTTTTTTTAATCAAAAATATAATAAATTCCATTTAATTACGGATATTAGTGTTTCAAATTAAAATTAAATTTCGTTAGCTATCGTGTTTTGTTCAACAGGCATGTTTTTTACTCTATAAGAAGAATTTGTAAAATGTTAGAAAAAAAGACGTAAAACAAAAATTAACAAAAAAGTTTATTTGTATTTCCTCTCCAGGCTCTAATGACTGCTACCATGTGGTTCCTCATGGAACGGATGAGAGTCACAATCTTATGTTGTGGGATAGTATTCCACTCTTCTTGTGTAGCTGTTTTAAGCTGGCCAAGCGTTTCCAGAGCAGGATCTCTCCCTCCGACTCGTTCCTTCAACTCATCCCACAGGTGTTCTATGGGATTCATATCCGGGCTTCTTGCTGGCCAGCCCATTACCGTAATACCAACTTCGCTCAGGTATTCATTTACAATGCCTGCGGTATGAGCCCTGGCATTGTCCTGCATAAAAATGAACACTTCGTCAGTAAATTGTGCGTAGGGAGCACATGAGGCACCATCAATCCCACCGCACTATTCCCAAACCACTGCAACTCCAAAAAGCCAGAATCAACAGTGGCGACCACCAGAAAAGCGCCGAGTCAATGAAGCTCGGCGAAGTCCCGGAAAATGAATTTATCTGTCTTGGATCCCGCAAAGAAATTAAGCTCGAGACACTCTTCGATTTAGCGTGACCAATTTAATGACGGTAAGCGAGGTCCAGATACAAAAGCAAGTTCGGTTTTTCCATCGGCGCTTATGCCTCCCCAAACCACCACTGAACCGCCACTGTAACTAACTCTTTCTTTCATGCTGCACTGTGCAAAACGCTCTCCTCTCTTCGATACTCCTTCTTTCTTCCATCGCCGTCGTTACCATACAGCATGGACTTACTCTTGTCAGAAAAGAGAACTTTGCTCCATTGAAGGTATGACCAATTTAAGTGCTCACGTGCAAAGTTAAGGCGTGCTCTTCGGTGGTCTACCGTTAATCTTTGGCCATTAGCTGGTTTATGAGGTTTCAGTCCACGTTCCGCTAATCTTCTTCTAAACATAGAATCGCTCACAGTCAAACCTGCAACCTCACAGAGCCGCTGCTGCAATTGAATAGACTTGCTGTAATTGATAGTGACGATTATTTAGAGAAACTGATGCAATGTACCGGTCATCTTGCTCAGACGTGACTCGATAACTACCATATCCTAGACGGCGAGTAAACATGCTAGTCACCCGATAGCGCTGTTACACTCTATTGACAGGAGAGGCTAGGATGCAATCGTGCAGCCATAACACGCTGACTATGCCCTGAATTCAGCAACGCCACAACTTGGGCGTCTGCCGTGGGTGTGGTCGTGGGTGGTGTCCATATTTGTAAGGCAAAAATCCCTTTGGTAGGCTGGCACAGAGCTTAGTTCACAATCATTATTAACAGAAACGATTTTTTTTGCAAAGAAATGTGTTTAAATGCAGAAATTTCGACGGAATACCCTTTGAAAACAACCTCTACATTCATTTATTAAATAAAAATTTGAAAATTTATATTCAATTTTGTTACCGTACCATTGTGTAGACTAAACTGCCAGCTATTTAATGGCGTATTTTTTTAATGATATCGGTCCTCTTTTTTTTTAATTGCCGCCTACATAGTACTTGCAGTACTGTTTTGATTTTTTTGACGTGATGTGTAAGTTATGTAATAGACGAGGAAAAAAAATACTCGTCGTTACCATGGTGTGACAATCGATTGTGACGAGGAGTCGGGCATGAACTTATTGAGCAAATAAGACTTTTTAATTTAAAATAACAGTGAAAAATACGTGTCTCACTGGTAACTGCTTAATCCTGCGGCTTCGCTTCCCGTGGCCTATCCCACGAAACCGTGTATTTTCGGGATTAAAAGTGGCTCATGGCACTCATTGATAGTGTGGTTATCTTTCAGTGAAATATCCTTCAGAATCAGATTATAACTTACGTTTATTTGAGCTAACCAATCACGAAGTTCGCACTTTGCTAGATTTTGTAGCACATTTTCGCATTTTCGAACAGTAACAATTTTTTTATGTCCTACAACTTTATTACTCTCGTAGCTGCATGGCGAGTTTTAGTTTGTGGGATTCTATAGATAGGGGTTTTTTACGTCGTGCAAACAGTTTATTTGAACTTTTTGTTAGAGAATTTTCAGTTACAGCTTGGAGTTTGACTTTCGGGCTATTATAGTAAAGCTTTTACCACCAACGTGACGTAATAAAGTTAATTGACGAAATGGATTTGAATAAAAAAATTACTTATCATCATCGTCAATCTTCCGGCTTCCCTCGAGCCATCATTCGAACACATACACCAATATTCTTGGAAAGGAGAATTAAAAGCCCTTTTGAAGGAAACTGACTTCAGTTTACTCGACTCAGTCTTCATGACAACGAAAAAAAACCCTTGGTTACTGCCAATAAAATAACAAGTTATAGGTTATAGGTTAGGGTAAGTTATAGGTAGTTAAGTTATAGGTTAGGGCTGATTTGATTGAGGGAGGATGACTCGAGGTTGAGTCAAGTGGAGAAAATGACTTAGAATATAATTGTCATGTATTACGGCTACTTTTACTGTCACTTTTTTTTTAACTGTACTGCTCTTCCTGACTCAGCAAGTGAAACCCCACTCTCAGCAGTTTTCCTAGCAACCATTAGGGTCTGATCCGCGTCCGTGAAATTTCGGTTCCGAAGTAGCCGTAGTACGTCTTGTAGGGAAGCTTACGCACTACATCCGAAGTCTATCCGTCATAATTCAGAACATTTTGAACTCGGAAATCAAATCACGGACAAGGATCACGGACATGGACGTGTAGTGTGTAACCGCCCTTTATACCACTGATGCAGTCAGTACCATAATGACATATTTGCCTACATACAACGACAATTTCCCCAAGATATATATAGACAGTAATAAAGGCACAATAAGCACATTTCCTGCGGCAATTACCCTTCGTCTTAATACGAGCACGTTCTTTGTTAGTTTGCTTCACAAAATTCTGTCATAACACCCGGGCCGTCATTAGTTGAGAGTGGATGCTCTCGTTATATATGTACTTATATTTTACGACCGGCCTGGCGACTGTTACAACTTACCCTTTAAATGCAACCGTCATGATATAGGTTTATCTTATAGGCAATTGATTGTCTATAGGTAATGTTAAGTTGCTCGTTAGTTCCTACAATAATCGTGGATATTTGTTTTCCGTGTTTTTGCCCACACTAGGAGTTTCTCCTGTATATATTTGATACATCTTTACGAATTTGAAAATAAAATCAACGCATAAATGAAATTGCAAGCTGTCCAAACTGCTGCTGCTGTGGGTTGGAATAACAGCAGATAAAAAGTACCGGAGTTAGCAATATACATAGGTCGCAGACTTAGCAAATTGAGGGGACTCCCAAAAGCGTGGTTCAGCGCGTTCGCGGTGAGTGCTAACGCACGCCATAAGCGGCATTGGAGGACACCATGGAGTTTTAGTGGGTTGGAGTCCCACATAACTGCACCATCTCCCTATGGTAGCGCAGTATGCTTGAGCATTCCTCCAAGCTAAAAAAAAAAAGATATTCTTCCGAAAATATTTGTCGAAGGATCGATAGCTATAGCCAGCGAAGCAGACGAGGCCCAAATAGTAAATATGTTTTTCTCAAACATGCTTGGAAATGTGATCATTATTTTGTCAACCTTCTTCGAGATAAATCGAAATTGCTATACTGGTCAAATACATGCGCGCAGCGGCCGGCAAAATTTGTATGAAAATCCATATCTGTCGTGTCTAGCGGCCAAATAAATTCCATAGTAAACTCATATCTGTCGTGTAGTTTCAAAATGGAACGATGTTTTACTCCGAAACATGGCAACCAAGGAGGTAACTTAACAAAGGTTTTATTTAAATTTCGAACTGGCTTGCAAATAGAACGCTGTTTATTGAAAAAAAAACGAAGGAACACTTTAAAGCGGGAACAATTATTGTTGTTCGTCATTGATTTTGACAAAATGAGTTCTAGGTACTACTTAGTTTTAATTTCCGCGCATTATTTGAGAAAAGTACTATACAAGCCTTGGCCACAACTAGGCATTGATGGACTTACGTATGTGTGCCTCGGCTTCGCCTCGGCCCACATTTACACGTTCGACCATCAATGCCCATATTGCTGGCCGCTGCAGGAATGTACTAAACCAATGAATAAAATTACGGTAAAACGCGTCTATTCGTCAATTGTTAAAAAGCAAATAGTCAAATTAACTCACCATATTATTTCACAATTTGTGATGCTAACAATTGAAGAAAAAGCGATATCAGTGAAATTTAAAACCATAATCATTGGTTCAGATAATTACGGTTAAAAAACTGGGCCTTAGAGTGGAGATCGCGAATCGTCAAGCTAGGTGAAGGACCAACGACCTTAAAAGGCTAGGGACAGACTGTATACGGAAGGCGCAGGATCGGGTGTTGTGGTAGAAGCATAATATATACAGGTTGGGCCAAATAACCGTGAATCAAACGAAACAGGGCGATATTTGGGGCTATTTGCAGTAGGTCATAAAGTACTTTTTTTTCTCCTTATAATCCCAACTATCGGCCTGTTCCGTTTGATCCACGTTTTTTTGCCCACTCTGTATACGTCCAGCAGTCGACTACGGCTGGCTGAGTTGATTGATTAAACAACCGCTGACCACGTTGATAAACGTTTAAACGTCACATGATTTTATGTTGCTAAACGAATATTAAAAATGCTGTGATAAAATACAGTTGAAATGAAAAATGTATTAATTGACAAGCCGACTGCCCACAATTTGGTCGCCGCACCAGTAAAAATATTTGTTATGCCCTACAGATATTTATTCGCAGTGTTTGTGCCGTGGAAAGGGAATCCCGAAGTTCGAAGTATACATTTATTTATTTATTTATTGGTTTATCCTCGCACTGAACGCCTTGCAGCAATTACACCAATGGAGCCCAATCTCATAATAAACTCACTATAAAGTCTAGGTTTCCTCACGATGTTTTCCTTCACCGTTGCAAGCAATGTCCAAGATAAACTTAGAAAGTACATATGATATGAAAAAGTCACATTGGTACTTGCCCGGATTCGAACCCACGACCTTAAGCACGAGAGGCGGAGTCTTAGCCACCGCGATATAAAACAAACCACATTTAAACGGATGATTTAAACATGGTTTATTTTGCGAATAAATAAATTACTAATTGACTGATTCGATAATCTAGGGTCGTGCGCTACTGATGAGAGATACAAAGTATTATTTGGTATTTCCATCTCTTATTTTTGAGTTGCAGTCCAGAAATTGGATTGGGTCCGGTTGTCGCCAATATAGGCATTAGGCCCCCACGATATGGGTCTTAACTGGTGAAATATGTTGTAATTTTTGTTGGTTTACCACTGCCTTGCCCTATATTGGTGTGTCAGCTTGCAAGCTTCTGCCAACGGTGTTGCCCGCGTGAAAAATGTTTTCTTATGTTAGCTTGTTGAAAATTCATGTGCTTATTTAAAATAAATATTGCACATATTTTTAGTAGTTTTGCGTTATTTAATAAAAATAAGTCCTGAATTCTACTAAAACGATTTGGTTATCATGAAAGTTTGTGTTAAAACAAATATTAATTTGTTTTAAATTGTTAAATCTATACAATAAAACATGGTGATTTTTGGAACATGTTTAGTTTCTTATATTTCTTGATATTTCTCATTGTAAGTAGCTCAATGCCGATTTCCGGACAAAATTTCGTGTTTATTTTCCATTGGCTGTTACTGGTTTTTTTCCTCGGTCTCAACGAGGAAAGGACAGCCAATCACAATTAATCACCATTGAGCTATGAAGGATTGTGGATCATTAGTATCAGAATAAATGGTAATATTCCGTAAAGCTGATAAAAAAGTAATACAATTATTTGATGAAGTACAGTCTTTGAATTCTTATATCGGAAATAACACTTATCCCAAGGGAACATTATACCTGGATGAAAAGTAGGCTATGTGCTCTTCCAGACTATAATTTATGTCTGTGCCAAATTTTATCCAGATCCTTTCAGCCGTTCTAACGTGATTGAGTAACAAACACACACATCCATCCAAACTTACTACTAATATTACTAGCTGTTACCCGCGACTTCGTCCGCGTCATACTCGTAAAAAATATATTTTTATTTTTTTAGTTTCCCGCCGGAACTATGTATTTTCTCGTGATCAAACGTAGCCTTTGTTACTCGTTATTACATCAGCTATCTACCAGTGAAAGTCCCGTCAAAATCGGTCCAGCCGTTTCGGAGATTACCCGGAACAAACAGACAGACAGACAAAAATCTAAAAAATTGCTTCTTTGTTGTTAGTACCGTATATAATTTCACGTGCATTCAATAAAACGTTGTTACATAAAGACACTTCAATTTTATTTATTTGTATAGATTATAGTAAGATTAGTATGTTATGTTTCCAGATGGGCTAGAGATGGGTTTTAACCTAATAATAAGGCATTTTTGCCCATTCCTGGTCATGTTACATTACTACACAAACATCCTACATATTCTGCACATACAGAACAAAGTGACCAGTGTAAGTAAACGATTACCACTACGATAAATCTCGCCGCTTGTTCAGCAAGTCGTTTAGTAGCTACGGGTACAAATGTCGTGTTCCGGCGTTCAGTTACAAGCACCCTGTAGTAGATGGCGGCAATTTGCTTGCATTCTACTTCAATGAATTTCCATAATTGTGTGAGGAATTAAGAATAGGATTGGTAGTATGGTAACAGTACATTATGGTACAAGTGTGTAATGTTGGTGATTACCACTGAGACGCCATTGAAACCCGAGCCGTCAGGAGAGCCGAGGACGGTAATCATCAATACACATTATACGAGGTTTTTCAACACACTTGTGAAGAAAATAATACTACAAAATCATTTTCAACATTGAATACGAGTTGTGAATTTTTTTTCGCAATGGCGGGAAAAAAATAATCAGTTTTCCAATGCGCGTGCATCTAAAAATGGCGATCGGCCATAGACTATAAGAATGAGGTTTATTTTTTTTGGCTTTTCGCGGATATCGTTAGAAAACAAAAGTTATATTTGAGTGAAAGTTTTATTTATTAAACACGTACAAGTTGAAATTATCTATTTAAATACGAAGTTGCATGAAATGAGCAAGCAATAGGTACATTAATTTATTTGTACTATTGAGCACGATATTTTTTGTACCGAAACTTTTTTAAGAACAAAGCAACTCAAACAATTGAATTAAAAAAAATATTCTATAACTAACTTGTGAATAATAGCAATGAAAAAGTCACAGTTTGATTACAGGTGTCATTATGTGCCTAATTACGGTGAAATTAGAGCCACTTTATGAGCAAGTGTGTTGGTAAAGTGATTTTTATTATCCAGGAATTATTGGAATACCAATCTGTTAGTGTTCCACTGCAGGCTGCAGGGCAAAGGCACAGATAATATAATACTAACATACAGATGCCTTATTCCATACAATACAACCGTGCCGACGTAACTAGCGTTTTTCATCTGATTACCTATACTGATTATTTTTTGTATATCGATCGCGATCGGTTCCGTTCCACGGCGATAGATAGATCACCATCTATATCCGTGGAATGGAACCGAACGCGATCGATGACCAAAAAATAATCAGTATAATCAGTACAGTACGTCGGGACGGTTTCTTTGTATGGGTTGAGACACCACTGGCAAAAGCATCTTTTTGTACAGAGAAGGCACGAACTTTAATCACCAGGAAATATAATATCCAGCAATAAAATAGAGTTGTGTTAGCCTCAGATAGAACCCAACTTTCTTTATGTTTGTTCTTAGTCAACTTTCTTTATCTGTAAAAAATCTTTTATACAAAAATTACAACTGACTTCTAAACTAAAACACTACAAAGTGAAAAATAACTTCAATTTCGGAAGTCGGTGTTCCTGTTTTCATTTCTTATTTTTTTATTTTTCACTTTTTAGTTGTGGTACATAATGGACCATTATTTTTTTATTTTTTTTTGAACTGTTCACACCTGCGTACCCCTTTAGAGCGTACCAGTGTGATGTTATGTTATGAAATGTTGTAAACAATAAACAGACATGCGATTGCAGCTATCCTGACTGATTTGCCGTCATTTATTGAAGAGTTCTGATCTTCGAAGTTTTTCATCAGATCTTGATAAAAATTAAATGAGATTTTGATAAAAATTGAATGAGAGAGAATATGACAAGCACCAGCGTTTGAATAAAAAAAGAATCATCAAAATCGGTTCACCCAATAAAAAGTTCTGAGGTAACACACATAAAAAAAAATACAGTTGAATTGAAAACCTTCTCCGTTTTGCGAATTCGGTTAATAATCAGTTTCCCCATTGCCCCTTGCAACCCTCCCCTAAGGGAGAGTACTCTCCATATGTATGAAGTTTTGTCGTCAATAATATGATTACAAATCAAATTAAGTACAAATGAAATTCAAACTTGAAGAAAGGGGTGAGCTATGAAAAGTTAATGTATTTTAACCTACTAATTTGCAAGCAGTAGAAATAAGTTCCCTATCTGAACTCAATAGGGCACACGGTTGGCGTAGTGGTTGAGCGATTGGCTGCTGCGCTGCGTGTCGCGGGTTCGATTCCCGCACGGAACATATATTTGTATGACCTCCAGATAGTTAGTTGTTTCGGCTCTGATTGTTGTGTATGTGAGTTTATATGTTTGTAATCGCAGGAAGAAATTCCTAGGGAGGGGCAAAATTTTACAAAAAAAAAGAAAAATATATACTTGTGCCCGTTGTACAAAGAAAAGCCATAAAACGAGTGCAAAATTTTAAAATAATAAATAGTTAAGAGCTGTTCTAGATTCAAATAACCTCAAGAAATAAAACATTTATCAGCAAAATAGTCGAGATTTAAGTTTAGACTCTAAAACACCCTCTCTTTTATATAGCAGTTAGCTTAAAAATTTCATATACCGCTATAAAACTCGGTAATATCTCTCGAAAACTGTGGGTAGTCGAAACAAAAATCTGAGAAAGCTTTTAGTATACATGTTTGGAACCCAAGTGATGTAAATTTCGGCACTTGGAGGATATACAAGTGACTTGCAAAGCTTCCAGAATACATCTAAAAGGTATGATAGCTATGGAGCTCCAATTTTATATTTTACATAAAGACTTGAGTTGGAAAACAAAACATTTTTGTTAGTTTGTTGCTGCAAGATTTATTGTTTTTATGAGCTGACTGAAGAAGTAAGCTATTCTCTATTTTCTGCAGCACTGTATGGTAATGGATTAAAATATGAGCATTAGACTTCAGCATCAAAAGATGTTTTTGTTACTTTTTCGTAGATGTGCCTTTTTAGGGTTTATTAGATGTATTTTTCACTAAAGGCACGGGGTCTCATTGCTAAGAAAGAAAATTTGGTTTAAATAAATCTCACTAGATGGCGCGATATGCACCTACATCTGTTATTGAATGTGTGTAAAATTATTATTTTCTGAAATTGAACATAAAAAATGTATGTTCTTGTTTAATCAACTCTCCTAAGTACACAATTATGAAATATTGGGTTCTTAATTCACATTTCAAAGATTACTTGAACGGATCATTTAAAATTGATGCCAATAGATGGCGCATTTTTAAATTTCTTAGGCATTCCACTCGATTGTTGAAATTTGCATTGTAACACATTTCGGTGCAAAAAAAAACTGTAAAAGCGTGCAAAAAATACTATAAAACGAACCTTTACTGTATTTAAAGAAAACAATATTCACGAACTTAGTAAACCCTTTTACTTGCAAGTCGCTGCTAACACCATCTATCTATCACCGTAAAACAGAACCGAACGCGTTCGATATACCAAAAATTGCCAGATTAAGCAGATGAAAAACGCTAGTTACGTCGGCACGGTTTCTTTTTATGGGATGAGGTATCTGTATGCTAGTATTATATTATCTGTGCTAAAGGATTGTAAATATAGTAGATGCTATCCTATAAGACACATTGCTATCGAAGGAGACAAAAGGGAATTCAAATAAATGATGCCCCAAAGTAATGTTTTCTCCTCACCCAGTAATTTATAACTTCTTAGCAGATAAGAAAGCTTTCAACGCCATTTACATAATAATATCCGAAATTCAATTGACCCTCACAACTTATGCGGAATGACAAGTGGTCGACATCTTTTAAATATTCGTCTTCATACGACGCGACGATGGAAATCTCATTATTGGAAATGAATTTTTCCTCACTGTCAGATAGGCACCGAGTTCCCACGTGCCGTCCCAATCTTAATACGTAAGTTACGTCACACTAAAGAGGTCACGCGAAGCCTTTTCAGTAAAAAAAACCTTCGTATAAACTGAACATATATTTTACATTATTCTCTCTCGCCACTGAAACAACGGCTCCTCAATACACGGACACTTTTCCCCCGAAGGGGACTCTAGAAGTTTATTGACATTTACTTTCCGAGGGTAAACACGACAGGGTTGTCTGTCTCGACTTGACTCGCCGCATAATGCGTCTCTTCCACGCCACCTACTTACAGACACGGGTTATTATTTATCACCAATTCATTCTTCCAATATTCTCTAGGTACATAAACGATAGGGTAACTCGACCCATATTGCGTTTTTGCATACTCAACGCATGGGAAAAGCTGTATTATAAAGAGCTCGAGTTTCGTTCAGCATGTATACACTTTATAGTTATATACTCTGCTGTGTACTGCTTATTCTTATCTATTTTACTGCTGTATTATGTTACAGATTTTAGTGTGTTTTTGGGATCAGTTCTGAAATCAAAACCTTTTCCCGGATTTCCCAATTTTCTTTTATGGAGCGGAACGCAGGTAACCGTAGGTGATACTGGATATTGTGTTGGTAGATAAAATGGTATGAGTTCAACAAGCAAACATGAATGTAAAATAAACATTGCATCTAGAAATATGCATTTTGTTATCAAAACGTATATTCCATAGCAAAACTTTTCCATTTTTCCGCAGGTTGTCTTAAGAAACTAATTAAAAATTTCGCTTCACTTAAAACTTACCGCAGCCGCCGCTATTCGCAACTTCCTTGAATTGATAAAAAAACTTTTTGTTGATCCTCCGTGTTATTCGAACGACGGCGAGGATTTCCTCGTCGGATTTCCCCGCAGAATGGAGGGCTAAAACAATGTGTTCGGATCAAACTAGCTCGAGACGGAGGCTAATGCAATATGTATCAGCTCTCAAGTGCAGACCAAGACTAGCCGAAGGCCAAAGTATCCTTCGGGAAGTAACTACTTTTTATTTATCTGAAGTAGCTATTGAATTCACCGAAACGCAGGTAAAGTTTCAGAAAAATAGACGCGTTTGTTTTGCTTGACCGTACTTTGTGATCCCGGACACATTCATTTCGGTTCTATTGAGGTTTTGATGATAATAGAGAACATAGACAAATTATATATGGACAGAAAAATATTATGTTGACTAATACTATCACATTCAGACGTTGACAAGCGAAAACTAAATAGATGTAACATATTCCGTATCCATAAATCCCGTGTCGTCATCTGTGCGTCTAGCAGGCCGATCAAGGCGCAGATCTATTACGTTAGAGTTATCCGTAATGTTACAAGACGCTGACTTAGCAGTATGCATTGCTATTCGGCTATTCGGCCTCGTAACGTACCTATCCGGAATGTATTTGGCTCCTGAACATCGCTTGGCTCGAGTACAAGTGGGACAATAACAAACGGAGCCGCCATAAAGTGGCAGTGTCAATTCCAACTTGTGCGCTTTTTCACGAGTCTAGACACATTAACTAGCCATTGTGTAACATTTTTACATTAATGTGCTGAATCCACTGCAGTTTGTACTCAAAAGAGATACGAAAGTTGCTACAATGTTTTTGATGGGATCCCAGTTAATCTACTCCCTGAAAAGGTTCAACTTTCTCGTAGTTTGGTTTATTCCACGAAATAAACTAGATTGTTCGTTGTTACGCAATGCTACAATACTCCCAAACTCGCGTAAAAATAGGAGCATTATTAGCACCACCAATATCACGTTTACCTTTGCCAACTGCGAAAACTTTTTGTCCAGCTTATTCCGAACACAACTGAGGGTTAAACTTTTTGTGAGTACAAACATGATTTGACAGATTGAAATCTATATCACCGTCGGGGCTGTCGCCGGCTGATGTACCTAACCGTGCGCGAGATGATTGAGATCAAATCGAATGATTGACACATCACTCACTTTTCCTCATTTCCTTATTCTTTCGTCTGTTTCGATTTCGGTTTGAATGCTGTCACGACTCACAGTGTCACCCGCGATACAATATTGCGAAAGCAGGCAAATTGAATTTGTGTGTCGAATACGGAAAACTGTAACATTCACCTCTTTTATTTGCATACAAAACATTTAACCAGCAGGCAGTAAAATCCATTGTTTGTACGCGACAAAATATTTTTGATTCATAAAATTTCATTACCAGTATTTCCATAGGACTAACTGGAGAAGAATGGCGCATCATTAAGCGTCCATTTACACATAAATTAGGCCACCGGAACTAAAATAACGTTCTATGTTGCGTAGGCTGGTGCGGGTTGGCATCGAATTGTGATAGGAGCTGGTTTCGTTGCCAAATTGCCCTGTCCGCTTATCATCTGGCTTACGTATAGCGCTCCAGTAGCACCGTGTGCCGAGATACATTTTAAAAATTTGAATATAGACGAGATTTTGAGACGAACGCCTTAATTCGCGTATGTGTTGTCTAGCGAGGCCTATTTGCGTGTGACCTTACATTTGTGTTATAAATTTAGAGATTTGGTGACACTGTTGCATTGTTACGTAATGTGGGTAACTAGGTCAAACGTTATTATAGTGCCAGTTTTGAAACAGCCGTCCCGAATACTAAAGAGCCCAATAGAGTCTGCATTGTTGATAGTTGCGTTACCGTTCTAAAAATCACAAAACTGTTATATTCCCTTCACAAAAACCACAAGCATTGAAAATCTAAACTTCAATCAATTACGGAAACAATCAGCAGAAGCGGATTTTGATCCTCCAATTTTGATATCAAGGTTTTCTATTGCACCACTGCCTAAAAACGAAAGCCCGCATGCGGCGCGCCGGTGACGGGTGGCCTAGCCATGCATTTAAAAAGTCACTGAATCACTGCATATTTTTTACAAATTTGTTGAAATTTCCAGGCCACGGAGCTTGAGGGAACCGATGACTTGGAAAACATTGGTCTCCTCGCTCGATTTGCACTGCAAATTGATTTTTATGTGGGCTGGGAAGATTCTTCCGTTGGTTTGTCATACGCTATTCATCAACTGCTAGCTATAGTTGCTGCAATTTGTCGTTAGGGGATAGCAATGGTTTGTTACGTGCAGATACGAAAATAAATAAAATGGTATGGTTTGTATTTGTTTGTTAGTGTTATTGTTTTTTTTTATTTTTATCACCTCACTAACTTTTACGCTTAGCTCTCTTGGCCTAGGTGTAGGCCCCCCGGTGGGTTCCCGCATTGTCGAGGCGGGGGGGCTCAGTAACCGTGGCTCGGTCAGGGCTTTTTCCGATAAGCCGACGACGTAGCGGCCAACATGTAGGTTGCGGCGCTGCCTGGGCAACATCGCAACTGAGGCGGGCCGTGATGTCGTATGGGGTCTCCCAAACCCATACGATATCACGGCTGAGGGTTGGAGGCCGCGGCGGGAGAGGAGTGCCGGTATTGCACTGCGCTGCTCTCCCTACCTTCCGCGGCCTGGACGGGGTCGCCACCGTCTGATGGCGGACGCGGTGGGGCCGCAGGGGAAGAGGAGTGTCGGTATAGCGTTGGCCGCTCCCCCTATCCCCTGCGGCCGAAACATGGTAGGTGGCGGGGCCATTGAACTTGACCCGTCACAAGGGGACCAAGGGTGCCATACACGGGGTCGTCTGGCACCCATGTACTGGTTTGGTCCCTGGCGTGGTCACGGCGCACAGTGTGTTCTGGTGCGCCGGTGATGGGGGGTAATCCCCAGAGGAGGGTCCGGTGACGGACAGCGGCGGGTTCGCGGTGTGTGCTAACGCATACCCGTGTTCCCGCCACAAGCGGCACAGGAGGACACCGTGGAGTTTTAGTGGGTTAGAGTCCCACATAACTGCGCTATCTCCCCGTGGTAGCGCAGTATGCATGAGCATTTCACCATGCTAAAAAAAAAAAACAAAAAAAAAGGTTAGGATAGGATAGATGGACCCCTTTTTCGCAGTTAGACTCGCATTTGGTCCGTTTTACGTGCAGGCCTCCTATCTGTGAGAGGGAATGGGCCGTAATCCACCACGCGGGCCCAATGCATGTTGGTGGATGTCACATGTCTTTGAATTTTTGGTTCTAGGACATGCCGGTTTCGTCACGATGATTTCCTTCATCGTTTTTGAGAGCAGTGGTGATGAAATAATTTACACAAAGTAAAGCGCCTGCCTGGGTTCGAACCCACGAACTACAACTTGTAAGTCGCGGCCGTTTCCTCTCTCTCTCTTGGCCTATCCCACTAAATGTTTATATAAGTGTAAGTATTTTTAGCATTTTCAGTGATAGCCTTGTGAAAACAAGCGATTTTACGTCTGTTTAGATATTGTGAGGGCTCCTCACCCATTTAGAGGCAACCTCCTTGCTTATTATAAAACTGGCAACAGGTAACTATTTAATTTTGGAAGGTGATAGATATCAGAACGCTAAGAAAATATTTGAAATGTTAAGGTGGGAACAAATTATCGGACGCGGCTGACGGACGCGACTTACAGCCGCGACTGATATGTGTGCACAGTAGGTTCCGAGCGCTTATTCCATAGATAATATAGCTCATTCAACGAAGATTATATTTACGTAGAAACATGTCGAGTAGTGAAAGTGAGGACGCAATTCTCTACTGCGAACACACTCTATAAGTTTTTCTTCCTTTTTTATTTAAAACCTTTTACTTAATATCGCGTAGTCAAAGTTGTTCTGACGCCCGGACGCGTCCCGCACCCCGTGCACACCGTCACCGTCGTTTTCGGCTGACACAAACATCCAGCGAGCCAGATCTCTATCGGACGTCCGAAAGCCCAAGGTCACGTCCGCGACTTACGTCCGATAGTTTGCACAATGTAATGTACATTCATTACACAGATACTCTATAAGTCGCGGCTTTCAGTCGCGTCCGTCAGCCGCGTCCGATAATTATTGTTATTAATATTTAGCATTTTTAATAAAAATATAAAGTATCAAAGTAATTTGACTCTTTAATTCAACGGCCTTTGGCTACCCCTTCACAATGTACCTAATATATTTTCCCAAAGTTCTGAAGTACCTATGTATATTCTACAAGTACCTGTGTATACTTTCAGAAACCCTAGTGATATAACAACCACTACCTAAAAAGAACGCTAGTAAAACCTTGTAATACGACGATATATACGTCGTTTGAAAAAAACCTGAACCACATACTCGCTTACCTCCATATTATTATGTTAACAAAGATTTCGCCTTTAAGTCTGGATTGCTGCGCTCCTTTTGAAGGGCCAAGTTGGGTCGAGCTCGAGCTTCCGCCGGTGGAACATAATCGCAGGCGCTTTTTGTGCTTTACTCAGTTGCTTTACAAAGAAAAACGTATGCCTTGAAAGCCTTGTAAGCCTTGCTCTTAGTATAAAACGTAGGCGTTTTTCTATAAATCTGTAATGCACCATATAACTGAGTTCATTTTATTATGCGTATTTTACGTTCTTCTAAGTACAGTTTAATTTACCGGAGTACGGATGCGTGAATGATTGGAACATTTTTAGGGCTGCAATTGGCTTATTAATCTTTTTGCCGAAGGTATATAAATTTTTACCATGATTTTTAATATATTGTAGCTTATGGAGTTTAATGCCAGTAGGGTGCGCAGGTTTTGTAATCAGCTTATGCGTGTAAGCAAATTAGTTTTTATATGGTTTCTGAAGATACCTAGCGTTGTGTTTGTGTATATGCTAATATGATTGCAATTGCAAGCCAATACTTATCCAGAGTATTTTTGATGGTAAAATATTGAATATCTCTAAGAAATTTTTTATCATCGAATGATGAAATTCTTATTTTGTTAAACTTTTGAGTTTCTGATGATGACTTTATAAAAAAAACCTGCCAAATGCGTGTCAGACTTCAAAATTAGAATATAAGCCGTCAGAATTATTCGTAAGCAATAGGCGAGTGACCTTAGTAACACTTTTTGTGAGGAATGTCTCGAGCTTGGTTATAGATTTCTTCGTAAACAGATATTACCCGGCGTTGGTTAGCTTAAGGGCTTATTACACTACACCTAAATCATTCCGAAGCAATAAGGTCTATATTATGAGAACCCTAACTTCCTAACAGCTATTACACTACCCTAAATTAGGGCTTAGGGCCCTGAATACCGTGTAGTGTAATAAGTCCTTAAATCTCTTGTCATTTCTAATTAGACTAGACTGTCACACTGTCATTCAAGGGCTTATTACACTACACGGTATTCAGGGCCCTAAACCCTACTTTAGGGTAGTATAATAAATGTTAGGGAGTTAGGGTTCTCATAATATCGACCTTATTGCTTCGGAATGATTTAGGGACCCGGTATTCAGGGCCCTGAATACCGTTTAGTGTAATAAACCCTTTAGCTTATCACTTGCAGCATCTTGCTGTCGAGGCTTGCGTCGCGCGTAGGCCCATAGCAGTGGCTTGCCGCCCACCCGCATCTGTCTTCTGTGCTGTACATTTGACCGCAAAATCAAGTTGGTTGTAATATAAATTGCGTCTTTTTAGCGAACTAAAAAGACGTAAATAAGAAGAAATCATGCTGTGCAGTCGGAGGATCCATATTCGCGAGCTGGCTGACCAAAACCAGATGTATCTTCCGACTGCACAGCATGATTTCTTCTTGTTTACGTCTTTTTAGTTCGCTTTTTAAGCAGTCGGGTTTTTTGATATTTTGAACTAAATTTTGTTATTTATAACTTTTAATTTTTTTTTTTCTAATTAGGTACATTTAAACATATAAGTGTTACTTCTTGAAAAACTTTATGATGATACCCCACACGATGGGTTTGGAACAAAAAAAGAAAATTGGCCCCCTACAATATGGCGCCCAAAAGCCGCCATTTTTCTATTTTTTAATTTTATTGTAGCCAGTGACACTCGCAAGGTTAAGACGAATAGATTGACGTATGTATCATCAACATCTTGGTCTCTGGAATGCCACATAGGAATATACATACATACATAGACTGATAAACACATTACCCTCCTTCGGCAGTCGGGTAAAAATGAGGGAATTTCAAGAAAAAGTCAGATTTATCAATATATTGGTATTGGTTAGTAAAATATACGTAATAATAAACATTCTCACCAAATTAACTTAAACTTAATACCTTTAGCTGTATGGGGGCTACCATACAGCTAAAGGCGCTTAAAAACGCTTAACAAATAAATAAAAAAAAACTCAATTTGTATGGCTTTGGGTCAACAAAATGCTTATAATATGAAAATTTGAACTCCTACCGTTTGGCTGTAAAACCTATGTGACAGACGACGGACAAAAGGGTTCCGCTTGGACCCTTTGGGTATGAATCCCTTTAAAAAATAGTATCGATCGACTAAGTTCAATAGGTTAGGTTAGAACTTTTTGATTCGTTTAGATACATGCTTTTTTCGGCAAATAATGCCGCTATTAGGTAGGTATTCGTTGCTGGACAGTAAAGGCCTTATGTATATAAAAATCTTTGAACTATTTAGCAGATTCTCAATTAAAATTCTCCATAGGAACTCTGAATTTAACATCTGCTTATCAATCGCTAAAAAGTGTCGATGTTTTTATAAATTAATAAGAAGATGTTTGGCCAATTGTACAAGACAGTTACATCTCAATGTAAACAGTACTACATGAAATATGTATGTTTATATATATAGTTTATCGCCATATTGTTCTATCAGTGCCGTCGGTCGTCGACTTGACAGATGATCGATTTACGATGCTCAGCCCTCCCCGTATTTGTGAGGAAATTAACAGTTTGCCAAACCACAGGTGGTACTCAGGGTAGGCTCAGTTGTTGTTGTAGGTCCAAGAAAACTGTAACGTATCTCAGTAAATCTATTCTTGTTTTTATGGTTCCTTCATTCATTGAAATATATTTATCAGGTAAATCTTATTTATTCATTTAGGTAACCAGCATCGAGCCAAAAAATATTTTACGAGATATGTGTTATTTTCCCCACTCTGGGAATTTCTTCCTGTATCGTGGGTGCGTTTACAAATAATTAAACTCGCATACACAAGACTCCTAGATCCACCACAACTATCTGTAGGCCATACAAATATTTGTTCCGTGCGGGAATCGAACCCGCAACAAGCAGCGCGGCAGCCGATCGCTCAATCACTACGCCAACCGTGTCGTCAAATATGATATTGTGATATTATTTATGATTTATTATAGTCGCCATGACAGCAAAATAACGTTGCTCCCCTATCAACCTGCGATCAGTAATCCGTTTGCCATACGTGGAGATTATTGTCTAAAGCAAAGTAAAGGCCCCCTTTGCTTTGTTTAAATACATAATAATACTTACTCGTCCGAGATAGGATTTTCAATCATCCTCAGTGCGATTGTTATCGAAACATTAAAGCCCCTTAAATCCTCTTTGTGATAAGTTAAACTATGTAAACCCAAGATTTATGCTCACTATATCTTCTAGCTATAATAAAACAGTCCCTCTGCCATCGGATGTGGACGCCATGACAAAAAAGGCTTTTTACTTCCTTGAACCTTAGGATCAGATCACATCGAGATGAGATGCTACGCGCACCTTTTAATCGCCGATACAATATAAAACTTCTGAGTGAGAAAATTCGAATTTTAAATTGTTTGGTGTAATCTTAATCGCTAACTCAATATCTTTGCAACTGTTTACCTTTTTGTGTAGTATTTCAAGTACTATAGTATAGTGTAAAACTATCTTATGGTATAGTATTAGATATTTTAGTTTTAAACAAGCTTTTATTTTAAAAATTGCATTGTCAATAGAAAAACACTTGTGTGAATTTTTTTACTCAATCGAAGCCCGGGAAGTGGATCAAAATTAAGTAGCAATCTTTGACTACATACAAACAGACACCGGGATCATTATCATCATAATTTGGTCTAGTGTGTCTCGCATTAAACGGATTCCGCCAGACACAGTTGAAGCTGTATCATAAAAGCTTGAAAAAGCTAGCAGTGGCGTGTTTCGGTGTGTCATGCACCTTATTCGTATACGGTATAATTGACGGCAGTGTACCAGGCTCGCAGAAATCGCAGGAATATAACATATCGACGGAATATTTCTCGTCGAGACAGCGGAGGCGCGTCATTTCCGGCGATCCCCGCGGGACCGGAAACGCAATAAATCATCGGTCATTGTCGCGTGGGGCCAATTGAACGTTGATTTTTCTTTTGCGACAAACTGCACAAGTCGTGCCTTGATTTAATTTTGTTGGGCGTTATATTTTTCTGTGAAGCGATGGCAGCAAATGCGTCTTTATTCGGGCAAATACGGCAGTCTTTCGCAAACAGGTAGAGTTTTTTATTTCAGGTTTTATATCATCGATGGGATTTAACTGTTATATATAATTACTAGCTGTTCCCCGCGGCTTCGCTCCCGTGGGCCACCCCACAGGACCCGTTATCGGGATAAAAAAAATAGCCTATGTCACTCAGGAATAATGTAGCTTTCTATTGGTGAAAGATTTTTTTAAATCGGTCCAGTAGTTTCGGATCCTATTCGGTACAAACAAACAAAAAAATCTTTCCTCTTTATAATATTAGTATAGATATACTGGCTGAATGGATTGGTTTTTGTCTATGAAAGTCTCGTAATAAAAGATAGCCTTATTTCTCTTTTATACTTACGCTTTGTCGAAGCTCGTAGAAGAGTTTTTGGGGGTCATAAAAAAAAACTATCATTTAGATTATTGTAAAAAATTGTGATATATTTCTTTGTTAGACTATGAATATTTAACTGTACAAAATACATGGTGTTTCTAATTTACAATTAATATTAATTAACAAAATAATATAATTATATTATATTATACGCATATAAAACATTACTCGATGGCCGGCGATGAGCGATCATTTGTTAGCGCTTTCCTTAACTTCACCGTTGCAAATTGTTGGGGCCTGCGGGAAAAACGGGCAATGTAGGTACTACATCAAAAGCAATTATCTTATTTTAAGAACCTTAACTGATTTTAATTGCAGATAAGAACAAAATTGTTTGCTGAAA
The DNA here is from genome assembly GCA_945859665.1 of Anorthoa munda. NCBI lineage: Eukaryota > Metazoa > Arthropoda > Insecta > Lepidoptera > Noctuidae > Anorthoa > Anorthoa munda. Next base: position 2,217,117 of record OX243913.1, read on the forward strand.
TTATGAATTGAAAACTCGTCTTAGTTTTACAGTTGTTTCGTTATTTCAAAGTAATGTTAATAAGGATAATTTATTGTACAATTAGGTAAGTATTATTCATCAGAGTATTGACAATTCTAAATACGTGACACGACAAAAAACAATACAGAGAGATACTAAACAAAAAGCAGTAAACAAAAAGATATTTCGTGCCTACAAAAGTAAAAGTAAACAAAAGAATATCAGTAAGTAATTAAAAACAAACCTCCTTCGTATTACTTGTAGACGGCCGTTTCGCGTCCCCATAAATCATACCAGGGTCCAAAAGTATGGCCTTCTTCTGGCAACAACTCGTTTCCTTCCGACGGTCTCTTCAGTAACTTGGTCCGAGGAAGCAACTGTGGTCGCTGTTGCTTCAAGGCTTCGTTGAACTTTTGGTCATCTGATTCGCTGTATGGGCCCTCACTTCGACGGTCGACAAAACGCCTCGCTTCAAGCCTCGCTTCCTCTTGACGGATCTTTGACTTCTCCGCTTTCTTTGAATCAGTTTCGTAGTCATATCGAGACGATCTCCGTTCCTGGTCACTGAAGTACGATATGTTTGACTCGTAGTACCTTTCTTCTCTGCGTCCATTATGTGGTAAGGAGCTGTCGTCGTAACTTCTGTTCGATTTGTTCTTCTTTGGATCTCTACCCCTTGTGTCAGTGAATTCTTTCCTTGTTTGGCGTCTGTCTAGCGAGTAATCAATTCTTGGTTCACGATTCTGTTCATATGGTCTGCCATCTTTCTTTTGGTTTCTTGTTTCGGCTTGCGGGTACTCTTTTTTATGAACCTTTCCGTTTTCGAAATTATTTGGTTGTTGATTATTCTTTTCTTCATTGCTTGAGCGCTTTTTGTATTTTAAGGTGCCTTCATCATGTCCATTGTATATGTCCTCATTCCGAACGTCGTTGTTGTTTCGTTCGATGGGGATACCATAACGATCAGTGTGTTGCTCGTTGTCTTTGTACTTCAGTGTTTCAGATGAGGCGGAAAATGTCTTAATTTCTTTCGAACTATCTTTGAAAGTCTTAAATTCCATTGTTTTCGGTGGACTTCGTTCATGAGTACCGTTTTTAGTTTTTTCTGAAGATAATGTGGCACGAACATGTGGCTTGATCGGAGTCACCTCTATCTCTTCAAATTCTGGCATGTATGCGTTTTCTTTGCGTTTCTTAACATCTTCTTCGATCATTTGTGTTTGTCGACGTCTATCCATTTCTTGTTGCTTCCTTGATTTCATATGATCATCTACAATTATACAGTCATATGGATCAGTGCTCGAAGCAACAGAATTAACGTCGGAACTGCTGTCATTATCATACTTCTGCAGTATTTCTCTTCGCTTAACAGTTTTCATCACAAAACCTTCACCGTTCTCATCGTTGTAGAAACTGTTTTCAAAGTTCGTTTTGATTGTACTCGTGTTGGTTAAGTCCGAGTGCCTTGACTCGTTTCGTGGTATAAAATCTTCATGTTTTTCTTCAATTATCGATTTCTCGGACATACTCTTTTTATTCATAGTTTGAGTTTGTTGGTAGCCATCCATTGCCTTGCGACCTTTTTCTATTCTTTCTTCGCTTTGGATTGATCCGAGGCTCTTTGCCTGGCGTATGCCGTTGACAGCTTTCACATCTTTTCTGTCAATAGTTTCCTTTGGACGCGGTGGCTGACCGTTTTCAGTGGGAATCGTCTTTTCTGGACTAGCTTGTTTTGGAATATCTGGAGCAGGGCGCAATTCCTTCTTCATCTTTTCGAAAAGCTTCTTTTTGTACTCTGGGACAGTATCAACAATATCACGATGTTGCCAGAGCGACATTCCTTCCATGATCTCTTCAGCAGTAGTGCGTCCAAACTTCCAGAATGATTTAGTCCTTTTCACTTTTTGGGAGTCTTTGTCCATATCCAACATGTTGCGCAGCATCAATTGTTGATCGTCAGTCAAATATCCATTGGCAGTATTATTGGGTTTAGGACCTCGCTTCAAACTCTGAGTTTTAAGCAAGTACGCTCTATTGTCCATGTTTTGTTGAGCTGATTTACTACAAAAATAAATAAAAGGAAAAGTGAATGGTACTAGCTTTACTACATAAAAGCAACCAAAAATGTCAAGCGTACAGGAGTTTAAAATTAATACATGCAGAAAAATAACATTGGAGTTGTATGCTGTAACATGTGAATACCTGATGGGGACACGGAGTCGTTGAGCTTCTTCATCACTGTAGTCTACGTCGGGTTGTGGTGGAGGCTCATTGGAGAAGCCAGAATCATTGGAGCTGTGCAGTGACACATTTCCTACAGCACCTACTGCACTAACTACGGTCTTAGCTGGACCTGCTTTATTCTGGGCCACCTGCCGAAACAAGAGAGAGAAATTAATTTATGAAATGTGGTAGAAAATTCGTGTTTTCCTTATTGGAAGGTTTTGGGTCACCTTAAGAATTGAACATTTATTATATGAATGAATTTGTGTGTGTTTTATTGGGTTGTAGTAGATACCTGAGAACGCATAGGTAATGTCTGTGGCCCGAAGCTCCTTGTTTCTATGACAGCATGAGTGGTGAAGCTGGCTGAAGATGTGGAGTTCTTGATAGCACTGGTAGCCCCTGCGGCCGGGGTGGACGCGTGGAATGTGGCGCTCGCTGAGGTGCTCAGAGCACTGGGTGAGGGCGCTGGCAAAGTTGGTGGAAGGCCTGGAGAGCCGCTTCCAAGACGACCCTACGAAAAAAGTTGTTATTTATAATATTTTATCAGGAAACTGATGAATTGGAAGAATTGACAAATCTCTTTTCAAACTTTTTCCTCTGTAGCCTACCCATATGTATAGCATATGACATCATGGCACAGTGTCATGCAGAGTGAAGGCGGCCCTTTTTATGAAAACCACGATATGTACCTACCTGCCTAGTTTCTGTTTCTTTGTCTTAACTAACATAATATATATATATTTCTTTTTTAATTTTTTTTTATTTTTAGGCTTCCGTACCCAAAGGGTAAAAACGGGACCCTATTACTGAGACTTCGCGGTCCGTCTGTCTGTCTATCTATCTGTCACCAGGCTATATCTCATGAACCGTGATAGTTAGACGGTTGAAATTTTCACAGATGATGTATTTCTGTTGCCGCTATAACAACAAATGCTTAAAACAGAATAAAATAAATATTTAAGTGGGGCTCCCATACAACAAACGTGATTTTTTTGCCGTTTTTTGCGATAATGGTACGGAACCCTTCGTGCGCGAGTCCGACTCGCACTTGGCCGGTTTTTTATACTTACTTCTAATTTTGTTATGGGTTCAGTTTAAGCATACATGTATTGGCATGTCAGTTTCTGTGAAAATAAATACAGTTTCTTTCTTTACATACAGGTGACGCATATCATAAAACCTACCTTGGTAACATGGTGAGCAGTGACAGTATCTCCGAACATACGAGCTGGCGGGTGCGAGTGCGGGTGCACTGAGCCTGAAGGCGTGGTCTGCGCGTGCGCCATTGGCGCTGGTGGTGGCGCCTCTGAAGGTGTCTGGACGACGCTCCACCGAGCTGGTGAACTGCTGTGGAAATTATGAAGAATTAGCACAGTTTTTGAAGCATAACTGGTATATCTTTATTTGATAAGGAAATTTGGTAGGAATTCTTGGTCCAGGATTATTTTTTACGTAAAAACGTAGGAATGCGTTAGAGGTATGAAATGCCAGCTTTGATGTTGTCTCTAACATTCCTAGGCCACATTGTTGAGCCCACGCGGTCACCAACCCATTTATTCACTCGTATTCTTTATCTCCATAGTACAAACACATAAAGTTATAGCAGACTAAACCACAACCTAAAACTGCACATTAGAACTCTAGAAGAATTAAAAAAAAAACGTACCCAGTTTCATCAAGAGGGATAGGCTCAGTATACGCAAGAGGGAACCAGCCGGCATGATGAGACCTCAAGTTCTCGCCGTACTGCCATCCTTTAGTCCTTTCTCCAAGCAGGGCCAGTACATCTCCTTGTTGGAAGCTCAGCTGGTTGTCTCCAGCAGCTGCGTAGGCGTATAGAGCTCGGGCCAATGGCGGGTCTCGTGTGGTGCAGGTCGGTGGGGCGAGGGATGAGGGACGGGTTGCTGTGCGGGTATCGTTCACTGGAAAAGAAATAAAGAGTATATATAGACAGTTCTAAAATAAAATAGCGATGGATGAGTATGTTGAAATTAGCCAGCATAAACACATCACACATCATCTATGTACTGCACCCGTACCCTGACGTGTTAAAACTATCATATTTCGACTGTAAAAAAGGGGCAGATGTATATGGCTTGTATACCTCTGTACGAAAGACACTTAAAATAATATTACTCTAAGAGCACCCCCTTGTTCTTATCCTAATTTATTTATGGTCAGAGCATATATTTCTTGTTTTCAAACTTGTTTATTAGTTGTCATCTCAATAATCAGAATCACCCCCTTTCAAATAACATCATCTTCATGATTCTTCATCTTCTTCTTCTTCTTGTGTGTCTATCCATCGTTTCCCTTAACCTACTCTATTATCGAACCATATTCGCAAATGGTCGTATGCTTACCTTGATCTTCATTATTTGAGCTGGCTTGAAGATTAAAATCAGATTTGGCTCTCGACAATCCTTGAGCTGGTGAACCTAGATCTCCAATAGACCTGACGTCGAGACATGAAGCATCCACTGATCTGGTTTTGCGCAAAGCAGATCCAACTGAAGCTCGATCGTCATCATCACCGATGCGCGGACTGGCGTATACATCTTCATCAGCCCAGAATGATACTTGCTGCAAACAAGACAGTAAAGTCATTCGCTTTATGAAGGAGACTTTCAAGTATGTAGATTCTAATCAGTCATTAAGTTGAAGCTTAGCCTTGAGCCAGTCTAGAATTGAGTTCAGGGTTTTAAAAGCCATAAGGCTTACGAGAATCAGATAAACAACCATAAAATGTCTCATTTTGTTAGTTGTACCTACAGCAGGAGACACAATTCTTATTGAAACATTATGTAATTGATCCATTTACTTTTCCGATTCGGTTCTTCGTTTTGGAGGAATACGACCGTTTAATCGGGCTGTATAGTCAGTAATGAGCCCATAAAATAATTTTACGTTAGTGGAACCACAGATAATATAATACTAGCATACAGATACCTCATCCCATACAAAGAAACCGTGCCGACGTAACTAGCGTTTTTCGTCTGCTTAATCTGGCATTTTTTTGTACATCGAACGCATTCGGTTCTGTTTCACGGTGTTAGCAGCGACTTGCAAGTAAAAGTGTTTACTAGGTTCGTGAATATTTTTTTCTTTAAATACAGTGAAGGTTTGTTTTCTAGTATTTATTTGCACGTTTTTACAGTTCTTTTGCACCAAAATGTGTTAAAATGCAAACTTTAACAATCGAGTGGAATGCCTCAGAAATTTAAAAATGCGCCATCCATTGGCATCAATTTTAAATGATCCGTCTAATAATCTTTGAAATGTGAATTAAGACCCCAATATTCCATAATTTTGTACTTAGGAGAGTTGATTAAACAAGAACATACAATTTTTGTGTTCAATTCCAGAAAATGTTAATTTTACACACATTCAATAACAGATGGAGGTGCATATCGCGCCATCTAGTGAGATTTATTTGAACTAAATTTTCTTTCTTAGCAATGAGACCCCGTGCTAGCATAGTGGAAGCAGGTTTTTATGACGTCACAATGTAGGACTGGACACGGATGTCATTATGTAGACATGACATTTTGTTAAAGTCGTGAAAATATTTTTCCGCTTGCTTTTATTTATAATTTGAGTTGGGAAGTACCCTGTCAATGATGTAACAAATTTAAATCCCGCTCCTAACATCAATTAGTAGCCATTTGAGGGTGAAGTGGGGTGTTTAATTAAAAATGTTAATTTAACATTTCGTTGTACATTTTTGTAGTGCTTTTACCGCCGCGTTACTTGGCGAAGTGACTCTAGTACTATTAAACTTTGAAAGTGAGCTTCGAATGGTTAGTGTATCATCTTCATTATATATTTGTTTTATTATCTAAAGAATGTCGTATGTTTTTTTTCGCAGCTTTGAAATGTCACTACGGTTTTTCATTAAATATTGCCGCGCTCTAAAACTAAAGTCGTATAGTAGACTTTATTAAACGTCAAGTTGAGAAAAACTAGCTATTTTTAATGAACAAATTGCGGCTATTTACTGTTTTACTCTTGGGGCAAGAAAATAATATTAAATGTTTTAATTCGCTCTAATTCTAGCAGATCTTTGACAATACGGCAGTGAGATGGCAGAAAATCTGACTCCAGTTGTGACAAAGAGTATCGTGATCAGCTGTGGAGGTTAGAATGGCAGTCGCTGCTGTAAAGTACTGATATACGCTCTACTTCAAATTATCAAAATTATTTGTTTAAACCCCTTTCGGAGTTTTGTTCAGGTACTCACCCTCATTCTGCTAACGAACATGGCTTCAACATTGGGAGGCAAGAATTCGCGTGTCCTGGATACTTCAAGCCACTCATCAAGTCCTGAGTTGTAGGCCGTTGCTCCCGCTGTGTGGTAAGCCAACCAGTGCTTAGCCAGGGAGCATTGTCGTTCAAGAACGAAGCCGTACCGACGACGCTCTTGTGTCATGGCCTGGGGAGGAAAATGAGGATATCAGAAAATTGTTTACAGAAAGTTTAGCTATAAGATATAAGCTAAAAGATACAATATTATCTCACTAACTGTACGATTGGCTATGTAAATAAATCTGCTGAAGACCTATCTCTCTCGCAGACAGATATAACTTTTATGATTTATTTTTTTACTATTGATAGGCTCGCGTATAACATTTTTATTGTACAGCAACATTTTAACAAATACTCATAAATATACAAAACTAATAATATATTAAGCTACAGTAATTTCTTGTGAAGGTTCTAAAATAAAGTTTGATTAACTTTCTTAATTGAAGCTGTGGTTTGGCAAGTTCCATGCTTATGGTTTTCACAACCGGTTTCTGAAAGCTCATTCAATATTAAATCTATTGTCAAATCTCATGTCAATGACATGATTAGCTGTTGTCATTTTGGTCAACCTATTACAACAACTAATACTGTGACAGTAGATAAACTGATCAGACATTTGTGCTTTTACAAACCGGTAGACAAAGCACCATTGTTTTGTAAACATTGAATGGATTGTAGTATGGCAAATTGACAATATCGATATATAGCTAATTAAAAGTCTGTAGAAATGTTCGTTATATTTTTAATTAGCTCATTATTTTTTGAAGCAGTCCTTAACGTGCAATTACAGACCAGTCCCCAGAATGAATAAAACTGAATGTAGTTGCTAAGATCAATAAAAGTTGTACAGTATTGTTCGTTTTCCTTTGTACGGGTATTGTGGTAGGATACAATTCGACGTTCGTTGTTACACAGTACTTACGTTCTTCAGGCTTTGTTCGCAGAACGCATCCAATTTGGTTTTCTCTTCTTCTAGTATCTGCATGTTCTGTAAAAATAGTACAATGTCATTACCAGTTTGGTGACTTGTTTTCGGATTGTTTGCAAGTGAAATATTTTGTCTGTTTTATTGAGTGCTATTGCTTTTGTCTGAAGAAGTTCTGAGAACAGTTTAATTAACTATCTATATTAGTTTGGAAGTTTCTCTGAATTTGAGTCAATATTGCTAGATAATAGACTAGTTCTGTTCTATTTTGAATAGTTGAGTGGTGGGTTGAATCTATTAATTGTTAACACCGAATTCTATTCCCATTAATATAATTTATCGAAATGAGTTAGTATTCATCAGAATGCCTAACATACAATAGGGCGAGTCCATTAACATATTATTATACTGCAGCGTATTTCATGTTTATACGAGAATTTGTTTATGCGAACTATTATTATGCCTATTACGTGAAAATATGTCACCGCATCGCATTGTGTAAATGTTATATGTACTGATATTCCTCTAGTTTCAATACTGTGCTTTGAATAATACATGCAATTCTAGTTTCCTATTACCATTGAATGAGAATATGGGTGGAATTTAAATCTATTACTCTCAATATAAATTAGATGGTCTAACATAGTTTACATAACGTAGGTACAAATAGGAACCGTATCTAGACTAAGGAGAAATTGAAATACGAATTCGAAGCTCCGTCATTTGTTTTTACCTATCGTATAAAAACAAATGGTGAACTAGGTCCTATTTTAAATAGAAACCTTCATTGACAAGTTTACCAAAATTTTAATATATCTCTTCAGTACAATAAAAAGAGCAATGTATTTTTTACCTTCATCTCCTTATCCATCGCGGTTCCAACTTTAGTGACATTAGGCTTCTTCTTTCGCTGTTTTTTTATAGTCGCAGCTGCCTTACTGTAGCTCTCCGACCTCAGCTTGTGTTGTTGTAAAAACCTCTTTTGTTCCGACTGAAACCAAAAACCAATCAATAAATGAATTTCGAGCAGTCCAATTGTTTCAGGAACATCGTTCACGTACGTCATATTTTTCAGTTTTATGAATTTCGAATACGGAATTTTGTCATGAAAAGAACAATATCGGAGCCTTGTGCTCGAGTTTTTGAGTGTCAATCGAAATGCTGTGTAGTTTGCAGTCAATAAAAATAGTTCTTGCTCGGGGACTTGATTTGAATTCCGTTGTAGAGACAAAAAAGTGATGTGGAATTTGATATTATTTTCGAGAATAACTACTACCTTTAGGTAGTGTCTCTATGTAGCAAACGGTCACAGCTCGTGTCGAACAAACAAACTATTCCCTTTGTAAAAATACGAACTGTTGGCACCAAGTACCTACTGGCGAAACTTTTTTAATAGAAACTCTTATCTCACGGGCGCTGTACTAAGCTTATTTGAACTCGGGACCCTATGCCCTTTATCCGGTAAACAAAACCTTGAAACTTGGAACTATTCACATAAAAGATTATGAAAGAAAGAAAAAACCTTATTGACTGACCTGTACTACTTTTGTATCTTTCTCCAGATTAGTTTCCAAGGGTACGAGCAGATCTACGTAAAACGCCTTCAGCTGAAATAAACAAATAACTTGCAGATTATTGGATGGGGACATTGAGATAATTTCTACTATGAGGACAGAGACAAAGATATAAGTACAAATAGTATCTTTGTCTTTCCTGTTAGTTTTCCTTATAAATGGAACTTACGATATTCATTTGTTGATCTTGTATTTCTCGGTATACCTCGACGACTTTCATTAGGGCAGTTCCTGTAAATTATTGTTATTGTTTAGATTGTTAATTATTTTTATACTTTCGGGCAATATTGACTTTCAGTGAGCATATATTATGAGTTTTATTCTATTTTTAGGAGAAACCAGTCTATCTGTTCTTGGATTTGATGTAAATTTACTCAGGCAATTTGTAAAGATGCATGACGTTATGCCTACGGTTCATAAGGCAACTTTATCTTTATGCGTTCAAGTTTCAATAAATTATAACTATAAAATAAATAAATTAATCCACATCAATAGATTGCCTTGAGTTTAAAAAATCAGGCCTCCACATGCAATGAAGAACAGGTGTATCTCCGTTCTCGGTTACCAGCCAAATCAGCCAATATTGCATACATAATATATTCCATACCAATATCGGCGCATCCTCCCCACGTGCCCTGTTGAGCCTGCCTGCCCAACTTCCCCACTGCATCCACATACAACCGCGATGCTGCTGCCGCACCTGCGAAAAAAGTAATACAGTTAGATAAAGCCATATGTATGCACTGATGTACCCTGCCATCGCCCCATTTAAATCGAACATGCTATAATGAAAACGTGCCGATCGGCGATACATGTGAGGGCGAAGGAAGAAAAATGAAGAATGCATCTGGTGCCTATTGTTTTGTGCAAGGCTTTATAATTGACTAAGGAAAAGATGTGGAATTGTATCTGGTTTTGAGCGAAAGGTTAGCGGTTCTTTTATGCTTGTATTTCTCGAAGAGTTATGTAGAGGGGAACCTGTAGTATCTACCCACATCTCGGCAGTTATGTTTCAGTCATGTGTAACAGGAGACAATCCCACCGCAATATTCCCAAACCACTGCAACTCTTGAAGACCAGAATCAACTGTGGCGACCACCAGAATAGCGAAGGCAATGAAACTCGACGAAGTCCCGGCGAATGAATTTAACTATCTTGGAACCCGCAACGAAATTAATCAGAAAATAACGGCAGAGTAGGAAAAAATACAAATTTCCACTTCCCTTCATATCAAGCAGGAGACAGAACAAAGAAGGCCAATAGCCACAAAGAGTCATTTACAACTGGGATAAGCCCAGTTGCCTAGCACCACGGATGAAAATTATCATTAATATTAATGGGTCCTAACAGTGTCCTAATATTTTATTCCAGTAATAGGTATGGCGAAAACGCTTGAACGCACGGCAATTTGTTCTAGTTTCTACAAGGTCCTTATGTAAACAACTCTAGATGCAATCTGTACATTATCCAACATAATATTGCGTTTATTCTGCCAAAGAATACACTGTAATAGGAGGCAGAAAATGGTGAAGGAAAACAACTGGGGAAAATGGCATGTCCTAGAACTAAAAATTCGAAGACATGTGACATTCACAAACCCGCACTGGGCCCGCGTGGTGGATTAAGGCCCATTACCTTTCTCACAGAGAGGATGTCCATGTCCCAACGGACACAGGTCTAGTCTGATGGCTGCAAATGAGAAATGCCAGATGGAATTACCCAATAATACTTAGTCCAACCCGGGATTCAAAATCAAGGCCTCAAACACAGCAATAGCGCAACCAGTAGACCAACGGGGAAGTTTTTTGCTTAGATTTGCAATTAACTCAAGAAAAAAATTGCATATCATTAAATTATGCTCGTTTGTTGCTATGAAGAATGTAGGAAGATAATTCTGCCGATGTTGAACAATAACAACGAGAATACATCGATTTAAATGTAATAAGTTTCACGAATTTAGATAAATAAACCGCGAAATCAATCTATAAACTAGTTTAATTTCGCCATTTTTACATAAATCCGACATTACGTCGGTAACAATCGAATTTTATGTCCGTCTTTCAACCGACAAGCTAAACATTAGAGAAATTAAATAAAATGAGAATCGATAAAATAAAAACCAGAAAATCGTGATGAACTCGATCGCGGATGTCGATATCTTAATATTATATACAGACATAATAGAATCGATATATTAAAATATGATATAATGTAAGTACAGCTGTGCCGGCGACATCGCATTATCTAAGCAGTGAAAGTACTTATCTATTATTATTAAATTATAACATTAAGCCAGTAAGTATGCAACCATTATTTTATTCTTTTTTCTTACGTAAAGCGGATTCTGAATTCAAATATGATTGATCTTTTTTCTTTAGAATGATGTAAAGATGGCCAGTCATTGATGAACGTGTAAGTAGGTTAATGACCTGTACTTACGTAAATATTCTTAGCAGTAATTAAGATTCTTGTATTAAACTTCAGCTATATGTAATTTCGCAAATGCTAAAGAAGGGGACGTCGTAACTGAGTAATATACATATTACTATGCGATGTTATCTAAAGTAGAATGTCTATAGTCTGTGGTCTCCGCCTGAGAATGGGCTTCCCTTATCTTTTCCCGTGTGGGTTGTTAGAAAAGGTATTATGTTAGGAAAGGCACCTGTACTCCGATAATAGAAATAGGTAACTCACGGAGATATCTTAGACATAGGTACGGCTTCTAAGTGCTTACATAATCTATTGCGACCCGCTAAGACCAAAAAAGTGTAACGAGAATTTAGAACAAAATGCCTCTAACAAGGTCAGCCGTTGATTTACCATAAAAGCACAAAAATTCTTCAGGTTCATTAGAATAATTTAAACAGACGAGTACTTGTATCTAGCACAAGTCAACAACGAGTACGGTTAAATACCAAATCTTGTTGTCCTAAAACTGCTTGAGAAGGTCCAATCCAACAGCATTTTTTCGTCCTTTCAAGTAAATAAATTCAGGCCAGATTAAAAGAGGCTGATGGCATTTAACGAATCTGTAAAGTGCCATAAAATGTTAAGTGCTTCGAGAAAATTTCCAATCGGGGGGTTTTAGACGGAATTAAATTTTAATATTCATTTTGGTTAATGAAAGTGAAGTTAAGTCATTATGCTCAAAATGTAATAAAATGATGATAAACGAATACAGAGTCCAATGCTTACAATTATGCAGTTTTTATGACTCCCTGATGCTGAATCCTGTGATTTACATACGAAAGTTTCATAGGAAGGGAACAACGGGGCCAAAGTTCATCTAATAAATAAACAGGTCACTCATTACGCTCATAAACCGAGATAAAACAGAATGAACCGCAAAACATCTAAATAAAACACATACATGGAGGCTTGTGGAGCTATACATCGCGGGAATGCCCAAGTTTATTGCTGCTAGTTCTGGCTATAATACTCTAGATAAGCCAGCAGAGACAATTTGGCACAGACCACGCCCCAGTTCCGTAGCCAAGCAAGCGGGGAACACGGAGGTTTTGCATATAGATGCGCCCATTTGGCTTACACTACATAAATTAATTGTACCCGTTTCACTGAATACGCGTCAACTGAGATTTACGAGACGCTGCGACGGTTTCACTTTCTTATTGATGCGGCTAATTGTGTGGCGTCTAGCCGGTCTAGAATATGCTAATTTCTTTATTATCATACAAAGGGTCAGAACCTTTGTATGATAATAGAGAAATTAGTTGTGTCTGGCTTTTTCTTAATACGTCTCTGTAGTTTTAGAAAACTCAAGTTTAGTTATAGTCTAATGTTTTTACCTGACTGCCGAACGAGGGTAATGTGTTTATCTGTATATGTATGTATGTATATATATATGTATGTATGTATGTTTGTTCCTATGTGGCGTTCTAGAGACCAAACGCGTTGGCCGATTTTGATGATTCTTACGTCAATCGATTCGTCTTAACCCTGCGAGTGTCACTGGTTACATTAAAATAGGAAAATAAAAAAATGGCGGATTTTGGGCACCAATTTTTTTTTTAAATTCTTTTTCTTTTAAACCCATCGTGTGGGGTATGAAAATAAAGGGTTTTAAGAGGTGATTTCAAAAATATATAAAAAAATGGTAAGTAAAAAGTTATAAATAAAATAAGTTAGTTCAAAAAATCAAAAACCCGACTGCTTTAAAAGACATATACAAGAAGAAAATTATGCTGTGCAGTCGGAGGATACATCTGGTTTTGATCAGCCGGCTCACGAATATGAATCCTCCGACTGCACAGAATGATTTTCTTTTTGTTTATGTCTTTTTAGTTCGCTTTTTAATCAGTCGAGTTTTTTGATTTTTGAATTAACTTATTTTATTTGCTTATATATTATCACTCTTTTGTGAACTATCCAGACCTCTAAGGTTTCTATCTAGGTAGAGGAAACATCCATCACTCCAATCTCAAAACCAGATTTTTACAATAAGTTCTAATTAGCGAACAAGTACTGCAAATGTGATAATATCTTTGAATCACCGCTTACGACTCATGGGAAGATCTCATATCTTATTCTTAGTATCCAACACCACTAAGATGCCTACAATTACGTATTAGTGTAAATTATATAGCTATGATTAGCATACAGACGTACACTGAACAACCTGTTTACTGTGGCCACCATTTACTATGTAATTCTAGAACCTTACTGCGTATTTATGTACTTGTCGTTGACATATTCAACAAGTATGTACATAAAAAAGTCACGCTCGTGAATATTTAATAATGTTTTGCTCAGAATTTAATTTAATAAAAAGGCGATGTGATAAAAAGGTACTTACCGTGTAAAGCCTTTAAGTAGGCCTTTCCGGCTGTTATCATCTGTCGAGCACCTGGATTAAATTTGTCCAGGATATTCTGTAACAACAAAAACAACATTTTTAAAATGTTTGAACAGAATATTGTGCTGTTGAATGGAGAAAGCTTTTTGTGTGTTGTGCTGTACTTAGAATGTCTGATTAACTTATTGCCTCTTGTCTTGTAAACGAAATTTAGGAGTACTTAAAAGTAATATTAATGTCAGTAAGTATTAATAATTGTTGGTCAATAGTCTACGTTTCCCACATGGACACTAAAACTGTCGTAGCGTAATTTCAAAAGCATGTTAATAGCAATCGTATCTTTAAGTAAATGTTTCTAAAACATTAAACTTTTAAATGCATTTTACAGTCGTCAATAATTCTAATTGGCTATTCTGTACCTAGCCGTACAATTTAGTACCTAGCTGTTATTTTGAAACATTTTACAGATGCATTCTGCGACTGACAGACGTCAATTACCTAATCAATTAAAACACAATAAGTAGCTGACGGCGACTGGCATCTTAAATTATCATAGCATAATTATAATATTACCTAACAAAACCAAATAATAGGTACCAATCAATCAATCAATTCATTGTTATGCAAGCGAAAGTGTGCAGTACTTTTGTAAAAACGTCAAACCGTTACGAAACAGCATCTTTTTATGATGTTTATAGAGATAAGGTCCATTCATATGCTTTGGAAAATGAGGTCTTAGACCGTAAATAGACTTTGGTGCAGGAATGTGGCCTTCAAGGATGCTGCAGGCTTGCGGCCTCGATGTCGAGGTGTGGCGACGACGACATTCCTTTGCGAATGCTGCTTTACGCCACTTCTTCGAAAGCGCTGAACGCGTATAAAAATCACCAGTGCTTTTGCATGTTGTGCACGAATGAATACAGAGTGGCTATCTTAAACATGAAAATGGCCAGTGTGCCACTTAAAATTTAAAAATAGAATTCAAGTTATTGCGATTCCAAAAATAAGAGTTCTTTTTTTGAAAAGAATTCTCGTCCAAATATAGATTTTGTTGGAACTTAAAAATACACAACGTGTTTTTTGATAGCTTTTAATCATGCCTTGATTCACTTTCTGATTTCCTTTTGATACAATCGATTCTGAATTCAGTTTCAGAACGCGGAACAACGCGAACTCAAGGGATCTCATATATTAGAATCAACTCTAGCTTCGCAGAACGGCAATGTAGGAATTTAACACACACGAATAGCGACAGATAGTTATTTATTTGCTCCTTTTCTGAGCAAAATTGCTTATAAGCCCGAAAAAAGAGTTCTAGTAAATCCCTCGGAATATATTGTGCTCGTTGTTTAATTTAGCAACAAAACGTCTCTTCGACGTATCCTATCTAAATCGATACGAGTTACGAGGCGACAAACAGGCCTTAGCTTTTATGTCCTACGGATCCTCTGAGATAACCGAATCGAGTAATGTAGGAGAAAACAAAACACTGGCAACGTGCAAACTGTGACTCGATTCTGGAATACGAGTTGTATAACACACTGCTTCAGAAAGCTAATACAATCTTCATACGGTTTTGGAGTTATACCAAATTAGTTTGACAACGTTTCTCCGTATTGTGCTTTTGAAATAAGGATAATGTAACTTCATTTCATATAAGTGTCAGCATTTAGAAACTTGTTAGAGAAATCGTGTGAAATACTACTTGCTAGTGTTAGTTGAGTACGTGCTAAAGAATTTAAAATATCGATGATCTTGTCTAGTTTTCTCTGATGTTAGTGCTAATTTCTTTTTGCAAGTCTGTGAGAATTTTAATATTTTCTGACGACCTTTTCAACTATAAACAGTGAACTTAACTTTTTGTAGACTCGTAGTCTATACTAATATTATAAAAAGGAAAGATTTGTATTTTTGTATGTAACGAATAAACTTAAAAAACTACTGGACCGATTTCAAAAATTCTTTCACCGTTGGGAAGCTACACTATCCGCGGCTAATTTAGGCTAATTTTTTATCCCCATATTCCCACGGGAACGGGAACTACGTGGGTGAAACCGCGAGGCGTCCGCTAGTAAATTATAAAAATAGTTTTCTGAACTTGCACCGAAGTAAAACCATTTCCTTATTCAGCAAACTAAAACGAAGATATCAGCCCCACATTACATATTAATTTAAGCGTAAGTGTTCCTTTATACACGTTTAGATATAGGCATAGCGCGTCGACCCCAACGTTAAAGATTCTCCATCGTAAGCATGTTAGGAACTAGGGTATAGTATTAGTAAGTGCGTGGAACACAAAATGGCCGCGTATCCCGGGCCGGTCCGTCCTAATCCCCAGGTTATTGCCACATTACAAAAATCCAATGCATTTTCCCTTCTCCTCCAATATCAGTAGGCTGTGGTCCTAACTACGTGCTAATGTGTTTTACGATGGGTACACTCAATTTTTTATGCTGTGTATTTCCTCGTGCGTTTATGTTTAATTCATTTTGTTGTACTTTGTGAGGTGCGTCCAAATTGTAACGTTTAGATGAAAGCTAGGCAAATTGAGAGAAATCTTTTTATGGTTTTGTTTGTATAATTATGTAATCAGTGTTGCGACATCTCATGCGTGTGTGGTTTAAGAATAGAATTTATTTGAATATATGGTTTTAGAATGCCATTGTTTTGTGTTGATTAAAATGCATTATAATAATTGTTGTTGTAGGCAGTTTCTATTCAAGGCAGCGCATCTTAGAATATGATACTGTTTGGAATTCCAATAAATTTATCATGTACTTATAGTTAAATCTAAATAGGCCTTGGGTTATATAAAATTCTTGAGTAAAAAAACTAGTTCAATTGAAACGCTTTAAAGCGAGGAATTGGCTTAGTTATGAATGAAATTATTATTTAAACGCTGTCGACTGAGTCATTCATCGTGATCATTCAATCGTGCACTGATGCAATATGTTTCAAAGCAAAACGCTGTTAAACAACGCCACAATTACAATTACCTATATAGGTACGTCTTATAATATTGTTTATCTACACACACAACGTAATGTTCCAAATATGAATTCAAAAAATATTGTATAAACACGTACTTTATATTCGTGGATAGGAAAAATTAAAAAAAAACCATTACAGTGCAACATTTTCCTTCGATTTTTAAACAACTGCATCATAAAATAACTTTTTAATTTTTATTTCACACTTTTACTTTTTAATTTATTGGCGCTTATGGGCTCATTGAAGTACTGTCATTGTCTAAGGAGGCGCGCGCTGCGAATTCATGTACAATGAGAATCTAAATTGCCCGCCATACCAAATAATTTTTCCGTTTCCACTTTTGTTTTATTGCAACTGTATGAGTGAAGATAAAGTAGTGTATGCAATGGCTTATAATTAGGTATTAAAACACTCGCGTAATATTATTATCACATTCGGCTTCGCCTCATGTGATAAACCTACGCTCGTGTTTTGATAAGCCCTATTATATGACCATTGCATGAACTACTATTATACTTCATTCAAAATGGTTGTTTGCAAGGAGCATCTCAATTGTAATATTCACCCGTGAATCCTCGACCCAACGGATGCTCACCATTCACAACACTTTCACCTTTACTCTCGACTTACTTTTGTTATTGAATGCTATTTCAACGGTAAAACCTTTCTCAGAATTCCATATTGCTACGTTTACTGTTCATAAGGGCAATCTGCCACTTAGTACCTACGTATTATCGGATCAATGTTACCTTTTATATTGCTATAACTTGTAATGGATCGCTCACGTTTATACCTCATGTGGTTAGCAATCAGTCATTAATACGATGCTCACTTTATGAGCTTTTATTGCAAGAACATTGTGAATCAACAGGATGCAGAAAATAGGTTGCTAGGCTAGCGCTTTCCAGCACCATCAAAGCTCGTTTCTCTTCAATTCAGACCCGCATGGAAATGTAAAGAATATTGATTTACTCCTATTTCTAAGTACCGACATCTTCTAAACGATGTTAAACCGTGGGACGTCTATCGCAGTATAAACACTTAACGTTTTAAATAAGTTATCTGTCCCCCATCTTCACGGTCGTTCAATACACGACGATGACTCAAATATATGGCTTCTCGGTTGGGGCGGGCGGGAAGCAATTTTTCACCGGATTCAGACGTACCTTTTTAAAATACCGAACAGGCTGCGTCGTAGGTAGGCCCGCTTATTGCTCGCGTCGAGAGCGTAAATCTTGAGGGAGATTCGTATACGGAAGACGGCCAAGGGTGAAAAATAGATTCGCACTTAGAAAAATTAAGCAACTCGCGAAGGGGGAGCGATAGAAATATTTCGGGATTATAATTTATAGTAAACGGCGTATTTTTGGCCGTGAAGCATTAATTGAGCTCTGAAAACGTGGTAAGTATTTCCTCTTCCAAAATCGTACCCAGATTTGGGTTGGATAAAATATGAGGTCCTTAACATAAGTTGGGAGTCATTTATCATGTCCAAATCTCTTTGAGACATCACGTCCGTCACAAAAAGATGACGTATCCCTTTGACATAGGTAGAATACTCATGTGATATTGTATCGTGAGCTAGCTATTCTAATGTAATACTGTGACTTTATCCCATCCTCTTTATTTGTCGGGCACGTAGCACACGACATTTGCTACAAAATTGCTTGGGGTGGACTTCGTGACGTTGCCGGCTTTCGTACCTTTTTCGGGCCTAATGTCCTACGTCCACGTCTGATATTTTTACTATCTACCGAGAGTATCCGGCCGTTGAAATTCATAGGGAATTTTATGATGGATGATTAAGTCAAATCTATAGTGTTGGTGTTTAATTATTGCCCGATCAAATATATTAGTTAAGAACATATTTCAATCAAATGCAAACATTCATAATTATTAATTCATTTAGTAGAACCAGAAATTTTAATAATAACATCACATGAGGTATTTATTAATTTCACGAATTTAATTGCATTTAATACGTCGGAGTGTGCATCGAAATAGCCCGAATTAGATCCTGAAATGTGAACTAATTTTAACCATTAACATCTACAAACAATCCCCTGTAGATCTACATTAGTCATACATGCATAAATTAAATTAAATTTCATAATTCACATGAGCAACGTTGCGGAATACTTTATGAATTTAATTACTAACTTTGATGACGTGCCTCTCTGGTGTCTGATTTTTAATCGTTTTACGTGTCGACTGTAATTAAGCTTATTTAATTTAAGGGCAATTTTTTAAATCATAATGTTTTGATAAGGAGCAGTGGTGGCCCAGTGGTAACGGCCCCGACTTACGTTTCGTAGGTCGTGGGTTCGAACCCAGGCAGGCGCTTTATTTTGTGTAAATTATTTCATCATCACTGCTCTCAAAAACGGTGAAGGAAAACATCGTGAGGAAACCGGCATGTCCTAGAACCAAAAATTCGACACTCACCAACCCGCACTGGGTCCGCGTGGTGGATTAAGGCCCATTCACTCTTTCACCGAGAGGAGGCCTGTGTCCCAGCAGTGGGAACATTATAAGTCTGATGATGATGATGAATGTTTTGATAATGCTTTATTTGCTTTAGATAACATTTTCATTTTAATGACTGAAAGTCTAGCATCGTGATGTGTCTTATTCTTTTTTTTCGCCGTGTACTCAAATCAAGTAACACATTCTTCTATAAATCCCCCTGAAGCAAAGTAATTACAATTTACTTCAAAGTTAAACTGCTACAGCATTACCAGACAATAAAGCCGAGACCGAGACGAGCGACACAGGTACGAAGTTCCCAGTAATCTCAGGGTTTAAATCTTTTATAAAATGTTTGGGTACACAAACATGCAAGTTGTACGAGCCGGCGGGATGTTTGCACAGAACACTTGTTGCCCCTCTAGACGACACAGGGACATCACTACGTTGTTTACAACATGCCTGCAAGCGAAGTTTATCCTTAAAAATAAAAAAAAGACCAACAAACTTTTTTACAGAGCGCCTGCCCCTAAGTTGTCTGCAAAAGTTAACTTGCCAGATTCGCTACACGGAAAGCAAATTTAGGAAAGGAGAAGTTTTTATGTGAGTTTGAGTGCGTTGGTACCGATACTTATGGAGAAGTATAAAGTTTTTAGTATTCGAAATCATCAACACGGTTAACATCATCTTTTTGCAAAATCATCTGCAGATGACAAACCCGTAGCAACACACCCTTAAGTTGTACCCAGTTTCAATAAAGTTTAATTAATTAATTGTCTTCCCGTCGTCCCTCCAGACTTTGCTAATACATTCCAGGAGTTTTAAATTGATTGCAATCGGACTGATAACTGTTAAATTCCAATCTAAACTCCACCCTAGACGGAGTTCTTAACGTAATCACGGCCGTGCAATTTGTTACGGATTCAACAATGCACCTCTTAAGTTCTTTGCTGGGGCAAAATAAAAGAGTTCCTTTAAGTTCGCTAAATGAAGTCGACTACAAAAGGCGGAGCCCGGCGTAATTCAAATGAACGCAAGTGGTCGCCGCTCCTCGCTTTGATTCCGTACTTTTGAAAAGTTTAATTTTTGCGAAGTTTCACTAGCAGGACTTTGCAAATACTTTTAGTTCTCGTTCGAACTTCAACATCTGATTCAATGGTTTTACCTAAAGGGCTGGTCTGCTAATCCAACCAATGGTATTCATTAATCTTTCCATTTCTAATTCGTGAATGGTAAAGTTTTTGGGCTGTTCAAAAAAGAGCTGTCTAAAATATTCATTGTGAAAAACTCCCTGATTAAACAAAAAAGGTGATTGATTATAATGGCGGAAACTGTTTAATGAAGCTGTGCATTGTACAAGTATATAGACAGAGCATGATACAGCCCGTTAGTACAAGGTCGACATCTTAGCAGTTAATATTTGTTATTTATGTATGGAGACCGTTCTTGTGTGTTCTCGTACGTTAGACTCCATTGTTTGTCGTCATTATTATGGAGATCTATTTGTTACCATTCACTGTCGTTTAGTAAGACAATTAGAACAAACGCAAGGTCGGCCTCATGCCAAATTGGCTTTATAGGCGTCGTTTTGTTACTAAAACATTGTTACATTGGCTTGTCACGACATGAACTTGAATTATAGAAAGCCTGTTAATAAAGTTTATAAAATTTCGTAAGATTTATTTAGTTTTATCGTAAGCGTGACTTTGTGGAATGGCAACAGGATGAATTTTAATAAGTTTATTATGACTAAGTAGGTAGAAACTGGTTACAGTCTTACAGTAAAGTTGTAAACCTCTTTACTTAAGTTTTATAGCAACTTTAGAAGATTTACAACAGACAGCGAGGTTTTATGTTCTAACACATTTTATTCCGACGATGTGAAAAGTATTTTTCCGCAGTATTTTTTAGTACCTACCTAACACTGAAAGCTGACCTCATTGAACGGTTGCGAATGGGCTGGCCAGATGATGTCTGACGACCACATAAATAAGAATTGGTAGGAAAATGATAATTCTATTTAGTCCGTCAGTGAGATTATGAGATAATATTGGACACTTATTTTATGCATCAAACTTTAGAAGTGAGGGCTTGTGACGTCACTATGTCAGTATAAAGTGTACTAACGGCGTGAGTCACTCGATATTTCAACGCATTATATTATCGTCACTTGTACCAATATTTATTATTAATCTACCTGACGGACAAAACACTAATTCAAAGAAATATAATAATATATATGTAATTTTCAGTTAAGGGTACACTAGTCGAAAATTCTTCCATACAAACGTAGCCTGGCTTTTACTCCACTGTTTGACGATGTAAGTACTTACGTTTAAAATAAAAAATGATATCAATTTGTCTCATCATTATCTAGCCCTGTATGGAAGCAAAAAAGTAAAAAAAGAAATTACTTGAATGTGTTTCGAAAGTTCCATATTTTAACACTCATTTTAACGCATCTTTGGGCGCAAATAAGTACCATAAGAAGAAGGAAAATTGAAGAACGGCCTCCATTCCGGGGTAGATTAGTAGTTCAACAATGCAAATAATTTTATGATACATTCAGTCGTTTTTTCATGATATCCAGACTCCCAAAGTTCTGTTTATAAAATTTCGCGCACTCGTTTTCGTTCTAAATCATCATCCATTTCGCTACAAATTTGCAAAAGTGTGTATTCGTACGTGTACTAGCTTCTTACTGCTCATAACAGCATCTATCTGTTCCGCACGTGTTGTCGGTTGATATAGCACGCATTTTAACCCCGCGCATAAAATAGTTCGTGCCGTCAACTAGTGTACCCTTAACACACCTATTTGGATAATAAAAGTATTTACCTCAATTTAATATTTCTCGTTATTTTTAACTGTTTTAAAACTCGTCGTTTTCTGAATTGATTATTTGGTAACCTGCCAAACCGTACTTTACATAATATAAAATTAAAGTTTCATAATACTCAACTTAAAATTCTTAATTCAGATATCGAAGGCTTATCTTCTTCACTCTACATCATGTATTAAATCATCCTTCCAACACTACAAACAAATCCAATGCCGTGTGAATCCGCAAACATACAAACATACATTACATCAGGTCTATGATTTCTGACAAGGTAAACAGAGTTGCAATTAGTACTACTACCGAAGCACTACATACTTGCGAACCCGCAATGCCTATTTGCAAACATAACAAGCTTTCTCTCGGTAGACTTATTAAAGTTATGGAGGATGAAATGTGGTTTCCTTCATATGTAGCAAGATTTTCCTATTACCCTCTTACTAATAAACGCGGAATAAAGTTATACCAAATATAAACCTATGAAAATGTATGGTTATTCCTTTGTTATACCAAGTATAAATCAATGGAAATGTATGGTTATTCGTTTGTTATACCTGGTATAACTTTATTCCGCGTTTATTAGTAAGAGGGTTAGAGTTTGTTTATGTTTTTTTTTGGGAAAACCGATGTACAAATTAAATTAGTGGATTCAAATAGATTATTCGTGTAAAGGTGAACGCGCACCTATCCGCGCCGCAGGAGCCGCACGCGCCGCAGTCATCGCATTTTCTCAAGGCCCCGCGCTATCCGCGCCGAACGCGCCGAATGGCCGAAAGCGCCGCACGCATAGTGTTGTCAGAATCATATTCACTTCTGTATATCTTATTATATGAATATTTTCTGTATAGAACGAACGTACGTAGTGTACTATGGCACTTGATCCTGTTATTGTCGGTTTTGCGGTAGAAGAGGTGGAATGAAAGAAAAAAATATGGGTTCATGACATTAACTTAAAATGGGAACAGTTGGAGAGTATCGCACATTATTTCCTGACTTGAGATAATTTAAATTAAGATCCGGTGTCCCACTACACTTTTGAAAGCATTCATGTCTTATAAAAAATGATAGAAATTAAAGTTAAAAAATTTGCTACCAGTTTTATCAAATAGTAGCTGAAAAATAGCTTGATACTTTATAGCTAAATAAAGTAGCTAAGTTGGCATCACTGTACGCATGATGTCTCCGCGCCGTCCGCACCGCACTCGCCGCAAGCATCGAACACGCCGAATCTGATGACGTCATCAGCACGCGCTGGTGGAATCCGTATAACTACAGCATTTTGCTGAAATGCGGCTCGTGCGGCGCGGACAGGTGCGCGAGGCTGCATACGATTTCATATAAAGATTTATAAAATGCGATGACTGCGGCGCGTGCGGCTCCTGCGGTGCGGCTAGGTGCGCGTTCACCTTTAGGCACCCATTGATAGGCGAACAAGGATGCAACAAACCTTTTTACCTGACTGCCGAAGGAGGGTAATGTGCTTATCAGTCTATGTAGGTATGTATGTTTCTTCCTATTTGGCGTTCTAGAGACTAAACGCGTTGGCCGATTTTGATGATTCTTACGTCAATCGATTCGTCTTAACCTTGCAAGTGTCACTGGTTACTAAAATTGGAAATTAGATAAATGGCGGATTTTGGCACTATATTGTGGGTGACCATAAATCTATGAGAAAAATGTTAGTTGTCTATGACTTATCTTTGCAAAAACTTTATAGTCTGACTAAGGGCTCCCACACATAACTGCGGTGCGAAAAATCTACTCGGATAATTCGACGTGGCTTTTTAACAACACTTTACTTTTTAGTGGGTTTTCTATTCGTCTTGAATCAATTCATCTGAGATCCATCATGGCGGACTTGTCATCTCTATAGGAGACTTAAACTACTGTCGTAATATTAATAATAGCCCTTCGATCGTAAATTACGCCATCTTCTACGGCAAGAAATCGAATGGCAATTTAACAACCATATTTCTGAAAGCTTTAATAAGTTATTAAGCGGATAAAATTGCTTAACATCTACTGAAAAGTAGGCATTAAATGTTTTATATAGTACTTAGCTGTGTTTAACTGGGACTATTTAGTTTAGATCCGATCTTATTACTAGATACTAATATTATGAATTTTAAAGTCTACGGATTGGTCGGATAAGTATGAAATTAGGCACACCATGGCTTGACAGACCATGACCAGTATTAGGACATTGGATAGTTTTCATCACAATAGTATGTTCCCATGGGTGGCAATGAACTAATTTTTGAGTTTGACGCGACCGACGCCGTGGACAGAAGTTAGTATTTCAATCAAATCAAATTAATTTCAAGCATGCTCCATCGTAGAACACATCATCGCTTACGATCAGGTGAAATAGTGGTCAAGCGCGAGCCTATAATAGATAAAAAAAAATGTTAATAGAAAAACAATTTTTTTTTTCAAACATTCGACCACCCACGGTTAAAAAGTCATTGAAAAAAAGAATAAAACAATTCAACCTGTAAACTTAATAAAAAACCCAAGAAAATCAAAACGAGCATCAAAATCGGACTAGTAGTTTTGGAGAAAAATGGCAACATGGATTTGCACAAACAATCATTCTCTCACCCCAAACGTATACCGTCTTCGTTCCGTCGTGGGTAAAAAGCAGGTATTAAATGTTTTACTACTTCTGCAAATTCAAATTAATTACTCTACTTTATCTTATAAAGCGCTGCATCGTGAGGAAACCTGGACATTAATAATATAAAATTTAATATAAGTTTGAAATCGCCAACCCGCCTTGAGCAAGTTTGATGACAATTGTTGTTGTGACAATTAAACACTTTTTCTCTCTTTTCTTTCTTCTTTCTGATGATTAAAAGAAAGAAAGAAAGAAAACATTTATTACCAAACACTGTATGTGTACAATCTTAATACTAAATAGTGCCAAACACTGATGTGAAAACTCTAATGCCTTGTAGAAGTAGATACAGTAACAAGCTGGTATATTTTTTTTTGGCTTCGCACGGTTTGTGCATTTAGCCAGTGTCAGGTTTACAATAGAAGTTCTAGTTTCTTTAGATTTTAGTCCAATGTCCTAGTTAGGCCCCAATAAAATGGCGGTAACTTAATTGGTAGCTTCTACGGAGTTTTGTCGACATGTACAAACTCATGTTCTACCGCTGTGTTTTACATCGCTCGTGCATGTTCACTAATATTATTAGAATAAAAACTGGCCAAGTACGAGTCAGACTCGCGCACGAAGGGTTCCGTACCATTATCGCAAAAAACGACAAAAAAATCACGTTTGTTGTATGGGAGCCCTACTTAAATATTTTTTTTATTCTGTTTTTAGTATTTGTTGTTATAGCGGCAACATAAATACATCATCTCTGAAATTTTCAACTGTGTAGCTATCACGGTTCATGAGATACAGCCTGGTGACAGACAGGCAGACAGACGGACCGCGAAGTCTCAGTAATAGGGTCCCGTTTTTACCCTTTGGGTACGGAACCCTAAAAACCACCATTTTTACACTAATATTAATATTCAATTTAACACAATTTTAGGAAAATAAAACAGAGAAGCAAAATAGACGCCATCACCTTCCCGTCAAAACTCCAGGCTGGTATTATTAATAAAACTTTATATTAATTTTAAACCGACTTCAAAAAGGAGGAGAAAAAAATACAGTCGAATTGAGAACTGATGATAGACGACAGTCGAACACCTAGTAAAAAGTTTTGAGATAACTCTCAAATTTTTTTACTAGGTGAACCGATTTTGATGACTCTTTTTTTATTTGAATCCCATTTAAATTTGGTGAAGACCTAATGAAAGAACTTCGGAGATAGATCAATAAGCACCGGCAAATCTCTCTCGGATTGCTACAATCGCATGTCTGTTTATTGTTCACCATTTCATAAGATAACATCACGCCGGTACACTCTAAAGGGTTGACGCAGATGTGTAGATACAGTTCACCCTGGTACAATCTTGTTTCACCGGTTATGTTCAAGTTTTATGTTATTCTGGCATAACATTGTGCATTAAAGGTACTTTATTATTTAGAACATGGTCATTATGTGGCACAACCAAAAAGTGAAAAAATAAAGACGATTTTACAAAAAATGTCGATTGTATTTAATTGTAAAAATGTTTTTATAACTAAGTCCGATGATATTGATGCAAGCCTTGCCAACCAGTTCTACATATTTATTCATGCATGTTTCTGTAGCAGTTTATCGTAGATTTATCATTAAATCTCAAGATATACATCATAGTGTCGTCATTAGAAATAAATCTAGTGAACGAGTATTAACTGCCGCATTCCTTTTGAAAATGCGCACTGCAACCGCCTGTTTGTGCAATGAATGGTGTTGAAACTACGGAATAGGAAAATTGTACGTATTAAATAATCTTGAAATACTTATACGAATGATATCTCATTTCATATGTGACATAATAATATGGACTGAAGTGCGCGTGTGTTAAGTCTGGCATTTCTCGTAAGCAAAAGTTTTGCAATAGGATAATTTTAAGGCTCTCACAGACAGACGCTAAGTGCCAATGCGTAAGACGACGCTTTTTCATAAATTGTTCTATCTGTAGAGCACTTCCAGAACGTCTTATCCTCGCATCGTTTGTTGCATTGTACTGTCGCACCTGTCTGTAGAATGGAAGCCTTTGCAGTTGTAGAACATTTTTTTCCTGACGCAAGAAATAATTAATGCAAAGCTCCATTTTACTAGCAACGTTTCCCACAAGTAAGTAGTAATTTACCGATTTTTCAAAGAGGCGCGACGCTACAATTCGACACAATTTTTCGAAACATACGCATTTTTTTTATGAAATCGCACGCAATACCAAGTGTCACATTGCCGTATCGCGTCTATCTGCAGGAGCCTTTACTCTCACTTCACGAAGTACGAACTAAAAGTTTTGTTTATGCGAATGTGTAACTCACACTTTTTCCCAACAAGGGTGGGCAGTGTTTTCAGTAACATTAGCAACATATGCGGATTATTTATTACTTGTACACAACGAATTTATAAACGTGGGTAGTTTGGCAATTTATGGGAAGGTAACTTTATACAGGGTGTTCACAAATTATAATTATTTTATGGTGTGTTTTAGTCACGTGCTTTCATTATGAGATAGCGTACGGTCTACGGATAGTTAACAAAATTTAAGTTTTTAATCAATATTTTAATGAAAATGAGCAATATTAACACAGTTCAACTTAAGGCGATATATAAGCCCCAATGTTAACGCAGTACTGGCCGTGCGCCCGCTCGATGCCAAAATATCAATATTGAACCTCCTTTTGAACAGTTTTGTTTGCAAAATATTATGGGATATGCATATGCTAGTGTTTCAGTTATGAAGAAATTCCAGCCATCAATTTTTCTGTGTAAAAATATTTTTAAACATCCAAGTCGTTCTGGAGGAGTTTCTAAAAATTGCAAAAAAAAATCGTATTGTTAATTATTTTTTAAAGCAAAACTATTAGTTACACGAAAAAACCTTGTTTAAAAATTATGTACATGAATCAATACTTATTATATTTTTTTTTTCAATTCTTTTAACCTAGTCGTTACTAAGGAGTATGCTTTAGAAAGTAACCGTTTTACGGTACTAAAGCGTGTGTAGGCCCTTAACACTAACATTATTTTGCTTGCATGAACTAAAACAAACAAATACACATTAAGTAAATACTGGCAACAAACAGAGACGCGACACCCTGGTCATTTAATTAAACATTTGTTCTGACACAATGTCCAAGCATTGGACAAATAAAAACAATACAGTTAATTTTAATGACAAATTCGTGTCGCTTTATTAAAAAACATGTAGCCATATTTGATTCAATAATATTTCTTTTTTATTGCTTTGGATATTAAATAAATCAAGGGACAATACCGTGTTCCATTATTGAAATCTTGGGGAACGATAATTAGACGAGAATTGAGAGTGAAACAAGGACGCGTTACGTTTGCAAACATTCGTTACATAAGAGAGAAGAAATATATAACTCATTCCTGGTCTCACAAAAAATCTGTCTTCTTCTTTATTTAAGAAGTTTCACTTCTATCACGTGTATGATGCTCCACATGTACACACCACACCACACACATGACACATGTGTGTGTGTGTGTGTGTGTGTGTGTGTGTATCTGTTCCTAAGCGAAGTCAAGATCGTACTGGCAAAAACGGGACAGGTTTTCCAAGTTTCAACATAAAATGTTAAGGGTACACTAGTCGACGGCACGAACTATTTTGTGCGCGGGGTTAAAATGCATTTTATATCAACCGACAACACGTGCGGAAGAGCTAGTTCGCGTACTGTGATGAGCAGTAGGAAGCTAGTTCGCGTACGAATACACACTTTTGCAAATTTGTAGCGAAATGGATAATGATTTAGGACGAAACCGAGTGCGCGAAATTTTATAAACAGACCTTTGGGAGTCTGGATATCATGAAAAATTACTTAACGTATCTGTTCAAAATAAAATTATTTGTATTGTTGAACTACTAATCTATCCCGTTTTGCAATTTGCCGTCGTCTTATGGTATCTATTTGCGCCCAAAAATGCGTTTAAATTAGTGTTGAAATATGGAACTTTCAACGCTCATAACTTTCAAATATATTTATTTTTCGTTTCCATACAGGGCTAGATAATAGTAAGACAAATTGATATCATTTTTTATTTTGAACGTACATCGTCAAACAGTGGAGTAATCGCCAGACTACTTGTGTATGGAAGAATGATCGACTAGTGTAACCTTAAGTGAAAATATCCCGTAAGATTGAAATCCATGATTTCTCGTTAATCTGTTAAGTACTGGTTCGCCTACTAGCCTCTTGACCAGAACAAGTACAAGTCACGACCAGATGGAATTCCTTCTCACCGCAATGGCTTGACTTCAGAACTTTAACTGCCGCGCTGAGGCTCATAAATATGCCTTAGTTTCAAACGTGGTATTTATCTCCATAATCTTGCGAATTCATTAGGTCTCAGTACTTGTTGAAGCGTGTTAATTAACTCTGCATTCTTAGCAGCCTACATTCAGCAGGTAATGACAGCCTACGCCCAAAGACGTTATTGGTTTATAGTTAAACTAGCTTCTGCTGGCGGCTTCACCCGCGTTACAGTCGAAAATTATTCCGAGGGAACATATTCCCGGGATAATAAGTATCCTATGTGCTATTCTTGACTATAATCTATCTCTGTGCCAAATTTCATCCAGATCCGTTCAGCCGTTTGAGCGTGAAGAAATAACAAATATACACACTCACATACTTTCGCCTGTAGTGTGAGCTGGCTTCTGTCCCAGATTGGCCGCGTCAGGGCGATTATACACTACACGTCCGTGTCCGTGATTGGAGTTCCAAGTTCAAAATGTTCTAAATTATGATGGATACGGTCGGATGTAGTGTGTAACTTCCCCTTAAGGTCGTTAAAAAGGTGGGTAAAAAGTATCCTATGTCCTTCCCAAAGGTCCAATCTATCTCTGTACTAAAATTCATTAAACTTGATCTAGAGTTTTAGTGTGTAAGCGTAACAAATGGACAGACGATCAGCCAGTATCTTTTTTATTTTTTCTTCTTGTATGCCTATCTGACCTCCACAACCCAGTAACTGGGTACACGATACTCCTTGGCAAGACTGGTATCAGATCTCAAGCTTCAGACTACCCGTAACGACTGGCAAAGATCTTCAAATGACAGCCGGGACCAACGGCTTTACGTGCTTTCCGAAGCACGGAGGAATCTCGCTGTAAGCGAGAGAGAGCGTAAGCGTTACTTAACCTTGAAGTTCGAACCGCGCGGCTGTTATTATTTCGCCACGAGCTCCTCTGTATGGTAATAGAATAATATTATTATAAAATCATTAGTATGGATTGCCTACATCATAATAAGTTTACCAAACAACTCTGCATCAATCCATCGTCCGCGGTTAATAATGAAACTGCCGCAGCGCATTTCAATGCGGTCGACAATAATTTGTGGTTTTTGTAACGGAATGTACGGGTTTTTTTTACATAAATACGGTTTTAATACATGTCTGTTCTGAAATTACACGATGGGTGGGTAGGCAGATGTCCCCATAACTCATGGCGCCTACCTATAGCCCGCTTGGTATTGAAACCACGCGTGACAGGGCTGTCGCGAAACGAGAGAAGGAAGTTTAAAAACACGTAACTCTGAAATCGTGTAGGGGTGGTGTTTTGCCCGACTTTAAAGAGGTTTAATGCGTTCATGAGTCTGGATCGGTTATTTTGTTGGTGTTATTCGAATAAGGCGATTTACACACGGCACCACGCAACGCCAATGACAAAACTGCAAAACTGTCCAATGATTCTGATCTCAATGATAATTATAAAGCATTACTCGTAGCTTTGTTGTTGGCTTCAAAGAGATGTCAGCAAAAACTGACGGGGTCTGGCCTGTCTGAGTCGCGGATAAAATTGGAAGTGAGCTACCGCGGCCCTGGCACAAGCAACTGAAGGAATACGGGTGGGTTTTAGTCAGTAAAATACTGACACGCCCTTCCGCTATACCCAGAGCGGGAGAAGTCATTGGATGAGTTACCACACAAAAAAAAATAACTTTGTCGTTAGTGGTATAATTTAGTGCCTACTCAGAAGTTTTCGGCTCTCAAGTCTCTTAATATCTAAGTTTCTTTTAAAAAAAAGTAGATTGATGAGTCATTAGTAACATTTGGCTGCGCACTTTGAACAACAATTTGATTTATTCAAGAAAAGCCATACAGGTTAGTGATAAGTCCATTCAAAACAAAACAAGAACGCAATAATTGTGTGAATAAAATGCAGGTAACGGTCCGACCTTGAATTAGATCCACACTCCGCCATAACATCGTATCTAATCGCTTCAGTTTATATGACGCCATCTTATTTAATTGTCCGATCGTGTGAACGTTTGATCACTCAATGTACAATGTATTGGGATTCGATTACTGCCGTGCGAGTATTGATTGGGGCACGTACGCCCTTTGAATTAAAATGCTGTTGGTGTAACTGATGGCTTGTTGGTTTGACCTGACGGAATGCTCGGGTCTGTAGTGACTGATGATGGGCTTGAATTGCCATTTGCTTATTCTACCATCAAAGTATCTACCTACCTATAAGTCAGGACACTTCTATGCAGGATTTATCCTTGATATGTTTGCATATGACCGCGTTGGCCTTTTGCCATTTACCTGCAACGCCTCTAACCGCAGGGCTTTAAAGAATTTATGACAAAAAACAACAGTTCCGATTTACACAAGCCTACAAAAAATT
Organism: Anorthoa munda; assembly: GCA_945859665.1. Taxonomy (NCBI): domain Eukaryota; kingdom Metazoa; phylum Arthropoda; class Insecta; order Lepidoptera; family Noctuidae; genus Anorthoa; species Anorthoa munda. The sequence goes on from OX243913.1 coordinate 2,248,538, forward strand.
TATTAGTAAAATAATAAGTCATGCCGAAAAATTCCTGGTATTAAGTAACGAGAGAATACAGCAAAAGTAGAAATCGAATTGGAATTGGCTCCGAGAAGGTCTTAAAACAGACGTTAATTTATATTTTGACAAGACAATCCATCTTTGGAGTCATTGTCTTGTCTAAAACTGACCTTTTATTGTACCGACATTATTTTCTTTAGTGAATGTGCCGACTAGATCACGTCTCTAAGCTAGGTCAAAGACTTGTAAGTTTCGTATAATATTTAACATTCAGATAATGTCTAGCGTCTAAACACCTTGGCTGCGCATTACGCAGACTAATCTTGGCAGTCACGAATTCTACGTTTGCAGCCGCATTCCACGCATACAGAGGCAAACATTACTCACACAAGCATACCCACGACCTTTTGTGTGCATAGAAAACAAAACACTCACGAAATTGTTTGTATGTAGGCAACCAAGAAAAAAAAAACCACTAGAAAAACAGTTCGGTGTTCCAAAATTTTGAATCTGTGAAATTAGACAGTACAGCAATGATACTGGCTGAATGCAAAAAAAAGATCGCGTAAGCCAGGTGGGTTGGCGCGGGAGAATGTGGATTGAATAGTTACTTACAAGTTTAAAATTTTAATATCTAGCGCTTTACGCAACGTTGTTTAGCGAATAACTTAACTTTAATGTTAGCAATTTTATAATAAAAGCAGAATTTCAGATTCCTAATTTGATTGCGGTAAACTAGGTAATTAGACCTAGCGGTTAAATTTCAAAACATGCAGATAATTAAGGAATTATGTAGATAAAATCACATTCATAATTTCTGTGTTGAGCTAACAATAACAATATTTTTATTCGCAAAACATCCGCAATACAATAAAAGGTAAACAAACATGACGAACAACTAACTTCAGATTAAGACTCGCCTCTCATTTCAGCATAAAATCGCGGAATAATAAAGAAAGTTTTCTTTTACAAAAACTTCAATATAATTCAAAGTGGGGTTTGGTCTGCGTTTGAAACGGAATGAATTCCGACGCCCGCCAAGGAAGAGTTTCACCATAATGAAATTCTTCAAATATCGCCCTCGCCCCATAAGGATTAAAATTCATGTAATTGCGCGTGCGGTTTTCTATGCGGGCCGCATACGATTCCAAGTATTTCGAAAAATATTAAGGGGGAAACTTACAGCAGAAAATGCGCTTTAAAGCACAAACGGATTAATGCGCTTTGTTTTTCATTTCGTTTGTGTTCTCAGGTTAAGTAACGATGAGACCGTGGAGATGCAATCCACGCTCCATAGTGTTTGTTTTCTTAGCTCCGTTTGTTTTTACAAGCTAAATAGTTTCCAAGTGGCTGTTTGAAACTAATTTCGAATTGTTTGTGATACAAGTGTGTTCAACACAAAAGGATTCCTTGATGTGAAATTAAATACGAGCAACTTGTGTTACGATTTCATTACACTTTTATGATTGACGATTGTGCTAACGTGTATTTTCAACAACAACGTAACTTCAAATATAGAACAAATAATGATGTTCACATCACGGAAATGACTAAAATAATATCAGAAATTTAGAATCAAATGAAACAGAGTCATTAAGGGTACACTAGTCGAAAATACTTCCATACAAACGTAGTCTGGCTTTTACTCAACTGTTTGACGATGTACGTTCAAAATAAAAAATGATATCAATTTGTCTCATCATTATCTAGCCCTGTATGGAAGCAAAATGGTAAAAAAAAGTTTCCTTGAAAGTTATGAGCTTCGAAAGTTCCATATTTTAACACTCATTTTAACGCATCTTTGGGCGCAAATAAGTACCATAAGAAGAAGGAAAATTGAAAAACTGCCTCCATACAGGGATAGATTAGTAGTTCAACAATGCAAATAATTTTATTTTGAACAGATACATCCTGTCGTTTTTTCATGATATCCAGACTCCCAAAGGTCTGTTTATAAAATTTCGCGCGCTCGTTTTCGTTCTAAATCATCATCCATTTTGCTACAAATTTGCAAAAGTGTGTATTCGTACGCGAACTAGCTTCTTACTGCTCATAACAGCATCTATCTGTTCCGCACGTGTTGTCGGTTAATATAGCACGCATTTTAACCCCGCGCACAAAATAGTTCGTGCCGTCGACTAGTGTAACCTTAAATAATAGAATTAAAATTAAATGTCGTGTAAAGTTTATTGTAATTTCAAACACACATCGGCCGGTCGAGTAACTGTGCGGGGCTATTAGGGCCCCGGGCACGTCCCGTTTACAACCTGTCGTGCAAATATTTATCCGCATCGGATTTACGTGTTAACCGTCCGGAATCGTAATCAGCTCTGATTGGGAACGCGCTGCCGATGCCTGGGAGACTAATGATATTCCTATTTACACCGCGTATGCAGATCTGTGTGCTGAGGTCTAATCTCCCATACATGACGTGTTGAAAATGAGGTAATTCTAAATACTATTTGGCAAAGTGATACTCATTACCCGACTGCCGAAGGAGAGTAATGTGTTTATCAGTGTATGTATGTATATATGTATGTTTGTTCCTATGTGGCATTCTAGAGACCAAACGCGTTGGTTGATTTGGATGATTCTTACGTCAATTGATTCGTCTTAACCTTGTGAATGTACATTAAAATTGGAAAATAGAAAAATGGCGATTTTTTTGTTCATCGTGTGGGGTATCAAAACAAAGGGTTTTAAGGTGATTTCAAAAATATATTCCACTTATATGTTTAAAGGAAACTAATTCTAAAAATAAAAATATAACTAAAAAGTTGTAAAGAAAAAAACGAGAAGAAAATCATGCTGAGGAAACATCTGGTTTTGGTCAGCCAGCTCGTAAATATGTACTTATCCTCCGACTGCACTGCATGGTTTTCTTCTTGTTTACGTCTTTTTGGTCCGCTTCTTAAGCAGTCGCATTTTTTGATTTTTTTAATTATCTTTTTTTTAACCTTGTATTTAATGAACAGATCAAGAATTATGTTTTTTTTTCATTTCTCGGTATCCTTTTAGTCATAATCTGTATCTAAAAAAATCTAGAGTCGGATTTCCATAATATCAAATATAATAATAAAAAAAAAGAGCTAAATTTCATTCTTCGCGTGTTCGTGGCATCGCGTACTGCGTTGCCATGAATATCGCATATAAGTATAGATCAAAAGGCAATTGAGCCAATGTAAAGGGAAGCGGAACTGGGAAAAAAGAAACACCAAATAAAAAATATTCTTACAAGGAAAAGTTTTGTCATAGATTCATTTTGCTTTAATTGCAAGAAAACGAAAGAGTACGGAATAAGCGGATAACTTAATTAGAAAGAATTTGAGACTACGTTCGGTGTTCCCGATAAAAAATAAGCCTGCAAACTTGATCGTTTAGTTTTTCCCCTGTAATATCACGTATTTCTCGGCTCTACGTATTTAACTTTTTCTTGGGTGGTAAAAAGTCGTGCGGAATTCGGACGGTGACATTCAGGCATTTGTCACGCCGGTCGCGAGACCACACCGCTGCCGCCGATGGAATAAATTTTGCGCTTTTGCCAAAACAACGCACAGTTCTTACGGTTGCAATACCTTTGTGAAATTCCAATTTCACGCCAATAGCTAGGCCAGTGTCTGTTTCACTTAGAAAGTACAACACAATGGTAAAGTCTAATTGTTACACAAGAGGGACATCGATACTTGTCGCACTCGTGAAGGGACAACACGAGCACTTTCGTTACGTCCTCATTTCAGTGCTAGCAAAGTTTCCGCATTTATACGGAGAGATGGGAATAATAAATATCTCAGTCAGACTGTTAAGTAAATGCTCCGCTCGCTTTCAGGTGACGTCATAATCCGTTACACTGAAATAATGTTGTTTTGTTCCTCGGCGCGCAATTACGAAAATATTTCGTGTATTTAGAGTAACTAATTTCTGATGGCTGTGAGTCGAGCACAAGCTGTGATGCTGTAGAATGTAGGCAATTACATAAACGACAATCAACGGCACAAAGACGTCGGGAAGGGAAAGTCGGGTAATATAATTGTACAGGTAGATATGACATGTTAGCACTGCAGTGTGACGGGTATGAAGCCGCAGGCGAAACGCTCGGCTAACCGAATCATCACAACTCATTAAGAGCCGTTAAGATACATGCTTCCTACACATAGAGAGTGCGTATTTTGTGATTGTTATCATATTTTATCAGATCTGGTGTCTTGTTTGTCGACAACCGTAAGATTTTAAAAGTCGAACAGAGGTAGATGAACGCGATACGAGCTTCAATAGGGATGTTTCCTGGGTAGAAAAATTTTAATTCTATTTTGTCCGTCATTGATATTATCAAATAATATTGGAAACGTATTTTTTGCTTTACCAAATCAATAAAAAATTACAAAGTTAAAGCACATCTAAGTTCAGGAGTGGGGCTTGTGACGTCACTAAGGCAGTATAAAGTGTACTAGCGGCGTGACGTTTCACGATATTTCAACATATTATATGCACTATCACATACACTTTCACACATACACTTCAGAATCAGCATCAGAATCTTTATTTGTAAACATAGGTGGTGCATGTAAGTAAGTAAGTAAATATTTATTTTATTATTCTCACATGGTATGTGAGATGTTACAATATAACGTAGTTTCTCTATGTTTTGCCGTGAAGCGTACAAATATCATTAGCAAATTACAACAACAATGAATCAGCAAATGTCATTAAATCATTAGCTACCAAATTTTAAGAAGGGCCAATACTAGACTTCTATTACTTACACACACATCTTCACTACACTGTCACATCCACACTCACACACACTAACACCCCCACAGTTTGACTGCACAGATTTCCACACTGGAGAAATACTCTCAACATCATCCTTAGTAATTATTTGTTATTTTTAATCAACTACTTGTACTGATAGTGTTAGTAATTATTGCTATATTATGGAAGAGCGGAGTCTCCTAACACAGGCATTATTTGCTTAAAAGGAGGCTCCAAACACTAAACCCTTAAGTAAACTGAAGCATCAATAAACTTTATTTATTTATTATTATTTATTTATTTATTTATATCGTCGTCACTATACGTTTACGTGTCAAGAGAAAAAATACGTGATCAATATTTATTTATTAATCTACATGACGGACAAAAAAAAAGTTAATCAAAAAACCCGACTGCTTAAAAAGCAAACACAAAAGACGTAAACAAGAAAAAAATCATGCTGTGCAATCGGAGGATACATATTCGCGAGCTGGCGGACCAAAACCAGGTACCCCACACGATGGGTTTGGAAGAAAAAAAAAAAAATCCTTTTTTTTCCCCCCCCCCCAAAATGGCGCCCAAAATCCGCCATTTTTGTATTTTCCAATTTTAATGTAGCCAGTGACACTCGCAGGATTAAGACGAATCGATTGACGTAAGAATCATCAAAATCGGCCAACGCGTTTGGTCTCTAGAACGCCACATAGGAACAAACATACATACATACATACATAGACTGATAAACACATTACCCTCCTTCGGCAGTCGGGTAAAAATATTTTTTTAGTATACTACCGTATTGTAGCTAACACAAGCTGTTCTAAGTTAAGTTCTAAGTGTTCTAGTTAGAAGAGTTAAAATGCTTAACTTTTCAAAATCCCATCGATAATTTTCCTAAAATGAAAACAGAATGTAAAGTGCTCCCTACACAAATATTACAGTTACCATCTGATATTAATTCGATCTTCCCGACGTAACGTAATTATTTCCTTCCATTCCAACACTGATAAAACAATTACGGTTATTGGAGCGCTTGAAACGTCATTCTGTATTTCGCCATGTCTACGGTAGGCAATAAGCATTAATGTAATTTGTGCAAATATGAAAACGGCTGAGTTTGCCCTTATTAGTTCAGCGAGGCAGTTGCGCGGATCGTCTCACGCCGCGCTACCCTAATACGAACAGACATAATTACATTGTATTTGGACGCCATCTGTTCCCAGACTATTTTGTTTACCGATATCATAAACCCAGAATATTCTCGCGATAAAATGAAGAGGGTTTAACGAAAAATGGTCTTGTTTTCCTTCCATCTTGTAACACATTTAATCAACGTCTTAACTCCGCAAGGATTCGGAGTAACACGTAGATTAGTATGTCTAACTCAGCTTCTGAAATGACAATCAAAGCACCGAAACGCTCACGAACAAATCGGTTTAATTTAGAATTTATAATGTTGGCGCAATTTTTAACAAGATTAAAAAGGCCTGAGTCGAAAGTTAAGCGGATTGGGAAACATAATTTACGTCTGTTTACAAGCGGCACAGTCGGGTACCCACTGATAAAATGAAGAACGAATCTGTCATGCACGGGACAACTCCCCGTTGAGCTGATTCCGCATCTAATTTATAGCAGAATTAGCTCCAGTGATGCCAATTTTTCAATATTAAAAATAAATGAAAAAGATGGACTTGCTTCCTGCTGTTCATTTCACGATGAATGGGATTAGAATGATTTTGAAATGTTATTATAATACGCACCATAACTAAGGGCAAAAAACGTACCCTGACTTCACAACCACAAATATCTCTCTCAAAATATTAACGAAGAAAGTAACGCTCACCAAAAATGTTGATTAATTAAAAAGGGTGCTAATGGATACATTTCACACATGCACTGAAAATGCAGTTGAATTTTCCTCTTTACTTACGGAACCCTATTAAAGCATTAAGGTATGTTTTCACCTCTGGGATAGAAAAAAATCGGCGTTTATTTTTATACAACAAAGGGGAAGCGGTTAAAGCTAGACAGGTGCTTATAAAATAAATTTTCATTGTATTCTCGCTAGGGTGGTGCCGGTAGGCGTATTCTTATCCGTTTTTGTTTAATCTTCCAAAGAGTCGTATCCTGGAACATCTGGTTTTTTGTAACCTTTGACAACAATGAAAAAAACCAGCTCTTAGCTCTCACGCTTATTTAGTAAAATAGTAGCTATTCTATCTACGCAAAAATATTTGAACAAAAACGTATGTCGTAATTTTTGCGTGCAAAATCAGCAACAATGCCAAAACTGTTATTCCATACAGTCAGCGTATTATCTTGGTTCTGTGCCAATGCCAATTACTTTCAGGTGTTACCTGCATTCCTTATGATATTGTCTATTACTATAACGCTACACTTAATAAAAAATTTCATGTACAGAGCTCATTTCCGCGGTTAACAATTTCTCGCTAAATATCACCTCATTTTTATTTTGAATTCTTTTTGTGGAGAGCCACCGAGCGCCACTCGGCACTCCTAATAACTGTCATCCAGATTTAATATCACATCTTCCATTTTGTACGGGTTCTACCGGGAGGCAATTTCCTTCCTAAAATTGTATTTGGACGAATACGCGTAAACTTAATACATATGCGACCCGAAAGACAAATTTTATTTATATTTTCTCTCCGCGCCATAGGTTCTGCGATATGCTTCTGTGTTTTACGACATGTTTCATATTGATGGCTTTATGTTCCCGTTTCAGGCTGGATCGCATAAAATGCTGTGTCATCTAGAGAAAAGATGGTATCAGCAAGAATATAAAATTGTGTTGAAGGCAATCAAAAAGGCTTTGACTTCATTAATTTATCCTTTATCTCGAAGTTTGGTATTATGTTGTTTACAGGAAGCAATCCATCAATAACAAAACACTATCAAATAATAAACCAACAAACAAATTTAATCATATTTGATCAATCATTAAAGTCTAATGACTTGACCGACTTACTAAATAGTAAGTCGGTCAAGGTCTACTATTGTTTCTGGAAGACGCGTTCCACTCGTCTAGAGTCGAGCTTTTCGTCTTTAGCTCTTCACTGCTTTGCAATGCGTGAGCGCTGTTTTCGAAAACGGGGGCACTTAAAACTAACCTATATGCAATACATCGACAATTTGTCAAAGGATTGCTTTATAGTTTATCATAATACATTTGCTATCTGCATATCATGCAGAATTGCAGATAAGCTACATATTTTTAAGTAGGTAAAATTTTTTACCCGGCTGCAAGGAAAGGTTTATGTTTTTCGCGCGTATCTTGTATTTTGTAATATTCTTTATTTCCTCATATCTTTTAAACCACTTGATGGATTTTTATAATTAAGGTCTTGACCGCCCAAGTTTTCTTAAATAAGTGCCGTTAAAAACAAAGGAACATGGCGGATTTTGGGCGCCATATTGTGGGGGGTTGCTATTTTTTTTTCTTCCATACCCATCGAGTGGGGTATTAAATAGAAGGGGTTTTAGAGGTGATTACAAAAATATGGTATATATTTTTGTAAAAACCCTCTAAAACCCTTATATGTATAAGTAATTCAAAAAAAAAGTATAACTAAAAAGTTGTAAATTAAATTTGTTAATAAGAATGTTTATAGTTTCAGTCAGCCAGCCCGCGAATATGTATCCTCCGACTATCTTTTTTCTGACAACGTTCTACCATATGCAAAATGATCGTTTATCATAAAAATAAACCTGACATATTTCACATTTCAGAACCGTAAACTGAGGAAACGCTGGTCTACGCTTACAGACATTAAAATAGAGAAAACTAGAACTTCAGATTTGCATTGCATAAAGCGTTCGTTTGGTGGCGTCTACCTGTTCACGACAAAGTCTAGTGGCCCAGGTCTTCAGATTCTAAAGGAATGTCATTAGTGACCGGACGACTATATAAATAATGATTGCTTCAAGGATAATTCTAAATATGAGCACAAAAATTCAACGCCATTAAAGTACAATTCAGTACACGATTTCCTCTGTAGAGTAATCTTAATATCTCGGAACTAGTTGTTTGGTCTATTAAAGCGTAATCAATGACATTTGAGTAATATGATCTGATGATATATTCACGGCTTATGAAGGGGAAGTCACGTATTCGATACGGATATACCTACTACTTAAGTAGTTTGAAGTTTCTAAATTGATTTGATAAGCCTAATTTATTTGAGTATCTTATTAAAATACTGACCAATCACAGATTAATATGCGGCAAGGTTAAACCTAATAACTTTGTAATTGGCCCTACTAGCCTGTAGTGACGCTACTGCTGATAAAATCGCGTCGAAACCTTTGATAATATAGAATGTAACACAGTACCTATGGCATTTGACCCACCGCCGACGAGTAAGCGATTATCTATCAACTATTTTCTCGCTGACGAAACGTACAAGCATATAAGAGCCCATGTCATTAAAAGAGACACATACAGTAAGAGTCGATCGCCGGCTGTTCACACTGTCGGCGAGTACTCACTACTCTCTCACTACAAGTTTGTTGCAGCGACAAGAGTTATCCAACTTTATACTCGCTCATCGATACTCGCTTAGCGATTCTCGCTTGCTCGCTTGGCGGTCAAAACTCACGCCGAGAGACCAACCAACAGTACAGCCGCCCCGAGCGTGTGGTGTGAGTAATCGCCCGTCGCTCAATATCATTCGCTAATATCCGAGCGAAAAAACTATTGTAGCTTTACTCACTACTCGCTGATCGTCGGCGGTGGGACAAGCGCCTCACAGTTTTAACAATCTCCATATCTTTCACTCTGACATCTACAATTCACTCAAAATTCCCCACACGCTTTCGAAAAATTAATTTCGAGATATGAAGTGACGCAAAGTTCCCTTCAAGATGTGTCAAGAGATGTAACTTAGCTAAGTATCCGGCCATCACCGAGCCCACGTGGGCCCTAACAAATCGGCCTCTTTCCGACAGAGGGCGCCCTCGTTACTCAATCTAACTTCCTAGTTTCTTAGCCAATGTGAAGGAAACTTCGTAAACGTCACCCTGTATCGAAAGGGTGAAACGGCCAAGTTTGGCCTATCAGCCTATAAGTTTTGCGGGTGCGGAATATTGGCGAGCCTTTTTGCATGAATGGATTCGATATTTTTATCCTCGGGCGTGTTAAACCGCTGCTGGGGTCGTAAATGGATTATATTGATATATTTTTGGTTACTTTACATATAATCTTAAGTTATTTAATACCACTTAGATGAATATTGAGTTTGAAAGGTCACCTTACAAAAACAATTCAACGAAAACTGAATAGAAAATTGTTTACACTATTAGAAAAGTGTGAAGACCTAACAAGTTTTACTTTAACAAAACAAAAAATAACATCAAAAAATATATTTACTTAACGTTTGAAAATTAACATGAAATCTTTTATAATAAAGTTATAAATTACAACCTCATCACTTAGATACAAAATACAGCTTTCACGTAAATTTCATACAAAAGCACACAGTAAAAGCAGAGCCAGCTAATTTCCATACAATTTAACACAAAAACAGCTCCGCTTTTCATTGCGGGAAACTCAAACCAGGACCAGTGATGCGGTTGCTGCGGCCAGCTTTTACTTCATAATACTATCATTATGCATATTAAGGTTAATGCATTACGTTCCTGAGTGAAACACGCATTGTAGGACTTCATATGGCCATGCTAAGGTAAGTGGGAACGTCTGGCGCTGCCCCGTGGGATACCGCCCGGGCCATTCTTATTCAAATAAGTGGGGGCAACGATTTACCCCCGGGACCCGTGACAGTGCAGTGGTTTCCGCAACCCCGCTCTACAAATGTTTGAGCTGAATAATAGTAACAAGGTGGAATAGACTGGCTTTGTAATGATATGATAATAGTGGTTGTTAGACGGTTCAAAAATATGTTTAATTGCTACTGGTGATATTATTGGTAATTCGATTAAAAATAACTAGGGTGCAGATACCCCTGAGTACCTGATTTTAAAATGAGAGCCAAGTCTAAACGGCTAGTCGTAATTTTATGGAAAAAATATATGTTACATAAGACCATTTTCTTACCAATTTACTCTAAGAAAATTTTGAGTTTTATTCGTATAACATAGTGTAATTAATTTGTAAAGTTATATCTAAAACGGACATAAACACGACAATCGCTTCAAAACCGCTGGGCGTATTTTAATGAAATTGACACCATCTCAAAGACAATTTAATTATCTACATTTTGATCAGAGGTTTTTTTTTTAAAGTCATAGAATAATAAGGAAAGTACAAAAAACTACTTAATTTTGAGTCGCGCGGATGTGAAACGAGTGCGCGTTTTGTTCCCTCAAGGTCGATGGCGACAGTCGTCGTCTTAAAAAATAATCTTAGTTGAACTAAGGAAAAGCTAGAATAGGAACGCCAAAGATACAGTCAAATATAATACAAATACCTGTAGGTATCGGAATAGATAGTAATTTTAGACCTACAGCTCAATATCAGTTCCTTTTTTGTTCAACCCGGATATCACAGCTCAAACCATCACAGTTCAACCAGCCATAAAAAGATAAAAGAAGAATAACTTTTCTCATTTTATTGTTTGCACCATTAGATCCTAATAGAGGTTTTGTACATGCAAATACTTTAACCTACTTTTCCAACTCGCTGCCATATTAACATGTGCTTGCTAATTTTAAGACAAACTTTACGATGTCTCCGTAATATCCTTACAGAGTATGAATTATACAATGTTGTTATTTTTGACACAACCAGGAAATGTTGTGAAACTAAACATGCTTCCGACCAATTCACACTGTATTATCACATCACGAACAAGACTAAGGAAATAAACCTAATAATTAATAGAAATATGGTTCATAAAAACAAATGAAGCTATTACAGCACCCATTGTACTCCATATTACATTATCCTCCTAGGGAGAGGGTTCCGTACGAAGATCCTTTCATTGACCGGGGAAATCACGCAATACATGAGAACGAATAAACAGACATAGAGTAACGATGAAAATTTACATCGGCCCGGTTTAATGTCGCGAGGCAATCTCATTCTGGGGAGGAAACGGGGCAACACTCCACCACTGAACCTTGATCCCGCAAAATATTATACAAAATAGCTGATGAGGCTCCTGCAATGATGGTCGCCATGATCAGTTACGATGATACCCGCGATATGGCTACAGAGACAAATGCGTATCTCGAAAGCGGTTTCTGTGTTTATAACTGCAAGAAGTAAGTTTTTCTTGTAACTCTTTTCCATTTTGTGCGGACAGTAAATATTGTATATCATGTTTTTACGACACTTTTTGTATGTCTGTGAACATAAACTGTGTTTGTTATAGTGTTACGCGGTCCGCTATAAGAATTATAAGTAGGTAATAAGTATTGTTTTGAAGAATAAAGCAGGCTATAACATAAAAAAAACCGGCCAAGTGCGAGTCGGACTTGCGCACGAAGGATTCCGTACCATTATCGCAAAAAAACGGCAAACAAATCACGTTTGTTGTATGGGAGCCCCACTTAAATATTCTGTTTTTAGTATTTGTTGTTATAGCCGCACTAGAAATACATCATTTGTGAAAATTTCAACTGCCTAGCTATCACGGTTCATGAAATACAGCCTGGTGACAGACAGACAGACATACAGACGGATCGCGGAGTCTTAGTAATAGGGTCCCGTTTTTACCCTTTGGGTACGGATCCCTAAAAAGGTATTAAACTAGCAAATTATTCGGTTAGAACACGAACATACTTTTAAATAATATTTTTGTTTTAATATGGTATAATTCTCGTTTAGTTTCATATACAACAAAGGTAAATCAGCGAACTTTATTTCTACTACCGACCCACTATAACTCATATTCCCTTATTTCCTCTAAACAATATTTTTCATGTCATATCATAAAGAAAATTGAAGCAATAAACCAGTCTCGTTTTGAGAGAACAACTGTATCTGTACAAAAATATTTTACGCATTTTATTTTCAAGAGACCTTTTAACAAATAAATGCCTACCAATTACATTTCCCAGGGTATTAAATAACTTCAAGTTGAACACAATTCGCAAAGAAAATTAACTTCTAAAAGCGTTTCGAAGAAAATCACACGTAAATCACCTATTTTCCTTAGTCATTATCCTAATTATTTAAGAGGCTTTCCACTCTATGAAGCATAAATATCTTAAGTTACGTCTATTTTCGGTGGAGTTTTTATAACGAAATGCCACTCAGTAGAGTGACTCAAAGCCACGTAATTGTGCTGTTGAGGCAAAAAGTCCTAATTCTCCCCTCGCAATTCTATTTAGGTGACAACGAAGTAAAAACTGGGAAATTTATAACAGTCACGTAAGTCTAATGTTGCCACAATTTTTTAATTAAAATTTACTATGATTTCTTCAACACACTTGCTCATAAAGTGGTTCTAATTTCACCGCAATTAGGTACATAATGATACCTGTAATCAAACTGTGACTTTTTCATTAATATTATTCACAAGTGAGTTATAGAGGTTTTTTTTCATTATTGGTTGAGTTGCTTTGTTCTTAAAAAAGTTTCGATACAAAAAGATCGTGCTCAATAGTACAAATTATTTAATGTACCTACCTATTGCTTGCTCATTCCATGAAAATTCGTTTTTAAATAGAAAATTTCAACTTGTACGTGTTTAATAAATAAAACTTTAACTCAAATATAACTTTTGTTTTCTCTGTAATAAAGAAAACTTGAAATTCCACATTTTGTACGTGGCTAAAATGCTATCCTCGAAAAGCCAAAAAAAATAAACCTCATTCTTTTAGTCTATGGCCGATCGCCATTGTTAGATGGGCGCGCATAGAAAAACTGATGATTTTTTCCCGCCATTGCGATAAATTTGTCACAACTCGTTTTCACTGTTAGTGTTGTTAGTTATTTTAGTATTATTTTCTTCGCAAGTGTGTTGAAAAACGTCGTATGATACACGTGTGTATTGATGATTACACACTTGTACCGTAATGTACTATTGTTTCGTTTTTGTGTTTTTGGGTGTTAGTTGGGCTTTCAGTTTTTTTATGGCAGTGTTTCGTTCTATTAAGGTAAACATGAAGGGACAGTACAAACATTTTCTTAATCGGCAAACTTCGTGTTTCGTCAGTCGTCGGATTTCTATCAGTTGCCCTTTGCACTTGGTGCAGACCGGACGCTTTCAATCAACTACTTCCAGTATATAGAATTGTTAATACTCTTTTAATATACTGAAATTAATTTAAAAAAATGGGCGAATAGCTGCTATATTTACAGCTCTATATATTTCTCACAGAAATAAAAACAAAACAACAATAAATTACTTAGTTCTGAATTCAAATTATAATACACAATAAATCTAATAATTGATGGACATGGAAATTAGCATTCGTTTGTATTCGGCAATACGATGATTGCCGAGCGACATTGAGAAAATAATTGTACTTACTTCAATTTTTTTTAATATTTTTTTTTATATTTATATAGTGCTTACATTCTAGTTGTAGTTACTATACTCTAGAAGAACTAGCGTAGTTGCTTATATCACATTCTAAAGAACAAATTTCCGGGCACCATCTGTTTGCATGACAAGCCGGAACTAAGAAAACTACTGACACGATTTTAATACGTCATCTTTCAATAGCAACAACCTGGCCAAAGAAGTTAAAGCTATTCACTGTTGCTTTTGAAATCAGTGAAAAAAGTGCTTACACTTCAGAAGTAAAAGAGTTATTGCAAATGATGACATAATACGATCGTAGACTTTAATAGACAACTTGCATTCAAAAGCCTTTCACAAAACCAATAATACATTCATACGTTACGGAAGCGAAGGTACAAAATAACATTAACCAAATTACCTCTATATGAAAATATGTATTTTATATTTACCATTGAATGCTAACACATTCAATTCATATATGTAAGCTATTATAAAAAATTACCTCTGAAATATATTTGTAATTTATTATATAATAATTTATAAAGGATTCTGTAGCGATGAAGGTGAAGGCAAATATGTATAAATATATGAATTATAAATAGTTATATGCAATCGTTGTTGACCTTGTTATTGAGAAGGAACATGATATTGATCGCTATATAAAATGTAATGGCGATAAAACAACAGGATTTATACACATTATTTTACTTTACCTACGTGGGTACTAACTTTTGTCCGCGGTTTCTTTTCCATGACAGAAACAGGAACCACACATTTTCAAAATAAAACTAGGTGCATGATAGGCTTTATATCATCAAAATAATATTCATAATCGGATCAGTCAACAAAGTTTTTTTTTTAGTTAGGCCTTATACAAACATAGGTACAGAAATCAATTTTACCTTGAATAATATAAGGTTAGAATAAGGTATAATAAATAATATTACGTTACATCTAGCGTGATCTGGGTACATGAAGAAACTTGTTCAACTAATAACATTAACTCCAGAAAACCTTGAATCGCTGTCCCAGCGACCGCAACGCAGAAATTGCAGTAGCATAGATAATATAAAAATATGATTGCAACCTCTACACTCTATAATTTAAAACTGGCTCTTCTCGATCGACATGATCGACACTTCTCGCATTTGCTGGGAATTCTTCATTTTATCAGAGAAAGTAAGAACCACAACCATTATAATGCATATGGCTTCACAATATGGTGTCATCATTCATTACATTTTCATTGCGTTCAAAGACAATTAAAAAGATTGAAGAAAATAGACAGACAATTAACTAAAAAAAGTTTTCCCTTTCCGTCCCAATATTGTGTATGCTTCCAGTACACAAAGTAAACAAAACGTAGGTAAATAATGTAGCACGATAATTGACTTGTAAATCTTAAAATCATCCTCTTCGGCCTTTTTAATGTTACCACTGCTGGGACACAGGCCTCGTCTCTGTGAGAGGGAATGGGTAAATCCACCACGCGGGCTCAGTGCAGATTGGTAGATGTCACGTGTCTTCGAATGTTTGTTCCTAGGACAAGCCGGTTTCCACACGATTTTTTCCTTCACCGTTTTGAGAGCAGTAGTGGTGCAATAATTTACACAAAATTAAAAT
Organism: Anorthoa munda; assembly: GCA_945859665.1. Lineage (NCBI taxonomy): Eukaryota > Metazoa > Arthropoda > Insecta > Lepidoptera > Noctuidae > Anorthoa > Anorthoa munda. Next base: position 2,264,365 of record OX243913.1, read on the forward strand.
ATAAATAAAAAAGCAACTGACGTTTTAATAAGTTATTTTTGCCTGAGTATAAAGTTTAAAAGAATATTATTAATATTTTAAGTTGATTTACCTACAGATCTTAATGGATTCCGTGTTAAGTATTGAGGAGATATCTCAATTACTTTACCAACATGAAAAATTTCGTAGAGCAGTAAAATACTTACATAAGAAAGTAACATAAATTAATCTGCTGTGCATTGCAAAATATCGCAGCACTGACCCGGTTATACCAGTTAAAAAAATAAATTAATAACATATATTTTGATAATATGATTTAATAAACGAGATTGTAGTAGTTATTAAATTCTTCGAACGTAGAGCGTAGATGTAATAACAGAAACCGGATTCCATGTTCAAGTTTTTATTTTATTTTTTTTATTTCTCGACGTTATCGACGATTTGTCAGTAGACAAGACTCGACGTAAAAGTTGAATCGCAACATTAATTAAATCAATTGAAGCCATTAACAATATTGGTTGGCATTTTTCTTTGCTGAGAGTACTTTTTACTTTGTTTGGCAGTACTTTTTAACTTATTAATTTGGTTTCTTTTTCATTGATGATTTTTTAATTTTGTTGCGAAGTGAAAGATACAAGTAAGACGATATAATTCAAGTCATGCTTGTGAAGTTGTGAGATATCCATAATCGTTCGGATTCACAATAGCTGTTGATTTCTAAATATATACGCAGACATAAAACTTTCTATATAATTGTTAATAGATATTCAAATAAACGACGATGTATTCAAGTCAATCAGTGTTATTTATTGCTTTTAAAAAAGATTTATTACACCACATAAGCCTGCGTTAGAATTGCAAATTAAATTGAGTCCTTAATGAAGCTCTAGAAAATATTCATGAGATATTAATGTATTGTAGGCTGTCGGAAAGTTCTAGAAAACTTAACTGGAGGATTATTTAAGAATATTAACATAGTGGGCTTTAGAAAGCCTTTAATTAGTGGCATAACTCACACTCCGGAGTTATACTTAGATAATTATGTGCCTATCTATTAGTTATCATCATCTTTAAGATACATTATTTCACTTACTTATCATAAATTACTTATATACAATGCTTATTTAATTTTATAAAAAAAACCGCCCAAGTGCGAGTCGGACTCGCGCAGGAAGGTTTCCGTACTATTATCGCAAAAAACGACAAAAAAATCACGTTTGTTGTTTGGGAGCCCCACTTAAATATTTATTTTATTCTGTTTTATGTATTTGTTGATATAGTGGCAACAGAAATACATCATCTGTGAAAATTTCAACAGTTTAGCTATCACGGTTCATGAGATACAGCCTGGTGACAGACGGACAGACAGACAGACAGACAGACGGAACGCGGAATCTCATTAACAGGGACCCTTTGGGTACGGAACCCTAAAAATGTAGATTGTTCCAAAATGAAACACAAGACATATCTCTATATTAACTAAATGACAGCACCATATACTAATTTAAATTCCAAAAGTGTTTTTGTAACCAAATTAGATGCCTACAGCCAAGAGAATAAAACGCGAGCTCGTTCGCCACAAGCAAAAATAATAAGCTATTAATTGACCAATCTATTGTAAATAGGAATCAATAGACAGTGAAAAAACCCAACTAACTAGATCCTATCTTTAGTAAATAGGATCTAGTTTTTCTCTGACCACACATATTTATTTATTTACCGGTCAGACACATATCAAAGATCCTACAGAAACGGTATCGACGCCTACGATTTTCAACAAACAAAAATTCTAATAGGAATCCTGTCACATTATCATAACTTTTGCCCAAAACTGGTGCTATAAAAGCTAAGTCCAACAAAGCTTCGAAACGAAAGTCGACACATGTAACTAAGGAATGTGTTTAATATACATATTTATACAATAAAATGGACGTGGAGAAATCGAGTTGGTATTACTCGCTCCTCGCTCCGCTTGACCGTTTGACCTTGACATTTAGGCAGGTGCGAGATCCCTAGTTAATGAATTTTAATTGAATGGTATTTTCACCTTTAAGTTTTTTTTTACGAGGCAACACTATTACTGTTTGACTATGGTTAGCGACCGTGAAGAGTAATTACCTCTTGTGTGTAATCAATCTTTAGGATACCACGTTGAATAGTATTAAGAAGCAAGAAGCTTTTCAATTAAAGTTTTAATGCTATTAATATTATATTACGTAACTTAATTGGATGGTTTTGAAGTTAATTTCAAATTATTATTATTTTGCTAAAAGTTCGAAACCAAAATCAATCCTGACGTAAACTTAATCAATCTTGTTTATGGTAAATATTTTAAACAAACTTTGTTAACTTTTCCTCTTAAATTGATTTCGATTTACCGGATTTGGTTTTACAGTATAGAAGGAAAATATTAGTTTCCTTAATGAAAGTAAAAATTTAATTAATATATTGTACACAAATTTAATCTTATAAAAGTCACCAACTTTTATTATTTTTGTAACTTGAATTATTTTTTAAAAGTCTAAAGTTTCTAAATATTTGATATAAATTGCAAACAGTTAGATTTTTTGTAAGATTCAGTACCTAACTTAAAAATATTTGTAGAGCCGAAAGTAAATATTTGAAAAGAGTATTCCTTACCTTGTAGATGCCATCGACAAGTTTTGTCAACTCCTCCGTCTCCATGGCGAAAGATTTTCAATAAACCAATTTCGCGAACAGTTGTGACTACACGAGAAACTTCATCGGGATAACAAAAACGTACGAACAAAGTTCAATTTTAACACTGTACACACAAAATTCACATTTCAATGTACACCCACTTCGGTCTACTCCCTTTCGGTTGTCGAATCACTTAAGCAAACAAACTCACTTTCGAACACATCTGAAACAAAAGAAAACAACAATTAACTTTCAATGTTATTATTAAAAACACAAAACTTTTTGTAATCTATTCTAATTTCAAATTAATATACTCAAAGTTAATAAAAAAAATATAGAATTCGAAATTTGAAATATAAATGTCAAAGTGAGTTGTTATTTTTTTATGCACCTGTCCGAGATAAGTTCAGCTGTAGAGCCGAGGCGTGCGTCGTACTCGAGGCTCGCCGGTAGAGTCACCTATCGCCTTCACCGGTAGGTATCTCACGAATGCCGATATTTAGAAACACGAAGTAAACGGACTGGTAGTAAGATCAGTATGGGCCCGATGTCTAAACCTCTCGCTGTGTTTACCGTAACGCAGCTTGTTTAGAAACTACGTACCTCATACCTACATTTGTTGGGTCATTTCGAAATGCTTAGGTAGTTCAATGATCTTTCAATGTTGTTTATCATCTATGTGTTAATATTACCTACATATTACATGTACATCCCATTAAGAGATTACCATTGAGATAAGTTATAATATGTCTACTAGGCAATAATCATAATTATTTTAGATTTATCTTTGATCTCAGTAGAAGTAATACGAAAAATAAATAACCTAGAACGTAGACAAGTGGATAAGAAGTTCGTGACAAAAAATGTTAATAGTATTATGAAATGTTCTCAATGCCAGCGTAGCATAATTAAATGCCTACATGCAATTTGCGTGGCAGGTATTACTCACTCATACATAATACGAATACAATAGACGGCAACATTAACTTTCATTTTTGATGACGCCCACACCTCAAAGCTACCGAAAATATTCAATTCCGTTTCAAAATTGCATATAAAAGCGACCAGTTTTCATCAATAGGCGTGCCGCAAACTTTTACTTTCTAGATTTATACGCATATTATGCAGATAACAACATTAAGCGCGTTGTCAAAATGTCAAAGCAAACGAAAGATTTTGATATGATTAGCATAATTGCGCAACGTGACTCGTGAGAGCTTATGCACTCCGTCGGTAATCGGATGCAAGAGCCGTCGTCGCTTGGGATCGTAATTAAATATAATTTTATTGAAAACAAGCCAACCGCCTTACATGCCTCTATCGTTGTTGGTCAAGTCAAACCTGCTTTTCGTTTGTTTAAAACCAACATTCCATTCATTCGCTTTATATTTGACCTCTTTCATCCTTTAGAATTTTAAATATAAACGTTATGATCGTTTAATATTCCAGCCAACACTTCATATTTTAATACTATACGCGTAAAATATTGGATGTAATAATTTAACTCGTTGCATAAATGCCGCGTACATATTCAACTGTTACTGTAATCCAACTCTTGGAAACTTAATGGCGATGATATCATAATCAGCTGGGGCTTTAACTTCACAGATGTTAGCGACATTGAAAGAAAGAAAAATTTTATTCAGCGACTTCACAAGCAAGCGAGTTTCTGAGGAAAAAGGTCTGAAACTATGTGAAAGTTTTTTTTCGCGTCACATGCCGAGGGAAAATATAAAACACAATTTCTGAGCGGATCCGTAACTTCATTTTGAACAAGAGAGATTTGCGCCGCCCGCGCGCTCTCGCACTCCACGACCCTGCATATGCAACCGGGAAACTGCGAGCTTGCCACTTTTCTTTCTTTTCCCGTATCCCTGAGGCGCGGCGGAGCATGTGTGCAACGGGTGCTTATTTCAGTTGGAACTTGTTTAGTCCGGATTGGACTTGTTGTATCCGGATTTAGGAGTACGAAACCTCGTAAGTAAGGACACAACACTCTGTACGAAATCAGTTAAGATCCCCAAAGTCGGTCCGAGTTTCGGATTTGCGAAGGTGGGTTACTTTTAGGGTTAAACTAAAAGTTGTGCTGAACTTTATGTAAGACGTTTTAAAGGAAATCTTTGGAGGAATAATGTGATTGCGATGTATTCTGGTGCCAAGACAAGTGTGGGTCGGTCTCGGGGTAGGACGGCGTCGAGTTAGCACAAATGGTTCGCAAGCGACGACGCTCGCGTTCTGCTGACGAACCTTGTTATCGTGAATATAATGTGGAACTGCACGCTGCAGCTGAATATTCATGTTCGTATTCTTGTCTGGATTTAGAGAACTTGTAGACACATTGAATTTCTTGTATTACAACCATGTTTGAACTGAGACAGTTTGCTAACCCTGCGGTATATCACAATTCAATTAGAGAAATAGTATTTTCTACGTCGGCTAGACGAGTAGGTATGTGGTTCTTGGCGCAGATTGTACATATTTAGTTCTCGTACACCTGATACGTTTCTCAGGATGTTGAAAGAAAACTTAATTATGCGTTTAGATATTATCAGACCCTTTGAATAATACATGTTTTTCTGTATCCTGTGCAATGTTGTGGCACAAAAGTAGAAATTGAACAAATGAATAAATTAATGAATGTTTTTAGTAAGAATGTGCGTGTGATCAGGAGTGAAACGGACTTATATCTGACATCAGCTCTTATAATCTCATAATTTATTATATTGTGTATAGTAAGCGTTTTCTTCTCATATTAATTTCGTACCTGCCATCTCTCACACTCCATCAAATTTCGGAAAAAGCAATATCCATGTCCGAGTATCGTGATAGTGTATGAAATCATTCGTCTGTCGTCTACACATGTGCACCAAGTAATGAGATTCCCATTCACTCCTGGGAAATTTCCCATAATGTGCCGTGCGTTTGACGTTGGACTGACACGACTCATTCGTTCGTTCAATCATTCACAACCTTTTGTCTACGGACGAGTTATTATTAAGTGGTTTATTGAATTACAATTCAGGGTGATTTTTTTTGTAAGTGGCTGTGGCTTCTGAGGTAAGAGGTGAAAGGTGAGGATTGTCTGTGGAAAAATCGATAGTTTGACAAAAGGGAAGGTACTGGTGTGATTTTGGTAGGTACCTAAACATACATATTGACAACCAAGAATGGAAAATTCTGCGGAATATTGTTTCATACATAATAATAATCAATATTTCCTACTGAGTTAAATAATTAAGGAACGTATTTTACCGTACATCCGTCTTAGTTACACTTGTTAACAGTTTTAAAATTACAAACAGTTCCGACAACTAACAGTTGCTTCCAATTATACAAAAATACGCACATCCTTATAAAGTTGCAATCATTGATACCTATCATTAAAAGGTAGTCTGATTAATAACAAGTCTGACTCATCGCGATGAGTTCATTATCGCTTGAAGGATGATCAAAATCTAGCAAAGGATAGACTTGAAGTAGGCGCTATAATGAACTGGTGGTTTGAGTTTACGGTAAATTTGATGGTGAAAATGGTGAAAAACAATTGATAAATAACAGGTCAAGAAGTAAATGCTTGTTTAAATATACTCATTGGAAATTTACTAAAACACTCATGACAACAAGAAATGGTATCTATCTATCGTGGCGAAACCACGCATCGAGCAACTAAACAAGGCCTAAACAAGATGACATTCTATCAGCCATAACTAAAAGTTCAAAATTTATGGGATTGAAGCACGTTACGCCATGTCACATAGTCAATGCCAAATACTTTTGACATTTGACCATCTTTATTGAGAGTACCTATTAAGTTCCGTAGAAGGATTTTATTTGGGTGAAGATAATTTATCTAGAATTGACCTACCTATCCTACCTACCATACCTACTCTACCCACCTACCCTACATTACCTACCCTACCCACCTACTATACTCTACCTATCCTACCCTACCCTACTCTACCTACCATACCCTAACCTACCTACCCTACCCTACCCTACCTACCCTACCTATCCTACCCTACCCTACCTTACCTAATGATATAGTACATAATCTTTACGTATCATATATAGTTTTCTCAGCACACGCCAAAGAATTAATTTTATGTGCAACATTTTGCTACTTTGGGTTACATTATTGCAATTTTTCTAAGGATTTCTACTTTTTTTTTAAATATATTATAGCCTATGACACTCAGGATCATGTAGCTTTCTACTGGTGAAAGAATTTTTTAAATCGGTTCAGTAAATCCAAAGATTACCCCCTACAACGTCACAAACTCACAATTCACAAACTTTACCTCTTTATAATATTAGTATAGATAGACACAAAACAAAGTTTAACTGAAACATGTTTAATTTTAGAGATAGATGTGTCAGTAACAAGACAATAAGGAAATCAAGCCTGCTGTGAACTTTTTTAGACATCTCCTAAGAATATTATTTAACTCGAAAAAACAATATCAACTTTCACAAGCAAGACACAGCAGGAGTAGCTCAACATTATCACATTATAATAACGTTACGAATACTTTGGTCACATCGTCCGGAGACAGCCAGACAACCTGGAAAAACTGGTTGTATCGGGCAAGGTGGATGGTAAAAGACCACGCGGACGACCACCATTACGGGACTCACGGTGACCACTGTTATGAGAAGAGCCGAAGACAGGGTGGCTTGGAAGCAGCTCGTCGTTGACTCCGTCAAAGCTTTTCAAGACGGGCACGACCTTCAGAAATGAAGACAACGAATAAAAAGAGAGATTAACGTCATAAGTTAAAGTAATCAGTTCGCACCGCACTTCATCTTCAGTAAAAGGGTACTTAGTGACACTATCACAGGACGGGTCATAAGTCGCGTCTCTTAATTGGCAATACGAGCTGCTGGCATTTAATGCTGAAGAAATGGTCATCTGTCTTTAAACATTGTTTCTTAAAACAAGCTTCTTGAACTGAAAGGTACTAAAAGAGAAAGCGGAGAGAGACAACAGTGGTGGCCCAGTGGTAAAGACCCCGACTTACGTGTCGTAGGTTGAGGGTTCAAACCCACCACGTTGATTATTTCTCACCACTGCTTTTTCAGTGTAGGAATACATCGTGAAGAAACCGGCATGTCCTAGAACCAAAAATTCGAAGACATGTGACATCTACCAACCCGCGCAGGGCCAACGTGGTGGATTAAGGCCCATTCACTCTCTCACAGAGAGGATGCCTGTGTCCCAGCAGTGGGAACATTATAAGGCTGATGATGATGATACACATCCAATGAGCTCAAACACGATGGAGCTATCTTGTCTGGTTGAGGAGTTGATATGGCCACCTTTAGCTCCATAGCACCATATTATTTCAATGTTTCCAAAGTGACATAAGTACGCCAAGTTACAGCTTAATCGGATGCCAGAAAGTGATTGAAAAGTAGATTACGAGTTGCTGGACACACGTATGAGAACAAGATAATATAAAGCTTGAAAATGTCATGGACCAACTGATTAATCAGTGCACCTTGGGCATTTTTCAAATTGTCTGGTCATCATAAATAATGACGAATTAATAACTTGGTCCATAAAGACGGAAGAACACTTACATGTCGTGGTGTGGCGTGGCGCATTCTGGCGCAGTAGATTGGCTACAAAACTCGTTGTGTTATGACGTAGACTGAAACAGAGTCGTTTGATTGGTGGATCCCGCACCACGCCACGCCACGCCACGTAAGTGTGATTCCGCCTTAATAGAGCAATGGTGGCCTGGCCAGCGGTAACGGCCGCGACTTACAAGTTGTATGTCGTGAGTTCGAACCCAGAGCGGGAGAAGTCATTGGATGATTTCCAATCCAAAAAAAAAAAAAGGCAGGCGCTTTACTTTGTGTAAATTATTATATAACCACTGCTCCCAAAACGGTGAAAGCAAACATCGCACAGAGGAGTATTTGACCTAAAAAGTCGATCAAAATTATTGTGTGCTATTTTTCGATTTGATATTAAATAAAAAGTAGTTTAGGGTGATAATTTTGTATTTCAAACACCATACATACATAAAATTTAACATAAAAAGTTTTTTCACAAAATCATTCCAGTCAGATTCACCTCCATCCTCCTCCTCCTTGTCAAACTCTGTAGACGAGACTTACGATGTCTCCGGGAGCAAGAGTTGTAATGCCTCGCTGGAAAACGGCTTAGCTTTTTTTCCGTTGCCTTTGCCTGGTATTGCTAAAAAAAGGAACTGAAGTTAGCAGAAGTCTGTTAATACATTTTTAATACAGTCTTCTCGCGAAAACTTTTTAGTAAAACTCTGCCTATACATACGGAAGTGTTTGTTTCTGGCCTCAGCTGCCTCTTCCGACAACCAACCAATAGGCAGAATAGCGTGATCAATTACTCTGGCCCCGTGTCTCAAAACTTTGTGCATTGTAGGCGACATGAGGTATCACTCAAACAAATCTACATATAGCTTTGCAGTTTATTCTGCAAAGTTTTCAAATTTTTGTGTATCAATTTTTAATCCACTTGACAAGGCCTCTAATATGGCACTGCATTTTTTTATTAAATTAATGTCTACTCCTGTAGCATTATCCATGGACAGAAGTTTCGGGATTCGAAAAAGTCTCCTTATTTTAAGACGATTTTCAAAAAACTCAAACTTCTGGTATATCTGCTTGTCCGAACATTGTTTTATGACACCATAGAGTGGTGTTCTAGTAATTTCCATCGACGTCATTGGAGATTCTGGAATAAAAAAATAAAAGTAAAACAATGTTCTATAAAAGCTGATTTCGACATAATCCATAAAAAAAATAAAATAAAAAAATGGCGGATATATGCGGAACATGTTCCTTTAAAAACCTTATCAAGAATAATGAAAATATACGTTACATCCAAAATCATAAGTTAACTCGGCTTAACTCATAAACAAAAACACCTTTAATTACAGAGTTTATCAAAAAAAGTTGCATTTTTTTATGCAGTACGTTTAAGGTGCAAAATGTCACTTAAATTAACTGTAATACCAAAATAAACATGCTTTAATAAAGTAACTACATACCTTCTTCTAAAATATCCATAATGGTTATCACACAATTTCACCAAACACGAACGAAATGCAATTAAAAGATCACGTTTTATTTGTAGTGCCGAGAACGAAGACATTCGATTCACGCAACGACTGCGTTCCGACTGTTGCTACGGTTAGTGGAAGGGCGGTTTGGGGCCAAATTGGTCGTTTAGTAACGTAATAGCTATTGGGCTTTAAATATACATTAGTTGTAACGCAATATAACAAAATTCGAGTTTTCGACTTATGATCGACTTTTTAGGTCAAATACTCCTCTGTGCATCGTGAGGAACCCGACATGTCTTAGAATCAAAAATTCGGAGACATGTGACATCCACCAACCCGCACTGGGCCGGCGTGGTGGATTACGGCCCATTCCCTCTCACAGGGAGGAGGCCTGCACGCACAACAGACCAAATGGGAGTCTAAGTGCGGAAACGGGGTCCATCTATCCTATCCTTGGTCCATAACATAAATATGATTTAACTCAAACAAAAAACAGGAACTTTCTCAAGCAAGAGGCCTCAGCAGGAGTAGCTCAACACTATCACATTATTATATTATAGTCATAACTTAAGGTAATCAGTTCGCACCGCACTTCATCTTCAGTAAAAGGGTACTTAGTGATGTACCCGTCCTGTGATAGTGTCACACTATCATAGGACGGGTCATAAGTCACGTCTCGTAATTGGCAATACGAGATACTGCCAATTAATGTTGAAGAAATTGTCATCTGTGGTGTGGTGTAACTCTTTGGACTTGTCGGTTGTGGTCAAATGCCACTCGTTTAGCAGGAAGAGAACGGTGTATCTTCTCGTATTCTTAGATAGGTTTAGAACTTAATTACGTCGAGTTAAGAAAGCAGACTTTAAATCTTAAAACGTATAGGAACAACCAGCTGTAACCAGCCGCCTTATTCTGGAAACTGACACCGTGAAAACAATAAATTAGGAACAATTAATTTAGGATTTCGTAGCGAGAAAATCAAAATCAAATGTTTTTTATTTCACATAAAACTGGGCACTTATAAAACGTCGACAAAAGGTGCACGGTTCGGGTTGGTCGTTTCCTATGGAGAAGAACCGGCAAGAAACTCCACGGTTACTCTTTTAAAATAAATAGGTTGGTTTTTACAATACATTTCCATGTTACAGCATTAGTGCTTAGATATGGCGGGACAACGTAGGCCCGACAATAAGACGTAAGGAAAAAAAAAATGTATACACGAGATAAGATTTAGAGACAAATGTCTCTAAATCTAGAAATCTAGAACGCCTAAGAAGAAGTATTTGGTGAAAACTTAGTTGAAGTAAATTATCATTCTACTATAGTATGGCATGGGATTGAAAGTCCACTTCAAGCTTACTACACCAAAGGGCGGTTACGCACTACACCCGATCCGTGTTCGTGAAATTTCGGTTCCGAAGTAGCCGTAGTACTTCTTGTAGGGAAGCATACGCACTACATCTGAACTCTATCCACCATAATCTGTCATAAAACATTTTAAACTCGGAACTCAAATCACGGACGTAGATCAAGGACACGGACGTGTAGTGCGTAACGTTACTGCCCTAAATTTCACGGTTATATTTTTACAGAATAGACTGATTGTGCTGATTGTAGTCTACGTCGCGGTTGGACCTGTCTACTCCTCCGGCTAAATTTAGATGTTAAGCTTCACAATTAACTTTCACAACAAACGGATCACATTGATCCATCTTTTTACTAAATATTCCCTGCAAACAAGAAGTAAAAACCACACCTTCAAGCAATCTTGCATCACCATCATCTTCATGCCCTTATTCCTTGTTATTTGGGGTCGCGCGGTGCAACACGGTTTCTCATTCCATTCCGTCCTGTCAACCCTCACGCTATAACAGTCTCCCATTTCTTTCAAAGCACTCCTCACACAATCCATCCATCTTTCCTAGCGATCTTACAAGTCTTCATTTAACATTATAATCATCATCTGCCTAGCCTTTTCCCAACTATATTGGGGTCAGCTTCCAGTCTTACCGGATTCAGCTGAGTACCAGTGTTTTACATGGAGCGACTGCCTATCTGACCTCCACAACCCAGTAACTGGGTAACACGGTACCCCTTGGCAAGACTGGTGTCAGATCTCAAGCTTCTGACTACCCGTAACGGCTGTCAAAGATCTTTAAATGACAGCCGGGACCAACGGCATAACGTGCTTTCCGAGGCACGGAGGAAACTCGGTATGTTGAAATGGTCACCCATCCACGGACCGACCTCGTCAAGCGTTGCTTAACCTTGACGATCGGCCCGTGCGGCTGTTATTATTTAGCCACGAGCTCCCTATAATAATACTTATAATAATAATGTTTATTGGTACAAAAAAGATAGTTACCAAAAAGTTACATCAGTGTTTACAAAATGGTGGTATATTGTAAGAATTAAATTGTAACCATTGAACGAGGGCGACCTGCCCGCCAGTATCTTGAGAGACGGAAATATTATGATAGACCAAAAGCCAGTATTCAGTCTCCTACTAAAATTCACCTCGAATAACTTAACCGTTCAAGTTTTACTACGACATCGGCATAAGTTAAGTCGGGACCACGAAGCACACTGTAATAAAGTGTTAAACGATGTATAAAGACGTATGTCGTTCTTTATGGGATATTTAACACCGGCTAAATGCCATAACAGACCATAGCTTTTGATTCATGGTGAATGTGGCTTATGATGTTGTTGTGTTGCTTTTACTTGACTGTATAATAAGTATAGAAACAACTGGTATTTTTGATGATTGTAATAAGTATTTCTAATAAGTAAAGAATATACCCGTTATCCTCTGATTTAACTAGGACAAGAATCCAGGCAAATTATGTCCAGTTTTTCTGCCAAAACGGTTTATCTTGTCACTACCTTGTTCACGAAGACTGAAGTCTAAAGTTAATGGAAAATCTTAAAAAATAACCGCACGTTCAGCAAGAATCATATTTTGGGCCACTAGATCAGTGAAACAATCAAAATGAATCTGTGAAGTGAAGCCGTTCTCCCCGTTGTTACCTCCACAGGAATCATAAGTCAGTTCTGAAGACAGACTGAAATAGTGATAAACCTATATTTCTAAACACACATAGCTTTAATTAAAAACCATAAAGTTCAATTCATGAATACCGTTAGACCAGAACCAATTAGTCAACTTCGCGACATTCAGTACATTATTAATAGCCACGTTTCTTGTATAAAGCAAAAGTCTAGAACACTGGTAGTGACGTCACTATAGCTAGTATGTTGTACGTAGGTACCTACACGTCACTGAATAGCACCGTATGCGGTAGCCCTACCCACCCGTGGCCCGAGTGCGTTTGACAACTCGCTATATTGAATAATACTTCCGTATAATAACTAAAGTTCATACGTTAAACGTTATTTGAGGGCTGCAATGGGGTGTACTGGATACGTCACGGCCACACTGGAAATTTGTATTGTTTAATATTGAGCATTTTGTATGATGGTCAATTGTATTGTTGTCAGTTTCCACTAGACGTATGTTTTTACCATTACCGCTGTTAAACAAGCAAGAAACTGCCTAAGAGCTTGGATAGACTACACGGCCAATTTATTATTAGGTTTCAAAGACAAGACAAGTTAAAAAGATTGAGACGAGTCCTAGTAACAGCCCGGATCAATCACTTCGAGGGAGACGACGTTAAATACTCTTGCCTAATCGCGACTTTACGGAACCAAGCCGCCGATAAATTTACTTAATTAAATCCAATTAATACTTCGACGAATTAGCATGGCTGCCCATTGTAGCGTATCTATCAGTTCGGCACAGCGTAAAAATAACATTTAAGCGTACACGATCAGGGATTAGTATCGGTCAGTGATCGCAAACGGAACATGTTTGTATCAACGCTTTTCAAACAGCAAACTTTAATTGGAAATACACGTACAAATTAGATACAAAAAATCGAATGATTTCACGTCAAAAGTGATTAAAATAAAAGTTTGTTTTCACGTTTCACTGTCTGTCAGCTTTCGTTTACTGAATAATTAAACATTTTCTTTTTGTGAGAGTAAAAGATAAAGTCTTTCATGTTTTCCAATGTTTTGTATTTATGTTTTCCGCAAGATGAAGCGTTCCATTGTAGTATTGTATAGAATGATAGTCTATACAAATTTTGGCGCTATTATTCGTGTGACAACAAAGCACATCATTGTGTTGGAACCAGTAGTCGATACATCTCTACTTTTGAGGAAGCTCCCAGGAAACACATAGCTACTTTACGACTTCTCCCATAGCTGTTAGGTATTGTATTCATTTACAATGATTCTTTTATGTATTAGTAACATAAAGAGATATACAATGAGTTTACTTACTGGTGACCAACAAAATTAATCAAAGGAGTTGTACAGTTATGTAGGACGTCAGAGCTCAGAAAATTCTTCTGATTATTCTACATTGAATTTGAGGTCCATAAATTGACAAAATGTGTGCATTCATTTCGCGGTTTGGAAATTAGAATAGGTATGATGACAAGGTACGAAACAACAAATTCTATATAGTCAAATAAATATAATATATATATATAATATAATATAATAAGTAGTAAATTATCAAAAAAAAAGTTAATAAATAAAATCAAACAACCCGACTGCTTAAAAAGCAAACTAACAAGACGTAAACAAGAAGAAAATCATGCTGTGCAGTCGGAGGATACATATTCGCGAGCTGGCGGACCAAAACCAGATGTATCCTACATACAAACACATCCTACATTTAAACATATAAGTGTTATATATTTTTGAAATCGCCTCTTAAATCCCTTAATTTTGATACCCCACACGATGGGTTTAGAAGATTTTTTTTTTCCCCTCAAAATGGCTCCCAAAAGCCGCCATTTTTGTATTTTTCAATTTTAATGTAGCCAGTGACACTCGCAGGATTCGTATCAAAGTTGGAGAGTCGGGCCTTTTGACGTCACTTCTATGTAATAAGTGTACCAAGGCGTGACGTCATGCGATATTTTAACACTCTGTATCGTCATCATTTTTTGTTAACGTGACAAAAGAAAAAATACGTGTCCAATATTTTTTGGCTTTCTAACTGACGGACCAAAAATATTTTTTCAGTCATCATCCCTATTATCGCGTTTATACGCAATAGAGCCCAAAGCGGCAGATCAAGAAAAGCATGTACAAACATTTTTTACACGAGGCCAGGGTTAATGCTGTTCGGCGGCACATCACCCCTCGATGCGATGCGATTGTTCAATTGGCGAGAAATTGTGACGCGACTAAGCTTGCGGAAAATTGGCGATATCGTTAATACCTATTCACCCGATACCGGCGGTTCACGTGGCGACTACAAATAACGAGCCGACAGCCCCATAGATTTATGCTCTGTCGTTTTAAGTGATATATAGGTCTCAACCCGCCCGGCCCGTCGATCCACCGAAGAATATCTCAAGTAACTATTTTACGCCACCATCCGTCTCTATACATCCTCATTTGGCTACCGATCTCCTGAATAACTCATGAAAAAGTGCGTGAAATGCTCTGGATAAATAAGAGCTTAGCACACGCGTGTTAATAAAGCAGTAATGTAATCGAATGGCTATTTCGACGCTGCCGACGTCTAAAAGAAATATAGCAGGCATTCAGGCGGGGTCCATAAAATATACGATATCTTGACAGCGAGAAGAGTCTCAGGTAAGTCTAAGTAACTTTTTCCGGGGCGTTAAGCCGTTCGCCTGAGGAAATTGGTGACAAAAATATTCCGGTCATGTAGGAACCCCTTGTTAGCGCGCCCCAAAAATACAAGAGAATTCCCCCTCCTGACATGGCTTGTTTCTTAAGATGACGCGTTGGTCTCTAAGTTTTTATGACAACGGCAAAAAATGCTGAACTCTTAAATTTAATGTCAATAGATGCAGCTGCGTGCGTGTACGGTATCTTTATGCCCCCATGAAAGTAAGTAATGTTTACTTGGCACGGTGGTGATGACACTGCCGGTATATAACACTTTCAAAATGGTATGCTTGTTAATCTCATCTTCGTGTATTGAGGAGATTGAGCTGTGTTAGGATAAAATGTCAACATCGCACGCTACACTCAATTGAGAATTAAAAATATGTTGTAACCGAGCCAGTTTCTATACTTATTTACTTATAATCTATACATCTATACAAATAAATAAAATTGAAGTGTCTGTATGTAACATCAAAATAACAACGTTTACTAACAACAAATAAGCAATTTTTAAGGTTTTATTCTGTCTGTCTATCTGTCTGTCTATCTGTTTGTTCCGGGTAATCTCCGAAATGGCTGGACCGATTTTGACGGGACTTTCACTGGTAGATAGCTGATGTAATAACGAGTAACATAGGCTACGTTTGATCACGAGAAAATTCATAGTTACGGCAAGCAACTAAAAAAAAAAAAAAAATTTTTTACGAGTTTGACGCGGATGAAGTCGCGGGCAACAGCTAGTAATATTATAAAGAGGAAAGATTTGTTTGTTTTTTTTGTTTGTACCGAATAGGCTCCGAAACTACTGGACCAATTTAAAAATTTCTTTCATCAATAGAAAGCTACATTATTCCTGAGTGACAAGCTATTTTTTTATCCCGGAAACGGATCCTGTAGGGTTGCCCACGGGAGCGAAGCCGCGGGGAACAGCTAGTTTTAAATAAACCTAAAAAACTTTGCAACGTTAGTTGCATAACCCAATTCAGGGTAAGCCGAGCATATATGCGATGGGTCGTAGCGAAAAGCTTTAATGTAATTGCCTCACTTTTAGAAAAAAGTTTATCAACGATTTTTCAGAAACATGAAAACGTCGGTTATAACGCGTGTACGGATCAGCCCTAGGCATTCACTGGATCCGGCTTCATAGCTGTTATAATAAAGTGTTTTTATGTTTCTTTATCTTCCTCTGGGTTCCCGTAACGAATGTTTATTGCTGGTATCGCACACGCGTCAGCGGATTCCCAAAAAAAATAAAGCGCGATATACGAGTGTACTGACCCTGTGTAAACATGTTACTCGAGCGTCTGTACTTCTCGCATTTAGCTGCGAGTGTATGATATAAACCGCGCAAACTGACGTTGGGCACGCTCCGGAAACGTTACGCGTAACCTAGCGACATGCTTTTAAATAAGTACTCAGCTCAATGCCGTATGTCTAGCTTTATCGCCAACCTGCGATTTCTAAGCCAATTATTTCTAGTTTCCCGTTATGTTGATAGCTAAAACGAGAGTATCGCCGGAGGCTGGGACATTGCATTAATCTCGGCTGCAGAGTAAGGGCTGCCTATTACTTTTTATAGCGCAACACTGCGCACTGATCCGATCTTTAATCAACCCTGCCTCTTAACTAGCTTACAGGCAGTTGCATGTCCGTACGAAGAAAAATAAAAAAAGTTAATTTAAAAATCAAAAACCCGACTGCTTAAGAAGCGAACTAAAAAGCTGTAAACAAGAAAAAATCATGCTATGCAGTCGGAAGATACATATTCACGAACTGGCTGACCACCTGATCCTCCGACTGCACAGCATGATTTTTTCTTGTTTACAGTTTTTTAGTTCGCTTCTTAAGCAGTCGGGTTTTTGATTTTTAAACTAACTTTTTTTATTTACTTCTTTTTAGTTATAATTTACTTTTAAACATATAAGTGGTATGTATTTTTGTAATCAGCTCTTAAAGCCCTTCATTTTGATACCCCACTCGATGGGTTTGGAAGAAAAAATATATTGAGACCCGCACAATATGGCGCCCAAAAGCCGCCATGTTTGTTTTTTTTTTAACTTCTCCTATCTAAGAACACTTGGGCGGTCAAGACTTATCTATCGATGTCTTAATTATAAAAATCCGTCAAGGAGTTTGGAAGATACGAGGTAATAAAGAATATTACATACATACAAACATACAAGATACGCACGAAAAACATAACCCTTTGCAGCCGGGTAAAAACAACGTAATTTATTGTAATTTCAAAATGAGCTTTAGTTAATACTGAATACTAGACAAAGTAGTACATAGACAAAGAAGTGTAAAATGGAAGCAATAAATATTGCCTGTTAAGTACCCACTAAGCTTACAAAAGGAAATGTATCACGGAAAATCAAGAGTATCAAGCTAGTTAATTGCACGAGAAACTTGCTCAGAAGTATCTGAAGTTCGTGTTACTGAGGAGTATCATTGGGAAGAACGTTTTTCCTCATTAGGAGCTCAGCGGTAATAACAGCGCCTAACGAACGATGCAGTGCTCCAACAAAAATTCCAAGAAGCAAGCATCTAATCGAGCCAGTTTTCGACTAACTTTATTTCTCTTTTTGTATAAATACAGACGAACTTCGAGATGTATCTCGTTTATTTTTTATTTGTTGGTACTTTTATTCGTTAATAAAGTTACGCATTAACATATTTTCGTTGCTCATATTTTTGTTACTCAGAGTAAAGTATGGCAGGAGCTTGTAGGGTTGAGGATTAACATGGAATTTTGTATGTGTGTGCACATTATAATACACACCAGGCACAGGCTAGTAGCTGCTTTATTTTAAGTAAATCAATACATTTTTTTTCAGAGTCAGAAAAACAGTAGAGCACTCATTGTTGTTTATATCATTGTTGTTTTATGTTTTGTTGTTGCGGGAACAGCTAGTAATAATATAAAGAATTTTTTGTTTGTTTGTTTGTTGTTTTGTTGTCACTCAGGAATAATGTAGCTTTCTATAGGTGAAAGATTTTTTTAAATCGGTTCAGTAGTTTTGAAGCCTATTCGGTACACACAAACAAACAAAAAATTATTTCCTCTTTATAATATTACTAGCTGTTCCCCGCGGCTTCGCTCCCGTGGGCCACCCCACAGGACCCGTTTTCGGAATTAAAAAATAGCCTATGTTACTCAGGAATATCGTAGCTTTCTATTGGTGCAATAATTTTTTAAATCGGTCCAGTAGTTTCGGAGCCTATTCGGTACAAACAAACAAACAAAAAAATCTTTCCTCTTTATAATATTTGTATAGATAAAACACAAGGTCAGTGGACTCAATTTCGAAACAATAATAACATTTGAAACAACATGAAACGGATAAATTCAATCATAGTAAAATCTAATTATGCTAGGTACATTTTATTTGGTATTGATATTTTATGTGCGTTGCAAAAATATTCAATTTATTTGCTACCAGTTATTGGAATCGAATTTATTGAAGCGACTATAATAACCGGTTTTTGATTTGCTTTTTTAGCAATAAATGTCCTTCCAGTTTAATAACACAAGAATCAAATGACAGTCAAAGCAAATGGTAAAAATGTTCAATACAACACTTTTTTATTTGTGAATGTCGCGTGTCAGCAAGCGTAAAATGATTGACATTTATTCATTAAGGCGCTATATACGCCTCAATGTTAACGCAGTACTGGCCGTGCGCCCGCTCGATGCCAAAATATCTATATTGAACCTCCTTTTGAACAGTTTTGTTTGTAAAATATTATTTGATTTACATATGCTATGTCAGTTATGAAGAAATTCCAGCCATCAATTTTTCTGTATAAAAATATTTTTAAACATCCAAGTCGTTTTGGAGGAGTTTCCAAAAGTTGCGAAAAAATATCGCGTTGTTAATTATTTTTTTAAAGAAAAACTATTAGTTACACAAAAAAACCTTGTGTTCAGAATTATATACATGAATCAATACCGTGTTACGGCACAAAAAACTTGTTGTAGGCCCTTAAAACTTCATGCAACATAGAAATACATAGACGGACTTAATGCCTGAGGCATTCTCTACTGACTGGACCAAGGGCGGTGGAGAGATAACATGGCAGGTGCATAAAAATGAAATAATAATATTATAAACGCAAAATTAGTACAAAGGTATATAGTTAAAATAAGCATACTTAAATATTTATTATAATCATCATCTGCCTAGCCTTTTTCCCAATTATTGTTGGGGTCGGCTTGCAGTCTTACCGGATTCAGCTGAGTACCAGTGTTTTACAAGGAGCGACTGCCTATTTGACCTCCACAACCAAGTAACTGGGTAACACGATACCCCTTGGCAAGACTGGTGTCAGATCTCAGGCTTCTGACTACCCGTAACGACTGTCAAAGATCTTCAAATGACAGCCGGGACCAACGGCTTAACGTGCTTTCCGAGGCACGGAGGAAACTCGGTATGTTGAAAATGGTCACCCATCCAGGGACCGACCTCGTCAAGCGTTGCTTAACCTTAAAGATCGACCCGTGCGGCTGTTATTATTTAGCCACGAGCTCCTCAAATATTTACATTTTTTATTTTTTTATTATTATAATAAATACAATATATATAAAAATTTATATAAAGGTGCATATTGAGAAGACTCTGCTATTCGTTTAGAAAATAATGCATGCTTGCCAAGTACTCAAGACTCCCCAGGTTAAAGCTATCAGGAATTTAAGAATCCAGCAGAGAATAATCGTGACAATCTAAGAAGTCCGATGACGTTTCACATTTTACATACCGCGATAAAAGTTACATACCGCGATTACCACACATATCAGGGTCGTGCCAGGGACGTGGACGGACCGTGCCCCGTCAGGGGCTCAAAAAAATATCGTTGGGTACATTTAATATGAACTCGTTCACACGACTTGTGTAAACGAGTTCATATAAAATGTAAGTACCCATATTTTTTTGAGCTCCTGACGGGGCACGGTCTGTCCACGTTCCGTGCACGTCCCGGGCACGGCCCTGATAAGTGTGGATAGACCTTTATCGCGGTATGTAAAATGAGAAACGTACGTAAAAAATTAAAAATCGAATTCATAATCCTAATTAATTACTATGTTACCCTGGATACACTATAACTATACGAGTATCATGCGTAAGCATCAAGTTAAATTATTATTAGGTTTTTTTATAGTTGTCAAATCGGACTCTTTAGATTGCCATGACTATAGTTACTTGAACTATTTCCTCTCACACATAATGGACACACCTACGCAGGAAAACACTAAAACTTGAAGAAGTAAACCCAGCAAGAGACACACTTACGAAACACATAAACAACAACGCCCATCTATGAAATCAACACCAATAAACATTCATCAAAAGCCCACAAATTTGAGTGCGATCAGACCAATAAACGGTCTATAATATGATCACAATTGAGCAGTACAAAGGCACAAAAACACCAGTATTTACCGACCAGTTAAATACAACGTTTATATCCATTAAGGGTACTTCCGACACGTAACTGGTAATCATATTCCGGGCAGGCACAGCATAAATCATGGGAGGATAACCGGGGGGCAAAAAACAAGGCTGGACACGCACGCCCTAACCACTGTTTATTGTAGGTTCTACATTCACTTTATTGTTCAACATATCTGATGTGGATTAAGGCGCTGTTTCGCATTTTTAGGGCCTGTTTTATTGCGTCAGCGCGATCCGACAAATAAGTACGGTCGATTGTGTGTTTCAACAAATGTTAGTCAAACCAACGTCCGTCAAACTGTTATTGGACGCTTTATAATGCGCACGCCCCTTAAGTAATCCCTTCCATACAAACGTAGTCTGGCGATTACTCCACTGTTTGACGATGTACGTTAAAAATAAAAAATCAATTTGTCTCATCATTATCTAGCCCTGTATGGAAACAAAAAAGTTAAATTTTTTTAAAAAAAATTGAAAGTTATGAGCGTCGAAAGTTCCATATTTCAACACTAATTTTTATGCATTTTTGGGCGAAAATAAATACCATAAGAAGAAGGAAAATTGCAAAACAGCCACCATACACGGACAGATTAGTAGTTCAACAATGCTAATAATTTTATTTTGAACAGATACATTTAGTCGTTTTTTCATGATATCCAGACTCCCAAAGGTCTGTTTATAAAATTTCGCGCGCTCGTTTTCGTTCTAAATCATCATTCGTTTCGCAAAAAAATTGCAACAGTGCTCGTACGCGAACTAGCTCATCACAGCATCTATTTTCCACGTGTTGTCAGTTGATATAGCATGCATTTTAACCCCACGCACAAAATAGTTCGTGCCGTCGACTAGTGTAACCTTAAAGTAAATTGAGTCGCTTACAAAGTTACAACACTAGCCTGGTATTTTTTTTAAAGAAACGCTCCATCTGAATATTCTATGCTATTTTAATTAAATGCCTTATTCATTTTCACCAAGATTTTAATATCGTACTGGTGTTTTTTTTTATTTTTTTGTTCAGAATAAAGCTGTTTTTAAGTCTAGACGGTGCGCGGCTACTGAAAATTTACGAACCTTTAAGAACCGTAAATTTGGAGTAGTCACTTTATATTTTGAATAAAGTTATAGGATTTGCATAATCATCTGAGAGTGAAAAGAAAATATGGGAAGTGAGAGTAACTCAGTAAGCCAGTACCGTATTTATTATTCTACGTCAGTCAAAGATGTCGTTTGAGGGTAATTTGTTTACCGTAATAAGCACTGTTCAAGAGGATTTTTTACATTACGTCAAATGTTGATTATTTTTAACCGACTTACCAAAAAAGGAGGAGGTTCTATGTTCGACATTAAAAATGTTTTTTTTTTATGTATGTTCACCTATATCTCCGTCAATTGTGGACCGATTTTAAAAATTCTTTTTTTTGTTTGAAATGGTATATTCCGAAATTGGTCCCATTTTAATTTGGTGAAAATCTGATGAAGAACTTCGGCGATATACAACAGAACTCTTCAATAAATAACGGCAAATCTCTCGGGATTGCTGCAATCGCATGTCTGTTTATTGTTTATACCATTTCATAACATAACATCACGCCAGTACGCTCGAAAGGGGTATGCAGATCTCTCATTACACCGGTTATATTCAAGTTTCATGTTATTCGGGTAATCTATTCTGTCGTTATAGGTATTTACTTAACTAAAAAGTGAAAAATAAAAAAACTTTTTTACAAAAAAATACTACCGACTTCCAAATAAGAAAACTAGAAAGTGAAAAATAACTTTATTTTTGGAAGTCGGTGTCTTTGGTAAGTACAAAATTTTTAAGTTATGGACACCGTCTTCCAAAAATAAAGTTATTTTTCACTTTCTAGTTTTCTTATTTGGAAGTCGGTAGTATTTTTTTGTAAAAAAGTTTTTTATTTTTTTCGCCTCTTTACTTCTAGTGATTCATGATCAATGATCCATAACATGACCATAAACACCTGCAATTCCTTAGCTATCTCAAACCACCAACAAGTAGACTACTCATGGTACGAAGTGAGTATTATTTTCGAAAGACTAACAATTCGTTTGATTAGCAGATTATTTATGATCAAATTATTTACTGCATACAGTTATTCGCAAAACCAACAAGTCATAATTATGTGTATGGATTATAAGCATCCACAAATAAAAACACATAACCACACGACAGCAATTTTCATTCTACCCGATGTTTTAAAGTTGCAGTACAAAGCTCGTAAAATTTTCAGCGTTCGCATTTTAGTGTTAAATAAAATTATGTCAAGCTTTACGATCCAAAGTGTTAGCGTACTTTTTATATTAACCATTCCGTATATTTTTCGTTTACTTGAAACTTAAAAGACTTTAAAATATAAATAGCGAATGAACAGTGAAAGTGTGAGAATATTTTGCTTTATGGATTTTTTAAATTGAAAAGGCGGTTGTTAACTAGTCAGGAGAAATGAATGACGATTTTTACGGATATGTAGAATTTAACGGATTTGTTTTAAAACTAGCTGTGTACGTGTGTGTGTGTGTGTGTGTGTGTGTGTGTGTGTGTGTGTGTGCTGTATGAGTATGCTGATGTGTGTGTGTGTGTGCTGTGTGTGCTGTATGTAGCTGTGTGTGTGTGTGTGTATGTGCCCGCGACGTCGTCCACGTGGGCTTAGATCTATCCCAGCGTTTATTTTACTTCTTACTTACCTATTGTTATAAATACATTAAATTTTTTGCTTAATTGATGGCGCCGGCAGAGAGCAGTGGTAGCCCAGTGGTATCGGCCGCGACTTACAAGTTGTAGGTCGTGGGTTCGAGCCCAGGCAGGCGCTTTACTTTGTGTAAATTATTTCATCACCACTGCTCTCAAAACGGTGAAGGAAACCAGCATGTCCTAGAACCAAAAATTCGAAGACATGTGACATCCACCAACCCGCACTGGGCCCGCGTGGTGGATTACACACAGAGAGGAAGCCCGTGTCCCAGCAGTGGGAACATTAATAGGCTGATGATGTAATGGCGCCGGCAACGGATAATAAAAACTAATTTGTTCTTGAACACAAAAACAGAGTTACGCAAATTTCGTGTGTATAAAACTTATATATATTGGTTTTGTATTTTTTACGTGATGCGTGCAGGACACAGCGCGACGCTTAGCGCTCTATGAAGTTTCTTACTAAACTTAGAAATTCAATATCTTTTGATATTGCAGGTCAATTTTGATGAAACAAACGCGAAGAAAATTACTTGGGGTAACACTTAATATCTTGAAGTACCTAGATTTCAAATCCGATCAGTGGTTTTTGTGTGATGCTTCCATAAACGTACAGACAAACAGATAAGCAGACAAAATTTCAAAAAATGCTGTATTTTTTTTCTAATGTTTCTCAGTTATTTGTATGCAAAATAATCAATGTACAGACACGGCAAGTCTACGATTTTATTATATGTATTCGTCTCAGGTTTCAATATTTATTTTGACATACACATTTTTTTCTAGATTTGCGCACCTCTATTGTCCAAAGCAAACACTAGAACGCAAATAACTAAAGTATGCAGTTGCACCCACTTATTCGTTTACATAAAAACCGCGAAGAAACTGCAAAGAAAAAACAGCATAATGTCTACTTCAAACTTACACCTACCTACGCTACGAAGAAATCATGTAACTTCTCTTAGAAACGAAGGGTTATTTTAGCATAACAAGCAATTGCTCTTTAAGTTTAACAAATAGAAAGGCTCCGTACATATTATTTAGTCGTTAGAGCTGGTTACGAGAGCTAAAACATTGCTTTACGATACACTGGAACTAAATGCAAGATTATGTATCCGTCGGTATACTCCGGTAATAGTCATTCGGTATGTTAGGGTTGATTCGTAGTCAAAGAAGTACTTTTAATAGGTTTATGTAAATAAATAGGTACTTCAGTAAAATACTATCCTGGTAAACAAGGCTTCTTTAATAACGTTCCCGTAAAAAGGAAGCAGTCCGTGTGCTATCTTGGTCTCGTGTTAGAGAGGAATTTTGCATTTATAGATCATATTAAAATAGTCGGTGAAAAAGCAAAAAAAAATTTCTATGCCTTAACGAGAATATCTAAATCTACGTGGGGTCTGTCTTTTTTAACTTTAAAAACTATTTATGGGGCTACTTACTTGGGTTGTATTTGCTACGGGGCGCCAGTTTGGGCTGAAAGGGCCACCATAGGGGCGGTGCGACGTAAGTTGCTTCAGAGTCAGCGTTTGGCTTTGATATTCTTATGCAAAGCGTACAGGACGGTTAGTACTGAGGCCTTACCGGTACTTGCTGGCGTACTTCCGGTCGACCTTGAAGTGCAGCGACGTGCTGCAATGTACTATTCCGCACGAGAGACCACGGACGCGAACTTTTTAACGCGGAGTGACCGTAAGAAAATCTCTAGATTATTTAAACCACCTATTGACGTCTGGGAGGAACTTTTATCCGAATGGCAATGTAGGTGGGATAATTCTATCAAGGGCCGACATCTCCACCAATTCTTTCCATCCGTTCGCGTTCGGCTGGCCAGGACGTGGCTGGAGGTGGATCACTGTGTTGCCCAATTTCTCACAGGGCATGGTAACTTTAAAAGTAAATTGTTTTCCTTCAAGCTCGTTGCCTCGCCTTTATGTCAGTGTTCTACATCTGACTGCGAATATGTACAATCTGCACATCATATCTTATGGGAGTGTATTCTTTGGCAGAATGAACGTAATATTATGTTGAATAATGTAGAGGCTACCTCAGGAGTTGTTTACTATACGGACCTTGTGGAAACTAGAACAAATTTCCGTGCGTTCAAGCGTTTTTGCCATACCTATTATTGGAATCAAACATAGCAGCTCACAATGTTAGGACCCATTAATTATTAATTCTTATTTTTATCCGTGGTGCTAGGCAACTGGGCTTATCCCAGTTGTAAACGACCCTTTGTGCCTAGTGGCCTTGTTTGTTCTGTCTCCTGCTTGATATGGAGGGAAGTGGAAATTTATGTTTTTTCCTACTCCTCCGTTATTCTTTTCTGATTAATTTCGTTGCGGGATCCAAGACAGTTAAATTCATTCTCCGGGACTTCGTCGAGCTTCATTGCCTCGGCGCTTTTCTGGTGGTCGCCACTGTTGATTCTGGCTTTCAGGAGTTGCAGTGGTTTGGGAATAGTGCGGTGGGTTTGTCCCAAATAAAAAAAAAACAAGGCTTCTATTACAAATAAAACTGAAGGGTACAGGCAAAAAACAGGGATTGTCCTAATTCTTAAATTTTTATTATTAATTCATAAAGTATGTAATTTTTATCCTTCCTCTTTACCGGTATGTACCGGTATGTCATCGACATTCCCGGTTCTTTTCGTTTCGGCCATAAATAAAAACGTCTTTTTGGCCCATTACGTTTACTTTTTTTTAAAGTGAGTGATTGAGAATAGAACTACCAAAGACAAAGATTAAGTTGCCAAAAAAAATATAAAAATTAAAACTTGTGACATTCCCTATTCTTTGCCTGTACCCTTCAACTCGCTTTTTCACCGTGACTGCACTCTTGTGAACTATTCCACAGAGGCGTCCCGTGCATTGTACAATAGGGATGTTTCCTGGGTAGAAAATGATAATTCTATTTAGGCTGTCAGTGAGATTATCGAATAATATTGGACAAGTATTTTTTGCTTTACCAAATCAATAAAAAATTACAAAGTTAAAGCGCATCAAAATTCTCTTCCTGTTCTCACACACTATTATTTTGTCTACATTTATTCTTCATTTCTCCTTTTCGCGGGTCTGCTGGTAGAAATTTCTTAAGAAATAAGCAGTACCTTTGTACTCCAATGTCATGATGTGTTTTCTGTATGTGTATTTTCTGTGTGTACGTTAATAATAAAATAAATAAACAAAGTTCAGGAGTGGTGGCTTGTGATGTCACTAAGGCAGTATAAAGTGTACTAGCGGCGTGACGTTTCACGATAGTTCAACGCCTTATATCCACGTCACTTTATGTTTTAGTATCAAAAGAAGACATACGTGTCCAATATTTTTTTATTAATCTACTTATGACGGACAAAAAACTAATTTCTAGTAAACTTCCCTATTAGCTACATTTTGTAAAAACCAATATTTGTATGCCAAGCAAGTCTGCACACAGTGAAACAAAAATGCCAAAACTAACTCCATATATGTAAAACGTCATTTAGCTGTGTGTCACAAATAAATACATTTAAATTTTAAATGCATTCCGAGAAAAAAAATTGTGTGTATCTTGCTAACAATGAAGAATTTTCGTATTTGGTTTAGTAATTTCAGAGATTACCACCTACAATAAAAAAACAAACGTACAATTTCACAACTTTAAAATATTATAAGTTTAGATTGCCTAAATTATTACTATACTGTAATTTTTAATTTCGTGGACTAAACTGACAGCTGCTATTTACCTTATTTTTTTTAAATGTTGCAAGCGCGGAGCATAGTGTTGTAGGTAAGGCTTAATCTTAGTGATTCATCGAATCGATGTGACATGACTCCTGAATTTATTTTTACTAATTGGTGTAAATAAATGTTTTATGAATATAAACGTAATATATTTAAATATAACTGTATTCATACACATAATAGATGAACTTTTATTGTGTTAAATATGAAATCAACACTAAAATAAATGCAATCGATAAAATTAAGTCTGACATAAATGAGTATAAACAAAATATGGGCCGCTAGTTTCTAAACAAATTATTTTTTTATGCCGTGAAATAGTTTCATTTTCGATCTACTTCGATTTTCGATTAACTTTCGATCACTCAGGATAGTTAGGGTACGACACTATTTTAATGAAACGATAAAGTGACAACCCCCCAAATGTCAATTTAGTCCACGAAATAAAAAATCACATTATAACTAAAATCATAACTACTACTTAGGTGAAATAATTGTGTATACTTAGACGCAAAAGCGTAGTTTAAATTCAGTAATGAATTGCGACTTAAAAATAAAACAGAAGTAACATTGAACAAGAACGCTGGATATGTTACATTGCCGTTTCATCACGTGTTGAAATGTTTTATTGCTCTGCTAACGAAGAATTGCAACGCTAATTATGTTATTGCCCGCCAAATAAAAGACCCAACGCTAATTATTAACTTTGTAAGTAATTTTGAAAGAATAAATTACATACGAGATCATGAATTGATTTCTAAATGAAATCTAGTTACGCTATTTGCAATCATGTGAAATCAATTAATGTAACACATGTGTTACAACATAAATAATTGAAAGGTTTTTTTTAATAATACATATTTGTAATGTCCATCACTTCCTTTGAGCGCATTTACGTTTTAATAGTAATCTAAAGTTGGACTATAACACTAAAGAGCCCGACCTTAATATAAAAAGAAACCCAAACTGACTCACGCACGAATCACGTTAAAAAAATCACGTTTGTTGTATGGGAGCCCTACTTAAATATTAATTTTATTCTGTTTTTAGTATTTTTTGTTATAGCGGCAACATAAATACATCATCTGTGAAAATTTGAACTGTCTATCTATCACGATTCATGAGATACAGCCTGGTGACAGACGGACAGACAGACAGACAGACGGATCGCGGAGTCTTAGTAATAGGGTCCCGTTTTTACCCTTTGAGTACGGAACCCTAAAAACGAGAAAGTCGAATTAACCTTCATTATAAGTCCACAATCACCATTATAATTAAAATGATCGAAGGAAATTGAAATCTTATTTGAATAGTGAACCTGTCATGGAATCTCAAGCAAACCCTGATGCATATCGTTTCCTGTCTCCTCTATATCCCAGTAGATGGTGCTAGCTCTTCACCTGTACCAACAATCCTATTCATATTCAATGCGAAAGTTTATGAGAATGTGCGCTCTTTTACTCAAAAATTACTGAATGGATTTTGATAAAACTTTATAGTACGTCTTCATCTGCCTAACCTTTTTCCCAATTATTGTTGGGGTCGGCTTCCAGTCTTACCGGATTCAGCTGAGTACCAGTGTTTTACATGGAGCGACTGCCTGTCTGAACTCCACAACCCAGTAACTGGGTAACACATACCCCTTGGCAAGACTGGTGTCAGATCTCAGGCTTCTGACTACCCGTAACGACTGTCAAAGATCTTCAAACGACAGCCGGGACCAACGGCTTAACGTGCTTTCCGAGGCACGGAGGAAACTCGGTATGTTGAAATGGTCACCCATCCACGGACCGACCTCGTCAAGCGTTGCTTAACCTTGAAGATCGACCCGTGCGGCTGTTATCATTTAGCCACGAGCTCCTCTAGTACGTCTTATACATCAGAATATATAGTCTAATTTATAATAATCAAATCAAATCAAATCAAATGTTTTTTATTTCACATAGGCCCACATGGGCACCTATAAAACGTCGACAAAAGGTGTGGTAATAATATTGAGGTAAGTACTAATTTCACAAGAGTGATGCTGCGGGCGTCAGCTAGTAACCAAATCGTAACCTAATCTTAATAGCGTGTCACGGAAACACAAGTAAACCCTGATGCATGTCGGTTCCAGCTCCTCTATATCTCAGGCAGTGCAAGAGGGCGCGAACCCTGCTTCACCTGTCTGCTTTCACCACCTGTCCAGTTAAACCGCTTAAAGGTTCGCCCACACTCACGCGACTACGATAAGGCCGCGTCTAGACGCGCCTGGTCCTTGTGTTAAAGGTTCTTGGCGAGAGACGTTTTCAGAAATGATTTTTATGCAGTCGCGTAACTTACTTGAAACCACCATAACGTCGACGTATTATTACTTCAAAATAATAAATTGTCTCTTAACATTTTAAAAACTAGATAGTATTTTAAGTTTAGAGGTGGTAGACACAAGGGCATTCTATCTACGAAAACAATCGTCGAAAAGTCAAAATATATGGAATTGGCTCCGTGAATTGAAACATTTAAAGCTTTTTGAGAAGGAAGCCATTTTTCGCTGGTAGTGAGATTTGTCTAGAGCCTTGTCTAGGTCGGTGAATTGATCTAAATACTTGCTTTATAAAAATACAAGCTTCTGCCAGCGGCTTCGCTCGCGTGAATGTCGAAAATTATCCCGAAGGAACATATATGATGCCCGGGATGTCCTATGTGCTATGCCTGATAATATATATAATATAATATATATAATCTATCTCTGTACCAAATTTCATCCAGATCCGTCCAGCCGTTTGAGTGTAAAGAAGTAACAAACATACAAACACACTCATGCACAAACTTTCGCCTTTATGATATTAGTGAGAAGTGACACAAGAAAATAAGCTGCTTATGGAAAAATGTATCAAAACGCTGTATCGAAGGAAACAGATTAGCTGTGCCAGCGACCACGAGTCGCAATGAATACGCTGTTCATATGACCGATGCCTTACAATAGAAATGAACGGAGCACGGCGCGGTATTTCAAAAATATTTTACTATTTCAGAGCTGCAACGAGCTTAACTTCGCTGTCTTGCCGTATCGTGGGCGTAATGTATAAAATGAAAAGGTCTGGCCGAGACATTGAATATTGAACTGGATTTTTGCTACGAAAAATTTGGAAAATGTTTAATGAGTTTTTTTTTGACATACACGTAAGGCATAAGTTCATAACAGTCCCTTCGACATACCTATGTTCCAATATTTAAAGGTCACCGAAATATTTTGCTTTATTTTTTATGAAAATTCTGAACTCTGAAAAAATTTATACCGATTTCAATGCTCAAATTATTTGTATGAAAATCTCCTGTGATGATTCACAACAACAGTTTTGTTAACTTGCTTATGTATCTTTAATAAGAATAAGTTAAAGTTTCCTATATAACTTTGAAAATATCGCGCAAACTTCATGGAGCACGAGATAGCATGTAATGTGCTGAGACGTGCATGTTATGCTAACTTGCTAGGGTCATAACCCTTAGTATTGACAAGAAGATATCCAAAATTGCAAATTCTATCTTTAATTTCTACGCTAGGATTTGCAATTTTGTAGTCCCTGATTGTATTAGCTTAGAAGGATAGTTTGATTTCATTGTGGTTTTTAAGCTGATAGACGATTATAAAAAACATTTCAGTCGCTTTTTGACTTTATTACATTAGGGATTCATTCTCCAACTTTTGATTGGTAAATGTCATATTAGTATGCAACTACTTGTATACTTTTATTCAAGTTATAAGTATGTGTATTTTCATTATAACTCGTTACTTGATAACTTGACATTTTGGACGTCTCCGTATTTATTTATTTAAACTTCATGCACAAAGGTACAGTGGCGGAATGCCTTAGGCATTCAGTACCAGTCAACCAAAGGTGGTGAATTAGAGACAACATGGCAGATGCATTGCTTAAAATGTGAACACAAAATAATAATAATACATTGCTTAAAATACACATACATATTTTATATAATGCATATATATATAATAAAGTAATGAAAATAAGGTATCAAGATATTGCATCGTTTAATAATGTCAAGCTTTTACACCGAAGTACGGTTAACGCTTTCGTAACTGCTCGTACTATCAAACAATATTTTGTTTTAACATTATGGAAAAAATACAAGTAAAAGGTTTGCAGACGATGAATTGAAAAATGCCAGTCATAAAATTAAAATATTACATGCCGGTAATTTGAATAACGAAACCTTTAAAAAAGAAAAGGTGTCCTGTTCACCTGCTGAATGAAAGATGATATCAAAAAGGTTAACAGAGACATTAATATATCTATGGTATGCAGAATTGGGTGCAGAATACGACAGTTCTTACAAAAGCAAATGGACTATGAACAGACTTAACATCAATGTAGTAATGGATTACCTACTGTGTTAGCAATATGCGATGAAGCCTCAAAATATTGCGTAGTAGTAGTAGTATCAAAAGCAGTAGAAGTAATTGAGTATTTATTCTCGATTTATTTTACTGAGGAAACCGACTTTTGTCATAACGATTAAGACATAATGTCTCTTTTTTTTTCTTTTTCTTTATATAAAAACATTGCCCCACACTAGGAATTTCTTCCTGTATCGTGGGTATGTTTACAAACATTCAAACTCACATACACAAGACACTCAGATCCGGAACAACTATCTTTAGGTCATAAACATATTTGTTCCGTGTGGGAATCAAACCGCGACACGCAGTTCAGCCGCCGATTGCTCAACCATTACGCCAATCGTCAGATAATATATGACATTCTCACATTGACCAACCCGTACCGGACGAAATGGTGGACTACGGCCTAATCCCTCTCATAAAGTGGATGACTGTATCCCAGCAGTGGG
The DNA here is from genome assembly GCA_945859665.1 of Anorthoa munda. Taxonomy (NCBI): domain Eukaryota; kingdom Metazoa; phylum Arthropoda; class Insecta; order Lepidoptera; family Noctuidae; genus Anorthoa; species Anorthoa munda. The sequence continues at coordinate 2,296,508 of OX243913.1, forward strand.
AACGTAAAAGGCTGAATACTTGTGCTATTTTATAATTTAATGTGACAAGAGAAATTGCCATTCCTTAATTTTTCCTATGACAGGAATAGTAACTATTTAAACACCTTTATCAATTTAATAAGATAGTCTGAAAACTATATTTAAAAGTCACTTGATAATTCCCTCACCTAAAAACACTAAACCTACCTCCACTCCTAATGATACAACATATCTATTATCATAAGCTGCTGTTTATAACCGGCATCAGAAACTACTTCTCCCTCGAGGATTATAATTCTCTATCTATCCGGAATTGCCCCATTTCTAAAGGATATGGGGGCCTCCCTCGTAATCATATTTGACAATGGCCTCCGCTTAGGAGGTTCTATTAGTCATGTCATATGTGTTAAGGCTTTCTGTAAATAGGTTTTATTTAATGGAGATTTAGTTGGGTGTGTGTTAAGTCGGTTTACCATTACCTTTTCTGCCATGGCTTCAAAATCAACATTGATTCTTATCTTTAAAATGTTGATCGATCAAGGAGTTCTGGGGTCAGGAATTATACGTAGTACCTTCAATTATTATGTGGTCGTATACTGCTCGTTTCAAATATATACAATTTTGACGGGTTCACTACTATTGATTGATGATTACTGGAGCTTTTGTGCCAAGGTAATATGCAAATTGAGAGCAGTGGTGGCCCAGTGGTAACGGCTGCGACTTACATGTTGTAGTCGTAGGTCGTGGGTTCGAGCCCAGGCAGGCACTTTACTTTGTGTAAATTATTTCATCACCACTGCTCTCAAAACGGTGAAGGAAAAAATCGTGAGGTTTCCTAGAATCAAAAATTCAAAGACATGTGACATCCACCAAACTGCACTGGGCCCGCGTGGTGGAATAAGGCCCATTCCCTCTCATAGAGAGGAGTCCTGTTTTCTAGCAGGAACATTAAAAGGCTGATGAAGAAGAAGAAGAATATGTAAATAATAATTGTAAACACCCACACTCTATAAACAATATAGTATTGGCTACTGAAAGTTTCTTAAACTTTCAGATGTAGACCAAAGCTCATGACATAACAAGTAGTCAAGTTCACATTAGTGACTTACATAAAAGGCCAACAAAATTTTCAGATAATCCAGTCGTTTAAATATTGAAGGAACAGTGTTTTATTTTTAATAAGTTCCAGAATTGAAATACCTCGCGTATTTTAATGGCCATTGCTTCTGTCGACGCATTTTGGTTAATTAATACTGCAGCATTGAGCGGTTGGAGCGATGCGAGCAGTGAGAGCGAACAGCGGAAATTATAGTCACCAGCGATGTACACTCGGGTTTATTCCACTGGAAATTAACTAGGTATATTTAGTTATTTAATTAACTGGTCCAATTTTAGTATGTAATACGAAGATGGATTAATTTCAGAGTATTCGATTTATTTGTAGAAATTTTGCACAGTTTTTAGGTATTTAAATTAATTTTTACACTCTAAGGGTTCATATGCATTCTGATTTACTTTCATGCATCCTACTTTATAATATTATAATATATATATTATATAATATTATAAATGCAAAAGTTTGTGAGGATGGATGTATGTATATTTGTTACACTTTCACGCAAAAACTACTCAACGGATCTGGATGAAATTTGGCACAGAGATAGATTATAGTCAGGAATAGCACATAGGGTACTTTTTATCTCGGGAATATGTTCCCTCGGTGTAGTGACCGGTTCTATAGGGCAATTCACAGGCTCGTACACGCACTAAATGACCACATTTCAACACGTCTGCTCTAGCCAGCGGCTCTCGCATTACTAACGCATTACTGCGCACGAGATTGTGTATGTCTGTGTGGGGGAAAGTGGGGATGGCAAAGCGAACGTGCGAGTGAGACAGATACACTACATCCCTTCCTCATTAATGATTTTATTAAGAATCTATTTAATATCATTTCATTTCGTAATAATGTACTTTTGTTATTCTTATTCTTATTTGATCATATATAGTGTTTTCTTCACGTGACAGATCCTTGTCTTTTTTTTCACGTTCTCAATATCCCTTCACTCTCCTATTTTTCTTCAATTTAATGACAGTAACCACCCACCAATTTAATGGCAGTAGCCACCCACCACTTTAATGATAGCAAAACCCACCAATTTAATGGCAGCAAAACCCACCAATTTAATGGTAGCAAAATCCACCAATTTAATGGTAGCAAAACCCACCAATTTAATGGCAGCAAAACCCACCAATTAAATGGCAGCAAAATCCACCAATTTAATGGTAGCAAAATCCACCAATTTAATGGTAGCAAAACCCACCAATTTAATGGTAGCAAAACCCACCAATTTAATGGTAGCAATACCCACCAATTTAATGGTAGCAAAACCCACCAATTTAATGGTAGCAATACCCACCAATTTAATGGTAGCAAAACCCACCAATTTAATGGTAGCAAAACCCACCAATTTAATGGTAGCAATACCCACCAATTTAATGGTAGCAAAACCCACCAATTTAATGGTAGCAATACCCACCAATTTAATGGTAGCAAAACCCACCAATTTAATGGTAGCAAAACCCACCAATTTAATGGTAGCAAAACCCACCAATTTAATGGTAGCAAAACCCACCAATTTAATGGTAGCAATACCCACCAATTTAATGGCAGCAAAACCCATAATTGAATGGTAGCAAAATCCACCAATTGAATGGCAGAACAACCAATCAAGTAAATGGCAGAACAACCAACAAAGTAAATGGCTGCGTCTTTTCACTCCACCTATTCCTATAAGCATAATCAGCCTATAATGTTCCATTCGCTAGAAAGCAAACCTCTGCGACAGGGACAAGGCCTCAATGCACCACACGAGCTAAACGTTGCCCGGCGGACGTCACGTTTCTGAATCCCCGGCTCCAGGACATACGGTTTCCTCAACATTAGTATGTTTATTTATAACTGAGCACTATTTCGTGATTTTGGAAATCTGACAATCCTCCACACCAGTCGACCTACGAAACTGTTTAGGTAGGTACCTTTGTAGTTTTACAAAATCAGTTCAGTGTTAACGTTAACATTGCATATCTGCACAGCTAGCTAACTTCAAGGCTATCGATGTGGCACCTTGTTAAACTGACATTTCGATAGTTGTCTGGTCCCGGAGGTATCTTTTTACAACAGCAGTGCCCTTGGTAGTTTTAATAGATTTGCACCCATATGGCTATTCAGTATTTACATTAAGCGGTATCTATTTTGTTATTACTTTAGCCTTCATTCACTCATTCCACAAGAAATAGGCACTATTACACAACATCTGACCCGCCTTGAATCTAACCTAAATTGTCATAACTCGCCTAGGATCTATGGCATCGCCATATCTTATGGCATCAACCACCTTGGATCTAGCCTCCTAACCGGGCATCACCCGCTTATGATGTAGCCAACCATATGCCATACGTTATTTTGTTTCGCGTGAAATACGCTTAATGATTAGGCAAACTTTAGATATTTTAATGACGAGTACTGATTGTTTACGTTTGACCATAAACTAACTTTTTCGTCCTTTTGAAGTTAATGAAGCACTCATACTCAAACCATATATTTGTAAAACATACATACATAGGTGTAAAGGAAAGTACAGAGATCGCTATTTCTCATCGTGTCTTCTCTAATAGATTCAGGCGTCCTGCTTTAAAAACCTAGAAAACTAAGTGTAAATCCTGTGTTGTATTATTGTATAGTGGCGCGAGTCTCAGTGTCACGACACTTCCATTTAAATGTTCAACTAAAGATAATTAATTTTGCAATGGCGCAATATAATTTATATGTACAATCAACAAGATTGAAACCTGGCCCACCATATACTAATTCTTCTACGGGCATTCTAACCCAATTAGGTCAAGTCTTGCTTAAATAAATATTTTCTCAGCAACAACTTGTCATCGATTTAATAAGACAGTCATAGACTAATATATTATAGAGTGAAAGTCAGTGACAATCAGTTTACCCATCTCGCTGTCATTCCAATTATATTTGCAGATTGAATATTTACTCGACGTACTTTACTTGTTATTTAGCATTTTTCTTTGAATTGAGAATAAACTCATGTAAACTAAATAGTTGTTTTTTTATCAAACATTATTCTGCGCTTCCTTCTATAAGTAAACAATGCGGGTCGACAGTTAATTCCAATTTCTGCTTTATCCCTTTTTTCAATTAATAATCTACCTATTGCAATGAACAAAATGGTAATGGTAGTTGCGCGACCAGATGTCTGTATTGACACAGTTTTTTATATTTTTGAAAAGTCTTAAATCCACCATGAGATGAGTGGTTTGTAGTAAGAAAACTAATGTTTTGAAGTTTTAAAACGGATGGGTCAAGTATCAAACAGCTTAACCGTACATATTGGGTATTTGTTATGTACGTAGTATATTTTTGATGTGTTTTATTCATTTTGTGTTAGTTTGACTTTTTACACCTGACTACCTCTACCCTCTTTTACAAACTCTTTCCATCACTCAAAAGTTTGATAGTAGAAAATCGAATCCAGAGTTACCCGGTTTTGTACAAATATTTAGTTTATTTTTTATGTCCTGTGTACAAAAATAATGAAGAATGTTTCAAATGCAATGGTGTAAATCTGTTTTCACGACCACTACACTCTCAAGAATGTACATACCTGATAGGGACAGCAGCTCAAACCCTTTTAAAGATTCGTAGGCAACTGTCAGTTGATTTAGCTCGAAAACCGATCGTAAATCTTACTAACATTATAAATACGAAAACACGGACGGACGGATGCACGCCCGGCATCCAACCACGCCAGAACCGCTGAACAGATCCGGACGAAACCCGGCACAGAGACAGATCACAGTCCGGAACAGCACACAGGCCACTTATTTTGGTGTAACGTTTACTAGGGATCATTTTCGAACTACGCGCGGGCGAAACCGCTGGAAGAAGCTAGTTCATAAATATTTTTTCGTGCCCACAATGTTATAAGTTTACTAATATACTAAAAAGTTCCAAAGCGTACTGTATATGATACGTAGGCAATGAAAAAACAACAAGGTATTAACTTTAAAACTTTCTTTCTTTTTCATAATGGAAAACAATATATCACGAGAATTTAACGCGATGATTTAGATTATTTATTTACCTATTTAAGCCGACGTTTTGACCGTGTTGCAACGATCGTGAAACTACTAGACTACACTAGACTAGACTGGTGTCTCGGTGTACTGGCTCCGTTGGGGCAGAAAATTCTTCCTCTACCCTCACATTTTAAAAAACAAGGTCTTAAAAAGATTATTTCAAAATTAACACGAATATGTTAACTAATATTGCAAGTTAACTAACTTTATCTTTTTATAAATAAATATTTTCTTTTTAGGTTTAATTAGCCCTAAAACCACGTAACTAAAACCCGTATTTTATATAACACTGTCGTTGCATGAGTCACTGCTGATTGCAGCAGGAATTTGGGCTCATATGCTTGGCTTATGTAACCAAAACATGACTGCTTGTCCTTAGGATGTTTTCAAATTTTTACGTGCCCTTTACGAGCTTTTTTGAATCTGCGTGGACCTTGGCTTGATGTAATTCAATTTAATCTTGAGACCTTCGTTTGAGTAGTTGCGGCTACAAATATGGATATTTAATTAAATATTGTATTATGATGTACACAAAATTTTTGCCAAAACCACCTTTGGTGATATTAAAAGTTACTGTTTATTATTATAAAAAAGTTACTGTTTATTATTATTAAAAGTTACTGTTTATTATCATTAACGTTTCCATCGGTAGACGATTCAATTTTAACCTCTAAATTTGAGGGGTCAGGCTCGATAATCAATGAATAGATACGTAGGCATTTAGGCCTATATGTAACTACAATGTATATATTCACATAAACACTCAGTGCGTATATACCTACGTTTTAAGGTCTTTTAGGATACATTTAGATTTCTACATATATTTTTTTTTATGTTATATGCCCGGTGGCTACCCCGAAGTCAAATCAAACTTCCGAATTGCTGAAAATCCATGCATCGATGTACCACAATTTCGAATAGCTTTATGTGTCCGAATGAAATGAAATCACAATATGTTGCCATAAAACTTAAGTATTCAATCAAAACGTATTTCCCGATCATTGGAAACCCCTATATGAATTTTGAACGGTAACCAGAAAATGATTCCATTAAATAGGGTAGACTCTCGATTGTCTGTGGAAAGATTTCAACGATATCCGCGTTGCAGGCGCAGTAGTTCGGTTTCAAAATAACAATGTATCGATTTTATTATTTTGATCAGGTGTTATGATTTGAATTAGTAAAGTAAATTTTGGATTCTCGCCACAGGTGTCTTGGTGTACACGTGCTGTTCCGAGTGTCTTGTGGTTTTAATCAATTTTTGTTACTTTTGTGACGTGTTTGTGTATTTTAAGTGTGTTGTCCTTGTGTGTCCAGGTTTGTATTGTGATTGTCCTCCCTTTTACCTCTTACATTCATTATGGATAAGAATAAGCCTCCCGATCCTGATCCCCCTGACATACCAGCCTCCCTATCTCCTCTTCCTCTCTCTCCGAATCCACTTTCGCAGTTTGCTGATGTTGTCTGCAGCATATCCGAAATGGAAGTCTTACAAACACAGCAAGCTACTCGTAAACGCCCTGGTAATACTGTAGTATCCACTCCTTCATCCCCCAACAAGCAGGCAAAAAGCCAAATTGGCCGGGTAAAATACTCAGTCATGGATAAGGGTCCATACATAGTTCATGTTTCTCGCGTGGAAACACAACCAAATGCAGGCACCACACTTCACCCCGTCAACTTTGGCAAGTTTTTAATAGGACATAAAATTGCGAATGTCGTTCGTGATGGAGTCAACAGAGTTGGTCGTAACAGGGTTTCTGTTGAGTTTACATCCCCTCAGGATGCTAACGCATTTCTTGTGAACACATTGCTGTCGAAACACAGTTACACTGCATCAATCCCGACATTCAACATCACCAGGATGGGTGTTGTGACAGGCGTCCCCGCAGATATAAGTGAAGAAGAGGCGTTTTCCTACTTATCTGTGCCCATGGGTTGTGGACAAATTTTAAAAGTACGTCGTATTAACCGTAAGATCCATAAGGAAGGCATTGTTGAATGGAAACCTACTGAAACATGCGTTCTAACTTTTGACGGGCAAGTTTTACCAAAGCGGGTATACTGCTGCTACACATCCCTTCCTGTAGAACAATACATCTTCCCAACCATTCAATGCCGTAAATGCTGTAGATTTGGACATATAGCAAACGTATGCAGGTCGAATCCGCGCTGTAGTAAATGTGGCCACGATCACCCCGGTGATGGTTGCAACATTTCCGAGGGCGAGGCCTTCTGTGTGCTTTGCTCGGGAAACCACTTCGCTAACAGCAAGTCTTGCCCCGAGCATGGTAGACAGAAGGCTATTAAGACTGTCATGGCGGAGAAATCCATTTCTTATGTTGAGGCTAGCAAAGCCATTCCGACAGTCTCCCGCAATTACGCTAATGCCGCTAAATCTCAGTCTTATCGTAAGACTGTCACCCTCAAGCCCAGGACCCATGCCCCTCTTTCCCAATCTTTTGACAAAGCAGCTCATCAACAGTTAGTAAGCACTCCCCAATCTTCTTGATTTCTCTTAATGATAAATATGTCCCCTGCAATAGTACTGTATCCATCATTGAACTTCTAGTTAAACTATTACCTACTCTTATTTCCTCTTCTAGTAACTCCCAATTACCGTCCAACGTTGCCGAACAACTTATCTCTCTTATTCTATCCATTAAAAATGGCGTCCCATCTAACATTTCTCCAGTGGAATGTGAGGAGCGTGTGGCATAAAAAGCACGACCTCATATTCCTCTTAAACAAATACAAGCCACTGGCTTGTTCCATAGCTGAGACTTGGCTCACCCCAAGTCTCAGCTTTCGTATGCCACACTATAACACCCTTAGATGCGATAGATCCGATGGGTACGGAGGGTCGGCTCTCTTCGTAAATAATCGGGTCCCACATTCTCCTTTATCCCTTCCCCCCCTTCAGGGTAATTTGAGTGTAGTAGCAAGTATGGTTGAGGGTATCACAGTGTTTTCCATCTATATTGCTCACCCTCACCCTGATTTTCTGGTCACATTGAAAAACATGTTTAGTAGTGTACATGGTCCATTGCTGGTTATGGGTGATTTCAACTGCCATCATTATAGATGGGGTTCGGAACGCTGTGATGCCTTTGGTGCAGCCCTAGTGGAAATCTTGGATGACCTGGATCTCTGCGTCTTGAACAATGGCTGTCCAACCCGCAGATCTCCTCCCGGACAACAGAAGAGTTGTGTTGACCTCACTTTTTGTTCAGCGGATCTAGCAGCATCATCCCACTGGGAATGCACATCCTTGTCGCATGGTAGTGATCATTACCCTATAGTTATTTCATTATTTAATAGAACTTATTTAGAAAAAGCTTCTCCTCCACTCTTGAAATATAATTTGTCCAATCCAGATTGGACTAGTTTTGTATCATTATTGGAGCAGAAAATTGATAATCTTCCAAATTTAAATTCAAGTTTATTTGATACTTCTGATCACCGCCATGCCAAGAGCTGTTATGAAGGTTTTGTTGAGGCCGTAACCTCTAGTGCAGATTCATGTTTCGCTCTGAAAAATAGTGCCCGGAATAAAATCCCATCTCCTCCGTGGTGGGATCAGGAATGCACTTTGATGGTCAGGTCAAGGAACGAAGCAGAAAAACGATACAATCGTGAGATGAGCAACCAAAATTTGTTAGCCTATCAGCAGGTTTACGCCAGATCTAAACGTCTCCTCCGTAGGAAGAAACGTGCGGGTTGGGTTAAATTCTGCACCTCCTTATCCCCCTCCACCCCAATTTCACTTGTGTGGAAGAACATCAATAGATTTAGACGTGGTTGTTCTCCATCAATCTCTTCACCGATCACTAGGGAAACAGCTGAACTTTTTTTTGACAAAATTGCTCCACCATATGTCCCTCTCCTTTCTGAACTCCTTACCACTGTGCCCTCACATATTGTATCTGATGATCCCTTTGATACGCCATTTACTATGAAGGAACTGAATTTGGTGCTCAGTCATGTCCGGGACTCAGCCCCTGGGATTGACGGTGTTCCATATTCTTTTATAACTCATTCTGGGGATAAAACAAAGCAATATTTCTTAAATTTAATTAATTTTTTTTATAATCACGGTTGGGTTCCAGATCATTGGAAACTTCAAATAATTATTCCCCTACTGAAACCAGGCAAACATGTGGATGATCCGAATGGCCTTAGACCTATCGCCTTGTCTTCAGCCTTAGCTAAAATTATGGAACACCTCATTAAAAATCGACTAGAGTGGATAGTCGAATCTAGAGGATTACTGCCGAACTACCAATTCGGTTTTAGAAAGGGGCTTAGCACAATGGACAGCGTTGGTATTTTAATAACAGATATTCGCTTAGCGTTTTCAAAAAATGATTCTGTTGTAGCAGCCTTCCTAGACATTTCCTCTGCATATGATAACGTTCTGCTTCCTGTCCTCAGGCAGAAACTGCACCAGCTGAGTATTCCAGTCAAGATGATCGAATGCATATGTGGACTTCTCTTGTCTCGCTCCTTGGTTCTGAGAGTCCAGGGCGAGGTTTTCGACAAAAGGCAGACTTGGAGGGGCCTCCCGCAGGGCTTCGTCCTCAGTCCTTTACTCTATAACTTATATACAGCCGATATCGGGTCCTGCCTAAACGACAACTGTCAAATCCTTCAGTACGCTGATGACTTAGTTCTCTATGTGTCAGATTCCTCCATAGTTGACGCCGCGTCTTCTCTTTGCCTCTCTCTGGACTCTTTGAACCATTGGCTTTTAAGCCATGGCCTGACGCTATCCGCGCCCAAAAGTTCGGCAGTAGTCTTTTCTAGAAAAAGATTAATCCCTCACATCTCAGTGGCTATTTCAGGCAGCGTGATTCCTTTATCAAATAAAGTTAAATTTTTAGGCGTCTTTCTTGACTCTAAATTAACAGGTAAGTACCATATAAACTACTTAATACAAAAAAGTGAACGAGTCATTCCGATTTTGAAAGTTCTTGCGGGCGTCTGGTGGGGTGCCCACCCCTACTCTTTAAAATTAGTTTATAATGCCTTAGTTCGTAGTATATTAGATTATGGGACGTTTCATCTGATTCCGTGTAACAGGGGTGCCTTGGCAGGACTGGATAGGATTCAGTCTAAGTGCCTTCGGATCATCTCTGGTTGTATGAAGTCCTCGCCCATTGGCGCGTTGCAGGTAGAGTGCGCTGAACCTCCCCTGGCCCTAAGACGGCAGTATCTGGCCTCCCGTTTTTTATCTAGAATAATATGCAGATCTAACCACCCTCTTATTACCAAACTGAACGAGTTAAATGCCATATTCAGACAATCAAATTATTGGAAAAATAAAGAAATTCCCTTAATCCTAAAACATTTTCGCTTAATACAAAATTTAGAATGTCCGATCATCCAGTATCCAAAATTACCCCTTTTTAACTTCGAATATGAAGTTTTATGCTTTACTCCAGAAATTTTATTTAACATCGGCATTCCCAAAAAGTCTCCTTCAGCGAATTCGACTTTCAACGCGTTGGTGGACGAGCGTTGGTCTGGTTTCCAAAAATTTTTCACTGACGCCTCAAAGTCCACTGATTCTAGTTACGTTGGAGCTGCAGTATATTTCCAAGACTCCAGGATTATTTTGCAATATAAATGCCCAAAGGAGTCCTCTGTATTCACGGGCGAATGTGTGGCTTTATTGGAAGCATGTCTTTTTATAGAGTCACACCATAACATTGATAAAGCCGTTATTTTCACAGACTCCCTTAGCTGTCTACAAGCTATAGTTCAAAACCCCTTCAAAAGCAAATTGCATAGCTCCCTTATTTTGAAAATTAAACATTCCTTATTTTCGTGCGCTAATAGGCAAAAAGAGGTTCAGTTAGTTTGGATACCTAGTCATTGTGGCATCAAAGGTAACGAATGCGCTGACTCCTTAGCCAAGGATGCTTGCTCGTCAGCTACAGCTAATCTCGCCCACAATTCTTACCAGGGGTATGACCTACTGAACATGCCAAAAGTCAATCTTCTATGTTCATGGCAGGAACAGTGGAATGCCACTGGTAGGAAGAAGGGTAGGTTCTACCATGCAGTACAACCTACTATAAGACCAAAACCGTGGTTCTACCCATACAAAAAAGTGTCGAAAACCGTTGTATCCGTTCTTTGTAGAATCCGCTTAGGTTTTTGTTGTACTCCAGTTTTCTTGGCAAAAATTCGCGTTCGGGATTCCTCCTTATGCGAATGCGGTTTGGAAAATGGTACGTTGGACCACATATTTTTTGAATGTTCTAACAACATTCCTCCTTTAGATTTATATGGCCGTCTCCCTAAACTCAAGATCCCTCTTCCAATTAATTTCCCATCCCTTCTAACTTATTCTTCCCCAGACCTGCTTGTGGTGCTGATGCGTTTTATCCGCCACAACAATATCAAATTATAATCCCTAGTGCCAACTATTGGGCCTGTAGATGTGGTGTATGTATTTTAATGTTTAATAACTTTAATATATTTGTGTATTTTTATTTTTTTTTGTTTGTTTCAGTCCCGTACTAACCCATGAAAATCATATAATCAACTGTACCAAAAATAACTGAGTTTTCGCTTCATAAAATTATCAATCTCAGACACTTGTATTCCAATTCACTTTAGACATTGGCAGAATAGTCGACACCGGCTTTGCTTGCCATATAAAAATATAGAATAGAATAGAAAGTAAATTTTGTTATTTACCTACCCACCAATATAATTTTGCAATCGTTTTAGAACAGCTGTTTGGTGTATGTTTAATGGCAAAGATTTTTGTAATCAGATACTTCTTAGTCATGGCCCTTGGCTCTTTGATTAGAATAATACGAATTTCTTTACCTTCGTAATGCAAAATTTCCTTTATTATTAAAATTTGGGACGGTTATTTACTCAATACTTCGGCAGTATTTATTTTCCGCTACATAGTTATATTTAAGCAGTCATATGGTGTTTACACAATAAATAGGTATTTACCATGTAATTTTTCATTTTATCACGTAGGACCTGCTTTATTGTCTTATTTTCATAACGGAATGTGGGCGCCTAAACGATAAAAAATAACCGTGTGTCATGTCATGCATTATCTACTTACCCCAATCCTTCTTCTTTTTATTTACACCAATATTTTTTCATACTTTATCCTCGTCGCCATTTGTAGTGACCGGTTCTATAGGGCAATTCACAGGCTCGTACACGCACTAAATGACCACACTTCAACACGTCTGCTCTAGCCAGCGGCTCTCGCATTACTAACGTGGTGCGCACGAGATTGTGTATGTCTGTGTGGGGGAAAGTGGGGATGGCAAAGCGAACGTGCGAGTGAGACAGATACACTACACTCGGGACAATTTTCGCCATTCACGCGGGCGCAGCCGCTGGCAGAAGCTAGTTAGAAGATAAAGCTATATTTTTTTCAAACTACTATTGTACCTACTACATAAACTCTACCTAAATAAGCCAATAATTTAATATGAAAAGGATTGGTGTTAACCTAAATAAAGAGCATCCAAGCACTTAGGCACATACCTAATTAGATTAAAGGCGCTATCTCAAAAGGTTTGAAATACAAAGTCATATTTCCTCTTCTGCAATTCCTTAACGAACCAAAACCTTAAAACCTCTTTAAAGAACACAATAATACAGCCTTAAGGGTACACTAGTCGAAAATTCTTCCATACAAACGTAGTCTGGCTTTTACTTCACTGTTTGACGATGTACGTTCAAAATAAAAAATTATATCAATTTGTCTCATCATTATCTAGCCCTGTATGGAAGCAAAAAGTAAAAAAAAAGTTACTTGAAAGTCGCTCGTTTACGTTCTAAATCATCATCCATTTCGCTACAAATTTGCAAAAGTGTGTATTTGTACGCGTACTAGCTTCTTACTGCTCATAACAGCATCTATCTGTTCCGCACGTGTTGTCGGTTGATATAGCACGCATTTTAACCCCGCGCACAAAATAGTTTGTGCCGTCGACTAGTGTAACCTTAAGATAGACAATTGTCTCCACTTGCAGTAAACTGCGGTGACCGCACCCACGCAGTTTTACTCAGTTACTTTACAACTTACAAAAGCAGTCATTCCCCAGATAAAAATTACCTGATAATTGGCAAATCTTCTCTAAGTAAATTATTCAATATAAGCAAACACAGCCTTAAAAAGTCCGTCAAAGAGTAAGTAGTTTCAGTGTACGTAAGGCTAAGGAGTGGAATTCTCTACAGACTCAGTTTTAGAACCAGTACATTTCCCATAAAGATCACAATAATACAGACAATCGTCTCCAATTGCAGTAAACTGCGGTGACCACGCCCAGCAGTTTCACTCAATTGCTTTACAACTTACGATAAGCATCCAATACGACTATATTTCCCTTTCAACCGGACAACGGTACAATACTGCCGCTTATAGAGGGTCAAGTTTGTAGATCTTGGGAAAGTGAAAGTCGGGGTACTTAGATATAGATATTACGCAAGTGATATTATTTTATAATAGACAAACTTATAGAACAACTGGAGTCTACTTTTCACTAACAGGAACTAGCTTTTCACACCGTTGGGGCTAGCTTCCAGTCTAACTAAATTTAAATATTTCTTTGAAATAACAGCTAATGCCAACAAAATAAAACGGGTTTTTCTATATATAAATCATCAGTACCTACATAATCAAGTTCACTGTGTCCCTAATTTTTTTGGTCTTATAAATTTGAAGAAAACAGCTTGCCTCCGAAAGCCAATACAGTTTTTATATCTATCATTTACTTTTGCACTTACCATTAATTAAAATAACTAAGCATCACTATGTATTTAATCGAAACACTAAATAAACGCGACACCCATCCGCAAATTACGCTACACCACGCACCACTCAATGTACATTTCGCTTCCATAAATAGTTGATCACAACCGCACTTATTTCCGATCTCACTGCGCACGATTGTTTAAAGCACCAACTAATCGGATTGGACGACGACGCGCTACGGAGCCAGCTGATCGGGCGCAAACGGTAATGGAATTAAAAACAATGCAATTACAGACAATACTGTATGAGATAACACCATTATTGCGATACAATTATACCTACGTGTTGGAGATTATCCGATAATATTGTGAAGATAATGCGGACGTGGAACTGATTGAAATTGATGGTCGAGGTGTTGTAAGCTGAGTTAATCTTGTGTTGAAGAAGTATGGGATGGGAGGTCAAATGTCAGCTAAGTAGGTATACAGCACATAATTTGAGAAACATAATGGATTGTTCTCTATTATTCAAGATTAGTTATTATGATACTTTGAGACACAGTTCCCAGTTCGTCAAACAGACAGGAAAGGATGCTTAACAGAAAAAAAATATAGTCAAAAACACATTCCCAAATCTGCATATAGACGCACTAGTCTAAAATATGTATGTCAAAAAATCAACAACCCGAAAATGCTCCAACTGCTATAGAAAAAAACTAATTCTAATTTCCCAAATTCCCACAATGAACAAAACAAAGCTTAATGACACTGAAGACAAACGCGACGTAAACAAAGACAATGCAGCAACAATAATATTAAATGCAGACGTTTAATACTGAATTGGCGCAGTGTGTAATACCCTGAGAACTAGCACGGGTGTCATCTGCCCATTCAGCGGGTGAGCCAGTGAGTTGAACGGGGCACCACACTTGCTATTGAGTTTAAGCGCTCGCTAAATTCATTGTTATTTGGTGCAGCACCTCTGCTATCAATAATAGAGAAATACAATGCAGGTATTGCGAACCTAAACACGACACATGCTTGCTTAGATTCAAACGTAGACAGCATTTAGATAAATTTATGTGTCTGCGTTGCACTTTTAAGCACTTAAGAAATTCTGTGAACTGAATGCTATGGTAAATTTTATGTTTAGAACATCGTCTAAATTATACAAAGCCTAACAACACACTATTTTGTTACGTGCCAAAGTATATATTAGAAATTCTTAAAACTAAAATAATTAATGTTTAGCCCACACCAATGTGTCATCATCAGCCTTTTAATGTGCCCACTGCTGGGACACAGGTCTCCTCTCTGTGACGGATGTGAGATGGGCCGTAATCCACCACGATGACCCAGTGCGGGTTGGTCATTGTGTTCATATTCATTAAATAATTAAAGGAGTAAAGAGTGATATGAGTTGACACTACCTTACGACAAAATATCTATGATACTTAGTTTTTTTAACCTTTTGTTAGATAGAGCGAATACGTCAAGTTTCATATTTCATCACCCTACCATGGAAAAAATCTCCTGCAGCATTTTACTTACAAATCGTATCGACTCAAATAAGAAGCATCAATTCCCCCGATCATGTCTGCATACAATCAGACGAACAAACACTGCCGAACAAATCATTCTCTCCATTATGAGATGATTGCATCGAACGTTAAGTTCCACGTACGGGTTACCCTTTTTTTGTGAAACGAAAACATCGGTTCTAGATTGGAAACGTGACCTATTTCATTGGAGCCAGCCATGTTTTATTATAGCTCATTTCTCTGGATACACGATCATTGTTATGTGCCGAGCTTATGTAGAATACTCAATCAATTGTAAATAATGTCCAGGACTAAGGCTTAGCGCAGATACTTTATAAAGGTTTAGGCTATCTGTCTAAATAAAGACAGAGGAGATATTGCTTTGTTTCTAGATATAAAGTTACATGGATAAATGGGTTCTGTTTTAGGGGAATTATTAAGCAGGTAAGCGGACCTAAATTTCGAAATACAGAGAGAGAGAGCGCTACATTATATGTAGGTACCGCATAAGATTTATTGCATAAAGCTAGCACACAACCTTTGAACATTTTGATTATGTTCCCTGATTTAGCTCCATTCAAATTCTGCATTTGGTGTTTATAGTTCTATTATCTATTTAGGTAACATATCGTTCGATTGGCAGTGCAGCCAACCGATCCAGACATCAGTATTTAACCATATCCCCATTTGTGTGCACGTCATAATTAGCTCAAACATTGCACGGTTGAAATGCGGGCTCCAAATCTGCAAACTAATCATTTGTAACTCCAATAGTAATTGAAATCGGTTTCATTTCACATCGGGTCGGACTGTGTACGTTGAATTAAATACAATCCGTGCTTGCAGTGCAACTGTGTGTTTATTTTGCACAGTCTGTGAAAGAGCGAATTGCAATCAAATCTAAGTTTGATTATGATAATTAACTAACCTAATTTTGTGGATTGTGTGAAATTATATGATTTTTATAATGCCTGTAACTGAAACAACTCAACTCCTGAACGGGTTATTGTACACATCATCATAAAAAAAACAATTTATACTATGGGATAAACCCCGAAGTAGCGGAAAAAAACGACTGGTCCATACCGTTGGCATAAACTCGACAACATTTTGTGAACAGCAGATTTTTTTCGTGATTCCAGGGCTGAACCTATAATAAAAGTTTTGATAATGTTCCCTTTTCAGGAATTGCATGATTAAAGTTACACCTTCAATAGGTAATATAAAAGATTTATGACAATTGCTCATTCTAAAACACGCACGTCCAAATCCAAGAACTCGGGTTCCACGGGTTTCTCGTCGGTAAAGTTACTAAAACTATTTAAAAGATTCAATTAAAACAATTAAGAATGCAACACGTGTCTATGCTTTAAACCAGCGAGTCTCTGATTCGTTTTTGTAACTGTATTTTGTACGGAATCGGTTTAGGAGTCAGTCGGCTAACGTGTCGAGCCTACACCGCAGAATTTGTTACCTTTCTGGCATCATTTTTCGATGTTTTGTTCTGGGAGTAGAATCCCTGAATTGGATTTTGACTAAAGTGTATTGATGCGGAACCGGAGACACCGTCGGACTTAGTCAGAGTTATGAATTTGTTTGTAGAGATGTACATGGTTTCTGGTAGACTGTTCTAGAACTTCAACTCACGCCTCAACAACTAAACGCATTTGGTTGAAGTTTGGAACACTTGTAGATCAAGACTTGGATGAGAATATGTCTTACCGATACTGGCGACGCTTTGTTCCCGTGGGACAATTTGACTGCTCGCAAAAGTTAGTCGCAAATACGAGTAAATATTATTGCAGACTAGCCCAATCTTTTAACAGCACACAAAAACACAGTCTCTAACCACTCACATGAACTGATCAGATGGACTGGGACGCTGAAGTTTCAGTGGAAAAGCTGTGTTCGCAACTTTTTGGCATTGCACCCTACATGTTGACTGAACTCAATGGAAAACGAGCGAGCATTCAGGCATCATAATCACATTAGCATTGCGTGCATTCTAGTGTACCTACCTATCTGTTTGATAGACTTATGTTTATCCAATGCCATGGAAATAAAGTGCAAAGTTGCGTGAACTACTTTAAGTGTTTCGAGAGGATCTAGACAAAGTGTCTTCATATTTTATTTGTGGCTTCTGTTTTCGGGGGGCAACCTTCAAAAGGCGCCTGGGCTTTTGTGAAAAAGACCATGGAGAGTGGGCATTTTATCCTACTAAAACCACCCTCGTGATCACCATTAGGTCATTGAAGCACCGTGAACTTTTAAGAGACAACCCCGGAATCCCCTTTGTGCAACGCCTGTTACGACACCTAATGTGGTGATAACACTAGTCCGGCAGGCTAAGTAAAACGATAGCGATTTTTGCGCAATGATTTCTCTTCAATGCAGAAGCTTTAGAGTTTTTGACGGTTTTTTAGGGTTCCGTACCCAAAGGGTAAAAACGGGACCATAACTAAGACTTCGCGATCCGACTGTCTGTCTGTCTGTCTGTCTGTCCGTCTGTCAGCAGGCTGTATCTCATGAACCGTGATAGCTAGACAGTTGTAATTTTCACAGATGATGTATTTCTGTTGCCGCTATAACACCATATACTAAAAACAGTATAAAATAAATATTTAAGGGGGCTCCCATACAACAAACGTGATTTTTTTGCAGTGTTTTGCGATAATGGTACGGAACCCTTCGTGTGCGAGTCCGACTCGCACTTGGCCGGTTTTTTTTTATAAATAAGTGCATTAGACAAACCGCGAGCGATTAGCAAACGATTGTGTCGGACCTACCATACCTACACTGTAGGTAATTCCGACTTTTATGATTTATGACATAAGGATTTTGATTGCGCAATGATTGCTGATTGCTGTTTCTTACGAAATAAGCCTGCTGAAGCCCAAAAAGTCACGTGGTCAATCTCAAACGTGTTGAATTTAAGTTTATCGTTATTGCTGATAGAATTTTACTTTGTGTTGAAGTCCAAGGATCTCAGACTAGACTTGTATTTTCTATAAAAAAAATCTTCTATTTCATTCTTCTTTCCCTATCCTTCTATATGACGTGTAATTCTAAATTCCCATTCAGCAATTTCCAATAAGTGACGCGACGACTAGGACGCGACGTCGCTAAAAGAACGCACTAAAGATTTAAGTGCATTCGCGCGGAAAATGTCAAGACGTCTGACAGTTTGCCTTGCACAACACCATGTACTTACGTCCTATCACGACACTAAAACTCTGGAAAAAAGCTGGGAAAATATTAAAACTGAAATTACTTTTTCTTTTAACTATTTTTTACTTAAGGTGATTGAAAAAAGCTTTCTAAAGATCAGCAAAAAATATTTAAACATCTTTAAAAACCGGCCAAGTGCGTGTCGGTCTTTGCACTTTAGTGTTCCGTACCAAACCGCAATATCAAATTGGTTTTAACAGGAAAACTGAGGGAATTTCAAAGAAAAATTTGATTTATCAATATATTGGTCTTTTTGGTCATATAAATGTATTGATAAACATTATCATCAAATTTCAAGTTCATAGGTCAATGGGAAGTTTAAAAATTATTCGGAATAAAATTTTGTAAGAAAAACTGACTTTGGTGGCTTCTTCTTATTTCTTTGATTTCCAATATTTTTAAAACAAAAATACAGTATTTATCTACTCAACGAGCTCTGAATAACGATAACCGATACCTCACTCGATGGAGTAAGACAAAATATATTTTTTTGCTCCAGATAAAGGGGGGCGCCTTTATCTGTATGGGAGCCCCTCTTATTTAAAAATATTTTTTAACATATTATTTTACAACAAGATGCTTATACTGTGAAAATTTTAAGACTGTTTCAACCGTTTTGCTGTAAAAACTTTGTGACAGACGACGAAAAGACAGACACGTGAGTGACAGCAATAGGGCTCTGTGTGGACCCTTCGCGTACGGAACCCTAAAAAGCGACTTCTATCAAATTAAAGGCAGTACCTACTTAATTTGTTGCCGTCAGGCAATTATCCAAATTAAGTAGAGCATGCCGAATGCCTAATTAAGTATGAATAACCATTTAAATTTGAGCCTAATAGCTGAAACAGTTCCAATCACATCCAAATTAAGATCTCCGTTTTAAATGGTATCCCATTAAATCAAAGGATCTAGTTCCGATTTCGTGTTTAAGTTAAATGCAGGACATAGAGTTGAAAATCGTATAAAATATTAGTAAACAGAAAATAGCAAAGATAACGGTGCAGGGTGTTACGGGGCAGTTTATTGGCATCACAAATTCTGAGCAGCAAGGCAGTTCACATGGACTGCATTGTAATAGCCCTGAACTGGCAAGCCTGCTCGCATAGGCATCCAGTCCTTATTATATTTACTGTTTCTTAGTCTTAGTATATATAGTTCGTGAGAGATCGTAGAGCTCGTGGCTAAATAATTACAGCCGCACGGGTCGATCATCAAGGTTAAGCAACGCTTGACGAGGTCGGTCCGTGGATGGGTGACCATTTCAACATACAGAGTTTCCTCCGTGCCTCGGAAAGCACGTTAATCCGTTGGTCCCGGCTGTCATTTAAAGATCTTTGACAGTCGTTACGGGTAGTCAGAAGCTTGAGATCTGACACCAGTCTAGCCAAGGGGTACCGTGTTACCCAGTTACTGGGTTGTGGAGGTCAGATAGGCAGTCGCTCCATGTAAAACACTGGTACTCAGCTGAATCCGGTAAGACTGGAAGCCGACCCCAATATAGTTGGGAAAAGGCTAGGCAGATGATGAGTCTTAGTATATACAGCAGTACCTATATATCTGTAATGCTAATGTAATGTTACCTTTTATCTAACTTTTATGACCAGGTAGTCTATGTTACTTTATTACGTTGTTGTTTGAATGGCCTCTGAATTCGCAGTTCTCTCAAATTTTCTCTAGTACTAAATAACATTCATACGAAGCAGGGTTGATGCTGTAACAGATTTTAATTGTTTTCTTATAAAATACAGGGAAAACGTATGAATTTATATCCAAAAGTTGCACAGTTTTCCTTAGTTTTAAAATAAAAGATTGTTTCTGTCATTTTGTGACTTTTCATAAACAAAAGAATCAATCTTATACTAGCAATTAGATAAGTAACTAATTAAGTACATTGTGCTTAACCTACTATCTATCTTTAGTATTGTTCGTATTCGAATCTTTATAAAGTTAAAGTTATATTCAAAAACATATTCTTGCAAAAAAAAATACAACCGGTTCTAAAAAACACTACAAAGTGCAAAATAACTTTTATCTTGAAAGTCGGTGTCTCTGGATTTGTTTCTTAGTTTTTTGAATTTATTACTTTAAATTCTTAGTGAATCCTTGACCTCGAATTAACTCATATCATATAAAAGGTTAACTTCAGCATTGTCCTAGGCAACCATTGAAAATCAGCGCCGAACTGTGGGTCTCCCACGGCACAGCATTATGCTGAGTGGAATCCTTCTTGCCACAACCCCGACGTGCATCTGTCTTTATTTATACTCGCATTTAATTTTACTTTTCTTACATAATATAAGAACTACTAACACTATTGTTAAAGGTTTAGTTTGCAAAATCTACTACCACTGTTCTTGTTCTTGTTATTTTAATGTTTGTATGTCGTTTTACGAGCCAATTAAATACTTTTCCTATCTTTCATTAATATCAGTATCGATCAATGCTGATGATGATATAGAAAATGATGCTGAAGTGCCGCGGAAGTTGATGCTGATGTTCGCAACAACCCTGATACGAAGCTTTGTTATAATGTAAACAAAGTATACATTGAAATACAAAAAGCCTCAACTTGTAGAAAGGTTTCCCCTTTCCCCCATACTTAGCCCAACAAACATGTTATTCAAAGACCTTCATTCGTCAGTTGTGATTGGTTATTTCCCTATT
Organism: Anorthoa munda; assembly: GCA_945859665.1. Classification (NCBI taxonomy): domain Eukaryota; kingdom Metazoa; phylum Arthropoda; class Insecta; order Lepidoptera; family Noctuidae; genus Anorthoa; species Anorthoa munda. The sequence goes on from OX243913.1 coordinate 2,317,822, forward strand.
ACATTGTAATTTGTAAGTATAAAGGAAGGGCGGAGCGGATATGCGGTTATCACTCACCTTTATAGGCACTAATATTGACTTACGATCGCTTCCCTGAGACCGTCCCCAATCCTAATGATAATTGACGGCTAGGACATTAAAAAGATGGGTTGCCAAAGTTGCGTGTTATCGCGAGGCATCGGGACGCCCGCGCTGTTTTGTTCCGGACTCTTGAATGGGAAATTTTTCATTCGTTCAATTTTTTCTCGATTGCTTTTACAAACTTTCTTCCACTTCGAGGTTCTTTCTTACAAAGTTTTTCTTACAAAGATTTTTTTTGCTATCAACGATTGTTGCTCTTTAGAAAATGTTATCGAAATGTACGCAAATAGAACGCTTTTTTAATGAAATAGAAGTCACCATTGGGAGCTCTGTGACACAGGAATAACACAGACGGTTGAGACCAGTGCAAACAACGTTGAAAATTTAACTGCGCTGCTAGTTGACCGTTTGCAGTAAAGTTACTGATACTAAAAGCTGTAGTTGGTTTTATTTTTGTGTTGTAAATACTAAAAGGGGTTTGTGAATTTGCAAAACTTTTTACACCACTTCGAAGCGGAAGAAAATAAATAGAGAAGTTGTTTGCAAGGGAAATAGGTCGATACCCTGCAGCTAGATTGCCATTTCATGGAAGTTATTTTTGTGGATTTTGTACTTCATTCTTAAATTAAGGCTACCTTAATCATCACAAAACCTTTCTACATTTTGTATCTATTGGTATTTAATAAAGTAACTGTCGTTGATTTAAATGTTCTTACCTGAAACAAAAAGAAATCAATTATGAGTACCTTAGTAAACATAGGTAAATGAAACGTCAATAACAGATAAAACTACATAAAAAGAAGAATATGATGCATGTAAAGACCAAAGCTCAAAGTAACAAAAAGCCAGAAATCCATTGCGAGTCACAATAGATTTGTTACTACTAGCAAAAGCTCTACACAACGGGCGGCAATACCCACAACGCCGTTTTATGTCGCCGATAGCAATTTTTCACCAAACATATTTTTCACGACAACACATTGCTACGCCGACAAAACTTAGCCTGATTAATCCAATGTTAGATTTATTGCATAAATAAATCAATTCGAGAGCGACAAACAAGCCCCTTTTGCCTGTTGATTTTTTTTGTCTTCCCCATTCATTTCGCTGCCCCGGCAACTTCGGAGTTCGGGACTCCTGATACACAAATTAAATATTGATTTTTTATACACAAGAGGGTACGAAATTTTTCAAATTTTATAAGGAAAAAATTGAGTTCATTAGATTGATGCCCCGGCAAAGGGAAAATTGATACATGGTTTCTTAGATTAATAACAATTTATTTTTATATTGGGTTGAGAAATTTTTTTTTACGTTGTGAAAAAGTATATAAAATCAAGGAAGGATATTTTTAACGTTGTGTTAGTTTACAAACAGATTTTTTGGTCTCTATTTTTTATTTATTTGAAAACGTAACTAATAATGTATAATCAAACTAATATTATAAAGGCGAAAGTTTTGTGAGTGTATGTGTGTGTGTTTGTAAGTTTGTTACTTCTTCACGCTCAAACGGCTGGACGTTTCTGGATGAAATTTGACACAGAGATAGATTATAGTCTGGAATAGCACATAGGATACTTTTTATCCCGGGAATATGTTCCCTTGGGATAATTTTCGTCATTCACACGGGTGAGGCCGCTGGCACAAGCTAGTAAAATATAATATCAAAGGAAGTTGATAAAATTTTCTATACTTAAAACGTTTTATTATTTCAAAGCTCTGACTTTTATAATTTAGGAGAAATTGCAATTTCAAAAGTGTAGTACTAAGTGTGTGTATAATAAAAGTGAGCACAGAGGAAGGATTTTACAAAATTCATCCCCAAAAGTGACTAAAATAGGACATCATAGTTTGTCATTTTTGCCGATGTGGAATCCCATGGGGCACACAGCTTGTACCACAATAATAATTTAAATCAGGATTATCTTAAAACAACCCATTCACAAATAAAGCAAACAAACGAATTCATTTCCCACACCATATTAGTGAGCATTCATTTACAACAGATATCCATTTTATGGCTTCCATTACAGTGTCCATAACGGGATGGCATTCTGCGTGGAAGCCAAATTGCGTTGCCTGAAGGACTGCCTAACATTTTATTACTTGATAAAAACACAGGGAGAGAATTTTGTCCCTTCTTCCTGAATTTTATGGGCACACGAAACTTGAGATGCAGTGGAAATGTGCGGAGTAATGTACTCTCTTTACTAGGAGGCTTTCCCTTAACTTCCCTTCGAAGGAGGCGTTAAATTGTGACTTTATGCGGAATATGTAGTTTTTTTGGCCTATCACTTGCATATTTTCTGTGGAATATAATGCCGCGATAATGTGATTTTTTACTTTATACACAGAAAATAAAATTATTTCCTAAAAAACCTTTTTTTTAAACAAGCTTTTTCATATTTTTCTCAGTAAACCCTTTCATTTGATACCCATATCATGGCAGTGCACAAAAAATAACTAGTCCGCCATCTTGGGCCGTCCGCCATATTGGATTTAGTATGACGTCACTTAGCTAACCATGCATTGTCATCCAAACTAAACGTGTGTGCAACATTTCATCTTGATCGGTGAAAGATAACTGATTTAAAATTCAGTTGCAAGATTTGACCCGAACACACTTACATACATACCTACATACATTGCAAGTTAAATAAAAGCTTGTAACAAAGCTCGCTTTCGAGGTCCGTATCTGTTCGACACTTGGGCTAAGCTTTAAACGTTACAATATTTTTGTTCAATGTGAAGACTTGAAAGACAAACTAATTTAAACTAATTTCAGTGACGTAGAATCACCATAACACATATTGCGAATAACACGTCACTTGCAGCAGAGGGGCTGTCTTCAAATAACGTCGTGTCAGCGGGACGGGAGACACGTCATGCGGCTTCCCTCTATGTTATGATAGCCTGGTACCACGGTAGTTCAAATTATCCATTTCAATTTAAGACTAAAAGTTAGTAAAGATCGGTTTTAGAAATGAATAAATTGAGCCAAGAAATGCTCAGGAACTTCGAGACTATTTTCAAATCTCTATAACATATATATTGCGAATAACCCGTCAGTTGCAGCTTGCAGTGGCGAGTTGTCTTCAAATAACGACGTGTCAGCTGGACGGGCATCATGTCATGCGGCTTCCGTCCGTGCGACGTTCCAGTTTACACCAAACAAATGGAACTGTGACTGGTTTTCGCAAGTTTTTTGTTTGCCAAGTTACAATTGTAACCACATTACAATATACCGTAGTAAAACGTTAAAATAAAGACTTTATAAAAAAGTAAGGCAGGTTTTATTGTAAAGAAGTTATCTTAGTTACATAAAAGCGGTTACAGAAATAAATCAATAAAGCGACGAAAGAAACCAGGCTCTTATATAAAAATAATAAAAACCGAATCTAGTTGAAAACACCCATCTTTTGATTGAAATAAAACTCCTAAGTTCATTCAAGTGCGTTTTATAGCGACTCCGTTCGAAATTCGAACTTGGCTTTTCGACAAAAATGTAGTTGATCGGATTTTGTTTTCCTCGGTACCTCTATCTGGTACCCAATATAAACTTTCTTTTATAAGTGCCCGGCACGTAATTTACAAGGTTTTGGCGTAATGTGGGTAAGTTCGCGCATATTCCGCGAAATTACCAACCAACATATAGAGCGAATGTAACGTGGACGCGTGACGATTGGTCAGTCGATCTTTGTGTCAACTGAGCAACCAATCGCGCGCTCAGAACGGTCCTAAACGCTCCCCGCGCCCCGCTTAGCTAGAAAAGAAACCTAAAAACGACTGCGCATCTAACGACTCTTGCCAATTTACGTGCCGGGGATTGTAACCTAAGTTCATTGCTATGGTTCTTCTGTATGCTAATCAATCATCATCCTCATCTTTCAGCCGAATGAAGTCCACTGCTGAACGTAGGCCTTCCCCAAATGTCGCAACATCAGCCAGTCCTGTGCGTCTCGCATCCAGTATCACAACCTTATCTAGGTCCACCTAGGAGAAAAAAAAAACAACAGGCACCTAGATCCTCCCAACGCTGTCTCTTTCGATACGCGGTCAATATTTTTCAGCCTCATAGGCCATTCGTTCTGCGAGCAATGTGCCCAGCACACTAAAAAAAAAAAGAAAAAAAAAGAAAAAAAAGAAAACAAAAAAAAAGAAAAAAAAATACAAAAAAAAAGAAAAAAAAAAACAAAAAAAAAGAAAAAAAAAAACAAAATCCAACTACTATCAAAAAAATAAATCAATCAATTAAAATCCTACTATTATTATAAACATGAAAGTTTGTGAGGATGAATGGATGGATGGATATTTCTTTACTCTTTCACGAAAAACTACGAAACGGATTTTGATGAAACTTTACTGTAATATAGCTTATACATCAGAAAAACACATAGGCTACACTATAATATTATAAAGGCGAAATTTTGTGAGTGAGTATGTGTGTGTTTGTATGTTTGTTACTTCTTCAAGCTCAAACGGCTGGATCAAATCTGATGAAATTTTGTACGAAGGTAGCCAACATCCTGGATTAACACATAGGATACTTTATATCCTGGGAATATGGTCCCTTGGGATAATTTTCGACATTCACACGGGCGAAGCCGCTGGCAGAAACTAGTCATTTATAAAGATAATAGGCGAAGTGCTAATACAACGCCGGCGGAGCCGCGGGCGATAGCTAGAAGTTTTATGAAAATCCCTAAAAATGGATCTCCAAAAAGACTATTCACTCTAATGCCATCATTCACGAAGCCAGTCAAAGATTTATTAAGGCAACATGTTCCGAGTTGTCCAAATAGGTACATACTAAGCTGCTTTTATTTAAAAGAAAACTAATTTGCTCGTTATTACGCACCATCCGTCTCCCACAATCCCGGTTGGCTCGTTTCGCGGTATATTTCGGCCTAAGATTAACTTTTGCCCAATGGTTTTGTCCTAAAGCAATAATAAATACCGTTTGACAAATGTATGTTGAACTAATTGCTGTATTACAGTAATTTGTGTTTAATTTTATGGGTAACTAGCTTCTGAAATCGGTTTTCCCTGCTTGAATATCGAAAATATTTTCCCAAGGGAGCATATGCTATTCCAGACTATAATCTATCTCTGTGCCAAATTTCATCCAGATCCATTCAGCAGTTTTTGCGTGAAAGAGTCACAAACATACAAACACACACACACACTCACAAACTTTCGCCCTTATATTATTAGGGTGATCGTGTGATTTGGCCTCGAACTGTTTCGGTTTTATAAACTTCTACGTGTTTTTATTAAAACTGTTTCTGAACTTTACTTATCTAGATAGAAAAGTTTTCAAAAAACTTCATAGTACCAATACTCCATTTGAGATAATATTAGACATTTAAATAATCCCATTTTACAGCCCGTTCAACCGATTTTGACTTCTATTGCGTTGGTGATATGTAAAATGGCAGCTGTATTAAACAGTTAGTTTTGGTAGCAGGTTTATGCTTTTTATATCATCCTTATATTCACGGGATAGAATTCAAAATCTGTTGAACGGACTGTGAAAAGAGTTTGTAAACATTTCTAAAGTTATTTCAAATGGAGTATAGATAGATATATTATTTTTTTACCTCTTGCATATGTACGAGAATAGGTAATTAATTATATGTTCTAAACATTATCTCATTTAGTTCTATGAGTAATTTTAAGAGTTAAGCACTTCCTATGATCCTTGAATAAGATTACTTGATTAGCCGTGACTGACTAATGATTTATTACGGGATAAATACACAACACGATTTGTTATAAGAATCATTAAATTAATTACATTTATTAATCTTATAACTATTTCTCACGATCTTATCGAAAAGATAACATATATGTTATGATTGACTTAACTCCGCTACCACCTTGGTAAACTTACTTTTGAAAGCCCACAGAAGGACTTTTAAAAAGTCCTTCTGTGGGCTTTCAAAAGTGAAGTTTTGAAGGCCATTATATCATATTGGATTTTGGAATAGGCCACACAAATAGTGAAAAACCCTGCCTCCTAAACTAGGGGAACCCTGTGACCTAGGAGTCAGTGTTCTACTGTAACTTCATGTACAAAATAAACCTTTATTTATGTGTGTTAATATAATAAACCTATAATGTCCTGATTTAACTATGATTATGAATATGTGAATAGGTGTGTACAAGGGGAGATGGTTGTGTGATTGGGATGGGGTGTGAAGTAGTGTGGTGTGGTGTATGAGATGGGAGTGGGTGTCTTGTGGGAGTGTGTGTGTGGGAGTGTGTGTTGTCGTGTAAGTTGCATGACAATCCCATACATCATCATAATTGTCATCATCATCATTCCATCATCTTCAGGGAACCTGCACTTTTAAGATTAATGTAAGTCTGAAATAGCCAAGTCGATGCCTGTGGGGTTCCCAGAGGCGGCTTTATTAACTCTGACACCAGAGGTGGCCACATCCTCACATGAAAAGAAGAAGAAGATTATCAGATACAGCATTGATAACAGCATGTGTGCCACATGTTAAATTTAGTCTTGTTATACTTTTTTTTTCCTTTGTATAGATTCTTTTACCGATTGTTTTGTGAATGTGTGAACATGTAGGCCTTCTAGACTTCTAGATGCTTGTCAACATTTGTTAACTTTTTATCTCGTTTATATAAACTTTTTTTTTTTGTTTCTTACACCTTATCTGAGCACTAATGCTGTAACATGGAAATATTGTAAAAACAAAAAAAAAATTAAAAGAGTAACCATGGAGTTTATTGCCGGTTCTTCTCCATAGGAAACGACCAACCCGAACCGTGCATCTTTTGTCGACGTTTTATAAGTGCCCTACATGGGCCTATGTGAAATAAAAAATAATAATTTGATTTGATTGATTTGATTTCATTCTAGTCACAGAACGGCTGGACATAAACCTGCCCCAAGTTTCGTCACATCGACCAGTCCCATGCGTCTCGTATCCAGCGATACTATACATTTTGAGCTCTTTGACAATTTTTATCGCATTATCTAGGCCTTTTATTAAACTCACATAATACAGGTTATTTGCAGTAGGCTCTAAAGAACAAAAATAAAGTTCATCATTATTTTTCTCCAAATAACCCCTATTATCGCCCTGTTTCATTTGATCCATGATTTTTAGTCCACCCCGTATTCTGCATTCGCGCTTAAATTTGCGAAACCCACTCTCTTTGTTGCAAACAACTATAAACAATACAATTAGCCAAATGTTGTATAATAATGGAGATCAAGTCACAACTTTAACATCAGTCTCAAATTACATTACGATGACCGTTCATTTACCCCAATCGGCTTGTTAATGTTAATCAAGCTGCAGTGATTGATGCCACGGTTAACTTGTAACATTATACTGTTAAGTAATCTGTTTATTTACTTACTTACTTAGAGTATTCATTACGCCATCTTTATTTAAGTGCCTATTCGTTTTAATAGGGCTATCTTCATTTGTGTAGCTCGTAGGTACTAATGAGTGAGGAATGCGCCCGAAGCAACATTCAATAGAAATACTTGTATATTTTGTTTAAAATCAATGTTTGTTATATAGACACAGATTACATTGCACCTCATCATCATCATTTTAGCTGAAAGACGTCCACTGCTGGACATAGGCCTTCCCCAAGCGTGGCCACACTGATCGGTTCTGTGCGCCACTTTAGAACTTTTGGGCCCCAACGGCCATCCTGTGAGCAATGTGCCCTGCCCACTAAAGTTTGGCAGTTCTTCGGGCTAACATTGTGAATTTGTGATTCAAATACAGATGTTTTAATACCTGATACAATTTTTGAACTAAGGTTAAGTATCTCAATGTTGCTATATTATGGACAGCGACTTGAAAGTGTCCTGTACCATCAAAAAGTTGTTTACAAGCATTAAAAGTATTAAAATATATGTAATTAGATAAGCAATGTGAAGTTTCTGATTCATAATCAAATCGTCCAAGACCTACATCCTAAAAACTATACATATATTTCTCAAGGTCATTAACCTGAACCTACGGAAGTAAGGCGAAAGATCGATGTACCCCGAATGTCTTGATTAATTAATTTTAGGTCCCAAATTCTTAATCAACTCCTCCAAGCGTGCTTGGGTCAAACAATTTATTGTTTAATTTGTCTCGAACTTACAAGTACAACTTAACAACTAGGTACCATTGAATTCCTTCCACTGATTACCGTATACCTAAATCGTTTTAGCTTGGCAGTATCGGTCTTTGACCCACCTATATTTATTGACATTCGAATTTCAAAAAAGACATTGTTGTTCTTAACCGTCATCAATCGTGATCCACATTTTTTTTACCCGACTGCCGAAGGAGGGTAATGTGTTTATCAGTATATGTATGTATGTTTGTTCCTATGTAGCGTTCCAGAGACGAAACGCGTTGGCCGATTTTGATGATTCTTACGTCAATCGATTCGTCTAAACCCTGCGAGTGTCACTGGCTATATTAAAATTGTAAGATAGAATAACGGCGGCTTTTGGGCGCCATGTTGTAGGGGACCAAATTTTTTTTTTTCCTATCCCATCGTGTGGGATATCAAAATGAAAGGTTTTACAAGGCGATTTCAAAAATTTATAACACTTATATATTTCTATGTACCAAATTCGAAAAAAGTAACTAAAAAGTTATAAATAAAAAAAAGTTAATAAAAATAATAAAAAATCCCGACTGCTTAAGAAGCGAACTAAAAAGACGTAAACAAGAAGAAAATTATGCAGTGCAGTCGGAGGATACATCTGGTTTTGGTCAGCCAGCTCGCGAATATGTATCCTCCGACTGCACAACATGATTTTCTTTTTGTTTACGTCTTTTTAGTTCGCTTCTTAAGCAGTCGGGTTCTTTTATTTCTTTTATTAACTTTTTTAACTTATGAAAAAAAAATTAACAAAAAAATTAAATCGACTTATTAAATAATAACTTTATTTTTGGAGGTCAGTGTCTTTGGTACCAAAGTAAGTTTATTGTTCGGGTTCCTGTGAAGAGGAATTAGGGAAAAGGCAATGACAGTTATTGCCATGCTAAAACAATACAAGTATTTCCAATGATTAAATTACTGTAGAAATCAACATAATCTACACATTAAAAACAAAAGAAAGTCTTTCAATACTTTATGCCAGTGTAAATTATATTGTTTATGTGTTCCCATCGCACTTACGGCTGTTAATGACATTGTGCTTGACTCTTACCACTTATTGAAAGCGAATTTCCAACATTTCTTAGAGACGCTTCATCAGCGTGACCCACTTTCTTTAGAAAATGTGTCAATACTGTCGTTATGATCAATTTTCATAAACAGGAGATATTATTGGCTTGGTATTAAATAAAGTGTGCTTGCTACGGTCCACTTTGAAGCTAAAGAAGGCTGTTGACGGAACGCAATAGAGCGCACAGCAAAGAACCCGGTAAGTAAGAATAAATATTATTTTATTTGCTTTAGAGTAGCTGAGAATATTTCGCAAACAACGTTTTGTTAATGGATTAGGCATTGCAATTTGTACAGTTTTTTTTTATTTACTCTGTTCATCATCTGCCTAGCCTTTTTCCCAATTATTGTTGGGGTCGGCTTCCAGTCTTACCGGATTCAGCTGAGTACCAGTGTTTTAAATGGAGCGACTGCCTATCTGACCTCCACAATCCAGTAACTGGGTAACACGATACCCCTTGGCAAGACTGGTGTCAGATCTCAGGCTTCTGACTACCCGTAACGACTGTCAAAGATCTTCAAATGACAGCCGGGACCAACGGCTTAACGTGCTTTCCGAGGCACGGAGGAAACTCGGTATGTTGAAATGGTCACCCATCCACGGACCGACCTCGTCAAGCGTTGCTTAACCTTGAAGATCGACCCGTGCGGCTGTTATTATTTAGCCACGAGCTCCTCTGTTTTTATTTACTCTGTTCATACATTTTAAATGAATTTAATAAATATTTGTATTAAAAATTGGCAGATGTATCGGACGATGCCAATGTACCAAGTAAAGGTCTATATTTAAAACAATATTTTACGGAAGGTAAGGTAACACTCAATCTTCAAGGTCCATAATTGGGTAACGGATCGGAAGCTAACTCTCAATATTTCCGATATCCGATTTTACTATCCCAAAATATAGGCGTCTCAATTTACATAGGTAGACCGTTTTGGTCCGTACATTTTCTGTAGAATTCTAAATTTAAACTATTATTATAAAGAGGTTAAATGTTTGTAAATTGTTATCTCTGGAAGAGCTGATTCGATTACAAAAAATCTTTTGCTGATTGAAATCTACAAAACACTGAGTGTCGTTTAAGTCGAAACAAATTACGGTTCTTACTACGTACTTTAACTTAATTTTGAAATTCCAGAAATATGGAGATTTATGTTTCAAGGTCTACTACCAAATAAATAATGATTATAGGTCAATAAAGATCATAGGCCTCTGAACTGCAATGAACGACTATATATAAATATTGCCATGCCATACTTGGCAAACGGCTTGACATGTTTGATTCAAACGGTTTACTTTAATAGGCACCTCTTCTAAGCTAATAATTGCCTCCTTCACCCTACATGCCTTGTAAGTCTTACTTTCAATATTAATTAACGCGTTTGTTAGAGCTAATTGAAGGCTAAAATCAATTAACTTCGTACGTTGTGTAATTGATTAGCATGAGTGAGATTTCCGTGTGACGATTTACTTTTGCTTGTAAGGCTAAGAATAAGGTTCTTTATGTACATACTTATTTCGTACTTTCTTCTAGTACAGCAACTTTTATCCTTATATAACAATAAATTCCTTTAGTATCACTTAAGGAATTGTACAGAAATAGAAACATCAAACACCTGTAATCTTGTATCTTTCCATTTAAAGGACTCTATGCTTTCGAACTTCCATTAATAAAACATGATAGTTGAAGCATAAATACAAGAGACAGACACTACAACAGCCAACCTTCAATGTCGCCTACAATAAAGGATTATCGACACAAACGACGACTCAACAACAATTTCAATAGTTCATTCAACCTATGCTATATCTTAATATCGAAACTGATTGTGAAACACTGCCTTAGGATAAATAGTCGATAATACTTCATCGCCTCCACACTTGAGCAATTATTTAAAATTAAATTTGTCTTCATAAATACTGATGTAGCATTAAAATATTTTCAAACAAACCTTGCCACAGGCATATGGCATAACTACGCCCTTCGTCGACCTCGAAGCCGTATGAAAAAGAAAAAAAACAGGCGTGCACGCATACCATTCTTATTTCAAACGCTTCCTATATACATTATGTACACATACAGGCTTTGACAATTCAATTGACCGGTAGGTACGTATAGAAAAAAAAGATATGTGGAACCTTAGGAATGAGATTGAAACCAGATATCATTCATTCATTGTAATAGGCATATTTGTTACATGTCTGTATGAACTCTTGGAATGTGAAGGCCGTTGACTAGGAACTTAAATGCCATGCCTTTTGATTGAGGTGGCTAACCAAATAACTTGGGTATATATTGTATGAAAACTAAGTAATATGTAGGAAATAGTAAGCTTAGGGCTTATAACAGTTGGTAGAGTTTTGATATTTTATTTAAATAATTTGTTGGATATAAATTTGGGTGTACTATAGATGCACCTCTGTCCAATTCTTCGGGGTATATAGGCGTGATGTTATGTGTTATTTAATAAGTAGCAGGTTTATTAGTTGATAATTCTTTGATTTTATTATGAACGCATTATTTTAAAATTTCCAAAGAATCCTGTGTATTCATAATGGTCCTTCGAGCCGGATACCTGATTCAAAAGTTGTTTTTAATTCAGTAGTTCTGTAACCAGAGTAGCCAACGAGACTTATTATTACGAAAAAAAACTAATTTGGTAGCATGAGAGAGTCAATTCTAATAAAATAATTATGTAGATTTTATTGTATCGAGTAGGTATGCTTTTTATACACAGCTTAGAAAAAAACATGCCTAACGGGGCATGTGTCGCGGTCTTGTTTTTGTTCGATCTAATAAATAAATATATAAATGGCCTCTAAATGGTATACATATAACACCTTTATTGTCATATAACTAACTGTATAACTTTTTATCAACATTAAAACACAGTTTAGTATAGTGAACAGAAACAACAGATTTCTAATACCCGACAACCAAAGACAGTTTCTAGACAATAACATATACGAGAGAATTGGCTGCACCGTGAATCATCAAGGAGAGGCAGACGTCGGTATTCAATACAATAGGTTAATACGCTTACGAATACTGGCAATTGGTTACATCGTCTGTCTTAGGATCACAAGACGCTATTCTAGGTGTTAGTCTCACAGGATTAAGGGTTAAATTCGTGTGACCAGGATATAATTTAATGCACACAGTTCGATTGCTCCAGACACCTTTAAGCTTTGATTGGAGCATGTTGCGATAGCTTGCACTAAACAGGGAGGCATCGCGGACGTACCTAACAAAAGCGCGCTAATGAGGAAACCATGTACACAACACGACGACCGATTGAGAGAACGCGCTGATTGAGTGAAAGTAACCACAGGCACAGAGTACTGCAGACCCGGTACGTTATGTTGTAACAACAACCAGTACAACAGACTCATAAAGTTGAACTTGGAGAAAACTAGAACGCGCGTATTATCGCACGTTCGCAAGGTGAATTTAATTTTACTGAGAAGTTTGTCTGCTCTCCCTGTAGGTTCGCAATATCCGAGTTTTCTGACAAACATGCTTGCCAGGATTGTATCTTCTATTTTGTGACGTAAGTTTGTTGTAATTGCCTTCAGAGTTTCATTGTGTTTGTGTACAATTCTGCGAACTATTGGAGATAAGGTGTACAAATACCGTTTCTCTTGGAAGTAAGCGTCTGTATACAATCTCCCTGTTCAGTTGACGAAGATAAATAGTTTTGTCCAGGAATACATATTTTTCTTGTTGGTTTAAGTGGATATACCGGTACAAGACATTACACAATACGAATGAAAAATAGTGTCGATTGATCACCTTGGGTTACTAAATTGTTTTCCGAAGCAAATTATAGTACCATACCAAACGTATGTCGTAACAATAATAACAAAAAAGCAAGTACCGCAATTGAACTTTTAGAGTTACTTCAACAAAATCGATTCAGTTTCGCTCTTGCTTAATGCTAAAGATAAACTGTTTGCTACAAACAACTATTGTTTGCCTTTAAATTCATAGTGGCAACAGATAAATGGAAATCAATTCGATTGGTGTTTGCAGTTGCACCAAACTTCGGCAGTTTGGATGCGAATGCAAGTCGGCAACACTTACAAAGTAAGTAAATTTAATATATGTATGGAATGTAGGTTGCGGGGATCCGCTGGATGCGAGACGCACAGGACCGGTCATTGTGGCGACGCTTGGGGGAGGCCTAAGTCCAGCAGTGGACGTCTTTTGGCTGATATGGTGATGATGAGACATGTATGTGTTATAAGGCTCTCAAATTGCTAGCTGTTGTTTGAGGCTTCATGTAACTTTAAACCTTTCGGTGAACCAGCTCAGGTTGACATGTATTTTGAAAAAAATGTTCGTCTTTGTTTATACCGTCTAATATAATATTTATGTATCTTATAATTTCGTGTCTGAAGAAGCAATTTATCTATACCTAGTACTTATAGAAGATAGATACGTTCAGTATTTTACTAAGCTTTTATCGAATGCAAAGCTCTTATATTTTAGATCGTTAGGTCTTACGATTGTTTTAACAAAATTTTATCAAGAACAATTTATAGCCTAAGCAAGAAAATTATCAAGCATAATATTCTGATAAAGCCAGGCAGCGTAATAGCGCCAAGCAGAAAAATACTTAATAAATATTTATGTCATGTCGTAGATCTTAACGACTATAAGAAGTGGCAAGTGTGTAATTAGGACGATATCTCATCCCATTTAGAAGATTCCATTACCATTATTATTCCTAGCGAAATTGTGTAAAAGATTAGCGAAGTTTTGTAAATACTGTGTGTAACACTATTTACAAAACTTCGCTAAATCTTAGTAGTAGACGTACAATGCCAAACAGTTATCCTAATTAAAAGCGCACCGTGATGTTTTCAAGTTTTGATGGAAACCCAGCCTTTTTTTTCGACGTTAATTAGGTGTTCCCTAGTGTTAATGAAACGGTAGCCGTAGAAAGGTTAGGTACCTGCCTACATCAAATAACCTTTTAGATGAGGTGCTATTGCATTGTCTCCTCTTCGTTAGTAACCATACAAAACGCCCCAAAAGTAACTTTTTAGTAGTTTCGCTCCCATGACGTTTTCCTATGACATTCAGCAATAGAGTGGCGTTCTATCAGAAAAATGCTCGGTTTCTATAGGAGTTTTCTTTTGCACGTGAGTTACCGCAGGTAATAACTATAGTCACTCCTTTCGCAAGTATACTGGAAGAGATTTCTTGCAATCCACGGATGCCCCTCAAGTTAAATGGGAAAATTTACAAGTCCGTGATTAGACCTGTCGTACTGTATTGATCAGAATGTTGGGCAGTGAAAAAGATGAATGAAAAGAGATGAGAATGTTGAGATGGATGTGCGGAGTGACGAGAATGGATAAAGTGAGAAATGAGTATATGAGAGGAAGTTTGAAAGTGGCGCCAGTGACAGAAAAGTTGAAAGGAAACCGTTTGTCCTGGTATGGTCATCTGATGAGGAGGGATGAAACGCATGTTACTAAAAGAGTTATGAATATAAATGTGGATGTATGGAGAGGGAGGGGACGGCCAAAGAAAAGATGAATGTGTGAGGAGTGATAAGAAAGAAAAGGGAGTCAGTGATAGTGTGACGGGGGACAGGACGGTATGGAAGAAGAAATCGTGTTGCACCGACCCCAAGTAACATGGGACAAGGGCAGGAAGATGATGATGCTGGAAGAGATTTCTATAATATCTAATATATCTAATAATCTTTCCTCTTTATAATATTATATTAGTATTAGTATAGATATAGATGTCGTTTTGTGACAAATAAACACTTTTTCTTTCTTATTTTGAAGGGTGACGAATATCTACGTAACAAATACCTAAGGGTCAATATGTTATACACTACCCAATTTACCTAGAACAATAACAATATAAACAATTAACATTTTTTCACGCTCATGTAACATAGCTGGGAAACCTTAATTGTTCGTATTTATTACACACGCACATTCACACGACTTTGCTCTTAATTTTTAAATCTATTGCGCCTTATTACATAACGAATTGCTTCATTAGTGTATTTTATTGCTTGAATATTAATCTATATTTAATAGCTCAATAAACATTGTAATTAATATGGTACAGTGATGTACTACGATGGTATTGAAATAATTGATATCGGTAGTTAGTATTGTTTATAAGATCAATAATAGAAATTAGGTAAATTTTTAACAAACAACATACAAATAACTATAAGTTATTTCGATAGGTACCTGTTTCTTTTTTTATTATAGATAGGATCGCGCTTGACCACTATCTCACCTGATGGTAAACGATGATGTGGTCGACGGTGTAACACGCTTGCCTAGAAGTAACCTATTCACTCTTGACTTAAAGACCCCGAGGTTGTAGCTATCTGGAAACACAGATTTCGGTAGGTGGTTTCTTTATCGCATTTATGATTTGGAGAGCATTTGGAGACCACTGCTCTCAAAACTGTGAAGGAAAACATCGTGAGAAAACCGGCATGTCCTAGAACCAAAAATTCGAAGACATGTGCTATCCACCAAGCCACACTGGGCCCGCTTGGTGGATTACGGTTCACAGAGAGGAGGTTTGTGTCCCAGCAGTGGGAACATTAAAAAGCTGATGATGATTTATGATTTTAGTCACACACTATGTTGAGGGAGATATGATTAGGTAAGTTTAATTTAAATATTATTACAAAAAATATGGCATAACCAAAAAATTTCTGGTGTAGTCTGACTTTCCTGGTAGTACCTTGGTATATTTTAGTCATGAGTGAATAGGTTACTTCTAGGCAAGCGTGCCCCATCGTCGACCACATCATCCATCGCTTACCATCAGGTGAGAATAGAATACTCTTTATTATGATAGTGGTCAAATGGAGCCAAACAATTTTAAAGGACATTGTCAAAGAACAACCCAAAAATAGTACATTACTGCAGCGGCCAGCAAAAGAGGCATTGATGGATGAACGTGTAAATGCATACACATACGTAAGTCCATCAATGCCTAGTTGTGGCCAAGGCTTGTATAGTATAGTACATTACTGCAGCGGCCAGCAAAATAGGCATTGATGGACGAACGTGTAAATGTGGGCCGAGGCGAAGCCGAGGCACACATACGTAAGTCCATCAATGCCTAGTTGTGGCCAAGGCTTGTATAGTACTTTTCTCAAATAATGCGCGGAAATTAAAACTAAGTAGTACCTAGAACTCATTTTGTCAAAATCAATGACGAACAACAATAATTGTTCACGCGTTAAAGTGTTCCTTTGTTTTTTTTTCAATAAACAGCGTTCTATTTGCAAGCCAGTTCGAAATTTAAATAAAACCTTTGATAAGTTACCTCCTTGGTTGCCATGTTTCGGAGTAAAACATCGTTCCATTTTTAAACTACACGACAGATATGAGTTTACTATGGAATTTATTTGGCCGCTAGACACGACAGATATGGATTTTCATACAACTTTTGCCGGCCGCTGCGCGCATGTATTTGACCAGTACAGCTCAGTTCAGTTCGATTTATCTCGAAGAAGGTTGTCAAAATAATGATCACATTTCCAAGCATGTTTGAGAAATAGTACTTTTCTCAAAAAATGGGAGGAAATTAAAACTAAGTAGTACCTAGAACTCATGTAGTCATGTATGACGAACGACGAACAACAATAATTTTGCCGCGATAAAGTGTTCATTTGCTTTTTTTTTTCAATAAACAGCTTTCTATTTGCAAGCCATTTCGAAATTTAAATAAAACCTTTGATAAAGTAAAGTAAATACCTCCTTGGTTGCCATGTTTCGGAGTAAAAGATCGTTCCATTTTTAAATTACAGGACAGAAATAAGTTTACTACGTAATTTATTTGGACGCTAAACCACGACAGATAGGTATGGATTTTCATACAACTTTTGCCGGCCGCGGCTCGCATGTGTTGCCAGTACAGCAATTTCGATTTACCTCGAAGAATGTTGTCAAAATAATGCTCAAATTTTCAAGCATGTTTGAGAAAAATCTATAAATGAACTCTCTTATCGTCTTTAAAATCAATAATAATGTTCGATATCTACTAACTTCGTCACTTATCCCTAAATTTACTAATCGAGCAACATTTCACCACTTC
Source organism: Anorthoa munda (assembly GCA_945859665.1). Lineage (NCBI taxonomy): Eukaryota > Metazoa > Arthropoda > Insecta > Lepidoptera > Noctuidae > Anorthoa > Anorthoa munda. The sequence goes on from OX243913.1 coordinate 2,335,215, forward strand.
TAAGTGTATCTAAGCAGAACTTAAGCACTATTATAACCCGTACTTAATCTTAATGAGTTGATGAGCTGCTGAGCCGCCTGTCTGCGAATTAGATGCACACAATATGATGTTTGTACCAGCTTAATGCTCCCCATGCTTGTAATGCTAATCTGGACTGAATACAATGTGATGTATTCGTAATTTGATTGTGGGTATATATATCCATGTTATGATGTTTCAACTAAATGATGCAGTGGATTTTTGGAAAAATCATTTCATTTCATCATCAGGATTTTTCAAATTTAAATCAGGCTGAGTAATAATATAAATCACATCACATCATCAGCCTATTAATGTTCCTACTGCTGGGACACAGGCCTCCTCTCTGAGAGAGGGAATGGGCCGTAATCCACCACGCGGGCCCTGTGCGGGTTGGTGGATGTCACATGTCTTCGAATTTTTGGTTCTAGGACATGCCGGTTTCCTCACGATGTTTTCCTTCACCGTTTTTAGAGCAGTAGTGATGAAATAATTTACACAAAGTAAAGCGCCTGCCTGGGCTCGAATCCACGACCTACAACTTGTAAGTCGCGGCCAATACCACTGGGCCACCACTGCTCTTCCTATTCCTATAATATATTCCTATAATATAAATAATAATAAAATAATAATAAAATAATAATAAAATAATAATAAAATAATAATAAAATAATAATAAAATAATAATAAAATAATAATAAAATAATAATAAAATAATAATATTTCCATTTAAAAAAAATATGTTTTTATTCTATTACATACAAACATTGCAAATACCTACGTATACATATACCTATGTTTCTGTGAAATTATAACAGCTTTAGAAACTTTCATTATCATCATTATTTCAACCAAAAACGTCCACTGCTGGACCTATAGGCCTCCCCCAAGCGTCGTCAAACTCATCGGTCCTGCTAAGCTAAGCTTTGTTGAATTATATTTGAGAGGAACCTACTGACTAGTTTTAGGTATTTATTTTAGTACATAATTATCTTATTCAAGTAAAATTTCTCAATTGCAGCCCCGAGTTTGAACTCGTGCCCTGTGTATGACAATTAATACTCTCGCCCCCTGTATATTGTAGGTACATGGGACTTAAAGTGACTAGCGTAAAATGGGTGCACTATTGGTTCACCCTTTGCCTAAAATATCGATAAATACAAGCGTGCTGTTATGTTTTTTGTTCGTCGTCATTTTATTTCAAATTATAATACAACTGTGTAAACCGCATCCAATTTTGTGCAGTCGTTTTTGCGTCAACCACGTACAAACACGCTCCGTGACAGATAAAAAAAAATCTAAAAAATATATTTTTAGCATCCGTATGAAATTATCTTATACATCTTCAAAACACAGACATCACCGAGTTACAATTTTATTATATGTATAGATAGATATTCTCTAGCTAATTTCAATTGACCCAGTATGCAACCACATAATTATGTAAAAGGTCATAAACAATACGACATAAATGACGAATGTACTACCAACAACTCAGCTTATCGACATAAGTCTAACATGTTTGGTTGTATTTCTTTCTCAGTGTTATTCCGGTGGTAAACACTGCCGTACATTTATTACAACATGGATGATTTAGTTGCCTTCTCGATTCCGTAGTACATCGACGTGACTAATGATGTACATTTTTAGGCTTTTCTCTTTGTTTTGTGTGAGAGTAGATTTGTATGTAACGTATTATTATGTACTAGCACTTCGCCCGCGACTTCATTCGCGTGATCCGTGTTTTATCCTACAGATGACTATTTAATAAAAAGTTTCATTCAAACTTTTATCCCCTATTTCACCCCCTTATGGGTTGAATTTTGAAAAATCCTTCCTTAGTGGATGCTTCCGTCATAAGAGGAATACGTGTGCGAAAATTTGGTCTAAAAGACCCATACAAATATATTGTCTACAACGATAAAAGCTTTATGGGATCCAGCTCAATCCTAAACATACACGCGCCATAGAAAGCATCAAATGATATTACTGTCCAATATAACAAAGATGTTTTGTATGTACAAAAAAGAGGCCATTGTCTATAGATAAAATTCGCCACTCCGCCTCCTAACTGCCGATGATAACTTATTCCAGGCCCATTTTGGGCCAAATTTATGGTTGATTTAACTCGTTTATTCCGGGAAAGAACTTCCGATGCTCAACGATGAGATACACCAACGAAGATAGGGTAATGTCGGAGCTATTCTGAATTCTTACGCATTTTTCCGTGTTCGGTATAAAAACGGCTTTAATTAAAAAGATCGAACCCTTATATAATTTATTCGGAATTACATTCCGATGTACCAATGACGCCTACCTGGAATTCTATAAATGCCTGCCTACGCTCTAATAAATTACCAAACTTAATATAACCCACAGCCTTCAGAATTCCTTAATGTATTAATAGATATTTATTATTATAAGTAAGCGAAATCAAGAAGAGGAAAGTAGGCCAATTAGGACGTGTATCCGTAAACAAAAGGGAAATCTGATACGCGAATAATAAATCCGAGTTTCATAGTTGATAAGTGTGCCACGTGCCGATAATTGATTTCGCGCCTCTGATAACTATAATGTATTGAGTATCCGAGATAGCTGGCGAACAAACACGTCCTCCGAGTTCCGGACAACTCGCGACGTGATCCGAATGTTGCCAATTCCGGACTCTGGATCCGTTAAAATTACCAACGCGATCAATAGCACAAACAACGCAAAGGTCTCGGTCAAAGTTTTCCTTTGACTGCTTCGTTTGTTATTCAGGACAATCACTGTTTAGTAGGCTACCGTTAACCTGGTTACATTCCTATCGCTAAGAATTTTAAGCTACTTAATCAACGCCCGTTCCTCTAACTCTAACAGCGAACAACTTAGCCTTTAAATTCATTCAAATTCCCTTGAATAGCTAACTCCATAATAGCAGAATTTGCCGAACAACGTAATACTGAACTTCCAATCATATAAGGGCTTTCAATTAATTAACTATGCTCTCTAATTCGGTGAAGTTGCGAGGCGATGCATTAAATCGCGCTCATCCGCACAAGCTGCATAGAATCTCGCCTTAATTGCAAAGAGCGACGTCAGCTAAGATTTACCAATTAAGGGAATCGGAAGCGGAACCACTTGCCCAGTCAGCGGCGCTCCGAGCAGCCGAGCATAGAGGCGCAGCCTCCATTCCAGCCACACATGCTTCTATTAACAACTAGCAATCGTAACCAAATAAAACTCTGAAGGGATTCCTCATTTACATTTTTTTTGTGAAGGACGCACGCTCGCTTTTGTTTGGGACGTAAAACATTTTGTCCCAAATATGTCGCTTTTAAATTATCAGGCACATTATTTTATGGTTCCTCTGTACTGGAAAAGAAAGAACATACTAAACGTATCAGTAATTTATCTTCCCACGCAATTTGTAAGAGTCAACTGTGGGAAACGGATTACTTAATATTTGGTTGGTGAGCAATCGGTCACTGCACGCGATGCGACAAAGCTTAAACACATGGTTGCTTCTTTTTTTTGCTCTTATCCGTTTTCCCATCTCAAAGACGTATCTTTGAGATGGGAAAACGGATAAGCTGATACGTGTACAGCTGGTGCTCTTGACTTTGAGCACCTTGCCAGGTAAAACGTAACATACTCTGCAAAAACTTTATCCCATAAAATAAAAAGATAAAACTTTAAATAAACACTATCTAAAGCACTTTGGTTAACGATAAATTTTTCCCAAGAAATTCTAAAGAGCCTTCGAGACAAATCGATTTCTTTATCTCAATGAAAATTATGTTCAACATAAAATTACGTTGTCTTAAAATGGAGTAAGTTTTTACATAAATTGCCGATGACAATAGCTATTTAGAATATTAACTACTAATTCACTTCATTGTTACCGAGAAATTTAAGTTCAAAATGAGTAATTTTGTTACAAAAAGTATGCAAAAGGAAAGGTACAAAATAATCCGATGTTCAATACATTTTTAGGGTCCACCAATAATATTCAGGATATCTAAAGACCCAGGCTTGGACTTAGTGGAATGATTAAAGAAAATGCTTCTTTCAAACTTTTCCACGTTACGGGAAAGGAAGCCTTCGAGGCAGTAATAGAAGGGAAGAAAGTAAAGGAAAATTAAACCAGAAATAAATAGGCAACACGTTTGAACGTGATTTTTAAGTCGCTAGAGACAATGTCCCCCATCTTTCAAAGGGAATAACATGTCTCTCCAGTTAACTGAGAATCTAGTTCAGTATGTTTTTATAAACGCAAGTCCCTGAAGAGAATATCCAATTAAAATGTTTAAGGTTTACAAGTAAAGGGAGATACGTAAAGCTTAGAAAAATGCTAGAAATATAAAAAAGGTATAAAGCTCCGGCAAATACATTTTCTTAGTGATATTGTCGCAGCATTATTATATTAAGATGAAGAAAACCGTATTGACTTTCAATTAGGTACCATTTTTAAAATAGTGGGTGTACGTACGTAACTTGAGGCCCGAAAGACTCTACTTTCAATCTCATCTGTATTTAAAATTAATTAAATAAAAGTTTTATTTGTAGCCTATTAGATATTTTCGATGTTATTTAAGGCTTATCTATAAATCTCGTAGATAAACTCGGAGGTAATTGTTAAGTATTCTTGAAGCGTTCCAAGCTTAAAATGACACTGGATATTGAATCAAAATCCAATTATCATTGTCGACGAAGCAGAGACCTACTCAGATACAATATCAAGCGCCCGGTCGTTAACTCACTACTAAACTAAGATAGCTTTACATTTTAAAAAGATATTATGATGATGGCACTAAAAGATTCATAAGACGATAAAATATCGCTTTTTTTCTTCAAATTATGCATAAGAATGGCTCATACATAAGGATGATAAAAGGCGTATTTTTTGCTTATACAGATTATTTCTGTACGCATTTATATTCAAGGAACAAGAAATTTTAATTAAAGTGGAGAATTACGTAAATGCGAATCCCATAAAAACTTACATCCTTAAGGCCGATAGCGTCTTATCGTAATGCTCCCATTCGGCCATTACAGTACAATCTAATACTGCCTAACTATTCCACGTCTATTTAGAATTCTGTGTGTCCTGGAGCGATAAAGTCGGCGGACCTAATAACTGCTATTATTAGCCAGTCAGCGCAGTTATTGCTGGACCAGCTCTCCGCTTGCGACAATACGCCTTTAATTGAATGTCCGCTGTTTATCTTTGTTATACTATTCCGAATTATCTACTGCAAGCCAAGATAGTCTATCGCTATAATTTACTTAGCAATATTACCCGTTTTCTCTACTTTATTTACGTCCAACAATTTGTGTTAGAAACTCGAGCAAGGTTTGATTTATAGCGAGAACAGTGTATTAAAGACCACAATACATTGCCGATACCTCGAGGTCTGTACATGTCTGCAATCTACAGTGGAATGATTAATTTTCTGCCCCGTGCACACACACACAGGTTTGCTTTTCGATCGCCTCAAAATCCCCACAGAAGATGTGTGTGTGCATGTTTACAATAAGTGTAATATTGTGATGTCGGGCCAGTCCTCTGTGGTGTCGGATACAGGTGTCGCGATGTGCAATACGCAATAACCCTGTGTCGGGAGCACGAATTGCACCAAACTATTTGTGGTCCAAAGTTTGGAATGAGCGTGCGCTCTGCTCGAACGTTTTGCTACATTGCATGAATATTTCGGACATGGTATTCTAAGTTGACGTGAATATAGCGTGTCATGTTTTAGAGCGACGCATAGGTAAAATAAATTACTAATCAAGTTTTGTTTCAATCACATCACATCACGTCATCAGCCTATTAATGTTCCCATTGCTGGGACACAGGCTGTCACTGTGAGAAGGAATGGGAAGTAATCCACCACGCGGGCTCAGTGCGGGTTGGTGGATGTCACATGTCTTCGATTTTTTTGTTCGAGGACATGCCGGTTTCCTCACGTTGTTTTCCTTCACCGTTTTGAGAGCAGTGGCGATGAAATAATTTACACAAAGTAAGTCGCGGCCGATACCACTGGGCCACCACTGCTCTTTGTTTCAATATTGTGGCTTAATTAAGAGCCATGTGCCTAAGCTGTGTCATTTTCATCCTACAAACTAAGTTTTTAATTCATACATTGTTGGTGATTCTGAGTTGACGTCAATGAAGTCATCATTCTTGTCAATATATTCCAATATTACGAGTATAGCAAATTTAAGTGCCTAATCTGTGACATTTTCATTCAACAACCTACGTTTTTAATTTATTCGTGAGTCTCTTTGATATTTTCAGACATATTGAAATGCCTCGACGCTATAATAAATATTACAGATGCTATAATTGGAAAGTATGGATGAAATTAGATTCTCTTTGGGTCCGGTAATTGAGTGAAACCTAATGGTCCCGCGAGGCGTAGTCAAATAGCCCAGCTTACACGAAGCAATCATGCGAATAATCAAATTTATTTACGTAATGTAACGACTTCTTATTTAGTTTAATGGATAAGAAGATGTTAGACTTCAGCTATTTTCAATATCCTACCGTTTTTCCAGCGCTTAAGTTGCTAAGGAGCCTTATTTTTGCAATATACTGCTATCGCTGTCTACTTATGATTCACCATTTTCAATATCCGACATAGTAATCGTGCAAGCACGGGCACCATACGGCAAACAATTTATAGATCCAATATTCCCTTTTACTTTGTTACGGCAAAAGTACTGAAGCCACACAATAATAATAATTAAATAATTTGCATTTATTACGGCACACGTCCGATAAGTTTTTATTACATTTGGACCCAAAAATTAAAGCTAACACACATTTACTAATTTGATGTGCGAGTTACAGACATTCGTGCCAACTGTTTTAGGGAACTGTCGTTAGACGCAGGGTTGTCGAGTTGCTCATACAATATCTACGGTATTTTGAGGTCTTGTTGGAAAATAAAAGGTGCCCAGTATTTTGTACAGCCGTAGGTATATTCTGGATGAAATTTCCCGGTTTTCACGTCAACATTACAGCGGCGCTTTTCTCATACAAACTAGAGCTAAAACCGAATTTAAAATGTTTCCCTGTACTGAGATAAGGTTCAATATGTTGTCCGGTATTTTGGGCAGAGTTATGTGGCAAGCGTGTGCAAAATATCGGCTAACGTAGCGGCGATAAAGGGTTAGGTTCAAACTTATGGGCGCGCACCGGTTGAATGAATAGTGCTCTTAATTGCCAACCGGCTTTGTCAATGGCACACCACTTTTTAGGACGCCATTTTCCGAAGGGGCGGCGATTGCAAATCGTATGAAGTTTTTTCCAAATCAAATTAACTTAGAAATAAAATGTGTTGTATTTCTGTTTGTAACTGTATCAAGAGATTTAAATTCAATGATTTCCTTTTTCAACAAAGAGGGGTGTTATAAGTCTGACTTGTGTTGCTGTGTATCTGTGTATCTGTCAGTAGCATTATAGCGCCTAAGCGGATGAACCGATTTTGATTTAGGTTTTTTTGTTTGGAAGGTGACTTTGTCGAGAGTGTTCTTAGCTATGTTTCAATAAAATCGGTTTAGCCGTTCAAAAGTTATTCACATTTTACACTTTGAATCTAAATTTTTTCGCAAGATTTCGTGTCATTATTATGTGTGTCGATTATGATTGTCGAAGCGTGTCTGCTACTAGGTATATTATATGTAGTTTAAAAAGCATGAAATAAAAATAAAAATCGGGGGTTTTTAAATTTGTAATTTTATATATCACAATTTTCATTATTGCTTTTATTTATATTGGTTGGTAGGTACTGATTTCTAAAAGTCTTGTTAATGGTTCTATTATTATAATATCAAATACGTAGACAGCTAAATGACACAATTGTCAGCCTTAATGATTGTACGAACATTTCAATCACATATTAATTTGTTTGACAATGACTTATTCCATGGTAAATTAGACCATGTATAAGTTCAGAACCAATCAACGTTTAATAGAGCATGGAGCTTTTAAATTAAGAAAACAAAATACCAACGCGACAAAAAAAAATCTTTTCAAATCAGACAACTTGATCACGGTAACCCTTGTGTGAAAACGTCCTAGAGACGAACCCCATACGAAACGTAAACGCGGTAACTGAAAACCGATATCGATATTCTGCAGTTTGAAGAAACTCAAATTAAACGGTCTGTCTGCTGTTTGCCAGTTCCACTTATCTTAGTTTACCTAGGACCCTTTTATGTCTAATCCGATTAACTTAACTAATATAAAACGTCTGACTATTATCTTTGAAGAATATGGTAGTAAAAACTTTGTGAATACGCTTAGTTTAAAAGCAACTTCAATTATCGTTAGTTACCTTTCATTCGGAACCCTAATAGACAATTTTTTTTACAAAATTTACGTCCGAATAAATGTGATTCAAATAGGCAAAGTTGACTAAAGTAATTAGTCGTATACAACCAGCCCATCCCTAGCTCTGATTCAGTAGCTGCCTTTATACTTGATAGTTTGATTCGTTTTATTTGTTAGCGGCTATTTTCCGATCCCCATTCACATGAATCAAACCGAGCGGACTCATTTATTTGATAGTAACCGACAAGGTACACCCCTACCCAACTATAAATTCAAACGTAGACAAACTAGTGGAGGAGATAATAAAATAAAATGGGATAATCTTAATTAATCATCTCTCTATTGCTTTTGTTTGTTTATAACAGTGATGGATTGCGTCTGAGATAGATATGGAAATATTACCAACTAATCTTCCTTATATCCGGCTCGAAGGACCAATGTGAGAGTTAAGGAGATGGCTAAATGATACTGCTGCTTGTAAAGTTAAATTAAATATATTATCCGGACCATAGGTTTAGTAATACAAAGGAGCGAGAAAGCACACGCGATGACCGCTAATCGAGTACTGAATGCTCTATTAATATCAATTAGTGAAATGAGGTAAAAATTAAAGAACAAGCATTAGTGCATTATTATTAGTGTATGGTTTCACCGTAGATAACTCATGTAAATAAGTTCAATTTCAAGAACCCTGTCTGGAATAAGTTTATTCAAATGTCTAGAGCATAAATTCACCTTTATCTAGGCATAAAACCGAGATAAGCAGTCTAGACGTCCATACCATAATTTAGGACGGGACCCTCAATACAAGAACCTAATTCCATTTGAATTTTAATTCGACTAGAAAATAAATTAGATACGAATTTGTCTGGCTCATTTGTAAGAGATCCCATTTCCAGGCCGGAATAAGACACCTATTTTAGAAATTTTCCCATTTTGCAGTCTTGTTTGATAAAAGATATCTTGTTTCATTAAGTTAATGAAGAGTGTTGTAGTAATCCAATCCTGTTTACTAATTAATACGGTGGAAAGATCTGCATGTTGAAATGGGGGTGTACCGTGAAACCTCAATAAATACTTATTTGACGGCTTCATTATTTTCTCGTTGGTGGTTAGCTAGTAAACGTGCGCTAATGAATAGGTAATGAGAAGCTCCAGGAGAACCATATGAATGTCGTCTATGAGGTTCAAAATGTTAATTTATCTATTTCAGATTAACCCCTGATTTCTGAGAATTTGAAGTTTAGTAATTGTCCAACTCTACTTTAACCGGAAATCTTTCAAACTTTGGTATTAAAATAGGATTTCACACTATCTTAACCCCAAATGCTAAGAATGGAAAACTGGGTGGTTTTAGTCAACTATTTAAAATGTGTTACGTTGAATTTATCCATTAAAATGGCACATCTATCACATTTAAAAAAGACGATATAAATACAAAACAAATTGCAATTAAATAATGTGGATCTACCACAAAAAAATACATTTAACATTTTATTTTGTATAAAGTAGAGCAATTACGAAAAAATCTACCAAACTGTTGAGTATCTTTTATTTTTCAAAAGTAAAAGTGATGAACACAAAAACTTTTGCCTTAAAAAAGATAAAAAAGACGTTACTGTGTTGAATGCAGTTTGGGTCGTAATTAGAGATAGATTTTTTCCAAAATTAATTAAAAGTCACCGTTCGCCACAGCTTCGGGCGAACGATGTACGTGCTCAAAATACTTTCAGACTCCTCTTTTGTTCTGCTATTTCTGTCTGAACACCTAGCTATGCTTATGTATCTGAAAAAAACCTTAATGTACCGACAATTTTTCATGGAGAAAAAGACGTTGCCTGTAAAACATGATACCTAAACTTATTATTTTTTGTGTAAAAACCTTAACCCTAAGCTACCTACATATACTTTTTTATTTCGGGAACGTATTAGATAAATCTGGAAATGTTTGGACAAAAGTAGTGTACATCGTAAATCCCAAACGTACCCGCTGTCCCTTCGTAAAGTAAAGACAGTGTTTTCGCTACCCTCATTTCACAATTTTATATCGATCCTTAGCTTAAGACGCTTAACATTTATTTTTAATTTCGAATAGTGGCGATTTGTATTTTAAAAAGGCGATTAATTTTGAGTACACAGATAAAGTGTCAACGGTTTATTTAATCGTAGAAAAATAACTGTTCTTATTATTTCTAGAAAACAAAACTTCAGAGAATAGAGTAATTTTCGAGAGTATTGTGAGAATAATTGTAGGTATTATCACAGATTAAAACTAGAACGGTGGCAGAGCGTGACTTGCCATGGTCGGGTGGGCGCAGCACCCTAGCCGTTGCGCTGCAACCGGCGGGCGTTCAACTACCTAATAAGTTCAGGTGCTCTTAGACATAAGCAACCGCACAACTTTATTATCTTTTTTTCTAAAAAAGGTAAAGAATAATTTTTATTTTTTGAAGCCTGAATAAAATGCTACAGCGAAAGTTGTGTGTAGTTTTATTGTTATTACATTTTAATAAAAGATATTATGTTTTTCAAATTATTCTCTTTTTAAGAATTGAAGTATTTATAGAGAAAGTTATTACAATTTTGAATAGTGATTTTGATTCCAATAAAGAATAGTGTCTTCGTCATCGGATATAATACCTCTTTCTTTAGAATCTCAAGGTCGAATAAAGGCAAGATTTAGGTCGTAGCCACACTGAGAGGCTTCTATACGACTAGGAAGAACAAAATTATGCCAATGGGGCGACTGCCATAAGTTAAAGGAGTTTATTGTCTTACTGACGCATTGCCGTAACTCTAGCGTAGGATTGAGGACTATAGGCAGATATGACGCCAGGAAAACAAAGAGTAAGTAGGTTATAGTGAAGTGGGAAGATTATACTGGATACTGTATATTTTAAGGGTCACTTATTACGTTTGTATTTGAAAACTAAAGTAAATCTTACTATATCTTACTAATATTATAAATGCGAAAGTTTGGATGGATGAATGTATGTTTGTTACTCAATAACGCCAGAACGGCTGAAAGGAACGTGATGAAATTTGGCACAGAGATAGATTATAGTCTGGCCCATAGGCTACTTTCCCGGTATAATGTTCCCTTGTGATAATAAAACACTTTTCACGCGGGGAAAGCCGCTGGCAGAAGCTCGTTAGCCGGCGGCTTCACCTACGTGATATTTGGCAATTATCCAACTGGGACATATTCACGGGACAAAAAGTAGCCTATGTGCCAATCCAGACTATAATCTATCTCTGTGCCAAATTTCATCTAGATTCATTCAGCCGGTCTGGTGTGATTGAGTAGCAAACACACATCCACACATCCATACAAACTTTCGCATTTATAATATTATATAAGTAAGAGTTCTTCCCACAATAATATCTTTAAACATTTCAGAAACCTTTAATACATGCCTTTTACTGTCCCACTGTCACATTGTTGCTTACCCGGATTTGAACCCACGACCTCAAGCACGAGAGGCAAGATCTTAGCCACTGGGCCATATCGACACACCCTTTAAATTAATTAAATAATGCTACAAAAACAACTGTTAAATTTAACCAAGTAATATACGATATAAATAACACCACCACTCACAATATGTCATTTCAACACGACAGAAATGTAACACACAAATAAAATACGTTTACACAATGGCCCAGCGTTTTATGATTTAAATTTCGTTCCGCCTGATTTACGTGGGTGGTTCCGCAGGCGTTTGCTATTAACGGCATTATCGTAATTTACAATCAATGCCGATTCACATTTCACTCTGACAATTATAGACGTAATTGCCCGTGTTCTTTATTGCTCAAAAAACATACAAAAACGGATGAACCACTTACCATATTTTAGATAGGTATGTTTTCCACAGCAAATCACTTCTTGTATGAAGACCAAGATTGTGAAATACCTGTAACAAAGTTTATAAATAAGTATACATAGTTGGAAAGCTCCTTATACTGGAGTAAACATGTTCTTACTTAAAACGAGACACATATTACAGTATATACGGACCAATAAAGTACGCACATACAGTTTATACAGGGAACAAAACGCGTGCTCAGTCAAGCTAGACAAAATCCTAGCAGCCCATTTACTTGAGTTCACTTCGAGCAAATGTCACGAGACGGTGTGCAACTATTACCGAACCGTTTATGTATCTCTTGCTACAGGATAGGTAGTTATAAATGCGATTAAGAGACAAACACAGGTCACAGTAAATGTTTCGATTCATAATTTAATTTCTAAATACAATTAGTTACTGTTTGCCGATCGTGAATCGGTAATCTGGCGCGAAGGGACGCCCAACGTTCGAATCCCAATCGAATCGAATTTCAACGTTAATCAGTTTAAAACTTAAATGAGCATCCATACGTTTCATCAGCCGACCGAACATTATATTATGTTTCAATTTTAATAATTCCGCATTCACAACTTTTAATTATAGTTCAGAGATGAGGAGAAAATGCAATAAAAAGCTGTAATGAACGTGATTTTAATTGCAGTGTCTCGTGACGTTATTACGGAGCGGTAATGAAAGGGTTAAGTGTAGCTCAAAGTAATGGAAATATGACCAATAAGAGAAGTATAAATAAAAATCAATCTGTGAATCCACTAGCAAAAACACTACAAAGAAATGAAAATAAATCAAATATCAGTCCAGGCTCGGATTGAGCCTTAATTCCCATACCGCAAAAAGTATTTCCGCGTCGTAACCGAAATATATTTAAGCGTACCAATAAATCGTTTCCAAAGACTCGACCACAGAAGTGTATGTTTTCCAGCAATGCTAGTGCATCCATTAATATCAATAAAACATGTACACCGTCCGTCGCACGTTTTAATTTCGCTAAAAGCGTCGATCTCATTGTGGTCGGACCGATGATTCGGAATTATAGTGTCCCCTGTGTCCGCCGATAGACGGGACAGTCCCAGGTGACTCCTAACGAGGATTGTACTTAATAGCTTAAAACTCTAGTCATCCCACTGATCCGCCACAGCCTTTGTGAACTCTTTCGCTATTTCATTTTATTACTGTACAGGGATTTGAAAGCCGGTGATACTTTTTGTTTTGAGATGTTGTTATTTGAACTTTGTGAAGAGAAAAGTTGTATTCTTTGTTAAGCTAACTTCAAATACGACATAAAGACTTTTGTGTTTTCCTTCTTCCGGGCTTTTATTTTTACAAAAAAACTTTTCACACCAACAATATACTAGATATTTAATTAAACTGTTAAAGTAAATCTTTTGCTACACTGTCTTGATTCTGCTTCATTTTGAGGCACCTCACCCAAAATGGTAAAAATATTCGCAGTCACAGCAGTGTTCAAGCGGATTGGTGCCCGCAATACCTGTCCTCTCGCGTCGGTGACTACAACCCTTTTCTACCTCTACTATAGTGCCTGCCTTTTATTTTGTTTGTTTCTTTTGTTTATTGGATAGACTTACATTGGACCACTATTACTTGTTTGTCTGGAAGTAATCTACTCACTTTTATTTGAAGTTCCTTGGTTGTTTAACCCTTTATAGGATGGCTTGTACAAAGTGGAGGATTAAGCGACTAGAATTAATATAGCCCAATAATTTGTTGAGATGAATTTGCCGGCAATGTATTCTAGTTTACAAAACAGCTTTTTACGAAGTTTTACGAATTCCTATACGACAATATTTCATAAACGCACAAAAAACTGATGTACTTTAACGAAGGCAGAACAGATACTGTAGTGCCCTCACTATTTCGTTTGTCACCGAGGAGATTTTCCAACGAGTGTCAATCGTTGCGTCGAGTCTCCCTCTTGATATATCGACGTCAGTGGCCGTCTATGTCTGACGTATACAGGCGTGTCTTTCTTTTTACCGCATGTGCCGTTTCGGAGCAGGCAAAAGAAATGCTTATGATTTTGACATGGCAATGCATGGACTGTACGATGTAGGACATGTAGGAACCTTTTTGTTACTTCGACGAGCGATGCTCGTTTGTTAACTTTGGATTTGATTTCTATTTCCATCTTGTTGTCAATTATTTATGGGTTATTTCTATTTTCAGATTTGTATGATGGCTCAAACTTTTCTTATTCTTGTCCTTCTTGTATGTTACTTGCGATCAGTGCACCACGTTTGCAATTTATGCTCAAAACTGTGTTCCTTGGGTTTTACGAGTAAGTTCATATCGATAACCAGACCACTACATACATACACATAAAGCCGTAACAACAAGTGGAGGAGCAAGAAAGAACAACTTTCAAACTCTGCGATGCTGCCGCGGTACAATACAAATATTTTTGTTTTAATTGCCAACAAGTTTTAAAGAACACAGCGATGATGATAAAATCAACACAAAACTCAGTTACACGCACAATATTGAATTTAGTCAAATATTTAATTCAGATTTTTTGTACCTTTCCTACTTATTAAGACAAAGATTGAAGGTCGAACCTAAGCTAAGATTTTATAAGATTTTTTATTAACTCAAGAAAGGCTGCTGGCCTTTTTTTTGTTTAGTAAATTAATTAAGGATTTTTGGTGAATAAAAAAGAGATTTTGTTGCTACGTAAGTATTATTTTGGAAGATACGGAGAAGGATGAAAAATTCCATCTTGGTAACAGTAATTTATCAATCATTATAAGTTGATTGAGCAAGGTCAGCACCTTGTCATAATACTCCTATCATACATCAATCAAACAATTGACTTTATATATAACTGACAAAGGCATCTAAAATGTTCCGCCTTAACACAAGGCTCTTCCATCTTCCGCATTCTACTAGGACAGTAGGACCTCATTCTGAATTCTCCTGAACGCCCACCATCTTTCTATCCTATCCTTCCTACTTAATCTTAAAAAATGTGAAAGTCTGTATGTTTAGATATATTTTAAGCAATCACACCTGAGAGCTGATCGGATTTGGATTAATAGGTAGGCTTTTTGTTGAAGTAACATTAGGAATCTTTTGGTTGTTAATTACATAAAATTCTCTAAATCAATACCTAGCTTAAAGTTAATTATATAATTTTAATTTAATTTTTTTACCTATGTTTGCAATATTTGTAAGTATGTGAGAACCATGTTCCTATTTATCAAATTAATGAATTTACCTGTTAGTGTTTATGTTTCTTTATACCTGTACGTAGTATAGTGTGTAGTGCTATTTTGGGTGCATCGTCCTCACATAAATATGAATTTATTAATGTATATACATAAGTAAACATTGTAAAACACCAATTAATTTTTTTAAAAGAGTAAGTATGGAGTTTCTTGTGCGTTCCTCCATAACAAGCTACTTTCCGAATGCACGGTAGAGTCAAATTTTATTACTTATACATTTTTAATTTAGATTTAATAATGTTTGACGTCCAAAAGTGCCGCTTATTGGCCTAGTTGAAATAAATATATTTGACTTTGACTTTTTGAATTTCTAAGACCGATCCAAAACAAGGTGAAAGCATAACCACAACCTCAATTTATACTTATTAATATTAATTAAGTACCAGATACATGAATTTTAATTGTAGTCCCGTATCTTGTTACAAAAGGTCTGTGCAAACTTTCGGATAACATTATGAGGAGCCTAATAACGAGAGAGTAAACAGTGTTCGTATAAATTACACTACACGGGACAATATTTAACACACCCCTTCCTTTTACAGCGTATTTAATATTTTAATATTAGAGAGCGTGTAGACGGTCTGCGTTCCAGCGATCTGTTTGTGTTAAACTTGCGATCTCTGTTTACGCATAGAAAATACTGCTCGTCCATTCAAATTCAAATCTTTTATTTGCAGAACATGGGTAGCTGTTAAAATTTAAAAATATATATCGCCATAATCAGGCTCACGCCATGCAAATTTAAAAAGCATATTAATAAATTACAAATTAATTAATTAAACATAGTATCAAGTAAATAAGGCAATGAATTACAATGACAATGTCAAGCATACAATACTTTAAATAATTACAATTAATAGAAATAACAGTGCAAAAATAATTATACAAATATACATATTTCGGAATGAGATGGCCGATGGGGCTGAAAGATTCTGGAGTGCTCTTCACGAACCGGAAAACCCAGAAGGTGGACCGATGACCTGGCAAGGGCCGTAGGAATGTGCTAGATGAGAGAAGCACAGGACCGGTCGAAGTACCGTTTTTTGGGGGACGCATATGTATAGCAGTGGATGTCTTTCGGATGAAATGATGATGATGGTAATGATGCAATGGTGCTTGTAACATGCACTTGTTGATGTTTGGAAGTGGTATTGTGTCAACTATCGCTAATTACAGCACCAAACCAAAATGTTGTATCTAAGGCGTGGCAGCTTCTTCGTCTTCCTTTCGAAAGAGTGGCCATTGAGTTTCTTGCTCGATCTTCTCAATATAAATTTAAGCCTCAGAACGTGTCAATACAATTGTATCTGTAAATAGTTGAAAGCTTTAATTTTGAGTTTAATTAGCCGGTTTTCAGTAAAAGTTAGTGCGTCAAGAGAACGCCGAACGCAAGCTTCCAGACCGCGCTATCCATTTTTATTCTCCGTTCATTCGTAAAGATACGTCGTAAAAATTGGCAGATGCCCATTAAATTATTGTAAATGTCTTCCAATTTATAAAGGAGACCTATATGCGAGACAATACGACGGAATGCCAGTATTACCAGTGGCTAGCAACGTTTTAATGTGAAAATTGTGGCGGCTTTTCTCGGGCGTAAATAAAACTCATTTAAATGGCGCGGTTTGTCTACGAAATTCGAACGCACCGCAAGTATCTATCCTACTTTGCAGTTTAGGTGAAGAGGTTGATTTTACTTATCTCAAGTCACTGACCAATAAGTGGTAAGTATTAACGAATTGTTGTTTATTCTCTGCTGTAGTCTGTGTTTCCTAATAGCTACAATCTAGGGGTCTTTAAGTCAAGAGTGAATAGGTTACTTCTAGGCCAGCGTGCTTCACCGTCGATCACACCATCGTTACCATCAAGTAATATAGAAATCAATAGTGTCGCGTAGAAATCAATCGTTAATGATAAAAAGGTATTTTTTTTACATATCGATAATATCTACACAGTAAGTTTACCTGGGGGGTGACCATAAGCTCTTAGAGTAAGATTATTTTGAGTGTGTGTAAGGGACAGATGTATGTGACTTGTATACATCTGTCACTTACGCGATCTCAAAATAACCTTACTCTAATAGCTTATGCTCACTCCCCTGAGTTAAAAACAATATCTAACGTTTTATTAAAAGAGGGTATCCCAGTAAAATCTTTAGGTTCAGTAAAATGGACTTTCAAACATTCATTTAGATCTAAATACCCTTTGGGGATAGTTGGCAGGCACCCGTCAGAGAGTGGAGGGGCTGTATATGTCCTAGCTATGTATGTAGCTTTATAAATGCGCCTGACACCCCACCAGTGGTGATTGACAAGCGCAGTTTGGAAATACTGAAACCATATCGGGCTTTTCCAGTGGGTGTTTAGGTAATATTCCGGTTTGAAAGCTAGGCTTTTCAAAATGTAGCATTAGTAACATAGTAACACATAGTTCGCTTGAGTTTATTTTATAAAGATACTACAAAACTCTCAAAATTTATTGAAAGTCCTCTTATCTTTCATCAAACCCTTCAAAAATACAGTGGTACACACAGGAAAATTAAGATTAATTCGTGGAAAAGCGAAGAAAAAATCAAATAGCAAGTTTTAATTCAATTATTTCGTTTAATACGACAAAGTTAGGAGCGCAAGGAATATGCCACCCGTTCTCTAATCGGAAACAATTCTACCAACTGTATCGCCTGAACTTCAATCGAGCCACATTTGCGTTTGTGCTGGACACACTTGCACAACTATTTATAATATTGGCACTATCTATTTTTTCCTCTCTCCCTTACTCAATTAATTGAAAAACTATCTGTGCTACAAAGGCGTGAATGTACATAGAACCGATTTGTTTTCAACCCGATGAACAGTAAACCGGATCGCGAAAAATATCCGATTTTATTTTTGATGTTTAGTGCGCCGGTTAACGACGCAGTGCGCAAAATTTTATGAGTCGGCTGGGTCGCATTTTTTCCCTCCAAAATTTATTTTAAATCGAAATATTGAACGCGCCATTGGTTTGCAACTGAGCGCTTTATAAAATATGTTTTCACATATGTGATAGGATTAAATGTAAGATGAATCCGTACACCAATTAATACGTATTAACGATTGAATGGAATATTTATCTTTATATTGATTACCACATTTATAAAATGTACGTTTTATCGTTCCACTTCTGGTCATAGGCCTCTCCAATCGCACGCCATTCATTCAGTAAATGTGCGTATATATCGAGTGTGATTTCAAGTCATCATCTGCCTAGCCTTTTTACCCAATTATTGTTGGGGTCGGCTTCCAGTCTTACCGGATTCAGCTGAGTACCAGTGTTTTACATGGAGCGACTGCCTATCAGACCTCCACAACCCAGTAACTGGGTAACACGATACCCCTTGGCAAGACTGGTGTCAGATCTCAGGCTTCTGACTACCCGTAACGACTGTCAAAGATCTTCAAATGACAGCCGGGACCAACGGCTTAACGTGCTCTCCGAGGCATGGAGGAAACTCGGTATGTTGAAATGGTCACCCATCCACGGACCGACCTCGTCAAGCGTTGCTTAACCTTGAAGATCGACCCGTGCGGCTGTTATTATTTAGCCACGAGCTCCTCGCGTGTGATTTTAAGTGAACACAACAAAAAAATATCGATAAAATCTTTACGATGATAAAACCAACAGTATTTATTCAAAGTAAAGATAAAACAGTGGACAGACGTAGGCACAAGTAGTGATAGTGGTCACTTAGGTAGATAAAGTTTTACGCTATAGATATGCAAAGTTATAGAGGATGGATCAGCGGCGCCCAATATTGCGTTAGGTCAGACAAATTGGGATCAGCCAGTGAATATATTACGGTCCCCCGTACTATGTGTCGGTCTGTTAATCGTTCCCCGTTATTTATGAAAGTTTTAACTGTTTACATAAGCTTACTATAATATGGTTATGCTAATTTTTGGATGGGGAGCAGATTGGACTGATTGCCACCATGGATAGTGTTGGGATCTTATTGAACATTGTTGTCAATGACGTAGAAGTAAGACCAGTCTAAGATGAACCGGCACATAAAAAAAAATTCCTGGGTTGTCTTCCGATAAAGCTTGATGGCTCGGCTAGCTTAAGTAGTTCTTCTATAAAGAAGACTTTTTATTAATTGAATAATCAATGAATAAAAAGGACGTATCAATTCATCAAGACAAGAAAAATGTTTTCTAGCTTAGCTCTACTATAATTATCTCATTTAAAGTAGACCGAGTATGTACGAGAAACACGATTTCTTAACATTTATTCTTATACCACAGGTTTCACAATATAGCATTAATATTTTCATTTACTGCTAGTAGCGTATGGCAATTTTGCAAATTGTAATTTAATTGTAAAATTGCTACAAAAAATATAATTTTTACTATTTATGCATTATCTCTTTCGTAATATTCACCTATTAGTCGCCTTGTGTGGTCATCAAAATACTATTATAGTAACGAAATTATTATTGTTTGAACGTTGTCTACAATTTTCAATCATTATTATTTAAAACAAAAAGCACTAAGGCTTGCGCGGCATGCGCCATGCTGATTTATCTTACTAACTCGGAGTTAGTAGCTAACACTACTAATTACGTATGACATATTTGTTAGGTTAAACTCGTGTTAGCAACTAAGTGGGCTTAAGCAAAATTAAAACTAAGATTAATATTCATGATTTCATCCTTTATTATATGCGCACCAAAAAGAACTTAGTGAAGTTTATAATAACTCAATAATGGAAGTCTGCGGTGAACATCGAACTACATACTCCATCAGTGAGCTACTAAAGATTATCTTAGTCAGGCTTTTATGTCTTGTAGAATATTAGATTGCCGAGGATAAGACAGACTGAGCATATTCGGAGTAACAGCCCACATTTAACGAACTTGAACACTTATACCCTAGTACATTTATTGTTATGGAAGCTCCTCATATCATTCTGTCAATGAATCAATTCATTTTGTCCGAAGAGAGTTAGGTGTGCATAAGTTCGAAGTAACAAAGTTATAATCTTTCAAATGCCCTGCGCAGTGTTATAACGAGTTTTCTCTCTAACCGTGGGAGCTGCTAATTTAAACTTATGATAGGTATGCAATCATTCTCTTCAAGTTTCACCGTAGTATCCATCACAAAAATTAATTCTGTACATCGACTTTAACAAGTCACTCGTGTGTATTCATTATGCGAAACATGAAAGTTTTGTTCCTTTTTTCGTCACTTCCTTTGCATAAAGTGGGTTGTACACATAAATTGTAGGGTAGGGACAAATTGCGTTCCGCCAGTAATGTATTCCGCTCAGTATTGCCTCACACACGTATGTTTCAGCTGAATTCTACATAATTAAACTTTCCAAGAGCCACTCACTTTTATTCTGCTTTAATCAGTTCGAATTAAGATGCAATTTGTCACAGCTGTAGGCTTAGAAGTCGACGGAACGGCTCCGAAGTCGCTGTTGGCCTATTAAATCCGCACCTTCCACGAAAACTGTTGAGCGTTTGATGTCTTTACGTATTTACGATTGTATCAAACAATATTTCGAGATTGAATTGACTTTTCCGACAGCCGGATTAACTTGATAAACAAGCGGTAAACAAATGCCCAAGGCATTTTAGGATGGAATTAATGTAGCTTGATCAGTTGGTTTATCTTGTCTTGTATTTGAGTGGTTACTTTCATAACTTACCTAATAGCCCTACATAATAAATCCCTATAAGGTATGTATATATTTATATATATACTAGCTGACCCGGCAAACTTTGTTTTGCCATAAAAACACCAAATAAAATATTCATCTACCCTACCTACCCTACCCTAACAACCCTACACTACCTACCCTACCCTAACTACCTACCCTACCCTACCCTACCTACCCTGCCTACCCTACCCTACCCTACCTACCCTACCTACCCTACCCTACCCTACCTACCCTACCCTACCCTACCTACCCTACCCTACCTAGCCTACCCTACCCTACCCACTTAGGGGTATGAAAAATAGATGTTAGCCTATTCTCAGACCTACTCAATATGCTCACAAAATTTCATCAAAATCGGTCAAGCCGTTTCGGAGGAGTATGGCAACGAAAACTGTGACACGAGAATTTTATATATTAGATAAGCTTCTTAGAACCTCTTCATGATGGCAATATTTCGTATATGTCAAAGCTCCTCAAAGTCATCCACAAAAACAAACCGACCACCGTCTCCTTACCACAATCCCAAATCTCATGCATATTCCATGCAAGACAACCTCAAAAGATATTAATCTAGCCTTCCGAATATCGGCTTTCCTCCTATAGTTTTAAGGGGTCCTTAAACAGTACATAAATCAAAGCGATATGTCGTCGTAATGCCCTGTTTCATCGGGGCTATGCTCACGTGAAATATGACCAGCGTTATTATCTGCCTGCCTGGTGTACAACGCCAGCTTATCTTAGGAAACTTCTAGAACATCTTGGATGTTTATGTTTAAGTTAGCAAGTCTGTGGAAAACCTCGAGGTATTTTAGTAAAGGAAGGAAAGCATTATGATTTTGTTTTAGCGCTGCTTTAAGGGGTATCTACCACGATACGAACAGTTTAGTGCGCGCTTCTGTCAAGACTATATTTCATGGCTTTTGTCTAATTCCTCATACGGAACTCGAGTAAATCTGTGATTCATGGCTAACTTTGTATGCGAGCTTTTCTTGATACTTGTTAGATTTTCTGCTGGTTTGGTTGATTATTTCTAAATGGTTTAATAATTTCACTCAAGGCGTTACTGAAAATTCTGTCCATCTCAGGTCGCGGGGCATTAATGATTTTGCTAATTGCGATATAATTTTCATTATGGCTTTTCATGATTTCTAATTTTCTGGTTGCTACGGTGTGATATAAGAGATTTGATTTAGGTTTTACATGGGTTTCTACCGATTTATGTTTGAGTCTATAAGTAAAAAACTGTTCAGAAACATGCACCTATACCAATCAAAACAATATCGTCAATTCCGTACCAATATTGCAATTTTCAGAGCAGAGGTGTGTCAAGCCCGCCTCTAACCGCCACCGCTGC
This sequence comes from Anorthoa munda, assembly GCA_945859665.1. Lineage (NCBI taxonomy): Eukaryota > Metazoa > Arthropoda > Insecta > Lepidoptera > Noctuidae > Anorthoa > Anorthoa munda. The sequence goes on from OX243913.1 coordinate 2,357,718, forward strand.
ACCGCAGTGTATCGAAGTGAAAGACGTCTGCTGCAACGTTACAACAAGTCACTAGCTCTTCGTCTAATATAGTCGAAGAGCTAGTGAGTACGCTAATACCATTTAGACTAGCTTCCGTTGCAGTTTCCTGAAGCAGAAATTCGATTGGTGCAGAATTGGTGCGTTTTTGAAGGAGTCTTATTTGTTCATCATATTCCTTTTAAGTTCTGTTAACATTTCATTTAAGTCAAGCATATTCCTTTTAAGTTCTGTTAACATTTAATTTAAGTCAAACAGTGTATCGGAGTGAAAGACGTCCGCTGCAACGTTACAATAAGTCACTAGCTCTTCGTCTATCTTGCTAATACAATTTTGACTAGCACCCGTTGCAGTTTCGTGAAGCAGAATTTCGATTGGCGCAGAATTCTGCGAACCGTATTCATTTACCTACGTGTGACCAATGAAACGGTTCTACGGTATCCACTTTGAAAGTTATCATTCTCGTTTCGAAGGAGCCTTATTTATTTATCATCATACCTTTTAAGCAGTGTTAACTTTACAATTAAGTCAAGTTTTTATCACCCTGTATATCAGACGTCGTTTGCAGGAGTGCCATGATCGTAACGGATTACATTTGGATGATGTAATTTTTAAAAAATAATTGCCCTTTTATTAAGATTATTACGAAATAAAAAGATATTTCTTATTGTTATTAGTTTGTATTTATTTAATATTGACATGTCTAAGGACGTATGGGCCATTCTGTATTACAAAAAAAAACTTTTATATTAAAAAGTACATTATGACGAGAAAAAGGTTTGCGCAAAATTTTAAGCTCAATCCAATACCGGGAAGTGGGTAAAATTTTACTTGCAAGCAATGATTACACACAGATACTGGAACAGGTAAAAAAACGGTCAAGTGCGAGTCGGACTAGCGCACGAAGGGATCCGTACCATTATCGCAAAAAAACAGCAAAAAAGATCACGTTTGTTGTACGGGATACTTAAGTATTTATTTTATTCTGTTTTTAGTATTTGAGTCTTAGTAACAGGGTCCCGTTTTTGCCCTTTCAGTACCGAACCCTAAAAACTAAATAAAATCCAGTATCAAAAAACCGATAGTGTTGTATTAACACAAGCTAATAAAAGCATGTTAAAAAAAACAATAATACAGGATATTGTTTCAGGTTCCATTTACTGGAACTTACCTAAGTTTTACTTTTATTTGTCAGGATCACCAGGGAACTCTACTCAACGTTTGTTTTTTATTAGCTCACAATGACGAATATCCGTACAAAACAATGAAAAAATCTAAATATTGCCTAATTAAAAGTGAAATGGAAATTGACGTCAAAACAAGCAAACAGTTCTGTCTAGAAATTTAAAATGCCTGTTAATGAAAGAGAAAAAACTATTAACCATTCAATGTGGAGTTTTATTGTTCGGCGAGGACCGGCGGGTGGACTTTTAATTAAAGGCCCCTTCACATTCTCTATTATACAGGACATTTTTATAGCCCCAGCTACATATTGTCCTGCCACGAATACTTACACTATATCACACAAGCATACATTGAGTACACAACCCTATCCAACCCCCAAACAGTTATGTACTCTAAACTTTTACGAATAATGATGAGAATCGCTTGTGGGCTTATTGATTGATGGCTTAATTATGTTTGGTAAAGAAAACATGTATAATAATAATTGGATAATCGTACCTCATTGAATATGTAGATAATAGTTACGCTTTTTGAGATTATCATAACTGTCTATGTATAATGGCGTGTTTCGTAGATACTGAGGCTTACCATAACACGATTTGATTGATTGGCTGATTGATTGATTGAACATATTTATTAATTTCCTCAACTGAACTCAATGGCTGGATGATTGACGTATTACCTAATTACTCGTCTGATGTGGAGATTATTGGGGATGTTTTATTTGAGCAAAGATGGCGAATCAATCAAGAGTTTAAATGTGAGGCAGTGTCGATTTTGTTAGTTGGAATTTAAGGTAAATTGTTTTGTAGCGTTAAACGTTTGTGGTCTAACTACGTGATCTTTTCCTTATCAGTACCTCCCTCCAAAAAAAGGATTTTAACTACAAAACAGCCTGTAACTTGTTGGAAAGCTTCAGCTTTGAATTTTCATGCTGTCTATAACAAGAGAAGTTCTGAAACAACAGGCAATCTGCAAATATAAGTAGTTTGTAAAACGTAAAACACTACAACTTTTTTAACACTAGCTTTTTCACTGGGCTTTTCGCCCGTTATTTAACCACGATTCTTTTCGCGTTAAAAAATACTAGTGGAGTCGATTTCGTAATCGTATCAGTACTACCAGAGATATTAAATACGTTTTACAAACATATTTACGTTTTTTTGTATTTTACTTTGCACTCTTATCCTTTTGTGTGTTTAAGACGTGGATCCACGCGAGATACAATGACTTGTCTACTGCTAAGGTAATTACGGCCACACGACCGGTACACGGTATCTACATATCTTTTCTTCAACTCTCCTGTCACAGGTATGCTGGAAAAGATTTCTTTAGAAATAAGCATTACCTTTGTACTTGTACTTAGATTCTTCTTGTCTATTTATTAAATTGTGTGTATATATAGTTTTTTTTTTTTTTTTTTATTTATTATAGGCTCGCGCTTGACCACTATCTCACCTGAATAAAAGTGCAACTCATGAGTGCGTGCGGAGCCATGTGTGCGTGCGTTTGTAATTATACATTATGCATTTGTGTGACTGTGACGCGGCAATCATCGTCCGAGCAAACAACCACCCACACTTGTTTACCCGCACGCAAAGATGAGTTTAACTGTATATACATACATTTTTAAATAATTAAATAAGTCTATATAAAGCTAAACAACAAACAATGTTATCATAGAGTTTACACGTATCGCACCATTCAATGAAAAGAAAACACGGATATCTCCCAAAAACAGTCCAAACAGTACATAGTTACATAAGAGCCCGCCTTTTACGTTGGCTTAGGAGTTGAACGACAATTAGTAACGGCTGCTGCTATTGACAGCCCTTGTCTCCCCCTCGGCAGAATTAAGCTTTGATTGAATGAATTTTGATTGAAAAAACTTTTACACGAGAGGGGATTTGCTAGGTACAGTAGAGGATGTTCCGTGGGAATTGGCTTTGTGATTGCAACAATTTCGAGCTGGAAAACCAAACAAGTGAAGATCGTACCAAGGTAACAAACTAGCTTGACAACCATTTTGTTTCTTTTACAGCCTCTCACAAAAGTCAGTCAGTCGCTGTCGAAAGTTTCATAACAGTTTTTTGTTTTGAAACTTTAGCACATGTAAAGCAAACAAACCCCGATTTTTTAAATAAGAATTTGAAGTCGAGTATTTGTCAAATTCTACTATTGTAAGGTTTGACACTTTTTCAACTCAACATACTCAATTCAGAAACCCTCTATTAGTTACTGAAATAATAAGTGTAGTGAGTCTAACATGCTTTTACGGTAATAATTTGTTTATTATGTTTAGCTAAAAAGCAAATTTCCTTTTGTATTTGTTTTAGCCATACGGTTTGAACTTACAACGATCAAAAACTTTATGTACTAGGTACATATAGACTTTCAAGAGGTGAGGCGAGATCATTATGATTCATTTGGTTCAGTACGTTTGAGAGTCTTCGTTCAGCGCAGTGACGAGCTGCTAAACGTGCCTAACGAAAGACTTGTAATGGCCTTTGTGGCTTTGTCCCATAAATCTGAAATCAGAATAAGGGTATGAAGCAGATTTGAATTTTCAATAGGTTTAAATACAGGTGACAGATCAACCTGCACCTGTAGCAAAGTTGACAATCTACAATCGATAACGCTAGTAGAAAACGAGTCGATGTATGGGAATGACACATCTGAACGCTTGACGTGGTCAGACCATACAAATAGAAGGCGTAAACGATTGTAGAAAGATATGCGATTTGAAACATTTGTAACTTGGCTAGGCTGCACAGAAAAGAGTACGAAGCAGATATAAATATTTTCTGACGAATCAAATACATGCATCGGACCATGCTGCAGACGCGTATTTTTCATAATATTCGTACTTTCTGAAATTATTATCGGTTCTGTGAGAACCATGTAACATTTTTAGGGTTCCGTACCCTAAGGGTAAAAACGGGACCCTATTACTAAGACTTCGCGATCCGTCTGTCTGTCTATCCGTCTGTCCGTCTGTCACCAGGCTGTATCTCATGAACCGTGATAGCTAGATAGTTGAAATTTTCACAGATGATGTATATCCCATACAACAAACGTGATATTTTAAAGTGTTGGGCAGTTCTCACGATCTTAACCTTCGAGCTTCCAAAAACTTACTTCTCCATATTCCTTCTCACCGCACTGGGTTTCTATCTAAATCTTACACTGTCTCGACTATAAAACTCTGGAACGTCCTTCCCCTTGACATAAAAAAAGCTGAGAGTAAATTTTCATTTAAGCGTAAAATACGGAACTATTACCTGTCCTCTCTTACATAGCGATCTTCGTCATAGTTATTATTTAAATTTCTGTTTTATTTAGAATATGATATTTATTATAATATTTATTAGTCTATTGTTTTAGAAATTATTTATGTATTTTATTAGTTAGATAGTTTATTAATATCCGAAATTTAATTATTGTTCATTTTTATTTATTTTTTGTACTCCTACCACTATTGTGTCCTTTTTAACCCAAAGGTTGACTGGTAGAGAATGCCTTGCTGCATTAAGTCCGCCTATGTATGACCATTGTACATGAAGTTTAAATAAATAAATAAATAAATATTTTTGCCGTTTTTTGCTCGATATTAATAACGGCTACAGGTAGACGCTTGAAATATTCACAGAATGATTAGTTATATATTTACTTTAAAAAACAATAATTATTACATTAAAATAAAATAAATTAAGGGGGGCTCCAATACAACAAAAGTTTTCTGTTTTTTGCGATAATGGTACGGAACCCTTCGTGCGCGAATCTGTCTCGCACTTGGCCGGTTTTTAGTATAGGCGGTACATGACGTTTTCTCCGGCTATTGGATGGCCCCGCAGATGAAAACACGGAAGTCAGTCACATTGTTGCTATACACCGCGCCACGGAAACCAATCAAACAGGAATTGCCAAACAAAACTTCTGTACTTACTTTTTCCTAACAGTATTCAGTTTTTCTTAAGCTATTCATAGTCAAATTAAGTCAATTAACAAACATCTTTTCAACATAGGCGCCACAGACTTTGCAGGGGCTGTTTTAACGCTCCTTAAATCCTCGGAACGGTGAGGTCGCTCCGTGGAACCTGTGAAGCCCCCAGGAAGATTCTGTGCTTTTGGACGGTGCTAAGCCGGCTATGTTAGCCAGTACCGCCACGCACAACGGGCCGAATTGGACTCTAAGTGCGGAAACGGGAGTCCCTACTACTACTACTAGTCAAATTAAAGAAAGAAACAAAAAATTAAGTACCAAATTGAGTAAAAAGAATATCTAGCTAGACTCGAATAAGATTACTATGTAATGTAATAAGGGACCCAGGCTTCCAAAATAGAGCTTGTCTTTCCATTTGCTTAATAAACCTCATCTTCAGTAAAGGTAACCTATTTAAATACCTACCTGAATAAATTTTATAGACAATGACAGTTCTGTGAAAAACGGTTGGATAGACAAAATCCTATCTGTTACGCTCTCAAAGATTTCACCGACTAAGGATTAGTATAAATTGAGTAAGGTTTGGAAGACCTGATGTAAGTACGCTGGGAACTCGGCTACCCTTTTTAGGCATTACTATTCTACTATCTTTCCGTCCCGCTGGTCCGCTCCTGAAAAAACCTTGGGGTTTAGACAATTCAACCTCTACATTATGATGAAAAGGGTTCCGCTAGCCAACGGTTTTCTGACAACTGCGAATAATTCCAGAATTTCATGAGCGATGTCCGCTATCGGAACCAGATTTGGATCGAGAATCTCTTATACAAACACAAAAATGTTTCCTTCTCTCGGAAAAATCTATCCAATTTAATGGAGCCCAAAAAGTAAATTCAATTGTAAAGTAAATCTGTTAAGATGGATACTTATCGTTAAAATACATTGGGTCCATCGAGATGGTCGGAGTTCGTTAAAAAATCATTTGAGTACCGTCGAATTACATTAAAAATATATTTTAAAAAGTAATTTCAGTAGGTATTGTTATCACCGCGGGAAGCCAGGCCAGCGTTCGGTCGTTCCCTCGACAAATTGAGCATTACGCCAAATGCCTCCGGTAATTTCGAGCTTCACTCCAAATTTACTACGTAAGCTGCTAAGAAATTTAATCTTGAAATTTACTTGAAACAATGACATGGTATCAGCTTTGAATCAAAGATGAGTTTCGTTGAATAGGATGGGTAATTTGCGTGTTTAGAGAAAGTTCATTTCACTTTATTGTAATAACTGAAATTACTGCCTATGTTTTTGGTACCTAATAATGACTAAGCAGTCTCCTACTAAGACTGATTGAATAAGATTACATCCTTTAAAACCCCTTCCCCAACAACGTCATTTTATTTGACCTTAAATAAAACTCACGTTCGCACTCTTGAAAGCAAAACCAAAGGAATTAAATGTTATAACAATACAAAAAGCAAATCCGTCCGCTGGTTGGGACCAGCACAGGATCGTTCGATGACGCTTGGGGCAAGTCTATGTCCAGCAGTGGACGTTTTCTGTAATAATGATGACGAGTCATACAAAGTACTTATCTATTTGCTTTACGATTCATAATCATCGGCTGTGTTACGATTCCATACAAACCGAGTTACTAATCATACAAAATTTAATTACTGCGAGTTGGCAATGCTACAAATATCTAATTTGTAGCTAACGGGTTGCGGTTGAATATTTTAATGAGCTTACGTGAGCTGTTATCTCTCGCAAATAGTCTAGTGCAGGGTCAAATACCGTTATAATGAACGTATCTCTGAAGTGTTGGGGTTAACATATATTTGATGTACGGTTAACCGCACGTAAACGCAATAACACTTGAACAACACAAGCCGACTTCGCGTCGAAATAAACGAATTCTAAATGTCTAATTGTTACCATGCCGTGCAGTTGACTGTACTTACTTAGACGTGCTTTTCAGGAGATAGCCCAAGAGATTGGTTCTCGGAAAATTGGATTTATAGAAATATTTAAAGTTTAATGACCAACCAATAACTGATAATCTTGAAAATATTTTCTATCACTTCGTTCAAGAAGCGTTAGTAATGAAAGGCAGTAATAAAAATGGAATCTTTGAAACTCAATGAGTTTTCCATGGAAATCTGTATTGAAGACGTTTTCTTAGAAATCTACTGTAGGTACTGACTTGATTTCCTGAGAAAATACCTGTAATATCTTTTCAATGACAAAATTATACGGTTTCATCAACCTGAAATTCCCAGAAATGTGACAGATTTTATCACTAGTTTCAGCTTCGTATGTAGACACTAATTAAAGTTAAAAATACATCTCATAAATACCTATTAGATACAAACAGTTTTGTTGTGCTAAAACATACTAAAGCTTATGAACCATAAACTTTTCACTTAAAGGGGTACCTACATCATAGTAAGTATCCATACTCCATACACTTTGGTGCATCGTTGGGTAATTCAAAATTTCACTTAACTCTCGTCGAAGGAGCACTGAATTTATGAAAGGAAAAGTTTCATAACGTGCTCTTATGAACTTCGAAGTTTATACCGAGTCGTGTGTATGCTTTTATTACACTTAATAATGGTCTATTTAGTGCTTCGAAATGTGCTAAGCATCAAATAGAATATCAACATTTTATTTGTAGTTTGGGAGTTTTGACAGCTGTCAAATTGACATTGACGTTCTGGCTGTTTGTTAAAGGACAGTGTTTTAAGATCTGTATTAAACAGACACTGTCATTTTGCACAAATTAGTTTAAATTTCGAATTTTATTAGGACTCGTCAATCGTGAAATACCACACGACTAAATCATGTAAATTCGCGTATTTATTCATAATTGCAAACAACTAATAACCTTGTATTAATTCTTAACAGCATTAGCAGTTAGGACGTATGCAAATCGGACGTTTACTGGTGGCTATTACCGTCAACATAGCCAAGGCATCCTAGTTACACCTCCAGCTCCCCTGAGGATTGTCCTGGGGAATACTAAATCATGTATACAGGATCTGGGATCCTTCGGAGCCTAACAAGGAGGCTCACAATACCCGGGTGACAAGGTTTATGACTAACAGCCCTTAGAATGTTCTCAGGTACATTATAATGTACCCTTAGCCTAAGTGGACCGTGACGCAGGGAGATCGTAAAACTAGTTATGTCATAAAGCATTACTTTGTAGTTACGTGATATTGCTGGGAACATTATCCGTCCATCTTTTCAGAACACGTAAAACCATTTTAATAATTTGGCAAGTTTGAAACCACATTTTTGGTGGTCATAAAAAGAGAGTTTTCGCTACTTTTAGTTAGTCGAAGACTTACTGATCAATCACCGTTAACAGAAAACCCAACCTTAATAAATAATTTTTCAAATAACTTTTTTTTATTTTTAGGGTTCCGTACCCAAAGGGTAAAAACGGGACTATTACTAAGACTCCGCGATCCATCTGTCTGTCTGTCTGTCTGTCTGTCCGTCTGTCACCAGGCTGTATCTCACGAACCGTGGTAGCTAGGCAGTTGAAATTTTCACAGATGATGTATTTCTGTTGCCGCTATAACAACAAATACTAAAAACAGAATTTAATAAATATTAAAGTGGGGCTCCCATACAACAAACGTGATATTTTTGCCGTTGTTTTTGCGATAATGGTACGGAACCCTTCGTGCGCGAGTCCGACTCGCACTTGGCCGGTTTTTTCCAGTCTTTTTGACTTTAACTATTTTCTTTAACACCTCTTAATTTATTGGAAGAGGTCAAACCTATTATATCGAACTTCAGTGATAAGCGGAAATAGTGCGACCGGAATCGCAAATAATTCTATTACAAAATCTAAACGCTATTAAACTATGTCAACCACGACGATATTATTTCAGTTGGAGATCCATTCTACCTGATTTGGTACTTGCCATCCAATTGATATTCAGCAAGCCCAATTGAATAATCTCGATGGAGTTACAGTGAGGGCAACCTTATAATTTAATTCGTCGGTTCACTTACCAACTGCTGTTACGTTGGTAGGATTGCTTACATAACTGAATTTAGGTTAGTTTCTCCCATACTAAGTTGTAAGTTAGGTTACTTAGAGTGGTTTTGGATATGCTTAGCTACATGGCTATTTGTATGGTAATAACTCGTATATGAATTGATTTTCGGATTCACGTTTTTTATCTTTTTATGAAGAATGTCGTGATGGCTAAGACCTCGCCTCTCGTGTCTAAGGTCGTGGGTTTGAATCTGGGCAGGTACCAAAGCGACTTTTTCAATTCATATGTGCTTTATAAGTTGATCTTGGACATCGCTGGTAACGGTGAAGAAAAACATCCTAAGGACACCAGCACCCTTATTGTGTAGGTTCAAAAAGTAGGGTACGGATTGTTTCTCTTGCATTCATTGCTTCATATGTTCAAAAAGCCGTCTACTCGTACACGCAATGAATATTGTTGAGTTACCAATATGACAGGGAGGAAGTATGCTCCGTGCTGTTAAAACAAATATGCAAATAGGCTGCTGAGGTGAGAGAGACTTATACTTAATGTAAATCTCGCAAACTCGTCTTGAACAAGCGTGGTGATCCTTCTCTGTATGAGAAGATGCATTTACCCTGCAGTCATGGGACAGTAAAAAGCTGATATTATTATGAAAAAACTGACAGAAACTTCAATGCGTCTTCTGGTAAAGGCAATGAATTATTATTATAGCCTATTTTATTGCGTTTGTTTACCAGAATAATGCCCGTATTTCAGAGAAGAAAGAACATATTACGTGGGAGCATTTTAACTTTGTAAGTCAAAGTTACGCGTGTAAAGCACAACTTTTAAATGGTAATAACAAAACATATTGTAAGCTGTTCGCTCACAACTCCGACACCTAGATTTTCTTTATAAAATATGACAGAAAAGAATCTCCGACATGATTCGTTTACCGAAAGATAAATTGCCTAATATTTATCTATCGACTGGCAACACAGAACGGCGCACTGAATCAGAAATTGACAACCGTCAAGTGACTTCAAAGGCACGTACCAGCAAAAAATCGACATGATATCTGGTTCATGCGACTTCGTGAGATTCACAAGATCCTTTGATCGTCAATAACACGTCTTGTATATTTACTCAGTGGCAGAAACACCTATGTTTACGCATAGGTGTGCCAAAATAAATCAAATTGACATTCCCGTACGGAGATGCGAACAAACATTGCTCGTACATAAAGGCTGTTCGACGAAGGCTAACTTGTTCGGCTACAATCTCTTTGATAAACTTGTTCCTAGGAACTTGGCTAGCTTCTCGCACGGTTGTTTGCAAACTTGCACTTACCGTGCAGCTTAATTGAATTGTCCAGAAGTCAATTTGATTCTTAACTGTAGCGTCTCGGTATTCCTATGCAGGGTGTCTGTTATGGCGCGTGAATTGTGTGTCTGTGCAGCGCTTTTGAAGTTCGATAATGAAGGGTGCTCACAGGAGCGTTGCCGCCCCTTGATGCCCGATTTTGTTAGAAAACTACGAGGCTTCCCCGTTAGCTAGGTAATGTTCGTGTGAACACACTCACTACACACATTACATATACATTACACAGAGCACATTGTACTTTTTTTTTAATAATCTATAGGCTCGCTTATGCCTACTATCTCGCGAGATGGTAAGCGATGGTTTGGTCTACGATGAAGCACGCTTGCCTAGAAGTAACCTATTCACTCTTGACTGAATGACTCCAAGGTTGTAGCTATCAGGGAACAAAGACTCCGGAAGAGAATTCCACTCCTTAGCTGTGCGTACAAAGAAAGTAATAGCAAAACGCTTTGTGCGTATGGGTGGGATGTCCACCATGTACTGATGGCGCATGGCCATGGTACGTCTTGTAGTCCGATGATGGAAAGGGCTAGGCGGAAACAAATTGTGCACTTTAATGTATTCGTAAATCTAAAGAGAGATAATGCCATAATGTGTAAAAGAGAGAACTTATATCTCTCTCACCCTATCATTAAGGTCCACACTTGAAACCTATAAAGTTATTTCAAAGTTGTAGTTCCAGCGTTAAATTTAATCGTGTGACTCGTATCACGTGATGTTCTGACGAGCGGTGGAATGAGCGTCGATTAGGGCGCCTTCTGGCGGTAATACCAACATGTCGTGATCCAGTCCAATTACACTTGTTCAGATCATATCGTCGGATTAATGTAATTAACAAGTTCTCGCTCAAATTACTTGATTATATCAGGTGTCGTTTGTTTTAAAGTAACGAACGTAGCTCACGTTTTGCGTTTTTGTTTTTATATAATAATCTGATCTTTTTGTTTTTTATTTATTTATTTATATATACTTTATTGTACCAAGATAAAAAGATTACATACGGAAACCTTAAAGTAATAACAAACATACAACAGGCGGCCTTTTTTGACTTTTATAGCCTAGTTCTCGCTCCATAAAGGGAGTTTTAATGGTTTTGATATTTAAAAGATAGTTTAGCTCGTCGTTATGGAAATAATATTCGTGAACTCTAGACAAAATGACGACTGACAAAATTCTAGAATATTTGAAATTTTGATTTCACTAGCGCTAAAAAAATTTCGGCGTTTCGTGGCTGAAAAGTAAATTATTTGCTTTCAAGCTTGTTGCCTCGCCTTTATGTCAGTATTCTACATCTGACTGCGAATATGTACAATCTGCACATCATATCTTATGGGAGTTGTATTCTTTGGCAGAATGAACGCAATATTATGTTTAATAATGTAAAGGCTGCATCAGGAGTTGTTTACTATACGGACTTTGTGGAAACTAGAACAAATTTCCGTGCGTTCAAGCGTTTTTGCCATATATACCTATTATTGAAATCAAATATAACAGCTCACAATGTTAGGATCCATTAATATTAATGCAAATGTTTATCTATGGTGCTAGGCAACTGGGCTTATCCCAGTTGTAAACGACCCTTTGTGCCTACTGGCCTAGTTTGTTCTGTCTCCTGCTTGATATGAAGGGCAGTGGAAATTTGTTATTTTTTCCTACTCCTCCGTTATTCTTTACTGAATAATTTCGCTGTGGGATCCAAGACAGTTAAATTCATTCTGCGGGACTTCGTCGAGCTTCATTGCCTCGGCGCTTTTCTGGTGGTCGCCACTGTTGATTCTGGTTTCAGGAGTTGCCGTGGTTTCGGAATAGTGCGATGGGATAGCGCTAAAAATGTATGGCATTGGCATGGCCATCCATTTTTGGACGTTTTGACCGCGATTTGAATATAATTATCGCTGATAGAATTTCACTTTATACAGGGTCCCTTAGCAGTTTTCATCACTTCAGCTTCACAAGCAAACATCGTCGATAATACATACAAACAATCCAATAATTTATGCTAGGTTAGTATCAGATCGTGACCAATTATAAAATGATATGGCGGCTCTACTCCAACAAAGTGTGTCAGTAATTTGTCGCACGACAATTAATCTTGCTCCACTTCCAATCCATTGCGAGTGGAAATCAAATTCCTGCATTGCAATGAACAATAGACATTCGTATGAGGTTTTAATCTACACATAGAGCATAGACAACCCTGTTTTTGTCTATTAATACTCATGGATATGAAATTGCTGTGACGTTTGAGCGTTTTATGCAGTTTTTACTTATTCCCGTGTCATATTTCAACACGAGAGTAAAAGCCATGGTTGGCTCCCAAAATATTTATACAGGTGAATATTTTTTTTATTTTTAGGGTTCCGTGCCCAAAGGGTAAAAACGGAAACCTATTACTAAGACTCCACGATCCGTCTGTCTGTCTATCTGGCCGTCTGCCACCAGCAGTATCTCATGAACCGTGATAGTTCGACAGTTGAATTTTTCACAAATGATGTTTTTCTGTTGCCGCTATAACAGAATACAATAAATATTTAAGTGGGGCTCATATGCAATTAAAATACATTTTTAGCCGTTTTTTGCATGGCACGGAATCCTTCGTGCGCGAGTCCGACTCGCACTTGGCCAATTTTTTTTATTGGCTGGGATAAAGGTGCTCCTATACCCACATTACGCCAGTTATGTTTAAGTCCGGACAAGTCTATTGCACAATGGCAATTGCAAAAAATGGGCACAAATCAAGATGCCGAGCTGCTACTGTGAAATGCCAGATGGAAAATCTCAAAAACACTTTGCCCGACTCGGGTATCAAATCTAGGACCTCAAGCTCAGCAGTAGCGCTTCCAACAACTAGATCAACGAGGTAGTGCTTTCTTTACATAAAAGTAACCCAGCCTCAGAAAACATTCCATTTCTTTGGCCTCACTTCACTGGATTTAATTTCTTTAAGCGAAAACAAACGCATCACAACAAATTACAGACGAAAGTCTGTAACTTCTGCTGGTTTAAAACGGTCTTACAGTCATCCCAGAAATCCATTCCGTTCTGTCCTTTGTTGCCAATTCCTGGAATTAATACGTTTCTATAATGTCATTGCTCTGTCGAAGTTATTCAATAATATACAGGGCTGCCACGAAGTAGGTAAGTACAGAAGACTTACTTTTTTACAAGATTAAAGAAAACACACGCACACATTGTCATTGATACGTTACACGTACAATCGGACACACATGTCGGTGATACCTTTTTTTTTTTTTTTTTTTTTTAGCGTGGAGAAATGCTCATGCATACTGCGCTACCACGGGGAGATAGCGCAGTTATGTGGGACTCTAACCCACTAAAACTCCACGGTGTCCTCCTGTGCCGCTTATAGCGGGAACACGGGTACGCGTTAGCACTCACCGCGAACCCGCCGCGGCTGTCCGTCACCGGACCCTCCTCTGGGGATTACCCCCCATCACCGGCGCATCAGAACACACTGTGCGCCGTGATCACCCCAGGGACCAAACCAGTACATGGGTGCCAGACGACCCCGTGTATGGCACCCTTGGTCCCCTTGTGACGGGTCAAGGTCAATGGCCCCGCCACCTACCATGTTTCGGCCGCAGGGGATAGGGAGAGCGGCCAACGCTATACCGACACTCCTCTTCCCCTGCGGCCCCACCGCGTCCGCCATCAGACGGTGGCGACCCCGTCCAGGCCGCGGAAGGTAGGGAGAGCGGCGCACCGCAATACTGGCACTCCTCTCCCGCCGCGGCCTCCAACCCTCAGCCGTGATATCGTATGGGTTTGGGAGACCCCATAAGACATCACGGCCCGCCTCAGTTGCGATGTTGCCCAGGCAGCACCGCAACCTACTTGTTGGCCGCTACGTCGTCGGCTTATCGGCAAAAGCCCTGACGAGCGGCCCCTCCTCGGGTTCCTCTTCGCTTCACCGTGGGTGACCAAGCCACGGTTACTGAGCCCCCCCGCCTCGACAATGCGGGAACCCACCGGGGGGGATGTCGGTGATACCTAACCGGCGAATAGTACGAAGTATCACACTAATATTATAAACGCTCCAACGGCTGGACGGATCTGGATGAAATTTAGCACAGAGATATATTATAGTCAGGAATAGCACATAGGCACTTATCATCCCGGTATAATGTTCCCTTGGGATGATAAAACACTTTTTACGCGGGCGAAGCCGCTGGCAGAAGGTAGTTATTTTAATAGTTTTATAAACAAAGATGTATGGCCTACTGTACAGTAAGTGCAAGCGTTCTTTTGACTGGTATCCATTTGAGACAGTTTGAGATATGCGTAAATGGGTAAGTACACATCTATAGCAGCACCTTCACCTTCACTTATAAACTTGGGCGTAGAACCAATGAGGATTTCCCAACAGAAACAAAAAACCGGCCAAGTGCGAGTCGGACTCGCTCACGAAAGGTTCCGTACCATTATCGCAAAAAAACGGCAATAAAATCACGTTTGTTGGGCGCCCAGCCCCACGTAAATATTTATTTTATTCTGTTTTTTGTATTTTTTGTTTTAGCGGCAACAGAAATACATCATCTGTGAAAATTTCAACTGTCTAGCTATCACGGTTCATGAGATACAGCCTGGTGACAGACGGACAGACAGACAGACAGACAGACGGATCGCGGAGTCTTAGTAATAGGGTCCCGTTTTTACCCTTTGGGTACGGAACCCTAAAAAAAAGTTTATGCTTGATGATCATATCCGCCGGACATCACTAGTATAAATTTGTCCTATGTAAATAAAATAGATAGTGGTACTCCCTTTTCCGCACTTCGACTCTCTTTTGTTACGTTGTGCGTGGGGGGTTCTGGCTATCATAGCCAGCCTATGTATGTTCAGAGGGTGACCGTTACCACGTCATAAAAAAATACTGGATAGACCTGTCCGGAAAATCTGTCTAGTAAATTTCCGGTAAGTGTGTGCAAGCACCTATTTCCTCTCGTTGTATGGACCTGACCTTCTGTAAGTGTAGTATCTTCTTAGTAGTAACAGCTTCAATACGGGATGTTTACGGTCTGCCTCGGATTGCTGTTGGCAATGTTTCAGCGTCAGGCACGCACTAAAACATATCATTCCATTAATATTCAGGGAGGCTGCCAAAGGCGTGCGTCTTGGATTGAATACCCCGATCAGCAGTGATAAACATTCAAGTAATGATAATTATCGTAAATACGCTGATGTATTAATTGTGATGTATGTTGAATAGTAAGTAGTTTGAATATAAATCGTTCTTTGCTTACGCTATATCATAAGGGATCAACATACCAACGGCAACAGAAAAAGGCAATTATTCTTTGAAAACTTGCCTTATAAACGAACTAGCGGACGCCTCGCGATTACACCCGCGTAGTTCCCGTTCCTGTGAGAATACAGGAATAAAAATCAGCCTAATGTCACCTAGGAATAGAGTAGCATCCCAACGGTGAAATAATTTTTGAAATCATCCAGTAGTTTTTATGTTTATTAATTACACACAAAATTACAAATCTTTCCTCCTTATAATAATACTAGCTGTTGCCCGCGACTTCGTCCGCGTCAAACTCGTAAAAAAATATTTTTATTTTTTTAGTTTCCCGCCGGAACTATGAATTTTCTCTTATCAAACGTAGCCTATATTACTCGTTATTACATCAGCTATCTACCAGTGAAAGTCCCGTCAAAATCAATCCAGCCGTTTTGGAGATTACCCAGAACAAACAGACAGACAGACAAAAATCTTAAAAATTGCTTATTTGTTGTTAGTACCGTATATACTTTCACGTGCATTCAATAAAACGTTGTTATTTTGATATTACATACAGACACTTCAATTTTATTTATTTGTATGTATAGATTATAGTATAGAGTGATGTTAAAGACAAACAAAACAAAATGCCCATAAAAAATCCAATTTATTATTTAATATTCAACAGAACGTTATAAGGAAAACATCTAGACTCACCGACCTAGATAAGATCAGTCAAAAGAACATTCCCGAGAGGAAAAAGAGACTAAATTAACATTAAGTAACCTAATTTTATAAAGGTCACAACCATGTCACAATAATTTAAAAGCCAAATTTATTATTCCGGAACAGAACCACCGGAACTTTGTCCCTGACATTTTAAGACACGAACAAACTCGTCTAAATGGCAGTATTAGATGGAGTTGTTACAACCATAGATCACAGATTCATATCCATCACTAGAAAGTTGTCTGTTTACCCGACCCTTGCAGGAATCGAACGCGATTTCCTTTCCTGTGTTTTCCTCAAATAGTTGGATGTTCTTACGACTCCCAGTCGGATCTCTTTATAGCACGGTTTGTTTATCGGGCAATCGAGATCGACGAACAAAGAACACGGTTCTGTCCATTGTACGCTGGAGAACGATCTAAAATGTCCCGGAAACCTATTTGGCTAAGCCCCACAGATTCATTGGCAATCACGCGTCTTTGTTTTCATTTAAAAATGTCGGTTGTTAATTAAAAGTAAAGTGTACTAAGTAGTCATTAGGTGGGATGAGAATATAGTGGCGTATTTAATAGCTTGGCTGTGCTAAGTCGATTGTGTACGATAGGGTTCGCTGCGGCCGCTTGAAAGTATTTTCTCTTTCAATTGAGTTGAAAATGTTAGAGACATTAAAGTACTCGCGCTTTATTTGTGAAATCGTATGTAGTTACTTAGTATTTATATTTTCTGACCTACCAACTTTATATTCTGTTTATTGAGACATTTATAAATAACTAGCTGTTCCCCGCGGCTTCGCTCACGTGGACCACCCCACAGGACCCGTTTTCGGGATAAAAATAACGTAGCTTTCTATTGGTGAAAGAATTTTTGAAATTGGTCCAGTAGTTTCGGAGCCTATTCGGTACAAACAAACAAACAAAAAAGTCTTTTCTCTTTATAATATTAGTATATAGTATAGATTAAGTATAGATAGATTTCTCTGATATTTGGGTCAAAAATAAATCAACTTCACATTACTTAACAGAACAATAACCAAGTTACATATTAAATTAAACAAATGACTCGTCTTAACCCCTTTACACGTAGAACAAAGCCTGCCCTCTTAAAAGCGACACTCTGACACACGCACCTGCTAAACTTACAGTAAGGAACCTATAAATCTTCCGGGCGGCGGCTAATCCGAACTGCGACCTGGAGGAAAAACGGGGCTACAAATGTATCACGTACCAGTATTTTTATAAACCGCCGACGTGGGTGTTTAATGGCGTATGGATCAAATGTAAGACTTATCCTGCAAAAAATAGAAAGTAAGGTAGATAAAGAACTTTACTGTAGTTCGATTTTCGAATTTGTATTTCGTTCCGCGAGATTTCGCGGCCCCGTATTACTGTAGACAGATTCTGTTTGAATCACTGCACCCGATCTCCGGCTTCGCAATTGTCTTTTTATGAATTTGTTGAGTCATCTTATAGGTTTTAGCATATTGGCTGCTGTTTGATATGTTTCCAATTTTAATATTCCGAGTCAGGCTTTATCAGAGCTGGGATGGAGAAAATATTCACTAAGAAAATGGATTCTGCTAATCTTATTTCGCATTTGAATTTAATCTTTAAGAAATCAAAATCTTATTATGCCGTATAAAAAGAAATTTCACATTAAGGGCAAACGGGATCTTACAAAATGTATCAAATAGAGTCCCTTTGGATAAAGATAAACCGGCGGAAGGCAGGATTTTCCCGGGATTTGGAATCTAAATTGTTTTTTATAGGTCACATTCTACACGCGGCGCTTATGGGGAGAAAAGTTTCGCTCTCGCTTCGTGCATTAAATGTAATTGTGACCATAATAGTTGTAGAGACAGGATTTAATGACAGTGTAGACACATGGACCTCATTTTCACTTTTAATTACGCAAATTGCATTCTTCCACATTGCGTTATGGCAACAGCGCAAGTTCTTGTGTCATTACGGTGCGCCCGCGCCGCTTTTGTTATTAAGTGGCGGCCGTACGCACCACAACTTATAATATGGCTATGATAATTGTAATTATATGACAGCTGCGTGCCCCTGTTCTTGCTTCTTTCGTAATTACCGAACAAAAAAGTCGGCAGCCGTCATTCATTAAAATAATTGATTTTTTAACGGCATTACGCTCCATGCAATTTTGTACCGGTTAGATTTAAATGCTAAACCAAAATAGTAGCAGTGATTCGCATCCATGAAATTGATTAACAATCAATTAACTACGGCTTCATAGCTCATTAGTGTACAATAAACGTTAGATATTTATCGGAGAGCATGCGTACCATGACCTTCCTTAAGTTATCTAACTGCAATTAAGAACGGCTATGACAAATTACTGAAAGGCTAATTCCGTAACCTTTACCGACGAAACTGTTATGAAATATTAAACTGTTATAGCGAGCACTAATGAGGACTTTAAAAAAAACCTTTGCAATTTCACGGTTCTTCGCAATACACATATTTATCATCAATAACACACGGTGCAATGTTAAACTTGTATGCAAGTCAGCCTCGTCGCCCTTGACATATACTTGGAGCGTTCCACTATGTTGGACTACGTTACTTGAAGGTTACAGACAATGTAAATTAGACCTTATACATATAATCATAGGTGTTATTATAAGTTGTTAGATTAATTAGTTGGCTCGCTGCCGCCTCAGCAAACGCTGACAGGTACTTAAAAGCACTGCCACGCTCCATCAAATATGCATAAGGCCGTCTGCACCGGTTATGAAAAACGCCTTGTAGCCGCGAGTCGCGTGCGAGCGTGCGAGTAACTCGTTAATGAACTCGACTACGAGCAATTTATCGCAATAACTGCTAGCTTCGGTGTAAAGTTTCATAATTTATGTTGATTCGTTACACTTCGTACTATTGAGTGCGATTTTTAATCGGTTAGCAGTTTAGTTTGAGTTATATCTTCGTTAGTGTAAGCTACTATCAAATTTACAGTTCTCCTTCTCGTTTTTTTTATTGTTTAAAACACTAAATTGAATGTAGAACAGACTTTTAAATCAGTTCCATACAAGGCAGACGCTACCCACATACCTAATACAGAAATATAGGCGAAGCAAGGAGAAAGTAAAGACGCTACCGTTCTTTGTACTGGATCTTAGTTTTACTTCAACAATTCTGTTCAGGTTTATTCAAACTTGAATTCCCTACAGAAAATACATAATAATGTTATGAATAAGCAAGAATAAGAAGCCCCAGCTGTAATCACAACAACTCATTAGCATTCCGACGATGTCGATGACCAAAATTTGGAGTTCACAATTCATAATTACAATATCGTGAACAACATGTCTTTCAAAAGATGGAACTTCAACCGTTGGAATCCGTGCGTTGAAGATGTTACTCTTTAATGCATTTAACGAGTTGCAATTTAAAACGTCTTGCCTTCGGCGGAGTAAAATCAGCAATTTGCGAAATTGCAGTAGCGTGGGGTCTCGGGGAGGTAATTGTAGCCTCTCGCCATAGCCATCGAAAGCGATAAATAAATATGGCAAGGATTTCCCTCGCTGATGTAAATGTCTGATCTGCGCTAGTCTCGGCCACGTTTAGTAAGTAAATATCAATCTATCTCGTATTACGTTGAGTTTTGAATACGTTTCTATATTTATTCGGTCTAGACTGTTTTGTATTATAGTTTTTTAGTCTTGAATCTTTAACAGGTATTTGGTCCCATTCAAATTTGACTTCTTATATTAGGTATACGTATTTATATTTATAATGACTAATTAGGTATTCAATGAAAGCTCACTTTGAAAATTTATTTGATAGAAAGATAGGTAAGTAATCCTGACGCCCAACCAGCCTTATAAAAGCTTTTACGACCTTTACTCAAAGCCTACTCGAGTAATGTGAGATCTGACCTTTTATTTAAACAAAACAATACGATATTGTTACAAAACATAGCTAACAACTTAGGCTTGAATAATATTATGTAACTACAGCTTTGTTTAATAAATAAGGTTATTTGAACTTATCGATTAAAAAGATCATAATATAAAAAATTTAATTAAATTCGATCATATTCAATCGCATCGAATTATATTCAATCGAAGAGGAGCTCGTGGCTAAATAATAACAGCCGCACGGGTCGATCTTCAAGGTTAAGCAACGCTTGACGAGGTCGGTCCGTGGATGGGTGACCATTTCAACATACCGAGTTTCCTCCGTGCCTCGGAAAGCACGTTAAGCCGTTGGTCCCGGCTGTCATTTGAAGATCTTTGACAGTCGTTACGGGTAGTCAGAAGCCTGAGATCTGACACCAGTCTTGCCAAGGGGTATCGTGTTACCCAGTTACTGGGTTGTGGAGGTCAGATAGGCAGTCGCTCCATATAAAACACTGGTACTCGGCTGAATCCGGTAAGACTGGAAGCCGACCCCAACAATAATTGGGAATAAAAAGGCTAGGCAGATGATGTTATTCAATTCGATCGCGATCAAACTGAGTCTAATCTTTTATATTTAAATAACAAAAGTGCAACAGAAAAAGAAAAATGTGAATACATTATCTCAAATCATATTTAAATAAAGTTCATGAGGTATGCGATAACAACTTGGAACACAAAGTTAATTGCGCCACCACAGGAGCAAAACTAATTTCAAATTATGGAAGCTCACAACAAAATCAATTTTCCATATATTAAGTGAAAGGTCAAACACAAGTTTGTGACCACAGCACCTGTACATGACATTTGAAAATGAGGGACCATGGACCTTTAAAATTACTAGTCACGAGTCTCAAAATTGAGTCCCTGAAGTCCTATATTGTGGGAATAACCCAATTTGGAGTGACAGTAATGTAGCCAAGGGTAAGATGTGGGAGGATGAGGGAAATCCGGACTTCAGAGTGAGTAAATAAAGTACTTGATTTTCAAATGAATTATGCTAATAAATTGTATCTACGAAAGCGTAATTAGGTGATGAAGCAGATCTTGCTCTTTTTCCACTATCATCTCGCAACAAAATGACTGAGAAAGTAAAAGAATGCAATATTGATGAAAATACCGCCAATATTTCAATTGAAAACACGTCAGTAAATATCAAACGCGAAGCTGGAATTGTTGAGGATTTCTAAAATTCGTGTGTCAACAATCATGGTGAAAACATGACCCTAGAGATGTAACCACCAACAGTTCATACTGCATGAGCATTTTCTACATCCCAACAATTTCATTCCATACATGCTAATACGGTAACTACCACTGAATCACACATGATCGTATCTAGTAATAATGAGTATATATAGGATTCATGTCCACATAGTGAAATTGTGCCTAAAGCAAGGAAATAATAGCTTTACATTAGCTGTTTATTTAGTGATCAGACAACATTTATCACTACCAGTAATTCGGTATGTAGGTTACACGCCAACTGCAATTTAGAATACTAATTTTGGATCCATCAGATGTGTTTAACGCTTCATATACTGTAATTCGAACGTTTGTTGTTGAATTTAATTTACTTTCGTCTACAAATGTTTTCTTTTATATGGCTAGTTGGATAGCTTTTTCTGGGATTAGAATCACTTTGTTTGAGGATTGCAGTATAATCCAAACCAAATTAGGTTTGTGATTGTGCAT
This sequence comes from Anorthoa munda, assembly GCA_945859665.1. Lineage (NCBI taxonomy): Eukaryota > Metazoa > Arthropoda > Insecta > Lepidoptera > Noctuidae > Anorthoa > Anorthoa munda. Next base: position 2,379,827 of record OX243913.1, read on the forward strand.
TTTATTTATTCTTTGTTTGTTGTCTCTCCGTTTTCTATTTACGTTTTCAATCATTTTATTTGAAAACTTATCTACTTAGAAAGCAGGCTTTATAGTCATTATGTTTTACTATCTCACAAATTAGCCCTTATTATCAGTTTTCCTAGAAAACATTAAACCTACCCTAAAAAATGTTGACCATCGTAAATGTAATTCTGAGAGATAAAACGGAGCAAATAAACTTAAGGGTAATATTGCGTTTGCAGCCAACAATGTGGTAATAATTGGATCCGGGAAATTGACGGTGGCTCCAACAAATTTCACCTCATCAACCTCGCATTGTATGAGAGGATCCCATTCGGTGAACCTTATTAAAAACGATACGAATGAATCACAACATGTAACCAGGTTATTAGCCCTATTTAGGGTACGAATTAAAAGAGGTTTTTGTTGTTTGGAGAAAATTACTGTCTTAATTGAAAGAAATATCTACGGGTTAGATTAAGATAACGTTATTCTATTAAGAATTTAATAATATGGTATTACAACACAGAGCGAAATATAATGAATTGATGGAGGTTGGAGCTAATGGGTACGGGGTAGCATGGATGCAAGTTTATAAAAGATAATATGTAGTAATCACTGACTTTGCTTAGGTCTTTATCAATAAAATTAACGAAAAAATGTATACCTCCTATTGGAAACACTGTACCTACATTAACATAACAAGCTTATCCCAACAGCAACATTCCACTCACTCATCTTATCAAGCTAGACTTCCACAAACAAATTCAATCTTAATCAATGTCCCAAAACACAAATAAGAGCCTATCTATTATACCCTAAGCCCCCGAGGCAGGCTCTAAAATACATAAAAAAAGATTATTCTATATAAAGGATTATTTAATTTAAAAGCTTGCTGATCCTACTTATAACTTTACTCGTTAGGCTGCGAGTTCCGTACAAACTGACTCCCAAGGTGATACCAACTCAAACGGCGGAACTGTAGTAAACTGGTGGAAGGTATTATCTCGCTTGCATCGTTTGTGGGATGAGCAGGAATACAGCATAGTGGGGCAAGTTTGATATTGGATTAATCGGCATATCAATCAATATGTGGGACTGAAGGCTGACATGACTGAAAGCAAGCTACAGGGTTAAGATGATGTCTCGTCGTCCAGTCAGTCTATCCAACTGTCTTACTCTTTAAGTAACACAGGCTGATAACATCTTTAAAACACCAAGAATATCATTTACTATACAGTATTTTTTTTCTTTTAAATAATCCGCTCAAGTTATTTCTAAGTTTTCTTATAGACCAGGAAAAATCGAGCATTTCCCATTCTTTTCAGTGTTGCAAACTTTACAACAGAGTCAGAATCGTTGGAGTTTATTTTTCTTCTGTCTGACTATTCGTGCTCGTATTGTCACCTCTGCAATACAATATTGACGTAAGATTCTGTCACATTGATCGGCGCCTAAAGCCTACAGCGTGGTATTATTATTCAGACACAGGGGATGCTGCCCATCTTCCTGATCAAATTACTTGGCCAAGTCTGCCCACATGACAGTTTGCGCCGCTATTACAATATCACAGGCTGCCACAACAGCTGTGCAATTTAATATGAACCTAGCACTATGTACTACTAAAAAAGTTGTATGTATTAGTAGAACTTTTATTCTCCCACAACTGGTGGTCCTAATATGGTGAAATGTTTGTTGTATCTAATCTGTGTAATTGTTTTTAGCAACAAGTTTTTTCTTAGCTTATGATATTAGGTCGTTTTTAATTAATTAAATTTTGTCGCAAAGTACAACGTTTAAAATATAGTAATGAGAAGGATTATTTTATCCAAGAAACAGCTTCTCCGTTCTCTATTGGAACAATGTAATCTGAACTACTTTAATTACTAAGATAAAGCTTAAGGTTCTATTAACTCGAGTAACAAGAAAATTAGAACAATCCACTTAAATTAATTTCGTCTAAGCTTCTAATATCAAATATTTGAATTTAATATTTGTAATGGCAATCCTAATAGGTTCACTTCTAATCTTTATTTCACTAATTGACCTGATTGTTGCCATATCAAAGTGACAAGGGCAGGACAATCGACTTTAAGTATTACCCTACTTCAAACGTTTGTATTTAAAAAGCTATTTAGCCAACATCAAAGTCATAACATTAGAGAGAAGTTGGTATTAAATGGTCAAAGAACAGCCTATTCGGCGCAATTCAGTTTGTGGGAAGTACCTATTGAATAATAAAAGTGGCCGTTGACTTTAATTACGTCTCGAGCAGTCGGGAACGCTACACTTTTACTGGTCAAATACTTAATGACTTGATTAACGAACCATAAATGGTTTTTTTTTGCGCGGAAGAACGTCAATGGCCTAAGAAATAAAAGGGAAAATTTTAAGGAAGTGGCTCGAAAAAGTTACCGTTTAATTTTATATAGGACTCCCAGAATTGTGCTCTTTATGAAGTAAATTTACGATCGTCTGCGGGCTAAAGTCTCTGGTCTTATGCCGAGTAAATGTATTAATTCATCTCATGTGTATTGCTCTTTATATAAAATGTTCTGCGGCTTTAAATAAAACATGTTTAATTATAAAGTTTGCACCGTTATGCGTTGGAAACAGGATAATGTTTTTAAGTGTGGCGTCTTACTGGAGGTGGGAGTAAGAGTATTATGAAGTTTTCTACAAATTCATAAAGCGCTTTTTCCGTGATAGAGTGCTAGAGTTAGATAATTAGTTCATTCAGTATTCCTAGGTCTAACTTTGTACCTACAGTTCTTTCAAATCAAATAAAATCAAATAATTTATTTGCATAATACAGGTAAGGAAAATAGAAAAAGGAAATAGATTGCGAAAATAGCCAATCGGGATGGAAGTTAGCTATGTGAAATTAGTCTCTACCTACGCAACCACGTGCTTTCATATTTTCATAAAATTTGGTGAAAACGTAATGTTTTAATCTGATTTTCTATTTAAAACTTCATGAAGTATCAAAGTTTACCCATCCGACTTTGATTACTTAGTGAACAACTCAATTATTTTACGCAGAAATTAATCATAAATCAATCCAACAACAAGTAGAACCTCCCAACAAACCACTTCCGAAAGTGTACCTAAGTACCTACACTTTAAAGTTTAAATTGTCTAACTTGTAAGCCAATAAATTAATTCAGATATCTCTTTAAAACTTGTTATTACCAATAACAAATTGGTCCCAAAATAGGGCATGAACGAGTAACTTGAAGCATTTTGTATTATTTGCTGGTCCCTAAATTCTGCTTCTAGCGTCTATCAAAAGGGTTTCAGGAATATATTTGTGAAATTTATGCGAAATAGAACAGAGAAATTAAGCATTAATTTGCTATCCTTCCAGCTGAAATTTACATGTTTATCGAACCGTAAATTCATTATTTGTGATCTACATGGAGCCTCTTGTGCCTGGCTGTGCAGCGCTGAGCGCGCTTGAGCTCTCAAAGCGATGTTTATGTAGTTTAATTGTTATCTTTTAACTATTATTGCAGGGAAAACTCGAGCCAATGTATGAGACTACTAGTAGATCCTCATAGTCACTTTAAACCATTGCTTGGTCACTTGAACCACACACTTTGAACCACAGTCATATATCAAGGTTTTGTTGCATTCTAATTAGGAGTAGCATCAAACATTTTTTTTTCACTGCCCCACTTTTAAAACGTTCTACAAATAAGAAATATTTCCTTCTAAGTCCGTTGATCTTTCAAGTAAAAAAAACCGGCCAAGTGCAAGTCGGACTCGCGCACGAAGGGTTCCGTACCATTAACGCAAAAAACGGCCAAAAAATCATGTTTGTTGTATGGGAGCCCCACTTAAATATTTATTTTATTCTGTTTTTAGTATTTGTTGAGATATACATCATCTGTGAAAATTTCAACTGTCTAGCTATCGCGGTTCATGAGATACAGCCTGGTGACAGACAGACGGACCGCGGAGTCTCAGTAATAGGGTCCCGTTTTTACCCTTTGGGTACGGAACCCTAAAAAGAACTCAAAACAAAAGTGCCAACTTTTTAATTCGTATAATTGATGATTCTGCGACTTCCTTCCTTCTCTTTTCTTTAATGAAAGGGTTAATCTTTCCTTTTAACGATTAATACCTGCCCCAAACTTATCTTTCTTAGATTACAATTGTGTAAGAGACAATTGAGAGCACCTTTTGTCTTCACACCTGGATTGAGTGAAGCCCTCTTACCTACTTTGTACCTACCAATCAAGGGACTTGGAAACAGGGTCGAATCTTACCTGAAAAAAGAAAAATATTGAGTTAGTTTATCATGTTATAAATGTAGATATATTGCATAGAGTTTCTTCTTGTGGAGGCGGATAATATTGTTATCTATACTATAATATAATATTATAAAGAGGAAAGATTTTTTGTTTGTTTGTACCGAATAGGCTCCGAAACTACTGGACCAATTTGAAAAATTCTTTCACCGATAGAAAGCTACATTATTCCTGAGCGACATAGGCTATTTTATCCCGAAAACGGGTCCTGTGGGGTGGTCTACGGGAGCGAAGCCGCGGGCAACAGCTAGTATATTATGTAGATGAATCGTTTAACAACTTTCAAAGGACCTGAAGTAGGTAAGTGTTCAATCAGGCACTTTGTTTCGGTTTTCAAAGCAGCTTTCAAAGGCCAAGGTGAATCAAGGACTCTGTGCGAAAGTCCTCTAGATATGTAAAGCATAGGGCCGGTCGATATGGTAGTGACGCTTAAGGAAAACCTAAATCCAATAGTGAACGTGTTTCGGCTAAATTGATGATGATGGAACAATACTGCGAAGAAATGTTGACACCTGTAGGTATTGTCTTAATTTACATTACGAAAATACCTAATTAAGGAAAGTTTAAGTCAATCATTATCATTGTTAACAAGCTCTTTGTAGGTACATTCAATGCCAACGTTAATTCAAAAACCCCGAATAATTCCGATACTGCACCGCTTTCGAAACAAGCCCATTCCGTTTTTTGCTCGCTGCTAAAAACAGTGACAAATAAACAAAGAAAGGCTTATAGACCACTGCGTTACGGATTGTGGATACATTTATACATAGGTAAGTGGAAAATGAAAATGAATACATGGATTGCTCGAAAAACTGAAAACATGAAATAGATAATTTTCAGTTTGAGGAAGCGGTTTTTCTAGAGTTTTCATCATCATCATCATTTCAGCCGGTAGACGTCCAATGCTGGACATAGGCCATCCACAACCGTCGCCACACTGAGGTGTCCTGTGCGTTCCACATCCACCGGACTCCTGCAGACTTGACCAGGTCGTCGCTCCCCTTAGAGGGAGACCGCGTACCCGAAGACGCAGCATTAGACGCTGCGTCTTGGGGTATTCAGATGCGGGCTATTTCGGTAACAGGTTCTCTTGCGGATGTCTTCATTTCTGATTCGCTCAAGCAAGGAAACTCCGAGCATCGCTCTCTCCATTGTCCTTAGGGTGACTTTAAGCCATCTGATGAGTTCCATTGTGAGCAATCACGACCTGGAGTTTTATGCCAGTATTTTCTTTTCTATTAGACTTTAGATTTTTTTTAAATGCGTGTGCAGTACCGTGTGAAAAAAAGAGTTTAAAGGTGAGAGCAGGTAGGAGTTTTACCTTTCTTCTCTGTCATGTAACGAAATGTACCTAAACGTGACGCATCCTTGAAATTTCCCTCTCAATTCTCTTCCAATTATAGAATTGCCGCCTAAGAAGTTTAACTTAATATTACTGATTGATTTTTACCTTGTTTTACAAGCTTGTAAGTTCCGAAACCACTGATCTACATTACAGATAACTTCTGCATATTATACAGGGCCGCAAAAACTCTATACGCAATAGGTACCCAGTTACCAAGTTTCCTGCAAGACGCCAAGTGTTTTTGTTGTGGTTGCCGCCGCCATTAACATAGTTATTCGAGCATAAAATCGTTTATTGACTCTCACAATGTCGAGTTGAGCTTCTACAAACAAACGCTGTCTGCGTCAAGCTGCTGTATTTGAGGCGAGATTTCGGTGAAAACTTGGTGACGCCTACATTTTCGGAATAAGGACGCGTTTTGTACGAATATTGAAGTTATTAATAAGTTGTAAAGACTATTTTAGACTTATTGGAAATTATATAACTGAAATAGAGTATTATCTATTGCTGTTCAGCTTTATAATATACTGTATTCGAGCGTGACTGCGTGACAGATTTATAAATATAGAGCTGTTGATAGTTTTTATTTTAGTTACTTCAAATTATTAACACGAAAAAAGAGTAGGACCTATTGTCTGCATGCGTCAGTAGTGCGTAAATCATCATGTAATAAGCCAGGCCGTTGTATTAAAGATTTTTCTTTCCTGCTGTATATTTGCTCAAATTCTTTCATCGCCAGGCAACCATCAAGTAAGTAATAAGCTTTCTTATATAAATGCGAGGCGAAATAAAATTCCGTGAACAGGATCTGGAACAAATTAAAATGAAAACGATCTCAACAGCGCAGTCTCGTCTCACAAAACTAAGATGAACTTTTTTACAATAAACGTTCAGCAATTTTAATTTACGTCTCAAGTTCGCGACGCTTTACGAGATTTAAATGAAATCTGGCAACAAGTTCTTCTAACATTTAATTAGTGGCGCCAAGAGCTCAGGTAATGAAACATCGTTCGTAGATGACTGTGAGAACAACTCTGTGCGTGACTACCCTCACAAGACAACTAAACATCTCTATACCGCGCCTCAACAGATTCACTTTATTAAATTCGGCCGACGAAAAAAGAAAATCCATTTCTCAGACGGTTGTAAGTCCAAAAACTGCGACGTGAAATATAAAATAGCACTTTAGATTCACAAAAGGAAAACTTTAAACAAAACGGGCGCTTTCTCTATGCAAACGATGCAGCAACCGCGGGCGAAAGTTTACGAGTGTTGCCGAGTTGCCGGCCACAGTTGACGAAGTCGTCGACATGCCACAAAGACACCCCATACTTTATAGGATGGGTCGCGGATAAATTTGAAAGAGAGTTACCGCGGCCCTGGCACAAGCAACTGAAGGAACACGGGTCGGTTTTAGTCAGTAAAAGTCTGACACGTCCTCCCGCTTCAACCAGAGCGGGAGAAGTCATTGGACGATTACCCACCCAAAAAAAAAAATACTTGATAGGATAAAATCCTGATTTTTCACAAAACACCTCACGTTTGAAGCGCCCTACCAACGAGAGACAGTTTGCAATATTCTCGCTCGGCATACATTGAGTGTTAGTGTTTACTTACACAGCTCTGTACGTACACAACACGTACCTATCACGAAGCTTCTATTCAGCGTAAAATCAATACATTATGAATGTAAATGCAGCTTAGCATCTCCTGTTTACCTCCTAGACTTTCTCAACGGAATGCATCGTGTGAATATTCCCCGAGGCGCGACGGGCTCACCTACGTTCCACATCCACTTATCATTTTCGATTCTGAAACATGGAAGTGAGCTGTCTGCACGTCAAAGTTGACCGGACAATTTTTTACAATTTGTTTGGCCCCTGTGGAGATCTGTCCTCGTGACCTATTTATACAACAAACAAACACACAACAAAGAAGTTATTGCTCCTTTTGACATGGTTTCCTCTTACAATCATATTTTTGCTGTCAATAGATATTTTGGTGATATTTTTTTCCGGTCGTGCGTAATTAAAAGTTGCTGTAATTTTATCGACATCGACTTAAAATGTTGAAGTTTATACGACATTCGAAATGATGTGTTTTGCTAACCAAACAGAGAATACTCTCAAAATCACGTATAACATTTTGAACATTGTGGTATTTCGCTATTTTAAACCACATATTTTAGTTATTTCACTGAGTGAGCTGGTGTTCTCACCTAATTCACACTTAGGTCTCTTAACACTTACTTCATATTATTCCATGCCAATACATTTTACATCATATACTTATACTTCGCATCCTTTATACGTTTACATTATTATTCTGCGAATCGGTCTAAAACGATTCGTTTTCTTATAAAATAATCATATTTTTCAATGTTATGACACCTACGTCAGGTTGTCAAGCTGTCAATACTTTTCCTTTTAAATTTTCTGTCATAGAGCTTCTTACTAGCTTAGTCTATGAAGATTACTTTTGATTTATATAATTTAAATTCTTTTTATCAATATGGTTAGCTCAAATATTGTATTTTATAAATTGAAAATTAATTTACACGCTCTCAGAATTCATCGAAAAGGTTTTGGATTGAATATTACTGGCTGTTTTGAATACTGGCAGGTTGCACTTTTTTTTTATGACAACAAGATCTCACTAACTTAAATTCTGGTTCTGATTCTGTCAAGCGGTGGATATAAAAGACGGAAAGGCCGAGGGCTTGGCAGTCTTGAATCTGGACTGAACGCTAGTAGTCCATTTTTCTGTTTTGATACTATGAAGTTTACAATTGTATTTAAAATTTCTCTTTACAACAGCTAATGTAATAAATATTATCTATTGAGTGTGTTACTGGTTCTTTAACTTCGACGGTCACCGCTTCATATCAAAAGGGCTTGATTGATCAGCATATTAAGCCACAGCCTGACCTCCACACTCCTAGCTGCCTGTTCCTGCACCAGTGCTTCTGCTACTGCTACCTGCCTGTTATCCTGACAATTGGTTCAAGCCTTGACCATCTGCGTGCTCATCTGCCTACCTCGGGCATTCCACGCCTTCGTGCCCGTCCAGCTGCCTAGCCTGCCCGTCCAGCTGCCCAGCCTTCCTGCCTGCTATGAAAAACCTGCCCACGTCGTGCGAAGCCGGCCCATAGTTTTTTACTCATTATCCTTTTAATTAATTTTAATTTATAGTTACCTTTAATTTTATTAACGTGGCTTACGTATAGTTCATTTGAACTATACGTAACGCTACAACATGTAGACTAAACGTGCAAAGCTCACGCGTTATCGAAAATAACATTTCGAAAATACAAAAGCAGTATCTACCACATTATAATCAGATCGCACATCTATTGTAGCAAATGATAATTACATTGTTTCATTCGTGGAATTGGTTAACCGATGTATTGGAAAATAACGAGGTTGAAAACACAAGTTTATTTAGTTAATTAATCATTTACGATTAATAATCTCACTACCCGGTAAATCGTTGTGGTATTTTTGATCTCGTTGATACATTGGTGTTATTATTTTGAAACAAAGTTGTAAAGCGTATTTACTTTTCCCAGTAGATAACAGAAAGCAACTGTTAAAAAGCGTGTGATGAAAATACCAAACAATACAAACACATACAAACTATTTTAAATCCCTTACCCTTATTGAATACTAGCTGTTGCCCGCGGCTTCGCTCCCGTGGACCACCCCACAGGACCCGTTTTCGGGATAAAAAAATAGCCTATGTCACTCAGGAATAATGTAGCTTTCTATTGGTGAAAGATTTTTTTAAATCAGTCCAGTAGTTTCGGAGCCTATTCGGTACAAACAAACAAAAAAATCTTTCCTCTTTATAATATTAGTATAGACAATGAAACAAACAGTGCACTGCAGAAAACTTTAAAGTGAAGTAAGAATACAGCCGATGACCTGGTGAAGGTTGCGGGGATCCGCTGGTTGCGAGACGCACGGGACCGGTCAATGTGGCGACGCTTAGGGGAGGCCTATGTCCAGCAGTGGACGTCTTTCGGCTGATATGATGATGATGATGATGAAGAATACAGCCATCTAATGAATTAATAAACGGAACCAGGCAATTCTTAAGTTATTTCCAACCTCAAACTAATTGATATACTTAGTAGAAATCATCGTTTCGAAATTTGGACAGAAAACAAAAGCCGTTCATCAATTTTCCACTCGAGCATAGAACTCATCAAACAAATGCCCACTAGAGGCCAAATGTATGGAAGTTTGGATGGGGTTTGTTGTAAGCGCTGACTCAAGTATAAGGGTCAGTACACACGAGAGGAGACGCGACAATGCTTGAGTAGCTTGAAGCCGCGGGGCTTTTCGAATTCACTAGGTGTGGTAACATGAGCTTAGCGTAATTTTTCATGCGGTGACTTCCAGTGAAACATTGCTGCGTCATCTCGAGACACCTCAAGGTATCGCCGCAAGGTTGCCTCTTCAATGGAGCCGTAAACAAGAAATAAATCATGCTGTGCAGTCGGAGGATACATATTCGCGAGCTGGCTGACCAAAACAAGATGTATCCTCCGACTGCAAAACATGATTTTCTACTTGTTTACGTCTTTTTAGTTCGCTTCTTAATAAGTCGGGTTTATGAAAAAAAATCGTCGAATTACGTACATTTAAACATATAATTGTTATATATGTTTGAAATCATCTCTTAAAACCCTTTATTTTGATACACAACACGATGGATTCAACACTCACAAGGTTAACACGAATCGATTGACGTAAGAATCATCAAAATCGGCCAAAGCGTTTGGTCTCTAGAACGCCACATAGGAACAAACATACATACATAGACTGATATAAATATTACCCTCCTTCGGCAGTCAGGTAAAAAGAAAAGCACTTCCTTTTTACCCGACTGCCGAAGGAGGGTAATGTGTTTATCAGTCTATGTATGTATGTAAGTATGTATGTATGTATGTATGTGTGTATGTATGTATGTATGTTTGTTCCTATGTGGCGTTCTAGACACATCTGGTTTTGGTCCGCCAGCTCGCGAATATGTATCCACCGACTGCACAGCATGATTTTCTTCTTGTTTACGTTTTTTTAGTTTGCTTTTTAAGCAGTCGGGTTTTTTGATTTTTTTATTAACTTTTTTACCTGACTGCCGAAGGAGGGTCATCGGTCGCTTCACATCGCGTCTCGGTGTGAACCGGCCCTTAAAGTTTGCCTCAGCCTCTTGTAACGGCCTTCGCACTAATGGTATTATCGTTTTATGATTGTTTTTATAGCTGACTAGCTTTTAGGGACAGTTTCGGCAGTTCGGACTAATGTTCTTTGCTTGTAACCTTATCTTTAGAGCCTGGATCCGCTCGTTAGATCTAATGTAATTTTGATAAAATTTGAACCCTCCAGATTCAGTAGTTGATAAGGTATTTGAAAGCTAAACACTTTTTGAGTATTATTTAAAAGTCTTTAAAAAAACCTATATAACAAAATTTAAAACCTATAATTAGACCTCAGTATAAATACTCAAAATAAAACAAGAAACAAACCCCGCGTTCCTCAGCTCAAAATTATCGCAGAATGAATGTGACAAATTGTCAAGCACGCGTTATATGTGATTGGCTGTTGAAAATTCATTCAACCAATCACAGCAGATAACGCGTGCTTGACAATTTGTCACATTAATTCTGCGATAATTTTAAGCTGGGTTTAGGCAGAGGTAAGGAGCCCTGAAAAATGTGGGTCTTTAAATGTAAATATCTATCAGCATAGAACCCTTAAAATATTTACTCAACAAACTAATAACTCATTCTGCTATCGAAAACTTTAAGTCAACGCTATCTTTAGCTGATAACCATTATAATATTTACTGTAATATTAATTGGAAGGCATATTTCAAGCGGATATTGACCCCAAAGTTTCATGGCACTTCAGACACCATGGAATAATGCCAGGTCAGAAGTTTGTCGAATTTGGAGTGCGGTTAGATATTGTACATATTTATTTATATTTGATTTTGTTTACTTTATTGATCGTTTATGACCTAAAATGTTATAACACTACTAAGGCCCATTTGCATGAGAATTTTAACTCAGAGTTATTTGCAAAGACGAGGTTAAATTGACAATAGCTACTGTAAGACAAACTGTCAATTTAACCTCGTTTTTACCCGACTGCCGAAGGAGGGCAATGTGTTTATCAGTCTATGTATGTATGTATGTATGTTTGCTCCTATGTGGCGTTCTAGAGACCAAACGCGTGGGCCGATTTTAATGGTTCTTACGTCAATCAATTTGTCTTAACCCCGCGAGTGTCACTGGCTACATGAAAATTGTAAAATAGGAAAATGGCGGTTTTTGGGCGCCATATTGTGGGGGCCCAAATTATTTTTTTCTTCCAAAACTATCGTGTGGGGTATCAAAATAAAGGATTTTAAGAGGTGATGCCAAAAATATATTACACTTATATGTTTAAATGTACCTAATTCGACAAAAAAAATAACTAAAAAGTTATAAATAAAAAAAGTTGATCAAAAAAATCAAAAAACCCGACTGCTTGAAAAGCGAACTAAAAAGACGTAAAACAAGGAGAAAATCATGCTGTGCTGTCGGGGGATACGTCTGGTTTTCGTCAGCCAGCTCGCGAAGATTTATCCTCCGACAGCACAGCATGATTTTCTCCTTGTTTACGTCTTTTTAGTTCGCTTTTCAAGCAGTCGGGTTTTTTGATTTTTTTAATAAACTTTTAACAACTAACTCTGAGTTAGGTTTTATACACAAGTTGGCCTTAGGTTTTGTGATAGGTAACTCAGTGAATTACTATCTAATGAACATGTTTGCCTTATCTTCTTGAGAAGAGACTGAGACCCCACAAGACAAGAAATCCTGGTGTGGGGTCCAGGGAATTTGTAAAACCTAGCTCCAATGCAAATATAAAATAAAAAATATTTATTCGACAGTGTAATCATTGTTTCAACATTGCACTGAGCAAAATTTAACGGCATAAAAAAATATTATTTACTAGCTGTTCCCCGAGGCTTCGCTCCCGAGGGCCACCCCACAGGATCCGTTTTCGGGTTAAAAAATAACGGGCCTTAATAAACTTCACAGCTAAACGAATTGCATGGAGTAATTGGTTGCAACGAATTAATACGAACACTTATTTAAACTACATTTTTAACATTTAAATTAAATGGACGAAAGGTCCATTTGTGCAGTTTTGTTAAATTGGATATCAGCGTGTGTGAAATCCGGTATAATAAAATGTCAGTGGAATTTCTTTTTATTTAATACTGGCTGTTCCCCGCGGCTCCGCTCCCGTGGACCACCCCACAGGACCCGTTTTCGGTATTAAAAAATAGCCTATGTCACACAGGAATAATGTAGCTTTCTATTGGTGAAATAAATTTTTAAATCGGACCAGTAGTTTCGGAGCCTATTCGGTACAAACAAACAACTCTTTATAATATTACTATTAATTATTATATTTATATTTCCTTTATTTTTCTTCATTCTTATATATTACATTTTTTAATATTAAAAAAGAAAACTTAAAAACATTTAAAAATATAAAAATAGAGGCCAACCGGTATCGGGAACAGGGTCCAAGCTACCGGTGGTTAGGGCTCCAGAGACAGGAACCTCCTCACAATGCGAGCCGTATCGAGGAGTACTGCCTTCTGTATCAGACCCTTGATCCAACCGCCCAATGACAGCCTCGACAGATGGTCGTCGAGGCTCTTGGCCATAAGGCCGTTGGCCGTAACGACAATCGGCACAATGATCGCCGAGTCCACATTCCACATGTCGACAACCTCGTGTGCTAAGTCAAGATACTTGATTTGTTTCTCTTTCTCAGCTTTCACGAGGTTCTCGTCATGCGGGATGGTGACATCGATTATCATTGTGCGGCGCGCTAATCGGTCTATCACCACTATATCCGGCTTATTGGCAACAATAGTCCTATCAGTGATGATAGACCGATCCCAGTACAACGTGACATGGTCATTTTCGAGAACTGGGTCGGGCACATACTTGTAATACGGTACCTCAGAATCCACCAGATTGTATTTCAAAGCAAGCTGCTGGTGAATAATCCTGGCCACTTGGTTATGTCTGTGCAAGTACTCGCCGTTAGCCAGACGAGAACAACCAGAGATAATATGTCTGATGGATTCACCAGGACAGTGGCATGCCCGACACACGTCAACCGTCCCGTCCTTCATTATATATCTCCGGTAGTTATTCGTCAGGATGACTTCGTCCATAATTGCACAGACAAAACCTTCAGTTTCCCCGAAAAGGTCGCCGAAACGTAGCCAGGATACGGACGCTGAATAATCTACATCGGGCCCATGGAGAGCCCGATAGAAGCGCCCGTGTAGCTCCTTGCCTTGCCATACCTCTTTGCGTTCATCAGTCGATAGTATTACAGGCTTGCGCCAGTTCTCTTTAGCCATGGATAACGGGGTGAGTCCTTTGTCCACTGCGACCACATCCCGGAGCATACCCACTTCAGCTTTTAAAAAGTATTCTCTGAGGCTGCACACCTCGCGGTTGTGAAGAGTCTTGGCGTTTAAAAAGCCTCGACCCCCACTCTTCCGCGGGATGTACAGTCTCATAACCGATGATCGTGGGTGATGCATCCGGTTTGCGGTCAGCAGTGTCCGGACCCTCCTATCGAGGGCGTCGAGCTCGGTCTGTGTCCATTTGAGTATGCCAAAAGAGTACATCAAAACCGGCATGACCCAACTGTTGAAGGCGCGCACCTTATTTCCGCCCGACAAAAGGCTATTTAATACCTTTTTCAGGCGGCCAAAGAAACGCTCCTTCAGCAGTTGCTTCATGTCAGAACTGTTGATGCCCAACGCTTCCGACATACCCAAATACTTGTAAGTTTCGGTCGAGGAGAGGTGTCTAAGGTGTATGGAATCAGAGAGTTGAATTCCCTCGGATTCCATAATCTCCCCTTGTTTAACATGCATGACTGCACATTTGTCCACACCAAATTCCATCCTGATGGAGTTACTGAAGGTTTCAGTTACCTTCAGTAGCTCCGTCAGTTGGAATTTATTGGGGGTAAAGAGTTTCAGATCATCCATGTAAAGAAGGTGAGATATGACCTGACCACCTCTTCTCAACCGATAGCCTAGACCTGAATCCTCCAACAGTGTACTTAGAGGATTCAGGGCTAAGCAGAACCAAAGTGGACTCAAACTGTCGCCCTGAAATATCCCCCGCTTAATCCTTATAGGATCATCATCCCCCTGAATCGGTCGACATCCCGGATATCGAAGGACAGTCTTCCATTGCCCCATACATGACTCAAGGAAGGTGCGCAGAGTTGCGTCTATTTTGTACAACTCCAGCACCCTCATGAGCCATGTATGTGGCACAGAGTCGTATGCCTTCTTGTAGTCTATCCAGCATGTCGACAGATCCTTACGGGAACGACGAACCTGCTGACTTATGGCCATGTCAATGAGGAGTAGCTCCTTAGTTCCACGGGACCCATTCCTACATCCATTCTGAGAGGTAGACATTATTAAGTTACTTTCAATGTGCACATTAATTTTTCCTCTCAGGATGGATGTAAGAAGTTTATAAACCGTCGACAAACATGTTATTGGTCTATAATTCTTAGGTTCCGCGGGACTACCTGTCTTATGGAGCAGGTGGGTAACACCAGTTGTTAAAAGCTGCGGCAGCGACCCAGACTCTAAGCATGACTGAAATTGAGATGCCAGTAGTGCGTGTGAGCTGCTATACCATTTTAGCCAAAAGTTATGCAGTCCGTCCGGACCCGGAGACTTCCAGTTCGGTAGCGGACGAACTGCTTTGGCTACATCAGATGGACTGATGACTACTTTTTCCATTTCTGGTATAGCTTCACACACGCGCTCGACATCACGCATCCAGCCACCTTCAGTATGACAGACGGGCACCGACCAGATGCTTCGCCAGAATGTACTCGTGGCGACATCATCCGGGCGGCACGCGTCTGTCACATTATGTTCAGGTCGCTCCCAAGCTCTATATACCCACCTCTCATTGCTCTGGAACATGCGATTCTGCGAGTACCGGTCAACCCGTCGCTTATACCGCCGAATACGGTTTGCCCATGCACAAACTTTTTGTTTCAGGAAGTCGATGCGCTCCGTGACACGGGATATGTATTCTCGGGGACTAACTCCAGTCCCCGAAAACGCCCGCCTCACGAAGCGCATCACACGTGGTCGTTTATTGCCCTCCCTGAAACAGTATAGTTTGCCGATGAGTACCCTGGCCCCATCGATACGCCGTTCGATCCTGCATTGCCAGGCTGGCACGGCAGGCTTTGGTCGAATAGCCTCGTTTGGAAACTTAACGTTGGCTAAACGACATGCCGCAACAGCCCCGCAATACAAGATTGAGTGCGTATCAACGAGGTTCTCACTGCTCTCGAAGATGTTCTTAAGCAGCGAGTCCAAAGCACACACCAGCGCCCTATTCTTTTTGTGCATAGGCAACCGTGGTAATCGGGGCCTAAGTTTAGATGGAGTGGACCTATACTCGCGAAGCGCATCCTCCAGTGCGCTCCTCAATCTATTATTGCACTGGCTACTTACTGTAACAACCCTTTCATCTGCCTCTTCATCAACACGATTGGACCGCGGCGCGACAACAATAGTGGCTGGCGGTGCAGCGGTCTGTATCGGAGTTGAGACGATTTGGTTGCTCAGCACTTCTGAGCGCAGCCTATCAAGTACGGTGTCGTGCAACCTGTGGTTATGTTGGATGACCCGCACCTGATCCGACAATCGTTGGGCCGAGACGTTCACGGTTGGTTCGAGTTCCTGGAACAGAGACAGCATCCTAGCACGGTACGCAGTGAGGTTAGTTCCCCCCTCTGTAGACCCGTAATATGCGCGCATGACGTTCTCATTCATATTTTGAGTCCATCTCATGCGCTGCACACAACCACCGGCAGCGGGGACCCGGCGCGGAGCCGGTTGGCCCCTAGGTCCCAAGCTCCTCGGCGGCCGGCCTCTCCCCTGCCGACGTACAGGTGTTGGCGACGTTGGCGGGGAAAAATACTCGTCGCTTGAGCTCGACGCGGCTGCAGCCACCGATGACACAGGAGATCCGAGGTCCGGCGGCGGCGGGGCGGAGCTGAGCGACGAGTCCGGAGGTGGAAGTCGTGCGCGACTAGCTGCTGCTCTCGTCAACATTATGATTTTTCCTTACACATTATTTTTCATTGCACTTGACGTCGTCACTGACAGACGTCAACCGGTTTCTTGTATATTTTTATAATATACAAGAAACAAAAAAAAAAAAAAAAAAAAAAAAAAAAAAAAAAAAAAAAATTTATATTATTATTATTAGTAATAGTATTAGTATAGATTGAATTACAGAATAGCTGATGTAACATGGTCCTACAATATCTACTTTGTCTGTCACATTTCAAATCAGTGGCGAGTATTTGTAACTGTCTGGCAGTTTAAGTACTTTATGTGGCCTAACCATATGTCTTTACTTTGGTATTGTTCGTCAGCTCGTTAAGCTCCTTAAAGTTCTGACTGTCTGGACAGGTACACTCAAATCTAAAAAGACCACTTCAGACAATCTACATGGCTCTTTTATAATGTGACCATTTCATTAACTGTACTTTAAAAGAGACTTTTGCCTTTGAGTTAGCTTCGGATTTTTATTTCAGTGTGGTCACTTGAGACACACTGGTCTCATATAGTTTTGAATTGATAAAAAATATTGACGTTTCGAAATACAGTTTATTTTTTAAACGTCTAAGAACCTAGCCGGCTAATTTTATGGCGATGATAGCTCAGTGGTAGTGACGTCGGATACCGAGACGAAGGTCGCGGGTTCGAATCCTACAATGAGCTTGAGCTTTCGGTGAAGGAAAACATCGTGAGGAAACCATAGCACGGTGGTAGGGTACTTTGTAGTACCCGCCTGGCTGGCAACCACCCTCAAGTTGAAAATCTGTCGCCAAGCACCTTCCGGTGTGTTCCGACAGCAGCATTTGAGAGCCAGTTCCCTTCTAGGCTTTGTGTGCTTACCACCATCGGCCACATCATCACTGACCACGGTGAGATTGTGGTCAAACACAGGCCTATACACAGTAAAAAAAAAAAAAAAAAAAAAAAAACCTGTGTCGAATAAACAGGGAGCCGGACTACCGGTGTCACCACTGCGTCGACTGCCGGGAGGATACGTTGCGGCTTACGCTGGCAGAGTGTGCCGCATGGAAGGAACCGCGTCGTGCCCTCATCTCTGAAATAAGCAGTGACATGTCGCCACCGGCCGTAGTTGAATCTATGGTTGGCAGTGAGGAGTCCTGGGACACGATGGTATCCTTCTGTGAAACAGTCGTCTCGTAGAAGGAGGCTGCGGAAAGGGAGAGGGAGATTTTATACACTCATTCGATCCGCAGAAGACATGCCAGGCGTCAGCGGAGGGCGGAAACGCCCTCTTACAGCCACCTGAAATGGCCACCCGAGGTCGTGGCACGTAGTGTTCCACGCGCGCCCCTCTTAGGCATCGCGGGGGGAATCAAACACCTCACTTCCAACACGAGATCGAGCACCGCAGATGCGTGCCGGCACTAGCCGGGGGTTGCGCAAGGATATAAAAATATAAAAGAAGGTAGGTTAGGCAGGGTAGGTAGATAGGTAGACTAGGTAGGTATGGTAAGTAGGTAGGGTTGACGGGAGTGAAGCTGCGGGCACAAAAATTGTACATGACATGACGCTCCCGTTAGCCCTACCTACCATACCTTCCCTATTTACCCCACCTACCTTACCTACCTACCCCACTACCTTACCTAACCTGCCTAACCTACCTTTTATTTTATATTTTTTGCTCCGTTACTACCTGCGAACCTACCTACCTACTTACCAGAGCACTCAAAGCCTATATATTGATATTTTTATTGTATTTTTAGTCAAATAAGAGCTATTTATAATCCGAGCTACTGACTGACAGCCTACTATAATGTAATATCAAAACAAAAAAGATTTTCAAAAACCCACCAAAACACCATTTTCGCGCTGGATATGAACTTAGCTGCCATATAATGAAATAAAGTAAAGTTCAAGAGCTTCCATATGACATATAATTCATCACTGTTGAACAATGTTGAAAAGTGGGCCCAAAATGACGCATGGTCCTTTAGAATCGTCGTTCTATTTCACCAACATTTCAAGCAAGCCCGAACCCGACCGGACCGAATGAAGTTCTATGTTGTGTTTTGTTTTAGAGATTCGTGTCACGAGCTCCTTCTGCCCATGCAGCTTTCCTGGTAACTCATAAACGGCACAAATATGTGGATGTCTCTACCTATTCTCAATATTTTTTTTTCTTTTTTTCCTTCTTTTAATTAGACTTTTTACAATGATTTCAATAATCTTTATAGCCCTTTGCTAAGAATAGTTACAGCACTGATAACAACATTTGTGCCACATGTTAAATTTAGTCTTGTTATATTTTTTTTTCCTTTGTATTATTATATTCTTTTACCGATTGTTTTGTGAATGTGTGAACATTGTAGGCCTTCTAGATTCCTAGATGCTTGTTAACATTTATTAACCCTTTATCTCGTTTCTATTATTGTATATTCGAAGATTGCACTAATGCTGTAACATGGAAATATTGTAAAAAAAACAATTTTTTAAAAAGAATAACCGTGGAGTTTCTTGCCGGTTCTTCTCCACAGAAAACGACCAACCCGAACCGTGCATCTTTTGTCGACGTTTTATAAGTGCCAGTGTAAACATTTGATTTAATTGATTTGATTTGATCTACCTAGTAAAATACGTAAAACTTCGGCAGTCTTAGTAAAACCTTGTCTCAATGTAGCTTAAAATTAACCTTACATGCGATGCACTATCACGCACCCCATGTAAATAGATGCCTTCGTAAATTAGTTGTGCACCTAGTTAACTGTTGTTTCTAAGTAACATTCGATACTTGTTGAACTTAGTTCAAGTTTCATCGACTTCACCTTGTTACCTTGTGTTGTATTTGTACCTTGTTAGGTACAAATTAATTGTTGATCTACATTGTTTATAATACCTAGCAATTCGAAATGCATATCTTGTACAACTATTGCATTGAGTTCGAATAGAGAATTATTGTCTTCTGTTTTGTCGAAGGGCAAATTGATTCTTATTTTCCTTACAAGAATAAGACTGTTTGGCCTTATTCCGGTCTTTTACCAACATTATGTTAACAAATAACAACGAAGGACCTATTTTTCTGACCTTTTCTGTTTATTATTTATGTTTGTTTATTAATTGGTAACGAAATAAGGAAACGAAAATAATGAACCATCTATATTAAGTTTTACTTATTTATAATATGGGGTTTTTTATATAGCAGATGGGAATCACATACAATTATTCCGTCAGTTGATAGTTATGCTAGTACAAATAATATAATTAATCGTGGGAAGAGTAGTTAATCTGGTAGTCTATTTTGTAACCCATTGTTCTGTTTCTTTTTTATAAAAACTTTATTATTAACAGAAATAAATTGTGTAACTTCTTCCTTATTGTGTGATGATAGCATTACAATTAACAATATTTTTGAAACGAAAAATGAGGGTCTATACCTAAAAATATTGTGGACTAGCGGGTAGTAGAGAATATTATTAAACCTACCACGTTTTTTCTTTCGTAGGATCCCATCATAGCGCATCGGTGTGAGACCCGCCCGCTTGAATTTATTTTCGCGCGCATTACTGCTTATTTTGCGATAACTCCTAGCTATCCATTTAAATTATTTAGTGTAAAGGATTATCACAACGTGCATGAAATGCTTAAGGTAAATTTCTGTAGGCCTATAAAAGAGGAACAATTCCACCATACATTGTTTTGTTATATCTCAAAGGCATTAGGCAGTGTTTTCGATGAAAGTGGAAGCTTTTAGTTGAAGGCTAGATTTTTGCCGAAATTTTCAACAATAATCGTCTTAATTCAACCAATTTTCACAAATTATACACCTTAACCTTCCTCATGAATCACTCTGTCTATTGGTGAAAACCGCAAGAAAATAAGTTCAATAGTTTTTGAGTGTATCGCGAACTGACAGACAGACAGACGCGGCGGGGGGGCTTTGTTTTATAAAAATATGTAGTGATAGTGATAGTGTTACCTTACAGCGTGTCAAAGAGTTTAACAAATACGCTTAGTCTGCTTTGAATGTAGTACTTAAAAAGGTCGAAAAGCTTATTCAAACCTTTAAAACAAAAACCCTCCTCAATAAAAATACATTCACAAATAATATTTCTCAACACTCAAATGGGAATTTAATTTAAAAACTCTGAATTAAATTCTAAATAAAGCGAAATCGGAAACGCATCAGCGGAGAGAAGGGTCTCTTTCCGTTTTTTCCGCGAAAGCGATTTAATAAGGCTCGTACTGTTAGTAATAACATGATATATAGCACAAAATGAAATGCCCGGCACATGTGTTCAGCCAGACGGGCCTTAATAAACTTCACAGCTAAACGAATTGCATGGAGTAATTGGTTGCAACGAATTAATACGAACACTTATTTAAACTACATTTTTAACATTTAAATTAAATGGATAAAACGTCCATTTGTGCAGTTTTGTTAAATTGGATATCAGCGTGTGTGAAATCCAGTATAATAAAATGTCAGTGGAATTTCTTTTTATTTAATACTAGCTGTTCCCCGCGGCTCCGCTTCCGTAGACTACCCCACAGGGCCCGTTTTCGGTATAAAAATGTAGCCTATGTTACTCAGAAATAATGTAGCTTTCTATTGGTGAAATAATTTTTTAAATCGGTCCAGTCGTTTCGGAGCCTATTCTGTACAAACAAACAAAAAATATTATTATAGATGAAGTTGCATTCGAAAAGATTTTATTTATAGTTTTTAATTGGTTAAGACATAATTGGTACTAACGAGTACTTAATTAAATAGGCAATGGGGTATCAAAGTTGGTTAATCTTTTGACTCTAGACATCATGGTTTAGTTTAGTTTGCTTTTCATAATATCTAATACCTTTAAACGAGCTATTTTTGTATATATTTTAATCTGAATCTCGGAAACGGCTTCAACGATTTTCATGAAATTTAGTATGCAGGGGGTTTCGGGGGCGATAAATCGATCTAGCTAGGTTTCATTTTTAGAAAACTTCGTTTTCTTTATTTTCACCCGAGCAGAGCTCGGTCGCCCCTACTAATAACCAAAAAGATATAATATGTGTTGTTCGATGTTTTTATTTGATTAACATAATTGGTACAAAGTAATTAAATGGGTGTAATGTGGTACCAATATTGTGGGTTATTCAATTTCAGTATCTTCACTCTCTAAACACAACATTTTAATTTAGATTGCTGTTCATAATAAAATAACTAAAAAGGCATAAGAATTTAAGTTTCGCTCGACACTTATATTCTTCAAAATTAATTTAAAAAAATGAAATGTTTTTATTTCACATAGGCCTACATGGGCACTTATAAAACGTCGACAAAAGGTGCACGGTTCGGGTTGGTCGTTTCCTGTGGAGAAGAACCGGCAAGAACCTCCACGGTTACTCTTTTAAAAAAAAAGTTAATTGCAGTCGGAGGATACGTCTGGTCTTGGTCGGCCAGCTCGCGAAGACGCATCCTCCGACTGCACAGCATGATTTTCTCCTTGTTTACGTCTTTTTAGTTTGCTTTTCAAGCAGTCGGGTTTTTTGATTTTTTTAATTAACTTTTTTTATTTATAACTTTTCAGTTATTTTTTTTTTCGAATTATGTACAGTTAAACATATAAGTGTTATATATTTTTGAAATCACCTCTTAAAATCCTTTATTTCGATACCACACGAAGAAAAAAAAATTTGGGCCCTCACAATATGGCGCCCAAGAACCGCCATTTTCCTATTTTCCAATTTTCATGTAGCCAGTGACAAAGACGAATCGATTGACGTAAGAACCATCAAAATCGGCCCACGTGTTTGGTCTCTAGAACGCCACATAGGAACATACATACATACATACATACATAAATACTTACATACATACATACATACTTACATACGTACATACATACATACATACTTATATACATACATAGACTGATAAACACATTACCCTCCTTCGGCAGTCGGGTAATTTTTTTTATTTTTTTTTACAATATTTCCATGTTACAGCTTAGATATGGGGATTAGACTGCTCAGAAGTGCTTCATTATTTTCTTTCTTTTTTACCTTATTTGAAAATAACTACATTGCAATGGCAATGACCAGGATTTCTTCAAGGTTATTATCATTGTGATTTCCCAAACCGACGTTTGTGACCGCATACTCAGACAATTTATTAATCGATTACAATTTGTTAAGACGAAGGCAACAATAATCTTACAAATTGATGTTATTAAAAGGTGTGTATTTTTCTCACTATTGCCATTTATGCATTTTTAGGGTTCCGTACCCAAAGGGTAAAAACGGGACCCTATTACTAAGACTTCGCGATCCGTCTGTTTGTCTGTCCGTCTGTCACCAGGCTGTATCTCATGAACCGACAGCTAAACCGGCAGCGAATGAGCTAGACAGTTGAAATTTTCACAGATGATGTATTTTTGTTGCCGCTATAACAACAAATACTAAAAACAGTATAAAATAAATATTTAATAGGGGCTCCCATACAATAAACTTGATATTTTTGCCGTTTTTTGCTCGATATGAATCGATATGAATGGGGGCTCCCATACAACAAACGTGATGTTTTTTGCAGTGTTTTGCGATAATGGTACGGAACCCTTCGTGTGCGAGTCCGACTCGCACTTGGCCGGTTTTTATTATTTTGAAGTAACTCACAAGTTTGAAGTTTTATGAAAACCTCGCTAAACCCGAGAAGGCTCGGTCTAAAGCTAACCTATGCAAAAAAGGTTCATTTGAATAAAACCACTTACATTACTTCAAAAAAAAATATCCGTTTCTCTTCAAAATTCTTCACTTGCTCTCAGATGGGGCCATGTTTAACATTCAGCCATCATATTTAGGCACACATAAAATTAGCGAAATAAAGTCGTAAGGTCAAATGTGCGGTAGACCTAAAAGTGCTAGAATGTGTAATGTAACATGTGTTACATTACGATGTTACATTACATCTGACATAACGTCAGTGGGGCCATGAAAGCCGACGCTTATCATTTGTACGCGACCAGAGTATCCAAGTTGTTAGTTGAAGGAGGCTTTTAGCAAAAATAAGCCGTTTTACGAAAGCCTCGTAGTTTTGTACCGTACAAATTATTTAAATGAGGACGTGATGAATTAGCCTCTCCTTATTTTTATCTCTGACGACAAGGACTATGTACCTACCTACTTCCGAAATACTGGGATTAAATATATAAATGGACAATCGTGTAAAAAATACATGATTTTAAATGAATGAAATGATAAGTTATGTAGTGGTGGCCCTGTGGTTAAGACTTCACCTCTCGTGCTTGGGGCGTGAGTTAGAATCCGCGCAAGTACCAATGTGACTCTTTCAAATTCATAATTATGTCCTAATGAAAAAAATCATCTGATTCTTTCCTTTGCGCAAAGAATCAGCATTGCCATTCAACGTGGCAATGCTACCAGTGTTCTGGGCCCGTTCCCGGATGACAGCGATGTGGAGGAGTACTCCGATGCCTAAGTGTACCTTTCTTTTTAACCGACTACCAAAAAAGGAGGAGGTTCTATGTTCGACATTATGTATGTTCTTTTTTTTTTTTTTTTTTTTTTTTTTTTTTATGTATGTTCACCGATATCTCCGTCAATTGTGGACCGATTTTGAAAATTCTTTTTTTGTTTGAAAGATTATATTCCGAAATTGGTCCCATTTTAATTTGGTGAAGATCTGATAAAGAACTTCGGCGATATACAACAGAACTCTTCAATAAATAACGGCAAATCTCTCGGGATTGCTGCAATCGCATGTCTGTTTATTGTTTATACTATTTAATAACATAACATCACGCCAGTACGCTCGAAAGGGGTATGCAGATCTCTCATTTCACCGGTTATATTCATTTTTCATGTTATTCGGGTAATCTATTCTGTCATTATAGGTACTTACTTAACTACTTCCCTATTAGGTAGGTACACCTAAAAAGTGAAAAATAAAAAGCTTTTTTACAAAAAAATACTACCGACTTCCAAATAAGAAAACTAGAAAGTGAAAAATAACTTTATTTTTGGAAGTCGGTGTCCATAACTTAAAAATTTGGTACCTACCAAAGACACCGACTTCCAAAAATAAAGTTATTTTTCACTTTCTAGTTTTCTTATTTGGAAGTCGGTAGTATTTTTTTGTAAAAAAGCTTTTTGTATATAGTGTTAGGTTTAGTATCATTACGCACAAAACGTTTTGGGGACACTTTCATTATGCGTACAGCTAAGGAGTGGAATTCCCTGGCGGAGTCTGTGTTTCCCGATAGCTACAATCTAGGGGTCTTTAAGTCAAGAGTGAATGGGTTTCTTCTAGGCAAGCGTGCTTCATCGTCGACCTCATCATCGCTTACCATCAGGTGAGATAGTGGTCAAGCGCAAGCCTATAGACAATAAAAAAAAAAAAAAATTGTATAGGTAGTTTACTTTTGTTTAGTGTTTAAGTATGTACATATTTATACCTTTGTTTTTCGAACCACAACACTAAATTGTACTTTCTAAGTTACCTCTAATCTGCGGATTAGAGGTGAATACATACGATATTTTTCTAATTCCGAAAGAAAAATAAACAAGGAGTGTGCACACAAGAATCCAGGAACGAACTATACCATTCCCCGTGGCTCTAACGCGCGCTCGTATCGGCTCCTTTCGCAATTCGCACCCGCGGTGGTACTCAAATAGATAATATTTTTCTAACTTCAGTTGCGAAGTTGGATTTATAACTCCTTCTTCAGTTACCAGTTAGTCCTTATTTAGTTTAAGTCAAGAGTGAATAGATTACATCTAGGCTAGCGTGCTTCACCGTAGCCCACATTATCGCTTACCATCAGGCGTGGCGTAGTGGTCAAACGCGAGAATATAGATTAAAAAAAACATCACCTATGTGGGCCCGTTTTTAGACTTTGTGAGCCGCTGAAACCGTTGTAATGTTCATGTAACAACAACAAAACCCTCTTTTTAGTCTGCATTATTATGCAACTTCGGAACCCTATTACTGCGCGTGGCCCGGCACGCACTTGGCCGGTTTTATTTTATGTTGTTTAGTAAGGTTCCTATAACGCCGGAATAGATTACCCGAATATCATGAAATTTGAACATAACCGGTGAAATGAGAGATCTGCGTACCCCTTAAGAGCGTACTGGCGTGATGTTATGTTATGAAATGGTATAAACAATAAACAGACATGCGATTGCAGAAATCCCGAGAGATTTGCCGTAATTTATTGAAGAGTTCTGTTGTATATCTTCAAAGTTCTTCATCAGATCTTCCCCAAACTAAAATGGGACCAATTTCGAAACATACTTTTTCAAACAAAAATAGAATTTTCAAAATCGGTCCAAAATTGACGGATATATGCGTGAACATACACAAAAAAAAAACATTCATAATGTCGAACATAGAACCTCCTCCTTTTTGGTAAGTCGGTTAAAAAGAAACGAAACTATCATCAACTCGACCAAACCAGAACAGTTAAAACAAACGACGGAAAACATCCCAATCCGTAGTTCACAAACTATATGCATTTAATAATTCACCAGAGATAACTCCTCTAATCTCGTATTATTCGTATCTTATCCTCCACTTAGGAAACTTGGGCGTAATAAAGATCCTGAACTGAATTGCTCTTAACGTCTCCCTGTCGCCTCTGTGCGTTATCACTAGTCCGCGAGGGAGTTGTATTTACCCTAACTGAGTTGTATTTACCCTTGTTACCCTAGCCGTGTTATTCATGAACGCGGTTTGAATAAAGATGAACGATTCACGTCGAACTACTTTCGAACCTTTACCAAGGTATCAACTTCGAAATCAGTTGCCGATGTAAGAGTTCGCTTCAGTAAAGAAGCAGGGATACACGGCTTGTTTGTGTACTAATTACTTAGTCATCATGTCCGTATCTATGTTTAGACATCTCAGTATTCGGTTTTCATCACAACTTTTGGTAGGTAAATTAATTATACGCAGAAAATTGAATAGGTTAAAGATATAAAGTAACGAATTGGGAATAATATCGAAAACATTTTATTTCGGAATGAACCTGTGTTTTCTAACGAAATTGCCTAAGATCGTATCATCTCATTATATTTTCCCATTCACTAAATAAAACTTATTATCTGAATACAATAAATCCATTCATTGTATCCTCTGATAAAACACCTCTATAATCCCGAACTGTGCGTGATCAGTGAAATGACTCTTCAGGGCGTGCTAAGCGAGAAATTATTGCCCCAAAGTATTTTAAGGAAAATAGAAAACAAAACCCTTCTGAGAGTTTTCTTTTCTCCCTTTTTATCGATAATTTTCTTTAAGTTTCGGTCTCAAGTATGTAATGAAGTAGAAAATTTATGGGCGCCGCGCCTAAGAACTTGTCCAGACAACGTAGTTTCACTGGCACGTACACAAACCGTGACAAAACTGGCACTTTGCTTAAATAAGCTACGGTAATGACATACTAATAGTAAATAAATGTTGACGTTTATATAATATGACTATTTTCTAAGCACTCATTACAGGCACTGTCGTGAGAAAGTTTAAATACGCACTTTCAATTTCATACAAGGAAAACTTATCGGCTCATTTTCATTTCCAATTCGTTCCTCGAGGGTGCGAGTAAGACAGTTAAACCTAGCTTTTTTTCTGAGGATTGAGTGGTATCTCAGCAGTGGTAACAGGACAAATACCGACGTAGGCACCCAGTAATATTCACGAGGCCACGAATAAAGATGAAGCCATTAAAGTGGGAGGAAAGCCGACAGGCGACACAACGCACTCCGTGTTGACTTTGAGATGCGGAAAATGAAAAGGAAAAGCGCCTTGTTTTGCGTGTAAATACGATTCGTTAGTAGATTCTTTTATGTAAATATTATTGTCGCTTTTTTTTTAGTTCTACGCCGATATCTGTTTATGTACTCCCGAGCAATTCATGGAGGAGTTTAGAATTTGCATTCCGTAAGAAAATTGTGTTCGCATAGGTGGAGCGTGAAATCGATAACAAACTTTGATGTGCTGAATACATATTTTTATTTATTATTCTTATGTATAAGTAGGAATTTACATGAAAATATCAAAAGATCAATTTCAATACCAGTAAGATTATTAAGATATGTTCTCGTACTCTACTTTACAAAATTAACGCAAATCTTTAATGTGCCCAGGAATTAACCGTACCCACCCAAGCGACAATTTCACTATTCAAAGTTACAGAAATCACAGAATGGTTTCCCAACTGAGATTTGCGGAAGTCGAAACTATGCGCCTACTGGTCCGGTAATGTTGAAACAAGTGAAACGTACCGACTGTTTACGGTCTACCTCTTCGCAAGTTAGTATCTTAGCGGGCGACCGTAACGTGCACGCGGCGCACACTAAAACTCTGGCAACTCTCATTTATCATGAGAGATGAGAGGCATAAGTAGCTGTAAAAGTGTTGCCAGCGCGCCCAGTTAAAGTCCACCATACTGTTTTTTTTCATAAACGAGGATTGATGTGCCAGGTGCTACTATTTTATACTTTTATGTTGCTGACGACTTTGTGGACGTCAAATGAAATCAAACCGTGTGGAATAGTCTTTACGGTAGTTTATAATATGCCTGATAGATGAGCGGGTTTTTTACGCGGAGTTAGCGTTTGTAAAAAGTACGGTGACAGCTGTTATGCCGTTTAGACGAAGAGTAAATAGCCTTCATCGATGACATCATCAGTATTAAAATTGATCTAAAAAATCCTACTATATTCTAAAGCATAAATGAAAGTTGCCGTTGATTACAAACTCTCCTGAAAGTATGATTCCAGCCAGACAATAGACATGTTATTATTATGTCTGGAATAGCTAGACTGAGACAAAACGAACCATACTAAAAGGTCAGGGTCAGTTATTTCAGCAAATTACTTTTATCGTTACTATATAAACATATTTTATCAGAACAGACCTTTACGTTATCTACATTTCTATCTATATTTGATTTGGCCTTATTTTTGAATTCGAGTACTCCATTTCTATCATAATAATTGGCATGAAAATTCGTCGTATTAAATAAAGTAAGTCAGTCAGTATTTGCCATTTGGAGAAAAGTCCCTGTTTTCCCTGGAATGTTTGTTGCGATACCCAATTATGGTGTTTACATTTATTGCGTATGATCCTGCCTGACATTAAAATGATTGCCCATTTCCGTCCTTCAGAAGTCTTAAATGAATACGTATAATAATATTTACATTTTTATTGATATTTTATTTGTTTTGGGCATTTTTAGTACGTTTACTCTAGGTATCTTTGTTGTTGTTGATTACATTAATTAATATGTAGATTAGTTAGACTGAGCATGTTTAATCAGAAATAAATAAAGCTTTTATTTTGTATTACAAAGTTATGGTTCAATATTCATGAAGAGCAGTTGTGATCCAGTGGTATCGGCCGCGACTTACAAGTTGTTGGTCGTGGTTTCGAGCCCAGGCAGGTGCTTTACTTTATGTAAATTATTTCATCACCACTGCTCTCAAAACGGTGAAGGAAAAAATTGTGAGGAAACCGGCATGTTCTAGAACCAAAAAACAATTCGAAGACATGTGACATCCACCAACCCGCACTAGGCCCGCGTGGTGTCCATTGCCTCTCACAGAGTCAAAGTAGGCCTGTGTCCCAGCAGTGGGAACATTAATAGGCTGATGATGTGTGGTTCAATATCTGATTTCAACATTGTGTTAATCCCAGTACAGTCACATTTCGGCCACCATGCATATACCCTGCAAACTATAGCCTGCAATTCCACAAGCTCCCCGTAAAACGCCAGTATCTCATGAATGACTAATCAAAAGATAACAGTTTTAAGTCGTCATCCGCGTTTCATTGCAGCACCAGCTTTTATACAGCCGGTAACTAATAAGGGCTCCCTCGCAATCGCATTTTGTTTTTATTTTTAACAAAGCAGTCACGTCTGGGCAGACCGTTTCCTCTAAATTTATTTTTAGCTTTCGTATTCAAAGCACCTAAAAATTATTTTAATGACTATTTTAATATTACTCAGGCACCTTATTATGCAATTGAACTTTTTTTAATGAGAAATGTGAAAATGACGGTGAAGTTACGTGCTTAGAAGATATGTGTTAAATAGCTAAGGATACGATGTATAAGACATTGTTGAGCAAGTCTGGATAACTTCAAATCAAAGTTTGTTGGTGTCTCACGCGGGGAACTTCAACATTGTTTGCGCCGAACACGTCAACTAAAATAACATGATCAACATATTATTTTTCCTATTAATATGTATGACTATTAACCCCCAACCACATTAGCCCCCAGTCGGCGTTTTCCTTGGTCAGACTTAATATTTTCATCTTTATTCAAAGAGGCCTATGAATAAAACAGGGCACACTTGTGGGGACGCCGACGCCGCCGACTCACCGACGTCGCAAGATGTTCCTCCTTCGCAACTTTATTCATTTTATTGTTAAACTTAATTAAAATAGAGGTAAACGAAAAACAGGGCACGAATCTGACAAGCCGCTGTCACTGGGTGCGTAATATCTCTGGAATCAAGGAAATAAACAATGAACTTTGACATGTTTCCATATAAGCTTTCACGTATTTCGTGAAGACGACATAAAATGACAACATAAAACGAGGCTCAGATAAATAAGGAAATGTCTGGAACGCTTAGGGCGACCGTGTTTTTGACAGCGATCACTTGTCAAACTCTACTGCATTTTCTTTAATAAACCCCCCGAGCAGGCCCCCGGCTAATAATTCGCTTCAGATTAATACTGAGAGAACATTTGATTCAATAATAAACTTCATAGAGAAGAAATAATAGGGGCACTTAAAGTCAATGCATTTCAAAATTGGGTGTAGTGATGACAAAGGCGCGTTGACTTTATTATTGGATAGCATTGTACACGTGTGATGTGCGGAGCCCGAGGCGTCAATACTCCACCCCAATAAATAAGAAGTGGCTGAGTTGCGAACACAATTTAACTTGAAATAAAATTTTGCTACCCCTGGCAGTGAATGGGTAGTATATGGTTCGGAAGGGAAGGGCGCCTTCGCCTATCTTACGTTATATCGCTTCGGGTACACCTCGTAAGTTTCCGATTCTCTGACTTCTTTGTGTTTTATGTGCCTAATGATATGAGTAAAGTTACGAATGGGATTAAAGTTAAATGGAGTTTGGCTGTTGCCAATCTTATTATGTCCGCGATTTTGCGTATAAAAATGCGATTGAGGTAAACAACGGGTGTTTCTTTTATGTGCCTTTCTTATTCAAGACCACGTGTAGTTTTTGGATGATCTTGGTTTTAATTTATACGTCATTTTCATCACAATACATGTTATCCTTTTGTTCTTCAATATAGTCTCTCTATGGCTCTAGTTGTTTTGTGTAATAAAACTTGCCATTGCACAAAATATTCTACCAATTGGTAGAATATTTTGTGCAATGGCAAGTTTTGAAATTGAAATTGTCATTTGAAATTTCAAATGACATTACCAACAGTACCAAAACATTAAATCCGACCGCATCCCAGCATCTCCACAAAATTAACCCCGACACATTTCACCGCAAGCTTATTCTGTATCCCATAAAAAAATAAAATCGTTTCGTTCGAGATCCTATCACGATTGTAATAACGATTCACTATGCGCAAACAAAGGATCGTGTGTAAGCTTCATATCAATTTCACGCAAGTTGTTCGAAACGCCTTGAACAAACAGCGCGTCTTCGGGACTGTGGGAATCGACAGCAGCGATACTTGGCGCCTTAGCCCTCACCTACAGCGTGTTTACTTCGTCCACAACATCCCACGTTCCTTGTTTATTTCCTGAATCTCAAGTAATGATTAGGGCAAAACACTTCAGGATAGTGCTGACCTTTTTATTGTTATTAGTTGTTTCTTGTCAGTTTGCGCACTGTTGGTAATTATCTTTATGGACGTCCAAAACAAACAGATCTAGTTCTTGAAAACTGTCATAAATACTGACAACTACCGTAATTTTACATCGTTGACCACAAATAGATCAAGATATCGATCTTATTATCAAAATATGAATTATATTATCTACTTTCAGTTCAATGCTGTCGTACTTCGGCAAAAGAGATTACGAATCAGAATTCGATTTTTTTACTGCAGGACTCTACACCTACATTTTTATGACCTGATACATGAATGAAATAACCATAAAGATCATACACACAAGCCACGTGACTGTAAGTCAAACAAAAGATATAAAATGAGCTGTATCCAATGAATTTTTATACGGAATCGAGTTCACTTCCATGGTTCGCGTATATCGGTAGCCTACTCTATTGTATTGTCTCTTCCTACGTTTTATAGCCTTCCACAAGTTTTACATACATTCCGTTGTTCAATTCTAGATATAAAAGATAAAATACTGGCAACACGAAATTCTGTTTGTTAAAAAACTTTAGTACGTTTCTTTTTTAAACCGCTTTTGGCAACTGTCAAACTTTGCGGCTATCATTTTTGATGCGACACTATTCCATTATTGACTGCCAGCGCGCCAACTTTTCTTAATTATACCAGGATGTTGCAGCATCATTACGTAAAAATACCACAGCATCACTCCCTTGAAAAATACCCATAATTTCACTGGAAATACAATGTATTATGAGTAAATAATACAGAGAGGTTATTCATCGTCCGGATGGTTAGCGGACAACATGTTTATTTTGAACGCTATACCTAATGAAGTGAAAGAAAATGATGGATGGCATGAGAACAGCCCGGACAGAGGTATTATGCGCAATATTTCTATAGCAAATCTTTATGAACAACAATACTGTGGATTTACTGGGTAAATACTTTGGGTATTTTGTGAGACAAAATTGGGAGGTCTTTTTCACTCTAAAAAGGGTTGGAGGCTGTTGCTTCGTCTAGATTAGATGAGCTGTTATATTTAACCTAAAATGATGAAGTGTTGCCTCCTACTACACATAGGTAGTCGATACCGAAAGAGCCCGATTTTTTTTTTTAAATTAAATACCTTTTAAATAAGTGGGACCCGGGTAGCAAAAAAATATACCTTCAAAATAATAACAAACTACAGTTCCATTGAGGGCCGCAATACAATAAACCTCCTTTTTAATAAAGTTAAAAATAGGTTTATTCTATTGGGAACACAAAATTATTATGTAAGTGGGCCAAATTTTCGTCGATTCATTGTCCATTCGGTTCGCTACAGATTTCGAAGTGTAGCGCTGTGCCAAATGCCATTTATTTACGTTGTTTTGTTTTTTTTTTATCTTGTTAATCCAGCTACATTTGTGGCTGGCAACACTGCGTTTTTTATGCAGGAATCCTTAATAGAGGCGAAGTGAAGTGTTTGACTTTTAAAAATGGAACGGATGGAATGGTTCCCGGGTAAAATATGGAGGGAATGTTAATACGAGATGTTGATGTCATCATCCAATTTTTCTTGCGTATATTTTACTTGATGTGACGTCATATTTTTGGTCGTGTTTTAGATTATGAGTGGGAAATTATTTACTGCGAACGTATTTTTGAAGCTGACAGTTTGACATCAAAAGCAGTAGATATTTGCATGCATGGTCAAGAGAATATTATTTTCCTTATAATATAATAATATAATGCGATATGAGCTAGAGAATTCAATTTAAAATTGCCACTTATTTCGTAGTATTTATTATATTAACTATTTCCCAAACAATATTAATATCATGTTTCAGTGTTACGAGTATTAAACAGGAACCTGCGGGACTTAAAGTCTCACATTCGTTGAATCGTTGTTGGTTTAATTAACGTTTCCTACAATGTCACCATTAAGTCGGTGCTGTCTGGTCGCGACTCTAACAATGCCAGCAATGAGCCTTTGTTTGCAAGTCCGTTGTTTAGAATCCTCCGTGTTACTGCGAATACGGAACACGAAATGCTCTATTATACTTCGAAGTACACTGCGGCGTAAGTATAACAACATTGACGGGTGTTGTGCAAACGTCTACGGGGAAGCGACAATGGAACGCAACTCGACACCGAATCTTCTATTGTCGTTGGGTGCTAGTATGCCAGTAGAGTTGCTCGACTCAATTTCGCGATGATAATTGGAATCGCGCCGATATTCCCGTGTGCCGTTCGCCTTTTGTTATCTGTGAATTATGAGTTTATAGCCAATTATGAGTGAAACAACAAACCCCGGGTATATTAACACTTGCCAAATGACGTTTTGTTGTTTTAGTTCATTGTTATAGAGCTTTTGGGCGAAATTATGTAACGCTGCATAGGTAGGCTGATTAAAATGAATAAATTCCGCGCGCAGTAGAGCAGATAGGACGGGTCACTGGCTCTTGTTTTGGTAGCAAATAATAATTCAGGTTTTAGAATTATTTAATCTCTAAAACTAGTGTCAATGGAGATATCAAAACACAAACATTGCAATCTTAAAACCGGAACGCCTCAATGCCCTTATTATTTAAACTTATAATCAAACTTTTAATCACTACAACGAAGAAGTATCGGCTAATTTACCATCGCGAGTGCAGAAATCAATTGCACAGTAGCACTTAAATCTCGAGTGGATTTTCTGGAACGACAGTGGATTACTTAACTGGCTAGTGGACTGGTTTGTAAAGGAAGCATGGCCATTGTTCATGGTTGACTACTAACTTTTGTACTTGGAAAATACGTGAGAGAGAAAAGCGACGCCATGCTAGGTGATATTTTGAAATTGGAACGATTAAAAAAAAGGAATGTGGGATATGTCGTATTTTTAACAGACTGCCCAAAATGGAGGAGGTTCAAAAACATGAAGTTTGACTGTACGTCTTCATCATCATCATCATCATATCAGCCGAAAGACGTCCACTGCTGGACAAAGGTCTCCCCCAAGCGTCGCCACATTGACCGGTCCCGTGCGTCTCGCAACCAGCGGATCCCCGCAACCTTCACCAGGTCATCGGTCCACCTAGTGGGAAGCCTTCCAACGCAACGTCTTCTTCTTCATCGTCTTCTTCCATCTTCTTCTACTGTACGTCTTATTTCGACGAAATTCGATGAAATAGGTTTCTAAGCTAATAATTCGCAGCCACGAAAATTGTAGACAATTCTGACATTTGTCAGTGTCACGACTGTCTCATCTTTTCATCATTGTATCGCCTCGCTTCGCAACACCTTCGCTATCTACTTAGGACAATGGATAACTGAAAAAGCACTTAAAAGTTAAAAGACATGTTCGAGGTGGCGTTTCGCTAACCGTTGTTCTGACACAACAATGGCAGCAGTAAAAGGCTTTAGAGATACCTCCTTGATTAGGAAATCGACACTAAGTTTTTCACTTAGTACCTATAGGCAGAGGTATTATTATCGAGAGTTACTGCACTTAGGTGTAAGTTGATTGCATTTACATGTTTGATGTCTTGGTTGCTCTTATAAGTGTCTATATCGGAATATATATCCAGCCATTTAATTTAGTTTTGTCAGTTCAAAAACTTATCATTTAGTGTGTGTCCTAATGCGTTACCGATTCGATTTCTTAGAACAGTCGACTTTAGTTACGAAGACATTTTAATCGATTAAACACATTAATAAAGATTGATTTTTGAATGCCCCCAACAGAGAGGAGGCCTGTGTCCCAGCAGTGGGAACATTAATAGGCTAATGATGTGATGTGATGTGTGTTGAATGTTGGTTAAAAAATAAAGGTTGTCTTGAAAATATCACTTTTAGCGATAAGGCCGCCCATTGTGTCACCCAGTGTAACTTATATGGTGTACATAATAAAGAGTATTCTATTATATTCTATGCTATTCTATTAATATTTTACTTTGATATTTTTTGTATTGTTATATAAACATGTCCGGGCGGTTAAATGACTATGTTTTATGTATTAAAATAAACTGTTACATCTTGTATATTTTTTTCTATTATATGCACTAGCTTCAGCCAGCGGCTTCGCCCGCGTGATTATCGAAAATTATCTCGAGGGAACATATTCTCGGGATAAAAAGTATCCTATGTGCTATTCCTGACTATAATCTATCTCTGTACCAAATTTAATCTAGATCCGTTCAGCCGTTTGAGCGTGAAGAAGTAACAAACATACAAACACACACTCACAAACTTTCTCCTTTATAATATTAGTGTGATATTCTATATCCAATATTACTTTTTCAATATTTAACTTTAATTACATATCTTATTGATAGTTTTATTAATATTTTTTTATGTTAATAAAATGAAAATATTTACTATACACTGCCATATTAACTAGGTACATATTACATAATCCGATTTATCTGTGAAGTTTAATTTTATTAATCGGACTGAAGAGCACATCGCTTCACTATTGTCCATGAAGTATTGCGTTTTATTATCTTTGGTTGCTTAGAGCATTTAAATGCTCTAAGTTCGGTTTCTATTCATAAATAGAGACCTTCATAGGCGTGCTTATGGCAAATGGAAAATAAATGTTTAGATGAAATATAGGTGTATATAAATGTTTCTTCTTCATTGCGAAAAAAATCCTCTTAATAGGTATGTAACGATGTAAATAAAACATTTTAATTTAATAAGAAAACCTTGAAAAATAACAGTCAAGTAAAGATTATTCTTTCTCTTAGAATCGACAACTTTTAAGAATGCAGATGTACTTACGGTTTTGTATCTTAAAGCATACCTTCTTCTTAGCGTGTCGATGACAAACAGACTCTTTTTAGTTAAATACTTTGCCTGGCCCGAAAAATAAACCCTTTCTTTTCCCTGGAAGGGCAAAAGAATACCTGACGAAGGAATTATTAAAAGATTTGAAGTCTCACAAAAAGAAAGAAAATTCTCGTTTAAATAACCAATTATTAAACCTAATTGGTGAAAAAGCTCCCCGTAACCATTAAAAAGTTACCTACCGTGCTAATTTTTATCTTCTTGTGTAACTCAACAAAAACATCCCGAACAAAGTCTTATCGAGCTAAATAAATCATAATAGCCTCTGCTTCGCTATCTGATAACAAACTTGCTCCTTCAGATTCGCTCTTAGTTTTATTACTCGAACATAGATCTAAGAATTTGCATTTATATGTTTGAATACATATATCTTTGTCAGTTTCTATATCTGAATCTAGGGGGAGTAGTTGATGGCTGTAGTTTTTCAAGTATCGATATGTAACTCTAATTTTATTCATTTTATTTTATTGTAAAGATAAAAGATAACTTACTTGTAAAAGATGAGGAAGGGTGATTGATTTTAGCAGTCTATGTATGTAGGTATGTATGTTTGTATTTGCATTCGTCCCTCCGTAGCTCCTAAACTATTCATGAAATCGATTCGGTATTATGGCCCGGATAAAATAGGCTAAAAACAAAAATACCATAGTCGGATTACAGTTTTTAATCAAACTTTTTGTTTTATCAGAAACAATGGCCTGCTTGTTTTTTGCATTTTATGTTTATTTTAAACTGAGAAACAAATGAAAACATTGCATAAATTACAACACCGATCCGTGCAGCAAAAAAAAGCAATTTCCCCATTTGGAAACAGATCACCTATCTAACCGGAAAAGACAAAAGACAACCGCAGAAAAAAAACTCCAAAACCGTAACACAGCATTCTAACGAAATAAATAAAATGGTCCACTGGTTCGCTTAAATTGGCCTAATTTTTCCACCCCCGACCTCAAATAGATAATGTTTAAAATAAAAGGAATGGGAGGGTGCTAGAGACGAGTGAAAGGGCTTATCTAGTTGCTTGCCAGTTGTGGTATCGGACTGAACATTCTACAACCGGCTTATACTCTCCATAAATATTTCTTGCAAGACATTTGCATTTTAAATTGTCGAACGATTCCATTTTCTGATAAAACGCTTTGCTGATTTGGTGTCGTGATGTTTATTTGCAGTGGATTAAAGCAAGTGGCAGTGGATTAAACTTATATTTATGTTGTGAAGTTGTTTGAACTACACACTATACATTTCAAACTTCGAAGAAGACATATAAAACTGTGTACTTACTTAATAGAAATTACTTTTAGTTGTGGCCGTTTGTGGGACATAAGTAATCTGTTGTCTGTAAAAAGTCAGCTTAATAAAAGCTTTTCAATTAGGGAAGCCATTTTTTCTTTTATTTTGTATATCTAATCAAGAAGTAAAAGAGATTGAGCTACTTGAAGCGTCCTACGCAAACCCCAGACGGAATGAAATCGTTTACCCTGAAGATATTTTTATCTCTCATCGTATTACGCGACCCTTTGCCGGTTTTAAACGTGACTCAATTTGTCTCGGCTTAATTGAAACCAAAATTGTTCATACGTCGGTATTTTCAAAGTTGTCTTAATTTCTCACGAAGTGACGGTCGCACGAAGTCCCTGTCGACAAGAGGATTACTAGAATGTAAGCCTCGTAGCAACTGTTAGAGGTTACGACCCACATTTCGTAATAGTCTTGGCGATCAACCGACTGAAACTCATATCAAGGATTAAGTGCCACGGATGTCGAGATCGATCTCGCCTCAAAATGGCCCCTAAATCATTAAGTCAAAGCCTATGTTAAACTGAGATTAGAGATTAATAATATCCTTGGGGTTTCACGTTCCTGTCAGTTCCATTCCAATTTGAGTTGAAATGGGAAAAGCAAACATTTATTCGAGGGAAATTACAATCTGTTCAGAGGATTTAATAAAGAAATTGCCCCTGCAATTACGTGATAAGTGGCGGGAAGAATGCCTACTGAATAGTGTTCTTCCTTGTTCTTTAGACTCATATAAATTATACGTAATTAGATAAGTTTATGCGAGAGCTAGCGCACAATGGTCTCCACTCCTCCTCTCTGGGAGCGAGGCATTGCGTTATCGCATATATTCGCAATAATTTTGGGTGTCCCCCACCTCGAAGCCGTTAAGGCGTATATATTCCCCAATTTTAACGCAGTACTGGCCGTGCGCCCGCTCGGAGCCAGAATATCAATATTGAACCTCCTTTTGGACAGTTTTGTTTGCTAAACATTCTTTGATTTACTGCTATTTCAGTTATGAAGAAATGCAAGCCATAATTTTTTTCTGTGTAAAAATATTTTCAAACATTCAAGTCGTTTTGGTGGAGTATCCAAAAGTAGTGAAAAATATCGTTTTGTTAATTATTTTTTTAAAGCAAAACTATTAATTATACAAAAAAACCATGTTTCACCAATAATGTCCATGAATCAATATTTAAAAAAAAAAATACCTTTAACCTAGCCGTTATTAAAGAGTATAGAAAGTAGCCACTCAGAGAAAGCCTTGCGTGGAAATAAAATTTTGTTGGATCGGACATCTAGATGTTCCCTTTTATTACTTGGCCTTCAACGTGGCAACAGGAGATTTATTTTACTGTGGCGTACGTATTTATGTACATTGTACATATATAAAAACGTGATATTTGAAGTAATATCCTCAAAGTGACAAGGAGATTCGCACGCGCGTGATGCGAAACGCTCACTGTTTCTCGACGACTAGAGAATACCAACACATTCCGATACGTGTCGCCTACTTCAAAGCCTTTACACTGTCTGCCAATATCTCGGTATCACAGACGCAATTTAGATAAGTAAAAAACAAAACTACAGTTTGTAATCTGTTTGTACGTCGAAAAAGGAATAGAATATGCTACGCAACCATATATTTATTTCAGATATGATTTGCTGAATAAATAACGGAACATAATGTTGGACGCGGTTCAAAATCTTACAAAGCAACTATTGATGGCGACCATTATAAAGAATAATAAAGTATGACGTCAAGTTCCATTCGTTAATAACCATGTCAGGAACCGCGCAGATTCTTTTGGCACAACAATAAATCTAATGATAGATGATCATTCGACTTGAGCGCCATCTTTTTTTTTCATTTTCGGTAATACCCTCTCCATGTTTTCCGACATCCTTACTTCATTGTGGATGTGCCAAGATAAGGCCTCTTCCCGTTACATTATTTCAGGCCCGTTGACACTCCCAAAGTGAGCACTCTGTATATTTACTGCGTCACGCACCTGAGATAAGTTAATATCGCGGCATTACTCGCGACCGCCTCGTCCTCGGCCGTAATATATTCCCGAGTAATTGTTCTACAAGACCCTACTCACTGCTATTCTATGAAGTGTAAAGGGTTCTAGATTTATAGAGCAAGTTGAAACCATTGGAACCTGCTTTCAACACTATCTGCCGCGATAAAATCTTCTTAATTACTTTGAACAAAGTACGTCGCCTCGATAAGACAATTAAAGAAATTCTTTGGATGCTCTCATAATTTTTGTTTTTAAATTCGGTTGTTAAAGAGTAACGGAGCGTGACGAGTTTTTAAGTAAGGGCCACCGGTGGCTCGGAAACTTCTCGATCTCTCGTCTTCAAGTATAATTTTATAATTTGTTCTTACTTCTTTGATCCACTTATTTGTAATCGCGTTCTCTTACCTGCAAAAAAGAAACAGATTTATCATGAGAAATTGTTACAATTATGTTACGGAAAATCATTTTCCGATAATTTTTTATTTAAAGAAAAAGTAGCTGTTATATTGTTTCCATTGACCAATTTCTTGAAAAAGCAAGGCAAGTCTCATATCTGGGACTTTCTTTATATCTGGGAGTTCAACGACCCGCAACGAAAACTACAAACACAAAACAATCACCTAAACATCTACAACGCTAAAATTAGTTCAAATTTAAACAAAAGTACGAACTGATAAAACTCTTGCCCTATATTAGTCTCCTGCGAGTCGGGGCAGTCTCATTCCGCAACTTCGGCCCATAAAAGTTAAGGGCACATTACGCCAAGTAATAAGCGAACAACGGACCCCTAAATTGGCCAAGCAGGTCCGACTTCTGATCTATTCACTATTCTCTATTTGTTGGCCGCACCGCTGAGGTTACCCCTTTAATTACACCTACATGTGGCAGTAATTAATTCCATTGTTTAGGTGTGCAAATGTTTGAGTTTTTGCCATGAGTCAGGGTTACCGGGTTTTTTATTTTACATGTAATTTGGTGTGCAATAAAAACGTGTCGTTATGTACGAAGACGTGTGAAAGATAAAGCCCGGGCTCGAGCAATACTCGAGCATCGTAAACTTCTCAATTCAGAGCAGTTTAACTTTTGCAATAAACTGGCGACTGCTGTGGGGACTTTGTTCGCATTTGTAGTATCAACCATAGGTTTATTGAAGTGTGTTAGTACATTGTATCTTTACAATCGAATGTTTATCAATCATCGGGCAGGATTGAATGCTTCTTCGAATGTGTTGACAACTTGACGTTTGATCATTCAAAGTTTGAATGGGCCTTTGAATAGATGGTTTATCAATAACTGTGTGTGTTATAGGCTTTTCAAATACCAGCAAGTACTTATTTTTTATATTAACACTAGCGGACGCCTGGCGTTTTCACCCGCGTAATTCCCGTTCCCGTGGGAATACAGGGATAAAAAAGTAGCCTATGTCACCCGGGGATAGTGTAGCTTCCCAACCGTGAAAGAATTTTTGAAATTGGTCAAGTAGTTTTTACGTTTATTCGTTAAATACAAAAATAAAGCACAAAGGCCATCGAAGTCATAACTTCATCAACTGGTAACCCCTTTTTTAAGGTATTTTAATAGATGAGAAAGAAAATTTGGTTCAAATAAATCTCACTAGATGGCGCGATATGTACCTCCATCTGTTATTGAATGTGCGTAAAATTAACATTTTCTGGAATTGAACACAACAATTTTATGTTCTTGTTTAATTAACTCTCCTAAGTACAAAATTATGGAATATTGGGCTCTTAATTCACATTTCAAAGATTATTAGACGGAGCATTTAAAATTGATGCCAATAGATGGCGCATTTTAAATTTCTGAGGCATTCCACTCGATTATTAAAGTTTGCATTTTAACACATTTTGGTGCAAAAAAAATCTGTAAAAATGTGCAAATAAATACTAGTAAAAAAAAACCTTCACTATATTTAAAGGAAAAAAACATTTACGAACCTAGTAAACCCTAGTAACCCTTTTACTTGCAAGTCGCTGCTAACACCATCTATCTATCACCGTGAAACAGAACCGAATGCGTTCGATGTACAAAAAATTGCCAGAATAAGCAGTCGAAAAACGCTAGTTACGTCGGCACGGTTTCTTTGTATGGGATGAGGTATCTGTATGCTAGTATTATATTATCTGTGGTAGTAGATACTCTATTGATATAGCTAACTGTACTGTACCTACCTCACAGACGTTTTGTAAATACTAAATTGATCCCTGTATCAAACTGTAGGCAACTTTTAATGACACTGTCTTTAACTTCGACACCTAAAAGCGAACCCATAATGCCGAGACCAAAAGCCTATTAAGAAAATTGCCGTTCGGACACAAAATTAACGGTCCCTCAATGTTATTAATTTACCTGGGAGAAACATTAATCTCTTTCAAATTTCCGCATTATCTTCTGTTTTAAGACGAGGGTATTGACGCGCTGTGATGACAGTCACCAAGTCTCTGAACACAGTTTTGTTAAAAGGCTAAGTATATATGATGAAACATTGAGAATTTGTTGGTAGTTCAAGAAATATCATGGTTAAATTAAATTAACCTTTCATCCGGAACCATCTTCCATTTGAAGTTAAACCACGTCAGGCGTTTGTAGTAGTGGAGAAGTTCTAACATTAAAAAATGTTGGTCCAGCAGTGTCACATGTGTTTACACTGCAAACTTCTGGACATCCCTTCTTCGTCGTATCGATGATAGCAAAGGACATGGCTAAACAACTGCCCTTAGCACGTCTAGAAATTTCTCACTAGCTCGTAACATTCAAATATTCATTAATGAATTATTACAGTTTTATTATTCTTCTAGAACTTTCGAGAATTAATCAAATAATTAAAAGTTTTTTCATGTTTTTGTTTGACAAGAAGAACATAAGATTCCGTTCTACGAAAAATTGTAGTCAATAAACCTACTTTTAAATACATTTGCGTAAGTCAAAACGAACAGTATTCATTATTATTTAATATTGTTCCTATCGCAATACATCTCAAATATTCATTAATGAATTATAACAGTTTTATTATTCTTCTAGAACTTTCGTGATTTAATCAAATAATTAAAAGATTTTTCATGTTTTTGTTTGACAAGAAGAACATAAGCTTCCGTTCTACGAAAAATTGTAGTCAATAAACCTACTTTTAAAGACATTTGCGTAAATCGAAACGAACAGTATTCATTATTATTTATTTGTGTCACAATACATCTTAAAACCTTAGAGATTATCTGATTTCTAGAAATTATTGGCAAAATCTGGAAAGCAACGGCGCTTAAATAGTGCTGACACTAAAAAGTTCGATTCGATTAGAACCAAATAAAAATAAACATGTTGGGGGTGTCATGGGAACTCACTTTGAACGAAGTACCTTTCGCCGGGTATTATGTATACAGAGCCAACTAGTATGGTCTTAAGTTTCAATTGCGTATTGATTCATCATGAGATGCATAAACTGTGGTGTAGCAACAAATGAAAGATCTTCAAATGACAGGCGGGACCAACGGCTTAACTAGCTTTCCAAGACACGAAGGAAACTCGCTATGTAAAGATGGAACCACGGAATGATCTCGGCTAGCGTTGCTTAACCTTGAAGATCGACCTGTGCGTCTGTTATTATTAAGCCACGAGCTCCTCTGAACGCCTTAATAAAGTATCATAGCAAAATCTTATTCTTTTACAAGTTTGTATACCTATTAATGTAGGCGTTTCTACGATTTTATTTTCAGGATTATGACGATATAAAAAGTGTCTATAACTTTTTTCATACGAAATACTCATATTCAGCTATTCAGAATTACATATTACTAGTTAAAATGTCTATTCATTGCTAGGGCAGTCGTCCATACTTTATTTAGCCATGTCCTTTAAATATTTTTTACCAGTATTCAGCCACGCCAACAGCGTTGTCATTTGCCTCACAAAGGTTTTTTAAAGTGCAGGTGTTGTTGCACAGAGAGCACGACAAAAGGTGAGTCATTGTTTGGGACCTGGCTCCGCAATCGCACTGTGGGTCATTGGAGTAGCCCCATCTAACTAGGTTGTGCCTGCAGCGACCCACCTATGAAAGTAATCTACAAGAAAACACCAACAACACCCTTCAACAGCAGCAGCAACATCCTTAATTTATTGTTGCTTTGCGGCGAAAATCAATTTGTTATCAACCATAGCAAAACAAATTCCTAACCAGCTGTCCTCAATGCCGCTTACCTACACCGCACCTGACTCAATCGAAACTAAATCAAACAATCTAATACCTAATTCGCAAGGTGTTCAATAAGCAATACAAACGTCTACAGGCACAGGTACTGCGTTGGTAAGACCTAGTGTCCCACATTGTACTGCACTTTCGATGCAGTGTCGCAACCAGCCGCATAGCTGCGGTCTGCGTAGCCCCTGCCTAATGCCGCAAGACACCGTTATTATGTGGATGAAGTTAGCTATATATTTGTACTAGCTGTTGCCCGCGACTACTTCCACGTGGTTATGAAGATATAAAGTTTTATGATGTTTAACGCAAACAATTTTTATATCTCAGTCAACAAAAATGCCTACCAATTAGAAAAAAAATATAGAGGATTTTATTTTTGTAAAACCTCTGTTTACACCACATTTTTAGTTTTTGAATTTGATTTCGATAATTCAGTCTATAGTTTTACAGAAAACATTGGT
The DNA here is from genome assembly GCA_945859665.1 of Anorthoa munda. NCBI lineage: Eukaryota > Metazoa > Arthropoda > Insecta > Lepidoptera > Noctuidae > Anorthoa > Anorthoa munda. Next base: position 2,424,301 of record OX243913.1, read on the forward strand.
GAATGTGGGATAAACAAACATGTAGGATAGGATAGGATAGGATAGATTGACCCCCTTTTCCGCCCTAAAGCCGATGTTCTCACTGCTAAATTATCGCAGAATTAATGTGACAAATTGTTAAGCACGCTTTATCTGCTGTGATTGGTTGAATGAATTTTAACAGCTAACACAGCAGATAACCGACGATTAATCGTCAATTACGGTAACAGCCTTATAATCGAGTGTTGAGAAACCGGGGTTAGACTCCCATTTGGTCTCTGTGAGAGAGAATGGGCCGTAACTTACCACGCAAGCGCACTGGGCTTGTTGGTTGATGTCACATATCTTCAAATTTTTGGTTCTAAGTCGGTTTCCTCACGATGTTTACCTTTACCGTTTTGGAAGCAGTGGTGATGAAATAATTTACACGAAATAAAGCGCCTGCCTGGATTTAAACCCAAGACCACACACACTCACCACCACATATAAGTCGCGGCCGTTACCACTGGGCCATCACTGCACAAAAATGTATGAAATATAGTTTGGATTTTGGTATTTAATATAGTGATATGTGAATACACAGGCAGGCTGGAATGACAGATTCAACGTACTATAAGATACTTTTTACGAAGAGGTAGCCAGGGAAAAATACAAAAAAATATTCGAGCAATAACTTGATGAAACTACTTACCAACGTACATTATGTTATTGTAAAAAAATATATAAATACGTATCTTCGTCGGACTTCTACTAACTACAAACTACCTCCCTGCCAAATTTCAAGTTTGCTGCTCAAAAAATGTAGGACTTTCATACAAACTTGCGAGAGCCCTTAGACCCCCTAAATCCGGCCCTGTCGTAAAAACGTTTTTTACTAACTATAAACTACCTCCCTGCCAAATTTTAAGTTTTTAATTCCAAAAATAAAGAACTTTCATATAAAGTTGCGAGAACCCTTAGACCCCTAAATCCGCCCCTGTCACGAAATCCGTTCTAAGCGGACGTTTACTAACTATAAACTACCTCCCTGCCAAATTTTAACTTAGTAGCTCAAACAATGAACGACTTTCATATGAACTTGCGAGAGCCCTTAGACCACCACCAGCATATTGCCAAGCATTCTTGTAACCAAAGTTTTAAAATTTATTTCATTTAGTTTTCATTTCAAATTCAAATATTCTATGGAGAATTTGAATTTAGAATCTGCTAGATTTTTAAGGCTTTATATTGTTATGAGTTTGAATCAAAGTCGTGGTTTGAATGCTCTTGTACATGACAATACAGAGTTTTTTCTGTTTATAAAGAATGAAGTCAATTTTGTGCCAGTTATGAATAAGTTCTAACTGTTACAAACTAATTCGTTAATGATTTCCCAAACAACACCCGAACTAACTTTACTTTTCTTTTTCTCACTGATTCTCTCCAGCTTCCGATTAGGGGTTGAAGATTAGGATCCTACATCAGCCTTATCTCTCGTTCCTAAACCCTCCTAATTACATCCAAAGTTTGTCCAGTCGCCAATACAACTGAAAGACTAATTAGTAATTTTGTCGTATCTGAGCTGGATGTAAGCCAGGAACTCAGGACTTTAGTGCTCCTAACTACGTTTCCAATGAAATCGACCTAGGGATCTAGACAGACAAAGTTAAACTCTATCCATCGCCCATAACTGTTGTCGAAATGCATAAATGAGGCGTCCAAGCAATAAGGGTATTGACTTATTGGGTTAAGACTAGATTCGGTATCTAGAATAGTCCATTGATAATAATGATTAATATTTTTTCAAAATCAGTCAGTTTTTTTTTAACAGACATTTGATGTTTGTACTGTTTATTATATAAAGGCAACTTTACAAAACTGCTTATATCTTGGAATATAAATGCCGAAAACTGGACCCTTTTTGCTTGGATGCCCACAAATGTTCGGATCATTTTGACAGCGCATGTTTAAATTTTTGACCCATCGACAATCATTATCACTAGTAGAATTCCACTTTATCTATGGACTCTAGTTGCTTTAACTGATGTAAAATACCTTCTACTGAATGGCAACGGTCCACTGAACAAAGTATTTTGTGGTGTGCCGATATCGCTAAAAACTTTTTATCGTCATTTTTAATATTGAAAATCATCGATAAACGTTCCCCACAAAAAAGCCATTTTCTCTTTAGCAGAGTTTCACTCTTTTATGTATTATTTTTTCAGCTGTTAAACATTTTATTTGCACTTTTATTTTTTAGGTCGTCTGCGTCGTTCGATCTATTTTGGAGGCGTCTCACGCTGCGCTTACTGTTATACCTGCAGTCTTCACTGCAGAATCTCCAGAAAAAGCGATAACTTTCAGCGTTTACGATGTGACATCTCGATAAAGCATATAAATTAACTCAATATGATCAACAACAATATCTGCATGCCGAAATACAAGCTCTCACCTAGTTCGGCTGCAGAGGAACTCTCTGATAATTGTATTATACTTACTGTAAATTGTGAACGTTTGCCTAACTAACATGCAAAAACGGATTACTGAATTTCTTACTACTAAAAATATATTATTTTATTACATAAAAATGATTTCGTTTTAAAAAAGCTTTAACTTTACCCAATTAGACAGTAAGTAGGCCATAACAATGTCTAAAAGAAAGTGTTTATTAAAAAAAAAACAACATCAATTTAAATTGCAAACTACTTTTATGACTCATATGGCTATAATATAAAATGCTACAAGTTCATTAACCGCATAAATACATGATATAAACTGAAAGTAGTTTATTTACCGACGTGTCACATTTACGCATGTTGCTAACTTAAGCAGTAGTTGTTGAATTCGTCATGTCTAAACCAGTTTGACAGATGTCCATATGCACACCTCATAGGAAAGTAAACCGGTAGCATTTCTGCGGTTTTCACTCTTACCACTTTCTCTGCCTCCCCACCAATCAAACTAACTATTATAATTAATCTAACAGCTGCTATAACATCATCGACATTAATTGAAACCGATTAGATAAATATCGATACTTATTTAAACTAACAAGCGAACTACTCCAACAATACTAACTTTCGTCAGGTCATCAATCCGAGAGCTTAATTACGGAACGAATTAATTCAAATTGATGGTAATAAAGCGCCAATCATTTGTTATGTGTACACTTAACACTATTATAAACGTCTGAGTGCTTTGTATGAAAAAGTTTGGGGAAATATGGCACACTATTAATGCTGCCGAACTCAACGCGAATGTTAACGCAAGATGAGTCGAAAAGCCCTGAAAGCTTTCACCCAAAGTAGGCCGAGCTAATGTTTTGTCCATTATGAACTCTCGGCCCAGCCTCGGGAATGAGAAGAAAAAATATAAATTAAAACACCACAAGCTCGAACAACCCTCCGCTTGCTGCGTTCTACGAAAATATTAGGACAACGCTACACAACACAAGAAATTGTTAACAACAGTTGAATAGGTGCGATTATGTAAATAGATTCCGTGAATAGAACTGAAGCATTTTGGAAAATAAGAGCGTACGAACAGGGCTATTAACTGCGAGCACCCGCAAATTCTGCACCTTATGTTCGGCCGTTACGGACCATTGCGCACCCCAGGTGATAAAGGCGTTAAATACGATTAAGAGGTCCCTAATGGGACCGGCCCAATAACACCCGATACTCTCTCTCTTATCACACTTCGACCCAATTTCCTCAATTACTAGGATCAAGAGAAGTAATGAAATGAGAGTAATCATTATCTTATTCGTTTATTCTTTTCCGCACGACTCCGTCGCCGGCGGCGCGGGCGGCGGGCGCCGGCTTCCTAAAGCATTAAAAGACTGCTACGGATTATCACACAATTTATTCAGGTGCTTAATTTGAGCGGCTATCCCACTTTGAGTACAATTTATTTTTATTTCACTTAAATGTGGGCTCAGGGACCGTGGAGATTTACCTTCACTTTTCATTAAGGCTCTCTTTGAAAATATTCGTTATGTTGCCAAGGAAATTAAAACGTGTTCGACTGAATCCGGCCTACAATGTTATGAATTATGCTTAATGAAACCTATTATGCTTTTCTCATTAAGAATTGCGGAATAAGCAGTACTGTTGGAGCACAGCGCCGCCGCGCCGCCGAACTTATAACGAGTTACATGTATGTCAGGGAACAGATAGACGCGGCTCGCACAGCACATCGCTTCGCTGAAACTTTCAACAATTATGGAACTGCAAATACGCATTAGATTGAACACACATTTCGGGTGCAGTCATTAAAGCCCGATCATAGTGCGCGCGAGCTAACCGTGCCTGCGATTGCACTCGACCGGATGGTTGGCAGTCCAATCGAAACTTTTGATTAAAATCAAACCAAGAGCTGTGTGCACCGATTCATAGTGAACGCGGATATCTTTATTTGAGCTCCGTATGTTATGTTCAGATTGGGGAACTCAGATTGGAAATCAATGTTTATACAATCGATTACCGGCCGCACAGCAGACCGGCTGATTGAGCTCCACAATCTACACGGTTTTTATCAAAGTGCAATCATCACTACCAGCGAGCTTTATCCCGTCAGTTTTAATATTTTATTTAAAACACCTTTGAAATTCTCCAAAGTATTTACCTTTAAATGTTTGGTTACCGTTTTGTTTATTCACAAACCATTAAAAGTTACTTAGTTTGTTTCATGCAGTTATTTTTTAAAGTCTTTACAAAAAGCTACTGCCCCATTTCATCATTAATTTGTCGAAAGAAAGAATCTAAAAACTTACAAGAAACGAAGATTGATTGCCATTTGATTTCAATCTGAATTATGCACCCATCTCAGCTTCCATTTTGTTTATTAATATTCATTGCTCATTGTAGAATAAAACGTAGGGTCTTATTTCACCCTCGGGCGAAGGTGTTGGGTTAAGGGATGTCAAAATGCCAATAGCAAAAATCATTAACTGGCACCTTTTTGGAGGTGCGTTTAGGAATTAATCGGATTAATATGAGGGTTGGGGGCCAGAGTCACCAAACAATCACTCACAGAAGGCTCACTCTATACAACTCGCGAAAAATGAAATCACAAACAAACGTACGGAGATCTCAAACTATGTCAAATAAATTACAGTTGCCAGTGCGCTTGCACTCACTGTCATAGAAGCGTGACTATGTGTGCGTGCATTTTGACTCGTTGTTGTGGCGCCAGTGATAGAACAATTGAAAGGGAATCGATTGTCCTGGTATGCTCATGATTTTGATGAGGAGTGATGAAACACATGTCAATAAAAGAGTTATGAATATAAATGAGGATGGGTGGAGAGGGAGAGGTAGGCCAGAGAAAAGATGGATTGTGTGAGGAGTAATTTGAATGAAAAGGGAGTCAATGAAACCGTGACGGTTAACAGGACGGAATAAAAGAAGGACGTGATACGTCAACCCCAAGTAATATATATAACACAAGACAATAATTGAAACAAGGGCAGGAAAACGATAATGCTTGGAGCTGACCTTCTGTCCCTATTCTGTGGCAGGGTACTAGTAGCCCGTGTTCATGTTGCCGCGGCCGGACGCACGCCGCGTCGCTCTCTGATGCGGAAATTCCATTAAGACTCACGAATTTACTGCTGCTACCGAATTTAGATCGCATCGTTTTAGATAGCTATTAGCTACTACGCGCTTAAAACTCCCACCGCTCAGGTAACTAGCCAATAATCTAGAAAGCAGGCTCGGTATTGAGAGAAACACGTAGATCAAAACGGATCTGTGTAACACGTATCAACCATGATTGGTTCTCGGCCCGTTATGAGAAAGTGATAATAGAGGCTCAATCAATGTGCTGTTTGGTGTCGTAGTAAAAAACGAGCTTAATGCTATTATACGACACTAACATTAGATGAAAGTTTACACGTGATACAACGAAATACAAGGCCCAGTTTCTAGAAAGAAAATTAATGTAGTAAATTGTCAATCGTGCTTTAGCTGCCGTGTTTGGTTGAGTCAATCTTCAACAGCCGATCGCATCACTTGACTTGTGATTAATTTATGATGCATTATAAGTTCTTTCCTGAAACCGGGTGTTTATTTATTTATTTAAGAATCACTAACGAGTGTTACAAAATTATAAAAACCAGCCAAGTGCGAGTCGGACTCGCGCACGAATGGTTCCGTACCATTATCGCAAAAATCGGCATAAAATCACATTTGTTGTATGGGAGCCCGACTTAAATATTTATTTTATTCTGTTTTTAGTATTTGTTGTTATAGCGGCAACAGAAATACATCATTTGTGAAAATTTCAACTGTCTAATCACGTTTCATGAGATACAGCCTTTAAAAACCCTTGATTTTGATACCCCACTTGATTGCTTTGATGAACCCCCACAATATGGAGAATATGGCGCCCAAAACTTGGGCAGTCAAAACCTATATAACGATGTCGTAATTATAAAAATCCCTTTATCGGTTTGATAGGTATCAAGTAATAAAGAATACATACAAACATACAAGATACGCGTGATAAACATAACCCTTTATTTATGTCGGGTAAAAACAAAATTTCCACTTTCTTCCTAATCAAGTTCGAGACAGAACACGGCTAGACCAATAGGCACAACTTTGACCACTTATTCTCAATGAAAGAATATTCTTTATAAACGAGAAGAAATGTCGTTGAACTCCGTTAATTGTGGCCTTAAAAAAAATGTTTAACCACTCAAAGAACTCTGATTAGCATTTTTTCTCAAGTCGGAACTTTTTGCTTACAAAAGTTTTTGGGCCAATTCAAAGACATTTTTGTTATGAAAGTATTTGTAAACGTTACGTCGCTTAAAAGTTAAAATCAATTAAAATTCTTCACTATGGAAAAAAAAATATAATAATAAATACAACCATTGAAGCAAGAAACTTGGCGAAAACTACCTGTTTTCGTCAAGTTTTTACTTCAATCGTGCCCTTGCGCAAGAGGTGATAGACGTGACTGTCATTGAAAAGTTGCTTAGATTGAATTAAAACAGCTCGTTTTATGGGGTCTGAGCAAGTTTTAAACTAAGATAAAGAAGGCTATTTAAACTAAAATCAATCATATCAGTCACTAGCGACCCGCCCCGGCTTCTCCCGTGACAAATTATACAAAAAACGCTTCCTCGTTTCACTCCTTATATTGGTGTAAACAGCATGAAAATCCGTTCAGTAGTTTTCGAGTTTATCAGCGGCGGGCGGCGGAGGAGTTTCTTTTATTAAAATATGCTGTGATAAGTATAACCTCACAGTAACAGAGCAGTCTCTGTCACTCTTACACTCGGTTTTTAATTGAAAATTAGAAGATTTTTACTTGTCAAACTCTTCAGCATGAGAATATCTCATTGAAGTAGAATTTGACATATTTTCAATTTAGGAAACGGGTGTATGTATTCCGTATTAGCCATTCTACCAATTAACCACTTACTAGACGAAAAAAGAATCCAAGGCTAAATGAGAGAAGAGATTTAATTTTAGGTATTGCGATTAATCACATTCTTCAAGGCTATTTTATAACAAAGAATGAAAAAGGTGTCTGCAAATTAGATTAGTTAAGCTAATACGAGCTAGCTATTATTTAATATCCGTAGCTCCAGTTCTTATCTTGCCTGATTTTTAATTACTGTCCAAAATGTTTCTAGTATAAGGTATAAATCAACTACACTATTAAATACACAAAAACTTTTAAAAAAGATCAGCTGTTCAATACATTTTTGCTTGCAGGACTCGGCTAAACGGAGCATTTTTTTTTCTCTTATGAAGAACAAAATCATGTTGTATTCAGCCTATAAGTTACAAAAATATAACTCTACGGGTAGGACTTGACTGACCCAAAAGTGTGAAAGGTAACTAAATAAGTAGTCGTATTAAGTTAAATTTAGAAGCTACTCGTCGGTGAAAGGGTCGTGGGCAGACTCCAAAATCACATTATCGCTCGCTAGTTTGTTAAACTTGCTAATTTACTTACACTTTCACGTTTTCAAGACCATTTTATTATTTATTCACCTAATGATGGCAATAAAACGGAAGTTTGTGGGTTTTTACGGTAGGCTACTTATGTAAATTATTACGATTTAGTTTAATTTATAATAGCCCAGCGGCTACCATGGGCGAAGAAATTGTTAGTAAAAATGGTATCTTAAAAAAAAATTAGCCAGTCATACAGTAAGGTCGTACAGTCTAGCTAAGCAAAAAGATATTTACGTAAACTATGTTTTAAGCACATTATTTCCCTTTCTATTTAATTTCTTTAAATATACTTACTTCTGACAGCGGCTTCGCCCGCGTGTGAAGTGTTTTTCACTCCAAGGGAACATTATACCGGGATAAAAATAGCACATGTGCTATTCCAGACTATAATCTATCTCTGTGCCAAATTCCATCCAAATCCGTTCGATCGTTCTGGCGTGATTGAGTAACAAACATACATCCATCCATTCAAACTTTCGCATTTATAATATTAAGTAAGATTGTCATGGCCTATCCCACAGGACAAAAAGTACCATTAGACTCTCAGCGATAGTATAGCTTTCCATTACTGAAAAAACAATGATCGGATCCGTTCGTCCAGAGCTAGAACCACCTTCAACAAATATACAAACAATTTTACCTATACCTAAGTTTAGATTTTACAATATTATCTCAACAAAAACATTATTTTGTTCGTGTCCCCTCGTAGTAAATGTTAATTTACAGCCAATAAACAAATGTTGGTACCACGAATAGCAATAACATATCCAATTCCAATATCGCAATAGTGCAGAGAGCAGCCTTCGAGCACAATTAAATAAAACCTGTTAGCTTGTTGCATACAACGACAATTATGAAAATTGCACAGAAATGTAGTAAATGCCTATGTTTACCGCACGTAAATATAGCATTTACTGCGTTTCTAAGCAATTTTCATTTACGTTTAGAAAACTGTTTTATAACTAACTTAGGGCTTGTTTCTGAGTTAAGTAAAGCAGCAATAATCAGTTGAGTATTGTCAAATAATTTAGGAAGCGTTTGAGTATTTTACGTTTCACAATTGATAATCTACCTAGATCAGTTAAGTAAGTACCTACATAAGTATGGACTTGTCAAAGTTTACAACTGAATTTCATGGTAACCATACAACCAAAATACTCTCAATACATCGTTTGTCCAAGGGGATAGCGAGGTATACCGAGACGTAACGCAACGGATCAACTCGGAATGGATGAAATGGCGACAGGTCACTGGAACAACTTGCGTCCCACGGAGGAGAAACCCTCAAGTTAAAGGGGAAAATGAGATGTATGAAAAGAGATTGCATGTAGCAGAGATGAGAATGTTGAGATGGATGTGTGGAGTGACGAGAATGGATAATGTGAGAAATGAGTATATTAGAGGAAGTTTGAAAGTGGCGCCAGTGACAGAGAAGTTGAAAGGAAACCGTTTGTCCTGGTATGGTCATGTGATGAGGAGGGATGAAACGCATGTTACTAAAAGAGTTATGAATATAAATGTGGATGGAGAGGGAGGGGACGGCCAAAGAAAAGATGGATGGACTTTGTGAGGAGTGATATGAAAGAAAACCGGCCAAGTGCGAGTCTGACTTGCGCACGAAGGGTTCCGTGCCATAATCACAAAAAACGGCAAAAATATCACGTTTGTTGTATGGGAGCCCTACTTCAATATTTATTTTATTCTGTTTTTAGTATTTGTTGTTATAGCGGCAATAGAAATACATCATCAGTGAAAGTTTCAACTGTGTAGCTATCACGGTTCACGAGATATAGCCTGGTGACAGACAGACAGACAGACGGACCGCGAAGTTTCAGTAATAGGGTCCCGTTTTTACCCTTTGGGTACGGAACCCTAAAAAGGAGTCAGTGATGGTGTGACGGGTGACAGGACGGTATGGAAGAAGAAATCGTGTTGCGCTGACCCCAAGTTACATGGGACAAGGGCAGGAAGATATGATGATGACATTAAGTATGGATTTTTATGGACTTTTCAGGCAACATTTCTACTGCCTTAATGAATATATTTCCGGTTAAAGTACTTAATTTGTATTTTTTTGTGTCAGAATTTTACTGACTAAAACCCACCCGTGTCCCTTCAGTTGCTTCTGCCAGGGCCGTGGTAACTCTGTTTCAAATTTATCCGCGACAACCGTTGTCTTACATTAGGAATTTCTCATGTATCGTGTATCGGTGTATTTACAAACATCAACACACACAACTATCTGTGGGCCTTACAAATATTTGTTCCATGTGGGAATCGAACGCGCGACACGCAGGGCAGCAGCTCAACCACTGCGCCAACCGTGTCATCAGCAAAGGTCTTTACTATAAGTACGTTTTCCTACCAATTAGAATATACAAAGTTTTAGTCTAATAGCATTATAAAGCATGAACAGCCTATTATATTTCCACTGCTGGGTCACATGCTCCTCCTGGGTGAGGGTCTGGGAAAAATGAGATCCTTATAATAAGCATATCCACCGAAAGAGGTCCACTGCTACATGGACATTGGACATCTTGGTCACATCAACCGGTCCTGTGCTCCTCGCATCCAGCGGACTTCTGAAGCCCTCACCAGGTTATCGGTTCATCTTGTGGGATACCTTCTAACGCTTCATCAGTCCGGTACACTGTCACCTCTCTAGAACCTTTCACACTACCCACTGCCAACTAAGTTTGGAAATTCTAGGGTTTGCGGCGGATCTGTCTACTAATTCCATATTCGCATATGCATTGTTATGCCATAACACCCACTAAAAGTGACAATTAACAAATCGTCAACGATAACAATGCAAGAATACAACAACACTAAAATGCAAAGGTGGTGCGTGGGCCACATTGAGTAATCTATAGTCTATGAATGGATTAACCGTAACTTCGTAAGTTCATTGTATACAATCAATGTTTTACGCAACACATGTCATGGAGAATTACGAATAGTTACGAATCTTCCCGAGTCGTCACGATTTGGTTATTTGTCCATCACTTTCGTTGAAATGCTGAGAACATGTTACGTGCCGAGTCATGACCGTGGCCTTTTGCGAACAAGTTCTGCGTTGTTTGAGGTTGCCGGATTTTTATCGTGCGATTGCTTGTCTGAATCACCAAATTGGTATGAGAACATTTTGTAGTGGTTACTTTTATAAAATCTTGAATGATGTAGAGCGCATTCTGGTGAACCGTTTTTTTTAGTTAGGTATTGTATAACATCACATCTATATTGCTCAAAGAGTAATGAGGTAGAACCTATACATATTTCACCAGTTACATGGGACATCTAGGGGGCGAGTCTATCTCTACCATTAAATCCAGAATCTAGTCTGCTAATGAGAAATTTCAGGTCGAAAATCCCTATAAAACTTTTTCAGACCCCAGGAATCGATCCAGGACGAAAAAAAAAATTAGAGTGTTCACATTATTTTTTCAAATCATGAATCTCATAATTATCATTTGCCTTTTAATGTTTTCACTGCTGGGACACAAGCCTCCTCTCTGTGAGAGAGAATGGATCGTAATCCACCACGCGGGCCCAGTGCGGATTGGTGGAACTCACATGTCTTCGAATTTTTGGTTCTATATATGCCTTCCTTTTTCTTTCTTCTTCCGTTTCTTCACGATGTTTTTCTTCACCGTTTTGAGAGCAGTGGTGATGAAGTAATTCAAACAAAGTAAAGCCCCTACTTGAACTATGTACTATGTACATATGACGTAAGTATGACTAAAGTCGGCGAATCTGCAATATTATTTAAGTGTTATCTTATATTTTATCTTATGGAGGGGCCGAGAAATATCTCGGACACTTCGACCCATTGGGATCTATTGTGGTCCCCTAGATAACTTACTCATCCCCAATCTCGTTGAAAACTGTTTTCATGAGTTTTACAACGAGACTAGGAGATATGAGCCTATAGTCTTCTGGTTTTGGATATCCATCCCCTAGTAGACTCATTCGCTTACCAGCCAGTGCATCGCATGTGCACAGAAGGTGCTCCATGCGTTCCGTATGTTCCCCACACAACCTGCACATTGGTGTCGCGGTTAGACCCATCTTCATGAGCATGTCGTTGGTTCCAAAGTGCCCAGTAAAGGCCCCTAGCAGGTAGCGGATTTTCCCCCTGCTCATGTTCCAAATGCATTCCCGGGCTCTGAACGTAGAGCCTAGGAATTTCTTGGAGTGTTGCAGACCGGTATTAGACAGCCAATAAGTTCGTTGTCTGTGATCTGCAAACTCCCTAAATGCGGCTTTTACGAGACACGTCGAAATGCCTACACATGGTTCTGGACCCACAAAGTCATTTGCTGAGCCCTCTCTTGCCAGTTCATCAGCCACTTCGTTACCATGGATTCCTTTGTGTCCAGGGACCCACATCAGTCTTACCCTGTTGTGCTTCCCAAGCCTGTTTAGGGCCTGGATAGCATCCAGAATAAGCCCGGAGTCCACTTTGTAGGATGCCATGGCTTTAATTGCAGCCTGACTGTCACTAAGAATATATATGGATTTACCTCTGGTTCCTCTATCTATATTCTCTTGAGCACAGGTTATTATGGCAAATGTTTCCGCTTGGAATACAGTTGCCATCTTCCCTAAGCTTTTGCTACATTTGTAACCTTTTGCGTATATGCCCGCTCCTGTACCTGATTCCATTTTGGATCCATCAGTGTACCACACCAGACTGTTTTGTTCTGGTGGATCGAGTCCCTTCTTCCAGTCCTCTATTGTAGGGATTTGGACCTTAAAAGACCTTTGAAACACAAATATAGGTTGCATTTTATCGGATAACATGCTTGTTACCCGATCCAGGCCTTCATTCTCATCAAACTTTGTATGGTTAGTCTTTGGCTTGGAGGCATCCCATAGTCCAGCAATAGCAAGACGATGTAATGCCTTCCTTGCCTCGAATTCAACCATCATATGCAGAGGAGGGATATTGAGGTATCTCTCAATCGCTGCCGTAGGTGTTGTCCTGAAAGCACCCGTGATGCCGAGACACACTGTTCTTTGTAACCTGGTGAGTGGCGCTTTGCACGAAGCAAGCTTTGTTCTAGGCCACCACACTATGCTTCCGTATGTGATAATAGGTATTATCATTGTCCGGTACAGCCATCGTATCACTTTGGGCTTTAGCCCCCAAGTTTTACCGTAGGTGGAACGACACATGCCGAACACTCGTAAGGCCTTTGTCGTTATATTTTCCACATGAGTTTTCCACCTGAGTTCTTTATCAAGCGTTACACCCAGATATTTAACTTCGGTGGACCAGGGCAGCTTTATTCCATTGAGGGAGAGCTCTCCTAGGTTTTCTAGTTGTCTCTTCCTCGTGAATGGAATAATGACTGCTTTGCTTGGGTTGATAGAGAGGTGGTTCTTTGTACACCATTCCTCTGTCATCCTCAATGCCTGTTGTAATAATCCAGACACTATGTTCGGGAATTTACCATTGACCATTATTGCTATGTCATCTGCATAGCCTACTGTGTAGAATGGTCCGGTATTGAGTTTGGTGAGTAGCGAGTCTACTACCAAGCACCACAATAATGGTGACAGCACCCCGCCTTGCGGGCAACCTCTTGTTGTTTTTGCACTAAGTCTGTCTCCCATCAGTTCCGATCTGACTATTCTGCTTCTCAGCATATGGTCGATCCAGTTGCACGTGGCATCGTTGATGCCATGTTCCTTTGCAGCAATGCGTATGGACTCAAATGTTGTTTTGTCAAAGGCTCCCTCTATGTCGAGGAAAGCCCCGACACAGATCTCTTGTCCCTCTAGCGCAACCTCAGCTCGACTCGCAACATAGTGCAATGCCGTTTCAGTAGATTTGCCAGGGCTGTAGGCGCACTGTAGTTTATGTAGAGGGAATACTTTCAGTGGTCCCTCTCTTAGATACCTGTCTACCAGTTTCTCCAGAGTTTTTAAGAGAAAGGATGATAGACTGATGGGCCTGTAAGCCTTAGCTTCTTCATAAGTCGGTCTACCCACCTTCGGTATAAAGGTGACTTTGACCTCCCTCCATGCCTTGGGTACGTACCCAAAGGCTATGCAGGCTCTGTAGAGCTTACTTAGATGGGGTATCAAAACAGATGCCCCTTCCTGCAATAGTATTGGGTAGATGCCATCCGGACCAGGGGATTTGAGAGGCTGGAAGCCCGCTATGGCCAGCTTTAGTTTATTTTCATCTACCACTTCCTTTGCCGTGAGCCAGTTACTTTTGGTCGTGTGCCTTGTTAGCTCGTCCCTCGCGACTGGTTCCTCTTCCTCGCTATTGCGCAGTATACATTCCGGGAAGTGGGTCCTAAACATCACGCCCAGAGTGTCCTGTCCAGTTTCCGTGAGACACCCATTCTCATCCTTTACAGATGATAGTGGGTTTGTCTTAGTTATGGACATTGCTTTGCACAACCTCATTCCACTTGGCAGAGTTTCGATGGAGGTGCAATGCTGTCGCCAATTGGTTCTTTTGGCCTTGCGTACCGCCGTATTATACCTCGTTAGCATGCTATGATAGCCAGAAAAATCCTTCCTGGCTTTTGCATCATTAAAGGCCTGTCGTGTTTCCTGACGTATTTTGACTAGTTCAGGAGTCCACCATGGTACCTTTTTGCAAAAGGCCTTTTTCTCTGGGCAGTTATCTTCCCATGCACCGATGATGCCCGCCTTGATTCTGTCCGCTTCGAATTCTATATCCAGTATGGAATTAAGCTTACCTTTAGGGCTCCCTAGATTTACTCTGAGGTCCCTCCTGTATGAGTCCCAATTTGTATGCCTTGGGTTTCTCCTTCGTCTAGTTTCGGCTTCTCCCGCCGTCCTAAACCTAAAGCATATATAATTATGGTCAGACAGAGAGATTTCGTCCGATACATGCCAATTTTCAATATGAGCGCTGGCCCTGTTTGAAGCCAGTGTCAGGTCAATCACTTCAGTTCTCGCAGAGGTCCTGAAAGTAGGTTTATTGCCTGCGTTAAGGATTTGTAAAGAAGAGCTTACCACAAAGTCCAACAAATCCTCCCCTCGTTTGTTGACATCTGAGCTGCCCCAAACGACGTGGTGTGCATTCGCGTCGCAGCCAAGTATCAGGTCGAGATTTCCTTGGTTGCCGTAGTCAACCAGTCTTCTAATTAGAGGTGTTACTGGTTCCTTTTGTTCATATGGGAGGTAGGCAGAGGCAAGGATAATTCTCCTTTTCTCTGTTCCCGCCCCCACTTGGATCAGAGCTGTTGTGAGATCCCTGTAACAGAAAGTACGTAAGGGCATTGCCTCTATACCGCCCCTGATATAGATACAAGTCCTCGCGTCATTAGTTGGACAGTCATAGAGCACCATGCCTCCTGTCCCACCTAGGCCTTTTATAGTTCCCTTATACAGATAAGGTTCCTGAATCAAGGCAATGTCGTATGTATTAAGCTTCAGTTGCCGAGCCAGAAGGGCAGTAGCGGCTCTGCAATGATGCAAATTGATTTGTACACACCTTAGTCCTTCCATCTTGGATGTCTTGATGGGTTCGTGTTGTTGTTGGGGTACCTCAGTTTTGAGGCTCCCCCTCCATCGCACCCTCCTCGAGAGCAGTTGGCGACTGAATCCCCAGGGTATCGAGGCCCTCAAGGATGTCATCCTCGAGGTCCCCCTCTGACGCCCCGGTCTGGATCTCTGCCTCCTGCGCTACGTCGTCAGCAGAGACTTCGTTGATGGCCTTCTCACCCTGCGGTGGACCATCTTCGGAGGGCTCCACTCCTGCTTCCGCAGTGGTCGCCTCTCCCTTGTCCTCTTCCAGGAGCTTGAACGAGTAACGTTCAATTCCTCCTGGAAGAGAGTAGCCCGCGGCCTTGATGACCCCAGCGGACACCCCATCCATGAGGACGATACGACGGATGCCGGTCTGCTCAGTGAGAGTATTCACGACCTTCCAGTCGTCCGTCCTCAAGGCAGGATTAAGCCGCTGGAGCAATCGAATGGCCCGGGCAGAGTCCTTCAACGCCAAGTTTCTACTCTTCCATGCCATTTTGACTGGCTTTGGAAGGTCCTTGGCGTCGACGACCTTGAGTTTCAGGGGGCCAAGGTCCACATTGTGGATGGCACCCCGAAACCAGTTAGCTGCTTCAGAGTTGTCGCAGGATACATGAACCGCACCTGCGACAACTCCGGGAGCAACCGTGAGAACAGGCAGAGGATCCGGCGCCACTTTTCACAGTTTCTCAATTATGAGCTCCTGGATTGGCACCAAGTCCTCCGCCTTCAAGTACTCCTCCGGGTACTTGACTGTGATGACAGCGAGTTTCACAGCCGCCACCGCATCCCTAAAGGATCCGGCTGAGGATGATTGCCCTTGGGTCTTCATCCTCTTGGCCGCCATGTCCCCGCTGTCACCGCTGAGAACAGCACGCGGTCTCTTTGATGGGCCCTCCGTAGGAGTCCCCTCTAGAGCCGCCTGCTGTCTCAGCTTTTGGCGCTTTTTTCGCTGCGCCCCAGATCGTCCAACCGGAAGCCAGCCTGATTCATGCCGGCCGCCGGGAGGCGACGAGGTGCTGCCTTTGCAGGTCGCGTCCGGGGCCGCAGGGTCCGAGGTCGTTCGACCTCTAACGCAAGGGTCCCGTGTCGTGCCAGCTTTGGCAGCACTTTTATGCCCGGTGGGCTGGGTTGCAGTTCCGCCCTTCGGTGGTCCCACAGCAGTGCCGACCCTCGACAGTGCCGCAGCAGTACCGTCATATGACAGTCCCGCCGCAGCCCCACCTCGAGACGATCCCACTGCAGTCTCGCCTCTGGGCGTTCCTGCTGAGGAAAATGCAGTCCCGGCTTGCGCCGGTCCCGCCTTCTGGTGTGCAGTCCCAACTTTCGCCGGTCCCGCCTTTTGGAGCGCAGTCCCAGCTTTCGCCGGTCCTTTCGCCTTGTGGTTTTTTTTATTAAAAGTATCCATTTGAAAATACCGATTGAAAAATTTCGTCCCTCGACTATCCCCACCCGCCATGGAGTGCTCAAGTGGCGATGCTACGGTAGCACCAGGGATTAGTCGAGGGATATAGCCCCCCCCCATTAGTTGCTCACGAGACTGCACGGCACTAACCCACACCGCTACCACTAGCGATGCGAGCGAACGCCGCCGTCTGCAAGCCCCCAATGGGAGTGAACTCGCCTGAGGGCCGTCTGACCGGACCCCGCAGCCGATTGACCGTAGCTGGCTAGGCTACGGCCTCCCGTGTGAGAAGAAATCCGGGCCAAAGTGGAGTGTTGCCTCAGAGACGTTAAACCGCCTACGCTCATCGGCTCAGCCACCAGGATCCCATCATCCTTCCGTACGGGTCCCCGCGCACATTTAAGTGTTAGATGCAATTTAAAGTTTTTATTATCGACGACAACGTCTAGACAGGAAAGTTGAAACTATTTAGATAAAATAGAAGATGATTAGGGAGGTACTTGTGAAAGTTAGATACTGTCTTGTATTTTGCAGTAGTTTGAAAAGCAAGCAAGCATTTTGCATTTCAGAAACGGTGAGGAAACATAAACGTTGGTAATGTAAAATTGAGCCATCTGTATCGTTCTGTATGAGAAATGGGCGCGACGTGCGTTTACGAAGAAAGCATACACCAGGGCTGTCTTGTGGCTCTACGTGCCCTAAGAGATCGTAAGTTACCGGCTACATTAATTTTAATGTAAAAGTTTTTCGTGTCAACGATGTAAATAATTTTTTTAGCTATAAATGTAGACAATTGGTTTGACACACTTTTACGAGTGAACGTTATAGCAATTTGTTACAACTTCTCTAAGAAGAAATACATACTTATAATAAGAAAAATGTAATTCTAAGAAATATCACGAAATACTGTTACATTATTGTCGATAAGTTAATACGTTAAAATCTAGGTGTGCCTGTCGCAAAGTGAAACGATACTGTCACTACAATAAATAATCTGACACGGGTCGTTTTCCTAGAAAGCGACCAATTTGTAAGTTTGAATGTAACGTATTTTTGTACAACTTTATTAGAGGTCAACGCCCTATACTCCGACAGTCGTCGATAAGAAAATCTACTAAAATAAGTTTCGGAGTCAAATGAGATTAAACGAATCGCAAATTGGAGAATAGGAGTGAAACTTATAATAGGACTCGTTTAAAAAGTTTCGTATACGGAACGATCGAATAAATCGATCACGAGAAAGGTTTAATGAGTATAATTCCTCACTAAATAGAAAAAATCTGAACTTTCCAAAGGAAAAATATTTTCGTAAAGGTTACAGAGATTGCGTTATCCTTATCCTCAACTAAAACTGTCCCTTTTCCTTGTAATACTTAGCTCTAATTCTCTATCGATATCTCCGTGGTAACAGTGATAAATTACTTTGTTTTCCATTAAAATATTAATTTTCCTGATTCTTCTACGCAAAGCCTCGGGCACCGCACAACTAAAATAGATTTCCAATCAAAGCTCAAAGCTCTGTAAATCACGAACTCACGATAAATTCAATTTTCTAGGATTTATTTACATTTATGATGAGAGCAAAATAATTAAAATTCGACGGTAAGGTTGTCAGACTCGTAGCAGAGAGCGTCAAGGACGATGAGACTTAACAATCCTAATGATAAATAAATGATCATACATTGCAACATGACCTTATCTTCTTCGTGAGCAGTTTATCAAATTGAATTTATCTTAACATAATTACGCACGTAAACATTTTTTTAATGAGGAACTAAAATGTACGATAAGAAAATTACAACCGACTGCCAAACAAAAACACTACAAAGTGAAAAATAACTTCAATTTCGGAAGTCGGTGTTCCTGTTTTAATTTCTTCGTTTTTTGACACCGACTTCCGAAATTGAAATTATTTTTCACTATGTAATGTTTTTGTTTGGAAGTCGGTTGTAACTTTTGTAAAAAAGGTTTTTAATTTACTCTTTTTAGTTGTAGTACATAATGGATCAGTTCTATAGGCTAGGTACCAATAATGCCTAAATTGAAGCCAGAATAGATAATTCAATAACATGAAACTTAAATAAACAAAACCGGTGGAATGAGAGTCTACCAGGGTTAACTGTTCACACCTGCGTACCCCTTTAGAGCCGTCATTTATTGAAGAGTTCTGATGTATATCTCCGAAGGTTTTCATCAGATCATGATAAAAATAAATGGGACCACATGACAAGCACCAGCTTTCGAATAAAAAAAGAATCATCAAAATCGGTTCACCCAATAAAAGGTTCTGAGGTAACACACATAAAAAAAAAATACATCGAATTGAAAACCTCCTCCGTTTTGCGAAGTCGGTTAAAAACGAAAAAGTCCTCTAGTATCACAGATATATGATTCGATTTCCAAAGTGTTTCCTTATTCTGGTCGTTTTGCCAGTAAAATCCTCATTGGGGCGGTCCAGCAGGAAATCTAACGGAGAAACCGTCTTCCCGACACGCCTGCCTCGGGCAGAATAGCAACTTTTCCTTCAATCCACACATTATTCAATGGTGACAATCTTCGAGACTGCCTCATAGCCTCTCATCGATTCGCTGAGAGTCCCCGTCCGCTGGAAGAACTAAAATTGCCTATTTTATTTTTGCAGAATATCCCTCTTTGTAGCTTCGTCGATCGAAACGTGAAAAT
This sequence comes from Anorthoa munda, assembly GCA_945859665.1. NCBI lineage: Eukaryota > Metazoa > Arthropoda > Insecta > Lepidoptera > Noctuidae > Anorthoa > Anorthoa munda. The sequence continues at coordinate 2,443,840 of OX243913.1, forward strand.
CGTACTAGCCCCGATTTGCTATTGTTCCATTTACTAACCGGTTTAAAATTTGGAGACAGTCACTATAGGTATTTTTGTAGGCATTAATCTTTTGGCGTAAATTATAAATTACTAGCTGTTCCCCGCGGCTTCGCTCCCGTGGAAAACCCCACAGGACCCGTTTTCGGGATAAAAAAATAGCCTATGTTACTCAGGAATAACGTAGCTTTCTATTGATGAAAGAATTTTTTAAATCGGTCCAGTAGTTTCGGAGTCTATTCGGTACAAACAAACATATTAGTATAGATTTAGAAAGTGACTAGCTGTTCCCCGCGGCTTCGCTCCCGTGGACCACCCCATAGGACCCGTTTTCGTGATAAAAAATAGCCTATGTCACTCAGGAATAATGTAGCTTGCTATTGGTGAAAGATTTTTTTAAATCGGTCCAGTAGTTTCGGAGCCTATTCGGTACAAACAAACATATTAGTATAGATTTAGAAAGTGATTACAAAGAGCGAAAATCGACACATCGATAACTATGTAGGTGCAAGTAAAAAAATCTTATAAAAGATTTGCTGCCACTAAAGGACGCGGCTTTAATAACAAGCAAAAGAAATCACATTCAGTTCCTCGCATTAAGGACCGGGAGATCAGATCAAATAATAAATATAACAAACGTTTACTGAAGAAAATAAGCACAAAGCTTTTCACTCACATCTCTCATCATGTGGGTTTTCTGTATTCTATTGTCAGCAGAAATCCCTAACTCGGTGAACAAACCGGCTTAGACAGGTATCTCAGATCAAACGTATCAATGGATTCCATTTTTCAAAGGGCTGTATTTTTAACCATTGTGGATGCTTACCTAAACATTATCCAGAGGAAATGATCCGGACAATACGGTAATCGGACGTCTTATATAAATGCTAATTCATCATCTCCGAGACCATTCAAATCAATGCCTAATTAGCGGTATTAGCATAGAGACAGCTATCTCATTTCTTTTCAGTATTCGACAGATGCATATTTTATTACGTGATTAAAAATCAGAAGCAGGCACCGTCTAATTTATATTAGTCGAATATCGATCTCGTTCAGTTGAATAATACGATCGTAAATCTACGTTAATAGTCCCCCTCGGTTCCTATCGCATATTTTTATGTTGTATTAAATCGAAACGGGGGAAACTAATCAACTTAATATTCACATAAACCTTCAAAATTAATATTTTATCTTAAATTTAGAGGGTCGAAGACGAACACTCATAATTAACCTCTCATTTACTTTGATGGATAAATATAATGCCTTTGAAAACATAATTAAATACAATTTGGGACGTGTTTTAAATTTTGCATATTAATTACTGGTAATATATCTTGTGGAAACTTATTTATGGAAAAATATGGAGTTTCTTAAGGAGCGATATTGTATTGGAGTATCATGAGTCCTTTGAAGCTGCTGTTTGGCTTCTTTTGCTAATTAAAATCAATTTTAACTCACACACGATGCGATGTAGAATTTCATCCACCTAATTGAAAAATTCTGAATTCTAAAAAAACAATATCACTCAATAAAATTTACAACCGACTTCCAAACAAAAACACTACAAAGTGAAAAATAACTTCAATTTCGGAAGTCGGTGTTCCTGTTTTGGTTTCTTTGTTTTTTGACACCGACTTCCGAAATTGAAGTTATTTTTCACTTTGTAGTGTTTTTGTTTGGCAGTCGGTTGTAAATTTTGTAAAAACGTTTTTTTTATTTTTCACTTTTTAGTTGTGGTACATAATGGACCAGTTCTATAGGCTAGGTATCTATAATGCCCAAAGTGAAGCCAGAATAGATTAACCCAATAACATGAAACTTAAATAAACAAAACCGGTGGAATGAGAGTCTACCGGGGTGAACTGTCTAAACCTGCGTACCCCTTTGGAGCGTACCAGTGTGATGTTATGTTATGAAATAGTGTAAACAATAAACAAACATGCGATAGCACCTATCCCGAGTGATTTGCCTTTATTTATTGAAGAGTTCTGATGTATATCTCCGAAGTTCTTCATCAGATCTTGATAAAAATTTAATGGGACCACATGGCAAGCAACAACTTTAAAATAAAAAAGAATCATCAAAATCGGTTCACCCAATAAAAAGTTCTGAGGTAACTCACATAAAAAAAAAACAAAAAACTGTCGAATTGATAACCTCCTCCTTTTTGCGAAGTCGGTTAAAAAGAAACACTAGTAAAGAAAACCAGTCTTCAAGTTTAAGTAATAAAGTAAATAAAATCATTCACCCATATCTATTGGTACTCGGTACGAACACCCCATGACTAGGATTTGGCAATCAAAACTAAGCTGAAACTAAAAGTATAATGATGCCAAATCTCTACTTCTTTCATGAAAACAGTTTTGTCTCTATGTCAGAAGTGTTCACTGAAATGAAAGAACTAACTTTTAGATTGTTTTCAGCACGCTGAAGTCTCGAGAAAAACAAAAGAAAACAGTGATCTTCACTTTTGAATCAATTGGCAGCGAGCAGTGACTGGTTCTAACATTCAAATAGAACTATAATATATTAAGTAAGTATAATACCCAATAATTAATGTTTGATTTGATCGATCCATTCGATAATCTTGCAATAATTTATGCTAAGCCGTCGATATAACTTTCTAAACATGTCTTAATAAAACAAATAGTGGGTACCTATTCATTAATTCCTAGCTGTCAAATTATACACGGCTTGGCCCCAAAGTCCAATTCCTTAACTTTAGCAACTGCGCTACGCAATGTATCATAATTCTTTCTTATTGATTGCAAGTGCATTATTTCCGATTTACTTCGTCACGGACTAGTCGTGCCAATGAAGAAAGTATCACCTGTTTACAAGAGTTGGACGGCTGGCGGAGATATGCTGTGTGGCCTCTACAACAACGGTCGATTGTTCTTATGAACGTAACCAATACGCCAAACTTGTTTTGTAAGCAAATAAACTGGCACAAACGTAAACAAACTTCATTGACGTGTGGTTTTCCTGATTCGTTTTATTGCGATTTAATATATTTTGGTAACGGTAAGTCCACACTTCGGTCATGTTTTTGATATTGACAAGCTTGGCGTATTTCTTGATCCCTCATCGTCCACCTGCTGCTGTTACCATTATGACTGAACATGAATATTCTCGTGCCTCTGATTTCATCATCAGCCCATAGCAGTCCACTGTTGGACATAGGCCTCTCCAATTGCACGCAATTTGCTTCGATTTTCAGCAACTCTCATCCAGCTACTACCAGCCACCCTGCGAAGCTTCATCTACCCTGAGGGCGTCCTACCTTACGTTTACCAGTTCGCGGTCTCCACTCAAGAACCCGTCTACCCCAAGGGTCATCGGTTCTACGGCTAATATGGCCGGCCCATTGCCACTTCAGCTTGCTTTTTCTCTGAGCTATGTCGACAACTTTTGTTTTCTGTCGGATCACCTCTTTCCTTCCTCTGATTTACTGGCCCACAATATAAGAGTGGCCGTAACGGAGAAAACATCGGATTTTCACGGTCAGTTGGTAATGGTATCCGTCATCGACGTTCTTAATAGATACTATTGAAGCCAGCTGTAATACTCTCGAGAAATCTCGCAATTGACTCGCTAGACGCTCAAGAAAAACGTCGGCAAAAGCAACAAGTTCTTATTTATCGCGACCTCAGTGAAATCTATAAAGTATTTTCAGAAAGGCAATTAAATTGAGATCCTGTTTGTAAGCCAGGAGCCTCAAAAACTTGGAAGTTTCACTTTATAAATGGCATTATTAAGCTTCGTAAACTTAACCGAGTAAATTAGTGGAGTTGCCCTATGTTTGAAGTGTGGGCGTAGTTTAATAGACATTGTTTTGAAATTGAATATTAATAATCGTTATTATTATTTGTTAAGGTACCTATAACGTTTATTATAGACACGGGCACCCAACGCGAAGAAAGACAATTTGGTTCAAATAAATTGCACGAGGCCTATGTCCAGCGGTGGACACCTTTCGACTGAAATGATGATGATGAAATTGCACGAGATGGCGTGATAATCTTCGATTCGTTATTGAGTTCTGTAAAATTATAAGAATTTCTAGAGACGATCATAAAAAAAGATACTTACAACATTTTTTTTTACATAAAATTAAAGATTATTGGGCTTTGAATTCACATTTTAAAGATTATTATTTAAAATAAACATTTAAAATTGATTCCAATAGATGGCGAGGTTTTAAATTATTGAGGCATCCAGTTTATTTTTTAAATTTGATTTGTAACACATTTTGATTCAATGCAACTATAAAAACGTGCAAAAAATACTATAAAATACATCGTCGTTGTATTTAAAACAAAAGTATTCACGACCCGAGTTAACCATTTTACTTGCAAGTCGCTGCTAACACCATCAATATTCGCGGAACGGATGCGAACACGAACGATGTTCTTTGAAAAATAATCAGTTTAATCAGACGAAAATCGCTAGTTACGTCGGCTCGGTTTCTTTGTATGGGATGAGGCACCTGTATGATAGTATTATATTATCTGTGTTATAGATCAGATATTGATCGTGTACAGGGCAAATGTCAAGTCTTCAAGAACGAATAAACTGAATCAAAACATTCATAACTTTACCAATCATTCCATCTCCAATCGGTACAGCCTCCTCTCAAAAACTACTTTTAATGAGTTTCTGAAAACTTTCACTCATATTCTATATACAACTTCGAATATGTCAAATAATATCTATAATAAGTATAAAGTGATCTTACGTACTTATTTTATCGAAATACGTTAACAATATTGATCTTATCTGATATAATAAAAATCCACTTGAAGTATAGCAACTCGAGTCTCAAACAAAATCAAGTGTGCAATAAATTCCACGTTAATAGTCTCGAAATTTGTGTAAAAAAATAAATTGGTCATAAAAATTGTTTTCGGCACGAGTTCACTGTTTGAATCATCGGAGATTAATTTCACAAACTGGTTGGTTGAGGTCGTAAGGCTAATGGCATACCGTACCAAAAATCACTTGGTGTTTGTTTGCGAAGGTTCATCAGGCGTTCATCGATCGGCCGGCCCGTTAACGGTACCCACACGGCAGATTCCGACACGTCCACTAACGGTCCATCCTCCTATCTCCTCAGAATACTTGTCATTGCATCTCGCACGCTTCTCGTGAATCGAATCTAATAAGTTTCTAGATGGCATATAAATAAAAGAGTGTTGACCCATTCATTATTAATAGGCTTTGTGCCAGTAAACCTGGTTGTGTTGCGGTTATTATTCTATTGTACGATGCGTCAATTCGAGTAAGAGATGACGTGTATTGTTTCATTCGTGTTGCTTGAGTAAGTAGGTTAGTGTGCAGACTGCTGTAGGCTAGCATGATACGCAGACATTACTATAGTTATTTTTATGATCACAACTAGGATCTAACCCACTTGATGTCCACAGCTGAGTATGCGCTGTCTACAACCACTGCACTGAACGATTGAATCATAAAGTTGTGTTGACGATTTTATCTAGTTACAGGAAAGATGCTGCTGACCGTGCTCTTGAAATAATTCTATTTCGTGGACGTTTCTAATCTACACACGAAAAGAGAGAGGGTTAACGCCGAATCCTCAGACTTACCAAACTTTCAACTGTCCGGATTTTGGGGACTACCTATCCACATAATCGCGCTGAACTAAATTGACTTTCCCATTTCCTTTTTTCCGTCAGACGTAAAATAAAACCTCTATAACGAACTCCAAACTTTTCAATAATCGCTTAACTACACGTTAAAGTCGTAATTAATCATTTCGCTCTAAAGAGAGCCACAGTTTCTGAGCTACAAAGTGTACCAGCGGGGATCGTAAAACATTTAGTAATAGTTTTAATTACTCTTAGTCTTGAGCTTGTGTTGTTTGAGCTTATAGTATTATAAGCGCAAATGTAAAGACCCCATCGTCTTCATCATCAGCCTTTTAATGTTTCCACTCCTGGGGCACAGGCCTCATCTCTTTGAGAGGGAATGGGCTATAATCCACCACACGGGCCCAGTGCGGATAAAACATGATTGATGATGATGTAAATACATGTCCAGACTATAACACAATTTTCATGATTGCAAATTTCGGTCATCACAGTAACCTAGCTTGAAACTTTTCGGCATAAGACTATGCCCCAGTGAACGTACTCATGTGCAACCTAGGCTTTACAACAAAGCACCTTTAATAAAACTATGCAACTTCCAGTATGTGCAGTTGCGATTACATCTAGTTACGTGTTATGACGTCATCAACATCTTTGTTTGTCTTCTAGTTTTAATAGGTCTGTTTTCAGAGAAAAGTGGTCACTGTGAGCACTATGTTTGTAAAATAACAAGTTATTGTTGTTTGGAATTAAATGCTTCCTGAACTGATGTCATCTGTTACAAAATTAAGTGGATCTTGCTGAGTTATGTAAGTTTTTTTTTCTAATTTCGGTACAGGTATGTGGAACAGGGTGTAAAGTTTTATTTCGCAACTTTCATTAAAAAGGGAGGATCCTCCGACCAGACGGGTGATCTGGTATCTCCCGATGGCTGTTGACGGACTCACCTTACTATGTATTCAACTAGTTGTCCCCCGCGTCTTCGCGCCCGTGGACCACCCCACAGGACCCATTTTAAGGGATAAAGAAAATAGCCTATGTCACTCAGGAATATAGTTGCTTTCTATAGGTGCAATATTTTTTTAAATCGATCCATTAGTTTCGGGGCCTATTCGGTACAAACAAACAAAAAAATCTTTTCTCTTTATAATATTTCTCTAATATATATATATATATTAGTATAGATTCGTACGGATTAGTAACTTTTTTTGCGCGATGTCGGATTTGTGTGACAGCAGATCTTTTTGTAAGTAGTTTGTATTTGAGGGTACACTGCCACTGGGTTGTCAGTCTATTACAGTTGAAATCCACTGTAATTATTTAAATTAATTTCATCTACGCAGCCGCTTACTTTCCAAGGCCAAGAAAATAACGACACTCCCAAATATAGCTTCAAATTGAAATTGCAAAACAAACAAAATGAAATTACAGTCGAAATATCACCCATTACGTTCAGCAATTTTAAATTCCGAATGGCGTAAAACTGAAACCAAGAGTGATCAATCGAGACTCAATCGTGACTCGAACCTAAGTCCTTCGTAACTATTGCAGAACAAACGTAATAGCATCGGCACGACAACTTGCCTAAAAACGTAAAGCGATGTAAATTCACTATTAGATCACGGACTGGGGTCAATATCACCATAGACATCATAGACTTGATTCTTTTTTTTAAAGCAAAAGTGACAGTAGACTGGTATGTTTCCGGTAAATTTCTAATGGCGGCTGCCACTGGACTGGTTGCGACGGAAGTGTTGATGATTTCCGTTTGCAAGTGACAAGTTTTTCTGTTTCCATGTTTTATTTGGTTCCGTCAGATCTAGTCCTGTGTATGCTTGCTTATCTTAGCATTCACTTAGTGCAGTTTTACACTGTAGCGCTATTCTGTAGACATATCACCATGATGACCTAGGTGAAGTGACTTCGATCTCACTTCACCAAAGTCAACACGATTTTCACGGTGAGGTGTCAACAGAATCGACCGGGGAACCGTGCATTTCTGCGGGATAAAAACCGGCCAAGTGCGAGTCGGACTCGCGCACGAAGGGTTCCGTACCAGTATCGCAAAAAACGGCATAAAAATCACGTTTGTTGTATGGGAGCCCCACTTAAATATTTATTTTATTCTGTTTTTAGTATTTGTTGTTATAGCGGCAACAAAAATACATCATCTGTGAAAATTTCAACTATCACCGTTCATGAGATACAGCCTGGTGACAGACAGACAGACAGACAGACGGACCGCGAAGTCTCAGTAATAGGGTCCCGTTTTTACCCTTTGGGTACGGAACCCTAAAAAGTAGCAATAGTATACTTTGACGCTCAGTAAAAGTGTAGGTAAATATTTAAAATCGGTCCAATCCTACCGGAGATCCAGTTGAAAACCAGCGTCAGGCACTAGTTGTCTGGTATTTTTGCTGAACTGGGCCTTTTTGGCGCAGCCGTGTGGCACACTTTCCTGCTAATTTCTTACGTCAGACTTTACACTTTTTTTATTTGTTTTTTATCTGATGAATATTATTATGAATCAAGTACCTATATATATTGTGTGCCTTTTAGTCTGTGCTAAATAAATAAATATATATATTTCTTCTTTCTGTATTTCGTTTAGATGGTCTTTTGAATACAAAAATATAAACAAAAAACAATTTCGTCATTATCTATCTAACACCTTTAAACGAGCAATTCTTGTATATATATATATTAACTTTAAAACTTTCGCGTTTCATAAATGTAAAACAATATATCACGGGAATTTAACGCGATGATATAATCTGAATCTCGGAAACGGCTCCAACGATTTTCATGAAATTTAGTATGCAGGGATTTTGGAGGCGATAAATCAATCTAGCTAGGATATTCAATTTTAATTTTAGAAAACGTCGTTTTCTCTATTTTCACCTGAGCAGAGCTCGGTCGCCCAGTTACTAATAATAGTTTGACAATGTCAATCAATAGCTACTTAAAAATCCTTATCTATATATATATAAATTAATCCCTATTTCCCTTCGCGTGAACGACTGAACGGCTGGACCGATTTCGCTTATTCTTTTTTTGTTGTGTTTGTTATTGTTAGGAGAACGTTCTTATGAAAAAAAAAAATAAGATAGATACATAGGTAGGGTATGGTAGGGTAGGTAGGGTTGGCTAGGTAGGGTAGGGTAGGGTAGGTAGGGTAGGGTAGGTAGGGTAGGGTAGGTAGGGTAGGGTAGGTAGGGTAGGGTAGGTAGGGTAGGGTAGGTAGGGTAGGGTAGGTAGGGTAGGGTAGGTAGGGTAGGTAGGGTAGGGTATGTAGGGTAGGGTAGGTAGGGTAGGGTAGGTAGGGTAGGGTAGGTAGGGTAGGGTAGGTAGGGTAGGGTAGGTAGGGTAGGGTAGGTAGGGTAGGGTAGGTAGGGTAGGGTAGGTAGGGTAGGGTAGGTAGGGTAGGGTAGGTAGGGTAGGGTAGGTAGGGTAGGGTAGGTAGGGTAGGGTAGGTAGGGTAGGGTAGGTAGGGTAGGGTAGGTAGGGTAGGGTAGGTAGGGTAGGGTAGGTAGGGTAGGGTAGGGTAGGTAGGGTAGGGTAGAGTAGGGTAGGGTAGGGTAGGATAGGTAGGGTAGGGTAGAGTAGGTAGGGTAGGGTAGGGTAGGCAGGGTAGATGAATGTTTAGTGTTTTTATGGCAAAACAAAGTTTGCCGGGTCAGCTAGTCTTCTTTATAATCATTGAATTCTTGTCACTGGCTTAACAAAAAGAAGAAAATTTTGTAAGCACGTTTTTGGTAAATAAATATTTTGGAATCAACGATGTCACCCACTCTGTAAACTGTGAAAAACTTTACGAGAAGAAGCTTGAAAATGGAAAATATACTAAGCGAAATCGCTTTGGCCGGACAGGATTCTACATTTGCATTTGAATAAGCCATTTCACACTCTTTCAGGAAATAAATTTTCCTAAGCTTCAGTTTGTGCCATACTTAAGTCCTGTTAAGTGTGCTTTAAACTAGCATTACAAATACACAACGGAAAAAACAGTCACGACTTTACATTTTTATTAAAATCCTTTTTGTTTTCTTATACTTTCATGCAGATTTACGCGGCCAAATCTCTTGAAATATATCATTTAAAATGCTGAATGAAATTCAGCCATTCAGTGATTTCTATTGCATATTGATTGACTGTTGATCCGTAACATTTAGATTTTATGCTTTCCTCGGTTTTTGTTGCATCACATTTCCTGCTGTAGTTTATCTCTCATTAGAAAATAATTTCAGCAATATTTTGTTTGCGTTAGTATATTATTGCAATCTTATCATGTGCTGACAACACCATTTATCCTAATTCCCGTATTATTATGCTTCGGTAATAGGCATATATATAATATGCTCTAATGACTCTAACTGCTTTGGAATTAATCGGCTTAGCTGCTGAGAATGTTCTAGATATTAATGATTGGTGTACACCGTTATAGTATCATTCTGTGTACACTGATGGCTATCTATTATCTATCTATCTATATATATAAATAAAAAGAAAAGTCCTGACTGACTGACTGACTCATCAACGCCCAGCCCAAATCCTTGGACCTAGAAAGCTGAAATTTTGCACAGAGGTTCCCTTTATAATGTAGACAAGGAATAAGGAAGAATTTTTCGAAATTCAACCCCTAAGGGAGTTAAATAGGGGATGAAAGTTTGTATGAAACCCTGCCATTTTTAATTTGAAATAAATGAAATCTGGCATTTAGCCTCTCAATCACACTTAATATTATAAAGGCGAAAGTTTGTGAGTGTGTTTGTATGTTTGTTACTTCTTCACGCCAGAACGGCTGAACGGATCTGGATGAAATTTGGCACAGAGATAGATTATAATTAGGAATAGCACATAGGATACTTTTTATCTCTGGAATATGTTCCCTCGAGAAATTTTCGACTTTCACGCGGGCGAATTCGCCGGCAGAAGCTAGTTGAGATATATTTTTCCTTGACGACACTTTATACCATCTTTCAAACAATACCTAAAGGTGTCCTCTAATTTTACTCCGGTTACTCATCATCTTGGAAGTAATAATGAACGAGGAAAATACCAAAATAGATATGCTCGAATCTGCTCAAAGAGCTCTTTAGCTAGACCTGCTCTGCCACGTCCTACCTCATTATTTAACAAAGCTATTCACGTTACACTGAAGCGCCAATGAATTACTAAAACACTTCCATTAATCTACTTCATTATAACTTGAGACCTGAAGCTTTCTCAACAATACTCTCACAAAAATAAAAACTAAAAGTTCATCTATTGAGTCCGTAGATCACAAAACTCAATTACAAAGAATCTTAATTAAGTTAGCCATGCAATGCTTATCCATACGTTCTTTTAATGAATAGGTTTTTTGAATGCCAGTGAAGGGATGAGACGATTTACCGACGAAAGGTCAGATGTAATGTATGCGAGTCAGAGTCCATCGGAACAATCGAAGCCATCGGTAGTCAGTTCGAGAAACGACGAAGTTCCTCCCATCACACCGACACGTAACGTTCGGTTATATATATAACTTTTATTCGAAGAAAACTGGTTAAAGAAAAGTTGCCAGGAAAGTTTTTATCGTCGGCCGCCGCGGCCGGTCGACAAGCGTCGCCTGCCGAGATTACTGTTTTTAGAAGGTAACGGTATAAACCAGAGTGAATTAAAGAAGTGACAGTGACAGACTACGTTGATCGATCAGCGCGATAACTTGGAGGTGATGTACCCGTTGCCGAAATCATGTCTATAAAATCTAAGCATTTAAGACATGACCCGACTTTAATTTCTTACTTACTTTTCCTTGTATAAAAGAACTGAGACAACTGGTACTTTCTAAGTGATAAGGTAAAAAAAAGGTTCGTTCAATTTAATAAGTCTAGGCCATCTAGACTCTTGTGTTCTTTTTGAGTATAAAACGAAATGGCGTTTGATGTAGGCTGCTATTTTCGTTCGGGTAAACAAAATGTTGCGAGAAAATGCTTTTACAAAAAATTATCCTTTTACAATATGTTGTTTTTGTACGACACAAACTGTAATATGTGACTCGTAACTTGAGTACTTTTTACGCAGCGTTGCTTCTTATTACTGAAAAATACTTAAGTCGCCAGCGAAACATTTTTGATAAAGTTTTTCGGTCCAAAAATGTTGTGTTTATCTATATCTATACGCTATACTAATATTATAAAGAGGAAAGATTTGTATTTTTGTATGTAACGAATAAACTTAAAAACTAGTAGACCGATTTCAAAAATTCTTTCACCGTTGGGAAGCTACACTATCCCCGGGCGACATAGGGAACGGGAACAACAAGGTTAAACCGCGAGGCGTCCGCTAGTTTTTATTAAATTTTGTTTGTAGAAAATTCGTTTGCTTTGATATATATTATAGTTTTTTTTTCATAAAGCCATAATTTCTGATAAAACATCTACCAACAATCACCTGCGATTTTTTTTGCAAATCAAAGTTCTTCATTATAAAGTTTAAAGCCTGCCGTGTACAAAGCATGTGTGTGACAATGGTGTGACTGTATGAGGGTAGGTCGATATAAGTCGTTCCACCCCTGTCATTAATCTCATCTCTTTCGCTAGCCAAGTCACGCCGCATTTGGGGGAGCGACGGGCAAAACGACTTTCCAAAAAAGCTTGTCTGCCAAATTACACTGACCTGAAGTGTGTTTTGATATCTACCGAGTATTCTGTAGGATTTTCATTCACTCCCTTGACAATCGTTTCATTGTCGCAGTATTTCCCAATGGCGGTACCTGCTTACGTAAAATTTCATCGGAGTTTCGGCATTTCTCGTGATTTATTACAATGTCGGGAATATAAATCACGCATTGAAATATTTTTAATGAATCGTAAAGTATTTTTATAGCTGCTTATTATCATTTACAAATAGGATGCCTGTTATTTATGACCATGACAGCAACATTTCAATTGGTTCGGATCACAAACCTACTTTTTGCACATTACAACTCGTGAACGAAATATTTTTAATAAAAGTCGGTGGTCGTGTAAGCAATTAAACGAATGACCGCTTCACATGGAGCGCACGTTCTGAATTAAATATCTATCAATTCGATGAGGAGACGCGGGCGAAATAGATCGCATCTAATAGACAGACTATTATTTGGTACAACAACGCGCAAAAACGGATGCTGCAAAAAGTTAGGCTCTATGATTCATACGTCTGAGGCGCAGACGGGCGATCATTGATGTCGTGCAGACGAGAAAATAGAAGACATTGAATTAAGTTAGAACGAGAAACATTTTTATTTATTTTTCACCGACATAAAGTCCGACAGATTTTTAGATGACTAAATTTTTACTAACGTAATTTTTGACGAACATTTTATTTACTGTGCAGAGAGGTTTTTTAATTGATACTTAATATTCATTCCACAAAAACGCTATCATAACGTAATCGTATAAAGAGCGGCTTATTCTAATTGACTGCGATACGAGTCGTCAAATCGTAATATCAACGATTTATGATGACAGTGTGCGATTTAGTATTACTTATATCACATTTCGCGACTAATCGCCCGTCTACGCCTATCGCCCGATTGTCAGCTTATGATTAAAGTTACTCAGTGTGATATCAAACCGGAACATCTCAGACTACTTTCAATGTTAAGGTTGCTACCATAAGTATTGTTCCAAAACGTTTTAACATGAATCTATTGTCTGTCTGTTCTCAGAGATTTAATTGTCGCTTTTTCGGTCAATTGCGCAGTAATAGTAAAAAAAAGAAAAGTAGAGTGTTCATTGTGTTGTCTATAATTTCGAAGTTTGAATTATGCGTCAAATTTGCCTCACATTTCAGAAACACTGGGATTTTTTTTACTAAAAATGTTTCGCATAAGCATGGCAGGTAACTGAAAATAAAAAGTTTGTTCAAAAGATTTTCTTTCAACATAGTCCCTTGGCTATTATTATTTATTCCGTGGTTTTACAGTCCATTCACTTTTCCTTTATAAAGAGGAAACAAAACAAAAGAAAGCTAGCCTCGCTCAAAGTTTTCCTGCCGCTAAACTCGTTTTAAAAATAACTTGAATATTCTACGCCATAATAATCTTATTTTATTCATTTTAACACTCCGTTTTGAATTTTAAACTGTCACATGTTACAGATAAAAGTATGCTATCTAGAGAAACCTATCTGAGAAACCATATTATCATGAATGCAGATAAAAACGTAAAAGGAAATGTTTTCCATAAGTGGGCACTCAACCTAACCCCCGCTTGGACTGATATTATCATACATTAATTATGTATACTGCGGAATAAAAATGTAACTTTATCTTTTTTTATTTAATTTTCGTATAACACGGCTACGTAGGGCTATTGTGACACTTGAACAACTTTCTTTATAATTTACATGACACACAAAAAACACGAAACAATGTAATCGACTAACGCACCACGCGACAGATTTTAACAAAATTGTGAACAAAATCTGTTCTAAAATTTTACGCCCGACTGGTTCAAACTAACAACGTAAAATGACATAACATTTGAATTTCGATCTAGTTTCAGATTTCGTTCGATCTTTAAATTTTATTTCATAATCCGATGAAACGTAAGCATCAATTGACGCCGTGTTTATTTGAAACGTGAAATTGAAATTACAGAGAGATTGGCTCAAATAACTTTGCTTACATAAGCAAGAATAAGGTCTTGTAAAATTAAGTGGCCATCAATCATGAAAACCTTTTTAGAGCTTGTAGTATGCTCGCCTCGCATTTATCTTTAGAATCTTTTTAATCCATACCTACTTATTTTATAATATTATTAATATATTATTTTAAATGCGAAAGAAAACTCTGTCTGACTGTTTGTTTCTTTTTTACGCCAAAACCGCAGAACCAATTTTAATGTAAAGATAGATTAGACCTTAAAGGACATAGAATTAGTTTTCCGTGAGAGCATGTTCAATTGGAATAATTTCCATTTTTACAAGCGGGCAAAACGGTTGATAATATTATAAATGCGAAACTAACCCTGTCTGTGTGTCTGTTATGTTTCCACGCCTAAACCTCTAAACCAATTTTGACTAATGTTGGTATAGAAATAGATAAGACCTTAAAAAAGAACATATAATTATTATGAAACGTTTTATCTCGGGAGTAGCCTAGGGATAATTTCCACCTTTAAAAGCGAGTGAAGCCTCTGGCAGAGACTAGTTCGCAGTATACTAAAACAAATACTTTTTATCGTATCGTACTTGTAGGTACAGTGTACAGTAATAAGTGTCAAGCAAACTGGCTCATTACGTAATAAGTAGTATCATATTTTATACTAACGACTGCCAACGGGTTTTATTGCCGACTATTGCAAAAAATATTGCCACTGCTGTACTGTAAGTGTCTTGGAAATCTAGAAATAAAAAGGCTAGACCAGTCTGGAAAATATTGTGCTGTTAGATGCTAAATAGCTGGTGAAGGGTGCTTAAATTATACTTATGTTCAACATAAATTTACTTTAGCATAAAATATACATTTTGATATTTATTGTAGGCTTAATAAAGTCAATGTTATGTGTTGTGTCTGATCTAAAAACGGTAAAGGAAAACATTGTGAAGAAATCGGCATGTCCTATAGCCAAAAAATCAAAGACATGTGACATTCACCAACCCGTGCTGGGCCCGCGTGGTGGATTACGGCCCATTCCTCCTAGTATTGGGAATGTTAAAAGGTCAATTATGCTTATAAAGCTGCTTTGGTTTTAAAGTATTTTGTAAACTAATATTTTTCAGTAGTTATTGTGAAAGTTGTGGAAACTTCTTGATTAAAATCCACAAGTATGTTACATTTCTTCAAATGTTTTGTGAAACGTGCAAACTTTTCATAGAGATAGCAGACATTTTTGCTCTAAAAGTTTTCTTAATAACGCCAAAATTAGGTAATCTTAGGTAAAATAATTACGACAGTAGTGTCAAACTGTTTCAATGGTTAAAACTTTGGAAGTTTATTGAAATATACCTAAGTTAGGTTATAACTATGTCGTAAAGGAAACCGCTGGAACTTCGAACGTTGTCTTGACAAAGATTCTTGCCTTTCGGTGCGTCGGGCGTGTAGTAGAGGGATATTAGTTTCTTGATTCTTGGTACCTTCATATACACTACTTTATAATTAAATGTAAAAGTTTCTACGAATAATGTACCTTACTGTTCCAGGCCTTATATTAGGATATTAGTTTCTTGATTTTTGGTACCTTCATATACACTACTTTATAATTAAATGTAAAGGTTTCTACGAATAATGTACCTTACTGTTCCAGGCCTTATATTAGGATATTAGTTTCTTGATTCTTGGTACCTTTATATACACTACTTTATAATTAAATGTAAAGGTTTCTACGAATAATGTACCTTTCTGTTCCAGGCCTTATATTAGGATATTAGTTTCTTGATTTTTGGTACCTTCATATACACTACTTTATAATTAAATGTAAAGGTTTCTACGAATAATGTACCTTACTGTTCCAGGCCTTATATTAGGATATTAGTTTCTTGATTCTTGGTACCTTTATATACACTACTTTATAATTAAATGTAAAGGTTTCTACGAATAATGTACCTTACTGTTCCAGGCCTTATATTAGGATATTAGTTTCTTGATTCTTGGTACCTTTATGTACACTACTTTATAATTAAATGTAAAAGTTTCTACGAATAATGTACCTTACTGTTCCAGGCCTTATATTAGGATATTAGTTTCTTGATTCTTGGTACCTTCATATACACTACTTTATAATTAAATGTAAAAGTTTCTACGAATAATGTACCTTACTGTTCCAGGCCTTATATTAGGATATTAGTTTCTTGATTCTTGGTACCTTCATATACACTACTTTACAATTAAATGTAAAAGTTTCTACGAATAATGTACCTTACTGTTCCAGGCAAATTCTCGTGCTTGTATTATCTCGATGACAGTCAAAGTAAAAACATTGTTAAAGTTTAAGTAAATTAGAAGTGTTTTTGAGAGTTATTGACTGAGATACGGGAATTTCCACTCTGATTTTCCAGTCCGTAAATAGAAGAAGGACATTTAAAGAACTGTCCAGATTATTAAAATCACACAATTGGTTTCTGCAATTTTTCATAAAGTAGAAACTCGGTATGACCAAAATAATGTTTCAATCTGGTTTAAAACCTGTTGTAATATAGCTTTCAGAAATGATTTCGTTCGAATCTAATTTATATCAGCCCCGCAGTTCTCGTAATTAGCTGTACGACAGCCAATTTTTGTAATTTAAAATATAAATCAGTTGGCGGTATTTAAATTAAGTGCAATTGCAACACTGAATTTATAGTAGCAACGCAATTTCATGTTGCTTTTAAAGAATATTGACACATAAACCTGTCCCATTCTTTTGAGAATATTGACACATAGACCTGTCTCTTTCATTTAAGTTCACTGTAATAATTAATTATAATTATATTTTAATAATAAACAGTTTTATTACTGTCAGTAATTAACAATGATTATTATGTACCTACGTTCTTTGTTTTACGCCAGTAAACTGTCATTGTTGGTAATTATTTTTCATATTTTATTGTAAGGTAGGTACACAATATACTGCAGTTGATATTTTATGCAATTTGTCGTTTTATGACCCTCTATGGTTAACTTTTGTTTTTTGCAATCAGTAGTGAGCAAGGTTAAGTAAAACTGAAATAAATCATTGTTTTCATAGGTTTTCCTGATTTGAATAATATAAATCGCAAATAGGAGGGCTACCTTCGATATACCCTCGGTCTTGTGGGCTTTCTGTGGGTAAGTGCATGCAGCCAAAGCACAGAATGTAGGTAATTTATGAGTTTAGAGTTACAGTCCATTGTCCAATTCTAGTAGCAAGTTGACACGCCAACTTGTAACCACTTTCACTAGCCTAATACTTTTAGACGCAACTCCACCGGCACACATAATTCCACTTATCACACTTAATCGCGACATACGTCCCTCTCCAGTTCTCTCTAGTCAAAAGTCAACCCGCGCCTTTTCGAGTTCGCGTCACCCTCGAAATTGTGTGTCACCTTCCATTATTATAGCATTGGACATTGGAGAAAATGAAGTGTTGCCAATCGAATAAAATCGAATTGAAATTTGACTCAGTATCAAAATGTTGCCAATGCATCAAAACTAAATTATTAAGTTTACAAGCGATATTTCTTTGTTCCTGATTATTAATCATAATTATACCTTCCTCCGATATATACGTACTTGGATAAGAATAGTATTGTACTTTATCAAATTATAGTCATCGCCTTGACCAACTTGCAACACGATGACACAGACAAACCTTAATTAGATTATCCCGAACACCAAATAAAATAGAGGAGACGAAACTTAAGAAATATCTTTTACTTATTTCGTTACATAAGTGGCATGGTTTGGCATATAAGTAGAAATATGATACGGCGATGATACAGCACGTCTTCCGAGTGATACGATGCATACTAATCGCTGTGTCAATAGACGTTATTAGATTTTATCTTTTTTCCTCTTTAACCGTAACATCTATGTCACGTTTACAATGCTCGGACTTTTTTTTTGCTCTTGGATTTAATCTATGGTTTGTGGAACGGTTTTGAATGAGTGTTCGATTTTTAAACATGACGTGCGTACATACACGTTGGTACATTGTTTGCTGAATCTGTGATGTCGATCTATTGAAGACTTGTATGAGATGTAATTAACGTTATGATAATGTGGAAGATAACTACTAAACATCTAGTATATACATATACAAAGTAATTTAAGATTAATTACATATCTACTGGGCTGTATACAGCCTTGATATTTTTATTGCCTACTAAAATAATTATTCAGTTTGTTACAACAGCTTCTAAGGCAGACAACCCTATGATATCAATTAAACATAAAATATCGTTAAGGCAATGAGAGTAACTCTATGATACAAGCAAATTGTCGTAATTGAGTCGATCGTCGTTTCGGTCCCTAAGCTCGGTATAATTTCTCCCCCATGATAAATTATTTCTGCCTAATTACCGCTTCAAATACAATTAGAATTGAACAAATTTTGTTAATAGCTCTTTGACTCCAATACCTATTTAATGTACATAATGATTAAAATCACGTACACGACAAAGATAAGTTCATTTAAAATGTTGCAAAATCGCAATTCACAATCATAGGACTTTATGCCTTATGTTGCGTAATTAGTCAACGGCACGAACTATTTGGCGGCGGAGTTAAAATATTTGCTATCTCATCCGACATCACGCAGGAAAGAGATAGACGCTGTGATGAGCAGTAAGAAGCTAGATCGTGTTCGTATACACACTCATAACGCTGTGTGACGCACACATGCGCAATTTCATTGCAGAGCGCCGACAGCGCGGCGGTGTGTGCAAAGATTACTATAATTGTTATATATGTGTGCAAGGTGCGCATCTCCCTCCCCAGCGCCACCTATTGTAACGGCACGTCCAACTGTCATATGGAATATTAAACCAGTGCGTAAATAGCAGCTAAGCGTTTCACTTGTCTACACCCGCATACTTAACATTGGCGACGAGGATCTACCCCCACGTGTGAAAAATGACGAGTACTGTTCAATTTGGGATTTTACATACGTTTGACCATAACACACAGGATTGGAAAACGTACAAAGGGCGTATAACGCATTATTTTGTGGCAAATGGCGTCAATACGAAGACGGAACCCGCGGGTGAAAAACGGAAGGCCATCCTGCTCAGCGCACTCACTGAGGGTACCTACAAATTGGCATCGGATTTAGTATTACCTAAAGACAACAATACACAACAACAACAACACAATTACAACAACAACAACAATTACTGAGATATCTAATGGATTATCGGAATTCAGTTCATTCTGCTACTGGATTGTCCCCTGCACAATTGGTGTTTGGGCACAAGTTAAGGTCGCGGTTAGACCTAATGGACCCAAAGTCATCGGCACCCTTGTCACCGTCGGTATCAAAAAGTGTAAAAAACCAACAGTGTACACAAACTAAGAGACAAGGGAAAAATAAAACGAAACAATTTGAAATAAACAATGCTGTATTATATAAAAAGTATATAAACAAATTAAGTTATACATGGTGTAAGGGCATCATATTTAAAAAAATAGGAAAAGTTTTATATTTAGTTAGAGACATTATCAGTTCAGAAATACACAAGAGACACAAAAATCAACTGATGCTATTTAAAGGAACAAGTAACAAAATGGAGGGTAATATCGAAAAAGCAAACGGGGACCTACCAGGATCAGCTTGTTCTCCTTCGCCACCACCGTCGTGGTCGCCGCCGCCTTCCCCGACGACGCCAGCAGCTACAGAAATACCTATACTCCAGCCGGAATTACACTCACCAAAACTCTTGCCGTGCAGCACTGCCAGAGGGAGGACTACTTCGTCAACGATAGGGGACGAGGTTGAGAAGGACCAACAACAGAACCCCGAAGGTGATCAACAGGCTGATGCGAGCGACGCGGCTGAGGAAGGAACGCAGAGACACTCCGAAGATATTGGTCACAAAGCGGGGACAGAACTCGAGACCCAGACTACACAACACGGTGACTCATTAATTACTCCAAAGAGATCGCTAAGGAATCGCCCCGTTACTTGCTTCAAAAAGTTCTTCTAGTTGTCTGTAATAATAGTCTATTTTCTAGCAGTGTATCTATAAGTTGTACAATGTAGGTACATGTAAATAAATATATTAATGAGTACCTACTTAGGTTATTTAATTATGTTCGGTGTCTATAGACTAGAGGGAGGAATGTTATATATGTGTGCAAGGTGCGCATCTCCCTCCCCAGCGCCACCTATTGTAACGGCACGTCCAACTGTCATATGGAATATTAAACCAGTGCGTAAATAGCAGCTAAGCGTTTCACTTGTCTACACCCGCATACTTAACAATAATATACTTGTGTGTGGTTGCGGTGTCAAAGCTAACACCTATTTTTTATGTTTATGTTGTCAATGAATTGCATACGCGCCACCGCACCGGCGCACTGTGGATCGAAAAACGGCTCTAGAAGACATAGGAACTTAAATTTAAAAGTGTCGGTTTTTTTTATTGAAATGGGTTCTAATAGCCAATATCATACTTATATATTTCATAGGACGCAATCTGGTAGGCAAAAGGGCAAGTTTTATTTTTTTTGCAAAAAAAATGTATGGAGCTGATATAAAAAATGCATAAATCTCCGGAACCGCAAGACTAACCGTAATATCCTTGCACATGGTTATAGAACTATTTATTTATGATTTTTTGACATACTTCGTATGACGAGAAAGACTGCGTTTTTTTTTTTAAAAATCCTCAACTTTTTTTACCTAATATATGCTATAAATAGAAATAGACGTGTTATGTGATGTGTCTATCTATCTTAAAAAAAATATTTAAAATTATTAAAGATATTTTGATGTTTATTAACCGACTTCAAAAACGGAGGAGGTTCTTAATTTGTTTGAATTTTTGTGTATGTTTATTCAGAGATATCTTCGCCAATTAATAACCGATCTTGATGAATCGTTTTTTGTTTGAAAGAGTATGGTCCCGGATTGGTTCCAGTTAAATTTGGTAAAGACCTGTTGAATAACTTCGGAGATATTCAATGGAACTCTTCAATAAATGACGGTAAACCACCATAGATTGCTGCAATCGCATGTCTGTATATTGTTAACACCATTTCATAACGTAATATCACACCAGTAGACTCTGAAGGGGTACGCAGATGTGTACAGTTCACCCATCTACACTCTCATTTCATCAGTTATGTCCAAGTTCCCTGTTATTGGGGTTATATATTTGGGCATAGCATTTTTGTTTATTAACCGATCTATATGATTCGTTTTTTATTTGAAAGAGTATGGTCCCGGATTGGTCCCAGTTAAATTTGGTAAAGATCTGTTAAATAAATTCGGCGATATTTAATGAAACTCTTCAATAAATGACGGTAACCCATCATAGATTGCTGCAATCGCATGTCTGTATATTGTTTACACCATTTCATAACATAACATCGCACCAGTAGACTCTGAAAGGGTACGCAGATGTGTACAGTTTACCCTTCTACACTCTCATTTCATCAGTTATGTTCAAGTTCCCTGTTATTGGGATTAGATATATGGGCATATCATTTTTGTTTGAAAGAGTATTGTCCTGGATCGGTCCCAGTTAAATTTGGTAAAGATTTGATGAAGAACTTCGGAGAAATTCAATGGAACTCTTCAATAAATGACGGTAAATCATCATAACTTTAATTGCCAATATACAACTCTTATCTCCCAAACTCTGAATTATAATCAATATACAGACATGCGATTAAAGCCATTTTGGGTGTTTTGCCGTTATTTATTGAAGAGTACTATTGGATATCTCCGAAGTTATTTAACAGATCTTTACCAAATTTTACTGGGACCGATCAGGGACCATACTCTTTCAAACAAAAATGATATGCCCATATATCTAATCCCAATAACAGGGAACTTGAACATAACTGATGAAATAAGAGTGTAGAAGGGTGAACTGTACACATCTGCGTACCCCTTCAGAGTCTACTGGTGCGATGTTATGTTATGAAATGGTGTAAACAATATACAGACATGCTATTGCAGCAATCTATGGTGGTTTACCGTCATTTATTGAAGAGTTCCATTGAATATCTCCGAAGTTATTTAACATGTCTTTACCAAATTTAACTGGGACCAATCCGGGACCATACTCTTTTAAACAAAAAACGAATCATCTAGATCGGTTAATAAACAAAAATGCTATGCCCAAATAGATAACCCCAATAACAGGGAACTTGAACATAACTGATGAAATGAGAGTGTAGAAGGGTGAACTGTACACATCTGCATACCCCTTCAGAGTCTACTGGTGCGATGTTATGTTATGAAATGGTGTTAACAATATACAGACATGCGATTGCAGCAATCTATGGTGGTTTACCGTCATTTATTGAAGAGTTCCATTGAATATCTCCGAAGTTATTCAACAGGTCTTAACCAAATTTAATTGGAATCAATCCGGGACCATACTCTTTCAAACAAAAAACAAATCATCAAGATCGGTTAATAATTAGCGAAGATATCTCTGAATAAACATACACAAAAATTCAAACAAATTAAGAACCTCCTCCGTTTTTGAAGTCGGTAAATAAACATCAAAATATCTTTAATAATTTTAAATGTTTTTTTTAAGATAGATAGACACATCACATAACACGTCTATTTCTATTTATAGCATGTATTAGGTAAAAAAAGTTGAGGATTTTTAAAAAAAAAAACGCAGTCTTTCTCGTCATACGAAGTATGTCAAAAAATCATAAATAAATAGTTCTATAACCGTGTGCAAGGATATTACGGTTAGTCTTGCGGTTCCGGAGATTTATGCATTTTTTATATCAGCTCCATACATTTTTTTTGCAAAAAAAATAAAACTTGCCCTTTTGCCTACCAGATTGCGTCCTATGAAATATATAAGTATGATATTGGCTATTAGAACCCATTTCAATCAAAAAAACCGACACTTTTAAATTTAAGTTCCTATGTCTTCTAGAGCCGTTTTTCGATCCACAGTGCGGCGTGCCGGTAGAACTTTGGATTATTACTGTGTGTAACGTAATTAGAAGGCACTCAATTTACTTGTTGTTATGCACCTATACTTACCCGCGACTTTGCCAACTTGACAATAAGATGTTTTGCGAAAATGTGAATTTACATAGATATTGTTATTATCGACAAGTAATGTTAGATTTGACTTTTTAATTATTTTTGGCGGCGGCGACGGCAGAGCAGCGCGAGCCGCTTGCGCGCTTATTGAACCTTGTGCCCTTAGTTATAAGAATGAAAAGTGTTCGAGCGTCAAGTCGGTAGATTTTACGTTGGCAGAGCGGGCGCCAGGGCTTCGCTGACTGTAGGTATCGTACCAGCGCGTGCGAAAAGCTAGGCTCTATGCGCACGGGTGTAGGTCATGTCTTTATGTTTTTGTATTTTATTGCAGGTTTTGCAATTATTACAATGTGTGTTAAATAGGTATTTACTTACCTTAGCTAGTAAGCTATAACCTACAGGCGCCTCCCCGTAAGTAGGTATTTCATACCAGCCAGAGTCAGGATAACTGCTTTTTCGACAGCGCCACTTTGATGTGAGACTTGTTTTCTAGGTAATTAGGTTCATCAAATAAAAAATAATGTTATTTTGTAAATTGTTTATTGATTGTTTGTTTACAATAGCAGTTTGAAATATTCTCTTTGTTATCACAATACAATATAATAGCTTCGGGTGGCTGAGCCGAGCTTGTGAGTGTCAGCGCGCATAGTAGGTATACAAATAAAAAACCGGCCAAGTGCGAGTCGGACTCGCGCATGAAGGGTTCCGTACCATTATCGCAAAAAACATCACGTTTGTTGTATGGGAGCCCCACTTATATATTAATTTTATTCTGTTTTTAATATTTGTTGTTATAAAGAAATACATCATTTGTGAAAATTTCACCGGTTTAGCTATCACGGTTCATGAGATGCAGCCTGGTGACAGACAGACAGACAGACAGACGGACCGCGAAGTCTCAGTAATAGGGTCCCGTTTTTACCCTTCGGGTACGGAACCCTAAAAAGAATCATCAAAATCGGTTCACATTAAAAAAGTATTGAGGTAAGTAACAAAAAAAATACAGTCAAATTGAGAACCTCCTCCTTTTTGAAGTCGGTTAAAAAATAGCTTCCTTTTGTGTTTGTCCGCCGCTGAAGCCGAGCCGATATCGATATAACAGATAGGTACCTACATAATAATGAACTTTCGATATAAGTAGGCACGACTATCGAAAATCTTAAAATACCTAATCTAATTGGAATCTAATATCCTAATATATACAACAGAACTCTTCAATAAACAACGGCAAATCTCTCGGGATTGCTGCGATCGCAAAACTGTTTATTGGTTAGGCCTTTTGATAACATAACGTCAAGCCGGTACGCTCTAAAGGGGTACGCAGATTTGTACAGTTCACCCTGAAAGATACACTCTCATTGCACCGGTTATGTTAGTTTTATGTTCGGTATTCAGGTAATCTATTCAGGCATAAATTTGGGCATTTTAGGCCCAGATTTTCTCTAATCTGAGATTATAGGTATTATTGAACTTGATCTTTATGTACCACAACTAAAAAAAAAAAAATTACGAAGAAACAAAAACAAGAACACCGACTTCCGAAATTAGTTATTTTTCACTTTGTAGTGTTTTTATTTGGAAGTCGGTAGTATTTTTAAAAAAGATTTTCTAATTATAGATAAAGATAGGCAGTTTGTAATTTTAAAATTTTATAAATGCGCGTGAAATATTAGAATTACAAGTCTGTGTTTATTTAGGTATAAAAGTCAAGTCAAGCGCCCTCATGAATTGTACAAACTAAATTCGATAAAAGATTCAACTTACCCATTGTTACTTGAACTGCTGAAGATCACTTCACCTACGCAACAAGTTCAAATTCAAACGCCATGTTAATCAGTATGAAATCCCACGAACGCCAGGGTCAGTAAAATTTCGGACCAATTCAAAATAATCAACACAACACATAAAGGAATATCGGAATCCAAAATTCAAGCCAAGGGTCAATGTTATAAAATATTATACGAATACGTTATCGTCGATATCACAATATCAATAACATACACCGCACGCGCGTAATTACGGTGACGTATATATTATGCAGCAGACGATTGAGGCCCCTCTGGGGCAGCGGGGCGCGGGCGCCGGGCGGTAGCTAAACTAGTGAGCGTGTGTGTGTGTAGGTGTAAATGCGACGCACGCGCACCCCTCCGCCCCACTGACCGGGGAGGAAATTTGTAGCGAGATGGATGATGATTTAGAACGAAAACGAGCGCGCGAAATTTTATAAACAGACCTTTGGTAGTCTGGATATCATGAAAAAACCACTGAATGTATCTGTTCAAAATAAAATTATTTGCATTGTTGAACAACTAATCTATCCCTGTATGGAGGCCGTTTTTCAATTTTCTTTCTTCTTATGGTACTTATTTGCGCCCAAAGATGCGTTAAAATTGGTGTTGAAATATGGAACTTTCGAAGCTCATAACTTTCAAGCTAATTTTTTTTTGTACTTTTTGCTTCCATACAGGACTAGATAATGATGAGACAAATTGATATAATTTTTTATTTTGAACGTACATCGTCAAACAGTGGAGTAAAACCCAAACTACGTTTGTATGGAAGAATTTTGGACTAGTGCAACCTTAAACGATACACACGTCCGGATATAACTGCGTTATCTTTATTTATATCAAATACGTATGAGGTTTAGAACGTTATGAACAAAATATTCTATAAAGCTAATTGGCTAAACCCAACCCTAATGCAAGTAAATCAAAGAAGCGAGAAAGGGGCGACCATTTCTTTTCAAACATTGCAGATTTTGCTGGCTATATGCAATTATGCAATTTGATTGCATACTGTTAGTTTTCTCTGCATTGCTGTTTTTTATACTAATAATAATGTGTTCAATTTAAACGATGACCTTGTAATTTGCATATCAACGATTTCTCTTTCAGTGTAATAGCACCTTAAGAACACATGCCGTGATGCCGGCTTCGCTGCGTTAGAATACGCAGACCCTAATATCATATACGGTTAATTGCGTTTAAAGGGATGAATACACGAGAAATAATCATAACATCTAATGATGTAATAAGCAAGTAATAGCGAAGTATCTCTCATAATGATGTTAATCAGACCCATATGTGCATATCTACAGTCATCATCGAACTAGAATGTGTTTTCGATGCAAATGTGTACAGGCCCTTATCAGATACTTCAGCCGCCCGAAAATCAAATTACCTTAAAAAATCTTTGCTTAAAATCTCTGAAAATATTTTTCACGAAAATGTATCTACTTTAAAAAAATTCATATTATTAGCGTAAATTATTTCGTCGTTTGTAAATAACATCCCCGGAGCGATGCAGCGAAGCTCTAATGATATTACCATTTTTTTACGTACGCTTCCGTCCTTATGAATACTTGAGGCTCTGGCTTGTGCTAAGAAAAAGTTGATGAGCCAGCAATTTACATTCATCACTAAGCTACTTAATTTTTAATTTCGTGTTTTTACTTATTTAACGTTTGTGCCCAAAGCAAGATAAAGAGATAGTTATTAAACTCCAAGGTTTAGTGGCTAAGTAGGTTTATTAAATTCACTACTAATTCACAGCTATACCATTAAAATTCTTGTAGACGTCGATTAGAATTTCTTAAGCAACCTTATTTTTAATCAAACGTTTCATAAAGTTTTTCAAACTTAGTCTAGATTTATACCGCATTCCTACATGCAAAGTTCTCATTACTTACCGTTTTCGGAAAAAGCAGCACCGCCTCAATAATCTAGACACAGTTTAATTGATAAAACTGCGCTGATATCGAAACGAGTCCCGGAAAAGTATTCGATTTTCACTAGAAAACCGACTTGTCCCACTAAGCACTCAATCCACCACAAAGTTTAGACGTCCTTGCACTATCTGTTTTCACGTCTCAAGCATACAGTTTCACTTTCTATAAAGCGTCGTGATCAGTCACGAGCCGGGAAAGGCCTCCGCCGATGCAATATCAGATCGCGATCTCCGCAAAACTTCTGAAGCGAGTACAGACGTAGCGAGCACGCAGACGCTCCGAACGAACCACGCCGCTCGACCGCCGAACAGCGACTGTGATAACGACACTTCCTCCGAATGAACCTGCGAACCTCTCCATAGACTGTAAGCTCGCCTCTCTCTCGCCGCCCGGCGGTACTTAACGCACCCCGCGACACCCGATCTCAACTCTCGGAAGCTCACAACAAGAAACAAATTCCAACTAAACACGCCACCACGAACGCGTCTCGTTCGAAACGCGTAACGAGTTTACGGTACGTAAATCGTAGTGGATTTGTTTTGCGGCCCGGCCATAGTAATCCGGTTCTTCGTCATGGAGCTCACAGAGCACTTTTTTCCGAATCAGTTCCCGTTAAATAGAGCCTTCTTTTTGTACAACCTGCAGCCTGGTAGTCTATGTAGGGAACGCGGAATAACCGCTATGGACAAGATGCCAACTTTCTAAACTAAACCTATAAGACCGCTCTATTCGGATGGTAAATTACGTTATTTTTATTGGAAGTCGGGACGATAACAATAAAGCATCGAGTAGATTGGTTGTGCCGGCCGGCATTGTCGCGGCCGGTGGCGGTGGCGCGGCGTGGGACGTGTCGTAATTTCGCAGGTGGTTTTTGCATCGTGCGGTTGTCGTCTAGGTTACGTTTTCCGATTTAAAAGTTGCGGTTTTACTTTCGGTGTCAATTACGCGAGCTGCGGTCGAAGCCCCACAATAACATGGCGGCAAATTGGATAGCAGCCCTCTGAACCAGATTAGACTACCTTGTGAAGGCTGTCGGTAGTTACGCAAGTCTGCGAGTGCTGCGACTAATCTTTTTGCATTTAAAAATAGGTCGTGGAAATGAATTTCGTTGTTTACTTCATAAAAGTCGACGTAACTCGAAACGAAGTGCATTATATAAGACAGCTAAAGTGCGCATATATGTGAAGGCTTCCAAATATTGAAACCGTAAACCCTTTCGAGTGATCCCGCCGTCCCGCCACGGCACGGTCGCGATCTGGGTCAGTGCGGCGCGCCCCTAACATTAGGATGAATACACGTGACAAACTGCAACACTAACTTGACATTCTGAAAAATACAATAGAAACACTGACAATATTTTTTCCTTTTGCGAATATTTTCTTTAAGGAATCTTTGGCGGAGCATCTTTGGTGCCTATAACTTGTTCCACCGCCGAAAAGAACTCTTATTAGACTTAGTAGATAATTTATCTAATTCGCTGTCATTTTTTGCGTAATTAATCAAAGACTTCCTCAAAATTATGAACAGACTTAAAAAATTTTGGAAAATGTTTTCCTAAATTTACATAACAATAGTTTCGTTTGTCCATAGCCTAAGGCAGCTAGGGTTGCGCTGCTGCCCGCCGAGACGTCTCGGTTCCTCTCTATGCGGTTCCTACCACTCAGATGACTGACGGCACACCACGAGTGCTCCACCCGGGAAACCAATAAAATTCGTGAAGTACCGCTATATTGTATGAACGAACCAGTGAACTGATAACACGAAATGAAACGTGAATGGAATGTAGTATCAATAACAAAATAATAAATAATGGAAAAGTTGAATTTGGTGTATTGTCTTATGTTATGCGTATTGTTTTTTATTTATTCTCTGTTAGAGGTGTTTCTGCACGCTTTGAGATGGACGCTGATTGAATAAAACATGTTGGCGTTAACAACGTTTTGTTGGAAAACTAATATAAGATTCTCAGAATAAAGGAAAAATGCCCTAACGATACCACAATATTATACGAAAGGATCTAGTCTGAATCAACACCGGTTTATTAGATAGTGAATAATACACATCCCAGTTCTCTGAATTCCACAGCATAATAATGTATACGTAGACCATACGCAGAGAGAAATAATGCCTTACTAGGCAACTCCAAACATCCTTGCAACAAAGTTCTCCTACAACGAGTAAAGTACTCCCACAAGATGCAAGCAAACAACACAGCACATCATACTATACAAAAAATTCACTTCACCCTTCCAAAAATAAGACAAGAAATCAATAGTTATTCTGATATATTTGTCTGATTATACGAGCGCTCGCCCGGGAACCACGCCGGTTTTATAGCCCTGTTATTTTTTATGTGATCAGCACTTTGTACAGTGCGAACGCGATTTACAAGACAGTTTAATAAGGCTCAGATTCAGCGTCAATTTACAGTTGCAGTGTTATTAGACGGAATAATCCTGACACTGAAATATTATTCGTAATACGCACTTCGGTAGAGTTGTGGGGTATTTTGACCCCGGTTGAGGAAAGATACCTTTGAGATGACCTATAATATTTTATGGTTGGTCCTCTTCTGAGAGGGAAAATAGCGTCACTACTGTGCGATTGACCAGTGAATTCACTCAGGGGGTATTTCCTTGCGGAAACGAGGCATTTAAAAAACGATTGCAAGTTTGTTGAAAAGAGCATCATTATCAGCGTTTTAATGTTCCCACTGCTGGGACACAGGCTTCCTCTCTGTGAGAGGGAATGGGTCATAATCCACCACGCAGGTTTAGTGGATATCACATGTCTTCGAATTTTTGGTTCTAGGACATGCCGGTTTCCTCACGATGTTTTCCTTCACCGAAAAGAGCATAATACCTGATTATATTGACACTACAGCCTTAATATCGTAGAAAAAAATGTCCGCTTGTCAAAATATGAAATACTAATAGCATATTGTATGTGTTCCAGGCTTGAAGTAACCATAATCACAATCTAGTGTTTTACAGTTTTCCCTGCAGTATATTTATTACAGAGTATCTCTATATCCTAAAAACCATAGCCGGGAGGTACGACACTCCGTTATTAGGGGATGTTGTTCTGAAATGTATTCGGAACAACAACCTCGTTACGAAATAAGTTTTTTTTTGTTATTATTTTTTAGAAATTAAGAGTGTACTAATATAGGTATAAGTTTTCTCGTTTACTAACTGTTGATACGTAAATGAAAGAAGTACTTTAGTATAGCAGTTTTAATAAGTAGTAAAAAGACATGCTTCACAAGAGAACGTTTTACAAAAGACAGACATCATCGAACAGTACAAAACAATAGAGTTTAAAAAGGGTAACCCAACCAAATATAATAGGTTCATATAAAGAGTCTTCTTGACTCAACTTTGTAAATTGGTTGGTTTACCTACACTATATATTTCTAACACCTGCCCTTAAACTAAACAATTTGCAAACCAAGATGAGAAACACAATTACAATGCTTATCTTTACTCAAACATTTTTTTTTTTTCTTTTTCTGAACTGGAGGTCTTTCAAAGCATTATCGATCTTATCATACCAGGCCTTGGATGCCTGTTTAAGTCCATATATTGCTTTATTCAATTTAAATACATGGTTTTCTTTACCATCTATTTTATAGCCATCAGGCTGTTCCATGTACACAGTCTCCTGTAGTTCTCCATTCAAGAAAGCCGTCTTAACATCCATATGGTCAATGTTCAAGTCTAAATTGACTGCCAGGGCAATTAAAGTACGTATAGTGGAGTATCGTACCACAGGTGAGTAGGTTTCTTTGTAGTTAATGCCATACTCCTGGGTAAATCCTTTGGCCACAAGACGTGCTTTGTAACGAAGTAACTGACCATCTAGTCCAAGTTTCTTCTTAAAAATCCACTTACATTTCACAGCTTTCTTTCCTGCAGGCAGTAGTGTTAAAGTCCAAGCTTTATTCTTTTCAAATGACTTATACTCTTCTTCAATGGCTTCTCTCCATTGGTCTTTATCAGCTTCTGACAACGTTTCCGCTATCGTCTGTGGTTCAAGACCATTAATTGCTGTCATGGCAACCACAATATCAACATTTTCTTCAGTATCATCATAATCACTTGATGATTGATCCACAGTCATGTCAGGATTCCATGTGACATCATTGGGATCATCGCCACAATCAGAAGTACTAGTATCAGAGTTATTCAAATCAGTTGAATCTGTAACAGGCAATGGATTAATGTTGTTATTTTCATTAGTACTTACATTGTCCATTTCTTTACTACTCGTAGTAAGCTGCGGCTGGCAATCAGCAGCGCAACTTTCCTTTATTATGTTCAAATCTTTATATATTTTGCTTTCCAGAAATTGCACATCTCTCTTTATTTGAACAATATTTTTCTTTTCAAAATATATTCTATATCCTTTGGTTTCTTCTTCATATCCAACCATTATACCATGTTCACCTTTAGAATCCCACTTTGCCCTTTTCTCCTGTGGAGTATGAACAAACACAGGTGTACCAAAAATCTTTAAGTCTTGTATATCAAAACGTTTGCCCATCCAAGCTTCATATGGAGTTTTCACTTTATCAGAACTTAAACCTGTTCTATTCAATACATAGCATGCAGTATTTGTAGCTTCTGCCCATAATTTCTTTGGTAGGCTTTTGGCATACAATAGGGATCTAGCTGCTTCAACTAGTGTCCGATTATCACGTTCAGCTTTCCCATTCTGTTCTGGGGTGTAAGTAACCGTAGTCTGATGTAAAATTCCATGGTGTGATAACAAACACTTCATATCCTTGTTAACAAACTCTGAACCATTGTCACTTCGGAAATACAAGATCTTATTACCAGTTATATTTTCGCTCAACTTTACATACTTTTCAACATAGGTCTTGACTTCGTGCTTCCCTTTCAAAAAATAGACACTTCTATAGTTCGAAAAATCATCCTTTAATAGCAAAAAATACCTGGATCCTCCAATGGAAGTCTCTTCCATTGGTCCACATACATCGGCGTGTATTAATTCGCACGTCCTTGAAGTCGCTGATAGACTCGTTTTAAATGGCAAACGGTGTGCTTTGCCCTCTAAACATCCCAGACATTGACCAACGAAATCATCAGTTGCCTCAA
The DNA here is from genome assembly GCA_945859665.1 of Anorthoa munda. Classification (NCBI taxonomy): domain Eukaryota; kingdom Metazoa; phylum Arthropoda; class Insecta; order Lepidoptera; family Noctuidae; genus Anorthoa; species Anorthoa munda. Next base: position 2,475,994 of record OX243913.1, read on the forward strand.
TATTATTGTTTGCAAGCACCTTTTTCACATGTTGAATATTTTGATGTCCGAGTTTTTCGTGCCACTCGCTAAGGTTCAATTTCACTTGAGCTGTATTTGCAGCACTACATTTTAGACGCAAGTCCATTATATAAATATTTCCACATCGATTTGCAACCGCACAAAGCCTTTCGTTTTTGTAAAAATCGCATTTGTTTTGATTGGTCTTCATGACATAACCTTTTTCTGTCACGCGATTCACAGACAGTAAATTAGTTTTGAGTTCTGGTACAAACAAAACTTTTTCTAACGTCGTGTCAATCCACACATGTCCATTAAATACTTGTGCTGCCACCTGTCCGAAACCCAATGCACTAATTGCCGTTCCGTTTCCTACTATCACTGATTTCTTATCAAGAGACGAATATGAAGTAAATAATTGTTTATTACGACACATGTGCTCGCTGGCACCTGTATCTACCACCCACTTTGAAAGCATATACTGTTTGTCCGAATTATCGGCTGCGTCTAACATCACAAATGCATTACTATCTTTATTTAAACGAAATTTACACTCACTTTTGAGATGACCGGGTTTATTACAGTAAAAACACTTTTTACCAAATCTATTCGCCTTATCAGTGTTTTTAACTTTGGTTCTACACTCCGATTGATAATGTCCAAGTTTGTTACAGTTATAGCACTTAACATTCTTTTTATTCTCTGTTTTCTTCACAACAAATGCAGATGCTCCCGGTGTTTCGTCACCTCGTTCTTTCATCCGCTCTTCTTCGACTAACAACCTTGCAACCAAGTTGTCATATGTTTGTTTCTCGTCAGGGGCCGACTCCCAAGCTGATACGAAGTGCTTATAGCGATCAGGCAATGACATCAGTACCTTCGTTATAACAAATCTTTCAGATATTTCCTCTCCCAATTGCTGTAACTGGTTTTGCATTTCTTTTATTTTTGCTAGGAATATCGACATTTGAATTCCTTCTTCGTATTTGAACTGGAAGAAACGTTGCTGGATGATATGTATGTTTGTTTCACTCTTCTGTTCATACACAGCAATCAACTTTTTCCACATTTCAGCAGACGTGCTGCATGATAATATGTGTATCATAACTTCGTCACTAATACGTGTAACTATCAACGATTGTGCTTTAGCATCTTTCGTATCCCACGTTTTATCATTTTCTTTCGTCTTTACCAGTTTTCCTTCGACCACATCCAATAAATCATGGCCTCTTAATACGACTCTCACTTGAAATTTCCAAACATTCCAGTTTGTGGATCCCTCCAACTTAGTGATGCTGAGGTTACCGTCCATCGTTGCTCTTGCCTTCCTTCCTGCTCGTGATCAACAATTCCTTGTCTTTCACACCTTCCCGGTCGCAATTTTCACCTGTCAACCGGTTTTTTTTCACTCGCAGTATTCTTTTGTCTTTTCACTTTATTTTGGAACTTCCTTACATTACTGGACTGACTTGGTCACTGGGCCCATAACCTGTTGATACGTAAATGAAAGAAGTACTTTAGTATAGCAGTTTTAATAAGTAGTAAAAAGACATGCTTCACAAGAGAACGTTTTACAAAAGACAGACATCATCGAACAGTACAAAACAATAGAGTTTAAAAAGGGTAACCCAACCAAATATAATAGGTTCATATAAAGAGTCTTCTTGACTCAACTTTGTAAATTGGTTGGTTTACCTACACTATATATTTCTAACACTAACCCCTCAGGGTGTTACTTGTAATAACCGAAATAAAGATATATTTTTTGTTTTTTATTTTTTTATAATTATACATTACTTATATATAATTTAAAATGTAAATGACAAAGTTGTTCTATGTTTCAACTAAAATCAAAAAGTGAAAAATATTTCCTGAGGCGTAGCAGGAAACCTCACGGTGCAGGAGAAACAGGGAGAAAAACATGGTTAAAATATTTAATTCACATTTGCTAAAGCTGTTATCTGGCTCGTGGCTAAACTACTTGTAATAACGGCCGTACATGACAGTCGAAGGTTAAACTACACTTGTCAACGTCGGTCCGTGGTTGGGTGACCACGTAGTATATCAAAACTTCTCCATTCCGGTTGGCATTCGAAGATCTTTGACAATCGTTACGGATAGTCAGAAAACCAAAAGACCGGCCACTAAGAATGGTTCATTGTGGAAATCGGGTGTCATGTTGTTCACTAGGTATGAAGATCCGATAGACATAAAATAAAAGTAAAAAAGTAGTATGTAAAATATAAGTTTTCATCTACATTCGGTAAAACTGGAGGTCAACTGAAATAAAAATCTCATTGCGAAAAAGTTCAGCAGATGATTATTGCCTACGTATACGATAATAATATGTCTACTACTTGTCTAGTCTGCTTGGATACTTAATCCTTAGAAGTTCGTTCGAGCATGCAACCGCTGCAATAATGGCAAGACGAGACGGATGTGTAACGTGGTGAAGTCATTGCACATTAGTTCTAGCAAATAAACAATAGTGATGAGATCATTGAGGAACTTGTAAAGGATAGAAACATCTAGTACGAATACTTATTTCCAAATGTAATGTGAGTAATGACATAACCGCAAACCGAAAGACGTTACGTTGGAAGGCCTCCCTTTAGGTGAAGCGACGACCTGGTCAAGGCTGCAGGAGTCCGGTGGATGCGAGAAGCTGAGAGAAGATGCAAGACAGATCAAAGTGGCGATGCTTGGGGAAGGCCTATGTCCAGCAGTGGACGCCTTTCGGCTGAAATGATGATGATGAATGGCGTAACTTAACGTCACGCCTGTTTTCCCCGAACAGCTAGCATAGGGCAGCTAGCATAGGGCAGCTAGCATAGGTCAGCCAGCTTAAGGCAGCAAACATAGGGCAGCTAGCATAAGGCAGCTAGCATAGGGGCATTAGAACATAGGTGTGCCAATATTGCATCTACATTTTACCAAATCCAGGCGAGCCTATTGCCAGCATCTGTGCATGAATCCAGACTCCAGACTGCTACTGTGTGATTGCTGATGGAAAAACCCAGTAACAACAACTTTGCCCGTCCCAGGAATCGACATCATACTCAGCGCGACCAACGAACAATTATCTTATTTAAGTAAGAACTTTACGTCCCACAACTTTAAAGTTTTGTCACTCTAAATATTAGCAAATAACTAAACAAAACAAATGCCAGATGTATAATAAAGTTAGGATTATTACCAGACGGCAAAAGTTTATGACAACTCTCTCTCATACATAGGTATTATGAACTTATACTCGTAATAACAAACTTTTAAATAAGACGTAAATAATGTGCATCTGTCGCTCTTCATATGAACTTATACTAATAATATTGTTCTAAACATAAATTATATCTAGTTGTGTCTGAGAGATGTCGCTGTCAGCGATAAGACCGCCATTTTACCCGTTTAAATTAAGTTCTTTAAAACGATGTGTAACTTTTTTGGTGTGCAATTAAGTATATTCTATTCTAGATTTATCTAGCAGTATCTCTTATTATTTATTATTATTATTTATCTTCGGCCTCCATTGTCCCACTGCAGGGCAAAGGCCTCCCTTTCCTCTTTCCAATTCTCCCTCCTTCTTCCTTTATCACTTTTTTCTCTTTTTTTAATTTTTACACTAACTATTTGAAGGCTTTTTGGTCCATAGCCAGCCGTCTTTCTGTAGGTACTTAGGGGCTAATAATTAACTAAATAACAGCAACCCAATTTCTATGCTTCGAAATTGAGGTTTTTAATTATATCTTTTCACAGAAAGGTTTTAATGATACAAGCTGTTGACCTGCACCATGCGAAACCTTTGCGAGGCCAGCGTTAAGGATATCGACGCGGCTGAGTAGGTACTGGTTGAAGAAATTTTAAATCAAGAATATTCATCCAATTATCAATCATTCATCTTGTATATTTGAACATTTGTGCTGTATGTTTTTGTGGTGTACAATAAAGTATATAATAAATAATATTATCATCCACCTTTTCAATTTAATTTTCCCCTCACACACTTGGTCCTGGCCCGTGTGTAAGGTCGTATACTCTCTTAAAAGAGAAGAAAAGTAAAGAACTCTATATAATAATAATAAATAAATTATCGACACGACGAAGAAGTTGGGGAAGGTGCGATGAGAAAATCAAAGGACTGGTGATGTGGCAACGCTTGGGACAGTCCTTTGTCCAGTAGTGAACATCTTTCGGTCCCTGCAATTCCGTGGTCCCACGGCCTGATTTGTCACAGGCCAGATCGCGCCAGGACAGGCAGACAAGCCGTGGAAACCGACACGTCCGATGTGGCCCGCGCTGGTCTGATACATCGAGAGTCTGCTATTTCAATGGCGCGTGAGCGCGTCTCTATTCACAATATTTTTTCTATTCACTCCACTGATTAGCGAATATCTCGTAAACGCTTGAACCGATTTACGTCTATACCTTTAATTTGAGACCAAAATCAGCAAAATATCTCCAGAAACAAAACATGTTTTCAAGTTACGTAATTATAAATGTATGTGTGTATGTGTATGTATGGGATATTGGAATGGCGGCCAGAAGGCCGCACCAGGCCGACACACGTCGTGGGAAAAGTCCACACAGGCCGCGCCAGACGTGGCAACGCCTGGCGCGGCCTGTCGATTAACGGGCCTTGGTTTATGATGATGGTAAAATATGCATGGATATAAGCCGACTTTGTCTGCAACTAATTAAGAGCCAAATTATAAGTCCTAAATCCTGAGAAACAATAATAAATACGACTACAAACCTGTGTTTTGAACACGAACGAAAGATATCATGAATAAGATGTTTTGAAATATAAGTTAGTTCAACAACACGGTTACTAACAATATTTATTTGCTAACTAAGCATTTAAAATAACTTAAAGAAAAAACACTTCCTCTATAAACTGCACGTAAATAGCAAAATAACTTGGAATTTGTTGTTTCTGAGCGGACGTTCGGAAATTTCCGTTTTCACAGGAAATCGAGACCGCAGGCAGGAAACCTACGCGCTATTGCGGATAAAGTCACCGTGCGGATACTATCGACTCCAGATATATCCGAATATGTTAGCCGCATAACTATTGCAAATTGTTTGTTTGTTTTGATGAGTTGCTCCGATTTTGGTAAGAATATTTGAGAGAATGTGAAGATTTTAGGCGTCACACTTCAGTGAATACGATGCTCCTTGACTTAAAATCCAACCTTACTGGTTAAGAAAGCTATCAATCGATCAGTAAAGTTCACTATAAAAATAATCATAAGTGTTCTCTCTGTGCACGTATTGCGGTAAACTGTTAGTGCAGAGAGTATTTGTAATTAATAAATAAATAAGAAACAATTTCTCAAAAAAAAAAAAAATGCAAAATAATTCTGATCAACAACATAGGCACAATGTTGAGTGACACTATCTTCCGGATCGCTACATGTCTGCGACTAGCTACTCCCAGCGGAGCTCCACATCGCTGTCAATGTGGTGAAGCAGTCGACCGCCTCGGACACCATGGCCTATCCTGCAGTAGGAGCGCTGGTTGGAAAGCACGGCACGCCAGCATTAATGACATCATACGTAGAGCTCTTGTCACCGCCGGGGTGCCAGCTGTTTTAGAACCCAATGGCTTGGCACGCGACGATGGGAAGAGACCGGATGGGATAACCATAGTGCCTTGGAAGTTGGGTAGGCCTTTGGTGTGGGATGCAACATGTGTCGATACCCTTGCGCCATCCCATCTTCTTAGCACGGCGGGCTGTGCTGGGGCAGCTGCTGCTGGTGCAGAAAACCTCAAGCGTCGCAAATATAACAACCTTATTGGCAGTTTTATGTTTGAGCCGTTTGGGGTTGAGACATTAGGTCCATGGGGTCCGAGTGCTCATCGAGTGTTTCGTTTCCGAAGTAAACGGTTAGTCGACTGTTCGCGTGACCAGAGGGCTGGCCTTTTCTTCAGCCAGAGAATCAGCATTGCCATTCAACGTGGCAATGCTGCCAGCGTTCTGGGCACGTTTCCCATTGACATCGATGTGGACGAATTTTGTGATGTGCTATGAGCCCTTTTCCCTCTCCCTTTTGTATGTAAGTTTGTTTTGTTATTAGTCATAAGATTAGGAATAGTCAGTTGTACATATTATTTGAATTATAAATAAAGTATAATATTCTGATCAATGTCAAAAACGCGCTAGTTGCTGTGATTGATAGAATGAATTTTCCACAGCCAATCGTATGCGCCTAATTTGTGACGCTTCGATGATTTCTTACTAGAAACAAGGTGTATAACTCGCTATTACAATCGGTGCTACAATTTGCTATATCAAACGTGACTGACTTACTAGGTTTCAATAATACCGCAAGCCAACCAGAAACACTACACAGTTATCCACCCCACATATGTACAGCAAATAAGTAATCCTAAGTAGAAACAAAACATTTAGACACATAATATTTATTTCCAAACAAAATGTTTTTTGTTTCGCAACAAAATTATCGGGATAAGCCGGGGTGCAAATTGATGTCCTATTATCGGCAGAGAATTATATCTATGTTGTGTCCGAACTTCGGCACCGTATACAGGGGTGCATCAGGAAATACGAGTATTAGGGAGATGCTATTTGGTAAATATAATGGGCATTTTGGATAATATTATTGTATGTTACAATTTACAATGGAGAGGGGTTCGATAGATATCAAAGATGACGTGAAATATAAACAACAATATGTATTAGTTACTGATCCCGACATTTCAAGTGACCGCAAAATCAATGTGACAAATTCATAAACTCACGTTATTCCTACGTTTTGATTGGATCTTTAACAAGTCATTGCATGACTTTGGTTGCGTTTAATTTGTGACGCGTCGACTTTTTTCCCGAATTTTTGTATGACATTTCCTCTGCTATTTTTTTCAAGAAATTTGAAATCTAAACAAACTTCTGTGATCGTAAATGGTTTGAAGTCATAATAAATGTTGTTCACCGCTACGCCTGGTAGGCGTCAAGTGGTTTGATCGTGTCCCAATTTTATAACTCAATAAAATATTAAACAAATTCCTAAAAAGTTATAATTCGTCTTCAAGCAAAAGTTTTTAATGCGGCCCTTTGGAGGAAAATCAGGGCCATCTAATTTGTATCGACTTCCGACTTTTTCAGAAGCATCTGAATCTATCAAAAGGTTAAAAGGGTTTAAAGGAGGTAAAAACTTTGTAAATTGGGTTCCGCCCGCCTTTTAGCCATTGTGTCTCGGTGTTTTACTCAATTACAAATTAGCAAATGACTTTTATGAACAATAATGTAGTCAATTGATGAAATTACTGCGCCTCTGTTGGTATTTTCCCAGTGCGTATGTAATTATTGTCCAATGAAGTGAATTATAATAATTTGATCATGTTTTCAAAGATTACCAGGTAAAGTAAAAATCAAAACTGCGAAGATTTATTCAATTATAGTTCTATAAAATACATGCCAAAATTTTTGAACAGATAGTTCCTCTATCTGTTCAAAAATTCCGGAATGTATGTATTTCTTCAAATTTTTGTCAGTTACTGTAGTCTGCGTAGCGCCGCGCCGTAAAGATGGCCGCGTACTGAAGGTAAGCTAAGCTCCGAATAGCCCCTCGTAGCTCCACTTATCACCGCGAAGCACCACGTAGTAACGCATCATCAGTCAGGCGTAGCAATGCGTAGCAATATGTAGCAACGCGTAGTAATGCGTAGCAATACGTAGCAACGCGTAGCAATGCGTAGCAATACGTAGCAACGCGTAGCAACGCGTAGCAACGCATAGCAATGCGTAGCAACGTGTAGCAACTCATAGCAACGCGTAGCAACTCGTAGCAAGCCGTATCATTTTACTCGGTTTTTGATACTCCTTAAATTTTCTCTGTAATTGCTGGTGTGATCATAGTTTTGATGGAACCTTATTAAAGAATTTACGTCGAGCGTATATAATTCAACATAATCAAATTATTATGATGAATTATAGACGCTCAACAACATAGTCCGGTCAAATTAGATATATCACATTGCATTCATTCGCATAGAGCTGAAAATTGGTACGAATGTTCGGAACACCATTATAAATGAAATGTTAAAAGTCCCCATCGATCCCACACTTGCAAATTTTTTTATTCAAGGTCACAAATATGGGTTTTTTGCGTTTTTTTGCCGAACGGTAACTTTTATGATAAAAATAGATCAGACATAAATGTGGGAATGTATGAATGTAAGGTGTTAGTTAAGTGGCAACACTTATTGAATAAGGGAATGTAAGATGATTGAGTGACAACACTGGGTGAAAGAGGGAGTACGTGAGAGGACGCGATTTTGGGAAGACGAAAGACGTTAAGTCGTTAAGTTGTAAAAGGGGAATTGTAAAGTAGTTTTCGGAAGAATAAAATATTAGAAGTGAAGTTCGCTCAACAAGGTTTTATTTCGAAGATCCCATAATAAACACACTACATTTGGGGGCTCGTCCGGGATTTCGAAAATAAAAGTTTTACGAAGCGAAGCAAAGTGTGGCCGCGTGGCGGGTTTGAAAAAAGAAAACCAACCACAATGACGTCGGCCGAACAACGAGCGAAGACGGATGCAGTAACAGGTTCCACGCTTCAAATGAGCGCGGACCTGGTATCAAAATTTAACGGCCAGGACAAATCTTATCCGGCATCACGATGGGTTCAGGAGATGGAAGACAACGCCTTGATCTTCGAGTGGACCTCGATGCAACAACTTCTGGTGGCGAGGCGTGCTCTGGTAGGCACCGCGGCACTTTGGCTGAAGTCGGAAAGGCCATTCAAGACATGGAGTGAGTTGAAGGAGGAATTACTCAAGGAATTCGCAGACACCACAGACCAAAAGACGATCCATGAGATGATGAGCGCCCGAAAGAAAAGGAAGGACGAAACGTGTAGGGATTATTTGCTCGTCATGAAAGAGATGGGCAAAAGAGGTAAGATGCCCGATTATGTAGCGATAAAATATATTGTGGACGGTATCGTCGATTCAGAATTACATAAAATGATGCTATACGGTGTGAAGACCTATCCCGAGCTAAAAGATAAACTGAAAATGAAGACTAAAGAAGATGTCAACATTTATGAGTTGCTGCAGCAAGAAGAAAGGGACAGCTTTATTCTAGAAAGAGATGAGCTCAGGCAGAAGGCTAAGGAACAAATATTAAAAGTACAAGAAGAAAATATTAGAAACTACAATAAGAAGAGGAAGAAGAGTGTTGAATATAATGAAGGAGATAAAGTAGCAATAAGAAGAACACAATTTGGAACAGGTTTGAAAATCAAACCAAAGTATTTTGGCCCTTACAAAGTTACCAAAGTGAAGGGAAAGGATCGCTATGATGTAGAGAAGTGTGATAGTAGCAGTGAAGGTCCAAATAAGACATCAACTGCGGCTGACAGTATGAAGTTGTGGCCAACAAGTTATGAAAGGTGAGTGTTACTATGTTAATGGTATGTATGTGTTTATCTGTTACAGTGATGAGTGTATGTGGACGTAAGCAGAGCCAAGCATGACTGGGGACAGTCATGAAAGTCAGAATGGCCGAATGTGGGAATGTATGAATGTAAGGTGTTAGTTAAGTGGCAACACTTATTGAATAAGGGAATGTAAGATGATTGAGTGACAACACTGGGTGAAAGAGGGAGTACGTGAGAGGACGCGATTTTGGGAAGACGAAAGACGTTAAGTCGTTAAGTTGTAAAAGGGGAATTGTAAAGTAGTTTTCGGAAGAATAAAATATTAGAAGTGAAGTTCGCTCAACAAGGTTTTATTTCGAAGATCCCATAATAAACACACTACATAAATTGTAGATTATGCAATTATCTACAAAAATGAACGAACATTTTTTCTTCTAAACGACACCGTTTCTGAGATATAATGGTTGAAAAAGTTAAAAAAGTTGTATTCTTTATAATATACACGTTTCCACGCCACCTGGGAGGTAGTGCACTTGGCGCGCTTTTTTTAACGTGGTTTCCCCGATAGGTTTATTTCACAATCTAATATGTGTAACAATTTTTGCCTGACCTATTTTTATCATAAAACTTACCGTTCGGCTAAAAAACGCAAAATACCCATATTTGTGACCTTTGACCTTGGATAATTTTTTTTGCAAGTGTGGAATCGATGGGGACTTTTGACATTTCATTTTATAATGGTGTTCCGAACATTCGTACCAATTTTCAGCTCTATGCGAATTACTGCAAACCTAACCCTATTTTTTGGTATAACTTGACCGGACTAACAGTACTTAAAATTCCTTTCCGTTCAAGCTGTGAAGTAAAATTATCATAAATTTAATACGTTTTATAGAAAAATAAACTTTAAAATAAACATTTCAAGGCATTTTATATGGTCTTTTCATACACGTTCGTCGGCGGCATCTAATAATCGGAATGAATAGAACGAGACTCGTAATAAGAGTAATAAATATGAAAATATTTGTTTTTTAAATGAAGAGTATTTAGTTTAATCAAGTTATTGGTACGAGTATCCAGGTTCTTCTCAGTTACTATCTATATCTATACTATAATTATAATTTATAATGTAATATATATATCTAATATATATAAATCTCCTGTCACGATGTTTGTCCGCGATGGATTCCTAAACTACATAACCGATTTTAAGGGTAGGGTAGGTAGGGTAGGGTAGGGTAGCTAGTTAGGGTAGGTTAGGTAGGGTAGATGAATGTTTGGTGTTTTATGGCAAAACAAAGTTTGCCGGGTCAGCTAGTAATATTATAAAGAGGAAAGGTTTTTTTGTTTGTTTGTTTGTACCGAATAGACTCCGAAACTACTGGACCGATTTGAAAAATTCTTTCACCAATAGAAAGCTACATTATTCCTGAGAGACATACGTATTGACCACTAGCCTCAGGGACGATGACGACATTGAGAGAGAGCGGAGAGCGCTGTCGGTCAGAGCGAATATGATTGCCCGCAGGTTTTCACGTGCTTCTGCGGGGGTTAAGAAGACTCTGTTTAGGGCCTTCTGTACCTCGTTTTACGCCTGTAGCCTGTGGGTTCATTTCACGCAAAAATCGTACAGCGCCCTTCGCGTCCAGTATAATAATGCCTTCAGGGTGCTGATGGGGCTGCCTCGCTTCTGTAGCGCATCAGGGATGTTTGCAGAACTGCGCGTCGATTGCTTTTATGCATTGATGCGTAAAAGATGTGCATCCTTGGTGCGCAGGGTGCGGGCCAGCTCCAACGGCATCCTGGCCATGATTGCTGACAGGCTGGACTGTGTTCACATGAATCGTTGCTCCAGTATTTCATCTGGAATACTGAAGCAATGATGATGTTATTGTGCTACTAACATAGGTATAAGTTTGTATTGTTACTAACTCCATGATAATGTATGTTTAGGTTTAAGTTATTTTATATGGGCCCTGTCGCCTTAAATAAATAAATGGATTAATAGGCTATTTTTTTATACAGAAATCGGGTCCTGTGGGGTGAAATATAAAATAAAAATAAGATTAGGGATGTGAAAGTAAAAAATAACTATGGTACGATAAACTAGTATAATAATAAACTTGTTAGTATATACCTAACCTACACCTTTACTCAATGAATTTATCATCATCATCGGCAACTTTGGTCCACCCACTGTAGAGTTTTTGCCTCCTCCCTTATGTACCATGCTTCCCGTTTAGTATTAAATACTTGCAAATCCAAGACTTCATTAAAGTTCTTTTATTTGCAAACTGTTCTTATAACTTTCAGCAAACGGTTAAGAACGTTGTATTTGGTTTGGAAGGCAACAAGTCCAGTGAATTTTTTTAATTTTTTGTTTCCTTTACCTCAGCAGGTGTCTTGCTTTTTAATCGAGTGAATTTAGAGTCACTCTTCATTAAGTGTGTCGCTAGTATGTTTGGATAGTTTGCTAGTCTCTTCCCTAAAATATTATTTATATATAAAACAAAGCCGTGTTAGCGACACCATTTATAACTCAAGAACGGCTGGATCGATTTTCATGCTTTTTGATTTGTTGTATTTATCGTCGCCCCAAATAACGGAATAACTATTAAAATATCGGAAATATTAACGAAAAACAAAATTATGAAGAAAATTCGTTCTCACATACGTTTTGCGAACACAGCGCCATCTCTGATACATGACATAAACAAAACACGGGCCAAAATGAACATAGCGTTGTATACTGGTTCCGGTAATGCCAGTAGATGGCGTTGTCGATCATTCTAAAATTCAAAACAAAGTTGGGATAGTTACACCATTTTCCCATAAATTTATCTCAAACTAGAGAGAGCGTAGAGGGCTACAACCCAACTTTATTCAGACTGTAAAGTTCTTACAGTATGTCAACTCTATGTGCTCTACTCAGTCCTTAAAAAACATTCATCCCTACCCCCCTACAACCGAAAAAAACGCACCTTTATCCCTCCAATTACTCCTCATAGAACAGCCTTTGCCGAACACCAGTATCTAATTTTGAGCTCTCTCATCTACAGAAAAGTTCATAACCACCTAAACATACTTGATCTGACAAAATGGAAAATAAAACGGAAACTTACAGAGTGGCTTCTTCAGCAAGACTATGATCACACAGAATCAATATTAACCTACTTAACCTAGCACAAGCACGTACTTGCATGCACCTCACACACACATACATGCACCACACACACATGTCTCTTAAGATACAGGTATACCCTAGTTTAAGAGACAGGGTAACGTCAATTGTCAACAGATGTACCATGTCAACATGTTCTACCATATTATACTGTACCTTGTATATCTTGCTTGTAAATTTAGTATAAGTTTTGTTTTTCTCACCATCTGTACCTTTTTGATTAATAAACAATTTATTTATTTATTGTTTGAGGTGGTACAAAGTTCGCCGGGACATCTTGTAAAACAGTAAAAATTCAATGTAACTCACAGCCCCATATACCGTTCTAAACACACACCAAAAACCTATCACTGTCACCTACAATTTGAGTGCGCTGCAATAAACCTGTCTGCAGTAAAACGCACCCAGCTTAACATTTTAGTCTCAGTACGTTTAGTATCACGTGGCTCATGCTTGCCTGACTCATTGTTAGACCTTGATTGCCACGCCACAGGCTGCTGCGAAAGGATCCGGTTGTTGACTTGTGTCTATCTTGTAACATAAAATGGCAGACTTTTGTTTGAATATTTGCAAAATTTTGCAGTTGAATTGATCGAGAGATTTCGCAAACAATTAAATAATGCAACTGGATCATGTTTGAGTTATTTAGAAAATCCATAAATTGTCACACAAATCTGGAAACCACTAAAAGAGCGAAAATTTTAAAGAGTTAAGTAACGTGATGACAAAAAGCTACACATTTTAGATGGAATAATTTTTTGACTAAATACTATTCGGAAAAAATCTATGCACAAAAATAACATTACCCAATAACTCGTATCTGCAACTACAGAAATAAGAATCGGAAAATCGAAATTTGGGGTGTCGAGTGCCTTTTTACCCGACTGCCGAAGGAGGGTAATGTGTTTATCAGTCTATGTATGTATGTATGTAAGTATGTATGTATGTAAGTATGTATGTATGTAAGTATGTATGTATGTATGTATATATGTATGTTTGTTCCTATGTGGCGTTCCAGAGACATAACGCGTTGGCCGATTTTGATGATTCATACGTCAATCGATTCGTCTTAACCTTGCAAGTGTCATAGGCTACATTAAAATTGGAATATAGGAAACTGGTGGCTTTTGGGCGTCATATTGTGGGGGGCCAATTTTATTTTTTCTTCCAAACCCATCGTGTGGGGTATAAAAATAAAGGGTTTCAAGAGGTGATATCAAAAATATATAACACTTATATTTAAATGTACCTAATTCGAAAAAAATGTTAACTAAAAAGTTATAAATAAAAAACTTAATTAAAAAATCAAAATACCCGACTGCTTAAAAAGCGAACTAAAAAGACGTAAACAAGAAGAAAATCATGCTGTGCAGTCGCACATCTGGTTTTGGTCAGCCAGCTCGCGAATATGTATCCTCCGACTGCACAGCATGATTTTCTTCTTGTTTACGTCTTTTTAGTTCGCTTTTTAAGCAGTCGGGTATTTTAATTTTTTTTATTAAGTTTTTCGTGTATACCATGATATGCACCAAATCATTATCCTCAATTTTATAGAGTTTAAATAAAGATCACCACTCAAAGTGATTTCAAAAACTGCAAGGTACAATCTTTTGCCCAACTCACTTCTAAAGACGAATCCTCAAGTCCACAAGTACTTACTGATCATCATCAATCAAGCGATATCTCCCCACTGCTTGGCTTCGAACTGCACCTAAAGCACACATCATTACTACATAATAAGATAAGAACCCCGGTGTGCATGTCTTTGTGTCCTGAATTCGCAAATCACTGCAACGATTTTGAGGGGATTTTCGTAAATTCCAAGTTTAAGAAAAGTTGGCGATATTAACCCCCATATTCTAAGTCATTTCCTCCACTCGACTCAATCAAATTGACACTTTTAACGGCCGCTCACAGCGGCAAGGTCGTGAACGGGCCGTAGAGTGTTCACGGAGAAGCGTTTTTACACGCGTTTGCTTTAAATGCAAGCGGAGCCCGCGGCGGCGGACGCGGTGTTTAACACCACCATTCAGAAAATGACATCAAATGTACAACGCCATCTATCGAATAAGGAGTTCAACTGTCCGAGTATCTGAATTGCGTGTGTTGTGATAATATGTTACTTCTTGAACACTTTAAATTCATCTAACTTTTGATAGAGTAAACCGTAAACAAAAACTAAGTTACTTCAAGTTAGGCACAATTTTATATAATCATAAAATTTATCTTCATTGGTTTCGTACATTTTACCTGAAGCATGTACTAAAAAGAACAGACAAAAAATCAAAAAAATGCTGTAAATGGGTTCTGTTGGTTATGTTTTAACAACCTGGCTATTTTATGGAAATATTTTTATGTACAAAAACGTCTTTTCTACAGATTTATTATATGTATTGAAATGAAGTGGACGATTCTGTTTCCCGCCGCCGCGCCGTGTTCGCCGGCGCGTTTTCCGCCGCGTGCGCACGGCCACGCCACTCTTGACGGCCCGGTTTAACGCTCCGTGCCTCCATGAACAACATCGTACATATATGTTTGTGTTTGCGCGTGCGATGACGCGGGCTGACTCTCCGTGAATAGAAAAAAAACGATAGACGCGCCGCTCGACGCCCCGCGTCTCCAGAAACGAGCCCAAGTATGTTTACGCTCGTTACGCCCATAAAATCTTCGGAATCCAATAATATTAAGTCCTATACACATAAGCTGATTATGATAATTTCGTTTTTCAAGTATGAAATCAGAATATTATAATAACTGGTATTAGAAAGATATGATAATTGTTGATGTATCAAGCTCTTGCATGTTCTGAATGAATGCAAACTAAAATACAAACAATTAGGATTTCTCACGGTTTCGCTTCCGTGGCGTATCCCCTCAGGAATGGTATATTTTTTCAGTATACAAACTCACTCAGCGATTAGTTGCTTTATGTCAGTCAGCGAATTTTAAAAATTAGATCAGCACTTCTCAAGATTACCTTTTACAAACATATAAACAAAGAAATAACTTAGCTCTTTAAAAAATGACTAAGTTTTGGTAAAAGTTTTTCAAAATAAATTATTACCTAAGACTTTTCTCGTATAAAACATTCACATAACCAGACATTTAACCCCAACAACAACACATTTTCTTCAAAAATACTGCAAGATCATTGAAGTTTCAAACCACGTTTTTCAAAATGAAAAGTACAGTTGCTAGATACAATTTAGTATCAAACAGTATGCTAAAGCCACGATATATATGCATTATGTTTGTATCGCAAATGGGTAAGATATCACAATATATACCCTGTACATGTTTGTATGTCTGTATAGATTGGCGTTCCCGCAAAATGCGCGCCCGAGGCAACGGACCGAGAATCGAGGCAATAGTTGTTTAGTTTTGCGAGCTTCTACGCGATTAGAGTCGCTTAAAACTGTTTAAAGGGTATTAAAAGAAGAAATAGTGGAGGGTTTTTAGTTTTGTTTTGGTAATTAAGTTATTAAATCATGTGTGAAATGGCTTATTGGCTCGGAATCTCTAGCATTGGACTTTTAAAGACAAAAAAATGCTACTGCCACACGTCACGTTAACACTTTGATTTATTTAATTCCAACGGTTGTTAAGTAACCAATTACAGTAACTAAGTATAATTAAAAAGAAACCATTCAAACGCATTTTAAAATATCCAAAATTATTTATGTTGATGACGCTGTCACATTAGCTTGTCGCTGATGCGAACCCATAAATTTTGCTTCTACGAGAAAAATCACTCAGCACGGCTTGTAAAGTTTTATCTTCAAAAACAACAAAAGCTTTCATACCTCATAGGCGATGAAAAATCCTTTACAAAAAAACAAAAAATAATACCGTGAAACAACAAACCGAAAAGAATCAAAATTAAAAAAATCTCTTGGTCTAGCAGTTTGAGTAGGCGCCAAACTAATAAACATGCAAATTAATTATCTGAACCGTAGAATGACTGTAGATAGGTTGATCTTTGTTGATAGTTTGTTTGCCGCCACTTCAAAATGCTAGACAAAAAGTTTTTTTTTTGGATTTAATTTCGTTATTTCGTTGGTAATTTTTTTTGTTGAAACAGATTTTATTCGATTTTTAGTAATTTTTTTTCCAACAGAATTAGTTCACAATTGAAAATTTAGTGGGCTAATTAACAATAAATCCTTATTTTCTGCCTTGACGAAGGGATATTATTTTCCAAATTTAAATGGGACCAAATTCGAACCACTTTATAAAAAGTTATGCGTGGTCATACATAGAAATATACATGTCGAATTGAGAACCTGCTCCTTTTTTTTCGTCGGTTAAAAAGGTCAAGGTGAATCTCACGTGAATTAAGCTCATCATTCTTCTTCCATTATCCCCTTTTATTTGCGGTTGATGCTACGTGTCTTATTCTTCCATACATCTTTATTACTCTTCATTTCTGCAGTCACTCCCATACTGGACATACGATTCCATCCAACATTTTTTTTGTTCTCTCTTGATAGCCAAGAAATATTCACAAAAGGATCCTAAAAGAATACAAAGCAATAAGTACACAAGGAACAAAAGTAATTGGAAACATTGTAGGTAGGTAAGTAACTACCAAAATTGTTTTGAACTCGTTAATACGTAAGGTAGGGAAAGTTTGCAAATAATAAAAGAAATGCTTATTTTATTACATTGTCTTCATATTTGCGAAAGAAGAACTGTAGAGATTTACATGAACAATGAAACAGCTATGAAGAGACTCATAATCAAATCTGAGTTTTACCTTTATGCTTGAAACTACTCAAGTACAGCGCAAACACGAAACTAAAAGCGTGTATCACTTTTAGTACTACAAACCACTACACAGTACAGTAATACTTATCTTGAAAAGGCCAAACGCCTCTAATAAAACCCTATTTCAAGCACAATATTTATGACTTGCAAAATGAGAATATACTTTCGTTCCACCCTTTTTAATCTCAACTCAAAAAACTTGCTCAACAAGGCATTATCCGTTAATTTTAATTCATATAATCCTTTCGGAGCTAATCTAATTATGTACCTAACTAGAATTCTTTCACAGGGGCGTTGCCATAGCAACCGTCACTTTTACAAAGACTTTTCTCATTCACGTGAAATTTTTGTAGAAGGGTTTCCTCCATTAGTTCCTAAACAAATATACGGGAAGGAAATTCTTAAATTCTTTTGTTGATAATAAGGCGAGTGGTGCATCAGGCAATCTTCCCGCGAACAAAGAGCTTTGGGGGAGAAGTTCCCCTCTTTTATGCAATTGTTATTTTTGTACAGTCAGCAGAGATGGTGGGCGACACCGCAGATCGATGTCAAACACCACACAAAACGCTACGTTGAAGTTATGAGGGAAAGTATACGACGCCACAAGGAAGTGCGTTTATTTGACAACCTCAGTTCATTATGAGAGTTATTGTCGGGAATTGTGTCCAATTATAGTACAATACCAACTTGCAATAAACTTCCACAACAATGTTTGCTTCCTTTCATATTGCAATATCTAAAGGACATTAAAGGCAGGAAAACGCTGGAAAGTTCACAATTAAATTAAAATTATGAGGCAACTATTTAATCACGAACGATACAAAGCTTCGAATTCCCAGACAGTCGCCATTTCCCGGAATGTAAACACAACAAATCGTAGCAAATGAGCAAATAAGGCTTTTATGAAGCGCAGCGGACATCGTGTGTGCAGGAACTAAGCATACGTCGGAACAAACACATTGTTAAACATCATAAATAAGAGCAGGAGCGTTTTAAACTGCGCTACTGAATATGGGTCATTTGCCACCGCGAATGGACTTCACAGTTCCCGACCACATAATGTTCTGTTACCTAAATATAAATGGATGCTCGAATTGTGCTCATTAAACAAGATTTAAATGCAGTCGCGGGCAACATACTAATAGTGACGTCAACATTTGGCTGCTGTTGAATTAAGAAGAGCTGTATCTGTTGTGCGGGCATAGAATTTAAAGCAGATGTAATTTACTGCTGTAAATTAAATGTTGCCCATCACTCATTTGCTGACTTTTAAAAAGTATCATGCCAACATCGTCTATCCTTGAAGCTTAATCAAATCACAAAAACAAGGTCGTAATAAAATAACAGATAATCCCAAGAGACACCTGACCTCTTTACAAAAAGCATTGCCCTGGACTCCAGAAAATGCCAAGAACTGGGAATAAGCGGCGTATTTTTTAACACAAATAATTATAAATTTAACAACTCGAACTGGGTCGGATCCATTAAAGTACGGAACAAATATCAAAACTTCCGCCATCACCTGTGAAGTTAACAAACGAGAGAAACAAAATGACAATTGTTGCAAATTCTTTGCAAAACGACTCTAATAATTTTCAGATTTTTCGGTGACAATTGGTGGCTATTGTTTTCGTCTTTTGTTTTTCTTTTCGGATTAGGGAAGGAACATTTTCTGTAATTCGTTGTGTGACGGTGTATCCTCTAGGTTTAAACACCTATTGGTACTAATTAGGTACAGTAAGTAGTAAAATTATTATTGTTGAATTTAAATTTTTAGGTCTAAATTGTAAACTTGCACGTATCGTGCACATGATTAAATATTGTACGTCGATTAATAACCAACAGTGGGCAACATAATACAAAAACTGCCAAAAAAACTACCATCCTTAGTCCTCCAACAATTTCAATATTTACAGGGAAAATCAGAAATAGCCAGACACGTAAACACGGAAAACTCGACTTCATAATATTAGTGCAAACTGAAGCCTTACATAAGAATCCTATTAATGAAATAACATTACGTATGAGTAGCTCGGCGTTACGGTTTCAAACGTAAGCTTGAACAAAGCCAATAAATATTACATGAATACTGTATCAGCACATCATAAAAAAGTTAATCTTTGTCTGTTCTATTTAGTCAGACGATTCATAGGTGGCAAACAATTACAAAAAGCTTACAGTCACTCAAAGGGCAATGGAGAGAGCTATGCTCGGAGTTTCCTTGCGTGATCGAATCAGAAATGTAGAACAAGAGAGCCAGGGTTACCGACATAGCCCGAAGAATTGCCAAACTTAAGTGGCAGTGGGCAGGGCACATTGCTCGCAGAACGGATGGCCGATGGGGCAGAAAGGTTCTGGAGTGGTGACCGCGAACTGGAAGACATTGCGTTGGCAGGCCTCCCACCAGGTGGACCGATGACCTGGTGAAGGTTGCGGGGATCCGCTGGATGCGAGACGCACGGGACCGGTCAAAGTGGCGACGCTTGGGGGAGGCCTATGTCCAGCAGTGGTCGTCTTTCGGCTGATATGATGATGATGATGAAACAATTACCAACACAAGAAAGAGTTGTATACTTTTTCTTGTGTTCTTGTGGAGTACCTACCTATATGCCACCCTTTTGGTCTTGCGTCTCTTTGGTTATTTTTTTTTGTTTTTGCTTATTTCACATGTCTCCTGTGCGGGTCACAAATAAATATTTTTTCTTTCTTTTCTTTCTATTTCTTATGTTTTTTCGTTTATCTTCTTCTTTTAGAGTCATTAAATTTTGTCCGTTCACTTATGACGAGCATAGGTTCACGCAGATTTTTTAATTCCGTTGATGGCCATGAATAAGATTAGAAAACCAAGTAAATGAGTAAACCGGTAGGAAAGGAAATAAACATGGCATAAAACAATAGGTGTTCATAAATCTACCAATTTGAATAAATTATATGTGTTGCTCGCTCTCCAGAACAAGAAGCCTAATAAGCAGAGAAACACATTTAGTTTTAAGTGCACTGTTATTCCAGACAAGCCAAAACTATTAATTTAGCCATTCAAATAAAGATCATCAGTATTCTAAAATATTTTTTTTATTAAAAACTAAAACACAACCAAAACTCGATCAAAAAATCACGACCTTCGAAAATCCTTCGACTCTCGATATCGCAATTTAGTATGCAACCATTCTGGAACGTCGTATATTTTCAAAAGCAGCGTCGCCCTCATCAATTTTATTGCATTGTGTTATAAGTTAGGTTCATCGGAATAACATGAGATGGACTCGGACAGCCATAGTTCGTATATTTTTGAATTCCCTTAACAATAGGAACGTAGAGGCGAACTTTGAATTCGTTCGCTAAGCAAAATATATTCCTTGAATGAAATACATTCCATATTCTTAGCGGTTCCCATTATATTACGAGTAAATCTTGGCTAGTACTGCTAGAACATATCTGTAAGATATTTCTCGCTCTCTTGAATAATAATGATACTAAACAAAAGGTGTCTGGACATTGTTACGGCTTTTGAAGTGAATTGGTATGACTCAATTTCTAACATTACAATGATACATTATGATTTATTACACTGTATATACTTTTATCTATGTAAATAGATATTACAATGATTATTCTTCTTTTTGAAACGATGGTGATTTAACGCTGACACAAAGTTTCTTTGATATAATTAATTCTTTTAAGATAAGATTTATTTATTTCTGAGTATATGGTACATAAAGATCTTAATTTCACATACACTACCGTTGCCGGTGTAGAAATATTAAAATTAATTTACACAATCAAAGTGTCCAAGTTCTAGGCCGTAACAATTGAGAACAAATTGATACAATTACATATCAATTTGTTGTCAATTTTTATACAATGTTAAGTTATTTATGAATGGAATGTCAAAATTTACTAATTATATAATGTCAAATGCTAAAAAAATAAAAAATAAACAATACAAATTACCAAGTGTAATTAAGTACCTAACAATAAAATTAAATGTCAAAATTTATAATTTAAAATTTCATTTACAGAATAGAAACAATTGTCTAAAAGCCAGGCAAATATTGTTTTCCTTGATTTATTAGTGGGCAATACTCTGGTGCGTGGGATTAAATTATTAAATATTTTGATTGCCATGCAATTGGAATTCCTGCTATACAATTGTAGTCTCTGGCTAGGTGCAAGTAACTTAGTTGGGCTTCTGCTTTTCACTCTTTTAGAAATGTGTTCATACAATGGGAACATGTGCGAATATCTTTTTACAAACATACAAATTTCAAAAATATATAGGCAATGAAGTGGAAGAATTTTTAGTGCTTTAAATAATGGCTTACAATGATCCATATATTCTGCTCCATACAAAGCTCTGACACTCTTCAATATGAATTTATTAAAATATTTTTTCTTGATAGAATACCTTCTTCGTTCATCCAGTAAACTAACACTAACATATGTACCTATCAATTGAATAATCCGCTTACCACTATTTTTTACTATAACTTAATTATGTTTTTATCAGATATTACTTCAGTAATACAAATATGTTTACAGGACCGTATATTATCTACTCCATAACTTAAAAGTCAAACGCCTACACATTTCCGATCACGCAAACGCAACAAACAAGTATTAAAACGCACAATTACAACAGTTGTCATCATAAATCTTCCAGTGTACTGCAAGGGAGGACATTGTGATTCTAATAATAATTACCTACAGAGAAACAGGAGGGAAGCCTCCGCTTACTGTCGGAGTGTTCGACGCGATTCCCTCTGGGCGGTATTCGCGCCGACACCAAATTGCTTGAGTTCAGAGTTGGCTTTGTCCCTTTATAAACTCGCGGTGTTATCAAGACAAATGAAATTGTTTTCTTTCACACCTGTTTTGTTGTCTACATTAATTTTAGATCTTACCTGGGTTTTAGTTTTATTGGTTTAGGTGTTCTTATAGACATGTTTTATACTCATAATTTTTTCACAAAATTGATTTCCCATTTCTACTTATGAATTGCTAAATCTCTATGTTAGAGCATCATATGAGATAGAGTGCTCTAGGGTTTGCTGTAAGAGAACCTACCTTAGAATCTTACCTTAGGGATCCTTCTTTTTTTTTTGTAGGATCCATTAAACATTGAATTAAGCTCGCCTTTGTACATGTACTTTATTATCACATTGTTTTGAATATTGTTTTTGGTGTACAGTAAAGAATTAAGAAAATCTTCCAGACCAATGACATCCCAGGCAATGGACCTGAAAATAATTACAGGGAAACTGTCTGTGGACACAAACCTTTATTATGTCGTCACACAAAAGTGTGATTGCATGCAATCAATCTTCTCCCCTACTGGTAACACGCAATAGCTACTATATATAATCTAGCTACACTAAAGTATCTCTCTGCCATAGTGAAATAAATTGCCAGTTTTCTTTTCATGTTTTTTGTGTTTTTATTTCTGAATACTGGGCTTATTGACCTTAATATATTCTGATTAATTTTAGGAATCTGTGTTTTGTTCATGTGGAATAAAATATGTTTCTTTCCCGTTTTATGCTTCTTTCAGTTTAATGGAACTTTTTAAAGTTATTTGATAACTGTACTTGTACTGCTATCTAAGCTGCATATTTGTAACTAATGTTTTGATTGATCACCGAACCAAGCTGTTTCATTTTAGAAAAGTCTGTATAGCTAATTTGCTTATGTACTCGTAGAGCCTCTTCGTGTATATTGTAAATCCTTTTCAAGGTTACTTTCTCCAAACCAGTCGACCCAGGCCCAGTTTTTTAATCCGTAGTTAACTCAACCAAAGGTCAAATATGCTAATCAATAGTTTTAAATGACCTGGCTAAATAAAGTATGGACGACTGCCCTAGCAAGGTATAAACATTTTAACTAGTAATATGTAATGCTGAATAGCTGAATATTAGTATTTCGTTTGAAAAAAGGTACAGGAACTTTTTTATATCGTCAAAATCCAGAAAATAAAATCGTAGAAACTCCTACATTAATAGGTATGCAAACTTGTAAAAGAATGAGATTTTGCTTTGATACTTTATTAAGGCGTTTAGAGGAGCTCGTGGCTTAATAATAACAGCCGCACAGGTTCAAGGTTAAGCAACGCTAGCCGAATTCATTCCGTGGTTCCATCGTGTAGGTACCATCTTTACATAGCCAGTTTCCTTTGTGTCTTGGAAAGCTAGTTAAGCCGTTGGTCCCGGCTGTCATTTGAAGATCTGTCATTTGTGGCTACACCACAGTTTATGCATCTCATGATAAATCAATACGCAATTGAAACATAACACCATACTTGTTAGCTCTGTATTATACCCGGCGAAAGGAACTTCGTTCAAAGCGAGTTCCCACGACACCCCCAACATGTTTTAATTAGGTTCTAATCGAATCAAGTGTAATCTAGAAGAATTGATTGTAACTTTTTAGTGTCAGCCAGATTTTGCCAATAATTTCTAGAAATCAGACAAATGCAATTAAAGAAATCAACATCTAAGGTTCTATCTCTAAGGTTTTGTGATGTATTGCGATAGGTACAAAAATAAATAATAATGAATACTGTTCGTTTCGACTTACGCAAATGTCTTTAAAAGTAGATTTATTGACTACAATTTATCGTAGAACGGAATCTTAAGTTGTTCTTGTCAAACAAAAACATGACAAAACTTTTAATTATTTGATTAATTCACGGAAGTTGTAGAAGAAAAATAAAATTGTAATAATTCATTAATGAATATTTTTGAGCTAGTGAAAAATTTCTATGCATGCTAAGGGCAGTTGTTTAGCCATGTCATTTTTAACCCCCGACGCAAAAAGAGGGGTGTTATAAGTTTGAGGTGTGTTGCTGTGTATCTGTGTATATGTGTGTCTGTCTGTGGCATCATAGCGTCCAAACGGGTGGACCTATTTTGATTTAGTTTTTTTTGTTTAAAAGGTGACTTAATCGAGAGTGTTCTTAGCTAAGATTCAAGAAAATATTCGCAGCCATTTGAAGATAATCAGCTCTCTACTAATTAAGGAAAAGATATGAGCAACTTTCATAGGTCAAATCGATTTGAAATTTAGAATCCTGTCAGTTCAATGATATTGCTAGAACATAATAATCTTGAACTGATGCTGGGGCATCACCAGGAATCACAGGACACCCAACTCCTCATTAACTTACAGCAGAGGTATCGTCTTTGGACTCATTGGAATGGTCTCATTGAATATGTTGTAGATGGATGGTGATCAGGGTCTGATGGTGGATGGTGCTGGTGATGGATAGGGGATTGAGAGATGAACTGTCAGTTCAATGATATTGCCAAAACATAATAATCTTGACTTGATGCTGGGGCATCACCAGGAATCACAGGACACCCAACTCCATGCTTACTTACAGCACAGGTATCGGGTTTGGACTCATTGGAATGATCTCATTGAATAGGTTGTAGATATATGGTGCTCAGGGTCTGATGATAGATGGTGCTGGTGATGGATAGGGGATTGAGAGATAAACTGTCAGTTCAATGATATTGCTAAAACATAATAATCTTGACCTGATGCTGGTGCATCACCAGGAATCACAGGACACCCAACTCCTCAGTAACTTACAGCAGAGGTATCGTCTTTGGAGTAGTCAATTTATGTATGAAGCTTACATAATAATCCACTCATCCCGTTCATGTGAACGATCCTAAGTCAGTCATCATTCGCACCCTACCAGTGTAACACGTACCTATATATTTTATTAATGTACCTTGTGCTTCAATTTAAATACAGTCCACTATTTAATCTTATTTATGTGGTTTTATTATATTACCAGCGTCTGCCACACTACCCGTAATAATATTTACAACAAGTCCTAACGACAACTATACCCAAAGATGGTCAATCGTAGCGTGACTACTAGTAAATAAAGTTTAAAAATCATGAAATAAAAATTAAATTAAAAATTTAAAAACCCCCGACTCAAAAAAACCCTCTAAAAAGTAATAAATAATATGTACTGGCACACTGGCACTTTACGTTTAAAATACCTAACTACTATTTAATTTTATCCAAGCGTCGTCGCGTTGGGGGACCGCTAAGCTAGAAATACAAAAAAAAATATAAAGAATGAATGTAAGTACAAGAAAACTGCACCGCGACCCGCGTGCTGCGCGCACGCATTGCATCATGATTTAGAACGATAACAAATCTATTTATAGGTTTATGCATGAAACTAAGTTCGTACGTAAGTAAAAACACAAGAATAATATGCAGGTAACTCTATTAATAGTAACCTTATCAATGTTAAGCTAATTAAAGACAGATTAATTTGCATATTTCATAATAAGACTAAACTGTAACTGATATATAACTTCACGGCTTTTTTATAAGTACATAGATAAGTGTGAGGCGCGAAACTGGAGAAGGTACCGCCAAACATAAGAGGCTTAAAAACCTACCCAGCAATAAAGAAAGTGTTCTGTTATACAAAGAAATAAGAATAGCTGGTATTTAGCGGACCCCCGACGCGACGACGCTTGGATAAAATTAAATAGTAGTTAGGTATTTTAAACGTAAAGTGCCAGTGTGCCAGTACATATTATTTATTACTTTTTAGAGGGTTTTTTTGAGTCGGGGGTTTTTTAGTCTAAGAAATTGGCAAATAATTACCTCTGTAACATATATGACTATTTATGAGCCGAACAACTGAAAAAAAATGTTTTACCGAAATCTGCAACCATTGTTTAGCATTTTCACAGATGGGTCATACACAAAAAGTGAACATTACAAAATATTTATAATAAAAGCCCACGATTTTTTTTTAAACTTTATTTTTATTTAAAGTTAGATAATACTATTCTAACAATAATAGCACAAGAGATCAGTCTTGGATATTTTAGGAATAAACCACGTTTTTAGTTTTTCTACGTCTACAGAAGAGATTGTATTGTCTACAGAAGGGAACAAAAGTTGGCCTTATATAATCATATAAATAAGATCAAGAATAGAAACAATGAAAAAAAACCTAAAATGGAGTTCTCCTCAACCCCTGAACAAGTCATAACCAAACATCTTTACCAATTCAATACAAAAAAAATATCGAAATTTGTCCACAGAACAGATATTATGCTTCTGTAGACATATAAAGGAACAGAATATTAAAATATATTATACTCGTCAGAATCGTCCCACATGAAATTCATCGACCGTTTTTTCTGTGGTGAATCTTCAGAGGCTTCAGAGTCGTCTGAATAGATTCTTTTCTTCTTTGGTTAAATATTTCGATAGAAAGATCTGTAGCCTTACTGCGTAGTAAATTCGGCAAGGCAAAGGGCAAATAGCATAAAAATCGACCAAACACATACGAGATGAAATACGCGATGTGCATTTCTGTCTTTGTGATTGGTCGATTTTTCATACTCTTTGGTCTTTGCCTTGCCGAATTCATTACGCAATAAGGCTGCTGGTGTCAGTCTATATAAGAGTCCTAGTAATTTTAGTTCAGTCGGATTCGGATAGGAAAATACTCAGATAAGGAGTCTGGTAATCCTGATCTTTCAGGGAAATTAGGTGACAAATTGTACAAGGATGATAGGCATTATCGAATCCCATAAGTTGTTTACTTGGATTCGACCCAATTCGTAATATGGACATATCTGGTGAGGGGCACACACCACACCTTGTTCTTTCTTCGAGAGCTGCTTCATCCATTTTTGCCCGAACACGGCTACTAAGTTTTTCCTGCTCGCACCTGCGTTTCTTTTTTTTTTCTTCGGGCAGTAACTGAAACAAAAACCTCAACCGTCATGCGTGCAAGCAACACAATACAAATAAATAGCAAGCAGCATTTTAAGCTCCACATTTCTAAAAACAAACAAACAAAAAAATAAACCAAAAAGAATTAAAAAAAAATCATTCTAATCTTTTTAATAAACCGGTTAAAAAGCGAGTAACAAAACTGTATTTTTTTTCAAATGCAGTTAAATTTCATTGCTTATTCACTTCTGTTGACATAACTCCCTTCTGTAGACACAAAGTCTACAGTAAAGATGTCTACACGAGAGACAAATTTTCGTAAATCAAAGATGGCATCCTACATTATGACGTTAGAATTTAAGCAACCTGATATTTGCACACCGCGCCTGAACGCATATACTATCTTGATGGTTTTATATTTTTTTTTAGGCTACTTACTCAGATATCCATTCCACAGGAAAGACACACTGATCTCAAACGAAAACTTGTGTAATCGAATAAAATTGGGATTTTTCATGTCACACGCACTTTACGTAAAATCACAACCGAGCCAATGACAAAGAATACAGTGTTACCAACACAAAAACCAAAATAATAACGATGCGTTAATCTTTGGCAAATTTAGGCTTATTTTATGTGTCTACAGAAGTAGACCTAAAATTTGTGAACAACATGTTTATATGTTTTATTACAAAATCCATAATTATATATTTTTTAATACGTTATGTTACGTATATTTGATAATATAACTGATGTAATGAAACGAAATAAAAGTATCGAAAATAAGTGTTTATATTTTTAACCATCACTTAAACTCAACTACTTGGCATCCGAACAGTCTACAGAATGAGACTTTTTCAGATTCAAAAGCGAAAAAAATAAAGGAAATTTTAGTACAGCTCGAACTTTTTATTAAACATGATAAGTTTTCAAGACAAAATAACTATTAAATGTATTACCTGTTGATTTAATATTTAAATAACGGTTTTAGGTTGCATGAACATTTTTTTTTGGTTTTTTGTGTTTGACCCATATAATACTAGCATACAGATGCATCATCTCATACAAAGAAACCGTGCCGACATAACTGGTGTTTTTCATCTGATTAAGATGATTATTTTTATAAGTACTTCTATCGCATTCGGTTCCGTTCCACGGCTATAGATGGTGTTAGCAGCGTCTTGCTAGTAAAAGGGTTTTCTCAGTTAGTAAATATTTATTTTTTAGAATTTTTGGGTTAATTGAAAACCGTGTACAGAACATTTCAACAACAAGTCAATGAGACGAGCAACTAATGAAACCATGGCAATCAACGATATTGTCTTCAACTTCAAAGTCAATCGGAGTGCGATGTTGTTCGAACAAACACTAACACGCGTAGATTAGAACCTTGTTTGTTATGTTAAGATGGAAGGCGGGGATATTTGACGTAGGACTATAATGGTATATTTAGGTACCAGTTTTTCAGTATTATATACCTAATGACGTATTTAAATTTTACCCGGTGTTTTTCAGATATAAGATTTGGACTAAGGGACAAACCAGAGAATGGGCAGCAGCGTTCTCTGTGCTTCTATAACAACCATACTGCGATCGCCAACCCGCCTGCCAAGCGTGGCGATTATGGCAAAACCCCCCCCATGAATAGCACAAATAAAAAATGGCCCCTAGTGCCCGGCAGCCTGCCTACCCTCGACTACGGTAGCGGTCGAGGTTACGGCATGGCAAGGGGTGTCAAGAATCTCCGGACGGGATCCGGCTACCCTAACAAACACCGACGACTAGACCTGGCAACATACAACACGCGCACACTTCGGACCGACGAAAAGATCACCGAACTCGAAGAGGAATTGAGCAGGTTGCGATGGAGTATTATAGGGTTATCTGAAGTCCGAAGAGAGGGGGAGGACTCGATAATCCTCAAATCCGGCAACCTGCTCTATTTCCGAGAGGGTGACCGGCAGTCCCAGGGTGGTGTCGGGTTTATCGTCCACAAGTCCCTTGTGAACAACGTGGTGAAGATCGAGAGTGTGTCGACCAGGGTGGCGTACCTGATACTCAGAATATCCGCAAGATATTCGCTGAAGGTCATACAGGTCTACGCCCCAACCTCGGCACACCCCCGACGACGAGGTAGAGACCATGTATGAGGATATCTCCAGAGCCATGCATGGTTTCAAAACTCCCTGAAATTACCGAAAACGGAACCAAAGTTACCGATATAGCCCGAAGAATTGCCAAACTTAAGTGGCAGTGGGCAGGGCACATTGCTCGCAGAACGGATGGCCGTTTGGGCCGAAAAGTTCTGGAATGGCGACCGCGAACCGGAAGACGATATGTTGGAAGGCCTCCCACTAGGTGGACCGATGACCTGGTTAAGGTTGCGGGAAGGCGCTGGATGCGAGACGCACGGGATCGGTCAATGTGGCGACGCCTGGGGGAGGCCTATATCCAGCAGTGGACGTCTTTCGGCTGAAATGATGAAGATTTGGACTATGACGGACCAAAAAAGAGACGAATGGCAACAGATAGAAGAGGCATCCAGGAAAAGGAGTAGGTACTTTATTTTGATTACATTTAAATACTAGTATAGTATAGGTATACCTGTACTTAGTATTGAAAATAAAGATTTGTGCGAACTTTGCTTATTTCTTATTATACCTTTAAAAAGTAGTATTTTAGTTTTTTAGGGTTCCGTACCCAAAAGGTAAAAATGGGACCCTATTACTAAGACTCCGCGGTCCGTCTGTCTGTATGTCTGTCTGTCCGTCTGTCACAAGGCTGTATCTCATGAACCGTGATAGCTAGACAATATAAATTTTCACAGATGATTTATTTCTGTTGCCGCTATAACAACAAATACTAAAAACAGAATAAAATAAATATTTAAGTGGGGTTCCCATACAACAAACGTGATTTAATTGCCGTTTTTTCAAATAATGGTACGGAACCCTTCGTGCGCGAGTCCGACTCGCACTTGGCTAGTTTTTCAGTATTACATACGTAATGAAGTATTCTAATTTCATGCGTTATTTTTCAGATATATATAAGATTTGGACGAGTATCATTATATCATCAAAAGCGTGGCGATAGCGTATGTCAAAATTGTATGGGATTGATGAGCGATATTGAAAAATCATGTGAACAATCCCTTAGTATTGAAAATATTTGTAAGAGCTTTACTTATTTCTTGCTATACATTTAAAAAGTGGAGCTCGTGGCTAAATAATAACAGCCGCACGGGTCGATCTTCAAGGTTAAGCAACGCTTGACGAGGTCGGTCCGTGGATGGGTCCCGGCTGTCATTTGAAGATCTTTGATAGTCGTTACGGGTAGTCAGAAGCCTGAGATCTGATACCAGTCTTGCCAAGGGGTATCGTGTTACCCAGTTACTGGGTTGTGGAGGTCAGATAGGCAGTCGCTCCATGTAAAACTCTGGTAATCAGCTGAATCCGGTAAGACTGGAAGCCGACCCCAACAATAATTGGGAAAAAGGCTAGGCAGATGATGATGACATTTAAAAAGTAGTATTTTAGTAATTTTAAAATTAATATTGATAGAGTCGCGTTTGACCACTATATCAATTTAGTTATCAGGAAACACAGACACCAGCAGAAAACTCCAGTATGCCTCTGTTGTCAATGAATAACGATGATTGAACGAACGCGATGATTACACATATTTAAAGTAGTTTAGATAGTGAACTAACAATTTCTAACACTATAAACAAAACAAAAAAATCATAACATCATCAAAGCTTTCATCTATCATCATGATGATGTCTCTCAATAAAGCCATCTTCACGCATACGAAGAAAACATTTTAGGGTTAAAAACGAGAACATTAACGGTATTAGCGAATACAAACTTTTTAAACAATGTAGGTACAGATGTGCGAGGATGCGCCCGAGATATAGTGAAGTGGTTCCGTACCTAATTTGCCATCTGCGACGACGACGGTCATCGCTTGCTTAGTGACATGCGTAGACGATTTCAGCAGAGGGTTTAAAGGAAACATAAGATTTTCGCGAAAACCACAAAAACAGAATGCTTCTTTTTAGATTCAGAATTAGAATTTATTTATTTGTTAGAATGTAGTTTTACATAGTATGGTGTTAATATTTTTGTAAGTTCTATACATTCTACCACGAAATATATGGTGTACAAATATTTAAATGTCGTTCTTAACTAAGTACAAAATTATGTTTTTAGATTTGCTATTTACAGTAAGTCCAATATGAATAATAGTATTATTAAAATTAGGTAATTGTTACTATAAATTTCAAAATTAAGTTCATGTCATCTTGGATTTTTACAATATTTCATATATTCGCCAATGTCATAAAAGCAATTTTCTAATAGACAACTTGTCAGCTTTTTCTTGAACTTGGGGATGGGACGTTCCTTAAATGAATCAGGTAACTTGATATACACCTGAATGGCATTAACATATACATTCCTCCTAAATATTTGCAATCTACATTGAGGTACATTTAATTCGTATTTGTACTTATTTCTAGCAGTAGCCTGCTTGCGACTGACTTCTGATTGCATGCGAAAATAGTGCGGATATTGTTTAAAAAGCATACATAGTTCTTTAATGTACATGCAGGTTAAAGGTAATATGTGTAGTTTTTTAAATAAAGGTCTACAACTGTCCAAAAACCAGGCGGCAGATATTGCCGTAACACACTTCTTTAGTACCCGAAATGCCATTAAAATTTCTACTGCATGGCCTCATATTATCAGACCATATGATAGCACAGACGATACGTATCCGTGATATGAAGTCACTGCTGCGTCTATGGACACTGTTGATCGTAGACGTTTTATTGCGTATACGAATTTGCCTAACTTATCGCTAACGTAATTGATGTGCGACTTCCAGTTACAGTTCTGATCCACTATTATGCCCAAGAATTTTGTGTTTACTACTTGTTCTAGGATACTGTCTTCATATTTTATACTAAGAGTTTGAAAGTTTGATTTATAAGTTTGAAATTGAATTATTTTTGTTATATTTATATTGATTTTTAAATTGTTGTTATTAAGCCAAATTATTATGTATTCGATTGCTTCATTAATTGCCTGTTCCAATTTATTTCTGTCATTACATTTTATTATTAGTGTTGTATCGTCAGCAAATAATATTGTTTCGTGGCGAGTTGCATTTGGAAGGTAATTAATATATAGCAGAAATAAAAAGGATCCCACTACACTGCCTTGGGGTACTCCTACTGCATTAGTTATAAAGTTAGATTTATATTCTATTTATTATAACCTCATAAATTACTATAGGTTCCAATGCTAAAGGCTCTCTTCACAAACATTAGGTACTAGGACTAATTAGTTCCCATTACATTCACATATGTCATAGGAAATAATTAGTCCTAGTACCTATTACCTATTAGTATTATTGTGTTTGTTGTTGGTGTACTATAGAAGGGCCTCTACCTAAGTCTCCCGGGAATACAGACATGTCATCATTGTCAGCCTTTTAATCTCCCCACTGCTGGGACACAGGCCGCCTCTCTGTGACAGAGGGAATGGGCCGTAACCTTCCACTCAGCCCCAGTGCGGGTTGGTGGATGTCACAAGACTTCGAATTTTCGGTTCTAGGACAAGCCGGTTTCCTCACGATGTTTTGCTTTACCGTTTTGAGAGCAGTGGTGATGAATAGTAGTTTATTCAATGGTCATATATCATATAATAGGGGTTATTTAATAACGAGCGTGGGCTGATCACATGAGGCGAAGCCGAATTTTATCTTCACTCTTAAATTTGAAATAAAACAAAAGTGGAAACGGAAAATATATGTGGTATGGCGGGCAATTTAGATTTTCATTGCGCATGACTGCGCAGCGCGCGCCCCCATAGACAATCGCACTAGTAGCTACTTTTCTACATTAAGTCAATGAGCCCATATGCACCAATAAATTAAGAAGTAAAACTGTGCTATAAAAATTAAAAGTTTTTTTATGATGCAGTTGTTTGAAAATCGAAGGAAAATGTTGCACTGTATTGGTTTCTTTTTCAATTTTACCTATCCACGAATATATAGTACGTGTTTATACTAGTAGTTTATGCAATGGTCTTATAATAGGGGTTATTAAAACACGAGCGTAGGTTTATCAAATGAGGCGAAGCCGAATTTGATAATAATATTACGCGAGTGTTTTAATACCCAATTTTATGCTATTGCATACACTACTTTATCTTCACTCATACAGTTGCAATAAATCAAAATTGGAAACGGAAAAATATTTGGTATGGCGGGCAATTTAGATTCTCATTGCGCATGACTGCACAGCGCGCGCCTCCTTAGACAATGACAGTACTTCAATGAGCCCATAAGCGCCAATAAATTAAAAAGTAAAAGTGTGCTATAAAAATTAAAATAGTAGTTTTTTTTTTTTTTTTTTTTTTTTTTCTGCGGGGCGTCTCACAGCTCAGTCAGAATGACTGGTAGCTGCTTAACCGGACTTTCCTACGGAGACTAAGCTATATAGCCTCCAGCTAGGCAAAAAATTACTAAACCTAAGCGACAACGCTGAGGGCTACCCCAGTTGGGGTCGGACCTCGGCTCAGGGCCGTCGCTGGGGGGACAAGCAAAAGCTGGATCTTGACAAGTGATTCTACCATCCGTTCGGAATAAGCCTACGTGGAGAAGAACGGACAAGAAACTCCATTTCATATCTAATAATTTAACTAATGCTCAGCTTCGCGGGCTGGCAAGATTTTAATTGAAGGGATACGCGACGAGCCTCGGCGGCGAGGACTGACGAATCGGTTTGTATTTCTACGTTTGTATATTCTACTCCATACCTAGGCTCTTAAGGAGCAGAGTAGAGATCGTGAGGGGTCAGAGGTGAGCCTCAATTGGCGAAACTTGGTTAGAAACGGTGTAGGTGCGACTTAAATGCGCACCCATTGACCGTTTCTATAAACGAGGCTGTCTAGCTCCTCGGTTATGTTAGGGTACCGTTTGAAGAGGTCATTGGATTGGGCTTGGGTCATATCCCCGGCTGCCTCGATCCTATTGATCTCGGCAGCCAGCGATCTGGCCTCGTCCGTCATCCAGATTTTGTACGCACTGATGATGGTATCAGATACGCAGCGTCTGGGTTTGGGCGTGGATAGAGACGGGCTCTTAGCAGCGGCAGAGGTGGGAGCCTCCTGTCGGCTTTGAGCGGGCATGGGGGCTATGGGTGCCTGAGGGGCCGGAATGGGATGATCCATCAAGCCTGGAAGCTGTTGGACGGTCTGGGGAGCCACATTTTGGTGGTTGAGCTTGCCCCATGGCGAAGCCCTCTGAGGGGCTAGCCGGGGAGGGTGTTTAGTCGAGGGAGCTTGGCGTGCTTGACGCTCAGCATGGATTTTGGCCAATCTAGGCGCAACTTTGGGGGCTTTAGGACAACCCTTGTAGTTTGCCGTGTGACCGACTTGGTCACATAGCACGCAGCTGGGAGGCTCCGTGCATTCGGCAGGGTTTTTGGGACGGGTGCACTCTTTTGTGCCGTGATCCCCTCGGCACTTAACGCACCTGGGGCGGACAAAACAGTGTTTTTGGCTATGGCCATATTGTTGGCAGTTGTGACACTGACCAACGACAAAGGGACGGTAAGGTTTCTCAATAGAGAACCCTGAAAGGGAGCAGAGAGTCTTGATTTTGAAAATAGGGGCATAGGACTCGGTAGGGTCGCACTCGACCATTACCATATCGTATTCCTGTCCACCTCTTGCTTTACGCATGCGGTGGACGGCAATGACAGGGACTTTTTGTGCGGCAAGATCCGCATAAATCTCATCGACTGGGATTTCCTTCGGAATACGCCGGATAACCACACGGGTGGGCGCTTCCGATGGGAGAGAATACGTATGGAACTCTATCCTCAAGGTTTTTAGGAGCCTGGTAAGGTTCCTGAAATCAGTAGGGGTCGGGAGTAGGATTTTAATGCCTACCTGGCAAGCGGTGGCACTAAGAAACTTGATTTTGCGTTCATCGCAAATTTTAGAAACTTCTGTCCACTTGGCCTTATCGTGGAGGAAGATAGGAGGGCATTTCTGCTTCTTGGGAATAGCAGCAGGGCTGGGGTCGCGGCTCGACATTGGGGAAGCGTCGGCCTGAGTTAAAAATAGTAGTTTATGAAACTGTTGCATAATAAGGGGTATTAAAACATGAGTGTGTGTTTAAAAACCGAGCCGTAGGCGAGGTTTTTAATATTATTCACACGAATGTTTTAATACCTAGTTATGTACAGTTTCATACACTACTTTATCTACACTCATACATTGAGATTGAACCTACTAAATACCTTTTCTGCATTTTCCATGCCATAAAGTCGTGATAGCATTTATCATATAATTTTCTCGACTTTGCTGGTAATAAATTATGAGTAATTGCCTTCGCCGCATCTAAAATATCGGGCGAAGTCAAATTTTCTTCACATTCACTGATATCAGACATTTTTAAGCAAGAATTCAAAAAACTCATGAAATTCGATACAACAAAACCTGCAAAATATGAATGGCGCCAAAACCCAGCACATCACCGCGTTAACCGCGCATGCGCTAAGGTTTAGCACGCACTGCGATTTTTATTCGTGCGAATTTTTTTCGCCTATTCTGCGACCTATGGAATTGTATGAAGCTGCTCGCATTGCGGTAAAAAATCGTGCAGAAATAAATCCGCAAGAAATCCGTGTACTGCCACAGAATCCACCGCACCGCGGCGCGAATTTAATTCGCGCGAATATTTTGAGCTCTATGAACATGTAGAAAGAGACAAAATTCGCGCGAATAAAATTCGCAGTGCGTGCTAAGCCTGAAGCGGGCATTGTCATAGACAAGTGAAAATTGGAATCAAATCTTTTTATATAGGTACTATAAAAATGGCATTACAAAAAATAATTGATGAAAACTCCTTAGTGATTAACTTCTTGGATTTGTCCTGTATCGTAATAGAAAAAAAATTGTATTATAGCATTATTTTGTTAGACAAAAAGTGTTATAATAAGATTCTATTTTTAAATTTCGGTATTGTGTTTATAAAGTATGTCAATATAAACTCGTATTGAAGTTTATAATTTGAATATTACGATATGAGAGTAGATAAAGTTATTTTATGATGCAGTTGTTTAAAAATCGAAGGAAAATGTTGCATCGTAATGGTTTTTTTTTTAATTTTACCTATCCATGAATATAAAGTACGTGTTTATACAATATTGTTTGAATACATATTTGGAACATTACGTTGTGAGTGTAGATAAAATATTTTATCTACTCTCATATCGTAATATTCGAATTATAAACTTCAAAACGAGTTTATATTGACATACTTTATAAACACAATACCGAAATTTAAAAATAGAATCTTATTATAACACTTTTTCTCTAACAAAATAATGCTATAATACAATTTTTTTTCTATTACGATACAGGACAAATCCAAGAAGTTAATCACAAGGAGTTTTCATCAATTATTTTTTGTAATGCCATTTTTATAGTACCTATTTAAAAAGATTTGATTCCAATTTTTACTTGTCTATGACAATGCCCGCTTCAGGCTTAGCACGCACTGCGATATTTATTCGCGCGAATTTTGTCTCTTTCTAGATGTTCATAGAGCTCAAAATATTCGCGCGAATTAAATTCGCGCCGCGGTGCGGTGGATTCTGTGGCAAAACACGGATTTCTTGCGGTATTATTTCTGCACGATTTTTTACCGCAATGCGTGCAACTTCATACAATTCCATAGGTCGCAGAATAGGCGAAAAAAATTCGCACGAATAAAAATCGCAGTGCGTGCTAAACCTTAGCGCATTCACAATGCGGTGATGTGCTGGGTTTTGGCGCCATTCATATTTTGCAGGTTTAGTTGTATTGAATTTCATGAGTTTTTGAATTCTTGCTTAAAAATGTCTGATATCAGTGAATGTGAAGAATATTTGACTTCGCCCGATATTTTAGATGCGGCGAAGGAAATTACTCATAATTTTTTACCAGCAAAGTTGAGAAAATTATATGATAAATGCTATCACGACTTTATGGCATGGAAAATGCAAAAAAGGTATTTAGTAGGTCTAATCCCAATGTATGAGTGTAGATAAAGTAGTGTATGAAACTGCACATAACTAGGTATTAAAACATTCGTGTGAATACTATTACAAACACACACTCATGTTTCAATATCCCTTATTATGCAACAGTTTCATAAACTACTATTTTGAATTCATATTTGGAACATTACGTTGTTGTTATGTATTAGTTCCTATTACTCATACATACACCAACAGCAATATTTAAACAACATGCTTTGCGAGTCGGACTCGCGCACTAATGGTTCCGTACCATTATCGCAAAAAACGGCACAAAAATCACGTTTGTTGTATGGGAGCCCCCCTTAATTTATTTTATTTTAATTTAATATTTTTTTTTTTTTTAAGTGAATATACAACTAAACATTCTGTGAATATTTCAAGCGTCTACCTGTTGCCATTATTAATATCGAGCAAAAAAAACTTGTTGTATGGGAGCCCCCCTTAAATATTTATTTTATACTGTTTTTCTGGCAAGGTCGAAGACAAGAGGCCGCGGGGCCAGGCAGGCCATAGGCCAAACAGGTGGTCTGATCAAATTCATTCAACGCTCAACACCAACTTGCACGATGCACTCCACTACGCCAAGGACATACACAGATGTAGGAATATTATAAGGGAAAGGTTGATCTCCCGTCGGGGAACAACGATCCTCAGTAATGAAGAACACGACGCGAAAAGGACTGTTGTTGTTTTTAGGGTTCCGTACCCAAAGGGTAAAAACGGGACCCTATTACTAAGACCTCGCGATCCGTCTGTCAGTCTGTCTGTCTGTCCGTCTGTCACCAGGCTGTATTTCATGAACCGTGATAGCTAGACAGTTGAAATTTTCGCAGATAATGTATTTCTGTTGCCGCTATAACAACAAATACTAAAAATAGAGTAAAATAAATATTTAAGCGGGCTCCCATACAACAAACGTTACTTTTTTGCTGTTTTTTGCGATAATGGTACGGAACCCTTCGTGCGCGAGTCCGACTCGCACTTGGCCTATTTATCAACTCTATTCTATGACTATTATCATAGCTGAAACTTGTGTGCAACCCACAATGCGCGGACTCGTATATACCTATATACTCGTACGAGTCCGCGTATGTATATACTCGTATAAATGGTGACTCTATTAGCTGAAGGTATTAGCCAGTGCAGTGATTCCGTACTATGTGTTTAACAACCTTCTATAAAAAGTAACTAAAACTTACAGCACGAAAATATACCAGCTAGTACCAATAAGTCAAGTCGTAAAGTGTAAGTAACTCTGTGTTAAGTTCAGAGGTGGTTTCTATCTGTTCTAGACCAGTGAAGTTATAAACCAGATGCTTTCCGATTATATTAAGTTTTAGGTAACACGCCAGAAGAAAAAAAAAATTTAATTAAAATAATTAAAATAATTTTTTTTTCTTTGCAAACGAAATGCTTAGTAATTATTATGTTCCCAAAGGCCAAAAATCAAAATCCTATAAACGGAAACACACTTACGTGTCGTGGCTTGGCGCGTGATCCCCCAATCAAACCATTCTGTTCCAGCCTACATCATAACACATCGAGTTTTGCAGCCAATCAACTGCGTCAGAAGGCGCCCGACCACGCCACGTAAGTGTGTTTCCGTCTTAAGACTTTCTTCACACACATGACGTAAAACTTTACGAGGTACTTTAGCCTGAAAACCCGTCAAACATTGGCATTAAACTAGAGTTTGACACGTTCTCAATTTCAAATAGGTACGTACTCTTCAGAAACCGGCTCTAAGGCCCGGACTCCACCAAAGCGGAGATGTGCGGAGAAGTCCAGCTGAGTGGAGACGAGATGTTTGAATAACGAAATTCTATTGGTTGTTTAAAAAACATCTCCTCTCCATTCGTCTCGTCTCCGCTTTGGTGGAGTCCGGGCCCAAGGCTGCCTGTCCACTTCGCGCGGAGCGGAGAAAAGAGTTGCGGAGCCAACCAATCGAATTGCATAAAAACTCCGCTAGGCTTTAGTGGACAGGGATTTGAAAACCAGTTTCAAAATTCATATACATTTACGCGGAGTGGGGCCGTGGAAATGAGAAACAGAGCGGTGAGGCGGAGTGGGGAAGCGGAGCGGGGAAGCGGAGCGGGGCAGCGGAGCGGAGAAGCAGGAGCGGCGAAGCGGAGCGGAGAAGCGCAGCGGAGAAACGGAGCGGAGAAGCGGAACGGGGAAGCGAAGTGGGGAAACGGAGAGGTGAAACGAGTGCAACCGAGCTCGGCGTATGCAAAAAAACACAATCCGCTACTCCGCTCCGCATTACTTTCTCTCTCTTCACTACCCAGTTCCGCGTCTATGGACGCATACGCATCTCCGCTCAGCTGCTCCGCTCCGCTCAAGAGGACAGGCAGCCTAAACGTCTCCTAAATCTTTTTATAATTATTTAATTAATTTTACTTTTTGTAATTGTAGTTTTTACAATTACAAAAAAATAAAACTGTTTGATAAATACTTAACCTGGGTGAGAAATTTACTGTAATATATTTCATTAAGCAAATTCATCGTTCCTGTGGGATAAAGACCACGTGAGTGAATCTGGGTAAAAGCTAGTCTAATCTAATTGAATAAAACATATGTTCGTCAGTCGTACGACAACAAAGGCGAAAACAAGCATTTAATTTATTCGAAACCACACAGGAATTCAGTACAAATGAATAACGAATAATTACTTTGGTAATTATTACAACAGAAAGATGTTCAGATCAGTCCCTATTGCCGGCGCTTCCAGTGCCCTTGTTGGTTTTAATTAAAATCATCGTCTATTCATTCATCTATACCTTCTCGATAAATTTAGAATATAAATTGGACGTACATTAGGTAAGGTAGGTAAGTAAAAAGTCATTTCAGCAGGCAATCTTGGAAAGATTTTAAATTATGCAAATACTACTGAGATACAGTACAACTATTTTCTTAATATCCCTCGGCAAACATCGTGTTTCGTCAGTCGTCGGATTTCTATCAGTTGCCCTTTATTTGCACTTGGTGCAGACCGGACTCTCAATTAAGTTGGAAGTATATAGAGTTGTTAATACTCTTTAAACTTACCGTAAATTATTTTAAAAATAGAGCTTAAAAATAGCA
Source organism: Anorthoa munda (assembly GCA_945859665.1). Taxonomy (NCBI): domain Eukaryota; kingdom Metazoa; phylum Arthropoda; class Insecta; order Lepidoptera; family Noctuidae; genus Anorthoa; species Anorthoa munda. The sequence goes on from OX243913.1 coordinate 2,516,250, forward strand.
GCTTTAACAGCTTGCCTCCCAGCTGCTATTTTTACAGCTCTATATATTTCACACAAAAAACAAAACAACAATAAAGTCCTTATTTAGTTCTGAATTCAAATTATGATGCAAGATAAATCTAATAATTGATGGACATGGAAATTAGCATGAAAATAGCTGTACTGTATGTACAGTAATAATGAAATTTAATGTTATTACACTCTAATATTTGTTTTCTTTGTGCCTTATGTAGTTCGTGTTTGACTGTACAAATTCCAATAAACAAATATATAATAAACTAGCAGTCCCACGCGGCTTCACTCCCGTCAACTAGCTACTTACCCTACATACATGAATGTTGCGTAACTTTAACCGCTTACGCAGCGCAAGCAACGGAAGCTGTCAAAAGGGAATAATTTTTCCCGTTTTTGCAACATTTATAATTTTTGCTCGGCTCCTATTGGTTGTAGCATGATGTCATATAGCCTATAACCTTCCTCGATAAATGGACTGAATACCCAAAAATAATTTTACAATTCCAATCAGTAGTTCCGGAGATTAGCGCGTTCAAACAAACAAACAAACATACAAACTCTTCGGCTTTATAATATTAGTATAGACAGGGGGGTGTCACTCCGCAGTTTAGGTACGATCGGCCGGCGGTACCTTGCAGAGGGAATAACGCATTAGGTTGCCGCTTACCGCTCGGCTCGCACGTTAGCCACGTTATTTATATTATGCAGCAAATAACGATGACTTCTAAACGTACTTCTAAGGCCTTTAAAAGATATTGTTGTGTTTACGGGTGTTTAAATAAAGCAAAGAACAATGAATCGATATTAAGTTTTTTTAAACTACCGAAAGATTTTGAAAGGTAAGCTATTTTTTGTACCTATTTAAATCATTACATAAATACACTGTAACTATCGGTAGTAGGTACATAATGAGTACGAGTTTTGTATAAAAATTTAAGCATTTTGGTGTTCCTAAAAGAATAAATAAGTGTGTGAAATACTAATAATTAGGTACCTACCTACTTAGATATTTTAGATTTTCGTGTTGTTCACAAATATAATTTGATTTCTTTTTTTATTGAATGGTTACCGTTTTGTTAACATAAAAATAAACGCTTTAGATCCAGTTTAAAATAAATTATAATTGCCTAAGTAGTTACCTACTTAGCCTATGAATTTACCAATAGCCTGAGTAAGTGTACGCACTTGTTAAAGTTAACGTTTGTATATAAAACTAGGTACTTACTTATACCTAACGAACAAACAAAAAATTTTTCCTAAGAGTTCTTCAAGCCAACTTTAAATAAACTAACAAAAAATATCACTAAAGAGTAAACAAAGAGGTAGGTACCTATACTCAATTTGAAATAACATTAGACGTCTTTACAACTCGTTTTACAGTCCGTTCAACGGATTTTGTGTTCTATCTCGTACACATAAGGATGATATAAAAAGCACAAATCTGTTACCAAAACCAACTGTTTACCTACAGCTTCCATTTGTTGTATCACCAACGCAATAGAAGTCAAAATCGACCGGGCTGTAAAATGGGCTTATTTAAATGTCTAATGTCATAGTAAATGAAGTTTAGGTAACCTAGTTTTCATTTGTAAAGTACCAAACAAAATGACGGTCTATAATATTCATTGTCTATCTACCTACTTGACCGTGTAATCATAGGCATCAAACATAAGAAAGATTACGCGGTCAAGTAGGTAGATAGTGGATGTAAGCGAAAGCGGCAAGTCGACATCGACAACCCTTACGAGCCGAGTCAAACCGCGCCAGACAGCGACGGAGATACGCGTTAGAAGAGAACGGCAACGTTTAGGTGAATATCACGTTAGGCACTGAGCGCTTATGCGAGCTGAATTGCACTTTGTTGCTAACTAGCAGGAGTCTCTATTTCAATGAATTGTTGCACGAAGTGAGTCTTCTGTACTTGTACTATTATTTATTCTGTGGTATAGATTAGAATTCTAGCTATTCGTGGATGAGGCAAAAACTATATTTCGATTTTCAATATTCGTATAGTTTATCTTTTGTTCAGTTGTCAAACACCAGTGAGAAACTACCCCCCGGATGCTGTATTTAAATTATCGATGTGTCACAAATTAAACACAAATCAAGTGATGTGATTGGCTGCAAAAAAATCAGTCCACTCTACAATCACTGCAGGCAAACGATTTGTCACATTCATTTTGCGATAATTTTCATTCCAGATAACCTACATAACCACGTTACTAGCATAGCAAAAATCTGTAATTATTTTATGCGTTACAAGTTTATGTAAAGATTACAGGAAAAATAAAACGATGTCTCTAAATGGCATAGTTTTTCAAAAATCAAAATTAACAATAAAGATATAATAGTAAAGTTCTGTCCACCTGTCCGCCTGTCCATCTATCTTACTTTTGAAGGACTGTACTTAAAGTAACACATTCAAAATATTTATATATGATGGCACGGAACCCTCACAGTGCGCGAGTCCGACTCGCTCTTGACCGGTATTTTTTTGTGAAACAGAAATAATAATGGTATAATATGCGCTGATCGAAACACATAATAAAACTATGTGTATCAGCGTATACCTACACTTTATCAACGAAGAATTCATATAAAATAGCCAGTAAAGAAAATTCCCCTAGCATATTTGCTTGCACTTTAGTTGTAAGATCATTTTTAACATTCTAAAGAAAATTATTTGTTATATCGCAACAAATATTTAAACTGTTTTTTAATGTTAAATTTAAAGTATTCGAAAGGCTTTTTCTAAAATTCACAAGAAGAAGTGTTAAATTTATCTGGTAGTAGGAGTAGTGTATAATTGGGGGTTCTGGATCACTTGCTCTCGCTTTGCTCGAGCGCGTGATCCAGAACTCCCCAATCATACGCTACTAATGCGATCTGCGATATAGTTCTTAATATAGATTGAGTATTGTGTTTCATTCAAAGTGGATCGTGGACAGCTTGATACAGGTTTGTTTTTACCAGTCGGAGTGGTTGTCATGCAAAACGTCCTAATCAACGGTGCGATGTGTACTTCAAGTTTATAAACAATAATATCAAGTTCGACTCGTTGATCAACTTATGTCTCTACATTTTATTACTTGACGAAAGTACCTATGATATTCATAGGTAGAACAATGCAGAGTGCATCAATTAGTAGTTCAACAATTTACTTGCATAATATGTAGTTCGTTCATTGGTCTAGCGATTTCAATTTTGCGATTGCCGAGCATGAGGCATCCAGTTCGATTTCCAAGTCCAAGTGTTATTTATGTTCTATAAAATAATTCTTAATGCGAGGTGTTTAGATTTGCGCCCGATAAATTCTATATAATAATATTATTATTTATATTCAATTAAATAATGACAAAATATAAAACATGAAAACAAAATCCAGACCGGAACAAATACTTATTTGTTCCGTGCGGGAATCGAACCCGCGACACTTGACGCATTTAGTAGCTTATATACTAATATTTACATTGTGATGCAGCGAGTCGAGCTCTTATTCAAAGCGCCAAACGTGTCGTCGAAAATATGGCAAAATTACTGGATCGCTTTTCAGATTGGAAGATTTACGATGATCCTTGGATGCAACATATGGTATACATTTTCCTAAACGTTTTTATTTAAACACCGTGGAGGGAACAAACTATATGAAAAGCTAGTAAAAATCATAAAAACAAAAATCCAAACCGGAACAGATGTGCATTTGTTCCGTGTGGGAATCGAACCCGCAACACTTTGGTGGACTAATTGCAACATCTATTAAACCTACTATTTGCATTGTGATGTAGCGAATCGAGCTCTTAGCCAATGTGTTATCAAAGATGTGATAAAATATTGGACCACTTTGTCCTATGATTACACAACTTAATATAGATATTACATTAGGTAAGGAATTATTTCTTGGAAGATTAGGTAATTATCTACTATTTTAATTAAAATATTAAAAAATAAAATTCTGTTTGTTTTATTTCCCAACATTCAATATTCACCCAGCCTAATTCTGTAATATCATAATACGAATTCTATAACAAATAATAATGTTGAAATCCATTGCCACTTCTTTCCATTACCATTAAAATGAGCAGGATAGCTATATCTAGCACAGTCTTTACAACTTGAGAGCTTAAAGAATAAGGCGACATTTTTGCATACAAGACAAATAACTATCAGAGCTCTAATTTTATTGGTTTCTTATAATGTTTGTATGTAATCAGCCAGAGTTAATTGACACCTCATTCCTTTTACGATTTTCGTCTCCAGTTGTCTCCAAAAACTCTAATAAGGATAAAGTGCTGCGAAAACACTTTCTTTAACTAGAGTATTCGGAAGCATTCACATTGTGATTTCAATATGAGAAATGAATAAAATAAAAATCTACTTTAAGTGCTCAGGTGATAGAGATGAAATTCTAATAACAAATATTGTTTTTATTAAATATTCGAAGCAATTTTTGTTGGAAACTAACATATGACTAAGGCTTTAGGATTCAGGTCTATAAAATAAGCATCTGAGATATTATTCCTTTTATTTTTGTCATTGTTGTGCTGAAGTGCGTTTCACCGAACAGTGAGTTTAAATTTGTTTGTGGTTGTTCTCAAGTGTTGCTGATACAAAGTATGTGAGTATTATATTTTCTTATAAGCGATTTTGCAATAGCCAGGTAATTTTTAACTGAAGAATAAATAAGACATTTTGACATTATTATCTATACAAAAGCTGTCAAGCCACCATTTTTATACCTCAGGTAAAACGTAACTGACTATTGAAAAATCGACCCTTAATCATTTTTCTTCGATTTATACGACGGTTTAATTACAAGTATTAGGACTGAACTTAATCAATTAAGTTAAGACAATATATTAGTTTAATATTTTAAAACTACTGTACTTTTAGGTACTGTATTTGTAGTTTCATAATAATATTAATATTTTTACAAACTTTTAACAATTCTTGCTTCGTTGCTCTATCATGCAATAAACATAAGACCTGGGTTCGATTCTTAAGGTTTTTTTTGTCTGATACTGTAAATATATTATTCCCTATTCCATGAGATTTCAAAAAGTTCCTGTAAAAGTAGGGGAGGCCTAACCCCACCTCTTTATCTAACCCTTTGAAGAATACAGATGCTGTTGTTTCATGTTGCTCGAAATGTTGGTAACAAAAATTATTCATTGCATTTTAACAATGATTTCAGGGCACAGTCGATGAATAATCCTTTTTGGGTTGAAGAAGAGGACTCCGCGCCTTCAACTTCTCGAGCAACAAAAGAAAAAACCGGGGGCAGCTCAAAAAAAAAAGCTGTGAAGAGAGATAAAAAAGTGTCTCGGAAGAAGAAGGCTTTGCTTTCTAAAAGCCCTTTCGCTTCAGAATCAGAGTCTGATAGCGACGGGCTTGTAGTTGCTACAACGCTAGCTCCAAAAAGAAAACGGATTTCCATCGTTTCAGACTCTGAGGTAAGATTTTTTTCAAACGTTAAATTTCCATTTCATTTAGAAACATTCATAAACTATCAATGTTTTTGCAGTGTGCGATTTTCTCCATTAAAGTATACTTATTTGCTACTCTACTACTTCAACTACTCGCAGGTCCACGCGTTTAAATAGACTTTTCTAAAAGATTATTTATAATTATTATAAAGGTAGATTAATCGACGTGGTCCCCTTGCGTTTTATTATTATTTATTAAAACTAGTTATCTTATGTATTTCAGGAGGAATCATCTCGACCGCTGGTCCGTGCTGCCACACTGAAGAGCTGCATCAGTCAGCGAGTGGCTGATGGTTATACCTTTCAATCAGACCCGGGCAGGGTTGGAAAGTATTATTTTGAAATAAGGGTTTATAATACAAACGAAGTGGAAAAGCTTGCCCCAAACGAGCGTTGGAAACAATCTCTTGTAACGTTAAAATTATCGACCGATAAAGATAATGTTGTGTGGAAGGCTTTAACACACCTTGTGAATACTGGAAAGGAAGAGTTTAAAGAAATTCAGCCTGTTCTATACAGTAAACCTTAAATTAAATTAAAATTAATTTTATTCAGTTTCTATGCTCTCTTTATGTGCAAGTTTTTTGTAATTTGCGAATAACTTTAATATAAATTGTTTAACCTTTTTTTATATAAATCTATTTAAACTCTTTTACATATTTTTACAAACTGATTTTATATTAGATACAGTCTTTATAAAGAAATATGTGAACATTTATTTGATTTAGAATAATAATTTTAATACATGTACCTTTTTTTCAGAGTTTCGATGTAAATCGAAATTGAAAAATAAGAAATTTAAAAACCCGAAATAAGATATTAAAAACCAAGAAATTTAAAAACCCGAAATAAGATATTAAAAACTAAGAAATTTTAAAATGAGAATTTACCATCTGTTAAATAAAAATTGAATTACTGTTATAAAAAATATAAAGAATCGAATAACTGTAATAAAAATACAAGTACATTTAGTAAAAAAAAGCTTTTTTTGTAAAATTTAAGATAAGTTAAATGAACATGTTTTTTTGTAAAGACTGTAATATTTATGTATCAAAATTAACAGCACACAGTAGAACAAATATTCATAAATCTAATCGATTACTCTGCTCTGAATTCGAAAATATTCAAATTATTGCTACTGCGTTTAAAAATAGAATCATAAGTTACAAAGTGAATCCACTTAAATCTAGTGAAGATACAATAATTCCAGAAACGTTTTTAAATCAAATTTCAAAATCTGTATGTGAAGTTATCAATCTTATGATTCAAAAACATAAAGCAATTAAAGTTAATTTTGAATTATTTGTGTCATACAATTTGCCAAAAAATAATGAAAGCTCTATGAAATCTTTCAACACTAAATATATGATAGCAGTTCCGAACACAAATATTTATAATATGTATTTGAAATGCTCTGAAAAATTAATATCTAAATGTTTAGAGTTTGAACTTGCTGAATCTGGTTGGGCTATTAATTGTATAAACCATTTGGAAATAAACATAAATAAGTACAATCCTTTAAGAGCTGGAACATATTTAGAATTGCCTGCGGTTATAAAAAACACAAAGTCATGTTTGAATATACGCAACAATGACAATAATTGTTTTTTGTGGTGTATTATTGCTCATATGTTTCCGAAAAGAGTGAATGCTAATAGAATGAAATCGTACCCACACTATACGTTGCTTTTAAACATAAATGATATGTCTTTTCCACCAAGTTTCACTGATATTAAAATCTTTGAGAAAAATAATCCTTCTATAAGTGTGAATGTTTATGGTCTTGAAGCTAATAATCATGTAACGGGTCCTCTATATTTAACGCGTGAACGAAAGCTTACACATGTCAATCTATTGTATATAACTAAAGATGGTAAAGCACATTTTTGTTTAATAAAAAACTTTAGTCGCCTTGTGCACCGACAATTAACCAAACATAAATCTAAAGTATTTTTATGTGATGAGTGTTTTTTGTATTATGACAATGAAGATAAATTATTAAATCACAATTGTGGTAGAATAAAAACAGTTTTGCCCACTGAACATAGCAAATTACAATTTTCAAACATTGAGAGAACCCAGAGAATTCCAATTGTAATATACGGAGATTTTGAAAGTTTGCTTTGCAAATACTCAGACAAAAATATATCTCTTTTTATTGAATCTGTACAGTCACATCAAGCATCATCGTATGCTTATTATATTTGTTGTAAATCTAAACCTGAATTAAATGATTTTGTTAGTTATAGAGGTCCAAACTGTGCACAAACATTTGTTAAAACCATTACAAATGACGTAGAAAGGTTGTATACAATTTTACAAAATAAACAGCCAATGCTGCCTCTTACTTCTGATGAGTTAAACTCATTTAAAACAGCTCAATTATGCCACATATGTAAAACCAAGTTTGTACAAAATGATAAAAAAGTTAAAGATCATGATCATTTCACAGGTAAATATAGAGGTCCTGCACACAATGCTTGTAATTTAAATTTGAAACAATGTCAATACATACCTATAATTTTTCATAATCTATCTGGATATGATTGCCATTTATTTATAAAAGAGCTGTCTGATATAATTGGCAAAATTACTTTAATTCCTAAATCAAAAGAAAAGTACATATCGTTTACAAAATTCATACCTATCGATAATAAAAATATAGTTCAGTTGAAATTTATTGATTCGTTTAACTTTTTAAGTACTAGTTTAGATAAATTGGTAAAAACGTTGCACTCGGATGATTTTCTAAACATGCGCTTGTTTTTCAATCATGATCGTTTATTTAATTTAGCGTGTAGAAAAGGCGTATATTGTTATGACTATGTAGACAAATGGGAAAAATATAATGAAACGCAGCTGCCTGAACAGTCAAAATTTTTCAGTAAACTAACGGGAGAAAATATTTCAATTGAAGATTATCAACATGCTTTAAACGTATGGCAAACTTTTAAAATAAAAAATTTGGGAGAGTATACAGACCTTTATTTAAAATGTGATGTACTGTTATTATGCGATATTTTCGAAAAGTTTCGAGAAATGAGTTTACTTTATTATAATTTAGATCCTTGCTATTATGTTTCATCACCATCGTTAAGTTGGGATGCTATGCTATTGTACACTAAAGTAGAGCTTGATTTAATATCGGATGTAGAAATGTACCAAATGCTAGAAAATGGAATTCGGGGAGGCCTTGCCCAATGTTCATTAAGATATGCCAAAGCTAATAACAAATATCAATCATCGTATAATAAGGAGAAGGCAAGCACATACCTTATTTATCTTGACTGTGTGAATTTATACGGCTTTGCAATGATGCAGAAACTTCCAATGCGTAACTTCCGATTTCTTAGTGATAATGAAATAAATAAGTTCAATATAAATGATGTTAACAAAAACGGTTATGAAGGATACATTTTAGAGGTAGATTTATATTACCCCCCTAACATTCATAATGCTCATTCGGATCTACCATTTGCTGCCGAAAAATATTCTCCTATGCAAAGCAAGTGTAAAAAGTTAATTGCAAATTTATACAGCAAACATCACTTTGTTATCCATTATGCACATTTACAAGAGTGCTTAGAAAATGGTTTAATATTGCTGAAAATATATAAAATATTATCATTCTATCAAGATAACTTTTTAAAACCTTATATAGTATTAAATACTTCTCTCAGACAAAAAGCTAAATCTGATTTTGAAAAAGATTTTTTTAAGAAACAAAACAATTCTATTTTTGGGAAAACAATTGAAAACAAACGGAAACAAGTTGATGTTAGGCTCGTAAAATTATGGAAAGATAAGTTAAATACAACCAACAAATTGTTTGGTGCTGAAAGGTATATTAGCGCACCACATTTTAAAGATTTGTCAATTTTATCCGAAAGTTTAGTAGCTATTCAATTAAATAAGGCAAAAGTTATATTAGATCGTCCTATTTATATCGGATTTTCTATTCTTGAAATTTCTAAAACACATATATACAATTTTCATTATTCTGTAATTAAAAAAAAATATGGAAACAATGTAATATTATGTTATACTGATACTGACAGTTTGCTTTATTTTGTAAAAACTGATGATTTTTATGAGGATATGAAAAACAATATTCGTTATTTTGACACAAGCAATTTTGAGGATAACAATATATATGGGTTACCTAAAGCCAATATGCAAATGCCCGGCTATTTCAAAGACGAATTGGGTGGAGAGATTATTTCAGAATTTGTAGGTTTACGAGCTAAGTTGTATTGTGTACGCACTGAAAATAAAACTATAAAGAAAGCAAAGGGAGTAACAAAGCCAATAACGAAAAAATTGGATATTGAAAAATATAAAAGGGCATTAATGTTTAATGATAACCTACGAGATGATATGTATGTTATAAGATCTAAAAATCATCAATTTTTTACACAAAAAATAAATAAGCTCATACTTAATAGTGATGACGATAAAAGGCAGAGAATTGAGGATTGTTTCAACACTTTACCTTGGGGACATTATAGTTCAATACTTTAGTACTCTATTAATTTGTTCTACTGAGCTAAACCTATATTGTAAGATATAAAAGCTACTTACAATTTTAAATGTGTATATGTAATATGTACATGTCGATGCAAAGCTATCTAGCCACATTTAACTGTTAAAAATGAGCTTTAAGTTAATATTTTTAATGTTTAAGTAAGCCTTGCATCAACATAAATAATCGAATAAAAAATGTAAAAAAATGAATGTAACTATAATCATATAATCAATAAATGTATAATCTATATTCATAAAATGAATGTAACTATAATCGTATAATCAATAAATGTATAATCTATATTCATTTGTTTTTTTGTTTTCCCTTTCCGAAAGATTTTATCTCTTATTTATAAACACTATTCATAGATGATGTCATAGTTTTTATTTATATAAGTTTGTCATAACTATATGCAGTGTTTATTAATAAGAAGTATCATCTGTTCTAATTTATTAGGCGATTAAAACACATTATGTAGAATCAATTTTAATTTATTATTACACATTTAATTAAACAATAACATATGAACTGCATTTAAGGTCTATCTGTAGGCGAACTTAATTTTTAACTAAATTTAAACATTTATTTTGCTTTACCAAGAATACATTCAAATAATAACTAAATTAACTTTTTACAATAATAAAACATTATACATTAGATTTGCTTAACTTTTGCACTATTTTACTTACTAAATGATCAGTTTTGTCAACAATATCGTCATAATCACTTGTCACTAAATACTGCACATTCACACTCGCATTATCAGTTTCAGTGTCTATTTCTTCCATATCACGGCCTTCCAAATCAAAGACCATAATTTTTATTAACTGGTGAACACGTCCTTGCTCCTTACGCATGATAAAAGAAGAGTTTTTAAAAGATTTACTTTTTTTCTTCTTCAATCTTCGTTCCTCAATTTTTTTCTTTCGACTCTCCTCACATGTTTTAGCTGCTACTTCCGCATACCAGCTCTCCCCATCTTGAGCATAGTAAAACGGATTGGTGACAGGGTCTGAGTCTTCTATCGCATTCTGAAAGAATACCAAGAATATTATAACTAAACAGCATGAACTATGGATTTAATGTTTGATTTAAGATAATCTTATTAGTGACATACCGCTAAATTTTGTGGGGCGGCCATATCTACAACGGGGCTGTACGATGGTGAGTATGACATAATTCTGTAAAAAAAGAGATGCATTACATAATTATTATTATTTGTTTAAATAATTAATTAATTAAATTAAAAAAAAACCTTACCTTGAAAATATAAAATCGTTAACAAAACGACCTCCTTATGCATGCTCTCACCAGCTGTGAAGTGATCGCTTATTTTTATAACACGTGCAAAAATTATTTGATTTGCGATGAGTAATATGGATCATTACGTAGCTCTTAAATATACATACCTATCTTGTAAGATGAGACTAGAACCATTCCTGTTGGGACAAGGCTAAAGATAGCCCCAAATAAAGTATATAAGTTTATGTTAGTTAATAATTAAATTAATTGACAAGATGAAGTTGATCAAACAACCCATATCACTTAACGTTAAAAATATAAATCTTGGTGAGTCTTCTAAAGAGATTAGACATAGCGCTTTGTTGCCAAATACGATTCGTTGTATAATTTGCGGTCCCTCAAATTGTGGTAAAACAAACGTTGTGATCAGTTTGTTACTGCATGAAAATGGGCTCAAATTTCAAAACCTTTACCTTTACTCGAAGACTAATTTTCAACCAAAATATTGTTTTTTACGGGAAGTATTAAGAAGAGTGCCTCAGATAAAATTTCATGAGTTCAATGACGATAAAGATGTCATATCTCCGAATGAAGCTTTACCAAATTCTGTATTTATATTTGATGATGTTGTATGTGAAAATCAAACAAATATCCGCAATTATTTCTGTATGGGTAGACATAAGCTAATTGATTGCTTTTATTTATCGCAAACCTACTCAAAAATCCCGAAACAGTTGTTACGCGATAATGCTAACTTTCTTATAATATTTAAACAAGATGATGTGAACTTAAAGCACATCTATGAAGAACATGTCAACTCTGATGTACCGTGGAATCAGTTCAAAGATATTTGTAAAAGTGTTTGGAGTAACCCTTACAACTTTCTTCTTATTAACAAAGACTCATCATTAAATAATGGAAGGTACAGACAGAATTTTGATTTTTTTTTTAAATTTGAATGAAAGCAAATACATGTACATATAAATGAATTGTATACAAAAACATTGCTAGTGTTATTCCTTTCTTAGTTGAATACAGTTGTGGTTACATAATATGGAGAAAAATATTAAAATGGAATTAATGAAGTCTGTTGACTCCATAAAAAATAAAATAAAACATATGAAAAATCAGGAACATGCAATGAACTTGTCACTTGATAAAATGCTAAAACCGGTGACAGATCCTCTTCAGACTTTAGTTAATTCTAATAGATCTGCAGAAAAACATAATAAAAATGAAAATACAACTCTAAAAAATTCTGAAGGAATCGAATCCGATGAAAATAATGCTAGTTCATCTATAAAGTTCAATGACTATTACGATCCAAAAATAAAATCTACCCAATTAGTCGAACAAAATGCTAAAAAGGAATCGATTGATAATTTAGAAATTTCATTAGAAGGTGATGACATCTTTGGCATTTATGATGGTATTAGTATACCGTTTGGAATTAGAAGTGAAAACAATACTTTATTGATGGGTAATTCAATAGTATCTGTAGGGGATCCCTGCACTTAGTGATGATACCGGGGCGATTCTATGGGGATGATGATGAAATAAAACCGACCACCGCGAATGTCCGTTGAACACTGATTTATTGATTTAATGTACTTACACAAATTAGCTTAGTGATAGGTACGAAATGCTGAGTGCACAGAATGCACGGCGCGTGAGTATGAAAAATAATGTGCGGTTCCGTACATCCTGCCCGCAATCAGACAACTGATATGATTGATTAACAGAAAATTAAATTAAGAGACAAGTAAAATAGTAAAATAAAATGATATAGATTGCTAATGATACAAATGTGAAAATACTAACTAAACGACTATTCTACGGTACACATGGGCGAGGTAGCCCTGTCTACACCACTGATTGTGAACACTTCACTACACTTTTGCACTGATGATCCACGCGATGCCGGTGCGACCGCCACAGGCCCCACCCCGAGAGCCTCTTGGCCCTGGGGGGCCGGCGACGCTGATGCCCTGCCCGTACTTCGTTGGCTTTTGATGAGGTACACGACGACGCCACCCAAGATGATGACCGAAGCTACACTGATGTACAACACAGTGTAGTGATGAATGTCGTGAATGCTCAGATCTGTAGATGACTGTTCCTTAACCTCGTCAATCTGAGCCCTTAATTTATTCCAAATGAGATGATGATCTTCAGCTTCACTGAAGTTCTCTGGCGCAGACGTTTTCATGATTTTGTTAAGTACGGACACCTCTGGGACTTCGATGTGATGATGAATATTCACGTGATTGATGAAATTGTTATGGGCATAGATACTGAAGGTCTCTCCTTTCAATGTGCAACCTTGACCTAGGGTAATAATCCCGTTGCCGACAAGGTTCACCATTGTGATTCCGTTGGCGCAAATAATGCGAGTTTGGCATTCCGAGCAACATGTGTACAACCAGCTGTTCGGCCTATGTAATTTGATCCATTGCTCGTCACATGATGATTTTACGGAGTGGCATAGTTGCTTTTTATTGAATAATTTGATTTCGCAAATTGATTGTTTCATGTTTAGATTGTAGACGGGCATGTTTAATGAACATAACAAGATATCGTTAGGGACATGAGTACATGATTGAAGGTCTGCTTCTGATAGGAGAAATGCTGTATCCTTGCGCAAATTGTAGGCTATGAGCGGTACTGATGGAATGAGATGATAATATTGTTGTCCTCTCTTTTGCGAAATTGATATGATTTTGTTCAACTCAAACAGTTCGTTACTTATGAGTGGAACCTTGATCTCAATGATTAAGTAGTTAGAGAAGACTCTAGCCGAAACCTTTAGTAACCGGTACAAATCCTTGACATTCCTTAAGTCCACAGGTATCGTAAGTTTACCATTCAGTCGACTGGAGATAGTGCTCAGCTGATACGATAACTGCTCCGGTGACAGCAAATGGCTGTCAATGCGCCCGTGTGAAATATCTGTTACGGTTCCGATTAGCGTTTGCTGAATCCAACGAATATTTGTGAGAATTATTGATGCTGCTAGTGCCGATGAGGTAATGTAAAGACTATCTTCGTTTGCGAGACGTACCTTATTCACCTCAGATGATATATGTTGTAGATGTTGCTTGATAAATGAAAATTGTTTATTCATGATATCCTCGTTACGGCGTACGATGTTGAACTCAGATTCTAAGATGCTTGTTTGATTTTTTATAAGTTTCTGTAGATGTGCTTCATTATGACTGATCTGTTCGATGTCACCCTTATATTTTTCAGCAAACCTTTCGTCTAGTACACCGAATAACGAGTTGGCAATATAACCCACGCCGTCCACTAGGCCTCTCTTTAGCCTCTTTGGACTTTGATATTTAAGCAACATATCATAATGTTCAATGTCACTTATTTCGTGCTCTAATTGATGAATGATACTCTGATATTGTTTATTTGCCTGAGTTATGCATAATGACTTGATATGATTGACGTAACTCTTGATCTCGGCTAACCCTTTCCAGTATGTCGTCATATTGTAGTAGACAACTAGACGCCATTCGTCCTGGATGTACTGAAGATTGGATATTCTATCGAAGTAAATAGCTTGATTCTGATCTAATGACGTCAGATTATACGATTCTTGATTGGGTATATTTTCCGCTGAAGTCGATGATAATAACATGAAAAATAGTAATATGAAGCTAGTGAATAGATTCTTCAATGAAACGTTGTTGCGAGGAAGTCGCTTTCTCTTGCTTCGCTCATCTGATTTGTTTTGATGGTTGACTTTTTCATCCTGACTTGTATCCTCGTTTACTGGTAACAACACAAGTCTGGTGACTGGACGTTGAATGATATTATTTTTGGTTTTTAAGCTGACTACCCTTACATAGCCATCTCTCCCAGGATGAACTGCTTGAATACGTCCTAGCGCCCACTTGCCGGGTGGCAAGTTTTCGTCCTTGATAAGAACGACATCGTCCACTTCGAAGTTCCTACTTGGCTTACGCCATTTTGATCTAGCCTGCAGTTGCTGTAAATATTCGCTTGACCACCTTTTCCAAAGGTGTTTGTTCATTGATTGAATGAGTTGCCACCTAGTTGACTGGTTTATGTGATCTGGATCAGTCTGTGGTCTAGATAGAAGCGGGCCGCCGATCAAGAAATGACCTGGCGTAAGAACGTCGTCTTCAGGGCTCTCTGTCAACTGACAGAGGGGCCTTGAGTTCAGACATGCCTCGATTTGAAATAGAAGTGTAGTAAATTCCTCGTAAGTGAGTTTCTGATCTCCGATGATGCGTTTCAGATGATATTTGAGGCTTTTCACCGCAGCCTCCCAAAGACCGCCTGCACTTGGCCATGCAGGAGCGTTGAAGTGCCACTTTATGTTCATGTCATTGATGTTATTGAAGAAATCGGTGTTGATTGTGGCTATGATGTCTTGATATTCCTTCTTTATGATACGGTTGGCACCTACGAAATTTGTGCCATTATCACTGTAAACGTGACTTGGTGTTCCACGACGGGCCGAAAACCTACGAAAGGCTGCTAGAAATGATGGAGTACTGAGATCAGAAACTAGCTCCAGATGAACAGCCTTGGTAGACAAACAAACAAACACAGCAATATAGCCCTTAACGGTTTTGATTCCACGTCCCTTATTAGCCTTCAGCTCGACGTGTCCGGTAAAATCGACACCGGTGTGAGAGAAAGGTCGTGACGGGGTGACTCGTGGTTGTGGAAGATCGGCCATGATTTGATGATATTGCGTTTGAGCAAAGCGCTGACACTTAACGCATGATCTCAACTTCCTTTTGACGGTACGGATTCCACTGATGATCCAATACCTGTCTCTGATGTATGAAAGTGTCAGTCGCGGGCCTCCGTGCAATGTGGTAATATGAGCCTGATCAATGATTAAATCTGTGAGACGACTGTGGCTTGATAATATGATAGGGTGCTTTGATGAGTCGTTGATGCGTGCGTTTTTCAGTCGTCCACCTACTCTAAGGAGACCGTGTTCATCTATGAATGGATTAAGACATGATATTTTGCTTCTTGGATGCACATGCCCCTTTTGATTGATAAACAATATATCTTCATGAAATTGTTTTAGTTGGTCATCCTTGATAATGATATTCAATGCATTGTTCATTTCTGATGACGTTAAAACATCTGATT
This sequence comes from Anorthoa munda, assembly GCA_945859665.1. Lineage (NCBI taxonomy): Eukaryota > Metazoa > Arthropoda > Insecta > Lepidoptera > Noctuidae > Anorthoa > Anorthoa munda. Next base: position 2,532,659 of record OX243913.1, read on the forward strand.
TTGATGTGCGTTTACCTCGTGATTGCGTTATGAAACGCGAGACCCAAGCGACGATTCTCAGAATGCGAGTTAAGGAACTGTAGTTCTGTAGTAACTCGTGTATCAATGAAATATGATTTTGATATAAAGCCGTGTTTACACTAGGCTTCTTGGTTTCCAAATCTGGTGATTGATATGAGGTGGTAGGGAGGGTGCTTTGTTCGAAATTGGTTATCCATTTCGGACCCTGCCACCACAGCGGATGGCTTGAAAGCTTCCGTGACGTCAGACCCCGAGTAGCGCAATCTGCTGCATTCTCTTCGGACCTCACATGATGCCAACTTGAGGGTGGAATGATAATAGTGATTTTGTTGATTCTGTTAGCTACGAATTGTTTCCATTTCTTCACGTCGCCTTGGATCCACCCTAGAACTATCATCGAGTCTGTCCAGGCGTAAATCTCCACATCTTGATTTGATAATGATTCCATGACTTTCTTGATAAGTTGAGATAGTAGTAGCGCACCACATAACTCTAGTCGTGGTAATGATACCTTTTTTGCCAGTGGTGCTAACTTTGTTTTTGCTACAGCGAGCGTTGATGTGCGATCACCCTTATTGTCCTTAGCTACTACATACACAACACATGCGTATGCTTTGTCGGATGCGTCACAAAATCCATGGATTTGATATGATTGGTTTGTGTTGCCGAGATAACGTGGAATGATAAATTGATCTATGGTGTTGAAATCATTCTTGATCTGAATCCAGTCATCTTGAATCGGTTGCGGAACTTCTTCGTCCCATGATAAATGTGATGACCATGCATTTTGAAAAAGCAGTTTTGCTCTGATTGATAATGGGGACAGCCAGCCTAAGGGGTCAAATATCTTTGAAATTTCCGAAAGTAGCTGTCTCTTTGTGACGCGTTTATCGTGATAATCCAATTGATTTTGAAAGGTGAAGCTATCCGTTGATGAGTTCCATCTTAATCCAAGTGTTTTTCTTGTTTCCGAGCACTTGAAGTCTAATGGGTTGTTGAGTTGATCTGGTGATAGATCTACCAGGAGGTCCGGTACGTTACTGGACCATTTCCGGAGGTTCATACCAGCTCCCTTCAGCGTCTCAATGAGTTGATGCTGAAGCTCCTTCGCTTGTTGAATGGTATTTGCTCCACTAAATAGATCGTCCATATAAAATGATTGACTCAGGGCTGACGAAGCTAGAGGATACTTGTCGGCATCGTCTATTGCCAGCTGTTTTAACGTTCGCATCGCTAAGTATGGAGCGGCCTTAGTACCGTATGTTACGGTAGTAAGATGATATTCGTTAAGTATTTCTTGAGATGATTGCCGCCAAATGATTGATTGAAGATGACGATCGGATTGCCTGATAATGATTTGGCGAAACATTTTCTCTATGTCTGCCGTGATAACGTAACTGTACGTTCTCCAGGTTGAGATGAGTGTCATGAGGTCTTTTTGTAGATTTGGTCCGCAGCACATGAGGTCATTTAGGCTTTTTCCTGATGTTGATTTCGCTGACGCATTGAAAACGACTCTAAGTTTTGTTGTTGTTGAGTCTAATTTCATTACGCCATGATGTGGTAAGAAGTAGGCACGTTTTGATTCATCGACATTATTAGCCGTACACATGTGACCCAGTTGTTGATATTCCGACATAAACGTTTTATAATTTTCTGCAAATGATTCGTTATTGCACATTTTTCTTTCCAACTGTTTGAATTGTGCGATAGCCTTAGATTTTGATGATCCAAGCTGATTTTCATATTCTGGCTTCATGGGTATGCCAACCTCGTATCTACCAGTATCCAAACGACGAGTAGCTTGCTGATAAAACTCTTCACAGTACTGCTCCTCACGGGTAAGGGGTGATGATGATGTTTCTACGTCCTCTATCTCCCAATATTTTGATAGTTCTGATAAGTCATTCGTTGCGATATGACAGTTAAATGTGCGAACATTGCCAGACAGGATCCAACCGAGTGCGGTCTGTTGCGCAATCGGAGCCTGCGCTGGTCCTTTGATGAGACCGTCCATGATGATTTGAGAATAGATACTCACATCCAAGAGAATATCTATTGGCTTAGACACGTTGTATTCTGGATCTGCTAATTGAAGATGCTGAATGTGAGGCCATGATTGTTTTTTGAATGGTGCACCAGGCAAGCAGTTAGCGACTTTAGGCAGAACCAGTGCTTCTGTAGTAAAATGATAGTCGCCGTAGATAGATTGACAGTCGATTGATACCCGTCCTTTGCTTTGTCTAGTACCAGCACCTATCCCTGATACTGATGCGTTGTATCGTTGACGCTGCAACCCTAATCGCTGAACAGCGTTTTCCGATATTAATGATATTTGTGATCCCTGGTCTAGAAGTGCCCTAAGGAACACGTAGCTGCCGTCGGAACACTTGACTTTGATTGACAGCGTGGTCAACAATAACTCTTCGTCCTCCCCTGCGACATGATTAACGTTAGGGTGGTTATTTGACGATTTTGATGATGAGACACAACACGCTTCATGGAGTATTGTGTGATGATCTCCTTGACAGGTTTTGCAACGTTTCGTTGAAGTGCATTGATTTCCGTCGTGACTGAATAAACAATTTCGACATATATTTGATTTCGTCACCAATTTCAATTGTACATCTGATGTCATTTTCATAAATTTTTGGCACGATAGCAAATTGCGAGCATGATTTGAATTGCATACAGTGCATTTCGATGTTTGCGTAATAATGGCCTGATAATTTTTGTTAGCGAAACCTTTATTATAGTTTTGCTTATTATGCGATTGATTTGGGTTCCTTTTGCTTGATGATGAGGGTTCCTTAGTAGTTTTAATGGGTTCAAGAGCAGTAAATTTACTCTCGAGATAAGACATTAATTCCTCCAGCTTTGGTAGTTCACGAGGATTCCTGCGTGCTTCTTTGTACCCAGCATATGTTTCTGGGTCCAGTTTTTTGCAGAGCAAGTGAACCAACAACGGATCCCATGTATTCGTATCAGCACCGAGATTGTGTATCGCGTGAATACATTCGGTTGAGGTATCGTATAAACCTTTGATGTCTAATGATGTTTGCCTTTGGATGTTGGGTTGATTAAGGAAGATTTCGATGTGATTGGTAAAAAGGAGTTGAGTATTATTGTACCGATGTAGTAAGATATCCCACGCTGCATCGTAGTTATCTGATGATATATGGAGATGATGAATAATACGCTCTGCCTCCCCCTTAAGTTTTCCCTTAAGATGCTGCATCTTCTGAGCTTTCGTGATCGAATTGTTGTTATGAATTGTCTCGGTGAACAAGTCATAAAATGTTGGCCATTGTGTGTAGTTCCCGCTAAATGACGGTATATCAATGTGCGGGGTTGATCTCTCTAAATGAGATGTTGAGGAGATTTTCTTATTCAGCTCTCTTTTGATGTTTTTGTAGACCAATTCATGATTGTTAAACTCCTCGTCGTATGATAAGTCACCTCCAGCTAGGATATGATCGATTTGCAAATGTTGCGTATCTATCATTGTCCACTTTACTTGGATGTTTTTGAGCTCATCCTCAAGTTCCCATTTGTCCGATATCTGATCAATCTTGATACCTTTGACCAGCCGAGTAAATGCCCTAAAGTTCGTGCGTTGCAGCGATATTAGTTCGTCTAACTTGCCATCAGGTTGAGTTGATTTGTTTGATTTGCCGTAAGACGAAATGAGATTCCGTACAAATTGATAATGATCTTTGCCCTTTTGATACGTGTTGTCGAGGAAATAGTCGACCGCCGCATCTTTATGCTCCGATATTTGCTTATGATTTTGTTCGAACTCTCCCCAGAGGTCGTCTATCGCGTCTAAACGTTTCCTGAGGTATTCCGTAGTTTTGCGAGAATCCGAGTCCTTGCTAAAGTTGACCTTGATGGTAGTAAAATTGGCGATGATTCCCGATTGACGGGCAATAAGATCTTCCATGATGTAGGTAGGTAAAAGGAACAGTCTTACTTGGAGATATGATGATCCACGTGATGACGATGCTGATTGCGGACGCTGAACCCTTGCGCCACCCGATGATGTGCTCCAGGGAGCCTGATGATGATGATGGTGATATCACGCCGTGATTTCCTTACCACGACCGTGCTGTTAACCTAAGCTCAAGTCAAGTGTAACTCAAGTATAGGATGAGAGAGTGAAAAAAAGAGTTTCTCACTGGTTTGATCACAGAACCACGTTCGCGAGAGATTGCCACTGAGCTGTGCGCGCGCTAGCTCAATGTACCGCGACAAGGTCCTGATGCTAATCTCGAAGGACCAAAATAAATGTAGGGGATCCCTGCACTTAGTGATGATACCGGGGCGATTCTATGGGGATGATGATGAAATAAAACCGACCACCGCGAATGTCCGTTGAACACTGATTTATTGATTTAATGTACTTACACAAATTAGCTTAGTGATAGGTACGAAATGCTGAGTGCACAGAATGCACGGCGCGTGAGTATGAAAAATAATGTGCGGTTCCTGAAATTGATTTTGATTTTCTAAAATTGATAGTTTGAATAACGAAAGCACCATTTTAATTAAAATCGGTGAAAAAGCTTACAATTTAACTGCTGGTCTAAAAGAACTTTTACTCCGAAGAAAACCTGATTTAAAGTTAATATCGAGTGAAGATAAACTTGTCTATAAGGATATGTTACATTATACAAATGCACATAAAAGAGATTTTAATCCTAAAGGTCAAATAAGAGGTGACAAAGGTATAAAATATTGTAAAATAATCAAACACCTATTTTCCGAATTGTCAAACGATGATAAACTTGTTCACACTAAATTTGGAGGAAACTTGCCAAAGTTAAAGAAGTACAAAAACAACACCGACTTGATATATTGGGATGATCCCAATGAATTGGTTGAGAGATTAAAATTATTAGTAGCTTCGAGAGATGCTGGCAATACCAATCATGATAATGAAATTTTATCGATAGTTGAAGAATTAAAAGAAGCTGACATAATTCAATAATAAATAGTGGAGATACTATGGTTTTTATTCAGTATCAATGGTGGGTTCAAGACAAATGTTGATATACTGAATTAAAGATATGAGTAAAGCCGACGTAGTAAACGAAATTCATAAAAATGCAAGGGTAAACTTTCCGCGAAGACATGTTATTATGAAAGATATAGATGATTTATGGCAAGCGGACTTAATTGATATGCAATCAATTTCTAAAGACAATAAAAATTTTCGATTTATTCTTGCTGTTATTGATACATTTTCAAAATATGCATGGATCTTTCCTTTGAAAAGTAAGACCAAAGATGTTGTATGCAATTCTTTCAAGATTTTATTGGAAAAAGGGCGTATGCCTAAAAATCTGCAAACTGATAATGGGGCAGAGTTTTATAATGATAAATTTAAAAAACTTGTGAGATCTTATCATATTAATCATTATTCAACCTTCTCAACAAAAAAAGCTTCAATTGTTGAGCGATTCATCAGAACATTGAAGTCTAAACTTTATAAAGAATTTAGTCTAAAAGGAAGCTATAACTGGATCGATAATACTCTTAATAAAGTTATTTATGAATACAATCACACCTATCATCGCACAATTGATGAAATTCCCGCAAACGTGGACAATAATAATAAACAACGCATATTACAAAGATATTTCAGGCTGGTAAAAACCGATAGCATAAAAAGCAAGTTTAAAGAGGGTAAAATGGTTAGGCTTTCCTTCTTCTGAAAACAGTTGGATTGATAAATCGAATATTTATTAAGTGTTCAGTCCAAATGTTTCAGTCTTATGATGGGTATTGAAGAGAGTAGTCTTCTCAATTGGATTATAAATCATTTACCATTTGAGTTACATTTACCGGGATACAATTATTGTGGGCCTGGCACTAAATTAATTAAAAGGCTTACGCGTGGAGATAAAGGTGTTAATAAATTAGACGAATATTGCAAACAACACGACATTGCCTATCACAAGTCTTCAAACCTAAAGGATCGCCACAAGGCAGATTTAGTTTTGTTAAATATGGCTAAAGAGCGAGCACTTGCCTCAGACGCGACTGTAGGAGAAAAACTGTCAGCACGCTTAGTAAGCAGCGCTATGGCAACAAAAATCAAAACTGGTTTTGGCCTAAAAAAAGATAGCAAAAAGTGTTCTCCCAAAATTAAACCTGAAAAAGCATTTAAAAACAAATTTAAAAATGTTATTAGAAAAACGAAAAGACATATCAAAAAATTAAAACCGAAATGCAAGAAAGTGGCAATAGAATTAGCTATGGCTGCTTCCAGAAAATTAGCTGATGATTCATCCGTTAAACTTCCTCGTATTATTCCTATACCAAAAACTGGTGGAGTATTGCCTTTGATTCCGATTTTTGCGGGCTTATCTGCGGTGGGAGCTTTAGCAGGCGGTGCAGCTGGTATTGCTAAAACCATAAATGAATTCAAGATGGCAAAAAAATTATTCATAGAATCGAGGAGACACAATGAAAAAATGGAAGCTCTCTGCATCGGAAAAGGACTACACCTTAAACCATATAAAGGTGGACTCGGAATTTTTGTATCGAAAGAAAAAAACTAAGATATCGGCTACCCAATCGAGCCTTGAGTAATTTAGACATTTTGAAGTATGGAAATAATATTCCCTATTTCAGAGGCGTCTTTATGAGAGATAAGCTCCCTAAATACCCTTTTAAAAAAGAATGCGGTGTTATAAATTTAGATAGCTCTAAAAATCTTGGTTCTCATTGGGTAGCCTATGCAAAATACAATGATTATATTGAATATTTTGATAGTTATGGAAATCTTAAGCCTCCAAAGGAATTTATAAAATACTTGGGATCCAAAGTTCATTATAATTATGATAATATTCAGCGTGATCACCCTTATAATTGTGGACATCTTTGTTTAAACTTTTTGAAGAATTTTTGGTGTAGTGGAAGAATAAAATAAACAGGATCTGCCGAAAGAAGTCAGTATAGAAGCATGTCTACTACGGTTACCATCTCTGGACATAAATCGGAATTGGTTTCATACTTTCAACCACCGCTGCATTTGTCAGATCAATATGAGTGCGGTTTGATATACTTTTCAGTATTACAATCAACACCAAATATCCCCATTATTAACAGAGGTCTGTCTGTAATCAAAATCGAATGTGATCTTGTTCACAGTTCGTATTGCAACGGATTACCAACTCATTTTATTCACGAATTCGTGTCTGATACTACTCCAGGTCATCAGTGTGTGGAAATACCGCAAAATGTTATTTACTTTCCAGTAAACAAAAATATAATTTCATCAATATCGGTTAAGATTGTAGATCAATTTGGCCACTGTGTTAACTTTGGAGAGAAACAAGTTGAGTTACGTCTTCATTTAAGAAAAACAAAATGATAGTATATTATAAAAACACTCAAGCGAATGAAAAACGTCTTAGTTCTTCTGCGATTGCTAAGGTGCAAAGACGCAAGAAAAAAGTTAAGAAATTGACTAAACTAAATAAAGATTTTCTTAAAGCTCTAGGATTTAAAATATGAATATACTACAGATTGCTGAATTACCGCACTTTGACACTTCGATCGAAAGTTATGAAGTCCATTCATACAATCCCTACAATAGCAGCTTTAGAGAAAACGATGAAATCAGAATTCCCATCCACCAGCAAGACATATACGTGCTACCATCAGCCAGTTCAATTTACATCGAAGGACAAGCGAAGTTCTTCGGTAAAGATGGGAATCCAATCAAGAAAATTGTTACGTTCACTAACAACCCTATTATGTTTTTGTTTCAAGACATTAGATACGAAATGAATGGTATTGAAATAGACCGCATAAAAAATTCTGGAATAACGTCAACAATAAAATCATACATCTCATTAAATGAAGCAGAAAATAAAGTTGCTGCCCTATGGGGTTGGTGTTTAGAGGGATTTCAAAGTGATGGGCATTTTAGTGCTGTGATACCACTAAATAAAGTTTTAGGGTTTGCAGAGGATTACAATAAAATAGTGATAAATTGTAAACATGAACTTATACTGAACAGAAGTAACACTAATTTAAATAGCATTATCCTTACTGATGATATTGTTAATTTTCAAATAGATGTGCAAAGAGTTCAGTGGAGGGTGCCACACATAAAAGTATCAGACCGAGAACGACTGTCACTTTTAAAACATTTAGAAAAAGATAAACCTATTCAGATGGCGTATAGAAATTGGGATTTATATGAGTATCCATTACTACCTAAAACAACAAAGCATTCTTGGTCTATTAAAACTGCTTCACAATTAGAAAAACCCAGATATGTAATTTTTTGTTTACAAACTAATCGAAAAAATAATAAAACTAAAGATAGTTCAGTATTCGATCATTGTGAAGTAACAAACGTTACGCTCTTTTTGAATTCACAATATTATCCTTATGAACCTTTAGGTTTAAAGTTTTCTGAGAACAATATAGTATATTATACGAAATGTTTGTGAAATTTCGTCAGTCGTATTACAACTATCCAGTAGACCCGTTGCTTGACCTAAAGGAATTCAAAGAAAAAGCCCCTCTCTTTATATTAGACTGTTCAAGACAAAACGATAGCCTGAAAACTGGTCCAGTGGACGTGAGGTTGGAAATTGAATGTTCTACAGCAATACCAGATAAGACGACTGCATATTGTTTGATTATAAACGATCGACTTGTAGAATACAAACCTCTCAGCAACATCGTGCGCAGGTTATCATGATTGCTATTGTGGATATTCAAGGCTTTAAAACAGAAACAAATGAATTTATAATAAAAGAAATCGCTATATTGTATAATAAAACATTACAAATATTTTTAATTAAGCCACCATTTCCATTTTCAAAATTAACGAAGCAAGAAAAAAAACAAGTAAGTTGGATTGAACGTAACAGAAAGATACGCTGGTGTGAAGGATTTGTTCCCTATTCTAATTATCAGAATTTGGTTATAGATATTTTAAGAGATAAATGTATGTACGTTAAGGGTTTAGAAAAAGTGTTGTGGTTAAAGCATATTTTAGGAAATAGTAATTGTAATATATTCAATTTAGAAGATAAAGGATGTTCAAGTTTGATAAGCTTATACGATCAATATAAATATTCTCAAGATTTATATAACTGTATTTATCATGACTCTGTATGTGCTTTAAAAAATGTATTGTGTTTAAATAAGTGGTGCGTTGACAATAAAATTCTAAAATAAATATTTTTTTGTTTTTATTTCTGTATTTAGGTGAAATGCATCTTAGTTTTCTTTCCCTTCCTCCTACTTCTGTCCAGTCTATATATGTTGCTGTCAAAAGCTGGACCATACCATTATACGTTTGTATCTAATTGAATTAGAAAGTCAATAAAACATGTCTCAAAATGAATACAAACCTCGATATGACATGTATAACACATTTAAAATGCGTGAATTTTCTTTTAATTATTACTGGGGGACACTTAATAAAAAGAAAAGATTAGTGATGGAAATGGCTGACGCAGGATTCTTTTAAATAGTATAAATGATATTGCAGCATGTTTCTCATGCGGAGGTGTTATTGAAGATTGGGAGATTTATGATGATCCTTGGACGCAACATGCCATACATTTTCCTAAATGTTTTTATTTAAACGCTGTGAAGGGCACAAACTATATTAAAAAAAAGTGTTTGGAATACTTACCCTATTAAAGTGTATATGTATAGGATGTCACATTGCACTTAAAAATTAGTCAAATTATGGGTATATATTACAGAGGTGTCGTGCATCACAGCAATTTAACTTTGAACATTACAGTGCAAAGGTTCAATATTAAATTTATTTCTTAAATAAATAATTACATTTATTGATGTTATTTATAATGTTTCACTCAGCGAAATCTAATTTAGATGGCATTCGTAAAATGATTTTCAAGAATGCTAGGGGTGAGATAATACATATTCAAGATATGCACCCTAGAAAAAAAATATCGGACGTAGGTGAATTAAAACACCAGGATAATGTTATAACACAAACAGAAGATTTATTTTACCAGAAGTTGGAAGATCCAGAGAAATCTAAATTGAAAAATACTAAGTATCTTATACTCAAAAGCGAGTCTGGTGAGCTTCTTCGCACATTCGTTAATGTTAGCAACAAACAGGTTGATAATGAAAAATCGATTGCGAGTTCGTCAAAGACTAGTGGGAGTAGTATATCGACAGCAACAGCAGATTTATTTCATCAGGAGAGTGATACAGCCCGTGCGTTAGTTTTACCTGCATTAGAAGATATTGATTGCTACCAGATACTGCCAGGGAATGAAATTTGTTTCACATAAATTGTGTCACCATCACTGTATCAATTCTACTCTACAGGTGTAAATGTTATAGTAGTGTATGATTGGGGGGTTCTGGATCACGCGCTCGAGCAAAGCGAGAGCAAGTGATCCAGAACCCCCAATTATACACTACTAGTAGGAATGATTTTCTATTATTTTACTTTAGAAAAGGGTCAACAAAAATGTACTTGAAAGAATTAAAGGGTAAAATACTTACTTACTTTTGTCCCGCACGGAACAAATATTTGTATGACCTACAGATAGTTGTTTCGGCTCTGGGTGTTTGTGTATGTGAGTTTATATGTTTGTAAACGCACCTACGATACAGGAAGAAATTCCTAGTGTGGGGCAACGTTTTTTAAAAAAGAAGAAGAAGAATATTTTATTGGACCCTTACTTTTTCAAGTTGTGTAATAAATGCTGTTGTTAAGTGACATTCATGCTCCATGAACAGCCATCAATATCGCTAATTCATTTAATTCTTAGACAATAAAATTTCAATTTGTCGGTGAAAAAAGAGATACTTTGAAATGTTATAATTGGAAACGAATTTCGATGGAAAACTGCCTGCGATAAATAACATAGTTGACAGTTGAAAAAGAAATTTTGAAGATGGCCGTTTAATATCAAAATATCTTCGTTATTTATTTAATCACTTACCTATGTGGGTTTATTTTTTATTTAGTGCTAATTAACAGACCAAATCCCAAAACTCAGAAGAAATCAAAATAAATCAATAACGTCCCATTTCTGAGTTAAGAATATAAAGTTGAGCATTTTTCAAACTACTTTATGGCATTAAATTGGGGTTTCATACGTCCTTAACTCAAAATAATCATTTTCTAAACTGGCTCTAAAGCCAGTTTCGAAAATGATTACTTGCATTGTACTTCTTTCTAAGGAAAGAAGTACAATGCAAGGGCAAATATATGGGTACTACATAATTTTCGTTTTTTGTAAAATAAAAACCGGCCAAGTGCGAGTCGGACTCGCGCACCGAGGGTTCCGTACAAACCTGTAGGTATATAAGTAAAAGTTCACCCATCACAACAATTAAGTTTATAATTATTAAAAAAAAATGTGATGTAATTAATATTTAAGGTTTTCAGAATTTTGCCTTTATATGTGCTATAAATCATTGCTTCATGCCAAATTTCAAGATTCTAGGTCGACTGGAGGAAGGTAGGTCTGGTCTGGATTGAACCTATACTATAACTATAAGATTCTGCACTGAAACTGCGCTATGAAAGTCAATCGCGACCAACACCACTGCAAGGAATGTATATTTATTATGTCAATTAAAATATGAATGTTCAAATTATTGGAAGTGTTTCAAATATGTACTTTTGGAATTTCTTTAGACTGCGATACTAAAATCCCATAAAACAACACATCTATAAATAGTCACTTCAGGTGTCGCACATTCAAACTCAAGTCCGTTCAGTGAGACGGTGCTACAGACACATATATATGTACCCAGTTATACTAACTGACACTGCGTACAATGGCCACATCGCGAGCTTTTGTTGTTGTTTTGCTGTGCACTGCGGCTGCCGTCACAGCCAAAGAACTCAACCCGCTGTCCGATGAATTCATTAATTTAATCAATTCTAAACAAAAATCTTGGAGGGCTGGCAGAAACTTCCCAGAAGATACACCGATTTCATACATCAAGAATCTAATGGGGGCCTTGAAAGACGAAAACTTTGCAAACTATCCAAATGTGGAACATGACGCCGAGCTGATTGCAAGTCTTCCAGAGAGCTTCGACCCTAAAGACAAATGGCCGAACTGTCCCTCCCTGGACGAAATAAGAGACCAAGGAGCATGCGGTAGCTGCTGGGCGTTCGGCGCTGTAGAAGCGATGACCGACCGGTACTGTATTTACTCAAATGGAACACAACATTTTCATTTCTCTGCTCACGATCTTTTGACCTGTTGCCAGTCATGTGGCGGTTGCCACGGAGGTTGGACCTGGGCTGCATGGCGGTACTGGAGTGACACGGGCATCGTGTCAGGGGGTAACTATAACTCCAGCCAGGGCTGCAGACCTTACGAGATAGCTTCCTGCGCACATTACGTGCCTGGGAACTTGCCGCCCTGTGGCAAAAGAGTTGATACTCCGAAATGTGTAAAATCCTGTGAGTCAAACTACAACATTGATTATGATAAAGACAAGCGTCGCGGTAAGAACATGTATTCAGTATCTTCAGATGAAGAACAGATTAAAGCAGAACTGTTTAAGAGAGGACCTGTAGAGGTTGCCTTCACAGTATACGATGATTTTCTTAATTATAGAGAAGGGGTATACAAAAACACGGTGGGTGATGTGGTTGGTCTTCACGCTGTAAAGATGTTAGGTTGGGGTGTGGAAAATGGTCTGAAGTACTGGCTTGTTGCGAACTCTTGGAACTCTGATTGGGGTGATAAAGGTTACTTCAAAATTATACGTGGAGAAGACAACTGTGGTATAGAAAACAGTATTGTAGCCGGTGAACCTCTTATAGAGTGAATTATTTATGTGTATGAATAATTGCTTCATTTCAGAATCATACTATTTTCTTATTAATCAATGTTTTTACAATAAACATTTTCAATCTGATAATATGATTATGCTTTATCCTGCGTATTTTGCTCGTACTTATTTTTATTTCGACATTGTTCTTACCTTATAATATTGACATTATTATAGGATTTGGTCAAAAATACTGTTATTGGGTATATTTCATCATCGTTATTACCAGTTTATCAGTTCAAAAATAAGATGTTTCCTACTTTAACTGTCGAGCACATGGTGCGAAAGTCAGTCTGCGCCACCGCTCTTGTTAACTTTTCGTTAAAATGTCGAAACTTTTAGAAACCTGTCGTTAATGTTGAATAGTCTTGGATGGAAAACTAGTGTATTTTGTCCATTAATACAGATAATTTTGAACTGACTGATGACTTTATTGGCTTAAGTAAAACTAATAATAATAATAAATAATAATAAAATTGTTTATTGATACAAAATACAGGTGTAACATACTTATTTGAAGCCCTGGCTCCTGTGCTAGGTAGCAACCTGTGTTACAGGAGCCAGTGCCTACGCCCATTTGTGGTACATTTCGTAACATATTATAAACAGTACAATAAATTAATTTAAAAAATAAACATTGTAAAACAAAAGAAATAAAAGATGCGAATGCTCCTTTGTTCCGCAATAAATTTGCATATGTGTGTGGATGTGTGTGTGCGCGAGTGTGTGTATGTGTGCGCGTGTATGGATGGTGTGTGCGCGAGTGTGTGTATGTGTGCGCGTGTGTGGATGGTGTGTGTGTGTTGGTGGGTGTTGGTGTGTGTCAATTTTTATGAGTACTTCTGTTGTACTAGGTCTTCCGTCTGGTGATAATCCAGTGTTTGAAGCCAGGTAATGATTTTCTTTTTACTTTCTCTAGTTGTTAACGAGTTTATATTATGGGTATTATTTATTTTATTGTAAATGTATGTAGCCATGTAAAGGTGTTGTCGTCTAGCAGTAGCGGTTTTACATATTGCTGGTCGACATATATCAGAACGAGTAATAGTTCTCTTTAGTTTTGTGGTGTGATATACCGGTGTAATCTGATGTTGTTTCATTGTGAGATTAAGAAGGTACAACTGTCTCACTGTAAGTACTTTACAATTTTCATACAGATCTTTCGTAGGAAACCGGTATGGTCTGAATGTCATGACCTTCAGCATAGATCTTTGGGCTCTTTCGAGGTGAATCATAAAGGTTTTGCAAGCGCCTCCCCAGGCCGTGATACAGTAGCCCATGATTGACTGCGCCAGCGCAAGATACACCGTTCGCAATAATTTAAACTGAGCCACGTGTCGAAGCCTCTTAAATGCCCATATCAGCTTCCTGACACGGGAAGCAAAACTAAAAATGAAGATCGAGTTAGCGAAGCGAGCTTGAGAATTTTAGCAATCCGAAACGATAGCTCGCATATTATGGTGGCAAGATCCGGTAAGGACGGATCTTCACCCATCGTTTAATCGATGAAAAGCATTTTATATCAAATTTGATAATTTAAAAAATATATTACTTTTTTTTTATAAACAGTTAATATAATTAAATATTCAAAGGAATTAAAAATGAGTGTACGTTTACCTTAATATTTCGGAACTGGGATACAATTAATGGTAGCATCTATGGCATAAAGAACTAAAGAAGGCCTTTCACAAAACATTATCCTATTTGCCGTTTGTTATGCGGTCTGTGGAACGAAGCGTACGCAACATCAAAATAAGGGATAAAATAAAACTTTATACGGAACTAAACCAGAATAACTGATGTCACGTACTGTATTAAAACCTAAAAATGGAAGTGGACAGGACGTATCATTAGAAGCTAAAAATCCAAAAGATCTACTAGGGACGTAACAGAGTGGTGCCTAAGACAACATAAAAGATAGAACGGGAGACAGTGTCGTAGATGGGGGGGTGAATAATCCCGGTTTCAGTTTACCTTAATATTTCAGAATTGGTATATAATAACTATAGCGTCTATGACAAAAAATAAGAACTTAAGACGCCAATTCAGAATACCTTAGTTTCATTGCTGTTTGTTATTCGGTTTATCTTAACTCATCGAATAGTGCCAGTGTATGTATGCATGCAATGCTCATACTTACTGCACTACTCCACCACACGATGTCCTCCTGTGCCGCTTATGGCGGGAACACGGGCACGCGTTACTCACCGCGAACACGCTGTGGCTGTGCACCAGAACACACTGTACGCCGAGACCACCCCAGGAACCAAACCAGCACATGGGCGCCAGATGACCTCGTGTTTGTCAGCCATGGTCACCTTGTGACGGGTCAAGGTCAATGGCCCCTCCGTCTACCATCTTTCGGCCGCAGGGGATAGTGAGAGTGGCCAACGCTATACCCACACTCCTCCTCCCCTGCGGCCCCTCCAAACCACGGAAGGTAGGGAGAGCGGCGCACCGCAATACCGGCACACCTCAACCGCCTTGGCCTCCAACCCTTAGCCACGATGTCGTATGGGAGACCCCATACGACATCGCAGCCCACCTAGTTGCGATGTCACCCAGCCGGCACCGCAACCTACTTGTTGGCTGTTATGTCGCCGGATTATCGGCAAAAGCCCTGATGAACGGTCTCTCCTCGGGTTTCTCTTCGCTTCACCGTGGGTGACCAAATCACGGCTACTGAGCTCCCCCGCCTCAATTATTGCGGGAACCCACCGGGGGGGAGTGTATGTTTACCCTAATATTTCAGAACTGGGACACAGTTGACTTTAGCTTTTGTAACATAAATGAAGAACATAAGTATTCCTTTTAGAAAATTTGACCCAGATTATGTTACGTCTTAGTTTACCTTAACTCATCGAAATCATTTTTTACTTTTTAATGAATATAGTATTGTCAGGCATTTTTCAGACAACCCACTTGAGACTTTTGTTAAACTAGTAAAGGACCATGGGCAAAAATGTATAGGCTCCGTCCCCACCCACCAACACATATGGAACTGATGCCAATATATTCCTAAAGTATCCATTATTTGATTTTAATCCTTTTTTTTACATAAATCTATGGGATTATATTAATAAAAAAACAATTTTAATTATTAATTAAACTATATTTTCATTTTACACTTGTAATTATTTTAACATTATGGTTATATTACAGAACAACATATGATTATTCAGTAATTATACAACATTATGGTTATATTACAGTACAAAACATGATTAATTAGTAATTAAACAAAATATATAAAATGTATTTCAACTTTTATATTCTTACAGTGCTCATAGTAGGCAAATAAAAATGGCGAGTTCATTATTATTGCTCGTCTATTATAATACTGTTTAGCAGCTGCGCTGGCAGCTTAAAATCTATATTAGTACCTATTCCCATGTACCATATAATTGATATGACATGAGCACAACTTCCAAAAGAGCGACTGCCTGTCAAGCAGTTACAGTAATAGTGTGCAATAGTATGTCTGTTATTAATATTCCCATCAATTAGTATATACGAATAATATATGCGTGATCTTACATGTCTGGATTGTATTCGCGCTCTTACCAGCCACGCATTATTTATCATAATATTGCTTCCTGACAAATCAGTTCGGTTCAGGTTCATTTTCAATTAACGCCTCTTGCAAAACGTGCCGCCTTTGTCGCAAGACAGATCTCGGGCACGTTATACACCGCCGTCCCGTTTCCATAATACACATTATCCAATCCAGTTATCACAATGTCCTTTATCGTGCAAGGGTTAATCCGTCCAGTAAACAAGCAGAGGTCGTAGTTGTAAAGCAAAAACCGATACTTAACACAGTGTTGACTTAACCGACTGTCTACTAAAAAGATAAGGTCGCAAGCGCAGGAACGCGAGTCGGGGGGCGGGGTATTTTGTAACCGCTTATCTTTACGTGCATGGCACCTCCCTTTTGCACTAATGAATAGATAAATGAGTAGGTATTTTACAATTACTCGTCAAAAATACGTAAACGAAATATTTGTAAAAACATTAGATACCATGAGAATCCCATGCATTTGGGCAACGTCCCCATAGTAACAAATTATCATCTTGCTCTTGATATATCTTGACAAGATATATCAATTAAGCTACATTTCATTTTTGTTGATGGGTGAGGACGATTTCGCCCATGGTCCTTTGATATTAGATTATTTTCATTCATTAAACAGATGGGTGAAGATCGCTCCTTACTCGGCTCGAGCTTAGGCCAATGATCCCGCTGACATATGTAGGTATTTGACAGCCGTAACGAATACTCAGAAGTTAGAAGAATTGACACCAGTCTTATCAAGGGGCACCATTTTACTCAGTTACTGGAGTTGTAGAGGTCAGATAGGCGATTCATATAAAATACTGCTATTTGAATGCATCTGGTTAAGTCTAACTGGGAGCCGCTAGGCAGATTAATAATATATATTTAAATAAATAAAGAGATTCCATAACCGGACAAAACGTAAAAGGTGCCTTACATTGGTTCCCTTACTCAACACACACCTTGGCTGGCTTTACAACATACACCATTGTCTATTTCAGCTAATTTTGCATCTAGATACATATATATTATGATTACCTCTTTCCAAATATTTAGGTAGATTGAAAATTCCGTTACTTAAATAGAAATAACTAGGTAAATATTATAATTATTATAGATTTTTAGTTATAGGTATATTAAAATAAGAATTTCATAGGCATACCCGGCATACTTTCAGTTATCATGCAATTGAAATATTTACCGATAACAACAAATATTTTTGTGCGATAGTCCAGCAAAACGACACATAAATTGACAATCAGGTGTCTCCTATCACACATTCAGTCCAAATTAAACTCCGTTCAACGAGACGGACACAATAAAGAACACAGCAATAATGGTCGAATCGCGTGTGATTTTTGTTGTTTTGCTGTGCGCACTGGCAGCCGTCATAGCTAAAAAACTTGACCCATTGTCTGATGAATTCATTAATTTGATCAATTCTAAATAAAAATCTTGGCGGGCTGGCAGAAACTTCCCAGAACATACACCGTTTTCACACATCAAAAGTCTAATGGGTGCCTTGAAAGACGAAAACTTTGCGAAATATCCAAAGGTGGAACATGACGCCGAGCTGATTGCAAGTCTTCCAGAAAGCTTCGATCCAAGATATAAATGGCCAAACTGTCCTTCCCTGGACGAAATAAGAGACCAAGGAGCATGCGGTAGTTGCTGGGCGTTCGGAGCTGTAGAGGCGATGACCGACCGGTACTGTATTTACTCAAATGGAACACAACATTTTCATTTCTCTGCTCACGATCTCAAAAGATCGTGAGCAGAGAAATGAAAATGGTCAAAACTGTTGTCCGATATGTGGTGGAGGTTGCTACGGAGGTTTGTCCTGGGCTGCTTGGGCGTACTGGAGGGACACGGGTATCGTGTCAGGGGGTAACTATAACTCCAGCCAGGGCTGTAGACCGTACGAGATAGCTTCCTGCGAACATCATGTGCCTGGCAACTTGCCGCCCTGTGGCGAAACAGTTGCTACTCCGAAATGCGTAAAATCCTGTGAGTCAAACTACAACACTGATTATGATGAAGACAAGCGTCGCGGTAAGAACGTGTATTCAGTATCTTCAGATGAAGAACAGATTAAAGCTGAACTGTTTAATAGAGGACCTGTAGAGGCTGGCTTCGCAGTATACGCAGATTTTCTTCATTATAGAGAAGGGGTATACAAAAACACGGTGGGTGTTGTGGTTGGAGGCCACGATGTAAAGATGTTTGGTTGGGGTGTGGAAAATGGTCTGAAGTATTGGCTTGTTGCGAACTCTTGGAACTCACATTGGGGTGATAAAGGTTACTTCAAAATTATACGTGGAGAGGACAACTGTGGTATAGAAAGCAGTATTGTAGCCGGTGAACCTCTTATAGAGTGAATTCTTCTTGTGTATAAATAAGTAATCGCTTCATTTCAGAATTATATTGTTTTCTTATAAATCAATGTTTTAAAAGTAATAAATGTCACGTTTTGAATCTGATAATATGATTATACTTTATCCTGCGTATTTTACTCGTACTTTTTTTTATTTATTTATTTTCGACATTGTTTAACCAATATCAACAAAATTATAGGATTTGGTCGAAAATACTGAATTTATTTCACCATCGTTATTACCAGTTTCTCAATAAAAAATTGCTGTTCCTTACATTAACTGTCGAGCACATAGTGTAAAGTCAGTCTGCGCCGCCAGTAGTCTTCTCCACGTATCATTTTGAAGTAAAGGGATACTTACTAGAAAACAGAATTGTAGCCGGAAAATTTGGTGAAATTGCCCCGTACCTAAATTTAAAAAAAACATTGATTAAACTGACTTTTTGACTTGACTTTACACACCAAATTTCAGTAGTATTAAATGTTATTGTGAAACTGACATATCTGGCATGATAGACCAGGAACATTTTCTGAGATAAAAATCCTAGTGAAGATGACTCACGGTGGGCCTGCTCCTTCTGACGACTAGCCTGCTCCTCCTTGTCACGCTGCAGCTGCTCTGCCAAGCGGCGGGCCTGCTCCTGCATAAAAATCATAAGAGCTGGTTGCGCTGCAGCCGCGGAATCGCATTGTCCACCTGACGAGTGTGAGGGAGCGTCTCCAAAGCGCCTCTGGTCTAAATCTTGCTGACGCTGACTCCTGGTGTGCATCCCCTCCGTTTCTTCTTTCGGCAGAACCGGCATAATTTATCCCGCAATTCTGACACCAATTTGTTACTGCTACTATTTGTACTAGGGTTCAGGGATATATTATTTAGACAGCAGAATTTAATTGATCAAACTTTATTATTACAACACTTCTTATTTATTTTTATTTTTTGCACATGTTTTCGTTTTGATCGCTCTGTATCGCTTCCCAATCGAAACCGACTCACGAAGAACCCGACCGTCCTTTATATAGCACGAAAATTGTTTCAAGAAAGTTACATACTGTTCTAGATTATTCGAGAACTTTCCAGGATATTCGACATTCGAACTTATTCTTCCCGAAGCGACTAGAAACTTCCAGAATGTTAATGTTAATGTGAACATTCTGGAAGTTTCTAGTCGAAAGTTCGATTTGACAAGAGCTTTCGAGAAGATTAGTTTCGCTATTCGATACTAGATGACACTACTAGTTACTACTAGTTCTTCCCCTCGTCACTAGACGGCGTTGTCCTATCTTGTAACAATATTTTTAAATACCTGCAAACCGCAAATGGTAATCGCGTATCGACGGTTCCGAACCTTGGCAGCAAGAATGATATTCCAAAAAAAGAAGGAGCTTCTCAATCGTCCGTTTTTCAAAGTTATATATATTATAGGTTATATATTTGGGATCGATTGTGTGTACTTGTGGCCCATGTTAATTATGTTATTATTTTTCAATTATTAATACGACACAATTGGCAACATAATGTTTTATTTCCATGTTAAATAATACACCTAATTTGTCTTTGTGTCGTTTTAATTATCTATAAACTAGCTTCTGCCAGCAGCTTCGCCCGCGTGAATGTCGAAAATTATCCCGAGGGAACATATTCCCGAGATAAAAATAAATAAATAAAAAATGTGCTATTCCAGACTAATCTATCTCTAGTAAGGGCGCAAAAAAAAGAAAGAAACTTAAGACATTAGAAAAAAAATATCTTGTCGCTTTTTAGGGTTCCGTACCCAAAGGGTAAAAACGGGACCCTATTACTGAGACTCCGCGATCCGTCTGTCTGTCTGTCTGTCTGTCTGTCCGTCTGTTACCAGGCTGTATCTCGTGAACCGTGATAGCTAGACAGTTGAAATTTTCACAGATGATGTATTTCTGTTGCCACTATAACAACAAATACTAAAAACAGAATAAAATAAATATTTAAGTGGGGCCCCCATACAAAAAACCGAGATATTTTGCCTTTTTCTGCGATAATGGTACGGAACCCTACGTGCGCGAGTCCGACTCGCACTTGGCCAGTTTTTTACTTTTCTAAGGCATATATTATGTACTAGATGTTGCCTACGACTTCACCCACGTGAACTTTAGTTTATAAACACCGTCTTCACCTTCTTAGGGGTAATTGACTTATTTAATGTCCTACTGAAACTGGACTCGATAAAACTAAAGGCAAAATTGTTTGGAATGAGAGTAATCCGGAGTATAAAAACACTATCACCTGCTCTGCTCCCTCTTAAAATCTCTACTCCTATCACGTTTTGTTGTAAATTGATGACTTTTAATCTGGTACCGTTACAATGTTTTGGTGGGCTTTGATTTCTAAGGAGCATTATTGGCACGCCGACTTTTAAATTTATCTTATGGGCTGGCAGTCCAGAACCACTGAGTGCTTTTTGCTCGGCAAAAGAAATCGGTCCTCGAACAGTATGCAGAAGCAAGCGTAGGTAAAAGCATTCAGAGTTATTCGGATGCACATAATAAACCCTCCTAATAATGTGTTCTTTAAAAATACCTGGCACCATCTACAGCTGTTCCAAGTCTTCTGCGGTAAAAAATATTCTGTTGTTTATTATATATGAATAATATGATAGAACATTCGTTGTATAAAAGTGACTTAGTATGCATGTTTCGCAAAGTTCAAATATTGCGATTAGAGTGGTTCTTCTTGGGTTTTCTAAACGCTCCACCACATTATCAGTGTTGAAGTACACCCTTTGTCCACCTTCAAGATGTACGCCAAGATGGATATCGAGTGGATGGCTTTCGTGGATCGTAAAGAGCTAATATATCGGCCAGATTGAAACCTCGTAACTTCATCGTTATTATTATTTGTGAACCCCACTGTTGATCAGCATAAGTTCAAGCCTATTTAATATGATTGATCATATAGATTGGAGCTCAACTTACATTGGTCCTATATCTCCGAAACAGTCCATTTTTTTAAAAACTTTGTTTTGTTCACATAAACATTAAATTATCATAATTTAATTTATCATAATATATAGAGCAGTGGTGGGCCAGTGGTATCGTCCGCGACTTACAAGTTGTAGGTCGTGGGTTCGAGTAAAGTGAAATAAACATTTTCGTTAGCCTTTTTGTTTGATCGGAGTCTAGTGACAAATCAACGACTTACGATCAGAAAGCGGTGGCTTCATTTCTACAACGTTGATCTGATCAACGGAAGAGAACATCAGGCAAGTTATAATGGCCGCATTATTTGTGACTTTCATTGTATCCTTGTGCACACTGACGCACAGCACCATTGCTTTACAGAACCCACTCTCTGATGAGTTTATCAATCAGATTAATTTAAAACAAAGCACTTGGACGGCCAGTAGAAACTTCCCATTGCACACATCTATGAAATATATCGAGTCACTATTGGGAACCTTGAAAGACGACAACTTCGTGAAACTGCCGAAATTGAAACATGACGTCCGATTCATCGCGGTTCTTCCTAAGAACTTTGTTCCGAGGGATAAATGGCCGAACTGTCCTTCTTTAAACGAAATTAGAGACCAAGGCTCCTGCGCCAGTTGCTGGGCGTTTGGTGCTGTGGAAGCGATGACTGACCGATACTGTATATACTCAAACGAAACAAAACGGTTCCATTTTTCCGCCGAAGATCTTATAAGCTGTTGTGAGACTTGTGGTCTGGGGTGTACCTAAAATTGAGCCCTGAAGTACCCCCATTTTCACGTTCAACCCCGACGAATTGACTTAATGCTGATTGGCCTAGCCCGTAATGTTCAAGTTTGAAAAGCAATGTTTCATGATTAACGCAATCAAACGCCTTCGTCAGATTGCAGAAGATACCTATGGCATCTTGTCCTTCCTCCCACGCATCAAAGATGTGTTTTAATAAGGTGACACTAGTGTTGGTTGTGCAACGTCCTTTGGTGAAACCATACTGTTTATCGTATAGGATGTTATTCGTATTAAAATGAATGAGCATTTGATTTAGCATTATCTTTTCAAATACCTTGCTGAAAACCGGCAACACTGATACTGGTCTATAATTATTTGTGTCTTTACTGTCCCCAAATTTAAAAAGTGGTATAACCTTACTATGTTTTATAAGATCCGGGAAGACTCCTTGATCTACACACAAATTAAAAATTAAAGCTAAGTACGGCGCTATAGTCTGGATAATGGAGGTACCAAACTTTGATGGACATTCCCCATAGATCTTCGGTCAGTTTGATCTTGATTTGCTTAAAAGCTTTTATTACTGTTATTGGGTTTATATGTGAAAAGTTAAACATAGTCGGGCAGGCTGAAACATTAGCGTTTAATAAACCAGAAGCGAGCGACGGCGAAGAATTTAAGGTTTCAGTAGTTTTAATTGGGGTGCTGGTAAAGAAATTTACAAATTCTTGAGCTACTTTTCTCAAGCGTGTAATCAGTATTTTTTTTGTTTCTGTTCGCTTCATTGTTTATAATTTTCGAAACCGTCTTAATTTTATTTTGTGCGAATTTAACCCTATTGCTAATGTATAAAGCCTTAGCTAGTTTACACGTATTTTTAAATATTCTTGAGCAAGTAGCAACATACTTATTAAAAGTTTCAGTTTTAATATAAGGCTTAAGGCCATACAGCTCGTAAAGTCTTTCCATACTTTTCCTGAGTCCTTTAGTCGCCCAGTCACTGAATAATAACTTAGGGCATATAGTTTTAATTTTCTTCTTAAAAGTATTATTGAACTCTGTTTGAACCACTGAGAAAACTTTTTATGTATAAAATATTACCGTCGTTCACTGTGAGGTCCTGATAACTTAACTTACTGATTAAAGTGCTGTTAAATTTATTTAATTTACCGGATGTTATTGGTCTGGATTGAATCTGCACTTGATTGATGTTGGACTCAAATGTTACCAGTAGCCCACTATGATCCGAAGGCAGACAATTCATAATGGCTTTGTCTATGTAGTCGCAGCATCAAAAACATTATCAATACATGTAGCAGTAGTCATAGTTGTTCGGGTTGGTTCCTCAAACACATGTGACAAATTAAATTATTTGAAGAGATTTAATAGTCTACTGCTATCTGAATTATTTTCTAAAATATTTATATTAAAGTCACCACAAATTATAACTAGTTTATTACCAGTTGCAAGTTTTGCCAAAAAATCTTCCATCACTGACCCAAATAAACAGTAGTTTTTATAATTGGGGGGTCTGTAAACGCACACTATAACATGCTTATCAAGCTCAACACAGGACAGTTCAACACTATGTTCAACTGATAGATCTACAATATCTGTACAAGGTTTTGATTTAATACCATTTTAAACCAATATAAGTGAACCTCCACGCAACATAATATTTCTGTTAAAACAACTGCCTACAGTATAGTTAATAAGCATTGCATAATCTTTCAGCAAAAGCTCAGTAAAACAAATAATTTCAAACATTGTCTTTTCTAAAAACAGTTCTATTTCCAATTGCTTTGCAGAAAAACCTTGAATATTTTGATGGAATAATTTCAAAGAATTCTGCTTAACCCCTTTTTTTAATTAACTATGTGAGAGCAAGAAGGTACCTTCTTGTTGGTGGATGTATTCCTAACTATTTCGTTATTAGTACCCTCCCTTGTCCTACAAACTAGTTTAAATTATAAATATTAATAGCAGAAGTGCTAACGTTTTTAAAGTTATTGACCACCTGTAAATTAGTATTACTACTAACATCAACTACAATACATGACTTCGACATACTATTTATGTCTGAGTTTAAAGTAAAAGATAATAGCCTCGCTATTTGACGTCTTACCCTAATAGGCAGATACACTGTATTGCCTGTCGACTTTAATTTATCAACAAAAATGTTGATGTCAAAAAAAACTAATTTGTCGCTGTAATTGCTGACAAGGAAATGAACATGCTTATTCAGCATGTGAATATAATTATTTTGTCTACTAGACAATTTTTCCAAATATGGAAAAGCACACAATATGATTTTATTATAATTTAACTTTAACAACTCCGTTACACACTCATTGATGTCATTTTCTTTTACATCCAAACTGTTACCTATAAAGACAGTTACATGTACGGTACAGGTACGGTATAAAGTATAGTATGCAACTCTTGAATAAAACGGATTTATAAAGAGGGCCATGAATCGCTCGCGTCGCTCAGCATTCTAACTTTTGAATCACTCGCTGTGATTCAATCATTATGTTCAGTCGTTAGAATCCTTCACTTGCTCATGATTCATCTATGGCCCTCGCTTTAAATCCGTCCTTTATTCACTAGTTGCATAATATACTATTATTGTAATATATTTCATTAAGCAAATTCATCGTTCCTGTGGGATAAAGACCACGTGAGTGAATCTGGGTAAAAGCTAGTCTAATCTAATTGAATAAAACATATGTTCGTCAGTCGTACGACAACAAAGGCGAAAACAAGCATTTAATTTATTCGAAACCACACAGGAATTCAGTACAAATGAATAACGAATAATTACTTTGGTAATTATTACAACAGAAAGATGTTCAGATCAGTCCCTATTGCCGGCGCTTCCAGTGCCCTTGTTGGTTTTAATTAAAATCATCGTCTATTCATTCATCTATACCTTCTCGATAAATTTAGAATATAAATTGGACGTACATTAGGTAAGGTAGGTAAGTAAAAAGTCATTTCAGCAGGCAATCTTGGAAAGATTTTAAATTATGCAAATACTACTGAGATACAGTACAACTATTTTCTTAATATCCCTCGGCAAACATCGTGTTTCGTCAGTCGTCGGATTTCTATCAGTTGCCCTTTATTTGCACTTGGTGCAGACCGGACTCTCAATTAAGTTGGAAGTATATAGAGTTGTTAATACTCTTTAAACTTACCGTAAATTATTTAAAAAATAGAGCTTAAAAATAGCAGCTTTAACAGCTTGCCTCCCAGCTGCTATTTTTACAGCTCTATATATTTCACACAAAAAACAAAACAACAATAAAGTCCTTATTTAGTTCTGAATTCAAATTATTATGCAAGATAAATCTAATAATTGATGGACATGGAAATTAGCATGAAAATAGCTGTACTGTATGTACAGTAATAATTAAATTTAATGTTATTACACTCTAATAATTGTTTTCTTTGTGCATTATGTAGTTCGTGTTTGACTGTACAAATTCCAATAAACAAATATATAATAAACTAGCAGTCCCACGCGGCTTCACTCCCGTCATATAGCTACTTACCTACCCTACATACATGAATGTTGCGTAACTTTAACCGCTTACGCAGCGCAAGCAACGGAAGCTGTCAAAAGGGAATATTTTTGCCCGTTTTTGCAACATTTATAATTTTTGCTCGGCTCCTATTGGTTGTAGCATGATGTCATATAGCCTATAACCTTCCTCGATAAATGGACTGAATACCCAAAAATAATTTTACAATTCCAATCAGTAGTTCCGGAGATTAGCGCGTTCAAACAAACAAACAAACATACAAACTCTTCGGCTTTATAATATTAGTATAGATTAGAATTCTAGCTATTCGTGGATGAGGCAAAAACTATATTTACATTTTCATAATTCGTATAGTTTATCTTTTGTTCAGTTGTCAAACAGCAGTGAGAAACTACCCCCCGGATGCTGTATTTAAATTATCGATGTGTCACAAATTAAACACAAATCGAGTGATGCGATTGGCTGCCAAAAATTCAGTCAACCAATCTCTGCAGGCAAACGATTTTTCACATTCATTTTCCAATAATTTTCATTTTTATTTCCATTACACCACGTTACTAGCATAGCGAAAAATCTGAAATTATTTTATGCGTTACAAGTTTATGTAAAGATACAGGAAAAATAAAACGATGTATCTAAATAGCACAGTTTTTCAAAAATCAAAATTAACAATAAAGATATAATAGTAAAGTTCTGTCCGCCTGTTCGCCCTTCGACCTGTCCCCCTGTCCGCTCATCCACCTGTTCGCCGGTCCATTTATCTTACTTTTGAAGGACTGTACGTAAAGTAACAAATCCAAAATATTTATATATGATGGCACGAAACCCTCAGTGCGCGAGTCCGACTCGCTCTTGATCGGTATTTTTTTGTGAAATAGTAATAATTATGGTGTAATAGGTAATATGCGCTGATCGAAACATATGATAAAACAATGTATAACAGCGTATACCTACACTTTATCAACGAAGAATTCAAATAAAATAGTCAATAATGAAAATTCCCCTAGCATATTTGCTTGCACTTTAGTTGTAAGATAATTTTTAACATTCTAAAGAAAATTATTTGTTATATCGCAACAAATATTTAAACTGTTTTTTAATGTTAAATTTAAAGTATTCGACAGGCTTTTTCTAAAATTCACAAGAAGAAGTGTTAAATTTATCTGGTAGTAGGAATGATTTTCTATTATTTTACTTTAGAAAAGGGTCAACAAAAATGTACTTGAAAGAATTAAAGGGTAAAATACTTACTTACTTTTGTCCCGCACGGAACAAATATTTGTATGACCTACAGATAGTTGTTTCGGCTCTGGGTGTTTGTGTATGTGAGTTTATATGTTTGTAAACGCACCCACGATACAGGACGAAATTCCTAGTGTGGGGCAACGTTTTTTAAAAAAGAAGAAGAAGAATATTTTATTGGACCCTTACTTTTTCAAGTTGTGTAATAAATGCTGTTGTTAAGTGACATTCATGCTCCATGAACAGCCATCGATATCGCTAATTCATTTAATTCTTAGACAATAAAATTTCAATTTGTCGGTGAAAAAAGAGATACTTTGAAATGTTATAATTGGAAACGAATTTCGATGGAAAACAGTACTGCGATAAATAACATAGTTGACAGTTGAAAAAGAAATTTTGAAGATGGCCGTTTAATATCTAAATATCTTCGTTATTTATTTAATCACTTACCTATGTGGGTTTATTTTTTATTTAGTGCTAATTAACAGACCAAATCCCAAAACTCAGAAGAAATCAAAATAAATCAATAACGTCCCATTTCTGAGTTAAGAATATAAAGTTGAGCATTTTTCAAACTACTTTATGGCATTAAATTGGGGTTTCATACGTCCTTAACTCAAAATAATCAATTTCGAAACCGGCTCTAAGAAAGAAGTACAATGCAAGGGCAAATATATGGGTACTACATAATTTTCGTTTTTTGTAAAATAAAAACCGGCCAAGTGCGAGTCGGACTCGCGCACCGAGGGTTCCGTACAAACCTGTAGGTATATAAGTAAAAGTTCACCCATCACAACAATTAAGTTTATAATTATTAAAAAAAAAATGTGATGTAATTAATATTTAAGGTTTTCGGAATTTTGCCTTTATATGTGCTATAAATCATTGCTTCATGCCAAATTTCAAGATTCTAGGTCGACTGGAGGAAGGTAGGTCTGGTCTGGATTGAACCTATACTATAACTATAAGATTCTGCACTGAAACTGTGCTATGAAAGTCAATCGCGACCAACACCACTGCAAGGAATGTATATTTATTATGTCAATTAAAATATGAATGTTCAAATTATTGGAAGTGTTTCAAATATGTACTTTTGGAATTTCTTTAGACTGCGACACTAAAATCCCATAAAACAACACATGTATAAATAGTCACTTCAGGTGTCGCACATTCAAATTCAAGTCCGTTCAGTGAGACGGTGCTACAAACACATATATATGTACCCAGTTATACTAACTGACACTGCGTACAATGGCCACATCGCGAGCTTTTGTTGTTGTTTTGCTGTGCACTATGGCTGCCGTCACAGCCAAAGAACTCAACCCGCTGTCCGATGAATTCATTAATTTGATCAATTCTAAACAAAAATCTTGGAGGGCTGGCAGAAACTTCCCAGAAGATACACCGATTTCATACATCAAGAATCTAATGGGGGCCTTGAAAGACGAAAACTTTGCAAACTATCCAAATGTGGAACATGACGCCGAGCTGATTGCAAGTCTTCCAGAGAGCTTCGACCCTAAAGACAAATGGCCGAACTGTCCCTCCCTGGACGAAATAAGAGACCAAGGAGCATGCGGTAGCTGCTGGGCGTTCGGCGCTGTAGAAGCGATGACCGACCGGTACTGTATTTACTCAAATGGAACACAACATTTTCATTTCTCTGCTCACGATCTTTTGACCTGTTGTCCGATATGTGGTGGAGGTTGCCACGGAGGTTTGACCTGGGCTGCATGGCGGTACTGGAGTGACACGGGCATCGTGTCAGGGGGTAACTATAACTCCAGCCAGGGCTGCAGACCTTACGAGATAGCTTCCTGCGCACATTACGTGCCTGGGAACTTGCCGCCCTGTGGCAAAAGAGTTGATACTCCGAAATGTGTAAAATCCTGTGAGTCAAACTACAACATTGATTATGATAAAGACAAGCGTCGCGGTAAGAACATGTATTCAGTATCTTCAGATGAAGAACAGATTAAAGCAGAACTGTTTAAGAGAGGACCTGTAGAGGTTGCCTTCACAGTATACGATGATTTTCTTAATTATAGAGAAGGGGTATACAAAAACACGGTGGGTGATGTGGTTGGTCATCACGCTGTAAAGATGTTAGGTTGGGGTGTGGAAAATGGTCTGAAGTACTGGCTTGTTGCGAACTCTTGGAACTCTGATTGGGGTGATAAAGGTTACTTCAAAATTATACGTGGAGAAGACAACTGTGGTATAGAAAGCAGTATTGTAGCCGGTGAACCTCTTATAGAGTGAATTCTTCTTGTGTATAAATAAGTAATCGCTTCATTTCAGAATCATATTGTTTTCTTATTAATTAATGTGTTTACAATAAACATTTTCAATCTGATAATATGATTATGCTTTATCCTGCGTATTTTACCCATACTTATTTTTATTTCGACATTGTTCTTACCTTATAATATTGACATTATTATAGGATTTGGTCAAAAATACTGTTATTGGGTATATTTCATCATCGTTATTACCAGTTTCTCAGTTCAAAAATAAGCTGTTTGCTACTTTAACTTCGAGCACATGGTGCCAAAGTCAGTCTGCGCCACCGCTCTTGTTAACTTTTCGTTAAAATGTCGAAACTTTTAGAAACCTGTCGTTAATGTTGAATAGTCTTGGATGGAAAACTAGTGTATTTTGTCCATTAATACAGATAATAACTTTATTGGCTTAAGTAAAACTAAAAATGAAGATCGAGTTAGCGAAGCGAGCTTGAGAATTTTAGCAATCCGAAACGATAGCTCGCATATTATGGTGGCAAGATCCGGTAAGGACGGATCTTCACCCATCGTTTAATCGATGAAAAGCATTTTATATCAAATTTGATAAGTTAAAAAATACAATTAAAAATTCAAAGGAATTT
The DNA here is from genome assembly GCA_945859665.1 of Anorthoa munda. Taxonomy (NCBI): domain Eukaryota; kingdom Metazoa; phylum Arthropoda; class Insecta; order Lepidoptera; family Noctuidae; genus Anorthoa; species Anorthoa munda. The sequence goes on from OX243913.1 coordinate 2,562,799, forward strand.
AAAATTAGTGTACTTTTACCTTAGTATTTCGGAACTGGGATACAATTAATGGTAGCATCTATGGCATAAAGAACTAAAGAAGGCCTTTCACAAAACATTATCCTATTTGCCGTTCGTTATGCGGTCTGTGGAACGAAGCGTACGCAACATCAAAATAAGGGATAAAATAAAACTTTATACGGAACTAAACCAGAATAACTGATGTCACGTACCGTATTAAAACCTAAAAATGGAAGTGGACAGGACATATCATTAGGAGCTAAAAATTCAAAGGGTCTAGGGACGTAACAGAGTGGTGCCTAAGACAACATAAGAGAAAGAACGGGAGACAGTGTCGTAGATGGGGGGGTGAATAATCCCGGTTTCAGTTTACCTTAATATTTCAGAATTGGTATATAATAACTATAGCGTCTATGACAAAAATAAGAACTTAGGATGCCAATTCAGAATACCTTAGTTTCATTGCTGTTTGTTATTTGGTTTATCTTAACTCATCGAATAGTGCCAGTGTATGTATGCATGAAATGCTCATGCTTACTGCACTACCACGGAGAGATAGTACAGTTATGTGGGATTCCAACCCACTAAAACCACACGATGTCCTCCTGTGCTACTTATGGCGGAAACACGGGCACGCGTTAGTACTCACCGCGGAGCCGCTGTGGCTGTGCACCAGAACAAACTGTACGCCGTGACCACCCCAGGGACCAAACCACCACATGGGCCCCAGATGACCTTAGTCAGCCTTGGTCACCTTGTCACGGGTCAAGGTCAATGGCCCCACCGTCTACCATCTTTCGGCCGCAGGGGATAGTGAGAGTGGCCAACGCTATAGCCACACTCCTCCTCCCATGCGGCCCCTTCAAGCCGCGGAAGGTAGGGAGAGCGGCGCACCGCAATACCGGCACACCTCAACCGCCTTGGCCTCCAACCCTTAGCCACGATGTCGTATGGGAGACCCCATACGACATCGCAGCCCACCTAGTTGCGATGTCACCCAGCCGGCACCGCAACCTAGTTGTTGGCTGTTATTTCGTCGGATTATCGGCAAAAGCCCTGATGAACGGTCTCTTCTCGAGTTTCTCTTCGCTTCACCGTGGGTGACCAAATCACGGCTACTGAGCTCCCCCGCCTCAATTATTGCGGGAACCCACCGGGGGGGAGTGTATGTTTACCCTAATATTTCAGAACTGGGACACAGTTGACTTTAGCTTTTTTAACATAAATGAAGAACATAAGTATTCCTTTTAGAAAATTTGACCCACATTATGTTACGTCTTAGTTTACCTTAACTCATCGAAATCATTTTTTACTTTTTAATTAATATAGTATTGTCAGGCATTTTTCAGACAACCCACTTGAGACTTTTGTTAAACTAGTAAAGGACCATGGGCAAAAATGTATAGGCTCCGTCCCCACCCACCAACACATATGGAACTGATGCCAATATATTCCTAAAGTATCCATTATTTGATTTTAATCCTTTTTTTTACATAAATCTATGGGATTATATTAATAAAAAAACAATTTTAATTATTAATTAAACTATATTTTCATTTTACACTTGTAATTATTTTAACATTATGGTTATATTACAGAACAACATATGATTATTCAGTAATTATACAACATTATGGTTATATTACAGTACAAAACATGATTAATTAGTAATTAAACAAAATATATAAAATGTATTTCAACTTTTATATTCTTACAGTGCTCATAGTAGGCAAATAAAAATGGCGAGTTCATTATTATTGCTCGTCTATTATAATACTGTTTAGCAGCTGCGCTGGCAGCTTAAAATCTATATTAGTACCTATTCCCATGTACCATATAATTGATATGACATGAGCACAACTTCCAAAAGAGCGACTGCCTGTCAAGCAGTTACAGTAATAGTGTGCAATAGTATGTCTGTTATTAATATTCCCATCAATTAGTATATACGAATAATATATGCGTGATCTTACATGTCTGGATTGTATTCGCGCTCTTACCAGCCACGCATTATTTATCATAATATTGCTTCCTGACAAATCAGTTCGGTTCAGGTTCATTTTCAATTAACGCCTCTTGCAAAACGTGCCGCCTTTGTCGCAAGACAGATCTCGGGCACGTTATACACCGCCGTCCCGTTTCCATAATACACATTATCCAATCCAGTTATCACAATGTCCTTTATCGTGCAAGGGTTAATCCGTCCAGTAAACAAGCAGAGGTCGTAGTTGTAAAGCAAAAACCGATACTTAACACAGTGTTGACTTAACCGACTGTCTACTAAAAAGATAAGGTCGCAAGCGCAGGAACGCGAGTCGGGGGGCGGGGTATTTTGTAACCGCTTATCTTTACGTGCATGGCACCTCCCTTTTGCACTAATGAATAGATAAATGAGTAGGTATTTTACAATTACTCGTCAATAATACGTAAACGAAATATTTGTAAAAACATTAGATACCATGAGAATCCCATGCATTTGGGCAACGTCCCCATAGTAACAAATTATCATCTTGCTCTTGATATATCTTGACAAGATATATCAATTAAGCTACATTTCATTTTTGTTGATGGGTGAGGACGATTTCGCCCATGGTCCTTTGATATTAGATTATTTTCATTCATTAAACAGATGGGTGAAGATCGCTCCTTACTCGGCTCGAGCTTAGGCCAATGATCCCGCTGACATATGTAGGTATTTGACAGCCGTAACGAATACTCAGAAGTTAGAAGAATTGACACCAGTCTTATCAAGGGGCACCATTTTACTCAGTTACTGGAGTTGTAGAGGTCAGATAGGCGATTCATATAAAATACTGCTATTTGAATGCATCTGGTTAAGTCTAACTGGGAGCCGCTAGGCAGATTAATAATATATATTTAAATAAATAAAGAGATTCCATAACCGGACAAAACGTAAAAGGTGCCTTACATTGGTTCCCTTACTCAACACACACCTTGGCTGGCTTTACAACATACACCATTGTCTATTTCAGCTAATTTTGCATCTAGATACATATATATTATGATTACCTCTTTCCAAATATTTAGGTAGATTGAAAATTCCGTTACTTAAATAGAAATAACTAGGTAAATATTATAATTATTATAGATTTTTAGTTATAGGTATATTAAAATAAGAATTTCATAGGCATACCCGGCATACTTTCAGTTATCATGCAATTGAAATATTTACCGATAACAACAAATATTTTTGTGCGATAGTCCAGCAAAACGACACATAAATTGACAATCAGGTGTCTCCTATCACACATTCAGTCCAAATTAAACTCCGTTCAACGAGACGGACACAATAAAGAACACAGCAATAATGGTCGAATCGCGTGTGATTTTTGTTGTTTTGCTGTGCGCACTGGCAGCCGTCATAGCTAAAAAACTTGACCCATTGTCTGATGAATTCATTAATTTGATCAATTCTAAATAAAAATCTTGGCGGGCTGGCAGAAACTTCCCAGAACATACACCGTTTTCACACATCAAAAGTCTAATGGGTGCCTTGAAAGACGAAAACTTTGCGAAATATCCAAAGGTGGAACATGACGCCGAGCTGATTGCAAGTCTTCCAGAAAGCTTCGATCCAAGATATAAATGGCCAAACTGTCCTTCCCTGGACGAAATAAGAGACCAAGGAGCATGCGGTAGTTGCTGGGCGTTCGGAGCTGTAGAGGCGATGACCGACCGGTACTGTATTTACTCAAATGGAACACAACATTTTCATTTCTCTGCTCACGATCTCAAAAGATCGTGAGCAGAGAAATGAAAATGGTCAAAACTGTTGTCCGATATGTGGTGGAGGTTGCTACGGAGGTTTGTCCTGGGCTGCTTGGGCGTACTGGAGGGACACGGGTATCGTGTCAGGGGGTAACTATAACTCCAGCCAGGGCTGTAGACCGTACGAGATAGCTTCCTGCGAACATCATGTGCCTGGCAACTTGCCGCCCTGTGGCGAAACAGTTGCTACTCCGAAATGCGTAAAATCCTGTGAGTCAAACTACAACACTGATTATGATGAAGACAAGCGTCGCGGTAAGAACGTGTATTCAGTATCTTCAGATGAAGAACAGATTAAAGCTGAACTGTTTAATAGAGGACCTGTAGAGGCTGGCTTCGCAGTATACGCAGATTTTCTTCATTATAGAGAAGGGGTATACAAAAACACGGTGGGTGTTGTGGTTGGAGGCCACGATGTAAAGATGTTTGGTTGGGGTGTGGAAAATGGTCTGAAGTATTGGCTTGTTGCGAACTCTTGGAACTCACATTGGGGTGATAAAGGTTACTTCAAAATTATACGTGGAGAGGACAACTGTGGTATAGAAAGCAGTATTGTAGCCGGTGAACCTCTTATAGAGTGAATTCTTCTTGTGTATAAATAAGTAATCGCTTCATTTCAGAATTATATTGTTTTCTTATAAATCAATGTTTTAAAAGTAATAAATGTCACGTTTTGAATCTGATAATATGATTATACTTTATCCTGCGTATTTTACTCGTACTTTTTTTTATTTATTTATTTTCGACATTGTTTAACCAATATCAACAAAATTATAGGATTTGGTCGAAAATACTGAATTTATTTCACCATCGTTATTACCAGTTTCTCAATAAAAAATTGCTGTTCCTTACATTAACTGTCGAGCACATAGTGTAAAGTCAGTCTGCGCCGCCAGTAGTCTTCTCCACGTATCATTTTGAAGTAAAGGGATACTTCAACTGCGGTATAGAAAACAGAATTGTAGCCGGAAAATTTGGTGAAATTGCCCCGTACCTAAATTTAAAAAAAACATTGATTAAACTGACTTTTTGACTTGACTTTACACACCAAATTTTAGTAGTTATTAAATGTTATTGTGAAACTGACATATCTGGCATGATAGACCAGGAACATTTTCTGAGATAAAAATCCTAGTGAAGATGACTCACGGTGGGCCTGCTCCTTCTGACGACTAGCCTGCTCCTCCTTGTCACGCTGCAGCTGCTCTGCCAAGCGGCGGGCCTGCTCCTGCATAAAAATCATAAGAGCTGGTTGCGCTGCAGCCGCGGAATCGCATTGTCCACCTGACGAGTGTGAGGGAGCGTCTCCAAAGCGCCTCTGGTCTAAATCTTGCTGACGCTGACTCCTGGTGTGCATCCCCTCCGTTTCTTCTTTCGGCAGAACCGGCATAATTTATCCCGCAATTCTGACACCAATTTGTTACTGCTACTATTTGTACTAGGGTTCAGGGATATATTATTTAGACAGCAGAATTTAATTGATCAAACTTTATTAATACAACACTTCTTATTTTTTTTTAATTTTTGCACATGTTTTCGTTTTGATCGCTCTGTATCGCTTCCCAATCGAAACCGACTCACGAAGAACCCGACCGTCCTTTATATAGCACGAAAATTGTTTCAAGAAAGTTACATACTGTTCTAGATTATTCGAGAACTTTCCAGGATATTCGACATTCGAACTTATTCTTCCCGAAGCGACTAGAAACTTCCAGAATGTTCACATTAACATTAACATTCTGGAAGTTTCTAGTCGAAAGTTCGATTTGACAAGAGCTTTCGAGAAGATTAGTTTCGCTATTCGATACTAGATGACACTACTAGTTACTACTAGTTCTTCCCCTCGTCACTAGACGGCGTTGTCCTATCTTGTAACAATATTTTTAAATACCTGCAAACCGCAAATGGTAATCGCGTATCGACGGTTCCGAACCTTGGCAGCAAGAATGATATTCCAAAAAAAGAAGGAGCTTCTCAATCGTCCGTTTTTCAAAGTTATATATATTATAGGTTATATATTTGGGATCGATTGTGTGTACTTGTGGCCCATGTTAATTATGTTATTATTTTTCAATTATTAATACGACACAATTGGCAACATAATGTTTTATTTCCATGTTAAATAATACACCTAATTTGTCTTTGTGTCGTTTTAATTATCTATAAACTAGCTTCTGCCAGCAGCTTCGCCCGCGTGAATGTCGAAAATTATCCCGAGGGAACATATTCCCGAGATAAAAATAAATAAATAAAAAATGTGCTATTCCAGACTAATCTATCTCTAGTAAGGGCGCAAAAAAAAAGAAAGAAACTTAAGACATTAGAAAAAAAAATATCTTGTCGCTTTTTAGGGTTCCGTACCCAAAGGGTAAAAACGGGACCCAAAGTCAAAGTCAAATATATTTATTTCAACTAGGCCAATAAGCGGCACTTTTGAACGTCAAACATTAAATCTAAATTAAAAATGTACAAGTAATAAAAATTGACTCTACCGTGCATTCGGAAAGTAGCTTGTTATGGAGAAGAACGCACAAGAAACTCCATACTTACTCTTTTTAAAATGATTTACAATGTTTACTTATGTACATACATTAATAAATTCATATATGTGAGGACGATGCACCCAAAAATAGCACTACACACTATACTACGTACAGGTATAAAGTAATAAAAGCACTAACAGGTAAATTCATTAATTTGATAAATAGGAACATGGTTCTCACATACTTACAAATATTCCAAACATAGGTAAAATACCTAATTCAACAACAACGGAACCGTGTGTGAGTCAAATTCTGGAAAAATATAAAAAAATAACATAAGAATACAATAACTACGAATAGGAATACAAATTAGCAAATTTGATTATGTCCACACCAAAGATTGCCCTACGGAGCGGTACCAACATGTTGCCAAGCATTCTTATCTCGAATATAATCATCTAATTTGTAATATGCTTGTTTACAAAGTGTGCTTTTAACTAAAGTTTTAAATTTACTTTCATTTAGTTTTAATATATCACAAGGTATTTTGTTATAGAATTTAACACAGTACCCCATGAAAGATGAGTGTACTTTTGCTAGTCTATAAGATGGTTGATCTAACTTATCTTTATTTCTCGTATTACAATTGTGTCTATCACTGACCTTACTAAAGAGATGTATATTTTTCCTTACATACATAATATTTTCATAAATGAATTGGCAAGAAACTGTCATAATATTAATATTTTTAAATAGCTCCCTAAGAGATTCTCGGTGACTTAAATTATATATGGGTCTGATAGCTCTCTTTTGCAATATAAATATGGATTCAATGTCAGCCGCTCGGCCCCACAATAAAATACCGTATGACATAATGCTGTGAAAGTAACTAAAATAGACCAAACGCGCGGTCTCCACATCCGTCAACTGTCTTATCTTTCTAACAGCATAAGCGGCCGAGCTCAGCCGACCCGCAAGAGATGTTATGTGAGAACTCCATTGCAATTTGTCGTCTAGAGTGATTCCCAGGAAAACCGTTTGATTTACAAAGTCCAGCTTTTCGCCATTCAATATGATGTCGCATTCGCTACTTCTAACATTCGGCAATGTGAATCTAATACATTTGGTTTTTTTTTCATTTAGTACCAAATTGTTTGCCGTGAACCATTTTTGGACCTGATGAATCGAGTTATTCACATCATCAAGATTTTGTGACCGCCGATCTATTTTAAATATCAAAGATGTGTCATCAGCAAACAACACCATTTTCGGTTGATTTTGTATTAATTGGGGTAAATCGTTAATATAAACTAAAAAGAGGAATGGACCCAATATCGAACCTTGAGGAACACCCATCGTCATTTCAGACCCTAATGAGTTTACGCCGTTTACCTGAACTTTAACTTGTCTGGCTTTTAAATATGATCTAAGTAACCCAAGGGCTGTATGTCTAATTCCATAGTGCTCGAGCTTCAACAATAGTGTCTCATGGTTAACGCAATCGAACGCCTTCGAGAGGTCGCAAAAGATTCCAATGGCGTCTTGTGCTTCCTCCCAGGCGTTAAAGATGTTCTTTATTAGGGTGACACCGGCGTCAGTTGTGCAACGCCCTTTGGTAAAACCGTACTGTTGATCATAAAAGATAGAATGTTTGTTAAAATGACGCAACAATTGGTTGAGCATTAACTTTTCGAAGACCTTACTGAGAACCGGCAGTATTGACACTGGCCTATAATTATTGGCTTCTTTGCTATCCCCGGATTTAAACAATGGAACTACTTTACTGTGTTTCATGAGGTCCGGAAAAACTCCTTGATCGACACTAGTATTAAATATGAAAGCTAAATAGGGTGCAACAGTTTCAATGATTGGTTTACACACTTTTACAGATAGTCCCCAAAGATCTTCTGTTGATTTAATTTTAAGATCTTTAAAAGCTTTTAAAATAGCCCGGGGATTTGTATGTTGAAACTTGAACACCGATGGGCACGCATTTACGTTCTTTCTTAGTAAAGCAGCAGAGAGTGTGGGTGAGGAGTTTAAGGCTGCTGTAGTTTTAAGAGGAATATTAACAAAAAAGTTTTCAAATTCCTGAGCTACCTCTATATCTGAGGATATGGGGCCATGTGCAGTCGCTAAATTAAATTCAATATTACGCTGTTTTTTCCTACCTGTTTCATTATTTATTATTTTCCAGGTAGTTTTTATTTTATCGTCTGCTGATTTTATTTTATTGCTAATATACAGCGCTTTAGCTATTTTGCATACAATTTTAAAAGTTTTTGAATATTTCGCAACATACTTATCAAAAGTTGTATTATTCATATGTTGCTTTAGGCCATAAAGTTCATATAGCTTTTCCCTGCTTTTACGAATGCCTGGAGTCGCCCAATCGCTAAATACGAACTTGGTGTAAATACTTTTCGCTTTCAGTGGAAAAGTGTCATTAAATTGCATGTTGAGTACTTTAAAAAACTCGGCATAGAACTCATTTGGGTCATCTATATTAAAAAAGTTTTGAACACATAATTTACTAGTCAAGGTTTTATTAAATTTTTCCAAATTTTTACTTGTAATTGGTCTAAATTTTATTTGCATTTTTTGCAAAGGTATGTAGGTGCTAAACGTTATTGTTTGCCCACTGTGATCAGATGTTAATTTATTTACAATTTCTTTATTTAGGTAATCACAATTACAAAAAACGTTATCTATGCAAGTCGCAGAAGAAGCTGTCACCCTAGTTGGCTCCATAAAAACATTTGCCAGATTAAATGATTTAAAAAGACCTAACAACCTAATACTGTTAGAGTTATTTTCTAATAAGTTAATGTTAAAATCGCCACATATGATGATTGATTTACTGCTAGTACTAACTTTTTTTAACACATCTTCCATTATAGAGTCAAACACAGATAGATTCTGGTAACTTGGAGGTCTGTAGACACAAACTACAACATGCTTATCAAGCTCAACACAGGACAATTCAATGGTGTGTTCAACCGACAGTCTAACAATGTCTTTTCTTTCTTTAGATTTAATAGAATTTTTAATAAGTATTAATGATCCGCCATGTATCATACGTTTTCTGCTGAAATGGCTAACTACACAATAATTTTCATAATTAATGGACCTTACTTGGTGATCTTTTAACCAATGTTCTGTTAGACAAATAATATCAAATTTGGTTTTTTCTAGAAATAGTTCAATTTCTAATAATTTGGAAGAGCAACCTTGAATGTTCTGATTTAATAATTTTAAAGAGTATTGCTCTCTCCTCAGCTTTGTACCACTAAATGGATTGCCAGAAGATACCTTCATACTATTTACTAATAATAACTGATTATTTGCAGGGGTAACTTCTATTGTCTTATGGACTAGTTTAAATTTATGTTGCTAGTTGAACTAGGCAACACAGGGTTGTCAATTAATATAGAATTTGATAGATTTACTATCACTTCATTAATAGAATATGCTATCAACATAGCAATCTTATGTCTACATCTACGTGACAGAGAGAAAGCTCTCTGCGTTACTTGAAGTCCACTAATAAATCTATTAGTGTCAAAAAACAATAATTTGTCACTATGACAAAACTATGACAACATTTGTAAAATGTTATTTAATTTAAAAATCCGCTTGTTCTCATCTTCTGAGAAGCTATCTGAATAAGGAAAAGCACAAACCATGAACTTTCCTACATTTAACCCTAACAAGGTGTCAATACCAGCCATTATGTCCCTTTTGGTAATTCCAGTACTATTTCCCAAAAGCAAAACCATTGTAGAACAATTATCTATATTTGAATTTATAATTCTATTGATCATTTGTTTAAAACTTATATTATGGTAACAATGATTTGTAAAACTATGGCTAAGGTAATTTTGTAATATTTTTCCAAAGCCTGAACCTATTTCATCACTAAATAATATTGTTTTACATTCCTTTTCATTTTGTACACATGTCTTTTCAGGAAAAGCCAACATTGGTGTAGACAAGTCACCTTGTAGCTGGGGAGGTGGTGGGTAGTTGACACAGCTGCAAGAGGAATTAGTCAGAGACTCATACCTCTCTGCATTGTGCTTCACCAAGTCCAACAATTCCCCAGCCTCAATCAAGCGCTCACTCAATTGCTGTTGTGAAATTTCATATTTCTCAAAAATATTCTTCAGTAAACTCTCCTTGTATAATAAATCTTTTTGGAGGCACTGTGTATCTTTATCATACTTTTGCCTACAATTATCTAGCTCACCCATGCAGGTATTTAGTCTACTAGTTAGGTTAACACGTTCCTTTCTAAGAGAAATATTTAATTTTAGGAGATTTTGTTTTTTGATTGCTCTCCGTGAATGTTTCATAATTTTTTTGATTTTAATATATTTCTTTAATTTATTATGACTCATGACAATAGGACACAATGGTCTAGTGTCATCACCAGTCAAATCTATTATAAAATCTGGCTCACACACTGATTCCGACTGAATGCTGCCAACCAACTCACTAAATAAACTATTAGTGTTATTAAACTGCTCACTGACTCTAATAGACTCTGCGTTAGATAGTGCCTTATGGGCATCACACAATGCTTGTTCAAGTTCAGAAACACGGTTTAAAGTTAGTTCATATGTGTCATTGCACTTCTGGTATAATGCCGCTTGGTGTTTAAGTGCCCGGTGTTGTTCGGCTAAGTCAAGGTGCTGAATGTGTAGCTCAGCTAGCTCATTCTTGAGGAAGGCTCATTCTTGTGAAGGTGTTAAGGTGTGACCCTATTACTGAGACTCCGCGATCCGTCTGTCTGTCTGTCTGTCTGTCTGTCCGTCTGTTACCAGGCTGTATCTCGTGAACCGTGATAGCTAGACAGTTGAAATTTTCACAGATGATGTATTTCTGTTGCCACTATAACAACAAATACTAAAAACAGAATAAAATAAATATTTAAGTGGGGCCCCCATACAAAAAACCGAGATATTTTGCCTTTTTCTGCGATAATGGTACGGAACCCTACGTGCGCGAGTCCGACTCGCACTTGGCCAGTTTTTTACTTTTCTAAGGCATATATTATGTACTAGATGTTGCCTACGACTTCACCCACGTGAACTTTAGTTTATAAACACCGTCTTCACCTTCTTAGGGGTAATTGACTTATTTAATGTCCTACTGAAACTGGACTCGATAAAACTAAAGGCAAAATTGTTTGGAATGAGAGTAATCCGGAGTATAAAAACACTATCACCTGCTCTGCTCCCTCTTAAAATCTCTACTCCTATCACGTTTTGTTGTAAATTGATGACTTTTAATCTGGTACCGTTACAATGTTTTGGTGGGCTTTGATTTCTAAGGAGCATTATTGGCACGCCGACTTTTAAATTTATCTTATGGGCTGGCAGTCCAGAACCACTGAGTGCTTTTTGCTCGGCAAAAGAAATCGGTCCGCGAACAGTATGCAGAAGAAAGCGTAGGTAAAAGCATTCAGAGTTATTCGGATGCACATAATAAACCCTCCTAATAATGTGTTCTTTAAAAATACCTGGCACCATCTACAGCTGTTCCAAGTCTTCTGCGGTAAAAAATATTCTGTTGTTTATTATATATGAATAATATGATAGAACATTCGTTGTATAAAAGTGACTTAGCATGCATGTTTCGCAAAGTTCAAATATTGCGATTAGAGTGGTTCTTCTTGGGTTTTCTAAACGCTCCACCACATTATCAGTGTTGAAGTACACCCTTTGTCCACCTTCAAGATGTACGCCAAGATGGATAACGGGTGGATGTCTTTCGTGGATCGTAAAGAGCTAATATATCGGCCAGATTGAAACCTCGTAACTTCATCGTTATTATTGTTTGTGAACCCCAATGTTGATCAGCATAAGTTCAAGCCTATTTAATATGATTGATCATATAGATTGGAGCTCAACTTACATTGGTCCTATATCTCCGAAACAGACCATTTTTTTTAAAACTTTGTTTTGTTCACATAAACATCAATTATCATAATTTTATTTATCATAATATGTAGAGCAGTGGTGGCCCCAGTGGTATCGTCCGCGACTTACAAGTTGTAGGTCGTGGGTTCGAGTAAAGTGAAATAAACATTTTCGTTAGCCTTTTTGTTTGATCGGAGTCTAGTGACAAATCAACGACTTACGATCAGAAAGCGGTGCCTTCATTTCTACAACGTTGATCTGATCAACGGAAGAGAACATCAGGCAAGTTATAATGGCCGCATTATTTGTGACTTTCATTGTATCCTTGTGCACACTGACGCACAGCACCATTGCTTTACAGAACCCACTCTCTGATGAGTTTATCAATCGGATTAATTTAAAACAAAGCACTTGGACGGCCGGTAGAAAATTCCTATTGCACACATCTATGAAATATATCGAGTCACTATTGGGAACCTTGAAAGACGACAACTTCGCGAAACTGCCGAAATTGAAACATGACGTCCGACACATCGCGGTTCTTCCTAAGAACTTTGATCCGAGGGATAAATGGCCGAACTGTCCTTCTATAAACGAAATTAGAGACCAAGGCCCTTGTGCCAGTTGCTGGGCGTTTGGTGCTGTGGAAGCGATGACTGACCGATACTGTATATACTCAAACGAAACAAAACAGTTCCATTTTTCCGCCGAAGATCTTATAAGCTGTTGTGAGACTTGTGGTCTGGGGTGTACCTAAAATTGAGCCCTGGGGTACCCCCATTTTCACGTTCAAACCCGACGAATTGACTTAATGCTGATTGGCCTAACCCGTAATGTTCAAGTTTGAAAAGCAATGTTTCATGATTAACGCAATCAAACGCCTTCGTCAGATTGCAGAAGATACCTATGGCATCTTGTCCTTCCCCCCACGCATCAAAGATGTGTTTTAATAAGGTGACACTAGTGTCGGTTGTGCAACGTCCTTTGGTGAAACCATACTATTTATCGTATAGGATGTTATTCGTATTAAAATGAATGAGCATTTGATTTAGCATTATCTTTTCAAATACCTTGCTGAAAACCGGCAATACGGATACTGGTCTATAATTATTTGTGTCTTTACTGTCCCCAAATTTAAAAAGTGGTATAACCTTACTATGTTTTATAAGATCCGGGAAGACTCCTTGATCTACACACAAATTAATAATTAAAGCTAAGTACGGCGCTATAGTCTGAATAATGGAGGTACCAAACTTTGATGGACATTCCCCATAGATCTTCGGTCAGTTTGATCTTGATTTGCTTAAAAGCTTTTATTACTGTTATTGGGTTTATATGTGAAAAGTTAAACATAGTCGGGCAGGCTGAAACATTAGCGTTTAATAAACCAGAAGCGAGCGACGGCGAAGAATTTAAGGTTTCAGTAGTTTTAATTGGGGTGCTGGTAAAGAAATTTACAAATTCTTGAGCTACTTTTCTCAAGCGTGTAATCAGTATTTTTTTTGTTTCTGTTCGCTTCATTGTTTATAATTTTTGAAACCGTCTTAATTTTATTTTGTGCGAATTTAACCCTATTGCTAATGTATAAAGCCTTAGCTAGTTTACACGTATTTTTAAATATTCTTGAGCAAGTAGCAACATACTTATTAAAAGTTTCAGTTTTAATATAAGGCTTAAGGCCATACAGCTCGTAAAGTCTTTCCCTACTTTTCCTGAGTCCTTTAGTCGCCCAGTCACTGAATAATAACTTAGGGCATATAGTTTTAGTTTTCTTCTTAAAAGTATTATTGAACTCTGTTTGAACCACTGAGAAAACTTTTTATGTATAAAATATTACCGTCGTTCACTGTGAGGTCCTGATAACTTAACTTACTGATTAAAGTGCTGTTAAATTTATTTAATTTACCAGATGTTATTGGTCTGGATTGAATCTGCACTTGTTGTATTGGTATGTTGGACTCAAATGTTACCAGTAGCCCACTATGATCCGAAGGCAGACAATTCATAATGGCTTTGTCTAAGTAGTCGCAGCAACAAAAAACATTATCAATACATGTAGCAGTAGTCATAGTTGTTCGGGTTGGTTCCTCAAACACATGTGACAAATTAAATTATTTGAAGAGATTTAATAGTCTACTGCTATCTGAATTATTTTCTAAAATATTTATATTAAAGTCACCACAAATTATAACTAGTTTATTACCAGTTGCAAGTTTTGCCAAAAAATCTTCCATCACTGACCCAAATAAACAGTAGTTTTTATAATTGGGGGGTCTGTAAACGCACACTATAACATGCTTATCAAGCTCAACACAGGACAGTTCAACACTATGTTCAACTGATAGATCTACAATATCTGTACGAGGTTTTGATTTAATACCATTTTTAACCAATATAAGTGAACCTCCACGCAACATAATATTTCTGTTAAAACAACTGCATACAGTATAGTTTTCATAATTAATAAGCATTGCATAATCTTTCAGCAAAAGCTCAGTAAAACAAATAATTTCAAACATTGTCTTTTCTAAAAACAGTTCTATTTCCAATTGCTTTGCAGAAAAACCTTGAATATTTTGATGGAATAATTTCAAGGAATTCTGCATAACCCCTTTTTTAAATTATTTATTTATATTTATTTATATACACTTTATTGTACACCTTAATAAACAAGAAAAAAAGAAACTTAATACTATAATATACAATGGGCGGCCTTATCGCATTCCGCGATCTCTTCCAGGCAACCTGGAATGGACAGAAATTACCTGGACATGACATGGGGTTGTCAGTGGTGCGACAATAGCAACAATAAACATAAAATAGATACTCACTAGAAACAAAAATACCTACATATGTTAAATAATAGATACATAAATACATACATACTTAATATATAAGCAATGAAAATCAATGATGTACGACAATCAGCACATTATGTCAAAAACCAAAAGCACAATCACAGCGATAGGTAATGTTCTTTGATGAGTTTTTTAAATACAGGCAACGACTGAGCACGTTTTATTGAGTCAGGCAATGCATTCCACAGATGAGCAGCCTGGACAGTAAAAGATTTATCCATGAAAGTTGTGGAATGCATTGGCATTTTAAGTCGCAAGTTATCTGATGACCTTAGAGATTTCGTGTGAGAATCGCAGATAAACTGAAAACGATCCTTGAGGTAAAGAGGGGTGTAAGGAGTAAAGAGCACTTTAAACAAAAGATAAAGAATATGAGTATTCCGGTGAAGGCGAATTGGCAACCACTTGAGCTTTACACGAAATTCAGAAACATGGTCATATTTGCGCAAACCAAATATGAACCTTATACAAAAAATTAACTATGTGAGAGCAAGAAGGTACCTTCTTGTTGGTGGATGTACTCCTATTTCGTTATTAGTACCCTCCCTTGTCCTACAAACTAGTTTAAATTATAAATATTAATAGCAGAAGTGCTAACGTTATTAAAGTTATTGACCACCTGTAAATTAGTATTACTACTAACATCAACTACAATACATGACTTCGACATACTATTTATGTCTGAGTTTAAAGTAAAAGATAATAGCCTCGCTATTTGACGTCTTACCCTAATAGGCAGATACACTGTATTGCCTGTCGACTTTAATTTATCAACAAAAATGTTGATGTCAAAAAAAACTAATTTGTCGCTGTAATTGCTGACAAGGAAATGAACATGCTTATTCAGCATGTGAATATAATTATTTTGTCTACTAGACAATTTTTCCAAATATGGCAAAGCACACAATATGATTTTATTATAATTTAACTTTAACAACTCCGTTACACACTCATTGATGTCATTTTCTTTTACATCTAAACTGTTACCTATAAAGACAGTTACATGTACGGTACAGGTACGGTATAAAGTATAGTATGCAACTCTTGAATAAAACGGATTTATATCGAGGGCCATGAATCGCTCGCGTCGCTCTGCATTCTAACATTTGAATCACTCGCTGTGATTCAATCATTATGTTCAGTCGTTAGAATCCTTCACTTGCTCGTGATTCATCTATGGCCCTCGCTTTAAATCCGTCCTTTATTCACTAGTTGCATAATATACTATTATTGTAATATATTTCATTAAGCAAATTCATCGTTCCTGTGGGATAAAGACCACGTGAGTGAATCTGGGTAAAAGCTAGTCTAATCTAATTGAATAAAACATATGTTCGTCAGTCGTACGACAACAAAGGTGAAAACAAGCATTTAATTTATTCGAAACCACACAGTAACAAATGAATAACGAATAATTACTTTGGTAATTATTACAACAGATAGATGTTGCGATCAGTCCCTATTGCCGGCGCTTTCAGTGCCCTTGTTGATTTTAATTAAAATCATCGTCTATTCATTCATATATACCTTCTCGATAAATTTAGAATATAAATTGGACGTACAGCAGGTAAGTAAAAAGTCATTTCAGCAGGCAATTTTGAAAAGATTTTAAATTATGCAAATACTACTGAGATACAGTACAACTATTTTCTTAGTATCCCTCGGCAAACATCGTGTTTCGTCAGTTGTCGGATTTCTATCAGTTGCCCTTTATTTGCAATTGGTGCAGACCGAACTCTCTCAATCAACTTGGAAGTATATAGAGTTGTTAATACTCTTTTAACTTAATGTAATATATTTATATAAAAATAGAGCGTAAAAGCAGCAGCTGTATAAAAAGCAGCTTTAGCAGCTCGTCTCCCTGCTGCTAAATCTGCTATTTATGCAACTCTATATATTTCACACAGAAATCAAAACAAAACAACAATAAAGTACCTACTTAGTTCTGAATTCAAATTATTATGCAAGATAAATCTAATAATTGATGGACATGGTATGCACAGTAATAATTAAATTTAATGTTATTACACTGTAATATTTGTTTCCTTTGTGCATTATGTAGTTCGTGTTTGACTGTACAAATTCCAATAAACAAATATATAATAAACTAGCAGTCCCACGCGGCTTCACTCCCGTCAACTAGCTACCTACCTACCCTACATACATGAATGTTGCGTAACTTTAACCGCTTACGCAGAGCATGCAACGGAAGCTGTCAAAAGGGAATAATTTTGCCCGTATTTTTCGCAACATTTTTCATTTTTGCTCGGCTCTTATTGGTTGTAGCTTGATGTTATATAGCCTATAACCTTTCTCGATAAATGGACTATCCAACGAATTATTCAATTCCAATCAGTAGTTCCTGAGATTAGCGCGTTCAAACAAACAAAAAAACTCTTCAGCTTTATAATATTAGTATAGATTAGAATTCTAGCTATTCGTAGATGAAGCAAAAACTATATTTCCATTTTCATTATTCGTATAGTTTAACTTTTGTTCAGTTGTCAAACAGCAGTGAGAAACTACCCCCCGGATGCTGTATTTAAATTATCGATGTGGCACAAATTAAACACAAATCAAGTGACGCGATTGGCTGCAAAAAAATCAGTCCACTCTACAATCACTGCAGGCAAAAGATTTGTCACATTCATTTTGCGATAATTTTCATTCCAGATAACCTACATAACCACGTTACTAGCATAGCAAAAATCTGAAATTATTTTATGCGTTACAAGTTTATGTAAAGATTACAGGAAAAATAAAACGATGTCTCTAAATGGCACAGTTTTTCAAAAATCAAAATTAACAATAAAGATATAATAGTAAAGTTCTGTCCGCCTGTCCGCCTGTCCATCAATCTTACTTTTGAAGGGTTGTACTTAAAGTAACACATTCAAAATATTTATATATGATGGCACGGAACCCTCACAGTGCGCGAGTCCGACTCGCTCTTGACCGGTATTTTTTTGTGAAACAGGAATAATAATGGTATAATATGCGCTGATCGAAACACATAATAAAACTATGTGTATCAGCGTATACCTACACTTTATCAACGAAGAATTCATATAAAATAGCCAGTAAAGAAAATTCCCCTAGCATATTTGCTTGCACTTTAGTTGTAAGATCATTTTTAACATTCTAAAGAAAATTATTTGTTACATCGCAACACATTTTTAAATTGTTTTTTAATGTTAAATTTAAAGTATTCGACAGGCTTTAACTAAAATTCACAAGTAGAAAGAAGCGTTACATTTATCTGGTATTAGGAATGATTTTCTATTATTTTACTTAAGAAATGGATCAAACAAAAATGTACTTGAAAGAATGAAATGGTAAAATACTGTTTGATCAATATTTTATTGGACCCTTACTTTTTCAAGTTGTGTAATAAATGCTGCTGTTAAGGCTCTTGAGTGACATTCATGCTCCATGAACAGCCATCGATATAGCTAATTCATTTAATTCTTAGACGATAAAATTTTAATTTGTCGGTGAAAAAAGAGATGCTTTGAAATGATATAATTGGAAACGAATTTCGATGGAAAACTGCCTGCGATAAATAACATAGTTGACACTTGAAAAATAAATTTTGAAGATGGCCGTTTAATATCAAAATATCTTCGTTATTTATTTAATCACTTACCTATGTGGGTTCATCAATTAGTGCTAATTAACAGACCAAATCCCAAAACTCAGAAGAAATCAAAATAAATCAATAACGTCCCATTTCTGAATTAAGAATATAAAGTTGAGCATTTTTCAAACTACCTTATGGCATTAAATTGGGGTTTGATACGTTCTTAACTCAAAATAATCAATTTCGAAACTGGCTCTAAGAAAGAAGTCCAATGCAAGGGCAAATATACTACATAATTTTTGTTTTTTATAAAATAAAAACCGGCCGAGTGCGAGTCGGACTCGCGCACCGAGGGTTCCGTACAAACCTGTAGGTATATAAGTAAAAGTTCACCCATCACAACAATTAAGTTTATAATTATAAAAAAAAAATGTGATTTAATTAAAAATTAAGGTTTTCGGAATTTTGCCTTTATATGTGCTATAAATCATTGCTTCATGCCAAATTTCAAGATTCTAAGGTCGACTGGAGGAAGGTAGGTCTGATCTGGATTGAACCTATACTATAATTATAAGATTCTGCACTGAAACTGCGCTATGAAAGTCAATCGCGACCAACTCCACTGCAAGGAATGTATATTTATTATGCCAATTAAAATACGAATGTTCAAATTATTGGAAGTGTTTAAAATATGTACTTTTGGAATTTCTTTAGACTGCGATACTAAAATCCCATAAAACAACACATCTATAAATAGTCACTTCAGGTGTCGCACATTCAAATTCAAGTCCGTTCAGTGAGACGGTGCTACAAACACATATATATGTACCCAGTTATACTAACTGACACTGCGTACAATGGCCACATCGCGAGTTTTTGTTGTTGTTTTGCTGTGCACTGCGGCTGCCGTCACAGCCAAAGAACTCAACCCGCTGTCCGATGAATTCATTAATTTGATCAATTCTAAACAAAAATCTTGGAGGGCTGGCAGAAACTTCCCAGAAGATACACCGATTTCATACATCAAGAATCTAATGGGGGCCTTGAAAGACGAAAACTTTGCAAACTATCCAAATGTGGAACATGACGCCGAGCTGATTGCAAGTCTTCCAGAGAGCTTCGACCCTAAAGACAAATGGCCGAACTGTCCCTCCCTGGACGAAATAAGAGACCAAGGAGCATGCGGTAGCTGCTGGGCGTTCGGCGCTGTAGAAGCGATGACGACCGGTACTGTATTTACTCAAATGGAACACAACATTTTCATTTCTCTGCTCACGATCTTTTGACCTGTTGTCCGATATGTGGTAGAGGTTGCCACGGAGGTTTGACCTGGGCTGCATGGCGGTACTGGAGTGACACGGGCATCGTGTCAGGGGGTAACTATAACTCCAGCCAGGGCTGCAGACCTTACGAAATAGCTTCCTGCGCACATTACGTGCCTGGGAACTTGCCGCCCTGTGGCAAAAGAGTTGATACTCCGAAATGTGTAAAATCCTGTGAGTCAAACTACAACATTGATTATGATAAAGACAAGCGTCGCGGTAAGAACATGTATTCAGTATCTTCAGATGAAGAACAGATTAAAGCAGAACTGTTTAAGAGAGGACCTGTAGAGGTTGCCTTCACAGTATACGATGATTTTCTTAATTATAGAGAAGGGGTATACAAAAACACGGTGGGTGATGTGGTCGGTCGTCACGCTGTAAAGATGTTAGGTTGGGGTGTGGAAAATGGTCTGAAGTACTGGCTTGTTGCGAACTCTTGGAACTCTGATTGGGGTGATAAAGGTTACTTCAAAATTATACGTGGAGAAGACAACTGTGGTATAGAAAGCAGTATTGTAGCGGGTGAACCTCTTATAGAGTGAAATATTTATGTGTATGAATAATCACTTCATTTCAGAATCATATTGTTTTCTTATTAATTAATGTGTTTACAATAAACATTTTCAATCTGATAATATGATTATGCTTTATCCTGCGTATTTTACCCGTACTTATTTTTATTTCGACATTGTTCTTACCTTATAATATTGACATTATTATAGGATTTGGTCAAAAATACTGTTATTGGGTATATTTCATCATCGTTATTACCAGTTTCTCAGTTCAAAAATAAGCTGTTTCTACTTTAACTTCGAGCACATGGTGCGAAAGTCAGTCTGCGCCACCGCTCTTGTTAACTTTTCGTTAAAATTTCTTTAAAAAATTTCTTTCACTTTTAGAGTCCAGGGAATGAATCAAAGCTTTTATCGACTTACGCAACAAAACCCACAAAGATCTAAAACTGATGATTAAGAAATTAAGAATGCGTGAAGCGACGTGGAAACTTTTAGAAACCTGTCGTTAATGTTGAATAGTCTTGGATGGAAAACTAGTTTATTTTGTCCATTAATACAGATGATAACTTTATTGGCTTAAGTAAAACTAAAAATGAAGATCGAGTTAGCGAAGCGAGCGAATTTTAGCAATCCGAAACGATAGTTTGCATATTATGGTGGCAAGATCCGGTAAGGACGGATCTTCACCCATCGTTTAATCGATGAAAAGCATTTTATATCAAATTTGATAAGTTAAAAAATACAATTAAAAATTCAAAGGAATTTAAAATTAGTGTACGTTTACCTTAGTATTTCGGAACTGGGATACAATTAATGGTGGCATCTATGGCATAAAGAACTAAAGAAGGCCTTTCACAAAACATCCTATTTGCCGTTCGTTATGCGGTCTGTGGAACGAAGCGTACGCAACATCAAAATAAAACTTTATACGGAACTAAACCAGAATAACTGATGTCACTGTATTAAAAACTAAAAATGGAAGTGAACAGGACGTATCATTAGGAGCTAAAAATCCAAAAGGTCTACTAGGGACGTAACAGAGTGGTGCCTAAGACAACATAAAAGAAAGAACGGGAGACAGTGTCGTAGATGGGGGGGGGTGAATAATCCCGGTTTCAGTTTACCTTAATATTTCAGAATTGGTATATAATAACTATAGCGTCTATGACAAAAAATAAGAACTTAAGACGCCAATTCAGAATACCTTAGTTTCATTGCTGTTTGTTATTCGGTTTATCTTAACTCATCGAATAGTGCCAGTGTATGTATGCATGAAATGTTCATGCTTACTGCACTACCACGGGGAGATAGTACAGTTATGTGGGACTCTAATCCACTAAAACTCCACGATGTCCTCCTGTGCTACTTATGGCGGGAACACGGGCACGCTTTAGTACTCACCGCGAACCCGCTGTGGCTGTGCACCAGAACACACTGTACGCCGTGACCACCCCAGGGACCAAATCAGCACATGGGCGCCAGATGACCCCGTGTCCCCTTTATTTATTTATTTCTCTCCAACCCTTAGCCACGACGTATGGGGGACCCCATACGACATTGCAGCCCGCCTAGTTGCGATGACACCCAGCCGGCACCGCAACCTACTTGTTGGCTGTTACGTCGTCGGCTTATCGGCAAAAGCCCTGACGAGCGGTCTCTCCTCAGGTTCCTCTTCGCTTCACCGTGGGTTTCTTCACATTGCTGTTTGTTACGTCTTGGTTTACCTTAACTCATCGAAACCATTTTTGACTTTTTAATTAATTATGGGCAGGCATTTTTCAGACAACCCACTTGAGATTTTTTTTAACCTAGTAAAGGACCATGGGCAAAAATGTATGGCCTCCGTCCCCACCCACCAACACATATGGAACTGATGCCAATATGTTCCTAAAGTATCCATTATTTGATTTTAATCCTTTTTTTTACATAAATCCATGGGATTATATTAATAAAAAAACAATTTTAATTATTAATTAAACTATATTTTCATTTTACACTTGTAATTATTTTAACATTATGGTTATATTACAGTACAAAACATGATTAATTAGTAATTATACAAAATAAATAAAATGTATTTCAACTTTTATATTCTTACAGTGCTCATAGTAGGCAAATAAAAATGTCGAGTTCATTATTATTGCTCGTCTATTATAATACTGTTTAGCAGCTGCGCTGGCTGATTAAAATTTATATTAGTACCTGTAAAATATGCACATTTATCAATATTAATAGTTGACTCGCCAACGCGGTGGTGCGTCCGACAGTCCGATAACGACTGATCGCCCCACCACTCGGACCGGTATTTATAACCGAGCAGCGTGTGCGCACGAGGCAGCTTTACAACACTGTTATCGGCTTGTAGCGCGATCTATTGATATCTACATACACTACATCCCTTCCTTGTTTTTAAACAGTTGGATGTAACCAGAATTATTAATAAGACATTTACCATATTCTAATTTTTATTATTGGCATCTCTGGCATAACAAAATGACAGCACAATAATTTAAAAATCATTTACTGGTTTAATTTAGTGTTTCCTTTTACCCTTCCTCTTCTTCTATTCCATTTTCTGATTCCCATCTCGGGCCTACTGATGAAGGTTCCCCCTCTCCATCCAATTTCTCTAACGTTAGTTGAGAATTCATGGTATTAATTAGTTACCTGGTACCAATACTGGGGAACACCGCTCAAACTTTTTGCTGACTACTTAGACGAACGATCTCAATATGTTAAAATAGACGATATTACTAGCGATGAGCAAAAAAATACTGGTTATGGTGTTCCTCAGGGAAGCATTCTGGGCCCAACCCTATTCCTGATTTACATTAACGATCTGTGTGATTTAGATATTAAACAAGGAAAACTCATATCTTATGCCGACGACACGGCGTTAATCTTTACCGCAAAAACCAGTAAAGAATTGTACGAATTCGCTCAACAAGGTTTCAATACTGTGGCTAATTGGCTACAAAGCAATTTACTAACACTAAATGCTGACAAGACAAAATATATTCACTTCTCCATGCGCAAGCCTCAATTTAACATTACTAACTCTCATCTGTATGCCCATAAATGTGGATTCCACCCAGTTAGCATGTGTAATTGTCCTTTTATCCTGAAAACAGGCAACATAAAATATCTCGGGGTTATTATAGATGAAAAACTCTCCTTTAGACCCCATATTGATAACCTAGTTAATAGAGTGCGCAAATTAATTTATGTTTTTAAAAAGTTGAGAACGATTGCAGATTCAAAATTGATCAAACAAGTCTATTTGGCCTTAGGTCAATCTGTAATCCAATACTGTATCACCTCATGGGGTGGAGCACCAAAAACGCATCTACTGCCTCTTGAAAGGGCTCAGAGAGCAATTTTAAAAGTAGCCAATTGCCACCCTTTTCTCTACCCCACTGATCTGCTTTACAAATCCTGCAACGTGCTGACTGTTCGCCAGCTTTTCATTATGCACTTAGTATTAAAACAACACACCATGCTTTCCTACAACGCCGAATACATAAATAATAAGAGACGAAATGATATTGTCTGCGATTCTAATGCATCCTCAAAATATGTCTTTGTAAATAGATTCTTTATATTCTTAGGTCCATTTCTGTACAATAGATTAAATAGAAAATTAAGTATCTATAAATTAAATTATTTTAGCTGTAAAAAGACTATTCTTGAACATCTACTTGGCTTATCTTACGGAGAGACAGAAGATCTCCTGACTGTAACAAAATAATAATTTTGCTTTGTCTTTAATTTAAGTATTCATATACAAGATATACCATTGTTAATTTATTATTATTATAAGTTTTAAGTACTTTATAGTCTGAAACACAGGTTCAACCTAGTTCAGGCAAATAAGCAACTGTCTTCTTTTATATTTTTAAGATATTTTTATTGTAAAATGTGCCTTATGTTATAAATAAACGATATTATTATTATTATATAATACACGAATCGTCTCGCGCGCAAGCCCTACGACTTTGACCCTCCCGAACAAGCCGGCCTCCGAACAGGCTCCAGCACCGTAAGCCAACCTGCCTTTCCGCTCAGCGTCTGTGGACCACATGAAAGTCCTCAACTTGATCGAGACTTGGGCTGCACTGCAGTCCCTCCAACGGCGCCAAATCGACCACCGGTACATCGAGGTAACGAAGCGCGGGCACAAAAACACCACTACGCTAGTCCGACCTTGCGACCTCCTCTCCTCTTGAGGGCTCCGGCATCCATCCCTCCGCAGCGAGGTGTGGGACAGGGAGACGCCATCTCCGAAACCGTCCACCGCTGCTCTGGAGGACGCCTTCAAGGTTCCGTTCCGAAGAGGGCCAGGCATCGACGTCAACGGCGAGCACATCGCTCACCTTCGGTTCACCGATGATATAGCTGTCATGGCTAAGACCATGGAGGTCTCCAGTACAACGCTCGATTACCTCAGTAGAGCTTCCGAAAGAGTGGGTCCAAAAATTTAAATGGATAAACCAAAGTGATGTTAAACGCCCATGTCGCGCCCACTCTCGTCAAGATCGGAGACTTCACATCCGCAGCAGTGGACAACCATGCCTACCTGGGACTTATAGTCCAGCTAGGCAGGTCCAACCTCAAGAGAAGTCAAACGTCGAATCTCACTCAGCCAGGCAGTGTCCGGGAAGCTGCGCGGCATCCTCTCGTCCAGGTTGGACGGGGACGGCTACGCTTTCTTTTGCTCTGGGGATTCCAATCCAGCGCTTGCTTCGGTATGTGATCAGAATCCCTTCGTAGCTTGTGGCCAATCGAACTCCATTTGCGACGCTTGATCTGGCGGTCGATCGGGCTCTCGTGGCATTGCTCCAACAGCTCTACGTTGGTGATGGTCTCGGGCCAGTAAATGAAGAGTATGTGACAAAGACAGCGGTTTACGACGACTTGGATCTGGCTAGAGATGTCTTTTGTGACCTTCCACGTTTCGCACCCGTAAAGCAGCACGGATTTGAGTTAAGAAGATTCGAGTTTAATCCTTCGGGTCAATTGCCGCAATTGCCAAACAGGTCTCAGCTGCGCGAAGGTAGCTGATAGTGCATTAATGATCCTTGATGCGATGTCCTCATCACTACCTCCAGTTTCTGACACGACGCTCCCGAGGTAAGTGAATTTCATCACAATCAGCAACGGTAAAGTATTATTCACACCAGATCTCATCTCTTGAGTCTTCCGGGTGTGAACAGTATGTACATAAAAAGTACCATTACTGCTGACATCTTTTGTTTTTTTTTTATATCTGTCAATTTAATGACCAGTAGGCATAATCTACTGTTATTTCTATCATTCTCTGGTGACTGTCAATTTAATAACCAGTAGTTATAATCTACTGCTATTTCTGTCATTCTCTGATGACTGTCAATTTAATAACCAGTAGTTTTTTTTTTTTTTTTTTTTTTTTATCTTTATTTAAGGGGACTCGGTCAACAATGACGATGTCGCCCCGTAATTCTAATTATAAATATAACATTTATAGCTAACTACATCTTAACTCCCTATTATCTTATCTATATTAAACTATGGAGTGGAAGCAGAGCCCAGCTGTTGCTGGGTGGTGTTTCCACTCCTTAAATGGCACATGTATAATGTATACAACTTCCCGGCCCCTTCCGAAAAAGGGAACGCTAAGAAGCTGCTACATAACCCTATATTGTACTGAGTATCTTGAAGTGCCTGTCGCCGCTGAGCCTCATTCCGGACACATTCGAGCAAAACATGGTGAACATCCTCGATCACGTTACACTCCGTGCAGTTAGGTGAGTCCGTTTTACCCATTAAGTGCGCAAATTTATTTGATGGAATGTGTCCGGACCGAAGTCTCAGCAGTGTCACAATATATTGTCTATGGGCTTCCATTTCCTGGAACCATGGGCAACGAAAAGGTCCTGCCTGTATAGTCCTGTACCATATGCCTTTGGTGAGCGATCTCTCATCAAAATATTCCTGCCATAAGTCTTTACAAATCTTTTTGACTGTCTGAACCTGATCTGTGTGTAATGGTAAACAAGTGTATGTGATCCCTTCCGATAAAGCTAACTTTGCTGCCTGATCCGCTTTTTCATTGCCCATGTTGCCAATATGGGATGGAATCCACTGCAGAATTATAGTCTTATTAGCCATACGCAACTCTAAAATGGTTTGGAGGCAAAGGCTATCGGGGAACCTCGAGAATTCGAGGGTAGTCGAGCCATATGCAATAAAGCACTCTTAGAGTCAGTTAAAACCAGAATATGCTGGGTATCAAGAGTTAACGCGTAAGACAGGGCTTCGGAAATCGCTATCAGCTCGCAGTACATTACAGCAATATTAGCCTTAATTTTAAATCTAAACGTATTATTTAATTGTGGATCGAATACAGCCGCTCCTGCATACTGTGCATCTTTAGCTCCGTCTGTATACAGTTGATAGAACGAACCGTAGTTATCATTCAAGTATTTGACACATTTTTGTCTTAAATCCAATACATTCATTGATCTCTTTGGAATGCGTACACAAGGGATATCGTAAGAGATGTTCTTTGATAAGTCAATACTGGATAGCCATGTATTCAACGAGAATACACCCAATATGGAACTAGAATAAATAGGTAAATTTTGGCTTTGTCTATGCGTGTCTACCAATAATGGAGTCTTTTTGTTTCTCCAGTACTGACCCTCACACAGTTTTGACAATTCACCAATCATACCTATAGTAACATTATCCTTTACAGACCTAGATTTAAGCCAGAATTTTCCTGCCAAATATCTTCTTCGAATGGGTAGCGGCTGTAAGCATAGTTCGTTCTCCATGACATGGATTGGCGTGCTCCTAATGAAGCCCCCAATAATCCTCATACATATATTTTGGATTCCGTCAAGTTTATTCAATTGACTGTTAGCGTAATTACCAAAAAGAAAACTACAATAATCAAACCTACTTCGGATCATTGAGATATACAGACGTCGCAAATGTTTCGGGTGGACACCCCATTTCGATCCAGCTAGAACTTTAAATATGTTTAATAATCTGGAACACTTTTCCCGTAATTCGTCAATATGTCTTTTCCACTTCAAAGATTTGTCTAGCCACATACCTAGATATTTCACATGATCTACCTGTTGTATACTATGATTGTTAATATTTACCGAAAGTATTTTCCTATTTCTGCCCCTGCTGAATAAAATTATTTTTGTTTTACTAAACGAGATCTGTAACCCTACTTCTTCTATCAAACACTGAAATAATTGTAACGAATTTTGGATATTGGTAACGGAGTCTGAAAGATTTTTCCTAGTTGTATATAATACGAAGTCGTCTGCATATTGTGACACAAACACATCAACTATATTATGACAAATCTTTGAAGTGGCTGCATTAAATAATAGTGGGGACAGCGGATCGCCCTGTGCAAGGCCTGTCCCAGTGGTCCTCACAGCTGTGCTACTATCATTAATTTGAACTGATAGATGTCTGTCATGTAAAAATTCCCATAAGTATTTGCACAACACCGCTCCCACACCCAACCCGTCTAACATTTTTAGCAGGGCCACTAAGTTAATATTGTTAAAAGCGCTATCAATGTCAACAAAACATCCCAAAGTGCTAAAGCCCTTCGAAAATCCTTCCTGAATGCGCGATACTAATCTAGCCAAGTTATCAGCACAAGAACTCGTTCTCCTAAATCCGGTTGTTTCATGTGAAAAACAGTTATTTTTTTCAAGAAACCATTCAAGTCTACGATTTAGGATTGTGTGTAAGACTTTACAAGGACATGACAATAAAGCAATTGGTCTGATACCCGATACAGAGCCAGCATCCCGACCAGGTTTTGGTATGGGCACTATTTTGACCTCTCTCCATTGATTCGGGACAAAACCCGAAAGTAGAAATCTATTGTACAGTGAAACTAGAACTATTTTTCCTACTTCTGGTAAGTGCTTTATCATGGAGTAGGAAATACTATCTCCACCGGGAGCGGTATCAGTCTGTTTAATACAGTTATTAAGCTCTTGGATCGAAATTGGGCTGCTCAATTGCTCATTTTCTGAAATGAAATTAGGTGAAGGAGGGCTCACGTAATCTGGTGTTAAACTATGTAGTAAATGATCCGTTTGCTCCTGATCCACGGCACTCCTTGCTGTCTTATAGCCTTTGAGCCACTTCATTCGTCTGTATACTTCAGCTGCTGACATTGTGTTGTCTATGCTATCACAGAAGTTTCTAAACGAGTTAAACTTACTATTCCGAATCAATCTTTGGGTATGACTCGTTTTTCTCTGAACTTTGTCTAAATTCTGTGGCGTAGGGTTCTTCCTGAATTCGGCTAAGGCCAAACGTCGCTCAGCAACTATGCGTGATAAGTCCTGGCCCCAATATGGTTTAGGTTTAAACATCTGTTGCCGAATTGGGTTATCACAAATTTTTATTTTAGGTATGCTTTGATCCGCTGCAGCATTTAGGGCTTCAATAAAATTGTCATACGCTATTTGGTTATCAGTATGTATGTCTAAAACATTTAATTTTTCATTTATAATCTGTTTATACTTTGTCCAATTTGCCTTTTTATAATTTCTTTTAATTTTGTACGTGTTTATATTATTAATTTCTGTTTTAATCTTTAGAACTAAGTGATCGCTCCCTAAGTTCTCGTTCATAACTTGCCAACTAAACTTCATTGCCAAATCCAGGGATGCTACGGTCAGATCAGGAGAGGTACTTTGTAGCACACCATTAACCAGTTTAACACGTGTAGAAGTGCTATCATTAAGAGGAATGTAATTGTTTTCGAATATGGCGTCGAACAGCTGCATACCTCTTGCGTCCGTCTTAGATGACCAGTTTGTATGGTGTCCATTGAAGTCTCTGGCTATAAGTGTTCTTTCTTGCTTCAGAGAAAAGATCTGGTCCCAGTCTCTTTTACTAGAGTATACTGAAGAAGGACAATAAACGGTAATCACGTTTTCTAAATGTTCGCAATTAGATATCTTTACATGTAACAGCTGAATACCTGGATTGTTAATATTGCTATTACAACGACTTGCTCTAAGGGACCAATGAGTTAATATTGCGACGCCGCCATATCCGTCATAACGGTCTTCTCTGAAAATGTTAAAACCGTTTACGCGAAAACTGCTTTCAGGATCAAACCACGTTTCATTAATTATTGCGATGTGCACTTTTTCCTGGTTTAATAACGCTTCGAACTCAATTGCTTTAGGCCGAAGGCTTTGAGCATTCCATTGCAGGATATTGATCATTGTGGGTCTGTTAGTTCGTTGATCCATTGTTTAAAGTTAGTAAGGACTGGAACTTCTAAAATGTACTTCATGATAATAGATTTAATCCATTCAAACAGTATACATGCACAGCCTTTTGTTTTATTCTCCCATGATGTCTCCGTATCCAAATTTTTTTCTTTTAATTGGCTCCATAACCCTCTAATATTCGATCTTCTGAATTTTGAACGGTTCCCTCTATAATTGTCTTCTGAATTTTTACTTTTTATATCACTGTCTGATTCTTGAGAACTATCTCCTGCTATGTCTGCCGAACTATGACTTGGAAAAGGGGGAAGAGGGGTATCCCTCCTGTCTTTATGTTTCTTCTTTTTCTTCGTATTTTTGTTACCTTCATTGCTTTTCACTATGTCAGCGTAGGTATTCTTGCTTTCAGAGGAACGAGCTATGGTGCGGCCTTCACTGGATTTCTGTATCTCTTCTCTTAGTATATATTGATACTCTCCTCTAGATGTAGGTTCCACTATAGGATGCTCTGGAGGGACATACATGGTAAGAGCTCGCTTATAGCTACAATTGAATTCAGCCATCAGGTCTCTGATTTTTTTTTCTTTAATGTATACAGGACACTTTTTTGCCAAGGTCATGTGATTGCCAGCACAATTATTACATTTGTAATCTACTGTATCGCAATTAGGATGATATCTACCGCACTTTGGACATATCACCTTATTGGATGGGCAAAATTTTATTGTGTGACCAAATCGCCAACACCGCGCACACTGCGTCACTGGATATTTATAGGGGGTAACTTCTGCTCTTGTGTTAAATATATGTATGTATGAGGGCAACGACGACCCTATGAAACATATGCGAACTGCCTCCGATGGCTCCCATCGAGCATCTAAACTACTCCTGCGCTTTAGCCTTTTCACTCCTATTATCTGGATATCACTCTTCAAACCTTCCATTATTTCTTCTTCAGATAAATCCAGGTCAATATATTTCACCACCCCATAAGACTGAGTTGTTTCCAAAGTTCTTTGACATTTATAACCCTCCTTCTTAAAATATTGCGAGTTAATCAATTGATCACAACTATCTTCATTATTAAATACTATCAGTACTTTGTGAGGGTTAACATATTTTATTCGTGTGATATCACCTATGTTCTCAGATTTAAAGATCTTTGCCAATTTAAATTGCTTCGGAAGTACGCTTGTCGATGAAATGCATACTTCGATTCTGTCCTCTGCTATTCTGATTGTATCATCTATCTCACTCCCTCTAGCATACCTTTTACCTCTTCTGCTGACTGTTGTCCAAATCTCGTCCTCGCTTATTTCTCGGTTCCTCTTATTATTTAATACATCTGTTGTCAAATGTTGTTGAGACACACCACTAGACATGTCTACCTCCTGATTATCTCTCGCTTGATTTAATTCTTCCATACTACTTGTCAACTCACTGTTTTTCCTAGTCGTACTACTCATATTATCACAATCGTTAAAAGCTGTATCATCTAACTCATCGCTAGCCATTCTTAAACAACATCGTAATGAGTTTAAAAAGTATAAAAGATAACACTCGGGCCGTAGTCGGGTGCTTCAAACCGGTTTAGCGTCGAGCGAAAAGCGCGTCCAACGATATACAGCGCCCGCGCGCAACTATAACCAGTAGTTATAATCTACTGCTATTTCTGTCATTCTCTGATGACTGTCAATTTAATGACCAGTAGTTATAATCTACTGCTATTTCTGTCATTCTCTGATGACTGTCAATTTAATGACCAGTAATTATAATCTACTGCTATTTCTGTTATTCTCTGATGACTGTCAATTTAATGACCAGTAGGTATAATCTACTGCTATTACTGTCATTCTCTGATGACTGTCAATTTAATGACCAGTAGTTATAATCTACTGCCTGTCAATTTAATGACCAGTAGATATATTCTACTGCCTGTCAATTTAATGACCAGTAGGTATAATCTACTGCCTGTCAATTTAATGACCAGTAGGTATATTCTACTGCATTTGTGTGCTCTTTGATTTATTAATTTAGAACTAATCATGTAGCACAAATCAAATAACTAATCATGAGGTCAAGGGTTCGACTCCCAGGTCGAGCAGTGTCACTCGGTTTCTCCATCAGGAACCTCCCAATAATACACCATAAGCGTGATGTTATGTTATGCCAGTATTTGCCACCTAGGCTCACAGTTGCCACAATGGCCAACTAGGCTACTCTTAACCAAACTTGATTATTGGGTTCGTGAAAATAGGGAAATTTTAGAATTCTAGCTTTATTCCAACCAAATCTTAAGTTTTAACTAACTTTAACCACAATCGTACCAAAGAAACTTTAAAACTCTACTGCAGTAAAACTGCCAAGCCAACAGGAACCCTCGAGTAAAGCCTCTAACGCCTCGGCTATCTAGCCGACCAGCAATCGCATTGCCCTCACACAACGGTCTATCTAGACCCAACGCAATATTGCGCACCTACGGATTACTTGTGTTGCCTCAAAATATACCAATTTACGGCCACGACTACGCTTAACCACTGGTACGGTCGAACACACATTACGGCCGATAGACTGAATTACCTAACCTTCTACAGCTTGCTCATCAATCATTATTATCGAAATCAACATCGACTGGAACGTGAGTACCCACTATCATCTTCCTAAACCTATCGTGTGTATACTTCTAAGTTCTAAGCGTACACATTTAAAGCTTTCAGTGTATAACGATCACCGATAGCGAAAGGTTCCTCTAAGCCTTAGTAGTAATTGATCAGAACCCGTATCAGCATAGATAATATACGACGCTCATGGCACGACTGCCGCAGCAGCTAGTGAAACTTATGCCACCCATATCGTCATTATCTCAAGTGACCAACACGATGTGTGTCAGTTCACATAGAGTCTACGACTTCTAGGTTATTACAAAAACAATACAACGATAGTCTCCTTTGAGACCCATGTCCCGGCTACATCACCAGCTGCCCATCGCCCCCTGAACAACTCACAAGTGAATTGCAGGTAAGACTACAGACAAGTGCGCACAGTGCGACCTAATAGCCACGGTATGTGTTCTTCTGCTTGGTGGAGGAACTCCCCTCACTGTTTTCTACGTTTAACTCGTTAGGAGCACTACTTAGAGGCATCCTTTGTATGCCTCGTGAGCGTACTTATTCGTTCTATTACTATTTAAAGATTTCAAAGGATAGCGATCGCGGGATCTAATACTATCATAATGTTACTTTGAAACTAAGCAAGTGAAATAAGATCTGAAGATAAAAATCGATTGATCGATCGATCGAGATTGTTGTAAATCGTTCCGAGACATAAGATCTGTTCTGAATACATGTACTTGACCAATGGCCAGTATTGGTTAAAGCAGCTATAATACTAACTCGCTCAAACACTTAAAATGACAGTTGTGCAGTCCTTCACAAGGGATATCTCATCCTTACTGAACAAAATTTTGAATCAATTACCGTCAATAATAAATTCATTATGTACTGGCTTTGTACTAAATATGTCTCAATTACCTAGTGATAGTGCTTCGTATAAATACAACCAATGCAATGATCAAACACAATTAACTAAAAAATTATCATTTTATTTGGAATTATCATTTTTCTTGAATGAAGTACGGCATTGTTACTATATCGCTCTAACGTCCAAACAAAAATAATCAGCTAAGGTTAGCTAATGGCCTACAGTGATATTCTTCAACAACACTAAAAATTGACCAGTGATAGCCAATATGGATTATGACCTAACATGACCCATACTGGATACAAAACCAGAAGTTTGAACAATAACCACTTGTCCTGAGCCATAACAAAATGAATACGACTCACCAGATTGGCATAAAGATTCGTGTGTATGGATCCACACATCCACACGCTCCTCCTTGACCTGTCCAGCTCCTTGGTTGTTGCTCCGCTCCGGACTGGTTTTTCATTATTCGAGATTCTGAGGGTAGTCGCAGAAAACTCTTCTTAAATTAGTCCCACATTGTCTGCCATGTAGACGCGAAGCTGAAGGACTTACTTCTACTGCATTCAGTTTTGGTGGGACCATAACAATACGACGCCGACGGTGTAGTGTGCCACCAGTGTGCACAGTGTGTGTTTTACGAGATGGAATTCCACAGCACTACTCAGCAAGTGCACTACTTATCGTATACATTTGATGCACTTCAAAAACGAACCGCCACTGATTTTAACTGTCACCGTCATTCCACACTTTTCTTTTTCTTCAATTTTTTTTTTTTAATGGTATTATAACAAAGTCTTCATGTTCCTTTTAGTGAAAAACAGCTTTATTTATTATTTTATTCACTCTACGGTTTTCTCCTCGTCGCCAATGTAAAATATGCACATTTATCAATATTAATAGTTGACTCGCCAACGCACCACCGCACAGGCCGACAGTCCGATAACGACTGATCGCCCTACCACTCGGACCGGTATTTATAACCGAGCAGCGTGTGCGCACGAGGCAGCTTTACAACACTGTTATCGGCTTGTAGCGCGATCTATTGATATCTACATACACTACAGTACCTATTCCCATGTACCATATAATTGATATGACATGAGCACAACTTCCAAAAGAGCGACTGCCTGTCAAGCAGTTACAGTAATAGTGTGCAATAGCATGTCTGTTATTAATATTCCCATCAATTAGTATACACAAATAATATATGCGTGATGATTGTATTCGCGCTCTTACCAGCCACGCATTATTTATCATAATATTTGTTTTATGCTAATTATTGTAGTTATCACAATGTCCTTTATCGTGCAAGAGTCAATCAGTCCAGTAAACAAGCAGAGGTCGTAGTTGTAAAGCAAATCCGATACTTAACACAGTGTTAACTTAACCGACGGTCTGCTAAAAAGATAAAGTCGCAAGCGCAAGAGCGCGGGTCAGGGGGTGGGGTATTTTGTAACCGCTTATCTTTACGTGCATGGTACCGCCCTTTTGCACTAATCTATTCATTAGTAGTATAAATAAGTAGGTATTTTACAATTACTCGTCAATAATACGTAAACGAAATATTTGTAAGAACATTAGATACCATGAGAACCCCGTGCGTTTGGGCAACGTCCCCATAGTAACAAATTATCATCTTGCTCTTGATATATCTTGACAAGATTATATCAATTAAGCTACATTTCATTTTTGTTGATGGGTGGAGACGAATCCGCCCATGGTCCTTTGATTTAAGATTATTTTCATAAACAGATGGGTGAAGATTGCTCCTTACTCGGCTCGAGCTTAGGCCAATGATCCCGCTGACAGTAGTAGTAGTAGTAGTAGTAGTAGGGACTCCCTTTTCCGCACTTAGGACTCCCATTTGGTCCGTTGTGCGTGGGGGTGCTGGCTAACATAGCCAGCCTAGCTCCGCCCAAAAGCACAGAAGCTTCCTGGGAGCTTCACAGGCTTCACGGAGCGACCTCACTGTTCCGAGGATTTCTTCGCGTTGAGATGCCACGGCCTCGCATTCCAGGATTACGTGGGCGGATGATTCTTCGGCGTTAAAACAGCCCCTGCAAAGTGGGCTGGCCGTGGCTCCTATGTTGAATAAATGTTTGTTAAGAAGGGTGTGGCCCGTTATTGTCCCTATAATTATTTTGAGGTTATTTCTACTCAGGCCGAGGTGATTTTTAGTTAGACGCGGGTGAACTTTTGGCAAAGCCATTTTTGACTGTCTGCAGTCTGTTGCCCGTGACCATCTGTTGTTGTGTAGTTCTGTTGATCTTTGACGAATCCACGCACGAAATTGCGAGAAAGGCAAGGGGATAAGTGGGTACGGGCCTAGCACTAACATCTCGGAGCCCCTTCTCGCAAGTTCATCCGCGGCATCATTGCCTAGGGATCCACTATGCCCCCTGATCCACTGGAGGGTGATTCGATTGGATTTCGGTATACTCTCCAGGGCGAGGGCCACCTCACCTCAAAGATTAGTTTGTTGTTAGTCAGTTTGTTTTCTAAAGCTTTGAGCACAGCCAGATAGGAATCTGATTCCGTAGTTCTGATCCCGCTGACATTTGTAGGTATTTGACAGCCGTTACGGATACTCAGAAGTCAGAAGAATTGACACCAGTCTTATCAAGGGGCACCATTTTACCCAGTTACTGGAGTTGTAGAGGTCAGATAGGCGATTCATATAAAATTTTGCTATTTGAATATTGTTTTTTTGCTATTTGAATTTTGCTTGACCAGATGGGTCAAGTCTAACTGAGAGCCGCTAGGCAGATTAATAATATATATTTAAATAAATAAAGAGATTCCATAACCAGACAAAACGTAAAAGCTGCCTTACATTGGTTCCCTTACTCAACACACATTGGCTGGTAGTTACTACTTGTTCTTCCCCTTGTCACTAGACGGCGTTTTCGTATCTTGTAATAATATTTTTCAATCGTCCTTTTTAAAGGTTATATATTTATTTATTTATTTTGGGAAAACAAACAGTTACACAAAAAAAATACAAAAGATAAAAATTAAAAAACTAACAAAAGTAACATATGTGTAACCCACAACGTTATCCACATCTTAATTATATAATATTACCAATGCCCACGACTGAGGCTGAGAGTAACATAAATAAACAAAGTCAAATGATCAAAATTGAATAACTAAAAAAAAAACATTTAAAAAAAAATTGAGACAAAATCCAAAAAAATCTTAATAAAATTCAAAGTAAATTATAATGCAGCAAATAATTAAAAATCATAAAGTAGGTACTTATTTAAAGTTTCAAAAGTAATTAAATTCATAAAATATTTAAAATTAAAAATAACTAAAATGTCAAAAGTAATTAAAATTCAAAAATTAGTTAAATCTAAAAAGTAATTAAAGTTCAAATACAATTTAAATGTCAAACATAAAATCTAAAGTTTCAATAAGAAAAAATAAAATAGGCGATAAAAATTTAAAAAATATCAAAAATAATTAAAATTCAATCAATAATAACAACAATAAACATTGAACCACATTAATACAAAAACAATAAAAAAATAAATTCAATCAAATTAGCTAAAACTACAGCTCTTGTTTCACTTATCTGAGCCACTAACTAAGTTGATCAAGGAGATATATATTATAGGTTATATACTTGGGATCGATTGTGTGTAATTGTGGCCCATGTTAATTATGTTATTATTTTCCAATTATTAATACGACACAATTGGCAATATAATGTTTTATTTCCATGTTAAATAATACACCTAATTTGTCTTTGTATCGTTTTAATCTTCTAAACATATAAAAGAAGAAAGTGACAGACTGACTGACTCACTCACTGACCATCAACGCACAGGCTAAACGGCTGAAGCTTCAATCATGAAACTTGGCACGTAGGTTCCTTTGGTAGTGTAGGTGAGCACTAAGAAAGGATTTTTGGAAATTCCACCCCTAAGGGCGTGAAATAGGGGATGAAAGTTTGTATGAAAATCCATCAGTTTTAAAGTCGGCATCCTCATATTTTGGGTTTAGGCTGAAGATTAAAAAATAATTTACACGTATTGTACTGAAAAAATGGGGCATTATTGATCCATCCCAAACACGGTGCCAGTGTTAAGTAATACAGTTTCAAATTTTTTATATATTTACGCGGAGCGGGGCTGCGGGGGGGGCGGCGGTAGATGAGAAACAGAGCAGTGAGGAGGAGAAGGGGAGCGGGGAGGCGGAGCGGGAAAAAACGGAGACGAGAAACGAGTGCAACTGATCTCGGCGTATGAAAAAATCGCTCCGCTATCCAACTCCGCATTTCTTTCTTTCTCCGCTCCGCTACCTAGCTCCACTCCGCTGCTTCGCTCTGCTGCTAAGCTCCGCTCAAGTGGACAGACAGCCTCGACGTTTCTTAAATCTAAACTACAATTATAAAAAGTAAAACTGTTTGATAAATACATAACCTGGATGAGAAAGCGACAGTATCGGTAAGTGACCTAGGCTATTTTATTTTATATAATACTAGCTGACCCGGCAAACTTTGTTTTGCCATAAAAACACCAAACATTCATCTACCCTACCCTACCTACCCTACCCTACCTACCCTACCCTACCTACCCTACCCTACCTACCCTACCCTACCTACCCTACCCTACCTACCCTACCCTACCTACCCTACCCTACCTACCCTACCCTACCTACCCTACCCTACCTACCCTACCCTACCTACCCTACCCTACCTACCCTACCCTACCTACCCTACCCTACCTACCCTACCCTACCTACCCTACCCTACCTACCCTACCCTACCTACCCTACCCTACCTACCCTACCCTACCTACCCTACCCTACCTACCCTACCCTACCTACCCTACCCTACCTACCCTACCCTACCTACCCTACTCTACCTACCCTACCTACCCTACCTACCCT
This sequence comes from Anorthoa munda, assembly GCA_945859665.1. Taxonomy (NCBI): domain Eukaryota; kingdom Metazoa; phylum Arthropoda; class Insecta; order Lepidoptera; family Noctuidae; genus Anorthoa; species Anorthoa munda. The sequence continues at coordinate 2,600,924 of OX243913.1, forward strand.
ACCTACCCTACCTACCCTACCTACCCTACCTACCCTACCTACCCTACCTACCCTACCTACCCTACCTACCCTACCTACCCTACCTACCCTACCTACCCTACCTACCCTACCCACCCTACCCTACCTACCCTACCATACCTACCCAACCCTAAACGAAATAAGTTCAGCCAAATCGGTTCAGCCGTTCTTGAGTTATAAATAGTGTAACTAACACGTCTTTCTTTTATATATATAGATAATATACTTTGATTATGTTTTGTAATATATTTTACTAAGCAAATCCATAGTTCCTGTGGGATAAAGACTACGTGAGTGAATCTGGGTAAAAACTAGTCTAATCTAATTGAATGAAACATATTTTCATCAATCGTACCTCAACAAAGGCGAAAACAAGCATTTAATTTATTCGAAACCACACAGTAACAAATGAATAACGAATAATTACTTTGGTAATTATTACAACAGATAGATGTTCCGATCAGTCCCTATTGCCGGCGCTTTCAGTGCCCTTGTTGATTTTAATTTAAATCATCGTCTATTCATTCATCCATACCTTCTCGATAAATTTAGAATATAAATTTGACGTACATTAGGTAAGGTAGTTAAGTAAAAAGTCATTTCAGCAGGCAATTTTGGAAAGGTTTTTAGGGTTCCGTACCCAAAGGGTAAAAACGGGACCCTATTACTGAGACTTCGCTGTCTGTCTGTCTGTCTGTCTGTCTGTCTGTCTGTCTGTCTGTCTGTCTGTCTGTCTGTCTGTCTGTCTGTCTGTCTGTCTGTCTGTCTGTCTGTCTGTCTGTCTGTCTGTCTGTCTGTCTGTCTGTCTGTCTGTCTGTCTGTCTGTCTGTCTGTCTGTCTGTCTGTCTGTCTGTCTGTCTGTCTGTCTGTCTGTCTGTCTGTCTGTCTGTCTGTCTGTCTGTCTGTCTGTCTGTCTGTCTGTCTGTCTGTCTGTCTGTCTGTCTGTCTGTCTGTCTGTCTGTCTGTCTGTCTGTCTGTCTGTCTGTCTGTCTGTCTGTCTGTCTGTCTGTCTGTCTGTCTGTCTGTCTGTCTGTCTGTCTGTCTGTCTGTCTGTCTGTCTGTCTGTCTGTCTGTCTGTCTGTCTGTCTGTCTGTCTGTCTGTCTGTCTGTCTGTCTGTCTGTCTGTCTGTCTGTCTGTCTGTCTGTCTGTCTGTCTGTCTGTCTGTCTGTCTGTCTGTCTGTCTGTCTGTCTGTCTGTCTGTCTGTCTGTCTGTCTGTCTGTCTGTCTGTCTGTCTGTCTGTCTGTCTGTCTGTCTGTCTGTCTGTCTGTCTGTCTGTCTGTCTGTCTGTCTGTCTGTCTGTCTGTCTGTCTGTCTGTCTGTCTGTCTGTCTGTCTGTCTGTCTGTCTGTCTGTCTGTCTGTCTGTCTGTCTGTCTGTCTGTCTGTCTGTCTGTCTGTCTGTCTGTCTGTCTGTCTGTCTGTCTGTCTGTCTGTCTGTCTGTCTGTCTGTCTGTCTGTCTGTCTGTCTGTCTGTCTGTCTGTCTGTCTGTCTGTCTGTCTGTCTGTCTGTCTGTCTGTCTGTCTGTCTGTCTGTCTGTCTGTCTGTCTGTCTGTCTGTCTGTCTGTCTGTCTGTCTGTCTGTCTGTCTGTCTGTCTGTCTGTCTGTCTGTCTGTCTGTCTGTCTGTCTGTCTGTCTGTCTGTCTGTCTGTCTGTCTGTCTGTCTGTCTGTCTGTCTGTCTGTCTGTCTGTCTGTCTGTCTGTCTGTCTGTCTGTCTGTCTGTCTGTCTGTCTGTCTGTCTGTCTGTCTGTCTGTCTGTCTGTCTGTCTGTCTGTCTGTCTGTCACCAGGCTGTATCTAATGATCCGTGATAGTTAGACAGTTGAAATTTTCACAGATGATGTATTCCTGTTGCCGCTATAACAACAAATACTAAAAACAGTATAATATTAATATTTAAGGGGGGCTCCCATACAACAAACGTGATATTTTTGCCGTTTTTGCTCGATATTAATTACGGCAACAGGTAGACGCTTGAAATATTCACAGAATATTTAGTTGTATATTCTCTTCAAAAAATAATAATTATTAAATTAAAATAAAATAAATTAAGGGGGGCTCCCATACAACAAACGTGATTTTTTTGCAGTGTTTTGCGATAATGGTACGGAACCCTTCGTGTGCGAGTCCGACTCGCACTTGGCCGGTTTTTTAATTATGCAAATACTACTGACATACAGTACAACTATTTTCTTAATGTCCCTCGGCAAACATCGTGTTTCGTCAGTCGTCGGATTTCTATCAGTTGCCCTTTATTTGCACTTGGTGCAGACCGGACGCTCTCAATCAACTTGGAAGTACATAGTGTTGTTAATACTCTTTTAATTTACCGTAAATTATTTTAAAAATAGAGCTCAAAAAAAGAAGCTGTAAAAATAGCAGCTTTAACAGCTTGCCTCCCAGCTGCTATTTTTACAGCTCTATATATTTCACACAAAAATCAAAACAAAACAACAATAAAGTACCTACTTAGTTCTGAATTCAAATTATCATGCAAGATAAATCTAATAATTGATGGACTTGGAAATTAGCATGAAAATAGCTGTACTGTATGTACAGTAATAATTAAATTTAATGTTATTACACTCTAATATTTGTTTTCTTTGTGCATTATGTAGTTCGTGTTTGACTGTACAAATTCCAATAAACAAATATATAATAAACTAGCAGTCCCACGCGGCTTCACTCCCGTCATCTAGCTACTTACCTACCCTACATACATGAATGTTGCGTAACTTTAACCGCTTACGCAGCGCAAGCAACGGAAGCTGTCAAAAAGAATAATTTTGCCCGTATTTTTCGCAACATTTTTCATTTTTGCTCGGCTCCTATTGGTTTTAGCTTGATGTTATATAGCCTATAACCTTTCTTGATAAATGGACTATCCTATGGACTACCTCTTATAGAGTGAAATATTTATGTGTATGAATAATCACTTCATTTCAGAATCATATTGTTTTCTTATTAATTAATGTGTTTACAATAAACATTTTCAATCTGATAATATGATTATGCTTTATCCTGCGTATTTTACCCGTACTTATTTTTATTTCGACATTGTTCTTACCTTATAATATTGACATTATTATAGGATTTGGTCAAAAATACTGTTATTGGGTATATTTCATCATCGTTATTACCAGTTTCTCAGTTCAAAAATAAGCTGTTTGCTACTTTAACTTCGAGCACATGGTGCCAAAGTCAGTCTGCGCCACCGCTCTTGTTAACTTTTCGTTAAAATGTCGAAACTTTTAGAAACCTGTCGTTAATGTTGAATAGTCTTGGATGGAAAACTAGTGTATTTTGTCCATTAATACAGATAATAACTTTATTGGCTTAAGTAAAACTAAAAATGAAGATCGAGTTAGCGAAGCGAGCTTGAGAATTTTAGCAATCCGAAACGATAGCTCGCATATTATGGTGGCAAGATCCGGTAAGGACGGATCTTCACCCATCGTTTAATCGATGAAAAGCATTTTATATCAAATTTGATAAGTTAAAAAATACAATTAAAAATTCAAAGGAATTTAAAATTAGTGTACTTTTACCTTAGTATTTCGGAACTGGGATACAATTAATGGTAGCATCTATGGCATAAAGAACTAAAGAAGGCCTTTCAGAGAATATTATCCTATTTGCCGTTCGTTATGCGGTCTGTGGAACGAAGCGTACGCAACATCAAAATAAAGGATCAAATAAAACTATATACGGAACCAAACCAGAATAACTGATGTCACTGTATTAAAACCTAAAAATGGAAGTGAACAGGACGTATCATTAGAAGCTAAAAATCCAAAAGGTCTACTAGGGACGTAACAGAGTGGTGCCTAAGACAACATAAAAGAAAGAACGGGAGACAGTGTCGTAGATGGGGGGGTGAATAATTCCGGTTTCAGTTTACCTTAATATTTCAGAATTGGTTTATAATAACTATAGCGTCTATGACAAAAATAAGAACTTAAGATGCCCATTCAGAATACCTTAGTTTCATTGCTGTTTGTTATTCGGTTTATCTTAACTCATCGAATAGTGCCAGTGTATGTATGCATGCAATGCTCATACTTACTGCACTACCACGGGGAGATAGTGCAGTTATGTGGGACTCCAACCCACTAAAACCACACGATGTCCTCCTGTGCCGCTTATGGCGGGAACACGGGCACGCGTTAGTACTCACCGCGAACACGCTGTGGCTGTGCACCAGAACACACTGTACGCCGAGACCACCCCAGGAACCAAACCAGCACATGGGCGCCAGATGACCTCGTGTTTGTCAGCCATGGTCACCTTGTGACGGGTCAAGGTCAATGGCCCCACCGTCTACCATCTTTCGGCCGCAGTGGATAGTGAGAGTGGCCAACGCTATACCCACACTCCTCCTCCCCTGCGGCCCCTCCAAGCCGCGGAAAGTAGGGAGAGCGGCGCACCGCAATACCGGCACACCTCAACCGCCTTGGCCTCCAACCCTTAGCCACGATGTCGTATGGGAGACCCCATACGACATCGCAGCCCACCTAGTTGCGATGTCACCCAGCCGGCACCGCAACCTAGTTGTTGGCTGTTATTTCGTCGGATTATCGGCAAAAGCCCTGATGAACGGTCTCTCCTCGAGTTTCTCTTCGCTTCACCGTGGGTGACCAAATCACGGCTACTGAGCTCCCCCGCCTCAATTATTGCGGGAACCCACCGGGGTGGAGTGTATGTTTACCCTAATATTTCAGAACTGGCACACAGTTGACTTTAGCTTTTTTAACATAAATGAAGAACATAAGTATTCCTTTTAGAAAATTTGACCCACATTATGTTACGTCTTAGTTTACCTTAACTCATCGAAATCATTTTTTACTTTTTAATTAATATAGTATTGTCAGGCATTTTTCAGACAACCCACTTGAGACTTTTGTTAAACTAGTAAAGGACCATGGGCAAAAATGTATAGGCTCCGTCCCCACCCACCAACACATATGGAACTGATGCCAATATATTCCTAAAGTATCCATTATTTGATTTTAATCCTTTTTTTTTACATAAATCTATGGGATTATATTAATAAAAAAACAATTTTAATTATTAATTAAACTATATTTTCATTTTTTTTCAGTGGATAGTGAGAGTGGCCAACGCTATACCCACACTCCTCTCCGCTGCGGCCCCTCCAAGCCGCGGAAGGTAGGGAGAGCGGCGCACCGCAATACCGGCACACCTCAACCGCCTTGGCCTCCAACCCTTAGCCACGATGTCGTATGGGAGACCCCATACGACATTGCAGCCCACCTAGTTGCGATGTCACCCAGCCGGCACCGCAACCTAGTTGTTGGCTGTTATTTCGTCGGATTATCGGCAAAAGCCCTGATGAACGGTCTCTCCTCGAGTTTCTCTTCGCTTCACCGTGGGTGACCAAATCACGGCTACTGAGCTCCCCCGCCTCAATTATTGCGGGAACCCACCGGGGTGGAGTGTATGTTTACCCTAATATTTCAGAACTGGCACACAGTTGACTTTAGCTTTTTTAACATAAATGAAGAACATAAGTATTCCTTTTAGAAAATTTGACCCACATTATGTTACGTCTTAGTTTACCTTAACTCATCGAAATCATTTTTTACTTTTTAATTAATATAGTATTGTCAGGCATTTTTCAGACAACCCACTTGAGACTTTTGTTAAACTAGTAAAGGACCATGGGCAAAAATGTATAGGCTCCGTCCCCACCCACCAACACATATGGAACTGATGCCAATATATTCCTAAAGTATCCATTATTTGATTTTAATCCTTTTTTTTACATAAATCTATGGGATTATATTAATAAAAAAACAATTTTAATTATTAATTAAACTATATTTTCATTTTACACTTGTAATTATTTTAACATTATGGTTATATTACAGAACAACATATGATTATTCAGTAATTATACAACATTATGGTTATATTACAGTACAAAACATGATTAATTAGTAATTAAACAAAATATATAAAATGTATTTCAACTTTTATATTCTTACAGTGCTCATAGTAGGCAAATAAAAATGGCGAGTTCATTATTATTGCTCGTCTATTATAATACTGTTTAGCAGCTGCGCTGGCAGCTTAAAATCTATATTAGTACCTATTTCCATGTACCATATAATTGATATGACATGAGCACAACTTCCAAAAGAGCGACTGCCTGTCAAGCAGTTACAGTAATAGTGTGCAATAGTATGTCTGTTATTAATATTCCCATCAATTAGTATATACGAATAATATATGCGTGATCTTACATGTCTGGATTGTATTCGCGCTCTTACCAGCCACGCATTATTTATCATAATATTGCTTCCTGACAAATCAGTTCGGTTCAGGTTCATTTTCAATTAACGCCTCTTGCAAAACGTGCCGCCTTTGTCGCAAGACAGATCTCGGGCACGTTATACACCGCCGTCCCGTTTCCATAATACACATTATCCAATCCAGTTATCACAATGTCCTTTATCGTGCAAGGGTTAATCCGTCCAGTAAACAAGCAGAGGTCGTAGTTGTAAAGCAAAAACCGATACTTAACACAGTGTTGACTTAACCGACTGTCTACTAAAAAGATAAGGTCGCAAGCGCAGGAACGCGAGTCGGGGGGCGGGGTATTTTGTAACCGCTTATCTTTACGTGCATGGCACCTCCCTTTTGCACTAATGAATAGATAAATGAGTAGGTATTTTACAATTACTCGTCAATAATACGTAAACGAAATATTTGTAAAAACATTAGATACCATGAGAATCCCATGCATTTGGGCAACGTCCCCATAGTAACAAATTATCATCTTGCTCTTGATATATCTTGACAAGATATATCAATTAAGCTACATTTCATTTTTGTTGATGGGTGGGGACGATTTCGCCCATGGTCCTTTGATATTAGATTATTTTCATTCATTAAACAGATGGGTGAAGATTGCTCCTTACTCGGCTCGAGCTTAGGCCAATGATCCCGCTGACATATGTAGGTATTTGACAGCCGTAACGAATACTCAGAAGTTAGAAGAATTGACACCAGTCTTATCAAGGGGCACCATTTTACTCAGTTACTGGAGTTGTAGAGGTCAGATAGGCGATTCATATAAAATACTGCTATTTGAATGCATCTGGTTAAGTCTAACTGGGAGCCGCTAGGCAGATTAATAATATATATTTAAATAAATAAAGAGATTCCATAACCGGACAAAACGTAAAAGGTGCCTTACATTGGTTCCCTTACTCAACACACACCTTGGCTGGCTTTACAACATACACCATTGTCTATTTCAGCTAATTTTGCATCTAGATACATATATATTATGATTACCTCTTTCCAAATATTTAGGTAGATTGAAAGTTCCGTTACTTAAATAGAAATAACTAGGTAAATATTATAATTATTATAGATTTTTAGTTATAGGTATATTAAAATAAGAATTTCATAGGCATACTTTCAGTTATCATGCAATAGAAATATTTACCGATAACAACAAATATTTTTGTGCGATAGGCCAGCAAAACGACACATAAATTGACAATCAGGTGTCTTCTATCACACATTCAGTCCAAATTAAACTCCGTTCAACGAGACGGACACAATAAAGAACACAGCAATAATGGTCGAATCGCGTGTGATTTTTGTTGTTTTGCTGTGCGCACTGGCAGCCGTCATAGCTAAAAAACTTGACCCATTGTCTGATGAATTCATTAATTTGATCAATTCTAAACAAAAATCTTGGCGGGCTGGCAGAAACTTCCCAGAACATACACCGTTTTCACACATCAAAAGTCTAATGGGTGCCTTGAAAGACGAAAACTTTGCGAAATATCCAAAGGTGGAACATGACGCCGAGCTGATTGCAAGTCTTCCAGAAAGCTTCGATCCAAGATATAAATGGCCAAACTGTCCTTCCCTGGACGAAATAAGAGACCAAGGAGCATGCGGTAGTTGCTGGGCGTTCGGAGCTGTAGAGGCGATGACCGACCGGTACTGTATTTACTCAAATGGAACACAACATTTTCATTTCTCTGCTCACGATCTTTTGACCTGTTGTCCGATATGTGGTGGAGGTTGCTACGGAGGTTTGTCCTGGGCTGCTTGGGCGTACTGGAGGGACACGGGTATCGTGTCAGGGGGTAACTATAACTCCAGCCAGGGCTGTAGACCTTACGAGATAGCTTCCTGCGAACATCATGTGCCTGGCAACTTGCCGCCCTGTGGCGAAACAGTTGCTACTCCGAAATGCGTAAAATCCTGTGAGTCAAACTACAACACTGATTATGATGAAGACAAGCGTCGCGGTAAGAACGTGTATTCAGTATCTTCAGATGAAGAACAGATTAAAGCTGAACTGTTTAATAGAGGACCTGTAGAGGCTGGCTTCGCAGTATACGCAGATTTTCTTCATTATAGAGAAGGGGTATACAAAAACACGGTGGGTGTTGTGGTTGGAGGCCACGATGTAAAGATGTTTGGTTGGGGTGTGGAAAATGGTCTGAAGTATTGGCTTGTTGCGAACTCTTGGAACTCACATTGGGGTGATAAAGGTTACTTCAAAATTATACGTGGAGAGGACAACTGTGGTATAGAAAGCAGTATTGTAGCCGGTGAACCTCTTATAGAGTGAATTCTTCTTGTGTATAAATAAGTAATCGCTTCATTTCAGAATTATATTGTTTTCTTATAAATCAATGTTTTAAAAGTAATAAATGTCACGTTTTGAATCTGATAATATGATTATACTTTATCCTGCGTATTTTACTCGTACTTTTTTTTATTTATTTATTTTCGACATTGTTTAACCAATATCAACAAAATTATAGGATTTGGTCGAAAATACTGAATTTATTTCACCATCGTTATTACCAGTTTCTCAATAAAAAATTGCTGTTCCTTACATTAACTGTCGAGCACATAGTGTAAAGTCAGTCTGCGCCGCCAGTAGTCTTCTCCACGTATCATTTTGAAGTAAAGGGATACTTCAACTGCGGTATAGAAAACAGAATTGTAGCCGGAAAATTTGGTGAAATTGCCCCGTACCTAAATTTAAAAAAAACATTGATTAAACTGACTTTTTGACTTGACTTTACACACCAAATTTTAGTAGTTATTAAATGTTATTGTGAAACTGACATATCTGGCATGATAGACCAGGAACATTTTCTGAGATAAAAATCCTAGTGAAGATGACTCACGGTGGGCCTGCTCCTTCTGACGACTAGCCTGCTCCTCCTTGTCACGCTGCAGCTGCTCTGCCAAGCGGCGGGCCTGCTCCTGCATAAAAATCATAAGAGCTGGTTGCGCTGCAGCCGCGGAATCGCATTGTCCACCTGACGAGTGTGAGGGAGCGTCTCCAAAGCGCCTCTGGTCTAAATCTTGCTGACGCTGACTCCTGGTGTGCATCCACTCCGTTTCTTCTTTCGGCAGAACCGGCATAATTTATCCCGCAATTCTGACACCAATTTGTTACTGCTACTATTTGTACTAGGGTTCAGGGATATATTATTTAGACAGCAGAATTTAATTGATCAAACTTTATTAATACAACACTTCTTATTTTTTTTTTATATTTTGCACATGTTTTCGTTTTGATCGCTGTGTATCGCTTCCCAATCGAAACCGACTCACGAAGAACCCGACCGTCCTTTATATAGCACGAAAATTGTTTCAAGAAAGTTACATACTGTTCTAGATTATTCGAGAACTTTCCAGGATATTCGACATTCGAACTTATTCTTCCCGAAGCGACTAGAAACTTCCAGAATGTTAATGTTAATGTGAACATTCTGGAAGTTTCTAGTCGAAAGTTCGATTTGACAAGAGCTTTCCAGAAGATTAGTTTCGCTATTCGATACTAGATGACACTACTAGTTACTACTAGTTCTTCCCCTCGTCACTAGACGGCGTTGTCCTATCTTGTAACAATATTTTTAAATACCTGCAAACCGCAAATGGTAATCGCGTATCGACGGTTCCGAACCTTGGCAGCAAGAATGATATTCCAAAAAAAGAAGGAGCTTCTCAATCGTCCGTTTTTCAAAGTTATATATATTATAGGTAATATATTTGGGATCGATTGTGTGTACTTGTGGCCCATGTTAATTATGTTATTATTTTTCAATTATTAATACGACACAATTGGCAACATAATGTTTTATTTCCATGTTAAATAATACACTTAATTTGTCTTTGTGTCGTTTTAATTATCTATAAACTAGCTTCTGCCAGCAGCTTCGCCCGCGTGAGTGTCGAAAATTATCCCGAGGGAACATATTCCCGAGATAAAAATAAATAAATAAAAAATGTGCTATTCCAGACTAATCTATCTCTAGTAAGGGCGCAAAAAAAAAGAAACTTAAGACATTAGAAAAAAAATATCTTGTCGCTTTTTAGGCTTCCGTACCCAAAGGGTAAAAACGGGACCTATTACTGAGACTCCGCGATCCGTCTGTCTGTCTGTCTGTCCGTCTGTTACCAGGCTGTATCTCGTGAACCGTGATAGCTAGACAGTTGAAATTTTCACAGATGATGTATTTCTGTTGCCACTATAACAACAAATACTAAAAACAGAATAAAATAAATATTTAAGTGGGGCCCCCATACAAAAAACCGAGATATTTTGCCTTTTTTGCGATAATGGTACGGAACCCTTCGTGCGCGAGTCCGACTCGCACTTGGCCAGTTTTTTACTTTTCTAAGGCATATATTATGTACTAGATGTTGCCCACGACTTCGCCCACGTTTTAGTTTATAAAAACCGTCTTCACCTTCTTAGGGGTAATTGACTTATTTAATGTCCTACTGAAACTGGACTCGATAAAACTAAAGGCAAAATTGTTTGGAATGAGAGTAATCCGGAGTATAAAAACACCACCTGCTCTGCACCCTCTTAAAATCTCTACTCCTATCACGTTTTGTTGTAAATTGATGACTTTTAATCTGGTACCGTTACAATGTTTTGGTGGGCTTTGATTTCTAAGGAGCATTATTGGCACGCCGACTTTTAAATTTATCTTACGGGCTGGCAGTCCAGAACCACTGAGTGCTTTTTGCTCGGCAAAAGAAATCGGTCCGCGAACAGTATGCAGAAGAAAGCGTAGGTAAAAGCATTCAGAGTTATTCGGATGCACATAATAAACCCTCCTAATAATGTGTTCTTTAAAAATACCTGGCACCATCTACAGCTGTTCCAAGTCTTCTGCGGTAAAAAATATTCTGTTGTTTATTATATATGAATAATATGATAGAACATTCGTTGTATAAAAGTGACTTAGCATGCATGTTTCGCAAAGTTCAAATATTGCGATTAGAGTGGTTCTTCTTGGGTTTTCTAAACGCTCCACCACATTATCAGTGTTGAAGTACACCCTTTGTCCACCTTCAAGATGTACGCCAAGATGGATAACGAGTGGATGTCTTTCGTGGATCGTAAAGAGCTAATATATCGGCCAGATTGAAACCTCGTAACTTCATCGTTATTATTATTTGTGTACCCCACTGTTGATCAGCATAAGTTCAAGCCTATTTAATATGATTGATCATATAGATTGGAGCTCAACTTACATTGGTCCTATATCTTCGAAACAGTCCATTTTTTTTTAAACTTTGTTTTGTTCACTTAGACATTAAATTATCATAATTTTATTTATCATAATATATAGAGCAGTGGTGGCCCAGTGGTATCGTCCGCGACTTACAAGTTGTAGGTCGTGGGTTCGAGTAAAGTGAAATAAACATTTTCGTTAGCCTTTTTGTTTGATCGGAGTCTAGTGACAAATCAACGACTTACGATCAGAAAGCGGTGGCTTCATTTCTACAACGTTGATCTGATCAACGGAAGAGAACATCAGGCAAGTTATAATGGCCGCATTATTTGTGACTTTCATTGTATCCTTGTGCACACTGACGCACAGCACTACTGCTTTACAGAACCCACTCTCTGATGAGTTTATCAATCAGATTAATTTAAAACAAAGCACTTGGACGGCCGGTAGAAACTTCCCATTGCACACATCTATGAAATATATCGAGTCACTATTGGGAACCTTGAAAGACGACAACTTCGCGAAACTGCCGAAATTGAAACATGACGTCCGACTCATCGCGGTTCTTCCTAAGAACTTTGATCCGAGGGATAAATGGCCGAACTGTCCTTCTTTAAACGAAATTAGAGACCAAGGCTCCTGCGCCAGTTGCTGGGCGTTTGGTGCTGTGGAAGCGATGACTGACCGATACTGTATATACTCAAACGAAACAAAACAGTTCCATTTTTCCGCCGAAGATCTTATAAGCTGTTGTGAGACTTGTGGTCTGGGGTGTACCTAAAATTGAGCCCTGGGGTACCCCCATTTTCACGTTCAACCCCGACGAATTGACTTAATGCTGATTGGCCTAGCCCGTAATGATCAAGTTTGAAAAGCAATGTTTCATGATTAACGCAATCAAACGCCTTCGTCAGATTGCAGAAGATACCTATGGCATCTTGTCCTTCCTCCCACGCATCAAAGATGTGTTTTAATAAGGTGACACTAGTGTCGGTTGTGCAACGTCCTTTGGTGAAACCATACTGTTTATCGTATAGGATGTTATTCGTATTAAAATGAATGAGCATTTGATTTAGCATTATCTTTTCAAATACCTTGCTGAAAACCGGCAATACGGATACTGGTCTATAATTATTTGTGTCTTTACTGTCCCAAAATTTAAAAAGTGGTATAACCTTACTATGTTTTATAAGATCTGGGAAGACTCCTTGATCTACACACAAATTAATAATTAAAGCTAAGTACGGCGCTATAGTCTGAATAATGGAGGTACCAAACTTTGATGGACATTCCCCATAGATCTTCGGTCAGTTTGATCTTGATTTGCTTAAAAGCTTTTATTACTGTTATTGGGTTTATATGTGAAAAGTTAAACATAGTCGGGCAGGCTGAAACATTAGCGTTCAATAAACCAGAAGCGAGCGACGGCGAAGAATTTAAGGTTTCAGTAGTTTTAATTGGGGTGCTGGTAAAGAAATTTACAAATTCTTGAGCTACTTTTCTCAAGCGTGTAATCAGTATTTTTTTTGTTTCTGTTCGCTTCATTGTTTATAATTTTCGAAACCGTCTTAATTTTATTTTGTGCGAATTTAACCCTATTGCTAATGTATAAAGCCTTAGCTAGTTTACACGTATTTGATTCTTGAGCAAGTAGCAACATACTTATTAAAAGTTTCAGTTTTAATATAAGGCTTAAGGCCATACAGCTCGTAAAGTCTTTCCATACTTTTCCTGAGTCCTTTAGTCGCCCAGTCACTGAATAATAACTTAGGGCATATAGTTTTAATTTTCTTCTTAAAAGTATTATTGAACTCTGTTTGAACCACTGAGAAAACTTTTTATGTATAAAATATTACCGTCGTTCACTGTGAGGTCCTGATAACTTAACTTACTGATTAAAGTGCTGTTAAATTTATTTAATTTACCAGATGTTATTGGTCTGGATTGAATCTGCACTTGTTGTATTGGTATGTTGGACTCAAATGTTACCAGTAGCCCACTATGATCCGAAGGCAGACAATTCATAATGGCTTTGCCTAAGTAGTCGCAGCAACAAAAAACATTATCAATACATGTAGCAGTAGTCATAGTTGTTCGGGTTGGTTCCTCAAACACATGTGACAAATTAAATTATTTGAAGAGATTTAATAGTCTACTGCTATCTGAATTATTTTCTAAAATATTTATATTAAAGTCACCACAAATTATAACTAGTTTATTACCAGTTGCAAGTTTTGCCAAAAAATCTTCCATCACTGACCCAAATAAACAGTAGTTTTTATAATTGGGGGGTCTGTAAACGCACACTATAACATGCTTATCAAGCTTAACACAGGACAGTTCAACACTATGTTCAACTGATAGATCTACAATATCTGTACGAGGTTTTGATTTAATACCATTTTTTCAATATAAGTGAACCTCCACGCAACATAATATTTCTGTTAAAACAACTGCATACAGTATAGTTTTCATAATTAATAAGCATTGCATAATCTTTCAGCAAAAGCTCAGTAAAACAAATAATTTCAAACATTGTCTTTTCTAAAAACAGTTCTATTTCCAATTGCTTTGCAGAAAAACCTTGAATATTTTGATGGAATAATTTCAAGGAATTCTGCATAACCCCTTTTTTAAATTATTTATTTATTTATATTTATTTATATACACTTTATTGTACACCTTAATAAACAAGAAAAAAAGAAACTTAATACTATAATATACAATGGGCGGCCTTATCGCATTCCGCGATCTCTTTCAGGCAACCTGGAATGGACAGAAATTACCTGGACATGACATGGGGTTGTCAGTGGTGCGACAATAGCAACAATAAACATAAAATAGATACTCACTAGAAACAAAAATACCTACATATGTTAAATAATAGATACATAAATACATACATACTTAATATATAAGCAATGAAAATCAATGATGTACGACAATCAGCACATTATGTCAAAAACCAAAAGCACAATCACAGCGATAGGTAATGTTCTTTGATGAGTTTTTTAAATACAGGCAACGACTGAGCACGTTTTATTGAGTCAGGCAATGCATTCCACAGACGAGCAGCCTGGACAGTAAAAGATTTATCCATGAAAGTTGTGGAATGCATTGGCATTTTAAGTCGCAAGTTATCTGATGACCTTAGAGATTTCGTGTGAGAATCGCAGATAAACTGAAAACGATCCTTGAGGTAAAGAGGGGTGTAAGGAGTAAAGAGCACTTTAAACAAAAGAGAAAGAATATGAGTATTCCGGTGAAGGCGAATTGGCAACCACTTGAGCTTTACACGAAATTCAGAAACATGATCATATTTGCGCAAACCAAATATGAACCTTATACAAAAAATTAACTATGTGAGAGCAAGAAGGTACCTTCTTGTTGGTGGATGTACTCCTATTTCGTTATTAGTACCCTCCCTTGTCCTACAAACTAGTTTAAATTATAAATATTAATAGCAGAAGTGCTAACGTTATTAAAGTTATTGACCACCTGTAAATTAGTATTACTACTAACATCAACTACAATACATGACTTCGACATACTATTTATGTCTGAGTTTAAAGTAAAAGATAATAGCCTCGCTATTTGACGTCTTACCCTAATAGGCAGATACACTGTATTGCCTGTCGACTTTAATTTATCAACAAAAATATTGATGTCAAAAAAATACTAATTTGTCGCTGTAATTGCTGACAAGGAAATGAACATGCTTATTCAGCATGTGAATATAATTATTTTGTCTACTAGACAATTTTTCCAAATATGGAAAAGCACACAATATGATTTTATTATAATTTAACTTTAACAACTCCATTACACACTCATTGATGTCATTTTCTTTTACATCCAAACTGTTACCTATAAAGACAGTTACATGTACGGTACAGGTACGGTATAAAGTATAGTATGCAACTCTTGAATAAAACGGATTTATATCGAGGGCCATGAATCGCTCGCGTCGCTCAGGATTCTAACATTTGAATCACTAGCTGTGATTCAATCATTATGTTCAGTCGTTAGAATCCTTCACTTGCTCGTGATTCATCTATGGCCCTCGCTTTAAATCCGTCCTTTATTCACTAGTTGCATAATATACTATTATTGTAATATATTTCATTAAGCAAATTCATCGTTCCTGTGGGATAAAGACCACGTGAGTGAATCTGGGTAAAAGCTAGTCTAATCTAATTGAATAAAACATATGTTCGTCAGTCGTACGACAACAAAGGTGAAAACAAGCATTTAATTTATTCGAAACCACACAGTAACAAATGAATAACGAATAATTACTTTGGTAATTATTACAACAGATAGATGTTGCGATCAGTCCCTATTGCCGGCGCTTTCACTGCCCTTGTTGATTTTAATTAAAATCATCGTCTATTCATTCATCTATACCTTCTCGATAAATTTAGAATAAAAATTGGACGAACAGCAGGTAAAGTAGGTAAGTAAATTCGAGATTTCCAATTAGGCAATTTAGGAAATATTTTAAATTATGCAAATACTACTGACATACAGTACAACTATATTCTTAATATCCCTCGGCAAACATCGTGTTTCGTCAGTTGTCTGATTTCTATCCGTTGCCCTTTATTTGCAATTGGTGCAGACCGAACTCTCTCAATCAACTTGGAAGTATATAGAGTTGTTAATACTCTTTTAACTTAATGTAATATATGTTTATATAAAAAAAAGCGTAAAAGCAGCAGCTGTAAAAATAGCAGCTTTACCAGCTTGTCTCCCAGCTGCTATACCTGCTATTTATACACCTCTATATATTTCACACATAAATCAAAACAAAACAACAATAAAGTACCTACTTAGTTCTGAATTCAAATTATTATGCGAGATAAATCTAATAATTGATGGACATGAAAATTAGCATGAAAATAGCTGTACTGTATGTACAGTAATAATTAAATTTAATGTTATTACAATGTAATATTTGTTTTCTTTGTGCATTATGTAGTTCGTGTTTGACTGTACAAATTCCAATAAACTATTACTAGTTGACACCCGGGGCTTCGCTCCCGTCAATTGGCTACCTATCTACCTACGTACCCTACCTTCCCTACCCTACCTACCCTACCTACCATACCCTACCTTCCCTACCCTACCTACCATTCCCTACCTACCCTGCCTACCCAGCCTACCCTGGCTACCTAGCCTAGGGTTGCCTACCCTCTTTACCCTGCCTACCCTGCCTACCCTGCCTACTCTGCCTACCCTGCCTAACCTGCCTAACCTGCCTACCCAGCCTACCCTGCCTACCCTGCTTACCCTGCTTACCCTGCTTACCCTGCCTACACTGCCTACCCTGCCTACCCTGCCTACCCTGCCTACCCCGCCTACCCCGCCTACCCTGCCTACCCTGCTTACCCTGCCTACCCTGCCTACCCTGCCTACCCTGCCTACCCTGCCTACCCTGCCTACCCTGCCTACCCTGCCTACCCTGCCTACCCTGCCTACCCCGCCTACCCTGCCTACCCCGCCTACCCCGCCTACCCTGCCTACCCAGGCAGGGTAGGAAGGGTAGGCAGGGTATCTATATTTATATATGATGGCACGAAACCCTCAGTACGCGAGTCCGACTCGCTCTTGACCGGTATTTTTTTGTGAAACAGAAATAATTATGGTGTAATAGGTAATATGCGCTGATCGAAACACATGATAAAACTATGTGTATCAGCGAATACCTACACTTTATTAACGAAGAATTCAAATAAAATAGTCAATAATGAAAATTCCCCTAGCATATTTGCTTACACTTTAGTTGTAAGATCATTTTTAACATTCTAAAGAAAATTATTTGTTATATCGCAACACATTTTTAAATTGTTTTTTAATGTTAAATTTAAAGTATTCGACAGACTTTTTCTAAAATTCACAAGAAGAAGCGTTACATTTATCTGGTATTAGGAATGATTTTCTATTATTTTACTTTAGAAAAGGGTCAAACAAAAATAGAAACCTATTGAAATGTTATAATTGGAAACGAATTTCGATGAAAAACTGTACTGCGATAAATAACATAGTTGACAGTTGACGAAGAAATTTTGAAGATGGCCGTTTTATATCAAAATATCTTCGTTATTTATTTTACTACTTACCAATGAGGGTTAATCAATAAGTGCTAATTAACAGACCAAATCCCAAAACTCAGAAAAAGTCTAGATAAATCAATAACGCCCCATAAGTTGAGCATTTTTCAAACTACCTCAGAGCATTAAATTGGGGTTTGATACGATCTTAACTCAAAATAATCAATTTCGAAACCGGCTCTAAGAAATAAGAAGAATGCAAGGGCAAATATATGGGTAATACATAATGTTCGTTTTCTATTAAAAATAAAACTCAATAAAGAAGTTCTAAATAGGTCACTGAAATGTTGAAATACGAGATACTCGCGAAAAACATAACCCTTTCCTTGCAGCCCGGTATAAAAAATATAAGAAACAAATGTTGAGTTCAGAGCTTTCTGGGACAAAATCTAAAATTCTAATTTAACTGAGAATGAGCACTTTTTGAACTTACACCATTAAAAACGACAGTACCCCAAAACGCAACATTGCCTAATGTTATAACTGGTAAGAATTGGCGCAACATACTTCTCAGTAACATATCTGTCCGTTAAGTTAGAAGAACTTGAACCTATACTATAACTATAAGATTCTGCCCTGAAACTGCGCTATGTAAGTCAATCGCGACTAACACCACTGCAAGGAATTTATATTTATTATGTCAATTAAAATACGAATGTTCAAATTATTGGAAGTGTTTCAAATATGTACTTTTGGAATTTCTTTAGACTGCGATACTAAAATCCCATAAAACAAGACATGTATAAATGGTCACTTCAGGTGTCGCACATTCAAATTCAAGTCCGTTCAGTGAGACGGTGCTACAAACACATATATATGTACCCAGTTATACTAACTGACACTGCGTACAATGGCCACATCGCGAGCTTTTGTTGTTGTTTTGCTGTGCACTGTGGCTGCCGTCACAGCTAAAGAACTCAACCCCCTGTCCGATGAATTCATTAATTTGATCAATTCTAAACAAAAATCTTGGAGGGCTGGCAGAAACTTCCCTGAAGATACACCGATTTCATACATCAAGAATCTAATGGGGGTCTTGAAAGACGAAAACTTTGCAAACTATCCAAATGTGGAACATGACGCCGAGCTGATTGCAAGTCTTCCAGAGAGCTTCGACCCTAAAGACAAATGGCCGAACTGTCCCTCCCTGGACGAAATAAGAGACCAAGGAGCATGCGGTAGCTGCTGGGCGTTCGGCGCTGTAGAAGCGATGACCGACCGGTACTGTATTTACTCAAATGGAACACAACATTTTCATTTCTCTGCTCACGATCTTTTGACCTGTTGCCAGCTAAGTGGCGGTTGCCACGGAGGTTTCACCTGGGCTGCATGGGAGTACTGGCAGGACACGGGTATCGTGTCAGGGGGTAACTATAACTCCAGCCAGGGCTGTAGACCGTACGAGATAGCTTCCTGCGGACATTACGTGCATGGCAACTTGCCGCCTTGTGGAAAAACAGTTGATACTCCAAAATGTGTAAAAACCTGTGAGTCAAACTACAACATTGATTATGATAAAGACAAGCGTCGCGGTAAGAACGTGTATTCAGTATCTTCAGATGAAGAACAGATTAAAGCTGAACTGTTTAATAGAGGACCTGTAGAGGCTGGCTTCGCAGTATACGCAGATTTTCTTCATTATAGAGAAGGGGTTTATAAACACACGGTGGGTGATGTGGTTGGTAAACACGCTGTAAAGATGTTAGGTTGGGGTGTGGAGAATGGTCTGAAGTACTGGCTTGTTGCGAACTCTTGGAACTCTGAATGGGGTGATAAGGGATACTTCAAAATTATACGTGGAGAAGACAACTGCCGTATAGAAAATAGAATTGTAGCCGGTGAACCTCTTATAGAGTGAATTTCTTGTTTTTATAAATAAACGTTTCGTTTCAGAATCATGTTGCTTTCTTTTTAATCGACTTCTTAACCAATTTTTTTAAATTTTAGGTACGGGGCCATATTATCAAACTCTGGTAGTTATTAAATGCCTTTTTGTGACTTTTGATTTGAAATTTAGTAAAGCAAAAAAGTTCTTCTCGAACTTTTTTGCATAAGTCAAACAAGAAATTTCATATACAGGCAGTTAACTTCTAACTTCTTTTAGTTGTTTTACGTCACTCTCTTATTACACAAACTAAGTTTTAATTATATTATATGTGCTTTTAACATAATATTAGGTCCCTAATATAATTAACGTTTTATGAAATGTGTCATTTTGAACTGTAAACACTTCGAAATGTTAAGAATTAGTTATTCATTTTTTTCTTTGGCGTATGCTCTTTCTGTAACATCAGACATAAACTTTAAGAAAACTTCTGTGGTTTCTTAATATGAGTTCTAAAGTAAAAAATGCTTCTTAAATGACATGTAATAAATGTTTTTTTTTAAACTGCAAACCACAAATCGTACTCGCATATCGACGGTTCCGAACCTTGGTAGCAAGAATTATAATAAATTTTTAACCAACTTCAAAAAAATGAGGAGCTTCGCAACCGTCCGAGTGTTTTTCAAGGTTATATATAGGTACTTGGGTTCGATTGTGTACCCTGTTAATTATGTTATTATTTTTCAACTATATACGACAAAATTGGCAAAGAAAACATTCTATTTCCATGTTAAATAATACACATAATTGATCTTAGTATCGTTTTAATTTAAATTTTATTTTATTTAATTTTACACGGGCGTAAAAATAAAAAAACCGGCCAAGTGCGAGTCGGACTCGCGCATGAAGGGTTCCGTACCATTATCGCGAAAAACGGCAAAAAAAAACACGTTTGTTGTATGGGAGCCCCACTAAAATATTAATATTATACTATTTTTAGTATTTGTTGTTATAGCGGCAGCAGAAATACATCATCTGTGAAAATTTCAACTGTCTAGCTATCACGGTTCATGAGATACAGCCTGGTGACAGACGGACAGACAGACAGACAGACGGATCGCGGAGTCTTAGTAATAGGGTCCCGTTTTTACCCTTTGGTTACGGAACCCTAAAAAGTAGAATAATAGAAATTAAGAATCTTAAGACATTAGAAAAAAAACTTGGCGCTTTTTTACTTTTCTAAAACATATATTATGTATACGAATAGCCATGTTCTGACTAGGGCATCGGCATCTCGTAATATCGGAATCTCGGCACGAAATTACCAATATTTGAATTCCGATTCTGAGTGATCCAATATCGGAATCTCGGAATCAGAAAAAAAAACGTTATTTTAGGTCCTTGTGAAGCGTCGAGTGAGAAAGCGCGGTTAAGTCCTTTGACTACGGTGATTAGCAGTGATCAGATAGTCTGTTTATTAATCGGGCGCTTATTTACTTAAACTTCACTTCATGAAAAAATAATATGTACCTTGATGAATTCCAGATTTACAGTTCCGAGATTGCTAAAAATGTTAGTTTTAAGAGTACAAGTAAATAAACAGATTCATAGAACCCGTCGTAACAATGATATTTTTATTGATTAATCCTTAGGTTACGGGTGTCCGCCGAATATGTAACGCACGGCATCGGCCAATGTGACGACATTTGGGGTAGGCTTATGTTCAGCAGTGGACATGTTTCGGCTGAAATGACGATAAGGATGATGATGATGATGATGAATACTAAGATAAGTTTGCATACTTTTGAGAGCTGTTTCGGAACGAGTACCTATCCGTGTTAAACTTTATTTCAAATGTATAATGTGTTACTTGCTTGGAAACCTAAATAAATTAAAGCTTATTAGTAGTATTCAATACAAGCAGAAGCCAGAAAACTATTTCTGGCTTCAACTTGTATTGAATACAACAAATTAGTCTATACGATCATTAATATGTTGGATAAATCAACTTCCACTACTTGAATTCATTGTCTCTCATCATCATTATCATTTTAGCCAAAATACGTCCACTGCTGAACATAGGCCCCAGGAGGCCTTGCCACAGTGACTGATACTTATATAATAATAATAATAGCCTTTATTCAGACATCTTATACAAAAAATTTACAATTTAATTTATTAAATACATTGTACTATTTGACACCTGTCTGTGTGCCTTTATGGGCAAAGGCCTCCTCCAACTGTTTCCATTTTCCTCTATCTTTAGCAACTGTTGTCCATCCACGTCCAGCTACGATCTTTATTTCATCCACCCATCTTCTTGGTGGCCTTCCTCGTTTTCGCTTAATATGCCGTGTGAACCAGTTCATTATTGATTTAGACCATTTCTCTTTTCCTCTGATTGTGTGTCCTGTCCATCTCCATTTCAACTTTCTGATAGTTACTGTGACATCTTTTGTTCTTGTATAATTCTTTATGATGGTGGTTCTTACTCTATCACAAAGTCTCTTCCCCATCATGCTTCTTTCCATTGCGTTTTGGCATGTTTCAAGTTTATGGATATGAGTTTTATTCAGCGCCCATGTTTGGCAGCCATATGTAAGGACAGGCAGTACGCAAGTATCGAAAAGTTTACGTTTGACAGTCATGCTCATTTCAGGGTTTTTCATAACTTCTTTTAAACTCCAGTATTGTTTCCATGCATTACCTATACGCATGTTGATTTCCTTAGAGGTAAGGTCCATTGGCGAGATTGTTTGACCGAGATAGATGTATTCATCTACATAATCAATAGTGTTGTTGTTCACGTGGATCGGTTCTTGGTTCCCGTTTGTCATGGCTTTAGTTTTTTCTGTATTCATGATTAATCCCACTTTACGACTTTCTCTATCCAGATCATTCAGCATAGCCTGTAACCCTGCGCTTGATTGAGAGATGATGATCAAATCATCTGCAAATCGCAAATGCGACAGGTATTCGCCATTAATATTCAGTCCACATGTCTCCCAATCTAATTGCCGGAACACCTCTTCCAGAACAGCAGTGAACGGTTTAGGTGATACTGGGTCGCCCTGACGTACACCTCTTTCTATTCTTATTTCCTTGCCTTGCTTTTCTAGCTTGATTTTGGCTTTGCTGTTTACATAAATGCGTTTAAGAATTCTGATGTATTTACATTCTACACCTTGGTTTTTGAGTGCTTGCCAAATCGCTTCGTGTTCTAATGAGTCAAAGGCTTTGCTGTAATCCACAAAGCAGCAATAGAATGTTAAGTTGAATTCTCTGCCCTTTTCAAATAATTGTTTTACTACGTGGATGTGGTCCAATGTCGAGTATCCACTCCTGAATCCGGCCTGCTCTCTCGGTTGGTTGTCATCTAATGTTCGGGTTATTCTATTGAGAAGTATCTTAGCGAATACCTTGTAGATATTCGACATTAGACTAATAGGTCTGTAGTTGTTTATGTTGTTTTTGTCTCCTTTTTTGTGAAGTAGAGTTATGGTTGATGTTGACCATTGCTCAGGTATAGTCTCACTGTGCAAAACTTCGTTGAAAATGTCCGTAAGGGTTGGTACAAGGTGTTCTATGTTTGCTATGAGGAATTCGTTATTGATACCGTCTGACCCGGGAGCTTTGTCTTTCTTTTGAGATGTAATAGCTTTTTTCACCTCTGCATTTATTATGTCTGGTACTTCTTCTCCCCCTGCTAATATGTTCGGTTTATTATAGTTTTTCTTTGAGTATAAGTCCCGGAAAAAGTTAGTGGCTATTGACATAATTTCTGGGCGTCTTGTTTTATGTTTCATGTTTTTGTCATAGAGATTAGGTATCCAGTCTGTTTTTTCTTTTAGTTGTTTGATTGCTCTTTTGGTGCCTGATATTGAAGATGGTTGGACTGATACTTATACTGGATTACAAATCAGCACTACACTTTTCGGGACTACTTTCAGATTGATCGACAAACATTTATTTTCTGTTTTTTTTTGTATTATCCTTTACTTATATTCCTTCTTGGAAACAAATGTGCAGTTTAGTTAAATAAACACCCGATTACACAGTCACTAGTGATTAGAGAGAGACACAATAGAAAATCTTATTATGTTTACGTTTGCTATTTACGTTTTATTGTACTCAATACCGAATTTGGGAAAATAACAAAAAAAAATGCGATATTTATCGAAAGTGCCCAATTCCGATATTGATATCGGAATTCCGATATTGAGATCTAATATCGGAAATCAATATCGGAATTGAAAACCTTCCGATATTACATGCCCTAGTTCTGACCAGAATAAATATTAAACTAATACTAATTGGCTAAAGGGTAAAGCTACTTTTGTCGTACATAGCTGGCATATATTTTTTGCTTTTCGCCAAATGTGAAACCTAGGCCATATGTTAGAGGACTTTAGGAGAAATCAACAGCAAAAAGAACTAGGTCTACCAACCGTAACCGAACATAATTATATGTTCATAGGTAATTATAATCTCTCTGCAGCAGAAGGACAGAAAAGCAAAATCCCGGTATAGCAAAATCCCAGATTTGCAAAATAGGTAACGCCTGACAAAAAGACACTAGCAATACTTGCCTATTTATCTTCGTTCGGTTACGGTTGATAGTCCTGTTTCTCTTTGTTATTGATTTCTCGCATTGTTCTCTAACACATAACCTAGGTTTAATTTCTGGCGAAAGGAAAAAAGTTAATCATGCCAATGTTTTGCATTAGCTTTTATTTTTAACCGACTTACCAAAAAAGGAGGAGGTTCTATGTTCGACATTATGTATGTTTTTTTTTGGGAATAAATATAATGACCACCAAAAAAAACTTTGTGACGATAACCCCTAACCACCAAATCTAGTAATATACTGACAAAAATAGTAAATGATCACCAAATTTAGTAAATTGATCACCAAATTTAGTAAATTGATCACCAAATTTTAATAGCAAATTATTGCGCTATTTAATGTTGTAAAATAGGTTAGGTTAGGTTAGAACTGTGACCAACCGCGCGCGAGCCGAGCGAGCAAAGCGAGCGGTGCCGCGGCAGCGGCCGGCGAGCGCTACTTCCAAGTTGCTCCCAGAAATTTTATAATCTTTTTGGTCATTGGTTTAATTTTGGTGATCATTTACTACTTTTGGTGATCATTTACTACTTTTGGGTTAACAATGATTTATTTGGAGATATGTTACTATATCTGGTGGTAAGTTAAACATAAGCCTTTTTTTTATGTTTATGTTCACCGATATCTCCGTCAATTGTGGACTTATATTTTTGGAGAGAGTATATTGCGAAATTGGTCCCATTTTAATTTGGTGATGATCTGATGAAGAACTTCGGAGATGTACAACAGAACTCTTCAATAAATAACGGAAAATCTCTCGGGATTGCTGCAATCGCATGTCTGTTTATTGTTTATACCATTTCATAACATAACATCACGCCAGTACGCTCGAAAGGAGTATGCAGATCTCTCATTTCACCGGTTATATTCAAGTTTCATGTTATTCGGGTAATCTATTCTGTCGTTATAGGTACTTACTTAACTACTTCCCTATTAGGTAGGTACAACTAAAAAGTGTAAAATAAAATAAAAAATACTACCGACTTCCAAGTTCAGGTGTCTTTGGTAGGTATCACATTTTTAGTTATGGACACCGACTTCCAAAAATAAAGTTATATTTCACTTTCTAGTTTTCTTATTTGGAAGTCAGTAGTATTTTTTTTTTAAGTTTTTTATAGACAATTAGTATTCAATTAGATTTGGAGTATTTTTTAATCCTAATAACGTTTAGTAGCTAACTTAGAAGTTAGTAGAATTAAGTTCTTAATAATCCATTATTTACAAAAATGCTCGGATTTGCCCAAATAACCATTTGTATTAATTTTAAAGACTTCATACGAGACGAGACACTATAATGGACATGCTAAATGAAACAAACGTAAAATTTTAATTGCATTGTTTATTCTTATAAGCAGTTGTTATAACAAATTCACTCTATAAGAGGTACACCGCCTATAGCGTTGCCTTCTATACCGCAGTGGTTTACTCCACGTAGTATTTTGAAATATCCCTTGTCACCCCAATCAGGGTTCCAAGAGTTCGCAACAAGCCAGTACTTCAAACCATATTCCACACCCCAACCTAACATCTTCACAGCGTGGCCTGCAATCCTAATACCCTCCGTGTACTTGTATACTCCTTCTTTATAATGTACAAAATCATCGTACACATCAAAATCAACTTCAACTGGTCCATTTTTAAACAGTTCAGCTTTAATATCTTCTTCATTGGCATCCAATAAATACGATTCTTTGCCGAAACGCTTGTCTTTAACATAATCAGTGTTGTAGCTCGACACACAGGATTTTACGCATTTCGGAGTATGAACTGTTTTGCCACAGGGCGGCAAGTTGCCAGGCACATGATGTGCGCAGGAAGCTATCCCGTACGGTTTACAGCCCTGGCTAGAGTTATAATTTCCTCCTGACACAATACCTTTATGGATCCAGTATAACCAAGCTAACTTCGGCAAACCGCCGTAACAACCACCTAGACCACAGCTCACAAGATCCTGAGCAGAGAAATGGAAATTTTTCGTTCCGTTGGAATAAATACAGTACCGGTCGGTCATCGCTTCTACAGCGCCGAACGCCCAGCAACTACCGCATGCTCCTTGGTCTCTTATTTCGTTCAGGGAGGGACAGTTCGGCCATTTGTCTCTTGGGTCGAAGCTCTCTGGAAGACTTGCAATCAGCTCAGCTTCATGTTTCTTCTTCACCTTTGGTAATTTCGCAAAGTCTGGGTCTTCTAAGACACCCATTAGATTCTGGACGTACGAAAACGGTGTATGTTTTGGAAAGTTTCGGCCGGCTTTCCAGGAGTTTTGCTTAGAATTTATCAAATTAATAAACTCATCGGACAATGGGTCAAGATTTTCGGTTAAGACAGCTGCCAGTGCGCACAGTAAAACAATACAAATCGCAAACGGAGCGACCATTATTGCGATTTCGGTTGATGAACAGAGTTGAAATTGGAATGAATGTGTGACACCTGAGTGACAATTTATATGTACTTTAGTGGGGCTATCGCTCAAAAATGTATGTTGTTATCGAAGGTGAACTGCTGGAATTACAATAATTTTATCGCTGCACTTTAGCTCTAAGTGCATGCAACGAATACCTAAAAAAAAACAATTAACTGAAATAATGAAAATCTTGGGACAGGCTTCAAGCCTTTGCTTGCCTACACCACTGAATCAATCACTTGGAAAAAACATAACAAATTTTCATCCTAGATATTTGCTTTTAATAAATGATGACGCGAGCAACAGCTAGTTGTAACTGTATTGTATTTATCTTTTTATTTCAAAGAATTTTTACATTGTGTCGAAAATCATAATTGCCAAATAGCACTACTTTCCATTATACACGCTAACTGCGAAAGAATGATTAAACAATGAGCAAAAATTTTCATTAATAGTACATTATGGTACAAGTGTTAAGTGTTATTTTAGTACTTATGACTTAGCAGCATTTTCTTTTTTGTCCTCGTATTCCATAATGCTCCAGTTTTGTTAATAGTCGCATGTGATATAAAAAGCAGAAATAAGGTCAAAGAATAGCCCTACGACTTTTAATCTATCATTAATGCCGCTAACTACTTTTTCCATTAAACTATTAATTGCGTCACTTGTCCCCATATTTTTCTGATAACCGAATTGATTGTGATTAAGAATTTTATGTCGATTTAAAAGTCTTAAAAGTCTCATTTTAAGAGATTCTGATTTAAAAAGAAATTATATATAAAATTACGAAGATCATCTCATCTTTCTTTCATGCAGTAATGGATGGGTCCTCATAATCCGCTTCGATTAGTAATACTAATATTTTTTGTGTAACACTACTTTATCTATCTTGTCTCAGATGGTTGAAAGCGTCTGCTGAACGTTTATGACACCAAGTCAGTTAACAGCAGAGAACAGATTTGTGCCCACTTACAAATACCATCTAACACTATGTAGGTGTAATTTATACCTCTGCCTAACCATTCAAGCAATACAGCGTGATGTTATGTCATGCAATACCAACAAAACAAATAATCAGTTGAGATGCAGAGAAATAGAGGCAAGGAGTGCGGGACGAGGGTCTCGTCAAATGACGTAGAACAACGCTTGCCTCGCCATACGAATACGACACTTCACTCAATCAAACCACGCCACGGTGAAGTCGTTTTACAAGCAGTTGATTTAAATGTTCTTCGTTGAAGAATTTTAGTGTTAATTTAATTAAATTCATCACAGATTAAAGTATAAAAACGTGCAGCGCAACGACACGACGAATCTAATCGTCGCTGAATTTTGTTATATAAACAATGGAACTAATTTGGCGCGATAAAGTGAAATAAACATTTTCGATAGCCTTTTTGTTTGAGCGGAGTCTAGTGACAAATCAACGACTTACAATCAGAAATCGGTGGCTTCATTTCTACAACGTTGAACTGATCAACGGAAGAGAACATCAGGCAAGTTATAATGGCCGCATTATTTGTTACTTTCATTGTATCCATGTACACACTGAAGCACAGCACTACTGCTTTACAGAACCCACTCTCTGATGAGTTTATCAATCGGATTAATTTAACACAAAGCTCTTGGACGGCCGGTAGAAACTTCCCATTGCACACATCTATGAAATATATCGAGACACTAATGGGAACCTTGAAAGACGACAATTTCGCGAAACTGCCGAAATTGAAACATGACGTCGGACTCATCGCGGTTCTTCCTAAGAACTTTGATCCGAGGGAAAAATGGCCAAACTGTCCTTCTTTAAACGAAATTAGAGACCAAGGCTCTTGCGCCAGTTGCTGGGCGTTTGGTGCTGTGGAAGCAATGACTGACCGATACTGTATATACTCAAACGGAACAAAACAGTTCCATTTTTCCGCCGAAGATCTTATAAGCTGTTGTGAGACTTGTGGTCTGGGGTGTATCAGAGGAGTGCACACTGCCGCTTGGGCTTACTGGAAGCGCGTTGGTCTAGTATCCGGAGGCAACTACAACTCAAAACAAGGCTGCAGACCATATGAGATACCGCCGGGTAACCGTGCAACTGGTGACGTTTCGCCAACAATAAAAATCGTTGATATATCAGATTGTGTCACCACCTGCGATTCGAGTTACGGCATTGACTATTATAAAGATAAACATCACGGAAAGAACGTTTATTCAATAGATAATAATGAGGTGCAGATAAAAGCTGAACTATTAAAGAACGGACCGGTAGAAGGTGTCATGGCAGTATATACAGATTTTCTGAATTACAAATCTGGGGTTTACAATTATACGGAAGGCTACATTCTTGGACACCATGCGGTTAAGATTCTTGGCTGGGGAGAGGAGAATGGCCACAAGCACTGGCTCGTTGCGAATTCTTGGAGCCAAGATTGGGGTGATCAGGGATTCTTCAAGATTCTACGTGGAGTGGATCATTGTGGTATTGAAGGTTCTATTGTCGCCGGAGAACCGCTTATAGTTTGAATATCTATAGTAAAAGAAAAAATAAATCATTTTGTTTGAAATTAACATGACTTTGTTTTACTTAACAAGAACACAATAGAACAAATTTCCGTGCGTTCAAGCGTTTTTGCCATCTATTATTGGAATCAAATATAACAGCTCACTATGTTAGGACCCATTAATATTAATGCTGATTTTGATCCGTGGTGCTAGGCAGTGCTGGGCTTATCTCAGTTGTAATTGACTCTTTGTGCCTATCGGCCTTGTTTGTTCTGGGTCCTGCTTGATATGGAGAGAAGTTTGTATTTGTATTTTGTATTTGCAATTTGTATTTTTTCTACACGTCCATTATTTTCGTTGCGGGATCCAAGACGGTTAAATTCATTCTCCGAGATTTCGTCGAGCTTCATTGCCTCGGCGCTTTTCTGGTGGTCGCCACTGTTGATTCCGTCTTTTATTTAGGATCAGGAGCTGCAGTGGTTTGGGAAAAGTGCGGTGAGACTGCACAAAAAAAAGCACCATAATGTCGACCTCTTATGTAAAACTAAGTCGGTTTTGATGCGTTTCTTTGAAATTACACGCGGATGTAACCAAAGAGTATAGCTAATCCTAATATGAAAGTTTTACATATTTCCGAAGACATTTTTATGTTTTAGATATGCCTATAAAAATAAAGACATAAAAACATGAATGCTGTAACCATAATATAAAGAATAGGTAATAGTTAAAATATCTCCACTGTCCATATTTTCTACAAATATTTTACAATATTAATACAGCAATACTTGGCATGCATAATGGCAATAAAAGGCATCGACATAAGTTGGTATGTTAATATGTTGTTTTATATGTTAGATTTACTGTCAGAAAATGCCTCGTGGCATTATGTCCGCCTATGTACAACTAATGTGTCTACATGAAGTTATTCACGAATAAATGCAAAACAGCACTGATGCGAAATAGTGTTCTTTGCATGGCGCCAGTAATATACGACCATACATCAGAATCAATAAAAATGTGTTAACCTAGTGTTGTTCTAGTAAGTAGATATATCTATAATATATCAAAATTTCTGTAGGAAAAATTATTGCTATAAATGACAACTCGTCACACTAGCTATTTCGTCGCTATCATTAATATGTCTCTTTCACTAATACGTCACTTTCAACATGAAGTCAGTTTCCCAACTCGTCTCAATCCGTATTTCGTCTCTTTCCCAACTCGTCCGACGCTTATGTACAATGAAGCACAAAATATATATATTTTTTCTTAAATTAATACTTTTTAGTCATCTATTATGATATTTAAGAAAAAAACTAGATGGAATGACATTGGTGTCGTGAAAGGTGGGCAGATTTCTAGTGTGGGACGCAACTTGTGTCGATACCCTTTCGCATTCTCATGTTCCAAGTAGGCTTCTCCGCAAATAGTCGCCGTGCGGATTCCCATCTCGGGTTATTTGACAGAAACTCTTGCCTGAATGGCATCTTTGAATCTTTGATGGCCAGTTTTATTCACCGCGCGGTAAACCTCACACAGTGTGGGTTCCTCTTCAGGATCACATCGACGTAAAATCAAATCAAATCATTTATTTCTTTGCAAACATGGGTAGAGTAGTTACATAGGTGTTTTTATAATAAAGTTCTCCATATTTTACCGTCACAGGGCATGCAAAGGATTACACAAAATAATAAGTATATCAACATTAAGTGGCAGATCATTGGAAATTACAATATATATTTAATTTAAAAAATGTCAGCAATAAAAAATAAAATAAGTCAATGAGAGGATCACAATTATAATTATGTCAAGCAGAGTAACAGTATGTCAATCAGTTAGTGAATAATCATTCAGAAAATCGTCAATCGTGTAATAAATTTTCATAATTAAAAGTTATTTAAGCGCCCTTTTAAATTTTAAAGTAGTCATATTTTTTATAATATTAGGTACTCTATTATTTATGAGTGGGGCAATACCAAAAAACTTTTTTTCATAAGTGTGGTTTTACATTTTACTTGACATAATTGATTAATGTATTGAGTCCGTGTTGGATTTTTTCTGACTTCTGATAGTTTTTAGGGTTCCGTACCCAAAGGGTAAAAACGGGACCCTATTACTAAGACTTCGCGATCCGTCTGTCTGTCTGTCTGTCTGTCTGTCTGTCTGTCTGTCCGTCTGTCTCCAGGCTGTATCTCATGAACCGTGATAGCTAGACAGTTGATATTTTCACAGATGATGTATTTCTGTTGCCGCTATAACAAAAAATACTAAAAACAGTATAAAGTAAATATTAAAGGGGGTCTCCCATACAACAAACGTGATATTTTTGCCGTTTTTTGCTCGATATTAATAACGGCAACAGGTAGACGCTTGAAATATTCACAGAATGTTTAATTGTATATTTACTTCAAAAAATAATAATTAATAAATTAAAATAAAACATATTAAGGGGGGCTCCCATACAAAAAACGTGATTTTTATGCAGTGTTTTGCGATAATGGTACGGGACCCTTCGTGTGCGAGTCCGACTCGCACTTGGCCGGTTTTTTTTAAATAGATGAGGATTACATTTCACAACGTTTCCATTATATATAAACAAGGAAAATTTAAAATTTTTAACGATTTAAAATAGGGAACACAGCTATCAGTTGTCTTAAGACCGCACATTGACCTGATGCATCGCTTCTGCAGCCTAAATCGTCTCCTCAGGTATCGTGTCTCCTCAGGTATCGACGTCTCCTCAGGTATCGTGTGTACGTCTAGCAGCCACGCATGCGACGCGCTGCTCCCCATTCTCTGCAGACCATTAGTACAAAGGGCGCCTTGTGAAAGTGCGTGGACGCAAAGCATGGCTGCATCGCTGAATTACTGCGCCTTCTCTTTGACGTCGATGGGTCCGTCTGTCGCCGACTACCAGATCCAGGCCTGTAAAACAGCAGCTTCCTCGAGAGTTTCCCTGTCAATGCGCTTAAGCAGCCAGCGTACACCGCACACTGATCAATTTCAAAAATTTAGGGGGACGAAATGATTAAATACTGAAATCGGGACATAAAGGTATATTTATAACATTAAATAGTATCGAAAAATCGTTTTCACATAATTTAACTTGGTAATTAATATTTTATGTAGTTTGTTACATCACTCCTCATATAACACGACTTCTGGTTCTTGTAAAAGATTAAGTACCTCAATTGGCATTATATGTTTTTGTTTTACAGGTAATATTCTGATGTTAGATATTACAGGATCTGAAGATATGAGCAAAATTTTCAAAGATCTTCATTAGTTTCATTCCTAGTCATCTTCCTGGTGTTATGCTCTCTGTAATATATGACATCTTTGTGGTGAGTTTCCTGTGCGTCTTTCCCAAGCATACCAATTGGCAACTAAAAGTCTTCGATGATATCCTTGCCGTGTATGAGAACCTTATGGACTGTTGGTGTCATAGGATACCACCTGTACAATTCAATATAAAGCGTAGCAGTGTCTTTCGTATATTCTGCAAATTTGTCATTATTAATGTTGTACGGACAATTCAATGTTTTTAAAATGACACTAAATCTTTCTATTAAAGTTGTATCTATGCCTGTAATATTTGATGTAATCTCGGGGTTTGCAAAGAAGCGTCTGGCCGAATTGCCGTCATTGGTATTTCCAAATCCAGGTTTAGGGATATCAACCAATAACCCTAGTTGGTCTCGAAATTCTGTTTGTATGCGTTTTTTTCTGTCTGCTATAATTTTTTTTATTTTCTTCACCACGTGTTTGCTTATTTTGTATTGGCATTTTATACGACACATGTAACAGACACTCGAAACGAAAGCTCTTTTTTGGACGTCCTGCTTCTCTAGACGTGGCGTAGAGAGTCCACTTTCTTGCCCGCCAGAGGTGATTACTATTTGATCAAGCCATTTTTAGGGTTCCGTACCCAAAGGGTAAAAACGGGACCCTATTACTGAGACTTCGCTGTCCGTCTGTCTGTCTGTCTGTCTGTCTGTCTGTCTGTCTGTCTGTCTGTCTGTCACCAGGCTGTATCTCATGAACCGTGATAGCTACACAGTTGAAATTTTCACAGATGATGTATTTCTGTTGCCGCTATAACAACAAATACTAAAAACAGAATAAAATAAATATTTAAGTGGGGCTCCCATACAACAAACGTGACTTTTGTGCCGATTTTTGCGATAATGGTACGGAACCCTTCGTGTGCGAGTCCGACTCGCACTTGGCCGATTTTTCATTTTGATTCCGGCATCTAATAATATTAAGGGAACATTTTTTACAAAATCTTGAAGTTGTTACAGTAAAAGATTTAACAACATTTTGAAGACTGTCCCTGCTTGTAGTAGGCAGTTCCGATAAATCTAATGTCTCCAAAATATAGCTAAGTAGTTACCTTTATTGTCCATTATAAGTGGCTTCACTGGTCGATGTAATGAAAAAATATTAAATAAATCATTTTTTTTTTTTGGGGCACCATTACCTAAAAAAAACACATTTTTACTATAGAAACCGGCAATCACCGGTAAAAAAATGGAATCGAAATGATAATGTACTAATTTGTACTTTTAAACGTAACACAGTTCATACTTCGAAAAGTTATTAATATTTTTTTTTTAATATAATTTGATAAATTTTATTTTTTGTTTATATACCAATAAAAAGTACAGACCTTCCATAGTGTGCACCATTTTTTTCAATGTTCAATTTAAACTGATAACTTAGCCAACTTAACTTGAAGAGGAGCGCAAAACAACGATAAATCAGTCTTGTTATAATAATTTAGCTTTCGAGATAACTTTGAAATGGCATATCTATTAAACTACTGTAACAGTGATGTTTTAGTATAATGTAAACAACTTACCTTCAAGTCTTAATAAAATGATTTTTCGAACTTCCGACACATTGACCAAAAATAATTATGGGACGCTAACTTTTAATAATTGATCAGTATGCACCGTCTCTTTGTGGGACTGATTGGCTACGGACTCCAGCGGTCTGGGTGGAGACGTCAAAACGTATGTATGTCTCCATTGACGATCACACGTTTTGGCATATCCCTGATTTAAGTCGGCTAAACTCGTCGTGATAGCCGAATACCCCAATACTTCACCTTTAGGATCAGTAACAGGGGATCCCCAGGCCGCAGAATTTGCGTTGCGATCCCCGAGTAAAAGTATGGGGCGAGTTTGATACCGGCTCAAGATACCTAACTGAACAAATGTGACGAATAAAAACCTGGCAACTTGGCGACGATGTTCAAGGCTCTGGAGCCTTGACTCGACCAGTGTATCATTGCCAATGAGCCTCTTGGCCGGTGTATCTGTCGAATCAATTGCATTTAGATGGTATTTGGCAGATCCGTTCCAGAGATGAGAGCAGTACTCCATGCATGATCAAACTTACGCTTGTTACAAGTTAAGCAGCTGATCTGGCCTCCAGTACCGTTTCACCTTCACAAGGATCCCCAACTTTTTGGCCAGCCAGCCAGCTGAGCCTTTGCCTCAATGTATGGACCAAAATTGAGGGTCGATGTCAACGTCATGCCAAGAAGCACAAGATGGTCCGTTATAGTAGCGGTCACACCTCTCAAAGAAGGAGCCGGATGGAATTGGCACATTTTTGGGGAAAAAAGAATCGCCTGTGTCTTAGCAGCATTGAAAATAACAACATTAGCAGCGCCCCATTCGGAAACTGCAATCAAGGATAGGTTCAAGCGCTCATCCATAGCCTCCCCCTCCCTCCCTCTCTTCCTCTCTTCCTGGAGGGACCCGCTCTGTGGCCCAGTAGCCCGTTAAAATGAAATGAAAATTTGCTGATGATATTTGTACGCTTCACGGCAAAACATAGAGAATCTACGTAATATATAACTCGACCTTATGCTTCTCAGATCGAGCAACACACACACCATGTACAACCTATGTTTACAAATAAAGATTCTCATTCTGAAATTCAGATTAATTTATAACTAATATATTTTTTTTTTTCTTAAGTAAATTTTTACAGTATATAATGGTATTGTAAAACCCTGAACTACGGCAAAACCTAAGATTTACAAAGTCTTACTGGTAAAAGTCCGAAATGATCTATGATAATCCATTATTTCGGACTTTTACCAGCAATCACAAGGTAAATCTTAGTATTTAGCTCAGTGACTTGTAAACTATATAATGTTTATTATAATTAAAATCATTACACAAATACCTCCTTTTTAATTCTAAAATTATTCATTTTTGATAATCTAATTACAAGTAGGTATGAAACGTTTCTTTTATTTTATTTTTATTTAAGATGGGTTTACTCTTGTCTAGGTCAGAGGTGACAGAGACAAAGTCAACGATGGAGTGATGAGCTTACCTAGAAGAAGCCTGTTCACTCTAACTTTTAGTTAACTCTACGTTTTAGTTTGCAATGTCCACGCCTGAATTTTATTTCATGGCAAACATTGGCAGTACGACACTGCAGATAAACTAACAGCCAGTCCAATAGGACTGAACATAATTTCACTGTACAAAAGAATTTTAGTAGCATCATAACTCTTCGGGATCCTTCAATAAGACCCCGGCTTCAACAACCCATCACAGTTTATATGAGCTCTATCTAAACCGTTTTCCCTTGCGATCTGAGCCAGGTCAGCTGTACGCCAAATTTTTAGTTTTTAGGTTGAATCTTAATATCAAGAAGTATTAATATTAAGTTTTATCCTAAATATATATCTGTTTTTACTATGTGTAGGCCTGTGTTTGACCACAATCTCACCGTGGTCAGTGATGATGTGGCCGATGGTGGTAAGCACACAAAGCCTAGAAGGGAACTGGCTCTCAAGTGCTGCTGTCGGAACACACCGGAAGGTGCTTGGCGACAGATTTTCAACTTGAGGGTGGTTGCCAGCCAGGCGGGTACTACAAAGTACCCTACCACCGTGCTATGGTTTCCTCACGATGTTTTCCTTCACCGAAAATAAAAATGTTTGTTTGTTTTAATAAAATAGCAGCGGTCTTTAAAGCGTATATTTTTTAATGAAGATCTAAACTTAAAATTAATAGAATCTTGTCCTAAATTTCTAGCAGGTTATCTGCGAGCTATAAAAAGTAAGATAACTTTTTTATAATAACATAAAATGAACATGATATAAAAGAAACAATTCGGGATTGTCACCGCGAAACACTAAAAATTTAGCATTATCTCCAGAAAGTAAGTACTAAAGAGAATGGCGGATTGGCAGAAAAGGACGAAGAAGAACGGGCTTCCTGAAGCCTTAACTACCCGTAATAGTCGACATTATCGATTATTAGGTAGACCCAGCAATTTAAAGTTTTCAACTCACATAAATTACTGAATAAAGGTCAAAGCCAGAGATATAGTCGTTAATTTTATAGGCAGTCCATCGTGAACCTACCGAGCTACATTACCAAAAGCCTCAAATAGAATAATTAAGGGCACGAATGAAATTTAAAGCGCTATTCCTCGAACTTTAATAATACAGGATAGGCATACCTACAGATGTTAAAGCGGCTTTGTGGCTATGTCGCAGATGGATCTGTGTATTTGATACCTCATTTCCGTAATTTATTCTGAACTAGCTTCTGCCAGTGGCTTCGCCCGCATTGAAATTATCGAAGGAAACATACTCCCGGGATAGCACAAAGAAAAAATGATGAATTTAGCACAAAGCTCGTCGACTCTTCACGTGACCAGAGGGCTGGCCTTTTCTTCGGCCAGAGAATTAGCATTGCCATACAACGTGGCAATGCCGCCAGCGTTCTGGGCACGTTTCCCATTGACATCGATGTGGACGAATTTTTTGATGCACAATGAGCTTTTTTTGCCGTCTGCCTTTTGTATTTGTATATAGGTTTGTTTTTCTTAGAATATTCAATTGTATATATGTTAATAAATAAAAAAAATTCACCTTTTTCTCCCGGGATGAAAAGTGTTTTATCTTCTACTCCAGGATACCGTCTATCCATGTGCTATGTTCCACACTATAGTTACCAAAAAAGGGTGAATAAGGATCTACATCAAGAGGATGACAGACGGGCCAAAAGCCTTATTGGCAACGATGCACTGGTCGCGTCAAAGCTCCAGAGCCTCGAACATCGTCGCTGAGATGCCAGCCTGTTGGTTTTATATCGGTTACATTTCGGGGAATGTGCGACGGAACTGCACAATTTGATTCCACCTAGCCCTTTCCATCATCGGACTATTGATGTACGGCCATACGCCATCGGTACATGGTGGACATCCCTCCCATACGCACAAAGTGTTTTGCTAATTCTTTCATTGTGCGCACAGCCAAGGAGTGGAACTCTCTTCCGGAGTCTTTGTTCCCTGATAGCTACAACCTTGGGGTCTTTAAGTCAAGAGTGAATAGGTTTATTCTAGGCAAGCGTGCTTCACCGTAGACCACATCATCGCTTAACATCAGGCGAGATAGTGGTCAAACGTGAGCCTATAGACCGTAAATAAAAAATAAAAGAATGTGCTGAAACTTCCTCTTGTTTCTCCTGTGTTTTGTATTGCGGACATTAACCCTGTGCCTTACGTGAAAGACCAAACACGTTCATCACAAAAGAATGCTTAATTACAAGTATTATAGTCACCTCATTCGACTCAGTAAACAATACTTACTCATTCTTTGAACACGCCAAGTGAATCACATTCCACCGTATGTTCAACCGAACAATTAATAAAAAGTAGGTACGTTCAGTGTGCTACATATTTTCCGCCTTTGTGTTGTTTCGTTAGTCGAATAGGCAGTTGAACATATTTTTAATTATTACAGAAATATTCCATTGTTGCAATAATAAGGAAAGACCATCTGAATTTTGATAAAATTATAAGAAACATTAATTTCTGTACCTATAATATTGTTCTGCTATTTATTTCCAAGAACATTTTCAATATAAGAATAAGCATACAAACAATATTGTTTCGGCAGATTTAAGCAGAAAGCCTGCCGAATGCTCCTCTTAATAATTCGTCTTCTTTATCGTACTAAAATAACAATATTAACCATCAACACAAGTAAGACCCATGTCAAGGGTCTCGGTAGTCGGTACCATCTTGATAAACCTGACGGAGCAAACACTCGCTCGCTCCGATCCCCAATTAATTACATCCGACCGATACAAAACAAATGTTTACTAATGGTCGTAAAGCGTTCGACCATAATATTTGTTTGTCTTATGTTATCGGTAGGAGAAAACGTATCGTTAACCTTCGACACGGACGGTCAGGCGCTGTCTCGCCGCACGCCCTTATTGACCGTGTCGTTGTCGTGCGCTGGATGCAATTACACGACGAGCGAGCACGGGTATCAAGTACACGCCACAACCGCCGCGCGCCGCCCGCCGTTCAGTCGTCCCGCTACATTCGCTCCGAATACACATCCATTAACCGCTCAGCTGTGAAAAAGAAAATAAAGAAGTGAATAATGGCCGCTTCGCGTGCAACGTTTGTTGCGCTCGTGTGCGCACTCGCGATCACCGCCGAGGCCATACAGAATCCGCTAACTGACGAGTTCATCAATCTCATCAATACAAAGCAAAACAGTTGGACAGCCGGCAGAAACTTCCCGCTAGACACACCGTACACTCATATCAAGAAATTAGCGGGCGTCCTCCAAGATACGCACTTGGCGAAACTTCCCAAAGTTGAACATGACGATGAACTGATTGCGAGTCTTCCTGAAAACTTCCATCCCAGAGACAAATGGCCGGACTGCCCCACATTGAACGAAGTAAGGGACCAAGGGTCGTGTGGCAGCTGCTGGGCGTTCGGCGCTGTGGAGGCGATGACCGACCGCTACTGTACGTACTCAAATGGAACACAACATTTCCATTTCTCCGCTGAAGATCTTTTGAGCTGTTGTCCAATCTGTGGTCTCGGATGCAACGGAGGCATGCCAACATTAGCTTGGGAGTACTGGAAGCACTTCGGTCTCGTGTCAGGTGGCAGCTACAACTCGACGCAGGGCTGCAGACCGTACGAGATTGCCCCGTGCGAGCACCATGTGCCTGGCAACAGGATGCCTTGCAACGGAGACTCCAAAACCCCGAAATGCCAAAAGACGTGCGAGTCGAACTACAATGTTGATTACCACAAGGACAAGCGTTATGGTAAACACGTATTCTCAGTGTCAAGTAAGGAGGACCACATCAGGGCTGAATTGTTCAAGAACGGGCCAGTAGAAGGTGCGTTTACAGTATACTCGGACTTGCTCAATTACAAGACCGGTGTTTACAAACACACGGTTGGCGACGCCCTCGGCGGTCACGCTGTTAAGATCTTGGGTTGGGGTGTGGAGAACGGTAACAAGTACTGGCTCATTGCTAATTCCTGGAACAGTGACTGGGGGGACAATGGATTCTTCAAGATTCTGCGAGGTGAAGATCACTGCGGTATTGAAAGTTCTATTGTAGCTGGTGAGCCACTATATGTTCAAAAATAGATTAGTGTGTTTATATTCTAATTATTTGTAAGCTAAGTGTCTGTAAATAGCTACCGTCGTATAGATTACAGTACCAAATAGATATTATGTATTACGATTTACGAACAACGATATAAAATATTTTGTACCAAATAAATTTATTTTGTTGTAACACATTTGTATTATTTGCCTGTTAATGTGAGTCGTTAGATAATTTTCTGCTTTAAATAAGACGATAATCGATTGTAAATAAAACTTTACAGTCTTATCTTTGTGTGTACTAGATAAATGTGTCATTAGTGGAAAATAACATAATTATCATTGTTTTCATTTACAAAGTTCAAAGTGCGCTGGTTCAACAAACATCTGAGAAACCAACAACGATATAACTAAGTTTATTTAGACAAGTGATGGAACAATAGAGTAGGTAATTACACTAATTTCGTTTAGTAACCAACACTGAAATACTAATTTGCATCTACAGGTAACGCGTAGCAGACTAAACAAGTCCGGAGAACCAACTAACCTGACTATAATCTATACAATACATACATACAAATAAATATAATTGAAGTGTCTGTATGTAATATCAAAATAACAACGTTTTATTGAATGCACGTGAAAGTATATACGGTACTAACAACAAATAAGCAATTTTTAAGATTTTTGTCTGTCTGTCTATCTGTCTGTCTGTTTGTTCCGAGTAATCTCCGAAACGGCTGGGCCGATTTTGACGGGACTTTGGATTTTGACTGGTAGATAGCTGATGTAATAACGAGTAACATAGGCTACGTTTGATCACGAGAAAATTCATAGATCCGGCGGGAAACTAAAAAAAAATTGACGCGGACGAAGTCGCGGGCAACAGCTAGTAATATATGCTGTAGATTCATTTCGTTTCGTCTAGGAAAGAGCTGGATTTAAGACTACTAGTCTAGAGTTCAACAATGGAGATTCATTAACCGATCACTTTATACTTGAATATTATGTTTCGCAAAAAGATAATATTGAACATCTGTTTTGAAGCACAGCAATAATATATAAGTAAGTATGAATTAGATAAGTACGTTATTCTACAACTGATTACCTAATCATCTATAAACGTACATTTGTAATATATATTCAGAGACGCTTAGGTATGTAAGAATAGAGGAAAATTTGTGTTTCCTGCCAGTAATTGACTTACCTACAACTACATATTAAATTGTAGTTATTAACAACACAAAAACTTGTAGATAAGCAACTGGATGGTAACTACTACGACCAAAAAACATGTTTTGCATTAAAATAAACCAATTATTAGCAATGGTGATTAGTTTATAGGTAAATAACCTTTATATAAAGTTGTATTTCTTGGTCTAGTTCTACAATATTCTACTAGATGAACTATGTATTTTGGATAAAAACTAAGTAACTATGAAATTAGGTAGAATAATCTGCCGAATACAATAAGGGTATACAATACAAGCATAGTGCTGCCTAGCCTGCCTATCCATATCCATTAATTACTCATCATTTAATCAATTAAAGACCGCTCGCTGCAATATATACATGCTATATATACACGTGTTTTAATCTCGGACGGAACGGAGCGACGTGGCGTTTCGTACAAAATGCCAAGTATGCTCTTGCGTATACATTTTGTATGAAAACATATTTTTAAAACTTGTCGTCTTTGCTTTAGAAGTCGGTTTATTTTTGTCACTAAAAAGTGAGCAAGTTCTATAGTAAGGTACCTAAAGGATTGACACATTCGTGCTGTTTGTTGCTAAGGAGTTCGGTTGCATGTTCCATATCTTAAAAACTGCTGAACCGATTTTAATGAGACTTGCACTGTTCCCTAAGTTGAGAGATACTTAATCCAATAAAAAAGGATGATCACGATCCGATAAGTAATTTAGGATTAGGATCAATGCGTGGACAAACATACATACATATAAACAAAGGTACATACACTTATGAAAGGTACAGATGTTTAGAAGCCCATATAGAGTAACATATATGTGAATATTGTGCAACCCCAACAATATTACATAAATAAGTATCAAATCAAATTTTCAATTTAACAATTTTTTTTATCTTGAATCGAATTTTCCCAGATTTGAGACAAAGCTAGATCGATTTTTCATCCCAAAAACCCCTATATTGCAAATATCGAAATCGTTAGAGCCATTTTCGAGAACATGAAGTACATATAGGTATATACAAATATTGCTCATTAAATATTATAGGATTTATTTAATCATTCAAACAACATAGTCCATTATTTGTTCGTAAAAGCACCTAATTCAAAGAAGAGAAAGAAGAATTATGGAGAATTTTAATTTAGAATCTGCCAATCAGTGTTCATAATAACATGGTTATATTTTTTTATAAATAATGTTGAAAAGTCGTCACGCCAGCGTTTCCGGAGGCCTACCTCCCACGGCGACGACGCCTATCTTCCGGCTCCCACTGCGTATCGATTTTGGCCCATGTATCGTTACGCATTCTGCATATATGACCCACCAAGTCCCATGGCGTTTACGGGAGATTGGCAGGAGATGGCAAGTAATAGGGAAGAGTGGAAAGCTATGGGGGAGACATTTTCCCAGCAGTGGGACAAAATAGGAAGAGCAAAAAAAAAAATGTTGAAAATATTAAGAACACCAAACACGACTTACCGCCTGAAATCCTTCAGTAGTTTACCTACCTATATAAATTTCACAATTCCCTCCCACTAATTAATAACCCGTTTAATCAGTGATTCGAAACTTCTAAGTAATTACAGGCACTGAGCGATATCAATTGTGTAGTTGCTTCACAACACATTGTTATTACTCCCGAGACAAAATTAATCATGTCTTTGTTTCTCAGAAATACTCTTGATAGAGTAATGTTTTCTTGGGAATGTGGATTTTGAAAAGCAACCTAAAGCTATTCTAATCATGTAGTTAGCAATGATCATAATAAGTAAATGGCTTGTTCATGTTTAGCAATCATCCTAATAAGTAAATGGTTTGTTCATATTTAGCAATCATCCTAATAAGTATAAAAAGCTTTTTTACAAAAAAATACTACCGACTGCTAAATAAAAAAACTACAAAGTAAAAAATAACTTTATTTATGGAAGTCAATTACAATTTTTTGCGTTATGGACACTGAATTCCAAAAATAAAGTTATTTTTTACTTTGTAGTTTTTTTATTTGGATGTCGGTAGTATATTTTTGTAAAAAGGCTTTTAATTTTTCACTTTTTTGTTGTACCTAATAGGCAAGTTGTTTAGTAAGGTACCTATAACGCCAGAATAGATAACCCGAATGTCATGAAACTTGAAAATAACCGGTGAATCTGCGTACCCCTTAAGAGCGTACTGGCGTGATGTTATGTTATGAAATGGTATAATCAATAAACAGACATGCGATTGCAGCAAGCCCGAGAGATTTGCCGTAATTTATTTAAGAGTTCTGATGTATATCTTCGAAGTTCTTCATCAGATCTTCACCAAATTAAAATGGGACCAATTCCGAAACATACTATTTAAAAAAAAAAAAAATCTAAATCGCTCCAAAATTGACGGAGATATGCGTGAAAAACAAACATAATGTCGAACATAGAACCTCCTCCTTTTTGGTAAGTCGGTAAAAATGGATAATAATTATGTGATAACTTCTTCGTTATACAGTGCGGTACTGTAATACTCATAACTGACAGATGGAGTAGGTACAGCCTGTAACAGCCAGACTATGAAGACCCAATAGCATAGCAGATACACCAGCACCTGTAGCCAAATTAACAATCTACAATCGATAACGAATAAAATCAAATGTTTTTTATTTCACATAGGCCTACATGGACACTTATAAAACGTCGACAAAAGGTGCACGGTTCGGGTTGGTCGTTTCCTGTGGAGAAGAACCGACAAGAAACACACACGGAACCTCTTTTAAAAAAAATTGGTTTATTTTTACAATATTTCCATGTTACAGCATTAGTGCTTAGATATGGGGGGACAACGTATAGGCCCGACAATAAGTCGTAAGAAACTAAAAAAAAAAAAATTATATAAACTCTTTATCTAAGAGTTAACAAATGTTAAAGCGTCTAGAAATCTAGAAAGCCTACAATTTTCACACATTCACAAAACAATCGGTAAAAGAATCTATACAAAGGAAAAAAAAAAAATATATATAACAAGACTAAATTTAACATTGAGTGGTTCAAATCTTATCTTCGGGGCCGCTCGCAGTCTGTTCGAGCCGATGAGGACTTCTCTGACTGGTGTGACTTGACTGCGGGTGTTCCCCAAGGTGACGTCTTCTCTCCTCTCCTCAATTTTCATAAATGCTATCACTAAGGTCCTAACTTCTAACTATCATCTCTATGCAGACGACTTGCAGCTATATCGACACTTTAAAGTGGGTGATCTGGTAGGGGCTGTGCCTACCATCAATAGTGACCTTGAAAATATTAACAAGTGGGCTAAATCCTTTGGACTTTTACTGAACCCAACCAA
Source organism: Anorthoa munda (assembly GCA_945859665.1). Taxonomy (NCBI): domain Eukaryota; kingdom Metazoa; phylum Arthropoda; class Insecta; order Lepidoptera; family Noctuidae; genus Anorthoa; species Anorthoa munda. The sequence continues at coordinate 2,644,867 of OX243913.1, forward strand.
ATCTCAAGCGCTCATTGTTGGTGGTAGATACATGCTCAGCCTTATAAATCACTAAGCCCTCCCGCCAGTAGTTTATGATTCAGTGCCCATATGTTATTCAAAAACCGTGAAAAACCTCGGCATCTATATGGATACTAACCTCTCTTGGGAGGTTCATGTTGCTGATGTTAGTAAGAGGGTCTTCTACTCTTTTCAGTCTCTTAAACGTCTCCAAATAAATGTTTTTAAAACTTCGAAGAAATAGAAATTTGGCCTTGCGTTTAGGAGGTCGAATCTTATAGGACAGATAAATGCGGTCGTGATAGGAAAAAGGAGCAGAAAGCTGTCCATGTGGCCTCACTTTGTGAGGGTCAGAAACCAGAATAAGATCTAAAAGAGAAAGAGTACAGTGAGGAGCCCTGTGAGTAGCATTTAGTGGAAGTAAGTGCATATTGACAGAAGAGCCTTGCCCTATTGAGTACCTACACATTAAGTTAAGCTGAAGAATATGCCAAACTCGAGAGTTGTGATTGGTTGGCACACTGGGCAGTTGATTGGTATAATAGTCACAGCCGATCTTTGTGTCTCTGAAGTTGGCTCTGCCAACTCTTATAGTAAGCGAGTTGGCGACAGTTATACAATGCTATCTTCATCTTCAACATTGACACACAAATAGTTAAGCTGCGCAAGTTCTTGCAGCCAATTCAGAGGCACAAAGATTCGTTGTGAATAATATTATAGGTGTGGCCAATTTTGAGTTGGAGTCGAGTATGAGCTTTTGGAGTACGGACCTTAAGGTGTCAACCTATTATTATGTCAACCAGAACGTTACTCGTAGTTTTAGGCACCAAGCATAGTACACTGTAACTAAGAGAAAATCATATTCTCCCATCATCAAGATGCCAATTTGACCTTCCCAGCAATTGCATTGCTATTCAACTTCAGTACCACATACTGTACTTATTAAGTAGATATTAAGACTTTCACTACTTTCGATATCGCAGAATTGCTGCCGAAATTATTATGTAATTTATTAATTTTTATTTTCATGTCTTTGAAAATCTCGGGACCTTAGAGTCCCGCATCCTAATTGCGTAAGTGAATTCTGCAAAGCAAACAAGTTGGAACCTTCCCAAATACGACTTTTCGTATTGCATATTACACTCTGAAAAGATTATGCTCCTTTCATTACCAATATTTTGCCGTAGAATTGATTGTAAAAGAATGAATGAAAGCGGAAGAATCGAGATAAAACTTCACTATTGGTATTGTGTAATGCAAATGTCATATATCTTCAACTCCGTAGTATCTCTAAGTACTACACTTAGTGTTCAACTCAAAGGAGGATTTGGAAAGCTAACGCTAGCTTTCCAAATCAGTTTTGCAATACCGAAAAAGTTGAAAGAAATGATTCTGATTCTTTGAAAGAATCGACTTGTTTCCTTTGCAGAATTCACTTACGCAATAAGGCTGCCGGAGCTTTGAAAGACGTACCAGGGGATCGAAATCAACTCGCAGAGGCCGTGTTAGACACGTAGCATGAAACGTAAAACCAACAAAAAATTGTACCTGTACGCCCTATGCAAGTGCACCCAAGGACTATCCCCGGCTGGTGCAGTACTATTGCAAAATATGGAGACAAAACACATTGGGCTATGGATTTGGGAGGTTCAGTAGTGGATTAATTACCTAAAACTATAGAACGATTATTGGCCCCTGCCTTACCATTGTTGGTCTACATGGCTATAAATTGGCAGGGGATAACTTGAACACTCAATTAATTATTTTCATACTTGTTACATTATCTGGCATTTACTCGTAATTGACTGATAAGGAAGTTGCATTTTGTATGCTGTGTCTATCGCATCATACATTGTACACTTAGTTTATATTATTGTTTGTATTATAAGGTCGTTATCTATACTAATATTATAAAGAGGAAAGATTTTTTTGATTGTTTGTTTGTACCGAATAGGCTCCGAAACTACTGGACCGATTAAAAAAAAAAATTCACCAATAAAAGCTACATTATTCCTGAGTGACATAGGCTATTTTTTAATCCCGAAAAAGGGTCCTGTGGTGTGGCCCACGGGAGCGAAGCCGCGGGGAACAGCTAGTTAGAGTAATAATTGTATGTAGGCCAATAAATAAATAACAGTTTTTTTTTACACCACTGCTGGGCAAAGGACCCGGCCATCCCATGAAGTCCGCATTTGGCTTCGTAGATTTACCGTTGAGCCAACAAAGACCTCGCTATAAATTTAACCTTCTACTGAGAAAAATAATATTTTCGGCGCATCCTGTATAGCCAGCAGGTACTTATTTATTTTATTTGTTTATCTATTTATTTATTTTGTTATATATTTATTTAAGGATCACCGAGTATTACAAAACAATAGCATCTTTCACAAAATATAAAAATTCTTACAACATATCATTTTCCTGTACTGCGGTGTGTATTGCAATTACAGGCAACCACAGCTTACACATTTATTGAACAAGGCAAACTACTGTAGGTACTGTGACCAATCCTACAGGCTAGTATAACCTAGTAGTGGCCAACCTTTTAAAACTGTAGTAGGTTCCACTACCGCCTACAACGAGACAATTCTAGTTGTTCTCGAAGTGAAGTGAATCTGTGATAATTCTCAGTCAGAAATTGTAACATGTGTGTCATGAATACGTCCTATAAAAATGAGTGTCTGTTCTCATAACAATGACAGTTTTTCATGTTCTGCTAAATATTATCAATAACACTGGGTGATAGAAATTGAATAACAATTTGATAAAGAGTCAGCCGCCCACAAACATATGATACGAGTGAGATCAAATCACTTGTTTGTGTCATAAATTATATTATTTATAATAGGTATTATCAGTACCTAATAATAAGTCTCTAGAGGTCATAATAGCTTGGAGAGTACGAAGGTATATCTAAGTATTTTATTGGGGTTATAAGAGCCCATATGTAACGATGACAAAATAAATTGAATCATACCAATAACATTGAGATATCTAGGTAGGTACAATAACAAAGTCCTAATTATCTAGAAAGCCTTATAAGCGGGTTTGACGACTGGCATACAATGTATAGGTAGGTACATAGGTAGGCACTAAAGTTTCTAGTGGCATTCGTACGAAGTCTGCGTTACCTACTAGCGATCTTCAATGAAAACGACAGATCATTTCTATTTACATCGAATATACCTAGGTAATATAAAGGTAGATATGTGTTCTATCTCATAAAATTACATGACTTTCATTCTCATACAAGGGATGGGGTAGAATTAATCTGGCGACTTGAATACCCCTGTAGGGGTCGAGAAACTCCTTATCTTCACGCTATAAAGGTGAACAGTTGATAATATGTTATGCGAGTACCAACAAGTAAACCAAACCTAATACATAGTAACACAAATACATCATACATGTAACCTTTAGGTACGGTACTGAGTATCTTGTGGCTATGTAAAGGTTTAGCAATTAGCTGTTAATTCGAGCCACAAGGTGAACCAACAATGCTTTGATTTCTTCTCGATACCGATTGTATTTATGTTGGTAAATTGATACAATCGCTGTAGGTGGGTGGAATATGGTGATCACGATTCAAATGAATAATGCAACTGTACTGTAGATTATACCTATAACTAGCTGTTGCCCGCGACTTCGTCCGCGTGGTTATGAAGATACAAAATTTAATGATGTTTAACGCAAACTATTTTTATATTTCAGTCAACAGTAAATGCCTATCACACTAAGCAAAATTTTTTATTTAAGCCACCAATTAGAAAAAAATATAGAGTATCACAAAATTCTTTATTAGCTTATGTCTCCTACTCATAAACTCCAGACTTGCTAAATTTCAGGACGGTAGTACAAAAAATATTCCGAGCTTTCATACAAACTTGCGAGAGTGCTTAAGACCTCCTTAATCCGGCCCTGTCACGAAATCCGTTCTGAGTGGACTTCTACTAACTATAAACTATCTCCTTGCCAAATTTTAAGTTAGCAGCTCAAAAAATTAAGAACTTTCATACAAACTTGCGAGAGCCATTAGACCCCTAAGTCTGGCCTTGTCGCAAAATCAGTTCTGAGTGGACGCACGCGCGTGGAGTGGTGGAAACTACCGTTTATAACGTCCACTCAGAACTTAAAATTTGTCAAGGTGGTAACCTTGCCAAATTTTAAGTTTGTTGCTCATAAAATAAAGGACTTTCATACAAACTTGCGAGAGCCCTTAGACCTCAAAATCCGGCCCTGTCGCAAAATCCGTTCTGAGTGGACGTCTACTAACTGTAAACTACCTACTTGCCATATTTTAAGTATGAAGCTCTAAAAATAAAGGATTTTCATATAAACTTGCGAGAGCCCTTACACCCACTAAATCCTGCCCCGTCACTAAATCCGTCTACTAACAATAAACTACGTCCCTGCCAAATTTTAAGTTTGTAGCTCAAAAAATGAAGGACTTTCATAAAAACTTGCGAGAGCCCTTAGACCCCCTAAATCCGGCCCTGTCGTAAAATCCGTTCTTAGCGGACGTCTACTAACTATAATCTACCTCCCTGCCAAATTTCATCTTTATACGTCAAGCGGTTTTCGATATTTCGTGATACGTGAATGAGTGACCTTTCGCTTTTATATATATAATAATAATATATAAAAAACACGCTCCTTCTTTTTTTAAATAAAGTAAACAAAAAGTATTTATGATTATTCATTTTTTTTTATGAACTTGCAATGCCTGTATAAAAAATATCTAACAACACAGAGGCCTAAAACATGTTTTGGTAGATTGCTTAACACATTACTTTTATTAAATAAAATAAAAATGAATTCATTTATCATTCAATTTGACCATAAATAAAAAGTCGAGTTAAAATTTTCGGATTTTTCAAAAAAAACATAAAAATTTGTTAAAAAAAAAATGGTAAGACTTCGTCTAACATAATCATGGCTTAAATGATTCTAAATTGTCTATGCTATCTTTGCCTTAAAGTTTTGCACCCAACTTCCAATCACCCTGTATATATAGATAGATAGATACCAAGCTAGGCTAATGACAAAAAAGAATTTTTAACCAATAGCTAGATAAAATACAAATGCTTGCTCCAATGATTAGATAATCTAAAAAACGTCCCTACGTTTAATTAGATATTGGTAAAAAAATACATGTTTTTCATTCATAACTTATATACTGGCTTCTCACTCTTTCTATTGGTGGAAACCGCATGAAAGTCCGTTCAATAATTTTTGAGTTTATCGCGTACAGGTCATAGACGCGGCGCACGGCGGGGTATAGTATATAGTATTTTATACTAGGTGACCCGGCAAACTTTGTTTTGCCATAAAAACACCAAACATTAATCTACCTACCCTACCCTACCTACCCTACCCTACCTACCATACCCTACCTACCCTACCCTACCCTACCTACCCTACCTACCCTACCCTACCCTACCTACCCTACTTTACCTACACAACAAAAAAAGAATAAGCGAAATCGGTCCAGCCGTTCACGCGTGATGCCGTGACCAAGGGAAATCGGGATTCATTTTTATATATATAATATAAATATGTAGTGATAGTGATGACTAATACAAGCTTACTAGCTTTTTATCCAACTTCTAAAATATTCATTTTTGCATTTAGTTATGCATTCAGCGAGCATTTTTGTCACAATAAGGAAGTAGACGACAAAGAGCTCACACTCAAACGAAATGAAATAATCTGAATGATGTGCGATTGAAGCAATGAATAATGTGTTGAAAGGAGGTTAAGTGTAACTCCTTCCTACTTTTGTAACAGTTTATTTATAACTCATGCTGGCCAGCGATAAAAGATTGCGAAGAAATAAAATCTGAAACATAGAATTTACTGTGACTTGAAAATGGAACTGTTGAAAGTGTAAACGATGAATAAATACCGGTAAATCGGTTAGTTCCGCTATGCTCTAGTCCCGCTATGCTCGACTGGAAAAATACTAAAAAGTGCCGCTATGCACGAAATCACATTCGCGGGCAACGATGAAGAAAAGTGTTACAGTGTTTAGAGTCTGGCAAACGAAAGTAGAGACTGAAAAAGCGCGGAAAATTTAAAAAATATCAGCATAGCAACCCCAAAACTAGTCTGAAATACCTGGAATAACCTAATTTGATACTTTAGTAATATTTATTTTATTTCGTTTGAATAAAAATACAATAGGTAATATTTTAGATATTATGTATCAATCTCAATAAAAAAACAACAATATTCTGTAATAATTTTGGTTTATTCAACTTATTAGCGTCATAATAAATTATGAAATCTAACACCACACGTAAAAAATTTTGTTATTTTTTAATTCGACTTATTTCTCCTGATGTTTTTCTTGATATTAAGACATCATGCGAAACGACATCTCCCGTAATCCACTTTTAATTGTTTTATTCATTTTTCACTAAATAAATGCTATTATCAAGACCACAACAAATGACCAAAAATTGATGTTGACATTAGTATAGCATTGCCATATAAAAAGTTTGCAAATAATTCGAGTGTCTACTTTCATTTGCCAGACTCTAACCATTTAAAAAGTAAACTATGAAAAAAAAAAAGAAAAAACACACTCGCCTCGCCGCCACTCAATACGTCGCGTCATTCATTTAAAAAAAAAAATCCATCCATTCCATAGAACTGTGAAAAACGAAACATCTTGCCGTAAAGAGAAACTTAACCTAAAAATATTTCGAACGAAGATTTCAATTTATTTACAAACACTTATCTTTCCAACTGTACCTTCCATTGTTTACATAGCATCGAATAATTTCGTGCATAGCGGGACTTTTTAGTAGTTATTTTTCGAGTCGAGAATAGCGGGACTAGAGCATAGCGGGACTAGAGCATAGCGGGATTAACCGGAGTACACAGAAAAATTCATCCACCATTGTACCATTTTGTAATTTTTATTCGCAAGTTTTTTAATTTTTCCTTTTTGGTCTCAATCCATATACAAAGCGTACCAGACCAGCATAACTTCCTACTTTTGAACTAACTTGAACCATCCTATTAAAAACGCCACCAAAAAAGAACCTAATCACAATGTAGGTCCAAAACCGTCCAAAATGTTGTATTGCTCAAAATGAAGCCGTCTCGTTGTCGCCTGCGAGCCGAGGTTCATTAAGGGCGGGAGTAGGCTATTTAAAACAAGTCCTCGTGTATTCGTTACACGATTAAAGCGACTTAACCCCAACGGCACTTAAAATGCCTAGACCGCGCTTACCGAGTTAAAATTTTAATGAAATGCGAAAAACGAATACTTTTAATGTTTGAGTCGGCTTTGCTGGGCTCAGTTTAAATTAGTAGGTACAGAAGTTCAGTGTTGTGGATATAACTTATGGGTTATGAATGGAAATGTGGCAATTATGGCGGCGTGTGTAAAAATGTTGGGAGAAAAGTTTTCAAATGGGCTGTGTGCTACTAGGGTTGTTTTAAACAAAACCGAATTGAGTTGGCGAATTTAATTTCTAGAAGGAAATTTCGGTTTTTTATCGGATACATTTCGGGGAGTCTGCGATGGAATTGCATGAACTAATTCCGCCCAGCCCATTTAATCATCGGCCTACCAGACGTATGGCGATGCGCCATCGGTACATGGTGGACATCCCACCCATACGCACTAAACGTTTTGAGAATAGGTACTTTTATTATGCGTACAGCTATGACGTGGAATTCCCTGCCGGAGTCTGTTTCCCGATAACTACAATCAACGAGGTTCTAAAATCAAACTCATGTGAACTGATCTGATTGACTGTTGACAATTTAGTCAACCAATCACAGCAGTTGACATCTAGGGTACCTTACTTATTATAATTTGTATTAAAGAAATCGGGTGTAATACACCCGATTTCTGAAATGATATCCTTATAACCACGGGAGACTTCCGTAAGTAACAATTTCTTCAGTCTTTTGACCTTTTCTTGCCAACTCGCCCATCACATTTTGATGACATAATTGAAGTCATGTTACAAATTGCTCATTGTAGGAACTGGATTACTAGTCCGCCAGTTACTGTAATGAGACATTTCCTTCGTATAAGTAGGGGACTGTTTGATGTTAATTCGACGATTGGACGATATGTTGGCGTAGTGATTGAGCGATCAGCAGCTGCGCTGCGTATCGCGGGTTTGATTCCTGCACGAAACAAATACTTGTATGGCCTAAATATTGTTGAATCGGATCTGGGTGTCTTGTGTACGTGAGTTAAATGGTTGGAAAACGCACCCATGAAACAGGAAGAAATTCCTAGTGTGCGAAAAAGTACAAAAAAAAATTACCTTACTAAATATTTACAGTCGGGCAGGTTCCTATAGCAGACATCTGTTTGCCCAGAAGGATGGCATAAGCAAATGGTCCTAAATCTACCCAGCAAAGTACACTCGCGAGCAATGAATAAGTTCCAGTGACATAGCACCAAATTACTCCTAAACGGGAAATGCTAGCTTAATGACGCCGTCTGCAATATTGAAGTACATTTAACAGCGCATCAGAATATTACCAACTAAAAACGTAAATATTGTGTTCAAATTTTAAATTAAATGATAAAAAATTAAATTAAGGTGTTTGTCGGCATTTTGTGGATGGAACTTTTTCATTGCTCGACAGTTTATTACATCGACGATTAATCAAATTCACCACAGGCCGCATTTACTTAGGTTTTAATTAAGCATGCCTATTGTTACACTGGTTAACAGACATCCATTTCTTTGCCAATGCCAATTAACCTACCTTTGGGTCCCACTTAAGGCCGCAGCGCCATCGAGAGCTGTTAGCTAGTTTTTCTATCTACTTCCAAACGCATAAACTAATAGGTAGGTACTGTGAGGGTCTTAGCTACAAATTAAATGCAGTAATTACTTATACATGATATATTTTAGCAACAACGTGCCTGCCATTAGGCGGCTTCTACCGAATTGACAATCAAAGCTTAACAAAAACATCTTCACTTATTTTATAGCATTCCTATTTCAATTACCTTCCCAAACTAAGTACTTATCTGTTGCCAGTCTTATAGGCAAGTAGGTTACCTTTCTTAATTGGTGAGTCCTCACAGTACCTACCTACTTCATTGCCAATTCTATCTAGGTTTGCAGTGTAGCTCTTCTTGAACTACCGCACTCACTACACTATCTACTATTATAGTTAGGTAATATGCTCTCAATGGGATGTAGTTACATTTAGACTGAGCAGTTATATTTTGTAGGCCATTGAACATGTTTTAGTAGACATTTTGCAGTATCGCACCTTTTGAGCTACTAGCAGTCATACAATATTAAACAACCTAAAATGCCAGATAACGTGAAAAACCACTATACAACCCGTGACCTCATAATTCCTGTCTCACCCCAAAAACTTGGATCTCTAGAATTCCATTAAAATTTCACTATGCGCACTTTTTGTTTGCGCTCAGAATCATAACGAGTTCATTATAACTGAAAGGTCAAGCAGTGTATCTGGAAATTGATTCTACGTCGGTTCTGCGCAAATGGTAACATTTCTTTGTTATATTAACATCATGCGATGACTAATCTTGTTTGTCGATAACTTGGTCTTTTTGGGTCAACTGTAAAGTATTTGTTTGGCTATGCCTAATAAGTAGGTATGTCGATAGCGATTCTTTGTTGTATATCATGAAAATGTTTTTGTTTTGGGAACATAGTCCTAATAAGTTGTTGGAAACATCGTTATTTGAAAATAAGCAGTCCGGGGCAGTGGTCCAACTGCTCTGTCCAACTAGTTGGACCATGGGGCTTTACTAGGGGCAGTTGTCCAACTTTAAAAATAGTTGTACCACAGCACCTTTTAAGAGTTCCGTGGTCCAACTCATTTAAAAAATAATTTGCCAACTCTAAAAACCTCAACTGCATCTTTATGTGTTTATGGTACCTACTGGTTTAACGGTTATATTGAACCTCTTTGCAGTAAAATAACACAATTAAAGTCGGGTGACTAATTTTTAAACTTAATTTTTTTACAATGTTTTGCAACATTCAACGAAATTTATCTAAATCATTACCAACAGTAATATCACCTGAAATCAGTTGTAGCTGAATTTCTCGTACATAATCATCATTCTCAATTTGGACCTTACGTCTTTTGTGTGCGATTTCGCTTGATAAAGTTTAAAAATTTTCTAAAACATTTAATAGACGTAACATTTTTTGCATTAATGCGCCGACTTAGCTTTGTATGTGAGCTTTCTGAAAGGTTATTAGTCCTATGCCTCTGGCTAAATACGTTTATAAGCTGAGAAAATTCAACAAAACTTCCTTGAATCCAATAACGTTCTATTTATTAAATCAGTTTGTGAGCTTAAAACAACTTTCTTTTTTAAAAGTTAAAAAATTAGTCACACGACTTTAATTTTATTATTTTACTGGAAAGAGGTTCAATATAACCGTTAACCAGTAGGTACCATAAACACATAAAGATGCAGTTGAGGTTTTTAGAGTTGGCAAATTATTTTTTAATTGAGTTGGACCACGGAACTCTTAAAAGGTGCTGTGGTACAACTATTTTTAAAGTTGGACAACTGCCCCTAGTAAAGACCCATGGTCCAACTAGTTGGATAGAGCAGTTGGACCACTGCCCCGGACTCAAAATAAGGAGCTCATTATCATCAGTTAGTTATGTATCTAGTTAGGTTTCTGGACAGGTATGTTAGATACCTAGTCAGTAGTCGTAGTAGTAGAAACAATATTAGCTTAAAAGATTTTTTTTAAATTTTGCGTCTTACCTATCGCTTATTTTATCATGGATGGAAGGAAACTTAATTTTAAAAAGCGATTTCATACCAGCAGAAAATTATAGCATTACCTAAGTAGTAGTTTTCCCCGAATACCAGAACTCGTAAACTTCAGCCGCTCCGGTAGAGCACAAGGATACAGCAAGTTAAAATCAAAAAAGTGATTTCTTACCACACCAAACAAACTTCGTCAGATGGTTCTTCGTTCTTCAAATCATTTTGAAATAAAAAAAATTGTCAACTACATTGAAGGGCGGTTATTGCTATACGCCTTTAGTTTTAGAATAGCAATTTATTTTAGAAAAGCATTTTTTTTTCACAATTTCTTCTGTCTGGGGTTTACATATTTAAGCTTCATCATCAGCGTAGGTTCCTTAAACCCCTGTCATTAATGCAGATATTTTTGCTAACCATCCCATGAATTTTGGTGCGGTATATAATCACTCAGTGTCAGAGACTGGAGGTACTAAAGAAAGGACTCAAGGATCGCCAAAGCACGAGGTACCTTCGCACAGGTGAGAACTGTTTGGCAATCAAGGAAACTGACCCGAAGGATGAATCTTAAAATCTTCGGGTCCAATGTCAAATCCGTGCTGCTCTACGGATGCGAAACGTGGAAGGTCACAAAGGACATCTCACGCCAAATCCAAGTCCTTCGTCGCATTTTCGGATTTCTCTGACCCGAGACCATAGCCAACGTAGAGCTGTTGGAGAATTGCCACGAGAGCGTCGCAAGTGGAGATGGATTGTCCTCACACTCCGTAGGGATCTTGATTCACATACCCAAGCGAGCTTTGGACTGGATTCCCTAAGGAAAAAAAAAGCTTGGCCGTCCCCGTCAAACCTGGCGTTGCACCGTGTTGGCAGAAGCGGCGAGCATCGGAACGACGTGGAGCGAAATGAAACGTGAAGCTCAAGACCGAGGACGAAGGCATTCATCTGTGTGCCCAATCTAGGGGATATATTGATGAAATCACTGAAAGCACTTTTTTGTCAAACATTCACATCCTGTAACTTTGAATGCCGCCGCTGACGCTCATTCTGCTGATTATTGTACGTTAGATAACTGCTTAATCTGCCTCCCATACTATATATAATGCCGGCTGTACACTCTCGCGCAAGAGCCCGAGGATACGCTGTAAAATTTGGTATTTAAACAAAAAATTAAATTAAAAAAATCAAAAAACCCGATTGCTACCTAATTCTAAAAAAAAATAGGTACATGATACAGTCATACAGTCGGGTTTTTTTATCTTTTTAATTAACTTTTTTTATTTACAACTTTTTAGTTACCTATTTTTCTTTAGAATTAGGTACATTTAAACATAAGTGTTGTATATTTTTGAAATCACCTGTTAAATCCCTTTATTTTGATACCCCACACGATAGGCTTGAAAGGAAAACAAAAAAACCCCACAAAATGGCGCCCAAAATCCGCCATTTTTTTCTTTTTCGATTATAATGGAGCCAGTGACAATCGCAGAGTTGACGTCATCAAAATCGGCCAACGCATTTGGTCTTTAGAACGCCACATAGGAACAAACATACATACATAAATACATACATACATAGACTGATAAACACATTACTCTCCTTCGGCAGTAGGGTAAAAATAGATCATGATTGATCTCAGTACTGAGACATATCATCCTCGCGGGCTTTCGCACGAATATTGGTTGCAATCACCGTTCGGTAAGCTAAGTTTTCTCTATAGCGTTATATGTTAAACTCAATCATATTAGCTTAAGGTTCATACTTTGAATTGAATAACCAACTACTTGAAAACTAGTTCATAAACACTAACACACTTCGGAAACGGGTTAGTCTAACCTAACCTGAGGGAGGGTTCAGAAATTACTATGCGAGTCACAGAATAAAACACTATGATTTTAAATAACATTTTATTGTAACTACAAATTAATATTACAATATTTGCACCAAAAGTAAAAACCCAAATACTGTTACAAATTAAAGTTGTATGTTCATACAAGGTTGACTCTTCGGATCCTCAATACAGTTGAGAATGCAAAATATACATGATATGTTCGATTTTAAATAAAGTAAATAAATATTTTATAAGCATTTGCATGTGAATCTTTGTCAGATAAACCTTCCTTTCATTTACGCAAAAAACTGTCTTTTCATACCGCGACAAAAAAAAATGAAAATATAAATAATATCCCATTAATTAATCACTTTCAGGTTTACACTTTTGGCACAAATTCATTATTAAATACAGGATTAATTATATACCTAATTTGATTAAATCTAATATATCACAAACCATGACTGATACGTTAATGCGACTCAGTCCTAACATAGCACTAGTTTCAGTTAGTTCCATTGTAAAAAAGAAGTTTTAACACTAAGACATGTTGCACTATTATAGGCCTACCAAAAGACGACTATTCTGTCTGAATCAAAATATACGCGAGATGCGAGGTCGTATCAACAGAAAATTTTGCGGTCAAGGAAAATTGCTGGGGTGAGTCCTTACTCACCCCAGCGCACTTTTTCACACTTGATTAAATGACGCATATCACAGTTTATCGCATTCATTCGTTCGGACCGCACTACCCCATTAGACGACATAATATATGGAAGTCCCTTTACTTGGTTAATTTAGTAAATGAAAGATAGGACCATTCCCAATCAAGCGAATATTCCTGAGGTTACGAAAAATAGTGCAACAAGCCAAAGTCGAAAGTGATCAAATCAAAATATTTGCAAACAAATAACAATAAAAAAATAGAATTTATCATTTCATACGCGTCAGTCTGTTAGAGAAAAAAATCTTTATAAATACAACATAATCAATTATTTTTGGTAAATAATATATTTTTAAATGACACACAAAACAGACAAGACAGACACAGAGATCACATATACTTAATTAGACAATTATTGAGAGGCCATACTACTTTTTACGACGACTTGTTTTCCTTTGATATTTTTGACTACACTGGAAACAAGTTAAAGCTGAACAATTTATAACCATCGCACCTTCCAATCTATCGAACTACATCTCGAGAAACCAAGTAGAAAACATCTGACGATCAAAATAACATAAAAAAAAACAAAAAATTAAAGTCAAATAAAATATAAATGTCATAACTTATTTGACGGCTACGTAAACGACATAGGCGCTAGATTGGCGTGGCAGGCCTAAATAATGGCTTGGGCTAAGCATGCATTTACGCACTAGCGGTTAACCGCAGGCGCGGCTAAGCGCTTGGCTAGCCGCTTTTCGCTTGGTGTCGTACGCACTTAACTGCCACAAAATTCGAACCGCGGCGATTTACCGCAGCTGGCCGCTATCTTATACGCACAGGCGGTTCATGGGCGGCTTACTGTGCGGCGAAACGCCGTTGGCGGTCAACCGCTATTCCAACAGTATCAGGCGGCTGGCCACCTAAATGAACCGCCTAGGCGGCCAACCCCTAGTACGTAGTGGCCATAACTGCTGTTACTAAACAAATAAGTAGCAGTAAGTATATTCCAAGATTTATCGCTACAAGAGGTCAACGGCCTCAAACATGCGCAAACTGAAGCAAAGTACGCAATTCTTTACAATACAATTCCATGTCAGTACTATTATCATCAACTGCCCCTAATCGCTACAACAATCGATATAATCTATCTGAAAAAAATATTCATTACTATTTTAAACTTTATTAAAAAACATAGGAAAATTGGAATGAATGATAATTAAAAATTTTACGAGATAAACATATTAATACTTTTACATTTGACACAGACATAAAAAATGGCTGAGTTTGCCCACCGACGGATAAACAGACGCATATTTAAAAATACTTTTTTTTTAATATTTTTGCCTACTTTTCCCTTGACGAAATATTTTACAAACGACTAGCAAATTTCTCTTTACCTTTAGCTACTCTAACCCCGTTTCCGGAATGTAGAAAACCAGGTAATTTCTTTGCTTAGGCCAGAACAACAATTTTACAATAGGTACTATAATGTGATTTTTTTTTCGTAGACTAAACTGACATTTGGGTGGTTGTCACTTTATCGTTACTTTAAAATAGTGTCGTACTCTAACTATCCTGAGTGATCGAAATAGATCGAAAATAAAATTATTTCACGGCTAAAAAATAAATTGTTAAGAAACTAGCGGCCCTTATTTAGTTTCTACTCATTTATGTCAGACTTCATTTTATCGATTGCATTAATTTTATTGTTGATTTCATATTTAACACAATAAAAGTGCATGTACTATGTGTACGAATACTGTTATATTTAAATATATTACGTTTATATTCATAAAGATTTATTTACACCAATTAGTAAAATAAAATTCAGGAGTCATGTCACATCGATTCGATGAATCACTTATGATTGAGCCTTACCTACAACACTATGCACCGCGCTTGCAACATTTAAAAAAAATAAGGTCAATGGCAGCTGTCAGTTTAGTCTACTAAATTAAAAATCACAGTATAGACTTTTTGGCTTGAAAAGCCTTGAAGGAAGGCGAACCTCCAGTTCCATTTAAACCGTCGACGACCAAACTAGCTACAGATAGATTAAATTATTTAACGATGGTACTCATGACTCTATTGCTCTCTTTCTAACGCTCAGTTTGATATAGCGCCATCTCACTCAGTCATTCACATTGGATTGAATCCCGTCGCTAAATAATTGTCTGTACACACAGCAAAAGAGATTAGTATGCAGACAATGACTATATCGGAGTTGTGCGTGCGTGAGTTGTGTGTTTTTGAAATACTTTATTGATACTGGTACAACCCGCACGACTTAACTGTGCACCACACTGGAATGAGACCTCACTCCCGCCAAACCAGGCGGCGCCCGCGTTCGCCTCGTCGAACGTCAGTGACGTTACAGCTCCAGCTGCATAGTTATGTCAGACTGGTGTACATTAAATGAACACCTGTAACTTGGGAAGAGTTAGATCAGTAAAAGATTTAACTTTATACGCCAATTTTACAACGCTCGGTGAACTTACGAGTTGTGCCTTGCCAATCTGATATGCCTTTCTATTGGACGATTGCTCTTTTATTTACAATGTTAGTGCTGTGTGGTGTGAAGATGCTCGGTGTTTGCCTGTTCACTAAGCTCTTTTGCCGTGTGTACGTATAGCGTATTTTACATGCCCAATTTGGTAAACAAACATGGCATAAAAATCACTTCACTTCCCAACGACCATATATTTTTTAGCGAGGTATGAACGTCTTGATATTTGTATAACACACACACAGGATTTGATTTACATCGAAAACTTCTTCGAATAACCCTTTTCAAACTTAATAAATCTCAGATTTTATATCTCAATCCGCCACATTTGTTTATCAAATAAGACAAGTAAATGAAAACGCACTTTAGTTAAAAACTATTTACGTCATTGAGTCGTATCTAGTGTTGTTTGTAAGCGGGTCGGTGTCGTCCCGCTGACGGAAGTTGAAGGCGTTCCTGAAGCTTTCTCGAAGCCTCTCCGTGAAAGTCTTGTAGTCGAGGTGCGCTTGCCCGAAGTCGAAGTCTGCGACTTCCACTGAGTGCCTGTAAAGGAATGTTGATTATTGATTATTTGGTTTTTGTGGCGAAATTAAAATGGAACTGAGACGGCCACATGCTGATAGTACACCTATTTCGGACTGAAATAGTGATATATAAATAAATTACAAAGCGTTAGGTGTGCCCCACATTCCCATAAACTAGAAAAAGAAAGGCCTCGGGCTCCGTTTAACAATAAACTTCAGAAGCTGTTCAAATCTGGGCTTAAAACAACCCCAATCACCCTGTAGGTGCCATATAATTGCAGTGGAATTAGATAAATATTATAATAATATCTACAATTTAGTATGTAATTTTAGAGTCCAATTCAATTCCTGTTGTCTTTTTTAAACACGCTTTTATTAGCTTGGTATCTATGTAACGGAATCTATTAACATGATTTTCACCCCTTTTAAAACGTCTGATTAATTTGAAACTTTACATAATTATCAAAGACCGATGACAATTAAATAATTTAAATAGTTTGTCCTATTATCCTTACCAGGATATTCAGGATTAGCAATTGAAACAAACAATATCGGTAAAAGAAGAGTCATTTTGAAAATAACTTAAAAAGCACCCCACGCTTTTTACCCGACTGCCGAAGGAGGGTAATGTGTTTATCAGTCTATGTATGTATGTATGTTTGTTCCTATGTGGCGTTCTAGAGACCAAACGCGTTGGCCGATTTTAATGATTCTTACGTCAATCGATTCGTCTTAATCCTGCGAGTGGCTACATTAAAATTGGAAAAAACAAAAATGGCGGATTTTGGGCGCCATTTTGTGTGAAAAAAAATTTTTTTCTTCGAATCCCATCGTGTGGGGTATCAAAATAAAGGATTTTAAGAGGCGATTTCAAAAATATATAACTATATGTTTAAATGTACCTAATTCTAAAAAAAAATAACTAAATAGATGTAAATAAAAAAAGTTAATTAAAAAAATCAAAAAACCCGACTGCTTAAAAAGCGAACTAAAAAGACGTAAACAAGAAGACATCTGGTTTTGGTCCGCCAGCTCGCGAATATGTATCATCCGACTTCACAGCATGATTTTCTTCTTGTTTACGTCTCTTTAGTTTGCTTTTTAATAAGTCGGGTTTTTGATTTTTTTAATTAACTTTTTTTTACAATAAAATACATGTTTTTGTTAATCATACTATTCTTAATTGAAATTTAATGAATTTATTTTCTACTTTTCAGTTTGGTTTTCAACTTTTATTTATTTTTTGTTTCAATTGTTCTATCTACATTTTCTACAAGTTTCAACTAAGTTAAAAGATACGTTTTGTCTTTTCCACCATTTGGCTATAAACAAATGGACTCACCTCGAACGATGTTGGTAATAGGCGATACCAAACACGACTAAGATGACAGCCACAAGACAGAAGAACACCGGAATCACTATTACCGACAACTGCCCGTGCACAGACACTGGAAACAAAAAGAAAGGGGCAAGCATAAGAACAACATATCATCAAGTCTTTTTAATGTTCCCACTGCTGGGACACAGACCTCCTCTCTGTGAGAGAGTATGGGTCATAGTCCACCACGCGGTCCCAGTGCGGGTTGGTGGATGTCGTGATGCCTATATTCACCATAGAGGTAGGCAGAGACGCATAGTAAACCCTCATTTCTCCAAACATAAGGGGTTATTAGCTGTAAGCCAGGCACAAATTTAGTTTTCGGATCCTAATGAGACATTCAAGTTTAAATACATACCTGGGGATCGAACCCAGGACCCGGTAGGCATTCGCGCTTATAATGTCTATGCTTACGAGGCAGAACTGGTTAGATTTAATATACGGATCTAAAAAAAGGCACTGGATGAACTGGAGTGTGGCTTATGCAAACATTGTACCATTCGTTCTGGGGAAAAACCTCCGCTCGCAAAAGCGTTAAGACGATTTTTCTCTCTATTTATTAGTATATCTACTCTCATATCGTAATGTTTCAATTATGAAAACAAAAGTAATACCTCTACAGACAACTCTGATAAAATTAAATGTTGTTTTAAAGCATACTGTCCCTAATAAAATAATGCTTTAAAATACCTTTTTTTTTTTCAAGGAAATCTCTCATGAATTTTCAAATCGTAGATTTTAATAACCGTTGACGAAAATAAAATCACGCATTTTAACAGAGATATATTTATTGAATAAGCAGCACGAAACGAACAAGACAACAATTGCCGAGACGCAGCTAGCGCCCAGAGCTTAGCTGCGAACGCGTCACATACTGCTCGGTCAAAATAAGTATGCACCTCCCCCCCGCTCCCAGATACCCGCGCGCCGCTCCGCGTGCGCCAATAGCGAAAGTCAAACGTCACAGTGACGTAAAGCTCTAGGTGCACAGTTATTTTGAGAGCTTTTGGTAGCGTTTGTAATTAAAATTGTAATTATCAGGTAAACATTTTTATAGCCCAAGGTGAAATATACTATTTTTACTGACAATATTACACCAGAAATCGGCTTAAAATAAGTGGAATTAAATACAGTGTCGTTTTCGCCTCGAAAAGCGGTTCTAAACTTACATCTTCCACTCATTTTGGATCCGACCCAGCGTTCCATAAAGAAAGTAAGTAACACACAAAATCGAACGCTACAAAACGAAGCAAGCTCGGTTGAATGACCCACAAAACACTGCTGACCTAATGACAAGGTTGATAAAATAAAAGCACAGCAAGATGACAAGTATGTTCCTTAGAAACTTTAATAAATGCCCTAACAAAGCATAACGATCAAATGACCAAGTCTGTAATACACCGATCTGCAAAATAAGATATTCTTAGTAACCTGAAAACATTACAACATGAAAGTAATTATTTTACAAGTTACATCAAAAATCTAGAAGCGAAAATGGAGCAATTCGACAAAAACTCACGGTCCAACACAGTGGAAGTTATATTTTTTTCCACAACTGCATCTGAAAATAAAGTAATCTTGTACAATTTGCAAAAATAATTGGGACAGCTCTCAACATTTCTATCTCTGAAATATACCCCGCTCAATCCTTACCGATAAACTATTCCTCTGGATATATGCTGACATAAATAGCGAAAGACAGTCCTTTATTGCCCCATACACGACATCAAGAAGGGCGCAGAATTACATCTATTTTGTACAAACTAAGACCTTCATAAGCCATGTATGGCACAGAGCCATGAGCAACGACGACATAACCTGAGCCTTCTTATAGTCTATGAAACATAGCGACAGCTCTTTTCGGCAACGACGAACCTCTGAGCTAACGGTCTTGGTCATATCAATGAGGAGCAACTCCTTTGTACCGCGGGACCCATTCCTATATCCATTACGTGAAGCAAATATGATAGTATTGCTATTGTTACAAGATAGGGCAACACCATCTAGTGACGAGATAAAGAATTAATAGCAGCTAGTAGCGCCACCTAGTATTGAATAGCGGAACTAATCTTCTCGAAAGCTCGAATGTCGAATGGAATTTTCCAGAATGTTCGAGCCGAACAAGTAATAGAATTGTTTAAGAAGAGTTTTTGTAATAAAGTGTGATTAATTGAAGTCTGCTGTTTAAATAATTTATGCCTGAACTACACTATCCAGCTCGAAACACTATCAATATGTTAAGTTTAGCTCTTAAAATGGATTTAAGAACCGTCGAAATTCACGTGGACGGCCTATAATTTTTGGGTTCCACGGTTCTACCAGATTTATGGATAAATCCTGGGATTTAAGAACCTGGTCCATAAATCTGGTAGCACCAAGTCCTGTTGTAAGGAACTCGTGGAACAAATGACTGAGATGACAATTGCGCGTGTGACCTTTATACCAACTTTATCCAAAAGTTATGCAGTTTATCCGGCCCTGGAGATTTCCAGTTAGGCAAAGGACAGAACTACATCCTGGGAGCTGTTCGTGATCGGCCCCATTTCTGGTATTTGATCGCACGCTCGCTCGACCCGATTCTAATCACCTTCAGTGTGACTGTTATGCAGCGACCAGATGAAAAAAAACAAACAACAACTATTACAAACACATGGCTTCATCATCTGGGTATCGCGTATCAGCCACACCATGGTCCGGTCAATCCCAAGCCCTATAAATCATTAATTACAGTGGATGTGATTCTGCCATAGCCCGAAGAATTGCCAAACTAAAGTGACAGTGGCCAGGGCACATTGCCCGCAGAACGGATGGCCGATGGGGCCGAAAGATTCTGAAGTGACGACCGCGAACCGGAAGACGATACGTTGGAAGGCCTCGCACCAGGTGGACCGATGACCTGGTTAAGGTTGTGGGAAGGCGCTGGATGCGAGACGCACGGGATCGGTCAATGTGGCGACGCCTGGGGGAGGCCTATGTCCAGCAGTGGACGTCTTCCGGCTGAAATGATGATGATGATGATAATGATGTGATTCTGAGTGAGTATATCGCCGCCTATACCTACGACTAATCCATGTATACACCTTCTGGAAGTCGATGCGGTCTCTGACTTGGGATGTATTGTCTCGGGGGCTTACATAATTCCCCGAAAACGCCAGTCTCACAAAATTATCTCTCTTAGGCTAATGTTGGCCACCCTTAAAAACGGTCAGTCTACCGACTAGTGCTCTGGCATACTAATACGACGCTCGATCTTGAACTGGCAAGCTGGAACGGCTGGTTTCGGTCGTGTAGCTCTGTCATTAGCAAATTTGATGTAACCTACTCGGGATGCCGCCACAGCTGTGCAGTACATTATTGAATATGTCGCACCCTTAGAATTAAAGTGACCTAATTTAAAAAATGTAATTTGTTGGCAGTGACCAAAAAAGTCTTTAAAAAAAAGAATACTAAAGTGACCGATGTATAAGCTGTTCCTTTCTTACTCTAATACGAGATTTTGTCGCCACAGGGTTTTAGTATACTTTTTAAGGTCAGTTTATAACAAAATCAGGAATTACAGAAATTTTAATTCGGTCACTTTAAGGGTGCGATGAATTGGTAAGGTCTTCGCAATCAACTAAAATTTTGGCCGGCCAATAAAGGCAAGCTGGCGATGAGAAACAAGACTAACCCTATTAACCGACGCCCGACCAAATGGGCCAACTGCCAAACTGCTCAATTACGCAAGTGATTTCAATTCAGCAGATAAAAAAACAGTAATCCTCTTACCTTTATAAATATTAATAGTAGCCATGGCAACATTCTTCCCAAGGTCATTCTCTACGACCACAACCACCGAATGCTGGTCGCTATCTGAGAAGTAGTGCACTAGCGGGAACGATGTGGATACGGTCGGGATTTTCGTAGCACAAGCTTCATTGCCAGTTATGTTGTACGGGCCTATTTTGTACTGTATGCAGTAGTTGAAGGGCGCTGATCCTGTGTACTTGACTTCTAAGTTTAAGAGGTCGCCATGTTGCAGCCAGTTTAGGCCTGTGATGTTTATAGTTGATATTGGCTCTGGAATATAGAAAAATATCGGTTAATGAGTAGTAACTATAAGGGACAGTAATGTCTTTAAAGATTACGGCAACGGCGTCAATTTGAAACAGGAAAATATTACATCCGAATGCTTTATATGGCTTGCTAGAGCAATAAAAATGGCCTGCAGTTTTAAAAGTATAGGGTATAAAAAAGACTGGTTCCAAGCATCTGGTTTTGGTCAGCCAGCTCGCGATTATGTATCCTCCGACTGCACAGCATGATTTTCTTCTTGTTTACATCTTTTTAGTTCGCTTTCTAAGCAATCGGGTTTTTTGTTTTTTTTAATTAACTATTTTATTTACAACTTTTTAGTTATTTTGTTTTAGGATTGTGTACATTTAAACATATAAGTATTATATTTTTGAAATCAACTCTTAAAACACTTTATTTTGATACCCCACACGATGGGATTGGAAGAAAAAAAGAAAATCCCTCACGAAATTGCGGCCAAAATCCGCCATTTTTTTCTTTTCCAATTTTAATGTAGCCAGTGACACTCGCAGGGTTAAGACAAATCAATTGACTTAATCATCAAAATCGGCCAACGCGTTTGGTCTCTAGACCGCCACATAGGAAGAAACATACATACATACTTAGACTGATAAACACATTACCCTCCTTCTGCAATCGGGTAAAAAGAGAAGGGTCGGAGGGCAGGAGGAAGTTGCTTGTGTCCTCAAACGATTTTATTTATGTTAGTGTTATTCTATCAAAACAAATAATTCATTGAACAAGAGAGTTAAACGCATATTAAGGTCGCAGTAGATCGCATTACAATCCAAAAAAAGCGGCTGTTATTTATAACGGTTCATAAGTCATAGAAAAATATGAAAGGAGATAATTACCGCCTAAATGTGCGCATGCCTTCATTCAACAATTTTATTACGTTGACTGTGATAAGACTGACTAAATGCATTTATAAATTATTGCAATAGTTTCCTAAAGAGGAAACAATGACAGGATATCAATAAACGCTACATTTAACAGACTAAATACTTAATCGTATTTTGTTTTGAAGGAAAATTAATACCGCTTAATTTCCTGTTCCTAAACTAACATATTATATTTATGCAATTGTTTGTTGTATTAATATAAGCAGGGCAAATGGTGGCTGGTGTGGAACATGTACGAATATCCATACCCCGTACACCTTTCGAATTGTCAGGATGAACCGTTACGTTTTAGTGGAAAGGACCCATATGTAATCGACCTATCCTCCTCGGAAAAAGAAGGGAAGCCGTTTTTTTTTTTTTTTTTTATATTTGATATGACCACTTATCCTCCCTGGACGAAGGGTGCTTCAAGAAGATTTTCCAACTTTTATATATATTTTCCTGTTTCATTTATAAAACATGTTTGTACGGAAATCACACCGAAATGACGGATTTTCGGCAATTCTAATTTTTTACAGAGCAAAGGTAGAATGTGCTCATAGGGAGTTATAGTACACCATAGCATGCCTAGAACTTTCATAAAGATTTTAATCCTCGACACAAAATGAGGCGAGACCATAGGCAAACACTAGTCTGTCTATGGACAGACATTAGTCTGGCTATGGTCTCGCAGGTTCAAAATAGATTTAGCCAATTGAAATGCAATTTTTCAAAAATAATAATTTTAATTGGAATTATTTTCAGCTATGTGAAACGATAAACATTATATTACGTAGTAATAATATTTCTTCGCGATAACATAATTTGTATATCATTTGAATATTGATTAACATAATAATATTAGATTGATGTTCCATACTTTCGTAACAAGGAAAATTGTGTTTTAATTATTCAATGTTTGCTATTAAATTTTCATGTTTAATGTATCTACTTGTTTGCGGCGAGGGTATTTGCAACAAAGTACTTCAACTGCAAAGTATTTTTCGAGAAAAATATACTTCAATATTTACCAATAAGGTGAAGCACGTCATTTAATTATTTTCCTGTCATTGGTTTTGTATTATTTTTTTGTTACGCATATTTTATATTAGTCATTGCTCAAACATACTTTTCAATAAATTTTTCATCTATATCATACTACAAATAAATTTAACTACCCTGAAAGTAAAATACTATGGAGTTAACATTAGAAACGGGATATTTACCATGTTTACTGTTTTTTGTGAGTTCCCGATATTTCTTTTTTTTTTTTTTTTCTTTTCTTTTTCTTTTTTTGGATATTTTTTTATCTGTTTTTTTTTTTTTGTTTTTTTTTTTTTTTTTTTTTTTTTTTTTTGTTTATTTGTTTATGTTTATCCGTGATCATGGTGCTTGCAACAGCACCGAAATATCGGGAACTCACAAAAAACAGTAAACATGGTAAATATCCCGTTTCTAATGTTAGTGTTAGTGACCATGACAGTTTAAAAACTTATACTATGGAGTTGATATTTGCTTACCTCGAACAAATATAGTATGTTGATAACGCCCGTAGGTGTAGGCCTTGCCCATGGGAATTATGTTTTTACATGTTGTTGTTTGTCCATCTGTACCTTTCATAGTAGTTCTGTTAGAAATCGCTCGCTTTGCCACCGTGTGTTGTGACGTCTCATTGACATTTGTAACATTCTTCGGTGTTGTTGAAGTTGGTACCAACGTTGTAGTTGGATTAACTGTTGTTGAGACAACTGTTGTTTCCGGGACAAGTGTTGTTGTTGGTTCAACAGTTGTTGCGTTGTGTGGTTTTGGTGTTGTTGTAGTTGTTGTTGTCGTCGTCGTCGTTGTGGTTGTAGTCGTGGTTGTAGTCGTCGTGGTCGTGATTGGCGGTATAGGCTGACTGTCAGCAACAACTACTGCTTCAACCTCATGAGCGCCCATATTATCATCATACGTAAAGTTCAAAGTGAAGTCAGTGGTCGTGTCTATGTGCACGCAGTCCATGAACCAATATGTTTGGATTGAAGAGGAGTTCTTCTTCAAGAACTCCAGCTCACTCTCTTCTAGCTGCACAAAGTGAGTGACAACTTTGTTGACGGCTACGAAATTGCTCGGCCTTTTTTCTTCATTTTGACTTAATATCAAATCGCCGTGTAGTGTATCTGTAAAGAGAGATACAAAAATTACAATTACACTAAATATGGCTCTAGAGAACATCCAAGGTGAATATGGAGGAAAGACCTTGACTCCTGCCTGAAGTCCTGGCCCACATTGACAGAAGACAGACGTGTGCGGATAAGGTAGAGGGACGCAGTGAGACTTAACGGACAAGTAGTAGTAGGCAGATATTATCCTATTGCTGACAAAAAAATACCTCTCCGCCAGAATAGCAACTTTTATATAATTAATCAATCTGCCTAACCTTTTTTTTTTCAACTATATTGGAGTCGGCTTCCAATCTTACCGGATTCAGCTGTACCAGTAACAGTGTTTTACATGGAGCGACTGCCTATCTGACCTAATATATATTGCCAAGGGTAACACGGTAACCCTTGGCAAGAATGGTGTCAGATCTCAAGCTTCTGGCTACCCGTCAAAGATCTTCAAATGACAGCCGGGACCAACGGTTTAACGTGCTTTCCGAGGCACGGAGGAAACTCGGTATGTTGAAATGGTCACCCATCCACGGACCGACCTCGTCAAGCGTTGCTTAACCTTGATAATCGACCCGTGCGGCTGATATTAGCCACGAGCTCCTCCAACTTTTATAAACAACTTTTATTTAATACACATGTTAAAATTATAAGCAAAATTAAAAAGCCAGTATTATATAGTTCTAAGTATTATAAATATGGGGATTATTATGAGGTGGAAGAACTGTATATACACCAAAGAAGGCAATCATTATCGGTTACCAGAAGTAAAAATACCAATGTTGTCCGGTAAAGATCATGAGTTTCAAGACTTGTTCGTAGGATTAATACACAACAATAGTAGGTTAGATGATTCGTACGTCACATATTCCAATTACGTTTCTAAACTTTAGTCAGGACTGCTATTTCTCCTTCCCAAAGTCAGTGGTGTCTCATCCCATACAAAGAAACCGTGCCGGCGTTCTATACTGATTATTCTGATTATTTTTTGTACATCGATAGCGTTGGGTTCCCTTCCATTCCGTTCCACGGATATAGATGGTGATCTATCTATCGCCGTGGAACGAAACCGAACGCGATCGATTTACAAAAAATAATCAGTATAATCAGATGAAAAATGCTAGTTACGTCGGCACGGTTTCTTTGTATGTGATGAAGCTGTATGCTAGTATTATATTATCTGTGGCAAAGTGTTAACCACACTTCTTCTCTCAACCAGCCAACACATAGCGTTTGATATCTTTTTGTTCCTTCGAAAGCCTTCGATGTATAATACAATATGTTAAAGGAAAGAATGATTGTTTAACGGTTTATTAAACATAATATTTACACAGATGCGTAAGTACAGGTGGTATGCCGTGACTTATGTTACTGAACATGAAAACTTTAACAAGTTATAATAGTTTCAGCGGTGAATTTATATGAAGGATGATATGAAGGAGTTATCCTTAGATTGAATGTAATAATACAGTGACCTGGGCGACCGAGCTATGCTCGGGTGAAAATAGAGAAAACGACGTTTTCTAAAAATGAAACCTAGCTAGATTGATTTATCGCCCTCGAAATCCTCTGCAAATTAAATTTCATGAATCGTTGGAGCCATTTCCGAGATTCAGATTATATATATACCAGCACTCCGCCCGCGACTTCGTTCGCGTGATTTCGTATTTTATTCAACTAAGTAGGTACAGATGACTTTATTTTGTGCGGTTAGTAAAGGCGACCAAAAAAACGAGCGAACTGATGCCTTAGTGCGAGTTTTTACTCACGCTCAATCGCGTTAACGTTAACGCCAATTTGTATTGAATCTGGATAAGCGCCGTCTGGTGACGGCAAAGTAAAACCTGTTTTTTTGTATACATTTTGACATAAGAGATCGTTTACGTTAACGCGATTGAGCGTGAGTGAAAACTCGCACTAAGGGCACTGGGCGCAAAAATTACTTTAGTATGAAAACCAATGCTGCGTAAATTACGCGACACTCAAATGTCACGCACAACTCATAAAATTACCTACGTTTGTTTGGCCTTACACTTTTTGTTGAATTTTTGTTGTTTTGTTTTTGTTTGTTTGGCCCGTGACAAACGGTCCAGTTCGGTAGTTCCAAATTGAGGTAGAGGTCGTCTTAGTACGGTAAGATTCTTCAAAAAACCGTTGACACCCCTAAATCATCTTCTGGGGGTAATTTTGAAAAACTAATGATAGCAATTTATTTCTGACCTAGGAATAAGATTTGTATACAAATAAATGTCTCCCTTTTAAACTCTTTAAAGGCTGAATTTCCAAAAAGAAGCTATGTGCAGTAAAATACTTCAAAAATCTTGATCACCCCCTTAATAGTATTTTCGGGATAGTTCCGAAAAACTAATAACAACCTACATTATTTATTAAGATTATTTTTTGTGCCAAGTTTCAAGTTTATTAACCCAAGAAATAAAATTTTCATACAAACTTTAACATCCCTTTAATCGTATTTTGGTGGTAGTTCCGAAATACTAATGTTACCTTTATTATTTTTCCCAAGGAATTAGACCTTTCATTCAAAGAAATATCTCTCGTTTGCTCCCCTACATCATAAAAAGAAGCCTTGTACAGTAAAAATCTTTAACACCCCCTAAATCGTATTTTAGGAATAGTTTTGAAAAACTTGTAATGACAAACCTTTACTATTTGCTGTTAGTATTTATGCCAAGTTTCAAATATATTAGCCCAACAAATTGCCACCTTTAACCCCCTTAGGGATAGAATTGCCGGAAATCTACAAACTTATTGTTTTTTTATTAAGCAAGAGCGTAAACCTACGATATCAGATGTTTTACCTTCCAAACCGAAGAAATTTCATAAAAAATTTCAACCCCTATTATCCCCACTTAGGTGTGAAATTTCCAAAAACCAATAAATATATTAATTCTTTTTATCAACCAAGAGCGTAAATCTAAAGTTTTACGTGTCCAACTTACAAACTGTAGAAACGACAGACGAACTTTCAACCCCCTTTTACCCCCTTGGGAGTGGAATTTCCAAAAACCAATAAACACATGAATTATTTTTATCAACCAAGAGCGTAAATCTAAAATTTTACGTTTCTAACTTACAAACTGTAAATATTTCATACAAACTTTCAACCCTTTTTTACCCCCTTAGGGGTCGAATTTTCCAAAAACCAATAAATACATTAATTGTTTTTATCAACCAAGAGTGTCAATCTAAAATTTCACGTGTCCAACTTACAAACTGTAGATATTACATACAAACTTTCAACCCCTTTTACTACCCAGTAACACAAAGCCCGAACCGGAAATCGAACTTAGGTCCTCAGCATTAGCGCGTTTAACCACGACCAACAAGGCATTTCTCTGGGATAAAACTAGCGTATTGCGCTCACGGGCAGTGCAGCGTACTTTCAGTGAAAATTATTTTGTAATTAGTTACGTAAGTACATTCAGAAAAATTTGCGTGTCGGAGTTCGTAAATTTCGGGTTCCGTAGCAAAACGCAAATACAAGTTGGTTTTAATACGAAAAATGAGAGAACTTCAAAGAAAAAAACAGCTTTATAAATTTATTGCGTGTCGGACTTCACACATTTAGGATTCCGTAGCAAACCGCAAAAACAAGTCGGTTTTAATAGGAAAAATTAGACAAATTCAAAGGAAAAAACAGTTTTATAAAATGATTGGTATTCGTTAGTAAAATATACGTAATGATAAACATTATCACCATAAGTTTCTAGGTCACTGGGAAGTAAAAAAACTCTTCTTAACTCCCAAAACGAGCTGTCTTTAGCGGCTTCTCATCCTTTGTTTTCCAATATGTTTAAAGCAAAAAATACAGTATTTATCTACAAAACGGCAAGCTCTTCTCTCAACCCGGTCACTTATTTTTTTCGCGCCCCTTTAATTATATGGGAGCCCGCCTTAAGAATATTTCAAAATAGTTTTGAAATTTCCTTTTACTTTGAGTCAACAAGACGCTTATACTGTGAAAGAATTGAAGACATATAGCTCCAACCGTTTGACTGTAAAACCTGTGTGACAGACGACAGACGGACAGGTGAGTGACAGCAATAGGGCTCCGTTTGGACCCTTAGATTACGGAACCCTAAAAATAACTCCTACAAACAAGCAAACACTTTTACTTCTTAATATTAGTTAGGATTAGATGATATTCTGCTTCGGTTGGTTTATGCTACTTTGTTGGCACTTATCACATTTACAATTTGACCCATAACTCCTTTTTTTAGTACTTAGAAGAAATGCAAGCATTATTAGTCAACTTAGTTTTCTTATCGCATGAGGTTCAAGACGGGTGATCCGTTCACTGCGGAAAACCAGACAACTCAGAGTGCACAATACAATGATGCACAGTGGCATATTATATTCTTCTTAGAAATAAAACGTATAACTTGAACTTAGTCACTGGTCATCTACTCAGGCGATATATATACAGCTGAATACAATCCATTTATTAAATGACAACATAGCAATGGCCAGTATAAGGAAGAGGGTTATTTTACTAAATATTGTCCCAATGGCAATGGGAAAACCGAACAACACGAAACACCAAACAGGGAAAGAGGTCACAGCAGTCCTCATTTCCAGTTTCATAAATTGAGTGTTGTTTGTCACTGCTGAACCGTTGGTCCCGGCTGTCGTTTGAATATTTTATTTTATTTATAGGTACAAAAAAACAGTTACAAGTTAAAGTTTAAATAAAACTATGAGTGCATAATACATTGGCAAACATATAACCCACACCATTGTCCACGGATTAATATAAGAACAAATAGGAAACGGAAAAGTATCGTTCATCGCGTTAATTTATTTTAGATTATGGATTATGGAGATAAAATATTTATAGCCAGATAGTTAAATGTTTTACTAGAAAGGGAGAAGATACCTATGAAGAAGTGTGTTATAGGTTTCCACAAGCTGACGAAGAGGCACCCGTGCCCCGGCGTTGGTCCTACATGAATCCACATGGAACAACCGGGGCACGCGAGCCGCCCTCCTGATAACATTTCGGGGCACTGTATAGCGTAACTTATTTGTGATTTCAATATCTTTGAAAGTCGATACGGGTAGTCCATGTAGTCAGAAGCGGTATCTGACACCAGCCTTATCAAAGGATATTGTGTTGCTCAGTTACTGGGATGTTGAGGACAGATAGGCAGTCGCGCCATGTAATAGTATAATACTGGTATCTGGTAGGTACAACCGGTTAGACTGGCAGCCGACCCCAATATACTTGGGAAAGGCTAGAGTTTGGCTATTATAACTATGCATTATTCAAGAAATGTGTGAAACCCAAAATTTGGAGAAGCCAGCACCGTCTGTACTACTAAAAAGAATTTTGATAGTTGTTGTTTTTTGTTACGCTATTTTGCACTGACTTAGATACCTCATTGCTATTTTGTTTACATTCTGATTCATTCCTTGTAAATAATAGTCACTATAGTACGATGCAGTGTAGATTTGATACAGTTTTATCGCTGTGAGTGAACGTTTTCTCAGTGTCTGATTACTGAAAAACCACAAAGTTTGTTGTTTTGCTTCATAGTGTTGTAACTTGACACGATATTCTTGTAAATAACATGAACAGGTGTATGAGTATTCGAAATAATGTTCTTAGTTAAATAATCTATTATGCAAAAATCAAAATCATTAGATCGACGTACACGTCGACGTCGCGATATCTTGTAAACATTGTCGTTTTTGGCTAAGAACGACATCGTGCTGTTCCTTCACATCTTAGAATTTTCACAACATGTAATATAACTCCTGGAATCCACGTCTAATAGGTTTAACCATTTTTAGGGTTCCGTACCCAAAGGGTAGAAACGGAACCCTATTACTAAGACTATTAGAAGATTAAGACCGCACTGTCCGTTTGTCTGTCTGTAACCAGGCCGTATCTCATGAACCGTGACAGCTAGACAGTTGAAATTTTCACAGATGTTGTATTTCTGTGGCCGCTATAACAACAAATAAAAACAGAATAAAATATATATTTAAGTGGGGCTTCCATAAAAAAAACGTGTTTTTTTTGCCGTTTTTGCGATGGTACGGAACCCTTCGTGCGCGAGTCCGACTCGCACTACGCCGGTTATCCTAATTGGATTTGTGAAAAACAATTTACAGCGTAAGCAATCTGACAGCTCAAGTACCACGAAAGTGACATATTTAAAAGCATACCACATACAAAACTTTTTGGGGATACCAATTATGACTTCTGCAGAGTTATAATAGCCAGAGTCTACGAAGCTTGATTGTCACTGTTGAGTAAGCGGTCTGTGGATGATAAAGCGAAAAAACTAACACTAAACAACCCAATTGATAGACTTTCATTACAGCGTAACTATATATCTAGGTTAGACTCGATAAATAAGAAAGTGAATGTGAAACACGTAACATACGAAATTGAGGTAATTCTTTCACAACTTTGCATGACTATACAAGAATAAAGTTACACGATCCTGAGGTAATGTCAACCGCGCGTCTCTACACACTGGTAATAGGTACTTACTTGTACCCTACTAACCCTTTGGGCCATGGAATACAGACGTCCCCCGATGGAAAAAGAGGGGTGTTACAAGTTTGACGTGTGTACCTGTGTGTTTGTGTATGTCTGTGGCATTATTGCTCCAAAATGGATGAACCGATTTTGATTTAGTTTTTTTTTTGTTTGAATGAGGTTACTTTATCCAGAGTGTTCTTAGATATGTTTGATGAAAATCGGTTCAGCCGTTTAAAAGTTATGGGCGTGGCAAATGATTTTGTATTATTTTCACGCGATTATTGTACCGCAATGCGTGGAACTTCAAACAATTCGCAGAATGGGCGGTTAAATTCGCGCGAATTAAAATCGCAGTGCGTGCGAAGCCTTACTGTTTAAATCGGAGTATTTTCGCAAGATATCGTTAAGTGTTCGATAGATTTACGATCGAAGCGTGTCGACTACTAGATAAATTACGTAGTTTAAAAAGCATGAATTAAAATCATGTCAAAATTTTGCACTATTAAGTGGGCTTTGAAACGTTCTTAACCTCAAATACTTACCCAATTCAGAAATCGGCCCTAGGTATATATAATACAGGTATCATCCAAGTATTTTGTCTATTTCTAAGATTAAGGTGAATCTTACGAAGTATCTTGGGCAAAAAATAAAGGTTACCTTTAAAATACCTAGGTATAAAAATAATTAAATAATAATGGTTGTTTTGTAATCTTGTAACCAAACAAAAAATATGTGTCTAACCGGATTCAGCTCACTACCAGTGTTTTACAAGGAACAATCGCCTATCTGACTTCAACAATCCAGTAAATGGGTAACACTATTCCCAATATTGGCAATACTGGAGTCAGATTTTCTGGACTCTGACTACCGTAACCAATACAGGTAAGTATTGTTCATGACGGCTTCAAACCCGGCTACGAAACAAGATGCTGTGAAATTGTGACTATAGACCATTGAGCTAGGAAAAACATGGAGGCGCCGCGATGTTCTATACATACATTAGCTTATACAAATATGAGTGAAATACGATACGGAATGTGAAATGTGAAACATCGTTTTGTTTCATTCTTTCTAATGTAGTAATCGTATTTGACAAAAGAGACAACAATATTTCAGTTGTTGCTTATTATGGATTTGTTATGACGTAGAGACAGTTGTAGATACGTGCCATATTCGCCATATTAGATGCCGAATTTTGTTTGTGGTTGTGTTCGTGGTAGTCCTGCTGTCAAATGGTTGTTTACTTTTTGTATTATTAGTGTGTGTGTTCCGTGATTGACACAACCATAGCATCGGCAGCCATTTTATGTGCCATAAGTATGTCCAGTCCATATTATTTAATATGTCTATCTATGCTATAGACGCGTGATTGACCGTACACCCAGTGCCTACCGGTGCAGGGTTACATCAGCGACATATCGATTTCCAGAAATAACGAGATCCCAGAGGGTTATCCCAGTTACACACTAATTGGATTGGTTGGGCCATGATCCGTATGTTAGGAGTAGGTTCATATGCTACTGTAAAAGCCCGAACTATGGTAAAACCTATGGTTTACCGGTAAAATCTAAGATTTACCAAGTCTTATTGGTAAAAGTCTTAGGATCTTAGGATTTCCTTCATCATCAGTATCATTTCAGCCGAAAAACGTCCACTGCTAGACATAGGCCTCGCCCAAGCGTCGCCATATAGACCGGTCCCGTGCGTTCCATCTCATATCCAGGGATTGCCTTCAGAGGCTTGTAAATGTTGAAAAATTGTAATGAATACCAACATGATGTTAAAACATTTCCTGTTAAAAGCAATTGAAAATGTTTTAAAATCATGATAGTATTTTTAAAGTTAATTAATTAATTAGTAAAGCTAATCAATCAGTCCTTAACTGTTCTCATAATTTCGCATCAAATATGTGTTATAGACATGAAATTTTTTGAATATATACAAGTCACTGAGTTAAAACCTAAGATATACTGCGCGATTTGCTAATAAAAGACCGAAATTACAGTTTATGTTAGATCATTTCGGAATTTTACCAATTTTACCAGAATTTTCAAAGTCAATGTAAGTCAAGTGTATAAGCGGCACTTTTGAACGTCAAACAATAATAAATCTAAATTAAAAATGTAAAAGTAATAAAAATTTATTCTACCGTGCATTCGGAAAAGTAGCTTGTAAAATCTTGGTAAATCTTAGGTTTTACCGGTAAATCCTAGATTTTACCGTAGTTCGGGCTTTTACAGCAACACATTTGTTGAATAGAATAAATGCCCGATACGGCTATCAACCTTGGAGAGTGACTTTAGAATATATTGCCAAATTCACTTTGCTGGTAACGATATTTGCTATCAGGAGACCTATTGGATGTCCATCAGTTGAAACTTGGAACTGATAAGTAAAGTTGAATGGTAGAAAATGCCCATGACATTCATTCCGTCTTTAGAGAGTAATTTTCGCTTGTTTTTTAGGGTTCCGTACCCAAAGGGTAAAAACGGGACCCTATTACTAAGACTCCGCGATCCGTCTGTCTGTCCGTCTGTCTGTATCTCATGAACCGTGATAGCTAGACAGTTGAAATTCTCACAGATGATGTATTTCTGTTGCCGCTATAACAACAAATACTAAACATAAAATAAAATAAGTATTAAAGTGGGGGTCCCATACAACAAACGTATTTTTTTTGCCGTTTTTTGCGTTAATGGTACGGAACCTTTCGTGCGCGAGTCCAACTCGCAGTATAGTAGATATTATGCCCGTTCAACGATTAAAATCTAGATTCAAGACCTTCAAGCATAATGATGAATGATGCTGATAAATTGATTATTACACCTCTATTTATCATTTAAGTTGAATAACCTTATATCGTAGTAGAAAATAACAAGCAGCAGTTTTTCCTTTTTGTTTTTATAATGTACCATGCAATCGACATGCATTTACTCGAACACACATGTTTTATGACATCAATTTCAAAAGACGAAAGGGTTATGGCCGTTTCCAATAAACACGGTTTAGTAAAATTAAATAGTGGAACTCCTGAAGCGTGACGGTTTTGTAATTTTCAGCAACTACAGCTGACTACGGGGTCAACGGCCGCTAGTAGTTTTGTTACTTGAAATTAAAAGTATCGTAAGCAGTATCTGTTAGATTCTTGTAGATTTATACGACACTAGCTTCTGGCCGCGGCTTCGCCTGCGTAAAAAGTTTTATCATCCCAAGGGAATAAAAACTTTCCTATGTCCTCCCCAAACTATCTCCATGCCAAATTTCATCTAAATCGGTTTAGTAAATCCAGAGATTTCCCCCTAAAACCTCACAAACTTTACCTCTTTATAATATTAGTATAGCTATAGATAAACAATTTTGTAAGTATATGAAAATTTGGCTACCCATCACATTCTCGAAGCTTCTCCAAGCGTGTTGCACCGTCGACCACTGCATCTCACACTCTTACAAGTGCGAGCGAGAATTACAAAAATTGAATTGAAATGTATGTGCGTATTCTCTTATTTTTAGGGTTCCGTACCTCGAAAGAAAAAACGGAACCCTTATAGGATCACTTTGTTCGTCCGTCCGTCAGTCTGTCTAACCGTCCGTCTGTCTGTCTGTCAAGACCCTTTTTCTCAGGAAACAAATACTCAGGTCTACTGTCCCCTAAAGCTGTGAAAAAATCAAACTTCTAAGCCAACGCAATCAAAAGATACAGCCGTTTATGCCGCAAATTGCCGAAAATTTTCGACACTCGCAAGGGTACCCGTAAACTCAGAATCTTTAAATTTGGTACGAAGCAACTTCTTATAGCACAGATAAAGGGAAAATTGCGAAATACGTCAATTTTTAGTTACATCATATAATAAAAATATTTTTAATAATTTTAAACTTACTACCCCTTTCCTCATGAACGCGTAGAGGTATTAAATTAAAATTCATATCAAATACTCAGATCTATAATAACTTTAAGCTGAGGTTTGTACGGAACCGTCGGTGCGCGAGTCCGACTCGCACTTGGCCGGTTTTTTTTATAGTAATTCTACAAGCGTGATATTGTACGCATGGTGCATGCAATGGAAACTATTTGCTGATGAAAATATGTGTGAAATATTGACACAGCTGATTGCAAGTGCAGCAAGAACCATCAGACTTATCACGAATCAATATTGACTAGAGTGTGAGGATTCTGATAAGGTCGTTATTATTATAAACTAGCTTTTTGCAGCAGTTACACCCACGTATTATTCCACTGTAATGTATTACCAGGATATAATGTCCTATTATCCTTATCTATGCCATGGTTTTATATGTTCCTTAAATCTAAATCCTTTCAGCTGTTGAGGCATGATTTTACATCAAACATCCAGACTTGCATCCAGACAAACAGCATGATTTTCTTCTTGTTTACTCCTTTTTAGTTCGCTTTTTAAGCAGTCGGGAAATTTGTAATTTTTATTTTTTATTTACAACTTTTTAGTTATTTGTTTTTAGAATTGGGTACATTTAAACATATAAGTGTTGTATATTTTTGTAATCACTACTTAAAATCCTTTATTTTGATAACACGATGGGTTTGGAAGAATAAAAATATTTAGGGCCCCACAATATGGCGTGCGAAAGCCACGCCCATTTTCCAATTTTAATGTATAGTTCTCGCCAAACTTCTTGGCCGCCCTGAAGTTGGCTACAATGGCTGCGCAATAGAAAATCTCATACAAAAACAGCACCGTTTCGTGCCTCGCGCATCCGGTAAACCTATAGCCAGTGATACTCGAATCGATTGACGTAAGAATCATCAAAATCGGCCAACGCGTTTGGTCTCTAGAACGCCACATAGGAACAAACATACATACATAGACTGATAAACACATCAGCCTCCTTCGGCAGTCGGGTAAAAAGTCATAATTCGAGGTTTGGCTCTCGACTGTTTCCTTCTCCAATATTGGACCAATGAAAAAGATATTCCAAAAACTGAAAAAGAAAGATATATACTGTGCCCTTATGTTTTCCTTTTTGATGATACATTATTTTTAGAAGCCTCAAAAACTGCTCAAAATTGCTGTCAACAGAGGCTTAGTGAACAAATCTGAAAACTATGAATGAATAAAGAAAAACAACAACGAGGACAACAAACTTATATCTTTTTTATTAAATTTATGGAATATTGGTTTTTCTTATGCTCTCCCTCTGTCTCCAAGAATGCGACCTTTGCCACTGTGTTGAAGAGATAGTTGTCTGCACATTCTGCCCTATTTTGTTTGTGTACGCCGTGGGTCAAAGGGCCGAACAAAATGCCCAATGACCTTTGTCCAATACATTTGTTTTTTGGAGGAAATAGACGAGAGCCAAACCTCGGTTTACTTTTTACTACGGAAATTCAGTCAGAGCTCTCTACCCGCATTTCCTCCTAACCCATTTCATCAAAACCCGTTCAGTAGTTTTTGAGTGAAAGAGTATTAAACATTCATCCATTCATAAAAACCTTCACATATAAAATATTAGTAGGATAGGATAGTATAGAATTTAAATACATACCTGTTAGATTAAATGCTGTGAAGGCTGTAGCGACAGTCCACCACAGATTATCAAAATAATTCCTCTTCACCTCCACGTGGGCGTTATACTGTCCCGCCTCATAAGCGTATCGAAAGTACTCCCAACTAAATTTTACAGATTGCTTTGAACTGATGATCTGAAACAGAAATTATCATAATAAATTTACGCATACAGCGTGCAGCGATGCGCCATCGGTACAGTGTTCCTCCAATACGCACTAAACGTTTTGTGAATTCATTTTGTGCGTACACGGCTAGCTAAGGAGTGGAATTCCCTGCAGGAGTATGTGTTTCCTGGAAGTTACAATCTGGGGGTCTTTAATTCAAGAGTGAATATGTTACTTCTAGGCAAGCGTGTTTCACCGTCGACCAAATCATCGCGTACCATCAGGTGAGATAGTGGTCAAACGCGAGCCTACCAACAATAAAAAATGTTAATTCAAAAAATCAAATAAGCCAACTAAAAAGATGATGAATGATTTTTTGAATTAACTTTTCTTTTGTAACTTTTTAGTTAACATTATTAATTTAAACATATAAGTGTTATATATTTTGATACAAACGATGGGATTAGAAGAAAAACAAAAACCGGCCAAGTGCGAGTCGGACTCGCGCACGAAGGGTTCCGTACCATTATCGCAAAAAACGGCAAAGAAATCACGTTTGTTGTATGAGAGCCCCACTTTAAGTGGGGCTCTCATACAACAAACATGTTTTTTTTTATTCTGTTTTTAGTATTTGTTGTTATAGCAGCAACAGAAATACATCATCTGTGAAAATTTCAACTGTCTAACTATCACGGTTCATGAGATACAGCCTGGTGACAGACAGACAGACGGACCGCGAAGTCTCAGTAATATAGTTCCGTTTTTACCCTTTGGGTACGGAACCCTAAAAATGGGCACCCACAATATCGCGCCGAAAGTCCGCCATTTTTCTGTTTTCCAATTTTAATGTAGCCAGTGACACTCGCAAGGTTAAGACGAATCGATTGACGTAACAATCATTAAAATCGACCAACGCCTTTGGTCTCTAGAACGCCACATAGGAACGAACATACATACATAGACTGATAAACACATTACACTCCTTCGGCAGTCGGGTAAAAATACGCCTTCAAGCCTATACAGGCTGAATTTCGTTGAGCATTTGTTATATACCCTTCGTCATCGTCATTGTCAAACCGCTTGAAAAGATCAACTGTTGAACAAAAGCCTCCAAATAAACGGTACAATGGACGTTTGAAGAAACATAATCAAGGGGTTCGGCAGACATACAGTAATCGCAGTTTGTTATTACTTTAACAATCATAATGAAAGTAAATAACGTGACATGGCTGGCCTTACGATGAGCATTCTTTGCATATTCTAGGTACAGAATACCTGTACCTTTCACAAAAGTAGGTTACATTCACCAATCAGAAGTTTTTTTGCTTATGCTACTGGCATACTTTAGTGCTAGTAGACATTGCATCAGACTAGCACCCTAATTGCGTAATACACTAATTCAGTTTCAATCAAAACCGAAAGGTGTTGCTAATCCATCTACTCATAGCTTACATCTACACACATCTCTTAATATAAATCACACATATATTATAAAGGCAAAAGTTTGTGAGTGTGTGTGTGTTACTTCTTCACGCTCAAACGGCTGGACGGATCTGGATGAAATTTTTCACAGAGATAGATTATAGTCAGAAATAGCACAACGGATACTTTTAATCCAGGGAATATGTTCCCTGGGGATAATATTCGACTTTCACGCGGGCAAAGCCGCTGGCAGAAACTAGCGAACACACTAATATTATGAAGGCGAAAGTTTGTGAATGTGTGTGTGCGAGTTTGTATGTTTGTTACTTCTTCACGCTCAAACGGCTGGACGGATCTGGATGAACACAGAGATAGATTATAGTCAGGCATAACACGTAGGATACTTTTTATCGATTCCCTCGGGATGATTTTCACGCGGGCGAAGCCGCTGGTAAAAGCTAGTTACTTCATTTATTTTAAAAGTAGTCTACTCAGACAACGTAAACACGTAATGAATACTGCTGAATTTTCAAAATGAAAGAGATTGCGATGAATTCCATGAATTTAAAAGACATCCCACTAATCCGCACTTCATCACTCTGGCAGACCATTTTTGGCCACCTGGACATGAACTGCATTATGGAAATCTCAAAACCGAATGCGTACTTAGGTTAGCCGCTGTAGAAACTATGTGGACAAATGGATTATACTTGGCCCATGTCAAACACATTGTCAGTGTGGAGCCCCTTCATAGGACATGCGTCACCTCCTTTCCTATTCAGCACGCACAACCACCAGCCGGGCGAACATGGCCTCTGTGATAGGCTTGAGTCACGCATTTTATCACGGTTTTTGCTCCCATACTGATAAAAATGTGTGACTCAAGCCTGTCACAGTAGGCCATGCTCGCCCGCCTGCACCTTCCACGATATAAACGATAGCAACGACAGTTAGCTATCCAGGTGGCTACATACTGCTCGAACCAAATTATGAGAAGCAGAAAGGTCAGTTAGGCATGTTTCTTTGCGGATAGTTGTAATTTTGTAATTGTAACAACGGTACTTTTGCGGGCAGACATCACTTGTAACCCGATGAGTATTGTAATGCCAGTTTTAATTCAAGCTTATCGCAGCATTAGTCGCTGGTCATGCATCACATTTACATCTGTTACGATAGCACTGGGCGTACAGCCCCAGTCCATACGCATGCATATTATGCAAATAAACAGGTCTATGAGAATATCTGCAAATGATTATGCAGACTTGACAGCATTTGCAAAGTTCACGAACTTTGCAATATTATGTCAGCGGGCGTGGCCGATATAAAAAATACCGCTCCGCAAACAACATAATAAATATCACATTAGAACACAATGCGAAATAATAAGTAGTTAATTGAATTGTGTCCTTAAGTGTCTTGGCGATATCCCAATTAGGGATCCCAAATCAATTAAAACATTGATGCCATTAAATATATTGTTAAAAACATATTAGGGATACGAATTTACGATTGTGAAAGGTTAGTTAGATATAAAAGATAATTTTGAATAACCGATGATTCACGTAAACACATCCATTTAGATAAACGCCATACATAACAAACAAAATGTGGAGCAACGTTTTTATTTAAAAAAAGAAAAAGAAAAGAAAATATCGAAAATAATATGCATTATTAGGTGCCCTTTATAAATGTAGGTATATACTGAGTCAGAGTGACTAAGAAACCAGAATATGCAGCAAGATAAAATGCTTACTAAGTTAATAACGCCCAAATAGGCCAAGGCAAGTCATATAGGCCATCCTATATGAATTGCCTTGGCCTATTTGGACGGGCACCAAAATTCAGGCTGCTTTAAGGTGCCATACACAATCTATCAGTTTTGTCTGATCGAATGGAAATCCGTACGTCACTTATAGGCAGATTCGGTCTCAAGGTCTATTCGCTTCCTGGCCTTCGGTTTGCGAACGATGGAAACTATACTGAAGCGATTCAATGTCGCATCCGTAAGGTAGCAATTAGCCAAGTAACGGCACGTCAAGTAACTCGTGGCGTTAGCACTGTTGTAGATACCTAAATAGATTGTTTTTCTATCAGACTTCATTATCATGTTAGAAAACTAAACACGTTTAAGGCAATGCTTATTCACGAAAGGAAGTTCTTAAAATACCTATATAAATATTCACTTTATCCGCGAGTGCCTCCGCCTGCCCTGTTAAGATAGATACTTCTCGGGAAACGTTGAATTCGAGGATGAAAATTCCGTACGGATTAACTTTATCCTAGAAAACTTATGTATTTACTACAGGTATAACTAACGTACTATAGAACAGTGGTGGCCCAGAACGGCCACGAATTACGTGTCTTAGGTCGTGGGTTCGATCCGAGGCAGGGGCATTACTTTGTGTAAATTGTTTCATCACCAGTTCTTCACTGCTCTAAAAACGGTGTAGGAAAACATCGTGAGGAAACGTGTCTTAGAGCCAAAAATTCGAAGACTTGCGACATCCACCAAACCACACTGAGCCCGCGTGGTGGATTACGGCCCATTCCCTGCCTCACATACAGAAAAGAGGCCTGTGTCCCAGCAGTGAGAACATTAAACGGCTGATGATTGATGTCAAGGATAAAAAGTATCCTATACTTTTCTCCAGGTGACTATATGCCATATTTCATCCAAATCTAATCAGTCGTTTAAACGCAATTAAGTAACAAACATACAAACTTTCATATCATTTATAATTTTAGAATAGGAAGTACGACAGATAGATAACAACATGGTTTCAACACATGTCGGTTATTTAACGGAAGGGACTGTTCTACAGTCTCTACAGAGATAGTAGAGATACATTCCGCTGTGCATGGAGGCAGCGAAGCCCGCCGCTCCTGGCCGTGCCGGTTGCCAGGACCAACCTTCTCGCCAAAACACCATTGACCCGCGCAATTCGGGTGCTAAACGATCTTCACGTCAAGATCGACGTATTTACATGCAATTTGAGTGAATTCGCAAACATACTGTTGTTTATTTTATGTTATAGTGAAGATTTAGAATAGGTTATATGTTTTTTTATTGTATTTTATTTTTAATATTGTGTATTTATATTTAGGGAACTTAGTTCTTATGTTATTATTATTAGATATTAACTTTAAAACTTTCGCGTTTCATAATGTAAAACAATATATCACGGGAATTTAACCCGGTTCGGTCCCGGGTAGACCGTACACCGAGACACCAGTCTACCCGGGACCACGATCGTTGCAACACGGTCGAAACGTCGGGTTAAATAGGTAATTAATAATCTAAATCATAGCGTTAAATTCCTGTGATATATTGTTTTCCATTATTATTAGATGTTATTATAAGTACTACTAGTTTTTTACGTTTTTCATAGTTTTATAAGTTAATTTTAAGACCGCGCTTTCGCTTTAGATATACCTGTAATGATAGTTGTAAGGGAGATTTTAATAATAAATTTTATAAATAATAAATTATCAACCCCAGACATGGTCTAGGCCTGCTCAATTTGCCCCAGTGACTCAAACACACATGCTTATATTAGTGAATTGCCTCCGTTACAGCTTGGTAGCAAACAAGGTTGTATTTACCAACAGTTCAATGACCGTATGTACATGTAACAAATACATGGTATTGTTAAACTGTAGTACATTTGTTTTGTTTTCTATGAAAAGGCATGACGGATTTTTGACGTAGTAGGGATACGAGACTCGCGGGACCGGTCAATATGGTAAAACTTGAGGAGGCCTATGTACGACCTATGTACAGCAGTGTACTTCTTTCGGCTGAAATGATAAGAGATTTTTTTTTTATAGGTAGGCTCGCGTTTGACCACTATCTCGCCTGATGGTAAGCGATGATGTGGTCTACGGTGAAGCACGCTTACCTAAAGTAACCTATTCACTCTTGACTTAAAGACCCCAAGGTTGTAGCTATCAGGGAAGAAAGACTCCGGAAGGGAATTCCACTCCTTAACTGAGCGCAATAAAAGTATTAGCAAAACGCTTTGTGCGTATGGGTGGGATGTCCACCATGAACCGATGACGCATGGCGGTACGTCTTGTAGTCCGATTATGGAAAGGGCTAGGTGGAATCAAATTGTGCAGTTCCGTCGCACACTCCCCGAAATGTAACTGATAAAAACCGACAGGCAACTCGGCGTCGATGTTCGAGGCTCTGGAGCTTTTACGCGACCAGTGCATCGTTGCCAATAAGCCTCTTGACCCGTCTGTCAATCGACTCAAGTGCATCAAGCTGGTATTTGGCAGATCCATCCTAGAGGTGAGAGTAGTACTCTATGCACGACCGAACTCGCGCTTTATACTAGTTGTGCAGCTGTGAAGGTGTGAAGTACCTACCATCTCACCTTTGTAAGAATTCCCAATTTTTTTGCAGCCAACTGAGCTTTCGCCTCAATGAATGGACCGAAATTGAGGGTCGATGTCAACGTAACACCAAGAAGTTCGAGATGGTCCGGTAAAGGCACGGTTACACCACGGCGATTCAATCAATTTGTAAGTAGAATGGTTATTTCTGTTTCAGTTTATCTATTGCGTGGACACTTGCTACTGGGGCAGATTAATAATCCTACAAATTGGGACTACTACAGGTTGCTAGCCATAAACAGACCTTTAAAAGATTTATAGCCAAATAATGAATGGTTCGTCTGGAAGCCAGTTATCTGCAGGCAGCAGCACAAGTCAAATAAAAGTTAACCTATCACAGTTCACATTAAAATTATAAAGGCGAAAGTTTTAGTGTGTTTGTTAATTTCTACATCACGCCAGAACTGCTGAACGTATCTGGATGAAATTTGGCACAGATATAGATTATAGTCAGGAATAGCAGATGGGATTCTTTTTATCCTGGGAATATTTTCCCTTTGGAAAATTTTCGACTTTCACGCGGGTGAAGCCGCTGGCAGAAGTTGTTTAATTATGTAATAAATAGGTAAATCTAAACTACTATTCCAAAGAAGAG
The DNA here is from genome assembly GCA_945859665.1 of Anorthoa munda. Lineage (NCBI taxonomy): Eukaryota > Metazoa > Arthropoda > Insecta > Lepidoptera > Noctuidae > Anorthoa > Anorthoa munda. The sequence continues at coordinate 2,688,210 of OX243913.1, forward strand.
ATAAGGTTTGTTTCTGAAGAGTAATCTCGGAAAGTACTGATTGCAAAAAATTCATTTATTGAAAGCTAAACTATCAATGAGTATCATTGCATACTGTTTATCCCCAATAAATGTATGGTGTGATATTGTGATAGGCAATGCAAGTGAAGCCATGGAAAAAAGCTAATCCTACATACTTAACAAAACATATTATTGGTATGATGGGTGGTTCAAAAGTTCACAGAATATTTTCTTTTTCAGGAAGATAAATGCCGTGCTGTTGGTCCCCCACAGCACAGCATTATGCTGAGTGGAAGACTTCTTGCCACAATCACGACATGCATCTGCCTTTATGTATACTCACTTTTTTTACATAAATTAAGAACTACTAACACTATTGTTAGGGTTTAGTTTGTAAAATCAAATACCACTGTTCTTGTTCTTGTAATGTAACATTTGTATGTCGTTTTGTGGCAATTAAATACTTTTTCTTCCTTTATTTTATATGCTGCATATTTTTGGATCTCACTATGTAGCAAGGCAGATTACATAGCTAAGTGTGAGATTTTACCCACGCTCATTTGCATTAACATAAACGTCAATTTGTATTGTAACTGGATAAGCAGTGACATTAAAGAAACACCTCTTTTTTGTATACAGATTGACATAAGAGTTTGTTTACGTTATCACAAGATCAGCACACAGAACCAGAGACAGGATGCATAAGCAATTCTCATAATCAATTACTGGTTTGAGAGGTATAAGAAGTATGACTAACACTATTCCAAAAATAAATGACCAACAGGAAAATACCAGAGGGGTATTCATATTCTATCTAAAGGATTATTATCGCTAAACTCTTTTGATATTAAACTGTGTTTTCCCCTTACATATCTCTTTTCAATGGTAATTTGAATAACAAATCAGGGGTTTGACTTTTCCTTAAAGTTTATTCAAATCTTTTATTTTTAACCAAATGGATATTAATTTAATACATTGTTTGATGTAAATATGAAATAATTTAATGTTAATAAATGGTTTCCAAAGTTTTTTTCGTTTTATATTGTATACCAAGTAAAATAAAAATACTCAAATTTCTTTAAGAAAAAAATGATTTTGAGAGTTCTGACCTTAATAGGAAAACAGAACCATTATAAGATTATCTACTTATAATTATTAACTAAAACTAGGTGATAGACAAAATTAATTAATAAGTCAAGCAAAGCTGATAGGGGTTTACAGCTCATTGATATAATTTATCTAATCTAATAAATTGTACCTTTGAAATGTTATGCCTGATAAAGCTCATTCATCACTTTATACTTATAACACACAAGACCAACCACAACTAAAAGATATAGTTTAAAAAGGATATTATTATGGTTCATTCCTAGTTGTTAAAAATATCATAAGGTTTTAATAAACACCTCCATGATGCAACATTGATGTCAATATACTTCAACAAATATTTTCCTCTCCACAAAACAGTCTTCACATAGAATATTATAAATATGACTAAGTTAGAGCAAGCTTTGTCATTCAAACAAAACTGATTATGAAGACAGATGTTGTAAGCAAAAACAAGTAAAATGAAATAACAATTGCTTACCTCTTGCTTGTGTTGTGGAACTGCATTATCAGTAAACACAAATTTTAAGTTTTCTCCTGTGTAACCTTTTATAGTTGCTGTGAATGTCACTTTCGCACCTCGCACTGCAGGCCCATTATCTGATAGGGTCACATCAATTGAGGAACCTCGCACCCCTACACAACAGAAATACAACATATTAAATAGATGAGTAGATTACAAACTATATTTTACAATCATATCCAACAATACAATAAAAATCAAATTACCCGTTTCCAAGACAAATGCCACGATAAATAAAATGAAAGGAGCCATATCGAACGAAACAAACAGTCACCGTTAAGATAGTCACACAGAGAACATAGCAACTAATGAGAATTCTGCAGAATTCTCTTGAATCATCCGTATCACAATAAGCAAATTAAAGTTAAAATTTCGTATCAAATTAGTTATTATTGAATAAATACGTCGTCACAAAAACATGAACGTTTGCGTTTCATTTGCAATTTGACACTGACAGTTACTTTATTTGTCAATTGTCATACATACTCACTGTCAGTAATCGAGTCACAGTCTATAGAGGTCTATAGTGTTTTCATTTCGTCGTATAACCGCAGTATCCGCAAAGAATGAATAGACTTCACGAGACTAAAAAAATACCGATTTTAAACTAACCCCTATGGAAAGGCGGTGGTGCCGTAGTGGCGATGCTATGAACTGTGGAGTGGCAATTAGTTATATGCTCACAAATTTATTACTCTCGTATTACGACTCGTTATTTTTTTTGGAATATAAAGTAGATCATATCAATCAATGAATTTTCATATTCGGTTCGGTGCTTCTAGAGATAGATAATATAATTATATTACAAATATGAGCATAAATTTTTACTTCTTTATTATTATATTCCGTCAAGCCTTTAATTTTATATTTGACATAAGCACGCCTATGAAGTTTAACTAACAACAGAGACTGACTGTCACTAAAACTGACTGACTACCATACAAACGTAGTGACGTAGTCTGGCGATTACTCCACTATTTGACGATGTAGGTTCAAAATAAAAAATGGTAACAAATTTGTCTCATCATTATCTAGCCCTATATGGAAACAAAAAAGTAAAAAAAAATATTTGAAAGTTATGAGCGTTGAAAGTTCCATATTTCAACATTAATTTTAAAGCATTATTCGGCGGAAATAAATACCATAAGAAGACGTAAAATTGAAAAACGGCCTCCATACAGGGATAGATTAGTAGTTCAAAAATGCAAGTAAATTTATTTTGAAAATATACATTGAGTCGTTTTTTCATGATATCTCACGGAACAGAGAAAACAGTGATATCTAGACTCCCAAAGATCTGTTTACAAAATTCGTGCGCTCGTTTTCGTCCTAAATCATCATCTATTTCGCGACAAACTTGCAAAAGTGCAAATTCGTACGTGAACTAGCTTCTTACTGCTCATCACAGCATCTATCTCTTTCGCACGTGTTGTCGGATGAGATAGTATGCATTTTAACCCCGCGTGCAAAATAGTTCGTCCCGTCGACTAGGAGAACCTTAATACTCAGAGCAACAGAGACTTTTTATACTTTTAGCCGGAACTTATTTAATGCGCTTATTACACTACATGGTATTCAGGGCTCTAAACTTTAATTTAGGGTGGTGTAATATCTGACATTAGGGTCCCCAAAATAGCGACCGTAGTGACTCGGAATGGTGGAACGACACGGTACTCAGGGCCTTGAATACCACACGGTATATATATAGTGTTTCTTAAGACGAAATATATAGACGCAATACACGAAATACATACATAGACTGATAAACACATTACCCTCCTTCGGCAGTCGGGTAAAAAGAAACGGTTACAGTCCTACCAACGTATCTGTGAACTGAAAGAGGACGGCACCGCGGATATCTTGATTACCGTCGATTAATATTAGCGCTCACTCGCAGGCGATCGCCGCCGGTTGGCATGGGCCGGCCGGCCGCTCCAGTGAGTGAGTGAGCGATACTAATAATCTCGACGGTAATCAAAATAATAGACAGTGCCGTCCTCTTTCAGTTCACAGATAAGTTGGTAGGACTGTAGGTCTTTCGTTCTTGATTATATAAAAACTCTATGAAAAAAAAAGAAACAAACTTATATAAACGCTACCATCTTGAATGTCACAATGACAACTTTTATGTCACTGTCGTACTCGTAGTCTTTCGGCAGCGTTGCACATCGGTGGAGAATTGCCCAAGCAGCGGGGATTTTCAGTCCGATTGGGTTATTAGTGGGGAGAGCGTTTATGTGGGGAAAATACGGGGAATTTAGACTTTTACACTAGAACTGAACTTAGAAGTAATAAAAGTAGTACTTGAGGTATAAATTATGTTTATTTAATTCAAGCTTGAATAAACTGAAGCGCTTACACGGGACCTGAATACCGTGTAGTGTAATAAGCGCTTAAGACGGGATATCGGGAAATAATAAACAAAATCGGTAGATCTCCCTTAAATCGGGGACTTTTTCAACGCTGGTCGTAGTTATACGGTCCAACCAACGTTTGGAGTTTCTTGTGCGTTCTTCTCCATAACAAGCTACTTTCCGAATGCACGGTAGAGTCAATTTTTATTACTTGTACATTTTTAATTTAGATTTAATGTTTGACGTCCAAAAGTGCCGCTTATTGGCCTAGTTGAAATGAATATATTTGACTTTGACTTTATGTTCAGGGCCTTCTTAAGCATATTCGGCGCCGGGTTGCGAAAGTTTGCCTTCAGCTTTCTATATACAAAATTTCATCTTAATCGGTTCAGTAATTTTTTCGTAAAGGAGTAACAAAAAATCCTCACATACGTACTATAAATCATCCTCGCTAACTTTCGCGTTTATATTAGTAGGATGGCGAACTATAAACAGCCAGTGTGCATTGTTAACTAAAAATCAAATTTCAAAGTCCAAACATTAAGTCTCTATTTAATTTTCATCTATTAACATCAATCAGTGATTGACACTCACTCGGCGCCCATCGCGCCAGCACCTTTACCTGTGTCAAATTCAAACGAAGTTGCACCTGGGAAGACTTTTAAGGAGACTGGTGGAGACTTATAAGCCATTTTGCTTTCTAGTGTCAAAGGGCGCACCGCGCACTTAGTAAAACAATACCTATGATGTATAATGAACTAACTGTGCCCGCGGCTCCGCTCTCGTGGTCTCAGTGTAGTATGCTATCGAAAATGGCGGTCGGCTTACGCCCCCTCGGACTCTGCGCCCGAGTGCTCCGCAGCCGCACCCCTTGAACCTCCGGGTAAAGACGGCCTTCATAACGTTCGGCGGACTGCTCTACACACGGCCAGATATGGTATGGTAGCATACCATATCTGGCCGTGTGTTATGGCCATCAGCCTAACGAAACCAACCAATAACCAATCATATTTCAATTGAGTGAAAGGCCACATGAGTAGTGAGTCTTTGTAGGCACATTTTTCTTTTAATTTACGGCTTATAGAATTACTATTTCCATGGAAAGGTACAAACTCATTTTCAGCGAATGGAACTAGTGATTCGTGCTGATCCGCATCCTAAGTGTACACCTCGCTTTAGTTAGAAAACCATAGACGAATGATTGTTGACATTGACATGTCAGTGGGGAATGTATATTACCCAACACTAGTATTTTGCTCTATGATTATCTATAGATTGAAGATTGTGGCAGACTTGTTTTTCCTAAAGTTTGCATAGCAATTTTTCACACACTTTCCAAAGTAAGAAAGTTAGTGATCTCCACGTACTTTTTGTAAACTATTATCTTGAATACGGAATATGTGTTAAGTGTGAATAGAGTGCCTAAATAGAATAAAAAATGGCTACCGTGTTCGATAGCCCCTTCATTCGACAACGTTTACATCGTCTGAGGCGTCGTGATTACGATTTTGATGAAGATCAGAGATTCGGTCGATGTGACTGCACGAGCTATTCTTATTTTGTGCTTTCAATGGTGTTATTTTCTGTGGGCACTGTGATTACAGTGTTAGCATTAGGAGACGCCGATGGCTATATTCTCAGCAATTTGGGACACATGTGGCTAGTTGGTCCAATTTTCATATGTTCCGGGATGATGGTTGCTGTGAAAAGTATGCTATATTTGAGGAGAAAAAGCGTGATACAAATGCTACTACACCAGAGAGCGATTATCAGGGTAAGTTGATAACTTTTCAAGATCTGCCATGTGTGATTACCTTTAGAAACAATATTATACTAATGCATTTTTTACGACTTGTAATGATTCATTTGTGTTTATGTTGTCAGACAAGTTTTTGAAGAATTGTTCTCGTATAAATATTTAGTTACAGCTTGCATATGGGATATTATATTACATTTTGATTTCATTGTTGTTATTTATGCCTCCTACAAATAAATTGTGAATGGATAACTGAAAAATAATGTTAAAAAAATGGGTGAAATAATTGAATGCTTATAATTTGAAATGCAATGATAATATTTGAAAAACCAGAACAGTCCTAATAATAAACAAGAAAATATAATAATCAAATTCTTTAGCCTTTTTTATGTAAGTGGGACATGTCTATCAACTGTTATGTACATAACATAACACTACTTACTAGGTCAAAACCATAAATTTGATTATCATAATTAGAGCTGTGTAAATTTTTTGCATTACTGTTATATTTACTCAAGTTTTTGACGTTAAATATGGAAATATAAATGGCTTTCATATATGAATGTACTTGAAACAAAACTATTTAACTGAATTAATTCAGTTAATCAATAGCAAATATTTATTTACACCTCACCTTGAACTACTGACTGAACTGTTTGATATGAGATAAAACTAAGAGGCTAACAAGATGGACTATTTAATTAAATAACAAGATAATTATATTTGTTGTGTCCATTAAAGAATAAAGTGTCAAGTACCTCAAAAGTAATGTTAAATATTTTTTTTAAGGATATGGCTGCAGTCCAAGCCGAACAAGCCTATAGTGGACAAGTACCTCGCACAGCGTCTAGTGCAACGTTACCACCTTCTTATGATGCCTTAATAGCGAGTGCTGCTGCTAGCAAACCGCAACCTTCCAGCTCCGAACCGCCTCCACCAACTTATGACGAAGCAATGTACCTCATAGACGATGAAAAACTACAGATCGAAATCAAAAATGATGACAGTGCCAAACAGGAAACTAGTAATCAAACGGCTAGTACCAACTTAGATAATAGTAAACCCTGAAATATGAAATACTACTTATGAGTACTTGTTTATTACTTAGTTATGTAAGAAAAACTTAATTCTTCCTTTTGTACTTATATTTTTAGATACATAGTCACTTACTATTATTATAGTATTCTCGGACGTGCCTAAAATATTGATTTGTTAGCAATATTGTTATATATCTCTATGTAAAGGGTATCTGTAATTAAATAACTAGCTTAAGATAAACTTATGAACTTGTGATGTGTTGACTGCCACATGCTGTGAGCTGATCTCTTTGTGTAACAGGAGATGATTTTAGATCTGTTTGTATGCAAGCGCATTATTACTCGTTTGTAACAATAACAACATGAAAAAACTTACACTTTGTAATGACAAAAAATGATATTATGTAAAAAAGAATGCTAAAATTTAGATTCTCTAATATGTTTGTAGTTATTGTCATGAATGAGAAAAGTAATGTCCATATACATAGTATTATTTCTTTATTTCATCATAGCACTTTGGCAGTCACACATCTTGTGGTTATTCTAGTGTGACAAGGCACTTTTTGTGCCCGTTCTTTCTACTCGTAAGGTGTGTCTAATCCAAAATTGCAATTTATTTTCCTTAAAATGCTAATATTATGAAGATCAAAATAATAAGGAGCTTACATCCAGTGTAATCAGCTAGGGAGAAAGTTATTCATATATTTATCAGCTCCACTATTTTTGCATTATGCAACCTGCAATATTACTAATTATTATTGATTTGAAGACTGATGCATTTATATTAGTAATGTTGCCAGGTAACTCATTAAATTGTGATCTGATTAAGCAAAAACAGATACACATTTGAAAAATTACTGCCAAAGATTGTGAGCATTGCATAATATACTTGAGATCTTGGTTTGTAGCTTGGTTCAAGTAAATTTGAAATGTCCTGAATGTTTCAGACTAGCCAGCATGTATCATGTATGAGCTAACAACATAATTATGACCAATGTAAAAAAGATAAGTACTTCTATTCATGATCTGATACCTAAACATCCTTGCTAGTCTGTAAAATAAATGAAGCGTTTTGCAGTATTTACTGAATACAAATATTTGCCTTCCATAATTGTCAACTGTGTTGTAGTGTTTATACAATAATTTAATAAGGTCATTTATTTTGGTCAGGGCTATTTAAATTCAGTGCTAAGAAAAGAAGTACTTAAAAGACTTAACTGAGGTGATCTTTTCAAGGCCGAACATGGCCTAAAGTTGTTCTTTGGTGAAACAAGTCATGTGCCTTTTTTCAGCAAGTGCTATTTTTTAGGAGGAGGTAGATTTGACATAGATAGGATAGGAATAGGAAAAAGTGAATTAGGGTCTATAAACTTAAAATTTGAAAATTAAAGATAAGTGATGAATGGCATCAGCCTATAACTCGAATACTGACAATTCACAATGGAATTTTTATTGTTTCTCAAGATTGTAGCATACTAGAAGTTAATAAATAACTTTTCACTACTTGAATCCAGCCATTAAAAAAGTTCAATGTTATTTTTATAGCATTACTGATTGCAATGCCATTGGAAGTGAATTGCATTATGTTGGATAACTGTGTACAATAATATTAGGCAGATTCTATAGGATGCTATTGACTGCGTAAATGGTAAGTGTGGCTATAAAATCAGGCTTATATCTACAATCTACATTGATAAATTCCCTACATGACTTTATATAAAATCACTTTTGTGTTTAATTGTATTTCAAGCATCGAAGTACCCGTGAAGTGTACACAGTTGTAGTTATTAATAAGTTGTTATTGAAAGTTGCTTCTTGTCCTTATGACTAGTTTTAGTATAGCTTCAGGGATTTATCTTTTTGTTTTTATCAATAGATTCTGACATGTGAAGGAAGTTTGTGATTATTTAACTTCATGTTATAATGCTGTGAGATTAGATTAAACCTTTTGTGTATTGGACAGATGAACAGAGTTAAAGTTCAGAAATGTAAGAAAATGTACTGATAAAATGATATTGGTGTTCACTATGTGATTTTAAAACCAACTGCAAATATTTGTATACTGATCTCCCTAGAGCTATTAATTATACACTTTTTCAAGTTATTTATTTTTATTTTCTTATACCAATTAATAATCCTTTTACAAAATATTGGTTACAAATAGTATTATATAATAACAAGAATAAAATTCTGTAAAAAAAGCAGACATATACAATAGAAAAACATAAGCAGAGAATTATTTCTGTAATATGAGGGTAGATATAAAACTGGATTGTTACCTTACATAACCAAAATACTTAAAGTTATGTTAGCCTACCAAAATACTTAGCTCTAAAGCAAACATCTCTCAATTGAGGCCATTGTACAACCACTACGTCTGCAAAGAACTGAAGTATTTTTCCAGTCAATGAGAGGGTGCGGACTCTACATATACTCTCTATGAAAACTATGCGACAATCTAACATAAACAAACATCTCAGTACAAAAGCAACAGCACAGACTGGAATACAAGTACCAGGACCATTACAAAATATTACATCAGGTTTAAAATTATAGATTACAGGTAAAGTACACCAAGTTGCATACAGAGTACTGATTACTGAAGAAAGGTATGACTGTTGAACATTTCTACTTCTGGGTATCCTACTGAGAGTGTAGTTTGTGTGATCTTTCTCTGTTTCATAAATCTTGACCGCACTGCTAGCATCACTATCGGCTAGAATATATATTCTCGGCTGATACTTCTTCATATTGATACTCTTCACAAATCTCAATAATTCTGTTGTATGACCGCCAGAGCCGATGCAAAGAACGGTACGCAAAGATTTTGCTCTTGTCAATTCACATTTACTGCTGATAATATCATACATCAAGTATAATACACGAAGAAGGAATGCTAAGATAATACATATGAAGAATGTGCCGAAAACTTCAAACGTCATGTTTTCTTAGTTTATCAGTAGCAACACTGTACAATGATCATGAGAAACCTTATTTAACACTACTATGAATGACTAATAAAACCAAATACGTAACAAATTGTAGTAAACAAAAATGTTTATATTTTTGTTAGGTTACAAGACGTTGACATTTGTCATTGTCACGTTGATTTTGACAAATTGACGTTTAAACTTGCTCAAGTGATGTACCTGTGCTGTATTAGCTATGCAATTACCGGTTGAGTGCATAACAGCAATGCTATGATTTTTTCTCTGTGCTATGAATACTGTTGTGGATGGCAACGACATCGTAGTTTATTAACTCAAATACTTAGATGATTCTCATTCAGCGACTGGATCAGGGGCTTGCTTTATACTTTTTACTACAAATTTTGTTAATTTCAACTAGCGTCGCCCGCGTAAAAAGTGTTTTGTCATCCCAAGGGAATACAAACTATCCTATGTCCTTCCCAGGGTCTCAAACTATCTCCGTGTCAAATTTAATCTAAATTGGTTCAGTAGATCCAGAGATTACCCGCCACTAACTCACAAAAACTTACCTCTTTATAATAGTAGTATAAAAGTATAGATTACAAGTTGATTAAATTACGGTTTTAGACGAAAGTACGATTTTAAAACAAAACGATGACCGATAATCTCGATGATCACAAGATGTCAGTGTCTGTCACCCACAAATTGTCAAAGTGACAATTTGACAAAGACAAACAAATGCAAATATTTTTCGATTCAGTGACGAGTGAAAAAGCGATTTTTTTTATATTGTTTAATTTTGTAACTTCTTGACAATATAATGTTATCAATTAAAGCTATATTTTTACACCCGTATTAGCACAAATTTTATATTAAAACTAATCAAGATGAGGCTTCTTAATATTTTGGGGTCCAGTGTGTTTCAAATTCTTTCTCTTACTTTTGTTTTGGGTTATCTTCTCGGTGTTATGAATTTATACTTTAGTGACAAAAATAACTATTGTATAATGACTTACATGTTTGAGTATCCACAGTTCGTGGTTAGTATCAGCTTGATTTATGATAAATTATCGCCAAAAATTTTTCAGTGTTTTTAATCATGTATATTTTTAGCGATTGTCTGTTCCGGAGAATAAAATTTATCCCCAATATGGATTGTACGCATACAGTGAGGGAAGATTTACTGAGAGAGCCAGAAAAATGTGGTATGTATTTGTGAAAAGATGCACTACTTAGGTATACCTAATACATTAAAAAAAAAAATTGGTGATATTTTACATTTCTGCCTATCCCTTTTATCAGAAATATGTGCAATGAAATAAACAAGCTTACACACTTATATAATAAAATCAACAGGTTTGATGGTGTCCCAGTGTTATTTCTGCCTGGAAATTCAGGGAGTCACATGCAAGCCAGGTCGCTTGCATCTGTCGCTCTAAGGAAGGCTCTTTCGAAAGGGTATCAATACCATTTTGATTTCTTCTCAAGTAAGTCCATTATTTTTTTTTTTTTTTTTTTTTTTTTTATTATCGATTATCTAAATATTTTGTGTTATCTTACTGCATTGTAGGCTCTTCCATATCTTTTAATAGTACATTACTGCAGCGGCCAGCAAAATAGGCATTGATGGACGAACGTGTAAATGTGGGCCGAGGCGAAGCCGAGGCACACATACGTAAGTCCATCAATGCCTAGTTGTGGCCAAGGCTTGTATAGTACTTTTCTCAAATAATGCGCGGAAATTAAAACTAAGTAGTACCTAGAACTCATTTTGTCAAAATTAATGACGAACAACAATAATTGTTCCCGCGTTAAAGTGTTCCTTTGTTTTTTTTCAATAAACAGCGTTCTATTTGCAAGCCAGTTCGAAATTTAAATAAAACCTTTGATAAGTTACCTCCTTGGTTGCCATATTTCGGAGTAAAACATCGTTCCATTTTTAAACTACACGACAGATATGAGTTTACTATGGAATTTATTTGGCCGCTAGACACGACAGATATGGATTTTCATACAACTTTTGCCGGCCGCTGCGCGCATGTATTTGACCAGTACAGCAATTTCGATTTATCTCGATGAAGGTTGTCAAAATAATGATCACATTTCCAAGCATGTTTGAGAAAATAAATATTTTATGCTTGGTTGATACGACTAAATTTTGTCAAGTGTATTATAAAAGTTATGAAAGAAAACTTCTTTAAAAATATTAGTAACAGTTTAAGAAGTGATCAAACACTGCAAATAAAATCATGCCAAAGAATTGCATGCCTTGTAAATAACTCATGTATGTATTAGTCTTGTATTGTGAGAGTAATGTGTGCACTGGTGCACACAATATGAATCATTTGAGTTATAAATATTTTATGAGATGATGAGATCAATGCCATGTTGCTCAAATTTTTAAAGCATGGGCTTATGCCGGGGAGCTGTCTCTGTGACCTTAAAACTTGTATTTGAGTGAAAGTTAAAGGTCTATCCACACATATCAGGGGCGTGCCCGGGACGTGCACAGACCGTGCCCCATCAGGGGCTCAAAAAAATATCGGTGGGAACATTTTATACGACATTGTTCACACACATCTGTGCACGGGCCCGGGCACGGCCCTGACATGTGTGGATAGACCTTTAATGAGCTTTAGACAATAACAAAAAGCTCATTGGAATGGTCTTGTATTGTGAGAGTAATGTGTGCACTGATGCATGCAATATGAATCATTTGAGTTATAAATATTTTATGATAATGATGAGATCAATGCCATGTTGCTCAAATTTTTAAAGCATGGACATTTTTGGGGGGGGCTGTCTCTATGACCTTAAAACTTACACCTTGCATTTGAGTGAAAGTTAAATAAGTTTTAGAAAATAACAAAAACCAAATTTAACAATCATTTTAATTTTAGTTAAAACTAGTTACTGCCAGCGGCTTTGCCTGTGTGCTAGTCAAAAATTATCCCGAGGGAACAATTTCACAGGATAAAAAGTGTTATGTGCTATTCCTGACTATAATCTATCTCTTTGCTAAATTTCACCCATATCCGTCAAGCCATTTCGCGTGAAGAAGTAACAAGCATACAAACACACACCCATAAACTTCCGCCTTTAGTGTGATATCTTTCATAGTTATGCATAGCTCTGCTTGCCAATATTTTCTAAGAGACTGATAAATTGGCTTCTATAATCTAATTAAAGCATCTGGATGGATCAAATTGTTGATCATTCTCAATATAATTTAATAAGGTATATCTTTTTAGTTAGTTACAATGAAGAGTTGTCTGGACTATATGGAGGGGTACTTCAGAGTCAGACGAAGTTTGCAGCAGCCTGCATTACAAAAATCTTGAGTTTATACAAGAGTAATAAGTACACAAAAACTGTACCAACATCTGTCATACTCATTGGACATTCTATGGTAAGTAATATTATGATTCTGATATTAAATAATCTCTAAGTAAAACTAAATAACTTACCAATTGCTAATAATTGGATGCCTTAGTTCTAAAAGTCACTAAATCCATTTTCTTTGTTTTGAGATATGATCAACCAAAGTGCAAAAAAAAAGTTTTAAAAAGATGGGTGTACAAAAAAAAATTGAAAAAAAAACAAATAATACTTTATTGGATAGGCTTTAATATAACATTCTTAAAAAAATAAATTATTATAATAATGGTGCGTTTTAAATATTTAACTTATAGGACTTATCGCAAAATCAGTGGAGTTAGGGACTGCTTATGAAAATTCTTTGGAGCTAGTGACATATTATCTTAACTAATCACCTCAATAGAGATCAAACAATAACAAAACTGTTATCTTTTTTTCTTTTAATACAATATTAAATACTACTTTTAATCTTCTAAATAGTAAAAAATAACGTTTAATCATAATTAACAAAGTACTTTTATTATATTATCTACTTATTCATAAATATCTTCATATGTGTCGTTATTTTCATTATCAGCAGGATAATGAAAATAACGTACTCTTCCTGAAAAAGTAGCTGCTAACAGTATGTTATCATAAAAAAATCGCTTTTGAACAGAAACATACTCAAGCATTTTCTTGATATCCTGCAGTTTTTCTGGTTTTAATGGTACCCTTAATAACAGTCGCTGAGATCTGCGGTGATCTTGCCACCCATGCCAACATGCCAATTTTTCTGATAGAATTTTTATCATTATTTATTTGATTTGTCAAAATCAACAAATGCCACATTCTATGAACTAATAAAAAAAAAACTTGTAGAATGTGTCCAGATTCGTAATTTTTTGCGGGTAGTTCTAAATTATTACAGATATTATGAACGCTGGACGGAGGTCGAATACACGTATAGGTTTTGCATGTTTTTTTATTTTTATTTTCAGGCGTCCTTTAATTGCCAGAGGAATCACAATCATCGTCAGCATCTTACTGTTCCAGTTTATCCTCAATCACTCTCAAATTTAACACCTTCTACAATTTTAAAATTTAAACAGTTTCCGCAAACTAAACTTGTTCCGCAAATAAATTCTATACAGTGAAAATAAACGACCGCTTGTGTGACCATGGCAGCAGTCTAATTGCATAAGGGAATTCGGCAAAGCAAAGGGTTTGAACATATGAAAGAGTTATGACAAATACTCTTTGCCAAAAAATATTTGACGCTTTCATTGGTGAAGATACTCTTTTGGAAAGAGTATATAGTAGATAATATTTGGCAATACCTAATTATTTAAAAACTACATGTCATACTCTTTCAATGGGCTCAAACCCTTTGCCTTGCCGAATTCACTTACGCAATTAGGCTCCAGGACATAGTTTAAAAATGCATGGATTTAGTGACTTTCAAATAAAATTTCAGTGGATTTAGGTATTTGTTGCTTTGAATTTGGATTTAGTGACTTTTTGAATTCAGTTCAGAGGATTTAGTGATTTTATCATTTCTAAAAAACCAAGTTATCGACATTCAATTGAAAAAAGGATTAAACCATCTCATAGATAAAAAAAAATGATATTTTTTGAACTGGTAAACTCAATATCGATAAAAATGGACTTAGTGACTTTTAGAACTAAGGCATCCAATTATCAGAAATTAATTTATCCAAGTTAATTTATCTTACTAAATATTTGCCGATACTGTAAATTTTTTATTATGGTTTACCGTTTATTACAACATCTTAAGAAATTGTTTTTATAGTATTTTTATCATAAAGTATTATGACTGTTATCTAACTAATCTAATTTCTAAGAATTGTAAAAGAGATAATTTAGATTATTATATTACGGCAAGTTGTAATTTTTCTCTGAACTTAGTCAAAAAACAATGCAGTATTCCCCATTTTCTATTTCCCAGGGAGGTCTTATAGCAAAACGACTGCTAGCCTACCCAAGTACAATCAACATGACTTCAATAGCCATCTCCTTGGCTGCACCATTAGAAGCCCCAGTAGTCAATGTGGATGCAGCAATGGACGACTACTATATGCTAATGAACCTCGAATGGGACTTAAACATTAATAACGACTTGGAAATGAAACAAAAGAAGATATTGATCAGTTTTGGGAATGGACCTCGCGACGTTTTGATACCATCGGGCTTGACTGCGTCAAATGATAGCTATATTAATGCTTTGGTAAGTCAAAAATATTATACAGGTCATTTGCTTTCTACAGACTATAAAAAGAATTCTTATATTGTCCCTCTCGATATTGTGCGTGTTTTGAGTGTACAATGCGGGTACAATCCTGATTGGTTGACGTTGAAAATATCATACATACATCAACAAACTACAGTAATTTCGCGATAAAAGTTCCGCTTCTATAGTTGTTTCCGCCTTCGCCGGAATGCTCTTGTTTTGTCATCACTTTACAGTGTTTTCTTTATTCCTAGAATTCCCTCTTATCTCAAAGAACTTTTAGTTGGTTCCTTCATGACACAATGCGCCCGCGCATTCTACTAAGTCTTTCTAAGGGTCCCCTTGGCGAAGCCCTTCGCGGCGTCGTCGTTCGTGGCGTTCGAGGCTCGTAAGTCGGTGCACATTAAACGAATTTGTGCTCGGCTCGTCTAGCGTAGACCCAGCTTTACAAAAAATCGTTCATGGTCAAATTGTGCGATTGTGGAACGAGTTGCCGATGCATGTCAGTAAGACAAGCCTAAGTTTCTTTTTTTTTTTGGTGTACATTAAATTCTGTTCTATTCTAAAATAGCAATATCGGTAGAAAAAGTTATTTACAGGAATCAGAACACTAATATTTGTATTATTTTGATTTTGATGAAGAGCACGATAAATTCGTAAAAAAATGTTGACGGGTCAAATGACCATGCTAAAACGCTCCAGTTTTATATAAAGTTTATCTTTTTCTATTCCTTGGTCCCTTGTGCTATTCGCTTCCCGATAACCACGGCGACTATCAGCGCTCTTGCACTATCAGCTAATTACCAATTTACCATATAATACTGCTCTACTACACTTCAAATAAGCTAATATTTTTTTTTAGACCACTGCATTGCCAGGAGTTTGGGCATCACCCGACCATGTGTGTATAGTTTGGTGCAAACAACTAGTGATGGCCATAAATAAATACCTGTTCTCTATCGTGGATCTTACCACAGAACAAGTTGTTGAAGACCATCAAATATTGAAGTCGCAAGCTCGGCACTTTTTCCAGGTAAGAATTCTGCTGTGACCACAGACAAATCTAACCAGATAACGCAAGTCCCTGCATCTGTATGAATACAAAGCGTGCCACTTTTTCACCCACAATTTAAAAACAAATTTACTTACCAATGAAAGAAAACATTTCCAATGACTCGGACAACTTTTTCTATATAGTTTTTCAGCTTAAAATGCCATAATGGGGTGTTTTTCTAGATTTGGGTGGATTGCCGGTGTCGATAATGCTACCGCAAAACTCAAAGTACGATAATTGATCGTAATTTTACTCTGTTTTTGACACGCGAAGTACATACAATCGCGTCATCTATACTCCATTTGCTATAATATTAGACATTTAAATAAGCCCATTTTACAGTCCGTTCAACCGATTTTGACTACTATTGCTTTGGTGATACGACAAAAGGAAGCTGTAGTAAACAGTTGGTTTTGGTAACAGGTTTATGCTTTTTATGTCATCCTTAT
The DNA here is from genome assembly GCA_945859665.1 of Anorthoa munda. NCBI lineage: Eukaryota > Metazoa > Arthropoda > Insecta > Lepidoptera > Noctuidae > Anorthoa > Anorthoa munda. Next base: position 2,705,028 of record OX243913.1, read on the forward strand.
GTATACGAGATAGAACTTAAAACCGGTTGAACGGACTGTAAAAAGAGTTGTAAAGAAGTCATGTTTTTTCAAATAGAGTATAGTTAGATTCATATTTGTGGCTGTATGTATAAATTTTGTGCATAGTGTAAGTTTTAGTACCGTCATTATTGTCTTTGATCTTACGACACTATGATACAATACATCATAAACCCTTTCTCCTTTTCGAAGTTATATGAAATAGCTTTTTTCAGTATATCATCGATGCTTGAGAATCGATATTTGAACTGCGATATTTCTGGTCCTGGTCTATGGTTCATGTTTTCGGTCGATGTGAAGACACTTGGGGGAGGACTATGTTCAGCAGTAGACGTCTTTCGGCTGATGTGACGATGATGTTTTCTATATGATACTGAACTTTTTCTACTCCCCTTGTCAAATTATCTGTAATATTTTTGACACCCAGGCCTTATCTTTAGCAATTAATTGAATCGTAAAGCTAATTTACAATCTCAATCGCGACATTGTGATAACAACGGAACATAATTCCGGCCTGGCCATATCTAGGTTAATAATACGGCCGATCATTCTGCTAATATTTGCAGAGTAATCTCGATAAGATAACGAATTAATAATTTAGTTAATTTTCTGACAATCTTGCGTTATGCGAATGCCGTTTGGGACCAAAATCTTTTATTTTTTTTCCGAGGTGGAAAATCCTCATTGGATGTCCTCCGCCTTGGTGAGGGCGGAGGGGTCTGTCAGACTCGTACTGACTAAAAACCACCCCGGTGCTGCGTCATCGGTACATGGTGGATATCCCTCCCATACGCACAAAGCGTTTTGCTAATACTTTCATTGTGCGCACAGCTAAGCAGTGGAACTCCCTTCCGGAGTCTTTGTTCCCTGATAGCTACAACCTTGGGGTCTTTAAGTCAAGAGTGAATAGGTTTCTTCTAGGTAAGCGTGCTTCACCGTAGACCGCATCATCGCTTAACATCAGGCGAGATAGTGGTCAAACGCGAGCCTATAGATTATTAAAAAAAAAGTTTTGTTTTATGTTTTACTAGCTTCTGCCAGCGGCTTCGCCCGCGTGTATGTCGAAAATTATCCCAAGGGAACATATTCCCGGGATAAAAATTATATCACACACACTGACACACACACACACAAATACAAACTTTCGCCTTTATAATATTAGTGTGATTTCTCCTCTTAAGTGATTTGTAATCTTTGAGAAATAGAGAATTTTAAACCGTAGCTTGTTGCAGTAAACAGCAACAAGTTTTTCATGATGTGACGCGACGTCGCGCTGCAGTTTTGTGTTTGTTTTGGCTCTAATGTCCTATTACATGGGACTTACATAGGTAACTGGCGACATGTAGGAGTAGGTACTAACCTCTGTCTATCTCTTTGGGAAGATACAGGCCATCTATGTCATAAAAGATTTAACATTTTGGGACTACTTTCAGGCCAATCGTTCAATGATATTGAGTCCAGATTTGCCTCGCGCGAATATGTCCATGATAGCCGATGCGTTTTGGTATGAGGATAACAGAAGGATCTATCAAATAGCCCGGCCGCAAATCGAAAAGTAAGTAATTTTCTTTTTATTAAAATATTATTCTACTTCTACAATAAGTGAAATTAACCTTTTTTTATATACTACTAGCTGTTGCCCGCGCCTTCGTCTGCGTCAAACTCGTAAAAAAAATATTTTTATTTTTTTAGTTTCCCGCCGAAACTATGAATTTTCTCGTGATCAAACGTAGCCAATGTTACTCGTTATTACATCAGCTATCTACCAGTGAAAGTCCCGTCAAAATCGGTCCAGCCGTTTTGGTGATTACAAACAGACAGACAGACAAAAATCTTAAAAAATGCTTGTTTGTTGTTTGTACCGTATATACTTTCACGTGCATTCAATAAAACGTTGTTATTTTGATATTACATACAGACACTTCAATTTTATTTATTTATTATATAGTATATGCCAAGATCGCTCCCCCTCTAGTTTTCACGTAGTTATTCATAACTATGGCTTTAAATATTTTTTTGCAAAAAGAAAGTTAAGAAAAAGATCGGCTCAGTTTTGTCTTTATTTTGGAATTTACCTTATTTATTTGAATATAACTCGCAAAAGCGCGAGATTTCTCTAGATATTGACTATATACGTGACGAAAACTTAAGCCCCTGTGAGTAAGCGTGATATTTTGAAGACCCCTATCCCCGCCCTAAACGGGTCACATAGTATGGGTATGTTCCCTAACTTGCTACTTGTATATTTCTTTTTTACGTGGCTTCCCTCCCTTGGTCCACCCCACAGGACCCGTTATTTTTTTCGGAATAAAAAATAGCATGTAGTGTAGCTTTCTATCGTTTAAAGAATTTTCGATACCGGATCAGCACTTCCAGAGATTACCCATTACATTATACAAACAAACATACAGTTTTACCTCTCTAATAAATGTCTGAACTGAAAGTTTGTTTCGGCGTTCTTACTCAGAAATTGACTTTTGACTACTCCACAATCGCACAGTTTGGACCGTGAACGATTTGTTGTAAAACTCAAATGTAACAAACGAGATCAGCTATTAAAAAAAGTTAAAATGAACTAAAACTCTATTTTTAGCAAGTACAAGGAAAAATTGTTAATTATATTAGCTTCTCTGAAATCTGGTTTGGTACCTACTGTTCGAATACAAACAAAAAAAAGCTGCATTATTATTTAATACATTATTGTGATAAACAGTATGGTTTTCCTTGCTAGCAAATCTAATATGTACCTTTAAAAGAGCAATTCTTGTATAGATGTACATATATAATCTGAATCTCGGAAAGGCTCCAACGATTTTCATGAAATTTAGTATGCAGGGGGTTTCGGGGGCGATAAATCGATCTTGCTAGGTTTCATTTTTAGAAAACGTCGTTTTCTCTATTTTCACCGGAGCAGAGCTCGTTCGCCCAGGTACTATATCCCTATGTTCCATAAATATTTTGTAATGGTTGCACTGTGCAGTTACAATGACACCCACACCGCCGGAAATTACAATTACACTGGAATCACGCTGCGCCGTACAAACAGTACCTACTTAGAGTAGTGCACTCTCAGTACTGTTGTCCTGTTGATTACTGTACGGTCCGCAGCACAAGTAGATTAATAAAACATTTATTTCATCTTTATGACATCTACCATAGCTAATTGTAGAGGGTTAGGGGTCATTTGGCCCACTATGAATCTGGGACCAGTTACTGGGACTGTCAAACTATGAACCCGTCATCTAGGAATGACAGCCAGGCTGGTACCAACGACGCAATATGCTTTCCAAGGTCCGCAGGAGTCTTGATTTAGCATTCGTGAGCAGAAGCCCGAAATTCCACCGAGCGTGTGTTATGAATGTAAGATAGGCAGTCGAAATGATATAAATAGGTGCTGATTTTCAGCTTCATCCAATTAGACTAGCAGCCGACCCAACACACAAGACACAGGTTCCAGAATCGGTAATAGCTTCATGATAATCTCTTGGTACTTTGTTAGTCTTTACCGCTAATGATTCCAGCCCCGCAAATACTTCTTCATGATTCTGGCCTCCTGGTAGTTTGGCTATAAATACTTATACATGTTCAACATTTACAAAAATTAAAAGAGATGTGGGCCCAGTTTACCATTATATTTTTTTAAAGAGGCAACTGGGTCCTGGTCCCAGTTTCATAGTGGGCCAAATGACCCCTAACCCATTGTAGGTACCTTCACAGTGAACACCACAAAAAAAAACTATAAGGCGATGAGGTTGTAGTGACGTGTCTCTGTCAGTCCCAGGTTGATGTGCACTCCTCTCCCGTACCATGCAGTTAGGAACCTCAGGCGTCTTCTCATTTAAGCAGGCCCCTTTTATAGTTACTGATTTAAATCAAACTGGCGACAAGATTATTTCGTGCTCTGAATTTTATTGTACTAATTCTTCGTGTCTATGATTCTTTTAATTTAAATTTTCTCATTCCAATATTCAGCCACGTTGACAGCTTTAGTGCTGGCCTCGCAAATGTCTTGCAAGGCATGTTGTAGATGTTTTTGCACAAGGAGCAGGACAGGAGGAGGTTCCGCAGTCGCATTGTGGCTGATCGGAGTACCCCTATCCGACCAGCAGCCTAATTGCGTAAGTGAATTCTGCAAAGCAAACAAGTCGGAACCTTCCCAAAAACGACTTTACGTATTGCATATTACACTCTGAAAAGGAAAGGTTATGCTCTTTTCCATTACCAATATTTTGACGTAGAATTGATTGTAAAGAATGAACGAAAGCGGAAGAATCGAGATAAAACTTCACTATTGGTATTGTGTAATGCAATTATGTCCTAATGATTTGGAAATAAATCATTCGAGTTTAATGAAACATAACGCAGTAGATGAACTTCAACTCAAAGGAGGATGTTTGTACTCTTTCCAAATTAGTTTCACAATACCGAAAAAGTTGAAAGAAATGAATCTAATTCTTTGAAGGAATCGACTTGTTTGCTTTGCAGAATTCACTTAAGCAATTAGGCTGCAGGTTTTAGAAATATGAATGTTATTGTTATTAGACTGCATTTTGTTAATATATACAGTTGTGTAACAGCTCAAGTATCAAAGTTGCACTTTTTGCAACATAGTTTTCATCTAACGAACATTTATATCGGTTTTACACGTCAATGCCGAGTGACATCAGCTATTGCTTCAACAAATCTGTATGGCTAAGGAATATCATTTGCATAACGATGTGTTTTGTACTGATAATGATACGTTAATTTGGTCACGCACGGTAGGTACTGAGTGGTCTGGTCTGTATCTATTCTGCCTGTCTAGCTAACCTGCAGCTACCTACATTGTTACGTAATATTTATTTATCAAGGCAACCATAAAATAAAAAACACAATGAATCGAATTCATTCATTGAAAACGATATCTGTTTTTAGGGTTTCCGTACCCAAAGGGTAAAAACGGGACCCTATTACTAAGACTTCGCAATCCGTCTCTCTGTCTGTCTGTGTGTCCGTTTGTCACCAGGCTGTATCTCATGAACCGTGATAGCTAGACAGTTGAAATTTACAGATTATGTATTTCTGTTGCCGCTATAACAACAAATACTAAAAATAAGATAAAATAAATATTTAAGTGGGGCTCTCATACAATAAACGTGATTTTTTGCCGTTTTTTGCGATAATGGTACGGAACCCTTCGTGCGCGAGTCCGACTCGCACTTGGTCGGTTTATTTATTTATTTATTTATGATCTGTTTTGCATTGGTATATATGATTATTCTTTTTACAAATGTTATTCTTATTAAAGTAAAGCCTGTTTGTTGCAAAACATATTGAATTGATTTTACATAACGTGTTCTATCGCAGCCAATTATTAATAAAAAAACAAGATATTATTATTGTTATCATATTCTCTTACAGTTCATAATAATTTACTAGTAGTTGATAAAACATTACTAAAAGAGTTATGAATATAAATGTGGATGGATGGAGAGGGAGAGGAAGGACAAAGAAAAGATGGATGGACTGTGTGAGGAGTGTTATGAAAGAAAAGGGAGTCAGTGATAGCGTGGCGGGGAACAGGACGGTATGGAGGAAGAAAACGTGTTGCTCCGACCCCAACTAACATGGAAGGCAGGAAGAAGATGCGTAGATAAACCGTAATTTTAACATTTTCGTCTTTCGTACTCTAGGAGCATCCCTGCCTAACACTTCGGCAATTACAGCCGTGATGTTATGTTATTTTATACTTGTAAAAACTCGTTTGTATCATGGCCAAGGTCCTTCTTGTCACATCTTTTGTCCGAGACAAATAATAGTAAACATAAGCCTGATTCTCACTGCACCGTAGGCCAAGGATTGCCAAATTATATTAGACTAGCGGACGCCTCGCAGTTTCACCCGCGTAGTTGTCGTTCCCGTGGGAATATAGGGATAAAAGGTACCCTATGTCACCCGGGGATAGTGTAGCTTCCCAATGATGAAAGAATTTTTGAAATCGGTCCAGTAGTTTTAAGATTATCCGTTACATACAAGAAAAAAAAAAAAAAATATTAGTATAAACTAGTTGTTGCCCGCGACTTTTTTTTTTAGTTTCCCGCCGGAAGTATGAATTTTCTCGTGATCAAACGTAGCCTATGTTACTCGTTATTACATCAGCTATCTACCAGTGAAAGTCCCGTCAAATTCGGTCCAGCCGTTTCGGAGATTACCCGGAACAAACAGACAGACAAAAATGTAAAAAATTGCTTATTTGTTGTTAGTACCATATATACTTTCACGTGCATTCAATAAAACGTTGTTATTTTGATATTACATACATATACTTCAATTTTATTTATTTGTATAGATAATAAATAGAATAGAAGTGACAATAATTTTGTACTTACTACTATCACTTCGTATTCTATGCGTTTTATGTGGTATTACTTAAGCTAATCTACGAATTACACCTCGTTCACACGGAAACTTGTTACGAGACCCCTTTTAACGAATCACCTTTTTTAACCGACTTCAAAAGGACGTTCTCAGTTTGATCTGTATGTTTGTATGTAAATGTATGCATGTTTGTTCGCGATTTTCTCGCGTTTTGCTGAACCGATTTTAATCATTCTTGTCGGTGTCGCAACACAATAAAAAGCATGAGGTACGAAAGACACAGACTTCCGAAACGAAAGTTATTTTGCACTTTTTAGTGTTTTGTTTTTAAAGTCGGTTAATTTTTTGCGAAAATGTTTTTTATTTATTTTGTATAATGTTTTATTTGTGAAGGTTTGGCTTATGGCGAGGTAACTTTTCTGTACCGTGGTATAGCGGCCAGTCACGGAACCAAGTGCCGTGAGAAGCGGTCTTTAGTCATTAACGTTTTTCATGACGTGTTGCTATAGTAGATCTTTGGCTGACATCCAGAGATGCAGCAAACGGATATTTTAAGATTCTATTAATGACGTCATTTGAATATTTCCGTCTATCGTTTACATAGTAGAAGCATTAAGTTTTTGAGAAAAATTCAAGGGAATATGACCTTTCTGATGGCTCGTAGCGATTACATTTATATCACACCTATAAGCGATCTAGGCCTTCGCACACCGGGATGGAATGGAATGGCAGAGGATTTTGCCACCGGTCAGCGCACACTACCCCTTAGATACTGTAGCATTCCGGCGGCGCGCGGCGGCATATCAAGACATCCCGCGACCTGCCGCGGCATGACGCGGCACGTGTTCTCAGATTGTTATTTTATTATTTTTATTAGAAGTTTGTTTTTATTCATTAGGATTATAGATTAGCAAAAATATACATTTCATGTTAATTATTAGATTATTTTACTTTAAAGAACGTTAAAGAAGTATATTTTTGTTTTCTGTGTGGCATGTACTCACGCTTGCATTGCCTCACCCCGCGGCATGTCACGGCGTCCTTCGGCGTCCCGTTGCATACCACAGTGTGCTGCGGCATCCCGCCGCAAATTGTCTTAGAAAATATATGCGTAATATCGCCACTCGCCGCAAATTAAATTGGGTCGTGCCATTAGGAAGGTCCCAAAGAACTATTAAAATGCAATATTGAGTTTTATTACACTCGCTCGACCTTCCAGTTATGAGATATTACGAGGAAACTGCATACATTAACTAGAACGCAACAAAGTGGTATTTAAAGCAGAAGATAGGTACTGTATTAAAATGACAGTATTGTGTTTTTGAAGAGGTAGATAGTTTTCAACGGCTATTTATTGTAATATCTTTCATACGGAGAGTTGCAGAAATGCTCGCAAATTACAAACTTCTACTAGATAATGTAACTTCCAATTCGTTCGCTTCAGTGGGTGTGAGAATGAATTGCATTACTATTTGTACATTCGACAAAAAGTCACTCAAAATGTGCTTATAATAACTAAAGTAACAAAAATTGCAGCTCAAGATGTCTATCACCGTAGAGACAATTAATTATTTTAGGATTGAAGCTATGTTGGGGACCGTACTGAATAATTACTGTTCACCAGTAGTAGTACTGCCATAATAAATTAAACCATCTAAGTGCAATGTTAATTGATTCATACTAAGCTAAAGGATATGCTCAATAAAATTGCTTAAATACGTCCTCTTCCTGTCGGGTCCATTACGTTTATTCATTTTGCAAGTAAGAATCTAATGTTATAAAAAGATATTTTTTCTAATCTGTGGAAATTCTGCACTAATTCAGACCTTCACTAAAAAAAACCAGCCAAGTGCGAGTCGGACTCGCGCACGAAGAGTTCCGTAGGTACCATTATCGCAAAAAAACGGCAAAAAAATCAGGTTTGTTGTATGGGTGCCCCACTTAAATATTTATTTTATTATGTTTTTAGTATTTGCTGTTATAGCGGCAACAGCAATACATCATCTATGAAAATTTCAACTGTCTAGCTGTCACGGTTCATGAGATACAGCCTGGTGACAGACTGACAGACAGACGGACAGTGGAGTCTAGTAATAGGGTCCCGTTTTTACCCTTTGGGTACGGACCCCTAGAAAATCAACACTACCCTATAAGAGTGCCGTAGGATTAATACGCTACGGGACTGAAGTCTTGTGAAATACCTAGTATCTAATAAACATTGTTTTTCCAGGACGACATATCTAATGATCCGGCTGGTAGCGTTCCCACAGAACAGATTCGTGGCCGTCGAAGCGGTCAATGTAGACGATAAGGAGTGGATATTTGGATGTAACGCAAAATATACCTACCTCTCTTATAGATACTGGTAAGTACTCTCATTTATTTAAATTAGGCTGAGTATCAGTGTTACCGGCCGCGACTTAAAAGTTGTAGGTCGTGGGTTCGAACCCAGGTCGGCGATATACTTTGTGTAAATTATTATTTCATCATCACTGCTCTCAAAACATCTTGAGGCAACTGGCATATCCTAGAACCAAAAATTCGAAGACTTGTGAAATGCCAACCCGCGCTGTGCCCGCGTGGTGCATTACGGCCCATTCCGTCTCACAGAGAGACCTGTTTCCCAGCAGTGGGAATATTACAAGACTGATGATGATGAGTATCAACACTTTTAGAAACGTCAGAATTTTCATGAAGGTCGAAGGTCCCTCAATACGCTTACCCGTCATCACTTCTTAATGTTTTAGCATGGAAGAAGTGGCGCAACAAACACCTCAACAGTCTGTCTGTTAAGGCGATATATACTACCCAATGTTAACGCAGTACTGGCCGTGCGCCCGCTCGATGCCATAATATCAATATTGAACCTCCTTTTGAACAGTTTTGTTTGCAAAATATTATTTGATTTACATATGCTATGATAGTTATGTAGAAATTCCAGCCATAAAATTTTTCTGTGTAAAAATATTTTGAAACATCCAAGTAGTTTTGGAGGAGTTGCCGAAAGTTGCGAAAAAATATCGTGTTGTTAATTATTTTTTTAAGCAAATCTGTTACACGAAAAAACCTTGTGTTCAAAATAATGTACATAAATCAATAATAAAATATAAAATTATATATATAATTTTGAAAACAATATAAATATATAATTTATCAAACCTTTTAACCCAGCCGTTACTAAGGAGTGCAGGAATGCTTTAGAAAGTAACCGTTTAACTTAAGCGCATGTAGGCCCTTAAGTTTGAAGAGTTTCTTTTCTATTGCAATAAATACTTTAAAAGGCTAGCTTCAACTTTCTGATCTGACCTAAATCAACCCACTTCATGACTTTTCAAAAGCACTTCGGATTTATTAGTATACACTTTGAGTCATGAGTTATTTGAAGTAGTAGTACTTACATATAAATATTAACGTAAATATCCACCGCATAGATACAGTAAAAACTGCTGCAGTAAAATGTCAAACGGAAATCTATACCACCATACCATATCTATAACTAACAAGCGTTTTAGTTGTTCGTCAATTTAGTTTTTATCCTACAGGATATTGCCTTTCCTCTCAATTATTTTAATTAAATTAATATTCCTCAATGATAAATAACTTACAATTGTGAATCACATAATGGGCCACACTCAAACTCAAACGACAATGCGGCAGACCACGGCGAAGATGGCCCGCACTACTAAAGCCAGAATTATGTGGAAAAGGGAGAAGAGGCGGCCCCTTTGTCCAGCAGTGAGACAAAATAGACTAGATAGATAGAGCAGCAGCCTTATTGCGTAATGAATTCGGCAAAGCAAAGAGTATGGCCAATCACATGGCGAGATGAGAGATGCGATGTGAATTTCCGTCTATGTGATTGGTCGATTCTTCATACTCTTTGCCTTGCCGAAATCATTACGCAGCTTAGATAAAGTAGGTATAGATTAAGCACTGGCGTGGCCGCACATGAGACAGCAATAGTTAGTTCTGGTGTTACAACAAGAACAAGAACACTACAACCCACTATCGCACTGACACTTATTATCTATAAATAACCCAAATTCCTTGTCTCAATGAACACATAATACCACGAAATCATAGAAAATCAAACAAAACCGAGTATGTTTGTCAAACCTGCCATTGTATTAGAGTTTGACAAACGACAGAAACCGGCCATGGTGACAAAGACAAAAAATAATCTTTTGTCCTTATCATTTACATGGAGCTGCCAATTAGCCATCTCGCTCTATCAATCAAGGTCATTTTAAGGCTTAATCTATACCTACTTTATCTAAGTTACGCAGTAAGGCTGCTGGTTTCTGAATCGAGTATTTGATTAAGAATGTGTCAAATCCTAATTCCATGTCAAAGTTTAACAGGGTTTTAGCTTTGTCACATATTCAACTTCAAATGAATGACGGTCATGATTTTGTTCTTAATAAAATTGTAACAAATAATGATGACTAATAAATATTTAATCTTAAGTAGACTATCGGTGTTAACCAATGACCTTTGCATACCCAGTTATCTAGACTTGACAAAGTAAAGTGCGTTTACATTCAGCCCTCAATGTCATTTCTGGAGCACTAAAGACGTATTGCTTGTTTTGAGGGCAACGACTTCCTTACCGCGTTTATCGGCCGATAGGCGATATGACGCGATAATTTTATTGGGATGGAGATAATGGATATAGATCTTTACATTATGGCGCAAAGAAATAATTTAAGAATTAATTTTCCAATTATTGTTTAAAACAATACTTAATTGGAAAAAGGTACTCAATTAATCGATTACACGGATGACTAGTAGATTTTATACGCGCAAAGAATGTCCCTTGCTAATTGTTTACAATGATTTATTGTGGTAAGAATTTTAGATAGATAAACATAACATCGTGATGTGATCGAGGTAGTTACATTTGCTACCATTATATCAACGAACGAAGTAGTCCGATTTTCTTCTTCTTGATTATAAATATATTTTTCTTGTTTTAGTAAACATGCAATTTCGTTGGGAGAACTTAGCCGCTGGACGGGAGCTGCCAATGACTTTGGTAAACGTAAGCTGGCGACTATAAACTTACATAAAATCAAGGAGGCTTACCCCGATTGGTCGCATGTCATCGTCAAAGTATCGCCTACTAGGAAACCGGTGAGTAAGAGCCATAGTTTACTTCTAGAAAAGATTGAAGATCAGAATTGTTCTTCTTTAAGCAGATACCGATATAAATTAATCGGTAGGTAGAAATAACTATAAAAGCTAAGGTTCGGATCCGGCTCGAAGGACCGTTAAAACGAGTATGCTCCTTTTTACCAGTAACTGTGTCTGACTTTGTAAATATTCCGCCCCTAAAGTCCTTCCTGTCGCACAAATAATGAAAACGTTACTGGCGATGCCCTCTGCGCTAAAGCTGAGCACAAAAGACGTGTATATTGATATAATCGTAATAATTATTACATAATTATTTAATAGCGATTTCCTGTCAAAACTTATCGGCCTTATCAGTAATTTTATACTTAATGTTGACGACATACAGTCTGAATTAGCTTTAATATAAACATTGCTCAGCACTAATTTATCTATAAGATCTGTTGGCGTTTTCGTGAAGAACTGACGAACTGAACACAGCCTCTACTAAATATAGGAATACGAAACTATGAAGCTCCAGATCTGTCTTAGGTGTAGCAAAAAAATGGTTTTAGACTCGTCAGTAGTTGAATTAAATGTTTAATGAGAATGAAGACGTAGAACATCAGTCAGTCAACCTATATTTTGACAAAAAATCAAGAACATACATTCATTTTAGCATTAGATAAACAAACAAGGTTTGGCAAAATATACAAAATGTCTGTGTGCAAAATGGTGTTTATCATTTCTTCTAATTCATCTCTGACGTCATTCAAAAGGAAATAGATGAGTTACAATCTATTAGTAGCGGAGCCCTTCCGTCATTTCGGTGACTAAGGGAAAGGGCATTTATTTTGATCCCTACGTGTGTAGGTGAGTTGGCCGCATGCCAGGATTCACAGTGATAAATGATTATAATTATGAAGTACTGAAGTGAAATATGTAATTTATGAGTAAGCTAACTTTCCTGATGGCTTGCGACTCAATTTATATCACACTGATAAGCGATTTTATTAAGTGAAATTGCAAGTACGTTCACATGGATGCAATGCGATGCATTTCGACCGATTTGCATTTGAAATCTTCTTAGAAAATACGTACGCGATATCGCTTATTAATGCAATTTAAATTGCGACGCGTCATTATGGAGCTCCCTAAGTCTTTATTGGGGAAAATTGTTATAAGTAGCTATTGGGGATCATAAAAGGGATGATGACTAAAAAAATATTTTTAGTCCGTCAGTTAGATTTCCAAAAAATATTGGACACGTATTTTTTCTTTTGTCACGTTAACAAAAAATTATGACGATACAGTGTGTTAACATATCGCATGACGTCTCGCCTTGGTACAATTTTAACATAGAAGTGACGTCACAAGCCCCCACTCCCGAATTTTGATGCGCTTTATCTTGGTGAATTTTTATTAATTTGGACTTCGAATTTGTATAAGCCAAAAATACGTGTCCAATATTTTGTCGTGATAATTTAGTCGGCGGACTAAATAGATTTTGCTGTTTCATACCCCGTCACAACCCTAATAGAATCCTATCCAAAATATCAAATGCCAGCTGCCCCTGTAGCCAAATTGACAATCTACAATCGATAACGCTAGTAAAAAACCGGCCAAGTGCGAGTCGGACTCGCACACGAAGGGTTCCGTACCATTATCGCAAAACACTGCAAAAAATCACGTTTGTTGTATGGGAGCCCCCCTTAATTTATTTTATTTTAATTTAATCATTATTATTTTTTAATTTTATTAAGAGAATATACAACTAAATATTCTGTGAATATTTCAAGCGTCTACCTGTTGCCGTTATTAATATCGAGCAAAAAACGGCAAAAATATCACGTTTGTTGTATGGGAGCCCCCCTTAAATATTAATTTTATACTGTTTTTTGTATTTGTTGTTATAGCGGCAACAGGAATACATCATCTGTGAAAATTTCAACTGTCTAACTATCACGGTTCATTAGATACAGCCTGGTGACAGACAGACAGACAGACAGACAGACAGACAGACAGACGGACAGCGAAGTCTCAGTAATAGGGTCCCGTTTTTACCCTTTGGGTACGGAACCCTAAAAACGAATCAATGTATGGGAATGACACATCTGAACGAAAAGTCACGCGGTCAGACCATACAAATAGAAGGCGTTAACGATTGTAGAAAGAGATTCGAAACGAAGCGTTTGTAACTTGACTAGGGGACTGAAATCTTTTTCAAAGACGATATGATTCATATGTTTATATTAGATTATCATATAAATATGACTCATAGATCTCGCATCCTGGATATATGATAGTGTAAGGATCGTAGCAGGTGGCGTTCTGTAGTTTCTGCTTACCCCCATGGGAAAAAGGCGTGAGTTTATGTATGTAATAAAATAGGGGTTATTTTTCTTAGAAAGAAAAAGATAGGTAGTTATGGCCTCTTCACACTGGTATTAGAAGAATGCATCGATTGAATGAGACATCAGAGTTGACAATGCTCACAAAAAATGTACTTAATGCTCTATCTTGTTTGTAAACAAAGACGTACGTTTATAAAACAAGATATGCACAAAATATTGGGATGCCTATACTAATATTTTGTGCCACTAAGATAACTACAACATAACAAGGCACCTGTATTTCTAAATTCTGTATTTCTTTCTCCTGTATTTTGTTTTTCTATTTGTATTTGTCAGAGGATTAGGCAGAGTAGTTTTCAATTTCGCCAATAAACCAATCTTAATCTTAAGGGCTTTCCACCGCTTTAGAGCCTTAAAAAGGTTACTTTCTAAAGCGTATCTCCTTAGTAACGGCTAGGTTAAAAGTTTTGACAAAAATATATATTTATTATTGATTCATGTACATAATTTGCGAAACATGTTTTTTTCGTGTAACTAATAGTTTTGCTTTAAAAAAATAATTAACGACACGATATTTTTTCGAGATTTTTGGATACTTCTCCAAAACGACTTGGATGTTTAAAAATATTTTTACACTGAAAAATCAATGGCTAGAAAATCTTCATAACTGTAATAGCATGTGTAACGTAAAACGGGGTGAATAGAACCGCAGGGGTGAATGGGAACAAAACTTTGATTAGAATTTTAACTGTGATACCACTTTATTGGTTTCAAACAAAGCATCGTTTTTTTAAGTAATTATTAAATATACTTGAGTACCTATTAAGATGTTGTAAACAATTTTTTGATAACGTGAAAATTCTCTTCAAAGTTTTGTTCCTATTCACCCCTGAGGTTCTATTCACCCCGTTTTACCCGGTAAATCAAATAATATTTTCACATCACCTATAAATGTATCTGGTCTTTAAAATTATACTTTTAAAACAACATAGTAAAAAAATAATTGAAAGTCAAACATTAGAACATTTTAAAACCTTCACCTTATTTTCAGATAGTCTTAAACGTGGACGTAAACGACCACGCCTCACGTGAGATCGAAGTGGACCTACCTTCAGATTTCTCCTTCGGAAAGTTCGTTGTAGTCCAAGAGACCGAAAAAGACAGCCTGTACTACGAACTGGTGTTGAAGGACTTCAATTTAATACATCAGGCTTACCTACTGCATGTAGAGCCTTCTGCAAGTTGCAAAGCTGCTCAGTATCATGTGTCGGCGGAGTTCCATGTACCCTGGGCGCCGAACCATGAGAACTACCATTATTTTACGTGAGTATTTCAAATGTTATGTGACTAGAATCTACGAGTTGTATCAAGTATCGATGTGCTACAATTGAATATAGAACTTCATATCACATCATCAGCCTATTAATGTTCCCACTACTGGGACACAGGCCTCCTCTCTGTGAGAGGAGATGGGCCGTAATCCACCACGCGGACCCAGTGCGGATTGGCGGATGTCACATGTCTTCGAATTTTTGGTTCTAGGACATGCCGGTTTCCTCACGATGTTTTCCTTCACCGTTTTTGAGAGCAGTGGTGATGAAATAATTTACACAAAGTATAGCGCCTGCCTGGGTTCGAACCCACGACCTAAAACTTGTAAGTCGCGGCCGATACCACTGGGCCACCACTGCTCTCCAATATAGAACTTATGTCGAAGAAAATTAGATACATATTTCTGTAAAAAAATATCTTTGGTTAGGACACGTAGCGCTGCGGGGTGGTTTTTGCTTCCCCAATATGCTTGAACGCTGAGGTTTTTAACCCAGATATGAAGCTATTATCGTCACTAAATTGTTTGAAGAGACTCGCATATATTCACCTTTTAAGATCCTGTCTTAAAGCATTTTGTTGTGTCGAATATGCAAAATAAAATTATTTATAGTTTTCCTCATACAGTTGAATTGGCTATTCGATTCACGCGTAAATATAATTTGTCTACTTAGATTTTTTTTCATTAGGTTTATAATTTCCGTCTGAAATAAATATGCCAAAAAAAAAAACATTTATAGAAGTAGATGTACCACCATTTTTATTACTTATACAAAAGTTATCTCGCAAAACCGGTTCTTAATCGATATTATTATTTTATTTGTTGATTGTCTTATTAATACATTGAACATTTTCAGGCATGTAAAACAAACACCAATGAAAATGAGGTTGTACAGAAGTAACCCTAATATCACTGAAGGTATTGCAGCCACGGAGCATGTGAAAGTAACTTTATTGTTGGACCCTCAGTGTACATACACCATAAGGTAAGTTATCAGAAGGAAACATGTATTAATTAAATTAACATGAGAAAAAGATTTCTTAGTGACGTTGTTTACTAAAATCATGTACCAGGAAAAATAGCAATTACGAATAAATATACAAATTCAATTTACCAGAATTAAAATTGAATAGGCTATTTTTGTTTTAAACATTTGTTGTTATTGGAATACGAAATACTGTATTGTTAGAGATTTCCTTATTGATCTCATTCTCATGCCAGCTTTATTATTTATAGAATAACGGTCATGAGTCTTATATTTTTAATTTAAAAAACAATCGTAGTTTCATAAACAGCTTTCCGAAATGCATTCGTACATGCATTCCCATACGCACTAAACGTTTTGAGAATAGTTTTATTATGCGTACAGCTAAGGAGTGGAATTCCCTGCCGGTGTCTGTTTCCCGATAGCTACAATCTGGGGGTCTTTAAGTCAAGAGTGAATGAGTTTCTTCTAGGCAAGCGTGTTCTATTGTCGACCACATCATCGCTTACCATCAGATGAGATGGTGGTCAAGCGCGAGCCAATATCAAATAAAAAAAAATAAAAAACATTCTTTAACTCTCGCCTTTATCCTATGGGGGTTGGCAGAAACTACAGAAAGCCAGCTACGATCCATATATGAAACTCCATTTGCTTGGATATCCAAACGTTTTATGAATTTTCAGCATTTCTACATCGTGGTACCTCCGATTAGCGCAGATAGCTCGCAACTACAGCCCACTCCTCGTGCCCTATACCGCAGCAATAATATTATTAGCTGCAAGAAGCAATCTACTGCACATACAAGAACGCGGCTCTTGCATTTCCTTGCACAGTTCGTTCATGAGTGAGGGCGTTAAGCCGTACTACGTGCTCCTGTTTGGAAGACTCGGCGCGATGGTTTTACTGTAAGTGTTAATATAATTTATTCAATTTAACTTACATATTTTTACCCGACTGCCGAAGGAGGGTAATGTGTTTATCAGTCTATGTATGTATGTATGTTTGTTCCTATGTGGCGTTCTAGAGACCAAACGCGTGGGCTGATTTTGATGGTTCTTACGTCAATCGATTCTTCTTAAACCCGCGAGTGTCACTGGCTACATGAAAATTGGAAAACAGTAAAATGGCGGTTCTTGGGCGCCATATTGTTGGGACCCAATTTTTTTTTTCTTCCAAACCTGTCGTGTCGGGTATCAAAATAAAGGATTTTAAGAGGTGATTTCAAAAATAAATAACACTTATATGTTTAAATGTACCTAATTCGAAAATAAAATTAACTAAAAAGTTATAAATTAAAAAAGTTAATTTAAAAAACAAAAAACCCGACTGCTTGAAAAGCGAACTAAAAAGACGTAAACAAGGAGAAACTCATGCTGTACAGTCAGAGGATACGTCTGGTTTTGGTCAGCCAGCTCGCGAAGTGTATCCTCCGACAGCACAGCATGATTTTCTCCTTGTTTACGTCTTTTTAGTTCGCTTTTCAAGCAGTCGGGTTTTTTGTTTTTTAATTAACTTTTTTTACATTTTTAAACATTATTTTATAAAAAATAAAATAAAATAATCATTTAAAAATACAAAGTAGTAGCCCACCGGTATCGGGAACATGGTCCAAGCTACCGGTGGTCAAGGCTCCTGAGAGAGGAACCTCCTGACTATACGCGCCGTGTCCAGGATTACCCCTTTCTGGATCAAGCCCTTGATCCAGCTGCTCAAGTGTTAATATTATTATTATTAGCTACAAGAAGCAATATACTGCACACGCAAGAGCGTGGCTCTTGCGTGTCCTTTCATAGTTCAGAGTGAGGGGGTCAAGCCTTACTATAATATTCACAGCAGATCTTTGTGTCTCTGAATTGGCTGCAAGAACCTGCACAGTAGCTATTTTTGTGTCAATGAAGGTGAAGATAGCATTGTATAACTGTCTCTGTCACTCGCTTACGTTTGTCGCATCGTCCTATCTCGCTTACTCTATGCAGTATACTCGATGACAAACTGTTTCTTGCGCAATGATTGGCAGAGCCAACTTCAGAGACACAAAGATCTGCTGTGACTACTATACGTGCTCCTGTTTGGAAGGCTCGGCGCGATGGTTTTCTCTAGCAACATCCATAAGCGCCTTTACTCCGTAGCAGTAAGGGTGGTTTTCGAACAAGTCTTACTAAATCTATTTACCATACCTATCTTCCTTTACAGATCAATTCCCGCGCTATCATTTTTACTCGAGAACGCGAGCTGGCAGAACCAAGAGTTGCGGTACTTCATAAAGTCTTTGATGGTAGTGCCGATGTATATGACTGCTTTAGGCATCGTTAATATCGGTTCGGCTGCCGTGCTTGCGGCTATGGTGTTCTCATCCCAGATTGCGCATAGACTGTTCTTTAGGTATGTACCAATTGTGATACACTGTCTAGCGTTCGAATGATAAAATATTTACTCTTGTTTATAAAAATCGACACTGTTTAGCGATCGCATTGCATAAAAAATTCTGTAGAGAATTTCGGAGATATTTATAAAAATATGTCCGGCGTTAATGATGACCAATTTTTAGGAACCCTTATGGATTCGCCATGTCTGTCTGTCTGTCCGTCCGTATGTCACAGCCTCTTTTTTTCGAAACTATGTGAACTATGCTGTTGTAAGTACCAAGTTGGTAATTAGATGTATTCTGTGAACCGCATTAAGATTTTCACACAAAAATATAAAAAAAACAAAAATTTTGGGGTTCCCCATACTTAGAACTGAAACTCAATTTTTTTGTTTTTCGTCATACCCATACGTGTGGGGTATCTATGGATAGGTCTTCAAAAATGATATTGAGGTTTCTAATATAATTTTTTTCTTAACTGAATAGTTTGCACTTCCAAAGTGGTAAAATGTGTGTCGTCCCCACTGTAACTTCTAAAATAAGAGAATGATAAAACTAATAAAACTATATGATGTACATTACCATGTAAACTTCCACCAAAAATTGGTTTGAACGAGATCTAGTAAGTAGCTTTTTTTAATACGTCATAAATCGTAAACCGCAATTTACCAGTACTGAACCCTTCGTGCGCGAGTCCGACTCGCACTTGGCCGGTTTTCTTTATTGCATGGAACAAAATTGTATTGTCGAATGACGTCTTTCTTTCGAAAGAGTTTTTATAAGAAAGTATTTTTAACGTTTTTTAATGTGTATCACCTCATATCTTTTTACTGTAGGAACCGATTTTGAAGATTCTTTTATATTTGAAAGCTGGTGCTGGTGGTTCTCATGTGGTCCCATTTAAATTTGGTGAAGATCTGATGATGATCTTCGGAGATATAAAACAAAACTCTTCAATAAATAACGGCAAATCTCTCGGGATTGCTGCAATCGCATGCCTGTTTTTTGTTTACGCCTTCGGTCAATAATACACTAGATAAAAAATCCCATACAAAACTTCTCTTTAAACATGTCGCCTATTGTGTTTACGTAATTCTACTTGAAACAAATATACATTAACGCAAATTCAACCTTAAATGCAATGCTTAAAGTTGCATTCATAAAGCTATGTACAAAAAGCAATAATTTTTTTACGACTTTTCTTCGCTGCTCAACATAAATTCGGCAGCGAGCCTCGCTCGTAAAGTTTTTATTGCTTTTTTTGGCACTTTTTAATTGGTCTTTAAAACATGCGTGTATGATTAAATGTGTATTGATGGTATATCTTACCGCATGTTTTAAAGTATAAACACAAAGTGCCAAAAAAGGCAATAATTTTTTTACGACCGAGCCTCGCTGCTTGGACTAGGACTGAGTGGAGTCGAAATATCCAATTATTTCTATAAACCTTCGATCAATAGAAGCACTAGATTAAGAATCAGGAACGAAAATAAGTCGCCCAAGTGGCGACACACACACTTATCTACCTACCTTTCTATATAATAAAAATTAATTGCTGTGTGTTCGTTTCTCCAAAACAGCTTGACCGAATTGAATAATTCTTTTTTTGTTTTGTTCGCTCGAATACAGAAGCGGTTAAAAATAAAATTTTTACGTGGGAGGGTAGCTAGGGTAAGTAGGTAGGAACGTAGTTAGGGTAGGGATCGCTTGAAAACTTGAAAATTAAAAGTATTTTTTATATAAGTACAAAAATATTTATTATAAAATGGAACTTAAAATCTAATCAATAAGGTTAAAATCATTATATAGGAAATTTCGTGCTTAACTTCTAAATCGCGACATAAGTAGACGCACACATTTTTATCGGGTTTTTTACAATGAGCCAACCCGCACATTATTAGTAGCTTTGACTTAATAAATTCATTTTTGTACTATTTTAGTCAGACTACTTTTTTTAAATCTGTCAGAAAAAATTGACACCAAGAAAAACAAAATCAAAAAACGAAGAAACAAAAACAGGAACACTGAGTTCCGAAATTGAAATTATTTTTCACTCTGTAGTTTTTTTTTTGGAAATCGGTTATATTTGTTTTTCTCCAAAAAGTTGTATCTTCAGGATAATGTGGCGCGGTGGAGGTGGTCTAGCGGAGAACGTGGCATCAGGTCTTCAGAAGGTGCCTATGGTTGTGAGTGCTGGCCTTCTGTGTGCCACGCCGCTGTCGTGTGGAGCTGCCTCTCTGGTCGCAGGCGCGGCCTTCTATGCTTTTATGGTGAGTAATTTACCTCTGACGAGGTTAAAGAGGTGAGTTGTGCGGAACATTGTGTAAAGTGTTGCAGCGTCCATTGAAAAGAGATGATCCTCTATCAAGACGGGTGTTGTGTCTGGGGTTATACTCCGTAAGCACGAAGTCCGAAGGTTCGACCTTCATTACGGCTGTTTCCTACTCCGTATCCTACGGAGGATGATTCGTTTGGGCCCCAACTAAAAATGAATGACAACACAATTTTCAGTTGTACCAACTCTCGATGTGTTTTTACCCGACCGAAAAATTTAACTTCACACTTGTTTTTTATCACTCCGAAGTTTCGGAGTACTTTCGGACGGGGCCCTTAAGGTCACCCTAGTCGATCATTCTTCCATACAAACGCAGTCTGGCGATTACTCCACTGTTTGACGGTGTACGTTCAAAATAAAAAATATATCAATTTGTCTCATCATTATCTAGCCCTGTATGGAAACAAAAAGTAAAAAATAATATAAATTTGAAAGTTATGAGGGTCGAAAGTTCGCAAGCTTTGGACGCAAATAAATACCTTAAAAATAATAGTTATTTATGCTACAAGTGCGGAAGGTAGGTGATTTCCCGATGAGTGGCATTTTTATTCACGAGCGAGCGAAGTGAGTGAGTGGATAAATCGACACGAGTCGGAAATCATCTTACGTACGTGTATCATACAACATTTTACTATGCATTGTGCGAGGAAATAAAAAAACATATCTGAACCATGCAAAAACTAATAAAATGGCGGGCTTATTCAAGCGCGCTCAGCATATCCACAGATTAACTAAAAGTTCCTCGGGCATATCTACTGCGCATGTGCAAATAGCTGTCACGTCGTAACGCAAAAAGGCGCGAGTAAAATATACGTTCTACCAAACATATTTAATGAATATTTAAAATTAATAATTTATTGATCAAAATCTAAATCTAGAGTAATTAAAAACGCCTTTAATGAAGTATTAGTTTTATTTTACCTTTTATATGAATGATAATCTGTACTTAACTATTTTTTTAAACTTTTCTCAAATAATAAAAACTCTATGCGTCGGGCTGTTGATGGAGTTAAAAATTAAAAAAATACAGAAAAGTAAAAAGCACTAGTTAAAAAAAGTGACACTTTCCGCACAGTTTGGCTGCTTGGAAAACGCTCTTTTCGAGGACATGCATTGTAAAAAAAATTGCAAAACAGTCACCATACAGGGATAGAATAGTAGTTCAACAATGCAAATAATTTTATTTTGAACAGATACATTTAGTCGTTTTTCATGATATCCATATTCCCTACGGTCTGTTTGTTTATTTTGTAAAATTTCTCGCGCTCGTTTTCCTTCTAAATCATCATCCATTTCGCTAAAAAATTATATTCGTACGCGAACTAGCTTCTTTCTGCTCATCAAAGCATCTATCTCTTTCGCACGTGTTGTTGGATGAGATAGCATGCATTTTAACCCCGCGCACAAAATAGGTCGTGCCATCGATTAGGGCAACCTTAACTCCGTTGACGGAGATAGGGAGTAGACCGCCCGGACAACTGCTTGATAGTTGTTTATCGGACAAAATCGACATACTTTAAATGCGTCATGTAGGATTGTGTGACGTCAGATCTTTTTACCCGACTGCCGAAGGAGGGTAATGTGTTTATCAGTCTATGTATGTATGTATGTTTGTTCCTATGTGGCGTTCCAGAGACCAAACGCGTTGACGGATTTTGATGATTCATACGTCAATCGATTCGTCTTAACCTTGCGAGTGTCATAGGCTACAAAAAAAATTGGAAAATAGAAAAATGGCGGCTTTTGGGCGCCATATTGTGGGGGGGCAATTTTATTTTTTCTTCCAAACCCATCGTGTGCGGTATCAAAATAAAGGGTTTCAAGAGGTGATTTCAAAAATATATAACACTTATATATTTAAATGTACCTAATTCGAAAAAAATGTTAACCAAAAAGTTATAAATAAAAAAGTTAATTAAGAAAATCAAAATACCCGCTTGCTTAAAAAGCGAACTAAAAAGACGTAAACAAGAAGAAAATCATGCTGTGCAGTCGGAGGATACATCTGGTTTTGGTCAGCCAGCTCGCGAATATGTTTTTCTTGTTTACGTCTTTTTAGTTCGCTTTTTAAGCAGTCGGGTATTTTGATTTTTTTAATTAACTTTTTTTTGTATATGTGGTTTGATCACTGCTGGCCTAAATATCAAATGCCCGTTATTGGTAGTAAGTACCATAGCCAGGATAAGCGTTATCTTGGGTACCCAAGGCTCAATACTCAGCATTTTTTTTCTCCTGGTCAAATGTCGGAGTATTCAAACGAAATGAACTTTGCTAATGGTCTATGTTAGGAATTTAAGTGTACTATGATATAGCATTATAAA
The DNA here is from genome assembly GCA_945859665.1 of Anorthoa munda. Taxonomy (NCBI): domain Eukaryota; kingdom Metazoa; phylum Arthropoda; class Insecta; order Lepidoptera; family Noctuidae; genus Anorthoa; species Anorthoa munda. Next base: position 2,728,202 of record OX243913.1, read on the forward strand.
ATGCTTGATTTTCAAGCTACTAACAAGTTCAATAATTCTTTACAGCTCTCAAAAATGTACGAAGAATACCTCGAAGATTACGTATACAAACTAATGGCGAAAGTAGGCTCAAGAATATGTCTAATGTTTAAAAAGAAAAACAAAAATACCGAAAATGAGACTGATACAAGGCTTGTACAAACTACAGAATCTACTAGTCCAAGTGTGAAGAAAACTGAGGATAAAGCAACGGGTATGACGTCAGAGAAGGCTTGTCAAGTTCAAGATGGGGAGGAGGATAAGCATTCCGGTGTGGACGAAGATCTGAGCAGCTTGAATTTCCACATGATGATGTTCTCAATGTGGTTGACCGTAACTCTAGTCAATGTGCCCGCGCTTTTGACGTGGGCTAGGAATTTTTCGTAAGTTACTTTTTTTATATTCACTCTTAGTAATCAATTGGTCACTTTTATTCGGTATCGTTGAAGCCGTGATTGGCAATGGTCTGGTTATAGGTCATAGAAAAAAAAAATACACGGTTCAAATGATAAACTGTTACCCATTCTGATATATTTCACAATATGTCAAATGGTCCAATCTTACTTCTTACTAATATTATAAATGTGATAAATTAATGGATGTTTGGCTGGATGTATGTTTGTTACTCAATCACGCCAGAACGGCTGAACGTATCTGGATGAAATTTGGCACAGAGATAGATAATAGATTGACTTTTCATCCCGGTATAATGTTCTCTAGGGATGGGAAACCACTTAACACGCGGGCGAAGCCGCTGGCAGAAGCTAGTGATTTATTATATCTACGAATGTCGCGTGTGCAACTGTGCTTATGTTTCCTTTCACTAAAACTCTCGATATTGTTTCAGGTATAGCATAGTATTAAAACCAGATACCTCATATCACGCTGGATTAATGATGTCTGCTTGTTCTACTTGTGTGTGGCAGATGAATGGGCCCAGGAAAAATCTGTAAGTATTAATTTAATTCTAATATTTTTTTTACTAGGATTTCATACTGATTTCTAAAAACGGAATAGTACATTTCGTGTCGACCATAAAATGTCGAGATTTTAACACGAGCGATCACAGACTATATATACACAATATCAACGGGCGCTTTTTCGAGAGGTAACAGGTTCAGTATCATTCTGCCGGATGGGGCGGTGGAAAAAGCGCGGGCGTAGCGGCAGAATGCGTCTAGCAACAGTAGCCTATTCAGTCACGTAATTCTTTAGATTGCAAATTGTTTCACTCGTACTTGGCCGCCAAAAAGAAAAATAATTACGTTGTAGTTACATAATGATATCAAAACTCCATACAAAGTCATTTCGTAACTGTATTTTTTTTTTAATTATTTTATCGTCTTGTGTCTAAAAGTTCATAGTTCGAAATGAATTTCTTAGGCAATGTGTTACTTAAGAGACAAGGTAGTGGAAAAAAGTTTTTCAAAATTACATTATTACATATTACATTGGCTACATTGCTCGTGTTAAAATCTCGACTTTTTATGCTCGACACGTAATGGCTTGGATATTTTGTAACTAACGGGGTTATTCGAATATCATATTCATGACATTTCGGCTTTGGATAAAAATAAAACGCTTTTTTTTATTATTACAGGAGGCACTACGAATCCATTGCAGCTCTTCTGTTTACCATGGCAGTATGTATACTAGCACTGGGTCCTCTATCATTAACCGTCGTCAACTACGGCGTAACATTCATGTTCGCCGCAATAACCCTGCAGCAAGTCTGCGATAAAGAAGACAAAAATAGTTCAAATATACAAGAAGAAAATACTCAACTAGAAAATGATGTGGAAAATGAGAAAGACAGTGCGAATAAAGAAAAAGAACCCAGTGAGAATCACGAAGAGAAACGTGAGGAAAACGGTGATAAAACGAGTGAAACTACCGAAGTCGATGAAACTGTTGAAGATTGTGATGTTTGCAGCGAAAGTAGAATATTCAATGTGATCAAGCGACTTAAAGACAAATTGAGTTATACTGAAAATATGTAGTGCAGATTTCCACTGCATTGCATTTGCAGTGCTAACCTTTATAGCAAAATTTGAGAAGATCTTATTGAACACCGCTTGTCCATAGTGTGATTGCCGTGACAAGACAATTCAACTTCTTCAGAGGTGATTAAAACTGTATCAAGTGAAGGAAAATAAGTCATTTGTCTCGATATACAGACGGATATATTATTACGCAGACATGTTGAAAAAATATTAATTTTATAATCGTAATAAAGAAAGGGCCTTTGCCCAGCGGTGGGACAGTATAGACTTTAAAAAAAAGAACGTCTGCAATTACGAAATGTATAATTTACTTAATTTTCGTCGTAATATATATTTAATTAAAACTGAAGCAGTTTTTAAAATGCAAAGTTGCATAATATTTTTTTAATTATTATTTATTTTAAATATATAATTCCAGTGTATGAAATAAATCGAACTTTTTGAACGTAAAATTACTGAATTATTGTTTGTACGACAATTGTATAGAACAAAAAGTTTTTTGAGCCGATATTGTTAAAAGGCTTTATATATACCTCACTATTTTTTTTAAGACATACGACAAATTAAATTAGTTGCTGAAACACTGCTGTCGTGATGGGTATCGATAGATAATAAGATTTTATTTTCACGTTTCTTCAACTGAGGGCTTAGTGCGAGTTTTGTCTCACGCTGAATTGTGTTAACGTAAACATCAAATTGTATTGAAACTAGATAAGCGCCGTCTGGTGACGGTAAGGAGAAACCTCTTTTTTTGTATACATTTTGACATAAGAGATCGTTTACTTTAACGCGAGTGAGCGTGAGTTAAAACTCACACTAAGCCCACTGACCACCGCTTGCAAAATAATTAGTAGATAGTTTTAATAGATATCCCTACCTACCACGTCTTCGAGGTTCCGCTAGCTAATTTAATTTGATCTTATATTTCAACTACGAGTATTTCAAACTGGTATTCAATGTATCAATATTTTTATTATGACTGTTGGCCATCGCAAATCTTGACAACATCAACTCGAAAGTACTATTCTGTCACTTACCGTAACATTTTTGGTGGCCTGAAGTGTACAAAGCGTAAAGATTGCATTTTCCATGCATAATTAAGTACTGCAAAGATTTGCTACTGTATATCACGGAACATAAAGCTCATATTTGAATACCTTACTTTTGAGTCAAGTTGTTAGCGTTTGCGATGACCTTATTCCGTTACACGCAATTTCTTCCTATATTCTTAAAAAACACATTTTATCTATACGGCACTGGACTGCACATAGAGGCCTAGTCACATTTTATTATCTACTTATTTACTTCCTATTAGAAAAAATACTTGAGATTAAGGTCTGTGAGCAAATGTTTGTGTGTTATCAGCTATTAGTCTTAAGTTACGACTGGAGTAAGAATTTCTAATAAATCGTTAGTAATAATAGAAAATTTTAAGTCTATACTTCATACAAGATACCTTGATCTCTGCGACAGCTGTCAGTATCAATACAATAACAATAGCGCTTGACAAGAACGTATACGTCAGTTTGACATATGTCGCAGAGATCAAGCTTTCTTTTATGAAGTATACGTGGACCGATGACCGGGTTAAGGCAGGAATTCCCTGGATGGGAGATGCACATGACAGATCGATGTGACGACGCTTTGTGGAGGTCTATGTTCAGCAGTCGAAGTCTTTCAGCTGAAATGATGATGTCGATTATTTATTTATTTATTATGGAATGGAAGCAGTGTTCCATCTTTTATCCTAGCCACATAGAACTACTAAACTATTCAAATTAAAAATAGGGTTTTATCGTAATTACAGAATCAGTTACGTTTAAAAATACAAACCCTATATATTGATCTATGTAGCGCCACTAATATGACGGGATAGTGCTATTCGTCTTGTACAGCTCTATCTCTGTCACAACGGAATTATGAATGCATTGACACGTCAAAGTAGGAGATCTGCGGCCTTAAGGTCTATCCACACATATCAGGGCCGTACCCGGGACGTGACAGGGCCGGGCCCAAGCATTGAAGCTCCGTCACTGGTCCGTGCACTTACGTGTGTAAAGCTAATTTAAATTCCAATCTAAAGCCAAAAATAATAAAATATTATTGAAAGGAGAAAGCAATAAAATGTTAGTGTAATTATTACAGTAATATACAGAGATTTCAATATTTATATGTATTGCCCTACGCGCTATAGTAAAACAATGTCTAATAAGGAAGTTGGTCTGAAACCTGTCCGAAAAGACAGTTAGATAGCAATTTAGTATTTAGCTTAAATTTGCTGATTGGCTCCTAACCGTGCCTTATGTGTGGCTGGTAAAAGCCAATATATTTATGTAATGTCTGTTTTTCTAGCTCTGAGACAAAATTGACATCCAAATGTCAAATTGCAAAAGGAGTTATATTTAACACTAGCTGAAGCCTCGCGATTTCACCCGCATAGTTCCCGTTCCCGTAGGAATACAGGGATAAAAAGTAGCCTATGACACCCGGGGATAGAGTAGCTTCCGAACAGTGAAAGGATTTTTGAAATTGGTCTTGTAGTTTTTAAGTGTATTTGTTACATATAAATTTTTCCTCTCTCCTCATATGTTGAGCCACCTCAACATACCTCATGTTAAAAAAAAACTAACTCAAGTAAAATATAACTCCTTTTAGCTCTATTGCAGTATTTTTTTTTTTTATTATTATCTTTATGCTCGCGTTTGACCACTATCTCGCCTGATGCTAAGCGATGATGCGGTCTACGGCCTAAAATAAGCCCTAAAATAAGTAATTTGACATTTGCATGTGTCAATTTTGTCTTACAGAGAAATAAACAGACTTTAATTAGTTTTAGCATGGCAACAGTAGTCATTGCCCTTCCCAGTATATCTCTTCATAGGAAGCCAAACAATAAACTGTGTATAAATTTTTGCAGAAGTTAAAAATGTTAAAGAAAACTTGTCATTCATCACTGTGTTTTGTCCTTCATCATCAAAGTCAATAAGTGTTAGTTAGTGGGTCAATGACCGCTCATGCAATGCACAAAACTTTAGCTAGCTTGCTTAATATTTACCGTAAGTTAGACTTGTAGTATAAATATTACCAGTGATCAAACTTGTAGGAGATTCAGGAGGCATATAAAATTATGTGTCCATAGACAACATGATATTAGCTCATAAACAAAATAAAATCAAACTGCACTGGGAAGTCAGCACCAGATAGTCTTCCATTGAATTACTGTGTTTTCCCAGGATCTGTCTGTATGTCAGCCAAAGTCTTGCCTAAAGCTTCCATTAAGTCACTTTACAATATTTATTGATAATCCAAGCACAATATTTTCTCTGTACTAAATAGAAATAATAACATAAGAGTGAGAAAGTGCTCAAATTTTAGTTTCATACATTTTGTTGTGTGCAAGTCTGACCCAATTATAATATTTGTGATGATTTTAAATATATATTGTAATCTAAATCAATGCTAGTCCAAATCTTTGTATAAAAGTCACAGTGGATCTTTGTGTCTCCGAAGTTGGCTGCAAGACCCTGCAAAATTGCTATTTTTGTGTCAATGTTGAAGTAGAAGGTAGCATTGTATAACTGCCTCCTTTCACTCGCTTACATTTGTCGCATCGTCTATCTCGCTTACTGTATGCAGTATACTCAATGCCAAACTGTTTCTCGCGCAATGGTTTGCAGAGCCAACTTCAGAGACACAAAGATCTGCTATGACTACTGTACTATATTCCATGTTATTTATTAATTATAAAATAATCATGTTTATATAGCAGACACAGATGAAATATTTAGTATTTTTGATGTAATGACATTGCCTATAATAATAATTGTACATTGTGTGCAGAACACATATCTGTAGGGTCCTTTCAATGTTGAATCGCCTGAAATTAAAGTATATGGTGCTACTTGTAACACGCATACTATTTGTAAACCAATTTATGCTAAAGACAAAATAAATTACCCAAAAATCACTACATGATGTTGACTTAGAAAGATTCCCTCTCGAACCTAGTATTAAATGAAAACAACCTTTATCAATATTCATACAATTCTTGTAATTATTCTTAGTTAATTACTAACTATGTGTCTGTTAATTATTTTTCTGAAAATACTGGTATATTATAAGAACAAAATACCTGCAGCACATGTACAATAGTAGGTAGTTTATGTTCTGTTATGTGATGGAATAAAACCAATATGAACCTTATAAACTATTTTATTTGAGAATATTAAAATACACAACTGTTTGGAATACACTTCTGGTCATGGTAGTGGCTGAAGTTGACAGAAAATGCTTCTATTTCTTCCCCTTCTTTCCTGCTGGTTTCTCCTCATTGTTTCTTGGGTTCTGCCAGTTTAACGGGTTGCGGCGGTACATAGGCCATGGAGGAACGGTCAAGATCGCAGCTAGGATGAATCCAGCTCCCAAAATGTACACAGATTGTGAGAACTGTTGAACGATGTATCCCCAAACGAAACCGACTATACTGAACAGCGTTATTATAGCTCTGTACAATTTCTCAGCTTTGGCCTGGCCGACATAGTCAATATGGGTGGGTATAGAAGTGAAGAAGTCCATATTTATTTAATTAAATTATTAAAAAAGAGAAATTCGATTTGCAAACCAACCACAACAAGTCCCAATACGTTTTGACAAATTGACAACGTCAAATGACACGTCATTGATTAAAAGTTTGTCTATGCCTATTGCCTATGAACCGAGAATAAAAATCTATGGCCGGTGCAATAGCGTTAGGCTCAGTAGTGTTACATACTCTTTGGGCTTAGCACGCACTGCGATTTTTAATCGCGCGATTTTTTCCGCCCATTCTGCGACATATAGAAGAAGAAGAAGCTGCATGCATTGAGATTTGTGGTAAAAAATTCGCGCAGAAATAATACTGAAGAAATCCATGTTTTGCCAAAGAATCCACCGCACCGCGGCGCGGATTATATTCGCGCGAATATTTTGAGCTCTATGAACAGGTTCTACCTGTCAAAAATCGCGCGGAAATTTATCCGTCGATCGTGTTAGTTAGGCTTAGCACGCACTGCGATTTTTATTCGCGCTTATTTTTTTCGCCCATTCTGCGACCTATGGAATTGTATGAAGCTACACGCATTGCGGAAAAAAAACGCGTGGAATTAATACCGCAAGAAAGCCGTGTTTTGCCACAGAATCCACCGCACCGCGGTGATGATTAAATTCATGCGAATATTTTGAACTCTATGAACAGGTAGAAGGAGACAAAAATCGTGCGTAATTGTAACCGCAGTGCGTGTTAATTAGATTCAATACGCGGACTAAAATTCACAATGCGTGCTAAGCCTAAAGACGACAAAAAAATTATTCGCGTGAATAAAAATCGCAGTGCGAGCTAAGCCTATATTAAAACTCTTTTTCTATTTACCAAAGTAATTTTACTTATGTAAAATAGTAAAATTAAATTTAATTAAAATTAATTAAATTAAATTTTATTTAATTTCTAGTGTAAGCTTACCGGCGGCGTTCCTGTCTTCTGTCCACAGCACTGATAAACTAACACAGGAAAATTTTAGCTCTTTCCCTGGTTGACTCAGAAGTGCCGTGCTTGACCGACGCAGAGGACGCCTGGAAAGTGGTTTGCCCGGATACGGATCGGCCCGAAAACCCATTTTCCCAGAGACAGTGGGATGAGCCGCTCTGCAGGTTGGTACGGAATAACCTTATTAATACGTCTACCAATACTGCTGAGCGTGCCCGCCTGCTGGCTGTGGGTGAGTGGGAGTCGGGCCTCTGGCTTCAGGCACTTCCGTCACCTAACATAGGCACTATGCTAGGTGACACAACCTTCCGACTCGCTACATGTCTGCGATTGGGCGCTCCTTGTGGGGCTCCACATCGCTGCCAATGCGGTGAAGCAGTCGACTGCCTCGGACATCATGGCCTTTCCTGTAGTAAGAGTGCAGGTCGGATTGCGCGGCACGCTAGCATTAATGATCTCATGCCACCGCCGGGGTGCCTGCTGTCTTAGAACCCAATAGCCTGACACGTGTCGATGGGAAGAGACCAGATGGTATGACCATAATGCCATGGAAGTTGGGTAGGTCTTTGGTGTGGGATGCAACTTGCGTCGACACCCTTGCACCATCCCATCTTCCTAGCACGGTGGGCTGCGCTGGGGCGGCTGCTGCAGGTGCTGAAAACCTCAAACGGCGCAAATACAATAACTTAATTGGTAATTATGTTTTTGAGCCGTTTGGGGTTGAAACACTAGGGCCATGGGGTCCGAGTGCACACCTATTATTTCGGGATATCGCCAAGCGGTTGGTCGACTCTTCACGTGACCAGAGGGCTGGCGTTTTTTTTGGCCAAAGAATCAGCATTGCCATCCAACGTGGCAATGCTGCCAGCCTTCTGGGCACTTTTCCTGTTGACAGCGATGTGGACGAATTTTTTGACGCCCCGTAATTGTACATAATAGTTTTTCTTATTTTAGTTCTAATATTAGTTTTTAAATAATGTACATTATATATAATTATTAATTAATTTTAAATATACTGGCTTATTGTAAAATTAAAATGCCCTCAAAATCTTGGGATAATTTTTTTCCAATTACTTTCTTTCTTTGAAAAAATTTATTTACTCTGATTTCCCGTTTTCTACTAATATTTTAAAGCGTTTAAGTTTGAGGGTTTGACTGTAGGAAGTAATCTCAGGAACTACTGAGCCGGTTTTGAAAATTCTTTCATCACCAGTAGAAAGCATGTAGAAAGCTACAATTATCCTGAGAATCTTAAGCTACTTTTTATCCCGGAAAATGAACGGTTTCTGCGGGGTGGTGTGCCATGAGAGCGTAGCCCCGGGAACAGTGGCGGCCTTAACGACTGCGAGGCTCCGGGCGGGCGGCAGATATTTGCGAGGCCCTTGTCCTTTTTACAATGTATGAGATATACGAGAAATGGAAAACTTGAAATCAAGACTGAAATCTATCTCTGTACAAAATTTCATCCAGATCCATCCAGCCGTTTGAGCGTGAAGAAGTAACAAACATACAAACACACGCACACTCACAAACTTTCGCTTTTATTATATATAGTAATATTTAGTGTGATTATTTATCACACTAAATATTAGTGGTTAAGGGTTGTAGTGTGAGGCCCCTTCAAGAGCGAGACCCCGGGCGATTGCCCTGTTCGCCACCCCCTAACGCCGCCACTGCCGGGAACAAAGCTTTATGGGTAATTTAAGGTAGGATTGTTATTCCTGTAAGGTGGCAGGACAGCAATAAACTACGAAAGAAGGTAGGTACATACTTATCATGGTAAAGACAGATAGTGCTTTCTTAGTAATTAAACTTTCCAGAAAAGGCACAATATAAATTATTGCAGCATAAAAAAAATAACATTAAATCAAAATTTACCACACCAGAAACATTTCTACTAATTTAGTAGAACTACGTCCTTAGTTTTATTTACCCTTTCTTATTATTTGTAATGTATGTTTTCCATTAAAATAATTATCTTCGAAATTGAGTATCTTACAAGCGTCTAATTATTCTTCTGGTATTCAGCTAGTTTTAGATTTAGTTTTTGGTAGATTGGAAACAGGCCCCAAACTTAGTTTATATTACTTTATATTGTGTGATAGTGTGAGGTAAAGTTTATTTACAAGTACCTACCCTACAATTTAAAAAAGTAATATTCTTTAATTGATTCCTATGTTCGCATCACTCACTTTTGCGTACATTAAACCGCTTGATTTCCCAGTGAAGTGGACAAAATCTTAATTTATTTTCTTAATGGGAAGTTCAGTATTCGATACCTACTGTTTTCTCAAACGTTTAGTCTACGTTTGACAGATTCTACTTTTGACATCATAGTCTACTTTTGACAGATTCTACTTAAGACAGATTCTACTTAAGACAGATTCTACTTAAGACAGATTCTACATATGACAGATTCTACTTATGACAGATTCTACATAAGACAGATTCTACTTAAGACAGATTCTACTTTTGACAGATTCTACATTTGACAGATTTTGAAAAAAGTGAGACAAGTAAGGAACATTGTTGCATCAAAAATAATAGTGTTATATAGTAATCACTATATTTATTGATAGGCGTATTTTGTTTTTATACCTAGTATTAAATGTTTGTATTATATAGTAAATAATATTTTTCGTTCAAGTTCGAGTTTCATTAAAGCCGTTCCGTACAAAATGTATGAGAAAATGAACTGTGTCCTCACTAACCGACTTTCCAAAAAGGTGGAGTGTCGAATAACGGAAAACAATGGGTAGAAAAGACACCGACTTCGGAAAAGAAAATGAGGAGACAGTTCATTTTCTCCTTGAACTTGAACGAAAAATATTAGTTACTATAAATATAAACATTTAATACTAGGTATAAAAACAAAATACGCCTATCAATAAATATAGTGATTACTATATAACACTATTATTTTTCATGCAACAATGTTCCTTACTTATCTCACTTTTTTCAAAATCTGTCAAATGTAGAATCTGCCAAAAGTAGAATCTGTCTTAAGTAGAATCTGTCTTATGTAGAATCTGTCATAAGTAGAATCTGTCATATGTAGAATCTGTCCTAAGTAGAATCTGTCTTAAGTAGAATCTGTCATATGTAGAATCTGTCAAAAGTAGACTATGATGTCAAAAGTAGAATCTGTCAAATGTAGACTAAACGTTCTCAACGTTTAGTCTACGTTTGACAGATTCTACTTTTGACATCATAGTCTACTTTTGACAGATTCTACTTAAGACAGATTCTACTTAAGACAGATTCTACTTAAGACAGATTCTACATATGACAGATTCTACTTATGACAGATTCTACATAAGACAGATTCTACTTAAGACAGATTCTACTTTTGACAGATTCTACATTTGACAGATTTTGAAAAAAGTGAGACAAGTAAGGAACATTGTTGCATCAAAAATAATAGTGTTATATAGTAATCACTATATTTATTGATAGGCGTATTTTGTTTTTATACCTAGTATTAAATGTTTGTATTATATAGTAAATAATATTTTTCGTTCAAGTTCGAGTTTCATTAAAGCCGTTCCGTACAAAATGTATGAGAAAATGAACTGTGTCCTCACTAACCGACTTTCCAAAAAGGTGGAGTGTCGAATAACGGAAAACAATGGGTAGAAAAGACACCGACTTCGGAAAAGAAAATGAGGAGACAGTTCATTTTCTCCTTGAACTTGAACGAAAAATATTAGTTACTATAAATATAAACATTTAATACTAGGTATAAAAACAAAATACGCCTATCAATAAATATAGTGATTACTATATAACACTATTATTTTTCATGCAACAATGTTCCTTACTTATCTCACTTTTTTCAAAATCTGTCAAATGTAGAATCTGCCAAAAGTAGAATCTGTCTTAAGTAGAATCTGTCTTATGTAGAATCTGTCATAAGTAGAATCTGTCATATGTAGAATCTGTCCTAAGTAGAATCTGTCTTAAGTAGAATCTGTCATATGTAGAATCTGTCAAAAGTAGACTATGATGTCAAAAGTAGAATCTGTCAAATGTAGACTAAACGTTCTCAAAAGCTATGCAACTATTTATATCATTCTTTCTTTTACTAACGTATATAATCTAAACTGAGTAATCGAATTACGGATTTTGTGATATTTTTTGCTCGCAAGTGTTTTTTATTGTATTTTTTACCAATTTTACTTGTTTTCTTCTTTTGATTATGTTTTTTTTTAATATAAAATAATTTAATTAGGGCATTTAACTTTCTCTTCTAAGTTACTTTCGTTAAACAGTAATCGTACCCTAGTATTAATCAAAAAAGGTAGGTTATCTTATCATGTGTAGCAATACCACCTACCACTTTGCCGTCAGTCGATTGTCAACATTCAGTACGATCAGACTCATTAGGTTAATTTTTAGTTAACAACAAAGATAATTAGTTTTATTTTCAAAAAGTACAACAAACAAAATTAAGAAACAAAATGACAACTTTCAAGCAAGTTCCTCTCACATGCGGTGGCCATACTAGACCAGTCGTGCATTTGGATTTTAGTGACGTTACAAAAGATGGGTTTTATTTAATTTCGGCCTGCAAAGGTGAGTTTTGAAGACTTATTTGTAACCAGTGTGCCCTATCGCCTTGGCCTATATTTGGGTCGAAGTCTTGCAAGTGTGTTGGTGCGTGTGAGTAGTGCTTTGGCGTGACAGATGTTGGTGACGAGATGTATTCGAAAGGCCTTCACTTTTCTTGTTTGTGTGGAGTTGTCCGCTCGGCCGGCGTGCATTCTATGCATGTTGTGACCTTCTCTTTCCGGACATGCAGGAAGTACCTTGAGTATCCGCTCGTATGTTTCCTCGGCTGCTCGCCTTGAGCCTTGCGCTCGTGCTTTTTATTCACGTACCGGCAGCATGACTTACAAGTTCCACGCCTTTGTGTTCTCATGAATTGTTGCAGCCAGTAATTTTTGTTCCTATGTTGAATGTTGACATTTCACCCATTGTGGGTCACCTTGTGCTCGCTCAAGGTTTTTCAAAGTACTTGACATTAATGTTTACTTTGTGGAAGGGCTTGAGAACATGTCACATAGCTACTTTCAATATGTGGATGTTTAAAGAAAATAGTCAATAACACATAATGATATAATTGTAACTTCCTGTCATTGTTCTTTTATGTGGACACAATCTATCATTAGATGATCTGATAAACTTATATCTAGCTTATTAGCTTACTATTGGATTTGTTTTATTATTTGTTATTAAAGTGGTCATAGTATTTTATTTAACAGCTTTAGTTGTATTCTCATCCTTTAATTGCAACATAGTTTATATTGCAGTTAAGGCATTTCTGCTACATAATCATCATATATTATGCTATTGTGGAAAGCTGACACAATGGTTTGTACAAGATGAGTTCATAATATCAAAGCCTTGTTTCACTTTATGAGGAAAATGGAAAGATGTTAACATTTGCATACAATGCTAAAGGGACACTCATTCAATATTTTGTTAATATGTACTTGAATGAAAACATTTATGAATGAATAAATTGAATATTAAATTCTTCTCCTAATTATTATGGTTTATTTTTAACATTGTGTCGGGCTTGTCGAAAGCTTTTAAGCATTCCAATAATAAGTTCAATATTCCAAATTACATACAAAATATTTTCTAATTATATACCTATCTAATATTTATTGGAATCATTTAGACCTAATAAGAAAATATTGTGTATTTCTATGGTGCTCTAGAAGTATATAAAACATTGAAGTAGATAATTTTAAATGTAATGCATGACTAAGCAAAATTTGACATCCAATGTAGTTCGACCAAAATGAATTTATTTACAAAGCCATGGTTAAATTGGAGCTTTCTTAGCAACACATTGTGATATTAATGAATTCCTTTTTAGATGGCAAGCCCATGCTACGACAAGGTGAAACAGGTGATTGGATTGGCACGTTTGAAGGTCACAAAGGTGCAGTGTGGGGGGTCGCTTTGACGCAAAATGCTAATTTTGCAGCTAGTGGAGCAGCTGACTTTTCAGGTACCTCTATGATACATAAATTGTCTATTTTGAAAACTATACCCTGTTAAATCTTAAGTTATTAGTATTGCCCAAGAAAGAATTTAAATAACCTATTTTTTGCCATAAATACGCTAAAAAGAACCATTGTTATTAGTTTTGGTATAAGACAAAAAGAGTAAAGAGCATTCCAACTATCTTTTCACATAGAATATCTTATTAGGTAGATTACAAATCTTAATGTGATTCATTTTCTTGTTTCACAAAACTATTATTAATGGTGAAAGAAACAAAACCCATGTTATATGTTGTGAAATAATTTTATCATACTCTGCTATTACATGCTGAATAAATTAGCATTAATTAGATGTTAAAATCAGGAATAATTATGATCCTTTATTCATTTCAGTTTTGCAATCTAACAAGTTGTTTGCATCATTCTATGTAATTAGTTTTGACCACAATATTATCTAGTTTTTTTTAACAATAGATTATTCTGCAACAAGTTATTAAAGATAAGAAAAAAGAAACAATGAAATGCTTTGTTTTAACACTGTTAACTGCCATAATTTAGGTACTGTTACAGCTATTCTAAGTTTTCTAGCTGTGGGAGACATTAGTTTAAATATAGATTCTTACTATGATTCACAAACACTTCTCTGTTTTGGCTTAAGTAAAATGAGCTCACATCTGTGGTCCACATATAAAACTAAATGTTCATCAGCCAAGCAATACTCAAGCTCACTCTAATCAGTCTCCTGGTCTTATTACCTGACTGCCGAAGGAGGGAGGTGTGTTTATCAGTCAATGTATGTATGTTTGTTCGTATGTGGCGTTCTAGAGACCAAAAGCGTTGGCCGATTTTGATGATTCTCAAATTCGTCTTAACCTTGCGATTGTCACAGTCTACATTAAAATTTGAAAATAGAAAAATGTCAAAATGACTGGGTGCCATATATTGTGGGGACCCAATTTTATTTTTCTTCCAAATCCATTGTGTAGGGTAGTAAAATAAAGGGTTTTAAAAGGTGATTTACAAATATCTTAAACTTATATGTTTAAATGTACCTAATTCGAAAAAAAACAATGTTTACTAAAAAGTTATAAAAAAGTAAAAAATACCCGACTGCTTAAAAAGCGACCTAAAAAGAGACCTAAAAATACGTAAACAAAAAGAAATGCTGTGTTGTAGGAGGATACATCTGGTTTTGGTCAGTCAGCTCACGAATATGTATCCTTGCTTCTTAAGTAGTCGGGTTTTTGAATCCCTTAATTAACTTTTTTGTCTAATTTATTAAGGGTCAGCACAGCATGTCTTCTTCTTTCATACCTTCTTATTCCTACTCGCTGGCATCTCAATAGTTAGAATAATTTTCTTTCTATGCATAATATTTTTTACATAGTCCATACTAAGCTCAATACCTAACTCTCTCTCTTTACTTATACTCTAATAATATTTTGAATAATGTTTCAGCAAAAATATGGGACGCTCGATACGGTGAAGTGGTACACACATTTGACCACGAGCACATAGTGAAGAGCGTTAACTTCAATGCTGACGACACCCAGCTCCTCACCGCAAGTAACGAGAAACTTATACGAGTATTTGACCTCAACAAACCAGAAGCAGGAGGTTAGTATATTATGCTTTTATGCCTTATAAGGATAACTACTATTTCCTGTAGTAGATTCTAATCTGTAAATAAATTGTCAATGCCTATTGAGTGAAATAATTCATCAATTATGTTCTTTATTAATGGGATCTAGATATTTGTTTAACTACTTCTGTTTTTAAACCAAGTCATAAATATCCTCAGAGTTCAAAGTGTGAACCATCACGGAAAATAACAGTTGGAACAAATTCTGCAGCCTTATTGGGTAATGAATTTGGAAAGAGCAAAGGGCAAAGAGTATGAAAAATCGTCCAATAACACAGACGGAAATCCACATCGCGTCATTCATCTCGAATGTGATGATAGCGGGAAACCTTCGCCTTACCGATTTCACTTATGCAATTCGGCTGCGGGGCGTCCTTTTCTGCCAGTAAGACAGTAATGGCAAAAAAAATATTGCGTGTGTTGTCATAGAGATGACATAAACAATTCCTAAGTAAACTCATAAACAATAAGTTGAAGCAGCATTCATTAGCATACAAGATAACTCTTATCTTAAATAATCAACATAAATGCGCAATAAATTGAATATAACCAAATATTTACATTTAATAAAAGGGTGTATGTAACCTTTTGAATACCTTATTAAATGTTTAAATCTAACATATCCTTTTGTATAAACATGGTTTAATACTTTCATTAGTTTTTAGGGTTCCGTACCCAAAGGGTAAAAACGGGACCCTATTACTAAGACTTCGCGATCCGTCTGTCTGTCTGTCTGTCTGTCTGTCTGTCCGTCTGTCTCCAGGCTGTATCTCATGAACCGTGATAGCTAGACAGTTGAAATTTTCACAGATGATGTATTTCTGTTGCCGCTATAACAACAAATACTAAAAACAGTATAAAATAAATATTAAAGGGGGGCTCCCATACAACAAACCTGATATTTTTGCCGTTTTTTGCTCGATATTAATAACGGCAACAGGTAGACGCTTGAAATATTCACAGAATGTTTAGTTGTATATTTACTTCAAAAAATAATAATTAATAAATTAAAATAAAATAAATTAAGGGGGGTTCCCATACAACAAACGTGATTTTTATGCAGTGTTTTGCGATAATGGTACGGAACCCTTCGTGTGCGAGTCCGACTCGCACTTGGCCGGTTTTTATGATGCATGTGTTAAAAGCTTCAATATTTTATTTTTATAATATTTCCATATTATGAGTCAAAATACACGAAAGGTCATGACTGGCCTCAACCAAGTAGACAATATTTTATGGTGTATGCATATTTATTTTTACTGGCTGAGCTGGCAGATGCCAAGTATATTCTATTGTATTCTATGCTTTGATATTTCGCAGTAATTATTTTCCGTATTGTACTATTTGTTATTTCCCTTTACTCAGAATATAACATTAAAAAAAAACAATCAATCCAAACTTTACTCAAGTGATATTCTACTAATTATAATGAATATCATTTCATTATATTTATATAGATTTTCGGAAGACCAACAGCATTGTTACCTTGTCTAGATGTCTGAAAATACTGAAGCTCTCCTACAAAACGTAACTTAATACAAGTACACGACCAACTCTCACACTCACTGAGACTCCCATACCTACACGTACATTCACACATGCATACACATACAACCACACATCCATAACACTCATATATACAACACACGTACACTTTATGCATTCGCACACACACGTTTACATAACTATACTTTGTTTAACTACTCCCATGTACAGTTTTTATTGTGTTTTAAGTAAGTACCAACTGTTGTGAAGGAGCGGAGTCTTTTAATACAGGCATTATTTGCTTAAACGAAGACTCCAAACCACAAAATTGTTTGTGTATTATTTTTAGACACAATAAACGTTATTTATTATTATTATGTCTTACAAGCCCCATCTGAATGACAGACCTGTCTGTTCTTAATCAATGACCATGTCACAGTCCATTGCCCAACATAACAACTCATTGAACTCATAAAATCGTATGATAATTCCAGCTTTGGAGAAAATCAGCGCCCACACGAGTAGCATCAGGCATGCAGTCTTCCTACATAACTCACGCATAGTCAGCGTGAGCGATGACCTTACAATGAGAGTCTGGGATCGTACTAGTGGACAGGTAATATAATAATAACTATTTACTTTAGCAGATGATTTAGTAAAAATCTAAATTTGAACCAAAAGTCAAAAAAGTCATAAGTAAAAAATTTTTTATTTCAACTGGGCCATTAACCGGCACTTTGTACCCGACTATGGCGAAGCAAAAGCGAGGGTTATGTTTTTGACCGGTATGTGGGTGGGTATGTATGTTACTACTTATTATAATTTTCAACTTCAACAATTAAAATTTACAAGTAATAATAATTGATTCTACCGTCCATTCGGGAAAGTAGTTTGTTATGGAGAAGAATTGACAAGAAACTCCATACTTACTCTTTTAAACCTCACACGGAAGTCATGGTGAAGGTAGCGAAAATCAGCCGGATGCTCAGGACCGGTCGGGGACGCTTGGGAGAGGCCTACTAGATATACAAGCAATGTACATTCGGCTAAAATGATGAAGATAATGACTTTCTGGGCCTGCGTTATGTATTAAAGCCCACTTCTTCTCATATGGCAGAGTCCTGTGCTCCAGCATTGGGATCATTATCCGGCATTGCTCATACATGTGGTCTGAGCAAATTAAATAATAAATAATGTCTTGGAAATAAAATGAAACATGTCAATTGACTTTACAGTTGACTATAGTGCTCATTCGCGGACGAATGAAATTCAATCCACATAAGCCGGCAAACACGTTTGCCGCCTCATGTGAAGTTTAGAATGGCTTAACATTGATTGTCTATGAACATAGTGAATTCAAGTGTAATGACAAACTTTAATGAAACCTTATTTATTTTGCAGGAGGTCCAAAAAGTGGAATTCCCTACCATACCAAACAGTTTAGAGTTGTCAAGAGATGGAGCTATATTGACAGTAGCTCACGGTAAGATTGTAATTATCCAACCTAATATTTTAGTAATGCGAAAAAGCGTCAGTATTTTACGTTGTCACGGCTAAAACTTCAAAACGATCGATTCGAACTATCTATCGCCGTGGAGCGGACCCGAACGCGATCGATTTACAAAAAATAATCGGTATAATCAGATGAAAAACGCTAGTTACGTCGGCACGGTTTATTTGTATGCATCTGTATGCTAGTATTATATTATCTGTGCCTATACAATATTTGCCGCTTTTTACAATAACACCTTATAAGGAGTGTGAAAACGAAGTGGGCTCGAAAATTTCACCTAAGAATTTTCGCAACAAGCTGAATGTTAAGTTACTTAACGGTGGGTTTACAACTAGAACCAATAAATTTAGACAGTGAAGCGAGCTTGAAAATTTGAGCACCACACCACGTTAAAAGTTAGGTATTCTGATGAAATGAGGCCCATTAGTTCAGTTTGGCCGCCCCTCATTTATTCCGCTCTGTCGGATATTTGCCCGACTCGCCTTCTCCTAGAGCTGGCCCTGCCCTTAGTTAAGACATTAATAATGAAAGGGGCTAAACAGAATATTGAAGTTTGAACGAGAAAAACTGTAGTATGCTCGAAAGATTTCTTATTCAAAGCGCTTGTCTAACAGAACTCTATGACGTCAAAGTTTATTGTGACATGTTATGTGGAGCGATTACGTTTGGCCTTACTACGAATTTACATTTTAATTCAAGAGCAGATCAAGATCAAGTTACGCATTAAAACATACCACACCTGCCGTACTTACGTAAATATAGCCTTAGGCATTCCGTGTACCACATAATTGATCGCAATATCGAAGTCCAAAGGTCTTATTGAAAACGAATATTGGATGACCTCTAACCTTTGAGTGACTTTATAAAGACCATGAAAATTACTTTAAAAATACTTTAACATAAAATCACGCCTGTATTTCCCGAAGGGCAGGGCGTAGGCAGAGTTATGCCCAAAGTACACTCTTATTCCACCAGTTATGTTCAAGTCCCATTTTATAAGAGGAAAATCTTTTGTCGTAAATTTCAAGACGTGTGACATCTACCAATTGGCACTGTGTCCCCGTTGTGGTTTACAGCCCACTCGTTCTCGCAGAGAGGTCTGTGTCCCAGCAGTGGGACCATTAGAGGCGAGCAAATCAAAATCAAAATTACTTTATTAATTACGCCATTAAGACGACGACTAACGCCAACGACCTTGAGGGAACAAAACCCGCACTCGTTTCACACCCAAAATTTAGTAGTTTTTTGTACTTTCTTATTATTCTATAACTTAAAAAAAAACCCTCTGATCAAAATGTAGATAGTTAAATTGTCTTTGAGATGGTGTCGATTTCATTAAAATACGCCCAGCGGTTTTGGTGCGATTTTCGTGTTATTGTCCGTTTTAGACATAACTTTACAAATTAATTACACCATGTTATTCGAATAAAACTCAACATTTTCTATGTTGTTCATGTAACATATATTTTTCCAAAAAATTATGACTAGCTGTTTAGACGTGATTCTCATTTTAAAATCAGCTACTTAAGGGTATCGGCGCCTTAAGCGGCACTTGAACGTCAAAAAACAATAATTTAAAAGTAATAATAATTGATTCTACCGTTCATTTGGTAATGTAGCTTCTTATGGAGAATAACGGAGTGTTTTACAAGTATTTGGTTACGTTACTCTTGATGGGAAAAAACACATATATGTGAGAACGATGCAAAAAGACGTGCACGTAAAAGCGTCTAGAGTAAAACAACGCCAGATTCCGGGCTGCTTCCAAGGAAATGTTACTTATTTATTATTTTTCTCAATTTCAGGTACAAATGTATCATTTTATTCTTCTGACACGATGCGCAAAATGCGCGAATTTGCTGTGCCAACCAAATGTTACTCAGCGTCGCTCGCGCCTAGCCGGGCCACGTTCGTATGCGGCGGAGAAGACTTGAAAGTCTATAAATTTGATTATAATACGGGAACTGAACTCGGTAAGTTAGTTAATCTACACTCACAACGTAATGTTCCAAATATGAATTCAAAAAATATTGTAAAATCACGTACTTTATTTTCGTGGATAAGTAAATAAAAAAAAAATTACTGTGCAACATTACTGTGATTTTCAAACAACTGCATCATCTAATGACTTTTTAATTTTTATAGCATAGTTTTTTTTATTTTTATTGATAGACTTAATTTAGAAAAATAGTGTCATTGTCTATGGATGCGCGCGCTGCGCAGTCATGCTCAATGATAATCTAAGTTGCCCGCCATACCACAATTTTTTCCGTTAATACTTTTGTTTTATTTCAACTGTATGACTGAAGATAAAAATGTGTATGCAACAGCATATATTTAGGTATTAAAACACTAGTGTGATACTATTATCACCACACTCGTGTTTTAATAACCCCTATTATATGACCGTTGCATAAACTACTATTGTGTTTGTATTCTACCTATTTAGAATGAATATTTTTATTTGGAGGGCCAAGGCCAAAAAAATAAAACAAAATGTTAGTGATTGAAAAGCTCAGGCTTGAATTTTATTATTCTCTGGAGTAGGAACAACATTATTATCGGACCTTTTTCTCGATTTTTGGTTGATGTTTGTTTTCTCTAACCTACAACTTTAGTGAGCGACATTTTTCGGCGTTCATATATCGATTATATATTGGTTGTTGTGTACGTACGTTGAGCAATAGAAAGTGAAAGTCAGGTTTGTATCTGGTATCTAACAGCGCGATTTTAAATACGTTACTACTGTATACGTTCTATATATTTTCCTATACTAACTTCAACAAATAACCATCTCATGTACCATCTTCCTCATTCCAGAATCAAACAAAGGTCACTTCGGGCCGGTCCACTGCGTGCGATGGTCGCCGGACGGCGAGCTGTACGCGACGGGCTCGGAGGACGGCACCGTGCGGCTGTGGCAGGCCGTGCCGGGCCGCGTGTACGGCCTGTGGCGGCGCAGCAACGAGCTCGCGCCCGTCGTCAACGGCTTCAA
Organism: Anorthoa munda; assembly: GCA_945859665.1. Lineage (NCBI taxonomy): Eukaryota > Metazoa > Arthropoda > Insecta > Lepidoptera > Noctuidae > Anorthoa > Anorthoa munda. The sequence continues at coordinate 2,749,396 of OX243913.1, forward strand.
GGAGGTCGCGGCCAACTGATATCACTTGCCTTTCCATACGGTTAGTACGAACATGTACAAACATACCGCTGTGGCAGGCCGTGCCGGGCCGCGTGTACGGCCTGTGGCGGCGCAGCAACGAGCTCGCGCCCGTCGTCAACGGCTTCAAGGAGGTCGCGGCCAACTGATATCACTTGCCTTTCCATACGGTTAGTACGAACATGTACAAACATACCGCTGTGGCAGGCCGTGCCGGGCCGCGTGTACGGTCTGTGGCGGCGCAGCAACGAGCTCGCGCCCGTCGTCAACGGCTTCAAGGAGGTCGCGGCCAACTGATATCACTTGCCTTTCCATACGGTTAGTACGAACATGTACAAACATACCGCTGTGGCAGGCCGTGCCGGGCCGCGTGTACGGCCTGTGGCGGCGCAGCAACGAGCTCGCGCCCGTCGTCAACGGCTTCAAGGAGGTCGCGGCCAACTGATATCACTTGCCTTTCCATACGGTTAGTACGAACATGTACAAACATACCGCTGTGGCAGGCCGTGCCGGGCCGCGTGTACGGCCTGTGGCGGCGCAGCAACGAGCTCGCGCCCGTCGTCAACGGCTTCAAGGAGGTCGCGGCCAACTGATATCACTTGCCTTTCCATACGGTTAGTACGAACATGTACAAACATACCGCTGTGGCAGGCCGTGCCGGGCCGCGTGTACGGCCTGTGGCGGCGCAGCAACGAGCTCGCGCCCGTCGTCAACGGCTTCAAGGAGGTCGCGGCCAACTGATATCACTTGCCTTTCCATACGGTTAGTACGAACATGTACAAACATACCGCTGTGGCAGGCCGTGCCGGGCCGCGTGTACGGCCTGTGGCGGCGCAGCAACGAGCTCGCGCCCGTCGTCAACGGCTTCAAGGAGGTCGCGGCCAACTGATATCACTTGCCTTTCCATACGGTTAGTACGAACATGTACAAACATACCGCTGTGGCAGGCCGTGCCGGGCCGCGTGTACGGCCTGTGGCGGCGCAGCAACGAGCTCGCGCCCGTCGTCAACGGCTTCAAGGAGGTCGCGGCCAACTGATATCACTTGCCTTTCCATACGGTTAGTACGAACATGTACAAACATACCGCTGTGGCAGGCCGTGCCGGGCCGCGTGTACGGCCTGTGGCGGCGCAGCAACGAGCTCGCGCCCGTCGTCAACGGCTTCAAGGAGGTCGCGGCCAACTGATATCACTTGCCTTTCCATACGGTTAGTACGAACATGTACAAACATACCGCTGTGGCAGGCCGTGCCGGGCCGCGTGTACGGCCTGTGGCGGCGCAGCAACGAGCTCGCGCCCGTCGTCAACGGCTTCAAGGAGGTCGCGGCCAACTGATATCACTTGCCTTTCCATACGGTTAGTACGAACATGTACAAACATACCGCTGTGGCAGGCCGTGCCGGGCCGCGTGTACGGCCTGTGGCGGCGCAGCAACGAGCTCGCGCCCGTCGTCAACGGCTTCAAGGAGGTCGCGGCCAACTGATATCACTTGCCTTTCCATACGGTTAGTACGAACATGTACAAACATACCGCTGTGGCAGGCCGTGCCGGGCCGCGTGTACGGCCTGTGGCGGCGCAGCAACGAGCTCGCGCCCGTCGTCAACGGCTTCAAGGAGGTCGCGGCCAACTGATATCACTTGCCTTTCCATACGGTTAGTACGAACATGTACAAACATACCGCTGTGGCAGGCCGTGCCGGGCCGCGTGTACGGCCTGTGGCGGCGCAGCAACGAGCTCGCGCCCGTCGTCAACGGCTTCAAGGAGGTCGCGGCCAACTGATATCACTTGCCTTTCCATACGGTTAGTACGAACATGTACAAACATACCGCTGTGGCAGGCCGTGCCGGGCCGCGTGTACGGCCTGTGGCGGCGCAGCAACGAGCTCGCGCCCGTCGTCAACGGCTTCAAGGAGGTCGCGGCCAACTGATATCACTTGCCTTTCCATACGGTTAGTACGAACATGTACAAACATACCGCTGTGGCAGGCCGTGCCGGGCCGCGTGTACGGCCTGTGGCGGCGCAGCAACGAGCTCGCGCCCGTCGTCAACGGCTTCAAGGAGGTCGCGGCCAACTGATATCACTTGCCTTTCCATACGGTTAGTACGAACATGTACAAACATACCGCTGTGGCAGGCCGTGCCGGGCCGCGTGTACGGCCTGTGGCGGCGCAGCAACGAGCTCGCGCCCGTCGTCAACGGCTTCAAGGAGGTCGCGGCCAACTGATATCACTTGCCTTTCCATACGGTTAGTACGAACATGTACAAACATACCGCTGTGGCAGGCCGTGCCGGGCCGCGTGTACGGCCTGTGGCGGCGCAGCAACGAGCTCGCGCCCGTCGTCAACGGCTTCAAGGAGGTCGCGGCCAACTGATATCACTTGCCTTTCCATACGGTTAGTACGAACATGTACAAACATACCGCTGTGGCAGGCCGTGCCGGGCCGCGTGTACGGCCTGTGGCGGCGCAGCAACGAGCTCGCGCCCGTCGTCAACGGCTTCAAGGAGGTCGCGGCCAACTGATATCACTTGCCTTTCCATACGGTTAGTACGAACATGTACAAACATACCGCTGTGGCAGGCCGTGCCGGGCCGCGTGTACGGCCTGTGGCGGCGCAGCAACGAGCTCGCGCCCGTCGTCAACGGCTTCAAGGAGGTCGCGGCCAACTGATATCACTTGCCTTTCCATACGGTTAGTACGAACATGTACAAACATACCGCTGTGGCAGGCCGTGCCGGGCCGCGTGTACGGCCTGTGGCGGCGCAGCAACGAGCTCGCGCCCGTCGTCAACGGCTTCAAGGAGGTCGCGGCCAACTGATATCACTTGCCTTTCCATACGGTTAGTACGAACATGTACAAACATACCGCTGTGGCAGGCCGTGCCGGGCCGCGTGTACGGCCTGTGGCGGCGCAGCAACGAGCTCGCGCCCGTCGTCAACGGCTTCAAGGAGGTCGCGGCCAACTGATATCACTTGCCTTTCCATACGGTTAGTACGAACATGTGCAAACATAACGCTTTGCTGAGACGCCTATCAGGAGGCGAATGACCTCTCCCGCGCATGCAGCTACCTGAGGCACCGGCTCATTAAACTAGAGTAATCAGTAGACATGTATATGTGTATTTATGTATATTTGTAATTCTTGCTGCATATTTCGAGGACATATATGGTAATTTATGTATATATTTATTTATTTATTTAAATAGCACAGCCACATCACATGCATTACACATCGACAGAAAAATAAATGAGCAATTACGGGACCAATGCACATGACAACTACGGCGTACATAGCACTCATAACGATAACATTGCCGCCCTCAAACAACCACATAGTCACAATTCAATACATAATTAATTAAAAAAAAATACTATTCATAATTTTAAATATTAAATACAGGTCACAATCAGTACAATAATCAAGATAGTACCTATAATAAAACAAAAGGAAAATATAGTCCAGAATCAAAATCATAATGTCAATAATCAAAATTATAAAGTCAAAACAAAAATAAAAACAATCAATATAATTAAGAAAATAAAATATAATAATAAAAATAAAATGTCGAAAATCAAAAAAAGAAAACAATAATCAAAATCATGAAGTCAAAAATCAGTCTTAAAAAATAATTAAATACAATATCAAAAACATTGAAATATAAATCAATTAAAAATCATAATCAAAATCAAAAACATCAAAATATTCAAATCAAAATCCAAATCAGTAATAATAAAAAATAACGATACAAAATAATATAATTAGAAAATAAAAATCGAAATCATTAAAAAATTATAAAGTAAAAAAAATAAATAAAAAGTGCCAAAAAAAAAAAAACTATGTACAATCTGACAGGAACAGTGTGATTTTTCTTTTAAAACTCGGTAGCTTGTCGTAAAATATATCTAGTTCTGGCAAGTTTAAGACTGCATTATTATATTCGTTGCTCATTCTGACAACGGGCGATTGTAAGCCTAGGTTAGTTTTGGCGAAAGGGATATCAAAAATCTTTTTATATTTTTTGGTCCGTGGGTAAGTTCTTGGAACTGTTAAGGAAACGCTCTGCAAGAGGCAACTGCATTGAGCACTACCGTTAATGACCTTATGGAGGAAGCATAAGTCCAAGAGACGTCTACGATCACGAAGGGTAATCATTTTTAAATGGGTTAGACGCTCCTTGTAGGGCTTTCTGTGTGAAAAACCTCTCGAAAAGATGGCAAGATGTCTCGTGAAGGCTCGCTGTATGCTTTCAACTCGTTGCGAGTGGACTGCGTAAAAAGGACTCCATACACTGCTTGCATACTCTAGATTACTGCGAACTAGGGCATTGTACAGAAGCACTTTGGTCTTTTGGTGCTTAAAACCTTTGGAATTGCGCTTCAAAAATCCAAGCATCTGGGCGGCTTTCGTCACTGCCTTATCAATGTGTGAGGCAAACGTAAGCCTGCCGTCCACGATCACACCCAAATCCCGAATCTCATTCACTTCCTGTAGTATTACGCCATCAATGTGATACTGCGTTTGAATTGGTGTCTTTTTCCTTGTGAATTTTATATGATGACATTTTTTGGCATTTAGACTCATACTGTTAATGTCGCACCAGTGTTGAATATTGTTTAGGTCAGCTTGAATTAAGTCAGCGTCAGTACGGGAGTTTATCACTTTGTATATTTTAAGATCGTCAGCAAACAGGGAAATTCCACAATGTCGTATGTGATTAGTAATATCATTGATAAAGATGAGGAATAGAAGCGGCCCCAGATGAGATCCCTGCGGAACACCTGAGTGCGCATAATATACCCCAGATCTGAAGCCACCAATCACTACTGATTGTGGTCTTTTTGATAGATAAGACTTAAACCACTCCAGCAATTCGCCACCAATGCCAAACCATCTCAGTTTTTCAACTAGTACTAGATGATTTACTTTGTCAAAGGCGCTGCTGAAGTCAGTATATATTGCGTCTATCTGCATTCCCCTGTCAACCTCACGGGCCAATTCAGAAACAAAGGGTACCAGATTTGTTACCGTCGAACGCCCGCGTCTGAAGCCATGTTGATAGTCTGAAATGCTTGAATCTACCATTTGTGTAATTATGGGACATAACATTGATTCGAACAGTTTGGAAAAACATGAAAGGATCGATATAGGGCGATAATTTACTGCGCAGGCAGGATCACCTTTCTTAAATATGGGAACTATTCGAGCCCTCTTCCATTCCCCAGGGAATTTGCCTTCCTTCAAGGAACGGTTGAATATAAGCATTAATGGAAGTGCAAGAGCTGAACAGCATCTTTTAACGAAGACTGGCGGAATAAGGTCAGGTCCAGCGCCCTTTGTTGGATCAATTTTTTTAATTGCTTTGAAAACGTCGGATTCATCAAATTGTACACGCGAAATGAAGTTTGTAGTCTCATATTGGGGATGGTAGCCAAACGATTGTGGACAATCAGCAGGCGTATGTGTGGACTGCGTGGTAACGTTTGTCGTGTACACCGAGGAAAATTGATTTGCAAATAGGCTGGCAATTTCTGGGCCAGTTTTAGCGATTTCGTCACCCAGAATCAATCTTGAAGGAATAGATGATTTACCACCGCGCTTATTTTTAATAAAGCTCCAAAACGCTTTTGGGTTTTTAGGTATGTCGCTTTCTATCTTTGTTTTATACTTGGAGTAGCATTCATCATAAAGCTTGTGACAGCGAGACCGTAGCATTTGATACTCGACTTCGTCTCTTGGATTACCAAATTTCTTCCATTTCTTTCGTATTTTTTCTTTTTCAGACATAAGTCTGATTAACGAATTACTAAACCACGCTGGGAATTTAGCCCTAACAGTTGCCGTTTCAGGAACAAAATTATCGATTACCGTTTCAAGAACACTATAAAATTCCGCGACCATTCTATCCACACCAGACAAATTGAGTAATCGTTCTTGCCATTCTATACTCTTTAACTCATTGACGATATCCTTATAATTAGCTTTGAAGAATTTTTTTTTCTTTTCAGGCTTCGAACGCAGGTAAGTTAAGTTGTTATAAGGAATATTAAGCAATACATTTGGATGATTTGGGTAGCATTTGCTAAGAATATCTAATGGTTTTGTGACATATGCGCCAGGCAAGCTTGAAATTGTCAAATCCAACAATTTGTTGTCACAGTTATGAATGCAATTTACCTGATACAGGTTGTTCATGCTTAGGAAGTCAACAAGAGAAAGTCCAAGAGAAGTTTCGTAATTACTGGGAGTCAAGTAGTTACAGTCTACACTGGAGTTCCATGTAATAAAGCCTAGGTTAAAATCACCCAAAACAACCAAGTCATCCGCATGCCCAGCAACGTTGTCCACCTTTTCAAGAAACATTGACAGAGCATCCAACTTGACAGGTGGGGGCAAATAGACAACGCAGATTGCAAGCTTTCTTACTTTAGTTCCGACTATGAGGTCAATGACGACCCACAAGTCTTCCGCCCCACTCTCCCAGCTAGTGACTCTAGCTGAAGGTATGTCTCCTGAAACAGCTAACATTACGCCACCACCGTCTTTTTTTGTGTTGAGGGTGCTATGGCGATCCCTACGATAAAGTGTGTATCGGCTATCTATCAATTCGCTGTCACAAATTTTGGGATTGAGCCAAGTTTCCGTAAGAGCAATCACACTATAATTAGAAGTCTGTATGTTTTTTAAGAGGTCATTAGTTTTTGTCCTTAGCCCTTGTACATTTTGGTAATAAATATCAAGCATTGGAACGTGATTTATACCAATACATTTAATCAATATCTAAATAAAGGAAGTTACCGCTACAGTTAGACAATAAAGTTTAGGCTGTCAAGACTTTTGATTAGAATAGACTGAAACTCAACGTCTTTCCGAACAAAAATACGCCCGTTGCGAACCCAAACAAATTTATAGGACATTTCCTTGGCCTTTTTCCGAGTGGCAGCGTGCAACGACTTGTTTGCTGGAGTTAAGTGTTCCGACACGAAGACTGGTTTTCTTGGACCTCCTATACCAAGATGTTGAGAAGACAGTTTACCGTCTGGGTTTTTCTTGTTAAACTTGGTTGTTGCGGCAAGAACAGTATCACGGTGGCGTGCGGATCGCAATTTGACTATTACAGGTCGAGGCCTGTCGTTGTCATTTGACATTTTAGCAACCCTGGTTGCATACTGTATGTCACTTTCGGAAAGGGGACTCTCCACAATTTTTGACAATTGCACTATTGTGTTAATTAAGTTTTCCGAACGATGCTCCGGGACACCATTTATTTCTATATTAGAGTCACGCATGTGGAGTTCTACAGTATTTAATCTCACTGAGAGATCCTGAACGGTAGATTTCAGCAGTTCATTTTCACGTTTGAGATCATTAATGATAGTTGTTTTCTCTTCAATGCCCGCTTTCATTTCCTCAAATTTCATGTTAATGAATTCCAACGATTCCTGGAAGGTATCTATCTTCTTGTGGATATTAGTAAATTCAGTCGCCACAAGTTTTTCATGAGTCAACTTTAGAGCAATGGTGATTTCTTGTTGTAAAATCTCACGAAGACTGCCCTCTGTTACCAGAGTCTGAGGACCTTGAGGTTTAAATTCTACAGTGCTAGATGGTGGAGCAACTTTGGACTCGTCTGTGCTGTGGACCAACATCGATGGAGACTGCGGCTGCGACTTCGACGGTGACTTTTGCGTTGATTTTGACTGAAGCTTTTGTTTCAACGGTTGTTTCGGTTTCGAGGGTGGTTTCTGCAGTGGTTTCGGTGGTGATTTTGTGGGCCTTTTGCGAACAGTAATATTGGGGTCTCCCTGTACATCCTCCTCCTGGTTCCCAACTCCGAAGCATGAAGTTGGACGCACAGGACTGTTGATGTTGGTCCTTTTAGACTCCTTGCTGCGGCATTCAGGACACTTCCAACAGGTTTTGTGATTAGCGTCCATAAGTGCGTAACTATTGGAGGACACGTTTGCGCAACTCAGGTCATATTTTGATTTGCAAATGTAACATCTGAGATGGGCCTCACTGCCAAGCATACTATGACAGCTGGCACATTCATTGGTTGACGCCATCGCAGCAACCCTTCCAACAATTCTTCAGTCCCAAAAAAAATTTCTTGATACCGCAAAACAACAACAAAATAAGTTTGTGCTATTTTGTATTCAACTCGGTTTGTTTAAAAAAAAGTATAAAACAATTTTTAAAAATCCAAAAACAGCTGCGTCGTTGCTTAGGTTTGAACTCAAGATTACGCGTGCGTCGCTAATTCGACCGGCCGCTTATTGCTTTCAGCCATCGATACATTGGAGTCAAGTCCGAAATAGTGTACCAGTAGTAACCTGATCGTAGAAAAGAAAAAGTGTGGGTGGGTAGGTTCAGAAAGTGTTTTTGCAATATCTTCGCTTGCACTTAGGGTAATTCACGATTTACACTTAATTTTTCACTATTATGCACTTTACATTGATTTATTGTCCACAATTGTTTCGCTGTAGCTATAATACTCGTATCAAACCAATGTTCCGATAACACTTTACAGTTTAAAAAAAGATAAATCACCCTTTTAATTTATGTTTTTCGAGATCACAATTAACAGATGTCTTGTTGTTTACACTGAACATATTGTCCCAATAACAGTTTCACGAACTTTTAGTGATTTAATGTGTACTTTGACGTTATTTTGAACATAAATTATGCACAGAATTATTTTTAGATAATATTTAAACACGGAGACTATGTTTACGTACTAGCAGCGCCATCTTTTTGGAAAGATATACGAGGTATGTGGAACAGGGTGTAAAGTCCCGCATCCTCCACTTAAAAGGAAGGTTCTGCCGACCAGTGTTGTGTCTAGTCCGGGCAACTGCCCAGCGGTTTTTGTCGGCCTGTTCAAATCGTTCCAAAAACACTGTTTGAGTGATGCAAGGGTTTGTGATTTTTGTTTCGTACCCCGTCATAGATTTCGTGTCTCTAAAAGGTCCATTCATTCCATTTTATTTATTTGAAGTTTCTTGCGAACACCACACCACACATAATAACATGCACACCACTCTGTTTTATCCAATACTTGTAAATACTATCCTATGTATTCTTTTCGCCAGGTTTATTTACACAATACACTTATTTATTTACACTATTTCATAACAAGTTTCTATTGACAGCCGACCATAGATTAATAGATTTCTTCCATATTTAATAAATTACTTACTCTTTGGTCCGCGCTTCGTTTGTCTATGATATCGATAAATAATCTATAATAGGTCTACCTACATTTAATATGTTTTATTTATATACTTACACATATTTTGACCCATTTTCTGTGTTTATTATATTTCTTTTGTTATTTATATATACTATTTTATTTTTTTATTGTATTTTCCGTTTCCGTAAGTGTGTCCGTGGCATGAACAGAGGGCCCTATCAGAATATCAGCGCAGGGTTATTTCCTTTTTTGGATATCGCTGCACATGCTGAGATAGGAGCCTTTTTGGTCTCGCACGGGGTTTTTTATTTTGACTATTGTGTAATTTTTATGCTTATTTCTCGTGTCTCCTGTGCGGGTCACAAATAAATATTTTTCTTTCTTTCTTTCTTTCATTCAGAAGGTTATTTGCCTTTAAACACTGTTTAAAAGAATTTCGAGACGATTTGAATTGAATGGCAACTGCTAGACATGATTCGGTTGCTAAAGATCGGTTTTTGAATCGACTTTTCATTTGTGCTGGTTGATAATCATAAAGCTATTATAATGCTTATTTGTGAAGAAGCTCACAAACCGCAAACTGGTATCATCAGAAGTCTAATATTCTCTTATTTATGAAAATATTTGTTTGTTTCAGGATCAAGGAGATGTGACAGTGCAATCAAAATTGATCACTTGGTGGCATCACTGTGTTGTGGTGTTGTTTGTCACCAGGCCATGTGTATAATGAACTTAAGGGGGGACTAGCCTGAAAATCAAGACTTTTTAAGTATTCAAGATAAATTTTAAGAGTTTGTGTTGTTTATTTTTTTTGCAACACTAATTTTTTATACTCAGACCTTAATGTATTTATTGTAAAAAAGGAAACTAAATAGACTTGATATGCAACAAAATAAAGTGATTTGTAAATATTTTAAGACTTTTGATTTTTATTTCGTGATTCCTGACACGAAAACCCCGATTCCGGTATGTGCTTGTGCACATACCAGTCTCGTCAACGTCACATACAATCAGTAAGTAAAAACTCGCACTAAGGCCTCAGAGGCCTTAGTGCGAGTTTTTACTCACGCTCAATCGCGTTAACGTAAACGACAATTTGTATTGAAACTGGATAAGCGCCGTCTGGTGACAGTAAGGAGAAACCTCTTTTTTTTGTATACATTTTGACACAAGAGATGGTTTACGCTATCACGAGTGAGTACGATAAAAAACTCGCACTAAGGCCTCAGTTACTGATTGTATGTGAATGACGCGTCGGTCGTGACGTTATTGATGTGTGTGGTTGGTGTCCTACGATTGTGTAATAGTATCTTGGTAGAGTAGGAACAATAGCACACCGCAACAATTGCATACCATGCTACTATACAGTTAATAATAATTATCTTTTAATGTTTTAAATTATTATAAGGTTGGACATTACACACACAACACACACACCCACACAACTTGACTTTGACTTTTAACATAATTTTGTATTATTTAATTTTAAGTTATTTTTTGTTTCTCTTTTGTGACAAGCCTTGTTCATTCTCACTTTGTAAGTTATGAAGAGAGGGCCTCCTAGCACAGGTATTTGATATACTTAAAAGGAGACCCCTAAGAATTATTGTAAATGTAATGTGACAACTAAATAAATGCTTTTTATTTATTTTTATTTATTCTAAATTTTTTATTTAATAACAATTTGTCACAAGAAATAAAACATACATAGTTAACCTTTTTCCGACAACCTGGGAAAATGAGGAACCTGAAAAGAAAGTCTGGCTTTTAGTGATTCTAACTAAAAAATTAATTAAATTTAGAATAAAATCCCAAAATAAAACTGTAACAAACTAAACGCCTAAATAAATTGTAAGAGCCATTAATAATATAGATACTGTAGCCGTTGGGCATAGGGTTCGGGCCTCTGAGTAAAAGTCCTTGCTGAATTTTCACTATTTTAATCACCAATACAAAATAATTACACATACGGGAACAAAAACAAGATAAACATGAACTAATTATTCAAAGAGTTTACAATTAGAGGTCTAAGATGGCCGGCGCTTTACGAGCGCGGCCTGAAACACGTCGCGTGCACGTTTCGAGGGTAGACTCCGACTTAGACTGTCCTTTTTCTGGTACCGCCAGAAACGCTTGCTCAACGCGGTTCGCGGGAATAATCGTTGCGCGTGATTGGTCGCCCACGTCAGTAGTGTCAACCTTTCTGCCGTGGGCGCTATCATCCGATTGGATGTGCCTATCAGTGGGGCCAACAGTATCATTCACTCTATCGTCTTGGGGTTGCCACGTTACATACTCCCCCTCTAGATCACGATTACGACCTCGATCGTGGTCTAGCCTAACATTACTGTCATTCGGAATGGGTTGTAAGCGAGGTCGGCCTCGCTTTTTCTTAGGCTCCAGTGGCTGAGCGCACTCATCTATTCGACCTCGAAAAGGGGTGAGCTGATTAGCGTGGAATTTGCCCAACACCTCACGCTCCTGATCCTCTAAACTTGCACCTTCGTCATCGCGTAAAACATTCATCGCGCCGTAAGAATGACGAGGTGGAAAAGTTTCCGAAATCAATTTATACTTTTGATCTACACTATCCGAAAAATGCCACAGGCGCTGCTTGAAATTGATAACGAGACCGGCACTGTTAATAAAATCTATACCTAAAACTGATTCATTATCTTGCGCTTCGGGAAAAATAATAAACTCGGTGGGCACAATTTTATGAAGAAGTGTCACCTGTACCTCTGCAACGAGCACCTCCATCAGGCGCGTGCAGCCATCCGCCAGGCGGATGTTTCTAGTGCACTGTTGTAAAGGATGGCCTTTTTCCTTCAACACACGAAAAAGTGTGTGACCGGCAATACAGCCTCTAGACCCAGTATCCACTAACGCGGTACCATTTTTCCCCAAAATACCTATTTGCATCAAAGGTCTATTATTATTAGGCTCCCCCTTGATTGGGCCTCCCTTGGTTCGACCCTGTGCGGACGCGAGGTGTTTCTTACAATTTTGTAGTCCGTTATTTCTATTTACATTTACCGAGCTTAAACCTAAACATTTATGAGCACTACCATTAGGAATATGTGAACATAAACAATCACTCTGAACATTATCTAAACACTGAACAATTATATCCTTATTCATGTAACATGATATGTCAACATTATCGTTATCATCTGACTGAATTACATGTCCATGTTGCGAACTGGTTTTAGTTGAACTTATAGAAAACTTATTGTCTCTAATATGATTATTATTAGCACACACATTTTTGATGACATTAGAATGCTCGTTAGTATGTTGTAGTTCAGTAACACAATCATAGTAAGGTTTTAAGTGACTCCCAGCGTTGCAATACGCTGGGTTACCTTTGGTACCGGCAGGAACGCTGCGAGGCGGACTCGGCGACTTTCGACCGCGCGGAACGTTATTCGTACGCTCGCGAACGGTCGCTAGGCAACGAGCGGCAACGGCGGCGGCGCTCACAGCGCTGTCGCAGGTACTCTGCGGGGCCGGCGCGGGTGGCGCTGGCGGGACGCTAGCGGCTGTCGATCTCGGCTCGTACGACGCACATTCATTTTGCATGATAACGCGATGGCGGGAACCGCGCACTTTTGAATTTACGTTATCACTGGTTGTCGTAACCGAATAGAAAGCATTTTGAGAATTAGATTGACACTTTTCGCACTTTGATTTTATAACGTTAGGGGTACCGCACCCATAACATTGAATAGGTTTATTTTTGTTTACGTTGTCATCACTTCTCCCGGAATCACTTTTATTGCTGTTTATTAACTTTTTACACTGCGATTTTTCGTGTCCCCATTTCTTACAGTAACTGCACGATAGCCTTTTGTTGCTAGTGGTCTTCTTATCACTTGGTGCCGAAGTTGAAGTAGCACCGGTCGCGGCAGATTGTTGACTGGCGCTCGGAAGCGTCAGTGTCGATGTCTTGCCCCATGTGCTGTCTTCTAACGATTCCTCGATCGCTCTGGCACGGTGCAGTAGCTGGTCGAAAGATGTTATGGAGTTACGATCGAGCCGCTTTTTTATTCTACGATCGAGAAGCCCGTATATCATATCTAGTTGTACTTTTTCACGTAGATCTTCTTGTGGCAATCTCGATAAAAGCGCTCGCGTCTTCGCTAAAAATAAATCTGTCGAGTCTGCATTTTGTCGCAACGAAAACAACTCCAAATATATTCGAAAAGGCGGACGATGCTCTCCGAACGCACTTTTAAGTTTTTGAATAGCATCCGACCAAGACGTGGTGCTGGTTTTTATCCCCTGCCACCATAATGCTGCTGATTCTACTAGCAACATAGAGAGTCCTTTGACAGCGTTATCATCCGATATCTGTAGGCAGTTCTTGTACACTTCTATTGCATCGATAAACCCGTCAACATCAGCGGACGATCCGTTGAATCGAGCTGTGCATTTTGAGAAGTTCGCGGCGGGCGTTGTCATGGACACTTCAGGCGCTGGTGTCGAAGTCCTCACATCCTGGATGAGCCTCGCGAAAATCTCTGCCTGACTCTGCTGTAGTGAGTGCATCAGGGTTGCAAATTGACCCTGGTCCATGGTGATCGATGTGGACATCTCTGTTGTCTCTTCCAGTTCTACTCCCTGATTCTTGGATTTCTTATTTCTCGTTTCGGAACCACGTGGCGAAAATTTTCATTCACCGGAAACGCCAGTCATAGCGCTTCAGGTTCCAAAACTCCCGCTTGTAGGTGTAATCGAAGGCTTCCTCCTGGAGTACTGACTCCAATTGCGGCGCTATGCTTCGTAAAAAAAATCCGCAAGCACGTGTCGTCAGAGGCCCCTACTGTTGGGACGCCAAATGTAGCCGTTGGGCATAGGGTTCGGGCCTCTGAGTAAAAGTCCTTGCTGAATTTTCACTATTTTAATCACCAATACAAAATAATTACACATACGGGAACAAAAACAAGATAAACATGAACTAATTATTCAAAGAGTTTACAATTAGAGGTCTAAGATGGCCGGCGCTTTACGAGCGCGGCCTGAAACACGTCGCGTGCACGTTTCGAGGGTAGACTCCGACTTAGACTGTCCTTTTTCTGGTACCGCCAGAAACGCTTGCTCAACGCGGTTCGCGGGAATAATCGTTGCGCGTGATTGGTCGCCCACGTCAGTAGTGTCAACCTTTCTGCCGTGGGCGCTATCATCCGATTGGATGTGCCTATCAGTGGGGCCAACAGTATCATTCACTCTATCGTCTTGGGGTTGCCACGTTACAATACTTATTAAAATTATACTTTTTCTTCAGGCGCTTTTCTGAGGTAAATATAATAAACGCTTCTTATTGAAATTACAGTTTTAAAACTATTCAAACGTAGTCGTACTATTTCGTATTAAAATTTGATGTGTTCAGTTTAGGATCATGCCATGTGTTTTTCATTAACTGAAGTCCCGTCATTTTGATAACAAAATAGCGGGAACACTTTCTTTTAGAATATTTTGAAATTTTATGAGTGTAGAATTTTAATATGAAAGTATGAAATAGCAGAAATATTGTATTAAATCCTATTCACATGATATTCGAAAAACTTTATGGTGGCACTTCGCATCGCTATTCGATGTTCGTGTTATTTTTCGTCTTTGTTCGCTATATTCGTGTTGAATTCCGAATAATTCCGTTCATGAACAGCAAATATGCCGAACATTTACGAATATTATTGCTATAGTTTACGATGGACGTGTTAACTGCAGCAGCGGCTTATTATTTGGCGAGCGATGTGGGGCCGGTAAACGAATATATTCGCCATATTCGCAATCCTTTGATATGTTGCAAAAAACCGACAGCCGGGCGGATAAGGGTGTTCGGGTATTTGGCGTATTCGTCTTGTTCCTGAGAATAGGCGAATAGAGACGAATAGAGCTACTTCACATCGTCCTCATCTTGACGTTCATAACTCTAACCACAAAGTACATAAGCGGCGGCGATCCGTGTACACCAGGCTTTAATCTGTTCCACCTTCTTCACTAAGGTGAACAATGAAGCTGACCAGAATTTGTATGGGAGAACCCATACAAATATGGGTCAGCTTAGGACAAATTGTATTTTGGGCATTTCTTCTCAACTGTGTCTTTGTATAATGACTTGTGGTGGCACACTGTCGCACTAGTGTGGGTTTGCTAATAGTTAAAATACTGAAACCCGTGCGAATTATTTTAAGAACTGTAGTTGTTTGTTTGTGTAGAATAATTTGTTAAAAGTAAAAATCTTTTTAAAACAAGCTTTTAATGGACTAGGGAGAGAAGCTAGGGTACGATCTGAGTGGGAATCGCTGTTGGTAAGAGCAGCATTACCTAAAAAGTGCCCAGAAATCCTCTGCTGTACTTGTGGCGGAGTACCGTATAAAGCAGAGCCCTAGCCAGTCCAAGTCATCCACGTCCCCGTCGTTCTCCCTGGGACCTGCTGCAACCGCGCCGCCGCGCGTCCGCCACCCCGAGTAGCAGCTGAGCTAACGGATGCAGGGCGAAAGGCGAATATTCTGCGTCTTAAAACAGAATCAACTCACCAAAGGCAGGGTCCCCCTCTAAACCCGGACAAAGAAAGAGGGTTCATCGATGGGCTAACCACTCATCATGGTAAAAAGAAAGCTGGTTGAGAAGTCCACAATGAAGAAAACCGGATCGCTTAAATCACGACGACCTCGGCATTTCGGCTTCGTCGCTTAAATCACGGCGATCTCGGCATGGATAAAGGACACAAAATTTCGCTTACGAATTGGAACTTGGAATGTGCAGACAATGATACAGGCGGGCAAAATGATTTAAATAGCCAATACACTGAAAAGCTACAGACTGGAACTAATAGCACTCCAGGAAATTAGATGGGCTGGATCTGGCTGTATCATAAAACCCGAATTCACAATGTACTACAGTGGCGCTACCAAGCAGGGACTCTATGGAACGGGCTTCATCGTCAGCAAGAAACTCGACAAATGCGTGCTGGGATTTCAGGAGATCAACGAGCGACTCTGTAAACTGAGAGTCAAGGGCCAAATCTACAACACCACTAATATCTGCGCGTATTGCCCAATCAATGACGCGAGTGAGGAGGCAAAAGAACAGTTTTACGAAGATCTCCAAAAAGCATGCGATTCTGTACCCAGATATGATGAACTGGTCGTTCTAGGGGATTTTAACGCGAAGGTTGGTAAAGAGGACGCATATATAGGAGTGATTGGTAAGCAATCTCTCAACGATACCACCAATGAAAATGGCGAGAAGCTGTGCTATTTCACGACCTTTTTATCACTGGCACAAAATTCCCTCATAAGAACATACATAAAGCGACATGGAAAGTCCCTGGTCGGGAACTCTTTAACCAAATAGACCACATACTTATTCGCAGGAGAAGGCTATCTAATGTATTAGACGTCAGAAATTATAGAGGAGCTGACTGTGACACCGACCATTTCCTTGTTATAGCATCCCTTAAGCATAAAACCGAGGTAGTGCAAAACGGAAAAGGAGAAAAAAAGGTTGAACTGGGACACAGAAAAACTTAAAGATGACATGATACGTAACATCTATGCATGTGAAGTTTCTAAAAATTTACGTAACACCGTCCCAGCCGAGAACATCGAACAGGAGTGGCGGGCCATAAAGCAAGGAGAGGGAGTGAGGCAGCTAATAACGTGCTGGGAGAACGAAGGAAAGGTCGTAGAGAGGGATGGTATGACGATGAATACGCGCAACTACTGCGAAAAAGGAACGAAGCCAGACTGCAGTGTCTGCAAAATAGTACAGCCACTAACAAACTGCTTTATAAGAGAGCTCGGGACATTTGTAGAAAAACAGCACGGAAAAAGAAGCGCATCCTCGAAAATAAGCGGGCCCGGGAATTGGAAGATATGCGAGACAGAAATCTATCGAGGGATTTCTACAAGCGAGTCAACGAACTTCGCAACAGCTATCAGCCGTGTTCGAGTACTATCCGCGATAGCGATGGCAATGTCCTTACCGAAAAACCCGACATTGTGAATAGGTGGAAAGAACACTTTCATTAGTTGCTTCACCCTGCCCGACAGGATGGCGAACACAATAACACACCTACCTTCTACAATGTCGAGGAGCAATTAGAAGAGCCCACCTTTACTGAGGTGCAAAGATGCATAATGTATCTGAAGAACAACAAAGCACCAGGTCTTGACACCATCACTGCCGAATTGTTGAAAGCTGGGGGACCTGCTCTCGAGGAAAGACTCTATCTGCTCATTAAAAATATCTGGATAGCAGAGAAGATGCCTCAAGAATGGAATCTGGGTGTAATAGTACCTATTTTCAAAAGGGGGACAAAACAATCTGCTCTAACTACAGAGGTATCACCATCTTATCTGCTGCATACAAGGTTTTCTCGGGGGTACTCTACAGGAGACTGATCAATTATGCTGAGGAGATCTTGGGTGAATATCAGTGCGGCTTTCGACCGAACCGCTCCACCGCGGACCAGATCCACCTTTATGCGGCAAACACTAGAGAAGGCCTACGAATATGATATTAACTTGCATCATCTGTTCGTCGACCACATGCAGGCTTTTGATAGCGTCAACCGCGATCGCATTCTATGTAGCATGCTGATACTGGGAGTACCAAGCAAGATCGTTCGTCTTGTCAGTGCGACGATGCGAGACTCTAAGTCCATTGTGGCCATCCAGAACGAACAGTCTGAACCTTTCCCCGTTACCTTTGGAGTGAAACAGGGAGATGCCCTATCGACAGCCATTTTTAACCTAGTGCTGGAAGCTGTCACACGAAAACTCAATCTTAAAGGGCTCATAGACTACAACACGTCTCAGCTGGCAGCCATTGGATGACATTGTGATAACTAGCCGATCCAAACAAAGTATGGTCAACCACGGAATGATCTTGGAATCTGAGTCGGCCCAGTTCGGGTTACAGGTGAATGCATCCAAAACCAAATACCTCGCCAGCAGTCGCCTTGCTGCGCCACGCCAAGATGTCGCTGTCGGAGATGAAAGGATTGAGGGTGTGAGTGCATTCCGATACTTGGGGTCGAACTTAAACTCCCAGAACTTGATGGAGGAGGAGATCAGGGCTCGTATAACCGCCGGAAACAGGTGCTTCTACGCTTGCAAGGCCATGCTAAGCAGTAAACAGTTATCCTCGAAGTCCAAGCTCACTATTTACAAGACCATAATTCGGCCAGTCGTGATATATGCTTGTGAGACCTGGACGCTGACACAAAAAGACGAACTTAAATTAGCACTGTTTGAAAGGAAAGTCTTGAGGAGAGTTTTCGGACCGGTGCGAGGAGAAGACGGCACGTATCGTGTAAGAATGAACTACGAATTAGAAAACCTGATCAATGGGGAAACGATTGTCAGGTTCTTCAAGTCGCAAAGGCTCAGATGGGTAGGTCAGCTGGAAAGAATGGGCAATACCAGAGCCGTTAGAGTCATGTCCAAGTGGACTCCGATTAAAAAAAGACCCAGAGGAAGACCAAGGAAGCGCTGGATGGATTGTGTCGAGGAAGATTTGAAGAGGATAGGAAGGAAAACATCTTGGAGAAAGGAGGCCAGTGACAGAGCGAAATGGAAGAAGATAGCGCCAAAGGAATTAATGCTTTTAATGGACTAAAAAGTACGAAATGTAATATCACATTGTCAATACACATCCAATGAGCCCAAATACGATGGTGCTATCTTGTCTAGTTGAGGAGTTGCTATGGCCACCTTCCGGCTCCATCATGATCCAGCTCCATAGCACCATACAATTTCAATGTTTCCAAAGTTGCAAGTTGTTTACAAGTATGCCAAGTTTCAGCTAAATCGGAATGAATGAATGAAATTGTTTATTTGCTAAATATAGGTATACAGATTAGATGTTGTTTTTTTGTAGAACAGTCCCGATACATTTTGCCTCACGGCATGCAAAATGTATTCTTTTAAAGCAGTAAAACATGGAATGACTCGCAAAATAATACAGTAAAGATTAAGGTTGTCATGAAGTGCTTGAATATCGAAGTAGTTGCCACATACGAAAGCAAGGTAATATAAGGCCAGTTACGCACTACATCCGATAAGTATCCGTAAAATTTCGGTCCCGAATTAGCCGTAGTATTTCTCGAGAGAAGCTTACGCACTATATCCGAACTCTATCCGTCATAATCTGTCATTTTGAACTCGGAACTCAAATCACGGACATGGACGTAACCGCCCTTAAGCTTGTAAAAAACAGTTTTTATTTCCGCGTATGTAAAAATATTGAGATCAGAGCGATTTGAAATTGGAATAGACAATTTCAAATTGAATTTAGATGTACACGCATAGCACGCGCGCGAACAAGCATGTATCGCGTCGCTCAGGATTCTAACACTTGAATCACTCGCTATGCTCGTTATTCAGTATTTAGAATCCTTCACTTGCTCGTGATTCATCTATGGCCCTCGCTTTAAATCCGTTCTTTATTCACTAATTGCTTAATATACTATTATTTCTACCTTTTGTACCTACCTTATTTATCATGTATGCCAGATGAACAAGGTGAATCAAAAATAAATGAAACGACATTTTCAATAAAAAATATTTTTATATTTTGTTTTCGTTGTCTAGGTGAGATTTCATATCGTAAAACTAAGAATATTACAACTAAAGAACGTGTTACGCTTAATAATCCAATATATTACAAAATAATTTACAAGAACCTATAA
Organism: Anorthoa munda; assembly: GCA_945859665.1. Classification (NCBI taxonomy): domain Eukaryota; kingdom Metazoa; phylum Arthropoda; class Insecta; order Lepidoptera; family Noctuidae; genus Anorthoa; species Anorthoa munda. The sequence goes on from OX243913.1 coordinate 2,769,301, forward strand.
TCCTAGGCACAACTAGGCAGTGAAAATTAATCATTAGTGAGCTAGACACAAGTATTATAATTATTCGAGACTAACTTTTGGCCTCAGCTTTTCTCCCAAACGGAATCTGGATAAAATTAATATCAGAAATTATACTGACATCGGTCTGTGGACTGTTTTTTGGATACTCTAGTTTTTATTTATGGTGTCCTAAAAAAATCACTGCGTCTATTTAAAGCTCAAGATGGCCGTATCATTAAATATTTGCGAAACATTTAGAATCAGCTGAATGAAAAAATACCATAATTTATGAAGAAAATATCATCTAAATTAGAAATAGCTCTTATGATCTAACAGGCCAGAGACAATTCGGGCCACGAGCAGGAATATTAGTACTCCTTTAGAAGATTTTACCTCTTACCTACAAGTTGGTTACAAGACAAGTCATAAAAACTATAATTTCATGAAATTCACACTTTCTACCCTCAAAATAATAATTCACAGTCAAAAATACGATTTTGAAACACATATTAAAACCATATTTAATGGGACTTGTTTTAAAATCGTTTTATGTAGAAAAAATATAATTTTATTAAAACAAAACTACTGAATTTTAGAAAATAGAACTAGAAATATACCATTTTCTAATCTACAGCGTTTGTACATTTTTTGTTTCGTCTCAAGACCTTTAGCTTTAGGTCGGCTACAGACGTCCTCTTCGGATTTAACTAAGGATCTTAAATAATAGCTAAACTAAATATATAACAAAATATAAATGAGACACGACGATCAGTCAAAGAATACTTGAATATTTAAATAATATTGTCGTTGACTATGATTCTTTCAATGTTACTGGTAAACTTGTGGTAACTCTGTAAAGATTGATCAGTTATTGACTTATGGTAGTAACTAAATAAGAATGGAGTTTGGTCGTACTTTGCGATCGGTAGTACGACTGTTTTCTTCGAACTTCGAAGTATTTTTTATTGAGGCACAAATTAGCAACTTAATTTACAAAATTCGTTTTGGATGGAGTATGCACACAGTGCACTGAGAATGTTTTGTGTTGTTCAATCTCATTTTCTTAACTTATTAGCTTCACCAAAACCCTTGCTCTGCTAGACGTTATGGTTGTTTTGTCAATAATTACAAAGGCTTGTTACTATTCGTATTTTTGATGAGAATTTTTAAAGATACTTTTAAGGCTGACCTTATCAAAGGCTTCACCAAAAACCATAAATCAAATCTTACATTTTTTTTTTCAGTTTGATGCAGTTACTGCATCAAGCAGAACCTTCTTCTCATCTTCTCTAACATTTACAGTAAGTTAACAATATCAAGCCTTCCTTATCCACTGAAAAAACAGCCCCCCACATCTAGCAGAGTGGGGTCCCCTATCCCCCTCACTTAGCAACAAAAGGCGACAGATCAGGGAAGTTGAAGTTGATATGCGGTCTTCTTGGTGCTCGAGCTTGTGCGTTACCGGCGCCTGCGCCTGCGCTCGCGCCGCACTGCGCCGTGCACACGTCGTCCCGCTGTACTGCCTCGCGGGGCCACTCGCGGTGCAGTTGTGCGCAGTCTGTGATGCGGAGGGATGCGCATTGGGCCTGGAATGAAGGAAGATAGAATAAGTTTTTAATGAAAACTAGCACAGAATATTGCGTGTGTGATCAGTAAAATACAACCATGTATTTACTGAGAAAACCAGAAATTAGGAAAAACAAAAAAATAAGATCAGCCGCGTATCTGTGTTTATGGGTAGTGCTCTAATATGAACTAAATAGCCTGTATTGTGTCACTACAGGACTAAGGATTGTATTTCTGCCCATTTTTTTTCTTTTTCTAGAGCCAAATCAAATCAAATGTCTGATCAGAGAAAGAGTGAGAGAAGTAAGAAAGTTTCTGATCAGATTGATGTCTCATGCATGTGCGTAACGCCAGCTTCCTCATAAGTGTTAGGATAATTCTACCTATGCCAATAAATAAGGCATAATAGCAGCAATCAAAGTACCAAGTCTTAATTTAGCTGCCACAATAACTTTGTTAACATGAGTCGATTAGTATGTGTTAGCTGGAGTGACGTCACCCCAGCTTCCTCATTCAATACAGGCAAACCAGTGAGGTTAGGGTTTTGGACTATAGTCATAAAAATAAGGCATAATAGCTGCACATGGAAGGAAAGAACTGATCGATAATACTCAAAAAGTGTTGAAACTATGATAAAAATACCTGTGTGTAAGCTGGGGTGACGTCACCCCGGCTGCCATGTCATATCTTCCAAACAAAAGAAGTTAGGATTATGTATTATAGCTCTAAAATTAAGGCAAAATAGCTGCCATTGGCAGCAAACTTTTCAAATCTCTGGTCAAAATATTCTATAAGTTATTAAACCGACAAATATGTGTAAGCTGGAGTGACGGCACCCCAGCTGCTCATGTCATATCTTCCGAACGAAAGAAGATATGATTATGCATTATATCTTAAAACATTAGAAATAATAGCTGCAACTGGCAGCAAAATTTTCAAATCTCTGGTCCTTGTAATTTTCACGTAGTAAACAAAACAATAAATGCCGCGCCAAAAAGATCAAATAATTACTTCGGAGGAGGTACGGAGCGGCGTTGCCGTTCCGTGCGTTATATTATCAGCTTGAAGTAGTTTAAACTAAGTTATAGACTGAGAGCCGACTACACATTTTAATAGTAGGTACTCAGGTGTTTTATAGTCATATTGTTTGTTTAAACATAGGATGAAAGAAAATTCAAAAATCTAAGTGTAACAATTTCGTATATTTTTGTCATAAATAACATTTTCGGTACAATTTACAGTCTTTGAAATCAGATAAAATATGATTAGTATAAATCACAATTATTCTTTAGAATCAGATGATTTATATTTTAGGTAGGTAAAGTGCGTTTCAAGAAAGAATTCCCTTCGCCGTAATGTTGGTACCATTGCTTTTCATTGAAGAATTGCTTGCAAAACCATTTCGTCAATGAAAAGTAATTGTGCCAACTTTACGGCGAAGGGAATTCTTTCCTGAAACTCACTTTACCTGTGTAGAATTCCTAAAGGTCGTTTAACTAGCAATTGTCAAAACGTCTGCAGATTTTTAAGAAATAATAAATAAAAAGTATAGTTTTGAATGTGCTGAATTTCATAGTTTATGGAATTCAGCATATTAAGTGTAAGAACTGAGAGACCCTACGTTAAAGGCTATATTTTTACGATTATGTATTGAGATGGACAAACAATCGTAGAAACAAATTCTGTAGTTGGCTACAGAATTTGTTTCTACGATTGTTTGTCCCTCCGTAAACACATTAATGTTATATTATACAGGATTAATTTTCTGGAAGAAACTTTTATTTTTTTTCTGTAGAGGACTTGGAAAATTGAAAAAAAAAATTAGCGACCCAAAAATTTGCTGAAAAATATAATTGGGCCTCCTGTAATAAATTCATCAGATGATCACTGAATGTACGTCCAATTTTTTTTTCATGTTTCTGTCATAAGTTACTTTGGCAAATTTGTTCAGATTAATGAATACATTCACCTGGTAAAATATTGTTCACATATTTTTCTACACCTTATAATAATATGACAACAGCGCCGGATCTTCCGGGCATGAGAACGGGCGCATTGAATTTCGCCGTTTCGCGAAACGTCGGCGTCGTCGTCGGTCAGGTAATTAAGGTACGGTAATTATCACAGATCAGTTTACTTTACAGTCACAACATTATTTTACCTACCTATTCATCAGACATTGGCATTCACAGACTTGAATAAATAACACAATGAGGTACTACAAAAATTGTACTGTTTTGTTTTTCAATATTCTCTTGCAAGTCATCATATGTTAACCATTCTGAATTTTCTGAAAAACAATGTACTCTATAGTGCCGTGTCTTTTCCATAAAATCAATAACACACGGATGAGAAAAAGTCCTTCCGAAAAAAGTTAATTGGGCAGGAAATTGTTCGAGTTTGCATTTGACGTTGTTTCCTTTGTTTAAAAAGCCTGAATATAGCTCTATTACAATAAACTGGGAAAATTCGTAAAAGTAAAAAATTTGGCCTGAGCATGTTTTTTCTTTACAGCGATATGTTTCTCTCATGCATTGAAGAGCAGACTGTTGCAAAGCCTGTGGTCCTAACTCAAGTATTAAGTTTATATTTATTGGCACAAATCCGGTAGTTCTTGAAATCTTAGCGTGATTTACAAAGCACGTGGTCTCTGTACATGTTTTAGTCCACACAGTCTTGCAGTAGCTCGAGCTTAGATATTTCTCAACAATAAATGTTATATTACATTCACAATTTATTGTGGTAGTGTTTAATGCTGGCTTGTAGTGCAAATTGAGAAGATATTCTCTGAGATATTCAACGTCTGGTTTATTTTGAGCCATAGATATTATTAATTTAGCAAATAAGTCATCGGAAGCTGTAAAAACGTTTCGTATGTTTTCTTTTAAAGCGAAAATCACTGCAAAAAGATGTGCCACACAATCAAAGGCGTAAGTATTATACATACTATATTTTCCTATGCTTGAGCCATTTCGGAGTAAATGTATGTACTGGGGTTTTAAGGAAATTGATTCGACATCATCCTGCCTATCGATTTGCTGAGCGCTTTCTTCAGGCTCCTCAGTAAATGTTTCTGACAATGTTTCATAATCTTCGCTTATTAACTGCTGATTTTGAGTAAAAGTTTCTGAAAATATTTCATAATCTTCACATTGTGTCGTTTGCTTTTCAGTAAAAGTTTCCGTCGTTTGTTTTTGGGTTTTAAATTTATTGTTTATGTGCCCTCTCCAGTTTTCCGTGTACGAAGGGTTTTCTGCAAAGATTGAGTCATTTGAAAATGACTCACGATTTGAATTTTTCCTTTTTTTCTCTTGAGGTCGGTTTGATGCTGTTCTGCTTTTTGGTTTATTTTTCGAAATTTTACGTTTTTTCGGAACATTTTTATCTGTTATAATATTAGTCAAGGCAAACTTAATTTCCCCCGAAAGATATTGAAAATGTCGGCTTAGAAATACGTCGATTCGTTCACGCTTGTGATTAAATACTAAAGATTTAATATTTTTAAAGTAACTCTCAGAATTACTTGATGACGGTCTAAGGTTATCTGAATTAAAATATTTGGTCAAAACATTGGACCACATAGGCAGCTTTTTCAATATACGTGTAAGCAATTTCAGGATCAGTGGGAAAAAATATGGATTGACAGATCTCATATTATCATTGTCTTCGGCTAGATCTATATACAGCTGCTCTTTCTTTATTTCTTCTGTAAACCAATCATCTAGTAATGACTTTGAAGGAATGTCGTCATCTGTGCTATATTTGCTCTCATCCGAGATATTCGAATCTATTTCTCCCTTTTTGCTCTCGTCCGATATATTCGAATCTATTTCTTCTTTATGTAACTGATTTAAGTACTGAACACACTTTAGGCACCGATCATCTTCAATTTTATTCAATGCAACAATAATGACATTTGTCAAGATATTTTTTACTTCTTTATAGTCAGAGCTGTTTTTAATTGAAATAATGCATTTAATATAAAAGTACTTAGCACTGTTTTCAACAGTATTAAAAATGGTCTGGTCATGTAATGCCTTGATGAAATGGGAAGTATCAAGTCGTAAGAAAGAACTGGGGCGTACTGCGTCAAAGCCTTCCAAAATTTTAAAACAATTTTGTAAGTAACTTTCAGTACTTTCGAATTGCGTAAATATTTCGACGCTAGCTTTTATGAGAGCACTAGAATCATCTGTAATTATTTCACTAGGATATCTACATAAACTTTTCTTCCAAGTTTTCAACCATGTTGCTATCGCATCTGCCGTGTGCGAAGTAGAAATCATTTGACAGAGAGGGACACTACTACCAAAATTATTATAAGCCATGACGATGTATAAAAAAATATGTTTGTGTTTCATGGTTTTTATAAAATCGTTGACTTTAGGTGGGCATAAACTTTTAAATATTGACCCGGTTGCATCTATAGAAATAATAATCCTATCATTAGATTCTAAATATTTCTGAAAAAAAGTGATCTGCAGGTTATTCCAATAGTACAAAATGAATGGGCTCAATGAAATAGTTTTTATGAATGCTCTAAAAGGGGGCGTCTGACTCATGATCCACAAAGACAATAATACATTATTGTGAAATAATTTTGATGACCGATATCTATATTTTTTTTGTCGTAGTGCACTAGCCGTTGGTAAAAAATAGGGTGCAACGTTATCAGAGTCGTTAATATAATCATTTGCAAGTGAATGTTTGATCTCGATCGCAGAACTTTCTGAGAGTTGTTTTGTAAGTAATTGCGTTTTATAACCCGTCATTCTATACTTTGGTTTAGAGCTATGGTTAAAAAGTGGATTCCTGTCTTTTACCCGACATTCCATTTCTGTAAAATTTTCCGTTATATTTTTCATTATAATTTCTAATTTGGCTTCACACTTACTGTGAGAACAATGTCCCTTGCAAACAACAGTTGGTTTAGCAAAGTTATATTTTACAGCATTCGATTTAAATACCCAAGAGCATTTCAATTTTGTATTTCTCCAAATTATTTCTCTTACGAAATCTGTCCACTTATTTTTTTGCAGTGATCTTCGCATTTGAAACAAGCTTCCAGAGGAATCAGATCGTTTAGATAAGTATATGATAGGTTCAATTTCTTTCCAGAAGTGTGTATCAACTTGAAATTTAAAAGTTTCGTCCGCATTGTGTAATTGTCTGTTGTCCTCGTAATTGCTACTGTTGCTTATGGTACTCGATTTAGATTCAGAGTCAGAATGTAGGTTCTGAGGATTATCAAAAAAAAAATCGAAATTTGTTTTTAGAGATGTATAAATGGCTTTGCATGATAACCGATTCATAAAGGCTTCTTGAAGTTTGGTATATAAAACCCTGTTTTGTACATTATTCGGAGGCACAAAGTTTCCTATTTGGCTTTTATATCTTTGAAAAACTGCTTTTTGTTGCTCTAGGTCAACGCTTAGTTTTCGACCTCGTTTTTTTGTTACAAACTTATTATTCCGTGCAAAAAGTATCAATAATATGATGAGAAATAATGTAAACAAATGTAATAAAATTTGTAGTAACATTGTTTACGCTCTTGATTGTAAACATCTAAAGTCGTCCTACTTATTCTACCTACTTATAGTTTAAAATGAGTCAGACTTGATGAATGGCTTGATGGGCAAGGTGATGTGGGCAAAGCGCCATGTAATTGATTCCTCTTCAATAGCAGCACAGCGACCAGCAGATGGTAGACTTGAAAAAAAAATACATATAGGTGTTATATAATAGTTTTACTTATATAAGCGAATGTCTAAAATTTGGAAATAAGTAGGTACCTGTAATTTTAGTTCGCAACGGCCAGACAATCGTGCTTGACTTGTAAGGTGCTGTGTAAAAGGCGCCTCTTCAATAGCAAAACAGCATAACTAAATATAAATCTGTAAACAATATGTGGGTATGAATACTATGTAATGGTTTTACTTATAAGTACTAGAAAAATACGGATGTCTACTTACACTTTTAATCGATTCTCGGACAAACAAAACAGAACACAATAGAATTTTTATTGTTATTACGTGTAATAAACATATATCCGTCAACCGCCAGCGAAAGGGATAGTAATAAGGTGCCTCGTTCTCACTCACAAATACCACAACACAGTTGCACCACCGAAAAAGGATTTTAGCAGTTCGAATTTGAATCTTCTCACTACTGATAGCAGTTACACCGAATTTGCGCAGCAAAAATTATGTCCATAGATAAATGGAATCGTTTTTTTTAGACATTGGGGCATTGGTCTTTGAGCCATCCCTTTTTTGATGTTTTTTTTTTATACTTGCGTTAGTTTTGCATAGAATTGTTCTCATATTATACCAATTCTAAATTAGAGTAGGTATAATTATTCAAATTCTGTTTATGTATATTTGTTATGGTCGCAAATCATATGAAATCAAGACAATGACAAGACATCCTAATAGTGACCTGTAAATTGCAAAAAAAACGTAACAAAATTTTAATTTCGCGGGCTAACTTTGCGCATCCACTTTAGCCGAAGTACAGAGAACAAGTCACAAAAAATACAATAATAGTAATTCTCTCGTCGTCTAAAGTTGATAAGAATCCACTTTTTAATATTACATTCATAGTTCCATTAAAGTTCAGTCGGCTCTCAGTCTATATCTTCAATAAAACATCTTTTGAGCGCACGTTAAAATGACTTCTAATAGAATGTCTGCTAAGTGCAAACTTGGTTGCAACAATGTAGCGCACGGAACGGCAACGCCGCTCCGTACCTCCTCCGAAGTAATTATTTGATCTTTTTGGCGCGGCAATTATTGTTTTGTTTACTACGTGAAAACTACAAGGACCAGAGATTTGAAAATTTTGCTGCCTGTTGCAGCTATTATTTCTAATGTTTTAAGCTATAATGCATAATCATATCTTCTTTCGTTCGGAAGATATGCAATGAGCAGCTGGGGTGCCGTCACTCCAGCTTACACATATTTGTCGGTTTAATAACTTATAGAGTATTTTGACCAGAGATTTGAAAAGTTTGCTGCCAATGGCAGCTATTTTGCCTTAATTTTAGAGCTATAATACATAATCCTAACTTCTTTTGTTTGGAAGATATGACATGGCAGCTGGGGTGACGTCACCCCAGCTTACACACAGGTATTTTTATCATAGTTTCAACACTTTTTGAGTATTATCGATCAGTTCTTTCCTTCCATGTGCAGCTATTATGCCTTATTTTTTTGACTATAGTCCAAAACCCTAACCTCACTGGTTTGCCTGTATTGAATGAGGAAGCTGGGGTGACGTCACTCCAGCTAACACATACTAATCGACTCATGTTAACAAAGTTATTGTGGCAGCTAAATTAAGACTTGGTACTTTGAGTGCTGCTATTATGCCTTATTTATTGGCATAGGTAGAATTATCCTAACACTTATGAGGAAGCTGGCGTTACGCACATGTCTCATGCCCAGCAGACACAATTTAAAAAAAAAAACCTTGTTCCACATTAGGATCTTCTTCCTGTATCGTGGGTGCGTTTACAAACATATAAACTCACATACACAACACCCAGAGCCGGATCAACTATCTGTAGGTTTTACAAATATTTGTTCCATGCGGGAATCGAACCTGCGACACGCAACGCAGCAGCAGTCAATCGCTCAACCACTGCGCCAACCGTGCACCCAACTTGCAGCATTAGCATCGCCAGAACGTCGAGTCCTGTGCTCCAGCGATCATTATTTCAGTCGTAAGACGTCCACTGCTGGACATAAGCCTCCCCCAAGCGTCGCCACACTGATCACACGGACCACCTAGAGTAAGCCTTTCCAACGTTGCAACGGTTCGCGGTCGCAACTCCAGAACTCTTTGGCCCATCGACCATCCGTTCTGCGAGCAATGTGCCTGCACACAAGCACAGTAATACCAGATAATAAACAATGTGAACTCACCCCTTCAACAGTACAAATGCACGACGTGCAAGGCGACGGGAAGGCGGACTCCCCCACAGCAACAGATCTGCCCGCGATGAGACAACCCTGGGCCGAGCTCTCGCGCCACGCAGACAGGTCCAGTTGAGGTAAAGATGAGCAAGATACACGTGGGTTCCTGTAAAAAAGGATATGATAAATTAAAGATGGTTGGAAGGAAGAAGAGGGTAACCATTTGGACACCAAAGAACTTAGAATATAATTCGGCTTATTGTAAGCAAAATGAATTACAAATAAAGGAAGGAAATACAGACTAGCAATTCATAAAATTAACAGCGGTTCTTGCCCACAGAAAATAAAGTTTACATTTTGATTTCGACTAGGCCTTCAAACTTTGTATAATATATTCATTTAGATAAAATCAGAAGGTGTTCTAGTCATTCATGTATTTGATAGAATATTTTTTTAATCATTAGAATTGCTTGAACATTAGTCAAGTTATTGCTATCAGTATCTAGAATTTATTTATAAAGTATCTAGAATTTTTTATTAAATTTATTAATTTAACTGTTAACTTACAAGAAGTTGCTGGGCAGGTCGAAGGCGGCCCTCTGGATGTCTCCGGGGTGGTCGAAGTTGTCGCACAGCATTTTGGACAGCGTCGTCTTCCTGATCTCAGCCAGCTGTTGTTCCGTGAAACGTGCCGCTGGGTTGTCGTTTTCGTACCTAGAAAAAAAGAACGTGAATTCTTAATGTTAATTGTGTCTGAAAGAAACCATTTTAATAGGAATGTTTCCTGGGTAAAAAAAAATTAATTCTATTTAGTCCGTCAGTGAGATTATCAAATAATATTGGACCCGTATTTTTTGCTTTATCAAATAAGTCAAATTTGACAAAGATAAAACACATCAATGTTCAGGAGTGGGGGCTTGTGAGTTGTGACGTCACTTTGTCAGTATAAAGTGTGGCACACCGTGACGTCACGCGATGTTTCAACAACTGTATCGTCGATTTTTTTTGGTTAGGTATCAAAAAAAAAAAATATGTGTCCAATATTTTTAGGTTATCTAACTGAAAGAATATATAGATATTTTTTGTCAACTACTCTAGTGGCAGTTGGATGGACCCTCGCCGCGTAGTAACTACAAAAAGGCGTCAGTTTTTATATGTATGTAGGTATGTATATATAATACAAGCGGACGCCTCACGTCTCCTGGGTCTTTCCTGTTTATAATATTATTATTATATATAGTATAGATGAAAATGTTCATACCAGTATCTGTCGCATTTTCTCAGCTGTCTGAACTGTATAGCGATGATGCAGGCGAAGGTGGGTCCCACCAGGCCTCCCTGCAGGGGCCGCTCGCTCATGCCGCCAGGGAACAGGTCGATGTCGTCCACTGTCGCGTAGATGCGCTTGAACCTGACAATTATACAATTTGATTAAATTTGTTGGAATTAGAAAAATGGAGGCGTTTTGATGGGTCCCAAAGAATGATATAATAGAAGTGTCATCAAAAACAGAGAAAGAATCAAAAACCGTTGTATTTGAATTGAATGGAAGTGTCAGAAGGAAATATTTACAGCCACCATCGCGCTTGTGCAGCACAGTTCCTATAAAATCTTTGCCCCGACATATTTGCAACAAAAAATGAGATCGTCTTTATCATGTCAACCAAGAAGCAAATGTTCAATGATGTCTCAATTCGGTGAAAACCGGGAGCGATCACCGCATGGTCAGAGGCATATTGAACATTAATATCAAGCTTGAAAGGTCGCGACTGGTGAAGTCCCAGCTCCGTCCAGCACAGATCCAGGTCCAAAACCCCGAGAGCTTTCAGCTCGAACTCTAGAATCGTTTCGAGTGCCTAGGGAGTTCCGTGGATGAATACAGAGATGGGTTCGTGGTAGCTGTCCATACGGTCGGGTCTAAGTTTTTCAAGGCCCGTCGTACAGATAGAAAAAAAAAAGCTCTCTAGCTTTCTTGTATTATAAAATGACGTTGAACGAACGATGGTAAATGAACGCCCTTCGGTAATAGGTCAAAATATTGTTCGTTAAAAAAAGTTGGATGTTTTCATTCTTACCTAGCAATAACTTCATCAGGAATTTCTCTCGCCAAATCTTCGAATGTCGTAGCTCTTTTCAGGTTACAAAGTGCCCGGTAGTTGTTGTAGCTCGGTATTCCGTGGTCTCTAGCTCTCTGCACGTTGAGGGCAATCAGATCGATGCCAGAGAAGGGAATGCGACGGTCTTCGAATAGATGGTTGGTGACTTCTCCGGTGATGAACTGGTCGAGGGTTTCCATGGGGGTTGAGGCAAGACCACGAATTAGCTCATCTACCATCGGTGGGTGCTAGAAATAAGAATATTAAGATTAATTTATTGTTTATTTTAAAACATTGCCGAAACGCGCAGAATGTTGAACCTAAGCACAGAATGATATTTACTTTTCTGTTCTCTGAAAAATGCTTTCTTAATACGTTTGAGTTTTCCTATGTCCCATCCTAAGTTCCATTAGGGACCAACCATAGATATAATAAACAAGTAATTTGTATTTCTATGGGACCAACAAACATTTTTCAACGTAATGAAACATTTTTAAATCACTCAACTAACATGTTTAAATCATTATTTACCCTTCCCCTCCCCCTTGTCAGCAAAAGTAAGCCAACCCCCTCCAACCCCCCAATGCTTACGTAAACATTGGTAAATGCATTTTTCTTTTAATGTAATTATTCTGTTTTTTTATTGATTCATGAGATTCAATTCCCCTACTCGGTTCTAAGCGAGTACCTAAACGTATTCATTATTTGTGGGAATTCTCGAATATGCGTTTCGTTTTCAAGCATATACAATTTGTTGGTTGCCATATGAGTAAAAAAGTTAATAATTACTGCTGACGTAATCACCATTTAGACCCCCCACGCCCCATGTCATCAAAAATAAGGAAAGCATAGACCCCCCACCCCCTATAGTGCTTACGTAATACTTAAACGGGCCTATGGTCACGTCGTGACCATAGGCCCGACAGAATGACGCTTTGTGTGGAGCCTCTGGTGCCTCTAGTACTCTTTTTTTGACCCATTTCAAGTCTCAACGATCGAAGAAAGAATGAAGTAGATACTCACAGACATGAACATGTCAGGCCTGAAGAACCCGTCTCTGAGCAGAATCGGGGGCTCGACGGGCTGGAAGCTGGGCGACAAGCGCGGCAGGTGAGGGCGGAGCAGAGAGTGCCCGAAACGGAACGAGGCTGCCGCGAACTCTGTCACGATGGCGGGGTTGCAGGTCGGAGAGTACTCCTTGTAGTAGCCTGGAAGAGGGAATACATTTGCATTAAGTTAAGTGAACAGGGGGGTAACCATAAGCTCTTACAGTAAGGTTATTTGGAGTGTGTGTATGGGACAGTTGTATATGACCTGAATACATCTGTCCCTTACGCACACTAAAAATAAGCTTACTCTAAGAGCTTATGGTCACCTCTACGCGGGAAGTTTATGTATGAACATGAAGGTGTCTGTAAACAGTATTGGAAATAATCTGTAAAATGAGTGACACGGAAAAGAATAACGGTGAAAGGAGGAGCAAGGATATTATGATAAGGAATTAACTAATTTTAAGTGATTAAATTTTTACTTAATTTTTATTTTATTTTAGTATGATTATGTTGTTAACAAGCTCTTTAAGTAATGTATTGGTATGGAAGAGAGAGGTCCTCTAAACTTTTAGGTATATCCATAACTAAAAGAGGGCCTCTATAAATTTTATGTAAAACCTGTTGATTGTGAAATAAAATAATTTAATTTAAGAAAGGTACTGTGTGATGAGGAATAATCTGTTAAATGAAATAAGTATGGAAGTAGATGTTGACCACGAAAACCCTTGATTGCACAGACACACACTGCGGTATTGAAATGTTTCATATTAGATACATATGAATTGCCTATCGTTGTTTAAGGGTTACACTAGTCGAAAATTCTTCCATACAAACGTAGTCTGGCTTTTACTCCACTGTTTGACGATGTACGGTCAAAATAAAAAATTATATCAATTTGTCTCATCATTATCTAGCCCTGTATGGAAGTAAAAAAGTAAAAATAAAATTTACTTGAAAGTTATGAGCTTCGAAAGTTCCATATTTTAACACAAATTTTAACGCATCTTTGGGTGCAAATAAGTACCATAAGAAGAAGGAAAATTGAAAAACGGCCTCCATAAAGGGATAGATTAGTAGTTCAACAATGCAAATAATTTTATTTTGAACAGATACATTCAGTCGTTTTTTCATGATATCCAGACTCCCAAAGGTCTGTTTATAAAATTTCGCGCGCTCGTTTTCGTTCTAAATCATCATCCATTTTGCTACAAATTGGCAAAAGTGCTAATTCGTACGCGTACTAGCTTCTTACTGCTCATAACAGCATCTATCTATTCCGCACGTGTTGTCGGTTGATATAGCACGCATTTTAACCCCGCTCACAAAATAGTTCGTGCCGTCGACTAGTGTACCCTTAAGGCAAGGATTGGTTTGTCTACCACCTTAAACTTTTAAGTTGCCATGGTCTTTATGCGTGTGAGATTCATATCTGTAAGCGCAGATACAAAGTACAGCAGAAATCATACAATTTACTAAACAGAAAATATTTAGATCATACCTGAAGGCAGCAGCTTCAATCCATACAAGTTAACAGCATTCCAGGACAGCAGTCGAGGCAAGAACTCGTTGTAGATGATATGCGTGAAGGTGGCGGCCACGATGCGGCGAGTGTGCTCGAACAGCTGGTCGGCGTCCCAGTGCGGGTTCACTCCGCGCAGGCCCTCCACCACGCGGTTGTGCTCGCGCAGGAAGATCGTGTGGATGGCGGTCAGGCCTGGCTGCTCGGAGGCTCGGCCGTCACCTGGGGAGTGGGGGAAGGAAAGATGCGTCTATCAAGACGAGCACATGGTAACTCAACTTTGAGTTGAGCTTTGTATAAGAACCTTTGTAAAATCACTGTGTATTATTTGTTGTTTTTGATGTACAATAAAAAAATAAGAATAATAATAATACATGTCGAGGCTGTCATTGCGCGGTTTGATCAAGTGCCTGATACAGAAGGCAGTACTCCTTGATACGGCTCGCATTGTCCTCACAATGCGAGCCGTATCAAGAAGTACTGGTGGTTAGGTCTCCAGAGACAGGAACTTACTCAGGTTCCTGTCTCTGGAGCACTAACCACCGGTAGCTTGGACCCTGTTACCGATACCGGTGAGCTTCTATCTATTATATGTTTTATTTTAAGTTTTCTTTTTTAGGGTTCCGTAGCCACATGACAAAAACGGAACCCTTATGGATTCGTCATGTCTATCTGTCTGTCTGTCTGTCCGTTCGTACGTCACAGCCACTTTTTTTCGAAACTATAAGAACTATGCTGTTGAAACTTAGTAAGTAGATGTATTCTACGAACCGCATTAAGATTTTCACACAAAAATTAAAATAATAAAATTTTCATACTTAGAACTGAAACTAAAAATGTTTTTTTTCATCAAACCCATACGTGTATACGGGTATCTATGAATAGGTCTTCAAAATTGATATTGAGGTTTCTAATATAATTTTTTTCTAAACTGAATAGTTTGTGCGTACCCTGTAACTTCTAAAATAAGAGAATGATAAAACTAAAAAAAATATATGACGTACATTACCATGTAAACTTCCACCGAAAATTGGTTTGAACGAGATCTAGTAAGTAGTTTTTATTTAATACGTCATAAATCGTAAACCGCAATTTACCAAGTACGGAACCCTTCGTGCGCGAGTCCGTTTAGCACTTGACCGGTTTTTTAAATATTTAAAAATGTATTAAATAAAAATGTAGTAGATAAATAAAGGACATAATAATGGCTTATTGCTGTCCCACTGCAGGACTGGAAAAAGGCCTATTTTTTAGAGAAAGCTTATGCTTGCTCAAGGTGGGAGTCGGGGCATTGCAAAGAGTTTTAAATCAGGCAGGTCTGCTTGGTTGCATTAAAAACATCTCGGAATTAGATTGGTCCCACTTTTGTGTCGCAGGTCCCAAGCTTATCTGACTAGATTGGATCGCTAACAATGTAGTTAGCAAGGGTCCCGAACAAAGGAAACCTATACATGTACTGGTATTATTATTATGTCTTCTAAGCTAAGCCCTATCTTGAATCAATTCACATCACATCACACATCATCAGCCTATTAATGTTCCCACTGCTGGGACACAGGCCTCCTCTCTGTGAGAGGGAATGGGCCGTAATCCACCACGCGGGCCCAGTGCGGGTTGGTGGATGTCACATGTCTTCGAATTTTTGGCTCTAGGACATGCCGGTTTCCTCACGATGTTTTCCTTCACCGTTTTTGAGAGCAGTGGTGATGAAATAATTTACACAAAGTAAAGCGCCTGCCTGGGTTCGAACCCACGACCTACAACTTGTAAGTAGCGGCCGATACCACTGGGCTGCCACTGCAATTCATGTTGCATGAATTGGTTTGTTTTGGTTCACACACTCACCAGCAATAAAACAGAATCCACTAGCCGCCTTGCACTCAGGATGGCTGTCACTCCTGGGCAGCAGTTCTCTTCCGTTGATAGGGTTGGTGGTAGCGTTCAGTCTCCCGTTGAAGCCGCGCAGTTTGCGGACGATGCAAGGGTTCTCTCCATAGATGACTGAGGCGTCGATGAAGGCTGTGTTCTGGTTTACCTGTTCACGGGGCCCTGAAAGAGGAGATTTGGATTAGTTAAATATTCTGCGTTAATTAGTTGCAGATTAAATATTATTATAATCCTTATAACGCGCTCCGTTAATGTACTAGTAATACATTTTCATAAAAAGGTACATAAGTATTGGTGGACGGCCAATTAATCTATATCTATACTAATTATAATTATATAATAATCTATACTTAATATTATAAAGAGGAAATATTTTTTTGTTTGTTTGTTTGTTTGTACCGAATAGGCTCCGAAACTACTGGACCGATTTGAAAAATTCTTTCACCAATAGAAAGCTATATTATTCCTGAGTGACATAGGCTATTTTTTATCCCGAAAACGGGTCATGTAGGGTGGTCCACGGGAGCGAAGCCGCGGGCAACAGCTAGTCTATTTATATATAAGTCAATTGCCGAATGTATGTAAGCGCACCTGTTCTGAATGGCTGCACCTATTAGGCTAATTCTTTTTTTGTTGTGTTTGTAATAGACAGGACAAAGCTTGAATAAAATAAATTGCACGAAGCCGAGACATGTCGCTAGTTGCCAATAACATACGAATGGCTCAACTTTCTTAGAAAGTTATTGGCAATTACTACTAAACTATCAAAGTTGCTTTAAATTGGACTAGGTGTCAAAAACTTCCCGTGTTTCTGGCTCAAGCAACTGAAGGAACACGGGTGGGTTTTAGTCTGTAAAAGTCTGACACGCCCTCGCGCTTCACCCAGAGTGGGAGAAGTCATTGGTGATTACCCAAACAAAAAAAAAATTGTGTCAAAAACTTCAATCCAAAAACGAATCATAAGGAGCTAACATTATTGAACCTTTAAAAAGAATTGACAGAAATATCTACATGATAAAATCATTTATCTCTTTGACTTGAACGCAAATTACTGTACAAACGTTTTCTTAATGTCCTTCGGCAAACTTCGTGTTTCGTCGGATTTCTATCAGTTGCCCTGTACACTTGGTGCAGAACGGACACTCTCAATAAACTGGGCAGTATATAGAGTTATTAATACTCATTTAACATAGTGTAATTTATTTGAAAAATTAGAGAAAAGCTGCTGTTATTACAGCTCTATATATTTCACACGGAAATCAAAACAAAACAGCAATAATCTAATAATAAATTTAGTAATTGATGGACATGGAAATGAGCATTCGTTTGTATTTGGCAATGCGATAAATAAATAAATAAAATAAATAAATGCGATGATTGCCGAGAGACATTAAGATAATAGTTGCACCTACTCTACTTGTGTGTTGGAACCTGGTAATTAGCAATTTGCCTTAAAATAATTTCTAAGTTTGTTTTTAGTCTGTAAGCTCTGTAAAATAAAATAAACTCTACTTACCAAGTTGCTGCTGTCCAGGCAAACTCCTCATGAAGGGGAAGCAAAGCCTCTCTCCAGACGTAACGTTCACTTCTGGGTAGTAATGATCACCACGTGGTACAGGGAACGGATTGCACTCAGGATGTACCGTACGCGGAGAGTCGCAGGAACGACAGTCGGGGATCGACTCGTGGAAACCTGGGCGGAATTAGAAAATAAATAAAAAAACAGGCCAAGTGCGAGTCGGACTCGCGCATGAAGGGTTCCGTACCATTATCGTAAAACACTGCAAAAATATCACGTTTGTTGTATGGGGGGCTCCCATACAACAAACGTGATTTTTTGCAGTGTTTAATTTATTTTATTTTAATTTAATAATTATTATTTTTTGAAGTGAATATATAATAAAACATTCTTTGAATATGTCAAGCGTCTACCTGTTGCCTTTATTAATATTGAGCAAAAAACGGCCAAAAAATCACGTTTGTTGTATGGGTCTCCCCCTTAAATATTTATTTTATACTGTTTTTAGTATTTGTTGTTATAGCGGAAACAGAAATACATCATCGGTAAAAATTTCATCTGTCTAGCTATCACGGTTCATGAGATACAGCCTGGTGACAGACAGACAGACAGACAGATAGACAGACAGATAGATAGACAGACAGACAGACAGACGGATCGCCAAGTCTTAGTAATAGGGTCCCGTTTATACCCTTTGGGTAGGGAACCCTAAAAAAGATCAACTAAGTTACCTTTATGAATGGGTGTCATGGTAAGTTCGTGGTCCAAGAACTGCGCGAACTGCATCGTCATAAGCGTGTAGCGAGTATGCAGGTTCGATATATCCGGGTGAATTACTGTGGACACCACTCGAGGTGACGGTAGAGGCGTGCCTGTCACTGAGTTGATGCGGGGGCGGCTGACACCTGGAAAATAGAAGGTTTTGTTTAGTGGAAGGAATGGTATAATGTATTTTACAGCCCAACTGGGTTTTTCTTGGCGCCCAAATGGGACTTTCTTTGGCGCCCAAATGGGACTATTATTGGCGCCCAAATGGGACTACTATTGGCGCCCAATTGGGACTACCCTTGTCACCCAAATGGGACTGACTATTCTTAGTTCCCAATTGGGATTACTTTTGGCGACCAATTGGGATTGATCTTGCGTCCCAAATAGCCACCAAATGGCACTATTAATGGCGCCCAAATGGGACTCTCTTGTCTTCACTAAAGAAGACAAGAGTAGTCCTATGTGGGTGCCTCAAGTTTGAGTTTGACCAAGTTTTGCGATTACGATAAGTGTAGACTTTTTATTTAACAAATGTTAATAGACTCATATTGTTACTTCACACTAATATTTTTTGTGAGTGTGTATGTTTGTTACTTTTTCACCCTCAAACGGCTGACCGGATCAAGATGCAATTTGGCAAAGTGATAGATAGCTCGGAATAGCACATATAATATTTTTATCCCGGGAAAATGTTCCCTCGGGATAATTTTCGACATTCACGCGGGCGAAGCGACAGGCAAAAAAATTCATAATGCTCACCATCTTCATAAACAGGAGGCAGCAATCTGGCGAAGGTTGTCAAACTCTTGCCCAAGTTAGGATTCCTCAAGTTATTACAGAATCCAGTGTAAGTTCTGAAGGGATTGTCAGGTTCACAAGTGCCTTTGTCATCGCACTGAGGTTCAATGATTGGTCCAGAATTGTCGTTGCCAAGAAAACCACTGATGTCGACCGATTGTAATGAGTCTACGAAGTCTGAGGTACCAAAACCAAGGGAGTCGTCGAAGACCTGACGTTTGCGACGGTGCCTGAAAATGGAGATTTTATCAGAATACTGAATAAGTGGATGAAAAGCAATTCCTAGATGACCCGAATGACAAGAGTCAGTCAGATTTTGTTTTTAAGACGAAATTCAAAATTCTTAGATAAAGATACATAGAGTATAAGATATTGGATGTGTATGTGGATGTGTGTTTGTTATTTTGTTACTCAATCACGCCAGAACGGCAGAACAGATCTGGATGAAATTTGGCAAAGAGATGGATTATAGTCTGGAATAGCACATAGGCTACTTTTTATCCCGGTATAATGTTCCCTTGGGATGATAAAACACTTTTCACGCGGTCGAATCCGCTGGCAGAAGCTGGTATTCAAACTAGCTTTGTGGCTTCATCCAGATCCTAACAAACATGCATCAATCCATTCATCCAAATTTTTGCATTTATAATATTGACTAGCTTCTGCCAGCGGCTTCGCCCGCGTGAATGTCGAAAATTATCCCAAGGGAACATAATCCCGGGATAAAAAGTATCCTATGTGCTATTCCAGACTATAATCTATCTCTGTGCCAAATTTCATCCAGATCCGTTCAGTAGTTTTTGCGTGAAAGAGTAACCAACATACATCCTCACAAACTATTAATTACTAACGCATTTATAATATTAAACATAATAATTAATATTATAGTAGGATAAAATAGATAAAGATACACGGTATCGGTATCGGTCAATATGGCGACGCTTGGGGGAGGCCTATGTCCAGCAGTGGACGTCTTTCGGCTGATATGATGATGATGACATGGTATCTTCTTTAGATATATAACTACTTTTCAAAATATTTGTTGATCCTTACCCGCTGTTGATAGAGTTTATAAGTTCGTTGGTGGCGAATTCCAAGAAGAGAGATGTGTTGGCGAGTTTCAGAGCATATTTGTTGGCCTTTGAGAAGGACGCAGCTGTACCCACTGGAGACTTGGGATCGGCTCCACCACCTGCAATACAAATAGAATCACATCTTAGTCTAGGAAATTCTTACACACAAATAACATATAATGAGGCTTTTTCATACTGTTGCGCGAGATAATGTTATAAAATCTTTCTGATAGTGTGAAACACTGCTAAAAATTAACATCAAGCAAAGAAAAAGGGCCAGACCACCAGCTTCTTGGTAGACCACCGTCGAGAGAGACCTGAGGAAGCAAAATTTATCACCCTCGACATTCCAGCAGCCCAATTGCGAAAGGAACCTTCCCAAAAACGACTTTACGTATTGCATATTATACTCTGAAAAGGAAAGGTTATGCTCCTTTCCATTACCAATATTTTGACATAGAATTGATTGTAAAGAATGAACGAAAGTGGAAGAATCGAGATAAAACTTCACTATTGGTATTGTGTAATGCAATTATGTCCTAATGATTTGGAAATAAATCGCGAGTTTGATGAAACATAACGCAGTAGATGAACTTCAACTCAAAGGAGGATGTTTGTACTCTTTCCAAATTAGTTTCACAATACCGAAAAAGTTGAAAGAAATGTTTCTAATTCTTTGAAGGAATCGACTTGTTTGCTTTGCAGAATTCACTTACGCAATTAGGCTGCAGGACAGTCCATCCTGCAAGGAGGCCCGATCCCAAATAAATTGAGAATGGGGGCGGAAGAAGAAGAAGAGTGTGATCTATTTTTATATTAGCTGATGTTGTGTATGGTAAGCCTAAAAAACGACAGGTCTAGTCAATACATTTAGTTACCTACCTAATTGAAAAAGTTAATTAAAAATACTATACATATGGTTCTGGTTATGGTGAGCCAGCTCGCGAATACGTATCCTCCGACTGCACATGATTTTCTTCATGTTTGCGGCCTTTTTGTTTGCTTTTTAAACGGTCGGGTTTTTCGATTTTTTAAATTAACTTGTTTTATTTATAACTTTTTAGTAATATTTTTTTAACATTTTGGTACATTTAAACATATAAGTGATACATAGTTTTGTTATCACCTCTTAAAAGCCTTTATTTTGATACCCCACACGATGGGTTTGGCAGAAAAAATAAAAAAATCTCCCACAATATGGCGCCCAAAATCCGTCATTTTTCTTTTTTCCAATTTTTATACAGCCAGTGACACTCGCAAAGTAAAGACAAATCGATTGACGTAAGAATCATCAAAATCGGCCAACGCGTTTGGTCTCTAGAACGCCACATAGAAACAAAAATAGATACATACATACATAGACTGATAATCACATTACCCTCCTTCGGCAGTCGGGTAAAAAGGATTTCAGAAGCCGGTGTGGCTCTTACCCAAAGCGGTTCTACTGCACCTACATTATAAGTAGCATTCTTATCAAAAGGTTGTTGTACAACTTACGGGACTCCCACAGCATGTACTCGAGTTTCTTCCTGTCAGCCATCTCCTGCTTGGCCTTCTCCAGCGCGGTGGCCAGCATGTCCTGCGACAGGCGCTCGGCGGCCTGCGCGCCGCTCTCGTCCCTCCACGCAGAAAGTTCCAGGCGGTTGTGTTGTGAGCAGTGTTGGGCAGCATTCCTGGATTAGACGATGCAATTTTTATTCATTTTGATAAATTTGTAAGTGTGTTAAAAAAAAGGTTAATTAAAAAAATCAAAAAACCCGACTGCTTAAGAAGCGAACTAAAAAGAAGTAAACAAGAAGAAAATCATGCTGTGCAGTCGGAGGATACATATTCGCGAGCTGGCGGACCAAAACCAGATATATCCTCCGACTGCACAGCATGATTTTCTTATTTTCTTCTTGTTAACGTCATTTTAGTTCGCTTCTTAAGCAGTCGGGCTTTTGTTTTTTTTAATTGACTTTTTTTTTTTTTTTAACTTTTTACTTATTATTTTCTTCGAATTTGGTACATATAAACATATAAGTGTTATATATATTTTTGAAATTGCCTTGTAAAACCCTATATATTAATACCCCACACGATGGGATAAGAAGAAAAACAAAATTGGGCCCCCACAATATGGCGCGCAAAATCCGCCATTTTTCTATTTAACATTTTAATGTAGCCAGTGACACTCGCAGGGTTCAGACGAATCGATTGACGTAAGAATCATCAAAATCGGCCAACGCGTTTCGTCTCTGGAACGCCACATAGGTACAAACATACATACATAGACTGATAAACACATTACCCTCCTTCGGCAGTCGGGTAAAAAAATTAAACGTCCTCACATCAGTAGTAAAACTTGAACTATAAAAACTTATGATACAAAACCAAGACGCGTCAATGATGCAAGGACGGTGACACCAAACAAGATCATATCAACTACCCTCTTTTGTTTACTCTCTCTCTCTATCATTCAAAGGTTTGCTGGTAGAAAACTCTACTTTGAGTTAAACTTGCGTTGGTACATAAACTTTATTTTCACCTTGTATTACATGTTGTTTTGTGTGCAAAATAATTAAGATCTATCGATCAAAGTGAACCAGTATCTATTCTAATGGCGTCAGTGTGGAAAGGTTTGGCTCATTACCAGAATCAGGGGCGGGCTTAACCGCTGCGAGGCTCCGGGCGGGCGGCAGATATTTGCGAGGCCCTTGTCCTTTTTACAATGTATGAGATGAAGGGATGATATACGAGAAATGGAACACTTGGCACTTATTATTATTAATGCTTTACTATCTATTAGAGTCAGGGTTTCTTCATAGAAAACGATCTTCTGAATAAAATATACTTTTATTAGAACACTATTCAGTCCCAAAAAGAAGACCTGTCTTTTACAATGACACAATCATAGATGAAACAAAATAAAATAAACCAGCGTTCTAAAATTGAATATCTACTGAACTAAGAACGGACAGTGTTGTTGACCTCAGATAAAATAAAGTTATTTTTTTAATATTTTTCTAACACTATGAAATACTTAAACGACTAACTTTTATTTTGTTGTTACGGATAACAGTTTGCTAAGGATAAAATTGTAAGCGTTTTGGGTTGTAGCGCGAGGCCCCTGCAAAAGCGAGGCCCCGGGCGATTGCCCTGTTCGCCACTCCCTAAGGCCGCCACCAGAATACATAATAGTTCTTTCTTGGTGATTGTCTGTTTATTGTATCTGCTTCGCGAAAAACTGTAATGAATACTTACAAATAGGGGTCCTCCCTCACAAAGGCTTTAGGCTGGATGTTGGTCAAAGCATCTTGAGCGGCGCAAAGGGTTCCCGCGAGGGAAACTTTTCTGATGGCTCCGAGCTGGTCGGGCAACAGTGACGATGGAGGCAGGTCGTTTTCATACCAAAATCTGAAATGCAAAATATATTGTTATAAAAGGAGAAAGAGCAAAAGGAACTAACCCAAAAACAAGTTTAAGACAAAAATTGTAGTTCTAAAAACTAAAAAACACGCTTTAATCGTAAATTGAACTAAAAAGTCTCTAATCCTGAAGATCCTGGTAAGGATACTGGCACAAACTATTTAAATTATTGCATTGTCATCGGTCATTGAAAGTGTGCAAAGTTTCAAATCAATCCGACGTTTTTAAGGGGGTGAAAATCACGTTCAAAGATTCTGTTACATAGATAAATACATACTAAGCTAATAAAAGCGTGTTAAAATAGTAGTTTATGCAACTAACGTATAATAGGGGTTATTAAAACACGAGCGTAGGTTTATCACATGAGGCGAAGCCGAATGTGATAATAATATTACGCGAGTGTTTTAATACCTAATTATAAGCCATTGCATACACTACTTTATCTTCACTCATAAAGTTGCAATAAAACAAAGTGGAAACGGAGAAAATATTTGGTATGGCAGGCAATTTAGATTCTCATTGCACATGACTACGCAGCGCGCGCCTCCTTAGACAATGACAGTACTTCAATGAGCCCATAAGCGTCAATAAAATAAAAAGTAAAAGTGTGCTATAAAAATTAAAAAGTTATTTTATGATGCAGTTGTTTAAAAATCGAAGGAAAATGTTGCATTGTAATGTTTTTTTTTTTAATTTTACCAATCCACGAATACTCGTATAAAGTACGTGTTTATACAGTATTTTTTTAATTCATATTTGGAACATTACGTTGTGAGTGTAGATAAAGATAATTTCGTTTTAAGCATTGCTTAGCGTGGGCTCACACCAAGGTTATGACGTTAGTTGCTATCTTTGTATTTGTATACGCAGTCTGGCCATTCAGTAAGTCAGTCCAATTTGTTAAATGAATGTAACATTACTTCTTACAAAAAAGAATTGAGGTCAAAATATGGTAGTTTACCTGTCACTCTTCTTCAAGTTAGCGAACTGCATTGCCAAAACACACGCAATAGTAGATCCGACAACAGCACCGGATGCTGGCTTCTCCATAGCTCCTCCGATCATAAGCTCCACATCATCTGCACTCCTAAAATTGGAAAAGAAATCCATATTAATATTATAAAGAGTTAAAGTTTGTGAATTGTGAGTTTGTGACATTGTATGGGTAATCTCTAGATCTACTGAACCGATTTTAATATTCTTACACCAGTAGAAAGCTACATTATTCCTGAGTGTCATAGGCTATAAAATATAAAAAAAATAGAGATCTTTATGAAAATTGCAATAATGTAACCCAAAGTAGCAAAATGTTGCACATAAAATTCATTCATTGACTTGCGCTGAGAAAAGTGTTGATGATACATAAAAAATATGTACTACATGATTAGGTAGGGTAGGGTAGCATATGTAGGGTTGGGAAGGTAGGGTAGGGTAGGTAGGGTAGGGTAGGTAATGTAAGGTAGGTAGGGTTGGGTAGGTAGGGTAGGATAGGTAGGGTTGGGGAGGTAGGGTAGGGTGGGTAGGGTAGGGTAAGGTGGGGTAGGAAGGGTAGGTAGAGTAGAATAGGAAGGGTAGCTGGTTAGGGTAGGTATGGTAGGTAGGTAGCCAATTGACGGGAGCGAAGCCCCGGGGGCCAGCTAGTTGTTTTGCAAATTGACACTGGTAGTAGTACTCTTTGGGACGGGGTTAAATACGACTAAATGTATTGATTTTACGCTTATATCTATACTAATAAAATAAAGCTGAAGAGTTTGTTGGACGCTCTAATCTCAGGAACTACTGGTTGGGATTAAAAAGTTATTTTTGTGATGATAGTCCATTTATCGAGGAAGGTTATAGGCTTTATAACATCACGCTACGACCAATAGAAGCGGAGCATAAATGAAAAATGTTGCAAAGACGGGAAATATTATTCCTTTTTGAGAGCTTCCGTTGCGTACGCTGCGTAAATGTTTAAAGTTACGTAACCAGTTGACGGGAGCGAAGCCGCGGGGGACAGCTATATTCTCTAAGAAGTACCCTACATCTCCCTCCTACATTTTACTAGTTATGGTTCCGTAGTGACATAACTAAGAGTTATGGAGAAACACAACGGATAAAATGTGACCATGACGCAAGGGATAAAATATTGTAAAGGGCATCTAAGACCATAATGATTGGATCGAGTATCTTATAGGGTCTATCAACACATTTGTAGATACAAGAATCACAAGAACGACAAAGATTTTTATATTCAAAGCTCACCTGTACATATCAGCCATCATCTCCTGTTGCTTCCTATCGAAGCCCATCTGGCTGAAGTCTCCGAAGGACTTGATGGTGGACATAGGCTCACACATGCGCAGAGCCCTGAGGTATGAAGACACTCCATGATCGCGAGACCTGTTCAGGTCCCATTGAGCGGACGCGGGGAAATGGGAGACGTGTTGGGCGCTGGTACGTACTAGATGTTCTAGGGTGGTTGTGGTGTTAATCTGGAAGTAAAGGGAAGAGAAGGTGAACATCTGCTAAATCATTGGTATATTAATACTCTGGTCAGTCAGGTCAGGCCACACTTATGGGAAGCCTACAAGTACAAATAACATCGCTGTTGATGTATCATCATCTGCCTAGCCTTTTCCCAACTATAGTTGCTGTTCTATATAATCAAAACCCTTTGTGTTTGATTTGAGTTTTTGTGCTAAGAAGTTTTTATTCTGTAACTTCAGGAGGTGTCTGGTTGGGGCTGATTGCCTGGCTGAGGCTATCTGCTCGAGGCAGGCCGTCGCAGAGTGGAGTTGGCTGGCTACGCGACGGTCCAGGAGACAGGCTTTCTGATCCTTCTGTTTTTTTATTATTTTTTATTTTTTGTTCTTCCACCCTCAACTTTAAATTAATTGGGAAATTTTGTACGAAGAAAAGTTGACCAGCCAACTGCAACCAGCGACCCTTTTAATTTATTAACTTTTTGTGACGTGTTCAAGGGTTACACTTAATAAACATCTATCTCAGTATTTGGTGCTTTATTGTTCCCAAGAAGAAATCACGTTACATTGGCACGTTACATATTGGGGTCGGCTTCCAGTCTTACCGGGTTCAGCTGACTACCTGTAACGACTGTCAAAGATCTTCAAATGACAGCCGGGACCAACGGCCTATCGTGCTTTCCGAGGCACGGAGGAAACTCGGTATGTTGAAATGGTCACCCATCCAAGGACCGACATCGTCAAGCGTTGCTTAACCTTGAAGATCGACCCGTGCGGCTGTTATTATTAAGCCACGAGCTCCTCCTCCGAGCTGTTGATGTATAGGATCTAATATATACATTTTATTTCCAGTCCGTGCTGTTTGTAATTCTGGATGATAAACCAACACCTCAAAAACATATCTTAGAATAGTATAAAACATAGGCAGTGTCTGTTTCTTCGCTTATATCTTCTAAATCACTCAACGGATTATAATCCGGTTTTCACTAATAGGAAGAACGATGCAAGAGGAAGGTTTATGTAAATAATTTGCTCGTGCGATAACTCGTGCGATAACTCGGGCGGGATACTAGTAATATTATAAATCATATGTTAATCATTCTGTCTACTTACCAGTTTCTCATTCATCATAGCATGGAAAATGGGTGAAACGGCGACGAGTTCAGAGTAGACACCCGCGCGGTTGTTGCTGGAGTATCCGCGCCAGAAGCCGAGCGATGTCAACTTAAGTTCTGCTTTAGCCATACCGACCTGGAATAAATATTCTAATATAGATATATCCTGCTAGGAAAAACAAGATCGCTTGTTGTTGTTGTATCATTAGAAGCTAAGCCAAATGATCTTTCTCTATAAAATTATTGTTTAACTCTGGGATCGACCTATGCTATTCAAGCACAGCTTCATGGCAATATGGAAAATACAAAGATGGTTCTCTTCGCCGTAGTACTGAAGGGAAGTTAGGTTTAAGGAGTCCTAGTTTGAAGTATTGATAAATGTAATAAAGTAGAAAATGCAAAAGTTTAATTTGGATAAAATATGGTTCGAACTCTGCTTACCTCTCCCAAAAGAACAGGCAAGAACTCATTGTAGGTGATGTGTTGTATGATGGCCGCTACAGCGCGCCTGGTCTCCAAGTAAAGAGTGGTGTCATCCCAGAACGGGTTCAAGGAGTAAAGCTCTCCAGCGATACGGTTGTGTTCCGATAGCAGAGTTTTGTATAGGGGTGCGGTGGGTGAGCCGTCTTTGCATCTAGAAAAAAAAAAACAAAATGATAGATACATACCTAAACACTGGCTATTACCCACGGGGGTAGGCAGAAACTACAGAACGCCACTGCTAGATAATATTCTATTTTATTTTTATCGATCAGAAAATAGGAGGTTTCAAATAAACTGCCGAGCAATGAAAAAGTTCCACCCACAAAATGCCGACAAACACCTTAATTAATTTTTTTCACATTTAATTTAAAATTAGAACACAATATTTACGTTTTTTGTTGGTAATATTCTGATGTGCTGTTAAATGTACTTCAATATTGCAGACGGCGTCATTAAGCTAGCCTATCCCGTTTAGGAGTAATTTGGTGCTATGTCACTGGAACTGTTTCATTGCTCGAGAGTGTATTATGAATAGGCTTCTAAGCAGATTCAGAGGTTGCAACGATTTAAGGTTGTTGCCTTTTTCACTTTAAAAATTCAACAACATGAATATAAGGTGTCAGCAAGTTTTTGTGCAAACGAGCATGTGTCAGCTTGCAAAATTTTAACCCTTTTCTGCGACCGTTTTGCATATTACAACCATTTCGGTCTTGGTATAACCAATTAACTGAATTTTACATTATACATTGTTATTTCCGATTGGTAGGTCTAAACTGTTACGAACTTCCTCTTCTTATTTAGCATGTAAATTTAGTTTTACATAAGTGCTTTTTACGACTGCAAAAACCGCAATGTCTGAGTGTTCATCTGTTTCCTGACAGGCGGCCTTCCCACAATCATTTCAATCAGCAGAATTAGATGCACTTCACCTCTCACGCACCCATCGTCAATAGATGCCAATGCAAATATGTAAAAAGATTGAAATCTCTATGTGGGAATGCAAATCATCTCAAGGTTAGTTTGTCGGCACTATTTACATACAATCCATTTTATGACGACACCTAGGAATTCTGTCTTTGTTTTGTCGGCAGATGCTCGCTTTGACAGAATTTTATTGGAAAGAATGAAAGGCTTTTTGCTTTTGAAGTTGAGATCTTTTGAAATGTTTGTCGGTGTCTTTTCATGAAATTTAAACGTTTCGAAATGATTTTGCAACTACCTCCTTCAGTGAATTCCTTAACAATATTGTTCGTTTACGATCGATATTATCAGTTTAATAGTACAAGTTTACACAACAAGTTTTTATATTTTAAATAGTTTTGCATAAAAATTATGACAGTGGGTTGATATTCTTTATTTATATACACAGCTGCTACGTTGTGGCTGTTTAGAAGCTTACATAATTCTTCAATAATATTATCGAATCCATCTTTGGCTGTCTAAAAATTAGATGCAAACAACTTTCTTATTATGCGAGTGTGTCAGCTGCTTTTTAGGGTTCCGTACCCAAAGGGTAAAAACGGGATCCTATTACTAAGACTCCGCGGTCCGTCTGTATGCCTGTCTGTCTGTCCGTCTGTCACCAGACTGTATCTCATGAACCGTGATATCTAGACAGTTGAAATTTTCACAGATGATGTATTAGGTAAGAAATATTAAAAACAGAATAAAATAAATATTTAAGAGGAGCTCAAATACAACAAACGTGTTTTTTTTGCTGTCTTTACGAAAATGGTACGGAGCCCTTGGTGCACGAGTCCGACTCGCACTTGGCCGGTTTTTTTTCTTCTACAAATTGGTGTCACGACATCCTTTAAAACGAGCTGTAGAGTAGGTTATTTATTATGTAGTCGAAAACATATTTTTTGTCACTTTGGTCAGTGGTGATTTAAACAAAAAGCGGTTGCATGCCAAACAAAATCATATATTCTTTGAAGTGTTCTCAAAAAAAGAATTGAGTATACCTACGCTCAAAAATTATATTGTTTTGTCACTTTCTATAACTCTGATGAATAGGGTAACTAGGAGAGAACTGTTCCCAGTCGTGTATGGTATTTGATTGATAGACGCGTTTTCATTGACATAAAAGTGAAACTGATAAACAGTCGCCATGTTCACTTACGAATGCATACTCTGTCTTAACACGGATACGGTTGTACACCCAATACCAAAGACAATGACTTACTATCAAGTCAATTGAACACTACAAAACTATGGGAATAGTTCACACATTAGGCACTGTTTCTATAATATCTATGATCGGTATTGTATGGGAATGGATTCAATGATGCAATCTAATTATCTGCTGGCTTGTTTTCTTCCGTGTTTGTACTCACAGTTTGTATTGAAGGATCTATTTGAATAAATTGGTATTCATAGTAGATAAATCTTCGTTTAAAATAAATTATAGGTATTGTTTATTTACTGCTAAGTAGTGCGTGAAAAATCTGAGCGGCATTCGATTTGCTAGACAATACTTACACAGAATTACAAAATCTAGGAAGCGAACCCACATTTCATCGTCTATAGATTCTTTCAGAGTAAAATAAGTAGACAAGAGACTACAGAAAAACCAGAGGAAGAATTTTTGGTACTTAAGAGTTTTGTGGAACTTACTTGCGACATGAGTCCAGGTCAATTTTGCCAGCATCGTAGAGCCTTAGAGAACGGAGCTCCTTCTCGGAACTGCCGTACAATGCGGAACCATCCAGGAATGATGTAGCCATGTTCATCTGATCGCGGTGTTCTATTGATATAATCAGAAAACTTAGCATGATGTGTATGAAAATATCCCGTTAAAATATTGGACTTCTGCAGATCCATAATTGGCAACGGATATTTTGAGTAGAAATGGAATTAACTAGAAACTTAAGAGAACAAAACCGTCATTCTAAAGCGACGGCATTGTCCTCTTAAGCTTCAGTATTAACAGTGCCTTATAGCAAAAAAACTAAGACATATTAAAACAAGCTTTAAATACTTTTTGTTGTATTTTTTAAACTTGATATACAAGACAGTTCAACATTGCTGTCCCACATAAAGAGTTAATGAACTAGGAACAAAAATCGAGATAGGCCGCTCGAGTAGCCTTGAACGGAGCCTTATTTCCTCAAGCAATTCGACTGGCCAACTAGTCGACATTTTTACCGCATGTAAGATTATGTCAACCGACGTTACAAAATTTAGACAAGAAACGTTCACTGGTTGACTGAAACCTGTTGGGTTGTCTGTCAGAATACTTCCTAGTGAAGTGCAACATTTCAAACAAGCCGTGAGTCCACCGCTGCGGAACGATTGCTACGAAATTCTGATGGCTATGAATATTCATAAAATAACATACTATTACGATATTTTATGACACGTGACGTCGACTTTCAACTCTAAATATTAGTATATATTCGTCATAGTATATTTCGTGAATAACATCAAGCTTCAACAGCCAAGTAATGCTGTCCTCGTGTTGATTAAATTATAAACAGGCTCTAAAATAGATGGATTATTAATAAATAGCTGCTATTGACATTCTACGAGCTATTAGCATCTATATCGGTACGCATCTGTTATTTAGATAAATAACATAATAATTTGCATTTTTGCACGTGATGAATAAGGTGTGTATTAGATAGATAGGTAGATGTCTAGGTAGATGTTGATACATACCAAAACCACACGAGTCGATGTTCCTTGTTGGCGCAGAACGAACATACTCGCATGTAGCTCCTTTGCAGTCCTGCAATAACGGAAAATTATTTATGTAGTATTTATAAATCGTTTTGTATATGAGGTCCAATATCCAAAATGGAATTTCACAGTAGCTGCACGGGGTTGTGACCGGTTGATGGCAACAAGCTTGTCCCCTATTACACTATGACCCCATAAAACCCATCCGCAAATACAGGCGTGTGTCGTGACGTTATGTTGTCAGTATTTATTTATTGATTAATGAAATAATAATTAAATAAAAAAAACCGCCGACACAAAAACTTATAAAACAAAAAATAAGCCTCGTACTCGCCTCGGGGAACCACCAACATTTACAGCAGTTTATTTTATTTACTTAGCGGTTTGCCGACACGAGTACGATGTTTTTTTTTTGCTTTTTGTAGATTATTGTGTCGGGGGTTTTTTAAATGTAAATTTAATTTTTATTTCATGCTTTTTAAACCACTTATAATATCATCATCATCATCATATCAGCCGAAAGACGTCCACTGCTGGACATAGGCCTCCCCCAAGCGTCGCCACATTGACCGGTCCCGTGCGTCTCGCTTATCTAATATATATATCTTATCTTATCTTGTCTCTCACTTATAATATACCAAGTAGTAATTATGACACGATATCTTGCGAAAAAACCCAGATTCAAAGAGTAAAATTCGGCTAACTTTTGAACGGTTGCTTAAACGCTTGATTTTAATCAAACATAGCTAAGAACACTCTCCACTAAGTCACCTATTTTTTATTTATTTTCTTTTCTCGCGACATAGTCACCTTGCAAACAAAAAAAACTAAATCAAAATCGATTCATCCGTTTAGGAGCTAGGATGCCACAGACAGACACACAGCAACACACGTCAAACTTATAACACCCCTCTTTTTCCGTGGGGTTAAAGATGCCTGTTTCAACAGAGTACTGTCCGCCTTGATTTTTTATTAAAACATAGTTCAGTCACGGAATCGACTATCTGCATACTTTGCATACAAAAAAAAATTGGTTTTGCAGAATAAGAAATCTTATTGTATCTCGAATAATATCATAACGAGGTAATGTTTGGGAATTGTGAGTTTGTGACGTTGTAGGGGGTAATCTTTGGATCTACTGAACCGATTTTGAAAATTCTTTCACCAGTATTCCTAAGTATACCATAGGCTAAAAATATTCTCAAAAAATTAGAGATCAATATGAAAATTGCAATAATGTATTGCAATTTTCATAAGTATCTACACCCAAAGTAGCAAAATGCAAAATATGGTAGGTAGAGTAGGTTAGGTGGGTAGGGTAAGTGGGTAGAGTAGGTATGGTAGGTAGGGTAGGTAGGTAACCAATTGA
This sequence comes from Anorthoa munda, assembly GCA_945859665.1. Lineage (NCBI taxonomy): Eukaryota > Metazoa > Arthropoda > Insecta > Lepidoptera > Noctuidae > Anorthoa > Anorthoa munda. The sequence continues at coordinate 2,802,016 of OX243913.1, forward strand.
CGGGAGCGAAGCCCTGGGGGTCAGCTAGTAATGTTATAAACCAGTTTAATACAATCTAAAAATCGTTTCGTTTACTACTTCAAATCACGTGTGAAATCGAGATACCTAATCGACAATAATGAATTACGTCTACTTTAATATCGTATTACGTATAGATCCAAAGCTTTAATTTTGTCACCTATACAATTAGTGTGATACATTCCATGTTACAATTTAGAGTGATTGGATTACGCGCGTCACAAAATATACTCAGTTTTAATTCAAACCGGTTAGATAACTATTGACTAGGTCAGTCTGTGATTATACTGATTATCCTGCAATGTTTGTTAATTAAAATACTAAGTTGAATGTTATTAAATTTGAATAGATACCGTGAATTAAGGCTCAGTAGCTGATTTTAAAATCAGAATCACGTCTAAACGGCTAGGCGCACTTTTTTGTAAAAAAATTATGTTACATAAGACCATTTTCTTAATAATTTGATCTAAGAAATTTTTAAGTTTTATTCGTATAACATAGCGTAATTAATTTGTAAAGTTTTGTCCAACACGGGCAAAAAAACGTCAATCGCAGCAAAACCGCTGCGCGTATTTCAATGAAATTGTCACCATCTCAAAGACAATTTAATTATCTAATCCGTGGCTTTTTTTTAAAGTCATAGAATATTATGGAAAGTACAAAAATATACTAAATTTTGGGTCGTGTGGGTGTGAAACGAGTGCGCGTTTTGTTCCCTCAAGGTTGTTGGCGACAGTCGTCATCTTAAATATAAGGGAATAAACTTCTTAGCAATGGTAGGTAGTGGCGAGCCTCAGCTAACTACCGGGTCCACAGGTGGCGGATAGTGGAATATTCCTATAGTATATAGGATAGCTGCGAATAAGGTTTTACCAAATAAGCAGTCCCGGACCAAGGCGGCAGGGTTACCAGGAGGTGTGTGGGATGCATGATGGCATATGCATCTCCAAGAAAAGCACACAAATATCCAATGACGACGCTGTGACGTGGCGAGTTAGCACCGCCATTAAATAAGTGCTTGGCCAAAGGGGAGGGTAGGGTCCTGGTAATGAGCTAACCCTGAGTATCAAGGTCCATAGGTCAATGCCGGAGTTGTGTTGTCAGGCAGGACAGTGCAAAAGAGTAGGCGGCGGATGAGACAAGCAATGTCCAACGGCGGCGCTCATAGTTCCAAGGGGGATTACTGCCTTGGCGTCAGGTGGCAACCGGCCGTAAAACCAAAGCCAATTCATATCTCCTTATCCAAATGAAAGTGCATGATAACAGGGTGAAGCTTGCCCTTAACTTGCCAACGACGAAATGCGGACGCGGTAGACCACCTGCCACTTGGTTGACGACGGTTGAAAAAGACCTGAAAGAAGTAAATTTGGACAACAGCACTGCCCAAGACCGTGCACAATGGAGAAAAAGGATAAGGAGGGCCGACTTGGGGTCGGCTTTGTGTAAATGGGATAAGGTCGCGACTGATGATGATGAAACTTCTTAGCAATAGGCTTAAAATATGGAGAAACGTTGTTTGAGTTCTAAATGGATTTCGAAGTTATTGAAGATGTAGTTGTTTTTGTAACGAATGAATAAATTGTAAGCCCTGCATATAGATTTTAATTAAGATTGAGCCAATGTATACCTGCAGAGCTCAAGCAGGAAAATGAACGTATGATCAAATCAACGTTAACTATGTTGCCTAACATACTGTTACTTCATTTTCTTTTAAGTAATGTTAGTTTTGATTTGAAGTTTTATACATTCGGTCATAGATTTTTTCAAGAAAATTTGTATGTTGTTTTTCAGCCAAGTACCGTAAAACACCCGGGTGAGGAATGCTTGGAACCCAAGTACCGTAAAACACCCGGGTGAGGAATGCTTGGAACCCAAGTACCGTAAAACACCCGGGTGAGGAATGCTTGGAACCCAAGTACCGTAAAACACTCGGGTGAGGAATGCTTGGAACCCAAGTACCGTAAAACACCCGGGTGAGGAATGCTTGGAACCGAAAGTATGGCAGAAGTAAGGGAAGACCTATATAACCAGCAGAGATGATTCCGGGCTCAAACTACGGTGATAATGACGAAATAAGCACATTAACAAAGGTAATACTTAATAGTAACAGACTTTCCTTTGGAACTTTTACCATGAGCATACTTTAACATGCACTTAAGAAGACATTTATTGCTGCCACAATGGTAAAAGATTATAAGAGCAACCGACAGCTTTGTCAAAACGTAATTTGCATGATTTGAATGCACAGATTAACGGGCAGTACCTAAATAGAGAAAGTTAAATCTCATCTGTGGTATCTTTTTGGATCAAACTATTTTAAAGTAGTAACATAACAACTCACGTTCCGTTGTTATCACACACTAAGTAATTAAAATCGTGTTCACGCTATTTCCGCTACGTATTAACTCGCTTAACGATATCATTAAATAAAAAAAACCGGTCAGTGCGAGTCGGACTCGCGCACGATGGGTTCCATACCATTATCGCAAAAAAAAACGGCAAAAAAATCACGTTTGTTGTATGGGAGCCCCACTTAAATATTCATTTTATTATGTTTTTAGTATTTGGTGTTATAGCGGCAACAGAAGTACATCATCTGTGAAAATTTCAACTGCCTAGCTATGACGGTTCATGAGATACAGCCTGGTGACAGACGGACAGACAGACAGACAGACAGACGGACCGCGGAGTCTTAGTAATAGGGTCCCGTTTTTACTCTTTGGGTACGGAACCCTAACAACTATGTAGGTCTACAAAGAGTCGCGCGATATTGAAAACATTTAGAAATAGCCTTCACAGTCTTGTTGAGTTGAGTTATCGATATACTTGTAGTAATAAAACTTTAAGGCCGGTAAATACACTTTATTTTATCGACAAAAACACCCCTCACAAGAGGTGCAATCACCATTACCTCAAAGATAGAGCAATTCTAGTACTTGACTTATTTAGAACGATATCCACATAGTCGAATAACCATAACTTTGAACCTAGGTCTCACAGAGGCGTACCTCTAATGTTATTTTTACGGCCATAGCATAGACAAAACAAAAAAAAAAGTTTAATCCCAAACACACACCATCCCACATATCTTTTATAGGTTTTTTTGATAGTCTTTGAGTTGTTCTACATGCCATAAGAATCACAGCTTTCAGCCAATTATTTTTAATTTCATTGTTGTCTTAAAATAGCACATGCACATTTTGACTTATATTTTTTGGGTGCAATTTTAGGTAATGCAATAAAACGTAAGGAGATATCTCCCCTTATGTGAGGGAGGGGTGTTTTTATCGATAAAATTAAGTGTATTTAATGGCCTTAAAGTCTAATACAAGTCCGGACAAATTGTATGTGTGTTCACAAATACTGCCGTCCTATATTAGGTAAAAAAGTCTAGACAAAGTGATATTTTATAAGCTATAACAATTAATTAAAGATTCATAATGTTTGAACACATGCCAATACTACATATTTTGGAGTTTTAGTCAATTCATATTACTGACAGATCGTCACTTGTTCTAGCATCTAAGCTCTTTCTTGCAACAGAAGTTTGATTGGGTTCCATTATTAAATTATCCGCTTCAAACAGATAAGGTATATCCAATAACAGTGTTAATTATCTTCGCTACAGCAACTACAAAAGACAATAGCTACTGCCATCCGTCTTCTAACAATCAGAATAATTTCCTGTTCTATCTCTGTGACATGAAAAGTGAGCCTATGAGGAACTGAGAGATCGCCTGCTAGCCTGTTACTTCATCACAGCTTTCTCTACGACCACTACATACGTAACCTTTCTACGCGACCCCGCGAACTATCACGAATGTTACGAAACACAGCCTTGCAAGATTCACTTGTTATTGATCCGTTTATTTTAAAACATCGATTTTTTTAAATGAAGGTACTTGACCTACTCCAAAATTTTAAGTTATATAAAACCGAACCTTTTTAGGGTTCCGTATCCAAAGGGTAAAAACGGGACCATGTTACTAAGACTCCATTGTCTGTCTGTGCGTCTGTCACCAGGCTGTATCTCATGAATCGTGATAGCTAGACAGTTGAAATTTTCACAGATGATGTATTTCTGTTGCCGCTATAACAACAAATACTAAAGACAGAATAAAATAAATATTTAAGTGGGGCTCCAATACAACAAACGTGATTTTGCGATAATAGTACGGAACCCTTCGTGCGCGAGTCCGACTCGCACTTGGCCGGTTTTTTAGTTGTTGTCACACACACATTAGCAAACATTTTAATTTTGTGTTATTGTTATTTTTAGTGTTGTTGTTGTTTAATCTATAATCGTGACAATCTAAAAGTCCGATGACGTTTCTCATTTACATGCCGCGGTAAATTTGTATGAACTTCTACGCTAACCAAATTCATAATCCTAATTAATTACTATGTTACCCATACACTATAACAACGAGTAACATTCGTAAGCATAAAGTTTAACTTATATAATGTATTTTTATAGCTGCCAAATCTGACTTCTTAGATTATCACGACTTTAAATATATATCTGCCTCTTACACTCGCTTACGTTTGTCATATCGTCCTATCTCGCTTACTCATGCAGTATACTCGATGACAAAAATGTTGTAATACTGTATTGAGCTGAATCCGGTTAGAATCAGCCAAGCCCCCCATATAGTTGGAAAAAGGCTAAGCAGATTGATTTGAACTAAGTTTACTAGACGCATATATCGAAACAAATACTCTCATCACGTGCTTTGTTCACAAGGCTAATTATTATCCTTGTCGGTAATATAATAATCAAAAACTGGCAAAAAGCTGTTTGCATGTACCAGGATTCTTGACGAGCATTTACCTGTTTATAACAGATTGAGTTTATAGTTTTTGTTTAATTAAAAGCACATGATTTCAAAAAGGTTTTCAACTTGGACTAGGGTCAAAACAAAAAATTATAATAATTAAGAATCTTGAAGTAAAAAAAAATAGTACATCAGCCCAAAGTGTTTTTAAGAAAAATAAGAATACCTTGTTGCTAATTTATATAATTGTGACAACTTTAATCGAATCCAAGCCTATATGAGCTCAGGTACAAATAAAGGCTTCATACACTTTCTATATTTTTATATATCCATAGTGCAACAATTGAAGTGCCTGACGAGCAACTGATCGATAATAGCAGTATGTAACATATCATTTACGACTACAACTGTTCATTAGCTGAGTTTGTGTATGACAAGGACGTTCCTAAAGTTCACGGGTGGCTGTGAATCGCTGTAATGACGCCCCAGTAACTTATTATTGTTATTAACAATGTAATCAAGTTTAATTGGTTGAGTCGCGGCCAAGTTCAAGTTGGCAGTTGGTAAAAAGCCGGTCATGTGTCAGATGGCTCAACAACGAAGGTTCCATGTGGTTCATTATAATGGAGGATTTAGCTCAATAATGATGTGAATTGATGTATAAAAGGATACGCATAACAACTGTTGAATTTGCTGATGAGAACAAAAATATCAAAATGAATATTTTCGTAATTAATTGGAATTAAACAAAAATCATCTCATGTTATTAAATTGAAGAGCCGTAAATTCGCGAATGGGAGCTAAGCATCATTAGGCAGAAGATTACGCGGACATTGAATAGATGTCAAGTTGCGACACCATCCGTTCCTCTTAACAAAAAGCATGTGTCCGCTGGCCTTCGATGCGTTGGACACGATGTGTGATTTACTCACAAGTTAATCTTAGCCATGTAATCGACTGTAGGTGACTGAAACAAATTCATTGAAACAGAAGCGAATGAATCATTGAACTTTGCAATAAATATTCTTGGAACGGGATTATTCATTTTAATCATAAATGGATGGGATGTGCAAACGTATTATTTTTTACGATTCTTTGTTAAACCTTGACCCCTCATAGTTCGTATAAACATTAACAATAAAACAAGATACACAGTTTTTGCTGCATTAACTGCTTGAGTCTTATCTGACATTGAAGACGTTTGTTAATATTTGACAAAGTAAAATGTGTTCTTTTTCCAAAATACTTATGACTCGTAGTCAGAAACAACTCTGTTTCAAATTCTGTTCCAAACAAAATGACGTACCTATATAGTTCAAGGAGTACCACAAGGTTGCATTATGTGGCCCTTTTACTTTCTGTTCAAGGTGCACTTACTTTGTTTCCATTGGCTGTGCTGATGAGATCATCCATGATAAGCTGTCCCCAAGCAGCGAGCATGCTGGTCACATAGTCACTGTCAGCAGATGGACTCAATTGAGACGCAGCATGGACTGCCAGTGAAGGCTCCGGAAGATATGGCGACGATTGAGGTTGAGATACACCTTGGACAAGAGAAAAATATAATTAGGCTAGATTTTGAAAAGGATAACTATAAAAATGGTCATGGAAGAAAAAGTCTTAATAATTATTTGGTCTTGAAGGGACTGTTAGGGTTACATTCTCTTCCTTTACCAATCGTATACAACCTTCAATTACATAAATAAAGTTAAAGTTGAGAAATATTTCAGCAATTGTGCCAACACCTTTTGGTAGTCATTATTAATAATATAGCATAGTATGGAGATTACATATCAGCTATTTGCATGTTCATAGATCCTTTCAAAATGCATTAATTTGATTTTGCATAACATTGCTCCGATTTTAAATGGATTGAAAATTTATGCAGATGTTACTGCAAATAACAACTCGATCAATTAAAGTTTATAAGACAGGTACTTAGTGTTCTAATAGTACAAGTTGAGTTGTAGAGAAGCCACGGTACGTGCTGTATAATAACTATTTTTGTAAGTATCTTATTGCAATTGCAGTAAACAGATATTTCTGGCTCGCCTCTAATTCTTTAGCTAATAAAGTGAATTCATGTGTATACTTACCCAGATATTTTAATAAGCAATTTATTAACTATTTATGACGCATTACGGTAGGTTTAGCAACCAGTTGCTAGCTCGCAGATATTTTGTGCACTTAATGTCTTGGTGCTTGGGAATTTAAATCGTTAAATATTTTTACATAAATCTGAAGGCGTTTTACGATGCTAGCCACTATTCATAAATATAAATAACTCGTAGCTTTCATTATATTCATATAGAATTCCTATTAATGAATTCAGTCCAAATATTGGAAGTCAAATAATGTTCTTTCAAGAAGAAAAGGCTATTTTGTGGGGTGGATTATATAATATGTAATCTAACAAGACAAGTTTAGCAGTTCTACTTAGGATTCGCAGTGCAGTAATCCAATTTAGTAGTAATCTCAATCACTTACCCTGTCAGTTATCATAAACATGATGTAATAACATGATTCCATTTTCATTTGATGGCATTATGGCATGTCCAAATACTAGGAACACAAATCAGTACGAGACTACTAGAACCATTATTTTCAAAGAAAAATATAGAATAGCATTTCGACCGGTAATTAATAGTGGACATTAATATGTCGGTTTAGTAGTTGGCAACAGTTTCTATTGTTTGTGATGCGTTCGCTTCCGTGTCTCGAGCGAGACAAATAACTTACATTTAATTAATGGTTATCTTGTTTCATCTCTTGCTTTGAGTTCATAGTTATAACGTTACCCTATTTTTTTATTTCGTTTTCTCTAAAGGCTCTCTCTGGTCTCTGCAACATGGAGGGTTTATCATGTCGTGATTTGAGCAAGAAAGTTTCACGTGAGGAAGATTCGTCGCTCATAAAATTTCTAGAACTTATTTTGCTTAAGAAACAACAAATATTATTAAATGAATACTTGCATAAAATATCAAAAGCTGGTTTTACGACTAGCAACAGAAATTAAAATTAAAACAGAGATCTAAGAATCACTCAATGGCAAAGAAGCCAAGAATAATTTAGCTTTATTTGTTGTCATGACATAAGCAATGAGTAGATGTCTATATACACAGCATAACATAACAAAGACGAACATTCTGTTTCTATGAATCCAGCAAATCATTGTCGTAACTTACGAATGCGATGTAAACATAGATGATGCAACTGCTAAAGATCGGAAGCTAAGTCCAAGATGTCTTCAGTTAGATAATCAACTGTTCAATCATTTTGAAGTAGCTAGAGTGCATCGAACCTCGAACTTTGTTTTAATGTTTAATCAGTCTCGCTCTGAAGAGCCTAAACACTGCCAAGTGGACCGAGAAGGAAAAAACTTACTCATACATCGATATTATTTCAATGTTCATATTAATCTTCATCTTATTCATTTCCGCGATTGTCTACTATATTATTTGCAAAAGGCCGTGAAGGGAAACCGTATCAAATACTATTTCTACAATAGCAGCTCTGTAGTTCGTGACTTCTGATTTCAATGTGACCTCAACTCAACTGGATCGAGTCTCTGAACTGTGCATAAATCCGGTATAATATATACAGTAGATAGAAGTTGAATAATGGCCGAAGAATTATTAGATAGTCTAGTCTTTTTAGAGTAAAAGCAAAAAAACATATCAATTAGTTTTATGATCCAATATATATTAATTGGTTTATCGTCACGATCCTTTTTAAAAGTCATTTCCTCTGATTTGTATATGTTTTCCTAATTGAGCATCCAATTATTATATTACTCATTAATATTCATTGAATACTTTTCATTTCGGGTATAAACCCGATAATTTATCGATTCATTAAAGTGATTTTCTGTACCGAACGTATTGACAGGCTCACCTACCAACAAGCATTTATTTATATCCTACTTACGTCATTCTAAGTTTAACCACGTTTAGTCAAACAAAGTATGATCAGTTCACGGAATTCGTTAGCAAATTGTCACCGAGATCGGTAAATCCAATATCGGTCGTAGGAAAATTCCCCAGGGCGAATAAAGTCAAAAATAATTGGCAAGTAGTGATGATAAACCAAAGGATTACGTTGATGTTACTTAGACCCTAGACATAGACAAGTGTCATTGTATCAGCGATAGCGATCAGAATGCCAAAATGATTGATGATGATGATTGATTGATGGATTGATTACGAGACATTCCGAAAGCGCTTGACATTCCCAATCCTTTTTTGTTTTTATTAAACAATCGCTACCGCATAGCTTTCCTTGTTAGAATGCCACTTGTATAGAGGCTCTGTACCTACAGATCTTCATAAGAATACCTATGAAAAGATGAAGATAAGGAAATACTTGAAATAAGTAAAATAAACGACGGAATAATGCTTCTAAAGTAAGTGAAAGTGTTAAAACGTTGGCCAATGAATCGGGAAGAATATGCAAGGACACAGACAGACGGTAATAAAATAATGATTTGAATTGAAGTCATGCACATCGTGGTGCAAACTGCATTTATGATATTGTGTGACCTATTTGACTGTTTATTTGGCTATTAAATGAATACGCATATATCAACTTTAAAGCTACATACAAAGGAGCCTCGCGGTGAATGAAACCAATATTGCTTGGGTACTAAAACGTTGAAAAAGTAAGACTATAAATCAAAAGGTCTGACTTTAAAAGTTTTAGGCCAAAGAATAAATCAAAAATAAATTCGTCTACTCTATAGTCAGTTGATAGAATAATAAGAAGTCGTGAAATTTTTAAACAGCCAATAAGACTAATGGACCCACGAGGCGTTAATACCTTAACCTTTACTTGTGTATTCTTACAATGTGCAATGGTAATGGGAGGCTTTGTCATTGATCGTAGATTGTTATGATGAACAACTAATTGCATAATACCTACAGGCGTGAACACTGATGATTTGTTCACCGTTGATGTTAGCAATATAAACGTGTCTGTTAAAATAATACACCGTCTTACTATAATTACAGACATCTTAGTACCGGCTATCATAAAAAAACTACCAGCATTATTGTTTCTTAACCAAATTGGAGGATTGTTTGGTGTTTTTATATCTTTTTAATTGTTGAGGCAACAAAGGTTATCGGTTACACGCCTACGCTACTTCCTAATATGGAGATTATGATTCGAATAACTGTTTTATGGCTATTTTTTGCAGAGGAAACTATAAATTTCATGATTAAGTTGAAACTTCACGTGATTTTTGAAGATCATCAAAGCATTTATTGGGTGTAAATTGAATAATTGTTTATTAAATTTCATGATTGCAAATTATCTTTTAATTGGATGTTTCTATGGAATATGCTTCGATATGTCGCAATATTATGATAATATAAGCTAAAGATTATGCAACTTCATGGTGTTGGCCGTTCTTTGATGATTCAGTCAAATCGGCATAAAGAACAGAAGGATCTGATGAAGGTAATGAATGCTCAACATTTCGCCCTTAGATATACCTGATGAAGCTTTTCTTTATGTGAATTGATGCTTACCATCAACATAATTGGGAGGCAGAAGTCTGAGGAAGACGTCTCCTCTCCGACCCCAAGGTCTGTGCCGTACGTTGTTGCACTCTCCGCTTGCGCTGCGGTACTTGCTCGGCGGGCAAGGTATTCTGCTGAACTCATCTTCGTCTGATGAGCAGTTATGTCTGGAATGGTAAAAAGGATTTCAATAAAAAAAAAGTCGTTGAAATGACTTTTGGGGTTATAATTTTTTTTTAAGATTGTACAGTGTATTGGGCTGGCGTCCGCTACTGTTCAAGTGTATATTTAGCGTAGTGATGAGAGCATGGGATATAAATTTGAGGCTTCTTAAAACCCAAAAAAAGGACGTTAAATAATTGCATAAGGGCTAACTAATAAAATGTAGAGCGTCGAACTGATAAAGGCCACGAAGACCTGTTGGAGTGAATTGATTTATGATGATTTACAATCAATTAGTGAACATCACACGTCCACAACCAGACGTTTTAGATGTTCAAGTAGGTATCTGGTTACTTACGCATCATTAGCTCCTAATAGAAATCTCTTCTCTAAAGCGAGTGCTTCGCTGACGGCTCGCCTGAGGTCACTCGGCACCGCTTGCACATTGCTGTCGTCTGACTTGCTTTTCTGTGCACTCGTCTGTACCGCTAGCACAGCTGCTAAAAGCAGCAGACTTCGTCGTAATCTGGAACAAAGACACGGTATCATTAGTAAAAGAAAATTAGGATAGATGTGGATTTCAGTTTATTCTTTTGTCAAAATTACAACGATTCATAGCTTGATTGAGATTTTTCCAGTGAACTTATATTTAACGACAAAATTGCATGTCGTATTTCAAAGAGTGGTAAAGTGTTGCTACTCGTACATTTCATCAATTTAAATGTTGCTTTACATTTGCCCATGCTTTGCTTGTTAGCTCTCTTTCTAAAGACTGTGTGTGTGTGTCTCTTTCTCTTTACCATAAATTGAAAACGGTGCATCGGTGCACAGTTATAAATTCATCAGTTTTGGCTATAAATATCAGGAATGTCTATCAATAAAAGTTCAAACTCCACATAAATAACATTAAACCAGTCCACTATGAAAATAACTCAAAGTTACGTCTGCCACCGTAAGTCGTCACGTTCTGATGACTTCTAATATGAAACTTGTCTTGTAATATTAATATGTCGTTAACCCACATTTAAACCGACGTTTTGTCCGAGTTCAAGGTATTTTAAACTTAGTTTATGACAGCTAAATAATACGTTTGTTGCTACTCAAGTACCCATCATACTTGGTCGTGATTTGCTTGGACATTATGACCCTTGAGAACGTCAAGTTTTGAGATGTTTCCGTTGCAATCAGCGAAGAAAATGAATGGGTAGTTACCGTTATTCATCAAATATAATTTATTCAAAGATACAAGATCTACTACACCATAAAGATGATTGGACTTTACTACGATCAGCTTCCAGGTTAATTTCCTTTATATCTTTACAATGCATGTCCTCGAAAAGAGCGTTTTCCAAGCAGCCAAACTGTACAGAAAGTGTCACTTTTTTTCACTAGTGCATTTTACTTTCCTGTTTTTTTTTATTTTTAACGCCAACGTCAGCCCGACGCATAGTTTTTATTATTTGAGAAAAGTTTTAAAAATTACTTAAGTACAAATATCATTCATATATAAAAGGTAAAATAAAACTAATACTTCATTAAAGGCGTTTTTAATTACTCTAGATTTGGATTTTGATCAATAAATTATTAATTTTAAATATTCATTAAATATGTTTGACAGAACGTATATTTTACTCGTGCCTTTTTGCGTTACGACGTGACAGCTATTTGCACATGCGCAGTAGATATGCCCGAGGAACTTCTAGTTAATCTGTGGTTATGCTGAGCGCGTTTGAATAAGCCCGCCATTTTATTAATTTTTGCTTGGTTTAGATATATTTTTTTATTTCCTCGCACAATGCATAGTAAAATTTTGTATGATACACGTGCACTTGTAGCATAAATGACTATTTATATCTCTACGCAACTTCACACTTTACTAACGCTACTATATCGATACAAAGAGGAAATATAGTAATGTACTTCCACATAACCGCAGGGTAGCCAGCCACCACAAGAATGCTTTCATTTTTATCTATGATCTCTTATGACATCTTACCGGTTGAACCATACATCTTACGAGTACTTTCTATTCACATAGGGTTCAGTGGTCCGAAGCCAATTAATCAACATTCCATGTCGTTAAAGGTTACAGTGACAGGCTTGAAATTGTACGTAATTGATTGAAACTTTAAGGAAATTCCAAACGAGAAAAGATTTCGACATAATCTATCAGTTTTCTTTTTCTTAATATCCTATCCCACATCAGCCAGTCAGTAATGTATTCTCTATTATGGTAGATTAAATGATATTGAATCAATGTTTGACAGCCCTATTCCCGGTGCCATTGACATTACAAAAAGTTTCATCAAAATAAATCTATCAGAGAATTCTCAGAATGCTCTTACGGATTGAATTGCTTCTGACAGTTAAGTTCAACTTGATGTTTATGTTATAAATGGCGTGTCAATTTATGATGATATTTTTGTAGGATCATTTGAAGAATAAGCATTGCCATACAACGTGGCAATGCTGCCAGTCTTTTGGGCACATTACCAGTGGACAACGATGTGCAGGAGTTTTTCGACGCCATATTTTAGATTAGGTAAGTGAGTAGTTTTTGGTTTAAGTGTTTATGTTTGTAGTCTTAGTTAATTAAGTATTTTATACATTGTATATACTTGTATCTTTGTAAATACATTATTCACTTTGAAGACGCCTTTTTACTGATCTACGTTGGTATTGACTTTTTACACAATTGCATTTTTTATCAAAAGCTAGAAAAAAGTTCTGTTGTTCAAGGGACAACTCAACAACATAATTAATTTGTTTTCAAAGTATCAATGATATTGTAAAATGAAGGTCCATTGACATGGCAAACAATTATATTACTTTAAAAAGATTGAATAATATAATTTATATATATATCTAATATTATAATAAAATTACTTTTATTGTCAAATACAGTGTTAATTGTAGTTTTGTTGTTACTCTCGTTTTTGGGTAGGCGGTGCCAGATTTTAATAAAAAAACATTTTTATTGAGGAAATTACCTGAATTTGCATGGATTTAGTAATAATTCTTATGAAATATATTTTATTATGATATGGATACACACGTTATAAGTTATTTTTTTTTAAATTTCTACAAAACGTTCGCCACGAGTAATTACCAAAACAAAGTTATTCACGAGCTCACGACCATTTCGTCTTTGAAGCTAGCTGAATCATGGTCATCTCGATAAAGCAGATGTACTACGTACGAGATGATTAGACGGGAAAGAAAGTAAAACAATTACACGTGAGAAACTATCTAATTTGCACAACAATTCTTTACGAGTTTTACAAATGGTTTCACCGTTCTCTTGAGCTTTTGGCTGTTTGAAACGGTTTATGAACGATAACTCTTTTGATTTTCAAAGAATTTGACACTTTTTTAGTACAAGTAACTTGTCACTTTACTGTAAATCTTTGTTCTTTGTATGACATCTATTTATTACCTCATAATTATGAGTTAAGGTGGTTTAACATCGGTGAGACGAGGCGTGGATGGGATTGGCGAGAATTGTAATTTGTATAATAAAATTTCTATCCACGCCCTGCCATCTTTGATGTAAAAGGTTTAGATGCGTGAGGATGTGCGAGGCCAGAATTGAAATATTTGTTAGTTCAATATTGAACTTTATTGCTCTAAGAATAGAGTATTTATTTACGTTGTAAAACGGATATACAAATATCGCACCGGCCATATACATATATAGGACCTGAAATATAGCGATAGACATCTTTCGGTGCAAAAGGGTAAGCGTGATTTCAATGCCCACCCATCCCATCCACGCCTCGCCTCGCCCGCCGGTGTAACACGCCCGGTATAAAACCACCTTTAGTATTGTACAAAACAGATTATACCTAACTCATGTAAGTACGATTTTCGTGAGACATGATTTAAGGACTAAGCAATTACAACAGTTAAATTTCAGCTCATTACAGTTCATGTTGGTCTTGAGGTCAAATTTAACCAATTTATCATTCATGATACACGTTTTGAGATTAAGATGTCATTTGTAAGTGATTGTAAACTGGTTAACTAAGAGCTTATGTACCAGTTTTTCTAGAATGTTTTTTCAGAAGTCAATCATTTATTTTTGACTGCTAAAAGTAATACGCAATTTATGTAATACATGGTATGTGGTATAAGCCAGTGGTTTTTTGTTCCTCTCGCCTTGAAAGGAGTAGCAACCGGTCGCAGTCAGCTGGCGACGTGCACGATATGACTAAATGTCACATGCCACTTTCACAGTCCCGGATTTCGAGTACACCATTACATAAATGTGAACAACGCCAAAGCGACTCATCAGTCTTTCGTTGTATTTATAAATTGTAGGTCATTGGTAGATGTCTGGCATAAAATACATCATTAATGCATTTACATTGTTGTGTTGTTGTGTAGGTACCTATTTCATGTCCTCGCATCATCAGATTATGACGTGTGAAACCCATACCTACGTAACAAAATTATAATTAATGAATCAAAGATATAAATTGTTGTAGACAGTAATCGTGATCGGAAAATGTTCTACAATGTTTAATTGTATTGAAACATGTTTTATCTACACTCACAACGTAATGTTCCAAATACGAATTAAAAAAATATTGTATAAACACGTACTTTATATTTGTGGATAGGTAAAATTTAAAATAAAACCATTACAGTTCAACATTTTCCTTCGATTTTCAAACAACTGCATCATAAAATAACTTTTTAATTTTTATAGCACACTTTTTAATTTTCTGGCGCGTATGGGCTGTAGTAAAGAAGTTTCATTGTCTGTAAATGCGCGCGTTGCGCAATGAGAATCTAAATTGCCCGCCATACCAAATATTTTTCCCTTTCCACTTTTGTTTTATTTCAACTGTATGAGTGAAGATAAAGTAGTGTATGCAACGGCATATAATTAGGTATTAAAACACTCGCGTAATATTATTATCACATTCGGCTTCGCCTCATGTGATAAACCTACGCTCGTGTTTTAATAACCCCTATTATATGGCCATTGCATAAACTACTATTATTGACGATAGTTGTACACATTACACAACTGTTTTATGTCTTTGCTCCGATGCAATTGCTATAAAACTTTTCATTAGTAGGTTAATAATGTTTTGTTTAATGTTATTACTGTTGTCAACCGCATGTGTCTCAATAAAAATCAATTGTGTATAAACAATAATAACTTTTATCGCTGAAATATCTTAACAGCTTCGGGAAACATATTATTCCGAAGCCGAAAGTAATCGTCATGAATTAAAGTGCTATTATCCTCTAAAGTTATTGCTTCCGATATTCCGAATATGTTCTGAAAATTTGAATGAACATGAAGAGCTTTTATGAAGGTTATCCAAGTAGCTAATTATACCCAGACGAATTCAATGTCAAAAAGACAATAAAAAACGTGTGCCGTACTCGTGTATATTATTCTTATCTTTACGCACCTAAGCGAAAGTGTGACCGACAGTGTACGTATTACGTGACAAAAAAGAAAAAATGGATATCGCTACTGGGTATGTTGGACAAGGTCAAATGTGGCGAAACTTGAGCGAAAATAGTTGTACTGGATGCGACTTGAGGACAAAGAATGTCGGTTCAATTTATGCATTCTGTATTGGTCTCCATTACACGAAATTAAAACTAATTTACGTAGCACGCTTGCATGATTTGGAAAATTGTTTAAAGAGCTAGTTTACTCAAAGCAATATTTTGAATAGTTGCCAGAATCAGTAAGGAACTTTAATAACAGATACCAATTTTCATTTTAACCGAAAGTTTCTAGTTAGTAAGCGTAAATTGGCTTATCTAGATAATTTATCTCAACGTAAGTGGTCTAGGATACTCGAGATATATTCCGACACCCATTGTTCGTTTGAGAAGGTTGCGTAAATAGTCATGTGATTTGCACAGAATGGGACAACCATGCATGAGCTGTTCGGCTAAATTCGACTAGCTTTTGGCAAAGAGATAAGCAATGACTAAGGTCAGGAGAGGAGCAGTGGATACCAAGTGGTAACAGCCGCGACTTACACACTTATTGGTTGAGGGTGGGTTAAAAAGGAGGGTTTTTTATGTTTGTTACCTCAGAACTTTTTACTAGGTGTACCGATTTAGATGATTCTTTATTTGAAAGCTGGTGCTTATCGTGGTTCCATCAAGATCTGATGAAGAACTTCGTAGATATTTAGCAGAAATTTTCAATATATGACGGTAAATCACTCGGGATAGCTGCAATTGCATGTCTGTTTATTGTTTAGACCATTTCATAACATAACATCACACTGGTACGCTCTAAAGGGGTACGCAATTGTTAACAATTCACGCTGGTAAACTCTCATTCCACCGGTTTTGTTTAAGTTTCATGTTATTGGGTTAATCTATTCTGCCATCACTTTGGGCATTATTGGTACGAGTACCTATAGAACTGGTCCATTATGTAACCACAACAAAAAAAAAAAGTTTTTACAAAAATATACAATTTTGGAAGTCGGCGTCAAAAAACGAAAACAGGAACACCGACTTCCAAAACTGAAGTCGGTTTTATTTTTTTGTTGTTGTTTTTTTTTTGTGAATATTGCCAACACGCATTGGGCTCGCGTGGTGAATTATGGCCAATTACCTCTCACAGAGGCCCGCGTCAGAGCAGTAGAAAAATTATAAATTGATTATATTTATATTATGCTTAAGGTCAGCAGAATGTCCTAGTACCTATGTAGACCGTAGACTAAAAGGCTCGGATTAAAGTTGAAAGCAGTTCGGTTAGGTAAACGTTGACCCATTTGTTCGAAGTTCGACTAGTGGTTGAAACTTGAAAGACGTGGACTTACGTTTGTCCAAGTTAATATACAAGGTGTATTTAAGCCACGATTTGTTTTACAATTTTATTATTAAAATTATTTCTATCTTCAATTTTACTCTCACGATACATAAAAAATATTGAAATATAGTGGTTTATAGAGTGGTTATTTACAAAAGCTGTAGTCGGTGGTATACTGTAGTAAATGCACTTAATAATATTTTTATGGAATCCATTAATAAGTTTACGTAAGTTCAAAGTTTATGCCGACACTACCATAATGCAATTACAGATAATGCAAATGATAATAAGCTTGTGAATTTTAGTATTAAAGTTTTAATTAACTTCCTACACGATTATTTTCTTTTTCATTTTGTTAAAACAATTAGTGCCTTTGTAGTAGGAAGGCAAGTTTATTGTATGAATATGACTTTTGAATAATACAAGAATGTTAAAGAATGTAAGGTAATTCAAAAAACCCGACTGCTTAATAAGCGAACTAAAAAGACGTAAACAAGAAGAAATCATGCTGTGCAGCCGGAGGATATATTCGCGAGCTGACTGACCAAAACCAGATGTTTAACATTTTATTTAGTTCACGTTTTTTTGCGAATTACATTTAAACATATAAGTGTTATATATTTTTGAAATCACCTCTTAAAGACCTTATTTTGATACCCCACACGATGGGTTTGGAAGACAAAAAAATTGGGCCCCATAATATGTCTCCCAAAATCCGCCATTTTCCGCTCGCAAGGTTAAGACGAATCGATTGACGTAAGAATCATCAAAATCGGCCAATGCGTTTGGTCTCTAGAACGTCACATACATACATACATAGACTGATGATAAACAAATTACACTCCTTCGGCAGTCGGGTAAGAATAAGAAATCAGATTATTGTGCCACTCAGGACTTTTTAAACGAGGTGGGTACCTATGATTGCGAGTCACCTTACATACATTACATTTTATACAGGTTAATTTTTAAAACATTCGAAATCTTTCAGAGCTTTAAATTACTCGTAAATATCAAAAACCTTGGATCCACCCTGAAATCACCGAGTAAATTGTTCATGTTCATGAAATACTTTTATGCCCTGAAAGATTCCCAATTATCTATACATCTATACAAATAAATAAAATTGAAGTGTCTGTATGTAATATCAAAATAACAACTTTTTATTGAATGCACGTGAAAGTATCGGTACTAACAACAAATAAGCAATTATTAAGATTTTTGTCTGTCTGTCTGTTTGTTCCGGGTAATCTTCAAAACGGCTGGACCGATTTTGACGGGACTTTCACTGGTAGATAGCTGATGTAATAACGAATAACATAGGCTACGATTGATCACGAGAAAATTCATAGTTCCGGCGGGAAAATAAAAAAATAAAAATATGTTTTTTACGAGTTTGTCGCGGACGAAGTCGCGGGCAACAGCTAGTTTAAAATAAGTCACAACTTAAAAATAACTGTTTTTAACCTCTACAAACGTAGGTAAATGACTAAAGCTGGATAATTTGAAGTCATTAACTAGTGTTTAAGAACTATGATGAATAACCCTTACGGATAAGGTCAGAGAGGTTATTTTAATGGTAAAGCTATTAGATGAGTTGGTTCGTAAAGCTCGCGTCACGACTACAACCAACTGCAGATCTATCACGTAGACAGGTACTACAAAGATACGACATATGTCACGATTTAGTCGAGATTATTTGAGCGCCTTTACCCGAGTGTAAAGTGATTTTTTTATCCCAAGGGAACATTATACCGGGGTGAAAAGTAGCCTATGTACTATTCCAGACTATAATCTATGTCTGTGCCAAATTTCATCCCGATCCGTTATGAAGTTCTAGCGTGATTGAGTAACAAATATACATACACACATCCATCCAAACTTTCACATTTATAATATTATATAGTAAGATAAGTGAGGAGCTCGTGGCTAAATAATAACAGCCACACGGGTCTATCATCAAGGTTAAGCAACGCTTGACGAGGTCGGTCCGTGGATGGGTGACCATTTTCAAAAGTACCAAGTTTCCTCCGTGCCTCGGAAAGCACGCTAAGCCGTTGGTCCCGGCTGTCATTTAAACATCTTTGACAGTCGTTATGGGTAGTCAGAAGCTTGGGATCTGACACCAGTCTTGCCAGTGCCAGTTACCCAGTTACTGGGTTGTGGAGGTCAGATAGGCAGTCGCTCCATGTAAAACACTGGTACTACAGCTGAATCCGGTAAGACTGGAAGCCCAATATAGTTGGGAAAAGACTAGGCAGATGATGATGATATAGTAAGATATGACTAGCCATATAGTGAATGCTGCGAAACTGCATCACCATCATAATTATAGTAAAAAAAATATAATTTTGTATTTATTAACACATTAGAACATAAAACCAAATAAAATAATCACGGTATAATGTCAGTTCATAATTAAGTTATTTATTTTATAAAAAGCGTGACTTCATAAAAATAGACCATATTAAAAAAAAGAGTATCTTAGCAGTAAATTATACCTATAAAACCCATCATAATAATTATCTAAAGGACTACGACGATCTTATCAGTTTTTTGCTACATACTCGAATTGATCCAAAACATTTTTCTCTGTAATTATCCCTAAATGAACTTAGGTAGATGACCATACCACATTTTACTTCGGTTTATCTACAAAAAAGGGTTAGGTACGAGACTCGGGTCATTGAACATTTAATATTGTTAAACCACTCGTTGTTTTACATTATTTAATTTTAACGGGTTAATAAGCGCGATCAAAGTGCCATTAAGTATACGCAATTAAGTAGTGGGTAATTATGATAAAACATTTTAATATGATAAGTACACGAAACTCGTTTTTATCGACTAAATATTTCAGGAGCCTTCGGTTGGCAATCATATATCTTCGCTATATATGTATAATTGTTTATAACTTACTCTACTAATCATTTATGAAGCACATGTATTTATTAATCACCAAAAAGAAATATTTCAAATCAAACTTTAAACTTTTATTCACCAGTGTTTTTCTTTTATTTTTTTGACGTAATTGCAGATATTCAAATTTAGAATTCGTTCAGATGACTAATGTTTTAAAAAGTCATTTAAAAAAAGAATGTAACCTCTTTGCGATGCTTTCTTTTTTAAATTACTCATAACATTCCAAATGTAAAAATAAAAAATAAAAAATCAGAGATTACCAACCCTAGGTAGGCAATGGAATTAATTTTATCTTTATTTTGACGTAAGTTACCGTCGATGATAGCATAGTGCTGATCTTATTTTTTGATGTAGGCTTTTAATTGAATATATCGGAACAACAAAAACTCGAACACGAGATTGCAACGCACAGAGGTGACCTCACAAGCCGGACACCTGTCGACCTTTACATCTAGACTGACTACATCCTGCATGCTTCTTCAATACTCCGATACACATGTGAACCATACATGTGTATTTATCGCAATTATAATGTCAGGAAACAACTGTATAGTACGCGTATGCTCTTTCATATGCCCGATACGGGCTAGTTGAATTCAACTGTTGGCATTAAATCAGAAATCAATTATTTGTTGACATTTGAACAAGAAGTGACATGATTTATTAAACGTGTTTTGTATTTTGATAGTAGATATTGTTTTATTATTTTTGTGCAACAAATTGGTGGTTTAATATTTTTGATCTAAAATGATATTCGATTTGAATGGTTAATAACTACGAGAATTTAAATGATAGAGTTTAGCTTGCAAAAGATATGTCATGTTTCTACCAAGTGCAAGGCAGGATTTCATTTGCCTATGACGTCTCAATTTCTGTTCTCTACAATGTATATTCCATAAAAAAGTAATTGAGTTTTTAATCGCAATTTCATACATAATGTTTATTAATATAAAACTCATTCTGAAGACAAATGTAGAGCTCGAAAGCCATTTCTGTTAAAACTGGTTTGTTTTATACCTACTGAAACGAGAGTTAATAACATAGTAGATCACATTAAACCTACCCAACTATATCATCTACTAAGAGTAATTATTGTTACACATTATAATAGACTCGAGAAGAGGCGATGCGACGCCGACAACGGGAGACGATATTCAAGACGTGGGTGTTAGGCAATGATGTTATATACTGAGGTGGATACGTTTTACCGATGTCCGCGCAGCAATACAAACACAAGCTGACCAGCTTGAGTGAACTCAGTCCGTCCTGCGTCAGGCCGCGACACGAACGTACGTTTGATCAGTATTTTAATCTCTTTCTGACAAAGAGGTCCTAGTTATATCTCTGTGATCTTTTAACCTACCCAGAGATAGAAATAAAGTTCCAAGAGCCATAGGTCCTATGTAGGCAGCTAAAGTAAAATATCGGCATGTTTTTATTTCTTTATAGTGAGGATGACATCTCTATTGATAACATCTCATTGGTGTTAGATGTATGTTAGTAGTTTCTGGAAAAAAAAATATCCAGTAATTTAATAAAATTTTGATCAACGCGTTTGCATCAATTGCCTTGATGAATTGCGACGCATCTATAATTTCTTTCGAGAACCGGGGTAAGCTTCGGAAAATCCAATAGTTGAGCACGCCTGGGTCAGGAATACATTTTCCAACTATATCTGAGATCATCTAACCTCTTGAGTTTTATTAAGTTTACGAATGATACTCGTTTTTTTAGTGCATGGGTAACATAGTAATTCATTAGGATTATGAATTAGATTTTTCAATTTCTTACGTACAAAGTTATCGCGGCATGAAAAATGAGAAACGTAATCGGACTTCTTCGAGTGTCACGATTATAGGATGAATTTATTTGTAGCCGTCGTAATTAAATACGAAGAATTTTTACAAATACAAAATGTTTGACAACAGATTTATAGCTTATCGTTTAGTACTTTTTACTGTGTACAAAAAGGCTGATTCGCACGTTAATGTTTCCGCATTATGCGTATGTTTCGGTGACGTAAGTTAATGTGTTTACGTGCATGCGGGTCTTGGGCAACCGCTATCGGATCACGTGAGTCGGTGTGTCCTCACTAGTGCTGTTTGTTTGACTGAAAAATATTTGAATGGAATGGAATCATAAAAAGGTACACCCCAAGACACCTAAGGTCATAAGAAAAAAACTTGACATGGATTTGATAAAGGTTCTTTAGTTTTTTTCCTATTTTCTTACTGGCCACTATTTTGTCAGATATAATTTTTATGAATAAAAACTCGTATAACAAGATTGTGTTTTGTTTTTCTTTGGTTTTGTTCATGAGTTTCTGTTGTGCATTTATTTTACTAGTTTCACGAAATGTATGCATTTTTTTATGAATTGCAAGTATGCTTGAGCTTTTCTTTTTGATGAAAAAATGTCCTGTTTCGTGGAAATGCTTTTTCAAGTGAGTGAGACCTTCACTATATTGTTAGTTCTTTTTTTGTTTTACCAATAACGTTTGCACATCTCGAAATAGGACCGTGTCATCTTACCCAATACGTGGACAAATAAAAACCGAAAGTAAACATTTGCCTAATTTCGAAGCGGAAATCTACGACAATCATCGATCTGCACGCTTGATCGATCCGCGGTGACCAAGTTAACGCTAAAACTGCAAACATCACGTGACGGTAACCCTACCGAATTAAATTTAACACTCCCAGTACGGTGTGGTTATTGGATAAATGTGCTATAGGCCACGCCAATTAACGTAGACTCAGTGTGGCAACGCGCTTGCGAAAACCCTGCCGAGCTAGAGGAAAAACGGTTACCTAATCCCCCACAATGTGATGCTAGCTTGCTGGTTTGAACGTGTGAGACATTCAAAAGTGAAAATCACTATTGAAAATTATATATGTATGTATCACACGCTTTTGTCCGACAGACGACGACCGGTGTTACTACCACTCCTGCCTGACATTATTATAGAGATTCTTTACTTCTTTTACAAGCAAATGACATACATTTCATATGACATTTGCTTGATACAATGTCAAAACATTGTAATTTTTTATTGTTGATATTTTGTAATTATTGTGTATAAATTCATTTTTGTAATATTTCATGATATTATTAGCAGATATTTGTCTCAGATAATGACATACATTTTTATTTGATATTTTTACATAAATTTGTGAGATATTATTATTAATTGACATTTCTATGTATATTTTGATATAATTATTATTTATTTTCAGTTTTTTATTGTTGACTTTTTTGTAATTATTGTGTTTAAATCCATTTTTTTTGAAATTGTTTATTATAATAACTTTGAAAATATTTGCACGCCATAGAATGTGGCTAACATATCCGAACTTTTTGTACTTTTTTATGTTTTGCTGCATGCAGGCATAAATAAGGCCTTTATAAAGCCTGCATATATACACGTGTTTGAGCAAATACATATATATCTTTATCTTTAGTCTGTACTTAGGCAAAGATTGGCTAGCTAGTACCCAAATGAATTAATGCAGAAATGGGCAATAATTAAGATGCCGAAACTGTCGTAAATTCGGAAAAAACATCAATTTACATTTGAATCCGATACCTGGAAAAGTGAAAATTTATAGCATTAAAAGGGCCTCGACATTAAACATATTACATCTGCCCATAAAGAACTAATGATGTAACAAATATTTGTTTATTTAAATAAATTAATAGATATTAATATTCTGAAATAAATACTTTAGATGGGAGTGTTAAAATATTTGTTTTTAGAACTCATAAAGTAAAGACAAAGACGTGTTTTATTTGTTACGGAGCTGTTCGTTTCCATATTAAATAATCTAATGACGACGGTGAATATAAGACAAGTGATTCCACAGAAATATACAAAGGTATAACTTTGTGGTATATCATTTCATGTCTATATTTATGAAATTTTACGAAATGGGACGTTAGATTTAATGTGCTAGGTGAATTAAGGGTCTATAACTTCAACAGACAGTCAAAGATAAACTCCAATAAATTACCAGACAGGAAAATAATGTGTTTTTCATTATGTCTGGCTTCAAAATTTACTTATGTATTTTTTCTAAAAACCGGTTTCTGATTCAGGTAGTTACGAGTAAATATCAGTTCTTATCGTAAAATTTTACGAATCAAAAATTAAAAATACTTAAAATTATATAGTGCTAGAATTAATATGTGACGTATAGTAAAAAACACATGAACAAAACTCCCTAAAAATACGACATCCGTATAGATTCGTAAGATGATTCTAATTTACTATCTTATTTAGCTGAAACATGCCTAAGATAAAGTTTTATAATAAGCGAAATTCCAAATATTAAGGCATTGAAAATTCTTGAATAAGAAAAACTCTTAACCTTGACAACTAGAGGTGCTCGACTTTTAGCAGCCGGTATTTCAACGGGTGGAATACTTGATTGATTAACAAAAAGTCTTAAAAATCAGTTCATGTCTTGACACAAAACTTTATAATACAAGATTGGTGATTAAACTTCCGTAGATATTGCCGTATTAGTAAGTAAATTAAATATTTTCTGTGCAACATCCAACCTACCTTTTAATTTTACTAAATGTGCCCATATCTATGGGTCAGAATCTATGTGAAATTTACAAGGAAACGAAATATGGTAATTATCATATTGCATATTTTATTCCATTTCCAATTACTTCTTGAATTTAATCTGCTTTACTATACGGAGTACACTTAAATCGGTCTTGGTTTAAGAGATTTCTAAATCAATCCTTGAAACGGATTTTCCACCGACACCTATTTCAAAGATCGCCTGTCAAACTCGGGGCGCGCGGTCAAATACCAGCATTACCTAAGTAACTTGTTTCCGAGAAGCTAGACGATGCGATACGCGTTACGCAACACAATTTAACAACAATATTGTTAATAAGTGGTTTCTTAACGTTAATTTTCTGCCTGATAATCCGCTTCTAACATCATTAATAGGCTTAATAAACATACTTTCTCACGGCTTCAACCATTTTGAAGTCGGAACTCGTAAATATCTTTAGCTTACGTTTGAGAATAGATATCGTGTGACGATAGTAATATTATGCTCAGATTGTAGCCTATAAAATGTGTGTTATTTCAATTTTAAACTAACGACACGCCAACTGATTTACAAGTAACTTGCTTAGGTGCTTTTTAGGGTTCCGTACCCAAAGGGTAAAAACGGGACCCTATTACTAAGACTCCGCGATCCGTCTGTCTGTCTGTCTGTCTGTCCGTCTGTCACCAGGCTGTATCTCATGAACCGTGATAGGTAGACAGTTGAAATTTTCACAGATGATGTATTTCTGTTGCCGCTATAACTCAAATACTAAAAACAGTATAGTATAAAATAAATATTTAAGGGGGGCTCCCATACAACAAACGTGATTGTTTTGCCGTTTTTTGCTCGATATTAATAACAGCAACAGGTTGACACTTAAAATATTCACAGAATATTTAGTTTTATATTCACTTCAAAAAATAATAATTATTAAGTTAAAATAAAATAAATTAAGGGGGGCTCCCATACAACAAACGTGATTTTTTGGCCGTTTTTTTGCGATAATAGTACGGAACCCTTCGTGCGCGAGACCGACTCGCACTTGGCCGGTTTTGTTTAATGATTTTCCCAGCCCAAATATTTTTATAACACGATGATTAAACACCCACCACAAGTAGGAAATATCAGTCGTATTTTTTTGGTAAATTCTTGACATCTATTAGCTAAGGTAAACCCGTCGTGTATACTAAATATGTCATCACCTTTAATAATAGTAGACATAACACTTAGCATTAGCAACGTTCCACTGGCCACGGGCATGTATTTAATCGAAGTGTCAGTAACAATTATTGGTGATGTGCGCACAATGTAGCCAGCTTATAGTTTTTACGAACAAATCGCTTACGGCTTGATCAAGCACTGAAGATGCAAGATAACAAATCAATTAGAAAACATTATGGTAACCTATTGTTTAGGATTTGTAGGTAATGAGTAATTAGCTGTATTATTATCGGGTCTATTTGAATTCTCACCACCGAGATTGAAATCATCATCATTTTCTTTACCTTATGCCAATTTATTTGAGGTTGGCGCAACAAATCTTCATCGTCCATACCAACTTTTCTATTAGTCGACATCAACAATGCAAGAACTTACAATCATGCTTGTTAGAA
Organism: Anorthoa munda; assembly: GCA_945859665.1. Lineage (NCBI taxonomy): Eukaryota > Metazoa > Arthropoda > Insecta > Lepidoptera > Noctuidae > Anorthoa > Anorthoa munda. The sequence continues at coordinate 2,828,395 of OX243913.1, forward strand.
ATAATATAAATCTATTAATAGCTTGCAAATTGATTCTATACTATTGTTTATATCTTCATCTACAAGATGAAAATAATATAGATAGAAATAATAGAACGTCTATATCTCTATTTATCCAGACAAATTGAAACAGCGGAAAACTTAAGTGTAGTTCCTTTGTTTAACGTTTTTATTAGTTGTCTTATTACTGCGGCGCGATTGTAATTAATGTCGATAATAGTTTAAAGAGAGGTTGATTGGCCTTTGATTACTTCCTAACGTGTGTATCGTAGTCGTGACCTTTGGTTGTAAGTATACTTTATCAGTTGTACAGCGCCAATGTGATACCTTATTAGTAGACAAGTTATAGGCTTACTGCAAGTGCTACAAACATACTCTTTGTAAGTTAAATACCTATCAACATTATCTGCAATTTTGTTAGTATGTAGGCATTTAAATAAAATGTCAGTAGAGCAGTATTACAGCGGATACGGTCCGAGTTAAATGGCTTTTAATGTCCGGAGGGCTAAAAGACATTAAACTAATTTAAACAGGTTAGATTGGAACCCCAAGCAAAATTCTAAAAAGCTTGAAACTTTAATCGCTTACAAAAGCCGCAGCAAGAGACCTCGGTCAGTGTTTACTACCAGAATACAAAGTAATGTCCCTATATTCAATCGATGATTCAATAAAAAAAACCCACAAAAAATATTCAAAATCGATTCACTGTTCCGGTTTGTATTTTTAACTTCTCACAAAAGAGCTAAACCATTGCCATACCATACGTAATCCGTGCAAAAAATAGGATCCTTATTTCTGGTGAGGTCATAAACTGGCAGAGTGGGAAACACGCACGGATTGAAGAATGGAGTATAACGTGACGTCATGATTTATGAATAACGCAAGCTGGTGGGCCAAATGACCAGCCCCCACAATACGAGCATTTCATTCGTCGAATCACTCCTTAACTGTGCCAATGTGATTGGCCAAGTCGGTGTATGAATGTTTCTGTTACGAAGTTTTCTTCTTCGGGTCAAAGATCGGTATCCAGCTATACCATGCATCAACCACGGTGATTTTACTTGGCTGTGTAGCACTTGGGAACCAAGTTTTATGTAGAGAGTAAGTCCACTACAATATGTATGTATTTATGTATCTATTATATATAGCATATATCAATTTGTGTTTTTATTAAGTATTATTGTATCTTTATATTCATTGTTGGTATTGTTGTACCACTGACAACCCCATGTCATGTCCAGGCAATCGCTGTCCATTCCAGGTTGCCTGGAAGAGGTCGCGGAATGCGATAAGGCCGCCCGTTGTATATTTTTATGTTTTAGGTTTTTTTGTCCCTGTATTTTCTGGTGTATACTTACACTTTCTTATAGAAACTCATACCTTTTTCTTGGGGGGTGGGCAAAAACAACCTGCATTAACTACTTTCTAGATTGGGGTTAGAGCAAAACCACTTTTTGATTCTTAGTTTTATAAATAACTGTATCTGCGCAAAACACCTATCAGTTTTTCGCTAATTACCTAGTCAACCTTCGAAATAACTTCATAATAATAATTTGCATGGCAAAAAACTATGCGGAACCACTGTTCCGCGTAATGTATCATTATACAGTCAAAATAATCACTTGTTGATATGAATTACTTACATATTTACCGCTTATAAATCGTCATTGGTCGCTAATTACCAATTCTCGCATATGAATTTCGTGAATATATAATATATGTATGAGTATGTGTTTATAAGAAACGGGAAATACGCGTGTCCTAGGTTAAAAATAAATTTGTAGAAAAAAAAGAAATCATGATTTTTATTGATATTCTATAATTACCGTTCTTAAAATTCGTAGTAACTATAAACTTATTAATTACGAGATGCAGCATAATTATTATCATTGGAACTTTTTCACTCTTGTGCAGAGCCTACGGCACAATAAAACCTCTTCTATATTTTATTGTTGGGCGTTGCATCTCAACGTAAATCAAAGGTTACAAAATACTTTTCTTACCAATGCTGCATTAGAAAGCTTTACTAAATTACAGTTTTGTAATCAAGACAAATTAACCAGACGATTTCAAGGGGCAAGTTCATGCTTTGAAATACTTATGGCCTTGATATCTACAGTTGGGCTCCACCTCTGTGTTCAGTAGATTACAAGATCATAAGGAAAATAACGTTATTAGTTGAACATCGCATTTTAGTTCCGCCCAGGTATCAGACTATAAATGTATTAGCTGGCATCGGCATTTCAAAACGATGAACTATAATAAATAATTATTAGGTCGTTTGCAATACTGTTTTATTGCCTTGTTTGGGCACGAAACATTAGTGCTTAGCGAGATTGAAACCGTTCCGTTCCGTGTAGTCTTGGAGTACCAAAAAAACATAATAAAAGGAGTTATCTTCATTTAATTATGGCTAAATTCAATGCTCGCACGCAAGATTCACGTATGTACAGAAACCGTTATGTCAGTGGCATGCAGTAATATTGTGCAATATGTAAGGAAGGAAGAAAATTCATTATTACTCTGTTGTTATGCCGTAATGATGAGCACGCGTTCTTGTTAGGTAATCGTTGGCAAAGCGACCGTAACACTTTGCAGTCGGTCATTCGGCCTTCGTCGCCTTATACATCGGGCTTATGACTGAACCACTGTACGCATTTGTAATGCACTGTTAACAATCTAAGAGAAAGGACAATGTCAAATTATAATTGAATTTTGTCAAATCTGGTTTCTATGGCACACGTCGTAGTGGCTCAGTGGCTAATACTTCGCGTCTCATGCTTGAGATTGTGGGTCCAAAGCCGGGCAAGTAACAATGCGACTTTTTCAAATTCATAATTCATCAAATGCCTAGCCTTTTTTCCAATTATTGTTGGGGTCGGCTTCCAGTCTTACCGGATTCAGCTGAGTACCAGTGTTTTACATGGAGCGACTGCCTATCAGACCTCCACAACTCAGTAACTGGGTAACACGATACCCCTTGGCAAGACTGGTGTCTGATCTCAGGCTTCTGACTACCCGTAACGACTGTCAAAGATCTTCAAATGACAGCCGGGACCAACGGCTTAACGTGCTTTCCGAGGCACGGAGGAAACTCGGTATGTTGAAATGGTCACCTATCCACGGACCGACCTCGTCAAGCGTTGCTTAACATTGAAGAGCGACCGGTACGGCTCTTATTATTTAGCCACGAGCTCCTCCTTTATCAAATTTTATCTTGGACATCACACAGGCAACGGCGAAGGAGAACGTAAGTAATTCAATTAGAGTAAGAATTAATGTAAGTCTGAAATAGCCAAGTCAGAGGCCTGTGGGGTTCCCAGAGGCAGCTTAATTAACTCTGACACCAGAGGTGGCCACATCCTCACAAAAGAAGTAGATGGCCCAGAAAATCTCAGCTCTATGCAAAGCCACAGATAATTATTATATTAGCATAGCAAAGCTCAGCTTTGATTTCCGATTTATGATAGTAAACTTTGTCAGAAGAACTGATATTTATGGATGAAGATGGAATCCAATAGCACTGCATCTATAAAGTAATGCCGGTGTGTAAGTAATCAAAATAAACTTATTCGATTGCGACATACAAAAGGCGCGGCAGTTGATTGAATGACGAGTGTTAAACGACAAGTATAGAGAAAGCTTTCGGTAAGCACAACTTCAGTTTAATTTAACACAGAAGACGACGGATTATTGCCAAGTTATTTACAATGGTCGTATAAATAACCCTTTGAATTAATTACTTGTAATTTACCTTGGCACGAGTTATGCACTCAGAGGATTTACGATAAGCGTCACACGACAATTTATTCTTGTACACATCTTCGGATGATTCAATGTAAAAACCTATAAACAATACAACATTACAAGGATTCAATTCTGGAAATTCTGTATCCATTTAAATAGCTCTTCTTCACACGGATCTAGTCGTGAACGTAAAAGGTATCGCATCATCATATACAATCAGCTTTTAATGATATATTTACTAGGAATCCTATCAGAGTTCCGGTTGTACATACATGTTCTTCCGTGAACTCTGTACATGAAGTTGTTTAAAGTTTTTATTAATATAATGAACTCCGTTGATTGACAGCTCCTAAGCTAATGCGGGGTTACGTAACCAGCCAGCGGCTCATGAATGGGCAGAGATTCGTGTAGAGATAAACCACACGTGTATAATAATATAATGTTTAATTGTTTACAGCAGGTATACCTTTTATTATATACAGTCATAAGTCTCAGAAGCCTACTGATGTGATGTAGCTCAGATGCATATGACCCCTTTGGTTTATCTTTTTATCATTATTTTCTTAACTTGGTGTTGGAGATACTTTTGTTAAAGGGCAATGCACGAGTATGTTCCGTTTATAATCTTTAAGCTTTTAAGAAAACTTTTATACCCCAAGATATTTTCGTCTTTAAATAGGAAAACCGGGTAACAAGACAACTTGATGCTAAAAGGCTGAGGGATCTGCTGCTACGAGCACAAGCTAAAACGAGCATGAAGCTATAAATTAAACCACAATAGACATTAAACACAATTTTAGAAGAATAATATTCAAAATTCAAACTAGCATCGCACATATTAATGGCCATTACTCGACAAAGGCGCGTTGAACGAAAGCGAATGCGCCCCGGGCTGGAAGAAATCGAAAACTCGTTGCGTAAGCGCAAGTCGAAGGCTTAGGTCCCATAGAGTTGCGTAAAGTTACGAGGTACGAGTGTACGACGCATGCTCGTGACAATTCGTGTCGTGTGCTGACCTCTGTTTTTGGATAAACAATGGGTCGTTTGTTTCTAAACAATTTTAATAGGTGTCATTTTTTAAGATTACCTATGTTGAAATAGGAACATTGCATCAAGGGATTTTCGTAACTTTTTTACGGAAAAAAAGAAATCTTTCATTGAGAAAACAGAATTGTTCTATTTTACATAAACATACTACAATATTCTAAAAGCCTGCACTCGCATTATACTCCCCATAATATCTGTTTTAATAGTACAAAGCGCACTTCTTTCCTTTCAATTTGGTAACTCAACAATATTCATTGTGTGTTTTACGCTGACGAGTAGAAGGATTTTTGAACATATGAATCAATGAATGCAAAGGAAACAATCCGTACCCTACTATTTGAACTCACAAAATCAGGGTGCTGGTGTTCAAAAAAGAAAAAAAACCTTAATTTTGAAACAATAATTTTCCATTGAAAGCGCCTAAGCTCTAAATCCTGGGATTTCATGTAGGGAATTCCGTTACTTTGAATTACATTGAATTTATGTAGAGTGTGTGTAAGGCGTTATTAGGGATCGATCCAAAACATATTATGGACGAGTTATCTTATGATAGTTGCAAATGACTGCACACTGCACTTCAGCAAGGATGTAAAATACAACATCAATCTTTCTGATTCACATTCCCCAAACAAATTAATTGCAAACCATACCATTAAAATCGCCTTTAAATAGCCCGCATAGTTTTCTCCTGCCCAAAATCATTCGTCTTAATATGTCGCTTAGATTGAAGTCACGCATGTGCGTAATCCAGTAGCAGGGGTTATGCAATAACTTGTAGCCTAGTGATGACTCCGATGCGGTGTGCGTGCGCCATGTTTCAATTGCGGCCTGCATTTCTGCCTGTGTCACGGCGATATTGCGTCAGTTTTTGGCTTATCAATCGGTCAGCTACATGTTTAGGAGCTGTTAATGTTGTTAGGTGTTTTAGTGTGATGATTAGTTGAGCTGCTGTGTTGTGGCTGAAGACCTGCAGCCTAATTGCGTAAGTGAATTCTGCAAAGCAAACAAGTCGGAACCTTCCCAAAAACGACTTTACGTATTGCATATTACACTCTGAAAAGGAAAGATTATGCTCCTTTCCATTACCAATATTTTGACGTAGAATTGATTGTAATAGATGAACAAAAGCGGAAGAATCGAGATAAAACTTCAATATTGGTATTGTGTAATGAAATTATGTCCTTTTGATTTGGAAATAAATTATTCGAAATTGATGAAACATAACGCAGTAGATGAACTCTTCAACTCAAAGGAGGATGTTTGTACTCTTTCCAAATTAGTTTCACAATACCGAAAAAGTTGAAAGAAATGATTCTGATTCTTTGAAGGAATCGACTTGTTTGCTTTGCAGAACTCACTTACGCGTTAGGCTGCTTCGAATTTTAAGGGCTTTTTGGTGGCGAATTATAGAAAAGACGTGTGTGGACACACCAGAATAGGACGTACTGTACATACCAGAAAGTCTTTTCCATAATAAATAATTATGAAGCTTAATATTATTTTAGCGTTTATTCAGTTTCTGAGATTCATTACTTTGGTTTTGAAGGTATCGGAAGAGATCGGAATGTAGGTATGATAAACATACGGGGAATAAAATAAAATTTTGAAATGTGAGTCACTTTATATTTATGATATGATAATAGACCCTATTAGTTGACTTGGGATTTCGACATGTTTTTGTATTATAAGGAAAACAAGTTTCATGAATTTTCCTCAAGACGCGCATAAAATATGATACTCGTATTATTGAGAAAATATGTGTTTGTATCAATGATGAAATCATCTTACAAGGAAAGATTAATTTATGTTGAAATGCTATGTTATTAAAGTTAAGTGTTATCCTCTCGATTATCAATAGGATCATTTACATATTGTCTCATATACAAGGTGGAACGGGGCTTTACTTAGTCGTTCTAAATAATACGTCTCTCTGCAGAGGATAATTAGTGTTCTGCGAAAAACAATATCAGCCATCGTTGTCAGATTTCACAGATATTGAATTGATATACCTAAAAATAGTCTACCCTATCAACTGCCCCGTGTGTTGTAGAATCACTGTACAAAACACGATTATAACAAACCTATAAATGTCTCTTTTATCGCTGACTTTACTTCTCACGTTACTAAGAACACACAATCAGACAATCTGTCTCCAAAGGTTTATAGCTAATTCTCTTGTATTATGCAACGATTAGCAATGAGGAAGACAGGTCATCCAGGCATCTACATTTAATTATCCTACATCAGGTGCTTACATAACATGCACATTATTCAAAAACTAGTCGCTAACAAGCAACACTTGGTGCTTGAGACTTTAGTGAGAAATAACTTGGGTATTTGGCCTAGTCACGTGGATTGAAATTGCTGTTTAGATAGGTTAATTAATTAAAACTTGGCGTTAAGATATTTCTTAAATAGGTATGTAGAGGAACACATGTTCGGTTATGTAGGTACTGTGAGGTCTCCTCACCTATTTAGAGGCAACCTCCTTACCTATTATAAGACTGGCGACATATAACTATTTAGTTTTGGAAGGTGATTGAGATCAGAACGTTAGGAAAATAATTGAAGATATTTTTGTTTAGCTTAGCTTGTCACTTCGGTACAAGCCGTCTTAGGGCAGACACGTTGTTGGATTCAATATAACATTTCAAAGTAATTTCTGCATATCATTTAAGCTTCTTGAGCTATCCCCCACAGTACCGACTACGACTCGTAACTTGAAATTGACACAAATCAATGTAAGTGTAGACCGATCCATAAAATATTTTGTAAAAAAATTCGGATACATATAGTGTCAGCCTTAGATGATAATATGATATGAATGTTAATCATATTTGGGAAAGATATCATTATTTTTAGGTTATATTTGTGACCGGCCGGAATATCAATTTATTTCTTAGATTTATAGATCGGAATGCTTATAATTTGTGACTTTATATGACTGGATCAACTATTAATCACGTTTGAAAACACATTACACCTGTGGTTAGCCACAACTCAATCATTGCAGACATTTCAGGCTCACATTCCACTTGCAATCCTTAGTATAATTTTATAACTTAATACTACTACTTACTTTTATTATCTTTGATTGAGGCTGTTAATTGTAGTACGAGTAATAGAGGTGGTTTAGTGTGCCTGTTATGTCAATTAGATTAGTTTTATAGAGACTATCCTAACAGATTTCTGTAAGTCATTCCAATTCGAGTAATTTAATGATTAATAGTCAATATTTAAGAGCAAACAAATTAATAAAGGAAAATATTTTAAGCAAAGTAAATAAAAGTTAGCAAGCAAACACGAAATCTAAAAAACCTTGACATAAATACCTACTGAACATATTTAAACCTATTTTTGTTATATTAGCACCTTCATACATGTATGGAAGGTGACAATAAACCAAACAGAGACAATAATAAATGGCACTACGATGCCATTGTAAAATACTAGGGAAGGCCCAAAAGATGTATTTTAATCGACTTCAAAAGAAGGAAAAGACAGAACCTTTTCCTTTTTTTTTCTAAATTTTTTAACGAATATGTTGGACATTTGGACCTCCCTGTGTATATTGCAAACATAGTTACGTTCTGTGATAAGTTGATAACTACAAAGAACACACAAAAAGCCTGTCATGTCCAATCATAACAAGAAACCAGAAAATAAACACTAAAGTAACCATCATGTTAACCTTTTCATCAAAAACGTCAATGTGACCTTGTTAGGGCGTTTACCTGCCACACTGAGGAGCGATTAATTTAATTAAATTGTGAATATAATATCTACTTTACAGCCTTGTTCCATAGTGGGCTTTATTTGTATTGTAACTTATATTCTTTTAAGACAAAGATTGCGGATATCCACCTACGGTCTACGTCAAAAAACAACATTATGGAATGTTGTTTCTTCTTCAATACACATGTAAAATGAAAGATTGAATGGTAAACGACAGAAATGGCGTTGTGAAAATCGAGGAAACTACTTGGAAGGCAATTGAGATACTCATTCATGTCATCATCTGTCTAGCCTTTTTCCCAATTATTGTTGGGGCCGGCTTCCAGTCTTACCGGATTCAGCTGAGTATCAGTGTTTTACATGGAGCGACTGCCTATCTGACCTCCACAACCCAGTAACTGGGTAACACGATACCCCTTGGCAAGACTGGTGTCAGAACTCAGGCTTCTGACTAACGACTACGACGACCCGTAACGACTGTCAAAGATCTTCAAATGACAGCCGGGACCAATGGCTTAACGTGCTTTCCGAGGCACGGAGGAAACTCGGTATGTTGAAATGGTCACCCATCCTCGTCAAGCGTTGCTTAACCTTGAAGATCGACCAGTGCGGCTGTTTTTATTTAGCCACGAGCTCATGTGGTGAATAAAAATATTAGCAAAACGATGACATAAACTGTCATTATACAATATCATTACAACTAGTTACTAAACGAAAAGAGGTTATCTGCTCGATTGTAATCACAATTTTTTGACCGCGATTTGGTCTTACATGTAATTGTTTATGCAAGAAGAAGCATGGGTTAAAATACCTACCTAGATATTAGCGGAGTTTTTATACAACGTGCTACATTAATTTGTATAAGATACGTAAATGTGCTTCTGCAACTTTTTATCTTCTTTAATTTTAGACACATATATACAACCTTAGCCTAACCGTGGTGGCGCAGTGGTAACAGCCGCGACTTACAAGTTGGAGTCGTTGTAGTCGTGGGTTCGAACCCAGGCAGGCGCTTTAATTTTTGTAAATTATGTCATCACCACTGCTCACTAAACGGTGAAGGAAAACATCGTGAGGAAACCGGCATGTCTTAGAACCAAAAAATCGAAGACATGTGCCATCTACCAATTCGCACTGGGCCCGTGTAGTGGATTATGGCCCATTTCCTCTCTCACAGAGAGGAGGCCTGTGTCCCAGCAGTGGGGACATTAAAAAGCTGATGATGATGATACAGCCTTTAACTAATACTTGTTCGCAAATATTAACCTGTTATTTTTTAAAGTATTTACGTAGATACATTTCCAAACTCAATTATTACGAACTCTTACATAAATATTACTTAAATGTTTACCGTACCACACGTAACTTCAAATATTGTTTTTGTTACACGCCACTTTCCATGTTCGAGAAACATAAAATGGCTATAGATATCTTTATTTAAATAGTAAGCCTCAAGTCATATATTCTGTTAAATAACTTATGCATCAGGAAATAAAGTTATGTAATTCTTATGTGGAAGAAACCGTAATAAGACATCCACTTTAAAGTTCACAAGCAGGAAATAACTTTGGATAAGTGGGACACATCCTTTATTCATGTTAGTACACACGCTAGGCCTTTGAAAGACCTCGATTCCCAGGTCGTAGGTCACAGGTAAACTGAACTCAAAGTTCAACAGTTACTTTGCCTAAAATAAAGTGATTTTAACTGGCAAGGTTACAGCAATAAGGTCGATTGCAGTTAGCGACTGTTACTACTTTGTCGTCTCCAAAAAGACAATCATGAATTTGGAAACAAAATTCGCATTCAGGTTTAGGAAAACAAGTTTCTAGACATTGCAATTAGATATTAGGTTATATGCATTTAATTGTATGTCTGTCTATCATAGTTTCGTAGAGATTAACTAGAGGTATATTATGAAAATAAATGGTACATGACCTTGCCAGTTGGGTCACCATTATTTGTATTTAACTAAAATAATGATTAGTCTTACAAATGCTGTTTGAACATGAGGTTATAACTTAACATTTGAATATTCTCGCGAATTGAACTTGCAGCCTCGATTGGCATTGTCCTACATTCAATAAAGGAGCGGAATTTAGCAGTTGATTTGGCACTCCGTAGTTACTTTAGTTTGCGAAACTTTTACAGAGATTGACTGATAGCCGACTGGTGCGTTTGACGATGATGAGCTTTAGAGATTGGTCTATGACATGTGAACCTATGTGACCCATTTTATTGTTTAAAATAAATTATTCAAGCCCTTTCAATATTCACGATTCGCGAGTGTTAAAAAGCAAGTCCGCAAAAGCAAGTCCTGTTGTGAATTAGAACTCCGTAGAAATCACTTGTAAAAAATAACCAACTTACTTTTTAATAGTTCCCATGCTGCTGACAATAGACACCTTATTAAAAGTTATTCAAAAAACATTAATTCGAACAAAACAAAGGAGCACGACTAGTTTGAACGAAATCACTTTTTGTTTTTATTATTAATCGAACGGTCGAATGTCAGTGTTGATTTAAATTTTATCGCGATTTTCGCGGGAGCGGTTGGCGAGCGCGCTCCGTTCGCCGCGAACGTGCTGGCTCGACGGTAATGACGGAATGAGGCTGGTGTCTGGAGGCTCCCTCAGCTGTACAGCAGCCGGCAGCGCCCAGAGAGAAAGTTAAGTTATCAAACTCCGCGGTTACGTTCGGCGATGACGCTATCTTCCCAGGCGGTTGCGTATTCGGTGACAAAATTAAATTTTCGCGTACCCGCGACAATTTATGCGCTACTGACACGGTGAACGTCCATCGCTTATGGTGGCCCACTTTTTGCGGTGCAATTTGTTTATTTACATTTCGCCGTTAGCGATATCATAATAACTATTGCTGTACCAACCTCGTACGCCTGTCAATCTTCTAATGTCTATATACTATGTGGACACGCATAAAACGAGCCTTCGTTAAATTTATAAGTTAACTATTATGTGTGTTCATAAAATTATCAAAACAAAACATGACCTCATTTCAATTTTATGAACTGTTGCAGTCATAAATTAGCGGTTAAGTTTTAGCAACAAGTTAGTAACTAAGCATGGTTTAACTCTACATTTGTTTATTTCTTTCATAGACTTCATAACCTCTTTAGAATAATTTTACAAGTGTACGATTTGGCTGTTATTGTTTTTACAGTATCATAATGTCACCGATAAACTTCAATGGTTGGTATAAAAACGGGTAATATTATATTTATAGTTATTATATAATACATGGGTTAATATTTATTCGATTGTAAGTGGTGACCGCACAACTTTCACTTTTGCGATTGTGGGTAGGTTGTTAAGAAAATATGACTGATAAACGTAAGTACTTACATACTCGTATCATAATACTGGCATTCGAGATTATGAGGCTGTGAGAATATTCCCTCAATTAGGTCGATTGCAAAATAATAATATTGTGTGTGGTGGCTAGTCGAGAGTAAGGCATTTATAAATTGTTTATTGTGAACGAAGGTCAAGGCCTCAAATTGCGAAATTTTCCGACCATAAATAATAACTTCTCAATCCATTGACTTACTTGTTAACTTGATGAAAAACATTTTCCCTGTTTATTGTTTTGTTTTACTCAGTTATTCTATCATGTACTCAAATAAACCATGACATAAACATACTAAATAACATCCCTAATAAAAATAAATGGCTATCGAAATACCTGAAAACTAATAAGTAACGAATTTCTAAAATACCTGCAATTTGCCGAGTTTAAACCTACTTGCAACTAGCAAGTAACCTCGCAATAGAGCAGTTTATGTAAATATCTGCACTATTGCAATGTTTAAACATGGCACGTGATTATAAAGACGGTATTCCACTATTAAGCAGGGTATAATGGTAGGCCAAAACAGTTTCCAACTAGCTCGGACGCAGGGTTACCAACTCCTAATAAAAATACCACTAAAATCAAGATGAAATACTCCTAAAATATTCAAAAGCCCCAAAAAAAATCCTGTATTGGGTACCTATTAAATGGTATTGATTAAATGAGTATCTCGTTTTACTAAGGTAAGTAAAATATAACTTATTTTTAATTAGAATTTATTATAACGAATTAAAGATGAACATTGTTAATAAATCGGTAAGGTTACGACTTGGTGTTTAATTTGGGCTTTCGGAATTCTTAATGATCATACATATAGATATATATATTATATGTATGATCTATATATATATTATATATATTATTACCACATTATTACGATATTTTTCACCTTTCTCTACCCAAATTTAGGTTTTGTATAAACAATATTTTGGCATATAAATTTAAATAATATAATGTTATACAATAATATAATATTGAATTGTCACTTCTTTGTATTGTGTGAACTTCTGGTTGTACTGTAACTTAGATTAATTTACGTGTATATCAATCTGTGGAAACTGTTTCTGGATTGTGTTGAACTAATTGTATGCTTATGTTTGATTATGCATCTGTTTGTTTCCCAAATAAAATAAAATAAAATAAATACATATTTAAAATAAACAATAGTAACATTTTCAGAGGTGGGGTAAATATAACTCAATCCACCATCTCGTTTTAAAATAAATCGTGTCACCATTAAACTTTGCAGCATTTCAAGGGACAATCGGGTTTGTTAGTAATGCATGAAATATTATTTATGCCCGTAAAAATAGCACAAATATTTTTGGGTCCTATAAAAACCCAACATGGATGTTTAAAAGCCCTAAGTTGATAAGGCTGCCCGGACGTAGTAAGCTATGAATAAAATTTGTCCAGTTACTGCTTTGTTTGGAAATGGTACTGCAATCATATTTTCACGTAAATAATACGCTTGATTATTGTGGTATTATTGCGTTTAATGAAGAGCGAGCTTTAAGGGGGTTGTTAACCAAGAACTAAGTTAGAAAAGCTGGAGAAGTTTACCTAATGGGGTCTCTACCAAGAGCTAATATATCAACACATAAAATCACAAGCTAAGCCAAGCTAACTTAGCTTAACTTGTGGAGGACGACATGCTTTAGATTGGGTTCAAACGCTGCGGGTGCGTATAGCGTAGCTAATGTTCCAAGTATTGTGGCAGGCTCGAAATAACGTATCAAATTCTGTTCAAGGTTTTATGCAATAATTTAATTAATTAATAACGCAACAACACTATTTAGATGAACAACCTTCACACTATGGTGTTACTAGGAAGCATAAACCGTTCTTTTGAAATTACTCAAACAAAGAAAAAGTTGTATTAAAACAAACGCTTATTCCGTACACATTTTTAGTGCTGTGTTAGCACACAGTTTGACCAAGAAGTAGGTTCAAAATAAAATAAAAACAAAATCAAATGTTTTTAGGGTTCCGTACCCAAAGGGTAAAAACGGGACCCTATTACTAAGACTTCGCGGTCTGTCTGTCTGTCTGTCTGTCTGTCCGTCTGTCCGTCTGTCTCCAGGCTGTATCTCATGAACCGTGATAGCTAGACAGTTGAAATTTTCACAGATGATGTATTTCTGTTGCCGCTATAACAACAAATACTAAAAACAGTATAAAGTAAATATTAAAGGGGGGCTCCCATACAACAAACGTGATATTTTTGCCGTTTCTTGCTCGATATTTATAACGGCAACAGGTAGACGCTTGAAATATTCACAGAATGTTTAGTTGTATATTTACTTCAAAAAATAATAATTAATAAATTAAAATAAATTAAGGGGGGCTCCCATACAACAAACGTGATTTTTTTATGCAGTGTTTTGCGATAATGTTACGGAACCCTTCGTGTGCGAGTCCGACTCGCACTTGGCTGGTTTTTTTATTTCACATAGGCCTACATGGGCACTTATAAAACGTCGACAAAAGGCGCACGGTTCGGGTTGGTCGTTTCCTATGGAGAAGAACCGGCAAGAAACTCCACGGTTACTCTTTTAAAAAAATTGGTTTGTTTTTACAATATTTGTTACAGCATTAGTGCTTAGATATATGGAATAATCTGGAATAATCTCCCTCACACCATACGGGACAGCCCTTCGTTGGGAATTTTCAAGAAAAGAACAAAGGAACATTTCCTGTCGACATGATGCATAGATTATTATGTATGTATTTATTAAGTTAGGATTTTAGTTATATTAGATAGTATGTATTATGTTTATGCATTGTGTGCTGTACACGTATTTGTTTAGTTTATATAGTTAGTAAGAATTTAAATGTTAAGTTATATTGTGCACTTGAGTATGCTGTCCTCATGTAATTAAAAATCTCTTTGACACTGAGGTTTGCTGTAAGAGAACCCAATTATGGGTTAAGCTCGCCTTTGTACATAAGCTGTCCTACTATATTTGATAAATGTATGGTTTTGTGTACAATAAAGAATAAGAATTAGATATGGGGGGACAACGTAGGCCCGACAATAAGTCGTGAGAAAAAAAAAAGTTTGTATAAACGAGATAAAGAGTTAACAAATGTTAACAAGCGTCTAGAAATCTAGAAGGCCTACAATGTTCACACATTCACAAAACAATCGGTAAAAGAATCCATACAAAGGAAAAAAAAATAACAAGACTAAATTTAACATTTAGTTTAGTTACTTTTTAGTATAGTGACCAACTGCATAATATCCAAAAAAGTAGAGACAACCACTCCAAAATAACAGCAATCACACCTTTGTATTAATCTACCCGAAAAAAAAATCTCATCAATTCGTTGAAAGCTTAGTACAGAACACTCCTGCAAACGTCTGACATAATCATGGGGCTTGTTACACAATTGTCAAGTGTCCACTCCATGTGATCGTTGAGTGAAAGTGGCTGGAGCTTCCAAACTTGTCGGATGACGTCACAAGCTTATCCGAGCTCAGACAATGCAAACAATCAAATTGGCCCATCGCCTACGCACTTAATTCGACTATCATAAGACACGCCTTCATTATTGCCTACTATGGCGCAGATGGAAGGCAATTTGGATCGGCTCTGACTAGCCGGAAGACATCAACTGTAGGAAATGTACCGTATTTACTAGATGACAAGTGACCCAACCCTTGAGAAAATCAGAACTCTTCCGCTATTCTTTTCTTGCTGTATCCAAGATAGTTGAATCATTTCGCCGGGACTCATAAAGCTTCATTGAATCGGGTTTTCTCGTACTGTTCTAGCTTTTAGGAGTTGCAGTGGTTGGGAAAAAAAAAGGAATTTTTATGGGATTTTTTTTGGGAAGAAATAAGGAACTTTGACTCGGCTCTGGCTAGAGAAGACATCAGCTGTTGGAACTGGCATAAAAAACCGTAACGATAAAAAGCGACCCATCCCTTAGGAATCACAGCAATAATTTTATTTCTAGCTTATTCTCTAGAAGTCTAGACAATTCTTTAATTCTAGAATCTTTTCTACTTTTACAATGAATGAAGTTACTTTGCAACGGGTCAGACTAGCCGGAAGACATCAGCAGTAGGAAATGAAACAAATACGATAAACAGCAACCCGTCGTTTTGAGAAATCATCTTGTATGAGCTTATTTTCGTTCTTCTCAAATAATAACTTCTTATATGGTACGAGTACGACTTAGGACAGTAGGGTCATCTTCGATAACTATATAAGGCAGCTCAATATAAAGGTGTATGTTAAATAAAACAATGTTTTCGAAATCAATCGTCCATCTTTGTATGCACATTTTTTTCGAGTTTTAAGAACTGCGTCTGCACCTAAGATTTCTCGTTTCTGAAATATCGAGATGATGTTAACTGATGAGTAATCGAGATTTCCAATTTTGAAATAAACATTCGAATCAGCCAAAAAAATATGGATAGGTACCTATTATGTCTTGGTCTACCTTTGTGAATATACTTTTTAAGAACATACATAATTTTATGAATACGTGGTAGATGTGTCATTTGTATAGATTAGCAGGTTGTCACAACTGTTATAAGTTATCGCTTTTAATAATATATATTAAAAGCAAATATTAAGAAGCACCTTTTATCAAAATACACAACAAGTATTGACATTGAATTCATCATCATCATCTTTTCAGCCGAAAGACGTCCACTGCTGGACATAGGCCTCCCCCAGGCGTCGCCACATTGACCGATCCCGTGCCTCTCGCATCCAGCGCCTTCCCGCAACCTTAACCAGGTCATCAGTCCACCTAGTGGGAGGTCTTCCAACGTATCGTCTTCCGATCGCGGTCGCCATTCCAGAACTTTTCGGCCCCATCGGCCATCCGTTCTGCGAGCAATGTGCCCTGCCCACTGCCACTTAAATTTGGCAATTCTTCAGGCTATGTCGGTAACTTTGGTTCTCCTGCGGATATCCTAATTTCTGACAAAAATTTTAATTAATAAAAATACATATCTTTCATTAAACTTTGACCTTTGAGTACAAATGTCACATTAGAGTATCATAAAACTTTCATAAACATAAAGATGTTGATACACAACCGCATTCTTTCTCCACTTTCAGATAAGCCAAAAATATGTGTATTTCGCAAAATTGGCTGTTCAAAATAACAAAGAGTCATCGTAAACAATGTACGCGTAATTCCGTCGGCATTATGTATTTGGTTTAAGACAATATTGACCGAAAATTTCACTTTCATACCACGTGGGGTTACGTAGAAACGTCTGCTATACGTTTATGAACGGACCCGTTGTGTTTGTATGGGCAAACTGGTACGATTCGACAAGCTTTCGTGTTCACTCGTTAGACAAAAGCGCCAAACTTTCAGCTTTGTTTTTCTTATAGGTAATCTTTATTTAAAACCAGGTTTAGTGATTGAGTAATAGTGCGTTGCTGTTACGATGTATTAGTTTGGGTTTTGTTATGTTGGAATTTATGTTTGTCTTATTTTATTTTTTGTTTTGGGACTGTCCCAAACCACTGCAACTCCTGAAAGCCAGAATCAAAGAGCCATCAGAAAAGCGCCGAGGCAATGAAGCTCGACGAACACCCGGCGAATAAATTTAAGTGTCTTGGATCCCCCAAAGAAATTAATCAGAAAAGAATAAAGGAGGAGTAGGAAAACAAAAATATTATTTACAATGCATGTCCTCGAAAAGAGCGTTTTCCAAGCAGCCAAACTGTGCGGAAAGTGTCACCTTTTTTCGCTAGTGCTTTTTGCTTTTCTGTTTTTTATTAATTTTTAAGTCCAACGTCAGCCCGTCGCATAGTGTTTTTATTATTTGAGAAAAGTTTTAAAAATTAGTTAAGTACAGATTATCATTTATATAAAAAGTAAAATAAAATTAATACTTTATTAAAGGCGTTTTTAATTACTCTAGATTTAGATTTTGATCAATAAATTATTAATT
Source organism: Anorthoa munda (assembly GCA_945859665.1). Taxonomy (NCBI): domain Eukaryota; kingdom Metazoa; phylum Arthropoda; class Insecta; order Lepidoptera; family Noctuidae; genus Anorthoa; species Anorthoa munda. The sequence continues at coordinate 2,846,222 of OX243913.1, forward strand.
TTAAATATTCATTAAATATGTTTGGCAGAACGTATATTTTACTCGTGTTTTTTTGCGTTACGACGTGACAGCTATTTGCACATGCGCAGTAGATATGCCCGAGGAACTTTTAGTTAATCTGTGGTTATGCTGAGTGCGCTTGAATAAGCCCGCCATTTTATTAATTTTTGCTTGGTTCAGATATTCTTTTTTATTTCCTCGCAAAATGCATAGTAAAATGTTGTATGATAAACGTACGTAAGATGATTTCCGCACTTGTAGCATAAATGACTATTCCAATTTTGGTTTGTCTATGCATTTTGAGATTAGGCTTCATAATTTCAGCCGAAAGAACTTCATTGCTGGATATAGGCTTCCCCGAGTGGTTGCCATCAACCAGTCTCGTGCTACTCACAACAAGCGGATTCCCTTTGTTAAATATTATCGGTATAAATGAAGTATTTTTATTTTTAACAAGCCACCAAATGTCTCACGTTTCCAGCAATAATATGAGTATCCAATTAAATGTCACTGCAGATAAATGTGCAACATTAAAGTATCACTAATTTGATGCTGCTATATTACACAAATTAATATTCTGATGATTGTTCTTATCTTTTTACCATCATTTATCTGACTTACCTCAATGTGAAGAGGTCATTTGTGTGGACACAGACGGCAAGGACGAGGGTCCGTTGAGAAATATATCCATTGTTTATTTTTATCATTCTCACGTGATACTGGAGGCGACGAACAGATGTGTGTTTTTATAATTAGCTAAATTTATGACAAATCGAGACGAAATGCAATTTTAATTGCATTTTTATTAGCTTCTTCCTTTTTAGGATTCTGTAACCGAAGGGTCCAAAGGAGCCCTATTGCAGACACTCACGTGTCCGTCTGTCTGTCCGTCGCCTGTTACACAGGTTTTTACAGACAAACGGTTGGAGCTACAGTCTTCAAATTTGCACAGTATGCGCACGGTTGGCGCAGTGGTTGAGCTATTGACTGCTGCGCTGCGTGTCGCGGGCTCGATTCCCGGACGGAAAAAATATTTTTATGACCTATAGATAGTTGTTCCGGCTCTGGGTGTTGTGTATGTGAGTTTATATGTTTGTAAACGCCACGATACAGGAAGAAACTCCTAGTGTGGCACAAAATTGACAAAAAAAATTTCAAGGGGGCCCATACAGGTAAAGGGGGGCGCGAAAAAATAATGTTGACCTACCCCAACGGGTGGGGTATCGTTGTTTAGAGTTTGTTGAGAAGATAAATAATGTACATTTTTGTTTTAAAAAATTACGGAAAACAAAGGAATGTGAAGCCACCAAAGTAAACTATTTTTTTACAAAATTTTGTTCCGAAGGTTTTTTAACTTCGCATTTACCTATGAACTTCAAATTTAGTGATAATATTTAATATTATGTATTTTTTACTAACAAATACCAACATATTGATAAATCAGAGTTTCTTTAAAGTTGCCTAATTTTTTCTATAACAACCAATTTGTTTTGGAACCCTAAATTTGCGAAGTCCGACACGCACTTGGCTGGTTTTCTTAATAAATAATTTTATTGTATACTTAAAGATTTTAATTTACGATCCTCCGGCTATAGTTACAACTGTGTGTAATATGTTTTATCTGAAATAACTTCCTTTTAAGACTACCTCATAAGCAATTAAACCATGAACATAATATAAATATATGACATAAAGTTATTATAGATAATAATCCCAGAGTTTAGATAATTATAATAATAGTTGTTTAGACCAAAACTATTTCAAAATGCTTAATAGCTTGGAATAGCTGACGTAATTTATCGATGTACGATGTAAAATAATAAGGCATGTTTCAAAATAGCTCTTGGTAACTATTCATTGGGACCCTTAGACCCTATCATATTCTCCGTGTAAGTAACTAGAACGTCGTGATCTGTGATTGGTCTCATTTTCGAACCAGAGATTGATACGGACGATTGTATGGTGTTTCAAAACTTGGTAGTTAGAGATGTTGAAACGGCTGATTGTTTTCAAAAGTTAGGATAGTTAGGTTGTCGGGGTTAGTTAGCAGCTAGACTGAAGTTGATTTTTGCTATTGGAAATATTGGACTTATGGTGTCATTATTGTTTGGCTGAAGTAACTTGAGGATGAAAGTGATATTCTCGTATTTCATGGGAGCAACCTTCACCGGCAGGCTTTTTACGTATCTTTTGCAAGAGCAAAACGATAGCGATTTTTGCGCAATAATTGCTCTTCCATGCAGAAGTTTTAAACTAGTTGGCGGTTTTTTTTTAACAAGTGTTTTTGACAAACAGTGAGCGATTAGAAGATCTTTCAGAAAACATTAGCAATAGGCTAAAGTTTTCTGAAAGATCTTCCATGCTGTTCGTTAAACGGGGTGTCTTAATTCATTGAATAATCCCGGTTTGAGTTTACCATAATATATTAGAATTGGGATAATAACCATATCGCCTATGACAAAAAATAAAATCATAAGGGCATCCCTTTCAGAAAACCTTAGTCTCATTGCTTTTTGTTTTGTTATTAACTCATCGAATATTATCAGTGTATGTTTAACCTAATATTTCACAACTGGGATACAGCGGACTTTAGGTTCTTTAACATAAATTGCAGGACATAAGTAGTCCTTTCAGATTGCTGTTTATTATTTGGTTTATCTTAACTAACCGAATTAATTTTTGAATCTTGAAATCTTGATTGACATAAAATGCTTTTCATCCATTAAACAGATGGTTAAAGGTCGCTTTTTATCTTAGGCCAATGTGATCATATAAAGACCATTCTCAGCATGTCTATCAGTTATTTTTGTTTGAACATCAGAAACAGTATTCAGTTCAGTTCTTAGTTTCTATTCTATTAAAATTAATGAGACGTTGCAGTTTTACGCCATACGCGCTAGGGTTTGCAAGATACTTATGCATAATAGTTTATCACCAATAAGTAAACCCTAGCGTGAATGGCGTCAGGTTGTATGTTCAGGCGAGGATAACTATACTAGTGGTTCCCAAAGTTGACTGTACCGCTAGCCACGACCCACCTAACAAAAACAAGAAGAAAATGGGATAACAATTTGAACAGACCTTTTCAAATTCAAACAAGAAAAAAATCTGTTCTAATCGAAAATTTTAATACCAATTGCAATGTTTTATGAGAAGGATATATTTGTTTCCTTTTTTAACCGACATCAAAAAGGAGGAGGACTTCGACAGTTTTTTTAAATTGTTTTATGTTTATTCATCATCATCATCATCATCAGCCTATTAATGTTCCCACTGCTGGGACACAGGCCTCCTCTCTTTGAGAGGGAATAAGCCGTTATCCACCACGCGGGCCCAGTGCGGGTTGGTATGTTTATTATCTCAAACCTTTTCACTAGGTGAACCGATTTTGATGATTCTTTTTTTATTTGAAAGCTGGTGCTTGTCCCATTAAAATGTCATCAAGATCTGATAAGCTATAGCTTAGCATCAGAACTCTTTAATAAATGACGGCAAATCATTCGGGATAGCTGCAATCGTATGTCTGTTTATTGCTTACACTATTTCATAACATAATATCACACTGCACTGGTACGCTTTATAGGAGTTCGCAAGTGTGAACAGTTCACCATGGTATACTCTCATTCCACCAGTTTTGTTCAATAGAAACTTGAACAAAACTGGTGGAATGAGAGTAAATATAAATCATTTAAATGGATAATAAGGTAAATCTATTCTGGCATTACTTTGGGCATTAGAGGTACCTAATCTATAGAATTGGTCCATTATGTCCAGCAAAGTGAAAATAAAAACCCTTTTTTTTTCCAAAAAATACAACCGACTTCCAAATAAAAACACTATAAAGTGAAAAATAACTTCAATTTCGGAATTCGGTGTCAAAAAACGAAGAAACGAAAACTGGAACTCCGAAATTAAAGTTATTTATCACTTAGTTGTGTTTTTATTTGGAAGTCAGTTGTTTATTTTTAACCGACTACCAAAAAAGGAGGAGGTTCTATGTTCGACATTATGTATGTTTTTTTTTTTTTTTTTTTTTTTTATTTATGTTCACCGATATCTCCGTCAATTGTGGACCGATTTTGAAAATTCTTTTTTTGTTTGAGAGATTATATTCCGAAATTGGTCCCATTTTTATTTGGTGAAGATCTGATAAAGAACTTCGGAGATATACAACAGAACTCTTCAATAAATAACGGCAAATCTCTCGGGATTGCTGCAATCGCATGTCTGTTTATTGTTTATACTATTTCATAACATAACATCACGCCAGTACGCTCGAAAGGGGTATGCAGATCTCTCATTTCACCGGTTATATTCATTTTTCATGTTATTCGAGTAATCTATTCGTCGTTATAGGTACTTACTTAACTACTTCCCTATTAGGTAGGTACAACTAAAAAGTGAAAAATAAAAAGCTTTTTTACAAAAAAATACTACCGACTTCCAAATAAGAAAACTAGAAAGTGAAAAATAACTTTATTTTTGGAAGTCGGTGTCCATAACTTAAAAATTTGGTACCTACCAAAGACACCGACTTCCAAAAATAAAGTTATTTTTCACTTTCTAGTTTTCTTATTTGGAAGTCGGTAGTATTTTTTTGTAAAAAAGCTTTTTATTTTTCACTTTTTATGTACAAAAGGGTTTTTATTTTTTTGTCATTATAGATTTAGCATCAACTTAAGTTTTAGTTACTTTTAATCTCAATGAATTGGTTACGCCCAAAATAATTTTGGTATTTATTCTTAATAAACTGCCGAGCAATGAAAAAGTTCCACCCACAAAATGCCGACAAACACCTTAATATCTCCTAAGACATAGAACCACAGAACAGAAAAAACGCCTTCTGTGCATAGAACGCTCGGTGAACATAAACGTTCACCGTTCGTTCGTTCACGTTCACGTTCAGTGAACGTTGGTGAACGCATTGAACGCTGTTGAATGTACTTCAATATTGCAGAATTTTAATTTAGGTATCAGATATAGTTTTCATCAAATTAACGAGACGTTGCACTTTTAGGATTTAAATCAAGCGAAGCATAATTAAACAAGGTAATTTAGTCTAATTAGACGAAGGATTAATCTAGCTAACGAGACTGACATTTGACTTGTAGTTTATGTGACTTAAGTTACGAGTCACGAAAAAGCGTTATAACTCGAAGCGAATGTAGTGTTGCCACGTTTTGGGACAAAAAGTCTTTTTTAGGGATCCGTAGCCACAATCATCATCTGCCTAGCCTTTTCCCAACTATATTGGGGTCGGCTTCCAGTCTAACCGGATTCAGCTGAGTACCAGTGTTTTACATGGAGCGACTACTGGGTAACACGGTACCCCTTGGCAAGACTGGTGTCAGATCTCAAGCTTCTGACTACTCGTAACGACTGTCAAAGATCTTTAAATGACAGCCGGGACCAACGGCTTAACGTGCTTTCCGAGTCACGGAGGAAACTCGGTATGTTGAAATGGTCACCCATCCACGGACCGACCTCGTCAAGCGTGTTCGATCCGTAGCCACAATACTTGTAGTATAAAACTACACGTAGAATCTTTATAATTTTGCACAGCCATTTAACTCGGAGACCATTGCTACTAGAAACTACCCAATTCCCTATACATATGATCAATGGATGAAAATGTATTAGCTGTAAAGTTTTTGTTAAATGTTACCTTTGGAAATTGGTTATTGCGGATAAACCGGACTGCCCTTTCCTGGGGTACTGGACCCTCTTGCACAGCGGCGGCTCCAGTGCAACGGGAAATAGGTATATGAACTGATTTGGATTATTTCTTAATTTATTTGTTATTTATTTATTTTTATTTGTTTGTCATTTCCTTTCATATTATTATATTATGTAAATTTACTAACATAGTCATAAGTGTTTACTAACAAATTATGGATCATGGTCCAAAATAAATGATTGAATTGAATTGAATTGACTTTGCACTCGGCCCAGCTGACGCGCGGCTCAGATAAAATACTGTTTGGTTGCATCTTACACGCATAGGACACAGATAAATTTGTGCATACTAATGCACAATTTTATCTGTTACTGCGGCCTTACGTGACTTATGTTAGGGTGGGCGTACAATTTTCATGAAATTAACAAAATAAACAAGCGCCGCCGCCGGGCCGGTAGTTGTGGTGGGATATTCATGAAAACCGTTATTAAACTTTTCAGCAATCGGTGGCTTTGGGCTCTATTTTATTGTTTCGTTTTTGACACCGAATTCTGAAAAGCAAGTTATTTTTTGCTTTGTAGTGCTTTTTTTTTGGAAGTCGGTTTATTTTTTTTGTTAAAAAGTTATTTATTTATCTCTTTTTAGTTTTGGTACCTTATATTACCATGATAGAATACCAACAAGCCTAAACCCGACTTAGATACATTGTTTTATTTCGGAGTTCCGGAGCCTACCTTCCGCCTTCATAACCAGATCAGTTCAATGGTGCCATTTTCATTAGAGCCATTTATTTAAATTTGCTTTATCAGAGTTATATAACTATTCGAAATATCTCGTACCCGAAAAATACTCAATATTAAGAATTTCCAGTGGCCATATTATGTGGTCTTCTTCATCAATTCCACTTCACCAAATGATACTTTCTGAATGCTGATGCATGCATGTTGATGAAAATACCAAAATCGCTATATGCCTATAAAATTTGAGGAGTCCCCTCGATTTCCATAGGATCCTCTCATCAGATCCTGACTTGGGATCACCTCGAGAGTACACCTTTTCAAACATAATTTTTTTTTTCGGAGTAATCGGTGAACATACACAAAAAAAAACACAGCCGAACATAGAACCTCCTCCTTTTTGGAAAGTCTTAATCTAAAATATTTTGAATTTAGAAAATTAAATAATCTATTAATTTATCTGGTTTCATTTAATACATAGGTAGATAATTTAACAAGAATAGACTATGTAGCAGAATTTCTTACTTGATGCAATATTTTGCCCTTGAAACCAAAACGGACATTTCTATATGAAGTAGTTAATCTCTTTCTGTGATAGTCTTGGCTCTAAATGTCAACAGAGGCCGATAGCATTAAAGCCTTTTAAAATAAATGTATACATTGGGCCCGCGTGGTGAATTAAGACCTATTGCCTCTCTCACAGAAAGGACCTGTGAGCCCCCGCTGGGACACAGGCGACCCCACTGCTGGGATCGCCTGTGTCCCAGCAGTGGGAACATTAAAAAAGGCTGATGATGATGGAATTTATAAAATCAGTTAGGTAGTTTTTGAGTTTAGCCATTACGAACAAATAATCAAATCTTTCCTCTTTATAATATAGTATTATATGTTATATGCTGAAAGAGCATTAGAGCAGTGGTGGCCCAGTGGTATTGGCCGCGACTTACAAGTTGTAGGTCGTGGGTTCGAGCCAAGGCAGGCGCTTTACTTTGTGTAAATTATTTCATCACCACTGCTCTCAAAAACGGTGAAGGAAAACATCGTGAGGAAACCGGCATGTCCTAGAACCAAAAATTCGAAGACATGTGACATCCACCAACCCGCACTGGGCCCGCGTGGTGAATTACGGCCCATTCCCTCTCACAGAGAGGAGGCCTGTGTCCCAGCAGTGGGAACATTAATAGGCTGATGATGTGATGTGATATGTTATATTATATATATATCATGGATCAAGTGATTAATCAGTGCACTATGTATAATGCCCGGGCATTATGAAACAAGTCAAGTCACATCGAGCAATGTATTGAATACTGAATATAAACTTCTATATTTATCACATTGTCTGGCCATTACGAATATTGTTACGTAACGGTTGGGTAACTCGATAATTATGGTCAATGAATTAGTCCAAGAGTGAGCGAAGTGAGCTCGAGAGCTTAGCGCTCCCCGACACAGATAGGTTAGGTTCGAAGCGGATGACAAGAGCTGAAGTGAGCGAGCAAAGCGTGCGAACCACGGATATAATTATGTCTGTGGTGCGAAATTGTCGTCATCTCCTTCATGTTAGACCCTGCAGACAGAAATAGGACTTGACTTTGTTGCTTAAATATTCATTGTACTTGCCTATTCTATATTAAAATCAATGTCAACACTAAAATAATTAAAAAAATAACATCTTTTTATTAACTGGCCCAATAAGTGAATGATGGCTGAATAATGCCCATTTATTCAGTAATTAATTATTTCAACAGTTTTTAGCATATAGCCCACTCACATTGGACATTATTCAAATTGTCTGGGCGTTATGAGTAATGCCGTATTGATCACTTGGTACATAAAATATACAATATAATATATATCTATATAGTATGTAGATAAAGGAAACTCTTTGTTTTTTATATTTAAAACGGCGCACAGGTACCTAAAGGTGTATGACAACAAGTGGAAAGATAGTAGATTGAAATCTGCCTGCATGAACAGTAGCGTAACGACGTGGCCGGGAGCCCTAGTGAAAAGAGGAATTTGTCCCTAATGCCTGTTCCAAAAAACTTAACACGTGTGTGTTAAGGAGTCTTTGAGACGTTCGTTAGACTTTCTTTCAAACATTCCTAGATTAATATTATGGACTTCTGCAAGACAGAATTAAGAACCATTTCAGAACCCAGTTTGCAGAAAAAATATTTAAATGAAATTGTATGTGTGCCCAAAGCACAAAGTTTACTCTTTATAAAATAGTTTGCACCACAATATTGACCACTGCTTTATGCGTGAATCACCCAGAATGACTACGTGATGATGCACACGCAGCATTCCAGTTTTATATGCGCCTGCGCAAGTGTCGGCTCTGTGTTGTTTAATAGCTACAGTGCTGCTTGATGCTATCATTGATCTTGATCTTCAGAGCAATCATGTGAATAGTTCTGTCAAAAAACCGCCAAGTGGGCGTCGCATGTAGGAATGCAAAAAGCTTCCGTGTTTTAACATACTACAATATTTATGAGGAATAAAGATCACGCATATGACTGATTTAAAGAATTCTATAAAATTAAACATTTATTCTTTTGTAGCGATGTCCAAATCCTAATGAACTAAAATCACTGCCAAAAATAAATAAGGCCCTCTCAAATTTAAGTGAAATTTTTTAATGACCCCTCAAGATTGAAGATTTAGATTAGTATCAATTATTTGAGTAACTTTTGATTGTTTGCTGACCAGACTTTCACTCTCAGGGAAAATGAGATCAAGGTGTTTAACTTGTTGTTTTACGCACGGATTTAAGGTTTTGTCTTCAATCTTCCTTAAGGATGATGACGTACACGAAGGGAAGCTTATTATAAAGATAGTTCGGGATTTTCCCGCGAGTATGTGTACCAAGGGATGCTTAAAAAAGAAGTTTTGGGATCTGCCCACGATTATGTGTACTACACTAACGAGCAATGAAAAAGTTCCAGTGACATAGCACCAAATTACTCCTAAACAGGAAAGGCTAGCTTAATGACGCCGTCTGCAATATTAAAGAACATTTAACAGCGCATCAGAATATTACCAACTAAAAACGTAAATAATATGTTCAAATTTTAAATTAAATGTGATATAATTTAATTAAGGTGTTTGTCGGCATTTTGTGGGTGGAACTTTTTCATTGCTCGGCAGTTTATATACAAGATAAAATTACAAATTTAAAAAACCCCCAATTTTAATTTCTATTTCATGCTTTTTAAACTACATATAATATACCTAGTAGTAGACACGCTTCAACCAACAATCTGTCGAAACACGTAATAATGACACGATATCTTGCGAAAAAATCCAGTTTCAAAGAGTAAAATGCGAATAACTTTTGAACGGCTAAACCGATTTTATTCAAACAAAGCTAAGAACACTCTCGATAAAGTCACCTTTCAAAAAAAATACTAAATCAAAATCGGTTCATTCGTTTAGGCGCTATGATGCCACAGACAGGCACACAGATACACAGCAACACACGTCAAACGTATAACACCCCTCTTTTTCCGCCGGGGTTAAAAACGCATATTCGCAACGCAACGCAAATTCAGAAGTCCTTATTGAAAAATAAACTTAGAAACAAGATATACTCATATCATAGCGAAACAATCGTCACCGGGAAACTCTAATAGCTTTAACATCTTGGGAATATCCAAGCATGAAGCCTTAACTACTTAATGCATGTCATTAAAAATAATATAAGTAAACATAGGTTATTGTCTAGTTAGCTGCAGTCAGGGTCAGTAACCTGTGGTGGAGAAGGGACAATCGTTAGCTCACCAAGGATGCGCGTGAGACTCTGTCGTGCGGGCCAACCATCATTGCTGCCACTGACTGCTCCTCTGATCTATACACGAGTTAAGTACTACACTCACTATGGTTTACCGCAATGTATCATTGTTTATTGGCTATTATTTCAATTGTAACAGTAAATTTAAGTGGTGTTAATGCCATGATGATGAATTAAAGATTGCGTTTAAAATGCCGTCCGCTCTTTTCATAATCTGCCGCTTTGATTAATTTAATACTGACAATCAAATAGCTGAATTCGAACGATTGTTAGTCATTTTCGATCACAATGTGAAACAGAGATCAGAAATAAATCACTCAGAATGTAAAAGCATCAACAATGGTCCATTGAACTTTAGATAAATGGCCAATCAATGACCATTCAACGAAACTTAGCAAAACTTTTTATTTTATATTTTCTCTCTTTGAATAAGGATAAAATAATGGTGGACACAATTCCGGTTTATAAGATGTATCTGGAATTCATAGAAGTTTGCTAACCCACGGGAAAACCAAGCTCTCTTAAAAGGTTATCTGATATCTCTTCATTGCAGACATTCACGACAGGTGTTCAACTATTTACCCGACTGCCGAAGGAGGGTAATGTGTTTATCAGTCTATGTATGTATGTAAGTATGTATGTATGTTCCTATGTGGCATTCTAGAGACCAAACGCGTTGGCCGATTTTGATGATTCTTACGTCAATCGATTCGTCTGAACCCTGCGAGTGTCACTGGCTACATTAAAATTGTAAAATAAAAAAAATGGCGGATTTTGGGCGCCATATTGTGCGGGCCCATATTTATTTTTCTTCCTATCCCATCGTGTGGGGTATCAAAATAAAGTGTTTTGCGAGGCGATTTCAAAAATATATAACACTTGTATGTTTCTATGTACCAAATTGTATAAAAAATAACTAAATATTATAAATAAAAAAAAGTTAATTAAGAAAATCAAAAAGCCCGACTGCTTAAGAAGCGAACTAAAAAGACGTAAACAGGAAGAAAATCATGCTGTGCAGTCGGAGGATACATCTGGTTTTGGTCAGCCAGCTCGCGAATATGTATCCTCCGAGTGCACAGTATGATTTTCTTCTTGTTTACGTCTTTTTAGTTCGCTTCTTAAGCTGTCGGGATTTTACATTTTTTTAATTAACTCTTATTTTTATTTTGTTGATATACAACTTAGTACAGTTATTATAACGCCCTCCTGTTACCCTAATAAAGTTTGAACATTGTATTTACGTGACTAGATTTAATACTCGAAAGCTGACTAATATTTAGTTAACCAAACCAGGTTGAAAGTCACAACATTTGCAAGATTTACTCTTATATATCTGACGACATAAATGAAGCTATAGAAATGATGGAGTATAAATTAATTTGTGAAGAGATTAAGAATAACAATACCTTTAACATTGACTATTAGGCAAGTTCATGGAAGTGAAATAATAAAAACACATGTACAATGTTTGAAGTTTACAATAAATTCATGAATAGAAATTTTATCTCGACTGGTACTTGTAGGTATATTTTGGACATCTGTCGTATAAAGCAGACGACATATATTTTCATCCTGTTTTTGGTTCATTGAACCGGATTTGCGTAGTCATAAACGCTATATCATATGGCACAGTGATTTTTTGCTACTTTTGTTTCGAAAGCCACTTTGTCAACGATATTACTTTAAATAACTAAAAAGATTATATTTTTACTGTTTTCGCCGACGTCGACTAGTTTAGTCCCTATTGTTTTGCTCTTTTGTCAATTCCTATGGACAGGGTCCATCAAGGTACGAAGAGGTCATCAGCCTACCTACAAAAAATTAAAGTACCGTAAAACGGGGTAAATAGGAATGTGAATGGGAACAAAACTTTGAAGAGAATTTTCACGTTCTTTAAAAATTGTTGGCAGCATTTTAGTAGGTACTCCAATATATTAAATAAAAAAAAAGCGATGCTTTGTTGAAATTATGGTTTCAACAAAGCATCGCTTTTTTATTATTTGGTAAGTGGTATCAAAGTTAAAATACTAGTCAAAGTTTAATTCCAATTCCCCCCTGCATTCCTTTTCAACCCGTTTTACTCGGTAAATTTGTTTTTTTCTGCTGCTTTGCTCCTATGGCTTTTAAAGAGCTTTTTCTGGGATATAGTCTATGGCTCTCAGCAGTAGTTTAGCTTTCTATCAGCGATCAGAACTGCCAGAGGCAAAATATTTTTTTATCTTTTTTAAATATTAGTTAAGATTTCGGTAATCCTTAGGTAAAATATAAAGAAGCTAGAAATTATTGTTTTGGGTTCATATTGTAAATGTTCTTGACTTCCGAAACGAAACCTCGTTATGGCTAAGCCGAATCTAACAATAACTGTTATATATATTTATACTAATATCTGGGATTTATACATTTATTTCGTATCTTTATTATTATTTACAAACGTCCTTAATTGGACCGTAAATAAATATTTTATGAGTTTTATGAGTATTTTGACGTTTAAGTGCCAATTAATTTCAGAGGGAAATCGAGTTCTAGGATTACCAATATAATTTACTGTATCATTGAATGTTTGCGAACGTGATAATTAGGGTAAGAATGAGTTTTCAAATATACGATTTGAATATTAACAAGGGGCTTCTGAACCCAAATTTACGAAGATTAAGGGAATTTACAGTTAATTAAACACAAAAATGTATGCTATCCTATTTAACTGAATGTTTCAAGTGCTAATAACGTCCGTAACTTGAGTTTCACAAACCGAACAATATTTTCCGCCGTCCACACCGGAAAATCTGGAAAGTTCTTACCAACAATTAATTAACATACATTTTACACACACATTAGCATTTAAAAGCAGATATTACGCATTTGCATATTGACTTTACTTTGTAGAAGACTCCTTTCTAATAAAACATTACACGCGGAATATCGAATGGAATCTCTCGGTGATAGAATAGGCCACGACTCTACGAGTAACTTACAAGCACGGAGGAGTAGGACATGGAGTGTTCATGTGCTAAACCTTAGCATATCTGGGCCTTTCTCTGTGAACTGGGCAATTCATTGTCTCAGGTCGATATTATATAAAAAAAAAATACATTTTAAAATTCTAATCTACCGATGTCCATCATACAATATCTATTAAATAAAGTTTATTACATTTTTTTTTATAGTTTTCAAAAAGAGTCCCATGGAAAATGTCAGCCTTACAAATGTCAATGTAAAATATTTTGGAGAATTAATTATTAGGCCATTTGTTTGAATAAAAATTTAACAAAAATGTGTTATACTGAAATTTTAACCAATGTTACCATATTTAACCATTGTTTAAGTTAACTACGGTTAAAAAAAAAGGTCTTAATAAAAGCTAAACATTTCTCTCCACTCGACTTTTGGGTTTGATGCGTACTCAATTCACTCACTACTCTATGCCCGCGAACCATGTGATTCGCATTATGACACCTCTAATTCACGAACCGGTTGCGGCCGGCAATAAACTGTCTTTAACTTATGTAACCGAGGCTGGGCTGATACTGCAGTTGCTGTGTTTCTATGTAAATTGAATCTAGCGAAATTATGCTGCTCGCGAATTAACATTTAGTAGTCATGTATTCTTTGTGAAGTAGAGTGAGTAATATGCGCATCCTGAAACTATTAAATGAGGCTTTCTTCGATAAAACTTGGTCACTTATTTGCTAAGATGTGACCTAAATGGTGATATTAGAAGGCTCCAACCAACATAATGTTTACTCTGAACCCTGGAGCACTGTGGCCACTAAATATATGCGACCTAAAATGTTATGGCTATTCTCATGTATTTTTGTAAAAGTATACTTTTACAAGGAAGGGTAATCCGATTTATGCGGTACAGCATTTTGTGTAATATAGTTCTCATTGTAATTTATGATCAAATATAATATGATGTAATTTCATAATTTTATTGTTATCCATTTACTTTTGATCCTTGATTTGATTTTGATTTTAATTTTGAATGTTTAATTTATGGTTTATAATTGTGAATATTTTAATTTTGGATTTTTTACTTTTATTTTTATTATTGGATTTTGTTTTTATTTTTTTATTGATTTAAGTATTGTACATGCATGCCTTGCTCTGTTATATATACTTGTATTGTTTATCTAGAGGGACACTGATTGCCAAGATACAGGCAACTGCCTAGTTTGGGAATCAGGGTTTCACAGTTGCTTTTTTGCCTTGTTCTTTATTTCACATGTAATTATATACTGTTCTTGTAAGGCTTTGTTATGAATAAATGAAATGAAATGAAAAATTTTGAAAATTCTAGACTTAGTATTAGGTAATGTTTTCTAGCCTGCAGAATTGTGCCCCAGACGGAATTGGCCCGCCCACTACCACATGGTACCGAAATAACTGACTTGGAATCAAAACCAAACCAACAAGTTTTCACCGAATGCTGCGATGTATAATATTTACAAAGATAATATGTTATTAGTATGGGACCAACAATTTATAACAAAATACCTGACATAATAAAAGATAACACAATACGCAATTTTAAAAAGAAGTTAACAGCATTATTGATTGAAAAGTGTTACTACTCGATTAACGATTTTCTAAATGACAATGGCATTTGACATTCTAATGTTAATTTCTAATTTAATATAATCATAACATGTTTTATGCAATTTAACGACATACCAACTTATTTAATTGTATCTGTTTAGAACTGTAATTCGTAATTTTGTATTTTTGAGACTAGTTTTTTGATTATCTACTCGTTTTACTTAATTCATGTTTGCATGCCTAATCTAGTAGATTGTACAGGGATCACAATTGTTTTTTTTACACCTTATGTCATGTACCTACAATCTCTGCAAATAAAATAAACTTTACTTTACTTTAATATTACCTTTATTTTTAGTCAACAATAGTAGGCACATCCATATATCCCATTCCTGTCAGTATTCATTCAGATATTAATGGCTGTGCTCAGCAACAGACAAAGATTTTATCCAACGATAAACAAGTTTGTTTTTGACGATAATTATGTGTGTATTTAAATTGTGACCTCATGAGGTGATAGTGCGATGACCTGACAGAAGATTAGCCGTAGAATGAGGTAAGCTGTGGCACTAGACAGCACAGTTAAGCTATAAACATGAGCGCGAATGTTTTACAAACATATTCGCATCGTAAAACTAGACAAAGCACGTTCGTGACAAAGCTTCAGTGTAATATATGATGAGAAGCTTTTTAGTGTTCCGTACCCGAAGGGTAAAACGGGACCCTATTACTGAGACTCCGCGGTCCGTCTGTCTGTCTGTCTGTCTGTCACCAGGCTGTATCTCATGAACCGCAATAGCTAGACAGTTGAAATTTTCACGGATGATATTTGTTGCCGCTATAACAACAAATACTGAAAACAGAATAAAATAAATATTTAAGTGGGGCTCCCATACAACAAACGTGATTTTTGTGCCGTTTTTTGCGATAATGGTACGGAACCCTTAGTGCGCGAGTCCGACTCGCACTTGGCCGGTTTTATTTATTAAGATAAGATTCTAAAAAAATGTAATATAATAGTCTAATGTTTTTTCATGCACAGCGTTGCTATATTTTAGCTGAAGTACCTACAAAAAAAGTTTAAGATTGTGATGCATAGATGTAAACCCGATAAAATAATCCACTACTTATTCGCTTTTCCTCATAACCTCTGTTTGCATAAACTGCCTTCCAGAGTGTAAGAATGAAGATCAAGACCAATAAAGTTCAGACTGATATCGTCTCATTCTAAGAATGATTTTATCTTCAAGGATAAGAAGTTTTTGAATTTCCATTACTGAGTATTGAGACGATAATTTTATCTTTTGCTTTTGTATTGGGATGAATTTTCCTGTTTATGCATTACTTCTTGTTCTAAAAATAATTTAATTGAAAATTATTAAATTGTGATGCAATAAACAATTTGCTCATGTATCACTAGATCATAACATTTTCCCTATAACTATAATATAATTACTAGGATGAGGCTTTGAGATTTTCTTCGACGTATTTTTATTCGTTCGCAAGATTCAGGGAAAATCTATTTTCAAGTCACACAGTTACTGCTTTTCTTTGGGATCTACGACTAAGTAAACCCTAGAATTTGTTTTTTATTACAACTCTGCTGTTCTTTTCTGATTAATTTCGTTGCGGGATCTAAGAGAGTTAAGTCGTTTTTATTGGGAATAGCCTATCTTCATTGACTCAGCGCTTTTCTGGTGGTCACCACTGCTGATCATGGCTTTCTATAGTTGCAGTGGTTGGGAATAGTATGGTGGGATTCTCCCAAATTTAAACATAATCTAGGCATAGACCTGTGAAGAAATGACTGCTATGGTAACATTGAATGAACTATCGTCATCAGCATTCTACTATCGGGGTCATGTCAATTCCTACAATTAATTATGGAGAAAACATGTATTCAGGTCAAAGATTTAGTTACAAATAAACTGAAGGTCAAAAAGTGAAAAATACCCAGAAATTGCGTTTTAGTTTGGAATGACTAATCGGAAAGTTTGATCTGATTCAATAGTAGTAGTACTCAATAATTCGAGCACAATTTGAAACAATTCTGACTGTGAACAACCAGCTAGATACATAAAGTAGCGATTCGCTAAGCCTGCTATTTTCTTAGATTGCTCAACTTAATTCTCAGAAGTTCTGATCACATGACTGCGAACGGTTGGCCGGGCGTGACCTATTAGTTTTGGTATTTGCCGCAGTTACTTATGCAAAACTTTTTAATCACCTGATTGGGAACCGCGAAATTTTTGTCTTATCTTTCTCGAAGCTATTTTAGGTTGTGACGTGTTTTCGCCGGAACCTTTTGCTCTATAAGCATGGTTTATTTATAGATTTTATGACAAAAGCTTGTTACAAGAAGAAAAAAAATGTGGCGAAAAGTTTGAATCCATTTTTAATAGCGTGTTTAAATTAAAACAGACAATCAAAAAACCTGTCGCACAAGTTGATAAAAATGCAAGTCTATATTAAACATTATGCAGATATCTATCTAGAATACTGATCGAAATACAAATGTGACCGGATCTACATATTTGTTCTAAAACTCCTAAAAGATGTAAACAACAAACCAATTAGGTTCACATGATTGCCCTTCACGCGATGCAACAGTTGTGGAGCGCGGGGCGCGTCCAACTGGCGGGAGAAAGTCGACGTTCTTCCGCCAATGCAACCTCACTATCAGGAGCGAGCGAGCTCATGTGACTCCGGGGAGCGAAGTGAGGGGACCGGGGGCAGCGGAGGGTCGCGGCTACACAATACATTGCGAAAACAACGTAAACTGGGCTACCAGCATTATGTTTGCGTTACCACTTATTTTGTATTTCTAACATGTTTTTATTGACATTATAAAAGCGATTACACAATGCAATTAACGTGCCGGTATGCGCTCACGCATTGTCGAAAATAACATTTTGGGAATCGGATGTGTAATTTAGTCAGCGATGAATATTAAAGTAGGGTTTATTTTACGAAATAATCGACTTTATTTAGCATAATGTGGAAATCTTAATAATCTATTCTTTATAATCTTAATCTCCATAAATTAATTTTTAATCATAATGCACAAATTACTTATGTTTTGGAATGATTATTTTCCATTCTGTTTGGAAAATTTTGGCAACACCTCTCAGTTATTTATTATTTTTAAACGTAGGAAGTTCTTTCTGAATCGTGGATGCGTTTACAAACATTTAAACTCACATACACAAAACACCCAGTTTCGGAATAACTATCTGTAGGCCACACAAATATTTGGACCGTGCAGGAATCGAACCCGCGACACGCAGCACAGCATCCAATCGCTCAACCACAATGCCAAACGGGTCGTTAAAGATTGATAAATCATTAAAGTAATCATTGGAAAAACTACAATGCAGCCAAGAACTGTTTTTCTGTAAATAGATGCGGAAAATGAAAAGCCATAGGTGACATACAATTATTGAGATGTCGTAAAATACCCAGTTTAGCATCTTTCACAACGTAAACGGGTGGCAGTGCTAAAGGGGAACGTTTATATTTCAACAGATTTTCTAAACAAGTTTGTACAGAGGCGTAGCTCTAAGACCCAAACTGTACTTTCAGGCTTGATCAAGTCAAAATATAAAAATCTATACCATTTCTATAAATACTTTATAGTGCAAAGCCATCTTATCATCAGCTCTTTTCGTGCACTGCTGCGTAGGTACAACGGAATGCGGCGGAATCCGTGGCTCCAGCCTCGGGCAGCAGGCGCCAAAATAAGAGAAAATAACTTGTTTCACAAGGCATCTAACATCCAGCGCACGTTGTTCTATCGATTAATAAATTTATTTTAAAACGCCCTGTTTGTTTTTATTGAATGCATACATCTAAAATCTAGGGGCTACAAGAGCTGAGCCGAATAAACTTAAACGGTTGAACGTCAAGCGACGATCACTGTTGGTTTATGTGCAGTGGCGTATTTAAAGATTTGGTGCTCTTGGCCATATAGGACCCATAACTAAAGAAAATTTTAAAATTATCGCTAACGAGGCGTGAAGCAAGAATTGTGAGAGTGAGCGAAGCGAGCTCGATAATTTTTGTTCACTTCGGATCGGTTACGCTCAAGGGAATTTAGCACGCAAGAGCAAGCGAATTATGCTCAAAAATTCTACGTAGATCACTGCTTAAAATAGTTAAGATTTTATTTAACCATATGCACGGACAGATTCTAGAACTTCTTTGTTTCTCAAGAAATAAAAGCAGCTGGTATATGGGATGGTAGTGCCCCAGGCCAAGGCCTTATTCATTCTTAATGGTCTAAGGGTAAATACGCTACTATTTATGTGGTTGATTGCGACAAATTTCGTGTGAGAGTAATCAGCGTTTTTATAATAATTCTATTAGCAAAATCATAGATCTGAACTACCATAGTGGAAATATAATAATTTTTCGTCAGTTATATTTGTGGTTTGCTGGACAGGTTCCGAAGGCCCCCCGAGCTTGGGGGTCCTGGGGCGCAGCACCGTCTAGCCCTCCGATAGCTACGCTCCTGAGTTTGTATTTACCATCGTCCAGAAGGAATGCACATGTTACATAATATGTAAATACTACATCATGACGAACTTAAGGAAACGTGATACCTTTTGGGTCCTTCAAACTATGAATTTCGGTTTTGTTATGTTAAATGTAGTTTTAAGCCAAAAATGTTTGTACCAGACTGTATTCGAGATGAATGACAAATTCAGAAGTTGATAAAAATCAACAGTTGTTTATTTGTTATCTATATATATAAAAGGCAAAAGTGATTGACTGATGTATCAACGCACAGGCCAAACCCTTAGGGCTAGAAACTTAAAATTTCGCACACGTATTCCTCTTATGACGTAAGCATCCACTAAGGTAGGATTTTTCTAAATTCAACCCCTAAGGGGGTGAAATAGGGGATAAAAGTTTGTATGAAACTTTTTATTAAAAAGTCATCTGTAGGGATAAAACATGGTTCACGCGAACGAAGTCGCGGGCGAAGTGCTAGTGTGTGTTTACTATTTATGTAGGTTCTACAGAAGCCACAAATCAAAAACAGTTGCAAACCGGGAAAATGCAGTGAACATACTCGTAGATAATTAGTTTTCACTGTATTCCACTCGACTCTACTCGAATTTCGAATGTTACAACTGTAGTTGGAAATGTCAAAAATGTGAAGCTTTTCCCAGTTTCGTATGGTTTCCCAGCTTCCCTTCTGAAAAAAAAAGCAAACTAGTTTACAGTATTTCAGTCAGAGAAAATAAATAATAGACTTCCGTTTTGTAAAGGTGTAAAGGTGTTATTTAGTGGACTTTAGTTGTCACGTGCATCTTGTACATATTAACGTAATACCATTTCAAAAGTATGTCACCACTTTCTTAATGCGAAGGACTTTTCCGTGTGTCAGCAATGAAAATTTGTTTGGACCTGTATTTTTGTGGTTCACATTTACCTTGAAAACATTGTCATTTATTTTTATTTATTTAACAATTTTGTACACACACATAATACAAGGACAAGAAGAAGGAACAGAAAATTAGGTACAGAGGTGATGCATATTTCTAATGAAATCTCTTCCAGCATACCTGCGAAAGGAAAATGATAAAAAAGAGATGTAGACATTGTGTGTGGAGGGAAAAAATAAAGACATAAAACAATTCACGGTTTAGTAATTTACAATATAACAAATAAAATATATTGTCATATAAATACATATAAGTATACATATCATAACAATAAAAACTAAATAAATACTAAAATATATAAAAAGATAATATACATATTATATGCAAGTATGACGGAATGGAAAGGTAGTGTTCTTTCACTCTTCTTTTGAAAACTGTAACCCTCTTACAAATAAACGCGGCATAAAGTTATACCAAGTATAAACCTATGAAAATGTATGGTTATTCCTTTGTTATACCTGGTATAACTTTATTCCGCGTTTATTTGTAAGAGGGTAAGAGTTTGGCAGTCCCTAATGTCAGGCGGCAAGCAAGATCCACAAGCGCACCGCGTGATCAATGTGTGTCAATTATTCTACAAATAATAAATCTTTTGGTTGAAAACCTTTCCAACTGTTTCAACAAATTTTAGATGCATTTAGTTTTACAAGATTATTAATTGTGGTCTTTCCAGGATTCAGTATCAATCATGGCTACCATTATCAAGCACAAAAAAAGCAAAATGTTTCCTCAAAATGTTTCAAGTTCGCAGAACATCACACGGAGTTGAGAAATTATATTCAATTGACGATTTTATTTATTTATAGTTGTGGGAGCAGTGGTGGCCCAGTGGTATCGGCCGCGACTTACAAGTTGTAGGTCGTGCGTTCGAGCCCAGGCAGGCGCTTTACTTTGCGTAAATTATTTCATCACCACTGCTCTCAAAACGGTGAAGGAAAACATCGTGAGGAAACCGGCATGTCCTAGAACCAAAAATTCGAAGACATGTGACATTCACCAACCCGCACTGGGCCCGCGTGGTGGATTACGACCCATTCCCTCTCACAGAGAGGAGGCCTGTGTCCCAGCAGTGGGAACATTAATAGGCTGATGATGTGATGAGATAGATTGTGTGCATTTTGATTCAGTATCAATCAGAATCATACACAATTATCGACCATAAAAAACTAACAGTGTTTCCTCAAAATATTTCAAGTTCGCAGAACATCACACGGAGTTAGGAAATTAAAACCTCGTGACGCGATACGTTTTTTTAAAAACATCAATGACCTATCTTGGTATGTAGAGACTATATATTTTAAAACTGGTATGTGATGGGCGTTCGTTGAGTAACAGGATGTCATGCGCATCACATGACTTGAGATAAACACGTCGAGCTTACGTAGGTAGCAACAGGCTTAAAGACTTGATTTGACGATAGTGGTACCATGCGTCGGCGTCGGGGAAGCTTTGATATCCGCGAGGTACAATAACCTGTTGTCGGTCATCAGGCACGTGATTCGATCATTCTCTAGACTAGACTAATCTACATCGAGCTTTTTTGTACTTCTAGGAAAAATAAAAAAGGATTTTTAAGGGGAAAATATGATATTTTGCTTTTTTAGAGTTGCTGATTTGACCTCAGAGTGACGATTTAACCGTTGTGGTAGAGGTCTTTATTGGGTAACTAGCTGTTGGCCGCACCTTCGCTCCCGTGGACCACCCCACAGGATCCGTTTTCGGGATTAAAAAATAGCCTATGTCACTCAGGAATAATGTAGCTTTCAGATTCAGATTCAGATTCAGATTTATTTATTTGCAAAAACATGTGTAGATAATATACAATTATACATGGTATGATTATAGGTGTTACAATTTTTTTTATTGCATCAACATGTTTGACCATGGCTGGTGTACAAATTAGGTCGAAGATAATAAAAATTACAATACAAAAATACAAAGAATAACACTGTAAATAAATCAACAATTAACATTAATACTATGAAATAAAAAAATAGGTCAATAATAATGCGATTCAAAATAAATAGAATTGATTTAGTCAGAGGTATCTTCAGAGCGATTTATCATTTAGAAATTCATTAACACTATAATAGGCTTTTTGTGTCAGTATTCTTTTTAATGTTTTCTTAAAGTGGTTTGTATTTAATTTCTTAACACAGGTAGGGATATTATTATAAATTATTGGCGCTCTACATACAACGCTTTTATATAGTAGTGCTGTCTTAGCTGGCTGTACATGAATTTTATTATTATCCCGGCGATTCCGTATTATAATGTCCGATATTCGAGGAAATAAATGGGGGTTATTTCTGACAAATAGGGCTATTTCCAAAATATATAGTGACGGAAGTGTGAGTATTTTATGCTTTGTAAAAAGTGGCTTACAGCTCTCAGTACTTTGGATACCGAACATGGCACGTAGGCATCGCTTTTGCATTATAAATACCATATCTTTATTTGTTGAGTTGCCCCAAAAAATAATGCCATATCTGAGGACAGATTCAACAAGTCCATAATAAGCCGACAGTAACACATCAGTGTTGATGGATAGAGCAAGTTGGTACAAAGCATATGATTGACTACTGACTTTTTTACATAGTGTGTCAATGTGTTCTTTCCAATTTAGTTTTCTATCTATAATTAAACCGAGAAAACGGGCATTAGTTACTTCATTTATAGTGTAATTATCATGAATCAAATTTACATTTAATGGATTATGCAATCTTTGTCCAAAGTGCATTATATTTGTTTTTGATAAATTTATTCTTAAATTACTATTATTAAGCCAAGAAATTATAGATGTCAGAGAATTATTTATGTCAGATTTATAATTATTAATGTCCTTACATGCAATTGAAACTGTACTGTCGTCAGCAAATAATGTCATAGGTTGAATCGTCGCTTTTGGCAAGTCGTTGATATAAATAGTAAACAACGGCGGCCCTAGCACACTGCCTTGAGGAACACCATATGTAACATATTTCCTCACGGAGCTGAATGTTTCTTCTTTTTTTGTTTTAGGATTCACTCTAGTTATTACCGTTAACTGTTGTCGATTCGTTAAATAGGATCGAATTAAATCCAAAACATTGCCTCTTATGCCGTAAGCGTCTAGTTTACTGATTAATATATTATGATCCACATAATCAAACGCCTGTGACATATCGCAATAAATAGCACAAACTGGAACTCTTTTGTCAACGTGACAGATAACATTTTGGATAAATTCATAAATGGCCATATTTATGGTTTTATTTTGTCGAAAGCCCTTTTGTTCATTGCACAATATTTTATTTTTTTCAAGATATTTGTTAATTTCACCATAGAGATATTTTTCGAAAATTTTTGAAAATATTGATAATAGTGCAATAGGCCTTCTATTGGTTTTCTATTATTGGCTTTCTATTGGTGAAATAATTTTTCAAATCGATCTGGTAGTTTCGGAGCCTATTCGGTACAAACAAAACTTTCCTCTTTATAATATTACTAGCTGTTCCCCGCGGCTTCGCTCCCGTGGGCCACCCCACAGGATCCGTCTTCGGGATTAAAAAATAGCCTATGTCACTCAGGAATAATGTAGCTTTCTATTAGCGAAAGAATTTTTTAAATCGGTCCAGTAGTTTCGGAGCCTATTCGGTACAAACAAACAAACAAAATCAAATATTATAGTATAGATTACTATAGATTAGCATTCGTATTAAGAACTAGTGCAGACTAGTGGTAAGCGCCAGTTTAAATGCTCTTTTCCATTAAAAAACGACAGAAAAATCTTATAAGCTTGGGTCTTAGATCTGTGTTATAGTTTGCATTGAGATTTGTAGCTGTTTCTATTTATTATGAAATGAGGACATTTTTGAATATTAAATCATACTCATAAACCGCCTCTTCTGTTACCAACTAGGTAATGTAAAGACGTTATAAAACGGATGTCTCTATCTGTTGAATTCTAATGCGGCAAATTGTTTTGTAATGCAAATGTACCGACCAGTCTAAGAATATTCCATCAATGACATGTTTATTAGCACATGGTATGGACACCATACAAAATAATCACCCTTACAAAACTTACCGTTATTGTTTATAGTAAAATTTACTCTTAAAACAAAGTCTGTAGTGTTATTCTCTCAGTGCTGTGCCTGCGACGAAATTAGTGCAAAACCTGTAGTGTTCCAGAAGAAATAAATATCGGCACGACTGCATGCCCCCAAGAATTAACAGAGATGTATTTTTAAGTCCCATGAAGGTTAGTATAGGCGAGCATATTGCCACCAACCGGGTCAGAATTCATACTCTGGGCTAATACTAAGATTGCCAGGTAGAAAAACCCAATAACATTTTGTCAGACCAGGCAATTAGCCCCATTCTCAAACGGTTGCGACTACTGGCCCTGCCTCGATGACAGTATTCCTGAAAACGAGTAAAAAATTTTGGTGTTAGAAAAACTAAAATAATCTATAACATCAACTGGTGCCTTTTGATTTTAAACGCAAGATGAATTATGTATAATCATGGTAATTAAGAATAAACAGACAATTTGTCTGAGTACATACAGGTGTGAGCACTTTAGACGCTAATTATTGGAAGCGTCCGTTCGTGGGCAATTTGAGACCATTCCGTCGGAGTACCACGGATGTGGCCAACCATCACGCTCACAAAACTTTATGCGAACGGTTGAGATCTACTGTCTCATTTTCCGTTTGGCATTTTTTTTTATTTTAGATGCCATTTAGTAAGTTATAGATTATGAAAAAGATATACACTAACGAGCAATGAAAAAGTTCCAGTGACATAGCACTAAATTACTCCTAAAAATGAAAGACTAGCTTAATGACGCCGTCTGCAATATTGAAGTACATTTAACAGCGCATCAGAATATTATCAACTAAAAACGTAAATATTGTGTTCAAATTTTAAACTAAATGTGAAAAAATTAAATTAAGGTGTTTTGGAATTTTGTGGGTGGAATTTTTTAATTGCTCGGCAGTTTATTATTGATTATTATTTTATGCCCATTTTATATTAGATTTTTTGTAAATCTATTATTCGATTAATTTAAATTCAGATAAATATCTATAAAGCATATCTATATATCATATAGTTAGCATTTTTAAGGACAGTAGAATGCGTTAGTAAAATAAACTGTGGAATAATTGCTACATAAATGTTCAAATTTGCCTTCTGAATAATTTCAAAAGTATTGGATCCCTAACCCGAACCTATTTTCATCATACATGAAAACTTGAAAACTCGATATCCTCGAACACAAAACAACAGGACGGTACAAGTCAATCGTTCCACGTAAGCTCAACCGGTCGTAGCGTCGTCCTCGTCGGAAAATGTCAAGGCTTCCATTGTGTTACCGAGCGGTCACATGATGAAGACGATCGCTAATATTTATGTTACGTCCTCCCACCCTGATATATTTAAACAGTCATGTGATTGGCTCAGCCTTCTTTATTGTTTGTTTGAATTTTAATTGGCTTGTATAAACCAGGATTCTCTTGCGAATAACAATCTGTGCTGATGACAGTTGAATTCTTAGGCCGGGTCTATTTATGATGGGCTTGCAATGGTGTGTCTTTTGTGGGGAAGTCCGTGAATGCCCGTGACACTCTTTGCTTTGAGCTAAACGGATGTTGATTGCGACACCATGATGCTCTTTCTGAGACAGTGTTATCAAAACCAGTAAAGTACCAAGCTCTACCCAGTTGCTTGGTACTTTTGGAGGAAGTTTGCAGTCAGGTCATGCTTTTTCAACCATTATTTTTTAATCAAAAATTCCCCCAGGGAGATGACCATAAGCTCTTAGAGTAAGGTTATTTTGAGTGTGTATTAGGGACAGATGTATACAAGTCATATACTAAACTTTTTTTACAAAGTAATAGAAAAAGTTGCATACTCCAGTAAGCATGGATAAATTGTTCCATCATCAGGAATGGAAAAGTAGTATTGAGTCGTACCCCTTTTCCAATACCAATTTTTCCTGCTCTCTGAGGAGACATACCAGGACCATAACATCAGAAAACTTCAAACGGTCTCATTAAAGTGAACGTGGCATAAATATTTAAAGCTCCTGATATAAAAATAAAGTATTGCCTTGTTTGTGATTGCATATTGCATAATATTTCACATTCCACAAACAACATGCCAACGAAAATAATATTTTAATATTTGTCATTAATAAAGAACATCCTTGATAATGTTCTACGTCATTTTAAGCATTTTTCAATTCTACCTATAAGTTTAGACTTAGCAGAGATACCTGTTGTAGGCGTGGGTATAGATTTTAATTTAATTAAGGAGCTATACGTTGTTGATAACCTTTTCATTGCGTAAACGAAATAATTGGCAGTAGTTTGTTTACATAGATACAAGTATATACAGTGTATAAAATCTTTCCAAACGCTTAGTTGACACTTCGCGTGACCCAAGGGCTGGCTTTTACCTCTGTCAGAAAATAAGCATTGCAGTGGCAATGCTGCCAGTCTTTTGGGCACATTACCAGAGGACAACGATGTGGAGGAGTTTTTCGACGCCATATTTTAGATTAGTATATTTTTTGGTTTAGTTAGTGAGTAGTTTTTGGTTTAAGTGTTTATGTTTGTAGTCTTAGTTAATTAAGTAGTTTGTTGTCATAATAATGTAATATTTATTAGACTGAATTGTTTCCCACCTATTGACCCAATTTTTTGTACCATTGAAAATGGATGGATTATCATTAAGGGCCTTATTTTATAAATCAATCTCTTAGCTGTGTAGTAATGCGTAGTAATTAGCAGATTCTTTATTCAAATTTTATGAATATAGAATGTGTGAAGCAATCGCTTTACTCTGTTGAGATTTAAATGTAAATAATGGTGGATGGTGGTACAATTAAGTTATTTGTAAAAGAGATGTATAATTTTTTGGTGTAGAATAAAGTAATATAATATATAATATTTCTGTTTTAAAAAAACGTTGCCCCACACTAGGAATTTCTTCCTGTATCGCGGGTGCGTTTACAAACATATAAAACTCATACTCATACACAAACACCCAGAGCCGGCACAACTATCTGTAGGTCATACAAATATTTGTTCCGTGCGGGAATCGAACCCGCGACACGCAGCGCAGCAGTGCCAATCGTGCGCAAGTGATGATGAATAAAGTATATACTATTCTTGTGTCTAATAATAACTTGGAAGAAAATAACAAGACAATTTTGTTTGTTCAAAAATCATTAAAAAAGTTATAAATATCACAGTTTTCAATAAACAAGCCCAAGGTCTATCATGGTTTATAGCAATTCAAGATAATCTTCTCTTCCTTTTCAAGATCTTCATTAGAATCACTGAGGACTCCAAGCCACTTCATTTTCAGCACTTTTCAGGGTAGTGGTTACAGTGATTCTTGTAATCCCTAATACAATATGTTTCTAGGTTATCTAGTTGCTACCGAGCGATATGACCCAAGTAGCTTAGGACTCATTGCTAGCAAATCGTGGAGAGTCTGCTTTTGATATTTAACTGCTCGAGAATGAACTTATTAGTGGTGTTTGCTGTTCAAGGTATACACAACACTCTTCATCATTGTCCCTCTTCAGATATAAACACTTTTCTTTCCTACCTTTCGTCTTTATTTCAAATTTCAAAAGCTCCAATCTCTTTTCGATCCACCGTGCGAATTGCCCAGGATTCGAAGGTGTCAAAATATCGAAAAATATCGGGGATACCTAACGAGTCTCTTCTTGGCGTTATTAGAGATCTTTTTGTCCTGCTATATACTCGACATCGTGTTCATTTTGGAACCTCGGCATTTCTCAAGACAATCCAGCGCCTGCTATTTTTATAAGCTTTACCGACGGCTTGTGTTTGATGTCTATTAAATGTCTCTGTAGTGAATCTCTGGTATGTGATATCATAAACTTTTAAGATTTTGCACTAAAATACTTGTGAGTATCCTTGAAAAATGGTAAGCCAAATTATTTAAATCATGAACTGGAAAGGAAACAAGTAAAAATTAAAAATTTCCATAAACCCAGGCAATTTTTTTTTATTTCATAGTTTTTAAACTACATAATATATCTAGTAGTAGACGCTTCGATCGTAAATCTATCGAACACTTAATTATGACACGATATCTTGCGAAAATACTCCGTTTGAAACAGAAAACAGCCCATAACTTTTGAACGGCTAAACCGATTTTCACCAAACATAGCTAAGAACACTCTCGACAAAGTCACCTTTCAAACAAAAAAAAATAAATTAAAGTCGTTTCATCCCTTAAGGCGCTATGATGTCACAGACAGACACACAGATACACAGCAACACACGTCAAACTTATAACACCCCTCTTTCCGTCGGGGGTTAAAATAAAAAATACCGGCCAAGTGCGAGTCGGACTCGCGCACGAATGGTTCCGTACCAGTATCGCTACAGTAAAAGCTATAGTAAAAATGACGTTTGTTGTATGGGAGCCCCACTTAAATATTTATTTAATTATATTTTAAGTATTTGTTGTTATAGCGGCAACAGAAATACATCATCTGTGAAAATTTCAACTGTCTAGCTATCACGGTTAAGATACAACCTGGTGACAGGACAGACAGACGGACCGCGGAGTCTTAGTAATCGGGTCCTGTTTTTACACTTTGGGTACGGAACCTTAAAAATAAAGATAAAATACTTTTGATTCCGAAAAGTTCTTTAGTCAATTTTTTTTTTTTTGACATGACTGCGGGAGAGTTAAACGGCTTGACGAATTATGATATATGAGGTGTGGTTGGATTCATCTCAGTTGTGGTAGTGACATAGGCTATATAATTTTTTAAGTAACGCCCCCTTAAAAAAGGGGGTAATAGAATTTTTATTTTCGTTGTTCTAACAATATGGGTATCAAATAAAAGCTTAGCTTAGCTTTCATTTATATATATTTTTGGAATGGCATATTACTAAATAGGCCATTCATTCATTGTAACACTTTTATGTTTCTATTTTGGCACAAATTCAAGATAAGCGTAACTTTGATAGCAAAATAACCACATAACTTATTTGGAGAACTGGTTTGTTACTAAAACTGAAATAAAACAAATTGTTATAAAACAAAAGACCCGACTGTTAAAAAATAATTAACTGAAAAGTCGAGTTTTTTTATTTTTATTCATCAAAAAATTAACCTGCATTGACACATTTTTAAAGTTTGTCAAACTGCGTTACAATTTGTCGGTAGTTGTTCTCGTATAATAAATAATGTATTACATATTCTGTTTTTTCCAATAATATTTTGTGTGCTAATGAAACATACCAGTCTAATATTTTAGATGGAATCATCTTTATTTTTGTAATTATATTGTAGCAAGTTGCAATATGATATTTATATCAATGTCAAGGTTATTTGTTGTTTTAATATTAATCTAGAACTAGAAATTAGAGCACTGGTGGCCCAGTGGTATCGGCCGCGACTTACAAGTTGTAGGTCGTGGGTTCGAGCCCAGGTAGGCGCTTTACTTTGTGTAAATTATTTCATCACCACTGCTCTCAAAACGGTGAAGGAAAACATCGTAAGGAAACCGGCATGTCTGGAACCAAAAATTCGAAGACATGTGACATCCACCATCCCACACTGGGCCCGCGTGGTGGATTACGGCCCATTCCCTCTCACAGAAAGTAGGCCTGTGTCCCAGCAGTGGGGACATTAATAGGCTGATGATGTAATGTGATATTAAACTAACCAACTCGTTATTTCATCAAATTATTAGGTATTGCACCATATAATTTAAAAGGCATAATGCGATTATTTGTAAATATACTCGTACCTGTATTCCGAAGGCGTTTTTTCTGTTCTGTGTTCCGTACCAAATTAATAAAGTAAAAATATAAATTGAACGTGTTGGTTACAAAACTGTTTTCAGTTTAGTACTAACTATATACAACTCACCCGGCAAACTTTGTTTTGCTATAAAAACACCAAACATTCATCTACCCTACCTACCCTACACTAACTACCTACCCTACCCTACCTACATACCTACCCTACCCTACCTACCCTACCCTACCTACCCTACCCTACCTACCCTACCCTACCTACCCTACCCTACCTACATACCTACCCTACCCTACCCTACCTACATACCTACCCTACCTACATACCTACCCTACCCTACCTACCCTACCCTACCCTACCTACATACCTACCCTACCCTACCTACATACCCCCCGCGCTGACTTGGTAGCGCACGGTCGTGTTTTTTGTAAGCTCCGCAAAAATAAATTAAAAAAGTGTTGTTATTAATCTTGCGCTTCAACAAAACGCTTTTGATTGAAGAATACCGAATGACAGAGGCTCGTGCACAAAGTCTCATCGATCAAGTCAGTGAAAGTGATTAGAAACACAAATTTAAGAACTAAGAAAAAGTGCAAAAAGTGTCTATCATTTTGGTGAATCTGTTCAGTACCCACAAACTATAAACTATTATATCTAGCTGCAACGTCAAAATTTACAGAGTTCAATAAACAGAACAATAATTTCGCTTCCACCATTACATTCGATAATAGCGTTTGTCGGAGCTGTCCGGACTGCTGAGGCAAGTGGTCTGAGGTCGAGACCGGCTAAGAAAAAATTCTTCTTTTTGTTTTCTTTTTTTTTCCATTTGTTTTCGTAATAAATATGGCTTTACAACGATTAGACTCCGCGATAAGTAAAACTCCGATGGAAGAAGTAGTCGACTGCGAACTACACGAAAACCCGAAAAAAGGCGTTTTATTAACCCAAAAATTACGTAAAACCAAGCGGAAATGTTCGGAAGCTGGTATTGAAGATGTTATTGAGACTGACCATGATCAATTGTCAAGTTTTATGTCCGAAATAAGATCCATGTTCCAAAATTTCAAGGAGGAACAGAGCTCCAAAATAGGAAAAATTTATGAATCTATTGAGGAGATTAAATTGCAAAATGGTAGGATTGAAGACTCTGTCACCTCTCTATCTGAACACTACGACAGCTTAAAGTCACATATTGACCAGCTGGAGGCCCAGCTTGATGAGGAAAGGAAAAACAATTTGCAATGCGTTGCAAAGTTGGAAGACAAGCTTGACAGGTTAGAACGTAATGCAAGATCAACGTGCGTCGAAATTAGAAATATACCTGTAAATAAGCCTGAGACCAAGGACAGCTTATTGGGTAGCGTAAAGAAAGTCGGATCTATCCTTAATGCCCCTATACAGGATCACGAGGTAAAAGATTTATATCGCATAGGACCTAATGACTCCAAGTCCACCGCCAGAACCATAATCGTGGACTTTAATACCAACCTTCGTAAGGAAAAATTTATTCGTATGTTCAAAGATTATAATAAAAAATACGGCAAACTGACTACTGAACATCTTAACATAAGTGGACCGGCAAAACCCGTATTCGTTTCCGAAAATCTTACTCCGAAAATGAAGCGACTCCTGTTCCTGGCTAAAGACTTTGCCAGTAGTAACGATTATCACTTCTGCTGGGTTACCAACGGAAAAATTTTCCTTCGCAAAAGAGAGGGTGATCCACATATTATGGTCAAGAATGAAATGGACCTACCAAAACCTACCGAACAAAAATGACTAGTCACCTTTGCTACTCTTTATGTCCCCGATACTCAGGTTCTTGTTTTACTTACTATGGCTTGTCAAAAAAAATGTAACTACTTGCGCATGTTGTACTGCTCCCTTGTGTTTTTTATGTTATTTTTAATACCGCTGTCATTTATGTTATTATTTGTACTACTTTCAGTTCTCTTATCAACACACAAACCCACAATAATACTCCCACACACATGTAGACATTTGTACGGAAGGGATGACGGAACCAGGAGATTTATCAGTGTTACGCTTTCTTTTTGTATCATCTATTTGGTATTTGTTGGAATCTTTTTGGCCTTTTTAGTCGAGCACGTTCGACTTCGGAATATAGTTTATTTGTTTATTTTTAAGATCGCCAAATGAATGTCGACAACTCTACCATTAATGATGATATATCTCACATAGACCATTTATCAATTTCAAAATCGTATATGTGTACCCCGGAACAATGTGGCTCATATCTTCACAATACCACTGGTGGTCTAAAATTTTTCCACCTAAATATAAGAAGTCTGGGCAATACCGTAAACTTCAATAACCTTTTAATCCTACTAGATAGAATTAAGGTACAATTTGATGTTATTGTACTGTCGGAGTGCTGGCTAAGCAAATGTCCCTTTCTTCCTGAAATTCCTGGATTTGAGTCTTTCAAGTCCGACTATTCTAACCAGAATGAGGGTGTTGTTGTATACTCAAAACGTAACACACGGTTCACTGTTGAGATACCAGTTTTCCGGGGTGCTAATTGCCTGATTCTCAAATTTGGTTCAGATGTGGCATTAATATCCATCTATCGATCTCCATCGTACAGAGATATCCAAGGCTTTATTGATGGCCTGGATTTCACATTGGATTCATTGAAAACTTTTAAAACTGTAATGTTATTAGGAGATATTAACATAAATATAACACCCAATAACGCTGATGCAAGTTCAGATTCCTACCTGAATACGGTTGCATCGCATGGAATGCTTCCCGGTCATCTCTTCGCCACTCGCAAAAACAGCTGCCTAGATCATGCAATTATTAGAACACACAAACCAGCTGTTACTTTGGTGGTCGACTCGTTTATTACAGACCATGCTCCGGTGATAGTGTTCTGCAATCTGAAAATAAGCTCTCCTAAAGCGGCTATAACGTCACGTCGAGTTGATGTAGATGCTTGCATCGTTGAACTAGAGCGAACCGATTTTTCTTCTGTTTTGGACAACAACGATGCTAATGATGCTGCAAACAGGTTGGTAACATTGATATCAACTGTGGTTAATAATAATACTTGTTCCCGTGTTGTCTCTAGTAAAAACCGAATAATTAAACCTTGGATTACGCCCGGGCTCCTGAGGTGCATCCGTAATCGGGATTCAATGTGCCGTCAATCAAAAAGAGATCCTGACAACTATATGCTTAAAGTAACTTATACGCGCTATAGAAATTTCTGTACCAACTTATTAAAAAAATTAAAACGCGAATACGAATCCGCAGAATTTCGGAGGCACCGCAAAAACCCAAAGGCCACCTGGAAACTTATTAAAACTATTTCTAACCTTAAAACTGACAATTCATCAACTAGTGAGCTCTTGTCCCTAAAGGCAGACCCATCACTGTCACTTGATGCAGTGAACCACTTTTTTGCGAATGTGGGGAGGACTCTGGCATCTAAAATTACACCTAGGGCAGGCGATCCTCAACATGATTCCGACCTCAATGCAAGTGTCTGTCCCAACTCAATGGCCATTTTCAGTACGGACATTGAGGAGCTGGAACAAATTGTTCTGGGTCTTAAAGTTGATAGCGCTGTGGGTTGGGATGGCATATCTGCTCTTTTGATAAAGACTGCTAGGCACATCCTTGTTCCCATCATGTGCCATGTTTTTAACCTTTCCCTTATGTCAGGGGTCTTTCCTTCTGTTTTCAAAAGGGCTGTCGTACACCCTATACACAAAAGTGGGGACAGAGGCAGTGTTGATAACTATAGACCTATATCAGTTTTAACAACCTTGTCAAAGATTCTGGAGAAAATCCTTAACAAAAGGCTTCTAAACTATTTAGACTCCCAAGATATTCTCGCCCCAAATCAGTATGGTTTTAGAGCAGGTAAAAGTACAGAAGACGCTGTTCTGAAATTAACTGGTACTATTGCAGAAAAAGTAAATGATAAACATAAAACTATTGCAATCTTTCTGGACCTTTCTAAGGCTTTTGACACTGTCTCTGTCCCCATTTTGCTCAACAAACTGCAGCAGATTGGCATTAGGGGTCTGTCTCTAGAGCTATTTAGGAGTTACTTAACTGACCGTTCTCAGGCTGTTAAGGTGGGTAACTTTACCAGTAAAGATGAGGTTCTAAGTTACGGAGTTCCACAGGGTAGTGTTCTTGGACCTACCCTATTTTTAATTTATATAAATGACCTCTGTAAATTATCTTTAGGAAATTCTAAAATGATAATGTACGCTGATGACACAGTGATACTTGTTCATGGTAATAATTGGCTTGAAACTCGTTCCTATGCAGAGTCTGCCCTGCGGGTTGTCATGGGATGGCTAACTGATAATCTGCTTACATTAAACCTACATAAAACTAAATTTATCACGTTTGCGCCATTGCAGAGATCTCAACCGGCATGCCCCTTCAATCTAACTGCACACAGGTGCTGTTCGATGACGAGCATTACTTGTGGCTGTGATGTCATCATGCGGACCAACAACATAAAATATCTAGGTGTCATTATTGACAGTACTATGTCCTGGAATGAACAAATTGCATCACTAGTATCACGGGTCAGGAAATTGATATTTGTATTTAAAGGTTTGAGATCTTCTGCCGATTTCCATACATTGAGGATTGTTTATTCTGCTTTGGCACACTCTATCATAACCTACTGTATAGCGGCTTGGGGTGGCTCGGGAAAATGTTTACTGCTAAGACTGGAAAGGGCACAGAGGGCAGTTCTTAAAGTTATGGCACACAAACCTATTCGCTTCCCTACTATCGACCTCTATGCTCTTTGTAAAGTGCCTACGGTAAGGCACGCATTTTTCCTGAGTGCTGTTCTACGACAACACTCGGAACTTATATTTGACCCCAGTCACCACTCAAATAGACGTAGGGCTGACATGGTCTGTCAGACTGAAAGAGCCAATGTTGTGATGGCGAAACGTCAGTATCGCTTCTTTGGCCCCGTTTTATACAACAAAATAAATAAAGTTTTGAATATCTATCCACTTACCTTACGGGAGTGCAAAGCGGTCACTGACAAGTGGCTCCAAAGCCGTATGTATGAGGAGCTAGAAATTCTGATGAATTGATGATACTTACCTACGACCAAAGATTTGGATGGACTATAAACGGTCTCCCTGGATGTCTCCCTCCTTAATACTGATTATATTCTTTTTTATAAAAGAAATTCCAAACACACACACACACACTCATACACTAAGAGAACTGGAAATCTTGACCTAATTTTTGATTATTTTATTTTTGTAATTATTTTTATATTTTTGTGGTGACTGTATTTTCTTTCAAAAGTATTTTAATGTATTGAATTTGATATTAAATTAATTGTGATATCGTATTAGATTATTCTTATGGACTTTTTTATAATAATGGACAATAGTTAAATATGGTTTATTTTGTAATGATTAGATAGTTATTAAGTAATTTATTTAAATAATATCAATTGATTGTAATTTTATTTTTGTTTTTAATGTTGGAACGCCGACGTCTGCTCTCTCGGAGGTGGGCGCTAATGGCTACAACACAGTTTCACACTAATGTAGCTGTTAACGATCACAAATACTCTGTAATCTTGTTTAATGTTCTAATAAAATATTTGATTTGAAAAAAAAAAAAAAAAAAAAAAAAAAAAAAAATACCTACCCTACCCTACCTACATACCTACCCTACCCTACCTACATACCTACCCTACCCTAAACGGGATAAAAAGTTCTTAGCTACCTCCCAACCAATTTTCAGCCAAATCGGTTCAGCCGTTCTTGAGTTATAAATAGTGTAACTAACACGACTTTCTTTTATATATATAGATTGTATTGAGCGGTTTTATTTTTAACTTCGCTAGAACAGCGCCATCTGTACATGAACACTGGTACTGTTGTTCTTGTGACCTTACTAATCTAGCTTTAAACGCGGTACTAACTTAGTGAAGGGAAAACGGTACTAAGTTATATTGTTGTCTGATTTTCCCGCTAGATGGCGTTCAGCAATTCAACGTCCGATTTCCTTAAACAGAAGATACATGTAGGCAACATTTATGTATTCTTAATATCTAAGCTGATTTTTTTTTATTCTTTAAGAAATGATAGATTACTATTCTTTTGATATTTTTGAATAACGTTTTCATTGGTACTTACTGTTGAGACTGTAGACGGACGCGTTTATGTCTTTTATATCAGAAAAGTAACAAAGGCGTCGCGCGTTGATGTCTTTTGTATAGGGGTGAATCAAAAACCAATTTCGCAATTTGTAATCATGAGTGGAACAATATCTGTTTTAGAATTTTATGAGTGATTTGTGTAACTACTCGTATAAACTGAAATTGATCCTTATTCGTTTTATGTCAATTTGATGTCGTTACTGCATGTTACTAAACTGAGATCCAGGACTTAAAAGTAGCATAACCATTAAGTATGAATAAAGCATTGATTTTTAGGGTTCCGTACCCTAAGGGTAAAAACGGGACCCTATTACTGAGACTCCGCGGTCCATCTGTCTGTCTGTCTGTTTGTCACCAGG
Organism: Anorthoa munda; assembly: GCA_945859665.1. Taxonomy (NCBI): domain Eukaryota; kingdom Metazoa; phylum Arthropoda; class Insecta; order Lepidoptera; family Noctuidae; genus Anorthoa; species Anorthoa munda. The sequence continues at coordinate 2,882,768 of OX243913.1, forward strand.
CTGTATCTCACGAACCGTGATAGCTAGACAGTTGAAATTTTCACAGATGATGTATTTCTGTTGCCGCTATAACAACAAATACTAAAAACAGACTAAAATAAATATTGAAGTGGGGCTCCCATCCAACAAACATGATATTTTTGCTGTTTTTGCGATAATGGTACGGAACCCTTCGTGCCCGAGTCCAACTCGCACTTGGCCGGTTTTTTTCTTATACTGTGCCTAAAATAAGATTAAATAAAAGAAACAATAATCTCGAATAAAATCAGTTTTTACAAACCATCCTAAATAAAAATAATTAAATACCAAACATGTCCACGTCATCTAATAAATGTAATAAGCGTATGTATCGCACCTATTTACATAGTAATGCGTAAAGTTATTTACATTAAATTATGTAAGTAAGCTAGTACTACGTATAACGAGAAATCGTGAAACATCAACGGAATGCTAAATTAATATTCGGCAATATGAATTCCAGTTTCACTTTTTAAATTCGAAAGTCAAACCAAAAATATTTCTAAGTTTTAGTAGAAATTTATTTTATTGATTTTATCTACATTCTCTAAAGTGTATGTCACTAGCATAGTGTCAGATTGGTAATTCGTAAGAATAGCTAGAATTTTTTTATGAATACTTGAGTTCTCTAACGTTGATTGATTCTGTATGATTTTCTATTTTCCAGAGTGCAAAACTAAACATATTTTTTATTTATTATTCCATTTAATTTACATATTCTTAAGCATTAAATAAAAAATAAAAAAAGTACAAAAATAGTAACCCACCGGTATCGGGAACAGGGTCCAAGCTACCGGTGGTTAGGGCTCCAGAGAGAGGAACCTCCTCACAATGCGAGCCGTATCGAGGAGAACTGCCTTCTGTATCAGACCCTTGATCCAACCGCCCAATGACAGCCTCGACAGCCTTATTTATTATTATTATTAAACATATTTATTATTATTCATGAACTTGCTCATGGATAAATAAATTACCCAATGTGAGTTCATAACATAAGCAGGTATATGTTATCAAATTTATTATAAAAAAACCCGGCCCAGTGCGAGTCGGACTCGCGCACGAAGGGTTCCGTACTATTATCGCAGAAAACGGCAAAAAAATCACGTTTGTTGTATGGGAGCCCCACTTAAATATTTATTTTATTTTGTTTTTAGTATTTGTTGTTATAGCGGCAACAGAAATACATCATCTGTGAAAATTTCAACCGTCTAGCTGTCACGGTTCATGAGATACAGCCTGCTGACAGACAGACAGACGGACCGCGGAGTCTTAGTAATAGGGCCGTTTTTACCCTTTGGGTACGGAACCATAATAGCTTCTGCCACCGGCTTCGCCCGCGTGAAAGTCGAAAATTTACCCGAAGGAACATATTCCCGGAATAAAAAGTATCCTATGTGCTATTCCTGACTATAATCTATCTCTCTCATAATTCATTTATTCATGTGCCAAATTTCATCCAGATCCGTCCAGCCGCTTGAGCTTGAAGAAGTAACAAACACACAAAAACTTTCTCCTTTATATTATTATTTTTTTAGTTTTATATATATATATGTATATATACAGTGCGACTAAAGTAGAAAAGCGCTTATTATTTTATTAAAGAATTTTACTCTTACATCTCTGGTTAACAAACAAAAATAACTAAAAGCAAACTCCACCAGCGACATACACCTATCGTACTGGATGTAGAACGTATATAGGCTCCTTGTCCTGTGCCGGTTGCGTGGAGGCGCGCGCGCAGGCGGAAGTGAGAACGCCCGAAAGAAAGTACTCGTCGGCAACCGGTCGCGATAGTAGGCCAGCAGAGGTCACTGTCGACGGGCTAGCGCGAGTAGCTCGCCTCTATCAGCGTCAAAACTTGACATACTATGATTATCCCGTTAGTGTGGGTGTACCTATGTTGCTGGGATAGTGGACTATACCAGGGGGGTGACCATAAGCTCTAAGAGTAAGGTTATTTTGAGTGTGTGTAAGGGACAGATGTATATGAATTGTATACATCTGTCACTTACGCGATCTCATCTCTCATGAGAGCGTAGCAAAAACCCCATTATAAAGATGAATATATGAAGCTAAGCTGAATTATGAAGACTTGTAAACTCTCATCGCCAAAACTTGTCATACTGCATATAGATTTGTATGTTGTTGGATGTTACTGGGAGAGTATACTAGCCTAGGATGAGATTTCATGTCTCTGAAACCAATGCCCCATTTCAGACATAATTTTTTTTTTGATTTCCACGGATAAGACTATAATAATAAAAATAAAATAAAATGTTTAATCGGCATCGAATTTAAAGAAGTAATATAAAAAAAATAAAGGAGCAAACAAAAATACTATGCAGCTGAGGCTATGAGGCAGAATCATGACATATTATCTCTCTACATCCCATGATGACTTGATGGACTGGTCGAGGAAGGGGTTAGGAATTAAATACACTAAATTCTAATAAAATAATATGATAAATGAAGATATACAGCCGAATTAATCCTACGGTTCCTATTTGTAATGAACGCCGTTCCCCGATAACCACTAGTGACAAACCACCTTCAATAATGGTGCTGCAATCGAAATTGTTAACATCCGAAAGAATAAAGAGTTTGGTAGAAGATGCATCGAATAGTACGGAACTCGCATATCTATACAAATAAATAAAATTGAAGTGTCTGTAAGTAATATCAAAATAACAACGTTTTATTGAATGCACGTGAAAGTATATACGGTACTAACAACAAATAAGCAATTGTTAAAATTTTTGTCTGTCTGTCTGTTTGTTCCGGGTAATCACCGAAACGGCTGGACCGATTTTGACGGGACTTTCACTGGTTGATAGCTGATGTAATAACGAATAACATAGGCTACGTTTGATTACGAGAAAATTCATAGTTCCGGCAGGAAACTAAAAAAATAAAATAAAATTTTTTTACGAGTTTGACGCGGACGAAGTCGCGGGCAACAGCTAGTTATCAATAAAAGTATTGGAAGCCAAGCAAACGAAGCCGGGTGCGCATTTGTGATGAAAGAGCTTTTTACAGTTTCTAAAAACTGGATAAGAAAAGTTATAGCCACGTTTATCAAAGCTTCAATCGTCAACATGTTGTAATGACTACTGTAAAACTTGATATCACCATACTACTTACATTTTACGACCCATTGAGATTCATGTTAAATGTTAACCTATCCATTTCTTTTAACTGAAATCTACAATTAACTCCCGGAGATAACTAGCTAACTTATTAAACGTGATAGAAAGCATTAAAGATAAAAGTTTATCCAATTATATAACGACGAACTAAGCATTAACTATTTAAGCGTAATATCGGAGAAAATAAAACCAATTACACGTCATAAATTGTGAAGTGAAATCGACTGACGATATCCACTCTGATTCTGTCTAATCGTATTTCAAAACGGTTGTTTTACAACCACGAAGTCAAAAGAGAGAAAAAAGAAATTTGATGATTAAATAATCGGATGATTTAATTTCAAGTTGAATAACAAAATCATATTTATTAAAGCGCATTGGACTCCGAACGTTACATATGTCTGTACGCAACAAGATAAGTAAAATAAAAAAAAAACCGGCCAAGTGCTAGTCGGACTCGCGCACGTAGGGTTCCGTACCATTATCGCAAAAAACGGCAAAAAAATCACGTTTGTTGTATGGGAGCCCTACTTAAATATTTATTTTATTCTGTTTTTAGTATTTGTTGTTATAGCGGCAACAGAAATACATCATCTGTGAAAATTTCAACTGTGTAGCTATCACGGTTCATGAGATACAGCCTGGTGACAGACAGACAGACAGACAGACGGACAACGAAGTCTCAGTAATAGGGTCCCGTTTTTATCCTTTGGGTACGGAACCCTAAAAAGAGTTATCTATCCTAGAAGTTTGACCACCGGGAATTTTTTTCCTCTTGGTCAAATCAGTTTGACAAAATAGTTTGACCACGAGGAAGCACCGGTTTATGAGAAGTCTTATTGCAGGTCAAAAACATTCTCACACAAAGAGAAAGATAGAAACACCACATACCACCGCAAATTGCATACCATAACAAGTAATCTCAAAGATTTCATCACGTACAAAATGAATGTAATCTAAAAAAAAAAACGCCGTAACATACAAAGCAATTACATGTAAAATATAAAAAGTTATGTAGTATATTATTGTAAGTCATGCGCCGTGAAAATAGACGTGTGTGACTAGCAACCGTGAACTTGGTAACTTACAAGTTATTTCATACAACGTAACGCTGTGATTGACAGGTCATTATATTGTGCTTAGACTTGACCTTAATAAAGTTATCGAGATCTTTGAATTGAGAAGCTGATTACGTATTTGTCGAATGTTGTATCTCATGTGTTTTTAATTGACGTATTTTAGCCGAAGAGAACTGCTACAACATTGATTAAATTTTCGATGCTATACAAATCAAGTTTTCAGAAAAAAAGGGACATTTTCATGCATTTTGTGATTGCTACACGAGTATACGTCAATACTCGTGTACACAAGCAAACTTGAAAGAGGTGTTAGAATAAATAGCGGTTCATTTTATAAAACACGTTTTTTTGTTGCAGACTTTCCTCAATGCATCGTCAAATAAAAATGCTGTTAACCAATGTAGCCACCAATACTTATACAAACCAATCTTGACATCCAATCTATGATCGAAAATCGATAGCCATCATCGCGTCCTATAGGAAGTGAGGGACGACTAACACAAATATTCGCCGTAACTGTGTCACTTTGTATGCGAATACATTGACCTTACATCAAGTGTCGCGATTTGGGAGCGCTCGATTGACGGTGTGTGCAGCTGTGTTGCGGGGCAACTTGGTAATAGGGAAAGTTGAGAACGTTTCCAGAAACATGACGAATTGTCGTAGATTGACATCGAAAATAATAATCAAATTAATTACTACTGCCCCTGTGAAAGGAAGCACCTGGAAAAACATTATATGTTTATATATGAAAATTCAGTACAAATCTCCAATTTGAAAGTACATACTGCTCTTTCAAACAACCACAGAGTAATCACTGTTCCGGATTGTACTCCATTAAACTTACAGACCTCGAAAGTTTATAGAAATATTTATAGCCACACTTGCTTCGCAACAGAAGCACCATGCATACACGACCCGCACCAGTGTTAGAGACTTGGTCCAAGAGAAAGTCCTCAGGGTCCATTCACAAGGCGCATACAAATATTTGTAGACGCCTACTATACCAAAAACGAGTTTAGACCTTTCTACCTTCGGACGGTGTCGCGATATCGACCTCTATGGCCAGTGCGCTGGCAGTTTTTGTTAATGAGTGTGTTAGTTGGCTGAACAACTATTATTTATCTTATCAATTACAGATTTTAATTAAAGAAATGACTTGTGTAATGTTTTATTTTTCGTGTTCCTGATTAGGATTATGAAACGTTTTAAGTTCGTTGACGACTTATACTTGATCTTGAATAATAATTTATAAGGTTAAGTTGTAGGTGGATATTTTTATCCACGATACTTAACCATTTTCATATGAGGAAATAAAAACTGTTTTAGGTAAAACAGTTGTAAGGAAGAAATTATTTCAATTATTTACAGGTCAAATACTTGTAAGAAATGTAAAACGAATAGAAACAACTTCTATTTACAATGATGCAGGCTCATACAAATCGTCAACAAACTAGCTGCAAATATTCAATTCAATTTATTCAGAAATAATTTACATTGCGTTAGAATATAATCTAGCATGAAACATTAATAATAATAAATCTTTAACTATATATTTTTTAGTTTTAGATATTTTAAAGTGTCTTTACACTATACGTTTCTCAGCATTTCCTGAACTTTCTAGCAGTGTAGATAAACTCGTATTGTGCGTCGTGACTTCTCATTTCCAGTTGACACGACAATGTTTATCTTAGATAAGTGACTCAGTAGAATTTGTTAATTTCGAATACAATTTCTTTTTTATAAAAAAACTAACAGTAAATTCTTTAAACATTAAATAAAAGAATAATATAAACTTTTTACCTACAGTTTTTTCATTGCCCTATTGATATTTTTCTGCTCATACCTAATATAAGCAAGGTTTCTTTTTAACATTGTTGAAAAAATGTCAAGTAGCAGTTCAAATATTTATAAGTTCTAACAAAAGTCCTGCAAATGTAACTTTTATTATAAAATGCTATATTATAAGGACTACCGTATTTGTAGAATAGAATTAATGTAAAAATAATAAAAAGCAAATACATGCTTTTCGGACTAACGAGACTCTACAATTTAATTAAGAAATATAAAAACAACAAATTTGTAGACGGTTCGTTGGCATTTCAAAAAATTATAGAGATTTTCATGTTTTGCATTTCTCACGAAATTAAAAACATGAATAACTTTTGACTCAATCTTGCAACAACTCCAGCAAATAAGAATACTTTTCTTGGTTTTTTTTAAATTTTCTATAATTTATTTTATATTCTAATCGCCGCAAAACGAGGTAGCCGTAAAATGCTGGTTGATTTTAAAAGTCAAACATCTCACATGCTTTTAGTAAAAAGGAGAAAACATAACATGTATTGAAACACGTTTGGCTAACAGTAGTAAGAAGCTTTTACAACTTCATCATTTCCCATTTAGAAGAAAAAAATACGAAACGGACGCAATTTGAGAAAAAATAAATCGATGTTTTCTCTTTTTAAGAAACTCAATCAAATGATTCAATATCGCCATGTATGGGAGGTAAGAATGTGGAGTATTGCAAAACTTATGATATATCCATACGGAACGCCCACGTTTTCGTTTTTACGTCACGTTATCAATAGCACTTAAGGCGCGTTTACACACATAACCTTAGTGAAAGTGCGGGGCCGGTCCCCTCATACTAATGTTCAAAATACTTAAAGATTCTGACACAATACACGATGCCCGCACATTTCTCCAGTGAGACACGGCGAGTTCGTAAATAAGCCGAATAAATTAATGAATCGGACCTAATCAACCCCTCTTGGAATGCCATAGATTAAGAAATTGGGAAAAACCCGATGCAACTGTCGCAGATACATGTTTACACTGCTCGTAAACAAAGTTTTTCCTTTGAATTCCTTTATGAATAAGTGAAAGCTCAAGTGACTAATGGTTCTGTTTGCATTATGCAAAACATGTTTCGCTGAAACGATTGGCACAAATGCTGCAAAAACTGAAAGCTTTTTGAATGCTCGCCCAGACTTAATGGTTTTGTATGAGGAAAAATATTGCTATTAAAATTTTTGTTGCGTTACAAATTGAATCACTTGATAATAAATGTAGCCATTGGACTCAAATTCCTGAAAATTTACATGTTCAGTATCAAATTAAGCTTGCAAGCATTTTTGAAGCGCTGCAGTCTTATTAGCAGGATTTCATACATAAGAAATGAGTTATGGAAAATGATCTGGAATAACCAGTTTATGTTAAAGTGTCACACCAAAGAAAATTAATTATAAATATTAAAATACGTAATCAAGGCTTGGCAGACGACAGGTATAAATAGGAGTGCGTCTGCGTGTTGGTTGATCTGTGTCCCCGCCGGCTACCATCACTACTTTCCTTCCCTGCGTGTGTGACGTAACTCTATAAAAGAGTGTGCGGTGAAGACGCCGCCGCTATATCGTTTCCGCTCGCCACGCTCGGCCATAGCGTCCCAAACACCGGCAAAGAAGGACGCGGGCGGAACCTCTTCCGCAAGAGCCCACACGGACTCAACAGTGACAGTTCAACAAAAGGTGAAGTGTCAAGGACATAGTGCATGTGATTGTGTTCGTGATAGTGTTGTGATATCGTGATAGCACAGTGAGCTGGTGGTCGGGTCGGCACTGTCGCGGTCGCGATGCTCCCGGTGAAGTATTTTAAAGGTTGTGTTTGTTTCAGATACGAGATGAGGTCGTTGTTCTTATTAGCGGCTTTGTGCTGCCTAGTGTTGTCGGTGTGCGGTAGCCCTATCGCGCGGCCGGAGGAAGAAAAGCAGGTGGAGGTGGGCAGGCAAGCTGCGGCTGCAGCACCTGCAGCGCCCGCGGCTGCCACCGACGATGATGATGATGACGATGACGACGATGACGACGACGATGATGGAGAGGTCGACCTTGATGATGCGTTAGCAGGTAAGCTCAATACCATTGGTCACTGATTACTTGGTGATGCTAAATAGGTAGCAGAACTGGGATGTGCTTGTAATCAAATGGTAAAATAACAATAATAAAATATTTCCCGAAATTATTTGAGGAAAATTAATAAAGAATTGGGGACAACTTTAGACTTGTTGATACAATCAATTAGTACACATGTTATAATAACTTATAAGTTCAAAGACATCTAATATTGCTAGTATATCGACCAGTTCATGTTTTACCGTTCAAATGAGCAGGAGGCATAACGGTAGATACGATAAATACATCTCGTGAGATATACGCTGACAGCGATAATGCTGCATTAGCAACAGCACTCAGCAGCTTAGTCGGTTAATCACTCATAGAAAATTTATTACGTTTTACAAAACACCTGCATAAATGTTCCGCAAATAGCTCGTTCAATGATTCAAGCAAACCTGAACACTTTGAAGCAATTTGCATCCATAATTTACGACTTAATGCAATTACTTCGTCAATACGTAGATACTCCGTTAACGACATTGGATCAAAATTGACTGAGTTGATGGAGATTATCGATAACTTTTAAATAACTTAGATGTTTCTTGTTTCGAGAAATACTTTTATGCTGGGTACCTCGGTACTTAAAGTTTACACTCAATGTTGCTCAATCCCAATAAGCTATGCTTGTTTTACCAATACACAAAGTTACAAACATATTGAAAAAGTGTTACGATTCATCGATAAAAATTCCTTAGAATCAGGACGTGGCGGGCCAACGCGGAATGTGAGTCGAGCAGCGTGACAGGCGCTCTCAATCGTTAATTAATTCAAACAGAAAGACTCAATCAGAGAAATTGACGCTCCCCTGCTTTCTCGCTACGAAAGCCTCGCTCAGGACGTCACGCACCGCGAGACGGCGGCGCGCGTCTCTCATTAACTGTTTGTTTAACAGTTCATTTGTGATAGGTATCGGTAATAGTGCTAATATAATACGTATGCATCCGAGCGGAGAGAATGTGCGACGAGTGCTAATATACCAAGTAGACAGGTGTACGGTTTTGAAATACAACGTTAATGCTCTAGTTAACGCGACTTTACATTTGGTTACATTGTTCTAATTTAGGTATGTTTTGTCACAGGTGACGACGACGACGATGACGATGATGACGACGACGACGATGATGAGGAGTCAGATGATGATGATGACGATGACTACCTCGAGAGATTCTTCGATGACATCTTAGGAGGAGGTAAGAACCCGCCAAGTGCTAAGCTTTACAATAATATTATGTACACTAGCTTACATTTAGGACCATATTATTAATAACCAAAAATAAAAACCCACAGAAGAAGAAGATGACGATGATGAGCCTGCGGCAGCCCAGCCTGTTGTCGCAGCCGCCGACACAGTCGCAGCCGCTCCCGCCGCACCCGTCGCCACCGCCACTGAGGACGTTGCGGCCGCCAGCGAAGAGGTTGAGGCAGAAGCAAGCGAAGCTGTAGAAGGCGAAGAGGGAGCGATCGTAGCACAGAAGGAGCCCGCCAGCGCTGAAGTAGAGACGCCCACCGCTAGCTCTGAAGTAGCCGCTGAGGCTGAAGCTGAGGATGACGATGATGATGATGACGACATCGGCATCGACCCCGTCGGCGAGGACGATGACGATGACGACGATGATGACGACGAGGCCGAGGACGATGACGATGACGACGACGACGACATCACCGACGCACTCGGCAGGCACATCTCTGCCAAGCACTCACGTGAGTCCAAAAAGCTGAAGGCGAGCGTCGCGGCGTATGCGAAAAAGGCCGGGAAAAAAGCCAACCACCTGGGTAAAGTAAAGAAAACCAAAGCGACATCCGCCGCGGCAGTCGCCGCTGAGCACAAAAAGTTCAGATAGTGAGTAGGCGGCGAGATCCCGGGCGAGCCACGCCCTCTCATCCACCTGACGAGACCTCCGCGGTCCCTCCTTTAGCTTAGCTATTTATTGACTATTTATTTATGCTATTTATTTTATTTATTAAGTGAGTGTGTTTGATGTGTGAAAGTGTAAGTATGGTACCGAGAAAGTTAAAGTTAAATTAATGTCTAGATCATGTCACACTGGTCTCGTGGCAAATTATTTGAAATAAATCTGTTGTTCTAATTTATGTGTTAAATTCTTTTTCATACCTCCACGACGATTTGTGCGTCATAACAGTACACAATATATTGAATGTTGTACATTATTAAATTTTGTCGTACATCGGTCAGAAAACTAGTTGCCTATTCTATCTCGGTGTCAACTAATCGAGTGACATTATCTAGTAATATTAATTTAATTTTGGTTGTTATAATAAAAATGTATACTAGTCAGCTTCATCTATTTATAATCCTCTCCCGATCCATAACTGTAACATTATGCTGTAGACTTGTTCTAATATTATCCATATATTTAGTTGCTCTATCTCCCATATTATTTCCATAGTACATTTACGTAGCAGTATTGTATGTAGAAATTAAAATATAGATATTAATAACTAGCCTTTTGACCGATCTATGTATGTAATATAACGCACAAATATCCTTTCCTCTAATATAATATCCCTTCCCTGAAATCCTCAGCCGAATAGTATTATAGCTATAATCATGTATCTGTATCTAAATCATAAAAAAGATTTGACTGACACTGGGGTGGTATCTTCGACGGAGATCTAGAAACCAGCGAGTGTGTGCCGCGGGTGCGCGGGCGCAGTGGCGGTTGCTCGACAAGGAACTAGTTCGGTAGATGTGTGTTAGGAGGCCGGCGCGTCCACCGCTCGCTTACTTTCCCAACCGGAGCCCGAGCGATGAACCCGCCCGATTTCTTCTACAACCTTGACACTTTCTTTGACCTTGCTCCGGCCGCGCCCAGGAACGGCCTTGACGAATATTCAAGTAATATTTAAAAACGACTGATAGGAAAGTAAATCGATCTAAATGTTTACTCTCACTTGAATGACGAAATCCACTGCGAAATTAGCGTGCCGAACGTCCGGTACGGTGAAAACAACATAATGAGATGCGAAAAGAGAAATTTTTAAATGTTTGTTGTCGTGAAATGTTGGGAGTGTCGCGAGGAATCACATGCGACCTAATTGGAACTCGTTTGTTGTCGGCCACACATAGTCACCTGCACCGTCGGAATACATCAGCTTCCTTCTGTAGAAATTAAACGTAAACACCCGACGCAAAGTAAAATGTCTCTAAGAATTACCATAAAGTCGTAACTAGAAGTTGCGCAACTTCACATATCACATCAGAATAAATATAATATGGTTATTACAAGGTTACATATGACATAGGAAGAAGAGGCGAACATAGGCAGACTTCTAGTAACTAGAAGTGTTAGCATTAGTAGAATTCAGTATGTCTAAAGCGGACCCGCGCCGTATCAATGTATGCCGTAATTAGATTTCTTCGAATGTGCGTGGCGCGGCACGCAGTTTCTTTTACGTGTGGAAAATAGAAAATCCACCGTTGACTGGGCGTATTAATTGTGAACGGCGATTAGAATTCAAGTGGGGCTCAGAGAGACCGATACAGTTAGCTCGCGTGCCAGCATAACGTGGCTAGAATCAGGTGTAGGATTCACTTGAATAATTTCAACCGCACGTTGTATAGCACTCACTTGCATGCTGATATGTAGTCAAATAGTTTAGGTTCATTTAAATATAGTCACATGAACGTGACCGTAGAAAGAGAAATTTACTAAAAAAGTTTTCATTACGACACTTAATGTATGGAATTTAAAAGGTTATTTACGTATTTTTGGAGAATAGCTTACGTCAAAGATATACAAAGATCTAAAATACTTTTATATCCGAAATCAATATGCACGCTGAAGTGAAATGATTTCATAGAATTGATTTAACTGAACCTACACTGCAGTCAGCTAAAAATATACAAGCTGTAATAGATAAAATATTAGACATATCTGATTATCCTCTTTCTAATTCTTACACGTAATAACAAAACATACTCGAACGATTTTAGGAGAATGTTAGGCCGTGTTATGTATAGGCTGGATTGGATTCCACGCGCTTAGCAATTTGTAGCCGCCTTAGTGATACTGTTTTTTTACAGAATTAAATAGCAATAGGGCTCTTACTCCAGCAGATGTTTACATATGGCAAATGTTTGCAAATCTTTTATTGTTCATTAGATATTTCTGCTCATTGATACGACATAAGTTAGTTCGTATCACTAGACCGATACCTACAATGTTTATAGTGGGCGGTGCACTACTTGAACAGTCTATTTCAAAACGTGTGTACCCATCTTAAAAATCGGATCGTAAATTGTTGTAAACGTCACAGAAAATTATGATTTCGCCTGCCGTTGTTTTGACACGTAACTAATTAATTAACATTTTTGTCACAACAAGTCAATGTATCATTAGAATCCGTGACATACAGCAATTAAATAATACCAAAGCAATTTCAGTAATTATCGAATCCATCACGAAAACACTAAATATTTAGTCTTTGATTTATTTACCTTTAGCAATACGTGTTGTGACTGTAATTACAATATAATTGGAGTATAACAAATGAGATATAGAACAAAAAAGGATTTACTTTTGCTTAGAAATAAATATGTATTCTTTATGTAGGATTGATTATAGGAAATGGAACTACGTATTTTTGCTGTAGCAACTTCTCAAACATGTTAGATGCAACATAATGTAATGTTTTATATAGCGGCTCTTCAAATCATTTTCTATATCTGTGCTTTTAATGAAGATACACTAGTTGGCTTCATCAGAGTTAGTTTGGCTAATCACAAGATATGGAACGGGAAACTTTGAAATGGTTGGATTTAGTAATGTAGGACGACAGATTGATTGAAAAAAATTAGGTATTATACAGACTATCTCAAAAACAAAAAACCGGCCAAGTGCGAGTCGGACTCGCGCACGAAGGGTTCCGTACCGTTATCGCAAAAACCGGCAAAAAAATCACGTTTGTTGTATGGGAGCCCCACTTAAATATTTATTTTATTCTGTTTTTAGTATTTGTTGTGATAGCGGCAACAGAAATACATCATCTGTGAAAATTTCAACTGTCTAACTATCACGGTTCATGAGATACAGCCTGGTGACAGACAGACAGACAGATAGACAGACAGACAGACGGACCGCGAAGTCACAGTAATAGGGTCCCGTTTTTACCCTTTGGGTACGGAACCCTAAAAACGTATTGTAAACGCTTAACCACCAATGAATTTACAACCTTTGAACTTTTAATTTGCACTTTGAGAAAGCTACCAGATTGAGAGACTTTATTGCGCTTTTAAATGTATGTATATCTTGGAATTAATGATAATGATGGATATTTAGGAAAAGTGACACTTAAAAAAAAAAAGAAATTTGTTCTGATGCTAAGCAGTACTCTTTCTTGTCTTTACCGCCGATAAAATATTTAACAGGCGCTCTCAGTGATGAGACGACGAAGAAGCCGGCGGCTGTGCCAGCTATCTACATCGTCAAGTACAACCGATTCGTTGACAACATCTTGGAGAAGATGAACGACATTCTGAGGACATCGTACGATCCCGTCAGCGTCAAACTGCAGCCCATCGACGCTAACAAGAAGACCACTAAGCCAAAGAAGGGTAACAAGACTAAACCGAAAAGGTAAGATTTCTCACGATAATAATTTTAAATATTCAGAAAGGAGAAAGTACTAAAATATGAAACTTGGTGACTAATGACGCAAACAAAGGTTAATACACCAGCTTTGTTTAAACGACACACAAACTGACTGACTCAACGAAATAATCCGGATATATCCTTACATAACTAAATTTCTCTTTTAGGAAAACCTCAAACAAGAAGAAAACTACCGCACGTGGCACTGAAGCAAACATCACCAAAGAGAAAACAGTTTCGGAAATCCCAGCGATCAAAGAAGAGATAACTCAAGCCAATGAAGTGAAACCTAACGAGGTTGTTGCTGAGCAAACTCCTCTTGCGAATGAACCTAGAGCCATTAAAGATAAGGTTGGTTCTGAGAAAGCTAAACCAACACCGAAGCCAACACCAAAGCCACCAGCAAGGAAGCCAGCTGCTAAGCCACCTACTAAGGTGACTAAGCCCAAACCTAAGCCGACAAAGGCCCCGGTCAAGACCACGACCAAGAAACCTCCGACCAAAAACAAGACTAAGACTTCGGTGAGCAAGAGCAAGCCCAGGGCGAAGGGAACTTTGTACGGTTTGTCATCGTTGAGGAGGACTGGTGACGTTTCAGTTAGCATCATGGCTGATCACACCACTGTCAAGAGCAACTTTGCTGTTGGACCGCTGATTCTGAGAGTTGAGAAAGAGGTATGAGTCCATATAATATGTCCTTTGTTCTATGTAAGATTAATTTCAATATACAACATTTTTCTAAGCATCAATGGCAAACCTTTTTACCCGACTGCCGAAGGAGGGTAATGTGTTTATCAGTCTATGTATGTATGTATGTATGTATTTATATATGTATGTATGTATGTATGTATGTATGTATGTATGTATGTTTGTTCCTATATGGCGTTCCAGAGACCAAACGCGTTGACCGATTTTGATGATTCATACGTCAATCGATTCGTCTTAACCTTGCGAGTGTTATAGGCTACATTAAAATTGGAAAATAGAAAAATGGCGGCTTTTGGGCGTCATATTGTGGGGGGCCAATTTTATTTTTTCTTCCAAACCCATCGTGTGGGGTATCAAAATAAAGGGTTTTTAGAGGCGATTTCAAAAATATATAACACTTATATATTTAAATGTACCTAATTCGAAAAAAATGTTAACTAAAAAGTTATAAATAAAAAAGTTAATTAAAAAAATCAAAATACCCGACTGCTTAAAAAGCGAACTAAAAAGACGTAAACAAGAAGAAAATCATGCTGTGCAGTCGGAGGATACATCTGGTTTTGGTCAGCCAGCTCGCGAATATGTATCCTCCGACTGCACAGCATGATTTTCTTCTTGTTTACGTCTTTTTAGTTCGCTTTTTAAGCAGTCGGGTATTTTGATTTTTTTAATTAACTTTTTTTTTGCTTATGTAACTGTTAATTGGAAGTTTTTGCCGCGATTTTCTTGAATTAGTAGATACCGTTTGCCTTATCCTTACAGTATTCTTTATAAGTATTTTTATGTTTAGATTGGACGTGGAGCTAAGAAAGACATCAGGTCAGCTACAGCGACCACAGCTGAGATGCTTGGAAAACTTACTCTGAGGGTCAACAACCAAGGCGTCGCTACTCTACATACCATCAAAGTTCTCCAACCTAAACAGGTAAATTTACAGGCTTAGCAAATCATTATCATCAACATTACGAAAGAAAGTAGAGAAAATAAATGGAAATCATGACGAAATTCTATGTACGAATCATTTGTGAAACAAATTGTATGTTCCGCTCGATTTAGATCAAAATGAAAACAATTAATAGTATGCAAAACGTTGAAACTAATCAAATCTAATCGATAATGTTTAATTTAGCCAATTTAAATATGTCGTTTCGTTGTTAGTGGCCAGTGGTAGCTAAAAGATCAGTTTTTTTTGTCAACTCGTCTAAATTGTCCTGTAGGATTCAAAGTCCAAAATAGCTTGCAAAGGCTAAGTGTTCGTTCACACAGGGGTCCGGTTTACCGTGTACGTTTTTATTCGGCGCTGACGTATGTAGTTGTATAGAGACTTCACAAACATGACAATATTCCAGATCTAGTAAAAAATACCGATCCGACAAAATATACAGTTTTCCGCTTTACAGGCCGCTTTATGGTATACCGTTTTATTCAGCAATGACGTAGGTAGTTGTATGAGCGAGTTCACACACAAAACAGTATTAAAATACTGATCAGTTTTATTGGATGGAAGCCACGCAGGCCATTACCTACACGACGGATCCGTTAAAACGGTACTGTAAATTTGGTGTGAACATTACCTCCAGTAGCGATGAATACGTTCAAGGGCGTCGCCAGCCGATGGCCTAGGGGGGGGCAAGTTGATATGGAGAATGAGAAAAGTATGAATTGTAGGTAAAGTCGAGAGCACATGAAGCTTTTCTCTTGTAGTACGAGCCTTACATCTACAGCGATTGTAATAATATCGGTATAGTTCTCGCCAAACTTCTTGGCCGTCCCGAAGTTGGCTGCAATGTCTGCGCAGTAGTAAATCATACAAAAACAGTACCGATCCGTGCCTTGCGCATCGGAAAGCCAACTTCAGGGCGGCCCAGAAGTTTGGCGAGCACTATTCAGAGTCCAACATGTAAAGCTACGCAACTCTACCATACACGTTGTGCACGGAAGAGCGATCAAAATTTTCAACGCTTTTCCGTGTCGGGAAAGAAGGTTTTTGCCTATTTTAGGATATCAACAGCGGTTCGATCTGTTGGGTTTGGTTTATATATATTCATTCGCGACGTACGGGAATGATCAATCAAGCAAGTCAAGTCAAAGACTTAGGACTGTGGTTGCTTTACATTTGGCAACTTTTTTAGAATCTCTAGGGGGGGCAGCTGCCCCCCCTTGGCGACGCCCTTGAATACGTTAAAATGGTACTGTAAATTTGGTATGATCATCACCTCCAGTAGCGACGGATCCGTTAAAACGGCCCTGGAAATATGGATGTTTTAAGTGATGAAGACGTAATGATGACGATTTTAATGTTTTTTTATTCCCAGGTCCGAGTGGACAGCAACAACGAACGTACTCGGGAACTAGTATGGCAGCGTAGCGCAAGAATAGCTCACGTCGTCTCCGAGAAACTTCTATCTGCGTCTAAGCCTATGTTCCACCATCAAACCGTCGTCAAACAATAGATTTGGAACTTTAAAGATGCTGCACTAAGGCACATTTTAGCTTGCTTTCTGGCAGCTAAGGGTTCGGGTGATGGGAATACAGATATTGCATTTAGGCAGCCGACTCGTCAGATGCGTATAATTTAAAAAATAAACAGGATTTTTTACTTTGCTACTGAACAGCTTACGTCATAATAATTTTCACATAATCTTGTTCATCAAAATGTTGTTCTAATATTGTAGAATGATACAAAATACGCCTTTGAATTGTCGGTTTGTGTAATTGACTGATTGATAGATGATATTTTTAATTTATTTCTCGACATTTATAAGAGTTCTAGAGTATATTTCTCAGTCTAGTAAGACTTATGATACTCATTATTTTTAGTAAATAGTCAGACAATGCATTTAATATGTTGTAACGTTATGGTGCTAAGATTTATAATATAGTACATAGATGAAATTTTATACAATGTATATTATTTATTTTGAATAAATATTTTTTATAAATTTTAATAAGGTGTTTGAAGTTTACTATACCTTGAGCGTTCTTCTTAAATGGAGCTACTGGATTTTTCGACTAATTAAGTATTTTTTAATAGCTGGGCGATAGTACATAAGCCAATGACGTAAAAACAGAGATTGGATGATAAAATAAAACAGAAAACTCGGTTGTAAAAATGTATTTTAAAGTAGTTGTTCAATATTTACTTATTTCACTGGTAACAAGCATTGTTAATAATGCTTTAATAGCAAATCCACAAAATTGACACACATACAAAATAATAATTATAATAATGATTTAGAACAGTTTATTATTTTAATGGCAAGCATTATTTTTGCTGCATATTATGACTGCATATTCAAATTTAATAATGACTTATGTCTGAGTTTTAGATATTGAAAAAAAGAACATTAAGATTCGTAAAACACTGAATAATAAGTAGACAATTTTAGATTACAATTCCGATTCTTCGAATTATGAAGACTTAATTCGATTTGGCCAAATCTTTCTATATTTTATATGATATAATAATAGACTCACTCATCTTTGGTACTATTTACATTTATGCCTTCGAGACGTATCGGGGTTGACATATTTAAATAAAAACAATAATTAATACAAAATTAAATAAACACAAATTTTGATGGACTTCACAAACAATATTCAAGAATAAGAATAAAATAACGTAAAAACGTTTAAATAACTAAAGATATAATAATTAATAGTCACCCGAATTTCATGATCTCAAACTGCAATACAAAAATTACCAAACTACCTACATATCAGTACAAAACACACTCCTTATGTACTAAATTGCCTAATATTGCATTATTAATTAATAACTAACACTTAATTAATTGATAACTATTATTAAATAGGAAGGGAAATAATTCTCACTTTTACATCAAAAATATTTTATATTTTAGAGACCCTATGGGCATGAGACTCCTGAAATAGATCAATAGTAATTTTACTTGCTGCGTCTCACGAATGCTTTATGTTACTAGATCCATATTATCATACAATAATAGTAGTTTATGCAGCGGTCATATACTAAGGGTTATTAAAACACGAGTGTGGGTTTATCACACGAGTGTTTTAATATCAATTATATGCCGTTGCATACACTATTTTACCTTCACTCATACAGTTGAAATAAAACATAAGTGATAACGGAAAACATAGTATGTGGTATGGCGGGCAATTTAGATTCTCATTGGGCATGACATGATGCGCAGTGCGCGCATCCATAGACAATGACACTATTTTTCTACATTAAGTCAATGAGCCCATACGCGCCAATAAATTTAAAAGTAAAAGTTTGCTATTAAAATTAAAAGGCAATTGCACTGTTTTTTTTTAAATTTTATCTGTCCACGAAAAAATAGTACGTGTTTATACAATATTGTTTGAATTCATATTTGGAACTTTACGTTGTGAGTGTAGATAAAATTATATTATGGATTTAGCTATAACATGTGGTGTGGTGTGTGCAATGGTACTAAAATTATAGTCGAGACAAACTTGCCCATAGTGATGGTCTCTTAAAGCCCAATCTCGATGGTACCGATGTACCATATCGCCTAACGAATGTATTTCAAATATTAATTATTAAATCATACCGTAAACGATGGTTTAGATCAGTATTAATGATACTTCATCAATCTTTCGACAGACTGTCTTTCAACGACAGATTGAGAAACGACGGATTAGATTTCTTAGCGTCGAACGCTCTTTTGTATACTAAGATGTATAATTCATATATATATTCCGTACTTATTCTATTTTAGTCATTATTCTGTACAAGATCGACAATAGTCAATAACTTTTATCTAAATGGAAAGACTTTATGTGGGAGACAAAGAGCAATTGGATGATTTTTAAGTTGTAGAAAAGAAGAACGTTATCTATGTATTGTTAATAAAAGCTTGATTTCAGACTCATTTATACCAAAGATCAAATAGGAATGTTCAAAAATTGGAATTGCGAAATTGGGGCTGATGCTACGGAAATATTTGAAAGCATAAAATTACATGTATTTTAACCTTGTTTGATTAATTTGACAGTGTAGCAGATATTAAGTTTACCTTTACGCAATCTAGGGACTACTTGAACGATATAGCACAAGTTGAAGAGACAGGGTACAGATTTCTATATTAAAACTAAGTAAAATGGTGTGAGGTAAAAATAGTAGTGGCCCAATTTTATTGTCCACCAGTATATTTGGTAAAAACTAATTTAGCCTGCAAACCTGTAAAATTTTGGCATTAAAGTAAATGTTGTCCAAATACTCAATTCAGAAACCGGCCTAGAGGTTTTTATCTAATGTATGAAAAAATTTACTAAGGTCAGTATAGTCATTTATAAAATGTTTCAACACTGACCAAAGTTTTATTAAGTACTTTCAACTACCAAAAAATACTTAATTTTAGGAACTATCTACACAGAGTACACTGTCGAACTTGTACGCTATTATTTATACAAATACCTATACACTGAAGTTTAGATGGAATAAGAAAAAGAATCTTGCAAAAGAAAATATTAAAATTGACTTTTCGATTATGACAAGAGATGTTTGACAATGTATACAAATAACGTAAAGGTTGATCGATCGTATTGTCACCAGCACATCAGTCGTAACAATTTGACATTGACTTAGCCTTTATTGTCGCAGCAGTTAGGTCGATTTTCAAAGTGCAAGTGTTGTGACTGATCGTTGGTTGAATGTACATTTTTTATTTTGATTACACTGACATTTAAAAAATACTGCTCTATACCTGTGTTTGCTTAAAATATTCGTGTAAACAGGATCCTTTTCCAAATCCACAAAAAAATCATTTATTATACTAATAAACCTACACACTACGCATTACCGTCACGTATCATTGTCCCAGTTCTGTTGAGATCTCGTCCCGTTCTTGCAGAGTAAAGGGACACTATTTTGCTCTTCGGCTATCACGATCTCTGTGATGACGTCATCGTCTGTTTGCTTCAGCGAGTCGTAGTTAGGGGGCGGCGTGTGCGCCTTGTCGCTTACAATTGGTAGAGGAATGTTGCCGGTTAGACCTGTGGATAAGAAATTGATTTTTTTTATATAATTAAAACTAAGATAACAAATTAAAGCCTTCTGTCTCTCTCCTACTTTTTTATGCCAATAGCTGGTGCAACAATGATCATAATAAATTATGGAATGCAATAAATAAATCTATATATATATATAAAAGAAAGTCGTGTTAGTTATAACTCAAGAACGGCTGAACCGATTTCGCTAAAATCCTGATTAGTAGGGAGGTAGCTAAGAACCAGGAGAAGGACATAGCATACTTTTTATCCCGTTTAGGGTAGGGTAGGTAGGATAGGGTCGGTATGTAGGTAGGGTAGGGTAGGTAGGATAGGCAGGGTAGGGTAGGCAGGGTAGATAGGGTAGGGTAGGTAGGTTAGGTAGGGTAGGTAGGGTAGGGTAGGTAGGGTAGGGTAGGGTAGGTAGGGTAGGGCAGGGTAGGTAGGGTAGGGTAGGGTAGGGTAGGGTAGGGTAGGGTAGGTAGTGTAGGGTAGTTAGGGTACAGGTAGGGTAGGGTAGGTAGTGTAGGGTTGTTAGGGTAGGGTAGGTAGGGTAGATGAATGTCTGGTGTTTTATTGGTAAAACAAAGTTTGCCGGGTCAGCTAGTTTAGTATATACCTGTCACTGATTAGAGTAAAATAAAACAATCACACCATGTTCGATTATATGTATCAACGGACAGTTGAACCTAGTAAACTTTATAAGATTTACAGTCTGATCATACCAATCTTTTTTAGCGGCTTGCCGAGGACAACTCCTTGCCTTAAATAGGTGAAGATTCTTTAGTGATGTATTTTAAGGACGACTTTTATTGGATGTTAAAACGGGCAAGACTTTATGTACCAGTTATGACAGACCTATGAAAGATTAGTACATTACTGCAGCGGCCAGCAAAAGAGGCATTGATGGACGAACGTGTAAATGTTAAAACGAGGCGAAGCCGAGGCACACATACGTAAGTCCATCAATGCCTAGTTGTGGGTAAACATGGCGTACTTTCAGAGGCTATAATTATGATTCGAAAATTAAATCTTATGCATAGGCATCTTTCTGTTACGCGGTCGTGACTTTTGTTTACGAGCTCGATCATTAGTTTTGCAGTTTAGTTTTAAATTTGTAAGTCAATTTAAAAAGTTTAGTAGCAAAGAGTTTTCATACATAGAATAAAATGGGATTGATTTTATAAGAGGAAAAATGAATGATTCCGTACGTTTTAGCATTGAACTCTCAAAAGTCTTTTAAATGGTTGTTTAATATATTTTTATTTTAGTTTTAATTTAATTATTTTCACATCAACATTTATCTAAAATCGAATAGGCTGTATAGACTGTTTTCGTTGTAAAAAAATGTCCAGTTTCAAAAACGCGCCTTTAGTTATAAGTCAATTTAAAAAAGTTTAGTAGCAAGGAGTTTTCATCCATAGAATGAAATGGAATAAATTTTATACGAGGAAATATGAATGATTCCGTACGTTTTAGCATTTAATTCTCTAAAGTCTTTTAAATGGTAGTTTAATATATTTAATTACCAGTTTCAATTTAATTATTTTCACATCAACATTTGTTAAAAATCGAATAGGCTGTGTAGGCTGTTTTCGTTGTAAAAAAAAAAAATCCAGTTGCAAAAACGCGCGAAAATTTTATTTTTTTGTGAATTAACAAATCTAATTCTTTGATTTGTTTTTACTATTTCCCACAACTGTATCGAAAAATATCGTGTGATACACGGGCGTGTAGGTTATTGCAAACTCGTGTCATTAAAAACCCTCGCCTTCAGCTCGGGCTTGTTAATGACAGCTCGTTTGCAATAACCTACTTTCCACCCTTGTATCACAATGTACTATTCTCAAATAATGCGCGGAGAAATAAAGTACTAGGTACTAATTTCACTCATTTTTCAAAATCAATGACGAACAACAATAATTGTTCCCGCGTGTTCTTCTGTTTGCCAATAAACAGCGTTCTATTTGCAAGCCAGTTCGAAATTTAAATTAAACCTTTGATAAGTTACCTCCTTGGTTGCCATGTTTCGGAGTAAAAGATCGTTCCATTTTTAAACAACACGACAGATATGAGTTTACTACGTGATTTATTTGGACGCTAAACCACGACAGATATGGATTTTCATACAACTTTTGCCGGCCGCTGCTCGCATGTATTTGGCCAGTACAGCAATTTCGATTTATCTCGAAGAAGGTTGTTAAAATAATGCTCAAATTTCCAAGCATGTTTGAGAAAAAGTTCTTTCAGAGAACAATGATATCAACTACAACATCAACTTACTATGTAGCGTAGAGTCCAACTCAGCATTCGTCACACGTAACACTAAGACCACATTAGAGCCCGCTCCACTGAACACAGACGCGACGCTTGCACGAGGAGATAGCAAGACTAGCGCGAGAAGCTAGAGCCCGAAACTGCACATATAGCATATGCCTATCAGAACAAGATGACTTCAACTTATTATGTAGCGTAGAGTCCAAATCAGCATTCGTCAACACGAAGACAACAACCCCCTGCACTGAATACAGAAGCGATGCTTGCACAAGGTGATCGTAGTACTAGCGGCTGACCGAGGGACGCCAGTGAGCCCGATAGTGCACATATGCATATATCTCATAACAGAGTGCTATGACATCAACTAAAATAACAACTTACTATGTAGCGTAGAGTCCAACTCAGCATTCGTCAACACGACGACCACATTAGATCCCGCTCCGCTGAACACAGACGCGACGCTTGCACGAGGTGATAGCAGCACTAGCGGCTGGCCGCGAGACGCGAGTGAGCCCGATAGTGCGCATATGCCCTTGGCTGCTGTGAAGTCCGCTCCTGAGAATGGAATGGGATGTTATAATTTTTATAAGCTGGGTAACAGTAGTTTATGCAACGGTCATATAATAGGGGTTATTAAAACACGAGTGTGGCTTTATGATAATAGTATCACACGACTGCATACACTATTTTATCTTCACTTATATAGATAAAATAAAACAAAAGTGGAAACGGCAAATGTTTGTGGTATGGCTGACTATTTAGATTGTCATTGCGCATGACTGCGCAGCGCCCGCATCCATAGACAATGACACTATTTTTTTACATAAAGTCAATGAGCCCATACGCGCCAATAAATTAAAAAATAAAAGTGTGCTCTAAAAATTAAAAAGTTATTTTATGATGCAATTGTTTGAAAGTCGTAGGGTTTTGCCTTTTCAAATATTTCCTATCCACGAAAAAAAAGTACGTGTTTATACAATATTTTTCGAATTCATACTTGGAACATTACGTTGTGAGTGAAGATAAATTATTTTATCAGTACACTTTAATTTTACACACTTTATTTTTCGATTTAACACAGCTTCTTCTATTCGCCAAGAGATTGCACTACTAGTTTTCTTCGTCCCAGCCTACAATTGGGGGGAGAACAGAAACAATTAACCCAATATATCCCACTCTGCATAACCACATCTCACAATGAAAGCTTTTTGTTAATAATTGTCCTACCCCCGTTATGTAATTAGGTTCTTCATCATAAATAACACACACATTAAGGTTTATTGGGACATTCGAGGTAACAGTAGAACACTGACTCCTAAGTCACAGGTTTCCCCTAGTTTAGGTGGAAGGGTTTTCATTATTTAAGCTACCTTTATTTATCTGAACTTGTAACCTAATCGCTAAGTAAGCTAAGTACTTTTGTAACAAAGGTTATCTGTATCAATAAAGTTATATTATACGAGCAGTTGCCCGCGGCTTCGCTCCCGTGGGCCACCCCACAGGACCCGTTTTCGGGATTAAAAATAGCCTATGTTACTCAGGAATAACGTAGCTTTCTATTGGTGAAAGAATTTTTAAAATCGGTCCAGTAGTTTCGGAGCCTATTCGGTACAAATAAACAAACAAACAAACAAACAAACAAACAAACAAAAAAATCTTTCCTCTTTATAATATTAGTATAGATTATATTAACGTGACCTATTAATTGTTTCTGTTCTCCCCCCAATAGTTGGCGCGATGGATGGCTAGCGTGTCATGTAATATTATAAATTGAAATAAAACTGTGCTTAAATAGTATGAGATTGTGAAAAGAACAACAGTTCATGGACTAGAAAGGGCCCCTGTTATCCTGGATGATAAAAGCCAAACCTTTAGCTTAGCCCTCTATGCGAAATTTTATCGATATCGTTTAGTCTGTGAACATGGTGCCTCATATTTGGAAACTCGATCCCGAATCACTTTTAGATTAAATTTGTTTACGGATATGCGATTTATTAATGTACTAGTGCTTGTCCGCTTGACTTAAACAACAAAAAAGTTGTTGATAAAAATAACTGTACCTATTCGTTTTTGCTTGACAGGCGATTTTTTTGCAAATAACTTAATATAAACTTATTTAGCTGATGTACTCCACGTCCGTTAAGGAGAGACTGTTGCCTACAACTGAAGCTAAACTTACCCAGCACGTATCGAAAGTCGATGACGACGGGCATGCTATACCAATCCTGCTTCTTAGCGGCTCGCCCCACGTACTGTCTGATGTAGTAAACCACACCCCTTAGAAGCACTGTTACTAGAACTGAAACTAAACTTACCCAGCACGTATCGACAGTCGATGACGACGGGCATGCTGCACCCGCCTTGCTTCTTAGCGGCTCGCCCGACGTACTGTCTGATGTACTCCACGCCAGGGAAGTATAGACTGTTGCCCACTGTTACTAGAACTGAAGCTAAACTTACCCAGCACGTATCGACAGTCGATGACGACGGGCATGCTGCACCCGCCTTGCTTCTTAGCGGCTCGCTCCACGTACTGTCTGATGTACTCCACGCCAGGGAAGTATAGACTGTTGCCCACTGTTACTAGAACTGAAGCTAAACTTACCCAGCACGTATCGACAGTCGATGACGACGGGCATGCTGCACCCGCCTTGCTTCTTAGCGGCTCGCTCCACGTACTGTCTGATGTACTCCACGCCAGGGAAGTATAGACTGTTGCCCACTGTTACTAGAACTGAAGCTAAACTTACCCAGCACGTATCGACAGTCGATGACGACGGGCATGCTGCACCCGCCTTGCTTCTTAGCGGCTCGCCCGACGTACTGTCTGATGTACTCCACGCCAGGGAAGTATAGACTGTTGCCCACTGTTACTAGAACTGAAGCTAAACTTACCCAGCACGTATCGACAGTCGATGACGACGGGCATGCTGCACCCGCCTTGCTTCTTAGCGGCTCGCCCGACGTACTGTCTGATGTACTCCACGCCAGGGAAGTATAGACTGTTGCCCACTGTTACTAGAACTGAAGCTAAACTTACCCAGCACGTATCGACAGTCGATGACGACGGGCATGCTGCACCCGCCTTGCTTCTTAGCGGCTCGCCCGACGTACTGTCTGATGTACTCCACGCCAGGGAAGTATAGACTGTTGCCCACTGTTACTAGAACTGAAGCTAAACTTACCCAGCACGTATCGACAGTCGATGACGACGGGCATGCTGCACCCGCCTTGCTTCTTAGCGGCTCGCTCCACGTACTGTCTGATGTACTCCACGCCAGGGAAGTATAGACTGTTGCCCACTGTTACTAGAACTGAAGCTAAACTTACCCAGCACGTATCGACAGTCGATGACGACGGGCATGCTGCACCCGCCTTGCTTCTTAGCGGCTCGCTCCACGTACTGTCTGATGTACTCCACGCCAGGGAAGTATAGACTGTTGCCCACTGTTACTAGAACTGAAGCTAAACTTACCCAGCACGTATCGACAGTCGATGACGACGGGCATGCTGCACCCGCCTTGCTTCTTAGCGGCTCGCTCCACGTACTGTCTGATGTACTCCACGCCAGGGAAGTATAGACTGTTGCCCACTGTTACTAGAACTGAAGCTAAACTTACCCAGCACGTATCGACAGTCGATGACGACGGGCATGCTGCACCCGCCTTGCTTCTTAGCGGCTCGCTCCACGTACTGTCTGATGTACTCCACGCCAGGGAAGTATAGACTGTTGCCCACTGTTACTAGAACTGAAGCTAAACTTACCCAGCACGTATCGACAGTCGATGACGACGGGCATGCTGCACCCGCCTTGCTTCTTAGCGGCTCGCTCCACGTACTGTCTGATGTACTCCACGCCAGGGAAGTATAGACTGTTGCCCACTGTTACTAGAACTGAAGCTAAACTTACCCAGCACGTATCGACAGTCGATGACGACGGGCATGCTGCACCCGCCTTGCTTCTTAGCGGCTCGCTCCACGTACTGTCTGATGTACTCCACGCCAGGGAAGTATAGACTGTTGCCCACTGTTACTAGAACTGAAGCTAAACTTACCCAGCACGTATCGACAGTCGATGACGACGGGCATGCTGCACCCGCCTTGCTTCTTAGCGGCTCGCTCCACGTACTGTCTGATGTACTCCACGCCAGGGAAGTATAGACTGTTGCCCACTGTTACTAGAACTGAAGCTAAACTTACCCAGCACGTATCGACAGTCGATGACGACGGGCATGCTGCACCCGCCTTGCTTCTTAGCGGCTCGCTCCACGTACTGTCTGATGTACTCCACGCCAGGGAAGTATAGACTGTTGCCCACTGTTACTAGAACTGAAGCTAAACTTACCCAGCACGTATCGACAGTCGATGACGACGGGCATGCTGCACCCGCCTTGCTTCTTAGCGGCTCGCTCCACGTACTGTCTGATGTACTCCACGCCAGGGAAGTATAGACTGTTGCCCACTGTTACTAGAACTGAAGCTAAACTTACCCAGCACGTATCGACAGTCGATGACGACGGGCATGCTGCACCCGCCTTGCTTCTTAGCGGCTCGCTCCACGTACTGTCTGATGTACTCCACGCCAGGGAAGTATAGACTGTTGCCCACTGTTACTAGAACTGAAGCTAAACTTACCCAGCACGTATCGACAGTCGATGACGACGGGCATGCTGCACCCGCCTTGCTTCTTAGCGGCTCGCTCCACGTACTGTCTGATGTACTCCACGCCAGGGAAGTATAGACTGTTGCCCACTGTTACTAGAACTGAAGCTAAACTTACCCAGCACGTATCGACAGTCGATGACGACGGGCATGCTGCACCCGCCTTGCTTCTTAGCGGCTCGCTCCACGTACTGTCTGATGTACTCCACGCCAGGGAAGTATAGACTGTTGCCCACTGTTACTAGAACTGAAGCTAAACTTACCCAGCACGTATCGACAGTCGATGACGACGGGCATGCTGCACCCGCCTTGCTTCTTAGCGGCTCGCTCCACGTACTGTCTGATGTACTCCACGCCAGGGAAGTATAGACTGTTGCCCACTGTTACTAGAACTGAAGCTAAACTTACCCAGCACGTATCGACAGTCGATGACGACGGGCATGCTGCACCCGCCTTGCTTCTTAGCGGCTCGCCCGACGTACTGTCTGATGTACTCCACGCCAGGGAAGTATAGACTGTTGCCCACTGTTACTAGAACTGAAGCTAAACTTACCCAGCACGTATCGACAGTCGATGACGACGGGCATGCTGCACCCGCCTTGCTTCTTAGCGGCTCGCCCGACGTACTGTCTGATGTACTCCACGCCAGGGAAGTATAGACTGTTGCCCACTGTTACTAGAACTGAAGCTAAACTTACCCAGCACGTATCGACAGTCGATGACGACGGGCATGCTGCACCCGCCTTGCTTCTTAGCGGCTCGCCCGACGTACTGTCTGATGTACTCCACGCCAGGGAAGTATAGACTGTTGCCCACTGTTACTAGAACTGAAGCTAAACTTACCCAGCACGTATCGACAGTCGATGACGACGGGCATGCTGCACCCGCCTTGCTTCTTAGCGGCTCGCTCCACGTACTGTCTGATGTACTCCACGCCAGGGAAGTATAGACTGTTGCCCACTGTTACTAGAACTGAAGCTAAACTTACCCAGCACGTATCGACAGTCGATGACGACGGGCATGCTGCACCCGCCTTGCTTCTTAGCGGCTCGCTCCACGTACTGTCTGATGTACTCCACGCCAGGGAAGTATAGACTGTTGCCCACTGTTACTAGAACTGAAGCTAAACTTACCCAGCACGTATCGACAGTCGATGACGACGGGCATGCTGCACCCGCCTTGCTTCTTAGCGGCTCGCTCCACGTACTGTCTGATGTACTCCACGCCAGGGAAGTA
Organism: Anorthoa munda; assembly: GCA_945859665.1. Classification (NCBI taxonomy): domain Eukaryota; kingdom Metazoa; phylum Arthropoda; class Insecta; order Lepidoptera; family Noctuidae; genus Anorthoa; species Anorthoa munda. The sequence goes on from OX243913.1 coordinate 2,911,456, forward strand.
TAGACTGTTGCCCACTGTTACTAGAACTGAAGCTAAACTTACCCAGCACGTATCGACAGTCGATGACGACGGGCATGCTGCACCCGCCTTGCTTCTTAGCGGCTCGCTCCACGTACTGTCTGATGTACTCCACGCCAGGGAAGTATAGACTGTTGCCCACTGTTACTAGAACTGAAGCTAAACTTACCCAGCACGTATCGACAGTCGATGACGACGGGCATGCTGCACCCGCCTTGCTTCTTAGCGGCTCGCTCCACGTACTGTCTGATGTACTCCACGCCAGGGAAGTATAGACTGTTGCCCACTGTTACTAGAACTGAAGCTAAACTTACCCAGCACGTATCGACAGTCGATGACGACGGGCATGCTGCACCCGCCTTGCTTCTTAGCGGCTCGCTCCACGTACTGTCTGATGTACTCCACGCCAGGGAAGTATAGACTGTTGCCCACTGTTACTAGAACTGAAGCTAAACTTACCCAGCACGTATCGACAGTCGATGACGACGGGCATGCTGCACCCGCCTTGCTTCTTAGCGGCTCGCTCCACGTACTGTCTGATGTACTCCACGCCAGGGAAGTATAGACTGTTGCCCACTGTTACTAGAACTGAAGCTAAACTTACCCAGCACGTATCGACAGTCGATGACGACGGGCATGCTGCACCCGCCTTGCTTCTTAGCGGCTCGCTCCACGTACTGTCTGATGTACTCCACGCCAGGGAAGTATAGACTGTTGCCCACTGTTACTAGAACTGAAGCTAAACTTACCCAGCACGTATCGACAGTCGATGACGACGGGCATGCTGCACCCGCCTTGCTTCTTAGCGGCTCGCTCCACGTACTGTCTGATGTACTCCACGCCAGGGAAGTATAGACTGTTGCCCACTGTTACTAGAACTGAAGCTAAACTTACCCAGCACGTATCGACAGTCGATGACGACGGGCATGCTGCACCCGCCTTGCTTCTTAGCGGCTCGCTCCACGTACTGTCTGATGTACTCCACGCCAGGGAAGTATAGACTGTTGCCCACTGTTACTAGAACTGAAGCTAAACTTACCCAGCACGTATCGACAGTCGATGACGACGGGCATGCTGCACCCGCCTTGCTTCTTAGCGGCTCGCTCCACGTACTGTCTGATGTACTCCACGCCAGGGAAGTATAGACTGTTGCCCACTGTTACTAGAACTGAAGCTAAACTTACCCAGCACGTATCGACAGTCGATGACGACGGGCATGCTGCACCCGCCTTGCTTCTTAGCGGCTCGCTCCACGTACTGTCTGATGTACTCCACGCCAGGGAAGTATAGACTGTTGCCCACTGTTACTAGAACGTAACTGAACCCTGTGGCATTCTTTAACAAACAAATAATTTTGATTAGTTTGCGGAATTTGTAAACGAAAGTCATGTACACAATTTATATATACAGTAATCCTCAATCTTTTTGGCATCTCTGAAATTGGCTGCGCATCGGATAGCCTTCTTTTTTGTGGTGGGATATCGTCCAATGACTTCTTCCGCTTTGGGTGATTCACTAAAACCCACCCGTATTCCTTCAGTTGCTTGAGCCAGAGCCGCGGTATCTCTTTTTCAAATTTATCCGCGACCCAGGCAGGCATCGGTCCTAGCAGACCCCGTCAGTTTTAGCTAACAACTCTTTGAGGCACGCGTGGAACACTACGTGCCGTAGACTCGGGCCTGGTCTTTATCCGATGGTGAGCTACCCATTACTCGCCGTCCGTAAGCCCGCGCTTACGGTGGCCGGGAATTGGCTTGCGACTCCCGACGCCCAGGGCGTGACTTGCGATGACTTGGGGCGTGAGGGCGTCCCCGTTGCGTCTCTCTCACGCGTTTCACCTCCTCCTTCGCGAGCATTACTGATTCGCAGAAGGTGACAGCTTCCCATGCCCCGCTTCAGGCCATGGTACGGAGTGAGACCCTGGACCCCGTACCAGGGCAGAACACGTGAGGTCGCCACCTCCGATCACCTCCACGAGGACACGGCGTTGCTCCGCCCAAGCGGAACAGACCTCCAGCGTATGCTCTACCGTGTCCTCCAGGCGATCCACACAATGGAGACACCTGGGCATTTCCTCCCGCCTTATGCTGAACAGAAACCTCCCGAAACAGCCGTGTCCGGTGAGGACCTGCGTCAGGCGGAAAGTGAGTACGTCGTGACGCCTTTCAAGCCACTCTTCAAACAGGGGCGTTATCGCCGCAATTATGGCGTACCCAGCGCTGGGTTGCGACAGTCACTCTTGCCATGTCGCCATGAGATACTGCCAAAGCTTTGTCCGCCGAGTTGTGATTGTTGCGGCATCGGAGTTTCGCTCCGATATTTCGCCTCCTCGCGCCATTCTTATATTTGCGCTAGGTCTTTTGCTGCCGACTGCTAAGACCGAGCGGTATCCCCGGACCAGCCAGATGGCCATGACACTTTGGGACGCATTCAACCGGCGGGCTGGTCGCCGCCTCAGGAAACTCGCCCATACCAGTGCCCCGTAAAGGGCCATAGACCGCACGACCTCCGCGTAGAGCCTCCGGTAGGAGGCGTTTGGACCACAAAAAATATTGAAGATTATTGTACCTTCTGTCAATCTAAATACCTATTTTTTTATTTCAAGACTTGCTCCTTTAACCTATAATGGGGATTTAAATCACAACAAACAACATGATGGTTCTTCTATTGTCAACAGAGCCTTGACAGTCGAAAATAACAGTGTGCGGATGATCAAATTACGCCTACATCACCGCTATACTAGATAGATACTAAAGATAGTGGTCAAGTGCGAGCTTACCTATAATAAAATAAAAAACTCAGAAACTCACTTAACAAGCAGGCAAAAACCAGCTTGACGTTTTCAGATGATCTTTTCCAAGCCATATCCGATTGTATGCGCAAAACGTAAGGTTTAAAACAGAAAAATTATGCAGACAAACTCACCGTAACTATCTCCGCTTCAAGCTGCGGCCTCGCACTGGGGTACAGCAGCAGCACCACGTTGACTGCTACTCCGGCTAGGATGCCCAACTCTACGCCTACCGACAGACACAGAGCAAACGTGGCGAATGCTGGCAACAGGTCCGCGCGACGGGAGCGCCACATTGGTTTCACTACCTGTAACAGAATATAACGTTTTATATGACTTAATAAGAAAGACTACAGCAAACTTAGGTTAGGATTTTGATCTTAATTTAATTTTTTTATTTTATATTGGCTGTTCCCCGCGGCTTCGCTCTCGTGGGCCACCCCACAGAACCCGTTTTCGGGATTAAAAAATAGCCTATGTTACTCAGGAATAACATAGCATTCTATTGGTGAAAGAATTTTTTAAATCGGTCCAGTAGTTTCAGAGCCTATTTGGTACAAACAAACAAATCTTTCCTCTTTATAATATTAGTAAATATATAGATTTTGGACTTAATTTCGAAGTCGAGCACCACAAAGGGGATCTCTCTTGGTGAATGTTTTTCTTTTGGTGATTCTGGAACCTAGGAAACAGGGTTGGTACTGAGAAGAACTAAGACGTTACTAGCAGGGGACCATCAAGATTCCTGGCGCTAAGATTGGGGACTCAGGGAGGGTAAAACATGAGCATGGAAAAGGCATGCATCTTTCTGCCTCAAATAATTCCGAAGTGTCGTTACATCCGCCACAAATAGCGCAAGCCTATTAACAATAAAAAAAATGTGGATTGTAAGTGTGTGACATAATAATCCATAAGAAAACAATTTACCTCATATTCTATCATAAATATCACAGCACATATCACGACGGCTGCCAGGGCCGCCTTCGGAATAAAGTAGAAGTACGGCGTCAAAAGACTGAGCGCCAACAGCACCAGTATACCTGGAAACGAATAATAAAATAAAACGTTAATATTAGTAAAGAGTCGCATCAGTTTCGTCTTTGGGTGTACAGAGAGCCGGAGAACAGACAGAATACGGCACATTACACTGGGCACCAAAACAGAAATAGGGATGTTAAAGGAAAATAAAATTTTTGACCACTTTGATTTTTGTCCAATATTATTTGATAATCTCACTGACGAACTAAATAAAATTATATTTTTTCTGACCAGGAAACATCCCTATTATAGTGAGCAAAAATGCTGCAAGGTTTAAATGGTATTGGGTCATCATTTCAACCGTATGCATGACCGATGGGCAAGTCTCCACGCAATGGGTGCCAGAGGATGGACGGTGTCGCCGAGGCCGACCCTGGGAGCGATGGTGAGAAGACCTGGATGCGCATTACTTGGCTGGTTCAAAATGGTGCAAGAAATGAGAGTAGAAAGATATGGGGGAGGACTAAGCCTACCAGTGGGACATTATTTATTAAAACTTTATGCACAAAGTACAAAGGCGGCCTTAGGCATTTTATAAAAAAGAATATAAACATATAATTAAGACATTTTAGACTAATTAATTAAATAAATATAGTAACACTATTCATATAGATTTAAACTCATCACAACTAAACGTTTGCGGACATAGAAAAGTTAGGTCTGATCAATAAAATGTTGTACCTATGTAAGTCTGTATGATGTTGAGAATGTCTTATTGACATTCAATCGTACATTTCACAAAATGATAAACATCTTTGTTTATTGCCATGTATTGTGCCAGTAACACTTTTGTTATTAGGATTACTGTGCGAATTTCTTGTTAAGTACTTAAAATTCCTGATCTCAATATTTTGGCCATGTCTTGAATAGGTTATATGAATCGTTTGAAAGTGTTTCCATGACGTGACTTGAATTAATCGCTTTATTGTTTTAGGTTTAACGGATACGTACCTACAGTTAATGGCTTTGAATCTATTTTAATAGGTCAATTATCGTGTTTGTTTATTCCACTCTGTGTATTGTTAGAAAAACCTTTACAAATAATTTGAAAGATGCTCTAAATATAAGCAGAAATTACTTTGAAATATTATATTGTATATGTTGTATTGTATCAACAACATGCCTGCCCTAAGGCGGCTTGTACCGAAGTGACAACCAAAGCTAAACAAAAACATCTTCAATTATTTTTCTTGTGTTCCAATTTTAATCACCTTCCAGAACTAAATAGTTATCTGTTGCCAGGCTTATAATAGGCAAGAAGTTTGCCTCTAAATAGGTGAAGAGTCCTCACAGTGCAGTGCAGTTCTCCTGACCGATTTTGGCCATGGCTGTAATCTCAAGAAGAAGATCCGCATAAGAACCAGTGTTACTGACATAGCCAGAAGAATTGCCAAACTTCAAGTGGCAGTGGGCAGGCCACATTGCTCGCAGAACGGATGGTCGTTGGGACTGAAAACGCGAACCGGGAGACGCTGCGTTGCGTATAGTGCACGAGTGTGTGCGTAAATAAAGGTGTACTCTTTCTTCCATCACTCTCTTAGTCTGATGGGACAGCAATCCGACACGATCGAAGAGGTCAGGCGAAGGTCCGGTTTAAGGTACTTTCCGTGGCAGGGGGGTATCACACCACCAACTCCCAAACTTCGGGCTGTCATAGAGAAATTCCTATTGGAAAAACCCAGTAACACTTTTTGTCCGACTTGGGAAACGAATCTAGGGACCCACGCTCAGCAGTCACACTTGCGACCGCGAGACCAACGGTTCAGGTATCTATGTTAATGACCAAGTGAATGAATACGGCATTATTCATAATGCCCGGGCAATTTGAAAAATGCCCAATATGTGTAGGGAATATGATAAAAACTATTGAAATAATAAAATTGACCGGGCTTTCTGAATAATGCCCGTCACTTATTGAGCAGGGTAAGTAAAATGAGTTTTTTTTTATTATTTTATTGTCTATAGGCTTAAATAGTTTTAATGTAGAATAAATAAGTACAGCTTGGCAAAAAAGAGTCTGACGCGGTGACAGTTGGAACTTAAAATAAAACTAACTAGTTAACTAAAATAACCTACTTATTATTTGTCTATTATTACCTATTAGTACTAAGAGTAGTTAGAGTAACTAAAAATTTTAACAAGTATCAAAAACTGTTGAGTCATAGTATTTCGGGGTATACAGGTGCGATAGTGGCGACCTCATTTATTCCACACTCTTTTTTGCCAAGCTGTACGATTACTATTTCTGTCTGCAGTGTCTAAAGTAATGTCAGGGTGCCTTAAGGTCCCGAGCTCGCTTCGCTCGCTCTTGGACTAATTATCGAATTGCCCAACCATTACGTAGCAATATTCATAATGACCAGACAATGTGATTAAAATAGAAGTTTAAATCAGTATTCATTATTCCGTATACATTGCTTGATTTGACTTGACTAGATTCATTATGCGCAGGCATTATACATAATGCCCTGCTAATCACTTGGTCCATGACATCTATACTACTATAGCAAACAAGCAAAAAAAATAAGTAATACCTTTTACCTTTTTTTACCTTTAACTTTTATAATTTTTCGTTTTAAATACGAGGCTTTTGGCTAATTTGTACCTTTAGTGAATGCCACTCTTTATTTTGTATTGTGCGTTTAATTTGTGAAGAATAAACAATTTTCTTTCTTTCTTTCTGTGTTACCCGGGCCATAATAACGAATCGATTGAAACCTTATTCATCAAAATCGGATGAATAGTTTAGACGCTACGGGGTTATGATTTCAGCAGTCTATGTATGTATGTTTGTATTTACGTACGTAAATACAAACATACATACATAGACTGCTGAAATCATAACCCTTCCTTTTTGCTTCGCCGTAGACGAGTAAAAAGTGGTTTCATCATTTCAGCCGAAAGACGTCCACTGCTGAACATCGGCTTCTCCTAAGTGTCGTCCGTCACATTGAGCGTCGTTAAAAAAGTCGTTTAAGCACTCTGTTAAATAGAAAATTTAATATTTATATACCTGTATAAATGCTACCGAACTGCGTGGCGACTCCACTGGCGTGGTTCACAGCACTCCTGGAGAAGGAGCCCGTGATGGGCATGGCGCCGGCCAACGAACCGAATATGTTCGACAGCGACAGAGTTATCAACTCCTGCGTCGCATCCACTGACTCGCCACTAGCTGGAACCACAAAATACATATTAAAGATGAGATTTTATTGTGAATCTTTATTTATTTACACTACAAAGATTGCTAAGTCATTAATTTTAATCATTGAACACAAAAAAGTTAAATCCAATTTAAATAAACGTTTTTTTTCAGTTGCGCGATAAATCAGTCTAACTAAGAAAGGTACTTATTAAAAATCTATGAATATAATCACAAGTACGAGACTTATTTTTTGCAAGGTTATTTTTTGGCGAATGTCAAAAAAATATGCAATGTCATAAATTTTTATTTAAACTGCGTCTTTGAAGCTTGCCAATAAAAATAAATACTGCATTCCAATTTCGTGTTAAAAATACGTTTAACGATTAGTATACTTAAAAAGTATACTAAACGTTGAACGTTTAATATATTTTGCCCAAAATGCCTCGAAGCGAACTTCGATAGCTGACATGTATGCGGTCAAATACAAGAAAAAATAGATGAATCGTGTGAAAGTTTTTGTTCGACATGTTAAACGGTCTAGAGATGTTTGAATCAGACACATTTACAGAATAAAAATAATTTATCAAAAATTTAGTAGTTTTTTGTACTTTCCTTATTATTCTATGACTTTAAAAAAAATCCTCAGATCAAAATGTAGATAATTAAATTTTATTTGAGATGGTGTCAATTTCATTAAAATACGCTCAGCGGTTTTAGTGTGATTGCCGTGTTTTTGTCCGTTTTAGACATAACTTTACAAATTAATTACACTGTGTTATACGAATAAAACTCAAAATTTGCTCAGATCAAATTATTAAGAAAATAGTCTAATATAACATATAATTTTTACAAAAAATTACGACAAGCCATTTAGACGTGATTCTCATTTTAAAATCAGCTACTCATGGGAATCGGCGCCTTAACCAAATCCTGCATTGTACTTAATATATAATTTTTTGTCTTTATTTTGCACTTTAACTTTTGCGCAATACTCGTAGCTAGTTAAATTGAATATTTAATTGTTTGTTGTTTTGAATCTAGATAAGGAAGGAAAATCGTTATATGTAATTTCAAATCGTAATTAGTACAACAATTTACATCGATTTGTGGTATATTACATTTACAGGCGGTTTCTAATTTTAAAAATTCATACTGTGGGGCAAAGAGAATTAAAAAAAAGCATCAGTCAGACTGGGACACAGTCACGCACGTCAGTCAACACGGTTTATAATCTATACTAATATTATAAAGCTGAAGAGTTTGTTTGTTTATTTGAACGCGCTAATCTCAGGAACTTCTGGTTGTAATTGAAAAAATCTTTTTGTGTTGGATAGTCCATTTATCGAGGAAGGCAGGTATCAGGTGTGTTCATTTTTAGGGTTCCGTACCCGAAGGGTTCAAAGTGCCGAACGGAGCCCTATCGCTGTCGCTCACGTTTCTGTCTGTCTGTCCGTCGTCCTTCACACAGGTTTCACAGCCAAATGGTTGGAGCTGCAGGCTAAATAACATCACGCTACGACCAGTAAGAGCGGAGCGTAAATGAAAAAACAAATGTTGCAAAAACGGGAAAAAATTATTCCTTTTTGAGAGCTTCCATTACGTGCGTTGCGTACAATCATGTATGTAGGGTAGAGTAGATAGGTAGATAGATAGGGTAGGGTAGGGTAGGTAGGTAGGGTAGGGTAGGTAGGTAGATTAGGGTAGGGTGGGTAGCCAGAAGACGGGAGCGAAACCGCGGGGGAGAGCTAGTTAAATCATAAAATTAAAATAGCAATGGAAACAAATTGGCATAACTCAAAAGTCTCGTCTTTTTAATATGATCGTTTAGGACACAGTAAATCACCAATTACTGAGATTGGATTTTACTTTTTATTTCAGACTTAACGACCACATATCATTGACCTATTAATTACGTTGAATATTATAAACAAGAGAATGTCAAGGCCTAATTTCAAAATCATAACAATCCCTTATAATAAAACCAGACGAACGGCGTAAAGATTAATAACTTAGAATAACCTTGTACAATCTGTGTTACGTAATAAATTACATTTCATATTGATGATAATTGTTTTACTAGCTTCTGTTAGCGGCTTCGCTCGTGGGAACTTCGGAAATTAACCCAAGAGAATTTAGTCCCGGGATAAAAGTATCCTATGTCCTTCAAAAAGGTTCAATCTATTTCTATATCAAAATTAACGTAATAAAAAAAACCAGCCAAGTGCGTGTCGGACCTCGCACATTTGGGGTTCCGTTCCGTACCAAAGAAATACATCTGATTTATCAATATATTGGTATTTGTTAGTAAAGTATACGTAATAATAAACATTATCACCAAATTTCAAGTTCGTTGGTCAATGGGAAGTTGAAAAAATCTTAGAATTAAAATCGTGTGACAGACGACGGACAGATGACGGATAGACGGACACTTAAGTGACAGCAATAGGGCTTCGTTTGGACCCTTCGGGTACGGAACCCTATCAGAGTTAATTTGGCATTTATAATATCAGTATGTATATTTATTTATTTAATAATTAATGTACACACACAGTAAAATACTTAAAGACAACACATCAAGACAATAGAGTACAAGGGCACTGCTTATTTCTTAAGAAATTTCTGCCAGCAGACCCGCGAAAAGGAAACATGAAAAAGAAATGTAGACAATAGTATGTGAGAATAGGAAAATAAGAAAATTGAACGACTCAAACTAAGATTTAAAAATTAGCGCACCTACACAAATAGTGTAATGGTGGATATATACAAGTATAAATACATAATTGTAAAATATATAGATACTTATGTATAATATATATATATATATATACATACACATATATAAATAAAGGTCAGACTTGAGAGGATGGATAATGCTCTTTTAAACGTGTTTTGAATAGTGAGATAGTATTTAAATCTCTGATGCTAGGCGGAAGTAAGTTCCACAATCTTACAGCATGGACAGAGAAGGAATAGGAATAATAACTGGTCTTATGTGGAAGGGATTTAAGGAGAGATTTGAGATGTGATCTGCATAGTGAATCTCTGGGGCGAGCGTAAGAGAATCGCTCACGCACGTATATGTTCAGATATATTAACACTTTTAACACAAAATTGGATTCCAGAATTTTTTGATGTTCATTGGCAGGGTTCAAAGACGTGTTTTCATAAAAAACTAATGACATTGCATTTTTTTTTGACATTCGCCAAAAAATAACCTTGCAAAAAATAAGTCTCGTACTTGTAGGCAATTATGGATATATTCATAGATTTTTAATAAGTACCTTTCTCAGACTGATTTATCACGAAACAGAAAAAAAAGTAATTGAAATTGGATTTCAGTATTTTTTTATATACAATGATCAAAATAAATGACTTAGCAAATTTTTTATCGAATTTAAAACAAAAAATAATCATGCAGAAAACATACTTGTATGTTCTAATGGCTAAGTCTTTCTAAGTTTCTAAAAATACTGATTGATCTTCCAACTGAACAAAAACATAAGAAATTGGATAAAAAATCACGCGAGCGATTTCAAAACTCGATAAAAAATCACGAGAGCGATTTCGAAACTGGATAAAAAATCTAAGGCTAATCTCAAAACTGGGTAAAAAAACATAAGACCGTATTTCGAATTTGTTAACTGCAAGATAATCTACGTTCGCTTCTTTTCATTAGTAAAAGAGCGCATTTTTTGTTCTGCTACAGATTTTTTTAAAGGCAAACTATAAATCAAATTGAAGGTCTTAAAATTTCTTAATTTGCAATTGAAAACATGTATTATCCGTCTAGAGATTAGAGTAAAACGCACGCTAAGCATGAATCTTATTTATCATTCAAATTACAGAAAAAATATATTTTTCCTAGTAAGGTATTTCAATAGCTTGGAGGAAAAAATCAAAATCAAAATTTCTTTATTCAATTAAGCCATTAAGCGGCACTTTTGAACGTCAAAAAAAATATTTTAAAAGTAACAATAATTGATTCTACCGTCTATTCGGAAATGTAGATTGTTGTGGAGAAGAAAAATTCATGAAAAACATTTGTTCAAATGCTGGTGAGTTAGAACTAAAGTTCGCTGCAGTACTAATTATTATATGTTGTCTAATCAAACTATTACAACATGGAGCGCTAGATCGTTTATAGAGCTTAGTTTGCTCGCGATCATGAAATTCATGTCGTTTACGCGTTTCGTTCAACATAGTATAAAGGTGTTCGGATTGCAGTACAGTTCAGTTGTACAGAGTCAGTGTTCGGATCGGCAAATTTAGTGCGTAATACATATATATCGATTCTTGGACGTACACATCAATCAATTTGCCTAACTTTATCCCATGTATGATGGGTCGGCTTCGAAACTGACCGGATGTAGCTGAATACCAGTAATTTACATGGAGCGATTGCCTATCTGACCTTCACAATCCAGGAGTTGATAACACGATACCTCTTGGCAAGACTGTGGTGTCAGATTTTCTGATAAATCCTAACAGCTATCATAGATGTACATTGAGGGGTCAAAAATGCAGTCTTACTCTCCTAAAACTCAAATAGCTAGTTTTTGTAGAAGAAGTTAAATTATCCACAACTGATTTAATATGTTGTATAGAAATGAGAGCAGGGGTGGCCCAGTGGTAACGGCCCCGACTGACGTGTCGTAGGTCGTGGGTTCGAAACCAGGCGGGCGATTTACTTTGTGTAAGGTACTTCATCACCACTGCTCTAAAAACGGCGAAGGAAAACTTCGTGAGGAAACCGGCATGTCCTAGAATCATCCACCAACCCGCAATGGGCCCGCGTGGTGGATTAAGGCCCATCGCCTCTCTCCCAAAGAGGAGGCCTGCGTCCCAGCAGTGGGAACATTAATAGGCTAATGATGATAATGATGATAGATATTTAAGTATAGATTATACCGTGAAAAGCTGAAATTATACTGCTTATAAAAAAATGACCGCTGTTTTTTTGGTAGAATGTGACTGCACTTTTGATCCTTAACTGTTCAAATGTCAGGCGGGACAAACCGTCACGGTCACCCATCCACGGACCAACCTCAGCAAGCGTTGCTTAACCTTGAAGATCGAACCGTGCGGCTCATATAATTTAGCCAAGAGCGAGCACGTATACTCATTTTCAAGATTTAGGTATGTGTTATGGTTCAGTATGTATGTTCTTAGTAACAAACATTCAATAACAGATACCAATAATTAAACTGTTTCACTTGGTTAACCTCGATAAGCGATTGGTGATACACATGACATAACGTTGTTAAAACAATAATATCATGTGATTCTGAAGTAATGTACCCAAGTTGGTGTTTTGTTATGTCTATTCATCAGTGTCATTCTGAAATAGACCTTATTGTCATAGAGTTAGATTAACATTTTAAACATCAATTGGCTTTATATTCGAATGCAAGATAGGATTGAAATATGTGTACAGGTCAACGTGTTACTAAAAGAACTGAATTATCTAAGCTACAAAAAATATGCTAAAGATAAACATCAATATCAGTATTTTTTATATTATTCTTATAATTATAAGATTCAAATTCAAAAATCAACATATCAAAACTTCCTTTTAAGAAGTTATCAAAATCGATTTTCCATAAACATTTCAAATTCAAATGTCAACTTACCGAATGCCTTCGCAATGGCAACGTTGCCTAACACGGCAATAACAGGAACTATGAATATGGAGGAGCCAAGATCTGAACACATTTCCATGAAACCAACTTCTCTTCCATCGTCCAAGACTGTGGAGAAGGGCGGCAGACGTATTGTGGGAAGACCGTCTCTGGAAGAAGATAAAAGAATATTGTTAGGAGTTTTTTGTTGGTTTCGATTTTCGACTTTATTTGTACAACGAACAAGGTTGATATTTTTTTGGCCTACCGCCGGCTTTTGTTTAGCAGTCAACTACATTCAAAATTCGAACGCGACAGTTCGTATCTGTATCCCGAAATGTTGTTCGGGACATAAGCTCTGTTGACAATGTAGGCCCAATTTATTGCTCTGGTGTAACGGAATTTAATAGCTCGCCTATCACCTTAAAGTTGAATATCAATTGTACGTCACAAAACGACAAGGTCTATTTATCTAAGGGGTAGGTGTCACCGAAAATTATTTTAAAATGATCAACAATGAATTACCCAGACTTTACATTACTGATTGTTCTGTTTTTAATTCTTTTGTTGATTCGACCGATTGTTTCTAGAATAACATATCAATAAAAGTTTATGTTCTATGCAATATAACGGACTTTTCATGAATCATTGCCAATTTGATACTAGATACAATGGCCTTAGCAATTAGCGAATATCGGTCATATTTGAAGGATATCAGCAGTCAACAAGGAAATATTACGTATGTACAGACAAATGTTTCTTTTTGTATCATGAATTATTGCGTGTTTGATTAAACCACGTCCTAAAATTAGTAAAGGAGTATCTAATATGAATTAAAATTAACAAGATGTTTTAAAACATTTGTTGTATTGTTTCTCAAACTACGATTGCCAGGTTTTATTATCAGGATATAAGCGAATAATTGTGTGACTGAAAACAAATGCATACTGTTATTAAAATTACTGAAAAGATATCTTCCATGACTATTCTTCACAGCATATACAACATACAGTAAACAGAGGTATAAAAAGAAGAGACTAAGGAATTATTGTTTAGAAAATGCATGAAAGAGAACATTATCGACACGAGGACCTCGCATTGTAAATAGACTCGTTTATATTGTGCTAACAAATACATTAAACAAAACATAATATGCGTTTATCGCCAAATATGTCTACTCGGAGAATTAGTAAAACAAAAAAAGAAAGAAAAAAATATAAGTTGTAAAATAGAAAAGACAGGTGTCGTGATTTAGGATAATAATAGGCACAATTAAATAATAAAAGCAAAAAATAAAACCATTATAACTGACGGATGATATTCTCATTCCTTTAACAACATTGGTTAAGTGAACGAGAATATTATCCATTCTTTTCAAAACACATTGGCCGTCTGTAAAAAAAATGGACGCAAAATTTCAAATATCGAACGAACACGAATTAACGTAGCTCCCAACCGCCAAACGCGCGATTATTTTGAAGTTACATACATAGATTGTTCCAATAAAAAAATAAAACTTACTTAACAGTCCCCGTGAGTTTGAAAGGCTGTGTGGAATATTTCTCAAAGAAGAATGCAGCTAGAGAGCATCCTATGACCACAATAGCGTTTCTTGACGTGGACAACAACCAAAGAGCTTTCTTTAAGCCTTTCTGACTCGGAGACAGGCTGATATCTTTCACTTTCTGAAAAGAAAGTTATTATTACAAAACTTAGAAAATAATAAATATGTATTCTTTTGTAGATTCTACAGATTTCTTCAGCCCAGCATAGTTGGCGTTCTCAAAAGACGCTAGAAACTGCCCAGAATTAATATCAAGCATGTTAACATTTTCTCTGTACTCCGGCAGTTAATAAGTAAAAACAATGAACAACTGCAATATTCGCACGAAACTAAAACAAAAGACGTCAGCATGATAAACCGTGAAAAGTTAACGAAAGTTCCTCTTTGCATAATGAGCTGCGTACCCCATACTTAAGAGTACACAATGAAATATTTAATACTAAGAACACACTTGTGCTAATACAAGATGAATGCTATTGAAACGGAAGGTCGTTTATAATATTCGAATTAAAAAATCGCTCTGCACGTCTCGAACATTCATTCCGCCTCAATATCATCCTATCATATATCTCATTGTTCTTTAAGTATAGAAATATCTTCATTATAAACACAATTACCCTTTCATATGTTATCTGAGGAAACGTGAACTTTATTGAATTGGTGTTCTAGAGACAAATGTAGATCAACATCACGTTTGCTGATGAAACAACAAACCGATGTTCTCTGGCATCAAATTAAGTGCCATTGTAGTCCACAAAGGAATGCAAATACAAAACATCGATTGCCAACATAGCCGGCAACAGCAGATGTGTTAAATAAAATTTACAATTTGGAATATCGGCACCAGATCAAATTGTTAGCAAACATTTACTTGGAACTGGAACCCGCTAGCTTGTGTATTTAAAAAAATAATGAATAATAAGTGCCTTTTTGAATGACGTAAACAATACAGTTTTTGACATTCTGTTTAAAATGTAGCAGGTGAAACAACAACGTCTTCTTAGTGTATTTATTAAATTAATTTTAATATATTTTTGCTCGGTCATTGTGTTGACAATTTGACATATTATATGTGTAATTTAAAACTTAATGAATAATAAAATTACCTATTTTCATGACGGATACAATATAGTTTTTGAAATATTGTTTAAAATGGAACAGGTAAACCAGCAACTTTTCTTAGTGCTTTTATTAAAATTATTTTATTTTTTATTCAATTCTGCTTCATCATCGTGTTCACTTATGGATCACGTGGATTCTAAGCACTGCCTGTATTTTTAATTCGTAGTTTTAAAATAGAAAAAAAAACGATTGATATTTTACGGTTTATTAGGCTCATTTACACAATTCATGTTTCTTGCATACAGTAAGATTAAAAAACGAACGACTTGCATCGTCTTAACACTCGCTATTTCGCATAGTGTAAAGCAGGCTTTAGGGAGGAAATTATGAAAAATTAAAATAGTGTGGGGTAAAATTACCCCAGCGGAACTACAGTTTTATGTTTTTATTTTTTGTCTATAAATTAAAACTATTGAAATACTTAATAAATAATATTGTTTATGCACATAATATTGCAACCTTTGCAATTACTTTATATACACATAAAATTTCTACCAACCCGCACTGGGCCCGCGTGGTGGTTTACGGCCCATTCCCTCTCACAGAGAGGAGGCTTGTGTCCCAACAGTGATGATGACGATGCAAATCATACCATACAGTCAACTTGTCGTAAGTCGCAAGCAAATATCATGCTATTGCAATAATACTCTCATAGAACATTTATTGACCATATGCCTAGCATAAAGATATTGTTAATTTGCTTCTTCAATGTTGTTTTTAAATCATTTTACTGTTTAACGAGTATTAGTCATATGCTTTTAGTTTTTAATTATTTTAATAACAGTCGTTCTGAAATTACTAACCCGCGCGTTGTGTTTAATGTTCGTACCTTCTCTGTTCGGCCTTTGCACTGCTGTAGGACAGTTACGGGCTGGTGTTATTTTTCTTTTTTACAAGCTTTTATTTAACTTGCAATGTATGTATGTATGTATACTGTGATTTTTAATTTCGTGGACCAAACTGACAGCTGCCAATGACCTTATTTTTTTTAAATGTTGCAAGCGCGGAGCATAGTGTTGTAAGTAAGGCTCAATCATAAGTGATTCATCGAATCGATGTGACATGACTCCTCAATTTATTTTTACTAATTGGTGTAAATAAATGTTTTATGAATATATACGTAATATATTTAAATATAACAGTATTCATACACATAGTACATGAACTTTTATTGTGTTAAATATGAAATCAACAATAAAATAAATACAATCGATAAAATGAAGTCTGACATAAATGACTAGAAACTAAATATAAGGGCCGCTAGTTTCAAAACAATTTTTTTTTTTTTGGCGTGAAGTAGTTTCATTTTCGATCTACTTCGATTTTCGATTAACTTTCGATCACTCAGGATAGTTAGGGTACGACACTATTTTTATGGGACGATAAAGTCCCAACCCTCCAAATGTCAGTTTAGTCCACGAAATAAAAAATCACATTATAAATGTGTTCGGGTCAAATCTTGCAAATTAATTTTAAAACAGTTATACTCCACCGATTAGGATGAAATTTTGCATACACGTTTAGTTTGGATGACAATGCATGGTTAGCTAAGTGACGTCATTCTAAATCCAATATGGCGGACGGCCCAAGATGGCGGACTAGTTATTTTTGTGACCTGCCATGATATGTGTATCAAATGAAAGGGTTTGCTGAGTATAATAGAGAAAAAGCTTGGTTTTAAAAGATTTTAAATTAATTATTTATATTTATTTAACAGTTGTATATTATTAAATTAAATTATTTCATCACCACTGCTCTCAAAAACGGTGAAGGAAAACATCGTGAGGAAACCGGCATGTCCTAGAACCAAAAATTCAATGACATTGTGACATCCACCAACCCGCACTGGGCCCGCGTGGTGGATTACGGCTCATCCCCCTCTCATAGAGACGAGGCCTGTGTCCCAGCAGTGGGATCATTAATAGGCTGATGATGTGATGATGTGATATTATTAAAGCGACTATATACACACAATTTATATTTGAAGCCCTTGAATAAAAAAATGAATGGAAGAATTATATACTTACACGCATAACTAAAAGCAAGACTATACACGATATCCCTAATGAGCTGTCAGCGATTCTTGCATTAGGTATATTTGTTATGACCTGAAACAAATAATTAAAAATAAATATTTACGACACATGACTGATGAAAAAAATATCTACTATACAAATATATATATGTTATAAGTTTATCAAGATGCTTTGACCAACATATTTTATTTTGAAAATGGTTTTTGTATAACATCCAGTGTTTAAAGACACATCATCAGATATCAGTCCATTGTAATATTTGGCTCTAAGAGGTTGCTACCTCATTTCATAATTTACTCGAGTAAAGAATTATACCAATGTGCTGAGCAATCGTATTTTCTTGTCTGCACGCCTCTTAGCTATAACACTCTTTGCGTTCCAACGATCGCTTCGATGTAGCATTTTAGCGACTGGCTGCGTTTGAGAATTATTGAGCAACGAGCCGTGTTCCGCAGATGCTAAAGCAAATCGAGAATCGATCGATCGTGATCGCTGGGAGTGACATTCAAATGTGTCTTACGTTCAGTCGCTGTTTCGAGTTTCCAAAGGGCCATTGGTTGTTGATGCGAAAAGTGTGGCAGTCCCTTTGCCCGATCTTGGGATTAAACCGAACTGAACCCTTGATCTCTAATCTCAACGAACATTAGACCAAAAAGGCGGAAATTAGCATCCTTCATAATGCGCACAGCGAATGAGTGGAACTCACTACCTGCGTCTGTGGTTCCGAAAGCATTCCGAATCGTAGCCTTACCCTAGTTAGAATGAACAGGCTTCTTCTGGGTAAGCTCACTTCATCGTCGACTTTGTCTCTGTCACCTCTGACCTAGACTAGAGTCAAGAGCAAACCAATCCCAAATAAAATAAAACTTTATAATTACAAGAATATATACCTTTTTCACAGTGTCTAAGAATCCACCAGATTTAAACTGAAGACCTAAAAGTCCTTTGAGTTGTGAGACAGCGATGATCACAGATGTGGCTGAGGTGAAGCCAACCGTGACTGGCACTGATATGAAGTCTATTAAAACACCTGTGTGAGAGAAAAATACAAAATCAGTTACTGAAGTTTGAGAAAAAGAAGCGACGGCGAAATAAAGTGACTTGTCAACACACTTGCTCATAAAGTGGCTCTAATTTCACCGCAATTAGGCACATAATGAAACTTGTAATCAAACTGTGACTTTTTCATTGCTATTATTCACAAGTGAGTTATAGTTTTATTTATTTTATTGGTAGAGTTTCTTTGTTCTTAAAAAAGTTTCGATACAAAAAAGATCGTGTTCAATAGTACAAATAAATTAATGTACCTATTGCTTGCTCATTTCATGACACTTCGTATTTAAATAGATAATTTCAACTTGTACGTGTTTAATATATATAACTTTCACTCAAATATAACTTTTGTTTTCTCTGTAATAAAAAATCTTGAAATTCTGGCTAAAACGCTATCCGCTAAAAAAAAAGCAACCTCATTCTTTTAGTCTATGGCCGATCGCCATTGTTAGATACGCGCGCATAGGAAAACTGATTATTTTTTCCGCCATTGCAAAAATTTTTTCACTACTCGTTTTCACTGTTGAAATTACAGTTATTTTATAATTAAAATGTCTACAAGTACTAATTATGAAGAAAATTATTTATGTTCGACACCGCCCGATATAAGTATGCCCTTAACGTTACGGCAAGTTTACTACCTGAAAACTCCAAGGAAAAATATCTATTATCTACTAAATAAAGTGATTTTTTAGTATTCTTTTCTTCACAAGTGTGTTGAAAAACGTCGTATATACGTGTGTATTTATGATTACCGTCCTCGGCTCTCTTAAGACCCTCATCTGACGGCTCGGGTCTCATTGGAGCCTCAGCGGTAATCACCAACATTACACACTTGTACCATAATGACCTATTGTAGAATTGTTACATACGCCTTGACGCTATAGGTAGGTACGCGATTGCGTGCAGTTTCAAGTTCTATACGTGGAGCAGTTTCATGTCGTGTTTATGCATTCTTGAAAATAATAACGCACTAGTAAACGCAAACTAAACTAGCAGTAGTGATACTAACGTACGAGGAAGCTAAGAAACTTCCACAAACAAGATTGCTTAATTTTGCAATTCTGGCACCTTAGTCTGGTCTAAAATATTATTGTCGAATTTTCCTGAGTTCCCTCGTCCGACGTCCTATTATTGATACTAAGAAACCAAATATAAAGTCCGCGGATTCTGTTATTTTTAAGTTAAGCAAAGAACAGTACCTGTAGCCAAGTTGACAATCTACAATCGATAACGCTAGTAGAAAACTTTAATTTCATATCAAACAGACAGACGTTTTTTACGGTAAATGGTGCCGGTATTTCTAATATCAGATATGATACAATTTGAGGACACCTGTTATATCACAAAAAATACTTTTTATAAAAAATACAACCGACTTCCAAATAAAAAACTACAACGTGAAAAATTACTTCAATTTCGGCAGTCGGTGTTATTGTTCCTTCGTTTTTTGACACCGACTTCCGAAAATGAAGTTATTTTTCACTTTAGTAGTAACCAACTCTAAAACCTTTTGATAAACGTCAAAGTCCGTTATAAATAAATATACTCTTTCCAAAGAGTATATTTGACATTTTTCTTGCACAAACTAATTCAGAAGATGACCCTGAGTTAAATAAGATATTTTCATTTAAATACGTAGGAAATAAATGTCAGCTAAAACAATGTCCACTGCTATTGTCCTTTAAATGGGACCACGAGAGAAGCAACATATTTCAACTGAAAAATGTTCTGAGGTAACACACATAAAAAAATAGAGTCGAATTGATAACCTCCTCCTTTTTGAAGTCGGTTAAAAATAATATTGACGACTTGTTTTTCGATACATACAAGTACATATTGTAATAGGTACCTCTCTATTTTACACTAATTTGGAATCAAATGGTACGCAACTCATAAATATAAATACTATAAATGACTGTTACAGTCGATTACTAATTGAACTGTAGGTACAGGTAAAGATCCTCATAAATTTTACAACACTATTTGTGTAGGTACTTGTAAATGGGTTAATCACCAATTACAAATTTAAGTACTTCGACCTGTGATTGAAATCACAATCAATCAGTTAAAGATCATAAACATCACACATTTGTATCCTAAACACAAATACAATCAAAACTTAAATAACAGAACATTAAAAGGAATTCGAGCAGACGAACCAGCAGTCCTGTACCTCCAATTAGGAAAGAGAGATCAAATTAAGCGAACAGCCAGTGAATAATGAAACAGACCCCATACCCGCCGCTGAATGGAAATTGGATAATGATAGCGAGATAAGCTTACAAACTAAAGTATATACTAGTTATGAACTAGCTACTGACGATAATTGAGGACGCATTGTTAATGTAACTACTCCTATAGCATTGTGGATAGGTTGCGAACTTCAATTTGGAGATAACAAAGGGAAAATTATTGAGCCGGCTTAATGTACTCATACAAACACATTCAGAGCGATAAATAACACGTTTATAATGGTAACCCATAATGTTCTATTTTAAGGACAAAGCAATTTATATGTTTGTCCTTAGGAAAGGCCAAAATTTAGATCGAATTCAATTTGTAACGTATCATTGTTGGTAATTAGGTGCCCATTTTTTACAATTCAACTGAATTACGATAAATGTTTTACTCTCACTTTTAGCAACTCGCTGTATTTATTGCACGCCGGCCTTGGTTAGTACAGGATATAATTATTATGTACATTATGCCATGCAAGTATCGTGTCTTCTGTGAGTACAATGCACTTCTGTTTACGTAGATCAAAGACAACGTAATATTATGTTGGCTTGTTTTCATTTTGTTGCTGTTCTGCTGCAAGACTGAATTTCCCGAGTCAGCTCCTTTTGTAAGAAAAATTGAAGCACAAAAGACCTTCCTTCACAAAACAATAAAACATGTTGAGTAAAAATTGCGGTAGTATTGTATTGCAGCCCCGTCGTGCGAGTTCTGTAGGATTCCATTCATCGACATTTAAGTACACTTTACGCGGGAAAAACACAATTCACGTTTAATATTCAGATTCTTTATTTAAATAAGGAAGAGAATTCACGGCACTTACCTAAATGTAATATCCCCATTACAAGTTGTATGACGCCAGACAAAAAGCAGAGTAAAACTGCGTAGTCAGGATTTCTGCCTTCTATTTGTTGGTAGGTCATGAGAGCCAGCAATGCCGTCGGGCCCAAGGTAATGTCCTTGCAAGACCCGAACACTATGTAGACGAAACATCCCATAAACGATGAGTAGAGACCGTCCTGAAAAATTTACGACTGTGAACACCTATTTCACTACCTTTGGGTTACGGGTGTGAAGTGTTACATATTACAGTTTTTCTACATACGCATTTTACCTCCATGTATGTAGGAAGTATTCGGTAGGGCTATAAGATTGTAGGATGTTGTGGCTTGGGAGTTTGTGAGTAGGGGGAAATCGAATACTATAAAGCGAAGGTATTCCATAGCTATATCCAAAGTCAACTTTTTAATCAAGTTGTAAGATGTTTGCTTCATCATGATCTTCCTGCCCTTGTCCTATGCTACTTGGTTTTGGCACAACGCGTTTTCTTCCTCCATACCGTCCTGTCCCATGCCACGCTATCACTGATCACTGACTCCCTTTTCTTTCATTTCACTCCTCACACAGTCCATCCATCTTTTCTTTGGCCTTCCTCTCCCTCCCCATCCATCCACATTGATTCTGAACTCTTTTAGTAACATGCGTTTCATCCCTCCTCATCACATGACCGTACCAGGACGTCTAAAAGAAGATGTTCGCTTCATCATAAGTCTATATATATTAAGAGAAAGTGTGAATCATAAAAACTAAAAGCTTATCATTTGACTTAACTAAAATTATTACTCTATTTTTTATCATGACAAGCAATATTAATGTACTTAAATTATCAAGTCACTCCTACATGACTTACTACTATATCGATCGAATTTGAAAGTTCTGAACAAAAAAAGTCATTAGTCATAATTACATAAACTTTATACTTTCGATAAGTGTTCGCACTATATTTTGACTAGGGCGTGCAGTTTCGTACATTTTCAATTTCGAAATTAGCTTACGAAATTGGACTTCTCAGTTTCGAAATTTCGAAACTGTGGAGCCAACTATAATGGAAAATCAAAAAATACTTGAAATAAACTCAAAACGCAGAATTTGTAGTCTGGAGAGGTGCCTGAGTGCAATTTATATTCAAACAAAGTGATTTTTTTCTACTACAAATACTTCGACGATAGCAACCAGCTTTCCGAGCTCGGAGTGGCAAGAGGCGTTCGGTCAGCGTCGATTAACGAGCTGGGGTTAAATATAGTTTCAGATAGCGCCTCATAAAATTGAGGCGCTGCCGAAGAGTCGAGACCCATCCAGCTCGTTAGTGACAATAGGAGATGCGCAAGTCCACTATCTTGGTTTAACCATGTACGTTGGGGCTTCGAAAAACATTACGAGCTCCTTTTGTCCCGCATTGGGAGGCCAGTGGGTGCTTTGCATAGACTGCTGCCCAATCTCGGAGGCAGAAATAGACTGTCAGATGTCCGACGCTGCAGGACTAAAATCAACAGACTGCAGCGGAAAATGGTCATTTGAATAGCACGTATGGCTGAAAAGAGCAGAGTGCATCTCCTATAGGCATATTCAGTTACTGATCGGGCACGGTTGCTTCGGTGAGTACCTGAATAGGATTGGGTGATAGGTCACGGTAAATTGCCATCATTGTAGAGGCAACTTGGATTCTGCACGGCACACAGTCGAGGAGTGCCTTCTTAGGCCTTAGTGCGGTGGGTCTTAGTCGCCAGGATCGGGCGAGCCCTGTCTCTGCCAATATTATTGAGGAATATGCTGGCGGAGACAGAAAACTAGAGTGAAATAGCCACCGAGTGGAATCATGAGAAGGCCAACCCCATTCATAGAAGAAGGTATCGTGGAGGCAACCACCTCGATGTAGACACGCCGAAACCACGCCTTTAACATTTGAACGCCGGGGTTTCGGGCGCTCAGAGTGGGGTCTCTGTCCGTCCACCGAGTGACCTCAGGAAAGACACTGACACAGTGATCACGTGCTGCCATCCACAGCGAGGTTCAAGAGAGACTCCTTTATAGGCGCCCCAAGGATGTGGTATTTTAAGAAGTGCTGATGGGATCACCGGTTTGGTTTTATTGAGGTAAAAGTACCACACTACCTGGTTTTTTTTTCCCAAAATTTCAGGCGAAGGTTTCCCTCCAATAGTAAATAAAATATTGGCATTCCCAGCAAACGATTTTACACCCTGTCAAAGTATTCCCCTCACTGGCTAACATTAATACAAAGCTCGGTTTTTTTTAATGGCCGAGCTTTATTCACTCTTCTTTATTTATTTAACACCATGGTTAGCCTTTGTTTTATTGTAATACTAGCTGACCCGGCAAACTTTGATTTGCCATAAAAACACCAAACATTCATCTACCCTACCTACCCTACCCTAATAACCCTACACTACCTACCCTACCCTAACTACCTACCCTTCCCTACCCACCTACCCTACCCTACCCTAACTACCTACCCTACCCTACCCACCTACCCTACCTATCTACCCTACCCTACCCACCTACCCTACCCTACCTACCCTACATACCCTACCCTACCCTACCTACCCTACCCTACCCTACCTACCCTACCCTACCTACCCTACCCTACCCTACCTACCCTATCCTACTTACCCTACCCTACTTACCCTACCCTACCCTAAACGGGATAAAAAGTATCCTATGTCCTTCTTCTGGTTCTTAGCTACCTCCCTACCAATTTTCAGCCAAATCGGTTCAGCCGTTCTTGAGTTATAAATAGTGTAACTAACACGACTTTCTTTTATATATATAAGATTAGCACACATGGTCACAAAATGGCCCAACGCAACGGTCTAATTGGCTTTAGATTTGTATTTAGACTCATTTTCAGATGATCCTCTTTTGGTTTCAATAACAAATTTAATTATTGTATAAAAAATAACATAATATTTAAATTAAATCCAGTTTCAAAATTTCGAAATTAAGGCTGTCAATTTCGAAATTAATAAACATGCAAATATGGTCCGAAATTTCGAAACTATGAAATTTCGAAATGCATGCCCTAATTTTGACCTGTACTCTGATGATCTACAGTAAATGGCCTTATGTCTCCGACGACCCGGTCATTGCTATCCAAAAATGCAATCAGAATCTCGTATTTGGAGCAGTTCGACTTTTACCTGCGAGTCTGTGACTCCCTGTCGATATTAAAACGTTATTCAGATTCTTGGGATAAAAATATTCGGAAGACCTGATGATATCTCATCATAACAGAACGTCGAATGTCGCTCGAGATTAAATATTTTATGGAGGACGTACCTATACGGAACGGAAGATGGTCAGAAATGTTATTATTAAAATTGGATGCTCTACTCAATATTATTAGGTAATTTTTACTTGTATGGTATACTCTATGAATATATTTACCTGTGGACTTAAGCCAGCCAGTGTCGCATATGCCAGAGCCTGTGGTATAACCGTAAGGCCCACTGTGATGCCCGCAATTAAATCTGCTAGAGCCTTCTCCGAATTGTATTCTGGTAGCCATTTTGTAATTGGCAGCCGCTTATGTAACAGACGTTTGTATCGAGACTGCCTTTTGGAACGATGCTTGGACGGCGATGACATTTTACTGTTTTATCCACCTGGGAACAAAAAGAATAAAAAATAGGCAGGAGAATTTAAGACATGTTGATGTTTGTTTAGCCGCATTGAGCGATTTTTGATAGGGGCAAAACTTATAGGTTTGCGTCGGTGTCACGCTAATGTGACAACGCCATCGACATGCTAATATGACGTGTGACGTGAGTGTGTGTGAACTGTGTTAAAAAACAGCTATTCCAAAGTTTTAAGATTTCACTTCTGTCGGCCTTTCATGAATGCCTATTTTTTGTTTGTTATATTTTGTTATAATTACTAGTAGACCACGATGTCAATGGCTGATTCATAGACAAGGTTGAAACAATTAATGAATTTAAAATATCGGAGTGGTCAATGACTGACCCTTGCTATCTGAACAAACTGTTACAATTTTGTAACAACATAAAGAACACAAAAGATTGTCACCTAGATATTATGCAAGTCATAGTTGAGCGAGAATAAACAAATGAGAATATTAAGATTGAAAGTAATTAGGTCTATTGAATAGTTAATTGTCCCTCCGGCAATGATAATTTACTCGTGCTTGCAGAAGGAAAAATTTTTACCCAAGAATGAAATAAGAGCAGGTGCAAAAGCATGTTTTCATTCGACCGAAAATATCAAATAATAAGCGAATCATTAACAAAGCCATAATATGTGACAACAAAAGTTGAAAACATCATAAATATTTATCGTTGATATATTATACGATATGATACAAAGTTTAATAAAGAGTTTTTGTAGAGATACGCGGTAGCTTCCACAAAACATGATAGAACAATAAAATGTGAGACAAACTTTGCAACATTGTCTATCTATACTTTTCAAGCAACGCTGTATTTACCGAGAAACGGAACAGTACACATTTGAAAACTAAGGATTGAAGTTGATACACTCAGACACGAATATTCTGATAGAAAAGCAAAAATTGTTAGAAGAAGTAGCGTGTACCGTCCATTTCATGTTTTATTTTATGCTGTCAAGCTAGACTTAGGTCTAGATACTGTCCACGGACGCGTAGCTTCGTAGCCGCTTCAAAATACGTCATAAAGCTTGTGAAGCTCAGCATACTACTTACTAGTATTGAACGCGTACGTTTTTTTATCATTTCAACAAATTTCTGCTGCCGTTCCCAACATTTCTACAAAAAATTAACACGTCTACGCGATGTACACCGAAGCGCGGCGTATGACATGCAGCTGTACTTTACGGCATTATGAAGTCGGCATGCAGTTGACGCTCCGTCGACAGAGTTCAATTTGTATGTAAGCTGCAAGCAGGCATACAACAAGCGTACAATGACGAATACGCGTCTATGAAGCTACGCCTCCGTGGACAGAAAGCCTTAGTCAATTCAATATGGACTCGGTAAGGCGGCGGTCACAACGCCCTATTCTCCCTCAGCCTATAAAGCACTCCTGCAGGGAATATTGGAGTAGTTGATTTAATTTAAGACCCTTTGTGTCGCACACTTCCAATTCCCTAATAAAGGCTGGTCACTAAACATGGCCGACGAAAAACAAAAGACCAATGTACATAGTTGCTACGTATGGAAGGGCAACAATAATCGATGTTCTCGTTATTATTGTTGAAATAACAAATACCGCGTATTGTTGCGAGAGATCACTGGGTCTAAGATTATGTTTTGTGTTGGAGATAATGAAAGGACTGATACTGAGGTCCGGTTTAATTAATTTGAACTGTTTAGGGTTTAAGTAGTCACTTTATCGTATCAAGCACACGAATTCTTTGCTAAATATAGGTTGAAAAGCAATGACATTGATGAAAAAACCGGCCAAGTGCGAGTCGTACTCGCACACGAAGGGTTCCGTACCATTATCGCAAAACACTGCAAAAAAATCACGTTTGTTGTATGGGAGCCCCCCTTAATTTATTTTATTTTAATTTAATAATTATTATTTTTTGAAGAGAATATTCAATAAAATATTCTGTGAATATTTCAAGCGTCTACCTGTTGCCGTTATTAATATCGAGCAAAAAACGGCAAAAATATCACGTTTGTTGTACGGGAGCCCCCCTTAAATATTAATTTTATACTGTTTTTAGTATTTGTTGTTATAGCGGCAACAGGAATACATCATCTGTGAAAATTTCAACTGTCTAACTATCACGGTTCATGAGATACAGCCTGGTGACAGACAGACAGACAGACAGACAGACGGACAGCGAAGTCTCAGTAATAGGGTCCCGTTTTTACCCTTTGGGTACGGAACCCTAAAAAGCTAGTCTAGTAAGTAGACTAGGAATAGAAAGTAACACTGTAAGAATATAAACTCGGCTAAAATATTGTGTTCGCCCCACATCTTACTACAAAAGAGTAAGAAAGGGGAGGGTACGAATCTATTACTGTCAATTTACCTCTTGAGTGGTAGGTGCTGAGGGAAAATTAGCTATTAGTGTGTAGTGAGTACGGACACAAGGCGAAGGCCATGTTCCCCGATAATATTGAGGTCGGCTGTGTTAATTTGCGATGGTATGTTACATCGGTTGCCAATAAACCTCCGTTGAACAACGTGGCTGGTACGCTTTTGTTCCCGGCCAGGTGGGTCCAACCAATTATTCGGCCAGATTGGATTGAGGATTTCCATTAACCCTTGTGTTTGTTGTACATCTTTGACAATGTCGCTTTATGTGTCCCTGATCGAAACGTTATCTCTGTAATACACTGTTTTACGTAATACGCAATTTTAGATAATACAGGATGTTGGTTCCGTAATAATGCATTATTGAGTCTATAAACATGTAATCTTCGTAATGACAAGGCGACGATACGCCTACGTAACAACGACATTAGGGTACTTACTGTTTTTTAGGGTTCCGTACCCAAAGGGTAAAAACGGGACCCTATTACTGAGACTTCGCTGTCCGTCTGTCTGTCTGTCTGTCTGTCACCAGGCTGTATCTAATGAACCGTGATAGTTAGACAGTTGAAATTTTCACAGATGATGTATTCCAGTTGCCGCTATAACAACAAATACTAAAAACAGTATAAAATTAATATTTAAGGGGGGCTCCCATACAACAAACATGATATTTTTGCCGTTTTTTGCTCGATATTAATAACGGCAACAAGTAGACGCTTGTAATATTCACAAATATTTAGTTGTATATTCTCTTCAAAAAATATTAATTATTAAATTAAAATAAAATAAATTAAGTGGGGCTCCCATACAACAACCATGATTTTTTGCAGTGTTTTGCGATAATGGTACGGAACCCTTCGTGTGCGAGTCCGACTCGCACTTGGCCGGTTTTTTTTAAAATCATTTGTTAGATAATTCTCTTCAGCTTCGAGGTTCTCCTCAGTATATATGACGAAATAATTGCGCAGTTTTCTGTTTATAAATAATTAGCGAATCATTTGATCAGCCTTGAATTACAGCTTCCTTATGATCGATATCTCAATATTTTTGTTACGGCGAATTAGCTGCCTATTGTGTTTATTTATAACCCATTGTAGGGAAGGTAATATTTTGCTATAGCCTAAACTAGCAGTTCGTGCAGTATTAGGTAACCTTGAAAATTGTTTGAAACATGCATTGAAAGGTACCTAGTAAGTCAAATCGATTATTCAGAAAAATTGCTTATTGGTGTGAAATTCAAGTGGCATATAAAAAGAAATTGGATCCTGAAAATCATATTACTGTAACGATAAATATTGACTGATTGGACAAATATATTGAATTGTTGCATAGTGTGTTTACGTTTTTGTTTAAATCACCATGTAAATAAAACGTATGCATTTGTTTATTTAAGGAGTTTTATTATAAAACCTGTAGGTATGCAACTACATTTATGTTACCAAGCTATTAATACGGCAGTATTCATAATGCCCAGACAATTTGAAAAATGTTTAATATGTAATTAAATTGACCGGGCTTTCTGAATAATGCCCATCAATTATTGGGCAGGGTAATAAAAATAAATGTTTTATTAAATTATATTAATGTTGACATTGATTTTAATATAGAATTATACACACAAACAGTATGGTAGGTAAGTACGATGACTATTTAAGCAACAAGTCGACGGAGCCCCACTGCAGGGTTCCTATTTTTGTCTACAGGATCATTAGCTTCCTATAAAAACCTCGTTAAAAACCACTTCCTTTCCCTTTAATGCTTTTTGGCTTTTATATAATTACTAGCTGACCCGGCAAACTTTATTTGCCACAAAAATACCAAACATTCATCTGCCCTACCCTACCTAACGTACCTACCCTACCCTACTTACCCTACCCCACTCTACCTACCTACCCTACCCTACTTACCCTACCCCGCTCTACCTACCCTACCTACCCTACTCTACCTACCCTACCTACCTACCTTACCTACCTACCCTACCTACCTTACCTACCTACCTTACCTACCTACCCTACCTTGCCTACCCTACCTTACCTACCCTACCTATGTAGGTAAGGTACCAATTCATTTTTTACTTTTTTTTTTTTTCGTAAGATCCTTCTCCTAACAATAACAAACACAACAAAAAAAGGATAAGCGAAATCGGTCCAGCCGTTCACGTGTTATGCCGTGACCAAGGAAAATAGGGCTTCATTTTTATATATATAAGAAGATTCAACCCTTTTTCTTGTTCCCCTTCTATGTAATTGTGTAAACATGTAATATGGTATGTATGTTTATATGTAAGTTTAATAATGACCAGGCAAAGTGATAAATAAAGAACATGACATGATTCATATTGCCCAGGCCTTGCATAGTGCCTTGATTAATCACTTGGTCCATGACACATACATTACGTAGTAGTAGTGCCGATCGATAATAAAGATATTGACCGTGAACTGATAACAACCAAATAACAGTGGGTAGGTACGTACTTTATCAACCAATGTACTAAAATTAATCATTCTGAGTTTTGGTTAGAAAATATAGCCACAAGTTTTGTTTTTACACGCAATTTAGATTTTAACCATAGATCAGGCAGCTGACAGCGCAATAAAATATTTTGGAGAAAAAAAACACGAATGTATTCAGAGTTGGTACCTAATTTTTAAAATTAGCTTATTCTAGCTTAGCTACGGCTAAACGAAAATTGTGAAAACCGTTTCTCAATTTTCGGTTAACCCTAGAATAGTGTGGTATCTTAAAATTAGTTTGGCATAATTTGTGACGGTAATTACCTGGCTACAGGATACTTACTGCTAAACACCCGTTTATCATATGTAATTATGCGCATAGAAATGTTTACGAGTACGACTACTTAGGTTCTTGCCAACACACTTTCAGTACCACCCACAAAGATCAAGATGAGCCTGTAGGAACTCGCAGATATTTAAGATGAAAATCTATGTCCTAAACCGTAGCCGAGTAGATCTAATCCAGCACTCTGCACTACTGAATACAGAGTAACCAAAAGCTGCCTAAAACTTGGTGAAAGAGATAAGAGACGTAATATTCTTATCTGACACATACAGACATCGGAAACGGGAAACGTCGAAGGAGATAGCACTGTATTAGGGTCTCTAACGATGCCGACGAGCATCGGAATCAACTATCGCACTAAACGCCTATCAGGGATCCAACAATAATTCCCTTCCCAAGACGGTTATCAATCATTTTGGTGAATGTTAGCCACGTAATTCCTCGATCAATCCATAGACCCGTGAGCCGGGTGTAGGGCTGTCCCGGACTGTTTTGACCTCGGCAGTCTGCGTTTGGGCATATGAAGAAAGAAAGAAAGAAAAAGTGTTTATTTGTCACAAAACGACATACAATATAGGAACATACTTAAGCTAAACCCTTAAAATAGTATTAGTAGTACTTAAATTAAGTTAGTAAAAACGAGAAATAAACAAATAATAATAACATATACTACCCACATTTTGATTATAACAAAAAAGAAATAGGGTGAAAAATATGTAGGCAGATGCATGTCGTGATTGTGGCAATAAGGCTTCCACTCAGCATAATGCTGTACCGTGGGGGACCCACAGCACGGCGCTGATTTTCAGTGGTCGCCTAGGCCGTGACGTACGGAAACCAAATCTGTTGTGTATGTTAAAATAGATACAAGGAACATAAAATAAATACAGTAAAAAATAAATAAAAATAAACTACCCAAAATTCTAATGTGACCAAAACCAAAAGCATAATTTTCTAGAATTCCTGACGCAAACGTAAAAAGTAATAGGTGTGCGGTCATGCGTGTGTGTGTGGTCTGCGTGGTACGACCCTCGATGCCCGACAGCAACAACAATGGAAGAAGAAAAAGTGAAAGTTTGATGCCTAATGAAAGAATGCCCCCACATCGCTGCCCGCTAAAGGACCTCATGTCGCCGCCTCGAACCGCCTGGATACGCTGCCAATGTATCATGAACCTTAAGTGAGTAATTTTAAAGCCTAAAAAGATTCTATTTATAAAATATACGTTGCTCAACCTTCTGTTCTTCTAATAGTTTTTTTTTTAAATTAAATTTAAAACTTTGTTTTGTTTTCAGCGATCTTATGGGAGGTGGCAAATCATTCCAGCAGCGAGTGGCGGCATACTTAAAGCATCCTCTGAAGGCTGCGGTCCCACGACGAGGCAACGAGAGTGGTTTGGAGGTGGAACGGGCGGAGTAGCTGTAGTGCTCGTGTCTCCAGCTAAGCTTTTCATACAGGTATTCCGGTTTGTGTGTTTGAATAACGCCGAACATTAAGACGGCTAAATGTAATTTCCGTCGAGCAGCCATTTTCAACATGTTATGCTCATTTAAATGCGGTGTTATATGATGCCTCCGGGGTATACTGAAGCAGTAACGCGCACACGCATTTTGTACCCGCTGTATTAGACGCTCTGTGCGAGAAAGGAGACACGGTCCGTACACAGTGTCACAATAATTCAGTTTGGACAGTACCAGGCTGTCCACCAATCTCTTCCTCATTGCAACACTAAGGAAGTCTTTCACCCGGTACAGAACCTTTAGCCTATAAAAACAGTTTTTCACAACACCATTGATATGTGCCTCAAAACGAAGTTCTGGGTCAGTGACTAGACCCAGGTTGCAAGCGGTCTCTACCCTTTCAATGTTTTCTCCATTGA
Organism: Anorthoa munda; assembly: GCA_945859665.1. Classification (NCBI taxonomy): domain Eukaryota; kingdom Metazoa; phylum Arthropoda; class Insecta; order Lepidoptera; family Noctuidae; genus Anorthoa; species Anorthoa munda. The sequence goes on from OX243913.1 coordinate 2,943,596, forward strand.
TTTTAACTTCGGGCTTCGCAGATAGAATTGATTTTATTTGATTTCTGCTGCCCATGACCATAAACTTAGATTTTTTGGGGTTCAGCACAAGTGAGTTGCCTGTAGACCACGACGCAATTCTGTCTAGTTCATCATTTAGGGCATGCACGCCGGCTGTTGTGTTACCAGTGTTGAACGAGGTATACAACTGAGTATCATCCGCGTATACGTGGTACTTACAATTTTTAATACACGCAGTTAGGTCGGCACTATAAAGTATATAGAGTAACGGCCCGAGCAACGATCCCTGGGGAACACCCCTTGTGATTGTCTTTGGGGAAGAAGATACCTACGGGCTCTATTGAAAGAGGGTTTAGTATTTGTTTTCTTCGGATTTTCAGAGTTATGCGTGTTGAAGCGTGCTTTTTAGGTTATTACATTTCTGGCCAGACTTGGATTTCGTATTTCCATACTTCTGTTTGCCAATCACGGAAGTAGTGACAAACTTGCGTAAAACACGGATAGTACGCAGTTTCTCTTTTTTTGTTCTATACATATCTTTTCAAGTATTGATTCATTGAATAACATAATATTTTTTTTTTATCTCACGTTTATGACCTTTATACGACCTGATGATAAGAATTGACATACTTATAGCTATTTCCGCATTCGATAGATGGGGGAAAATCAATCTGCCTAATTTTTTTGTGGTCGCTATCGCTATAAGTCTAACCGAATGCAGCCGAGTAACATGGAACGACTGCCTATCTGACTTTCACAACCCAGAAACTGGGTAACACGATACCCCTTGGCAAGAGTGGTGCCAGATTTCCTGCCTTCTGACTAACCGTCATCATCATCAGCTTTTTATTGTTCCCACTGCTGTGACTCAGGCCTTCTCTCTGAGAGACGAAATGGGCCTTAATTCACGCGGGCCCAGTACGGGTTGGTGGATGTCACATGTCTTCGAATTTTTGGTTCTACTAGGCCGGTTGCCCGATGTTTTCGTTCACCATTTTTACAGCAGTGGTGTTGAAATAATTTAACCGTATTGTCTGTCAAATAAATGACAACAGAGATCAAAGACTTAACGTGCTTTCTGAGGCACAGAGGAATCTCGGTAAGTTCATCGGTCATTGGTCACCCATCCAGATTGACGGCGACGTCGGCAAGCGTTATTTTAAGATCGACCCATGACGTTGTCATTATTTCGCTACGAATTCCTAGACGAATGGGAACTAATCAAGCGAATTGTAGTTGGTTTGTTGCTAAGAAAAACTTGAGATCTTCAAAGCAGCCCTATGAGTGTGTGGTGCGATCCGTCACACGCGACGCGACGTGACGAATGTGTGGTGCTAGGAGCCCGCAGAAACGATAATCCAATGAACATTCCTATGGGAAGTACACATGATACCAGGCGTGAGGCGCCATCTACTCTAATATTACATTCCTAGCAGTCAGCTGCGCGACAACCGCATGTGAACGTTCCATCATGGATATAATAAGTACCAGGTCGATAATTGCAAAAAAAAACATTGCCATTATTCAAAAAGTTGTGGAAATGCAAGAGGAAACAGCAGCAGCATGCGTGGTTCATCTTCCGTGTAAGTTGCAACAGTTAACCGCAAGAAATGGACCTCTATGGAATAAGAAGCCCCTCGCCCTGCAACTTATGCGTTTGCAGTTTTAATGGAGACTTTATGTATCTAGTTGTATATTTTTGCAAAATTAAACGATGTATAATGCAAAAACTCTTGATCAAGTTAAAGTCCTAAAATATGTAATTAGACATGGCTTTAAAATGTCAATCTAGACTAAAAGTTTTGGTTAAAATGATACTCAAAAATCCCAAAGTTGGTCTAATTATGTTAGTAATTTGAGCCTCGTAAGTACTTCGAAGTACAAATACCTTCTAGAGAACTTGAACATCAAATCTGGCGTATATACTCAGGTGCTTAAATTAAATGGTAATTTCATATACACCTACTGGAAGGTCGAGTATAAGCAATTATTACATGAATTTCCCACTCAATGGCATGAAAATTCGACATGAATGAGCACTAATGGTCAATCTAAGGTTTCAGGAGAGATTGGAGATCAGATACTTACGTTATATCAGAATCTAGGATTATTTTTAAGCGACTTACCAAAAAGGAGGAGGTTCTATGTTCGACTTCATGTATGTTTTTTTTAAATGTATTTTCACCGATATCTCCGTCATTTGGGGACCGAATTTGAAAATTCTTTTTTTGTTTGAAAGAACATGTTCCCAAATTGGTCCCATTTTAATTTGGTGAAGATCTGATGAAGGACTTCGAAGATATACAACAGAACTCTTCAATAAATAACGACAAAGCTCTCGGGATTGCTGCAATCGCATGCCTATACATTGTTTATACCATTTCATAACATAACATCACGCCAGTAGCCCAGTACGCTCTTAAGGGGTACGCAGATCTCACATTTCACCGGTTATGTTCAAGTTTCATGTTATTCGGGTAATCCATTCTGGCGTTATAGGTATCTTACTAAACAACTTGCCTATTAGGTCGGTAGAACTAAAAAGTAAAAAAATTAAAAAACTTGTTTGCAAAAAGGTACTACCGACTTCCAAGTAAAAAACTACAAAGTATAAAATAACTTTATTTTTGGAAGTCGGTGTCCACAACACAAAAAATTGGTACCTACGAAAGACACTGACTTTCAAAAATAAAGTTTTTTTTTCACTTTGTAGTTTGTTACTTGGAAGTCGGTAGTATTTTTTTGCAAAAAAGTTTTTTTATGTAAAAAAGCTTTTTTTAACTCCATTTTCTTCAAACAATACTTGACCATTTTTATCGGGTTATTGAACGATTCACCCGAATTTAAGTGGTAATTACTTATTTAATTAATTGCTTTCCTAGTTTCTTAGTAAAATATCTATTAATTTCGATTAATTAATCGAAATTTTATATTTTTTGTTCTCTAAAATAAAATTCGGGCGAAACGCCTACTAAATAATTTTGGAGTGGTCAATTCACCTACCGATAAATAAACTTCGGGCGAATCGACACAGAAAAATAAACATTTTTAATAGTGGTCGATTCGCCCGATTCGGGCGAGTTAAATTCGGGCGAATCGTCAAATAACCCTTTTTATAGTGTTATCCAGTATCCGGGTTGTGGAGGTTAGATAGGAAATCACTATGTAAACTACTGGTGTTCAGCTAAATCCAGCTAGACTGAAAGCCGACCTCAACATAGCTGACAAAAGACTCGGCAGATCCTAAGCAGCTCTTGACAAAGATATTTTATTTCAACTAGGCCACCAAGCGGCACTTTTGAACGTTACATGCATATATACCGTGCATTCGGAAAGTAGCTTTTTATGGAAAAGAATGCACAAGAAACTCCACAAACACTCTTGCATCACTACCATCAAAATCAGAATCTTTATTTGTAAACATAGTAACTCTAACTCTACATAGTGTTTGCGTCAGTCAAAGGTCCAGTTGAAAACCAACATCGAGCACTAGTTGCCCGACATTTGGCTGAACTGGTCTTATTTGGCGCAGCCGTGGGACACAATGTTATTTTTAAATTGTGTCCTCTCTTTTTTATTGATGTTTAGTTTTAAGTTTTCTTTTTTTATGTTTATGTTGTGTGCTCTAATGGTTTGTGACAAATAAATGTGTTTACATTCTTTTATTTTAGATTTTACAATAATAGGTAGGCTTTCTGTTTTGCCATGAGTTAACTGGTCCTATTTTGCGCAGCCGTGGGACACACAATGTTATGTTCAAATTGTTTTCTCTCTTTTTTATTGTTGTTTAGTTTTAAGTTTTTCTTTTTTTATGTTTATGTTGTGTGCTCTAGTGGCTTGTCACAAATAAATGTGTTTTCTTTGTTTTATTTTAGTTTTTTACAAGAATAGGTAGGGTCTTTGTTTTGCCATGAGTGACCATGCGGCTGTACACCATCTATCTATCTATATATATAAAAATGATTCCCTATTTCCCTTGGTCACGGCATCACGCGTGAACTGCTGGACCGATTTTGCTTATTCTTTTTTTGTTGTGTTTGTTATTGTTAGGAGAAGGATCTTATGAAAAAAAAAATTAAGAAATAAAAAATTGGTACCTTACCTACATAGGTAGGGTAGGTATGTAGGTAGGGTAGGGTAGGTAGGGTAGGGTAGGTAGGGTAGGGTAGGTAGGGTAGGGTAGGTAGGGTAGGGTAGGTAGGTTAGGGTAGGTAGGGTAGGGAGGCTAGGGTTGGGTAGGGTAGGGTAGGTAAGGTAGGTATGGTAGGGTAGGTAGGGTAGGTAGGGTAGGGTAGGTAGGGTAGGTAGTGTAGGGTAGGTAGGGTAGGGAAGGTAGGGTAGGTAGGGTAGGGTAGATGAATGTTTAGTGTTTTTATGGCAAAACAAAGTTTGCCGGGTCAGCTAGTATATATATATATATAAAAATGAATCCCTATTTCCCTTGGTCACGGCATCATGCGTGAACGGCTGAACCGATTTCGCTAATTCTTTTATTGTTGTGTTTGCTATTGTGGCTAGGGTAGGTAGGGTAGGTAGGGTAGGGTAGGTATGGTAGGGTAGGTAGGGTAGGGTAGGTAGGGTAGGGTAGGTAGGGTAGGGTAGGTAGGGTAGGGTAGGTAGGGTAGGGTAGGGTAGGTAGGGTAGGGTAGGTAGGGTAGGGTAGGTAGGGTAGGGTAGGTAGGGTAGGTAGGGTAGGTAGGGTAGGTAGGGTAGGGTAGGTAGGGTAGGGAGGCTAGGGTTGGGTAGGCTAGGGTAGGTAAGGTAGGTATGGTAGGGTAGGTAGGGTAGGTAGGGTAGGTAGGGTAGGTAGGGTAGGTAGGGTAGGTAGGCTAGGGAGGTAGGGTAGGGTAGGGTAGGGTAGGGTAGGTAATGTAGTTAGCGTAGGTAGGGTAGGGTAGGGTAGGTAATGTAGTTAGGGTAGGTAGGGTAGGGTAGGGTAGGTAATGTAGTTAGGGTAGGTAGGGTAGATGAATGTTTGGTGTTTTTATGGCAAAACAAAGTTTGCCGGGTGAGCTAGTTTTTTATAAAAATATTAATGAATAACAGATTTATTGTGCAGGCTAGCAACCCGTAGATATCAATTGATATCATCCAATTTGTGTAGGTACTAACCTCGTCAAAAACGATGCATAAAATACTTCTAGTATACATTTTTGATAAGGCGACCATGGCCCATGATCTTGACTGTACGATATCAGTCAGTGAGTCAATTTGATTACTTTATGATTATTTTTAAATTGATTAGTACTTAATTGATATTGAAAGTGCAGACTCCCGCGAAGTTAAGAGATAGCAAATGTTTTATTTGGATGGATTAGTCATATCTATATAGTCATAAAAACATGTGTACTTAACCAATGTTGAATTTTTGGTACAAAGTTCTCAGGTTTTATGTTTACGAATTAATACGACACACCCATATACTTGAATACGCCAATAAAGATAATAAGAGTAGTTTATGACAAAGATAATAGCTAAGAACTTTTATCCGTGACGCTAGTTTGAGGATTACTGAAATTCTCAATGTCACATTACAATACTTAGGTACATTGGAAATTTCGGTAATATTGTCGAAACAGCTGCCGACCGCCTGGTATTAGTACTTCTCCCAATATCTTTATACATTATAGCCAATGCGTTATATTTTTATAAAGTTTCATCAAAATCCGTTCAGTATTTTTTGAGTGAAAGAGTAACAAACATCCATCTATCCACCCTCACAAACTTACACATTTATAATAGTAGGATATGTAGTACGTACGTTTTTAATTTATACTATGAAAGAACTAACAGACAATAGATTATAAGTACCTATTTAATTTACCAGGTAAAACAAATTAAATACTTTTAATAAAAAACTTTTTTACAAAAAAATACTACCGACTTCCAAATAAGAAAACTAGAAAGTGAAAAATAACTTTATTTTTGGAAGTCGGTGTCTTTGGTAGATACCAAAAGTTAAATTAAGGACACCGACTTCCAAAAATAAAGTTATTTTTCACTTTCTAGTTTTCTTATTTGGAAGTCGGTAGTATTTTTTTGTAAAAAAGTTTTTTATTTTTCACTTTTTAGTTGTACCTACCTAATAGGGAAGTAGTTAAGTAAGTACCTATAACGACAGAATAGATTACCCGAATAACATGAAACTTGAATATAACCGGTGAAATAAGAGATCTGCATACCCCTTTCGAGCGTACTGGCGTGATGTTATGTTATGAAATGGCATAAACAATAAACCGACATGCGATTGCAGCAATCCCGAGAGATTTGCCGTTATTTATTGAAGAGTTCTGTTGTATATCTCCGAAGTTCTTCATCAGATCTTCACCAAATTAAAATGGGACCAATTTCGGAATATATTCTTTCAAACAAAAAAAGAATTTTCAAAATCGGTCCACAATTGACGGAAATATCGTTGAACATACTTAAAAAAAAAAAAAAAAACATCCATAATGTCGAACATAGAACGTCCTCCTTTTTTGGTAAGTCGGTTAAAAATGGAAACAGATTTAAAAAAAAATAACACTTCCTGATAAATTAATTTAAAAAAAAATAACACACCATATAAAAACTTTTTTACAAAAACATACTACCGGCTTCCAAATAAGAAACTACAAAGTGAAAAATAACTTTGTTTTTGGAAGTCGGTGTCTTTGGTAGGTGCCATTTTTTTGCGTTATGGACACCGAATTCCAATAATAAAGTTATTTTTCACTTTGTAGTTTCTTATTTGGAAGTTTGGAAGTCGGTAGTATTTTATTGTAAAAAAGTTTTTTATTTTTCACTTTATAGTTGGCAAGTAGTTAATTAAGGTACCTATAATGCCAGAATAGATTACCCAAATATCATGAAACTGAACCTAACCGGTGAAATGAGAGTGTATCAAGGTGAACTGTACACATCTGCGTACCCCTTTAGAGCGTACTGGCGTGATGTTATGTTATGAAATGGTATAAACAATAAACAGACATGCGATTGCAGCAATCCCAGATTTGCCGTTGTTTATTGAAGAGTTCTGTTGTATATCTCCGAAGTTATTCATCAAATTAAAATGGGACCAATTTCGGAACATACTCTTTCAAACAAAAAAATAATTTTCAAAATCGGTCTACAATTGACAGAGATATCGGTGAACAAAAAAAAAAAAACGAAGTCGAATATAGAAGCAAAAGGGTCGATTTTAGGGTTCCGTACCCAAAGGGTAAAAACGGGACCCTATTACTGAGACTTTGCTGTCCGTCTGTCTGTCACCAGGCTGTATCTCATGAACCGTGATAGTTAGACAGTTGAAACTTTCACAGATGATGTATTCCTGTTGCCGCTATAACAACAAATACTAAAAACAGTATAAAATTAATATTTAAGCTCCATACAACAAACGTGATATTTTTGCCGTTTTTTGCTCGATATTAATAACGGCAACAGGTAGACGCATGAATAATAACCACAGAATATTTAGTTGTATATTCTCTACAAAAAATAATAATTATTAAATTAAAATAAAATAAATTAAGAGGGGCTCCCATACCACAAACGTGATTTTTTTGCAGTGTTTTGCGATAATGGTACGGAACCCTTCGTGTGCGAGTCCGACTCGCACTTGGCCGGTTTTTTAAAACCTTTTCAAATCTAACGATCAAGGATTTACTAAAAACCGATAACGAAACGTAATATTGCATCAGTCTGTTATTAAAAAACAAAATGTGATTTCCTGGTTTCTGGACACAATCAGTGACGTAGAGGTTTGATAAAGTGGACATTGATTTTTTTACTGTAGACTAACAATACGCACCGATATTTACACAAATGTTCGCGGGTTAGCGATTACGTCGAATTCCTATGACGTATTCCACAAACAATCCACAAGACAATGAACTACGGATGTGTAGACAGTAAATTAATGTATTGGTTCATTGATACTGCGTAGTTAAAAACAAAGGAGATTGACAAATCTTGCCCCGCGGAGAACAAACATACGTTTACAGAAGTAAAAAAATAAATAATTTGTACAGCTTTTTATGCCCTATAGCAGCAGTAGAAAAATAAACTTAATTTTTAGTTTGAGTGTGCTCTAATATACCTTTTAATGTTGCCATATAATATTAACACAGATCAGTACAGGTAAAAATAATAGCGAAACGCATAAAAAAATCAAAACGCCTTTAAGAGTTTTGTTTTTTATATGCGGCCTAAAATATACTTGTAAACTAGTCATAACCTAATTATTTTTGTATATTTTCTTATCTATAAATCGAACCGTCTATGATGGAATTTATAGATATTAGTGCAGTTACGGATAGGATTATATTACGTTACTACTGGCAACACCGCCGACAAATGTCAATTGTCAAATTGACAATCAATGTCAATACCATATTCCCTCTTAGACGTTTGCGCCGATGCTTTAAAAATTGCTACAAACTATAAATTTTCTCAGATTATAAAAAAAAAAACTGCTCTCTTAGTTTATTCAATCAAATTATAATATATTAAACGCATGGCACATATAATTTACACATTAATCGATATAAAATACGTTACCCGTAGTCCAGAAATCAACTTTTTTAAACCTTCATAACTTTTGTCCGCTACTGCTGAGCAATATGCACCTTTTTAATTTTATTTTGTTTTTTGATCAGTACCTACTATTAAATAACATAGATTTTATACCTGTACATTCTGGGGTAAAATTTTTGGCCATGTCCTTTTTAGGGTTCCGAAGTCAACAAGGAACCCTTATAGTTTCGCTCTGTCCGTCTGTCCGTCCGCAGCTTAGCTCAGAGAATCTAAGTACTAGAAAGCTATAATTTGGCATGTATATACATATTAATAATTCCGACAAAGTGGTAACATAAAATCATGAAAAAAAATTTTTTTTCGGTTACCTCCCATAGACGTAAAGTGGGGATGTATTTTTTTTTTCTCATCTATCCCATGGTGTGGGGTATCGTTGGATAGGCCATTCAAAAATATGATGGGTTTGTTAAAACCATTTTTCGATTCAGAGATTCGTTTGTGTAAAATTAAGCTTTAAGTTGCAAATTTATGTTAGAGTCAAGTGTCCCCCCCCTCTGCCAGCGAAATGGTTGCTCTTGGCTATGTGAAAAAAATCACGGCAGTAGTAAATATAACGAAATTAAAAGGAAAATTATCACGGATAACAAGGCTTCACAAGTTTACGAGTAATAGTCGACCAACTTATAAAATGTACTTGGAACAGTAAAAATTTTGTACAAATGCCATTGAAAAATTACTGAAATAAAGTTAATAGCTGTGTAAAACAGAGTAAATATAATGCTTACAAACCATGTAAAAATATATAAAAATGAAGTCATAACAGGCTTTACAAGTTTATGAGTAATAGTCGACCAACTTATAAAATGTACTTGGCACAGTAAAATTTTTGTACAAATGGCATTGATAAATTAATATATATTAGATTCAATTTCCAAGCAAATTACTTATTTTCTTTTGTCGATATCCTTCTAAAAGTCAATATTCGACCCAACTTCATCACTAATTGTGTTTACGACTAAACTCTTTCTAAAGCTTCCGACGTGCTCGATAGATGGCGTTGGCGTCTAATTAGAAGCCACTATGGTTTTGTTACCGCGATTAGGGTATAAGCAAATGGTTTTTTTTAATAAATGAGCTATCAAATCAGATCAGTACACAGTGGTTTTATTTACATCTCTCGCTAGTGTACCTTCAGGTCAATTTCTACCAAATACCATCGGGTATTTAACATTGGTCCATCGAGCCCGATAAAGTACCGGTTTTTTGTAAGTTCGTCCGTGGTACTCGCAGTGGATCGCTGCGGCTAAAGTCCACGGTTCCCAGCACCAAGCGACCAAGCTACGCCCAGCATTGGCGGTGAGCTGAGTCAGCGTTGGCGGGACTAGTTCAAGGAGTGGCCACAGAGGGCGCCACTCTCAGATCAACACTTCACTGGATGACGGCAAAGTGACGCAAGCGCAGCCATCACGCGACGTCACAGATGACGTCACGCGCAGTTCAGACTTCAGATAGCGGCCAAAGAGGGCGCCACTTGCTGGTTGAAAACGGTGTTTGTGTGAAGTGCAGTTTTGTGAGTACATTTTATTTATTTATCTTGTCCACGAATTGGACAAAGGTCGAGTCAAACGATTTTGAACTCTATTCCAACGAGAAGTTAAACTTGAGGAAATAGTGAAGAAGTTTCAACTTAGAAAATTATTTCGTAATCTTGGACTTGTAAAATTTTAACAAAACTTTTAGACGTAGAAACTTTTATTATAATACCAATCTGTGTGCATGTTAGAGTTAGGACTTAGAATATTTTAAAGAAAACGGAGGAACGGGGAACCTATACCCGATTTTTACCAGATTTTGTGCGTTTCCAAAACACTTGCAAAATTTTAAATTGTTATTTGGGACTTGTATTATTTTGTTGGATAATTGTACAACTTAGAAAACCAGTTGGCTGTTACTTATAAGGTTACTGCTTAAGTTGAAACACTCAGAAATTTTGTATATTTTATCTCTTTGAGAAAGTTGTTATTCATTTATATAGATTTTATCAACTTATAAATTTGTTGTGTTTACAAAAAAAATATATCAAGTTAAATACACTTTATTTATTTAAGAACACAAATCAATGATAAAAATGGATGGATTAATTAATGTTTTAAAAGATCAACAGAATATTATCACAAAGGGAATGACAAATTTAAAAAAATGTGGTAAAGATAGATTAACGCTAGAATACATAGAAACAAAGCTAAGTACTTGCAACAATGACTCCAACAACGATTTACCAACATTCAACCAATTCAAAACTTTCATAGAAAATCGGTTTCGTGCGTTAGCATGCTCAGAGCACCTCAGGGTGGGTCCTTACCGGTGCAGTTAGTAGGGACACATCTAAAAGTTCACCTAAAATTAATGTGTTGCATGCACAAGTTAATTAACACAAAATGTTTGGGAAATTGAAGAACAAATAGGTCAAACAAGTACAAATAGGTCAAATAAGAACACAGGTCAAACTAGAACAAATAGGTCAAACAAGAACAAATAGGTCAAACAAGAACAAATAGGTCAAACTATAACAAATAGGTCAACCTAGAACAATTAGGTCAAATTAGAACAAACAGGTCAAACAAGAACAAATAGGTCAAACAAGAACATATAGTTCAAACTAGAACAAATAGTTCAAACTCGAACAAATAGGTCAAACTAGAACAAATAGGATAAACTAGAATAAGCTAAAATAAACAACAAATAGATCAAACTAGAACAAATTAGGATAAAGAACAATCAGATCAAAATAGTACAAATGAAACCAACATAATAGGACAAAATATATTAAACAAACAATAAATTAAAGAAGACGATTTGCCGCCAAGTCGTTGGTAGTCATAGTTAGGTCGCGTAATAGATAAACATCCCGGTGATGACAAGATCACCCGTTTCCTCACGTTACGCACCAAATCCTCAACAATCAAAGGACCAACATCCAAAATATGTATTTTACCCGTAGTTGAATAAGGAAGTTGTTGTTGATTTATTGTCTACATATTTTATTTAACTATGATTTTACAGCTAATTTGCATTTTTTATCTTGTTAGTATCAATTTATACAAACATTTTTTACGCCTGTAAACTTTAGATCAACTGTGAAAAATCTAATAATACACATATTTTAAGTTTTCATTTGCACTGTTTACAATTTTATATTTTGTTTATATAACCTAGAATAATTCATGTTTAGCTCTAAGTTATTTTAACATACCTTAGTCATTACGAATTGTGTTTTATAGTTATGTATAAGAACCATAGCTTGTCGATTTTAATGCAAATTGTTTTCTGATGTAGTACAAATGTTTAGTTCAACTTGCTTTCGCAATTTGCCACTTAAGTTCAGTTTAGAAGGACATTCCGCCAGTAACGTCCTTGGTGGGCGGTATGTTTACGACTAAACTCTTTCTAAAGCTTCCGACGTGCTCGATAGATGGCGTTGGCGTCTAATTAGAAGCCACTATGGTTTTGTTACCGCGATTAGGGTATAAGCAAATGGTTTTTTTTAATAAATGAGCTATCAAATCAGATCAGTACACAGTGGTTTTATTTACATCTCTCGCTAGTGTACCTTCAGGTCAATTTCTACCAAATACCATCGGGTATTTAACAAATTGAGTAGCGTAAAACTTTCCAGAATGAAATAGTGAATAGGTACTGCAGATTAGAGGATTCACCTCTAATCTGAGGTATTAGAGGAGATTAAGAGGTGAATACATACGATTTTTTTCTAATTCCAAAAGAGAAATAAACAATCAAACACGGAGCGTGCACGCAAGGATCCAGGAACAAACTATAAAATTCCCCGTGGCTCTAACGAGCACTCGTATCGGCTCCTTTCGCAATTCGCACCCGCGGTTGTACTCAAATAGATAATATTTTTCTAACTTCAGTTGCGAATTTGGATTTAAAACTCTTTCTTCAGTTACCAGTTAGTCCTTATTTAGTTTAAGTCAAGAGTGAATAGATTACATCTAGGCAAGCGTGCTTCATCGCTTACCATCAGGCGAGATAGTGGACAAACGCGACAAAAAAGAACATCATCCTATGTGGGCCCGTTTTTAGACTTTGTGAGCCGCTGAAACCGTTCTAATGTTCATGTAACAACAACAAAACCCTCTTTTTAGTCCGCATTATTATGCAACTTCGGAACCCTATTACTGCGCGTGGCCCGACACGCACTTGGCCGGTTTTTTTATAATACTATCACAACGAAACGTGAACGTGATACTGGCAAAAAATATGGAAATTCAACCACAAAAATGCCAATCCAGAGTTGATGTTGAACTACAATTTTGACATTGACAGCTACCGGTAAAATTGTGGCCACAACGTGATAGATAACAATATTTTTCGCGGTCAACCGAAACTCAATAGGACCTAGATATACAAGGTATAACTGGAATAATGAAATTCCTGTAAAGGAGTCATTGTACTCATCATTATAAACAACTTCTACTATAGGACCCTGAGACCGCGAAAAATAATCAAGTGTTCAGTAGGTAAATTATTCAAGTTTTATTTCACGATTTATGACAGTTATAAATCGTAAAAAAACTCTTCTCTCGATGAAAAATATCCCTTTATGAACAGGCAGTGACTATTGTTGCTATCAGCTGAGTAATAAAACAAATCTAATTAATGCGATCACAAAACGACGACCAATTAGTGTAGTACAGTCACATCGTATTTCAGTGTCAATGAATCGGTGGCGTAAAAGATAACAGGCCAGCGGCCAACAGGAAGGAATGTAGGGGGAGATAAAGATATTGAAACGGAACTAAAATTCCAGTTTATCGACCACAATTTTTTTTGTTGAAAATTTACTTTCGGACACACCTAGCTGCACATAGCTTACTCGTAGGTAAAGTAATTCTATAAAAAATATTTTAAGATTGATCCGACCATAAGGCTTAAGATGATCAGGTGTGGGCCAAGGAAGCCCGCTGGAAGCGAGAAGCCAGGACCCGTCGATGTGATTTCGCTTGGGGGAAGGCCACAAGACGTCTAGTGCTGGATATAAGCCAGCAGTCTTTTATCAGATAAAAAATGATGATGATGCTTTTCAAAACTATCGTCAACCGAAAAAAAAAATACGTTGTATGGTTGTTAGATGTATCAAGCTCCAAAGTTCCAAACCATGAAAATAGCCAAATAATTTGCCCAGAAATCAAGCTCTACTTTCCTGAAGGCTCGTTACACGACGGTCACATGTTTAAGCGACTGAGATAAATACCGAGCCAGGGTTATAAAAAGTAGTAATATTTTCACCCGAACAAATTGCCCGAAATGCGAGTCCGTCGATTACGAGACATCGATTTGTTTCGCGCTCCGTCGCAAGCACGGCACGTTCTCCTCATTAATACGGACCCGAACAGTTTTCCCAGACTCTGCAAAGACCCAAAAGACAAGAAAAGTGTCCTCTAGTTTGATATTGAGAAAAAAAATATGCTCACGAGACAAAAATATTAGCAATCAGCAGAAAAAGAAAAAAATAGCAAGTGTTCGGTCCTTTGTTTTCATATTTCTCTATAATAAGATTTTAAGAAAAACGTATTAGAAGTATAAGTAGGTTTTCAAAGAGATATCTCCACGAATCATTTATTAGGTTGGCATTATTTTATTATTCACCAAGGGCTCTCCTTTGCTCAAAAGAAAATCCAAAGCTAATTTAACGGTCCATAAATAAACATGTCGCGTATTCGTTCACAATAGATGATAGTGCACATCTGCAGGACCCAGGACCCAATGAACTTTCCCTTAACAAATTACGGTACCCGTGTTAGTCCAACGATTACAAGTCGCCGATTCATCACGCGGAGTTTCGGACGTAGCACGTATTTCTCTCATCTATTCCGCCGTCCAACGTCCGATCAGTCAATGTTATCGGGAGTCAGCGACGACAGGTTCGCACGCCTTCATTGAGCAACAAAATTAATTTCAGAAAGGGCTAGGTTCACGTATTGAAGAAATACAAAATAAAAACACGGCCTAACAGTGAACATTTCGTGAAGCTGTGAATGATCGGAAGACTCGATATTTTCCAAGTTGTTGACTGAATTGCCGCATGCTTAAAGAAAGATAAAAGTTCCAATGTAAACAATTGCTTGCGTATAGTTCGCAGATGGAAAGTTATAAAGTTCAGATAGTTTCCCGTAAAGCTGTGCTTGCATTACGTCCTGTCAATAGTATTTGAAGCATTGTGTATAGGTTTTAGCGCGTAACCTTATATTACAGAACTCGTAAAACCCGCTGAGTGAGTGGTGTTGAGTAGCGTTGTCTCGGCATATTACGCGATTTCCTAGCAAACAGCCCAATCACGACAGATAAAAATGTTACTCGCAGTCGTGTCACGATTTGGCACTCTCAGCGTTTGTTGCTACTGTAATTTGGAACAAAAAAGTTTATGTCTTTATTTATAGTAAACAGTTTGTTATCGTACATAACACCATGCAGGTAGAGCAACCTGCACGGTGTGTGTGAGCATCAAATTTTTTAAGCATTTCTTCAAGAATTTGTCCAAGATACTCAAGAAAACAAAGTATTTGTACTGCATACATAAATTGCGACTTGAGTCCAATAGTGCTTCAACGACTTCAACTCAAAGAGATTCTATATATTTCTGGGATTCAAAACGTTCAATACAAAGATGGTAAGTACTGAACAAATCGTGTTCGAATATCATTGGACCAATTTTCAGCGTCGGCGGTGGCAATGCCGTGTTGTCAAGTGTGTATTTCTTTATCGTTTTTGCATATTTTTCTTTTATTTACTATTATTTAACGTCACAGAAAGAGAAAGTATTGTTGTGTATGTTATACGTTGAAGTTTTTTGTTAAAATGTAAGTGTAGTTTACGTTTCGTAGGTTAGTAGAGTAAAAATGATTTCGAATGAATAATACTTAAGTGACCTAGTTATAAGATATTCAGAATGAGTACAGAAGTATGTAGGATGAACCAGATGTTAATGAACTAAGATTATCCGCACGTTGTAGTATCTTTAGAGTAACGTGCTAGCATAGAGCCAACTTTCACATTAGTATACACTAACATTAGTATACACTAACATTAGTATTCCTCCTACGTACCCCCTGAATTATCTCAGTGCTTAAATTCGTTATAAGCTTTTATGAAAGACCACGAATATTTTCTTTTTCTTTATTAACGCGAGTATATTGAGTTAAACCTAATTTGGATGCTGTGAACGCTTTAGCGCTTTTACCAAAAACAAAAAAAGCTATTTCGCGTGTAGTGTATCTAAGTTTTGAAGGTAACATACCTAATAATTACGTGATACGACTTCAAAATGAACGTTCGCAGCGATATATTATTTACGACGTCGGAGAAAATAAAGAAAAATTCGTTTCTTTGAAATATTTACTTTTATGGCTGAAACCCTTTCATATATTCGAATGTCGTAAGAAATATTGGCAACAAAGCGAAAAGGAATTTTATTGTGAAGCCACATTCTGCTGGTGTCGGTTTCTCTAGCTGAAGAACATTCCAGCCTTTGTCACTTGATACGTGAGTCGTGAGTGCCTCGATCTCGTTGTGGACTGAACCAAAAACCGATGTTAAACAACACCCTGATATTAAAAACGTCCCTTTGAATTTGCCGTCAGTAAAACAAAGCTGGTATCATTTTTGTGCGAAATAAACAGGATCATTTTTGAGAAGAAATGGGTTAGGAGAAGTAATAAGCGTCAAAGTTTTTCAGGAGGTACTATTGATATGTTTCGATGTGTGATATCAAGGTATGTTGAGAACTCATGGTAAATGAAGAATTAAGTAATGCAGACAGCCACTTTTAGCAACTAGTATTTAAATAAATTTATTTTAAAGGTTTTTATATGAAAAATGGTGGACCCATCGTTGTCGCGTTAACAAATCGTGCCAGTCTGCGAAAGCCTTGACTTATCTTAGAAACTTCACGAAACCAATCATAACTTTAGAACGGTAGTGGTAAGCATGAGGCGGGCAGCGAACACATTTCTTTGGCATAATCATCGCTAAACAAAACTAAAATTGTCTGTGGTCTCG
Organism: Anorthoa munda; assembly: GCA_945859665.1. Taxonomy (NCBI): domain Eukaryota; kingdom Metazoa; phylum Arthropoda; class Insecta; order Lepidoptera; family Noctuidae; genus Anorthoa; species Anorthoa munda. The sequence continues at coordinate 2,960,192 of OX243913.1, forward strand.
CTCTCAAAACTAAGTGACACAGAACGGCTCATTTTAAATTCTTTCAGAGCACAACAAAAAAATAATTACTGAGACCTCTGCTTTGACGTCAAACTTCACGTTTAGCCAAGTTAAATTCTTTCTAAACAAAAGGCACTGTTAAAGTAGGACAATCTATTTTACAGTATTTTATCAAAACTTCTAGACAACATTTTACTGACGTCAACGATTTTTAATTACCAAAAAACACAAGGATTAGGTATCTACCTAGATAACATTGAAAACAATAGTCAAAACAAACTAAGCATGTCAATTGTATTACTTACTAATTCATAATTGTATTCGAATGGTTATAAGGTAATTTGTAAGCAAGTTAAAAATACATTCAGATAACAAAATTTATGCTAATTTCGTACCTGAATGTAATGAATGTTATCCATTAATTAATGAACGATACATATTTTATCAGGTTTTAATAAAATACATTTGTCAACTTTTGGGCGATTTTTGAATTGTTTAACATTGTATGGTTCCTTGTAACCATAAATCTTAGTTGGTTTGGGTCATTTGGTCATCATTCTTACCTACTTATTCTTTTCGAGGCGTGGTAAATTTTTTACCTGACTGCCGAAGGAGGGTAATGTTTATCAGTCTATGTATGTATGTTTGTTCCTATTTGGCGTCCTAGATACCAAACACATTGGCCGATTTTGATGATTCTTACGTCAATCGATTCGTCTTAAGCTTGAGTGTGTCACTGGCTACTTAAAATTGGAAAATAGAAGAATAGCGGTTTCTGGACGCCATACTGTGGGGGCCCAATCTTTATTTTTCGTGTGGCGTATCAAAATATAGGGTACTAGCTGTTCCCCGCGGCTTCGCTCCCGTAGGCCACCCCACAGGATCCGTTTTCGGGATAAAAAAATAGCCTATGTCACTCAGGAATAATGTAGCTTTCTATTGGTGAAAGAATTTTTCAAATCGGTCCAGTAGTTTCGGAGCCTATTCGGTACAAACAAACAAACAAACAAAAAAAATCTTTCCTCTTTATAATATTAGTATAGATTAAGAGATTTCAAATATATTTAAATGTAGGTAACCTAATTCTAAAAAAAAAAATAACTAGAAACTTATAAATAAAAAAAGTTAATTCAAAAAATCAAAACAACACAAACCCTAAAGAAGCGAACTAAAATGACGTAAACAAGAAGTAAATCATGCTGTGCAGTTGGAGGATACTTCTGGTTTTGGTCAGCCTCAGCGAGGATACAGCTGGTTTTTTGAAGTAACTTTTTTATCATAATGTTTAGTCCCAGTAAGTAGCCACGATAATGTAGTGTTGGAGGCGTTGTTCAGGTCACCAGGGTGCAGATAAACTGATATTTGGAGCACTCCAGCAAATGTATCATCATACTCTGAAAGGAGCACTGTACTCGCACTGGGTGGATCAACAATATTATAATCCTTCCAATCTGCATCCTTCTATTTAGACCTCAAAACTTAACCATATTTTAACCGAAAAAAGGAGGTTTTCAATGCGACAGGTATTTTTTTATGTATGACCACGCTTAACTTTTTATAGAATGGTCCGATATGTTTTTTTTTTATTGGATAGAGTATACCTCAAAGTTGGTCTCATTTAAATTTAAAAAATAATATGCACCCATAAAGATAGAAAAAAAGGATTTATTGATAATTTGCCCACTGATTTTTAAATTGTGAACCGATTCTGTTCAAAGTAAACAAAAAGCGAAAAATACTTTTTAACAAAAAAAATTACCGACGAAATAACGAACAAAAAAGCAAAAAAAAAAAAATAATATCTGTTAGTCTAGCATTTTGAGGCGACGCCATACATTTGTATCACAGCCTAAAGAGTAGGTACGTCATTTTTATGAAAAGAAAACTGTGTGGCATATTCTAGGCTTGTTTCAATAAATGTTGTCCGAATACGGATACAGTTCTATTATACGAGTTAGCTGTTATTTTAGGTGGTCATTGAACTTTTTATGAATTTCAGTGTATAATGCGAATTTATTTAGAACCTAAACTCTCTATCTCCTAAACTCTCTCTTGGCTATTTAATGCCAAGATCATACTTACCTAAAAAAATATGCGTTAGGTTCATGATTTGTAATACGAAAATTGCAAGTTGCCTTGTTTACTATATGTTTTATATTTCTTAAACTCCTGAAAATAATCATTAAACTAACATACCTTAATTACAAGAAAATTCTTCAGCTACTCTTTTATTACTGAACAAACAATAGTGCTTGATCAATTGTTAAGTCAACTTGCTTCAATTTATATTGTTCAATTCTAAGAAATGCGTATTCAAGGTTCTGCAGAAATCTGCGAACAGGTCCAAGAAGTTTGATTTATTTAGACTTTATATGGTTTAAGGAAATTAATGTTTTTAATCAGATTTATTTGTTGTAATTTCTCAAATTGGTATTTAATAACCGATTTATTTAAATAATCGACAAAAATGCATCAAAATATAATTAATAAAATATATATGTTATAGGTATTTTTTAATAGTATAATTTAGGAAAAATATCCCGAGGTTTAACTGCGAAAACATGCAAAAAACTTCACCTACACTGTCACAATTGATTAGAAATAACTAATTTAGCCTTTAGATGTTTTAGGTAAATTAGTGTTTTTTATCTGATATTTTGTTGTAATTTCTCATAACGGTATTTAATAACCTATTTATTTACATAATGGACTACAAAAAAAGCATGCAAGACGTTTGAATTTGACATAAAAATATAATTTATAAAATATTATAGCTTATAGTTAGGTAATTTATAAAAAACATATTTTAGGAAAACCCCGAGGTTTAACTGCGAACGCATCCAAAAAAAATTAAAAGAAGAATCTTACCACAGCAAATGAAAACGCTTCAACTACACTGTCACTATTGATTAGAAATTACAAAACAGAAAAATAGCTGAACATATTTTAATCGAAACTATTTGCGTGCGAATTTGCGCGGGCACTCCACATTGACGTTCGATCACAGACTGACCCGGCGATGCGACTGTCTAGAGGCGCGTGCGCACTTGCCCCTCGTAACTTCCTTTGATACATGATCGTAAACAGACCTGTCTGTAGTCTGTACGCCAGTTTGCACACAAAAAAATAAATGAATACGTTTTTTTTCAAACCATCTTTCTATCTGGAACCCATCTTGTTTGGAAACTGGATAACTGCTTTAAAATTCAGTTCCAAGATTTGGCCCGAATCTTCAAGCAAAGCGCGTAAGTTGCACAAAGCAACTGCACCGCATGGAAAATATTTCAATTTCTAAATAATAATAATTGTAAGTAGTACGCACAGGGTTTTAGCGTTATAACTTACGGTGAATGTTGGATAACCATTTTACTTCCATGTCTTTAAGTATCCGAATGCCAATTAGGCACGGGAAGAGGAAGAATCACGTGAAGGAGTATATTTTTTTCCTGAAACTTAATACTACTTTACAACGGCAATGTGCAGCAATTTCAATTTGGGCAAAGAGATTAACGTCTGTAGCCGAACTAGGCATAGCTTGTAATTCAGCTATCAGCACCATTCCCCTCGAGTTTTTACGATACAAGAATAAATGCCAAGCAATGGTAGCATAATACAATTTTGTGAATACTACAGAAAAATAGTTGATAAGTGATACACAAACACACCGTGACATTTTGGATACGTAATTTATAAGAACATAATTTCAATTTATTATTAAATGGATTTAGGGTGTGGAGTATGGAAGTGAACGGTGTTATTTTACGGAAATTTTAATTCAATTAAATCCATGAGTCCAATTGTTTTTGCACATATGGTAGCTAATCCTAAAATCTGCGACAATCACAGATTAATTTATTTACTTCATCATTCGATCGGACACTATCAATCCTAGGTCATCTAGTTAAATGACTCACTGGCTTTCGATGAATCGTACACATTTTATAAAAGACTAGCGACCCGCTCCGGTTTCGCACGGGTATAGCCCTCGCCAAACTCCTTGGCCGCCCTGAAGTTGATTTACCGGATACGCGAGGTACGAAACGGTGCTGTTTTTGTATGAGATTTTCTACTGCGCAGCTATTGTAGCCAACTTCAGGGCGGCCAAGAAGTTTGGCGAGGGCTATAGTAGAGCAATGTTCTTTCTGTCGCCCTACCCTACGACATCGGTGTGAGACCCGTTCTTAGTTTATTTTCACGTGCGTTAGTTTTTAGGGTTCCGTACCCAAAGGGTAAAAACGGGACCCTATTACTGAGACTTCGCGGTCCGTCTGTCTGTCTGTCTGTCACCAGGCTGTATCTCATGAACCGTGATAGTTAGACAGTTGAAATTTTCACAGATGATGTATTTCTGTTGCCGCTGTAACAACAAATACTAAAAACAGAATAAAATAAAATATTTAAATGGGGCTCCCATACAACAAACGTGATTTTTATACCGTTTTTTGCGATAATGGTACGGAACCCTTCGTGCGCGAGTCCGACTCGCACTTGGCCGGTTTTTTTATTTTGCGATAACTTCTAGGATATTGATTTAAATTAAATGGTGTAAAGGATTATCATAATGTGCATGAAATGCTTAAGGTAAATAATCCGTCTAAATAGCTTTCCAATTACCGCATTGTATGTGACCAATTTTTTTGAAGTTAGAATGACATAATTATGCCATCGTGGAATTTTCTATAGATCTATAAAAGAGGAATAATTTCAAAATCAATTTGGCAGCGTTTTTGATTAAAGCTCCCAGGCGGCTTGAGCTTTTCTGACATTTTCAACAATTATCGTCATATTTCAAGTAATTTACACAAAACCTTAACAACTCATACACCTAAACTTTTGACACACAAACAACAGTTGTTCAATTAAAAGTTGTAAGTATGTGCTAGAGCTAAAGGATTAAATAGGGGATGAAAGTTCGAAAGAAAGGTCGTCATTTTTGCTAATGGGAAATCCTCTCGGTCACCCGGTTGACATCGTTTTGACATCAAATATCATAACACGTGGTTTTCACGCCGCGTAAGCGTCGCCTTTACGCAGCGTATACGCTGCGTATGGTCGATTCAAAGGATGCCTACTGCCTAAGCATTCTTACTGAAGAAAAATTCTTATGCCAATATAAGTACGGATAGGTGTGGCAGTTAGTAGTAATAAACATCCAAACCAGGAATCACCAACTACTGTCTTTTGAGGTGTTTTTTTTTTAAACAATACGTCCGCCACGGTCCGTAAGGTTTAAAGCCACCTCCCCCCCAATCAAGGATACATGAAAATACATTAAAAAAAAACAAGTATGAAATTATAAATGTGCAAATTGTAATTTTTTGACTTGAACTATTCGTTGAAGTTTGGAATAAGTTGGTGCAGGCTACTATTGTCATTAAATCTTGGACAAGTTCATCGGGTAAGTCTACTCCGAAATGTATTTTTCCACCGCGATGACTGACGATCTCGCGCTCCGCGTTCTTCCGCTGTCGAATCGAAGGCAGCAAAGACAAAGAAGGGCGGGATAAACCATGTTCCTATTTATCAAATTAATGAATTTACCTGTTAGTGCTTTTATTACTTTATACCTGTACGTAGTATATAGTGTGCCTGTCCTCACATATATGAATTTATTAATGTATGTACATAAGTAAACATTGTAAAACACCTATTTTTTTTAAAAAGAGTATGTATGGAGTTTCTTGTGCGTTCTTCTCCATAACAAGCTATTTTTTGAATGCACGGTAGTGTAAATTTTTACCCGACTGCCGAAGGAGGGTAATGTGTTTATCAGTCTATGTATGTATGTATGTGTGTATGTTTTGTTTGTTCCTATGTGGCGTTCCAGAAACCAAACGCGTGCAGTCGGAGGATACATCTGGTTTTGGTCAGCCAGTTCGCGAATATGTATCCTCCGACTGCACAGCATGATTTTCTTCTTGTTTACGTCTTTTTATTTCACCTTTTAAGCAGTCGGGTCTTTTGATTTTTTAAATTTACTTTTTTATTACTTGCACATTTTTAATTTAGTTTTAATAATGTTTGACGTTCAAAAGTGCCGCTTATTGGCCTAGTTGAAATAAATATATTTGACTTTGACTTAAAATTATTAAATTACGTTCTCAAGTAACACAAGTAAATTATATTTTACTGTTTACTTAAGGTTCACACAAAATAGGTTAGCGGTCCGGATCTAACTCGCGGTCTGCCGTTTGGTGACCCCTGATCTAAACGATTAGATTGCATCACAAGTTGCCTGCTACAATTAATTCGAATATTCACTATGTACCTACTATGACACATTATATACATTTGTAGCGTTATCAGGGCATAGAGTATCCAATTTCGCTTGTCGAGCCAAACTTTTACAATTCAACTAACACGTAGCGATTAAACTGGTATTTATCATACTTTAATACGTTTTCTATACAAATTTGTAAAGAGAAACGGGGTGTAATAATTATTGTAAATAATTGTTAGCGAAGATTGGAAGGCTGTCGGATTAATTTACTGCATGTTAGAAACTAGTACGTGGGCGACCGAGCTCTGCTCGGGGTAAAATAGAGAAAACGACGTTTTCTAAAAATGAAACCTAGCTAGGTCGATTTATCGCTCCCGAAACCTCCTGCATACTAAATTTCATGAAAATCGTTGGAGCCCGTTTTCGAAATTCGGATTATATATATAAAACCGACCAAGTGCGAGTCGGACTCGCGCACGAAGGGTTCCGTACCATTATCGCAAAAAAAGTTTTTTGTAGGTATGGGAGCCCCACTTAAATATTTATTTTATTCTGTTTTTAGTATTTGTTGTTATAGCGGCAACAGAAATACATCATCTGTGAAAATTTCAACTGTCTAGCTATCACGGTTCATGAGATACAGGCTGGTGACAGACAGACAGAAGGACCGCGGATTCTCAGTAATAGAGTCCCGTTTTTAAACTTTGGGTACGGAACCCTAACAAGAATAGCTCGTTTAAAGGTATTCGATGAGAGGCTAGTGGGTCAGTATTGTTCCTGGGTTCATTACCCGAATCAGGTTAGTGCTTTTGAGTTTTACCATCTGGAATTTCTCAGTGGCTGCCTGGTTTTGGGCTCCGTTGATGGCCATAGGTTTATCATTAGATGGGTCTTACGGTGTATATATTTCCCAATGTAGCACACTGGCCTTGCGCCCGCTCAGAGCCAGAATATCAATAATGAATCTCTTTCTGGACAGTTTGTTTTTAGCAAAATATTCTTGGATTTACAAGTATGCTATATCAGTTATGAAGAAGTTATAGACAGAAAAACAGCGAAAATAAATCGTGTTAATTTTTTGAAGCAAAACTATCAGTTACACGAAAAAATATTTTTAAATATTTTTTTCAAGCCTTTTTAATCTAGCCGTTACCACAGATAATATAATACTAGCATACAGATGCCTCATCCCCTACAAAGAAATCGTGCCGACGTAACTAGCATTTTTTATCTGATTATTTAGATTATTATTTATAAATCGATCGCGTTCGGTTCCGTTATTTGGCGATAGATAAATCACTATCTATATCCGTGGAACGGAACCGAACGCGTTCGATGTACAAAAAATAATCAGTTTAATCAGTACAGTACGTCGGCACGGTTTCTTTGTATGGGATGAGACACCACGCCATTACTAAGGAGTATGCTTTAGAAAGTAATCGTTTTACGGCACTAAACCTGTGGAAGGCCCTTAAAACATAACTGGAGAAATTTGGCTGGTTGCAACTCTGTCCAACCCATCCTGGAATACAGGTGCGATGTTATGAGTTATTTTTGTAAATTGATGAGTCCGTATCATATAAGTATGAAGGGCATGAATTTTTAAAATAACACCTAACGGAATTTCGGAAGTCACAGTTCCGATTTATCGTATGTAGTACTCATAACATCCACAGGAATTAAATTGTGGGGGAGTAACTAGATAGCTTATCAAATTCAGACATGTAAATGTCTCACTTATTATTATATATTGTACAAAATGCTAATGATAGCGGCCTCCTTATCCTGAGTTTGATTCCCAGGCTGGACAGTGTTGTCGCGGATGAATTTGAAAAATAGTTACCGCGGTCCTGGCTCAAGCAACTGAAGGAACACGGGTGGGTTTTAGTCAGTAAAAGTCTGACACGCCCTCCCGTTTCACCCAGAGTGGGAGAGGTAAAAAAAAAGGTTGGGCAGGGCAGTGTTACTAATTTTATTTTCAATTTCGATTGCAGCCGGAGTATGGATTCTTATTCTTATTATTTATTGCACAAAACACATAAAATAAAGATAAAAATACAATGGACAGCTTATGTACAAAAGCGAGCTTAACCCATAATTGGGTTCTCTAACAGCAAACTTCAGTTGTTATTGAAAATTTGCGTATGAGGACAGTGATCCAAGTGCACAACAAAATTCCAAAAAAACTTTGAATATTTTAAATTCTTATATACTAAATAAACTAAACAGTGTAAACATAATACATACTATATAACAATAAAATACATAACTAAAATATAACATTTATAAATACATATTTATGCGTCATGTTGATAGGAAATGGAGTTTTTCCTTGATTGACGGCAATAATTTCGAAAACAAACATATCTGTCAAAATATAGTGAACAGCTGTATCTAGCACTTCGGAGAACACAGGCTGATGTAATTATTCGAAACAAATTGTTCATAATTCAAAGATGAGGTTTAAACCCCAGAATTTAAAAAACTAATGAGGTTATTTTTAGTTACAATCTAAAGAAGAACAATGAATTTGGCACAGATTGACAGAGTTGTGATAGAGATCAAGCATAACTTTGACTATTTCAATATGTTATCTTATTGGCCTATTTACCCGACTGCCGAAGGAGGTTAATGTGTTTATCAGTCTATGTATGTATGTTTGTTCCTATGTGGCCTTCTAGAGACCAAATGCGTTGGCCGATTTTGATGATTTTTACGTCAATCGATTCGTCTTCACCATGCGAGTGTCACTGGCTACATTACAATTGTAAAATAGAAAACCCAATAGGCGCCATATTGTGGGGGCCAATTTTTTTTATCTTTCATACCAATCGTGTGGGGTATCAAAATAAAGGGTTTTAAGAGGTGATTTAAAAAATATATAACACTTATATGTATAAATGGACCTAACCCGAAAAAAAAATGTTAACTAAAAAGTTCTAAATAAAAAAAGTTAATTCAAATTATCAAAAAACGCGACTGCTGAAGAAGCGAACTAAAAAGACGTAAACAAGAAGAAAATAATGCTGTGCAGTCGGAGGATACATCTGGTTTTGGTCAGCCAGCTCGCGAATATGTATCCTCCTATGTATAAAAAAAATTCATAATGTGGCATATTTCTTTTCTCAGGATGCCATCTCTCTCCTTGCCAATTTTCATTGAATCCATTCAGTAGTTTAGGCGTGAAAAGGTAACAGGCAGACAAATAAACGGACAGAGTTATTTTCGAATTTACAATATTAGTATGGATACATAATTATATAAAGTAGTAGATAGGTGATTGAGATGACGCTCCTACTGGTATAGAAAATAATGCTGTAACTTCCGCTTGAATGCATATTGACTGGTGAATGTCTTGATATCTAGAGGCAGCGCATTTCAGAGAAGAATGGACAGAATATGAAAGTAAGAATGAATGAATATGAATCTTAAAATCAGAAGTATGAGAAGGACAAAGCAAGTGAAGATTGTTAGATGTACGCAGATTCCTAGCGTGTGAAGGACACAGATATTGAAAGTGAGGAATGAGATAAGGAGTGGTGAGAGAGTTGAGTAGGGAGAAAAGCGGGATCAAAGCGCACAAATTTCGCCTCTGGCTAATGGCCATCCATTTGAGCTCAGATCTGCAGCTTTCGACAATGGTCATATCCTTTTTTCTTTTCATGCAGTTGTTTTGGAGCCTATCAAGCTTGTCTAGGAACACCTGGGTTCAGGTCAAAGTAGCACATATCACAATAGTCGATTATAGAATAAGGAATTATTTTGGCGACTAACGCTTGATAAAAGAGTACCCTACGTCAGGAAATAAAAGGTAAATTTGCCAAATCACTTAAGCAGTTCTTTTTATGTCATTTGTAATGATCTTCTTAAGAAAGGGGTTTGCAGTTTGTGGAGGGAGGGTTAGCAAATAAGTATATAAGTAGTTTTATAAGATATGGGTCATGTTATATATAATATGATTCCATTATTAACATTACAAATGTTATTATATTATTGTTAGTTATGTTATTGAAAACGGTTTTGTGGGGCATAGTTCTTAAGTTAAGATGTTATAAACTTGTATTTTAATTAATGAATAAATAATAATAATAGAGAAGATTAAAGACTGCACAAGCATAGTCTTCTTTCTTGCAGGCAGAAAGTTTCTCAGACGGTACAGGCAAGGCAAGGTCCCGTTACTAATTTCTTTATTGAATTAACTAATACAGTAGCAATACTTCAACAAAAGCTTCTGTAATTAAAATTACCTGGTTGTTGAATACAAAATGTCATAGAACATAATGAGGGCTAGAAATGCCATAACCGCATAGTTAATTAAACTGGATATCTAATAATTAAATATTATTTATAATAAAAAAGCTCTTTAAATCACGGTTGACGTAGGAAAGAACTACTGTCGCAAGGTGTTATTTATACTAAAACTACGAAACATATTGTGGTATAAGACGGTCAAGAATAGCATCACTATATATTGATTACATTATTTAGTTGGTCGTGTAAAAACAAAACTGCTGTTTATGTTACATTCGGTAATAGAAAAACACTTACCGAAATCCCGTTGTCCTGGCTATTGCGAAGTCTTGAATTAAATGTGATAATAAACCAAAAACATCTTCGATTGCTCTTGCATTCAATACTATTTTGATAACGGAACACAATATTTTTATAAAAAATATGGAAAGAATAAACCTTTCACATCCGAGTGGTTTCGAGTGTTGACAAATTTTAGCTTCTGTTTCTGTCAATGTCAATTCGACCGTCGACGTTGACAGCGTCAATAACGTTTCGTTTTATGATTTATGGCCATAGAACTTTACAATGTTAAAAATAATAATTGATTGAATTCACCAGAGAATGCTTTCGATATTAAGACAATACAAACATTTTTATATTATTTGGCATACTTATATTTTGTATCTCTCAAACTAACAGAGAAATAAAACGCGGCGACAGTGGCGCAGCCCCAAATTGAGACCGGTGAATTTATGCATCTTTTGCATGAGGGCTACCGTTTTTGTGCCCGCCAGCTGGCGCCACTGGTGAGTAAGGGCCTTAAATCATGAAGTTATAGGTAAATATGGAGGCCACACTTAGAACAAAATCTTGAGTCAAATACCTACGTTTCTCTATCTCGCTTTCTGTGGGCCGACCTCTCTTTCTAGTGTGGACCATAGTATTGCTATCTCCATATTTAAATCTCCTAGAAAAATATTAGAAATAGTCACCACACTAGCCCAACCATAAGTTAATTAAGAAAGTAACACTGTCAAATAATGTACTTATAAATAAATACTGTAACTATGATTAGTTCAATTGAAAATCCCTAAATTGTAGATCACGTATGCATATCTGGGTTGGCAAATCAACGAATTATAAACCCATTTCTTAAGGATTCGGTATTGTGGCAACATTGGCCGTATGTGCCAAAATAAATCGACCAATATGGCGGTTGTTTACTTTGCGGTTCACGACTTCGTTTGAGATTATTCGCGAAAATCATTGTTAAAATCCAAAAAATGGTGCAAATTTATGTTGTGAGGGGTTGCGATAGTACGTGGTGTCCAAAAGGTGATATAAGATTTCACGCGTAAGTGTTTAAATCGTGATTTCTGACATTGAATCATTGTAAACATATTTCGTTGTATTTTCACTTAATTTCCTCTTAAATCGATTAACTAGTGTTTTCAAAATAATTGTAAATGATAACTATATCAAGATCAAATACATCCAAATTTAATTTCATTGATTTTGTGCGATTTAATTTGTTTTGTTTACATGAAGTCGAATTGCAGTAGTGTGACCATATTGAGGATATATCCGGGACAAAATGTTTTCAACGAGCTAAATTGATGAGCCAACTTAGAGAAAATAACATAGAAAACAAATTAATTAATGTCGTATCATAATATTTTACTTCTCTGTTGCAGGAAATGTTTAACCATCCCATCACGGACTTCATTGATTGTAATGATTTGCATGAAACTAAGATCGTTAAGCAAATAGCTAATAAGTTTTTTTTATGCGTATTCGTGCTGACTTAGTGTCATAAAGAAAATATTTTGAGCGATTTACGTGGTAAGAGACAGAAACTACACAGAGCAATAATATTTAGTCATGTATAATTAGTAGAAAAGTTATAATATATGATTTTAATTCGGAAAGAGTTTTTGTTTCATTTTTGTTTTTTTTTTATATATAACCGTTCCTAATATAGTCCCGTATAATATATATACATAATATTAAAAAGAGCGCAACACCTTAACACCCTCTTTACCATTTCTGCTGCTTAACACTGACTAACCCAGAAATCTGAAAGAAAACAGCTGTTTATTATGTTTCATTATTCAACAAAATTAATGAAATATCTGATTTCTTTTTCGCAATTTCTGGGTTGGTCTCTACGTACCAGTTGTTGTAAAATGATATCTCTTTCTCGCGCCCGCACATATCTTAGTCATTTATTGCCGCCGGAACTAGACCTTTGTCCTGGTCATGATCTATTTCCGCGAAAAATTCTGTCCATGTCGACCCAGCACTTTCTGCGTGATTAGATAAATGACAAACAGCCGAATTTACAAACTCTGATACATCCAAACTTTCACACTTAAACAATCAGCTTTTTTCTTTTTTGTTATATTACGCATGCTTAATTATCATGATCTATATAATCTTTAGGGGCTCGGTCTTAGTATTAATGAGATTTAGATATATAAATATTATTGTAAACCACTAAATGGACTGCAACAATTGTAGTGATGTCCTGGGAAAAATAAAATGAAGGTTACCCTACTTAGACAGAGAGGGTCTGCCCACAGAGAGCGAGATAAAGATACATAGGTTTTGCTTCAAGTAGGTATTCGAAGTGTGGTCTCCATATTTATCTATACCTTCATGCCTTAAATACAGCTGTTAAACGTTGTTATTACGTGCACGGCAGCAAAGTTTGAATTGAAATAATTTCTAATGCCTCTACGGCAGTGCGATTACAAGTTGGCAAAAAAATCGGGTGGTGGCGCCTCTATCCTGCATGTTGTTACCCTATATTTTACGATAATAACGGTTGTGATACTTATTTTTTTAACATAATTATAATGTGTAAACTGGCGGGTTTTAAGAAGTACTAGAGTCTGGCCAACCAAAGTGTGATCTGAAAAACGCGGCAAATTCAAAAAATCCTAATGTGGTATCACCAACTATACATCTAGTTAAAAGTTTTGATACTTGTATTATTTGTATTTATTATAATTTTTTTTTTCATTTATTGGTTCCGTTTGGTGAAGTGTGACGGAGCCGTGACTGTCATGGATGTGAGTTAAAAAAGAGTGTGTAGATTTATTTATTAGTAATTACATAATATTAACCCACTTAACATTTAATTTATTAATTACTTATTCATCATACTCAAAATCATAGTCCAAAAATTCAACCTCTAAGTATTCATCTGTATCTGAATCATCATCTACACTTATATAAATTTTTCCAATACTTCTTCTGTTATGTGATCTCTTTGTTTATATTTATTTGCCACATTTATTACATGGTCCGTCAATTTTTCCAGTCTTTTGCAGTTATTCGGCCAAATGAGGAACATTTAATCATAAACATAAGAAAAGGTATCATGATATCGTAAATATATAACAATCAGCCAACATGGATCAAGATTACCAAGTTATACTAACAATCGCAATCACAGACAATACACAGATTAATAATGTTGCCATACCCCAACTTTGAAAATACCCCAGATCACGCTTTCGTTGGCCAGACTCTATATTATATTATTTTATTACTATTATTTTATCAGATCCGAATCTTCTTGGTGTTACGTTGACATTGACCCTCAATTTCAGTCCATTGATTGAGGCGAAAGCTCAGTTGGCTGCAAAAAAGTTGGGGATTCTTGCAAAGGTGAGATGGTGCTTCACGCCTGACCAGCTGCTCTACTTGAATAAGCGCAAGTCATGCATGGAGTACTGCTCTCACCTCTAGGACAGATCTGCCAAATACCAGCTTGATGCATTTGAATCGATTGACAGACGGGCCAAGAGGCTTATTGGCAACGATGCACGATGCACTGGCCGCGTCAAAGCTCCAGAGCCTCTAACATCGACGCTGAGTTGCCAGCCTGTCAGTTTTTTATCGGTTATATTTCGGGGAGTGTGCGACGAAACTGCACAATTTGATTCCGCTTAGCCCTTTCCATCGTCGGACTACAAGACGTATGGCCATGCACCATATGTACATGGTGGACATCCCACCCATACGCACAAAGCGTTTTGCTAAAACTTTCATTGTGCGCACAGATAAGGAGTGGCATACCCTGCCGGAGTCTTTGTTCTATGATAGCTACAACCTTAAGATCTGTAAGTCATGAGTGAATAGGTTACTTCTAGGCAAGCGTGCTTTACCGTACACCAAATCATCGCTTACCATCATACGAGATAGTGATAATAAAAAAAAAAACATTACATCTGATTAAGTAATTATATAAAATAACATTTTATCTGTCATTTCAGCAGTTCTTTTATAAACATCGTTGAAATCGGATAAAATTTGGCCTGCTTAAATTATTGATCTGTTCATTTTGAACACAATGGGTCACAAATATCACCAAAATAACAGAAATAAATAAAAATAAACACACATAATAGTTACCTACCGATTTCAAGAAATGGCACTTTTTTTTTTAACATTTCCCCACACTAGGAATTTCTTCCTGTATCGAATCGTGGGTGCGTTTAAAAACATTTAAACTCACATACACAAGACACCCAGAACCGGCACAACTATCTGTAGGCCATACAAATATTTGGTCCGTGCGGGAATATACCTTACTCGACGAGGCAGAAGGAGTTTTGCCAATGATTAAATATTTTAGTTCCGTTTCAGGACTTTCTTGCCAAGCTGTAAATATAACATCGACTATTCCGCAGTTTTGGCCAGACCCTTTTTTCGAATAAAGGAGAATAAAAGATTTTTCTAAACATAAAACTTCATTAAAGCAGTGGTTGGTAAACCCGTACCTAACTTAATCTGGCATATTTAGAAAATATTTACGACGGTAATAAAATTGTAAATAAACTCGCATTGTAAGCCAAATACGGCGATGTTTGACATTTTGAAGACCTCTTTCTACACCAATGCACCTAGCAGCAAATTAAAACACGATAGCCCTCCGGTGATACCACAAACGTAGAACATAGATGTTTAGTAAATTAAAATCCATTCCTCTTCTTAGAACCCCCTTTTAGTCCCCAAAGCAATAGGTACCAGCCCTACTGCTGCCCATTGTAAGGATCTCAAACTCGTTCGTCACGTTTATGCACTAAGGGGCATGTCAACAGTTACGCTTGACCGTACTTTTTGTAAAGTAGGAATAGGTACCTATGTACTTCATACTCGGAGGAGTTCCCACACATCATGAATGACGTAACTTGCTGAACATTTGTATTTATTTTGTTATTCATTGGGCCAAAGGTTGATATCAATTCCTTTGCCTGTTTTGTTTCGGATTGCTTTTCTGTTTCTATATGGATTGGTCGAGACTCAATGGCAATAGTTTTAGTTTTTCCTATCTACAGCATTGTGCTATTTGATTTGTGTAGGAGCTGTAGGTACATAATATACTAGGGCTAGGATAGTTATATCTATATCAGTAGGGTATGTCTTTCACCTACAATGATGAAGGTCATGATGAAATGGAATCAAGGTCTATTTTTAACCGACTTCAAAAAAGGAGGAGGTTCTCAATTCGTTGGAATCTTTTTTTTCCCATTTACTCAAAGACGCCTGGACCGATTTGGAAAATTCTTCTTTTGTTTTAAAGGGTGTAGGTACTAATATTATAGGCATATAGCGTTTTTTGTATTTTAATCAACAATGCCATCATTTGCACTCAGAAAGTATCATTTGGTGAACTGGAACTGATGAAGAAGACCACAGATTATCATTGGAAATCCTTAGGTAGTTAACCAAGAATAGTTAACCAACTATAATGAAGCAAATACTTATAAATAAATAGTACTGATGAATATGTACCATCGAACTGATCTGATAATGAAGCCGGCAGGTAGGCACTGGAACTTCGAAATAAAACAATGTATCCTGGTAGTGTTTGGGCTTATTGGAATCGTCATGAGATGTACTTTGGCTATATATGATTTTTATGGCAATTGGAGGTACCTATCAAAACTAAAAAGAGATAAATAAAAACCTTTTTAACAAAAAAACAAACCGACTTCTACTACTATTTTACGTGTTTTGACACCGACTTCGGAAAAGAAAGTTATTTTTAGCTATGCAGTTTTTTTGGAAGCCGGTTTTTTTTTTGGGGTCCATTATGTAAATAAATAGGTTATTAAATACCGATTTGGTTAGAAAATGGTATCTACCATCGACCTGATCTGATGACGAAGCCGGAAGACAGGCACTGGAACTCTGAAATAAAACAATGGATCCTAGTCGTGTTTGGGCTTATTGGAATCGTCATGAGATTTACTTTGGCTATAAATGATTTTACAAGCTTCCCAATTTTGTACTCGTGGGTCGTGGCAATGCATTTCTTAATCATAATCATCATATCAGCTGAAAGACGTCCACTGCTGGACATAGGCCTGCCCCATTTTTATTGTTTAATATAAAAGAAAAAATTGTTATGTAAGTCATTGTTTAATATTACATTGCCAATTCTTAAACTAATTCCGTCGAATTACTAAATGCAGATAAAAAAAAATATTGCCATTATGAACTGAAAAGATTTCTTGCAATAGAACAGCTGGGTAAGTACTTATACCCTATCCTAGGTAGTTGTAAACTGAGATGTACTTATCAAATTTTTCGAAAAAGCTGACATAGGATTAAAGTTAAACAGAATGGCACTACATTTCAATGTTATATTGTAAGTACTATAGATACCTACCTACCAAATTTCCATCGGCATCAAAAATGGTTTTAAAACAAACATCTCATTGTGTAGTCTATGCGGCGACGGCGCCGCAGGAAAGAGCTAGTTCCTTACTTTATCGAATCTTTAGATTATCTCCTTTGGGATATTGTAGTCAGTATCGTCTTTGAGAGCCATATTCGAAGATGTTTTTACGAAAATGCTGTTGAAATAAAGAAATTCCCTGTTAGATTTACGATAACAACGTCTTATGAATGGAGGGAAATAAATCTTTTTCGAATGTACACCTGCCTCTACATATCAAAATAGTAATGATATGTATGTTTGACATGTCATATGAAAGTATTTTTGACGCTATTTAGTGGACCTGCCGTCATATATCCAACAACTTACCTACTGTATTTTAGCGATAACCGTCTTAGGTAGGTATGAATAAACGGGTTGATCCTCCTTAAGTATTTAGGTACAATAAAAATAATTTTTAAATGCATACTGATGGGAAAATTACGAAGGACTGTAGGTATGCGTTACAATGGCCTCCTATTCAGTAAGGCAGTATCAAAATAGTTATGTGTAGCTCTTTTCTTCTGGAATATTTTGTACTATTACTTGTACGTGCTTGTACTTTTAATTAAAAGTACCTGAGCGACCGAGCTCTGCGCCGGTGAATATAGAGAAAACGATGTTTTCTAAAAATGAAACCTAGCTAGATCGATTTATCGCCTCCGTAACCTTCTGCATACTAAATTTCATGAAAATCGTTGGAGCCGTTTCCGAGATTCAGATTATATATATATATATATATATATATACAAGAATTGCTCGTTTAAAGGTATTAGATAGATAATTTTACCAGTACGTTCACCGCCACGCCATCATGACCATTTTTGCTAAATGCAATTAACTGCATGTCCAGGTTTCCTCACGGTGTTTTCCTTCCCCGATGTCAAAAAAAAAGTGAAATTAGTACTTGCCCGGATTTGAACCCACGACCTTAGCCACTGGGCTACTACGACAAAACTTACCAAGGTCAGTCTTCGAATAGGTGAATGACTATTAGCAAAACCTTTTCGTGCATCGAAAATTTGAAACCCATCGATCCTGTACAGATCTCCCCTCCAGTCGTGAAGACTTGCTGGACCATCCATTCGTAACGGACTATGAGAGTAGGGACAGGCAAATGTAGTCCATCTGTGTCTGCGCTTACATCTGCACTATAATATTAAAGTATCTGTCTTTGTTGAGTTCAGCCGCCCTGCAGTCTAATTGCGTAAGTAAAGTGGTGAAGTAGCAAAGGGTATGACGCCATGAAAGAGTATAACAAGTTCCCTTTAAATTTGTTCGGTATTGTCAAAAATATTGGACGCATTCATTGGTGAAGGCTCTTTTCGAAAGAGTCCAATAATGTCTGGCAATACAGAACAAATTTAAAGGGAATTTGTCATACTCTTTCATGGCGTCATACCATTTCTCCTGCCGAACTCAATTAGTCTGCTGCTCGAAATACGGTCAGCACACATATATAAACTCACGCCGTTTTCCTATGGGGGTTGACAGATACCTACTACAGTAAGCCACCTGCTACGCTACGAAGCTTTAGCATCAGACTGTTGTATCCCTATGGACAAACTACACTATCTAGACGACTAAACTACTGGAGCGATTTTGATGAATTTTTCAGGCAATCTTCAGATTAGCCTAGTGGGTTATCCTGTACGCTGTGAGATTTGGTAGCGACATTAAACTCGGACGAAACCGCGGGCAATGCTAGTTATTAAAATTAGGTACTAACAGCTAGCGGCTTAGAAGTTAGAAATAAGTTCAGGAATAAGATTTAGGTAGTTTATCCTACTATCCTTACTAATATTATTCGTGCGAATGTGAGTTTGTTTGTAACTCAATCACGCCTAAATGGCTGAACGGATCTGGATGAAATTTCGCACAGAGATAGATTATAGTCTGCTTTTTAGCCCGGTAGTATGTTCCCGTGGGATAATTACAGACTTTCACACGCGCGAAGCCGCTGGCAGAAGCTAGCAGAGAATATATATGAATTGTTTCAGATAGGAGCCCTTTGGCCAGGGGTCCTCTTTTAGTTTTCCAAAAAGAAAACGCTTAACGTGCATGATCTTTCATTTTCATTTGATTGGGTGTGGCTTGACGCATCCTAGTACTATTAGGCTTAGTACGCACTGTGATTTTCATTCGCCCTAATATTTTCCGCCCGTTCTGCGACCTAAGGAATTGTATGAAGCTGCACGCACTGCAGTAAAAATATCGCGCGGTAATAATACTACAAAAATTCGTGCGAATAAAAATCGCAATGTGTTTTAAGCCAATGTTTGTGAGGATGGACGGATGGATGTTTGTTACTCTTTCACACAAAAACTACTGAACGGATTTTGATGAAACGTTACAGTAATATAGCTTACACATCAGAATAACACATAGGCTATAATCGATCAAGATATGATATGAATGTATCATCATCATCAGCCTATTAATGTTCCCACTGCTGGGACACAGGCCTCCTCTATGTGAGAGGGAATGGGCCGTAATCCACCACGCGGGCCCAGTGCGGGTTGGTGGATGTCACATGTCTTCGAATTTTTGGTTCTAGGACATGCCGGTTTCCTTCACCGGTTTGAGAGCAGTGGTGACGAAATAATTTACACAAAGTAAAGCGTCTGCCTGGGCTCGAACCCACGATCTACAACTTGTAAGTCGTGGCCGATACCACTGGGCCACCACTGCTGAATGTATATGTGTATATAATTTTGTGAAGATGGATATTTTTTTTTGTTTGTTTTGTATGTTATATAATAACTGGTTTTATTTTTATTATTAAACAATGCACCTACCATGTTATTTCTTCACCACCCTTGGTTGACTGGATAGAATGCCTGAGGCATTAAATCCGCCAGAGTACCTTTTGTGAATGAAGTCTAAATAAATTAATACATTTTTGTTACTCTTTCACGTAAAAACAACTGAACGGGTTTTTATGAATCTTTACAGAAATATAGCTTATACATCAGAATAACATTTATAAAGATATGCCGCGGGCGGCAGCTATTTAAGAATATAAATATGAAAAATCTGGGTAACTTGGGTATTTTTTAATGGTTTTTAAATTGTTTACTGGCGGGAAGATCTTCGTGACTGCTCGTTGAACATAGTCCGTTGGCACAGCGTTCTGAAACAAAAACAAAACAGTAAAGTTTCACATAAATTCTGTTAAATGGAAGAGGCACGTGGCGCTCCAACAGCGGTCTAAAACGTTTTGTTAAAATGTATGTGGTCATACATACATATGTATGTGGGTCGAATCTGAAACGGTATAAATCACAGAGCAGGCGTTATGCACATAACTCTCTACTTTGGACTCGGACCACTTGACGTTAGCAGGGTCTTGTCCCCTGCCAAAGAGTTATGTTACTCCTTTATGTCTGGAAAGGTCGGAAAAACAAAAGTATCTATTGGTATGGTCGGACTCATCAACTGGTTGGTTACATACTTTTCTAAGATATTTTAATGCATGAACGATACCTAATTGATGACCAGCAGATGTATTTATCTTCATGTGAAAACATATTCCTAGATACATTTTATTCGATTGGATTATTGAATCCGTTTGTTGTGTAGTTGCTTTTGGTAACAAAACAACGAAATCATACCTAAGCCACAGATAATATAATACTAGCATACAGATGCCTTATCCCACACAAAGAAACCATGCCGACGTCACTAGCGTTTTTCGTCTGATTAAACTGATTATTTTTCTAAGAACATCGATCGCGATCGGTTCCGTTCCAAGGATATAGATGGTGTCAGCAGCGACTTGCAAGTAAAAGGCTTTACTCGGTTCGTGAATACTTTTTGTTTTAAACATTTTTGTACGTTTTTACAGTTTCATTGTACCAAAATATGTTACAAAACATATTTAAAATATCAAGTGGATGCCTCAGAAATATAAAAACGCGCCAACTTTTGGAATCAATTTTAAATGATCCATTCAAATAGTTTTTGAAATGTGAATTAAGAGCCCAATATTCCTTAAATTTGTGCTTAGGAGAGTTAATCATCATCTAGTGCAATTTTTTTTAACAATTTTTTTTTTTTTTTTTATCTTTTATAGTGGTCAAGCGCAAGTTGACCACTATCTCACCTGATGGTAAGCGATGATGTGGTCCACGATGGAGCACGCTTGCCTAGACGTAACCTATTCACTCTTGATTTAAAGACCCCTAGATTGTAGCTATCGGGAAACACAGACTCCGGCAGGGAATTCCACTCCTTAGCTGTACGCACAATAAAAGTATTCTCAAAACGCTTAGTGCGTATGGGGAAATTTTGTTTCTTCGCGTTGGGTGCCCGTACCTAAGCATATCTTGCGTGGACAGAGGGAAGCAAAGAAGATACCTACCTTCTTATTGATTTGCGAATTGCTGTAGTGTTTAGCTATTTTCGTTTTCATCATCATCATAACAGCCGAAAGACGTCCACTGCTGGACATAGGCCTCCCCCGAGCGTCGCCACATTGATCGGTCCCGTGCGTCTCGCATCCAGCGGATCCCCGCAACCTTCACCAGTCATCGGTCCACCTGGTGAGAGGCCGGCAGCCGTATTGCGTAAGTGCGCAAAGAAGTTAAACTCTATCCAACCAACCAAATCGACCAATCACATGCGAGATGAATGACGCGATGTTTTTGTATGATTGGCCGATTTGGTCGGTTGGATAGAGTTTAACTTCTTTGCGCACTTACGCAATAAGGCTGCGGGTTACCGACATAGCCCAAAGAATGACCAAACTCAAGTGGCAGTGGGCAGGGCACATTGCTCGCAGAACGGATGGCCGATGGGGCAGAAAAGTTCTGGAGTGGCGACCGCGAACCGGAAGACGTTGCGTTGTATTTTCGTTTTCAAAATAAAGTTGTTTTGAAGGTGAAAGATTAAATGGTAGACAAGTATTATTAATACTAACCATTTTAAATTCGCTTTTAAAACAAGTTGACTCTTAGAAATCTATATATATAAAAATGAATACCTATTTCCCTTGGTCACGGCATCAAACGTGAACGGCTGGACCGATTTCGATTATTCTTTTTTTGTTGTGCTTGTTATTGTCACCAAACATTCTTCTACCCTACCTTAGTAGGGTAGAGTAGGTAGGGTAGGTAGGATAGGGTAGATAGGGTAGGAAGAGTGGGGTGGGTAGGGTAGAAGAATGTTTGGTGTTTTTATGGCAAAACAAAGTTTGCCGGGTCAGCTAGTAGATTAATAAAAATAACGAACTACATTCCTAAGCTCATCAGTTTTTAAAGTTTTTGTTAATTACAAACCAATATTATTCACGTAGAACAAGGAACTCGCATAATCTATCATGATATAATATTGTATAATATAAACAAGCATTCAAATGTTTGTTTAAATTAACAACTTATTATAGAACTGTTTATTGATGAGTACCTGTCTAAGGCGTGATCGTGTGTCCGACGCCATAAAGTTAAAGAACTCGCTTGATCTTGAACCATGTTTTTGTATATTTATTTACTCATTATGTACTTTTTATAGATATTAGTCATTGTTTTTGTGTACATCCTTCTTATTTTTTAACGTTCGATAAATAACAAGCTATGTTTGTGCAGATAAGCCAGTTTTTAGTTTAGCATTTTTTATTAGGTGACTATAAATATGAAATAATGTTTGAGCTATACATAATTTTATCTTCCAACATATTTAATCGACTTCGTACTTCGTCGACTCTTCGCGTTACCAGAGGGCTGGCCTTTGCTACGGCCAGAGAATCGGCATTGCCATCCAACGTGGCAATGCTGCCAGAGTTCTGGGCACGTTTCCCATTGACATCGATGTGGACGAATTTTTGATGCACAATGAACCGTTTCCCCTCTCCTCTTTGTTAACCGACTTACCAAAAACGAGGAGGTTCTATGTTCGACATTATGTTTGTTTTTTTTAAATATTTTTTTATATTTGTTCACGCATGTCTCCGTCAATTTTGGCCCCATTTTGAAAATTCTTTTTTATTTGAAAAAGTATGTTTCGAAATTGGTCCCATTTTAGTTTGGTGAAGATCTGACGAAGAACTTCGAAGATAAACAACAGAACTCTTCAATAAATTACGGCAAACGACTCAAGATTGCTGCAATCGCATGTCTGTTTATTGTTTATACCATTTCATAATATAACATCACGCCAGTACGCTCTTAAGGGGTACGCAGATCTCTCATTTCACTACTACTACTACTTTCTACTTACTTACTTTCTACTACTTTCATTTGGTTACGTTCAAGTTTCACGATATTCGGGTAATCTATTCTGGCGTTATAGGTACCTTACTAAACAACTAGCCAATTATGTAGGTACAACTAAAAAGTGAAAAATAAAAAGCTTTTTTACAAAAAAATGCTACCGACTCCCAAATAAAAAAAAACTAGAAAGTGAAAAATAACTTTATTTTTGGAAGTCGGTGTGTCCATAACGCAAAAAATAAAGTTATTTTTCACTTTCTAGTTTTTTTTTTTATTTTTGGAAGTCGGTGTCCATAACGCAAAAAATAAAGTTATTTTTCACTTTCTAGTTTTTTTTTTTTTTGGAAGTCGGTGTCCATAACGCAAAAAATAAAGTTATTTTTCACTTTCTAGTTTTTTTTTATTTTTGGAAGTCGGTGTCCATAACGCAAAAAATAAAGTTATTTTTCACTTTCTAGTTTTTTTTTATTTGGAAGTCGGTAGTATTTTTTTGTAAAAAAGCTTTTTATATGTTAATATATATTTGTTACAGTTTTAAGTTTGATCACACATTCTGTATTATTATTAAATTAAATGATTAATATTCAAAAAAATCGTTAACTATGAACTCTTAATTGCATTTTGAAATAACGTGTTCATCAGCAATATTTTTAGCCGAGCTTAGGCAATTAATTTTGTTTTGAATGTATCAAATACTACTTTAAAGTAGTGAAGATAAAACCGTTAAGTACACTATGAAATCCCATCCAGTTTCTCTACTCATATTATATTATCTCTTTGTTATGTCCCTAGTCCTGGTCCCAAAATTGTGCGGAGAGGTTATCAGTGGGACCTAATTTAATTCATTATGCCCTGCCCGCCTTGTGTCGGTGTCGACCCTTCCACGACAAGGCGAAAATGTCCCTATGCAAAATTCTTTGACCGGGATTATAAATGTGACCAAATTTAACAGCCCTTTATTTCCATACGCTTTTTGCTTTTAATGAATATTTAGGGCTTAAAAAACTAATGAGGACCTATTCAGATTTTTGGGTTTAAATTAACTTTTTTTTAATCTATTATAGGCTCGCGCTTGACCACTATCTCACCTGATGGCAAGCGATGATGTGGTCTACGATGGAGCACGCTTGCCTAGTAGTAACCTATTCACTCTTGACTTAAAGACCCCTAGATTGTAGCTATCGGGAAACACAGACTCCGGCAGGGAATTCCACTCCTTAGCTGTACGCATAATAAAAGTAAAGTCTTTTAACAAGATCTTGGAGTAGATAGACTCAACAAATGAGGCTAGGGACGTAATGATGTATAGTTGTTCCATGTCACGAAGACACATGAATCGTAGCAAAATGAATCTTATTTCGGCGTCATAAAAGTCACGTAACTTGTCATCGTGAGATAGAACAACTTTACGAGTACCTACATTCTCATGTCACTCTTTTAAGGGTTCCATTTTTGTAGTCATCATCCATTGTCTGGGAAGAACAGATGGTTATGTCGTACTTTTACCGTCTTCACTGCTTAGCTGTCCCCCTCATCAAATTTGGCTTATTTCACGGCCTTCAGTCAACCCAGCTACCACCAAGGCCGTCTTAAACTATGCTGGGGCCCTTGGGCACACAAGAATGTGTAGCCCTTGAGCACACAAGAATTTGGGGCCCTATTGAAAAGTAAAGAAAGCGAATTATACTAACATTTTTCTACTTCTGTTTATTATGAGTAATCAAATATAAAATATAATATGTCATTAATGATATTAGTATGCTGCTGGTTTTTTTGGTTACGATTACGATAGTGGTTTCACTTTATTTTGCCTTAATTTGGTTAAATAAAATCGTCATTATTTTGAATTAAAAAAAAGTAAGTTTTATTTTCGACCCGGGTGCTCAATGTTACTGTGCCCGCAAAAATGTTTTTAGAAAAAATGTGAGAGAAATTATCGGTCCTTCGGGGCCCCCTGAGGATGGGGGCCCTGAGCACGGGCCCCGTGTGCCCTTATGGTAAAGACGGTACTGGCTACCACCTTAATAACTGGCGAATATGTTTACTAAGACATGAGGTATTCTTTGATCTTGACTCCTACCTACCAAAAGGACCCGCTTTAGTAAGTACATGACAGAATTGTGTGGAAAAGGAAGAGGGAGGCTTTGCACTGCATAGGGACAATGCATATTCGATATTAATTATTACATAGTTCATATTACAGAAACTTAAACCTTATTAATATGTTCTTCATACATAACATTCATCTCTACATCTATGTATAATATATGCACACACCAATTTCAGAAGCCACTACACAAAATTCGATGAGCTTGATGAATTGGCTGGAGCGTCTGCAGATATGGGTTCTATTAGTTCGAAGCACACTTTGCGGCAAGTGTTACAATTAGTCGAGTGCTTTTGATGTGGCTGATGTACTCGTAAGATTGAAAATCAAATGACTATTGCGTATGGCAGGGTTATAATGTCGTGTTCGGTAAGATCGTGGAGGATGATATTGAACTGGAATTTTAGGATAGATACCGGGTTTTTTTCAGCCTTTACATTCAGTGAAAGAGTAACTAGCTTTCAATCAACAAAATAAATCAACAATTTTATTAGTTTGTTATTATATGTATATTATCTGCGGTCGCAACCGGAACGGAGCAACCGGAGCCATGGAATGCGGTCGCTGTGGCCAAAATCGGCTATATGGTATTATCACATTAGGTATAATACATCGGTATTATCTAGTAAAGATCAAGATGCCACTCGAACACCTCATCTTAACTTTTGGCTTTGTTATAAGGGATCTAATCGTAAAAAAAGGATGATTAATAGCGATTACGCGCAGTGATCACCTCCTGTCAGAAAAACTTGTGATCACCTTTTCCAAACGTGATTATTTTGCAATTTACAGTCATCAAGTCTATTGTTACCCGGCTGCAAGGAAAGGGTTATGTTTTTCGCGCGTATCTTGTATGTTTGTTTTTATGTACGAGTATGTAATATTCTTTATTACCTCATATCTTTCAAACTATTTAGCGGATCTTTATAATTAAGACATCGTTAGACAGGTCTTGACCGCCCAAGTGTTCTTAGCTAAGTGCCTTTAAAAAAAAAGGAACATGGCGGATTTTGAGCGAAATATTGTGGGGGTTGCAATTTTTTTTCCATACCCATCGAGTGGGGTATCAAAATGAAGTGTTTTTAGAGGAGACTTCAAAAATATATAATTATATGTTTAAATTTACCTAATTCGAAAAAAATGTTAACTATAAAGTTATAAATAAAAAAAGTTAATCCAAAAAATCAAAAAACCCGCCTGCTTAAAAAGCGAACTAAAAAGACGTAAACAAGAAGAAAATTATGTTGTGCAGTCCGAGGATACATCTCGTAAGTCAGTCAGCTCGCGAATATGTATCCTCCGACTGCATAACATGATTTTCTTCTTGTTTAAGTCTTTTTGGTTCGCCTTTTAAGCAGGCGGGTTTTTTGATTTTTTGAATTAACTTTTTTTATTTAAAACTTTATAGTTAACATTTTTTTTCGAATTTGGTAAATTTAAACATAAAAGTGTTATATATTTTTGAAGTCTCCTCTATTTTTTGAATTAATTTAGTAATAGAAGTTTGTTGTTTGAATTATCAATGACGATAAAGTTACCTTCAGACATGTCTTTCCTAGCTGCGAATTTGCAAATAACAACAGTCACCTTCCTCAGTTTATGCATAAAATCTTATCATGTTCAGCAAGGTTCACGTTTTGTGAATCCTACACTGAAACTAATAAAGTCAGTGAAGGGTCAGTGGTCTTTCCACAACAAAGCACATTCATACAACACGTCAGAAACAGCCGCCTTAACTACGTTTGGTTGTCCGCAATGCAGCTTCCTAGTTCCTGTGTGGTGAGAGTAATTTCAGCTAAAATTTAGAAAGCTTTACTATATATCTATTGAGTATTATAACATGTAAATAACGTATTTCCATACAAATCCTTGATTTGGATTTTTATCCAGAGTGTATGTTCCTTTGGAATTATTTACGGCTATCAGCAGCTTGCTGGCAGAACCTTGTTTCAATTTTCAATTTCATTTTTTTATTTATATTTTACATAGACCTACATGGGCATTTATAAAACGTCGACAAAAGGCACACGGTTCGGGTTGGTCGTTTCCTATGGAGAAGAACCGGCAAGAAACTCCATGGTTACTCTTTTAAAAATATGGTTTGTTTTTACAATATTTCCATGTTACAGCATTACTTAAATATAACGTAGGCCCGACAATAAAACGTTAGAAACTAAAAATAAAAAGTAAAACGTGATATAAAGTTACCAAATGTTATCAAGCATCTAGGAATCTAGAAGGCCTACAATGTTGACACATTCACAAAATAATCGGTAAAAGCATCTAAGATACAAAGGTAAAAAAAAAAAGTATAACAAGACTAAATTAAACATGTGGTACAAATGTAGTTATCAGTGCTGTAACTATTCTTAGCAAAGGGTTATTAAGATGATTGAAAACCATTGTAAAAAGTCCAATTAAAAGAAGAGAAAAAAAAGAAAAATGAGATTGAGAATAGTTAGAGACATCCATATATTTTTCATGTTTAGATATAACGTTCATCTATTACGAAAAACTAACTTTTCCCGCGGTTTCGCACTCGTGAACCAGCCCACAGGACTGAATATTTTTTGTGCTTTTTTACTTAGTAAAGTAAATGAGAAAAGTGTTTCACCATAATAAAGTATTTTTCCTTGCTATACAAAAGTTATCTATCTAATAGCAGAGAGAATAGATCGCCACTTAACATTATCCTTACACACCCTTTTCCCCATTAAAAACATATTTATTGTGTAAAAAAGATTTTACACTTGATAATTTTTATGTTTAGAAAATTTTAAAACATTTCACATGTAGCAAAATTATTACTCTACGAGTAAGTTTGTTTTTTAAGCCTGATTATTTTGTTAACTGTTATAATTAGTTAAAGTTATTCTCATGTGTTTAAGGTTTCATAGTTGATTATGTTTGATTATTATTGTTACAAAGATAAAAAGAACATTTCATTATGTAAAAATTTAGTTGCTCTGCAGTAATTTTTAAGACTGACTATTTAAAATCACTATCTTATTTTATTTTATTTAAGACTGATTATTATAATTACGTTAAATGATTATCTTGATTATAGTTGATGAAAACTGTGATTTATATACAATTTTTTTACTAGATTTCTTATTGAGATAAACAAATAAATATTGAAAATAACTAAGACTTTCATTTTTCAAAAGATACAATCAATATAATAGCATTTCTTTGTTATAAATATAATTATGATTTAATATTATACATATACTTACAATTAATATTACAATTATTATTAACATTTATTAATTTTGTACAACATTTTTGTGCCTGACAGTACATTTGATCAAAAACTGCTTAGAAATAAATTAATCGAATCGGGGGCGTCGGCCACGGGTGCCTCGACCACTGGGGGCGTAAGCCACAGACCCTTAATTTAATTTGCCACGAGAACTTTTTACCTAAGTTCTTCTTATGCAGTTGCGAATTATAGGTATGTAGCTATATCACGTCTATCCACCGACTTATCTAAAAGAAAGAACTGTATAGTCTTTACCGCGAATTTGATACACAGATAGACTAATTAATTGTTGAATGTATATACCCAATATGACCCAAGAAAATATAATATCAGGTATGATGTAGGCAGACGATTTTTTATCAGAATATAACAAATATAAAAACATTGAACTTTTAGAAACCAGTTTTTGTTTTTAATTTAATCTACTCGTAACATATGAAGTTGTAACACTGAGATGTTATAAAAAGTTATAAATCGTGATTAGGTTAAATTGCTTCGCGCGATCTTTGAAACTAATAAAAATCTTTTTACAAAAAAAGCAACCCACCGACTTCAGAGACGAACTAAAGTTATTTCTCAGTTTATGGTGTTTGTCTCCATTTTTTCGGTTAAAACATAATCATTTATTTGTCATACAAATAATCATGTATTTTTTATTACTCGATATTTTTTTTATCTTCACCATTGTTGCTATTTAATCATTATAATCTTGTTTATGCGACTTTAGTTCTGGTAAAAAACTTAACACGCTAACACTTTGTTACTCCCTCACATGGTCAATTGTAATTTATGGCAGCTTCTAATGAAATTATGATCGTCAAAATACTAGAATCTATAAAGAAAAAGACAAAAATATAAAGAGGAAAGATTTTTTTGTTTGTTTGTTTAATTGTACCGAATAGGCTCCGAAACCACTGAACCGATTTAAAAAATTCTTTCACCAATAGAATGCTGCATTATTCCTGAGTGACATAAGCTATTTTTTTATCCCGAAAACGGGTCCTGTGGGGTGGCCCACGGGAGCGAAGCCGCGGGGAACAACTAGTGGTATATAAAGGCATAAACACTAACCTAAATAATTGAAATGACTTTCAAAAGCTCTTACCTCAGTCAACAGTTCCAAGTAGTTTATCTGTCTGACTTGGCGAATAGTCCGAGAACAGGTTGATATCAGCCGTCGAACTGAATTCCTTATCACTGTTGATCCTGTTGATTTCCATCAGGCTCTTCACAAAGTGCTTATAATGTTCCTCCCTATCTTTCTCATTTTTATATTTCTTATTATAATCCTTTTCATACTTCTTGAACAAATTCGGTGCATCGTCGATATCGTAAATTGGTTTCGGCGAGTCATCTTTTTTGTCGAATTCTTCATCGTAACTGAATAGTCTTGCATCATCATAGAAGGAAGATTCTGAATCGAAATCCGAATCGAAATAATCGAATATCGCACTTTTCGTCAATTGTATTAAAGCTATCGTCAACACGATTGTGATAAAATACTTCATTTTTTTGTAAACACGGTATAACCATTCGGTGGTCAGCACTGGTCTGAGCGTTTTTGTTTAGCACTACATTCATATGCGTGACCTCGAGAACCTGTCTTATTATAAGAGAATATAGTTCTTGCAGTCTGATTGAAACTGTTCTGTATGTGTTTTGTATTGCTGCAATTTGTTCATAAAGAATTAAATAAAAAAATTATGCCTATCTACTTCCGCCAAGAATAGATCATTTTACTTAAGGGTACACTAGTCGACGGCACGAACTATTTTGTGCGCGGGGTTAAAATGCGTGCTATATCAACCGACAACACGTGCGGAACAGATAGATGCTGTTATAAGCAGTAAGAAGCTAGTACGCGTACGAATTAGCACTTTTACAAATTTGTAGTAAAATGGATGATGATTTAGAATGAAAACGAGCGCGCGAAATTTTATAAACAGACCTTTGGGAGTCTGGATATCATGAAAAAACGACTGAATGTATCTATTCAAAATAAAATTATTTGCATTGTTGCACTACTAATCTATCCGTGTATGGAGGCGGTTTTTCAATTTTCCTTTTTCTTATGGTACTTATTTGCGCCAAAGATGCGTTAAAATTTGTGTTAAAATATGGAACTTTCGAAGCTTATAACTTTCAAGTAAATTTTATTTTTACTTTTTTGCTTCCATACAGGGCTAGATAATGATGAGACAAATTGATATAATTTTTTTTATTTTGAACGTACATCGTCAAACAGTGGAGTAAAAGCCAGACTACGTTTGTATGGAAGAATTTTCGACTAGTGTACCCTTATGGCCGTGCGCCCGCTCGGAGCCAGAATATCAATATTGAAGTGGACAGTTATTTTATACTAAATATAGATTTACATATGCTATTTCAGTTATGAAGAAATTCTAGGCATAAATATTTCCGTGTAAAAATATTTTTAAATATCCAAGTCGTTTTGGAGTATCCAAAAGTAGCGAAAAAATATTGTGTTGTTAATATTTTATTAAAAGCAAAACTATTAGATAAGCGAAAAAACCATGTTTCACAAGTAATGTGAATGACATAAATTAGCAGTAAATATATATATTTTCTTTTAACCTAGCAGTTACGGAGTATGCTTTAGTAAGTAACTGTTTTACGGCACTGAAGCAGTGGAAGGCCTTTAGATCTTGGCATTCGATAAAAGTAGATATTTTTTCTTTGAAAAGGCTGATAACATTTTATCCTGTAAATTGAAATAACTTTCTCGATATTGTCGAAAATCAAAGAGAGAGTTTAAATCCATTTTATTATTGGGATTTTGCGGTAGACCTATTGCTAGGTATCTCGGTTGTTGAAATATGATGATTATTAGTTTGAAGGCAAGTTATTAGGCAGAAATCAAAATCAAATGTTTTTTATTTCACATAGGCATACATGGGCACTTATAAAACGTCGACAAAAGGTGCACGGTTCGGGTTAGTCGTTTCCTGTGGAGAAGAACCGGCAAGAAACTCCACGGTTACTCTTTTAAAAAAATTGGTTTGTTTTTACAATATTTCCATGTTACAGTATTAGTGCTTAGATATGGGGGGACAACGTAGGCCCGACAATAAGTCGTAAGAAACTAAAAAAAAATTGTATAAACGAGAGAGTTAACAAATGTTAACAAGCGTCTAGAAATCTAGAAGGCCTACAATGTTCACACATTCACAAAACAATCAGTAAAAGAATCTAAACAAAGGGGAAAAAAAAAAATTGAACAATACTAAATTTAACATGTGGCACAAATGTTGTTATCAGTGCTGTAACTATTCTTAGCAAAGGGCTATAAAGATTATTGAAATCATTGTAAAAAGTCTAATGAAAAGAAAGAAAAAAAGTTAAAATGAGATTGAGAATAGTTAGAGACATCCACATATTTGTGCCGTTTATGAGTTACCAGGGAAGCCGCATGCGCAGAAGGAGCTAAAATTTTTATCTTCAACGTAGTCGTATTTTGTAATATGCTTTTTTAATAAGGACACGTTTGATGTAGTTTTTGAACTTTCCATCGGTCAATTCTATAACTGGCTTTGGCAACTTGTTATAAAAGCGTATACTGTTTATAAGAAAAGACTTGCTAGTTTTCGTTAATCTGAATTTGGGTATTACAATTTCATGCTTACTGCGTGTATTTAAATTATGGAAATCGCTTCTAGTTTTGAAAAGCCCTCGATTTTTGCGGACATACAAAATACATTCCAATATATAAAGAGAAGGTAGAGTCAGTATATCGATCTCTTTAAATTTTTCTCTGAGGGACT
Organism: Anorthoa munda; assembly: GCA_945859665.1. NCBI lineage: Eukaryota > Metazoa > Arthropoda > Insecta > Lepidoptera > Noctuidae > Anorthoa > Anorthoa munda. The sequence goes on from OX243913.1 coordinate 2,992,738, forward strand.
CTCGTGGACTCATTTTATAGATTATGCAGTACATAAGGAAACATAATAATGATACAAAACCCGACGGCATTTGATGATTACATTTATAAATAATCTACCCTATTAATACTCAGCTATTTATAAGATGGTAGGTATAAAGGTCACACACGAGCAAAGAAAAATAACGTATAAGATATTATTATCACAGTCGTCATTGTGTGTTTATGAGTAACATAACTCAATCCACATGATTGTATTATAAGCATTTGAATGAAATTAGTAGAGTGTATCTGTACCGGTTTGTCTATAGCCTATACTCCATTTGCGATAACATTAGACGTTTAAATTAGCCCATTTTACAGCCCGGTTAACCGATTTTGACTTCTATTGCGTTAGTGATACGATAAATGGTAGCTGTAGTAAACAGTTGGTTTTGGTAACAGGTTTATGCTTTTTATGTCATCCTTATATTTACGGGATAGAACTCAAAATCGGTTGAACGGACTGTAAAAAAATTTGGAAACATGTCTAATGTTATTTCAAATGGAGTTTAGCTAGCTAGTTTGATTACAAATATATCCCAACTAAAAGAATCATCGTCAATTCATAGCTAATGTTACAAAAGTCAAGTATGAAGTAAGTATAAAACCACACTCAAAACCTCAAGCATATTAGAATTCTCCCAGTAAGTACACAAACCGCATGCAGAAACACGCCGACTTGGAACAAACATTTGCAGAATATACAAATGTTGGTCCCTATAGAATTGAATCCTTTTGACATTTACAGTACTATTTTCCTTCACAATTTATTTGTACCAGAAACAGTATTTATGTCAAAAGCAAACCTTAAAGGCTGTACCAGATACAGTTTTGTATAAAAACTAAAGAGATACAGTTCAGGTGTGACGTCGGCGAAGACAGGCCAGTGTCGGGCCGAGATAAGTAGAAAACAAAGGTTTATCAGTAGCCGGTTGTAGGCACGTACCGAGCAAAGCCGGTGAATTACGTGGCTAGGGTGGCTAGCGGGACTTGGCTCGAGCTTATCTGTCAACAAAACACCTAGCAGGTATCTGGCGAAAGGTTGAAAATGCTACGACTTAGTAGGATCGTGATAACTAACAAAAACAATTACAAGTTTGAGGCAACCATGTTTTTGACAGAAAGATCTTTTCCTGTAGTTGGTTTCGTATTAAGGTCTAGAGGTTTACAGTGATTTTTACAGGATTTGCCTGCGATATAGAAATACTACAGTAGAATTACATTACTCTTTAACCGACTTACCAAAACGGAGGAGGTTCTATGTTCGCCATTAGGTTTGTTTTTTTTTATTTTTTGTGTATACGCATATCTCCGGAAATTTTGGACCGATTTTGAAAATTCTTTTTTTGTTTGTAAGAGTATGTTTCTTAATTGGTCCCATTTTACTTTGGTAAAGATCTGATGCAGAACTTCGGAGATATACATTAGAACTCTTCAATAAATAACGGTAAATTTCTCGGGATTGCTGCAATCGCATGTTTTTTTATTGATTATACCATTTCATAACATAACATCACGCCAGTACGCTCTTAAGGGGTACGCAGATCATTTCACCGGTTATGTTCAAGTTTCATGACATTCGGGTTATCTATTCTGGCGTTATAGGTACCTTACTAAACAACTAGCCTATTAGGTACAACTAAAAAGTGAAAAATAGAAACATTTTTGGAAGTCGGTGTCTTTCGTAGATACCAATTTTTTGCGTTATGGACACCGACTTCTAAAAATAAAGTTATTTCTCACTTTGTAGTTTTTTAATTTGGAAGTCGGTAGTATTTTTTTGTAAAAAAGCTTTTTTTTCGGAATTGGTTTTGTTTCACCCAGATGGTCGTAAACAAATTGAAAATTTCATTTTCGAGAAGTTTCGAATCAGGGATAGATCACCAATATGACAATGATTATAATGATAGGTATCCTACGCACAACATAATTATGTCATCATCTGCCTGCTCTTGTCTCATGTTACTTGCAAAAAATATCACCTGCCTTTAAATGACACTTTTCGTTTGTTTTTCCATTATCCATTGGCCTATAAATAAAAGATTTGAAGTCTGAGGAAGTAAGCCGTCACTTGACATCAAAGAAGATGAGTATGTAACACCCGGTAGTGATTAAACAAGGAAGTCAGAGATTATTGATGTAGATGATATATTATTATGTTAGACACGGAACCCGTTGAGCACTATGTCGGCGTAAGCTCATGTTAGCATTGTAAATTGGGTTAAGTTAGTTCGGGTCGTGTAATACTGGCACTACATGACCAATTCTGACATCTTGGTACTTCGCTGGACGGCGAGAATTTAGTTTATGTGTTAAGTTGCGGTAGTATGAGATGCAGATTGTAATTTTAAGTAATTATCTTCCAATTTTTTTTGTCTTTCCTACTTCCCCTCTTCTTTCAAGACTTTCCCTCTTTAGGTGTGCTCGGCTCTCCTTATTTTACGGCGTCCGAACCCTCAACAACAATTTCCCCATTTAGAGAAGCTTCTGTTTCCTACTTAATATTTACAAATCCGTTGAGTAAGAAATAACACCTGTAATATTAATTACCCTATTGTTCTTTAGGTGTCTCACTCAAGACCACATCAATATCTATTGAAGCCTTAGATAAAGTACCTATAGATTAAGCCCTGGCGTGGCCGCACATGAGACAGCAATAGTTAGTTCTGGTAAGATAAGATAAGATATTTATTTTTGTAAAACATGAGTGTACAATAGATTTGCATGGTCTTAAAATAACATTTGGTAATAGGATCTACATGTTTGCCTTTCAGGGCGTACAAAATATTGTATTTGGTCATATTAACCGTTTGACTTTATATAATTAACAAGAACGTATTGTTTAACCTGCTGTCATTCAGTTGGTTATAAACAATCTATAGAAAAACCATAAAACTAAAACTAAAAAATGGTACAGTTTTGAGATTGATGAAATGTCATAATGATAGGCACTAAGTACGATCATTTAAAAATTCTGTTAAGCTATAATAACATTTGGCTATTAGGTATTTTTTTAGATGTATTTTAAATAGAGTTGTGGGCATTTGTCTAATAGGTTTAGGGATTTTATTGTAAATATCTGGTGCTAAAGAGAAAATACTTTTACGCATGAGTGCCGTGGTTGATCTTACTGTCCATAATTTATTGTTATCTCGTCGATTGCGTATTGAAACATCTGATGGTCTTTTAAATAGTATGGGATTGGATTGTACGAAATTAGCCACTTCAAAAATAAACAAGGAAGGCAGATTTAAAATATTGTATTTAATAAAATACGGTCTGCAACTATCCGTTTTTTTTAAACCGAACATAGCCCTAATGCACCTTTTTTGTGACCTAAAAATTATTTCCTTATTAGTTGAATTTCCCCAAAATATAACGCCGAACCTTAATATCGAGCCGACAATTCCGTGATAAGCAGTAATAAGCGCAGTGGTACTTATGATGGGTTTTAGTTTATAGAGTGCGTAGGCAGAAGAACAAACTTTTTTATTTAATTCTTCTGTATGTGCCTTCCAGTTAAGACGTTTGTCAATAGTTAAACCTAAGAATCTAGCTGTGTCTACCTTTTGTATTATTATCCCTTGGTGAGTAACATTAATGTTTGGTGTTGCTAAACGTTGGCTGAAGAACATAACTTTTGTCTTTTCAAGGTTGACTATTAAATTATTGTTATTTAACCAGTCAACCAATGATTTCAACGTATTGTTAATTTCGTTATCATAGGTGTCTTTATTTTTAAAATTTATTGTGACCGTGCTGTCATCGGCAAAGAGTGATACTGGATATTTTGTTACTTTTGGAAGGTCATTTATATATATTATAAATAACAATGGACCTAATCCACTTCCTTCCTGGTGTTACAACAAGAACAAGAACTCTACAACCCACCATCGCACTGACACTTATTATCTATAAATTACCCAAATTCCTTGTCTCAATTAACACATAATACCACGAAATCACAGAAAATCAAACAAAACCGAGTTTGTTTGTCAAACCTGCCATTATATTAGAGTTTGACAAACAACAGAAACCGGCCATGGTGACAAAGACATAAAATAATCTTTTGTCCTTATTATTTACATAGAGCTGCCAATTAGCCATCTCGCTCTATCAATCAAGCTCATTTTAAGGCTTAATCTATAGGTACTTTATCTAAGATTGAAGCAAAGTGCGATACTTATGTAATAATACCTGTTGTGGAACTAATATTTATCCAAAGCTTCTACTTGTTAGTTTACGTTTTGTAAAAGTTTCTGAATAATATTTCCTAAGTATTTAAATCAACAAATGTTTCATTCTAGCTAGTCGACACTCGTGTATGTGACCTATAGAACCTGTTTTCTATATCACTTATAATTTAATAATTACACCTCAAGGAACTTTTGGTAGTGACGTCATCTTACCATACGAGTGAGTTAGCGTGGGTATGGTATGCTAGGATCTATTTTATCTTTTTACAGTTACTTATAGCTACATTCTTAGTATCGTCAAACTGTCAAGCATGTTTTCGAAGAAAGGTTACAAAAAGTAAGTTTCAGTAGCAAAGGGAACGTTGATGTGATAATATAGTTTTCAATTTCGTTAACCTTACCCGCTCCTTTACTTTTAGTCCGCATTGCTGACCTTTAAACTTTAGTTTCCTACGACATTTACCTACATAACATTATCAACTTTACATAAAATAAACAAATGTGTACCTATAAATAGGTATCATTAGTAAAAGAATACATAAAGGTGGCAGAATTTATTATTTTGAATGATTTCAACGTACTTCCTGCTTGGCTCCTAATTTTGTAACAGCTAGGCATGGCTAGGCGCTGCGCAAACGTAGACACTTTTATTTTCCAGTTACCGACACCAAACACTTTTTGATCGTCATGAAAATGTGTTAAGTGGAAGCAACTGGACACAAAAAAAAAATGTTTACGTATGCGCAGGGAGTGGATGATATGAAATCATCCACATAGTTAGAAACATTTTTTCTGGTTCTATAGAAATGACATATTCATCGGTAGCTTGTATCTAACACAAGACACAAAAGTGTCCACGTTTGCGCCCTGCCTTAGTTTCATTCTGATTTATTTATAAAGTTAAATTGAAGAACCCTAAAAAATAAAACTTTTATGAAAACTAAATTCAATTTCCATCACAGAAATGATTGTGACCCTTAGACATGCGACAATTTGGTGTTAAATCGCTTTGGAAGACCCTTATGCCTGTTTGTCACGCTTTCACGCTATCTCTCTTATCGGTGACTACGTCTTTGGGATAAGTCTTGGGATAAACAGGAAAAATATTATATTTTCCTGTACCCTTCGTTATGTTGGGGTTTCTTTATTGCAGCCAGCATTGTGCTCGTACTATGATTGTGCTTAATTAATTATGCGATCCATCATAAGGGTCTGTTTGGAGGTAGTTCCATGACTGCAATGAACGCCTAAGATTGTCGTCCCTAACTAATGCTTTGGCAACTTCTTTGTTCTCAATCATTAGAGTTCCGTACCCAAAGGGTAAAAACGGGACCCTATTACTAAGACTCCGCAGTCCGTCTGTCTGTCTGTATGTACGTCTGTCACCACGCTGTATCTCATGAACCGTGATAAAATAGAATAGAATATTTATTTGCTAGAAACATGGTGTTTACAGAGGTGTTCATTTCATAACATTGCATAGTGCTACATGTCTCACCGTTTTAAATTTGCAAAATCAAATTCCAATAAAATGAAATTCTTACATAAATTTTCAATTACATTACACAACATAAAAAAAAAAAAAATATTTAACTAATATCCTACACACACTTCCATTTTTACCATATCATTAAATAAAACAATACATTTAACATATTATCATTTAACCTAAATAATTACTTAAGCCTTTATTTATATTCAAGAGAATATAATTTACAGGGACATTTTACAAAAAATTCGTGAATTGTGTAAAAACATTCCTGCAACAACCACTTTCGTAGTGCCGAACAAAATTTTTTGAAGGGTAATTGGGTAATTGACTTCGGCAAAGCATTATAAATTAGGGGAGCCATGTAGATACAACTCTTTCGGAAGAGTTGCAACTTAGGAACAGGTTTCTCGAAATCCATATGTGCAGCTTTCCTCTTATTTGTATTATCCCTTCGTTCAAATAATGCAAGATTTGATCTCAGAAACTTGGCAATTTCAAAGATATATATGCAGGGTATTGTCTAAAGGTTATGTAACTTAAATATAGGCCTACACGAATCAGACCATTCCATATTAAAAATTGCGCGGATACATTTTTTTTTGAGCAATGAAAATTCGATCTATTTCTGAGGAGTATCCCCATACAACTATGCCGTAGCGAATAACTGAACAGACATATGCATGAAACACCATTATGGATGTTTCTCTCGACGTTACATTTTTGACTAGAAATAGCTAGGCATTTTCACAGATGATGTATTTCTGTTGCCCCTGTAACAACAAATACTAAAAACAGAATAAAATAAATATATAAGTGGGGCTCTCATACAACAAACGTGATTTTTTTGTCGTTTTATTGCGATAATGGTACGGAACCCTTCGTGCGCGAATCCGACTCGCACTTGGCCGGTTTTTTTTGTTTTATTGATACGAAACGTGATTTAATATAGCATATAAGAACCATAGATTCGTAGTCAGTGTGGCAGAAATTGGATACAGTTCGAACTTTAGAATTAAAACTTTGGAGTTTAGTTAGCCAAACTCGAATCCAAATAGAATCGAACTCTATCTAACCTCGAATTGAACTGAAGGCTGTAGCGTTGTGTAAGGCCCATATTCCCCATAACAGCGAAAAGAAACCCAATGAATGTCTAAACTGTCAATTTGATAATTTGAGGTGGAGTACATCTTGGAATATGAGCATAATCTATATATATAAAATGCTTTGTCCTGAATGACTGACTGACGGATCAACGCACAGCCCATACCGCTGAACGTAGAGACCTGAAACTTGAAACGTGTATTCTTTGTATGATGTAGGCATCCGATAAGAAGGGATTTTCCGAAATTCTACCCCTAAGGGGGTTAAAAAGGGGGGCAAAGTTTGTATGAAAAATCTAATTCCTTCGACTAATATTTTTGAAACTTGGCACAAATAGTAATCTAAGTACATGATAAAGATTGACATTATTAGTTTTTTGAAACTACCCCCTCAAGTCGATTTAGGGGGAGTTGAAATTTGTATGGCAGAATCTTATTTCATGGGTAACTAAACTTGAAACATTACACAAATACTAAAATAAATAAATAATAAAGGTTGTTATTATTAGTTTTTCGAAACCAGAACCCACAAGACGATTTACGGGGGTGTTAAAGTTTTTTTGAAAAATCTTATTATTAGGTTAATAAACTTGAAACTTGGCATAAATACACAACTAAGTAAGCAACAAGAGGTTGCAATTATTAGTTTTTCAAAAATACCCCCAAGAGTCGATTTTTTTTTTGAAGAATCTTACTTCTTAGGTTAATAAACTTGAAACTTGACACTTTTCTTGAGCTTCTAACTTAAAATATGGGCAGGGATGTAGTTTATAGATAGTAGACGTCCACTAAGAACGAATTTTGCTAGAAGGCCGGATTTAGGGGGTCTAAGGGCTCTCGCAAGTTTGTATAAAAGCCCTTCATTTTTTGAACTACTAATTTAAAATTTGGCAGGGAGGTAGTTTATAGTTAGTAGATTTCCGCTATGAATGGATTTTGCGACAGGACCGGATTTAGGGGGTCTAAGGGCTCTGGCAAGTTAGTATGAAAGTCCTTAATTTTTTGACCTACTAACTTAAAATTTGGCAGGGATGTAGTTTATAGATATTAGACGTCCACTAAGAACGGATTTTGCGACAGAGCCGGATTTGGGGGGTCTAAGGGCTCTCGCAAGTTTATGTGATAATCCTTAATTTTTTTGAACTACAAACATAAAAGGCAGGGAGGTAGTTTATAGTTAGTAGACGACGCTCAGAACGGATTTTGCAACTGGGCCGGATTTATGGGGTCTCTCGCAAGTTTATATGAAAGTCCTTCATTTTTTGAGTTACTAACTTAAAATTGGGCAGGGAGGTAGATTATAGTTAGTAGACATCTACTAAGAACGGATTTTTCGACAGGGCCGGACTTCGGGGGTCTAAGGGCTCGCGCAAGTTTATATGAAAGTGCTTTATTATTTCAACCATAATCTTGAAATTTGGCATGGAGGTAGTTTATAGTTATAAAAGCCCGCTAAGAACGGATTTTGCGACAGGGCCGGATTTAGGGGTCTAAGGGCTCGCGCAAGTTTGTATGAAAGTCCTTCATTTTTTGTGCTACAAACTTGAAATTTGTCATGAAAGTAGTTTATAGTTAGTAGATGTCAGCTAAGAACGGATTTTGCGACAGGGCCGGCTAAAGGAGGTCTAAGGGCTCTCGCAAGTTTATATGAAAGTGCTTCATTTTTTTAACTACTATCTAGAAATTTGGCATGGAGGTAGTTCATAGTTAGTAAACGTCCGCTAAGAATGGATTTTGCGACAGGGCCGGATTAAGGCGGTTTAAGGGCTCTCGCATGTTTGTATGAAAGTCCGGATGTCTTTTTGTTCTACTTTACTGAAATTTAGCAAGTCTAGAGTTTATGAGTAGGAGACATAAGCTAAAAAAGAATTTTGTGATACTCTATATATTTTTTTTTCTAATTCGTGCTTTAAAAAAATATGCTTAGTGTGATAGGTATTTTCAGTTGACTGAAATATAAAAATAGCTTACGTTAATCATCATTAAACTTTATATCTTCTTAACCACGCGGACGAAGTCGCGGGCAACAGCTAGTATTTATATAAGAAGACGATTTATCAACTATTAACACTGCTGAAACATGCACATACTGCACTAAGCCAGATGGTCAAATAAGGTGAAGAGTTAATTTTTTGACCATATGTTAGACTAACTGTCGGTTTTTTATCGGTTACATTTCGGGGAGTGTGCGACGGAACTGCACAATTTGTTTCCGCCTAGCCCTTTCCATCATCGGACTACAAGACGTACGGCCATGCGCCATCGGTACATGGTAGACATCCCTCTCATACGCACAAAGCGTTTTGCTAATACCTTTATTGTGCGCACAGCTAAGGAGTGGAACTCCCTTCCTTAGCCTTTGTTCCCTGATAGCTACAACCTTGGGGTCTTTAAGTCAAGAGTGAATAGGTTTCTTCTAGGCAAGCGTGCTTCACCGTATACCACATCATCGTTTAACATCAGGCGAGATAGTGGTCAAACGCGAGCCTATAAATTAAAAAAAAAAAACTGTTGATGAAAAAACGCCTTTTACCGAAATTTAAAACCAATGGTTAGCATATATAACCACTTGGCCTAAGTTACTCATAGTAGAAACAGTTCTAATGTAGTTCTAATCTTAGGTCACAATTTCCCTCTGATTAGTAAATCATAGTAAGAAAATGACATGATAATTCAGCAAGCTAGAGTAAATGGTCCAACATTAGCGTTGAAGCTTGATTGTTCATATAAGTCGTTACAAATGGTGACACTTATCGCGTTCACAGGGCACTGCGTAAATTCACATTTTAGGTACAGCTCGTTTTAGTAGATACAACTGTAGGTAATAATGCTTTCTGTCTCTTTTTTTCTGTAGGTAACTGCACATTACATGTGTGAGTACTTCTAATACTTTATGTCTGTAGGTGGTATAGTGGGTAGTGCTATTCTGGGTGCATTGTCCTCACATGTATGAATTTAATAATGTATGTACCTATGTTCCTAAATATTGTAAAAAAACTATTTTTTTTTAAAAGAGTTTGTATGGAGTTTCTTGTGCATTCTTCTCCATAACAAGCTACTTTCCGAATGCACGGTAGAATCATTTTCGTGTAACGTTCAAAAGTGCCGCTTGGTGGCCTAGTTGAAATAAAATATCTTTGTCTTGTCTTGTCTTGTCTTTGTTTTTAGAGTTGAATTTACGCTGCATGATGAAACGAAAAGTCTTGTAAATTATATTTTTTGAAACCAATACTCATTAAGTTTAAAATAATAACAATATCTTGCAAAACGTTAGATTAACCGATAGTGGAAAATAACTGTTAAAAAATTCAATTACAAAGTTTGACACATATATATACTAACCACCTAAGTAAATAAATAACAAAGTTAGTTAAATAAAACTTGAAAACGTTTTTTTTATAGCATGCAAAATAGCTAAAGCGCTGTTTATTAGCAATAAAATAAATCGGCAGAAGTTAAATTAAAAACTACCTGGCAAATAATAAACAATGAAACAGGTAGAAAAAAACAGCGTAACACTGAATTTAATTTCACGACTGCACATGGCCCATTCCGATGTAGAGGTAGCTCAGGTATTTGAAAACTTGTTTGTTAATATTCCTTTTAAAACTACAGCTCCTCACCCGCGCTATTTGCCGCCTTACTTAGAAATAATGTAAATGCGTATCCTTTGGAGTTCTAGGTTCAACATACAAACCTCCAGGCTATTTTAAAAGCAAATCAACAGAAGATCTTTGGGGACATATTGAATTGAGAAAAACTGGACTTTATAAATCAAACAGTTTGCCTAGGAATCACCCTAGATGACAGATTGCAATGGGGTGCTCACATAACATATCTTGCAGGTCGGATAAGCTCAGCTGCTTATGCTGTTAGTAAGATAAGATAATTAACAGACGTAGAAACCGCGCGTTTGGTCTATTTTCGTAACTTTCACAGCATTATGTCATACGGTATTTTGCTGTGGGTTGGGCGGCTGACATTGAATTCATGTTTATATCGCAAGAGAGAGCTGTCAGAGCCATTTATAAATTATGTCATCGAGAATCTCTTAACTCTTCGGAACTATTTAAAAAAATAACATGTGAAAGTTTCTTGCCTATTCATTTATGAAAATACCTTGTGATATATTAAAAACATATTTGACTTTGAATTATCAAAGTCAAAGTCAAACTGGTTAATTTCTATGTTCATAGCTGTTATTTTATGCCTTTTTTACCCGACTGCCGAAGGAGGGTAATGTGTTTATCAGTCTATGTATGTATGTATGTATGTATGTTTGTTCCTATGTGGCGTTCTAGAGACCAAAGGCGTTGGCCGATTTTGATGATACTTACGTCAATCGATTCGTCTTAATCCTGCGAGTGTCACTGGCTACATTAAAATGGGAAAAAACAAAAATGGCGGATGTTGGGCGCCATTTCGTGGGGAAAAAAAATTTTTTTTCTTCCAAACCTATCGTGTGGGGTATCAAAATAAAGAATTTTAAGAGGCAATTTCAAAAATATATAACACTTTTATATGTTTAAATGTACCTAATTCTAAAAAAAATAACTAAAAAGTTGTAAATAAAAAAAGTTAATTAAAAAAATCAAAAAACCCGACTGCTTAAAAAGCAAACTAAAAAGACGTAAACAAGAAGAAAATCATGCTGTGCAGTCGGAGGATACATCTGGTTTTGGTCCGCCAGCTCGCGAATATGTATCCTCCGACTGCACAGCATGATTTTCTTCTTGTTTACGTCTTTTTAGTTTGCTTTTTAAGCAGTCGGGTTTTTTGATTTTTTTAATTAACTTTTTTTTTTGGTTTAAGAAATTGACTAACACACTGTTCTGTTGTTGTTGAATTGGGTATTTTACCTATGTTTGCAATATTTGTAAGTATGTGAGAACCATGTTCCTATTTATCAAATGAATGAATTTTCCTGATAGTGTTTGTAATACTTTATACATATACTTAGTATGGTATAAGTGTAACTAATGTATGTATGTAAATATTGTAAAATCATTTTTTTAAAGAGTAATCGGCGCTCTTCTCCATAACAAGCTTCTTTTCTGAATGGACGGTAGAATCAATTATTATTACTTGTAAATGTTTCGTTCAAAAGTGCCGCTTAATGGCCTAATTGAAATAAAGAATTTGACTTCGTGTTCTTTTGAAGAATTAGTATTTTAAATTGCTAACTTGAGCCACTAGCAAGTGCATAAAAGATACAAGCGCCTAGAATAGACAAGGCAGCAATTTAGTACTTTTGATGTCACATTAGATACTAAGCATTACCAAGAAAATCACTGGTAAAACATGTATTTTCCTCAACCTAAACATATTTCAAACTACGGACACCCGAAAGTCAATACACGTGTTCTTCAATCAAGCTTAAAGATTCTAACAGGACAAGGAAGACTTTTTGTACATATCCCACCACGGCTCCTTTTTTCTAACTGATTAAATTCTACCGCATGTCACGTGTCCGTACCTATATCAAACCTTGTTATAGAAAATAGGAACATCTCTCCATCTCTCAAACAGAATAAAACAAACTCAGTTCTCATTTTACCTTCAGCTTATATAAAATGCACACAGACTCCAAGTTCCTCTGGATACTACGTCCGTCGGTGTGTGCTGTCAGTCCCACGGGTTTTTGATTCCAATCCCGGATAAGTCACGTACTTATAGTATTTCTGCTTTAAAGTATTGCGATTTGAAAATAACGGTTAATGTAGTATTGCTGCAAGAATTATGTGATTTGGACCTCACTTTAGTTTTCAGGATATATGATATGTCTTATATCAAATCAAATTCATTGCCCGTCCTTTGTCGCAGTCGGGTAAAAATGCAGTTAGCAAACACAAATTTAGAGTTTCCAGTTTTAACTGAATACCCGCAAAACTGAACACACTAAAACCAATTTCACACTTCTAGCCATGGCCTGTTTAATTTAAAAGAAAAAAGTGCAACCACTTCAAGCCATAAATACAAAATTCCCTAACAGTTCCAAACTTAAAACACGGTAGTAAATGTAAGGTTCACAAAATCAACACAGAACAGGCTCGTAAAACATAGAATTTCAGCTGAAAACTCAGAACAATCCTCTAGCTCCACCGCATGCAATTGAAACATTTTTACCTCTTAGCAAGTTCGTCTCGGGTGTATCGTTTAGGCAGCACAATGTTTAGACATTCAAACGTGACCCTTAGCAATAAACGTGAAAGTTTTATGTAAATGCGACTCTCCAGTGGCAGCATCCGTCCGTATTGCATAAGTTGACTAATAAATTAGTGAGTTGCTCTTGTTGTGAGATAAGTGGGGCGGACAAAGGATTACCTTGTGCCGGGCGTGCCGAGGCCCTAACTTCTGAAATAAACTGTGAAGTCGTTCGCTTGCCAGGGCTCGGCTGGGCGGTCACGTCACGCTGTCAGATATAATCTGAGCAGAAGGGTGAAAAATAAGATAAAAGGATTGCCCGCTAATGGTTTTGCTCGATGTGTTCTTGTAAATAAATAAACTCCTATACAATTGTGGCTGCTTTGTGCAGCTGATTTGTACAGTTATTGTTAGAACTCTTTTGTTGTTTATTGAACAAGTAAGTTAGTCTAGAGCTTTACATTAGACAGATAATTAGGATTCCATTATCTCTCTGATTACACACATTTTTCATATCAATTAAACCTTTAACAAAAGGTTTGATTTCGAAACAATACCTAGTATTTTCTTTGTAACAGAATTAAAGTAATATCCAAACAGTGGAGTTCTCTCGAGTTTCTATTCAATTCTCTTTGTAATCAAAGGATTCATAGTTTGATGATAAAGTTCCAATCTCTATTTGTATAATGGCAAACCATTACTTCGTACTTCAGACAGCAGTGCGACATTCAATGATCGAAGTTTTTGTTATTTAGATTATGTAAACTCCTAACAGTGGAAACCTTTGTAGCGAAACTGCTATGAATTTAATTGACAATGAGAAAATATCAAATTATTTATGTACTTCTTCAAGATTGTATTGAACAAAACTGCAATAACGTGCGCACAATAAATACAGCAGGCGTCTTGTTTAAATGAATCACACAAACTTAGGAGTGGTTGTATGTTTACAATAGGCCGTTAGGGAAATACCAGTGAATGGCCGAGGCAGCAGATGTTTGCCGAAACTCCCAACTATGATAACAGAGTGAAGGACAATTTTTTACAACTCTCTTCCACAATGTCCGCGAGTAAATAATATACTAAGTGACAAACGTCTCATTCCTTTTTATTTCGGGTCACCCTTGAACCGAATAAATTGCGAGCAATTTTCGGGGTCGTTTGCCACGCGCCGGGATGCCGATGATACGCTTCTCAAACTTCGCGTTCGACTCATCCCGTACATATTTATACCCCGCGAATTTCTACAAATGGTTTGATATCACAATTTATTTTACGAATCATGCGTTTGTGGTTTCGTGCCGAAATTCGTTCATTCCTAATGATTAATGACATGAAGTGTTAGCGTATATAAGAATACTTTTCTCATGTGAGTTGAATATATCCTACACTTATTTGATGCACAGTTTTCCTTATTCGATCAACAGAAATTCCAAGTGATTTGAATAGAACTCCCATCGAACCAAATAAATCTCAGGCTCACACATGGAAAAACTGAAAAGTTGTGAGAGATCACTACAATATGGTTTGTCTTCGATAGCGTTTGAATATCAAATATAAAACTTTTCGTGGAAAATACTATCATTGGGGAGCAATAAGCTACGTAAGGCTGGCTGGGATTCCTCTCGACCGTAGTTTCGATTAACGAACGTAACACTTGTTCGGAGCGGGTCTTATCTAAGTAGTTGATTGTTCTCTATTTGTATTTTTGGCCCCAATCGGGCGGGGGATTGTCTCGGTTCGTGTTTTTGTCAACAGTCACGTCGCGAACGGTTGCTTAATCATGAATGACACGTTTACGTATTCAGGAGGCTCGCCCCACCCGCTAACGAGAGACGAGATAAGTTTACAAACGTCGTAATCTTGAATTCCCGAAGGCGTTCAGTCTCAGCGTTGATTATCCAGGATTTGAAATTAACATATTAGGAATGTTCTGTGTTGGTGATGTTGTAAGAGATCTTTCACACGAGCGGAGGGGGAGTTCGCGCCTGTTTATTAACAACGCTTCGATGTTTGCTCCGGCGGATGGATGTGTGGTAAGCCGCGGTAGTGGAAACGTCTTATGTCTTCTTCGAGTGTAAATGTGAGATAATTTGGAAGCAACTGTTTTTGTTGTTGGAAAATTTCCACTGAAATGTTTGTGAGAGAATTTTCTTTTGGCGTGTAATGGAGTTCCATTTAAGTTTAAAAGAACTGGTATAATTTCTTTGAATTTGAATATCATATACCAATATTGTTAATGTAAATTTTCTTTTTCCACTAGGGTTATCTATCCCGGGTATAGATCGGCAATATAATTTTAAAGCCTATTTATGAGTTCGGTAATGATACTTATTCATTCAAAAAAATGTATCAACTACCCGCTCAATTCGTAGCGATGCCAAAAAAAAGCACGTTACGGCCAATATTTTTATTTTACACTCAGATTAACACAGAAACAAGCGAATACACTTCCCGAAAAATATATTTAGGACACAATAACGAAAACAAAAACTGGCAGAGGGAACAACATTTAATTTTATCTGCGCGAGGCGAGAGAGCTACAAAACTTTGCCATGAACAATATCATGTGTAAGTGCTCTTAAGCGGAACGGTACATGTTTGTTTGAATAGCGGATTGAGCTCCAACCGTCCTCCTTGGCTGGTTCATAAACAATGGCGGGTATATCTCCCGCATGTACGAGTATACCAAACTCTTTATGTATAGCGTTAGGCTTCCTGGAAACGAGGGAATGACGGTTGCGAATTGGGAATAGGGGAGTACCAGTTTTTGGATTGAAGTCAACCTTTATGTAATTTGGTAGGTATCCCTTTTAGCCTCGGGAATTTCAGTGGATGCTTTTAAGATTGACAGAGTTAGACTGATATTTTATATTGTTAAAGATTAGAAAATATATACCTGCGATACTCGAACATAGTGTAGTACAACGTTTTGCCAAATAAATCAGTTATTGTTGTGTTCTCCTACTACTGCAATGAAAAAACCGGCCAAGTGCGAGTCGGACTCACGCACGAAGGGTTCCGTACTTGGTAAATTGCGGTTTACCATTTATGACATATTAAAAAAAAACTACTTACTAGATCTCGTTCAAATCAATTTTCGGTGGAAGTTTACATGGTAATGAACATCATATATTTTTTTTAGTTTTATCATTCTCTTATTTTACAAGTTACAGGGGGGCACACATTTTACCACTTTGGAAGTGTCTCTCGCGCAAACTATTCATTTTAGAATAAAATGAAATTAGTCCCCTCAATATCATTTCTCAAGACCTATCCGTAGATACCCCACACGTATGGGTATGATGAAAAAAAAAATTGAGTTTCAGTTCTAAGCAGAAAAAACACAATAAGTTTTGGGGGTTCCCACATAACCCCCAAAACTATTGTCTTTTTTCTATTTTTGTGTGAAAATCTAAATGCGGTTCATAGAATACATCTACTTACCAAGTTTCAATAGCATAGTTCTTATAGTTTCGGAAAAAAGTGGCTGTGACATACGGACGGACAGACAGACATGACGAATCCATAAGGGTTCCGTTTTTTGCCATTTGGCTACGGAACCCTAATAAACGAAGCTATCAAAGAAAGTTTTATCACTAATAGTAGAGAAGATCTGATGGAGAGAATACTTGGAAACGAACTGCCAGCTCCAGAAAATGGCTTTTCAAACTTGAAGTAATTCCAGGAATGCTAAGAGTACTGAAAGTAGTTTTGAACCCAGTAAAGACTAAAGATGATAATAGTCCATCTAAAAAGGTTACAATAGAAATAGTTATAAGTATAATTAATGCTATATAAATGCCCATAAAAGCCAGTGTTGCCAGTGAACTGTATGAGACTGTAAGCAGAGTTTGGCTCGAGCGTAATGTCGGTTGTATAGTTGTTTCGGAAACAATTAAACAACTCATATCATTCGCGTTATATTGCTAAACTTATGATGTCTATGCTGTTATATTTCTACTGGGAGTTCGGGCTGGTTTATGTTTCGAATGATATATAAGAGTTTTTGTTGTAAGATGTACTTACTTTACTTGTATCACAAAGCCTCCAAGTCTTATCATCTCAGTATAATAGGGATGTTTCCTGGGTAGAAAAATGATAATTATGTTTAGTCCGTCAGTGAGATAATCAAATAATATTGGAAAATAACTTTTTAATTTTTATAGCACACTTTTACTTTTTAATTTACTGGCGCGTATGGGCTCATTGACTTAATGTAGAAAAAATCTATGTCATGCGCAAAATGTCAATCTAAATTGCCCACCATACTACATATTTTTTCCGTTTCCACTTTTATTTTATTTCAACTGTATGAGTGAAGATAAATTTGTGTATGCAACGGCATATAGGTATTAAAACACTCGCGTGATATTATTATCAAATTCGGCTTTGCCTCATGTGATAAACCTTTTTTTTTTTTTTTTTTTTTTTGCGTGGAGAAATGCTCATGCATACTGCACTACCACGGGGAGATAGTGCAGTTATGTGGGACTCTAACCCACTAAAACTCCACGGTGTCCTCCTGTGCCGCTTATGGCGGGAGCACGGGTACGCGTCACTCACCGCGAACCCGCCGCGGCTGTCCGTCACCGGACCCTCCTCGGGGGAGTCCCCCCATCACCGGCGCACCAGAACACACTGCACGCCGTGACCACCCTAGGGACCAATCAGCACATGGGCGCCAGACGACCCCGTGTATGGCACCCTTGGTCCCCCTGTGACGGGTCAAGGTCAATGGCCCCGCCACCTACCATTGTTCGGCCGCAGGGGATAGGGAGAGCGGCTAACGCAATACCGACACTCCTCCTCCCCTGCGGCCCCACCGCGTCCGCCATCAGACGGTGGCGACCCCGTCCGGGCCGCGGAAGGTAGGGAGAGCGGCGCACCGCAATACCGGCACTCCTCTCCCACCGCGGCCTCTAACCCTCAGCCGCGACATCGTATGGGACCTGGGAATCTCCATAAGACATCGCGGCCCGCCTCAGTTGCGATGTCGCCTGTTACCAAGCGGCACCGCAACCTACTAGTTGGCCGCTACGTCGTCGGCTTAATCGGCAAAAGCCCTGACGAGCGGCCCCTCCTCGGGTTCCTCTTCGCTTCACCGTGGGTGACCAAGCCACGGTTACTAAGCATCGACAAAGCGGGAACCCACCGGGGGGGTCATGTGATAAACCTACGCTCGTGTTTTAATAACACCTATTATATGACCATTGCATAAACTACTAATTTGCTTTACCAAATCAATAAAAAATTACAAAGTTAAAGCTCATCAAAGTTGAGGAGTGGGGGCTTGTGACGTCTCTTTGGCAGTATAAAGTGTACTAGCGGCGTGACATTTCACGATATTTCAACGAATTATTTCGTAATCTATTTATGTTTACGTGTCAGAATAAAAATACCTGTCCAATAATTTTTATTAATCTATTTGACGGAAAAATAACAAAGTTTCAGTAAACTACCCTATTATAGGGCCGGTTTCTGAATTGAGTATTTGGAGTTAAGCACGTGTCAAACCTTACTATAATGCCAAAGTTTGACAGGTTTTGAGGTTAAAGTAGAGTTTGACAAAAAAAAAAACATGCAGAACTCGAGGGAATACAATTTTGGCAGATAATTGGAGATATAGCCAGCCACTGTTAAGAAGTGGTAAAATAATCTTTGGGACGTTCATAAACATTTTTGTTAAATAAAACAAATACACACACCATTCAGTGTTTACGTAAGAGATTGGTAGGAACTAAACAGCTTGCTGCTTTAAACCTCCTGAACTATTCTAAATGGAAGTATTATTGTAACAAACCTTAAGGCCCTCGTAAGAGGATAGAGTTTATTTTATCACACTACAGAGGACCAAGTGGGAATGTTTTTTAAACCTAGCCCGCTCTGTTAAGCTTTGTTCCCACGTACCTACTATAGGGTTCCCTCTATCTGGCAGAATCTTGATACTCTGAAATTTATTAGGCATAACACACTTGGCATAATCTTCTTTAAACGAATATTCTTAAGGCATATTTTTTTTTAATATAATCAATGTTTCTATGACCGAATTTACAATGGCTTACTTTTAAGATGGCAGAATTTTATTTGGCATAATTTCACTTGGCATATTATGAAGATGGTAGAAATTCATTTGGAATAATTTTATTAGGCATTTCTATAAAATAGCATTTTTAACCTTAAATTAAAATTGCAATATTGTCTTAAAAAGTCAATATCGCAGCGCCGGAGCCGTGACAGAAACCATGCCTGTTGCATGCTGCATGCTCAATTGCATTCTTGCTTGCATGTTGCATGCTTGCTGCATGCTCACTTGCATGCTAGCTTGCATACTTACTGCATGCTCACTTGCATGCTAGCTTGGTGTATGCTTGTTGCATGCATGGTGTGTGCTTGTTTGAATGCTGCATGCTTGCTGCATGCATGGTGTATGCTTGTTTGCATGCTGCATGCTTCATACAGCGAAATACAACAAATAAAAAATTGTGTTCAATCAATCTTTTATTATGGTAAAAAATACAAAATTACTCTAACTATGAATTATCTGTAATGTGATAGATAAGTATTTCAATTAATATGGATATGAAATGTATGCCAAAAGACGATTCTGACTGTGAACTTTCTGCGATATAATGGTTCTGCCTTTTAATGACTATCGATATGAAATTTATGCCTAAAGATGATTCTGACTTACAAAATTATGAGTTTGAATGTATGATAAATGAGTGTATGCCAAACGATTTTCTGCGTAATGATGTTTATGCTATCCGTTGTTATGCATAATAATATTATGACATAAAAAGTTCTGCTATAAAAGGTAGATCCCCTACTATAATATATATTTACGGCAATTTTAATTTTTCTGATTTTATTGAAGCAAAATAAACGTCCTTCTTCTACTTTCACAAACGTCGCGCGTCGTCGTTAAATTACTATTTGTTTTATTCCATAGTTTAGAATACTCAAATATTGAGTCAGGTACAATTTCTTTAAGTAAATAGTGGCGTATGTGTTACAGTTCTATGACCCGAAAATGTACGGCAGCAAACAATTCCCCTGACGATGTAGTGAAGGGTACAACAGTATACACTCCTCGTATTTCATGTTTCTATGTCCCGAGTTTTGGGTTAGTCATTAATGAGCCTTTTGAGACAACCTCCAAGTACATAATACGTACAACATTGTACCAACTACTTCGCCTTAAATAAGTACCTAATTTAGGTGCGATGCCTTCATTAAATAGACTTTAATTAGTTAATGTCGTCCTTTACGTCGCCAGACACTATTCAACAAAATAAAATAACTTTGATACAGATTTTAATCGTGACCTCGAGGTACACCGCAAGTTTTGAAAAGGACTTCAACGACTAAAATAAAATTTTGACAATCAACCCAAAATAATCTGCCAAGTAACTTTTGACCCTATTTGTAGCTGATTAGTTAATAGACTAGAGATAAGCCTGAACCAAGAGCTATTTCGAATTTAATCTCGAACTGTTTCTCTAAAGGCTAGGAAATTGAATGCTAAATTGTAGCCACTGTAGCTCAAGTAATTCGAGCCGCGGCAAATGAATCATTAGTCCTAAACTAATATTAACCTGTGTTGTCCAAACAAAGAGTTTGGGGTGTACCTCTAATATCATCAGTAGCGCGGCGCCGGGCTTCGCTTGTGAGCTCTTGTTTCGTTTCAAGCAAATGTTCTTTCATTTTCTAATGGATCGGCGCTGAGGGAATATTTGTTGGCAAACTTTCACCAGACACAGATATTTACATAACAAAGAAAGGGGTAAAAGATTCGAGTGTCCCCGAAAACGTATTCTTGTCAGGAATTTCGATTTTGCAGATGATTTGTCAGTCAATTTCACTTTAGTATCTACATTGTTGTTTTACCCTTCATTCGTGTGTACCTTATCAAATGTGGTATATGAAAACACGTTCTTAATACACCTCAACACATACTCCACGTCAAGTTAACGGGAAATATTATATAATGTTACGATACCGGGGTGTTTATATACACTTTATTGTACACCTTAATAAACAAGACAAAAAGAAACTTAATACTATTATATACAATGGGCGGCCTTATCGCATTCCGCGATCTCTTCCAGGCAACCTGGAATGGATAGAAATACCTGGACATGACATGGGGTTGTCAGTGGTGCGACAATAGCAACAATAAACATAAAATAGATACTCACTAGAAACAAAAATACATACATATGTTAAATAATAGATACATAAATACATACATACTTAATATATAAGCACATTATGTCAGAAACCAAGAGCACAATCACAGCGATAGGTAATGTTCTTTGATGAGTTTTTTAAATACAGGCAACGACTGAGCACGTGTTGTTCCTTCTACTTATCAAGTTTGCTTTTATACCTTCCCGAACGCTTTGATACGTTAATGTTTTGAATATTAAGTCAAGTGAGGTGCATCCTCGCGGCGAGGTAAATCTTTGATTAGTTGTTCAAGCTAGGAGTCTTATCCCAGCGTAGCTGTGCTAATTAAATAAGTTTTGTAAAATTAAATTAGTTTAACAAAAGGAATGAACAAAAGCATCTTCGCTGGTGCTTTTAATGGTATGAGGGTACTATGCATGTGGTTTTGTTCGGTACAGAATCAAAATCGATATGATTCGTTTTGAAAGGATTAAGATTAAACTATGATCTTTTAACTTTATATCAAAAGCTACTAATCATTTACAGTACAAAAAGAGTAACCTTAATTTGATCTCGATAAAATCGCCTGAAAGTTTAATAGGCTGTTGTGACAACTATCATTGGCTCGATATTGCTTTTCTATACATTTATTTTACGATATCGCGCCGTAAAAGTGGCCATGAATTCGAAAGAAAACATGTCGACTGAACGCCCGCAAAAATAGATTATATTTTATTGAACTTTGTTGTCATCATATCTTCGTAAACCCTTCGGGACAAAGGGGGATCTTTTCACAGTGTTATCGACACAACACAAAAATGCTGGCTGACAAACAAAGGTACAGTTAGTAGTGTTATTCTTACGCCTTGCCAAGATAAGTTTTAAGGCTGCGACGGATTTTTATTGTTTATTTTGCTCCTTAAACAACATTTTACGTAACGTAAAGAGGCTTTAACAAATACTTTAACTAAGTTAGTTATTTTGTTATCTACTCAGGCGAAGATGGTAGGATGAACTAGACTGTTTCATGCTGGTCCACAACAGCAAATAACTGTGAGAGTGGATGAAGTGTTTTGCACAACTGTGGGCGAGTATGGGCTGCTAAAATAAAAATAATAAGTTACTTCATTTCAATAAAAGCGCCTAGCAGCGTTTTTGCGTGTTAGCTAATTCGGCCCCTCGTACTTTAGGCTCTACTCTACTGGTAGATAAACATACACCCATTAAAGAATTTGCAAAACTTTCAAGGGTGATCCTTGTTAAAAGAACTTTTTCCTAACAATGAAATTCAGAAGTTCGAAAAAAATGTCTATGTTACACAATCTTCGCCCGTGGATCAGTAACTGATACACGGCCGAAGATTGTGTAATTCTATCCCGAGTCACAGAGCGCATCGACTTCCTGAAACAAAAAGTGTTTGCATGGGCAAATCGGATTCGTAGGTATAGGCGGCGAGTAGAGCGATACACCCAGAATCGCACATTTCCAAGAAATGAAAGGTGGGTTTACCGGGCTTGGGAGCGACCCGGCCAAGATGTGACTGATACTCGCCTGCCGGATGATGACACCATGTGCACATTCTGGCGCAGCATCTGGTCGGTGCCTATCAGTCACACCGAAGGGGAATGGATTCTGGGGGTCGAGCGAGCGTGCATTCCTGCTCCACAAGTCTGGTAGCACCGCGGAACCCAAAAATTATAGACCTATTACATGTTTACCAACGGTCTATAGGATGCTTACTAGTTAAAATTAATAACCACGTCGACAATAATTCCATCATGTCGCTCTCTCAGAATGGATGAAGGAACGGGTCCCACGATACTAAGGAGCTATTCCTTATAGGTATGGTCATTAGCCAACAGGTTTTCAGGATCTGTCGACATGTTAGATAGATTATAAGAAGGCCTATGACTCGGTGCCTCATACATGAATGACCTATCAGAAAGCCATGGCTCATGAGGGTGCTTAATGATGTCGTGAATGAGGCAATGAAGCATAGTCCTTCGCTATCCAGGATATCCAATAACTATAGGAATAGCAAACCTGTAAGGATCGAGCGAGGTATATTCTAGGGCGATAGTTTGAGTCCACTTTGATTTTGCCTAGACTGGAATCCTCTAAGCATGCTGCTGGAGAATTCAGGGCTAGACTATCGGTTGAAGAGAGATGGTCCACCTCCTTTACATGGATGACCTGAAGCTTTTTGTCCCCAGCAATCTTCAGCTGATGGAGCTACTGAAGGTAACTGAATCTTTTAGTAGCCATCAGGATGGAGTTTGGTGTGGACAAATGTGCGGTCATGCATGTCAAGCGAGGGAAGATTGTGGAATCCGTAGAAATTCAACTAGCAGATGCCATAAACCTAGGGTTTGCACTATTCGTTTAATTTTACTATTCGGATAAAATGAATACTTCTAGAGCTAAATATTCGAATATTCAGATTTTTTTTAACATTTATTGAAAATAATATAATATCTATTCATACAACACAAACAAGAATATCTAGACTGAGGGGGGGTATGGTTTGATTGCAGTGTAATTCCTTTCAAATAAAATCAAGCATTAAAATACGTTTTTTTAATGAAAATATTAAATTTTTATAATTTACAGAGTAAGCTTAGATAAGTAAGTCTTAGCTTAGGGATATATATAACTAGGATAGGTAATCAGAAAAGTAACTAAAACTAGTAAATAGTAATAACTAATTATGCGACAGGTAGTGTAAGTAATCTCTAAATTAGGGTTCAGTTCAGGGGGGTGACCATAAGCTCTTAGAGTAAGGTTATTTTGAGTGCGTGTAAGGGACAGATGTATATGACTTGTATACATCTGTCACTTACGCGATCACAAAATAACCTTACTCTAAGAGCTTATGGTCACCCCCCAGGACTCTGAAGTCCTGAACTGAACCAAAATAAAAGAGGTATCTATACCTGAGTATAGGTACCTCTTTTTTATCACAATCACCATTATAAATTAGTAACTAGGATAAGTAATCTTTCATTAGGATTTAGTTTAGGTTTATTTTAATCATTATAAATTATCACAATCAACATTTGTAATAGACTAACTGTCCGACTAACTGTGTATCTTAGGGTTCAAATCAGGCTTGCTTAAGTAACATAGTCAGCGTTATTGATTTGTACTTAATTAATAGTACTAAATATCCATATTTATCTTCACTAGAAATAGAATAGGAACTTTGGTTACATTTTATCATTCAGTTAAGGTTTATTACAAAACAAAATCGTATTTTTTTAGGCTCAATCATATACCTACATTATAAATTAACAATCAACTGTATGTTTTAAAGTTTGATAATCAGTGCGTAAAAAACTTAGGGCGTCCAAAGTATTGGCATTCATCTTTGTTCTTAAGCGGTGACAAAGTAACTTTCCGAAGAAAATACCCTCTCAGCTTCGACACTGGAGTGTGAGATAGAGAGCAGTAAATTATAAGCTCGAGTTAAATGGTTACCATGATGTCCACCGCTGTCAAAGAGAGCCATCTCTACTTGGGTTTTAATGCCAAGATCCAAGATCTCTTCTCCGGACTGTCGCAGCTGTAAAGATTCGGCTGCGTCATTTTGTAGCTTGCGGCGCAGCTGATCTTTCATAGACATACTGTTGTTATAATTTATTTCTGTACTTACATCTTACATAGGACACAACAGGGTGGAACATAGGGGCAGGATTGGAATCAGAAAATTACAAAGAAAATATAAGTACCTTTATTTATTACTTTATCAACTCTAACATTACAAACGGGATATTTACCCCGCAAAAAACAGTAAACATGGTAAATATTCCGTTTCTAATGTTAATGTTAGCGTTAGTGACCATGACAGTTTTAAAACTTTACTAACTATTCGAATATTCGAAGAATTTAAATGAGATATTTGAACTTGAAATTGGAGCGGTTATTCGAATAATTGAATATTCGGATTGCAAACCCTACATAAACCTGATATCCCTCTCTCCAAACGAAAACTAAGTAAGTATTTGGGTATGTCGGAAGCGTTAGGTTGCATTACAGAAATGAAGCAATCGTTGAGGGAACGCTTCTTTGGCCGCCTGAAGTAGGTAATCAATTCTTTCGGGCGGAAACAAGGTGCGCGCCTTCAACGGTTGGGTCATGCCTGTATTGATGTACTCTTTCGGCATACATATAAATGGACTCAAACGGAACTTGACGCTCTGGATAGACTGGATGTATGGAACACTGCTGACTGCATATCGAAAGCATCACCCACGATCGTCGGTCATGAGATTGTATATCCCGCGGAAGTGTGGAGGCCGAGGTTTTGTAAATACCAAAAACCTGCACAACCGCAAGATATACAGATTTGATATTTAAAATAGATCGGCGGTCACAAAATCTTGATGATGTGAATAACTCTATTCGTCAGGTCCAAAATAGGTTCAAGGCAAACAATTTGGTACTATATGAAAAAAAAAACAAATGTATTAGATTCACATTGTCGAATGTAAGACGTAGCGAATGCGATATCATAATAATATTGAATGGCGAAAAGCTGGACTTTGTAAATCAAACAGTTTACTTAGAGAACTATTTACAAATATTAATATTTCGACAGTTTCTTGCCAATTCATTTATGAAAATGTTATGTATACAAGGAAAAATATACATCTCTTTAGTAAAGTCAATGACAGACACAATTGAAATACGAGATATAAAGATAAGTTAGATCAACGATCTTATAGACTAGCTAAAGTATACTCACCTTTCATGTAATGGTGGGTAATGTGTTAAATTCTATAAAAAAATACCTTGTGATATATTAAAACTAAATGAAAGTTAACTTAAACCTTTAGTTAAAATCACACTTTGTAAACAAGCATATTACAAATTAGATGTATATATTCAAGTTTTATGAATGCTTGGAAACACGCTGATCCTGCCCCATTGGGCAATCTTTAATGTAAAGTAAATCAAATTTGTTAATTTATTTATATTCCTATTCATAGTTATTGTATTCATCACTTTTTTTTTTAAAGAAATTTACTCACACACTATTCCGTTGTTGTTGAATTTGGTATTTTACCTATGTTTGCAATATTTATAAGTATGTGAGAACCATGTTCCTATTTATCAAATTAACGAATTTACCTGTTAGTGCTTTAAATACTTTATACCTGTACGACGTACGTAGTATAGTGTGTAGTGCTATTCTGAGTGCATCGTCCTCACATATATGAATTTATTAATGTATGTACTTATGTAAATATTGTAAATCACTTATTATTTTAAAAGAATAGTATGGAGTTTCTTGTGCGTTGTTCTCCATAACAAGTTACTTTGCCGAATGCACGGTAGAATAAATTTATAATTACTTATAAATTTTTATTGTTGACGTTCAAAAGTGCCGCTTAATGGCCTAGTCGAAATAAATATATTTGACTTTGACTTTGATATGCGAGGTATGGGCACGTCCAGCGCAAATTGTCTTTGCACTTCTTTTTTGTCTTTTACTCCATATTTGTTGCTGTTGTGTTGTGCCTGTGTCGAATAAATATATTTCTATTATTATGTGCAATCTCAGGAAATATTTTCTACACACTGTCGTGGGTATGCATCGAGATGTAGTAGTAGTGGACAAGGGACTCACCCCGCTCTCCTTGGCGAATGAGAACTGGCGCAAGCCTGTAGTGCTTGACACTAACGACCGCAGGGAAGTATGGCAGAGTAAGGAGCTTCATGGACGCTTTTTCCGGGACCTACATGGGTCCGATGTAGACCAAGCAGCGTCCGTAGCCTGGCTGGGTTTCGGTGACCTCTTGGGGGAAACCGAAGGTTTTGTCTTTGCAATTATGGATGAAGTTATCATGACGAATAACTACCGGAGATTTATTGTGAAGGATGGCACGGTTGACATCTATCGGGCATGTCACCGCCCGGGTGAATCGATCCGCCAAATTATCCCTGGTAGTTCTCGTCTAGCTAACGAAGAGTACTTGCATAGGCACAACTTTGTAGCCAGGATTATCCATCAGCAACTTGCTCTGAAATACACTCTTGTGGCATCGGAGGTACCGTACTATAGGAATGTGCCAAAACTATTTCTCGAAAATGGCAATACCACATTATACTGGGATCGGTCTATCATCACTGACAGGACTACGTATTGTAGCCAATAAGCCTGATATTGTGGTGGTGGACCGAATCGAGAGGCGTGCAATGATAGTTGAAATTACAGTCCCGCATGACGGGAACCTCGTGGAAGCCGAGAAAGATAAGCAAAACAAATTTTGACTTGGCTCGCGAGGTTGTCGACATGTGGGATGTGGACACAGTGATCATTGTACCGATAGTCGTGTCAGCCAGTGGTTTAATAGCCACGAGCCTCGACCAACATCTTAGTAGGCTCTCGTTAGGCACCTGGGTCAAAGGCCTGATCCAGAAAGCAGTACTGCTGGACACGGCTCATATTCTTAGGAGATTCACCTCTCTGGAGCCCTGACCGCCGGTAGGATGCTTATATTATCAAAATTTGGAGACTGCATTTCCAACCGCTTGGCTGTTAAACCTGTGTAACAGACGACGGACGGATGGACAGACAGATGGACACGTGAGTGAGAGCAATAGGGCTCTGTTTGGACCCTTCGGGTAAGGCAGTTTAAAAAGGTATGAACAATTCTAGAAAAAACAATTAAAGAACATTCCGGTTTATTTTAATGGAAGTTCTTTCCTTAAGATGTTATTCAAGTTCTCAAGGTGATTTCCTCTAGTTAGTAAAAAAACAAACAAGATGATGGGTGTAGTTTGACTAATCATATAAGATGTTACTTTATGTTTTTTGCAAGGATGTTTACCTACTTAAGATTTGTTTTAATTAATCTTATAAAAAATAGGTAATTTTAATCTTCTTAATTATTATCTGAATTTGAAATCCATTACAATAGTTGACAAGTCCAATAAGTAATTGGTGCTTAGTCAAAATTATTTTCTTCTCAGTCAAACACAAATACATTATGTACACAATTTTTGACATGGTTTAAAAGAACATGTGTGGATAAATGAAGTGAGCAAATGAATTTGCTCCAAGGTCCACTTGTTCCCTTGGGTATCGTAAGATGAGATGAAGGGACGGTATAAGGTATATTGGTGACCTTCCCAACTACGAAACTGACCAAAATGCATTTCCAAAACCAGTTTTCTTTTTGGGTTGCGTATGAGCTGACATTAGGGCTAGTGGTTTACTGAAAGTTCTATTTGGTCTGCAAGTAATATAACTAAAAATATTAGACACGCATTTTTCTTTTGTTACATTAGCAACAAGTAAAATTTAAAAAAGTTTAAAATCCCAATACATTTTTATTTCATGCTACAAAATTTATTTAAAAGTAGACACGTTTCAATCGAAAATCAATTGAACACGTAATTATGAAAAAAATCAACAACAATACAAAATCTAAATCGGGTCATCCGTTCAGGAGCTATGATGCCACAGACAGGTACACATATACACATATAAACAAACACACAGGTAAAAATTTATCACGTCAAACTTATATATACTCTCTTTTTCCGTTCGGGTGTTAAAAACTGACAACGATAAAGTGCGTTGAAATTCCGTGAAACTTTTTAACTCGAAGTGACATCACAAGGCCCAATTATTATTTGTAAAGGTAAAAAGATATACATGTCCAATATATTTTTGATAATCTAACTGACGTACCAAATATAATTGATTGTTTTCTATCCAGGAAACATCCCTAATAGGGCTTTGGCTATGCCGTTTTTGAGCCCAGCTTTTTTGGCTGATATTATAATGATGAGTAATAAATAATAATGAAGGCATATTACAAACATATACCTTGAAATTAGGAACATATATTTACTAGCATAGTAAAAATAAAAACCTAACCGTACTTAAGAGGCTTTTAAGTAACGCGTCTATTTTGAAGACGTAGTATCCTTTTACACCAGGCGGTTAATGCCTCGGCTATTCATAAGATTTAGCTAGAATTTTTAATGCTAGACTTTTAAAACCTAGCAACATTTTACCCGCTTTAACCGAAAGCGAAGGGATTCTTGAAAAAATATGCTGGACGGGAGGCAAAAAATTCTTCAAAGGTATTTTGTACTGCCTCTAGGGTATTGATTTTTTTTCCCGCCAAGAAGTTATACAAATTCAGGAAAAAGTAGAAGTCTGTAGGCACAAGGTTTGGTGAGTATGGTGGATGACGGAGAGCTCCCAACCCCAGCTCTTGTAACTTGGAGACCGTCTGCTGTGCAGTATGAGGTCGCGCGTTGTCGTGCAGGAGCAGCGGAGACGAGCGATTGACCAAAGCTGGTAGGAGACGTACGAGCTTCTCCATCTTGTTCTTCACAGTACACATCTGCAGTAATGCTCATCCCGTTTGGTAAGAAGCTATGATGAATCACACCTGCCCTAGACCACCAAACAGTGACCATCACTTTTTTATGGATAAGTTTTCGTTTAGGGCATTGTTTAGGTGTTGAACCAGGATATAACCAACTTGGGGAACCCCCCACAGCGCATACGTCCTCGTCGTGTTCCCCGGTAACGACCCAGTTCTGACCACCGTAACGGAGTGGCAGACTGGGCTCGGCCAAAGTGCGCTGTGCGATCGTAGCTTTTATTTTATTCACTTGCGGTAACTGCGATCCTTGCTGTGACTATGTCGAAATCTGTGCGGGACGCCTGCGGGCGATTCTCAAAAGGCCCTTCTCAGGGCCAACCCAAAGGCCCTTCTCAGGGCCAACCCAAAGGCCCTTCTCAGGGCCAACCAAAAGGCCCTTCTCAAGGCCAACCAAAAGGCCCTTCTCAGGGCCACAGCGACGCTTCAGCGTCAGAGGAGCGGACCTTTTACAGAGAAAGGGCGGACGAGGAGTCCGACAACGAGTCCGTTTTGTCGGACGCTAGCTCGATGGTGATCGAGGATTCTCGATCACGATCGAGATCTCGAAAGCGGGCCTTCGTGAAGGACGGTTCTGATGGCTCCTCGGCCTCGGGTTCGGCAAAGGAGCCTAAGAAGAAGGTCAAGGCCAAAAAGCCGATGACAGTGGTGGACACCCACGACGTGGGTCTCGCTGGTGCCCAACGCCAATTGGACCTGGCTTGGCGTACGCAGCTCCAGCAGGAGTTGGAAGAGCGGGTTGAGGCCAAAGAGCAACGAGCGCGCGTCTCCCGGGCCGGCTCCGGGTACGGCGCATCCCGAGTTCATTACTCGGACCACTCTCTGGCTGAGCTGGAGCGGATGGCGGTGGAGGACGAGGAGGAGATAGTGGTGGTCGCCACCAAGTCCTCCCACCTGAAAGGGACTTTTCAGAAGTCCCTTAAATGCAGGGCCGCCAGCATGCGTAGCATCGTTGCGGAGCTGGTGCAGAGGCAGGCGACCGACGAGACGCGGCAACTGCAGGCGAGGGTCGATCGCCTGCAGTCGGAGGTAAGCCAGCTGCACCAAAAGCTGGCTGAGGCCACGGCCCGGCCAACCCAGGCTGAGCCGAGACCTGCGGCAGAGGTCCCCGCCTCCTCCAATCTTGAGGATATCATCCGCAAGGTTGTGATGGAGGAGAGGGACTTCACGAGGGCCTGCATAGCAGGTATAGAGGACCGACTCCTGCCGGAGAAAAGTTACCGGTTGCCACTTGCTGCAGACAAGAGGAAGGGAGAGCCGGGGCCGACCTCACAGAGGGAGGAGGACTCTCTTCTGCCTGCCGCTACCCCTGCCAACCCTGCTGGCTGGACGAAGGTCGTCGGCAAGGGGAAGGGCAAGGGCAAAGGGGCAACAGCGGTCGTCCCTAATGTCCCCGCCACCGCCACCCCTCCCAGCCAGTCGCAGTCGACAGGCAAGGGGAAGGGGAAGGGCAGGGGCAAAGGGGCGACAGCGGTCGTCCCTGCCGTCCCCGCCACCACCACCCCTCCCAGCCAATCCGGCAAAGGGAAGGGGAAAAGAAAGGGGAAAAGGCCACCCCCCAAGGCCGCCAGCGCTGCTCCCACAGCCAGAACCGCCGGCACCAGGAGGAACCTCGTTCCTCCTAAGACCGCAGCCGTCGTGGTGACGCTCACCGCGGAGGCTGCGGCGCGTGGAGAGACGTACGCGTCCGTATTGTTGCGGGCGCGTGCCAATGCCGATCCCACCCAACTGGGCATCGGCAAGGTCTCTTGCCGGCGGACCCAAGCCGGGGCTCGAATCTTCGAGTTCCCGGGGGCAGAGGGCAGTGCCAACGCAGACCTCTTCGCAACGAAGTTGCAAGAGGTCATCGCGGACGCGGCCAAGGTGGCCAGGCCCGTGAAGACGGTAGCCATCGAGGTGTCCGACCTCGATGACACCGTCACCAAGGAGGAGGTGGTGGCGGCGGTCGCAGCATTGGGGGCTGTAGCGTCGCAGCGGTGGGAAGCCGGGACATCAGGCCCGGCCGCGGCGGCATGGGCACCATTCGCATGGAGTGCCCAGTCGCCGCTGCCAAAGCCGTCCTTGACAAAGGACGGCTAAACGTCGGCTTCAGCTCGGGTAAGGTCCGGGCACTAGCAGCACAGCCCTTGCGTTGCTACAGGTGCTGCGGAGTTGGCCACACCCGGGCCCTCTGTCCGTCCACGGTGGACCGGACGGAGAGCTGTTACCGCTGCGGCAAGGAGGGCCACAAATCCGCCGAGTGCCAGGCCGCCGCGCCGCACTGCGCTGTGTGTGCCGCCTGTGGCCGCCCGGCAGGCCACATAATGAAGGGGAGGATGTGCAATCCTCCCCCTAAGAGGGGAAAAGCTCAGGCGCCGAGTCAGCCTGCCGCTACCGCCGCCGTCCCTGAGGTTGGGGTTTCGGCTGCTGCTGGCCTGGCTGAGGTTGGGGTTTCGGCCACCGCTGGCCTGGCTGAGGAGGAGGGGGGTGCGATGTCCGATGGATAGAGCCGAACATCGCATCCTCCAGGCGAACATCAACCACTGCGTCGCGGCCCAGGATCTGCTGATGCAGGTCATGGCCGAGTGGTTGGTGGACGTGGCGGTAGTTGCCGAGCCTTACTCGGTCCCCAGCCGCTGGCTGGGCGATCGGGACGGCTTGGTGGCGTTGGTGGCGCGGTCTTCTACGGACTCCCCTCCCCTCTCGCTTTTAGAGAGGGGACCGGGATACGTGGCCGCCGCGTGGGGGGATATGGCCCTTGTGGGGGTATACTTCTCCCCAAACCGCCCTCTCTCAGACTTTGAGGACTTCCTCGAGGTCCTCACCGCAGTCGTAGGGAGGGCGGCGCCGCGCCAGGTCGCCATAATGGGCGACCTGGCGCCCATTATGGCGACCTGCATCCTTAAGAGCATGGCGCTCTACGGGGCACCCATCTGGGCGGACTCCCTCCAGAGGAGGGAGAATGCAACCGCCATCCGCAGGCCCCAAAGGGCCATTGCACAGCGGGTGGCGAGGGCCTACCGCTCGGTGGGTTTTTCGGCGGCGTGCGCTCTGGCTGGCACCCCTCCCTGGGAGTTGGAGGCATGGGTGCTCGCCAGAGTGTACGAATGGACGGCGCGGCGTAAGGCGCTAGGCGAGCGCCCCGCCGCGGAAGAGCGGGAGGCCGTGCGGCGGGAGGCGAGGGACGCCATCGTCCTCCATTGGACGGAGGACCTCGCCACCGCCGCCTTTGGCCGCCGGACGTTGGACGCGCTCGGTCCAGTCCTGCAGGGCTGGCTCGAGCGGCCACACGGTTTCCTCTCGTTCCGTCTGGTGCAGGTGTTGTCCGGACATGGTTGTTTCGGAACGCACCTGCACCGGATCCGGAGGGAGGAAACCCCGGCGTGCTATGACTGCGGAGCAGTAGAGGACACGGCGCAGCACACCCTCGAGGTGTGCCCAGCCTGGGCTGAGCTGCGCCGTGCCCTAACAAGTGTGATCGGGCAGGACCTCTCGCTCCCCGGCGTGGTCAACTCCATGCTGGGGAGTGAGGAGGCCTGGGCGGCGGTTGCCTCCTTTTGCGAGGTCGTGATGTCGCAAAAGGAGGCGGCGGAGCGTGCGCGGGAGGACGATCCTCTCGCGCCGCCGCTCCGCAGGCGGAGAAGGGGAGGGAGAAGGCGGTTGTATAATCGTCTCCTCCCTCCTCCTGGTGGTGATTAGCGGACGAATGGTGCGGGGGCACCTTCGTCCGCATTACACCAATCACCACCCTCGTTGGGCGGGAACGGCCGGGCACTCGCGGTCGTTCCCGGGCCCCTCCACTAAGGGAGGGGCGTGAAGGCCCCGCTGTAAAGGCGGGCGGTCGTCGGCGGAGGACTGGAAGTAAAAGCTGTGCCGGTTTCCCAGTCCTCCTCCACTCAGACGATGCGGGAGTGCCGCTGGGTTATTTTAGTGGGTATACCGGGTCAGTCAGCCCGGGGAGTCCCACATAGCCCCCCCATCCCCCGATGGACGGGTATGTGTAATGCATTTTTTCCCAGCGAAACCAAAAAAAAAAAAAAAAAAAAAAAAAAAGGATATAACCAACTTGCTAAGCGCTTGCGATTGACAAACAGAAACCATTTTTCATAGCTATTTTTTATGCGGTTCAATATTCCTTCGTTTGAGCAGTGCAAGGCGACGTATTCTTCGCGCTGGCAATGAGTTCGTCGAGCACCCGTTTGACAAGATTTTTTACCTTGCCAATTTGACGCAAATAGACCAATATTGTTTTGACGCTGACGTCGAAATCTGCTACTTATTCAGATCAAAATTTTTTGGGCAACCACGTGGTTCATTTTTCAGGTCGAAATTTCCAGAACAGAAGCTGGCAAACCTCGTTGCTGCCGCTACGGTACTTTTATTCCATAATTACTCGAATTTTTAACGTATCCATGATGACGAAAAAGATGAAAATGCGATGAAAACATAACGCTAATCAATAAGCAAATGACTATCTTTGAAAAAAGAATTCCACGTTTATTAAATAAAATAAATTTAAAATTAGAATTCTTAGCCACACAAAAAGTATTTTGATTTGAAATGGCCAGTACTACAGAACGGCAATTTCTTAGGTAAATATTTATTTTATTTGATTAAATAGAGATGGGTCGCAAAATCCCATTTAGCCGAATTAAAATAAGTTCTAAATACATAATGTAATTTCGGAGCATGCAAATTAAATTGCGTTGATTGTGAAAATTAGGCATGACATTTGGCGCCGCTCCATAGCAGACATGACTAGCAAAAGTCAGAATATTTATATCATGATGAATCATAAATCCGTCGCAAGAATTTATCAAAATTACTACAGTCTCACTGCTAGTCGAAGACTCGTTTCCAATTCTCATTTCTTAATGTCTATTAAATAGTTTAGTGTAAAACACTTAAACCGGACCCTTTGTCAATGTTGCTTCCGACCGCCACCCTTATCACAAACATCAGACAAAATAGAGTAGTGACCGTTACCTTTCTCCGAACGGCGATCGACTTTGATGCTGCAATTGTTTTATCAATATTTGCGAATGGTTAGAGTAGGAAAGGTACTGAGACGTCAAAAAGAGCTGTGACGGTCTGTACGTTTGGATCTCTGTTCATCAATCAAGCCTCAACGATTGTGTTAAGTGTAGAAATATAATACTCATAAAGATGTAATCGATCTCAACGCTATTTCATAACTAAATTCAATATTTTACAAGTTAGTACCGGATAGCTCGATAGATGGCGTTGGGATCGAATTACATCGCGATATGGTTTCGTTACACGGCAAACTATACATGGTTCGGATTTACAAATTAAAATTGTCTCGCTCTGAGGTACTGCATTTCATTTGAGTATCCCTGGCTTCAAGGCACCTTGTACTGATATTGTACATGGTCCTTACGAGCCGAAGGGCGTTTTTGGAAGAACACAAGTGACAAGTATTAGTTACGCTACTTGATAAGAGGTGGCGCTAGTAGTCGGTGAAGTTATCATAAGTTGCGGATTATGTGCTGAGGAGAACTTCGACTTCAACTGGACTTTGTGAGTAGTGAAGTGCATAAGTGGACACAAAACTGTGAGTACATTCAAGTGTTTATTAAGATAGTGCAATATTCGGGAATTCAAGTAATTGCATGGACTTAGTAAAATCAGTGTGCGATCGGTCAGGAACTTAGAATAGTTTCGATAAAAACGACCAGACGTCGAATCTATGCCCGATTTTTCACCGAATTTGCAAGTGTCAAAACACTTAGAAAAATTCTCTCTTGTTGAGACTTAGAAAAATTATCTCTTATTGGGACTTTGAAAAATTACGCTTCACTGGACTTAGAAAATTTCTGTCTTGTTGACACTTAGAAAAATTCCCACGGGTTGACACTTACAAAAAACACCGTTGTAGTACAACATGGAGAAGGAACTAAAAAGGTTGAAGGATCTTAAAGGACAGATTGAGAAGGGCTACATAAACTACAAAAAGTCGCCGAAAGACCGAATAAATTACACTTATGTGGAGACACGTCTAGAGACGTTAGAGACTCAATTTAAGAATTTTTCGGAAAAATATGAAGGAGTAGTAGGCGAATGTGAAGACGACGAATTATATGTATTCTTTCAGGAAGACGTTTATGAAAAGGTTTATGAAACGTATTTAATGTACAAGGTTGAATTAAAAAATGCTCTGTCTCAATTAAAGGTTCCAAGTTCCAATAAAGAAGTTAGCGATAGTTCATCTGACAGTGTAGTAAGATTGCCAAAGATTGTTTTACCTACTTTTAGTGGCAAATACACAGAGTGGTCGTCGTTTCGAGACTTGTTCCTATCATTAGTCCACAATAATAAAAAACTTGACGACGTGCAACGTCTTCACTATTTAAAAACGCAGCTGTCAGGTGAAGCAGAGCAGCTTATAAGGCATGTTCCTATAACTGATCTAAATTATAAGAAATGCTGGGAAATGTTAGAACATAGGTTTAACAATAAGAAATTTATGTCCACATGTATTTTAAATCGACTATTTGGTCAGCGTAATATTGTAAGCGAATCATCGAAGGCACTTAAAGATTTACTTGATGTTACAAGTGATTGTTTGCATGAACTTACGAATATTGGAATTGATGTAAGTTCGTGGGATATTATTGTGGTTTATGTTGTAAGCTTGAAGTTGGACGTAGAATCTAGGAAGCAGTGGGAACTGCATGTTAGTAAATCATCCGACGATCTACCCACTTTTAAACAGTTTTGCGAGTTTTTAGAGACACGTTTTCGTGCCCTAGAATGTGTTGAACCTAAACATAAATCAAAAGTCAATAATAATTCTACATCTCAAGCTAAAGTAATGCATGGTACTACTAGCGTTTCATGTCCACATTGTTCTGAGAGCCACAAGCTCAGCAATTGTAAGAAGTTTTGTCAGCTAGATATTGATGGACGTCGTGCCACTTCACAATCTTTGGGTGTCTGTTTTAATTGTTTGGGAGGTAATCATACTTCCAAATTTTGTCGTGTTCTTTCAAAATGCCGTATATGTCAGCGTAAGCATCATACGTTGCTACATCCTAAGAACCCTGTTGGAGCCAGTGGGGCTACTACGTCAGCGGATCCTGTTATCCCACCTGAACGTACTTCAGAGCCAGTACAGGAGGTTAGTGCAAATATAGCAACTCATTTTGTGAATGGACAAGCGCAGGGTCAAGTCTTGTTAGCCACGGCTTTAGTAAAGGCCGAATCACAGAATGGGTGCTCTCAAATTTTGAGAGCTTTGTTGGATCAAGGATCACAAGCATCCTTCATAACTGAGGCAGCCGCGCAATTGCTTCGCCTAAAGAGAGTAGTTTCGAAGACTACTATTTCAGGTATAGGAGGGGGGAATGGCAACATAGTTTCTAAACATGTGGTGAATATTAATATACAATCGTTGCAAGATCCCTCTTTTACCGTGAATGTTACTGCGCATGTACTAAGCTCACTGACCTCAGTTATGCCAGATACCGATTTTGAACTTGAAAATTGGCCAGAAATTCACAGTATACGTCTAGCGGACCCAAAGTTCAACTGCCCTAATAAAATCGATATTTTATTAGGAGCTGAAACATATTGCCGTATTTTAAAGGAGGGTCTGATCAAGAGTCCAGCGGGCTCTCCGGTCGCACAGGACACGCATTTAGGCTGGATTGTGTCAGGCCATGTTAGTAAGACCAACAAGATTCTAAACTCCCATAATACTGTGATCGCGATGCACACTCAAATTGAAGAGAACGAAATGTTAAAACGACTATGGGAGCTAGACTCTGAACCTGCTCTAGCGAAAAGGCTTCTTACGCCGGAAGAACAGGCCTGCGAAGAGTTTTACGCAAAGACGACGGAAAGAGATGAGAACGGGCGTTATGTCGTAAAATTACCTTTTCGTTCAGAAGATCCACCTTGTAAATACGGTCATTCTAAAAATATAGCTGTAAAAAGATTGCTAGGATTAGAAAGGAAGTTGGGTAGGGATCATGAATTAAAACAACAGTATACTGATGTGATAAAAGAATATTTATTGCTGGGTCACATGGAGAAAATTATCGACGAGGCTGAAAGAAATAAAAGTGATGCGGTTTACTTGCCCCATCACGCAGTGGTTAGACAGGATAAACTGACCACTAAGGTAAGAGTGGTTTATGACGCGTCGTGTAAGGGGACAAACGGGGTTTCCTTAAATGACACCTTAATGGTAGGACCCACTCTTCAGGCAGATTTGAGACATATTGTCATGAGATGGCGACAACATCCGATCTGTCTGACCGCCGACATAATAAAAATGTATCGCCAAATCAAAGTAGCTCGATCTGACGCGGATTTCCAAGGAATTGTCTGGAGAGAGGATCCTGACAAGGAGATAGAAGACTTCCGACTTCTGACGGTCACCTTTGGCACATCATGCGCTCCTTACTTGGCTGTCAAGTCGTTACATCAGGTTGCTTGCGATGAAGGTAGCAGGTATCCATTGGCTGCTGAGAGGGTGAAGTCTGATTTCTACATGGACGATCTGATGACTGGGTGCCAATCTGAAACAGAAGTAAAAATAATTTATAATGAAATGAATAGTTTATTAGCGAAAGGGGGGTTCCAATTGCAGAAGTGGACAAGTAATAGAATGTCCTTATTGGAAACCTTAAAGGAAAGTTCTGGTAGAGACTTGGAAATAAAAACGGATAAAGTAACTAAGATTTTAGGACTTACCTGGAACCGGAACACAGATGAGTTCGATTATTCTGTAAAGATGTCACCTCCCGCTGCACCTGAAACAAAAAGAATGGTCATATCAGAAATATCAAGACTTTATGATCCGTTAGGATGGATAGCGCCGTGCATTATAACGTCAAAGGTTTTCATACAAAAGCTGTGGATTAGTGGCATAGGCTGGGATGATGAACTGCCACCAGATCTCTCACAAGATTGGAGATATTACAGGTCGGAATTAGAGACACTGGTGGATTTTCATATCCCCAGATGGATAGGCAGAAGGGAAGAAGATATTGCTATAGAGCTACATGGCTTTAGCGATGCGTCAAATATAGCTTATGCGGCTGTTGTGTATTGTCGCATTGTAGATGCTACTGCGCAAATACACTCGCACCTCATAACCGCCAAGACAAAGGTAGCTCCTATTAAGCAGATATCCATTCCACGGCTGGAATTGTGTGGTGCTGTTTTAGTAGCAAAATTATTAATTGAAGTAGCTGAAGTATTGAACGTTCCGAAGGCTAATATACACGCTTGGACCGATTCATCTGTTGTTTTGGCCTGGTTGAATGATCATCCAAGCCGTTGGAAAACTTACGTGGCCAATCGCACTTCAGAGATCCTTAGTTTGTTAGACAATTCACAATGGGCTTACGTTAAATCTAAAGAAAATCCAGCGGATATCGCTTCTCGTGGAGCACCTCCAGCGATTCTACTTAATGATGATCTATGGAAACGAGGACCAGTTTGGTTAAGAAATGATCAGATAGAGTACACAAAACCTAGCGCAATATGCACTAATGAAGAGAAAAACCCGGTTAAGGTTCATACTGCTAATATAGCGCCGGACTTTGAAGTAATTTGGGGAACTAGGTATTCGTCATTGACACGTTTAGTGAGGGTTGTTGCGTACGTAAAAGGTTTCTGCATTCAGCTAGAACTCGTAAAGCAAAAATTAAGGTTACTACTTACCTGTCAGCTTCCGAAATTCGCGAATCCTTGAATGTGTGCATCAGACAAAGCCAACAGCAATGGTTTCGTGCAGAGTTGACGGCCCTGAAAAATAAAGTTTCATTAGACAAATCGAGTTCTCTGTATAAATTAAATGTATTTCTTGATCAATTTGACATATTGCGCGTTGGAGGAAGGCTGCGACATTCTCAACTACTCGATGATACAAAGCATCCAGTTGTTATTCCTCATGACTCAAGTTTGGCTAAGTTAATTGTAGCCGACGCTCATGAAAAGACTTTTCATGGAGGACAGCAACTGGTACTCAATTTTATACGCACCAAGTATTGGATTAGTCGCGTAAAGAATATTGTGAAAGCTCATATACGTCGTTGTGTTCCCTGTATTCGATATGCAGCGACCACGAAACAACAGTTTATGGGAGAGCTCCCGGCTTGCAGAGTGACACCCAGCAAACCGTTCCTTAACTCGGGTGTCGATTATGCGGGCCCCATTAACATGAGAGTCTCAAAGGGTCGTGGACAGCGGTCGTATAAAGGATACATCTGCTTATTTATATGTATGGCCACGCGCGCAGTACACATCGAAGCTGTCTCAGATTTAACCACTGAGGGTTTCCTGGCAGCGTTCAAACGGTTCGTTTCTAGGCGAGGTCAGTGTCGTCATATATGGAGCGATAATGGCACCAATTTTGTGGGCGCTGCCAAGGAGCTACAAATCCTTTTCAATCAGGAAAGTTCGATGTTTAAAGACATCGCAGCTGCTCTTGCGACCTCTCAAACAGAATGGCATTTTATCCCTCCCCACGCTCCAAACTTTGGTGGACTGTGGGAAGCAGGGGTAAAAAGCGTAAAGCATCATCTGAAGCGTGTGATAGGTGACTCTACGTTGACGTTCGAAGAGCTGTCTACCGTCCTTTCGCAAATTGAGGCATGCCTCAATTCTCGGCCCTTGTCTCAGGGTAGTACCGATCCAGAAGATCCTGTACCACTAACTCCTGGCCATTTCTTGGTGGGTCATCCATTGGTAGTGGCTCCAGACTACAATTATGAAGATGCCACAATTAGTACTTTGCGTAGATGGCAATTAGTGCAACGTATGGTGCAGAACTTCTGGCGTAGATGGAAACAGGAATATTTGACAAACTTCTTCCAACGGCATAAGTGGAATATTCGTAGCCCCGATTGTAAAATAGGTGATGTAGTTTTAATAAAAGAAGATAACTTACCTCCGGCTAAGTGGTTATATGGTCGAATTATGCAGTTACATCCGGGCAAAGATCACTTGACGCGCGTTGTCACTATTCGTTGTAAAGGCACTACGATTAAACGTCCAATTTCGAAATTGTGTTTTCTTCCTGCTACTGAATAAGCAAATTCATGTTAAAAATAGGAATTTTGAAACTGTAACCTGGTACCTATATTGTGTTTGTTGTATTTTCTGATAAGGTTGTGGTTTTAAGATATTTCATTGTAGTATTTGTGATTTAAAAAATGTGTTGTAGTTATCAAACTTATTACCTACTGTGTTTTGATCGAGTTCATAAGAACTGCACATTGTCATGAAAAAGGTTTATTTGTATGTTGTTCTTCTAGGAATTTGTTAATTGATAAGAATTTGTTGTATTTTTCATGTTTTAATTGAAGCCGTATCTGTCCACTATGCTGTAAATCAATGTAAAGAAGCCGTCCACTACTTAATTAGTTTTGTAATAAATTGTCATACAGTCCATTGTTCTTGTTGTTGCTGAGTTTTTTCATGGTGGGCGGTGCGAAAAGGAACATGTTCCTTTTGGTGGGCGGAATGTTAAGTGTAGAAATATAATACTCATAAAGATGTAATCGATCTCAACGCTATTTCATAACTAAATTCAATATTTTACAAGTTAGTACCGGATAGCTCGATAGATGGCGTTGGGATCGAATTACATCGCGATATGGTTTCGTTACACGGCAAACTATACATGGTTCGGATTTACAAATTAAAATTGTCTCGCTCTGAGGTACTGCATTTCATTTGAGTATCCCTGGCTTCAAGGCACCTTGTACTGATATTGTACAGATTGAATGAATTCTCACGGAAAAATCATGATCTGGATTACGACCTTGGATACAGTGTAATTATCCGGCTGAAACGTATGTAGGTACTACTGGGAACAGCCAGCCCAGTGTAATGTTTTCTTCGTCTTTACATTCTTTCTGACGCACGGGACCGGTCAATGTGGCGACGCTTGGAGGAGGCCTATGTCCAGCAGTGGACGTCTTTCGGCTGATATGATGATGATGATGATGATACTTTATGTAACTTATATGGTTACATAATAAAGAGTATTCTATTCTGTTATATTCTATAATGTTTGACATGGTATAGGTGACCCTGCTGCCAAAAGCTGCCACAGCAAGAAACTTCATAAAGCAGAAAGAAAGGTCTCCAAAAAATTTAGGCAGTATTAAGTTTTACGAAGGCTCACTATCAAGAAACACGTTTCCAGTTGTACCTATATTCATTAACGCGTGTTAGGGGTACTGCTATCTAACAGTTAGAATAGAAACTGTGTCAGTATGAGATCCAACTCGCCCCCAACTTGTAAACGCTCGCGGCACGTTCAAACTTCCCCTGATATGATAACGCTTTCATATCCACGTCGTGTTTCGTTTAATGTACCGAGTTTGTTTCGGTTTTCCTGGGTAATTATGCTGATACTGATACCATGTTACTGGGAATAAGCATGTCTCTTAAGAGCTATTTAAAGATCATTTTCAGAAGTTAGACTATTACCCCCGTTTCTACATAGCAAAAGTGTAAAGTTTGTGGGTTACAAAAACAAGTATTTGTAAATGCAGTAAAAAATTTCAAAGAAAAACTTTACCATGCGCAAAATGTAGTTAGGATTAATTGGGCAAGCCTGAGCGATCTGTCAATTAGACGAACATGAACCTTTTTTGTGGGATGTACGTTTACGCTAACATTTAACCTAATTTAACATTGACTGACATTCAATTTAAAGTAGTTACATTCAGAAAAGATAGTTGTTTGACACCTTGAGGTTAATATCACCTGCACAACACCTATTTGTCTATGTGACAGATGCGTAGGTATATTTTACCCTAGTAAAGTATCAATTTAGTAGACATATTTGATGAACTGGAAAACAATATTATTTTTTTGTTTTACTTACCAAGATATGCAAGCAAGGGGCTAGCATGAAGGAGAAAGAGATCCAGAGGGAGAACACGAGTACTTAGACAACCCAGAACAAAGGTTTCTGGTGCAGATGTACAAGGAGATCCTACTCCAGCTAAATTGGGAAGAGGATCACACAAAGAAGTAGAAGACTTTACCTACATAAGACTATCTCTGTTAGTCTGTCTAAAATTTTAGGATAGAAAAATGCAACATAAACCTATTCCAGGAGTTTCTTTGTAAGTGTCTAGTTTCTGGTTAAGTTTACACAAAGATTGTATCCCACAATATAACTTTGGCTCCACAGTCCTCATATAACCACATTTTAAGTTAGTTTTTCTCATATGATACCACAGGGACAAGGTAGAAACGAGCTTATACGTGACCCACATGTTGGAAAGTAAGATATCTTTTTATTTTAAAATAAATCGTTGTCTGATTTCGAACATTTCATTTTTTGACTTGTGATAAACGCTTGCGTTGCATCTTTAACAAGATTTAGGTGCAGAAAGTTTGGGAAATATGTTTTAACAAACATGTAGTTTGTTGTCATTACTGGCACATGAGACGTGTACAATAACTACAATCAACATATTTTTACTTGCACTGTATTATTTTTCTGTTTACGTTAAGTCAACAGTTTGAATGAACTTACCAGGTAAATTACTGTTCGAAAATATGACTTGAGGCCATTACATGCCCACGCATTTACATTCCTTGAGCTCCATAAAAGTGACTTTATATCAGAGATAACGAATATCAGTAGTCTTTGTCTTTGTTTGACGCTCTTGACGGTAAAAATACTTTCACTGTACCATCAGCAGCATCTTTGATCTGAGCTACTTATGACACCATCAAACATTTTGCGGCCAGTACCCGTCCGTCGTTACTCATTTATCGCTGTTTTGTTGGTTTAGTACCCCCAGTGCCTTAGTTAATGCACCTAGGTATAGTTGAACTTATGTTAGCACTTCATCAATGAGTTAACACCGAGTTTGGGAATGCTAGTTAGACTTGAAGTATAATTATATTTGGGTGCAGTTGAAAGTGCCAAGTTATAAACGTTGGTAGTAAGTTCAGCTGTCAATTAATGTTAAGTGTTTAATTTAATCAACAGCTTTGTGCAGTTGCAAACTTGCAATGTTTTTTTTGCTTCACACTAAGTATTACATATTACTTTGTGACCCGAATTCCATACTTTCTTAAACTGAAACAGAAATTGTAGCCATTATTTGGGTCATGCACGTTAAAGCTTTATAATCATCATCATCATCTACAACCCGACTTCACCCACTGCTGAACATGGTCTTTTTTGTTGTGCCATAAATAGCTATATAGTCATAACAAATTAAAAATCAAACTCAAAGCATTATACCATTTATAGGCATTTTTGAAATGTCAAGGACTCGGTCAGTCATAAAGTTCAAGCTGGTTAATTTTCAATGACCAGCCAATTTTTTTCCAGGAATTAATTATCAATCAAATAATCTGCCGTTCATTTTTACCCGCATTAACTCGGCAAAATGTACAGAACGGCTGTTTTTTTTTGTTATATGTCTAGGATGGTATATCTTTAGAACGTATAAGCTTCAAGTTTTTGACTGCCCAACTCCTTGACTTTTGAAAATTAACCTGGTATATTTATAGACTCAGGGTCAGGCCCTGAGACGTGGTCGCTCACAATGGGCCTCATCAGAAACTTTACAGTCACCCAAAAGACAATGGAGAGGGCCATGCTCGCAGTCCTCGCGTGATCGAATCAGAAATGTAGATACCCGCAAGAGAACCAGGGTTACCGACA
This sequence comes from Anorthoa munda, assembly GCA_945859665.1. Lineage (NCBI taxonomy): Eukaryota > Metazoa > Arthropoda > Insecta > Lepidoptera > Noctuidae > Anorthoa > Anorthoa munda. The sequence goes on from OX243913.1 coordinate 3,036,926, forward strand.
TAGCTCGAAGAATTGCCGAACTTAAGTGGCAGTGGGCAGGGCACATTGCACGCAGAACGGATGGCCGATGGGGCAGAAAAGTTCTGTAGTGGCGACCGCGAACCGCAAGACATAACGTTGGAAGGCCTCCCTCGTCCGATGCGGGAGGCCTATGTCCAGCAGTGGACGTCTATCGGCTGATATGATGATGATGATATTTATAGAGAGAACGTGCACAAAACTCTACAGACACTCTTTTATATCAATAAATAGTTGCAAAGTTTTAGTTAAAATGATTACATACTTGTGAAAACGATGTCGAAAGATGTGTCTTTTCACGTTGCTTATTTAAGTGTGACAGTGTTACGGAATACGAATGACTATTAAGCAGTTACAGCTAATACATGCAAATGATATCATTAGCTCGCGAGTGACATTACGTCTATAATAAAAGCTAATTAGTTGCATTGTGTACGCAGCATTAGAATTACAGTTATTACTGCGTGTCATAGCCATCATGGTACTAAACCCCTCTTCTTATTTTTGAGTCAATGGTTAGCTTTTTAGGGTAGTTTGGGCCCAGTAAATGGTCACATTAATAGCGGTGTTATTGGCATTAGTCCTCAAAAGTACAAGTGTGTTCCTACATCATCATTTCAGCCGAAAGACGTCCACTGCTGGACATAGGCCTCCCCCAGGCGTCGCCACATTGACCGATCCCGTGTGTCTCGCATCCAACGCCTTCCCGCAACTTTAACCAGGTGATCGGCCCACCTAGTGGGAGGCCTTCCAACGTATCGTATTCCGGTTCGCGGTCGCCATTCCAGAACTTTTCGGCCCCATCGGCAATCCGTTCTGCGAGCAATGTGCCCTGCCCACTGCCACTTAAGTTTGGCAATTCTTCGGGCTATCTCGGTAACTGTGGTTCTCCTGCGGATATCCTCATTTCTGACATGATTACGCAAGGTAACGCCGACCATAGCCCTCTCCATTGCTCTTTGGGTGACTTTAAGCTTTCTGACAAGGCCCATTGTGAGCGACCACGTCTCGGTCCCATAGGGGATCACTGGCAACACACACTGGTCATAGACTTTTGTCTTGAGACACCGCGGTAAATTGGACGAGAAGATACCATGCAAATTCCCGTACGCCGCCCAGCCGTGTCAGATTCGATGGTTGACCTCTTCCTCGAAGTTAGACCTACCCAACCCTACCCAACTGGACCTACATACCATGACCCAAATGCTGGAGTACCCTACGTACCCATGTTTGTAGGCATTACTACAATACAGCATTTATGTAATTTTCTGGACACCACACTCAAACAGGGTTGGTGCACTGAATGGTCATCAGACGGGTATATAAAGCACCATTTACTAACCAACCAAAGCATATAAAATTTTGGAATCATCAAAAGAAGCATGGTAACCAATCTTGACTCTACCCCGCCATGAGCTGAGTGTCCCTCTCACAGAACTGTGGTCTGTAGGCTAGCCCCGGTAATGGAAACATATCTGAACACGTATACAAGAGCTTTAATTCTACGGCAGCTCGAGCAAACATGAAAGAAAAATACCATAATTTTCTGTATGAAAATATAGTCATAACAAGTCTCATACAAAGCGAACATGTGCCCGTGTACCAGTTACCTAACCGATAAAAACTCAGAGTACTCTCTTAGGAGCCTTTCAACTTTTGAAATTATCCTCAAGTTTTACGCACTCGTTCTTCTTTTAATGAGATTTCTTCTAAAATTATATTTGCGAGTCTCTAACAACGGAACCCTATTAGAGAAGATTTTTCTTTCGGTTTGCGGCATAAGTTTTGTATTACCATTTTGTTTTGAAAATGAATAGAGACCTACGTTGGCTTTATTATCCTTGTGATATTTCGTTTTCTTTGGATTTGTATGAATTTAAAAATAAAGATAAGGTCAATTATCTTCATTCTAGTTAAGGTTAGTTATCTTAGCGAAACTAAATGAAGAAATTATAATAATAATAACATTGTATACTCCTTCTCTAGTCTGTTCATGCAGTACGACTGTGGAACTCGCTTCCACCTAAAATTCGTGATTCCCAAAATGTAACTATTCAAGAAACAAGTCATATATATATATATATCATTACCTCTCCACCATATTGTAATTATTATATATTATTATGTATGTATTTTTATCTTCTATATGTTTAGTTAAGGTATATGTGTTATTTATATATAATTAGTTAAGTTATATAGTAGTTAGTCTATTGTAAGTTTCCTTATTCCCTTCTACACACTGTGTCTTCGTATATCATCCAACTTTCCTGTCGCAGGTTTGCTCGAATTAATTTCTATTCTAAGCAATACCTTTGTGCTCTTATATCTGTATTTTTTTTCTGTGTTAAGTGTTTTGTGTGTACATAAATAAATAAAATAATAATAATATAAAAGAAAATAAATGTTATTGTCGTCAAAACTATGGTAATTTACTTAGGGTAGTATTTAAACGCAAATCAAAAAATATCCTTTTTCTATGCAATAAGATTCCGAATTCCCATCAAAATTACTGATTGCACAGCAAAATATTCAACTCAAAATATCACTAAACACACTACAATTTATTTTCGCAGCGTACAGCGATTTTTCCTAAAGCAAAAGCTTTTTCATCAATACACAGCTAATAATCTTAATGCACATTATACATGTTAACTCTTTTTCTTTTAAATATAGCTTCTATTTTTATATTATTTACAGCAGTTTTTCTAAATAAAACAGCATTTTATTAGTCACAGTCTTCTTATTATTTATTAATTACCACATAATGAGATCAGCAAAAAAAAATATAAAATGAGATACAAAATTGTAATTTATTGAATTATTAAAGCGGGTCTTGCTTTCGCGGGGCGTCCACGCTTCCTTTTTTGCCCAATAGGCACATTTTTAGCTTCTGCAGGTGGCGCCACGTACTTGAGTCGGAGAGAAACAGTGGGCGATACAAATGTTTAAAACAAGGACCTGAAAAAAAAATGTCGACGGAGCCCCGCTCCGCGGGGCACCTATTTCTGTCTGCAGGGTCTAAAGTAACCTAACACGAAGGAGATGACGGGAGCTAAGTTCGCTCGCTTTGCTCGCTCACTTCACCTCCCGTCATCCCCTTCGAACCTAACCTATCTGTGTCGGGGTGCCCTAAATTCCCGAACAAAGTCAAAATTTACGAACCTTTTGACAAATATCCAGTCTAGTGACGAAAAAGCGCGCGAAGCCGCGAACCTTTTTCAGTTAATTTGTTCTGCTTTTAGAAATAATGCAATGTGACAGGATTTTTTTGTTATAATAATCATCAAATTTGCCGAGCATGGCTTCTTGAAAATTAAGACAAATATGATGAACAGGTTTTGTTGTACTTACTGGTTAATATGCGACTGGGATAGTTATTTTGCTATGAAATATGGAAAATTTGCTGTGCAGTCAGTATTTATGCTATGTATGTAGTATTTTTGTACAAAACTAAATTTAACTGTATTGCATTATGAGGAAAATAGTAATGTCATATTGATGTATAATTTCGAATTATCTGCAGTTTGAGTTTTGTTAAACATTTAGTTTATTTGTAGTGAAGTAAGTTATTTGATGTAAAAAAGAATATAAATGATGAGTATGTATTGATAGGCGATTATTTATTTGATATGCAATTTATAATATCCCATTTACTTATTCGAGTACTGGAAAACCTGTACTATGACTCCAAAAATAAGGTTATATTTTAATCTACATCTATCCAGACAGATACCCAATTTATATTTGTCCAACCACCACAAAAATCCAACTCAAACATTTGATAAGTGAACTCACCATCAAAAACTACTTTATCGTTCTTTATCTGCGCCAACTTAACGGTGAAGTGCCCCCGCAATGCAAAGAGTTTCAAAAGGTTTAATTCCCATTAGAGAACTGTCGTTTATACAGTTATAGGGTAATGGAGTTACGTTCCTGGTTGCCGGTAAACGGGCTCTTGTAGTTCCGCCACCGAGTTTATGTCAACACAGATAGGGATTAAAACGAAAACATTATGAAGGAAAGTTTTTCTATTGTCCGCTCAAGTTGCTGAGTATAATTATTGTTGTAGAGTTCTTTGGTAATGGGTTTCGCTTTTTATTAGGTTTAGTACTTTCATTAATAGATTTATTTACCGGATACAGCGTGAGTTCAAATCAAATCAAAATTTCTGTATTCAATTAAGCCATTAAGCGGCACTTTTGAACGTCAAAAAATAATAATTGAAAAGTAACAATAATTGATTCTACCGTCCATTCGGAAATGTAGCTTGCTATGGAGAAGAATGGACAAGAAACTCCACACTTACTCTTTTAAAATAAAAAGTGTTTTACAAGTATTTGGTTATATCATTTCTTGTCGGAAAAAATACATATATGTAAAAACGATGTAAAAAAACGTGCACGTAAAAGCGTCTAGAGTAAAACAAACAATTAAAAAAATATCAATACGTAGGTAATTAAAAACAGGCCGAGGCAGCTAAGTTATGACCAATTCCAACTGACGGCGCCCGTTCACGAACGTGACACATAGATCGGCACCACTCAGATCAACCATCATGAAGGGAACCGAATGACCCAACACATATGCCACCATCAGAGAGATATTAGAGAGAGCATGACACAAAGAGTCGTGAACCCGTAGAGCTTATTTGTGAAAGCACTGCAGCACTGCAGGGTTCCTATCTGTTACGGATCAATCAGAATTTTGATCATATTGTAATACTACTGCTTAACAGTTAGTAGGTTTAAATTTCAACCCCTAAAGGTTTTTAGTACAACCACAAAGTACATAAGCGGCGGCGCGATAACATAGTTTATTCATACTATCCAAGTGCAATAAAATAAAACAAACAATTTATTTTTATTGAATACTTGAAGGATTTAGATAAATAATAGAGATTATTTAGTAATATTCGTATAATGCTTACAATTACATTACAGCGTTAATATATGATATCCATTAGCAGTCGGCACAAAGAAAAAAAGAGACAGAGGGCGCTATATGCGAACTAGAGAGGTGGCGCAGAACTCACTAAATAGAGTTGCGTTCAATATTACTAACAATACTTTTTAAACTAAGTATATAATTTATCTAGTAGTAGATTTACGCTTCGATCAACAATCTATCGAACACGTAATTATGACACGATATCTTGCGAAAATACTTCGTTTCAGACAGAAAACAGTCAATAACGTTTGAACGGCTAAACCGATTTTCACCAAACATAGCTAAGAACACTCTCGACAAAGTTCAAACAAAAAAATCTACATCAAAATCGGTTCATCCGTTTAGGCGCTATGATGCCACAGACAGACACACAGATACACAGCAACACACGTCAAACTCACACCTCTCTTTTTCCCTCGGGGGTGAATTAAATATCATGGGCTTAATTTAGAAAATCTCTGTGGTGTTTAAGCAACTGCTATGAAGATTCTAAAATCAAATTCTGTTCATGTTGTCTTTAAGTCAAGAGTGAATAGGTAACTTCTAGACAGGCGTGCCACATCATCGCTTACCATCAGGTGAGATAGAGGTCTAACACGAGTCTAAAGATAATAAAAAAAAAAGAAGAATATACGAGTAGCAATAGCTAATCGAGATTTTTGTAAACAAGGGTTAATATAACTTACATAAAATGTCCATCTTGACTTACTGGGAACCTTAGTAATATCTGATTTGATGAAAATTTTATGGATTTCCTCAGTTTGTTACAGGCGTTCTAGAAGAAAACTTTTTAATAGGCTTATTGTGAAGAGGGCTTCAAACGCAATTATATTTGACGAAGTCACTGCAGAGCTTATACTTAGGTGTTTGTTTATTGTTATGTACAAAAGGGGTTTAAGACGTTTATGTATTTACTTATAATAAAGTGTTGTTTGTCAGTTTATTACTAAAAGTCGCATTTTGTCTGGATAGTGCGTGAAAAGTCATTGCCATCTTACGAGAACTATTTTATCAGATGGGATTCTGAGACAACTGTGGGGAGTTGACAGGGGTAGACAGACAAGTGTACAAAATTTTTATTAAAATTACTGGTAATCTCAAAAGACTAATACCGTTTACATACATTGCCGAAAAGCACTCCAATTCCTAATAGCAAAGTGCTTAGGAAAAGCAATGTGGACGAAAATCACGATAACATCGAGACGAAAACTCATTGATGAAATATGCAAATAAGAACATTACACTCTATTAACTTCGAACTCTGGGACGCTAGTATAAATTCCTACAGTGAAATGAACACTTATAATGTAGGGTAATAACCTTTAGGCAATGCCAACGAAAATTCGTAAAAATTCTCTAGTAAATTTTTGAGTATTTTTTCCCTTCTTTTATTTAGTGCTCGACGATTCATGGCAGCAGTGAATTTCTGTGACACATTACTCTTGGTTCACAGACGATTTGTAATCTTTCTCTCGATATTTTTCCTGTAGTGCCCCAGTTTTTATTATTCAGAGGTTATTTAGTGCGGAAGAATGAATAAGTTTAGGGATGTTGTAGTTTTCTGTGATTTATTTTAGCTCGAATAGCTAGAATTTTATTCATCATAGGCCCATTTATTTCAAAATGAATCCTAGTTTTTTTTTTTTAAGAATCATATTCGCATAGCGTCGCCATAACAATTTTATTTTTAGAAAACTGCTCCTTCTCCTTGTTTTGGAATCCAAACCACCGACACGAAGTTATATCAAAATTGTGAAAGGAATATGTATTCTTAGAAAAGTATATCTCGTGGACGAGTTGGGAATATTCTGGTAAAACAAAGTAACCTTCTCGGGAGTTCCTCAGGGACGGGAGAAAAATGTACACATATCCATGTATTATTCACTGTAATCTTGTCTTAGCTTGGGCCGTGGTTTTGCTTGCAACGAAAATTATTTGATGGAAAAAAATAGGTAAGGTCAGAAAGGAAACGAAAGGACATAATATCCTGCTTTTAGAAAATCGTTAATCCCATTTAGATAGAAAATGCAGAAGAGTAATATGGTGACCAAATGAATAAAAGTATCTGGAAGTTAAACTTTTGTGAGATTCCCCTGAAGGTAGTCATGGGTAAGGAAACCACTGCCTCGTTTAGATAGTCGTAAAATAAGAGGCTATCCAAGCAAAACTAGTAAACTACCATTTGCGAAGTAATTTAAGCAGAATTCATATAAACTGTCGGAACAATCTAATTGTTATGGTAACGGCTGAGCGGGTTTCACGATTCATTGAACCATTCACTTGCTGACAGCGTTGGGTCAGGGAATTAAATAGACCTTCCATTCAATATAATGTAAAAATATCTAATATATTTAATTTATTGCAGATGGTTATATTAGCGATAATATCCTCTGCATTGCGAAATGATTCTGGTAATTATACACATTTTAAATAAATATTTCTTTGCCAGCCGCTAATGAAACAAAAATTAATTTAAAAAAATATGGAGGTATCTCATATCAAATTATAAATAGATATAAAAAGATTTCCAAAGTAACCAGATCCGTTATTCTAAAGACTGACCAACTCACAAAAATTTAAACTTAATCTTTCATTCATACGGAATACTGATAGCGTTTTTAGGGTTCCGTTTCACAAAAGGAAAAAATGAACCCTCATCATTCATCAGTCATTTCGTTGTCTGTTTGTCTGTCTGTCCGTGTTTCAAAAACTTTTTCTCTGGGACGCCTAGTGGTACCAAGTTGTTAATACCACATACTCAGACCTGCAACCCATTGAAGCTGTGAAGAAATTATTTTTCTAGATCAACACAATCGTCCCCCCGGTGGGTTCCCTCATTGTCGTGGCTGGGGGGCTCAGTAATCGTGGCTTGGTCACCCACGGTGAAGCGAAGAAGAAACCGAGGAGAGGCCGCTCGTCAGGGCTTTTGGCGATTAAGCCGACGACGTAGCGGCCAACTAGTAGGTTGCAGTGCCGCTTGGTAACAGTCGACACCGCAACTGAGGCTGGCCGCGATGTCTTATGGAGCGTCCCAGGTCCCATACGACGTCGCGGTTGAGGGTTGGAGGCCGCGGCGGGAGAGGAGTGCTGGTATTGCGGTGCGCCGCTCTTCCTACCTTCCGCGGCCTAGACGGGGTCGCCACCGTCTGATGGCGGACGTGGTAAGGCCGTAGGGGAAGATGAGTATCGGTATAGCGTTAGCCGCTCTCCCTATCCCCTGCGGCCGCAAAATGGTAGGTGGTGGGGCCATTGACCTTGACCCGTCACAGGGGACCAAGGGTGTCATACACGGGGTTGTCTGGCACCCTTGTGCTGATTTGGTCCCTGGGGTGGTCACGGCGTACAGTGTGTTCTGGTGCGCCGGTGGTGGGAGGAACTCCCCCTAGGAGGGTCCGGTGACGGACAGCCGCGGCGGGTTCGCGGTAAGTGCTAATGCATGCCCGTGTTCCCGCCATAAGCGGCACAGGAGGACACCGTGGTGTTTTAGTGGGTCAGAGTCCCACATAACTGCACTATCTCCCCGTGGTAGTGTAGTATGCATGAGCATATATCCAAAAAAAAAAAGATCAACGCAATCAAAGATATATCTGTTTATGACGCGTATTTACACTCTCAAGGAAATCAAAACCTACAGGGTACTTAAAAACTTAAGAAAGTATGGAATTCAGGTCACAATAGTATATTATGCAACTAGTGAATAAAGAATGGATTTAAAGCGAGGGCCATAGATGAATCACGAGCAAGTGAAAGGTTCTAACGACTGAATCAAGACCGTAGGGAGTGATTCATGATGATTGAATCACGAGCATAACGAGTGATTCAAGTGTTTGAATCATGAGCGACGCGAGTGATTCATGGCCCTCGATATAAATCCGTTTTATTCAAGAGTTGCATACTAAATTTTATACCATGACTACGAGAAAAAGAAAGATTTAAGCGAAAAGCACAAGGAATATTACGAGTAATACATAAATGGTTTACCTTCAAAATTTACAAAAAATGTGAATTCGTGACCCCTGAGCTAGGTAACAGCATCTGTGTTTCAGGGGCCAGTGACCACCTCCGTTACGTTACATAATTATAATTAATTAAACACCATTGAAATTAATATTACAATTACAATCCAAATAAGCATTCAATAAATATCCTAGACTTAGACAATCCTACACGCTTAACAAGACAGGGGTATTTTGTTTGAACAACAGGTTATTCATCAAGGCGATAGGAACGTGAAACGTGTGTGTGACAACCCTAAAGGGGCGACGCAGAATTATGAAGTGCGCTGTTTAAGGGTGAAAAAATCAAAATCATTATTAAAATCCTAAATATAAACAAACTCAAAATTAAAATCGAGTATTCTCTGCACAAGAAGTTTGTATCGAGTATTTTATGCGCAAGGAAGTTATAGCATTGAGACGGAGGTCCAATACATTGTTGTGTTCCAAATTCAAACACCAAAACAGTGAATAAAAAGTTAAAAGCTTTTTAGAGGGGGAGTGGTATAATAGTTATTTATGCTACAAGTGCGGAAGGTAGGCGAGCGAAGCGAGTGAGTGGATAAATCGACACGAGTCGGAAATCATCTTACGTACGTGTATCATACAACATTTTACTATGCATTGTGCGAGAAAATAAAAAAATATATCTAAACCAAGCAAGAAATTAATAAAATGGCGGGCTTATTCTAGCGCGCTCAGCATACCACAGATTAACTAATAGTTCCTCGGGCATATCTACTGCGCATGTTCAAATAGCTGTCACGTCGTAACGCAAAAAGGCACGAGCAAAATATACGTTCTGCCAAACATATTTAATGAATATTTAAAATTAATTTATGGATCAAAATCTAAATCCAGTGTAATTAAAAACGCCTTTAATGAAGTATTAGTTTTATTTTATTTTTTTTATGAATGATAATCTGTACTTAACTAATTTGTAAAACTTTTCTCAAATAATAAAAACTCTATGTGTGGGGCTGACGTTGGAGTTAAAAATTAAAAAAATACAGAAAAGTAAAAAGCACTAGTTAAAAAAAGTGACACTTTCCGCACAGTTTGGCTGCTTGGACAACGCTCTTTTCGAGGACATGCATTGTAAAGATTATTTACCTACTTATTTGTAGTTGGTAAACTGACCGCGACAACAGTTTACCAACGACAAAGTTAATTTTGTCCCTCAATTCAGTTTATCTTTTCTTTTCAGCAATGTTTGGTGCTTTCATTGTTTATGAACTTCAGTAATGTTACCTAATTATTTTAGTGAATGTAGCTGTTTCTACGGAACCCTTGGTGCGCGAGTCTGACTTGCACTTGGCCGATTTTTTGGTGCATATGGTTGCTGACAGCAATAAGTTTGGGTATTTGCAGGTCAGCATATTCAATCGATCTGACGTGTTATATAAAAAACGCAAATATATTGAATTTATTTTATACATTATCGCAATCCTTTGTAGATTTAATTGAAGTTCATGAGGAAATACAGATAGCATTGAATTATAATGAACCAAACATTCAAAAGGTCATAAAAACAAGCCCGATATCCTAATCAAAATACTAGATGCACACATCAACAACAACCGGGTTGCGAGCAAAATGAATGTGATATTTTGAACGTATTGTTTTTAAATTTAGCATTTCCATTGTTACATTTTATCGTTTGTAAAAATATTGACCACTGGCAAACGCAGTTGGGCGATTCGAAAGTTGTGAAATTCGATTTGCACCTATGTCATGTTATTTTTAGTATATCCTAATGTAGAGATCATAGTGCTAGCGATAATATCCATACTAATATTTAAAATGCGTAAGCAACAGTGTTACAGACTGAAATGTTTTAATGGAATATAGTACACAGGTGGACCATATCCTGAATTAGGACATTTATGTAGACGAAGCCGTGGGCATAAGCTAGTATAAAATATATCATACCACTTACTTGTTAACAACGGCATGACATAAAATAATACATTTGAGTTTATCAAAGGGGCTTACTTTCGGGTGAGGGGGACGCCTCGGCCCGCCGACGAAACGTTGAAATTTTGACAAATTACACTTGAGGATTACTCCGGGGGAATATGAAGAAAACCACGCATTCCCACAAATTACTGACTTGTGACAAATGCTCCCGCAGATGACCTGCAATTTATTCGGCTCGCTGAGAAATCTAGCTAATGTTGGGGCCGGGATGTAATATTATTGCAGTAGGCAGTAATGAAGAACACGGCATCTGAAATAAAGATGAGTAAAATATTTTAGCTCGGTTGATGAAGCCACGGGATCACCTCCTATTACACCTATGTAAATGTAAAAAATAACCATTAGATTAGTGCCACAACTAGTGAAATTGCTGTATAACGAATGTAAAATGTACACAAGTTATGTTTTATCTGTTCTGGCGTGATTGAGTAACAAACACATACATCCGATTCAGCAACCGTTCTCCTAAGACTTGTTCGTCGACAGGATGATTCATTTATTTCCTTTTCACCAGCAGAGTATTTCAACTATGCACATTTCGCCGATAGAACCTTGCAATTATATCTCTTTCGACGACAGGCCTTTCCAGCTACATAATGTTCTACCGATATGACGATAAACATATAACTCTTTTAACTATAGACTTTTCTATCTACGGAGAATTCACCTTCAATCTTAGAATATTTCCAAACTTTCGCAATTCTAGTATTATTATTGTAAGCTTTGATTTGCAAAATTAAAATAATTTTTAAATAATAAAAACATAAAATTAAAGAGGTGACTTAAAATATTCGTATGTCATAAAACATTATTATCCACAATGCTCACAAAACTGCTTTCCTATATAAACTTACAGTATAATAAACGAAAAAAGAGCGTTGTGGTAAATGTCTAGTAAGGCCGAAATTTACTATCTTTTTAATAAATAATGGAGGCGTTTGAAATAATCATGAAGAAATGAACTCCTATTCGCATTGCGTTTGCTACTACACGAGAAATTGGCCTTATAGCCGAATTTTGTTAGCAGTTATTAACGTAATTTGTTACATAAAAGAAAATTTCTTGTCTATTTGTAGCCATCAGCCATATAGTTTACCTGGCGTGTTTAAGGGGGTTTAACTTATTATATGGTGACTATATAATCTCTATAAGGTTTTAGGCCTTGTAATATATGTCCTAACCCACTCTTACAAGCACTAATATGGCCTTTATAAAACACTTGCTTCTGCCAGCGGCCCGCGTGAAACTCGAAAATTAGCCCGAGAATTACCTTAATTACCGAACATATTCCCGGAATAAAAAGGATTCTATGTGTATGTGTATCTATTACTGCCTATAATCTATCTCTGTGCCAACTCCATCCAGATCAGTCCAGCCGTTTGAGCGTGAAGAAGTTACAAACATACAAACACACACTCACAAACTTTCGCCTTTATAATATTAGTGTGAATTTTTTTGGGGCAATTCGCTATAAAAATATTTAGGAATACTATTTGTATTTCACCAGTTGGTGTTTTGCTTCTGCTCAGCCATTTGAGTAATACATGCATAATGATTAGATGAAAGATCTAGATTGTACCAGGGGCACATACTTGATTTATTAGGTTTACACATTTTCAGCGATACTACCGGTACTTAATTATGTAGATACCTTTAGGCATGAATTGATGTGGTTTACTGGGAACTTTACCTAAACCAATTAGGTTGTGTGTACCTTAGTAAAGGAATTTTCCACATTATGATATTGTAAACATGCTTGTGTAATTTAGATTATATTAATGGTTGCCTGAATAAACTTTAGGAATAGATGTCGAATACGTGGAACTCGGTCGCTACTTCAAACCTTTCAGTCCCATCGGACATCTATTCTGCGAGTTGAATAATTGAAATTAATTATAATTTGACATGAACTTTGATTACTGACTATTCATACCTTTCAGTAGTACCAGTATACTGAGGCCTGGCATTTGGAAAGGCTTTTATCGACCAATAGACCGCAATTGGCTAATAACATCATTATCACTCTCTGTTCATGGCAACACCAAGTATTAATTTTTCTTGTTTCATCTATGATAATTTGTGATCTGTTGTAAAGAACTGTCATAGTTCCTTCCTCTTCCGTGTGGCTAAAAACCAACACGTATTCATGCAAGTTATAGTTAATACTTATACAATAAATAAAAGTAAACTATACAAAATTATACTTAAACTAACTACTTATGCTATATACAAAAGAAAGGTACACTTAGGCGTCGAAGTACTCCTCCACATCGCTGTCATCCGGGAACGTGCCCAGAAGACAGGCAGCATTGCCACGTTGAATGGCAATGCTGATTCTCTACGCAAAGAAAGATCCAGCCCTCTGGTCACGCATAGTGTCGATCAGTTGGCGAGAGATCTCCTTAAAAAGGAGACGTGCACTCGGGCCCCATGACCCAAGCGTTACGACCCCAAACGGCTCAAAACTGTAATTACCAATTAGGTTACAGTATTTGCGCCGCTTGAGAGCCTCAGCAGCCGCAGCAGCAGCGCCCGCACAGCCCCCCAAACTAGGAACATGAGATGGCGCAAGGGTGTCGACACAGGTTGTGTCCCACACCAGAGGCCTACCCACCTTCCACGGCACCAACGTCATGCCATCTGGTCTCTTCCCATCGTGACGTACCAAGCCATTAGGTTCTAATACAGCTGGTACGCTGGCGGTGATAAGGGCTCGACGAATAATGTCATTGATGCTGGCGTGCCGTGCTATGCATCCTGTGCTCTTGCAACAAGATAGGCCATGGTGCCCAAGGCTGCCGACAGCTTCACCACATTGGCACCGATGTGGAGCAACACAAGGAATATAAAATAATTAATAAAACAAGCAAATTGTTTAAATTTACCAGCCCACATCATTTACAGTCAACAAACAAAGAAAATAAAAATCTAAAACCATATTAAGCTTTTAACACTCTCTTGCCTAAATCCCAATTAATTTAAAGATAATGATAATGATGAATTTATTTATGTTTCCATTTATATGTGCATACATGAATATGCACATATAAATGGAAACATAATTTTAACGGAACAACATGTTTTGCCTCACTCTGCGTACAAAATGAAAATAATATGGTATTAAAGTTGTCAAAAAATAAAAGGCCCTTTTTCCAGCTATAACAATACTTATTAATAATTAAACTTGATGCTTGCGAATGATACTCGTTGTCATAGTGTATCGGTAACATAGTATTTAATTAGGATTATGAATTTGATTTTTCAATTCCTTACGTAGAAAGTTATCGTGGCATGTTTACTAGAATATCATTGGCGGCATGTAAAATGAGAAAAGTCAACGGAACGTTCTTAGATTGTGACAACTTTAAATAAAAAACCGGCCAAATGTGAGTCGGACTCGCGCACGAAGGGTTCCGTACCATTATCGTATGAAACGGCAAAAAAATCACGTTTGTTGTTTGGGAGCCCCACTTAAATATTTATATTATTCTGTTTTTAGTATTTGTTGTTATAGCGGCAACGAAAATACATCATCTGTGAAAATTTCAACTGTCTAGCTATCATGGTTCATGAGATACAGCCTGGTGACAGACAGACAGACAGACAGACGGACCGCGAAGTCTTAGTAATAGGGTCCCGTTTTTACCCTTTGGGTACGGAACCCTAAAAACATGAAAATAAATTGGCAAAACATGTCTTATTTTTCCATAGTTCTATAAAGTCGTCATCTGAATTGTCATGCATCGTTTCCTTTCGGTTTTTTCTACTCATACAGAAAGCCACATTCCCGCCTTACGATATTTTTCTCTTTTCTCCGCATCACATACCCTTACCACGACAAACCATTTTTTTTTAAATTACCGTTTGGCCCGGGTTTGACCACTATCTCACCTGATGGTAAGCGATGAATGATGTGGTCGAGGATGAAGTTCGCTTGCCAAGAAGTAACCCATTCACTCTTGACATAAAGAAGGTTGTAGCTATCAAGAAACACTGTTGGCTAATCTTATTTTCGTATCGATTAACTCAAATTTTGTCTCAACTTTTGGCTGATGACAATGATAATAAAACAATTATTATAATTCCAATGAAAACCTCATCCACTCTACAAGCGCAAACTGTGAAACATGAAATAATATTACAGATTAAACTCGTGCATGAATATGCATTCTAAAAATAAACGGTGTTGTTTATATAACGTTATTCGATATTTAATTTTATATCAGCACTGTTTGGTTTCGCTGCTAGATTAAATTCTGCTATAATTATTATATTATCATTCCGATGCATAACGAGTAGCTATATTTTATTTGTTTTACAATTTTATTGGTTTTCGTGCTTGCTGGATAAGAGATGAGCGTGCTGGCTTCCTTTCGCGTTAAATCTGGTATTACTAAGCTAAGAAATCTCTGGTTTTATAGCGCAAACAAAGAGCTTTTACAGCCATTTTAGATTTTTCTGAGATCTTGCGATCTTCGGGTACTGTATTTTGAGCTATAAATTCTTCATCCTCCTTCAGTAACTGAAGGATCGTATCTACCTAAAAGATGTTTTGAGTGATAAGACAGTAGTATATTTCTATATAAACCTACCAAGCTATATAAGTACAAACCTACAACTTATTTGTGCCTACCAAGAGATTAAAAAAAATATTTGTTTAAGGCGCATTATTGTCGACGCTACATTGCAGGGATATTTAACCATTATATTTCTCTGTAATATTATATTATAAGACGAAAAGAAGTACCTAAATAATAGAGCTCAAACAATCTTTTGACATCAATATTGCACTAAAGCTCTAATTAGTGTTAGCCAGCTGCCTCTCTCAAAGTAAATTCCTCAACGAAATCTCTACAGTCCAATATCAACTGTGACTTCAAAACGACGACTTGTCAATGCGCGTTATGAAAAGAAGGTTTACTGCATTATCATCTAAAAAGGAGCGCAACCATTACATATCCCCGAAAGGAGATAAATATTTTATGTCATAATTCATCTGGGCTATAAAAAAGGGTGAGCGCAGACGGGCTCGCAGTTATGAAATGATTTTGTTTCGCCCGTCGGGAATAACTCGGTATCTACAGTATGTACATGGGAATGTCGATCTTTCCTTTAATCTAGGAAATAAAAATATTCCCCAGCTTCGTACGAAAGTCGTGATTTGAACACCGACGTATTTCCTTCGTGCTAACGGATGTTTTATAAGGTTTTCGTTTTATGTGTTTCGCTTTGCTACTTTTTGTCTGCAATGCAGAACCGTCGCTTTGTTTTAAAGAAAATAGTAAACGATTTTCGGGTAATTTAATTTTGCTGAGGTTAATTTGCATGCACAGTGAATTACTGACTTTAAAGTTTGTTGCATAATCTTAATAAAATAAAGTTTTGTGGCAATTTCTTTAGCTGGACAGCTTAATTTTGCCTTATTTTAGGCTAAACACGAAGTTAAATACGGGCAGGAACATAAATACTTAGAACACAAAGCTAAATAAGTATATCCAATGTACCACTGTAAGTTATAAAGCGATTCAAAGCTTTGCCGACGCAGTAGTCTAAACCCATTATCAAAACTTCCGTACGTGTCCCGTACTTGAACTCACGAGAGTAAACAAAAGACGTCTTTAGACGTAAACAAAGACGCTCATAACAAGAGTAATTTTATGAATTTTCCATTAATTCAATAGTATAATTGGAAAAGTTTGACCGCAAAACGAGGGGTGGTCACAGGAAGAACTATAAAATTGCAGTTAACGGAAGCCGAACGACTTCTCAATACCATTATTCTGAAATACGATCTAATTGAGTGGCCTGGCCTGCCCTTCGGAGACAATAATGGGACTAGGTCCCCGAACTAAATTGCCTCGTGGTGATTGCTAATTTACTTATTACAAACGATCTTGTCTTTAATTAACCGTTCATTCGACGGAAGTTAAAGTAAGTATTGGACTTTATTGTGCAAAGTGGAAAATGAAAAGTAGCTACTTTATTGGAGGATGAAACAAAATGGCGATATTATTGCGAGTTCGCTTTACGATAGGAAAATGATGGAGGTATAATTTAAATACTTATATTCGTACAGGGAAACATACCAAAAACTTTTTTTTTTTAATTTTTATTTTTATTTTTCTGTAGGCTCGCGTTTGACCACTATCTCGCCTGATGGTAAGCGATGATGTGGTCTACGGTGAAGCATGCTTGCCTAGAAGTAACCTATTCACTCTTGACTTAAAGACCCCAAGGTTGTAGCTATTAGGAAACAAAGACTCCGGCAGGGAATTCCACTCCTTAGCTGTGCGTAGAATGAAAGTATTCGCAAAACGCTTTGTACGTGTAGGTGGGATGTCCACCTTGTACCGATGGCGCATTGCCGTACGTCTAGTTGTCCGGTGATGGAAAGGGCTAGGCGGAATCAAATTGTGCAGTTCCATCGCACACTCCCCGAAATATAACCGATAAAAAACCGAAAGACTGGCCACTTGGCGTCGATGTTCAAGGCTCTGGAGCTTTGAGGCGACCAGTGCATCGTTGCCGATAAGCCTCTTGGCCCGTTTGTCAATCGACTCAAGTGCATCAATTTGATATTTGGCAGATCCATCCTAGAGGTGAGAGCACTTAAAAACTTACATAATATAACGATAATGATGAAGATGGAGGCTTCTTTCTTCAGAGGAACCAGCTAAAATAGACTAAAGCGCATTCAATATCAAAATTATTGATCCAGCTGAAATATCGTCTAATTAAAACTGCCCGAAGCTACTTACACTAACTTAAAACTTATACTTTGGCAACAAAGAAGACTCAATGTACCTATAGGTATCTACATTCATCTGAGAGACGACTTTCACTAAACATTGCTTAAGCAGCGGTCCATTTAAAGTTATTACTATACAAAGAGCATGCGTAAGAAGAACATTAAAGAAATGGAGACGCAAATATAAAGGACTATTTGTTTTTATTAAAATAAAATTGTGCCACTAGACTTCTTTGTCTCTTTGAAGCTTTCGTAATTAATATGAACCTTAAAGGTAATTTGTAATGTCTACTTAAATGTGAGAGCTCTTTTTAAATATTTTATACTAAAATTAGATTTGAAATAAGATGCTTGGGCGTTTTAATTATATTTTAATGATGGATTCGTTTTAATTTCTAATCTATTTATATAAAACAAAGTCGGGTTAGTAAGACTTTTTATAACTCAAGAACGGCTGTACAGATTTTCATGATCTTTGATTTGTCTCCGCTCCAAATTGCAGAATAAATATCAAAACCGCGGAAAAACTAAAGAAAAAATAAAAAATCATTTATACAATTCCATAGGTCACAGAATGGGCGGGAAAAATCGCGCGAATGAATATCGCATTGCGTGCTAAGCCTTAGAGCATGCGCGGTTAATGCGGTGATGTACTGGGTTTTGGCGCCATTTATACAGGTATTTTGCACTGAATTTCAAGAGTTTTTTAAATTCTTGCTTAAAAATGTCTGATATGATGCTGAGATAGGAGCCTTTTTGGTCTCGCACGGGGTTTTTTATTTTGACTATTGTGTAATTTTTATGCTTATTTCTCGTGTCTCCTGTGCGGGTCACAAATAAATATTTTTCTTTCTTTTATATCAGTGAGTGTGAAGAAAATTTGACTACATCCGATATTTTAGATGCGGCGAAGGAAATTACTCATAATCTTTTACCAGTAAAGTCGAGAAAATTATATGATAAATGTTATTACGACTTTATGGCTTGGAAAATGCAAAAAAGTTATTTAGTAGGCTGAATCCCAATGAATGAGTGTATAAAACTGCACATAACTAGGTATTAAAACATTCGTGTGAATACTATTATTATGCTCTGCTGACTGCTGAAATAAAACATCTCGCGTGTTCTGTTCTGTCAGTAGATACACTTAGAATGATGTAGGCATTGGTATCGGTATTCTGTAATTGTTCGTAAAACTAAGCTGGAGTTGGTTTGCGGCTGCACGGACCGCAGCACTGCCTTTGTTTTGTTTGCAAATGTTGAGTGTTAGTTCTAATGGATGAATCGACCGTTCGACAACGTTTTTTGTCAAACGGATTCACACTGTTGTTTTATCTGTTAATTTATAAATCTGTCTATCGATGCCTAGATTAACTTTGAAGGTTATCTAGAAATGAAATAAGTTATTGATATTCATGCCATAGAGTGGTAAACAAACAGGTGGCCCGACTGATTCATAGGTAAACGGCGCCTATGCACATCAGCAATTTCAAGGATATCTCAGGTGATATGACTATAGTTTTTGAAGAGGACCGCTTATTTTTTTTCAAAACCTATATATTTATGCTATTAATTTAAACAGGAAATCCTTACTAAATAGGGAAAAAAATAGCAAGGTCGGTATAAATTTTGTATTTTTTCCTGTCTACGACTTGATTTTTCCTCCTCTTTATAAAATAAGGCTCCCAAAGTTTATGTCTTTAATATCGATTTAATTAAGATAAACAACGCACCCTTCCCAATAAAGAAGACGTCTCTGCATCTGCAGTTTTTGTAATAAATCGCTCTTAACGGTTCAATTTAATGGAAGCTCGACAGGATTCTCTTCGCAGTAAATCTGTGTCGGCGAGGCTCGGAGACCGCACCGGGTCTTTTGTCACTTGTCCACAAGCGTCTTCTACTCTATCGCCTCACTGAGGACAGGGAATTCAGTAGTACAGTTTAAGATGTTGGTAAGATTTCTGAAAGAAAGATAAAGTTTGATAAGAGATTAAGTGTGTGTTGAAATTGTCTTGATAGCAGACCATAAATAAAATTAAAAAATCTTTCAGATAAAAGAAAGTCAGAAAGTCAGAAAGTATACAAAAGTACTAGCAAAAATCGATTATCTTAGATAACCAAGGCTTGAAAAAGGTTACTTATCATAAGTTCGAAAAATATTTGATCGAATTTCATTTCACCTAAAACTTTTCAACTATTACCGTTTCGTTTTTTTTACTTCATCGAAGTCACGTCTGCCACTGTCTCAGTTGACCTATTATCAATTCGATTTGTTTCGTTACTCCGACGTTTCATTTGGTCGAAAAACTTTTAACCGAAGTTACACTTAGCCGAAATAACATTTGTACGAAGTATGTATTTTTATACATATATCAAAATACTAAGTGAGAGAGAAACAGTGGGCGTATAAAAATGTCTAAAAAAGAGACAAAAAAAAAAATCGACCAAGCCTGACGGGGCTCCTATTTCTGTCTGCAGGGTCTAAATTTTCGAGCTCGCTTCGCTCGCTCTTGGACTAATTCTTTGAAATAATTTATTAATAAAAATGTCTAATGCATGACAGCTATTAATAAATCATTTGCATGAAAATTCAAAATAAATACGTAAACACAGACAAGACTGAAAAATAATTTATTAATAAAAATTCAAAGAAATACGTAAACACAGACAAGATTGCGAAGTTGGTTTTGCAGCGATTCGTTTCTGTCACCAGATTTTGTAGCACATTATATTGACTTTTTATGACACTATTTCAATTTAAATTGAAAATGCTACCAAGTAACCGGCTATATATTTGTGACCAAATAATATTACGTAAAATGTTGATTCGGTGTGGTGAAAATATGGCAAATGAAAAAAGTTCAAAAGAGGCTTCGGCCAAAAGCAAAAAGTTATTCTGTAAATCGGCGAAATGTAGTTCGGTAAAATAATATATATGCCACATGATACTTCGATGATCTGAAAATATGTCTAATAATGCATTGGAAAATGCTGCAGCCAAAAAAGTTGTCGGTCAATAGTTTTCGGTAAAATGAAATTCGAACAAAAATTCGGAATTGTGATCGGTTCCCCTAGAAAAAAGACGAAGTCTAGAGGATCAGTATTGAACTTGCATTTCTGCGGTTCTACAATCCATGCAATCTTAATCTTCCATCCCAAAGTTTCCTGCATTCGGTTTCAAGCGCTACCGATTTACATAGTATTGGAACACTTAGACTTCTCGTTCCAACTGTGAGCATAAAAACAAGTTTCTGCCAAACTTAGACTACTGTTACCGAATGCTTTATGGAAAGACAATGCGCCGTACAAAATGTTCGTTAATCACTGTGAATAGCGATCGAAGTTCCTTTAATACAGCATGGACTGGATTTAGTACGAATTTATTGTTTATTCAAATCTCTAAGCTCTTAAATCCATTATTGCCTAATAGTAGAGCCTTTGAAAAATTAAGACAATTAGGATTAAGTTTTAAGTGAAAAGTGGTTTTATTTCTTGGAAAATGTTTCGTTTTGAAGAATATTTTACTTAATTTCTTGTACGTATTAAAATGGAATGGTTTTTATGGTATTTGTAGCGGCACCGACGCTGCCACTTATAAACTAATGACATGACGTCACACAAATCCTGCATCGCGCAAGCAAAGTTTTCGGCGCGATTTGAACACATAGAACAGTCCGACAATAACCGTTGCCCGGACCAGACAGGTCGGAGGATGCTCCCTTTTCTATGGATGTTTGTGGGACTTTACACCCTGTTCCATCTACTCCCAAATATTCATGGTATTCATCAATGGTTTTCATGAATATAAATGTGGATTGATGGAGATGGAGGGGACGGCCAAATAAAAGATGGATGGAGTGATATGAAAGAAAAGTCAGCGGTACAGTGACGGGAGACAGGGCGGTATGGAGGAAAAACCTGATCCGCTGACCCCAAGTAACATGGGACAAGGGCAGGAAGAAACCAAAGGATGTTGTGTGGTGAAAAGTCATATGGTGGAAAAGGATTTGATTATTGAGATAGCGGCAAATACAAACAGGGACCATACCATGTCGTGTCAAACATATCATAATCTGCTGTGGACACTCTGCTGTGGACACTCAGTCGTACTGTACGCGCCGGTCGATTAAATAGATCGTCAACCTTTTTTACATTTCTCTTAAGTATTTATCATTCTTTACATTCAGTGTTTTAACTATGAAAACGTGTGCATTGTGTAACGTGCGGTTCAACGATGGCGTTCAGTGTGGGAGCTGCAAGAAGTACTTAGATTTCGGATGTGCAAACATAACTGAAGCTGGATGGAGAAAGCTGGGTGCTGCTAGAATGGCACAGTGGAAATGCTCAGCTTGCAGAATATCTTCTCCAGTTGTACCCACTTCTCAAGCAACTGATCAAGCGACTGATCAAGCGTCTCTTGAAACCATCCTGAGTGAAATTCGGGACATGAAGCGTCAGTTACTTAATTTAACGACACTTAGTGATGACATTAAGGTGATTAAGGATGAGCTATCTGAGCTGAAGTCGACATGTCAAGGTACCAGTGGCAAACTCGTTGAATTTGATGCAAGGATTGCTGAGGTTGAAACTAAATTGTCTGAACTTGAGAAGATGCAGGTGACTATCAAGGACTTGCAGACGGATATATCTAAGGTGAAGTTCGAACTCTCATCAAATGATCAGCGGTCCCGATTAAATAATGTCGAAATCAAGGGAGTTCCTACACGGAAAGATGAGAATTTATTTACGATTATTGAAGCCATTGGTCGTAAAGTAAACTATAGCTGCCCCAAAACACTGATCAACTACGTTTCGAGAGTGCCCATCTACAACTCCAACGAGAAACTTATTATAGTAAGTTTCCTGAATAGATATGTCAAGGAAGATTTTATAGCGGCAGCGCGAGCTGAAAAGAACCTATCCACCTCTGATATCGGGTTCCAAGGCACTTCTCAGCGTGTGTTTGTCAATGACCACCTAAGTGTAGAATATAAGAAGTTGCTGAGTAAAGTTAAAACCATCGCCAAGGATAAGAATTATGAGTTCATTTGGGTGAAACACGGAAAAATACACGTTCTCAAAAACACTAACTCCAAAGTTCTCATAGTGAGAAAGGAATCTGATTTAAACAAAATAGCTTAATATGCCACCTATACTGTGTAAAGTCTTCTATGCTTTATCGCTTTATTATATTTCATGATGTTTTGCTTAGTTGTTACAAATTGTTTAGCACCTCTGCCGCACTAATGTGCCAGTCACCTTTCTTTTGTTCTGTTAAAAGAATCCTTTGTGTTTTTTATCGCGCTGTTCAACTTAAAGTGTTAGTGCATGATAATATACCTTGCTCGCTCGCACTTGCACGCGCCACTCATTACTGCTTGCCTGCTCACACAGTTGTCTACCGCTCACCGTCAAATAATTGTCGCAGTCCAATATTAATAGTTGCCGTTTGCTTACTTCAAGTATATTTATTTTCCAACCACCCTAATTTAGATATTATTTTTATATTTTATTTGTTAATGTGGTCTATTTTACAGATCCATAAACTGACGTTGATTTTCTTAGTGTGATGGCTACTAACGTTAATATTAATTCATCTGGCTTAAATATATTTTATCAGAACGTTCGTGGTCTACGAACTAAAACCGATACTTTTTATCGTCAAATGGTAACCAGCTCATTTGATGTTATTGTTCTCACTGAGACTTGGTTATTGGATGGTATTTTGGATTCGGAATTTTTTGATGAGAGATATATCGTGTGGCGTCGGGATCGGGATTACGCTCTGACTGGACAATCACGTGGTGGAGGAGTTCTAATAGCTGCTCGTCGTGAATTATCAGTTACTTGTCAACAAAATTTTCATTCTACAGCTGAAGACCTCTGGATAACCATACACTTGAAAAATTCGAATACGCGTAACTATTTCAACTTACATCTCTGTGGGATTTATTTATGTAAGCAAAATCTTGGTCTTACCTTTTCTTCACAGTTGGCGAATTTTCTTTCGACATTAAATCGGTCTGTGATTGGTAATGGTTCTGATAAGTTTCTTATCGTAGGTGATTTCAATATGAGCGGAATAAGCTGGGTCTCATCTGGCAATATGTCATATGTTCCAGTGAATCTTAAGAGTAGTGATGAAGTGCTACTTGGAGACGAGTTATGTACTCTTGATTTAGGTCAATATAATGGCGTGACTAACAGATACGGTAAAATACTTGACTTAGTCCTCTCGAACCAGGCAGTCAACGTGACTGAAAGTTTAAGCCCACTAGTACCAATCGATGATTATCACCCAGCATTATTAATTTCAATGGATCTTGTTGAAACACTTCCGCTTGAGTGTGCGTCACGTATAAAATTTTTATATGACAAGGGTGATTACGAATCTATTAATCGTGACATTTGTAGTACTGACTGGGAAAGTGAGTTCGCAGTAAGGTCAGTTGACGATTCTGTGATTTTTTTCAATAACGTTATCTATAATCTTCAATCGAACTATATTCCTCAGAAACTTTGTCGTAATAAATCATATCCGACCTGGTACAGTTCCTCATTGATAAAAACAATAAAGGAGAAATTTAAATACTTTAAAAAACTTAAAACCTATGGCAATAAAGCTGATGAACTGACATTTAAACTTCTTCGTGACAGGGTAAAAATACTAGAAAGTCAGTGTTACGCAAATTATTTGAAACTTACGGAAACTTCTATTATAAATAACCCGAAACAATTTTGGACTTTTGTCAAAAAACGCCATAACATAAATGCAATCCCGAGCACGTTCAACTTTAACAATGAAACACTGCGTACCGGGGAATCCATATGTGAGGCATTTTCAACTTATTTTCACTCCACATTTTTAGATCCCAACCTTAGTCATGGTAGTAGTTCTAATTCCTCTTCCTCTTCTATTACTGAATCCTCAAACCTGTCGTCCGATATAAGTCGTATCACGGTGAACACTGATGACATAGCCAACTTGCTTCGTAAATTAGACACATCGAAAGCGCCAGGCCCGGATAATATTTCATCCCAGCTTCTCGTACGCTGCGCTGCATCTATTGCAGTTCCTATTTCAATTCTATTTAAAAAATCTTTAGATGCTTGTGTAGTCCCCAACCTTTGGAAATCTGCATTCATAACGCCTGTACATAAGAAAGGAGTCAAAACTGACATTACTAATTACAGACCGATATCCAAATTGTGTATTATCGCTAAGGTTTTCGAAAGGATTATTTATAACCAGGTCTATTCTGCTCTGGAACAATCGTTTAGTCCCTTCCAACACGGCTTTCTTAAAGGTAGATCCACTGTCACCAATCTTATTCTGCTTAATAACTACATCACTGACGCAATGGACCACGGTAAGCAGGTCGATGTTGTCTACACTGACTATAGTAAGTGTTTCGACCGAATCGATCACGTCATCCTATTACAGAAGCTGGAGGGCATCGGTATACGCGGGGACTTACTCAGATGGTTTTCCTCCTATATAGAAAACAGGTCGCAAGCTGTGGTACTGAATAATTACATATCTAGCTGGGTTTTAGTCCCCAGCGGAGTCCCCCAAGGCTCGTTGCTCGGTCCGTTATTATTTATTATCTATGTAAACGACATCGATTCCTGTCTGGCCTCATCCAAATTGCTGTGCTTCGCCGACGATATGAAGATTTATGCTACCATATCCTCGACTGCAGATATGATTGCACTTCAAACTGACTTACAGTGTCTTGAAGCTTACTGCCAAAAAAGCAAGCTTGATCTCAATCCCAAAAAATGCTCAGTTGTAACGTATTCTCGTGGACGGTCAGTCCTAGCCACAACATATACTCTTAGTGGGCATATATTACCTAGATGTAGTAATATTCGTGACCTGGGGGTTCATCACGATGCCAAACTCATTTTTGATAAGCATGTGGATACCATAGTCGCTAAGGCCTCGAGGTCCCTCGGTTTCATAATGCGACTATCCAAGTGCTTCACACAAGCTAAAACGCTCAAAATTTTATACTGTACTTTTGTCAGAAGCCACTTGGAGTACGCATCTGAAATATGGAATCCAGTTTATCATAAATATATTGACCGTATCGAACGAATACAAAAAAGATTTATAAAATTTTTATGCTTTCATCAACGGGTACCGTATCAGTCCGGTAACTATCTCAGTCTCTGTAAAAAATATCATCTCTTACCATTGATCAATCGTCGTGAGATCTCCGACTGTATATTTTTGTTAAAAACGGTTCAAGGTGACATAAATTGTTCGGATATTTTATCAACTTTCTACTTCAACGTTCCAAGCAAGTCCAAACGGTTCAATCCACCATTACGGGTGCCATCTGCAACTACTAATTACAGACAAAATTCGTACGTTGTGCGTGTGAGTAGGTACTTTAATGAGGTGTGCAAACGGTTCGACCTTGATATTTTTGAAACAAGTGTGACCTCGGCAAAACAGTGTTTATCTAAGGAGTTTTTTAAGGCTTAGATTCTATAGATTTTGTTTTTTATTTTTTAAATCGAATTTTTAACAACTTTGTTCACATAGTTAATAACCTGTAGCTATTATATTAATTTTGAAACATCTTAAGTGATGATCTACTGTTTTTTAATCTTCTCATTTTATTTTGTTTTTTAATTTGGCTTATTTGGCAGTGTGTATATTTTGTCTCCACAGTACATTTATACCAGACAAGCTCTAGACGTGAAGATTTGTAATTGGCTGTCAGATTGTCTTACTGTTATTTATCACTGTTGTATTTAGCTGTAAGTCTTCCATAGTCTTTAAATAAATAAATAAATAAATAAATAAATAAATAATCCCGCTGTGAAAAAAGGATAGTTTTATTTGTCTTATATAGCTTTCTCTCTCTCTCACAGTGAAACCATGGTAGTTTCGACACACCATGATAAGGTCCCAGATATATGAAATAACTAAACAAGATGAATACAAGCATTAATCAATTATCAATCATTTCATCAATTAGCATATAATGGGCGCACGGTTGGCGCAGTGGTTGAGCAATTGACTGCTGCGCTGCGTGTCGCGGGTTCGATTCCCGCACGGAACAAATATTTGTATGACCTACAAATAGTTGTGCCGGCTCTGGGTGTTTGTGTATGTGAGTTTATATGTTTGTAAACGCACCCACGATACAGGAAGAAACGCCTAGTGAAAAAAAAAAAAAACTATAGAAAAGTAGTTTTTGTACATCGAAAATATATCCAAAAATAATAGCCAAGTTGTTAAAGGATAACCAACAGAATCAATTGCCAGCATTCTTGTCTGTTTAGTTGTGCACGCATCACGTAAAATTTAGATACATTTTACACATAAAAACTGTGCGTACCTAACTTGAAATACTACTGAGTTTTTGTTTCATCGCAATCCGTTCACTCTATCAAAACATATATGAATTTAAAATGTTCAAGAAGTAAAATATCACAACACACGCAATTCACATACTTGGACAGTTGAACTCCTTATTCGATAGATGGCGTTGTGCATTTGCCGTCATTTTTTGAATGGCGGTGTTAAGATTCTCCGCAGAAGAATGACCCTAGAAAAAAAATGGTAGGTAGGTAGGGTGGGATATATTAGGCAGTTGACGGGAGCGAAGCCGCGGGCACAACAAGTAACAACTTTTTTTTTTTCTAGTTACTTTGCCCCACACTAGGAATTTCTTCCTGTATCGTGTGTGCGTTTACAAACATATAGACTCATATACTCATACACCCAGAGCCGGAACAAGTCAAGAGGTCAAACAAATATTTGTTCCGTGCGGGAATCGAACCCTCGACACGCAGCGCAGCAGTCAATCGCTCGACAACTGCGACAACCGTGAACCCAAAAAAAAAATTGGATTTAGAGCGTGACGATGATTAAAATGATATGATTGTTTACAACAAAAGTATACAATCAAACACATACACACAACACACATACACATAGTCATACACAGTGAAACACACACACATATATATAGTCTAATTAGACAACCTGGTTTTCCATATTTCAATATTCACTGATTTAACAAATTATTGATAGCAAACCAGAAAACTAATTAGCCAAGAAATTAAATTGCCTTTATCTCAACTACTACAAAGTTTATAATTTAGAACAATATCCTTGTAACCTGTCAAAACTAGACTCATCGGCTCAAATATTGTTATAACATGGGATTCAATGGGAATAGTAAATGGGACCCATCGCCAATACCCAAAAAAATGGGATCTAAAAGTGGGATCCAACGAAAATAAATCAACTATTATGTCAAGTTATCTCGTAATTTAGTCTCCGTTCAAATATAATAGACCTTTACTTGTACTAAATGTCTTTAGGCTAGCTACCAGTCGACCTTTGATGCAGAGACAAATAGTATCGTCTCGATTTAAAAGAATAACTATATAGCAAGATAAACTTGCCTAAAAGTTTCCATTATTTTTTAAATCAAGGTCTTTCTAGTATTATTAAATAGCCATTCTATCTCTACCCATAATAACCAATTATTATAGGCGGTATAGAGCCGAAAAAAAGATAAAAAATCACTTAAGGCGCAGATTCCCTTGAGTAGCTGATTTTAAAATGAGAATCACGTCTAAACGGCTAGTCGTAATTTTTTGGAAAAAATATATGTCACATTAAACCGTTTTCTTAATAATTTAATCTAAGAAAATTTTGAGTTTTATTCGTATAACACCGTGCAATTAATTTGTAAAGTTATGTCTAAAACGGACAAAAACACGACAATCGCGCCAAAACCGTATATTATTAATATACGTACCTCAGCGTATATTAATAAAATTGACACCATCTCAAAGACAATTTAATTATCTACATTTTGATCTGACACTTTTTTTAAGTTATAGAATAATAAGGAAAGTACAAAAAACTACTAAATTTTGGGTCGCGCGTTTTGTTCCCTCAAGGTCGTAGGCGTTAGTCATCGTCTTAACGCCACGTTATCTATATATATATATATATAATGCTTTGTCCTGAATGACTGACTGACGGATCAACGCACAGCCCAAACCGCTGAACGTAAAGATCTGAAACTTGAAAGGTGTATTCTTTGTATGATGTAGGCATCCGATAAGAAAGGATTTTCCGAAATTGTACCCCTAAGGGGGTTAAAAAGGGGGGCAAAGTTTGTATGAAAAATCTAATTCCTTCAGCTAATATTTTTGAAACTTGGCACAAATAGTAATCTAATTACATAATAAAGATTGACATTATTAGTTTTTTGAAACTACCCCCTCAAGTCGATTTAGGGGGTATTGAAATTTGTATGGCAGAATCTTATTTCATGGGTAACTAAACTTGAAACATTACACAAATACTAAAATAAATAAATAATTAAGGTTGTTATTATTAGTTTTTCGAAACTACCCCCAAAAGACGATTTAGGGGGTGCCAAAGTTTTTTTGAAAAATCTTATTGTTAGGTTAATAAAATTGAAACTTGGCATAAATACCCAACTAAGTAAGCAACAAAAGGTTGCAATTATTAGTTTTTCAAAATTACCCCCAAAAGTCGTTTTGATTTTTTAAGAATCTTACTTCTTGGGTTAATAAACTTGAAACTTGACACAAATATCAACCTAAGTAAACAATAAAGGTTGTCATTATAAGTTTTTCGAACCTACCCCCAAAATTCGATTTAGGGGGTATTAAAGTATTTTTGAAGAATCTTATTTATCTACATAAAAGCGAAAAGTCACTCATTCACCTATCACGAAATATCGAAAACTGCTTGACGTATAAAGATGAAATTTGGCAGGGACGTAGTTTATAGTTACTAGACGTCCGCTAAGAACGGATTTTACGACAGGGCCGGATATAGGGGGTCTAAGGGCTATCACAAGTTAGTATGAAAGTCCTTCATTTTTTGAGCTATTAACTTAAAATATGGGCAAGGATGTAGTTTATAGATAGTAGACGTCCACTATGAATGGATTTTGCGACAGGGCTGGATTAAGGGGGTCTAAGGGCTATTGCAAGTTAGTACGAAAGTCCTTCATTTTTTGAGCTACTAACTTAAAATATGGGTAGGGATGTAGTTTATAGATAGTAGACGTCCACTAAGAACGGATTTTGCGACAGAGCCGGATTTAGGGGGTCTAAGGGCTCTCGCGAGTTTATATGTAAGTCCTTAATTTTTTGAGCCACAAACTTAAGGCAAGGATGTAGTTTATAGTTAGTAGACGACGCTCAGAACGGATTTTGCAACAGGGCCGGATTTATGGGGTCTCTCGCAAGTTTATATGAAAGTCCTTCATTTTTTGAGTTACTAACTTAAAATTTGGCAGGGAGGTAAATTATAGTTAGTAGACGTCTACTAAGAACGGATTTTTCGACAGGGCCGGACTTCGGGGTTCTAAGGGCTCGCGCAAGTTTATATGAAAGTGCTTCATTATTTGAACCATAATCTTGAAATTTGGTATGGAGGTAGTTCATAGTTAGTAAACGTCCGCTAAGAATAGATTTTGTGACAGGGCTGGATTTAGGGGTCTAAGGGCTCTCGCAAGTTTGCATGAAAGTCCTTCATTTTTTGTGCTACAAACTTGAAATTTGTCATGAAAGTCTTTTATAGTTAGTAGATGTCAGCTTAGAACGGATTTTGCGATATGGCCGGATTAAGGAGGTCTAAGCACTCTCGCAAGTTTGTATGAAAGTCCGGATGTCTTTTTGTACTACTGTCCTGAAATTTAGCAAGTCTAGAGTTTATGAGTAGGTATGTCTCCTAGCTAAGAAAAAATGTTGTGATACTCTATATGTTTTTTCTAATTCGTGCTAAAAAAAAATGATGCTTAGTGTGATAGGCATTTTCAGTTGACTGAAATATAAAAATAGTTTGCGTTAAACCTCATTAAACTTTATATCTTCTTAACCACGCGTACGAAGTCGCGGGCAACAGCTAGTCAAATATATAACATAAAATGTCATTAATGATATTAGTATGCTGCTGGTTTTTTGGATTACGATAGTGGTTTGCCTTGATTTGGTTAAATAAATTCGTCATAATTTTGAATCAAACAAAAGTAAGTTTTATTTTCGACCCGGGTGCTCAATGTTACTGTGCCCGACAAAAATGTTTTGAGTATAAATGTGAGAGAAATTGTCGGTCCTTCGGGGCCCCCTGAGGATGGGGGCCCTGGGCACAGGCCCCGTGTGCCCTTATGGTAAAGACGGTACTGGTCGTAGCTCAGAAAGAGTTCGGGTTACTACAGCTCGAGAAGACCGGTATATTCGTTTCATCACAAGAAAACAGCGAACTTCCATCGCTCTATCCATACAAACTGCATTACGCCGAGCTACACGAGCGACCAGACTATTCGGAATCGACTCCACGAATACAAACAATACTTAAGAAGAATACGCTTAGTTCATCTGCAGTTAACAGCTGCACATCGTGCAATCGTTTACGAGTTCACTATAGAAAACTTTAATTAGACTCTAATTATCTATTAACTTTAATTGTCCAAGATTGGGCTGCAGTTTCTTCTCGAATAAGGGAATTCGTAATTAAAGGAAAAATCTTGTGAACTTAAAAACGTTGTTTTTGAAAATTTTACGTGTTTTATGAAACTGTGTGTCACCGTTAAAAGATATGAGTACATAGACCAGTGGTGGGCAAACTTTCTTAATGGGGGGCCAGAAAGTTTAAGAAATTTCAGAGGAGGGCCAGAATTATAGAAAAAACCGGCCAAGTGCGAGTCGGACTCGCACACGAAGGGTTCCGTACCATTATCGCAAAACACTGCATAAAAATCATGTTTGTTGTAAGGGAGCCCCCCTTAATTTATTTTATTTTAATTTATTAATTATTATTTTTTGAAGTTAATATACAACTAAACATTCTGTGAATATTTCAAACGTCTACCTGTTGCCGTTACTAAAATCGAGCAAAAAATGGCAAAAATATCACGTTTGTTGTATGGGAGCCCCCCTTTAATATTTATTTTATATAGTTTTTAGTATTTGTTGTTATAGCGGCAACAGAAATACATCATCTTTGAAAATTTCAACTGTCTAGCTATCACGGTTCATGAGATACAGCCTGGAGACAGACGGACAGACAGACAGACAGACAGACGGACAGACAGACGGATCGCGAAGTCTTAGTAATAGGGTCCCGTTTTTACCCTTTGGGTACGGAACCCTAAAAATACATTTCGTGTTGAAATTTTTAATCATATAAAACATTACAGCCTTACACACCTGCACAAAATGTTATAAAATTACAATGTAACTTTTATTCGTAGGCCCTGCCACGGTATAATGATGTACACAGTACGATTAGGATTCTGGTTCCGAAAAATACCTGAAAATCCCGCGTTTTTTCTAACCATATTTGGGGTTCATCTGTAGTTATATTGGATAATTTTGAAATCATACATTGCATAATTATCGAAAATACGTCGAAGGACCTTCGGCGGGCCAGATTAAATGTTTTTGCGGGCCGGAGCTGGCTATTTTGCCCATCACTGACATAGACTAAAGAGTGTACATTATAATGCCGTGCCCGTTTTCGTATTTTGTGCCTGAATATCAAGACATTTTGAGATTCTGCCTTTTGCTATATATATGTTCTGCTATACAGACCATCTGATAGTTGGACGTTTTGCTACATGGACATCTTGCTAATTAGACTTACCTACTGCTCATTAGAACTTTCGCGCTGTTGGACATTTAGCTACTTAGACCTTCTGAACATGAAGGGAATATTCATACAATTCCTGATTCATCTGCCTAGGTTTTTTCCCAATTATTGTTGGGGCCGGCTTCAAGTCTTATCGGATTCAGCTGAGTATCAGTGTTTTACATGGAGCGACTGCCTATCTGACCTCCACAATCCAGTAACTGGGTAACACGGTACCCCTTGGCAAGACTGGTGTCAGATCGCAGGCTTCTGACTACCCGTAACGACTGTCAAAGATCTTCAAATGACAGCTGGGACGGGAAGGCCCGTAGGAAACTCGGTATGTTGAAATGATCACCCATCCACGGATCGACCTCGTCAAGCGTTGCTTAACCTTGAAGATCGACCCGTGCGGCTGTTATTATTTAGCCACGAGCTTCATACAATTCCTAATGTTACATTTAATTTTGTTTGTTAAACTCAAAGATGAAAAACACCTTTTTTGTTATAAGTATTTTATCTAAAACTGATTTAATTAATTTCAGTCAGTATCATTAGAAATATTTGGATAATATCGAATAAATTGTTTTTTTTTTTTTTAATTTTTTTTTTTTTTTTTTTTGTTTATTGTCTTTTTGAGTAGTAATAATCGTAATAATATATTATAATATACTCACGATTACTACATCAACTGCAATTGCGATGATTGAGGAAACCATTACATATTTTAGTAAAATAGGTATTTTTAGGAAGATTTAATTTTTGAAATTACTATTTACCGTCGATTAAGCGTAGTGCATGCTAATTTATCAGTAGTAAACAATAATTATCGCAGAAAATAACAGAATACCGAAGATGATTCTATAAAGGAACCATTTAAAAAAATTGTTTGTAGGTTCTGTAGGTTTTCATTTAAGATGAAAATATTTCAAAGACAGTGCATTTGTTATCAAGCTTTCTTCTTTATATTATCGATATTAACCATGCGTTGTGGAAGGCGTTAAGAACTTGTCAATAAATTACCCACATGTTTAAATTACGAAATATGAACAGGCGTCTCCATTGCCATATAAATACTCCTTGACCCTTTCGTTCTTG
The DNA here is from genome assembly GCA_945859665.1 of Anorthoa munda. Taxonomy (NCBI): domain Eukaryota; kingdom Metazoa; phylum Arthropoda; class Insecta; order Lepidoptera; family Noctuidae; genus Anorthoa; species Anorthoa munda. Next base: position 3,070,359 of record OX243913.1, read on the forward strand.
GCAACTTCACAGCACGGATCATTTTAAAATATAGCTTTACATAAAATTTCGTTGTCTTCAAAGTTTTTTATGGACTACTGTTAAGTTTTATTGAAGACTGGTAATTTTAAATGTTGTATTTTATAGACATCAAATTGTTTTATGGAAAGGACAGACATAAACCATAACATCAGTTTTGTTCCAAGTAGCATTCTCATTAACAAATTTATTTATAATGCATTCCTGTGTCTGCGATAATGTTATTGGAACTGGTTCACACCGGTTCATCCCCCTTGAAATGAAAATTGTGTATGGGAATTCAATAGCACCGTTGACGCACTGCAAGCATACGAATAAATAAAAAGCGTTAATAAAGAAGTACAGAGCGATTTTAATTTTTCTTAAAAATGAAACATCGCTTTTATTAAACTACCCGTTTAAACCCTGTTTATTTAAAAAGACAGGCAAAAAAAATTAATTCAAATCGTTTTTTTTCATATAAAAGATTTTTGACAAGTACGCGCAAACGCTCAAAATAACTGCTGCTGCTGCTGGATCTACTGACCCGATTTAGATGAAATTAGGCATGGAGATAGTTTGAGACCCTGGAAAACACATTTGTTTGTATTCCCTTAGGATGATAAAGTACTTTTTACGCGGGCGAAGCCGCGGGCAGATGCTAGTCTATATATATAAAATGCTTTGTCCTGAATGACTGACTGACGGATCAACGCACAGCCCAAACCGCTGAACGTAGAGACCTGAAACTTGAAAGGTGTATTCTTGGTATGATGTAGGCATCCGATAACAAAGGATTTTCCGAAATTCTACCCCTAAGGGGGTTAAAAAGAGGGGCAAAGTTTGTATGAAAAATCCAATGCCTTCGGCTAATATTTTTGAAACTTGGCGAAAATAGTGATCTAAGTACATGATAAAGATTGACATTATTAGTTTTTTGAAACTACCCCCTCAAGTCGATTTAGGGGGTGTTGAAATTTGTATGGAAGAATCTTATTTCATGGGTCACTAAACTTGAAACATTGCACAAATACTAAACTAAATAAATAATAAATGTTGTCATTATTAGGTTTTCGAAACTACCCCCAAAAGACGATTTAGGGGGTGTTAAGGTTTTTTTAAGAATCTTACTTCTTAGGTTAATAAACTTGAAACTTGACACAAATATCAACCTAAGTAAACAATAAAGGTTGTCATTATAAGTTTCTACCCCCAAAATTCGATTTAGGGGGTTTCAAAGTTTTTTTGAAGAAACTCATTTATATCTACATAAAAGCGAAAGGTCACTCATTCACCTATCACGAAATATCGAAAACTGCTTGACGTATAAAGATGAAATTTGGCAAGGAGGTAATTTATAGTTAGTAGACGTCCACTAAGAACGGATTTTACGACAGGGCCGGATTTAGGGGGTCTAAGGGCTATCGCAAGTTAGTATGAAAGTCCTTCATTTTTTGAGCTACTAACTTAAAATATGGGCAGGGATGTAGTTTATAGATAGTAGACGTCCACTAAGAACGGATTTTGCGACAGGGCCGGATTTAGGGGGTCTAAGGGCTCTCGAAGTTTGTATGAAAGCCCTTCATTTTTTGAGCTACTAATTTAAAATTTGGTAGGGATTTAGTTTATAGTTAGTAAATTTCCGCTATGAATGGATTTTGCGACAGGGTCGGATTTAGGGGGTCTAAGGGCTCTCGCAAGTTAGTATGAAAGTCCTTCATGTTTTGAGCTACTAACTTAAAATATGGGTAGGGATGTAGTTCATAGATATTAGACGTCCACTAAGAACGGATTTTGCGACAGAGCCGGATTTAGGGGGCCTAAGGGCTCTCGCAAGTTTATATGACAAGCCTTAATTATTTGAACTACAAACTTAAAAGGCAGGGAGGTAGTTTATAGTTAGTAGACGACGCTCAGAACGGATTTTGCAACAGGGCCGGATTTATGGGGTCTCTCGCAAGTTTATATGAGAGTCCTTCATTTTTTGAGTTACTAACTTAAAATTTGGCAGGGAGGTAGATTATAGTTAGTAGATGTCTGCTAAGAACGGATTTTTCGACAGGGCGGACTTCGGGGATCTAAGGGCTCGCGCAAGTTTATATGAAAGTGCTTCATTGTTTGAACCATAATCTTGAAATTTGGCATAGAGGTAGTTTATAGTTAGTAAATGTCCGCTAAGAACGGATTTTGCGACAGGGCCGGATTTAGGGGTCTAAGGGCTCTCGCAAGTTTGCATGAAAGACCTTCATTTTTTTTGCTACGAACTTGAAATTTGTCATGAAAGTAGTTTATAGTTAGTAGATGTCAGCTAAGAACGGATTTTGCGACAGGGCCGGATAAAGAAGGTCAAAGGGCTCACGCAAGATTATATGAAAGTGCTTCATTTTATTAACTACAATTTTGAAATTTGGCATGTAGGTAGTTCATAGTTAGTAAATGACCGCTAAGAACAGATTTTGCGACAGGGCAGGATTTAGGGGGTCTAAGGGCTCTCGCAAGTTAGTATGAAAGTCCTTCGTGTTTTGAGCTACTAACTTAAAATATGGGCAGGGATGTAGTTAATAGATATTAGACGTCCACTAAGAACGGATTTTGCGACAGAGCCGGATTTAGGGGTCTAAGGGCTCACGCAAGATTATATGAAAGTGCTTCATTTTATTAACTACAATTTTGAAATTTGGCATGGAGGTAGTTCATAGTTAGTAAATGACCGCTAAGAACAGATTTTGCGACAGGGCTGGATTTAGGGGTCTAAGGGCTCTCGCAAGTTTGCATGAAAGTCCTTAATTTTTAGTGCTACAAACTTGAAATTTGTCATGAAAGTAGTTTATAGTTAGTAGATGTCAGCTAAGAACGGATTTTGCGACAGGGCCAGATAAAGGAGGTCTAAGGGCTCTCGCAAGTTTATATGAAAGTGTTTAATTTTTTTGAACTACTATCTTGAAATTTGGCATGGAGGTAGTTCATAGTTAGTAAACGCCCGCTAAGAACGAATTTTGCGACAGGGCCGGATTTAGGGGTCTAAGAGCTCGCGCAAGTTTATATGAAAGTGCTTCATTTTTGAACTACAATCTTAAAATTTGGCATGGAGGTAGTTCATAGTTACTAAACGCCCGCTAAGAACGAATTTTGCGACAGGGCCGGATTTAGGGGTCTAAGGCCTCGCGCAAGTTTGTATGAAAGTCCTTCATTGTTTTGTGCTACAAACTTGAAATTTGTCATGAAAGTAGTTTATAGTTAGTAGATGTTAGCTAAGAACGGATTTTGCGACAGGGCTGGATAAAGGAGGTCTAAGGGCTCTCGCAAGTTTATATGAAAGTGCTTAATTTTTTTGAACTACTATCTTGAAATTTCGCATGGAGGTAGTTCATAGTTAGTAAACGTCCGCTAAGAACGGATTTTGCGACAGGGCCGGATAAAGGAGGTCCAAGGGCTCTCGCAAGTTTATATGAAAGTGCTTCATTTTTTTAATTACTATCTTGAAATTTGGCATGGAGGTAGTTCATAGTTAGTAAACGCCCGCTAAGAACGAATTTTGCGACAGGGCCGGATTTAGGGGTCTAAGGGCTCGCGCAAGTTTGTATGAAAGTCCTTCATTTTTTGTGCTACAAACTTGAAATTTGACATGAAGGTAGTTCATAGTTAGTAAACGTCCGCTAAGAACGGATTTTGCGACAGGGCCGGATTAAGGTGGTTTAAGGGCTCTCGCATGTTTGTATGAGAGTCCAGATGTCTTTTTGTACTACTGTCCTGAAATTTAACAAGTCTAGAGTTTATGAGTAGGAGTCATAAGCTAAGAAATAATTTTGTGATACTCTATATTTTTTTCCTAATTCGTGCTTTAAAAAATGATGCTTAGTGTGATTGGCATTTTCTGTTAACTGAAATATAAAAATAGTTTGCGTTAAACATCATTAAACTTTATAGCTTCTTAACCACGCGGACGAAGTCGCGGGCAACAGCTAGTTACTTATAATTTTGTTTTAAAATAAAAATACACCAAAAATATATAAAAAATGCAAAATGTTAAACCACTTGAATTCAAAAATACAGGAAAACCGCAGTTATATTAAATATGTAGTAGGTAATAAAAAAAACTTAGGAATGAAATTTTTGCTAGGTTTGACACTGTCTTACTCTGAACACACGTGCCTATCCACTACGCAGTTGCAACCGGTTAAATTCTGGTTTGAGCATTCAGGTTGAAATAACGAATCATTAACGACATAAAGCTAAGATTTTATCCGTGGAAATTTAAAAAATAAAACTACTGCGTACTAGCTAGGTTAAGTCTAACAAAAAATAAATGTAAAAAAAGATGATTACGTTAGCTACTCGTCAGGGATCCGCGCCGGATGAAAAAAGCCGCCTTCAGTAGTACCGAGACCGCACCACAGTTCTCCAAGCAAAACTCAGGCCATTGAAATAAAAATATACGGAACCCGTTGAAGAATGTTGTGAACGGAATCACGAAAACTGCAGGCTCACAAGGGCTCAAGCACGATGCCCGTACGGTGGGGCTGAAGTTGGCTTCAATCAACTGATATCTATAGACTAAGAAACGGAAAATCAAAATTATGAAACAAAAGGGTCTGAAATATCATAGGAAGCGTTATTCCAAAGACTAATTAATAGAAAATTACGATACGTACCAGTTTTCTATTACTTATGAAACCAGCCTTTTATAAAACGAGAGGTCGAACTTGGCCCAGATAAACCGATGTCATATCTAGAACCTGTGCCATCCTGCTCGCATTTCTAATAAAATCGACGCTTTTAACAACTGCTATAAAAAATATCAATAATTTGGTTGAAGATTTCTGTGCCATGAATTTCCATTTTTCAGTCAGAAAATAATTGGCATTACTTTTCTTGTCAAACGTAATTTAAAAAAAACCGGCCAAGTGCGAGTCGGACTCGCACACGAAGGGTTCCGTACCATTATCGCAAAACACGGCATAAAAATCACGTTTGTTGTATGGGAGCCCCCCTTAATTTATTTTATTTTAATTTATTAATTATTATTTTTTGAAGTAAATATACAACAAAACATTCTGTGAATATTTCAAGCGTCTACCTGTTGCCGTTATTAATATCGAGCAAAAAACGGCAAAAATATCACGTTTGTTGTATGGGAGCCCCCCTTTAATATTTATTTTATACTGTTTTTAGTATTTCTTGTTATAGCGGCAACAGAAATACATCATCTGTGAAAATTTCAACTGTCTAGCTATCACGGTTCATGAGATACAGCCTGGAGACAGACGGACAGACAGACAGACAGACAGACAGACAGACGGATCGCGAAGTCTTAGTAATAGGGTCCCGTTTTTACCCTTTGGGTACGGAACCCTAAAAAAGATGTAACCGGCCAGTTTGTGAAATCAAAAAAAGGCTACATTTCAAAACGTCTTGTAGAGATACGCTTCAGTAGGAAAAGTATAAAACTCTCTGATAAGACATCTCAGGGCGCGGACACAATATCACCACGGTACGGCGCCGCCACCGTGAAACGGCAGGGCGATCGGGCGGCACGGCACAGCGCGCGGTGATGTGAATGGTGCGCAGCGCGGCGCTCCCGCTCGTCATGTCGGTAGAACTTGATGTTTCTGTTATTGTTCTACGTCTTCACATTAACATGAGAAACCTTTCGCGGTCCATATCTAGTCAAAACTGTAAGTTTCCACTTAACACGTGCAAACTTAGCGACAATGAAACACAAGTTCAACTGCCGACTAGCCGAGCGGGACGGCGGCGCGGCGCCGTCACCGTGCAACGGCGCGGCGCACGGTGGCAGTGCCGCACCGCCGTGGTTATGTGCCCGCGCCGTAAGATACGGAGTCGGTAAATACCTAATTAGTCACCCTTTCACAAATAAGTGAACATTTAGATTGTTCCCTAAAAACTTTTATGTATCCACGACTGTCTACGAGATTAATAAAAAATCCCATCTAATTAGCTACACAAACATCTCAATAACTCTTGTAAAATCTGCTGAATAAAGTCCATATTCACTTCATTGAGTTTTCAAAATCAAAATGCTCGCTGGTTACTCAGAAGTGGGGTCTATATGGTTCAGATTGGAGTGGTCTCAGTTACAAATAGCATTACTGGGATCAAAGGGGACGCCTGCTTTGCCTCGTATGTACCCATACATAAATACGTTGCTACTAAGTATAAAGTAGTTATTGCTGCTGCTTCAGTGTTTACTTACGTATCTTTAAGATTTGCATGTGTATGTTTCGGTCTTACTTGACAGAAAAATCTAAAGAAAATTTTGTACCCAATATAGTTTTTTCCGCTGGGTTGTAGACGTCAGATAGTCAGGTGTTTTGTGTAAAATCTTGATATTTAGTTGCATAGTAGTGAAATGATTATGCAGATTTATTTATTTTAAATTATGTTTTGCTCCCTTTTATTCTACATATTATTTTTCTATTATTGTTTCATTTAAGTATTGATTTTGAAGTAAAATCTTTTTCTAATAAAAAAAAAATAAAACTGATTTATAATAATTATGATAATAATGACGTCCGAAATAAACTGATTGATGACTGATATCAAGAAGCTAAGATCAATGAAAGTGAAGAAATTATTTTGAGTAATATTTATTACTATAAATAATGGGTAAAATTATTGCTTACACTACTTAATTGGGTACCTACTTGACTTTATTCATCTTCCCCTCAGCGACACAGTAATGATCCCGCAGAAATGTAACTAAAAATATAAAATTCTTTTATAAACTCAGCGAGTATTATACTTGTACGTCAGGATGTGTAATCTGAGACCCGCAATTTGCACTTAAATTACAATTTTTCGGGTATATGAGTTTCTATACGGCGCGGCGGGGGCTAAAATACGAGCGAAGTTGAGAAAAGGATAAATACTTTTTTAGAGCTTTTTTGATTACAGTAGCGTCAAAGTAGTTTTTTAGTTTTATTTTAAATAGCCTTTTTGTTTTATAAGATCTATTTCAAAGAATATTACTTAGTTTTATGGTTTTTATTAAAGAAAGTAATATGATTTTGTTGCTAGGTACGCCGAGGTGGAACGTTTCTCCATTTAAACTTGTGCTCAATTATGAAAGTATCGGCATTGTAATATTTTTGCGATGCAAACTTTGGAAGAAATGAATTGCTTTATTCTTTTATTGCTAGCTGGAATAGTCTACTGAGTTGTGATTTACGAGGTGCAGTACTTCGTCTATTGAACATTATAATTAAAAACAAATAAAACAATAATGTTCATGATGAGCCTTTTCAGAATCAGATTAAAAAATTCATTGACACAATTAATCATTTCTCTTTTATTTCGTCACCACACGACACTCAAACCCCAATTACAAAAGATCGCTTTTGACGTTCAAAGTCACAATAATCATGAACAGTTGACAACCCTACCACAAGGCACGCGCGAAATTCGTTAATCAGTGCCGCCGAAGCCGACTGAATGCCAATCAGAGCGCGTCCTCAATGCTGCTTGTCCGCACTGTCGTTTTTCCCCAACATTCCCTTTTGTATCCCCCGCATTGTCAACCCTACACACTCCGGGGCTCGTTATACAGAATGAGTGGTATTTTATTTGGGCAATATTAGCTATCTCAATTTTGCAGAAAGGTTATTGTCATGGATTTTAGTAGATGAACGGTTTTAGCATATCATGGGCATAACAAAATACTTAATAAAAAATCGGTCAATTGCGAGTCGGACTCGCACACGAAGGGTTCCGTACCATTATCGCAAAAAAAAGCAAAAAAATCACGTGTGTTGTATGGGAGCCCCACTTAAATATTGTTTTTATTCTGTTTTTAGTATTTGCTGTTATAGCGGCAACAGAAATACATCATCTGTGAGAATTTCAACTGTCTAGCTATCACGGTTCATGAGATACAGCCTGGTGACAGATTGACAGACAGACAGACAGACAGACGGATAGCGGAGTCTTAGCAATAGGGTCCTGTTTTTACCCTTTGGGTACGGAACCCTAAAAATGATTCGTGCCATTTTTTCATGCATGAACATCCTCTTCCAGGGATCATTGTAGATTGATTGTACTTAACAATAGTAACAAGTGTAAGTGAAATTCCTGGAGAATATACAGTACAGACGTTCAATTTCGTCCATAGATTTGTCGAAAAAATAAAACCTATAAAAAAAACAAAACATTTGTTCTTGATACCTATATACGTACAAACAACATTAAAACGAGCGTGATTCATATTTACTATAGCTACTTAATCTTAATTTCTCACATAAACGCTTGTTGTTCTAGGACAATTTATTTATAAACGTCTAGACAGGCACGTGGCACGAAAAGTGGATTATCATAAAAGGAAAATGTGAGAAACAAAGATCACAGAATATCAGTAATAACCGCCACCGTGTTTATTTGTTACACCCGCTTAAAAGGTTAACACGAAAGGTTGCAATCACTTGGTTATTGCAAACACCGTGTGCCTTATTACAAAAAAAAACTGGGCAATTGCGAGTCGGCCTCGCACACGTTTGTTGTATGGGAGCCCTACTTAAATATTTATTTTATTATGTTTTTAGTATTTGTTGTTATAGCGGCAACAGAAATACATCATCTGTGAAAATTTCAACAGTCTTGCTTTCACGGTTCATGAGATACAGACAGACAGACAGACAGACAAACGGACCGCGGAGTCTTAGTAATAGGGTCCCGTTTTTGCTCTTTGGGTACGGAACCCTAAAAAGCAGTTTAACCAAAACCCAGATTTAAACCTTGTTTAAACCGTACATTATGGAGATTTAAACCCGGGTTTTTAGTAAAACCGCTTTTTGTAATACGACTGCGTAAGTTTATAATAAATCACGTGATATTGTAAACTCTTTCTTCTCAATAAGGCACGGGTATATTATTTTAAACTATTGAATAGGGATGTTTCCTGGTTAGAAAAATAATAATTATATTTAATCCGTCAGTGATATTATCAAATAATATTGGACCCGTATTTTTTGCTTTATCAAATAAATCAAAATTGTCAAAGATAAAGCACATCAAAGTTAAGGACACTCGTGACTTCACTTTGTCAGTATAAAGTATCGTGACGTCACACAATATTTCAACTCACTGTATCGTCATAATTTTTGGCTTGGGTCTAGTAACGTTTGGCAGGACAAGAGAGTTAAAAGTGATTAAAGCTGGTAGGGGATGGGTCCCTGATTAAAACACTACCCCTCTTATTACAAGGTATTGCATATTTTTCGAGAAAATAACAAAAAATGTTCTAACTTCAATCAGATAAACAGTGAAAACGAAAGTCAAAATGGGCGATTGATAACCAAAACAGTACCGGTATATTGTCTGTGGCGCAATATTTCGAGCAAAATTGTTGAAACAGAACGTAAAAAAAATATCCTTTGTTACGTAAGGGCGAAGGGGTTGCACTTCCCGCAGCGCCGGAGACGATGCAGAAGCAACTTTAAAGTATTTTGAGGTTAGGTTGCAATAATGTGTTTTGCTCAGGAACGGTGCGTTACCTTGTAATGGGAGTGCTCCCCTCCCAACCCCTTCCTCCTGCCAAACGATACTACATTTTTATCAATTTTGTTCTTTACGTGGCAAAAGTAAAATACATGTCCGATATTTTTTGTCAACTACCCTATGTGTTCACAATATCTATATCGAAAGTGTCTAAAATAATCCGGTGACAGATATTAAGATCCTTGAGACCTCAAAACACGGTATAACGGATCCCCTGTTACAGATTCTATAAAGCTGCGTCAGACACCGCGACGCATGTGCCACGAATAGTTAGCCACGCATGTCATGCGTTACGAATCGCCATATCACCAATCGCTTCAAAAATAAATCACTGCTGCTGCGATAGATACTCACATCTCTTCTTTGGATCGTTTGTAAAATAAGCTCCAGCAGTAAAGTAGTAGTAAAGTAGACCAGTTGTATAAAAAACTTTGTTTGTTGTGGTACATAATGTACAGTTCTATAGGCTAGGTAAATCACTCGGGATAGCTGCAATCGCATGTCTATTTATTGTTTACACTATTTCATAACATAACATCACACTGGTATGCTCTAAAGGGGTACGCAGGTGTGAACAGTTTACTCTGGTATACTATCATTCCACCGGTTTTGTTTAAGTTTATTGGGTTAATCTATTCTGGCATCACTTTGGGCGTTATAGGCGTATAAAATAATGTGATTTGCCGTCATTTATTATATATTCCATTTATTAAAAAAACCGGCCAAGTGCGAGTCGGACTCGCACACGAAGGGTTCCGTACCATTATCGCAAAACACTGCAAAAAAATCAAGTTTGTTGTATGGGAGCCCCCCTTAAATATTTATTTTATACTGTTTTTAGTATTTGTTGTTATAGCGGCAACAGAAATACATCATTTGTGAAAATTACAACTGTCTAGCTATCACGGTTCATGAGATACAGCCTGGTGACAGACGGACAGACAGACAGACAGACAGATCACGAAGTCTTAGTAATAGACTCCCGTTTTTATCCTTTGGGTACGGAACCCTAAAAAGGTGCTAAGAAGGTTATCTGGCTTTGAGAATTTCTCAGTGCTCAGAGTTTAGAAATAGGTGAAACTCCGTCCTGATCTCTTCTGGTCGTATCCGATTGCCATCCAATCGGACTATGAGAGTACTGGAACAGAGAGTGCACCATGCTTGCAATGGGCAAAGACTATGAACAATCGACGAATCACAAAGACAGAAATCAAAATCGCGTCTTTTATTTCGCCATGTGATTGGTCGAATGTTTATACTCTTTGCAGTTTGCCTTGCCGTTTTCATTACGTAATAAGGCTGCTGTTTGCGCACATACCCGTGCACTATAATAGCTATCTCTTGCGGACCTACTTAGCTCATTTCCATTAAGATTGGTAATTGTGACCGAAATTATGTCAAAAGGATTATTAAAATATGTAGATTTGTATGACTATGAAGACGAGAGCAGTGGTGGCCCAGTGGTATCGGCCGTGACTTACAAGTTGTAGGTCGTGGGTTCGAGCTCAGGCAGGCGCTTTACTTTGTGTAAATTATTTCATCACCACTGCTCTCAAAACGGTGAAAGAAAACATCGTGAGGAAACCGGCATGTCCTAGAACCAAAAATTCGAAGACATGTGACATCCACCAACCCGCACTGGGCCCGCGTGGTGGATTACGGCCCATTCCCTCTCACAGAGAGGAGGCCTGTGTCCCAGCTGTGGGAACATTAATAGGCTGATGATGTGATGTGATGATGTGAAGACGAAGTTAAAACTTACACTAATTTGGCTCTGGCAACTAATCTTTATACGTGGGTGTACAAACCTACCTATATATGTCCCGAATATTGTGCTTGTTTACGTATGATAAGCCAGGACAAAACATTCCGACTATCCAGACCGAAAACCACGAAATTGAAAGCACTAGAATTCGCAAAATTACTGTTAGAAACAATGTACCTAAACACAGAAGGATATAATGTCCTTTATCTTTTTAATGTGTATAATCATAAGGGGACGGGTCTGTTTGCTGGTGTCCTAAATTCAAACACTAATAGTTTACAATAAAACTAATCATGCAAATTATAAAACACTAGCACTTCGCCCGCGGCTTCACCCCCGTGACCAATGTCACCAGCACCGTGCATTTTTCTGGATTAAAAAGCGTAGCGTTAGATATATCAGTTTCACAATTGGATCAGTTCTTCTAGGGAGTACCTCTTACAAACAATTTAACGCCTTTATAATTTAAGTCAACAAATCCTTTGTCGTAACTTTAGGACCACTTGCATGTCGGGTCGGGTCTACAGATCCCTTTCAACGACTTTTTCTTGCTTAAAGGGATGAATTGGTACTGGTGAACAACTGGTTCCAACAGGATAGTACAAAAAAGCGTAATTCACAAACCACAATTGACATTCTGTGGGCTGAATTACACCGACTTGCACTGGCAGCAAGATCGCCAGATTTAACTGTTCCAGACTTCTTTTTGTAAAGTTTTTGAAGTCAACAAGCCCCATTTAAATTTAAAGATAATATCCCCCATTTAAAGATAATATCCGCTGGAAGTTCTGGCAAGAGTGATGAAAAATGCCATTAATTGAGCCCGAATGTTTATCAATTCTGGCGGTGGCCACGTAGTCAATATAATTTTTTCAACTATATGGAAAAAAATTAAGACAACAAATAAACATAATCCAAAAGTGGAACCAGTATATGTGTGTGTAAGTATGTCATTTATAAAAAAAAAGTCAAAGAACATCGGGTGATACCTTTTGCGCCAACCTGTATAAAACGATATCCTTCAAAAATGCAGTCATCTAGTAGTAGGTCGGCTTCCAGTCTTACCGGATTCAGCTGAGTATCAGTGTTTTTTTTCATGGAGCGACTGCCTATCAGACTTCCACAACCCAGTAACTGGGTAACACGATACCCCTTAGCAAGACTGGTGTCAGATCTCAGGCTTCTGACTACCCGTAACGACTGTCAAAAATCTTCAATTGACAGCCGGGACCAACGGCTTAACGTGCTTTCCGAGGCACGGAGGAAACTCGGTATGTTGAAATAGTCACCCATCCACGGACCGATCTCGTCAAGCGTTGCTTAACCTTGAAGATTGACCCGTGCGGCTGTTATTATTTAGCCACGAGCTCCTCATTAAATGCTGTCATCTAGTATGGTATAATAATATTATAATGTATGTTTAATTGAAACGGTTAATCTAATGTTTGTTGCTTTCTTAATTTTCAATTAGCGCACATTAGTGTTTCTTACTCGTGGGAATTGTTTGTTTACTAGATGCAAATTATGCATAAAACATTTGAAAAGCTTTTAGCTGTACTGATATAGAGAGATCTCATATGTTGTGAGTTTGTTCAGACGTGTAGGGTAATCTATGGAACAACTACACCTATTTGAAAAAATCGTTCAATATTTGATTGTTACATTATTCCAGATGATTTTAGGCTATAAATGATTATGAACCTGGCAATACCGGGGCGGGCGACTTGTAGCAATATTATATTAATCAATTGGACGCAAATATGACATGACTACAAATAATTATTCCTCCCCTAAAAGAGGAGACTAAATATTATGACCCCATTGGCTGATTCAGATCAACCAGACCTCGACACTTCATTCCGATGAACAGGCAACCTAAATGCCAGGTATGCAACCGAATTGGTAAACACATCAATAGGAAAACCTTTACGACTCCCTAAGTGGTGAATAAAACAGCGCAATAAACTCCTCAATATGGAAAACGCTATGGAGAAGTTTTAGTATAAAATAATCGATCGGTTTTTCGATTATTGAGTCTGTACTTCACTTTTTCATTATTATTAATATTGATACAAGAGTACTTGACCGGATTTAGGGTTAGTAACGTTAATTTGAAGTTATAAATTGAAATATTTCGTAATCAAAAGATCTCGAATCATAATCAACTTTGTTTACAGTACTTGTTAATGTTGTTCGAGTTTCAAAATGTTCCAAATCATAAAATATTGAACACACTTTCAGTTACAGGAACATTTTCCTGTCCAAGAGTTTTTGATAAATGCTAATCTCTATAAGTGAACAAGGACTCTTTTGTGACCACTTTCAATAAATTATCGGAAAAATACGATCATAAAACAAAAGAGTAGTAAAACAGTATCTAATGGAGCGGGGTTTAATCCTATTGGGGCTGTTCGAGATATGGCCGCGGCGAATAATGGATTGGCCGATCTCCGGCAAAAACTGGTGAAACTTCAATACGTAATATTTGTTGCCATACTGGTCGGGGAATAAAAGAAAAACAGGTCTGACTTTTTATAGAGTATTAGGTTTTTACGACTTGTATTGTAGTGCTTCGCTACATAATTTGTTTTGTGATGTCATGAATTATACTGAGCATAATATCTTTTTGGCTTCATGGGACCAATTGCCAAGAGTATGTTTGGCAAAAAGAGAACCAAGATCGAAAGGTCTAGTGTTTGCTCGTGCTGTGTATGAGGCACTGTAACAACGCATTATTATGTTTTCCACCTGGACTAAACTCAATTGGTGAAATGTGGGAGTACTGTTGGCAACCCTCTGCCTAGCCCCTCGAGGAATAGAGACGAGTTATGTTTGTACATAGAATAGTATATGTTTTAAATACACTATTCTGAACCGTACTTGGGTTTTCCATCCTAAGCTTTATAGCTTCGACTTGTCCAGTCCTGACTGTGCCATGACCATGTTTCACTGTAGACACGATACAACACAATCTAGCCCTGCCTCACACGTTACCTGGCCAAACAAAGCCAATGAGTTACGTCTGACCAACTCCTTTAAGGCTTCCCAATTGCTTTGCTGGTCACTGGAAAATCCAGGATAGATAATTCTCTAGATAGATCCTTTGTCCGTTTGTCTGGGTTCTAAACTGTTGTATTGATGTTGTACCTTGACAGAATAATCTACAATTGTACAAGTACGGTCAGTGACAAAATCGATTAACACTGCGAATTTTACATATAATTTTAACTGAAAAAAAAATATGCATCAATCTGCTCTTTAGCAAATCAAAGAAGAAGTAAAGAAGAAAAAGGGAGGCGGAAAAAGATAAATTAAAAAAGTAAAATTCTATAAATTTTGCTTTTACATAAATTATATTTTTCCTACATAAATTATATTTTTTGTTCAATATTAAAGATTCTGAACTGATTACGACTGACTACTTATCAGTAAGCGGCCTGCGCATCCTACCATGCGCAGACCTAGCCGTTACAATATGTTTATTACATAAATTATATTTTTTGTTCAATAATAAAGATTCTGAACACTGAAGTTGTAATCGAGTTTTGTTGCTGACTGTATCTATTCGCTCGTGAATATGACAAATCTAGATTTATCAAAGGTTGGCTTTGTAAACGGTTTCCTTTGCCATTCATACCTGTCCACTTTCTAAAGCTCGATTTGTATATTGTTTTCATGAATATCTCTTAAGATAAACACTGATAGTTAATCGAATGTCTAGAATTGTGAGATATGCTGTATGTCATGTTTGATGGTTGCGCATGACCATAGTGACGGGAAGCGGTGGCCATGCATCTATGCACTTCGAGGAAATCGGTGTTTGTCTTGTTCTCACAGTAGATCGAGTATGTACTATGACGAAGTGCTTTCGAAAATTTGATGCATAGCTACAAAGTCATGCCAAAAGAACCTGCTTTTGTCCTGAAACATTCTTGCTCGTAAATAAACATGATTTTACTAAAACTGGGTTATCTTATGTCGTACGATAATTGAGATAAATCTTTTTAACAAAAAATTAAAACCACTTCCAAAAAAACACTACAAAGCGAAAAAATACTTTCTTTTCCAAAGTCCGTGTCTTTTGGTACCTAATGATTTTCGTTTCTCGACACAGATTTCCTCTGACCTATCAAACACAAAAACAATTTTCAAAATCAGTCCACAATTGGTGGAGTAATCGCGTTACAAACACAAAAAAAATACAGTCGAATTGAGAAGTTTCTTGCGTCGAATTTTTGATGACCGATTTCTAAATTAAGTATTTGCAGTTAAGAAAGTGTCAAACCATACTTAAATACCCAATAATTGACAGGTTTTCAGGCTTAAGTAGATATTGACAAATACTCAAGTTCAAATACTTAAATCAGAAATCGGGGGTGAGACTGGAAAATAATATAAGAAAACTTATGAGTACCAGTATCATTATGACTCCCAAATACAACTAAAAAAGTGAGTGACACACATTACCACAAATATTTTGTCGGCATACAATGTTTTTTATGGACATCATAGTAGCGATATGGACAATGTCACAGTTTGCCGGGGACGGCTCCATTTCAGATAAGGAGGCTGGGAATAGAAGTAATATCGATATAGTAAGCCGAAAGCCGGGCAAATATTGCCGAGGATGTGTTGATGCTTATATGTGCAAACAATTTTAGTTCCGCAAAAATATAGCAAATATATTTTTGGTTACATTTCCGTGGACCGAATTTGAAATATTGGGCTTTGAGTTTTGTTCGATAACAATAATATAATCTTTATTTCAGATAATCGAAAAGTCGGTATCAGCCTAAATAAATATGTTATAAATTGAAGTAGGTAACAACGTTTGGTTCAACATTAAAACACGGCTGCCTTTAAAAAAAAATCTTCATCCACTTAGAGAAAAGTATTTAGCACATATAAATGTGTCCATTACTTTATCAAAATTGATAGGAAACAACCTTCTAACCTCAATGTAATTAAACAATACGTGAAAACCATTACAAAACTCCGTAATTGACAACAGACATTCCATTCAGTTAACAGCTTGAACTAAGTTGCAAATAGCACACTTTATAAAGGAATTTCTATCACATAAAGTTAGTTGGAGTGTACAGTAGCACTAATACTCGCATTTAAGTTAGCT
The DNA here is from genome assembly GCA_945859665.1 of Anorthoa munda. NCBI lineage: Eukaryota > Metazoa > Arthropoda > Insecta > Lepidoptera > Noctuidae > Anorthoa > Anorthoa munda. Next base: position 3,086,762 of record OX243913.1, read on the forward strand.
AGCGTAGAAATATCAAATGTTGGAAAACTTTCGGTCGCGGAAAACAGTTCCGTAAATTGCAAGTAATTTCGCGCGGTTCCCTGAAAAGGAATTCACTAATGGCCGTGCGGAATCCCTCTATATAAGTACAACACTCAAAACAAGCAATTGCAATCAACTGAATGCCATTATTTTATAAAATAGGGAAAGAAATTAAATATGCATCCTTTTTGTGGTATTATACGGTATTCTTTTTGTACTTTTGACGGATCTTAATACGAGCTGGTGATGACTGTCAATTGTAATACCTTTTAAATAAAGGAGGAGGTATGTTGTGTATGACTCGCTGAATTATTATTTCTATGGAAGTTTTGATCATCGCTACCATTAGTAAACATTCTGATGTGATTTATTTATCTGAGAAATTCTTTGTCGACTATCGGTTGGCTATAACATCACGTCTGCATTTCCTGAAGCCGCGCCATCTATTTTCATCAATTTTAAATGATCCGTTCCAATATTATAATCTTTGAAGTGTGAATTAAGAGCCCAATGTTCCATAATTTTGTGCTTAGGAGAGTCGATTAAACAAGAACATACTATTTTAATGTTCACTTCCAGAAAATGTTTATTTTACACACAATTCAATAACAAATCGGTATATATCGAGCCATTTTCTTTCTTAGCGCTAAGACCCCATGACACTACTAAGAAATTCCAAATGAATGTAACCCAGGACCTCACGTTTAACAGTCGCTCACCAAGTTAGTCGTAGGAACATGTCAATGTGACTAAGTATATTCATAGTTAAGCAGGGACAATTAATCAGGCGCCGAACGCTCACTAGTGTGTGGTATTTTACGTAATGTGGGGAGTTTGTTACGAAACAAATGTGAAGCTGATTATGGGTCTTTCCTTTAGTGTTGAGTGTGGGATAAATGGTTTTGTACTACGCACTTTGCTAATGCGTAGCATGCACTACGCCACGCGCTACGGCGTAGCTTGTCTACTATTACAATGAAGTGTAAGGCCCATGCGCCATGATTCTCAACTGGAAATAGTCGAGTGATACTAAAAATAACAATTAGTAACTTAGTAAGGTTGATAGCCACATCACTAAAAACACGGCACAGCTCTATTTTTCCGGGACGCTATCGCTCGGTCATTTGGATTCCGCTGGCTTAGCTGACAAACTATCTTTCGATCCTCACGACTCTGTTTGCCCCGATCTAGGGTGAGTTCCACATTAGTTAAATGATTGTCCCTGATACTCTGTGCTGGATGACCAATGTCGATTCCATCACTAATTAATTATCAGATTTGGCGCTGTCATTGTTGCCCTTACCTACTGCTGCACGCTGCTAGCTTCCTGCATGCTATCCACACACGCTGCCCAGGTCTTGGCCTGCCAACCTGCGGCCTACCGCCACGCGAGCCGGTGCCTGCGAGCCTAGCCGCTACAGTTCCGGCGGCTGGTCGCGGAGCCTGTGCTGACAGCTCCCCCAGCGTCTGCCACGTGCTGCCAAGGGACGGTACCCTTCCTACCTATGTACTGTGTGTGATAGTGCTCGGAACAGAACATAGTGACTTTACGTACCCGTGACCTAGCTGTGGATCTTTAGTTTCCTCAATATATTTATTAGCTTGTGCAGCTGATTCATTACCATCTACCTAACGACCTAATATCCGTTAGCGGCCTGCGCAGACTACCCTGCCCAGACCTAGCCACTGCACAAGTAGGTCGTACTAACTAGGAACATTTCGATGTCACTAAGTAAGTATCTTATTGGTTAAGCAGGGACAATCAGGCGCCGAACTTTAGCTAGTGTGTGCTACTTGACGTAATGTGGGGAGCTTGTTATGAAACAGCTGAGGTGAAGCTGATTATGGGTGTTTCATTTAGTATTGAGTTTACTTCTTTGATGATTCATGTCTTTATGTACAGTCCTCGTGTTCAGAAAGACTTGAAGAATTGCGATTTGTCTACTGACGATCCTTATTAGCGGAACTAGGGACGCCTCAGGACTAGGAAAGCCGACGAAGAAGATTTAATATGAGGGTACTATTAAAAGTCTTGTATTTAGCTTGTCAGAGTATGCTAGTTCTGCTTAACTAATGTGATTCTATGACGCATTTTCGACGAGGCGAAATGTGAAAAGTTTACAATTCTTTATCTGTGAGTTCGGTTTCAAAATAGTGGTAGATAGTATTGATACCAACTTTATACAATATTAGCCGGTCACCTGGCTATCTACGTACCTATCTACCCAACCTACCTACCCACCTACCTTACCTACCTACCAACCTACTCACCTGCCCTACCGATTAACGTGCCTACCCTACCCAATTATACATACCTCCCTACCCTACCCTATCTACCTACCCACCTACCCTACTTTCTACCTACCCACCTGCTCTACCTACCCTACCAACCCTATACTACCAACTACCAATTTGATAAACTATTTCTTTAAATAAGAATGAATACCATACTACAATACGAATGTAACCAACTTTTGTTTCTACCGGCGATCTAATTAAATTTTAGAACACAAAAGCTGCTATTGTGACTTAACTATGATAGTGATATATATTCTCTTGTATTTTTTTATGTAGGTAATAATGAGTACTTTAATTATGTAGTACATAATTTTTATGTATCATCAATAGTTTTCTCAGCGCACGCCAGATAATGAATTTGATAGGCAAAATTTTGCTACTTTGGGTTACATTATTGCTATTTTCGTAAAGATCTCTAATTTTCTTGAAAATAAATTTTAGCTAACGTTACTTAAGAATAATGTGGCTTCCCAAGCGTGACAGAATTTTTAAAATCGGCCCAGTAGTTTCGAAGCCTATCCGGTACAAAAAAAAAATCTTTCGTCTTCTGAATAGGTTAACCAACCTAGATGGTTAGATAACTGTTATAAAATATAGCATAACAATACTGAGTACTTCTATAGCGCAAATATTTGCAGAGTAGCGTGGCTTGCACTATGCACCGGGCTACGGCGCGTGGCGTAGCATATACTACGCACCGGGCTACGGCGCGTGGCGTAGCATATACTACGCACCGAGCTACGGTATAGCAGGTAATATGCGACGGGCTTTGGCGTAGCTCGTCTACTGCTACGACTAATAGTGAAGTCCATGTGCTTCTCTCCCTCTTCTCACTTCCAAGTTGGTAGAATAACTAGAAACATGTTGATATCATTAAGTAAGTATCTTAACGGTTAAGCAGGAACATTTAATCAGGCGCCGAACGTTCTCAGCGTGGAGTAATTGAGGTAATATGGGGAGTTTGTTATTAAACAGATTTGTGGCTGATTGTGGGTGTTTCAATAAGTATTGAGTGTGGTGTCATGTATTTAGCTTGTCAGAGTGCGCTAGTAGTGCCTAACTATTATTTTTCTATGAGCCATTTTCGGCGAGATGAAATCGGAAAAGATAAAGATTGTGTTCGTCGGTTTGGGTTCAAATCAGTGGTTGGTACATATAGTTATAGCTATTGATACCAACGTTATTACAATACTATACAAAATCACTATTACGAAATTTTGCAGAACAAAAGAGAGTATTTTGACATTGCAAATATTTGCTCACTGGTGTAGCTTGTCCAACGCAATGGGTTACGGCGTAGCATGTACTATGCGACGGACTACAGCGTAGTTCGTCCATTGCTGCGATGGGTGATGGAGTGAAGTCTATTCGAACGCAATAACATTATTTTATATAGAACTTGTAGAATATATGGATGCCTCTTCCAATTACACAATCAGAGTCTCAATTTATAAGTGTTCTCGCTGTTTGATGAAAAACATGAGGAATTTAATTAAAAAAACATTATTTAAATTAAATCTTTGTACTAATCACGTTAAAGGACATAACAACTTGGGCGCACGGTTGGCGCAGTGGTTGAGCGATTGACTGCTGCCACGGAACAAAAATTTGTATGATCTACAGATAGTTGTTCTGGCTCTGGGTGTTATGTATGTGAGTTTGTATGTTTGTAAACGCACCCACGATACAGGAAGAAATTCCTAGTGTGGGGCAAAGTTTAAAAAAAAAAAAAAAAAAAACAAAAAACTAACTGAGAGAGTACTGAATCGTGAGTAAAACAAAGACACGCTTTATCGGAAAAATTGTTGAAGCATGCAAGGTACAAAAAAAAAATGCTTTTCAAATGCATTATTGTAACGCTTATGGTTAGATAACACAGTACCTTTACAGTACTTTATATTTTAATAGTGTTTTATATCAAGAGTTATCGACATGTGTAAATATGTGTTATTTTTTTACAAAATTCTGTTAAATTCTCAAATTAATTCAAATTCTCAGTTTATTTAAATCTTATGTAAAACAAAGGTAAAAACGTCAGGGATAGCTTCAGAAGGGCGATAAATACAGACACAGTGTAACTGTTCAACATAGGTAAGCAAACAAACCGACCTAATAACAGCAGCAACTTCAGTAAAATCACAGAAACTGAACAGAACACAATCAAAACTTGCAAATCTCGAAGTTCTTGATTTGTGTTTTCTTAACAGTCCCACAGGCCGCAGTATCGATGGGGTATCGTGACGAAAATTCTAAGAGCTCATTATTCCTAAAACAACGTTAACTCACGACTTGTTTGAACATGCCTGAATAGTGTTCGCCCAACGGTTGATTTCTGGCCGAAGCTCCGAAGCTGAAGCCGAATATTGAATAACCCTAATAAGATATTAAGATCAAGATTAGCAACTTTTGTTAAATTTGTTTTTGATGTGGATATTTTATGACGATGGAGACTGACCGACGCAACGGAGTATCAGTTGTTATAATCATGTCTGAAAAATGAAGCAATAAATTATAATATATGATCAAACGAACATCCAAGTAAAATTCGATCATTACTATGATGACTTGCTTCATTTGAAGATATGATTATGACCGCTGCCTGTTGCCTGTTACCTTTTGCATCGCGCTCTTGCGCATTCGTTCGAACAGTTTTTTCAATTTCAGTACTAGCTAGAAAACATGGCCTGTTTTGGCCGAAGACTGCTGAAACCGAAGCCATCGTTAAATTAAACGTTCAGTCAGAGACTTGCCTAAATCAGTGCCGGATTCAGGAATGAGGGTCGCAGGGCTATCTGAGGTACCCATAGAAAGTAATGACATTTTAAAGTTTTGGGACGTACCTTTATACATATTGTTTGTTCAGGGACATCACTACAGCCGCCATGTTTGATGTTTGTTAAAGTTTATCATATTTTGCTAGTGATGGCGCGTGCAACATTAGGTTGTTTGTAAATAGTTTTATCAACACACGTGTATACCCTATTTCAAGGAAAATATGATAGTTTTGGGGGACACTGTACGTGCAAAGATTAATTGTAATAATAAATAAATGAAAGGAAATAGTATTAAGGTCAAAACTGACATAAAAAACATAACAATTGTTACAAATTGATGTATAAAGATCTCAATACTGTTTAGCGACACTTAGCAGATGTTTAATTCATAATTATATTGAATAAAAAATAATAATTAGAATCTGCCAGTCAGTTGCTCAATGGCTCAGAGAATTTTATAACAAAGATCTTTTATATTTATAGTGTCATCATCAGACTCATAATCATCATTGCAGCCGAAAGATGACCTCTGTGCATAGGACTCTCCCGAGCGTTGCCACATCGAGCGGTTCTTTGTTTATGGAAATACGCTCTCTCGATTTATAGTGCAATGTATGTAAAGGTAAATTAAACATCTGGTCATGCAGAGAAGCCGTCTATTGAACGAGTATCCTGCTGCGTCATTTTATTATAAACCCGGAAATTAATAATGATGTGAGCTCTTGTATCTTCGTAATTTAAAAAATCTCTAACATTTTCAACATAATTCGCCTCAGGAAAAATTATGTCTGACTGTAATAAATTTGTTTTTCTCACGTTTAACATTCGTAAACATGACATGAGCAATAATTTAGGTTATCATTTTGGGTCGGACTAAAAATATGACTGAACAAAAAAAAGTTAATTAAAAAAATCAATATACCCGACTGCTTAAAAAGCGAACTAAAAAGACGTAAACAAGAAGAAAATCATGCTGTGCAGTCGGAGGATACATATTCGCGAGCTGGCTGACCAAAACCAGATGTATCCTCCGACTGCACAGCATGATTTTCTTCTTGTTTACGTCTTTTTAGTTCGCTTTTTAAGCAGTCGGGTATTTTGATTTTTTTAATTAACTTTTTTATTTATAACTTTTTAGTTAACATTTTTTTCGAATTAGGTACATTTAAATATATAAGTGTTATATATTTTTGAAATCGCCTCTAAAAACCCTTTATTTTGATACCCCACACGATGGGTTTGGAAGAAAAAATAAAATTGGCCCCCCACAATATGGCGCCCAAAAGCCGCCATTTTTCTATTTTCCAATTTTAATGTAGCCTATGACACTCGCAAGGTTAAGACGAATCGATTGACGTATGAATCATCAAAATCGGTCAACGCGTTTGGTCTCTGGAACGCCATATAGGAACAAACATACATACATACATACATACATACATACATACATACATAGACTGATAAACACATTACCCTCCTTCGGCAGTCGGGTAAAAAATACAACCAGCAATGACGGGGGTTCTTACAAAGAGTATTATACAACATAATTTTATGAGTGAAATTTCACTTTGATGTGACGTCAGTATATTAACAATGGAAGGGAATATGTTGGGAAAACCGGAATGTTCCTATTTTATACATCGTTGCTTTGATAATGTTATTGTAGGGATCATATTTTTCACGTCGGCTTCATCGGGAAATAACAGAAATGTTTTATTTGTTATCAATTCCTTCTGGAGATCGTTGTATGAAATAATAAAGTTAGCTTTTACATGCTGCTAAGCTCGAACTGTGATGATTTATAATAATTAGTCTTTCAAGATATCGTTGGTTACTGAAGATTATATATAATTTTTAAAATATTGTTCACTTTTGTCTGGTTTTGTGTGGTTCTATGTTTGCCTAGAACTTGTAAGTTTCTTGTAAGATGTTACTATCCTTAGTAGTATCAGTGGTGTCTCATCCCATACAAAGAAACCGTGCCGACGTTCTATACTGATAATTCTGATTATTTTTTGTACATCGATTGCGTTCACTTCTGTTCCGTGCCGTTCCACGGATATAGATGGTGATCTATCTATCGCCGTGGAACGGTCCTGAACGCAATCAATTTACAAAAAATAATTGGTAAAATCAGATGAAAAACGCTAGTTACGTCGGCACGGTTTCTTTGTATGGGATGAGGCATCTGTATGCTAGCATTATAATATTATCTGTGGTAGTATTGTAAATATGTAAGTTTGTGAGGATAGATAATATTTCACTTAGTAATCTTTAAGGTTGTGAGAATTCAACGCGGGCGAAGATGCGGGCGGCAGCTAGTAAATAATCAAAAAACTGAAAACCCGAGCTAACTATTAAGACTAAAACTTTATATCTAACGTTGTTAAATATTATATCGTTTTATACTAATTCTATTCTTGTCTAAATTTTATCTAAAACATTATTTAATTGTTAACTCTCATTGCAATTTACATTAACATTAAAACATCGCCTCTTTACGCCATCAGAGAGCGATTTAGCTTTAATAAGTTAGAATAACGTTACTTTCTGTTCCAAACAGAACATCGAGTTGCGAACTTCGATTAACTTTTTCCCGATCCGACATTCAATACTTACTTAATTGAAAAGTTTAAAATGAACTTTCGAAGAGATACAGTACAGACCGACACTTTCCTAATTATAAACGTCAAGGTTGTTTTGGAATCTTTGTGTATTTTTAGAATTAAAAGTACCTTTATAAATTCTAAGGCCCACTTGGACGGCAAACTGAACTCGGAGTTAGTTGCTAACATGAGGTTAAATTGAAAATATTGAATGACAAACTGTCTTATTTCCCCGAAATAACCCCGTGTTAACTAAGAGTTCTGAGTTAAGTGTTTCGAGCAAGTGGGCCTAAGAATATATCGGTGTAGGTGGTAAAAATCAATTAGTCTGTTCATTTTAACCCCCGACGGAAAAATAAGGGTGTTACAAGTTTGACGCGAGTACCTGTGTATTTCAGTATTTGTGTCTTTGTGTCTTTTTCTGCCGAAGGAGGGTAATGTGTTTATCAGTCTATGTATGTATGTATATATGTATGTATGTTTGTTCCTATGTGGCGTTCTAGAGACCAAACGCGTTGGCCGATTTTGATGATTCTTACGTCAATCGATTCGTCTTAATCTTGCGAGTGTCACTGGCTACATTAAAATTGGAAAATTTAAGGTGGAATTTTTATTTTTCTTCCAATCCCATCGTGCGGGGTATCAAAATAAAGGATTTTAAGAGGCGATTTCAAAAAAATATAACACTTATATCCGTTTGTCTGGGTTCTAAACTGTTGTATTGATGTTGTACCTTGACAGAATAATCTACAATTGTACAGGTACGGTCAGTGACAAAATCGATTATGACTGTGAATTTTACATATAATTTTAACAGAAAAAAAAATATGCATCAATCTGCTCTTTAGCAAATCAAAGAAGAAGTAAAGAAGAAAAAGGGAGGAGGAAAAATATAAATCAAAAAAGTAAAATTCTATAAATTGTGCTTTTACATAAATTATATTTTTCCTACATAAATTATATTTTTTGTTTTAATAATAAAGATTCTGAACACTGAAGTTGTAATCGAGTTTTGTTGCTGACTGTATCTATTCGCTCGTGAATATGACAAATCTAGATTTATCAAAAGTTGGCTTTGAAACGGTTTCCTTTGCCATTCATACCTGTCCGCTTTCTAAAGCTCGATTTGTAAATTGTTTTCATGCATATCTCTTAAGATAAACAGTGATAGTTAATCGAACGTCTAGAATTGTGAGACATTGTGCGTTATGTCATGTTTGATGGTTGCGCATGACCATAGTGACGGGAAGCGGTGGCCATGCATCTATGCACTTCGAGGAAATCGGTGTTTGTCTTGTTCTCACAGTCGCCCGAGTATGTACTATGACGAAGTGCTTTCGAAAATTTGATGCATAACTATAAAGTCATGACAAAAGAACCTCCTTATGTCCTGAAACTTTCTTGGTCGTAAATAAACATAATTTTACTAAAACTGGGTTATGTTATGTCGTACAATAATTGAGATAAAACTTTTTAACAAAAAAATTAATATCACTTCCAAAAAGCACTACAAAGCGAAAAATAACTTTCTTTTCCAAAGTCGGTGTCTTTTGGTACCTAATGTTTTTCGTTTCTCGACACAGATTTCCTCTGACCTATCAAACACAAAAACAATTATCAAAATCAGTCCACAATTGGTGGAGTAATCGCGTTACAAACACAAAAAAAAATACAGTCGAATTGAGAAGTTTCTTGCGTCGAATTTTTGATGACCGATTTCTAAATTAAGTATTTGCAGTTAAGAAAGTGTCAAACCATACTTAAATACCCAATAATTGACAGATTTTCAGGCTTAAGTAGATATTGACAAATACTCAAGTTCAAATACTTAAATCAGGAATCGGGGGTGAGACTGGAAAATAATATAAGAAAACTTATGCGTACCAGTATCATTATGACTCCCAAATACAACTAAAAAAGTGAGTGACACACACTACCACAAATATTTTGTCGGCAAACAATGTTTTTTATGGACATCATAGTAGCGATATGGACAATGTCACAGTTTGCCGGGGACGGCTCCATTTCAGATAAGGAGGCTGGGAATAGAAGTAATATCGATATAGTAAGCCGAAAGCCGGGCAAATATTGCCGAGGATGTGTTGATGCTTATATGTGCAAACAATTTTAGTTCCGCAAAAATATAGCAAATATATTTTTGGTTACATTTCCGTGGACCAAATTTGAAATATTGAGCTTTGAGTTTTGTTCGATAACAATAATATCATCTTTATTTCAGATAATCGGCATAAATAAATATGTTATGTTGTTAGGTAACAACGTTTGGTTCAACATTAAAACAGGGCTGCATTTTTAAAACACTCTTCACCTACTTAGGTACAGAAAAGTATTTAGCACATATAAATGTGTCTATTACTTTATCTAAATTGATAGAAATAAACAACCTTCTAACCTCAATGTAATAGAATAAATAGAACCTCAACTTGAAGAACTGGGTCAATCACACGTTTAACATCAGCTCCGCGCAAAAAATTCGCCAAAAATAGACGCGTTGAGCTACGAGCGCGAAAAAGTCATCAGTGGAGCTGTGCAGTGTCAATTCACCAGGATTAGTGTGGGCAAGTGTGTACCTTCACGGGTTGCGGAGCAGGACCCCCTGGACTTTAAGGTGCAATATCCTCGACAAGGGCAGTGGAGTCGTTCTGCAAATAGTATTCCTGAGAGTCGCAGCAGAGGCCTATCTAGAGACACCAAAACCATCGAAATCGGACCAGGAACCAAGGAGATATTAAGGTGCAAAAAAAACGCCAAAAACACGTGTTTTAGGTTAAAAACCAACCTCAAATATTCACCACGTGGATCTAAAAACACGAGGCGTAACGTACAGCCAGCCAACTTAGCCCTCACTGGAGACTCCGAAGCCTGCCGAAGAATCAGCCTGCAGACCACCCGCCATCGTCACGACTCCGCTGATCATCATCAGGTAAGCCCTGAGGGAACGCCTGAACCCTTAGTCCTACTCCCCCCGAGTTTGGACTCGTCTGACTTGGGAATTCAGGATCTTACCCACTACCCCTAAACCCCCACCCCCACGGATCTCCCCCCAACCCACCCCCCTCACCCCCCCCCCTCAATAGTCACCCCACGAGACACCCCCTCCCCTCCCCCCTCTCAGGGCTACCTCACCCCCCCGCGGCCTAACTTCGCACCAGTTGGAGCAAGGAAGTCGAGTTTGGGCTCATTTGAAAGCGCACGGAAAGCTTTATAACTTGGCCACAACAGAATATCAAAATTCGGCACCCCACACGCACAACGATCCAGCGACACCTGCATTTTTACTGACGACCACCATCATCGCGCAAGCAGGGCTCACAACATCGAGCCCACGCAGTTGTCGGACTCCTCATCGGACAGCAGACGCAGACCACCAGCGGAACATCCGTGCGTTCATCATAGAATAGGAAAAAAAAAAAAAAAAGAAAAGATATTTATGTATATGTTTTACACACAGGCATAGTTTTTAAGAAACAACACCATAATATTACATAAAACTAAAATTGTAATCAACCCGTCCCCTTACAAACAACATGTCCTCCAAAACCACAGCCCCCAAAAGGACCACGGAGGCCGCAAGGGCCCTCAGATCACTCCGTGAGAAGGTCCTCAAAAACACAGCCAAGTCAGTGGTCTCGGAACAGTTGGCGCGTCCATCACAAAAGCCGCGGGCGGCGAAGGCGGCGTCAGAGTCGGATGTGACAAGCAGGACACCGCCTCTGCCGTTAGCGCCTGAGACTCACACTCCGAATGATAGCCCCGGGGTGTCGGAGATCATCATCAACTGGGAGCAGTGTGGCATATCCCCCCCTAATCCACAGCGAGCCAGGCCGACCGTCCACAGAGTGGACGACCGAGCCTCCTCTACAGGACGCCGGGAAGGGGCACAGGAGTGGAGATGGACTTGGCCACGAGAGAGGCGAACGAACTTCTCCAGAAGGGAAAGGACGCCTTGGAAGCCGCCGGAAAAATGAAGCGCGAGTGTAAGGTCACAGCCCATGAGTGCCTGCAGGGCCTTTACGAGGTGTCACTGTCATTGGCGGACTCCCGAGCACGCCACAAGTATAATCTCGAGAAGGAGCGCTCTCGACACGCACAAGAGCTTGTGCGTGTCGAGAGAGCTCACAATCGGGAACTTGCAGCAGTGAATAAGGAGCTCATCCTAATGCGGACTGACATCTCGGACACGAAAAAAGAGGCGAAAGGGATCCGAGAATGGCTCGGTCACGAGACCCTTGACGCCTTAAATGGAATAAAGGAGTTGAAAGGTGAGGTTGCAATGGCGAGCCTGAAAAACCTAAAGGAGCACGAGAGGACGAGGCAAGAAAGTGCAAGGACCCCAGGGGATCCCAAGTGGGACACTATGGGGGCCGGCTTATCACGCCTCGACACAAATCTCACCAGCATCTCCAACCAGCTGGACGTCCTCCGGAAAACTCTGGAAAGGCTCAAAGAGGACCTCAACCGGCCAATTGACACAGAGACGGACCCGAGTAGTCGCGAGACAGGTCTACTCACGACCGCGGCTTTCGAGGAGGAAATGGCAAATCTAACCGCAAAGCTGCAGACCATCGCCAACAGACCTGTGGCCTCCCCCCCACCACCACACACACCCATAAACATCACCGAACACCTCAAACCTATATCGGATAGGTTGGAGCTCGTCTCGGCGGACCTCCGCGTACTGCGCGACAAAGAGCCGCAAATCCAGGCGCACCCAGCGCTGAATCTGGAAACGGAGCTCGCAGTCGGGGAGGTAAAGAAGACGCTCCAAACTATACAGAAAGGGGTAGCGGACCTGGGCAAAGCGGATAAACCGCAAATACAACAACAGGGCCCCAAAACCTTTGCTCAGGTCGCCAGTACACCAAAGCCCCCCAAACCGCCCACACAACCCAACCACACCCTGATCGTCTCGTCGACGAACCCCAAGCACACTGGGGACAACGTGATCGAGAGGATCAGGACCGCCCTGGACCTCAAGTCAACCGGAGCCCGAGTCGACACCGTACGGAAAGCGCGCAACCAGAAAGTGGTCCTAAGATGCGCCAGTAAGATGGACTTGAAGAAGATTAAAGACCAAGTCCAGTCGAACTCAGGGCTGAAGGTCCAGGAGCCGAAACCGCAAAACCCCTTAGTCTGCATCAAGGGTGTGCTGTCCAGCTACAGCGACGGGGAGATCGTCGATCTCCTTAAAGCGCAGAACCAACACCTTCTGCAAAACGTCGCTGTGGAGGAACAGACCATCAAGATGCGCTACAGGAAGCGCGCGCGAAACCCCCACGAGTGCCACCCCGTTCTAGAGCTCTCCCCGGAGCTCTGGAAATCCTACACCTCTGTCCAGAAAGTCCATGTGGGCATCAAGCGATGCTCGATTGAGGACCAGTCCCCTCTAGTTCAGTGCACAAAGTGCCTTGCATATGGACACAATAGGTCCATATGCAGGCCTGCAAAAGAAGTCTGCGGCTACTGCAGTGGATCGCACTATATCAGGGACTGCCTCACTCGAGCGGACGGCAAACAGCCCACATGCGCAAACTGCAAAGTAGCACACGGGACGGGCAACGACCTGGCACACACAGCATTCAGCGAAGACTGCCAGGAACGCCAAAAGTGGGATGGCATAGCCAGATCGCGCGTATCCTATTGCTAAGGGCAACGAGAACACACCAACAAACCAACAAGTCACCCCCGAAATCTCCTTAAGACCGACAGCAAGATTGCGGTTCATCCAAGCAAATCTTCACCGCTCCAAGCTGGCCACAGAAGAACTCTACTTGGCGGCCCAGGCAAGAGGAATTTCAGCAGCACTTGTTCAAGAGCCCTACGTAGGAAGAACAGGTGTAATGAAACAAAACCCCGGCACACAAGTCATCCAGTGCAGCCTCAACCGCCAAAAGCCAGTTAAGGCAGCGATTGTTGTTTTCGGTAACAACCTGGAGGTCGTCCACGACCCCCAGCTTGTGACCGAGAACATTGCTGCTGTCTTGCTAAAGGCGGGTCAGCTCAGCTTTGGAGTACTGTCGGTCTATTTTGAGGGTGACCAGGACATCGAACCTTACCTATCCGAAACAAAAAACAAGGCACACAAATTGAATACAAACAACATCGTGGTGGGAGGAGACGTAAATGCCTGGAGCCATTGGTGGGGAAGTGTTTCCGAAAACCATCACGGGGCGGCGTACAGTTCTTTCCTCAATGAGCGGGATCTCCACATCCTAAATACGGGCCAAACACCAACGTTCGAGACATACAGAAATTACAGGTGGTGCACAAGCATAGTCGACGTGACAGCTTGCAGTTCGTCACTGCTGGGCAAGGTCGAGGAGTGGCGGGTAGAAAGAAGTCTAACAACTTCAGACCACAACGCTATAACCTTCTCGATGCGCCTAGAAAAGGCCCTGGAACCCTTAAGGCCAATTTCGACGCGCATCTACAACACCAAGAAGGCCAAGTGGTCCGACTTCAACACCCACTTCAAGACCAGCCTAGCAGACAGTGGCATCACTCAAGTCAGAGTCTCGAACGCATCGAACCCAGAGGATCTGGAGACAATTATTTCAAACTATACTCATAACATCCACCGCTCATGCGAGGAAGCGATTCCAAAACTTGGGTCGCCCAAATACAACGCCAAGCCCCCATGGTGGACCCCTTCTCTAGACCGTCTCAAAAAAGACGCCATGACGAAGAAGAGAAGGATCCGAAACGCAGCCGCAAGCCGGAGACACTTCACTATCCAAGACTACGTGCTGGCCAAACAAACTTACACGACAGCAGCAACGGAAGCAGCCACAGCCAACTGGAAGGAGTTCTGCACGAAGCAGGACCGAGAGAGCATGTGGGACGGCATCTACAGGGTAATAAGGAAGACAGCCAGAAGAAAGGACGACGCGCTCTTGAGAAACGCCGCAGGCGAGACGCTCAGTCCAGAGCAATCTGCGGATCTTCTGGCAAAAACCTTCTACCCCGACGACTCAACGGATGCCGAACAGCCCTACCACACTGCGCTAAGGAGGCTAACAGAGGAGAAGAACCCCCATGGTCTGTCTGCAGACGATCCGCCCTTCACGACCGCGGAGCTGGAAATGGTTCTCCAGAACCAAAATCCGAAAAAAGCCCCCGGTCCCGACGGATTAACAGCGGACATCTGCACAGCGGCAATAAACTGCGATAGGGAGGTGTTCTTAGCGATAGCAAACAAGTGTCTGTCACTGTCACACTTCCCGAAGCAGTGGAAGGTCGCCCACGTGTGCATTCTCCGCAAGCCAGGAAAGGACGACTACACCAGCCCTAAGTCCTACAGGCCTATAGGTCTGCTCTCGGTCCTAGGAAAAATCTAGTATCAATCTAATCGAGAAACTTCTAGTAGGCCGACTACAGTGGCACTTTCTCCCAACACTACACACAAACCAATACGGCTTCATGCCACAGCGCGGAACCGAGGACGCCCTCTATGCTCTAGTGGGCCACTTACGAGCCGAAATCAAAGCCAAAAAGATCGTGCTTTTGATATCACTGGACATAGAGGGGGCCTTTGACAACGCGTGGTGGCCCGCACTCAAGTAGCAGATGGTAGCCAAGAATTGTCCAGCAAATATCTACGCTCTCGTCGCCTCATACCTGGAAGACCGGAACATCAGGGTCAACTACGCCAGAGCGACTAGCGAGAAGGGAACCACGAAAGGATGCGTCCAGGGCTCAATTGCCGGACCGACGTTTTGGAACCTTATCCTAGATTCACTCCTACACAAAATGGCTAGTATGGGGGTATACTGCCAAGCCTTCGCGGACGACGTAGTCCTGGTTTTCTCTGACTTCTCAGCCGGTCCCCTGCAGCAATCAGCCAACAGCACGCTAGCCAAAGTATCGGAATGGGGCGTCCAAAATAAGCTACGATTCGCCGCGCACAAGACCAATGCGATGGTGTTAACGAGGAAGCGAAAGTACGACGCTCCGGTACTTCATATGTCGGGCACGCAGCTAAACCTGGTTGAGGAAGTGAAGCTGTTAGGTCTCACGATAGACTCCAAACTCACCTTCAATGCGCACTTGTCTGCGACCTGAAGAAAGGCCGCGGACATCTATAAGCAGTTGGCATGTGCGGCGAGGGTGACTTGGAGTCTGAACGGACGATATACGTGTCGGTGATTGAGCCCATCGTGATGTATGCAGCGAGTGCGTGGGCCCCCGCAGCTGAGAAACTGATGACAAGGAAAAAGTTTGACTCACTGCAGAGGGGCTTCGCGCAGAAGATCTGCAAAGCATACCGCACGGTGTCTCTGACATCGGCACTTATCCTGTCAGGACAACTCCCCCTAGACCTCCGGGTACTCGAAGCGGCAACCCTTTTCAAGATCAAAAAGGGACATTCCCAAGAGTTCATACCGCTGGGCCGCGTGCTGGAGTGCAACGTGCACCACTCCAAAAATCCTCACCCAGCGCAACTCACAACAACCGAGTATGAATGCCTAGAGAATTTGACCCCCGAAACCCAGGCAAACCACCAAGTAATCGGCCCCCAAATATACACCGATGGCAGTAAGATAGAGGGGAAAGTCGGAGCTGCCCTAACTTGGTGGGAAAACGGGACGGAGTCAAGGTTCAGCACCTTCGGCTTGGAGCCTCACAACACAGTCTTCCAATCGGAAATGTACGCTCTCTTCAGAGCTGTCAGGATGGCAAGAGAATCCAAGGCGGCCTCCGTAAGTATCTTAAGTGACTCAAGATCGTCACTTGATCTGCTGAGGAGACCGTCTGTCACGCACCACCTGGCACTCCAAATCAAGAGAAGCGTCCGTGAAATCAGAGAGGAGGGCAGAGAAGTGAGGCTCTTTTGGCTCAAGGCCCATGTGGGAACTGCCGGGAATGAGAGAGCGGATGAGCTGGCCAAGGAGGCAGCCCTAACAAAACTCACATCAGACTACAGCAAGGTCCCCGTTTCATACGTGAGGAGGAAGATACGGGAGGGGACTATAAGGAAGTGGCAAGCCCGGTACGATTCCTCGAGTACAGGATCGGTCACGAAAGTGTTCTTTCCAGACGTCCTAGCGGCGAAAAGGACACTCAGAGACGCAGTGCTCACATCGGTCCACGTACAAGTCCTTACAGGACACGGCGGATTTTCAGCGTATCTCCACCGCTTCCATCTTAAAGATAGTCCCTCGTGCGTCTGTGACCCGAGTTGCGAAGAGACAGTCTGGCACTTGCTCTTCGAATGCCCAAGGTTCAGCCAAGACAGAATGGAGCTCGAAGTAAAATTCGAAACCCAGCTTAGCCAGTCCACACTCCACACCATCATGGGGAGACCGGCTACTAGGATTCCATTCTTGGCATTCGCGAGCAAAGTCGCCACAATCGCAGCAAGGGCCAACAAAACGGACGTAACCTTGCGAAGTCGACCACACATTCGAACACACACAACAACAACCACAAACACACAAACAACAACCACAACTACACAAGCAACAACAAGCACACAATTGACTGATACACAAGTTACACACACACATTCTAACCAACGGCCATTATCAACGGTAGCAGCAGCGGTAGCAGCAACAGCCAGCCTACAACCAGCCCCTAACATGACTACTACACAATTCCTGGCATGCGGAGAAGACGGAGTCCCTGGCATCAGACTGCGAGGCGTCGCTCTGTTCATGAACAGGGAACAGGAGAAGTTAGGCATAGGCTTTTGCATAGGCTCAAGTCGAGCTACGGCCCGAATACACCTTTCACCGGGCCTTGCCACCTTGATTAACGGAAGCACCACCAAAACGAGCATAAAAGGCAGCAAGTATGCTGCACTACCTCAAGTGGAAGTGGCCACTCACCGATGCCGTCTAATGCGATTTAAAGGGAAAACAATTGCATTACTCGAGTGGGGAGAGGCTACTCCATTTGCTCAGGCAAGCTCATTGCTTCAGAAGATCGGGGAGGCAGGAGACTACACGTCAGCCGCGGCCCGAACCATAAGTGTGGACGCAATGGTGGTGGGAGGAGAAAGAGGAGACGTCGCAGACCGCTTTGGCTGTCTAAAGGCCTCAGAACATCATGAGGTCGTTGTTTACGAGGATAGAGGGGAAACCCTAAGTTTCCTCAAAGCCCCCAGACAACCAACAGCCAGCGTGACGAGCCCCACAAAAAGCCCCACCACTCAAAGCGGATCGGAAAGGGCCCAGCAGAAGGCAGCAGCCGAAAAAGCCGCTAAGAAGCAGTGCAACACCACAAACCCGGAGGACCGGGCCCGGTCGAGGAGTCGCCTGAAAGCATTTGGCACTTTCCTCAATGCACTGCTCCCAAGCACCAGCCATGCTTCACCATCTCACAAGCAGGAGACAGCATTGGAGAGGTTCCTCAGAAAAACACCAAAGGAACCAACCCAGCAAAAGCCTAAGCCAACACGAGCCGACAAAGGGCAAGTCAGCCCGCCGACCCTCGCAGTAAAGTCGGGTACCACGGACCACGTAAAAAGCGCGTTCCTCGAGTACGTAGCAATCGTAAGAGCGACCAGAGATGTCAATCTTACGACATGCAGGAAGATCCTGCAGACCTTCCAAAGAGAAACAGAGGGTCTGTTAAGGATACTGCTCGAGGAAGCAGGGGCAGCGGTTTACGACAACGTCACATCCCAAGTCATCAAAGGGGAAATGACGGGGTCGTATATGGCAGCCTACAGCGCGAGGAGTAGTTTTGTGGCCCTGGACAAGGAGGAGACGGAGCGCTCAGGCAAACTCAAGTTCAGTGTGCCAAATGACGACCCGATAGTGGTTACTGCCAAATGTACTAAGATCATGCCGGATGATAAGATCCTGGAAATAGCACAGTCCATTTCGGGGACCCCAGGTATCCCGGCATCGCAGGAAAGTTGGGCGGTACCCAATATCAGGTGGATTAACGGAGTTCCAGGTTGCGGTAAGACAACCTGGCTGGTAAAGCACTTCGACGAGGACAGGGACGTGATAGCCACCACGACAACAGAAGCTGCCAAAGACCTTAGGGAAAAGCTTGCGCGCCGCTTAGGAGACCGAGCAAAGACCAAGGTGCGCACTATGGCCTCAATCCTAGCAAACGGTTACGGTACGGTAGACGAGGCTCTTATGAACCACTTTGGGGCAATAGTCATGGCAGTAAAGTTGTCTGGAGCTAGCGAGCTTGTCCTCGTCGGAGACGTTAACCAGCTCCCATTTTTGGACAGAGAGAACCTTTTCAAGCTTAGGTACACCCGTCCAGACCTGGTGGCTGGCATCACCCAGGAGTTTCTCTGCACACACCGCAATCCAATGGACGTGGCCTTTGCACTGAGTGAGATATACCCCGGTATATACTCCTCCAAGTCGTCGCTGTCGCGGGTCCACTCCCTGAAGGTGAAAGGTTACACAGGGGCGCAAATACCGAGCACTGCCCAAAACACCCTGTTCCTGGTTCATACGCAGGGGGAGAAAGCCTCTCTTGCGAGCCAGGGATTTGGTTCCGGTGAAGGGTCGCGCCTGCTAACCATACACGAGGCTCAGGGGTCGACCTACGACAGTGTCATCATCATCAACACCAAGTCCAGGAGGCTTCAGGTCCACGACAGCATCTCCCACGCGGTAGTGGCGGTGTCCAGACATAAAGTCAGTTGCGTCTATTATACCGACGACGCTGATGACGCCGCAGGCCGCCTTGCTAAGAGGGCGATGGATGCGCCGACTAAAGCGGTCGTCAACTACAATCTTAAGACGGCCATGCAGCATCGAGACGTAGTCGTCATAGATGCCTTGCTCACGCTGGCGAAGTCCCTGGTCGGCAGACATCACCAAAACACCATCTAACAAGTCCCATCCAAAAACTCCAACCCAAACACATACCCAAACCATCACCCTGTCTAAACCCTGTGCATCAGAAAATTATATATATATTTGTAAAGCTGCATGGTGGAGCGAGTCAGTCATACACATCTTAACGTCCTAACGACGGGGTTCTATAACCGGAACCGACGGCCGGGACTGGTCTGCTCGCACTGCCATGCATCTTCCCCGAAAGTGTATCAATAGAAATAAGTAACAAAATAGTTAATAACATTAATATAAGTAGTAAATAGAAAGTAAATTGTAATGCCGGTGTGTGATATATATATATATATATATAGTATTTAGTGAGGGATGAACTCACGTAGACTTAAGTTAGTTAAGTAAGCCAAAAAATAATGTCCGACGAGGAGTCAGACAATTGTAACTATAATTAGAAAAATAACAAACAAAAACAAACACTATAGAAAAGATTGCGGTGTGCCACATGTCCGCGGCAGAATACTGAAATAAAAAAAAAAACCTCAATGTAATTAAACAATACGTGAAAACCATTACAAAACTCCGTAATTGACAACAGACATTCCATTCAGTTAAAAGCTTGAACTAAGTTGCAAATATCACACTTTATAAAGGAATTTCTATCACATAAAGTTAGTTGGAGTGTACAGTAGCACTAATACTCGCATTTAAGTTAGCTAGCGTAGAAATATCAAATGTTGGAAAACTTTCGGTCGCGGAAAACAGTTCCGCAAATTGCATGTAATTTCGCGCGGTTCCCTGAAAAGGAATTCACTAATGGCCGTGCGGAATCCCTCTATATAAGTACAACACTCAAAACAAGCAATTGCAATCAACTGAATGGCATTATTTTATAAAATAGGGAAAGAAATGAAATATGCATCCTTTTTGTGGTATACGGTATTCTTTTTGTACCTTTGACGGATCTTAATACGAGCTGGTGATGACTGTCAATTGTAATACCTTTCATCAATTTTAAATGATCCGTTCAAATATATAATCTTTGAAGTGTGAATTAAGAGCCCAATGTTCCATAATTTTGTGCTTAGGAGAGTCGATTGGCGCAGGTTTGGGCGCACGGTTGGCGCAGTGGTTGAGCAATTGACTGCTGCGCTGCGTGTCGCGGGTTCGATTCCCGCACGGAACAAAAATTTGTATGACCTACAGATAATTGTTCCGGCTCTGGGTGTTTGTGTATGTGAGTTTATATGTTTGTAAACGCACCCACGATACAGGAAGAAATTCCTAGAGTGGGGCAACGTTTTTTTTTAAAAAGAAGAAGAAAGAAGATTAAACAAGAACAAACTACATACATTTTTATGTTCAATGCCAGATTTTTTTATTATACACACAATTCAATAACAAATCGGTACATATCGCGCCATCTAGTGATATTTATTTGAACCAAATTTATTTCTTAGCTCTGGGATCCCGTGACACTACTAAGAAATTCCAAATGAATGTAACTCAGGACCTCACGTTTAACAGTCGCACTTGCGATCATGAGACCATTTGACAGTAAGACAGTATTTGACGCACTAAAACACAAATTACAGCCATATAGGTCGGTATTTTTAACCTATCAACGCTGCAGTTTGCGCACTTTGTAATGAATGTCACTGAAAGAATAATATAGGATGCAACTACTCGTTTATCGGTGCGGGAAGTTTGAAGTGAAGCTGGGAACTAGTTAGTAAGTTGGTCGTACTAAGTAGAAACATGTCGATGTCACTAAGTAAGTATCTTCATGGTTAAGCAGGGACAATTAATCAGTCGATAAACGCTCGCTAGTGTGTGCTACGTGACGTAATGTGGGGAGATTGTTGTGAGACAGATGTGAAGCTGATTATGGGTCTTTCACTAAATATTCAGTGTGGTGTTAAAGGTCTTGTAGGTACTATTCACTATGCTACAGTTTATGTTTGTACTACGCCACGCGCTACGGCGTAGTATTTACCACGCCACGTGATACGGCGTAGCTTAAACTACGCCACGCGCTACGACGTAGCTTGTCTACTCTTAGGATGAAGTGTGAAGTCAATGCGCTTCTATCGCTCTTCTTGCTCACCAAGTTGGTCGTTCTTACTAGGAACATGTCGATGTCACTAAGTAAGTATCTTCATGGTTAAGCAGGGACAATTAATCAGTTGACGAATGCTCGCTAGTGCGCTGTGCTACGTGACGTAATGTGGGAAGTTTGTTGTGAGACAGATGTGAAGCTGATTATGGGTCTTTCACTAAGTATTCAGTGTGGTATTAAAGGTCTTGTAGGTACTATTAACTATGCTACAGTTTTTGTTTGTACTACGCCACGCGTGGTAAATACTACGCCGTAGTACTATTTACCACGCCACGTGATACGGCGTAGCTTGTACTACGCCACGCGCTACGTAGTAGCTTGTCTACTCGTAGGATGAAGTGTGAAGTTAATGTGCTTCTATCACTCTTCTTTCTCACCAAGTTAGTCGTACTAACTAGGAACATGTCCATGTGACTAAGTAATTATCTTCATAGCTATGCAGGGACAATTAATCAGGCGCCTAACGCTCACTAGTGTGTGGTATTTTACGTAATGTGGGGAGTTTGTTATGAAACAAATGTAAAGCTGATTATGGGTCTTTCCTTTAGTGTTGAGTGTGGGATAAATGGTTTTGTACTACGCACTTTGCTAATGCGTAGCATGCACTACGCCACGCGCTACGGCGTAGCTTGTCTACTATTACGATGAAGTGTAAGGTCCATGCGCTTCACTCTCTCTTCGCCCTTACCAAGTGTAGCGTTGTGGGGATTCTCAACTGGAAATAGTCGAGTGATACTAAAAATCACAATTAGTAACTTAGTAAAGTTGATAGCCACATCACTAAAAACACGGCACAGCTCTATTTTTCCGGGACGCTATCGCTCGGTCATTTGGATTCCGCTGGCTTAGCTGACAAACTATCTTTCGATCCTCACGACTCTGTGTGCCCCGATCTAGGGTGAGTTCCTCATTAGTTAAATGATTGTACCTGATTCTCTGTGCTGGATGACCAATATCGATTCCATCACTAATTAATTATCAGATTTGGCGCTGTCATTGTTGGGCGCGTGGCTAAGGGTCATCCAGGAAATAGAAGATGGTAATGAGTATGTATTTCTACTGCATCGGGGTGTGCCTCAGTGTTTTATTGTAAGTGATAACGTTTACTTTATGTAAATAAATGCTAGTAAGGTCAAGTTCTTACCTGTAAACCGCTGCGATGTGCTGAGCTTTCACCTACAATATTTTCGCCTGGACACCTTGCCTACTGCTGCACGCTGCTAGCTTCCTGCACGCTATCCACGCTTGCTGCCCAGGTGTTGGCCTGCCTACCTGCGGTCTACCGCCACGTGAGCCGGTGCCTAAGCAGCCTACCCTGCGTGCTGCCAAGGGACGGTACCCTTCCTACCTATATACTGTGTGTGATAGTGCTCAGAACAGAACATAGTGACTTTACGTATCTTTAGTTCCCTCAATATATGTAGGGTCAAGTGGGGGACAGTGTAACAGGGGGCACAGTATAACATCAAAATTAACTCTGTTCTTTTCTAATTTATCAATGGTGTCTCTTTACGTGTTTTGTCAGTCTCAAGTGCCGCCATCTTAAACAGCTATCATCGGATGACAAATCGCTGGATGAACGGAAGAATCCCCGAATTTATGTTTTTCGTAAAAAAAATGTGCAAAATTTAGAGAGTGAAGTTTCGTTCTTATTGGAAAAGTAATAAGTTCTGGTGAGTAAATATATGTTTCTCTTAATCTTCAATTAGTTGGTGTTTTAATAGTAAACAAAGTTTATTGCAATTTCTAACCTATAAAATTTAAACGAATTTTTGTTTGAAACAATATGGTGTGGGGTACAGTGTAACGGGGTACAGTGTAACATGTGCCCCCTTTGATTTTTACTTTATTTTTTAGGTGTGCTACATCGAAAATGGTTCGGAATCGTAAAAGGAAGACGCAAATCGGTCTACACGATGCTAATGCTATGAAAGAAGCCATTACCAAAATTGAAAAAAAAAACTTGACATCAGGCTGATTGCTACTCATTTCCAAAGAAAATACTGAGGCATTTTAACCTAGGCTAAGGAAAGATAATATTTTTATATTATAAATTTGTTTATGTTTGATTTTGATTAACCAAAAATATGTATATGTAATCTTGTTATACTGTACCCCTATGGCTGTTAAACTGTACCCCACCCCTGGGGTACACTATAACAAATTTGTGATCTCAGAAAACTTAAAATAAAATTAGTTTCCATGTACAAATTCGATATTATATCAAGCCTAATATGAAGCTTAAAGACTGCTGATTTTATGGTAAATTATAAGAAGATGATATAATAAAGGATTTTTTTTCTAAAAATTAAAATGACTTTTTTGTTACACTGTCCCCCACTTGACCCTATTAACTTGTCCAGCTGTTTCATTACCATCTACCTAACGTCCTACTATCCGTTAGCGGCCTGCGCAGCCTACCCTGCCCAGACCTAGCCGTTACACAAGTAGGTCGTACTAACTAGGAACATTTCGATGTCACTAAGTAAGTATCTTCTTGGTTAAGCAGGGACAATTAATCAGGCGCCGAACGTTCGCTAGTGTGTGCTACTTGACGTAATGTGGGGAGCTTGTTATGAAACAGCTGAGGTGAAGCTGATTATGGGTGTTTCATTTAGTATTGAGTTTACTTCTTTGATGATTCATGTCTTTATGTACAGTCCTCGTGTTCAGAAAGACTTGAAGAATTGCGATTTGTCTACTGACGATCCTTATTAGCGGAACTAGGGACGCCTCAGGACTAGGAAAGCCGACAAAGAAGATTTAATATGAGGGTACTATTAAAAGTCTTGTCTTTAGCTTGTCAGAGTGTGCTAGTACTGCTTAACTAATGTGATTCTAAGACGCATTTTCGACGAGGCGAAATGTAAAAAGTTTATAATTACTTATCTGTGAGTTCGGTTTCAAAATAGTGGTAAATAGTTAGTATTGATACCAACTTTATACAATATGATTAAATAACTGTTATAAAATATAACATAACAATACTGTATGTATTTAGATAAAGCAAATATTTTCTTAATAGCGTGGCTTGTACTACGCACCGTGCTACGGCGTAACAGGTAATACGCGACGGGCTCTGGCGTAGCTTGTCTATTGCTACGATGAATAGTGATTTCCATGCGCTTCTCACTCTCTTCGCACTTCCAACATGTTCGTATTAACAAGGAACATGACGATGTTTTTAAATAAGTATCTTCACGGTTAAGCAGGGGTTTGGTTTCAAATTAGTGGTAGGTACATTAAGTTATAACTTTTGATATCAACTTTATTACTTTACTATACAAATGAACTGTTACGTAGTATTGCAGAAATAGACACTATTTCGACATTGCAAATATTTGTTCACTGGCTTAGTTTGTCCTACGCAATAGACTACGGCGTAGCATGTAGTACGCGACGAGCTACAGCGTAGTTCGTCTATTGCTGCGACGGGTGATGGAGTGAACCTTTTTTCGAACCCAATAAAATTGTTTTATTTAGAACGTACGGATGCCCTTACTTTTGCCTCGTACAGTTAAACAATCAAGCTATCAATTAATAAGTGTTATAGCTGTTTAATGAAAAACATGAGTAATTTAATTAATAAAAATATTTATTTAAATAAAATATAGAATCACGTTAAATAACATAACAACTAACTGAGAGAGACTTGAATCGTGAGTAAAACAATGACACGCTTTATCGGCCAAAGTGTTGAAGCATGCAAGGTAAAAATAGTAAAATGCTTTTCAAATGCGTTATGCTAACGCTAATGGTAGATAGCACAGCACCTGGACTACCTGTACAGTAATATATATATTAATAGTGCTTTATGTCAAGAGATATCGACATGTGTAAATTCGTATTATTTTTCTACAAAATTCTGTTAAATTATCAAATTAATTTAAATTCTCAGTTTATATAAATCTTATGTAAAACAAAGGCATAAACGTCAGGGATAGCTTCAGAAGGGCGATAAATACAGACACTGTGAAACTGTTCAACATAGGTAAGCAAACAAACCGACCTAATAACAGCAGCAACTTCAGTAAAATCACAGAAACTGAACAGAACACAATCAAAACTTGCAAATCTCGAAGTTCTTGATTTGTGTTTTCTTAACAGTTCCACAGGCCGCAGTATCGATGGGGTATCGTGACGAAAATTCTAAGAGCTCATTATTCCTAAAACAACGTTAACTCACGACTTGTTTGAACATGCCTGAATAGTGTCCGCCCAACGGTTGATTTCTGGCCGAAGCTCCGAAGCCGAAGCCGAATATTGAATAACCCTAATAAGATATTAAGATCAAGATTAGCCACTTTTGTTAAATTTGTTTTTGATGTGGATATTTTCTGACGATGGAGACTGACCGACGCAACGGAGTATGAGTTGTCATATTCATGTCTGAAAAATGAAGCAAGGAATTATAATATATGATCAAACGAACTTCCAAGTGAAGTTCGATCATTATTATGATGACTTGCTTCATTTGAAGATATGATTATGACCGCTGCCTGTTGCCTGTTACCTTTTGCATCGCGCTCTTGCGCATTCGTTTGAACAGTTTTTTTCAATTTCAGTACTAGCTAGAAAACATGGCCTGTTTTGGCCGAAGACTGCTGGAACCGAAGCCGTCGTTAAATTAAAGGTTCAGTCAGAGACTTGCCTAAATCAGTGCCGGATTTAGGTATAAGGGTCGCAGGGCTATCTGAGGTACCCATCGAAAGTAATGACATTTTAAAGTTTTGGGACGTACCTTTATACATATTGTTTGTTCAGGGACATCACTACAGCCGCCATGTTTGATGTTTGTTAAAGTTTATCATATTTTGCTAGTGATGGCGCGTGCATGATCGTCGTTAGTTTGTTTGTAAATAGTTTTTATCAACACACCTGTATACCCTATTTCAAGGAAAATAATTATGATAGTTTTGGGTGACACTGTACATGCAAAGATTAATTGTAATAATAAATAAATGAAAAGAAATAGTATTAAGATCAAAACTGCATAACAAACATAACAATTGTTACAAATTGATGTATAAAGATCTCAATACTGTTTAGCGACACTTAGCAGATGTTTAATTCATAATTATATTGAATAAAAAAAAAATAATTAGAATCTGCCAGTCAGTTGCTCAATGGCTCAGAGAATTTTATAAAAAAGATCTTTTATATTTATAGTGTCATCATCAGACTCATAATCATCATTGCAGCCGAAAGATGACCTCTGTGCATAGGACTCTCCCGAGCGTTGCCACATCGAGCAGTTCTTTGTTTATGGAAATACTCTCTTGATTTAAAGTGCAATGTATGTAAAGGTAAATGAAACATCTGGTTATGCAGAGAAGCCGTCTATTGAACGAGTATCCTGCTGCGCTATTTTATTATAAACCCGGAAATTAATAATGATGTGAGCTCTTGTATCTTCGTAATTTAAAAACTCTCTAATATTTTCAACATAATTCGCCTCAGGAAAGAATATGTCTGACTGTAATAAATTTGTTTTTCTCACGTTTAACATTCGTAAACATGACATGAGCAATAATTTAGGTTATCATTTTGGGTCGGACTAAAAATATGACTGAACAACAAATACAACCAGCAATGACGGGGGTTCTTACAAAGAGTATTATACAACATAATTTTATGAGTGAAATTTCACTTTGATGTGACGTCAGTATATTAACAATGGAAGGGAAAATGTTGGGCAAACCGGAATGTTCCTATTTTATACATCGTTGCTTTGATAATGTTATTGTAGGGATCATATTTTTCACGTCGGCTTCATCGGGAAATAACAGAAATGTTTTATTTGTTATCAATTCCTTCTGGAGATCGTTGTATGAAATAATAAAGTTAGCTTTTACATGCTGTTAAGCTCGAACTGTGATGATTCATAATAATAAGTCTTTCAAGATATCGGTGGTTACTGAAGATTATATATAATTTTTAAAATTTTGTTCACTTTTGTCTAGTTTTGTGTTGTTCTATGTTTGCCTAGAACTTGTAAGTTTCTTGTAAGATGTTACTATCCTTAGTAGTATCAGTGGTGTCTCATCCCATACAAAGAAACCGTGCCGACGTTCTATACTGATTATTCTGATTATTTTTTGTCATCGATTGCGTTCGGTTCTGTTCCGTTCCGTTCCACGGATATAGATGGTGATCTATCTATCGCCGTGGAACGGTCCTGAACGCGATCGATTTGCAAACAATAATCGGTAAAATCAGATGAAAAACGCTAGTTACGTCGACACGGTTTCTTTGTATGGGATGAGGCATCTGTATGCTAGCATTATAATATTATCTGTGGTAGTATTGTAAATATGTAAGCTTGTGAGGATAGATAATATTTCACTTAGTAATCTTTAAGTTTGTGAGAATTCAACGCGGGCGAAGATGCGGGCGGCAGCTAGTAAATAATCAAAAAACTGAAAACCCGAGCTAACTATTAAGACTAAAACTTTATATCACACATCACATCACATCATCAGCCTATTAATGTTCTCACTGCTGGGACACAGGCCTCCTCTCTATGAGAGGGAATGGGCCGTAATCCACCACGCGGGCCCAGTGCGGATTGGTGGATGTCACATGTCTTCGAAGTTTTTGGTTCTAGGACATGCCGGTATCCTCACGATGTTTTCCTTCACCGTTTTTGAGAGCAGTGGTGATGAAATAATTTACACAAAGTAAAGCGCCTGCCTGGGTTTGAACCCACGACCTACAACTTGTAAGTCGCGGCCGA
Source organism: Anorthoa munda (assembly GCA_945859665.1). NCBI lineage: Eukaryota > Metazoa > Arthropoda > Insecta > Lepidoptera > Noctuidae > Anorthoa > Anorthoa munda. The sequence continues at coordinate 3,115,102 of OX243913.1, forward strand.
TACCACTGGGCCACTACTGCTCTCTGCTAAACTTTATATCTAACGTTGTTAAATATTATATCGTTTTATACTAATTCTATTCTTGTCTAAAATTTATCTAAAACATTATTTAATTGTTAACTCCCATTGCAATTTACATTAACATTAAAACATCGCTCTTTACGCCATCAGAGAGCGATTTAGCCTTTTAATAAGTTAGGTTAACATTACTTTCTGTTCCAAACAGAACATCGAGTTGCGAACTTCGATTAACTTTTTCCCGATCCGACATTCAATACTTACTTAATTGAAAAGTTTAAAACGAACTTTTGGAGAGATACAGTACAGACCGACACTTTCCTAATTATAAACGTCAAGGTTGTCTTGGAATCTGTGTATTTTTAGAATTAAAAGTACCTTTATAAATTCTAAGGCCCACTTGGACGGCAAACTTGACTCGGAGTTAGTTGCTAACATTAGGTTAAATTGACAATATTGAATGACAAACTGTCTAGTGTCTATTTCCCCGAAATAATCCCGTATTAACTAAGAGTTCTGAGTTAAGTGTTTCGAGCAAGTGGGCCTAAGAATATATCGGTGTAGGTGGTAAAAATCAATTAGTCTGTTCATTTTAACCCCCGACGGAAAAATAAGGGTGTTATAAGTATGACGCGAGTACCTGTGTATTTGTGTATTTCAGTATTTGTGTCTTTGTGTCTTTATGTCTTTGTGTCTTTGTGTCTTTGTGTCTTTGTGTCTTTGTGTCTTTGTGTCTTTGTGTCTTTGTGTCTTTGTGTCTTTGTGTCTTTGTGTCTTTGTGTCTTTGTGTCTTTGTGTCTTTGTGTCTTTGTGTCTTTGTGTCTTTGTGTCTTTGTGTCTTTGTGTCTTTGTGTCTTTGTGTCTTTGTGTCTTTGTGTCTTTGTGTCTTTGTGTCTTTGTGTCTTTGTGTATCAGTCTGTGGCATCATAGCTCCTAAACAGATGAACCGATTTTGATTTTGTTTTTTGTAATTAGAGAATTTTTTTCCGTGAAAGTTGACTTTATCGAGAGTGTTCTTAGCATTGTTTGATGAAAACGGTTCAGCCGTTTAAAAGTTATGGGCGTTTTGCTGTTTGCATCAGAGTGGTTTCGCAAGATATCGCGTCATAATTACGTGTTCAATAGATTGTCGATCGAAGCGCGTCTACTATTAGATAAAATATGTAGCATGCAATAAAAATGTGTCGGGGATTTTTAAAATTATATTTGTATCCAACTAAGTTGGGGTCAGCTTCCAGTCTAAATGAATGCACTGCGTACTTTACATGGAGCGACTGCCTATCTGGCCTTCACAACTCAGTAACTGGGTTCCTAGTTCAACATATTCTGAGTTTTGATCGATAGAGCTCGGATGTCGCGCGCAAGCTTTCCAACAAGAAGTACTACGGCTACTTCGGATACTTCATGGTCACCCATCCTCGGCCCGATCATGGTAAGCGTTGCCTAACCTCGAAGGTAGACCCGTACTGATTTTATTACTGACCACGAGCTCCGCATATCGGTGTTCTACTTTATTTTCCAATTCAAGGAATATAGGACGATTTTTCAGAAAATTTCGCAGTACATATAAAAGCGGGCTTATGGCAGTAACTTCACGGGTATTGGATACGCTTGAGCCACGCTTACTAATAGTACTTGAGTGTAGCAATATTCTGGGATACCTTCAAGTACCATCGCGTTCAGGCAAATATAACATGCTCTTACAGAATCTCGAGTGATGAATTTGTGAAATATACAGGGTGGGTCAAAAATCGTGGCTCAAACGAAACAGGGCGATATTGGGGCTATTACAGTAGGTCAAAAAGATCCAAATAACATGTTTCATTAATAAAAGAACTATTTTTTTTTCCCGTCTGTCGCCCCGTTTCGTTTTATTAACGATTTTTGCCGTACTCTTTGCAATATTCTTTTGTATGTCTTTGAAAAATAACCTATTAATACCTTTAATTTGTTATGGTTGTATTCCTATAATAAATGAGAAAGTTTGGATGGATGGTTGAATGGATGGAGGTTTGTTACTCAATCACACTAGAATGGCTGAATGGATCTGGATGAAATTTGGCAAAGAATAGATTATAGTCTGTATCTGGAATAGCACATAGGCTATACTTTTCACTGCGATACAATGTTCCCTTGGGATAGTAAAACACTTTTTACGCGGGTCGGTTATTTTTTTATTAAAATTAAAAAAAACCTTTTTTTTCTACCTTTAGGGGTTGAATTAATTTTTAGATTTTAAATGGACCAACTTTGAGGCCTAATCCTCTTAATAAAAAATATGTTTTGAAATCGGACCACTCTGTAAAAAATTGTGCATAGTCACACATGTATAAAATATAAATGTCGAATTGAGAACCTCCTCCGTTTTCTTCGTCGGTTAAAAAAGGCATTACGACATTTTTGAAATCACACTAAGCGATGATCTTTCTACGGTTACCAAAGTACCTTAGAAGTCAGTTGAAGTTGGCAGTAGAGTTGCCAAACAACATGAGATGGCGTGCAGTTGGTTACTTACAAGTTGAAATTGAACTAAGGCTGTTCCAGTTCCTGTTGTGTGGAAGAAACATTAGGGCGTTTTCAAACTGATGACTACATTTGGTTCTATGAAAGATAGATACGTTACATAGATTTTTTGATATGTCTTTGTAGATGTAAAACAATAAAAAAATTGGGAAAATAAAGAAGTTCTTTCTGTTTATGTATTTCAAATCCTAGTCTTTTTTTCAAATATTTATGGTTCCAAATTGGTCTATACCTCTGCAAATGACACTCCGTACAAAATGTTAAAGTACGAGTAGTAACGATATAGTAGCAATATAGTAATTAGCTCCGTAAGCAGTTTTTAAATCGTCCTTTATTTAATACCATTTCAACATCCTCTTACTAAAACAGTATTGTAATCAATCGGATCCTCATATAACCTCAATAACTTCGCCACACAATGCTCCAGATAGTGCCTTCTCATCTAATATCTAGTTCGGCAGATGTCGTTTTTTTTTTTTTTTTGGCGTCTAGTTCATAATGTCTCTAGAACTGAGCAGCGAAGATAAACGTGCATCGTATAGCGCCATGACAGATAGCTAGCAGTAATTACTAGAGTTTCGTTTGTCTTGTAGCGTCTTCAGGCTCATGCTACTTCACTTAGTACTTGCTACTTAGTTTAGAAACCGAGACTTGCTAGTTGTCGTGTTTGTAGATTTATTGTGTTTTGTGTATAGTCGATAGATTTAGGAAGTATTTAAGTACAAATTGATGGTATACTGCTTTCTCTTATTGCAATTTTTAATTAATTGTCCATTTGGCTTTAAGGCACAAAGGTGCGACCTGATACAATACTACTACTGCTACGACATCTTTTAACCGATTTACCAAAAAGGAGGAGGTTCTATGTTCGACTTTATTTTTTTTTGTATGTTCACCGATATCTCCGTCAATTGTGGACCGATTTTGAATTTTTTTTTGTTTGCGAGAGTGTGTTCCGAAATTGGTCCCATTTAAATTTGTTGAAGATCTGATGAAAAACTTCGGCGATATACAACAGAACTCTTCAACAAATAACGGCAAATCTCTCGAGATTGCTGCAATCGCATATCTGTTTATTGTTTATACCATTTCATAACATAACATCATGCCAGTACGCTCTAAAAGGGTACGCAGATCTGTACAGTAGTACAGTTCACCTTGTGTTTACGCACAAGATTGGAATTTCTTGAAGAAAACTCATAGATGAATTGAAATCCGTATAATATTAATTTTTACAACTTTCTTTAGCGGAGCCAAAATGATGAGTGGAAAATTTTCTTAGCCCAACCATCTACCTTCACAATATTGAATATAAAAAAAATAAATGGTGGTAGACGCAAAACACACAAATAAAGATTTGCTCTCAAAACATGAGCAGGCGCGTACATAAGCTCCCCCCGTTGAAGGACGTAGATCTTCAACCTTGAAAATCTTCACACGTAGGCAGGGGACACAGGCGAACTAGAGATCGACGCACGCAGCCCTTGGTTGTATTGACGTCTGCGACTCGAGATGTGCCGTCTGGTCCAGGGAAAAGTCTGGTGACACGTCCGAGGCGCCAATTTAGTGGTGGTGTATTGTCCTCTTGTAAAATGACAAGATCTCCGATGTTCAGCTTCCTAGCATCAACCTTCCATTTGGTGCGTTGTTGAAGTTCGGAGATGTATTCCTTTTGCCAGCGTCTCCAGAAGTCTTGCCTTATCTGCTCGAGGCGAGCGTACCGGTTACGATGGGGTATGTTGCAGTCGTCTTGAGTTATTGGCGTTGGCAGCGCATTTAGTGGTCTGCCAATCAGGAAGTGCCCTGGGGATAAGGATAGGAAATCGTCAGGGGATGAAGACATTGGACACAAGGGGCGACTATTTAAAACTGCCTCTACTTGTGCGAATAAGGTACCTATTTCTTCGAATGATAGATGGGAGTTTCCCATGACTCTTTTGATATGAGCAGCTTTTATTCCAGCTTCCCAAATGCCACCGAAGTGAGGGCTATAAGCAGGTATAAATGAAAATTTTATTCCTTCCCCTGCTGCAAACTGAGAAAGAGATTCGCTATTTAATTTTAGAAATTTGCTAATTTCCTTAGCAGCGGCAACGAAATTTCGTCCGTTGTCAGAACAAACCTCCGCTGGTCTGCCACGGCGGGCAACAAATCGACGAAATGTCATAATAAAAGCTTCTTTAGTCAAGTCGCTGACGGGTTCTAAATGAACGCATTTAAAACGTAAACAAATAAATAGACATAAGTAGCATTTTACTAACCTAGCACCACGTCCCTTGCGATTTAGTATAAAGAAAGGACCGGCGTAGTCCATTCCAACAGATTTGAAAGGAAAATCAACGGAAACACGATTTATTGGTAAGTTGCCCATTTTTGGGGATATGGTTTGCCCACGAACACGCACGCAAGTAACACATTGCCTCACAACGCTTCTAGCTAATCGTCTTCCGTTTATAGGCCATACAGATTCTCTGACCGTTGCTAGCAATAGCTGTGGACCAGCATGCAAATTTCGTAAATGTTCGTGTACAAAATAAAGTTTTGTTACATAATGAGAAGAATCCAAGAGTATTGGATGTTTTTTATTAAATGAATAATTAGAATTATGTAGTCTCCCCCCAACTCTTATTAGATTAGTTGTGGGCTCTAAGAAAGGAGACAAACATAGTAATTTGGATTTAGGCAATAATGATAATTTTGATTGAATTCTTTTATATTCTAGAGGAAAAGATTGTTTCTGTGAAACTCGACAAATAAAAGTAAATGAATTACTTAATTCATGGACTGTTAAAGGGCCGGATAATCGATTAAGCATATTTGATATTTTTGAATTGTGTAAAAAGCGTAGAATATATGCAAAGATTCTTTGTAATTTTGAAAATTTTGAAAATATCTTGAAATCGAATGTGGATTCAGGTAAATTAACATAATGACTTCTTATTTCAGGTAAATCAATGACTTCATTTTGATGTAATTTAGGCCACTTTGATTCATCCTTGTACAAGAAAGACGGGCCCTGCCACCACATCAAATTGTCGCGAAGGTGATGAGCGTTTACACCTCGAGAAATTAGGTCGGCTGGATTAACGTCAGTGGGAACATGACGCCAATCCTTGCGATTAGTAAGATCTAAAATTTCAGCAATTCTATTCGCCACAAAGGTTTTTAGTTTACTTGGGTCGTTTTTTATCCAGCATAGTACGATATTAGAATCGCACCAATGCGTTATTTTTGTAGGTTTATGTCTTAAGGACCCAGTAACTGATTTACATAAATTAGCTGAAAGCAACGCCGCGCAAAGTTCGAGGCGAGGTATGGTTGTGGGCTTTATAGGAGCCACCTTGGATTTCGAACATAATAATTTCACCGTCACCTCACCGTTTTCGTTCAGCGTTCGCATGTAAATACAAGCTCCGTAGGCAACTTGAGAGGCGTCGCTGAATGAATGCAGTTCTATGGACTTTGGTGAGTCACCGATTACTCTACGTGGAATATGAAGATCTGCAAGCAACGGTAAGTTATTTGAAATTTCATTCCAGGTTTTTTGTATATCTTCGGGTACAGGTTGATCCCAATCAATTCCCCTGATCCACAACCTTTGAATTAATATTTTAGATTGAATTGTGCATGGGCTTAACAATCCAAGTGGATCAAAAATACGAAGTGATTGCGACATTATAAATCTTTTTGTAATTATTGTATTATTTAAATAATTATTTTTTACAGGAAAATTGAACGTGTCATCACTTGGATGCCAACCTAGACCAAGAGTACTAGAGGATTCACTCAAGGTAAGTTTTTCCTTTGTATTCATTTCTATATTATGGAATAGTTCAGGTAAATTAGTTTTGTATTTTCGTAGGGGAAAACAAGCTGCATTTAGAGCAGTAGAGAGTGCCCGTTGTATGTATATTAGTTGATCTTCATTGTCTGAGCCGGTAATAACATCATCGACAAAAAAGTCATTTTGTATTATGGTTTTGATTAATTCGTCATCACACTCTTCTCCTACCTGCCACAGACATTTAGTGCTAAGATAGCTGGCACTTGCAGTACCGTAAGTGACAGTATCTAATCGCAAGGTTCGGATGGGCTGCGACTCATCTTCTCTCCATAATATTAATTGAAGATCACAATCACTTGGATCCATAGCAATTTGTCTATACATTTTAGCTATGTCGCCAGTCAAAATGTACTTATATTGACGTGCTCTAATTAAAATGGAGAATAGAGAGTTTTGCAGATTAGGCCCAACCATTAAGATGTCATTTAGAGAGTAGCCAGAGGTTGTAGGAGTCGAGCCGTCAAAGACTACTCGAATCTTGGTAGATTCACTTTCTTCTTTGAACACAGCATGATGGCATAAAAAATATGAAGGATTGGGTATAGCAACAGGTGCCTCTGAAAGATGTCCTAGGTTTGAATATTCACGTATAAATTCTACGTAATGTGACTTTAGTGTCGGGTTTTTTCTAAACCTTTTTTCAAGACCTTTGAAACGTTTTTTAGCTTGATTATAAGAATCACCGAGGCAGTCGGAGGAGGCCTTTAGTGGTAACTTCACTCTGAATCTGCCATTACTCAAACGAGTTGTGGTTTGGTGAAAGTGTTTTTCACATGCTATTTCGTTGGGACTGAGAATCTTTCTTTGAGGAAGACTCTCGAGTTCCCAGAATTTAGTAAGCATTTCATCCATATTGTTGTTTGGAACAATTGCATGATTGCATTGAATATTTTGATTGTATTTTTGTGCATTAATAGGGCCGGCTATAATCCAACCTAATTTAGAATTATGTAATTTAGGATTACTCGGGCCTAGCGAGCGTTGTCCGCCAACTAGTATATCCCAGAAAATATCTGCACCGATGAGTATCTCAATCGAAGCAGGTTCATTGAATTTAGGATCAGCTAATATAATACCCTTTGGTATTTTCAGATGATGTATATCGACGGAAACCTTTGGAATATCTCCGGTAAGTTGATTTAGTACATAGCAAGACAACTTAACTTGGTAAGTACCATGGATTGACTTTAGGTGAGTAACACAACTTTCCACTATTGTGTCACATTGATTATTTCCTATTCCTATAACATTTAATGCATTTAACGGATTGCACATTAAACCTAATTTATTTTGCAGGGATTTTGTAATGAAAGTGGATTGGCTGCCACTATCTAACAGCGCGCGAACCCTTTCGGTTTTGTTATTGAGAGGGTTGTGAACTTCTATAATTGCCGTAGACAAAAATACATGGCTATGGCCTGGCTGAGAAAAAGCCACTACGGTCTCCTTTGTACCATCGTTATTTGCATTTGTTGTGTTACAGTTGGCTACTACGCTAGGGTCGTGGAGAAGAGTATTATGCCTTTGATTGCAATGCCGACACGAACCCATGCCACATTCAGATGCAGGATGACCTTGGCGCAGACAATTTGTACACAATTTATATTGGGATATGCATGACATTTTCTCTTGAATGGATTTTGATTTAAAAGTAGGACAATCATAAATCCTATGATTTCCATTACATACTACACACAGAAAAACAGTTGAAGAATTATTACGAGCTTGTGAAGTAGTAAAGACATTGGTATTTTGGTTACGGCTTGGTTTATTAGAAGAAAATTTATTATTATTTGATTGAGACTGATTATACGAGACACGTGGGGTTTGTTGTGATTTGGAATTATTGTTATTGCTTATAGATTTATTCTGATTAAATGATTCTAACACATTAGCGCGATCAATTATAAATTTATTAAATTGCTCCAAAGTGGGCACATCGTTCAAGCAATCCATCGTGTTGCGATGTTCTTCCCATTTTAGTATGGTACGACTATCCAATTTAAGCAAGAAAATAAATATTAGCAACATGTCCCAGTGATCTGTAGGTAGACCTAAACTCTTTAAAGCTCTTAGATTTTTAGTGATGTTATCAACAAAACATCGGAGAGAACAATCTGATTCACGCGAGATTGGTTGAATATTGATTAAAGAATCTAGGTGATAATTCATGAGAATTCTTTTGTTATCGTAACGCTCGCAAACCTGTTTCCAAGCCTTCCGGTAATTAGCAGAAGATACTTCGAGATTTGATATGACACGCGCAGCGTCACCATCCAGATAAGAAACCAAATAATGAAACTTATGTATATCTTGAATGCGCTCATTTTTATGAATCAAACTAAGAAATGTGTCCCGAAATTCGAGCCAGCGGAAGTGTGATCCATCGAACTTAGAAATTTGTATTTGAGGTAGTCTAAAACCCATGTTTTGATGATCCGAGTCCGCATTAACAAAAATAGATTGACGGCGTTTACCATCAGCATCACTACTATATTGTTCTAGTTCTGTTTTGGCTATAGCTATATTTTGAACCATGTCTTGTTCAATGCGTTCTCGCTCATCAAGTTCTACTAGAATATTTGGAGCATTTAGAACTTCAATCTCTGTCTGCAAATCGTCAAACCTTGTTGATAATCCTTGAAACTTGGTTAATCTTAGACTCAATTCCGCAAGTTCTATATTCGATAACTCAGGTAATTTACTAATTTTATCTAAATAGTTTTTAAATTTTGTAATTTGTCCTTTAATTGAACTACGTTTTACTAGTAATTCCTTTAAAGACACCTTGGCAGAGGATTTATCGCCACCATCATGCGTCATTTTGAAATGTAAATCAAATAAATCAAGCTTATAACTTTAGTATTATGATTTAAACCAATGGAATTGAATATATCGACAATGCTTAACCGGTTTGAAAAAGGAATAAAACAATGATATTCTCACGCTCCTCTCCTCGGTGGCAAACCTCTGGGAACCTGGTCTCGGCTGGCTGCAGTGCCTCGTTCAGCAGACGGGCGATGATGGCTGCAGACTCAATGAAGCGAATTGGCCCTCAGGATTACGCCTGAAAATTTCGGCAAATCGGCTTAAATATAAGGAAAATACCGAATATATTGAGGTAGGAATATGACAAATAAGGACTATGATTTATTTACGTATTCTACAAATAAATTGAATGAACAAAGACGTAAATTTGGAAAGATAAATTCAATATAATTTTATTTGGAACGGTCTATGTGGGTACCCATGCACTTATTTGGCACGATAAATCTATATAACTAAGGATATAGCACAAATAAAGGCAAAACAATTGGAATAGAGGAGTTTTAGAACGGATTAAGTGTGGATTTGGAAATTGGTTGTAGGTACTTTTGGGGATAAAACGGAACAAAGGAAGGCACTTAACTTCTTGATAATTTTGACTCGATGGAATTCCGGTACGATCTTTAGCTGATTCGTTGGCACGGAAGACCAGCCTGGCTGCTGTTGTTGTAGTAACCTCCAGTATTCGTTCTTCTTGTATCGCCGAGTATGACGCAACTCGTGTACTACGTTATTTGTACTGAATTTTTGAAATAATTGTCCTGTCACGGTCGCCAAATTTCTTGTTTACGCACAAGATTGGAATTTCTTGAAGAAAACTCATAGATGAATTGAAATCCGTATAATATTAATTTTTACAACTTTCTTTAGCGGAGCCAAAATGATGAGTGGAAAATTTTCTTAGCCCAACCATCTACCTTCACAATATTGAATATAAAAAAAATAAATGGTGGTAGACGCAAAACACACAAATAAAGATTTGCTCTCAAAACATGAGCAGGCGCGTACACCTTGGCACACTCACATTTCAACGGTTATGTTCAGTTTCAAGATATTCGGGTAATATATTCTGGCATTATAGCCATTATTACTTAACTACTTGCCTATTAGTGTAGGTACAACTAAAAAGTGAAAAATAAAAAAAACTTTTTTGCAAAAAAGATCACAACATTTTTCACTTTGTAACTACTTCTTATTTGGAAGTCTGTAGATATTTTTTGCAATTTTTTTTTTTTTATATATATTTTTTTTATAAATTCTTTTTGGGCTCTGCCAGAAATCCGACGCCAGTCTTGCCAAAGAGTATCGTGTGACTCAGTTACTGGGTTGTTGTGGACATCTGTCCACAACAACCCAGGCGGTCGCAAAATATAAAGTACTGGTAATCAGCCGCATCCAGTAGGTAAGGCTGGGCGCCTAACACAATAGTTGGGAAACGGCTAGGCAGATTGCTTGATTTACGGATGTACAATTTCTACGTGTAATTATGAATAACGCCTGTCTGTGGGAGCCTAATGAGTTTTTATTAAACCAATTTTTATTTATCTTTAAGACTAATCAATGTTACTGTGACGTCTGCGTTTAAAAAAGACAGTCACTCAAAGTAAAGTTTCAAGTCATTTTCATTTTTTTTTTATGTATCCAGCCAGTTTAATCTAAAAAGAGTTACCGCACACTGGTTTAAACCACTCACATTTAGCCCGGTCCGAAAAATCAGAGCGAGCACCAAACGCTAGTGAAAGTACTAAACAAAGGAATTAAAAAACTCCTTATAAAATTAACTAGCGGGACACTGACTCGCATGCAAATAAATAACGTTGCCCTTCAAACTTTAAATTAGTTTTCCCGACCAGAAGTTTTAGAAGCATGCATCATTCTAGAACATTGTGCGAACTAGTTTTATTTATCTAACTCACCTACATGGCTAACTTTGTTGAGCTCTGCATTGGAGTCATAAGTTTCTTGCGTTAAATGTGCTGCTCACTTAATGTTTATTGCAACTTGCTACAGTTTTTGTTAATTTTGAGGGATTGGCTTGTTAGTTCTACAGCATTCTAGTGAACAAAAGTTTTGTACTAGAACGTGTCAATGGGGTGTAGTTTATTTTTCACACCACCTGCTCAACATTGTCCAATTACATATCATGCAATCTTAACGTAAAGAAAAGCAATAACTCCCAAGGGAGGTAAAATTTTATGAAACTTCCAAATAGTAAAATTTGTGAGGAAACTCGTCAAAACTCTAAATAAAACATACCAAACTAATAACAGCGTGTTAAAAATACCCATATGGCATTGTAAAAAGGTTTGTTTGAAAATTGAACTGGCCACCATAAAGAGAACTCAAAAAAGAGGCGCGACTTTAAAGAATGTGAAATAAACGACGATGATTTTCAGTGAATTTGATTGCAATATTCGTGTTGACAAAAATTGTCGAACGATAGTGATTCTACTCCAGAGTTCATCAAAAATGCGCTTTAGAGATTATTAATAGCTCTACTACCGGAAAATTCAAAACACAGATACGAAAAAGGCTATGACGATTTTGTTCAATGAAGAACAAAAAAGTAGAAGTTAAGACTGTATCAGAATCCGTCCTTTTAGTTTATTTCTAACAATTAGCAGAAACTCGAAAGTCAAGCAGCCTATGGTGCATTTATTCAATGCTCAGATTACAATATTCAAATCAATACATACAGCAGCCTTTTATTGCCTCGCAAGTGTGAAAAGTAGTGTATGTCATGTATGTAAAGGCTTTATCCTCTGGGATAAAGCCTTTCTTCGTATTGGGCAGCTTGAACCCCTTGCTTGACTCGCTTCGCTCGGGAGTTAACTCTAGGCTTCCTCGTTACACTCAGGGTTCAATATGCCACCCGTGACGTAAGACACTGCTTTATCCCCTTGGTGCATAATGTACTATTTTGTTATTTCTTATATTTTGCGCAGGGTACAGCCCCAAATAAATCATAGAAAACCTACCACTTAAACCAAGATCTTTTACTAGCTTTTGTTAGGGATGAAAAGTATCCCATATGTGTTAATCCAGGTTATAAACTATCTGTGTGCACAATTCCAACTAAATATTTTCAGCCGTTTTTCGTGATTGAGTAACAAACATCGATCTAAGGAAATCAAGTAGAAGAATGTCAAGGCCCGATTTACAGTGGATACAGGATGACTTTCAATACATTGGCTATTTTTTAGTTTAGTGGATGAAAGTACAATACAACTTTCACTATGAGGTATTTCTGAAATCCATACCAACTTTGAAATTGCGAAAACTAATAAAAACGAAAACGAATGGGGCAATTGTAAATTTCTCAAAATACAGATTCGCGAGAACCGATAAACTGATTGCTTACTTCATGCGATTGATTTCCACAGTCATCTCACGTACACGAAAATAACCAAAGCAATTTCTGATATCTGCAACGAAGCAATATACGAAAAGCTAATAAAATTGATCGATCGATAACTGACATCGGAACAATAGTGGTCCCCTTGTGATCCACTTTATGAATGGGACCTCGGTTCAGAGAGCACCAGGAATTTGGAATGAACGACGCACTGCACCGCACTTACAAATGCCACTCAACCCGAAATGATGGATTTAATTGCAGACCAGTAGTTGCTTTGGTTAAAAAATGAGTAGTCTGGTAATGTTAGTGGTTTCACAAGGTAAAATTAACGTATAAAATTGTTATGTTTAGTTATGAGAAACTCTGCCTGTCTCGTTTTTTCTCGTTGTAGATGTACGTGCTTGTGCTCGTGGGTTCAAATCCTGTCGTGTACCAATGTGACTTTATCAATTTTAATAATTGAAAAACTACTTTTAAGATTATCTTGGACATTGCGGACAATGCTTAAGGAAAATATCGTGTGAAGACTTATAGTTAATATAAGTTCGATATCAGGATAACACGCATTGACCAAGCCTGGTATTAATGCGCGCGCCTTCTCTGTATGAAATTAGGCCTTTGCCTTGCAGTGGGACAGTTACAGGCTGGTATTATTATTATATAGATGTAAGTGAGTTGACATGACACTTCGCGTGATCCAAGGGCTGGCTTTTACTTCGGTCAGAGAATAAGCATTGCCATACAACGTGGCAATGCTGCCAGTCTTTTGGGCACATTACCAGTGGACAACGATGTGGAGGAGTTTTTCGACGCCATATTTTAGATTAGTATATTTTTTGGTTTAGTTAGTGAGTAGTTTTTGGTTTAAGTGTTTATGTTTGTAGTCTTAGTTAATTATAGTAGTTTATGCAATGGCCATATAATAGGGGTTATTAAAACACGAGCGTAGGTTTATCAAATGAGGCGAAGCCGAATTTGATAATAATATGTATTACGCGAGTGTTTTAATACCTAATTATATACCGTTGCATACACTACTTTATCTTCACTCATACAGTTGAAATAAAACAAAAGTGGAAAGGCAAAAATATTTGGCATGGCGGGCAATTTAGATTCTCATTGCGCAACGCGCGCATCCACAGACAATGAAACTTCTTTACTACAGCCCATACGCGCCAGAAAATTAAAAAGTAAAAGTGTGCTATAAAAATTAAAATAGTAGTTTATGAAACTGTTGCATAATAAGGGGTATTAAAACATGAGTCACACGAATGTTTTAATACCTAGTTATGTCCAGTTTCATACACTACTTTATCTACACTCATACATTGGGATTGAACCAACTAAATATCTTTTTTGCATTTTCCATGCCATAAAGTCGTGATAGCATTTATCATATAATTTTCTCGACATTGCTGGTAATAAATTATGAGTAATTTCCTTCGCCGCATCTAAAATATCGGGCGAAGTCAAATTTTCTTCACATTCACTGATATCAGAAATTTTTAAGCAAGAATTCAAAAAACTCATAAAATTCAATACAACAAAACCTGCAAAATATGAATGGCGCCAAAACCCAGCACATCACCGCATTAACCGCGCATGCGCTAAGGTTAAGGCGCGAATTTTTTTCGCCTATTATGCGACCTATGGAATTGTATGAAGTTGCTCGCATTGCGGTAAAAAATCGTGCAGAAATAATACCGCAAGAAATCCGTGTTTTGCCACAGAATCCACCGCACCGCGGCGCGAATTTAATTCGCGCGAATATTTTGAGCTCTATAAACATGTAGAAAGAGACAAAATTCACGCGAATAAATATCGCAGTGCGTGCTAAGCCTGAAGCGGGCATTGTCATAGACAAGTAAAAATTGGAATCGAAATCTTTTTAAATAGGTACTATAAAAATGGCATTACAAAAAATAATTGATAAAAACTCCTTGTGATTAACTTCTTGGATTTGTCCTGTATCGTAATAGAAAAAAAATTGTATTATAGCATTATTTTGTTAGAGAAAAAGTGTTATAATAAGATTCTATTTTTAAATTTCGGTATTGTGTTTATAAAGTATGTCAATATAAACTCGTTTTGAAGTTTATAATTCGAATATTACGATATGAGAGTAAATAGTACATTGTGATACAAGGGTGGAAAGTAGGTTATTGCAAATGAGCTAAACGAGCAAGCCCGAGCCGAAGGCGAGGGTTTTTAATGACACGAGTTTGCAATAACCTACACGCCCGTGTATCACACGATATTTTTCAATACAGTTGTGGGAAATAGTAAAAACAAATCAAAAAAATTATTTGTTAATTCACAAAAAAATAAAAATTCGCGCGTTTTTGCAACTGGACATGTTTTTTTTACAACGAAAACAGCCTACACAGCCTATTCGATTTTTGACAAATGTTGATGTGAAAATAATGAAATTGAAACTGGTAATTAAATATATTAAACAACCATTTAAAAGACTTTTGAGAATTAAATGCTAAAACGTACGGAATCATTCATTTTTCCTAGTATAAAATCTATTTCATTTTATTCTAGGTATGAAAACTCCTTGCTACTAAACTTTTTTAAATTGACTTATAACTAAAGGCGCGTTTTTGCAACTGGACATTTTTTTACAACGAAAACAACATACAGCCTATTCGATTTTAGACAAATGTTGATGTGAAAATAATTAAATTAAAACTCGTAATTAAATATATTAAACAAACATTAAAAAGACTTTTGAGAGTTCAATGCTAAAACGTGCGGAATCATTCATTTTTCCTCGTATAAAATCTATCCCATTTTATTCTATGTATGAAAACTCTTTGCTACTAAACTTTTTATATTGACTTATAAATTTAAAACTAAACTGCAAAACTAATGATCGAGCTCGTAAACAAAAGTCACGACCGCGTAACTGAAAGATGCCTATGCATAAGATTTAATTTTCGAATCATAATTATAGCCTCTGAAAGTACGCCATGTTTAACAACTGTATTGAAAAGTTATTTTATGATGCAGTTGTTTGAAAATCGAAGGAAAATGTTAAACTGTAATGGCTTTTTTTTAAATTTTACCTATCCACAAATATAAAGTACGTGTTTATACAATATTTTTTGAATTCGTATTTGGAACATTACGTTGTGAGTGTAGGTAAAGTATTTTATACACTTTATATACTTGTATCTATGTAAATAAAACTCATCAGTTATAATAAAAGAAATAAAAAAATATAGATGTAAGTAAGTACACCTCTCCTCAGAATTTGAGGATCATAGATGTGATGTTATGCCATTTTGAAATTATGAATTTTGAGATAAAAAATGAAACAGAAATCTGTACAATTATTTTCCTTCCTATAGTGACTATGTAATGAAAATGCGTTGTTTCAAGTAAATTTTACAGTACCAAATTAAAAATCAACAAGATAAACTTTTTAAGTCAATATTGACCAGACATAAACAGCTGACTTTCAAAGTTACTTCAAATTTGCCTGCGTCTGTGATTACTTTCTGGAAATTCGATGGCGAAATGTCCAAAACATGTAACGCCCAACGCGGTAGAAACCGATTCGCAAAATTCATAGGTAATCCCTGTAGCTTCGTGGTTATAGATTTTGCGATATTGTTTATTATATTAGTATTGAGGACTTATAAAACACTAGCTGTCACCCGCACCTCCACGTTGAAATTGTCCCAAGGGAATACCTGGGATAAAAAGTAGCTGTTCTAATCTAGGACATGATCTCTCCATGTGCCAAGTTAAACACAAATCCGATTAGAAGTTAAGACAGTAAAAAGGTAATAAGCAGACAGGCAGAGTTAATTTTAGCCGTTACAATGACGATATGTATAGATTTTAAGTCATAAAAATATAACTAAAAGACTCGGGTTTACTCTGTGAGCGTTTTAATAATGAAATTGAGCAATGTGTCCAGTTGCCCTATTAAAAATGTGATTGGGTTGAGTGATCCCATGGGTCCATTTCGAGTGGGTCCAGTTGACCAAAGAACAAGTATGGGTAGTTCTATATCTATACAGTATAGACGTACAGGTGGATAAGTATGGGTATGGATTTCAGTCAAGCCAGCTTTAATAGCCTTTCAAAGCCATCATTAGACAACAACCCTCGTATTCGTTACCACAATGATTCATCATAGCTACTTGCTGTAAATCAATCGGACAATAGCCGAAACAGATTGCCGGCTGTCGTTCAGAGTTCAGGCCACAATGATTTGTGTAACTAGCAGACGCTCGTCACCCAACATGCGCTGCGGGAAATTACATGCCAGCTGCAGGTAGTGGCCTCAGCACACGAGACGAGCCTTTGGTTTAAACGCAGGATTTTTTAAACATATATAGTTTATATTTAAGATGTAGAAAACGAAAAACAATAGGTAGGTACCAAATTAGACACCGACTACCGAAACAAAAGTTATTTTTCACTTTTTAGTTTTTGCTTTGGAAGTCGGTTTTTTAGGGTTCCGTACCCAAAGGGTAAAAACGGGACCCTATTACTAAGACTCCGCAGTCCGTCTGTCTGTCTGTCTGTCTGTCTGTCACCAGGCTGTATCTCATGAACCGTGATAGCTAGACAGTTGAAATTTCCACAGATGGTGTATTTCTGTTGCCGCTATAACAACAAAATACTAAAAACAGAAAAAAAAATATTTAAGTGGGGCTACCATAAAACAAACGTGATTTTTTTGCGATAATGGTACGAAACCCTTCGTGCGCGAGTCCGACTCGCACTTGGCCAGTTTTTTATTGAGTATCCTGACTTTTTGTATTTATTTGAAAGTAATTGTGACATTATATCTTCAAGAGAAAAACAAACTCACATATTTTTATTATTATTCTCAGAAGGCCTTCGTTTTCCACGTGTCCTCATTCATCGGTTCTACGGCATCGCATTATTTTGAGAGTGATTTCATAGCACAGGATAACACAACATTCATATTATTATTCCAGGAAGTGTATCGGTCCAGAAGGGCTTTGTAGAGGCATGTAAAGGCCTACACTATTAATAGACGGACATAGGTCGCATGCGTACGTGTCCATAGAGTTCTTATCGCCACAGAATACACGGGTTCAGAAGGTCACTTATGGGGATAACCTTAGAGCGCGGCGAAAACTCGGTGGCTACTACTAGAAACGGTATTAACAAAACGTTGCGTTGAGTCACAGATAGCGACAGTAAACAAATAAGTCTAGAGTGCACTCCTTGTAATGAAAGAAAAGTAGTTTATTTGCGTCAAGCACGACGCATACCATAAAAAGAACAACAAAACTTAAATAAAATCATTACAAAGTACCAGGCACACATGAACATGAAGCTATAGGGCAGAGGATGCTGATCAGGGTGTAAAGTCCCGCAACCTCCATTGAAAAGGCAGGATCCTCCGACCAGATGAATGTTTCGGGGAACTACCCAACGGTAAGCAGTCGTCGGACTGTTGTACTTCAAATAGCGCCGAAAACTATGCTTTATCGATGCAGTTTTTTGTGTTTTAGTTCGTAGGTGGTGTCATAGATGTCGCTACAAAGAGTTGTGTATGGGTGCGTTTTCGCTTGTTTAATGAAGCCAGCCTTCTGTACCGATCTACTTTGCGATACCGCCCTATTCCGTAATGAATGGTCGGATTGTTGGGAGCACGACATTATTAGAACACTGGTGAATACTGCTCGCTGTCCGAGAGTCTTACGACACTAGTTACTATATCACACACACTGGTATTGGTTATGGTTTGGTTGACGATGGTTGTAGTTGCAAATTGAATGACTTATACACTATACTTTACACGTCGGTACTTAAAACGTACTTTCGGGATCGTTGGTGAAATTGGCCGATAAATTGTTTAACTTATTAATAATACCAGCCTGTTACTGTCCCACTGCAGGGAAAATGCCATTTCTCTTATGCCGCGGTCCCACGTCCTGTCGCCTGTCGCTGCCCGTGCCGTGTGTTCCCGCGGCGAGAGCCAGCCTGGTGCGGCTTGCTGGACGCTATTCTAATATCCCAGTTTAAACATTCATAGTTACGTAACGTGGAAACATGTTTTTTTACTGATGGATGTTGACGATTTTGGTCTCAAATTAAAGGTAGACTTAAGAATGAAAGGTAAATATTATAAATATGAAAGTTTGGATGAATGTATGGATGTATGTTTGTTACTCAATCACACCAGAACGGCTTAGCGGATCTGGATAAAATTAGGAACAAAGATAGATTATAGTCTAGAATAGCACATTGGCTACTTTTAATTCCGGTATAATGTTCCTTGGGTAAATATACAATTTCATTTTAGCATTCTAGAAGTTGTCTAAAAAGTTTTATAAAATCTCGTGTCTGCGTCGTAAGTTATTCAAGGTCAAAGGGCCAACAAATCAGTTTTTTTACTTGATTTTCGGCAAGTTATTATTTTACTGCAATTTAAGTAATGTCCATATTGCAGAATCGCATTAAAACAATGGTACTTTCTATTGTGTCTGCTAATTGACACTTGAGTCATTAAATGTATTAATATTGTCACTGAGATGAAATTGCGACTCGAATTAGAACTTTTTTTTAAGTAAAAGAATAGAAATCTGTTTCTGAAAAATAAATACTCAAAATCTGACGCAAGAGGACTGTCTCTTGTCTATTTCGTAAGCTGCGTCCATCGATTTTGTGTATTTATTTTTCTTACAAACGGGTAATACAATTAAACACATTCTTTATGCAATTTCAAACCTACTAAAACAATACTAAACTTTGTTTCGTTGCCAATAACCGAATAAAATCCGGAAATGAAATCCACTATTTTCGGGCACCTTGATTAGAAATCTGCAAACCTGGATCCAATTTTACCCTTGTGTCCCTGCGCAGTGCACCCGTATAGATATAATCGGAGCAATAAAACCGTACAAAACAAATTGACTAACGGCATTACCTGCTATCTCGACCGGTACAGAGCAGAGGCGACAATTAGAGAATGCAAACTACAGAAGCTGGGGCACAAAATATCGAGTATAGACAGAAGTCCAGCTCCATACAATGAGCGAAAACAGGCGCCTGCACACATGAACTTGCGGGATGATCTCAATCTGTGTGTAAAACAAATCCATGTCCCGATTTCGCCGGGGTCGTTGTATTGTTAGCAATGTTCACAGTTAACCCGTGAGGAGCTCGTGGCTAAATAATAACAGCCGCACTGGTCGATCACCAAGGTTAAACGACGCTTGACGAGGTCGGCCCGTAGATGGGTGACTATTTCAACATACCGAGTTTCCTTCGTGCCTCGGCAAGCACGTTAAGCCGTTGGTCCCGGCTGTCATTTGAAGATCTTTAGCAGTTGTTACGGGTAGTCAGAAGCTTGAGATCTGACACCAGTCTTACCAAGGGGTACCGTGTTAACCGGTTACTGGGTTGTGGAGGCCAGATAGGCAGTCGCTCCATGTAAAACACTGGTACCCAGCTGTATCCGGTAAGACTGGAAGCCGACCCCAATAAAGTTGGGAAAAAGGCTAGCCAGATTGATTGTTCACGGTTAACCCGAGGCACGGGGTCTTAGCGATAAGAAAGAAAATTTGGTTCAAATAAATATCACTAGATGGCGCGATTTGTATCGATTTGTTATTGAATTATGTGTACAATTTAAATTTTCTAGAATTGATCATACAAATTGTATGTTCTTGTTTAATCGACTCTCCTAAGCACACAATTATGGAATATTGGGCTCTTAATTCACATTTCAAAGATTATTTGAACGGGTCATTTAAAACTGATTGCAATAGATGACGTGGTTTAAAATTTCTGAGGCATGCTACACAATTTTTTAAATATTTATTTTGGTTCAATAAAACTGTAAAAACGTGCAAATAATACTATTAAACAAATCGTCACTGGATTTAAAGAAAATATAATCACGAACCGAGTAAACCCTCTTACTTACAAGTCACTGTTAGTATATCGATCGCGATTTTTTTATCTATTATTTTTTAGTAAATAGTCCGTATAGTCCGTCGAAAAAGACTACGTTACGTCGGCACAGTTTCTTTGTATGGTATGATGCATCTGTATTCTAGTATTATATTATCTGTGCCCGGGATAAAGTCAATATTGTATGTTGTAAATCCAGTATTCCATGTCATGTCTTTTAAATCGACTTAACATCGAATCATCCAATTGATTGTTATAGTGTACGTATATTGTTATTTATTGATATTAATCAAGGGATTTTACCGTTGTCATAGAGACAGATTCGAATGGAGGTCGGTCAAACTAACTTGGATTTTTTTTTTTTTTTTTTTTTTTTACTATGTATAGGCCTGTGTTTGACCACAATCTTACCGTGGTCAGTGATGATGTGGCCGATGGTGGTAAGCACACAAAGCCTAGAAGGGAACTGGCTCTCAAGTGCTGCTGTCGGAACACACCTGAAGGTGCTTGGCGACAGATTTTCAACTTGAGGGTGGTTGCCAGCCAGGCGGGTACTACAAAGTACCCTACCACCGTGCTATGGTTTCCTCACGATGTTTTCCTTCACCGAAAGCTCAAGCTCATTGTAGGATTCGAACCCGCGACCTTCGTCTCGGTATCCGACGTCACTACCACTGAGCTATCATCGCCTTGAAATATAACCCCATGAACAAAAGGCTGAAAAGTGGTTAACTGCTAACTTTCTCGAGAGTACGTGAAGCTTGTCTATGTGTGCGTGCGTTTTCACTCGTTGTGCAGAGTAGGCCTTCTGTACTTATCTTTATTGTGGCTTCGACGCTCCAACATCGTCGACTAATTACATTTGCTTGCTTCCTCTCACACAAATATTTCTCTGTATTTACGACTATGTAGATTCTATAGAAAGCGCTAATTGCTCTGAAAAGTTACTGTCTTGTCTTCTAAGATGGCAGATAGTTGTAGGTGACTACTCTAATTAGTTTTGTAATGTTATGATTCAATAAATTGCTGGTTTTATTGTTTTTGTTTGTGTATTTTGCAGCCTTATACATGCTGATTAGCAGATTCTTAATTTAAATTCTCTAATGAACTGTGAATCTGCATATCTCAAACTAAATGCATATAGTTAAATTATTTTTACTAGCTTCTGCCAGCGGCTTTGCCCGCGTTATTGTCGGAAATTATCCCAAGGGAATATATTAAGTAATAGTAAGTATTTTATGTGGTCTTCCTGACTATAATCTATCTTTGTGCCAAATTTCATCCAGATCCGTTGACCTGTTCTGTCATGATTGATGCACTAGAGTCGATCGAAAAGCGGGCCAAGAGACTCATCGGCAATGAGGCGAGGCTGGTCAAGTCAAAGCTCCAGAGTCTTAAATATCGTGGCAAAGTTTTTTTTTTTCAACTTTTCCCCACACTAGGAACTTCTGCCTGTATCGTGAAGGCGTACAGACATATAACATCACATACACAACACCCAGAGCCGAAACAACTATATGTAGGTAATACAAATATTTGTTCCGTACGGGAATCGAACCCGCGACACGCAGCGCAGCAGTCAATCACTTTACCACTGCGCCAACCGTGCGCTCAAAAAAAGAAAGAAAGTTGCCAGCTTGTCGGTTTTTTATCGGTTACTTTTAGGGGAGTGTGCGATGGAATTGCACGATCTAATTCATCTTTGTCATCAGACTACCAGACGTACAGCGATGCGCCATCGATACATGGTGAACATCCCACCACCACCACCACATGGGGAACACTTTTATTATGCGTATAGCTAAGGAGTGGAATTCCCTGCCGGAGTCTGTTTCCCAACAGCTACAATCTGGGGGTCTTAAAGTCAAGAGTAAATGGGTTATTTCTAAGCAAGCGTGTTTCACCGTTGACCACATCATCGCTTACCATCAGGTGAGATAGTGGTCAAGCGCGAGACTAAAGAATAAAAAAACAAACATATACACAACCACACATCCAAACTTTTGTATTAATTATAATATTAGTAAGACTAGCTACCGCCTGCGGCTCGACCTGCATGGTAGTAGTAGTCTAGGTCAAAGATGACACAGACAAATTCGACGATGGAGTGAGCTTACCCAGAAGGAGCCGGTCAACTCTAACTTTGAAGAGATTCGGGTTGGATGTGTTCGGCAACACAGACGCAGGTATTAAGTTCCACTCTTTCGCTGTGCGCATTATGATAAAAATCCGTTCAGTAGTTTTTGCATGAAAGAGTAACAAACATCCATAAATCCATCCAAACTTTCGCATTTATAATTTTAAGTAGGAAAGTAGGATCATCATCATATCAGCCGAAAGACGTCCATTGCTGGACATAGGCCTCCCCAAGCGTCACCACACTGACCAGTCCCATGAGTCTCGTATCCAGCGGATTCCCGCAACCTTCACCAGGTCATCGGTCCACCAAGTGGGAGGCCTTCCAACACATTGTCTTCCGGTTCGCGGTCGCTACTCCAGAACTATTCTGCTCCATCGGTCATACGTTCTGCGAGCAATATGCCCTGCCCACTGCCACTTAAGTTTGGCAATTCTTCGGGCTACGTCAGCAGCACTGGTTCTCTTCCGGATACCAGAAAGTAGGATAGTAGGATTAATAATGCACATTAGGCCTTTATTAATAAAATAGTCAGAATAACATAGGTAAGTATTCACTGGTCCCTCGACACAAAGATGCATCGCTTCTTTTCTGCGTTGACGGATGTATCACTACATATATATTCCATGTTGTTAGTATTATATTATCTGTGTCCAAATCTACATCTAATCGGTAATAGAAAAGGAACAGCTTCCAAGAACACATGATCTTTCAACAAATACTGTTATAAGACTCTTTCCAGAAGCTGCCATCATCATATCTGGACTATGTCACAACCGCTACTACCAGCAAACAATGTAATCTAAACACTATTCAGAAGCCAGAGGCAGCCTTACAGTATCCTATTTCTATCGCAGGTTCCAACTATTCATTTGCCGAAGTAAGTCATCACATTACCGGCAAGAGACAATTATGTACTGGACGGAAAACAAAGGCTCACCGGACGCAAGCTACCTCACTAATTACCTTATTTACTTCCACCTACATAGTTCTATTTTCTGTCCCCTTGTTTGGCTTTCATAAGTGTCGTTAACGCCGTTTTAGGCGCTTTTCACACGGAGAGCGAGAAGTGCGTTTTCATAGAACGCTTTTTTTGTATTTGTTTATTTTTATCGTGCTTTGCTGTTGTTGCTGAATTAGACGGTGTTCTTTCATGTAGAAGTGCAGCAAAATTGAGTTTGTGTTTCTTTTGTTAATATTAGTTAGATAGTACCATATTTAGTAAAGAATTAGACACAATTCACAGAATTTTTTTTTTGCTTGCCTAGTAAGAGGCCATTTTATTTAGCCATGTACATTTAATATTCCTTGATTTGCAAACGGTCAATATGAATGAGAAATATCAATCTTTATTCATATCTAGATTTATTTCTGCAGCCACAAAATATTCACCCTCTAGGCCTCTAATCTCGTTTCACGAATTCACAGTGCCACGAAAAAGGCTTTACCGTAGCGTCAGGATTAAACTCGCACTTGTTCGCTTTCCACCTAGGCCGTGAGCTGCGATTGAAAAGCCAGTGTTCAAAAGTGAATCCAGATCTCTTTTTTAATATTTGCACACGTGAAGTTCTTTTGGGGACAATTCAATAGAAGTGTAGCTGACCAGAACCAGAATTTGGGACTGTGTTTCGACATAAAGGTTGGCTCCGGGGTGGTCTTTTGAGAGGTCACGGGGCTTCTACCTACTGATGATGATCACGGGGGTGGTAGGTAAAAAGCCCACATTCCCTGGTCTTTGCTCCAAAAGTCCAGACGCATTTTGAAGGTTGCCCCCCGTAAACAAAAAAAAAACGAAAAAACGGTATAAATACGAGTACAAGTAGGGAGAAACCTTACAGATTTTGTGTCGAACCTATATAAATATATCTGTTAGTTCGTGACGGCCTGGTTTCGATTCCCGGATTGGGCAAGTGTTATTGGGTTTTTCTATTTGGAATATCTCAGTTGCAACAAAAGAGTCTGGACTTGTGCACAGTTAATGGCGAAAGGGTTGGTTCTATTTCATGGAGTTTAAAAATAAGTGGCATAATAATATGAACATCCTAATCTATCTATATAATATATAAAAGCGAAAGGTCACTCACTCACTCAACACGAAATATCGAAAACTGCTTACAGTATAAAGAGAAATTTAGCAAGGAGGTTCCTCAAGTGACGCTAGTGTGCACTAAGAAAGGATTTCTGGAAGTTCCACTCCTAAGGGGGTAAAAAGGGGGGTTAAAGATTGTATGAAATTTCTACAGTTTGTAAATAGGACACGTGAAATTTTACATTTACGCTCTTGATTGAGAAAAAGAATTCATGTATTTTTTGGTTTTTGGAGGTTTCACCACTAAAGGGGTAAAAAAGGGTTGAAAGTGTGTATGATATTTTAACAGTTTGTAAATTGGGCACATGAAATTTTAGATTTTCGCTCTGGGTTGCACACATAGGCTAAATTTTTTATATTTATTTCCGACTTTCAGGTGGCTTCATCGCTGGCATCAGCTAGTTCTATAATAATATATGATGTTGTATGGGTCAGTTGAGTTTCGTACCAAACGCCCCACATATCCTGCTTATTTTATTTTACTCAAATCAAGAGTCAATTTACCTGTCTGAATGGCCCTTGTCCCCATTTCAGGATCGTGGTATTTCAAAGTGTTCGAGTTCAGTTACATTGAATGGATATGTATTGTCAATAATATCTGAATAAAAAAGAGCAGTTGTCACTACAGTATTCTGTTCGTATTTTTTCTGATACGAGTATGTATTGAATGTCACGACGACAAATAATACCATATATTGCTGTCAGGATCAGTGAGCATTCACTGAATGAAACCAAAATTATTAATATTGATATATTGGCAAAATGCCGAGCTTTCAAAGTTTAAATGTGTTTTTTATTCTACAACATATCATAAAAGCTGAATAAACATTCTTTGTAAATTCTGAAATATAATATATATATATATATATATATATCTGAAAAATAAATACCTCACTGGAATGTGTTGGCGAAGACAGTTGAGTAAGGCCGAGTTTCTAACCTCTAAATTATCGCAGAATTAATGTGGCAAATTGTCAAGAACACGTTATCTGCTGTAATTGGTTGAATGAATTTTCAACAGCCAATCACAGCAGATAACGCGTAATTGACAATTTGTCACAATAACTTTGCGATAATTTATAGGTGTGAAACTCGGCCTAAGTGGTTGTGAAAAAAAAGTTTAATTTATTTTTCAGCTTTAGACGCCGTATTCTTGAATAGTTATTTATGGCAAACATTTATGTGGCAAAAGAAGTAAAGTCAAATAGAAAGTTTACCCAAATGATGTCATTCGTGCCACAGCTGAATTCAACCGTAAAAATATATGGAACCATGAACCATAATTTAAGAATTTTTTTATCTATGAAATAAATAATATGACTATCTGAAGTATCGTCCATTTTAAAGAATAATCGAAATGAATTATGCGTTCATTTAATAACTTTATTTAATAAGTAAAAGCTAAATAATAACAGCCGCACTTTTCAATATTCGAAGTTTATTAAGATTAGCCTGTGGATGGGTGACCTCCATGTCTCAAATAGCACATTAAGATGACGACTGTCACCAACGACCTTAAGGGAACAAAACGCGCACCCGTTTCACACCCGCGCGACCCAAAATTTTGTAGTTTTTTGTACTTTTCTTATTATTAGACTTTAAAAAAAAAGGCTCAAATCAAAATGTAGATAATTAAATTGTCTTTGAGATGGTGTCGATTTCATAAAATACGCCCAGCGGTTTTGGTGCGACTGTCGTTTTTTTGTCCGTTTTATACATAACTTTACTAATTAATTACACTACGTTACACTAATAAAAAAATATTTAAGAAAATATTTAGGTCTAATGTAATATATATTTTTTCAAAATAATTAAGATTAGCCGTTTAGACGTAATTCTCATTTTAAAATCAGCTACTGAGGGGTATGTACGCCTTAAGGGCTCAAAATTGCGTTAAGCAGACGCCCGCGACAAGAACCCGTCGCGTAGACACGGATTTTTTATATACGCATTATTGCTAAGTAAATTTTAACAGTGTGCATATACAGTCGTATCAATGGATCACTTAATATATAAGTAATTACGTAGCAAAACGACTACTAGCAAAACTGTGGGAAACTGCAAGCCCCCGCAACGGTTTACCGCGCGGGTCCCAACGACGCGACGTAGCATTTTTGTATGGAACCGCGCGGGCGCTAACATAGTTGGGAAAAAGGCTAGGTAGATTGATTAAGTACGTAACGCAATTTTGTAAGCTCGTATAGGTACAGTTAAGGGTCAACAGTGCAGTTTTAAGGTCTATCCACACATATCAGGGCCGTGCCCGGGACGTGCACGGGACGTGGACAGACCGTGCCCTGTCAGGGACTCAAAAAAATAGTGTTGGGAACATTTTATATGACATCGTTCACACACGTCCGTGCACGGTTCCGGGCACGTCCCGTGCATTGACGTGTGTGAACGAGTTCATATAAAATGTTCCCAACGATATTTTTTTGAGCCCCTGACGGGACCCGGCCCTGTCACGTCCCAGGCACGCCCCTGATATGTGTGGATAGAGCTTTACTCTCCCAAAACGCAAATGGATAGTTTTTGTACAAGAAGATAAATTATCCACAACTGATTTAATATGTTGTATAGAAATTAAAGTGTAGATTAGAACTACTAAACGTGAAAAGTTAGAAATCTTCTGTGTGACTGCACTTTTGACCCTTAATGTACTTAACAGATGAAGCTACGTAGTATATTTCGTCTGGTTTGGCTCAAATAGGACAATAGACTAGTTTTTATCGCCAGTTTGTGTGAAGAGTCACTTACGTACCCTCCATGATGTCTGTATAGTGTATATCACTATAGCAGATAGAAATTGGGACTGTTTTTGGCATTGTTTTGCGCCGCGTTTATATAAATTAGTTCGTCATTGCGGACGTCCAGGGTTACCACGGCCCAGATTTTAGTTATTTTGGCAAAGTCACATTTGGCAGCATTGTTATTTTAGGACCGGAGAATTGCTGACATAAATTTCTATAAATGACGTTGAAAGTTTTAATTTAGTTTGTTGATGGAGTTCATAAATTATGGTAACTGTATTTTTTTTGCGAAGCTTCTTACATCCAGCGGAATTCGCAGGTCATCGGTCCACTTTTTAGGAGACCTTTCAACGCTATGTCTTGCAGTGGTATATATCTGTTTGTAAATGTTTTATTTTCGCATTATTTTTGAATCTGGATTCTAATATTTATTCAAACTTTAGCTAATCAATACAGAAGCCAGCCACTTGATTGAACTGCGAGACGAGCCGCAGTAAAAAAAAAAGAAAAATCAATACATATAATAAATCTGAAGAAAAGTCGTTTTTGTACATCGAAAATATTAAAAAAAAGGTTAATTCAAAAAATCTAAAATCCCGACTGCTTAAAAAACATCTCGTATGAGTCAGCCAGCTCGCGAATATGTATCCTCCGACTGCACAGCATGATTTTCTTCTTGTTTACGTCTTCTTTAGTTCGCTTTTTAAGCAGTCGGGTTTTTTGATTTTTTGAATTATTTTTTTTTTATAACTTTTTAGTTATTCTTTTTTTCGAATTAGGTAGATTTAAACATATAAGTGTTATATATTTTTGAAATCTCCTCGGAAAACCTTTCATTTTGATACCCCACTCGATGAGTATGGAAAAAAAAAAATTGCAACCCCCACAATATGGTGCCCAAAATCCGCCATGTTCCTTTTTTTACCCGACTGCCGAAGGAGGGTAATGTGTTTATCAGTCTATGTATGTATGTATGTATGTATGTATGTATGTTTGTTCCTATGTGGCGTTCCAGAGACCAAACGCGTTGGCCGATTTTGATGATTCTTACGTCAATCGATTCGTCTTAATCTTGCGAGTGTCACTAGCTACATTAAAATTGGAAAAAACAAAAATGGCGGATTTTGGAAAAAAAAAATCTTCCAAACCCATCGTGTGGGGTATCAAAATAAAGGATTTTAAAAGGCGATTTCAAAAATATATAACACTTATATATTTAAATGTACATAATTCTAAAAAAAAAATAACTAAAAAGTTGTAAATAAAAAAAGTTAATTAAAAAAATCAAAAAACCCGACTGCTTAAAAAGCAAACTAAAAAGACGTAAACAAGAAGAAAATCATGCTGTGCAGTCGGAGGATACATCTGGTTTTGGTTCGCCAGCTCGCGAATATGTATCCTCCGACTGCACAGCATGATTTTCTTCTTGTTTACGTCTTTTTAGTTTGCTTTTTAAGCAGTCGGGTTTTTTGATTTTTTTAATTAACTTTTTTTTTTAAAGCCACTTAGCTAAAAACACTTGGGCGGTCAAGACTTATCTAACGATATCTTAATTATAAAAATCCGCCAAGTGGTTTGATAGATATGAGGTAATAAAGAATATTACAAACATACAAGATACGCGCGAAAAACATAACCCTTTCCTTGCAGCCGGGTAAAAAAAGAAATAGCCAGAGTGTTAAAGTATAACCAACAGAACCCATTGCCAGCATTTTTGGGTTTTTTGTCTGTTTAGTTGTGCACGCATCACGTAAAATGTACGAAACCAATGTAGGGAACTTATATACATAAAAATTGTGCTTACCTTGAAGTATTACTTAGTTTCTGTTTCAACACAATCGGTACACTCTATCAAAAGCTACATGAGTCTTAAAGTGTTCAAGAAGTAAAATATTACGACACACGCAATTCATCTCGGACAGTTGAATCCCATATTTGAATGTTGGCGTTATGTATTTGACGTCATTTTCTGAATGGCGGTGTTAATTCTCTGCGGAAGAAAGATACTAGAAAAAAAATTGGTAGGTAGGTAAAATGGTAAGTAGGGTTTACTAATGATAAGCGATAAGCATAAAATATATTCCCATAATTTACATTGGCATAACGAAATTCAGCATAATGATCTTTACGCATAATATTATTAGGCATGTTTGCCATAATGTATATTTCCATAAATACTGTTAGCATGATAAACATTTTGCATAATCTTATAAAGCTATAAACGTTTATATAATGTTATAGTCGCATAATGAAAGTTACACATAATGTTCTTTGGAACAAAATAAAACAAAAACATGTTCGCGGCTCAAGGGTGGCCCAAGGGCCACCCCGCCGCACCTTAACCTAATTAATTTGAGTCCTTATATCAAATATATTTAATTAGAGATAAAATAATTTTAATAATTTTAATTGTTTTACCTTAGGTAAAACAATTTTCAATCGATTCAAATCGATATTAAAATTTTCCATATTTAGATTATTCACATTTTATCCGAAGGTGTTTTAATTTACGAAGTTCAAATAGGTACCCATAAAATTATTATGACGAACAAATATTATGCTTTATATATTTATGCAACTCCAAATTATATTAACACTAGCTTTACGCCCACAGCTTCGCCTGCGTGGACGACACGATTTTGGTTGTTTCGTTTTTTGCAGTTCTGGCGGGATATTGCAAATTATTATCTAAACATAGCTTTACGCCCCCGTCTTTGTTCGCGTATACTACAAAATTTGCTCAACTTCATTATTTTATATCGTATTATAAAAATTACATGTTAATTGATATAAAATGAGCGTAAACTGAACTGAATAGTGAAATACCACTTTGCTTTCAATTTCTGAATCCTACCGACACGACAAAGACATAGTCAGAGGGTATCAGTGGTATTCGAGGTATGAAAACTGATTTCCCCCCAGCACATCCAGTAGGTAATCATTCATACAAACTTTAACACCTCTTTTTACCCGTTTAACGGATGATATTCAAAACATGCTTAAGTACGTTTTTCTTTAATTGTATTGAAGAGCAGAAATACTAAGTTTCAAGTTATTTTGATGATAAACTTTTTATTTTTCTTACTAACTTTAACACCCCTTTTTACCCCTTTAAGTGATGAAATTCGAAAAATCCTTAAAACATTATTATTTATTTTATATTTAGAGGCTAAATGCCATACCTATCTCATTCATTTCAAATGAAAAATGACAGAGTTTCATCCTCTATTTAACTCCCTTGGGGGATGAATTTCGAAAAATCCTTCCTTATTCCTTGTCTACATTATATAGGGAACCTCTGTGCAAAATTCAGCTTTCTAGGTCCAAGGATTTGGGCTGGGCGTTGATGAGTCAGTCAGTCAGTCAGGACTTTTCTTTTTATTAATATTAACATTATATACAAAATAAATTAGACCAAATGGCAGTTATGCAAATTTTGCATTATGCCAAAGTATTATTATGCCGCAGTATTATTATGCTGATAAAAGTTATGCGATAACGTTATGCCAAACAACATTATACCGAAAGAAAATATTGATTCCCGGTAAGTAGGTATGTTAGTAGGGTAGGTATGTGGAAAACATAGAAATACCTACCTTGCTACCTACTTTACTTACCTAAGTAGTAAGGTAGGTAGCAAGGTATGTAGGTCTAGGTAAATAGGGTAGGTTAGGCATTTGACGGGAGCGAAGCCGCGGGCACAGCTAGTATCATATCATCATCATCATATCAGCAGAAAGACGTCCACTGCTGGACATAGGCCTCCCCCAAGCGTCGGAGTATCATATATGTGTGCTGAAATATGTGGCAGCACTAAACTTCTTTATCTTACCCTAAAACAAAAGCTGTTAAAGAAGTTTTTCCAAGAGGAAGCACTTAATTACCTAAGCCGCGGTTAAGAACCTCAATTAAACCTTTTTCAATGACTCGGTAGCTGTGTTTTTAAAATTAACTGCATAATTACTTTAGTCTAGTTAACTTCAGCTTGCTCAGAATCTACAAGGACATATCAACTTGCTTGATTCTGAATTATAATCTGAGTAAAGTTAAATACAATGTCGGACAATGTGGCGACGCTTGGGGGAGGCCTATGTCCAGCAGTGGACGTCTTTCGGCTGATATGATGATGATGAAAGTTAAATACCGCCTGCCTACCTTCTACGTTCTGATTCAGACATAAATGCTTGCTAAAATCTAATAAATTCATCAGAATTCGGCAAATCTTTTCGATTTTTTTAAATAAAGAAAAATATACCCTATGTTTAAATCCTAACTAGACAACAACTAGTTTTTACATGAAGGGACTACCTATCTATCTTACTTTCTTAAACTCAGAAGTCAAATTCTTTATTTCAATTAGGAATCAATTATTATTACATTAACATTTTTGATGTTTTGTACATCAAAAATGTTAATGTAATAATAATTGTTTCTTCCGACCATTCGGTAAAGTAGCTTGTTATGGAGAAGAACGGACAAGAAACTCTCTCAATATTCTTAAAAAAAATGTTTTTAATTCGTTTTAATTTATATACAATCATTAATTCATATAAGTGAGGACGATGCACCAAGAATAACACTACGTAATATGCTACGTATAGGTAGGAGTATTACAAGCAGTAACAGGTAAATTCATATTATTCATTTGATAAATAGGAACATGGTTCTCACATACTTACAAAACTAGTATCTGGTGAGACGACTACCCGTTTCGACTGTCAAAGATTTTCGAATGAACAACCGAGACGCGTGGAGCGTGCTTTCCTAGGCACAGATGACTCTCGATATACACATAAGGTTGGTCAGTATAATAAGTAGACATTTACATTTATTTAAACTACTATTCTTGTACTTCATATTTACAAAAATGATACCTAAAAATATATTATTGGTTTTATGGAAAGTCGTTTTTGTAAAACGATTTCAATGGTTTTGAAATTAAAATTGTGGTTCATAGTAGGTATAATTCTATGGTACAATCTGTGGTGCTGTGGTTGAGAACTGTATCGACTTTTGCGGTCTGCTTAAACTATCATTATTATTTTATCAATTCCAGTCAAATTAAACGAACCTATTAATTAACTGTATTTTCTATTAGCTGAAGTAATTCAAATCATTTGCGGTTAATGAATTCCAATAGAATTTTGTACATATTTTTTATTTAGTTTTACCTTTATTTATCAATTATACAAAAAAGTACAGGATTATTCGTATTAAATAGCAACCAAAAACCATAAAGGTTTAAACTTGTGCTATCTTGAGTCTATCAATATGTTTATGATAGTATAAAAAACCGGCTAAGTGCGAGTCGGACTCGCACACGAAGGGTTCCGTACCATTATCGCAAAACACTGCATAAAAATCACGTTTGTTGTATGGGAGCCCCCCTTAATTTATTTTGTTTTAATTTATTAATTATTATTTTATGAAGTAAATATACAACTAAACATTCTGTGAATATTTCAAGGGTCTACCTGTTGCCGTTATTAATATCGAGCAAAAAACGGCAAAAATATCACGTTTGTTGTATGGGAACCCACCTTTAATATTTACTTTATACTGTTTTTAGTATTTGTTGTTATAGCGGCAACAGAAATACATCATCTGTGAAAATTTCAACTGTCTAGCTATCACGGTTCATGAGATACAGCCTGGAGACAGACGGACAGACAGACAGACAGACAGACACAGACAGACAGACAGACGGATCGCGAAGTCTTAGTAATAGGGTCCCGTTTTAATAATTTAATAATAATTTATTTCAAAGTTTCAGACAATTTACAGTCCATATCTTGTTAGTAACAAATCCTTATAAAACTAGTGTTAGTAAAGGTACACTCCAAATCAAATCAAATAAAATTTTCATACATAAATTGAATACAAACAAATTGTCAATTGATTAAATTCAAAGTTATAATCAATAAAAAAACAAAAATTAAAAATTTAAATGTCGTAAATTAAAAATTAAAATGTCAAAAATTAAATGTTTTTAAATGTCAAGAAGATGTTATAAAGAATAGAATTTTAAATTGACATGTCAAAAAATTAATAAAAAGAAACAAATATTTAAAGTTAACATAAATTAAATCAAATGACAATAAATGAAGACCGTTCACCAATTATACTCGCTACTTCTTCTCGACATGTAACTTAATACAATGCCACAATAATGGGCAGTCTGCTCGGCTAGCCACAACGCTAAGAATGCTGTTGCCACTACCGCGGACACGACTTAGCAGCGATGCGGCTCTCTTTCTGAGGATGGCATGAAACCCATCGACACGTGCGTCCGCAAACATGCCCGACGCGCTACAGTGCCGCGGCAGCCGCATCAGCATCCTAAATGCGTTGTTATACTGAACGCGCAGGGCGTTGATTGTCTTCTGCGTATATTTAACCCATAGACTGCACGTGTAAAACGACTGGCAAAACGCCCTAAACAAAGTTACTTTTACTGCCTTGGTGCAGCGTGCAAATCTACGAGCCAACATATTGCATCGGACAGCCAACGCCCGGCGCTCCCTCTCGATATCATCGTGGTTTGAGAGGTCATCCGAGACCCAGTGACCCAGGTACTTGAATTTTGAAACTCTAGGTAACGACACACCATCTATGGAGACGGGTGGAACGTGTAAGATCTTATGGCCAGCGGACTGGAAAACTAAGAGTTCACTCTTCTGTACATTATACCTGAGCCCATGAGCCCCAGCATAATCCACACATATAGCGAGCAGTTTTCGAACAGCGCTTATGGAGGGACCCAGCAGAACCATATCGTCCGCGTAACCGATGTTGTTGATGAATTTTCCATCTATAGAACATCCGACATTGGCACTGCTGAGCCTCTCAACGAGTCCGTTCACGTACAGAT
The DNA here is from genome assembly GCA_945859665.1 of Anorthoa munda. Classification (NCBI taxonomy): domain Eukaryota; kingdom Metazoa; phylum Arthropoda; class Insecta; order Lepidoptera; family Noctuidae; genus Anorthoa; species Anorthoa munda. The sequence goes on from OX243913.1 coordinate 3,149,432, forward strand.
TGAAAAGACGAGGCGAGGTTAACCAGGGAGGGTTACTCCACATTTCAATCTGTACGCATCGGAGTTGACGCCTGCCCATCTTACAACATTGACTTGGTTGTTGTACCAATAATCAAAAATGTTAATGACTTCTTCGGGGAGGCTGGTTTCAGCCCTCATCTTGTACCAAAGCACATCATAGGACACCAAATCGAAAGCTTTCGAAAGGTCTAGAAAACAGGCATAGACAGGAGTCTTCCTATCGGTGTAGTACCGGACAGTATGCTTGAGGCATAGAACAGCCGTTTCTGTCGACAGCCCCTGCCTGAAACCGAACTGAGCGTCATTCAGCTTTATGTGATTGTTCAAAATACGATCAAACAGACCGTCCAGCACTTTCGCTACGGTTGTGGCTAACGAAATGGGCCTATAATTGCTTCTGTCTGATACATCGCCAGTTTTATCTTTGATTATTGGCACAACCACGGTCTTCATACACTCTTCCGGTAGGTACGAGTGTCTTAGGCAAAATGTATAAAACATTGCAAGAACCCTAGGCAGATGAACTCCCGCGTGCTGCAAATGCTCAATACTAATGCCATCGTGCCCTGGAGACTTACCCCTCGTCATATTCATAATAACGGTAGCTATATCTTTAGCCGTAAAAGATGGTGTTACTGCTGGCTTTAAGGGTTTTTGCCTGATTTCACTCGCATTGAGCATCCCCAGCCCGCCGGAAGGAGGCTCCATCTGAAAATGATTCCTAAACATGTTCGCAATGTCACGAGGACCAGTTACGCCATTAACATTTATCGGGGCAGTAGGTTTATTATTCAGATTTTTTGTACCCTTCCAAAAATTTTTTAAATTCTTACTTGCGTGGTGCGTTGCCAGAATATCCATTTTTAATTGCTCGGCGTTGTTTTGACACCATCTAAGTTTAGATTTGAAACGACGCCGAGACTCCACCATGTTACTATAGATAGGTCCATCAGTAGGCCTACCGAACAACAACCAGTTTTGGAAATCAAGCCTGGCAACCTCGTGAGCACCACGAACATGCTTATTCCAGCCTAAAACAACACGCTTTCGCTTTTGTTTACACGCAGAACTTGAGCTAGACATAGCCGCCTCACACATAGTAGAAACAATACTCTCATACATTCGGTCTATTACCACTCTATGCTCTTTATTGTGGCATACACCGTCACAACACCCCGATAACTCCAAAGGGAAATCAATTTTTCTAAAGTTATCGTTGCACATCCTAGTATAAAGTTGTTTTTGGTGCTCATCCCTATCGGCCCACAGTATACCGTTAGGAGTCTTTTCAAGCGATACATATTGTGGCTTCATAACAGCAATATTACAACGCACCTCTAGTGGATAGTGGTCGGACCAAGTGCAGTCATAGTTCACCCTCACATCCACCACCGACTGCCACGCAGACTTCGTTACCACACAATGGTCAAGCCAGCTTGTACTGCCATGGGCGTACAAACGAATGTGAAGGTGCCCGATGAAAATCCTAATTTATCTATATCCGCACATACCCATTTTTGATCCTTACAGAAATTTAAAAGTTCCCTTCCAAACAATGCAGAAGGACAAGCATTAAAATCTTCCAAAATGTACACATTCGCTACTTCAGTGTTGTCAATAATAGCGCTTATCTCACTAAGGCAGTCAGTAAATTCGACTAAGTTCTCAACAGAGTTCACAGGCATGTAAACTGAGAAAACCACAAAAGAGCGATCGCACACAACTACTTTAATCGCCGCGAGACGCACACTGTTACACGGGATCACTGTAACCGAACTAAACGCACTCTTACGCCACAGCATAGCGACACCACCATACGGTCTGCCTCGTACCAGGCCAGCAGACGAGTCGATAGCCGATTTCCCGCAGTAGTCAAAGTCTGGGTCGACTGTTCCCAGGGATGGCAGGTTGTGCGGGAACAACCACGTCTCCTGTAGTGCTATGATGTCTGCTCGACGACACAGGGTTCTTACATGATCAACTGACCGTACCAATGACTTACAGTTATACGAAATAAAACTGCTACTTTACTGCTGTTTTTACCCTTTGGGTACGGAACCCTAAAAACGCTAAAAGCAAAATACTATTTGGAATGTGTGCACAGTATAATTATAACTATTTATTTACCCTGGGAGTCTATACTCGGCAGTCTATTTTATAAATAAATTAATATTAATAAAATAAATTAATTTATTGATTAAAATTCTATTTGCATTTGTTACCATTGGTAAGGCTGAAATACAAAACTCAGCCACCACTATATTAAATTTCTTGTCACAAGTAAATAACGTTTGCATGAACACAAGCAATAAAACAACACAAAACAACCAATTAACAAAAACGAGACATCAATACCAAACATTTCCACAAATCTCCGAATCACGGCTCATTGAGTTTCCGTAAAGAAAATCCTCCAAAATGTAAACGGTTTTTGTAAAGAAACGTTGTAAATCCCCAGCAAGTAGACGCCAGACGTTTTCGTATGCACACAGAGTGGTGCGCTCAATCAGTTCTCAAAGAAGGCAAAGGAGACGGATGCCGACGAAAGATCAAAGGCCCCCACTCGTTACCTCCGTATACTTTGTTAGAGGCTTATTCTACAGCGGGCCTCCATTTCTCTACCAGGCCTCCGTTTCGGATCGGCGATCTTGTGTTAATTATAAAGGTGTTAATTGGTTGTGTTGGCGGGTGAAGTTGGAGTGGGTAATGGATTAAATTGGGTTGTTTTTGTTTGGATGAAATTATGGGCTGTTAGCGTATGTGATGTATGAATTTAGTTATAGTTTGCGTAGGAGGGTGTTAAAATTGGTATTGCTAGTAGAACCATAATAGAATTTTCAATTTAATTTATATGTACTCAAATAAAATATGAAATTCACAGAATTTGTGATAAATATGACACATTGTAAGTAAAGCTGCGTTCATCAACTAATTATATCGCTGCGTCAGACCTAAATTAAAATTTTATTGCGCTATTTTTGCACCGCTGGGATTAAAGGTGAAACAATACCGAAATACTTCACGCATTATTAATTAGTATCTATCTTATTATATTAATAATTACAATAACTTGATAAAACCCTTGTGTATCGCTTTAAATCGAAACGGTATCTTTGTATCGTACTGAATTTAATAAAGAAGATACCTTGTACGGAATATGAGCTCTCTAATTTCAGCAGACCGAAACTTGAAATATTACCTACTAGCCTGTTGAAATATACGTGATATTTACCTTTTATACTAGTTGAGAGACGTACCACAAAGTACTGAAAAAAAGAAAATAAGCCCTATCGTGTTCTTCATTGCGGTTTTTTGAAATCATTTTATTGGAAGCTTGAAACCGTAAATGCGAAAATTCACCGTTTACGATTTTCTTTTGCAGCGCTGTCCGAACTTTTATAAATGAACTAGTGCTGTCCAAGTACCTACTTAATGTCGATTTCATGGAGTCGATATCGACGTTACGAATGTCGACGCAGAGATTTCGAAAGTAGGGTAATATGCGGCTGTAATATGTTCCTATAATTGAATGGAATTTCATAATGTAGGTACGAGCCCGGTTCTCCTTTATGAAAGCGTAATATTCTTATGTGTGCGAGCCTTTGTTTCCATGCCCATAGTAACTTGATAAAAAATATATTTTCTCTGTGTGAAGCAATCGGAAAATTTTCGTTGTATTGTCTACGTTTTGTTTTATTAAAATAAAGTACCTTTCAGTGTATTGGTTCATCGATGAACTTACGATTAATTATCTTCCATTTAAAAATGACACTACTGATTAATCAATTGGACAGATGTAGGTATTTGTAGTATCTTTACCATAAAGCCGCAAAGTTGCCTGCTTGTCGGTCTTCTACAGACTGTACTTCGGTGAGTGTGCTCAAGAACTCCACGACCTCATCCCACCAGCCCCCTTCTACCATCGGACATCTAGACGCAGTGCAAGTTACCATCCTTACCTTGTTGCCATTCCACCAATTCACACCAAGCGCTTCCAGACATCCTTCATAATGCGCACAGCGAATGAATGGAACTCACTACCTGCGTCCGTGTTTCCGAACGCATTCTACCCGAATCTCTTCAAAGTTAGAGTGAACAGGCTTCTTCTGGGTAAACTCACTCCATCGTCGACTCTGTCTCTGTCACCTCTGACCTAGACTAGAGTCAAGAGCAAACCCATAACAAATAAAAAAAAAAGCCAACATTTTAACTTGATTAAACATTAACCAACAAATTTTTGCTGCTTTACTCAAATCAGAAACCGGCCAAAACATAGGATACATATTGGCCAAATAAAACAAAACAGCAGCACATTCGTAAATACTGTTTTTCACTAATCATCCGTCATCAAACTGTTGCATCGGTCGTTCCGCAAGACGCGTTGCGGTGATTCGTCAATTTAAATATATCTGTCGCTTCAGCGTGAGGGTCGTGGTTAGGATGAAAACTGAGAGTGTCCATTACCTGCAGGTTGTACCTAACTGTTCGTGTAATGAAACTCCTGTTATAGTTGTACCACATTTCACTTTACTGCCTGGTTTTAGGGTGTCCGTAGTTAAGTTCTGTAAATGTGCACGTTACTTGTTTACTTAACATAACATCACAGCTGTATTACCAAAGAGAGGAGAGGTCCTAATTTTAGTAGGGGGCGAGTTTATTCACACTGTCCGACTCAGGAATCCAGCTCAGGACCTCTTGATCTCGAGAATCGAGCTTAGCAGTTAACGCTTGTGACCGCTAGACCACCGCATTTTACATGTTTCTACGTTAGTAAAAGAATTAATCGCAGTGGAAAGTAAGGCTTGATAAAGGATTAAGTGTACCAGACCGAGTTCTAATTTATTCGAGTGAGCATTCGAATCTAAGTTTATCGGAGTGTAATCACTAATCGATTACACTCCAATGCAGTTTTTTTTTCAGCTTATCCATATAGAAATTAAACAGTATTGCGTTTGCCTATTATTATGACCATTCGTGAGTAATCGCATTATTTATAGTTCAACGTACATGGCCGCATCGTATGATGTGTTCTTGTATAAGATATCTATAGGAATCCGAAACAAATCTGGTTAATCGAAAGTAGCGATTGCGTCTGTAAAAGTCACTTATTAAAAATATTAACATAAATTCATTAAATTTAACCTAACCTGTGTCTTTCAGTGAGTTTTGAACAGGAATCAAGTAGGAACTTGATTTTAGAATCATGGTTCTCACAAATGTACTTCTTTTTCTTCTTTTCGACTCAATAGAAAACTCTTTATAACCAGGGAGTTTGGGACTAGTACGCGGCCTACCCCAATCGCGGTATCAGTAGCGTTCAGTAGGTCCTCTAAAGTGCAGGAGTATGGTCACAGAAAAAGAAAACTGGCCAAGAGCGAGTCAGACTCGCGCACGAAGGGTACCATTATCGAAAAAAATCGGCAAAAGAAACACGTTTGTTCTATGGGAGCCCCACATAAATCCGTTTTTACCCTTTGGGTACGGAACCCTAAAAACCACTGAAAAACTAGTATTAATACGGGTAAAAAATTGTCTTTGTAAAAATTGTTTCTTAAGGAAGTACAACAATTCGTATGTTAATGGTTGACAAAATTGTTTTGGCTCCAGTATGCACAGACACCTTCCGCGTAGGTACTCGATTATTTTAATTCCAATACTTTTAAAATGTGTTGATTGTATATTAAAACGCAACAAAATAAGTTGATTTTCACTAGCTGGAGTTTAAACATTGCCATGTCGAATCACAGTGTCGGCTCCGCACTACGCGTCCCAGCGACGTTTGTGCGCGTAAAGTGGTTCTGGGGTGTTTGTAACCCCACGTTTATTTATTTATTGATATACACTTTATTGTACACCATAATAAACAAGAAAAAAGAAACTTAATACTAAAAACATACAATTGGCGGCCTTATCGCATTCCGCGATCTCTTCCAGGCAACCTGGAATGGACAGAGATTACCTGGAGATGACATGGGGTTGTCAGTGGTGCGACAATACCAACAATGAACATAATATAGATACAATAATACTTACTAGAAACAAAAATACATACATATGCTAAATAATAGATACATACATACTTAATATTTAAGCAATGAAAATATGATGTACGTCATTCATAGAACATTATGTCAAAAAACCAAGAGCACAATCACAGCGATAGGTCTTCTTCTTTTCGTGTGAGGTGTGGCCACCTCTGGTGTCAGAGTTAATTAAGCCGCCTCTGGGAACCCCACAGGCCTCTGACTTGGCTGTTTCAGACTTACATTCAGTTTATAAGTCCAGGTTTCCTCACGATATTTTCCTTCACCGTTGCCTGTGATGTCCAAGATAAACTTAGAAAGTACATATGAATTTGAAAAAGTCACATTGGTACTTGCCCGGATTTGAACCCACGACCTCAAGCACGGCAGGCGAAGTCTTAGCCACTGGGCCACCACGACATACAGCGATAGGTAATGTTCTTTGATGAGTTTTTTTTTAAATACAGGCAACGACTGAGCACGTTGTGTGGGAAGTCGAAAAAGTATTTGAAATGTTGCTGAAGAAGTTCCAGGACCATCACAAAAGGAACAAAGAAGGTCTCAAAATATTCCTTTTGTCCCAAAAACCAAAATAGGAAGACTTTGAACTGTTATTTCGAATATAATGCCGTAATATGTAAGGAAAATGCGAATTTGATATATCGAAATTGTAGTGAATAGACATTAGATTTAGATAACGAATAAAATCGTTCAAATAACCTTAAACAGCAAATTGTGTTTATTTATACAAAGATAACGAAGGATTTTAATTTAAAATTAAAAAAAGCAAAATAATTGTGTTCCTGATAAGACATATTTTTGTTGCTTTTTTAATGTTACTTAATGAGAATTTGTTGATATCACGGAACGGTTACGTAATTACCAGTAATTTTTATTATTAATTAGCTGACCCGGCAAACTCTGTTTTGCCATAAAAACACCAAACATTCATCTACCCTACCTACTCTACCCTACCCTAACTACCCTACACTACCTACTCTACCCTACCTACACTACCCTACCTACCCTACCCTACCTACCCTACCTACCCTACCTACCCTACCCCACCCACCCTACCCTACCTACCCTACCCTACCCTACCTACCCTACCTACCCTACCTACCCTACCTACCCTACCCTACCTACCCTACCCTACCTACCCTACCCTACCTACCCTACCCTACCTACCAAAAAAAGAATAAGCGAAATCGGTCCAGCTGTTTACGCGTAATGCCGTGACCAAGGGAAATAGGGATTCATTTTTATATATTATTATATATAGATGTTAAATTTGATACATTATTGTGTTTGATTATTTATCTTAGTAATGTAATTTGATGGTGATTCGCTTTATGCATGCGCAAAATAGAGACAATGCCTTGTGGGGTTAATTTTATCCCCACGTTGTATGGGTGAGGCATTTATTTGTATGCTTAAGTTGTACGTACAACCTATTATTAGATATTGACTTACTATTTACATGTCAACCGATGATGAACAACCAATAAAAGGGTCCAAATTATATTACAACGTTAAATAACACCAAACCTATCATATCCAAAATTAAACTTGAATAGCATTAAACTGTGTGTTTATCAAATGCCGTTTTTATGCGGCACTATCGAGTTAATTGGAAATGAGTGTCATTAATAATTATCAAAACCAATTAATTGGATTCTCATTCAAAATTGCCTTTAATTGATGTTGCGTAATAGATAGTTACCATCATGAAAATTAAATGTGGACGGTATATATAATTGTAGATGTCTATTGCAATTGCCTGCCCACCCTACTCTGTGGGAGTTACTCATACCTATAGATCAAGGATCCATGAAATCGACGTTGATTGACATACATTGGGGCTTGACCATCATGACCATTTCAGCCGAAAGACGTCCAATGCTGGACATAGGCCTCCTCCAAGCATCAGAATCAGAATCAGAATCAGAATGCTTTATTTGTAAACATAGGTCAAATTACAACAGAGTGCGAGATGTTACAGATAGGTAGATCCTCTATGTTTTGCACAGAGGCGTACAAATATATTTTAATAAACATTGTCGAGTTCAGAATACAATCGATTTCAAATAAAATTTTATATAAATGTCAAATAGATTATTGTACATGTCATATTAATGCTATTGTCAAACAAAATTCTAAATCAATCAGAGCGTACAAATATTTTTAATTAACATTGTCGAGATTAAAATACAATCAATTTCAAATAAAATTATATATAAATGTCAAATAGATTACGTTACATGTCATATTAATGCTATTGTCAAACAAAATTCAAAATCAATCAAAGTGTACAAAAATATTTTAATTAACATTGTCGAGTTTAAGAATACAGTCAATTGCGAATAAAATTATATAGAAATGTCAAATATATTACGTTACATGTCATATTAATGCTATTGCCAAACAAAATTCAAAATACTTATTATCATCGCCATACTGATTAGTCCAGTTCGTCTCGCATCCACCGAATTCCCGCAGTCTTAACCAGGTCGTCGCTCTACGTAGAGGGAGGCCTTTCAACGTTGCATCATCAGATTCCTGCTCACCACTCCAGAACTTTTCGGCCCCATCGACCATCCGTTCTGCGAGCAATGTGCCCTGCCCACTGCCACTTCAGTTTGCCAATTCTTCGGGCTATGTTAGTGACCTTGACTTGTCCCTAGTTGATGACAATATGCTCACTCCCTTTATCAAGGGACTTAAATATGACTGGTGAACTGCGGGTGTACTATAGATGCACTTCTACTTAACCCTTCTGGGAGAACAGGCGCGATGTTATGTGATGTGTGATTGACGCACATCAAACGGGATGTATAAGAATTCTGGGTTGAATAGAAACAAAGCTAAGAATGGGAGATTTGTTTAAAATGTTTGCAGAATTTACATAAGTTCTTTGATTTATGAAAAACAATATATCACGGGAATTTAACGCGATGATTTAGATTATTTATTTACCTATTTAACCCAACGTTTCGACCGTGTTGCAACGATCGTGCTCCCGGGTGCACTGGCTCCGTTGGGGCAGAAAATTTATTTCTTATTTATGTCTCTGTATACTGTGGACAGCGTTGTGGGTTATTATTACTTGTATTGTCATTGTTAATTTCGTTATAAGTTCTTATAATGTAACTGTTTGCTGTTCCTTTCAATAAAAATAAAATAAAAATATAAAAAAATTGTAAGAGAAATTGAATAATTGGCGCCTAGGGCGGCCTATGTCCAGCAGTGGACGTGTTTCGGCCGAAATGACGAAGTTGATGATTTAATAGAAAAAAAAACTGGCCAAGAGCGAGTCCGACTCGCGCACGAAGGGTTCCGTACCACTATCGCAAAAATCAGCAAAATAATCACGTTTATTGTATAGGCGCCCCACTTAAATATTTATTTTATTCTGTTTTTAGTATTTGTTGTTATAGCGCCAACAGAAATACATATTCTGTGGAAATTTCAACTGTCTAGCTATCACGGTTCATGAGATACAGCCTGGTGACATACAGACAGACAGACGGACAGTGGAGTCTTAGTAATAGGGTCCCGTTTTTACCCTTTGGCTACGAAACCCTAAAAAGATATGGTATCAAAATTAAAATCGTAGTCAAAATTTTGTTTCTATTCACCTCTGCATTCTTATTCACCCCGTGTATGAAGCTTCGGCTTTGAATTGGTGTAGTAGAAACTATTGATTGACGTTCATTGATCCATTCTTCTAACGATCAATGCTTGATTTCCCCTCCAATTTGGGTTTTCAGAAGAAATTTGATATTTCCATTTTAAGAACGGGACAAAAACACAATCACACACTTTCTATGTAACGGTTAAGTAGATAAAGCAAAAAAATAAAATAAAACAAGTAGCTGTAACTTTAACATGCATTGTGTAACAATTAATTATATTTACCAATATTAATTTTTACCCGACTGCCGAAGGAGGGTAATGTGTTTATCAGTCTATGTATGTATGTATATATGTATGTATGTATGTTTGTTCCTATGTGGCGTTCCAGAGACCAAACGCGTTGGCCGATTTTGATGGTTCTTACGTCAATCGATTCGTCTTAATCCTGCGACTGTCACTGGTTACAATAAAATTGGAAAAAACAAAAATGGCGGATTTTGGGCGCCATTTTGTGGGGAAAATAATTTTTTTTTTCTTCCAAACCTATCGTGTGGGGTATCAAAATAAAGGATTTTAAGAGGTGATTTCAAAAATATATTACACTTATATATTTAATTGTACCTAATTATAAAAAAAAATAACTAAAAAGTTGTAAATAAAAAAAGTTAATTAAAAAAATCAAAAAACCCGACTGCTTAAAAAGCAAACTAAAAAGACGTAAACAAGAAGAAAATCATGCTGTGCAGTCGGAGGATACATCTGGTGTTGGTCCGCCAGCTCGCGAATATGTATCCTCCGACTTCACAGCATGATTTTCTTCTTGTTTACGTCTTTTTAGTTTGCTTTTTAAGCAGTCGGGTTTTTTTACCGAATTAGGAACACATTTATCATCGTCTTCCTGCCCTTGTCCCATGTTACTTGCGGTCGCTGCAACACGTTTTCTTCTGCCATACCGTCCTGCCCCCGTCACGCTATCACTGACTCCCTTTTCTTTCATATCACTCCTCACACAGTCCATCCATCTTTTCTTTGGCCTCCCTCTCCCTCTCCATCCATCTACATATATATTCATAAAAAAACACACACAAAAACACACATGAACACATTTATACTAATTAATTTTTATTTTATTTTTATCAGCAACTGGTTTTCCTTTTACAGCTTGTCTCTCGAAAAAGCCGCTGAATCCTTCCATTTTGTCTCTTCGTTTGCAGTGGGTCTCCATAAAGCAAATACGATGCCATTAATTCAATTGAGGTGGGCGTCACATTCCGTGGCATTGATGCCCGTCATCTGTCTGGGATCAACGTTTTCCTTATTTTATTGAAAACAAATAAACAAACGCGAGGATTGTTTTTTTTTCTCATAGTATGTTCGTGTTCCGGCTGCTTGACAATATTGCACGTAGCGCATTGTTTGTCATTTCCTTTATTATGCTACACCGCAGTACTTTATGAGGCGCAATATTGAGCAATGACGGCTCACATTTCTGTACAAAGTTATAAATTCTACGTGAACACCAGATATTACATTACCTACACCTAAAAAACATTATTTTATCGTACTTTTCCTAATTGAATGTGCTATAAACACGTTATCCTAACTTAATTTTGAGCCCGGTAGAGGTCGTTGCTACCATAGCGTAAAATATAATCATGTATACCCCGATCACTTACCGTATCTACTCGAATATCGGGCTCTGTTTCATTATTCATAGCCCGATGAGCGATAATAACCCTAAACCCGCCAAGAATATTTACACAGCCATCTTTGGGACGAAATTATAGATATTATTACATTTCTGGAGCTCTTTCTTTACATCGAGAGGTAATCCATGAAAAGGGGCGAAATATATTGCGATGAGTAGAGTTCTGCGTGTTTTTTTTCCTATTTCGTCCGGAACGTGTCTGTATCCGCACCAAGAGAATCCACAAATAAACAATATTAACGGCAAAATTACACGGTGTGTTACACAGCTATCGAAACATCCTCGGGGGAACAATGAAAGCTGCCGACGCTGCGCTAATCTTCCAAGCCAATTTTGATGTAGAAAGATTGCTAGGAAAATCTCCAAGATAAATTTCCCGGGCTTTATATATGGTCGCAGGATGTGGGGTACATTATAAAGTCGGTATGCGAAATCTTATGACTTATGACAGATATCCAATATTCCTCGAGGCGAGCGGAGCGAGTGCAGCGGAACACTCATAGAACACAAATCAAGCGGGAAAAATGAAAGAAAAGAGGCAAGACAAAGCGGCTGCTCGATCGACAAGAATTTCATTGTGAAATATGTGTTATTTTCTATGAAAAATGTATTCGGCTTTTAACACAATAACTCAGTAAAAGATGGATCGCGTTTGTATACGTTCATACATGAGATGTTATATAAGTGTATTATAGAGGATGGGTTAAGGACACAATTTCTATTGTGAAAAGGTTTGTTTTTGACAGAGTTTATACAAGGTTTCGGGCAGAATATTAGGGTTTCGAACTTTTGTGAATAAATGTGATCTAGAAGTTTTCAACGCGTCTTGATTTAAATACTTTTAAAATAAAGGGTCCTTTTAGAAATTATAGCTTCGTTAAGCTTATAAATAATGTTTTGAAAACAGACCGAAATCATTATTTTGCCATTAAATAAGACTTCACGTGAAACACAAAACAAAATAAATGTTATTGTAACTCATTAATGTCGAAGCGAAAGTGGCATTACCGCCGAATTCATAAACAGAAAATGAAACAAAGGTATGATTAATATAATTGTTTCCTCCCACTGTCCTATTGTTCTTTTTCCCGAGAGTAGGGACGTTGAACGACTACCCACTTTATTGAAAGAATACAGGCGACTTATTATGTATATTTTGATCTTATAACAACAACAAGCGTCTCTTCATCGAGTCTTATTCTATCAGGCAGAATAAAATATTTAAAATGCAACGTAAAAATATATTAAATATATATTATAGTTGAAAAGAAAAATTTGAATTAGGAATTACCATGTTTTTTATGAATACACTGTTTTAAAGCTGACTATTTGCATTATCTGATGTATAGAACAAGCTCTGTTAGTATAATAATGTATTATACGGCCACCAGCCATCACATTACATTTTATATAGACCTGCTTTTTAAATATCCTGTGTGGTAAGAGGCTAGGGAAGGCTTACATAACGGAAGCCGGTTCTAAAGGTTGTTAACATTGATGTAAGCCATCTTAGGAAAGGTAAACCAAAAGGAATCGTGTTACACACTTCACTATTCGTGCACATTCTCTATCTAGCTAAACTGACGGCTGACGACGAAACCTGCAGCGTGCAAGTGCACTCAGTCACCACTTATGTAAGACTAGTGTCTTCTGGAAACAAGATTGAACGCGATTTCTTTCGCCAAGACTGTGAGTGAATTTTCCCGATTTGACGTGACGGTTGGCACGATTGGCAACTGCGTTTCATGTCACGGGTTCGATGCCCGCATGGAACCGGTCTCTCCATGAGGCCATGGTGGAGCGTTTGAACCTATCCGTGCAAGCAGTCTCCGAATGGGGCGATGCCCATCTGGATGTCAGGTTTAATGCTGCTAAAACCCAGGCGTGTCTTCTTTCCGCTAAAAAGAGCAAATTTCACGCGGCTCGAACTTTCCGTGATGTGACCGTTCCAATAGCGGACCATCTAGTGCTTCTTGGCGTAACGTTGACATTGACTCTCAGTTTTAGCCCATACATTGAGGCAAAGGCTCAGCTGGCTGCCTAAAGTTTGGGGATCCTTGCGAAGCTAAGAAGACACGCCGGATCAGCTGCTCAACTTGTGTAAACGCAAATTCGATCATGTATGGAGTACTGTTCTCATCTCTAGGACGGATCTGCCAAATACCAGCATGATGCACTAGAGTCAATCTAAAAGCGGGCCAAGAGACTCATCGGCAATGAGGCACTGGTCAAGTTAAAGCTCCAGAGCCTTGAACATCGTCGCCGAGTTGCCAGCTTGTCGGTTTTTTATCGGGTACATTTCGGGGAGTATGCAATGGAATTCCATGATCTAATTCCGCCCAGCCCGTTCCATCATCGGACTACCAGACGTACGGCAATGCGTCATCGGTACATAGTGTATATCCTACCCATACGCACAAAACGTTTTGGAGACACGTTTATTATACGTACAGCTAAGAAGTGGAATTTCCTGCCGGAGTCTGTATTTCCCGATAACTACAATCTAGGGGTCTTTAAGTCAAGAGTAAATAGATTTTTTCTAGGCAAGCTTGCTTCACCGTCGACCACATCATCGCTTACTTACTTAGGTGAGATAGTGGTCAAGCGCGAGCCTATAGTCTATTTAAAATATTTGTATAGTTTACAGTTACTTGGTCTGGCTGATTTTGTGTAGAAGTTTTAAATGTATGTGAACGCACCCGTGACCCAGCCCTTGAGCTCGGTTAAGATATGCCAATCGCGTTCAGCCGGTCGATTCTGTAAAAAAAGTACCGTGCACACTTACGAGTAAGTGAAGTAAGTAGTCATTCCAATCGATGCTAGGGATTGGCAGCACACCTCAAGCTCACTTATAAGTTGTATTGTGTGATTATTACTGAGTAGCGCTAACGTGCTATTAGTGAAATTTAACCACACAATTATGTACAATAATCATAAGAACGTATCCAAGCAAGAGGTAGCCTATATCATTGTGAAACAATCGAAATATTTTAACGTTATTTTGCGAACTAAACTTTCATCTATTTTCAGAATAGGATACTTATCAAATAATATCTATTGTTTGTCAACTACCCTAGTATATTTACTAACTGACGGACTAGTTGGATAAACTAAAAATATTGGACACGTATTTTTTCTTTTGCCACGTTAACCAAAAATAACGACTATACAGTGCGTTGAAATATCGTGTGACGTCACAGTGTGCTACGCTTTATACTGAAAAAGTGACGTCACAAGCCCCCACTCCTGAACTTTGATGCGAATTATCTTTGTAAATTTTTATTTATTTGATAAAGGAAAAAAATACGGATCCAATATTATTTGATTATCTCACTGACAGACTAAATATAATTATCATGTTTCTACCCAGGCAACATCCCTATTTCATCCCTAGAAATAGCTAATAAGGAACTATATAGTAACCACCTTTGCTACGCCAACTACGACCATACGCCAACTACGACCTTTATATCTATTACACGCCATCAATTCACCATAGTCTGTTCACATAGGTAGCGCAAGCCCGGTGGGGCTATTAATCTGCAGAATGAACCGCGGATTAACGTGATCTACATGCTGATGGTGCTAACAGCTCCGAACATGCTGTTATGATTAACCCACGTGATGAAGTAGGGATAACTTGGGAATTAATAACACTGTTGTGTCTGTGGGACTTGTGATATTGTTGGGTGAGCGACGTGCTATTGTTTACTGACTTTGAATGTGATTGTTAAGACATTGAAAGCAGTTTACATGTAGTCAGTGAGTTTAGATTAAGTTTCTGAGATCTTCTGATGATACTTTGTGGTTGTTATTTATAGCATCTCCACGGCACTCAAAACGGAGAAGGAAAATAAACCGGAGTGTCCAATACCTATAAATTCGAAGACATATGACATCTACCAACCCGTATTTGGCTCGCAGGGTGGATAAGCCCACTCCCTCTTACGGAAAAGGGGCCTTTGTTTCAGTACGAGTAGTAGCAAGATTGAACTCTGATTTTTAAAGGACATCTTTGTATCAATATAATTTCAGCCTGGAATATTTCCCATTTCCCTGCGCTTCTCATCCATCGCGTGTTTCAAGCAAAGACTTTTAATGCGCTTCTCCCTACGCAACGTGCTTTTGGACGAGTTTGTTTGCTAAAGAAATCAAATACTGAAAAAAAAATTGTAAAACAAAATTGTCGCAACTACCAGTTACACAATCTACAGCCAACTCAAGCCATTTCTAAAGCCACTAGATCTAACATTCTATCACTACTCGAAAGATTCATTAGCCATTGTAAACGAGGCGAGTAAAATAAAAAGTCCAAATAGAAGTGCGACTTAGACAGGCACACCGAGGTTTAAAATATTGATTACCTAGATTCTTCGAGTCGGCGGAATTAACGAGCTGAAGAAATTAGCCGGCAGTAATTGGCTGAAGAAAGCGAAGGTCGGTGCTGGTACATCAGGGAAATGAGCTGTTTTCTGCCTAACGATTACTTTTAGCTGGTAAATTTTGACTTTTGGAGGTCAGAATATCAAAATTGTTAATACCGCTTAATACCTGTGATATTATTATTTTGGAAAACTCTCTTTACAACCACTGCTTCAGCTTATGATGGCTTTTTAATTCAATAGGAATTAAACTAAAAAGCTAAACATCATTCATCACATTATTTCGTGAAGCCTACCAACGAGAAGTCTGAATAATTGAATTATATAACATATTTGTATTCCACGATACATATTGCTACTTATAAGATACTTCTGGGTCCGCCCATGCGTGAAACATTCAATTTTTAGCCCGTAAAAGCATCTGCCACACACAAAATCATAGTTAAAAAATGCAACGTATGTTTTATTACGTTCCTCCAATTCTGCAAAAATCCGTTCGCACAAACAAAAATAAAAGCAAAAACGTGTCCTGCCACCGTTCATTTTTCATCTACGGGATTTGGAAGTAAAAGGACGCGAAAATTAGGCAACGCTATCGGACAGATTATGTCCACTCCATTAGTTTCCTCTCTATTTACCGGGGTACGCCAGAGCGAGACGGGTAAATACGCATTGTCTAATTTGATTAGTTCATTCATTGTTTGTTTTACTGCATTTCTCTGCTTTTGTGTATCCTATTTTGGGAGTGTGACTTACGCTGCGGAATAGTCTGGCTGTGTGTTATGGAGTCTTGTTAATACAATCATAATTATCTTTCCCTATTAGCTTTCTTTGTGTTTTGTTATTGGCAGAGTACATTTTGTTTACAGACTCTGGCCATGTGCATTCAAGGAAACCAATTAGTTTCTTCAACCCTTCACCCGTTAAATATAGAAACAAGTTTTTGTTAGATAGACGTTGGAGTAGAAGCTGTGATCTTGGATACTGATTCGCTATTGCATTTCAAAGTTATATTATTACTATAAATAAATACTAGTACTTATTCTATAGAGCTACCTCACGCGAAAAAGACGTGCTTGACAATGTTTCTGAACGAGTTTGTTTCAGCTTCAAAAGAACGCAACTTTTATAGGTTCCGGTTTAGTAATTTTCAAGCCACTGAATATTATCTAGCCATGAATCACAAAATGAGTGTGATACAGTCCAGTAGTGTCAGTCAGTAGTCCAGTAATTTAAAATATCTCGCAAGAATTGGCACGGTACTGGTTTTTTGGGTATCAGGATAGATACCAATAGTGTGGGTTTTGTTTAGTTTAAATGGTTACTGAGTGACTTTACCATAGTCATCATTTAAAAGTTATAAGCCAACACCAAAAAAAGAGGTTTACAGAGCACAGGTTACAGGTTTTTCGAAGCTGAAAACTTGGTTTAATACTATTGGTATCAATCGTAACATCATCCCGAAAATTCAGGAAAGTGTATTTTTTTATTTTTGTGTGTACGGTGACTGGTCTAAAAGATAGGGCTATATAATAACACCCACACGGGTCGATCTTCAATGCTCGCCGAAGTTGGTCCGTGACTGGGTGGTCCATCTAAACATACTGAGATTCCTCGGTGCTTCGGAAAGCACGATAAGCCGTTGGTCCAGGCTGACATTTGTACATTTGACAGTCGATACGGATAGCCAGAAATCAGGAAATTTGACACAAATCTTGCCAAAAGGGTATTAGGCGTTACCCAATTACTGGGTTGTGGAGGTGAGTTAGGCAGTCGCTCCACATCAAATACTGGTACTCAGCAGCATCCAGTTAGGCGCGAGCCTTTCAATAATAAAAAAGGAGTAAAAGTATTGGCATATTGATTGATGACTGGTCTATAAATAGTTGATTTTGTCATCTCCACTGCACTATGTAGGTATCATCAACATTAGCCTTTTTAGGGTTCCGTAGTCAACAACGAACCCTTACAGTTTCACCATATCCGTCTGTCCATCCGTCTGTCTGCAGTTTAGCGCAGAGACTAAGGTACTAGAAAGCTACATTTTGCCATGGATATACATATTAATCACGCCGACAAACAGGTAAAATAAAAATAAATGCTATTTATTTTGGTGAATGCAGCTGTTCATACGGAACTCTCTGTGCACGAGTCAACCTCAACCGGCCAAGTGGGCCGGTTTTTAATGTTCAGAGAGAGAAAATGGGCCTTGATCCACCACGCGGGCGCATTGGTTGATGCCACAGGTCTTCGAATCTATGTAGGTATACAGTAAGTTTATAACAAGCTCTATAGTCAGTCTTCACTAAGTCGTCAGTGATATCATATATCAATGGACCGTAACGAGGATCTGTGCTCGTGAATGTTTCACACAGATGGTCGTTAGAGCACACGGTAATTAGTAATTGCTTCTCTCCGCCATAATTAAGCAGAACCCGGGTATTAAGTAACCACTTCAAGCTTAATAATGCACCTAATGAGTGATGCGATGTCATCTTGTGCGGTGCTGTGTGCTACTTGTTATAATGGCGCTTGAAACTTTGGACTCTTGATCAGAACGCACAACGCTGCGGTTTGCGGTGCCACAATTGTATGAAAATTGGCTGGCGTTTATCTATCTAACAAGCTATCTTTTGTTTCGTAGAAAGGAGGTCTTCTTAATATATTGATAAGTTGGTACGGAATCGCGAAGCATGTGCGAAGTCTGACACGCGGTCGGTTTTTTTTAATGTAGACTTTAGAATAATTTACTAGCTGTAGTTACCTTATCAATTTGACGGTTTTGATATTTCATTCATTTAATTTCATTTATTCATAAAAAAAATTACATTGTGTTGAATATATACCTACACAAGCAAATTAACATAAAACTACAATGAACTATGAATTATTAATTAACATTTCAAGATAACATTCAAAATATAATGCCAAACAGTTTTAAATATAAAGTCTATCAGTTTCAAATATAATATCAAAAATATTTAAATAATTTATCAAACAGCTTCCAATTTACTGCCAAACAGTTTTAAATAATATGTCAAACAGTTTTCAATGCAATGTCAAACAGTTATAAATAATATGTCAAAAACAGTTTTAAATATAATGTCAACCAGTTTCAAATATAATATCAAAAAGTTTTAAATAACTTATCAAACAGCTTTCAATTTACTGCCAAACAGTTTTAAATATATTATGATTGGGTTATGATAGATATTTTTATGATTGGGTCTTGACTTGCGAAAACGCATTAGATATTTACGTAGAGTATTTTTTTTAAATGAACTGAATCAGTATCTCTAATATAAACATAAATTAACAATGCAACACCATATATTCACGTAGAATAATTTCCATGCAAAACGGTTGTCACACCACCAACGGCCAACGGTCAACGGCCAACGGTCAACGGTGTCATATTATTGCGACGAGACTGTCTGTGGGGGCCTTTAACCATGTTTAGTTCTAAATACTCTGTTTAAACTATTCTTTACAGTTTTTCTACGTAATCGAAACAAATAAATTTGCAAAAAAAGACTTGTTTAAGCTTCAATTATGCCATCGTAAAGGGATGTTTGCATAAAGATTTTTCATTGTGTAAGGTCCTTTAAAGGGAGACATTCACATTGTGCGAACGAGACACGGATAGACGTGGGACCGTGTCGGATGAACGGTGACAGCTTCAGAATACTAGCTACATTCTGCATTGTTTAAAAGGGAATACTCGTATTTACACTTGTTTCATGGGTTGATGACATTATGGAGAACATAGAAAATGTATTCTCGTAGAAAAGAATCTGCAATATTTATACCACGGTTACTCTCTGAGCACCGCTATGAATATTTATGAATTACAATAAAATATTTAGTACTTGTTAGTTGTTTATTTAATATCCGATACATAACGAATAATTTGTACATAAAAATTTCAGATAAGAATATTTTCTTGTTTCATACTTTTTAAAGCGTAATTTTTCTGTAGTCGGGTTTTAGTTTTTGAACTTATTTTTAGGGTTCCGTAGCCAAATGGCAAAAAACGGAACTCTTATGGATTCGTCATGTCTGTTTGTCAGTCTGTCTGTCAGTCTGTTTATCCGTCCGTATGACACAGCCACTTTTTTCCGAAACTATAAGAACTATGCTATTGAAACTTGGTAAGTATTTATTCTGTGAACCGCATTAAGATTTTCACACAATAATAGAAGAAAAACAATAAAGTTTGGGGGTTCCCCATACTTAGAACTGAAACTCGATCTTTTTTTTCATCTTACCCATATGTGTGGGGTATCTATGGATAGGTCTTCAAAAATGATATAGAGGATTCTAATGTCATTTATTTCTAACCTGAATAGTTTGCGCGAGAGACACTTCCAAAGTGGTAAAATGTGTCCCCCCCCCTGTAACTTCTAAAATAAGAGAATGATAAAACTAAAAAATATATATGATGTACATTACCATGTAAATTTCCACCGAAAATTGGTTTGAACGAGATCTAATAAGTATTTTTTTTTTAATACGTCATAAATCGTAAACCGCAATTTACCAAGTACGGAACCCTTCGTGCGCGAGTCCGACACGCACTTGGCTGGTTTTTTTAAGTTTCATGGAGCAGTGGTGGCCCAGTGGTAACGGCCCCGACAGGCACATTACTTTGTGTAAATTATTTCATCACCACTGCTCTCAAAACGGAGAAGGAAAACATCGTGAGGAAACCGGCATGTCCTAGAACCAAAAAATTTTAGACATCTGACATCTACCAAACCGCACGGGGCCCGCGGGGGGATTATAGCTCATTCCCTCTCACAGAGAGGAGGTCTATATCCCAGCATTGGGCACATTAAAATGATGCTGATGATGATGATTATCCGATGACCAATTTTCGTGTGCGAGTCACATAAAAACTGAAATCTTGAGGTAAAGAGGGGTAGAAGGGAAAAGAGTATATTATACAGAAGGGAAAGAATATGAGCATTCCAGCGAAGGCAAATTGGCAACCTCTTGAGTTTCTCGCGGAATTTAGAAACATGGTAATATTTGCGCAATCCGAATATGAACCATATACAAAAATTTTGAAGCCGCTCAAATTTATTAAGTTGTACTTCAGTGAGGTCAATTTAGCAGGCATCAGCATAATCAAGGATGGGAAGAAGAAGAGATTGTGCAAGCGCAATCTTGGTGGCAGGCGGCCGGAGGTCACGCAGTTTTCTTAAACATCCAGCAGATGCGAATAGCTTGCGGCTAACTGCCTGTAGTTGTGCAGTCCAAGAGAAGTTCTTGTCAACGAATATACCCAAGTTCCTAACTTTCTCGCTAAACGGTATATCAGAGTTGTCAAAAGAAACTTGGGGTAAATGTGATCTGTAAATGAATGTTGGGTCAATACCGAAACATTTATTAACAAAACTTGGCTTATTACCACAAAATTGATTGCTGAATAATCGAATTTTGTGGGAGAAATAGGGATTCCAGTCTTTTATATAAATTGGCTTTAATACATACTCTGCGAAATGATACGAAACTGCATTATGAACTTTATTTTAATGTAATGTGTTTTCATGCGTGGAACTTTTAAATAAATAAAATATTCCGTGTGCTATTAATTTTTGTTTGACTATCATGACACGGTAACACGAGTTTTTGTTTCAAAACACACATTGCGAATGGTGATACTAAATACTACAAAAATGTGACAGAAATCAGTCATTTGATCCGGCACAACTTAAATAAATTTAATATAAATTTATTTCAATTATCTTTACAAACTTCTACAATATATAATCTTACATAGAGCCCTACTTTTAAGTATAATAAATATCTGTGCTAGGAGACCCCGTTCTTCTAAAACTAGAAACAATAATTATGTAGGAGTGTAAATAGCTCAAATGGCTTCCTATTCGCCTTCGCCGGAATGCCCACATACTCTCTTTGCTTTATAATGTGCTCTTTAATCCTTTTACTCCTTTTTATCTTAAAGAACGTTTTCAGTTCCTTTGTGACACCCATTCTAAGTCCTTGAGATCATCGGAGAATTTAAAATTGAGTGTTCGTATGCATTCCACTTCCTTCTTTGACAAATCTTTTACGATTCAAGCAGTGCGATTGTGGAATGCATTACCTATAGAAATAAGACGCGCACAAACACTGCCAACATTTAAGAAAATGGTAAAGGAGCATTACCTTTCACTATAATTTTTTTAGTCTTTTCCTTTCCCTGTCATATATTCAATATTTATTAGTATATTAGATATGTAGTATAGTATGTATGTATTTTATGTTTTTATGTATAAGTAGGTTATATTATTTGTTATCTATTGTACACTGACTGCCCTTAATTCTTCTCCTATCGTTCAGTCCATCCAAAGGTTGTCTGTAAGAGATTGCCCTGTGCGATAAGACCGCCCATTGTACACTTTGTTTGAAAATGTTTGTCCTTTATGTTTTTATTTTATGGTGTACAATAAAGTTTATAATAAATAAATAAATAAATAAATACATAACAAATTCAACTTAAATCTAGGATATGTGTGTGTGTGTCAATGGTGTGTGTGTGTGTGTGTGTGTCACTTATCGATAATTTTTCACATGACACTTTGTAAAAGAGTTTCAATGTCAACATAACTCTTGCATATTAAATTAAATATAAATTAAATTAAAATTAATTTATTTCGGAACCAGTCCATATCAAACCAAGTGAAATTAAAAATATTAGATTCATTAAAAATTATTACAATTATAAAACATTACAAAAGTCAATAAAACACATTATAAATTACAATTAGAAATACAATACAAAGTCATAAAAACACATTATAAATTCATAATAACAAAAAAATATTAAATACACTAATTTAGTATTGGATCCGGAGTGCTCATCATGCAGCCTGGTCAAGTACCGCATTATTGGGCAATCCAGATCCAGATCCATCCTCCATGCAAACAGCTGCAGGAAGCTGTTGGAACTGCCTCGTATACCTTGCATCAGAGACACAACTCTCTTGCGCATAATCGCCGCAAAACCATCTATATTTGCGTCCGCAAACATACCCGACGCGCTACAGTAGCAAGGCAGCTTCATCAGCGCACTGAAGGCATTACTGTATAGAATGTGCAGGGTTTCGTACGATTTTTTCGTATGCTTGACCCAAAGGCTGCGGTATATTAGCCAGTCTATAAAAGATTTGTAACATTCTCGATAATGCATAGGATAAATATTTAAAAGTTTATTTAATTTTTTGTAGATGGAAGCAGATTGTCTGGTGAACTTACCTTTATTCTCAGTACGAAGTGCCTTTTTATCCCTATCATAGCCGGATAAAACAGGTAAAATCTTTGCTTCCGTATCATTTTATAAAGGCATTTAACGCGGTAAATATAAAAGGATTACATCAGCTGCAGTGTCGTGGTATAAAATGTCTTTATCATTTTATTTTTTCACTGAAGAGCGACTAACGACTTTATTCTATAGTACCTATCTATCGTCTTCCTTATTTTTCAAGATCTGCCTGCAAATTATAACACCATGAATTACCGCACGAATTAATTAGGCGGACCTCCTTTCATGAAAAGAAATTAAGATTAAAACAATAGCAGAATAATATAAAAATTCATGCCAAGAAATTCCCGGAGCTCCGAAAAAAATAGCTCGAAGACAGCAACCGTCGTCACATTTGAATTTACCTGCCCCCCTCCCTAAACCCGGTGCAAAAGTGGCAAAAGTAAAAGCAATATCTTATTCTCAAGTTCAACTAATCAGCTGAATCTTAATCACCTTTTAGGTACTTTCGGCACTCCGGGGCACAAAGTAAAGAAAAGATAAGTAAAAGCTTCTTTGCTTCCCTATTTAAGTATCTTTCTTCCCGGCGTGGTTCTATTGGCTATTCCCAAAAGGCATTATTTATTCTCAACCTGTCTTTTGACATCGGCGACTCGTTTCACGATAATCGGCAGCAAATTATGTCATTTGTAGGTTTCGGGATTTGGAATGGCATTTACTTTTGCCGTGTGGCCGTGTATTCTTAGGGAAGGAAGTTGCGTAAAAAGTAAGTCATCGATCATTTCGATTCTCCAATTAACACATATGTGTGCACTCTTCTACTTCAACGTGTCGCTGGAAGACAAAACTGACCTATAATTATGCATGTTTTATAAACATGCATTTATGTATGTAGTGTACTTATTTTAAAACAGGTTACTAGAATGCCGTATCAGTCAATCAGAATGCTTATAATGTGAAACTGACTGTTTTGGATTAGTTTCTGCTAATTTTATTTAGATCAACAATAGCATACATCTGGAGATATCTTAGGTATTCCTGTAACGCATTTGAGTGAGAGCTTCCATTCGCATTCAGTCATTACACAAAATCCCTCCACAGTACTCCTCCCAAATAGACACAACCAAAATTGTGTAAAACGGCCACAAAGAGCGTATTCCCAAACACACCGTGCACATCAAAACGATGCTAAAAGCGAATTATAGTGAAATCGTTCATTTGGTGGCAGCAGAGTTGCCAGATCCATCAGGATTATTCATTGGACATCCGAAATGGTACATTATTCACTGTGATTAACGTGCTCGGATCAGAACGTGATCCGTCACAGTTTTGGTTGCAAAGACAATTACAATGACTGCTGTTGGAACGAGCTAAACGTTGTGTTTAGTTTCAACGATGTGATGAGGCTTCAGCGGTTCAGTCGACGGGCATTATATTGTTCCTAAGTTTGACAGATTGAACTGGTTATTGACAATCTTTGTTCGTACCGAGTACCTGTTCGGTTTTCCTGTTGTATCGATTCTATTGAGAACTAGGTTTTGTTTTGATAGACAGTCAGCTGGTACTGCAGGGTATTTTATCCTTGCCCTTTCAAGTATTTTATACTAGAAAGCTGAACTATATTTATAGATGTGACCGACTATTTGAAACGCAACTCTCTATATATTGCAAGGAAATCATTTCAAATACAAAAAAAAAACGATAGTTTATAATACATTCGGGTCTTATACAGAACAAGCTGTTCCCCGCGTAATGTAGCTTTCTATTGGTGAATGAATTTTTTAAATCGGTTCAGTAGTTTCGGAGCCTATTCGGTACAAACAAACAAACAAATCTTTCCTCTTTATGATATTATAAGTATTAGTATATTAGTATTAGTATATTATAGAAAAAGAGTTAACAATTTCTTGAGATTTCTAACGGACTGTTGTTTGCAATTAGCCTGTGACATAGACATTCACAAAGCTTCACCTTAGCGCCAGACTTCTAGGTATTTATTCAATTAATTTGACCGAAGAACTTTCAGCCGAATGATCGTTTGTCCGAAGAAAGTTCGTTCGAAAGATCGATCGCTTGAAGAACGTTCGCCGTTACAATAAACCATTGAACCCACTTACAATGCATGTTGTAATAGAATACCGTAGTTGACCGTAGTGGGCGTCTCGCCTCGTGTCATGTTCGTGCAATCTATCACGACTTATGAACTAGTGCAGACTTCAGTTAATCGTTATTGCCACACAGTGCTAACAAAGCAAGTAATGTACGTTGTCAACAGGGGAGGAACAATAAACTTCAGTTCATATTAAGGTCTAGCATGAGGGCTGAAAACCAGCGCTGGGTGTTATCAATATTCTGTTTTATTTATTTTGTTTGTTTTTTGTGCCATTTTGTTGTGTTTGTGTCGAATAAATGTCTTCTAATTCATTCTTTCTATCAAATTTTAAAGGCTTAGTGCTTGGATCTTGCGCTGGGAACCCACGGGTTCGAGTCTTTTACAGAACTATACTTTTGTTGTCTAAGGATACAATATTTCCTCCCCGATGGGCCTGCCCCCCATGTGGGTTCCCGCATTGTCGAGGCGGGGAGGCTTAGTAGCCGTGGCTTGAGACCCACGGTGAAGCGAAGTGGAACCCGAGGAGGGGCCGCTCGTGAGGGCTTTTGCCGATTAAGCCGAGGACGTACCGGCCAACAAGTAGGTTGCGGTGCCACTTGGTAGCAGAAGCGACATCGGAACTGAGGCGGGCCGCGATGTGGTTTGGAGCGTTGCAGGTCCCATACGATATCGCGGCTGAGGGTTGGAGGCCGCGGCGGGAGAGGAGTGCCGGTATTACGGTGCGTCGCTCTCCCTACATTCCGCGGCCTTGACGGGGTTGCTACCGTCTGATGGTGGACGTGGTGGGGCCGCAGGGGAAGTCCCTATCTCCTGAGGCTGAAAAGTGTTTGGTGGCGGGGCAACTGACCTGACCCGTCACAAGCGGACCAAGGGTGCCATACACGGGGTCGTCTGGCACCTATGTGCTGGTTTGGTCCCTGGGGCGGTGATGGGGGGGATACACCCCAGAGGAGGGTCCGGTGACGGATAGCCGCGGCGGGTTCGTGGTGAGTGCTAACGCGTACCCGTGTTCCCGCCATTAGCCAGGAGGACACCGTGGAGTTTGAGTGGGTTCCAGTCCCACAAAACTCCCGCAGTATGCATATGCATTACTCCACGCAAAAAAAGGGATGCAAGATTAATATCCGTTTTAAATAACAACAGTTAAAATAAACACCTAAAATTTTAATTTAGAAAATAATGTATTAGCGAGAACGGGTGAACGAATTAGGTACAGATCCTCGATCTATTCCTAATGAGCTTTAAATAAGTTTAGCATTAAATGCACTTAAGACATTTGAGTTACAAGTTAGAAAATTATTCTTATCATAAATCAACTAAGACGTAAAATAATCCTAGTGTGAGGCAAAGTTAAAAAACTTATGTAACGCTGAAAAATTCATTACCTTTGTAAGACATGCATAGAACTTAAAAAGTCGTTGAAGTTTCAAACCGTCCTTGCTTCCAGTTAAGATTAAAGTTGACTTTTAAACTCGTACACTTTGTAAACACACAGCTATTTTGTGTCCCTACGGATCGCTTTTTAAACAGTCGGGTATTTGATATTTTTTAATTTACTTTCTTTATTTACAACTATTTTGTAATAGTTTTCTTGCGAATTCATTTTAACATATAAATAGAATATATTTTTATCTCTCCCTTTATTTTGATAACCCACTCGATGGGTTTGACAGAAAACAAAACTGGGACCCCACAATATGGAGCCCAAATTCGCAGTTTTTTTTTTCGTTACTTATCTAAGAACACCTTGGTGGTCAAGACGTATCTAACGATGTCTCAATTATATAAATCCGCCTAGTGGTTTGAAAGATATTAGGTAATTTGCAAGAAAGGAGGACTTGAGTCGATTGACAGACGGGTCAAAAGGCTTATTGGCAACGATGCACTGGTCGCCTCAAAGCTCCAGAGCCTCGAACATCGTCGCCGAGTTGCCAGCCTGTCGGTTTTTTATCGGTTACACTTCGGGGAGTGTGCGACGGAACTGCACAATTTGATTCCGCCTAGCCCTTTCCATCATCGGACTACAAGACGTACGGCCATGCGCCATCGGTACATGGTGGACATCCCTCCCATACGCACAAAGCGTTTTGCTAATACTTTCATTGTGCGCACAGCTAAGGAGTGGAACTCCCTTCCGGGGTCTTTGTTCCCTGATAGCTACAACCTTGGGATCTTTAAGTCAAGAGTGAATAGATTTCTTCTAGGCAAGCGTGCTTCACCGTAGACCACATCATCGCTTAACATCAGGCGAGTTAGTGGTCAAACGCGAGCCTATAAATAATAAAAAAAAAAGTTTGTTTTACAACTTTAAATCTTTATATATCCTAAACCGTTAAGTCAAAAAAATCACGTTTATTGTATGGGAGCTCCACTTAAATATTTATTTAATTCTGTTTTTAGTATTTGTTGTTATAGCGGCAACAGAAATACATCATCTGTGAAAATATCAACTATCTAGCTATCACGGTTCATGAGATACAGCCTGATGACAGACGGACAGACAGACAGACGGATCGCGGAGTCTTAGTAATAGGGTCCCGTTTTTAAATTAACTTTTTGCAAAAAGTTAATTTTCAAAAAAAATCGAACTTTGATACTACTATCATGTCTTTAGTGACACTCGCAATGTTAAGACGAATCGATTGTCGTAAGAATAATCAAAATCAGCCCACAAGTTTGGTCTATAGAATGCCACAAAGAAACAAACATACATACATATAGTACAACTATTTTTTTAATGTCCCTCGGCAAATTTCGTGTTTCGTCTGTCGTCGGATTTCTATCAAATGCCCTTTGCACTTGGTGCTGACCGGACGCTCTCAATTAACTTGGATATAGAGTTTTTAATACTTTTTTAACTTAATGTAATTTATTTTAAAAATGTGATGAAAGCTGCTATAGGAAATTAGTTTTACATCTCTATATAGATCTAACGGAAATCAAAACAAAAAATCAATAAAGTACTGTAACGCTTAGTGTGGGCGCCTACGATCAGGGTAGAGAACCGCAGGTACAGAGACCGCTCTAACAGATGGCCGCCAGATGTGCGGCATGAGCCATACCCACGCTGGCCCCGGGCCCGCTGGCCTGCTAGTCAGGAGGCATTCGATTCCAGTTGCGCACGCTACCGCTAGATAGATCGGGTATTCATGGTTCTAGCTCTCTCCCGCCATAACTATTGTCGTAGCTTAAGGTTTAGTTGTACGAGTAGTTTGTGATATACCGTCGTCGTCGTGATATAGCGCGTAAGAACATTTATGTACATAGTGTTGTTGTAAATTAAAGTGTTTTATCGTGGCATGAACTGAAATCCTTTTATTACGACACCTAGCCGCCCCATTATAGTACTTAGTTCTGAATTCAAATGATTTCGCACGAAAAATCTAAACTGAAACAGCGGTTGAAACGAATTTCTGTCGTCCCACATTACCTCCAATGCTGAAACCTGATGGGTCGCTGGCTCACTCTGCGAGTGAGAAAGCAAATTTATTTGCATCTCTCTTTGCTAGCAATTCACGTCTGGACGCTGGCTCCAAGCAACCACCTACTGTACCTCATTGTGACTCTTCGATGCCGGAGATCGCTGTGCACACTAGAGAGGTCCGGAGAGTATTGTGCAGTCTAGACGTGAACAAGGCCAGCGGGCCTGACGGCATTCCGGCGAGAGTGCTGAGGCAGTGTGCGCCTGAACTGTCTCCTGTATTGACACGCTTGTTCCGCCTCTCTCTTGTAAAAAGAATGGTGCCGAAATCCTGGAAGCTTGCAAATGTGCAACCAGTGCCCAAAAAAGGCAACCGTGCAGACCCTGCCCATTACCGTCCAATCGCCATTACCTCCATTTTGTCCAAAGTTATGGAAAGGGTACTCAACAGTAAATTGCTGACGTACCTTGAAGACAATAATCTCCTCAGTGACCGTCAGTATGGCTTTCGCCGGGGACGGTCAACTGGCGATCTTCTTGTGTATGTCACGCACTGCTGGGGCGAAGCCATCGAGAGACACGGCGAAGCACTTGCTGTGTCGCTTGATATCTCGAAGGCCTTTGACAGGGTCTGGCACGCGAGTCTGCTCAGTAAGCTTCCTGCGTATGGCATCCCCGCTGGTTTTTGTAGCTGGATATCAGACTTCCTCAGCAAACGGTCGATCCGAGTAGTCATTGACGGCTGCTCCTCTGACCTTATGGCTATTGACGCCGGAGTTCCTCAGGGGTCTGTTCTCTCTGCAACTCTTTTCCTGCTGCACATCAATGACCTACTTCTGCCTGGTATTGTTGGGTACGCAGATGACAGTACTGTTTCAGAGAGATACCTGTCCAGCGCAAAAACCAGCGTGGATGAAGTTCGTTCCTTGAGAGAGGCTATGGTGGAGCGGACAGATTTGACCTTAAGCCTTGTCTCCCAGTGGGGTGATGACAATCTGGTCTCCTTTAACGCCACCAAAACACAGGCGTGTCTTTTTACCGCTAAAAGGAGTCTTTTCGATCATACTCCTACTTTTCGGGGTACATCTGTTCCTGTGACTGATCGACTCGAGCTCCTAGGCATGGAGTTGACATCCAATCTCAACTTCGGCGCCTCCATTGAGTACAAAGCCCAAATTGCGGCCAAAAAACTGGGCATCCTGAATAGAGTGAAGCGGTACTTTACGCCTGGACAGCTTTTAACCCTTTACAAAGCGCAAGTCCGATCCTGCATGGAGTATTGCAGCCACCTTTGGGATGGCTCAGCTAAGTATCAGCTTGCCGCGCTTGACTCGGTGGAACGCAGAGCCAAGAGGCTCATCGGCGATGTTGAACTGGCGGATGCCAAGCTACATAGCTTGGCTCATCGCCGCAAGGTTGCCTGCTTGTCGGTCTTCTACAGACTGTACTTCGGTGAGTGTGCTCAAGAACTCCACGACCTCATCCCACCAGCCCCCTTCTACCATCGGACATCTAGACGCACTGCAAGTTACCATCCTTACCTTGTTGCCATTCCACCAATTCGCACCAAGCGCTTCCAGACATCCTTCATAATGCGCACAGCGAATGAATGGAACTCACTACCTGCGTCCGTGTTTCCGAACGCCTTCAACCCGAATCTCTTCAAAGTTAGAGTGAACAGGCTTCTTCTGGGTAAACTCACTCCATCGTCGACTCTGTCTCTGTCACCTCTGACCTAGACTAGAGTCAAGAGCAAACCCATCACAAATAAAAAAAAAAAAAAAAAACTGATAAACAGATTACCCACCTTCGGGAATCAGGTAAAAAAAAAGAATGATAGTTTAGATGACGACTAGAAGAGAAGTTTGGATGAAGTACCAATTGAAGTGCCGGTTGCACCGGCCCTAAATTAATTTGGATAAACGCAAGAGAATGATGATGATGTACAGTAGAACTATTTTCTTAATGTCCCTCGGCGATCATCGCATTTCCGAATACAAACGAACGCTAATTTCCATGTCCATCTATTATTACATTTATCATGTATAATAATTTGAATTCAGAACTAAGTAGTTTATTGTTGTTTTGTTTTGATTTCCGTGTTAAATATATAAGGCTGTAAAACTAGCAGCTTTAGCAGCTTTCTTCCCATTTTCTAAATAAATTGTATAACATTAAAATTTAAAAGAGTATTGACAACTCTACATACTTCCAAGTTGATTGAGAGCGTCCGGTTGGCACCAAGTGCAAAGGGCAACTGATAGTAATCCGACGACTGCCAAAACACGAAGTTTGTCGAGGGACATTATGAAAATAGTTGAACTGTACTTAAGAAAATAAATAAAATATCGCCGAAAATATCTTTGACACGATATCTAGAATTCTAGATTGTTCTATCAAATGTCTAAGCCTAGTCTTAATATCAAACAATACACATGGAAAAAACAATACCCAATTCATTATAACAAAACAAAAGTAGTTACATTTCGAAAGTCATTCTGATATTTGTCAGACAATAACGAAGCAAAAGCTAGACTTAATATTATTTTGTTGTCTTTTATTTGGCGATCCCATTGTTTTCTTTGTTCCTCTTGTTACTGTACGTATTAATGCCAAGACTTAATAAGTTGTTCAAGTAAATTCATTGAAGGCGGCTCCAAACAAAGTGGTGGTCTTAAAATAATAACAAGTTTTACGGATTACGGCCCTTTTGAGACAACTGTGTGGGAAGATTCCGTTTTGTGCACAGAAATAATTGATACTTAAAGATTTTTGGTTGAAGCAAACTTTTGCGATTGAAAACTAAGTGAGGCTCCAATGTAAGTGTGGACAGTTTTTTTTTACCCGACTGCCGAAGGAGGGTAATGTGTTTATCAGTCTATGTATGTATGTATATATGTTTGTTCCTATGTGGCGTTCTAGAGACCAAACGCGTTGACCGATTTTGATGATTCTTACGTCAATCGATTCGTCGTAATCCTGCAAGAGTCACTGGCTACATTAAAATAGGAAAATAGAAAAATGGCGGATTTCGGGCGCCATATTGTGGGGGACAAAAATTGTTTTTACTTCCAAACCCATCGTGTGGGTTATCAAAGTAAAGGGTTTTAAGAAGTGATTTCTAAAATATATAACACTTATATGTTTAAATGAACCTAAATCTAAAAAAAATAACAAAAAGTTAAAAAATAAAAAATGTTAATTCAAAAAATCTAATACCCGACCGAGAAAATCATGCTGTGCAGTCGGAGGATACATCTGGTTTCGGTCAGCCAGCTAGCGAATACGTATTTTCTCGGTCGGGTATTTGATTTTTTGAATTAATATTTTTAAATAAAACCACACGCACCAAATGTTTTTGGGAATACTTTTATTATGCGCACAGCAAAAGAGTGGCATTTCGGAGTCTTTATTTCCTGATAGCTACAACCTGGAAGTCTTTAAGTCACGAGTGAAAAGGCTGCTTCACGGCAAGCGTGCTTCATCGTCGACCACATCATCGCTTACTATCAGGTGAGATAGTGGTCAAGCGAAAGCCTACAATTAATTAAAAAAAAGACGTGTGGCACTCGGGGACTGCCGCGGTAAAGCTATTGCATAGCATTTTTTATCAACTTATGCAATTATAATATTTATTTATTTTTTATTTATGCCAAATCTCAATTAAAAAATGTTCATCCATCAGTTGTAAAAACTTCTTTTGCCACGCGAAATTAAACCTCCAAATTACAAAAACACAAATATCTCGGGTTTCCGAGCGGAGCAAAAAAGCCCGATGTCGAGGCCGACCTACGACCTATATCCATCGAGGGGGTATCGAGGTTTTTAAGAGGTGATTTCAAAAATATATAACACTTATATGTTTGAATGTACGTAATTCTAAAATAAAAATAACTAAAAAGTTGTAAATAAAAATAGTTAATTAAAAGAATCAAAAAACCCGACAAAACTAACTAACTACTATCCCGACCCGACCCGAACTTAAAAGACGAAACAAGAAGAAAAACATGATGTGCAATCGGACGATACATCTGGTTTTGGTCCGCCAGCTCGCGAATATGTATCCTCCGACTGCACAGCATGATTTTCTTCTTGTTTACGTCTTTTAGTTCGCTCTTCAAGCAGTCGGGTTTTTTGATTTTTTTAATTAACTATTTTTTTTACTAAAAATATAGATCGCAATAAATTATAATCAACCAACGTACAACATTCTCACTCCATAGACATAGGTCTTCCCTGTGTGCAATGGAATAGGTTGGTGGAATTCACACGTTTTGGAACTTTTGGTGGTTGGGCCGGTTCTCTATCGCCTTTTTTCTTCATAGTGGCGTTGATATAAACCACACAAAATGAAGTGCCTATCTTGGTTTGAAACTACGACTAAGTTCACCAGTGCTATCAGGGGGGGGATGAAATTACACAACTCCCATCCAATTACATTGTTATAACAAATGACTATTATTCCATTATAAAATTGAAATAAGTAATTTATTTTATCATTTACTATTTTTAATACGTAGCTCTTCTAAGAACAGGTATTTTACATAAGTTTTTAAGCTGACATGGTCACAATCATTAGAACAACAAACCGAATATCGAGCTCTCAATCAAAATCAAAATATACATGGTAAATATCCCGAAACAAATATTAATTCTAAGGTATTTTACATTTTAGAAAATTAATAACAATTTTATGTACTTACTTGTTAACTCTTTGTTTATTTCTAAAATGTTTGCAAATGACTTATTTAATTGCAGCTTTGAGATTTAACTTTCTTCTTTCTAAGAAGTGATACTGTATCTTTTCTTGTTACATGATAAACAGTTTTACAAGCGCTACTGCTGAACCTGAGGTCCTTTTTTGCAGTAATTCTCATGCATACCGCGCTACCACGGGTATAAAGCGTAGTTATGTGGGACTTCAACCCACTAAAACACCACGGTATCCTCCTGTGCCGCTCATGACTGGAACACGGGCACGCGTTAGCACTCATCCGTGAAACCACCGCGGTTGTCCTTCACCACGCACGCCGCGTCACCCCAGGGTCCAAACCAGCACATGGGTGCCAGACGATTCCGTATAAAGCACCCCTGTGACAGGTCAGGTCAGTAACTCCTTCACCTACCACTTTTCGGCCGCAAGAGATTGGGAGAGTGGCCAACGCTGTACCGACACTCCTCCTACCCTGTGGCCCCACCGCGTCCGCTATCAGACGGTGACGACTCCAGCTTCGGTTTCAGGGTAGCAAATGTTTATTTGGATTTTCCATCCGTAATTTGTCATTAGCAGCCCATAGTCTGAATTTGGGTCCGGTAGATGGCAACATAGGCTCGCCTCATATTGCAAGGGAATTAAATATAACTGGCAAAATGGGTGTACTGATGCACCAGCTCTGCCTTATCTTTCGGGGAATACAGCGTGATGTTATGTTATGTAAAACAGATGCAAGTGTTATGTTGTGTAGTTTTATTTTTAGGGTTCCGTACCTCGAAAGGAAAAAAAGGAACCCTTATAGGATCACTTTGTTGTCCGTCCGTCTGTCTGTCAAGACCCTTTTTCTTAGGAACGCGTGGAGGTATCAAGCTGAAATTTATATCAAATACTCAGGTCTACTGTCCCTTAAACCTGTGAAAATCAAACTTCTAAGCCAACGCAATCAAAAGATACAGCCGTTTATGACGCAAATTGCCGCAAATTTTCGACACTCGCAAGGGAATCAAAACCTACAGGGAACTTCCCGTGAACTCAGAATCTTGAAATTTGGTACGAAGCAACGTCTTATAGCACAGATAAAGGAAAAATTGCGAAAACCGTAAATTTTTATTTACATCATACAATAAAGATATTTTTAATATTTTTAAACTTACTACCCCTTTCCTCATGAACGCGTAGAGGTATTAAATTGAAATTCATATCAAATACTCAAGTCTATAATACCTTTAAGCTGAGGTTTGTACGGAACACTCGGTGCGCGAGTCCGACTCGCACTTGGCCGGTTTTTAGGGTTCCGTACCCAAAGGGTATAAACGGGACCCTATTACTGAGACTCCGCGGTCCGTCTGTCTGTTTGTCTGTCTGTCTGTCACCAGGCTGTATCTCATGAACCGTGATAGCTAGACAGTTGAAATTTTCACAGATTATGTATTTCTGTTGCCGCTATAACAACAAATATTAAAAACAGAATAAAATAAATATTTAAGTGGGGTTCCCATACAACAAACGTGATTTTTGTGCCGTTTTTTGGCGATAATGGTACGGAACCCTTCGTGCGCGAGTCCAACTCGCACTTGGCCGGTTTTTTATATTTATTTTGAATGATCTAGTGGCTTGTGTCAAATAAATGTGTTTTCTTTATTTTCTTACTTTGTTATGTAATTGACTGACGTTGGCAAATTTCATCACAGAAATTAATAAGTTCATCACTAGCAACATGAAACTTAAGACGTTACTACATCAAACTTTTCGTTAAAATTCGATCCATGCTGTCCCTTGCTCTCCAGTGTCGCTATAATCCAAGATTTGCATACAATAGGTTATATGCAGAAGTTTAATTACAAATATTTCAAACTGTTTTGTTATTGAGGCTTTAATTTAAAAGACACCACAACCAGAAAAGTCTGTCAAAGTTTTTTTTTTTAAGCTATTGCATAGCTTTTGTCGCGTGCTTTGAGCGCGGCGACCGATTGAGCGCGGTGACCGAATCAAGCAATTCCGTAACGAAAAAATACCGTAACGAAAATAATCCTGACACCCCGAGCTACTCCGAAATCGATCGAGATCCTTATGGCCCTAAGAATACGGGTCACTTATGCGTGGCAATTAAAAGTGACCGAGAGGGTTTGTTGTTCTAATGATTGTGACCATGTCAGCTTAAAAACTTATGTAAAATACCTGTTCTTAGAAGAGCTACGTATTAAAAATAGTAAATGATAAAATAAATTACTTATTTCAATTTTATAATGGAATAATAGTCATTTGTTATAACAATGTAATTGGATGGGAGTTGTGTAATTTCATCCCCCCCCTGATAGCACTGGTGAACTTAGTCGTAGTTTCAAACCAAGATAGGCACTTCATTTTGTGTGGTTTATATCAACGCCACTATGAAGAAAAAAGGCGATAGAGAACCGGCCCAACCACCAAAAGTTCCAAAACGTGTGAATTCCACCAACCTATTCCGTTGCACACAGGGAAGACCTATGTCTATGGAGTGAGAATGTTGTA
This sequence comes from Anorthoa munda, assembly GCA_945859665.1. Lineage (NCBI taxonomy): Eukaryota > Metazoa > Arthropoda > Insecta > Lepidoptera > Noctuidae > Anorthoa > Anorthoa munda. Next base: position 3,185,231 of record OX243913.1, read on the forward strand.
CGTTGGTTGATTATAATTTATTGCGATCTATATTTTTAGTAAAAAAAATAGTTAATTAAAAAAATAAAAAAACCCGACTGCTTGAAGAGCGAACTAAAAGACGTAAACAAGAAGAAAATCATGCTGTGCAGTCGGAAGATACATATTCGCGAGCTGGCGGACCAAAACCAGATGTATCGTCCGATTGCACATCATGTTTTTCTTCTTGTTTCGTCTTTTAAGTTCGGGTCGGGTCGGGATAGTAGTTAGTTAGTTTAGTCGGGTTTTTTGATTCTTTTAATTAACTATTTTTATTTACAACTTTTTAGTTATTTTTATTTTAGAATTACGTACATTCAAACATATAAGTGTTATATATTTTTGAAATCACCTCTTAAAAACCTCGATACCCCCTCGATGGATATAGAAGAAAAAAAACAATTTTTGCCCCCACAAAATGGCGCCCAAAATCTGTCAATTTTTTATTTTCCAATTTTAATGTAGCCAGTGACACTCGCAGGGTTAAGACAAATCGATTGACGTAAGAATCATCAAAATCGGCCAACGCGTTTGGTCTCTAGAACGCCACATAGGAACAAACATACATACATACATACAAACATACATACATAGACTGATAAACACATTACCCTCCTTCGGCAGTCGGGTAAAAAAACTTTTCAACAAAAAAATAAAACCGACTTCTAAAGCAAAACACAACAAATCGAGAAATAACTTTTCTCCGATGTCAAAAAAAAGTTCATAAAATGAAAACTACTATGTAAACTTTTTATGGGACCAAATGGCAACTAACAGCATCAAAAAATCACGTTAATCGGATCATAAATCTCAGCGTAATCGGTGTACATACATTAAAAAAAAATACCAATCGAATTGGGAACCTCCTCCTTTTTGAAGTCGGTTAACAAGTCTTTATTACATTTTTAGCACGTTGGAAAATCTATTATTTTGTAACAGGTTTAGAAACAGTTACAAATTCTGAATGAAATATAACACGTAATTGGGCAGACTGAACTGGATATTTTTTTACAAATGTAATGGAAACATAATTATTTAAAACTGCTGTTTTCTTTTCTTTTTTTTTTAGTTATAATGGGTTTGCTCTTGACTCTAGTCTAGGTCAGAAGTGACAGAGACGAAGTCGACGTTGGAGTGAGCCCAGAAGAAGCCTGTTCACTCTAACTTTGAAGAAATTCGGGTTGCATTTTCGGAAACAGACGCAGGCAGTGAGTTCCACTCTTTTGCTGTGCGCATTATGAAGGATGTTTAGAAGAGCTTGGTTTGAATTGGTGGAATGGCAACTAGGTAAGGATGCTAAATTCGACGTTTTTAAATGTCCATCTTGCGCTCGGTTATTTTTATCAGTGAAAACTCATATAACAATTCAAAGTCCTCTGTTATCAAACTTTAGCATTAAAATAGACTGCGATATGTTCTTAAGTTCAGATACCAATTCAGAAAACGGGAGCGATCCTTCCACCATCCATCGAAAAGCAAAATAGGCCCAAATCTTTACTTCCTTCTCCATACACTAAAAACACCAGTATCAATTCCTTCAATTAAGGGTGATGCGAGACTATAATCAAGACAAGCAAAGTGGAGGAAAAACACAAAGTATCAGCTGTTAATTTCCTCAGCAAAGTAGCGACTACCAATTGAGGAAAATAGCGATTACAACGAGCTAAGCGAACTCCACTTGACAATATATCATTGGATACTGCTTGCAAGGTTATGCTCGGAATTAAATGGCCACTACGCTTTATAGCTCCACATGTAACACGTACTAGTCTTGAAATGGCTAGGTCTTGGAGCGATTGTACTAATGGTTTTAGGAATACTTGACTAGTGACGAGTATTCCAAATCTAAACTACTATAAGAAGACTTATAATTGTTTGTTTGTGTATGCTTATAAACTGCCTAGCAATGATAAAGTTCCATCCACAAAATGCCGACAAACACCTTAATTTTTTTTTTCTCATTTTATTTAAAATTTGAAAACAATATTTACGTTTTTAGTTGGTAATATTCTGATGCGCTGTTAAATGTACCTCAATATTGCAGATGGCGTCATTAAGCTAGCCTTTCCAGTTTAGGAGTAATTTGGTGCTGTGTCACTGGAACTTTTTCATTGCTCGTAAGTGTAATAGGTAGAATTACTGATCTGATTAAGGTAATTCTTCCATTAATTGAAAGCTAATACTATCGCTAATAATAATGCATGTTTTAAGAGAGTAATTACGGGCAGAGGCTAAATCTGAAGAGTATCTTTAAGAAAAATATAACTGCAGCAAGAACATAACATATAAAGCTAAAATATAAGTTGTGTTTGCTCATAGAATTAAATCATTGAAAACTTGCAAATAAAATGACTACTGTTCACTGAGCATTATGCTACAAAGTTGCAGTCATGCATTAAGTGAATAAACCGTGAAGTTATAATGAACGGCGCATCAGAGAGAAAATACGGTTTATAAAATACTAGCTGACCCGGCAAACTTTGTTTTGCCATAAAAACACCAAACATTCATCTACCCTACCTACCCTACCTACCCTACCTACCCTACCCTAACAACCCTACCCTACCCTACCCTACCTACCCTACCTACCCTACCCTACCCTACCTACCCTACCTACCCTACCCTACCTACCCTACCCTACCTACTTACCCTACCCTACCCACTTAGGGGTATGAAAAATAGATGTTAGCCGATTCTCAGACCTACTCAATATGCTCACAAAATTTCATGAGAATCGGTCAAGCCGTTTCGGAGGAGTACGGGAACGAACATTGTGACACGATAATTTTATATATAAGATAACTCATTGCTTAAGGGAATGTGTTATTTACCAGATTTCGCTCCCTGCCACTACAAATGTTGCAATATTAACATACCAGATGCAAAACTTCAAGAAAGTACATTCCGAGAACTTACCATCTTTATTACCCGAACAAAATACCAGGCTATCTCGCAAGACACAATTCTTTACACAGAAAGAAAAATGTAGCATTTACACACCCTCATATAAGAAGAGAGTTAGCAAAAGCAATATAACGTGACAAAAAGAATGGAGCGCCCCTGGGTGTCATGAATTTCCGGGGCGCGGGGTACTATCGCGTCCCGGGGTGTTCCCGGGGTGTGTTTCCGGGATATCCCAGCACTAATCCGTGGCAGGGATCACTCCCAGCGGACCACGCGTTCACATGATAATTATTATACCCCAGCGGGCGGTATTCTCGATTACGTTGGCGTTGGATGCGGTAACAGATCGTTTGTTACTTTAGCAAGTTGCTTTTAATTGAAATTGGAGATGTATGTTGTGTTGCGTGAAACGTGAGGCTGTGAAAGTTTTGGGGAAATGGGAAAGAAAAATATCTTTGTTATCAGTTCGTGGATATCTACTTTTAAACATTATCTGTCTACGTATTTCAGCATTTATCTGCGTAGATTTTTCTCTGATAAGTTATTGTCATGAAAGGATCGTAGCAGGTGGCGTTCTGTAGTTTCTGCCTACCCCCATGGGAAAAAGGCGTGAGTTTATGTATGTATGTATGTAAGTTATTGTACACTGTACACAGTACACTCTTGCGATAAAGCTAAAAATAATAATTGTGCTTGTCCCTTAATTAATAAAGTTTTTGAAACAAAATATTTAGGTGTAATTATTGACCACAGATTGTCGTGGTACTCTCATGTTGAACATGTTACTGGAAGGATTAGGAAATTGGGGTGGATTTTTAAAACATTAAGACATATTGCACCTATAAATATAAAAAAGAAATCAGGCTCTCACAGAAACTTATTAAATGAAATATATATATCTCTAGCACAATCTGTTATAGCCTACTGTATCACAATATGGGGTGGCGCAGCAAAATCAAAGTTTATACATGTTGAACGAGGACAACGCGCCGTAATAAAAATAATGTATTTCAAAAGGATTACATACCCTACTGAAAGTCTCTATCAGGATAGTGGACTGCTTTCTATTAGAAAGTTATATATAATTTATACCGTTCTAAAAAAACATAAAGATCTACCATACAATCAAAAAGCAATAACAAGAAGACGGAAAGATCTCATAGCACAGGTTCCACAAACTAAAACAAAATTTGCTGACATTCAGTACAATAAACTATCATGTCAACTATATAATAGGATAAATAAAAAGATATATATACACAATAAACTATTACACGAGTGTAAAAAGATTTTAACAAATTGGATAAAGTAAATTACGCAGACACTGAGGCACTATTGCAACATACAAAATGAAATACACACATGCACGCACACGCACACACACCCACTCATAAAACACCCACACACACACACAAACATACTGGTTATATCTAAGGTACTGAATGAATTGTATATTGCTGTAGAAGAGCGGAGTCTCCTAACACAGGCATTACTTGCTTAAAAGGAGGCTCCAATCACCAACGAATGTAAAACTATTTGGTTCAGAAATAAAGATTTTTGTATTTGTATTTTTGTATTGGCCTTCCAATCTGACCAGTTTGATGCCTACATAATACATGGAACGGCGACCTCCTAATCCCCAGTTTCAAATTCAAATTATTTATTCGTGTGATTTTCAGTAATTTACAGTAGGTCTTATAATATCATAATAAAAATGTGCGCAAAAATCTACCCATTTGGATTACACTATTACTATGAATAAAACATCATCGACATTATACATGCAGTAATAAATAACAATCAATTGATTTAAACACAAATAATTATCGCTAAAATTAGATGTCAAAATATTATGATTATATCAATTAAACGGCGAGCGTAGTCAGTAAATTAAAAAAATCTAAAATACATCATCGATATTATTACACAGTAATAAATAATCAATTCATAAAAAAACAACAATTATTATAATTCAAGTTGGATGTCAAAATAATGGAAATCTCTTTATCCCTAATTCAATGTCTGGATAGTGGGACGCTTATTGATAATACTGGTTATTAGTCTTCTAGGTTTTAAACGAAATACAAATCAAAGCCGGGGCACCCATGGCCCTGGGTTCTCGATACGTAATAGATCTCAGCGATCCACAGACCAATCTTGACAAGCGTTGCTTAACCTCTAAATTACTTGCAATGGTTTAAGAAGATTGCAGTCTGAGGTAAGGCGTCTTGACATTTCAAATTTGTTCTTTAAGACACCCAGATGTGTTCTAGCCTAGAACAAAAGTAAATAAGTATCTTCCATTAAAATATTTAATAATACACAGGAATTTCATGTTACAGAAATTCCAACAACGGTCCCGCGCAGTAACTCGTAGCAGTGCGTAGACATCTGCTACGAGACGTAGCTTTCGTAGCCGTGCTACACCTACGCCGTAGCAAACAATTTCTCATCTTCATTCATTCCTGTATTAAAATTCTTTGTCCTTATTTTTATTCCAGATGAGCCTGTTCTAAACCTTAATCTCGTCTTATGGTGAGCAATGGATAAGGTCGACGATGGAACGAGTGAGGCGAGAAGATGCCTGTGCACTGTTTTACCCGACTGCCGAAGGAGGGTAATGTGTTTATCAGTCTATGTATGTATGTATGTTTGTTCCTATGTGGCGTTCCAGAGACCAAACGAGTTGGCCGATTTTGATGATTCATACGTCAATCGATTTGTGATAACCTTGCGAATGTCACTGGCTACATTAAAATTGAAAAATAGAAAAATGGCGGCTTTTGGGCGCCATATTGTGAGCAGCCAATTTAAATTTTTCTTTCAAACCCATCGTGTGGGGTTACGAAATAAAGGTTTTTAAGAGGTGATTTCAAAAATATATAACACTTATACGTTTAAATGTACCTAATTAAAAAAAAATGTTAACAAAAATAAAAAAAACCCGACTGCTTAAAAAGCGAACTAAAAAGACTTTTTGATTTTTTGTATTAACTTTTTTTTTCTGTTTTTGTTATTGAATGCTGGCGGGTCTAGGTTTTAGAGCACACAGATGCTAGCAGAAGGTTCTACATTTTGACATTCATCATTATCACCATCGTATCAGCCGAAACCCGAGTGTCACCACATTGACCAGTCTTATGCGTCTCGCATCCAGCGGATTCCCGACATTTTAGCTTCACTTATAATAAATGTGGAGAAGAAGCACTTAGTACGGAATGTGAGTTCATTGCTTTAATGTTGAATTAGCAACTTATGCTCTTTTAATTAACTTACTAATATTTTTTTTCATTCTTGTGTATAAATTAATTTGCACTTTTCAATTAAATACGACTACAGGCACTTTTTTTCAAAACTTTATTCCGTATTTACCCAGGAAAGCATAAAATGTGTCGGTTGTTTTCCAGTAGCTTTCCTTTTTTCCTAAGTACCCAGCAACTTTACTTCACTTTATTACTTCAACCCTAAATTAAAAAGGTCGACTGGAGTTGAATGGGTCTCCATTTAGCTTTACAAATGTCTTATATTTCTTCAATTCTTCTTTGTATTTTTCTAAAACTACTATTACTTAAACATCACCAATAATAGACTAAAATATTACCTTTTTTAATGTTTTTGAGCCATATAGAAATATGGCTAAAAAACATTAAAAAAGGTAATATTTTAGTCTTTCTCCATTTAATGTGAAGAATGTCCAAGTAAGTTGAAGTGTTTATAACACCGAGTGTAATAGTAATAATATATTAAAACATATAATAATCATAATAAATTGTTAATTTGATATTATTGTGAAGTGCGTAGTAGATAATATTAACATTGTAAACCTGTTTAAATAATAATGTTCTAATTTTAAAATCACCTCAAAGGATAAACAAATGGAAGGGTTAGTAGATCTTTGTAGGCATTTAAACATTATTTTTATCTTTTTTAACGCCAACTAAAAGTTCTGGACATAACAATAATCGTTACAGGAAAACGGTTCTTAACGTTAAGCAATTTAACAGGAATTACAAACATTTAGATAACGTTTATTTATTTTTGAATTATTATAACGTCAGCAGTAATTAGATTAAGAGCAGTGGTGGCCCAGTGGTAGCGGCCGCGACATACAAGCTTTAGGTCATGCCTGTTGTAGTTGTAGGTAGTGAGTTCGAACCCAGGCAGGCGCTTTACTTTGTGTTAATTATTTCATCACCACTGCTCTCAAAACGGTGAAGGAAAACAAAACTTTAAGTCAAGACTAAATAGATTTTTTCTAGGCAAGCGTGCTTCACCGTCGACTACATCATCGCTTACCATCAGGTGAGATAGTGGTCAAGCGCGAGCCTATAGACAATAAGTGAATAAAAATACAGAGGAAACCATTTCCTAGAACCAAAAATTCGAAGACATGTGGCATCCACCACCCACGCACTGGGCCCGCGTGGTGGATTACGGCCCATTTCCTCTCACAGAGACGAGGCCTGTGTTCCAGCAGTGGGGACATTAAAAGGATGATGATGAATAATTAGATTATACCATTTAATTTATAATTTACACTAATTATATCATAGTTCAATTATAATTTTATTTGTGCGATATATTATATTTACTGTGTTTGAATGTTGTAATCTTATTCCAGTAAACTTGCATTTAATTTGAACAGTAACATCAATGCAAACAGTAACAGCATAATCCCGTACTACCACAATGATATTTAGCTTTAGGGGTTTAGCGGGAATACTAGGGTAAGGCAAATGTTGATAGGTACCTAAAGGGTCTTTCAACAAGGACGGGTCGATGTTAAAATTGAATAAAACAAGATGTGTGTGAGATATTAACGAAATTTATTTTTTTATATAAAAGGCCCATTTATGCCATTATGGATGGAATATGACATCTTTCAAATGTCCGCCGCGGCTTCGTATGGTGGCACGAATCCGAGAGGTCCAATTTTTAATGACTCTGCTGCATAGATCCGGCTGAATCCGAGCGATGGCCTGCGTTATGTTGGCTTTCAGGGCAACGGTCGAATGTGGTTTATTGGCATAGACCTGCGACTTCAGAAAACCCCACAAGAAAAAGTCTAGCAGAACTCTAACTCTACCCTCAAACCGTTCATGCAGGATGTCGATTGTGTCGTTCGCTGTGTGGCAAGTAGAGCCATCTTGCTGGAACCACATGTCGTTCACGTCCATATTGTTCAATTCAAGCCAAAAGAAATTGTTTATCATTGATCTGTAGCGCTCGCTCGATCTATGCAGCAGAGTCATTAAAAATTGGACCTCTCGGATTCGTGCCACCATACGAAGCCGCGGCGGACATTTGAACGATGTCATATTCCATCCATAATGGCATAAATCTTCTTCCACCTCGCCACTTCCCGTTACTCGGGGTCGGCTTTCCTGGTCATGAGGCGCCACTTGTTCCGCTGATAAGCATCGTCAGTAGATAGGCAGCACTTCTTCATGTCCTTCTGGACACTCGTCATCCAAGATGTCAGCGGTCTACCTCTCCCTCTCTTTTGTGTCGTCATGGAAAGGCACTTTTTCACGATGTGATCATTGGGTCTCCGCACCACATGGCCGTACCATCGAAGCCTGGATTCGGTAAGCTTTTCGGCGATGGGTGCAACTTTAAAACTACCCCGTACATACTCGTTCCGAATTTTATCCTTCAGAGTGACTCCACCCGCCCAGCGCAGCATGCGCATCTCTGCGGTGTGCAGTTTCTGCTCGTCACTCTTTTTGGTGGCCCAGGTTTCGCTACCGTAGAGTAAAACTGGTCTTACCGCTGTTTTGTAGACCTTGCCTTTTGTTCTAATTGGCATTTTTGGATCGCACAGAACCCCCGTTAATGAACGCCATTTAATCCATCCTGACGTCGTTCTGTGAATGATGTCATTGGATATCGATCCATCTTCAGAGATCATTGATCCCAAGTATTTAAATTTATTCACTCTAGGTAAGGCTCGGTCGTCAAGTTTTATTTCGGGCTCGGATAGGCTGGTATCGGGGTTGAATTTACATACCATGTATTCAGTCTTCGTTCGACTGATGCGCAGCCCGTTAAGTTCCAAAGCCCTCCTCCACAGCTCCAAACTTTCTTGCATTTCCTGTGCGCTATCTGAGATAAGGGCCACATCGTCTGCATATAGAAGGTTCCATGGTGTAGGTTTCTGGATTTGCGCTGTGAGGTAGTTCATGGTAATGTTGAACAATAATGGACTTAGCGCGCTCCCCTGATGGACTCCAACTTTAATATCGAAGCTCTTTGATATGCCGGCGGCACTTCTGATACATGTCTGCACGTTATGGTACATGTCCTTTATGAGGTTTATATATAGCTCCGGAACATTCTGTGCCCTCAGTGCTTGCCATATTATTGTTCTCGGTACACGATCAAAGGCTTTTTCTAGATCTATGAAGACCATCCAGAGATTTTGCTTGTTTTCACGAGCTTTTTCCAGTACCAACCTGATTGCATGGATGGCATCAGTAGTTCCCCTTCCCGCAGTGAAACCGAACTGATTTTCTGTGAGTGATACTAAGTTTTGAAGGCGCTCACTTAGGACTCGCTCCCAAATCTTCAGGGTGTGTGATGTGAGTTTAATACCACGAAAGTTTGAGCAATCCCGGACATCTCCCTTGTTTTTGTAGAAGGGTACCAGAACACTCTTTCTCCAAGCTTCAGGCATTGATTCGGCACTTAAAATATGGTTGAACAACTCCACAAGCCATATCTCACCATCGCCCTTTAGGGATTTCCAGAGTTCAGCGGGTACATTGTCTGGGCCTGTCCCTTTATGGTTTTTCATTTTAGATATTGCTTTCCGCACCTCTTCAATAGTGATTTCATCAAGAGGTCCCTGTGTCATTGGTAGTTCCACTTCTGGCTGTCTAGGGAATTCCTCGTTCAGTAGTTCTTGATAGTACTCACACCACCTTTTGCATATGTCCTCGTTGTTTGTAAGTAGCATGCCTTCTTTATCCTTAATATACTTTGTGGTTTTAAAATCTTTGGTGCCATTATGTCTTTGTTTAGCTATTTTGTATATGTCATTATCTGATGCTAATTCGAGGCGCTGATAGAGCTTTTGACCAGCTTTTTCTTTCTCTACAGCCACCGTTCTTCTAGCAGTTTTCTTGGCCTGTTTGTAGAGGTCTCTATCTTTATCCAAGCCCGTCTTTTGCCAGATTTTAAACAAGCGTTTCTTTTCAGCTACGCTGTTTATGGTGTGGTTGTTCCACCATGTGGTGTCTTTCGCGTTGTGAAGGGATCCTTTGCTGACTCCCAGATCTCTTTTAGCCGAATTGACACAGAGCTTTTCAAACGTGGTCCATATTACTGACGGATCTTTTTCTCGAGGAGGATTGTCTCGCAGGTGATCGACCACCTCTCTTTTCAGGTTCACTCCTTTCTCCGTATTCAGTAAATGCCACTTTATCCTCTCTGTTATAGGCTTTTTAATTTTCATAGGTGTTTTCAGTTTTATGGCTGCTAACAAAAGTCTGTGCTGGGAAGTTAAAGGCTCTCCCGGGATCACCTTGCAGTCTTTGACTTGTTTTATGTCCTGTTTGTTAACCAAGATAAAGTCTATCTGTGTCTTTGAGCTTCCACTTTTATAGGTGATTAAGTGTTCATCTTTCTTCTGAAAGAAGGTGTTGACTACTGCAAGATTTTGCGCTGCTGCGAACTCAAGTATCGTTTCGCCTTCGTTATTACGCTTTCCGAACCCAAAACCGCCATGGCAACCATCGAAGCCGCCTCTGTCCGCCCCCACATGACCGTTTAGGTCTCCACACAAAAGTGTTTGTTCCACGGATGGTATTGTTGTTACGTGGGTCTGTAGGTCTTCCCAAAATTCTAGTTTTTCTATTTCGGGGCAGTTTACTTGTGGTGCGTAGACAGAAACCACATTCAAGCACGGTTGTTTTTCCAGGGCTAGCTTAACGGACATAATGCGATCGTTGACCCTATTGATATCCACTATGTTGTCACTTAGATGTTGATCCAGGATTATTCCAACACCATTTCTGGTGTTCTCTTTTCCACTGTATATCAGTTTAAAACCATTTCCAATTAAACGTGATTTGGCGCCCTTCCATTTTGTTTCTTGCACACAACAGATGTTGATGCGGCGTCTGTTTAGAATAGTGCTTAGTTCGGCACTTCGTCCTGTCATTGTGCCAATATTCCAAGTAGCGATGCGTAGTTCGGATATTGGCACCATGTTTCGATATATCGCCTTCTCGTCGCTTACGGGGGACGCCCTAACATTCGCCGCATTTTCACATTCACCGTCGCTTGAGGGGGACGCCCTAGCTCTATACCTTCTCATAATTTTGTGCCTCATGACTAGTATAAAGATTGGCCGTTGCTTTTTACGGCCGGTTGCCACCTGACGCCAAGGTCTTACTCTTCCTGGAAGCATTGAGAGCCACCGTTGACCATTGTACTGGTTCCTCCGCTGCCATCTCTAATGGACTCTCAGACCTAAGAGTCCATCACAACCAGGGACTTCTACTCTGAATACGTCAGAGAAACCCCCTGATCGGGTTTGATAACGAAGTTTTCTCTCCGGCCTGTTGGTCCGCGGGAGCTATTTTATTTCACTCCTACCCTCCATGTCTGGCGAGTATTCCCCGATCCGCCACCTGGGGACGCGTCCTCTAGGGGTGAGGCTCCCCCGAGGACTATAATGGCATAAATGGGCCTTTTAAATAAAAAATAAATTTCGTTAATATCTCACACACATCTTGTTTTATTCAATTTTAACATCGACCCGTCCTTGTTGAAAGACCCTTTATATCACGTATTTAGTACACCTACATTTATATTAAAGTCCCATGTAAGGCTGCGTGTCCACTAGATGTGTGAGGTAGCTGGGCGGTGTGACACTGTGCAAAGGTGCGCAGATAGGCGTAGCGAGGATGTGTAGCGGGCTCGTTTCAGGTTAGGTGTGATCGGAGCGGAGCGTGCGCCCCACTACCCGATTGCCCGCCAGTGTTGCCGCTTTAGCGACTTTGTCGCTAGTTCTAGCGTATTTCATGAGTAATGGTAAGCTACAAAAAATATGAGTAAGCGACAAAAAATAATTCAACTACATTTAGCGACTTTTGACCCATTGGGCAAACCAAGGCCACCGGGTCCCAGTATTAGGAAAACGTATGTTCAAATAAATATCACTAGATGGCGCGATATCATCAATTTGTTATTCAATTGTGTGTTAACTTAATATTTTCTATAATAATATATCATAAAAATTGTGTGTTCTTGTTTAATAAACTCTCCTAAGCACAAAATTATGTAAGATTATTTGAACGGTTCATCTAAAATTTATTGAATTTTTTTTTGTCGCTAACCGCTCATGAAATCCGCTAGTACTAGCGACAATGTCGTTAGAACGGAAACATCCCTCGCAACACATCCCTCGCACACATCCTTCCCTTGTTTTGTATGTACAAAAACCTTGCGGGGCTGAGCCGTCTCCACTAGAGCTGTGCCGAAAGCGTCTAGGTAAATGAAGTGATTCTATTGGTTCTTAACAAACACATCCCTCCCTACATATCCTCGCATGCCTCTGGTGGAAACGCAGCCTAATAGTGGGGTGAACTGGTCACAAATCTAGACCTCGAGCTGCTTCTAGAAAATTCCAGATGAAAAAACCTAATAGTTTGCCTGACTTGAGAAACAAACCTAGCACATCATGCTTTGCAGTAGCGCTTGCACAGCGGTATTTCTGGAATGCCCCAACTACCCATACACCTGAACTTTAGTGGATCTAATGAACGTCACTGACGATGCAATTGGCGTCTGGGCGCCTTCTAGTCCTAAAATATATAAAAAGACGAATCGGTGCCAAAAGCAGAAGAAGTAGCGCAATGAAGTAGTCAATGAATGTAAAGCTTTATTTATAATTCAAATAATATGTACAACTAACTATTCCTAATCTTATGACTAATAACAAAACAAACTTACATACAAAAGGGAGACGGAAAAGGGCTCATAGCGCATCAAAAAATTCGTCCACATCGATGTCAATGGGAAACGTGCCCAGAACGCTGGCGGCATTGCCACGTTGTATAGCAATGCTGATTCTCTGGCTGAAGAAAAGGCCAGCCCTCTGGTCACGCGAACAGTCGACTAACCGTTTACTTATGTCTCGAAACACTCGATAATCACTCGGACCTCATGGACCTAATGTCTCAACCCCAAACGGCTCAAACATATAACTGCCAATAAGGTTGTTATATGTTGTACTGGTTCAATGAATTGATTACTTTACCAAAAACTATCTTTTAGGGATTTTTCACCATTTTCTGACATCTGTAACTTAACAGGACTATTCATATGAGCAATTTAACAGACTATTGACATCCACGTTGACAACACCTGCTTTTTCACCCAAGTCATGACCTTGACCTCTTACCGACTTTGATTAGCATCTGTCTTCCTTCAAACACTTGAGACGTCTTCAGAATTTCAAGTAGGTGAAACATTATATCGTATTTCATTGATTAATATTGTTGATAATATGTAACCTCAATTAATAAGGCTTCAAAATATAATATTTTGAAGCGAACTGCTTATAAATATTCACATTTCAAATTAATAGGTGTACGATTGGGTACACTTACTAACAGATTGACGGATGAACACGGGAGAAATCCCTATGGAGATACCCATTTTTTGGTAGATTTTGACTCGAGGCCCATAAAATACGGCACGTAGGTTAAGGCGGGAAAATTAATGATAAAAACTATGATAAAGAATCACTACCTCTCTCTATAATAGTTGTTTTTGTTGATTTCTATGCTTTTGTTCCATACTTATTACTGTATATTTGTCTATAATATATATATTTATGTATTTATTTTATATATAAATAGTACACCAAAGACTACCTACAGTACTGTCTTTCCTTTTATTTCTAAAATCCATCCAAAGGTTATCTTGAAAAAATCGCTTTTAGCGATAAGGCCGCCCATTGTGTCACCCAGTGTAATGTTTTCTTTTTTACACTTTCTGTAACTTATATGGTGTACATAATAAAGAGTACTTATTCTATTCTATTCGACACGGACAATTTAAGTAGGTAGTCAATCCTCTGTTCAGTTAATTTCCCTGAATAAATCATCATAATAATCCTCCTACATTTAACCCAATTGAGATCGGCGCAGCATGATTTTTTCTTCCGTATACATATTAAATACAAGTACCTTACATGTATGTATGTACGTTCATATATGTTCCATACATGTTATTTACTTGTTCCCGTACAAACTATCCTACTTCCTGCGCAAAAAGCGAGCATTTGTGATAAACGCGAAAGTTTGAATGGATGTTTGTTACTCAATCACGCCAGAACGGCTGACCGGATATGGATAAAGTTTGGCAAAGAGATAGATTATAATCTGGAATAGCACTTGAGCTACTTTTATGCCGAAAAAGTACGGTTCCGGTGGGATGATCCCCAATAGGTACGCGGACGAAGCCACGGTATAAAGGTACTACTGTCCCACGCGGCTTCGCGTCCGTCAACTGGCTCGTGTGTAGGGAATACATAAATGTTGCGTAACTTTAGCCGCTTACGCAGCGCACGCAACGGAAGCTCTCAAAAAATAACATTTTTTACCCGTTTTTGCAACATTTTTCATTTATGCTCCGCTCCTATTGGCCATAGCGTGATGTTATATCTTCACATAAAAATATTTTTTCAATTCCAACCAGTAGTTGCTGAGATTAGCGCATTCAAACAAACAAACTCGTCAGCTTTATAATACTAGTATAGATAGATGATAGATAAATAAATATACTAATAACTTAATTTTCTTGTCAATTTCAATCAGTAACAAAACATTTTGTATATTACCTTATTGACCTTTTTGCAAATACATCTCTCAGTTAGCTAACGAGGTATGAAACGGGTCATTGGGTCTTATAACCTAGATTACAATTCAGGGATACTTTAGTAAGTACCTACCAAGAATGAGGTTATGAGAAATGAAAGGGAGCGGCCACGATATTAGACTTGTAATGGAAAGCATTTGTTAGAGGATTTTTATAAAAGTTTTTGTGATATTTTAATAGAATAATTTTTTTGTTGGCTTTTTTCATTTTGTTGGGCTCTTCTGTTGTCCTGTAAATGTTATAATAACTTTTATTCAAATGTTAAGATGTATTTATGTAGTGTTCTTGCCTTGGGTTCGTCTTATCAACACGATTTTGGACGCTGAGACTATTTCATTTAGAATATTTTTTTAAATGACCATTACTTTTAAGTGGCCAGTTTATATAATTCCATTCTATGAAATTTTAAAAATCTTTAAATGAGATTTGAGATTTTTTTGTTTTTATTAAATTATGCCTTACCTTTGTCTTGAGCCAGACTGTTTTAAACAACCAGGATCGATGTCTAGACACGAGGCTTAAAAGGATTCTCAATTTAAGAGTTGTAATTATACTCGTATTAAAGTTTGTAAGTACCGTTAATAACTTGCCAGTAAGATATCTAAGAAATCTAATGCTTTATTAATCATGCATTACTGAGTGGGGTTTATTAATCATAAATTGTACTAAGCTGTGGTCTTAGTGCGAGTTTTTACTCGAGTTCGATTGCGTTAATTTGTATTGAAACTTAATAAGTGCCGTCTGGTGATAGTGAAGGGAAACCCTTTTTAACGGACTGCTCAAGGAGGGTAATGTGTTTATCAGTCTATGTATGTATGTTTGTTCCTAGGTGGCGTTCTAGAGACCAAAAGCGTTGGCCGATTTTGATGATTGTTACATCAAGCGATTCGTCTTAACCTTGCGAGTGTCACTGGCTACATTAACATTGGAAAATAGAAAATTGACAGATTTCGGGCTCCATATTGTGGGGGCCCAATTTTTATCCTTCCTAACCCATCGTGGGGATATCAAAATAAAGGGCTTTAAGAGGTGATTTCAAAAATATAAAACACTTATAAATTTAAATGTAAATAATTCGAAAAAAAAGTGAACTAAAAAGTTATAAAAAAAAAAGTTAATTCAAAAATCAAAACCCGACTGCTTAAGAAGCGAACGAAAAAGACGTAAACAAGAAGAAAATCATGCTGTGCAGTCAGAGGATACATCTAATTTTGGTCAGCCAGCTCGCGAATATGTCGTTGTCGCCGTGCTCGCTGTGTTCATCAGTCGGGTTTTTTGATTTTTTTAATTAACTTTACCTGTATACAAATTTGACAAAAGAGAACGTTTACGTAACGCGATCAAGTACGTTAATAAAACTCGCAATCCGGCCTCAGCACAGCAAGTATTTCTGTGAATGAATGAATGTGAACTATGAATGGGAGTGAACTATCAGCAGATCGAGGTCGCGGCCAATAGTTCATGCTAAGCGTGACATCTGCTGCTATCTATTTCCATTCTCCTGGCTTTGTGCGCTCCGATTTATTATAGACGTATGGTTTGAGCCATTATGTTTGTGCTTTTGATTTCCGATAGTGTTTTCGTTCGACGCGAATGAGTTAAGTAGGACTTATTCGACTCAGAACAAAAAAAAGTTAATTAAAAAAATCAAAATACCCGACTGCTTAAAAAGCGAAATAAAAAGACGTAAACAAGAAGAAAATCATGCTGTGCAGTCGGAGGATACATATTCGCGAGCTGGCTGACCAAAACCAGATGTATCCTCCGACTGCTTGTTTTTTCGAATTAGGTACATTTAAATATTTAAGTGTTATATATTTTTGAAATCACCTCTTGAAACCCTTTATTTTGATACCCCACACGATGGGTTTGGAAGAAAAAATAAAATTGGCCCCCCACAATATGGCGCCCAAAAGCCGCCATTTTTCTATTTTCCAATTTTAATGTAGCCTATGACTTTCGCAAGGTTAACACGAATCGATTGACGTATTAATCATCAAAATCGATCCACGCGTTTGGTCTCTGGAACGCCACATAGGAACAAACATACATACATACATACATACATATATACATACATACATACATACATAGACTGATAAACACATTACCCTCCTTCGGCAGTCGGGTAAAAATACGTTACAAGAGTGTTGAGGGCTTTATTAGCAAAACTTATGGACCTAAGACTGTATCTGCTTGGTGAGTGCATGTGTCACAGGATTATGCTTAGTGCTATTTTGTTCTTTCTTCTATGTTTATTCAATATAGCAACAGTTTATTCTGTGCGTTGTCAATCACAACGCAGAGCATAAACCGTTGGGTCTATAAGATTTTTACAAGGGTTCCTTATACAACGAATTTAATCACTACAGAAGAACATTTGAAAGTTCATCCCCTGATGGGGTTAAATAGAATCGTATCTAGCGCTCGGGTTGTAATTTAGAAACATATCGATACAACGCATTAGAGAATATTGACAGGAAAATTACCGAAAATTAAGCAAGTGCGCAATTTATCTCGATCATCACCGTTTCCTAAAATAATCAATCAAACCAAAAACCATAAAGCAGTACCGTTCTCTATTTTGAACTGCTGAACCCTAAACCGCGTATTATAACTGGTTCCGTACAGCAGTCAGCTTCACGGAACTGTATTAAATTTTCATAGCGCTTAAATCAGTGTGTTAATATGCATCATAAAGCACTTTGACATGGATTTTAACGACTGTTTGATAGTTAGAAAACTTAGTCAACTATTTATGAAGGTAATGTATAACGCTGGTTCGTCGACAGGGCTTTGCAATTAAGTTTAATTTATTGTTTAACAAATTACCGTTAACTTCATCATCATTATTTTAGTTAAAAGACGCCGCCTGCTGGAAATAGAGCTCCCTAAACACCAAAAAAAAGTTAATTAAAAAAATCAAAAAGCCCGACTGCTTAAAAGCAAACTAAAAAGACGTAAACAAGAAGAAAATCATGCTGTGCAGTCGGAGGATACATATTCGCGAGCTGGCGGACCAAAACCAGATGTATCCTCCGACTGCACAGCATGATTTTCTTCTTGTTTACGTCTTTTTAGTTTGCTTTTAAACAGTCGGGTTTTTTGATTTTTTTAATTAACTTTTTTTATTTACAACTTTTTAGTTATTTTTTTTTTAGAATTAGGTACATTTAAACATATAAGTGTTATATTTTTGAAATCGCCTCTTAAAATCCTTTATTTTGATACCCCACACGACGGGTTTGGAAGAAAAAAAATTTTTTTCCCCCACAAAATGGCGCCCAAAATCCGCCATTTTTGTTGTTTCCAATTTTAATGTAGCCAGTGACACTCGCAGGATTAAGACGAATCGATTGACGTAAGAATCATCAAAATCGGCCTACGCGTTTGGTCTCTAGAACGCCACATAGGAACAAAAATACATACATACATACATACATACATACATACATACATACATACATACATAGACTGATAAACACATTACCCTCCTTTGGCAGTCGGGTAAAAATCATCCGGTCCTGACCTTCTCACAATCCATTGAACTCCCACGGCTCTCACCAGGTCATCGGCACACATTGTGGGAGGCCTCTGCGAGCAATGTGCCCTGCACTCTGCCACCTAGGTTTGGTATTTCTTCGGGTTAAGGCAATATCAGTGAGAACAGTGGTGGCCAGAGGTAACGGCCCCGACTTACGTTTTGTAGATCGTGGGTTCGAGCCCAGGCAGGTGCTTTCATCATCATCATATAAGCCGAAAGACGTCCACTGCTGGACATAGGCCTCCCCCAAGCGTCGCCACATTGATTGGTCCCATTCATCATCATCATATCAGCCGAAAGACGTCCACTGCTGGACATAGGCCTCCCCCAAGCGTCGCCACATTGATTGGTCCCATTCATCATCATCAGCCTATTAATGCTCCCACTGGACACAGGCCTCCTCTCTGTGAGAGGGAATGGGCCGTAATCCACCACGCGGGCCCAGTGCGGGTTGGTGAATGTCACATGTCTTCGAATTTTTGGTTCTAGGACATACCGGTTTCCTAACGATGTTTTCCTTCACCGTTTTGAGAGCAGTGGTGATGAAATAATTTACACAAAGTAAAGCGCCTGCCTGGGCTCGAAAGCACGACCTACAACATGTAAGTCGCCGCCGATACCACTGGGCCACCACTGCTCATGGCATTTCCCAGGCAGGTCCCATTGGCAGGCGCTTATTTCATCACCACTTCTCTCAAAACGGTGAAAGAAAACATTGTGAGGAAACCGGCATGTCCTAGAGCCTAAATTTTTAAGACAAGTGACATCCACTACGACTGTGGGCCCGCGTGGTGGATTAAGCCCCATGCCCTCTCACACAGAGAGGAGGCCTATGCCCTATAAGTGGGAATATTAAAGGCTAATGATGTCGGTAACCTTGGTTCTCCTGCGAACCCTTTCCAACTCTGTTTGGATTACGACTTGCATAGCCTTCATAGATCCGTTACCTTTGATTTTCAGCCACCAGACGTTACACAACAACAACGATGAAGTGACGTAAACTAGTCAGTTTGGTATTTATGTCACTTCATCAACGATAAGAATTTTTCTTTTCTTACCTATTAATTCACAGTTCACAGCTACGTTCAATTATTCGGTAATTTAGAAGGGCACTTTTAAATACTCATTTATAAGCGTTGAATGAAAATATATTACCTTATAATGGCGATGATTTAATTTTAACTTCCTTCCTTTCCATATCTTTGACTGATTTTTCCATAATGAGAATGGGATGAAACGCATTTTTTCTGCTCGTTTAAAAGGTTGTTTTCCAGGTTTTATTTATATATAGATGAAAGAAATACGAAAAAGAAGGAAAATCAAGAAGAAACTACGCATGAATCACGAAATCACTCACGCCGCTGTTTTACCAGTCAGCATTTGTGGTTAGTTTGGCGGATTAACTTAAATATCTATAATCCTAAACGCTCTGGGATTACACTCCAGTCAATTATCTACATTGGTTACCACACTACAGCTGCTTTTAAATTACACGCTTGAGTTTTGTGATAGCATTACACTACACCGTGAAAAAATATTTACCTTTTGCCGACTAAAGTACCTAGGTACATATAAAATAGCTAGGTATGTCCTTGGGCAATTAGCTCCGTTGGTAACTTTGCTGACGGGCTTTTTAATAACCGCAACAGAAGGTAGGTGTTGTTCCAAAGCACTTATCGTCATAATCATCATTCCAGCCGAAAGACCACCAGATGCCTATGTCCACTGCTAGACATAGGTATCCTCCAGGCATCGTCACATTGACCGATTCCGTGTGGCTCGCATCCAGCGCCTTCCCGCAATCTAACCTTAGGTCATCGGTCCACCCAGTGGGAGGTCTTCCAAAGCATCGTCTTCCGGTTCGCAGTCGTTTTAGCCCCATCGGCCATCCGTTCTGTGAGCAATGTGTCCTGCCTACTGACATTTAAGTTTGGCAAGTCTTCGGGCTATGTCGGTAACTTTGGTTCTCCTGATATTTTCATTTCTGACGTGATCACGCAAGGAAACTGCGAGCATAGCCCTCTCCATTGCTTTTTAAAAGTATGTTATACGAGAAATTAAATCAGCTACGGTGGGCAATGTTCAAAACATATTGAAGCCAATGATAGCCTATATCCACAAACAGTACTTCCATTGAAGGCCTGTCACCACACACATATAAAAGGACGAAGACACATTTGCGTCCATTTCCTTCCCATATCGGATGTAGCGTAAAGTCACAAGTATGTAATTTCCTTTAGAGCTCGTGGCGTTTTGTGTTCAGCTTTTTACTTTTAAATAAGGGTACTTTGTAGTAGGAAGCTTAAGTTTACAAATTAAGGTTTTTCATTCAGTTAAAATTATTTTGGTTACTGTCAATTGTTTTGAAACCTTTTGGAATAGTTATGGTAGCTTTTTTCCGTGGCTACGTTCCCTTAAGGCTATACAACCGAATTTGTACATATTTTCTACAATAAAAAGTACCATGTGAAAGTGATATTTAGAGTAGCTTCGTAGCCTTGAAAAAATTTTGGTAATCGGACTTAAACATAAATGAACAAATAATTTATTTTTATTTAATAACTCTTTATAATATTAGTTTAGATGTAGGTAGGTATTGCGTCATGATAAATATAAAATTTAAATCCATGTGAGAAGATGGTACCAAATCAATTTTAAGCAATAACAGATAAGAAAGAGTATAAAATATTAATTACATCGAATAGTTTCAGAAATCAAAGATGCGCTAGATTTCAAGATTGAAATCTCGCAGATGTAGAGTGAGATCGCATCGCAAACAATCTAAGGAGTTATTACTCTCAGTGGGAGCTTTCATTTTGTGCTAGACAATGTCCTCGAATCAATATGATTATTGGTTTTGATACGCTGAATTGATAAGATTTTATAACAATAGAGATTTATATTAAATAAATAATAATATATTATAATATCATTTATTTGTAAATGAGGCACAATGACCTAGAATAAAATATTGTATAATAATATTAAATAATCGATTGTATAATTAATTAATTATTCCAAGTAAAATAATGATGATTGGTTTGGGCACTTATATTCGATAATGTATGCAAACCAAATCACCAAAAACTTGTAACCAAATATAACGTTATAGAAGTAAAACACAGTTAAAAAGCCCTGCTACCAATATGACTAGAAACATGAGTTGGAAAAATCCATTATTCCCATCAACTATCAAACAACTACTCACGTTCGAAACTACCCTAAAACAAAAAAGTTCATAACAGAACAAATACTTCGAAACAAAAATAACAGTTAATAATAACGTTCTGATATCCTTTGATCCTGAGTATTATCAATAACTATTTCGGACGGTATCGTACAACAGCAGATAGCACGGCAGAATATAACAGTATTATGAAGTTCCTGAAAGCGAGTATTTCCGTGCTGGTTTATAGGATTACCTGACGGTACCGTGGCAATATTGAATCGAATACCGAACCAGCCGTAAATGTAAGAGTTTTTAAACATAGATGAAATATTAGACCCGTACTAGCCTGCACGAGTATATTTGATTAAGTACTTTCAAAATTGGTTCCACTTTATTGGTAAAAGTTAAATGATTGGCCATTTTGCTTGATACGTTCTATTCGTTAATTTAACATTAATAATGTTGAAATAAATTGCTATTAACAGAATTGATGATCCTAATTGCTTTGGCTTATTGACATGTGACCTCCTGTTATCCATGCGGTTAGTTTATCATCTAAAATTGGAAATCATAAACTCATTTTAAATTAACAGATTAATGCTAGTGCTTTTTCTGTATGAGACGAGGTCTTTGCCCCACAGTGGACCAGAAACAGACTGGTATTATTATATTAAAAGTATAAGCAAATATCTTAAATATTTTACTAAAGTCGTGACGATCTAAGAAGTCGGGTTTGACAGCTATAAAAATATTAAAAAACTAGCTGTTCCCTGCGGCTTCGCTCCCGTGGGCCACCCCCCAGGACCCGTTTCCGGGATTAAAAAATAGCCTATACTACTCAGGAATAACGTAGCTTTCTATTGGTGAAAGAATTTTTTAAATCGGTCCTGTAGTTTCGGAGCCTATTCGGTACAAACAAACAAACAAACAAAAAAATCTTTCCTCTTTATAATATTATTACTAGCTGTTGCCCGCGGCTTCGCTCCCGTGGACCACCCCACAGGACCCGTTTTCGGGATAAAAAAATAGCCTATGCCACTCAGGAATAATGTAGCTTTCTATTGGTGAAAGAATTTTTCAAATCGGTCCAGTAGTTTCGGAGCCTATTCGGTACAAACAAACAAACAAACAAACAAAAAAATCTTTCCTCTTTATAATATTATATATTATATTATAGTATAGATTAGTAATTAGTATTATATATTGTATTATATAGTATAGATAAATAAACTCGATGCTGACGAATGATACTCGTTGTTATAGTGTATGGGTAGCAAAGTAATTAATTAGCATTATGAATTTAATTTTTCAATTTTATGTAAAAAAACAAGATACGTCATCGGATTTCTTAGATTGTTACGATTTTAACTATACTAAACTATACCTAGTCAATTCAATATGACTTCTTCAAATGCATATGTACTTTCTAAGTTTACCTTGGACATCACAGGCAACGGTGAAGGAAAACATCGTGAGGAGACCTGGACTTATATAGTTAATGTAAGTCTGAAATAGCCAAGTCAGAGGCCTGTGGCGGCTTAAGTATCTCTGACACCAGGCCTCACCCTCACACGGAAAGAAGAAGAATACCTCAATTGTACTAACTAGAATTTTAAACAGAAAAATATACAACATCCTGAAACAATTACCTAACATATGAGCTTGAGCTTTCGGTGAAGTAAAACATCGTGAGGAAACCATAGCACGGTGGTAGGGTACTTTGTAGTACCCGCCTGGCTGGCAACCACCCTCAAGTTGAAAATCTGTCGCCAAGCACCTTCCGGTGTGTTCCGACAGCAGCACTTGAGAGCCAGTTCCGTTCTAGGCTTTGTGTGCTTACCACCATCGGTCACATCATCACTGACCACGGTGAGATTGTGGTCAAACACAGGCCTATATATAGTAAAAAAAAAAAAAAAAAAACCGTAAATAAATAATAAGCAAGAACCATATAAAAACGCCAAACAATAAAATTTCATCAACCGTGATTTTGATGCGCCTTTGTCCGCGATGACAAACAATTCACGCTCAAGTAACTTTAAACTGTCCTAGTGCTCTTAATCATGGGAATTTAAGACTTCAATATCGGACTGCTGCTCCTAGCCACCGGAGTACCGTGGCCAACATTTCTTTGCTCGAAAAGAGACACTTCCGTACTCCCAAGACACGAAATAACAAGATTATTTTCGTATATTTTAGCATTCTAGATTTTTTGGGAAGTTTACTTGAAGCGAAATATAAGATATAAAATATTCTAAAACAAGGCCTACGTTACCAAGAGTTGATGTTATAACTTGTTTGTTCATAATACGATATTTGTACCTACAGAGGAACCTCAAAACCACGTTTACCCTCTAAACGTGTTGAAAATCTTTGTCTAGTTTGCATATTGTAATCTGAATTTAGTATTTGTAGTAGCTTGCTCACTTCCAACGAGGATCGTAGTTTCCAATTTTAGAAATTATTTCGATGTAGCTCAGGAAGATCAAAGGAGTTCAGTTACGTATTTATCAAGATATTTGGTAGTCCATCAGCTCTCTGACCCAAAATTCACAATTTAAAATGCGACTCACGATTTCAATAAAGAGTAAGACATTGAATTTCTAATAGAATCCAACCAACGGTGATGTTGCATAAAATTTGCAAGCTTCCTACCTAAAGCCGGACGTTTGGCCACACGATGCCAAGCAGAGTCGCAGGAAACTTTCTCAACTAATGCAATTAGACACAATTATCTTGGAATTTGGAACTTTTTGAAGTACAATTCTAGAGTGTAGTCACGAGTTCTTTATCACTTGTGAAGAGGCGAGTCTCGAGTACCTAAAGAGGTACGTATACTATTGCAATTTGTACAAAGTGAGCTCTTTCCACCGCTCGTATTTATTTCCCGAGGAGAAATGGCCGTGTGCATTCCCCACCACGTTATTCTGAGGAGATTAAACGTCAACATTCTGAACAGAGCCTTCGCGTTCTAAGCTTTAGATCATACGGTTTATACCTATTATCATATTAACTTGCGTTAGATAGCTTGAGCCGTCGGAATAAGGTTGCTTTATTTGAAAAGCGATTGCTTTTAGAATACGCTGAATTTATTGTGTGATTCAGTTTGAAACGAGGAAATGTGCGTTTTGCAGTAAGTTTATAATGCTTTAAATATTAAGAAATGAATGCGTGAGTCGTTGAAAGCCAGTTAGTATCAACAACTAGAGCACATCAAGGTTAAACTTTACTTACTGGACCGCTGAATTAAGGGTTGGGGCGGTGGGAGGGGGGAGGAGGAGAGTAGGGGAACCCTGTGAAGTGGGGGTTGTGAATCCTTTTAGTGGTTAGAATAAAAATTTCCATCAATGTCCATCGATTTTTGGCGCGGGAAAGGGGGTAGGGAAGTGGGGGTGTAGTGGGGCTACCCCACTGTACCATCCCCACCCCGCGGAACCCCATGGTTAAGGAGATATCCATGATTCAAGTTTTTACAATTACTATTTAACAACAATGTCGACGAAGCCCCGCTGCGGGGCTCCTATTTCTGTCTGAAGGGTCTAAAGTAACCTAACACGAAGAAGATGACGGGAGCTGAGTTCTCTCGCTTTGCTCGCTCACTTCAGCTCCCGACATCTCTTCGAACCTAACCTGTCCGTGTCGGGGTGCCCTAAGCTCCCGAGTTCGCTTCGCTCGCTCTTGGACTAATTCTCATTTTTTTACCACACGAAAAACAGTGTAGTTGAAACAAAACGCAATAGGCATCGATTTTTCAGGCTTTTCTTTTTGGAAAAACTACGAGTTTTCACAATATAAAACTTTGCACAAAGTCTCCTTATACTAAGACCTTTCTGCCATAAAATTATGGTTATCCACTTCAGTGGTCCAGTAAGTAAAGTTTATCCCACATCAATACTGGAAGCAATAAACGATGTGTTTTGAAGGATAAGTCATTTCAATAAATTAATATTAAACAAATGCATCGCGGAACAATAAACAGAAGTTTTTCTTTTATTTATTGCCGGAATAACTCTTTCTGCGGTTTTGTTGGCTCCGTTGTGCAATAATAAATTTACTGAGCATAAATTAAGTACGTCACACGGTTTATGCTGTAAACCTTTCTCCGAAAACCATTCGCGTTTGTGTTAATTTGTTATTCACCATATTTCTCTGAAAGAAATTCTCTTGTTAATAAGTAAAAGTTGTAATGAGTGCAGTTTAGAAATAGTTTTCTGTGCATTGTTTGGTAACGTGGGTAGGTTGTTCTTCTTTTAAGCTTTACCCCAGCATTCTGGGACATAACCTTCCCTTCTCCCCCACCCCCTTCCTTCCCTTACCTTCTCCCTGATCTTCTTTTTTTGCGTAGAGTGCCGATAGCAAACTAAATTGATACAGCCCAGACCTTGGCTACAAGTTTGAAGCAATAAGTAGATCAATCAAGTCCATTAATAACGTGTACTTAATTACTTATGGATGAGGAAAACCCATTATCGCCTTATAAATAACCGTGTAATTTCACAAGAGGTTTTTAACATATTAGCGCATCTTAAAGTGTTACTCTTTTCATATATATGCTATTGCAAAAACCATTTCTTTTTAAATTAGCTTCGAATGGGCTCCCCCATATCTTTCAAAACACTCTTTATTGTATCTCTTTGAAACATACTGCGTGGTACGCAATGACGCATCCAGGTCATCTCGCCATCGCTTTCTGGCAACCTCTAGCACCCATTGGAGACTTTGTCTAGCGGTTTCATGAATAAGGCTGATGTGATCTACTCAATCGCATTTAAACATGGCAGCCTTTTTCTCACTTCTGTAATGTCTGTTAAGGTATACGCAACGTGGTATTCCGTAATCACCTCGGTAAAAACTTTTCATATTTTAACACTATCCGCAACCTGTAGCCTCACGTATACGTTTACGTAAATTTAAATAATAAAGGAGATACTACAAAAAACAGGTAAAATAAAATAATATTTCCCTTTCTTGGGCGCCTAGGGACGCGGTAAACACCGTAGGTGGCAGAATATATTGTGTACATATTCTTTTCCGCCGTGTTCGTTGCGTATACAGTTTTGATGCTTATTTTGTAAATAAAAACATACGGTGTCAGCTGGTTTTTCTCCGTAGTCGTAAAAGTAGGGAAGGATTACTCTCCTACGTTTTACGAGAAGCCCACGCTTGCTACCGTACTATGTACAAATTACTATGCTGATTTGGGAACGGTAAAGAAGATTACACATGCGGGACTAGGAAAGATTAAAACGAATGCTCTTTTTAGGGTTCCGTACCCGAAGTATCCAATCGGAGCCTTATTGCTGTCACTCTCGTGTCCGTCGTCTGTCACATAGGTTTTACAGGCAAACGGATGGAGCTACAGTTTTAAAATTTATACAGTATTAGCTTATTGTGTAAATTATTTACTTTGAAAGTTACTTTGTGTAAATTATTTAATCACCACTGCTCTCAAACCAGTGAAGGAAAACATCGTGAGGAAACCAGCATGTCCTAGAACCAAAAATTCGAAGACATGTGACATCCACTAACCCGCACTGGGCCCGCGTGGTGGATTACAGCCCATTCCCTCTCACAGACAGGAGGCCTGTGTCCCAGCAGTGGGAACATTAATAGGCTGATGATGTGATGTGATGTGAACCAAAGAAGTAAAAATTTACAACAAATATTTTTAAATGATTTTAAGGGCAGCTACAGGAGAACGCGATAATTTTGAGCTACCCCACCGAGAGGGGTATAGTTGTTTAGAACTTGTTGTGTAGATAAATACTGTATTCTTTGTTTTAAAGAATATTTTAAAACAAATGAATGAGAAGCCACAAAAGTGAAAATTTTTAGAATCTTTATTTCCATAGAATTTTTTAATTTCCATTGACCTATGTACTTGAAATTTGGTGATATTGTTTATTATTACGTATTTTTATTAACAAAAACCAATATATTGATAAATCAGATTTTTACTTTTAAATGCCATAGTTTTTAGGGTTCGATACGTACCCAAAGGGTAAAAACGACCCTGTTACTAAGACTCCACGGTCCATCTGTCTATCTGTCTGTCCATCTGTCACCAGGCTGTATCTCATGAACCGTGATTGCTAGGCAATTAAAATTTTCACAGATTCCTGTTTCAGTTTTTAGAGATTTCTGTTGCCGCTATAACAACACGTACTAAAAACAGTTTAAAATATTTAAGTGGGATTCCCATACAACTAATGTGATTTTGTTGCCGTTTTTTGCGATAATGGTACGGAACCCTTCGTGCGCGAGTCCGACTCGCACTTGGCCGGTTTTTTAATCCAGGTAAGTTTTGAAAATTGCTGTGAGAGACACTTTAATTACTGAATTATTAATTTTATACATACACTTTAGTATATTCTTCTTAAAGTTTTTCTGCTGCTTAATTAACGTTTTATTTGTCTCTCAGTGCTATTGCTGTTAAGTGCTCAAGACAGAAAACGTACACTCCAGTATTTCCAAAAGAGTTAGGCAAAGGTATTTCAGAAGTTGTAGGTCGTGAGTTCTTTACTTTGTGTAAATTATTTCATCACCACTGCTCTCAAAAACGGTGAAGGAAAACATCTTGAGGAAACCGGCATGTCCTAGAACCAAAAATTATAAGAAATGTGACATCCACCAACCCGCACTAGACCCACGTAGATTACGGCCCATCCCCTCTCACAGAGAGGAGAAATATGTCCCAGCAGTGGGAAAATTAATAGGCTGATGATGATGATGATATCTGAAGTGCACCCACATATAGCCATATTTAAATCGAATGTAATGCGCAAGCCTTATCCAATCCAATCCAATCCAATCCAATCCAATCTCTTTTATCCA
The DNA here is from genome assembly GCA_945859665.1 of Anorthoa munda. Lineage (NCBI taxonomy): Eukaryota > Metazoa > Arthropoda > Insecta > Lepidoptera > Noctuidae > Anorthoa > Anorthoa munda. The sequence continues at coordinate 3,213,592 of OX243913.1, forward strand.
ATTAAAACCAATTTGATTTTGCAGTCAAATGCGTACCACATAAGGGATGCGGGCGGCGGCTCGCCCGACGGCTTATGTAATTGTACGGAACCCTAAATGTGCAAAGTCCAAAACGCCCTTGGCCGGTTTTTTTATCTACCTTTAATTTTGCTAGCAGTTTGCCGGTTTTACTAGTGAGCTACGAAGTAGTTTTCAGTTACGAAAAAAGTAGCGTGTTCTTAAAAATGCGTTTGCTGATATACCTACATTTTCAGTAAATAAAAAAGTTAAGAATTAAAAGGCCATAGGTACATAATTATGTATGTAACGCCATCAATATGAATTTGATAACTATTTAACCCGTTAGCTAAACTTGATTATAAAGCCAATGACAGGAATTACAATTTAAATCGTTATGTCATACAGCATGTTATTTATTTTGTAATTAATATGAGTCCATACAACTCTATACTAGTTAATTAAATTATACAATTTTGATTCACTAACACTAAACCATTGTTCGAAACTTTTGTTGTCATAACAATTATTAAATTGTTAGCGTCAGCAAAAACAATTTATTAGTTTGAATAACAAATAAATGCTAAACAGTTTTCAATTTTATCATGAGTAAGCTTGATAATTTGTGTACAGTACTTTGTCAATAAATAATTATTATCTACAGGCTGATTTTATTTATTTTTCTTACAAAGAGTAATCGAAATAATGCTTTGTTACAATTCAGATTTAAATAAATATGTGCAATAATCATATTCAACGCAATTTGGTTTATTTAAAGATCGTGTTTTTGCATAAGCGATTACGTTCACAGTTCATCCATTGGCCAACAAAATATTGAGCTATATTTACATGCAAAGTGGAAAATATTATTATAAAGTGGACTTAAAAATTCTTTTTGGAAGAAATGTTTCATTTTATAGAATCAATCCTTTTAGATAATATTGAAGTAGAAACTTATATTACTAATAATAAAAATAGTTTGTTTGTAAATTTTTAAAGGGTTCTCTAAAAGTATTGATCCAGTTTCGAACATTCTTTCGCTAGTGGAAAGCTGCGTGCATCTTCTTATCTGACATACCACAGAGTCTCAAGACGAAAACCTATGACCAGTTTGTTGTCAGTGATGACCTACGGAACTGAGACGTGGTCGCTCACAATGAGCCTCATCAGACGGCTTAAACTCACCCAAAGGGCAATGGACAGGACTATGTTCGGAGTTCCCTTGCGTGATCGCGTCAGAAATGAGGATATCCGTAGAAAGACCAAAGTTTAACTTAATTGGCAGTGGGCAGGGCACATTGCTCGCAGAACGGACGGTCGATGGGGCCAAAAAGTTCTGGAATGCGACCGCAAACCAAAAGACGCTGCATTGGAAGGCGTCCCACAAGGTGTACCGATGACCTGGTTTAGGTTGCGGACATCCGCTGAATGACAGACGCATGAAATTGGTCAATGTGGCGACACTTGGGGGAGGCCTATGTTCAGCGTGGCCATCTTTCGGTTGAAATGAAGATGATGACGACCATGAAAAAAATAAAAAAACTACACTATAGCTGTGTGTCGCGGGGGTGTTCTGTATGCCAGATATAAGCCTGTGGAATAATCCATTGGAGTGAAGTCACTGCAAAAAAATAGTATAGCTATAAGAACCAAAAGATCTTAAAAACGTATTCCTGATAATCATAGAAAGAGTACATTATTATGCGATATAAAAATTCGCGAAGAAGTTCTGCTAGTTTTTATTTCAAGAAAATATTTACAATACAAGACCGTTTCTTTTTGTCTAAAATAATTATAAACGTATACCACGTTTAGATAAAAAAGACAAAGCCGCTACAACTTTGTTGAGTTATGGTGGATTCGTGCGCAATGGTTCTGCTTCAACTGGGACTTGTGGCATGCAAATGAAGCAATTTATTGCATTTATAGCGCTGAGGCCAGGCGGACTGGCTTTTCAAACAGAAGGTGAAACAACTGTTTAACTTCAGTACTGAATAACATAATTTATAGTCGTGTTCCAAAGAATAAAACAGCGAAGTTGTGATAGTTTTTGCGTGATTGTAGAGAACGGTTTCTTTGCAATAGCGTCGCTCAGTCTCGAATGATTTCTCCATCGAATCCTATTATCTACCCACGTGCACGATTTGAGTTAGGGCTTGATTGGTTAAAACATCCAGATTCACAAACATACAGATTTACATATAAAAATACATCACTACTACACGTTCATGATCATATATGTAGATGATGCTATTTGCTTTGACAAGTATGTCAACGAAGAAAAAGACAATCTCAAATTTGTCATTGCGACTAAAAAACGCACGTCTCCTCCCGAATGTTTGTCACCAGTAATGGCGGGCATAGCTCGTCACTCGAAAGGCTTCATTAGCATACACCTGAGCTTTATTATAGTCCTTATATCCATCTAAATGGGGATCACTTTCTCGTAAATGTTAACGCTACGAAGTAATGATTGCCGTACCGTCGTGCTGTTTTATACGGTATCTACTAAGTCATGTTTAGGGTTTGTTATCAGAAAATCTTCATTCAACTGTCCTTCTTCCATACCTACATCTGTAGATTGCGGTCATGTCAGTAATCTCCTCTTTTCTAAACATAATATCATCTTTCACACAATTATCGCCCCCGTACCATAACGTGTCAAAACTATAATGGTTCGACTCTGAAAAAGGGATAGATGTATACAAGCCTTATACATCTTTCCCTTACGCACACTGGACATAACCTTGCTCTAAGAGGTCACGGTAACACCCCTGGTCTTGCTATACTCCTAATTTTATTTACATTCTTACTCAAAACATACTTCATTTTTATTTATTTAAAAACAGTATCATGTTAGGATCTGTATTATAATTAAGTAAAATAAATATCCATACTGAAATAATTATAACCACCCACATAAAAATATTGTTGTTGCTGAGCTGTGTTAATGATTTCCTGGTAAATTTTACCAAAGAGCGACATCTCTTCTCTTCTTTCTTTTTATAATTGTATTTTAAGGTGTACAATAAAGCATAAATAATAAATCTGTTTATTTCTATTTCAAGTCCAATAATTAATTAATAACGTCGTCTATACCACATTGAATATTTATTATAATGGAATACAAAGTCCGCATCTCAACATCCATAAATAATATTTCTCCGAACCATTCCATTGTATCCCAGAAACACCTTTGTGTGTCACCGAAGATGTTTATTAAAAACATATGTGAGAGATAAAATATACGGGATTTTACGAAAACATTTTACAAAGGAATTACACAGAGATTTACGTGTCTCAGTAGAATCAGTATGCGTACCGCATATTCGTGCTTTTAGAGGTGAACAAACGATAAGTGCAAAGAAAACGACTGCTGTGAAAATGTATATGAAAATCATGAGAATATCTTGAAGGCTTTAAAAGTTTAAGGCTGCCTTGAGAGTTATAAATGTTTCGCCTTTTATCATTGCGTATAAATGTTAGCGTTCGCAATATAAATATGGTAATAACTATTTTTATTGTTTGTAAAATTTTCCACGGTTATTGCATGTAGTTTGAATACCAGATTAAAGTAGTTACGTGCTTATGTTTAAGATAGAGTTCAGCAAACTATTTTATTGCGTTTTGAAACAATGCTCATTTGCATTTACTTCAAAAGATAAACACCGACAAAAGTTGAACAAAGGGACAAGTAAAAATATACTATAACAGAAAATACATTTATAAAACCACGTCAACGATAAACCGTGAATTATTTAGATAAGCGGAATAACGAACAATACGGGACGTGCATCTCCGTTGACAATTGCATCGCAACTGACGTCTGTTTAGTCCGAGCTCATAAATAACGTGGTGGGGATGGAGTTCGTGGCACGTGCGCCTAACAACGCCATCTGTCGGTAGTTAAGTCGTTATGATGCCTCGTCTAAACAATTATTGTTAGAGATAAAAATGTTTCAGACGCCGCCGGATTGTGATGACTTAACTTTTTTGTTCTGGCATGAAGAAAAAGTGTGTTTATGAATAATTTTATTTGGTTTTCACTGTAATACTACATATGTATTGCTGTATTTGCCGTTATTGTTTCTATACTTACGTTGAACTACGTGTTAGAAGTTTCTCTATTAGATTGTATTTGAAACGTGCTCAAAATAACATAAATATTGGCGATTAAAATTCTAAGCGTCAAAAATAAAATGAAACCGTTGAAGATATTTACAACTATTTGAACGGGAGGCACGTGTTTTCATGGATGCGCTTTTCGTTTCACTCGATTACACCAATTGACGTAAAAGTTCAAACGTAGGTACTTCAGAACAGATTCAATTCAGTTCCAACCGTCGATTACAGCGGACGCGTCGATGCGAGGCGCAATTTTAAATGCTTGCGGTTGGCACAACCAGTTTGTTCTATCTACTATTACTCTCCTACGATTTCGGGCCGAAATTCGGGAAAAGCGCTGGCGTCGGCCAACGCTGCCCATTCATTTGGTCTTCCCATTAAAAGGGAGCTTATAACTACAGCTAATTTATGCAGCGCACGGTTTGCCGGGACAGATTACAGAGTGGCGTGTCCATTCTGTGCACAGTTTGGGCCTGAATCACGCTTGTCGAATGTGTTACGTCTGGTGGAAAATTTCTGGCTGTTTATTCGTTTGATTTGTAGCCGTGAGCAGAATTTGTGCCAGTAGATATTACTTTGTAGAACATATTCCTGTAGCAGGCGTAATTACTGTTGTGTGTTTCACGCCAGTTAGAAGTCTTTCTCTATTCACAATATCGTGTCGACTATTACGGTCCATTTTCCTCTAGCTTAAAATAAATCAGAAAAGTTGAGTAGGATTTTGAAAGGCCGTGAAGGCCGTGCGCTACATGATTCATCAATATTGGTTGCCGTTCACGGGACTAAGTTAAAATCGACAAAACGTCAAAAAAGTATGGCGTAATTGACTGATAGCTTCCAGTTTCAGTGTGGAAAAAATAAAATTAAGATCCTGAAAAATTTTTGGGCAATTAAGATTGATGTACGCTGCTAATTTGTATAAAAAGAGTCGCCGACGACCAAATGATTGGCGAACTCTATTTAATTTCATTAAGCGACTAATTGTTTGACTGGACTGTAAATGTGACTTAATTCTTAAGCAGATTAATGATGCTGCTTGTTTAATCAAGTTGTCTATTCAGGATTACGTAATTTTCGTTGTTTTCCTGGAATCATTGTTGTCAAATTCATTCTAATTGTAATTTTTTTGTTAAATTGTTGTAACATATTATTATAAAACACTAAAGTAATTGTGTCTTATAGATACTTAGGTCTGTCAAACTGCTAAAGCTATGCACTAAAATAACAATGTACGGAAAAACCTTAGTTATCATCATCATTATCGTCAGCCTAAAGCAAGGACATAGGCCTCTCCAAATGCGCGCCATTTGCTTCGATCTTCTCATCCAGCTGCTTCCAGTCAACCTGCGAAGATCCTTGCTCTACTTAGCATGAAGGCGTCCTACCTTTGGTTTGCCAGTTCGCGGTCTCCACTCAAGATCACGTCTAGCCCAACGGTCATCGGTTCTACGGCTAATATGGCCGGATCATTGTTACTTCAGCTTGCTTACTCTCTGAGTTATGTCTACAACTTTGGTGCTCTGCCGGATCACCTCGTTCCGGAATCCACGACCTTAAGCTGATGGACCAGCCGTACCGGAAGTGTCCACGTCTCGGCCCCGTAAGTCATAACAGGTAGGACGCACTGTTTAAAGACTCTGGTTTTTAGGCTCTGTGGAATACGAGAAGCGAACGATGTGACGAGAAGACTCAACGAAGATTTCCAAATGCCGCCCATCCCAGCTGTATTATTCTGCTTGCCTCCCTCTCAAAGCTGTTTTACCAAACTACAGAGTTTGCCCGAGGTAAATGTATTCTTGAACAACCTTGAGAGCACCGCTATTGTCAACAATCGGTCCCGGAGTGGCGTATGAGTTGACCATAACATGAGTTTTGTCCAAGTTCATCCGGAGACCGATGCATGCAGAAGAGTCAGCTAGGCCATCCAGCATCTGCTGCAGAACAAGCAGCGATTTAGCCATTATGACGATGTCGTCCGCAAATCTCAAGTGTGAGATGTATTTGCCGTTTATGTTAATGCTCTGTCCTACCCAGTCCATCGTCTTAAACACATCATCAAACGCGTTATTGAACCAATTGGGGGAAATAATGTCCCCTTGTCTCATCCCTCGTCGCAGGAGGAAGTGTTCAGTTTGCTGGTCTTGAACTTGGACGGTCATTGTAGCATTTTCATAAAGGTACTCAGCACTTGGATGTATCACCAATCAACTTGGAACCATTTCTGAGAGCTGATCTCTCTCACGTTAATACGTCATTGTGTTCTCTCCCTCTCTTTGGACTTCACTCAACACCAGAATGTGCCACCTTATATTCTCGAGCTCTTGTTCTAGCTGCACTAGGTGTTCATCGAGCCGTAACGTGCGTCCGGTATACGTAGCCAGGGTCATTTAGGTTTGAGTTTGGCGGCCATAATTTGTAACCCGGAGATTCTTCGCACCCCCAAATGCCCTGCCGTCACCGTGACCGCCACCATAATCAGCAGTAACAGCAAGGTGGCTGGGAACTGGGGGCCGTGGTTGATCATGACTTGCCATGGAGGATTTGTCCATAATCATATTTTGTTTTTTACCTTTGTATAGATGCTTTTACCTACAATGGCCTACAATGTTCACTTGCTTGATAACATCTGATAACTTTTTATCTCGTTTTACTTTTATTTTTGTTTCTAACGTCTTATTGTCGGGCCTACGTTGCCCCCCCATATCTAAGTAATGCTGTAACATATTGTAAAAACAAACCATATTTTTAAAAGAGTAACCATGGAGGTTCTTGCCGGTTCTTCCCCATAGGAAACGACCGACCCGAACCGTGCGCCTTTTGTCGACGTTTTATAAGTGCCCATGTAGGTCTATGTAAAATAAAAAAAATTGATTTGATTTGAATCGCCACGCTGGACATGTGGGTTGGCGATCAAAGATCGCAGCTTCTCGCACTAGTGACGCTGCTACCCGTCACCAGTCTGCACCATTAAGCTGCAAAGTTTTGTTGAAATGGTTATACCGCCATTAGTCGGTTGTCGTCAGAGTCTCGTTTGTTGTTTTGCATGATGCACGACGAGCAGGTGAGGTTGACTTGGGGCACTAGGTTCTTGAGTGTGCTCCCTTATATCCCGTTGAGTGAACCCCCTTAATTATCGTACAGTACGTAAATTAAATAGGATTCTTTATTTAGATGATGCTCATAAACAAGTCACTTGAAGATTTAAGGAAACGTCATAATAAATTGATAGCACAAGAGCCTCCTACTTACTCTAAAAAGGTTGACATTAATCAAACAACTTTATCAAGTAAGTTTATAAATTACCTGTAACGACCAAGTTTCATAAGCAAAATACTGAGTTTGAAATGAGAAATGGAAGTTCATTATTATTTTTGTTTATGATGGTGACCCAAATATTACTGAAGCTGCATCTTTTCATCTTTTAAATTAACTGTTATGACTTGTCTAAATTGTACATGGCTGGCTACAAAATATGTTATTGCTTTCGATATTGCCACAATAAACCATCAATAGATAGACCGTAACGTACTACGTAACTCATTTCTGGTTGGACCGTAACAACTGACAGGAGGAAATAAATGCAAATAGAAAGACTATAAAACGAAATTGGTGACTCAGAAAGTTTATTTTTCGATTTATGCAGAATGAACGAATAACAACTCGATTTGCGGCCACAATCGTTACTCACAATGTCTTTGAAAAAAAAATGTTTAAACGAGAAACAACGTGGTGCCCGCGATCACCGCTCTGCCTTTCCGTCAAAAGCGATCCAATCGTTCTCTTTATTGAAACAGCCGTCTGCCGTCTTTGTTGCGGGAATTCCCTTGAATCCAATTTATGCAAAGTATTTACGAGTGACAAGAATTTATTTGACGTGCCAATTTTGCACCCCAACGTTCCAGCTCACGAGCCACATTTTAAAAGCGCTCGGCATGTTAGTGATTGAACGGTTTACATGATATTTTGTTACAAGAGTCGAGGCGAATGTACGTATTTGCTATCGGAAAATAGAACGTCCGCCATGATACGGCTTTAAGTTAAATAAAAGCTTATAATTTTAAATCTGTGGTGGAGACATTGACAAACACATTTAATGTGTTATAACGTCAGTGTCATCTCTGAGGCGGCGGCAATACGCTGGCGAAGCGACATCGCGACGGGAAGTCGCCTCCATGCTGATACAAACCCGTAAACAACAGATTTATGGCATCTTGTAGCCACGCGCTGACGAAGACAGATGGCCTTATTATGTGACTGGCCGTCCTTCAAACCAATTTGTAAGTATAGTGAGAACATTGGGTAATTACTTATCACATCTGATGTTTTTACATTCTTGATGATGCTTGAGTAACAAGCGTTAAAGTTATATAAAAAATATGATTATCTAAGGCCTTCCGCATCGTACAGCGCTTAGAGGGTATTTGATTAACGATCCGTATTAATTTCATCCAAAATCCCCGTAACGAGGCGAGCGCGCAAGCGGAGGAAGGTATCGTCGGTTGGCGAAGAAATATCGTCGTACCTATAATACTGGTTATTAATGCTAGTCATTCGCCCACTGAGATGGCTATCAAAAACCTTCCAAGTTCCGCCCTATGCGATATTATCATTAAATGGATTGGTTCGGTGCTCAGTGCCGCAAATCAAACATGAGTTCGATTTGCGATTAAACACGATTTAATAACAGTATTTGTTTTATATTTGAAAATGGGTTTAAATTTATGTTTACATTACACGTTTATTTGCGGCAGGAACTGTTATCGGTGCGGTGGTAGGCTGGTGAGATAACCGCTGAAGTTCGTGCCCGTGCGGCGACCGAACGAATAACAGCGAGCGAAGTATGGTTTTAATTGTCCAAGATGTAATCCCGGTTCGATCGGCGAACGCTTTGGGAATAATTATGTTCGTATAATCCTGGCCGTGTCTCTGATGTTGGTGGTCCCCCCTCCCTCCTCGATGTCCTCGCCCCCCACCTGATTGATGGCGCCGGAGATTGCATGTCAGGATTACATCTGCGGAGGATGTACGGATTATTTAGTTGCTGGCAGCGGGTAAATAGAGCAAGCAATATTCTGATAAAAAAAAAGTTATACAACACGTCAGATAGACGGGTGCGAACGGGCGGTAATCTCGTTTGTGTCTTTGGTGAAAAATTCATCTCACCCTATTTCATCACAGACGACAATGTACAAACAAACTACTCTTTCATAAAAACACTATAGACGTCTGTGTTGTCTTGTGGTTTACTCATATTCCTTTGTGTACTTAATGTTTTCTTTCACTTTTATTTTCCATTTCACTGCCTTTCAAAGTGCCCATAATATTTGTTAATAAATCAACTCGTTCCTTGACAAAGGTTTGGCTAAATAAACGTGGCAAAATGTCCATTAACTGTCTAAATTAAATGCATGTTCTCTAAAGAGTTCCTGAAACAACAATGAGTTGTATTTTGTCACTAGTTCTTTGAAAACCCAGTATAAACAAACTTAAACCAAATAGGTGACGACAAAGAGAAATCTCTTGGGAGAAGAATAGCAAAGCGGTGGCAAAATTTAATTTCACTGCTGTTTACACCGCGTCAAAGAAACACAACTTAAATATTCTTAAAATGTGATCTTTGAATGTGATTTCTTGTTTTGGTGTACAACAAAAGTATATTCTATTCTATTCTTTTTTTACAAAGAATCAAGAAAGCTATAAACACGACCGCGAGTAGAAGGAAACATGTTGGTTGTTTATACATGAAAAATGTACAAACAGTAGTGTAGCAGTAGTGTGTACTTACTGTAAACATTTTTGTAGGATGAAAATCATATTTTGAAACTCACACAGTCATCCCCTGGAGCTCTTGTCTACACCTTCGTTTTCGTGATGCTTACTAAGTTAAGAAAGCTGTTGTTATTGAATTAATAATAAGAAACATAGGTTAATAACTTATGTTATTTTTTTTAACTACGAATATGAACATCACCTTCGTCTGAACTTTGGCACAAGTTAGTTGAAGCGTGAGCTGCTAAAAATAAAGTAAAATATACATAAATAACCGATGAAGGTATTTAATTATTTATTTAAACAAAGGTGTTCAAAATAAACAATGAAATAATCTTATTCATAGTTTATCTCATAAATAATGCACAAATTTTGCAATTACTTACTTGATTTAGCTTAAGGAGACAGCCTTAATGACAGAATAGAGGGTCTTTGTCTTATTCGTACGAGGATTTTATTCATATGTCCAGTATTATTTCCGTCTGAATAGAAATATTTCCAATAAGCGCCACCCCAGATTTTGCATTGTGTCGTCACGATTTTTTTCTGAATATCAGTCGGTGAAAGTGTTGGTATTTCCTACCATTGTATTGTACTCAGCTTTTGATGTTAGATGTTAGAAACAATTTCATTATTTCGTATGGAAATAGGGCGGTCGGGTTCTGTCTGTGTGTAGTCGCGATAGTTCTGCTAAAGCTTACTTTGAAATATGACTGGGAACATTTTGACGTTTATTATTTTATAAATTTGAATTTATTGAGGGAATGTTTCTGTTGCAAATTGTTTGTATTTTGTCGGCAATTATACTTTGTGGCTTTGTGGTTTTAAGGTTTCTTGGATGCTGTGATCTGTTAAATAAATATGAATCAATCTTCCAGTCTTACCGGGTTTAGCTAAGTACCAGTGTTTTACATGGAGGGACTGCCTATTTGACCTCCACAACCCAGTAACTGGATAACATGATACCCCTTGGCAAGGCAAGACTGGTGTCAGATCTCAGGCTTCTGACTACCCGTAACGACTGTCAAAGATCTTCAAATGACTACTCAATGACTTCTAATTTTCGAGGGACGGAGGAAACTCACTGTGTAAAGATGTCACATATCCACGGACCGACGTAGGCAAGCGTTGCTTAACCTTGAAGATCGACCCGTGCGGCAGTTAGTTTTTAGCCACGAGCTCAACTCTTGAATAAAAAAATTATAATAGTAGTTTATGCAACATTCATATAATAGGGGTTATTAAGATAAGATAAGATATATTTATTTCTGAGTATGTACCATACATTAAGATCTTAATATTATACAGTTTCACATACACTACCGTTGCCGATGTAGAAATATTAAAATTAACTTAAAAAATCAAAGTGCCCAAGCTCCAAAGCGGCCGCAACAATATAACTGTAGTAAGTAATTTATCATCTAAACGCTAAGAAGAGGCTAGATTCCCCCATTGCGCGTCAATAAGCAGACAGCAATATATTACGAGTACGCATACATGGTGTGCGCGCGTCGTTTAAGGCGTACAATATTATAAATTAGTTTAGATATTTTTATACAATGTTATGATAATTATGAATTAAATGTCAAAATTTTATAATTATACAATGTCAAAATATTATATATTAGTTTAGATAATTTTTAAACAATGTTATGATAATTATGAATGAAATGTCAAAAGAACAATGGCAGGTGCCCATACATTGTTTTAACTGAGATTAAATTCGAAAGTCTTTTAATGAAAAATATCTGGTTTAACTCAGGGAGATGTTCTGAATTAGTTTGTGCAAGAATTTTTGTTCGAGAATGTAGAGAATAATAGATTTTCAGTCATAAAATTTTGTAGGTTATGTCTGGGTAACTTTTAATAATGTGTTTAATATATAATAATATTCAATTTCGTGGAAGTAAAAGGGGAATATCGCATTAGTATTTTCCTTACCTAGTTATTTTTGTTTGTTTATTATTATTATTTTTTTATCTAATTAAACTAAGTGACTTTGACGTGTATCAAAAGGTTGTCGTCAACAACCAAGCTATATTTTTTTTAGACTTGGGTACTAGTCTTTTTGCCAATCATTAATTGAAAGTAATTCATTTATTTCTACTACACTACAATATTCTTACCTACCTGCTAGGAACATCTACACTTAGACATAAACTGTATTGTTAACTCATTTACTGGAATAAATACATGATATTATTACTTAATATAGTTACTACTTGTCACTTAGCAGATAAAATATATAATGGCAACACTATGCTAAAGAAATGAACTAAAAAATCAAATAACTTTTTATTTATTATGTTTTTTTTAACTATTTTGGACCAGGCCTAATTATACTTTAAAAAACATAGACAATAGAATGTCTTTCGTATATAACTCACTTTCAGACGATCAAATTTAAGTCAGCTATAATTTCGCCATTGTTCTTTAATAATTATACAATGTTAAATGCTTAAAAAATAAAACAATTCAAGTTAACAAGTGTAAATAAGTGTTAATAAAATGTAATGTCAAAATTTATAATATAAAAAATAATTAACTGAATAGAAAAAATTGTCTAAAAGCCAGGCAAATATTGTTTTCCTAAATTTATTAGTGGGCAACACTGATGCGTAAGGGTAAATTATTAAATATTTTGATTGCCATGCAATTGGCATTCCTGCTATACAATTGTAGTCTCTGGCTAGGTGCAAGTAACTTATTTGGACTTCTGCTTTTCACTCTTTTAGAAATGTTCTCATACAATGGAAACATGCAATCGAATACCTTGTAATAAACATACAAATCTCAAAAATATATAGGCAAGGAAGTGGAAGAATTTTTAGTGCTTTAAATAATGGCTTACAATAGTCTAAATAATCTGCTCCATATACAGCTCCGACACATTTTTTTTGTGCAATGAATGCACTGTTCACATTTACTGAATTTCCCCATATCACGAGGCCGTAACGCAGCACTGATGCAACATAGCCATGATATGCACTTAGGGCTGTTTCTTCACTGGCTATTCGTCTCAGTTTTCGAAGAGCAAACAAACAAATTTGTCGAGACGAGTGCATGCTTTTTTTACATGATCTTTACAATTAAATTTTTCATCTATAACTATTCCCAATTATTACTATATTACTATTATTGTAGTGTATTTGAGGTGGTTTAACTGAAGAATTGTATGTTTTAAATTGTACTAACTTTATGTTTCAATATTTACACGCAAATTATTAGATTCCAGCCATTTGATTGCTTTTAGTATTTCATTGTTTTGTTTCAAACCTTTTCGTTTCATTCCAGTTGAACCGGGAGAGATTAAAAAGATCATTCTTTCCATTAAATCCAAAGCGGTGGGATGTGATAATATCTCTCGTGGTATGATCATCACCATTCTGAATCACCTCCTACCTCCCATCACCCATATTGTAAATTTTTCCATGTTTTCCGGAGTATTTCCCTCCTTGTGGCGTAAAGCTTTTGTTCGTCCACTTCCCAAAGTTTCCAATCCCACTCTTCCAACCCACTTTCGCCCCATATCTATCCTTCCCTTCCTTTCCAAAGTGCTCGAGGCCTGTGTCCACAAACAATTTTCAAACTTTGTACAGAGTAATTCACTCGTTAGCCCTCTACAATCTGGGTTCAGGCCCGGGCACAGCACTGTGACTGCCCTCCTTAAAGTGACTGGTGATATTAGGGTGGGACTGGAAGATACCAAAGTCACTGTACTAGTGTTGGTCGATTTCTCGAACGCCTTCAATACTGTCAGTCACGAAATCCTGTTAGCCATTCTGTCCTATTTGATGGTCTCCCCCGAAGCACTGGAATGGTTCACCTCTTACCTTCAGGAGCGTCAGCAGTCGGTGCACGTTGGAGATTCTTCATCTCGTTGGTGTGACTTGGAAACTGGCGTTCCTCAAGGCGGCATACTTTCTCCTCTTCTGTTTTCAATTTTTATTAATCTCATTACTTCTGTACTTCAGTGTGCGTATCATCTGTATGCAGATGACCTTCAGTTGTACTGTCGGGGGAATGTGGACGAAGTACCTGATGTTATCGAAAAATTAAACGAGGACTTAATAGCTATAAAAGCCTGGTCGGATAGGTTTGGCGTTGCTGTAAATCCCAATAAGTGTCAAGCGATCATCATTGGGAGTCCTCGAAACATCGGTAAAGTAGATAGTGCAACTTTGCCACCTGTTCTGTTTGACGGTACGATTGTTCCTTTTAGCACTGACGTAAAGGACCTAGGCTTGCGCATCGATAGCGCCCTTAACTGGCGTACTCAAGTTGCTAGTGTCAGTCAGAAGGTCACTGGAACGTTGCGGACTCTGTATCGTTTAAAAAATGTTTTATCCTCGAACACGAAGGCAATGCTTGTGCAGACATTAATTTTTCCTATTATCGATTATGGTGACGTGTGCTATTATGACCTGAATGCAGATCTCCTCAACAAACTGGACCGTCTTCTAAATTACTGCATTCGATTTGTTTTTAATTTGCGTAAATATGACCATGTCTCTGCGCATCGCTCAATTTTAAAGTGGTTGCCCATACGCCAGCGCAGAGAGCAAAGGGCATTAACTACCTTGTTTTCATTTCTTGCATCTTCCAATGCTCCTAGTTATCTGGCCCCTCACTTTCAATATATTTGCGCCAACCACAATAAAAATCTTCGCTCTTCACACAACCGTCTTCTTCAATGTCCCACTCACCGGACTGACTTCATTCACTGTTCTTTCTTCGTTCAGTCTATTTCTCTGTGGAATGCGCTCCCTCAGGAAATCAGGATGGCACCCAATCGATTAGCATTCAAAGTGAAAGTTCGCGAGCACATTCGTAAGAAGTTGGCAGTAGTATCGTCACAGCGTTAATGTTCTCCAATTATCTGTTTATGTATATTCGTGTATTTAGTTTATTTACTTTTTTGTGTATATAGTGTGTATGTATTTATGGTTTGTATGTATATCTTTGTATTTCAATAAATATTACCTATCGTGATTCATTCTCAATATTGCACCTACCACTATTTGTCTCTGCATCACCCTAAGGTCGACTGGTAGAAAATGCCTAAGGCATTAAGTCCGCCTCTGTACGTTTTTGTGCATGAAGTATTAAATAAAATAAATAAATAAATAAATTGTTAGTGTCAGATTCTAGGTCATTCCTATTTGAAGATTTTATTGTGAGAGTAGTATCATCCGCAAATAGTGTACAATTATGTTTTAGGTTCTTGCAAAGGTCATTTATGTTTATTATAAATAATGGAGGCCCTAATACGCTTCCCTGAGGAACACCACAACTATTTTTTACACGAGTGTAGGTTTATCGTAAAAAAAAAATGTTTATGTAGAAAAACATTTATTTTTTGACCTTGCTAACCATAGAAACGACACGAAAAAAATGGAAACATACATATTTATTGCAAGTAAGTTATAAAATAAAAATAAATATCAAGAATATCATCCTGAAGGGCTTGCCAATAATCCTAATAACCTTAAAACCTCTATATCATTTTCTTTTTACCATAAACTGAAGAAAGTAAGACAGTACACTATCAAATAATTGGCAGCAGAGAAAGTTGTAAAGATATGGCCCGACAATAACGAACGACGTTGTTTTGTAATGGTAGGAGACAACAATGCTATAAAACATAGACCGAATAAAGTTATAGATTACCTTACTGAGTCAATTCATATGGGAAACATATTAGAGGTGATTCAACTGTGGCGTTTTATGCAATACAAGTACACAATATAAAAAAAAACCGGCCAAGTGCGAGTCAGACTCGCGCACGAAGGGTTCCGTACCATTATCGCAAAAGACAACAAAAAAATCACGTTTGTTGTATGGGAGCCCTACTTAAATATTTATTTTATTCTGTTTTTAGAATTTACTGTTATAGCGACAACAGAAATACATCACCTGTGAAAATTTCAACTGTCTAGCTATCACGGTTCTTGAGATACAGCCTGGTGACTTAGTAATAGGGTCCCGTTTTTACCCTTTGGGTACGGAATCCTAAAAACCCTTAGGCTTATACTTTTTGAGAAAATTATCTGATTAGTAGTGTTTTACAGTTTCAGTCTAAAGTGGAGTAATTTATAATATGAACCTATATATTGTATGCAACGACTTTACTCACGTGGCTATTTCACTATTCCTTTACTAGTTGAGATCTCAATCTTAACGCCCAGGTTGTGCAGATTCATTTGCTTTTTAAGATTGACCATGACCTAATTAGGACCCATTAATATTAATGATAATTTTTACCCGTGGTGCTAGGCAACTGGCCTTAACCCTGTTGTAAACGACACTTTGTGTCTATTGGCCTTGTTTTTCCTGTCTCCTGCTTGATATGGAGGGAAGTGGAAATTAATTTGTTTTTCCTACTCCTTCGTTATTATTTTCTGATTAATTTCGTCGCGGGATCCAAGACATTTAAATTCATTCGCCGGGACTTCGTCGAGCTTCATTGCCTCGGTGCTTTTCTTGTGGTTGCCACTGTTGATTCTGGCTTTCAGTAGTTGCGCACTGCAACTCTTGGGAATAGTGCGGTGGGACTGTCCCAAAAAAATATTAAAAAAATCGTAACAAAGCAGGAGCTAGAAGATGAACGTTGTCATAGAGCGACGAAACCGACACACCAGGAAGATACCTTCATCATCGTATCATCATATCAGAGTATCATCATTTCAGCCCAAAGACGTCTACTGCTGAAAATAGGCCTCCACAAGTGTCTCCACATTGACCAGTCCGTGCGTCTCGCATTCAGCGGTTTTCCGCAACCTTTACCAAGGTCAATGCTCTACCTAGTAGGAGGCCTTCCAACGCAATGTCAATAGGTAAAGGTTGAAAAAAAAATTGTTGCGCTGTATACCTACCTACATGTATTTTCTACTACTTAACTAATATTATAGTATTAGATGACAACACTGAAGACTCCCCACCAATCAGCGCAGCCACGTGTTTAAAAGGCAGGAGCCTTCGTGGACTCGTCCATTTTCTCCATCGGTCGTAGACCTGCCTATAGCATTGCTTCTTCGCTCATTTCGTGTCGATTTATTTATTACTGTAATTGTTTGTGAATTTGATTAAATTATTTTTTATGTTTTTCACGTTTTATTTATAAGATCAGAAGTGGGTATGAAGGCCTTATCCGCTGGAATAACATCTCTGATTCTATAAATTTGAAGGTAGTTTTATTTAGCGTGTTCTTTAGCCGTTGTTTTTGTTAAGTTGAGCCGAGACACAATGCCTTCTGACAATAAGAGGAAAGGGAGACGTCGTACACGAACTCCCTCGCCTCTTAAGGGGTTAGACAAGATTTTGCAGAAGCTTCGAGATCTGGAGGAGCGGACGCGTGGGAATTAGCTGCGAGCTGCTTTGGCGAGCCCGGGGTCCTGCCACGCCCTGGTCATGCCGAGCACGCCGCCGCCAGACGTGGAGCCCGCCACAACACCTGCCCGTGAACCCCCAGCGTCTACAGCCCCAACGCAAGAGTTTCCTGCCACGCCGTTGCCAACAGAGCGACGCCAAAAGCGTAGCTGAACGCCTTCTAGATGCCATGATGACACTCCCGGTGAGATCTAACCAATATTTTGTCTCTGATTTTGATCCGAGTGTTCATGATGTCGACACGTGGTGCGATGAAGTAGATAAAGCTCGTTCGCTTAATCGTTGGGAGAATAGTGAATGTCTTGCTCGCGTAGGTCGTTGCCTTAAGGGGGAAGCTCGTAACTGGCTTAGCGAGTGGACTAGCACCACACGTACATGGTCTAATTTCAAATTAGAGTTAAAAACGTTGTGCCCACGGTCTGTCGATATCGCGAACATTCTTTACAGTGTTATGTGTACCGAGTCTGACAAGTATTCTACCTATGCTGAATACGCACGTAAATCGTTACTGAAATTACGTATCGTTAAAGGGTTAAGCAGTGAATTGCTAACGGCAATTATTATACGCGGCATTACCGACCCACACGTTCGTGCGTCCGCAAGGAATGCTAAGTTAACTCCTGAAAGCATAGTGGATTACTTGTCGAGCTTTGTAAACTGTAGTGTGCCTAATTCTAATAAGAAACCTACTGCTTATAGTACTTCCAATCGTAACGGTAATAGCCAGTTCAAACGTAAACCTTGCGACATTTCTAAGGTACGGTGTTATCAATGTAACGAGGTAGGTCATAGACGTGAATGTTGCCCTAAACGACCTAAATCTGATGAAAACAACACTAATAGCTCTTCAACAAAACCCAGTCCAGACAAATGCGGTTTTTGCAAAAAAATTGGTCACACGGAAAGTCGGTGTTTTGCTAAGGAACGTGTTTGAAAATAAGTAATAGTTAAAGTTTTGTCGCGAAAACGAGGGTGAACGTAAAAACTCATGACCACATTACCGATGTTTTAAATAGAAAAGGTGTTGCGTACTGTCGTACCGGTGATTCGCAATGTATTGTTCATAGTAGTGATTTTGTGATTAATATTACGCGGGTAGATCCATTATTTCTTATGGAGAATATATCGACGCGTGTTACCGGGCAAGATAGGGAACAGTTGATATACGTGTTGAACAAACATTACTTTACTAGACGCAGTCCTAGAAACTTTAATAAAAGCCGGGTTTTCTATAGTGTAGTTTCCTAACTAGCGAAATAGTATACTTGGGTAGAATTATCAGTCATTGTCAGGTTAGACCGAGTGGCTTGTGTAGGTCTCCCAAGACCGAGTACCGTTAAGCAATTTTGCCATTTCCTAGGCCTGGCTGGCTATTTCCGGCGGTATATTCCAAGTTACTCAATTAAGGCTTTAACTCGAAAGGGTGTTGTTTTTAAGTGGAGTGATGAACATGAAAAAGTTAGGCAGGCAATTATTTCGTATTTGACTAATGAGCCTCTATTGGCGATAATCGATCCCGATTTACCTACTCAGTTGCATGCTGATGCGAGTACGATAGGTTACGGCGGTATTTTGATGCAAACTGACAAAGACGGGCGTCGTTGCGTATTTTCGTAAATTGACGGTAGATGCAGAATCGAAATACTCCCGAGACTCTAGTCGTTGTAAAATCATTGCAACATTTTTGTCAATACCTTGTTGTTGAACATTTTACGGTAATAAGACTGTAACGTGATAAAAATTACAAAACGTAAGAAGGATCTTCAGCAGAGTAACTGGTGGATCTATATGCTGGACTTGTTACGTGTATTCCACGACGAGCATGAACACTTGGGTATACTTACTACTTATACCTACTAGAACTATTGATTTGATTCCCAAACACTTTTGGTTCCCGGGTTTGAGACGATTTGTTACTAAATACGTAACACACTGTGTCGTATGCATATCGCATAGACAAGTACCTCATGCCCTTACAGCTGATACCTCTTGGCAAAATAAACTAATACCGTTTCCTACTTTACATGCTGATGTACTAATACTGGATACGTATACAAAATATTGTTTGTTGTATATCCTGTCAGACTGGATTGTGATGGATGAGTTAAAGCGAGTGATAACTCGAACTATATATTTGTTTGGCACTTTTAAACGACTCGTGTGCGACTGCAGTCGGATGTTTGGTAACCATAATTTCGTATATTGGTTATTGTTATTAAAAGGTCACAAAGTACTGGCAAGCTAGATTGTGGTATGAGAGGCCCTTGTAGGGTTGAGTGTTCTACCTAATGATAGGTATGAACTAAAATTGCTAGCTGGTTCTTATAGCAAAACCAGTCAAGCGGCTGCTGGGTTCATGGTGTTGTGGCGCGGAGAGTGGACTCCTGACACTTGCGCTGGTTTCTTTGAAAGTTAGTTCAGAACTTTCATTGGTTATTGTTTTTGTTGTATGCACCCAGCATTTGCTTACACTTTTTAAACTATATGTACCAAACAATCACTGGTTGCCTTTGTTTTTTTGTGTGCCGAGGCTCATGTAAATCCTGAGTGCACGTGGTCTTGAGTGGCACAGACTGTGGACTGTACTATTGAGAGTGCAGCCCATGGTGCAGGTATCAAGGTTGATGTCGGTGGGGCCCATGCTGACTATAGACCGAGTGTAAATCCTGAAGTAGGTCTCATGGTTGACCTGCTGTATCCAATGTAATTCCTGATGCGCGCATGGTATTTGGTGTGGGAATATGACCTGAATAAACCCTACTCGGTATGTGAAAAGTCGTTGCGTGCGACTCTGTTTCAAAGTGCAAAATGTTTGTGTTGTTCGGTACATAAAGTCACTGCTATTTGAATTGCAACTCGTTTGCTATCTTGTGTAATAGCTTAAACCATGTGATCTTAACATATGTGCATTGTGGTTACAGGCTGTGATGAAGTCCAAGCTGAGGACAATGGTGCTGCTGCTGGTCCATCATCGAGAGCCGAGGACGATGGTGTTGCGGCTGGTCCATCATCGAGAGCTGTAGAAGGCTGCGAGGACGCTGCCATGTCAGGAGAAGCCGTATTAGATGACAACACTGAAGACTCCCCACCAATCAGCGCAGCCACGTGTTTAAAAGGCAGGAGCCTTCGTGGACTCGTCCATTTTCTCCATCGGTCGTAGACCTGC
Organism: Anorthoa munda; assembly: GCA_945859665.1. Classification (NCBI taxonomy): domain Eukaryota; kingdom Metazoa; phylum Arthropoda; class Insecta; order Lepidoptera; family Noctuidae; genus Anorthoa; species Anorthoa munda. Next base: position 3,234,038 of record OX243913.1, read on the forward strand.
CTATAGCATTGCTTCTTCGCTCATTTCGTGTCGATTTATTTATTACTGTAATTGTTTGTGAATTTGATTAAATTATTTTTTATGTTTTTCACGTTTTATTTATAAGAATAGTATAATTTACGTAGGAATAATGTTGGCTACTTAAATAATAACGCAAGATTTCATAGTTGTCAAGCGTGATTTCACCGTTCTTCATTTACTTAATTAGATTTAAGATTTTAGGTATTTTCTCTCCACAACATTTTTAATTAATAAGAGATGTTTTGACGTCCACGTGTAGAATTAATTTATAAAAGAATCTAATGATGGATGAGTTACAAAGAACTGTAGCCAATCCATCATTGGCATCGTTGTAGCGAAACCATTAAAATAAGTATAATTAATTATATATTATGTTTAATCATTCTTATTTTCTTCTATTACGAATTCAGAATTACACTTGAATTTTTTACTGGTTCATGTTTTCTGTGAAATCGTTATCTATAATTGTGTTCAGTGGTCCTGAAAGTGTTATAACCGTTTTCACACCCTTACGAACTGTGAACGCTAGAGTATAAATAAATAAAGGAAAAAATATTTAATACATATCAAATTTTCTGGAACTAAAATCAAAAAATAAAGTACAGAAAATATTTGCTGTAAATGTTATTTTTTATTATAAGTATTTTTATTGAGCTGTGGTGGCCCAGTGGTATTGGCCGCGACTTACAAGTTGTAGGTCGTGGGTTCGAGCCAAGGCAGGCGCTTTACTTTGTGTAAATTATTTCATCACCACTGCTCTCAAAACGGTGAAGGAAAACATCGTGAGGAAACCGGCATGTCCTAGAACCAAACATTCGAAGATATGTGACATCCACCAACCCGCACTGGGCCCGCGTGATGAATTACGGCCCATTCCCTCTCACAGAGAAAAGGCCTGTGTCCCAGCAGTGGGAACATTAATAGGCTGATGATGTGTGATGTGTATTTTTATTGGACTTGTAAAATCGTTGATTCCGTCAAAAATAAAATCTTGTCATACTGCTTGCGTACGTCCTACCCGTGAACTATTTATTCATGCTCTTGTATTTACAAGATCTTTATATAAGGTTTTAACCAGACTATTAGTATAATCTTAGCAAGAAATATAAAGCTTTGTACAATATTTTACTAAGCTAAAATTACAGCAGCAATATTTCTGAGAATTCGGATTTCCTTGAGGTTTGACGTAGACCGTCGACGGAGTCTGTCCGGGTGCCTAATGTGCGGAACCTGCGGCCCGAACGATCCTTCCGAATCAAATGTATCGATATACAATAGCCAGAGTCTGGGCAGTGCCTTGTGATGAAATTGTAAATATCTTACTGGAAACGGTAGAAAAGAATAATCGAGACGAACGATGTGCTTTTATAAAAAATATTTCAAGTATAGGTAGATAATAATGAATTTATAAAAAATACTAACTGTCCCCCGCGGCTTCGCTCCCGTCAACTGTCTACCTACCTTCCTACCCTACATACCTACCAACCCTACCCTACCTACCAACCCTACCTTACCTACCTACCTACACTACCCTACCGACCTATGTACCTATCTACCCTATCTACCTTCCTTTCCTACTACTACCCTACCCTACATACCAATTTATTAAACTATTTATTTGAATAAGAATTAATACTACGATACGAATATAACAAACTTTTGTTTCTACCGGTGGCGGAGGAAATATAATTAAATCTTAGAACACAAAAGCTGCTATTGTGACTTAACTATGATAGTCAAATATATTCACTCTAATAACGAGAACTTTAATCATGTATTTCATATTTTTTATCTATCATCAAAAGTTTTCTCAGCGCACGCCAAATAATGAATTTTATGGGCAAAATTTTGCTACTTTGGGTTACATTATTGCAATTTTCTTAAGGATTTAATTTTTTTTTTAAATAAATTATGGCCTATGTTAGTAACTGATAATTTAGCTTTGAATTGGTGAAAAATGGTTAAAATCGGTACAGCAGTTTCGGAGCTTATACATTACAAACAAACAAACAATAAAATCTTTCCTCTTTATAATATTATTATTAATATTAGTATAGAAATGTCGCAGTGAATTTCGTTATTAAGGGTTTTTAATTTGTCGTTATACAATAACTGAAAATACAGCCTGAATTTCGATCTAACCTTAATAAATTCTGTAGCCTGCAAAATTCGAATATAAATCTTCTGGGCGCCAGACAATTTGTAGAACAACATTCTTTGAAAGGGTTTTTTCAAGACGTAGTTCTTGTTCTATCTTCCACAAAATAATTCAAGTGAAAGTGTCTCAGTTTTCGAGCCGATATTTCAAAATTGCCAAACACCAAACTAACACTATTATTTTATCGGCGACACAGCGGAAACAATAGCTTCCGAGCAATAAATTCAACTTTATTAATTATCACAATAATCCCATAAAAGACGTGGAACAACAAAAACTGTTCGAAGCGGCTAATAAATGCGTCTCTCTATTTAATAAATATACCATTATCCGGGCTCACCCCACTAGAGTAAATAGAGGAATGGGCGATCATTCGCTTGAGAGAGAGGCCGCATCTGGCGCTAGCCAGATTATGTTGGTAAAATTCAATAATCTTTAGAGAGCCAACTGAGAAGGACGGCCATTGCAACTTTTTTTTCGGTGGACGAAGGAGTTCTGACGACTTTGGTAATCAAATTTGCGTATGTACAGGCGCCCAGGCCCCTTACAATTGAGTTCGGTGGAGTTCAGTGGGACGTTTCTTGTATTCTAAATAAAAAGGTACCGGAAATCAATTTAGACATTTATATACGTTTCCCTTTCGTTTCAGTGTATGACATTCCTTGCCATATGACGCCTTATTGCTTATGGTACTGCCATCACGTACAATATACAGACTACCGTATTCATATTCATTTTATTTAAAAAATGAGGTCCACCGTTTCCTTTTGTTATCTTGGAAAATATGGAACATTTATATAGAAAGCTACTATTTCTTTCCAATTTAGAAAATTGTGTTACTATTTTCATGTATTTCTTTTATTTATTTTCATTGTAAGAATGAAAATATGATAAATTTTTAAATGTTTGAAAAAAAAACAATCTTAAAAAATATAAAAAATAGAGGCCCACCGGTATCGGGAACGGGGTCCAAGCTACCGGTGGATAGGGCTCCACAGAGAAGAACCTCCTCACAATGCTAGCCGTATCAAGATACTGCCTGACACTGCCTTCAGTATCAGGCCCTTGATTCAACCGCGCAATGACAGCCTCGACAGATGGTCATCGAGGCTATTGGCTATTCATGTATTTTATTCTTAAGAAAAAAAAAAAAACTATCCTGGTATTGTCATATTATTATAACGAGTAATGTTTCAACAACCCAACCTAACTTAAGAGCCCCTACAAGTTTCACGAGCTAAAAACAGAAAACAGTAAAAACCTTCTCCTATCAATAACAAACACAACAAAAAAAGAATAAGCGAAATGGGTCCAGCCGTTTATGATTCTATAAAGGACATACAGACAAACATTCATTTTTATATATATAGATATTTGAGTACTTATTTTATTGTAATAAATTGTCTAAATAATGCCTTATAAACCGTTGCGCTCGCGCGAGGCATTCAGTCTTGCTCAAGGGCTTGTAGACGACGGACCTGTGTCGTTTTATTCTTGTATTTTGTTTTTTCATATACCTTGTAGTTATTGAGAAATTTTCGCTGAAAAAGTAGCTGTTTTCTGTTTTTGGCTCGTGAAACTTGTAGTGGCTCTAAAGGGCCTTCCACCGCTTTAGTGCCGTAAAACGGTTACTTTCTAAAGCATACTCCTTTGTAACGGCTAGGTTAAAATTATTGAAAAAAATATATGTTTATAATTGATTCATGTACATTAATTTTGAAACAAGATTTTTTCGTTTAACTAATAGATTTGCTTTAAAAAAAATATAAACAACACGATATTTTTTTCGCAACTTTTGGATACTCCTCCAAAACGACTTGGATGTTTAGAAATATTTTTACACAGAAAAATTGATGGCTAGAATTTCTTCATAACTGAAATAGCATATGTAAATCAAATACTATTTTGCAAACAAAACTGTTCAAAAGGAGTTTCAATATTAATATGTTGGCATCGAGCGGGCGCACGGCCAGTACTGCGTTAACATTGGGGCGTATATATCGCCTTAATCAATTGATAGTTCATTGCATTTAAGGGTCATGTTGACCTATTTTCTTACATGAAACTCATAAAAACAATAAGGGCCTCCTCATCTTTTCGCGGAAGTCATAAGCATTCAATGCAGGGATAATTATTATTAAGCAAAGTTTTTGTGTTATAAGTCTTAGTAGGTAGTTTTCCAACATTAACAAGCATCTTATAAGACTTCAAAGTATGATCATTGTTTGATATTTACCTTCTTGGAAGAGTCAGAGGATATTTCTAAGAAGATAATTATGAAGAATAGACACTGACTAATGCTTTTACTGCTTCTTGGAAGGCTAAAAGGATGTTTCTAAGAAAATTCAAAAGGAATAAAGCTGCTTACCGTTTTCAATGTTGACATAAATATGCAAGTGACAGATGTCAGACTAAAACCTGAAGTTGTATTGTTTGGTAAATAATTATCTTCGCATAAGATTGAAAACTTGATTAGATATTGCCTGTGGACGCTTGTTGTAGTTGTCAAAGGAATATAATATATTTTAAAGTTTTTTTTTTTTTTCATCCCAATGTTACTAATATTATACAAGTGAAAGTCTCGATGTTAAGATATTTGTTTATCTATCATGTCATTTTAATTTCATGCTTTTTGAACTACATATAATATACATAATAGTAGACATGCTTAAATCGACAATCTATCGAAACGGGAATCCCCCTCCTGGAATATTTTTTTTAGGCATGCTGTTGTTTAGCATAACGTTTTCGCATAACTTTTATCAGCATAATAGTACTGCGACATAGTAATAATTTGGCATAAAGCAAAGGTTAGCGTAACTGCTATTTGGTCTTTTGGTATTTGAACGTCAAAAATTAAAATACCTAAGGGTAAAATGTCATTTTTCAAAATATCGAAAATTGTTTTACCTAAGCTTAAAATGCCTAATTAAATAAATTTGATATAAGGACTCAAATTAATTAGGTTAAGGCGCGACGGTGTGGCTCTTGTGTCACCCTTGAACAGCGAACATGTTTGTTTTATTCTAAAGAACATTATGTGTAAATATCATTATGCGTTTATAAGATTATGTATCATTATTATTATGCCAACAGTATTTATGGCAATATACATTATGGCAAAACATTTATGCCTAATAACATTATGCGTAATGATCATTATGCTGAATTTCGTTATGCCAAAGTAAATTATGGGAACATATTTTATGCTTATCATTAGTAAACCTATCGAAACACGTAATTATGATAAATGATTTATTTTCTGTAAGTTGGTTTGTACAAACACTTTCACATGTCGATCATATTTTTTAAAACTAGATGAGGTCGGCGTTTCCTGTCTGATTACTCTGAGAAGAAAGGCCGAAACAAACTCAGAGACACGACATCTTGCCAAAAAAACCAGATTCAAAGAGTAAAATACGAATAATTTGTGAACGGCTGTACCAATTTTAAACAGATACAGCTAAGAACATTTTCTACAAAGTCACCTATCAAACAAAAAAAATCAAAATCGATGTATCCATTTTGGAGCTATGACGCCATATACAGACACAGACATACAGCAACACACGTCAATCTTATAAAACCTCTCTTTCTCCGTCGGGGGTTAAAAAAATTGCCAGTCAGTACGGTTTTTGGCAAGGCCAACTAATTAGCAGAAACCAGTTTATGTTATTTGAAGACGGGAGAAAATAATTACCCATCTGTCAGACGAAGATACAGGCCACACATGCCTTCAATCACGTTCATATCCAGCAAGGGACAACCATTCTATTGTGAAACTAATACTTCATCAAGTCAATCATAGTGCATGCTTCACTCAATGATGATTTGATCGAACGGCAAGCATTCGCCATTATTAATATACGTTAAACTCGGCTGCCATATTACATTATATAAAGTGGGTCAAATAGCTATTTTGTTGGTTTATAGACATAATAACGAGGTTATCACAATATTGATAGCTTGGGCGTCTTGAGTGTCAATTATTTTTTATGACTGGTGTATTTATTTTTGCGAAAAACGTGGTGAAGTGCCCCATGGCATGTAACAGCTACTTACTTTTTATATGTCTATGCGTAAGTCGGGGGATGTTTGAATATTTTATGTTTTCAGACGTCTTTTAGTAAAACGCACGTTTTCAAACAACATACCTTTTTTTTTGGGTGGGATATCATATAATGACTCTCTGGGTAAAGCGGGATGCATCAGACTTTTACTGAATAAAACTGCCAGGACCGCGGTAACTCTTTTTCAAAATTATCCGGGACCCACCAGGCAACTGCCCTAGCGGACCCCGTCAGTTTTGCTAACATCTCTTTGAGGCGCGCGTGGAACACATCGCGTAAGTATATATAATTATTTTCAATATATATGTACGTGTATTTTACCTATTTTAGTATGTTATATAATAACTGGTTATATTTTTATTATTAAACAATGCACCTGCCATGTTATCTCTTCACTACCCTTGGTTGACTGGAAGAGAATGCCTAAGACATTAAGCCCGTCTTTGTACCTTTTGTGCATGAAGTCTAAATAAATAAACGTACCGTCGACGCGGGCCTGGTCCTTATCGGACGGCGAGCTACCCATTACTCGCCGTCCGCGCTTACGGTGACCGGGAGTCGTCTTGCGACTCCCGTCGCCCGGGACGTCTCCTGCGGCGGCTAAACAACATAGCTACTGTCACGCTGTTATTGAGGTTTTTCATCTGCAATTTTAAGTTGCAGTCCGGAGACTGGATTTGTGGCCGATTTATGGAAATAGGCTCTCCCCCTGTAACATGGGACTTAAACATTACAGGAGAAATTTGAGTGTATAGGTATGCTTTTGCCTGATCTTTCGGTGAATACAGTCATGTTACTAAGTTATATATTTTTTTTTTATTATTAATAGCTTGACCACTATCTCACCTGATGGTAAGCGATGATGTGGTCCATGATAAAGTACGCTTGCCTAGAAGTAAGCTATTCACTCTTGACTTAAACACTCCCAGGTTGTAGCTATCAGGAAATACAGACTCCAGCAGGGAATACCACTCCTTTGCTGTCCGCATAATAAAAGTATTCCCAAAACGTTTAGTGCGTAAGGGTGGGATTTCGTCCATCTACCAATGACGCATCGCCGTACGTCTTGTAGTCCGATGATGGAACGGGCTAGAAAAATTAGTTCATGTAATTATATATAGTAATTCCAACGTACAATCCCCGAAATGTAACCGATAAAAATTCGACAGGCTGGCAAGTCACCGCCGATGTTCAAAGCTCTGGAACCTACATTCGACCAGTCCTTGCCGATGAGCCTCTTGGCCCGATTTTTAATCGACTCAAGTGCATCCAGCTGGTACTTGGCAGATCCGTCCCAGAGATGAAAGCAGTATCTACTTTAACATCAAGACTACTTAAAAAAAATAAGGTTTTAATGTAAAACTTCATCAAATCAAATCAAATGTTTTTTATTTCACATAGGCCTACATGGGCACTTATAAAACGTCGACAAAAGGTGCACGGTTCGGGTTAGTCGTTTCCTATGGAGAAGAACCGGCAAGAAACGCCACGGTTACTCTTTTAAAATAAATTGGTTTGTTTTTACAATATTTCCATGTTACAGCATTAGTGCTTAGTTATGGGGGGACAACGTAGGCCCGACAACAAGTCGTAAAAAAAAAAAAAAGAAAAAAGTTTGTATAAACGAGATAAGAGTTAACAAATGTTAACAAGCTTCTAGAAATCTAGAAGGCCTACAATGTTCACACATTCACAAAACAATCGGTAAAAGAATCTACACAATGAAAAATATATATATATATATATGTCGGCATTTCTAAGATATCGTTCTGAAGAGCGCTATGGTTTCAAATGACTTTGACAGATGTCAAATTGACGTTAACACTTTACGCTAGTTTTTGGCGCGAACGAAAAAGGACAGAAGGAATCGAGGGAGAATATGGAGGGTTGGATTGAGTTGTGAATTCGTGATAAAAACCTAAAGAGAATACAGTCAACAGTGAGAGTTACCGATTGTTCGTGTAGATAAAACTACGTGTAATAGTGGAATGTCGTTTAAGTTATTCGCCAATACATAACGTGATTAGTTACATTGTGAGCCTACATACAAGCAAAGAAGTTGGTTTGTTTAACATCTAGCTCGAAAGAACCCATGCAATAATGGCTTTTCCTGACATTTACACAGTCTTTCCTACATCAGATCGTGGGATATAAGGGCTTGATATTTAGGAGACTAGTGAAATAACAATCGAACAACTTGTGATCAGTGAAATTACCTACTGAAAGAAAGTTGGTACCTAGCGGGAAACTTCAAATACATGAAGACTTGTGTGACGAGTATTCGGTCAGAACATAATCTTATTTGCAGCACAAGGAGTGACTGAAAAACATTCCTCAACCATAAAGTTTGATCATGACGGTTTGAAAGCTTATTGAAAGGTCTACTTCTTGCTCAATTAAATTTGGAGAGTTTACAATAATAGTAACTAGTTTAAACTAATGAAGATAACTAAAGTCACATAATTATCATTTGCATTAGTTTAGTTGAAAAGTGCCTGAAAATGGTTTGTTTTAAATTAATCCTTCAGGCTTTTGAGCTCAGCTGTTCAGTTTAATTGAAAGAATACTGGAAAGATTCCAATTAATTGGTAGAAAAACCAGGAACTAAAATCCAGACTTGATTTTGCAAATCATGGCCCAGAGAGAATCATGACTATTTTGGAAACATGGTTAACAAGTTTGAAAAGTACCTCAAGTGATGGGATTCTTAACGCTACCTGCCTGGTAGTATGTTGTGTTAAAGTTAATGGTAATTGAAGAATCTGCTGCGCATGAGAAAGTTCAGATTTAACAAACATCTGGTTATGGAAAGTATCTACAGTAGCTGGTAAGGTCACTTTACTTTTTTTTTGATGTTCATGGAAAAAGAAACTTTACCACCCTTTTGAGGTTCCACTGCAGTTGGTTAAACAAAAATTACATCGTCAAGCCGTTGAACTTCTTGTACACTACAATATACAATGTTTTTGTCTGTTAAAAGAAAATAAGTGGAGATAAAGAAAAAGCAATTGATTGCACATTACAGATTCAAGGTTGTTTCAAATTGTTGATTATTATGGTTTTCACAAAAGTCTAACTTTTGTGCCTTAGAAACATAGTATGATAATCTTTGCTGTTACTCATTGACGGTGTATTCATTTTACAATTTACGTGATGATTGTTTTTTTTTTTGCTGTGTGTGATTGTTACCTAATTGTTTGACTGCCTTGTCCACAATTATTACTTGGGGTCTAGGGTTGAATCTCTGGACAACACGTAGTGGTATCCTATTGCTTGAAGCTTGAACTTGGTTGGTGAGTTAAGGGTGCGCTATACACTTTTGCTTGCAGACATCGATTGGTGAGTGCAGACATGTTATTTTGTGTTATAAAATTGTCTCTACGTAAAGATATTCGAATATGTCATAATATAGTGGTTAGTGCTTTAGTGACAGTACTTATCACAGAAATCTTGTAATTTTTTCATATTGGTAGTGTGTCTTCATTGGGTTATGCCGTTCATTAATTTTTACTACCGTTGTGATGGCGCAGTGGCTGGGCTACTGGATGCTGCTCTGTATGTTGCGGGTTCCATTCTCATGTGGAGTAGATGTTTGCGTGGCCTGCAGGTGGTTGTTCTGGATCTGACTGTTTGTGAGTTTGGAGTGTTTGTGAACGCACCCATAATACCTGTTGATTTGATGTCTGATGGAAGGTGGGAGCCTGGTGCCTCCGGTGCTTTGGTGACCTGTTGTTTGGAGTATGTGACATAGTATGATGTGTTAAGCATCTGGAAGGTATGGCACCCTTGGTGCTTCGAGACCGATCTGACGTTTGTTGCGAGCCAGGTTCGTTAGGTAGGTTGGTGGGTGGTCGAAGGGGCCCAGCACGCCCGGTCCACGCCACGCGTTTTACAGGTGGATGGTCGAAGGGGCCCAGCACGCCCGGTCCATGCCACGCTGTTAGTAGGTGGGTGGTCGAAGGGGACCAGCACGCCCAGTCCACGCCACGCGTTGTCCAGGTGGATGGTCGAAGGGGCCCAGTACGCCCGGTCCATGCCGCGCTGTGAGTAAGTGGGTGGTCGAAGGGGCCCAGTACGCCCGGTCCACGCCACGTGTTGTACAGGTGGATGGTCGAAGGGGCCCAGCACGCCCGGTCCATGCCACGCTGTTAGTAGGTGGGTGGTCGAAGGGGCCCAGTACGCCCGGTCCACGCCACGCGTTGTACAGGTGGATGGTCGAAGGGGCCTAGCACGCCCGGTCCATGCCACGCTGTTAGTAGGTGGGTGGTCGAAGGGGCCCAGCACGCCCGGTCCACGCCACGCTTTTTCCAGCTGGATGGTCGAAGGGGCCCAGTACGCCCGGTCCATGCCACGCTGTGTAGGTGGGTGGTCGAAGGGGCCTAGCACGCCCGGTCCACGCCACGCGTTGTCCAGGTGGATGGTCGAAGGGGCCCAGTACGCCCGGTCCATGCCGCGCTGTGAGTAGGTGGGTGGTCGAAGGGGCCTAGCACGCCCGGTCCACGCCACGCGTTGTCCAGGTGGATGGTCGAAGGGGCCCAGTACGCCCGGTCCATGCCGCGCTGTAAGTAGGTGGGTGGTCGAAGGGGCCCAGTACGCCCGGTCCACGCCACGCGTTGCGCAGGTGGATGGTCGAAGGGGCCTAGCACGCCCGGTCCATGCCACGCTGTTAGTAGGTGGGTGGTCGAAGGGGCCCAGTACGCCCGGTCCATGCCGCGCTGTGAGTAGGTGGGTGGTCGAAGGGGCCTAGCACGCCCGGTCCACGCCACGCGTTGTCCAGGTGGATGGTCGAAGGGGCCCAGTACGCCCGGTCCATGCCGCGCTGTAAGTAGGTGGGTGGTCGAAGGGGCCCAGTACGCCCGGTCCACGCCACGCGTTGCGCAGGTGGATGGTCGAAGGGGCCTAGCACGCCCGGTCCATGCCACGCTGTGAATAGTTGGTTGGTCGAAAGGGCCCAGTGCGCCCGGTATAATTTGCGTGGTATGATGAGTCGTTGGTTGATTGAAAAGGGCCTTGTGCGCCCGTTCCACACATGATATGATGCGTTGTTGGTTGATCTAAAGGATCTTGTGCGCCTGGTCTTCACCGTATAATATCGCAGAGTATGCATGTCAGGAATGGTCGAGCGGATCCAAATGGAATGTTACATTCTTTGGTGTGTGAGGTTTGACGAGCCATTATAAGGATTGTTAAATGCTCGCGGCCTCGAAAATGTCAGGAGGCCGTGTCGGCATTTCTAAGATATCGTTCTGAAGAGCGCTATGGTTTCAAATGACTTTGACAGATGTCAAATTGACGTTAACACTTTACGCTAGTTTTTGGCGCGAACGAAAAAGGACAGAAGGAATCGAGGGAGAATATGGAGGGTTATATTGAGTTGTGAATTCGTGATAAAAACCTAAAGAGAATACAGTCAACAGTGAGAGTTACCGATTGTTCGTGTAGATAAAACTACGTGTAATAGTGGAATGTCGTTTAAGTTATTCGCCAATACATAACGTGATTAGTTACATTGTGAGCCTACATACAAGCAAAGAAGTTGGTTTGTTTAACATCTAGCTCGAAAGAACCCATGCAATAATGGCTTTTCCTGACATTTACACAGTCTTCCCTACATATATATAACAAGACTAAATTTAACATCATAATATAACATAAATATAACATCGTACATACTAATTCCATGGAATTAACTAAAAATCACTACACCATCAATAATTTAAACTTCACTATTTCACCAATGCATGCGCCGAGCATCGATGCGAGGCTACCGCTGCCGTCACTAAATCGCGGCTGTACATAATTCATTTACCTATTACATGCAGGACGTTGACCGCAACGGGCCGAAAATTTAGCGGCAGCCAGCCCTTGTATTGTATGTGGAAGTTATCGACGTGGAATGTGGTGACTAAATTACGTCTGGTTAAGGTATCAGTAGGTAATTATAGGTTCAGTTTGAGATTTAGAATAATGTGCGAGCTCAAAACTGTTTATAAATGCAGTAGTTTCATAGACCCGTGTGACACTCATTGGGAGAAAACAGATACCAGAACAGGAACTATACTCCATACACACATGTTGGGTACATTAGACATTTACTAGTAAATAATCCCATTTTACAGCCCGTTCAAACGATTTTGACTTCTATTGTGTTGGTGATATGACAAATGGCAGCTGTAGTAAACAGTTGGCTTTGGTAACAGGTTTATGTTTTTCATGCCATCCTAGTCCTGCTCCACAATCCACATCCACTAGTGCGCAATAACAAGTGATATGCAGAACATTATTGTTTTGAGGTATTGTTGGTCCTGCTGAAGACTGTATGAATATATTTGTATTGTATAAACTCAATTTCCTTAGTATTGTATAACTGCACAGCACTTGTGTGAGTACTATGTACCCAACTGTAAATCTACCATTTACTGTACCTATGCGGCGTTCGTTGACTTGTGTGTGCCCTGGCCGTTGAGTGTGTCATGCTCTCTCAAATGTCTCTCTGATGGTGGCGCGTGTGTTGGATCATCCGGTTCCCTTCATGATGGTTGAGCTGGGTGGTGCCAATTCATGCGTCATGTTCGTGAACGGACGCCGTCAGTTGGGATTGGTCATAACTTGACTGCTTCGGATGTTAATGTTTTTCTAGTATCTATTATATAACTGCACAGTACATGTCACACATAGTATATGTAGTAGTAGTAGTATATAGTACTTCTAATGCTTTATGTCTGTAGGTGGTATGGTGGTGTGTAGTGCTATTGTGGGTGCATTATCCTCACATATATGAACTAATAACTATATATGTACCTATGTTCCTAAATATTGTAAAAAAACAATAATTTTTTAAAAGAGTAAGTATGGAGTTTCTTGTGCATTCTTCTCCATAACAAGCTACTTTCCGAATGCACGGTAGAATCATTTTTATGTACGTTCAAAAGTGCCGCTTGGTGGCCTAGTTGAAATAAAATATCTTTGTCTTTGTCTATGTTTACGGAATAGAACTCAAAATCAGTTGAACGGACTGTAAAAAAGGATTGTAGAAATCGTTTAGGCGCATTATGTCCAATTCGCAAAATGTCCAGCTGTCTAATTCACAATTAGTCCAGTTCGCAATTGGTCCAGTTCGCATTTGGTCCAATTCGCAATAGGTCCAATTCGCAACTGGTCCAATTTGCAATAAGTCCAATTCGCAATTGGTCCAGGCGTCCTTGATAACGAGAGGCGTATTTAGACGACCCCACGTGAGGTTGGGTGAGATTCGGCTCGTAAGAATAAGAATAAGAATAAGAAAAAAAAAAAAAAAAAAAAAAAAGAAAAGAAAAGAAGAAGAAATGAAAAGAAGAAAAAAGAAGAAAAAAAAAATAAAAAAAAAGAAGAAGAAATGAGAAGAGAAGAAAAAAAGAAGAAAGAGAAGTAAAAATGCATATGATTATTAATCAACACATATGTTAGAAAAACAACACATATCGGTATAAATAATTAAGCCTGATAATCAGCCTAATGTCACTCAAATCACTCAAAAAAAGACATAAAAAACACTACGTTTAGTTACTGAAAATGAGGTTACTAGCCGTGTGGTGAGGGACGGGCAGAACAGAATACAATTGAATTAATAATAGTAGTATGTAATTATTAATAAATAGTAATATATTAATACATACATTTTTTGTTTGTTTAAATATCAGAAAACGAAATTAAAGGAAACAGAAACGTATTATCTATCTACTAAACTTCGTAAACAATGTTTTTTAATGCCTTAAAACTATTCTACTACGATGCGGTTCTAAAGCTCAATAATCTCTGCGTATGAAAAAGATTTAGAAGGATTAAAATACCTAACAAGGATATCTATACCTAATTAACGACTATAATTTGAATTGGTCAATTTGCTTACTGGACCATTTGCTAATTGGACAATTTGCGATTTGGACAAATTGGACAAATTGCGAATTGGACAATTTGCGAATTGGACAATTTGCGATTTGGACATTTTGAACCCATTGGACATTTTGCGAATTGGACATAATGCGCCTAAACGGTAGAAATTTCTAATGTTATTTCAAATGGAGTATAGATGCTGGAGTGCCCCAAGTGCCCATACACCTACACTTTTGAAGCTGCTATTAACGTGGCTACTTAATGGGCAGAAAATTAAATAACCTTAAAAGTTAAATACTGTCTATCTTTTCATGCCGAATGTTATCTCAATATACCTCGAGAAAATACTTTTGCCTAAACTCAGAGAAAAGCGATTATCTGGTGGCTGTGCTCTACATAATGGAAAGCACTTTATCGAAAGTGCGATATCGGTAGCCTGATGTGTATCGCGTTAAAATGATTTATTGTAATTTTATTCTATAATAAAAAATATTAGGCATATCACGCGTAAAGATGATTTGAACTTTCTATACCTACAGTATAGAAAGTTCAAATCATCTTTACGCGTGGCGCTATGTGTGAGTAAGCATGTATGGGTGGTAAGGTATTTGTTTGTTCGGAGGGTGACTGCCGCGTAAACAAGACGATTGCCACACAAATGCATAAGGTATAATTACAAGCGCACGCACAGTGCACGCACACATAGCGCCGCGCGCACATATGAGTTGAACAATCTAGACGTAATGTGATATAACGTAAACTGGAGGCAGACCTAAAGATAAGGTACACTAGTATTGAATTAGCAGTGGCTAAGCTTGTACTATTTCAGCTTGTCTATAGCTGACGTAGTCTTTCAAAGTTACATATTATTTTTGTATAGTTTGCGGCCTGCACAAGAGAATAAGAAAATAGCTCAAATACCTACTACTTATGCGAACTAACTTAGCTCTTCGTCTGCATCTGGCTAAAGGTTATTGGTGCACGCTGCGATATTTACGGAGACATCACACATCAAACGAAAAACCTATCTATGGTCATGCAAATATTTGTTGCATTGAGCTATCGATTCGCAACTGAAAGCAAATCACTCAGGCAATTTGAATTGAGTCTTCACTTCTGTTAATTGATTTTGATGCATTTTTGGACCAAAACTGTAAATTGTATGAAAAACACGCATGCATTCCCTGAAGAGTCACTGCCACTGAAAAATTTTAGATGGAAAAACTCTTTGCTCGACCATTCCGATCACGAGAACAACGAGGTCGACGAGTGTACCACTTAAACTCTTAAAATCCTTATTAGCTAATAGAAAATACTAAATGTTAGAAGGGTACACTAGTCGGAAATTCTACCATATTAACGTAGTCTGGCTTTTACTCCACTGTTTGACGATGTACGTTCAAAATAAAAACCGGCCAAGTGCGAGTCGGACTCGCGCACGAAGGGTTCCGTACCATTATCGCAAAAAAAACGGCAAAAAATCACGTTTGTTGTATGGAAGCCTCACTTAAATATTTATTTTATTCTGTTTTTAGTATTTGTTGTTATAGCGGCAACAGACATACATCATCTGTGAAAATTTCAACTGTCTAGCTATCACAGTTCATGAGATACACCCTGGTGACAGACAGACAGACAGACAGACAGACGGACCGCGGAGTCTCAGTAATAGGGTCCCGTTTTTACCCTTTGGGTACGGAACCCTAAAAATGATATCAATTTGTCTCAACATTATCTAGCCCTGTATGGAAGCAAAAAAGTAAAAAAAAAATTACTTGAAAGCTATAAGCTTCGAAAGTTCCATATTTTAACACTAATTTTAACGGATCTTTGGGCGCAAATAAGTACCATAAGAATAACCAAAATTGAAAAACGGCCTCCATACAGGGATAGATTCAACAATGCAAATAATTTTATTATGAACATTCAGTCGTTTTTTCATGATATCCAGACTCCCAAAGGTCTGTTTATAAAATTTCGCGCGCTCGTTTTCGTTCTAAATCATCATCCATTTCGCTACAAATTTGCAAAGGTTAGCTTTTTACTGCTCATAACAGCATCTATCTGTTCCGCACGTGTTGTCGGTTGATATAGCACGCATTTTAACCCCGCGCACAAAATAGTTCGTGCCGTCGACTAGTGTAACCTTAAGCTGAAGCAGTCTAAGCACTCCTCTTCGCATAAGTATATTTGTCACAACAAAAGTATTGGTACTCAAAAAGATACATGACCCCGGTATATTTTATTTGTTCTCGCATCAAAAAATGTTTTGGCCTAACGACAGACCCCTGTAATCCGATTTGCGATTCCGCGCGATCTCATAATTTATAATATCATGATAGCGGACTGTAATTTCAAAGAATTATCAAATTTTCCATAAAAATAAATTTTCAAGCTCGGCGTTTGTGGGCGGAGTTAAATACGTCAGAGATTTGTGGCCTTTGTTAAAGTCAATATTGGATAACATTGCATTTACGGGGTTTTATAGAATTGCCTACGGTGGGAATACTTTAAATTAATTCATAAATTCATTGGTCTAGGCCATAGACAAGTGACATTCTATCATCCAAAGCGTGGCGATAGCGATTGTCAAATATTATGAGATTGACAAGCAATATCGAAAAATCACGTGATCAATCCCTTACATTTTGACATTTCAACTATCGTCTTCACTGACATCCAATGCCACTTGTCTACAGCCTCTAATAATAGAATTCACTGCTGACTGAGTGATAGGTAATAGTATTACCACAATGCCAAACTACTGGCACTTTGTTTAATTATTTTGCGTATGAGATGATTCATAAGCAAAAATAATTAAAAAAAATGTGGCAGTAGTCTCGGCGTTAATAAAGATTTTCTTTTTCTTTCAAACTTCTCCAGATACCAGTTTTCTACGAAAAATTAATGTATTTGTTTCATCATATGATTTTCAGCCGAAAGACTTCTTCCACTGAACAGTTGGACGCATATGCCTCCCCCCTGCGTAGCCACAGCAGCCGGTCATGTACTTCTCACATCCAAAATGCTCATGCGGACCAGAGGCCTTAGTGCGAGTTTTTACTCACACTCATTCGCGTTAACATAAACGTCAATTAGTATTGAAACTGGATAAGCGCCGTCTGGTGACGGTAAGGAGAAACCACTTGTTTTGTATACATTTTGACATAGGAGAACGTTTACGTTATCACGAGTGAGTACGTTAAAAAATTGGCATAAGCACACAGTTTATCAGTTCATCTTGCGCTGTTTTTTTTTAACCTGCTTTGTACCACTGCTGGGCTAAGGTCTCCCCATAGAAAGTGTTTTTTATTAACTAATAGAAATTAAATTTTGGTACGTGGTTTATCTACTATGTAAAAATAGTAACGCTACAATTATTACCTACTGAAACTACATATTTAATGATATTAACAAAGCGTTGATTAGTAATAAAAGATGTCTGTATTGGGAATTCAAACTCTTTTAGTTTACATGACAGCAAAATTATAAAACTGCATGCATTGTTTGAATTTTGAAACTAAATACCAACTCATCCCGCCAGCATAAAATATTTAGGCACACGGCATAAAATATCAATGACAAAAAAAATGCTTTATAATCTAACACACTGAAAATGCAGAAATGTAGAGATCCACAAGAGAACCAGGGTTACCGACATAGCCCGAAGAATTGCCAAACTTAAGTGGCAGTGGGCAGGGCACATTGCTCGCAGAACGGATGGCCGATGGGGCAGAAAGGTTCTGGAGTGACGACCGCGAATCGTAAGACGTTGCGTTGGAAGGCCTTCCACCAGGTGGACCGATAACCTGGTGAAGGTTGCGGGGATCCGCTGGATGTGAGATGCACGGGACCGATCAATGTGGCGACAATTGTGTGTGACGATTTGATTTATAGTATTTTTTGCACGTTTTTACAGTTTAGTTGTGCCAAAATGTGTTACAAAACAAATTTAAAAAATCGAGTGGCTTGCCCCAGAAATTGAAAACCCCGCCATCTATTGGAATCAATTTTAAATGATGCGTTCAAATCATCTTTGGCATGTGTATTAAGATCTCACTATACCATAATTTTGTGCTTCATCATCATCAGCCTTTTTAATGTTACTTTGGAGGTAGGTGGAACAGGGTGTAAAGTCCTACAAATCTCCATAGAAAAGGGAGGATCCTCCGACCAGACGGGTGGTGTGTCTGGTCCGGGCAACTGCCCAACGGTTGATGTCGGACTGTTGTATATGTTCAAATCGCGCTGAAAATTTTGCTTGCGAGATGCAGGACTTGTGTGACGTCATGTCATTAGTTCGTAAGTGGCGGCGTCGGTGCCACTACATTACCACTGATGAAACAGGTCTCCTCTCTGTAAGAGGGAATGGGCTGTAATCCACCACGCGAGCCCAATGCGGGTTGGTGAATGTCACAGGTATTCGAATTTTTGTTTATAGGACATATGGTTTCCTCACGATGTTGTTTTTCACCGTTTTGAGAGCAGTGGTGGTGAAACAATTTACACAAAGTATTACACCTACCTGAGTTTGAACCCACGACCAACAACTTATAAGTCGCGGTCGATACCACTAGGCCACCACTGTACTCAATTATGTGCTTAGGAGAGTTGATTAAACAAGAACATACAAAATTATGATACATTCTAGAAATTTATGTTAATTTTACACAAAATTCAATAACAAATCGATGCATATCGCGCCATCTAGTGATATTTTTTTCTTTATTAGCGCTGGGACCTTGTGTTATTATTACCGAGTCATATTGGGATGTGGTGGTTAGAAAAGTAGTCGTTCCATGAATAATACTGGTACCTATTTAGCTCCATCCATCTCATACCTATTCATCTCATCATGAGTAAAGCCTAGGCAGATGATAGTACCGCCTTTGCCTTTGGGGTGTATTAATAATTTCGCCAATAACAACATTCTGCGGTTACCGATCCGTTTACCCAACATACATAGTATTCACAGTGCGTACACATTCAGGTGTACCGTTTACTATGAAGAGGGCTTTATAATGTAAGCTTGCAGATCCTCTGTGTACTTTCATTGTAGTAGTACTGAGCTTTGTGATCTACGCTATGGGAATCTAGCCACGTTTACAGGCTTACATGTGAATCTATGGCTTCATTCTCTATATTATCTTTGCAAATGTCTGTAAACTTTACATTGAACCTAAAGTAAATGTGACGCCTTTGGTTAGATATAAAAATAACAAAAAGCGATTTATTTAAGAACGAAACTATTTAGATCAATATTATGTCACGTGAGCATTGGTGGCCCATTGTTATCAGCCGTGACCTGCAAGTTGTAGGTCGTGGGTTCGAGCCCAGGCAGGCGCTTTACTTTGTGTAAATTATTTCATTACCACTGTTCTCAAATTGGTGAAGGAAAACATCGTAAGAAAACCGGCATGTCCTAGAACCAAAAATTCGAAGACATGTGACATCCACCAACCCGCACTGGGCCTGCGTGGTGGATTACGGTCCAATCACTCTCACAGAGAGGAGGCCTGTGTCCCAGCAGTGGGAACATTAATAGGCTGATGATGATGTCACGTATATAAATACAACAGTGTTCTATGTCCAACACAATATTCTCGCACATGGCAGCGCCTAGCGTAACACCGGCTTATGTCAGTACCAACTAACTTTCTAATTCGTTGCCCGTCTATGTCACTCGAGTTTTATTCAACATCACTCACTCTAAAACTGTACATATTTGGCTGACGCGGTGCCATGCACCATACGTGCGTCATTTCAATATTATAAATACACATGTAACACAATACAACTACAACAATTTTACAACACAATACAACAATTTTGTCTGGACTTTAAAAGAGACTGTGACCTCTGAGTTTGTTTCGGCCTTTCTTCTCAGAGTAGTCAGACAGGAAACGCCGACCTCATCTAGTTTTAAAAAATATGATCGACATGTGAAAATGTTTGTACAAACCAACTTACAGAAATAAATCATTTATCATTTAAAATAAATCGACGAGTTCGATAACTACTACGCGGTGACTAACATTAGAGAAAGGAATCATCAACAGTATTATTTGTAAACAGATTAAATAATTAATAAACCTAACGGGAACTTAGTAATATTTTCTCTTCGTGCTACAACCTTAACAACAACAACTCTGCAAGTGTAAAAATATAGTAGTAGTGCACGCGGTGCGGTTGGGGAACTTGCTGCCGCCTGACATTAGGGACTGCCAAACTCTTACAGTTTTCAAAAGAAGAGTGAAAGAACACTACCTTTCCATTCCGTCATAGCTGCATATAATATGTATATTATCTTTTTATATATTTTAGTATTTATTGTTATGATATGTATACTTATATGTATGTATATGACAATATATTTTATTTGTTACATTGTAAATTACTAAACCGTGAATTGTTTTATGTCTTTATTTTTCGCCTCCACACACAATGTCTACATCTCTTTTTTATCATTTTCCTTTCGCAGGTATACTGGAAGAGATTTCATTAGAAATAAGCATCACCTCTGTACCTAATTTTCTGTTCCTTCTTCTTGTCCTTGTATTATGTGTGTACAAAAATTGTTAAATAAAATAAATAAATAAATATAAAACACAAACGTAACATCAAGCCTGTATGTCCCGAAAAGTTACACAGAAATGCACCAGTACCTCCATCCACATTTCACCAGTTATATTATGTCTCATGTATTAGTGGGCGAAGCTATCAACCGGGAACAAATCTAGACAGCGGGCTGCTACAGAGAACAATGCAACATTGGTTTACAAAGCCGATTAAATTTTAAATGTTGCCTAAAACTATTACAAATTAATAACTAAACTACTATTAACTATTTACCAACTACATAATCAATATTCCAACAGTCTAATTACACAATACAAAATTACAATTAAACTACAAAAATTCTAGGTCTTTACAAAAAGGTATCATTCATAATTTAAGTATATGCAAGTTTTCATTACACCAGAATCAAATTTCTTTCACCTTTACAAACGACGATATATTAGTATGTATATATAAAAATATGTATTTATGTGAGTATAATATTTTTATTTAATTCGTCTTATGTTATTTTAAAATTGTATACTGAATCCTGCCCTCTATAATGTCAACTCAACATTGTCGTACATGTAGGTACTTTATTATCACACTGTATGTAATGTTATTTTTGGTCTACAATAAAGAATTGTAGAGCAGTGGTGGCCCAGTGGTAATGGCCGCGACTTACAAGTTGTAGGTCGTGGGTTCGAGCCCAGGTAAGCGCTTTACTTTGTGTAAATTATTTCGTCACCACTGCTCTCAAAACGGTGAAGGAAAACATCGTGAGGAAACCGGCATGTCCTAGAACCAATAATTCGAAGACATGTGACATCCACCAACCCGCACTGGGCCCGCGTGGTGGATTACGGCCCATTCCCTCTCACAGAGAGGAGGCCTGTGTCCCAATAGTGGGCACATTAATAGGCTGATGATGTGATGTGATGTGATAAAGAATTAAGACGAAGTATTCAGTCAATCCTACTGAAAAGCCACTATTTACCCACTCGTAATAACTTCAAGTCAATCACCTGAAGCCAACCTTATCATTTCCTTTTCACGCCCCTTATTAATCCTGTCTGTCAATTCTAAAGGCCTGTTATTAGAGAATTTGACGTCTACCATGTGTGTTACTCGCACAGTTTCAAGAGCCCAAAATTGACGGCGCAGTGTATCAAAGCGACCATTGTGCGGAGTATTGGAAGCTTGATTGACAGTTTAATTAATGTCTCTGTTATGTTCACCTTTGCCGCCAGTGATGTTTCTGTTAGTTAATTAGCTTTTGATGGCATTTAGCGTATTTGGAACGTAATCGCCTTTAAATAAGATGTTCTTGTGCTGTATGTGAGCTGAGGCTCGAAGGAGTAACGCTTGACGTTTATAGATGAAATTTGGTAGGGAGGTTCCTCAAGTGACGTAAGTGCGCACTAAGAAAGGATTTTTGGAAATTCCACCCCTAAGGGGGTAAAATAGGGATTGAAACTTTATGTGAAATTTCTTCGGTTTGGAAGGTAAAACATCTGAAATTGTCGGTTTACGCTCTTGGTTAATAAAAAAACAATTTTTTTTTTTTTATTTCGGATTTATTCCCCTAAGGAGGTAAAAAGGGGGTTGAAAGTTTGTGTGAAATTTCTACGCTTTTAAGTGTGACACGTGAAATTAAAGATTTACGCTTTTGGTTGATAAAAATAATTCATGTATTTATATATATTATTATGAATAGTTGGAAATTTGTTGGGCTTATATATTTGAAACTTGGCATAAATACTAACCTAAGTTAATAGTGAAGGTTTTATTTATTAGTTTTTCAAAACTACTCCTAAAAGACGATTTAGGGGATGTTAAAGATTTTTGAAGAATTTTACTCTACAGGGCTTCTTTTTATGATGTAGAGGAGCACTAAGAAGGGATTTTTGGTAATTCATCCTTTAAGGGGGTAAACTAAAAAGCCATTTGTATGATAAAAAAATACGGATCACGCGAACAAAATCTCGGACGAAGTGCTAGTTATTATAATGCCAAATTATAGATTTCTAGTAATAAGAATCTTTGAACTAAGCTGCGGACGGACGGACGGACAGATAGACATGGCGAAACTATAAGGGTTCCTTGTTGACTGCGGAACCCTAAAAAACGATAACTTTACTTGTAGTTAGTTTCGAAAAATTATGATCTATAACAGTAACACGTTTGATTATAGATTTTCGAAAGCTACTTAATTTCATATTATGACAGTACGAGTATCTTTAATTAAAGTCAAACGAGGAAATTGTATGTTATGCAATTTATTACGTCTATCCTTAGAGACGCCTCCGGCGGATGGCAGTGTCGATAACCGATGAGCCAGTGATCTGTAATGACAACCGTGCACAATCGGCTGCATGCTGAATAGTTGACTAAATTGCTCAATTTGAATTAGTTATTGGAATCAGACATTAACTATGGCCTGCAAACCAAATCTAGGTTATGGTCAATGAACAGAATATTCTAGGAGCAGATGATTCATATTCATGTTTGATTTACCAAAAATCTATTAATGTTATGTTATGTTACAACATCAAAATATACTAACATTTTTCTCGTAACTTCGTTCCTGTGCTGTGGGGAATCCCGTAGAAACCGTAATTTTTCTGGGATAAAATGTAGACTATCCCCCCCGATTTCGGATTTAAGCATTTGATCCAATTTTGATTTGATGAAATTTGACAAAAAAAAGTTAATTAAATAAATCAAAAATCCCGACTGCTTGAAAAGCGAACTCGGAGGATACATCTTCGCGAGCTGGCTGACCAAAACCAGACGTATCCTCCGACTGCACAGCATGATTTTCTCCTTGTTTACGT
Source organism: Anorthoa munda (assembly GCA_945859665.1). Lineage (NCBI taxonomy): Eukaryota > Metazoa > Arthropoda > Insecta > Lepidoptera > Noctuidae > Anorthoa > Anorthoa munda. The sequence goes on from OX243913.1 coordinate 3,257,554, forward strand.
CTTTTAAGTTCGCTTTTCCAGCAGTCAGGTTTTTTGATTTTTTTAATTAACTTTTTGTATTTATAACTTTTTAGTTATTTGTTTTTTCGAATCAGGTACATTTAAACATATAAGTGTTATATATATTTGAAATCACCTCTTAAAATCCTATTGATACCCCACACGATAGGTTCGGAAGAAAAAAAAAATTTGGGCCCCCACAATATGGCGCCCAAGAACCGCTATTTTCCTATTTGCCAATTTGTATGTAGCCAGTGACACTCGCGGGGTTAAGACGAATCGATTGACGTAAGAACTATCAAAATCGGCCCACGCGTTTGGTCTCTAGAACGCCACATAAGAACAAACATACATACATACATACATACATACATACTTACATACATACAAAGACTGATAAACACATTACCCTCCTTCGGCAGTCAGGTAAAAAGAGAGCAGTGGTGGCCCAGTGGTATCCGACCGCGACGTACAAGTTGTAGGTCGTGGGTTTGAACCCAGGCAGGCGCTTGACTTAGTAGCCGCCTCAACGAGCGAGAGAATCGCGGTGATATTATCGATCGCCACGTATAATATCGCCACGATTCTCTCGCTTGTGGAGACGGGCCATCGGAGAATGTATAGAAATACGTGGCACGGCTTATAATATTCTCTCGTTCGTGGAGGTGGTCCCTTTGTGTAAGTTATTTAATCACCACTACTCTCAAATACGGTAAAGGAAGACATCGTGAGGAAACCGGAATGTCCTAGAACTATAAATTCTAAGACGTGACATCCGCCAACGCGCACTGGGCCCGCGTGGTATATTACGGCCCATGCTCTCTCACAGAGAGGGGCCCTGTGTCCCAGCAGTGGGAACATTAATAGGCTGAGGATGATGATGATTTATCAAATTGTACTTTAACCTGTCAAAATTTAGCATTAAAATAGGTTTTGACATGTTCTTAACACCAAATTCTCAATTCAGATATCGGCCCTATGACTAGCGATAGTGTAACTTTCATATCACAGAAAGCATTTTCATAAGACAAATACACTTTACGAATTTATATAAGCAAAATTTAATCTCTTCTCTCTTTATTTTCTTTCTTTTTTTTTTCTTCTTCTTGTATTATTAGTTAAGAAATTAAGGTTAAGATTAAGACATACGATAGTGTTTATTAACTTTTAATTAGTTTTCAGAGAAAATTAATATTATAAATAAGGTTCATGTGATAACTATGTAACAAGTAATTAGTAAATTAGTACCAAGGGGCGCAAAGGGAAGACAAAATTAAATGTTATCATCAAAAGAATTTTCAAGCCCAAAAAGTATGGAGGTTGACAAGTGCTAGCAAAATGTCACCTTATCAAATCAATTCATTTATTTGCGAAATATGGGTAGTTTGCAGGGTGACATTTAAAAAAAAGTTCTTTAGACCATATCCTACCATGGCAGGTGCGCATAATTTTACAATAATATAATTATGCTTATGCTCTAGACAAAAGGCTTTTGATGTCAATGAAGGTTTTAGTCAAAACTTCAAAATATAAGGGATTGATCTCGTGAGTTTTATATATATTTTTTGTATATTTTTGCCATTTTTAGGGTTCCGTACCCAAAGGGTAAAAACGGGACCCTATTACCGAGACTCCGCGGTCCGTCTGTCTGTCTGTCACCAGGCTGTATCTCATGAACCGTGATAGCTAGACTGTTGAAATTTTCACAGTGATATAGTTCTGTTGCCGCTATAACAACAAATACTAAAAATAGAATAAAATAAATATTTAAGTGGGGCTCCCATACAACAAACGTGATTTTTTTGCCGTTTATTTTTGATTATGGTACGGAACCCTTCGTGCGCGAGTCCGACTCGCACTTAGCCGGTTTTTATATAATAATATATCTTTGTCATTTTTTCAATCGCTATCGCTACGCTTTCGATGATAGAATGTCAGTTGTCTAAGGCCTCTTGTCAATCCCATATACATTGCATGAATTGTGATATACGTTATCGCTGATAGACTGTCCGTTTGTAGGTCACGGGGCCTCTACTATGTGCTGGTGATCACCGGAGTGGTTTTAGTGAGGTAAAATCTCACACTCCTCTTTTCCCCAAAAGTCCTTTTGAAGGATTCGAATCGATAGCAAAAAAAAAGAGCCTAAGGGAGGTGACATTTATTCGACGTAGGAAATGAGATTGAAATTTGAAAGTGCTACAGAAATCGAGTAACTATTCATTATATTATTTACTCAAATATAGGTCACAACAACCTTTTAATATTGGTTCTTAAAGCAACTTAAAAAACCTTTCATACTTACATCATCATTATATATCACTCTTACGTCAGGTCCAAGCGCACCACTAGAACATTTATTACTAAGACGAGTCGCACAAACCTGGGACGTCATGCTCCTCTTAACAGAATGTTTATTTTATACGACAGAGTCTGCTCCATCGACAACAGTATTGATATTTTTTCTGATAGTCTGCCAAAATTAAAAAAATAAAATCATAAGAATCGATTTGTGATCAGCTGCCTCCCCCTACTAATTTACTTGTCTAATTAATTTATTTTTAATTTGAAATAATATGATACAATTTAATTTAATAATTTATTTCTAATTTTAATTAATATATGTTCGTATGTGTGTGTTTCAATTATGGAAATGATTTAATTTGATAATATGTGCTTTCATAATATTGGAATGGTAATTTTAATAATTTTTAATTTCATTAATAATTAATTAAGTTTTAATAATATAACTTGACATTTTGCTTTTTCTTTTACAATTATTTAGTTTTAATAACTGTTGAATTCTAATTTAATCAATGACATATATATATAGGTATAACTTTTGAATTTTATAATAATTTGTATATTTCTATTATTGTTTAATTCTCTCATTCTAATTTTATTTTAAAATGTACTTACCAATTTTTTTTTTTTTTTAAATTTTATGTTTGTTTTATATTCCTTTTAAAATGCATGCGACTTACGTTGTAAATGATGTGCATGCCTATAAGTGACTTGATTGCACAGAATCTTTTCTAGATGTTTCTTTGTAATGTTAATGTGTAATTGAGTCGTTGGTGTGCCTTGTTAATAAATAAATAAATAAATATCCTTTATTATAATTTTTTCTTATTTGTTACATTTTCAAAATGTAAAAATAGTAGCCTACCAGTATCGGGAACTGGGTTCATTCTACCGGTGGTCAGGGCTCCTGAGAGAAGAACCACCTAACGATACGCGCCGTGTCCAGGAGTACCGCTTACTGGATCAAGCAATTGATCCAGCTGCCCAACGAGAGCCTCCTCAGATATTCGTCGATGCTCTTGGCTATTATGCCATTGGCCGTCACGACTATCGGCACAATGATCGCTGTATATCCCACATGTCGACAACCTCGCGAGCCAGATCAAGATACTTACTTTTCTTATCTCTCTCAGCCTTCACGAGTTTCTCTCATCATTATTATTATTAAAATGGACTACTTAACAATTTACATTACACTCCGTAACAGGCTTCATGTCACCATAATCGAGGCTTTTACCATTCAGTAGGTCGAAAGCTCGCATGACTACTAATGCTAGGTGTTACCTACATCAATAGTAGTTTTTTGACCCGAGTCAATAAAGTATGTATTTTAAAATAATTACTGTTAAACTACTCCGTTTTAATGGCTTCGTTACATTTTTTCCCTAATGGCTTCAGTAATAAAGAGAAAGCTAAAAGTAAACCGTCTTACTTTAAAATGTGGAGTATTTCTTTTAAGTTTTTTAGAAATACTGCTTCGTTGGCCTAGTAACAAGAGCTACGAGAATGAGATCTTGGGCTCGATTCCCAGATCGAGAAACGTTTTATTTGGTTTTCCATCTCTGATTTGTCAATATCAGTCCGAAATCTGAATTTTTACCCGTTTGATGGAACAGGCACTGCGCATTACATTCGATTTAAATATGGCTATATGTGGGTGCACTTCAGATATCATCATCAGTATTTTAATGTTCCCACTGCTGGGACACAGGTCTCCTCTCTGTGAGAGGGAATGGGCCGTAATCCACCACGCGGGCAGTGCGGGTTGGTGGATGTCACATTTCTTAGAATTTTTGGTTCTTAGACATGCCGGTTTCCTCACGATGTTTTCCTTCACCGTTTTTGAGAGCAGTGGTGATGAAATAATTTACACAAAGTAAAGAACTCACGACCTACAACTTCAGATATACCTCTACCTAACTCTTCTGGAATACTGGAGTGTATGTGTTCTGCCATGAGCACTTAACAGCAATGGCACTGAGTGAGAAATAAAACGTTAATTAAGCAGCAGAAAAACTTTAAGAAGAATATACTAAAGTGTATGAATAAAATGAAGAATTCAGGAATTAAAGTGTCTCTCACAGCATTTTTCAAAACTTACCTGAATTAAAAAACAGTAGTAAAATACATATTAACTTTGTATATTTTGGAAGGTATTATGACTTGCAAAGTTGCAACCTGCAACAATCTTGCAAGGGTTTTCATGTTTTTGAAACGCTAGATAATTTATATTCTTTAGTTATTGTCAAAAAAAAAGGATAATTGTTCTAGAGATACGCGCACCAGAACTCGGAAGATACAGCATTGAAAGGCTTCCTATAAGGTAGATCTATGACTTGGTGAGGGTAGTGGGAGTCTGCTGGATTGAAGTTAGAATCATAAAGGAACTCCATATAAAAGTATCGATATTTACGAAGATAGCAAGCTTGGAATGTCAAGATGAGAGAGGTTGCTGATTAGTTACTGTGTATCAGAGTTCCTATGTATGTGGTGTGTAAGGGAAAAGTTTTATGAATAAAAGCACAGAAAGACAAGACTAGGTATTTATTTCGATTAGGCTTGTCAATTAATTCATATTGAGGCTCAGAGAGCTTACCGCCCGTCGCTAAACTAGTTCTCGTGAAGAAGAAGGGCAAGAAACTCCACGGAAGCAACTATGATTGCAAAAGTATTCATAGACATCTTTTACAATCATATAAATATGGTTTTTCACAATAAAGATCTAATTCTATTATGGCCATTATTATGATGAATCTTGTAACATTTCACAATGTAATATAATCAAAACAACAAGGATAAGTCAAAGAACATATATGAATAAAGGCCACAACATGAAAATAGAGTTTCAACACAACCATTAGCAATAATCAAGTTATAATATCAAATAACTTACGTGAAGCTTGTGTAGTTCACCACAAAAGTGCCTTAACCTAAGAATTACTCTCTATTTATAGTAACGAGTCGACTTGTCTCAATACGTCAAATGTCCCCACCATTTTCTACTTTGCTATAAATAATCTCACAATTAAGTCAATAATCAATTCTTAGTAATGAAACCTTTTTAAAACGTATCAAGACATTATTGAATTTAATATCGCCTATTTAGTCATTCTGAATCAGTACTCGAAAGAATACTAACCGACAGTCTTGTATTAATTGTCTCAAAAGACTTATAATACTAAAATAGCAATATAGAATCAAGGATACATCAAAATGATCATTACAAATTACGTAATATTATATACGAATATCATCACTATGGCTAATATGTAAGTTTAGAGTTATTTCCTGTAAACACAACAATATTTACTTAGGTGGGTACTCTAACAATTGTAGGTATTTGACAACACAATAATAATTTAGGTAGGTATATACTTCAACATTTGTCGGTAGATGCTTAATAAATATGACAGTTTGTATTTTGTAGCAAACCATTGTGCTTATAAAGTGAAAATTCATGGTTTAATGACGTCACACGTACTGCCAATACTAACACAGAACCGTTCAATGTGGTGACGCTTTGGGGAGGCCTATGTTCACCAGTCTTTCGGAAGTCTTTCAGATAAAATGTTGATGAACGTGCTTCTTCTAAATGAGCAAGTGAACATACTCCTATGTGGTCATTTATAAACCCTAAGGCCGATGATACACCACCATCGATCACATGGGCGTCAGGTTCTACGCAATAAGGATACATTGATGGACAAACACGATACACGATTAATTAAAATATCTGTTCAGCATCGATAAAATTATTTTTCCTAAATATATTGTTAAGATCGTGAGAAAGCTTCATATTAGCAAATTGGCGTCGAGTATAAACCTATGTAGCATGTCTTTTTTAAATATCGCTCGAGTAATTGCTAAATCAATCTCTGACATTTGACGTTTGCTCTCATCTTGTGAACCGTGAAGCGTAAGGATTCTCGGTGTACGGATATTACATACGGTACGAGTATAAAGGATCGTAGGCATTTTTGTAAATATTATCCCCATTATTTTTGATCCGCTCAGTTTATCGTAGATCACTGCTGGATATTATGTAAGTATAAAAGCAGTATTGTCTAGTATATTAGTAACAAATAAACTTTGAGATTCTTCGTAATTGGGCGTCGCTATTTATAGTTTTAATTATTTATTTTGTTAAATTTTAAGGTGTTAAATTGCTAAATCAATCTCTGACATTTGACGTTTGCTCTCGTCTTGTGAACCGTGAAGCGTAAGGATTCTCGGTGTACGGATATTACATACGGTACGAGTATAAAGGATCGTAGGCATTTTTGTAAATTTTATCCCCATTATTTTTGATCCACTCAGTTTATCGTAGATCACTGCTGGATATTATGTCAGTATAAAATGCAGTATTGTCTAGTATATTAGTAACAAATAAACTTTGAGATTCTTCGTACTGGGCGTCGCTATTTAAAGTAATTAAAATTTGTCGGCTTTAAAATTGCAAGATTTTCGTGATATGTCTCAATGTTTTACAATTATAAATACCCGATAATGATATACTTCAACCATCAGTTTGCGGTTTTATTTTCAATACAAAGAGGCCACTAACCCAGCAAGTTTTTACATTATTTTATAAATAACCGATCATGATATTCTCCAACTGTTCTTTTGCGGTTTTATTTTCAAACCAAGGAGGCCACAAAGCTCACAAGTTACTGCAGGAGTACGCCGCTTAGGTGAAGATTATTGCGAGTTTTAAACCTGAATTAGCCGCATTATGTTTCTCCATAACGTCCGCTAAACACGAGGCAACCATATACCAACCAGCACGCAACGACATCCACTACTTTTTTTTTGCATATTATTTAAGCTTCTTCGTGAAATAGGAAGCCACTGTCGTGGATTAAAATTGCTACATGCGTTTGGTAGGACCAAATTCATGTTGCATATCTATATCTATACTAAAATTATAAAGAGGAAAGATTTGTATTTTTGTATGTAACGATTAACTTAAAAACTACAGGATCAATTTCAAACATTCTTATTTTTTTCCCTGTATTCCCAAGTAAACGGGAACAACGCGGGTGAAACCGCGAGGCGTCCGATAGTAGTAATTTTATTATTACACATGGCTAATACACGGGCTGCTCGTTACCGAAATAGAAACCGCCCTAGCTAGATTTTCTATCAGAGATTTGTGAGGGGTATGTGAGTTTAAATGTTTGGAATCGCACCTACAATACAGGAGAAATTCCGATTTATGCTGTTCTAATACCAACAACTAATACCACTTTTAGAGGTTGCTGATCGTGTGAGGTTTCTTGTGCAATGAAAGACGAAAGAGTACAGGAATCAATTGACGTTTATTTTCATAAATCATAGCTTATATATTAGATTAGGGTAGCATACGAATAGTGGTGGTACCGAGGAGCTATACGACCAATGGTTGCGATCCAGGTTGGATACCGGCAGAGGATGACGTAGCAAACGTGCGCGGTGCGACACGTAAATACAGGCGGCTCGGCCTCCAAGCTTCAGTGCCCGATGGTCATCGACGCAGGGTTGTTGTCGCTACTCGATACGGCTCGCCAGCGCGGGCGCGCAGGCGCAGGCCGGTGTCGCAGACGGCGCGGGCGCGCTGAGTCGAGTGACTCAGTACACGGTTCCCAACTTAGGGATTTTGTCCCTAAATTTAGGGACTAGAAGTGTTAAAAGGGAAATTTTTAGGGACTGGAATTTTTTGGGGCTTTTTTTGGGGATTTCAAACAAAACTTGCAAAATTCGAAAACAGTGTGTGTTTTCAGTTTTGTGCGTAGAAAGGAACGCACGATATGCAATCGTATCCCTTTATCTAAGTTTTATCCCTTAAGGGCTTATTACACTACACGGTATTCAGGGCCCTGAATTCCGGTTCACTAAATCATTCTGAAGCAATAAGGTCGATAATATGAGAACCCTAACTCCCTAACAGCTGTTATTACACTACCCTAAATTAGAGTTTAGGGTCCTGAATACCGTGTAGTGTAATAAGCTCTTTAAATTGGTACAGAGTATCATGATTGTACGATTTTCCTTAAATCGGGATTATAGATCGTGAGTAAAACTTGATCATACTGTGGACATGATCAAGAACTTCAACGTACGTATGTATGACTTCAAAAATTAGACGTCTAACTAAAACGAGGAACAGGATGATGATGCGGTTCTGGAAATAATTAACAACTTTTGTTGCATTGTATTTATTCTATAAAATATGTTAAAAACTTAATATATAACGTTTTATTTTGTGAGCTTCAATGATTTAGGTACTAAATGAAATAATTTAAGTATTAGGTAAGTATGTAGGTATATATAAATTCTATTTAGGGAATTTTAGGGATATTCCGGAAAAAATTGGGGAAATATTTTGGTTAAGGTTGGTAACACTGACTCAGTACGCTGTGCGCTGTGCTGCCGGCCGGACGTGTGATGTGCTTGTATGCTTATTATGTAATGTGTAGGACACTACACACTGATATTTGTTTCAATCATATTTATTTTCTATTCCTAACGAATACCGCTCTTTAAATAATTAAATTTAATGTGTGAACGAATAGTAACAACTTGAATTTGGTACAGTCAGCTCAGTCAAACCTAATCAAAAATGTTTCTGTATGGACGTCGGTAGTTATCGAATTTAATTTACACCAATAGTTGTTGGTGTTTTATATTCATGAATATTAGCACATTCAATAGATATAAATAAAAAACACACAGATCTCGTCACGACCACAGGCTAGGCGAAAAATTAATAATATGGTAAAAAAAAGAATAGGTAAATAGGTGATGATTGACTGATTTGATAATACAAAAAGTTGATTTTCTATGATATTTTACAATTGTTAGATTAAAAGTGATTTGAAAAATTTACTTGACGTAGTTATTATAAGATTGCCTGTAGACGTAAATGATTACGTATCTTTGATTTAAGTAAAGCAGCTAATCAGATAAATTTTAATATAAATTAAGAATTAATTTTCTGAGATATTTTGTAATTTTTAGATTGTGATTAATTGTTTTTGTTTTGTTTTTTTTTGCAAAAAAACATATTAAACAGGTCACGGACGAACTAAAAATATAATAAGGTTGATTATTAGTCACAATCTATAATTGGACTAGACGTTTGTACGCCGATTTTTTTTTTGGATTTAACTGATTCTTTTTTCAATTAAATGCCTTATAATAACATGCAAAGTATTTTTACTGACTGTACTGTACCTTACATCTTTGAACTTGTTTCAGTATTCGTTTAAACATTAGTATTCGTTTGGAATAGAAAATAAATATAAGTTAAAACAAATACCAGTGGTATTACTTGTTGGTATTATAACGGCATAAATCGAAATTCCAAGAGAGGTGCATCATTTATTTTTATAGAATAGTAAAGCGGTGCGAGGATGTGTAGCAACGCCGTGAAAATGTGTGATTGTTTCCACCAAAGCTGTCGTCGCCTCCGCTCACCACATCACTCACCACCCGCTCACGGCTGAAAAGAGTCCGCTATGCATCTTCAAACCACTCAGCTATACACCGTTTTACAGTCTCGTCGAGATGAACTCTCGGCACAGCTTTAGTAGTGTAGTGGCATCTATGCCACCAAATACGAACTAATTAACGATTTCGTTTATTCATTTTACTTCTTATTACATTACATTTTTAAATATTTCTTAAAAGCATTAATAAAAATACATTTAAAAATATAAAAAATAGAGGCCCACTGTATCGGTAACAGGGTCCAAGTTACCGGCGGTCAGGGCTCCAGAGAGAGGAACCTCCCATCAATGCGAGCCGTGTCCAGCAGTACTGCTTTATGGATCAGGCCCTTGACCCAGCCGCCTAACGAGAGCCTCCTAAGATGTTGGTCGAGGCTCGTGGCTATTAAGCCATTGGCTGACACAACTATCGGTACAATGATCGCTGTGTCCACATCCCACATGTCGACAACCTCGCGAGCCAAGTCAAGATACTTGATTTGCTTATCTTTCTCGGCTTTCACGAGGTTCCCGTCATGCGGGACGGTAATCTCAACAATCATTGCACGCCTCTCTATTCGGTCCACCACCACTATATCAGGCTTATTAGCGATAATAGTCCTGTCAGTGATGATGGACCGATCCCAGTACAATGTGATATTGCCGTACGGCACCTCCGATGGCACAAGAGTGTATTTCAGAGCAAGTTGCTGATGGATAATCCTGGCTACGAGGTTGTGCCTATGTAAGTACTCTTCGTTAGCTAGACGAGAACAACCAGAGATAATGTGGTGGTTCGATTCACCCGGGCGGTGACATGCCCGACAGATGTCAACCGTGCCATCCTTCTCAATAAATCTCCGGTAACGATTTTATTATTATTAATAGCTAGCTTCTGCCAGCGGCTTAGCCCGCGTGAAAGTCGAAAATTATCCCAAAGGAACATATTCCCGGGATGAAAAGTAGCCTATTCCAGACTATAATCTATCTCAGTGCCAAATTTCCTCCAGATCCGTTCAGCTGTTCTGGCATGATTGAATAACATATAATCTATCTCTGTGCCAAATTTCATCCAGATCCGTCCAGCCGTTTGAGCGTGAAGAAGTTACAAACATACAAACACACTCACAAAATTTGGCTTTATAATATTAGTGTGAAGTGTGATAAGTAAGATGACCGTCACACAAAATCCTGCATTACGCAAGCAGTTTTCAGCGCGATTTAAATACACACAACAGTCCGACAATACTGTTGGGCAGATGCTCGGACCAGACACAAAAACCGTCTGGTCAGAGAATCCTCCCTTTTCAATGCAGGTTGAGGAACTTTACTCCATATCATATGCCGCATACTTTCATAGTAGCAACAATCGCACATTTTCACAGCGCTGCTACACATCCTCGCACCGCTTAGCTACCTCGCACATCTCGACAGAAAACCACTTTTAACGAAGAAGATTGTAAGTAAATACTCACCGTGACGAGAAAATTATATTATTTTCATCAATGAACAAGGAAACGTGTTTATCTAATACGTTTTTAATTAAATGAGCGTCACCTACTTTAGGGGTAACTCGTAGAAAATGAGAAATTCTCGGCATATCTGTCTTTATTCTTTTTTATATTAATTTGTTGGGTGTGAGACATGCTTAAATAATATTTTCTGAAAGGTAAATGTAGGTACCTTTACCTTTGATAAAATAGGTAGCGAGAATATTTAAAATGTCCTGTTTAAAATTAAAGATAATGTTTTTTATCTATACTAATCTATACTTATTACATATAATATAATATAATATTATAAAGAGGAAAGATTTTTTTGTTTGTTTGTACCGAATGGGCTCCGAAACTACTGGACCGATTTAAAAAATTCTTTCACCAATAGAAAGCTACATTATTCCTGAGTGCCATAGGCTATTTTTAATCCCGAAAACGGGTCCTGTGGGGTGGCCCACGGGAGCGAAGCCGCGTGGAACAGCTATTTTTTCATAAATTTGTAGAAAAATAACAAAGTACCGGCCAATTTTACAAAAAAATTGTTCTTTCCTTTTTTGAAAAAGCAAAATATTTTTTTTTGTAAAACTGGCCGGTACTTTGTGATTTCAAAAAGTTTAACAATTATCCGGCTTTTACCTTATGGACGAAGAAGACATGGTGCGCTGCAAGAGAATGATGATGGCAGGTTTTTTTTTTATTCGCCTGCATTCCCCGCAGCGCTAAGCAGATGAGCACAGAATAGTACACCCACATTTTGACGCAGTTACGTTTAAGTCTAGGGGGCAATCCTATTGCCATCAACCCAAAAATCCCAGATCGAAAACCCCAATACACTTTTGCCAATGCATCAAATCTAAAAGCAGTAGATCTCGCGATCTCGCAGTACAAACCCATAATGAAATTCAGTTTCAAATCTAATAAGCATCTGTGATCGATAATGCTATTAGTAGTTGAGTAGGCTGCCATACGACGCAATGTGATGGAGTACTCAATAATAATGCATGTACGGCTTAATTATTATAAATGGAAAATGGGCAGGTTGAGATTACTTTATTAGCAATATAATGCAATTGTGTCGTAGTGAGACCATTAGGAGCTGGTTATTTTACTGCCCATAGATGCTTTTAGTGGAGATTTAAGAGGTTATACCGATCCTATTAACATTCTTTCACTGATACACACATGCTACTTTTTATCCTGGAAAATACACGGATACCTGCTGTGTTGTAGGCCACGGGAGCGAAGTTGCGGGAAAAAACTAGTACAAAAATATTAGTGGCTATTTCCACGCTATCCAATCCAAACACTCATCGTTTGTGACATGAACGTCAAACTGGCCCTGTGATCAAAAACCGACTGACCCAGCAAAGTCGACAAGTGACGCGTGTAATGAATCGTGTTCGCCGAAATCAGTTTCGTGTTTCGACTTAGGCCGGCGCAGACTAAAGGTCGTAGCCAACTTATACGACACCGCTCTCACCCGGCAATATAATGTTCATTGAAATGTTAGCTTCAGGGCGTCCTCCGTAGACATAGTTTACATTGTCAGCATAAATAAGCAGATAGCCACCGCCACCCCGCCGCCATCGTACCACTCGACAGCTGACGTCTCGCTTACCGCATGCTTACCACGCCCTTCAATCGGACGCCCGCGCGTTTTATGGACGCAGACTGCTCGCTTGAAACACTTTGCTAGTTTGTCGAAAAAGGAATGCGAAAGCGGTCGGCGCGTGGACAGGTATGTAGTTGACTGCTTGCTGTAAACGCGTGGACTGCTGGTTGCCTGCTAGCTGTCGGCGCATGGACAGCCAGCAGTCATCTCCGTTTGAGACGGTGTTGGAGTGGGGTCGTGTTTGTGAGCTACGACCTTTAAGTCATAAGTCATTTGTTTAACATAGGTACAATAATAATAGTATATACAGGTGATAAAGAGTGCGCTATGTTATGCCAGAGGGCGTACAAATGTTTGCAAGTAAATAAAAAATCAAGCCAGCTAAATCTCAATAATAAAATAAAATAAGCCTGGACAATAAAACTACAATTATAAAGAACTGCATAACATAAATGAATAGAAATCAATGTCAATGTAAATATCAATAGAAATAAATGTCAATGGAAAGAAAAACAAATAATAATAGGAACAATAATATAAAAAAACAAAGTGTCAAAACAGTACATGTCAAGACTGAAAAATATATATAAAAATAAGGTAATAGGTAAAAATTACAAAGGTCAATATCCAATATTAATGGTAATATACAATTCTAATGTCAATATACAATACTGATATCAATATACAATACTTATGCCAATATACAAATTTTTTTATAAGCACAGACAGCAAATTTACTTGATTTTGAGATATTTGATTGACATCAAATATCTCAAAATCAAGTAATTCGAAGTCAAAGTCCCTGAGAATTAATTTAACTGTTTTGGATCCCGCAACGAAATTAATATGAAAATGATAAAGGAGGAGTAGGAAAAAATAGTATACGAGTATTATGCAACTAGTGAATAAAGGACGGATTTAAAGTGAGGGCGATAGATGAATCACGAGCAAGTGAACGATTCTAAAAACTGAATCACGACCGTAGGGAGTAAATAATGATGAATCACGAGCATAGCGAGTGATTCAAGTGTTAGAATCATGAGCAACGCGAGAGATTCATGGCCCTCGACATAAATCCATTTTATTCAAGAATTGCATACTATATTTTATTTAGTATATTTATTAATTTTTTTATTTGTCTACGAGAAAGATAATGTTCTCGATATCTTTCATATAAGTGAAAACACAAGGAATATTAAGAAATAAATGGCTTATTACCTTCAAAATTTACAAAAAATGTGAAACCCTTACCCCTGAGCTAGGTAACAGCACCCGTGTTTCAGAGGCCAGTGACTACCTCCGTTACGTTACATAATTATAATTAATTAAACACCAATGCAATCATTATTAAAATCCTAAATATAAACAAACTCAAAATTAAATCGACGAAGGAGTTTGAAAGTCGAATATTCTTCGCACAAGAAGTTTGTATCGACTATTTTATGCGCAAAGAGGTTGTATAGGCATTGAGATGGAGGCCGAATATGTACTAGTCTGTTCTAAATTCAAACACCAAAACAGTGATTTGCTTTTTATTCGATTTTTTCAGTGAATAAAATAAGCTTTTTAGAAGGGGAATGGTATAAACATAATTTCCACTTCCCTCCATATCCATCAGGAGGCGGTTGGTCAGACGTGTAGCGTCATCTCTAGTGAAAAAATCGTCCACCATTTGAAAGGTAAATTATTCCAGATAGTTAAAGACTACATTATTGTGACCCAGGCAAAGCCAGGCCACTATTGCGTCATAACAAATCCTTTACCTTACAACATAAAAGTGAACAAGGAAATAAGCAAGGCTGACTTAACATATAAATCTAAAACGACAATTTAGCTCGTGATCTATCACATAATGGCTTGCATATACGCCACGTATCTGACATATGGTATAATAGTGCCTATGGTGTGGTCGTAGCTCGTGAAACCAAGCGTCATATACCGCTATCCGGCAGTTGAATGCGTCACCATCATTATTGGCAGCGTTTTCTACACTATGCTGATCATAGGCTTTTTGTGCCCTATTACCCAGATCTGTGCGTGCATTACTTATCCTGCAGCCTCATTGCGTAAGTGAATTCTGCAAGGCAAAGACCCCATCCCGACCCCATGCGAGATGAAAAATGCAATGTCTATTTCCGTCTATATGATTGGTCGATTGATGGGGACAAACCTTTTGCCTTGCTAAATTCAATTACGCAATTAGGCCGCCGGTCTTTCCCGCTAGTTTTATATATATTTTTGACTAGCTTCTACCAGCAGCTCCGCCCGCGTGAAAATCGAAAATTATCCCGAGAGAACATATTCCTGGGATAAAAAGTATCCTATGTGCTATTCCAGACAATTTCGTCCAGATCCGACCAGCAGTTTGAGCGTCAAGAAGTAACAAACATACACACTCACAGACTTTTGCCTTTATAAGATTAGTGTGATGAAGCAAGAAACAGTTCGTGACAGAGAACTAGTCAACGTCGTCTGCCCCGGGGAACATTGTATTAAATATTTTTTTACTTATAATAAAATGATCTCTAAGAAACGATGATTTTGCCGCTCTTGTAGGAAACAATAAATATGCGTACCGTTACTCTACAAAAAATACTGAACACTGACACTAACACATAAATCTAAAACGACAATTTAGTTCATAATCTATCACACAATGGCTTCCATATACGCCACGTACGTGACATATGATATAACAGTGTCAGCTCGTAGCTCGTAGAACTAAGCGTCATATACCGCTTGCGAGGCTTAGGAGGCTTAACTCGAAGACGCTTTTCTATAATGATTAAAGTGTAACGTCTATAAGAATATAATTCTTCAGGGTGTATGTAGGTTTTAATATTAATTTGGGTTTTCAGAAAAGTGGTCGGCGAAATGATTGGTTATAGTCTGAGTTCACGAAAAAAGTTAAATATGTAATAGCTTAATTAGATACGTAGCAACTTTTGTTTTTCTGTGAGTTACTTTTGTAGTAAAAGTTTAGTTCATTTAGGCTATTTCTTGTCATTTCTCTAAATACTTTACAGTATATATTACCCGATCGTCAATTATTTACTTTCAGTGAACTACGTAACTCCCACCGCGTTAGAACATATGTGAAACGCAGTTAGGACTTCCAAGAATATTTAAATGTAACCCTCGATGTGCACGAGCTATCCAAATTGCCATACTTTGAACGAACTTGGGCTTCAAAGAGCCTTCTGGCTCATTCATAAATAAGATGTAATCTTGTATATTTAAATAGCAATTTAAACATTGTGCAATTACTTCTAATGGCGGTTTTGTAAAACCTAATGTTTTCTTGTTGATACGCTCGTGTTTTACCACTATTTCCTGCCTGATGGCACAAAGAGTATAAGGGGCGGCACGTCGTACACTGACAGACCCCTACGAATGAAGAGCCATTTTGCACACATTGAAATACGATTTTACAGGGATTCTCGGGCAATATTGGAAAGAGCTCAGTCGCGGTCGACGAAAATATTTTTCAGTTGATCATTCTGTGCAAATAATAATATTCTAATCTACAATTCTTTTATTTTTAGAAACACAAGAGAGATATTTCTTTTTTCAAATAAAATAGTAACGACTATTTGAGTAGTACTAAACTGAATTAAATATGCAACACATTTCCATAAAACTAGTATCTACAACAAAAGGAGATTAAATCATAATTTTTAACTACTACGGTACGTCCTATGACTAGTCAAATAACCCATCCCTAACTGTTCTCGGCGCAAAGTAATTTATATTTTGAGGTATAAACGGCCCCACTCATAATTTACAGGGAAACCTAAACGAAAAGCCTACGGAATTCTCGGCACGCCGGCTTCGAATTGAACTTAACTCCTGTTGTTCCATTTAGCTTATTGGTTGTATTGTCGGCAATGGGTAGATTAATCTAGACACACGTCAGCGAGCGAACTACATTCCTAGGATATGTACAGTAAGGAAGCCTGAAATTACATAAAGATGCTTACGGGCATAAAATTTTTGAAGATGACAAATTCTAAGAAAATAATAAATGACTATCCCTCTTACTAATAAACGCGGAATAAAGTTATACCAAGTATAAACCTATGAAAATGTATGGTTATACCTTTGTTATACCTGGTATAACTTTATTCCGCGTTTATTTGTAAGAGGGTATAAGTCCATAGTCGAAATTGTACATTGTATCTATGAAACTTGTCACCCTTGTAGAACTCAATTCTTCTTCGTCGAACTTGGCGCCTTTTTCAAATTTATGTTTTTGTGGAGCTTTGTGCCTTTTCACATTTTTAGGGTTCCGTACCCAAAGGGTAAAAACGGGACCCTATTACTAAGACTTCGCGATCCGTCTGTATGTCTGTCTGTCTGTCTGTCTGTCTGTCCGTCTGTCTCCAGACTGTATCTCATGAACCGTGATAGCTAGACAGTTGAAATTTTCACAGATGATGTATTTCTGTTGCCGCTATAACAACAAATACTAAAAACAGTATAAAATAAATATCAAAGGGAGCCCCCCTTACAACAAACGTGATATTTTTGACGTTTTTTGCTCGATATTAATAACGGCAACAGGTAGACGCTTGAAATATTCACAGAATGTTTAGTTGTATATTTACTTCAAAAAATAATAATTAATAAATTAAAATAAAATAAATTAAGGGGTCTCCCATACAACAAACGTGATTTTTATGCAGTGTTTTGCGATAATGGTACGGAACCCTTCGTGTGCGAGTCTGACTCGCACTTGGCCGGTTTTTTTATTTTACCAGTTTTTGACACAGAATTTTAGCTAATAAGATGTTTAAATTAAAATTTCTTATTTTAAGGAATTTGAGGCAGCTAATAAGTAAAAAATAAACAGAAAACTCTAAATTCATGCCGTAAATGTACGAAAAAAAATGACTGACAGCCGATATCATTATTAATCTGTGGACAATATTTTCATTAGTGCGTTACATTTTTAGGGTTCCGTACCCAAAGGGTAAAAACGGGACCCTATTACTGAGACTTCGCTGTCCGTCTGTCTGTCTGTCTGTCTGTCTGTCACCAGGCTGTATCTCATGAACCGTGATAGTTAGACAGTTGAAATTTTCACAGATGATGTATTCCTGTTGCCGCTATAACAACAAATACTAAAAACAGTATAAAATTAATATTTAAGGGGGGCTCCCATACAACAAACGTGATATTTTTGCCGTTTTTTGCTCGATATTAATAATGGCAACAGGTAGACGCTTGAAATATTCACAGAATGTTTAGTTGTATATTTACTGTAAAAAATAATAATTAATAAATTAAAATAAAATAAATTAAGGGGGGCTCCCATACAACAAACGTGATTTTTATGCAGTTTTTTGCGATAATGGTACGGAACCCTTCGTG
The DNA here is from genome assembly GCA_945859665.1 of Anorthoa munda. Classification (NCBI taxonomy): domain Eukaryota; kingdom Metazoa; phylum Arthropoda; class Insecta; order Lepidoptera; family Noctuidae; genus Anorthoa; species Anorthoa munda. Next base: position 3,275,802 of record OX243913.1, read on the forward strand.
TGCGAGTCCGACTCGCACTTGGCCGGTTTTTATGTCATTGTGTGGTGGGATCATCATTACACCATTGATACGTCTTGGTACTAATATCTCTCTCTAATCTTCGTCGCATGTGGCGTCGTGACTTTTATATGATATTTGCTTTCATTTTCTGAATCCTACTACAGACACAATAGAAAATTAATACAGGGTGGCGCAAAAGTTATCACCCGATGTTCTTTGGCTGTAATTTTTTTTACGCGTATTTTCTCTCATCAATCATCATTATCAATCACATATTCACAGAGCTTGCTCATGATGATTTTCGATGAAAAGTTGTCTTCCTCGTGGTCGTGATTTAGAATGGCTTCACGTAGCAAAAGTTACACGCGCTTGGAGGTTACCAGCTATATTTTGTATCTGTATAATAAATGTCGAAGCAGAATTGTCGAAGAAAATAAATTGGAGCATCTTCCGATAGAATGATGAGTTTTGCGCACTTCTGTACCGTCTAGATATGGGTATTCCAATTAGTTTACGCTACGAAGTTGTCATCAGGCAGTTTTAATTATGCACTTCTTTGTATACTACATTGGTGGTTTTTCTATCTGGTGCCAAAATTACCAGGATGCTAGTACTGACTCTGGAACAGGCAACGAAGAAATTGCCCGTGTGAGTTGCAATCTTTCCATAATCTGTGCCTGCCACTCTTAATGACTGACCCTGAGTTATATTTATGGTCATTGCAAAGCAGACCTTAAGGGGGAATTGTGATCTTTTAAACTCAAAGACATAGTCAGAGGCCATCAGTGGTATTCCAGGTATGAAAACTGATTCCCTCGAGCACATCCAGTAGGTAATCATTCTTACAAACTTCAACACGCCTTATTACTTCTTTAAGGGATGAAATTAAAAATAAATCCTTAAAAACGTTTTTCTTTGATTGTATCGAAGAGCACAAAAACTAATTATCAAGTAATTTTGATGATAAACTATTTATTTTACTATCAAACTGTAACACCCCGAAATTAAAGAAATAATAAAGAAATTGTTTATTGATCAAACAATGTACAGTGGTGAGAAGAAAACTTAAACTAAAAAGTTACAAGTAAGTTATACAAGGTTATGAAAGTACAGTGGTATATAAAGTATATGGTTGAACATGTTGTAAGTGAAAACATGGTACTTACATCTGTTGAAAAATTACGTTACCCTGTCTCTTAAACTATATAGGTATACACAATTAATTTTCAGATAATGGTAATAATAATAAATTGAGACAAATTTATAATGAACTTAATTTTTAGTGAGTGTGTGTGTGCATGTATGTACATGTGTGTGTTTGCATGTAGGTACTTATGTGTGTGTGGTGCATGTATGTGCGTGTGCTAGGTTATGTAGATTGATATTGATTCTGTGTGATCATAGTCTTGTTGAAGTAGCCACTCTGTAAGTTTCTGTATAATTCCATAATATGAAATTCCATCCCAACCAACGGCACTGTCAATATTTAATTGAAGCATAAGTGACTCTACTTCGGCTTCGTCTACATCTAGCAGAGCCAATGAATTAATAGTTGGGTTGGAGATATTACAAATGGATTAACGCTGTTCTGGGAGCAGGAGGGATTGTGCACCAGATTCGATATTTGCCGCCTGGTTTTTGCCAATATTAGCAAAGAAATGGCATACCTTGTTAACGGAATAATGAGGATTGTCGCATAAGCTTAGCAGCTCTTCAAGCATAGTTCGAGTATTTGATGTGTGTGTCATATTCTTAATGGTTTTCCATAACTCTCTGGCATTATTTCCCGTTCTCTCTAGTTTACTATTTTCAAAGGATATTTTTAACTTTCGAAGTATGGAATTACAAAAGTTTTCAAAATGACAGAGTTTCGTACAAACTTTCATCCCTTATCTAACTCCCTAAGGGGCTGAATTTCGAAAAATTCTTCATTATCCCTTGTCTACATTATAAGGTGAACCTCTGAAGAAAAAAAAGAAAGGTCCGGATTTGGGCTGGGCGTTGATGAGTCAGGTAGGATTTTTATTTTTATTTATATACTAGCTGACCCGGCAAACTTTGTTATGCCATAAAAACACCAAACATTCATCATACCCTACCTACCCTACCCTATCTTCCCTATCCTACTTACCCTATCTACCCTAATCTACCTACCCTACCCTACCTACCCTATCCTACCTACCCTACCCTACCTACCCTACCTACCCTACCCTACCTACCCAACCCTACCTACCCTACCCTACCTACCCTACCCTACCTACCCTACCTACCCTACCTACCCTACCTACCCTACCTACCCTACCTACCCTACCTACCCTACCTACCCTACCTACCCTACCTACCCTACCCTACCTCTACCTACCCTACCTACCCAACCTAACGTTCCGTAGTCAACAAGGAAACCTTATAGCATCGCCATGTCCGTCTGTCCGTCCGTCCATCCGTCAATCCACAGTATTGCTCAGAGACTCTTATTACTAGAAAGCTATAATTTGGCATGAATTTGCATATTAATCACGCCGACAAAATGGTATAATAAAACCATGTTTTTAAATGTAATTACCTCCTTTACACGTAAAATGGGGATGTTTTTTTTCTCTCGTCTATCCCCATGGTGTAGGTATCGTTGGATAGGCAATTCAAAATATTACGGGTATGTGAAAACCATTTTTCGATTCAGGGATTCGTTTGCGTAAAATTAAGCTTCAAATGGCAAATTTTTGTTAGAGACAAGTGTCCCAAGGGACCGCTGGGGCTGCCAGCTAAATGGTTGCTTTTGAATATGTGAACAAATTCACGGCAGAAGTATGTATAATGAAATTAAAAGGAAAACTATCACAGCTAAGTAGGCATTACAAGTTTACGAGAAATAGTTGACCAACTTATAAAATGTACTTGGAAAAGTCAAAATTTCGTATTTTCATACATTTTTCGAATGCATAGTTAATTTTGTCCCTTTGTTCGAGCATATCCGGTGCTTTCATTTTTTATGAACGTTAGTAATGTTTCCTATTTATTTTGGTGAATGTACGGTGAATGTTTTGGTGTGTGTTGTGTGTGTGTATGTTGGTGTTTGGTGTGTGTGTATACGGAACCCTCTGTGTGCGAGTCAGACTCGCACTTGGCCGGTATTTTTTTTAATTTAGTTGCAATATAGTAGCAACCCTAGTGACTCCGGCAAGTTAAGGTAAAAAATTTCGAGGGCGGCCCGGAGGAGTGGTCCTTCTGTATACTTTCTATTTTGTGCTGATGGTTAGTGAAGATGTAATTTTCAATGGAGTACGCTTGCCTAGAAGTATCCTATAAAGTAGTATACATAAGACTCCCAGGTCATAGTCGTCAGAAAACACAGGATTCAGCAGAAAATTTCATTAGCTGAGGTACAAAATTGTATTCAAGGTGACTTTGAAAATATATGCAAATGGGCAAATGATAATGGAATTGTATTAAATCTCTCAAAAACTAAATGTAAATACACTCGCCATATAATCGAAATGCTAAATCTGTAAATAATGAATATCTCACAGTGATAGGACATACATATGAATGTTTCCATAGACACAAATGTAACTGTAACTGTGCAAAATTGGATTACGTAGATAAAATTAAATATTTAGGTCTAACAATAGATAAGAACTTTAACTCCAATTAAAGTTCCACCATGTAAATAACATTTGCAATATGCTAAGATCGGTGCTAAATAAGTTTTACCACTTAAATGTATTGAACAAACATACGTTAAGAATGGTGTATTTTGCACTTGCCGATTCGCTAATAAGCTATGGACACCTTGTGTACGGGCGAACCTTTATTACATATTTAAGAGATATTAAAGATATACAAATAAGACTGATAAAGTTTCTAGTTAGTAAAAATGTTAAAGATAAGTGCAAAAAAGAGTATGATAAGTTATTGCCCATCTGTAAAATTATACCCATAGATAAAAAAGTTGAATATTTGGTAGGTCTGGAATATTGTTATAACGTTGATTACGATTTTAATGTTAAAACAAGTACAACACACGTAGAGCTAGAGAGAAGAAACTGGTTGAACCACAGATAACAAATTATTATGGTAAGAGAACATCTCAGTATTTGGTACCTAAAGTGTTTAACAAAATAGATTTATTAAGAGAAAATGTAAAAACTAGTAAAGGAGCAATTAAGACAAAATTAAAAAAAAACATTATACAGGATAGCAAACAGAACTAAATATGTACGTAAGATTAAACCATAAAAGTATAATATATAAGTAGTAGATTTGTAAGTAAGGTTGTGCATTGTGATGTAAACGAGCGCCTCTCGCCATCAAACGTAAAAGTTTGGCGAGTTTAGAATTAAGTAACACCTCTGTATAAAAAATTTCATTAAATAAACATATAAAAAAACAAAAAAGTAAAAGTTCTTAGCTGTAATTACAGGCACATCAGCCATTTCAGATTTATGTCTAGTATAGGAATGCTCCTGCGATGCATCTGGAATTGCAGATGTTCGTAAGCATTTTAGAGATCACTTACTATTCCGTGAACTGCCTGCTTTTTTTTAAATATTTCCTTATGTCTTATTAATATATACGTTTTATTAATGACCGGAGTTGAAGTGAGCGACCAAAATGACCTAATTCAGCTCCTGTCATCTCCTTCATGTTAGGTTGCTTTGGACCCTGCATACAGTAATAAGGGCCAGAGGCTCCGTCGACTTTGTTGCTTAAATACTAATCGTACTTACTTATTATATATATTAAAATCAATGTCAACATTAAAAAGAAAATAAAAAAAAATAAACGATAGAGTCAATAATTTAAGACGTTTCAATATTGATAAATCAATCACGCCTTAATGACTGAAAGGATTTGGATGAAACTTGGCATTAGTGTTAAACCTGGATTAAAATCAAAATCAAATCAAAATCAAATGTTTTTTATTTCACATAGGCCTACATGGGCACTTATAAAACGTCGACAAAAGGTGCACGGTTCGGGTTAGTCGTTTCCTGTGGAGAAGAACCGGCAAGAAACTCCACGGTTACTCTTTTTAAAAAAATTGGTTTGTTTTACAATATTTCCACGTTACAGTATTAGTGCTTAGATATGGGGGGACAACGTAGGCCCGACAATAAGTCGTAAGAAACTAAAAAAAAAAAATTGTATAAACGAGAGAGTTAACAAATGTTAACAAGCGTCTAGAAATCTAGAAGGCCTACAATGTTCACACATTCACAAAACAATCAGTAAAGGAATCTATACAAAGGAAAAAATAAATAAAAATATATAACAAGACTAAATTTAACATGTGGCACAAATGTTGTTATCAGTGCTGTAACTATTCATAGCAAAGGGCTATAAAGATTATTGAAATCATTGTAAAAAGTCTAATTAAAAGAAAGAAAAAAAGTAAAAATGAGATTGAGAATAGTTAGAGACATCCACATATTTGTGCCGTTTAGGAGTTACCAGGGAAGCCGCATGCGCAGAAGGAGCTAAAATTTTTATCTTCAACGTAGTCCTTGATTTTGTAATATGATTTTTTAATAAGGACACGTTTGATGTAGTTTTTGAACTTTCCATCGGTCAATTCTATAACTGGCTTTGGCAACTTATTATAAAAGCGTATACTGTTTATAAGAAAAGACTTGCTAGTTTTCGTTAATCTGAATTTGGGTATTACAATTTCATGCTTACTGCGTGTATTTAAATTATGGAAATCGCTTCTAGTTTTGAAAAGCCCTCGATTTTTGCGGACATACAAAATACATTCCAATATATAAAGAGAAGGTAGGGTCAGTATATCGATCTCTTTAAATTTTTCTCTGAGGGACTCTCGTGGACTCATTTTATAGATTGCGCGGACTGCCCTCTTTTGTAAGATGAAAATTGAGTCAACGTCTGCAGCTGATCCCCACAGCAGAATGCCATAAGACATAATACTGTGGAAATAAGCATAGTATACTAACCTTGCTGTGGCTACATCGGTTAACTGCCTTATTTTCCTTACTGCATATGCAGCTGAACTTAACCTACCCGAAAGAGTTCTAATGTGCGCGCCCCACTGCAATTTTGAATCGATAGTAATCCCTAAGAATACAGTCTCCTTTATAACTTCAAGATTTTTGCCGTCGAGATTTAAATTTAGGTCACGTTGTGGTACATTTGGTAAGGAAAACTTCAGACATTTTGTTTTTTTCGCATTCAGTAAAAGATTGTTAGCTGCGAACCATTTAGAGAGAACAATCAGACTTTCGTTGACATGTAAGACATCCGTATCTTTCCTATCCAATCCAAAAATTAGCGAAGTATCATCAGCAAATAGAATTATATCCGATAATTTGGCCATCATAAAAGGGAGATCATTAATGTAAACAAGAAAAAGGAAAGGGCCGAGAATTGAACCTTGGGGCACGCCCATCTTGACTAGAGACCCGGAGGACGTCGCCCCATTAACATTTACTTTTTGCTGTCTGTTTGATAAATAGGAAAGCACAAGATCAGCAGATTTTCCTCGAATTCCGTAGTGGTGTAATTTACAGATCAGTGTGTTGTGGTCGACGCAGTCGAACGCTTTCGAGAGATCACAGAAAATGCCAATGGCATCCTGGGACTTCTCCCAAGATTCCAAGATGTGGCTGATGAGTTTTACTCCCGCGTCCGTTGTCGACCTACCTTTCGTGAAACCAAACTGTTGACTATGCAGGATCTTATTTGAATTGAAGTGAGACAACATCTGTTCCAGCATGATTTTTTCATAGATTTTACTCAATGCTGGAAGCACGGATATAGGCCTATAATTTGAAGGATCACTCTTACAGCCTGATTTGAAAATTGGTACTACTTTACTGTGTTTCATTAAGTCAGGAAAAGTGCCGCTGTCTAAACATTGATTGAATATGCCTGTTAGGACAGGAGCAATTGAGTCAATAATATCTCCAAGAACCCTAACGGATATCCCCCACAAGTCTTCAGTATTTTTTACGTTGAGACTTTTGAACGCGTTTTTAATTGTATCAATACATATTGATTTAAATTTAAAGGTTGGTATGTCTTTAGTAAAGTTGTCTTTAAGAAGAGCTTCAGCTAATTTAGATGAGGAGGGAAGAGACTTCGTAACCTCTAACGGAATGTTGGTAAAGAAATTTTCTAATGTCTCAGCGACTTCTTGCTTACCAGAAATGGTTTGATTAGATATTTTCAAAGACAACTCATTCTGATCGCTTTGTTGTGTCTTTCCAGTTTCTCTATTAATTATTTGCCACACAGTTTTTATTTTATTATTAGAAACACCAATTTTGTTAATTATAATTTGAGATTTTGCTTGAGCGCAGACTCTTTTGAATATTTTGGAATAGTTTCTAACATAAGTATGAAAAACTTGATCGGAAGTCAAAGATTTTTCGTAATATAAATTATATAAGATATCTCGGCTTTTTCTTATGCCCACAGTGGCCCATTCACTAAATTTCGATTTGGAATTGTTGACTTTAACTGTTTTTAATGGACACGTTTTATTGAATTCTTGGCAAACTGTAGAAAACAACGTGCCGTAATTTATATTGGGGTCTTTTGAATTAAAACTGGCATTACAAAGGTTGCTAAAAACATTATTATTAAAAGAATTTAATTTATTTTTAGTGAGACGTCTTAACCGAATTGATTTAGCTAGGTTAATTTTTTTATCTGACTCAAAAGATACTAGTTGACCAGTATGGTCTGACCTTTTCATTAGGATAGAGGATAATATTTTAATCTTAGTAGTACACGATATTGGGATAGTACACTTTTCACGTGTATCATAACTACATGCTCTACAATTATTATAAACGAGACTTAGGTGAGCAAACTTCGGAATAAAATGTCACTTAAAGTTAGACGAAAGCTCTTATGCTGTCGTTTGTTTCTTTAGGTGCTATAAAAAATATCGTTTATTTTTCGCTACATTAGTTAGAATTGAATAGAAGCTTTCCAGGCAAAATAATGATGTTAGGGTAATACTTGGTCATTGTATCTTATCAAAATCGATCGTGAGTCGGTTGACATTGCAGTATATAGACGAATCCTTATTACTCTCTTTACAAAATATTCATACCACACGCATATAAAATCCTGTACTATCGACTATCTTGCTATAATTATGTTTTAATATTTGTACTATTTTGGAACACAGGTAGACCATGGCCTGGATAATGACATAAGATACTTTATCCCTGAAAAAGATCCCGTGGGATAATTTCCTACTATCACGTGGGCGAAGTCGCGAGCAAAAGGTAAACAGTAATATTTATACCCGCATTTTTCCTCAAAAATAACAAAAAAATACCTAAATAAATTCATTATAATACCCATCGGCACCACAAACTTCCTTTTGCTCACGTCTATTCGCCCGTTTTAATATGCCGGAGATTGATCCGTTAAGCCTGTAAATTTTAATTTGCTTCCGTGTGCCTACGCGTGTAATTATTTCAAACAATTTAAGCCTGGTTTAGTAAAGCGGTGTATAATATGCTAGCAAAGCTGTAAATTCTCGAGGGCGTTACCATGTAATTTTAGGTCTGTAATTATAATTTACGTTGGATCCTAATTGTCTTTTGTAGGTATTCTATAAGTAACGTTTTTGCACGGCTTCGCTCCCGTGGCGTATCCTTCAGGATTTAGTGTACTTTTCCAGGAAAAATAAATTTTCTGTATATCTGCGAAAATAATGCCATATTAGGAGATTACCACATACCTACCTACATACTTATACATCCAAATTTTGACTTTTCTTTTAATATTATTTACTTTACCCGTTTCTACATCGTCGTTACCCAAAAATTGAACTGGGAGGAGTACAAAAATTGAATCGGTTCTAGTTGGCGATATTGCGCACGTATTTTCTAAGTAAGAATACAATTTTCGAAAAAAAAATCAAGTGTAAATTGGTCGAATTGCATTGCATTGCGTACATGTGAGCGTACTGTCAATTTCGCGTAGTATAAATCACTTAGCGGTGTGATACAAATCGCATCGCATCGAGACGACAAGACAGTTGCTAATTTTCATAAAAATGTGCAAATGTGCAGGCGGCGTAAGGTAGTTTTTACCTTAGAATGACAACAACACACACACACATCGTGAATCAAACAATTTTTTATTTTTTGTTGGAAAATCATCCAATGACTTCTCCCGCTCTGGGTGAAGCGGGAGGGCGTGTCAGAATTTTACTGACTAAAACCCACCCGTGTGAGATCAGTTGCTTGTTGTGTGCTCTTTCAAATTTATCCACGACCCTGAGGAATCCTTGACTTTTTTAATTAATGTAAGTCTGAAATAGCAAATTCAAAGGCTTATCAGGTTCCCAAGGACGCCTTATCTAACTCTGACACCAGAGATGGCCACATCTTCACACGAAAAGAAGGAGGAGAATGACAGTTCGTCTTAAGGTAAAAACAAACAATAAGAAATCAAGAACAAGCAGCGATCGTCATAAACGTGTGCTTCCGCGGACGCTGCATTCATCAAGGATATACAGCATTCCAGTTAAGATTCGTACCTATTTATTTTAGCATTCAAGTCACTAGCGACGAGGCCATAGTGAATTTAAGAGCCAGTAGATAAACTGTCAAAGGCCGTATGAATAATTTGTGTATAGAAATAAAAACATAGAAACGACTTCGAAATGTGTAGATTAAAACTCTGAAGGTTTGAATCTCAAAACGATGAAACGATATAATCATTGTAGGTCTATTCACAAAAAAAGTGACTGATTTAGTTGGTAAAGGTATGAATAGAATGCACCATAAATTAGTTAAATGTCAACAATCTTAAAACTAATTTAGAAAAAACATGCCATATTTCCTTTGCTAATATAAATAAAAAACCAAAAAATATCGTCTGTTACAAGACGCCAAAAATATAAATATAAAATATCGTGGCATTACTGCTTTTGCTTTGTTCAGGGTCTAGATTTGTGCTAGATTCGCAATCACCCTTTGTACATAAGATTCGAACATAACTGGCAAAGTGTGGTTGTATTACATTCATCGGAGAACCATGTGCCGTAGAACTGTTTTATAATCTTTTGCCTGTACGTTCAAGGTGGATAAACTATACAGGCAAGATGCTGTATTACTGTGACCGAGTATACTGTGACCGTGGCGTTCCATTTGAATCTCTAAAACTCTACAGTGAGTGTTTACTCTAAATTGTAGTGGATGCATTTCGTACATGCTCGTGGTTTATCTTCGTCGGTTGATGTCTTGAATATGGGATGCAAAACGTTATCATGCAAATGTCACTGGTGGTTATTTGTTATATGCAGTCGGAATGTAAGAATTAGAGCTTTAACAAGACTTTGAGAGAGTCGGTAATATTTCTTAGGGGGGTTTTGTTTTTCGTAAGCTTCCGTTTGTGTAATTGTTTAAGTATTAAATGCGCAGCCAATGTGGAACTCTCTGCCAGCGACTGATTTCTGAACCATCTACAACTATAAGCTGTCATCCTTCACGCAATATTGAACAGGTATCTTCTGAGTCTCGTCTCGCTTCCTTGGTAGACCTTATCCATCTCATCGCTTTCAATCAGGCAAGACCAAGGTCAACATCTGACTCATAATAAAATACAAAATCCCTATAGACTTCTGAAATTGTTCACCACTAAGTTCTTCAATGTGGACAATGCTCCGTCAGTTGGAAAATCTTACTAATGTTATAAATGGGAAAGTGTAAATGAATGTATGTATGTTTGTTACTCAATTACGCTAAAATGGCTGAACGGATCTGGATGAAATTTGGCAAAGAAATAGATTACTTTTCATCCCGGTATAATGTTCCCTTGGGATAAGAAAACACTTTCAACGAAGCTAGTTAAAAGATAAATGCATGCTGAGATTACCATAGACTAAAAAACAATTAAACAAAATCTCCGTAATTTCGTGCCCTGCAATAAGCGTTAAATAAATTTGTTCAGAGATATAACTTTGGTATTCACTGCTAGTTTTTCGGCAGCAGAAATATTTTGCCTCGCATACCGCCATCAGACACGAGGCGTGGCGCGAGAAAAAACAATATTTTTGTACAATTTAAATGCAAAGCTAAATCAGAAAATGGTTTAACATTTACGTTGCAGTTTTTGAAAACAAAATGCATGCTTAATGCATTTCCGAGAGCCGGCAAAAACGCTAAAATACTCATATACTTTAAACATATTAACTAAGATGGTAGTTGCTAGTCAATTTTTGTAATTAGCTACAGTTACTGGTTACTGTATTTAAGTTTATCAAACAGTCTTAGGTTGAAAGGCAGTCAGATTGAATGTGTTTGTCCATGTTAATAACTAGAATTACAACCGTGAACTTGCAAAGCAAGCTAGGCTTATAATAATCCCCCCCGGTGGGTTTCCGCATTGTCAGGGTGGGGGGGATTCAATAACCGTGGCTTGGTCACCCACGGTGAAGCAAAGAGGAACCCGAGGAAGGACCGCTCGTCAGGGCTTTTGCCGATAAGTCGACGACGTAGGCTAACATGTAGGTTGCGGTGCTGCCTTGGGTGACATCGCAACTGAGGCGGGCCGCGATGTCGTATGGGGACTCCCAAACCCATACGATATACTAAGGGTTGAAGGCCGCGGCGGGAGAGGAGTGCCGGTATTGCGGTGAGCCGCTCTTCCTACCTTCCGCGGCCTGGACGGGGTCGCTACCGTCTGATAGCGGATGCGGCGGGGCCGCAGAGGAGGAGAAGTGTCGGTATAGCGTTGGCCGCTCTCCCTATCCCCTGCGGCCGAAACATGGTAGGTGGCGGGGCCATTGACCTGGACCCGTCACAAGTGGACCAAGGGTGCCTACACGGGGTCGTCTGGCACCCATGTGCTGGTTTAGTCCCTGGGGTGTTCACGGCACACAGTGTGTTCTGGTGCGCCGGTGATGGAGGGTACTCCCCCGAGGAGGGTCTGATGCGGCTCCCCGCCAGTCAAGCCTACTTCCAGGTCTAGGTTGCCCACCCTTTCACAGGGTAATGCACAGGCCACCAACCCAGACGCACGCCTCTCATGTAGAGATCCCATTCCTCCTAAGCCCCAGACACTGGCCGTCGAGTCAAATCCTCGCCCATCATGGAGGGACCCCATACCTTCTAAGCCCCAGAACAAAAAGCGGGCAACGTCCAAATCGTGGGCTCATCAATTCGATGATCTCTACGACTCTCCCATCGATACGGAAACAGCCCTCAGCACTAATGACAAATATGACGCAGATATGTCAGAAAACTATGACACCATTTCTTCCGATGGTGACTCCATAGTTTACTCTCGAGGTAAAAGGAAAAAGAAGAAGAGTCCCTCTCACGCTAACAATTCTAAAAAGCTGCAACAAAATCATCTCTTAAGCCACTTCTGCCGCCGGCCTCACCCGTCAGGCAACCCGCCCCCGCTATCGCTTCTCCGCGGGTTAGCCACTCCCCCAGCCCCATGACAATTGCTACCACTAGGAAGCTAGCCCCCCCTCCACCTATTTATCTTCAAGGTAAAGCAAAGTGGAATGATGTTTCTAATGCTTGTATTGAGCGTAAAATCGATACGCCACATCTTTCGGCCAGAGATCTTTCTCCATGAAAATATCTTGCATCTGAGTTGAAACCCGCACCACAAACGATTTGAAGTTAATGTTTTGTCTCGGCTCCATCTTTTCGACCCTCAGGGTCAAATCGGTCTTGACGGAGATGTACTGTATGACGTCATCGATATTTATAGAGAGATGAAGTGTGTTAGTGTGAGTGTTAATGATTTATTTGTTTTAAAATTCCCTTCCCCAAAACTTCCCAAAGTTCTTTCATTGATTATGTTAAATGGTCCAGTGCATTAATAAGGCTAGTCCTGCACCTGATTCTATATAGAGTTACTCATCAAATTCATTATTGATTTTTATCTTTTTATTTTTAAGTCAAGATTAATACCATTTTTGTCCTATTAAATTATTTCTAAATGTTTGTAGAACAACTTAGCATGTGCGGTGCTTACCTGGTAAACATTGTGACAACTTATAGTATTAAGTGTAAAAATTGAAATATTTGTTATACACCAAATCAATAATAATTGTCAAAGATAAAGCGCATCGAAGTTGAGGAGTGGGGGTTTGTGACGTCACTATGTCAGTACAAAGTGTATTAACGACGAGAAGTCACACGATATTTCAACGCATTATATCGTTGTCACTTTATTTTTAAGTGTCAAAAGAAAAACTATGTGTCCAATATTTTTTATTAATTTACCCCTATTGTTGGTGAGGCTAATAAATAAAGAAAGAAATAAATCATTTCAGAAAAAAGAAGTTTAGCGCTAGACATCAGCATCACCAGGCATCATCATTTTGGCCGGTCTGGAGAGTTGTTCACAACAATATGTTAATGATTTTAATAACACAGCTTTCTACGAAAACCGTGTGAAACACGGTGAAGCAAAGAGGAACCCGAGGAAGGACCGCTCGTCAGGGCTTTTGCCGATAAGTCGACGACGTAGGCTAACATGTAGGTTGCGGTGCTGCCTTGGGTGACATCGCAACTGAGGCGGGCCGCGATGTCGTATGGGGACTCCCAAACCCATACGATATACTAAGGGTTGAAGGCCGCGGCGGGAGAGGAGTGCCGGTATTGCGGTGAGCCGCTCTTCCTACCTTCCGCGGCCTGGACGGGGTCGCTACCGTCTGATAGCGGATGCGGCGGGGCCGCAGAGGAGGAGAAGTGTCGGTATAGCGTTGGCCGCTCTCCCTATCCCCTGCGGCCGAAACATGGTAGGTGGCGGGGCCATTGACCTGGACCCGTCACAAGTGGACCAAGGGTGCCTACACGGGGTCGTCTGGCACCCATGTGCTGGTTTAGTCCCTGGGGTGTTCACGGCACACAGTGTGTTCTGGTGCGCCGGTGATGGAGGGTACTCCCCCGAGGAGGGTCTGATGCGGCTCCCCGCCAGTCAAGCCTACTTCCAGGTCTAGGTTGCCCACCCTTTCACAGGGTAATGCACAGGCCACCAACCCAGACGCACGCCTCTCATGTAGAGATCCCATTCCTCCTAAGCCCCAGACACTGGCCGTCGAGTCAAATCCTCGCCCATCATGGAGGGACCCCATACCTTCTAAGCCCCAGAACAAAAAGCGGGCAACGTCCAAATCGTGGGCTCATCAATTCGATGATCTCTACGACTCTCCCATCGATACGGAAACAGCCCTCAGCACTAATGACAAATATGACGCAGATATGTCAGAAAACTATGACACCATTTCTTCCGATGGTGACTCCATAGTTTACTCTCGAGGTAAAAGGAAAAAGAGGAAGAGTCCCTCTCACGCTAACAATTCTAAAAAGCTGCAACAAAATCATCTCCTAAGCCACTTCTGCCGCCGGCCTCACCCGTCAGGCAACCCGCCCCCGCTATCGCTTCTCCGCGGGTTAGCCACTCCCCCAGCCCCATGACAATTGCTACCACTAGGAAGCTAGCCCCCCCTCCACCTATTTATCTTCAAGGTAAAGCAAAGTGGAATGATGTTTCTAATGCTTGTATTGAGCGTAAAATCGATACGCCACATCTTTCGGCCAGAGATCTTTCTCCATGAAAATATCTTGCATCTGAGTTGAAACCCGCACCACAAACGATTTGAAGTTAATGTTTTGTCTCGGCTCCATCTTTTCGACCCTCAGGGTCAAATCGGTCTTGACGGAGATGTACTGTATGACGTCATCGATATTTATAGAGAGATGAAGTGTGTTAGTGTGAGTGTTAATGATTTATTTGTTTTAAAATTCCCTTCCCCAAAACTTCCCAAAGTTCTTTCATTGATTATGTTAAATGGTCCAGTGCATTAATAAGGCTAGTCCTGCACCTGATTCTATATAGAGTTACTCATCAAATTCATTATTGATTTTTATCTTTTTATTTTTAAGTCAAGATTAATACCATTTTTGTCCTATTAAATTATTTCTAAATGTTTGTAGAACAACTTAGCATGTGCGGTGCTTACCTGGTAAACATTGTGACAACTTATAGTATTAAGTGTAAAAATTGAAATATTTGTTATACACCAAATCAATAATAATTGTCAAAGATAAAGCGCATCGAAGTTGAGGAGTGGGGGTTTGTGACGTCACTATGTCAGTACAAAGTGTATTAACGACGAGAAGTCACACGATATTTCAACGCATTATATCGTTGTCACTTTATTTTTAAGTGTCAAAAGAAAAACTATGTGTCCAATATTTTTTATTAATTTACCCCTATTGTTGGTGAGGCTAATAAATAAAGAAAGAAATAAATCATTTCAGAAAAAAGAAGTTTAGCGCTAGACATCAGCATCACCAGGCATCATCATTTTGGCCGGTCTGGAGAGTTGTTCACAACAATATGTTAATGATTTTAATAACACAGCTTTCTACGAAAACCGTGTGAAACACGGTGAAGCAAAGAGGAACCCGAGGAAGGACCGCTCGTCAGGGCTTTTGCCGATAAGTCGACGACGTAGGCTAACATGTAGGTTGCGGTGCTGCCTTGGGTGACATCGCAACTGAGGCGGGCCGCGATGTCGTATGGGGACTCCCAAACCCATACGATATACTAAGGGTTGAAGGCCGCGGCGGGAGAGGAGTGCCGGTATTGCGGTGAGCCGCTCTTCCTACCTTCCGCGGCCTGGACGGGGTCGCTACCGTCTGATAGCGGATGCGGCGGGGCCGCAGAGGAGGAGAAGTGTCGGTATAGCGTTGGCCGCTCTCCCTATCCCCTGCGGCCGAAACATGGTAGGTGGCGGGGCCATTGACCTGGACCCGTCACAAGTGGACCAAGGGTGCCTACACGGGGTCGTCTGGCACCCATGTGCTGGTTTAGTCCCTGGGGTGTTCACGGCACACAGTGTGTTCTGGTGCGCCGGTGATGGAGGGTACTCCCCCGAGGAGGGTCTGATGCGGCTCCCCGCCAGTCAAGCCTACTTCCAGGTCTAGGTTGCCCACCCTTTCACAGGGTAATGCACAGGCCACCAACCCAGACGCACGCCTCTCATGTAGAGATCCCATTCCTCCTAAGCCCCAGACACTGGCCGTCGAGTCAAATCCTCGCCCATCATGGAGGGACCCCATACCTTCTAAGCCCCAGAACAAAAAGCGGGCAACGTCCAAATCGTGGGCTCATCAATTCGATGATCTCTACGACTCTCCCATCGATACGGAAACAGCCCTCAGCACTAATGACAAATATGACTTAGATATGTCAGAAAACTATGACACCATTTCTTCCGATGGTGACTCCATAGTTTACTCTCGAGGTAAAAGGAAAAAGAGGAAGAGTCCCTCTCACGCTAACAATTCTAAAAAGCTGCAACAAAATCATCTCCTAAGCCACTTCTGCCGCCGGCCTCACCCGTCAGGCAACCCGCCCCCGCTATCGCTTCTCCGCGGGTTAGCCACTCCCCCAGCCCCATGACAATTGCTACCACTAGGAAGCTAGCCCCCCCTCCACCTATTTATCTTCAAGGTAAAGCAAAGTGGAATGATGTTTCTAATGCTTGTATTGAGCGTAAAATCGATACGCCACATCTTTCGGCCAGAGATCTTTCTCCATGAAAATATCTTGCATCTGAGTTGAAACCCGCACCACAAACGATTTGAAGTTAATGTTTTGTCTCGGCTCCATCTTTTCGACCCTCAGGGTCAAATCGGTCTTGACGGAGATGTACTGTATGACGTCATCGATATTTATAGAGAGATGAAGTGTGTTAGTGTGAGTGTTAATGATTTATTTGTTTTAAAATTCCCTTCCCCAAAACTTCCCAAAGTTCTTTCATTGATTATGTTAAATGGTCCAGTGCATTAATAAGGCTAGTCCTGCACCTGATTCTATATAGAGTTACTCATCAAATTCATTATTGATTTTTATCTTTTTATTTTTAAGTCAAGATTAATACCATTTTTGTCCTATTAAATTATTTCTAAATGTTTGTAGAACAACTTAGCATGTGCGGTGCTTACCTGGTAAACATTGTGACAACTTATAGTATTAAGTGTAAAAATTGAAATATTTGTTATACACCAAATCAATAATAATTGTCAAAGATAAAGCGCATCGAAGTTGAGGAGTGGGGGTTTGTGACGTCACTATGTCAGTACAAAGTGTATTAACGACGAGAAGTCACACGATATTTCAACGCATTATATCGTTGTCACTTTATTTTTAAGTGTCAAAAGAAAAACTATGTGTCCAATATTTTTTATTAATTTACCCCTATTGTTGGTGAGGCTAATAAATAAAGAAAGAAATAAATCATTTCAGAAAAAAGAAGTTTAGCGCTAGACATCAGCATCACCAGGCATCATCATTTTGGCCGGTCTGGAGAGTTGTTCACAACAATATGTTAATGATTTTAATAACACAGCTTTCTACGAAAACCGTGTCACCAATTATCTACCTGGCAGTCATTGTAGTTATTACAACTGAACGTCCAATATTAGTCGCAATCAGTGTAACGGCGGATCCATTAAATTGGACAAATGGCTCCAATCGCGCACCAATACAATGTTATTTGCTGTATAGTCTTGTCTAAGAGACAGTTCTATGGCCTGTGAAGCGTTTAGCTTGTTAAGTGTTGTGATTAGCAATATTTTAATAAATGCTATTATGAAATGTTTGAAAGCTTATCATAATGACGTAAAGTTCGGCAACATGATGCAAACATTTTGGATTATTTTCCCAGTTTTTTCTTCACATGTAGACTGAGATCCCACTGCAAACACCTGCAGGTATTTTGTTTTTGATGAGACTTGATTTAATTATTCTTGACAGTCGAATAAATTACTATAGGGTTGCCTGGTCGCAACTAGTTCTATACCACCCATACGCACAAAACGTTTTGGGGACACTTTTTTATGCGTACAGCTAAAGGAGTGGAATTCCCTGCCGGAGTCTGTGTTTTGCGATTGCTACAATCTAGGGGTCTTTAAGACAAGAGTGAATGGGTTTCTTCTAGTCAAGCGTGCTTCACCGTCGACCTCATCATCGCTTACCATCAGGTAAGATAGTGGTCAAGCGCATGTCTATAGATAATAAAAATAAACTTCTCCTATATCGTGGATATGTTTGTCACATCAAATAGCTCTCAGTTAGCTACCCTAAATGTGTTACCAGGTTTTTAAATTTAACTGGCAACCCACAGCTTGCGGCTCACAGAGAGCTGGCAACCTAATTTTTTCCTAATTTCTACACAAGTTTCTTTCAAATGACGTACATACAACATAAATTTCAATTTATTTAATTATGTATATTGCGACTAGATATTTCCAGGCAACCCTGCAGCAATCTATTCTATAATATCTATTCTATAATCTATTCTATAATATTAAATCATGCAAATTAATTTTAATCAAAAAAACCCTTATTCCTGCAGATTTCTGCAGGCATAAGGGCATCTTAGGCTAATATTACTGCGTTGCAGAAAGCCATGACGCATAAATGATGCATCGCAAGAGCAATCCCTACGCATTAACTTAGCATAAGCATTGCGTCCATAAATCAAATCAAATCTTTTTTTTTATTTCTCATAGGCCTACATGGGCACTTATAAAACGTCGACAAAAGGTGCATGGTTCGGGTTGGTCATTTCCTATGAAGAAGAACCGATAAGGAACTCCACGACAGTGGGCATAATTTGTCCACTGCTGAGATACACGCCTTCTCTCCGTGGCACAGTATAGTAAGTTCGTAATCTGCTACGCAGGCCCACTAGTGGTTGGTGGATGTCACATGTCTTAGAATGTTTGGTCTTGCGATATGCTTGTTCACGTTATTTTCCTGTAATTAAATATACACAAGTAACCCTCCTGGGTACGAAACCCACAAATCATAAGTCGTTCTCAATCACCACTGCACATCGTGTTAGCTTTCATCGTGTTTCTTCTTCTTCGCCTTTTTGATTGCATAAATTGCTTTAAAATAACTCAAGTATTCCAGTCTCAGTTTATGACGTCACCGTGTCGTAGCAGTCGCCTGAATTTCCGTATACATAGCAAAGGCGAGAGTGCAGTGCAAGAAAGATACACATGTTATGTATTAACGAATATACTACTGCGGAGGTCGGAAGTGTGAACGAGATCATATTGTGGACAGTATTCTTTATACTGTCGGACGGAGTTCCCAGCTTACCCTTTCCGCATTTCAAATCTTACTAGCATAAAATGTGCGAATATATATTCACAGTTTATAGTGACGTTGCTGTAAAATTGTAGCTTGAATATGTATTTTTAGATGCGAAAGATCTGAATTACTGATGGATCGTTGGCGTTTGATTTCTAAGTAGGTTCTTTCATGGATCGTTGTTCGTTTTTTAGCACAGGATTTCCAATCTATCGCACAGCGATGGTAACCTTGAGCTGGTCAAGCTTAGTACGAAGATTGAGTAAATTATCAGGAAACTGGCCTCACAATTCATTTAAACTACGAATACTGATACTGTCATATTATGATTCAAACTTAATGTCGACTCGGAACAAGAGATGCGACAACTCTGCGCTGCAGTGAATTTGTATGACATCGGGATTGAGGGGTCGGGTTACTGTGCTGCGAGTAGCGCACTTCACAGGCTCCATTAAGTTTGATGCTTATTTTTCCACAGATGTGCGCCCCATTAATATTTTATAACTAGTGTTTAGTGTCAGTATCAGTGGAGAAGTGAATATCTTCCTTTTATGCATTTCAAGGGTCAATCGCAATGTTCATACCACAATTTACCTCTTCGTCTCCAAATTATGTGATGACCTCCTGTTGTCACCTACAAACTATAGTGTTAGTATAAGCATAACAGCCTTTAAAGTTGCTACTGCTGGGACACAGGCTTCCTCTCGTTGAAAGTGGCTGGGTCGTAATCGCACAAAAACGGATATAGAAACACATGCAACATCACACGAACACACCTTACACGACAACACACACTCCCACACACACACTCCCACAAGACACCCACTCCCATCTCATACACCACACCACACTACTTCACACCCCATCCCAATCACACAACCATCTCCCCTTGTACACACCTACTCACATATTCATAATCATAGTTAAATCAGGACATTATTGGTTTATTATATTAACACACATAAATAAAGGTTTATTTTGTACATGAAGTTACAGTAGAACACTGACTCCTAGGTCACAGGGTTCCCCTAGTTTAGGAGGCAGGGTTTTTCACTATTTGTGTGGCCTTTTCCAAAATCCAATGTAACTATGTGAAATGTATTGGTATTGGTATTGTATAAAAAGGTATTTTGTATCTACTGTTTCTGATCTGTTTGTTTTAGCAGTAAGTCATCCATGTAAAATAAATAAATAAATAAATAAACTTTAAAAAAAGGTAAAAGGTATTTTGTATCTACTGTTTCTGATCTGTTTGTTTTAGCTGTAAGTCTTCCATGTTAAATAAATAAATAAATAAATAAACTTTTTAATTTTTTTATTTATTTAATCCACCACGCGAACTCATTACGGGTTAGAGGATGTCACATGTCTTCATATTTTCGGTTCTTGATCATACCTGTTTCCTCACGGTGTTTTTCTTAACTGTTTTGAAGGCAGTGGTGCTGAAATAAATTACATAAAGTAAATCACCTGCCTGGATCGGCTCCGCTGCCACTTGGCTACCACTGATTTCACTTTAAAAACCTAATTCACCAATCGTCAGTTTAAACTTCTTCAAGAAAAAGATAGTTAGATACGCTTTTTATACACGCCGATAACGTAACATGGTAGAAAAGTTTTCTTATACTTACTTAAGAGTGGATATAACATTATTTTTATGGCAGATAATGTATTTTTGATGCGCCTGGCTCCCAAAGCACCCTGTATAGTGAAATAAGGAGAAAACTGCTTCCCGAATGAGATAAATTTTTTACTGTAAATATTGTCAAAGATAGCATTGGAAAAGTAGAAATTGTATAAGCATTACAAGTTACATATAAAGGTACAGTTCAATTCAACAAATTATTGAATGAATTAAAACATTTGTTTTGACAAGCACTGATGGGTCTTTAATTGGGTCGTTTCTAAAAGGTTTTGTTAGTAAATTAAGCACTTGTTAGTTAAGCTTTCCCTGAAAACGTTATTTGTAAGCAGATTTACACGTGTAAAAAGGGGTGTTGTTTTTCTTGTCCCCCGATTTAGAATCATGGACCAATTATCTCTCGTGTAGGTTGGAAGCTTCAAGGACTGACATTATTTATTTAGCTTTTTCTCAAGACTTTCCTTCTGGATCCCATCCTAGAAGACCTGTGCATTTTCTGGGATAAAAAAGAGCCCATGGCACTTAGCTATAATAGAGGAGCATTCTATCAGGTTTTGAACTGCCTGAAATTACCTCATGCAAACTAAAAAATAATGTAACCTGTTCGAGTATAATATTAGCGTAGAAGATGACAGATCCCATCACTCTGTTTAGTATTCGCTTCTTTATTTAAAATCTACATTGGTAGGTACCGTTTGATTTTTTATAATATGTAAAAATTTTAACCAAGAACAGGATAGATGTACCTTCTTTTCCGCACTTAGACTCCCATTTGGTCCATTGTGCGTGCCTCCTCTCTGTGAGAGGAAATGGGCCGTAATCCACCATGCGAGCCCTGTTAGTCAGTCTTGAATACCCAACAGACACATAGGATATTTTTTATCTAAGGAATATGTTCCTTTGGAATAATTTTCGTCATTCACTCGGGTGAAGCCGCTGGCAGAAGCTAGTAGTATCATAAGGCTCACGTGCACGAAAAACTTAGAGTAAGTTGCGAACACGAGGTTTAATTGACAGTTTATCATACAACTAGCTGTCCCACGCGGCTTCGCTCCCTTCAAGTGGCTACTTACCTACCCATCTATCCTATCTACTACAACTTAAACCGTTTACGCAGCGCACGCAACGGAAGCTCTCAAAAAGGAAAAATCTTGCAAAAACGAGCAAAAATATGCCCGTTTTTGCAAGATATTTCATTTATTCTTCGCTCCTATTGGTCATAGTGTGATCAAATCAAATCAAATAATAAATATTTATTTGCTGGAAATACATTGTTCAGAATGGAAGATCTTAAAGCCTAAAAGTAATTATATTCTGCCTGCCAGCTAGCGTGCAAATT
Source organism: Anorthoa munda (assembly GCA_945859665.1). Taxonomy (NCBI): domain Eukaryota; kingdom Metazoa; phylum Arthropoda; class Insecta; order Lepidoptera; family Noctuidae; genus Anorthoa; species Anorthoa munda. The sequence continues at coordinate 3,297,905 of OX243913.1, forward strand.
ATTTATAATTAAATTGCACCTGTCCATAAATCAATATTAAAATTTCATCAGCTCACTCATAAGATATACATTAAAAATGTCAATAAAATAAAATGTCTAAAATTAAAATGCCAATAAATTAAAAGTCAAAAATTAAATTAAAAAGAAAATAATAATAATAACCAATTAAAAATTCATGCACTGTTAACAATTAAATTCCTAGCATCCATTTTTATGTTCCAAAAATTCCCTAACGCTATAGAAACAACACTTTTGTAGCCTCTCTGTCAATTTTGTCTTAAATATATTACCATGTAATAATTTAAATTCACTTGGTAAGTGATTATAGATCAATATACACATATTAAATACATTTTTCTTATAGATATCTTTATGACAAGGTGGATGATACAATATGGATGTTTCGAATATAGCTTTTAACTTTCCTTGATAAATGGACTATCCAACACAAAAATATTTTTCAATTAAAAGTAGTATTGCCTGAGATTAGCGCGTTGAAACAACAAACTCTTCAGCTTTATAATATTACTATATATATATAGATATTGTCAATTTAACCTCGTGTTAGCCACTAACTCTGAATTAAGTTTTCAAGCAAGTGGGCCTAAGCCAGTTATTCCTGTAGAAACAAAATTATATTTGTAGCATAGGCACTTGTTATTTTTACTTATTCGGTGGTAATAATCGGAATTGGTTTTATTCGATACCTTATGAAAGCAAAGGTCAAATGTAATCGATTTCTGTGCCGCTTCTGCTGGAATAACACGATCAGGATTCTGTTATAATAAACTGAATATTTGAATAGAATTTTGTAGGTCAACCACCCAAATGTACTCTGATATAGCTTACGTTGTTACTGTGTCACGTAATCCATGAAATAATTGGGAGTTCGTACATCATTTGGAGTACTTAATTTATTCAAGCACATTAATTTATTATTATAACTTGTTTCGTAATCTTTTGGGCACGTGGAGACAGAGACTCTGGAGCAACGTGAGTTCTCTTGTTTTATACATTATATAAATTCTAAATTATTGAGTAAAATTATGATTATTACGATAGGATTTATTCAAGCAAAGCTGGCTGACAAAAACCAGTAAAGCAAAGCTGAAGTTCCACATATCTTTCAATGTACCTAACTATATTTATGCATTTGTATAAATTCTTTTAATTTACAAGCCACATATTAGTACAGGTTTTATTTTAATTGAAGGTTTGCGTTGGAATACAATCTCACCTTATGGTAAGCATGACGTGGTCGACAATAGAACACGTATGCACAAAATAAACCTTTTCAATTTTAACTTAAAGACCCACAGGTCATGAACATAGGGATATTTTATACAATACTTACATATACAAAAACATAATTTGACTGTTACAATAAACCAAATTCACAGTCATAAGCATACGTCTGGGATCCCCCCGTCCCCGTGCCATCATCAGCCAGGTTCTTCTAAATTTGTTCTATAGTTTGACCGTAACCGCTGTACCGTGCCTTAGGAAGGGGCGGCGAGGCGGGGGACGGGAAGGAAAGAGCATGTGTTCACATGAGATCGATATTGTCGGACAGATCTTACGATATCAGTATACGATATTTTAAATAAAGCTGAAGCAGATATAGCTTCGTATAAATACATATTAGGAAATATCATACTACTATAGTGGTAAATGAAATAAGTAACTAGGTACTTTTTGTTAAAATTGTATTTTTGTGAAAAAAAAAGACTGAACCATTTGAACTGTCAACATCTGCTCCGTGTAATAAATTGTTTTAAAATAGTAAATATACAGTTAAGAACCAAACGATCGGTAAAAGATCACAATAATAGTGATCGATGGACATTGGAAGGAAAATCATATAATTTATCAACTAGCAAAAGCTTGTTTGACTGGAAGAAATTGATTAAGGCATTAAGTCTGTGATTGTACCTTTGTGCATGAAGTTATAAATAAATAAACAGAGTTGTGAAAGCTAGTGCGTTCGTAAAAGAAGGTCTATTTATCTGGAAGCATTTCAACTTCAGCTATTGACCCTGAAAAGAAACCAAATAACACGACGCGACGCCCCGCCCGTTGCCATGGCGACAGTTGCGAAGGGTGTAGGCCTCCTGCGTCCCGCAGCCGTCATAAAAGACAGTTTCTGTGACATTTATTGGTGACAATTTGATGTTTCTGTTTGTGTTTTTCTTTTATGTTTTTTAAGTAACATTACAGTGTGTATAGTTTTATATTAGGGTAAGTTTTACTTTTATATTAATGAACAATGCAGACTGTAGCGAGGCCGGAACCTGTAGCAGTCAACCTGCCACATCCGTTGATGTTCAGCTGGTGAGATGTCCCCATTGCTCACAGGCACGCTTTTTTAAGGGCGAACGGGGACTTAGGATACACTATGGGAAGGTACATAAACCACATAGTGTACATTTGTGCCCTCCAGCCACCTCCCAACCTTTGGAACAAACCCTTTGGAAAACGCTGTCAAAATTAAAAAAATCTACACCTGTTAATAAAGAGGATTCTCCGGGGTGCAAGACGGTCTGTCGCACTAAGTTTGGCGCATTGTGTCCGTCTTGCAACCCAGGAGAACTCACAAAGTGCCTGGGAGGAATTGCTCACCTTCCCTTACAGGATTCTGCATGTCCAGAAAAATTTGGCTACAAAAAAAACTTTAACAACTCAAATTAAAGACAATTGCAACGATTCGGCCTTTATTTTAGATTCATATTTACCAGCATTTAACCACACTTCCCAGAAAGGCGTGTGTTCGCATGTGGAATCCAAATTAAGTGAAGGTGACATTAGAGGGGCGGTCAGGCTGTTGTTCAGCAGTGATGTGGTGGCGCCTTACTCTCCAGAAACAATTTCAGCCTTGGAGAGTAAACATCCAGCGCCTGCGGATGATCTTACCTTTCCCGACCCACCCGAAACTCCCGATCTCAATTCATCCTTTTACCAAATTTCAGCTCCCCAGTTGATTGCAGCCGTGAGCTCCTTCCGAAATGGTTCCGCCAGTGGCCTCAACGGCCTGACTCCTCAACATTTAAAGGATCTTTTAAGTTCAGGCGCCGGGGACGCTGGTGAGACTCTTTTGAAGGAGCTTGCGGCTCTAATCAACCTAATGCTCTCCGGCGGTATAAACGATGCCGTCGTCGATGTCTTGTACGGGGCCAACTTATGTGCCCTGCGCAAGAGGGACGGCGGCATTCGTCCTATTGCCGTCGGATGTACCTACAGGCGTATGGCAGCCAAAATTTGCTGCAAACTCTACGGCCAAAGACTCAGTAATAAGTTCCAGCTCCTGCAGCTTGGCTTTGGCTCTAGAGGAGGCTGTGAGGCTGCTGTACATGCCCTTTCAACTTATTTAAATTCTGACAAGGGTGAGGTTATCCTCAAGGTTGACGGTAAGAACGCCTTTAATTCTGTTAACAGGGACACTTTGTTGGCGGAGGCAAAAAAGGAACTACCTGAAATTTTCGGTTTTATTTTGCAGTGCTACAGGCACTCTTCTAAATTATTATATAAAGAAAATGTTTTGGAATCTGCAGTAGGATACCAACGAGGTGACCCTCTCGGGCCAGTCATTTTCAGTTTGGCTATTCATCCTATCATCAAACAATTAAACACACTCACATCTCATATGTCTCTGAATAATTTGAATAATCACTTTTCATGGTCAACTATGCTCACGGCTGTTGTTAAGAATAATACTATACGTGATATTACTTCCATGCCAATTGTACCTACCGATTCTTTTTCTTTTTCCCTGGTGACTGACGCTGAAATCCTCAAAACGTTCAATGCAATTAAGTCCAAGGCTGTCGGCTGTGATGGAGTGAGCAGATCCATGTTATCCCTCATTTTTAAAAGTATCCTTCCCATTATCACACACATCATCAACTTCTCTTTACAGGCTGGTGAATTTCCTACAACCTGGCGTAAGGCGTTCATTATCCCTCTTCCTAAAATTTCAAACCCCACCTTATCTAATCACTACAGACCAATCTCCATTCTCCCTTTCCTATCTAAGATCCTGGAAGCAGTTGCTCTGAACCAAATATCCTCCTTCGTGTCCCGGAATAACTTATTGTCCCCTTTCCAATCTGGTTTTCGGCCCGGCCATAGTACAGCCACAGCCTTGCTTAAAGTAACTGAAGACGTCAGGACCGGCTTGGAGAGTTCGAGGTTGACGGTGTTGGTTTTAATAGATTTCTCCAATGCATTTAATACCGTCGATCACGACATTCTCCTGGCCATCCTGTCTCAAATTGGGGTTTCTTCGTTGGCCCGGGATTGGTTTTCTTCATATCTTCGTGGTCGCCAGCAGGCGGTACGTGCTGATCAGAAATTCTCTGATTGGTGCGCTCTGGAAACAGGCGTTCCACAAGGCGGTATACTCTCTCCACTCTTATTTTCTTTATTTATTAACTCTATTACTACTATCCTCAAATGCTCCTACCATCTGTATGCTGATGACCTGCAGCTCTACGCGCAATCTGACGTTCACAATCTGGATAGTTGCATCTCACTGTTGAATGCTGACCTTCAAGCAATCGCTGACTAGTCTAGCAGATTTGGGGTTACTGTCAATGTCAGTAAATGTCAGGCTATCCTTATTGGTAGTTCGTATTTTCTACGAACCCTGGACACTAGCCTTCTATTGCCGCTTATTTTCGGCAATACTGTTATCCCTCTCTCGCCTCACGTTAAAGACTTAGGCCTATACATTGATGACAAGTTAAGCTGGAATAAGCAGGTCGCTCAGATTAGCCAGAGAGTCACATTCTCACTGCGGTCTCTCTATAGATTCAAACATTTTCTTCCGTCTAGCACTAAAACCACCTTGGTTCAGGCTCTTGTATTGCCTTTAATCGACTATGCTGATGTTTGTTACTCTGATCTATCCCAAGAACTTCTTAACAAAATGGATCGACTTCTTAACAACTGTATTCGCTTTATTTTCGGGCTTCGTAAATATGATCACATTTCTTCCTACCGTTCTCAGCTTAAATGGCTGCCTATCCGTCAGAGGAGATCCCTTAGATCCCTCTGCATGCTCTTCAACATCATGAACGATCCTTGTACTCCTGATTATTTAAAACAATATTTTAAAGTGTTGGGCAGTTCTCACGATCTTAACCTTCGAGCTTCCAAAAACTTACTTCTCCATATTCCTTCTCACCGCACTGGGTTTCTATCTAAATCTTACACTGTCTCTACTATAAAACTCTGGAACGTCCTTCCCCTTGATTTAAAAAAGCTGAGAGTAAATTTTCATTTAAGCGTAAAATACGGAACTATTACCTGTCCTCTCTTACATAGCGATCTTCGTCATAGTTATTATTTAAATTTCTGTTTTATTTAGAATATGATATTTATTATAATATTTATTAGTCTATTGTTTTAGAAATTATTTATGTATTTTATTAGTTAGATAGTTTATTAATATCCGAAATTTAATTATTGTTCATTTTTATTTATTTTTTGTACTCCTACCACTATTGTGTCCTTTTTAACCCAAAGGTTGACTGGTAGAGAATGCCTTGCTGCATTAAGTCCGCCTATGTATGACCATTGTACATGAAGTTTAAATAAATAAATAAATTAAATTCAAAATTCAACGTCTGGTATCTAGATGATGGCACACTAGGAGGTGACGTAGATACAGTTTTGAAAGATTTTCAATTCCTGAAATTCCACTCCATTGGCCTAGAGCTAAACCACTCCAAATGCGAAATTTTCATCTGTGACAATACTGACAGACCATCGACCCTTCAAAAATTCAATACAATAGCACCAGAGATCAAAATTGTAGAAAGAAGTTCACTGCACCTCCTAGGTTCCCCAATTTTGGAAGATAGTTTTTCTTCATTCATTGACGCCAAAATAACACATTTCAACGATATTTCGGACAGACTCTCTAAAATTAATGTACATTCGGCTATCACCCTCATTCGTTATTGTTGTTTTGGTCCAAATTTCATGTACTTTCTTCGCGCTACGCCATTATGGAAGCATTCACAAATTCTCTTGGACAAAATTGACCAGATTATTCGTTGCACGCTATCATCTATCCTAAATGTGGCCCTGGATGACCGAGCGTGGCTGCAAGCCACTCTACCCATTCGCTTCGGTGGGCTCGGCATCCGCAAAATTTCTAGATTAAGCCTACCGGCGTTCCTGTCTTCGGTCCACGGCACTGACAAGTTAACCAGAAAAATCTTGTTGCCATCACTGGTTAACTGTGAAGTGCCGTACTCGACCGATGCAGTGAATGCGTGGAAAGTGGCTTGCCCGAATACAGCGTTGCCCGAGACCCTTTTTTCCCAGAGACAGTGGGATGAGCCGCTCCATCCCATCTTCTTAGCACAGCGGGCTGTGCTGGGGCAGCTGCTGCTGGTGCAGAAAACCTCAAACGGCGTAAATACAATAAACTTATTGGCAGTTACATATTTGAGCCGTTTGGGGTTGAAACATTAGGTCCATGGGGTCCGAGTGCTCTTCGAGTATTTCGAGATGTAAGCAAACGGCTAATCGACTCTTCACATGACCAGAAGGCTGGGCTTTTCCTTGGCCAGAGAATCAGCATTGCCATCCAACGTGGCAATGCTGCCAGCGTTCTGGGCACTTTTCACGTTGACAGCGATGTGGACGAATTTTTTGACGCCCTATGTTACCTGCCCCTTTTATACGTGTTCGTAGTTTTATTTTATTTTTATTTAACTGTATATATAGGTAGTTATTGTTATAAAGTATTTTGAATGATGTACGTTTTATTGTGATTATTGTTCTATTAGGGATGTTACTGTATTTCACTTTATATTTAACTAAAATACATTTTTGTGTCATATTAATAGATACTATCAGTACCAAAATTATACAATCACTTTTAAATTAAAATCTCTCCTTGTTAAAATAATCGGCTACTTTTAAAATGACGCTCTTGACGTCACGAGATAACGCACGAACCATCTCTGGACATTTATCTCATGTGCGTCTGAAATAGACAGTACAGTATAAAAAAAAACATTTTCACAAAAAAAATACGAGCGGCTTCAAAATAAAAACACTGCAAAGTGAAAAATAATTTCTTTTTGGAAGTCGGTGTCTTTGGTAGATACCATTTTTTTTCTTTATGGACACTGACTGTATACTGTACTCACATATGTGCGTAGTATTTCAATAGGTAACCATACCTACATAATATAAATAACCATAACTTAACAGTCACAAAACCAAAATCACAGTCATAAGCAAACGTATATTCCCGGATCTCAGATCCCGTTAAGGCCGGTTGCACACGCGGTTGCTGACCAAGGCGGTGTTGAGGTGCCGCCGCATCTTTATCTCGGCCGTTTATCAAATAAATTCACAGTCCCCAGTAGAAATTTATTAGTTTTCGAATGGCCACCTCTGCAGTGTGACTTGGCGTTATTGCGGGGAGAAGAAATCGCTCGTGAAAGGCGACTTTCCTATCCTTAGAGTTAAGTTTTTGTTTGTTGAGTTACGAGGGTGTGCGGTGTTTACTTTACTTTTATGAGTTTGGAATAAAATGGTGATGTTTTCTGTAGTAAAGGATGTTTCGCAATTGACCCAGAAGTCGATACGAATAAACTGTATGCCAATCGATTGCGTGGAACGAGCGAAATAACCCTACCTAAGTCACATACTCCAAATACTTGGGGTATCGGTGTGACAAAGTATGCATGAAATATAAGGATTTTACCTACTAAGGATACTCTTAATTCTTTTACCAAAATCAAAGGTGTGCTTGACCGTTCTATTAATTTTAATTGTTATTTATTGTTTTGAATTAATATGTACCAAAAAAAATTATAAAAAATAAAAGTTTTTTGCATGTTTTCACATATCTAAAAGCAAACATTTAGCTGGTAGGGGGGAAGAAAACTTGACTTTAACAAAAATTTGCCATTTTTTTTTAAATACCTTGCTCCACACTAGGAATTTCTTCCTGTATCGTGGGTGCGTTTACAAACATATAAACTCACATACACAAACACCCAGAGCCGGAACAACTCTCTGTAGGTCATACAAATATTTGTTCCGTGCGGGAATCGAACCCGCGACACGCAGCGCAGCAGTCAATTGCTCAACCACTGTGCCAACCGTGCGCAAAAGCTTTTAATTTTACGTAAATGGATCCCTGAATCGAAAAATAGTTTTCACAGACCCGTAATATTTTTGAATGGCCTATTCAACGATACCCCCACCATAGGATAAACGAAAAAACATTCCCACTTTACGTGTACAGGCGGTACACTAACATATTTTTTATTACGTATTTATTTTACCACTTTGTCGGCGTGTTTAATATCCATGATATATGATAATCCATGCCAAATTATAGCTTTCTAGTACTAAGAATCTCTGAGCTAAACTGTGGACGGTCGGACAGTCAGACGTGGCGAAGCTATAAAGGTTCCTTGTTGACTACGGAACCCCCAAAACGATGCTTTATTTGAAACCATAAAGTGGTATCAAAGTTAAAATCCTAATCAAAGTTTTGTTCCCATTCACCCCTGCATATCATTCACCCCGTTTTACCCGGTATTTGACATTATACCAATCGTTATCGCGGTACTTTCGTTAATAGAATGTCAGTTGTCAAGAGCCTCTGGTACATATCGCTACCAGTGATAAGATCGCCACTTCCAGAATACTAGCTTCTGCCAACGGCTTCAGCCGCGTGTGTGTCGAAAATTATCCCAAGGGAACATATTTCCGGCATAAAAAACTATCTCAAATTTCATCCAGATCCGTTAGGTAGTTTTTGCGTCAAAAGAGTAACAAACATACTAACAAAGTTTCGCCTTTATAATATTCCTGCCACCTACATACCAACCTACCTACCTACCAACCTACCCTACCCTCCTACCTACCTACCCTACCTACCTACCCTACTCTACCCTACCTACCAAAAACTGAAAAAAATAATTGTATGTAGTGTACGGTAGGCCTGCCCTACCGTACAATACCTACAATATTTTTTTCATACTTATAGTAAGTAGCCTATGTCCTTTCTCTGCGAAGAACCGTTTGGATGTACCATCGTGGTGAAAGGATTGGTCGGCTAGACTCTACGTTACCGAGTGCTAGCTGTCCAGGGTGCGCCGGGCGTTTCGAATCGCATTGCGATTAGATTAACGCCGCTCGGGGAGGCTCCTTTCATGCACGGTTTAGGCGTTAGCAATATACATATAAGTGCCTTGTCTCAATTTTGATGTCCAATAAAGTGTATTAATACTTTTTACTGAAACTACAGTCTGAAAATATCGATAGGTACGTTCATATATTTATTTATCTAAATCAATCAATCAATAAGTAAATATTTGCCATATGGTGCCTTTTATAATATTTATAATATTTACTTATACCTCGGTACTAATCGAATTTATATTTACAAAATTGAGCTTTAAACATAATATATTCTGTGCCAAACAGAATTTACTCATAATAAAACTCTGTTTGTATTGTAATCTGTTTCAAAGCCGCGATATTATAATGGATCTAAATATCTACATCAGCAGATTCAAACGTATTACCAACTGTATAGAGCAAAACAATTGTCCCAATTGTCCTGAACATCGTTTACAAAGGACGTTGTACTCAAAACCGAGGGCTCCGTACCTTGGTACTCGTAGGAATAATATGTACATGTCGTAGACCAATCGTTGAGCTGATATGCCTGAGCACATCACGATATTTATTACATTATTTCTTTATATGCCTTGATTTGCCCAGCCATGTACAATCCGTTTAGAAATCCATGGTTTTTGACTTGAATTTGCCTGACTCGCATAAAAGTCCTGTAACTGATGCTCGTAATTCACTTGGAAACCACTTTTTTCTGCAATCGACTCAATGTTATTGCTTTTACTATCATGCCGGCTCTACACTCTTGCACGAGAGCCCGCGAGAGTGATGAACATTGGTCACAGTACTGAGTTAAATAAGTATTTTGTTTATAAACTTAATGTACAGCGTTTCCTCGGGTTTATGCCCGATAATGTAAGCCGGCATCACAGTTTTCGATTTCTTCGGGCGCGCTTTTTTCTCGCACGTAAACACACGGCTGAAAGAACGCAAACAGCGCCACCAGCTTCGCTAAAGGGAACTACATTACGTTGCGCCCAGCCAAAGCTCTCTCTGTCTCTATTCTGCAATAGTCCTGCACCAGCCAAGGGTTGTCCTTGGGTCCTCTTGCGTAGTGGCTAGTGCATACAAGGATAATCGCCGGTTGGTGTCACATTTCAACCTACATGTCTAACAAGGCCTCTGCAAGTTATTTTCAGCCCCTGGTACGCCTTTCAAAGGTCCGGGACCATAAGGTCCCGAGAATCTCAAAGATATGTATGTATTGCCATACTTAAACTTACAATACAATTCTAAGTTACATTTAAAAGTGGAAGTCGATTGCATTAGTAGGTTCTGTCATATCCAGCTGTGGCAGGTGTTAGAATCATAATGGAAATTCATGTAAAAGTATCGATATATGTCAAGATGGTTATTTACTGTGTATCAGAGTTCCTATGTATTTGGTGTATAAGGGAAAGGTTTTATGAAGAAAAGCACAAAAAGACAAGACTAGGTATTTATTTCAATTAGGCTTGTCAATTAATTAATATTGAGGCTCAAATAGCTTACCGCCCGTTCGCTAGACCTAGTTCTCGTGGAGAAGAAGGGCAAGAAACTCCACGGAAGCAACTATGGTTGTAAAAGTATTCATAGACATCTTTTACATCCATATAAATATCGTTTATCACAATAAAGATCTAATTCTATTATGGCCATTATTAATCTTGTAACATTTCACAATGTTACATAATCAAAACAACAAGGATAAGGCAAAGAACATGACTAGCCCTTAAATTAATTCAACATAATTATGAATAAAGGCCACAATATGAAAATAGAGTTTCAACACAACCATTAGCAATAATCAAGTTATAATATCAAATAACTTACGTGAAGCTTGTGTCGTCCATCTTTCACAGAATATAACAATTCAGGAAAACAATATCACTATCACAATATAACAACTGGTCTGTACTGGCTTGTAGTTCACAACGAAGTGTGTCAACTTACGAATTACACACTATTTATAGTAACGAGTCGACCTGTCAAATGTCCCCACCATTTTCTACATTTCTATTCATTTTCTCACAATTAGGTCAATAATCAATTCTTGAGTAATGAAACCTTTTTAAAACGTACAAAGACAATTAAGGAATTTAATATCGCCTATTTAGTAATTCATAATCAATATTCGAAAGAATATTGATACTAACTGACAGTCTTGTATTAATTGTCTCAAAAGACTTATAATACTAAAACAGCAATATAAAATCCAGGATACATCACAATGATCATTATAAATTACGTAATATTTTATAGGAATATCATCACTATGGCTTATATGTAAGTTTAGAGTTATTTCCTGTACACACAACAATATTTACTCAGGTGGGTACTCTAATAATTGTAGGTATTTGACAACACAATAATAGTTCAGGTAGGTACTTCGACATTTGTCGGTAGATGCTTAATAAATATGACAGTTTGTATTTTGTAGCAAACCCATTGTGATTAAAAGTGTAAATTCATGATTTAATGACGTCACACGTACTTCCAATACTAACACGGCCATTCTGACATGTACTTCGTTCTCGAAGTACAATAGATACCCTTTTTGTACAATTGTAATATATATTTTTTTTTAGTTTTGCCAATTGACTAGATGTGTCAAGTCCCCTCCACCCGCTGCTAGTGGGATAGACTTGCACCAAGTATAACTATACATCATTAATCCAAATATTATTACACTAACCAACAATACATCGCTCGGCCAATCTGACAATATTCTTTCAAATTGTACCGAACGTAGATACTTTCTTCCGACCAAAATCAGATCCAACTGAGGGTACATATTTAAATTCTATATTTAACCAACTAACTCCGTCAAACTCAGAGGTCGCAGAACGCTGCTTGATCATAAAGATTCAGAGGCCCGTCTCAACTTGTTTTGACAGAATCTTATTCAAACAACTAACTCTGTCAAACTCAGAGGTTGCAGATCGCTGCTTGATCATAAAGATTCAGAGGCCCGTCTGGACTTGTTTTGACAGAATTTTATTCAACTTAATAATTTTTCTAATGCACCATGCTGTTGGAACGACCTGGCATTATTATAACTCTTCTCTGTCTTTCTCCTGTCATGTCTCTTTTCAAACAAACTATTCAACAGTAAGTTACACCCACATGGTTTTTATTATTCAAAAATTTTATTTTCATTTATTTGTTTTATCCTATAACGTTTTTTTTTAATATATATTCATGACTCAATGATAAGAATTAGATCACGACTTGTTTATATCAAAATCTCAATCTCCAATAGCTCCAAAACTAATTACTGTAACGGATAAATAAAATTCGGGCAGAGCTTTGTTCAGATCTTGTATTCGCAATCGAAAGAGACAAATAAATGACTGGCAATCGCTTATATTAACACATCCCCACTGCTTGGCATGGCTCGACTGAAGAGAAGGCTTCAATATGGCGGCTTTGCTTCGGCGGGCTCGGCGGGCATTGGTCGGTTGCACGTAGGCTGACGTCACATCCGTAACATTCGGCCATCCTGGCATCATTGCTCCCGCAATGGGAGCAAAAACATTCATTAGCTTTCAAATAAATCAATTAGGGCTTCAGTGTCAGTACTATTGTTACTAAAAAACAATTACTATTACAGTTACTATTGTTACTGTCCGATATAGGTGCTTTACTTCTATAAGGCCTTAGCCCATTTACCGACTCGGCACCTGTGAGCTTTTGTAACCACATAAAACTTTTAGTATCTACCCACACTAGGAATTTCTTCCTGTATCGTAGGTGCGTTTAGAAACATAAACTCACATACACAAACACCCAGAGCCGAAACAACTATCTGTAGGTCATACAAATATTTGTACCGTGCGGGAATCGAACCCGTGACACGCAGCGCAGCAGTCAATCGCTCAACCACTGCGCCAACCGAGCGCACACACTACACTACTTTACATAGAGCATTTTCAATATGGACTTGACAGATTCTTGCATACCATTGTACCGCATTCAATGTAAATGTTTACATTATGTTTAAGATAAATACGTTATAGCTATGGCGTTGACATTGACTTTAGTTAATATATTATGAAAGGTTGTCTGTAAAAGATTGCCCTGTGCGATAAGACCGCCCATTGTACACTTATCTTTAAAAAAATATTGTCCTGTTATTATTTAAGTGGTGTACAATAAATTATATAATAAATAAATAAATGAATATGACCAAAATAAAAGTCATCCAGTTTGTATTGACTAACTGCACTAATTATAGTCATAAAAAAACAACCCTTTTGTACACATGATCACTCTTGCGTTATCTGAAGCTTTCTTTTTACATTCAATATTTGACATTCAAAGTGCCGCCTAGTGGCCTAATTGAATTGGCATTAGTCGGCGTTACTTGGCGTTATTTGGCGTTGCATGGCATTGCATGGTATGCATGGCATTGCATGGCATTGCATGGCATTGCATGGCATTGCATGGCATTGCATGGCATTGCATGGCATTGCATGGCATTGCATGGTATGCATGGCATTGCATGGCATTGCATGGTATGCATGGCATTGCATGGCATTGTATGGCATTGCATGGCGTTGCATGGCGTTACTAGGCGTCACTAGGTGGCACTAGGCGTCACTAGACTTGACTACTTAACTTTACTTTACTGAAAATCGTAAAGTCACATGGCCTACCATTACAAGCGAATATTAAATCTTAACGCTTCAAAGAAATTCAGACAGGGAATTGGCCCAGTTATTTAGTTATTTGTTAAGGCTTTACTATAGTAATTATAGTCAGCAAAGCATTATGAATGGATTGATTTTTACGTTTAAACTAACCATTAGCATGTGGACAAGCAATATCACGTAATGTGTACCTAAACTGTTTACCAAACCATTTCAGTGTCCGAATTTTCACGATAGAAATGATAGTACGCAAGTGTTGACTCGGCAATAACAAATTTGGATAACTCATTCGTTACTACAATCATTACCAACCGTACGCAATCAATCTGCCTAGGTTTTTTTTTTCCAATTATGGTGGGGTCGGCTTCCAGTCCTATCGGATTCAGCCGAGTACCAGTATTTTACATGGAGCGACTGCCTATCTGACCTTCTTAACCCAGTAACTGGGAACCACGATAGCCCTTGACAAGACTGGTGCCAGATCTCAAGCTTCTGACTACTCGTAACGAATGTCAAAGATCTTCAAATGACAGCTGGGACCAAAGGCTTAATGTGCTTTCCGAGGCACGGAGGAATCTCGGTATGTTGAAATAGTCACCCATACACGGACCGACCTCGTCAAGCGTTGCTTAACCTTGAATATCGACCCGTGCGGCTGTTATTATTTAGCCACGAGCCAACTGTACACATACCTCTTTTTTTTTTGCCTAACAAAACGGACCTAAATGGTTTACATGAATCATACGGACCTAAATGGTTTACATGAATCATACGGACCTAAATGGTTTACATGAAGCATTGGTTCAGACGGTTTACGAAATAGGATATAATTTTCGTTCTTTCATACACTAACTTCCCTTGCCATGTGCACAATGAAGACGTGCGGTCATGTATTTTCTAATGAATTGCGTCATTTTTGGTAACCAATATACTATTTTATTAAAATCATGGTGACCAAAGTAATCACAATGCATTTGCACTATCTTATCTATCTACCCAAGCTCCGAAGCTCCTACAAGTCTACTCCCGTTTAGGGTTTTTCTATAAAGCCTCTCGTCAACAATCATGTAATTGCTTATTGCGTACTGATCGGAGGTGTTGGTATTTAGCTGGTTAATTAATGAACTAAGCTTATCGCCCTGGCATTGTAACGTATAGAACCAATCAGCGACTTACGAGACGATTTCTTTTTTATTCTTTGTAACGACTAGATTTCTGCCAAGCGCCTACATGTTTCATACGATGGCCCGGCCTATACTTAACACTAATGTTATAATATTTTATCAAAAACCACTATCCTGCGATGCGTGACCGTACCTTGGACCACTGCACAGTTGGTAACAACCTTTACATGACATATAACATACACGCGAAATCTACGTAACGAGTCCAACAGCAAGGGTTTGAAGCTCATAATAATGGTCCATGCTATCCTCACTTGTAACACGACTGATCGCAATGAATTTTATTTTCAGTTTGTTTTGCATCAATATACCGGCGACACCTAACTTACACGCATCCGTATGTACTTATGTAGGAAGCGCGGGGTCCTACAAAGCGAACACAGGCTTAGAACACGAAATATTTTGCAATTGTTCAAAACTAATTCATTAACGGGTACCCAAACAACGCGAAATTTCAAATAAAACTTCTTGAAATAACTGCACAATCCGATAAATGGATGCACCCACATGACACACATTACTAGGCAAATGAAACTTGAAACTGCCAATACGGCTGTATGCCACTGGTGGCAATTTGACCTGACCATTTAGCGATTTGATTTTTCAAAACTAGTGTATTTACGAGTATTCATATTTAAGTTTCGGTATTTTTTTGTTAGACATTTCATAAAATTATAACGCCAGAATTTGAATCAGTTGAGGGTAGAAGTATATCTTCTAAAAAAAATGCCAATACCTGCTTCGTTTTGGGTATCGACAGATCTACCGACAGATTATGCTACTATATTAATAAATCTCACACCGAAGGTCTCTTTTCTAAAATAAATGGAACCCCGGTATACTTATGCTACTACCTTTGCTACTTCTAAAATCTGTTTTATGAGTGTCATCTGGATTAATTGCTAATTGGACCATACTGATGCGTAACAGTTAAAGTAATCTTTGCCAGTTAACTCAGAAATTTGATCTTCTACATAAGGTAAGGGAAACATTTATTTTACAGTGACATTTAAAGCGCGGTAATCAACAGAGGTACAAAGTATGCAAGTGGCGGCGTTCTATTTTGTGACAAAGCTTACAATCGACGCTCTCTTTTTTTTTTTACTTAGATCACAGGATAAGCGTAACTGGATTCGGATTGTCGTCCAAGGATGTCTTACGTCTAAATACGGGTTGATCAGTGGTAAGCTTAATTTTGATCTGCGTAATTAGTACAATATTATTAGTGTGTACCCGAAGCAAAACAATGTTTGTATTTGGTTAATCTATTTATTCCAACTGCTAGACTAAATGGTTATGGACCGGCTAGAATAAGAGTTAATTATAAGCACATATGAAGGCACGCCTTTTTGCAACGAGGGTAAATAAACTACCTACAGGACGCCATCTGTTACTATCCTTATACCTTTTGTTTCGTTTACGTAAAAACATGGTCATACACGGATGCTGGTTATGCGAATTAGTTTTATCCTTATTATTGAGAATATGGCGAAGAGTAAAACAAGTCGCTATGGCCTGGCTAGAATTACAGTTATTGATATTGCGAATATAGAAATGAGAAAGATAACGCACCTGGCAAACTGGCTGTGGCTCCTGGCAGACTGGCTGTAGCTCCTGGCAGCTCTCGGACCTTGTTAGGACCTCTCCTTGCAGTCACACGCAGCACACGTTGAAGAGTTTGATGTAGTCTTGCTCGGCGTGCAGTCGGGTCAATGGCAGAGTGTAGCACACGCCGTGAAGCTCGTAGTGTCGTTCAGTCCGTGAATATGACAAACTTGTTCGATTTTTCTTCAGATTCAGGGTGATCTTGCGGTTATGGCGTGGATATTTTATTAAAACGAAGCTTACTTTTTGTGTATACCACTTCTGAGTGTAACGGATAAATAAAATTCGGGCAGAGCTTTGTTCAGATCTTGTATTCGCAATCGAAAGAGACAAATAAATGACTGGCAATCGCTTATATTAACACATCCCCACTGCTTGGCATGGCTCGACTGAAGAGAAGGCTTCAATATGGCGGCTTTGCTTCGGCGGGCTCGGCGGGCATTGGTCGGTTGCACGTAGGCTGACGTCACATCCGTAACATTACTTAAATTTATTATCAGATAGAGAAAAGCAAGGTAAGAAAATATTAATTGGATTATTTATTTTAAACAGACTTCTCATGAAAATAATGCTCAAGAGCTTTTGCCATAAATACGATTCCTTTTTAATTTTAGTAAACAAAAATAGCCAAGAGAAAAACAGAGAGAGTAGAGAGTTTCTTGTAAATGTGAGAATATTGGTAAAAACTACCATTCTGCCTCCATTAAGTAATATCGATTCTTTGAAAATCCTTTGTACCTCTCAAGTATGTTTGTGACCACTAACTGTATTATTACCAAGTTGGGTACATTTTTGCAAAAATACCCTCCGTTAAAAATTTCCATTAAAAATTCTAGACAAGTTTTTGATAAATAAACTAAAACCTTAGGAATTATCGTTTTACGCTTATTCAAACATAATCTGATACTAAAGATATTTAAAAGTAAATAAAAACAAAGCGTCTGACGGCCTTACCATTTTCAGCAGTTTTCGTGCTGCAGCTGTCAGCTAGATGTCCATAGTCAAAATCTGGTGCTCTGACCATAGTTTGCAGATCCATGAACCAACTGCTCTTACGGTAGCATAAAGAACCGCAGTTCAAATGGTCGTACAAATTCTAGATCCGCAAGCTATGCAGCTCGCAGTGCCACGGGCTGGGGCGGCATCGCTAGGACATCGCCTTGGTGCGATTGGAGTCAGCGACTCGTCGACACGTTGTTTATGAAAATGACAAAATTAAATTCATTAAAATTATTGTGTAAGCTAGAGCTGGATCCCACTTCTGATGTTAGAATCATAATGGAACTTCATGTAAAAGTATCGATATATGTCAAGATGGTTATTTACTGTGTATCAGAGTTCCTATGTATTTGGTGTATAAGGGAAAGGTTTTATGAAGAAAAGCACAAAAAGACAAGACTAGGTATTTATTTCAATTAGGCTTGTCAATTAATTAATATTGAGTCTCAAATAGCTTACCGCCCGTTCGCTAGACCTAGTTCTCGTGGAGAAGAAGGGCAAGAAACTCCACGGAAGCAACTATGGTTGTAAAAGTATTCATAGACATCTTTTACATCCATATAAATATCGTTTATCACAATAAAGATCTAATTCTATTATGGCCATTATTAATCTTGTAACATTTCACAATGTTACATAATCAAAACAACAAGGATAAGGCAAAGAACATGACTAGCCCTTAAATTAATTCAACATAATTATGAATAAAGGCCACAATATGAAAATAGAGTTTCAACACAACCATTATCAATAATCAAGTTATAATATCAAATAACTTACGTGAAGCTTGTGTCGTCCATCTTTCACAGAATATAACAATTCAGGAAAACAATATCACTATCACAATATAACAACTGGTCTGTACTGGCTTGTAGTTCACAACGAAGTGTGTCAACTTACGAATTACACACTATTTATAGTAACGAGTCGACCTGTCAAATGTCCCCACCATTTTCTACATTTCTATTAATTTTCTCACAATTAAGTCAATAATCAATTCTTGAGTAATGAAACCTTTTTAAAACGTACAAAGACAATTAAGGAATTTAATATCGCCTATTTAGTAATTCTTAATCAATTTTCGAAAGAATATTGATACTAACTGACAGTCTTGTATTAATTGTCTGAAAAGACTTATAATACTAAAACAGCAATATAAAATCCAGGATACATCACAATGATCATTATAAATTACGTAATATTTTATAGGAATATCATCACTATGGCTTATATGTAAGTTTAGAGTTATTTCCTGTACACACAACAATATTTACTCAGGTGGTGTGGTATTTCGCTATTTTAAACCACATATTTTAGTTATTTCACTGAGTGAGCTGGTGTTTTCACCTAATTCACACTTAGGTCTCTTAATACTTACTTCATATTATTCCATGCCAATACATTTTACATCATATACTTATACTTCGCATCCTTTATACGTTTACATTATTATTCTGCGAATCGGTCTAAAACGATTCGTTTTCTTATAAAATAATCATATTTTTCAATGTTATGACACCTACGTCAGGTTGTCAAGCTGTCAATACTTTTCCTTTTAAATTTTCTGTCATAGAGCTTCTTGCTAGCTTAGTCTATGAAGATTACTTTTGATTTATATAATTTAAATTCTTTTTATCAATATGGTTAGCTCAAATATTGTATTTTATAAATTGTAAATTAATTTACACGCTCTCAGAATTCATCGAAAAGGTTTTGGATTGAATATTACTGGCTGTTTTGAATACTGGCAGGTTGCACTTTTTTTTATGACAACAAGATGTAACCAACTTAAATTCTGATTCTGATTCTGTCAAACGGTGGATATAAAAGACGGAAAGGCCGAGGGCTTTGCAGTCTTGAATCGAGTCTTGAATCGAGTCTTGAATCTGGACTGAACGCTAGTAGTCCATTTTTCTGTTTGATACTATGAAGTTTACAATTGTATTTAAAATTTCTCTTTACAACAGCTAATGTAATAAATATTATCTATTGAGTGTGTTACTGGTTCTTTAACTTCGACGGTCACCGCTTCATATCAAAAGGGCTTGATTGATCAGCATATTAAGCCACAGCCTGACCTCCACACTCCTAGCTGCCTGTTCCTGCACCAGTGCTTCTGCTACTGCTACCTGCCTGTTATCCTGACAATTGGTTCAAGCCTTGACCATCTGCGTGCTCATCTGCCTACCTCGGGCATTCCACGCCTTCGTGCCCGTCCAGCTGCCTAGCCTGCCCGTCCAGCTGCCCAGCCTTCCTGCCTGCTATGAAAAACCTGCCCACGTCGTGCGAAGCCGGCCCATAGTTTTTTACTCATTATCCTTTTAATTAATTTTAATTTATAGTTACCTTTAATTTTATTAACGTGGCTTACGTATAGTTCATTTGAACTATACGTAACGCTACAGTTTGGCGCCCAACGTAAAATCAGCGTTATCTTTTTCAAAATTCTAAAAAAAACTACCACTAGTACTTTCTTTTGGACTCTTATTTGGCTTAGTCTACTCATATTCATTTATTTATTTATTTACCTTTTTCACTTTTTCTCTTCTTCTTCTTTCTTCTACTCAACACATATTCATTCCTACTTACACTACACCCCACACACATCCCTTTTACCCTCTGGTAATTGGCACCCATTCTTCACTTGGAAGTGTTTTTAAAACCATTCGTGGTCACTCACAAGCTGGGGTTTGGTTTACTCTACGACGTACTGTAGGAGAATATCCTATAGTCGTTACCATAACGTTCCATAACACATAACTCTCTAATACTTCACTACCCTACACTCACCTCTTAAAGTCCTCTTAAACTTGAGTTTTCTGTAACTCTTGACCTCAACTCTACTCTCTTGAGTCGCCTTTAGCACTCATTAACCCTCACCCTCACCCTCATTTGGCTATAATGCATTATTCTTTTTTTTTTGAGCGGTAGCAACTCATTAAATAAGCCCCTAATGCATTATCTTTTCTTAGAGGTATTCTTAAAACCCTCTAAACCTTAAACTCAAGTTACTCTTGAGCTCTCTTAAACTCAAGTTACTCTTGAGCTCTCTTAAACTCAAGTTACTCTTGAGCTCTCTTAAACTCAAGTTCCTCTTGGGCTCTCTTAAACTCGAGTGTCTCTTAAACTTGGGGTTTTTCTTAAACTTTAAACTTTTCGAGCGGATAAGCAACTCGTTAAATAAGCCCTAATGCTCTTGAGCGGATAAGCAACTCGTTAAATAAGCCCTAATGCTCTCTTCTAAATTGGGTTTTCAAACAGGTGCGGGTTACGACACCTAATTAAAAAAAAAAGCCTTCGTAATTACAATATAAATATTTCTTTGTTGGAGTATGCGTCATTGAATGTGAACCATATCCCCTACGTATGAATGAATGAGAGTGTTTGACGAAAGTATGAAAGATGTTGTGTGTTGGAGCAAGGACTTATTTTAACCTTCAAAATTTTCAATGGAGTTGAAAATTTTCCGGGGTTGTTGGGGAAATGTGGTATTTCGCTATTTTAAACCACATATTTTAGTTATTTCACTGAGTGAGCTGGTGTTTTCACCTAATTCACACTTAGGTCTCTTAATACTTACTTCATATTATTCCATGCCAATACATTTTACATCATATACTTATACTTCGCATCCTTTATACGTTTACATTATTATTCTGCGAATCGGTCTAAAACGATTCGTTTTCTTATAAAATAATCATATTTTTCAATGTTATGACACCTACGTCAGGTTGTCAAGCTGTCAATACTTTTCCTTTTAAATTTTCTGTCATAGAGCTTCTTGCTAGCTTAGTCTATGAAGATTACTTTTGATTTATATAATTTAAATTCTTTTTATCAATATGGTTAGCTCAAATATTGTATTTTATAAATTGTAAATTAATTTACACGCTCTCAGAATTCATCGAAAAGGTTTTGGATTGAATATTACTGGCTGTTTTGAATACTGGCAGGTTGCACTTTTTTTTATGACAACAAGATGTAACCAACTTAAATTCTGATTCTGATTCTGTCAAACGGTGGATATAAAAGACGGAAAGGCCGAGGGCTTTGCAGTCTTGAATCGAGTCTTGAATCGAGTCTTGAATCTGGACTGAACGCTAGTAGTCCATTTTTCTGTTTGATACTATGAAGTTTACAATTGTATTTAAAATTTCTCTTTACAACAGCTAATGTAATAAATATTATCTATTGAGTGTGTTACTGGTTCTTTAACTTCGACGGTCACCGCTTCATATCAAAAGGGCTTGATTGATCAGCATATTAAGCCACAGCCTGACCTCCACACTCCTAGCTGCCTGTTCCTGCACCAGTGCTTCTGCTACTGCTACCTGCCTGTTATCCTGACAATTGGTTCAAGCCTTGACCATCTGCGTGCTCATCTGCCTACCTCGGGCATTCCACGCCTTCGTGCCCGTCCAGCTGCCTAGCCTGCCCGTCCAGCTGCCCAGCCTTCCTGCCTGCTATGAAAAACCTGCCCACGTCGTGCGAAGCCGGCCCATAGTTTTTTACTCATTATCCTTTTAATTAATTTTAATTTATAGTTACCTTTAATTTTATTAACGTGGCTTACGTATAGTTCATTTGAACTATACGTAACGCTACAGTGGGTACTCTAATAATTGTAGGTATTTGACAACACAATAATAGTTCAGGTAGGTACTTCGACATTTGTCGGTAGATGCTTAATAAATATGACAGTTTGTATTTTGTAGCAAACCCATTGTGATTAAAAGTGTAAATTCATGATTTAATGACGTCACACGTACTTCCAATACTAACACAGGCAAACAGAAGGAAAGGTAAGTATCTGTTTCTTAGTAAAAAAAGTTAATAAAAAAAATAAAAAAATATGACTGCTTTAGAAGCGAACTAAAAAGACGTAAACAAGAAGAAAATCATGCTGTGCAGTCGGAGGATACATATTCGTGAGTTGGCTGACCAAAACCAGATGTATCCTCCGACTGCATGACATGATTTTGTTCTTGTTTACGTCTTTTTAAATCGCTTCTAAAGCAGTCGGGTATTTTTGTTTTTTGAATTCACTTTTTATTTATAATTTTTTAGTTAATATTTTTCCGAATTAGGTACATTTAAACATATAAGTGTTATATATTTTTGAAAACAACTCTTAAAACCCTTTAATTTGATACCCCACACGATGGGTTTGGAAGAAAAACATGGCGTCTAAACGCCGCCATTTTTCTATTGTCCAATTTTAATGTAGCCAGTGATATTCGCATAATCGATTGAAGTAAGAATCATCAATGTTGTCGCACCTGCTTTTCCCGCCTTCGAAAAAGCCGAACGCGCGCGCACAAAACGGAAGTTGCGTGCCGAACGAAACTTCATCGGAGGTTTTGGAGGGACGTGCGAGGCGAGCTTCTTCTTGAACGCCGCTGCGCAGCTCTCTTGGCCATACATCATCAACGCGACAACACCTCTTCGTGATAATCTCTCGTGTAAAAAAGTAAATATGTATCAGTTAGAAATAATGTTGGCAAAACATTATTTCTAGCCTTTAAATTATTCTGCTAATAAAAAACTTTTTTGAAAAAAATACTACCGACTTCCAAGTAAGAAAACTAGAAAGTGAAAAATAACTTTATTTTTGGAAGTCGGTGTCTGTGGTAGGTACCAAATTTTTAAGTTATGGACACCGACTTCCAAAAATAAAGTTATTTTTCACTTTCTAGTTTTCTTACTTGGAAGTCGGTAGTATTTTTTTCAAAAAAGTTTTTTATTTTTCACTTTTTAGGGTTCCGTACCCAAAGGGTAAAAACGGGACCCTATTACTTTAACTCCACGGTCCGTCTGTCTGTCTGTCTGTCTGTCACCAGGCTGTATCTCATGAACCGTGATAGTTAGACAGTTGAAATTTTCACAGATGGTGTATTTCAATTGCCGCTATGACAAATACTAAAAACAGAATAAAATATTTTTTTATGTGGGGCTCCCATACAACAAACGTACGTCACACATGATTACTTGCGGTAATGGTACGGAACCCTTCGTGCGCGAGTCCGACTCGCACTTGGCCGGTTTTTAGTTGTACCTACCTAATAGGAAAGTAGTTAAGTAAGTACCTATAACGACAGAATAGATTACCCGAATAACATGAAACTTGAATATAACCGGTTAAATGAGAGACCTGCATACCCCTTTCGAGCGTACTGGCGTGATGTTATGTTACGAAATGGTATAAACAATAAACAGACATGCGATTGCAGCAATCCCGAGAGATTTGCCTTTATTTATTGAAGAGTTCTGTTGTATATCTCCGAAGTTCTTCATCAGATCTTCACCAAATTAAAATGGGACCAATTTCGGAATATACTCTTCCAAACAAAAAAAGAATTTTCAAAATCGGTCCACAATTGACGGAGATATCGGTGAACATACATAAAAAAAAAAAAAAAAAAAAAAAAAAAACATACATAATGTCGAACATAGAACCTCCTCCTTTTTTGGTAAGTCGGTTAAAAATATTCCTGTACTTGTTGATTTATTTTATAATTGATATTTGCTGTAATTTGATTTTAATTAAAAGTAACAGTTGATTTTCTCCGAAATAAACGTATATTTGAATTTTGTAGATCAGTAAGTGGGTACCCTACTTACTGATCTACCCTTGTCCACGATGTTGTATAAAAAAATGGTAATTAAACCCGAGTGATAATTTACTAACTGTTTTATTTCTATTATCAGAAGTGCTTATCGTGCCTACGCTCATAAACATGCCGCGCAGCCGCAAACGAAGATCAAGAAGAGAGCCTTCGACGAGTTCAAGTTCGACTTCCAGCTCGAGTAGCAGCAGTAGTGCAAATGACCGAAGGCGTAAACAGCGACGCCGTCGTAAGGATTCGCAAACCGTGAGTCAGAATGTTTTATTATCGTCAGTGATTCCCGAATTTGACCCACTTGTAGACTGTGTAGATATGTGGATTAATGTTGTTGAGGCAAACTCTCGTGCATTTGGATGGTCAGATAATATGATTAAGTATCAGGCGCTTCAAAAATTACGTAATACCGCGAAAACTTGGCTAGATGCTTTGCAAAAAAACGAAACCAGGTGGACCACGTGGAAGTGGAAGCAATGGCGCGAAACATTATCCGATACCTTTCAAGTACGAAGTGATATGTTTAGATCCCTAAAAGAAATAATTGAAACAAAACCTTCACCAAATCAGTCTTTATACGATTTCTATTTTAAACAAAAGTCTAAAATAGATCGCTTACAGTTAGGCTTTAGAGAACGAGATATAATATCTATAATAGTAGGTTCAATAGGTGATAAAAACATTGTAACAACTGCCGAAGCAGGCAATTTTAGGTACTGTGACGATTTAGCCTCCTTTTTACACGGTAAAATTCATGTGCCCGAGGTTAATGAAGTCCCTTTTAGAAACTCGTTGCCACCGAAACATTCTTCTCGACCGATACAACCTGGGCAGCAAAATGCACCGAGTAAACCTAGCATCAAAACTGAGCCTTCTGCGAATAATAATGAATCAAATTATATTTGCTACCGATGTGGAAAAGTAGGTCACCGAAGAAACAATTGTACTGTCAAAGACGATGTGAGGTGTACCTTCTGCAAAAAGTTAGGGCATTTAGAAACAGCTTGCCGATTAAAGCTTAATAATAATAAGGTAGTCGAGAAAAATGCTGAAGTGGTAATGATATCTGATTCTAAAACGAAACAAAAATTTTACAAACCGGTTTTAATAAACAATAGCAAATGTAGTGCATTTTTTTATATGGGCAGTGACTGCTCTTTAATTACATCTGCTTTAGTTAACCAATTTAAATTGCAACCTTTCTCTTTGAATAATCCCGTTAATTTAGTAGGATTCACTAATAATTCGTCCGCTACAGTAACTGAGGCGGTCTTAGTTAAGCTTAAAGTCGATTCTGTTGAATTAATTATTACGTTATACGTTATTGATGCCCTATCCGGCTGTGAAATATTAATAGGAAGAAATTTTACTGAAGATAAAAATATAATGTATGTTCGTGTTGGAGACACTTTAACTTTTCAATTGGCTCAACCATTTAATGTGTGCAGTATTAAGGAGTAACGTATCACATGAATACGAAATGGCATTAAATAACATTTTGTTAAAGTACCCTCAATCTTTTTCTCAAGATTTATCTGATTTAGGAAAAACATCATGCGTAGAATTAGAGATACAGCTTATATCTAATAAACCTATTTACCAACGACCCTATAGAGTGTCCGAATCTGAAAGAGCAGTCATGCGTGAGATAGTAGATGATCTTTTAAAAAATGGGATTATTCAAAACAGTTGTTCTGCATATGCTAGCCCAGCCCTTTTAGTTGACAAGGCATCTGGGGCGAAAAGGCTATGCGTAGACTATAGGCAGCTAAACAAAATCACTGTTAAGGAAAAATACCCTATGCCCATGATAGAGGACCTCATTGATAGATTGCAAGGTTGTAAATTCTATACTTCTTTGGACCTTAAAAGTGGTTACCATCAAATTAATATCAAATCTGAAGATGTACACAAAACTGCGTTCATAACAAGTGATGGCCATTTTGAATTTTTGAGAATGCCTTTTGGAGTGTGTAATGGACCTGCTGTTTTCCAAAGACTAATGAATACAGTTTTGGGCAATCTTCGTTTTGGAAGGGTGGTTTGTTACATGGATGATTTGCTCATTGCTACGAAAACTATTGAAGAAAATATAGTTTGCTTAGAAAAAGTCTTAGATATTTTTGTCAAAAATGGGTTAACTATCAATTTAGATAAATGCTTCTTTTTCAAAGATCAAATTACGTTTTTAGGCTATGATATTTCCGACCAAGGTATTAGTCCGAGTTCCCGAAAGCTAGAAGCTATTTCCAAATATCCAACTCCAAAGTCTGTGCATCAATTAAGACAATTTTTAGGGTTGATTAATTATTTTAGGAAATTTATTAAGAATTGTGCGGTACTCTGTAAACCATTGACTAGTTTATTAAAAAAAGATACGATCTGGCAATGGGGTCCCCAACAGGATCAGGCTGTAGCACGCGTAAAAGACGCATTGATTGAAAATGCTGTACTCAATGTCTTTGACCCCAAATTGCCCATAAATTTATATACAGATGCCAGTCGTGACGGCATAGGTTGTATCTTAACACAGCTAACGAATAACGGCGAAAAGCCTGTATATTTTTATAGTCGTCAAACAAATAATGACGAAAAGAAATACCATTCTTTCGAATTGGAACTTTTAGCTATTGTTTCCGCATTACAAAAATTTCGGCATTATTTAATAGGGACAAGTTTTAAAATTACAACCGATTGCAATGCAGTACGACATGCGTTAAATAAAAAAGAGATTATTCCGCGAATAAGTAGATGGGTTTTGTATACACAGGATTTTACGTTTGAAGTAGTCCACAGGGCCGGGTCACAGATGCAACACGTTGACGCATTAAGTAGGAACCCTATTGGTACTACACTCGACGTATCTGACGAGGTAAAAAGTGTAAACAATATAACTGAAGGTGATTGGTTGCTAGCGGTTCAGTTGCAAGACCCCAACATATGTAGTATTAGAGACATATTACAATCAGGCGAGGCCGAGACGAATAAACATTTATTTAATGCATATGAATTATTAGGAAACAAGGTTTACCGTAGAACTTAATTTGGTAGGCGTTGGTTAGTACCAAAGAAATGTATATGGTATGTAATTCGTGCTAACCATGATGATGTGGGGCATTTCGCAGTCGATAAAACTATTGAAAGAATTAAATCAAAATATTGGTTTCCTCGTTTAAAGAAAACCGTTTCAAAATACATCAAAAATTGCTTGAGTTGTATCTATTATAAAAACATTCACGGCAAAAAACCAGGCCAGTTGTACTCAATCCCAAAATTCGCTAGGCCATTCCACACACTTCACGTCGATCACCTTGGTCCATTCGTTAAGACTACACAGTAAAATAGTTACCTGTTAGTGATAGTCGACTCATTTACCAAATTTGTTTTTATTTCGGCTGTAAAAAACACTAAAAGCAAAGTTGTCACTAATGAATTAAGTAAAATATTTAAAGTATTTGGAAATCCAAAACGCCTAATTTGTGATGCTGGTAGCGCATTTACATCCAAATTGTTCACCAATTATTGCAAAGATAAAAACATCAGGCTTCATATAATTGCTACTGCTGTTCCGAGGTCAAATGGCCAAGTCGAGCGCTATAATCAGACCATTTTAGAAGCATTGCGTAGTATGAGTGCTGATACTGATAGCAATAAGTGGGATCAGCACATAACTAGTATACAACAAGGCATTAATAGCACAATTAATAAAACCACGTCTGCCGTGCCAAATGAGTTATTTTTTGGGTTCAGAATTCGAATGAACAATGACGCGATCACTGATGATAATAATGAACATTCTATTGACGTCACTGCGTTGAGGGTAAAGGCCGACGCAAATATAAAGCGTAATGCTGAACGACAAAAAAAATCCTTCGACTCAAAAAGAAAAGAGGCCCCTATTTACAAGATTGGAGACTTGGTGGTGCTCAAAATTCCGAGTCGCACAAATGATGGTCAAAGCACTAAGCTGATGCCTCTGTACAAGGGACCCTTCCAAGTGACGAATATTCTGGGACACGATAGGTATAAAGTGGCGGACCTGAGAGGAGCTGAAAGATCTTCCAAAAGGTACGATGGTATTGCCTGCGTGGAGAATATGAAGCCCTGGATCCGCGTTGCCGAAGTACCGGATGTTGTCAAGGATAATTAGCTACCTAAAAGTGACTAAGGTATATTTTATAATAATTTATGCTTATTTGTTTATCTATTTTTATGTTTAGTCTAACTACTTATACATTTCAATCTTGATACTGTTTTACATTAATAGGATGATGATGATGATGACTGTTGTTTTCGCCGTCTTCATTTATGTGGTCCAATGCATTCGCTTTAAACATTTTGGACGTTTATGGGGTGTTCGGTCTTTGTACCAACAGGCATCCGCAGTGAACGCTGTTGTAGAGTGGTGATACAAGACTAGATCGATACAGAGTGAACATTGATCTAGTTCAAGCCACACAGTAAGGAGCATGGTAACCATTTATGGCATAACATGCTACTCTGTTCGAACACCTTATCTACAGTCCGATGTTAAAACAGGTCCCATGTGTACAGAGTTAACATGAACCTAAAACTAATTATTATTTAATGTTTCCAGCTTCTTCATTGGACCAAAACGCTGTTCGAGGACGAACGCGTGAGCAGGAGGGCCGGATGTTGTCGCACCTGCTTTTCCCGCCTTCGAAAAAGCCGAACGCGCGCGCACAAAACGGAAGTTGCGTGCCGAACGAAACTTCATCGGAGGTTTTGGAGGGACGTGCGAGGCGAGCTTCTTCTTGAACGCCGCTGCGCAGCTCTTGGCCATACATCATCAACGCGACAACACCTCTTCGTGATAATCTCTCGTGTAAAAAAGTAAATATGTATCAGTTAGAAATAATGTTGGCAAAACATTATTTCTAGCCTTTAAATTATTCTGCTAAAAATATTCCTGTACTTGTTGATTTATTTTATAATTGATATTTGCTGTAATTTGATTTTAATTAAAAGTAACAGTTGATTTTCTCCGAAATAAACGTATATTTGAATTTTGTAGATCAGTAAGTGGGTACCCTACTTACTGATCTACCCTTGTCCACGATGTTGTATAAAAAAATGGTAATTAAACCCGAGTGATAATTTACTAACTGTTTTATTTCTATTATCAAAATCGGCCAACGCCACATATATAGGAACAAACATACATAGACTGATAAACACATTACCTTCCTTCGGCAGTCGGGTAAAAAATAACTTATGGTGCGACATGATACGGAACCCGAAAAACTCATTATATTTATTGTTTTAACAGCCTATTTACAATGAATGTGGCACTAGAGGATATGAAACAAAGTAAAATAAAGCCGTAAAACACATTTGTTTGATTTTCATCAAATTTAACAACTCGTTTGATTACAAATTCAGACGTGTCGTGTTTTATCAAGTTTTATGATATTACACGTTCGATTTGATTTATTGTTGTCATTTGTTTTACTTGACTATCGCCATTTTTTATGACTAAGGTCCGATTTCTGATTTGAGTTTTTGGAGTTAAAAACGTGTCAAACCCTACTTCAGTGTCAAATTTTGACAGGTTTCAGGCTAAAGTAAAGGTTGACAAATGTTTAACTTCAAATATTTAATTCAGAATTCGGCCCTATGCTTCGTTCAATTGTCTAGCGCTAGTGGACAAGTAGATGCAGCAAGTGGAAGCTTTAGACCCAGTGGTATTGGCCGCGACTTACAAGTTGTAGGTCGTGGGTCCGAGCCCAGGCAGGCGCTTTACTTTGTGTAAATTATTTCATCACCACTGCTCTCAAAAAGGTGAAGGAAAACATCTTGAAGAAACCGGCATGTCCTAGAACCAAAAATTCGAAAACATGTGACATCCACCAACCCAAACTGGGCCCGCGTGGTGGATTACGGCCCATTCCCTCTCACAGAGAGGAGACCTGTGTCCCAGCAGTGGGTACATTAATAGGCTGATGATGTGTGATGTGATGTGTAGACAAGTGAGCAAGTGCTGCTGGTAAGCAAAGAAGTAGATGAAGTAAGAGACCGGGCTTGAGGCATGGCTTGTGGCCAGCTCACAGCTTCGTAAAATATGTATCGGTACCTGATTATATTTCACCAAGAACTGATTCTGCCTAGTAGTTTTGATACCACAACCTTCGATAAATGAGTCCTTTTCACTGCGCCATTACATCTCTAGGCAAGCGGTTAACGTTGTGTCGCACTTCCATTTATATCGCCACTGCTCTCAAGGCGGTGATGGAAAACACAGTAAAATATCCGGCATGTTTTAGAACTAATTTGAAGACCATATGTGACATACACTGACCTGCACAGGCCTTTTTGTTTTTTGCTTTAATAAATGCTCATGCATACTGCGCTAACACGGGGAGATAGCGCAGTTATGTGGGACTTCAACCCACTAAAACTCCACGGTGTCCTGTGCTGCTTATGGCGGGAACAAGTGCACGCGTTAGCACTCACCGCGAACCCGTCGTGGCTGTGTACTCCCTATCACCGGCACACCAGAACACACTGTACGCCGTGACCATTCCAGGAACCAAAACAACACATAGGTGTCAGACGACCCCGCTTGTGGCCCCCTTATTGCGGGTAAAAAAGTCAATGGCGCCGCCACCTACCATTTTTCGGCCGCAGGGGATAGGGAAAGATATACCGACACTCCTCCTCTCCTGCGGATACACAACGTCCGCCATTAGATGGTGGCGATCCCGTCCAGGCCGCGAAAGGTAGGGAGAGTGTCGCACCGCAATACCGGCACTCCTCTCCCGCCGCGGCCTCTAAGCCTCAGCCACGATATCGTTCGGGTATGGGAGGCCCCATACCACATCGCGGTCCGCCTCAGTTGCGATGTCGCCCAGGCGATACCGCAACCTACATGTTGGCCGCTACGTCGTCGGTTTATCGGCAAAAGCCCTGACGAGCGGCACCTCTTCGGGTTCCTCTTCGCTTCACCGTGGGTGACCAAGCCACGGCTACTGAGCCCCCCGCCTCGACAATGGGTGGGGTCCTGCACAGGCCTCTGAGGTCTGTGTCCAACAGTGGAAATATTATAGACTGATTGTGCAACTGATGTTGTCATTAATTTATTAGTGGCTGACAACAGTCCACTAGTGTGAAGTTAACCTAGCCACTTCAATTGGTGTTACGGTAACACGGTGCATGTGTAATGGAACGGCGTGTCAGTCAATTAGTCAAGATTGACAGCACTTCTACAGACTGATTACATGGCTGTCCTGTAGTCCACGCGGCTTGCTTTGACAAAAAAATTCGTTGAATGAAAATCCTGCACTAGGTCAGTGAACAGGACTTACGGATGAGACGAATTCATCGAATTCTTTGATATGTTATTGACTCAATTATACACGTCGACTTGCATCTGAAACCTTTTAAGAAGTCATTGTAAGTCATCGTTATGAACAACTTTTACTACGAAGCTAACACTGAAATGCTACAAAAGAAAAAGTGATACCATATCTACATTTATCTTTCGCTGAATCTTTTCTAAATATCCTAAGAACCAGTTCTCTAAGTATTCTAATCTTTTCTAAGTATTTTAAAATCCTGGCAAGTCTAGACAATTTGAGATTCACATTTTTGGCGCATGTAATATGCGTCACGTTGGACTAACGGGCTAAATCGGCGACTATGAAAAAACCTTTTAAAAGATAGGCAAGACGAAACGTCGGCGTCGCGAAGGACCCACATGTCCCCATATTCAGCAGTTGCCAACATTTTGAGTGTGATCCAAGATTTAGCTAGTACAGGTGTAATATAACAATATGACACCTAATGGCGGAGGAACGTAAAGGTGAGATGCAAATAACCTCTGGAGCTGAGACGTGCTTCGCAAAGTTTGAAAGCACGAGTTGAATACGAAAGTTACGGCACCCGTGCACCAGGATAACTGGCACAAGTGACTACAATATACTTTAAAGTCAGTGTAAGCCAGGGAAGCGGTGGCCCTTATCGCACACGTGATTGGAATTCTTCACACACTTTTATTCGACCAATATGACAAAAATGTTTGCGACGACTGCGCTATGAATACATAAACACTCTGATTTTTAAATTTCTTCTCTTTGTTTTAGTTCTCCGGGGAATGAAGTGCGACTTTGTCTCGTGTCCTTAGGGGTGGAATATGGCGTGAAAATAAAATGTTCTTCGAATGATATGATTGTATCGAGTAACGTATGTCTGTATGATATAAATGGCATGAAAAATAACAAAAACGGAAGAAAAATTACCACGCGTTTGGGAGTACCATTGCCACTTTAGGTCTGTACCTTACGTTCAATACACGATACATTATTTTTACTTAGCATCTAATCTGAAAATCTAGACTGAAAACTGGTCAACAATTTGAAAACTAAAACACACCAATTATTTTTTCGTTAAGATTAGAAAGTAGGATTTTGTTTGGCGTTTAAAAGTCTGATTTATTAAGATGCATGATTTCTCGGGACCCGAATCTTATAGTTTCGTGTCTACGGATTCGTTTAAGTGTCTGACAGTAAAACTACATTTGAAGAGTTTACCGCCACATAGTTGCAGTCACGCAAATCTATAGGAATGACGATTGTTCTTAACCCGTCAGGAGCCCTGTAAAACTCTGAATAAAGAAGCTTTTTGTCGAACGAAACTGTTATTGTTAGGTAGGGAATATAAATATAGTGCGACTATTCATATCGGTCTGTTATAGCTTCTATTACTCGTAAGAAGTCCGCTCCTCTAAATAGGTTGATGAGCACGTATAATGGGACCAGCTCTAGCAACGATAACTTAGACATCTTCTTTGACTCTATTTCTCGGTTTAAGTCAAGGCTCACTCAGATTGATCCGTAGTCTCACCTGCCCTGTCTGCTCTTTAACTGTTTCCATCTGTTTTGTTGTGTACTCGCACTATTAATGTTATTATGTTGTTAATATGTAATCAATTTTAATTTAGTTTTATCGCTGACTCACTGGTATTTTGTTTGTTATATATTATATTTTATCTTAATTTGTATTTTGAAAACAAATTTAAATTTTATTTTATAATATTGCACAATTTTAATTCAATTCCAAATTTAACCAGTAGATTATTATTATTTGTATTCGCGAAACAAGACTGTGAGCGATGTGCACGACGATGTGACCTGTTTGCACAGGACCATTTTCTGATTTCATGTTAATGCTGTAAATGAAATTGCTAATAATTTGTTGCTGTAAATGAAATTGCAAATATGTTGTTGTTGTTGTGTTTCCTTATGGACTCTGGACAGTTAACTACGCAACCGCCTTGCTGAACTATAAAACTAATATTTTTATCAAGGCATGAAATTATAATGAGCTATTTTTATGTAGTTAATGCTTGGAGAAGGAAGTATCAGGAAAAACATAGATCACCAATCCCCAAAGCATGGTATAAATCATAAAACCGACGATAAAACAGAACAAATAGCTATAAAACCATCATAAAGTCAAAGCACGGGTTCTATCAAAGAAAATAGCGTCCCAAGCGATGTTGAATGTAAAAATGGTTCCGCATAGGTATCATACAGAGTTTGGTTGAACACAATACTGTAGCTATTGTGAAACTAATTACTTATGAGGCAACATTGGTTCATAGGAAGCACTCTAGACAGTTAACCACGCTACCGGCTGAACTATTCTTATATTGTAAAGGGTCTTTCAACAAGGACGGGTCGATGTTAAAATTGAATAAAACAAGATGCGTGTGAGATATTAACGAAATTTATTTTTTATTAAAAAGGCCCATTTATGCCAGTTATGGATGGAACATGACATCGTTCAAATGTCCGCCGCGGCTTCGTATGGTGGCACGAATCCGAGAGGTCCAATTTTTAATGACTCTGCTGCATAGATCGAGCGAGCGCTACAGATCAATGATAAACAATTTATTTTGGCTTGAATTGAACAATATGGACGTGAACGACATGTGGTTCCAGCAAGATGGCGCTACTTGCCACACAGCGAACGACACAATCGACATTCTGCATGAACGGTTTAAGGGTAGAGTTAGAGTTCCACTAGTATTTTTTCTTGTGGGGTTTTCTGAAGTCGCAGGTCTATGCCAATAAACCACATTCGACCGTTGCCCTGAAAGCCAACATAACGCAGGCCATCGCTCGGATTCAGCCGGATCTATGCAGCAGAATCATTAAAAATTGGACCTCTCGGATTCGTGTCACCATACGAATCCGCGGCGGACATTTGAACGATGTCATATGCCATCCATAATTGGCATAAATGGGCCTTTTAAATAAAAAATAAATTTCGTTAATATCTCACACACATCTTGTTTTATTCAATTTTAACATCGACCCGTCCTTGTTGAAAGACCCTTTATAAGCTTGAATAAGGAAGTATCACAAAAAACTTAGACCACCAATCCCCAAAGCATACCAAAACAAAACAAGTAGCTATAAAACCATAATAAAGTCAAAGCACAGGTTCTATCAAAGAAAAAACAGTCCCAAGCGATGTTCAATGTAAACATACTATTCAGTAGTGACGTATCCATGGTTCCGCGTAGGTTTCATAGAAAGTGTGTTTGAACACAATGGCGGGTCTCGAGGCGACGGGGGAGTGCCCAAGGCTTCAGTGGTACTCATCTACGAATAGAACTACCACCGTACCTCATAAGATATGGAATTCTTAAAAGATGTAGGTGAATTGGATTATAAGATTTGCCATGGAGGGAGATTTATGTTGGTTTCTTGTTTGAGTTTGGAGTGGGCATTTTTTTTTGTGGGTAAATCATTTATTACTGGAAACTTAAATGAATAAATTTCTAAAAGGTAATTTTTAATTAATTATGCATTTTACAGAAAATATGCAATAAAAAATTGCCTGCAATAAAATAATGGTGTTGAATAACGATGATGAAACAAAAGTTTAATCTCATAAATAATCGTAAAGATAATTTGTTTTTTGATAAAATCACTGCTACTCTAAACAACCATTAAAAAAAGAGCTTTCTCAAACACTTGCTTGTTGCAATAATATAAAACGAATATTTTGTAATATGCAAAGACATCTAGAACATATCTTACATTTGTTTTGTAAAATTATACCTATAAAGATGAAGATAAGTGCGTCGTAAACTTTGTAGCGGCGAAGAATATTAACTTTGGTACCTATCGTTAAACTTCTAGAAGTATACAATTTATTATACGATCCTTTAATTTATTACCGAACAACTATCTTTAAAAGTAAATATTTGTTCATAAATTTTAAATAATGGTGACTCGGTTCGCGTAGGTAAACAAACTGCCAATTTCGGTTGTAATATGAGTAAACCAGACTAAGTAAAGTTATATCGTTTTCTCATTTTGCCAATCGAAACATGCAATCGAGCTACGCCAATAAGCAATTTAACTTTCGACCTAATGAAACGTTTGATAGGGTAATTTGAACAAGAGCGAAGCGAACAGAATGGAGTGTCTTCTACCGTAGTCGGTATATGAACAAAAAGCAGGGTGACAAAACCAGAGGCACTATAGATTTACGTAGGTATGTACAGTATACAAAGTCGCATTTACGTCCGTATGACGGGAAGCACAAGTTAAGACGAGCATGACAAGTGATGTTTTGAACAGAAACAATGAAGCCGAGTATCGTCGCAGACAACCGCACTGCATGATAACAAGTGTTCAAGGAAAATTGTGTGTACGTTTTTAGACAAACTCCCTAGAGAAAAGGAGATATAACAATGCTTTTGTTTACTTTCATCAGGCCCTGAGTGATGTTAGGATCCGTATTATGAAATTTATACGAAAAAGGAAACAAAGTGAGTTCAGTCCCTTGTTACGTAAAGCCTTATAGTGGTCAGAGTGGTGAGACAGATCCGTTTACGGGGTACCAACGTTTGTTAGTGTTCTGTTATTTGTTTAGGAATATATGTGTCAGTTTCTGTGACATATAAAGTTAACGCAGTCCATTGACCAGTGAATCTCTAACGGTTTCAGGAATGAAGGATTCGAAATCGAGAACTTGAGATCTAGACAAAGGGCCATTCTGTCAGCGTTAAAGATTCTCAAAAGTTCTAATCGTTAGAGATTGTCATGTCCAATCATGCATATCAATCCCATACTTTTTTTGCTGAAAAATATTGTGACTCTATTCTAACTCTATTATGTTGCCTAATAGCTTATAACCTGCGAGTCTTCAAGTCAAGAGTGAATAAGTTATTTCTAGGCCAGCGTGCTTCACCATCGACCACACAGATCGTCGCTTAACATCAGGCAAGATAGTCAGACAAACGCGAGCTTATCACAACAAAAAAACCAAAATACTTTATTTAGCATGAACACTAATTGATAAACTTTAGCATCAAAGTTAAGTTGGATAAGTTATAAATTTTGGGCTCTCATAACAGAATAAGGACCCATATTTCTAAATTTAGTGAAAAGTAACAAGGGGCTTTTTCCTAGGAAATAAATCTCCTTTTTATGTAAAGAGTATCTGAATTTCATGGCGCTGATGACTTCAATAAGAATATTACATCGGTATTATAAATGCAATGTACGATTTTCACTCTAACTAGTATAATAAGTTGTTATGGTGCGAATATGTTCTGAAAGGATGTCAAAGGTTAGCAAAATGTTTCAAACATTCATCTGTATTTCCGAACACGTTCAACCCGATTCTCTTTAAAGATAAAGTGAACAGGCTTCTTCTGGGTAAGCTCACTCCATCTTCGATATTGTATCTGTCACCTCTGAGGCTCTGACCTAGACTAGAGTCAAGAGTAAAAAAACTAATCAATATTTTTTTTGGCTTAATAATTGACAGCGATAGTGGACTCTTCAATCGAAATACAGGATTTCTCGGCGTTTTCTCTTCTGTGACCTGTCTCAAAGAAACCGTATATTTATTGGATAAATTGAATCCAAATATGACACTCATTGGTAGGTAACTTTCAATATATGAAGTATTTTTTGTATTAAGGTCAGAACTTCCAGATGTTATCTCGTACAAAAAATTGTTGGATTAATCAGGAGTACCCTGTATTAACAGATAACTTGCATTAAACGCACGGCATTAGGCAACTA
Organism: Anorthoa munda; assembly: GCA_945859665.1. Taxonomy (NCBI): domain Eukaryota; kingdom Metazoa; phylum Arthropoda; class Insecta; order Lepidoptera; family Noctuidae; genus Anorthoa; species Anorthoa munda. The sequence goes on from OX243913.1 coordinate 3,335,188, forward strand.
CCATTTAATTTATCTCACAGAGAATTGATAACACAGAGCAGCTATGTTTGTGGGAAAGGAAAACCTTTCTGTCGTCAGACCCTTTTGAAGGGGGTGCGAATCCTCGGCGAAAAAGCTATGGGCCTATCTTTGAAACGCCAAAGCGAAACTTTTCATATGTCGTGCGGAATAAGGTTTATTGTTGGTTGCGCTAGATAATCGGGAATCCTCGCAAAACACACCATGTAAGGTGACATTCTCAGAATTATATTTCATATTTTTTCTTGCAAATCCAAAAACTGTAGGTGCTATCCTGACTTCTAAACTGACCTTTACATTTGTTATTTCTTTTGTGCCTTTCTACGGTTAATAAACAATTTAGTTTATTTGTGACTCATTTTTTTTTTATTGTAGGCGTAAGCTTTTTGGAGTGTTAGGTTTTCTATTCTTTACATTCATCTTTTTGGTGGTATTTTATGCCATTAAGCTATCGATTTAGAAAAATCGTTTCAACACAAGATGCGCATAGCATATAATTATGTTTGAATATAATATTCTTCCTTTGATCACTGCTAAGCCTATGTCCAGTGCTTGTTGCCATGGAGCACACATGGTAACGAAACGTCTCATTTAGCTTCATCGAATGGATTTAAGTCAACCCAAGGGGTATGGGGAGGGCTTTGCTCGGCGTTTCCTTGTATGATCGAATCAGAAAGCAACAATCTGCAGGAGAACCAAGGTTACCGACATAGCCCAAAGAATTTATATAATTAAGTGGCTGTGCCCAGGGTACATTTGTCGCAGAAAGTGCGACAATAGGAGCTTAAGTTTCTCGTGGTGACCACGTACCGGTAATCGTAACGATGGTAGGCTTCCTTTAATGCATACAGATGACCTGGTGAAGGCCGGGGGTATTAGCTGGATGTCAGACGCACAAGACCGGTCCTTGTGGGAGTTCTATGTCCAGCCGTGGACGTATTTCGTCTAAAATGAAAGAAGGCTACTGAAAAATTAAACCAAAAGAAATTAATTTGAAAGGACAAGCCCTTTTATCAAGGCCACAAATAGTTATCTAACCCAATTTCAGAATCTTGTTTGACGGACAGATTCAATTACGGGTTAATAACATTGACATTTCAGAATTCCTTGGAAAGGAAAATGTCAAGGACTTGTTTTACTTTGTCCTTCAAGTTTTTCTAGGATTCCGTTACCTTGTGAGATCGATTTATAAAGTCTTAGAGTTTAAAACTGATGGCTGAAGCATTTTTGGGATAGTTCTATATGCCAAAAATGCTTCAGCTTTTAAATTAAGAAAATGTTGATTTTTTTACTTATTTTGTTATACTGCAGGGCAAATGCTTACTTATTAAATTGAATTAATAATCTGTAATGATATTAAACCATTTAGTACCTAATGTAACTACTTAATAGGGTAACGTTAAATGTTACCGAACGCGAGGAAAATGCAGGCGTCAGCTAAGGGTTATTGTTACGATAATGTTTATGAGATTATGGCTATCAAGGTGCCGTTAACCTTGGAAAGTGACTACGTATACATGCAACAGAGTAATTTTTAAGTGTGCCTTTGCAACAACATAAAACTTTAATATTGTTTTTGGGCTCTTAACTTGAACCAAACCCAGTAAGTACTTTTACAGTTACGAAAAAAATTCTTCAGTATAATCAAAAATGTGTATAGGTATCTCAAAATAAATAAAACGTATTACGTTATTACGTTAAAAAATATATATTTTTTCCAATTATCATATTTATTTAGTTTTCTTAATACTGTTTGATTTTTCCGTAAAGTTTCATGTCAATTTTCAGATTAAACTTAGATAATTCACAAAAAAATAACCTTCAACGCCCAGAGTCCAAGGTACAGCTACTGACAAAAAAAAGCCGCAAATTCAAAATAAAAATGAAATTTGTTTATATATAAGACAGTATATAGCAAGTACAAACAATATATTTGTTAACTATCAATTCGTGTGAAGTAACTATGAACTTATTAAGCCAAGCCTGGATAGCGGTCAATGTGCATACAAACTATTCCAAGCAAAGTTTTCCCGACTACAAAGTTGTATGACATCCCACAAGAGCATTGGGTCATGCATTTCCAATGTTCTTTGTTAGTTTTCTAGTAATACTTACTTGTGAAATCCCTTACCACCGCTTTTATGGCGAGTAAGTTTGATTTTACTGCAAAGTGAATTTAAAGTAGTTTGTAAAGTAGTGGTTTTAAGATGGAAATGTTTTATTTACAGTGGTTGATGTTAGACATTTGTGTTGAGGCATTTCTTTACTGCCTCGTTGGTAGAGTGGTCGCAAGAACTACTGCTTTGCATGAGGTTCTGGGTTCGAGTTCTAGGTCGAGTAAATAATTATTAGGTTTTTCTGAAGATAGTAAGTTCATGCTATATGGTAACAACGGGTGAAAGAAGGTGTTTCGAAGAGAGTGAGAGCGTTTTTCACAGTGCTGCATTGAAGAAAGTGTCAGTTATGGTGGCGGTTCATGGACGGTTTGGGGAGGCATAAGCGCCGATGGAAAAACCGAACTTGCTTTTGGATCTGGACCTCGCTTATTAAATGAGTCAGGTTATTTCGAAAAGTGTCTGGAGCCTCATGTGGCACCCTACACAAATTTTAATGGCGAAGAGTTAATTTTTATGCAGAAAAATGCCAGGGTTCATACCAAAGGCATTGTAAATGAATTCCAGAGCGAAGTCGGTATTATGGTTATGGGCCTGGCCAGCAAGAAGCCAGGATCTGATATTTTACCAGTAGCAGCTCGGAGCATGGATTGATGCACTTTTCTAAGTCAGGTAACGCACTCATGTCAATCAGCTCAATACTGGTGTTATGTGAGCGTGTTATATGTACACCCCTGACCCTTTTGGGGAATATGAAGGCTACCAATTTTGAACCGTTCGGAGAAGAAAAAAAATAAAAAGTTTATTAATGCTTCAGGTTACATAAGGGTTTAGTGTTTGGAGCCTCTTTTAAGTAAATAATGCCTACTTAAGACTCCGCTCTTCCATAATATAGCAATAATTACTAACACTAAAGTACAAGTAGTTGCAAACTGTGGGTGTGCTATTGTGTGTGAGGGAGGATGTGAGAGTGTAATGAGGATGTGTGTGTGTGTGTGAAAGTGTATGTGGTAGTGCATCTTTGTCAAGTCTTCAACTAACATTTTATCCTCTTCACATACTCAGCTTTTTCCTGTCACATTGCAGGTGTCGCTTAAGGAAAGCCGTCAATATGATGACCCGGGCAGCTACCATTCGTGAAATGAGTGACAAACTGAAAGTAGCGCTGAGGGAGCTGGAGTTATCTAGAAATGAGTGCAGCAAGCTACTGCGAGAACGAGAAGAGAGTGAAGTTGAAATTGAATTAATAGTAAACAAAAACACTCAACTTAAGAATCAGCTTGCAGAACTACACTCTCAGCATATGGATATACTGGACCAGCATCACCATCTCTGTCAACTAGTGTCAGATTTTCAACAGTGCCATGACACTCATGACCAGGCACTGAAGCGTATATCTGTACTAGAAGCTGAATTGTGCAAGGCTCATAACACCTTTACCTCCATTGACTCGCTGAAAGTCAGCGAAGAGGTTTTTAACACCAGTAACCTGTACAATGAGCTGTTGGCTAATGCATCTGAACTGGAGTGTGAGCGGCCCACCATTACCATTGACCTTACAGGGGATGATACCATTGCTAAATGTCCAATTCTAAGTAGTCACAATAAAATTAAGAAATATATTAAAATCAATAAAAAGTATTAAGAAATATAAGAAACTTTAAAAAACTCAAAGTGTTTACAAATATAATGTTAAACTTAGAAGAGATTTCAGAAACTTAGAAAACCAATTAAATATATGTAATAGTAAATTAGAAACTAGTACACAAATGTATGATGTTGACATTAAAAACCTTCAAAGGGAATTATTGAGTAGGGAAAATACCACAGAACAGAAAAAACGCTGTCTTCTCTGTTCTGTGGAAAATACACTAAGGGAAATATTTTGTAAATATGAATGTAGTCAACAGATGCTGAGTGAGCGCATGCAGGAGGCCTGTGAGTTGGTGGACCTGGTTAAGTATAATGCAGAGAGGTATGAGTCACTGACTAACAACCTCACCTGTAGTTGTGCTGCCGCTCCGCCACCTCTCATGTCACAGCATGTTGCTCCTACAACTTTACCCATTGATCTCACTACAAAAACTTTGAACCCTACCAAAAGTAATATCTTAGTATATTCTGATAAATTAGGAGCAGGTTTTAGATCTTTGTTAAATAACCGTTCTAAACATACAATAGTGAACCATTGTTTTCATAAACTACATTTTAAAGAGCTTGTTCATAAAATTCAACAGACACAATTGAATGAGCAAACTACTGTAGTTCTTCTTTTTGGAAATAGCCTTAATGTAACAAAAAGGGACATAGTTAATGGTATCGACACCCTACTTAAGTTAAAATTAAGCAAATTAATATTATGTGCATTGCCCTATTCTGACAAGTTACTTGATCAGGAAAATCAATACATTTCTAGTTTAAATAACTTGATGCATATTTTATCTTGTCGTCATAGTGACCGTTTATTGTTTTTTGACACCAACAATTTTGTTAGTGATTTTGTTTTGATTTTGAACCATTATGTTTCTGCCCAAAAATATCTTGGGAGAAGTCCCAGGATGCCATTGGCATTTTCTGTGATCTCTCGAAAGCGTTCCACTGCGTCGACCACAACACACTGATCTGTAAATTACACCACTACGGAATTCGAGGAAAATCTGCTGATCTTGTGCTTTCCTATTTATCAAACAGACAGCAAAAAGTAAATGTTAATGGGGCGACGTTCCATAATTTAAATACACGCAGTAAGCATGAAATTGTAATACCCAAATTCAGATTAACGAAAACTAGCAAGTCTTTTCTTATAAACAGTATACGCTTTTATAACAAGTTGCCAAAGCCAGTTATAGAATTGACCGATGGAAAGTTCAAAAACTACATCAAACGTGACCTTATTAAAAAAGCATATTACAAAATAAAGGACTACGTTGAAGATAAAAATTTTAGCTCCTTCTGCGCATGCGGCTTCCCTGGTAACTCATAAACGGCACAAATATGTGGATGTCTCTAACTATTCTCAATCTCATTTTTACTTTTTTTCTTTCTTTTAATTAGACTTTTTACAATGATTTCAATAATCTTTATAGCCCTTTGCTATGAATAGTTACAGCACTGATAACAACATTTGTGCCACATGTTAAATTTAGTCTTGTTATATATTTTTATTTATTTTTTCCTTTGTATAGATTCTTTTACTGATTGTTTTGTGAATGTGTGAACATTGTAGGCCTTCTAGATTTCTAGACGCTTGTTAACATTTGTTAACTCTCTCGTTTATACAATTATTTTTTTTAGTTTCTTACGACTTAACATATCTATCTATCTTCATATCTATACTGTAACATGGAAATATTGTAAAAACAAACAAATTTTTTTTAAAAGAGTAACCGTGGAGTTTCTTGCCGGTTCTTCTCCACAGGAAACGACTAACCCGAATCGTGCACCTTTTGTCGACGTTTTATAAGTGCCCATGTAGGCCTATGTGAAATAAAAAACCGGCCAAGTGCGAGTCGGACTCGCACACGAAGGGTTCCATACCATTATCGCAAAACACTGCATAAAAATCACGTTTGTTGTATGGGAGCCCCCCTTAATTTATTTTATTTTAATTTATTAATTATTATTTTTTGAAGTAAATATGCAACTAAACATTCTGTGAATATTTCAAGCGTCTACCTGTTGTCGTTATTAATATCGAGCAAAAAACGGCAAAAATATCACGTTTGTTGTATGGGAGCCCTCCTTTAATATTTACTTTATACTGTATTTGTTGTTATAGCGGCAACAGAAATACATCATCTGTGAAAATTTCAACTATCTAGCTATCACGGTTCATGAGATACAGGCTGGAGATAGACGGACAGACAGACAGACAGACGGACCGCGAAGTCTTAGTAATAGGGTCCCGTTTTTACCCTTTGGGTACGGAACCCTAAAAACATTTGATTTTGATTTTTGATTTTGATTTGTTAGTGTATGTGCTCTAGAAGTGCCTCCCTGTCATCATAAGTGTCTTAATCCAATTGGTTAAGATTTTCTTACATTCAAAACATTCACATTATTATATATTTATAGCAGATCGTTTATTAAATTGCCTGGTGGCAAATATCGATCCAGTCTGTGGGATTTGTGCAACAATGTCAGCCCTTCTTTCTGCAATAAAACTGTGTAACAAGGCAAGGTTTTGTGCTATTTTAAGACTGTTTGAATAATATACAGTTTACTTATGGAAAGAAAGTCACTAATTTTGTATTATGTTTAAGAGTCCATTAGGAAATATGTATACATATTGTTTTCACCCGCTCCCGAAAAACAAATAATGAATTGAATATAATCGTGTCTAGAGCACTTTATCTCAATGTTAAAATTTTGAATGGGCGATAAATATGTTGTACTTATTAGGTTTTTTTTAATCAAAATTCTTTTATAATGCACTCAAAATAAATGTTTTTGTTTTATCAGCAGATACTATTTCATGAATTTCATCGAATTTTAAGCCACAAACTCTCATATTGTTGTGACAAGTTAAAAATACATAGAAAATGTTTGTATTTGTTTTTATCTGTGTGAATTCAAAGCATGAAATAACAAAGAGAAGAACACATGTGGTTTGAGTGGAAATAATTTGCTACATTGTGATAATGTTAAATATGAAGTAATTCTAACTCTCTGTTGTAGAAAAAAATCCCGGTAATTTTAATAAAAGTGAACTATAGGTACCTAGGTAGCTACGTATTCTTCTTGAGTGCCTCAGGCTGTCAAACAGCGAACTATAATCACAACCCATTATTTGTTACAAAGTTCTGAACAACAATCTTTATTAATATAAGTTTTTAAACAATCTTCGAAGCAGGTGAAGTTACCCCTTATGTTTGGTGTCAATAAAAAATTTCTTCGTTAGGAATTCAGACATTCACTTTTACGAGAAAGAGTTATGGGTAGATCTTAAAGTTAGAATAAATTTAAAGAAAGTGAAAATTTTATAAGGATGTGACGGGAGAAGAGAGCTCCGATCGAAGGCCAATGAGATTTAATCTTATTTTGTTGACCCATAGTGAAGTTTCTCCAGCGATATTAGCCTCGTCGGAAATTGATTTGAATAGGATATTATGTAGAAATTTTCTTTTCTCGATAAATCTTCCTTTTTCGTATTTTATGTAAAAAGGAACATCTCCAAAAGTCTATAAGGCATATTGGTCTAATTTGCAAATATAATTCAAAAGATTCATCATTGGACATTGATGTGTGGGTGTCCCATTATTGGAGCCTTGGGGATTATATTATGTAAAGGGTGTGTCTCAGAATAGAATAGAATATACTTTATAGGACACCAAAAAATTTTTATCTCAAATGATTTTTCATTTTTGTGTCCGGAAGTCGAGGTTGGTTGTAAATACAAACTATTGTTTTACATAATTAAAATTGAAAAAATGCTCTTTAATTTAACAGTAAATAAAACATGTTTGAACTAAATCTAGTGTTGTTTTAAATATCAAAAACGAAAAACATTCTAAAACACCCTATAAAATCCTAAAAGATTTTCTATCTGTATCCCGTTTTTGTCATTCGATCAAATATTATAATCTGAAACATTATTAGTAGATCACATAAAATACCATCATATATCACAAAATGCATCAGGGCCGCATCAACTGAATTCAGAAAATCTCAAATTATGCAGAAGCGTGTTTAGCTTAGTGATAATTGTCGGAAAATGCTTGTGAAGGTGCTCGTAAATGGTATGAAGTAATAACAGATTGCTTAAATAATGACGTAACGAGGAGGGAACATTAATCGACCTTCCTCGGCATGGGAAAATATACACCTGATGTAAAGGTGTTTTAATTGGTTCATCTACTGGTACCTATGTTTACGTGCGTATTTTTCGAGACCGAAACTTTGAAGGCAACGCTTATTTATGACAGCAGGGCTGATGAGGTACTTATTTTTCTTGAGAAATTTTCTCTTATAGGCAATTAATCACGGGTCTTTAAAATAAGAACGTCTCCAATTGGGAATTGAAATATAATACACATTCGACCGACCTCTTGTGCTTACTTGTACATTTAAGATCATTTTTAACCGACTTCAAAAAAAGGTGGAGGTTCTCAATTCGTCGTTAACCTTTTTTTCTGCTCCAATTACTCAAAGACGCCTGGACCGATTTGGAAAATTATTATTTTGTTTGAAATGTAGTGATTTTGGTATTTTCATCAACAACGCAATCATTTGCACTGAGAAAGTATCATTTGGTGAAGTGGAACTGATGAAGAAGACCACAGATGGCCACTGGAACTCCTTAATGCAAACTCCGAATTGCTCAGCTCAAAATTATCGCAGAATTAATGTGACAAATTGTCAAGCACGCGTTATCTGCTGTGATTGGTTGAATGAATTTTCAACAGCCAATCATAGCTGACTTAATGAAACACAGTAAAGTAGTACCAATTTTCAAATCAGGCTGTAAGAGTGATCCCTCTAATTATAGACCTATATCCGTGCTTCCAGCATTGAGTAAAATCTATGAAAAAATCATGCTGGAACAGATGTTGTCTCACTTCAATTTAAATGGGATCCTGCATAGTCAGCAGTTTGGTTTCACGAAAGGTAGGTCGACAACGGACGCGGGAGTGAAACTCATCAGCCACATCTTGGAATTTTGGGAGAAGTGCCAGGATGCAATTGGCATTTTCTGTGATCTCTCAAAAGCGTTCGACTGCGTCGATCACAACACACTGATCTGTAAATTACAACACTACGGAATTGGAGGACAAGCTGCTGATCTTGTGCTTTCATATTTATCAAACAGACAGCAAAAAGTAAATGTAAAAATAGGGCGACGTCCTCCGGGTCTCTAGTCAAGATGGGCGTGCCCCAAGGTTCAATTCTCGGCCCTTTCCTTTTTCTTGTTTACATTAATGATCTCCCTTTTATGATGGCCAAATTATCGGATATAATTTTATTTGCTGATGATACTTCGCTAATTTTTAGGGTTCCGTACCCAAAGGGTAAAAACGGGACCCTATTACTAAGACTTCGCGATCCGTCTGTCTGTCTGTCTGTCTGTCTGTCTGTCTGTCTGTCCGTCTGTCTCCAGGCTGTATCTCAAGAACCGTGATAGCTAGACAGTTGAAATTTTCACAGATGATGTATTTCTGTTGCCGCTATAACAACAAATACTAAAAACAGTATAAAGTAAATATTAAAGGGGGGCTCCCATACAACAAACGTGATATTTTTGCCGTTTTTTGCTCGATATTTATAACGGCAACAGGTAGACGCTTGAAATATTCACAGAATGTTTAGTTGTATATTTACTTCAAAAAATAATAATTAATAAATTAAAATTAAATAAATTAAGGGGGGCTCCCATACAACAAACGTGATTTTTATGCAGTGTTTTGCGATAATGGTACGGAACCCTTCGTGTGCGAGTCCGACTCGCACTTGGCCGGTTTTTATTTAAATAGATAGGAAAGATACGGATGTCTTACATGTCTACGAAAGTCTAATTGTTCTCTCAAAATGTTTCGCAGCTAACAATCTTTTACTGAATGCGAAAAAAACAAAATGTCTAAAGTTCTCCTTACTAAATGTACCTCAATGTGACCTAAATTTAAATCTTGACGGCAAAAATTTTGAAGTTATAATGGAAACTGTATTCTTGGGGATTACAATCAACTCTAAATTGCAGTGGGTCGCGCACATTAGAACTCTTTCGGGTAGGTTAAGTCCGGCTGCGTATGCAGTAAGGAAGATAAGGCAGTTAACCGATGTAGTTACGGCTAGGCTAGTATACTATGCTTACTTCCACAGTATTATATCTTATGGCATTCTGCTGTGGGGATCAGCAGCGGACGTTGACTCAATTTTCGTCTTACAAAAGAGGGCAATCCGCGCGATTTATAAAATGGGTCCTCGCGAGTCCCTCAGAGAAAAAATTAAAGAGATCGATATACTGACTCTACCTTCACTTCATATTTTGGAATGTATTTTGTACGTACGCAAAAATCGAGGGCTTTTCAAAACTAGAAGCGACTTTTATAATTTAAATACACGCAGTAAGCACGAAATTGTAATACCCAAAATCAGATTAACGAAAACTAGCAAGTCTTTTCTTATAAACAGTATACGCTTCTATAACAAGTTGCCAAAGTCAGTTATAGAACTGACCGATGGAAAGTTCAAAAACTTCATTAAACGTGTCCTTATTAAAAAAGCATATTATAAAATCAAGGACTACGTTGAAGATAAAAATTTTAGCTCCTTCTGCGCATGCGGCTTCCCTGGTAACTCATAAACGGTACAAATATGTGGATGTCTCTAACTATTCTCAATCTCATATTTCTTTTTTTTTCTCTTGTTTTAATTGGACTTGTTGACACATGTTAAATTTATTCTTGTTATACATTTTTTTTATTTTTTTTTTCCTTTGTATAGATGCTTTTACCGATTGTTTTTGAATGTGTGAACATTGTAGGCCTTCTAGATTTCTAGATGCTTGATAACATTTGATAACTTTATATCTGGTTATACTTTTTATTTTTAGATTCTAACGTTTTATTGTCGGGCCTACGTTGTCCTCCCATATCTAAGTAATGCTGTAACATGGAAATATTGTAAAAACAAACCATATTTTTAAAAGAGTAACCATGGAGTTTCTTGCCGGTTCTTCTCCATAGGAAACGACCAATCCGAACAGTGCGCCCATGTAGGCCTATGTAAAATAAAAAAAAAAATATTTTGATATTGATTTTTGATTTCAGCAGATAACGCGTGCCTGACAATTTGTTACATTAATTCTGCGATAATTTTGAGCTGTGAAACTCGGGGTAAGTATATCACGGGTATAAGATATTACGAATAGTTAACCGACTATGATGAAGCAAATACTTATAAATAAATGGTCCTGATGAAAATTGTACCATCGAACTGATCTGGCAATGAATCCGGAAGGTAGGCATTGGTACTAAATAAAACAATGTATCCTATTCGTGTTTAGGCTTATTAGAATCGTCATGAGATTTACTTTGGCTATAAATGATTTTCATCGTAATTGGAGGTAGCTACTCAACCTAAAAAGAGATAAATAGAAAGATGTTTTACAAAAATTTGTTTCTTTTCCAAAGTCGGTGTCGAAAAACGGAAGAAAATAGAGTACAAAAGACGGAAAATTAACTTTCTTTTCCGAAGTTGGTCTTCGGAAAAGAAAGATATTTTTCGATATTTAGTGTTTTGTTTTGGAAGTCGGTTTGACTTTTTTGATAAATAGTTTAATCAAAATCAAAATGTCTTTATTCATTTAGGCCATTAAGCGGCACATTTAAATGTCGAAAAATTAAATTCAAACTAATAATAATTGATTCTACCGTCCATTTGGAAAAATAGCTTGTTGTGGAGAAGAACGTACAAAAAACTCCACACTTAATCTTTTAAAAAAAAGTGTTTTACTTAAATATTTAGTTACACCATTCTTGTTGAAAAAAATTACATATATGTGAGAACCATGTAAAAAGACGTGCACGAAAAAGCGTGACGACTAAAACAAACAATTAAAAAAATACAATAAATAGGGTCTATCTATGCTATCTCCTCCTCCGCAGTTGGTAAGGACGATCTTTGCTCAAGAATGATTACTCCTATCCTCTCCTCATTACTTCCCGTTTTAACTCATATTTTTAACTACTCCTTGTTTTCTTGCACTGTTCCTGATGCTTGGAAGCTAGCACATATTATTCCGTTACCCAAAAAACCTAACCCAGTCACACTAACCGATTTCAGACCTATTTCCATCCTTCCTTATCTTTCCAAAGTTCTTGAGCACGTTGTTCATCAGCAACTGTATCTGTTTCTATCTAGTAATGATCTTCTCAGTCCTTTTCAATCTGGTTTCCGTCCTGGCCACAGTACTGTCACAGCTCTTTTAAAGGTGACTGATGACATCCGCTGGGCCATGGACCACAAATCTCTCACGTTACTTGTGCTTCTTGATTTCAGCAGTGCCTTCAAGTCTGTCGACTTCGACATCCTTCTTGGGATCCTTAAATCTTTTAATTTCTCCTCTTCCACTATTGATTGGTTCAACTTATATCTCAGGGGCCGCTCGCAGCGGGTACGCCTTGACGAGTTTTCCTCGGATTGGTGCCCTCTTGCTGCGGGTGTGCCCCAGGGTGGCGTTCTCTCTCCTCTTCTCTTTTCTATTTTTATTAACTCTGTTTCTAGAGTTATCTCTTGTAACTTCCATCTCTACGCTGACGACCTGCAGCTTTACCATCATTTTTTGAGCCAAGACGTGGAACCGCTGTGGCCGCCGTAGACAGGGACCTGGAGTTGATTGGGGAGTGGTCGCGGTCTTTTGGGCTGCAAATTAACCCTAAGAAGTCTCAGGCCTTAGTTATCGGCGGCAGGCACATGCGGAACAGGCTTAATGTTGCGTCGCTGTCTCCACTCTGGTTGAATGGAGTTCAGATTGAATACTCGGGGTCTGCTAAAAACCTGGGGGTAATCTTGGACTCGTATTTGTCGTGGACTGCCCATGTCGCTGAAGTCAGTCGCAAGGTGCACTACACATTTCACTCGCTGAAATGCCTCCAGAGCTTCTTGCCCTTGAACACCAAAATCTCCCTAGCTCAAACTCTCATTCAGCCCATTATCGACTACGCCGACGCCTGTTATTTGGATGCCACCGAGGAGCTTTTAAATAAACTTGAGCGTTTGCAAAATGTATGTATTCGTTTTGTTTTCAATCTTAAAAAGTATGACCATGTTTCTGGATTTCGCAAGATTCTCAAGTGGCTCCCAATTCGACTTCGCAGGAACTCTCGGATTTTGTGTCTGCTATTTAACATCCTACATAACCCTAAAACGCCATCCTACCTCCGTGAACGCTTCTCCTACTCCCGTCCTGCGGATGCACCTTGCAGATCGCATCTTAAGAATCTCCTTGATACCCCTTCCCACACAACCGACTTCTACTCCTACTCCTTTACAGTGCACGCGGTGCGTTTGTGGAACTTGCTGCCGCCTGACATTAGGGACTGCCAAACTCTTACAGTTTTCAAAAGAAGAGTGAAAGAACACTACCTTTCCATTCCGTCATAGTTGCATATAATATGTATATTATCTTTTTACCCGACTGCCGAAGGAGGGTAATGTGTTTATCAGTCTATGTATGTATGTATGTATGTATGTATGTATGTATGTATGTATGTATGTATGTATGTATGTATGTATGTATGTATGTATGTTTGTATGTATGTATGTATGTATGTTTGTTCCTATATGGCGTTCCAGAGACCAAACGCGTTGACCGATTTTGATGATTCATACGTCAATCGATTCGTCTTAACCTTGCGAGTGTCATAGGCTACATTAAAATTGGAAAATAGAAAAATGGCGGCTTTTGGGCGCCATATTGTGGGGGGCCAATTTTATTTTTTCTTCCAAACCCATCGTGTGGGGTATCAAAATAAAGGGTTTTTAGAGGCGATTTCAATAATATATAACACTTATATATTTAAATGTACCTAATTCGAAAAAAATGTTAACTAAAAAGTTATAAATAAAAAAGTTAATTAAAAAAATCAAAATACCCGACTGCTTAAAAAGCGAACTAAAAAGACGTAAACAAGAAGAAAATCATGCTGTGCAGTCGGAGGATACATCTGGTTTTGGTCAGCCAGCTCGCGAATATGTATCCTCCGACTGCACAGCATGATTTTCTTCTTGTTTACGTCTTTTTAGTTCGCTTTTTAAGCAGTCGGGTATTTTGATTTTTTTAATTAACTTTTTTTATATATTTTAGTATTTATTTAGTATTTATTGTTATGATATGTATACATATATGTATGTATATGACAATATGTTTTATTTGTTACATTGTATATTACTAAACTGTGAATTGTTTTATGTCTTTATTTTTCCCCTCCACACACAATGTCTACATCTCTTTTTTTATCATTTTCCTTTCGCAGGTATTCTGGAAGAGATTTCATTAGAAATAAGCATCACCTCTGTACCTAATTTTCTGTTCCTTCTTCTTGTCCTTGTATTATGTGTGTGTACAAAAATTGTTAAATAAAAATAAAAAAAAATAAGTAATTAAAAACAGGCCGAGGCAGCTAAGTTATGACCAATCCCAACTGACGGCGCCCGTTTACGAACATGACACGTGGATCGGCACCACTCAGCTCAACCATCATGAAGGGAACCGAATACTCAAACACATGTGCCACCATCAGAGAGACATTAAAGAGAGCATGACACAATATCAATGAATATCATTATGTTAACGTCCAATGTAATAAAGAGCTCTCTCTGGGACTACCCATGTAATAGTAGTCTATTACCATCAACCATGCATAAGTCCAAATGGATAAGGTCAATAACACTTTGTGCGTTTTTCATTGCTATAGGTGTAACGCTGCCAAACCCTTCGATGTTATGGTTCAGAATATTGACCTAAAATCTTCATTAGTCTTATTATTTTTACGTGCTAACCCATTCTTCGCTTTATCTAGTACACTCGAACACATGTGCAACAATACTCCTTCACAAACGAATAACCCAAAGATCGAGTGATAGGAAAATATAGCAATATCCGAATATCGCTTGGACCATCAGCATAATAATAACATCGAGAGCGGGTCGAGTCGGTATCGTAAAACTTAAACCCGTATTAGGGGCGATTCCTTGACGTATCTATGTGTTACGGGTAAAATATGCAGCGTGTTTGATGTTGATACTGCCCGGGCAGTGTTTTGTAGGCAAATCAACGGCGTTTATATTTGCATTTAATGATAAGATGTATAAAAAACAACTGGTAGGAACATATACTAAGCAAAAGGAGTATGTAAGGATTATATCAGCTGGTGTTGTGTAGTTTCTGCCTAACCCCATGAAAAAAGCGTGAGTGCAGATACAATTTTTGCAGGCCTGGCAGCCAGCAAAACCGGTTCATATTTTCACAAATTTAATAGATTTTTATAACACCTAATAACACTTTTAACTACAGTTTTAGAAGAAAAATGTGAACGTGACTTATCACGAATTACATTGTACTATACTTACACGTCCACTCACGAAAGGTTTTATTTGCAACCGCAAATGGATATTATTAGATACCTACCTATTGCAAATATTATATACACGAGTAAAACCCTCCTGGCATGCCCGTGCCCCCAAACCTCTCATTTACCTAGACACAGAGCTAAGGCGGCATTGCCGGGCAGGGACAACGCTAGCCTAGCATGAAATGAACAGCATTTTTTTTGTCATGTAATAGCTAATCCCAATGTGAAAGTAGATCCATATATTAAAAACTGCTTCTGCCCATAGAAAAAAACAACTTTTTTCAAGGAAGTAATAATAAATTCTAAAATATTGTATCTTGTACAAATTTTTATCATCTAATGATAACTCTCTGTATCGAAAGCCTATATTTATTTTTGAGTGTTTGGTTATGCCTTCAGTTTTGAAAGTATGTATACCTATTTGCCTTAAAACCTGTATATATGTGCAAATACTTTCACCTCCTAAAAGATTTCCAATAAATTAAAAGCCGCCTTATATTACATACCGTTGCAAGGAAAGAAAAAGATAAAGCTTCGCCCGGAAATGGGCCATTGGGCGCCCTTTCTCACAGCTATCGAGTATTACCAATTTGCTTTGTATCAGACACTCGGCTCCTAAAAGTATTGAGGGAGAGAGATATAAGGAAAAGAGGACTTTGATAATTAACCCTCAAAGCGTTTACGGTAAACGCGAATTGAACGTGTGCGATGGGACAATTAGATGTATTCCTTGGCTACGTAGGTAGTTACTAATTTAGTTTATTCGTATGGAAGTAAGTGGTAATTTTATAGTGGGAAATCATCAGCGGCTTTACAGCCATCTTGTATTGTCGTCCGAAAAACCCCCGGTCTAATCTGTGTGATATTATGTGAAGTGAGCTAGAATGAACTTTATGGAATACAGCTCACTCCGTCACCAAAGTTTTCATAGTGCGTTGACAGAATAGATCTATGGGAGACTGGGGTCATTTGGTTCTACGGGAGACTTGGTACATACAAATTATAAAGCCCCTAAACATCTTAGGTTGATTTAAAAAATCAAACCTAACTCCACTATTAGTTTTACTTCCCCGGTTTTATTACTTTAGTAGACTTGTAATTCATCGTCATCATCATCAGTCTTATAATTTTCCCACTGCTGGGACACAGGCATCCTCTCTGTGGAAGAGCTAGACTTGTATATACTATTTTATAACAATTTGAGATACCAAGTAGCTTTATTATTTTTAGGAACCAAGCCTTCCGTAGGATCAAATCTCCCCAGTCTCCCCTACTGTTTTCTTCGTTAGTAGATTTAAGGGAGACGATAGAAAAGGAATATCAAGAACGAATGGTTAAAAAAAATGTTAATCTAGGTCTTTGTTAAATATTTTATTGGATCGCGTGTTAGGTTCAGTTAAAAATAGGTACTTGATACTTGCCCTGAAAGGAAAGTTTTCACTTCGAATTACCTTTTATAGCAGTAATTGAATTTCTAATAGGTTTGTAGTAAATGTATACGCATGTTGGTATATTTATAGAAAGTACGAAGCAGATATACAATGGAGGTTTTCAGAACTGATGCACTGAGATGTCAGATCCAGGCACCTGTCAAACCGCTTATGTTTTCCAACAGTTTATGTTGATCTCTTATCTTACGTTTTCCAAGTAGAGGACCTCTTGCCGAAGTGGCGCCAACTAGTGGCGCATTTTTTCTGAAAACTCTCATATCCGATAATTTTCCCCGTACCGTCTACCTCTTTCAACCTTATATTCAATGTGCTACAGATTCTGTAACACTATTCAATACGTCAATAGTCGGGAACACTAATGCAAGCAGTGGGTCTAATGAAACTTTAACTGCCAAACCCGTATCAAAATTCCAGAGAAGGGTACTTCTGACCCTGCCTTATCTATCGGTTGGACGTACCGTATCATTATTATTGGCGATGAAGAACTGTATGTGAGAAGATTGACTTGCTTGTTGCGAGTACCTCTTATATAAATAAGGTACCCTAAAACATAAAAAAGTTTTTTTTTTCACGGGGATACTAGACCTCCTTGCTCAACCCTTTTTTAGGCGGCACTATTGTGTTTCTATCCCTAGCTGTAATATGGTTTTTACCATTTTTCTGTGATAAATCACTCATGTATATTCTGTGATAAACAGCACTATTGCACAATCTGTGATTAATGGAACTTTTTGTTCTCTGTATTTTTGTAAAACAGCACTATTGCACAATTGGTTTTCTTTTGTATGTCTGAGATTGACAGGCTCTTGTACAACTATTTTGTATTTAAAAAAAATACTGTGATAAGTAATAAAGAAAATAGGCACCAATTTAGTTGGTGGGGATTAACCCTTTTTTAGGGTTCCGTACCCAAAGGGTAAAAAAACGGGACCCTATTACTAAGACTCCACGGTCCGTCTGTCTGTCTGTCACCCGGCTGTATCTCATGAACCGCGATAGCTAGACAGTTCAAATTTTCATTGATGATGAAAAAAAAAACAGAATAAAATAAATATTTAAGTGGGACTCCCATACAAAAAACGAGATATTTTTGCCGTTTTTTGCGATAATGATACGGAACCCTTCGTGCGCGAGTCCGACTCGCACTTGGCCGGTTTTTTTCCTCGTCTATCCCATGGTTTGAGGTGTCGTTGGATAGGTCAATCAAAAATATTACGGGTCTGTGAAAACTATTATTCGATTTAGGGATCTGTTAGCATAAAATTGAGCATTAAGTGGCTATGAAAAAAATCACGGCAGTAGTATATATAACGAAATAAAAAAGGAAAACTATCACAGATAAGACCGACTTGTAAAATTTACTTGGAAACGTAAAAAATATGTTTATTGATGTATGGAGACAACAGTTTTCGAACGGCAATAGTAGTTTATGCAATGGTCATATAATAGGGGTTATTAAAACACGAGCGTAGGTTTATCTAATGAGGCGAAGCTGAATTAATTAATAATATTAAGCGAGTGTTTTAATACCTAATTATATGCCGTTGCATACACTACTTTATCTTCACTCATACAGTAAAATAAAACAAAAGTGGAAAGGGAAAAATATTTGATATGGCGGGCAATTTAGATTCTCATTGCGCAGCGCGCGCATCCACAGACAATGAAACTTCTTTACTACAGCCCATACGCGCCAGAAAATTAAAAAGTAAAAGTGTGCTATAAAAATTAAAAAGTTATTTTATGATGCAGTTGTTTGAAAATCGAAGGAAATTTAATTTTACATATCCACGAATATAAAGTACGTGTTTATACAATATTTTTTGAATTCGTATTTGGAACATTACGTTGTGAGTGTAGATAAAGTTTATTTTGTCCCTTCGTTAGAGCAATGTTCGATGGTTTCATTGTTTATGAACGAATTACGTGGGCTACAACCGGAGGATCCAAAAAAAAACAAAAGTTATTTAATAAAATTTAATTATACTAAAAGTTACAAGTTAATTATTTCTAAGAGGTTGACAATGTTCGAAGTGTGAATCAATTATGAATTTGGGTCCGCGTTTCCGTTATTGCGAAGCCGCTGTTGTCGTCATCGCGCGGCACGTTTCTGCTGACGCTGCACTGCGTGGTCGAGCCGTGTGCAGTGTTGATTTGGGTCAATGATGTCTCGGCGATCCTTATAGATTAGCACCGCGTAACAGCTCCCCCCGAAGAGCAGCCACCACCGATGATTTTCGTAGTAAATTGAGGTGGGGGTTGGTTGCAGCTTATCCTCTCTTTAGGTTCGGGAAGAGCGTAAATTCTTTCTGGACATCTTGGGTGACATTGTGGTTCCTCGTCTGGAGTCTTCTTAGATTTTGACCAGTACCGTCGGTAGATAAAGTAACCCATGAGTGCACATGCACCGGTTAGTGCTATGTACATTGGAATCGTGGTGTGGTAGATTCCGTAGTCATTCTTAGCTGGAATATGTGGCTGTTGTTGCATTATCTTCATATTGGCTGCATGTAGGTGGTCCAAGTTTATTGAGTTCAATTTTAGTGTCGGGACTGGAAGCTGATTATCTATGTCTTCTAGAGGTAGGTCCATAATCTTCAATACGTGACCCTTCAGACGATTTTTCTTATTGGCGATAGTGATCTGTGGTGTCTCTATGTAACAGTCCTGCGGTATGGTGAGTAAGTAACTTCCTTGAACTTCTTTGTACAGGTCTTGTCCACAGGAGAGATGAACCTTCGTGGGAACCGGGAAGCTGATGGTGTAGTATCTATCATCAAGTTCCTCGTACGCTGGCTGGTCCAAGGTGATAGCGACAGGTTTGCATGTTGAACTTTTCCTTTGCGTGGTGATGAGTTCGTGTATGCAATCTTGAGAGGAATGACTCTGTAGACTTCGTTTCTCCTCACATATGAACCACTTGCTGGTCTTCGGGCATTCAGCCTCTATGTTCTTAGAATCTTTCTGGAAGATGGCTAGGAAAGGAGAGGATGGAATGAGGACTTCATGATATTTGTTAGGTATTATTGATAACTTATATAGATCGTATGTATGCGGTTGAAATATTGGAAACTTATATACTATAACTATATTATTGCTTACATAATATGAACCTAACTTAATTATATTATAATATTCTCTTATATCTATATCTACTACTTTCTCACTACTATATAAACTTGTTAATTTATTTATTATAGCGCGTATTTCGTCTATGCTGAGAATGGAATGGTGCATTGTAGAGGTTTTTATAAATGCTAGAACATTCTGCAGCCGGTTTAGTTCCTGTGAAACTGCATCTACGTTATCGCTAAGGATAATAAGTATTTGAGCTAAATGTGCGTATTTTATCAAATCATGATCTCTATCTGCGTTGCTTTCGTTAATTCTATTTAGTAGGGCTGCCATTTTTTTCTGGTTATCTACAATATCGTCAATGATTTTAGAATATTGAGTGGACATCTCTTTTGTTAGACTAACATGCTGATTGAATTCAGTGACTAATTTGTGTTTATCGTTTTCGAGAGATTTTATAGCTTGATTATAATGTAATGCGTCGGTATAATCTAAATTTCCTGTAATGCTTTTCACAACACTACCGAGACCATCTATGAGCCCTCTTTTTACACGAGTTATCTCGAAAGATTTTAATTGTTCGGATACACTATTGAGTTTGGATCTCAGGTAATCTATATGAGGCTGGAATAATGATTTGGTTTGGTTATTAAGATTAGGGCTGCTGGTTAGTAATTGGCTATCAATAGAATTTATTTTATCTTGTAGAGTGTCTAAATTAACGTATTGTATGAAGGAATGGTGGTGTGATAAGATCTTAGCTGGGCCTAATTTAAAGGGTACAATCCCAGGTCCATCGTCCAGGCTCTCAAGTCTTATTTCTTGAGATAGAGCTGTTCGCAGGAACAGGTGTAGAATCAGGAGCTTCCTGTAACAATCGGGCGGTTTTAGGAACCCTTTTTAGCCTAGACTTCGCAACAGGACCGCGTTTCTTCCTTGTATAGATGTGGATAGGGAGGTCCGCCATGACAACGTCATGAGTGTATAGAGGAGCTAATTTTTGCCTGGAAGCGAATGGATTCTTTACAAAAATCTGTTGTTCAGGTGAGTAATCGACTTCTGGTTCGCGTTGACGGTTACGACTATCAGTAGACTCCTTGCGGGTTTCGATACATAGCTCATGTATTGCATTATATGCAGTAGTCATTTTCTCTTTATGACTAGTCATATACTGCTGTAGCAAATGAGCGGATAAATCTATGTCAAAGGAATCGCGGGGATCAAAATGTCCGGTAATAACTTCGATAGGTTTACATTTTGTGAAACTATGGATACTGCTATTGTAAGCTAGGAGGGCGTAGGGCATGATGTTAGTCACGGATTCACCTTTTTGACTTAATTTAAGGATACGAAGGTGTTCCAATATGGTAGCGTGGAATCTCTCAACTATACCATTTTCATTCGGAGTATGTGGTGCAACCCTATGGTGTTGAATTTTGTGTAACCTTGTGAATTCTGCTATTAGTTGGTTAGTAAACTCTGTCCCGTTATCAGTAACGATGGTAGATGGTATTCCATGGTGAGTGCAAAAGCTAAGCAAGGCTTGTACTACACTTATGGCTGTTCCATCTCTTAAGTAATACGCCTGAGCATACTTTGAAAATGAATCTACTAAAGTTAGAAACTTTTCGCTTTGAATAGTTAATAAATCGAGGTGTACTATTTCAAATGGTTTACTTGCTGGTGGAACTACTTTAAATTGTTGTTTGGTCGGATTTCGGTCGTACTTTGCCTGACCACAACTAGTACATTCGTTAATACATTTCGTTATATGTTCGCGCATTTTCGGCCAGTAGTACTTATGAGATAGAGCTAAGTAAGTTTCGTTAATACCCCTGTGGTTAGTTTTCCCATCATGATGCTTGTTAATAATTTCCTGTTGCCTCAAGTACTCTCTAACGTTATCCAATTCCTTTTTGGTTAACGTTAAGGTCATTGATGAATTTTTAAAGTTCTTTTGAATAATGGGAATTATTGAGTACATGCCTAAAGTTGGATTTATTAGTAGCCCTGTTTTAATTTTAGCATGAACGTACTCTTTTATTGCATTAACTACGTCCTCCTCTAAATTTGATTCTGACACTTGAATGTTGATTCGTGTGTGGGTGTCAAAGGGTTTTGTTACAATTGTTCGACCCTTTATATCTCCTACTATATTAAAAATAATCTGTTTCGTAAACTTGTTTAATGGATCGTCAGAAATGGGAACCTCTAGGATGGGGTTCTCATTATCTGTGTGGACTGTAGCGGTACCCGAGTCATCCGCGGGTTCCGTAGCCGTAATGGTTCTAGAGTCATCAAGGGCAGGGTTATTTTCTGAAGGGTTAGCTACAATAGACATTAGTTCTTCATTATTAATTTCAAGCCGTGATAAAGCATCCGCGTTAGTATTGCATTTACCTTGTTTATATTCTATTGAAAAATCAAATTCACTCAGTTTTAGCCGCCATCTTGTGAGTCTCGAATTGGGTTCCTTCAAGTTCATGATCCATTGAAGGGGTTTATGGTCAGTAATTATTTTAAATCTTCTACCGAATAAATACGGCCTAAAATATTTGGTGGCCCAAACAATTGCTAACAATTCCTTTTCAATGGTACTGTAGTTTAACTCGCTAGAATTTAAAGTACGTGAAGCGTACGCTATGGGTTTATCTGAACCTATTACTCCCTGGGATAGGACGGCGCCGATCGCAACGTTAGATGCGTCGGTTGTTAGAATGAACTCTTTATTGAAATCTGGATATTGCAGAATAGGGTCGTTAGTAAGGAGTTTTTTACAGTGCTCAAAGCAATTAATGTATTTTTGATCCAAAGTTATTTTGCTACCCTTTTTCAGACATTGAGTTAGTGGTTTAGTTAATTTAGCAAAATCCGGGATAAATTTCCTATAATAACCGATCAGGCCGAGAAAACGTTTGATTTCTGTTGCTGTTTTAGGAAGAGGGTAGTTTTCTATGGCTTTAATTTTGTCTGGATTTGGCTTGACACCTTCGTTGCAAATGATGTGGCCTAGAAAGCTAGTTTCTAACTTTAAAAATTCGGACTTATCCATTTGAATTTTAAAGTTAGATTCTCGCAATCTTTTAAATACTTTTTCCAGGTTATTAATATGCTCCTGCAGGGATGTACTGAACACTACAATGTCATCCAGATATACCAGGCAGATGTGGTTTAGGTCTCTAAGGATATTATCCATAACTCTTTGAAATGTCGATGGAGAATTTTTAAGCCCCATCGGCATTCTAAGGAATTCATAATGGCCGTTTTCCACATTAAACGCCGTTTTATGTATATCTTCAGGGTTCATTTCGACCTGATAGAACCCGCTGGCTAAATCCAGGGTACTAAAATATTGACATTTACCTAATTTGTCGAGTACGTCTGTAATGTTGGGTATGGGATACTTGTCATCAATCGTTTTCTCGTTGACTTTTCGGAAATCCACGACAAGTCGCCATTTAACCTTGCCAGAAGCATCCGCCTTTTTGGGTACGATCCAAATAGGGGAACTCCAGGCCGAATCTGATGGTCGTATTATATTTTGATCAAGCATTTTGCTTATTTGATCTCTGACTTCTTGTCTGTGGACATAGGGATATCTATAAGTTTTTGTGTGTACTGGAATTTCATCAGTTGTTCGGATGCGATGTTTCACTTTATTTGTGGATGTCAATGATTCGCCTTCGAGATAAAAAACGTCGGCATAGTTCGCGCAGAGGTTTTTTAAGTTAGCAAGTTCCTCTGGGTTTAAATGTTCCGTTCTGAGACGAGAAAGTACGGCATTAACACGATCTGATGGAATTGCAGTACCTTCAACTTCAATGTTAAATAGCTCAGCCTCTACGGGGCGGTCCATTGAAAAGATGATGTCGTTACACGTAGGGTTAGTAATCTCCACCCAGCCACGGTTATTTTTAACATTAGTTATACAGTTTGAAATTAAGCAACTACAGATGACTTGATCCTCGATCATTACTTCACCATCCAACGTATTAATAGGTACTCTAACTAACTTGGATGAATTAGCTGATATTATGTCCTCATACAAATTAACATTGCGTGAGTCATACATCTGTATAGGTAGTTGTGCATTCTGTGTTATTAGTAATTTACGGTTAAGATCGATTTTACTTCCCCAATTTTCAAGCAAATCAAAGCCTAGGAGTCCGTCAAAGTAATTATGAAATTTGTAAACGAATAATGTAACATCTGAATGTTCGTTTAATTCTGAAAAGCATGGCAAAGTAATGGAATAGTCATTCTTAGACGTCCCGTGAACATTCGTTACTTCGAATGGCTCATAGTTTAGTGGTATATGGTTAAAATATTTGCTTACGGCTTCTGGACTTATAAACGATTGATTGGCTCCTGTATCAATTAGTAACTTAAGTGGTGGATCCTGAATCTGAATAAATCCGAGTTGCCTCTGTATATGAAAGTTGAGCTCTATTTTGGTTTTTCTAATTTGGATACCTTCTGAAAATTTTCAGCAGGTTGGGTATCTTGGTCTACCTCTTCTACCGAAGGAGTGTCGTGGTAGGGATACGAATCCTCATAATATCCAGATTCGGGGTACTGTTCGTTAGTATAATAATCTTGTTCGTAATCGGCATAGTAACAATTACTATAATCATAGTCGTAGTCTAAGTTGTTAAAATTAACCTCGCGTGTCCTGAAATAGTTGTTCGGAGGTGGATTACCATACTGTCTCCAATCGCGACCTGAGGGTGGCAAGGTTTTGGGCACAAAAGGACTAACGCCGCTCATTGGCTTAGGTGCGTTATTATAACTTGATTGTGGTTGCGGTTGAGGTCTAGGAGGCATTCTAAAGACGTTACTTTGCGGGTGATAAAATGGCAAGGGGGCGCGCATCATTTGTTGTGTACGGGTTAAGCCACGGGGTTGCTGTTGCATAGGCATGCTGGGCCTCCATCCTTGAGCATAAGGCTGCATTGACTGCTGTCGCTGCGGGCCAGGCGTATTGAACGCAAATTGTTTTGATGGTCCAGGCATGACAGGAACGTTAACAGGGTTTACTTTGGGGGTGAAATTGTTCAAAGGTAAATGATGATTCGGTTGTGGTTGAGCCCAGTCCTTTCTACTGGGTCCTCCCTCATTGCGGTGTTGCAGGTAAAGCGTGTTTAGTTCGTCTTGCACGTATTCCAATGCCTTTTCCATGGACTCGGGACGCATGCAACGTATTCTAGAGCCTAGGGGGTCTTTAAGACCCCTCAGATAAGCTTGGAGGGTTAACTTTTTATATAGCATTCGTTTAGCCTCAATAGTGGTGTTAACTGTCTCGTGAAGCGAGATATAAGTCATTATGGTGCTAAATAAGTTTTGGCACCTTTCATAGAATTCTTGAGGGCTACTGGAACCCTGGGTTTGCAAGGATAAGTCGCTGTATAAAGCGGTCTCATCTCGATGGTCAGCAAAGTTATTGATCAGGGCGGATCGAATACCCTGCCAGGTATCCGGGATACCATTGGAATTAATATGCCTAGCAGCGGGTCCCGTAACCTTATTTAAAATTCCGTTAATGAGGGCTAAATTCGTTAGTTCATAACCTTTTGCGGTTTTAAAATAAGTAACTACCAACTGGTCACATATACTAATGAAACGGGTTAGTACGTGCGGGTTCCCGTCGAACTCCGGCACTAATCTCAGGGGTTTATAAATCGTGTCTACGTCGTCGCTCGACATCGCGCCTAAATTCCTGTTCTCGTCTATAGCCGCGAGCCTACTCCTGCTTCGGTCACTATTATCTAACCTATCAGATCGATATTCCGTTGGATGGAAAATCTTGAACGCTAAAAACTTACACACATACAGAAATTATAAGTAAAAAATAATATCATGAACATAGATTGGACAGGATATAAGAATATAGTAAGGATTAAACTTAGGGCTTGTGATATTCAAGGATACTTAAGGGTAAGATAGGCAAGGACTTGAAAGATTCAAGGACTTACAGCATTGCTTCTTCTTGACGAATCGAGAGTCGGATTCTCCTCTGGACTGCAGCTCCCGTAGGTTCGGATACCCGTAGACTAATCGTTCGATACGACACTGACTCTACTTTACTGGTATCCTACCGACTGCGCCAATTACGTGGGCTACAACCGGAGGATCCAAAAAAAAACAAAAGTTATTTAATAAAATTTAATTATACTAAAAGTTACAAGTTAATTATTTCTAAGAGGTTGACAATGTTCGAAGTGTGAATCAATTATGAATTTGGGTCCGCGTTTCCGTTATTGCGAAGCCGCTGTTGTCGTCATCGCGCGGCACGTTTCTGCTGACGCTGCACTGCGTGGTCGAGCCGTGTGCAGTGTTGATTTGGGTCAATGCTGTCTCGGCGATCCTTATAGATTAGCACCGCGTAACAAACGTTAGTCATGTTACCTATTTATTTTGGTGTTTGTAGCTGTTTGTACGGAACCCTCTGTGGGCGAGTCTGGCTCGCACTTGGCTGGTTTTTATATATTTCAAAAAAATGCAAGGTTGCGGTGCAGAAACTGGACCTGAAAGTAAAAAAAAATCTTATTTCAGGTCCAGTTTCTGCTCCGCAACCTTTCCTTGCATTGTTGCCTCGTCTCTGACATGTAACTAAATATTATGTATTTATTCACTTGTTTCTAGAACTAGATCACAAATGTACAGCAACTTTGCTAAAAGCGGGGTTTTTATAATATTCTGTCTGTATGTGTGTATAGGTGATGTGGTGGTACTTCGATTCGCTTTTTGAAATAGAAACGTTGTTTTCATTCTGCCATTTTCAAACAGCAGAAATATAGAGATACGGGTTGCAATGGACAAGCAAATACAGAGCTGCAGGATGTGTACAGTACCTATATTTGTTTATTTTTTATCGGTTTCGGATGAATGATTTTTATTTAAAAACTAGCTTCTGCCAGAGGCTTCAATTAAATTGGTTCAGCAGTTTAGGTGTGGAAACATGGCAAACATACAGATACACAAAGTTACTTTGGCATCTATACAAATAAATAAAATTGAAGTGTCTGTATGTAATATCAAAATAACAACGTTATTTAATGCACGTGAAATTATATACGGTACTAACAAGAAATAAGCAATTTTGAAGATTTTTGTCTGTCTGTTTGTTCCGGGTAATCTCCGAAACGGCTGGACCGATTTTGACGGGACTTTCACTGGTAGATAGCTGATATAATAACAAGCAACATAGTTTGATCACGAGAAAATTCATAGTTACGGCGGGAAACTAAAAAAATAAAAATATATTTTTTTACGAGTTTGATGCGGACGAAGTCGCGGGCAACAGCTAGTTTACAATATAAGTATGGATTCACCATCATTTTCATTTCATTCTCTACCTTACATTAAAGACGAAAGTGAAATAATTTACACTCCAAAATACATCTCTTATTCATCATTTCAAATTCTCACTCCGCCTCACCGGAGAAAATTTACGGTAACGCCACAGACTTTCTCCATTGAAGTGAGTTAAGTGATATCTCCTTAATCAGTCTCCCTCATCACTTCGACGAATTTCTCGGAAACATTCCATTTCGCCTGTAAGTGTACCAATGTTGTAATTAGAGAGCTTCTCAGCGTTCGTGGTGGCTTCAAAGGAGTTAATGTATGGGTAATAATACGGCGCTAAACTTCCTCTACTGTGTACGACTGTACGAAGAAAGGTACTACGTAAGTAGGTTCGTACCGAAAGGCTACGTTTATTCTATTATGCAATGCCCGTAGCACGAATCATTTTGATGTTTCGTATCGTATAATACAACGGCCCTATTGCTTATTTACATTCTTAGGAGCAAATACTGTTTTTAACCGACTTCAAAAAAAGAAGAAGGTTCTCAATTCATCGGATTTTTTTTCTCTATGTTCCCCGATTACTCAAAGATGCCTAGAACGATTTGGAAAATTCTTCTTTTGTTTGAAAGGGTATACTTTCCAGGTGATCCCATGGTCTTCAGGTCAGAATCTGATGATGGGATCCTGGAGAAATAGAGCGAACTCCTCAAATATTAAAGGCATACATATAGCGATTTTGGTATTTTATCAACAATGCAATCATTTGCACTCAGAAAGTATCATTTGATGAAGTGGAACTGATGAAGAAGACCACAGATGGCCACTGGAATTACTTAATGTTAAGTATGTCACGGGTATAAGATATATCGAATAGTTAAGCGACTATGATGACGCAAATACTTATAAATAAATGGTACCATCAAACTGATCTGATGATGAAAAATATCTTTCTTTTCCGAAGCCGGTGTCAAAAAACGGAAAACAATAGGTAAGAAGACACCGACTTCGGAAAAGAAAGTTATTTTTCGCTTTGTAGTGTTGTGTTTTGTTTTGGAAGTCTGTTTGATTTTTTTGTTAAGGAGTCTTCACTGAAAAAAATATTGGGATTAGCGAACTTTTTTCTTATTAGCAACCAAACTTGCAGTCGAAACTGAATGACCTGCGCCAGGAGGCGGCAAAAACTGGACTCAAAATTAACATCCGTAAGACCCAGGCGATGCGTACAGGTGTGATGAATCCTTCTCCGATATTAATCGGCACAGAGGTTGTGGAATGCGTCCACAAATTCACGTACCTCGGGAGCGTCGTGTCAGAGACTGGAGGAACTGAAGAGGATATCACTTCACGGATTGCCAAAGCGCGAGCTACTTTCGCACAGCTGAGACCTGTGTGGCAATCACGGAAACTGACCCGAAGGGTTAAACTAAAAATCTTCGGGTCCAATGTCAAATCCGTGCTGCTCTACGGGTGCGAAACGTGGAAGGTAACAAAGGACATTTCGCGCCAAATCCAGGTCTTCGTCAACCGATGTCTTCGTCGCATCCTCGGAATTTACTGGCCCGAGATCATCTCTAATGTAGAGCTGTTGGAGAGATGACACGAGACCCCGATCGACCGCCAGATCAAGCGGCGTAAATGGTGTTGGATTGGTCACACGCTCCGGGGGGATTCCGATCACATTCCTAAACAGGCCTTGGATTGGAATCCTCAAGGAAAAAGGAAGCGAGGCCGTCCCCGTCAAACATGACGACGCACCGTATTGGCTGAAGCGACGAGTATCGGAATGACGTGGAGCGAGGTGAAGCGCGAAGCTCAAGACCGGTCTCGATGGAGGACTACTGTGGAAGCCCTCTGCCCCAGCTAGGGGCCATAGGATCTTAAGTCAAGTAAGTCAACCAAACTAGTTTTATTTATTACATTCAATTATTTTTTAACTGAAGTTTGCTGTACTAGCAAAAAAAATTTTTCCCTTTTAATTTTGTCAGTGTTTGTACAGTGTCCGTCAAAACACCTCTAATTTCCTTCTGATAAGTTTTTTTGATTGTACAAGCGTTTTGTTTTTTTGGTTTTCTGACGCATTGCAATAGCCTAAGCATATTTGCTTTTACATTCTGCAGTGTCAAAACACAAACTATGGACGAACAGCCATTGATACCAATCTATACTAATATTATAAAAAAGTTAATTAAAAAAATCAAAAAACCCGACTGCTTAAAAATCAAACTAAAAATCAAAATTTTTTTTCAAATTCAAATTTATTTATTTAAGAACAGTATTATAAAAAAAAATTACATTGGCCCCAAACTAGGCAAGCCTGTATTTTGGGAACCAATTTTGAAGGTAAACATTTAAAAGATTTTTGACATATGTTCGGTTTCAGAAAAAAGTAAATTAATATCAAACAAAATAAAGCAATCAAATTATAGGAAAACAGAAGTAGTAAACAATTAAAAAAAGTCCCCTGATAAAACAACATTTTATACTTCATAAATTTTAACGCTATTTTGTTACTATGAGTTTGTGTGAATGTGAGTATAAATTATGTGAATGCGAGTGAGCGTGTAAATGTGAGTGTAATGAATGAATGTGGGTGTGAATGTGAGTATGATTTGTTTTAACTTTATCTTGCCACGGTAATTAATTTTTCAGCTTCGTCATATGATAGGCTCAGCAGCCAGGAAGTCACTCTAATTTTTGTCTGTTTCAGAGTGAGATTTTTTATGTTGCACTTGTTAATAACTTCATTGTATACATGAGAATGCAGAAAAAGTGGAAGTCTTTGTGCGTATGCGGATTTAGCTGCAGGAGTAGGGATCCTGAACTTGCGTTTAGCCTGTAAAATACTTAGGTCACACCTCCTAAGAGTTCTGCTGTGGGTCATTGTTGTTACCTTCAGCAAGTACATTTTCCTTACGCTTAGAATTAAAGTTTCCGAGTATAAGGTTTCTGTTGGGAAACGGAAAGGCCTGCGTAACAGGGTTTTGAGAACTGCGCGTTGTGCTCTTTCGAGAGTTATCAGGTGAGATTTTGCAGCCCCTCCCCAAATTACTATGCAATATTGTATTAGCGACTGACACAGAGACACATAGACAAGTTTTTTTACACCGTCGGGTGCACAGTCTCGTATCATTCTCATAACATATATTTGCTTCCGTACGCGTTTAACAAGTTCCGTAATCTGTGGTTTGAATGACAGGTGCTGGTCGATAATAACTCCCAAATATCTCATTGCGTCTACTCTGTCAATGTTATTGCATGAGCATTGGGTGACGGTGTTATAGGTGCTATGACAACTTTCTTTGTGGATTTTAAGACTCCATAACGGTATTTTTGTAGCCAGTGTTTTTCTAAAAGCTATAAACTTCGTTTTTTTTATATTCAGTGTAAGCAGATTCCTGTTGAGCCAGTTTGCGATCATGCTCACTGCTGCTTCAGCTTTCCCATAAACGTCCTCCCAATCGGTTCCGTGGATTAGTATCACCGTGTCGTCTGCGTAACAGATTATGTCAGCATTTGGTATTGTAAGATTGAGTATATCATTCACATATATAGTAAAAAGTGTTGGGCCAAGTATGCTGCCCTGTGGGACACCGAAGCTTATTTCCTGTTCTTCGCTGACTATATCTTCAACTCTGATGCACTGCCGTCTCCCACTCAAATAACCACGAAGCCAGTCAAGTGCTGTTCCTCTTATTCCGAACCTTTCAAGCTTTCTAAGGAGTATTGGAATAGAGACTGTATCGAACGCCTTAGCAAGGTCCAAAAATATACCAAGGCAGCGTTCACCACCATCTGTATGTTTGGATATAATGTTTGTCAACAGTTCGACCGCGTCAGTTGTAGATTTTCCTTTTCTAAACCCAAATTGCCTTTCTGAGAGAAATGAGTTATTTTCTAGGTAATTAACTATGCGAGTATTCATTAGTTTCTCCAAAACTTTTGAAAAGATGCTAAGCAGAGAAATAGGTCTATAATTATCCGGGGAGTTCAATGGTCCGGCTTTATGAATCGGAGACACCACTGCCACCTTCCACTGCTCGGGGAATACCCCTGTCGAAATACTCAGATTACATATGTAAGTGAATGGTTCCAAAATACTGGTGCTTATCGCCTTGATTAGAGAGGGTTTAAATCCGTCCAGCCCAGGTACACTATCGTGTTTGAGGTTTCTTATAATAGAGTCCACCTCAGTCATATCTGTCGGTGTTATGAACATTGAATCCGCCGGCGATGTATTACAATCAACATTAGCTGCCAGTGCTTCTTCAGTACTTTTTAGACTCTGCAGTATCTGTTCAGACAAGGTTTTGCCTATCGTAGAGAAGTAGTTGTTGCAGTATTTAACCGATTCTTTTGCAGAACTTTTGGCTTTTAGTAGATCGGCCGAGTCATTTCTTTTCTGACGCATGTCGCATATATCTTTTATTGTTGTCCACAGTTTCCTTGTATTTTGACTGTTTTCTTCCAAGGCTTTACTTTCATATTTTTTCTTCGCTTTTCGTATAATGCCTATAAACAAGTTTCTGTATCTAGTGTACGAAAGTTTAAGGGTGTCATTATTAGGGTCTAGTTTTACCTGTCGGTGTAAACTATCCCTGTGCCGCATACATCTCATCAAACCTAGAGTGATCCAAGGCTTTAAGTTGTATTTCGAGCGGCTACTTTTAATTAAGTGTGTGTGTAAGTTTACAGCTGAACTGACAATATTAGAAAAACTTTCCAACGCCTCATTCACGTTATTCTTGCTGATAACGGTGCGCCAATCAGCCTTCTTAAGATCAGCAGAAACAGCTTCAAAATTTGTCTTCGACATAATCCTTTTTTTTCTGTTTGGTTTTCCATTTGTTATTTTGAGCCCGGCCATAGCTAAATCATGGTCCGTTACCGCACATTTGCCAACCACCCCCACCAGTGAATCTTTACTTCTAATGTAAATGTGGTCCAAACAGCTGTCCCGCCTTTTACCCCACAAAATGGCGCCCAAAATCCGCCATTTTTGTATTTTCCAAATTTAATGTAGCCAGTGACACTCGCAGGATTAAGATGAATCGATTGACGAAAGAATCATCAAAATCGGCCAACGCGTTTGGTCTCTAGAACGCCACATAGGAACAAACATACATACATACATACATACATGCATACATACATACATACATAGACTGATAAACACATTACCCTCCTTCGGCAGTCGGGTAAAAAGCAAATATTTGTTTGTTTGTTTGTACCGAATAGGCTCCGAAACTACTGGACCGATTAAAAACATTCTTTCACCAATAGAAAGCTACGTTATTCCTGAGTAACATAGGCTATTGTTTAATCCCGAAAACGGGTCCTGTGGGGTGGTCCACGGGAGCGAAGCCACGGAGAACAGCTAGTATCAGATAAAACAACCGAATTCATTGAGCTACAAGGCCTATCCTACCTTCAATGTAGTGCCACTGAGCAACAAATACTGTTGAACTGTAGTGATGTACTAGCTGTGCCTGTAATGTGCCCATTGAGTGATGCTTCAAGCTGCGAGCCTTTGATGTGATCGAAATGTCTGCAAATCAGTGAGTCGCCGATAATGTGTCAAATAGAGCATCGTAAAATAGACAACGATTAGCTTTGCAAAGATATTGATTGATAATGTCGTACTTTGCTTCTTTTTAGGGTTCCGTACCTCAAAAGGTAAAAAAAGGAACCCTTATAAGCCCTCTTGTCCGTCTGCCTGTCCGTGTGTCACCACCGATTTTCTCAGGAACGGGTGGACCTAGCAAGTTGAAATTTATACCAGATACTAATGTCTATAGTCTCTATTAAGTGTAGAAAAATCAAGGTCCTGAGTCAACACGATAAAAAGATATGGGCAAAATTAGATTTTCGCAAAAACTTGTAAGTACCTAAATTTTTAAGATTTTTAATTTTTCTGAATTTTCTCTTTACTTGTGCTGTAAGACCTTGCTTTTAACTAAAATTGTCAATTCCAGGACAACCGGCAGTACCCTATAGGTTTTGGGTCGAAAACCTATGTGGTAGTTCCCGCTGACCTAGCATAACGAAATTTGGCAAAAAGTAAGGTTTTACAGCACAAATAAAGGAAAAATTTCAAAAATCAAAAATACTGAAAATTAAAGCAAATTTTGGTACTAATATAATAATTATTATTTATCTTCTTAGGTAAAAATAACAATTTTATTCCTAGCTCAAGTTTTTCTGTCATCCACGTCCTGTACTTACCACACATTAGCAACTCAACCATTACAGCACACACACACTTAAAACTTAGCCACCAATAAAAATGATACCAATTTTATTATGGCGGTATAATGGGTAGGTACGGAACCCTAGGCGCACGAGTTCGACTCGCACATGACCGGTCTTTTTAATATTAAATATTTTCTAGAGTTAGTTTTTTATCCGACTGCCAAGGACATTTTATTATGAACTATCCTATAACAAAAGTTAAAACATTGGCTTGGTGCAGTCGGCTAGAATATTTTGAGAACAGGAAGAGAGAGAGAGAGAGAGAGAACATTTTGACTTTCCATTTGCATAACAAAGAAAAAAAATACAAAATTAATTACGTATTTTTGCCAACACCCACCATGAAATTGTAAAACATTAGCTTTTGATTAAGGCAGCGTCATTCTGTTATTGTTTTGAAAAAAATATTTAATATCAGGGTTGACAACATTGAAACAGAAAATCATTTGATCAGTTTCCTTAACAATAAATAAATTTCTAAGAGTGCCCATTTAAACGGACGTTCAAAATTCCGTCGTAAACCTCTCTCTCGCTTTTGACAAATGAAGTATCATTCCATTTATCTTCGTGCACTGAACGAGGAAATAGATATTTATTAAACATCTTTGTATTTTTCTATATTTAGATTCTTATTTATTTTTACCCGACTGCGGGAGGGTAATGTTTTTCGAGCATATGTATGTATGTATCCCAACTAGCAGAATTATTCCAGAACGCGTACTTTCTAAGGCTATTTTAACTTATAAAGTCGGAGCTTTTTATGACAATAATATTTTCTACTGCGCTTTTAACAGCAAAAATAAATGCTGTTTTAACTTAAGTACATTTACTAAAACTATATCTTGTAACCGTTTTTAAGAACATATTTGCTTGCCAAGTCTCTTATAAAAGCATATTCCAAGAATTATTGCAGTTAGGAGTAAGCCCTACGGTTACCAAGAATTATTAGCGCTTATAAGAGAACATCTGCGGGCCGATATAATCTTATGACTCATATAAGAGCCAATACCAGGAGTATTGCTGAGCCCTTTTAGAAAGAACATGGCGACTTCTTTGGTTTTAACACATGCCGCCATAAAACCAAGTGTCCCTATTATAGTACTATAACGCACCTCATAATACCAACTGCGTAAATGGCAGCTGCCTGCTAAATAAATTGCTATATATAAAAAAGTTCACAACAGTGGGCTGGTGCCTACACTTATGTATGGAAGTGAAGGTTGGGTATGGTTCCTTGCGAAGTATGTGTGGTGTAACTTTAAATGATAGATTGAGGAATGAGGTAATAAGACAATGTTGTGGTTTAAAAGAAGATGTATTGACTAAAATTGAAAAGAGTATGTTAAGATGGTTTGGTCATGTTGAGAGAATGAATGAAAGGCGACTAACGAAAGGTATTTACATGGCAGACGTGAATGGAAACGCCGGTAGGGGACGCCCTAGAAAGACATACATAGACCTTATAGGTGATGTTCTTCAGAAAGGCCAGGTGTGCAGTACTCATAACCGGCGTGTGTATGACTAGATGTATGAATGTGAGTGAAGCAAAAGAAGTATGTAAGGATCGTAGCAGGTGGCGTTCTGTAGTTTCTGCCTACCCCCATGGGAAAAAGGCGTGAGTTTATGTATGTATGTATATAAAAAATGTAAATATTCCAATTTCAAGAGGCGCAGGGTGCAATTATACATGTTTAGGTATTCGATTAAGTCTCGATTAGTGTTGGGCATAGATATCTCGTGTTAAGGAATTATGCCCAGGAATGCTAAAGAATTAGAGAGATTATTCACAGCTTTAACTCTTCTTTTCTCCTTAAAACATTAAAATACCTCTAGAACCTTCTTTAACAAGAATATTGTTATTCAAACACAAATAGTAGAACAAAATATTTAGACTGTCGTTCACAAAATGAACAGTTAATTTCTATAGAAATAATATTAAGTTTACCGTCTTCATATCTTAATCTTATTGGATTAGAAAAAACAAAAGCAACATTAATCTAACAAAATTCAAAGAATAAACTGTTATTTGAAGATCAAAATACAAAGAATTTCTGTTCATTTGAAGAACGGTTTATCTTTATGATAGTATTACATTATTCATTAGAAATTAAAATATCGGGCAACTGATCTCGTATCAAATGAAATGTTTTTTTGTATTTTTAGTTGGTTGAAATGTCGACACAAAGGGTTTGTTGAAACACCTAATATGCCTTCATATGCACAATCATTGTAAAGGTTTTGTCTTTGGTCGGAATGTAACACGATGCGGTCCGTGGTGCCGGTAACATAATCGAATTAAAAACTTCTAGAATGATTGTTCCGTTGCAGTATGGATGGTTATGGTTGTATGGAAGATTGTGTGTCTGGCACCGCATACCGCAGCGTTGTGCGTACCGATCAAGATACTTAGGCAAAAGACATTCACTGCTGAATATGGACAACAATGACTGGTCATACACTATTAATTTCATATAAAATAATACTAGATTTCCCGTGGCATACCCCATAGGAACCGTGCCGGTAGCCGAGATAAGAAAAAGTCTTTGAGAAAAGCAGCAGCAGACAGCGGCGGCGGGGGCGGCGGGGTATGGCAGTGGTGTAGTTTTCTCTCTGTGAAAAAAAAATTGTACTGGCAATCCAGGATGATAAATTATTCTATTTCTGTAAGTTGGTTTGTACAAACACTTTTACATGTCGATCATATTTTTTTAAACTAGATGACGTCGGCGTTTCCTGTCTGACTACTCTAAGAAGAAAGGCCGAAACAAACTCAGAGGTCACAGTCTCTTTTAAAGAAAATGTCCAGACAAAATCTTGGTTAGATCATGTGTAGACCATGTAGACTGATGTCTGAAATGGTCTTTTGAGGAAACAACCAGGCAGATTGAGTGGACCTGTCCATTCAGTGCACGCATTTGTCAATAACCGTGCAGCTCAACTCAGAATTTAAGGAGCTCAACGAATTGAGGAACAATACCAAAGAAAGGACATACGGGTAGGCCGCATAAATACTCAAACTGCCAGACCATGATTAAAAACTAACTTAGATAAATAAAAATAAAAATAAAAAATTGAATGAACCACATAGTCTTCACATTCACAATAATTAAAATAATATAATACTTTAAAAGTAAATATTCTTGTCATAGCAAGAATAATTTAAAAATTAAAAAAATCTAAAATCACGGTGCAAAATAAAAATAAAAAATCTAAATTAATTGAAGCAGCTCAATCCCAAGCCTTTTTGTCCTCAACGTAATCTTATATTTCTCGTATATTTTAAAAGCATAACAAACAAAAAATCAACTATCCTCTTCATAATATTATTTAAGATTAATTAAAGCCTTTGAAAAAACGACAAAAAACAAACAACCCCAATTTAAATGTATCAACATCAAAGACAAAAGCCCGACAATTGTTAATAAGTACAAGAATAAAAGGAAGAGGCCGAAACTGGCGCAGATTGATCGTGGCCGTAGATTTGCGGCCAACAAGAAACTTTACTGACAGATTACATCGGACGAAATAAATCAAAATGTCTATAGTTTTTACGCCTCGACGACTTCGCTCGCGAACAAAGTTCCTATAAAGAATGGTTTGTACATTTATGAATTTGATTGAGTGATAGATGTGGAATAACTTGTCTTATTGACACCTGGTAGTAAGCTATGTTTAGTGATTTACTGATCAGTGATCACCTAAAGCGGGTAAATGAAGTGATTCTCTGATCAGATAATTATGGTTGGTCTTAATTAGCTCCTTTGGCAATAAATAGCTTAGCAGTTGTGAAGGAGAATAACGAGGGAGAGTTTATGTGCTTGTTCCTTGTTGCACTATAAACACTATACTAGTGCTGCACTATTTAGCAAGGTTTGTTTTACTTGTATACTGTTTATGTTGTGTTTTATGTAAATACTAGCTGTCTCACGCGGCTTCGCTCCCTTCAACTGGCTACCTACCAACCCTACCCTACCAACCCTACCCTACCAACCCTACCCTACCAACCCTACCCTACCTACCCTACACACATGAATGTTGCGTAACTTTAACCACTTACGCAGCGCACGCAACGGAAGCTCTCAAAAAGGAATATTTTTTCCCGTTTTTGCAACATTTTTCATTTATGCTCAGCTCCTATTGGTCGTAGTGTGATATTACAATAGCCTTTAACCTTCCTCAATAAATGGACTATCCAACACAAAAAGATTTTTTTCAATTCCAACCAGTAGTTCCTGAGATTAGCGCGTTCAAACAAACAAACAAACAAACTCTTCAACTTTTTAATATTAGTATAGATAAAAACAGACTGTAAAATAAACATTGACATAGAACTTAATAAAAACAGGATATTGGATTCGTTTTCAGGAACTGAGGAAAAATTAGATATTATTCTCATGTGTATTATCTACAAATTATACTGTTGCTCTCATACTTCATACGTAACTGAAAATACTCTACGAAAGGAGTAAAAAAGTAAGGTTTACACCGAAGACAAAATTAAAGAGAGAGTTATTATAACTCTTTCTAGCTAATAAAAATGTATTGAGCTTCATATAAAATAATATAATTTTAAAGAGAATTTATACCAAACAATTTACTAAACCTGTCTTTTCTTTGGACTTAATTTATAAGTAAAATAAAGCGTAAGAAGAGGTCGCCGCTAAAGCTTTTACGGAGCTGTCAAAACACCTTTTAATGTTGGTAATTAAATAAGTCTGGGTTAAAACTTGCCTACTTACAGCCAATGGCTTGTAAAGGTAAGTTTTAGGGTAGACTTTCTTTTATACCAAGTTATTAGGCAAATTATTTTACCTAAATTAAGCACTGGATTACTTACCTAGGTACTTAATCTTGTGATGCTTGGCATGAAAAAGGAATTATGAAGTAATTTCTGCCGGTTATCATAACTGAGAAACCGTAAAGGGCAGAGTATGGAGAGTTATAAAAAAATATAATATTATGATTTGGCACATCGAGGTGTTTTTAACCATAACAAACTTAGGTATAGATAGTTCAACTCAGCTTTGCGCGCAGCGCTATGTGTGGGTAAGCATGTGTGCGTGGTTGTTTGCTCGGACGACGACTGCCGCATCACTGCCACACACATGTATAATGTATACAACATACAAGCGCACGCACACAAGGCGCCGTGCGCAAAGTTGAGTTGAACTATCTCTACATAGAATAGAATAGAATAGGTGCTCCCCAAAAACTAAAATGTAGATAATTGCGTTGTTTTTATTGCAGCTGATACAATATGTCACGATACTCGTAAAAATGTACACCCACTTGGAAAGTTGGAAACCTAATCCTATAAAAAGTTATAAATTATGACTTAAGAGCGCGGCGAACGTAGCTCGCAAATGCAATTCGAGACGAGTGAAGAATTCGTTAAGAGTATTGCTATCTCGCTTTGCACACACACGCGGTGCGCCGTGCGCAGCCGTGTGTGTGCGAGTAGATAGGCTTCCATTCATAACGTCTCGAAAGCCGGCAAGCCGGCCAA
The DNA here is from genome assembly GCA_945859665.1 of Anorthoa munda. NCBI lineage: Eukaryota > Metazoa > Arthropoda > Insecta > Lepidoptera > Noctuidae > Anorthoa > Anorthoa munda. The sequence continues at coordinate 3,373,979 of OX243913.1, forward strand.
CGCGAACTGCGCCGGCGTTCTTTTGTCTTATTTATGTAGGTAACTATGCCTTTTACGAAACCTCAAATATGTATTGTTATAATAAATAATGAATGCAAGTAAAATAATACAAATGTTACTTAGGCAAAGTATTAGTACAAGACAAATATTCCAATAATTTATGCCTATTTACGCATAAGTAGGTACAGACAAATAACAGCGCTCTGATCTAACCCTCTTACAAATAAACGCGGTATAAAGTTATACCAGGTATAACAAAGGTATAACCATACATTTTCATAGGTTTATACTTGGTATAACTTTATACCGCGTTTATTTGTAAGAGGGTAAGAATATGAAAAATAAAAACAAGAATTTCGTATAAACATTTATTTAGTTATGTTTTACTTTATAGATCATCATTCATCTATTTAAAAAATATAAATCAAAACGTGATAAAGTCGTGTAGGGTGACCATAAATATTATCGACTGAACGAAATACAAAAATACAATAATGATAATCAGAAAACATTTTTACGCACGCTTTTTAGTTTATATGTACAATTGTACATTGTAATAATTGTACATTACGTAGGTAAAGAAAAAAAAATGTTTATATTCTGTCTCTGATAGGCAGATTTCTAGGTAAACGGGGATCTATTAATTCAGGCAATATACATTTAAAATAAAACTCTTCTAATTTTAAGACTATTGAATTCCAAAATTCGTTGTCTTTTTCAATTTTTTCATATGCCAGTCCTTTAGGCGTCCATATTATAAAAATACAGTATTTGCGGGTTGTTATTTGCAATTGTCCTTGTAACTGGTAAAAATAGTAACTTATTGTATTATATCATTGGGATATAGGTACTTACTGTGAGAAACATCCCAACGCTCGGAGTCCATGTCGGCAACCAAACCAAATCGTAAATAATAAAGTCCGTAAACAACGCAAAGTTCATAAGAAAGTAGATTACTCAATATCAAAGTTCAAATCACAAGGCAAATCTAAATCCAAGTTCATAGCTTAGGTCAATAGTGTCAGAAATATTACAATAAGTACATACTTAGAAAATAAATAAATACGCACGAGCAGCAAAGTAATCGTCTAACACTGACAACAAACCACAAAAAAAAAGTTAATTAAAAAAATCAAAAAACCCGACTGCTTGAAAAGCGAACTAAAAAGACGTAAACAAGGAGAAAATCATGCTGTGCTGTCGGAGGATACATCTTCGCGAGCTGGCTGACCAAAACCAGACGTATCCTCCGACTGCACAGCATGATTTTCTCCTTGTTTACGTATTTTTAGTTCGCTTTTCAAGCAGTCGGGTTTTTTGATTTTTTTAATTAACTTTTTTTATTTATAACTTTTTGGTTATTTTTTTTTTCGAATCAGGAACATTTAAACATATAAGTGTTATATATTTTTGAAATCACCTCTTAAAATCCTTTATTTTGATACCCCACACGATACGTGTGGAAGAAAAAAAAAATTGGGCCCCCACAATATGGCGCCCAAGAACCGCTATTTTCCTATTTGCCAATTTTTATGTAGCCAGTGACACTCGCGGGGTTAAGGCGAATCGATTGACGTAAGAACCATCAACATCGGCCCACGCGTTTGGTTTCTAGAACGCCACATAGGAACAAACATACATACATACATACTTACATACTTACATACATACATACATACATACTTACATACTTACATACTTACATACTTACATACTTACATACTTACATACTTACATACTTACATACTTACATACTTACATACATACATACATACATAAATAGACTGATAAACACATTACCCTCCTTCGGCAGTCGGGTAAAAAATATACAATACAACAAACAGTAAACAACCCCAAAGTGCCCCGAACAAAAGTCGTACGAGCGATACCTACTCAACCGTATGAAGCACGACTACACACACATAGACATGACGTGCTCGACGCGACAGCAATACTAGCTATTGAAAATGTATGATTATTTTTATGTGTTCCGTAATACCAAAAATGATGAATGAAAACTTAATGTTTTTTTAATTTTTATTCGATAATTTGTTTCTTGATAATATGAGCTATGTTATAGCGTTGACAATTTTATAGATATTGTTTTTTTTAAGATAGAAAAATCAATAAGAAAACATGTCATTTACGCTGTAAAAATGTACGAAATGGAATTCGCTTAAACTTCATTTTAGGTAAGTATTTTGAAAAAAAAAAGACGTAGGAACCTAGATAAATACTGTCTGAATCCGAATATTAGCATAATTTGGTGGAAATATGCGCAACTTACAAATGATTTAGGTATTACGTTTGTATGGACAATTCATGCTTCGCCGCGCCCTTAAATCCTTTTGATTTTTCACCTTCTTTGTCCTGTGGTTCCTAACATCATCATTCTATTGTTCTTATCCTAATTCAAATTGCGGTTCGCGCAACTTTATTTCTTCTGTTATCGTACTTCTGTATAAGGCGTTCCTGAAAACAGATCGGTAAAAAAAAAAAATCCGATGCCACTACAATTTCTGGATTTATCATCTCTCACACAATCTATCCATCATTTCTTTGCTCTCCTGCTATTCTAAATATATAGGATGAGTTTTTTAAGTGAGCGTGGATGGTAACAGCCCAAACTATGACGAAGATCGAAAAACACTCAAAGGTGTCACTAGCGCGATTTTGATAAAAACTAAAACTGCACCACTGGAATTTTTAAAAATCAATATTCCAGCCAGGAATCGAACCCGTTATTTATGAAAAAAAAACACATGCTGTATTATTACACCATTCAATAGTGTCGCTAATAAGGCTCAAATTCTGGGAAGTAATGATATACGGCAAACTTAAGAAAGGACTCATTTTTAGCAAGATACTTATTTATTCTTTATTATCTAGGTCCCTATAAAACCGTAACTTATGAAATAAAGGCCATTATTTTCAACAAATAGCCAGATTCGACAACTCAGGAATTGTACAACATTCAGCATTACAATAATTTTGATTCCGTTAAGAATATTCTCCAATTATTTTTCATGTCTTCAACTGCTGATACGAGCCTTCGTAGATTTCCTACAAAAAAAAGGAGGTATTTAGTTAAAAATGAGGTATTTCCTCAAGTTTGCCATATGAACTTCTCAGAATTTTATCCTTATAAGCGACGCTATCGGATAGTGTATTCGTTTTTCGAAATCAACGGGTTCTACTCCTGGTTAGGAATATCAATTTTTTCAAAATTCCAATGATGCTGTTTAAGTTTTTATCTAAATCGGGCTCGTGACTCCTTTGAATGTATTACGCTATTCCTCATAATTTCAGATTTGGCCATCCACGCAAAACAAAACTTCAAAACTTTCCTCACGATATTTTAATCAACAATGTACCAAAAATAAAATAACCGAGACACAAAACAGCAAGCAGTGGTAAAAGTAAAGAAGGTTCCCACATTACGTCAGAAATATGGAAGTAGCACAAGCCTGTATCCGCATTTAATCCAGCAATCAGTACTTCAAATATTGGTATTGGTAACTCTCGCTTCCCGAGCAACACTCACACTTGGCCGATTGCGATTTCATTAACGTTTATTTACATTGTTTATTTTAATTTAGCATTTTATTTATTGTACAGGTTTCATTAGTGGGTGTGGATTTTTATGAGTGACTAATTTATTTAAAAACAATTTTTTTGCAAAAAAATACTACCGACTTCCAAGAAAACTACTAAGAGAAAAATAACTTTATTTTTGGAAGTCGGTGTCTTTGGTAGGTACCATTTTTTTGCGTTATGGATACCGACTTCCAAAAATAAAGTTATTTTTCTCTTTGTAGTTTTCTTGGAAGTCGGTAGTATTTGTTTTCAAAAAAGTTTTTTTATTTTTCACTTTTTAGTTGTACCTACCTAATAGGCAAGTAGTTAAGTAAGGTACCTATAATGCCAGAATAGGTACCTTCATTTAAAAAAAAAAAATACTTACATAATGTCGAACATAGAACCTCCTCCTTTTTGGTAAGTCGGTTAAAAATTGAGTAAGCTAACAGTCACAGTCCTTTGTCCTTTTTTTTTATTAGTGGCAAATATAATATCGAAATGATAAAGTGGGAATCAGAGTAATGATGCAAATAAAAAAAAGAGAATATCGTTAAATTTTAAATACCTACTGGTATTGCGGGTCTTCCTTGTAGGTTGATCAATATTAAGTGATCTGCCTTGGACGTAACCTTGGGCTGTACAGGACAAATGAAACGGCGAATATACTTGAAATAGCTAAACTTCGTATCCTTTTATATCGCTGTAACTAGAATTTGAATGCTTATTCAATTTTAAAACATTTTGAAAAGGATAGAAATTAAATACCTTCACGTAAAACAATACGCAATTAACATCAGCGTAGCTGTCTAAAAATGTCGCATTTCATTTTACATTCTCATTCATAAATTCCTATGAAAAGAAATACGTTATTTGAAATGCATTTAAAACAAATAAAAAGGTGATATGACATTCAACTTATGTAATTGACAGTTGACTGTCAGGTCTCATTTCGGGCACGTTACAAAGCGATATTACAGCCGACTGCGGGCTGAATTTTGGACAGATTGTACCAAAATTGGTACAATTTCAAGCCCTGTCAGCATTTATGTAGTAGCTAAATAGAGTGGGCGAAGCATAGTATGATGGATCTGAGGATCCATTAGGAAGATTGTGGAAACTATACGTATACCTTTGTAGCGTAGATGGTACCACTATATTGTTTTAGATTGATTTTCGGTATACGGTTAGGGGAGTGTTTGATTGTTTTCCAGATGGACCGATGTAATTGTCAGGAAGCCGGTATTCTGGAGAGTAAACTGGTAACGGTGAATTTAATTACTACCTGAACTTATTGTTGTAATTGAGGAATGCATAAGATACTCTCTTCGAAAGGATGTACGTAGCTCTTTCATCCCAGTCGATCTTGTTATTCAATATTTTTTATTGATAAAGTTCAAACCGAAATAGCTAAGTCTAATAACCGCCGTTAATGCTTTCTCGGAATGGAAGTCTGTTCCTTTAACTATCTTAAATATTTAATTTCCTGCCGATAATGGTTTGTAGGAAAAGCTGATATTTTTATTTTGTGGGAAAATATTCAGCTACCAGTATATTACTGGGACATGACGTGAATGATTTAATATTATGTGTTGACAGTATTGACACCTATACTTAACAAGTACCTGAAATGGTACAAATATTATTCGGAGACATGTCATGTGCCTGGCGCAATTCACGCGTGCCATAGTCATTTATTTGTAAGGCGTTATTATTAAAACTATAGATAAAGAAGCAAAGTTGCCAGGCAATATCTAGTTGCGATTTTTTTTTTTTTACTTTTTGCTACACTAGGAATTTACCGTGTATAGCGGATATGTATTTAGCTGGCTGATACTAGCAAATCTCAGTTAGTGGCAATTTATAACAGATAAGCTTGCCGTGACAGCTGGCAAAATTATTTTTTTGCTATTTTTTTCATCACTTACAAATGACGTTAGATTCACTTGAAAAATTTATATATCTGGGGTTAACTATCAAAAAAATTACAATTTATTTTAAGCTCATTACGGCTACTGCACGGTTAAAATAACTGTGCATTTGGAGCTCTCAATGTCAGGCTGACGTTTGACTCTCGCCATTGGCGTACGAGGCGAGCACGGGGCGCCGCGCGGGTAGGCGGGATTGGGATTGATGGGGGGTAGAGACTTGATGTGCACAGTCATTTTAAACGTGTAGTAGACATTGCCAAACAATCTTGCAGCAATCTATTGTACCATCAAGTATCATACATGAAATTAAGTTTTACCGTAAGCTTTTTTTTTTATATCTGCAAGTTCTAGCAGTGATATCTTAGGCTATACTTAGAATTTACAATTGACGTAGACTAGGATACCTGGAATTACATAAGGTTATGTGAGGTATCGTTCTAAATACTTCAATTGTTAATCTAGTGTTGTTCTGAGGATTTGGTACTTACTAGTTTCATTTCAAGTTAGCTTTAAATTAAAATTAAATTAAATTGTCATTTATTTCAGGAACTTTTTCCCATATAAAACACAACAAAATTACATTGAATATACATAAGAATTCATATACATTAATTAACACATTAATAACATTGCGTGCAAAATTTAAAATTGATTGAAAATTACAATATTATAGTCATTAGGTCAAAATTCATTTAATAGCATTTAATATTTAATAATTCATTTAATAGCATTTAATATTTAATAATTCATTAAATAGCATTTAATATTTAATCATTCATTTAATAGCATTTAATATTTAATAGTTTATTTAATAAAATAGTTATAATTATAAAACAATTGTCACTTAATAAATGGTGAGGAACTGGCATGTAGGTGCATCCACTTCTCCAACAACACCGAGTCCCACCGCTCGGACGATACGCTCAGGATACTGTTAGAGCTGCGTCGGAAGCGACTTAGTAGCGAGGCGCTTCGCTTCCTAATAATAGCATGAAAGTCATCGGTTTGCGCCTGCGCGAACATCGTAGAAGCACTGCAAAACCGCGGCAGCCCCAGCAGTACTCTAAACGCATTGTTGTACTGTACACGCATGGCACTGTATACTCGGTGCACATAGTTGGCCCATAGGCTGCACGTATAAAAAGACTGACAATAAGCTTTAAATAAGGTCACCTTTACTTGTTTTGTACAGCGTGCAAACCTACGATCCAACATGTAACAGCGCACCGACAGCGCCCTACGTTCTCGCTCGATATCCTCATTGTCAGACAAGTTATCTGTGACCCAGTGGCCCAGGTACTTAAAATGGTTAACCCTCTTCAGACTAACACCGCAAAGAGTGATCGGAGGTATAAAAGAGAAACATTTGGCACCAGATTTGAAAAGCATGTACTCACTCTTCTTAGGGTTGTACCTGAGCCCATGAGCCCCAGCATATGTCTCACAAATGCGCAGGAGTTTCCGCAACCCCCTAACCGACGGGCTCAGCAGCACCATATCATCCGCGTAGCTGATGTTATTAATAGGCACTCCGCCTATTGAGCAACCCGCATTAGCAATGCTGAGCTCGCTAACCAGCTGGTTCATGTACAGGTTGAACAAGCGTGGCGAGGTCACCCCCCCCCCTGCCTCACACCGCAATCCAACCCGTACACGTTGGAATATTCTCCTGCCCATTTCACACTGTTCCACTGGTGACTGTACCAATACCTAAATATCGACACTATCTCACTCGGCACCCGTGTCTCACTGTGCAGCTTGTGCCACAGCTTGTCATAATTTACTAAGTCAAACGCTTTCGAGAGGTCTAGGTAACAAGCGTACACAGGAGTATTTCTAACCGTGTAATACTGTAAAGTCTGCTTGAGACAGAGAATAGCCGTCTCAGTCGACAAACCAGGCGTAAAGCCAAACTGAGCGTCATGTATATAAAGGTGCTTCTCCAGCTGTCTGTCAAGCAGCCCGTCCAGCACCTTGGCTATGACAGTAGCGAGTGAGATAGGCCTATAGTTAGATACATCCGACACATCACCGGTTTTGTTTTTTTACAATCGGAACTACCACCGTGTACATGAGATCATCAGGTAAGTAATTATGGCTGATGCACAGATTAAACAACATTGCCAGTACCCTCGGTAGATGCACACCGGCGTGTTTCAAGTGCTCGATGCTAAGGTCATTATGACCTGGAGACTTACCTCTAACCATATTCTTAATAATGACAGCTACATCCTTGGCTGTAAAGCTGATACTAACGTCTCCATGCTGACACTCAGCATCAAGCACCTGCGCCGCCGGCCCAAGCGGCGACTCCACCTTGAAATGGCGCTGGAAGAGGCCAGCAATGTCGCATGGTTCATGAGCGTCATCTACACTCACCGGAAGTCTCGACCCCGGATTTAATTTATTAGTTGACTTCCAAAATTTATTGAATTTTTTATCCATTTATGTGTTTATTATGTCCATTTTTATTTGATCCTCATTGTTTTGACAGTATTTTAATCTTGATTTAAATATTTTTCTAGTCTTACACATTTTATTATAAATATGTCCGGATTTAGGTTTACCCTGTAATAGCCACATCTGAAAACAAAGTCGAGCCTCCCTGTGGGCACCACTCACATATTTGTTCCAGCCAGGTACATATGTATTGCGCTTCCGTTTAGGTACACTATAACTTAGTTCCACGCCCCTAGAATATGCAAACGATATAAAGGTACATTTTGTTTAATATCAACTTATGGTCCTGATTATTACATAATGTATCCGCACAATTAACAAATTCCAATGGAAAATCTAGTTCTCTTAGATTTGAATTACAATAATTAAAATTTTTTCTATCTGATTTTGATCCCTTTCCCCCCACTTTACCAGACTACAAACTTTAATAGGATCAATACGTTTAGGCAAAACAACATTAAAATCACATTGAATTGAAATAGGATAATGATCCGACCAGTAGGTATCATATATGACGAACACATTAAGTACAGATGAACGCGAGGCGCTATTACCAAACAGTGGTCTAGCCAAGACTGTGTACCGTGTTTAGGATTGATATTCGATATTGCGGCTTACCTTAGGTTTATACTATAATTGGCATACTTTTGTTTCTGAGAACTGTTATTTGTTTATTTTAACTGAATCGTGCCTGAGTCTGTTCTATCTGAGGGTTTTGTGATTCAGATAAAAATAATTCAACGTAAAATAGCTACCTAATGCAAATTTTCAAAGAGCTAGCGACTTATAACCTAACAAGTTTACGAGAAAAGATGGCTCGAATACTAAATAAATTCACCGACGACCATCAAAGAATTTAAATCCAGAAATAAAATCCAGCTGGGAATAGAATCTCCGATATAATAAGTAGGTCAATACTACTCAAAGTTCTTAAGGGGTAGGTCAATCAAGCTCGACTTTTAATTTAAATCTCTAACAGTCTACAACTGTTAAGTCAGTTAAGAGGCAGCGCTGCTGGAAAACATTGGCGAGTCAATCTGCATAAAAAATTAAGAGACGGCCGTTAAGTTTGCAGCCCGAATTCGAGGGATTAATCCGCTTTGCCGATAAATGTCACAAAATTCTTTTAAGTTTTTTAACACTACTAAAATCTAGTGTTTCCTAGAAACCGAGGTTCGAGAGGGTAAGAGTTGACTCTTAATGAAGTTAAAAACATACAAGGTTGGGTCCGTAACCAAGACTGTGCCGAAAACTGATGAATGCAAGTTAAAAATAATGAAAATTATGTTAGTTTTTGTGACCAATGAGATCTTGTAGATCTCATTGATTGCTGTTACAGAAACGAATCGATTTGCTACGGCGTATAAGGCGTAGGTGATGTAATTGCGATCATGGCTACACTGCAACGCTGTCGTAACTCGGAGCACATCACCGCGATATTTTTACTTAAATTGAATATTTATGAATATTTACTAATTCAATATTTTTAAAGTTTTAGCGGATTGTTAATGCAAACCGCATTGCCAATCCGCTAAAACTTTAAAAATATATTATTTAGGTCTAATTTAAGAACCCGTCATCCTATGATAAGATTAATTATGTTGGTGTTTTTGTTATTTATTTATTTAGACTTCATGCACAAAAGGTACAAAGGCGGACTTAATGCCTTAGGCATTCTCTACCAGTCAACCAAGGGTGGTGCAGAGACAACATGGCAGGTGCATTTTTCAAAAATAATAATAAGCCAGTTATTATATAACATACTAAAATAGGTGAAATACACGTACATATATAAATTGAAAATAATATATACTTATATAAATATATATATTTATAAATTAACAGAAAAGAAGAAGGTGAGATGACTCTGCTTAGTTGTTTTGAAAATAAATCCGCAATTTCCGCTTGAATGCACACCGACTGGTGGCCGTCCTGATCTCGGGAGGAAGCGCATTCCAAAGAAGAATGGACTGTATATGAAAGGAAGAGTGAACAAAATCAGTCGAATGAGAAGGACAGAGTAAGAGGAGATTATTAGAAGAACGCAGATTCCGAGCATGTGAAGAACATAGATATTGAAAGTTAGACATAAGATAGGAAGGAGGGGTGGGAGAATTGAGTAGGGAGAAAAGTGTGGTCAAAGCACGTAGACATCTCCTCTGGCGAATGGGCAGCCATTTTAGCTCAGACCTGTAGTTTGACACATGGTCATATTTTCTGAGGTTAAATATAAATCTGATACAGTTGTTCAAGACTCTATCTAGTTTATCAAGCAAGACCGCGTTCAAGTCAAAGTAGCACACGTCACCATAGTCGACCACTGGGAAAATTAAAGTTTGCACAAGCATTATCTTTGTCTTTACGGGTAAAACCCTTCTCAATCGATATAAGGATCGCAAACTGCCGTTGGCTCTGTGACTGACACTGGCTACCTGACTTTGCCAACTAAGTGTCGAGTCAAGATGCAAACCGAGATCTTTCACACTAGGGCTGATGGGAATGACGGAACCATTAAAAATTATCGGAGGAAGAGAGCTAACCGCCACTCTACCCAACATGCGCGAGCTTCCAATCACAATGGCCTGACATTTTGAGGGGTTTACGGACACCCCAAATCTGTCAGACTAGTCTTTGATAGCATTCAAGTCCCGGTTTACATCCTCTATGGCGTCCAATAAATCTTCCATCCGCGCCGCTGTGTACAGTTGGAGATCATCGACATAAAGATGATACGAACACCGAAGACAGTGAGTTATAAAATTAATGAAGATGGAGAATAATAATGGAGATAGAATACCGCCCTGCGGAACACCAGCCTCCAGGTCACGCCAATTCGATGAACTCTCATCAACGCGAACCGACTGCTGACGTCCCCGAAGATAAGAGGAGAACCATTCCAGCGCCTCAGAAGAAACCATAAGATGGGAGAGTATAGATAGGAGTATATCGTGACTGACGGCGTTAAAGGCGTTAGAAAAATCAATTAATACTAATACAGTCACCTTAGTGTCCTCCATAGCTTCTCTAATGTCACCAGTTACTTTAAGGAGTGCGGAGGCTGTACTGTGCCCAGGTCTGAATCCAGACTGGAAGGAGCTTATAAGGCTGTTTCGGTGAACAAACCCCGAAAATTGCTTGTGTACGCAGGCCTCAAGCACTTTGGATAGGAAAGGGAGGATGGAAATTGGTCGAAAATGGTTAGGTAGGGAAGGATTTGAAATTTTAGGAAGTGGACGTACATAGGCCATACGCCACAGGGATGGGAATTTACCGGTATCTAGGGAAAAGTTTATGATGTGGGTAATCGGTGGGAGAAGAAAGTCGAGGATCAAGGTGACCATATAACGACTAATGTCATCATGGCCCACAGCCTTGGATTTTATCGATAGGATTATCTTTTTAATGTCATCTTCGGCGACTGGTGAAAAGTGAAATGGTTCTATAATAGGACCGGGTAGGCTAGTAATGGAATCAACCGTCTGAGACAAAATTTGGGAATCCAAATGGCTAGTTGTTGTGAAGTGACGGTTGATTTCATCCAGGCCAATCGTCCTGGGGAATTCCACATGACAATTCCTACCTATACCGAGAGTTCCTAGGAATTTCCAGATATCGGCAGGAGAAGAAGATGAAATCAATTCAATTCAATCAATTCAATTCAATCAATTCAATTCAATCAATTCAATTCAATCATTTATTTCGGACCATGATCCATAATTTGTTAGTAAACACTTATGACTATGTTAGTAAATTTACATAATATGGAAGGCAATGTCAAACTAATATAAATAAATAAATAACAAATACATTATGAAATGAGCCAAATCAGTTCATATACCTATTTCCCGTTGCACTGGAGCCGCCACTGTGCAAGCGGGTCCAGTACCCCAGGAAAGGGCAGTCCGGTTTATCCGCAATAACCTTTAGGACACCGTTTACGCTCCCCCGCATCCTGTGCATCAGGGATGCTGACCTCTTCCGCATTATTGCCTGAAAACTATCAGTTTTTGCTTCTGCAAACATCCCCGATGCACTACAGAAACGTGGGAGCCCCAACAGTATCCTAAAAGCATTATTATACTGGACCCGGAGAACGTTGTAAGCCCTCTGCGTATGTCTAACCCACAGGCTGCACGTGTAGAAGGTCTGGCAATACGCCTTGAAAAGTGTAATTTTCACTTCCCTCGTACATCGCGCAAACCAAATGTTTTCGAGAATATGGCGGCGCTTGGCGTTACGTATCATCTGATTACACCGATTTCTTGCAGCTCTGAAGAGGTTCTTATTATCTTCACTGCGATCCTTCTTAAATTTCCGAAAGGCGCGATCCCTACGTCTCATCGCCATACGCACTCCCGCCGTCAACCAAGGAGCAGGTGGACGCCTAAGTTTTACTTTCTTTACAGGAGCATGTCTGTCGTAGAGGGCAAGGATCGTCTGATAAAAAATACGCAGTTTATCGTCAACCCCTTTTGCCGTTGCAAGATGTCCCCAATCGAGTTCCGACGCATCCTGACGCAGCTTCTCAACATCCATGCGCGCAAAACAACGCATGTGCAGAACTTTAGGGAGAGGTTTAGGTGGTTTTAGGACATACGAGAGGAAAATGAGGTCATGGTGGGAAAAGCCAGGTGCAGGACACTGACCGTGAGAGGAAACAAGGGAGGGTGTAAGGATTAAATCGAGCCACGTGTCATCGCCAGAGACATTTAAATGAGTGGGCTGCAGTGGAAGAACATGGAGACTAACGGACTCGATGATGTGAAGGAGTTTACGGGAACGAGGGGATGGCCGACTAAGGTCTGTGTTGAAATCGCCCATGATGACGCAATGTGCATACTCCGACCCTATCGATTCCAGCGCCAATTCAAGGTTGGAAAAGTAGTCAACGGCGGGCGGACAGTAGACTACACCAAGTAGGGTCTTGACACCTTTGACATAAATTTCTAGAAAGAGGAACTCAGCAGAAGAACTGTAGGGTGAAGGAGAAGAGGCAATGATTTTGAAAGGGAAATCACTACGGAGATAGATAGCGACACCACCTCCTCCCTTTCCAATTCTATCGTTGCGGATAAGAATGAAACCGGGAAGAGGGTAGGTGGTAGAGAGAAGATGAGGTTTGAGCCAACTCTCCGAAATTAGCACAGCGTGGACATTGGCGTCAGAAAAGGTGTCGAGCAAATCACCGTAGTGACTTGGCACACTCTGAGCGTTAATATGACAAACATTAAATAAATGACCTTTCTGTTGATTAAAGCTCTGACGCACAAAGCCACCAAGGGTGTCGGTCAAGGAAGTGAAACTTGCATTAGCGGAAGAGTTATTGGATTCAATAGCTGAGTGAAAGGAATCATCATCGGAAGGCATATAATAAGAATAATATAAATACCTAACAAATATAAAATCAAACTATAGCTAAAGACTATCTTGACGGTGCAACGCCATTTTCTGTGCACCACCCACCAGCCTCACCAGTATAATATACATACACTACTACAACATAAATAAAAATGTGAAAGAGAAAACAAAAAAAACATGAAACAAATATCAAACTAACACCACTATACATAAGCTATTCCTAGCTTGCACAATGGCATCAGTCCGACAGATTCGAGTCGACAGATACATGACACAGTAACATTTAGAAAGAACGTAATTGACAATACACAAAACAGACATGGAAAAAGCAAAGAACGAAACGACATTTGACAAAGCATTCAGCAAGAACGAAATGCAATTGACAGAACACAAAACAAACCTTTTTAACCGACTTACTAAAAAAGGAGGAGGTTCTATGTTCGACATTATGTATGTTTTTTTTTTTTTTTTTTTTTTTTTTTTTTTTTTTTTATGTATGTTCACCGATATCTCCGCCAATTGTGGACCGATTTTGAAAATTCTTTTTTTGTTTGAACAAGTATATGCCGAAATTGGTCCCATTTTAATTTGGTGAAGATCTGATGAAGAACTTCGGAGATATACAACAGAACTCTTCAATAAATAACGGAAAATCTCTCGGGATTGCTGCAATCGCATGTCTGTTTATTGTTTATACCATTTCATAACATAACATCAAGCCAGTACGCTCGAAAGGGGTATGCAGGTCTCTCATTTCACCGGTTATATTCAAGTGTCATGTTATTCGGGTAATCTATTCTGTCGTTATAGGTACTTACTTAACAACTTCCCTATTAAGTAGGTACAACTAAAAAGTGAAAAATAAAAAACATTTTTACAAAAAAATACTACCGACTTCCAAACTAGAAAGTGAAAAATAACTTTATTTTTGGAAGTCGGTGTCCATAACTTAAAAATTTGGTATCTACCAAAGACACCGACTTCCAAAAATAAAGTTATTTTTCACTTTCTAGTTTGGAAGTCGGTAGTATTTTTTTGTAAAAATGTTTTTTTATAAACTATAACTACTACTAAATTGTTACTGGAACACGTTATGTCACAGTAACTATATATATTAGTCTATGACAGTAACAATGATTTACATACGACATTATACTGAAACTGATATTTTATACATTCAAAACAAAGAACGACAATCATTTCATGTTCCCACACAAATACCCACAGAAACATTTGAAAACATAAAATAAGAAACATTAAGTGGGTAGTCTAGACGGGTACTAAAAAAAGAAAACAAACAATCCATGATTCTACACAAATACCCTCAGAATCATTATAAAAATTTAAAAAGAAATATTAAGTGGGTAGATGTGTAAGAACTTATTAGAAAATATACAATAACAATGTGAATCGTGTCACCGCAAACAGATACAGTGTAAATATTACGAGCCTAATTCTTACGCACTCCGGTACCCGGCCTGTTCCCTGCTGCAGCAGATGATTCCTCTGTCTTCTTTGGGTACTTCACCAACAAGGGATTGAGTTCCGCCAAGGAGGAAACCTTGTGCCGTGTGCCATCGGGCGATCTGACCAGAATGACCCCGTCCTGAGTCCAACACGCCTGCATCCCGAAGTGCGATCTCGCCCTACCGAAAACAGTCTGCCTAGTCCTGGTCAATAACTCTTTGACTGTGACTGTGGAGCCCTTCAATGCAGATTTCGCCTTCCAGATAGCAGATTTATGCTCAACATTCGAGAGCCTCACCAGTATTGGTCTACTGCGCGTGGGATCCCTGCTTGATGCCCCCAGCCTGTGACAAGATTTGATGGAGGAGTCAGTAATGTCCAGCAAAGCCAATTTACTGTGCAGCACGTCCAGCACTAGAGCCTTGCAGTCCTCCCTGTCCGACTCAGCAAACCCAGTGAAAATCAGGGCCTTCCGTCGTGTCCGTGTCTCCAACCCATCCACTACTCTGGCGCACTCTGTGATCTGGCTTCGAAGAAGTCCGAGCATACCGAACATCAGCTCTCTGAATGTCCGGAACTCATCAGCAATTTTGGCGACGGTGTCCTTAGCGGGTCCAGCAGACTGAATTTGAGCCTCTAGCTCACCCATCTTCTTGAGAAAACATTCCTCTAAGTTTCTTTGAGCCGATTGGATGTCGTCTAGTTGTGACATTGTGAAGTTAAGTGCAATATTGGTTTTTTCTAAGTGTATGGAAGCACTAGTGAATAGCTGGCAGATGATGCAGTTTTAAGTTATATTACATGGACTGAATTTCCAACGTAAGTACTGCTTATTAATGGTTTATGCACCCAATACTAATATTTTTATTTTCAAAATTACTTAAATAAAATTTAAATTAAAATTGCGCAACGAAAACACGTCTTTACTTTATTAACACTTACCGCCGAAAAAATTTATTTGGCTACTAATAAAATAATATCTCGGATAACAACAATGTACTATTATTCATTTAATGTATAAAATTATATTAATTTGACCGTGATTTTGACAAAGCCATTCTTAAAAAAATAAACCGTAAAAACGGTAAAAGTTTGGTATTTCACTGAAAGCGACAAATTCCGCTTGGTCTCTCAGGAATTTAACACTCTGTTCCGTCACTCGAAAATAGTTAAGTATTTTCTTGTGTTTAATCTCTTTTCGTTGTAAGATAAAAGTTTTTTTTTGGCCAAAACTTTACGTTTGTTCACGCCATCCTATCTGATTTGTTTTATCTGATCTAAAAAATATTTTGAAAACTTCAAACGTTTATTTTTCTATTTGGGGTTAGGTTTTCAACCTACAGGACTTATAAAATTATGGAAGCTAAGATAAATGAGCAACGCTGACTTATTGTTAATAAACATGCTGACTTACTGTTTGGGGAATCTTGATCTAAACGATCAACGCTGCGGTATGCAGTGCCGCTTTATATTGAAGGGCATTAGAAACTGTTATCTCTTGAAATTATGGTATTTAAATATCAAATGCACATGATTTTGTTTTGTCAATTTTGTCAATATAAATCTAACCAATCACAATCCAAGAACCTCTCAAAAAGCCATATAAAATAAAGTCTTGATTAAAAACTTATTTAAAAAGCCGCCTTGCGAATTGCATAATCTATTTATTGATTCAAAGGCAATTTGAATCTACGAGCGTACGGTAGGTATCGGAAAACGTCTACTGTAAGAGGTTTAAGATGCAGTTTTCCAAGAATTTTATGCAAAATTGCCGTTTTATAAACGATTGCCCAGTTTTCAATGCATCGCTTTCTGTGAGGTAACCAGCATAGAGGGAACTTTGAATTTCTAATTTCTTTCATAACTGCCTTTTTGACTGCCTTTTTATCTTAATGTTATGTTACTGTAACGGAGTGGATGGATTCAAGCAGGATTAAACTGGAGATGGTTCGAAGACTGGTTTCAAATGTTGATATATTTTCAACTTGAATTAGTTTCAACATTTAATTCTTGTCTCAGTTTTAAGTTGTTGCTGATTACAACAACAAAATTTTTATTTTTATTTTTTAGTTTTTAGTGGTGGGCTTCTCCTCACCAAGTCTTATTTTTGACTTTTTATCATCGACTGTTCGTCTTTCCGTATTTAAGATATTTTATTGTAAAATGTGCTATATTGATTTAGACTTCATGCGCAAAAAGGTACAAAGGCGGACTTAGGCATTTATTATTAGTCCAATCAGTTTAAGTTTATTTTTATTTTATATGTGTCTTTGTGACGCTTAGTTATTTTTATTTGGATTTTGACACAGTTTTCACTGTTTAGAAACTAAATGTCATTCTGGTATGTTTATGTGCAACATTTGTATTAAAGTTCAGATAAAATAAATGTTCATAAACATATTTTAGATTAGTTTAGTTTTAAGCTTAGTTAGGTAGTATGTAGTTTTTGATTTAAATGTATTTGTATGAAGTTATAGTATTTTATAAACTGTATATATTTTTAAATTAAACTTTAATACAATAAATATAAATTTTGATGTTAAATATATTATAATTATTCTAAAGTCGTAAAAATTTTAAAAGAAAGAAAGAAAAAGTGTTTATTAGACACAAAACGACATAATCATAATTCATTATTTATCCTTTACGAAGCGGTCGCTAAATGTTAAACCGTTCGTGATTGGAATGATTAATCTACGATTTAATGGATGTACTTCTGCTTTAACCTGATCGCCCAATTGAAGATCCAATAAGGAATCAAAAACAAAAGAATGACTGTACATAACCCATACAGTTTTGAACCAGCCACTGTTCGAGCACGACTTTAATATTACAACTACCGTTATTGCGGCACATAGCTCGAAGCAATACACATCATATTGGAAACGCCCGACATTTCTTAATGCACTACAGAATAAATAATAAAACTTTCAATAATGTTCTACTTACTATCTGTATACATTTTAAGAGAGGTATTTTCCGGTAATTCTTGCATGTTCTTGGACTAATGCCAGAATCTCTTTTCGACTTGCATTTAGAGTGGCTGTCTACGAAAGAGGAGACGAGCGGAACGAATAGGATACGAAGGTATACGTACATATAAAATCATACACAATTTCACATTTTCACGTCTTATATTTTGCTAGCTATTACCCGCGGCTCCGTTCCGGTGGCCTATCCAACAGGACCCGTTTATTTTGCCGACATAAAAGTAATCTATATGACAGCGATAGCGTAGTTTCCTATCAGTAATCGCTGACAAAAAGACGGTCAAAGCTATCGAATTAATACTTCCAGAGATATTTTTTATAAACATCTAAACAATCAGGAATTAAATGTTACTTAATTAATCAAATTTTAATTTGATCTTCACTGGCCTTCAAAACTTAGTACAAAATTGAAATGAAAACAAACAAACAATTTTGAAATGCCAATTTCTCCTAAAAAGTACAAAATTTCATCAATTTCCTTTGGAATTGTAGTTTATTTTAAATTAGAAACGTTTTTAACAAAAAAAAGAAGGAAACCAAAGATAAATTTTCTATAAAACGTTTTTAATTTCAAAACTCGGAATTCTGCAGTTTATGAGAAATCGTTATACTAAAAACTCGATGTAAAAGTGTGGTGCTTGTAAGTGTTGCAAACAATTTTACTTATTTATATTTATACTTTATACTGTCCATCGCTTTTTAGACTGACCTGATTTTCAACAGTATTTACAAAAGATTTAAACTGTCTATCTGACACCGGCCCTTCAAACGCAGACACTTTTTTGTGCTGGTTTTCAAATATAACAATTCAATGTTTACACGCTTAAATACTGAACTAGATAACACCCAAATCTTTTCAGCGATTTCTTTAGTGACAAGAGAAAATAAATAAGTTTTGTTATTACAACAGCTCGAATTTTCTTTGTTGTCCGAAGACGAATCATAATAAAGCTTTGTTAGTTTTTATTTACCTAGGATTTCATTTGTTGTTGTAATCGTTTATTGTAAACCAGTAAGCTTAATGTGGGTGTACTAATAGATGCCCCTCTGCCTTACCTTTAGAGGAATATCGGCGTTATGTTATGTCATAAAAGTGTAGAAAGAGAAATTAATTAATCATCAAACTGACTCTCTACGTCTATTTTTTATAGCCACTGGGACACTACCTATGTCCTTTTTACTAGATTTTATCTAACTTGCAATGTATGTATGTATGTAAGTGTGTTCGGTTCAAATCTTGCAACTGAATTTTAAAGCAGTTATCCTCCACCGATTAAGATGAAATTTTGCACATATTTTAAGTTTGGATGAAAATGCATGGTTAGCTAAGTGATTTCATTCTAAGTCCAATATGGCGGACGGCCCAAGATACTGGACTAGTTATTTTTTGTGCACGGCCACGATATGGGTATCAAATTAAAGGGTTGGCTGAGAATAATACGAAAAAACATATTTAAGAAGATTTTTAAATGAATAATTTTATTTTACATAATATAGCTATTTGTTACAACTGTCAACGAATGACAGCTGTAGTGGTATCAAAATACGGACAATTGGACACAAGATAAACAAAAATTTATCTAACTTAGGAGTGGTTTTATTGCTTAAAATCTACATCAGCTTTACTCCAAGAAATCAAAAAACATTCACGATACTCAATAATCCTGCCATCACTTCACATTTTTTCAGATTAAGAACGAGAAGAAATTAGTTCCATTGCCGACCTTAATCTGCAGTCACTCCAAGTTCAACTGACCCATTTAAAAGCCACTTTAATTAGAACACAAATCGAACCGATTGCCAGTAAGAAAAATATAATGCGCTTTATTAACGTCGGTCCCGATAACACTAGGTTTTAAATTGCATTTCCTCGATGATATACGACATTTCTTAGTGCAATGTGGTAACAATTCTTTTTCAGCAACAAAGGGCGAAGAAAATGGAACGCTTATTTTATGTCGACCGCCGTCCAACCCACTGGTCAGATACAGTTTGGTTTTAAATGACTTTTAGAAGAATGTAGTTGTGTTCCGTTCTGTATTTGTTATGTGCTATTACCAGTTGTCTTTTGGATTCCCGTAAAGAATAACATTGTTACCGGTAAAGTTTGTTATTGGACGGTATTTCTTGGAATGTGAGCCGAAAATGTATTGTTTGTCATTTGGAATTGTTATCGATAGATGAGAGGTTTTTTTTATTGCTTTTACTGTTTTAGGGTACCGTACCCAAAGGGTAAAAACGGGACCCTATTACTAAGACTCCGCGGTCCGTCTGTCTGTCACCAGGCCGTATCTCATGAACCGTGCTAGCTAGACAGTTGACATTTTCGCAGATGATGTATTTCTGTTGCCGCTATAACAACATATACTAAAAACAAATTAAAATAAATATTTAAGTGGGGCTCCCATACAACAAACGTGATTCTTTTGCCGGTTGTTGCGATATTGGTACGGAACCCATCGTGCGTGACTCCGAATCACACTTGGCCGGTTTTTAAAAATGCGTAAAGTTGCAAAAAGTCTCGTTACTAAAAGAAATCATTACATTTGATCAGTTATACATACATACTGACATAAAGGCAGAATTACCGTAAAATAACAAAAAGTTGTAAATAAAAAAAGTTAATTAAAAAAATCAAAAAACCCGACTGCTTTAAAAGCAAACTAAAAAGACGTAAACAAGAAGAAAATCATGCTGTGCACTCGGAAGATACATATATTCGCGAGCTGGCGGACCAAAACCAGATGTATCATCCGACTGCACAGCATGATTTTCTTCTTGTATACGTCTTTTTAGTTTGCTTTTAAAGCAGTCGGGTTTTTTGATTTTTTTAATTAACTTTTTTTATTTACAACTTTTTTGTTTTTTTTTTAGAATTAAGTACATTTAAACATATAAGTGTTATATATTTTTGAAATCGCCTCTTAAAATCCTTTATTTTGATACCCCACACGATGGGTTTGGAAGATAAAAAAAAAAAATCCCCCACGAAATGGCGCCCAAAAGCCGCCATTTTTGTATTTTACAATTTTAATGTAGCCAGTGACACTCGAAGGATTAAGACGAATCGATTGACGTAAGAATCATCAAAATCGGCCACCGCGTTTGATCTCTATAACGCCACATAGGAACAAACATACATACATACATACATACATAGACTGATAAACACATTACCCTCCTTCGGCAGTCGGGTAAAAAACGTAAATTATTCATAACCTACTAAAATTCTTATTATGAAACTTTTCATTCTTTTCAGGTCAGTAATTATCTTAGAAAAATACTATTCATTTAAAAAACTCTGTAACCATATTACAATTTATCTTCTTTCGCTCCAAACCTGAAAATCTCGTCCTCGATATCGTAATTTAGTACCAAAATTAAATTCCTATTTTTCTTTCCCCAGTACCTAATTAGTCTTTGTCAGTCAAGATCCGAGAGACCCTAGATTGTTTCTGTCGTGTATCTGACATGTATTTGTCTACTAAAAATGTACCAATATCTGGGTAGGTATTCTCATTTCTCGGTCAATATTTGTCAGGATAGCGAACATATTACGTATGTAATAGAGAAAGGCTAGGAATAGTAAATATTGAGCAAGATTCTGGAGTATAATATACATATATGTAAATATTTATATTTAGGTATACATACAAGATCTGTCAATTGCGTTGGCGGTTCCATGTTTATCTCGGAAAGCTCTCGGCGTTGACGCCTCTTGTGATGTCAACAACAAACAATACAGTCTCGCTAAAAATATAATTATTTTTGCTTCTAACGTCAACTAAACCTTTTGACGCAGTTTCAAAGTCAAAAGTCAAAGTGTAATATATTTATTTCAACTAGGCCAATAAGCGGCGCTTTTGAACGTCAAACAATTCAAATTAAAATTTACAAGTAATAAAAATTGATTCTACCGTGCATTCGGAAAAGTAGCTTGTTATGGAGAAGAACGCACAAGAAACTCCTTGAACGCACAAAAACTTCAGTTTATTCGGTAACGATCGCTTTTTCTTCTGTGACCTTACCTATTTAGATATTTGTTCAATATAGTAATGTTTAGTCTATTTGAATAGAAAGCTAGGCCTTGAAGAAAGAAACCCTTTCTATAATCATTATAATCAATTTTATAAAGTGGTTAAGTTATTTTTAGGGTTCCGTACCCAAAGGGTAAAAACGGGACTCTATTACTAAGACTCCGCGATCCGACTGTCTGTCTGTCCGTCTGTCACCAGGGTGTATCTCATGAACCGTGATAGATAGACAGTTGAAATTTTCACAGATGATGTATTTCTGTTGCCGCTATAATAACAAATACTAAAAATAAAATAATATAAATATTTAAGTGGGGTTCTCATACAACAAACGTGATTTTTTTGCCTTTTTTTGCGATAATGGTACGGAACCCTTAGTTTGCGAGACCGACTCGCACTTGGCCGGTTTTTTTTTTATTTCATGCACAAAGACACAAAGGTGGAAGTTGTTTGTATGTTTCCAAAACGCTCTCAAATTACATAACTGATTACAAAAAATATTTCATGCTCAGAAATCTAGACTATTTACAAGTACTTTAGGATAAATTATAACTCAGAATAATTAACAGGACCTGTTGAAATCCTCATGAAACCGCGGGCGGTAGGTATTGCAATGCGTTATATCCCAGATACAAAGAAACAAAGATTCTTTTTACGCCTATTTATCCCACTCATGTTAACTAGTCATTCCACAAGAGTGTAATAGGGAATTAATTTCAACTTCAACACCTCTAAACCTGGGTTCCCCCATCGGATTCGTAGAAAGTTTGTAATTACATCTTTTCCATTAGCGGGCCGTGTTGGGGCCAGGATCACGAGATGTATGACTGTAACTTGTTTAGGACGAACCGTGGTTTGTTCACTAATTACTCGATGTTAATGTGGTTCAATGGGAATTATGTAAGTATCAGGTAAATTAAAATGCTGTGGAAACCGTGCAAAGTAATTATTGGGGCGAATTTGAAAAGTTTTGAAATTATGTGGTCTTGGTCTTGCTTGATTACATAAAGTAAATTTGAACACAATAATCAATTATTGTGGGCCAAATTATCACAGAGCTGGTGTCCTGGGACAGTGAAGGAGATAGTGGAAATAATGAGACAGATTTCGTCAGAACTGGAAGGAGGAAGCGCGGGCTCATGATAGGTAAAAAGAGTGGAGCTTTTGCCCACACATAGGACAGAATTGGGGGCAGACCATAAGCTCTTAGAGCAAGGTTATTTTGAGTGTGCGTAAAGGACGGATGTATGTGACTTGTATACATCTGTCCTTGTTTTACAGTTGAACTATGATAGTTTTGTCACGTCAGGACACGGGGGCAGGTTTAAAAAAAAGCAAATAGTGGTAGACAAAATTCGTTAACATCACTGCAGCGTCACGTTGCGCGAGGCAGTGTGACTTCTGTTGTGTAACCAATTAAGTAGACTACATTTCACAAGTCTCAGTCAAGCAATGTCTAGCGTTGACCGGCCATGGTTTGGCACCGAGTGCAATCGCGCTAACACGCTTAAACATGAGGCGTACCTAGCATGGGTCGACGCTCGGACGCGCTCGCTAGCGACTTGAGCCAGCGACAGAGAGGGCATTGCGAAGGGCTCGGTTTGACCACATAAGCCGTATTGGGACCAAACTTGCTTCCTACCCAGCCGGTAGTAAAGCGTTCTGGTCCCTGGCTAAGTCGGTTGAATCAAATTTCTGCCGTCCCTCACTACCACCACTGCTAAAACCCGACGGAACACTGGCCCACTCCGCTGAGGAGAAAGCAAACTTGTTTGCCTCTCTTTTTGCGGAATCTTCACGCCTGGATTCTGGTGACGCGCAGCCCCCTCCTTCCCCAGATGGATGCGAGACGAGTATGAAGTACATTTGCATCCATCAAAAGGACGTCCTTAGGGTGCTGCGCAACCTTGACGTGAACAAAGCTAGTGGCCCCGAAGGGATACCGGCAATTGTTCTGAGAACTTGTGCGCCTGAACTGTCTCCGATCCTGACACGCCTGTTTCGCCTTTCATATGAGACTGAAAAAGTGCCGAATACATGGAAGCAAGCTAACGTTCAGCCTGTGCCCAAGAAGGGCAGTCGGGCTGACCCGGCCAACTACAGACCCATTTCAGTTACGTCCATCCTCTGCAAGAGTATGGAACGGGTGCTCAACTCCAAGCTCCTGGCATACCTAGAAGCTAACGACATCCTCAGTGACCGCCAATATGGCTTCCGCCAAAATCGGTCAACGGGAGATCTTCTAGCATATGACATTCACATCTGGAGTGAGGCCATCGAGAGACACGGGGAAGCGCTTGCCGTCTTCCTCGACATCTCGAAGGCTTTCGACAGGGTCTGGCACGAGAGCCTTATTGGTAAGCTTCCTTCATTCGGTCTGCCCGGTGGACTTTGCGATTGGATCACAGACATCCTGAGGGACCGGCCTATGCGAGTGGTTATTGATGGCCGCTCATCTGACCAACTGGATATCAATGCCGGGGTCCCTCAGGGATCGGTACTCTCAGCAACATTGTTCTTGTTGCACATAAATGATCTGCTAAAACCTATATACTATATAAACCCATATCATACCTTTGGGTATGCAGACTAGAGCACTGTTGCTGAGAGATACTTATACGACGCGCGCGCCACTGGGCCTCAGATCCGGTCTCTCCGGGAGGCCATGGTTGGGCGCTTGAATCTGTCCTTGAAGGCAGTCTCCGAGTTGGGCGATGCCAATCTGGTCAGGTTCAATGCTACTAAGACCCAGGCGTGTCTTTTTTCCGCTAAAAGGAGCCAATTCCACCCGGCTCCTTCTATCCGTGGTGTGACCGTGCCGATAACGGACCATCTTGAGATTCTTGGCGTTACGTTGACATTGACCCTCAATTTTGGTCCATTCATTGAGGCAAAAGCTCAACTGGCTGCCAAAAAGTTGGGGATTCTTGCGAAGGTGAGACGGTACTTCACGCCAGAACAGTTGCTTAACTTGTACCAAGCGCAAGTTCGGCCATGCACGGAGTACTGCTCTCATCTCTGGGACGGATCTGCCAAGTACCAGCTGGATTCACTAGAGTCGATCGAAAAACGGGCCAAGAGGCTCATCGGCAATGAGATACTGGTCGAGTCTAGGCTCCAGAGCCTTGAACATCGGCGCCAAGTTGCCAGTCTGTCGGTTTTTATCGGTTGCATTTCGGGGAGTGTGCGATGGAATTGCATGAACTAATTCCTCCTAGCCCGTTCCATCATCGGACTACAAGACCTACGGCGATGCGTCATCGGTACATGGTGGACATTCCACCCATACGCACCAAACGTTTTGTGAGTACTTTCACTATGCGTACAGCTAAGGAGTGGAATTCCCTGCCAGAGTCTGTATTTCCTGATACTCGTAGCTACAACCTGGGAGTCTTTAAGTCTAGAGTGAATAGGTTTCTTCTAGGTAAGCGTGCTACATCGTCGACCACATCATCACTTACCATCAGGTGAGATAGTGGTCAAGCGCGAGCCTATTAATAATAAAAAATAATATATTTATTTATATTAATAAAAAAGGGTATTTCAAACGTTAAAATTATAAATATTTTTGCATATTTTCAAAATTGACGGCGAGTTGAATCGATTGAAAAAAGTTTAAGTTTCCTAGTTGATCGGGAAGTGCATCAAAAATCACTGCAAAAATGTGTCTGGTGTTGGTGTCGTTTCTTTCATTGTTACACTTTTTTCGGTCTAGCCCATAGCAAAACAATTCTTAATCTATGGTCTAGCCCCTCAGCCCACAAACAAATCAGAACTATAACGTGCGATAAAAACGAACATTTCCAAAAACTGACATTTATGGGATGTTATAAGTGCTGTCTACAAGAATTTTCTTTGGTCTTCGTATTAAACTAGTCGTTATATCGACGAATACAAACAGGTGGAGCCGCGGGCGGCAGCTTGTAAGAAAGCGTCAAAGGTAGATAGCGAAAGTAATTTAAATAGGATATAATGTAGCAACCTAATTTTGAATCTAATCAATTTCACGTAACTTTGGAACAAAATCCAAACTTTTGCAATATCATTAAAGTTGGGCCCATTAACTGAGTTGTAATTAACGAATAATACAATCATGATATCTGTAATAGAAACAAAGTTTACTTTATGGACTGTAGCGCAAGTTTCCTTTGTACAGAGAAGCCAAACATAATGTTAAAATTCCTTTTAGAGGGAAGTCGAAGGAACTCCAAAACATTAAAAAAACAAAACCGGCCAAGTGCGAGTCGGACTCGCACACGAAGGGTTCCGTACCATTATCGCAAAACACTGCAAAAAAATCACGTTTGTTGTATGGGAGCCCCCCTTAATTTATTTTATTTTAATTTAATAATTATTATTTTTTGAAGAAAATATACAACTAAATATTCTGTGAATATTTCAAGCGTCTACCTGTTGCCGTTATTAATATCGAGCAAAAAACGGCAAAAATATCACGTTTGTTGTATGGGAGCCCCCCTTAAATATTAATTTTATACTGTTTTTAGTATTTGTTGTTATAGCGGCAACAGGAATACATCATCTGTGAAAATTTTAACTGTCTAACTATCACGGTTCATGAGATACAGCCTGGTGACAGACAGACAGACAGACAGACAGACAGACGGACAGCGAAGTCTCAGTAATAGGGTCCCGTTTTTACCCTTTGGGTACGGAACCCTAAAAAACAAAAGAATGACATTTAAAAGTATTATTTATGAGAGACTAGCTTCATAAAAACTTATGTTTACTCGATCTCTAAGCCAAAATTGGTGTGGTTGTTTGGGTGTAAAAACGTGGGTAACCAGCAGACAGATTACTTTCGAATTAATATTTGTTTCGGGTTATTTACCATGTATGTTTTGATTTTTGTTGAGAGCTCGATATTTCGGCACCGTTACAAGCGCCATGATCACGAGAACATGCCGAAATATCGAGCTCTCAGCTCAGATCTTTGTCAGCTTAAAAACTTAGATTACTTTCGAGAGAATTTTTTCTATATTTGTTAGGCTCGCGCTTGACAACTGTTTCACCTGATGGTAAGCGATGATGTGGTTGACGGTGAAGCACACTTGCCTAAAAATAACCTATTCACTCTTGACTTAAAGAGTACTAGGTTGTAGCTATTGGGGAACACAGACCCCGGCAGGGAATTCCATTCCTTAGCTGTACGCACTATGAAAGTTTTCTATATTTAAAAAATAAGATGGCACTAATTTTAGACGCTGGCATTAGGAAGCTTCTAGTCATATTGATTTCGAGAAAGCTCGACTCATTTTTTTGTGCTTTGTGCCACGCCGTTAACATCGAGTTAACGGCGTGGCACAAAACTAAAAATACCAATTATAATCTTTATTGACATAATTTCTTAACAGCAGTTTATGAAGTCAGAAACTTCTTTAAAAAGCTCGCCCGAATGAGGCGAACCTGTATGACTTGAATCAGAACTTATCTGAAGAAACATTCTACTTACAGTATCTAATTTAATCTAACTAGTTTAATAGCTTATACATTGTCCCACGGCTAGGCAAAGGCATTTCTATCCAGTCTCCGCTCAATTCTTTTTTCTGCTGGTGCATACCAGAAATTTCTATAAGATTCCAGCTTTTCCCGTCATTACTATTTAACTTACCTAAAAATTGGTAACACAAAATATAATAAAAATTATTCAAGGATAAAAATGCATTTATTCATATGGAAAATAATGATGATATAAACACAATTTTATTGCTTAACACGCATGAGCGTGTGATTACAATAACTCAGTAGAGCAAAAACAAAACACAGAAAGATAAAAACAAAACACATCACATTATTCCTTTTCCCCAACGAGAAAAACCGGATAAAAATCTACCTACATTATATAGGCACCTATAAGTTACACACAATAAAAATAACTGACTTTTCCAAGATTACTTTGTATAAGTAAGTACCTCTATACATAAAATCCATGTGAGTATTGTTAGGGACAAACAAAGAACTTTCTTTTCTTATTATGTTAGCGAATATGTAAGCATACAAAAGAATTATCCTTGCTGTGTTTACAACATAATCGTTTATTGGACTGTCCAGAAAATGTACAGAAAATAATTAGTAAAAATGTTTTTACTAAATATTAGTTTTTCATGTGAAAAACTTGAGGAGCTCGTGGCTAAATAATAACAGCCGCACGGGTCGATCTTCAAGGTTAAGCAACACTTGACGAGGTCGGTCCGTGGATGGGTGACCATTTCAACATACCGAGTTTCCTCCGTGCCTCGGAAAGCACGTTAAGCCGTTGGTCCCGGCTGTCATTTGAAGATCTTTGACAGTCGTTACGGGTAGTCAGAAGCCTGAGATCTGACACTAGTCTTGCCAAGGGGTATCGTGTTACCCAGTTACTGGGTTGTGGAGGTCTGATAGGCAGTCGCTCCATGTAAAACACTGGTACTTAGCTGAATCCGGTAAGACTGGAAGCCGACCCCAACAATAATTGGGAAAAAGGCTAGGCAGATGATGATGTGAAAAATTATTTATGTTTTCGAGGTTAACAAAATCTGTAGCTTCTTGCTGAGATTTATTTACGTAGAGTTAGGTATTAACATGTATGTATTAAATTGATTAATAAACTTTTTTCATTATTTAGTATTTTAGCCTCTTGATCTTGAAAAACTAGAAAGACATTTATGTTATGAAAATGGACTTGCTTTTTATCACACACGAATTGGAGCAAAAACCGCGGGCAAAAGCTTGGCTTGTAGCGAGTGTCAGCCGTTGAGAGATGTCTTAAAATCTGTGAACGCTCCCTTGATTCATAAGAAAATACCAAACTGTGGTAGCATTATTGTACGCTTAGTTCATAACGCTTCGTGGAAGATCATTAAGTAAGCTTATTTCAACGAAAAGTACTTATTAATACCAAAAATCTTGCACACTTAGAACAAAGCCTGATTCTTGCGGATTCGGTTCTCGCACGCAAAAAAGGAATATATGGGCCACAGATAGTTGTTCCGGGTCCGGCTGTTTATGAATTTGAGTATAAATGTTTAGAGACGCTCCACTACGATACAGGAGAAATTCCTAGTGCGCGGAAGTGTCTAAAAAAATCAAACGGTTCTCGTCACACGATAAAATCTAAATTGACAAATTCCAAGCTAAGCTAAGAGCATAACAACTGACTTCCATTTATAATCTCAATTTATTATTGTCAATAGCAAAAAAAGGACACAAAAATATTTCTTACATTTTATCTTTATTTCTTGCTCCAGACAGAATTCACTCGAAAAATCAGTCTACTGTCGTCGGTCGCCACCAGACGTGAAAAAAACAAAAACACCCCAGTTACTACATCTATACATATATACTGGGCCACAGGTTAAGTCGACGTAGATCCTTTAAGATGTTGTAATGATTTCACTATGAAACACCGTACCCCAAACTTAACCATTTTCTAGATTTGGCCGTTGAGTTTTTTTTTTAATTGTCGATTTTTGTCTATAGGCCTTTTTTATTTCTGGGTTTTTAGCCACTAATTTATTTGTGTTGCCGATTTTTGTGTAGTAGATAAGTTGCTTTATTATTTTCTGCACTAAAATTTTAGTTAACTGAACCAACTGGAATAAAAACTTAAAAATATTAGTTTTCTTTTAGAAATATTTAAAAAAATGTCTATGATAGTCATGTTGCAGATGTGCTAAAATATCTTCTTTTCAATAGATATCCAACAAGGTATAACAAGCTAGATTATCTTCAAAATTCTTAGAAATAAACTTTGATGAAAGGCTCCCAGGTAGTAGTAAAAAATAACAGTACTTAGGAGTCAAATTTATCACTTAGGTCAGAAAACAAAATAGAACAATCCAAATAAATACAAAAAGACGTTTATTACTATTTTTACAGAAAGTCTACGATTACAATTCATGATCCACGTGTCCGCCTCTATTTCGCAAACATGCTCTCATTCTGTGTCTTAATCCACTTTTATTAAATCCCTTATTATTTCATGTGCCGCATTGATTTTTCTCTGTCTCAATACAGGGGACTTACAGATCTACAATATTATTGCGTGATATAAATAAAAAAATCTATTCGAAAATACTAATGTAACGCAGATGAAGTCGCGTAAAAACTAGTAGTTGATATAATTTTCTTATCCACGCTAAGGCTTGCCATGCAAACGACTGTAATCATTCACATTATGGATTAATTCCCCAAATCCATCTAGTGATTGATTCACTAAGAACGTTAATGGAGCAGAAAGAAGCGGCACAATTACTGAAGAGACCCTGAATCATCAAAACAATCCGTCAGATGTTGGATCCTTTGAGTTGGTTCGTTTGAGCAAGTAAATACAATTAGCGTTTATTTATATTAGGCTTATAGAATACAATGTCTTAAAACTAGTATTAGGAATGAAGTAGTACTAGTTTTTGCTAACGACTTCGCCCATGTGGAAGCCAAAATTATTCTACGGGAACATTTAGTCTTTATGTCACCTGCGATCCGTTCACGCGAGTTGTGTTAGATGAAAAAAAAAAATTAAATAATTCAATTTTTTTTTAATTTTCTAATTTTGTATAAATTGGAACTGTTCGACAAAGATAACGTACTTTAATTTACAATTGCAAAGTGATGGCTTTAACAGTTTACAATACGGCTCCTGTACATTGACATAAACCTGACATAGAATAATTGTTGATATTCACAAAGCCTTTATAAATGACAAGATTTTTGAATAAACGCCTGTCTAGTATACTCAAGGATACAACACAAATAAGTTCACAATATCTTATTATGAGAGGCTGAAAAAACAGCTATGTCAAAAAAAGCAACATCATTATGCGATCATCATTCATCTTCGATTCGTTTAATCGAGCAACAGTATCGGAAAAGGGGTGGATTTCTCATACTTATAGTATACTAAGTGATCGAGAGACGTGGGCACAGAACACGGAATCAATTGCAATAAGACACGAAACCACACTACTAGTAATTTTACTGCCAATGCAATGTACACTGAGTATAAGTTTCCGTTGACATAACCCTAGTCTTTAATGTCCTGGACCGTCAAATTGTATGGGTAAACGGTGATAATCACTGAGGAGCTTTCCACACCAATTGAATGATCATCGATCGATTGATGGTAGAATGGATCAATCGACGTCGAACGATAGTTTCTACTATTTACACCAAAACCTATGTGGGGGTTCTCGGATGGTTCCGATATCTAGTGTTTGTGCGGCGTCTTCCCGCAGATCATGGCTCATCTTTCGTCCTGTACCTGTACAATTACATAGTTAATCTACAGCTGCGTCAGCGAATGATGTTGGTACAGCTGAACACTGGGCCAAACATAATATTCGAAAACAGTATTTGCAAAAAAATTACAAAAATAACACACCAACGTCAATGTCACCGATCCACCGTCGCTCGATCGAGGGTCGGTCTATCTGTGTCTATTGTG
This sequence comes from Anorthoa munda, assembly GCA_945859665.1. Lineage (NCBI taxonomy): Eukaryota > Metazoa > Arthropoda > Insecta > Lepidoptera > Noctuidae > Anorthoa > Anorthoa munda. The sequence continues at coordinate 3,405,234 of OX243913.1, forward strand.
GGTGTGGTAAAACTCTTAAAAGCTTGGTATGTGTGGCCAAATTTTTCAATGCCGCCTCTAGCAGTGACCGGCAAGGCGTCGAGGTGCTCTGTGAGATTGATTTATTTATCATAAAATTTCTGGTAAATAATTAAAAATAAATTTCTATCATGCTATTTTCATTTATTATTTTGTAAGTTGAACAAAACAAACGTGACATGGCCGCTAAGCCATTTAGATCTTAACGTTCCATAACATTTATTTGTACTGTCACACATTTTCCTCATAAAAAGGACACAAGCACAACGTATCACGGATGAGGAACGTTTAAAAATAATGTTCTGTTCATGTGTCATATTTTTTCTTTATACGCCATTATGGTAATACTTTATTTACTAGAACAATTTGGAATAAAGTATTGTGATAAGGGTGTGAGTTAATAGATTAAATTGTTAAGCCCCTTGTTTTCTGTTATGTCTATTGTCTAAATATCTCTCCATAGGCTGCGTGGGACTTTTCGCATTATTTTCGCAGTGGTGTGATGATATCGCTAGCACAGTAGCAACACGCTGCGAAAAGTAACAAAATGTGCAAAAAAAGTTTTGTGTTTCGCAGCAACCTCGCACTGGTTAGTGTCAGTGCATCAATGTCGTTAGCCAGGTGAATTCATAGCTTTTAAGGTTGACCGATGACGTGAATGCGACATGCACTGGACTAGTCGCTTTGGTGATGTTTGTTTCCGGTCTATGCTCAATTTATTTTATTTTTTTTGTTTGGCTCGCAGTTGATGTTGTTCGGCTGAATCAATGATGACGATGACATAATTATAATTTATGGTCAGTTTCTAATTTAATCTGTTGACGTTGACTATTTGTCAAATTTTACTTTTGCTTATAAAGCCTTTCAAACTGTGACATTAAAGTTGGTCTAGAGGTCTATAGCTTTTTAGTGTAATTTATAACATTTAGTTTTTATTTTAGTTTGAATTTAGTTGCAGTAGCATTAGTTAGAGGGCTGTAAAATGGTTAGCAAGTCTTCGACATTATACAAACTAACTATTAATTTGCAGCTTGGCTCCTCCCGCTCACTCCAACTTGCAAGCGCTGTAACAACGCAAATTAGGACTGTTAACAGTCGAGTTCCTTAATTATAATTATTGCGCATGGTTTTATTGCCGAGGGAACCACTTTTAAGTGGCTCTGACCATCTGGACGTTTGATATTATTAAACATGTTTCTGTATAGCGTGGCCATATTGCGTTTCGGATGCGTTCGATGTTTGGGGATAACAGAGCCCATGCATATAGGCAATTGAAAGCCTTTAGCACCTGCATAACATAGGTGTTAGATCAAGAGTTTTAATTATTGATATTCTGTACTATAACGTTAAAACAAATGTTAGTAAAACCATTAAATATTTGTGAATTTTTGTTTTCTTTTGTGTGAATGTGTACATGCAGAAAACTTAAGCGGCGCAACATAAAACAGCAACTGCAACTGAGAAACTAATGTGGATCTGTAAAAAAGTGTTCATAGGCTCTTCCATATTTGCATTGATATTTTTTTCTCAATGTGTATTTTTTTTTTTTTTACTTAAAAAAAAATACTTTGCTCCACACTAGGAACTTCCTGTATCGTGGGTGCGTTTACAAACATATAAAATCACATACACAAACACCCAGAGCCGGAACAACTATCTGTAGATCATACAAATATTTGTTCCGTGCGGGAATCGAACCTGCGACACGCAGCGCAGCGTCAATCGCTCAACCACTGCGCCAACCGTGCGCCCAACTGTGTCTCAGTATATTGCCCAAATTATAAACTCTTTAGAAACATAGTTTGTCTGCTTAATGACATCTCCTATTGTTTTCCTGTCATTCTTTACACAAAAATTATCATTTCACCCCTTTTTGATTTTACGTTTGAAAGACACACACACCACGCACACACAACTCATCACACTATTTTTTTTTTGATATCATATTTCAACTCCCAAGATATGGGCTTGGCAGGTATGACTCAATTAAGTGGACATTTTTTTCATTATAGTACCAATTCATTTTAATTAAAAGTAGGTATAGGTAGGGTATTTATCGACAGGGAAATAATTCAGTAGGTTATTGGATAAAAGTATATATTGTTTGTTTTGATTCAGAGATATTGATAAAACATTAATCTAAGATCTTTTCGCTAACCGGATACAGAGTTTAATAAGGATCATGGATGGGCAACGGTTTTAGTAGAGGATGATTGGCCATTTGGTACATTCTATTTTTTTTTTTTTTGTTTGTTAGTATTTTCTATCTCATTCCTGGGAATAGTCCTCTCTCCATCCCTTCCACTTTTCAAGAGCCCGCACTTCCTCCTTCAAATTCTGTCAACATATGCCTTGTTTGGTCCCACCGATTACATCGTGGTCAGCCGCGACCCGTCTCACTAAAATCATAACAAAATAAGATATCGGCAGCAGACTGATAAATATCACACCACGCTTTTTCCCAAAAGGAAGAACATTATGTACATAACATACACAAGTATGTACAGTAATGTATTTTGACAGTCTACACTGCCAAAATAATTATCAACCTTGCTGCAAGAAAATAAAATGAACTTAACCAAACCAGTGACCAGTGCTTCATGCGATGAAAATAATATACTACCTACAATTTTCTTTAATAATGCTAAACCAGTAAAAGCGAAAGAAGATTATTTTCCAAGAAATGATGAAGAAGGCATTAAATGAGGTGACGCCGACGGCCAGTCTGATAACTAATCTGATGCTACAAGATAAGTACCTACTTTGTAGGATCTTCTTTTTTAACCACCGATGGGAAAAGAAGGGGGTTATAAGTTTGACGAGTATACCTGTGTGTTAATGTATTTGTATATCTATATGTGGCATCATAGCTCCTAAACGGATGAACCGACTTTTAGGTTTGAAGAAAATCGCTTGAGCCGTTCAAAAGTTATGGGCGTTTTACTGTTTGATTCGGGCTGTCTTCGCTAGATATCGTGTCATAATTACGTGTTCAATAGATTGTCTATCGAAGCGTGTCTACTACTAAATAAATTATGTAGCATGAAATAAAAATGTGTCGGGAGTTTTTAAATTTTACTTATCTACAGTCGACTGACCTTCTACCATTTCTGACTATTACCATTGTTCTTACAAGCTTTTATTTAACTTGGAATGTATGTATGTATATAAGTGTGTTCGGGTCAAATCTTGCAACTGAATTTTAAAGCAGTTATCCTCCACCGATTAAGATGAAGTTTTGCATACACGTTTAGTTTGAATGACAATGCATGGTTAGCTAAGTGATGTCATTTCAAATCCAATATTGCGGACGGCCAAATATGGCGGACTAGTTATTTTTTGTGCACTGCCATGATAAAGGTATCAAATGAAAGGGTTTGCTGAGAAGAATACGAAAAAGCTTGTTTTAAAAAAGATTTTTAATGAATAATTTATTGTGTGCTATAACATAAAACGCATCGTATTTCTGTTTATTTTCTGTTTGAAATAACTCGGCTACAAAACGTTATCTTTTTGTGTTTTATTCAGAGATATTTTGGATAAATATAAAAGTAGTAGGCATGTTAGGTGACATAAGAATTAAGTAGACCCGGGATGGTGATGGTCGAAATGCCACAATTTAAGATATAGGTCGCGTGACTTTTCTATAGCGATTAGCATTATTTTTATCATATTTCCAATCGCTATGTGTGGTGACACTTCCTTTGATAGCATATCAATTGTCTAGAGCTTGAGACCTTTTCCTGATGGCGAAATTGCAAGTGTCACAAAAAGGACGCAATGCGATGTAAAACGACCGATATGCATCTGATTTTTCTTATACAGATAAGAAAAATCAGAAGATATCGCCTATCGACGCAATTTGAAATTGTGAATTGAATCAAACTCACATTAAAATGTGTTTTTGACCAATAAAAAATGAAGAAAATCACAATACAAAGTGTATTTTTAATACCAAAAAGGAGAAGGTGCGGAGGGTGTGTGTTCGACTTTATGTTCTTTTTTTTTTAACTATATTGTAGTTTCTTAACTTTCCATTTTGTATTCAAATAAACATTGATTTAGAAGAAAATATTGTCGTCAGTAAACGTGGGGTTGTGTAGCGCTTGCGTGTTAAACCTCAAGGATAAAGTTTGTCGTAAAAAATTACACTGTCTGCATCAAGCTGATCCCAATGTTTAATGTGAAGCAGTGTTTCAGAATTTTCACAAGAAAAGCCCACTATTGTTAGCCTTTTTCAGTGAACTTCTGTACCTTGCGTTGTGATTATTCTGTATGACTGGCTTTTAACAGCGCTTCATTAATTTAAAAGTATTTTCAGTTATAACAGAGATATGAAAGAAATTTTGGTTGATGTAGTTTCGCTTGCAGTTACATCTACCAAAATTTTCATTTCAAACCAACGAATGTTTTTGTAAGAATTTTTACAACTGACGAAAAAAAAACGCAGTACGTTATAATTATCCATTTGATAAAAAAATACACACAGTCGTCCATATTTTGTGTTTCTTTTTTAAATGTTGACGATCACAACTATTTTTATATAGAATAAATGAATGTATAAATAGTTACTATTCACTAGAAAAACCGATTTAGTTTTGTGTCGAATGTTGGTTTTTATCAAAATCTTTTTGCTCCACAGATGTCAGTCAGACGTCCAATTGTTCTTTTGATATTTTATTTATAATATGACTATGTTATTGGATAAGACGTCCAGGATTGAACACTACCGCACCCAATATCCATAATTCTGTCCGATATTGCCATAACTACCACGCTTGGCTCGATATAATGTGGTAATACTCTCATTTTCATTCAATGTTGCTCCATCCAGCAAAAAAATACGAGCATAATAATAGCAACTCATTTTTCTACGTTAACTTCAACAGTATATAAGGATAAAAAGGTAGTTCTTTTGTTAATAAATACCAGCCTTTTTTTTTTCATTTTAACAAGGTTATTACTAAAGATTCCGTAATGCGAAAAAAAATGCTTTAAATAACTAACTGGTACTTACAGTGTGTTATAAAAAGACTCTTTAAATGCTTGAGGCCAGAGCAGCTTCGTTTAATTCAAATTAGTAGATAATACGTCATCTACGCTTAATGAAATCATGTACAAAGGCTTAGCTAGATAAAAGAGCCATGCTAGCAGCGATGACGATGGTTCAAATGCCAAAATGTCAAGAGACTCTAGAAAAGTAAATGACACGTTAAACACACACACGACACACAATACGAACAATACGACATGTACAAACAACAGCACGGCACGAAATGACAGCGGCAGCATAGGCATCGACATGACACGACACGTGCAAGACACCATATGAAACGACATGATACGTATTAAAGGTGACATTCTACAACGAAAGCGTCGCGAAAGCGATTGGAAATATGTCAAAAAATTATGAGATGATCAAGCGCTATCGAAATGTCACGTGATCAGTATTATGCTCTATATGACAAGTGTCATACGGTATCAAATAAATAAATTGTAAAAATTAATATTTGTTTCGGGATATTTACCATGTATATTTTGTATTTTGTTGAGACCTCGATATTATACCGAAACAAATATTAATTCTAATGATAGTGACCATGTCAGCTTAAAAACTTAAATTGTAAAAATTTCATAATGAAATGAATGAATGAATGAATGTTTTGAATTTGAATGTAGGTATGGGATAGATCACGTGAATGAATATGGATGTTTCGTGAGTAGAAAAATGGTAATTCTATTTAGTCCGTCAGTAAGATTATCAAATAATATTGGACACGTATTTTTTGCTATACCAAATCAATAAAAATTTACAAAGTTAAAGCGCATCAAAGTTCAGGAGTGGGGGCTTGTGACGTCACTAAGGCAGTATAAAGTGTACTAGCGGCGTGACGTGTCATGATATTTCAACGCATTATATCGTCGTCACTTTACGTTTACGTGTCAAAAGAAAAAATACGTGGCCAATATTTTTATTAATCTACCTGACGGATAAAAACAAAATTCAGTAAACTACCCTATTGAATGTATCAGTCCGAAATATAATTTTATGTCGTCCATTAATTTTTAAATCAAAAGCAGTTGTTGCGGAAACACATACCCACTCGTAATTCTCGTGGGCACATTTAGTGTACGCCTCTAATTTAGCACAGAAGCACGTAACATTGCGCTTTAAGAGGACGTCTGACACATTTATCTGTCGCTGCTGTTTACCTAGCCGACCAAGTTTTTGTAACGGATTGGTTTAATTTAACATTCCGCCTCGTCCCTTCCCTAGTTAGGGATGTCAAATACCGCGTTTATACTGACAGTGTTGCAGTTTTTTTTCTCTTTACTGCATAAAAACTCGAGGAAAATAGCTGGTATTTTTACGGGGAAGTATATTTTTTTTCTAAGTTTTAATTTTGTTGGTATTAAAACATGGCAGCAGCCGATGGAGTGTATTTTTATTACAGCAATTTTGTTTTTTTTCCGCCTTCTCCTCGTGGGTGTCGTTAAAGTGACAAAACAATTATTTGAAGGGGATGGCTGTGGCAATCTCGATCAAAAAACAAATGTAAGACCGCGATTCTCAATTGTACGTTTTTAAGAATGTTGACATTGACAGTAGGTATTAACCCTGGCCCGTCACTCCTAGCCCCTTCGGACTGGACTGATGAGTTGGTGGTATCTGAAAGTGAGCTGAACCGTGCCGTTGGTCGTATGGGGGCCCGTAACACCGCGCCAGGTCCGGATGGCATCCCTGGCCGAGCGTGGGTTCTGGCTATGGCTCCTCTGGGGGACCGCCTGAGACAGCTGTTTAACAGTTGCCTCCGTGCGGGCGTGTTCCCCACCGAATGGAAGGAGGCTGGTTTGGTATTGTTGAGGAAAGCGGGCAGAGACTCGGAGTCTCCCTCTGCATACCGTCCCATTTGCCTGCTCGACGAGGTTTCCAAGTTATTCGAAAGAATAATTGCCGATAGACTCGTCGGGCACCTGTCGCGAGTAGGTCCCGACCTGGCTGATTGCCAGTATGGTTTCCGGCAGCAGCGTTCTACAGTGGACGCAATCCTACGCGTCCGCTCGCTGTCGGAACAGGTGGTGTCCCGGGGTGGGGTGGCGTTGGCGGTAAGTTTGGACATCGTCAATGCTTTTAACTCCCTGCCTTGGGATGCAATAAGGGCGGCACTAGTACATCACAGAGTGCCCCCTTACCTGCAGTGCATCATCGGGGCTTACCTACGCGACCGGCACATTCGCTATGTGGGTCGGGATGGTAGCGTACATCGGAGGGAGATTACGTGTGGGGTTCCGCAAGGGTCGGTTTTAGGTCCTCCCTGATCCCTCCTTGGGATCTCGCATACGACGTAGTCCTGCGTGTTGAACTCCCCGTCGGCGTTAATGTCGTTTGCTATGCAGACGACACCCTGGTGTTAGCCGGCGGGGATACTTTTGATGAGACCATCCAGCTTTCAGAACTTGGGGTGGCAAAAGTCGTGGCGTCGATCCGCGAGCTGGGTTTGGAGATAGCGCCTCAGAAAACTGAGGCGCTGTGGTTCCATAAACTGCCGAGGAGCAGAGAGCCACCCAGCTCGTCAGTGACTGTTGGAGATGCGCAAGTCCAGGTGGGCCGATACATTAAGTATCTTGGCCTAACCTTGGACGGTCGGTGGGGCTTCGAAGAGCACTTTGAGCGACTGGTCCCCCGCGTTGAAAAGGCAGTGGGTGCTGTGCACAGACTGCTGCCCAACCTCGGGGGACCTCGGGAAGAAGTTCGCCGTCTCTACGCTGGTGTCGTGCGATCGATGGTCCTTTATGGGGCGCCTGTTTGGTCAAGCAGACTGTCAGGTGTCCGACGTTGCAGGACTAAAAATAATAGCCTGCAGCGAAAAATGGCCATTCGTATCGCACGAGGATACCGAACGGTATCCTTTGAGGCGGCAACTCTCCTGGCACGCTTTCCTCCGCTTGACATTCTGGCGGATATGGATGCGAGGGTTTATAACCGGATTCGTGCCATTCGCCGGAATGGTGACAGCGTGCCGGGGATCGCTATAGTAAGGCTGAGGCGGCAGGAACGGCGACACGCGCTCGAGCGGTGGCGAGAACGGCTACAGCAGCCGCAATTTTCGTGCAAGCGCGTTGTCGAAGCCATCCTGCCGCACTTCGAAGCCTAACTGAAAAGAGAGGAGCGCATCTCCTACAGGCTCACTCAGGTACTGACCGGACACGGTTGCTTCGGTGAGTACCTGAATAAGATTGGGCGAGAGACCACGGCAAATTGCCACCATTGTGGAGACGACCTTGATTCTGCACAGCACACGCTCGAGGAGTGTCCAGCGTGGGCCTCTGAGCGGCAGGTCTTGGTCGCCAGGATCGGGCGAGACCTGTCTCTGCCAGCAGCTGTGGGGGCCATGCTGGCAGAGACAGAAAATTGGAGGGAAATGGCCTCCTTTTGTGAGACTGTGATGGCCCAGAAGGAGGCCGCCGAGCGGAATCGTGAGAGGGCCGATCCCGCTCGAAGAAGAAGGCGTCGGGGAGGCAACCGCCTCCTCGATGCCTAAAACACCGAAACCCCGCCTGCGTAATAAGCAAGCGGGACTCCGGGGTCGCAGGTGGTCAGATTGGGGACTCTGTCCGCCCACCAGGTGACTTCGGGAAGGACGGCAGCACAGTGATCACGTGCTGCCGGCTCAGGGGAGGCACTTCTTTCAGCCTCCCCAGGGATGTGCCCTAACAGGCGTTGCACAGAAGGGGCTCCGGGTTGGTCTTTTAAGAGGTGACGGGGCCCCTTTCAGGTGCAGATGGTGATCACCGGGGTGGTTTTAGTGAGGTAAAAATCCCACACTCCCTGGTCTTTTTTCCCCAAAAGTCCAGGCGCCTTTTGAAGGTTTCCCCCCGAAAACAAAAAAAAAAAAAAAAAAAAAAAAAAAGGTATTAACCCTGGCTATGGTCCATTATTTGTTACTACAAATAATAACATTAATATTTAGTGTTGATGCTGTAAATTAAGTTATTATGTCTAGCAATAAAAATATTAGTAAATTAAAAAATAAAACAATATAATGAGACATGGCTTTCATTACGTAAACAATTTATTTTCTTGATTATTATCCTTCTGAAGCTGCGTCCCATGTCTCTGAAAGGTGTGACAATAAAAATTCTACAGGCAATAAGAAAAATCTTGTCGTGGTAACCACTGCCTCGCCTCGTTAATAGTGTTGTGCAACAATTCGTTTTCATATTCACACATAACAATTTTCTTGTTTTTTTTTACAATCTTAGGTAGGTTATTAAGCTGACCTAGACCAATTATAAAAATATATACCAATTATATAATATAAGAATAAAAACCCAACTATGTATAATCGAGTTGTTAGTGACAGCCCTATTTTCGTAGTTGTCCCGTCGCCTCGCTTCGTTGTGTGGTAGCTCTCATTACATTGACATAAGTATTGCCTTAATTATTTCAATCTGTAAGATACTACAAGGTAAACGAAAAAAAAAACAAAAAATTTACTGACAGCTTTGGCATATAGTTTTTGCCTACCGCCTTGCCTCGTCAATAGTGTTATGCCTCACACCATTTTCATAATAACACAACAATCCTCTTGATAAATGATATTTATTTCCGTAAATTGTTTAAAGTAAACACTTTCACCAACCCTAGGTACCCAATTAAGCAAAAATAGACCAAGAATAAAAACCCAACTACGTATAATCGAGTTGCGAGTGACAGCCCTGCTGTAGTTGTCCCGTCGCCTTGCCTCGTTAATTGTGTGGTGGCTCTCATTACATTAACACAACTATTGTCTTGATTATTCTTGTTGACGAGCTTCCTGTCTATACATAGGTAGACTATGTACGTATGTATGTATGTAGCCATCCTTTTATATTCCGCGGGTATTTCGGACATCTTTTGTGCGCGATAGACAGTTTCGATGGAATTAGGTAGTGGGTGAAAGGTTGCTGAATATTTATATTGAGATGGCGAATGTTGTTGTGTTTCATTCTGCTCTGATTTTTTTTATAGGGTTCCGTAGCCAAATGGTAAAAAATGAAACCCTTACAAATTCGTCATGTCTGTCTGTCTGTCTGTCCGTCCGTATGTCACAGCCACTTTTTTCCTAAACTATAAGAACTATGCTGTTGAAACTTGGTAGGTAGATGTATTCTGTGAACCGCATTAAGATTTTCACACAAAAATAGAAAAACAACAAAAAATTTGGGGGTTCCCCATACTTAGAACTGAATCTCAAAAAATATTTTTCATGAAACCCATACGTGTGGGGTATCTATGGATAGTTTTCAAAAATGATATTGAGGTTTCTAATACTATTTTTTTCTAAACGGAATAGTTTGCGCGAGAGACACTTCCAAATTGGTAAAATGTATGACCCCCCCCCGGTAACTTCTAAAATAAGAGAATGATAAAACTAAAAAAAAAATATATGATGTACATTACCATGTAAACTTCCACGAAAAACAACAAGATCTAGTAAGTAGTTTTTTTTTTAATACGTCATACATCTTAAACCGCAATCTACCAAGTACGGAACCCTTCGTGCGCGAGTCCGACTCGCACTTGGCCAGTTTTTTTACTTATAAAACTATAACAAGGCGTCTCTTAAATTGGCATGCAAACATTAGACATTACTCAAGCATTAACAACTTTAATCAAATCTACTCTCAAAAATATCAAAGTAACAGTAGATAGGTACTAAGACTAGAAGGGACCTACATAGATATCATTCATCGTCATCATCGTCATTTCAACCGAGAGACGTCCACTGCTGGACATAAACCTCCCTTCCACCAAGTGTCACCACATCCATCAGTCCTGTGTCCTGTTCCATCTGTATAACCATTGAACCGTATCAATAAACTAAGAGACACCAAAACCAGAATCCATTCCCAGACCACAAAATTAAATTATATCATAAACCATAACTCAAAAGCAATCTACAACTAATCACCAAACAAACAAAATAGACGACTACTCATGTTTTACTTTTAATTAAACCTAGTTTGCTAATCCGTCGCAGATGGCAAAATCAACCAAGTTGATTTTAATCAAACACTCCGAGTTTGCCGGTTATACCTTATAATAAAGTTTAATTGGAATACAATTAATTCGCCAATCACGGTAAACTTTGCTTTTCTTCTCCGTGGATGTTTCCGACAAACCCATTATCCTTTGCGAATATTTATGTTTCCAATTATTTTTGACAACTTTTCCTCATTTTCCATATACAAGCTTGCGGCTAAATTTGATAGAAAATTCCATGGATTTCTATAACTTGATCCGCAAATTGACTTCTCATCTTGTCTGTCCTGAGTAAGTCTTTTCAATTCGATGGGTAACCATTTGTTATGTGGTCCGTTATGGGGCTTTCAAATAAAAGAAATCCCATCAAAAGTAAATTATAAGGACATTCAATGGACGGTAAATGGACGGAAATATCGTCAGAAAACCTCTCGCAGTAACAATAAAATATAATGGTGGATAATGAGCTGAGAACTGAAATAGTTACTACCGTCTCTCACGCTAAGTTTGCACTATCGCTACTCTAAATATGTCCAGTGTGATGTGTGTTTGACAGGTTACTGGTAGTAGGTATGGTGCATACAAATGCACATTATGTACGGCGTGTTAACGAGGTTGATCAATGAAACCACCCACGTAATTGTGGTTGATGACTACGTCAGCTACGCCGTAGCACGCTTGCTACGCAATGCCCCAAATTCTCTTATCTTTTGACTCTTAAAGAGGAGTTCATGGCTTAATAATAAAAGCCACACGTGTCAATCTTCATACCTACTGAGATTTTTCTGTGCCTCGCTAAGCACACTAGACCGTTGGTCCTGACTATCATTTGACGGTCGTTATGGGTAGTCAGAAGCCGGGAAATCTGACAGTACAGAATAATCTTGCCTTTGAGTACCTTGTTAGGCAGTTACTGGGTTGTGGAGGTCGAAGATAGACAGTTTGTCTTTGTAAAATACTGGTACTCAGCTGGATCCAGTTATACTTGGACCCACCCAGTTTGGAAAAAGCTAGACTGATGGATTGAACACTTAAATAAAAATGGCTTGAACAAAAGACTCACTGTAACTAACCCAAAACATGTAGATTTTAATCTTTGTTCTGGAACAAATCACAAATGCAGTCTATATGGTAAGCCGGCTGTCGTACTGGACATGTTTGACAGGTTAGCTTAGGATGGACGCACGATGGGACAAAGGAATATTGATATAGAGAGAATAAAGAATGAGGATATGGTTCGCTGTCTGATATAATACGGAAGGTCATTCAGATATTGGATATCATAATAGAAAAAGGGATATGAAAGCGCAAGTACAACAAACCAACGTTAGTTGAACGAAGCCAATTCTTATTAGGCAAACAAAGGATTTAAGAATAAAAGGTTTCGCCATTAACAAAAGACTTTTTTCTAAACATGTTTTTATAAACCTTCCAAAGTACATTTAATATCTGTACTTAGGTATGTATTTGTTGAAATCTACTTTAACCTAAAAATCAGTCAATTATGACAATAAAATGTATGTACCCTAAGGTATACTAAAAATAAAATCCAAAAAAATTGGGGACAGAGTCAATAGTTGCCCATCGATTTTATCAAAGCGTACCACCAAAATATACACGTCTATTATTTTGCAAACTCCGCCATGAACGTAAATATAAAGCACATTAAATTCCCTTGTATTCAATTTCCGCATTACAATTGTTATTCATGAATTTACAACGTAAAATGCAGTACAAATTATTTATAGCAAACTAGCTTTTGTCAGTGGCTTCGTCCTCGTGAATGTACTGGCGGGATGTTAAGTATAGCGTCTTATAACCTAAAATCTAAACAATCAATCGGCCTTGCCTTTTCCCAACTACACTGGGGTCAGCTTCCAGTCTTTCCGGATTCAGCTGAGTACCAGTGTTTTACATGGAGCGACTGCCTATCTGACCTCCACAACCCAGTAACTGGATAACACGATACCCCTTGGCAAGACTGGTGTCAGATCTCGAGTTTCGGACTACCCGTAAAGAATGTCAAAGATCTTCAAATGATAGCCGGGACCAACGGCTTAACGTGCTTTCCTAGGCACGGAGGAAACTCGGTATGTTGAAATGGTCACCCATCCACGGACCGACCTCGTCAAGCGTTGGTTAACCTTGATGATCGAACATTACAGCTTATTTATTACAGTCTATCTGTGTGCCAAGTTTTATGTAAATTTGTTCAGCCGTTTTGCGTCGTGATTGATTAATAAAAAAAATAATTTAAAAATCAAAATACCCGACTGCTTAAAAAGCAAACTAAAAAGACGTAAACAAGAAGAAAATCATGCTGTGCAGTCGGAGGATACATAATATTCGCGAGCTGGCGTACCAAAACCAGATGTACTTTTAGTAGAAATACTTTTTAGTTATTTACTTTTTAGAATTTTGTACATCTAAACATATAAGTATTATATATTTTTGAAATCGCCTCTTAAAATCCTTTATTTTGATACCCCACACGATGGGTTTGGAAGTAAAAAAAAATGCCCCCCCCCCACAAAATGGCGCCCAAAATCCGCCATTTTTGTATTATCCAATTTTAATGTAGCCAGTGAAACTCGCAAGATTAAGACGAATCGATTGACGTAAGAATCATCAAAATCGGCCAACGCGTTTGGTCTCTAGAACGCCACATAGGAACAAACATACATACATACATACATACATACATATATACATACATACATACATACATAGACTGATAAACACATTACCCTCCTTCGGCAGTCGGGTAAAAAACATACATACTTTAATAATGACATCCGATTAGACTGAAAACTGACAAGAGACTAGAAAAGTGGCATTCGATGTCAGCGAAGGAGATAGTTGAAATGTCAAAATGTAAGGGATTGATCACGTGATTTTTCGATATCGCTTGTCTATCATACATTTTTGCCATTTTGACTATAGCTATCACCACCCTTTCGATGTCTGAATGCCACTTGTCTAGGACGTCTGAATAAAGTTGATAAGAGTCTAGCCAAATTAATTGAAACATACGCAAACTTTTACATTTACATCATAATAGGAAGTACGATTACAAACAACCAATCCACTATTTGATTGGCTACACCAAATCAGGGGTCGTTAATATTTGATTTTCAATGATTGTAACATTGTTTACCGCGATATCTGTGTGTCGATAATATAAATGCATTTGAAGTCCGGTTTGTGTCTATAATTATAAAGAAGCGTAAAACGACCACTTCATTTCAGAGAATTGGGCCAGTGGATTGAAAAACGGTATTGTTGGTTTATCGCAAAACCGATTATTGTGTATTACGACGGATTTTAGAAACGATTTGTTGTTATAAAGGATTATATTAAAATTGTGTATCGGTTTTTAATCTTCTTAAGGGCCATTTCTTAATCTTTATCTTCTTTTTCTCTCAGGGCTTTGTAACAATGGACGAATCATTAGAAAATTAAAACATTTAAAAGTCCAATTTTCACAACGATCAAAAGGAAATTCGCTAGGCAAAGTGCCTATAGAAAAAAAAAGTTAAAATATGATTTCTTTGAAAACCGGTTAACAGAGAGCGAATTTTCAGGTAGATGGAAAATGGCGGCCTCGTATTCCTTTTTCAAACACTATCCATCCCTTTCCGATTTATTCTGTAACCGGACGTTGGTTTTGTATTTTTTTAGCTGCCAGATGCGTTAACGTTCCGTTTTTGAAATCACGATTTTTCGGTTTTGTATCTAACGACCTAACGCGTTTGTTCCTGGACTAAAAAAACGGTTATTTTTTTTTTCTTTTATCCTTTTATTGTTTGGTTTTGCTGATGTCAGTCAAATACAAATATTTTTTTAAAGATTTGGGTTAAATTGAGAGGTAGGAGAGCCTTTGTCTTACTTTTTAGGGTTACGTACCCAAAGGGTAAAAACGGGACCCTATTACTGAGACTTTGCGGTCCGTCTGTCTGTCTGTCTGTCTGTCTGTCTGTCACCAGGCTGTATGTCATGAACCGTGATAGTTAGACAGTTGAAATATTCACAGATGATGTATTTCTGTTGTCGCTATAACAACAAATATTAAAAACAGAATAAAATAGATATTTAAGTGGGGCTCCCATACAACAAACGTGATTTTTTTGCTGCTTTTTGCGATAATGGTACGGAACCCAACGTGCGCGAGTCCGACTCGCACTTGGCCGGTTTTTCAGTATCAGTTTAAATATTTTTAATGTAATGGATAAGCAGAAAGTACTAACAATGTTGCCTACTAATAACACGTAAACAAAATCTTGTGTTTTATCATAAAACTGTTCACTTTGGAAATTACCATTTGACATAGGCACATGATAGGTGTGTTTTGTTTCATGTGATCTTTCAAAAGGACTAAATAAAAGTAATTCGAAGATATTTCTCATTTCGTAGAAACCTTGCGTCAAAGTAATATGGAATTTGCAAAGGCGACGAGGTCGTTTCCAATTCCAATGAAGGTCAAAAAATATCGGAACATAACACAGATCAAAATTTGTTATGTCTTTTGCGACACGTTTTCAATGTGATTGGTGTCATGTATAGTACGAACAAAGTATAGCCACCTGTAATCATGTCACGATCGAAAAATGTAATAATATACTTTATCTAAATGATAAATGATTTATTTTCTGTAAGTTGGTTTGTACAAACACTTTCACATGTCGATCATATTTTTTAAAACTAGATGAGGTCGGCGTTTCCTGTCTGACTACTCTGAGAAGAAAGGCCGAAACAAACTCAGAGGTCACAGTCTCTTTTAAAGTCCAGACAAAAACTTGGTTAGATCATGTGATCTACACTCACAACGTAATGTTCCAAATATGAATTCAAAAATATTGTATAAACACGTACTTTATATTCATGGATAGGTAAAATTAAAAAAAAACCATTACAATGCAACATTTTCCTTCGATTTTTAAACAACTGCATCATAAAATAACTTTTTAATTTTTATAGCACACTTTTACTTTTTAATTTATTGGCGCTTATGGGCTCATTGAAGTACTGTCATTGTCTAAGGAGGCGCGCGCTGCGCAGTCAAGCGCAATGAGAATCTAAATTGCCCGCCATACCAAATATTGTTCTGTTTCCACTTTTGTTTTATTGCAACTGTGAAGATAAAGTAGTGTATAAAATAGCATATAATTAGGTATTAAAACACTCGCGTAATATTATTATCAAATTCGGCTTCGCCTCATTTGATAAACCTACGCTCGTGTTTTAATAACCCCTATTATATGGCCATTGCTTAGACTACTATTTCAACACACTTGCTCATAAAGTGGCTCTAATTTCACCGTAATTAGGCACTTAATGACACATGTAATCAAATTGTGACTTTTTCATTGCTATTATTCACAAATGAGTTTTAGAGATTTATTTTTTATTTTATTGGTTGAGTTGCTTTGTTCTTAAAAAAGTTTTGATACAAAAAAGATCGTGCTCAATAGTACAAATAAATTAATGTACCTATTGCTTGCTCATTTCATGCAATTACGTATTTAAATATATAATTTCAACTGTTCAAGTTTTAATAAATGAAACTTTAAAACAAATATTATTTTGTTTTCTCTGCAATAAAGAAAACTTGAAATTCCCCATTTTGTACGTGGCTAAAACGCTATCCGCGAAAAGCCAAAAAAAAGAAACCTCATTCTTTTAGTATATGGCCAATCGACATTGTTAGATGCGCGCGCATAGGAAAACTGTTTATTTTTTAACTGTAAATTTTTCACAACTCGTTTTTACTGTTGAAAATTTTTGAATAATTTTTAGAGTTCCGTACCCAAAGGGTAAAAACGGGACCCTATTACTAAGACTTCGCGATCCGTCTGTCTGTCTGTCCGTCTGTCTCCAGGCTGTATCTCATGAACCGTGATAGCTAGACAGTTGAAATTTTCACAGATGATGTATTTCTGTTGCCGCTATAACAACAAATACTAAAAACAGTATAAAATAAATATTAAAGGGGGGCTCCCATACAACAAACGTGATATTTTTGCCGTTTTTTGCTCGATATTAATAACGGCAACAGGTAGACGCTTGAAATATTCACAGAATGTTTAGTTGTATATTTACTTCAAAAAATAATAATTAAAAAAAATAAAATGAAATAAATCAAGGGGGGCTCCCATACAACAAATGTGATTTATAAGCAGTGTTTTGCGATAATGGTACGGAACCCTTCGTGTGCGAGTCCGACTCGCACTTGGCCGGTTTTTTAGTATTATTTTCTTCACAAGTGTGTTGAAAAACGTCGTATGATACATGTGTGTATTGATGATTACCGTCCTCTGTTCTCTTAAGACCCTCGCCTAATGGCTCGGGTCTCAATGGCACCTCATCGGTAATCACCAACATTACACACTTGTACCATAATGTACTATTAAAACATGCCTGTTTAGAAGAAAGTTTAAGAAAGGAAAGGAATTCGTAAAGTTTGTTAGGTGCGATCAATAAAACATATACAGTAAAACTTTAAGAAATTAAGAACATTATTATATAAAAAAAAAATGTCCTTAACAATCACAATGCCGTCACCGTTTTGTTGTTTATTTTTTTTCGGTATTTGTTCGTGGCATTGTTTTGGTTTTGATTTGACCTGTGACTTAAGTTGACATAACTTTATTTTTGGATTGATCTTTATTCATTTGATATTATTCTTATGTGTATAATTATTGTAAATGGGTTTGAAAAATTGCCTGAATACACAAATTAAACATTTACAAGTCCTTTATTTTCCATTATTTTTATTAACTATATTTTAAATATTTTTATAAAACACATTAAATACCGGTACCGCTACCGGTACCGATACCGCTACCGGTAGTCAGAGCTCCAGAGAGAGGAACCTCCAATCAATACCCCCCTTGCCCAGAACTACTTTCTGAATCAAGCCGTTGACCTAGCCGCTTAACGAGAGCCTCCTAAGGTGTTGTTCGATGCTCGTAGCTATTAAGCCCATGACTGATATTATTATTTTTATACAATTAAATTTAAAAAATAAAAGTCAACAAGAACACTCACAAGAATTAGTAACAAAAACTCAATAAAAGCAGTAGAATTTTAGTGCAATCAAGTGTATTCGGGATCGAACGGAACGTGGACGCGACGCGATTTGTCAGTCGATCATTGACCAACCAATCGTGCGCTCGGATTGGTGCTACTTCGTTCCCCGCGCCCCGCTTGATAACCAGAGAGACCTAAAAAGACTTGTGTGCATTCTAACGAATATTGCCAAGTTACGTGCTCACTGCAGAACTGTAACAAATCTTGACAAATGAGAGACTAAGATAAAGGTGACAATACTTTGATTTAGAGACCAAATAGGTTACCAAATAGCTTTTGGTCTACAAAACATTGTTTGCCAGTAGACATTGTCTTATTGCACACCATTATTGTTTTTAAAGAACGCAAGTCTGGTCTAAGACTACACCTAGACACGTACTCGGGCAGTAGCAATGAAAATATTATTTCAATTCATTTATAGCTGTTCAGTTAAACCATAATTCGCTAAAGATAGCTTTACTCTTAATATTCACCAAACTAATAGAAGATACGGTCTCTACAAAATAATCTACAAAAGTAAAAAGGCGTTTTTTTAAATTAGTGAACCAAAAATTAGGTGTCTGTACCGTCCGAAATTCAGCTTTTCAAGTTAGTTTTACGAAGTTTAACACGAATTTATTACACCTAATCTGTATCTATTATGACTGAAATCGCCTGAGTTAATGATAGCCGGCTCCGCCAGGTCACGGCTTTATTAAAAAAATCGTTTATAATTATGGTTACTGGGATACCTGCGCGCCTTTTAGCTGAAACACAAAATACTGTACCGACTAACATTTACAATTTAGATTATTTTTGCTAACTCTACCTCTCTTGAGCTTATGCCCATTCTTATGTGGACAGTATTTGAATATTATGTACATAGCAACATACAAATGTTTGCAGTGCAAGGATTTCTACAAAATAAAACAAATATTTAAAAGTGTTGTTTATAGACTGCAGTATCTGCCTGCATAGGGAATGATTGAGACGAATAGCTGTATATTTTATATAAAACTGTAGTTTTAACTCATTAGAGTTAATACCGTTTGACTCTGCGGCATAATATTCACATGTTTTAGAGTATATTTGCCTTGCCAAATGTTCACGCGTTTCATATAGTCCCTGCGGGGAAACTAGAGTTTACAGAACCCCATACTAAACATTTATAAATTTAGAACAGCCAGCAGTAACTGTAGTATATCTAAGGACTTTCAAATCTGTTGGTGTATTTTCTTGTGAAATTCTCTAGACTGATTCTTCACTGTACGTAAACTGACTAAATAAATGACTAAGGCCCATTTGCACGAAAAACTTAACCCAGAGTTAGTTGCTTACTGATATAATATTGTCAGTTTCGTATTAGTAACTAACTCAGAGTAAAGCTTTTCGTGCAAAATTGTTGGTTAGTTTGTTTGTATGTTGGCGGTAATCTATGGCAGTCCAGCACCGTAACTTTATTGAAAGCTCAAAGCATGCGCACACGCACTATACTACCATTCATTGCTTTATAATTGTGTTTAAAAGTCCGTACACTTGATAGCGAAAAACAAGCAATAAATATTGTTGAATTGTCAAAACTAAGGCGTAGACGCATGCTTTCAATTCACGCAATGGTGCTGATCAAATCACAAAAATAATATCTTCTAATGGAAACCTATACTATAGCTAAGTACCTATTACAGGCTTATGTTTCTCCCGGAAAATGCACGATTCCTGTGAGAAGGGCCCTTCAGCCACGGGAAAAAGCTAGCTTAGAAATAAGACCGAAGCTTGGAAAACTAAATGAATAAGACACTCGAAATCAAAAACAACAATCGATAATACCAGAACACCAAACTGAATACTAGAGATCACGAACTCAAATAGGATTTTATCCAGCGAATTTCTCAAAAAGGTTTTTACGAAAACCTTTATTTTATTCTCTCAGCCATATTGTTTTCGGTACAGATAGCGTGTGACGGGCTGCGACTGACGAGATTGCAATTACATTCAGCCGAATTGGCATTTCATGTGCCCCTAACTATACAGTCAACACATTTGTATGGGTAGACATCTCTTTGACGAATTACCAAATACGTTTATGTATTTTTGGTGAAAACCGATTTCAGGGTTGGTTGGGTACAATTACAACTGATCGATTTTAGAATTGTTTAAATAGAAACCTATATATTTGCACACTTTGGACTGACTGTAAAAGCAAACTGGACCAAAAATTACAACAAAATATTCTGGTATTACTTACCAACAATAAAACATTTGAATTCGAAACTCTTAAATAAGGAACCCTATGCCATATTTCTTGTACGTTCTTTGTACAGTGATGAGATTGTAATTACATTTCACAGAATTGGCACTTTATGTGCCGCTATAAGTCTATATAGTGCGCACATTTGTTCCGACATTCCTTTGATGGCAGAATGGCAGAGACAAATTTTATGAGATCAATTTATCAAATAGTCGATTGAAAGCGGCAAATTGTCCTCGCAGCGATCTTGTTATAGAAGACGTTTTATGAACCATTTATGATTAATATAAACATTTATTGGTACATACATGGTTTGTACGCTCTTTTAAAGATATAACATTCACTCAAAGTCGCCATTTATCCAATAAATATACGGACTTATACTGTGCAGTATAACAGAGCTGTAGATCTATATGTTTATGTGTTCTGATTTATTAGCCAATGAATAAACAGAATTTTTGTATTCTGACTGTTCGGTTTAACAATCAGTATATAATAAATTGGCAACAAAGTATAGTAAGTAAATTTTTCCAAGATAAAAGTTTTGTTTACTTGAGTAACTTATTTCTACCTACTTTTAGTATTTTCTAGCTCATAAAACCATCACAATAGGCGATTGCATCATCTTTACCGTCCATCACCACAATTCCAAATTCAAACACCTATCTCATATTGCAGAAATACGAAACCCACCTCAAAAAATTGTAAATTCAGCGCGATATCGTGGAGCACTCAGTCCAGTTGATTCTCAAAAGGCGTCGCTACGACTGTATATAGGTATGTACATTCGTTGATTACAAGCAGGTACAACCGTACCTATGTACCTAGTATAAACCCAGAATTCTCGAGAGCGTCGTAACCTGCATTTAAATTGTAAAGCAAACGGCACCGAATTGAACAGACAAACATAACGAACTTCGTGTTTCGTGTGTTGAATTTGCGACCTGAAGTGAATAGTTGCAAGAACAACAATGTTGTACGTGTACTATGGTATGGGTATGATCAAAAGTGGAAGATGTAATTATTTGTATTTAGGGGCGTAGAAGGATTGGCCAGAAAAAGGAGCAGAGAAAGAGATATGGAAGACGAGACGAAGGCCACATTTAAACATAAATGTTATAAAAGGAGTGCAGTGGTGGCTTAGTCGTATCGACCGCGAGTTTAAGTTAAAGATCGTGGGTTCAAACCCAGGCAGGCGCTTTACTTTGTGTAAATTATTTCATCACCACTGCTCTAAACCGGTGAAGGCAAACATCGTGTGGGAACCGATGCCGGTGCTAGAAACAAAAATTCTAATAAATGTGACATCCACCATCCCACACTGGGCCCGCGTGGTGGATTACGGCCCATTCCCTTTCACAGAGAGGAGGCCTGTGTCCCAGCAGTGAGAACTTTAAAAAGGCTGATGGTGATGATGAATGTTATAAAATTATCCCTTCAAATAAAGCCTATATTATTGATATTAAAAACATTTGTCTGTGTTGTATTTCCATTTTACAGTTCTCCACCTCTAAAAAAACACACTGTTAATTTGATTTTTAAAGCTTCAAAGATTTTATTGAATTTCCCTCTTATTGGTACATTGTATCACTAGTGATACAATGTACTAATAAGAGTTCAGTATCTAAAATCTTCGCTCTAGAGCGACATTTTTTTTGATACCAAGGTATAGCAGAGTAGGTCGCAGGTGAAATTACAGGACCATTAGAATTCTCACTTCGCCTCTGAGATGTGTTCCACCGAACCGTTTACATCAGTAATGTATAAATATATATCAAGTTTTAGTAATCAAGCTGTTTGTTTTGTGGCATTTTTAGTGAAAGAGGCCCAACATGATAATGATGATGATGACTGTAATTTTAGTTGTAAAAACTAAAATATAATAATATATTATTATCATTAAATAAAAATCGGTGAACATTCATATTATTTTTCTCGGGTCTATAAGTACGTGGAAATAAGTATTTTCTCTGAAAATACAATAGGATGGTAAACGTAATATTTTATCTAGAGTTCGTGTTATTGAAATGTTATTTCTATGTAGATATAAATCAACCTTTAACGTCTAAAAATGATATATTCGACGATAAAAAGACATTCGTGAATATATTTGGGTTCGTCTTGACATTTATTCAAAACACAGGTACATATGTGTTCACTTCAGTTTTTCTTGCAGACATTTATGTTTTACCCATTGAATTGAGAAATTTAAAAGATTTCCATTTGTATTAGTAGACAAAAATATGTTGTATTAAACACACTTTTCTTTGTTTGTAATCCCCGACGGAAATGGAGGGGTTTTATAAGTTTGACGTGTGTACCTGAGTGTTTGTGTATCTGTCTGTGGCATCATAGCTCCTAAACAGATGAAACGATTTATATTTTTTGCTTGAAAGATTTTTTGTTCGACATTATCGGGAGTGTTCTTAGCTATGCTTGAAGAAAATCGGTTCAGCCGTTCAAAAGTTATGGGCTATTTACTGTTTGAATCGGGGTATTTTCGCAAAATATTGTGTCATTATTACATGTTTGATAGATTGCTGATCGAAACGTGTCTACTAATAGATAAATTATTTAGTTAAAAAATAATGAAAACCAAATATTCGGTGTTTTTGGAAATTTTTATTTTTACTTGTTTTGGCAGTTTTTGGTCAAAGTTATTATGATTTGGATAGTTTTTACCTATTCACATATTTTTATAATGAAAATCCTTTTTACCTATTTCTACAGTTCGTCACTGTAGAAATAGGTAAAAACACAAGACAGATATTGTATTTAAGTATATCAGAATACAGGAACTAACGTATTGGAACTAACATTCCGGCCGTATTGGAACCCCATGGCCTGGCACGTGACGATGGCAAAAGACCGGACGGGATGTCTTTGTTTCCATGGAAGATGGGTAGGCCTTTAGTGTGGGACGCTACTTGTGTCGATACTCTTGCGCCATCCCATCTTCCTAGCTCGTCGTGCTGTGCTGGCGCTGCCACTGCGGCTGCAGAGAACCTCAAGCGGCGGAAATATCCCTCATCGGTAATACCTCATCGGTAGTTATATTTTCGAGCCGTTTGGGGTTGTGGGGTCCGAGTGCTCACGCTTTGTTTAAAGATCTTTCCAAACGCTTAGTTGATACTTCGCGTGACCCAAGGGCTGGCTTTTACCTCGGTCAGAGAATAAGCATTGCCATACAACGTGGCAATGCTGCCAGTCTTTTGGGCACTTTACCAGTGGACAACGATGTGGAGGAGTTTTTCGACGCCATATTTTAGATTAGTATATTTTTTGGTTTAGTTAGTGAGTAGTTTTTGGTTTAAGTGTTTATGTTTGAAGTCTTAGTTAATTAAGTATTTTATACACTGTATATACTTGTATCTATGTATTTAAAATAACCATACCCGGAACTAACTCTTTAAAAAAAACTAAAATCCTTAGATGATGTCGATCTGCCGTACACACCAGTAACTGAGTAGATGTTCAACCCCTTATTAATAAAAGCGGAGAAAAGTTATGCCTAAACCTCTAAAAATGCATGGGAAATCTCTGAAGCTGTTTGTAACTTTAATCCAAGTTTATCAACAAGAGTTCAAAAGTTTGAGGTCATTGCCATCGAACCAGAATAATTTCCTATTATGAATATTGAGATTATATAAAAATAAATTATACTTTCTCCTTTGAATCTGCTACAGTGGTTCTCACTGGACGATCAAAAAGGTGACGAACTCATGAATATTCTATTATGCCTCGATTTGAATTTTATTTGCGTTTCCTTGCCGATCGGGGGTGAAACAAGGTGCTATTTGGGCAGACCTTGAACTCAAGCCATGCTTTTAATTTTCTCAGCTTGGCGTTCTCGATGTTTCTATTAATAAACAAGTGTAAGGGGTTCGTGTGTAGAGAGATAACAAGTTTTTATTTATACAATTAACTGAGTCTAATTACAATATAAAATATGTATGTCCTAATCCTAAGCGAAAGTCTTAAGTTCTTAGGAACTGTGTGGCAGCGTCACGTATTTTAAGCCGTTTGTGTGGTTTCGCTAACGAAGTCGGCACAAGGAGCAAATAATACAGTACGCTGTTCAGCCTGTATCCGATAAGGTGCAGGAGGTGACTGACCAAAGTCAGTGCGTCATCTTGATGCGACGCCATTGTTGTTGTGTTACGCAAGTTGTTTTATTTTATATTTAATTAATGTTATTTGGTTGGATACATTGTCACCTCATCAATTTGCCTAGCCGTTTGCCAACTATGTTGGGATCAGCTTCCAATCTTATCAGATGCAGTTAAGTACCATACTTTTACTCACCATCTGACCTCCAAAACCCAGTAACTGGGTAATCGTCGGTTGGTGTCACATTGGCTGATGAATGCCTCTGCGAGCTGCGAGTCGGCTTCGGCCCCTCGCACGCCTTTCAAAGGACCGGGACCCAAGGATCAGATTGTCAAAATTCCAACACAGTGAACAAAGGATATCGAATTATATTTTCAGCTGAAAAATGTGTCGAAATATTTTTCTTCCGTATGATAAACACAAGCCCATTTCGATGAAATTGAACCATGTTTGACAGATAACCATAATCAAATACCATCGTCGACTATTTGTGAAATCGACCACTGACCCTTACCCTCATTTGCCGAGGGTTGACAAGAAGTCAATGCATTTTTTACCTTTTTCTTTTATCCCAGATGGATGAGACTTTCGAATAGTTCGAATTTCGACGATAAAGTTTGAAATAAAATGGTTCTGTGCAAATAGTTGACGCGGTGAAAGTACAAGTACTTACAGTTTTACTACAGACAGTAAGAATAATATGGAATGTATACCTAGAACCAAGTACATTTCGTTTTATGTACCTCCACTTTATATTAGCTCATAATTTTCATTTTATTTACATTCAGAATGTTATTATATATCGTAAAAATATTACAAATGTACATTCTAATGTCGTACGTGAAAGTCACTTGATATTTTCCTCGAAAAGTATATGTGAAATGTTTTTAAAGTAGAAATTCATGACGACACATTTTGTTTAAAAAGATGCTTAAAATATTTTCTGTGTAAGTTTGAGAGCAACATTAAAACGAAAATCTATCCTGATATAAATATCATCATCATCATTTCAGCCGAAAGACGTCCATTGCTGGACATAGGCCTCCCCCAGACGTCGCCACATTGACCGATCTCGTGCGTCGCGCATCCAGCGCCTTCCCGCAACCTTAACCAGGTCATCGGCCCACCTAGTGGGAGGCCTTCCAACGTATCGTCTTCCGGTTCGCGGTCGCCATTCCAGAACTTTTCGGCCCCATCGCCCATCCGTTCTGCGAGCAATGTGCCCTGCCCACTGCCACTTTAGTTTCGCAATTCTTCGGGCTATCTCAATAACTTTGGTTCTCCTGCGGATATCCTCATTTCTGATGCGATCACGCAAGGAAACGCCGAGCCCTCTCCATTTCCCTTTGGGTGAATTTAAGCTTTCTGATAAGGCCAATTGTGAGCGACCACGTCTCAGTCCCATAGGTGATCACTGGCAACACACACTGGTCATCGACTTTTGTCTTAAGGCACTGCAGTAAATTGGATGAGAAGATAATAATATTTAATTCATTTTTGTTTAATTCTCGTTAGTACTACTAGTTATAATATCAAACCTGTATTTACCGGAGGTTTAAGCAGAAGTAAACCTATATCTATACTATATATAATATTACAAAGAGGAAAGATTTTTTTGTTTGTTTGTTTGTACCGAATGGGCTCCGAAACTACTGGACCGATTTAAAAAAAATCTTTCACCAATAGAAGAAGGCTACGTTATTCCTGAGTAACATAGGCTATTTTTTAATCCCGAAAACGGGTCCTGTGGGGTGATCCACGGGAGCGAAGCCGCGGGGATCAGCTAGTTACAGTAATATTTTGCAAATTATGTTTAGGTCCCATTTATTATATATATGGCCATCAACCCGGCACAAAGTCCAGACTGCGGGCTATTACTGAGAAATTCTAGATAGAATACAACAGTTTGCCCGACCCTGGAATCGAACCCAGGACATAATACTCAGCAGATGCGCTTGTGACCACTAAACCACCGAGTTTAATCAATATAATTAAGAATTTGTAAAACTTAAATCCTGGTATTAAATAAAACACAAAAATTGTTTCAACCTTTGTCCGTTATAGACTTTGAAATCTGCCAACCGATGTGCCCAAAACCGGTTTGCTTTTTTTTTGCAACAAATAAACAAAATGTATTTATAAAGGGTCTTTCAACAAGGACGGGTCGATGTTAAAATTGAATAAAACAAGATGTGTGTGAGATATTAACGAAATTATTTTTTTATTTAAATGGCCCATTTATGCCATTA
This sequence comes from Anorthoa munda, assembly GCA_945859665.1. Lineage (NCBI taxonomy): Eukaryota > Metazoa > Arthropoda > Insecta > Lepidoptera > Noctuidae > Anorthoa > Anorthoa munda. The sequence continues at coordinate 3,431,953 of OX243913.1, forward strand.
TGGATGGAATGTGACATCGTTCAAATGTCCGCCGCGGCTTCGTATGGTGGCACGAATCCGAGAGGTCCAATTTATAATGACTCTGCTGCATAGATCGAGCGAGCGCTACAGATCAATGATAAACAATTTCTTTTGGCTTGAATTGAACAATATGGACGTGAACGACATGTGGTTCCAGCAAGATGGCGCTACTTGCCACACAGCGAACGACACAATTGACATTCTGCATGAACGGTTTGAGATGTCGTGAATTGGCCACCAAGATCGTGTGATTTGACTACGCTAGACTTTTTCTTGTGGGGTTTTCTGAAGTCGCAGGTCTATGCCAATAAACCACATTCGATACACATGAACATGCCACAGAGTCATTAAAAATTGGACCTCTCGGATTCGTGCCACCATACGAAACCGCGGCGGACATTTGAACGATGTAATATTCCATCCAGAATGGCATAAATGGGCATTTTAAATAAAAAATAAATTTCGTTAATATCTCACACACATCTTGTTTAATTCAATTTTAACATCGACCCGTCCTTGTTGAAAGACCCTTTATTATTTATTTATAAAAAAAGAGTTTATTTGTTATTGATAGGCTCGCGCTTGACCACTATCTCACCTGATGGTAAGCGATGATGTGGTCGAGTGAACAGTTTTAAGGAAATAAATATAAAAGTACATTTACAGAAAACGATTTAGAAAGGTTTCTTTATGGATATAAGAGATAAACTTTTTTCCTTTTTCGACAATGACACAGAGTAACATGGCTTGAAAAGAATTGCGTGAAAATGGAATTTTTGGAATCGCGTGTCTGTCACTGCCTTAAATCCGCTTGAGAAAGCGTATACAGTTATATCTATATACAACTAAAATAAGTGTGTATCTTTGTCTATACAAAGATATACACCGTGGGTAGAGGGTATTTTTGTGCGGTTGAGGAAAAAATATTTACTAATACATTTAATGAAAATGACGACATGAAAATCGTTGAATCATTAGACTGACCCTTAACAGCTTTGTGAAAATGGAGTGTATTTGAGCAGCAGTGAAAATAGCGTAAATAACATGTTATTTACCTGCACCGTCAAAATCTAAAATTGTAAGTTTTCGAGCACCGATACTACTTCATTACCAAAGGAAAACTTTAAAGTGGACCCAAGAGCAAGCACTGGCATCGTTTTAATATAAAATGAACCTGCACGTCGAACACCGAACACAATTTATGTGTAGGACTAAAACAAATATTTGAAATCGACCGCGAAATGTTCCTGCATGTTTACTGCAAACCTAATTAAAACTTGAACCAATGAAGCTGACTTATTCGACCAATAAAGTGACTGTCATATAGTTGATATACCTCTTCATTCCGACTATCACTTTTCGCTTACTTAGTACTAAAGTTTTCACTTTGAAGCTGGCAAAGTTAGCGCCATAGCGGCATTTCCCAGCTAATTAACGAGGAGCTAGCTACTGCATTGTTACGCGCATCTTTTGCTCGGTTGAGTGGAATAAACTTTGTATTTCATATTATTTCATACTGCGAATCCGGGCGATTATTGTTAGATGAAAGATTGTAATGTAAAACATTGTTGGAATCTCCGACTGAAGTATAATTTGATGTCGTCGACTATTTCGTATGAATGTTGCATGTAAAAGCGGACTTTTATTTCATTTGGTATGTTAGCTCGAAAAGTGTTTCTTGGAATCTCTATGTTTATCTTCATATTTAAATTATAATTGTATAACTTTAATATATTTTCCAAAAGTTTTCGTTTTATAATTACACAAAGTGAAATTAATTATACAAAGTGTTTTTAACATACGATTTTTAATAAAATATGTAACAACACTGATTCCAGTTAATCTGAAAAATTTATAATGAGCTTTATTGGAACCAGCAGACCAAATCTATCAAATTTGTTAAAAATGTAAAAATATTCGTTTGTGTATGAAAATGTTAGTAAAGGATAATCTCTGGGAGTGCTGATTGGATAACGATTTTTTTTCCACAGATTGAACGCTTCACTATCACTGATTTAATATTGCTAGTTTTAGTATCAAACAGTACAACACTTTTATTCACCAAACAAAGTCCAATAAAATGTTCAATCTCCACTATCGCTTCCAGTACAAATCTAAAACAAAACACTAACAAGAAAAAGTATCCAATAAAAGAACAATTCTCACGAATACATCCCCGATTGCGGGTTAACTTTCTACCGACCAATTCCGTATCGCCTCCTTCGACTGAGGAAGCGAAGTAGCGAAGTTGGAAGTCATTAACTTCACTTAAGTTCGTTACCCGACTCCGTAGATGCAAGATGGTAGTTCCCGAGCCAGCTGCGTTTCGAAAATGAACGAAATAGGATAATGAGGAACTTGGTCTCTTTTGTGGAGCGTTTAGAGAAAACGGACATGGAGCGAACAAGTAGACTTAGAATTAAATAATAAAACTAAGAAGGAAAGCCAAAGAGGACTCACCATTTTTTCTAAGTTACGTTGGTTTGTGATCCTGTAATTACACTACTTCAACTGCCTAGTCTTTTTCCCTATTATTGTTGGGGTCGGCTTCCAGTCTTACCGGATTCAGCTAAGTATCAGTGTTTTACATGGAGCGACTGCCTATCTGACCTCCACAACCCAGTAACTGGGTAACACGATACCCCTTGGCAAGACTGGTGTCAGATCTCAGGCTTCTGACTACCCGTAAAGACTGTCAAAGATCTTCAAATGACAGCCGGGACCAACGGCTTAACGTGCTTGCCGAAGCACGGAGGAAACTCGGTATGATGAAATGGTCACCCATCCACGGACCGACCTCGTCAAGCGTTGCTTAACCTTGAAGATCAACCCGTGCGGCTGTTATTATTTAGCCACGAGCTCCTCCTGTAATTACACTACTTGCTACTAACATAATACTATTTATTAAACGCTTTGGGTGTACTATTAAGGCCGTTTGTTTAGTTCTGCATATACCGAATTCAGACATGAAGTTTATATAAAATAAATAAATTCTGTTCCAAAAATAGTCGTTCACTTTTCTTCTCTTCCAGGTCTCACACACTATTGTCTACATTTCTTTTTCATTTTTCCTTTTCGCGGGTCTGCTGGTAGAAATTTCTTAAGAAATAAGCAGATCCTTTGTACTCTATTGTCTTGATGTGTTGTCTTTATGTATTTACTGTGTGTACATTAATTATAAAATAAAAAAAAATAAAAAAAATATATAATTAACCTCTATCCCTTTGAAGTAACACACTGTATGTAGGTAAATATTATTATGTGCTTTACAAATGTTTGTGCATTGTTTCTTCGCAAAGACTAAACAACTCAGCTTTCTTGGAACAGAATCCTTCTTCCAAGACTCGGTCTTGAAATAAATGAACGTGCATTATCCTAAGAAACACTGACGTATCAGAGAAGCAGCGTATCTTATATTGGGAATCTATGTTTTGTAATCCTGCTACTATTACAATTATGAAAGTTTGTGAGGATAGGTGGATGCATGTTTGTTACTCAATCACGCCAGAACGGCTGAACGGATCTGGACGAAATTTGGCACAGAGATAGATTATAGTCTGGAATAGCACATAAGCTACTTTTTTTTATATCCACGAGAACGAAGTTGTGATAGCTAGTTGTAACATAATAGTATGTGTGTCGGAGAAGGCAGATTAAAAAAAATCAACACCCTCATAATTACAATCGTAAAACTGCCACTGTAGGACATAGGCCTCCCCCAAGCGTGTCCACATTGACCAACCACCCCGTGTGTCTCGCATCCAGTGGAATACCGCAACTTTATTAATCGGTCCACAACGCATCGTCTTCCAGTTTGCGGTCGCCACTCCAGAACTTTTCAGCCCCATCGGCCATCCATTCTGCGAGAAATGTGCCCTGCCCACTGCCACTTAAGTTTTGCAATTCTACGAGCTATTTCGGTAACTTTGGTTCTCCTGCGGATATCCTCATTTCTGATGCGATAACGTAAGGAAACTCCGAGCACAACCCTCTCCATTGCCCTTTTGGTGTCTTTAAGCTTTCAGGTGAGGCCTATTGTGAGCGGCCACGTGTCGGTCTCATAGGTAATTACTGGCAACACACAATGGTCAAACACTTTTGTCTTGAGACACTGCGGTAAATGGGACGAGAGGATACCGCGCAACTTCACGAACGCCGCCAAGCCGATTCGGATTCGACGGTTGACCTCTTTCTCGAAGTTGGACCTACCTAACTGGACTGTTTATCCCAGGTAGACATAATCGTCTAAAACTTCGAATGTAGAGTCTTTGATCTTGATAGGAGTGGGTGTTACATGGGCACTCACAATGACCTTGGTTTTGTACAAATTCATTTTGAAGTCCCACTCTTTCGGAAGCTCTACTGAGGTCATCGAGCATGGTACTGATGCCCTCCATGGTCACAGCCATGACCACTATGTCATTGGCATACCGAAGGTGGGTGGTATACTCGCCTCGCCATTAACATTGATGCCTAGTCCCCTCCAGTCCAGAACCTTGAAAACATCCTCCAGCGCAGGAGTGAATAGTTTCAGAGAAATGACGTCTCCCTGTCACCGCAATGGAGAAGGATAGGTTCCGAGGTCTGATTCTGAAGACGGACTGACATGGTGGCGTTCCCGCATCCGTAAATGTGCCAACCCAAACAAGCGTGGTTGTGAAAAGGCTAAGTAGATGTTGATGTGATCAGCACAGTTACCGTTTGAAAGGAAACAATTCATCTTTTTCTCTAAATCAATCTAAGAGCACCACAAGACTAACGTCCGAAAAATATTGGACAAGAATATACCAGTGTTACTTACTCTCATTATTTTGTTCTTGTTTTGGAAACCTTGTTAAAAGCATATTTGTTTTTTGAAGCGAAGCGGGTTAATTAAGCTTGGCTTGGGAGTGGTAATTTTTAAGTTCCAAACCAACTTTTGAAGATAGAAACTTCTACATTTTGTGTTTAAAAGGTCAAGGTTTTTAAAAGGCAGGTAATGTTTTATAAAAAATGTAGAGCTCCCAGTGATAATGAATATTGTAAGTAAATAGTTGCCTTTGGATTCGACGCGTATTTCTAAGGAGGTTGTTCTCTCGAGATAAGAACATTGTCAATTTAGACTACGTTCCTGATGCTGGCAAGCTACTTTTAATAAATAACTAAGTTTATATAAAAGTTTATCTTTTTTGCCGATAGTAAATCCCCTCGGGCACTTGATTTTTTATGTATTTATATGTGGATAATACACAAATAAACATAAATTAAATTAAACAACATGAGTGTTATGTTTTATTAGTAATGCAGATTTCCTACTTGTTAAATAAAGATTGTTAAAAACGAATGCACCTACTACAGAAAAGTCAACAACAATAGGACTATCACACGCATACTATAGCTACATACCTTCCTAATATAAAAACGGCTCCATAAAGATAAAGACGTATCAGCATAATCTGCAACTTCTCCCAGAAACCTTTTCGACCTAAAACAAACTCAAATAACATTATCGAGCAATGATAAAACAAGGTAAAAACATAATCCTTTTTATTATAAAGCCATTCTTACGTTTGTAGTTACATTATACGCGATAGTAAGGGTAAAGGTTGGGTTCGATTCACTGATAAGTAGTGTCCGACCGCAGCCTCGGGTTCGGCTTCGGCCATCTTCGGTTTCGGCCAAAATAGACCGAAGTTACGGCCAAAGCTGAAGGTTTCTAGCAAGTACCAGAATCGAAAGAACTGTTACGAATGCGTGAGAACGCGATGGAATAGACAACGGGTGGGGGGCAGGGTCATACTCCGTTGCATCAGCCAGAAAATCTTTTTCTTCTTCTTCGTCGGTACACTCTTGGCAGAACTCGTGGTCATCATGTTGCAGTGAGACTTCGGGCTGACATGATTCACCTCACGATGCGACGCCATCCGTATGTATGTCGGCTGTTACTCGGGTGCAATCATGCAATGGACAGCCAACTGCACGCCAGAAAATAGAAACATCAAAAACAAAATAAAAAATGTTGCCAATACTGAACAGTTCAACATTCGGTTTCGGCTTTGGTTGAAGAATGTGCCGATGCCGATTAATCGGCTTCGGCTTTAGCCAGAAATCGACCTTCGGTCGGACACTACTGATAAGTATGTTTATTCTGGCCCTGGTACTTAGGACAGTCGAGTAGGTACCAGGTAATCCTAGTTTTGGGTAAAACATTTTTCTGTAATGTATTTGGCTTAGCTCTATGTAAATGATATGGTACATAATGTGAGTTTCAGTATATTAAAGGCTTGTTGGAATATTGATATGGGCTACTTTGCATGTATTTGCATTTTTAAGGCTTCAGTATTTTTCTGGTGTGCTACTATCGCCTGTATGGCTTACCCTAGTATTTTCTTCTATGTAAAGTGTCGCTATACTATCACTCAGGTTAAAGATGAAGCAACCAGCTTGGTTAACTTCGCTGCTAACTACCCAGACGATTGTGCATATACTTTAGTAAAATATTGAAAAAAGTACACCTAATTTCTAGGAAATAGCATCTATTATGAAATCTACAAATAACCTTTTTTTTACGAATCAATCCAAATTAAAATGGATGCCATTCATAATAAGCTTTTCATCTTGCGATGTCTCCATTTAACTGGTTTGTACTCACTAAGCCGTACTTTCAAATATTGAGGAGAATTTCTACAGCAGTTTGCTTGCTAGTGATCAGAGGTTTCGTATTTCTCGAGCTAAATACCAGCTGTCAACATTTGCTTGCATAGGCTAACAAAGTATTATTGTAGAGACCAAGATTGAGCGAATACAACGAAGGTTCACACACTCGCTCATCCTTTCTACACACAGAATGTTATTTTTTTTATAAAGGGCTTTTGTTTTTTTTTGTGTTGACGACAAAGCTCGCGTTGACCACTATCTCACCTGATGGCTTACCATTGATAATGTGGTAACCTATTCATTCTTGACTTAATGACCCCTAGGTTGTAGCTATCAGGAAAAACAGACTCCGGTATAGAGTTCCACTTTTTAGCTGTACGCACAATGCAATTATTCCAAAAAGGTATATCTCTTTCACCAGTAATAAATAATTTGCATTTTAAAAAGTAAATGAAAGACGACAGTATCATGCTAACGAGTCAGCACATACTACTTCAAGTGGAAAAATAAAGTGACATAAGAACTGCAGGAGTTAATTTCCCACTTATCGTTTGCTCGTAAATGTATAAAATGGGATGATAAAATTAACGGGCCGGTAAAATAACAGATTGCAGCTGTTTAAGCGAGATTTTACTGCAAAAAATGTGAAAGAGTTTTAAACCAAAATACGTGGTCTGATCTCGTTATCTACTCAGTTTACTCCACAAAGAAGAAATAAGTAAGCATTTGTACTTGAGCTTTGAAATTTAATATTTCTTTTAGGTTCCAAAAGTATTTTTAATCCCTTTGTTTGTACGAGCTGATTATTTAAGGTTCTTTTTTGAAATCGCGCTTTTGTCTAAAAATATCACATGTATTAAGAGGCAGGTAACTTGGTTTGAATTTAAAATTTGCTGAAGCGGCGATCAAATTCAACCCGCAGGCATGGAGTTGCTACTTTGACAATACTGGTTAAAAACTAATTTGTTGCTTCATATCAATCATAGACCATATTACACCTTTTTGTAAGGATATAACGGGATTTATCGGAAGAGTAGATCCATAAAGAAAGTTTTAATCAAATTATTAAAATCTAGTCAAAATCGAACGTAAAATGTAAGTAATGCCGAAAGCCTATCTCAAGTTTACCAAACAATGCTAATTTTACAGAACAAATTGTTCTATAATAAAGCGAGCGCGCATGCTATCTTAAAGGCCTCATCGCTACCCAAATAAAACTACGTAATTGGGTTTGTCAAATTGCCCGGGTTCGGACTGACTGGCATCATTAGGCCCTTACATTTTATTGAAAGTGGAACGTCCATTTTGTTTAGAACCGTTCAAGTGCTTTGTTTATACTAGAACATTTTCTTATTAGGTATTGTTAAGGCCCGTTAATGAGCCCCATTTAATCGTAATTAAGGCTGTGTTTGAACGGTGAATTGCTAAATTTCTAGTCTTTGTATTTTTGCTTCTGAAACTAACGGCTCTGAAAGTCAGCCGCAGCGATAGCAATTATTAAATCGTCTTTTGAATTTCGTTGGCGAGACATTTTAAACACATATTTCTTATCAAACTTTCAAGTAACGAAAGTCAGAATATTGTTATAATAAATTAATCAGCCATACAAATTGAGACAAAATATCTAAACAACTTACCAACATAATTTTTTGTTTTCTAGGCCTCAAATACAAAAGTCATAAAGCGATTTATAAATGGAATGACCTCATCGCGAAGCCTTTTGCTATTTTCAGATCTTACGTGTATGACATGCGGTGGAAAGGTAGTAACCTACTTACTGATTTAGATACGATAGTTTCGGAACTCCCAGGGAACTTTTCCGAAACATTCCAGTATACAAACTTGGTAAATCAAATGACGTAATCGTAATAAACGCGTTTGCGTTTTCGTTTTCACGTCATCACATGACGTCTTCTTAAGTTACGTTATAACGTGGGAAGTTGTGTAAAACGTCATAACTTGGTAGGGTATATTCCGACAGTGTTTGTACATTTTAAATTGCGAAGATGTAAGGGAAATACTAAGCAATTTTTTTAAAGATATATTTATATTTTATAATCTAGGTTGTAATATAATTTCGGTCAAAAATGCCAGTTTCAACACCAAAACACAAACTCTCTTGCAACACAGCTTGCATTTGACTTAACATTAGCCCAGTGACGTCACGAGCGGCAACGTCTCTGTTACATTTTTAACGGCATGGTCCATGAGACTGCGCCATGCCTCTGTTGATTAATTGCCGTCGACGTCTTCGTCCTGTCCTTGATTGATTACATTGTAATCTTGTTTGTGACTTGACTGATGTTAGAAATTGTATCAGTCTTGTTTTTCATAATTCCCGGTTTTGATAATTTGTGGTCGTAGTTTTTAAGCTCGTTTGCCTGACAGATTCGGCGGGTACAATTTATTGTGTGGCTGATGCGGAAGTGGTTTTGTTTTTAATGAAAAGTGAAATGGGTGTTACTGAAAAATCTTCATTCATTCATTCATATTCTTTATTGTACACAAATCATACAATCATCATCATCAATCGTCATGTATCAATCTTTGTTGTATTTTGATTGCAATAAGGTGTTGTATACTCCATTAAATGCTAAATATAAAACTAGACTTCTCTAAATAAATGATCGCTTTTCTCCTTTGGACATTTTCTACGAATAATAAGTATTTTTTTTACCTACTAAACTTCGTATTCAGCGTTAAGTTATCATAAATTATAGCAAACAGGCTCTTCTGAAATGTAATCCTTTGTAGTATATGCATACTCGCAGCATTTAAAGTACTGAGAAATTCATCGAAAATAACTTCAGAAGGCAAATACACTGGCCTTCAAAACTTAGTGCCACACCACTTTTAAAATTGCAATTCCTCCTAAACTATAGAAGTCAGACTTTTGTAATAAAAACGTTGCATAGAAAATTTTATTAACTTCCTTTGAAATTATAGTTTACTAGCTTCTGGCCGCGGTTTCGCCCGTGCAAAAATTGTTTTATCGTCTCAAGAGAATACAAACTATCCTATGTCCATCCCAGGGTTTCAAACTATCTTCATGCTAAATCGCATCTAAATCGGTTCAGTAGATCCAGAGATGACCCCCTACAACCTCACAAACTCACAAAATTTACCTCTTTATAATATTATAGAAAAGTATTAGTATAGATTATACATTAGTAACGTTTTAAACATAAAACAAGATTTTTACGTTGAAAACGTTACTTTTAAAGATTTATATTAGCACTAATGACGAAAGCATGAATAATAAGTTATCTTATTAACACAATTAATGTTCAAACTTCAAAATGTAGACTAGACAAAGGTCAGAGGTACCCACCGTCCGTTCAACTGTTGTGGTTGGGCTAAAATTAAAATACCTACCTTCAACTTGGCATGAATAGTTGAGGAGGTCTAAAAATACATCGTCTGATAGAGAGTTTAAATTAGATGCATAATTTGTCAAGTGTGCTAATATGTTAAAATCACAGAAGATATGTCTAGTTAAAACAATAGTCGCTTATCTATAACTTAGTCAATATCATGTGGCCAATCCTAACGGAGATTAGCCAAGTACGCAAGAGATATAATTGAGCACGAGTATGTAAACATTAAGTTTAGTGTTCAATTACTCTCATATTCCAATGGGACAATACCGGAGAGAGGTCAAGCGCAGGACCGATAGTTTTACATGCTTGCCGAGGAACGGGGGTTTTACACCACGTATTTACAAACTCCGAGCTGTTACTAAGAAATTCTTGATGTAAATTGCAATAACACTACGCCCAACCTGAGCATTGAACCCAGTACCCCACGCTTAGCAGTTGCTCTTTAGACCACGATACGAAACTGGTTTTTCAAAGTAAACAAACCGGCCAAGTGCGAGTCAGACTCGCTGACCGAGGGTTCCGTACAAAATTCACCAATATAATTAGGTAAAAATACTGAAGTTCATAAACAATGAAAGCACCGAACATTGGTCTAACGAAAAGATTTATTATTACTTTTCCAAGTACATTTGTAATGCCTACTTAGCTGTGAAAATGGAACCGAAAAACAGTTATCACAAAACCATAATATTTTTGAATGACCTATCCAACGATACCCCACACCATGAGATAGACGAGAAAGAAAAACATTCTCACTTTACTGGAGAAAACCAAAAAAACCTGATTTTATTTTACCACCAAATACCAAATTAGCATTTTAGTACAAAGAGTATTTGAGCTAAGCTGTGGATAGACGGACATGGCGAAACTATAGGAGTTCATTGTTGAATACGGAACCTTAAAAAAACACACCACCAAATAGGGGTTCTAACACCTTCTACTATGAAATATAACCCCCTAAAAAAACATCAGCCAATTACGATCCATCAATACGAAGTGTAATATTACGGGACACATAAATGTTTACAGTGAAAAGAAATTTAATGCACACACGAGGGTAGACCTCAAATGTTTGTCCCTGGTTGACGCAACGGAAAACAAATACGAACCCGAACAAATAGTGACCGTGGTACGGTGATTACTAAGCGTTATATGTATATGGGACTTTATTGATGTTCCTGTGCTGGTGTGGGTACTGAGAATATGAATAGATTACTTGAGTTTGCAAAGGAAAGTAGTGAACTAATGGGTGTAAGTGGCTAAAGAAAATAATGTTACAAACCGACACCCAGTTACTAGAAATAAATAATCGACGCGCTGCATATTAAGGCAATTCAAACGATACGATTAGCTGCTGAAATTATCATTAAGGCGTATATATTTCCTAATGTTAATGCGGTACTGGCCGTGTGCTCGCTCGGTGCCAGTATATAAATATTGGACCTCTTTTGGGACAGTTTTAATTATCCTATGTAGGTTAAGAAAAAATTCTAACCATAAATTTTTCTGTGTTAAAATATTTTTAAACATCCAAGTCATTTCGGTTGAGTAAAAGAAGCGAAATAATATCATGTTGTCGATTATTTTTTTAAAGCAAAAGTATTAATCATGCGAACATACCATGTTTATGAACCATTCTTTTTTCATCTCTTTTAATAAAATAAAATAAAAATATTATTATTTTAACTAAACCTTATAAAGATGTATTTTTGAATTATCAAACAAAATAGGAATCAAGTTGCACAGTCGCAAGCGTCAGTATATCTCTATGGAGAAGAATGTGCAAGAAACTGCACGGACACTCTTTTCCATCATAAAACTGATGGAAAAGAGTGTCCGTGCTGATTACAATAATTTGGTTACATCCACAGACAATATCTGTGGTTACATCATTCTTGTTGAAAAAATAGATAATATGTGAGAACAATTTAAAAGACGCGTGCACGTAAAAGTGTCTAGAGTAAAACAAACAATTCCAAAATAAAATAAGTACGTAATTAAAAGCAGTCCAAGGCAGCTTAGTTATGACCAATCCCTACTGATGGTGCCCATTCACGAATATGAGGCATGGATTGGCACCACTCAGCTAAACCATCATAAAGGGACCTGAATGATCCAACACATGTGCCACCATTAGAGAGACTTTAGAGAGAGCATGACACAATATCAACTGCCATGGCACACACAAGTCAACGAACGACATAGAGGTTCAGTAAGTGGTAGATTTACAGTTGGTACATAGTACTCACACATAATGTGCTGTGCAACTGCAATCAAACTCAATTCAACTCAATTTATTTTAGTATTATATAGTTATATAATAATAAAATGAATTGAGTTTATACAATACAAATATATTCATACAGTCTTCAGCAGGTCCAACAATACTTCAAAACAACAATGTTCTGCTTATCACTTATTTTGGCGACCTATTAGTTGTTGAGCAGGACTAGCATTGAGCCAAGCGTTATTATAAAATATCTCATGCGTTACTAAGGAGTATGCTACAGAAACTAACCGATTTAATATTCAAATGATATTTTACTCTAATGAGACTCTTAAGTATATTTCATAAAATTAAGCTTTATCAATTCAAACATACCTGCAGATTAAAAAAATGGGATCTAATGCTAATGCCAACAACGCACCTAGCGTCTGAATAGTCAGTTTTTATGTATAACTGATCAAATCTAATGATGTATTTTAGTAACGAGACTTATCGCGATTTTGCGCATTTTACAAAAACTGGCCAAGTGCGAATCGGACTCGCGTACGAAGGGTTTCGTACCAATATCACAAAAAACGGCAAAAGAATCACGTTTTTTGTATGGGAGCCCCACTTAAATATTTATTTTATTCTGTTTTTAGTTTTTTATTATAGTGGCAACAGAAATACATCAATAAATACATACATCTGTAAAAATATCAACTTTCTAGCTATCACGGTTCATGAGATTCGGCCTGGTGATAGACAGACGGACAGCGGAGTCTTAGTAATAGGGTCCCGTTTTTACCCTTTGGGTACGGAACCCCAAAACAGTAAAAGCAATAAAAAAACCTCTCACCTATTGATAGGTACAGGAACAATTCCAATTGACAAACGATAGATTTTCGGCCTTCATTCCTAGAAATACCTTCCAATAACAAACTTTACCGGTAACAATGTTATTCTTTACGGGAATCCAAAAGACAAATTACAACTGGCAATAGCACATAACAAATACAGAACGGAACACAACTACATTCTTCTAAAAGTCATTTAGAACCAAACTGTATCTGACCAGTGGGTTGGACGGCGGTCGACATAAAATAAGCGTTCCATTTTCTTCGCCCTTTGTTGCTGAAAAAGAATTGTTACCACCTTGCTTTATGAAATGTCGTGTGACTAATGTGCGAAATGAGGGGAGAGAAGCTAGGGTAAGTTTTGGTGGGAATCGCTGTTGGTGAGAACAGCTTTACCTATAAAGTGCCAAAAATACCTTCTGCTGTACTCGTGGTGGAGTACCGTAACAAGCAGAGCCATAGCCAGTCCGAGTCATCCACGTCCCCGTCGTTCTCCCTGGGACCTGCTGCAACCGCGCCGCCGCGCGTCCACCACCCCGAGTTGCAGCTGAGCTAACGGATGCAGGGCGAAGGGCGAATATTCTGCGCCTTAAAACAGAATCGACTCACTAGGGAGGGAGGCGGCAGCCCCGCTAGCGGATTAAGGCACAGTGGGCTCGCTTGCCCGACAATAACAGATTAAAGAAACCGAAACAGTAAGAAATCGGACCGATACCCTACCGACGACTTTTGGCTTTAAAACACGGACACGAATTGCTTTTTTGAATGTGGGAACGCTTAGCGATGACTGTAGACTAGCCCAAGCAGAAGCAGTAATGCTAAATAAGTAATGCTACAACCTGCACATACTCGGTCTGAGCGAAGTGAGAAGAAACGGCTTCGGTGAGCTGAGAACGTCCGGGGGCTTGACTTTGCTGTATTCTGGTAAAGAAAGTGAGGAAGATGTGCGCGAGTATGGCGTGGGGCTCCTCCTTTCTAATACAGCTAGGAATAGTCTCCTGGACTGGAAGCCGATCTCAGACCAAATCGTAATGCCACCTTTACATGCAGTACCGTCAGAAACGCAGAGAAATCTATCGCAGCACCCGCAAAGATAGGAGGCAGTGGGCTGATGATATTGCTAATCGGGCTCAACAAGCTGCAAACACCGGTAACGTGAAGGAATTGTATAATGCTACCAAAACCTTGGCAGGTAACAGCAAATATAAGAAGAAGCCGCTCAAGTCTAAGGACGGTAAGCTCATAGTGACGTCGGAAGGGCAGCTCTTACGCTGGCGTAATCAGTTTGAGGAGGTCTTCCGTTTGTCAGCTACATCAACACCTAACGCGCTGCAAGTCATTTCTACACCATCCCGGCCTCTCGACATCGACACGGAACCACCGTCAGCTTCGGAAGTTTCAAGAGCAGTCCTCTCTTTGAAGACTGGCAAAGCACTAGGACTCGACCTAATAACTGCGGAAATGCTACAAGCTGACTTATCCTCCGCCGTCAATGTTCTGACGCCTCTCATTTAGAAGATATGGTATGGGAGGGGCGCACGGTTGGCGCAGTGGTTGAGCGATTGACTGTTGCGCTGCGTGTCGCGGGTTCGATTCCCGCACGGAGCAGATATTTGTATGACCTACAGATAGTTGTTCCGGCTCTGGGTGTTGTGTATGTGAGTTTATATGTTTGTAAACGCACCCACGATACAGGAAAAAAATCCTAGTGTGGGGCAACGAAATAAAAAAAAAAAAAAAAAAAATGTGCAACTGAAAAGCTCCCGGACGAATGGAACAAGGGTCTTTTGATAACTGTACCCAAGAAGGGAGATCTCAGTCAATGCGATAACTGGAAAGGTATTACGTTGCTCTCGATTCCCTCGAAGGTTTTCTGCAAGATTATCCTGGATAGGTTATCGAAAGCCGTAGATCCTCTCCTACGCAAAGAGCAGGCTGGTTTCCGCGCGAACCGTTCGTGCACGGATCAGAACAACACTCTCCATATCATTTTAGAACAGGCATCAGAATGGCAGAGGGAGATCTATCTCACCTTTGTCGATTTCGAAAAGGCATTTGATACGCTGAAGTGGTCCAGCATCTGGTCCCGCCTACTGGACATTGGAGTGCCACCGAAAATTGTCCGTCTCTTGGAGAGTATATACAAGAATTATTCCTGTAGAGTGACTCACGACGGCCTAATCTCGGATGACATAGCAGTACACGCAGATGTCCGATAAGACTGTCTCCTTTCACCGCTCCTCTTTTTAGTCGTTCTTGACGGGATTTTGCTTCGCATTTTCGACAACAAGCGCCGCGGGATAGAGTGGGGATTATCCAACGTCTTAGAGGACTTGGATTACGCCGATGACCTATGCCTGCTGAGTCATACCCACGCTGACATGCAAGCTAAATTGAAAGATTTAAGTCAGGAAGCGGCAGAAACAGGACTAAAAATAAACACCCAAGAGATGAGATCTGGTGTGAAGAATACTTCACCGTTGCTGATTGGCACGGAGGCAGTGGAACGCATCCACAAGTTTCACTTACCTCGGGAGCGTCGTGTCAGAAACTGGAGGTAGTGAAAAGGACATCGCTTCAAGGATAGCCAAAGCACGAGCTACCTTCGCGCAGCTGAGACCAGTTTGGAAATCGCGGAAGCTGACCCGAAGGATTAAACTCAAAATCTTCGAGTCAAATGTAAAATCCGTGCTGCTTTACGGGTGCGAAACGTGGAAGGTCACACAAGACATCTCGACGACTTGGATCTGGTATCCAAGTCGTCGTCAACCGCTGTCTTCGTCGCATACTCGGCATTTACTGGCCCGAGACCATCACCAACGTAGAGCTGTTGGAGCAATGCCACGAGAGCCCGATCGACCGCCAGATCAAGCGTCGCAAGTGGAGTTGGATTGGCCCCACGCTGCGAAGGGATTCTGATCATATACCGAAGCAAGCGCTGGGCTGGAATCCCCAAGGCAAAAGAAAGCGTGGCCGTCCCCGTCAGTACTGGCGTCGCAACGTGTTGGCGGAAGCGACGAGCATCGGTATGACGTGGAGCGAGGTGAAGTGTGAAGCTCAGGATCGATCGCGTTGGAGGACTATTGTGGACGCACTTTGCCCCATCCAGGGGACATAGGACATTAAGTCAAGTCAAGTAAGTCAACCACATTGCACTAAGAAATGTCGTATATCAACGAGGCAATGCAATTTAAAACCTTGTGTTATCGGGACTGACGTTAATAAAGCGCATTATATTTTTCTTACTGGTAATCGGTTCGATTTGTGTTCTAATTAAAGTGGCTTTTAAATGGGTCAGTTAAAGTTGGAGTGACTTCAGATTAAGGTCGGCAATGGAACTAATTTCTTCTCGTTCTTAATCTGAAAAAATGTGAATTATTGAGTATCGTGGATGTTTTTTGATTTCATGGAACAAAAGCTGATGTAGATTTTAAGCAATATAACCACTCCTAAGTTAGATAAATTTTTGTTTATCAAAAGTCAAATTGTCCGTATTTTGAAACCACAACAGTTGTCATTCGTTGACAGTTGTAACAAATAGCTATATTATGTAAAATAAAATTATTTATTAAAAAAAAACCTTTTTTTAAACAAGTTTTTTCGTATTCTCCTCAGCAAACCCTTTCTTTTGATACCCATATCATGGCCGTGCACAAAAAATAAGTAGTCCGCCATCTTGGGCTGTCTGCCATACTGGATTTAGAATGAAATCACTTAGCTAACAATGCATTGTCAGCCAAACTAAAAATGTATGCAAAATTTCATCTTAATCGGTGGAGGATACCTGCTTTAAAATAAAGTTGCAAGATTTGAACCGAACACACATTAAATACATGCATTGCAAGTTAAATAAAATCTTGTAAAAATGACATAGTGGCCCAGCAGCCATAAAAAATAATAGACGTAGAGAGTCAGTTTGATGATTAATTAATTTCTCTTTCTGCACATTTATGACATAACATAACGTCGATATTCCTCTAAAGGTAAGGCAGAGGGGCATCTATTAGTAGACCCACATTAAGCTTACTGGTTTACAATAAACGATTACAACAACAAATGAAATCCTAGGTAAATAAAAACTAACAAAGCTTTATTATGATTCGTCTTCGGACAACAAAGAAAATTCGAGCTGTTGTAATAACAAAACTTATTTATTTTCTCTTGTCACTTAAGAAATCGCTGAAAAGATTTGGGTTTATTTTATCTAGCTCTGTATTTAAGCGTGTAAACATTGAATTGTCATATTTGAAAACCAGCACAAAAAAGTGTCTGCGTTTGAAGGGCCGGTGTAAGGACAGTTTAAATATTTTGTAAATACTGTTGAAAATCAGGTCAGTCTAAAAAGCGATGGACAGTATAAAGTATGAATATAAATAAGTAAAATTGTTTGCAACACTTACTACACCGGTCTTTAAGACCTTTACCACACTTTTACATCGAGTTTTTAGTATTGCGATTTCTCATAAACTGCAGAATGCCGAGTTTTGAAATTAAAAACGTTTTATAGAAAATTTATCTTTGGTTTCTCTCTCTTTTTTAGTTAAAAACGTTTCTAATTTAAAATAAACTACAATTCCAAAAGAAATTGATTAAATTTTATACTTTTTAGGAGAAATTGGCATTTCAAAAGTGTGGTACTAAGTTTTGAAGGCCAGTGTAGATCAAATTAAAATTTTATTAATTGGGTAACATTTAATTCCTGATTGTTTAGATGTTTATAAAAATTATCTCTGGAAGTATTAATTCGATAGCGTTGACCGTCTTTTTGTCGGCGATCACTGATTGAAATTTAGCTATCGCTGTCATATAGATTATTTTTATGCCGGAAAAATTCACGGGCCCCGTTGGATAGTCCACCGGAACGGAGCCGCAGGTAATAGCTAGTAAAATATAAGACGTGAAAATGTGAAATTCTGTGTGATTTTATATGAACGTATACCTTCGTATCCTATTCGTTCCGCTCGTCTCTTCTTTCGTAGACAGCCACTCTCAATGCAAGTCGAAAAGAGATTCTGGCATTAGTCCAAGAACATGCAAGAATTACCGGAAAATACCTCTCTTAAATGTATACAGATAGTAAGTAGAACATTATTGGAAGTTTTATGATTTATTCTGTAGTGCATTAAGAAATGCCGGGCGTTTCCAATATGATGTGAATTGCTTCGAGCTATGTGCCGCAATAACGGTAGTTGTAATATTAAAGTTATTAAAGTCGTGCTCGAACAGTGGCTGGTTCAAAACTGTACGGTTTATGTACAGTCATTCTTTTGTTTTTGATTCCTTGTAGGATCTTCAATTGGGCAAAACCCATCAAATTAAAACAGAAGTACACCCATTAAATCGTAGATTAATCATTCCAATCATGGTTCGCATTTAGCGACCGCGAATAATAATAACAATTCGTTTATTTATAGCACATTTTACAATAAAATATCTTAAATGCGGAAGGATAAATAGTCGATGATAAATAGTCAAAAATAAGACTTGGAGAGGAGAAGCTAACCACTATACTTTGCTATAATTTGAAGTAGTTGCTGTAATCAGCAAACACTTAAAACTGAGAGCAGTATTCAATGTTGAAACTAATTCAAGTTGAAAATATTTTAACATTTGAAACCAGTCTCCGAACCATCTCCAGTTTAATCCTGCTTGAATCCTTCCACTCCGTTACAGTAACATAACATTAAGATAAAAAGGCAGTTATGAAAGAAATTAGAAATTCAAAGTTCCCTCACAGAAAGCGATGTATTGAAAACTGGGCAATCGTTTATAAAACGGCAATTTTGCATAAAATTCTTGGAAAACTGCATCTTAAACCTCTTACAGTAGACGTTTTCCGATATCTACCGTACGCTCGTAGATTCAAATTGCCTTTGAATCAATAAATAGATTATGCAATTCGCAAGGCGGCTTTTTTAATAAGTTTTTAATCAAGACTTTATTTTTTGTAGGTTTTTGAGAGGTTCTTGGATTGTGATTGGTTAGATTTATATTAAGAAAATGGACAATAATCAAAAAATATAATTAATATAAAATATATTTTTTTATTTTACCTAGGCCTACATGGGCACTTATAAAACGTCGACAAAAGGCGCACGGTTCGGGTTGGTCGTTTCCTATGGAGAAGAACCGGCAAGAAACTCCGAAAACGTTAGAAACTAAAAATAAAAAATTAAACGAGATAAAAAGTTATCAAATGTTATCAAGCATCTAAAAATCTAGAAGGCCTACAATGTTAACACATTCACAAAACAATCGGTAAAAGCATCTATACAAAGGTATAAAAAAAAAATGTATAACAAGACTAAATTTAACATGTGGCGCAAATGTAGTTATCAGTGCTGTAACTATTCTTAGCAAAGGGTTATTAAGATGATTGAAAACCATTGTAAAAGTCCAATTAAAAGAAGAGAAAAAAAGAGATTGAGAATAGTTAGAGACATCCACATATTTGTACCGTTTATGAGTTACCAGGGAAGCCGCATGCGCAGAAGGAGCTAAAATTTTTATCTTCAACGTAGTCTTTGATTTTATAATATGCTTTTTTAATAAGGACACGTTTGATGAAGTTTTTGAACTTTCCATTGGTCAGTTCTATAACTGACTTTGGCAAATTGTTATAGAAGCGTGTACTGTTTATAAGAAAAGACTTGCTAGTTTTCGTTAATCTGATTTTGGGTATTACAATTTAGTGCTTACTGCGTGTATTTAAATTATGGAAGTCGCTTCTAGTCAAAAAAAGAACATCAAATGCATTTGATATTTATATACCGTGATTTCAAGAAGTAATAGTTTCTAATGCCCTACAATTTAAAGAGGCACTGCATACCGCAGCGTTGATCGTTCCGATCAAGAGTCCAAACAGTAAGTCAGCGTGTTTACTAACAATAAGTCAGCTTTGCTCATTTATCTTAGCTTTCAAAATTTTATAAGTCCTGCAGGTTGATTATATAACCCCAAATAGAAAAATAAACGTTTGAACTTTTAAAAATATTTCTTAGATCAGATAAAATAAATCAGATAGGATGGCGTGAACAAACGCAAAGTTTAAACACAAGAAAATACTTAACTATTTTCGAGTGACGGAACAGAGTGTTAAATTCCTGAGAGACCAAGCGGAATTTGTCGCTTTCAGTCAAATACCAAACTTTTACCGTTTTTACGGTTTATTTTTTTAAGAATGGCTTTGTCAAAATCACGGTCAAATTGATATAATTTTGTACATTAAATGAATAATTGTTGTTATCCGAGATATCATTTTATTAGTAGCCAAATAAATAACAAGAATAGCAAAATAATCAATCTTATCATAGGATGACGGGTTCTTAAATTTGATCTAAATAATATATTTTTAAAGTTTTAGCGGATTGTTAATACAAACCATTGAATTAGTAAATATTCATTAATATCCAATGTACAGCAAAAATATCGCGGTGATGTGCTCCGAGTTACGACAGCGTAGCAGTGCAGCCATGATCGCAATTACATCACCTACGCCTTCTTCGCCGTAGGAAATCGATTCGTTTCTGTAACAGCAATCAATGAGATCTTGTAGGTCACAACAACTAACATAATTTTCATTATTTTTAACTTGCATTCATCAGTTTTCGGCACAGTCTTGGTTACGGACCCAACCTTTTGTTTTTAACTTCATTATGAGTCAACTCTTACCCTCTCGAACTCGGTTTCTAGGAAACACTGCATTTTAGTAGTGTTAAAAAACTTAAAAGAATTTTGTAACATTAATCGGCAAAGCGGATTAAACCCTCAAATTCGGGCTGCAAACTTAACGGCCGTCTCTTAATTTTTTATGCAGATTGACTCGCCAATGTTTTCCAGCAGCGCTGCCTCTTAACTGACTTAACAGTTGTAGACTGCTAGAGATTTAAATTAAAAGTCGAGCTTGATTGACCTACCCCTTAAGAACTTTGAGTAGTATTGACCTACTTATTATATCGGAGATTCTATTCCCAGCTGGATTTTATTTCTGGATTTAAATTCTTTGATGGTCGTCGGTGAATTTATTTAGTATTCGAGCCATCTTGCCTCGTAAACTTGTTAGGTTATAAGTCGCTAACTTTTTAAAAAATTGCGTTAGGTAGCTATTTTACGTTGAATTATTTTTATCTGAATCACAAAACCCTCAGATAGATCAGACTCAGGCACGATTCAGTTAAAATAAACAAATAACAGTTCTCAGAAACAAAAGTATGCCAATTATAGTATAAACCTAAGGTAAGCCGCAACATCGAACACCAATCCTAAAGCCAACTTGAAATCTAACTAGTAAGTACCAAATTCACAGAACAAAACTAGATTAACAATTGAAGCATTTAGAACGATACCTCACATAACCTTATGTAATTCCAGGCATCCTTGTCTACGTCAATTGTAAATTCTAAGTATAGCCTAAGATACCGCTGCTAGACCCTGCAGGTATATTTGCTTTTGATAAAACTTAATTTCATGTATGATACTTAATAGTACAATAGATTGCTGCAGGATTGCCTGCCAATGTCTACTACACGTTCAAAATAACTGTGCAGATGAAGTCCCAACCACAACAAATAAGCGCGGCGCGGCGCCCGTAGTAAGCTACATTATTCCTGAGTGTCATAGTCTAAAAAATATTATTAAAAAAATTAGAGATCCTTATGCAAATTGCAATAATGTAACCCAAAGTAGCAAAATGTTGCAAATAAAATTCATTCTTTGGCGTGCGCTGAGAAAACTATTGATGATACATAAAAAATATGTATTACATGATTAGGTAGGGTATGGTAGGTAGGGTAGGTTGAATAAGCAGGGTAGGTAGGGTAGGCAGGGTAAGCAGGGTAGGCTGGGCAGGCAGGGTAGGCAGGGTAGGTAGGATAGGGTAGGTAGGGTATGGTAGGTAGAGTAGAGTAAGTAGGGTAGAGTAGGTATGGCAGGTAGGGTAGGTAGGTAGGTAGCCAATTGACGGGAGCGAAGCCCTGGGGGTCAGCTAGTCTGTTATAAATTACCACTAACTGAGATTTGCTAGTATCAACCAGCTATCTGCTATACGAGATAAATTGCTAGTGTAGGTCAAAGTAAAAAAAAACTAATTGCGGCTAGATATTGCCAGCTAACTCTGCTATAATCGATTGTTCTATCAATTATCATTAATAAAAATTAAGCTTTGTCAATTCAAACATACCTGCAGATATTAACAATGGTATCTTAGGCTAGTGCCAACAACGCTGGGTTTCTCTCATACGTTATTCAAGGACTATTTACACTAAGTTGAAAACCGATCTTCTTTTACAATGTTCGAAACGGAGTCTGTACAAGTCAATCTGGTAATACGGCTTACGTTGCGTAAGCCTAGTATTATACATAAGGTGAAATGTAAAGAAATGTATATACTTAAGCTTCTTGTTGGGATTGCGAGGACTGTCTTGTGTAGGATTGGTTCATTAACAGTTGTGTATTTGAGTAAGCTTTGGTTAAGCTATAAAATCAATATGTTGTTGATTTATTTTATTTTAGTAGATAAAATAAAATAAATCAACAACATATTGATTTCTCAGCAACACTCAGTAACGTAATGTTCCAAATATGAATTCAAAAAATATTTTATAAACACATACTTTATATTCGTGGAAAGGTAATTTATTTAAAAAAATTACTGTGTAACATTTTCCTTCGATTTTCAAACAACTGCACCATAAAATAACTTTTTAATTTTTATAGCACACTTTTACTTTTTAATTTATTGGCGCGTATGGGCTCATTTACTTAATGTAGAAAAGTAGTGTCATTGTCTATGGATGCGCGCGCTGCGTCATGCGTATTGAGAATCTTAATTGCCCGCCATACCACATATTTTTCCGTTTACACCTTTGTTTTATTTCAACTGTATGAGTGAAGATAAAATAATTAGGTATTAAAATACTTGCGTGTTTGTTGTTAACCCAAACTCGTGTTTTAATAACCCCTATTATATGAACATTGCATAAACTACTATTATTGACACTAAGATGGACTTTTATTTACCATCATAATTATGTACAGTTAGTGTGATCAATGGTGATGTTTCCTGGGTAGAAAAATAATAATTCTATTTAGTCCGTCAGTGAGATTATCAAATAATATTGGAGCCGTATTTTTTGCTTTAACAAAGAAATAAAAATTGACAAAGATAAAGCGAATCAAATTTCAGGAGTGGGGGCTTGCGACGTCACTTAGTATAAAGTGTAACACACCGTGACGTGACACGATATTTCTATGCACTATATCGTCGTAATTTTTTGTTTACGTGGCAAAAGAAAAAACACGTGTCCAATACTTTTAGGTTGTTTAACTGACGGACTAAATATATATTTTTTGTCAACTAGCCTATTGGAAAACCAGTTGATGACGCAGTCTATACCTGTCCACTAATACTCGCCATTGGCTGACCTTAAAAACTGCCGTGAATAAATAAGTCAGAAGACTATTTTAGTTTAGGCATGAGTACTTTCCTTACTGTGCAGCTGACTAAAACTTTTCATCTGGGTACAAAACGAAACAATATTTATTTATGAAAAGTAACCCACTTTTATAACCTGGGGCTAGATCATGATACTATCTATTATAAAGATAAAATTCTTAGAAGTCTGATCGAAACCCGAGATAAAGACAATGCAATCCTGATAAACCCAGAGGCTCCAATCATCGGTTGAGCTATCAAATCAACATGTAGTGGATTTGTTTTCTTTTATTTATATTAAGACGGATTTATCTATTTACTATCATAATTATGTACAGACATTGTGATCAATGGACCGATGACCTGGTGAAGGTTGCGAGGATCCGCTAGTTGCGAGAAGCACGGGACCGGTCAAAGTGGCGACGCTTGGGCTCCCCCATTTGGCCCATTGGGCCTATGTCCAGCAGTAGACGTCTTTTGGCTGATATGATGATGATGATGATGATTGTGATCAATTGGAAAACCCGTTGAACACGCTGTCCCTATACCTGTCCACTAATACTGGTCGGTGGCAACCTAGTCTTTTGCTGACCTTAAAGACTGCCATTAAAAACTTTATATTATTACTAGAATAATTAAAAAGCCTATATTCAAAATACAGACTAAACCTTTATTATGATACTCACGTAGAAAATGAAAAAGTTCGCTACATTTTTGCACCTTTTTCTTATTTCACTTTGAATGACCTTACTACTTTAGAGGGCAAAGTAAGTAATGCAATAAGCCCTAGAAAGCTTTGTTTTGCACTGTAATTACATTAACTTATTTGAGTCCCATTTTCGTGAATTAAAAGTTAGTAAAACAACTGGAATGAACCGGGCTATCTTGTTGACTCGGACTTTCTCGTGTTGAAGCGTTTTCATTCAACGTTTTTTAGCTTTATCAAAATTACTTTATGAAATTGTTGAGGCTGCTGCTCTGTTAGGAGTTTAAGGAAGAAATGATTTCAGTAATGGGTTTTTTAGTGACTAAAATGTACGATTAAATTGACTTTAAAGAAATATTATGTCATGTAACATAATTTGGTTTGGTTTAATTAAAAATTGCGTATTAGTTTTCGAATATACGAGTTTGAATAAGTATTTTTAATAAACAGAAACTTAGAGGTTTCGATTTATCACAAAATTAATACAAAACCTTTTTTGGAAGTCGGAGAGTAATTTATTTTAGCTAAAAGTATTTTGCTTGCTGTGCCGTTGACTTAAACCTTTCATATAGTGTTGAAAAGGAAAGGATGTTTATTTCAAAAAGTAACTTACTTTTATAACTTCGGGCTAGGCCAAGATACAGATAGTATCATGGCCTAGCCTGAGGTTATAAATGCGTGTATAAAGATAAAATTCTCAGAAGGCTGATCGAAACCCGAGATAAAAACTATGCAATCCTGATAAACCTAGAGGCTCCAATCAAACTCCTGGTACTATGAAAAAAGTTGCGACCAAAACTCGAAGATATTCCAATTTCAAATGTTTGAGGCACTAGACATTAATCCTCTGCGTACAATACGTAGCAAAACGTCTATGTACAGACGATTTTCCGGTACATAGAAACTTTGCATAAACATAAGCAACACAAAACGTCATCCAGCTTTTAATATCGCTACTACAGAAACAAAAGCAATGTTTATTTAATCGTATCGTCCGTAAGAGCCCTTTGTTTGGAGAGGAAACACTACCTTCAAACGGTGAAATCTAATTTTAGTGAATGGAGCAATCGAAATGGGCGGCCACTCGAGAACATTGGAGTTGCGGCATTGTTATGATTTCATACGCGTTTGCTGTTTGAACACCCATTACTGGATCACTTCACGCCATTATTTCTCTTCCTATCACGTATTCGTCATTAAAGGATTATATTCGTGTTGGTTTGGTACTTTAAATGGAATCATTATTTACTGTTTAAACCTGTTAATGAATGTTGGGTTGCATCGGCGGATTATATTACATGCAAATTGGTCGGTCATCGTAACTTTGTTGATGTTTTTAATAAGATCAGCCCATCTGGTCGGAGAGCGACCCCGAGATCTCTTGCCCTCCATTCTGCCTTGGATTACAATTGTACCATAGATACAAATTAATTTCTTAGTAACGCATATGCTAAAAAATTAATTATGCCAAACAAGCCTTTAAACTCGCATATTAAATCATGTCTAAGTAACCTTCTTCAAGCGAACTCATCCTCGACAATCATATTTAT
Organism: Anorthoa munda; assembly: GCA_945859665.1. Lineage (NCBI taxonomy): Eukaryota > Metazoa > Arthropoda > Insecta > Lepidoptera > Noctuidae > Anorthoa > Anorthoa munda. The sequence continues at coordinate 3,457,741 of OX243913.1, forward strand.
AGAAAACTAATAAGTATCATACACATAAGTATCTTCTTGATCTTCCATCATTACGTAAACTCAGAATGTAATAAAAACAATATCTGTTTGTCTTTCGACCTCATTAAAGTTGCCGTCTGAAGGATACAATAGTCGTCGTTTTCGGTCTACTGGAGCCAATCAATAGCATCCATTGAAGATAAAGTATCTATTAAAAGCCAATGGCTAGAGTTACCTTACCTCCTATATCGGTTGGGGACACTGAACTGTCCTCTTCGACAATGCTGTAGAGTGTAGGGGAAGAATTTATGGCAAGAGCGCTGGGTCATTTATTTTTCGTTAAAAGGTAATCGTCCCGGCGTCACACCCAAATAAATTTCTCCAAATAAGTAGTTAAAGAATAGTTATTTCATAAATACACTATAATTGGGTGACTGCATTTCTTGACAAAGTTTGTAAAATCCGAGTGATGCACCTACGTATGTAGTATCTATTATAATTTCTATATGTAAAATATTTGATCTGGCTCAATAGGTTGAATGGTAAAAACATGATAAAATCGCAAATAAGACATCTCATGCGGATATTTTGTAAGTGAACCAAATGTTACGTTACTGTCAATTTCCGTAAAACATAGTCTTTACCACTGTGTCTTCTATAATACGGTCCATATATAGAAACTCGAGTTTTTCCTCTGGGAGTAGGTATACCTCCTATAAAACTATAGGATTAGTTACAGCTCGCGGCTTCGTTTGTGTGTTTGAATCGAATTTGGCGAAACTACAGCGTATAAATAAAACTTTTTTATTGCCTGTACCAGTCAGCGGCGAACGAAATATAGATATTAACTGGCAACCTAAAACTTTTTATGAGAATAGATTGGTATGAACACAGTCCAAGAGGAATGTATCGTTTCATTCGTTTTGAACGCTTTTAAAGCACCGTCGGCCTCATCATCGTTTGCCATCAGAGGAGATAGTGGTCAAACGCTTGTTTATTAAGAATATTAAAAAATAATAACTTTTTCACAAAAAATAAACTTTCCAAAGCAAAACACTAAAAAGAGCAAAAAGCTGTTCGTCGATAAGGAGTTCGGTTATCTGTTCCATATATTGACAACTGCTGAACCGATTTTGATGAAACTTGTACTATTCCCGAAGTTGAGGCATATCCTTTAATAAACACACTACCCTCCTTCGGCAGTCGGGTAAAAAAGAATGATCACGATCCCATTACTAGTGTCGGCAAAATGCGTGTATAAAAATACACACATACATACACTTATGAAATTTGACACAGGTGTTTAAGAACCCCACATACAGTAACATATGTGAATATTGTGCAATTTCAACAATATTACATACCTACATACGTGTCGATTTGATAATCTCATTGTTTTAGAAGTCGCTAAAAAGGACTCTTATTTCCGTATTCAATTAGAAGTTTTCAATTTTTTTTGATAAAAGAATATAAGATAAAATATACCAGGTGTTTTTTTTTATATCCCATAACTCTAGGGTATGAATGAGACCATATCAAAGAATCATCTGGCATATGAATCAGCTTTCAATTATATATACATAATTATATTTATATTTTACATATAAAATGTTGGGAATAATCACGGCATCCGAAAGGACGCAACCAATCATCATCATCATCATCATTTCAGCCGAAAGACGTCCACTGCTGGACATAGGCCTCCTCCAGGCGTCACCACATTGACCGATCCCGTGCGTCTCGGACGCAACGCAATTTTGATTTAAATATCTTCGAAACTATGCATTTTTGCACCAAATATTATATACCATTTTGTATTATTTTTACTAATAGTTGTTGTTTTTACTTAATGTTGGTAGGCAGAAACTACAGAACGCCACCTTCTACGATCATTACAAAAGCTTCTTGTGCATTATTTACATTCATACATCTAGTCGTACACGCACGTCAGTTATGAGTACTGCGCACTTGGCCTTTAAAATGTACTGTTATTAGTACTTGGGTAAGCCAAACAGTCTAGATTTAGACCTACAAAACAAGAGATTAACCTAAAACATACGTCGGACATCGTCACACCTCACGTCGTATCCAAATAACGCCACCGGTTACCAAAAACGCCACTATAGAATAGCAGAAGCTCAATTTAAATATTACAACTAGATAAAGACGTTTAAGGCTTGTAGGCGTAAATGTTACAATAGCCAAACAAACTTGTTCAAATATTTTTGTGTTCCACAAAAACAGTTGCTACTTCTATTCATGAAGTCTTCAACCCAAAAGAATACCTAGCCTTTCAAGTTTACACACAAATAGCTAAGATTAGGTAGCGTTCGCACCCGCAAACCGGATGGTTCCGTCGTAACGGGTCCCGAGAAATAGTTTTAGCATTCGGCAATTTCGGCATTCGGTATTTCGGCTTATGTTTTGAATTGAATGCGACCTCCTTGCCCTTGATTCGTACCCGACCGTTTTTCCCTTCGAGAGTGGTCACCCCTAATGTTAGTGACCAAACCTTCTTGTTCTGACTAATTGTATTAAGTCTGTGGTTGTTGGGTTTCGGCTTTTAGCGTGTCGTCGTCGAGTAGAGTCGTAAAATGGAAGAATTGCTTTCCTTTTATTTATTGGGTGTAGTTTCATTAGTATGGGGAGCGAGGCTATTATCATGTTCTGTGCGCCATTTGCAACAGCTACTGAAACCGGAAAAAAGCAAATTTGTATAATTTGCTTTTTTAGTGGTTTTACTTCAGATTCGAATTTAGAATTTCATGCTTGTCAGCAACGTTTCCTACCATGGGGATGTTGAGTGTTTTTTTATCAATTTTATAATTACTTTACAATGTGCAACGAGCATGAATGAATTGAAAAATTCTACGTATTTTCTAAATTTATTTATATTTTTTGCTGCAAAATTTTTAATAACTTGAAAGTTGAAGCCAACTTTCCAAGTCAAACGTTCATTCATATGTCATATGCAATGTGCAAGTTAAATTGGGTTATGAAGTACTTCAGTAAAAGTATTAAAAGGGCGTTTGCTTTTAAATCTTTAATTTAAATTAAGTTCTACGTAAATAGAATGAAAAAAATATCGCGGGTAGAGCCAGCCCGCACTAGCATCGTTTAATTGACCAAAAATGGTTTGATTGCTATCATACGCTTTTTAATTGCCAAATGCGTGCACTTCAATATAGTTCCATATTTATTTCCTGAACGATCAAACTATCGGTCAACAAAAAGTCGCTATTGCGCGCTGGCTCTAATACCTGAGTACAATATTTATGATTTGTCAGTTGGTTATTAACAACCAATTTATAAATAATTGTAAATTGTTGGCGTGATACAAATTAAGTAAACGCTAGTCAACTGATACGTTAACTATTGAAAATTCATTCAACCAATCACAGTTAACGCACGTTTAAATTTTTTTCTCTTTAATTTGCATTACAGAATCTGGCCCTTAGTGTCGATGATTTTTCCTAAAGGCAAGAAGTAATTTATTGCAATTTCATGTACATACTCCTAAAGAAATCTAACTGAGACAGAGTTACACTATCTCAATACATCAAGACCCTTGAAGTAGGCACCAATACTAAACATGCACCGTCGTTTGCATGATACTAGTCTTTAATGCCAATAAAAACTGGCGCAATTAGACAATCAAAGTCAAAGTCAACTAGGCCAATAAACGGCACTTTTGAACGTCAAACATTGTTAAATCTAAATTAAAAATGTACAAGTAATAATAATTTACTCTACCGTGCATTCGGAAAGTAGCTTGTTATGGAGAAGAACGCACAAGAAACTCCATACGTAATATTTAAAAAAAATATAGGTGTTTTACAATGTTTACTTATGTACATACATTAATAAATTCATATATGTGAGGACGATGCACCCAAAAATAGCACTACACACTACACTACGTACAGGTATAAAGTAATAAAAGCACTAACAGGTAAATTCATTAATTTGATAAATAGGAACATGGTTCTCACATACTTACAAATATTGCAAACATAGGTAAAATACCTAATTCAACAATAACGGAACAGTGTGTGAGTCAAATTCTGAAAAAATATAAAAAGTAACATAAACAATACAATAACTATGAATAGGAATATAAATTACCAAATTTGATTTTGTCCACACCAAAGACTGCCCTATGGAGCGGGACCAACATGTTGCCAAGCATTCTTATCTTGAATATAATCATCTAATTTGTAATATGCTTGTTTACAAAGTGTGCTTTTAACTAAAGTTTTAAATTTACTTTCATTTAGTTTTAATATATCACAAGGTATTTTGTTATAGAATTTAACACAGTACCAGTACAGTGTGTAGTAGTATGAGTGTACTTTTGCTAGTCTATAAGATGGTTGATCTAACTTATCTTTATTTCTCGTATTACAATTGTGTCTATCACTGACCTTACTTAAGAGATGTATATTTTTCCTTACATACATAATATTTTCATAAATCATTTGGCAAGAAAGTGTCATAATATTAATATTTTTAAATAGCTCCCTAAGAGATTCTCGGTGACTTAAATTTTGTATGGCTCTAATAGCTCTCTTTTGCAATATAAACATGTATTCAATGTCAGCCGCTCGGCCCCACAGTAAAATACCGTATGACATAATGCTGTGAAAGTAACTAAAATAGACCAAACGCGCCGTCTCCACATCCGTCAACTGTCTTATCTTTCTAACAGCTTATGCGGCCGAGCTCAGCCGACCCGCAAGAGATGTTATGTGAGAACTCCATTGCAATTTGTCGTCTAGAGTGATTCCTAGGAAAACTGTTTGATTTACAAAGTCCAGCTTTTCGCCAACAATACACAGATACACAAACAAACAAAAATTTAAATGAAATTAATTATCTCCCATTCCCACATTTTAAACTGTATTTAGTTAGCCTCTATCAATGGCGCTCATAACAGACAGGCTAAATGTAAGATTCACTTCACATTTTAGTGCACTCACACTAACACTACTAACTGGTGATTAGGCTCTTAACAGACCAAATTAAATATTCTCTACACATTGTAGTGAACTAGCACTAACACTATACAACAATCCGTGCATTTGTTAATTAGGTACTTAGAAATTACCTCGCTTGCTACTCAGCCTTAACGTGTAGTTTAACTTCAAGTAGAAAGTTTTCTTTGCCTTGTAAATTGGTAAGGGTTGGTTTATACTGGTAGTTGTTTTTGCTTCGAAGTAGGAGTTTTCAAAAAGGTACTTTGACGTTATTTTTTTTGGTTTGAGTCATTTGAAAGTGATCTTGTTTACATGATGGTGTTAAAATAGTTGCACACTTAAATGTTCATTTTTTAATGACGTTGCTTGTAGTCAATTTATATTCATATTAACACCAGCTTCTGCCAGCGGCTTCGCCTGCGTGAAAGTTAGAAATTATCCCAAAGGAACATACTTTTGGAATAAAACGGTATTCTATGTTCGTTTACATGTTCTATACCAAAGTTCATGAAATTCAGGCATCAAAATCTATCAAGTTAATCCATTAAAAATATGCGGTTTCGGCGTGAAAAACTGAAAACATGGCAAACAGACAAACAGACATGCATTCGCATTTATACTATTAGTAAGATTATTTATAAAAAATAAATTACTCTGATAAAATTCCAAATATTTTTTTTTTCGTATCTGTTAAGATACCACTTTCCAAAATGATCGAAAACATCCCCGTGATTCCATTTTTTGCGTATTTGAACCATCTGTAGTTAACTTAATGGCCCAATTACCTGTCGCTTGGACACGTTAACCGTTCGCTAACTTGGTCATAACTTCACTCTGGACATTTACCGTTAGTCGGAATTACTTTGTTAACAACAAGCGAGGTAACCGCCACTTTAGCTACCTTAACTTTTAGCCTTATTTCGATTTTGTCTTGCTATACCTATTAAGTGCACATACGCTTGTTTACCGACTTCAAAAAAAGGAGGAGGTTCTCAATTCGTCGGAATCTTTTCTTTTTTTATTTATGTTCCCCGATTACTGTAAGACGCCTCGACCGATTTGAAAAATTCTTCTTTTGTTTGAAAGGGTATACTTCCCAGTTGGTCCCATAGTCATCAGGTCAGGATCTGATGATGGGATCTTGGAGAAATCGAGGGAACTCTTCAAATATTGTAGGCATACATATAGCGATTTTGGTATTTTTATCAACAATGCAATCATCTGCACTCAGAAAGTAACATTTGGTGAAGTGGAACAGGTGAAGAAGACCACAGATGGCCAATAGAATTCCTTAATGTTAAGTATGTCATGGGTTATAAGATATCTCGAATAGTTTAACGACTATGATGAAGCAAATACTTATAAATACAAAGTGCTGATAAAAATGGTACCATCGAACTGACCTGATGATGAAGCCGGCAAGTAGGCACTGGTACTCCGAAATAAAACAATGTATCCTAGTCGTGTATGGGCTTATGGGAATCGTCATGAGATGTACTTTGGCTATATATGAATTTTATGGCAATTGGAAGTACCTATCAAAACTAAAAAGAAATAAATAAAAAACCTTTTTAACAAAAAAACAAACCGACTTCCAAAAAAACACTGCACAACGAAAAATAACTTTCTTTTCCGAAGTCGGTGTCGAAACACAAAAAGCAATAGGAAAGTTATTTTTCGTTTTGCAGTGTTTTTTTGGAAGTCGGTTTGTTTTTTTGTTAAAATGTTTTTTTTTTAATAAGTTTTGTGCAATAAAACGCTGTTAATGTTTTAGGACGATGTAATAGCTGTGTAAGCGTAAACATAGGTACACGGGGTGATTATGAGCTCTTCGAGTAATGTTATTTTGAGTGTGTGTAAGTGACAGATGTATACAAGTCATATACATCTGTCCCTTACTCACACTCAAAATAATCTTACTCTAAGAGCTTATGGTCACCCCCCTGGTTTTTTCTCAGTAAATGTTTTCTTATGAACCGGGTCAATGATAGTGGATAAGGCTGAAGAATAAACATGCAACTCTTCCTAAAATTGTGTTGGTTCTGGGTAAGAGATACCAGTTTATTATAAGTCAGGTCCTCCAACTCGACTCCACCTCGGATCATCAATTTGACAGTTATAGCTTGTTATTTATTGACATTTTAGATTTTCGTGCCGATTAATCGCTCATAACTTCACTCTCTAGCCGCCACTTTAGCTGCCTAACTTTTAGCCTTATTTCGAACTTGCTTTACATAAGTGCACATACGCTTGTTTGCACATAACTTTTGTGCAGGAAAACGGTGTTAATGTTTTAGGGAGATGGAAAAGCATTGTAAATGTAAACATACAGGCTTTTGTCTTAGTAGAAAGTTTTTGGGGAAATGAGAGATAGCTGGGAAATGAAATGCGTGTCTACCCACATAATTATGTCTATTCTGTATAAAAGTTACCTCTATATCCTCCAGGTCATGTCCTCCAATTCGACTCTTACCTCTATTTGACTCTGCATCACCTAAAAGTTATTTTTACAAGCTTCTATTTAACTTGCGTTGTTAGTTAATTGGTTAGTTAATATGTAAAATAAATTTTACAACTGAATTTTAAAACAGTTATCTCCAACCGATTGAGCTGTTATGGTGTATAAACGTTTGGTTTGAATTACAATGCGCGATAAGCTTAAAAGCTTTTTTATTTTTTAGGGTTCCGTGCCTCAAAAGGTAAAAAAAGAACCCTTAAAAGATCAATTTCTTGTCCGTCTGTCACCATCGATTTACTCAGGAACGGATGGACCTACCAAGTTGAAATTTATACCAGATACTGAGGTCTATAGTTTCTATTAGGTGTATAAAAAACAAGGTTCCGAGTCAACCTGGTAAAAAGATATAAGCAAATTTAGATTTTCACGGAAACTTTTAAGTAGGTACCAAAATTTACCTTAATTTTCAACTCTTTTTATTTTTCCGAATTTTCTCTTTACTTATGTTGTAAGACCTTGCTTTTGACAAAAATTGACAATTCTAGGTAAACTGGAAGTACCCTCTAGGTTTTGGGTCGAAAACCTATATGGTACTTCCCGTTGACCTAGAATCACGAAAATTGACAAAGGGTAGGTTAGGTAAGGGTTTTCAATCAGCCACAATGTGACTGCGGTACCACCCCACAGACGATGCCCCATCTCCTGTCCTGCTCCTTATGTAAAAACACCTGCACCATGCAAGACCTTTGCGAGGCCAGCGCTAGAGCTATCGACGTGGCTGAATACTGGTCGAAGAAAATTTAATAGAGGAATCATCGACACGAAGAAGAAGAAGCACAAATAAAGAAAAATTTCCATAAAATATAAAAACCGTTGTAAATTAAGGAAAATTTTGGTACTTACAAGTTTTCGCGAAAATCTAAATTTGCCCATATCTTTAAAACTTAGCCACCAATCAAAATGATACCAATTTTATTATGGCGGTATAATGGGTAGGTATGGAACCCTCGGCACCGAGTTCGACTCACACTTGACCGGGTTTTTTTTATTAATTGGAACCAAAATCGCTACTCACACAATAAGTAAACGTGTACGTAAAGTAAAAATCTGATATTCTAGCTAACGACTATCAATCTAAATAATATGTCGGCGAGCTACCTTGTATATGCCAGAAAACATAAATGAATGTCGCGTGGACTCCCTCTAAAAATGCGACTCATGAATAATTTCAAACCTAATATCCTTTTTAATAACAAACTCGTTATTTTTATGCTAATTTAAGACAGAGAGTCCTGTGTAATTCGTAGGAGTCGAATATAAAAGTCAAGGTTCATATGATATGTAAATATGTAGATAGTGTTTTCTAGTTTACATGAACTCGTAAATATAGACGACGTCAATTTAGAAGTTTCTAGCAGAAAATATGCCAACTCTCCGTCCAGCTTGTAATTTTATATTTGACATCTCAAAAACTAATCGTTTAGTAATGATCTAATGCGGTATAGTCCCCAGCATGTAACTTGGCAAGGTTTTGGCGTAGTGGGAGTAAGTTCGCGCACAGTGCGTGAACTGACCAACCACCTTAAAGAGCCAACGGAACGTGGACGCGACGCGTTTGGTCAGTTGATCCTTGTGTCAACTGACCAACCAATCGCGCGCTCAGTGCTATGCGTTCCCCGCGCCCCGCTTGGTAACCAAAGAGACCTAAAACAACTTGTGCGCATCTAAACATTCTTGCCAACTTACGTGCCGACAACTATACCGATTCGATTTCTTGTAACAATTGACTTTATTTACGAATAAATTTTAATCGATTTAACACATTCGTATTTTATTTTAGCTCAAATTTTTGCATTGTTTTATAAACATCATACAACCCAGGCGTTTAAATGGCTATTTTTTTGGGTATTAAAATGAACTGTTACATTTTGTATAACTTTTAGCTATCTAAATGTTTTAACATTACTTACCTAGCTTTTTGATAATAAGATTATTATGTTTTATTAACATTAAAATGGAAATATTTAATCTTTACTGTTTTATTTACTGATACATAATTCGATTCATTCGTGATTTTTTTCATCGGAATATCGAGGCTAAAGAGCACTTCACTTCACTATTGTAAGCGTCCATGGAGTATTGCATTTTATTATCTATGGTTTTCTGTTAATAATAATTATGGAACTTCATAGGCGGTATGTCAAACGTTAGGGTGGACGCAATTTTGTGGAAAATACCGCAAGAGTTTATTTTTCACCTATTCTGTGTCAACTATGTTGTGGTTAAATAAAATATCACTGTTATTTCTAATTCGTATTTAGAAAACAGGCATTCTTTTTGCTGGTAACAACAATACAAGAAAAATATTATGAAAATATTCCTCAACATTTAAATTGTCCAAGAGATAAATAAACGACTTCTTCAAGCTCCCCCTAAACCCCTCCATTCAAGGAAAACCAAATATAGTTGCACAGAAACAGATTACGAAATAAACAACAAAACAAAATAAACGCATAAATGTTTATCATCAAAACATAGTACCGAGTTAAGATCAAGGCGCAAATAACTTTCATGTCAGATTTCATTTCGTATGCAAACAAAATTAACAGTTCAAAAGGCTCTCATTTACCAGTGGGTCACCGCGAACCCTCGCCTCATTTTTTATGTAGATTGCGCCGAAGAAAAGTTTCACAATATCAGTCTGTGGCCCTGCACCTCTTGGGACCTTTGCTGTATTAAATTCGGCTGTATTCTTCTGTCTTCCATTCGAATACTTTACAAGATGCTTGAGCGGCGTGAAATCCTTTGGAGAGGACGTTAAGCAGTGTTTGCACTGTTTGCACTGGATGTGGACGTCACGAATGGGAATGTCTATCACAAACTATCGTAAATGTTAAAATTTTAAAGGCTTGGATGCAAATTAGCACATGATTTAGGTAGTTATCTCTGGTCAGCTTGAAAAGCCATTACAAAACCGAACGTTGATAAAGAACAGCATTATAAATCATTGACTAACGTTCGTTATGGTAACATCCAAACAATGCTTTTGTGGCTATGATTTTTCCCAAAAAGAAGGAGGTTCTATGTTGGTTCGACTTTACGTTGCTTTTTTAGGGTTCCGTACCCAAAGGGTAAAAACGGGGAACTAAGACTTCGCGGTCCGTCTGTCTGTCTATCCGTCTGTCACCAGGCTGTATCTCATGAACCGTGATAGCTAGGCAGTTTAATTTTCACAGATGATGTATTTCTGTTGTCGCTATACCAACAAATACTAAAAACAGAATAAAATAAATATTTAAGGGGGGCTCCCATACAACAAACGTGTTTTTTTTGCCGTTTTTTGTGATAATGGTACGGAACCCTTCGTGCGCGAGTCCGACTCGCACTTGGCCGGTTTTTTTTTGTGTATTTTGACCGATTTCTCCGTCAGTGGTGGACTTATTTTGTAAATTCTATTTTGTTTCAATGAGTATGTTTCCAAATTTGTCTCATTTAAAGGACATGGACAAAAAGTGCATTCTATGTACAAATACATAATAAATAATATTGTACAAAAAAAAATGAAAAACTAATTATGACACAGTTTTTTACCTCTCTGAACTTGACGTTTTTATTACAAAAGTAAAAAGTAGTGCAAGACGAATTATAGTACCATGTGTCACCTTCCGCCATAATAGACCATAGAGAAAGATAAAAAATATATTATTGGACGTTCCTCACCACGCACGTAAGTTATTAGACGTGAATTATACGAGAAGTTCTCTTATAAGTAACATTTTATTCACATGAAACTGTCTCTATTGGTATTGCTCGCATTTAATAACATTATTTTTTCATATTTTGATGCGTTAGTTAAATAGTTTTTTTTTTTATTTCACCCAAAATAAAATACTTAAAACGGAACGCGACGTGTTTGACAGACGATTTGTTTGTCAGACTTGACATTGACATTTTCGTCTATTTCTTCTAAAACAGAACTTCAAATCAAAAGCAACGTTGGTTCACTTCATAACTTACAGTAACAGTTTGTTTTTGCGATATTTTCTTTGACTCCTACATAATTCAACGGAAAGATATCTTCTACCACTCGAATATCTTGTTAACATCATTGGACTCTGATTTGCATTGCGTTTCGGATTTGTTTTGTGAATCAATATGAGGTGCATCAACTTTGGAATAGCCGTGCAAAGGTTGCAAAAGCATATCATATCCTCGCTTTCTGAACACTATCAAGCAAGACTTTGCGTTGGATAACCGTCGCTCAAACCCAGGTATGCAGTTAAAGAAGAATAACTTAACCTAATCTGATTTACTTTTATTTATGATACGCGATTATAATGTGCATCTTATTTTCAGCTGCCTCTGGATACATTTATATGTCATCCATGATTATTATTATTAAATACCGAAGCTGGTGAACATGAGAGACTACTAGGACATAACCAGGTTTGCGTTGATTCTGGAAATCAGTGAGAAAAATAAGACACCATAATGTTAGTATGAAGTGTCCATTGCTGGCTGTTCTAATAACACAAATTACTAATTATGTGGTAAGCATTTTGTTTTTTATTATTATAAATAGGTACCTAGTTGTATTCTTATTGAGACTAACTATCATGCATGATTGTAACTGTTTTGTGCATTTTCTATCTTTAATATATACTTAAAGCCTAAAAGAGACATTTTGTAACATCTTAGAACTTACTGCTCATGATAAAATAATATAATACTTGAAAACATACAGGTGTAAACAAAAGATACCCTTGTTGCTAAAAAATATATAAACATAAGCTTTTATCTATGTTTATAAGCACTGCAGTAAGAACTGTTGTTTGTTTTCAGCCCACAAGAAACAACTATGTATGCTATTTGTGTTGGATGCGAGCAAATAGACATGCAGCGCATGACTCATCATGAGACAGGCAGAGATTGGTTGGACAACAATGCAGCCTAATGTTCATGTGGATAACCCACCTGTGCCACCACCGGCAACATTACCACCTATTCAAAGGCCACATGTGCTAGCACTGGCACCATTACTGCCTGTTCAAAGCCCACCTGTCCCGCCACCAGCACCATTGACGCCTGTTCAAAGTCCACCTCGAAGGGAACGTAACACTATATCACTACCTAATTATAAGCGAGCTTCGATCTCATCTTGTCATTGTATATTGCAACAATGCAGAAACCGAATCATACATTTGGTCCTGAAATTCCTTAAAAGACTTCTATTACAAGACCTACTACAACTTATTATACAATTAATTATACACATCCAGGTGTGTGAAATAAAAATATTGTTTTATCCAATAAATAATGATTTTTACTCATTTGTTTTATTCTTTCCTTTGATAATTGGTAACTTAAAAAATATACATATTGCACCTTTAGAAATATACTTAAAAGAAATAAAATAGTTAAGCTATTCTTTGTTATTAATGCCACATTTTTTGAGGCCCTTCCAGACTCGGTTCAATAACATGCGATTAGCATGTTAATGAACTGAGTCTGGTAGGGCCTATACAGCTTAGGAGTCCATTACTTTGTTTAAATTACTAGTAATGAGATTGCCCTGTGCGATAAGACCGCCCAAAAGACAATCATAAAAGCAAGTGTACAATACACTTGCTTTTATGATTTTTTTGTGCTGTAAATAATTTTTTGTAGTGTACAATAAAGAATGTAATAAATAAATAATGCTAAAACCATATCAGAGAACTGTATTCTCAACACTGTTTGCTAATTTAAAGCGCCTGGCGTTTTTTAAATAGCAAGATCATTATCTGTACACTTATTGCAACGATCTGAATAATAGGTTTAATGAAACTGTTTGCGTTTAGTCTGTCGTTGTGTCAAGTTCTTGGGGTTTTTTATTTATAGTAATTGAATAAGCTCATATTCACGAATATAAAACAGCAAGAACCATTGTTGTAAATTAAATTCGATAACAGTGCCGACGCCCATACAAAATCTGTCCATGTCCTTTGGTGATGATCTGATCAAGAACTTCAGAAATATACAACAGAAATCTTCGATAAATGACAGCAAATCTCTCGGGCTATGTCTGTTTATTGTTTATACCATTTCATAACAAAACATCACGCCAGTATGCTCTAAAGGGGTACCGTATGTATACAATTCACCTTCGTACACTCTCTTTTCACAGGTTATTTTCAAGTTTCATGATATTTGGGCAATCTATTCTGGCATTATAGATACCTTACAGTACATGCCTATTAGGTACTACAACAAAAAGTTAAGTTTTTATTCATAAAACAACTTTTATTGATGGTCCTATAAATAAAAATAAAGAGTTGTAAAAAGTAGCTGTCAACGTGTTTGCCGAACGCAGTTTTCCACGTTGTTAAGTATCACGCAACGTCACGTCCAAAAGTGCGTACACGGCTTTACGACGCTACTCCGAACATTTCAAACTGTTTGTTTTTTATAAAGTCCTATTTACATAATGGGTAGGAGTGGGTTACCAATTTACGCTCGTATTGAAGAGAAGAGCTATAAGAGCCGGGATAATTTGTTTCACTAAATGTATTTGTAACGGGATACGCTTACCCCACTATATTAGATTTGGAGCTATCTCATGCAAATGTACATGGTTTGTATGTATTAATTTGTGCCTGTGTGTTAATTTAGATACGGCCGTACATACATTTGTATCTCTAAACTGTATAATAAGGTGTAGATTTACTGCATTAGTCTTCTTCTTCACCTTGTCCCATTATTTGGGGTCGGGTTTCCTCACATTCCTGCGCCAAGTTGTTCTGTCTTGGGTTGTCTGTTTGGGCAGTTGGGCTTGCTTGAGGTCTCTTTCTGTAGTGGATCACCAGATCAATGGCGGGCGGCCTCAACCTCTTTTTTGTTCCGGTAGGCGTAGAGCGATTTTACCACGTGGTCCTCACTACGTCTCTTGACGCTCCCATACCAGCGAAGACAGTTTTTGGTCATTTTATCGATAGCAGGTGCCACTTTGAAACTGCCTCGTATGTGGTCATTTCGCACTCTGTCAAACCGAGTCACACCACCCAACCATCTAAGCTTCTTCATTTATTTGGTATGGACCTTTTGTTCATGCGTCTTCTTTTTTGTCCAGCATTTGGACCCATACAATAATGCTGGACGGTCTGCCGTTTTGCTGCACTAGTGATGCAGTAAACTTTTTTCTACGTAAACTAACGTCGTTACTTATTCATGAAGAACAAAACTTAATTCAAAAGAGTAACTTATTTTTTGAGCAATAAAAAATGAGTTTGCCGTATCGGAACACAAACCCGGCCAAAATGGAATACGTCCAAAAAGTCTTGAAGTCACAACTTACAAGAACTTTACTAGTACTAACGTAGTAGAATATTCGCCATATATCATTTTATATGCTGTGTAATGAGCATAATTTAAATTACATACCATAATACAGCTAATTTTAAGCAAAGTCTCAGTTTCAAGTAAAATATACGGTTGGCCATTAGCCCTGAGCGGACAGTATGCATCGCATCGTACCAGGATTTTGCATTTCCATCTTATTGTTGCTCTGGCCTCGTTTGGATGCAAATATTTTATAGTTCAAGCCCGAGCGAGCCGTCCCGCATTTTAGTTTCTTTCGCTTCCTGTAATTTGCTTTCGCGATGTTTTTTTTCTCCTTTTCATCTCGCTTATTCCAATTTAAAATGGAACGTGCATAAAAACCTCAGATATTATTCGACGCATTTTGCGAATACTGGACTGTGGCATTTATAGTGGTTGTAGCAAAACTCATATTCGTACAACGAGCTTGCCGGCGATGCTATTCTTGCGAAGCATGCCAGCGAATAACCACGCAACTGTCATTTTAATTATTCATTTGTAATTCTCAGTTAGGAAATATAGTAGCGTTAAAATGCTCATGCTTAAAAATGGATGCGGTCTGTTACTGGGATATGCATTATGTACAGTGAGGTAGAAAACGCAATATTCAGTGACCTATTTAATTTTTTTGTTTGCCATTATTTTTGCGCATATTGCTACCGTTCCAGTCATCCTCCGCCACAAAGCTGACATTATGTTTGCGTTCAGGTATAATTGCAGACAATTTACGCGTTTTGCAGAATTTTGGTCTGAAAAAGTCGTTTGATAGTCAAAGCTCCACAAGCTCAACAAACGTTTAATATTAGTGTGCTAATCTAGGAATGAAAAATAGAACAGCTTATCATCCGGCACAAGTGAGAGTCTGGTGCAAGTGGGTCAGTAGGTGACTGTGTGGCGATAGATTAACAAACTGCCTCCTCTCGTGGCCCACTGAGGTCTTTAAGCTTAACATTTGCTGACAAACTAGTTGTGAATTCGCTTGGAGTTCTGCTTATCTTAAAACAATCTTGCGGAGAAAAAAGTAGAGCATGATAATGTCGAAATTAAAAAAAGTATGAAACTTGAAGGGTGGAGTTCGTTTAAAATATAATTTAATCATTGTAATTTTGCACCCTTTCTTCTGAGATAGGAATTTAATAACCAAGTGTGATTTTTCAACTGATAGAAAGAAACGTTAGCTTTATCTCTTCGTGACTTTTACTGTCATAATGTGTAATTAGTCAAAAATACTATAAAAACAAAAAGTATTAAATACAAACAAAAATATTCATAACGTTCTAGTGGCACGTTAACCTCATTTAACACCATAATAATATTGTTTTAAAAAGTGCCAGCAATTACTGTAACTACACTCTTGAAGTACGCACTCATTCCGACACGGAAAACAAGGGTGAGCTGTAAATAAAAACATAACACTTTTGTTATCACATGTACATTATACAATTAGGCTAGTCGTTTGCAAAGGTTCTTTATTACAGTCCTATTACGTTTACAAAAGCCTTTTTGGTAATAAAACATATTTTTCATAAGAAATATCAATGTGATTCTTATATACGGTTTACATAATACCAAATCTGATGAAACTTAAATACGATGTTATTTTCTTTTACTATTTATGTTTTCCTCATTTCTTTATATTATATGAAAACAATCTACTAATGATAATAATGATCTAATTTTGTTGGAACAAGCGGAAGCAATATCAAAATAGGCAACGTAAAAAATAATTTGTTACATTATATTATTTAACCTTATTCTGTGGCCCAAATTCACAATTGTACCTACATTATTATTTAAGTAATATTAAGTCAAGGATTTCTCTTGAAACGCGGGTGTGTTTATAGACAGAAATCTCATCTTCTTCTTTTCGAGTCGATGGGAAACTCTTTATAAATTTTGGGCCCAGTAGGTGACCACGCCAATTGCGTCGTCAGTGGCGAGCATAAGGTCTTCCAAAGTGCAGGTGTATGGGCACTTGGGACACACCAGCATGTGTGCCATATTTTGCAAAGGGGCACCGCACTCACCCTGGGTATCAGACGGGTCTATAAAACCCCACTTTGCCAAATAGTGTTTGCAGCGGCCTACTTGGGTGCGCAAACGATTGAGTGCTTTCCATATAGGCCACTGCAGTTCTCGTCCAGGTGGCAGAAATCTCATTAAAAATATGGTTAAATTGTCCTGTATTCTTCTGTAAAATTCTCTCCCAGAACCTTCCAGGTAAATGGTTTCTTGCTCCGAGGTTCCAGGATGGTCTTTTAAGGAGTAAGAGTGCCTCTTCTATGTGTGTATGGTAATTACCGCGGAGGTTTTAGTGAGGTAAAACTCCAACCCCAGCCTTTTTTCTCAAACGTACAGGCGCCTTTTGAAGGCCTTTTCCCTCGGTAAAAACCAGCCACGTGCGAGTTGGACTCGCGCACGAAGGGTTCCGTATCATTATCACAAAAAACGTTGTCCCGTTTTTACCCTTTGGGTACGGAACCCGAAAAAAAGCCATCCCGAATTAGCCTTTCTGACAAAGTGGCGTCACATCATCAGCGATAACTATTGCTGAAAGTTAAAAATCTTAATAATATTATAAATGCGAAAGTTTGGATGTGTTTATGTTTGTTACTCAATCATGCCAGAACGGCTGAAGGAATCTGCATGAAATTTGGCACAGAGAAAGACTATAGTCAGCGATAGCACATAGATTATAATCCCGGGAATATGTTCCCTCGGGATAATGTCGACAATCACGCGGGTGAAGCCGCTGGCAGAAAAGCTAGTAATATATGAGATTGACAACCTGACGTTTCGTCAGTTTTTTCGTTAAATACCTTAATATTCTACATCAGAACATAGCAAGACTGATAAATAAATCAGATACTCTGACTGTAAAGCTAGTGGAATTATCTGACAAAGGACCATTACGAGTATAGATGTTATTTGTGTAACAGGACATTTCATACAAATGGGTTATGAGGATTTATTGCAGATACCAAATTTTTGTCCAGCCGTTTTTTTTCTAGAAATATTAAGAGAGAAGGGATGTGTTGTGTTGTTTGGGCAGGATTGCAATTTAAAGAAATATCCAACATAGCGAAACAATCAGTTGCAGGGATTTTTAAATGTTGCGCTGTAGAGTTATTAGAGTAGAGTTATCTTATAAAAATTATTATTACTTGTATGTATAGAATTCATAAACCTAATTATGAAGTATTTTATGAAAAATTACATAATATTTTGACTAAAGTTTGTATATCTTCAAATAAAAAAAAACATTGTGTGTGGTAATCTTAATATTGATGTTTTAAAAAGAAACAAGAATGCATTAGAATTTAAGTATTTTCTTATGAAGTACAATCTAAAATTGAGGGTTAAGTAGTAACACTTGTATTGACAACTTTGCGCACAACTCAAAGCTGAAGTTAAAGATCTGGTCCTTTCAGATCATACGTCTCAAATACTTAAAGTACCTTTTACCAAACTTGTAAACTACAGTATTGAAAACCTAAAAAGCAGGCATAAGCAGGATACGATGGCGTTTCTACTAAAGTCAGCACCTCCATTAGTGCATATAATTAACTTGTGTATTACTGATGGCATATTTCCAGACAGGCTAAAAAGTTATAATAAAACCTTTGTATAAAAGAGATGAAGAAACAAATTAAAAAAACTAAAGACCTATTGCAAAAATTCCAATTTTTCTATCTTTATTTAGAAGGTCATCTATCTAGGTCTCTTTACGCATACTTCGAAAATTAAGAATTATTTTGTAATGAACAAAAAGGGTTCCGTAAGAATATTACAGTTAATATGGCAATCTTTGACCTATTAACGAACATAATGTCGTCTGTAGATAACAAAAATCCAGTATGTGCGATTTATGCTGATATGACCAAGGCTTTTAACTATGTGGACCATAAGATACGGTTACTAAAGCTACATAGTTATGGTGTAAGAGGGAACATTCTACAGCTGGTAGAATCGTACTTGAGAGACTGCTATGCGTAGAAGTTTCTAGAATTTGTACAAAGAGTAAGTTAGAGACAATATATGTATCTAAAACAAGGAATATAAAATATGGTGTTCGACAAGGTAGTGTACTTGGACCGCCACTTTTTTAAATATATATCAACGATCTCCCGAAAGTAACAACGAATAAAATGTTACTTTTTGCGGATGACAGTACAGCTGTAATCAAGTGTACAAATAAAAATGATTACTAGCAAGACATAAATACTACTTTACAAAATATAATAAATTGGTTACATAATAACAATTTAGTAATAGACCTAAATAAGACTAACATAATGCATTTTCATCAACGTAGGGAATACCCAAATTTTCATATTGATTACCAAGGCTGTCATGTTGAGGAAGCAAATGTGGCTAAATTCTTAGGTATAATAGTAAAATTACTTGGGAACCTCACATTGAAGTCGTTAGCAAAAAACTTAGTAAATCTGCATATCTTTTAACTACCAAAAAAGTCAATAGTCTGGCTAGAAGAGCCTGACTGTTGACTTTTATGCAACAGCCTACAATGGACTAGTTGCTTCTATTCTGCGGTGTGGTATTATTTTCTGATGGCAGTCTACTAATAAGGAATTTAGAATGCAAAAGAGATTTATAAGATCAATGTTAGGTCTAAAAACAACAGATAGCTGTCTTCTCTATTTTAAATCTAATTTTTTTTTTAACTTTTCCGTCTTTATATATTTTGGAAACAGCTTTTTTTCTAAATATATTTAAAAAACTGTCGGAAGTCAGAAGAAATCCAATACGGGCTCAATATTTAAACCAAGTGTGTCCATGTGAAATTTAAAACCGCGCTAATGCAGAAAAGTTTTTTTAGTATTGGCCCGCACAGTTATAATAAAGTACCTAATGTAATAAAAAATATGAATGTAATAAAAGTTTAAAAGGGCGCTAAACGAAATATTAATGGAGAAATGTTATTACAAAATTGGAGACTGCCTTAATGATGAATAGTTGACTGTTTGACTTATTTTATTATTGTTATTGCTGATACCAAGTATCATCATTGACATACTTATTATTTTGTTTTGCCATCATTATGATTATTTTTACTAGCGTAACCAGACCAACAATTTATACATAACATTTATTTAACTAAATTTGACATTTATAATTGGAAAATTATTAACAGGATGAAAAATGTACAGACTGGGCGACTATTATACTAAGTAACTTTTTATCAGGTTTGAGCTCCTTTTAGGAGCTTGTTGTGAGCTGCGGTATTGATACATAATTTAATTGTATTTGGGGTTCTATTTATCTATTTTAGCACATTTTTTTTTTTAAATAGCAGAAAAACCGACACGACGAGGCGATTTCGCTATGCAGCGCGGTAGTTCGTGTGTATTCGTGTTCTTAACGAATTAGTCCAACAGCAGGTGAAGCGAGCTCGGGAGCATAGAGAATTCCGACACGGATTACTTTAGACCCTGCAGACAGAAAAAGGAGCCCCGTCGACATTTTTTTTATTTTTAAATAAAAGTGGCGGTTTTAAACATTTGTATTTGCCCAGTTTGTCGCTCACTCAGTATTTCAGTAAGTCATAATCAGTATTTTTAACGCCTTTAATTTGTATTTATTTTCGCTCGTTTAAATCATATTATTAAATCGTTTTAATCGTATCCTTTATAATTTTTATGATTTAACATTTTCCTTGATTAGTATAGTATTTTTTTTAAATTTGGTTAAATTTTAGAATTAAATATTATTTGCATGCCCATGCGACTTTATTATGTAAAAAAGAACATCTATGTATCAATTACCCAAGTTTGCACAGAAATGAATGATTTGATTTGATGATTTGATTCATATTTAAATTAATATTCATTTATTGCACAACATATGGTTTTACAGGTGTTTCATTAATTGGTTAATGACCCACCCAAAAAAAAGGTTTATAGCACACCATATTATGACCCTTTCAGGGCACAGCAACAAGTAACAATTGTTATTATTAAGTCATTATTTTATTTAAATTATTTACAGTCAATATATTATGTAGCAATCGTTAAAAATATTTCAAGTAGCAGCAAATTATGTTAAAGTTAGTTATAAATATATATTTACTTAAAATAAAATTATATAAAAGCAAAAAACAAATATTCTGTTATTATTCTGGAGGGGAGGGGGGGGGGTTGTATGTTTTTGTGTTGTAAATTTAAGGGAACACAACGGCACGTAGCCTTGTAGCCAATAGCTGAAATAAGCCGCAGGCCCAATTTCCCGTCTAGCGAAGCGAAAAGTAATTTAAATACCCCATAATGATTGTTCCATTTCTTTTGCGGCGTGACTGTTGAGTGTCACGGGAAAACTCGCGGTCGGGTGCGACACAAATTAGGGATTTTCCTCTCATTTCGAGATTTTTAGCAGTATGGCGTCCGAAATTTGCAAAAAAATTCTCTGTATTTATAAGAAATTCATTTGAACAATATTTTTGCGGATGAGTGAGAGCTTTCAAAACAACTGTTTGAGCACTTCACATTTTAGAGGTTGGTCCGCATTCAATTTAAATAGTTTTAGGAATTTAGGTTTGTGCATACATTGCAAATAGAATTTTGAAGCTGTAAAAATTCTGTTTCATCGTCGGTTCATATACTCATATTTTAAAACGAGATCAATACCGGTTTTTTCAAAAACCAAGAACACTCTTAAATAGTTTATACAGGCTGGAATATCCTTTTGCCCTAAACAAAATTAGCTTGGTGTATATTAAAATGTCAAGGGGAAATATTGACCTTCAACAAAAACAAACATTTACTTTACAACAACTTTGAGATAATTTAAGCTCCGTAATCGCAAAGTTAGAGCTCTATTTCAAAGTCTTAAAACTTTTCTAGCCGACTAAACAAATGCCAGGGGAACTCAACTACTACTCTTTGCCTATAGAAATATTTTCAGCTTCCATTTTTGTTGGAAAACTTTGGACGACACGCGTGTCAAAGTACCTCCGTACTTAAATATTTTCTTTGTAAAAGCTGTCAAAAGTTACAAACACCTGTCGGGGGTAACATTAGCATCGCATTACATTCGCATAAATGTTACATGTTAACTCGTTTGTTCCCTTTATGACGTGCACATTTACCCATGTGCCTAAATTATGGCAAATTTCAGTGTCCCCTGCGGCAAATACGGCACTTTTATTTCGCCACTTTAACAAGAAGTTGATAAAAATCTATCGTGTGGGCTCGTTGACAAGCCGCCAGGCTGGAGGCGCGCCAGAGCGTACAACGATGCAGTTTTTTATCCACGCACCAAATTTCCTACGCGGAGTATACTTCGTTTTAATTTACCCATTTTGGCACGTCCCGGCGGAACTGCGGATCATTTGTATTAGGAATACGGATAATATGATCTGAGAGGCGACGACTAAATTACTCGACGCCCCTCGAGAGTTAGTCGTTTGCGTTATTATGAGCCTCCACGAAAGCCTTTAGTTCCCTCTGTAAACATAAAGCTACGGGTGTATTTCGGAAAAATAATTACACAGTATGAATAAATTATCTTTATTGTCGATTCGTGTTGTATTATTTTGTGCGATACGCGTTTTGACTTTTATTTTTATTTGCAATGCTGTGAGATTATCACGTATCTGTTTTATCTCTCCTCGCATAAAGAGTCGCCCCGATACGTACATACAATTTTAAGTGATTGATTCGATGTTTTGAGCAGGGTCACACAAATTCTAAAATTGGGAAAATAAAGGCTGCATTACAATTTTTAAATTTTTCATATTAGAGACTTTAAGTCAAACGTTTTTGAGACTGAATTTAATCAAGTTCGTAGACAAGATAATTTCAATATCTTTGAAAATTATTTGTAATTTGAAGTCCTCAGAAAATTTGATATTTTACTACAAAGACACGCAAATAAATAAAAGAGAATTAAAAGAGAATTCAGTTATGTAATGTTTGATACTCGAAACTTTTATTTATTTAAATGTCTGCGTTTACTTAAAGTTTTTCGACTATTATTAGCCTACAAAAAATATTAAAATAAAATATTGTTTTAGTACATTCACAAAAAAATCCTTGAGCTTAAATGTAGTTTCATCAAATGGTAACAATTTAAATTCTTTCCCATAATAAATAACGAAGCTGTTTAGTCGAGAACATTCAGTTCTGTGTTAAGATGAAGCACTACGGAATCCGTACAAGGTTCCGTACACAAGGGACCGTTTCCTTATCCGAGCGGCCGACAAACTGCAGAGATGTACACTTAATTTGATTCTGTAATGTATAGGCCGTTTAGAAGATTTCTTGGCGGAGTAACGTTGTGTTGTTTCAAGATTAAAACAATTGATGTTGAGAGGTTTTTTGGAGAAAAGAAGATATCCTGCTGCTTTTATTTGTGTTAGTAGTTGATGCGAGTATTATTATTGGATAATTGTACCGAAAGGCATCGCAGTTTCAAAAAGGGTTATAAATTAATTGCCTGGCTATTTTTGAGGTAGTCCTGATAATGAGCAACTTTTACAATGGAATCGACAAGAATGTAGCGAATACCTGATTTCTAAATAATTATACAAATATAATTATATAATATAATTCTAATTATATATATCATAGTAAAGGAAGGAAGGCGTTGGAAGGCTTCCCACCAGGTGGACCGAAGACCTGGTGAAGGTTGCGGGGATCCGCTGGATGCAGGACGCACGGGGCCGGTCAATGTGACGACGCTTGGGGAAGGCCTGTGTCCAGCAGTGGACGTCTTTCAGCTGATATGATGATGATGATGATGATACCATAGTACAAATTGTTTGTACCTATTAGTGATAAATTTTCATCCTGTCCGAAATTTGTTATTGCATTAAAAACAACCGTGTGTATAATATGTAGCTTAACAATAAACAATTATTAAGCTATATAGTATTATTTCACCACTTTGTCAATAATTTAATTACAAATAATTAAATACAATATTTGGTAGATATCTTGCCTTTGAACGCCATCGACAAATATACATAGATCTAATAACTTCCGTAGAATTATTATAATTACGCTAATCGACCTTTATCATAATTATTATCTTTATTCCGCATCACGCAATAACCTAATATCATACTAATATTAGATAGTGCTTTTAGGAACTAATTATTTCTAATGTTTTGTTCGAAACGTGAGGTTATTAACGCTCCATGATATTATACCTTTGTGAATTATTTTTTACAATATTTTATGGATTCCCAGTAATTGTATTACTATGTCTATGGTTAATTCATAGTATTACCTACCTACCAAAATTTTTGTTTTATTATTTGTCTTCGAAGGGAAACCTTCAAAAAGCGCCTGGACTTTTGAAGAAAAAGACCTGGGAGTGTGGGATTTTTACCACAGTTATACTACCCCTAAACTACCCTTTTAAAAGACCACTCGGGAACCCCCTCTGTGCAACGCCTGTTAAGGTACATTCCTGGGGAGACTATAAAGGAGTCTCCCCTGACTAAAATACCTACCTAGTCATTGTTAAAAAGAAATCAGAAAAGAGAAAATAAGTAAGTAATGTATAAGGACACATTTGGTACAGAGAAAGATTAATTAATTAATGAGCGACTTCGCCCGCGTGGAAGTCGAAAATTATCCCGAGGGAACATATACCCAGGATAAAAAGTTTCTTGTGTGCTATTCCTGACTATAATCTACCTCTGTGCCAAATTTTATCCATATCCGTCTAGCCGTGACGAAATAACAATCACACACACATACACTCACAAACTTTCGTCTTTATAATACTCGTATTAGTGTGATATATTAAAACATTTGGTGTCGGTAGTCAAGAGTTAAACAGAGATTCATTCCTAAATATAGAATTTTGTATTGTCAATCAAAATGTTAGCACTAGAGTGGACGTGCCTTTCTGTTTAACGTGTGTGGGCACGTGTGGAGGATTTTGCCGCTGCAACGACCTGACGGTAGAAAACCTTTCTTCCGCAACCGTTTTCGCTCTGATACTTAAATTTACAACACTTGGTGAGGGATATAGGGACAGCTGCATGACGCTTAACCGTGACCAGTGCACAGTTCAGAATATACTTGTATTTTTTTTTGCAGAGCGCTCATAGCGTGCCGTTAACTAAATCATAGCATAACAAACAACACACAATCATGGTAAGCTTTCCTTTGAAACATCATAAGTATACTTATCCCCTAAATTCCCACGGTCAGACCAATGTCACGCTCACGGATGACAATGAAAATGTCGGGTCATCATAAATAACGCAGGGTGAAACTAACGGCTCGTAGGGATTACGGACTACGAGTAGTAATTACAGCCAGATTAACTAAGCTGCAATTGATTTCGCAGGATTTCAGCCAACAATCAGTGTGTTTCGACTATTTGGTTTGAGCGTGATGCTATGTCATTTTGGTTTGGATTAATAGTAATGATAACTTCAGCGATTTAGGTATTTTTTTCACCGACTTCAAAAATAGGAGTAGGTTCTCAGTTCGACGGAGTGAAAAATTCTTATTTTGTTTGAAAAAAAATAAAAAAAATACAGGTATACTGCCTTATTGGTCCCATGGTCATTAGATCAAGACCTGATGATGGAATCCTGGAGAAATCGAGGAAATGCATCAAATATTTTAGGCATACATATATATAGCGATTTTGGTATTTTCATCAACAATGCAATCATTTGCACTCAAAAAGTATCATTTGGTGAAGTGGAACTGATGAGGAAGACCACATATGGCCACTGGAACTCCTTAATGCTAAGTATGTTACTGGTATAAGATAACTCGAATAGTTAACCAACTATGATGAAACAAATACTTATAAATAAATGGTAACTACTGATGAAAATGGTACAATCGAACTGATCTGATGATGAAGCCGGAAGGTAGTTATCCAAGTCCTGATGACGATCCCAATAAGCCCAATATTGGGATCATCATCAGGTTTATTTTGGCTGTAAATAATTTTCATGGTAATTGGAGATACCTACCAAAACTAAAAATATATTAACCTTTTAACATGAAATCAAACCAACTTCCAAAACAAAACACTAGAAGCGAAAAATTACTTTCTATTCCAAAGTCGGTGTCGAAGAACGGAAAACAATTGGTACCAAAGACACCGACTTCGGAAAAGAAAGTTATTTTTCGCTTTAATATAGTGTAGTTTTGGAAGTCGGTTTGAATTTTTTGTTAAAAAGTTTTTATTGATAATATATTTTATTTTTAAAATCCAATAAAAATAATCTATGTTTTATCTAAATATATAAATAATAAAAAACTTTTTTGCAAAAAAATACTACTGACTTCCAAATAAAAAACTTCAAAGTGAAAAAATACTTTATTTTTGGAAAACGGTGTCTTTGGTAGGTACGATTTTTTTGCGTTATGGACACCGACTTCCAAAAATAATGTTATTTTTCACTTTGTAGTTGTACCTACCTAATAGGCAAGTTGTTTAGTAAGGTACCTATAACGCCAGAATAGATTACCCGAATATCATGAACCTTGAAAATAACCGGTTAAATGAGAGATCTGCGTACCCCTTAAGAGCGTACTGGCGTGATGTTATGTTATGAAATGATATAAACAATGAACAGACATGCGATTGCAGCAGTCCCGAGAGGTATGCCGTTATTTATTGAAGAGTTCAGTTGTATATCTTCGAAGTCCTTAATTTGATCTCCAACAAATTAAAATGGGACCAATTTGGGAGACATACTCTTTCAAACAAAAAATAATTTTCAAACTCGGTCCTCAAATGACGGAGATATCGGTGAACACAAAAAAAAAAAAAGATCATATATGAAGTCGAACATAGAACCTCCTCCTTTTTGGTAAATAGGTTAAAAATCAATTATTGCTTGTCAGTTGGTCTATGTGGGCTTAGTGCGAGTTTTTACTCAAGCTCGATCGCGTTAACGTAAACGTCATTTTGTCTCTACTTTTTCATGTCGAGAACTTTTATTTTACCCTGCAAGGCCCAAAAAAGGGTTTGAATAAAATAGGGACTCTCTTTTCCGCACTTCGACTCTCATTTGGTCCATTGTGCGTTGTGTTTCCGGCTAAAGTAGCCAGCCTAGCTCCATCCAAAAGCACAGAAGCTTCCTGGGGGCTTCACAGCTTTGCGGAGCGACCTCATCCACCCCAGGATTTCTTCAAAGTGAGCTGTCTGTGACGCCTATGTTAAAAAGTTGTTTGTTAAGAAGGCTATAACCCGTAATTGTCCCTTTGATTAATCCGAGGTTATTTCTACTTAGGCTAAGAAGTTTTTTGGTTAATCACGGGTTTACATTCGGTAAAGCCGTTTTTGATTGTCTACAGTCTATAGCCCGTGACCATCTGTTGTTATGCAGTTCGGTTGATCTTTGGCGGATCCATGCACGAATTTGTAAGAAAGGCAGGGGGAGAAGTGGGTACGGGCCTAGCACTATCATCTTGGAACCTCTCCTTGCAAGTTGATCCGCGGCACCATTGCCTAAAGATCCACTATATCCCTTGATGCACTGTACTCTCCTGGGCAATGTGGCATTCAAATTAGTTTGCTGTTGGTTTGTTTGTTTTCTAGGGCTTTGAGCACAGCCAGACTATCTGATAGGAATATAATGCCGTAGTTATGGATACCTAAACGCTTTACAGCATTAGTGGCTTGTGTTACGGCGATACATTCACATTGAAAGATTGAACTGTGTGTGCCTAGCGGTAAGTGAAAGTTAATGTTGAGGTCAAGGGAATGTTCGCCAATACAGTGAATGTCTGTGTTTGAGCCATCTGTGTAGATGCGTATTTCATTGGCTCCAGACTGATTCCCCCTCCCTGTCTTCCTCTACAGTTTGTATGATATAGTTTTTGTTGAACATAGGTTGATTTGGTGTTCTATCACACGGGGTGGTGATGAGGGGTTGGTATTAAATCGCCCGGTCCAGGATTTAGCATGTGGGCTGGTGAGATTCTTGCCCCATATGCCCAGATGCAACAGCCTGATGGCAGCTACCGCTGCCTCCTGCTGTATAGGTCAAGAGGAGTTATTGTTAGAAATATATAGTGTAGGTAAACCAACCAATTTACAAAGTTGAGTCAAGAAGACTCTTTATATGAACCTCTTATTTTTGGTTGGGTTACCCTTTTTAAACTCTATTGTTTTGTACTGTTCGATGATGTCTGTCTTTGTAAAACGTTCTCTTGTGAAGCATGTCTTTTTATTACTTATTAAAACTGCTATACTAAAATACTTCATAACCTTTCATTTACGTATCAACAGTTATTTGTAGGGCTATCTTCATCGCTGCTATCGGGGTGGTCCTCATGCAGCCGGTGATAGCTGAACAGGCCAGTCTCTGGAACCTTTGGAGTCTGGCAATGGTGGTAGACAGTTCCGTCCTTGTCCAACAAACCAAAGCGCCATAAGCTAACATTGGCCTGATCACCGCTGTGTATAGCCATGCACAGCGTAATATTCGGAGAGAGGCCCCATTTTTTACCTAACATTTTTTTACATTGGTAGAGTGCGATTTTGCTTTTGTTAAGTTTATATTCAAGATAGTTCCAGAGCAGTTTGCTATCAAGAATCACCCCCAATGACTTGACCTCGTCTTTAAGAGTTAGTTCTGTGTTGAAAAGTTTAGGGAGTCTATGGGGTCGAAGGACTCTTTTGTTAGTAAACATTATAAGTTTCATTTTCGTGGGGTTAACCGATAGTTCATGCTTAGTGCACCAACTTTCGATTATTTTGAAAGTTCTTCTCATAAGGCATAAGATATCATCTGCTTTCCCACCGAGTAGAGACTGCTAGCGTTGAGCTCTGCAGTGAGCTCATTCACAACTAAATTCCACAGTAGTGATGCCAGCATCCCACCCTGTGGGAAGACCTTACGAGTCACGATACCGCGTGTGGTAGTGTTCACAATAAATTGAATAGAACGGTGTTTTAACATGTTATTGATCCATTCCATAAGCGTTTGCGCAACACCGTGCGTGGCGAGTGCCTGCTCGATGCTGGTGAAGCTTGTTTTGTCAAAGGCACCTTCTATATCAATGAAAACGCCAAGGGTTGGATTTTTTGCTTTAAGAGAATTTTCGATATGTGAGACTACGCAGTGGAGAGCTGATTCGATTGATCTACCTGCACAGTAGGTGTTTTGATTAGGGTGTAGAGGAAACAGTTCCGAAATATGATTTCTGATCTTCTTGTCTAGTCTCTCCAGCTTTTTCAAGAAGAATGAGGTGAGGCTTATGGGCCTAAAAGATTTGGGCTGGGTGTAGTCGCCCCTACCCGGTTTCAGAATGAAGATGATTTTTACTTCGTGCCAGTTCAAAGGGATGTAGCGGTGCACTAGATAGGCTCGAAAGACCTTGAAGAGGTATTCTGCCAGAAAGTCTCCGCTCCACCTAAGCAGAGCTGGGAAGATACCGTCTAACCCTGTTGCCTTGAAAGAAATAACTTCTGAAGCTACTTCCCAGTCTAAGCTACAAGTCGTGTCCCTCTCCCTATGTGGCTCCCAACATTGCTGGGTAGCAATCTGGCAACCTGGAAACTTGGTGGTCAGAAGCAGTTCACTGGTTTCTGTTTTTTTCAGGCATCCAATTGACTGTTCTGTCGCTTGAGCAAGAAAGGTTTTGACCCTGATTACCTAGTTGTTGTTTTTAATGATAATGGAGCAAGAGTGTATGTATAGTAGCAGATGAATTACGTTAAAAAACCTGTCCTATGTAGTAGATGAGTAGGTCTCTTGCTGGTGGGGAAAATACAGATAATTTTATGTATAGAATAGGTTATGAAGGTTGCTAGTATGTAATTTGCTGTTGACTTTACTTCTACTTCCAGCTTTAATAAACAAGTAACAAATTCAGTCATTAAAGTTTGGGAAATTATAAGTCTAGCCACAAAATTATTTATTGGACACGTGATTAAACTTCTAATTTTATAACTAAGCAACGGGAAAATGACATAGCCTCTAATAAACTAATTCGTCTTTTTTGCAACGCCAACTAAATATTCTACAGAAAGCGTCAAGTAAAGATCATCAATTATTGTGACTTGTCCTTCTTATTTATACATTGCCACGTAATTTACTAACTCGGCCACGGATTTTATATCTTGTCACCATTTTACGTTTTACAGCTTCAACGCAATATCCTCAAAAAAATATAATTCAAGCTTCTATCGAAGAAAGAAAGAAAGCATAATTTATTATAACTTAGCATGTAAAACAATACATCATATTCTTTTATCGTGAAAATAGCCACTGCATGATTTGGCGCGAGTACGCGAGACGACAGCGACCGGCCATTTGCACCAATCAGAGAGCGCCATTCGATTCATGTGACGACGAGTTGAGTTGATCACATGTAATTGTTTATTGTCGTTCGTGCGTTCGTATTGCAATTGTTTTCGCTGTAATTAAATTAAAGTTTTCGATGAGTAATAATTAGTTATGACGTTTAAAAGTGAAAATGAAGTACCACTGAACTGTTCTGACGAGGAATTTTAAATAATATATTATATTTAAAATAATAAATGACGGTCAATGAATAAGTCCAAGAGCGAGCGTAGCGAGCTCGGGAGCTTAGGGCACCCCGACACGGACAGGTTCCGTCCCGTCATCTCCTTCGTGTTAGGTTACTTTAAACCCTGCATACAGAAATAGGAGCCCCGCGCAGCGGGGCTCCGTCGACTCTGTCGCATAAATACTAATCCAACTTGCACCTATTCTATATTAAAACCAAAAAATAAAGTCTTTTATTTTGTCTCTCCTCAATAGCTTCTGGTAATATTAGTGGCCAATATACTATTTGATGAAATGTTTTTGCAATTTTTTTACGATCAATTTATATGGGATGAGTTACATTTTAAACGTACTGAGTTAAAAAATTAGAAGCTAAATAAATATATTTTTTGATGTCATTTAATAGTATTTTAGAAATTTACTGTTAGAATGCATGTTAAAAATTTTGATGCTAAAAAATAACCATCATGCTGAGTTGTATTTAGAGTGGTTTACATAGAAGATAACTAGTGGCTAACATAGTATTATTTAGATGCTCGTTAATTGTGGCTGACTTAGTAATTTAGAAGGCAACATACATTTTTGGGGGCGAATAATGATATTAAAAAGAAGCCTGTTTAATTAGCACCCTTAAAGTTTTAAGTTGAGGTTTATAGTCGGAGTATGTGGTGAAATGTCTGACATGTTTTTGAACGCTACTAACGTAAAATTAATATTAACTACTGTCTAAATATATCAGTTACCCCTCCTTCAAACTTTAATAAGTAGGTTACAATTTTGGTCACGAAAATATTATTTTAATATCCGGAGATTATGTCAAAACTAGTTAGGTTACTTTGCAGCCTAAAATACTACATCTAGGTTCGGTTCGTCTAGGTATCGTTTCATGTCTCAACTCAAGATTTCGTCTTTAGGTCAAATAGAAAGTACAACATTTTATTTTTTATTAAAAGAAAGACCGAAATCGTTTAGCCCATGAAAGGCTAAATCTTATAAGAATTTTCATTATTATTTAACGTCTGGAACAGTTTTATTTTCAGAATAAACTCAAACGCTGAAAAATATAAAGGATGTCAATCTGCCTCTTTGTAGAATCAGAGCTTTCGCTGTTCCCTATAAACAAAATTAATATTATACAGAAACTTTTTCTTAGTAACTTAATCGTTTCTGTTAGCGCCATTGGGACAGGCAGCAACTCTGCTTCGAGTTTAAAACTGACTAGACCGTTTTTTTTTGCCTCCGCTACAGTGACTCTAAAAGTGATTGCTTTAGTTCTCGTAGTTTGATTACGAGATAAATAAATCATTATAATCACTAAGAGCTGATTCTTTTAACGTCAATTAAGTTTACGAAAGATTTTGTATGAAAATCAGTATAGAATTTAAAATTATTCTTCAGACATACCTATCTGGCGTTAGAAAAATCAGCCCTAAATCACTTAATTCAGAATTTGCCTCATATACTTTAAATGTTTAGATAACTACCGGGATATCAGCAATTATCCTTGTTAAGATTGAAGAAAGTTCAGGTGCACAGGGCATCTGAACTTTCTTCGATTTTAACAGGTCTATTTTGGCGAAGCTAACGACATCTGTGACCACAAATACGGCTGCCGCCGAAATCAGTCTACTGAGGATCTTCTAGCGTATGCCATTTACATTTGGAGCGAGGCCATTGAGAGGCACAGGGAAGCGTTTGCTGTCTCCCTCGACATCTCGAAGGCTTTCGATAGGATCTGGCACGAAAGCCATATTGGTAAGCTTCCTTTATTCGGTCTGCCCGGTAGTCTGTGTGATTGGATTGAAGACTTCCTGAAGGATCGGTCCATTAAAGTGGTTATTGATGGCTGATCGTCGGATCAATTAGATATAAATGCCGGGGTCCCTCAGGGGTTGATACTCTCAGCATAATTATTCTTGTTGCACATAAACGATCTGCTAAAACCTTTAGGTATGTCGACGAAAGCACTGTTGCTGAGATATACTTGTCCAGCGCACGGGCTAATAGACCTCAGATCCGGTATCTCCACGAGGCTCTGGTGGAGCAATTGAACCTATCCTTGACGGCCGTCTCCGCATGGGGTGATGCCAATCTGGTGGGATTCAATGCTGCTAAAACCCAGGCGTGTCTTTTCCCGCTAAAAAGAGCCAATTCTAACAGGCTCCTTCCCCCTTCCGTGGTGTAACCGTGCTGATAACGGACCATCTTGAGCATCTTGGCGTTATTTTCACATCGGCCCTCAATTTTGGCCCATACATTGAGGAATAGGCTCAGCTGGTTTTCAAAAATTGGGGATCCTTGCAAAGGTGAGAAGGTACTTCACGCCAGAACAGTTGCTCAAGTTGTATCAAGAGAAAGTTCGATCATGCATGGAGTACTGTTCTCATCTCTGGAATGGATCTGCCAAATACAAGCTTGATGCACTTAAGTCGATCGAAAAAGGATAGATCCTCATCGGCAATGAGGCACTGGTCGAGAAAAAGCTCCCGAGAGCCTTGAACATCGACGGCGAGTTGCCAGCCTGTCGGTTTTTTATTGGTTGTATTTCGGGGAGTGTGCGATGTAATTACAATGATCTAATTCCTCCTAGCCCGTTCCTTCATCAGACTATAAGACGAACGGCGATGCACCTTCGGTACATGGTGGACATCCCACCCATACGCACTAAACCTTTTGGGAATACTTTCATTGTGCGTACAGCTAAAGTAGATTCCCTTGCCGGAGTCTGTGTTCGCCGATAGCTAATATCTAGGGGTATTTTAGTCAAGAGTGAATTGGCTACTTCTAGGCAAGCGTGCTTCACCATCGGCCACATCATCGCTTACCATCAGGTGATATAGCGATCAAGCGCTAGCCTATCAATAATAATAATTAAAAAAAAATAACTTCATACTAAGATTCAAACACATGCTCGCAAATAAACGACACCACATATTTTGTTGATGTCAGATTCACATTCTTCATTTCGTTTTCTCAGAAATTTTTACTTCAGTTTCAGAATAACTATCTATTAAATATTTTTATCTTTATCTCAGATAAGCTCGCCAAGATGATCTGGTCGTCGATGGAGCACGATAGCCTAGAAATAATCTAAATAATCCTAGCTAGCTATTAGGAAACACAGACTCCGGCAGGGAATAATTCTGCCCAAATCGTTTTGTGCGTAGGTATAAGTGGAATGTCTACCATAAGGGTGTATACATCATGTTGTCCAATAAAGGTACGGATTTGGCGGCATTAACTGTAGAATTATACTAGTTATAGACGTGTCACGGATCAAATGAAACAAGAATAAAATCGAACTACAGATAAGTATGCTATAAACTATAATTATTAGCTGTACCTTATCCTTTAGGGAATACTAATTGATACGTAATTGGATGGCGTGGATAAACGTTACCGTCGCGTCGCATGGGACATGTTCAATTGCTTTGCATGACATGTGATATACCTACAATGCTTACAAATCGTTAATTTCATTTGAAATAATTTGAATAATACTGAATGTCACCTACAGTAACTACTTCATAGCATTAGTCAAAAGTAGGTATATTATTCGATTCTCTGGATTTGTCTAGTATTAGATACTAGTATGATACTGCTAGCAGTTGCCCGCCAATCGTCTGCGTGGCATTCGGTTGATTACGCACTATTTAATGGTTTATGAAAAAATTTAGAGTTAAGAAATTAAAGAGTAAATTGTTTTGACATCTTTAAGCGCTATAAAGACTGAATAACACGGTCTCACATTATTAAGTAAAATTTCAAGTTGTTCATTTTCATCTAGTTTCTTAGTAAGGCGAGAAAACATAAGAAATTTTTTCTGGGAGAGATCAGATAAGTTTACGTTAGTACCTAATAATATACTTTGAAAAAGAAGTTAGATAGACACATTAAAAATAATCTTTATTTATATACTCACATAAAGTTGACTGTTTTTACCTCTGCAGCAATCATAAATAGATGATCCGCATTACTAACCCGCGAGCAAGGCACATACAGTTGGCCGTGGAAAAAACAATTAGCCTAACCTTAGGTCGACACCGGCAGCCTATAGGGTCTGCGTTTGACTCTTTTTAATGGTCATCGCGAAGTAAGCGGCTACCAGAAATTCTATGCGCATAAACTGAAAGAGGAAGTTGTTGGGGATCAGAGGTATGCGCGGAATAAAAACTGTTTCACCTGAGCCACACGCAGTGAGAATTTTGGCTTCGATAATGTTTCTCTGAACAGCAGTTTCCTTATGTCGGTTTCCATTACACAGCTTGGGTGGAGTAAGATTTTAAGTTTAAAAACTCAACTGGGTAGTTAGTAGCGTCGTCGGCCTTCATGCCCAACCAGTTCTGCAAATTTTTTACATTAACTGCAGCGGCTTGATCGTTTCTTGGATCTAGTATTTTGCGCGTTCACACAACCAAGAATTGTCTTGATCCGTTATATTCGATAGGTCTCCGAATGCTGAACTTATAAGTTCAATCGCCGGAGGAAACGATTCTGCAAAGTGTATCTATCGGGAACAGTCACCTCACCGAGTTCCTCCTCCAACCTCTTACGTAAACAATAATGTAAAATTGTTTATGTTTATTACAATGAGGGCATTGTAATTATCGTGATAATATATAGCTTATAGGTTTTACCAGACCTATACAGAACGTTTTGCCTTATTTTGTGTCCTCTTTTTTCAGGCCTGCACTAAACTATAGTTAAAAATACACCTAATGCAACATTGCTTATCCCCCAAGGCAAATAGCTTGATAATTTATAGCCTATAATGTTACTCTGATCTTTAAGGAATGTAAATGCAAAATTTGAACAGAATCTATTCAGTACTTTTGGCGCCAATAGGGATGATGACTAAAAAAATATTTTAGTCCGTCAGTTAGATTTCCAAAAAATATTGGTCTCGTATTTTTTCTTTTGTCACGTTAACAAAACATGATGACGATACAGTGTGTTAAAATATCGCATGATGTCACGCCTTGGTACAATTTTTACATACAAGTGACGTCATAAGCCCCCACTCCCGAACTATGATGCGCTATATCTTGGTGATTTTTTATTGATTTGAATAAGCAAAAAATACGTG
This sequence comes from Anorthoa munda, assembly GCA_945859665.1. Lineage (NCBI taxonomy): Eukaryota > Metazoa > Arthropoda > Insecta > Lepidoptera > Noctuidae > Anorthoa > Anorthoa munda. The sequence continues at coordinate 3,493,077 of OX243913.1, forward strand.
TCCAATATTTATTGATAATTTAACCGGCGGACTAAATAGAATTTGCTGTTTCGTACCCCGACATCATCCCTATTGAATGCATTGCAGCAGTCAAAGAGAAATTTACCTTCATATACCCCGTAGCTTTACTTTTCTCAAAAATTTGTCAATGTACAGTTTTGAAGTCTCTAAGATTTTATTGTATGTATAAATATAGAAAAGAGAATCGAAAATATCTAAAACCTAGAATAAAATAGAAATATAATGCCTAGCAGGTACACACATTATAATCCCTTAAGCTTAACAATACAATATGAATTTATTTCATAGGTACCTACAGTACAACTACTTTCTTATTGTCCCTTGACAATCACCGCATTTCCAAATACAAACGAATGCTAATTTCCATGTCCATCAATTATTAGATTTATCTTGTATAATAATTTGAATTCAGAACTAAGTACTTTATTGTTGTTTTGTTTTGATTTCCGTGTGATCTATAAAGAGCTGTATTTTCCTATTTTCTTTAGCAGCTTTTCTCCCAATTTAAAAATAAATTTCATTAAGTTAAAAGAGTATTAACAAATCTATATACTTCCAAATTGATTGAGAGCATCCGGTCTGCATCAAGAGCTAAGGGCAACTGATAGACAGCCGACGACTGACAAAACACGAAGTTTGCCGAGCGACACTAAGCAAATAGTTGTACTGTACGTATATTATGTGAAAATATAAACCAATATTACTGCAATATTATTGCAAAGTTTTCTCGCCACTAACTTCGATTCTAAGTAGCACCTCCGCGAGACACCGTACGACATATCAATGAGGTTTTAAGGCTTAGAGCTATCGTCTTAGACCTTAAGTATGTATGTGAACGATCATATTTTATTTTAGAATAAGCTGTCTGCCGTTCGTTTTGAATATTTCTCATTTCTATAAAAAAAACATTCATACATACTTCCATTTCCTTTTTAACAAACTAAACTCCATTTGAAATAACATTAGACATGTTTCCAAATCTTTTTACAATCCGTTCAACCGATTTTGAGTTCTATCCCGTAAACATAAGGATGACATAAAAAGCATAAACCTGTTACCTAAACCAACTGTTTACTACAGCTACCATTTGTCGTATCACCAACGCAATAGAAGTCAAAATCGGTTGAACGGGCTGTAAAATGGGCTAATTTAAACGTCTAATGTTATCGCAAATGGAGTATAGCTAACAAAGATTTTTTGTAACTAGGAAAGAATCAAACTCTCATTCTATTCTATGAAGCTCTCTAGCAAATTTTTGCAAGGTTTTAGGCCGAAGGTTTTAGGCTGCGCATTGTCTGTCAGTGTCGCATTTTATTGTTTATGGGTTTTCCCATACCCGAAGGGTCCAAACAGAGTCATAATATGACACGTGAGTGACAGCATTGTTATTGCTGTCACTCTCGTGTCCGTCTGTCTGTCTGTCTTCTATCCCAAATTTCGTACCGAAGAAATTTTTACTTGACCATGAACATGAAATTTGGTGATAATGTTTATTATTACAAATATATTGACAAATACCAATATATTGACAAATTGGTCCTAAATGTGCGAAGTCCGACACGCACTTGGCCGGTTTTCGAACTAAGAAAGAAAATGGAACACCTATAAGGAATGCAATTTCGAAATAAAGTGTTATTATTTTTTCTAATTATTATCGTTGCTTAGTTACTTCCAGATATGATTCAATTAAAATTCCTAGTAGATATTATACGTGTATTTTTTTTCCAATGTTTTGAATAACGAATATTTTATTTCACGTAAGCGTGCATATCACTTATATTAATTGCTATACAACTAACGTACGATTCCATAAAAGCATTATAACTATTAAAAACAGACGTCTAGACTAAAATCCCAGTGTATACGGTTTAGAATAAAAAATAAAGCTTTTAATAATTTTCATTTGATATTTCATACATAAATTCATGGACTTTAAACCCGGGTGGGGTTGTTTTACGAATACTTATTTATACATCAAATGGTTTAAAATTGCAAACGACATAGCTAGGAACAAGTTGGGACGTTTTTTAACAGGTCAGTTAACTGTCCCAAGAGTTATCAACTTGTTTTAGCACTTTAACATTCTGTTTACTCTTTCTGGGTTACGGTACTCTAAAATGGTATTAACTGTTGGCAGTTAAGTTACCAACAATTATTGTGTCACTACAGAACTCCGTCATAACCTATTTTGAGGAAATGTTATTGGCTAAAATCCAGTAAAAGTTGCTTGAAAAATCAGTGGTCTTTCTCTAAGTGGAATATGATGAGTTATTCATATAAAAAACCTGCCTTATTAGAAGATAAAAAAAAACACTTAGCATACAATTTGTATCATAACTTTATTTACGTATCCCAGTTAAAATTTACATTAAATACAATAATAAAAATTATAAAAACCCAAAACATAAACAACAATTTCGTGTCACTGTACATTTATATTTAAAAAGATGATGTCGTGCAAAGAATTGACGTTACCTTAAGTGAAAACACAGCCATAGATTAACGCCTATTTATTAAAACTATTAATTTTACTTTTTTATGTAAAACTAACTCACCAAGAAGCTTGAAACGTGTCTTTTTTTAAGGCAAAAGAAACATTAAGGTTCTGGACAGATTTCAATTAACGAGACTGATTGCAAGGGTGGGTACACATCAATAAAAAAAATATTGGTAGACGCGTTTCATCATTAACATTGAAAAGTCTTCAAGCTTTATTAGACCCTTTTTTGCGTTGCCAATCAATAAATATGATTACTAATGTGTACCCAGCTTTAGGGCTCAGGAAAAAAATCGATAATCGGTCGGTTGGTTTCATTGAATGTTCTGTACAATTTTATACATCGGACCCCTGGTCGTATGATATTTCTATGTTTTACTAGTTACTGATTTATCAATATGCCTGAGTCCTTGACACAACATAGAATCAAGTGACTTTTCCTTTTTCGTAGTAAATAAAATGTCGAAAAACAACATATTTGTTTCACAACTTACGATAATTTTATATTTAATTATCTATCAACTTATCAACAAATTCACTTTATACATTTTTGATGATTTTATTAACGCTTCAGAAACGTACAAAAAATAATCATTCTGCCGCGATACATCATGAATGAGGTCTATGGGTATATTATTATTTATTTTTTATTTCTTTTTAGATTTTACTACAGTGTTCTTATTCTAGCCAACTTTAGCGACATCTTCCTTTATGATTGTTAACTTTTCATTGAAAGCTCGCTGTATTTTTTTTTCGTAAATAATATGTCTAACGTTTTTTATAGATTTTATTGCATTTTAGAATTTATTTGAACACAACACATTAGTAATAATTTTGATTTAATTGTCTCTCCTAAAAATAAAGGCATTCCTACTTTTATTCACTTTATAAATATTTTAACACATCGGGTATAATCTTTATAAAGAGAACAGAGATCAGTCTCTTACAAAAAAGCAATGCATTTCTGGGGTTTTAATTTTGACCACCATCTTTCAGTTTTGATACATTATGGGTATTAGTGGAGCTTATTGCAAAACTTATTTAGGTACAGTCAAGGATCAAAAGTGCAGTAGTACTTAACCAAAACTAAAGTGTCTAAAGCTTTTTTGGAGAAGAAGGTAAACTATATTGGGGTCGGCTTCCAGTCTAACCGGATTCAGCTGAGTACCAGTGTTTTACATGGAGCGACTGCCTATCTGACCTCCACAACCCAGTTACTGGGTAACACGGAACCCCTTGGCTAGACTAGTGTCAGATCCCAAGCTTCTGACTACTCGTAACGACTGTCAAAGATCTTCAAATGACAACCGGGACCAACGGCTTAACGTGCTTGCGAGGCACGGAGGAAACTCGGTATGTTGAAATGGTCACCCATCCACGAACCGACCTCGTCAAGCGTTGCTTATCCTTGAAGACCCGTGCGGCTGTTATATACTTTTGATTTAATCTGTTGCATAAACTCAAAAAGATTAAATCAGTCGTGACAATTCTTCAACTTTGAGACACTTTAGTTCTGGTAGAGTACGACTGTACTTTTGAACCTTGACTGAACAAACAAAACCTGGTTTCATATGTTTTGTATACATAGTTACATTTTTTGTATGTTCATACAGGCCGTTCCCGATATTATCTACACTTAAAACTAATATCACCAAACAATATTTCACACCGAATCTCATAAGCTCGACAACCTTGATATTTCTTTATAAGTCAGTAATATTATAGTTGCTATTAACACGCCTGTATTGACTACGTTTGTACCTGAAACAATGATGAAGCAATAATTAGTAATGTTAAACACGTATAACAATGATAGGAATCCTCCTAGGGTAGAAATAATTCTATTTCGCCCGTCTGTGAGATTATAAGGACGTGTATTTTTTGCTTTATCAAATCAATGAAATTTGACAAAGATAAAGTTTACGAGTGGTAAGTCCCCATTCGTAAACTTTGATGCACTATATCTTTGTCACTTTGAGTAAAAAATTATTAAAACTTGACGTCGCACGAAATTTCAAGTCACTGTATCGTCGTTATTTTTTTGTTTACGTGACAAAGGAAAAAATACGTGTCCAATATATTTTAATTAATCTACCTAACGGACATAACAGTAGTATATGCAGCGACCATATAATAGGGTTTATTAGAACACGAGTTAGGGTCACACGAGGTGAAGCCTATTGTGATAATAGTATCACACGAGTGTTTTAATACCTAATTATATAACATACACTTTTTTATCGTAACTCATACAGTTGAAATAAAACAAAAGTGGAAACAGAAAAAGTACCTATGTGGTATGGCGGGAAATTCAAATTCTTCTAATTCTTTTTAAAATCCATGGACACTATTTTATTACAATGAGCCCATACGCCAATAAATTAGAAAGTTAAAGAGTGCTATAAAAATTAAAAAGTTATTTTATAATGCAGTTGTTTGTTTTTTTTTTTTTAATGTTTCCTATTCACAAAAAAAATATATGTTACTATTTTTTGAATTCATATTTGGATCATTACGCTATGAGTGTAGACACAAGTAAATTTTAGTCATCATCCCGATTGTAGAAACCACACATCGAATATTAAACGGATCCAAATGCGATGCTTTTAACCAAATATATAGGTTTTTTGGCAAACCAACGAGTGAATAGCGCAGCCAGCCCTATCTGAAAATAATTTACTTAATTATATTATTTTCGCGTAAATGTCAAATGACCTAAATAAAATTATATTGGTAATGTGCTTTTCGGTTTAATCCCTTGTGGTGAAAACATACATAATCTCACTTTACAATACAAAAACGAAAATCATTTATTGGCAAATATGGGCAAATCATAAGTATGTAAATATTATACAATCAGAAGTATGTTATAGTTCTGATCATATTAGTGTAAAAAAAATTAACAATTAGAGCAGAGATCACGTCATCACAGACAAGTAACGAGTAAGATAGAGATCACGTTAAAACAAACTCAATAAAATTTATTAAAAAATCTGTTCCTGTCTAATATAATATATGAGGCAATGTTGGTAGGGTACAGTTGGTGTAAAAACGAAAAAATATTTCAACATTTTGAAATCAATTATTGTGATTTTAGCAGCAAAGTTGTTACAACCAACTTCATCTTAACTGCAAAGTTATAAAATATATTAATTATACTATAATAGCAAAAACTTTTCGCAATCATCGTTTACTTTGACGTTGACTGTACATAATTTAACCAGTCTTCTATCCACAAACTTTTGATTAAAAATGTACATAAAAGTCTAGATTCTTATTGAATCGTAAATTCACAGAATATCTGATTTAAGCGAAACTTTCAGTCTATTATACGAACTTTTTAGGAACTCCTAGCAATGTGAGTTTTACTTTACGCAGAATCCTGTAAGCCAGCCAAAGTATCCTCCTACATTAATGATGTACCCGTTAGGTAACACGATTTCCAATAATTATATTTAAGTGGTACAGTAGGTACTAAATAGATAAATAGACAAACAAAATAGATTTCCACTTATTGAGATCATATTTTTAACTAGAGTAAGAGCTCTTTCAATTTATACGTTTCGTGTCGGACTGCTGCGAAGTTGATTTTCCATACAATTTATACATCAAGAGCGTAGTGCGGTGCCAGTGCCGCATATGCATGACTACAGGACGAGTATTTGTGTACATAAATTGTATGGCAATACGCAGTATGACACACGCACCGCGGCGGCGCCGCAGCTGTCTGTCTGTCTCAAATTGAAAGAGCCCTAAGTATCGACGTGGGGATAAGTTCAAGAAAAAAAGTTTATTAAAAATTCAAAAACCCGACTGCTTAAAAATCTAACTTAAAAGACGTAAACAAGAAGAAATTCATGCTGTGCAGTCGGAGGATACATATTCGCGAGCTGAATATCCAAAACCACATATATCCCCCGGATACATCTTTTTGTTTGTGTTCGTTCGTGTTTGGCATTGATGTTGGTTTTTAGCTCCACTACATTCACATTTCATTTAAAAACTTTTATGTCACTTTTTTTCTGATCGGTACACTTCTTGGACACATAGAAGAAAAAATTCGTACTCACCACTATTATTAGACACATATTTAGACAGCTGCGTTCGCGAGTGTATAGTGATGATGGTGTTCGCGTCCCGTACCACCGGGGGCTCCACCAACAGTATAGACTCGCATCGCACGCGCATCGACCCGCTGGCTGTGGTGGGGACCCGCACCCGTAGGACCCTCCACGAGCGACGCAGACCACCTGGCTGGTTGCCTGTCACTTCAGTCTTCTGCCAGGCTTCGGGCTGTAAATAAGATGATGGTTATTCAAAGAAATATTTAAGTACTAGAATAACATTAGAAGATGTGTACCATAATATTAGAATGGTAGTCTGTGAGAACAGTGGATGGAAACCATAAGCCCAGATGACTATCAAAATATAAGATGACTATCAGAATATGAGTTGGCAATCAGAAAATAACATGATAATCAGAACGTTAGATGGCAATTATAACTTTTAAGGTAGAAATCATAACATTTAACAACCTATCTGACCAACCATTTGGCCAACTATCTGATTATTATATGACAATCACAATCTATACTAATATTATAAAGAGGAAAGATTTGTTTGTTTGTACCGAATAGGCTCCGAAACTACTGAACCGATTTAAAAAATTCTTTCACCAATAGAAAGCTACAATATTCCTGAGTGACATAGGCTATTTTTTAATCCCGAAAATGGGTCCTTTTGGGTGGTCCACGAGAGCGAAGCCGCGGGGAACAGCTAGTTTATTATAAGGAGGTAAAACATTAGCGAAAAAAGTTATCGTATTGTCTTCGAATCGGACAGGAACTCAATATGATAAGATTATATTGTTTCATGGATGTTTTGTGAACGAAAACTTGTAAGAAAATGAACCTTATGTCACTTATGAAAAATTCCGAAATATCTTGGACTACCACCAGAAACTTGTAGCCGTCGTTAGAAGTTCCACATAAAATCCTTTATGGTTACATCAGATTATTCGCTTTAAGTCGATTGGACCTCTAATGGATTATCCTGGGGCAGTGGACAGCAGCATTATTAAACTAATGAAATAATACCCCACTGCAATCTATTCGGCTGCCATACGCCCAGATTATAACTTAATTGAAGCGATGGATAAACCAAATTTAATTTAGTTGTGGCAAAATATAAATTTTATGGCTACGTTTATTTTAGGCTGTTTACAATATAATGTTGTTTAACAGTAACTAGATGCTTATTATTTTTGCTTTATTTTGGTAAATATAAAATACATAAAAATATATAAATTAATCAGTTTATCGGTAAATATACAAACAGAATACTCACAGTGAAAACAGTATCAAAAGTGATCGAATAAATTTTTTAAATCATAATTTGATAGATGATGAAGATATTTAATAAGGATGTTGCCTGGGTAGAAAAATGATAATTCTATTCAGTCCGTCAGTGAGATTATCAAATAATATTGGACACGCATTTTTTGCTTTACCAAATCAATAAAAATGTACAAAGTTAAAGCGCATCAAAGTGCAGGAGTGGGGGCTTGTGACGGTACTAGACAGTAAAAAGTGTACTAGCGGCGTGACGTTTCACCATATTTCAACGCCTTATAACGTCATCACTATTATGTTTACGTGTCAAAAGAAAAAATACGATTCCAATATTTTTTATTAATCTACCTGACGGGCAAAAACTAATTTTCAGTAAACTATTTATTTTTTACAAGACGTTCGTATTCCCTGTTAAAAAACGAGAAACGTAACGCACAGGACTAATCAGTGTGGCGCCGCTTGGGAGAGGCTTATGTCCAGCAGTGTACATCTTTCAGCTGAAATGAAGATGATGATAATTCCCTTTTATGCCCAAATAGAGAACGTTTCGGCAGCACATTTAAATTAAGGATTTGACAATCATTATCGTTAATAGAATTAAATTTCGCCTCAGGACTCAATGCTAGTAGTTGGTAGAGCTCTTTGTGAAGGAGATTACTTCCTATCCTTATTTGAACACAGGAAACGTAGGTGTAGAAGTCATGCGGTTAATTATAAATTCTATTCTGTCTTATTAAATCCTGTGACTTCTGATGAGTACTGCCTCTTATTAAGCCGGTTGAAAATGTCTGGCGCAATACGAATGCAGCCGATGCAACTAATTATCGTGGGAAATTCCTTTAAGTTTATCTTAATAACCTAATATGTAAATAATTTGTGAAACTGAAAACTATTGGTATACAAAAACCTATGTACTATACGAGAAAAGTTGTTTTTCAGTTTCAATACGAACGTGACCCCGTTTTTGTTTTTATTATTGTTTAATTTTTTGCTTATTTCTCGTGTCTGCTGTGCGGGTCACAAATAAATATTTTCTCTTTCTTTCTAACTTGATTCGGTAGACTAATCCTATCCTACTATAATATACGATAACAGTGTGAAAGGTTGTATGTGACTCTTTCATGTAAAAAATTATGAACGGACTTTCATGAAACTTTATAGTAATGTAGCTTATACGTACATCTGAACAACACATTAGCTCTAAAAGGAGGAAGTACTTTTTCCTCTTGGTTGGAGCAGCGGGTGGCAGTTAGTACTATCTTAATACTTTATAAAAGTCATAAGAATACCTTGTCTGATAATCATAATTAAAAAAAAACATTACATAATTCCAAGCAATACTTCTGGGGAGCTGGATGCACAATTATTTTGCTAGAGCAAAAAAATACCATTCTTATTCTTATTCTTTATTGTACACAAAAACATACATTTATCAAATATAGTAGGACAGCTTATGTACAAAGGCGAGCTTAACCCATAATTAACCATCTTACCATCTACCACACCCATCTTACTTTGAATAAGTAATAACTACCTTGAAACCATATTTAATAAAGTTGATTGTATAACGAAATACGTCAAATTTCAATAAATTCAAAAGGCGAATATCAGAACAGAACATGTTTATTAAAGCTGTTCACTGTGTTTTGTAAAACTAAACATTTTGACATTTGAAAAAAACACCGTAAAAGCAATTTCCATGTGTTGAATGAATGATGGGCTATGATTTGTTTTACATAAAATATTGACTGTTTTTTTTTTTCCAAAGTGTGACGTAGGTAGAGTTACCGCGGCCCTGGCACAAGCAACTGAAAGAACACGGGTTGGTTTTAGTCAGTAAAAGTCTGACACGCCCTTCCGCTTCACCCAGAGCGGGAGTAGTCATTAGATGATTACCCACACAAGGTATGAGGCTTTGCACAGAAGGGGTGCCAGGGCGGTCTTTTGAGAGGTCTCGGGGCCTTTTTTACGTGCTGATGGTGATAACCGGGGTGCTTTCAATGAGGTAAAAATCCCACATAGCCTGGTCTTTTTCCCAAAATTCCAGGCGCCTTTTGAAGGTTACCCCGTTAAGAAACACTACATATAACAAAGTTGGCAACTGGTTTAATAGCCAGCGTTGCACACATACAAGGGTTGGAATCCAATCTAACCGGATGCATGAAGTACTAGAATTATACATGGAGCGACTGCCTATCTGACCTCCACAACCCAGTAACTGGGTGATACGATACTCTTTGGCAAGACTAGTGACATTACACACACAATAATATTTGCAGACAATAAAATTTTAAAAGCCCCGTCACATTGTTATCTCACGCTACATAATTTATCTAAATACTATTGGACACGTAATGATGACACGAAATCTTGCAGAAAACACGCTGGTTCAAACAGTATAACTTTTGAACGGCTGAACCGATTTTTATCAAACCCAGCTATGAACACTTTCGATAAAGTCACCTTTCAACAAAAAACACAAGATCAAAATCGGTCCATCCGTTTAAGTGCTATGTTGCTACAGATAGATACACAAACACACAGGTACACACGTTAAACTTATAACACGCCACTTTTACCGTCGGAGGTTAAAAACAAAACCGCTGTAAAAAAAACTAATTAATTTTATTTTGAGTACACTTTTAACTCTGGCGATTTTGAAGCCTATACAGGTAGACGGAAAACCGAGTGACTCTATTATCCGTTTTTGTATTTTCAACGTGGAACCCTAAAAAGGTTTTAAATGAAAAACCTAAAATCCCGCTACGGGAACATTGATTTTGTTAGGCACCGCTGCCTTTGTTATTGAGATGAATGGGATAACATTTATCAAAAATATGTTATGTGTGAATGATTAGGTACCTAAAAACTCGATTTGTTACGTTATTACTTTGAATATATTTATGAAATATAGAACCATTTATTTTTTGAAAGCTGTGTAATATATGGGTAGGTAGATACAGTGGATAAAATATGGGCACATAGAGCTGATATATGTGACCTCAGTAACCAATATTTCGTATATAATATCCAGTTGATGAAAGAAGAAGTGTTATAGTGCCACCGATGACTAAAAAGTTGTGTGGAAATCGGTTGCATTTTTAACACGCTTTTATTAGCTTAGTCTTATATATAAAATTCTCGTGTCACAATGTTCGTTCCCGTACTCCTCCGAAACGGCTTGACCGATGCTCATGAAATTTTGTGAGCATATTGAGTAGGTCTGAGAATCGGCTAACATCTATTTTTCATACCCCTAAGTGGGTAGGGTAGGGTAGGGTAGGTAGGGTAGGTAGGGTAGGTAGGGTAGGTAGGGTAGGTAGGGTAGGTAGGGTGGGTAGGGTAGGGTAGGGTAGGGTAGGGTAGAGTAGGGTAGGGTAGGGTAGGTAGGGTAGGGTAGGGTAGGTAGGGTAGGGTAGGATAGGTAGGGTAGGGTAGGTAGTTAGGGTAGGGTAGGTAGGGTAGGTAGGGTAGGTAGGGTAGGGTAGGGTAGGTAGGGTAGGTAGGGTGGGTAGGGTAGGGTAGGGTAGGGTAGGGTAGGGTAGGGTAGAGTAGGGTAGGGTAGATAGGGTAGGGTAGGGTAGGTAGGGTAGGTAGGGTAGTAGGTAGGGTAGGTAGTGTAGGGTTGTTAGGGTAGGGTAGGGTAGGTAGGGTAGATGAATGTTTGGTGTTTTTATGGCAAAACAAAGTTTGCCGGGTCAGCTAGTATGTATATATTTATGTGATCGGTCTGTTATCGAAGATGTGGATCATGGCCAGAAAGAAGCTGACTGTAGTGATTATGGACATGACAGCAAATAAATACTGAAAGAAAAAGATCTAACCTTAAATAAATTGAGGAGGAGAGAAAAGGAAAACTTGATTAAATTTATTTCCTAAATTTAGGTTTAAAACTTTATAGAAAACTAGCTGTTCCCCGCGGCTTTGCTCCCGTGGACCTCCCCACAGGGCCCGTTTACGGAATTAAATTGCCTATGTCACTCAGGCATAATGTAGCTTTCTATTGGCGAAAGAATTTTTTAAATCGGTCCAGTAGTGTCGGAGCCTCTTCGGTACAAACAAACAAAAATATCTTTCCTCTTTATAATATTTTTATAGAAATAGATAGTAGTATTCCATTGTCAGGTCAGTGTGAAGACATGATAAATGGTTTACCTACATGCATTCCCTTTAGTAGTGTGTACTGTGTACATTTGAAGGCTAGTAGCTCAGACAAAACCGTCTCGAGGATCGATTGATCTTTGGAACGTCTCTATTTGGGTTTATCGTATAGATAGTTCTTGGGATAACTATTTATGCCAATCGTTGCAGATCTGCAAATTTATTAGTAAGATTTGTAGAAAGTAATTAAGAGAAATATTGTTTCCACCAGTACCACACTGTTTTTACCCGGAACTAAATAGTCAAATATAGATAGAATTAGTTTTTACTAAAACCCGGTCAGAATTCAAACCGTTTTCGTTTCTTAATTCCTTTCCGCAGCTTCCTTCTGCGAGACGCGGACCATTGAACGAAACACGGTTGGCAGCGTCAAGTCGCTTCCTATGGCAGTCAATCGCTTATATTGTTTTCCCTTTTTCAAAATTCTCATTGAATATCCTCCGCCCGGGGTGTCGAAGGGGCCTGTCAGACTCGTACTGACTAAAACCTACCCGGTGTTCCATATCATAACTACGCCGGGGGTCGCGTGAACGTACCATCCTTCCGTAACCCCCGGCTGGTGGCGGCCCGCATCTGCGGGCCTCGACCTCGGGTTGGAGGCGAGTGAGGTAACGACTCCCCCTGCAACGTCTAAGAGGGGCGCGCGAGGAACACTACGCCGCACCACTTCGGGTCCTGATGAGTGGGGGGCGACGGACGTCCTCGAGTCCGTCGGCCCTAACCTCATTTAGGGGGGCTGGAAGATGGCGTTTTCCACCCTCCGCCTCAAAAAACCATTTTGAGTACTAGAATATGAAAAGATAACGTCCTCATCCAACACGGTATGCACAATATTATTATCTATCAAAGATAAACACTGCAAGAAAATAACAACCACCAATATTAGTTTGCTATTTTTTACTCAGAATAATGAACCAGGTTTTCAAATTAATTGATTCATAGCTTTTTAATTAGAACCTGCGAACGACGTTGCGGTGAGTTTACGTTTAATTCTGTTCATATTTTATGGAATATTCGTATGAAAAATTCATTTGGTGGTTAGAAAAAAAAGGATACCCATATAATTTTATAATTAAGGTTCTTGGAACAGATGTCTTTCAATAATTGGATTATTCGTAGGTATCATTTCTATTTCTACTAATACTATTTATATAAACTTCAACACGTTTATGTTAACATAACCCGTTATTAATTATTTTGTAAAAGATTATGATAAGTATGTTATGAATGAATGGCTCGAGAGGTGGTCTGATGCTTTCAGATTTTCTAAGGCATTGCGTTAGTGAGATCGACAGTACCTACTTGGAGATAAGGCCGATTCGGTGTGGCGGGCAGTCATCATCATCATTTCAGTCGATAGACGTCCTGCCTGACGACTGCTGGACATAGGCCTCCCACAAGCGTCGCCACACTGATCGGAGTATCAGTAGTATCGTCGTAGAGTCCGATATAACCCTCAGTTCTCCCCAGATGGGAAGTATTCATAACATTTTATGGTTTTCCAAGCAAAAAAAAAGTAAATTGGAAGAACCACAATCCAAAGATTCTAAATTCGAATTCATCTGCCCGAAATAACGCGAAAAAAGAAATCGAACAGCCAGCATCATATATTTTCCAAAATCTAATTATAAACATTTTAAGGTTTTACTGCTGGGAATAAAGGAAGAGCATTTCGGCGAAATATACTGGCCGTTTTAAAAGGCCATTAGTGAAGATTTAAAGAGTACCTCGGCTGCTTAGAGTCGCTTAACAATGAGCCAACGTAATGGCAAACAATGCAAGTCCACTTCATACAAAGGAGGTCCGTAAAGTGGGAAGTCATAATAATATGCAAGGATAAACCACCTGCATTATTATATTATTTACAAACGTATTTGGAGTTGGCTTAAGAGGGATTAATCCTGCCTTAAAGACTATTTTTGTTGTGACTTTTGGGTCTGATTTCAGGATTATTGTGCATAGTTTTGTTCAGAATCCAGATGATTTATTAATTTTCTTTTACCACAATTACGTCGTGGTGGCCCAGTGGCTAAGACCTCGCCTCTCGTGCTGGAGGTCTTGGGTTCAAATCCGGGCAAGCACCTATGTGACATTTTCAAATTCATATGTACTTTCTAAGTTTATCTTGGACATCACAGGCAACGGTGAAGGAAAACATCGTGAGGAAACCTGGACTTATATAGTTAATGTAAGTCTGAAATAGCCAAGTCAGAGGCCTGTGGGGTTCCCAGAGGTGGCTTAATTAACTCAGACACCAGAGGTGGTCACATCCTCACACGAAAAGAAGAAGATCACAATTTAGTCAAAACAAAAAGAAATTAAGTCGAATGCTACAAGATCTTTTCCATATTCTTTTTATTTTGTGTCGATATAGTCAAAATTAAGTTTTTCGGGTCTTTCCTGATTCATGAATAATAAATCATTCATCATCATCTAAAAATCTCAGACTTTCATATTTATTTCATCCGTATTGATTCCCATACGTTTACGGCACCTGTGATCTTTATCAGGTTATCCGTCTAACTGTGTGAGGCCATCCCACGCTCAACTACCAATTAAAATCAGGGATAAGGGGTTTGGAGGCCAGCTATGACTCAATATGCTAAACAGCGAGGCCTTTGATGCCAAGGGATGACCTTTGAGGGTATGGTCCAGAAATAATGCACTCTTTAGGGAACCACACACAATATATTTAATTGGAGCACTTCGGAAAGTAAAATCTCTTACACAATACAAATATAATAATATCAAGTGTATTTTGTTTTCAGAATACAAAATACACTTGATATTATAGTACTCAGTAGTCAACCGACTTTCGGCGTTCAGTCCAGATTCAAAACTAAAAAGCTGACGACCGTTTTTTTCTCGTTTTGACGTCCGTTCTAAATTTCAAATTCAAATCTCAATTAAGAAATTATGATGAACGAATAAAAACGGTTTACAGAGGGGGCGCAGTCTGCCGCTGCCCTTATTATGAAAATTATAATGTACAACGAGCTTAAAGAAGGTATAGTCCATGGTATGATATGTCTATGGCTTAAGAAAATAAAATAGAACAGATAAAAATGTCAGAGTATAAAATATACTATGATTTTTACAAATTAGCAGTAAAAATAAGTTTTGAATGTAAAAACAACTAAAGTATGCTTTTCAGGTGCAAACAGTACAAAGAATACATAAAAATGAGTAACATGAGTTTATACAATTTCAAAAGTTATGAAGATGAGGTTTGTAAAGTGTGTTATAAAACGTAAGTAGACTAAGAGATGTGGAATGAATACCAGAACTTTCCAATTTTTCTAGGACTTTGAATTCAATCAACTTTGATCATAACTGAAGAAACCCAATATGAAAATAATCAATGAGAAATACTCGTAGTTTGCATTCCTACTTTTTCTTCGAAAATCTATGAATTCATATTTGGAGTAATCTCCTTTCTGCCTGCGGGAACCACAAAATATAGGTTGAGAAGACTATTTACGAATCAAAAGACTTCTGCTGAGATAAATTGGAAGTAGGCCGTTCGCTAAATAAAATCTGAGCATTTTATGAATGTTAATAATAGTTGGAAGGTCGTGGTTTAATCATAAAGATATTTTCGTAACCATGACGACTTATTTTTGTTAAACAGGGATTTATTAAGTACTAGCTTGTGCGAGGGGCTTCGTCCGCGTAAAAGTAGACAATCATCCCAAAGGAATTTTCTCTTCAAGGGAGTACGTGCTCCTGGAATAAAAAGTATCCTATGGCCTTCTCTAAAGATAAAATCTATCTCTGTACAAAAATTCGACTAAATTGGCTCTTTGGTTTATGCGTGAAAATGAAACAAACAAAAAGGTAGAAAGAGTTTCTTTCGTACTTAATAATAATTATTATGAATAAATATTAGAACCATACAATTCAGTACCTAGACGTGTTTATATTACTGCTCTACGCTCACAACTTATTTAAAGAGTTGTCTTATCAATCAAGCTCTTTCAAAATAAAGAAATTCCCATCTCAATACAAAACGTTTTTAAATTAATAAGCCACCTATACAAAGTTAAAAGGACGTTTTATTATTCTGAACCTCTTCTTGAGGAGTGTAATCCTCTCAAATTGGATGCCTGTGTGACATGACAATGAACATACCTATTCTCTTCGGACTGTACTCAGTGTATTGTCAGTACAACAATAGACACACTATGACAATGTAAAATTCATCTTGATAATAGAATTATGTTCTACATAAGACGGCGACTTTCAGAACATATAAAACGTTGTAAACTTATCATGCCTGAGTATGCAAAGTACTGAGTGTATCAAGGCAGATAACTGAGCGCAAATTTAAACAAGTTATGTATTTGTAAACATAAAAATATACCTAACTAGCTGACCCGGCAAACTTTGTTTTGGCATAAAAACGCCAAACATTCATCTACCCTACCTACCCTACCCTACCTAACCTACCTACCCCAACCTACTTATTTGTTTACCTTCCCTACCCTAACTACCGTACCCTACCTACCCTACCCTACCCTACCTACATATCTATCCTACCTTACCTACATACCTACCCTACCCTACCTACATACCTACCCTACCTATGTAGGTAAGGTACGTTTTTTTTCTTTTTTTCCATTAAAACCTTCTCCTAACAATAACAAACCCAACAAAAAAAGAATATGCGAAATCTGTCCAGCCGTTCACGCGTGATGCCATGACCAAGGGATATAGGGATTCATTTTTATATATATAGTTTTATTTATATATAAGATAAGATAATTAAAGGTTAAGAACAGGTTGATAAAACTCATGATCAAGAATATCTAATAATTAATTTTATATGTATGAAACTTAAATATTCCTTAGAGAAACACAATGCATCTCAATAATAACAGTCCAAGCCAATGAACTTGTCTGTAAGTTCTGAAAATGATAATAGCCATCGAAACACCATTGGCTCAGCTGACGCGATTAGGGGCTTAGTTCGACGAAACTATTAATGAATCTAAAATTGCATTGCAATTGCGATCTTCCTTTATGAGTGAATCCTAGCCGTAAACCCAATCACGATCGAATTAAGCAAATTGATAGTGAAGGCAGTTGTGTACGAACCTTTTGTAGCTCCTCGTCGATGTACCAATTAATATCCGACGGAGGCAGAGAGAAATCGGACGTGCAGTTCAGGAACACTTGCTCCCCAGGTTTCAACAATTTCGGCGCTCCGATTATCACGGGATCCGCCTGTGGCATAGCTGAACACAAAATAGATTTGAATACATCGCACAACCCATCATCTAGGTGTCATAATTTTGTTACAAACTTACACTAACCAAATAGAACCGCCAAGGGAAATCGAGTATCACAAAGTCCTTTGCAATCGTAGATGGCTACTGAACTTAATTAAAAGCCTTAAATTCGAGTTACGCTATTGTTAGGCTGAGGCCATATTGATGTCGGCGGCGGGCGGTTTGTGCTGTTCAGATAATTGCACCGATAAAACTTGTGGTTTTAGAGGCGAGCGTGGTTCGGCTCTTAACGAAATCTTGAGCTAGACGCTGTTAATGTCATCGATGTGCCCTCAGCCTTAAACGAGTTAGTTTACGTCCGTATTACGTACACAATATAACTGTAAAACTTTTTTTCCTATAATTTCTTTATTAACTTCCAAAACAATACCTTTTTGAATATTTCTTTGTGGTCTAAGAGATAATGTAGGTAGGAAGGGAGATAACTCACATTGCAAAGCTAATCAGTTCCCTTTGTATGTGGATGTGGTAGGTATGTGAAAGTGTGTGGGAGCTTGGGGACCGTCGAGTAAGCTACTTAGCGACAATGAACTAGTACAGTGTGTACTTGTAAATAAAATAAATCTTCTGACAAAAGGACTAAGGTGTAACAAGTATGTATGTTGTGTAGTAGTGACTTTAGAATTAAAGTTAAGAAAATCTAAGAAGTCGCATTGAACAGCTATAAAAATAATAAATAATAATTTAACTTGATGCTTACGAATGGTACTTGTTGTTACAGTAATTAATAAGGATTATGAATGAGATTTTTCAATTTCTTACTAAAAAAGTTATCACGCCATGTAAAATATTTTTTTTTTTTACAAAAAAATACTTCCTACTTCCAAATAAGAAACTACAAAGTGAAAAATAACTTTATTTTTGGAAGTCGGTATCTTTGGTAGGAACATTTTTTTTGCGTTAGGGACACCGACTTCCAAAAATAAAGTTATTTTTCACTTTGTAGTTTCTTTTTTGGAAGTCGGTAGTATTTTTAGTAAAAAAAAAAAAAACACTTTTTAGTTGGCAAGTAGGTAAGTAAGGTACTTACCTATAATGCCAGTATAGGTAGATTACCCGAATATCATGAAAGTGAACATAACCGGTGAAATGAGAGTGTATCAAGGTGAACTATACACATATGCGTAGCCTTTTAGAGCGTACTGGCGTGATGTTATGTTATGAAATGGTATAATCAATAAACAGACATGCGTTTGCAGCAATCCCGAGAGATTTGCCGTTATTTATTGAAGAGTTCTGTTGTATATCTCCGAAGTTCTTCATCAGATCTTCAACAAATTAAAATGGGACCAATTCCGGAACATACTCTTGCAAACAAAAAAAAAATCAAAATCGGTCCACAATTGACGGAGATATTATTATTATTTTTTTATGTGTGTTCACCGATGCACACACATAAAAAAAAAATAACTTACATGAAGTTGAACATAGAACCTCCTCTTTTTTGGTAAGTCGGTTAATGAGAAACGTCATCGGACTTCTTATTTTGTCGCTATTATAAAAAATATATATATATTTGATTTTTGTAGCAATAGCTGTGCGTAGTAGGGGAGCCTTTTTTCTATTGTTTCAAAAATAAATGGCATTAATAACTTATTATAAACCAATATGTCACTGTGAATAATTGTTTCTCTGGTAACATTTTTGTGCCATTAAGTAATATTGGAAATAATAAGTTCTTTATTCACGTTAATGGCTATTACAGATAGTTATTTCTGAGACCCTCTGACGACACGTCAAAGACCTTACTCGGCCAGCCTATTTATATAAGTGAAGTACCTATATAAATTAGGACAATAGAAAGTAGATGAGGAAATGGAACACAATTTTGGAAGGTTTGAAATAAAGGTCACGGTGTAGGATTTCAAATAAAAGCTTCTTGAAGCACATAACTGAAAAATAGAATTATATGTGCATTTCCTTTTCTTCGTTTTCCTTTAGAAACCTCAAGCTTTTGAGAAAAAACTGAATCCCAATTTATATTTACCTGATCCGGTTATAAGATCTAGAACAAAATGAGAGCTATACTTGCATATGATAGTTCCTACCGTACGGTAGAATTTCCGATTCCATTAAAGGTGTGCTAAAATTACCACAGAATGTGAAAATTAGCGTTCCTGAGGTAAATTCTGTATTAGTTAGCTGAATTTCAAAGGTAGCCCATTTCATATCGTATTAATTTGAATAATCTAATGGAATTCAGAATACTAATCATAGTTAAATATGTTTGTAATTATCACGCTGGTATTTCTTAGAGTGATAGGCAGAGACAGGGGTACAGTTATTTCCTTTCTTCAGTACCTAAGTGTTTACCTAGGAATATAGCTTATTATCTCTTATGATCTCTTCTCTCTCTTCTCGATACTCCGTTAAAGCGATCGATAGAATAATCTACATTGATCAAAGGCTTTTCCACTAGCACTCTCTCAAAAGCCAGCCAGTAGTCTGGATTTAGATATCTCCGATATTGGTGGCGGGAGTATCCTGAGGAAACCTGCAGACTTATTGCGTAATGAATTCGGCAATGCAAAGAGCAAAGAGAATGAAAAAACATTTTTACAAAAAATACTACCGACTTCCAAATAAGAAAACTAGAAATTGAAAAATAAATTTATTTTGGAAGTCGGTGTCTTTGGTAGGTACCAAATTTTTAAGTTATGGACACCGACTTCCAAAAATAAAGTTATTTTACAATTTCTAGTTTTCTTATTTGGAAGTTGGTAGTATTTTTTGTAAAAATGTTATTTATTTTTCACTTTTTTGTTGTACCTACTTATTAGGGAAGTAGTTAAGTAAGTACACCTATAACGACAGAATAGATTACCTGAATAACATGAAACTTAAATATAACCGGTGAAATGAGAGATCTGCATACCCCTTTCGAGCGTACTGGCGTGATGTTATGTTATGAAATGGTATAAACAATAAACAGACATGCGATTGCAGCAATCCCGAGAGATTTTCCGTTATTTATTGAAGAGTTCTGTTGTATATCTCCGAAGTTCTTCATCAGATCTTCACCAAATTAAAATGGGACCAATTTCGGAATATACTCTTTCAAACAAAAAAAGAATTTTCAAAATCGGTCCACAATTGACGGAGAAATCAGTGAACACACATAAAAACAAAAAAAAAAAAAAACATACATAATGTCGAACATAGAACCTCCTCCTTTTTTGATAAGTTGGTTAAAAAATTGACCAATCACATGCGAGATGAAAGACGCGATAAGGATTTCAGTCTATGTGATTAGTCGATTTTTCATACTCTTGCTGCTGAATTCATTACGCAATAAGGCTGTAGGACGTTTTATAAGCCTACGTTGTCCCTCTGCAGGGTAATGGCCTCCCTACACTCTTTCAAAATCGCCCGGTCTACTGCGAGTACGGGGTAACTGATCAAAAGGAGTTCAGCTCATCCCGCCATCTCAAGGTATGTGACATATGCTCGCCCTTCTCGGTACGAGGAAAAAGGACGCGCCTGTAAATATTCTCTTCCGAATTGAATTTAGAATAAAAGCGAATGTTTCCTTGCAGCAGTACATTTACAGGTGAGTATTGAGTCTAGAATAATGCCTGGTTAACATCTCCTATAATAATCTAGTGAAATATTGATTATTACATCTCTGTGTAACCTTCAAAGAACACAGGAGTGAGGTTATTAGACCTATAACAGAATCTGATCCCAAATAACTTTATACGGTATCAGATACTGGTTAATCTTTCGTACCAGGAGATAATAAAATAATGAGGTTATTCCGTGACCGCCGTCTCGTTGATTCTACGCTAATGCCTCTTGGGTGCTTTCGTAAGAAAATATTTTAGGAGATATTTTGCTAACGGTAATATTTTGGCCTTGAGTGGACTATAATACGTATATTTTTATACTATAGAGATAGAAGATCGAGTGTGATTTTAACTAACTAAAAATAAGTTAAAAAAACATTTTAACAAAATAAAATGAACCGATTTCCAAAACAAAACACTACAAAGCGAAAAATAACTTTCTTTTCAGACGTCTGTGTCTTTGGTGCCTATTGTTTTCCGTTTTTCGACACTGAATTCGGCAAATAAAGTTATTTTTTGCTTTTAAGTGTTTTGTTTTGGAAGACGGTTTGAATTTTTTGTTAAAAAGCTTTTTATTTATCTCCTTTTAGTTTTGGTAGGTACCTCCAAATACCATGAAATACATTTATAGCCAAAGTAAATATCATTACAATTCTAATAAGCCCAAACAAGGCTGTGATCCATTGTTTTATTTCAGATATCCAGTGCCTTCCACCTTCAAAATCAGATCAGTTCGATTGTACCATTTTCACCAGTACCATTTATTTATAAGTATTTACGTCTTCATAGTCGGTGAACAATTCGATATATCTTATACTCGTGACATACTTAGCATTAAGGAGTTCCAATGGCCATCTGTAGTGTTCTTCTACAGTTCCACTTCACCAAATGTCACTTTCTGAGTGCAAATGACTGCATTGTTGATGCAAATACCAAAATCGCTATATGTATGCCTATAATATTTTAGCAGTTCCCTCGATTACTCCCGGATCCTATTATCAAATCCGGACCTGATGACCATGCTACCTTGGAAGTATACTCTTTCAAAAAAAAAATGTTTTTTTTAAATCGTTCCATAATTGACCGAGATATCGGTGAACAAATATAAAAAAAAAGAAAAAAAACATTCATAATGTCGAACATAGAACCGCCTCCTTTTTTGGTAAGTCGGTTAAAATAGGTTACTTTTCTATCATAGCTTGTATTCCCCGAATAGAGATATACCAATAGTACGCCCACATGGTGAACCAGTTACGTTTAAGTCATAAGTCAATTGGGATCAAGCCTAATGCCATTAACCAGTCACAAATCTAGTCTCCAGGCTGCTACTAAGAAATTCCAGATGGACAAATCCAATAACACTTATCCCAATCCAGGCATTCGACCAAGGACGCTTACTTTTTACCCGACTGCCGAAGGAAGGTAATGTGTTTATCAGTCTATATATGTATATATGTTCCTATGTGGCGTTCTAGAGACCAAACGCGATGGCTGATTTTGATGATTCTTACGTCAGTCGATTCGTGTTAACCTTGCAAGTGTCACTGGCTACATTAAAATCAAAAATACCCGACTGCTTAAGAAGCGAACTAAAAATGCGTAAAAAAGAAGAAAATCATGCTTGCTGTCGGAGGATACATCTGGTTTTGGTCAGACAGCTCGCGAATATGTATCCTCCGACTGCACAGCATGATTTTCTTCTTGTTTTTATTCCACTTTACTTTTACCCCAAAATCGAGCTCATAGCTTGTTTCGAACCACTATCTCCTATTTCTCACAGTAGTGTTCCGCTATAAAGTCACGTCTCACAAACTCACATTGTTTAAAGCACCTTTTACAATTTCAGTTCCTCTCAAGCTAGCTCGACTAGCTCAGTTCGGTTGCCTAGCAAGAATCAGAACAGAGAAAACCACGGTAAAGAAAACAAACGTCCCGTTACTCTCAGAATGAAAACTTGTTTTTGTTTTCAATCATCCGTATTCTATTTTTAAAAATAACAAACCAGTGTAAATAAATCGTTCATCATAATTAGCATAGGACCGTATAATATTTTTATTTGACAGGTAAATGGATGGAACTTGAATTATTTGGGTGTTAAAATTATTATTTTTAGAGTTCTCTCTCGATGTAACAACGGAAATCCATGTACATAAATATTTATGCATAAATTTTGTATTTGTTTTTATAGTGTGAGTGTTTTTGCCAATAAAAAATCTGTTTCTAAAATAAGAAGACAAATAATTAAAAGTACAAAACTTGAGGCTGGTTTTTTTAGGGTTCCGAACCCAAAGGGTAAAAACGGGACCCTATTACTGAGATTCCGCGGTCCGTCTGTCTGTCTGTCTGTCTGTCACCAGGCTGTATATCATGAACCGTGATAGCTAGACAGTTGAAATTTTCACAGATGATATATTTCTGTTACCGCTATTACAAGTAATACTAAAAACAGAATAAAATAAATATTTAAGTGGGGCTCCCATACAAAAAACATGTTTTTTTGCCGTCATCATCATCATCATATCAGCCGAAACACATCCACTGCTGTACATAGGCCTCCCCCAAGCGTCGCCACATTGACCGGTCCCGTGCGTCTCGCAACCTTCCTCGTTTTTTGCCGTATTTTGCGATAATGGTACGGAACCCTTCGTGCGCGAGTCCGACTCGCACTTGGCCGGTTTTTTTTTCTTAGGTATTAATTTTCAATTATTCTTACCCCTCTACGGCGAAGCAAAAGGGAAGGTTATGTTTTTGACCAGTATGTGTGTATGTTGGTATGTTCATCTGTTCCTTCGTAACTCCTAAATTATTTATCATAATTTGACAAATGAAGTGTCGTTGGAAGCGTCTTTTTTGTCCGCTGGTCGTGACATCATATAGCGTATACTATGTGACGTCACATTAAATTGAATATGGCACCCTCCCTCAGGGGGCACGAAGTAAAGTGGTATTGTTGAATAGGGATTTTAAAATGAAGGGAGAGTTTAGTACATCATATTTTTGTTTACGAGATATATCTTGTCAAAGTCATGAAAACTAACTTTTTACCCAACTACGGCGTCGCAAAGTGTTTGTTGATCTGTATGTGTATGTTTATTTGATACTTAAGGGTCTGCAAAAACCCCAAAATACTTAAAATAAAAAATAAGTTCAAAAACTAAATTAAAAAGCCTGAAAAGAGGCGAGCCAAGGACTCGGCTCTTTTCAGGCTTTTTAATTGTTTCAGTAATTACGGCAGCGAACGTCTTAACAAACTAAATTATTATAAACAAATCTTTACATTTTAATGAGTATGTAAATGAAAATATAACCGTTTCAAAAAACTATTCCAATTCTCCATTTCCCTTGGACTTGTAGGTATATTAAACACAAATTTAAAAAAAAAATTAGTACCTAACATAGAAAGGGTGTAACAGAAACAATGCAAATATATAATCAGCTGTTCAGTACATTTTTCGAGTTAAATGTAAGCGTCAGTAATATTTTTATCGCAATTTTTGTGTTTATCCCTAGTAAGAGTTATACATAGATATTTACAATTACAATGACCCCTGTTCAGGGTAAGGCGTTGTTTTTATAACACCAATAAAGGTTTCAAATAACATTCTTACGCAGACAATGCATCAAGCTGTCCGATGACGTCACTCGTCCTAATTAGCATAGCGTTGGTACTCTAGGCACGTTTGATTGACTATCGCAGTCTGTAGCTGCAGTGTCGGGTTACAGACTACAGAGCTTTCTCCGCAGCCTGGATACCTAATGCGTTGTTTGCCTAAAGAAGGTCATACAACGTGCTAGCTTGTGCCTGTTCTGAGAACCTGCACAAGGAATACTGATCATGTTACCTTCGATTTCTGAAACTCTGGCCGAGTCTTTGATCAGTAACTGTGCTGTCAAACCTGTTAATATTAGTTACTGTGGCTGTTAAGCCAATCAAATAATTTGACTACAGGTTGCAGTGCATTAGCAGGGTTTCAAAAACCAGAGGTAAAAATTAAGGGCGTCTATGGAAAACAATATATCACGAGAATTAAACGCGATGATTTAGATTATTTATTTACCTATTTAACCCGACGTTTCGGCCGTGTTGCAACGACCATGGTCCCGGGTAGACTGGTGTCTCGGTGTATTGGCTCCGTTGGGGCGGAAAATTCTTCCTCTATCCTCACATTTCTACACACAACACTGACCGTATCCTTATTCTGTAAGTTCACCGACTGCACAAAGCGAGGTAATGTTTTTGTATTTTTTTGTTATTGTTAAATTCCCGTGATATATTGTTTTCCGTTATAAAACGCGAAAGTTTTAAAGTTAATATTAAGGGCATCTAAATCATAAAAATATGCAAATATTGTGTTTGTCAGTTCAGCTACGCATTGCAAGACTTGACTAATTGCCCTAAAAACCAAATGGGTATTACCTTTAAACTATCTAAAGTATGATTCAAACTTAAAGAAGGGCGTAGGAGCACATGGAAACTTTTTGAAGCAAATGAAACTCAATGGGCAAGTGATCTCCGTCTGCGATCGTCATTAGTAATCCGTGCGTACATTACCGAAGCGCATTCAAAAGTTATGGCCCATATTTCCATACATCTGAGTCTTTTAAATGTCGAGCTAAAATAAACCTTGACTATCATAGATGTAAGCGTCAATATACTTTGCGCTCCGACGTTTTCCGTCAAGTGGGAATAGCTCAAAACAAATCAAATCTCACCAACAACAGTCATATGTTTCGTCTTCCTCGCTATCTGGAACCTTGGGCCTTCGGTCGACACCTCGCAGGTGTAGGCAGCCCTCGTCGAGATAGGGGGAGGCATGACCCTGACCACGCAGTAGTCGGGCTGGCATTCACCGCCTTGAACCATCACGTCTGATATGTTGAAGAGACGGATTGAAGGCTGTGGACAAGGAGATTCGTGTGTTATTCATATGTTTTAATAATGTTTTTATTGCATGTATGTGAGAGTGGGAAGACTCGGGGTTCCCGAATGATAATCTTGAGACATCTTGTAAATACTTTTATTACTCAAATCAATAGTCACACAACTTAATTTTACAACGAGATATGCACAGTTCGAATTACAATTCAATTCAGCAAATTACATTTCACTAAAGCGAGCCTATTTAAACGTTTTAGCAAATAACAAGACGTCACACAGCAAAAACTACCAGTGACATTCGTTTAACAATTTATTTTATATTTAAGTTAGTAAAAACACAGTAATTGCATATAATATTTGATTAGTAATTAATAACGTTTTTTACAAATACTTTAAATGATATTAGCTATCAATTATTTTATTTAAATGAACTAACAGTCACAGTGAACAACCTTCCTTTTTATTTTTATATTATTACTTAAACACAAATAAACAAATCATGAAATTAACAATACTTAATTTAACACGATTTTAAAACACAATGCAAAATCACATATTTATTAATTACTGATTTTAGGTACAGATTCGTATATCCGTTAGGTCAGCAGATGTTTTGACGTTTGTTACATACTGTGGTACTGCTTTTATTTGCCAGCGCTATCATGTATATTTCTGTAGAAGCCTAGGCCTTTAGTGGCGTCAGCGGAAGGGGTTGCCGTGACTCAATACTGGGCCAGGCAATGTATTTAACTAAAAAGATTATGTTTGTCATCGAAACGCTAAGATAAATAATTAACTAAGCGCAGGAAAGTTTTTCTGGATAGGTTACGATCAAGCTACCATAAGTTGCAGCTTCTGCGACCAAAATTACGGCGGCATAGTGCGAGAGGTCCTTTAGCAGTTTATGGATCTGTTTTTTCAAGGTAAATATCTGAACTGATGATGCAGATAATTGGACTGCGTCGTAGCATGTTTTTGAGCTTTATACAGGTATGATATGACTCAAGTTTAAATAAAAACTGGCCAAGTGCGAGTCGGACTCGCGCACGAAGTGTTCCGTACCATTATCGCAAAAAAACGGCAAAAAAATCACGTTTGTTGTATGGGAGCCCCACTTAAATATTTATTTTATTCTGTTTTAGTATTCTGTTTTGTTTTCATTCTCGGTTCATGAGATACAGCCTGGTGACAGACTGAGAGACAGACAGAGGGATCGTGGAATCTTAGTAATAGGGTCCCGTTTTTACCCTTTGGGTACGGAACCCTAAAAACTAATACCAGTGTGATCGCCTTGTAATTAAAATAATGTTATGAATTAAGTACAAAAGATATATGGCTACTTTAAACACATTTTCGCGATTATACAATATAGATTACGCGCATGGACAACAAAAAAGTAATAATCCTAATAGTTGCCTATTTTGGACTATTGAAAAGCTATATCAATACGTATTTCTATTCCTATTTTCTATATGATCGGCTTCCATTATCTCCGAAAACAGATTGTATCGATAACTGGCACATCTGGTGATAACAACGCCTTTCATATTGAATGTAGCGCGTTCGTTTTCATATCGAATGTACAATGTAACAACGGGTACCTACTCGAAACAATGTAATGGTGTCGGTTTGAAATCAGATTAGAGCACAAAATGCTCAGTTTTAGTAGAAAAGAGGGTGTTAAAATATCTTTAGTTATCCTACTATCGTACTGATATATGATTCGACCTGGCCTACCCTCGTACCCTGACGTGTCAAAACTATCATAGATCGTTTGTAATAAAAGGGACAGATGTATACAAGTCATACACATCTGTCCCTTACGCACACCCTAAATAACCTTACTCTTAGAGCATATACCACTTGATTCGTTTACCTGTCACATACCCACATACCCACCTGATTCGTTTACCTGTCAATATTGCACCTAGTTGTCTATGCATGACCCAAAGACTGGTAGAAAATGCCTAAGGCATTAAGTCCGTCTCTGTACGTTTGTGTGCATGAAGTATTAAATAAATCAATAAATACATAAATAAATATATTAATATACAAATAAATTAATTTGAAAGATTGAATGTTTGTAAATTCATCAGTCTAGAGAATCTGTACTTTATTCTGATGAAAGCGGAATGTAACAACAGTTCGTATTCGTAAAAAAAAACAGCCTGTAATTTATTCTGACGAAGAAGGAATCTGACGAATGTATCCGAGATCGAGGCATGATTTCGATGTCAGTGAAGGCGATAGTCGAAATGTCAAAATGGGATTAATCACGTGATTTTTCGATATCGCTTGTATGGGATTCATACAATTTTGCCTTTTTACCCGACTGCCGAAGGAGGATAATGTGTTTATCAGTCTATGTATGTATATATGTATGTATGTATGTTTGTTCCTATGTGGCGTTCTAGAGACCAAACGCGTTGGCCGATTTTATGGTTCTTACGTCAATCTATTCGTCTTAAGCCTGCGATTGTCACTGGTTACATTTAAATTGGAAAATAGAAAAATGGCGGATTTTGGGCGCTATATTGTGGGGGCCCAAAATATTTTTTCTTCCATACCTATCGTGTGGGGTATCAAAATAAAGGACTTTAAGAGGTGATTTCAAAAATATATAACACATATGTTTGAATGTACCTAATTCTAAAAAAAGATAACTAAAAAGTTATAAATAAAAAAAGTTAATTTAAAATATCAAAAAACCCGACTGCTTAAAAAGCAAACTAAAAAGATGTAAACAAGAAGAAAATATCATGCTGTGCAGTCGGAGGATACATCTGGTTTTGGTCAGCCAGCTCTCAAACATGTATCCTCCGACTGCACAATATGATTTTATTCTTGTTTACATCTTTTTAGTTTGCTTTTTAAGCAGTCGGGTTTTTTGATATTTAATTAACTTTTTTGACAATCGCTGTCACCACGCTTTCGATGTCAGAATGTCATTTGTCGAGGGCCTCTAAACGGATTTAAATGACACTTGGCATACGAGTAGACCATGACCAGGATCCTAATCCTGAGAATCTATTCAAAGTGTCATTCCATCAGCGAAGGAGATTGTCTATACTAATTTGTGAGCATAGTACCAACGGAAATGGCATAAAATCAAGTAAAAAGGCATTTCAGCACAGTTCTCAGGCAAGTACACGCCCCCCTTAATCCCTTCTTACATTTGCAGGCTATGATTTTGAGAAGGTCATAACTTGGTGGCTTTAGTGTGTATAGAGCTGCAGTTGGGCTTAAATTGATGCAAATTTAATAAACTTTAAATAATTTTGGATCTATGTTTGCCGAAAAACGCTCACTTTGACTTTTACAGCAATAAGTGAAAAAAGGCTCAGAATTTCGCAGCCTTCGCGTATTGCGCAGCGAGGACACGTTTTTAGAAATTGCAAATTTGGATTTACACTAACCAAACTGGTCCAAACAACACACTAAAAATCCACATCATGCTTTGCGATTTTAGCCTCTTTTCGTGTCGATTTCTACTGGGCTAAAATGCCAAAATGTAAGTGATTAATCACGTAAATATTCGGTACGTGCCATCGGGGTAAGAAGTATCCTGTATACTTACATAGGACACTTTATCCTAATAGAATGTTCCCGTTGGATAATTTTCTATCTTCACGCGGGCGAAATCTGGTAGAAACTAGTTAATTATATTACTAGCTGTTGCTCGCGACTTTGTCCGCGTCCGACTAGTATATTTTTAGTTATCCCACAGAAACTGTGAATTTTATCGGGATAAAAAGCTTTTTTACAAAAAAATACTACCGACTTCCAAATAAAAAAACTACAAAGTGAAAAATAACTTTATTTTTGGAAGTCGGTGTATTTCGCAGGTACCAATTTTTTACGTTATGGACACCGACTGGCGTGATGTTATGTTATGAAATCGTATTATCAATAAACAGACTTGCGATTGCAGCAATCCCGAGAGATTTGCCGTTATTTATTGAAAAGTTCTGTTGTATATCTTCGAAGTTATTCATCAGATCTTTACCAAATTAAAATGGGACCAATTTCGAAACATACTTTTACAAACGAAAAACCGAATTTTCAAAATCGGTCCAAAATTGACGGCGATATGCGTGAACATAAACAAAAATAAAACATTCATAATGTCGAACATAGAACCTCCTCCTTTTTGGAAAGTCGGTTAATAAAATAGCCTATGTTACTCTATATAACATCAGCTCAGCATCACCTTTATAGCCAATGGAAGTCCCGTCAAAATCGGTCCGTTTCAGAGATTACCCGGAACAAACAGACAGACATACAGACATAAATCTTAACAATTGCGTATTTGTTATTAGTACCGTAACACACACTTTCTATACATTCACATGCATTCAATAAAACGTTGCTTTTTATTTATTTATAAGATTCCAAATAATTTGAATGAAGTAGTTCATTTATCCTAATGGACAACCCTGTTGTTAGGTCCCTCACTGACACAGTGGAAGGAGTTAAGCTACCCGGGCGGCAAATCTACACAGAGCACAAAGCGAGTATCTCCAAATCGTAGGTAACCAGACATTACGTAACTGCGTATGTAGGTAACCCTTGTAACTACGAAGGTAGCCCCAACTAACAATGTATTTCTAGACTAAATTCGCTAACAAGTTCAAGTTGCCAACTTTAGACGTGTTTATGATCGCTAATTGACTTTGATGGGCAGAGTCGATACAGTCTAGTCTATTATGTATTTAATATACGAGTACTAAAGCATATAAAACAAATATTTTTTTCTTTATATTTTACACCAGCATCCTCGTCTGCATGTCATGACACACACACACATGACCAGAAACAGAATTGTATTCGTTTTTAGGGTTCCGTACCCGAAGGGTCCAAACGGAGTCCTATTGCTGTCACTCACGTGTCTATCTGTCCGTCATCTGATCCTGATCACACAGATTTTACAGCCAAACGGTTGGAGCTACAGTTTAAAAAAAAAACACGGTATAAGTATCTTGTTAACCCAGTCATACAAATTGTCAAAAAATATTTTTAAATGTTTTTAAGGGAGGCCCATACAGACAACGAATTACTTACCCCATGCATGAAAAAAATAATTACTTACCCCATCGAGTGAGGTATCGCTGTTTATAGCTCGTTAAGGAGATAAATACTGTATTCTTTGTTTTCAAAAATATTGGAAAACAATGGAAGAGAAGCCATCAAAGTTTATGGTTTTTTGTTTGGTAGAAGGGCAGTCGAGCTGACCCGGCCAACTACAGACCCATTTCGATAACGTCCATCCTCTGCAAGAATATGGAACGGATTCTCAACTCTAAGCTCCTGGCATACCTAGATGCTAATGACATCCTCAGTGATCGCCAATATGGCTTCCGCCAAAATCGATCAACTGGGGATCTTCTAGCGTATGCCATTCACATTTGGAGTGAGGCCATCGAGAGGCACGGGGAAGCGCTTGCCGTGTCCCTGGACATCTCGAAGGCTTTTGACAGGGTCTGGCATGAAAGCCTTATTGGTAAGCTTCCTTCATTCGGTCTGCCCAGTGGTCTGCGCGATTGGATTGCAGACTTCCTGAGGGACCGGTCCATCCGAGTGGTTATCGATGGCCGCTCGTCTGAACATCTGGATATTAATGCCGGGGTTCCTCAGGGGTCGGTGCTCTCAGCAACATTGTTCTTGCTTCATATAAACGATCTGCTAAAACCTACCTACCTAAAACCTACCTTTGGGTATGCGGACGACAGCACTGTTGCTGAGAGATACGTCTCCGACGCGCGCGCTACTGGGCCTCAGATCCGGTCTCTCCGGGAGGCCATGGTTGAACGCTTGAACTTATCCTTGGAGGCAGTCTCCGAATGGGGCGATGCCAATCTGGTCAAGTTTTTTTTTTTTTTTTTTTTTTAAAACGTTGCCCCACACTAGGAATTTCTTCCTGTATCGTGGGTGCGTTTACAAACATATAAACTCACATACACAAACACCCAGAGCCGAAACAACTATCTGTAGGTCATACAAATATCTGTTCCGTGCGGGAATCGAACCCGCGACACGCAGCGCAGCAGTCAATCGCTCAACCACTGCGCCAACCGTGCGCCCAAAAGTTCAATGCTGCTAAGACCCAGGCGTGTCTTTTTTCCGCTAAAAGGAGCCAGTTCCACCCGGGTCCTTCTTTCCGAGGTGTGACCGTGCCGATAACGGACCGACTTGAGCTTCTTGGCGTTACGTTGACATCGACCCTCAATTTTGGTCCATTCATTGAGGCAAAAGCTCAGCTGGCTGCCAAAAAGTTGGGGATCCTAGCGAAGGTGAGACGGTACTTCACCCCAGAGCAGTTGCTCAACTTGTATCAAGCGCAAGTTCGAGCATGCATGGAGTACTGCTCTCATCTCTGGGACGGATCTGCCAAATACCAGCTGGATGTACTCGAGTCGATCGAAAAACGGGCCAAGAGGCTTATCGGCAATGAAATACTGGTCGAGTCTAGGCTCCAGAGCCTTGAACATCGGCGCCGAGTTGCCAGCCTGTCGGTATTTTACCGGTTACATTTCGGGGAGTGTGCGTTGGAATTGCATGAACTGATTCCCCCTGGCCCGTTCCATCATCGGACTACAAGACGTACGGCGATGCGTCATCGATACACGGTGGACATCCCACCCATACGCACCAAACGTTTTGGGAATACTTTTATTATGCGCACAGCAAAAGAGTGGAATTCCCTGCCGGAGTCTGTATTTCCCGATAGCTACAATCTGGGAGTCTTTAAGTCAAGAGTGAATAGGTTTCTTCTAGGTAAACGTGTTTCATCGTCGACCACATCATCGCTTACCATCAGGTGAGATAGCGGTCAAGCGGAAGCCTATGATGAATTAAAAAAAAAAAAGTTTTACAACATTTTATTCTGTGGAATTTTTACATCCCATTCACCTATGAATATGAAATTTGGTGATAATGTTTATTATAACGTAAATTTTACCAACCAATATATTGAGGAAACAGATTTTTCTTTAAATTGCCTCATTTTTCAACCAAATTAATTTTGCGGTTTTGTACGAAACCTTAAATGTGTGAAATCCGACACACACTTGACCGATTTTTTATTACAGAGGCATAATTTTATTATAACCCTTTGTAATCGAGTAAAAGTTACCTGTACTGTCTACCTGTCTATTAGTCTAGCTAGGGCAGTGGTGGCCCAGTAACAGCCGCGACTTATAAGTTGTAGGTCATGGGTTCGAATCCAGGCAGGCACTTTACTTTGTGTAAATTATTTTATCACCATTGCTCGAAAATCGGCGAAGGAATGAGGAAACCGGCTTGTCCTAGAACTAAAAATTCGAAAACATGTGACATCCACCAACCTGCACTGGGCCTGCGTGGTGGATTACTGCCCATTTACCATTGCCCTTACAGAGAGGACGCCTGTTTCCCAGCAGTGGCATTAAAGACTGATGATTATGATGATGATTGTCTACCACACTTTTAAACAGTAGACTTGGCCATTATTTAAGATAATTTGTGCAGGATTTATATGAATATTATTGCAGTAACAAACAGCGAAGCGCGACGATCAGACATTGGTATCGACAATCATATTTCGGAAATACAAACATTTTCGAAGCGCAGAACTTAAATGCTACTCTAGCTAAGTATAATTTGGTTTTTACGTTACCGTCATAATAATAAATTCTCAACAGTAAAACAAGACGGAAAGAAATACCTCCCAAAGTTGCTGTTTACTTTGCAAGGGACATGCGCGACTTTAAGATTGCCGTGGGAAATCAAAATACGTTTAGTATCTTCTGGGGATAAATAAACGACTGGTATGGAATAATAAAACGTATTTTACGGCACAGTAAACAGCTTTTATATTTTTTTCCTGGATAAACTGTGAAAGTAAAGTGTCTTACTTTGTATTAGTTCACATACCTACTCCAAAAGGAAATATCTCTTTGTTTTCCTTATTTTAGCGTTCCGTAACAAACTGGTAAAAAGGAACCCTT
Organism: Anorthoa munda; assembly: GCA_945859665.1. NCBI lineage: Eukaryota > Metazoa > Arthropoda > Insecta > Lepidoptera > Noctuidae > Anorthoa > Anorthoa munda. Next base: position 3,526,828 of record OX243913.1, read on the forward strand.
CATGGTCTTGTCTATGTGTCTACCCGTGAAGGTTAGTTATTTTAGGAACTACTTGTATTAACGCCTTGAATGAAATACAGATATAAAACGTTATGCCTATAAACTTACAAAGAAAAAATAGAGAAATAATTCGAACACTTCGACAAATTGCGATCTTTTGTGGTCGCCTAGATAAATTACTCCTCCCCAATCTCGTTGAAAATCTCTTGAATTTTAGAACGAGATTAGGAGATATGAACCTATAGTCTTCTGATCTTGGATATTCTATCCCTAAGAGACTCATTCGCTTACTAGCCAGTGCATCGCATGTGCACAGAAGATGCTCCATGCGTTCCGTATGTTCCCCGCACAACTTGCACATGGGCGTCGCTGTTAGACCCATCGTGAGCATGTCGTTGGTTCTAAAGCGGCCAGTGAAGGCCCCAAGTAGGTAGAAGATTTGCCCCTGCTCATATTCCAAATGCATTCCCGTGCCTTGAACGTAGAGCCCAGGAATTTCTTGGAGTGTTCCAGACGGGATTAGACAGCCAATGTATTTGTTGGCCGTAGTCTGCAAACTCCCTGAATGTGGCTTTCACGAGACACTTGAAATGCCAACACATAGTTCTCACCCACAAAATCATTTTCTAAGCCCTCACTTGCCAGTTCATCTGCCATTTCGTCACCATGGATTCCTTTATGTCCTGGGACCCACATCAGTCTTATTCTGTTATGCTTCCCAAGCCTGTTAAGGGTTTGAATAGCATTCAGAACGTTTGGAGTCTACTTTGTAGGATGCCATGGCTTTGATTGCAGCCTGACTGTCACTAAGAATATATATAGATTTACCTCTGGTTCCTCTGTCTATATTCTCTTAAGCGCAGGTTATAATGGCATATGCTTCTGCTGGGAATACAGTAATTGAACAGACACACACAGGAAAGAAAGAGACGGAAGGAAGGAAGGAAAGAAAGTCGACGAGTCCGACTCCTATTTTGTCGGTTCTTTATAGCTATTCAATAAAATATAGGTACTTATCCAATTTAAATTTTATGCTATTTCCTGACTACGCAGAACGTGCTCAATGCAAAATCTTTATTTTTAATACAAGCAAACATCACGTTAGTACGTTTCTTCTTTTGTTGGCTCAATTCAACCCCAGCATCCGATAACATTATCTTTATAATTTTTCCACATTCTACTTTTCATCATTTCTAGATTTGCAACAAAACTGGTGGCAGATGATGACTTGCACTCAATTGGCCCCCCCATAAACAGTCGCTAGCACTTTAGTGACGTAGCGCCAAGGGAGCAACATATACGGAGGTGCTTGAGAAGAGCAAAATTATACCACGGCTATCAGGACTTTTTTATTTTTATTATTGTTTGTCTCGCGCTTGGCCACTAGCTCACCTGATGGTAAACGATGATGTGGTCGACGGTGTAACACGCTTGCCTAGAAGTAACCTATTCACTCTTGACTTAAAGACCCTGAGGTTGTAGCTATCTGGAAACACAGACTCCGGACAAATTATTATTGGATTCTTTATTATTATGGATCCCTTGCCGGTCGTTGCACCATGTTTTCTTCTTTCATTCTTCTTTATTAATTGTCTTCTTTTTTTAATATCTTATTAACTAAGAATATTTTTACAAACATTTGTTGAATGTATTAACACATCAACACAAACCATCGCGGGTTTAACAGCGGTATGTCAAACGCGGCAGCTCGGTGCCACAACATACTTTTAAATGAATAGTAGGTAGACATAGCTCGTCATTTGAAAATACACTTTTTAGATCGCATCTAGAAAGTATCTTTTTAGCACTTTTGAACAGTTTTTTTTGCATTTGTTGTATTACAAATGTCCAAAAGTAAGACATTCATATAACATGGTAGCATGCATTCCCACGTCCATGCTCCATAAACATTATTCAATGTAGGTATGATAAATGTGGGTCTGTTATACTACGCAACGACTTTAGCCTGCCATTTTTACAAATATAACTTAAATTATGGTAATTCTCGCTTATAACACGTAAACGTACCTTGTCAAAGACATTTACAATTTGACAGTACTTAAGTAAACCGTGTCATTATCTTGGAATTCATGTTTTATTATTTTGGGGTTTATTATTTTTAAAATGCGTAACTGTAACTTGTAAATGTCTTCGACGTAAGTCTTGTATAGTATATAGTACCTAAGTAGTCATATAATATTTAAAACTGTCCAGTGTCCATAGATCTTTTCTTTGATATTATATAATTTTACTCTTATAATTATAACCATTCATACTCAAAACTTCAATCACCACGTTTTCCTCATTCCGCAATACAGATTTATTTTATGTCATTACAACTGATTTCCTTTTCACACAACTTTTCAGTAACAGTGTCACTTTCAGATTGCCTCTTAATACTCATTTCTTATTATATCCGTTCGCGTAATTGAATTTCTTATTATCTGTCATTGTAACATGCCTGGCAGCTAAAACATTTCCCAACAGTAAAAAAGCCCGATATAACGTATTTAGTTCATCATTAGTATTATTTAAAAAAAATGAGAAAGGCGACTACGAACCAGTATTAACAAAGCTGACGTAAGTAAGAACGATGGAAGGGGACGCCCTAGAAGGACATACACTGATCGTATTGATTATGTTCTTCAAAAAGATGCACATGCTTATAACTGGCGAGCCTGAATATCTTGCAGCAATTACTCCAACGGAGCATAAATTACTTCAGAATTTGCTGCTTTTCATCATATGAGTGCGCAGGGGAGTGGTGATCATTGAAAGGACGGTGGCGCGGCGATGGGTCACGAGTATGACTTACCCTCTTACAAATAAACAAAGGAATAACCATACATTTTCATAGGTTTATACTAGGTATAACTTTATTCCGTGTTTATTTGTAAGAGGGTAAATATTTAAACGTAAACGAAGAAAAAGGAGTAGATAGGCTCGTAGAAAGTGGCATTTCTATAGTTTCTGCCTACCCCCAATGGAAAAAGATATTAAAACATCAGTCCATCTCTATCATCTTCAGACGCAACTGCATTTAGTGATTTGTGGTCGATGTTGACCAATTTACTAAAAAAAACTAAACACAACAAAGGTTCTGGTTATTGGGTACTTGCTGTAATTTCAATGAATTGTATCATTATTAGTTCATATGACATGACAAATTATATTCATACGCTATTTGCAAAGCTATTTGTAATCGGTATTTATCAAATAAATACAGAACCAGTTAATTGTTGGAAAGCAAATTGGCTAAAAATAAACTTATAATGATGTATTGACATGTTATTCATTACAATGTGTTCAGTTTCATATCAAATTATTTATGGTAACAACGTCATGCTTGTTATTATTATTTGATGATCGATTTGTTTAGGTATGGAATTTATCAATCTTATAATGTATTTTTTATACATAACTAAATCCTAAATCCCTCCCGACTTCTAAATCCCTCCCGGCATTTCCAGTCACGACTGCACTCCTTTTGTTAGTCGCCTTTCATTCAGCTTCTCAACATGATCTAACCATCCTCGTTTCAACTTCTGTTATCTATACTAGATTTAATTTAATAATTAATAATAATATTATAAAAGAGAAAAGATTTTTTGTTTGTTTGTTTGTACCAAATTGGCTCCGAAACTACTGGACCGATTTAAAAAATTCGTTTATCAATAGAAAGCTACGTTATTCTTGAGTAACATAGGCTATTTTTTTTATCCCGAAAACGGGTCCTGTGGGTTGTCCCACGGGAGCAAAGCCGCGGGGAACAGTTAGTTAAAGATATCTTATTTTGACGTTGTCTTATCACATCACTCTTTTCAAAGTTACACCACATATACTTCGCAAATAACCCAAATATCTATATGTATATCTTTGATGACCTTAAATATTTCAAACAATAGCATAGCATGTGTCCCAGTGTTAAAAACACAGTCATATTCACGACTTTAACATAACCAAAACATGATATTTTCGTAAAATGAACAATCGTTAACAAAACTACAGCCACCATTTTACACAGAGAAACACTCGCAAAAAGTAAACGAGCGCCACCATCCCACAAAAACGGAACGTAACTTTAAAACAAAACTGTGTCCTTTACAAAATGGGAGAAAAAACAAACGCACCTGCTGTGTGGGATTATATCTGAATATCTCGTTAGTGTCCCGGTACCACTTGACAGAATGGAGCTTCTGCTCGTCCATCTTGAAGTGGCAGCTGAGCTCGGCAGCTCGCCGCGGGTCGGCGTACAACGGCACCTTTAGCTGCGATATGTCGTGTGCTGATGTTATTGCTGTGGGAGAGAGAGACAGAAGGTTAAAAAATCGTCTTCATTCTATCGACGTCGACGACCGCACAACTCTAACGTAGGCAACTAGAATTGGGCAAGTCTTGGCAATTTCTATTCAATCTAATCGGTAAATTGCTAGCTGTTGCCCGGACGCCATATTTACCTAAAATTGCCAATAATTGCGCAATAAATTTCTCTTGTAAGCACATCTTAACAAATCTATTGTTGCGGCTTTACTTTGTGTGCTACAGCTGCCGAATTGCGCGAATGTGACTCACATTTTACAAACATATTAGATTTATTTAATTTGTAGCTTTTTGATTTAGGTACTTGCTTTTATGTGTCATTACACAAAGTAATATATTTTCTAGGTAATTTCTCGGTTTGGGGGTGCCTTACTATGGTAAAAGTAAAGGCACTGCAGGCCTTCAACTTCTCATATAGAGAACGAACTGGCTAAAATCATTACGTTCTTTTTTGTATTGGCTGAATGAAAGTATACCTTGGCTTTGCTAGGACTATCGACATGATGGCTCTGACAGGTTTGAAATTCAAACGTTGAACCGATGCTTCCTCGTTTTTTGGTACGTGGTAAAAAATCTGAAACCGTCAAATGTTCGGATAGCGTAGCAAACGAAACTAGAGCAATTTTCAGCACTTTCAAACTTCTGAAGTTATAAACTGAAAGTATTTTATATTAATAGTTATGAAGGTTTTAGTAATCTTAGATTAATTAATATTGTTTTAATGATTGTAAAAGTTTTAATGGTTACATGATACATAGTTTATTAAAAACATAATTTAACTTGCTTAATGGATTCTTATAATTACATTTTAGTTAGCTAGTTTATTTTTGAATATTCTATTTATTTTGCTAATTCTCTTGTAATACATTTTTCTTTTCAATATACTAACTAACTTCTGTTATGAAGTCTAAAAGATAACAGATAATATCTAAACATTTATTATCTCAATAGTACTAATATCAAAAATGTCTTTTCTTGTCTGAAACACTTTTTTTTTTTAATAGAGTAAGTATGGAGTTTCTTGTCCATTCTTCTCCATAACAAGCTACATTTCCGAATGGACGGTAGAATCAATTATTATTAACTTAAAATTTGTTTTTTTTTGACGTTTAAAAGTGCCGCTTAATTTATTAATTATTTTTGTCTTGTTTTCTAGTCCATGGAAAACTTTTCAAATATTTTGGGCCTAGTTGAGATCATTAGGTCCTCCAAACTGCAGGTGTATCTTTGAGCTGCAATCACACAAAAATGGCTGGACATGGGATAATACTTTTTAACGCGATAAACCTTGTCCTTGGGATAATAAAACACTATTCACGCGGTCGAAGCCGCGGGCAAGAGCATATACTTAATGTTACTATTATTCAAACTTCGATACGTGTAACCCACTTTTCAAATTCTAGGAAAATTATTAACTTGTTCATTAAAATAATGTCTCTTATACGAAACATGTCTACAAACATCAAAGAAAAGAAATAACATTAATTAATTTAGATATCAAACAGCAAAAAGTCAAATTTAACCTTTTAGTTTCAAAATTAGCATAGAATTATGTAACCCATATTTTATGAGACACTACACGTGGAACCCTAGATGTAACATATGTGAATTATATGTCACGTATACCTATGATAAATGAGACAACATGTTGTATTGTTTTTAATCCCACTCGGGTGATCCCGTGGTACAGACAATGTTGGAAATAAGTACTAAAGCGCTGTGTGTTTTAAATTAGTTTGGCAGTGTTTTGCTAAATAATTCAACAAAAAATCGGTTAATTCTTGTATTAAAAAGCATTTAAATACAAGTTTCAATCTCATCTCAGCGACAATCAATGTCAAAAATGCATAGATATTTTTTACAGATCGAGACAGATCTGAATGCTGTCCTGAAAATATTGCTCCTCTGATTGATTCCTAAGTATGACTGAACAGGTCGAGGGTTGTTTCGCTTTGTTACACATTTTGCTACATGATGAGTATTTTGTAAAAATAAACTCATACATTTCGGTGGAATTTTTAACAATGACGATGAACTTTGTTCTCATAAAAATAAGAATAGGTACTTAACTACTATTGTAATTACAAGTAACTTTACTGTAGTAAAGTTACTTGAAATTTTAATTTCGTAAGTCATCACTGCTTCTAATCACATTTCACACTAATATATATATATATATATATATAAATATAATAAATAAATATATAATAAAAAATATAATGTATAAATATGTATATATATATCACACTAATATTATAGTATGTGTGTGTGTTTGTATGTTTGTTACTTCTTCACGCTGAAACGGTTAGACGGATCTGGATGAAATTCGGCACAGAGATAGATTATAGTCTGGAATAGCACATAGGATACTTTTTATCCCGGTATAATGTTCCCTTGGGATAAGAAAACACTTTTCAGGTGGGCGAAGCCGATGACAGAAGCTAGTACAAAATAAAACAGAGCTCTACATAACAGTATCTTATTATTTATTAATGTGAAAGTTAAAATAAACCATTTTTAACCTGATTTAAAATCAGTTCGAATGAATCGTATTCGTTCAAATGAATTCTTTAATTCCTTCGATATATTATTTCATAATACCTAATTGTATTCGAAAATATAAAAATAATCATGATGAGGGATAAATAAACATTGCCTACGAGAATAAATAAAAATGAGGACTGGAATTAATAAACAAACAAACAAAAAAATCTTTCCTCTTTATAATATTAGTATAGATGATTAGCTATTGCGCGCGGCTTCGCCCCCGTGGACCACACCACAGGACCCGTTTTCGGGATAAAAAATAGCCTATGTTACTCAGGAATAATGTAGCTTTCAAATGGTGAAAGAATTTTTTAAATCTGTCCAGTAGTTTCGGAGCCTATTCGGTACAAACAAACAAACAAACAAAAAAATCTTTCCTCTTTATAATATTAGTATAGATATTATAAGCAGAACTTATTGTTGGTGGTGGTGGTACCTACCCATTAATATAAAAGCGTGCGCTCGAGCGAGGATCGGTCATTTGCTCCTGAGTCGTCGCACGGTAAGGTTGTCGGTACCAAAGCTACTTGCAGTAAGTTCGTTCCTTATTGTGCTATTTTGGTTTCTGTTTTATTGTTTCGCGTTTTGAATTAACGGTTGTTTGTGATTGCTCGAATTTTAATGATTACTTGAACTATTGTTAAAATTAAGTCTATTCTGAAATAAATTCGTTTTAGTTTGTGTGAACTGTTTTTTTTTTATTTGTTTTTCCATTCTGGTCGCTAAAAATATAGTATAGATTACTAGCTGTTCCCCGCGGCTTCGCTCCCGTGGGCCACCCCACAGGATCCGTTTTCGGGATTAAAAAATAGCTTATGTCACTCAAGAATAATGTAGCTTTCTATTGGTGAAAGAATTTTTCAAATCGGTCCAGTAGTTTCGGAGCCTATTCGGTACAAACAAACAAACAAATAAACAAACAAAAAAAAAAATCTTTCCTCTTCATAATATTAGTATAGATTACTAGCTGTTGCCCGCGGCTTCACCCCCGTGGACCACACCACAGGACCCGTTTTCGGGATAAAAAAATAGCATATGTTACTCAGGAATAATGAAGCTTTCTAATGGTGAAAGAATTTTTTAAATCGGTCCAGTAGTTTCGGAGCCTATTCGGTACAAACAAACAAACATAAAAACCTTTCCTCTTCATAATATTATTAGTATTAGTATAATTTAGATAAGTATAGATTACTTATAATAATTTATAATTATTTTTTCCATTATTTTTTTATTAGTAAAAAAAAATAACACGGTTACTTCGTAGAACTGGCTGCGATTATGTGCTACGGCGTAGGGGGTGCCACGCCGTAGAGGCGCTACAACGTTAACATGGTAGAACTTATTAATTAATATAAAAGCTAAATGCCTTTTATTAATGTAACAAGAATTAAAACTTTACTAATAACGGGACGAAAGCCTTTTTTGCTGCTTGCCGTTGATATCAAACTGATTAATTTAATAAATTGCACGTGCAATTTCATTTTACTAACACATATTTTTTAATTAAATAGATGGATATATAATGCTTTACTGCAATGTTTTTTGCAGGGTTTATTTGCATGTCAATATAATTTTGATATTTTCAGCCATTTAGTTATTTGTAATCGCTAGAAAATATTGCTTTTACTGATAATAATATATTATCGCAATCACGATACAATAGTATTTCTTTTGTTTTAATTTTTATTATATTTTATGTTTTTAACCCCCGACAGAAAAAGAGGGGTGTTATAAGTTTGACGTGTGTTACTGTGTATATGTGTGTCTGTCTGTGGCATCATAGCGCCTAAACGGATGAACCGATTTTGATTTAGTTTTTGTTTAAAAGGTGCCTTCGTCTAGAATGTTTTAGCTATGTATGAATAAAATCGGTTTAGCCGTTCAAAAGTGATTTGCACTTTACTCTTTGAATCTGGATTATTTCGCAAAGATATCGTGTCATTATTACGTGTTTCGATAGATTGTCGATTGAAGCGTGTCTGCTGGTATTATATGTAGTTTAAAAAGCATAAAATAAAAATTCAAATCGGGGGTTATTTTATTTGTAATTTTATCTTGTTAGTTTTGAGAAGTGGGGTAGATTTGAGTGGATCAAAGCGGAGCAATGAGGAGACTTGCGCAGAGTGGTGACGACATGTAGATTCAAGCCCATGCGATTGGTCAATGCTAGGACGTCGCATTTTTGTTCTGATGGTTTCCGCTTGAATGGAAACGCACCCTTGTAGCTTTTTTAACAACTACATCGCGTATCCCAATATAATATCTTATCTTATGGAAGGGCCGAGAACATCTCGGACACTTCGACCCATTGGGATCTATTGTGGTCCCCTAGATACCTTACTCCCCCCCAATCTCGTTGAAAACCGTTTTCATGAGTTTTACAACGAGACTAGGAGATATGAGCCTATAGTCTTCTGGTTTTGGGTATCCAACCCCTAGGAGACCCATTCGCTTACCAGCCAGTGCATCGCATGTGCACAGAAGGTGCTCCATGCGTTCCGTATGTTCCCCACACAACCTGCACATGGGAGTCGTGGTTAAACCCATCTTCATGAGATCCCAATATAATATCTATTCCCTTACTTTTTACGTTTTAAAAGATACAAAAATTCAATCAAACTATTCAAATTGACATACCAAACTAGAACTCAAAACCATCATAAATATTGAAAAGGAAATGCTGTAAACTGTTTACAGAATGTTTCCGAGGCAAACATGGTAAACCCAAGGGCAAATGTTTGAGAGGCCGTCCGTACTTGTAAACATAACGTCCGTGTAATTTGTGTGAAAGCCGACGCCAGAAAGTTGAAGCTCTTTTAAAAATGTTATTTCAGCCTTTCTACGGTCTTGCAAAAGTTATGTCTAGCTTTTTCTAATATTATGTATTTTAATGTTGGTGTCGAGTATAAGTAGATAGGGCTACAATCCCTACTAACGTTTTAAATGTGAAAATAACTGTGTCTGTTTGATTGTTACGTTTTCACGCATAAACCGCTGAATCAATTTTGATAAGTTTTGGTATAGAGATAGATTGGAGCTTCAAGAGAAAGTAAGCTTTTTATCACGGGAGTCCCTTGGTACAATTTTCGACTTAATGCGGGCGAAGCAGCTCTCAGAAGCAAAATAGATTGTAATAACATGCTGCAAATTTATTTTTGTAATGCTTATACGTCCAAAATTACCGACATTTTGAGGTAGGCAAGAAGGCAAACTTGGTCATTGCAGGTCAGGAGGAAGTTGAAGCCGTTGTGGAGTCAAGACACTGCAATGATAAATTGCCACACTGCTCACAAGGCACAAACGTCGTTTTTAACCCACACTCGAGAACTGGCTTCTACCCCACCGCTTTTAGGCACGCAATGAAGTGTGTTTCACACTTATGTGGAAAAGGGAGGCGGTAAATTTAATGCACGCTCATGTCCTCTACTTGACTCTCATTTATCAAATTAAGCTTACTAATGCCGTCGTGGGAGGATGGATAACGGGTGCATACCATTTATCCTAAACTTAGTGGATTTAATCTACTACAAAGTTTTCCTAATAGATGTGGTTAGATTTATTATAGACTAGCTTCTGAAATTCCGAATTGTAGCACGGGAACTGTTTCTTTTACCGGGATAAAAAGTAACCTATGTGACTATAATCTATCTCTGTGCCAAATTTCATCCAGAGCGGTTCAGCCGTTCTGGCGTGATCGAGTAACAAACAAACATCCATCCATCCAAACTTTCGCATTTATAATATTAGTAAGATTTCTATGAATTTATGAGTCGTTGTCAAAAGTTAAAAAGATAACGAAATGTTTTTATTTTTAAGTTTAAATGAACAGAAGTTACAATGAAATTAACTTTGTCGTCTATGTAATCTAAACTTCTTAATTAATATTGTTTTCAATTATAGAACTTCTTTAGAAAGGACTAATCCACTTCGAATTATTTTCTTGATTGAAGGTTACATTATAGTTATTACAGTAATATAGCCAAGACTTACGGAGCAGAATGCTGGGCCATCAAGAAAGCACACGAACAACAACTACTTATGAATAAGATGAAAATGCTTAGATAGACAGGAGGAGTAACCCTACTAGACAAAGTAAAAACAAACTAAGTGAAACTAGTATGTCAGGTGTTCGTTCAAAGTAGCACCGATTGGCAAGAAGGTCAAGGAAAGCTGACTGCGTTGGTACGGCCACATCCTGAAACGTGGAGATGACTACCCTAAATATCCCCGATCGACCGTGATGAAGAGAACGACCGCCCACCATCTGGTGGTCAAACATGCAGAAAGAGGTCCTGAAGGCGAATCTGAGCACTCAGACAACCCAGAAAGAGCTCTCTGGGGCAGACGTACAAGGAGACCCGACCCCAGCTAAACTGGGAAGAGGATTGGATAAAGCAGAACATCAGAGAAGGTTACACTACCGCTGAATTCCATAGGCTACGGACTAGTAGCCGCTGGAAAAAGCTTGTGGGTACCTTATAATGATTTCACTTAAACAAGAGCTTCCCGACGGAGAAAAAAACCATTCACATCATTTTCTGTAATATAACTAAGTAAAAACATTACTAACTGTACAGATTCTCTTACTAAATTAATTAACCCATAAAATGCATACCTCACCCCATACATCCAAACTTCACACAAGTAAGTACGTCTGCCTGACTTAGTTGCCTTAAGAGGCTAAACTTGAACGGTACTTACGGTGGTGTATTGGAGCAGTTTACTTCAAGAGCATGTACTTGCAACTGCATGTAGATTACAGCAAGCTTATTACGTATCTTGCAAGAGCAAAGCGATAGCAATTTTTGCGCAATAATTTTTCTTCGATCGCGAATCTGAATAATGTATTAGCGATAGCCACACCATATCAAATTTTTGGCAGTACTGCCTCTATTGAACAATTATTTAACTGACATGTGCATTTGACCGCGAAGTGGTCGCGAATTTTTCTTATTACGTACCTAATAAGTTCGTTCGTTCGTTCGTCTTCCCTTGTTGTTGTGCTAAATACAGAAGATTTAGAGATTTTGGAGGATCTTTTTCGAAATAAGTGCAATTGACAAACAAGAGCGTTAGGTAATCCAGATTTTTATAACGGAAAGCTTTTGATTGCGCGACGACTGCGCAATTATTTCTGATTGCTGTTTCATACGTAATAAACCTGCCGCTTGTGGTTATCGCAGACTGGCTGATAAATACCTATGTGTGAACGCCGCTTTAGAAACACATTTTGCTTATGGTGGCTATAAACATTAGCTTGTGATAGCCTCATTGGTTGAATCTGCGTTTTAAGTCTTGGTTAATAATTTGGGTACATTACGCTATGCTTGTATGTATTGAAAGTGCATTAAACCAGTTCTGGGTTGTGGATGATAGGTATATTAGTGTCTTGAGAATCTATACTTTGGTTTTGACTAATATATAGTGGCCTAAACACTCTATGTGATAGGAGTTTAATCTCCATCTATCTGAAAAAAAATCGTCCAATGTGCGTGTCAGAATTCGCACATTTAGGGTTCCGTACCAAAGAAATATTCTGATTTATCAATATATTGGTATTTAACATTAGAACTGGGATATTTACCATGTTTATTGTTTAAAACAGTAAACATGGTAAATATCCCGTTTCTAATGTTAATGTTAGTGACCATGACAGTTTAAAAACTTATATATTGGTATTTGTTAATGAAATATACGTAATAACAAACATTATCACCAAATTTTTGTTGCAAAGTTCAGTCATTGGGAAGTTAAAAAAACATTCGGAATACAATTGTGCGACAGACGACGGACAGACAGACGGTCAGACGGACACGTGAGTGACAGCAATAGTGATCCGTTTGAACCCTTCGGGTACGAAAGCCGACCCCACGTAGCGGGAAAAGGTGAGGCCAAAGAAGAAGAGTCTCCCATCTTTCTTGTTGGCTTATACCTACCATGTTGGAGAGGTGATAATTTATAGATAAAAATAGAAAAAAAAAGACATGATGAATATACTCCAAATAAATTGGGATATTGGTAAGAGAATGATGACGGTAAAACTTTTCCTTTTGGTAGCTAACTTTTTTTATTTTTTTAATCAAATAACTTTTCAAATATTACTACCTACCTAAGGTATAATTGTAATTAAATTCACACAAAAGATTTATCAAATAATATTGCACCATTATATACTAGTTTATAAAAAACCTTTGTGGAAGAGAAATAAATATTTTATTTATTAATTATTACCTACCTATAAATAGCAATCGATCTCAAATAAACCATAAGGTTTACCTACTCAACATCTTGTATTATGTATGGTGTGACCTTTTTAACCGACTTACCAAAAAGGAACAGGTTCTATGTTCGACATTATGTATGTTTTTTATTTTTTATATATGTTCACCGATATCTCCGTCAATTGTGAACCGATTTTGAAAATTCTTTTTTGTTTGAAACAGTAGGTTTCGAAATTGGTCCCATTTTAATTTAGTGTAGATCTGATGAAGAACTTCGTGGATATACAACAGAACTCTTCAATAAATAACGGCAAATCTCTCGGGATTGCTGTCTGTTTATTGTTTATACCATTTCATAACATAACATCACGCCAGTACGCTCGAAAGGGGTACGCAGATCTCTCATTTCACCGGTTATGATCAGTTTTATGTTATTCGGGTAATCTATTCTAGCATAATGGGTCCCTTCTAAACAACTTTCCTATTAGGTAGGTACAACTAAAAAGTGAAAAATGTAAAAACTTTTTTACAAAAAAATACTACCGACTTCAAATTAATAAAACTACAAAGAGAAAAATAATTTTAATTTTGTAAGTCGGTGTCCATAACGCAAAAAAATTGTACCTACGAAAGACACCGACTTCATTTTATATACGGGAAAAAAATCCTCTAAACTTTATCAACATGGCTGTAAATTGAATTGGACTACGGCCTACAGATGGACGACGAAGCCGAAAAAACGTAATTCTATAAAGTCAGCATGTGGAGATTGCGTCCATTGCCCTTTGCGTTTTTTCTGCTAACGTAGTAAAAGCTTGACCCGTGTTAGTGGCACGATACAACTTTATGTGAAGGGACAGTACACTATTCGGTTGGCATGGACCGCAAACTTTTGGTCCCGTAATCTAACACGGTGAATGGTGAAAATGGAGATTTGTCATGACACTCTCGTCTACAAAATTGAGCACGGAAAAGGATGGTGAACAGAAAACCATGAATAAGGTGACGAAAAAATTATTCCATGACCGACAGTGAAGACATGTTTTTCTAAACTAGTAACAGAAACCCTTTTAACCCGACTGCGCTACGTAAAGGAGGGTAATGTGTTTTTCAGTCCATGTATGTTTGTTCCTATGTGGCGTTCTAGAGACCAAACGCGTAAGCCGATTTTGATGATTCATAAGTCACTCGATTTGTCTTAACCTTACGAGTGTCACTAAAGCTATGACAGTAATCAAAATTTACCACAGCGACAACCAGACGGTAGAACGTCAAAATAAAAAAAATACGACGAACTATCGTTAAATAGGTACTTAAAAATCATCTTTAGGTTTCTTTCACCCTTTTTTAGGGTTCCGTATCCAAAGGGTAAAAACGGGACCCTATTACTGAGACTCCGCGGTCCGTCTGTCTGTCTGTCTGTCTGTCTGTCACCAGGCTGTATCTCATGAACCGTGATAGCTAGACAGTTGAAATTTTCACACATGATGTATTTCCGTTGCTGCTATAACAACAAATACTAAAAACAGAATAAAATAAATATTTAAGTGGGGCTCCCATATAAAAAACGTGTTTTTTTGTCGTTTTTTGCTATAATGGTACGGAACCCTTCGTGCTCGAGTCCGACTCGCACTTGGCTGGTTTTTTATTTTAAGTAACGGATGAGGATATAATAATATAACGATTTAAAGTAGGTTAACAACTATTCTTGCTTATTACCTCATATCTTTCAAACCACTACATGAATTTATATTTGGATATGTCTTGATCGCCCAAGTGTACTTATATAAGTGACGTCAAAAAAACAAACATGGTGAATTTTGAGCCCCATATTGTGAGGGTCCCAGTTCTTTTTTTCTTCCAAACCCATCGTGTGAAGTATCAAAATGAAGGGTTTTTAGAGATAATTACAATAGTATGTACCACATACATGTTTAAAATTAATTGTAAAAAAATGATAACTAAAAAGTTGTAAATAAAAATATTAAAAAAAGAAAATCCCTACTACTTCAGAAGCGAATTAAAAACATGTAAACAAGAAAAAACTCCATGCTATGTGCTATGTAGTCGGATGATAGGTACATCTTATGGTTTTGGACAGCCAACTTGCGAATATGTATCCTCCAGTTGGAGGATAAGAAGAAAAGTTCTTGTTCACATCTTTTTAGTTCGCTTCTGAAGTAGTCGAGTTTTCGATTTTGTAAATTTACTTTTTTTATGCATATTTTTAGTTTTTCTTTTTATATTTTTTTTTTCTCGTGGTTTCTTTACCGTGGCCTATGATGACCAGCAATAACTACTCAGCTTTCTATCGGTGAAAGAATTTTAATCATCCGATTTGGATTGCCAGAGTTACCACCTACAAACAAACATTTTCACCTCTTTACAATACTAGGTTAGGATGGACCTGAAATACCTACATAGGGAAAAACTTGTGTTAGTTTGAGACCATGACAGGGGTCAACTATGGGAAAGGGTCATCCAGATTCCTCCAAATAATTCAACCACAAATGGATCCACCATTCACTGGTCACTGTGGAACTTCAATGATAAAAGTTTTAGCCGAAGTTACTGCCGATATAGTGTAGGTATCTTTTAGGGTTCCGTAGTCAACAAGGAACTCTTATAGTTTCGCCATGTCCCTCTGTCCGTCCGCAGCTTAGCTCAGAGACTCTTAGTATACTTCAATTTCGGAAGTCAGTGTTCCTATTTTTGTTTCTTCGTTTTTTGAAACCGAAATTGAAGTTATTTTTCACTTTGTAGTGTTTTATTTGGAATTCGATTGTATTTTTTTTTGTTTTAAAGTTTTATTTTCACTTTTTAGTTGATGTACTTACATAATGAGCAAGTTCAATAATAAGGTACCTATAATGCCCAAAGTTATGCCTGAATAGATTACCCGAATAACATAAAACTAACATAACTGGTGAAAGAGATGATACCAGGATAAACTGCATATATCTGCGTGCCCCTTTAGAGCGTACCGGCGTGATTTTATGTTACAATCACTCTGCCTAGCCTTTTCCCAACTATGATGGGGTCAGCTTCCAGTCTATCCGGATTTAGCTGAGTACCAGTGATTTACATGGAGCGGCTGCCTATCTGACCTCCACAACCCAGTAACTGGGTAACACGGTACACCATGGCTCAATCATGGGTCAGATCTCAAGCTTCTGACTACTCGTAACGACTGTCAAAGATCTTCAAATGACAGCCTGGACCAACGTCTTAACGTGCTTTCCGAGGCACGGAGGAAACTCGGTATTTTGAAATGGTCACCCATCCACAGACCGACCTCGTCAAGCGTTGCTTAACCTTGAAGATCGACCCGTGTGACTGTTTTTATTTAGCCACGAGCTCCTCGTGATTTTATGTTACGAAATGGCGTAAACAATAAACAGACATTCGATTGCAGCAATCCCGAAATCTGTTGTATATCTCCAAAGTTCTTCATCAGAATTTGATCATATTTAAATGGGACCACCAGCTTTCAAATAAAAATAGAATCATCAAAATCGGATCACCTAGTAATAAAATTTGAGGTAACAACCTAAAAAAACATACAGGCGAATTGAGAATCTTCTCCTTTTTGAACTCTGTTAAAATACAAGGTAACATTGATCATTAAAAAAAACTTGAATTACATGAAATAATGTTCAAACAGGTTTTGGTTTTCCTCAATTCCGTATTGACAGGAAAATAAATATTGTAGGCAATAATGTAACCTTTTTAACGTTGTCGATTACGATGTAAGCTTAAAGATATTCAGCTGATGAAGCCTCCCGCGTTAAGCATGACGACCTTGCTTAATGTAGCGTGTGTTATTAAGTAAAGCGCTTTATATCGATTTATGTAAGCGATTTTTATACGTACGTGATGTTGAGTACCAAAAATGAGTTGAGCAAATATTACAACGAAGAACATTTAAAATAAATTCTCTACTAATTTTTTTATTAAATTGCCGGAACGAATATTGAATTTTCTTTGAACTTTAAGTGGATTTAAAAATACATTTACTTTTCGAAGAAATGTTTAAGGTCGAATAAATGTCAATAAGTACCTACTAAAACCTATCGACAGATCTAATGAGAAAGTTGTCAAACTCAAACAAGACTGACTTGAAAATGAAATACTCTATTTTGTTACTAGACAAAATATTTAAAGTATCAAATACTCACACAAGTCTCACTCTAAAATCAGGCAAAGTTATATAGTATTCAATTTTGTTTTTGTTGAAGATATATCACCTTCATGTACTAACACTAGCCACTGGCTAGATAGAGAACTGTCTAGTTTGAACGAGCTATAGAATATAGCTTTGTACTGTCTTTTGTACGGTTGTCCATGTTTTACTATACTTGATCTTATACCTTCCTATTACAATATGCTTAACGATATTCCATGTGTTTTCGCTCTGTAAACCTTCCCCAACAAAGGTTATGGGCCCAGAGCAGTAAAATGTATTGTGTACGTTGTGAAAATAATTCGAAATTGTAAAATTATAAAGTACATGTCGGAAGAAAAATGAATGTACGAATAGAATTATTGACGAAGGAAAACTACGATAGTTGGAAGGTACAGGTAGAAGCATTGTTGATAAAAAATGACTTCTGGGAGTATGTGAGTGGCGAAAAGCCAAAACCTACTACGGATGCTGCTATATTGGCATGGGAGAAGGCTGACAGAAAAGCGAAGTCTGAGTTGATATTAGCATTAGATCCAAGTGTGGTTCGTCATGTAAAAAGGATGGAGACTGCACGAGAGGTATGGTTAAAATTAGAGAGCTTGTTTGCATCAAGAGGACCTGCAAAGAAAGCGAATTTAATGAAAAGGCTCATGTTACAAAGGATGAGTGAAAACCAAAAGGTATGTGAGCACCTTGATTCCTTTTTCGAAGCCGTCGACAAACTGGAAGAAATGAATATTAAAATCCATGATGACTTGTTAACGATTATGCTGCTGTATAGTCTGCCGGGAAGCTATGAAAATTTTAGATGTGCTATAGAGTCTAGAGATGAGCTCCCAAAGCCAGAGCAACTAAGAGTTAAAATCATCGAAGAGGATAGTTCAAGAGGAAACGCTCAAGTTGACAAAATAGAAGGCGCCATGTATTTGGACAAACATTCGAAGAAAATTACTGGAAAAACATTTAAGTTCAAATGTTTTAAGTGTCACAACTTTGGCCATAAGGCATCGGAATGCACAAAAAAAAGGGAGAAGACTCTAGAAACCCGATGTGTGGAGTCATGCACTAGTCATGAAAGTTGTGAAGCCTTAACCATATATCATGTTTCAGATGACTGTCGCATCGCTGTTGGTGCGAAGCACCGTCAGGAATGGATCTTTGATAGTGGTTGCACTTCTCACATGTGCAATGACGCGGAAAGGTTTGCTGAGGTACTCCCTGCGAGTCAAAAATTAAAATTAGCCACAGATTCTTTGACAACCGTGCAAGGTAAAGGTACAGTTAAGTTATTAGCATGCAATGATGATCGAACGCGTAAAATTCAATTTGAAAATACCCTATTGGTTCCCGATTTACGTAGTAATTTAATTTCTATCGCCCAGCTTACTGAACGAGGTTGTGAAGTCACATTCAAGCGTGACGTAGCCTATGCAGTTAAAAAAGGTGAGATAAAACTGACCGCTGATCGGCGAGGCGATTTATATTACTTGAGGGAGCAGGACGCTTCAGCGTCTGTGGTATGTAATGAAAGTGTTGATTTGTATAGATGGCATGAGCGTATGGGACATCTGAATGCTAGGGATCTTATGAAATTACTAAAGAAATCAGATATTGATCCGATAAAGATCGATAGTAACTTGCATGATTGTGATGTGTGTGCTAAAGGAAAAATGGTGTCATTGCCTTTTGTGAAATCCAATTCACGTTGCAATGAGAAGTTGCAAATAATATATTCTGATGTGGTCGGTCCAATGAGAGTTCAATCGAATGGCGGAAATAAATACATTATCACTTTTATTGACGATTGTACTCGTTGGTGTGAAGTTTTTATGCTGAAAAATAAAAGTGACGTTTTGTCAAAATTCAAGATTTTTAAATGTCATGTCGAAAATTTGACAGGAAGAAAAATTAAATATTTACATACGGATAACGGAACTGAATACAAAAATAAATTATTCGATGAATATTTAGAAAATGAAGGCATTAAGAGACGTTTTACGACGCCATACTCACCTCAAAGTAACGGCATCGCTGAACGGATGAACCGTACGTTAATTGAGATGGCAAGGTGCATGATCTTATCGTCAGGTATATCACCAAGTTTTTGGGCAGAAGCTGTAGCTACTGCATGCTATTTGCGTAATAGGTGTCCAACGAGCAGTCTCAAAGGTGAAATTCCATACGAAAAATGGTTTGAGAGACCTGTGAATGTCAAATATTTAAAAACGTTTGGCACCAAAGTACATGTCTTGGAAAAGGAACCAGGTAAGGATAAGTTTGCAGCACGTAGTTCACTTGGCATTTTTGTGGGTTATCCAGCTGATGCTAAAGGCTATAAAATATGGATACCTGATAGTAGAAGAATCGTAGTGTCGAGAGATGTAAAATTTCAGGAAGGAAAGCTAACTGAAATTGAGTGTAAGGTCTCAAATGAATCACTAATTGAACCACAATGTGAAAAAAGTATTGTGAGGAAGACTGTGGATATAGAAATCCAAACTAAAGAACAGTCGGATGTGTCATTTAATGATGAGCCTTCAAGAGAAGAAATTCCTTTAAATATTCAACCGAATGTGCCAGTGATTAATGAAGAAAGTACAGAAAATACGGAATCTACTGAAATTAGTCATAGAAACATTATATTTAAAAGAGGTCTTGGAAGGCCAAGGATTCAGAGAGGACAAGTTGGCCGCCCTCGTAAAATCTATAATATGGTTGAGATAAGAGAGAATAGCGACAATGATTCATCGGCGGAAGAATACGTCGACACTGATGATTTTGCTGGAGCTATTGAAACCACGTTAAAGGAAGCTTTGTCATCTGACGAAAAGGTCAAATGGGAAGAAGCGATTCTTTCAGAAATAAGAAGTCTAGTAAATAACGATACGTGGGAAATTGTAAAGAAACCTTCAGATCGTAATATCGTGGGTTGTCGATACGTGCTGACGACAAAGCTAAATGTTGACAATACTGAGAAAAAGAAGGCCAGACTGGTAGCTAAAGGATACAGTCAGCAACATGGCCTAGATTATAATAAGACATTCG
Organism: Anorthoa munda; assembly: GCA_945859665.1. Taxonomy (NCBI): domain Eukaryota; kingdom Metazoa; phylum Arthropoda; class Insecta; order Lepidoptera; family Noctuidae; genus Anorthoa; species Anorthoa munda. The sequence goes on from OX243913.1 coordinate 3,547,147, forward strand.
CCCCAGTTGCGAGACTTGCAACTGTACGTTTGTTGGTCGCTTTAGCTGTCGAAATGGGCATGGACATTGACCAGATAGATATAAATACCGCCTATTTAAACGGTGATCTGAACGAAGATATTTATATGAGAATCCCAGAGCTGCTGAAAGAAGGTTTAGAGAAACTAAAAAATGCAGATGGCGTAAATTCTGCAATAGGTAAAAAAGCTGCAAAAATGCTTGAAGATATGAAAGCAGGTGGTGACACATGTCGTCTGAAGAAATCTCTGTATGGTCTCAAACAAGCTGGACGACAGTGGAATATGAAACTGGACGAGAAGCTGAGAGAAATGGGATTGACATCTACGATAAATGAACCTTGTTTGTATCATAAGCGTAATAAAGGTGGATCAGATCTTTTTGTCGTCATATACGTGGATGACATATTGATCGCATCGCAAAATAGAATGTATATAGACAAATTCAAGCAGGAATTGGCGGGGAAGTTTGAACTCAAAGACTTTGGCCAAGCAACCTTCTGTCTCGGGATAGATATTAAGAAAAATGGCAATGAATATTTCTTATCACAAGAGAAGTATATAAAAGACATTTTGAAGAAATTTGCTATGGATAGTTGCAATCCTATTCGGACTCCAATGGAAATTGGAAATCCTGTTATTTGTGAAAAAGAAGTAACTAAAGGGAAACAATTTCCATATAGAGAACTAATTGGAGCGCTCATGTATTTAAGTGTAGCGACAAGACCTGATATCGCTAACGCTACGGCAAAACTTGCGCAGTTTGCGGAAAACCCGCAGGAAACTCATTGGAGGGCTGCGAAGCGAGTTCTTCGATACTTAAAAGGTACGATAACTCACGGTTTGGCTTTTAAGCCGACAGGGTTATGCATACAAGGGTTTGCGGATGCAGATTGGGGTAACTGCGTTATCGATAGACGATCATTTACGGGTTATTTATTCGTTCTAGGTGGAGCAAGCATATCATGGTCTTCACACAAGCAACGCATCGTTGCGACTTCTACTTGTGAGGCTGAGTTTGTAAGTTTGGCAGAAGCTATGAAAGAAGCTATGTATTTGAATAGCCTGTTGAAAGAACTAGGTTTACATCAACTCTGTAAGGTAAGAATGCATGCTGATAATTTAAGTGCTATTTGCCTTGCTGAGGATCACGGTGTACATCATGCGAAAAGTAAGCACATTGACATTAGACATTTCTTTATAAGGGATGTGCTACGTGACAATAAAAACATAACGTTGGAATATTTGTCAACTGATAAGATGTTGGCAGATGTCCTCACCAAACCTTTACCTCGCGTAAGACACGAATTACTAACAAGTGCTTTAGGATTGTGTGTGCGAAAGTAAAGATACGTTTATTTTTATAGATTGTATCGTACATAAGTTGAAGGGGGTGTGTTGAAGATATATCACCTTCATGTACTAACACTAGCCACTGGCTAGATAGAGAACTGTCTAGTTTGAACGAGCTATAGAATATAGCTTTGTACTGTCTTTTGTACGGTTGTCCATGTTTTACTATACTTGATCTTATACCTTCCTATTACAATATGCTTAACGATATTCCATGTGTTTTCGCTCTGTAAACCTTCCCCAACAGTTTTGGTACACAGAGTTTTATTCTTAGCCGTAAAGGCCGTTCAATTTTCTGAGTACACCATGAAGCAGACCAATTTAATCAGTTAGATACACAAAGAAAAACATTATTTAATTAATTGAACCTTTGATAATACTAAGTTTCTTCTCACGAATAACAGAATCTTACTTTTTGAAAAACATAGGAGTTACCAATAGTTAGAGCGCTCACGACCAAGAGTGTTGTTAAAATGTAGTTGAACGATAAATTTTAGATAGCGATTACAAAATTTTGAGACACCAGTAGCGTTAAACGTATAGTGCGTGCCACGAAAGATGAGACTTGACCGCGCCTCCCACGCTCTGTCCGCCGCCCCGATGACGCCCGGTTTTCCCACACACAGAACTAATACCGCTAAAGAGACCCATACTGTGCAATTCAAACCACGTGGTGTGTCCAGTCTCATTTTTCTTGGCACGAACTTTACCCAAGAGACTATTTGACAAAATTAAAAATGAGGCAAAAAAGCTCATAGCAAATCGTCTAAAAATCATGTTTTCAAGTGAACATTGGTTAGTTGATGAGAATAAATATTTTTTTTAGATGAAAATGTGAGCATTCTATGTGTTGAAACCATTTTCTTTTTCTTCTCGTTTTTGGAATTAGGTATAATTGACGTTTGGGAACAGTACAAATGTTTTAATATCATATCTGATATTGTAATAATGCTTCCTGTTTTTTTTTTATAAATCTGAAATGAGTCCCCATAAAACTGTGACGTTTTTGATCGGTACTGCCCTCCTAGCCGGGCTCAGATTCAACTAATCTAGCGATTTTTTACGGTTTTAACCTTAAAACAATGTGACATGGTGTTGTCGTGGGCGCTCTGTTGTTTCTATGATCTGTGTGGGCGCTCGTGCTACAAACGAATGTTTTCGAAACTGATTTAAATCAATGTGTAAATACCTTCCTTATAAGGTGAAACAGGATCATACTTAGTCACCATCCTGATGTTGCAACGCGATTTGATTTACATAACTCCGATAAGCGATTATTCATCATCATCATATCAGCCGAAAGACGTCCACTGCTGGACATAGGCCTCCCCCAAGCGTCGCCACATTGACCGGTCCCGTGCGTCTCGCAACCAGCGGATTCCCGATTAAGCGATTATTACCAAGCGAAATTTCAAGTACATTCACATGGATGATGGATCACATGATGTATTGGGTTGTCAGCTGTCAGCTGTCATGTATACATAGTGCTCCCGTATTAAAATTCTTTAAAATTACTTAATTAACTATATATTACTCAATTCTATCATAAAAGTGAATAAAACACTGCAATAAATGTGTGAAAATATTATCTTTACTAAGTACTCACTGTTAACTCATTAAATGTATCAGATAAATGTGGACACAATATTATAGCAAAACTAGTTTTGTGAGTGATAATAAACACTTAGTGGCAACAAACACTGCTGCATAAAAAGTTAAGAACTGTGTGACATCCATAAATATAAAAAAAGCAACCAAAATACTTATAATTGTGAAAGTGACAAGTGAAAAAATATTCGAATCGTTTGAAAACCAACCGGCTTTTTAACGATATTTTTGTTCGGACGAGCCTAATGATCAAGAATTTCGACATAGCAAGTAACTATCACTTTGGCTAAATGGTTAAGCCACGTATCTAATTACGTACGTCGTATGGCTTGAGTTCGAATCCACCGCATACATTTGTCTTTTTGGGAATGTTTGTTGATTTAAAAAATTGGAGAATAAGGTCAATTTAATAATTTTAAATTCTGTTGACGTAAACGCACTAATAACTGTGTGACAACAACGTTTGTTTGAACAATAGTACCCAACATTACGAATATTATAGAATAGGTTGGTAGTTATTAATGAACATGAGTATGAGCTTCTTTGAAAATATAACCTTTCGAAGGAACCGCACTCGCACAGTGTCAGAAACATTAACAGAGGTTGAATCTGGCAATTCTACAATAGATGGCAGCACCAACAGCTTACCTAACATATCAGTCGAAGACAACGACGAAATACGAAAGTTGAAGCTAAAAATAGAGGAATTACAGTCAGAATTATGTACAGCGCACGAAGAAATAAACAATTTGTCTATAGAGAACACGGAACTCAAAAACACGATTAACGACATAACAAATAAGCATGAAATTGTTAATAAAGCGACGAAAAAGTTAATAAGCAAATTGAGTACACCTAAGAAAAGCAAAAAATTTACGACACCTCGCCGTACGTCTAATGACCAGCAGAAACAAAAATTATTGGATAGCAAGCAAAATAAATTTGAGCTCTTGGATTCACCGATAAAATTTGGTCCTGCTCAGGCTGCTTGTAATGCTGCCCGAGTGACATCACCATGCATAACCTACAGCAAGCAGACTACTACTACTACTTTGGCTAAACCTAAAATATGCTTATTAAGCAGTGAAACATCAAATAAATTGTACACCGTTGCAGAAGAAACCAACCTACGAAACTACGACATTTGCCACTATCGGAAACCTAAATGTGGACTGAAGCAAGTATTAGAGACAATTGATGTTAAAGTTCAAAACTTTACAAGTAAGGATTATTGTATTATTTTCATTGGAGAAGAAGATTTCCGAAAAACTCAAAACTATGTAGAACTAACCATGTTTATTCGAGAAAAATTAATAACACTGACTCACACCAATATTATTATTTGTCTACCGACATATAAATTTAAATTTCAATGTAATAATACTTATTATGTACAACAACAAAATTATAGCAATACTCTGTACAATAGTAGAATAGAAGCTTTTAATAATCTTTTATATATGGATACACAGGCATATAACTACGCGTATGTACTGGACTCCAACCTAAATCTTTCTTATAAATATGACATGTATAATCAACGCTCAGGTTCACTGAATAGCTATGGCACGAAAGTTGTAGTATCAGATTTACAAGATCTTATTAAGGCAATATACAGCCCAAACAATGTCAATTTTGAGGCAGAGTGTTCCCACTCGGAAAAAATGTATATACCTACAAACTCACAATCACCAAATTTGCAATCCACACTAAATCAAGATAGTGACACACATTTTTTTCGTGTATAACCATATATTTGTAATGCACCAAAATGTCAATGGCCTAATAAATAAGTCGGATCTATTGAGTACACATCTGAATGAACTTGCAGATGCGGGTAAATCAATAGATATCTTATGCATAACCGAACACAACATGAAAACAGATGACCAGGAACACCTACATATTTCTAATTACTCACTAGCAGCATGTTACGCTAGGCAAGATAGAAACGGGGGCTCGTGCATTCTAGTAAAAAACACACATCAATTTGAAACCATTAATGTAAACAAATGGGCCTTATCTAACCATATTGAATGCAGTGCGATAAAACTTACTGCCCATCCCATCATCATTATTTGTATCTATAGACCGCCAAATCACAGTAAGGATAAAGTATCAATGTTTTTTAACAATTTAGATTTGATGTTAAACGAAATATGTTTAAAACGTAACAGTAGGATTATAATATGTGGAGATTTTAACATAGATATCTGCAAAAATAGTAAAAGGTCTATTACTTTTCAAAATATACTGCGTAGCTATAATCTGATTCTGGGGACGCGATCTCCAACACGTATGTGTAGCGGGACCTGCATTGACAACATCATTCATAATATTAGAGGAAGTAGCTGCGAGGTCAAAGAATTAGCAATATCAGATCATACAGCTCAACTGCTAAAATGTCGTGTCAAAAAAACCTGCACATTCCATCATTGGTTTATATACAAACGTGACTATAGTGTTGAAAATATTAGCAAGTTTAGAGAATGCCTGCAAAGTTTATCATTTCATGATGCATATAAATGCTCAGATCCAAATAAAGCATTTAATGAGTTTCACGATCTATTTAAATTGTTCTATGACCTATGTTTCCCAATTAACAAAATAAAACTTTCGGTAATTAAAAAGCCAAAGTGGATCACAACGGGACTGAAAAAATGTTCGAAACGTAAAAGAGACATGCTATGGGAATATAGAAAGTCACCAAACCTAGACAATAAAAATAAATTTAAAACGTATACTAAAAGATTAAAACACATAATCAAACAGACACAAAAAACGCAAAACCATCATTTTATAAATACTGCTGAAAACAAAAGCAAAGCTACATGGAGCATAATTAATAAGCAGAAATCAAATTACCCTAAACAAACTATAGATAGCATAAAAGTTGACAGCAAAATTATAAATAATCCTGAACAAATAGCAGAATCATTAAATAATTATTTTATAGACCAAATTGAATCTCAAAGTGACATTAATCTTAATAATAAATCAACAATAAATTCTCATCCTAATTCAATATTTATGACACCCACAGTACCCTTTGACATATTTAAAATTATTAATTCCCTGAAAAATACTAAAAGCTCTGGATATGACGACATAACCACCGAGGTAATAAAAGCCACATCTCCTATCATTGCGCCAATACTCAGCCATATTATCAATGGTAGCATTGAAACAGGCATATTCCCAGATAAATTGAAAATATCTGTAATTAAACCATTACATAAAAAAGGCGATAAGCAAGATCCTAGCAACTACAGACCAATCGCGCTCATTCCAGTATTCGCAAAAATTTTTGAAAAAGTAATACATAACAGCTTATATGCATATCTAGAAACTAACAAAATCTTGGTTAGTGAACAATATGGTTTCAGAAGAAATAAAAACATTGACTCTGCCATTTACAAACTGGTTGAACATATTCTAACTAACGTTGATACCAGAACGCCAGTAGTTGCATTATTTATGGACATGTCAAAGGCATTTGACTGCGTTAACCATAAAATACTAATAAACAAGCTGGAAAAATATGGAATTAGAGGCAATGTCCTTGAACTTATCAAGTCATATCTAACTAATAGAGAACAAATAACATATATAAATAAAATCTGCCCCTATACAAGAACTGAAAAGACGTTTGTCTCTACACATAGAAAATGCATATTTGGTGTGCCACAGGGCAGTGTTCTTGCTCCATTGTTATTCATTATATATATTAATGACATGCCTAAGACTATTAATAATCCAATGATTTTATTCGCCGACGATAGCACAATACTAATCAAAAGTAAAGATGATGTGACATTTGAAAAGGAAATAAACAACAACTTAAATGATATAATAACTTGGCTAACTGAAAACAACTTAAAAATAAATTTTGGAAAAACAAATTACATTTCATTTGAACAACAAACAAACAATAAAAAACCGGATATTCGTTACGGTGACAAAACAGTCAGTGAAACAGAACACACCAAATTTTTAGGTATTTGGATAGATAAAAACATGAGCTGGAAAACACATGTTGAAAATACATGCAAAAAGCTTAGCCAGTATTCCTATGCTCTCCATAACCTAAGGAAAGTTTCAAATCGTGCAACATTATTAATGGCGTATCACGGGTATGTTGCATCTACTTTACGCTACGGACTTGTATTTTGGGGTAACTCGCCAGACAAAGAAATGGCGTTCAAAGCCCAGAAACAATGCATAAGGGCAATTTGTGGCATACAACGCACAGAAAGCTGTAAGCCACATTTTCAAGAGTTACAATTATTAACATTCCCATGTCTTTATATATATGAAGTGGCAATCTTTGTCAAAGCAAATCTACATCTTTATACCCATCCAAGAAGCACACGACACAAAAATGAAATATGCGTAACAAGCCATAAAAAAGCAGTATTTAGTAAAAACATTTTGGGCATGGCGCCCAAAATATACAATAAGTTGCCAGAAAGTATCAGAGACCTACACAAAATGTACCAATTCAAATTATGTTTGCATGAATTCCTAGTTGCAAAATGTTATTATTCAATTAATGATTATTTAAATGAAAAATGACTGATTATTATTATTTATTATTGATTATTTGATTTTTATATTTTTTTTTATTGTTTGTTTTGAGTTGTGTATAATAATTTGACATATTTTAAATTCAATGTTTTTCATTTTTTATTTGACATTTTTTAAATTGACATTTCTATTTTTCTATTGTAACTCCATTTTAAAATGTATTGTACCTAACTATAATTTGCACACCTTATTAGGTTATAATACAATGTACTTTTTTTACCTGTAACACCTTTTTAACATGTATTATGCAAATAAATTATTTGATTTGATTTGATTTGATTTGATTGATGGACGCAATGCGATACTAGTCGACCGATTTGCACTTTAAATTTTCCTAGAAAATACATGCGCGATATCGCCCGTCGACGTTATTTGAATTGCGTTGTGAAGGAAAGTTTTACATAAATTAAATTATAAATGAAAGACGAATCAATAGAACCATTGAAATGCCATTCAAAATTAAACTTAAATTCTAACAAGAGTTACTTTACCTACCTACCGTAGAGTTTTCGAATGGAACCTGAAAGTTTATCATTTTGTGACAATCTTACTTCACAGAGTAACGATTTCCTTGAAAGCTAATTATTCAGTTTAACGAGATTCATTAACTAAGATTAGTCTTAAAATATTGATGTCTGTGTTAAAGGGGTTTCTCAGAAGTTTTTGCGATTTTAAAATAAAAGACGTAATACGAATATTTTTATTTACAATTAAATAAGTATAAATTGCCAAATATAAGTGGCAGTGGGCCGAAAAGTTCTGGAGTGGCGACCATGAACCAGAAGACGTTGCGTTGGAAGGCCTCCCACTAGGTAGACCTATGACCTGGTGAAGATTGCGGGGATCCGCTGGGTGCGAGACGCATGGGACCGGTGAATGTGGTGTCACTTGGGGAAGGCCAATTTTTAGCAGTGGACGTCTTACACTACTTAATAAAGGTACTTTAAGTTCACGTTCACAATAGCTACGCATATGTCAGGTACATATAGCAAAGTTGAATAAAATTTATGATTATAGAAACGTGTTACTGAAAATCCTTTTGATCATAAATAACAGCTAAAATGTTAATGTAGTGAATATAGTCAAACCATCGGATATCTTTTCCGAGACAACCCCACCGCACTATTCCCAATCCACTGCAACTCCTGAAAGCCAGAATCAAAAGTGGTGATCACCAGAAAAGCGTCGAGGCAGTGAATCTCGACGTAGTCTCGGAGAATAAATTTAACTGTCTTGGATTCAGCAACGAAATTAATCAGAAAAGAATAACAGAGGAGTAGGAAAAAATACAAATTGCCACTTCCCTCCATACCAAGCAGGAGACAGAACAAACAAGGCCAATAGGCACAAGGGGTCGTTTACAACTGGGATAAGCTCGCACCACGGATAAAAATATTAATTAATATTAATGGGTCCACAATCGGATATGTAGAAAGTTTCGTTACAGCAGCTGATTTTGACTAAATTGAAAAATATGTTGCAGCATATTTATATGGGCAAACATAACCTAACCTAACAATTTATAAGTGAAGGTACTCTCATACCTTTGTACGTATCAGCGTACATTTGCTTAGGCAAGTAGGTAATACAACCGATCTTATAGGCTCAATATCAAAGGTTTGATTCTAAGAAAATGTTGTAACAATGTTTTCAGAAAACCTTTTCGTAGACAAAAAAAACTTGATTCTGCCGGCAGTTCATTTATCGTCTTTAAAGAGTTATTTACTATAATATTCTCATATAATTTATTCCTGAAACGGAAATTCCAGTCCATTTACTCTACTTTAGCACTTTGGTTCGACGAAGGGAAAGAAATGCTTTTAATAAAAGTAATTTCGGAACAAATTTACTCGATTTGCGTCGGATAAAGGTTGAATAATAATTATGGAGGAGGGTTCCAACTAAGTAATTTGCTTAAGTTGCTTTGCTGCGAGCTTCGTATTGATGCCTCCCCCCACTGACGCGACGCTGGCATTCAAAATATCAGAAGTTTCTGAACTCTCTTTCTACTGAATATTCATCTGTTTAATTGATTCATTAGCTCAACTAACGTTTTTATTAATCCACTGAGACAGCAATTAATATAGCCATTTATATTATTATTAATGCCGACGCGTCGTTTTGAATTTACGCTGAAACATTGTCACTCCCCAAGGGTTTATTTGACAAATTTTATTTTCACATTACCGAGATGAGGTTGTCAACATAATAAATCGATTTGCGGGTGGTGAGAATTGAAAATGTTCAAGATTAATATTAGAACTGGCACGTAATTTGAAAAAAAGAAATCATTTTACTTGCCACATAATATTTTGTTTTCCAGGCTTATCAAAGATTTTCTGGAGGAACATTAAATACTAGTCACATCACACATCACATCATCAGCCTATTAATGTTCCCACTGCTGGGATACAGGCCTCCTCTCCGTGAGAGGGTATGGTCCATAATCACATGTCACATGTCTTCAAATGTTTGGTTCTAGGACATGCCGGTTTACTCACGATGTTTTCCTTCATCGTTTTTGAGAGCAGTGGTGATGAAATAATTCACACAAAGTAAAGCGCCTACCTGGGCTCGAACCCACGACGTACAACTTGTAAGTCGCGGCCCATACCTCTGGGCCACCACTTCTCTCAAATACTAGTATTTAAGTAAAAAGTTTCAGACCAGAATATGCTTAAAATAAAAACAGGAGAGCAAATGTCGTCGAAAAACAAATTTAACAATCATGCGAATGTATAAAATATTAAACCGATCATTGAATAACAATGTAGTAAAATATTGGTGTACAATTATGTGATCCTCGGATAGAATAATAAATTATTAAATAAAGTCTCGTAAAAGTGCTAATAGTTTTTTCTTAGAAAGCAAATTAACTGACGTTTATGTAATTAATTGGTGTAAACAAATACAATTTAACACATAATTAATGTTAGACATGCATGATATATTTACTTTTGACAGAGAATTAATTTAAATTAAGCTTGCCTTTCTGCATTTCACCAACGCAAGTGGACCCTTATAAACAAATGATGATTGAATATCTTCTGAATTCGAAATAATAATTACGAAAATAATAATTAATAATAATTGCGAAATATCGCAAACTCGATTCAATCAAATTGACAGTTTGTATAGCTTGTTAATATTGACATTAATTGAGATTTTTTTGCCGTTGTTATTTGAATGGAAGAAGTTTCTCAAAAGACTTAGAGTGTGGACTTCAATATTATTTAGCATTTTCAATGGCTGATGGATTGGCATGGCCGTCTATTGGCCCAAAAATATTTAAAGAGATTTCCATCAGCTCGACAAGGAGAAGAAACCTTTTCAGTATAATAATTATAAGGGACAACGCCTCTGAGTGACGTAATACAAAAGGTGCGATCAACACTCCTAGGAAACGTATTGTCCTGTTCGCGTGTACATTTCCGTATAGCTGTCTCCTTTGGGACTTCGCTGATAAAACTAATTTCGCGACAACTGCTACATACCTACAGGTAATACATTAGTTCCAATAGTATACGCTTTGGTATTAACCTAATTAGTTTTTATATTAGCACTGTTTTGCAGTTGATTAACATGTATTGGGGGCTTCCTGTTTGTAGAATTGTAATAAGGTTCAATGAAATAGGTGTGGTTACAATTGCCATTTAAAAAATAAATGCAGCTCGTGGAAAAATGGAATGGAATGTGATGGATTTGCATCACTTCTGTGCAATTTATCTAGGTACCTAATACTACCTTATCAAGTATTCTGCGGCCAATGTATAGGATCTGTACTCCAAGCACGGACATTCAACTGAATAGTACCTATAGTCACCGTTTCGTGTCGCTATTGGACGTTACATACAGTGCTCTCTAACTGACATCAATAAAGGAGGAGGTTATGCTTTCGGCAAGTTTTTGTCTAAACATCAATTTTTCCACCTTATGAAAAAAACACTCTAGTTCTAATGTTTACTGGAGTAATTTTTTAGGGCGCACGGTTGGCGCAGTGGTTGAGCGATTGACTGCTGCGCTGCGTGTCGCGGGTTCGATTCCCGCACGGAACAAATATTTGTATGACCTACAGATAGTTTTTCCGGCTTTTGGTGTTGTGTGTGTGAGTTTATATGTTTGTAAACGCACCCACGATACAGGAAGAAATGTCTAGTGTGGGACAAAGATTTTATAACACAAAAAAAAAAAACATTTGGAAGAGGAAACCCGCCATTTGGTCCTATAAATTTTGTTTGAGAAGTTTCTGGGGGCTACCTACGTGAAAGTCGATTATTATCCCAAGGGAACATATTATCGGTATAATCTATCTCTGTGTTAGATTTCATCCAGATCCGTCTAGCGGTTTAAGCGTGAAGATGTAACAAACATCCACAAACTTACGCCTTTATATTATTAGTGTGATAGTATAGTAGCAACTCATTCAATTAAATATCAAGAAGGCTACAATCAAACTGGCTTAAAACAAAACTCCACCATCAATACCACCTACACGTCACGATAAAGCCGATAATAAAAAAAATGGTTGATAAAAAATTAAATATGCTCCCGAACTAATATTACTTTTTCCTCGATAAAAATTAAAACGGTGCGACCTAGCACAAACGAACTATGTAAATCGTTAAAAATTTTCGCATGTCATATTTCACGAATTCAGAGGCCAATATTTTGACGGTACATACGTGGAAAAATTAATAGCCATATTCAAATGGTATAGCGCTTGATGCTGGTAGCTTTTTTGCAACTGAGCAGTGTTACTCGATTGTACTTTTAATGACATCAGACATTTACAGTTTTTGCGTTTTAAGCAGTCTAGATTAGATCTTGGTATTTTCTTCAATCTCTTTGTTGAACTTTACTTCAGAGAGACTCCTAGACATAGAATGGCTTATGTCATTAGTATAGGTACGCATATAATAGTACATTACTGCAGCGGCCAGCAAAATAGGCATTGATGGACGAACGTGTAAATGTGGGCCGAGGCGAAGCCGAGGCACACATACGTAAGTCCATCAATGCCTAGTTGTGGCCAAGGCTTGTATAGTACTTTTCTCAAATAATGCGCGGAAATTAAAACTAAGTTGTACCTAGAACTCATTTTGTCAAAATCAATGACGAATAACAATAATTGTTCCCGCGTTAAAGTGTTCCTTTGTTTTTTTTTCAATAAACAGCGTTCTATTTGCAAGCCAGTTCGAAATTTAAATAAAACCTTTGATAAGTTACCTCCTTGGTTGCCAATTTTCGGAGTAAAACATCGTTCCATTTTTAAACTACACGACAGATATGAGTTTACTATGGAATTTATTTGGCCGCTAGACACGACAGATATGGATGGATTTTCATACAACTTTTGCCGGCCGCTGCGCGCATGTATTTGACCAGTACAGCAATTTCGATTTATCTCGAAGAAGGTTGTCAAAATAATGATCACATTTCCAAGCATGTTTGAGAAAATTCTTTTATCTACACTCACAACGTAATGTTCCAAATACGAATTCGAAAAAGATTATATAAACACGTACTTTATATTCGTGGATAGGTAAAATTAAAAAAAAAGCCATTATAGTTCAACATTTACCTTCGATTTTCAAACAACTAATCATAAAATAACTTATTAATTTTTATAACACACTTTTACTTTTAATTTTCTGGCGCGTATGGGCTCATGTCATTGTCAGTTGTCTGTGGATGCGCGCGCTGCGCAATGAGAATCTAAATTGCCCGCCATACCATACCACATATTTTTTCCCTTTCCACTTTTGTTTTATTTAAACTGTATGAGTGAAGATAAAGTAGTGTATGCAATGGCTTATAATTAGGTATTAAAACACTCGCGTAATATTATTATCAAATTCGGCTTCGCCTCATTTGATAAACCTACGCTCGTGTTTTAATTACCCCTATTATATGACCATTGCATAAACTACAATTATTTTAGGAGAGCAAAAGACTCATAGACAAGGTACCATTCTTTCAGAGATAACGAATATCGAAAAAAAAAATTTTGACGTTGAAAATAACTGACGAAATAACAAACAGAAAAGAAAAAAAAAACTTGTCTAGCATTTTGAGGCGGCGCTGAACAAACATGCAAATGAATTACTTAAAACGTTGCGTGAACTACTTTTAGGGTTGTATTTTATTTTTCAGATTTAAACGGGACCAACATTGAGGTACACTTTTTCCAATAAAAAAAGATTTTTTGAATTCGGACCACTCTATAAAAAGTTCTGCGTGGTCATACATAAACAATAAAATACACATTTCGAATTGAGAACCTCCTTCTTTTTTCAGTCGGTTAATAAGTCTAAATGGGAAGGGCCACGTGAAATTTCGGTATCTTATTTCAATCTCATACTACACTCTGGAGCCTAAGGACAAAATCAATATCAGTAAACAACCTGTTCTAAGAGTTGGTCAAAACAACATATTATCAATATATCCTTTTTCTACCATCTTCGAGGTACTGCAGTATTTCCAAATTTTTACTTTTAAAGCGGGCTACTCTATAAAAAGTGCAAATTAATTATCTAAAGCGTAGAATTATTGTAGGAAGTTTATCGTAAACATTTTGCATAGGTAGGTACCTATGCATAATGTTTACGATAAACTTCATAATCCATCATTTGTGATTTACCCTACCTATAAATAAATTTATTTACCAGCGTATGTAGTGCCCAGAATACATTTAATTTCATAATTATCAACGCCTAGGTAAGTAAATCAATATCATGTTAAATTACACAAACCAATTATTGTTTGCTTGTTACATTGCACAGTAATATAATTTATTTACTTGTTTTTTGTTCCAGCCGGGCTTCACCCGAGTGAAAGTTGGTAATTATTGTAAGGAAACATATTTCCCGGGTTAAAAAGTAAGTATTCTATGTCCATGATCTAATCGAATCCTATACTAAAATTCATTGAATCGCTCTTTCTATTGGTGAAAACTACATCCAAATCCGTTTGTAGTTTTTGAGTTTATCGCACACAAACGCGGCAGGGGACTTATCTATATAACTTATACCTTTAAACAAGTAATTCTTGTATATATATAATCTGAATCTCGGAAACGGCTCCAACAATTTTCATGAAATTTAGAATGCAAGGCGTTTCGAGGCTTTATATCGATCTAACTAGGTTTCATTTTTAAAAAACGTCGTTTTCTCTATTTTCACCCGAGCAGAGCTGGGCCGCCCAGGTACTATATATAATATGTTGTGATAGTGAAGTACGAAAGTATGAATTTATGGCAAAGGCAATCTACGGACTTAATGAGTTTAATGGACTAAGTATGTAAGTCTAGGCCTTTAGATCCTAAATAGATGAAGTGAGAAATAAATCCTAAACCTTTTTGACCTAGAGGTGTACTAAAAACTCAAGGCACGTTTTGCTTTCAACTTATATAAGTTATTATTGTAAAAGTTGTAGTTTAAACTACTTATTTAGGTTTCTGTTATCGCAACTAAACTACGCTCCGTTCTGTACCCCAGAAATCTAACTTTTAGAGGTCAAAATCCAAATACTCCAAAGTTTAAACGGTTCCTAGAATAGTAGTGTTTGCCTGCAAATCTAGAAAACCTATTCTAACTTCTGTACAAGTTTGAATGAACTTTAGAATGTTCTGTCGGTAACAGTTACATAGTGCCAATAATCGTGACAATATGTATAGTTGTGAAGTCCGAAGACGTTCCTCATTTTACATGCCACGATAACTTTGTACGTAAGAAATTGAAAAAACAAATTCATAATCCTAATTAATTACTATGTTACCCTATAACAACTAGATCATTCGTAAGTATCAAGTTTAATTATTATTAAATATTTTAATAGCTTTCAAATCCGACTTCCAATCTAGGAAGTGACGACTATAAAATGAAGTGGCGAAATTTTTGACAAGCATTTATGTATTGTCGTAGTAGTGTAAGGTCATAAACTCTGAGGGCACCGAACATTGCTCTAACGATAAGATAAACAGAATTCAGGGACAAAATTAACTTAACCGTTAGAAAACTGAAGTCCCCCTAAAGTTTACCAACTGCAAATAAGTTACTGATCTTTTTTTTTTGATGCTGGTACAAATTTACGGTTTTCGAATTCCTTTACTTGTGCTATAAGGCATTGCTTCTTGCTAAATATCATGATTCTAGCTCAACGGGAAATACCCAGTAGATTTTGATTCCCATGCGAGTGTATAATATGCGTCATTAACGGATGTATCTCTTGATTGCGTTGAACTAGATATTTTTTCACAGCTGCGAGGTGTTGCAAACAAAAATATACGATATTAATTTCAACTCGATAACTCCACGCGTTTCCAGGATAAAGGGTCTTGAATCTTGACAGACAAACGTACAGATAGATGGACAACTAAGTGATCATATAAGGGTTCCGTTTTTCCCAGGTACGGAACCCTAAAAATAGTATCTATACAACATACCAGTTCAGCCTATGCATGTAGAGAATGAGGTACTATTCAAGTAACTATCATATGCTATCAAAGCAAAGAAAACTTCGCACCGCACCGATAGACGACGGTAAGTCATAACAAATCGACCATAAGATAATATTGACAGCAACTATCGATATAATCATTCTCTATAACATGTCATTACAGTATCGATAGCCCATTGCCACGCAGTACTAAGGGCGGTGTTTACGAGAGTGCTGTGCGAGGTAACTAGGCGGTGCGAGGATGCCTAATGAAGCTCTGAAAATGTGTGTAGCTGCGTGTTGCGAGGATACGTAGTGGATGCTTTTCAGCTGTGCATACATCTCGTGCTTTTTTATATGTAAAAATATGTGGTTAGATTGTTGTTAAAATGTGAATGCGGAAAATAAAAGACTGCCACTGAGGGATACTTACAATTTACCATAATTATGAGATGGAAACTGTAAGCGACTTCATCTACCTAGGCGCAAATATCAGCAACATGGGGTCCAGTGCGAAGGATATAAGGATGGCCAAAACTGCAATGTCCCAATTTTAGAGAATATGGAGAGACCGAAATATTTCGCGTAAGACGAAAGTGAAACTGGTAAATTTCCTGGTTTTCCCTTTATTGACAGATATTGGTAAAGCTACAGTCATTTTGAAAATATCTTAAAAAGCACCCCACGCTTATCTAAAATAAAATATTTTTGTTGTTTATTTTTTTATTTGCACTAATTACGTTGGAAAGAAACCCGAAATGATTCTAAACTTTTAATTATTAAAGTTACTTACAATTAATTATCTTAGAAATGTGAATGTCTAACTACAACTAACTAGCCTACGAGAATCCATCCTACTCGATGTAGGAATATGGAATGCCTCCTTCTTACGAGAAATGCTCTTAAATATTAGTTCGGCATTGATCGATTCCTTGACGTTATGGCAGCATCGGTTTCGAAGTAATTGCACCGTCAGTAACTTCCTATATTGATGCTACGTACGTTTCTGTGTCAGCGAATGTCTAGCTACGTGCGTTGGCTTCACGGTAACTGCACTGTCAACAAGGTCTAAGAATACTTAGTGTCCGCAATGTCAGCAGATTCCTAGGCATACGTAACACAATCTATTCTTAATTTCAATATATTGAAAATTATTTTGTACTTTTTAAATTAGTTTTCAATTAAAGGGTGTTTTTTAGTTATTTTTAAAATATTATTTATTAGACAAGAGCTGCGCTAAGCTTGACTACGAAACTAAAATGATCCCATTGGCAGTTTCTTCCCTCGCACACCTCATCACTACATCGCACATCTTTGGTAGAAAAGCACCCTAATCCTGGAAGGGGTAATGCCACCGCCAGTGACCCACATCCTTATGCCACTTACGTCCGATAAGATAAGTACTAAGCAGGCTAATGCATTTCTATTGCTTCCTCTGTAACGCTTCTAGGGATGCCAATGCAGGATGATGCTATTAGGAATCTGATGTGTGCTAATCTTGTTATGGAAATACCTGTTGTTCTTGTTCTATTTGTATTGATATGTCAAGCTGTGTAACGTAATACTATACTATTCTACTGATATTATAAGTGTGTGTCAATCGGTTTCTGAATTAAGAATATGAATTTACTAGCTTCTGCTAACGGCTTCGCTCGCGAGATAAGTGTTTTCTTATCCCAAGGGAACATTAAACCGAATGAAAAGAAGCCTATGTCCAGAATCCAAAACAAAATCTATTTCTATGCCAAATTTCATCTAGATCCGTTCAGTCATTGTGGTGTGACTGAGTAACAAACTTTCGCAATTGTAATATTAGTAGAAATTGTCAAGTTCCACTTAAATGCTGAATTTAAGTGGAGCTTGACAAAGCTCTTATCGCCTACAGAAAAAGTGACATTCTATAGCGATAACGATTGTAAACAAGTAAAATTTTAAAAACCCCCGACACATTTTTATTTCATGGTTTTTAAACAACATAATTTATCTAAATAGCAGTAGACACGCGTCGATCGATAATCTAAGGAACACGCAATTATGAAACGATATCTTGCGAAAATACACTGATTCAAACAGTAAAACGCCCATAACTTTAGAATGGCTGAACCGATTTTTATCAACTATAGCTAAGAACACTCTCGATAAAGTCAACTTTCAGACAAATAAAATTAAATCAAAACCGGTTCATCGGTTTCGGAACTATGATGCCACATATACAAACACACCGATACACACGTCAAATTTTATTGTTTTTACCCGACTGCCGAAGGAGGGTAATGTGTTTATCAGTCTATGTATGTATGTATGTTTGTTCCTATGTGGCGTTCTAGAGACCAAACGCGTTGGCCGATTTTGATGATTCTTACGTTTCTTCTTAACCCTGCGAGTGTCACTGGCTACATTAAAATTGGAAAATAAAACAATGGCGGATTTTGGGCGCCATATTGTGCGGCACCCAAATTTTTTTAGTTCGGCACCCATCATGTGGGGTATCAAAATAAAACACTTATATGTTTAAATGTACCAGATTCTAAAAAAAAAAATAACAATAAGTTGTAAATAAAAAAAAGGTAATAAAAAAAATTAAATGTCCGACTGCTTGAGAAGCGAACTAAAAAGACGTAAACAAGAAGAAATTTATGCTGTGTAGTTGGAGGATACATCTGGTTTTGGCCAGCCAGCTCGCGAATATGTATCCTCCGAATGCACAGCATAAATTTCTTCTTGTTTACGTCTTTTTAGTTCGCTTCTTAAGCAGTCGGGTTTTTTAAATTTTTTATTAACTTTTTTTTTATTGACATCGCTCTCAAAATGTCACGTGGATATCCTAAATATTTTGTTATTTTAACAATCGCCGATAGATTTGTCTAATACCCAAGTTTTAAACTATAAGTTTTACTAAGGCGTAAGTTCATGTTTAGAGGTTTGTTAATTAATCACGCCTCAATAGCTGAACGGATTTGTAGGAAAATGGGTACGCAATTGGATTAGGACATTCCCGTGGGATCATTTTTAGCTTTCACGTGGAACAAGCCTCTGGGAAAAGTAGGAAACACAATAAAACTGAAAATTGGTTATTTGATATGAAACCAAGTTCTAGAAACATAAAACTTGTTTTTGGGTGAGTAAAATGAACTAAGTTATAATATTATATCATAAAGTGTTTCTTGTTTAGGTACATAATAAAACAATGTCAAACTACGGCGAATCACCCGAAGATTGAAGACAAAAATACGAGGAATGAAAGGATGAAAAACATGGCCATAATCATTACTACATTATATGCGAATACTCCTTCATTAAAGACATGTTGTTTTTCACTAAGATAAATGAATGGTAGGTATTCTGTCAGCTTATGAATTCTTGTCACCACAAAAGAGAACTGCCATAAAGAATTTGTTAGATCTTGTAATATTTCATAGAAAGTGGCACTGTAGAAGTGGCACTTTTTTATAGTAATATAGCTGTTCCCCGCGGCTTCGCTCCCGTGGGCCATCCCACAGGACCCGTTTTCGGGTTAAAAAAATAGCCTATGTCACTCAGGAATAATGTAGCTTTCTATTGGTGAAAGAATTTTTCAAATCGGTCCAGTAGTTTCGGAGCCTATTCGGTACAAACAAACAAACAAAAAAATCTTACCTCTTTATAATATTATATATATATATTATTTGCTGTTCCCCGCGGCTTTGCTCTCGTGGTCCACCCCACAGGACCCGTTTTCGGGATTAAAAAATAGCCTATGTCACTCAGGAATAATGTAGCTTTCTATTGGTGAAAGAATTTTTCAAATCGGTCCAGTAGTTTCGGAGCCTATTCGGTACAAACAAACAAACAAAAAAATCTTACCTCTTTATAATATTATATATATATATATATTATTTGCTGTTCCCCGCGGCTTTGCTCTCGTGGGCCACCCCACAGGACCCGTTTTCGGGATTAAAAAATAGCTTATGTCACTCAGGAATAATGTAGCTTTCTATTGGTGAAATAATTTTTCAAATCGGTTCAGTAGTTTCGGAGCCTATTCGGTACAAACAAACACACAAACAAACAAACAAAAAAATTTTCCTCTTTATAATATTAGTATAGATAAAATCAAACTACCTACAGAAATACAAAATTGAGAACTCAAAATCATATTTCATGCAAAACGATATAAAATTGTGTTCTAGAAAACTATATGAAACGCATTGCAAAACAAAAACGAGAAATCGAATCACAGTCACTCCGAAACCAGATTCTATGCCAAACGGTATCGTTTCATGAAAAAAAATAACGGTTACATCCTAGTGTTATCGACAGGGGAAATATAGGAATATTGTCGCCGGTTCTGGCTTTCAGCCAGCGTCTAACTGTCACGTCATTACGTTCACATTGTCCTTCGTGTCCGTCCCTTCGACGAACCAAGGACGAGAGACACAAACACTTGATGATATGTGTTCTATTGTTGAGATTTCGCTAATTACTTCGCGGAAATATTACGTTCAGACTTATTATTTCCATGCTTAACAGAGCGTGAATTTTCTGGAAAATAAACCAAGAACCCGCTCTATATATTTTATGTAGCTGGAAAATTTTGGTCAAGAAATAAATAATGCAGCATCTACGACCTAAGAGTGCTTTCAAACATCTCGATTTCAAAGCGAGTCCGTGAGGCTGCTCGAATCGATTTACGGCGACGTCCACTGGGACCATATATCGAGATGCTGCGTCCAATGATCCGTTACACAATTAATCGCGCAGGTTGGGTGTGAAATTGAGACGTCTGTAGGCACCTTTAGTTGACGAGCTACCTTTTGGATTCCAATTATGTGTTTCTTTTCATGCATGTTGTATAAAGAAAATACTCCTATAGTTCAGTTAGTTATTTGATTCATTAAGTTGGATGGTTTTTACAAGTTAAAAGCTTTGATTTAAATTGCAATGTATTTATATATAAAAAACTCTGGTACTCAGCTGAATTCGGTTAGACTGGAAGCCGACCCCAAAAATTATTGGGAAAAAGGCTAGGCAGATGATGATGTATATATATATGTAAGTGTGTTCGGGTCAAATCTTGCAACTGAATTTTAAAGCAGATATCTTTCACCGATTAGTATGAAATTTTGCATACACATTTAGTTTGGATGACAATGCATGGTTAGCGTCGTCAATAGTGGCGTCATTCTAAATCCCATATGGCGGACGGCCCAAGATGGCGGACTAGTTATTTTTTGTGCACTGCCATGATATGGGTATCAAATGAAAGGGTTTGCTGAGTAAAATACGAAAAAAGCTTGTTTACGAAAAAAGTTTTGTCAATTAATAATTTTATTGTTATGTGACTGTGAAGAAATTTGGCATCAGTTCAGAGATATACCTCCTTGTGCAATAATTACCTCATAAAATCGCAATTGAATGAAAATGGTGACCAAAAAGATAGCCATAATAAACAATATTTTGTTTTCACCGAATCGCGTAAGTTTCAGGAAACATGGGTCAAACGTAGAGAAAAAATGCCTCTTTTTAGATCAGGTTTCATTCTGGAACCTACATTTTCTAAGAGTCGGTATATTCAGTTCACTAATTGTCTTTACGCGGGGCACACTATGTAATTGTTTTTTGTGTGTATCTGCCTGTGCGAAATAAGCTACTTTTCTTTACTCTACCGCACTTTGCTTTTGGTCTCGTCTTCACTTTGATGAATAACAAAACCCAAAGGATGAACAGCCATGATGGCAATCACTCTATTGAATATAGTCCTTTCCAGGGGCCGTACTATAACGTCTTAGAGACATCATGGTTCCAGCATGAGACAGAGACGGACCTATCAAGACAAATAGCACCATCCCTCGTAATCATATCTCTTGGAAGCCCAGAAACGAGCAAATTATAGCTAAATTCGCATTAGTTCTTTACCAAAGTGAGTAATTTCTGCACGGATAAAGCAAATTCAACGTTAAATTGAAGAGTGCAACTGAAAACTATACGCTCATCCATATTTGGTTTAAAAATAAATCTGAAAGGGAGGACACGCTAAAATATCGTATTTTTTTAGTATAAATTGCTGCTACTGCGGTATGCCTTGCATTTTGCTCTTAAAGGGCAAAAAAATATATCTCTCTCATAATTTGACGCTATATTTTTCAATCTTACTTATATTATAAATATGAATATTGGGATGAATGTGTGTGTGGTAGTGTGGATGTACGTTTGTCACTCAATCACGCCAGTACGGCTGAACGGATCTGGATGAAATTTGGCACAGAGATGTTTATAGTCTGGAATAGCACATGGGCTACTTTTCATGCCGGTATAATGTTACCTTGGGATATGAAAACACTATGAACGCAGGCGAAGCCGCTGGCAGATGCAAGTATTTTATTTAATAAAAAAACAATTTTAACGAGTAATTAGCTTCATCTTTCAGACTGACCGACTGCTTGACTATTCGTGATTTAACTGAAATCAATGCGTTGTAAAATCTGTCATAATAAAACGCATCTTAAATGGGTTGGCAAAAAACTTTCAACGATACAGAATTAATAATTATTACAATCCAATAATCCCACACCCAAACTTTGAATAACAAACCAAGTGAGTACACAGAACCTATTCAAATGTAAACAAAATGAATTACATAACAGCTGTCTACCTACGCACTTGTCGTTCCATTAGCGGGAATTGCCAATTCCTACGTTCATGTGTGACCGGTCTCGTCAAAGGTAGCAAAAGCTGTATTTTACACGGTCCCAAGTAATTACTACGGCGTAATGGACGGAAAGATCGTCGATCGGGAACCTTCCGTTGGTAATAGATCGAGATATCCGGAATACTGGGCTAAAGAATGCCGCGGTCTCATTGGCTACCGATTTAGGAGTACGCTACACTTTCCTGGATTAATAGTTTAATTAATCTTCTGTACAAGTTGAATAGGTGAGGTTAAGGAGACCGTTACTGGGCCTATATCGTTTGTTGGAGAGATTGTCCGACCTTAATGTTAGGGTTTATAGAAGGGTGTACGGCGAAATATGACGATGTTGATTTGAATGGCCTGTTTGATACAGGAGATAGGTTAAAGCCATCGTTATTTGTGAATGATATCGAACGCTTCAGATTGACCTGATTCCGTGGTCAAATCAACTTTGTATTTACTACTTAACCTAAATTACTCATGATTGATACGAGAAAATATGGATTTTCTCCTTATTTTCCGAATAAGAAAGCCAGCTATTTCATACTTCGTTGATACTTATGGTACATCTGCCTACCTCAATGAAGCAACAGGATAAAAGTATCCCAATCTTAACTTATTCCGTAGCTACCTAAAATTTAGAGCAACTAATAAAACAATGGAACTAAAAACTATGTCAACTTGTTAGTTGGATTGCCTTTTGTTTTAAAAATATAAAACCGGTTTTCTATTGTATCTCTGCCCGATAGTGTCCTATTTTTGTGTATTTTGTTCCCGAAAATAGAAGAGTTCCGTAGAAACACTTATGAAATTACTTGAATGTCTGGCTGT
Organism: Anorthoa munda; assembly: GCA_945859665.1. Lineage (NCBI taxonomy): Eukaryota > Metazoa > Arthropoda > Insecta > Lepidoptera > Noctuidae > Anorthoa > Anorthoa munda. The sequence goes on from OX243913.1 coordinate 3,570,649, forward strand.
CGACTGTCTCTATATATTTTTCTGTGAATGGCACATTCGGTATGACAAGATGTTGGACTGAATTATTAGATAATATTTCTACGTTGCTTGGGTGTCCGAGAAAGTTACCGGATAGTTCTCGAGGACAGAAATGGACGGGTCCTGTTTGGTATTTTTTTTTTCCTTTCATACGGTTTTGGTTCTTAGAATTCCAAAGAAACGTGAATAGAGACATCTAGGTATCAATATAATATGTAACCAAACAAAATATCTTAAAAAGTCGCATTCAATGGCTACCACGTTTGAATTTTCCACTAGGGGCGCTTTTGTGAGTGTGTGTGGGTATTCAAAACGACAAATTTCATTGTTTTTAGGGTTCCGTACCCAAAGGATAAAAACGGGACCCTATTACTAAGATTTCGCGATCCGTCTGTCTGTCTGTCTGTCTGTCCGTGGTCACCAGGCAGTATCTCATGAACCGTGATAGCTAGACAGTTGTAATTTTCACAGATGATGTATTTCTGTTGCCGCTATAACAACAAATACTAAAAACAGTATAAAATAAATATTTAATGGGGGCTCCCATACAACAAACGTGATATTTTTGCCGATTTTTGCTCGATATCAATAACGGCAACAGGTAGACGCTTGAAATATTCACAGAATGTTTAGTTGTATATTCTCTTCAAAAAATAATAATTATTAAATTAAAATAAAATTAATTAAGGGGGGCTCCCATACAAAAAACGTGATTTTTTTGCAGTGTTTTGCGGTAATGGTACGGAACCGTTCGTGTGCGAGTCCGACTCGTACTTGGCCGGTTTTTTTAGCTTTTAGCGCTAGAGTATTGAAAAAAAAAAATTTGTGAACATTTTCCAAATATGACAGATTAAAATAGGTAAGGGTAACCAACCACTGCTTTAATAGAGTTTTATTTTCGGAAAATGTTAACCTCCTTTTTTTTGAAAAAAAAGGGGCTGAGCAAAACGGCAGCATACTCAATTTTATATTTAATCGCACTTCAATCAAACTTTCCTTCCGTGCGCATAATAACAACGTTTAAAGGCTATATTTAAGGACCTTACTCGCCAGTGGCGCCAACTGGTGAGCACAAAAACGTTAGCCCATAGTATATACTTCTATATATATATTTTATTTGTATTTCTTTTCTATATTTGTTTTTCATTTATTTGCACCTGCCATATTTTATCTCTGCACCACTAACTAACGAAGGTCGACTGGTAAAAAATGCCTTAGGCATTAAGTCCGCCTTTGTACTTGTGCATAAAGTTTTATAAATGAACTAGCTGTTCCCCGCGGCTTCGCTCCCGTGGGCCACCCCACAGGACCCGTTTTCGGGATTAAAAAATAGCCTATGTCACTCAGGATTAACGTAGCTTTCTATTAATGAAAGATTTTTTTAAATCGGTCCAGTAGTTTCGGAGCCTATTCGGTGCAAACAAACAAACAAAAAAATCTTTCCTTTTTATAATATTAGTATAGATAAATAAATAATTTCAAAGGATTAAGCAGATGTACACCTAAATGTGTATTTTGCTCCATTTAGCCAGTTAATTTTAAGTCTCATATGGCAAGCCTATTTCCATCAACAAGGAACAAGTCTAGACTCAAACATACCATCAAACATGGGCCTGACTATGCAACACTCTCGCTAGGAAATTCTCTGCTAGGTAATTCTCTGATAGGAAAACCCTTCTTGTCCTTTTTTTACCCGACTGCCGAAGGAGGGTGTTTATCAGTCTTTGTATGTATGTTTGTTTCTATGTGGCGTTCTAGAGACCAAACGCGTTAGCCGATTTTGATGATTCTTTCGAATCGATTCATCTTACCCTTGCTACGGTCACTGGCTACATTAAAATTGGAAAATATAAAAATGGCAAAATTTGTGCGCCATATTATGGGGGCTCAATTTTCTAAATAAAGGGTTTGAAGAGGTGTTTTCAAAAATGTATAATACTTATCTGTTTAAATGAGACTAATTAAAAAAAAAATGTTAGCTTTTGAATAAACTTCATTTTTAACCAGTATTAAACGTGCTTTGTCCGTGTCTCAAATCCCAACTCGGACCTACTTCATATTTTATTAACAGCGATGGATCTAAAAATATAACTTTGGATTACATACAGAAAGCCATTTGATATTATATAAAAACCAAGTTTATTTTTTTACACAAAATTATTTTTACACAAAACTATTGCCAATTTCAAGGTCATGAAAATTTTGAACATGGTTTAAATCACAAATTTATAAAATTCAAGGTTCTATTCATGAATTACGTCATAATTTAATAATTTATAGGGTAATTTTCCTTTTTCCTACGCAATATATAATCATAAACTTCATAATCTGTGCTCATTACGCCACAGTTCACCGCAAATCCTCACGTGGGTGATTACCAGGGCATTGAACCAGAATGGTGATTACGTTACTAGAGGCGTCCCAAGCTGATAACTTTAGTAGGGCCTTCGCGCTGATAGCACATTAATATTTATAGGTTTTTCTACGCTAGGTCCGTACTTATTATCTTTTGTTCCTGTTAACTTTAGCTTGGTACGAAGGGTAATTTGAATAAATATAGGTAATTAAGTATTGGTGGAATTATCGATAGGAATTTTGGAATTTTGGTTGGAAACAAATGTTTTTGAACAAAAGTAATCTGTTTTTAATATAAACTGAAGCTTTCAGTTTAACCTACATAGATTCAGCTGGAATTCCGTTTTATAACTTTTGATGAGATTTGGTCGAACTAAAAGTGGCGGACCCGAAATTACGAATAGAAGCTAGCTCGGCTATCGTTTTCATTTTAAAACAAACAAAAATAAATGATACAAAACATAGTATAAACCAATATCGTTCAAAGCATTTCAGCTCCAAGCTCTACAAAACATTTCTACATAAACCGCATCGTTTGAAGACGCATATCGACTTTGCATTGCCGCCTCCATACGGAATGCAAATAATGGAAATTCAACGCTATCTATCTAAAGTTTAGTGAAACATATATCGTACCTATTTGGCATAGAGTTCTCTTATTTTGAGATACGAAGGTTCAGCAGTTTTTTTTATCTTTCAAAAAGATTTAAATTTGGAACGATAGTGTGAGCCAAGGGGAGTCAGTGATAGCGTGAAGACAACGGAAGAAGAAAACGTGTTGTGTCGACCTCAAGTAACATGAGACAAGGGCAGGAAGATCATGATAATAAATGTTGTCTAAATTTTGTAACGGATTTTACTGTTTTAGTGCCCTTTTAATTAAAATAACTAATCCAGCTTGTCATAAAACTTAAGTAAATTCGTATATAGGCATGTTTATCTATAATGTGGTTTTTAATTTCGTAGACTAAACTGACATTTGGGGGGTTGCCACTTTATCGCTACATAAAAATAGTGTCGTACCCTAACTATCCTGAGTGTTCGAAAGTTAATCGAAAATCGAAGTAGATCGAAAATGAAACTATTTCAAGGCAAAAAAAATGGTTATGAAACTAGCGGCCCTTATTTAGTTTCTACTCATTCAAAGACAAAAGACAAAGACAAAGATATTTTATTTCATTCATGTCAGACTTCATTTTATCGATCGCATTTATTTTATTGTTGATTTCATATTAGCAAAATAAAAGTTCATGTACACATAGTTATTCTCGATTCAAAACGAGCTTCTAAGAATATTAATTACCAAGAAAATACTTCAAAATTACCAACATACCGCTTTATTGTGTAGAAATAAGTAAATACTAAAAAATATGAATGTCATCTCTCTAAACCAAAATACTATGGTATGTTTTTCATACATTGATTTATTAACATATTTGTGTTCGTATGAGGTATTATCTAGAAGTACTGATCCGGTTCCAAAAGTTCTTTGAGATCACTGAAATAAAAGTTCACTGTCGCTGATTGGGTGCCGCAGATTACATTTTATCCTGGAAAAAATGCACTGTTTCTGGCCATAGGAGCGAAGTCGCGGGCAGGAGCTAGTGTAACATTATACAATGTATACGGACTCTTAGTAATAAAACTTAAAGGCCGTAAAATACACTTACTTTTATCGATAAAAACACCCAACATAAGGGGTTTAACCACCATAATATTTTATAAAATTTCCTAAAATTCAGGAAAAATATAAGGCTAAAATATGTAGGGGTTCTTTTTAGGCAATAATAATATCAAAACGAATTGGCTTAGAGCTGTGATTCTTTTGTCAGTATGTAGGCCAACTCAAAGACTAATAAAAATCAATAAAAAACCGGCTAAGTTTGAGTCGGATTCCGTACCATTATCGCAAAAAACGGCAGAAATATCACGTTTGTTGCATGGGAGTCCTACTAATTTTTTTATTTTATTTGGTTTTTAGTATTTGTTGTTATAGCGGCAACAGAAATACATCATCTGTGAAAATTACAACTGTCTAGCAATCACGGTTCATGAGATACAGCCTGGTGACAGACAGACAGATACGGATCGCGAAGTCTTAGTAATTGGGTCTTACGACGAAACCTTAAAAATACATGTGTTAATCCCTAAAATTTTTGCAGAATTAAGAAAAATGCAATAACATCTTGTGAAATTGCATTTAAAATTTGTCTTTTATGGCTCAATACAAAAATATCATTTTTGGATATCGTAATAAGTAAGTCAAGTACTAAAATTGCTCTATCTTTGAAGGTGTGGTGAAGTGAAAAAATTTTAGCACTTCTTAGCTAAAACAAAGAAGGCATCAACAATCCTAAAATAACATTTAGCGTTTCGTATATTATATTAATGTAACAAGTATGGTCACTTGTTTTCCTCCTTCGTTCTCACAGTGTATATTCGTGACACGTTCCGGATCAAGATATTGTAACCAAAGACGTCACTCTATGTAGTTTATATCTGTATACTAAAATATCTGATGAGTAAACTATATATAATGCAGCAGATATCGATGGAAATAAGATTTATTGGGTTATGGCGCAGGATTTAGGAATGCGACATGAATTAAATTTACTTTCGTGAATCAAAAAATCTTTATGCTCAATGAGATACGTCATTCTTCCGCACATAATTACCTATAGTTGTTTCATGTCATAGAGGTCATTTCTCTTTCTCATATCTTTTAGTTACTCAAAAAGTATCGTTTTGGTTAGTAAAAACAATTGAGAAATATAGTATTACTTGCTTCTGCCAGCGGCCTCGCCCGCGTGATAGTCGAAAATTATTTCGAAGTTTATATTTAATAATAATAATAAGGACTTAATAATAATTATTTTTATTTTGCAAAAACTCAATGCCTGGGATAAAATATGTACAATTCCTGACTATCTCTTTGCCAAATTTCTTCCGATCCGTCCAGCCGTTTGAGCGTGTATAAGTAACAAACATAAAAACACACACACACACTCACTCACAAACTTTCGCCTGTATAATATTAGTGTGATAAATATCAATTCAGGATGGCTTCACTTATGTTTATTTTTGTTTTTAAATACAATGGCAATAGCGGGTCAATGAACACTATTGCCGTGGTAAAATTCGACAACTGTATAAAGTCGTATTTTAACACCCAGTAGTAAAGTAAATCAAATCAAATCAAATGATTTTTATTTCACATAGGCCTACATTGCCACTTATAAAACGTCGACAAAAGGTGCACGGTTCGGGTAGGTTCCTGTGGAGAAGAACCGGCAAGAAACGCCACGGTTACTCTTTTAAAAAAAATTGGTTTGTTTTTACAATATTTCCATGTTACAGCATTAGTGCTTAGATATGGGAGGACAACGTAGGCCCGACAATAAGTCGTAAGAAACTAAAAAAAAAAAGTTTGTATAAACGAGATAAAGAGTTAACAAATGTTAACAAGCATCTAGAAATCTAGAACATTTAAAATCCTAACACTCCAACAACAATATCCAATGTCTCGAAAATATCCACTGTGCTGTAGCTAGGTGGTGCTACAAGTTTCTATAATTTCTAACACTGGCCAGTGAAGCACGTATCTACAGCAAAAACGTATTGTACGTGCGGTTTTCGGGGCACAAATGAAACTCGCCAAAGCGCGAACATCGATATCCGAAGCTCTGCTATGTTAACAGAAAGCTCGCATAACCATGTTCCTATACGCTGTTAAATTCCGAATAACGGAACAGCACTATAAAATTTAATAGTGTATTGAATACCGGCAACCCGATCTTTTGAATTCTAATACACATATTTTCTAAAATGTGAGGAATAAAGACTGGTTTGGTTTAGAATTTTCGGAAAATGTTTATGGAATTTTGATTGATTAATAAAATAAAATGCAACGACGCCGTTTTATATCTAAATCAGATGGGTAATCGAGAAAAGGAAAATGCGCTTTAGTAGCAGTAAAAAAACTATATGCCATTCCATATTTTTTTGCAGTACTTCTAAATCTTGTAAAATTTTCTTTTAATATTAGCTGTATTTTTGTAGTTATAACCTCAATCCAGACTTCCTAAGAGTCTGATCAAAATCTCAGATGTCAAAGCACTTGACCAAGATACCAAACACACTACTTCAATTACCAACGGCCTGACAGCGCTATCAACACAGATTGTATTCCCCCAAAAGGCATGTTAGCAGTAACATAGCCTCTCTGTCATGCAAGTAAGGCATCAACTGGTCATTATAACCCGCTGGCCTGCCAAATAGTTTCCATAAAAAATGTTCTTGGGGTCCCGCCAATATTATGTGCATGTTTCGCCTTAATTTTCATGTCAGCATGACAATTATAAAGATATTAAGTGGGGAGGAAGTTATTATTTTTAGCAGACATTGCGGAACCCTTCGTTAGTGCTATTTTAATGAGCCCGTATTAAAACCTCACTAGTGGTGCTTCTAAGATGTATTTCTGGAATACCCTGGACAGTGAGTGAGCTCTTTGGGCAATCATATGTAGCAGGTTGTGCCAACACAAGAGCAGAAGATAGACATGGTGTTGTTCAAGGAACTGACCACACCCTTCTGGCATCTTGGTGTCGCCAAAAGCAAAAAGTTAAATCATAAAGGATCATTTTAATTTCAAGAAGATTGGTATTAATACTTTTTTACTTCGGTCATAGCAGCGTTATGCGAACGTCAATTCGTTTGAAGAAGGTTGTGGTTTCGCAAATGTTTCTCAAGATTTTTGGTTGAAGGTTTTCATCAAAACATCAGGATGAGTAGCACCTAATCCCTAATCCGATTTCCTCTCTTGTGTTAAGAGAGGAAACCGGATATGTAAGGAACTAATTAATTTAATTTTAGGCCCGAAGTTTCATTCCTCGCCCGACCCGGGGGACTAACCGTAGTTTTATAGGATTACATCTCAGAAACATCTGTCTTCTGAATTTTATCGTTAACAATTTGTTACTTTAGTATTTATGTTTTATCTTCCCGCTGTGATTAATTTACTTTGGAAGTTCTAAGTGAGATTAAATTAAAATGTTTTAAAATCTAAAAAAGGCTTTTTTCATCCAAATGTAAAAATAAAACGTTTTGACAACTACAATGTCCGTCTTCTCCTGAAGTAAAGAATCAAGAAACGGTTTACAAAATAGAGGTATTTTGAGTAATTTGTGTTCCTAACCAATCATTTTGAAAAGTACCCGGTGATAAATTCTAAAGCAGCTCATAATATCATCATTTTCTTTCATCGTAGAACCGTTGTTCTCATAAACATTGTTCCTTTTGTTCACAAACAACAAAAATAAGGTATAAAATATAGACTTAACCAGGCTTTCGCAAAAAGGCACGACACTACAATGCGACAACGCTTGTCCATACGATTAAATCGGGAACCGATCACTTTTTCGAATTTTTTTGTTCGAATTTCATTTTACCGAAATCTATTGACCGACGTCTTTTTCGCTATATGCATTATTTGACATATTTTCAGATCATCGAAGTATCATTTGGCTATTTTATTATTTTACCGAACTATATATGTATTATTTTACCGAACTAAGGCGGCGGCGGCGGTTTTTTAAGGCGTTGATAGCTCAGTGGTAGTGACGTCGGATACCGAGACGAAGGTCGCGGGTTCGAACCCTACAATGAGCTTGAGCTTTCGGTGAAGGAAAACATCGTGAGGAAACCATAGCACGGTGGTAGGGTACTTTGTAGTACCCGCCTGGCTGGCAACCACCCTAAAGTTGAAAATCTGTCGCCAAGCACCTTCCGGTGTGTTCCGACAGCAGCACTTGAGAGCCAGTTCCCTTCTAGGCTTTGTGTGCTTACCACCATCGGCCACATCATTACTGACCACGGTGAGATTGTGGTCAAACACAGGCCTATAGATAGTAAAAATAAAATAAAAATAAAATAACTACATTTCACCGATTTACAAAATAACTTTTTGCATTTGGCCGAAGCCTCTTTTGAACTTTTTTCATTTGCCGTATTTTCATCACACCGAAACAACATTTTACGTTATATTATTTGGTCACAAATATATAGCCGGTTACTTGGTAGCATTTTCATTTTAAAATTGAAATAGTGTCATAAAAAGTCAATATGTTTTGCTACAAAATTTAGTGACAGAAACGAATCGCTGCAAAACCGACTTCACGCAATCTTGTCTCTGTTTACTTTATTATTTTGAATTTTCATGCAAATTATTTATTAATAGCTGTCTTGCATTAGACATGTTTATTTAATTAATTATTTCAAAGTTTTTTTTTTATGGTGGGTTTGCTCTTGACTCTAGTCTAGGTCGGTAACAGAGACAGAATCGACGATGGACTGAGCTTACCCAGAAGAAGCCTGTTCACTCTAACTTTGAGAGATTCGGGTTGTATGCGTTCGGAAACACAGACGTAGGCAGTGAGTTCCACTCTTTTGCTGTGCGCATTATGAAGGATGTTTGGAAGCGCTTGGTGCAAATTGGTGGAATGGCAACGAAGTGAGAATGATAACTTGCAGTGCGTCTAGATGTTCGATGGTAGAAGGGGGCCGGATTTAGCCCAAGAGCGAGCGAAGCGAGCTCGAGAATTTAGGGCACCCCAACACGGATATGTTAGGTTTGAAGGGGATGAGGTGATCCTTCATATTAGGTCGACCACTTTTTTTTTCAAGCCGCTGTTTTATACATTTGTATTCGCCCACTGTTTCTCTCTCACTTAGTATTTTGATATGCGTATAAAAATAAAGATTTCAAACAAATGCTATTTCGGCTAAGTGTATCTTCAGTAAAAAGTTTTTCGACCAAATGAAACGTCAGAGTAACGAAAAATATCGAATTGATAATAGGTCAGGTCAAATGAGACAGTGGCAGATGGTACTTCGACGAAGTAAAAAAAAACAAAACATTAATAATTGAAAAGTTTTAAATGAAATTCGATCAAACATTTTTATAAAAACCAAGGTTGTATGAAAAATAGGGTATATATACCTCTGTCGAATTGACAAGCAAAGAAACTCAATGGTTCCACTCCCATTTATCTGAAAGAAACAAATTGTTTCTCTTTCGGGCTCAGCTTATCCTGTCTTGAAGGCTGCACGACGACATAGCATAATAACGATATTTTCCTAGCAAAAGTAAGTGTGTATACATAAGATTATTGTGTCGCCAACACGATCCATCATTGTTGGTTTTTGTCCACAAAGCTGTAGGTAGGTACAGTTGAACTAGCTATTTGGTGTACAGGCTAACTTGCAACTATTTTTAAAAGATTTGATTGTGCTGAGGAGTTAATTATTTTATAGCACTCTCACAAGTTAGCTGGTCATCATATACCAAGCCTTCGGGAGACGTCTGGGAGGAACTTTTATCCGAATGGCAATGTGGGTGGGATAATTCCATCAAGGGCCGACACCTCCACCAATTCTTTCCATCCGTTCGCGTGCGGCTGGCCAGGACGTGGCTAGAGGTGGATCACTGTGTTGCCCAATTTATCACAGGGCATGGTAACTTTATAAGTAAATTATTTTCCTTCAAGCTCGTTGCCTCGCCTTTATGTTAGTGTTCAACATCTGACTGCGAATATGTACAATCTGCACATCATATCTTATAGGAGTGTGTTCTTTGGCAGAATGAATGCAATATTATGTTGAATAATACCAAGCCTTTTCCCAACTACACTAGGTTAAGTTTTAATTTTTTCTATCTAAATACCATTTTATGTTGAGCGACTGCACTTTGCACCTCCACAACCCATTAATACGATAACCCTTAGCAAAACACTTTGTTGAACTTTCGGACACCTGATTAAGTAAAAAGACTGTTTGACTGTCTATGAATTTCAGCCATGACCAACTTCTTGCCGAGGCACGTAGGGTGGACCTCGGTATGTAATTAAATAGTGATATGCAATGATGATAGTAATATGATGTAATAGACAATACTTATTATGATTATATTCAAAATATTATTCACCTTCTGATAGGTACAAGTTTTAGAAGGTCAATATTTTGACCTGTATACCAAACCGCTTTTTCGACTGTACACGCTATCCCGGTCTTTGTTCTGATGACGTAACGATCCAGAGCTAAGTACGTGGCCAACCATGTATGGGACAAAACAAAAGAACGAGGCTACGAGTTTTCGATGGGCATGAATATTTTCTTTTTATTTTGGCGTTGAAATTAGCTACCTATTGTGTCTATATCTTACTTTTTTTTTGATAATTGGGAGGCAATTTAAAAAGTTGTAAGATTATTTTGGTTTGTGTTATAATTATGTAGTTGTCGAAAATAATAATAATATTCAACGAGATAGGAATTCTAAGGATTTTTCAAATATAAATATTTGTTTTCAGTTTTATATTTATAAAAGAGTTTATTATTTACTCATTTTATTATTAATGTACACACAGAAAAAATATACAGAAAACACGTCATGACAAAGGAGTACAAAGTTATATATACTGCTTATTTATTAAGAAATTTCTACCAGCAGACCCGCGAAAAAGAGAAATGAAGAAGAAATGTAATTTTTTATTACTGTAACTAAGTATTCTTGCTTGTTAGCTTTTTTTTAGGTTTTAGGTTGACATAACCTATTTTTAAGTCTGACGAAAAAATAATTCAAACCGGGGGATAGGATATAATCGTTTTTCTATAACTACGCAATATAACCTTTTACTAACACAAAATATAATGTACATACAATATTTTATGTAATCATCGGTCCCTGTCCGCTCAATCGTAATTGTTTTTCCATACTTCATTTGTCCCGTATTCTCTTATTTCGCTTTACGCAACCCCATTGAGAATAAAAAGATTCTGGAAAAAATCTGTTCATTCATAATGTGTTCTGGTATTGTTAAATGTTTCGTGTACGCTCTGATCCTTGTTTTAATGTTTGGTCGGATTTGTGTGCAAAATATATTTGAGAAAAGTTATAAAGTACACGGTGGTAGGTAGATTAAAGATATAATTATAGAATAGATATCTTGTCTGTATATTATGTGTGTGTGCATAAATGGTTAAATAAAATAAAAATAAATAAATAAATAGATTTTTTAAATTTAAACACTCTATAAAATAGGATTTTTGAATATTTTTAAATTAAAACATTTTTATTTGATGTTCGTCACGTGATGCAATCAAAATAAGTCCATTGATGTCCGAGTTTGGGAGTTAGAATTTATTAATAAAATCCGGAAGCACGCACGGGATTAAAAGTCGTAAAATCATAATGTACCTTTCAAAGCCTCAAAAAATGTATCAAAAAACGCCCGGTGCCAAAGTGAAAAACGTTTTCACAAATCAAGCCGATTTAAGAATACGTGCGATAATAACTTCTAAACTGATTGCAAATTATGAGAAATAATACTTGTAACTTTATGAATGGGATCGGAAAAAAAATAAAATAGTAATCTTACTTCTTACTTTACCTCTTGAGGAGCTCGTGGCTAAATAATAACAGCCGCACGGGTCGATCTTCAAGGTTAAACAACGCTTGACGAGGTCGGTCCGTGGATGGGTGACCATTTCAACAGACCGAGTTTCCTCCGTGCCTCGGAAAGCACGTTAAGCCGTTGGTCCCGGCTGTCATTTGAAGATCTTTGACAGTCGTTACGGGTAGTCAGAAGCCTGAGATCTGACACCAGTCTTGCCAAGGGGTATCGTGTTACCCAGTTACTGGGTTGTGGAGGTCTGATAGGCAGTCGCTCCATGTAAAACACTGGTACTCAGCTGAGCAGCGGTAAGACTGGAAGCCGACCCCAACAATAATTGGGAAAAAGGCTAGGCAGATGATGAGTAATCTTACTTCTTACATTATAAATGAGCAAGTTCATATGGATCGATGTATGTTTGTTACTCAATCACGCCAGAATAGCTGAACGAATCTGGGCGAAATTTGGCACAGATATAGATTATAGTCAGGAATAGCACATAATTTTAACCCGGTAATATGTTCCCGTTTGATAATTTCCGACTACCACGCGGGCGAAGTCACTGGCACAAGCTATGTTATAAACATGTGAAATTAGCCATAATACATAGTCAAAATATTCATCCAAAGCCAATTTTTCTCAAGATCAGAAGCCCTGAGGAAAATCGCCGTTGTGTTTAAAAGGATATTATGTCACAATCTCTACAAAATTTATTCTACGAGAGACCGAAGGCAAACAACTTTATGTTAGCATTTGAGGCTATCTAATTTGGCTCCCAGCAAGGATTTATCATCAATGAGCCGCTTGGCACGCTGTTCCAAACAGGCTAATGCGTCAGGCTGCTATTTGGCTAAACCATCTTCATAGTGGCCGTATATAGGCTACATGATTGGGCTATTATTTCATGTAACTTCTAAATAAACTAAGTATTGAGAAACCAGTTTGAATATTTTTGAAAAGCACTGTGTCTACGACTGTTAACACTGTCTCATTCAACTCTCCTGCCAGAAGAAGCTTTTGTGCTCTTCTATATCTATAACTATTACGTTCTTTCTCTATTAAATATTTTGTGTGTACATAAATAAGTAAATAAAGTAGTTTTCCCTGTGTGTCAATAGTTATTTATGCTACAAGTGCGGAAGGTAGGTGATTTCCGAAGAGTGGCATTTTTATTCACGAGCTAGCGAAGCGAGTGAGTGGAAAAATCGACACGAGTCGGAAATCATCTTACGTACGTGTATCATACAACATTTTACTATGCATTGTGCGAGGAAATAAAAAGATATATCTGAACCAAGCAAAAATTAATAAAATGGCGGGCTTATTCAAGCGCGCTCAGCATAACCACAGATTAACTAAAAGTTCCTCGGGCATATCTACTGCGCATGTGCTAATAGCTGTCACGTCGTAACGCAAAAAGACACGAGTAAAATATACGTTCTGCCAAACATATTAAATGAATATTTAAAATTAATAATTTATTGATCAAAATCTAAATCTAGAGTAGGTAATTAAAAACGCCTTTAATGAAGTATTAGTTTTATTTTACCTTTTATATGAATGATAATCTGTACTTTACCAATTTTTAATTTTTTTCTCAAATAATAAAAGCTCTATGCGTCGGGCTGACGTTGGAGTTAAAAATTAAAAAAAATACAGAAAAGTAAAAAGCACTAGTAAAAAAAAGTGACACTTTCCGCACAGTTTGGCTGCTTGGAAAACGCTCTTTTCGAGGACATGTATTGTAAAATACTTTTCAAAGCAATGAAACACGTGTTATAAAACTTTTTAAAACAAAACTCAGATACAACAAAATTTTCAAATACACAGGAATAGGTATTGAAGTTTGTATAGGAAACTGAACTGTAAGTTTGTAACCAAAATCTAAGCGAACGAAGAGACGATTTTAATCATAGTGTTGTCTACGGGGTATCTATTTATTGTGGCTTATAACATTTTGATAGGTCTTTTTCTTTGCGTTATTAATGTTACTTCTTACCTGTAAGAAGTAGCCAGTTTATTATTTAACTTGTTCAAGAAGTTCTTCATTTCCTAGTTAATTTCAACCAATAATTTAAAATTTTCAGATTTCATCCCCTATTCCACCGAAAATAAATCTTTGAAGAATAAACAATTTTTTTTCGCTCAGCCGCTCGTAAAATAACAATTGTAAACATTTCAAAAGGGGAACTTGAACGTCGCACCGGTACTTTATACCTATTTACGGATTTCCACGGAGCGTGTTTCAAAGAATAAACGGTCATTACAGTCGGTCGCTGCACACGAAAATTCTTTCGTGTCTATTCAGTCGTATTCCGAAGCAGTTTGAATAGTGCACCAGTGAAAATAATCGCCATAGTAAAGCACAATCGTTGACTGGAAGGGTGCCAAGTCACAGCGTGCGCGGTGCCACGCTTCCTATGTGTTTCGCTCCAATAGAATTAACAATTTCCCATGCAATCGCCGGCGGGGAGCGGCCACCCGCTGTCAATGAGTATCCGGTTATTTATAAAAATATAGCCTGTTTTTTTATTTTACAAAATCAGCCTTCGAGCTCGTGTAAAGTGCGTAATGAAATACCTGTTTCATTAAACTTCCGCTATGTACAATGTAGCTGTCGACACATTGGTTTTAAGCCTTCAAAATTGATGAAACATAAACCAGACAACGTCCTTTACTCTAGGTACCTACATACATTTTTCATATTTTACCTAGTTCATTTAAAATGGAATATTTTATGTTATTTCTATGATAATAGCGATAAATCGTGGCTCTTTATTTAGTTCTTGCTCAAAGATAAGGGTTCTATTTAAATTTTAATTGGCTTTCCCTGAATTCGACGCTTCAGTCGTGTGTCAGTAAGTTAAAATTTATTAAAGTTTCATTGTAGTCGCATTCGCATGTTGCCGCGTCCACGTAGACAAAGAATAAAGTTCGAGTAGAATAACGCCTGGCCGCGAGCCAGCCGTCCCGCGTTGTCAAGAAACGACAAACTTCGTTTAATTTCGTCGCCAATTGACAAATTTTAAACGAAAATTAATTTAAGACGTTAACGAACTTGTCAGCGGATGTTGTTTCAAGTTCCAGGCTTTGACGGGATTAAAATACCACGCCTTTGTAATTACGTCCACAATAACCCTCTTACATCTAATCCTGTCGGAAACCCCAAACACTTTGGAGCCGTGATGAATTATGCCTAATTTTACCAATACCGACTGTTTTATTTCAATTCTTTCTGTAGTCTTTGTGTTGTTGTTATTCAGTTGACTGGGCATATTTTGCCCGCACAATTTGATACGTCGTCGCACACACGGTACACATATACATTGTAAGTACGCCGCGGTAGTTTTCCGATGGCTTTACGTTGCTCCAAATATCGGACGAAGAGCTGCCTCGCTTTAGGGCAAAACCTTTTTATGCTTCTCAAAGTTACGTTTGCTTTGCTCTTTGGTAATTCTATTTTTGTAAAAGGTTTTCAAATTATGTTCCCGTCAAGGCTTAGTTACTTATGTTTTGTTGCTATGGTGCTTAATATTTCGTGAAAGGTAGAGTGAACCAAACAAAATGCTCTTTGTAAGAGAATTTGATAGCGCTGTAATTGATAAGTGCCTCCACGTTTATCATTATGTACGCTTTATTTATATTATCTTTAGGGTTTATTTGGATTACTTTTATATATTTTTCATCATTTATCAAAACACACGTGCCTGTCCAAAGATGACATTCAGAACATTCTAAATACGAATTACACTTTAAGTTAGATCCAGCCAGTCAATAGTATTGACAGGATCTCAGACTCCTTACAGTACCTTCTCTCGTTAAAAATATAAGTTAAGTCTGTAGAGGTTATGTTATTCGAGGCAGCGTAGGCATACTTGACCAAAAAATTTTATAACAGAAAAAATATGAGGTCTAATCTGACCTTCATAGTCTGTCATGAAGGTCAGATTAGTCCTCATATTTCTGTTTTTAACGTGTATTTTCACGCTTTTCTGCCGCTGATATATTATACATGTTATTATGATCACTACCCCTAAGTCGCACTTAAGGAAAAATACGGACACACATACATAATTGAATAAACGTCCAAACAGAAGTCTGCAGGCAGTAAAGTTACGTGTTACGACTTACACATTTTGGCAAATGTATTGCATGTATGAGTGTATTGTATGTGTGTGTGTAATGCACACATACATAAAATACATTTGCTAAACTTATGTGAATCAGTCCTTTAATAATTAACTTAGTTGTAACTCTCTATTACCACTTGTGTAGTTTTGAAATGTTCACATGAGTTAGGTGGGTACAGTCAACATCATCAAATACCTTACTGTTACGTAAAATTTTCTGGTGAAATAACGGTTGCAACCTTAAGAAAAATCTTATTTCACACTAGCTGTTCCCCACGGCTTTGCCCCGTGGGCCACCCCACAGGATCCGTTTCCGGGATAAAAAAATATCCTATGTCACTCAGGAATAATGTAGCTTTCTATTGGTGACAGAAATTTTTAAATCAAATCTTTCCTCTTTATAATATTATTACTAGCTGCTCCCCGCGGCTTCGCTCCCGTGGGCCACCCCACAGGACCCGTTTTCGGGATAAAAACATAGCCTATGTCACTCAGGAATACTGTAGCTTTCTATTGGAGATAGAATTTTTTAAATCGGTCCAGTAGATTCGGAGCCTATTCGGTACAAACAAACAAAAAAATCTTTCCTCTTTATAATATTAGTATAGTAAAGTTGCTTTCGAAACTACTATGTTCATAACATCGTAAAATTTATATTTACACTTTAGGAGAAAATCACTTTTGTATGTAACGTAAATATCACATATTTATGCTCGTGACTGTACATAACAGAGCTCCGTTCCGTGATGTTTTACCAAACTTTTGCTTGTTAGTAAAATATTCTTGAAAGATATTTGTTTACGAAGAGTTATGTTTGTGCATTATCTCGCAATGTATTGTGAACAAGGACTATAAAATAGTAATGTATATATGCAGTTATCAAAATAACACAGTAAACTTGATCTTGAATTATATAATTTTCCTGTTTATTGGTAAGCAGTTATCAAAATGGGCGCACGGTTGGCGCAGTGGTTGAGCAATTGACTGCTGCGCTGCGTGTCGCGGGTTCGATTCCCGCCCGGAACAAAAATTTGTATGACCTACAGATAATTGTTCCGGCTCTGGGTGTATGTGTATGTGAGTTTATATGTTTGTAAACGCACCCACGATACAGGAAGAAATTCCTAGTGTGGGGCAATGTATTTAAAAAAAAAAAAAGTTCATTGCTAAACATAGCGATGAACATTTTGACGATGACGTTATGTCTCAAAAAATAAACATTATTTCATATCCTTCCCACGTGACATTATATTGTTGCGTTTTATTTTTCTCGACTTTGATTTTGTTACATAATAGCCCGCCCAAAGTAATTAGAAGTGATAACGTTTGTTAATTAAAAAAATCAAACAACCCGACTGCTTAAAAAGCGAACTAAAAAGACGTAAACAAGAAGAAAATCATGCTGTGCAGTCGGAGGATACATATTCGCGAGCTGGCTGATCAAAACCAGATGTATCCTCCAACTGCACAGAATGATTTTCTTCTTGTTTACGTCTTTTTAGTTTGCTTTTTAAGCAGTCGGGTTCTTTGATTTTTTTAATTAACTTTTTAGTTTTTTATTAGTTCTTTTTTTTATTTTTATTTATTGGCAGGAGGGGAAATCCGGTCGGACTTACACTCAAAGTACCTCAAAAAGTGAGCCAGTCTGGTGCCAGACTCCCACTGTCATGGGAAAACGCAAGGCAGCTGATAAATATTATGTTTTACATATCTTTAATAACCTGACGACCCTTGGGTGCCCGGCCTTTGGTAGCCGTACGAAGGGCCGAAGCCAACTCGCAAAAGCCCTGTTAGACACTTCAAATGGAATGGGCACCTTGTCGATTATACCTACATGCACTACGTTAGTGCAACCAAGGTAAACCTACGGTCAGTGCAGGACTATTAAAAAAAGGCTATGGGTTTGAGTGGTCTAGACCTTTGGAAGGACTATTGTCATTAATATTGATTTACAACGGTTTTGTAAATCTTATGATATCGAAGTATTTTCCGGATTAAAAATAGCTACACTCGGCGATCAATTAAGGATGCCTTTAACAAAAATATGAACAAACTAACAAACAATTTACCTCTTTATAATATAAGTTAAAAAAACCTAGATGGATACACCATTAGTTTCTTGCAATCAATCAACCATGTAGGTAACTTAAATCCAAGAGCAATGGTGTTGGCTCGCTACCAGATATCGTAACTCCAAACAGTTCTTGATTGAACTGTCGACTATCAATCAAGTACCCTTTATAGATAATACCGGTCAACATTATCTCTGATTCAATTAGTAACACAAACTAAACTACATGTTATAATTATTTGAATCCCGAATTCGAGATAATGGTCAAATTTTTGGAACTGAAACTTTATGACATACGTAACAAAGTTCATATTCTGTTGTAAATCACATTTTTGGCACGTTTTTAATACCAATTGTCATTTAAAAATCAACTTAATATACACGAAGTTACAGGTGATACAGTACTTGAAATGGTAACGATACATTGTAATAATTTTGAATTATTAATACAGGTATAAACATTAGTTTTGTTTACAAATTATATTACTTAGATTGCACCCTTAATAACGATGTAAAAAAGCGATGACATTGAACTTATTCTAACGTTAAACACTATCCCTCATTCATAAAAGAGGGTCAACTGCATTGAGGGTACAAGGGACATGACATATGGTAACCGTGTGTATGGACATAGGATCACCCCTTGTTTAAAAAGTCGGTAAAAGTTAGGCAGGGTTTTGTCTAAAGTGATATTATACAAGCTGGTTTATTCAGTAGTATGAGTAGTGTTATCATTCATGTTATTAAATTACTATTAAAATCAGATTTTAGAATGTTTTGAGATTTAGAGTTTTTACGCATATTTTTCATCAAACATACCAATTAAAAAGTGAAAAAGTAAAACTGTCATGATGTGTCAAACGTGTGTTTCCAGTTTATTTAAAAAATTAATATCGTTGACCGAATATATACGCGTATAAATAATATCATAAACCATAATTGTATTATTAATCACATCGTTTTTTTTTTGGCATGGGAAATTATCCAATGATTTTGCCCGCTCTGGGTGAAGCGGGAGGGCGTGTCAGACTTTTACTGACTAAAACCCACCCGTGTTCCTTAAGTTGCTTAAGCCAAGGCCGAGGTAACTCTCAGATAAGCCCTAGCGTACCCCGTCACTTTTGCTGTCATCTCTTTGTGGCGCGCGTGGCACACTACGTGCCATCGACTCGGGCCTGGTCCTTATCGGACGGCGAGCTACCCATTATTTGCCCGCCGCAAGCCTGCGCCTACGGTGTCCGGGAATCGGCTTGAGACTCCCGACGCCCAGGTCGTCTCCTGCGGTGGCTAGGGACGTGGGGGCGCTAGGTTGCATCATTCCAAATCTGCCTACTCCTTCGCAATATACAGTCATGCTAATTATATGACTACAAAACCACAAAATAAAGTTTAGTAAGTCAAAGTGGTACATAATGTACAGTAAACCAGCGTCAGTACTAAAATCATCTTTCGTAAAAGTGAGCTTTAAAAACAGAGCTTTAAAAATTGACCGAAAAATGAAGCTCCATTCTAAAAGCAGAGGTCAGAGTCTTCATAAAAATACAGTTTTCCTTATTACACGCTCAGCAACATTCTTCATTGCATATTTTTATGCTGAACTGGAAAATGTCGAGGAAAAATAGTCTACGAGTCTTAAGACTTACGCAATAATGCAAAAGAATATTAATTCTGAAAGTGTTTTATACTAAAAAGTTCTTTATAGAAGGTATTTCATAGTATAATGTTGGCGTCTTTGCAAGATTTTGCACAAAAGGCAAATATACACTACACTAGTTAGCCAATAAAGTTAATGAGAACAGAGATAAGACAGTGTAGCATTTTTGAGTCTGCTTTGTTATTAAATAACAATAGTCCATTGTTAAGAAAAGGATTTGAACAGCTTAACGGCTGAACGGATTTAGATAAATTTTGGTGCACCGATAGACCATAATATATCGTAGATAAGGACACGATACTTTATGTCCCGACTTTCGATTCTCACGTAAAGGCTCAGGCAAAGGCGCTGAAAGAACTTAACCAGCTTCTTTCAATTCTGTATTTACCTACATATTTATTTAAAAAAATACAAAATAATATATAATTAGCGATTATTAATAGGTATTATCATGTTTTCAAATAAATAATCTTGACAGTTGATGCCGCGACATTATGATATTGAGTGTAACTATGAGTGTAACTAACGGATATTTACGGGTCACGTGACCGTTTGTGACCTAAAATGTCTATCTAATAACCTTGTTATCTAGACGATGTTGCGATGGACTGCCAATGTTTACGACACATTATTACCCCTTGATCTGAGATTTTTGCACTATCATAATTATTAGTATTGGTCTCTAAGACTAAAATATTATTTTAATATATATTATAAAATTATGTTGGTAAATGGTAATTATAATCTAAAATTTCGAACCGCTTATGAAAACTCGCTGATGGTCTCATCTATGTTTTTCCCAAAAAAATCGCGATTCCTGTGGTCTTTGCCATTTTTTTTCAAAAAAATCGCAAGGCTCCTATGGGATGGCCACAAGAGCGAAGTCACGCGAAAAAGCTAGTATCATAATAAATATAAACAGTAAACATAACACAGAAGCATACAAACACAAAACTTTGTAGAACAACAATGCAATCTTAAAATATATTGCATCACGTTGAGTTGAATAAAATCTGACGTCACCATAATTGTTCTCCATTAATCTAATTGTTCGAGAAATTGCTCTGGGATTTAAACTAGAACGGAAGGTTTAAAATAAGTATCTTAGGTTCTGTGTCTCCCCTTTTTTAATGTGGCAAATTATCAACTGCGCGTAAGCTGCTGTATTTGTGTGAACATTTTTTTAAAAGCCTATTGGATTACTTGACTTCTGTTTAACTTATGACGAGCTGACAAATCATTTTCAGAAACCTGGTACTGAATTTTATATCAAACGAGCTGACCCGGCAAACTTTGTTTTGCCATAAACCCTACCCTACCCTACTTATGTAGGTCAGTACCAATTCTTTTTTCTCAGTTTTTTTTTCATAAGAACCTTCTCCTAAAAATAACAAACAACAAAAAAAGAATTAGCGAAATCGGTCCAGCCGTTCACGCGTGATGCCGTGACCAAGGGAAATAGGGATTCATTTTTATATATATAGATATAAACAGTAAACCAGACACATAAACATAACAGTATAAAAACGAACAAACTACAAAGAATAAAACGTTAAAGAACAACAATGCAATCTAACATATTGCATCGCGTTGAGTTGAATAAAATCTGACGTGTCTGTGATTGTTCTGTATTAATCTAATTGTAGGAGAAATTGCTCTGGGATTTAAACTAGAGCTGAAGGTTTAAAATGCATGTCCAATCTTATAACCGTAGACCGCTCGATGGTTTTGGAATGCCTTTACAAACGTCTATTCCAATTTCAAAGTTCGAAGACAGTCAATTTGATAGAAAAAGGCTTTATGATTGAGTCGAAAGAAGAAAATAACGAAGATTACAGGGGCAGCCCCTTAACAACGAAGAAATGGGTTTTATTTGCATAAGAACATACATAACAGCAGTATTATAACACAAACTGATAATGCTTGTCATTTGACAATATAAATTGCGACATCTACTGTTAATTTGACCAGCATCTGATTCTTCAAAACATTATCAGCAATGGATTGTGACTGTCTTTTTAAAAATTAAAGCAACTAAATGTTCTTCATAGACGCTGCTGTATGATTGCAAAGTAAAGTTCAAAAATGCACAGGCTCTTTAACAGTTATTATTTTCTACTCATGAAATGGGCAGAAAATAATTAATTCGCCTACATTTTTGGCGCTATGACGCCAGGAGTTGTTTGACAGGCTGTAAGGATAATAAAAACAAACAACCTAAACATGGATAATAAGTAGACAAAAAAATATAAAAGTTAACATTTCTTCTAAGCCTGTAGGGACAACGGACACGTGTAACTTTCTCTAAGACTATATTTTAGTAGTATAAAGTTCCTTTATCTATTTCCGAATTCCTCGAGGCAGCCAATAGGAAGCTCTCAAGGGATGATAATATAATAATGTATAACTTTGATGTATAATCTCATAACTTTGTCCTCGGACGATGACAAAGTGAATTCTCGTCATCCTATACTTAATTATCAACTGAGTTGTGCTTTTGATCTTAATTTTTGACTTTGACGATTAATTATGATTAATTTATTAATGGAATAAGGAATTTTGTTTTGTGAAACATTTGTTTAGATAACAATAACATTTCTTTTATAAATGATAATAATTTTAATATAATTATCAGGGATAACAGGGTTATGTTGTCTTGCAGCAACAGAGCTCCTGAGTCAATTCCCAATAATGTTGTGGATAGTGTTTCTAATGATCTAGGCATTCCATTTAAAAAACCATTATCTAATATGTGCATAAAGCTCTACCTGAATGTGCTATAAAGTTATAATTGCAACTAAACCACATTCACAAAAACGGTTCCTCCATTCTCGACTTTTAATTTCAATAGTCCTTTTGACCCAACCACTGATTCCAAACTCCGTCCGAAAACGAGGAATTCAAAGCCGAAATCTGTACAGTACCTACCCTTTTCGGTACACATACTAACGAGACCAACCTTTAACCTTTCATGTTCCCTTACTGAGGACTATTCCGTTGGTTGATTTACGTCCAAAAAGGGTGTATTTTAGAAATATTTTATAATAGTAAATATGGGTAGTATTGACGGCGGGTTAGCAGCCGGGTATCGGGCCCCTACTAAAACTTTGGGTCGTTTATTGTGGGTATAATCATAAATCTCACGCCACGTTATTGGCAATGGGCTAGGGGTTAGGTGGGAGGATAATTATGATAACTTGGGGGTAGTTTATAGTGGCGGCCAGAAAAATGTGTAGGCAACATTATCTTGGGTCATGTTTGGGCTTTGCGTCTCATTTTTTGTACATTATCTTGTCATTTTTTAACGGAACTGGGCCTATAATATTTCGAAAATTATTGGTTTATGTAACGTTTAGTTTAGGTTTGATATTTTATTAAATAACTGTGTTTTGCCGCATTTTTATCATCTAAAAATTGCATTATTACAACTCACAATATATAAGTTTAGAAAATATTCACTCCTCTACTTACCACACAACGCAATGAACGCCAAAAACTTCATTTTCACGTAATCAGAATATCTCATAATTACATAATTTAATGGTCTAAATTCACAGTAAAATAAACCAAAACTCAGTCACATCATATCATACAAACTCACTCTTTTCAGCGTATCTTTAAATACAACAAACACACTGTGGCACTTTTTCCATTCTTGAATTTTATTTTTTAGTCACAATTTTTATTAAGGTTCGAATTTCGATTTTCCCGAGTTAGTTTTGTAAGTTTACATTTGGCATACACCACCGTTCGCGCGCGTATTCCATATTTGAGTGGCGCGGGAACAGAAGCGTGCTCCCGGCGAGAAGGCTGTCCGCCTAATGTCCTTGGTGTTTCCCGCTAGGGCCGCGTCATGCGCACTGTGCACTCCCCTTTAAGGGCCCTTAAGTGGATTAAGTTTTAAAACTTTGACAATTGATAAAATGAGATCCAGTTTGTTTTGATGAAATCGTTAAGTGAAAAGTTGTACCTAATGCCAGGTATTTATTTGATAAATTAATGCACACCGGAAGATTGTTAACGCTGTGTGTACGGAATATTTTATTAGTACGTTGTTAACTCGTTATTGAAGATCGCTTGGCTTTCAAAATTCCACGAAGTATATAATGAGCTATTTTAACATGTTACAGAGTTCTTATTCGGAATAATTAAGCTTTTACCTTGGAATATTGGCTCATTTTTGCTTCAATCGAAGAACTTTCCAGATATACTTCGTTACGAATACCCATATTTACAACACTTTTTTGTGGTCAATGCAGCATAGTCAGGTAGTATCATCCTTCAATTAAACTGCAATCGCCAATCCATCAGTATTCCCCTGTGACCGATTATTACGGGCTCATGAGATTAATTTTCAGCATTTAACGTTAACGGGCTGAAATAATACGATAACGATAAACATATTATTGAAATCGTAACCAATAAATGTTGTCTGAATTTTTAATACAGCTTCAGCGGAGTTTTACGTAAAATATCTACGTTCTTCCGATTATACGTATAGTATATAAACTATAAGTCTTATCAGAAAGCCTGAAGTCACCAAAGGGCAATGGGGAGGGCTATGCTCAGAGTTTCCTTGCGTGATCGCATCAGAAATGAGGATATCCGCAGGAGAACCAAAGTTACCGACATAGTCCGAAGAATTGCGAAACTTAAGTGGCAGTGGGGACATAATAAGGAACGGATGGCCGATGGGGCCTTAAAGTTCTGGAATGGCGACCGCGAACTGGAAGACGATGCGTTAGAAGGCCCCCCGCTAGGTGGACCGATGACATGGTTAAGGTTGCGGGAATGCGCTGGAAGCGAGACACGCGGGATCGGTCAATCTGGTGACGCCTGCGTGAGGCCTATGTCCAGCTGCAGTGGACGTCTTTCGGCTGAAATGATGATGATGAGATTCTAAAAAAAGATAACCAAGATCAGATAAATGAGGCCTGTATGTGTTTGGAACATTTATCCGAATGGTAATGCAGGTGGGATAATTCCATCAAGGGCCGACACCTCCACCAATTCTTTCCATCCGTTTGCGTGCGGCTGGCCAGGACGTAGCTGGAGGTGGATCACTGTGTTGCCCAATTTCTCACAGGGCATGGTAACTTTAAAAGTAAATTAATTTCCTTCAAGCTCGTTGGTGAGGTCAGTCAGATGTAGAACACTAACATAAAGGTGAGGACCTTTATGTTAGTGTTCTACATCTGA
Organism: Anorthoa munda; assembly: GCA_945859665.1. Lineage (NCBI taxonomy): Eukaryota > Metazoa > Arthropoda > Insecta > Lepidoptera > Noctuidae > Anorthoa > Anorthoa munda. The sequence continues at coordinate 3,595,522 of OX243913.1, forward strand.
CTGCGAATATGTACAATCTGCACATCATATCATAAGGTGTATTCTTTGGCAGAATGAACGCAATATTATGTTGAATAATGTACAGGCTGCATCAGGAGTTGTTTATACTACAACGTCCTGCGCGTACAATACAACAACGCTTTCAGGATGCTATTGCGGTTGTCTCGACGTTGCAGTGCATCGGGAATGTTTGCTGCAGCTCGTACGGACGGCTTTCATGCTATCATGCGTAAGAAAGCAGCTTCCTTACTGCAACGCTTGCGTATCACTCGGAATGGCATCCTGAAAATGATTGTTGGCAGAGTGGACTGCCCCATCCAAAGACACTGGGTGGAAATAAGTATAGGTTTACGTTAAATAGATTTAAGTACTAACTACTAATAATACTAACGTAGCATTTAAGCACAATCTGTTACTAACCACTAACAACTTATGGACTGTTGAACGGACCTTGTGGAAACTAGAACAAATTTGCGTGTGTTAAAGCGTTTTTGCCATACCTATTATTGGCATCAAATATAACAGCTCACAATATTATTATTATTTATTTTTTGTTTGACAATTCAAAAGTACTTCTAAAGTTTACTTGAAATAAATAACTTGATTTTAATTTTGATTAGGACCCATTAATATTAATGCTAACTTTTATCCGTGGTGCGAGGCAACTGGGCTTATCCCAGTTGTAAACGACCATTGCCTATTGGCATGGTTTGTTATGTCTCCTGCTTAATATGCAGGGAAGTGGAAATTTGTATTTTTTCTTACTCCTCCGTTATTCTTTTCTGATTAATTTCGTTGCGGGATCCAAGACATTTAAATTCATTCTTCGGGACTTCGTCGAGCTTCATTGCCTCGGCGCTTTTCTGGTGGTCGCCACTGTTGATTCTGGCTTTCAGGAGTTGTAGTGGTTTGGGAATAGTGCGGTGGAATTGACCCAAAAAAAATGAAGTCTGTGGGGATTACGTATATTGGTTAATATTTAAGTAAATTAATACTGGTTGATGGGACAATGCGAATTAAGGACTGAGGCCTCAGATAAGTGTCGTTCGATGTTATCAAAGGCGATGATAGAGATTCCAAAATGTAAAAATATGTCATATGAAATTTCGATAACGCTTGTCAAAATATATTTAAATATATATTTTTTTTACCTATTATTGATATTTAAATATTATTTAATATATTTTTCCATACATTTTTGACTTTTTATAATCGCTATTGCCACGCTGTCGATGATAGAATGTCACTTGTTTGTTGTCAACGATAAATATTATGAGAATATACCATGTTTTCTCAATATTTCCATGTCTTTTAGACCATCGAATGTAGGACCTCTGGACTGCAGTTGAGTTAGAAGTTAGGCCAGCAAATTGAGACAATGCTTGACCCCTTTATCTTTTTGCTGTTTAAATCACTCTGGGATAAGATGCTACCGTGAAGATAAGGTCACAGATAATATAAAATTAGTATACAGATGTCTCAACCAATACAAAGAAACCGTGCCGACGTAAAAACCGTTTTTCGTCTGATTAAACTGATTATTTTTCTAAGACCATCGATTGCGTTCGGTTCCGTTCCACGGATATAGATGGTGTTAGCAGCGACTTGCAAGTAAAAGTGTTTACTCGGTTCGTGAATACTTAAGTAGAATAATATTTCTTTTTCACGTTTCAAAAGTTTCATTGTACCAAAATGTGTTACAAAACAAATTTAAAAATTCGAGCGGATACCTCTGAAATTTGAAACCGCGCCATATATTGGAATCAATTTAAATGATCCATTCAATTAATCTTTGAAATGCAACTTAAGAGCCCAATATTCCTTAATTTTGTGCTAGGGAGAGTTAATTAAACAAGAGCATACATCTTTTATGTTAGTCTCTAGAAAATCTTAATATTTCACAAAAATCAATAACAAATCGAAGCTTATCACGCCATCTATTGCAATTTATTTGAACCAAATTTTCTTTCTTCGCGTTGGGTGCCCGTGGTAAGGTTGACATCTCAAGCCCTCTGTCCTTAAGCTGTTAAAGCTACTCTGGGATAAGATGCTACCCAAAAGATAAAGATAAGGTATGATATGACATTATAATTTTAAAAACCCATTTACAGGCACAAGCGGAAAGGTTATATTAACATCGTGAGAAAAATAAAAAAAAATAGGAAGTCAAGCATAAAAATATCTCGGTATAATGAACAATTACTAAAAATATAATATTAAAGAAAAAGTTAGTGTTGTAAAAAAGAGATCACAATATTTTTCAAAATGACATTTTCTTTAAACTATAATTACTTCCTCCGTCTGGTCATGTCACTTTTTCATACCATTATCTGATAGAAATTTGACTGTCAAACCCTTATCACTTGGATTTTCCATTGAAATTCTTATTATAATGTTATTACATCCTTGCGGGTTTATGTAAACATAGGTTTTGTAAAGAACTCAAATATTTGGGCTTGACCAGGCCTGAGTTTAAATTAGTTGACGCCGAGAGGCAGAGAGAAATGTTTTCAATATAGACAATGCAAAGTATGAGATTAGTCTTGTTGGGTTTTATGGGCTCCGACAATTGGATCAAATTATACGATCACATACTAGACTCGATGTTGTGTGAACCGCAAGGGGCTAATTTCACCAAAGAAACTGAATGCATTCAGCACCTCAAAACCGCATTCTGACATCGTTTGATTGCGGTTTTGAGGTGCTGTTGTTTGATGACAGCTGACAGTTTAATCACGGCGTATTGACACTCAGCTCTTGAACGCCTTTTTGATTTGCTGATCGCGTACGAGAAAAACTAAGACATGGACAAAGAAAACAAAAGACGATCGCTTATTTATGTCATCGGAGACCGTAATATTTCAAAAACTTGAACCACTATCATCTGTTAAAAGACCAATACACGCGAGTGGCAAGCTATCAAACTACAATATTTTCCGTGCAACGCCTCAAGTAAACAATTCGGGAATAGATAAAAAATGTTGGCAAACTTGGAACAAACATTCGACAAGAAAAAAGTAATTTATTCGTCATACGTCATATTTTCGCCCCGCGCCCGCGGCCCTCGTAAAGTTTGCCTACATTACGCGTCGGCGCGGCTTAACAGTGGCATGGCATCTCCTACGTGACAAAACATTGGTTGACTTCAATTTTGCATATGTTTATATTTTACGTGTCTACCTATTTGGTTGTTTGTGAAACGAACGGGGTTTTGATATTGAGGGCGATTATCAGAAAACTTTGTGTTCGTGCTAAAGAGTCCTTAAATGGCTTCTACAGACCTACAGTAGTAAAGCTTAAGTAGGTAATTAAAGTTTACATTTAAGATTAACATCCGTAGTATTTTCTAATTCCATAATAATGTTCGCCAATAAACAACGTGAAGGCCTTATTTACAAAAAATCACTAAGATGTTTAGTAACTGATGATTCTGAATTCAAATACTCTATAGAAAATTTGAATTTAGAATCTCATAAGCAGTCGTTAAACAGTTGTTGGATTTTTATGAATAACCTATCCAAAACAGATTTTTCCTAACTTAAATTTTACATAGCCAGATATAAAAACAATGATTTTTATTAGAATCCAATTAATTGATGATACAAAAGAGATTGAAAACAAAATGCTGGGTTGTTGTTACAGTAAATAGCAACCTAACCTGTATCGGATGCCAGTAATCCCATTCAATCGATTGCATTCCGGTTTTATCCGGTATTTGCAGTAGGTCAGCGACTACAGGCCGGCCGCTGTTCGCAGATTGTCAATCACTAGAAAATGTGAATAGTTCTTCATTGGAGCGCTGTCAGTAAAACGGTCGGCTAACCTCTTGCTGATTGGTTAATCTTTTCAACACAGCTTGAGCCACAGGCTTGGTTTATTCTCGTTGATAGTGTTGACATGAGGTACAAGAGTGTTAACTATTTAGATGGAACAGTCAGATTCCTAAACAAGAATATATGTACGTTAACAAAATTTTTTGTTGCTCATAGTTCTTTCTTCAGCAGAGTCAGCTCTTTCTTCTTAAAATACATAATTATAATTTACAGATACAAACTGTCGCTAGACTATACTCAACTACACAAATCACACCTTCCACACCAACATTCACACCCCTACATCATACACACTGCCACATCACACATACTGCCCCTCACACATAACACCGCACGAGCACCTTATTCCTTACTTACATAAATAGTTTGTATTTGTTTTAATTATTTTTTTGCTGTTTGTCTTCTGGCATTTTTTCAAAATTAGATACTGTTTTAGTTTTTTTTTTCTCACACTTGTGTATAGTAAATGTAAACTGAAGGAGCGAAGCCACCTAATGCAAGCAAATCTTTGCTTAAAAGGTGATTTCAAAGTTAACAATGTAATTTACATAAGTTGATGAAATAAACATTTCTATTTTTATTATTTATAGTTTTGTCCCATTAGGTGAATAAAGATTGAATGCAAATCACATATCAGTCAACATTTTTTTTTTTTTTTTTTTTAAAAACGTTGCCCCACACTAGGAATTTCTTCCTGTATCGTGGGTGCGTTTACAAACATATAAACTCACATACACAAACACCCAGAGCCGAAACAACTATCTGTAGGTCATACAAATATTTGTTCCGTGCGGGAATCGAACCCGCGACACGCAGCGCAGCAGTCAATCGCTCAACCACTGCGCCAACCGTGCGCCGATTATCAACGTCTCGTTTAGGGCGATGTCAATTTGCTTAGCATGTGCGAATTGACATCGCCCTAAACGAGACGTTGATAGAACGAGACGCCGAATAATGTCGGGTTGCCTCAAACCGACTCCGCTCAACAAACTATACCCGTTGACTGGCATTGCATCTCCAATAGTACGAAGGACTGTCACTTGCGCGCTTGAGAAAAAATACCAGGAATCCGATGCCCGACACCCACTCTACGATCACACTACAACCCCGGGTAGACTTAAGAGTCGGAAGAGTTTTCTTCGATGCACACGGGCCATCCAAGAGCCACCGCCTATAGTGAGGGGCAGGTTGTGGAGAGAAGTTCACCTACCACCACCCGACTTCTTAAAACCCCAGGAACACCTGCCACCTGGACGTGAACTGCAGTGGCATATATGGAAAGCACTCAATCGTTTGCGCACCCAAGTAGGCCGCTGCAAACACAATTTAACAAAGTGGGGTTTTATAGACCCGACTGATACCCAGTGTGAGTGCCGTGCCCCTTTTGCAAAATATGGCACTTATGCTGGTGTGTCCCAAGTGCCCATACACCTGCACTTTGGAAGACCTTATGCTAGCAACTGACGCCGCAATCGGCGTGGCCACCTGTTGGGCCCAAAATTTATAAAGAATTTCCCATCGACTAGAAAAGAAGAAGAAGAACATTATCAACATCATGGTTGAGAGCCTTGTTCCACTCACAGTTCAGTACAAGCCGCTCCTTATCATGTTTCTCTGGACTCTGCGAGACTCATTCAGGTCTTCCTCGCGATCTTTTGTCGGTTGTATACATCTGGCTGTTGCGACAGGTCAGTAACTACACGATTACTTATAAGAGCCTTCAGAATATGTAAAATTTACATCCTTACCACCAGACATCTTTTTTCATTACCTAAACCACTAGAAAACCTACTTCAAATCACAAAAAAATGCTGTTAACTCCACGTGAAGAGGTTGGATTTAGCCGTGCCGGATACGGCACTCGCCGAGAACGGTCCGGTTATACGAGTACACTTTATACGAATGTTAGTGCCCGTAAACCGTCAAGTGCCCCTGGTCTAAATGAAGGCGATACATGCAGTATTACACCTGTCCGACTGCTTTTTATACCTCGTAAAAACAGGTGCATGGACAAATTGGATACGAATCGTCTGTGGATATTGACTTTAAAAGTTAAGTTTATTGAGGAGAAGGCAGGATGCTGAAGCATTTGATTAAACATCGTTTTAAGCTACATGCTTATACCTTCACCTACTATTGTTTCAGTCAATTTCGTTGTTCTTTTAATTCGGTAACACTTACATGTCAAAGGCTGGGAGACAACGGGAAAGCATTAAGGAATAATCGCTGTATTCAAATTGCAAATTGACAGTTACTTTCGCTTTTTTTTACTGCTAATAAGGTTTCCGCATTCATGGTGACTGATTTGATTGGAGTGGAGGAAACATTCAAAGGAAAGGACTGAAAGCGAGAGTTTGCTGAAAATATATGCCTTGTTAAGTTATTTATGGCCTTATTTATAAAAATCTCTGAGCTGTTTAACAACCGATAAGCAGTTTCTTTATTCAAATTCTCAATGGAAAATTTGAATATAGAACGTGGTAGGCAATCCCTAAACAGTGCGCATTCTAGAAATGTGCAAATTCGTTCGAAATAACCAACACTTTAACACAACAAGGGAAAATATACAATCAAGATACACATTACGCCATAAAAACAGGTTAAACCTTATAAGCTCTAAGCTAAAAATGCACGCAACAAGTACATTAGTAATGTCAATGAAACTATATAATAAATTACCAGAAATAATTAAGGAACAACAAAAATTTAATCCATTCATTAATAAATTAAAACAATTTCTATTAACTAAATGCTATTATAATGTATAAGAATACTTAAATGACAAATTTAAAATTAAACTAATTGCAATCTAATAAATAAATAAATACCTAGTCATATAAATCTTCTCTCCTACTTTTGCAGTGCCCTACAGGGTCCACAATGTTTTAAATTTGTAACCTACCATCTAAGTTCACATGTGGAAGCAATAAATGTATTGAGTATTGAGATATTTATAAAAAAGGATGTATGAATTAGGGCCGGTTTTTCAATAGTCTGACAACTTTTAACTGAGGAATAAAAATAGCCGTTTGACAGCTTTTGTTTAGAAAATATGTCAATCAGCCCTAAAGCGAATAAGCGTGCTGCCGTGTTCTAGGGCATACTATGAGCACGTACCTATATATTACAAATGCAATAATGTAGGTTATCGAACCTAGAAGCCTGAGTAATTAGTGAATTATTTTGCTCTTGATGACAAAAATCCTATTCTAAATACTTAAGTTCAACCTAAAATGGGTTTCATATTCCATCTAAAAGCCACATCTTATTGCCTTTCCGCAGATCAAACTGAATAGTCTCGATGCCATCAAAAGATACAGCCGTTAGCGTTGAGGCCACATAAAATATTATAGAGGCACTCACTGATGTAGCGTAAAAGGGAAACGCTCTCCATAAAGTTTTAAAATTAAGTTTTATGAGGGAACTGTTACTCAAACTATTATTTCTGTTTAGTGGTAAACCTCTTGCAATATTTGAATTATGTAAGTTCAATGTTCAGTTTTTGATAGGCGCTTTACTTTGTGTATATTATTTCATTAACACTGCACTAGGCTGGTTTGCTTACTTTTTTGGCTCATTAGGCGCCTTTAATACTCATGCTATATCATTGCTCAACACACTGACTGCTTAACATCTGGATGTAGACATTATATTACACTCAAACGTGATTTTGTGTTCAAATTCAAATTATTTAATTGCATAAAACATGATAAAAATGGTGTTAAATATAATGGATAAGATACAAACACACAAACTAGTTACAAGATATAAAAATGTATTAAAATTAATAATTAAAATAATTAAATTCAATTTAATAATCAAACAAGAACGAATAAATCATGAGTTATTGAGCCTTTCAGAAGGTTTCATAGCCATAAATTCTTTTATATTATAAAAATTACATTCACCTAACCACTTGTACAATTTAATTTTTAACAATCTTGTTTAAACGAATGTATAGAATGTTATTATATAAATTAACAATAATCCAAAATTTCTTGGTAGTGACACGATAACGATGACTACAGCTACTATTATGTCCAATATTCGAAAAGGGGAAGTACTCGGGCGCAAATTAATGATATTATCAAGTGGTTTCCGAAGGGTCGGGGTTGAAGTGCACGTACTGTCATAATTATATCTTATACAAAAGGATGCGTGAGGCATTTCAAGGAAGCTTTATTGGGTTCGACTCAAGTCTACTCTGATGGACAATTCATAACTTTCGAAATCGAATTATATGGCCAGTGAATATTATAAGTACCTACAGGTTTGGGAAATTCTGAAATTAATGAGCGCGGAATTAAATAATTAATTCTGGCATCAAGATTATTTTCTTTTGTATCGGATGTTTCAAGCCTGTTAGAAGTATTTTCCGTATTGATCTCTGCTGTTGCCTCTACATATAAAAAAGGAATCAATTACCACATCCATGTTTGCACTCCGAGCCCAAAAGAGCAAATGCCAACTAAAAGAAATGTAACGCTTCACAAAGCCCAGATCTACGAAATTCCTTTTGGAAACACTATCGGAAGAGCACCCTTCGCTGTTTTGAAATGGAGAGCGAGAAAAAAGTCGTTGGTGTATATATTCGAGCGGGCAAAGCCCAAAATCCTGGGTTAAACCGTACCTAACTAGACGTATCGAAACCGGGCATCCCTTTGCACTGTGTTGTTTTATTGCTCCCCGCTGTGCGTACACATACGACCAAATTATTCGGCACACTTCAGTTGAAATACTCGTATATGATGATAGTGCCACTTGAGGCTGTTTTAGTGCTTTTCTACGGAGATGACGTCATAAATTTCTTCATTATTGATCCTTACGCTTCTGTATCTCTCCGATTTTCATGTCAGTAAATAAGTATGATTTAGTATAAAACATTCATATGCTGATAAAATCTTTAATCATCTCAGGTTTTGTTTTGACTAAATGTAAAAAGAATGTATAGGTAAGCCCAGCAATAAATTAAAATTGTTTTGTGAAAGGTTGCTAACCTCAAAATTCATGATGTTTATAGGTAGATGGATCCTATAGTTGTATTAATCGAATTCGTTCGTGATTAAACAAATTGTTAACTCCACTTTAATAATTTCTGACGTTCTTCGCTTATTAGGTTATTTATTAAAACAAACTCCCGGTTAATATTTCAATTGAACCGATACTTTTCGCAACTGAAACAATTCTGGTCTACTCTTTTTTCATGTCAAAACAAAAGCAGCCAGAAGTATTTTTCTGCCATCCTGTATGCTGCAAAGGTTCTTTACCTACTGTGACCTGTGTGTACTGTAGTTCATTATGCAACATAATATTTTGTCTTGTAATTGAGACATTTATTTATGCTTCTTAAATCTTACTAATATTATAAATGCAAGAGTTTGGACGGCTGTATGTATGTTTGTTACTCAATCACCTCAGTACGGCTGAACGGATCTGGATCAAATTAGGCACAGAGATATATTATAGTCTGGAATAGCATATAGATTACTTTTTATCCCGATATAGTGTTTCCTTGGGATTATAAAAAAACTTTTCACGCGAGTGAAGCCGCTGGCAGAAGCTAGTAATAAATATACCAAACTTTACGATGTCTCTGTCAATTCCTGTTGTACTCTTGGGTCACAGAAGGAGGACCTTGAAGAGTTTCTTCCGTGTATCCCTGTTCGCAGTTTGGTTTTGACATCCGTCCGTGCCGTTCCACGTCATCCCTGTCGTTTCCAGCTCAGAACATTTCCATACTTTACAAAATGTTTTAATAAAAATGAAAACCATAAAAAGAGTCTCAAGGTATACTGACAGACTAATAGCATTTTTTCACTACCTGACTAGGTACGTGGACTTTCTAAACAATCCAAGTTTTAGGTATACCTACCCGAGGGGTCCAAACGGAGCCCTATTGCTGTCACTCACGTGTCCGTCGGTCCGTCGCCGGTCACAAAATATTGTTCCGAAGATTTTTTTTACTTTCCATTGACCTATGAACTTGAAATTTGGTGATAATATTTATTAATACGTATATATTCTTCATTTGGTACGGAACTCTAAATGTACGAATTCCGAAATGTACTTGGCCGGTTTTTTAACTTCCCTGAGACTTGTCTTAGACCAAACTTTTAGAATGCTCCTTGAAATAGTTTTGACTAAAACTACTTTGAAATCAATGACAAACCACCATTTCCCCATGAATAGCATTCAGAAAAGCAGCGTTTACATACAGTATTCAGCATCCATAAGAATCCGAAGCACGAACGTTAGATATTTCGCCTAAACTGAACAAAACACTAGCAAACGTAACGACGTTTGTACGTTGTTCAAGCCATCCATTTCGACATAGATTCATCCCAAGAGAAATTCCGTAGTGGCAGAATAACGCTCAGAGTAAGCTTTCAATCCAGCACTCACTTGAATAGGATCAAACATAACTCCTTGCTATATGCCTTTTGGAGTTCTCTGATAAATGTAAGACTAGAAGCTCTTACCAGGTGACATTTCTTTGAGCGTTAAATATTGTCAAAAAGCCCGAAGTGCATTGGGTGAATGTCTCGTGGTCCATCCCCCATCTTTTTGACATTTTAACCGATGAAAAATAAAAAAATAAAAAACTAAAAAGACGTAAACAAGAAGAAAATCATGCTGTGCAGTCGGAGGATACATATTCGCGAGCTGGCGGACCAAAACCAGATGTATCCTCCGACTGCACAGCATGATTTTCTTCTTGTTTACGTCTTTTTAGTTTGCTTTTTAAGCAGGCGGGTTTTTTGATTTATTGAATTAACTTTTTTTATTTACAACTTTTTAGTTTTTTTTTTTTTAGAATTAGGTACATTTAAACATATAAGTTATATATTTATATATTTTTGAAATCGCCTCATAAAATACTTTATTTTGATACCCCACACAATAGGTTTGGTTAACTTATTTCCTCACAAAATGGCGCCCAAAATCCGCCAATTTAGTTTTTTCCCATTTTAATGTAGCCAGTGACACTCGCAGGATTAAGACGAATCGATTGACGTAAGAATCATCAAATGCGGCCAACGCGTTTGGTCTCTAGAACGCCACATAGGAACAAACATACATACATACATAGACTGGTAAACACATTACCTTCCTTCGGCAGTCGGGTAAAAACTGGCCATGTGCGTGTCGGGCCACGCGCGGTAATTAGGTTCTGAAGTTACATAATAATGCAGACTAAAGAAGAGGGTTTTTGTTATTACATGAACATTAAAACGGTTTCAGCGGCTCACAACGTCTAAAAACGGGCCCACATAGGACGATGATAACTGAAAATTATTAATCCAACTTCACAAGAGAAGTTAGAAAAAATATTTCTATTTGAGTACCACCGCGGGTAGAGGCAAGCGTTTGTAATTAAGATTTATAACCAGCGTCACTTAATAATTTGAATACTGCAGTATTGCCGTTACGGAGATAGTCGTCAATAAAATCTCCAATTTTATAATTTTTTTTGTTATTGATAGGCACGCGCTTGACCACTATCGCACCTGATGGTAAGTGATGATGTGGTCGACGATGTAGCACGCTTACCTTGAAGAAACCTATTCACTCTAGACTTAAAGACTCCCAAATATTTACAAACCGAAAACAAATATTTTAGTATGAGTATTTTCAAACAACCTACTCAACTACCAAAAAGTAAAATCAAATTATTCAATGATAGGAACCAACAACCAACGTAAATAAGTTGCAATAAATAATCTATATGAAGGACGTCAATTGCGAATTGTGCCGATACGAGCGCGCGTTAGAGCCACGAGGAATGGTATGGTTCAATGCTGTAACATGGAAATATTGTAAAAACAAGCCATTTTTTAAAAGAGTAACCGCGGAGTTACTATTGCGTGTTAAGGATAAATAACCGACTTCTTTTAAATTCTGTTCAGTTCCAGATTTTTGCAGCTGCTATTTATTCCTTTTATCAAACATATTTAAGGTTCCGTTTCTATAATGCGGAACAGTGAATACGCATCCCTAACTGTAACGACTGGCTCACATTTTTTGCTTTGAAATCCACACGTCGCTTCACGCCCCGAATTCACGCCTTGTTTGTTTACTGGTACAGCAGAATTCTAAATGTTCACAAGAGGCGTGACAACTTTCAGTTTGTGTTCAATGTGTTCTTGATTCTTACGTGAATTATGAAAATAAAATAATTTCCATACCTGTTTTTATAAACCGATATAAATTACATATCATAACAAATCTTACTGCCTACTAAACTTGCTTCCTACTCCTATTAATAATAGGGGTTAAAGTATAAAATTGCCATTTTATTGTAATAGATACTTCGAATTGACATAGAACCTTCATGGTTTGAGATTTTTGAGTGAAACTTTTTTCACATGGTACCTATGAAGTTAATCTTTTAAAAAATGTGCAACATTCGATTATCGACTTTCAGTTGTTTTTTTTATTCAGCTTAGACAAGAAAGATGGATACTTCGAAAAAAAGATTTTTGAATACGAGTTCCGACGCGGAACTAACGCGGCAGAAACAGCTCGCAATATCAATATTGCGTTTGGAGAGGGGACTGCTAATGAACGCACCGTGCGATTTTGGTTTAAACGCTTTCGTGATGGAAACTTTGATTTGAAGAACGAACCACGTGGAAGACCGCCCACACAGGTATGAATTGAAAGAGATGGTGGAAGCCGATCCGAGTCAAACTACCCAGGAATTAGCAGCATGGTTTAACGTTACCTTACCAACAATATTAAATAATTTGCGTCAAATAAATAAAGTAAAAAAATATGAAGAATGGGTGCCTCATGATTCGACTGATCTGCAGAAAGTAACGTGCGTGTTGAAACTTGTGTTGCCTTTTTGAATCGATACAGAAATGAAAGAATATTGGATCGAATTGTGACATGTGATGAAAAGTCGATTCTTAACAATAACCGTAAGCGAAAAATACAATGGCTGACCCCAGGTCAAACACCGCAACAGTGTCCTAAAGCAAAGCTTACCAATAAAAAGGTAATGGTAACTGTTTGGTGGTCTCAGCATGGTGTTATTCACTTTAACTTTCTCCGATCTGGTCAAGCAATAACGGCAGATGTCTACTGTGCCGAACTCCGAACAATGATAGCAAAACTAGCAGTGAAACAGCCCCGACTCATGAATCGATCTTCACCATTATTGCTCCATGATAACGCGAGACCTCATACAGCACCAGAAACCGTTTTAACTCTACGGGAACTGCAATTGGAAACCATTCGTCTCCCTCCGTATTCGCCAGACATTGCTCCAACGGACTACCATTTTTTTTCGTGATTTGGACAATTGTCTACGTGATAAAAAGTTTTCTTCTCAGGAGGCAGTACAAAATGCTTTCACACAGTTTTTCGAAAGAAATCTAGATCACCAGAGTTCTATCGCAAAGGCATAAATGACCTTGCTATTAGATGGTAGCAATGTATAGATAATAATTGTGATTATTTTGATTAAACATGTTAAATTAAAAAAAAAAAAAAAAACAATTTTTCAGTACTCATCGACAATTTCATACTTTAACCCCTAATATTATAATTAAAAAATATTTTATGGTGGGGGATTTATTTCTTGCTTTCTATTTGCCTAATTTCAACATTGTTTGGAAACCTGGACAAGTTTAGTTCAATGGACCTGTTGGTTAATCAATTACGCCTCAACTGCTTTGGATTAAATATTAAACACGGGTCGACCATGTCAAAGTCAAAGTCAAAGTCAAATATATTTATTTCAACTAGGCCAATAAGCGGCACTTTTGAACGTCAAACATTAAATCTAAATTAAAAATGTACAAGTAATAAAAATTGACTCTACCGTGCATTCGGAAAGTAGCTTGTTATGGAGAAGAACGCACAAGAAACTCCATACTTACTCTTTTTAAAATGTTTTACAATGTTTACTTATGTACATACATTAATAAATTCATATATGTGAGGACGATGCACCCAAAAATAGCACTACACACTATACTACGTACAGGTATAAAGTAATAAAAGCACTAACAGGTAAATTCATTAATTTGATAAATAGGAACATGGTTCTCACATACTTACAAATATTCCAAACATAGGTAAAATACCTAATTCAACAACAACGGAACCGTGTGTGAGTCAAATTCTGGAAAATATAAAATATAACATAAAAATACAATAACTACGAATAGGAATACAAATTAGCAAATTTGAATATGTCCACACCAAAGATTGCCATACGGAGCGGGACCAACATGTTGCCAAGCATTCTTATCTTGAATATAATCATCTAATTTGTAATATGCTTGTTTACAAAGTGTGCTTTTAACTAAAGTTTTAAATTTACTTTCATTTAGTTTTAATATATCACAAGGTATTTTGTTATAGAATTTAACACAGTACCCCATGAAAGATGAGTGTACTTTTGCTAGTCTATAAGATGGTTGATCTAACTTATCTTTATTTCTCGTATTACAATTGTGTCTATCACTGACCTTACTAAAGAGATGTATATTTTTCCTTACATACATAATATTTTCATAAATGAATTGGCAAGAAACTGTCATAATATTAATATTTTTAAATAGCTCCCTAAGAGATTCTCGGTGACTTAAATTATATATGGCTCTGATAGCTCTCTTTTGCAATATAAATATGGTTTCAATGTCAGCCGCTCGGCCCCACAATAAAATACCGTATGACATAATGCTGTGAAAGTAACTAAAAAAAAATTAATTAAAAAAATCAAAATACCCGACTGCTTAAAAAGCGAACTAAAAAGACGTAAACAAAAAGAAAATCATGCTGTGCAGTCGGAGGATACATATTCGCGAGCTGGCTGACCAAAACCAGATGTATCCTCCGACTGCACAGCATGATTTTCTTCTTGTTTACGTCTTTTTAGTTCGCTTTTTAAGCAGTCGGGTATTTTGATTTTTTTAATTAATTTTTTTATTTTAACTTTTTAGTTAACATTTTTTTCGAATTAGTTACATTTAAATATTTAAGTGTTATATATTTTTGAAATCGCCTCTAAAAACCCTTTATTTTGATACCCCACACGATGGGTTTGGAAGAAAAAATAAAATTGGCCCCCCACAATATGGCGCCCAAAAGCCGCCATTTTTCTATTTTCCAATTTTAATGTAGCCTATGACACTCGCAAGGTTAAGACGAATCGATTGACGTATGAATCATCAAAATCGGTCAACGCGTTTGGTCTCTGGAACGCCACATAGGAACAAACATACATACATACATACATACATACATACATACATACATACATACATACATAGACTGATAAACACATTACCCTCCTTCGGCAGTCGGGTAAATAGACCAAACGCGCGGTCTCCACATCCGTTAACTGTCTTATCTTTCTAACAGCATAAGCGGCCGAGCTCAGCCGACCTGCAAGAGATGTTATGTGAGAACTCCATTGCAATTTGTCGTCTAGAGTGATTCCCAGGAAAACCGTTTGATTTACAAAGATTATGCCTGGATAAGGACGAAGGATACTTTGTATATCATTATTTTGATATTGTGAAATAATTTTTAACCTGCGCGCGGACGTAGTCGTTGGTAAAAACTAGTTCTAAAATAAACATTAAGTAATAATAGTTATGGTACTTATGTGTGATAGTTAAATCTAACGTTACTCGTCGTATTTTATTTCACATAAGCTGGTTTTACGTTACAGATTTCACCGACCAGACGTTGACCTAGACTGGGTTTTACAGCATCCCGACACTTAAAAATTTAATGTTGCTTTTATGCGAATTTAACGTCGCTAAATCCCTTAATGCTTTGGCCCTGGCTTCAATACCTAGAAAAACGTTTTTAACATCTTTTCCACATTCGTGGTCTATTCAACGATAGTGGAACATCCATAGATTTAAATAGTAAAGATACAGCCGTCCGAACATTTGCTTATATATACGCGTTTACTATGCAAGAAACACGGCATTTTTAATGTCTCACGCACACGACAGCTCCCGAAGATAGCCGCCCGCGTGGCTTGCTTCGGTCTAGTTTTTATTTTCTATTTTATAGGCTCGCGCTTGACCACTATATCACCTGTTGGTAAGCGATGATGTGGTCGACGGTGAAACACATTTGCCTAGAAATAACCTATTCAATCTTGACTTAAAGATGCCTAGATTGTAGCTGTCGGGAAATACTGTGTCCGGCAGGGAATTCCATTCCTAAGCTGTACGCATAATAAAAGTGTTCCCAAAAAGATTTGTGCATATGGGTGGGATGTCCACCATGATCGATAGCGCATCGTCGTAAGTCTGGTAGTCCGATGATGAAACGGGCTAGGTGGAATTAGATCGTACAAATCCATCGCACTCTCCCCGAAATGTAACCGATAAAAAACTGACAAGCTGGCAACTAGGCGATGGTGTTCAAGGCTCTGGCCCGCTTTTGGATCGACTCTAGTGCGCCAAGCCAAGCATTTTATATGGCAGATCCGTCCCAGTATGACCAGCTTTTGGCATCAGAAAAATGCGCAATCCACCCTGTCTTTAGTATGTAACTTATCATAAAATCATCATCATCATATCAGCCGAAAGAAGTCTAAAGCTGGAAATAGGCCTCCCGCAAACGTCGCCACATAAAATGTCACGCCTGTATTACCCGAAGGGTTATGCAGTTCCTAGTTGCACCTATAGTAAAATTACATTGAAGTCAATGGGAATGCTATAAATTGGTTTTTAACCGACTTCCCAAAAAGGAGGAGGTTTCTCAATTCGACCGCATATATATATGTATTTTATGTGTGTTCGCGGATAACTTCGTCGTTTATGAACTGATTTTGATATAATTTTCTTGTTCGAAAGAAGATATCCCAAGGGCGGTACCATGATAGGAAGGAAACCAGGATCTAGTGACTCCTCAAATATTATGCATATAGCGAGTTTGGTATTTTCATCAATAATGCAATCATTTGCACACAGAAAGTATCATTTGGTATCAACTGATGAAGAAGACCACAATAGCCACTGGAACTTTGTTAAAAAGTTTTTTATTTTGTAATAGTAAAAAGTACTTATTGCATTTCGGACGATAAGCGGTTGCATGCAAGCCACCAAATTAATTTAATATTTTATTGTTTGCTAATTATTATGTTATTGGCCGGTTTTAGCCATGTCATTCAGTTTAATTGTTTCGCATCCGATCTGTTTTTTGTTACAGAAATAATGTCATTATGCCAGTTAGTAGTTCTCATAGACCAAGCACATGTGCCAATGAGACAACGCGTTTTTTTAATAGAAGTTGTACTATTTATAAATCAATTTAAGAACTATTTATACGTTGGGTATGTTTGCCTTTATGCTAATTATCCAGTCAGTTAGAATTTAGTTTAGAAACGTATCTACTCGTATAGTAGCACAAACAAACTGTTGTGTACATAACCGCCACTGGACTAAATAACTAAACATTATCTAAAACTATTCTCGTACTCTTCATAATAACGTTTGATTTATGCTTCATGGTGTTATATTTACCATGTTTCACTATACTATTATTTACGGTAATGATGATAAAAACAATAAATAAGCAGTACTTATATGTATAAGAGGAAAATTTGATCGTGGTCAGAAAGACCAGTAAAAATACCATTACAAAACCCTATAAAAGCCCTGTTACCCATAAGTAAAAGATTTTAGAAAGGCCACCTTCTATACACATCTGCCTAAGCTTTAAAGAAAACCGGCTTGATTTAATTTTAT
Source organism: Anorthoa munda (assembly GCA_945859665.1). NCBI lineage: Eukaryota > Metazoa > Arthropoda > Insecta > Lepidoptera > Noctuidae > Anorthoa > Anorthoa munda. The sequence goes on from OX243913.1 coordinate 3,613,082, forward strand.
GATAAAAGTAGCTGCGCCATACAATTAGAACATTACTCTTTCCGCGAACACTTCAAGAAACAAATTGCAAGAAAAATACAGAACAATATAATCTTTGTTTACGCGGCGTCGTTCCTCTAAAAAGTCCACAAAACGCTTCGCGCGTATAGTCGCATACTCCTTTAAATCCGTGGACTGAGAAAATAGGAGCAGACATATCGTATGTTACTTCCTTGTTTTCATTTTAGACAGCTTAAAGTGAAGCGTGCTGTTATGCTTTATTCTACACTATAGTGGGACGATTTAAAGTTTCAAACGTAACAGTATCTTGTTTATGATTTGTGGAATGTAGTTTTATATAGCACTTAAAGTACGAGTATTTTATCATCTTAGAAACTGCCATATTAGTGCTCGCTAACGCTATCGTCTGAGGACTTGTATGTGTAACATTCAGGCGATAACGATTGTCAAAAAAAAGTTAATTAAAAAAATCAAATAACCCGACTGCTTGAAAAGAGAACTAAAAAGACGTAAACAAGGAGAAAATCATGCTGTGCTGTCGGAGGATACATCTTCGCGAGCTGGCTGACCAAAACCAGACGTATCCTCCGACTGCACAGCATGATTTTCTCCTTGTTTACGTCTTTTTAGTTCTCTTTTCAAGCAGTCGGGTTATTTGATTTTTTTAATTAACTTTTTTTATTTATAACTTTTTAGTTATTTTTTTTTGAATTAGGTACGTTTAAACATATAAGTAGCATATATTTTTGAAATCACCTCTTAAAATCCTTTATTTTGATACCCCACACGATAGGTTTGGAAGAAAAAAAAAAAATTGGGCCCCCACAATATGGCGCCCAAAAACCGCTATTTTTCTATTTTCCAATTTTTATGTAACCAGTGACACTTGCGGGATTAAGACGAATCGATTGACGTAAGAACCATCAAAATCGGCCCACGCGTTTGGTCTCTAGAACGCCACACAGGAACAAACATACATACATACATACATACATACATACATACATACATACATACATACATACATACATACTTACATACATACATACATACATAGACTGATAAATACATTACCCTCCTTTGGCAGTCGGGTAAAAAGGCCAAAATGTTAGAGATCAATATGTGCTACCGAAATGTCAAGTGGGCAATAAAAATAAAGATATCGTCAGGCGAAAGATCAATTAAGGTAAGGGACAAAAATTCGAAAATGAGTTATAAATGCAGTTCTACTCAGTTTTTTACGCCCTTTCTAATGCTATATTTAAAAAAATTCTAGCTTCAAAAAAATGTTCGTTACAGTAAGGATTTTCCAATGCTACAAAGCTATTTTTATTTAAAAAATTAGTGTAACGGTCAATGTATTCGTTCCATAAAGCCATATTGGAGTTAGTCCTGCTTACAATGGAATTAGATTAACGTAATTGTCGTATCTCTAACTAAATATCGTTACTTTAATTTTACTTCACGTTTTTTATTAAGCCCATGTCCTTTACTTTAATTTAACTTTAAGTCTTTTTTGGTTTGTCCCTAACATTACTATTTCGTTTAAAAGTTAATAAAACAACAGACATAGTTTAAACTGTAAATAATTAACATTTAGAATTGTCCGTTGCTTAATTTTGAAGCAACATTTTTTTTAGTTTACTGTTTTTTACTTTATAGGGTCACTTTCAATCTTTTCCATATCTCCATTATACCAATTAGATTTTAAAATAAACAATTAAAATAGATAATTAGTAATAATTAAATTTTTTCCAAAATATTACACATAGTTCTATTTAGTGGTTCTTGTTAGAAATTTTAATTTAATAAGAAAGTAAACCATTGTTTATTTTAATAATTATTATTATTATGAAGTAATGAACTAACAGTACTATAACATACTATAGAATACCTCTAAAGTGTTAATTAAAGTCAATACACTCATGCGAGCCAATGAGTAAGTATCAGTGTTCTAGAGTCCCTCCTTTCGACTTGGTTCGTCTTAAATAAAATAATAAATACTTAATTATTATTATGCGGATGCATTATTTCTTTATAAATATTAGAAATAACAGAACAATAAATCAGAAAGTATGTTATGTTTCAAACTTAAACTAAATTCTACGATTTTTTTAAAAGTTTGTAACCGTTACGTTAATACTTCATCGACAATTTTCCTATGACTGTCCCTTACCTTAATTTGACTTCAAATATTTTTTAAATATTGTCCCTTACATCATATTGGAAATCTAATAATCTTTATTATATTCCTTTACATTAATAATGTATCAATTATTTGTACTATAACTACACATACTTTAATTAACTCGAGAATATTAATAATATTTTGACCAAACTTTAATTGAAATAAGATGTTTTACCTATTTCTGTCTCATACTTTCTATATTTGTATGTGTTATTCCTTTTTACGGGAACACTGTGTGCGTAAAATGAGACGCCGTGCACCTTATTTACCTAATTGTTTGCGTACGCAGCTTGTTAGATCATTCCATGCGAGTTCCTGTTGAGGTGAACGTGTCGTTACGTTATTTGCGTGTTATAATTTAAGAAGTTTTGTAATAAAGTTGCAAAATGGAAGATGATGATAGTGATTTACTTCAAAAGTTGCTGCTGCGAAAAAAAGAACTTCTGGAACGAAAACAAAAACTTGAGGCGTGAGTTATTTGGCTTTTTAATTTACACAAAATGAATGATACCTATTTTCGTTTTGTCATCTCAACTATTTGCATTACGTGAATGTCATAAGTAGGTACCTCATTGTATCTCAGTACAGTTAGTATAAATTAAGTAACATGACGTGTGGTGTCCGTCAAAGTAGAATAGCACCAACCCATTATACCTACTTGCGGTTTGCCTGTTATTTTGTATAGGTACTTAGTACCTAGGTACTTTTAAAGAGTAGGAATACTGTGGCTTTTCTATACGGTATGCACACCGATTTTTTAATACCTAATTGTGTATGTAGGTAGGTATCTATTTGTCTCACTGATCTCTTTAGGGTAGGTACACCTATGTATTCGAGGTGTTCTGGTAGGTGCTCGAGTCTTCACTCGCGTACAGCTAGGTACCTAGATACTTTTTAGGGTTCCGTACCTTAAAAGAAAGAACGCTACCCTTATAAGATCACTTTGTTGTCCCTCTGTCAGTCTCTCAAGGTTATTTTTCTAAGGAACGAGTGGATGTATTAAGTTGAAATTAACTCACGAATTTTATTTTAACGTTATGTATTTTTATGCTCTTTTTTATTTCAGGTTTCAAAATGATTGTGATTCAAAACCAGAATCAATTCTGGCACGTCCTGTCTTAAATAAAGAACTTGACTCTAATAAGCTTCTGGATAAAGAGACATCTCAAGAAAGGTAGGTAATGATTTAATATCCATTTTGTAAATAGCATAAATTAGGTCAATTCTATTTTTGATGGTTTGTTGCTATCAAAGTTGTAAGTTGAAATGTACTAGTATTGTTTACTTTTCTTAAAGCACACGCAGCCACAATTCAGGACAGGAGGCACGTAAAAGCGACCAAGATCGGTTGTTCTGGGTATTATAATTGCAGAAGCACGTGGTCGGCGTCAAAGTGGTTTAGGTTTAGGTTTTTTGTATTAACGTGTCATTAGTTATATAAATAGTACTCATGATGTGTGATAATAACAATCCTTCGACGCAGAGTATAGCGGACTACTTAGCTCAGTTGCTCAAAGACAGGAAGCAACTGGCTGCGTTCCCGAATGTTATATTTATGTTTTTATTCTTTTTAGAAATTATTAAATTTTTTATGAAATAATAATAAATTATTTTTTGTCTTTTTTAGATCGTTACAAGATATCACAAACGCGTCGTGCTCGTCTAATGACATTGTCACCAACCAAAGAAATAATGCAAGTAATATTTTTAAAGAAAAACCTAAGAACGTGTTTATACCGAGCAGCAGCGATAGCAGTGACGTAATTAGTACTTCAACAGTCTGTTTTGAAATGTCAAATTCTTTTTTTCATGACAATAGTTCTTATACAATTCCTGATATTAATCAAGAAGTTACAAATTGCCCTCCAATAAGCTGTAATACATTGGATTACCCAAAAAAAAATTACGTAAAAATAATTTCAAATATTAACATAACTGAACTAGATCCAATAATGAAAAAGGAACTCTTAAGCAACTTGAAAAAAACTAAAAAGAGGATTACTGTAGAATCGATGAATATACCTGATAATGTATTATTCCTTCCTAAAAATGCCAGTACTCCTTGTAAGCATCCAACATCAGACTTATCCGGTGGAGTCAGTACACTTTCAGGCCACATTACAGAGACAAATTTATCTGGATTGTCATCACCTTCTCCATCTAACTTACAAAAGTTTCCAATGCTCAGTGGTAATAATTTACCATCTAAATTACCTGTTGATGAAACCACTTCTCTATTTAACGACACTGGCACATCTGACTTACCCTCTGCTAAATGTAGCACTCCCGGGGATGAATTTGCTGCAGCCGAGTTGCTTGACGAAGTTAGCACTCCATTCGACGTTACTGGAACATTAGACTTACCTGCTAAATGTAGCACTCCCGGGGATGAATTTGCTGCAGCCGAGTTGCTTGACGAAGTTAGCACTCCACTCGACGTTACTGGAACATTAGACTTACCTGCTAAATGTAGCACTCCCGGGGATGAATTTGCTGCAGCCGAGTTGCTTGACGAAGTTAGCACTCCACTCGACGTTACTGGAACATTAGACTTACCTGCTAAATGTAGCACTCCCGGGGATGAATTTGCTGCAGCCGAGTTGCTTGACGAAGTTAGCACTCCACTCGACGTTACTGGAACATTAGACTTACCTGCTAAATGTAGCACTCCCGGGGATGAATTTGCTGCAGCAGAGTTGCTTGACGAAGTTAGCACTCCACTCGACGTTACTGGAACATTAGACTTACCTGCTAAATGTAGCACTCCCGGGGATGAATTTGCTGCAGCTGAGTTGCTTGACGAAGTTAGCACTCCACTCGACGTTACTGGAACATTAGACTTACCTGCTAAATGTAGCACTCCCGGGGATGAATTTGCTGCAGCCGAGTTGCTTGACGAAGTTAGCACTCCACTCGACGTTACTGGAACATTAGACTTACCTGCTAAATGTAGCACTCCCGGGGATGAATTTGCTGCAGCCGAGTTGCTTGACGAAGTCAGCACTCCACTCGACGTTACTGGAACATTAGACTTACCTGCTAAATGTAGCACTCCCGGGGATGAATTTGCTGCAGCCGAGTTGCTTGACGAAGTTAGCACTCCACTCGACGTTACTGGAACATTAGACTTACCTGCTAAATGTAGCACTCCCGGGGATGAATTTGCTGCAGCCGAGTTGCTTGACGAAGTTAGCACTCCACTCGACGTTACTGGAACATTAGACTTACCTGCTAAATGTAGCACTCCCGGGGATGAATTTGCTGCAGCCGAGTTGCTTGACGAAGTTAGCACTCCACTCGACGTTACTGGAACATTAGACTTACCTGCTAAATGTAGCACTCCCGGCATTGAATTTGCTGCATTCGAGTCACCTGACGAAAGTAGCACTCCACTCGACGTTACTGGAACATTAGACTTACCTGCTAAATGTAGTACTTCCGGCGTTGAATTTGCTGCATCCGAGTTGCCAGACGAAATTAACAGTCCACTCGATGTTACTGGCACATTAAATGTACCTGTTAAATGCAGCACTCCTGGCGATGAAATTGTTGTAGCAGAGTTGCTTGACAAAGCCTCAACTCAACAAAAAAAAAGAAAGAGAAAATGTAAGCCCTTAAAATTTAAAAAGGAGCATATTGATTTTTTATCGGATGAGGAATTACATTTTCCTGATGAAGAAGATTTTTCTCCGGGTAGTTCAGATGAATGGTCTGAAAAAGAAAGCGACGCATCTGATTCAACAGATATTGCAAATGATCGTAAAAAAAAAAGAAGAAAGAAGAAAAAAGAACTAATTAAGACATCCAAGCAGAGTAATGAGTACAAAAAGAAAAGGAAAAATAATATAAAAAGATTAGAAAACAGAAAAGAGGAAAAGGTGAAACCTATGAAACATTTTCTGGAAAAATGAAAATAGCTAAAAGTGTACAAGAAAATCCATGCAAACTGGGCAAATGTTCTAGGGCGTGTTATGAAATTGCAGATGACAGGCGACAAAACATCTTTAAGTACTTTTGGAATCTTGATACTCCAAAAAAAAGAGATTGGTTGGTTCAATGTTCATCAAGAGTACCCATCAAAAGGAAGAAAACAGATGCAGTTGAAAGCAAAAGAAATCATACGTATGAATATTACATAAACGAAGAAGAAGGAAGAAGGCAAGTTTGTCAGCAATTTATTTTAAAAACTTTAGATATTACTCAGACTTTTTTATTATACACAATTACGAACGCAAATGAAGGTTTATCTCAAGAAGAAAAACGAAAAAGAACCGCAGTGAAAGTGTATGACGAAGCCACTCTAAACGCTACAAAGAAATATATTGAAAACTTGCCATTGCTTCCGTCACATTACTGTCGAAAGGCAACTAATAAACTTTATCTGCCACAAGAGTTTAAAAATACAACGAATTTATTCAGGTTATACCGGAAATGGTGTGAAGAAAACAAGGAAAAAAATTTGAGTGAGCGACTATTTATTAATTTGTTTCGATCCGAGTACAGTAATATTACTGTGCATGTTCCAAAAAAGGATAAATGTAAAATATGTGCCAAAGAAGAAAATAACCCAAAGGAAGTCAATCAAGACTCAGAAGTCATCAAGGTTCACATTGAAGAAAAAGAAGCGACTTACGAAAGATTCCATTCCCATCAACAACTGAATACTATAGACAAGTCCATTATTGTTTCGAGCTTTGATTTGCAAAAAGTTTTGAATACCCCCCATGGCGATAATATTTTGTTATTCTATACAAGGAAGTATACTGTATACAATTTTACAGTATATGAGAGCTGTACACAGAATGGTTTTTGCTACACATGGGGTGAAAGTGACGGCAAAAGGGGTTCAAAGGAAATTGGTTCCTGTCTTTTCCAGTACCTTAAAAATGTTGATGATCGAGGAATAAGAAAAGTTATTCTGTACTGTGACTCATGTGCTGGACAGAACAGGAATAAAACAATATTGTCAATTTTGAACTATTTTTTGTCAATTTCTCAAAATGTTGAAATTATCCAGATCAATTATTTACTACCTGGCCACAGTTATATGCCAGTTGATAGTATGCACTCTGTGATTGAGCGAGAAGTAAGAAAATTGACGGTGTGGAGTTATACACAATGGCCTTCTTACATGGAATCAGCCCAAAAAAACCCTCGACCTTACACCGTAAATGTCCTCGAACACAAGGATTTCATTGACTGGGACCCAGTTGTCGAAAAAGTTTTTAATACAGATACAAAAGCTTTACAAATATCGAAGATCAGGATCGCAACGCTGAAAAAGAAAGATTTGTCAATTTTGAAAGTGAAAAACTCGATGAAAGCAGATGCAGCTTCTCGTGAGATTGAAATAAATAAAAAAGAAACTGTGGTTGAAGAACCTGCAAGAAAAAGACGGAAAATAGAGCAAAGCGGAAGAGGCAAATGGAAGGGAAAGGGGAAAGGGAAGAGAACAAGCAAATGCGTCGAAGTTGCGTCAACAATACCAGCGGCTCAAATAGAAGAAAATCCATCAGATTGTGAAGCATTAAAATTAAAACCTCTTTACGCAAAACGACTACCTATTTCAAATTTAAAATACATAGATTTAAAAAAGTTATGTAATGACGGGGTTATACCAAACAGGTTTCACTCGGATTTTCTAAAATTACCCTTTACTTCTACTAAAAAAGACACACTTATGGAAACCGATGAAGAAGACTCTTAAAGATCATGATACTAATTCTGACAATTTTTAAAGGTGATAATTAACTAACTTCTCTACGTTTAAAAATTCTACAGTATGTTTTACATAAAGGTTGAAAAAACGCTTTTGTTGTTTTAGTTTTGATTTGATTTAAGTTTTGTTAAGTTTCACTTCTTTAAATTATGAGAATCTCTATGAAGCCGACGTAGTAACTACGTTTTGGTTTAAATAACTAAAAGAAGAAGAGTCCGGTTTGATTATGTTCCCTAAAAATTTGATGCTAAAGTCTATTTTGTTATAAGATTCTTTATGTAACCAAGCTACTATTTAAGTTCCATTTTTGTTTGTAATAAAACGATAATGGGTATTACCATTTGTATAAGTTTTTTTGTTGTAAAGCAACATAGATTATAAACGTTCCATCCTGATTTAAATGCTATAGTTTATTCGTTTACATAAAAATATATCTAAGTAGAGTATAGATTTTATACCTAGTTCCTTTTAGTTTTAAATGGCCATTTTTGTATGATGTGTAAAGATTTCAGTTAAGGAAATCATCAATTCCGTATACTGAAAGGAAAATTAGTTAGTACCTATGTAAATTGATAATTTTCTTAACTTTAACTTTCACATTTGGTAGGTCCATACATAATACATACATAATATCTATGTACCTATGTGTAACTATAATAATTTTATTATTTTCCGTAAGGTTGATATTGATTAAAATGATAATAATAATTATTATTATAATAAAGAAGGTTTATTTGATTTGTTTTTACGTGTTTTATTAAATACCTAAAAGAATATCTAAATGATGTAGGGTCACAATACATACATTATTTAAATTTCCATACATTTTTAAAATACTTAACTTAAATGTGAGTAAATTTAATTTCACACAATTTATTTACATTAAAAGAAAAACATCGTTAGGTTTGCTTTTGACACTTACATTAAAATGTCTCAATAGAACTTAGACTATATCAGGGCCAATTTAAAGTAAGGGATCACTTGTCAAAATTACATTAAAGTAAGGGACAGCTATCTCTGAAAGTATCGTGTTTAGGAAAATGGTCATCATCAATAACAATGAGCCGTCTTAAACTAAATAATTCTGTGTAACTCGATCCTAAATACCCTTAGAATAAAAAAAGTTACGTTTAAATTACCCGGAAAAAAATCTTTGTCGGCTCGTACTGAAAAATTGCATTTTGTCCCTTACCTTAATTGATCTTTCGCCTGACGATATATTTATTTGCTCAAACACGTGTATACATGCAAGAATAAATAATATGTGCATGCAGGATAACATTGAAAAAACAAAAAGTTCGGACATATTTGCAACCTAATATGGCATACAAATTTTTTTAAAGTTAATATCATGAACAGTTTCATAAAATGAATTCGAACACAATAATTTAAAAAAATGTCAACAATACAAAAAATAATAATAATGACGTCAAAATATCATTCAAATAACAAATAAAAATGTATAATCAAAATAGTTTTAGTATCTTGAGCAATTACAAAAATTAATTTGAACACAATAATTACAAAATGTCAATTAAAAATAATACAAAATCTATGTAAAATATCAAATAAAATAAAAAACATTTTGTACTTTTGACTATGGTCATCGCTGATGTAACCCCGGGTTTCTGTTCAGTAAAATATTTGGATAGAAAAGTTCGTTGGGAAATTGATTGAACTAAGTATAACATCACGACCACCGTCCTGCCAGTTATTGCAAAGAAAATTATGCTTGTTTCTCAAACACTACCTGGTTCCCTTAAAATGTTATTATTATTTTTTATCCTTGCAGGTATAAATATGCATCGCCATTCCTACGGCATCGACGGGGGCAGCAGCGCATAGGATTGCGGGTTTTGCAATAAAGTATAATAGGTGGGCGTAGTCTGCGATGCAGTTCCATACGAGAGACCAACGGAGCACAATGGTCACCTAGCACTCTGAATATTCCTTTCACCACGATGTTTCGGTACGAACCGCTCTTTCTAAGGAGTTACCCCAAACAGCTTTCTAAAAATCAGTCCAGGGAGTTTGTATGGTTTGAAATAAAACAATTTATCATTTATTGTTTAATTATCCATAGAAGTATTGATTAGGTTCGCGTACCTCATCGGCGTCTTTACCAAGCTCAACATCTTCGCCGGCAAACCTCTTCTGATTGATTTCGGCTACTGTTTTAACAAACCTATAATATTTTACAATATTTTTCGATTTTTTGGTGGTATTAGTTGTTTTTCCCCATTGTTTAGTCCAATCTTTATACAAATCATCAATATCGTCTAGGTTATAAAGATGCATGTCTTCTATAAATTTATGATTTCTTTCCCTCTTTATTGCTGCGTTGTTACCATGCTCCATGTTGTCATCTGCAGTAAGGAATACATCATAGTTTGTTTAGTTACGGATTTATGATTTAACTAAGGTTTGATTAAGTGTGAGATTGAAAGCGATGATTTTGGTAAGTTTACGGTCCAGACTGAGATAGTGCTACGAAGAACAGATGACCATGTCGTGAAAATCTTTGCCTCTCCATGGCTAAAACAAAAGGGGAAGACGAAGACCTCAAACCAAAAGGATGACGAAGGTCCAAAAGGACATGATGATAGAACTTAAGGCAGATGACGCACAGCACTGAAATAAATGGCATCACAATCATGATTAGGAAAGCCTTGCCCACGTAAAGGAAAAAAAGCGGAACCAAAGCAGAAAAAATGTTACCACTACTAGGACACAGGCCTCCTCTGTACAATGAGTGGGCAATAATCCATCACGCGAGTCCTGTGTGGGTTCTTGAAAACTATTCAAACAAAATAAAAAGCTACTTGCATGGTTTCATTTGTATCCCATATTGTTCATTTATTGCTTCAGGATTCTGATCTGCATATCGGTTCAACTCGTAAGCAAGGACTTTTGTGGGATGTGCTTTATTTAGCCTATTGACTTCTTCCAAATTGTTAATAAAATTCTGAAATCCTATTTGTTCACTTTCGTCATCAGGATACTCTCTGCCAAAGGTTTCTTTAAAATGTTGAAATATTTTAACTTTGTCGTTAGATTCCCGCAACATTATATCATTTTTATCCTCGGTACCCACAAACTTTAATATTAGAATCATGTTAAAAAACTCTATAACCCGTCCCATTTTACGAATATTTGTTTCATGTATTGTATTTATATACGATATTCATGTAACAATACAATAGTCAATAGGAAGAAGCAAGCATGCAATATATAATAAGGTATTAATTTTCCAAGTTGTTTCACGCCTAATCAATTTGGTCTTACAGATATACTTCATCCGACAAACGTCGACAAAATACAAAAAAGAACCGTTCCTTTAATCACAAAATCAAATATTATCATCTCAGTGTGTGTTATCTAATTCAGCATGAAACAGACGAATTGAAATTCTCCACGGTTATAAGTGGCAAACAGTCGTCTTCATTAAATCTCTTGTTATCTGACATTGTATCGATACAAAAGGAGAGATTCCGAGAGTTCTCAACAGAATGAGGAAAATTTACATTACAAACAAAAAGAGAAAAGGAACATCCCAGACGTGAAATTACAACCGTTGGGATCGTATCATGGTTCAGTAAAGCTGGCACAAAATAATATGGCCTTAGAGGGCCTATAGAATATTTGGAACGAGGCTTTATTTATCACTGACTTCACAGATCCAACCAGCGACCTGAAAGAAACATATCATTGAAAACTATAAATAACAAACAGATTTCTCAGGTAACAAGAGATTTTCGCGTCTGTCCAAACTAAATATTACAGTAAACAATGATGTTTGGACCGAATCCAAATATTTGCATACCGACATACTTACGCTTGGATAAAATTAAGTAACGAATGAAATAAACAAAAGTCTAGATAGGAAAGAACTTATACTGGTGCCAGACCTAAGAAAAATGAATTGTTTATTTTACTATATACTTGTGAATGTTCCTCTGTGTGGTGTACAATAAGTAATTTGTCAGAAAGATAAGGAACAAGCATTTGCTTAACATTCTTGTTCCCTATGATGAATGATGCCTATTTCAGCTCAGTACTAGGTCCAAGCTAGTTTTTCTATACATCTCGATTGCTATCAGTATCCATCGCTGTTGGACGTATATGGAATACATCCAACAGCTATAAAATCTCCAGTCCGAACCTTTCACTAATATTGACCCGTGCCTTTCAAGCTTCTACTTACCGAATCCAAAGTTGATAGGTAACAAGATCAAAGATCAAAGCCTTTGGATTCCAAACGGCATACGTTACAAAATTGTGCATGAGTACATCAAAGCTAGTATAATCGAATTTATGCATACATAATATTCATAAGGAAGACCTATGCTATCAATAGTGAGGGCACGAATTTAATTTGGGTCCTTTGATCTAATATAATATTCAGGGGTCGAACTTTAAATGCGTTAGACCCAGCGGTAATCTCGTCGTGTCCGTGCGATTAAAATTTTCCCATCGTTAGGACTACGTAGTTGATGGAATTTGATAAATTAATGGTACTGTAAAAGCTACGAAAATGCGTAATTGTTTGTTATTCTACGGAATAGGGCAGGAATTACAACTGCAGTATAGTTCTATTTAAATCAGTCAAATGGTTATAAATAAAGGTTATAAATATTTGTTTTAATTTTACTTTCTGCGACTGTAGCCGAATCGATGCCGATTCAGTAACTTTCTATAACATTCAAATGAACAAAAATGCAACGTTGGTGACTTCATTCATTTTCAAACTATAGGTACTAATGCTACGGCTTCGATCACTAATAAAGAACTGATCGAAGTGCTAAGCGTACTTACATTCCAACGTTAACAAAAGTATTTTCAGCCACAGACTATTTTAATTATCCTAAAACAATCAACATAACCAATGTAGGTCAAGATTAACAACAAAACGAATTTACTTTATCACACTCACAATAAAAGCTGAATAACAACAGATAAGTGTCAATAAAACTAACGAAACTTGTCCGACAAACATGACAATGTAGGCGATGTCAGAACTAATAGTCAACTAATCAGATAACACAACTCGCCTGTCGCAAACCAAACTTTGTATCAATATTTTCGCTCAACGTAATGTCCACACCCGTATTGACATCCATTTTTTCATCTGAACGAACTTGTATACCAATGATTGTATATGTTTACGTTCGCTTTTCAAACACCATCATACTCAAACCACGGATGATTTATTGTTGAAATATCGGTGCACGGTATCCGCCGCAAAACGATTCGACGCCTAAAAATGTATTGCCAAATAATAGCACACCATAAATCCCTGTATTTTATAACGCAAATGAGAAACCGCTATCGAATCAGGTCGTAAAGGGATCGCGCAACGAATGACGTCATCATAATTATTGAGCTTTACAGAACTGGGCCTATAATTGCGAATGTCCAACCGTAATCAAAATCCCTTTAGTAATCAAAATTTTTTGATCTCTGCAAATTAACACGAAGATGAAAACGATCGGAATAACGATTAGACAGGTGTGTTTTTTTTCGCTGTCGTTAACACGGCTTGTTTACGTTTAGGCGTACGTAGTGTCGTATGATCCCTATCACCTATCTTATGACGCTATTATTCTTTTAGAAGCCGTTCAACGTACATAATACGTGACTTTTTTCACAGATGAGAAGACAGGAGCTCCCGAGTAACACTCTATCGGCGAAAATTGATTTTCCAGAGGAAATATTGTAAATTTTCTAGCTGCGCCAAGATGAACGCAGTGTCAGCCAAACGTCAGGGTGTACTATGTAACTCGGTCATAAATACTTCTACTGTCGGTTTAAGCTTCATATCGGTAGCTTGAATCTGCCTTAAAGAAATGTACTGAAAAAGTATAAGTTGTCTAGGTACACTATATTTTTTCTTACTGTCTTGTTGATTCTTGATGGTTCTTTACTCTTTGCAGATATCGCGTAAAAAAACTGGTTATTTCTTCTATATTTCTCATATTAATAAGGTACTAAAAACAAAAATCCAAAAATTGAAGTGATATTTTTTGTAGAACCATTATCGCTATTTTTGCAATCAAAGCTTTATCTGTTTTCGTGCAGGCCTCAGCAATCTATACGGTATTGACTGCTTTCTTTCCAAGTATTTGCTCGAAAATGGGAGAGTTATGATTACAGGTAAAAAGTAATTGGATCGGTTTGGGATGAATTCAGCTCGTACGATATCAAATTAATGACTTTGATGAAATAGTCGGAGTATACCAGTGGCTAAGACCTTACGCCTCTCGTTCTTGAAGTCTTGAGCTCAAATCTGGGCAAGTATCAATGTGATTTGGATAATACATATGCAAATATATGCATATAATGATAATGCATATACTTTCTAAGTTTATCATGTACATCGCTGACATCGGTGATGAAAAACATCGTGAGGAAATCGCCAAACCGCCTTGAGCAAGCAAAGTAATTAATGTTCCTGTCTTCTTTGTATGAGAAGAGGTCTTTATCCTGCACTGGGACAGAAACAGACTGGTATCATCGTCATCATCATTATCAACCTTTTAATGTTTCTACAGCTGGGACACATACCTCTCTGTGAGAGAAAGAATGGGCCGTAATCCACCAAGCGGGTAGGTGGCGGGGCCTTGTGCGGGTAGGTGGATGTCACATGTCTTCGATTTTTTGGTTCTACGACATTCTGGTTGCCTTCTCCGTTTTGAGAGCAGTGGTGATGAAATAATTTACAAAAAGTACCAATGTGACTTTCTCGATATCACATTATTATTAGTAGCTCTAAGATACCGCAGATTTACCGCGAAAACAAAATCGTGAGGAAATCTATACTCTTTTATATTTCTAACACGATGTAAGAAACCTAATCATATTAAGGTATGACTTTTCGTTAAATCTTGTATAGCTTTTGTCTTTGATTTATATAGTAACCACAGGATGAATCGCACATCTTTCTGACACCACAATTTGGTAACAAATAGATCATACTAGACCGATGAAATCTCGCCACAGGGTCGGCTATCTTCGGGTGCGGTCGTGTGCGCGAGATATTAAAAATGCCGTGTTTCTTGCGTGGTGAACGCATATCCCCTCCTCCTCGCTTCGATTCCCCAATGCTGGGGGTCGTGACCACATCATGGTTTCAAAACATTCTCTTTGATGATGTTTCTCCACCTGCTCCTATTCTCAGCAACATGCACGGCTTCTGAGGCTTTGATGTTCGGATTTGGTCTAACCAGCGTATAAGACTTCTGCCTCTAGGCCGTTTGCCCTCGACTTTGCCAGTGACAATTACCTTTAGTAAGTTGTCACCAGGTTTACGGGTAATATGGTCATAGAAGTCAAATATCCTGCGGAGGCACACATTTGACAATCAACGGTGAACGGAGAACGCATATAAACAAAAGTTACAACGTCCATCTTTATTATTTAATCCAAATATAGATTATAGTAAGAATTTTTTTATTTTGTATATATTTTCAGGCTTTATCACCGAAATAAAATATAATGGTTTGGGAAATTAACCACAAACCATTATGCTCAAAATCTTCACTCCACAGATTATACAGATTAGAGATATTTATTGCTAACAGTTAATATTACAGTATCGTTCGAGAAATTCATTATCTGAGTTGAGTGTTTACTCCCCGTAATTAAACACAAAGGAATTCCACTAACATTATTAATACGTAATAAACATCTATTATAGTTGCTTTAAATTAAGCTATTACCGGATTTATTAAGATTATAGGTAATGAGAAATGTTATAGAATTTTGTTAATATGTAGAGAATCTAGCGTAAATAATTATGGCGACTTCAATCTGCTCTATTGTAACACTGATTATTATTATGCTTCATGTGTTAGTATCAGCAGTGGTGTCTCATCCCATACAAAGAAACCGTGCCGACGTACTATACTGATTATACTGATTATTTTTTGTAAATCGATCGTGTTCGGTTCTGCTTCACGGATATAGATGGTGATCTATCTATCGCTGTGGCACGGAACCAGACGCGATCGATTTACAAAAAATAATCGGTATAATTAGATGAAAAACGCTAGTTACGTCGGCACGGTGTCTTTGTATGGGATGAGGCATCTGTATGCTAGTATTATATTATCTGTGGTATCAGTATCAATATAAGGTACCCTAAGAGTAGGCATCTCATATTTCTCCGATGAGTAACAGTCTCAGTTGTTTCACTGTCCTCAGTGAGCAAGTTTGTTGCCACAATGAGGGTGTTTTAGCATTTATTTTGAAGGAGCAAATTATGAACGAAGTAATTAAACTTTCAAGCCGAGTATGGGGTACCACAACGATAGGTACAGCGTATACTGAAATAACAAAACAAGTATAGTGATTTTCAAGAATTCACTATCGACTATAAAGCGTTTCACCAAGCCTATCATAAAGCCGCTCATAAAGTGCTATCGTTTTTGTGTGTTTGTGCAGCAGATATCTATGAGAACTTTAATATATGCTCACTGCTACATTAAAAACTGCTGTTTAATTCTAAATTACAACTAACCAGCGAACTATACTGAAAGACAGACCCGAACATAAACTAGGACACAGTACCGGGCTGTAGATGGCAGCACTTTGACCACTGACGTCTCTCGGTACGTAATAAAAACGACTGATGTACACAGTTTACCAACAAACATGTTGATGTTCCCTTGTTTAATCACCTTTCAAACTTGCTACCCAAGTTAACCCTAGAACACTTAACCCAACCAGCCGCAACATAGTACTGGGGACTAAGCAACTTAAGTGCTTTGTTTCTTGAATTTAAAGCTGAATTTAGAGTTCGTCAAGTTAGTGTTGGACTTAAAACCGGACCTGTTACTTTGTTAGTTAATGTTTTAGATATGGTATAGGACCTATACCATGGGTAAAGAAAGGTTTGTGACAAAAAATGGAAACAAAAGAGTGAGAAGAAGCAGATTTTAATAACATGGCATGCTGATCTCTCTGTCACATGTTTGTTTCTATTAAACATACCTTTTTACACGATGCTATTCTGTCTATCCAATAGAATCATTTTATAATGGCAGTAGCGCTACATAAATATTCGATGCTCAGACCATAATTGAGGACGATACATCAAAATGTGCATGATGAAACGGTATCCAATACAAAATATTTTAACAGACCGCTCCAAATTTCAAATTTATGTGTGCCTAGTGGCCATAATTTATTCCAAACAATGGCGATCTCGAAATAATATCTAGCGGCTATAAAAACATCACACAATAGCCTGCGGACGGGTGTGAACTAAGTCCCAAACAAAGTTGCACGTATTAAATAAAGCGTTGATGTATGGCTAGCGTGATTAACCCTCGAATTTCGGCGCGGCATTACGGCAGTTACAGACGTCGCCAGAACTTTTCTTTAGGTGATAAACGTTCTCGCAAATTGCCCACATTTATTCGATGCTCCAGGAAACCGCTGCTAATGTGGACCGAGAGAAATTCCTCTTTGTGAACCACCATACCTCTTTATACACCATGTTGAGTTGTCGACGCATTCATTCATCCAACATTGAACTTTACTGAACACTCGTTGCAAATGAATTGAGTAGAAATTGCGCTTTAAAATCGTTTTATGGTTCAACGCGTGATTATCGAGCAATGTTTCCGTGGAATTAATTTAATTTCAATTATAATTATCGCGTGAACGATATGCTGTCGTTGTGGTGTGCGCATTGTTATGGCGTGTTAATTGATTGTTTTAAGTGTTTTGATGGGCTGCCATAGAGATCCGTAATATCATTTCAACCAGTTATGAAATATATTTGCTCCTGTGTTACTGGTGCTCTGTGTATGTAACTTTAATTATGCACACAACTATAGTGTGATGAAAATTAAGCTATACAGGTGCATGTTATTCTACACGGTAGAATCAATTATTGTTACTGTTAAAATATTTTTTTTGACGTTCAAAAGAGCCGCTTAATGGCTTAATTGAATAAAGAAATTTTGATTTTGATTTTGACACGTATTGTACGAATATTCTACTCACCTAAAATGACTTTAGTCGAAACTTTTAAAATTTAATGAAGCTCAAATCTATACAGCCACAAAGTAGAAAATATGACAAGCAATACGGGCCGAATTTGCTTAGAGGATGATAAAATAAATCACTTTGCTACTTAACACAAATAAATTTTAATCTAGTCGATTTTCAAATGATAAAAACCGAATGAATCTGAAAACCCAACATCCATAGCTGTACACACAGATGTAATATTTATACTTATATACAATATTCTCTGATGGACGTTGATTAACTGCGGTAAACCGCTTTCATACCGACACGTGTACAAATACAGACCGATATGTACACAGGGTTAAATTTCAAATACGTATTGGACGTGAAATCGAAATTGACTTAGTAAAGAAAATAATAAAATATTATTGTAAATATTTTCATTTCATTTTGTTATTTTAATTCCATAATGGATTGTGAATGGTGCCGTGTGGTGACGGACGTAAAGAATTTCACCATCCCATATCTTCCCGTGGGTGTCGTAAGAGGCGACTAAGGGCTACCAGAGAATGGGCAGCAGCGTTCTCTGAGCACTTTAACAACTAACTGCGATCGCCAACCCGCCTGCCAAGCGTGGCGATTATGGCAAACCCCCCCAAACCAAATGAATAGCACACATAAGAAACGGCCCCGAGTGCCCGGCAGCCCGTCTACCCTCGGCTACGGTAGCGGTCGAGGCGATGGCGTGGCAAGGGGTGCGAAGAATCCCCGGAGTGGACCCGGCTACCCCAATAAACACCGACGACTGGACCTGGCAACTTATAACACGCGAACACTCCGGACCGACGAGAAGATAACCGAACTCGAGACGGAATTGAGCAGGTTACGATGGAGTATTATAGGGTTATCTGAAGTCCGAAGAGAGGGAGAGGACTCGATAATCCTCAAATCCGGTAACCTGCTCTATTTCCGAGAGGGCGACCGGCAGTCCCAAGGTGGTGTCGGGTTTATCGTCCACAAGTCCCTTGTGAACCACGTGGTGAAGATCGAGAGTGTGTCGACCAGGGTGGCGTACCTTATACTCAGAATATCCGCAAGATATTCGCTGAAGGTCATACAGGTCTACGCCCCAACCTCGGCACACTCCGACGACGAGGTAGAGGCCATGTATGAGGATATCTCTACAGCCATGCATGGTTTCAAAACTCACTTCACCGTTGTCATGGGGGACTTCAACGCGAAACTGGGCAAACGAGACAAGGATGAGCTGCAAGTGGGGCAATTTGGAGTTGGACGTCGGAACCACCGGGGTCACCTACTGGCCAGTTTTATGGAGAAGGAGGGCCTCTACATGATGAACTCCTTCTTCAAAAAGCGTGAGCACAGGAAGTGGACCTGGCAAAGCCCCGATGGTGCAACTAAAAACGAGATCGACTTCATCATGTCAACCAAGAAGCAAATGTTCAATGATGTCTCTGTGATCAATTCGGTGAAAACCGGGAGCGATCACCGCATGGTAAGAGGCACATTGGACATTCATGTCAAGCTTGAAAGGTCTCGACTGATGAAGTCCACGCTCCGTCCAGCACAGATCCAGGTCCAAAACCCCGAGAGCTTTCAGCTCGAACTCCAGAATCGTTTCGAGTGCCTAGGGAGCTCAGTGGACGAATACAATGACGGGTTCGTGGAAGCTGTCCATACGGTCGGGTCTAAGTTTTTTAAGACCCGCCGTACAAATAGGAACAAAAAGCTCTCTGATCCTACTCTCAAGCTAATGAAGGAGAGGCGTGAGATGATCCTGCAGTCTTCAGACGATGCGTTGAAATACCGGCAGCTAAATAGACGGATCTCAAAATCCTTGAAAAGCGACCTCCGCCGCTTTAATACTGAGCGTATTAAAGACGCGATTGAGCGGAATAAAGGCTCCAAGGTCTTTGCAAGAGATCTGTCTATTGGGCAGAGCCAGCTCACGAAACTGAAGACCGATGATGGCAGGATCGTTTCCGCCAAACCAGAGCTTCTGAGGGAGATCGAGAGATTCTATGGGCAGCTGTACACGTCAACCAGTAAACCCGTCGCGAATCTAGCGAATGACCCTAGAGCTAGATTGACCCGACACTATACCGAAGACATTCCGGACGTCAGCCTGTATGAGATTAGGATGGCTCTGAAACAGCTTAAGAACAACAAGGCACCGGGTGACGACGGAATCACGGCTGAACTCCTGAAGGCGGGTGGAAAACCGGTTCTTAAGACCCTTCAGAAGCTGTTTGATTCCGTCATATTCGAGGGCAAAACGCCACAGGCATGGTGCAGGGGTGTGGTGGTACTCTTCTTCAAGAAGGGCGACAATGCCCGGCTGAAGAACTATAGGCCCATCACACTTCTTAGCCATGTCTACAAGCTGTTTTCAAGAGTCATCACGAATCGTCTCGCGCGCAGGTTTGACGATTTCCAGCCTCCCGAACAAGCCGGATTCCGTAAGGGCTTCAGCACCGTAGACCACATACATACGCTGCGCCAGGTTATACAGAAGACCGAAGAGTACAACCTGCCTCTCTGCTTAGCGTTTGTGGACTACGAGAAAGCCTTCGATTCGATCGAGACTTGGGCTGTATTGCAGTCTCTCCAACGGTGCCAAATTGACTACCGGTACATCGAAGTGTTGAAGTGTTTATACAAAAACGCCACTATGTCAGTTCGACTTCAGGATCAGACTTCGGAACCAGTCCTTCTGCAGAGAGGTGTGAGACAAGGAGACGTCATATCTCCGAAACTGTTTACTGCTGCACTGGAGGATGTCTTCAAGGTTCTGGACTGGAGAGGGCTAGGCATCAACGTCAATGGCGAGTACATCACTCACCTTCGGTTTGCCGACGATATAGTGGTTATGGCTGAGACCATGGAGGACCTCAGTACAATGCTCGATGATCTCAGTAGAGCTTCCGAAAGAGTGGGTCTTAGGATGAACATGGACAAAACCAAGGTGATGTTGAATGCCCATGTTACACCCACTCCTATCAAGGTCGGAGACTCTACACTCGAAGTTGTGGGCGACTATGTCTACCTTGGACAAACGATCCAATTGGGTAGGGCCAACTTCGAGAAAGAGGTCAACCGTCGAATCCGACTCGGCTGGGCAGCGTTCGGGAAGTTGCGCGGTATCTTCTCGTCCAACTTACCACAGTGTCTCAAGACGAAAGTCTATGACCAGTGTGTGTTGCCAGTGATGACATATGGCTCTGAGACGTGGTCGCTTACAATGGGCCTCATCAGAAAGCTTACAGTCACTCAAAGGGCAATGGAGAGGGCTATGCTCGGAGTTTCCTTGCGTGATCGAATCAGAAATGTAGAGATCCGCAAGAGAACCAGGGTTACCGACATAGCCCGAAGAATTGCCAAACTCAAGTGGCAGTGGGCAGGGCACATTGCTCGCAGAACGGATGGCCGATGGGGCAGAAAGGTTCTGGAGTGGCGACCGCGAACCGGAAGACGTTGCGTTGGAAGGCCTCCCACTAGGTGGACCGATGACCTGGTGAAGGTTGCGGGGATCCGCTGGTTGCGAGACGCACGGGACCGGTCAATGTGGCGACGCTTGGGGGAGGCCTATGTCCAGCAGTGGACGTCTTTCGGCTGATATGATGATGATGATGATGATGATGAATGGATTTAGTAATGGCATCATCCAAATGATCATCACCATCATCATATTAGCCGAAAGACGTCCACTGCTGGACATAGGCCTCCCCCAAGCGTCGCTACATTGTCCGGTCCCGTGCATCTCGCATCCAGTGGATCCCCGCAACTTTCACCAGGTCATCGGTCCACCTAGTGGGAGGCTTTTCAACGCAAAGTCTTCCGGGTCACGGTCACCACACCAGAAATTTTCTGCCCCAGCGGCCATCTGTTCTGTGACCAATGTGCCCTGCCCATTGCAACTTAAGTTTGGCAATTCTTCGGGCTACGTAGTGTAGCGTAATCGCTACAAGGCTCTATGCTTTTGCCTTTTTAGGGTTCCGAAGTCAACAAGGAACCCTTATAGTTTCGCTCTGTCCGTCTGTCCGTCCGCAACTTAGCTCAGAGAATCTAAGTACTAGAAAGCTATAATTTGGCATGGAGATACATATTAATATTTCCGACAAAGTGGTACAATATAATCATGAAAAATATTTTTTTTTGGGGTTCCTCCTATAGACGTAAAGTGGGGATGGCTTTTTTTTCTCTTCTGTCCCATGGTGTTGGGTATCGTTGGAATAAGCAATTCAAAAATATTATGGGTTTGTTAAAACCATTTTTCGATACAGAGATCCGTTTGCGTAAAATTAAGCTTTATATTGCAAATTTATGTTAGAGTCAAGTGTCCCCCCCCCCCCTGCCAGCGAAATGGTTGCTCTTGGCTATATGAAAAAATTCACGGCAGTAGTAAATATAACGAAATTAAAAGGAAAATTATCACAGATAAGTAGGCTTTACAAGTTTACGAGTAATAGTCGACCAACTTATAAAATGTACTTGGAACAGTAAAAATTTTGTACAAATGCCATTGAAAAATTACTTATATAACGTTGTTGGCTGTGTAAAAAGGAGTAAATATTTGCTTATGAACCATGTAAAAATATACAAAAATAAAATCGTAACAGGCTTTAAAAGTTTACGAGTAATAGTCGACCAATTTATAAAATGTACTTGGCACAGTAAATTTTTTGTACAAATGCCATTGAAAAAATACTTAAATAACACAGATAGTAAATATATGCTTATGAACCATGTAAAAATATACAAAAATAAAACCATAACATCCTTAAATATAATGATTTCTAAATTAATAATGTCTAAGCTCGAATAACGCATTGGAGTGGCCGGAGTCGTTGGCAATACCAGTCCTTAGTCCATACGGCGCATGCGCGCGGGGAGTCTATTTTGTGTTAGTGCAGAAGTATTGTTGACGTTTTGTAATCTAAAGTCAAATTAGATTCGATTGCCAAGCAAATTACTTATTAACTTCAGTTGCGAAGTTGGATTTTATAACTCCTTCTTCAGTTACCAGATAGTCCTGCTTTAGTTTAATTCAAGAGTGAATAGGTTACTTTTAGGCAAGCGTGCTTCACCGTAGACCACATCATCGCTTACCATCAGGCGAGATAGTGATCAAATGCAAGCATTTAGATTTAAAAAAACATCATTCTATGTGGGCCCGTTTTTAGACGTTGTGTGCCGCGCAAATCGTTTAAAATGTTCATGTAACAGCAACAAAACCCTCTTCTTAGTCCGCATTATATGCAACTTCGGAACCCTATTACTGCGCGTGGCCGGACCCGCACTTAGCCGGTTTTATTTTTAGTTGTTATAGCATGCCAGTTACAATTATTCAAATTTTAATTTTTTGTTTGTCAAGAAAACATTAGACAATTTTTCTCGGACTGACAGGATAAATTTATAAAATATGTTTGGCTCTAAAATCTTCTAATAAATTAATTATTGGTATTTTTATAACCCGGCTGCAAGAAAAGGGTTAGGTTTTTCGCGCGTATCTTGTATGTTTGTATGTATGTAATATTCTTTATTATCTCGTATCTTTCAAACCACTTGACGGATTTGTACAAATAAGACATCGTTAGATAGGTCTCGGCCGCCCAAGTATTCTCAGAGCCGTTAAAAAAAAAGAAACATGGCGGATTTTGGGCCCCATATTGTAGGGGTTGCAATTTTTTAATATAGTTTACGCACAAGAATTGACATAGCCATAAAAAGCATTTTAAAACACGCTTTTAAACAGATACTATTAAAATACCAATGTTGAATTTATAAGAAGATTTTAGTGCAAAACATTTTTTATAAAACTATCCTCTCAGTCCAAGAAAAATTTTCTTATGTTTTCTTGACAAACGAAATATGAATATTTGAATAATTGTAAACGGCTTGCTTTGACAAAAAAAAGGCAAAAGCATAGAGACTTATAGCGATTACACAGTAGGTAAACCTGGTTCTCTTGCGGACCTGAGCTACATTTCTGATTCGTTTTTTTGTACAAACATTTCAAAACTTCGATGTACCGTGTCGATTGGGCACCGTTGGAGAGATTGCAATACAGCCCAAGTCTCGATCGAACCGAAGGCTTTCTCGTAGTCCACAAACGCTGAGAAAATTAACAGCTTGTACTCGTCGTTCATGTGTATAATCTGCCGTACCTATTCATTCTATGGTTATAACTAGGTACCTAATAATTCTAGGCCCATTTCGTTCGGCATTTATCTCCGATATAGGTCAAGGCTTTTATACTGGATTAGACAGGTAGAATAGCAATCTGTTTTCAGCTGTTAAAGATAATCTTTTTTTCGGTAATATAAAAATACCTGGTAATCTTTCAACAAATAAGATTATTCTAGAAATCTGAGATTATTTTATCCTTTGGTATTAGGATTACGTGCCTCAGCTGATTTAACAGTTTACGTTATTAAAATTTTCAATAGTAGGTACAGTTATTTTAATATCTTTAAGTACTGTACAATATTTAACTTTAACGTTGGCGTTAAAAGGATAACTGGTAGAGTAATGCCTTGTTGTCTGCCTATGTGCCTGTATTGTATATATATAGAATAGAATAGAATATACTTTATTGTACACCAAAAAATGAAGTTACACATCTCTTTTACAATAATACTTATTTCTACGAGTACAAAGGCGGCCTTATCGCTGACAGCGATATCTACCAGACAACCTTTGGATGGACCTAAAGAACTTAGAATAAAACAGGGGGTAGTCTGTGGTGTAATACGACATTAAAATATAAATACATACAAATAAAAATATATTACTATATATATATATATATAAACATACATATATAATATTACGTGTTATATATAGGGAATATCATAGAGGGAAAAAAAAAATGGGTTGAATAATGGCAACTCTATCCACAATCGCACAGCCTGGACCGTAAACGAATGTGTGTCATGAAGGAACTTAAAGCGTTCTTTGAGATAAAAGGGCTATAGCTTAAATACATAAATAAGACTATGTGAAATCCAACACTAAAACCAAACAGAAATACTTAATCCTTCTTGAAAAAACTTTCGCTATATTTATTGCATGACTTTAGTCTATTTATTTGTAGTCTAGTCTAGTGTCATGGGCTTTATCAGAAAGCTTAAAGTCACCCAAAGGGCAATGGAGAGGGCTTAGAGTTTCCTTTCCTGATCGCATCAGAAATGAGGATACCCGCAGGAGAACCAAAGTTACCGACATAGCCCGGAAAATTGCGAAACTGAACTGGCAATGGGCAGGGCACATTGCTCGCAGAACGGATGACCGATGGGGCAAAAAATAACCTGAAGAAGATGCGTTGAAAGACCTCTCACTAGGTGGTCCGATGACCTGGTTAAGGTTGCGGGAATGCGCTGGATGGGGAGGCCTATGCCCAGGAGTGGACGGCTGAAATGATGATGAAGACATGTCGTCTTACATTTGTAGTTTACTCACTTTCAGATTTTAAATATGTCATCATCATCATCATCAAATCAGCCGAAAGACGTCCACTGCTGGACATAGGCCTCCCCTAAGCGTCGCCACATTGACCGGTCCCGTGCGTCTCGCAACCCGTGGATTCCCGCAACCTTCACCAGATCATCGGTCCACCTAGTGGGAGGCCTTCCAACGCAACGTCTTCCGGTTCGCGGTCGCCACTCCAGAACCTTTCTGCCCCATCGGCCATCCGTTCTGCGAGCAATGTGCCCTGCCCACTGCCAATGCTTTAAATATGTATCTACTTTCAATCCAAAAAACCATATAACCATAACACGAATACCAACATATAAATCTTAAGTCGCAATAAGCGATTGCAATCTTACATGCTATAAAATAAGCGAAGTAATCAACTATCGAATATTCCTCAAGTCACCGGTACCACCGCGCGTGTCGGGGCGCCGTAGAAATTTGCAATTTTTCCCCGCGCAAAATCTATTCCGGTGAAAAATGCATCGGTGGCTGCTTTTGTCTTCTCACGGAAAAAGTCACGTTTTATAGACAGTGATGGTTACCGAACGGTTATCGAGTAGCGACTGCACGTAGACGTTAGGAAACTGGAACGTTCAAGCATAAAATTTGAATACTTAAACCCACCTTATCACCTATTATAGCTGCTTTAATGTTTGGCTTAACCCGTGCTCAGATATGGCTGACAGTTTTTGCTATATAATATTTTTGAGCCAATGAGTAATTTGGGTAAAAGTTGAAGTAGCATACTACTTCTACTACTAGTTTGTTGTAACCTTTATTGCAAAAATCTCAGCACGCCTGAACGAAAAACAAAAAAAAATACTGTGATAAATAAACGTCTCCTAGTTTTTTTTTGCCTTGTCTATACGTACTCTCAAAACGATGAAGAAAAAATCGTGAGGACACCCACATATCCTAGAGCTAAAACTGTGTCATCCACCAACAGGCTCTGGGCCCACGTTGTGGCCTGCATCGCAGTAGAATGAACGCAAAGGCTGATTTTGGCCGAATGTGTCCATAATATCTCGAGTGTTTTAACTGTAGGTACGCAGTAAACAAACGGAGATCGTAAACATCGAACCCCATCATCAACGTTTGTGTCAAAGGTATGTAAACGTGCGAAAATCCTTGGCATACCATATTCTCTATAATCTATTTGATTTCACTATATTCGTAACTGCGTACAGCTGAACTCACTGAAGCGAGCAATATCTCATGACACACATGAAAATGCACGGGCAATTGTTTTATGAAATAATTCATGAGTTTAATTTTTACACAAATATTTACGCGTTGGTTTCAGGCTGTCCGGCCACCCCTTTAACCGTTAAAATAAAGCAATTGGTCGAAATAATAATTTTACACACTTAATTTAACAGAGTATTGAAAATGTTTGTGTGTGTTTTAGCAAGGCAGCTCTAAGTTCGCTAAATCTGTGACGTGACCATTCACAAAGGCATTCCGGAGACAACCCATCCTACGCGGATTATGTTTCTCCGTTTCCAATAGAACAAAAGAATGCTTCAGAAGTTTTGATGCCACGCTTTTCAGATATTTCCAATATCATATTAAATTTGAACATTTATTAAAGTGAATACGATATTTTTATTAAATTCTTGTGCTCCACATTCCAAAATATTACCTTTTTGATTCTACGGAAGTTTAAAATTAAAAGGTTGCGTACATTGATAACAGAAGCTTTTTTATTTGCATGACTGTTTCACCGGTATCATGGAATGCGTTCATGAATTCAATATAAAACTGAATCCTTAACTGAACCTTTATTCAAAATTAAATAATTGAAGATTATGAGTTTGTTGGAGCAAGATAGAAATAGCGTCCTATTATCGTAAACAATTACTCGGGGGCTCATAATCGCTCACTTTACGAGGAACAGGATATTGAGCTGCCCAACTTTTGCGTCAACAAAGCAGTTTGATGTAGTTGAACCCAGACAAGCAGAGGCTCCAATATTTATGACAACTTCCCCGCTTGAATACAAACATAAAGTTCAAAACTAGCTTAACCCTTTGGGAGAACTCTCATCTAGCCGGAAATCCGAACAATTTGGTAGGAATTGAACAGTTATGTTTCAGTCTCTATGTTCCAGTCACTTATATAGGAATTCAAGCCTGACTCAGCATCTTATGCAATGTTTAGAATATAATTTATTTGGAATCGAACTCATCAATAGAATAATGATTTTTACACGCACTGTCAGAGCGCCTGGTTTATTGGATGCAGCAGCAATCGACTATGCGTCAGTTCATAGCTTTAAGTTTTTTATATAAGTTAGTAGCGCTTGTGTCTTTGTTCTTAAAACACTGCTATTAATCATTCATATTTTCCTCTTTTATTTTACTACAAGTCCTGTTTGTCCCGTAGAGACACACTTAAAATATTTTTCTTCTATATTTTACGACGACTATTACCAAACAATGCCTTCCCCGTGTTTTCTCGCATAATTTCGAATACCATACCGATTTTTATTTTCTTTTGGTCTTTTCGAACGCATTGCATCTTCATCTTCACGCCTGTAATAAATAGATGCCAAAGTTAAAAATATACGTTGTGTAATCTTATCTAATAAACAGACATACCAAAATCGTTCACACGCCACAAATAAATTACGTATTGAAAAAAATATACATACTTGTCATCCATTCGTAGTACGTCTCTCAATTCACGATCAATGTGTTTATAATTTTGTCTCAAAAACGCTCTCCTTTCGTCGTCTGAATAATCAGCAAATTGATTTGGTAGAACCTTTTGCAGTGTGTCTGCATGAGAATTTATACCATTTATGTATCTCAAAGTCTGTACAAAATTTTCAAATCTCTGATTGTAATCAAATTCACTCTTGAATTTTCTTTTATATTGTTTTGCAAAGTCTTTATAAAGAGTGGGCGCATTTTTCAATTCGAATACAAAGCTAGTGTCCCTCGCCGAGCAAAGGGGTAGCATATAATACAACAAAATCACTGCCAGAACGAAATACTTCTCCATTGCACATAATAAAAAAAATCTTAAGCAACGTTGTGTCAATCTGTTATGATTCAGTGACTGCAGCAACGTGATTGCGTCGCTTATCCGAGTCAAAGCGTGAAATTTCAATAAAAACACAATCTGCGAGACTTATCTGCGAATGTCATCATGAAGAGTTGGGGTAGTCGTAAAAACTATGGCTGAATGTGGGGAGTTTCTTTTAGGATGTCATAATTACCATGATAACACGCCTACGGCTCCGAAGGTCGACCCTTTCCTTGTCGCGAATCCGCTGGCCGGCTGCGAGCGACCTGCACACGCCCACAAAACCCTGGGCTTACTTGGCATTTTAATATATTTATCGAGATTCAAGACTACCATGTAGATGTGAGAAAAGTTTATCATTTGGGCTTTATTTGTCTGTGAAAATGGCACGACCGTCTACCTTTTTGGTTGCATGGAAATGTAGTTGCATATAAACTATAAAATTTTAAAAATATAAGTATACCAATGTTTTTGCTCTGAAGTTTACAACCCTAAACAAAATAAACGAGCAAAACGGAACACTAAAATTGGACGGTCAGGAACATTGCTCTATCGCTATAACATATCCCTACAAAAGGGCGAATTCAATGTTATGGACGCAATTTATTCCACACCAAGATTCGATCCCAATGACACTCAGGCATTCGCATTTGTAAAAGTCAATGAAATATCTCAAAGGCAATAGAAACGTACCCATCCGTTTGTTCCGTCGTTGGTGGCTCACAGCGAGGGATATTCGCCAAATAAATGGATATAAATGTATCGTCGTAAAGAGACTGAACTTACTCGACTGTGACCGGAATACGCCTTCGAAAATAGTGTAATATGAAATTCAAACTGCGCGATTTATAACATTGTTATTATTTTGAATTCTGGTTCAGTATTTTTGCTTTTAAATAAAAATCAGAACGATTGCAGATGTCTTTAAATGCAAACATCTTAGAACTACAATTATAGCAACCTTTGTCTGTACACACACTCATATAGTTGCCATTCCTCTGCAATATAAGCAAACCCATTCTACATAAATTCCGCTAATCTCAAATACATTCACCGACAAGCTATCGCTCCAATGTTCAAAGAATCGTCTCAATGACGATCCTCGCAACGAAAGTCCTTCGAACAAAGTTCCAATCAAATTCGCATATCGCCAAAAATGCGAAGCCGAATACCTTTTGAAAGACATTAGGTTTTACGAGACGCTGAAACAGCTCTGTAAGTGCAGTTTTGGCGGGTCAGTGTGACTAGTGACCATTTAATGGTCTGTGAGTACCTCCCTTTTCTTGTACCTGAGGGAGGACACCTACCTTTCGGTTTTCGGTTCGAGTTCTCGTTACGTCGCATCACGTCTTTTCTTTTAACAAAACGCTAGGAACTGTTGACTTTACTGAATATACGGAGACTGTGCTTCTACGTGTTTAAATGTTTGTAAATTGAATGTTAGGGTGGAATATTGTTTGAATTCTAATGAAAGTGCTGCATTCCACGTGGCTTGAAATGTTTGCTGTTAGTTTTATAGGTTTAAAATAACTGGAAACTGTTTTAACTTTGGCATTTCATTCAGCATTAAATTACCATTAGTCAAAATTTTCATTTAGTTGTAATATTAAATATGCATCGGCACTGTACACACACATCGGTTCCGTATGGTGACGGACGTAAAGAATTTCACCATCCCATATCTTCCCGTGGGTGTCGTAAGAGGCGACTAAGGGACACACCAGAGAATGGGCAGCAGCGTTCTCTGTGCACTTTATCAACAAACTGCGATCGCCAACCCGCCTGCCAAGCGTGGCGATTATGGCAAAACCCCCCAATCCTAATGATCAGCACACAGAAAAAACGGCCCCGAGTGCCCGGCAGCCCGTCTACCCTCGGCTACGGTAGCGGTCGAGGCGATGGCGTGGCAAGGGGTGCTAAGAATCCCCGGAGTGGACCCGGCTACCCCAATAAACACCGACGACTGGACCTGGGAACATATAACACGCGAACACTCCGAACCGACGAGAAGATAGCCGAACTGGAGGAAGAATTGAGTAGGTTGCGATGGAGTATTATAGGGTTATCGGAAGTCCGAAGAGAGGGGGAGGACTCGATAATCCTCAAATCCGGTAACCTGCTCTATTTCCGAGAGGGTGACCGACAGTCCCAGGGTGGTGTCGGGTTTATCGTCCACAAGTCCCTTGTGAACAACGTGGTGAAGATCGAGAGTGTGTCGACCAGGGTGGCGTACCTTATACTCAGAATATCCGCAAGATATTCGCTGAAGGTCATACAGGTCTACGCCCCGACCTCGGCACACCCCGACGACGAGGTAGAGACCATGTATGAGGATATCTCTAGAGCCATGCATGGTTTCAAAACTCACTTCACCGTTGTCATGGGGGACTTCAACGCAAAACTGGGCAAACGAGACGTGGATGAGCTGCAAGTGGGGCAATTTGGAGTTGGACGCCGGAACCACCGGGGTCACCTACTGGCCAGTTTTATGGAGAAGGAGGGCCTCTACATGATGAACTCCTTCTTCAGAAAGCGTGAGCACAGGAAGTGGACCTGGCAAAGCCCCGATGGTTCAACTAAAAACGAGATCGACTTCATCATGTCAACCAAGAAGCAAGTGTTCAATGATGTCTCTGTGATCAATTCGGTTAAAACCGGGAGCGATCACCGCATGGTAAGAGGCACATTGAACATTAATGTTAAACTTGAAAGGTCTCGACTGGTGAAGTCCACGCTCCGTCCAGCACAGATCCAGGTCCAAAACCCCGAGAACTTTCAGCTCGAACTCCAGAACCGTTTCGAGTGCCTAGGAAGCTCCGTGGACGATTACAGCGATGGGTTCGTGGAAGCTGTCCATACGGTCGGGTCTAAGTTTTTCAAGACCCGCCGTACAGATAGGAACAAAAAGCTCTCTGATCCTACTCTCAAGCTAATGAAGGAGAGGCGTGAGATGATCCTGCAGTCTTCAGACGATGCGGTGAAATACCGGCAGCTAAATAGACGGATCTCAAAGTCCTTGAAAAGCGACCTCCGCCGCTTTAATACTGAGCGTATAAAAGACGCAATTGAACGGAATAAGGGCTCCAAGGTCTTTGCAAGAGATCTGTCTATAGGGCAGAGCCAGCTCACGAAACTGAAGACCGA
The DNA here is from genome assembly GCA_945859665.1 of Anorthoa munda. Classification (NCBI taxonomy): domain Eukaryota; kingdom Metazoa; phylum Arthropoda; class Insecta; order Lepidoptera; family Noctuidae; genus Anorthoa; species Anorthoa munda. Next base: position 3,644,638 of record OX243913.1, read on the forward strand.
TGATGGCAGGATCGTTTCCGCCAAACCAGAGCTTCTGAGGGAGATCGAGAGATTCTATGGGCAGCTGTACACGTCAACCAGTAAACCCGTCGCGAATCTAGCGAAAGACCCTAGAGCTAGATTGACCCGACACTATACCGAAGACATTCCGGACGTCAGCCTGTATGAGATTAGGATGGCTCTGAAACAGCTTAAGAACAACAAGGCACCGGGTGATGACGGAATTACGGCCGAACTCCTGAAGGCGGGTGGAAAACCAATCCTTAAGGCCCTTCAGAAGCTGTTTGATTCCGTCATACACGAAGGGAAAACGCCACAGGCATGGTGCAGGGGTGTGGTGGTACTCTTCTTCAAGAAGGGTGACAATGCCTTACTGAAGAACTATAGGCCCATCACACTTCTTAGCCATGTCTACAAGCTGTTTTCAAGAGTCATCACGAATCGTCTCGCGCGCAGGTTTGACGATTTCCAGCCTCCCGAACAAGCCGGATTCCGTAAAGGCTTCAGCACCGTAGACCACATACATACGCTGCGGCAGGTTATACAGAAGACCGAAGAGTACAACCTGCCTCTCTGTTTAGCGTTTGTGGACTACGAGAAAGCCTTCGATTCGATCGAGACTTGGGCTGTACTGCAGTCTCTCCAACGGTGCCAAATTGACTACCGGTACATCGAAGTGTTGAAGTGTTTATACAAAAACGCCACCATGTCAGTTCGACTTCAGGATCAGACCTCGGAACCAGTCCTTCTGCAGCGAGGTGTGAGACAGGGAGACGTCATATCTCCGAAGCTGTTTACCGCTGCACTGGAGGATGTCTTCAAGGTTCTGGACTGGAGAGGGCTAGGCATCAACGTCAATGGCGAGTACATCACTCACCTTCGGTTTGCTGACGATATAGTGGTTATGGCTGAGACCATGGAGGACCTCAGTAAAATGCTCAATGACCTCAGTAGTGCTTCCGAAAGAGTGGGTCTTAGAATGAACATGGACAAAACCAAGGTGATGTTGAATGCCCATGTTACACCCACTCCTATCAAGGTAGGAGACTCTACACTCGAAGTTGTGGGCGACTATGTCTACCTGGGACAAACGATCCAGTTGGGTAGGGCCAACTTCGAGAAAGAGGTCAACCGTCGAATCCGACTCGGCTGGGCAGCGTTCGGGAAGTTGCGCGGTATCTTCTCGTCCAACTTACCACAGTGTCTCAAGACGAAAGTCTATGACCAGTGTGTGTTGCCAGTGATGACATATGGATCTGAGACGTGGTCGCTTACAATGGGCCTCATCAGAAAACTTACAGTCACTCAAAGGGCAATGGAGAGGGCTATGCTCGGAATTTCCTTGCGTGATCGAATCAGAAATGTAGAGATCCGCAAGAGAACCAAGGTTACCGACATAGCCCGAAGAATTGCCAAACTCAAGTGGCAGTGGGCAGGGCACATTGCTCGCAGAACGGATGGCCGATGGGGCAGAAAGGTTCTGGAGTGGCGACCGCGAACCGGAAGACGTTGCGTTGGAAGGCCTCCCACCAGGTGGACCGATGACCTGGTGAAGGTTGCGGGAATCCGCTGGTTGCGAGACGCACGGGACCGGTCAATGTGGCGACGCTTGGGGGAGGCCTATGTCCAGCAGTGGACGTCTTTCGGCTGATATGATGATGATGATGATGATCGGCACTATTTAACTCCCAGTCTTTGAAATTGATAATTCGAAGTTGAGAACTTAAAAAATCTACTTTATTTTAGTTTACAGTTTTTGAAACTACAACGTGTTTTCTCAACGACTGGAACAAAATTTATCTATTTCTAGTTCCCGTCGACCCACTCAAGAACATCTCAATAAACCAACGAGCTGATAGCAATAAACAAGTTAGCGGAGGTCGAAGCTTATCACCGTTTTGTATAAAACATTATTTTTATGGGTCCTTGCAAAATGGAAGTTGAATTACGAATTCTGGCTGCGGCGGAGGAACATTTACAAGATCTTTAGGTGGAACTTTGCTCGTTATCTAAAGAGTATCCCGGGAGCGACTTACATGTCTTACCTAAGGTTCAAGGGGATCGCTCTTGGCCGAGATTAAAATCAGAAGCCGAGACGGAAACCGATACCATTATTCTTGAGAAAACTCCAGTTATAAAGGTTTAATTAGGTCATAATAAAATGTCTGAAAAAGTTAAAAATTATATCCTCTTTTAAGAATCAGTAATGAAGATCAATTTAGGCTGTTCTTATCAGTCAATGGTGTGTTTTCCCATTATGGAGGATCGATTGTAAGCGACTTCAATTCAATATCTGAAGCGAAAATTATCGCAAAATTATAATAAGACAAGTTGTCAAACGGGAGTTAACTGTTGTGATTGGTTATAAAATCTTTCAACTGTCAATCGTACCACTTGACTTGCATTTATATTTGTAAAGTGACTATAACTGATTTCCAGAAGACAGAAGTTAGCCAAGTGCAAATAAAACTAGTCATAATTTTTTAACCCCCGACGGAAAAAAAGGGAAGTTTGACATGTGTACCTATGTGTTTGTGTATTTGTGTATCTGCCTGTGGCGTCATAGCTCCTAATCGGATGAACCGATTTTGATTAATTTTTTTGTGTGAATGGTGACTTTATTGAGAGTATTCTTAGTTATGTTTGATGAAAATAGGTTTAGCCGTTCTAAAGTAATGGGCGTTTTACTGTTTGAATCGGGCTGTTTTCGCAAGATATCGTGTCATAATTACGTGTTCAATAGATTGTCGATCGATGTGTACTGCTAGATAAATAATGCACCATGAAATAAAAATGTGTCGGGAGATTTTTAAATTTTACTTGTTTAATTGGTTTGCGCTAGTAAATTATTGTCCATTTGACGGAGTTAAGAGAAATAATAAAAATTAAAAAAAAAGTTTAAAAAAAGTTTGCGTTGATTTCACGAAACGTGTATTTCATCTTAATTGGCTGAGGATAACTGCTTTAAAATTCAGTTGCAAGATTTGACCCGAACACACATTCATACCATACATATATTGAATGAGAAATTGAGAGCAGTGGTGGCCCAGTGGTATCGGCCGCGACTTACAAGTTGTAGGTCGTGGGTTCGAGCCCAGGCAGGCACTTTACTTTGCGTAAATTATTTCATCACCACTGCTCTCAAAACGGTGAAGGAAAACATCGTGAGGAAACCGGCATGTCCTAGATCCAAAAATTTGAAGACATGTGACATCCACCAACCCGCAATGGGCCCGCGTGGCGGATTACGGCCCATTCCCTCTCACAGAGAGGAGGCCTGTGTCCCAGCTGTGGGAACATTAATAGGCTGATGATGTGATGATGTGATGTGATATATTGAATTTGAAAATTAATAAAAAGCTTGTAAAAATATGTGCTTTGTAACAAGGATATACTAATAAAAAAACAGTATAAATAAAACCAGAACATCCAAACCAAAGTATAAAAGAGCCAAGACCGAATCTTCCCATTCGGTGGTCAATCTTTATACAGTCGCAGTCCGAACAAAGATCGCCAAATATTAGAGAGTACCTTACCTTTCGAAAATCAATAGACGGGAAGGAGCGCAATCTATCGTTTTGTCGATGGCCGCTATCTTCTGTCGAGGACATGAAAGATGCGGGGTGAAACTGCCTCAGAAACTTTGTATTGGATTCTTACCTACCTTTTGATTCGTATTATATTGCGAATGTTTCTTGTTATTAGGGAATTGTGAGTTGAATATGAGTTCTGGGTTTTTTTATATAGGATGATTTTTAAGGTTCCGTACCCAAAGGGTAAAAACGGGACCCTATTACTGAGACTTCGCGGTCCGTCTGTCTGTCTGTCACCAGGCTGTATCTCATGAACCGTGATAGTTAGACAGTTGAAATTTTCACAGATGATGTATTTCTGTTGCCGCTATAACAACAAATACTAAAAACAGAATAAAATAAATATTTCAGTGGGGCTCCCATACAACAAACGTGATTTTATTGCCGGTTTTTGCGATAATGGTACGGAACCCTTTGTGCGCGAGTCCGACTCGCACTTGGCTGGTTTTTTTTCCTTTTTCCTTATTTAGAAGGCAGGATGAAACTAACAAAATTAATATTAATAGTCCAGCTTGGACTAAAACATCTGCAATTAATTCCTCCTAGCCGTAATGGAATTCTCTGCTTCAGTCTTTCGGTCATTAAAGACTTAAAGCTTACCATCAGGTAGTGGTCAAGCGTGTACCTATAAATAAAAAAAATAATGAAACGCTGGAAGTCATGGAGATCCCCCTTTGCCCAGTAGTGGAACGAAACACTAATTCCAGCTTAGTAACCAGTAACTAAGCTGATCGTTGTTGTTGGAGTTGATTTTTGATATGAGACTGCAGTTATCCTTGAAAGCATGGAAAATAAAGGCCCAATAATACAAAGAGCAGAAGCGTGGGGTCTGCTACGACGGAGTAGCAGACCGTAGCGAGCCGCTACGCCGTAGCAACAGTGTAGTACTCATAAAGATTTATACTATTTTTCATAAAGATTTATTCGATTATCAATAGATATAAAATGTATCACTTTAAGGCACAGTATAGAATAAAATGGCAGCATAAATACTACATCTGTAATTAAAAAAAAGACGTGTGGCACTCGGGGACTGCCGCGGTAAAGCTATTGCATAGCATTTTTTAACAACTTACCAATTATAATTATTTATTTATTTTTTAATTATGCTAAATCTCAATTAAAAAATGTTCATCCATCAGTTGTAAAAACTTCTTTTGCCACGCGAAATTCAACCTCCAAAACTTAAAAACGACATTACAAACATGACTGTAGCAAGGTTCATACATACGTTGCGTTGTAGCAACTACTACGAATTTAGAACGAAGTATTCTATTCAACGCGACCATACCCGTACATCTTCGAGACAAGAGTAGCTAAAGATTATCAAGAAATTTAAGGTGAAGGAAATTTCTGTGTTGTATCTCGGCAACAACTGGCTTTTGTTCCGTTATTTCACATCCAGATATACTAGCATAAACACGTTCGCCGCCGTCATTTATGAAACAATTAAAAAACCAATGAGTCTCGCGCAAGGCGAGTCCTTGGCAGCGAACGTATTAAGGAATCATAAACCAATCATTAACCAGAAACTGCCCGTGTAATATTTCTTGTTTCGGTAACGGTGAATTGTATATTGAGCGAAGGAATTATTTCGAGGAATTTTGATTCTAATTATAATGGTCTTTGTCAAAGCTCCTTGAATACTAGGAGAAGCGGGCGACCGAATATTCGAGAATCCTCGTCTTGAGCACGATGTTGTGGTTTCTATATCCGGCTTTCCAATTTCTTACGTCATTTCTAGGTTATTCTTAGCTGAGTAGCGACAATTTAGGAAAATTGTGGGAAAATTTGAACTGATTGGTTTTTGGATTAGGATCTATCAGGATGAAGTGATCAATGTTTGTAGTGTGTTTTTGTTGTATGTGTGTGTAACTTTTATGATAAATTGATGAAGTTTATTTGCCTCTATGTTTGCAATGCTGGCACTGCTATACTTGGCGTATTTGCACAAATATTTGATTCAATTTTCTATTACAAAATTAACTTTATTTCAATAGTAGTTATGTTCGTTTCAAATTGCAAAATTTCGCAAATATTTTGCCAAACATGCCAGCATAAGACAACTACTCTGAAAGTATTGGTCAAATTACGTCTTTTTTTCGCTGATAGAAAACTACACTATAGCTGAGTGTATTTTTCATTGAAAAATACACAAATCCTTCGAGAGGGATCCTAGGAAATTGCATGTAAATAGTTCTTGATAAAAGCAAAATCAGGATATTCTTTTTTTATACTGCGACAATACTTAATTTGACAATAAAAACATTTTCACAAAAAAATACAGACTACTTCTAAAAAAACACTCATCATCATCATATCAGCCGAAGACGTCCACCGCTGGACATAGACCTCCCCCAAAACACTTCGAAAGTAAAAAATAACTTAAATTTTTTTGAATTTTGGAATTTGGTGTAAAAAACAAAGAAACAAAAAGAGGAACACCGACTTGTAGTAACAAGTAATTTTTCAATTTGTAGTGTTTTTTTAGAAGTCGGTTGAATTTTTTTTGTAACACGTTTTTATTTTTCTCTTTTTAGTGTACATAATGAACAAATTTTATAGTAAGGTAATTATAATGCACAAAGTTATGCCAGAAAACTTGAGCATAACCGGTGAACTGAGAGTATACCAGGGTGAATTGTACACATCTGCGTACCCCTTCAGGACGTACTGGCGTGATATTATGTTATGAAATGGCAGAAACAATAAGCAGACATAAGATTGCAGCAATCCCGACAGATTTGCCGTTGTTTATTGAAGATTTCCGTTGTATATCTCCGAAGATCTTCATCAGATCTTCACCAATTCGAATAGGATCACATGAAAAGTACCTTTAAAATACAAAAAAATACATCAAAATCGGTTCACGTAGTAAAAAGTTTTGACGTGACACGTAAAAACGACACATAAAAAAAACAGTCGAATTGAGAACCTCCTCCTTTCTGAAGTCGGTTAAAAACTCACATCTAAACAAAAAAACCTCACCAAAATGTTTCAAATTAACATCTTTTCATAATAAAAAAAAAGCTGCTTAAAACAGCAACAACGACAATTTTCTATTGACAGCCGACCATAGATTAATAGATTTCTTCCGTATTTAATAAATTACTCTTTGGTCCGCGCATCGTTTGTCTATGGTTTCGACAAAATATGATCTACATAGGTCTACCTATATTTAATATGTTTTATTCATATACGTACACATATTTTGACCCACCTTCTGTGTTTATTATATTTCTTTTATTATTTATAAATACTATTTTATTTTTTATTATTTAAGTATTTTCCGTTTCCGTAAGTGTGTCCGTGGCATCTACTGTGGGCCCTATCAGAATACCAGCGCATCGTTATTACCTTTTTTGGATATCGCTGCACATGCTGAGATAGGAGCCTTTTTGGTCTCGCACGGGGTTTTTTATTTTTACTATTGTATAATTTTTATGCTTAAATATTTTTTCTTTCTTTCTAACGAAAAGTATTTCGGCACATTTTTATTCACTTGCACCTTATGCCGCTTTGCTCAAGACAATGCGCTTCACAACCGACGCAATCTACGTAAATAATGACGTCTCTTCTAAAGTCCCGCACAACCTCTGGAACTATCTTTAAAAGCAGCGTCGTATCTCGTTAGGTTAGCAGCCAGTGCATACAGTTTTCTTCTAAACTAGCTGTGATGGGTCCATGTTTTTCTTTAGCACATCGGCTTTGATGTTGTTATTAGTTGCTACGTGTAATGGGTTCAAGCTGTAGTGATTTATGCGTTTAGGATGTGCTTGAAAAAAGTGTGATGTTGCTTTTATACTTCCTTGGTAGGCAAATAACATATAGAGTCTAGCTAGGTAGTTTCATTATTGTATTGTAGTGTATGGGACTGGTATCCGCAATTCCATGTCCATTATCCAAGCGCTTTTATTGCGTTCGGGTAATTTGCATTATTATGATGTTTGATTTTCCAAAGACATACACAACACACACACATACACAATCACCATTACAGTTTATTACTAACAAACCTTTTTGTTTTTCTGTGTTTATCTTTACAACTTTGGTTTTAATTTCATTTTGTTAATTATTGCATAAGATTGAACTGTATTCGTTGCCGGGCACAGGAGTCAGGGACTTCACTGAATTGTAATCTTTTTTAGGGTTCCGTACCCAATGGGTAAAAACGGGACCCTATTACTAAGACTCCGCGGTCGGTCTGTCACCAAGCTGTATCTCATAATCAGTGATAGCTAGACAGTTGAAATTTTCACAGGTGATGTATTTCTGTTACCGCTATAACAACAAATACTAAAAACAGAATAAAATAAATATTTAAGTGGGGCTTCCATACAACAAACGTGATTTTTTGCCGTTTTTTGCGATAATGGTACGGAACTCTTTGTGCGCGAGTCTGACTCGCACTTGGCCGGTTTTCTTATGTTAATAAATCAATTATTATTATTAAAAAGATTTATTTTTTAAATTATTATTATATCGGTATTTTTTTATTTTTTTATGTCCTACTTGCAACAATACATTATTTTATAATCTCATCTAGAATTCCAAACAGACCGATTTTGTCTTTACTGCTGCATACTACACCAAAGAGCTACGAGAACATTTTCAGAAAACATAACATGAATAAAACAAATGACTGCTTAATTTTGCAGTGGCTCGGGCTATAAATAGAGCTTCCATACAAAGCTTACGTCACACTAAACGCGGGTCGTGAGCGTACTATGTTGACGACAGGTCCAAGCGAATTGTGTACAAGGGAGTATTATGAAACATGGCGGCACAACGCTTTTGGTATGTGGTTGCCTTTAATGACATGACAGTGTAGGTGAATCATCAATCACAAACGTCTACCCTCTGCACAGGTTGTGCTTAAACGTCACTCTTCGTTGGTCAACCTGTTATAAACTTTTATAATGACCTCTAAATCCGTCATAGTTGAATATAACTGTAACTAGATTTGACGAAGTTATATTTGTTATTGTCTGTAGTTACATAAGCTAAATTGATGGGGGTAGACTCGTAGCAGCATTCAGTATTGTATTAATCTCTTGGTTAACTTAAGTAGGTAACTCTAGCTAACTATGCACCGTTAAGGGTACACTAGTCGAAAATTCTTCCATACAAACGTAGTCTGGATTTTACTCCACTGTTTGACGATGTACGTTCAAAATAAAAAAATATATCAATTTGTCTCATCATTATCTAGCCCTGTATGTAAGCAAAAAAGTAAAAAAAAAGTAAAAAAATTACTTGAAAGTTATGAGTTTCGAAAGTTCCATATTTTAACACTAATTTTAACGCATCTTTGGGCACAAATAAGTACCATAAGAAGAAGGAAAATTGAAAAACGGCCTCTATACAGGGATAGATTAGTAGTTTAACAATGCAGTCGTTTTTTCATGATATCCAGACTCCCAAAGGTCTGTTTATAAAATTTCGCGCGCTCGTTTTCGTTCTAAATCATCATCCATTTCGCTACAAATTTGCAAAAGTGTTTATTCGTACGCGTACTAGCTTCTTACTGCTCATAACAGCATCTATCTGTTCCGCACGTGTTGTCGGTTGATATAGCACGTATTTTAACCCCACGCACAAAATAGTTCGTGCCGTCGACTAGTGTAACCTTAAGAGTCAGTACCGCTACCAACCGACTTGGTTTATCTTTTCTTCCATTATTTGAGCGACGCTCATAAAATCTTTTGTGATAAAAACCTAATGCATCGTCTCTATTTTCACACAAACAAAATTTCGTAGTCATTTCCTTCACAACATAATTTTATTCCAGTGGTACATCCACTTAAATTTTAATAGACGTGTAATGTACACAGTTAACGGAGCTTATCTTTATTCGCGCCCATTTTTATGTTCGCCATCTTAGAAATAATAATATAAAGCACCACAACGACATTACACACGTTCTTGGGTTACCAGCCTTTCTTATTTACATAAAGGAAATCCTTGTACGTTAAAAATGGCGAAAGAAATTGAGAGAATGTTTTTACGGCGGTGATGGTAAGTGCATCATAAATATGTCTATATTCTATGGAATAGAATGTATTGTCAGTCTGTGTTCTTTGGAATTATGTGGGGAAGGGGTTCAATCTGTTTTACATAAAAATATAACGAGTCGGCGAGCGTTTGCGGAGTGTTGTATTGAAGGGAATTTAAAAAAAAAGATCTGCAAAAACCGTATATGTTATTAAAGACAATAATTTCCACAAAAAAAGTTAAATAAAAAAATTAAAAAACCCGACTGCTTGAAAAGCGAACTAAAAAGTTAATTAAAAAAATCAATAAACCCGACTGCTTGAAAAGCGAACTAAAAAGACGTAAACAAGGGGAAAATCATGCTGTGCTGTCAGAGGATACATCTTAGCGAGCTGGCTTACCAAAACCAGACGTATCCTCCGACTGCACAGCATGATTTTCCCCTTGTTTACGTCTTTTTAGTTCGCTTTTCAAGCAGTCGGGTTTTTTGATTTTTTTAATTAACTTTTTTTATTTATAACTTTTTAGTTAATTTTTTTCGAATTAGGTACATTTAAACGTATAAGTGTGATATATTTTGAAATCACCTCTTAAAATCCTTTATTTTAATACCCCCACGATAGGTTTGGAAGAAAAAAAAATTGGGCCCCCACAGTATGGCGCCCAAAAACCGCCATTTTCCTATTTTTCAATTTTAATGTAACCAGTGACACTCGCGGGGTTAAAACGAATCGATTGACGTAAGAACAATCAAAATCGGCCCACGCATTTGGTCTCTAGAACGTCACATAGGAAGAAACATACATACATAGACTGATAAACACATTACCCTCCTTCGGCAGTCGGGTAAAAAATAATCTACAGTCACAATCAATTTAAGTATAATTTACGAATGATTCTCAGATTAATATTTTTAAAAGTACTTAACCTACTCCCAAAACAGACCCAAGTAGCAAAATCCACAAAGAAACTCTAGCACGAGGCGGTCTATGAAAATAAATGCCTACGTTGTGACATTACCGCACTGTCGACTCATTAACTTCCGAGTGAGAGCATTCGCCTTTGATAACTTTGCTTTTTACGAGTCCACTGCCGCGATAATGCTAATGTTAATGCAAACTTTAGTCGCTACCCAGTAATGGATAGCATATTAACGAGATTTAGAAACTTGAATTCGGATTCTTGGTGTTGATTAAAAACGTGGAATGGGCAGTTGATAATGTTGGCGGTACGAAAAGGCCAGTGGACTGTATAATTTATCGAGCTATTATGCTTTATTTTACGTAAGACTCGTTTTTCGTAATAATTCAGTTATGATGAGTGGAGTTTTGGGTTACTCTGGTGAATAGGTATTGTAGAACAAGTATTATGATTTTTATTTCTTCTTACAGCGCAATTTAAATCTTTGATCGGCATTGAAATTGGAACATCATTACATAATCCATCAACATAAATCCATTTTCAGTTTTTCCCCACTTAGACTTCCATTTGGTCCGTTGGCATGTAATCCACCACGCGGGCCCAGTACGGGTTGGTGGATGTCACATGTCTTCGAATTTTTAGTTCAAAGATATGCCGGTTTCCTCACGATGTTTTCTTTCATCGTTTTTGACAGCAGTGGCGATGAAATAATTTACACAAAGAAAAGCGCCTACCTAGGTTCGAACCCACGACCTACAACTTGTAAGCCGCGGCCGTTACCACTGGGCCACCATTGCTCTCAAATGTTACCTTTACAGATGCTGATGTGATGTAGGTAGTAAATGGTTTAATCCCCTTTTATTTAAACATCAACAGCAAGTCTCTATTTCTTAGATATTCTATTTAAACAGAATTAATTGTTAATTCCAAGAAAATATGCCAATTTGTTCATAATATTATTGTACTAAACATTCATATTAATTGCTTTCACCTTAGCACAATATTTGAACAGTAAACATTGTATCTTAAATTTAATTGAAGACGGCTAACAAAGATGTGGTTTTGTTATTAATAATTATCAACAACAAAACATTGTTAAATAATTAACCATTTAGATTTGAAGAAATAATTGAATTAATCGAATTTTAGCGCGTTAAAATGTTAGTGTTTGTAAATAAAACACGAGAACGAATCAGCTCATGTTATGTGTGATAGTTTCTATTCACACGTACGTATTTTCGTACCAAGCACAAACAAAAACATCCCATAGAGTTTATTCACAAACAAGGCACACAAAACATGCACGCGCCTATATTTTGAAGGAAAAGTTATAGTCAAAGGAGGGAAATTTTATAACACAGTTTGCCGGAGACACGTTAAGTTTGTTACAAACTTATAGTGTGACAAAAAATAATGTGGATGGATGTTGAAAGCGAGGGTCGACCCGATAAGGGGCAACGTTAGAAGCTGATGAATTCTCGTCGAGGATTAGCCCTTACAATATGAGCACAATTTCACAAGTGCCAAGGGTCTAAGGGTGACAAATGCCGTCGTGAAAGTCGCGCAATTTATTCGCGGTATCCTATCTCGCATATACCGTATATCGTGTAAGTATATTTTCTAATAAAAATGGTAATATGTAGCATTTTTAACGATGTTATTTTTCTCACCGTGTACGGTACATACCTTCGTTTTGCCGCTGAATAAACATTTTAAAGTACATAAGATTGTTTGCACGTACGCTTGCTACTTCTTCATTTGTTTTTACGTTAAATTCAGTGTAGACAACATGATAAACGGACCGCGGTAGAGTTTTCTCATATACTCTTTTAAAGTATTTTTGGCTAGGGCAACATAATTTGTTCGGTACATGAGGGAGTTTTCACAGAATTATTACTTAGTTACTGGCCAGAATACAAGGTTGTATTACGTGCTAAATTCACTCACGGACGCTTTCTCGTCTACTGTAATATGATGATGTTCTGTTATGAGCATACAAGTTTAAAATAATATGTAGACGTTGTAAAATGGTAGTAAATTGTAACATACTAGCCTCGGTCAGCAGCTTCGCCCGAGTGAAAATTGTTTTCTTATCCCAAGGGAACATTATACCGGGATTAAAAGCCTAGGTGCTATTCCATACTATAATCCATCTCAGTGCCAAATTTCATCCAAATCCGTCCAGCCGTTTGAGCGTGAAGAAGTAACAAACATACAAACACACACACACTCACAAAATTTCGCCTTTATAATATTATAGTGTGATTTGAGTGTATAGCTTAATCCATTTTACCAAGGAAAAGAAAACGGTTGAAAACAAAAACGCACAGAGAGAAGACAAAGTACAATAATAAAACCCCACGAAACAAAATTATGGAACTAATAGAAGAATGCTAAGTGGCACAATAAACTTGCTCAGGACAGGATTAAATTACATTATTATCCTAGAAAAAGTTTAAGGCTCCCACAGGAAATCAGTATAAATGCGAGGCGATCTAATTTCTTTTAAAAACTCTTGACACGCGCTTGCTGTTAAATGCTAATAATCTTCAGACTAATTGGAGGGTGTACCTAAAATATTTTAGGAAGACCTGAATAATAAATTTCTGTACTCAAAACTAGAGCGGATAACTTCTTATGATATAATAGGAACAGGAAAAATTGTGAAGACAAAGAACGGTGTTATGTTATTACGTTACAAAGTTAAACAACGTCTACTTTCTGCTCTAACAAAAGTGGTAATTGGTTTCCCTAAGGGTTGGATGGAGAGGTCAGAGGAGGGATGGTCTCCGGAAAATCAAAGACCGCCCATATTACTTTGTTGATGGAAGACGGGTAGAACTTACCTGCCAGGCACTTCAGAGAATCCACTGACACAGATTTCATAATAATTCGAACCAATATAAAACTAGATAGCAAAAAGATGTAACAATAAAAACTTTTTTACTAAAAAATATAACCGACTTCCAAAAAAAACACTAGTGTAAAATTACTTCAATTTCGGAAGTCGGTGTTCCTGTTATTGTTTCTTCGTTTGACACCGACTGCCGAAATTGAAGTAATTGAAGTAGTGTAGTTGTGGTAGGTGAGCAAGTTCTATAGTAAGGTACCTATACGAATTTGCAACTAAAGTCATCTTTTTATTAAATTTTTGTTAGACAATTCAAAAGTACCTAAATGGTTTACTTGAAATAAACTACTTGATTTTGATAATGCACAAAGTTATGCCAGAATAGATTAAACGAATAACATAAAACTTGAACATAACCGGTAAATGAGTGTACCAGGGGGAACTGTACAAATTTGCGTACTCCTTTAGAGCGTACCGGAGTGATGTTATTTTATGAAATGGCGTAAACAATAAACAGACATGCGATTGCAGCCATCTCTAAGGTTTTGCCGTTGTTTATTGAAGAGTTCTGTTGTATATATCTGAAGTTCAGAGATATACATGAGATACTCCAGTTTTCAAATAAAAAAAAGAATCATCAAAATCGGTTCACCTAATAAATAGTACTAAGGTAACGACCATTAAAAGAAACAGTCGCATTGATAACCTCCTCCACCATTTAAAGTCGGTTGAAAGTAAAACGAACGCAAAATTACCTTCCATTTTTCTCTCCAAAAATAAAATGATCCATAACACATCTGGGCTATGAATATACATACGTCTGTTTCCAGATAATGCTAGCGGTATTCATAGGAAAATTGTGGAGTCAGTACAGCCAGCAAAAAAAAGAAAATACTCGTAACAGGGTTGATGGAACACGGTGTGTTTTTGCACCCCCGAGACCGGCTGACTGTTGATCTAATTTGTCGATGTCCGCAAAGTTAGGGCGAAGCCTGACCAAAGGTTTAATTTATTAAGGAATTTTTTGACACGAAAATTTATTTCGTTATGATTTTGAAGAATGATAAGATTATGGAAAGTTATTATTTAGGGAGAAGTTTTTTCGTCTTGTTCTTGTTTAGTAAAACTATTACTGATTTTAAATCGCTTTATATTTATCAGGGATGCACTAAAATTAAAATATATCTTACAAGAGACGATGCTGAAAGGTACTTTTATCTCATTTTGGATCGTTAGCCCCTTTACGATTTTTCAAACCTTCTATATCGATCGACTTGATGATCAAGATTTAAAGATTACGTGTATATAATTTCGATCAGCATTTTTAATCTTTTAAAACTGTAGTCAAAGTTTTGCGCTGACCTGAAGTAACATGGAATACGGACTTGAAGATCAGCTGCTTACTGAACTTACAGTTACCAAACATGTCAATCTACTTAATCTAAGTTACATTTCGCATATCTCTGTAACTAAGTACATTAGAGCCCACATCTTGGCTGCATTTGATTAGCTTATCCATTTCACTATGTAGGTCATGCGAATCGTGAGGTTTTGGTCAGTCTTATCAGCGCAGTGATATGACGCTACGTAATCACATCTAAGGCAACCCATATGTTCATAGTGTCGATTGTAATGTCATTTGACAGCTTAGGTAGGTAGTCTGTGTTGCAGTATTTCTTCTAGACTAAGTTAATTTGATAGGAAATGTCGAAATCAGAAAGTTTGTGAAAAAAGGTTTCAATTAATTTAAATACTGTCACAGTTTTTTTTTATTCACTGAATTTTCCTTATATTATTGTGGAAATTCTGTGCAAAAATTATAATCGTATGGAAGTAAGAACATCAACAATTTTGAAGTATTCTTATATGACTTGTGTACGGTGTCAGCGCAAAAATCCAAATTCTACATCTGTCCCTTACGTACACTCAAAAAAACCTTACTCTAAGAGCTTATGGTTACGCCCCTGCTCCGTACCCTGACGTGTCATAACTATCATAGTTTGACTGTAAAAAGGGACAGATATATACAAGTCTTAAACTTCTGTCCTTTTCGCACACTCAAAATAACCTTACTCTAAGAGCTTATGGTCACCACGACCCAGATATCAATTGGCCACATATAGTACCTACGTTAACGAGAATCCAGACCAGCCTGCATGTGATCGACGTACAGATAAATAGACCTTTAGGGCATCACTTTTTGCCGCGCACGCAAAACCTCGAAAAAAGCTGACGTAATTAAAACAAGGCAATCTGAACGTGGAGACGACATGTTAATTAACGAAGCTTCGTAATAATCAATTAAGTGCCTCTTTAGCACAATTAAAATTAGCTCAGTAATTGGCAACAGTACGTAATTACCTTTTTACAATGTTCGCACAAACGTTTTCGTTGGTGATTGTTTAAAATGTTTTTCGAGATTAAAGCGATCTTTCGTTATTCGAAATAATTAGGGTAATATAGGATGACCTACTTTTAAATTTAGAATTTTTTTTTTTTTTGCTTGGTTATGATTGTGGCCATCATTAGTAATATTTTTTCTCGAAATTGACATAGTTATTCCTTAATGTCATCGGTAAACTTTCGCTTATTGCGGAACGTAACTTGGGCTTGAAAAAATATACAATGAAACTAAGTTAATGAACACAGACATACTTATATAATACTTGCATCTTAATAAGAAAAATACTTAATAAAAACATTCTCACACAAATACATTTTACAAAGAAACATCAAATACACAAAATTAGGCTCAGAAATGCAAATGACATACAATTATACTTACCACGCACCAACTAAGGCAAAATAAATGTGATGTACGAAGGTGCTGCATTGTTAAACTCCCTAACTACATTAAAAATGCTAAATCCATGTCAATATTTAAGAAACACTTAAAATTACATATCCTTAAAAAAGCGAGCGCACCTTAGTACATTACATGATAGCACTTCTAGATGCGCGCGCTCTGTGTATGTTTACGTTCTGGCTGTGTTAATTTTTTTCGATTACCCTTCAATTTTGGAATATTTTTGTACATCTTAATTTCTTTTTGCCAAAACTGTACGTAAATCAATACTGTATATTTAAATTAGTTAATCAATTCTCATGTAAGTAAAATAATTTCTTATAGGAAATAAAGACATCTCAAACCTCAAATTCTGTTTATTTTTAAAATTATTGTATTTTATTTTCAAACGTGTTCTAATTTGTATAGATTAGCGTCCCATTTCCGTATTTTGTTATAGTACCAGAAGACGTAGCGTTGGAAGGTGGACCCATGATCTGGTTAAGGCTGCAGTAATCTGCTGGATGCAAGACACACAGATCTTGTCAATGTGGTAACACTTGGGGCAGGCCTTTTTTCGGTAGTTGGCTTTGACGATGATGATTTTAGATTCAATTTCTGTTATTTGAAGGGAGCTTTTAATAAATAGAAGGAAGAAGGTCAATACTTAGAAGCTAACTTGATACTAAATAAGCCAGAACACGCTGAAACGTTAAATCCTATCGAAACAAACAATGAAAGCGTGAAACTGAAAGAGAAACAAAAAATCGCGTTGCATAACTCTTTCGATACATGCTGTTAAACTTAATTGAGTGAATCGGACTATAGTGTTCACCGTATTAACAAGAATGAAAAAAGTATTTACAAATTGAAACATCACTGGGGCAATAAACAGAAAACCGAAGACACAACGGACCAACGAATGAACTGCAATTTTTTGTTTTTATTTATTGTTTTTTACCAATTTATTGTAAGCAAAGAATCTTGTAGAAAGTAATAATAATAGTCCTAGAGACCAAATTTCAATCACGGGATGGCCAATGTCAGCGAATATATAGTCTTCATTTTGGGAGATATTAAAGTGCTAAAAACACGATGCACTCACTGTTCCCTCACTCTCATAGTCCCATAGATAGATACAAACTGAAACATCACTGGGGCAATAAATAGAAAACCGAGGACACAACAATCCCACGAATGAAATTTTTGTTAGGCAATATCAATGTACGCAAAGAACCAGAAGGTTCTAAACTTGGAAGGGATTATTATTATTACTTTCTTTCTTTAAAGTAATAATAATTGTCCTCGTGACCGAATTTTGATCACGGGATGGCCAGTGTCTGCGGATACAACCATCAATTTAAGAGATATTAAAGTGCTCAAATACAGGTGCACTCACGATTTCCTCACTCTCATAGTCCCATAGATAGGACTATAATAATTAAATACGACCGGAGAGAGATCAGACATAGGACTAAGGCTTGAGAAAGAAAAGTGAAAGAAAGCACTAAACACATTAAATTAAAGATGCAGGAAAAAAACCGTCTTTCACCAAACAACGGCAAAACAATGAGATGAAATAAATGTTAGGATCCCTTATGAGATGAAGCGAAATGATGGAACGACTGCCATTTACGTCGCTCGTATGAAAAATATTTCTACTGATCTTGTTTACATTGACACAGTAATCCGTACCGGGTGTAGGACGACCGTTTTTACGCTTTGCCGAGCAGATGTGGCACAGGGCTGCCTCAAAATTACGGCTCCAATTTATAATATTACGACCTTACTGACGACATGTGGGCCACTAAGTTCCGGAGTTTACAAATACGGGCAGCGTGCTAAATTATGTGTTATGTGTTTAACACTTTTTTTGTAAAGGCCTGGCTGGTTATGTTTTTGAATTTGGAGTTATGTTTTTGGCCCGTGACTTTTAGGTAGTCTTTTTGCTCAGTTCTGTGTGACTGTTTGATTTATTAAAAGCCTCGGCCCTTGCTCCAGTTTACGATTTGATGGTATTAAGTCTTTTTGCTTTCAGGATTACGCGAACAACTGCATAGTTTCCAAACTGTGTAGTTATACGAGTATGTCTTGCTTTGAAAATCTGATTTCCCTAAACGTTTGGCTTAGCTCGGAGAATGCTCTTCCGATACGTGCAGTCCTGCGGGTCGTCTTTTATATTGTCAGTTGATACCTAAACAGTTTTAAGTTGATTATTATATATTTTTAGGGTTCCGTACCCAAAGGGTAAAAACGGGACCCTATTACTAAGACTCCGCGGTCCGTCAGTCTGTCTGTCTGTCTGTCTGTCATCAGGCTGTATCTCATGAACCGTGATAGCTAGACAGTTGAAATTTTCACAAATGATGTATTTCTGTTGGCGCTATAACAAAAATTACTAAAAACAGAATAAAATAAATATTTAAGTGGGGCTCCCATACAGCAAACGTTTTTTTTTTGTTGTTTTGCACGGAACCGTTCGTGCGCGAGTCCGACTCGTACCTTCATAATAATATTAAAACCGGCTGTTTTTAATATTATTATGAACAAACTAAAACAGGTAAACTCTTAATAATATTAATAAGAGTTTACCGGCGTATTGTTTGATTGACAGAAAAGCTCCATCCTTATTGGTTGGCAGAATAATAATAATTATGTTTAGCAAATATATAATCGTAATATATAATATGTCTTGGTGGCCTAGTGGCTTAGATCTCGCCTCTCGTGCTTGAGGTCGTGGGTTCCAATCCGGCAAGTACCAATGTGACTTTTTCAAGTCATATGTACTTTCTAAGTTTGTCTTGGACATTGCTGACAACGGTGAAGGAAAAGATCGTGAGGAAACCTGGACTTATAGTGAGTTTATTATAAGATTGTGCTCCATTGGTGTAATTGCTGCAAGGCGTTCCAGTGCGAGGATAAACTAATAAATAAATAATTAAAAATATTATACATTTATTTAACAGTTAATGTACACACATATAATAAACATTCAAGAAGAAGGAACAGAAAATAACTACAAAGGTGGTGGGTAGGATTATTCTGTTCATTAATTAACGAGTTGCTCGAATTTAATTTCCAAGAACTCGTTTACTGTAATAAATATCTTTATTTAGCTTTCAGTAGATCTTCGTTAAAACTTTTACTTAATCAATAAACTGAACAAATAATCCTTAACCATCACGAAGTAACAGCCCTGCATTTATTCGCAAAAACGGGACGCGGGAATCAAAATCCTCTTATCGGCCAGAAGCATAAAGCTTAAAATTGAAATTTAATAACACTACGGCGCGCAATCCTGACGTTTTTGAAACTCGCTCCATACTCCATTGCGATGCATTGGTGCTCTTATGGAAAATCAATTGGTTAAACCTTCATTTCGATCAATTCAATTGTATTGCATTTTCATTAATATAATCTGAGTTCTTTTTAGTCAAAAGTAGGTTCTTTTTGAAACGACGAAAGACCTATTCAGGTGACCAATTTGGACTTGCAATTCGATTTTGCAATAAGGCTTGCCCTTATTACAAAATCGAATCTCTACTACTCATATCAAATCATAGATTTTTAGATAAAAGACGATGGGCATTGTGCACGGGATTAATTACCAATAACAGTCTGTTCTTAATTTGTGTTCTCTATTCGATCCTATACCCAAATTATTAACATCAAATTCAACATCTATAAATAGTACGTTAAATACAAAAACCGGCCAAGTGCGAGTCGGACTTGCGCACGAAGGGTTCCGTACCATTATCGCAAAAACGGCAAAAAATCACTGTTGTTGTATGGGAGCCCCACTTAAATATTTATTTATTCTGTTTTTAGTATTTGTTGTTATAGCGACAACAGAAATACATCATCTGTGAAAATTTCAACTGTCTAACTATCACGGTTCATGAGATACAGCCTGGTGACAGAAAGACAGACAGACAGACGGACCGCGAAGTCTCAGTAATAGGGTCCCGTTTTTACCCTTTGTGTACGAAACCCTAAAAACCACCTCGTTTCACGTCAATCATATGAAAAATGGAACCGTTCGTGGCACTAGCGTTGGAACTACCGACATCGTTCGCGTCATACGCTTCGCACTGTCAATCAGCCATTCTGCGGTATCCTGAATTTTATATAAGTAGGAGCATCACAAGGCAGAGTTCTATTTTTAATGATACAAGACTCCGTTCGTATGAAGAATTCAGATAGCCCTCTATGCTATCTGAATTCTTGTTACGAAATCGGTAACCTAAAACATGTT
The DNA here is from genome assembly GCA_945859665.1 of Anorthoa munda. NCBI lineage: Eukaryota > Metazoa > Arthropoda > Insecta > Lepidoptera > Noctuidae > Anorthoa > Anorthoa munda. Next base: position 3,665,037 of record OX243913.1, read on the forward strand.
TCGTTCATATTTCTAAGAGAACCATATAATTTGAAATATTGCCTATTTTAAAAGCATATTGGAGAACGTATGGTTTTATTAAAGAGTCGTTTTTGGCCGCTGTTTCATTTGGACGGTGTAGCACGTTTTAAAATTTTGAATTATTTGAATACAGATAAAGTTAAACACATGCGTCATAGTGATTATATTTAGTTAAATAAATGAAAGAATATATAATAATAATAATAGGTATATGTAGTTATTAATAGTTAATTTGTCTAAAATAATCTGTTGGTTAGGTAAAACCCGTATAAGTTTTACTAAGACAAACTATGACTTACTATTAATAACATTAGTGGTGGTGATTTCAATTTAAAAACTATACCAAATCGACTCTGAAACACCTAAAACAAAAAACATACAAAACTACAACATCTACAAACAAACGCTAAAAACTTTCATTATAGACATAAATCTCAAGACAACCGAATTTTTTCAAACCGTAGCTTTTAGAACACAAGAACAGCAAAACAAAGTTCAGATTCTGAGCAAAAAACAAATATTGACAGACACTCAGCTACATTGAATAAGGGTTACCAATAAACTAGAAAAAGTTTATTTACAATACAAACGGTTCGTTGGAACCGTCTTTTGTGGTTTGTTTTGTTTAGGTTGCAACCACAGAGCGAAAAACGCTGCATTGGCAATGACTAGAGGCCCCACATAAGTCCCATCTATCAATAAAAGCACGGTGTCCCAGCGTTAAGGTGCCTCCCCGAGCAAAACACAGCGCTAGTCGTTTTTGTGCAGTTTTTAAGAGCTATCTACTATTTATTTAAAAAGAAATATCAATTAATAAAAATACATTAAATTTCTACATAATATTGATTCTAAAATGGTAGGATACTTTTTTTTAAAGAGTCATATGTTTCACTAATCTCCTTCCAACAAAACCATAAAAATGAGAAATAATTATTGATAGCATGAATCTCCTCGTAAAGAGTTCATTAATTATTTTTTGTACTAACACTAATGGATAGACAATTTGATAACGAACATTTTGTAGGTATTTTTTTCCAAAAGACCAATATTCGATTTTATAGAGATTTTATTCTAAAATCTGGGTGTATTCACTACTGTAATTCATGCGCCACCACTGCCGCTAGGCCAATAGGAATGCTCATATCTCATGCTGATTTTTTGGTCAGGGTACGGCATTAAGAAAGAAAATTTTGTTCAAATATATATATATCACTAGATGGCGCGAGAGGAATGCTCAAGAAAAGATGGATGGACTGTGTGAGGAGTGATATGAAAGAAAAGGGAGTCGGTGATAGCGTAACGGGGGACAAGACGGTATGGAAGAAGAAAACGTGTTGCGCCGACCCCAAGTAACATGGGATAAAGACAAGTAGATGATGATAAGATGGCGCGATATGCATCGATTTGTTAGTGAATTTTGTGTAAAATCAACATTTTCTAGAATTGATCATAAAATTTTTATGTTCATGTTTGATTAACTTTCTTAAGCATACAATTATAGAATTCAAGCTCCGCCCGCGTGTATAGTGATTATTAATCCCAAGGGAATATTATACCGGGATGAAAATCAGCCTATGTGCTATTGCAGACTTTAATCTATATCTGTGCCAAACATCCAGATCCATTCAGCCGTTCTGGCGTGATTGAGTAACAAACATACATCCACACTTCCACACGCACATCCATCCTAACTTTCACATTTATAATATTAGTAACATTGGGTTCCTTATACTATTTGATCCGATCACTTAAAATTGATTCCAATCTATACTAATACTAATACGAATTACTTATATATATATATATATATATAATAATATTATAAAGAGGAAAGATTGTAGCTCGCCAGCCGTCGCTCCGTGCGGACGTCTCGCTGCTCGTCGCCCCACCGCGCTCTCCGGCGCCCCCACTCTCCGTCTCGTCGCGCCCCTCTGCGTGACGTCACTGCGGTCGTTGCGTCTTCGCACGCCGCTCCAAAGGTGTCGCTACTAGTAACTTTGGTTACTAGTAGTGGCAGCTCAAATCCACATCTTGTGTGGTCCCTGGCGGGAAACCTAGCGGTGCTAACAAGCCAGTGAGGGTGTGCCCCAAGCACCCGCCAAGTCCCATAAGGACACGGCAGTCATTGGAGTCGGGAGCGGGATCAGTTGGCCTTGGTAGATAGCCTAGTCAACCCCCGCTTCGTCCCACAGCTTACACCTGGCACGGTCGGGTGTTTTCTATCCCGACGTACCAGACTTTTGGTACACAGTGGTGGGTGGCCCACCTTCGGTGGGTTTACCGGTACCTTAGGGCCCTGCCACCCAATAAGATTGGTGGCAAAAGTCAAAGTCAAAGTCAAAGTCAAATATATTTATTTCAATTAGGCCAATAAGCGGCACTTTTGAACGTCAAAAATTAAATGTAAATAAAAAATGTACAAGTAATAAAAATTGACTCTACCGTGCATTCGGAAAGTAGCTTGTTATGGAGAAGAACGCACAAGAAACTCCATACTTACTCTTTTTAAAAAAAATATGTTTTACAATGTTTACTTATGTACATACATTAATAAATTCATATATGTGAGGACGATGCACCCAAAAATAGCGCTACCCACTATACAACGTACAGGTATAAAGTAATAAAAGCACTAACAGGTAAATTCATTAGTTTTATAAATAGGAACATGGTTCTCACATACTTACAAATATTGCAAACATAGGTAAAATACCTAATTCAACAACAACGGAACCTTGTGTGAGTCAAATTCTGTAAAAATATAATAAATAACCTAAGAATACAAAAACTATGAATAGGAATACAAATTAGCAAATTTGATTTTGTCCACACCAAAGATTGCCCTACGGAGCGGGACCAACATGATGCCAAGCATTCTTATCTTGAATATAATCATCTAATTTGTAATATGCTTGTTTACAAAGTGTGCTTTTAACTAAAGTTTTAAATTTACTTTCATTTAGTTTTAATATATCACAAGGTATTTTGTTATAAAATTTAACACAGTACCCCATGAAAGATGAGGTAAACAAGGGCAGGTAAACAAGCTTAGGGCTCACTAGATACTCACCTCCCAGTCTAACCCGACTGGGAGTGTAGGATTGCACACATCCCCGGGCCTGTCCACCCGGGGAATATCTCACTCCCTTTTCCTTCACTTGTACTGGCTCTATCAATAGCGACAGGATGCATCCTGTCGAAGCATTGATAGAGCTCGTCAAGGACGCGTTGTCGGACGATCCCAGTCCGGTCAGCGTGAATAAGCAAAGGCTTAATTTCATCCTCCATAAGCTTGCTACATGCCCCCCCCCCTCCTCCCATACCCGCCCCGGAGCCCATGTCCATCGGCATCCCGGCGCCCGCCCCCGTTTCGGCGCTTGCGCCCACTAAACCCCCAACTCTCAAATTTCCGATTAATTTCTCGGAAAATCCTGCCTCCCCTAACGTTCACAGTCCACTCGTCGACGAACCCATGTCCGGTGATGATCACGGTAAGGATGATTCCGATGATTATGTCACCACTGATGACGCCTCCGCCGATTCCTCCTCAGAAAGCTGTCAAGCTACCTCTGAGGGGAAGAGGAAGAGGAAGAAGGGCAAGTCCCACCCCAAAGCCACCAAGCCCAAAAAGGTCGCTTCGACCAACCCCCCAACTCTGCCGTCCACCTCCTCCTCCGACGTGCAGCCCACCCCTGTCACCGCTTCCCAGCGGTCTAGGCGCTCAGATCGCTCCCCAGCCCCCAGGAGTCGCTCCCGTAGTCCCCTAACTCAGGCCGACGCTTCCCCAATGTCGAGCCGCGACCCCAGTCCTGCTGCTATTCCCAAGAAGCAGAAATGCCCTCCTATCTTCCTCCACGATAAGGCCAAGTGGACAGAAGTTTCAAAAATTTGCGTTGAACGCAAAATCAATTTTCTTAGTGCCACCGCTTGCCAGGTGGGCATTAAAATCCTACTCCCGACCCCTACTGATTTCAGGAACCTTACCAGGCTCCTAAAAACCATGAGGATAGAGTTCCATACTTATTCTCTCCCATCGGAAGCGCCCACCCGTGTGGTTATCCGGCGCATTCCGAAGGAAATCCCCGTTGACGAGATTTATGCGGATCTCGCCGCACAAAAAGTCCCTGTCAATGCCGTCCACCGCATGCGTAAAGCAAGAGGTGGACAGGAATACGACATGGTAATGGTCGAGTGCGACCCTGCCGAGTCCTATAACCCCATTTTTAAGATCAAAACTCTATGCTCCCTTTCAGGGTTCTCCATAGAGAAACCTTACCGTCCCTTTGTCGTTGGTCAGTGTCACAACTGCCAACAATATGGCCATAGCCAAAAACATTGTTTTGTCCGCCCCAGGTGGGTTAAGTGCCGAGGGGATCACGGCACAAAAGAGTGCACCCGTCCCAAAAACCCTGCCGAATGCACGGAGCCTCCCAGCTGTGTGCTATGTGACCAAGTCGGTCACACGGCAAACTACAAGGGTTGTCCTAAAGCCCCCAAAGTTGCGCCTAGATTGGCCAAAATCCACGCTGAGCGTCAAGTACGCCAAGCTCCCTCGATGAAACCCCCTCCCCGGCTAGCCCCTCAGAGGGCTTCGCCATGGGGCAAGCTCAACCACCAAAATGTGGCTCCCCAGACCGTCCAACAGCTTCCAGGCTTGATGGATCATCCCATTCCGGCCCCTCAGGCACCCATAGCCCCCATGCCCGCTCAAAGCCGACAGGAGGCTCCCACCTCTGCCGCTGCTAAGAGCCCGTCTCAATCCACGCCCAAACCCAGACGCTGCGTATCTGATACCATCATCAGTGCGTACAAAATCTGGATGACGGACGAGGCCAGATCGCTGGCTGCCGAGATCAATAGGATCGAGGCAGCCGGGGATATGACCCAAGCCCAATCCAATGACCTCTTCAAACGGTACCCAAATATAACCGAGGAGCTAGACAGCCTCGTTTATAGAAACGGTCAATGGGTGCGCATTTAAGTCGCACCTACACCGTTTCTAACCAAGTTTCGCCAATTGAGGCTCACCTCTGACCCCTCACGATCTCTACTCTGCTCCTTAAGAGCCTAGGGAGTAGAATATACAAACGTAGAAATACAAACCGATTCGTCAGTCCTCGCCGCCGAGGCTCGTCGCGTATCCCTTCAATTAAAATCTTGCCAGCCCGCGTAGCTGAGCATTAGTTAAATTATTAGATATGAAATGGAGTTTCTTGTCCGTTCTTCTCCACGTAAGCTTATTCCGAACGGATGGTAGAATCACTTGTCAAGATCCAGCTTTTGCTTGTCCCCCCAGCGACGGCCCTGAGCCGAGGTCCGACCCCAACTGGGGTAGCCCTCAGCGTTGTCGCTTAGGTTTAGAAATTTTTTGCCTAGCTGGAGGCTATATAGCTTAGTCTCCGTAGGAAAGTCCGGTTAAGCAGCTACCCGTCATTCTGACTGAGCTGTGAGACGCCCCGCAGAAAAAAAAAAAAAAAAAAAAAAAAAAGAGGAAAGATTTTTTTGTTTGTTTGTTTATTTGTACCGAATAGGCTCCGAAACTACTGGACCGATTTAAAAAAATCTTTCACCATTAGATAACTACGTTATTCCTGAGTACCATAGGCAATTTTTTTTCCCGAAAACGGGTCCTGTGGGGTGGCCCACGGGAGCGAAGCCGCGGGAAACAGCTAGTATGATATAATATGATAAATGAAGATGGCGCGGTTTTAAATTTCTGAGGCATGCCACTCGATTTCTTAAACTTGTGTTAATTTTGATACAATGAAACTGTAAAAACGTGCAAAAATCACACTATTATATCACACTAATATTATAAAGGCGAAAGTTTGTGAGTGTGTGTGTTTGTATGTTTGTTACTTCTTTACGCTCAAATGACTGGACGGATCTGGATGAAATTTGGTACAGAGATTATGTTGAGGTCAGGATGAGGCATCTGTATGCTAGTATTATATTATCTGTGACGAAAGCCTCGCCATAGCGATTGGATAAAGTCAAAACTATATGGGAATACCAAGCACAGCTATCGAAATGCCACCAATCCCTTACATTTTGGTATTTCAACCGTCGTCATCGCTGGACTTTGTCTAGAGGTTCTTCTTCTTAACGTGTCGATGACAAATAGATTCTTTTTAGTTAAATGCCTTGCCTGGCCCAGAATTCAGTCACGGCAACGCCCTCCGCTGACGCAGTCGTAAGGTCCTCACGTGAAAAGACAACAGGGCATGTGGCACAAGACAAAAGGTGGACCATAATCTTCGGAAAGATGCCACACAAGCACCGAGGTTCGGAACTATCAGAGAACCCCCATCTATGGCGATTGTCTTAACTGCGGCTGACCTGAGTGTGGAGTCTGAGAGCCTCTGAGACGCCATTTCTAAAGATCACCAATTTCGGCTGTCACTGTCATAGTCAGAATTGTCACGGTTTGTCAATTACTAGGCCAAACAGTAACACTACTGACAATTCTCTTTAATCGAGTACTCATGAATCAAAAATGGTTTGTAAAACTTACGGCTATGGCTAACACAGTATAACAAATAACTATGGATTACCGTCGCGACAGCGACAATCTATTGAGAAATGGTACAACAGCTACCAGAGCAGAAAAAATAAAGTTTTGACAGGCCGTCTTTATCACGGGCCGCCAAGGGGCATCGATGATCTGTGGTTGCAACAAACCCGTACCTATGCGTCTCTTGGAACAATTTATGGTAAATTTCTGTCGGTGTTTGGTCTTGGGAACAATTAGATTGTTGTTCCGTTTACTTATCGCACAAACGGGTTGCAACGGTAGCTTTTGCTAGGCTTCTAATAAATTTATACAATCTCGAATGCGGCTACTGTATTGAAAATACATATCACAAGGCTTTTGTAGCTAAGATTTTGAAGCTCTGGGAAAATCTGATTTGTTAAGTCCAGTCTAGAGCAAAGTCACTTGCGTTAGCCTGAAAGTTACAGGGTGGCCTGGTAGACTGAACAGCCCATCTTTGTTGTATCCTCACATGAGATAAGGGATAAAGAAAATTATCGTGAGTGAGATCCATTATCTTCTTGATAACCTTCCATACACCGACGCGTTGATCTTCCGATTTTCAACAACTTCTGAAACGAGAAGCCCTAGAGACGAATAAACAAATGTAAAAGACAAAGGTATCGCAATTACTCATTGGCGACCCAATAGTAAAGTTATTGTACCGAATTGGAATACTCGATATTTTGATTTGTCTTAAAAGTTATGATACACATTACTAAAGTACCATGTTTCAATCATATTTTGAAATAAAATATTTCATAAACCAACCAACTTCGTCGAAATATCTTTCATCTCTTTTACAAAGAAAATATCTGCGTTGGTAATTAAATCAGTGTATCGCAAATACATCTGTTTGTATTTTTCATTTATTTATTGATATTGCGGAGTCTCCCAATGGACTGCTCTTTCATTTATATGTGCGGGGTTCCAAGAAAATTTCATGTTAAATTCATGTAGGTATGCGAAAGGAAATGACAGATTGCAAGAGGAAATATTAAGTGTATACGTACTAACCAAACAATATATGTATGATGTATGTCGTGTGTCTGTTTCTGTAAGTTATGCTTGACGATTTTTAGGTTCCGTGCTTTTATAACTTTAGTATTTCTACTCGATTGAAGTACATTCTAACTTACAGCATTTTGATTCTGCTTATTTTGTTGTCTGTCTTAAAAGGTTTAAAGTTATATTTTTGTTTTAAACCTTTTTAAGAGACATTTTGCTCAAAAACGCAAACAAGGTCAATTCAACTAAGTACCACTCACAAGCAGGTCACCTACTAAGTACCTAATTAATTGTCTTAAACAAACATTTCGTCACACGAATTCCTGAAGGATACTCAAACTCAAACGGGTTGCATACATACAGTAATAAATTCCCCAAAGCTTAGGTACGGAACCATCCCATGCCCGTCTATTTTATTAATCAAAGTCAACCGAAATTTATGTCCGGTTTTATTCCGAACTACTTTTCGTCTCCGGGGACGGACCAGCTTTTTAATCCAGCTTGGTTATTGTCTTTTTAGATAATGTCTAACTTTTTAAGCACTAAAGTTCTTATAAAACTTCGTAATCCTGTTTAGTTCGTTCGTAGGGTGCTGCGCAACCTTGACGTGAACAAAGCTAGTGGCCCCGACGGGATTCCGGCAATTGTACTCAGAACCTGTGCGCCTGAACTGTCTCCGATCCTGACACGCCTGTTTCGCCTTTCGTATGAGGCGGGAAAAGTGCCGAATGCTTGGAAGCAAGCTAACGTTCAGCCTGTGCCCAAGAAGGGCAGTCGGGCTGACCCAGCCAACTACAGACCCATATCAATAACGTCCATTCTCTGCAAGACTATGGAACGAGTGCTCAACTCCAAGCTCCTGGCATACCTAGAAGCTAACGACATCCTCAGTGACCGCCAATATGGCTTCCGCCAAAACCGGTCAACTGGGGATCTTCTAGCGTATGCCATTCACATCTGGAGTGAGGCCATCGAGAGGCACGGGGAAGCGCTTGCCGTTTCCCTCGACATCTCGAAGGCTTTTGATAGGGTCTGGCATGAAAGCCTCATTGGTAAGCTTCCTTCATTCGGTCTGCCCAGTGGTCTGTGCGATTGGATTGCAGACTTCCTGAGGGACCGGTCCATTCGAGTGGTTATTGATGGCCGCTCGTCTGACCAACTGGGTATTAATGCCGGGGTCCCTCAGGGGTCGGTAATCTCAGCAACATTATTCTTGCTGCACATAAATGATCTGCTAAAACCCGGCACCTTTGGGTACGCGGACGACAGCACTGTTGCTGAGAGGTACGTATCCGACGCGCGCGCTACTGGACCTCAGATCCAGTCTCTCCGGGAGGCCATGGTTGGGCGCTTGAATCTGTCCTTGAAGGCAGTCTCCGAATGGGGCGATGCCAATCTGGTCCGGTTCAATGCTGCTAAGACCCAGGCGTGTCTTTTTTCCGCTAAAAGGAGCCAATTCCACCCGGCTCCTTCTTTCCGTGGTGTGACCGTGCCGATCACTGACCATCTTGAGGTTCTTGGCATTACGTTGACATCGACACTCAATTTTGGTCCATTTATTGAGGCAAAAGCTCAGCTGGCTGCCAAAAAATTGGGGATCCTCGCGAAGGTGAGACGGTACTTCACGCCGGAACAGTTGCTCAACTTGTATCAAGCGCAAGTTCGATCATGCATGGAGTACTGCTCTCATCTCTGGGACGGATCTGCCAAGTACCAGCTGGATGCACTTGAGTCGATCGAAAGACGGGCCAAGAGGCTTATCGGCAATGAAGTACTGGTCGAATCTAGGCTCCAGAACCTCGAACATCGGCGCCGAGTTGCCAGCCTCTCGGTTTTTTATCGGTTACATTTCGGGGAGTGTGCGTTGGAATTGCATGAACTAATTCCTTCTAGCCCGTTCCATCATCGGACTACAAGACGTACGGCGATGCGTCATCGGTACATGGTGGACATCCCACCCATACGCACCAAACGTTTTGGGAATACTTTTATTATGCGTACAGCAAAGGAGTGGAATTCCCTGCCGGAGTCTGTGTTTCCTGATAGCTACAACCTGGGAGTCTTCAAGTCAAGAGTGAATAGGTTTCTTCTAGGCAAGCGTGCTTCATCGTCGACCACATCATCGCTTACCATCAGGTGAGATAGTGGTCAAGCGCAAGCCTATCAACAATAAAAAAAAAAAAAAAAAAAAAAAAAAAGTTAAATTTTCTTACGGTAGGTATTTTGCTTGGTATTGTAAAAACCTTTCCAAACATGTTTACCCAATTGCGGATATATATCTTTTATATTATCAGAGACTCTTGAAAACATCATCATCATCATCATCATATCAGCCGAAAGACGTCCACTGCTGGACATAGGCCTCCCCCAAGCGTCGCCACATTGACCGGTCCCGTGCGTCTCGCAACCAGCGGATTCCCGCAACCTTCACCAGGTCATCGGTCCACCTGGTGGGAGGCCTTCCAACGCAACGTCTTCCGGTTCGCGGTCGCCACTCCAGAACCTTTCTGCCCCATCGGCCATCCGTTCTTGAAAACATATTTAATAAAAAATCTTTTTTACAAAAATTACAACCGACTTCCAAACAAAAACACTATAAAGTGAAAAATAACTTCAATTTCGGAAGTCGGTGTTCCTTTTTACGTTTCTTCGTTTTTGTTCGGAAGTTGGTTGTAATTTTTGTAAAAAATATTTTTACTTTTCACTTTTTTGTTGTGGTACATAATGGACCAGTTCTATAGGCTCGGTACGTATAAGGCCCAAAGTGGAGCCAGAATAAATTAACCCAATAACATGAAACTTAAATAAACAAAACCGGTGGAATGAGAGTATACCAGGGTGAACTGTTCACACCTGCGTACCCCTTTAGAGCGTACCAGTGTGATGTTATGTTATGAAATGGTGTAAACAGTAAACAGACATGCGATTGCAGCTATCCCGAGTGATTTGCCGTCATTTATTGAAGAGTTCTGTTGTATATCTCCGAAGTTCTTCATCAGATCTAGATTAAAATTAAATGGAACCAAATGACAAGTTATTGAATAAAAATAATCCTCAAAATCGGTTCACCCAATAAAAAGTCCTGAGGTAACACACAAAAAAAATACAGTAGATTTTTTTTATTTTTTTTTTAAAACGTTGCCCCACACTAGGAATTTCTTCCTGTATCGTGGGTGCGTTTACAAAGATATAAACTCACATACACAAACACCCAGAGCCGAAACAACTATCTGTAGGTCATACAAATATTTGTTCCGTGCGGGAATCGAACCCGCGACACGCAGCGCAGCAGTCAATCGCTCAACCACTGCGCCAACCGTGCGCCCAAAATTGATAACCTCCTCCTTTTTGCGAAGTCGGTTAAAAAGATACAAAATGTAATTTTCGCATTTCACATGACGCCTTTTTACACTTTTTAACCGACTTCAAAAAACTAGCCAAGTGCGAGTCGGACTCGCGCACGAAGGGTTCCGTACCACTATCGCAAAAAACAAAATCTCGTTCGTTGTATGGGAGCCCCACTTAAATATTTATTTTGTTCTGTTTTTAGTATTTTTTGTTATAGTGGCAAAGGAAATACATAATCTGTGAAAATTTCAACTGTCACGGTTCATGAGATACAGCCTGGTGACAGCCGGACAGACGGATCATGGAGTCCTTTGGGTACGGAACACTAAAAACTAAAGAAGTTCTCAATTCGTCGGAATCTTTTTTTCTGAGACTTATTCATAAATAAATAATTATTTATACGAGTTATTGATTTTTAAAGTTTTCTTTTTACCTTTTAATTTGTTTTTATGTTGTCCCACACTAGGATTGTCTGCCTTATCGTGGGTACGTTTACAAACATAATTATAAACTCACGTACACAACACCCAGGGCCGGAACAACTGTTTGTAGGTCATACAAATATTTGTTCCGTGCGTAAATGGAACCCGCGACACGAAGCGCAGGACTGCACCAACCGTGTGCCCCGTATGGTTTTGAGGTCCTGAAATCTTACTACATAATATTTTAACTTAGCTCTTGTACAGAGCTATGTTCACATTAAGAATAGGTCGAGCTTTGGTCAAACAGCGGTTCATTAGTCAAGGTTTCCTTACGATGTTTTCCTTCGTCGTATTTCAGTAATTATACCTAGATTCACCTTAATAAAAGCCTCAAAGCCTTCAACGTGTACTATTTCAAGACTCGCAGGTACCTAAATCCTAACTTATCCCTTGAACAAACCTAAGACAAGGGTATGGACTAAATATCACGTTTCGGGCCTCAGCGGTTTGGCCTAGGCGTTGATTAATGAACTATGATTTAATTAAGGAAAAGTAGAACATCTTGAAATTTTGGCTGAGTAAGTTTTCAAAGTCAAAGTCAAAACGTTTATTGCGAAGTTATTGAAAAGGTTTGTTGTGGACACCTTTTTAGGGTTCCGAAGTCAACAAGGAATCCTTATAGTTTCGCTCTGTCCGTCTGTCCATCCGCAGCTTAGCTCAGAGACTCTTAGTAATAGACGTAAAGTGGTGATGTTTCCTTTTCTCGTCTCTCCCATGGTGTGGGGTATCATTGGATAAGCCTTTTAAAACTATTACTAGTCTGTAAAAAACATTTTTCGATTCAGAGATCCGGTTGCGTCAAATTATGCTTGAAATTGCAAATTTATATTAGAGTCAAGTGTCCCCCCCCCCCCCCTGCCAGCGAAATCGTTGCTTTTGGGTATGTGAAAAAAATCACGACAGTAGTATATTATAACAATGTTACGAGTAATAGTCGACCAACTTATAAAATGTACTTGGAACGTAAGAAAAAATTTGTACAAATGCCATTGAAAAATTACTTAAATAACGTTGTTAGCTGTGTAAAACAGATACTAAATATATGTTTATAAACCATGTAAAAATATACAATATAAAATCATAACATCCTTAATAATAATGATTTCTATTTCTGTCGACGACTATCTGTCGAGGCTGTCATTACGCGGTTGGATCAAGGGCTTGATACATAAGGCAGTACTCCATGATACGGCTCGCATTGTGAGGAGGTTTCTGTCTCTGGAGCCCTAACCACCGGTAGCTTGGACCCCGTTCCCAATTCCCGGTTGGTCTCTATTTTTTATATTTTTAAATGTTTTTTAAGTTTTCTTTTTTAACCCCCGACGCAAAAAGAGGGGAAACCGATACCATTATTCTTGAGAAAACTCCAGTTATAAAGGTTTAATTAGGTCATAATAAAATGTCCGAAAAAGTTAAAAATTGAGTCAGTAATGAAGATCAATTTAGGCTGTTATTATCAGTCAATGGTGTGTTTTCCCATTATAGAGTATCGAGTGTAAGCGACTTCAACTCAATATCTGAAGCGAAAATTATCGCAAAATTATAATAAGATAAGTTGTCAAACGGGCGTTAACTGTTGTGATTGGTTAAAATAACTTTCTACTGTCAATCGTACCACTTGACATGCTTGCTTGTATTTATTTGTAAAGTGACTATAACTGATTTCCAGAAGACAGAGGTTAGCCAAGTACAAATAAAACTAGTCATAATTTTTTAGCTGCCGGTATTTCAACGCATCGTCTGAAGACTGCAGGATCATCTCACGCCTCTCCTTCATTAGCTTGAGAGTAGGATCAGAGAGCGTTTTGTTCCTATTTGTACGGCGGGTCTTGAAAAACTTAGACCCAACCGTATGGACAGCTTCCACGAACCCATCGCTGTATTCGTCCACGGAGCTCCCTAGGCACTCCAAACGATTCTGGAGTTCGAGCTGAAAACTCTCGGGGTTTTGGACCTGGATCTGTGCTGGACGGAGCGTGGACTTCATCAGTCGAGACCTTTCAAGCTTGACATTAATGTTCAATGTGCCTCTTACCATGCGGTGATCGCTCCCGGTTTTCACCGAATTGATCACAGAGACATCATTGAACATTTGCTTCTTGGTTGACATGATGAAGTCGATCTCGTTTTTAGTTGCACCATCGGGGCTTTGCCAGGTCCACTTCCTGTGCTCACGCTTTTTGAAGAAGGAGTTCATCATGTAGAGGCCCTCCTTCTCCATAAAACTTGCCAGTAGGTGACCCCGGTGGTTCCGACGTCCAACTCCAAATTGCCCCACTTGCAGCTCATCCTCGTCTCGTTTGCCCAGTTTCGCGTTGATGTCCCCCATGACAACGGTGAAGTTAGTTTTGAAACCATGCATGGCCGAAATGAGAGAAATAGAGATATCCTCATACATGGCCTCTACCTCGTCGTCGGAGTGTGCCGAGGTTGGGGCGTAGACCTGTATGACCTTCAGCGAATATCTTGCGGATATTCTGAGTACAAGGTACGCCACCCTGGTCGACACACTCTCGATCTTCACCACGTTGTTCACAAGGGACTTGTGGACGATAAACCTGACACCACCTTGGGACTGCCGGTCACCCTCTCGGAAATAGAGCAGGTTACCGGATTTGAGGATTATCGAGTCCTCCCCCTCTCTTCGGACTTCAGATAACCCTATAATACTCCATCGTAACCTGCTCAATTCTTCATCGAGTTCGGCCATCTTCTCGTCGGTCCGGAGTGTTCGCGTATTATATGTTCCCAGGTCCAGTCGTCGGTGTTTATTAGCCGGTAGCCGGGTCCACTCCGGGGATTCTTCGCACCCCTTGCCACACCATCGCCTCGACCGCTACCGTAGCCGAGGGTAGACGAGCTCTAACCTCTAACCTCTTCTTAGTCCGAATTATTATGCAACTACGGAACCCTATTACTGCGCGAGGCCCGACACGCACTTGGCCGGTTTTTTATGTTTTGGTTGATATAATTAAATCAACAATTTATATTCATTCATTACCCGACTGCCGAAGGAGGGTAATGTGTTTATCAGTCTATGTATGTATGTAAGTATGTATGTATGTAAGTATGTATGTATTTATGTATGTATGTCTGTTTGTTTCTATGTGGCGTTCTAGAGACCAAACGCGTGGGCCGATTTTGATGGTTCTTACGTCAATCGATTCGTCTTAACCCCGCGAGTGTCACTGGCTACATGAAAATTGGAAAATAGGAATATGGCGGTTTTTGGGCGCCATTTTGTGGGGGCCCAAATTTTTTTTTCTTCTAAACCTTTCGTGTGGGGTATCAAAATAAAGGATTTTAAGAGGTGATTTCAAAAATATATAACACTTATATGTTTAAATGTACCTAATTCGAAAAAATAATGAACTAAAAAGTTATAAATAAAAAAAGTTAATTAAAAAAATCAAAAATCCCGACTGCTTGAAAAGCGTACTAAAAAGACGTAAACAAGGAGAAAATCATGCTGTGCAGTCGGAGGATACGTCTGGTTTTGGTCAGCCAGCTCTCTCTCAGCTCTAACTTTTTTTTTTCTTCTTCTTGAACGGTACACACAGAGCTGTTGTGTAGTAGACGTAATGAGTTATCTCGAAGTGTGATCTGCTTAGTTATGCAACACCATGCTTCTTTAAATGCTGCTTTTCTTGAGCTTTCCTGTGTCTAACTTAACTGGTTACAGTTCGAGAACGTTATTATTAAACTGTGTACTTTTTGATCAAACATCTACAATACCAACGAATTTACTCGTGTAAGACATAATTGGATAAAGATTTTGCACTAGTACAGTATTTGTTATATTATCTTGTTGCTCCATTCTAATGACAACGATAAAGTAAACATATCAATTAATTACCGATCACGTCTATTGAAGTAAGAAATCACCTGCGTCCGTTTCACGCACCACTGGTTAGGATAATGAAGGGCGTATGTAAACGTAATTAAATAGACAAATATTGCCTAACTGATACCAATAGGGAAGTTTCCTGTTTAGAAAATTATAATTCTATTTAGTCCGTCAGTGAGATTATCAAATAATATTGGATTGTATTTCTTTACCAAATCAATAAACATTTACAAAGTTAAAGCGCATCAAAGTTCAGAAGTGGGGGCTTTACTTCACTAAGGGCTCCCCACATAACTGCGAATTCGCAACGCATCGCAAATATCGGCGAGCTCGCACGTACTAAATCTATCTAAACACATGTTTATAGGTATATGCCTTTGAAGGATTTGTTTTGAATCAATCTGCCTAGCCTTTTCCCAACTATATTGGGGTTGGCTTCCAGTCTTACCGGATTCAGCTGAGTACCAGTATTTTACATGGAGCTTCTACCTATTTGACCTCCACAACCCAGTTACTCGGTAACACTATACCCCTTGGCAAGACTGGTGTCAGATCTCAGGCTTCTGACTACCCGTAACGACTGTCAAAGATCTTCAAATGACAGCCGGAACCAACGGCTTAACGTGCTTTCCGAGGCACGGATGAAACTCGGTATGTTTGAAATGGTCACCCATCCAAGGACCGACCTCGTCAGGCGTTACTTAACCTTGAAGATCGACCCGTGCGGCTGTTATTATTTAGCCACGAGCTCCTCCTTTTTTAATCTACCTGACGGACAAAAAACAAATTTTCAGTAAACCACCCTTAATGCTTTATCTTCTCTGCTGTCACAATACTCTTGGCAGACTAGTTGTTTTAAAGGACCGCCTCTCTATACGCCTATCAGGGATGCCAACACTTAGGTATATTATCATTATCACTGTATATTAAAAAATTGGCTAAATATTCTGACGGATATAACTTCTAACTCATAAGAAACTGTTATTGGTATTTTTTTTCGAAATATAAAATTTATGTACGAATATTTGATATTTTTAATCAGTAATACCGACGTTAAGTTTCGACCTTGGTCATCCTTCTCAATTAAAACCCTGCCTACCCTTCTCTACCCATAACTTTTAATAAACACACAACATAACATGAAAAACATGTTTCGAGAATTTTAGCAAACCGTATTTCCTGAAGTTCACAACTAGCGTCGAATATAATATGGATGGCTATTTTATTTAAAAATGTAAGTTTGTTTGTGTTACTGTGATTGCTTTACTTGCTTCGTTTGTTGCTGAAAAACTAAACTTTCCAACTTTGTTACGTACAACACTGTGTACTTGTAACTAGCTCGAGGTTGCCCGAACTTGCCATGTCAGCTGCTTAATCATAAATTAATTTTCATGGGAATATTCTTTTGTTAGCTGCTGCTAGAGGCTTGCCTCTGCTAGAGGTTTTGCCAGCGTGAAAGTTGAAAATTATCCCAATATACTCCCGGGATGATGACCGATGACCTGGTGAAGGTTGCGGGAATCCGCTGGTTGCGAGACGTACGGGACCGGTCAATGTGGCGACGCTTGGGGGAGGCCTATGTCCAGCAGTGGACGTCTTTCGGCTGATATGATGATGATGATGACTCCCGGGATAAAAGTCCTCTTTACTAGCTTCTGCAAGCCGTTCCACCCGCGTGAAAAGTATCCCAAGGGAAGATACTTCCAGGATAAAAAATATGATTGCTATGTCCAAACAATTAGTAATCCAAGACATGGTCTACCCGTGTGCTTTTCAGCCGTTGAACTCTTGATTGCCAGAAACGCGGATGCACGCGAGACATTCGGCATTTATCCGGCTAAGACGTGGAAAGGTAAGAAACAAACACACAGAGTTTGCATTTTCAATAAAAAATTGTATGGAAAGTATCAAGTAAGGATTTGAAAAACTAATCTAACTAGCCTGTTTTTAATCCCCGACGGAAAAAAGGGGTGTTATAAGTTAGTGTATTTGTGTATGTCTGTGGCATCATAGCTCATAAACGGATGAACCGATTTGGATTTAGTTTTTTTTGTTAGGGTTCCGTACCTAAAGGGTAAAAACGGGGCCCTGTTACTAAAACTCCACTGTCCGTCTGTCTGTCTGTCTGTCACCAGGCTTTATCTCATGAACCGTGTTTGCTAGAAGATTGAAATTTTCACAGATGATGTATTTCTGTTGCCGCTATAACAACAAATACTAAAACCCGGCTAAATGCGAGTTGGACTCGCGCACGAAGGGTTCCGTACCATTATCGCAAAAAACGACAAAAAAAACACGTTTGTTGTATGGGAGCCCCACTTAAATATTTCGGGAGTCTTAGTAATAGGGTCCCGATTTTACCCTTTGGGTACGGAACCCTAAAAACAGAATAAAATAAATATTTAAAACGTGATTTTTATGCCATTTTTTGCGATAATGGTACGGAACCCTTCGTGCGCGAGTCCAACTCGCATTTGGCCGGCTTTTTTTGTTTGAAATGTGAGTGTTCCACTGCAGAGCAAATTAAGGTTTCCCTTTCTTCTTTCCTGGAAACAAAATTGAAAAATAATGATGTATGTATAAAACACGTCCAAATATTTACTTTCAGATGGTTATTAATACATTTTATTTTTTCAGTAAAACCAGAAATTGTATACTATTGAAATGTGTTGATTTGATGAGTAGATGGCACCATTGGGTTGCAGTGCACCGAAAAACAAACTCAGGAATTTTAGTTAGAGCCTAAGGATTTCCTGTTATCATTCAAAGGATCTCGTGGCTAAATAATAACAGCCGAACTGGTCGATCATCAAGGTTAAGCAACGCTTGAGGTCGGTCCGTGGATGGGTGACCATTTCAACATACCGAGTTTCCTCCATGCCTCGGCAAGCACGTTAAGCCGTTGGTCCCGGCTGTCATTTGAAGATCTTTGACAGTCCTTACACCCGTAAGTCAGAAGCTTGAGATCTGACACCAGTCTTGCCAGTGTTACCCAGTTACTGGGTTGTGGAGGTCAAATAGGCAGAAGCTCCATGTAAAACACTGGTACTCAGCTGAATCCGGTAAGACTGGTAGCCGACCCCAACATAGTTGGGAAAAGGCTACGCAGATTGATTTAAAACAAATCCTTCAAAGGCATACCTATAAACATGTGTTAATCAAAAGACACAAAACGTACCCATTCAAAATCCGAGTCCCTTCAAGATAGTGAGTCTCCAAACTTATCTGTTTCACCACAACTCACAAACATACATACATATGTATCATTCGCCTTAATCCTTCTGGAGGCAAACAGAGCATGAGACGAGCACTTCAACTGACGGAGCTAAAGTTTAGCCAACGTACTGTAAGTACCTACTCACTGCGTGTTGGTAAACTTCCCCGTTTCATCTTCGCACGCAACTTGTAATATTCCCTCTGGGTGAAATTATTTGGCTGGAAGTGTAATAGTTTTTGAGTAGTTGGTTGTAAATAAGCACTAATAAAAAAAATTAAAAAAAATCTTGATATCCTACTAAAAGTTATACTTACAAATTACTATTACTGACAGATGAGTAAATTATTTTATTCTAATAAAATGTATCCTGAAAACATAGGTCAAGTCAGCGCGAAGTCATTACTCCTGAAACCATAACCTGATAAGAGCTGTAAATCCATAGTATAAATAAGTCACTTTCACGGAGAATTGCAGGTAATTTTTTTGTAGGTCTTTGGCTTACTCTAGGAATTTCTTCCTGTATCATCGGTACGTTTACAAATATATAAACTCACAGATACACCCACATACAATTAAACCCGTTAGACTCACAAAAGAACGGAGGTACGCTTTCATCAAATTCCACAAGAAATTAAGTAAATGTCTTCAACAAAAGCGCGCAAAAAGCAACTATTCTTTACCAAAATAAAACACGGAGACACATTAAAAACAAGCATTTATTTTTCTTCACCTTAAAGTTTACACAATGTGTGATATTTACGTCGGTAATGCTTCGTAAACACATTACGTATCTCACGGAAACAGCCGAGGACACACGAGTGGTTTCGAATCCCAAGGGAACGCATCACGGAGTAGATGCCCGTCAGAGACCGAGGATCATTGCTGTGTAGCATATATTTGTATCTCCATTTATTTCTTCTTAGCGTGTCGATGGAAATATCAAAACATAATAAATGAATGTGTGCTCTTAAAGTCGTCCCTCCAAACCCTATGGTCTGGTTTGGTGGATATTCAAGGTAGACTATCTACCTTGAATATTCACCTGAACAGGTATGCCAGGATTTAGCTAATCTTGGGCTCAAGACCCCTGATTCCGTCGGTTTGACTTCCATGTTAGCCAAGACAAATCATGTTGACACTCTATCGATATAGACACTCGGATAACCATCAGAGATCAGTCTACTTTAATACGGTGTACCGTTCTTTCTTCTTCTTTCTTTTCTTTTTTTTTAAAAAGGTTGCCCCACACTAGGAATTTTTCCTGTATCGTGGGTGCGTTTACAAACATATAAACTCACATACACAAACACCCAGAGCCGGAAAAAATATCTGTAGGGCATACAAATATTTCTTCCGTGCGGGAATCGAACTCGCGACAGCGCAGCAGTCAATCGCTCAACCACTGCGCCAACCGTGTGCCCGTGTGCCTTGTGCGTTGACCTTATGTTGATTACATGTGTTCATAATATGCTTGTACATAATGTTGTCAAAGTCATACACTCAGCCTCTGTCCTATGAAGATAAAAGGAGCAAAAGACGATTTATTAAATTCGGAGTAACAAAAATGCTGTGATTTTGAACTCACCCTGTGATCCTGTTCCTAAAACCGATAATTTTAAACAGAAACATGTAAGATCTACCCACGCAAATTGCATTTTATGTAAACAGGCTAACCTTTAATTTGATGGCAATCTTCCAGAGGGTCAAGTTATGGCTATTATTATTAATTATTAATCCATTTATTTAAGGCGACAGGGCCCATATAAAATAACTTAAACCTAATACATTGTAACAATACAAACTTATACCTATGTTAGTAGCACAATAACATCATCATTGCTTCAGTATTCCAGATGAAATACTGGAGCAACGATTCATGTGAACACAGTCCAGCCTGTCAGCAATCATGGCCAGGATGCCGTTGGAGCTGGCCCGCACCCTGCGCACCAAGGATGCACATCTTTTACGCATCAATGCATAAAAGCAATGATCAACACTAAAATAAAAACAGTTTACATATATTTGTATTGTTGCATAACTCAACAAAATAGCTACAGCAGATTCTTTTCAGTGTTGATGTTGCTTTTCCCTAAAAGTTTTCCAAGGAATTAAATGTCAACCTATGTGTAACCTCAATATCAATTCAGTTCGGCCAGTGATCGATCTCGAAGTCCGTTATTCACTTTATCAAAGAGCAATTCTCAGTAGGCAGGATTTGTTGTCAGAATTGCGAAATACCGATTTCAAGCAAATCATCTAAATACGTAAAGTGGTAGTCGATGGTGTGAACCTCGAAGCTTAGCTTCTGGTGAATAATCTACTCCTGTATTCTAACACCAAAGGCTCTATGAAAGGGGAACCGACAACTCTATGAGGGTTTAAAGTGGACTTTCTAAAAGTGTAATGGACTGATGTAGTAGAAGAGGGGTTGATTAATTACTGAATCATAAATTATGTAGGTCAGTAGCACAGTTATCTCATGCTTTTAATTATCTAAGCTTTTTTGTCGTTTAAAAATCATTTCATACTTTTATTTTTGTGCTTTTTAGAACAATATTTTGATCATGATTAATATAAAAAACAAGCGTGTTGGAGTGTGACGAGATTATTTTCAGTATATTTCAATATACTTGATTATAAATTTTATTTAGTAGAAAGATTATCTATCACCGAAACAAATTGCCTTCGATATTGTCAAAGTTATGAGATCAGTGATGTGTGTGTTTGTCTCTGTGTGTGTGTGTGAGTGTATGTGTGTATATGATTCAGTCATTAGGAATCGGACTCAAGTCGTGCACTTATTCCTGTCTGCCCTCCCCTAATAACGGTGAACTTCCAATCCAACCCCAACCGACTGCAGTCCAAGAGAAACTTTTATAATTTCACTAAAAACCTTATTTAGAGTCCAAGTCACCATTCTAATTTCAATTTCCAAGCATGGAAACTTTAGTTGGAAAAATAAAAAAGTTTGCAATTGCTAAACATGGAATCTTTTGCTTCTTGGTACGATTTTCATTTTTAGATGCAGCTGAGCTGTTCTACTGTAAAATGCTGATTCTGGCTGAAACCTGGCTTCAGAATAAACAGTAGTTTCTATGATGATTTCAGAAAACAAAAACACTGCGTGTTCTGGCAGAATAGCATAGCATTGTATTCTCTGGTAAGAATACACAAACTACATTCGCTTGTGAATTCAACGTTATTTGCATATTTAGTACAAATATAGCGTTGCAATTCCCAATTCAAGTAATTTAGACATTATTTCACGAGGAATGTGCATCTGTTATTTTCTTTACAACATTATGTAACTTCAATGTGGACTAATAAATAACTTAGTATATACTGATAATAATAAATACATACACAAACGCGTATTAAAAGGGGAGATTGAAAATATTATTGGGCATCAGAAACTTCCACCAGAAATTCCACATCACTGTTAATGGGAATAGTACCCAGAACATTGGCAGCATTGACACTTTGTTGTTATATACATAACATATTCTATTACTTTGGACATACCTACCAAATAATTTGTTTTTACCTCTCGAATGATTATTATATTTTTTTTTTTGACTAGGAATTACTCCATATTGTGACATTTATAATTTTGTTGTTATTTATTTGACTTATTCTATTAATTTTGACGGGTTAGTCCCACATTACCCCGATCCCAGTTTACCCCGTCTCGCTAGACCCCGATTTATTTTTCTATAGAAACTCAATCAAAAGTCCATTTAGCTTAAAAGTAACGTCAGCAGTTAAAATTTTAAATAAAATTGTATTATTTATACAAATTATAATACTAGTTTTAAGGATCAGGAAAAAATGATAAAGTCTTGGTTAAGGTAAATATTATAACTAGAAAATACAATATAGAGTCTCCTAGAGCAATCACAGCTTTTAACTATGTTCACAACAGTTCCTTTTTCAATACAGGGAATCATAATACTTACTCTACATGGAATATTAACATAATACCTACCAAATAATTTGTTATTACCTCTCGCATGCTTAATATTTTATTTTTCTTCATATTTCGCATGTAACCATAATATTTGTACGCTTCTTGGCATAACATAGCGACCTAGAAACTTTAATTTAAGAACTGTATTTACTACCTATGTTACACAAATAAAATTGTTTTTTTTTTTTAGTGGCAATTCTGATTCTTTGGTCGATGAAAAGGCCAGCCCTTTAGTCTCGTGAGGTGTTGATTACTGCCCGAAAAACTCGATGAGCACTTTGATACCATAGATTCTATTAAAAAATAAATTATAGGAAAAGCTGAAATTTGTCCACCCCAGCTAACCAAAACAGAACATTATCATTACACAAGTACTAATAGGTAAGCGTATACATAAAAACAGATATTTAATCAAAGATAATATTTCCTAAATATAACCACATGCGGGTACCTAACGCGGCTACTTAAATTTAAAGGAAAACGTTGGGCTACTTTGAGCAAGATTGTACCTACATCGCTTTTGAAAACTCAGGGTACCATTGATATCTTTAATTTTAATACAATGCGGGATCTTTTGTATACCTTTTTACCTGTCTGAGTTTTATCTTTCGGTGCGGGCGATTTCCTTTTCCTCTTTGATATTTCCTTTTTCTTTTTTAGGTTTTATTTTGTATTTCTACAACAGTTTCCGTCATCTTTAGTTGTTTATTATTCGTCATTTATTTTAAATGCTTTTTTGAATAGCTATAAGAAATGGTGCATGGGGTAATTTCGGTAATTTGCATGAGACTCAAGACAAGTTAAATGACATTATATCAACGAAAACGTCAGAAAAAACGGCAAAAATGGACGGGAATGCCAAGCGCTATCAAAATGTCACATGAACTATATTATTTAATTTTGGCATTTCGACCATTGCCATCGCTAATAGACCTACTTACTTACTTTACCCAGAACCAGTTACTGACTACTATACGAGGCCGGTTTTGCACTACATCCGATCCGTGTCATTGAAATTTCGGTTCCGAAGTAGTCGTAGTACTGTTTGTACGGAAGGTCACGCACTATATCCGAACTCCATCCGTAGTAATATTATAATTCAGAATATTTTGAACTTGGAACTTAAATCACGGACACGGATCACGGATACGGATCACGGACACGGATCAAGGACACGGATCTCGGACAGGGATCAGGGACATGGATCACCGACACGGATCACCGTCATGGATCACGGACCCGGATCCCGGACACGGATCACAGACACGGATCAGGGACACGGACGTGTAGCTCGTAATCGCCCTAAGAGCTAACGTACATATTTTTTAGATTTAGCTTAGCTAATATAGTTTGTAATCTGCACACAAGTATGAGGAATCACCTTAGCTATGCGAGTTAAGCATGAATCAACATAGCCTAGCTGTTTGCCTGAAACTCCTTTTCGAAGTTCGTGAAATAATAATATAATCGAAGTTATAGCGACCATAAACCACGACCTGGAATAAATAATTAAAATAATTAAAATGCGTGAAAAACTTAACTTAGAGTTAGTTAACACGAGTAGAAATTAATAAATGTCATAAAAAATTACATAAGTAACACGAGGTTAACTACAAACTCTGAGTTAGTAAGATACCCCAGGGTGGCGCAAGCGGGCCTTACTCTTTAAAACTCATAAACTATTCATAGATAATTTAAAATTATAGAGTACAATACCAAGCGAAACTCCAAAAAACAATAAACCAACTTGTGGACCGAAGCTACTCTAAATACTCCATCAACGTTACGGTTTTCAAAATTCACTTTAAATGACTCATCCGAGATATTTCACGATACAAAGTTTTGGGCGAGATCCTTTGAAAAAGCGACGGTGTAGCGCCTACCCCCAACTTCAGGTCACGCCATGAATTTCGAGTTAATTAACTTTTACTGGTTGAGAAAACTTACTTAATAATAATAAAATCGTTAGAAGAGTTTATCTGCACAAGAGGAAACTTATTGAGAGTTTCTTTTGCGTCTTGAGAAACTTACAAGAGGGATTTTGCGTGTTTTTTTTCTTCAGAATAATTGGGAAAAATATCTTGGGAGTATTTTTCTGGTTTGGAATCTCGTACGAACTTTTTTGATGTCTTAATAATTATGAGTTTGCATGAATTGTTCACTATTGGGTTTGGTTTGAATCTCATGATTATCAACTTAATTAATGGAATCATCACCGGTATAGATGCTAAGCAATGTCAACATTCAGAAGAGTGAGAATGGGGTTTTATGGCAAGCGTAGCAACAACTACAGCAAACTTTAAAAGGCTAATAGCAATGATATATTCATCACACCCGAATAATAATTGAAAACAAAATCGTCTCACCACACCAGCTGCTTCTTTCTGCAATGCTCTATTCAAATGCGTCGTTTTATTCAGACAAAACCACGAGCTCAGTTAGTTAACCATAACACTTGGCTTAGATACCGCAACATCGTGTAACGTTCGCTCGTTAAGAAAGTTTTATATTACGTGTCTATTTATTGTTGTTAATTTTCATGGAGTTTTAAGACGTACTTTATTTTCTTTTTGACAATTTGGTCATGGGAAAGAATTTGTAAACCTGGAACCTGGAGTTCCAGGCACTGGTCAGTTTATTTTCTATCTTTGTATTCTTATGTTTAAAAGCACCCATTATAAGCCTGGCAAAAGGCTGAATTCATAATGCTGGGGCGATAGAAAGGCACCCGTTTTTTCAGACTAGAGCAGAGCAAAACTGGACATAGGTTTATCCAATATCAAATAAATATCTGCAACAAATAGAGCTTGGTTTGTTAGACACAATAACGTTGAAAACCGCTTCCACTATAGACACCAGATAATTTAATCATGTCCGCGCTGTGTGTGTCGTGTGTCGTGAACGCTGGTATTCTCGCAAGATACTAGGATATCGTGCAAAGAACTGGGAGCTGACCATAAGCTCTTATAGTAAGGTTATTATGAGTTTGTGTAAGGGATATATGTATAACATAATATTAAGCAAGTAAATTGTCTTTGGCCTCTCACCCACAGATAACTGTTTATTGCTCTCATCAAGCAATAGACAAATTTGACAAACTTTTATAATTTTTTGTTTTAAATACGAGGTTTTTGGTTAATTTGTACCTTTAGTGAATGCCACTCTTTATTTTGTATTGTGCGTTTAGTTTGTGCAGAATAAACAATTTTTCTTTCTTCTTCTTTCTTTCTTTCTTTCTTTATATGACTTGTATACATCTGTCACTTACGCACACTCAAAATAACCTTACTCTAAGAGCTTATGGTCGCCCCCCTGTTTTGCTTGATTTCAGCGCCTCCTTTGGCGAAAAGCAATATCTAATGCCAAATAGGGCTACTCAATCTTTATTTTACTGTGACCTCACTATAAACTGAATTTTCTTCACGCTTCAATACACTCAAAAGTACTAAGGTATGTAAGAAATACATCACCGAACCCTTACGCTTGTGTCAGTAAAATTAGGAAAATACGCGAAACGGTCACCGTTGCGGATTGACTTACCGAGTTTCATCAATCAACCGATGCTTATGTACCACTCACATCAATCACATGTATATACGTATCTATACATGGACCACATATGTACATGTATACGAACGGATTGATCCACAAAACTTTCTTAAAAAGGTGTTTCTCTCTCCTTTCGTCGGAAGCCTGCTCTTAGTTGACATGACTTTGATAAATTATTTGCTTACCGAACGATTTGGTATTCTCGAAGTACGAAATGAGCGTCTCCATTCTATCTTACGTATTCTTCTTTGTAATGTTACTTTGTTGAGGTTTGGAGGTATTTGTTTGAGGAAATTGCGGTGCTCTTTATTTGTTAAATGAAAGCTCTTACAAAGCAATAAGTTGAAAAAGATGAGGCTCTTTTGTGGCGGTAGAGTTAAGGGTTTGATTCAGGTACTTTTGACTTTAATAGTTAGTAGGTTTATCACTGTCTGTCTAGGATCACGTCATGACCATCAGCAACTAAAAAGTATCCCTGATCAATCCCGGAAGCAATTTCTTGTTTTTAATGTACGAAAAGTAAATAACCTTTTTTTAAATCAGTAGCAAATAAATATATATGATTAAACTACCAGAACAATAATTTATAAAATATTTAAACAATAGAATTAATATAAAAATTACAGGGACGAGAAATCAGTGAGAAAAATTTCATAAAAATCTCGTAAAACGTATCTGTAAATATGAAATTCCAATTTCTTCACTTGATAGTCTTTCACGATATTTAATTATAATGAAATAACAATATAATGTTTACGTTTTTTTTTGTTTTTAATTTTTTTTAAAGAATTTTGGAGTAAATAAACATGATACTCAGCTGAATCCGGTTAGACTGGAAACCGACCCCAACATAGTTAGGAAAAAGGCTAAGTAGATTGATTGGAGTGAATAAACATTGTGTTTCCGATATTAAAGCTTAAGGCACATAAACAGGTTTTATTTATGTACCAATATTCGTGCTGCAGGTAAAATTATATTTTTCTACAGGTTGACTTTAATTCCCTGAAATATTGCCAACAAATTAAAACCAACCCTGTGCTGTGCTGTAGTTACCAAATTACATAAATATTTAACAAAATTAACTGTAAACGTTCTTCTTATTCGTTGTCTTCATTTCTGAAGGTCGTGCCCATCTTGGAACGCGTTGACGGAGTCACTACTGACGAGCTGCTTCCACGCCACTTTTCCTTCTGCTCTTCTTAGGGCAGTGGTCACCGTGAGTCCAGTAATCGCTCTTCTCATCTGGTGTGACCAGCGAGTAGGTGAACGTCCGCGTCTCTTACCATCCACCTTTCCACAACAAGTTTTTTCAGGTTTTCTGGCTGTCTCCGAGTGATATGACCAAAGTAACTCAGGACTCACTGGTAGCATCGTGGAGAATCTGGATTTGATGTTCAGCTGGTCGAAAATGGACTTGTTAGTGCGCTTTGCCGTCCATGGCATGCGCAACATTCTTCCACAGCACCAGCAACATTTTAGAGGCTCAATCCTTTTTCAATCCACAGTGTGAAAGACAGACTCCGGCAGGGAATTCCACTCCTTATATAAGCATAATAAAAGTGTTCCCAAAATGTTTTGTGCGTACGTGTGCGATGTCCACCATGCAAGTTCGTGCTCTGAAGACGCTTACAACGTGGTGTCATCTACATATCAGATATTGCTGATCTTATTGCTACCTACCGCGATGCTGCCCTCCCACTCTTCTAAGGCTCTTCTCATAATGTATTCGCCATAGACGTTAAAAAGAAAAGAGGGCAATATACATCCTTGGGCTACTCCTTTTTCTGGCTCAAAAGGTCCCGACTCCACATTATTGATAATGACCATCGACTCTCCATCCTCGTACAAGTTCGTGAAATGCGAAGAAACTCTCATTTCCTGGGACTCTTAAATGTTAACAAATAAACAAATTTATTTAATCGACAGCATTATATATTGGAACAAATAATTACATGAAAAATTATTATCGTAGGTATATCGTTATATTTCGCGAAATGTGTTGCCTAGTCTTCTTCTTCTTCGAGTCGATGATTCCTTCATTAAATTTTCTTCGACCAGTATTCAGCCACGTCGACAGCCCTAGCGCTGGCCTCGCAAAGGTTTTGCATGGTGCAGGTGTTTTTACATAAGGAGCAGGACAGGAGATGGGGCATCGTCTGTGGGGTGGTACCGCAGTCACATTGTGGCTGATTGGAGTACCCCCATTTTCTGAATTAGTTTTCTGAAAGCTCAACATAGTCAGTTGGTTTTAGTCAACTTCAGGAAGCTATTGCCTAGTAAAGTCGTCACAATCTTCTTAGTCCGTTGAAGTTTCTCATTTTACATGCCGCAATAACTTTCTACCTAATAAATTACTATGTTACCCATACACTATATCAACGAGTATCATTCGCAAGCATCAAGTTTAATTATTATTAAGTATTTTTATAGCTGTTAAACGGGCCTTTTATTTTTAGACAACTTTAAGTACTCAAATTAAATGCTATCAGTTTAGTGTTCATTACTGGCATTTAATTAACAATTAGTTGTCGTTTTATTTACTTTTTAAAAAGAGAATATTTTTAAACGAGGAGTTTTAGAATCTCGATTGAATAAGTAAAATTTTAAACTTACATAATATATCGTCAACACTCAACTACATCATTGCTTTCTTTGAAATGTCAGCCGAAAGATATTCACTGCTGGACGTAGTTCTACCCGAAGCGCTGTCTCATCAACTGGTCTTGTGCTTCCCGTATCCTACGAACTCCTCCGCGGCCTTCATCAGGATCACCTTGTGGAAAACTATCTAATGAGATGTGACAACGGGCTAAAGTCCGCAACTCTACGTCCTAAGTGCGTATTTTGCGAACAAAAAACTAGTTTTTGCAGTTTTTATGTTTCGTTATCAAAGTTTTCAACATAAACCTCCTTTGCAAAGAAGTGTGCCTTTACTTTGCCAGTGTACACTACTTCCAAGTGACAACTTAGCGTCGCCATTTTGCCGTGACATCCAAGATCTTCCCGCTACGTCAGCAGTGATATTCAAAGCATCATGTAAACCAACGAATATGTTTTAGCTTAAGAGACGCAAACTACAGAATTTTTATCGGCCGATAGTTTGTGGGGGTTCTAAGGGTATTTCGGCACTGCAAGTGATCTTTATCCAAATCCGAGATCCGAGTTCCATCCGTATTAGAAAAGTACTGATTTCAGACGGACTGAGTTCGGATACAGTAACCTCCCCTACAAGAAATACTACGGCTAATTCGGACCAACATTTCTCCGATTCGGATCAGACGCAGTGCGTAACTGCCCTTAGTTGTCATTTATTCGTTCGTTAATTAAGTAGACATTAGGTAACTAATCGCGTTTTGTACATCTCAAGTAGATGCTGGAAGGTACCTACTTTTTATTTGTGACTAACTTATCCCCATGACTTCGCTTTCGTAGCGTATCCCACAGAACTGTGCATTTTCCGAAATAAAATTAAAGCTGCGTTGTCGCCGAGTGTCATGGGGATCCATGACACTCGGCGACAACGCAGCTTTCTACGAGTGAAAACATTGTCGTAAACAAGTCAGCATTTCTAGGGATCCAATTTTACAAACATTAAAAATAAAACAAACAATTTTCTAATATCAGTAGAGTAAAACTACTTGCAATGGTAGATTAAACGAAATTCTAAATGGAACTATAAAGGTTTATCCACACATACGGGACATGCCCGGCCCCGTGCACGGACGTGTGTGAACGAGTTCATATAAAATGTACTTAGCGATATTTTTTTGAGCCCCTGGCGGGGCACGGTCCGTCCACGTCCCTGGCACGGCCCTGATATGTGTGGATAGACCTTTACGGAGCTTTCACCTGCATGATATGAAACAAGGCGGCAGGCCCAAACGGAGATGGCTGGATGAACGGAATCTTTTGACGAGAGAGACGGTTTCTTTCGAGATGGAGAGAAATGGAATGTGTGTATATAATCTTTGCCTTACATTGGAATTATACAAGTTTACAAAATAAATATTAATAAAATTTATTCACATATTACTGGATTTTGTCGTCGGGCTACCGATCCCTGTTGCTACGATATAGATCGGTACCATATATTACACAAAGTGAATGGAATGCGGAAGGCCATCAATCACAGAGCGATATAGACGAAAGATGCGGGTATACGAATTCAAGTAGGTTTACCTCTTTCTTACACGCATCACTAGCAAAATTGTCTACCCTTGCGCAAAATTCAAAGGAATTATCTCTTGCATGATTGTACATTCAGGAAAAGACCTACGTATTTCATGATATTATGGTTTCGAAAATGACAATGGCAGTAGAGGACTTCACGGGTTAATAATATTCGCAGCATGGGTATATCTTCAAGGATAAGCAACGTTTTCTGAAGACAGGTGTTCATCTCAACATGCAGAGACTCCTCCGGACCTCGACTGTCATTTAGGCTGTCGTTGACTTCTTTGATTTAAGATCCCATGTCCCCTAGCTGGGGCATCGCGACCG
The DNA here is from genome assembly GCA_945859665.1 of Anorthoa munda. Taxonomy (NCBI): domain Eukaryota; kingdom Metazoa; phylum Arthropoda; class Insecta; order Lepidoptera; family Noctuidae; genus Anorthoa; species Anorthoa munda. The sequence goes on from OX243913.1 coordinate 3,695,508, forward strand.
GTCTTGAGCTACGCACTTCACCTCGCTCCACGTCATTCCGATACTCGTCGCCTTAGCCAATACGGTGCGTCGCCATCCAAGGCCTGTTTTGGTATGTGATCGGAATCCCTCCGGAGCGTGTGGCCAATCCATCTCCATTTACGACGCTTGATCTGGCGGTCGATCGCAGTTTCGTAGTAACTCTCCAACAGCTCTACATTAGAGATGGTCAGGCCAGTAATTCCGAGGATGCATCGAAGACATCGGTTGAGGAAGACCTTTTTTTAATTTTTGGTGGGAAATCCTCCAATGACAGAAGTCATCCTCTCCCGCTTTGGGTGAAGCGGGCGGGCGCGTCAGACTTTTTCCGACTAAAACTCACCCAGACTGGCGAGCATGGCCTACTGAGATAGGCTTGAGTCATACATTTTTATCACAGTTTGCCAGCAAAAACCGCTGCTGCCGCTGCTGCTGCTGTTTTTTTCCTTCAGTTGCTTGTGCTAGAGCCGTAGTAACTCTCTCTTTCAAATTTTTCCGCGACCGCGACATGCATCGGCCCTAGCGGACCACGTCAGTTTTTGCTAACATTTATTTGTGGTGCGTGTGGAACAATAAGCGCTGTCGACTCGGGCATGGTCCTTATTGGGCGGCGCGCTACCCATTACTCGCCGTCCGCAAGCCCGCGTCTACGGTGGCCAGGAATTGGCTTGCGACTCCATCGGTTGACGAAGAGCTGGCTTTTTAACAAACGACATCTCTCGCTAAATCTAGGCTGTCGTTACGGGTAGTCAAAAAACAGTCTTACAAAGGCGTTTTGTTTTACCAAATAACTGGGTTGTGGAGGTAGCATAGGCTGTTCCATGTAAAATTCTAGTATTCAGCTGCAACCGATCTCTATAGATATCTTGCGTAAGTTTAAGATGTATGCTCGTGACTGTACCAACATTGATTCAGGTAAACAGTAGATGTATGAATAGGATAGGAAGGCGACTATTCTATGGAATGTGTTAATACAGAGATCGCAATGGGATGAAAAGCCAATTGTGTTGTACTGTGAATAAGCCTTAGCCATATACTGATTCAACACGTTATTGTTAAGATCTAGACAACTACTAGTTGAAGTATCCCATGGATTTAATAGAGACAAATAATAAACTCTACAGAGTGATTCTTAATTCGTTAAAAATCTTTCAAACAACTTTTGCTATTCGACCAAACCTGTAATCGCAAAAAAAGTTAAATTACTGTTCTCTACTGCACATTTTGTCGAAAGACCTAAAATTAGTGTGCCTGATTTTTTTAGTTTTTAGCCCCTTACTGAAAAAGCTAATATAAGTTTGACGTGTATACTTGTGCGTATGTGTATATGTTTATTTGTATCTGTAGCATCATAGCTCTTAAACGGATGAACCGATATTTCGTTTAAAAGGTGACTTTATCGAGAGTGTTCTTAGCTATATTTGGTGAAAATCGGTTCAGCCGTTCTAAAGTTATGGGCGTTGTACTGATTGAATTGGGTTTTTTTCGCAAGATACATACATACATAAACTCACGCCTTTTTCCCATGGGGGTAGGCAGAAACTACAGAATGCTACCTGCTACGATCCTTACATACTTCTTCCTTTTCGCAAGATATCGTGTCATAATTGCGTGTTCAATAGATTGTCGATCGAAGCGTGTCTACTACTACACAAATTATGTTGCAAGAAATAAAAATGTGACGGGGATTTTAAATTTTTCTTGTTCAGAGTTAGTTACATAGTAAAAGTGGTTCATCTACTTTCACCCTCTGAAAAATCAGCAATCATTAAAAATCATCTGTTTAGTACAAAACGTGTACCTACCTACAGCATAATAGACCCACCATTTCAGTTGTTGTTTTTGAGTTAGCACGGTTAGCTAACCAGATTACTAAAGAAGAGTTTATATTTTTTCAGCAAAAAGAAAATGGTGCCATCTACTTTATCTTAAAAAGTTTGCGCAAAAAATATAGAACTTATTTTATCGTTACTCTTTTCCGAGGTGCTGAGAAGCTATAAAGATTTTAACATTTATTTTACAAGTTTATCAAACTGGCTTTAGGCTGAAAGTAACTCTGATAACCAACAAAATCTTGGGTAGGAATATAAAACATAGAGACGTAAACCGCGCCTGTAAAAAGATATAGCAGTACAAGAATTTCAATTACCGAATGTTCCAGAAAGTTGTGGGCGCAAAACATACGTACTCATTTAGTGTCGTCGTTAACTTTAATTTCTTTTTCGCTATTGACCGTAGTTTTTTATAGGGCCTGTAGGGTGGTCACTAAGCGCTGAGCTAAGTGCCGCTTTGTGAGCGCACCGCGTGTAAACCGCCCGGCAAAGACCGGCTTGCATTTAATTTTTCTCATTTTTATTTCCTCTAAAAGCTTTTACACAGGAACTAGGTGTTCAATTAAAACTCCTCTTTTTACCAAAGCGTCAATAGATGGAGCTGATTGCTCGATTGTTCTATTTTCGCGATTTCCTTTGTTTTTAACACAAATGGAATATTTTAAAACAATGAAATGTGTTCGATTTATAAGGGTTTTATTGTGCCGTACCTATTTACAGAATGGGTGTAAAAGTAATACAATTTCTGTTAAATGTTTTAAATTGCGAAAGATGGCGACTCGTAACGGACGCTCCTTTTTAGCGTGAGGAACTCATTAAACAGTTCGCCCTAAATAGTAAAGGAAATAAAATTACTGTTGCTACACCGGGAAAAACAATAGAAACAAAAACTTCCATCTTTGTCGAATTAATACTTTAACTTTTGTTCGTTGCTTTTATTAGCTTATCATTAAGTTATTTTTTCTTTTTCGACTTCCATACCAGTTTTTTATAGGTTTAGGCATTGTATAATATTATATCCATTACAAAAACTTTGCTTTATTCCACAGAACTTTCCTTATTCCATATATCTTTCAATATATTTACTTTTTTCAGTTCATTTATTATTTTATCTACTGCTCATATCGATAAAGATTGATAGTAAGACAAAAAGCCAGTCAATCAGTGCGTCTTACTATGCCGTGTGTGGTTCACTTATTCATAAGTTTATTTTATAACAATTAGGTACAGGAGAGGTGCACACGGAACTAGGCAATAATCAGGCTATACAATCAAATTAAGAAACAAAATTTCATTCACATATTGCCCGGTGCTGCCTTTCCCTTATCATCTCTAATAACGCTCAAGGGAAGAATGTCCTCAGTTGAAAATGTGAAAATGCAAATCGAATATCAAAGTTGCATACTCTTTTTTGACTTCACACACATTCGCTTAGCGTATCCCCGTTGATATGCCTATGGCAATGACATCACACGTTTCATTTCGCTTTTTATTTTTACAAATTTAATTTCTGAACCGCTTTTTTCATGCGACCATGGACAGGATAAATATGCTTACCAAATGTCGAGGTCACCTCGAATGCCATCTGTCTTTGCGGTTTAAAAAATCAGTAAGCTTACAATATTTGGTTTTGTTTGAAATTTGAAACATAACTTCACTTTATGTGTTTTTTTATGAATTGCAGTTAAGCTATACTGATATATATCACAACTACGATTCTATGCATATACTTAGAATTAGTTTAAATACGAGTCAGATATTATAACATTGATAAAACTATCTGCTAAAACACAAAGTATGTGCAAAAAGTACCTATCACCCTGATGTGTTTTGTTAACTTCAGACCACCATCGTAGGTGCATGGTTAATTTATCAATAAACAGTATTTCCTATACTCTTTATATTAGGGGTTAAAGTATGAAATTGCCGATTTGTACTGAAAAATTGAATTAGGTTTTTTAATTTTTATTTAAGGGATTTAATTGATCAAAATAATTACAATTATTATCTATACATTGCTGCCATCTAATAGAAAGGTCATTTATGCCTTTGCGATAGAACTCTGGTGATTTAGATTCGACAAACTGTGTGAAAGCATTTTGGACTGCCTCCTGAGAAGAAAACTTTTTATCACGTAGAAAATTGTCCAAATCACGAAAAAACTAATGGTTTCTAATTGCAGTTCCTGTAGAGTTAAAACGGTTTCTCGTGCTGTATGAGGTCTCGCGTTATCATGGCGCAATAATGGTGAAGATCGATTCATGAGTCAGGGCTGTTTCACTGCTAGTTTTGCTATCATTGTTCGGAGTTTGGTACAGTAGACATCTGCCGTTATTGCTTGGCCAGATCGGAGAAAGCTATACCACCAAACACCAAACCACCATGCCATGCATACCATGCTGAGACCACCAAACAGTTATCATCCACCTTTTTATTGGTAAGCTTTGCTTTAGGACATTGTTGCGGCGTTCGACCTGGGGTCAGCCTTGCATTCTTCGCTTACGGTTATCTTAAAGAATCCACTTTTCATCACATGTCACAATTCGATCCAATATTCCTTCATTTCTGTATTGATTCAACAAGGCAACACAAGTTTCAACACGCGTTTCTTTCTGCAGATCAGTCAAATCATGAGGCACCCATTTTTCATATGTTTTTATTTTATTGATTTGACGCAAATGAGTCAATATTGTTGGTAAGGTAACGTTAAACCATGCCGCTAATTCCTGGGTAGTTTGACTTGGATCGGCTTCCACCATCTCTTTCAATTCATTGTTATTCACCTGTGTGGGCGGTCTTCCACGTGGTTCGTTCTTCAAATCAAAGTTTCCATCACGAAAGCGTTTACACCAAAACCGCACGGTGCGTTCATTAGCTGTACCCTCTCCAAACGCAACATTGATATTGCGAGCTGTTTCTGCCGCGTTAGTTCCGCGCCGGAACTCGTATTCAAAAATCAATCGAATTTTCGAAGTATCCATCTTTATTGTCTAAGCTGATTTAAGCATTTTTTAAAAGAAGAACTTCATAGGTGTTACCATTTGAAAAAAGTTTCACTCAAAAATCTTAAACCATGAAGGTTCTATGTTAATTCTAAGTACCTATTACAATAAAACGGCAATTTCCTGCTTTAACCCCAATTACGAGTATATATCCTACTCTAAATATTTTCCTATTTCCTTGATTTTAATCTTCATAAATATTAATTTCGATGACCTACTACACTATTGACTCACCTATAACTATTGATAAGTAAGGAAGTGGTATCCCTGCATTGCCTACATGGCGTTTGTAATCCCAGTTAAGCTGGGTGGCCGATGAAGTCATTACGCTTATCGCGATGTGGGGCCACACGTTAAGTTGGCCACCAATTCGTGTACGTCAACAATATTTTGTTCATATGGGTGAAAATGATAGAAAGACTTTCTGATAGAAAGAATTTCTCCTTTTTTTTAAAGCCAATATTCTCTATCTCTTTAAGTTCTTATCCGTTTATAATACTGGTTTCTCTGTTAATGTATTAGCTGTGAAATCAGTTCTCAATCAATGGGAGTCACTGGGTTTCTTTATCCCGGTAAAGTCACAGTTTCAGTCGGTGTATATGACAGGAGCGAAGCCACGAGACATGTTAGTCTTAGTAATATTATAAACTGCCACCCTTTTATGATATGTGTTAATATTTACTTGTATCGGGCAGGGTGTACTTACTACCTGTATAATCGCCGCCACATAAGTTGGCAAAAGTTGTTAGATGCGCAGAAGTCGTTTTTAGGTATCATATGAAGTGAAACGGGGCGCGGGATATGTTTAGGAACGTTCCGAGCGCGCGATTGGTTGGTCAGTTGACACAAGGATCGAGTGACCAATCGTGTTGCGTCCACGTTCCGTTCGCTCTATATGGTGGTTGGTCAGTTCGCGGAATTTGCGCGAACTTACCCCCACTATGCCAAAACCTTGCCAACTTACGTGCCGGGCACTATACGTGCACCTCTAGCTAACATTCCTTTACCAGGAATGTTGTCTTTTTTGCAGTAATTAACATAGAAAACGAGCTGTAATTTATGACTCTAAACAGCTAAATAAATGTTCCCCGTAACATTAAACTGCGCAACAAAGATCAGATACACCAAGAGTTACTATATTTTCCTCAAGCTCAAGATTAACTTATTAAACGTTAGAACTTTTTCCAAGATATCCTTATAAGCCACTTAAAAAGAAAGCTAACAATGATATTATTTTCCTTGTTGTGCATTGTTAAAAACATTTAAATATGACATTATCACGTCTAGAGAACAAACAAAAAAACTTCATCGTCATCCTCTAACTCTTCACCATCAGCCTATTAATGTTCCAACTGCTGGGACATAGGCCTCCTCTCTGTGAGCCGTAATCCACCCCCGGGTGGAGTTGGTGGATGTCACATGTCTTCGAATTTTTGGTTCTAGGACATATAGGTTTCCTTACGATGTTTTCGTTTACTGTTTTGAGAGCACTGGTGATGAAATAAATTTACACAAAGAAAAGCACCTGCCTGGGTTCGAACCCATGACTTAAAACTTGTAAGTCGCGGCCGTTACCACTGGGCCATCACTGCTCCCAACTCTGCTCTAACTCTTATTCCAATTTATTTTGGGTCGATGCAACGTGTATTCCCCTTTCATACTTGTCTATAAATCGTTGTCTCAGTACTCACGTCTTTTCTAGCCATTCAATCTTTCATACATTCCATGCATGGTTTCTGTGGTCTTCCTCGAATCTTGTAACCGATATTGCTATAACAGCATTCATACTTACTCTTCACTTTCTATCCCTATCCTTCTTTTTAACTGACATTCGAAAAAGGAGGCGTTCGGCTGTATGTTTGTTTTTTTTCTATTGTGATGTTCACCGATTTTTCCATCGATTATAGACCGATTTTGAAAATTCTTTTTTTGTTTGAAAGAGTACCTTCTTAAATTTGTCCCATTTAATTAATACATTTGGTGAAGATCTGATAAAGAAATTCAGAGATATACAACAGAACTCTTCAATAAACAACGGCAAATCTCTCGGAAATGCTACAATCACATGTCTGTTTATTTTTTACGCCATTTTATAACATAACATCACGCTCTAAAAGGCTATGCAGATGTGTACAGTTTACTTTGAAACACTCACATTTCACCGGTTATGCTCAAGTTTTATATTATTCGGGTAATCTATTCTGGTATAACATTGGGCTTTATAGGTACCTTACTATAGAACTTGCTCACCTACCACAACTACACTACTTCAATTACTTCAATTTCGGCAGTCAGTGTCAAACTAAGAAACAAAAGTAAGAGTACTGACTCCGAAATTAAAGTTACTTTTCAGTTTTTGTAGTGTTTTTATTTTGGCAGTCGGTTGTATTTTTTTGTAAAAAGTTTTGTTTTACCTAATTCGTCCGCATAACATGCACAAATGCACATAACATGGCAACCAATAGGCAAAAGACATCACACAACATAATTTTATTTGTTATTTTGTAGTTGATCCTTAGCTATATTAGCTACATCATTATAAAAACAGACAAGGAACCGTATAAGACCTCACAAGACTTTCTTTGAAGGTTCGACATTAATTAAATGGGCCTTAAGCCACAAATGGTTTTGCTTACGTAAATACAAGCCACTTGAAAACCCACGCTAGTAATATATTCCTCTCGGTTCCCCGTTCTAAATGCCTTTGCTTTTTGAATGCATGTTAATAGGGGACTTTTATATAATTTATAAGACGTTGTGTATGAACAAGTTTTGATATAGCAACGAGCGAATGCTCAACTTTTGAATAATAAAACGAAAAGTTGCACTAGTTAATTAAAATATTAGAGTTGTTAATATAAATGTGCGCTCAATGCTAATGAACGACAACTAGCATGTCGGCGCCATCTTGTAACTTTGGCATGATCTAGAGATGTCCTCTTTGTGAAGATTGTGAGGAGTTCTTGTGTTTATTTTTTATTTTAAAGTTATTGTTGCTGGCTCTGATATTCCTTAGTGGAGAGCAGATACTTATAATTGGCTGTGGCAGACAAAAGTAACAGGCGTATTGATTGCAGTTGTTAAGAAAACTTTGTAGTTTGCATGAAAGATGAAGATAATAAGCATAAAAACCAATTACAGTCCCATAAAGAACGAAATGGCTCTCGTAACATTTTAACAAAACAAATTACCTTTCTCAAACAATTTATTTTAAACACCAAAAGGTGTAATGTCCTCCAACTCGAACAATAACAATACAATTATTTTTTTTACAAGCAAACCATCTAGAAGGGATCTCGTGAAAAATAAAAGCGCGCAGTTTTGTTTTGAGTGTTTTCTCCGCGATGGTTAAATGGCGAACCGTTTTAAAAGGAAGCAAATTTTCCCAAACTTGCTTGAATCTTATTGAAGGCAACGACTCGCTCTCGACAAAGTTAGCGTTTCGAAATCGAGTTAAGACCCATTAACTATTCGCGGTTTAATTTTCTTTGAGATGAGGTTTTAATTCCAGTCTTACTTAAACTTGTTTCCTCAGAATCTTTACAAGCGGCGTGTTTATTAAAGATGAAAGGTTGTTTATGATAAAAAGCGAAGTGACGTTTATCTTTACTTACTAGGACATAAATTAGCTGTGGTTTTTTCATGAGGTATTTTATGACTCCTCTAAGGAGTCTCTGTTATTTTAATGAACGAACACAACACTGTTTTCATTCAATATTGTTCCTACTTACCAGCTTATAAAACTTAATTTTGTATAAAAATATATATAAAAAAATGTTTCTGTCATCCATCAAGCTTTCAATTGTAATCTAAACTTTCATATTTTTTACCACGTAAATGATTAAAAATGTTTTTAGCTTCTGTTGAAAACAACTTCCAAAAGTGGTCGTCGACATTTTTTTAAATAAAATTTCCATTTTACTTTTAAAATGCGAATTGAATAAAATATCGATGGACAAGTATAGTGAAATAATATTACAGCTGTACATGTAAAAACAGGACGAATATTTTAGTGGATGTAGAGTTTTTATGTGCTGTCATAACAAAGTGAAAATGCATCACAGTACATAAACCGATGTTGATGGTGGCAGCTGACGCTGAAAACTAAATTATGGAGCTACAAACATTCAATTTGACAAATAAATTCCGAGTAGTAAAATTAGTATCGCAGTCAGAGCGACGGTACCCAGTGAAGCAGCTAATGCCTTTAGTGCATAACACTCAAATCATACAATTTGTAGAAGAGAAATATTGCATTATTCATGCTGGTATAATTTAATATTTTTAGGTAGCTACTTTAAAAAACTGCGCATCAATTATTAGTGTTTCAAGAAGTCTTTTCATATTTGAGTTAAATTTGGATATCTAATCAGAAATTTTATAGTCCAGTACAATAATTTACCAAAAATTGTCCTCAATAAACTTACTCCCACGTTCTAATTGCGTCGCCTCAGCGAGCATTCTTTCTTCTTTCTTTAAAAGAAACGAATGTCAATTTCTGTTACTAAACTGAAAAAATATCACTATATTTTCCTCTAATATGCATATATGCACCAGCAAAAAAACGCATTGTTCTTAATTTAATATCAAAAAGTCGACATACGACAGTCCTGGCTGGCGTCTTTGAGTAAACGGGGCAAAAAAAAAAAATCCGACGAATTGAGAACCTCCTCCTTTTTTTGAAGTCCGTTAAAAAGTGAGCTTCAATAATAACTAAGTACCTAAAACAAATGAACAAAGACATCAACTTTAAATAAATAGTATGCTTTCATTTGCAATTTTAAAACGTTTCTTCCCCGTTATGTTTATTTTTCCGGGCTGGATTCATACAAGGAAAACGTGGCTCTGTTGCTTTGTTCCCGCGTAATGTCAAAAGTAGGAACATTTTAACCGCGAACCAAATTCTTTGTAATATTAGACACGTTGAACTCTTTGACAATAATGTCGTCTTAAAGTAGGTACTTCGGAACTCTTTGAAAAAGATTGCTGTAAGAAAGTTTTTTTTCAATTGAAAGGCGATCGCTACAAAAATTTATTATCGGCAAAGTCGAAAAGCCAACTCAATAAGCCTGTACTCAATTTATGTAAAAACGCCAGTTGATTTCAATAAAAATTCATCCGGCGTAAACAAGTTTGGCAACGAGCACGAACTTCACGTACAGAATCATTTCAAACCGTTCGCGAAGCAAAACGGCATCAAATTTGTCGTGTACATAAATTGTGTGTAGTATTATAACAGGGTCAACTGCAAATTTATGCAGATTGGGTTCGTTTCATAGCTGTGCTGTGCGTATACGTTTGCCACTGGAGATAACGCTGGATTTATGTTTAAGACTTTATTACTTGGTGTGATGCGCTGTTTTCGCTGAGTTAAGCGCTTGTTAGTCCGATATGACGATGTATTCTGCGGTCTCACTAATTGTTTCGCTCCATTTTGCACTTTCCGAGTGACGTTGGACGCGAAATCATTTTCCGAGTCTCTGGTAATTACTGGACTGTTCCTGTGAACGGTGTTGTTTCTATTTAGAGAATGTAAATGTTCATTCTTGTCTTAAATAGATACCGCTGCTCCTTACATTAATTTACCACCGCTGCTTTCTACCTGTCTGTCAAAGGAGGGAATGTGTTTCTCAGTATATTTAAGTATGTTTGTTTCTATGTGGCGTGCTAGAGACCAAATGCGTAGGCAGATTTAGAAAACTGACGGATAGTGGGCGCCATATTGGTAGGACCCAATTCTTTTTTTTCCAATCCCTTTGTGTTGGGTATCAAAATAAAGGGTTTAAGAGGTGATTACAAAATTATATAAAATTTATGTAATTAAATTTAATTCGAAAAAAAAAAATAACTAAAAAGTTTAAATAAAAAAAAGTTAACTTAAAATACCAAAAAACCCGACTGCTTATGAAGTGAACTTAAAGATGTAAACAAGAAGAAAATTATGCTGTGCAGTCGGAGGATACATTATGGTTTTGGTCAGTCAGCTCGCGAATATGTATCCTCTGACCGCACAGCATAATTTTCTTTCTTTGGTTTTTATAAATTAAATTTTATATAAATCGCTTTTTGGGATATGCAAATACCTATTGACGCTAATGCAAAATAGTTAATTCGTACATATATGACTTTACTCTTATAATAAACTGCAGTACTTATTTATTTCATCTTAAATAAACATGAAAATCGGCATTCCCTTCCATATAAAATGAACCCCTTATTCTTTTTCATTCGCGAGCACTCTCATTAGTCTTCAGAAAGGCCTCTCATGTATTCTGTCGTAAAAGGCATTAACATCGTTAGTAAGCACTTAATACAATACATTCAAACACATTGCCAGATAAAAAAATAATTTCCTTCTCAAATAACTCAACAGGCATGAAGGAGTTGTTTATTCAATATCGTATGGGATAATAACTCTTGCTATGAATAACGTGAAATTGTGAGAAAAGGAAAAAACGCGGTTTATAATAAAATATTCTTTTGGCGCGTTTGTCGTCACGACATCCCTTTCCGTCAGTAAATTTTCTTGATGGAACAACGTTTATTTCTGTAAGGGGAACGTAGAAGACAAACCGGTGCGCCGCGGGAGCGCTCATATTTTAATCATTTCGTCATTACGCTGGATAGACACAGCCAGATGCGAATTCAAACGTAAGAAAATTTACGTTTAAAATTTAAAATCAGTGAAAACGGTTTGGGTAAGCGGTAATTGTTTTGAGTAACGAAGTATGTTTTGTGCTTTTCTTGCTCGGTAAATCGTTACTTTTCGACTTAAGACAATCTTTTTTGTTAAATTCGTCATCATTATATACCTTGACCCAATTATATACGATTTTTCTTTCTTTTATTACGATTTTTCAATTAACAGTTGCACGCAGTTAATAACAAAGTGCACACAAACACACAACACACCAACACAGACCAACACAGTTAATTGAAAAATATCAGTAGCTTTCTTCGTAAATATCCATACGATACTTATTACTCAGCAAAGTGCTAAGATGCAAGTTAATTGGCGTAAAATACTTCATTATCTTCACATCACATCATCAGCCTATTAATGTTCCCACTGCTGGGACACAGGCCTCCTCTCTGTGAGAGGGAATGGGCCGTAATCCACCACGCGGGCCCAGTGCGGGTTGGTGAATGTCACATGTCTTCGAATTTTTGGTTCTAGGACATGCCGGTTTCCTCACGATGTTCTCCTTCACCGTTTTGAGAGCAGTAGTGATGAAATAATTTACACAAAGTAAAGCGCCTACCTGGGCTCGAACCCACGACCTACAACTTGTAAGTCGCGGCTGATACCACTGGGCCACCACTGCTCTACCACTGCTCTACCACTGGGCCACCACTGCTCTACCACTGGGCCACCACTGCTCTACCACTGGGCCACCACTGCTCTACCACTGGGCCACCACTGCTCTACCACTGGGCCACCACTGCTCCATTATCTTCTATATACATATATGCTTCATTATCTTGTTTTGTCTTATCGCCTCCACGTTCTCAACAAAAAGCAATAAGAAAAGTGTCAAACAGATGCTCAGTAGTTTTTACAAAATTGCCCTTTTACAAAGGAAATTGACGTTACTTATGTACACTTCGGGAACACACATTTTGTGTTATTTGTTTCAATCAGTCAGCCTCTGGAGCTTTTGAAGTTTCTTAGGCTTAGCTCAATCGATTTCAATATCCAGGCCTAACATTATGTACCTACCTATAAACCTAGGTATGTGTTTTATATAAGTTCAATTTGTATTACGATACCATAGGGGATGATATCATTTTCTATATTGAAGTCTCGAAGATGAGTATGAAGATTGGTTACTTATTTTGTGCTATTTTCAAGAAAAGAACACACTACGGAATTTGTATTTGGAACAAAATGTCTTTCAATTGTTTTTTTTTTTTTTTCAAACCTGCTTGGAAATTTGAGTATTATTTTGACAACCTTCTTCGAGATAAATCGAAATTGCTGTGCTGCCCAAATACATGCGAGCAGCAGCCGGCAAAAGTTGTATGAAAATCCATATCTGTCGTGTTTAGCGGCCAAATAAATTACATAGTAAACTCATATCTGTCGTGTTATTTAAAAAAGGAACGATCTTTTTTTACTCCGAAGCATGGCAACCAAGGAGGTAACTAATCAAAGGTTTTATTTAAATTTCGAACTGGCTTGCAAATAGAACGCTGTTTATTGAAAAAAAAAAACAAAATAACACTTTAACGCGGGAGCAATTATTGTTGTTTGTCATTGATTTTGACAAATTGAGTTCTAGGTACTACTTAGTATTAATTTCCGCGCATTATTTGGGAAAAGTACTATACAAGCCTTGGCCACAACTAGGCATTGATGGACTTACGTATGTGTGCCTCGGCTTCGCCTCGGCCCACATTTACACGTTCGTCCATCAATGCCTCTTTTGCTAGCCGCTGCAGTAATGTACTATTGTTGTAGCATGCCATTAGCGTTCGTTGCCCTTTCCTTAATAACTCTTCGTAATAAACCAAACAATAAACTGTGTATTGGTTAAATACACAGTTTATTGTGACAACAGATTAACGATTCAGGACATACATTTATTTTATATATTTATTTTCACTCTTGAAATTAAGAATAGCAATAAATAGGTATTGGTGGATTAATACTGTTGCCATGCTAAAACGTTAGTTATTAGTTATATTTTCCACCTCGATGACGCAGTTTTCTATCATGGTAAAATAATGTTTTAATCAAATTCCAGTTACTAATTTTATAAAGTTGATTATTTTAAATGACGATACAAATTGTATTACGTGATGAAATCAAGCTAACCGTTTAACAGCATATAATGACTGACCACCAGCATTAATAGTTCATTAATACCCATTAAATATTCGTGCTAAAAGCATTTGGTGCGGATGAATTTAATTTAATTTTAAAATTATAAATATATGTAACTTATAATTATATTTTTCACTTCATCGGCCTCGTAATTCAAGAGAAGTACTTAAGTAAGTATTTCACTTATAGATATTTTGGCATTAAGAGGCAATGCGGTCGCAGACATCCCACTGATTTTGTTAAGTAAATAGTCATAATTCAAGGTTTGGCTCTTGCCTATTTCCTCCTCCAATATTGGACCAATATATTCCATAAACTGAAAAAGAAAAATATATACTGTGCCCCTATGTTTTCCTTTTTTTTTCATTTATAGTTGTCAATTTTGTACACTAGTCCCACCCAAAATAAAAAGGCCTCTGTTGGCACCGCAATTTTGAATACCTTTTGAGGGTTCTAGTGCTTCTAAAGAAAATGTATCATCATAAAACATAGGTGAACAGTATATGTCTTTATTCTGCAGTTTACGGAATATCTTTTAAATTGGTCCAATATTGGAGGAAGAAATAGGCGAGAGCCAAACCTCGACTTTTTACTTAGAAAATTCAGTTGCAACCACATTGCCTCCTATCAACCACCAAAACTTACCAACATTAGTTTCCCTTTTCACTTTTATCTCCCCTTCATTTAATACAAGGTTTATGCCAATATTTTGTATATCAAGGAAAACAAAGAAAATAATTTTTGCTTCTCATGCCGTGCACGTCCTACGAGTCAACCAGAGGAAAATGGATTATTATAGTGCTCGGGACCCAAGGGTCTTGTCACTACTGCGATCCCCGCTTATTAACAGTATTGCGTAATACCAAGCCCAAAATATACAACTACTTTGGTAGGCATAGGACAACAATGGCAAAAGAAGATAAACCAGAAACAGTCCGCGCTAAGTCAATTCACATGTTGGGGACACTTCCAAAAAACTCGTTACAAAGCTGAATGTGGCGTGAAAATCACTTGGGACCGACACGACAGTAGGCATTGCAACGAGAGCCTAGATTCTGTGTAAAATAATACCGCGGGTGCACATTCATTAACCCTGTAACTGCGGCATGCATCCGTTCTCCATAGCAGCCTCTATTACGATAATGGAATAGTGGTGTAAAGCTCAAAGAATGGGTGTCTGGCGCGAAGCCAGTGTGTGTGGACGAACAAATCGCCGCTTTGTCTATGATGCCATTCTACGTCGGCTGACGTGTGCTTCTAGACCTGTCATCGACATAGACAATAAGAGACAGGCCTCACAATGTGTATAAATGGATTAATCTTCATATGCGAAGGCGAATTGAAATTCATGTATTCTGCTCAATTTCAATTTCATGATTGAACACCTAATACATTTTCACTTAATAAGGGAACCTTATCCTTGTTAGATGTACAGTGTACATATTGTTGTTTATCCTTATTGTTATGCGCAACGTTTTGGCTTCCTTGTTACTTGATATGGTAGTAGGAAAACTTATTCTAGGCCTAATAACATTAACAGAGATGTGAAATAGAGACTTGGTTAAATAGGGGTTGAAAATATTAGTTTTCTAACACAATAATAATTTTCATACAAATCAAATCAAATCGAATATTTTTTATTTCACATAGGCCTACATGGGCACTTATAAAACGTCGACAAAAGGTGCACGGTTCGAGTTGGTCGTTTCCTGTGGAGAAGAACCGGCAAGAAACTCCACGGTTACTCTTTTAAAAAAATTGTTTTTTTTTTTACAATATTTCCATGTTACAGCATTAGTGCTTAGATATGGGGGGACAACGTAGGCACGACAATAAGTCGTATAAACGAGATAAAGAGTTAATAAATGTTAACAAGCATCTAGAAATCTAGAAGGCCTACAATGTTCACACATTCACAAAACAATCGGTAAAAGAAGAAGAAGAAAAAAAAAATAACCAAAATAAAAATAATATTAATATGTCAAGACTAAATTTATCATGTGGCATGTTGTTATCAGTGCTGTAACTATTCTTAGCAAAGGGCTATAAAGAATATTGAAATCATTGTAAAAAGTCTAATTCAACGAAGAAGAAACATCGGGCATTATATTATATTATTGTAGCTAGGTAACTAACTAGCAAATTCAAATAAGTAACCTCTAATTACATAGTTAATTTACTCGGAACCAAATTGATTCGTTAGCCAGCGTTATTTGACCTATCAAATGAAACAGAAAATCAATTCAGTTCGCGAAGTTACGTTAAGAAAAAATTTATGGAGAACCGAAGTTACGATAATCAAGTGTTTGAAACAAAACGGAGAAGTAGATTCCTGTAGGCTTTCTGCGTAGGGTTGACATTCAATAGACTTGGTAAACATCTGACTCGGGCTTTCCTTTGAAACCCTTCAAAAACAAAAAGCTGGTTGATGAATCTTTGATACCAATTTAAAGTTCGCGAAATTTGTATGGAACTCTTGTCTGATGTCCTGTGAGTATTTTTAAGATAAAATATTTAAAGGAATCAATTTATTTTAATTAAGAAATCGATATTCTTGAAGACGAAGATGCTGTTGCTGATGGTGTTTTAACGATAATTAATTTGATCTGATCATTTATAAGGTATTTGCAGGTACATTATGACAACTTGACCAGAATGAAATTATTTCAATTTAAGAAAATATAATTTAAGAGGCAATGTCTCTTAACCCTTAATCGGTTACGAAGCAATAAGGTAGTGATACTGTTTTTTTTATTTTTAAATGGGGTTATGAGTGTCTTAAGTAATCCAAATGTAGCAAAATATCCCAAAATACATATTTGCTTTTTTTTTTTTTGGTGGTCAATATGTTGCCATTATCCGGTAACAGATTTTATTAAGTGGCAAATATATAACCATTGTCCGTTTAGAACTAATAGTTGATATTCTCCTTCTCATGCTCACTGCTGGGGCATAGGCATCCGCTCTGTAGGGCAATTCTTTACGGTCTAAAATAAATCATTTCTAACAAGTATTTTATTCACTTTCCTCATCGTTGCATATTATTAGGAAACATCACATCCGATACCTCTTCAATTTCATCTGAAACAACCTCAGTGGACTTGAGAAAGGTTTCAGCTTCTTCTTTCATTCCACCCTC
Organism: Anorthoa munda; assembly: GCA_945859665.1. Taxonomy (NCBI): domain Eukaryota; kingdom Metazoa; phylum Arthropoda; class Insecta; order Lepidoptera; family Noctuidae; genus Anorthoa; species Anorthoa munda. Next base: position 3,712,326 of record OX243913.1, read on the forward strand.
AAACAACCTTTCCAATTGACGGTCAATTAGGTCGTTATCAGATAAATTTACGTAAGTATTTGAAGGAGATTGTAAAAGATCACCCATTTCGTCTTCCGAGTTGCTTGCAGAATTATTCTCCAAGATGTTTTGGAGATCTCTGTCCCTCAAACGTTTTCGTGAAGACATCTTGGTTGGTCACCTGCAAGAATAATTTTGAAAAATGTAACTATGAACACAAAACCAAGGTATTGTTTTCAATACCTTTTGAGGTGATAAATGTTATGAACGGACAATGGTCATACAAATACAAAATACTTTATTATTTCAATTAGAAATTACATTACATGTTAATGTGACTGGAGGCCCCATTTAGGCAAACAATGCCTGTATTAGAAGGCTCCGCTCTTTCAACATCATTGTCTTACACTTATTCTAACTCGAGCTGATACAAGTATTATAGTGAACTGTGTGTGTGTAAGGGTAAATATGCAATGTAAGTACACTTATTTATATTTAGCTTAACATAGCAATACTAATAAAATAAAAATATATAAGTAAAGTTGCAATTTAAATTATAAACACTAAAATAAAACTTGTAAAACTTATTCCCAGTCTATGCAGGTGATGTAAAGTGTGGTGTGGTAAGTAGTATGGTATTATCTGTGGTATGTGGTGAGGCTTGCGATGTGGTGTGAATGTGTGATGTGTGGCGTGGTGTGTGTTGTGTTGTGAGGTGTGTGATGTGGGGTATGGTTTGTGGTGTGGTGTGATGTGAGTGGTGTGTATGCTGAGGTGTGTGGTATGATATATCTCATATATTAGCCACATATTTTGAAACCATTTTTTATAAAAAAAAAACATAATCTGGCATAATTTTGCATTCCACGGTATATTATGTAATATTATTTACAAAACAATCAAAATAATGTACTTACCGGAATTTTTGTAGACGTAAATGAATATTTTATACTTTTGTCCTGCTAAAAGTACTACCCCATTTTCAAATTTGGCGCGCGTCAAGTGTAAACTTTTCTATCAGCTAAACGTCATTACATTACCAAACAATAATGTCAAAATAGACAGTGACATCCATCAAAGTCTTCAACAAAAAAAACCCGTAACGGATGCGTTCAGATTTATAATTTTTTTCCAACCTTAAACTAGTGAGGTGAAAGTGGCATGTATTTTACCATTGTTTGATTATAAGATTTTCTAATTTTAAAGGACCTAGATATTAGAGATACATATAGATCTATAGTAGTATAAAGTTTTCTTACTGCATTCAAAAGTCATATATGAAGCCATATGTTTTGAGTAATCCATTCATTCATACAAGTTTATTTTCATCATCATCATCATATCAGCCGGATGACGTCCACTGCTGGACATAGGCCTCCCCCAAGCATCGCCACATTGACCGGTCCCGTGCGCCTCGCAACCAGCGGAGTTAGTTTGTTTTTAGTCGCAAGTTTATTTTGTTTTTAGTCATCATCATCATCATTTTTGCCGAAAGACGTCCACGGCTGGACATAGGCCTCCCCCAGGCGTCGCCACATTGACCGATCCCTTGCGTCTCGCATCCAGCGCCTTAACCAGGTCATCGGTCCACCTAGTGGGAGGCCTTCCAACATATCGTCTTCCGGTTCGCGGTCACTATTCCAGAACTTGTCGGCTCCACCAGCCATCCGTTCTGAGAGCAATGTGCCCTGCCCACTGCCACTTAAGTTTGGCAATTCTTCGGGCTATGTCTGTAACTTTGGTTCTCCTGCGGATATCATCATTTCTGACGTGATCACGCAAGGAAATTCCGAGCATAGCCCTCTCCATTGCCCTTTAGGTGACTTTAAGCATTCTGATAAGGCCCATTGTGAGCAACCATGTCTTGGTCCCATAGGTGATCACTGGCAACACACACTGTTCATAGACTTTTGTCTTGAGACATTGCTTCCCGAACGCCGCCCAGCCGAGTCGGTTTCGACGGTTGACCTCTTTCTCGAAGTTGGATCTACCCAACTGGATCGTTTGTCCCAGGTATACATAATCATCTAAAACTTCTAACAACTACAAAGAGTCTCCGATCTTGATAGGAGTGGGTGTTACATGGGCATTCATCAAGACCTTGGTTTTGTCCATGTTCATTTTAAGACCCACTCTTTCGGAAGCTCTACTGAGGTCATCGAGCATTATACTGAGGCTCTCCATGGTCTCAGCCATGACCACTATGTCGTCGGCAAACCGAAGGTGAGTGATGTACTCGCCATTAAAGTTGATGCCAAGCGCCTTTCAATCTAGAACCTTGAAGACATCCTCCAGCGCAGCAGTGGACAGTATCGGAGAAATGACGTCTCCCTGTCTCACGCCGCGCCGGAGAAGGATTGGTTTCCAAGTCTGATCCTGAAGACGAACTGACATGGTGGTGTTTTTGTACAAACATACACACCGGTAGTCGATCTGGCACCGTTGGAGAGACTGCAGTACAGCCCAAGTCTCGATCGAATCGAAGGCTTTCTCGTAGTCCACAAACACTAAGCAGAGTGGCAGGTACTCTTCGGTCTTCTGTATGACCTGCTGCAGCGTATGTATGTGGTCTACGGTGCTAAAGCCTTTTCGGAATCCGGCTTGTTCGGGAGGCTGGAAATCGTCAAACCTGCGCGCGAGACGATTCGTGATGACTCTTGAAAACAACTTGTAGACATGGCTAAGAAGTGAGATGGGCCTATAGTTCTTCAGCCGGGCATTGTCGCCCTTCTTGAAGAATAGAAGAATAGAATAGAATAGAAAACATTTATTCGACATAGTAGTAGTAGTAGTTTATTTTATAGTAGGATCAGAGAGCTTTTTTTTTCTATCTATACGACGGGTCTAGAAAAATTTAGACCCGACCGTATGGACAGCTTCCACGAACCCTTCACTGTATTCGTTCACGGAGCTCCCTAGGCATTCGAAACGATTCTGGAGTTCGAGCTGAAAGCTCTCGGGGTTTTGGACCTGGATCTGTGCTGGACGTAGCGTGGACTTCATCAGTCGAGACCTTTCAAGCTTAATATTAATGTTCAATGTGCCTCTTACCATGCGGTGATTGCTCCCGGTTTTTACCGAATTGATCACAGAGACATCATTGAACATTTTCTTCTTGGTTGACATGATAAAGTCAATCTCGTTTTTAGTTGCACCATCGGGGCTTTGCCAGGTCCACTTCCCGTGCTCACGCTTTTTGAAGAAGGAGTTCATCATGTAGAGGCCCTCCTTCTCCACAAAACTGGCCAGTAGGTGACCCCGGTGGTTCCGACGTCCAACTCCAAATTGCCCAACTTGCAGCTCATCCTCGTCTCGTTTGCCCAGTTTCACGTTGAAGTCCCCCATGACAACGGTGAAGTAAGTTTTGAAACCATGCATGGCTCTGGAGATATCCTCATACATGGTCTCTACCTCGTCGTCGGGGTGTGCCGAGGTTGGGGCGTAGACTTGTATGGCCTTCGAGCGAATATCTTGCGGATATTCTGAGTATAAGGTACGCCACCCTGGTCGACACACTCTCGATCTTCACCACGTTGTTCACCAGGGACTTGTGGACGATAAACCCGACACCACCCTAGGACTGCCGGTCACCTTCTCGGAAATAGAGCAGGTTGCCGGATTTGAGGATTATCGAGTGCTCACGCTCTCTTCGGACTTCAGATAACCCTATAATACTCCATCGCAACCTGCTCAATTCCTCTTCGAGTTCGGTGATCTTTTCGTCGGTCCGAAGTGTGCGCGTGTTGTATGTTGCCAGGTCCAGTCGTCGGTGTTTGTTGGGGTAGCCGGATCCCAACCGGAGATTCTTGGCACCCCTTGCCATGCTGTAACCTCGACCGCTACAGTAGTCGAGGGTAGGCAGGCTGCCGGGCACTAGGGGCCATTTTTTATTTGTGCTATTCATGGGGGGGGTTTTGCCATAATCGCCACGCTTGGCAGGCGGGTTGACGATCGCAGTATGGTTGTTATAGAAGCACAGAGCGTTCTCTGTACCAGAACCAGAGAATGGGAAGCAGCGTTCTGCTTCCCATTCTCTGGTTTGTCCCTCAGTCGCCTCTTACGACACCCACGGGAAGACATGGGATGGTGAAATTCTTTACGTCCGGCACCATACGGATCATTTTTAAGTCGGAATATTCTTAGTAAATTTTTTTTTTAGTATATCTTAATGTTTTTTCCGACACAGACTCGTTAGCCGCCATGAAACTATTATAATTCATGTTCTACATTTTTATCGAAATTCGTTACGAACTTACGACTAAATATTAAACTTTTGTTTCATGAAGCCCTTTGAATAAAACTTTTGTAGCCGCTTTTTCAAGTTGTTTGTTATTGAAATTAATTTGTTTCAAGTACTACAATATTGAGAAACAAATACTTAATTTGTATTGTTTTCGGAATGATGGATTGGATGTTTGATTAATGTCGATCTTAATATTGTTCGTTATCTATTTTTTTAGTTTCAAATTATATTTCGTTGGAAAAATAACCTTTGTATTAGCTTTCGTACTAATAGCTAGCTAGCTATAAAATAGTGTTCTATATAGCTATATAGAACACTATTTTTCATTATAATATATTGTTATTAAATTTATTCCTAATCAACATTTTCAAGCATAATTTGAAAATGATTGAACTGATTTTATTAGTTGTTTATTTTTGATTGATTTTATTTGTCATATGAGCAGATGACGAAGGTTGGGGGAGGCCTATGTCCAGTAGTGGACGTCTTACGGCTGAAAAGATGATGATGATGAGTAGATGGCGTTCTGTAGTTTCTGCCGCATGGGAAAAAGGCACGAGATAAACCTCTATTGTATGTATAAACAATAGCAGTCTTTTTATAAATGCCGACCTTAATACCGACTAAACCCAACAAATACAGAAATACCTAGCACAGAATCACCCAAAATCGTATCTATTCACTTGTATCGCGGTAGGGGTACTTATCAGGGTACAGACAGAGGCAGCATCCGCCGGAGATGTCGGATTTCCCGAGATAACCCTGCGTACCCCGTATCACTAATACGCGTACTTACTACGCTGTGGCCGAAAAAATGTTCAGCCCGATTGTCTTAATGTGTTCCATCACGAAGGGGAAAAGGGTGCGAATGATAATAAAGAATACATGTTTTTGGTTGTGCTGGTTTCATTAATATCGATTAATCAGTGAGGAGAAATGAGAAACCTAGAGTAGATTTGAGTATTCGTAGTCATTTTCCAACTAGGATTAAATTGAAATTATGTTAAGAAAAAAGTGATAAAAGAATTTTAATTTTAACACGCTTTGATTAGCTTGGTAGGTATGTATCTAGGCAACGGAAGCTTTGAACGTGATTTTCACCCCTCTTCAAAACGTTGGATTAATTTGAAACTTTGCACACATATCAAGGGCCGATGATAAAGCAATAATTTAAATAGTTTGACTCATTATCCTTACCAAGATCTTCAGGATTAGCGATTGAACTAAAAAGCATAAAATAAATAATAGTTAAAATAAACAAAAAACACGCTTTAATAGAGAATCAAACTAAAAAGTAGAAAATAATATTCGATAAATTTAAATTAAGAATAGTGTGATTAACAAAAATAATATTTTATTGTGAAAAAGCGAAGGCTATTTAATGTCAACTGTTATAACATTTTATTGACAGATATTGGTAAAAGTAGTCATTTTGAAAATATCTTAAAAAGTATCCCACGTTTTTTTACAATAAAATACATATTTTTATTCTTAATTCAAATTCATTGATTTTTTTTACTTTTTAGTTTGGTTTTCTATTAAACTGTGTTTTTCAGTTTTTATAACTATTATTGATTTCAATCGAACCCAATACTATCAAAATCAAATAAAGAAAACTGAGAGAATCGTTCGAATGAGAATTTAAACCACAAATAATGTGCCTAAGCACTGTTCAAGCTATCGATAAAATAACACGATACTCATATGACAAAGAGCTCTAGTGTGTAACCTGGTATAGAGTATCGTAAGTCTACTTGTAGCTCAGTTAACACAAACTATTGTGTGTTGGAAAGAATCACAGAGTGCTTGTTCTCGTTTTCAATATCAGTGGAGCGCGGTTGGCTTTTCTTTTTCCCTCCATTTTTGCTTGTTTTCACAGAGGCCTAGCTGTCGCTCCGGAGAGGAAAAATGGGCGAGTCACAGGTCACGAGCGACCGAAGTGCGGATCGTTGTATGCCGTTAACTTGAATGATTTTTGTGTGGTTTGTCAGTGATTTTTCACCTCTAACCCGACCGTTATGCTTTATTTACTCGCTTTTTCATCTTTAGCGTTTGTGTGACTCATTTTTTAAAGGCTAAATAATAGCTGGTTATGGCCGAACTCATTGTTGCCACAATTTATTCGTCAGCTGTCATACACGAAAAGGGCAATTCCTTTTTATTCCCAGTAGTACTATAGATTTTGTCGACGCCGAAAATAGATATATTTTATTCAAAAGGTTTTGTAAATATTATTAACCTAGCTACTGATATTTGTGTTCATAATACATTCTCGCTACTAATGAGACAATTTACAGAATGTCAAAGTGATTTGTAACAATTATAAACTTTGTAATAAGAGAATTAGATAAGCCATTTTGAATTATATGACAGTAATAAACGTTTCAAAATGTTGATAAAATTACTTTGTTAAGTGGCGCACTTAGTTGGACAGTTTAGACGTACTGCTTACACAATTATGCAGAAGTTCGCGTCGAGTCAACGGGGAGACAGCTCAACTGCCAATCTAGTCCATCCGAAGTGCCACACATCTTACAAAACATGGAGGAGTGGGGAAGCGACACTTAATTAACTTTAAAGCTAGGTTGAAACTTCCTCATGGGTCCCGCGAGGTGGTAGAGGGGCGGGGAGCTAGGCTTTCCGACACAGCGTTATTTGGCGGCGAGAGCCGACTAAGAGGTCAAATGCTGCGAACTTAGCCCCCTCAGTAAGTGTATTGCGAAGTTCACTCTAACTCCCCAACTCTTTTAAGTCATGTCACCGAGTATAATGTTTGACTGCTCGTATTCCGACAGTGTTTTTTTATTCGGTTCTTTATTTGCCGAGTGAAGCTAATGTCGCGTGTGCCGCTCTACATCTCGAAAACTTGCCTCCATATTGTTTATTCTTTATTATACGCGCGTCACTTGTTTCAGTACGTAAATGTGCGGAGCCCTAGCATTTGTCAAGATGAGTATTTCTGTAAATATGTATGTTTGAATACTTGCAAGAGATATTCGAAGTAGGCCGGGGTGAACCGTAATATTAACTATAAGAGGGATTAGTTTGTTGTGTTGTTACAAATTGGAGGACAGACCTTTTATGAAGGATAGGTGTCGGGTTTGAGAATGGTCACCCAATCCTAGTTTATGAGGTCGCTATAACTTTATTACGTAAATTTGGGTAAACTGAAAACAAACTCGCCTGACTATATCGTTAGAATTTTCCGAAAATACTTGAACAGAATGATTAAGTCGATTATCCATAGTTTTTTAACAAATTCGTCGATTCGGATCATGAAACTGTATGTAGTGATGGGCAAACGTACAAATTAGAGTGATTACATCTGGGACATATTTTGTCATCACGCGAAAAACAATTCGACATGAGAGAAAAATTAATATAGAGCAGTGATGGCCCAGTGGTATCGGCCGTGAGTTACAAGTTGTAGGTCGTGGGTTCGAGCCCAGGCAGGCGCTTTACTTTGTGTAAATTATTAGAATCAAAAATTCGAATACATGTGACATCCACCAACCCGCACTGTTTGAGAGCAGTGGTGATGAAATCGTGAGGAAACCAGCATGTCCTAGAACCAAAAATTCAAAGACATGTGACATCCTCCAACCCGCACTGGGCCTGCGTGGTGGATTACGGCCCATCCTCTCTCACAGAGAGGAGGCCTGTGTCCCAGCAGTGGAAACATTAATAGGCTGATGAAGTGATGATGATGGTGTGATGAGATTAAATCGAATGATAACCGGGATGTCTATTACATATTCGGGATTCTCCTCGGAATCTATTCTGTCATAATGCGAAAAAAGTTGGACATGAAAATTAATTGAATGATAACCGGGATATCACATAATCGGGATTCTCCTTGGAACCGCTGTATAGCGGCTGTGTTTATTAAACTCGCGAATGAAAACCGCAGCACTGACGATGCGCTGTTTCCGTATTAGCTTTATTAATGTGCTCGATATGTCGTGTGTACGAAATATCATGTTTACTAAATTATGTGCTATTACTTATGTAATTATTTGATAGTTGTTCGCTGGGTGAAAGTGGAGGTATGTTTAGTATTGGAATCTTAGATAAAGTACCTATAGATAAAGCCCTGGCGTGGCCGCACATGAGACAACAATAGTTAGTTCTGGTGTTACAACAACAACAAGAACACTACAACCCACCATCGCACTGACACTTATTATCTATAAATAACCCAAATTCCTTGTCTCAATTAACACATAATACCACGAAATCACAGAAAATCAAACAAAACCGAGTTTGTTTGTCAAACCTGCCATTATATTAGAGTTTGACAAACAACAGAAACCGGCCATGATGACAAAGACAAAAAATAATCTTTTGTCCTTATTAATTACATGGAGCTGCCAATTAGCCATCTCGCTCTATCAATCAAGCTCATTTTAAGGCTATCATATTATAATCTATAGGTACTTTATTTAAGATTGGAATGTTAAATTTTATGTTGCTTCTTATTATCTCTTATGCCGAGACAGATGGCAGACCAATTTTTTTACAGTAGGTACCCAGAGGTGGTCAGATTTTAGGGTAAACATGGTATATGCACAAGGGTGATCCGGGTATAAAATATACAAAAAATTTATATAAACGCGTTTGGCTTCATATATTGGTAGCAAGATAAAGTTACCTACTTAAAGGAGCCAGAAGATTACGAAAGGCTCAAACAATCAAAGTCTTATTTGAGCACTGCAAACAGATCTGTCTACATCAAATATGTACAAATAATAAATATGTAAACAGGGACTGTAATAAATCGCGTTATATTACATCAGCACACAAGTAAGATAATTAAATCCGTTTATGAGACAGTCGTAAAATGTGCCAAACGCCCATTTTATTGGACCTCATAATTATATTCCGTTAATGTTCACTTCCACGCCTCCATAAAATAGATATATTTTATATTTATGCCACACTTTGGCTTAATTTGATGAGAAATATATACCTATTTAAACCAAATCCACGGTAATTACTGTTACGGGTAAATTGACTTTTTCTACCAATGTCGAATTTGGTATTAGGCTACATGCCAATTCCTAGAAAGCATTTAAAAAAAAAAAACAGCTCTTGATATTGAGTTGTTTGCACAGGACCATCTTGTTGATGAATGTTAACACTGAATAGAATTAGCAAATATGTTGTTTGTGTGCCTTATTGAAATAAAAAAATAAAAGTATTGTAACAACAAATCGTATATCTGATATGATTTCACTCGGCAAACATTTAATGACGAACTTTCATGCAGACTATCATCCTGGATCCAATACCTTTAGGGGAAAAAATTTCAAAAAAATTGAGCTCATGAAGTATCATGCTTCAAGACCCAGCTATATGCTTTGTTTGCATTGTCTGCCAGTTATTGAATTAATTATTTTATTTTTTATTTTTTTATATGTGTTTTCGAACGCATTCAACCCGAATCTCTTCAAAGTTAGAGTGAACAGGCTTCTTCTGAGTAAGCTCACTCAATCGTCGACTCTGTCTCTGTCATTTCTGACCTAGACTAGAGTCAAGAGCAAACCCATCTCAAATAAAATAAGTAAAGAAATGAGTAAAAGTAAGATAAACAATATTTTTTTCTTCCAGTTTCCACCTTCACTAGTTCCACGTAGTATCCATATATACAGTTCTGCACGAAGTGTGTACTACCCAGCCGAAATAATTCACTCGAAACATCTCCAATACCCACACACAAACGAATTCACAGACCTGTGAGCATCTAACCCTGAACAATGAACTAACGAAGGTAGTTCAACATCGCCCTATAATTCTGGAACAGGTATATTGGCACAGCCCATTAGCCACCTCTTGTAATATTCCTGGAACTTGGCAGCGAGTTTATTCCATTTTCTACGAGTATCTTAGAATAACATAGCCTAATCTTATTTGAGATAGGTATATTAATTCGTAATGTATACCATTTTTGCCCTAATCACCCTATTTTTCTACGCCCTAATTATCAATCGGTCGATTATGTAGAAATATTGAACACGTATTTTTTCTTTTGACACGTAAACATAAAGTGACGAGCCGCTAGTACACTTTATACTGCCTTAGTGACGTCACAAGCCCCCTACTCCTGCCCCCCTAGCCAAGTTACAAACGTTTCGTATCGTAGCCCAGTTGACAATCTACAATCGATAACGCTAGTTGAAAACGAATCAATGAATGTGATTGACACATCTGAACGTTAAGTCACGTGGTCAGACCAAACAAATAGAAGGCGTTAACGATTGTAGAAAGAGATTTGATACGAAACGTTTGTAACTTGGCTAGGGGCTGACTACGTGACTTAACGTTCCGATGTGTCACTCCCATACATTGATTCGTTTTCTACTAGCGTTATCGATTGTAGATTGTCAACTTGGCTAGAGGTGCTGAACTTTGATGCGCTTTAACTTTGTAATTTTTTATTGATTTGGTAAAGCAAAAAATACGTGTCAAATATTATTTGATAATCTCACTGACGGACTAAATAGAATTATCATTTTTCTACCCAGGAAACATCCCTATTGATGACTGAGATGAAGTGATCGTGAAATGAGCCATCACTCCAACCGATGCTAGGGATTGCAAGCTCACTTAGGTCACTACATCTGAGTCATCACAATGAATTTTTACAGAATAGTACTACTGATTCTTATAGACTAAAATCACACGGAGGATGTGTTTTAAATCTTTCTATATTTGTCGAAGATGTAAGTGAATCGTTTAATCAAAGCACGGTGCCATAAAATTGCATCAGGCACATACTAAATACCAGACAGCATTGTTCTAAGTTCTAGCAGGAAAAAAATCTAGAATTAACGGACCCCATAATATTTTTTTTATACTGAAAAGAACAGACACTACACTTTGATCTTAGCCAAAAGGCCGAGAAGTGATACAAAGCGAATAATTTTTCGTAACATAATACGTTTTTAGGATTCCGTACTCGAAGGGTCCAAACGGAGCCCTATTGCTGTCACTCACGCGTTCGTCGTCTTTCACAAATTTTGTTCCGGATTTTTTTTTTACTTCCCATTGCCCTATGAACTTGAAATATGGTGATAAATTTTAGTAGTAGGTAAGTATATTTTACTAACAAATACCAATATACTCTACATTTAGGATTATGTTTTTCTTTAAACTTCTTTTTATTTGATTTTTTTATTTCTGTACTTCTTTTTTTTGATTTTTTTATTTCTGAACTTCTTTTTAGTGTCTTTTACGCTTTTCGATCATAGGTACACCATCCGTGTTTCTTGACGTCAACATACAGACTGTAGCTTAATTTACCAATATTTTGGATAGAGACAAACGACACACAACGAATTTGTACTAATTAAGTTTGTTTAGTTCCCTTCGTTAGTTAAGCTTTATTGATTAACTTTGACAAATTGAATAGGTACCTATTTCTATCACAATTGTTTCTAGTATTTTTTTATGTAGATACAGTATAGAACCTAGAAAAATCTAATACTGTCATAAATATGTAACCTACTTAATAATATTATATTATCTTACTAATATTATAAATATAAAAATAAATGTGAAAATTTGGATGTATGTTTCTTACTCAATCAAGCCAGAATGGCTGAACGGATCTGGATAAAATTTGGCACAAAGATAAATTGGAGTAAGGAATAGCACATAGGATACTTTTTACCCCGGATATATGTTTTCTTGGGATAATTTTCGAATCTCACGCGGGCGTAGCCGCTGGCAGAAGCCAGTTTAAAAATAAATATATGAAAGTCTTAAATGACGAGATACTAATTAAAGTATAAGTAGTAAGTTTTAAGTAGTATTTAATATTTCAAAACAAATTCACTAATTAAATTAGGTACCTAATTCTTAAAATAATGAAGGTTCATTAACATAGTCTGCCTAGTTCCAAATAATGAATAGTAATTTAAATTACTTGAGTTCTGTATTGAGTCGGCTGAAATAATATTTGGGTCCTAATTAAATTCGCTATTAGAATAACTTAAAAGAAAACGTAATGCTGTATGTATGTATATTAAGGTATATATTCGCCAATGTTGACGATATACTGGCCGTGCGTCCGCTCGGTACCAGAAAATCAATATAGGATTTTTGGATGGTCTTGTTTGCAAAATATTTTTTGATTTACATAATTAATTTATCCCGTATAGGTTAAAAACAAATTCTAACCATCAATTTTTCTGTGTAAAAATATTTTTAAACATCCAAGTCGTTTTGGAGGAGTGTGCATAAGAAGCCAAAAAAGATCGTGTTGTAATTTTTTTTTAAGCAAAAGTATTAAACATACGAAAAAACACATGTTTCAAAATAATGAACGTGAATCAATTTTATATATTATTGATTTATTCGCATATTTTTTTTTCAAAACTTTTTAACTAGCCGTTACTAAGGAGTATGCTTTAAAAAGTAACCGTTTTACCGCTCTTAAATGGATTAAGAGCCTTAAAGGACTGACGCTAAAGACACTCGATGCAAAGATCTTCTATAAAACACTAGCTGACCTGGCAAACTTTGTTTTGCCATAAAAACACCAAACATTCATCTACCCTACCTACCCTACCCTAACAACCCTACATTACCTACCCTACCTACCCTACCCTACCTACCCTACCCTACCTACCCTACCCTACCTACCCTACCCTACCTACCCTACCCTACCTACCCTGCCTACCCTACCCTACCTAACCTACCCTACCCTACCTACCCTACCCTACCTACCCTACCCTACCTACCCTACCTACCCTACCTACCCTACCTACCCTACCTACCCTACCTACCCTACCTACCCTACCTACCCTACCTACCCTACCTACCCTACCTACCCTACCTACCCTACCTACCCTACCTACCCTACCTACCCTACCTACCCTACCTACCCTACCTACCCTACCTACCCTACCTACCCTACCTACCCTACCTACCCTACCTACCCTACCTACCCTACCTACCCTACCTACCCTACCTACCCTACCTACCCTACCTACCCTACCTACCCTACCTACCCTACCTACCCTACCTACCCTACCTACCCTACCTACCCTACCTACCCTACCTACCCTACCTACCCTACCTACCCTACCTACCCTACCTACCCTACCTACCCTACCTACCCTACCTACCCTACCTACCCTACCTACCCTACCTACCCTACCTACCCTACCTACCCTACCTACCCTACCTACCCTACCTACCCTACCTACCCTACCTACCCTACCTACCCTACCTACCCTACCTACCCTACCTACCCTACCTACCCTACCTACCCTACCTACCCTATCTACCCTACCTACCCTACCTACCCTACCCTACCCTACCTACCCAACCTACCCTACCCTACCTACCCTACCTACCCTACCCTACCTACCCTACCCTACCTACCTTACCCTACCTACCCTACCCTACCTACCCTACCTACCCTACCTACCCTACCCTACCTACCCTACCTACCCTACCTACATACCTACCCTACCCTACCTACCCTACCATACTTACCATACCCTACCCTAAACGGGATAAAATTCTATGTCCTTCTCCTCGTTCTTAGCTACTTCCCTACCAATTTTCAGCCAAATAGGTTCAGCCGTTCTTGAGTTATAAAGTGTGTAACTAACACGACTTTCTTTTATATATATAGATATAGATGTACGAAGTGAATAGGACACCATTTGACTAAAACCAAAGAGGACCTCAACGCAATGCGATTTTCCTTTGTTTTTATTTTAGTCGCAAAATAGAAGACCCGAGAAGGGTTCGACCCGATTCGGTTAATGTATAACGAACCTTTTCTTAAGCGAAAGAAGGAAAACATGAAAGGGAAGGATTTCCGCATGCCCAATTTTATTTTAAAATGCACTTAGAGTAAGCACTGATGGGCTTGCGGTCCGAGGTATTGGGACGGAATGGAATTGTCGCTGTTTTGAACTTGTGCGTAGGGAAAATAGTTTCTAAGAAACTTAGCTTATAACGGCCCGAATGTTTTGAAAAGTTTGCGGGTTCAAACCAATGAGGAATTTAAATGTGTGCATCTTTCTAAGTTTGTCGCCGACCCTACTGATGAGAATATAAATGTTTCAAGTAAACTTGGACTTAGGCTGGTACCATCGTACTTTGAGTGAACGCAGTTATCGATAACTGGTACTTCTCTTTTTGAGAATACCCCATACCGAACTGAATAACAGATCCATGTTAACTCCAGCTTGGTATTGGAAAATTAAGCTAATTTCAGCTTACTAACTGCACCTTTGTTTTAAAAACACTTTTATGCAGCACAAAAACTCCCAAGCGAAATCGATGCGAATCTGCCAAGTCGATTAAACAAAGTAGTACCTACTCTTTCCAACACGCAATAAAAAACCGGTTCATATTCCACCGAGCACGTAATGTCTTCTAATCTACCGTGATAGAAGCTTTTAGAACTAAGAGTAAAAGGCTTCCGATAAAGATTTAGGTGGCAATAAACCGGTCACGCTGGACCTACTCCAGGCGTCATTCTAATTGCACATGTGAAGATTACTATGGTACCCCAATCATACTTATACGCTCTGGGAATTGTGCAATCGATCTGTGAATTTCAATGTTTTTCGGGCTGAATGTTCGACTGTTCTGGGCATAAGGTGCCTGGTTCTAAGTTACTGTCAATAAAGCAATACATCTTTTTCGTATAAATGCAGCATACGTATAAGTAGGTACCTTACACATTCTAGAACTGGAGGCAAAACAGAAAAAAATACATTTGAAAACATTTTAGATTGTTCGATATATTTATTAGTACATATCGGCACGCATCATATGCGTTTACCAGCAGCGGCGGGGGACGCGCGGGCGGAAGAGTCACACAGCTGATCGAGCCAACGGCCGAGCCTCCGCCCTCCACCACAACTTGCCTACTCGCCGACAGTTGTGGTCATCAGCAGACGTACCATACTGTTCGATCTATTTTTATAATTATATTTGTAACCGTAATAATCTGTATTAAATATAGTAAAATCCAAGCGAGTCGGATTTTATTCATATCCTCAACAACTACATTATAATTGTCAGAATACCTATTACTATGTTCGACGATAACAGCACGTCTGTTTTAAAATTAGAACAGGAAAAAAAACACAAAATTCTCTTCACCAAACACAATGACACATTCATTAATTAGCGCAAAGCCTGTACAAGCAGCGCCATCTGTCGTGGTAACAGTGAACTAAAAGATTGCACACAACGCGTCACAAAACTGAAGCTAAGTTACTGGAAACGACAAGCATCATTCACCAGTTAATCATGACAGTAAGAAGGAGAAACGCTGCTTTTACCACCATCTTATCTTATCTTATCTTATGGAGGGGCCGAGAAATATCTCGGACACTTCGACCCATTGGGATCTATTGTGGTCCCCTAGATAACTTACTCATCCCCAATCTCGTTGAAAACTGTTTTCATGAGTTTTACAACGAGACTAGGAGATATGAGCCTATAGTCTTCTGGTTTTGGATATCCATCCCCTAGTAGAATCATTCGCTTACCAGCCAGTGCATCGCATGTGCACAGAAGGTGCTCCATGCGTTCCGTATGTTCCCCACACAACCTGCACATTGGTGTCGCGGTTAGACCCATCTTCATGAGCATGTCGTTGGTTCCAAAGTGCCCAGTAAAGGCCCCTAGCAGGTAGCGGATTTGCCCCCTGCTCATGTTCCAAATGCATTCCCGGGCTCTGAACGTAGAGCCTAGGAATTTCTTGGAGTGTTGCAGACCGGTATTAGACAGCCAATAAGTTCGTTGTCTGTGATCTGCAAACTCCCTAAATGCGGCTTTTACGAGACACGTCGAAATGCCTACACATGGTTCTGGACCCACAAAGTCATTTGCTGAGCCCTCTCTTGCCAGTTCATCAGCCACTTCGTTACCATGGATTCCTTTGTGTCCAGGGACCCACATCAGTCTTACCCTGTTGTGCTTCCCAAGCCTGTTTAGGGCCTGGATAGCATCCAGAATAAGCCCGGAGTCCACTTTGTAGGATGCCATGGCTTTAATTGCAGCCTGACTGTCACTAAGAATATATATGGATTTACCTCTGGTTCCTCTATCTATATTCTCTTGAGCACAGGTTATTATGGCAAATGTTTCCGCTTGGAATACAGTTGCCATCTTCCCTAAGCTTTTGCTACATTTGTAACCTTTTGCGTATATGCCCGCTCCTGTACCTGATTCCATTTTGGATCCATCAGTGTACCACACCAGACTGTTTTGTTCTGGTGGATCGAGTCCCTTCTTCCAGTCCTCTATTGTAGGGATTTGGACCTTAAAAGACCTTTGAAACACAAATATAGGTTGCATTTTATCGGATAACATGCTTGTTACCCGATCCAGGCCTTCATTCTCATCAAACTTTGTATGGTTAGTCTTTGGCTTGGAGGCATCCCACAGTCCAGCAATAGCAAGACGATGTAATGCCTTCCTTGCCTCGAATTCAACCATCATATGCAGAGGAGGGATATTGAGGTATCTCTCAATCGCTGCCGTAGGTGTTGTCCTGAAAGCACCCGTGATGCCGAGACACACTGTTCTTTGTAACCTGGTGAGTGGCGCTTTGCACGAAGCAAGCTTTGTTCTAGGCCACCACACTATGCTTCCGTATGTGATAATAGGTATTATCATTGTCCGGTACAGCCATCGTATCACTTTGGACTTTAGCCCCCAAGTTTTACCGTAGGTGGAACGACACATGCCGAACATTCGTAAGGCCTTTGTCGTTATATTTTCCACATGAGTTTTCCACCTGAGTTCTTTATCAAGCGTTACACCCAGATATTTAACTTCGGTGGACCAGGGCAGCTTTATTCCATTGAGGGAGAGCTCTCCTAGGTTTTCTAGTTGTCTCTTCCTCGTGAATGGAATAATGACTGCTTTGCTTGGGTTGATAGAGAGGTGGTTCTTTGTACACCATTCCTCTGTCATCCTCAATGCCTGTTGTAATAATCCAGACACTATGTTCGGGAATTTACCATTGACCATTATTGCTATGTCATCTGCATAGCCTACTGTGTAGAATGGTCCGGTATTGAGTTTGGTGAGTAGCGAGTCTACTACCAAGCACCACAATAATGGTGACAGCACCCCGCCTTGCGGGCAACCTCTTGTTGTTTTTGCACTAAGTCTGTCTCCCATCAGTTCCGATCTGACTATTCTGCTTCTCAGCATATGGTCGATCCAGTTGCACGTGGCATCGTTGATGCCATGTTCCTTTGCAGCAATGCGAATGGACTCAAATGTTGTTTTGTCAAAGGCTCCCTCTATGTCGAGGAAAGCCCCGACACAGATCTCTTGTCCCTCTAGCGCAACCTCAGCTCGACTCGCAACATAGTGCAATGCCGTTTCAGTAGATTTGCCAGGGCTGTAGGCGCACTGTAGTTTATGTAGAGGGAATACTTTCAGTGGTCCCTCTCTTAGATACCTGTCTACCAGTTTCTCCAGAGTTTTTAAGAGAAAGGATGATAGACTGATGGGCCTGTAAGCCTTAGCTTCTTCATAAGTCGGTCTACCCACCTTCGGTATAAAGGTGACTTTGACCTCCCTCCATGCCTTGGGTACGTACCCAAAGGCTATGCAGGCTCTGTAGAGCTTACTTAGATGGGGTATCAAAACAGATGCCCCTTCCTGCAATAGTATTGGGTAGATGCCATCCGGACCAGGGGATTTGAGAGGCTGGAAGCCCGCTATGGCCAGCTTCAGTTTATTTTCATCTACCACTTCCTTTGCCGTGAGCCAGTTACTTTTGGACGTGTGCCTTGTTAGCTCGTCCCTCGCGACTGGTTCCTCTTCCTCGCTATTGCGCAGTATACATTCCGGGAAGTGGGTCCTAAACATCACGCCCAGAGTGTCCTGTCCAGTTGCCGTGAGACACCCATTCTCATCCTTTACAGATGATAGTGGGTTTGTCTTAGTTATGGACATTGCTTTGCACAACCTCATTCCACTTGGCAGAGTTTCGATGGAGGTGCAATGCTGTCGCCAATTGGTTCTTTTGGCCTTGCGTACCGCCGTATTATACCTCGTTAGCATGCTATGATAGCCAGAAAAATCCTTCCTGGCTTTTGCATCATTAAAGGCCTGTCGTGTTTCCTGACGTATTTTGACTAGTTCAGGAGTCCACCATGGTACCTTTTTGCAAAAGGCCTTTTTCTCTGGGCAGTTATCTTCCCATGCACCGATGATGCCCGCCTTGATTCTGTCCGCTTCGAATTCTATATCCAGTATGGAATTAAGCTTACCTTTAGGGCTCCCTAGATTTACTCTGAGGTCCCTCCTGTATGAGTCCCAATTTGTATGCCTTGGGTTTCTCCTTCGTCTAGTTTCGGCTTCTCCCGCCGTCCTAAACCTAAAGCATATATAATTATGGTCAGACAGAGAGATTTCGTCCGATACATGCCAATTTTCAATATGAGCGCTGGCCCTGTTTGAAGCCAGTGTCAGGTCAATCACTTCAGTTCTTTACCACCATACTTGGCCGACGAACTTGTATAAGATAGCGTAGAAATAATATCTTACTGAAATTACCAGTTTAACAAATTAAGCTTAGCTTAATGATAAAACCGGCCAAGTGCGAGTCGGACTCGCGCACGAAGGGTTCCGTACCATTATCGCAAAAAACGGCAAAAAAATCACGTTTGTTGTATGGAAGCCCCTCTTAAATATATATTTTATTCTCTTAAATATATGTTTTTGGTATTTGTTGTTATAGCGGCAACAGAAATACATCATCTGTGAAAATTGCAACTGTCTAGCTATCACGGTTCATGATATACAGCCTCGTGACAGACAGACAGACAAACGGACCGCGGTGTCTTGGTAATAGGGTCCCTTTTTACCCTTTGGGTACGGAACCCTAAAAAGCAACGACTCTCAAAAAATATACTTTTAAATCTCTTGATCACACGGCTTCAATCAATCAATCTGTCTAGCCTTTACCCAACTATATTGGAAAGTCTTATCGGATTCAGCTGAGTAGCACAGCTTTACATGGAGCGACTGCCTATCTGACCTCCACAACCCAGTAACTGGGTAACACAATACCCCTTGGCAAGACTGGTGTCAGATCTCTAGCTTCTGACTACTCGTCGAAGTGTCAAAAATCTTCAAATGACAGCCGGGACCAACGGCTTTAACGTGCTTTCCGAGGCACGGAGGAAACTCGATATGTTGAAATGGTCACCCATCACGGACCAACCTCGGCAAACGTTGCTTAACCTTGATAATCGACCAGTGCGGCTGTTATTATTTAGCCATGAGTGCCTGATTACACGGCCTCAAGACTAAAAAAAGATCTAGCCTTTTCTATAAACCAAGAAACCCATTCAACGCTTTATGGCTCCTAAAAGGCTAAAACTTGCTAGACATGACAAACAGCTGACGCTTTCATCATCTCTGTTCCACTAATAAATATAAATGACTTAATTTACCCGCATTTAAATAAAAACGAGGTGCTAGAGAGCTGTTTTAGCTTTTAATAAAGTATTTAACGCGTAGGCTTTGTCATTTCGCATCATAATAACTGCACAAATGAGATTTTGTATAGCGTTATGAAAATAAAGGTTTATTTGCTTAATGGTTACTATTATAATATTTGTAATGGAAACAGGCTTTGAAAATATAAACATACTAACAGATGACCGCGGCTCCGCCCCTGTGTTATTAGTACTTACTTCTATCTTTATCAATTATACTTTGTGTTATTCAGGTGTATATGCTATTATTTCTATAAAGTTTCATTTAGTTTTTCATTTGTTATCAGCATGGTTGGCGCAGTGGCTAAGTGATTGGCTGCTGCGCTGCATATCACCAGTTCGATTCCCGCACAGAATAAATATTTGTATTACGTAAGTGCTCTTTAATACAGAAGTTTTAGAGATTTTTGGGGTTTTTTGGAAATAAGTTCATTTGACAAACAGCGAGCGATTAGCAAACGATTGTGTAGGACCTACCATACCTACACTGTAGGTAATTCCGACTTTTACGACATAAAGCATTTGATCGCGCTATGATTGCTGATTCTTACGTAATAAGCTTTATTGATTTGTTATATTTGAATTGATCCTGTCTAGTTGTTTGTGTATGTGACGTCATTCTTAATGTGAGGCAGCATTTTTTTTAAAGAAAGAATGAAACATTTTCTGTAATTTTTGCGTGAAAGAGTAACAGACACCCATCCACTCCTCCATCTATCCATCCATCCTCACATTATACTTTCGCGTTTATAATAAAAGCAGGCTTTTTATTGCATCATATTTAGTTTATTCGCAATATAATTATATCATTGACTGCAGACATTATTAACGAATACCAGTAAATATGAGTTTTAGTTTATGATTCACTTTAGTGCCAAGTTTCATTGCAATCGCTGCAGCCGTTTCGGCATGACGGAGTAACAAAGTCGCAGATAAACTTTCAGATTGATTGCTGCAAAAAATATTCTCTGCAGTTTTCAATCTCGGAGTTCTTTTTACCCGACTGCCGAAGGAGGGTAATGTGTTTATCAGTCTATGTATGTATGTATGTATGTATGTATATATGTATGTATGTTTGTTCCTATGTGGCGTACCAGAGACCAAACGCGTTGGCCGATTTTGATGATTTATACGTCAATCGATTCGTCTTAACCCTGCGAGTGTCACTAAAAATGGCGGATTTTGGGCGCCATATTGTGGAGGACAACATTTATTTTTACTTCCAAACCCATCGTGTGGGGTATCAAAATAAAGGGTTTTAAGAGGTGATTTCAAAAATATATAACACTTATATGTTTAAATGTACCGAAATCTAAAAAAAATAACTAAACTGTTATAAAAAAAAAATGTACATCTGGTTTTGGTCAGCCAGCTCGCGAATATCTATCCTCCGACTGCACAGCATGATTTTCTTCTTGTTTACGTCTTTTTAGTTCGCCATATTGTGGAGGACAACATTTATTTTTACTTCCAAACCCATCGTGTGGGGTATCAAAATAAAGGGTTTTAAGAGGTGATTTCAAAAATATATAACACTTATATGTTTAAATGTACCGAAATCTAAAAAAAATAACTAAACTGTTATAAAAAAAAAATGTACATCTGGTTTTGGTCAGCCAGCTTGCGAATATCTATCCTCCGACTGCACAGCATGATTTTCTTCTTGTTTACGTCTTTTTAGTTCGCCTTTTAAGCAGTCGGGTCTTTTGATTTTTTAAATTTACATTTTTTTTCAAAACTTTCCGTCATTGGATAGAACGATTCATTTTTCTTTTTTTTCGAAGACTTACTAATTGCTTACACAGCAAAGCACTAACACAGAGTATTTGTACTTACTAAGTGTAGCAGATATACGATAAAAGCTTCTCACGAATCCATTTTTATTATGTTTGGTTCATGTTTCAGTGGAACATTAGGGGATTATGCTGAATATTTAGTTGAAAACGCCCGCGCGTGCAGGTAATGCACATAACGCTTAAGCAAACGACCCACTGTTTTATAGGTATATTCCATTTTAATCTCACTTCATATCTGCATAAAATGTGTCTACACTTGTGTATATAACTATTTCTATTTAGTTTATGGCTCGTTAGAATGTTTATATTGAATGAACGTAAAATAATTTGTTACCGACGATGAGCAGCAAACTACGCACTTTTATATAGTATTTAATTTTTAGGGTTCCGTACCCTATGGGTAAAAATGGGATCCGTCTGTCTGTCTGTCCGTCTGTCACCAGGCTGTATCTCATGAACCGTGTTAACTAGACAGTTGAAATTTTCACAGATGATGTATTTATTGCGGTTACAAAAACAAATACTAAAACAGAATAAAATAAATATTTAAGTGGGGCTCCCATACAACAAACGTGATAATTTCGCCGTTTTTTGCGATAATGGTACGGAACCCTTCGTGCGCGAGTCCGACTCGCACTTGGCCGGTTTTTTGGTATGACTTGAAGTTTAGTATATTTAATTATTTGACGAAAATATAACGACGTCAGAGATCTATCTTACATCCTAAGGTCATTTTATGATATATATTACATTTTATTTAAGTATCAATGTCATTCACAGCTGTTGACAAACCAAGTACCCACTCATAACAAGTCACGCACCCCTTCTTCACTTTCTACATTACAAAATCCAGCGTATTATCCGCATAAATTTAGAAGCGACAACCTGAAAGACAATATACCTTATTTATACACCCATAACACTTGCGGACCGCGACAGCTTAATTCAGTAGCATCACATTATCGTTAGCATAATCAGAGAGGCGCCTACACCTTTCAGCTTTACCAAAACATTCCAAATGAGAATTTAAAATGTGCCTTAATGGGTTTCTTTTCATTGGGCACAACGGCCACCAAGTTTTAATAGCCTAAGATCCCACTGTTAAAATATGCAAGTAATTTTTTTGATGAAATTTAATTTTAATTAATTGTACTTGATAGTAGAATAGATTGCTGCAGGGTTACCTGTCAATATCTAGCCGCAATTATCTTAATTAAATTTTAATGTAATTTATATTTGATAGTTAACCTCAAAATTCTAATTGCAGCTACATATTGTCAGGCAACCCTGATGTAAAGCTTATGTCAAATATCTTTAATAAGTTTAATCAAAAACAATATGGCTGCAGATTTTTGCGGTGGGATCTCGTACTGGTAGCTGAAACGTTCGGAGGAAATAACCATTAAAGTTTCAGATGAAGAAATGTGAAGTTTTCTTAACGTTGTTATTGAGTTGTGCGCGAAGTTTGGAAACATTGTTATTATGATATGGATCGAACGAGACACCAGTATTTTTGCTTGTGTATTAGCTTGCGGCTCTTTGCGATCGTTAGCGACTACTAAGATACTGTATTCGTTGTTCATACTTTTGCGAATTTTGGCTTCACACTGAGCATACCTAATGAGGCATCCGCCATGCTACCAGTACGTTGGTGATGTTTATCTATTGTGCAGTTCTCTTCAGTTTTGTAGTCAAGTCAACTCTTTTTATCCTTCTAAAAGAGAGATGTACTGCTACTTTTACCTATTCAGTTATTCGATCATGGATTATTTTTACATTGACACTAGACTCGGGTAAGTAGTTGTTCGAATCTTTTTATATAATTGATTTTCTCAACAATTACGAACGAATATAAAACAATAATAAAAACATAGTAATAAGTATTTGATTTCATCAAATTGTTTTAAAAAAAACCGGCCAAGTGCGAGTCGGACTCGCGCATGAAGGGTTCCGTACAATGGTACCGCATACGCAATGGTATCGCAAAAAACGGCAAAAATACACGTTTGTTGTATGGGAGCTCCACTTAAATATTTATTTTATTCTGTTTTTAGTATTTGTTGTTATAGCGGCAACAGAAACACACCATCTGTGTAAATTTCAACTGTCTAGCTATCACGGTTCATGAGATACAGCCTGGTGACAGACGGACAGATAGACAGATAGATCGCGGAGTCTTAGTAATAGGGTCCCGTTTTTACCCTTTGGGTACGAAACCCTAAAAAAGAAAAATTAAATAAGTTACTGTTTTTTTAAATTATAAAACCTTCTAAATAAGCATTACGGGATAAACCCAAAAAAAATAACTCATGAAGACTCAAAAATTAAAAAATAAATTCAAATTACCACGTTGTTCCAAAGTAAAAGTTTGGAGCGAAGACGAAACCAAAAGTAATGTTCGTTTTAAGGTGTAATGGCGTACAGCACTCCGCTCTATGCTGTAATGAGGGCCATTTGCCCATAAATGAAAACAAGTGGCTTAACCGAGACGCCGCATAACGGCGGTATTATACGACGGATGGGCTGGAAACAATGTGTGACAATATTGTATTGTGTTTAATTTCGTTTTTTGTCTAAACTATCTGAATAATATATTTCTAACTGACTTCAAAAAGGAGGAGGTTATTAATTCGATTGTATTTTTTTTAATTCTTTTTTTGTTACCTCAGCACTTTTTGCTAGGTGAACCGACTTTGAGGATTTTTTTTTTAAGTTGGTGCTTGTTCTAACCTATAGAACTGGTCCATTATATACCACAGCTAAAAAGTGAAAAATAAATACTATTTTACAATAAAATTATTACCGACTTCCAAATAAAAACACTACAAACTGAAAAATTACTTCAATTTCGGCAGTCGGTGTCAAAAAACGAAGATTCGAAAACAGGAACACCAAAGTGTTTTTATAGATACTATAAGTAATGCATAAATTAATCTCCAGAAAAAAATACGCCCATGTTCCTGATATTTTCAGTCTTATCAAAAGGTGTAATGTTTCCCAGTTACAGGTTGAGGAGGTCAGACAAACCGCCAATAAATTTAAAAGACAGACTTGCAGAATACCTGGAAACTCATTGTTTATAGGTACTGTAGATGTTTTTATTCTTGACGCGTTGGTGTACTTAATACAGTCACTATAAGGTACATGACACGTTATTTCTCCTTCCAGCCACGCAAAATCTTGTTTTTAAAATCCGTAATCTCATCTGCGTTAGATGCCTTGACGATCTGCGTGCACAGTATCCTTGACATATACCTCAAAAACATGTTAAAAGCGCATCAGTGTTATGTTATATCACCAATTTTATGCTAAAGAGTATGTAGACACGTATTATCTTTCAGCAATCGCTCGCTGATGACAATATTAAAGTTCATGAGCTAGGTGTGGAGCATATCGCGGATCGCTCCTTTTTGGGCACAATTTCAAACCAGGGCCATAGACGGAATAGATGTGAAATTAATTTTACTTGGAAAGTCTGACTAAATGATATCTAATTTTATATGTAAAGATATAAAATTAACCGTCTGCATGTTTGTGGGAGGTAATCTCTAGAACTACTGGCACGATTACGAAAATTCTTCCAATGATAGAAAGAGGGCTACTCTATCGCTGGGTACCGTAGGCCACTGTATATCCTGGAAAAATTACGATATCATTGGATGGGCCCAAGAAAAGCTAGTCATAAATAGCAAAGGTTTTAATTTTACGTAGCATATTCTAGAAAGAATTCTCATATGAGAAACGCTTTTAAAACTACGTAGATTTACGTTAATGCTATGTATAACGTTATTTATTAATACACTGTTTATTTCACAAGACTTGCAATAATAATTAGCGAGATTTACAAAGTGTAGCAGGTGGCTGGAACACGGCATAACGACCTTTTAATTCACACAAGGGAGACAGGAATGGCTCCTCCAATATAGGGCAAAGTTCATTTATTTGTGTTTCGCAAGAACTTAGTATTGCGTAAGTTCGTTGTAGAGTAACACTCGTAATTGCTGGCTGCAAGCCAAACTCATTGACTCCACGGATATTATTATTTTCTTCTATTTACGGGTTTTAATCTCTTTTGCTGTTTTGTTGTTGGTTGGGTTGAGATTGGTTTAGCAACAACAGTTTTATTAAACACTAAAACAGATTAGGCAGCGTCGCGTATTACCGTTTCAGCCATGAAACGGTAGGTAATGCAATGTATTCTATTTAGCAAAACTTTACATAAAACAAAACAACAATACCGAGATACATTATGCACTATTAAAACAAGATATTTATGACAAGCAGCAATAGCCGATAAAATTCATACAATAGAGTCATTTGAAATTCTAATTAAACCGTAACCAATAACTAGTATACAGCAAGCAATATACGAACAACTGACATGATATACACTCACATTATCTGGTCAATTTAATACAAATTGTCAACCGCCATAAATTAGGTCGTATCTAGTCGCGCCATCGAAGCAAACATAGTGATATAAAGGCCAGGAGTCGATATCATTACACATAAATTTCACTTATCTCCACATTCGGCACAATTTGGTCGGATGCCTCCGAAACCGGGCTTACAATGGCCTCCTCATACCCACCTCCACATTAAACTGGGACTCGCATTTCACTCAATAGTTCTCAATCTAAATCAAGTCTGAATCGGGTGCAATCTTTAGAACTGCTCGCTTTATTGCACGCCGTAAACGCCAGGATTTGTTAGGTTTCTTATGGCTGTTCTTGGTAGTTGTATCATTACGATATTCTAGGTAAACGATTATAAAGCAAATACATAGGTATCTTATACCAGGAGATACGAGTATTAATGTTTGATGAGCTATTGCATGTAATAATTGAATATGTTGGTGTCTCATCGCCTACACGGTCACTTCAGATAGTTACTTTAAAGTTGAAGTCAAGTGTCCCTTCCGTGTGCTGGGTTATGATCACCGGGGTGATTTTAGTGAGTTAAAATTCCCACACTGCCTGGTATTTTCTACAAAATTCTAGGCACCTTGTAAAGGTTTTACACCAATAACAAAAAAAGTATAGTAAACTTGTTTTCGCCAGCGGCTTCGCCCGCTTGAAAAGCATTTTATCATCCCAAGGGAACATTATACCGGGATGAAAAGTATCCTATAAGCTATTCCAGACTATAATCTATCTCTGTGCCAAATTTAATCCACATACGTCTAGCCGTTTGAGCGTGAAGAAGTAACAAACTTACAAACACACACACTCAAATTTTCGCCTTTATAATATGAGTGTGATGTGATGTACTTATTAAGGCTGGCATATTTTCCAAATCATAAAATATTAACGATATTCAGATATCATGATATCGTAAATGTAGGTAAATAGTAATTAGACTAGTCTGGTCATCTAGATGTATATAAAGAAAAAAAGAAAAGAGTTTTCGGGTAATTTGACGAAAATAAAACGGAATGGAGCTTAACAGAGCGAATCAATCTGCCAGTTTAGTGTCCCTTCATGTGACTCGTAAAAGTGAGAATAGGTGGCTGATTAAGAATACTGATAAACTTTTATTATAGTGTGGTTCAACAGAAAAGGGATGTTTTCTGGGTAGAAAAATGTTAATTCTATTTAGTTCGTCAGTGAGATTATCAAACAATATTGGACCCATATTTTTTGCTTTATCAAATAAATAAAAATTTACAAAGATAAATTGCATCAAAGTTCAGGAGTGGGGGCTTTTGACGTCACTTTGTCAGTACAAAGTGTAGCACATCGTGACGTCACACGATATTTTTGTTTACGTGATAAAATAAATAATAAGTGGCCAATATTTTTAGGTTATCTAACTGACGGACTAAATATTTTTTTTGTTGTCAACTACCCTAATGAGTGTCCGATGATAACGCAAACCTCCATCTATATGAAAACAAAGCGTGCCACTTTTTCACACACAATTTAAAAACAAATTTACTTACAAAAGAAAGAAAACATTTCCAATGCCTCGGCCAACTTTTTCTATACAGTCCTTACAGCTCGATACGCATAAAAAGGCATTTTTCTAGATTTCGGTGAATTTCCGATGCCGGTAATGCTAAATGAAAAGTGTTGTCGGTTGATATAGCACGCATTTTAACTCCGCGCACAAAATAGTTCGTGCCGTCGACTAGTGTACCTTTAAGTTCCGAGTTCAAAATGTTCTGAATTATGACAGATTATAACGGATGGAGTTCGGATGCAGTGCGTAAGCTTCCCTACAAGAAGTACCTACTACGGCTACTTCGGAACCAAAGTTTTACGGACACGGGTTGGATAGAGTGCAGAACCGCCCTAACTACTAATTTTTTTTATTTGTGTAGTCTATGGGCTCGCGCTTGACCACTGTCTCACCTGATGGTAAGCGATGATGTGGTCGACGGTGAAGCACGCTTTCCTATAAAAAAACCATTCACTCTTAACTTAAAGACCCCTAGATTGTAGCTATCGGGAAACACAGACTCCGGCAGGTAATTCCACTCCTTAGCTGTACGCATAATAAAAGTGTCTCCAAAACGTATTGTCTGTATGGGTGGGATGTCCAACATGTACCGATGACGCATCGCCGTACGTCTGATAGTCAGATGATGGAACGGGCTGGGCGGAATTAAATCATACAATTCCATCGCACACTCCCCGAAATTTAACCGATAAAAAACCGACAAGCTAGCAAGACGGCAACGATGTTCAAGGCCCTGGAACTTTGACTTGACTAGTGCCTCATTACCGATGACTTTTGGCCCGTTTTTTGATCGACTCTAGTGCATCAAACTGGTATTTGGCAGATCCGTCCCAGAGATGAGAACAGTACTCCATACTCGATCGAACTAGCGCTTGATACAAGTTAAGCATCTGTAAAGTTGAGCAAATAATTAAGATATACAAAGAACATAAATTCATAAGTTAAAACACAATATTTTCCTCACACAGAACATAACATCAAATAAACATAGAGAGATCAAAATATTTCGACTTTAAATCTATCCGTATAACAGAATCATTTTTCATACAACTTTGGAAAATGTAACATCGCACAAGTTTCAACTTAAACTTTAACTTAGTTTAATAATTTTGAAACGACACTGAACGGGACCCGACACGGTCTCGAATTTCATTAAAATCCTCCACAAAGTCCAGGGATCAGTTTGCTAACAAAAACTCAGCTGAGTTATAGAAATACCGTGTTTTTGAATAGCTCTAAAACTTCAATTTGAATGCATTTCCATTAGTCAAGTGCGAGCCAGGCGTGAATTAATTGCTCGTAAGTTTGTATGAAACTATAATTACTTTTTCATTTTCATTAAAAGCTTGTTAGTAGTCCAGTTTGGAGTGAATTTTGTTTCCATGGAAGGAAATATTGGAGTCAGACGATTGTCGTATTATTTTCTTATATTCAGTTCTAATCACACTAATTACACTTAATATTATAAAGACGGTAAGTTGTGAGTTTGTGTGTTTGTAACTTCTTTACGCCAGAACGGCTGAACGGATCTGGATGAAATTTGTCACAGATAGATAATAGTCAGACATAGCACATAGGATACATTTTATCTCGGGAATACGTTCCCTTGGGATAATTTTCGACTTTCACGCGGTCGAAGCCGCTGGCAGAAAAACAAATATTTACAGAAACAATTCAGAAAATCATTATTCATAAAGTCCGATCGATTGGTTAACATGTCAGGTTTTCTGAATTGAGTATTTGGAGTTTAGAAGGAGAATTGGCTGGTTTTCAGGCTAAAGTTTAACAAATCATTATCATCATTTTAGCCGAAAGACGTCCACTGGTGACACATGGGGTTGACACTAATCTCTCTTGGGAGGTTCATATCGCTGATGTGAGTAGGAGGGTCTACTACTCTTTTCAGTCTCTTAAACGTCTCCAAAAATTCTTGCCGTTTCACACTAAGGTCACTCTTGCTCAATCTCTTCTTCTACCGCTCATAGACTATGCGGATATCTGTTTTCTAGATGCAACGGAGGTACTCCTAAACAAACTCGAACGACTGCAGAACTTGTGCATCCGCTTTATTTTTGGCCTCCGAAAGTACGACCATGTGTCGGAGTTTCGGGCCAGATTGAAGTGGCTGCCGATTCGTCGTCGGCGAGATACCCATATCCTATCCCTTCTCTATACTATCCTGCACAATCCTACTTCTCCTCAATACCTTCGCGAACGGTTTGAGTACCTCATCCCGAGGGGTAAACCTTGTCGCACGGCTACTTCGCTTCTCCTTCGTACTCCGCGTCACACTTCTAGCCGCTACGATGGCTCCTTCTCTGTTACTGCAGTGCATCTCTGGAACTCTCTTCCACACTCCATACGCGATAGCCCTTCTCTCGATGTCTTCAAGAGGAAAATTAAGGAGCATTTCCTTTCAACGCAATGAATTATATATATATATATATATTATATATGTATTTGTCTTTATAAACGTAGGTAGGTCTTTTATGTATTATTATTTATTATTATTGCTATTTATAATAACTAGTACTAGTTTCATTTTACTATATAGGTTTATATATTGTACACTGGATTACTGCCCTCTATTATGATCTCTATCACTCAAAGGTTTGCTGGAAGAAAATTCCATTTGGAGTTAAGCTCGCCTTTGTACATTAATTTTGTTATCAACTTGTTTAAATGTAATATCTTGTTGTACAATAAAGAATAAAGAATGGGGAGTTGCAGTTGAGTTTTTGTTAAACGCACGGGACCGGGCAATGTGGCGACACATGGGGAAGATAGGCCTTCAATAAAGGGGGAAAACAAAAGGCCTACGGGCATTCCCGAAACAATTAGGTCAGTCAGCTTTTGTTTCCGTTCGTCACCTTAAAATACATCCAGAAAACTAATAGGTATATAATTCATCATCATCATCATCATATTAGCCGAAAGACGTCCACTGCTGGACATAGGCCTCCCCCAATCGTCGCCACATTGACCGGTCCCGTGCGTCCCGCAACCAGCGGATCCCCGCAACCTTCACCAGGTCATCGGTCCACCTAATGGGAGGCCTTCCAACGCAACGTCTTCAGGTTCGCGGTCGCCACTCCAGAACCGTTCTGCCCCATCGGCTATCCGTTCTGCGAGCAATGTGCCCTGCCCACTGCCACTTAAGTTTGGCAATTCTTCGGGTTAAGTCGGTTACCCTGGTTCTCTTACGGAGGTATATAATTATGTGTGTGTAATCATAAAAATTGCGCTTAGCTCGTTAACGAATTTGTTACGAGTTTAGAATTACAACAATGTATGTTCTAGAATCTAGTAGTACATCCACCACAGCAACTGCGAAGTACCTACACAAGTACCTATATACCTACGTATCATGAATCATAATAACTAACAACCTTGTACTAATGACCGACTCACCGTCTAAGCGGTTTGTTTAGTACGAAAAATATAAGGAAAATGGTCTTTAAATTCAAACATAAATGAAGATGGTACAATAAGTTCTATTGAATTATGTTCACCTAGTCTTAAGTTGTACATTAAATACGACAAAGAATTATTATGATTGTTTAGTTGAAACAGACAATTAGGTACTGACCTAGCCTGGAAAATCCTAATTGCGGTGCATTTTCTTAACAACCGTAACTAAACATAAATGTTTATTCTATTGACTTGAAAAGATTTACTGTTAAATAGCAAATAAATATGACTAATAATTATTATGGTTTGTGCTGTTGAAACAACTGTACCTAATCTGAAAAACCCTAATATTGATTCTTGCCATAGGTACGTAAGTTACTGAAAATGTTTAGTGCTAAGTCACATATTTGTGACAAATAATAAATGTTCGAAATAATCTGGAAAATCTGAATGACGAGTGCATTTAATTTTCTTATCTACCAGAAATTCCTCAATATATACTTAATACCATATTTTACCGTTATTTTTTTCTACTATCTGGAAGCCTTTAGAATTCTGATAATACCCTAGCTTGTTATACCTTATTGGATAGTTAATGAAACGTAAATATTTTAAGCACATCTGCATGACTGTCATAGACATTTTTTTGAAATATTTTTTTAACGAATTTATTTCATTTTACAACTATCTATCGTCTACTACGACCCAGTTAGTTCAATTAACTAAAATTTTTGTGTTGAGGATAATAAATGAACATACCTAATATACAAAAATCGTAAACACAAATAAATTAGAGGTAAAAAACCCAAAAAAGAAGATGTCAATAGACAAATAGTCGACAATTTGTAAAAAAAAAAACTTCTATTTCCAATATCTTGAAAAATGTTAATTTTGGGGTATTTTTATTTAATGTGTTTCATATTGAAATCAGTTAGGAATGATGGAAACTACAACCTCTTAAAGGATCTAGGTTGACTTAACCTGTAGCCCTGTATACAAAACGTCTGCCCACGGCTTGGCCTGCGTGAACAGTGTTTTATTATCCCAAGGGATCATCATACCGAGTTTATCTGATTAAAAGATATTCTATGTATTAATCCAAGTAAAAAAAAAGTTAATTAAAAAAAAATCTAAAAACCCGACTGCTTAAAAAGCGAACTAAAAAGCCGTAAACAAGAAGAAAATCATGATGTGCAGTCGGAGGATACGTATTCGCGAGCTGGCTGACCAAAACCAGATGTTTTTTTATTTATAACTTTCTAGTTATTTTTTTAAGATTTCGGTACATTTAAACATATAAGTGTTATATATTTTTTAAATCACCTCTGTAAACCCTTTATTTTGATACCCCACACGATGGGTTTGGAAGTAAAAAAAATTTTTGTCCCCTACAATATGACGCCCAAAATCCGCCATTTTTCTATTTTCCAATTTTAATGCAGCCAGTGACACTCGCAGGGTTAAGACGAATCGATTGACGTATGAATCATGAAAATCGGCCAACGCGTTTGGTCTCTGGAACGGAACAAACATACATACATACGTACATACTTTCATACATACATACATAGACTGATAAACACATTACCCTCCTTCGGCAGTCGGGTAAAAAAAGATATGTATGCAAAATTATATCGATTCGTTTAGCCGATTTTTGCGTGGTTGAAAAACTAACGTACAATTAAAATATTAGTAGGCAAAATAAATGCTTGGAAAATCACGAACGTAAATTGCGACAGGGTTAAAAAAATAAAAAGATTTCTCATAAATTTAAAGGATTCATGTGAAAAAAATCCCTAACCCGTCAAACGCTACTTAACTTTGAAGCGGGTGACAAAAACCCGAAACCACAAACTCGTTTAATTTTAATTAAAATTCTCACTGTAAAATGGGAAGCATTACCAGGGAACCTTTGTGTTCCAACCCAACAGAAAGTATCTATCGTTATTGTTATTTTTTAATTTCTCTAGCGGAGTTAACGGCTCTTATAAAGGGAAAATATAAATCTGTTACAATGAACAATAACCTTACTTTTTACAAAAAGGGTTCTTTAAGATAAAGCGTTGCTTGAAATAAGTCGCTTTTGTTCTGTCCAAAATATTTTCATGTTTTTTATAAATTGTTTTTGTGTATACTCGTATAGTGATATTGTGTATATTTTTAGAAAATTTGAAGAGTTTTCTGTACAATCGAAGTCGAAAGTAAGACCAGAGGAGAGGCATACCAGAGGGCCTAGATATGTGTCATACTATCATCGAAAGCGTGGCAATAGCGATTGGAAAAATTTCAAAAATGTATGGAAATGTCAAACGCTATCGAAATGTCACGTAATCAATCCCTTACATTTGGGCATTTACTCGCACTTGGCCATTTTTTTTGTGGTTTGCTTTTGAAATCGGTTTATTTTCGTGTCGATTTTTTACTCAACTATTCTGTCTGATTAGTATGTGGCTACTTAATTAGTACGTAATTTGTTTACTTCTGATTCAGGTTGGGCATCAATAGCAGGAAAGGCGTTGGGGCATAACCTGCAATGGGGCCAAGAATAAAAAATAAAAAAAATATCTAGAGAAGATGTCGAACTGATGAAAAGTTTCAGCAAAGAACTCGCGCACAATGTGAATTTGGTTCATAATGTTGGTATTTGCCGTTAGGCATAAAGTGTCTTCTTGAAGGCAAATGCAATTCTAATTCTGATATATGTGGCCTTCGGCAGTGCATACAAACATTGCATAATTTTTATTACTTCTACATATTGAGGCTAACGTTAGTCTTTTGTTTTATTATGCACTATTGACCGCCCTTGCTTCGGTTATCGACATTTCCGGGCAATATCATCCTTATCTCGATTCATTTGGGGTCAATGCAATCAGCATGGTCTTCTTCTTCAATATATATATATACTAGCTGACCCGGCAAACTTTGTTTTGCCATAAAAACACCAAACATTCATCTACCCTACCTACCCTACCCTACCTACCCTACCCTACCTACCCTACCCTACCTACCCTACCCTACCTACCCTACCCTACCTACCCTACCCTACCTACCCTACCCTACCTACCCTACCCTACCTACCCTACCCTACCTACCCTACCCTACCGACCCTACCTACCCTACCTACCCTACCCTACCCTACCTACCCTACCTACCCTACCCTACCTACCCTACCTACCCTACCCTACCTACCCTACCCTACCTACCCTACCCTACCTACCCTACCCTACCTACCCTACCCTACCTACCCTACCCTACCTACCCTACCCTACCTACCCTACCCTACCTACCCTACCCTACCCTACCTACCCTACCCTACCTACCCTACCCTACCTACCCTACCCTACCTACCCTACCCTACCTACCCTACCCTACCTACCCTACCCTACCTACCCTACCCAACCCTACCCTACCTACCCTACCCTACCTACCCTACCCTACCTACCCTACCCTACCTACCCTACCCTACCTACCCTACCCTACCTACCCTACCCTACCTACCCTACCCTACCTACCCTACACTACCTGCCCTACCCTACACTACCTACCCTACCCTACACTACCTACCCTACCCTACCTACATACCTACCCTACCTACCCTACCCTACTTACCCTACCCTACCCTAAACGGGATAAAAAGTATCCTATGTCCTTCTCCTGGCTCTAAACTACCTCCCTGCCAATTTTCAGCTAAATCGGTTCAGCCGTTCTTGAGTTATAAGTGAAGTAACTAACACGACTTTCTTTTATATATATTTCTTTTATATATATAGAAGATATATCAATAGTCACTTTTAACTTCCACAATTAATTATTCCTGTGCTTAATCTGATATAATATTA
The DNA here is from genome assembly GCA_945859665.1 of Anorthoa munda. Lineage (NCBI taxonomy): Eukaryota > Metazoa > Arthropoda > Insecta > Lepidoptera > Noctuidae > Anorthoa > Anorthoa munda. The sequence goes on from OX243913.1 coordinate 3,747,079, forward strand.
ATGTGTAATCACATATGTACACATTAACATAAAAAAAAGTTTAAAAGCAAAAAACAAAATATCTTTCGTTTATAAGTCGGTGAAAAGATTTTATTTCTCTCTTTTTAGGTTTAGTACACTTTCACTGACATTACATCATCAGCCTATTAATGTTCCCATTGCTGGGACACAGGCCTCCTCTCTGTGAGAGGGAATGCCGAGAGGAAGGCTGTAATCCACCACGCGGGCCCAGTGCGGGTTGGTGGATGTCACATGTCTTCGAATTTTTGGTTTTAGAACATGCTGGTTTCCTCACTATGTTTTCCTTCACCGTTTTGAGAGCAGTGGTGATGAAATAATTTACACAAAGTAAAGCCTGCCTGGGCTCGAACCCACGACCTACAACTTGTAAGTTGCAGCCGATACCACTGGGCCACCACTGCTCTACACACACTGAAACTACACTTTCACTGAAAATTAGCAAATTATATGGTAAATACCCTTAATAACTCAATTTACACATTTGTGCTGTTTGTCGCTAAGGAGTTCGGTTGTATGCTCTATATCTTGAAAAATGCTAAGACGATTTTGATGAAACTTGCACTATTCCCTAAGTTAAGAGATACTCAATCCAACACAAAAAGTATGATCACGACCCAATAAATAGTTTCGGCGAAATGCGTGGACAAACATACATACCAACAAACATACATACACTTATGAAATTTGGCACATCTATTTAAAAGCCTATACGTGAATATTGTACAATGCCAACAATATTACATACATACGTGACGAATTGATTACCTTCTTTTTTTTGAAGTCAGTAAAAAGTAAACATAAATTCAAATGATAGAGAAAACCGCATCAAAATATGTCGTGTAGTTTAAAAAAACGAAACCATCTGACAGACAGACGCGAGAAAGCGTCTTTGTTTGATACTATTGATAAAAGTAGCGAAGCTTGGAAGAGGCCTATGTCCAGTGGACACCTTTCGGCTGCTAAAATGTATTTTTTATGGCACTAAAGTACCGGCAGTATAAACACGCTTCGCATAGAGTAATTAAAGCTAAAAGCTTGATAATCAAGCCGGATACATATCGTAACCAGTTAATTAACTTCTGATGTGTAGTTCAGCGCTTCCAATTTGTCTTTTTAGTCTGTACTCGACTGTACATACAGACGAAACTCGTTAATTACGGAAGTAACTAGTATTTTACTTTTATAAATATTCGATGGACTTCATAATTTTAAAACTGTTTGGTTGCGTGTAGATAGCCATATTAATAAGTACAGTCTATTCTTCTTTGGAACGCGCTTGCTCTCGAAATCAGGACGGTCACCAGTCGATAAGCTTTCAAGCGGAATTTTATCAGCGGGGAGCGGAGGGGGGGGGGGGTGCAAGGTCATCACAATAACTTATTTTCATTACTTTATTAAATATATAGTATATATGTATGTATTTGAATGTTAAGCAATTTATTATTATTACTTTTTGTACAAAAAATGTTTGCCCCTTTTTTACAATAGAGGTGTATTGTAAAAAAGGGGCTGACATTTCATCATCAGCCTATTAATGTTCCCATTGCTGGGACACAGGCCTCCTCTCTGTGAGAGGGAATGCCGAGAGGAAGGCTGTAATCCACCACGCGGGCCCAGTGCGGGTTGGTGGATGTCACATGTCTTCGAATTTTTGGTTTTAGAACATGCTGGTTTCCTTTCTCTTTTTGTACAAAAAATGTTTGCCCCTTTTTTACAATACACCTCCCCTGTTGTCTCTTCACCCTTGTTTGACTGGTAGAGAATGCCTAAAGGCATTAAGTCCGCCAGAGTATCTTTGCACATGAAGTTCAAATAAATAACTAATAATTGGGAAAAGGCTAGGCAGAATTTTATTCTACCTAGCATCATCATCATCATTTTCCTGCCCTTGTCCCATGTTACTTGGGGTCGGCGCAACACGTTTTCTTCTGCCATACCGTCCTGCCCCCGTCAAGCTATCACTGACTCCCTTTTCTTTCATATCACTCCTCACTCAGTCCATCCATCTTTTCTTTTGCCGTCCCCTCCCTCTCCATCCATCCACATTTATATTCATAACTCTTTTACTAACATGCGTTTCATCCCTCCTCATCGGATGACCATACCAGGACAAACGGTTTCCTTTCAAATTTTCTGTCACCAGCGCCACTTTCAAACTTCCTCTAATATACTAATTTCTCACTTTATCCATTCTCGTCACTCCGCTCATCCATCTCAACAATCTCATCTTAGCTACATGCAATCTCTTTTCATCCATCTTTTTCACAGCCCAACATTCTGATCCATACAGTACGACAGGTCTAATCACGGACTTGTAAACTTTCGCCTTTAACATTATTCTGCCTAGCAATTTCCCAATTATTGTTGTCTAATTAAACGGGAAGACTGTATTTTACAAGAAGTGACTGGTCTCCATATTCTAAGTCACTGGGTAACATGATATTCCTTGCCAAGACTGCTTGTCAGACTGTAGAGGATCCGACTATCCGTAACAACCTGTCAAAGAACTACGAATGACCTTTCTAGCTACCACAAAACTGACCAATATTTATATTTAACTAGCGAACCGCCCCGGCTTTGCCCGTGACAAATCCTACACAAAAACCTCGTTTCTCACTCTTTCTACTGGTGAAAACCGTATGAAAATCCGTTAAGGAGTTTTTGAGTTTATCGCGTACAAACGTGGCGGGGTCTTTATTTTAAAATATGTAGTGTAACTGTGTATAATTAAATTTAAAAAATAATCAGAAATATCATAACTGCTATTTACTTAGTAAATACTAATACAATCAATACTCAATCATCAAAAGCTAAACAAAAAAAGTTAATTCAAAAAATCAAAAATCCCGTCTGCTTAAGTAGTGAACTAAAAAGACTTAAACAAGAAGAAAATCATGCTGTGCAGTCGGAGGATTCATATTCGCGAGCTGGCTGATCAAAATCAGATGTATACTATATAGCAGTCGGACTTTTTAGATATTTTTAATTAACTTTTTTAATTAAAAATTTTTAGTCAACATATTTTTTCGAATTAGGTACATTAAAACATATAAGTGTTCTATATTTTTGAAATCACCTCTAGATCCCTTTATTTTAATATGGCGCCCAAAAGCCGCAATTTTTCTATGTTCCTATTTTAATGTAGCCTGTGACACTCGCAAGTTTATAACGAATCGACTGACGTAAGAATCATCCAAATCGGCCAAAGCATTTGGTCTCTAAAACGCCGCATACGAACAAACATACATACATAGACTGATAAACACATTACTCTACTTAGACAGTCGGATAAAAACGCCGATCAGAACTAAATAAATTACATTTGTACTCAAATTATTGGGGCAAATATATCATTTTAGAGGCAATAATACAGCAATAAACACTAGTTTGCTAACATAAAAACAATATTACTAACATAAACGAAAACACAATACTATATTATCCAATTTTTATTACATGTTGTAAAGAAATAGCAATAATATGACATATCACTGCATATAACCCGCCCCTTGACATCCTTACAGCCGTCATTGGTTTTTCTACGATGCAATAGCAATTCTGAAGGTTTTATTTCCATGAAGTATGTTTATCGTAGTATTATTTGAAGTATGTAAAATATTGGTACTTAAGCTTATCTGAAGGTTGTATGCGCTAGTATAGTATCTTGTACTTCATATTCACGTGAAGTATGTAAACTAAAATCTACTTGTAATAAAAAAAAAGTTAATTAAAAAAATCAAAAAACCCGACTGCTTAAAAAGCAAACTAAAATGACGTAAACAAGAAGAAAATCATGCTGTGCAGTCGGAGGATAGATATTCACGAGCTGGCAGACCAAAACCAGATGTATCCTCCGACTGCACAGCATGATTTTCTTCTTGTTAACGTCTTTTTTTTTGATTTTGCTTTTTAAGCAGTCGGGTTTTTTGATTTCTTTAATATTTTTTTTCTATTTACAACTTTTTAGTAATTTTTTTTTAGAATTAGGTACATTTAAACATATAAGTGTTATATATTTTTAAAATTTGTGGGAAAAAAAAAATTTTTCCCACAAAATGGCGCCCAAAATCCGCCATTTTTGTATTTACCAATTTAAATGTAGCCAGTGACACTCGCAGTATTAAGACGAATCGCTTGACGTAAGAATTATTAAAATCGGCCATCGCGTTTGGTCTCTAGAACGCCACATAGGAACAAACATACATACATACATACACACATACATAGACTGATAAATACATTACCCTCCTCGGCAGTCGGGTAATAATGTTATTGACAAATTTTCATATTGTGGTCTAGTTTGAGTTTACGTTGTGAAATGATTAGTTAGTAATCGTAATTGTGGGCTAGTTGTCCAGGGTGCGCTGGACGTTTTTAAATCGCAATACGGATATATTTGCACCCCAAGAAAAAAAACAAAGATAGATTTGTAATTTTGACATAAAAATATAATAATAATTGTATACATACTACAAAAAAACTTTTGTATTTCATATTAGGATAGATAAATTGTACCCACTTTTGATGAATACATTTTATTTTATTTTTTTCGTAACATTGCAATATTACGAGGATCAAACGTGTGCGACTATTTTTTTCGTAATATTGGCATTTTACGACAAAACTTCAGCTGTATCGGACACCGGGCATTAGTTCAAATTTAACTTGCAAGCTTTGTTTACATACACACAGAATTCTGGACCCGTGTAACAAAATAAAAAGCTTGTATAATAGCAAATTGCCTTAAAAAAGGTCTGCGTGCCCAAAATTATATCAATCAACGGAACTCATGTTTTTTTTGAGGTGGCAGCTATGACAGAATCCGTCTTGTTTAAGATATGTTATGTCTTTGAGATCAATATGGAGTTTATGTGGCCACAAGAAGATACCCTTTAGGCCGTAACTATAGGTATATCACTTTTTCTAACCCACAAAACAGAATTTCAGCCAAAAATATGACAATATTCCTACCTTCCCAACCTCTTCAAACACACACATTTTACCTACTTTACGTTCTGTAACGTCCAGACGCCATTACTTCGACGGCTATATGCGTCCACCACATACTTTCATTAACCTTTTTGACCATGACCTTGACGGCTTATCCCGACACAAGACTAGACGTTGATGCGGCGCCGCCTTGATTAGTCGGTGACGGCTGTAAGCTCTGAACAAATTAACAAACTAGAATATTTTGTACGAAGAGGACTTGAATGTAACGAGTTACCTACTTACGTCTAGTTTCTTTAGTGTGAGCTAGGTAAAAGCTTGTGTTTTTACACGACTCTTGCTGTGCAGTTTCAAAACTTTTAGGGATGTGTACCGTTTATTAGTTGTCCAATATTTCTTGACATTTTTTTTGTCATAGTACAATGGGCAGAAGAAGTGTAAAATTTCAAAGCATGGCAAAGAGTTTTGAGATATGCAGGACAACAATAACGACACGTACACAAATAATGCACCAGAAGGGGTTTACAATTCAATCAGGCAAAAAAAAAAACATAATTTGAGGTTGAGCACAAAAATTATGAGTTGCGTTTTTGTTTTATTGTTGGGAAAATACAATCTTGGGTTAGACCGACTAAAGCTAGTTAATCAACACACTTTTTTGTGCCAGTTAGATATGCATATGCCAAGATTTTGTGACTTGCATATCAACTAGATAGGTATAAATAACCCACCACCACATTTTTTGTCTCATATGCTGACACGGTAAAGGCTTATGGCCTGATCCATTTGATTCACACCGCAAATTTCCCTATTGTAGGTAGTCTTGAAATATATGTGAATATTCACATCTACTTTTCCTTTGAAGAAGAACACCAATGTTTCCTAGTGGTTCCACACTCAATATTACTTCCAATGGTGCAAACAATTGTCCTTCCAGTAGAGTTATTAGACGCTTAGTTTCGACCATATATTCAGGATAGATCTTGGCCAGAAAATAGTTCTTCATCGCCAGTGTTCCACTCCAATTCTTCATCTAAAGGTTGGCGGCATAACAATTCGACCATACCAGATAACACGTAGCAGTACTTATGACGCCAGGTCATCTTCTACCCCCCCCGGTGGGTTCCCGCTTTGTCGATGCGGGGGGGCTCAGTAACCGTGGCTTGGTCACCCACGGTGAAGCGAAGAGGAACCCGAGGAGGGGCCGCTCGTCAGGGCTTTTGCCGATTAAGCCGACGACGTAGCGGCCAACTAGTAGGTTGCGGTGCCGCTTGGTAACAGGCGACATCGCAACTGAGGCGGGCCGCGATGTCTTATGGAGATTCCCAGGTTCCATACGATGTCGCGGCTGAGGGTTGGAGGCCGCGGTGGGAGAAGAGTGCCGGTATTGCGGTGCGCCGCTCTCCCTACCTTTCGCCGGCCCGGACGGGGTCGCCACCGTCTGATGGCGAACGCGGTGGGGCGGCAGGGGAGGAGGAGTGTCGGTATTGCGTTAGCCGCTCTCCCTATCCCCTGCGACCGAACAATGGTAGGTGGCGGGGCCATTGACCTTGACTCGTCACAGGGGGACCAAGGGTGCCATACACGGGGTCGTCTGGCGCCCATGTGCTGATTGGTCCCTAGGGTGGTCACGGCGTGCAGTGTGTTCTGGTGCGCCGATGATGGGGGGACTCCCCCGAGGAAGGTCCGGTGACGGACAACAGCCGCGGCGGGTTCGCGGTGAGTGCTAACGCGTACCCGTGTTCCCGCCATAAGCGGCACAGGAGGACACCGTGGAGTTTTAGTGGGTTAGAGTCCCACATAACTGCACTATCTCCCCGTGGTAGTGCAGTATGCATGAGCATTTCTCCAAGCAAAAAAAAAAAAAAAAAAAAAAAAAAAAGGTCATCTTCTACTCCTTCCACTTAATTATTTTCTTCAACTGTAAGATTGGCCGGAACCACGATCAATTCGATCTACGTGTTGACAGCTTCTGCCATAACACATTCAACAGCTTATTATAGACTCAGGAAGTCGTTATGGGTAAATAATCGGTTATTTCGCGATATCTTCAATGCTCAACCATATCCTCCAAATTGTTGGTATACATCTTTCCACTACACGGGCGTGTACACTCAAAGTGTCAAACAGTTTTTATCATGTAATGTGATAATATTTGGTATTGTAATAGCTTGTTACAAAAGCTTATATAAGCTTATATATTGAGCTGTTTTTAGTGAATTCAACCAAAAACAGCTCAAACTTATGAAATTTGTTTTATTCAACATCCTGCGTATGTGACGTTGATTATTACATGAAATGAATGGTCGAATTTACATTTATTTTCGCGCCAACCACTAACTTTTTTGTATTTTTTAGCTGCTAGTAACTAACAATTATTATAGTTTTACATTAAAAAAAACTAATCGATTGTACATTCATATTTAAGTCCAAGATTTTTTAGTGTTTTAGTGTGTGTACGGCGCGTGATAATGGTACAGCACCCGAACCTAGGTAGGTAACAAATCCTCAGATATCTTTTATGTCTTTTTATTTTGCTGAAAATGTTCTTAATCTTGGTAGGTATGTCTAGCAGCTAAGTTATTAGCAGTTATGTTTATAAGTATTTGAATTTTCAAACCATAATAAATATGTAGGTAATAAACATGCACAAGACAATAATATAAATAATAAACAATCTCGTCGTGTTCGATACGCGCGGGACCGGTCCAGCAGTGAACTTTTACAGCTCTTTCGGCTGATATGATGATGATGATGAAACATACACAAAGCACTCACCATTTAATCATAACGAAATCACTCAGAAAGACCCTTTTTTCTTTTGAAAAAACTGCATTGAAAAGCAAAACAGCGAAGGCAAAGTTAACAATACAAGCAAGGGTATTAATCATTCAGTTAGCAGAGATTACAGGCCGGTATAGCGACGTCCCATTTTATCTTTAATTCTTGGGTCAGCTCACACCAAGACGCGACACGAAGCGATGTGAAGCGACTTGCAATTTTTAAGATAGTGATACAATATATGACCTTGAATGATGTACATGAAAAGGTATAGATTTCGAAGGCAGATTAAAAAAAATATCACCCCCCGCGTCGCGCTGCTCCTATAGCCGACTCAAGAGTTAACTTTTCGAATTCTAATACGCCGCTCTGGGTAGCCCGAAATCAATGTGGCCTCATCAAGCATCGCAGCGTCGTTTCGCGTCTCGGTGTGGGCTGACCCTTATACAAACGCGTAATCTCATAAAAAGATTGCCGGCGCCAATACATTTGCTAAATAATACTTGTACTTAATGGGCTATGACAATGCTATTGTAAGTAGATATCTTACATCAGGGTTACCTATTCGATACACTTGATTTATGAATACCTACGTGTAAGGGTGGCGGCAGACGACAGACTTTTTGTAGGACCTCTCGACATTTGCGATTTGTTTTAGAAAGCGCTTCTGTTGTGGGCTGTGGCAACACTTCTTACTACCGTTTTTTCCTTCCTATTATTTAATATTATATTACTTTGTATTTTTTTCGTTTATGTTGCGGCTGATTAATGGTTTATAGATCTATGAACATATCTATAATAATTATTTACGAGATCTGCTACGGATGTAACAATATCACTCAATGCCTGTACTACTAGACTGAGCAAAAATACTCAAAGAGAAAAAAAAAACCCTATGGTCTGTAATCCGCTGTGATCTGTGTGATTTATTGTCAAAGTCAATGCACGATGTCATGACATTCGGCCAATGTTCGGCCCGATCTCAACACCAGAGAGGATAACCGATCTTTTCACCATTCAATGAGTTTTCTCGTGATTATGAGGCGAAAGGACTGTTCAGGATACTTTTGATCTTTTATTCTTTCTGGTTCTGATAGCTCTTTCTTTGTACTCCATGCAACAACGACATCTCGCGACTTCTTTCACATGAAAGCCATTTCTACTATAGTAAAATCAGTAAGATTAAGAATACTTTTACTTATCGCGAGGAATCTCAACCTCAGCAAAATAAACGTTCGTGTGCAGCCTACCTCATCCTAAATTATAGAGGAAAATCACAACAAAGAATATGTAAAGCAGTGTTTTGAATAGGATGTTGTATTTTCAGAATTTAGAGGCTGAAGGCTGCAGTTTTCCTTCTAGCAAATTGTAAAATATGAATGGTGCATGATATAGAATTAAACACAAATGATAATTCTTTTTCTTTTCAATTTCATCCAATTATAGGATACACAAACAAAGCAACAACAACATGAAATATTAACAACAGGAAAAATAGTAAATGTTTACAAAACAAATAATTAACTAAATAAATAATGGACAATCTAAATTATTTCAACATTATTACATAAACAACATCACGCCTGCGTTATTTCCCGCCAGGTTAAGCAGAGGAAAACCTACAATAAGTACCTACACTCGAATTTTGCCAGTTAGTTATGTTTAAATCCCATTTAATGGGCTCGGTGACTATAGATTGCTACGGAGAACTTCTTAATGGAAAAATCCGGCCAAATGCGAGTCGGTCTCGCGTACCTAGGGTTCCGTACAAACAGCTACATTCACTAAAATAATGAGGTAAAATTAGGTTCACAATGAAAACACCAAACATTACTCTAACGAAAAGAAACTGCATCGAAGGACAAAATTAACTTTGCCGTTGGAAAACTGTGTACCGATACATTAACTTAACAGTTTGACAACCACAAATAAGTTATAATTATTTTTTAATTATGTAAGTACAAATTTACGGTTTTCGGATGTTTTCCGTTACTTGTGCTGTAAGACAGTGCTTCTTGCCAAATTTTACGTTTGTAGGTCAACGGGAAGTACCCGATAGGTTTCGATTCCCTCGAGATTCGTCAAAAATGCAACGTGAACGGCTGTATCTTTTGATTGCCTTCATTTAGAAGTTAGAATTTTCAGTTCCAGATTGCAAACATGAGTATATAGTATTAATTTCCACTAGATACCGCCAGGCGTTTCATAGAAAATGGTCTTGACAGGCAGACAGACAAGGAAGAAATAGGTACAATCAATCAATCAACTAAGCATGTCTCCCATTTATATCGCGGTCGACTTTAGTCTAACCGGATGAAACTATACTCCTTTTGAAATAATATTATAATTTTTTACAATCCCTTTTTACAGTCTGTTCAACCGATTTTGAATTCTATCCCGTAAATATAAGGATGGCATAAAAAACATAAACCTGTTACCAAAACAAACTGTTTAATAAAGCTGCCATTTGTCAAAACACCAACGCAATAGATGTCAAAATCGGTTGAACGGGATGTAAAATGAGATTATTTTACCTATAGCGGCTGCCTAACTGACCTCCATAACCCAGTTACTGGTAACCTGGATGACGAACTTTTGTGCTTCTGCCTAGGAATGGGTGTCAACGGTCCTAAGTATCCTACCCGTTGTCGTGCAGGTAGGTGGTAGTGTCGTGGGCGGTAAGAATTTCCTATTTAGCACTCGAACTCAACGTAGCTGCCACGGCCGGTGTCTCTGCACTCACGGCGGGGCTGGATTCTGGCTAGCTGAGAAACAAGGCCGGAGATAGCGGACGTGCTCGTCGAACAACGGCTCTCGTCAACATCTTTTCTCGTCCCAAATTATTCCGTTCAAGCAATAATCAAGTAATTTCATTTGGTAATAATTTTGATCTCCATTTCAACATCAAATAGTAACTCAAAACGATCCCTTTATAATGACCTTTAAAGGTAAATGATGTAAACTGAGTAATTAAATAAGCTTATAACGGTCTAATGACGAACAAAAAGAGTTGAGTAAATCGTTCCTTTGCTCACTGATACAAACTAATTACTCAGGTTCGGGAAAGCTTTGTAAATAAAATTGGATTTATTTATCAATCAGTTGAAAATAAGAGTGTTTGGGTTTGACCATAACGGCTTAATAATAAATCGGGCTTTTTTATTTTTGTTTTTACACGCATACGCATACGCATGTCTGGTGTTTAATCGACTTCAAAAAGGAGAGAGGTTCTCTATTCCACTGTATTATTTTTTCTGCTTTACCTCAAAACTTTTTACTAGCTGAACCGATTTTGATAATTCTTTTATTATTTGAAAGCTGGTGCTTCTAATGTAGTCCATTTAAATTTGATCAAGACTGGATGAGTAGTTTATGAGTTATCCTTAATAATGCGTATTTTCATGGTAAAATAAAATAAATAAGGTACCAAAACTAATAAACTTCAAAAATAAAATAAAAGTTATTTTTCGCTTTGTAGTGTTTGGATTTGGAGTCGGTAATTTTTTTTTGTTAAAATGTTTTTACTACCGATGAACCTGGTTTTGACCTGAAATTCGCCTGATGGTAAGCGAAAGATTTAGTCCATGTTGGAGCGAGCACGCCCAGAACTTCACTTTTACTTTGAAGTTTGAAGGGGACGGATAGTTTATTTGTAAATCAATCACGCCTCAACAGCTGCCTGAATTTGGACAACACATTGCACACGCTTAGACTTTGGTCTACTTAAGTCCACCCGTACTGTGTGGTGATTTCCGTATTTCACGCGGGCGAAGCCGCTGGCAGCAGCTAGTTAAAAACAATCTTCAATCATTCCGTTCAACAAACCTTTTGTACAAATATTTCCACTTTAGCAATCAATCATCAAACAACTCGCCATTTGGTACCCACCTCTGATAGTGTTGTAACCTAAATCTACTAAATAGAGATGTTCTAAGCGTGCTTAGCAACTCAATTCTGAAAAAGGGAAAATAATTGATGTCCCCGTTCGTAAAACCGATGAGGCTCTTCAAGAGCCTAACAATATAATAGGTAGTGATTAATGACGCGGCCATCCGACGGATAACGTCCGAGTACGGACGCGAAATCGATTTGTTTAATTAAAAATAATGACACTCGGAAAATCGTTTTAGGATTTTTTAATGGTCAAGCTTTTATCTTCTTTTGAAAGTCAGTCATTACTGTGATTGGTTGAGCTTACGTCTGCTACGTTCCTAGGCTGAATATATTCAAAACGGTTTAATTTAAATGTAATTGAATCAGTCATAAAACATAAAACTCGCTTTTCCCATGGATGTTGGCAGAAACTACAGAATGCTTGCTAAGATCCTTACATACTATGGTTTATGCCTTTTGCTTCGTTTCTACTACAATTTTGTTGAGAATTCTATGCACTTGACCTTTCTGAAGAACATCACTATCAAGGTCTGTGTATGAAAAACCATCTCAAGGTACAAAAACCGGCCAAGTGCCAGTCGGACTCGCACACGAAGGGTTCCGTACCATTATCGCAAAACACTGCAAAAAAGTCACGTTTGTTGTATGGGAGCCCCCCTTAATTTATTTTATTTTAATTTAATAATTACTATTTTTTGAAGAGAATATACATCTAAATATTCTGTGAATATTTCAAGCGTCTACCTGTTGCCGTTATTAATATAGAGCAAAAAACGGCAAAAATATCACGTTTGTTGTATGGGAGCCCAAGGGGGGCTATACTGTTAAATATTAATTTTATACTGTTTTTAGTATTTGTTGTTATAGCGGCAACAGGAATACATCATCTGTGAAAATTTCAACTGTCTAACTATCACGTTTCATGGGATACAGCCTGGTGACAGACAGACAGACAGACAGACAGACGGACAGCGAAGTCTCAGTAATAGGGTCCCGTTTTTACCCTTTGGGTACGGAACCCTAAAAAAGACATAGAATTAACAGGACTTCTAATCCCATTTACCAAGCTGGTAGCCTCTGAAATGATGTTGTTAAAGCTCTCATTACTAATTACTTTGTACACTGGCTATTTTTAATACAGCCAGCCACGTAGAAGGAAGCTATTAGGCAAAAATCTTTGTAATAAGGCACGCTTTTACATTTTTATACATTTTGTCGGTTTTTGCATCATTTCACGGCGTCCGGCTGCTCATTTTTACACAGAGTTTTTAACACTCTTTTTCATAACGCCGTTTATTTATTCTCGGGGGAAGAAAGGGCTATTAAGTTTGTTGTGGCAATGTTGGGTCTGTCTTGACTTAATAGTATTTAAGTGGTTGACAGCACAAAGAGTAGGTGTGGTTTATTTTCTACGAATAGTCTGCATTATCACTGGTTGCAGCAGATTTTATTGCTATTCTTCTGTGCTTTATTTACAGCGATGGCTCAGGCAATTCTAGCAATTTTTTAATTGTCTCCCGAATCAAACAATCGACCGCCTACAACCTTCCAATGCCCATCGCCTATTAGATTTTATCATAGTTTCTATGTCTGGTTACAAAATAATGTGCTTTATGTTTAAGCATCAACCAAATTATCAATAACATGTCACTGGTTCTTATGACAGCCGATAACTCAACTCCGCCTCTACCATAAAGCAGTTCCTTTCATCAAAAGACATCATATACATGAGACAAACTTCCAATACTTTACCAACTTCATAACCAACCATCCATGTAGGTATAACATTCACACAATCAGGCGCAGATCTAAACAGCGAACCGCGAAAGTTTCCGCCCATTGATCCCTTATTATATAGGCAATTTCCGTTAAGCATGTTTATGAATTCCCCGCTGTGTCAAGTGATTAACTTAGGGGGAACATGAATAAGTCTGTGTAGGGACGTTTCCAAGTTTCTCAGTACATAAATTATCAGGAACAAGTCTCTCCCAAATTTATGGTCTCCCTTTCCATTGGTGCCGTGTTTAGATAGTCATAATTCAATAAATACGGCGTGGTATGGTGACAATTGACAACGGAAAATATTGTTCGCGCGAATATTGCGCTAAATGGATTTGTAAATAGTCGTTGTAAGCGATCGTTGTGGGGAGCGAGGTGTTTTGATACTTTTGTTCTGTTATTCGACGGTGTTCTTTGTTTGCGTTTGTTGAAAGGAAAACTTTCCATGCTTTTATTGTAGGGAGATATGGCTTTAGTGAGTTGTGACGTCAACATATGCTTAAACTAACATCCTCTTATAGAACTTCTAAGTACGCAGTTTGCTTAGTTTCTTAAAAGTCTCTATATAAGCACAAGCACAGACGTATCTCTCATGAACAACAAGTTCAAGTCAACAAGCATTAAATTTTAATTCTAGCAGTCTATATATTCCTTTTTTAAATCTAAAACAAAGTATTTAGAAAACAGCAAGAAGCTACACCCAAATCTAACAAAGTACAAAACTTCACTACAACTCTATCCCGTTTCTTGCCAGCTTTTCTAATTGTAACAAATGAGAAAACAAATACACAATCACAAAGTACGTAATAGAAAGGTTTCCTGTATTCCTCCCTCGGGACTCTAAAGAAAAGTAATAAATCTACGTTGTACCTCCGTCCCTCTGATTTACAATCGTTGCTTCAGCCCATTGAAAACGGTTGTAAATAATAAACAAAATATAGCATTCCTTCTAGCTGCTTATAAAAACAATTATGATAATTTATTGGCTTCGATCCCATCGGGAAATAAATGATGCAAATTGTTTCATGAAGTTCTTATGCTGATTGAAAAGGGGAGAAGTGTCTGCGGTTTTGAGACTAAAGACTAACTAGTTACTTGATTTTGACGTGCAAAGTAGTCATTAATGTTAATTCCATAATCAGCCTGTAATGTCCACACTGCTAGGACCCTGTGCTCCACTCTGTAAGAGGGTCGTAATCCACCACGAGGGTCCAGTTTGGATTGGTGGATGTCATATGTTTTTGACTTTTAGGACATGCCGGTTTCCTTACTAAGTTTTTAATCACTGTTTCAAGACCAACGGTGATGCAATGATGATAAATAATTTACAAGAGTAAAGAGGCTGCCTGAGTATGAACCCACGACTTACATACAAGCTGTAAGTTGCAACTCGCTGTAGAGTTAATTTCACAGACTGAGTATTTATTAATCACCGTTTTAAGACCAACGGTGGTGAAATTATTTACAAGAGCAATGAGCCTGCCTGAGTATGACCACCACTGCTCGCTGTAGAGTTAATACTTCAAATTATTATTTTTCTATTGTTTTTAAATGAAAGACTTTCTTTCTGTCATATATACAGAAATAAATTTTTTCATTGCATTGAAGAGCAAAATCATTAAAAACTAAAATCAGAGCTCAAGTTAAATAAACCACAGATTTTATTTGAAAACCAGTCTTTTGTAAATGTTCTGAAATAGTTTCAGCAAATAACTAATTACATTAAAACTCTGTAAAACTATTAAAAGCTCTTTTTATATCTAACCCTATTATTCAAGTTAAATTAAGTCGTCGAAAACTTTTATTTCTATACCAATAAACGTACTGAAGACTTGAAAGAAAAATACTCATTGAAGAACATATAATACTCAATTGTAATTGGATAAACATAAAAGTCTCGCTTAGAATTGAGTACGGCGTCGTAAGTATCTATAAGTACTTCAAGTTTTAAAAGACGGCAGAAATAAAACTCTCAGTGAAAGAGACTCCTGAGAAATACTACAACCATACCTATTAACTGCTGCAGCGATTAAGCATTTCTACTTTCTACTTTTAAAAGGTTGATTGAAAGGCGATAAAACACACACACAATACACATAAGATCTTCAAAAATGTAGAACAGATAGGTAACGCATCCTTGCCATGTATTGCCTGTTCGAAAATTAGTAGGAAAAGTCAAGCACTGGACTTACAAAGGTAATAGCCGTAAAATTGGAACACCATTACAAATGAAGATTTATGATAGCATTTTTTTTGTATTTGTATTTGTTTTTTTGTGGATCTCGTTATTGTTAACAATCTCATTGATTAAATAAAATAACAATACATATAAAGACTATAACGCAGTCATCATCATCATCATATCAGCCGAAAGACGTCCACTGGTGGACATAGGCCTCCCCCAAACGTCGCCACATTGACCGGCACCGTGCGTCCCGCATCCAGCGGATCCCCGCAATCTTCACCAAGTCATCGGTCCACCTGGTGGGAGACCTTCCAACGCAACGTCTTCCGGTTCGCGGTCGCCACTCCAGAACTTTTCTGCCCCATCGGCCATCCGTTCTGCAAGAAATGTGCCCTGCCCACTGCCACTTATGTTTGGCATTTCTTCGGGCTATGTCGGTAACCCTGGTTCGATTTCTGATTCGATCACGCAAGGATACTCCGAGCATAGTCCTCTCCATTGCTCTTTGGGTGACAGTAAGCTTTCTAAAGAGGCACATTGTGAGCGACCACGTCTCAGAGCCATAGGTCATAATGTAGTTATGCCTTCTAAACACATCCTTGCCTTGTTTTCGAGTTTTGTCTTTAACGAATCTAATTGGCCTTTGGCCGTATTATGTTAAAGTAAATAATAAATAAATTTGGAATTTAGAAAATCAACCCTGAATGCGGGCATCAGCCCTGAAAATTAGAACATAAATGTACTGAACAACTGGTTTATTTTTCATATTCAGAGTTGATATTCATATTTGATACATAAAATGTTTGTTTTATAAACATAATATTAATTTTAACCCACTGAAAGTCACGCCCAAGCCAGTAAATTAAATTAAATTATTTTATAAAATATTTTTTTTACACATATTTATTTGGTATTCTTCTTAGAAGACCCTTTCATTTGATACCCATATCATGGCAGTGCATAAAAAGTCCGCCATCTTGGGCATCCACCATATTGGATTTAGAATGACGACACTTAGCTAACCATGTATTGTCATCCAAACTAAACGTGTACGCATAATTTTATTTTATCGGTGGAGGATAACTACTATAAAATTCAGTAGCAGGATTTGACCCGAACACACTTACATACATATAATACATACATAGCAAATTAAATAAAAGCTTGTAAAATCACCCTGTGCGCTTACATGTACTTACTATCAATCAAGTTCAATTTCGTATTCACCTTAGGTCGTATCTCATCACGACATTGTTATCTGCCTCTACATAAGACAATTAAATCGTAAATTCCATTGTTAAGATAAGCTTGAATCGTAACGTTTCTGTTACATCGAAATTATTACCTATTGTTAACTCCAGCGTTGATTTTACGCGAAAATAAGGACAATAATAGTATTCCATTGTTATGCTATTACGGTTTGGTTCGATTGAAGAGCCCTGAACCTACAATCTTTGTAATATATAATATTGAATATTTGAATATAATATTGTGAGAAATACAATTAGATATTAATTTGGTGTTGTTTAAGACGCGTTTTTGCGTAATACCGTGTTAAGATTTAAACCTTATTAAAGATTCTATTGAACATCCAAGAAAAAGAAATCACTTCTTGATTTTATCAGATCTAATATTGAGCAATACTCGTAGTATCTAACGACACGTTACTTCAACATCAACATAATTTTTCCCCAATTTTAGCGTAATATGTTCTACATTTATTGCTCACACATACCCTCCTGTAATAAAATTACATCGGCAACTACCGACCACTATGATTCTATCCAGGCTCGGCATTGTGACCGTTTATTCACGTAACCATTCCTACACGACCCGACTACCTGACGTGTAGAAGTAAAGTGACGTACCCACAATCATGCTCCTAAGTGCGTAGATTAAACGCCGGAGCTGACATTATACCACCATACCTCCCATCTCTGTTCCTTATTATTCTTTTATTACACAAACGCTGCTAACATTATGAGGGTTTAAGAAAATGTACGTGTAATGTCACGTTATGAACAAATGAAAGTTACTTTCGTCGCAGAACCTTTGTGCAGGCCTGTATAATTCAATTATTTGTCACTTAGATGAGGATCTCTGGATTATTGCGGAAGCTACGAAAAGGAGACATTATGTAAGTGCCTTAGTCGAAGTTATTCAGGGTCGCAAGAATAATTTTCCGGTTCTCAAGAACTTGAAATAAAAGATAAACTAAAAGCTAGCTTGCTTTTAAAAGCAAACTTCAAAACCGGACGGTAACATATTTCCATGTAGAGTGGAGAACAAATGCGTCACCATATTCAATAACACTACATTTCTCAAAATCGGTTCGGTAACATGCACTATATATTCATATTCCTTTCTGTAGAAAATAAAAACAACCGGTCTCATCTCCGGTGTCCACAATTGACTCAAATAAAGCCGCAGACGCAGAAGTAAATTTTTATAACGTTGAAATACACTCGCTATAAAGAAAAATAGCAATAAATAAACAATTTTCCACATCATAAATTGTGTATAACAACAAGAAAACTGCAAATTTATGCAGATTTCATAGCGAAGCCGCGTGTCGCGCGCGTTTCGAGAGTCCGACGCCCCGCGATAAGACGGCGACTCTACGTATTTATGTAAATATGACTACATTATGTATATTAAACCGAGATTTTTCTGTTACAGTCGCGTATGAATGCATAAAGTGCGGCGTGGTGTATCTCTACGGCTCCATGTTTACTTTATCCACGGACAAATTATTTTTGAAAATGTTATGCATGCTTGCAAAGCGGTTATATAATTAAAGTTTTTGTATGTTCACATGCATTGTGCACTTTAAGCGGGTGGTAGTTTCGTTGGCTTACAAATTAGTTTGTAGATAATTACGGAAGTGTCCTTTGCTGTTTTTAAATCAAGCGTTTAGTGGCCTTTTTTATTATCTATTATAGGCTCGCGCTCGACCACTATATCACCTGATAGTAAGCGATGATGTGGTCTACGATGGAGCACGCTTGCCTAGTAGTAACCTATCCACTCTTGACTTAAAGACCCCTAGATTGTAGCTATCGGGAAACACAGACTCCGGCAGGGAATTCCACTCCTTAGCTGTACGCATAATAAAAGTATACTCAAAACGTTTAGTGCGTATGGGTGGGATGTCCACCATGTATCGATGGCGCATCGCCGTACGTCTGGTAGTCCGATGATGAAACGGGCTGGGCGGAATTAGATCATGCAATTCCATCGCACACTCCCCGAAATGCAATCGATAAAAAACCGACAAGCTGGCAACTCGGCGACGATGTTCAAGACTCTGGAGCTTTGACTTAACCAGTCTCATCGCCTTGACTGTAGTGACACAAACGCCTGATAAAAATCTGTGAAAATAACAGAAACAGGGCCAATTTATTATACTTGCCTTTAGTATTCAGAGTGATAGCAAGTTGTCATACTTGTTAGCTAATATAAGAATTAGGTATATTAGTATAAATAACAAGTAAAGCAATCTACCAAAATTGGGCAGAGATCCAACTTTATACTCCTAATTTTATTATATTAAACTTTACTTTCATGAGAAGCTTTCAGTATAAAAACTAAAAGCGTAGACGAATTACATTCCCAAGAAAAAAGACTTGAGTCAGCAATAAACAGGGTAGCGTTATTTAATGAACAGGTTATTATAATTCCAAGGCTGTTTCCTTCCCATTCACGACTTTTTCTTCTAAGCCATGAAATTTAAATTTATAATCGAATCTATTAAAGCTTTGTGTTCCCGAAATACTTAGAAGACAATCCCTTTGGAGTTGCGGGAAAGTGTTTTAATTAACCCCCTCCCGATTCCGTCGTAAATTAATATTCTTGTTTGTATTTACTTGTGTACCTACTCGGCTACTCTTCTTGCGCATTCAAGCCTTTATTTTGAGAAAATATTACACGGGAAAAACATTCTAAATTCAGCTGTGGCTGCATGAATATTGTTCGACTCCATAATTTTTAAATACCTACGTCTAAAATGAGCCAATCTTAAGGGTGAAATCTAGGAAGACAAAATCTCTCATCCAAACCGCTTCTCGCAAACTAAAGTTGAAAATAACATTACTTACCCTTTCCCACTCAACAAACAAATACTAGAATTGAAAAAACCAAGATACGAAAATAATGGAACATTATCAAGGAATGAAAAAGCAACTGTAGCCATAACACGCCATATAAAGTAAGATCAGAGCTTCCCCAAACCACATAATTTCCCAGTAAAGGAAACGATTACGCACGTTAATATTTTTTCTGTATAAAAGTTGTGAATACAACAACAATACTTACCTGGATGGAGTTTTCATGTTTATCTGAAAATGGCAAAAAAGAAAATCAGATTATTCTGGCGGATTTTTTAAAGGCGAATTGGTCGCGGCACTCTGAGTTCCAAAAGTACCACTGTACCAACTGCCACTATTCATTGGGAGGTACTGGTGGTACTTTTAATAAACGAAGACTCGTTCCACTGCGGGTGATATTTCACTAGTGATTTTTTAAAATGAATCCATCGCACGGGCATACGCCGTGTCACGCGTAAAGCTTGACTTTTGACTTAAATCTTTTATGGGTTTTAATCTGGACAGCGCAGATTCTGCAATGTTTTCCATGTGTCGGAATTTAACCCACTGGAAATCAAAAGCGTACCCAAAATGTTTATAGTCATTGACTCGATAGACGTCAATGAGGATCAAGTTATTTTACGTTTTATTTTCAGAAACTTATAAAGGTGTTTGAAATATAGTGTTAAAACCCTCATACTCCTTTGAAAAAGAAGGATTCTCCAACCAGCGAACCCTGGAGAGCAAGCCTCAAATAATGATGTCACCGAATTTTACTGAATGTTTTTTTAAATCTTGTTCTTATTGCATTTACTGACGATAGTGGTGACTGCAAGACAGAGGTTCTTTCAGGAATCGAATTTTAAGGTTTCAATATCTAACGAGCTCACCAGCTAAGCAAACCAAACCCTGGCAATATGCCTGGGAATGCAAGAAAGAAGGAGATAGGTACACTTTTCAATATAAATCTTATCTAATAAATCTAGTAAATGCACGTCGGTACTTCAAACAGCGCGGTCCCACTGGCAAAGATCCAGCCTTTCGTAGGTGTTGGCGTGACGGGGACCACACAAATAATAATGAGAAGGTTTACTCCGACAGGGGCACATTTTTATTTTTTTATTTTTTTTATCTATAGGCTCGCGTTTGACCACTATCTCGCCTGATGTTAAGCGATGATGCGGTCTACGGTGAAGCACGCTTACCTAGAAGAAACCTATTCACTCTTGACTTAAAGACCCCAAGGTTTGACATTGCTCGCGGAACGGATGGTGGATGGGACGGAAAAGTTGTGGAGTGGCGACCGCGTACTGGAAGATACTGCACTGGAAGGCCTCCTACTAGATGGACCGATTACCTAGTTAAAATTGCGGGAATCTGCCGGATGCGAGACGCACAGAACCGTTCAATGTGACGACACTTGGGAGAGGCCTATGTTCAGCAGTGGAGATCTGTCGGCTTATATATATATAGTAACATTACGGAAATATTAAGAAAACTAACTGCCTCGTTGGTCTAATGATCGCAAGCGCTACTACTGAAAATGAAGTCCTGGGTTCGATTCTCGAGTCGAGTAAAGTGTCATTGGGTTTTTCCACCTGAAATGTCTCAATGGCAGCTCGCAGACTGGCTTTGTGCCCAGTTAATGGCAATAGGCTCGACCCCTACCACATGGGTCTTAACCGGTTGAATGCCGTAACTTTTCTATTGGTTCGGTTAAACCAATAGAAAAGTCATTGTGTCTCGCGTGGTTACACGTTTCAGGCACTCAAGGGTCTAAAAACATAACTAGCAATGTAGGTGTACTATAGATGCACTTCTACCCGACGGCGAATATATAAGCGTGATATTATGTTATAAAGAAAACGTTATATTATTCCCCGAGCGACCCAGACACGTGCACGTGCGTAGAAAATATAAAAATAAAATAAAAGCGTTAAAATCAATTCGTGATCGTCGAAACGAAATACCGTTTTTATCACGTACATCTTATTTTCATTTGGCTCGTGACTAAGTTATAACAGCCGTACGGGTCGATCTTCAAGGTTAAGCAACACTTGCCAAGGTCGGTCCGGGGATGGGTGACCATCATTAAATAACAAGACTCTTCTGTACCTCGGAAAGTACGTTAAGTTGTTGATTCCTTCTTTCATTTGAAGATCTTTGACAGTCATTACGGTGGTCAGAAGCCAGCCAGAAGAAGAAAAAATGTATACTAGTCTTGCCAAAGGATATTGTGTTATGCAGTTGCTGGGTTGTGGGGCGCAAATGGGTAGTCGCCATGTCATTATCATCCTTTTAATGGTCCCACAGCTGGGACGCAAGCCTTCTCACTGTGAGAGGGAATGGGCCGTACTCCCCCACACGGGCCCAGTGCGGGTTGATGAATGCCACTTGTCTTCGAATATTTGGTTCTAGGACATGTCGGTTTCCTCACGATGTTTTCCTTCACCGTTTTGAGAGCAGTGGTGATAAAATAATTTACACAAAGTAAAGCGCCTGCTTGGGTTCGAATCCACGACCTACAACTTGTCAGTCGCGGCCGTTACCAGTCGGCCACCACTGCTCACCATGTACAATAATAGAATTCAGCTGCAACCGGTCAGACTGAAACCAATCCCAACAATAGTTGGGAATGAGCCAGGCAGATTGATTAATCTTACTTTTCCTTCATTTCTCCAAAACTACCCTAAACCCCTGTGCCTTCTACATTTTCTTACGACATGTGAGAACTGTTCAAATACTACCCGCGTTCTATTTGTAAGGTCTGACACTGATCCGAATTATGATTGAATCCAAACCTATTTCAATGCCTCCTTTGTCGGTACAAACGAGTCATCATTATGTGTTGAGAGTTTTAGTAAATAGAATTTATATTCAAATTTACTCTCGTACATGGTATTTAGTTGGGTATTCGGAATGTAAAGGGAATAATAGATCGGTTAATAAGATTTAATAACATCATCTGTTAATTAAACTATAATTTGTGGCATAATTTATTTAATTGCTTCTGGCTGCTAATTCGTCGTACATTTGCGGATCCTTGCGAAGATGAGACGGTACTTCACGCCAGAACAGCTGCTTAAGTTGTATCAAGCGCAAGTTCGATCTTGCATCTTTCATCTTGTTCTCATCTCTGGGATGGATCTGCCAAGTACCAGCTTGATGCTCTAGAATCGATCGAAAAACGGGCCAAGAGGCTCATCGGCAATGAGGCACTGGTCGAGTCAAAGCTCCAGAGCCTTGAACATCGTCGTCGAGTTGTCAGCTTGTCGGTTTTTTATCGGTTGCATTTCAGAGAGTGTGCGATGGAACTGCATGATCTAATTCCGCCTAGCCCGTTTCATCATCGGACTACAAGACGTACGGCGATGCGCCATCGGTACATGGTGGACATCCCACCCATACGCACTAAACGTTTTGGAAATACTTTCATTATGCGTACAGCTAAGGAGTGGAATTCCCTGCCGGAGTCTGTTTTTCCAGATAGCTACAACCTCGGGGTCTTTAAGTCAAGAGTGAATAAGTTACTTCTAGGTAAGCGTGTTACACCGTCGACCACATCATCGCTTACCATCAGGTGAGATAGTGGTCAAGCGCGAGCCTACCTACAATAAAAAATAAAAAGAAAGGAAAATTTAGTTCAATGTGCAGCGTATTAATGTAGATTAGGTTGATAAATTTTTACATCAAATGTATTTCTGTAATACTTTTTGTACTTTGAGGCCCTTTCACTACAAATCAACCAATTCATTTAACGCTTAACGTGTTCTGTCTGTGTCATCTCTCAACGATTGACAGAATTGGAACTTTATAGTGCATATTGTGAGTTTTCTGATAAACATTATATTTTTCACCTTGACGTTCATGCTGATAAAATTTGACCAGCTGTCAGGCTAAAGTAGACTTTGGCAAAATCACAACTTCAAATTCTCAATAAATTCAGAAAGGTAATAAATAAAAATTCTTTATTGTCGCTAGTTAATACACTTATCTATCTTATCTTAAACTAACACGTGCTTCGTATTAGTGTATAACACAAAAGTTACTGCTACTGACTCCCAAGCTAAGTCTGAGCTTGTATTTTGGGAAACAGTGATTCAGCCGCAGAAAGTATCACATAATAAAATACGAATAAGTTTAGTTTGAATGTCGCTGCAGTAGGCTTACATATTTTAGGATAACTTTCGGTAGTTCTTATTCTACAATCAAATTTTTTATTTTATTTAAGTTTAACAGATATGTGTGAGTTAATTCTTGTTCCTGTAATATAGTCATTTATTGACTATTTTCGCTACGACGCACAATGGACCGTAAGCACGTAAATAGAATCCCTAATAATACGAGTACCAACTGTAGTCATTTATTAGTAGGAGGCTTCTAACATCGTTAATCCTCCTCAAAGCATTCAAGCACAGATCAATGATTCTACACCGATCCAGGAAAAGATAAACACAGATGTATCAATTACTCTACAAAGCTGCGGAAGTAGTGAGCGTCAGTTGAAACAGATTGTTTCGATGTACTCTGATGGACGGGCAACCTGTTACCGTTCGTGCAATATTTAGATCTTTTAGCCGAACGTGTTATTTGCATGGCACTTCCAGCGTATGTTTTTTGAGATCCGTGTAAAAATACTGGAGATGGACGAGTGTAACATAGGTCTGGATTGTGATCTGAAATACCTACGTTTTTTATTCTTGTTTTTTATTATTTGTACTCATAAATCAAACGTCTTTGGGTTACAGAAGCGGGACTTGTGTCATTTACATATGAGGCGATAACCACTGCCACTTCATGCTGTATTTGATCGATTTTGGCAGCGAATTGAGTTGTTAGTCGACTAGGCGTTTACACTAAAATTTTGGACGACTGACACTGCCCGTTAAAACCGACCAATAACAATACCGATTGCTTTCCAGCAAGCTGATTGGAACATTGGTAAAAAAGTGATCAACATCATCCGCAGTCCGACTTGCCAATCCCTACCCTGTGTCATCCTTATCTACGTCTACCCACTATGGCAATGGCAATTTCATTTACCCATCTCGCTTTACATTGCTTCTGCCAGTCCTTGGCACTGCCTTGCTCTACCCATCATCACAGCGTCATGCCATGGCCAACTCAATTTGGGTTCCATAACCGTTTTCCGAAATCGAAGACCTTCGTAAATAAAAAGTATATACTAACCACTTTTCATCATGGAGAACAAACCCAGGCTCCACGCACTGCTAAGCGTGGACCCTGGGTTTGTAATATGCAATCGGAACACTAGTCCAATGAGTATACAGATAAAAATATTTTAATAACGCCAGTACAAAACTCGCATTACAGCATAAATAGTTCTCCATTAAACAATTACATAAATCCTCCGAAGGTAAGATAAATGAGCGGGACGAATTAAATATATGTGACGGAAGAACAATATGTAATTCACTCGCTTTTAATGCGTTCAAAGCCATTCCCGATGCGGGATCCGCTCAGTCACTGACATCTGCATTGCAGTTCTTGCAATAAGAACCTTTAATTATTTGGCTAATTAACAAAAATAGGACTCGAAGCTAAGAATCGAAAGTCAAGCAACGTTTGGTATACCTACAGAAATAAAATTAGCTAAAGGAGCATTAGTGTTGGGTATCCATTTCTAAATATTTGAAAACCCGGGGTTTAAGTCTAAAACAGTTAGTAACCACATTTTTTTTGTTTTATTGTGCTAAGAGTACCCATCACAGCCGCGAGGTTTCGCTGCCTAATTTAATTTGACCCTGAATGTAAAATTCTACCGTTTAATATTCGATTCTAAATCAATCCCTCTGTATTAAGTTTGATACCAGAGCCTGTGGATCTATTTATAGGGCCTTATAGGCCCTATTTAATAAACGTGAAAATCCGACAATTTTGTCGCTTTTTTACAAATATGTCGAATTAAAATTAGTAAATACTGTCAAAATTGTGAAACTTAAAACCAGTTTATTAAAGGTGTCATTTAACAATTTTAGGTCTAATCTATGAAAACAGGAACGTTACGAGAGGTTATTCGGCAAATTTAGGCATAATTTAACGCACGATATGAAAATTAAAATGAAAATAAATATCAATAAATGAAAGCACATCACAGAACAATTGAGAGGATTGAGAGTATTTAACAAAGATTGATCGACGCCGTTATCACCATTTTTTCAAATTATTCCTATTAATTGAATCAAAATTGAAATTGACAATTAATGTAACTGTTGAACTTCTTGACATTAACTGACTTGATATTTGGTGAGAGTGCCTGTCGAAAATCTCTGACAATTCGATAAATGTCTGTCATAATAATTTAGTGTCTAAATAAAATAATATCAATTAGTTGGACTGTCGTCTGTCACCTGTCATTGCCGCGTTTATTAAATAGATCCAGGGTGACATCCTAATCCTATCAGCTATAACAATTGTCAAAAATTTTAAAATGTTCTAAGATTTTCATGAACTCATGATTATCATGAGCTGCCGAAATATCACGTGGCCAATCACAAACAAAATAACACATACGATGAGAACGAAAATATTACGATTCAAGTGCAACGCCATATGATTAGGAATAGTCAGTTGTACATATTAAAAATTTAATTAAATAAAATAAATACAGTGCAACGCCTAAACACATGATATAATCAATATCTTTCTCCCCCAACATGAAACAATCATGGCTGCCTACTAAGTACCACGGACAATTGACGAGCAATTAATGATACACCAATTATGGATATTTGACGGTTAATTCATTGCACAATATCTACTGCGCAATTTATATTAAATGTTTGATAATGGTAATTGTATTGCTGATCTATTGGTTTTAAATGAATACATTTTGTTTCATAAATATACGTGAGCAAATATTGATAGTATGATATCACTATTATTAAGTAGGTACCAATCTAGGTTGGTGTCAGCAAAAATAATAAAAACTAGCCAGTTATAATTCCGTTGAACGACAAACTAATGGTTGCTCAATATAGGTATTCAATTTCAGCCTTATAATTTATGACAACCAAAAATCGCAAAAAAAAAACAAAAAACCCGACTGCAAAGATGTGAACAAGAAAAAAATCATGCTGTGCAGTCGGAGGATACATATTAGTCGACTGCACAGCATGATTTTCTTCTTGTTTTCATCATTGCAGTCGAGTTTTTTGATTTTATTAAATTTATTTATTTACAACTTTTTAGTTATACTTTATTTTTCTCGATTGAGTTTTAAACATATTGGTATATATTGTTTTTTTTTTTTATTTTATATCGTTTTTAGTGTTGTATATTTTTGTAATCACCTCTAAAAACCCTTTATTTTGATACCCCACTCGATGGGATTCGAAGAAAAAAAATGCTTCCCCCACAATATGGCGCCCAAAATCCGCCATGTTCCTTATTTTTAACGGCTCTTATCTAAGAACATTTGGGCGGCCAAGACCTATCACCGATGTATTAATTATTAAAATCCGTCAAGTGGTTTGATAGATACGAGGTAATAAAAAATATTACATACAAACATACAACATACGCGCCAAAAACATAACCCTCCCTTTCCTTGCAGCCGGGTAATAAACCATTAACAAGTCTTAATAAAATCACTTTTTACTAAGACTTGTTCAATTAAAATCAACAATGGTACATAGGTCATTAATAGCTATTTTAAAACAACGATTAAACATGAAAACTTTTAAAACCATGTAGTTATTTCAATTTGATTAGGTATTTCAGCTATTTGAGTTCTATTGAGGAAAACCTTAGTAAGTACTTTTATCTACTCGAAGCATTTTGAATCCATCTCTTTTAGAGGGTTCCTTAACTACCTCTGCGGCAAAACAAGGTTTTAAAACTCCACGCGCGTAGAGTATATACCTAGATCAATACGTACTTTATATACTCCTGCATTCGTCTGTCTGTATGAATTTTAAAATTCTACGTGAACTTATTCTGAAAACAGTAACATTTGAATTCAAAAGTTTTACAGACGGTATGGTGGCATGAATAGAACTATTGAAATGAAGGTGCCAAGAACACATGTAGACTTTGAAGTTTGAGCTCGCTTTTGTATGGATTTGAATAAGATAGACGAATATTATTAATGCATTTTGAATAGTAAATTCAATAATAAGTGCTGAGTTCAGACTGTTGTATGACTGTATTGATAAAAAGTTCTGTACCGTTAACAAAACATGCATACCTAATTATAGAATTAAAATAGCTATTTTCATCAATCTTCAATTAAGTAGGTACTATTTTGATGTACTTTTGTAAGGGATAATCCATCACAAAAAAAGGAAAAATGTGCATTTTTCTATTTTAGGTGATACATTTTTAATCAACCCCTACATTGAAATCCATTCGCTGTTAATTATAAAACATTCCCTTTAACATTTCTTTTACACTGGTGGCTTACCTTTATTAACAAAATGACAAAAAAGACAAAGCTGTAGCTGTGTCCAGAGTCCGAGACCACTCATAACAATAAGTAATATTATCCCAGTAACACGAGAAGATAACAACATTAAAATCACAATGGAAAACCGATTCATAATATTAATTTACTATTCATGTTTTATCTAATTACTCATACGTTTGAAGTAGATGGCGAGGTAATTATCCAATGTTTTAGTAACTACGGTTAATTATTTTAATACGCTACACTTTGATTAGAAACAAACTCAATTCAAACCCAAATTGATGTTTATCAAAGCAAATACCGTTTCGTAATTAAAATGTTTAGCTTATAAAGGCCGAGTGTATCTAGGTACGATGGTTGGCCTCACTTTTTAGAAAAAGAGATTTTTAATTTAGTTTAGGGCGGAATAATCTGAATTTTATCCTTTGAGGGATCTGAGTTTTATCATTTAAATTGGCGTCGCGCAGAGGCGGGGCTGTGCCAAAGGCAGTTGGCGTCAGCCACCAAGTACTTCCAGAAAGTTCGATTAACGAGTTCCGAAGATTTAGTGGTAGCGTAATCGTTGAAAAATTACGCTTTTCGAAATTATTCACATAATGTTGGCAGTGTAGGTGCCGTTAACATTATAGCACTGCAATTTAATAACAAACTCACTTGTGTTTAATGTAGTGTCAACGAAACCGCAAATAGGATAAGTTTCTTCATGTAATAAGAATGTTTAGTATCAACTAACCCAGTCTATATGTATTATATTGAGTAAAACTAAACAGTGTTCCAGAGAATCTACAATTAAGTTTTGAAACTTATTTGTTGAGTTACAATCGTGGAGATTCCTCAAGAGTTACACGAGGCTGTGGCGATATTACATCTGGCGGCAAACTCGAATCTCAGCGGCTTGATCTTTGAATTAGCTCCAGCGACTCACTAATTATCATAAAGTTTTAACAGCGACGAACTTTTGGCAACACTATCAGCTTCTCAGCAGAATTTCTTGAAATGTTTGAATATTTAGCAAAAGGTTTTTTTGGCTCAGATAATACTCATTAAAGTTCTTGTCCCTAAATAAAGTTGACAGTGGTGATTTTGGATGAGAATTCTGATATCGGTTTCTGAAAATTAAAATGCTTGAGTGTACTTCACTCGGTATTATTAGTTTGAAAATATTTTTGAAACAAATATTCCTTAGGTTTCATATTCAAATTGGAGCTCGTGGCTAAATAATAACAGCCGCACGGGTCGATATTCAAGGTTAAGCAACGCTTGACGAGGTCGGTCCGTGGATGGGTGACCATTTCAACATACCGAGTTTCCTCCGTGCCTCGGAAAGCACGTTAAACCGTTGGTCCCGGCTGTCATTTCAAGATCTTTGACAGTCGTTACGGGTAGTCAGAAGCCTGAGATCTGACACCAGTCTTGCCAAGGGGTATCGTGTTACCCAGTTACCGGGTTGTGGAGGTAAGATAGGCAGTCGCTCCATGTAAAAGACTGGTACTCAGCTGAATCCGGAAAGACTGGAAGCCGACCCCAAAAATAATTGGGAAAAAGGTTAGGCAGATGATGATTTGATGAATTAACTACCTATCTGATTACAGTTATCATCTAACTACGCAATTATTTTTATTATAATTAAATGTGCATGTTCGGGATAATCACCGAACAATAATAAACATGTCAGCATAATTGCGACATCGCGCGCTATGCCCTGAATATTTTATGTATTACCTAAGTAAAATAGTCAGTACGCTTTCGGCCAGCATATCGGGCGCGACTCAACCTCATCTCATTCACCTCATTAGTTTTAATAGTTATCCCAGTTAAGTTACTGAATTATACCTATCTTTATAATCTTTAATCCTAGTTTATATTTATCTCACCCCAACCCCGAACATTGGTCCTTCGAGCCGTCGGAGCGGGATCATTACGCGCGCATCTACTAACTGTGCTGTGTGAGTGTCTCGCTTGGAATTTATTACCAGACCCTGGTAAACAGAACTGATCGGATTTACTTTCCGAAAAGTTCATCATCCTGCTGATCCTGATTGAACCTGGTTTATACGAAAGCATCGCGTCATCTCATTGCGCTGCTACTCCAGGTTTGTTCTTGCAGCCATCGCAAGGACATTTGATCTCCAAAGAAGCCATCAGCACAAGTAAGGTCTCTTTTATATCTTTAAAATGTCGGAAATGGATGACATTTTAGCAACCCAACAACAACTAATCGAAGCCGTAGATAAGCTCTTCACCAATTTCAAGAAGGATGGTGCAGAGCGCAAGACCGCAGAATACTTACGTCGTCGATTAGCTGTATTGGAACAATCCTTTACAGAATTCCATAATAATCACATGACTTTGATATCTTTTGGTGATCAATCTCATACATATTTCAGTACTGACCAATACGATCAAATGAAGGAGAAATATAACAACATTAAGACTATTATACAAAGCTATAACCCTCTCGCAAACAGACCGCAAACCCCGGAATTGAAACCTCCTTCGTTCCAACCTACTGCGGAATCTCAAACCTCGAACCTCGCATCCCACGCTGCTTCTAAAACCCCTGCTCTTGAAGAGAGTAAAGCTGAAACTCTCTTCAAAAAGCAAGCTACCAATTTTAAGGCTTTCTTGAGAACTTCTTCCAATATCAACCTTGATCTCGTCACGGAAAAATGGGAATTTGAAGATATCCTGAAGACTATACAATCCCGTTGGGCGGCTATTGACTCGCTTCATTGGGAGCTGGACAACGAGTATGGCGGATCAAACCCCAAATACGAAGAGCAATTCACCCATTACGAGGAGTATTATAACAAAATAAAGAAAGACATCAATAAGAAAATGTGGTCCGTTGCGCATATTGAAAAATCTACTCCCAAAATGGAGATAGTCACCTTTGATGGAAACTACAATAAGTGGATTTCGTTCAAAGACCTTTTTACCGAAGCAGTGCACAACAACCCCTCTTTGTCAAATGCACAAAAGATGCAGTTTCTAAAGAGTAAGATCAAAGGTGAGCCCGAAAAATTGATCCAACATCTCCAAATAAGCTCCAACAATTATCCCGTATGCTGGAATATCCTCAATCATCGTTATAATAATAAACGACTGATCTTTACATCTTATCTTAACAATCTCATGAATATCCCCGCAAACCAGCATCAATCATCAAATCATATAAAACGCATTCACGACACTACATATGAGAGCGTGAATGCTATCAGGAATCTGGGAGTCGATGTGTCTTCCTGGGACCCATTCCTGGTATGTTTATTGTCTCAAAAATTGGATGCAGATACATACGAGGATTACCTACAAGCCTTAAAAGCCCCGCGAGAGTTGCCCGTCTTGGAAGATTTCCTTAATTTTTTGGAAACTAAATTTATGATGCTGGAAACTTCACGTAAGAAGATTGAGAATTCCACGCAGAAATCACCCCCATCGCAATCCAACAACAATAATAAACCATCATTTTCAAAGGGGTCCAATTACAAACGAAATTATAATAATCCTATAAAGAATTACTCAACAAACCAAGTTTCGCAATCGTCAAAGTCCAAACGCAAAATTAACTATCGCAAGCAATGCCCTATTTGCGACTCCAATGATCATCGAATTCATGCATGTCTAAAGTTATTGGAATTGCAACCTAATGAACGAAAAAATGCTATTGATAACTTGAAACTTTGCATCAATTGTTTACATTATCACGAAGGCAAAAAATGCCTTTCCGAAATAAGGTGCAAAGAATGCAATAAGGAACACAATACCATTTTGCATGAATCTTTTACGTCACATCGATCAGGGTCAAATGCAGCCACGATTACGAAATCGCCTTCTCAGCAGCAAGAAACTAACACAGTTGCATCGCTTCGTAGAGAACCCTCAGAAATATTGCTTGCCACAGCAATAATTAACGTACAAGCAGTGGACGGATCTTACCATAAAATGAGAGTTCTTTTAGATCAAGGGTCACAGACATCCATTATTAGGGAAAGCGCAGCTCAGTTGTTAAGACTACCGCGACGGAAATGTAACGGCTATATCTCTGGAATAGGCAATAAGGAAAACAACTGCAAGGGCATGATTACCATCAAATGTTCGTCGCTGGTTAGCGATTTCACCTTTGAAACGGACGTTTATATAATGAATAGACTCATAAATAACTTACCCAGCTGTACCTTGCCTAAGCCAGACTGGCCTACTCTGAACCAAATAACTCTTGCAGATCCCGAATTTTACAAAAGTAGGCCTATTGATATCTTATTTGGGGCAGATATCTATTCCACTATCCTTATGGACGGTATCTGTCGATCAGAAGGTGTGTTGCCCATTGCCCAACAAACCCAGTTGGGATGGATCTTAAGCGGCAACTACAAAACGTACCATTGCAATGTGACCCTAAATAATATCGAAGATATGCAGCAATTTTGGGAAGTGGAGGACATACATGAACCTCTAGCAATATCAGAAGAAGATCAAAATTGCATCGAATTTTACCAAACTTCGACCTCCAGACGGGCAGATGGAAGCTACGTCGTTAAAATACCCTTCAAAGAAGATTTTGAGAACAATTTAGGCGAGTCGAAAACAAAATCGATTGCTCAATTTTTCCAAATAGAGCGGAAATTAAGTAAGCAACCAGCTCTGGCATGTGACTATAAAATGTTTATTTCTGAATACTTAGAGCTCGGACATATGACACCCGTTGCGCCACACGTACAGCCGGACTGCTACTTGTCGCACCATTGCGTCCAACGATCTGAGTCATCAACTACCAAATTGCGTGTTGTCTTTAATGCCTCGGCAAAAACCTCGAGCGGATACAGCCTCAATGATCTCATGTGCCGAGGACCCAATTTACAACAAGACCTTCAGAGCCTTATCTTAAAATGGAGACAATTTAGATACGCTTTTACAGCAGATATAGAAAAAATGTTTCGCAAAATCTGGCTACATCCCGATGACCAGAAATATCAGAAAATTATCTGGCGAAACCATCAATCTCAACCTTTAAAAGAATACCAGTTAGCGACAGTTACCTATGGCACTAAAGCCGCACCATTTTTGGCCATGATGACACTGAAGCAACTGGCCATCGATGAAAGGCCAAACTATCCACAAAGTTGCGCTCCTGACATCTTAGAACACTCGTTTTACATGGATGATCTCATGCATGGTGAACACTCAGCGACAGCAGCTAAACAGCTCAAAGCAGAGATGATCAGCCTCCTCAAATCAGGCGGATTTAATCTCAGAAAATGGCGATCAAACTTGCCGGAATTAATAGATAGTTCAGATGCACTTCAAAAGGAAGACTTTGACTTTAAGCAACCGGAATCAACCAAAACATTAGGTCTTCGGTGGGAACCCAAAAATGATCAATTCATTTTTCATCCTATAGAATTTATCTCCAGAAACATCCTTACAAAAAGACAATTCCTATCTCAAATATCTAAAATTTTTGACCCCTTGGGCTGGTTAGTACCAGTCACAATAAAACTTAAGATCTTGTTCCAAGAATTATGGAAATCTGACCTGGGTTGGGACAACCCTGTCCCTCAAGAAATCGCGTCAGAGTGGAATACTATTAAAGCCGATCTATCTCATATATCTCGATTTAAAATACCACGTTGGATTCAAACCCAGGCAAAGGATATCATCGAACTCCATGGCTTTTGCGACGCTAGCACAAAAGCATACGCATGCGTCGTGTATTGCAAAATACAGAGAGAAAATGAAACTCATGTGACCCTTATTGCAGGGAAATCAAAAGTAATACCGCTGAAAAAACCACAATCGATACCGCGTCTGGAACTCAGCGGCGCTCTCTTGTTGTCAAAACTTATGAGAAAAATCATCTCATCCCTATCGAGCTACAAGGTGCATGTTTATGGTTGGATTGATTCAACGGCTGTTCTAGGTTGGTTAAGTGGTGAACCGGAGAAATGGAAACCCTTTGTTGCGAATCGAGTGAGGCTAATTACTGAAATAATCCCTAAAGATAACTGGAGTTACGTAAAATCCAAAGAAAACCCCGCAGATTGCGCAAGCCGCGGTTTACCTGCTGCTCAATTAGCCTATTATTCACTGTGGTGGCAAGGGCCCGACTGGTTACCACAATATAAGCCTACAGAATCTCATAATATGCCGATTTATACGAGCATTACAAACGCAGAACTCAGAAAGAAAGAGGCAGTAAATACGGTCATTTTTAACCCCGAAAATTCAATAATCAATCAACTATTACCAAAATATAGCACTTTAAGGAAAGTTACCCGAGTATTAGCTTACATCAACAAGTTCATCGACATTGTTGCTTACAAGAAAAAACGTCCTATCTCATTTTCAGCAATGGTTTTATCTTTGACATTATTTATGCTGACACTAATAAACACCACTCAAGCATCCTATAACTTCACCCCGCTGACAAACAATAGTGTATACTTTGACAAAGTATCTAATATGCACTTAATTAGAGATGATTGGCATTTAATAGTCTATTATGACACAAACCCATATCAAGAAGGAATGGCGGCACTAACAAAGTATATCAAGTACCTTGAAACCTTATGCTCAACGATTAGAACACAAACACCTTGCGACGGCGTCATGTTACAACTCAAGCACGAGTTCGAAGAAATCAAACATTATGATAATATTGTCATGATAAATGACTCGCTTATGACTAATAAGAAACGTCGGCGACGCGGCTTGCTAGACGGGGTAGGCTACGTTGCAAATAGTTTATTCGGAGTGTTGGACCAACGATTTGCAGAAAAATATGAGAAGGATATTGACCTTTTAAAGCATAATGAAAACCACTTATACAACCTCTGGAAAAACCAAACGTCGGTCGTAGAAGCTGAATTTAATTTAATGAAAAGGATTGAGAATACTATAAACAAACATCACAAAATAATAAATCAAAGGCTTAATTCTCTCCAAGATTCTTATAAAAATCTCGCTCAGCAAGTGCAAAACATAACCATCGTCACTGACTTCATAACCTCGACTTTCACTGCCAACAACTTGTTGTATACCCTTCGACGAATCCAGGACTCAATTTTAGATACAGTAACTGATATTTATAGTGGAAAATTAGATTTTCACTTGATATCGCCGAAACAACTCAGATCTGAGCTAAACATAATATCAGCACAAATATCTGGAGACTTGGTAGTTCCTGTCGACAACTTTAATCTTAAAGATCTGTACAGCTTGCTCAAAGTAAGAGCCAAATACTCTGGCAAATACCTAATAATAGAAATAAAAATACCCCTGATTGAAAGAGATATTTACGAGGTATTTAATCTTATCCCGGTTCCACGCATTGTGAAAGATAACAGGATGATGAAGGTCGAAACTATCTCTGAATTAGCAGCCATCAACATGAGAAAGGATTCTTATTTAACTATCACAGACACGGATCTGCAGTCATGCGTATTACAAAACCCTGTGACTATTCTGTGTCATATCAGAAAGCCTATTCACCACATGAAAGATGATCATAGTCTATGCGAGACGATCCCAGGCACAAGAACTTGTAAAACTAAAACTACCCCGTGCAAGGATGACTGGAGAGAGTTAACATCAGAAAACAAGTATTATTATTTATGCTGCAATGAATGTAACGTCAAACTTCTATGTGAAAATCAAGTTGAGGCAGTTAGGTTATCAGATGCTGGTCTGTTGCGTGTTGGGGAAGGCTGTCTAGTAAAAACAGAAAATTTTATGGTGTACTCAAACAAAAGATTGTCTAGTAAAATTAGTACGACGAGAAATATTATCTCACCTGAAATATCACCAATTAATCACATAATAAATATCACTATGCCAGAAATCTCATATGAGCATAATCCCAATAACTCAGATGACCTCAGGCAATTTGAAGCCATTAAGAGAAGTCTTGAGATCATGAAGCAGAGTGAACCTTTGAGCACTAATATCTCCTACCACGACGTCCACCAGTATACCGCTATATATCTCATCATATTGGGCATCTTGTTATTGGTGGCAGCTTACTGTTTTAAACGTTGGCGTCAAAGGCAACGTAAAGGAAATCGCTCCACTTCTGCAGCAGAGCGGTCTACAGCCCCTGCGGCAACTGCGGTGCCATCTCCACACACCGTTGCTGATAGTGTTGTGATTGAGTGTAGTGAAATTAGGGAAAATGGGCAATCTAGTAGTAAACCAGTGAAAAGTGATCCTAAGCGACTAGCGCTATCTAGTGAGTGCTTACAAAAAAAGGAAGATAGAGGTTCTTCACCGATCTTTCGCGTGTTCTCTCTTCCTGATTTACACTGTAGCGACTCTGTTTAATTTGTAAGGTTACCTTAATCTCACCTACTAACATAACTCACCCTACATAACTATTTTAGTATTAGTTGAACATTGTTTTCACCTTGTTAGTATTAATTTCATTACCCATGTAACTATACCTACCTACTAACCTCATCCTTTTCTCCCTCGGGAGCATGTTCGGGATAATCACCGAACAATAATAAACATGTCAGCATAATTGCGACATCGCGCGCTATGCCCTGAATATTTTATGTATTACCTAAGTAAAATAGTCAGTACGCTTTCGGCCAGCATATCGGGCGCGACTCAACCTCATCTCATTCACCTCATTAGTTTTAATAGTTATCCCAGTTAAGTTACTGAATTATACCTATCTTTATAATCTTTAATCCTAGTTTATATTTATCTCACCCCAACCCCGAACAAACATGTTTACACTAATGACAATCTTTAACTGATTCATTTGTTTGTAATGTAACGACTATAATAAAAATAATCGGTAATAAACATAACGGTAGGCAATCTAAAATATTGCAAAACAGGAAAACCGTTGAAAAAACAATTGTAATTCAGTACTCATAACCAGTGTGCGTGTATGACTAGATGTATTAATGCAAAGCAAATGAAGCAAAAAGTATGTAAGCTTCGTAGCATTCCTAGCAGATGACGTTATGTAGTTTCGGGTTATTCCCAATGTACTCCATTCTTTTGTTCAAAAAAGATAAGAATCTCATACATTAATAAGTTACTCCAACGAATTATTATTATTTAAAAATACTTATTATTCTGCTCCATATGTATCTGGCATTATTCTCATAGTACTCCACCGATTATTTGTTATCAATTCTCAAACTGATCCATCTTCATAATTACCATATACATATATTTCATAACAGTCAGTCACATAAAGTAAATTTTTAAAAGAAATATTAAAGTTTAGGATTTTTTTGGTTTAATTGCCAGATATCATTTAAGATTTTTTATTATTTGTTTTTCATGTTTTGACTTCTGAATCCAGAGCCCCACTTTTTTATGTTATTCAGTTGATTTTTGAATACTTTTAATTGTCAAATTAAAAATAAATGTAAGACTGAAAATTGTAGTCTTTTATTAAAAATTTCTTTATAGATACATCAAAATATATTTGCAATGCTTTTGAACTTGACTACACGTCAGCTACCGTTTTATAGTAATCCGGTTCATATTTAAATTAGCTTTTTGATTAAAATGTGGTGGAGTACTTTGAGAACATTTTAATATTATCATGGAGTAAAATGAAACCTAATTTAAAATATTATATTTTTTATGGAGTAGTTTGGGAACTCTTTTTGGAGTAGTTTGGGAATAACCTGTAATTTCTGCGTGCCCCATGGGAAAAGGGCGTGAGTTTACGTATGTATGTACAGTACAACTATTGTCTTAATGTCTCTCGGCAAACTTCGTGATTCATCAATCGTTGGATTTCTATCAGTTGCCTTTCGCACTTGCTGTAGACCAGACGCTCTCAATCAACTTGGAAGTCTAATAGAAATCTGACGATTGACGAAACACCAAGTTTGCCGATGGACATTAAACTTTAATAAAATAATACGAAATAATATTTAATTTTTTTATTTACAAATAATATATACAATTGAATATTTATTATCTTATGACTAATAATAAAACGAAATTATATACATTCATTGCGCATCAAAAAATTCGTCCACATCGATGTCAAAGGGGCCTTAGAAAATAGTTGTACTTTACGGTATTCAGTAAAACGTATAAGAGAGATATAGAAGAGCCAATTCCACACGTTCCATCTTTCCGTGGTGTAAACGTGCCGTTAACGAACCATCTCGAACTTCTTGGTGTTACGTTGACATCGACCCTCAATTTCGGTACATTCATTGAGGCGAAAGCTCAGCTTGCTGCAAAAAAATTGGGGATCCTTGCAAAGGCGAGACGGTAATTCACGCCTGAGCTGCTCAACTTGTATAAAGCGCAAGTTCGGTCATGCATGGAGCACTGCTCTCACTTCTGGGACGGATATGCCAAATACCAGCTTGATGCTTTTGAGTCGATTGACAGACGGGCCAAGAGGCTTATTTGCAACGATACACTGGTCACGTCAAAGCTCCAGAGCCTCATCGACGCCGAGTTGCCAGCCTTTTGGTTTTTATCGGTTGCCTTTCAGGGAGTGTGCAACGGAACTGCACAATTTGATTCCGCCTAGCCCTTTCCATCATCGGACTACGACGTACGGCAATGCGTAATCGGTACATGGTGGACATCCCACTCATACGCACAAAGCCTTTTGCTAATACTTTCATTGTGCGCACAACTAAGGAGTGGCATGCCCTGCCGGAGTCTTTGTTTCTTGATAGCTACAACCTGGGTGTCTTTAAGTCAAGAGCATAAGAATATGTTACTTCTAGGAAAGCGTGCCTCACAGTAGACCATATCATCGTTTACCTTCAGGCGAGATAGTGGTCAAACGAGAATATTAATAAATAGAAAAGAATATATTACTAGCTTCTGCCAGCAGCGTCGCTCGCGTGGAAAGAGTTTTATCATCCCAAGGGAACATTATACCGGGATAAAAAGCCTATATGCTATTCCAGACTATAATCTATCTCTGTGTCAAATTTCATCCCGATCCGTTCAGCCGTTCTAGCGTGATTGAGTAACAAACAAACATCCATCCATCCAAACTTTTGCATTACTATAATTTTAATCATAGTTAATATTATATTTCTGAAAAGTACGTAAGTTAGTTACGTAGGTATGTTGGTACCTACTTACTTTGCCGAGTCAGAGGTCAGAGTCAAGAGGTCTCCTTGACTTTTCATTGTAGATACCTACGTACTACGTACATCAAAGAACGTTTAAATAATTAAATAAACTTAGACATCTCTCATTACACTTAAAAAAAGTTCAAAGTTCTAAAGAAAAAATAAATTCAATGCACTTTTAGACCGTGAAAAGTACCGTCAGCTTCGAAAGTGTTAAGTACCTCATTGAAAAAGCTTTTAAACAAAATTTATAAAAATAAAGAAAATGCAGGACTTAGATACCCTGTATTATTGATAGAGATGGTACATAATTAATTATTATTAGAAAATAGTAAATGTGTTAAGTTTGTTTTTTTTAGAATTACAAAATATTTCGGAAAAAAACGAATATTTACCTTACACAGTTACATATTTTTAGATGATAGTAGGTATTAGCGTGGTAAACGTTGATAATTCACCTTTGATGTTTACTGTACCTTCATAAATATTATCAAAGAAATTTTTGAAATTAAATTATATTTTGTCACTAATGTAGTTTTAGCATTCAAAAGATGGAAATTAATTCTTTGAAATGTAAAACCTTTTTTACACTTATTTATTTAAGACGGACTAGTAAAGGTCTTAACTCATTATATAAAGATAAAATTTGTTTGTTCGTTTGGGGTTTTTAGGGTTCCGCCGGTTTCAAACCAGTAGGATCCATATGGAACCCTATTGCTGTCACTCACATGGTCGGTCTGTTTGTCTGTCCGTCGTGTGTCACAAAATGTTGTTACAAATAATTTTTTATCTTCCAATTGACCTGTGAACTTGGAATTTGATAATATATTACGTATATTTTACTAACAAATAACAATATATTAGATTTGGTACGGAGGTCTAACACGCACTTGGCCAGTTCTTTATATGTACATAATATGTCAACGGTGATCTCTTGAAGCACTGATCCTGATAAAGGTACACTATCGGTAAATGTCATGGGACATTATTACCCTAGAAAAATGCAGCAGTCCAGCGGAAATAGCCACAAGAGCAAAGCTGCGGCAAAAGCTAGTGAACAATATTAATAAGTAGTTGATAAAAGATGAGAACTAAAAAGATGTAAACAAGAAGAATATGTTGCTGTGCAGTCGGATACATATTCACGAGCTGGCTGACCAAAACCATATGTATTCTCCGACTGCACCGCATGATATTCTTCTTGCTTACATAATTTTAGTTTGCTTCGGTTTTTTGATTTTATCAAGTTTTATTATTTTCACTTTTTAGTTGTTTTTTTCGCGAATCAATTTGAAACATATAAGTTTACATACATACATACATAAACTCACGCCTTTTTCTTTTTTTTTTCTTGTTTTTTTAAATAAATTCAAAAGAGCTTCATTTTAATACCCCAGCAGATGGGTTACGAAGAAAAAAAATGGGACCCCACACTATGGCGCCCAAAATCCGCCATGATTGATTTTTTAACATCACTTGGGTGGTCAAAACCTATCTAACGATGTCTTAATTATATAAGTCGGTCTAGTAGATTGTAAAATATGAGGTAATACAGAATATAACTTACTTACAAACATACAAGATACTTGCGAAAAACATAATGCTTTCCTTGCAGTCGGGTAAAAGAAAACAAAGAAAAAAAGTAGATCGTAATGAAAGGATTAATATGTTCTTTTGTTAAATGAAATGAGCACATAAACTGTGAATCATCGCGATACATGTGTCACTGAACAGTTGTCGCATTGTTCAAATATTTCGGCTACTTAGTTATCGCATAACAGTTGTACATACATTTATCTGGTATTTAGTTTATGTGTACAATGTATCGTTGTCATCCGTGCTTATCGGTGTTAAACAAAAGTATTATTCATACAGAACACACTGTCGGTATTCGTCATTTGCATAATTTTGTATAGATTTTGTATGACAGTTTATTATAAATTTTGTTTACTATCAAGTTTGAGTTGTCAATGTAATCTTGATAATTAAATTAATGAAATAATTTCGTCTACTTTAGAGCAATGGACTCTTCTCAGTCTTAATAACATTAATTTTGGTTTCATCGAAATTGAGATGACAGGTTGTCCCACATAACTGCACTATCTCCCCGTGGTAGTGCAGTATGCATGAGCATATATCCAGGCAAAAAAAAAAATTGTAAGTTTGTAGCTCGCCAGCCGTCGCTCCGTGCGGACGTCTCGCTGCTCGTCGCCCCACCGCGCTCTCCGGCGCCCCCACTCTCCGCCTCGTCGCGCCCCTCTGCGTGACGTCACTGCGGCCGTCGCGTCTCCGCACGCCGCTCCAAAGGTGTCGCTACTAGTAACTTTGGTTACTAGTAGTGGCAGCTATTTTGGCCCTTCCGGGCAAATCCACTCTTTGTGGTCCCTGGCGGGAAACCTAGCGGTGTTAACAAGCCAGTGGGGTGTGCCCCAAGCACCCGCCAAGTCCCTTAAGGACACGGCAGTCATTGGAGTCGGGAGCGGGATCAGTTGGCCTTGGTAGATAGCCTAGTCAACCCCCGCTTCGTCCCCCAGCATTCACCTGGCACGGTCGGGTGTGTCTACCCCGACGTGCCAGACTTCTTCGGTACACATTGGTGGGTGGCCCACCTTCGGTGGGTTTACCGGTACCTTAGGGCCCTGTCACCCAATAAGATTGGTGGCAGGTAGACAAGCTTAGGGCTCACCAGATACTCACCTCCCAGTCTAACCCGACTGGGAGGGTAGGTTTGCACACATCCCCGGGCCCCTCCACCCGGGGAAGATACCCTCTCCCGGCTTCACCGGACCTATAATTCTCAATTATGTCGCTCGCGGTAATAATTGAACTCCTTCACGAGATTCTCGAGAAGGAAAAACTTTCCAAAAAATACAGCCATGCTGTAAGTCAGGCTTTAGCCTCTTATGTGCCCGCTTCGGGCCCGACCGGGGCCCCTGGACCTAGCCAGGCACCCGTGCCGAGCGAAGCCCAGGTCTCGCCCAGGTCGCCCTCCCCGGTAGCCAGGCCCATTTCTGGGACTGGTGAGCCGACTCTACCTAAGCCCCCAGCTCCGGCCGTCGAGCCTAAAGCTACTGTCCGTTCATGGAGAGATCCTCCTTCTCCTAAAACTTCTTCTCAACCGGCCGTCGAGCCTAAGAAAACCCGATCATGGAGAGATCCTCCTTCTCCCATATCCTCTCAGGTCAAAGCTTATAAAAGCTATAAGGAGCGCATAGCCGCCCTTCATAAATCTAAGCCCAAGTCCAAGTCCAAGAACATCTGGGCGGACGATGATGACTCCCCCATGGAAGAGGGAGCAACCCTCAGCACTGACGATGAATGGGAAGCTATGGCTGACCAAGCTGACTCAGTCGCTGACGACCCAGTAGACTCAAATGTCCCCGATAGGTCAGACGACTATGACACCGTCTCCTCCGATGGTGACTCCGTAGTTTGCTCTGGAGGAAAGAGGAAAAAGAGGAATAGTCCCTTAAATGCTACCAAGGCCAAAAAGGCGGTAGCAAAAACCTCTCCTCAATCAGTTCTGCCACCGGCCTCGCCCGTAAGGCAAATCACCCCCACCCCTGACATTGCTTCTTCTCAGCGGTCCAACCGCAGCCCCAGTCCCATGGTAATAGTTACCAACAAGAAGCTCCGTCCCCCTCCACCTGTTTATCTTCAGGATAAAGTCAAGTGGAACGATGTTTCAAACGCTTGTGTTGAGCGGAAAATCAACTACACGAAAGCCACTGCATGCCAACAAGGCATCAGAATCCAACTCCCCTCTCCCACTGATTTCCGGAATCTAACCCGGTACCTCAAAGATAGGAACATCTCGTTCCATACTTACTCCCTCCCTGAGGAAAAGCCCGTCCGTGTAGTCATTAGGCGAATCCCAAAAGAGATCCCTACGGAGGAAATCCGTAAGGACCTTCTTGACCAGAATGTCCCCGTCACTGAAGTCCACCGCTTGCATAAAGCGAGAGGCGGACAACAGTACGATATTGTATTAGTTGTCTGTAGCCCTACTGAGGGTTACAACCCGATCTTCAATATAAAGACCGTGTGCTCCCTGTCGGGCATTTCGATCGAAAAACCCTACCGCCCCCATCTTGTAGGACAGTGTCACAACTGTCAACTTTATGGCCATTCTCAGGCCCATTGCTATGCAACACCCAGGTGCGTTAAGTGCATGGGTGATCATGGCACTAAGGATTGTCCCCGTCCCAAAGACCGCACACAGTGCACGGAGCCTCCCAGCTGCGTGCTCTGTGGCCAAGTCGGGCACCCGGCTAATTACCGGGGTTGCCCAAAAGCCCCCAAGCTTGCGCCTAAAATGGCCAAGCGATACAATGCGCACATAATGCGCATGGCTCCCTCTTCCCAACCACCCCCCCGTCTAGCCCCTCAGAGGACTTCACCATGGGGTAAGCTGAACCACCAAAGTGTGGCTCCTCAGACTTACTCCCAGCCTATCCCAGCGCTGATGGCCCACCCCATTGCAGCTCCAAATCCAATCCCCGACCCAGTGGCCCCAGCTGCCCCCATGCCCGCACAAAACCGGAAGGTGGCTTCCACCACCACCGCCGCCATGTGCCCGCCCCCTGTAGCCCCCTCCGGGCACAAGCCATATTTGAGCGT
The DNA here is from genome assembly GCA_945859665.1 of Anorthoa munda. Lineage (NCBI taxonomy): Eukaryota > Metazoa > Arthropoda > Insecta > Lepidoptera > Noctuidae > Anorthoa > Anorthoa munda. Next base: position 3,790,900 of record OX243913.1, read on the forward strand.
CGCTGAGAATATAATCAGCGCGTATTCCATATGGATGACCCCTCAGGCCCGTGCTCTGGATGCAGAAATCCGGAATGCAGGCCCTCTCACCCCCGCTTCATGCAGTGCCCTCTTCTCGAGGTACGAGTGCATTACCAGGGAACTTGACAGCCTTGTCTACAAGGACGGTCAATGGGTTCGTAAATAGTACGAACACCTAGTCAAACGTAGCATACATACCGATTGGTCCGCCCTCGCCGCCGAGGCCCCGCCGCGAAGTCACAGTCATTATTTATGTAGCCAGCCCGCGAATAGCTGTGCCATAGTTAATTCTAATTAGTTAATTGGAGTTTCTTGTCCGTTCTTCTCCACGTAGGCTTATTCCGAACGGATGGTAGAATCACTTTATTAGATCCAGCCTTAGTTGTCCCCCCAGCGACGCCCTGAGCCGAGGTTCGACCCCAACTGGGGTAGCCCTCAGCGTTGTCACTTAGGTTTAGTAAATTCTTGCCTAGCTGGAGGCTAATAGTTTAGTCTCCGTAGGAAAGCCCGGTTAAGCAGCTAACCAGTCACTATGACTGAGTTGCGAGACGCCACGTATTAAAAAAAAAAAAAAAAAAAAAAAAAAATTGTAAGTTCGTAACACAAGTTACACAACATAAGTTTTTAAGCTGGCATAATCACAATCATTAGAATAAATATTCAAAATTCTCAACCGAAATCAAAATATACATGATTACAAGTAACACAGTGTAGATAGTAGAGGATCCGAGTAAGGAGCGACCTTCATCCACCTGTTTGATGGATGAAAGGAATTAAAAAAAAAAAAAAAAAAGTATCATCCATATGGGTTAGTAAACGAGAAAACTTATACCTATGTTAGTACACTCTTAATATCTTAAAAATATTATTAAGTAACGAGGTTGTTGTTCCGAATGCATTTCAGAACATCATGCCCTAATAACGGAGTATCGTAACTCCCGGCTATGGTTTTTAGGATAGAGTTGGAACTCACTCTATTTTATATCAAATTTATTATGTTAAAAAATACCCTGTCTGAAAAATTACTGTCAAGACATTATTCGATGAGTTCACAATATATTTGGAGTTCGCGAAGCATATTTTTTATCTATTATTGGAATCCCATTCCCAAGGACCCATTAATATTAATTATAACTTTTATCTGTGGTGCTGGCCAACTGGGCTTTATCCCAGCTGTAAACGACCCTTTGTTCCTATTGACCTTCTTTTTTCTGTATCCTGCTTGATATGGAGGGAAGTGGTTTTTTTTTCCTAATCCTCTGTTATTTTTTTCTGATTAATTTCGTCGCGGGTTCCAAGACAGTTAAGTTCATTCTCCGGGACTTCGTCGAGCTTCATTGCCTCAGCGTTTTTCTGGTGATCGTCACTGTTGATTCTGGCTTTCAGGAGTTGCAGTGGTTTGGGAATAGTGCGGTGAGATTGTCATACTTATCTTTTAGTTGTCATATCAATAGTCACCCCCTTACTAGACATATTCTAATTATGTTTCACAAATTCTATCCGTCATTTTTTCCATGTTCCTCTAACCTTAAATCATTCAAATATGGATGGCGTTAATTTTATAACTATTATTATAACTTTTAGAACTAAAACAAAATTATTTACAGATTACGCCCATGTAATAAACTGTAAAGTCTTACTTGTAAATTTGTTTCAAAGTAACAAACAACGTGTTACGAAATCTTTATGTAATAACGAAGCCTTAACAAAGAGAACAAACGAGACGTTTGATTATGTTTTGTTACGTATGCTGTATGTTTAAAATATTATTATAGGTAAGTGAAGGCTCATTGCCGATCACAGCTACTACGCATTGATTGTCGCCGCGACACTGGGAATAAGCGGAAAGATACACAAAACAGATAAAAGAGGTTGAGGGTATTTTGTCCGTGGCAAGATACGTGTCACCTATGCATTTTAGTCAAACCACTCCAATGTCAACGGCCGCAGCAGTTAGACTAGTACGCGTAAGCAATGCATATTATATTGTGCGAAAACCTTTTTTCCCTAGGGATGATGAATAAAGAATACATTTAGTCCGTTAGATGCATTGTTGCGTTGAAATTTCGAGTGACCTCAAATTTTGTACACTTTTTACTCTAAAGTGACGTCACAAGCTCTTGTACTTTGATGCACTTTATCGTTGTCAATTTTTATTGACAAAATAAAATAATAACTTATCCAATATTTTTGATAATCTAACTGACGGGCTAAATAGAATTAAAATGTTTTTACCCAGGTATATCCCTAATGCCAGTATCGCGGCGTCTGTGTCGCGTCGCCGGAGCCGTTGTAATCGGCAGGGAAGCTTAACCCTACCTTCAAATCCTACGGATACCCGTAACCTAAGTATTAATCATCATCATCATCATTTCAGCTGAAAGACGACCACTGCTGGACATAGGCCTCCCCCAGGCATTAATTAATGAAAATATAATTGTTACAACGGTTTCTATGAATCTGTGTATTTACTTGTACTCTTAAAACTAACATCTTCTTAGCAATCTTGGGACTGTAAATCCGGCATTTATCAAGGCACATATTATTTTTTCATAAAGTGTTTACTAATCGGGCGTTTATTTACTTTATGCCCTATTAGTAAACATATTATCCTACCACTGATAATCACTGTAATTGAAGGGCTTAACCGCGCTTCCTCGATCGACGTTTCACAAGGAGCTAAAATTAGGTTTTTTTTCTGATTCCTAGATTCCGATATTGGATCACTCAGTATCGGAATTGAAATATCGGTAATTTCGTTCGGAGATTCCGATACGAGATTCCGATATTCATAATCTACAGCCAACGATCTAAGAATGATGTTGGGCCTGGCGCAAACACGGCGTAGTAGAGATGCGCAAAAAGCCATGAAACAATTTATTTGAACAATAACAAAAACTAAATAAATCTACGAACGTCAAGCCATAAACTTCATTAATTTCCAAAGAAAATAAGAGTAGTTCAAAGTTTTCACACCAGGCGCACAGAGCGTGGTGGGTGTCGGCTCATTATTATTTCTTCAGCAAACGCTCAAGTTCGAGGGCCGCGGCATCTCTGGAGTTAATTAAACGGCGTCTTCATTATAGCCGACTGCGCGTCTTCACATCTTGCCAAACGTTGCCAACCTGCGACTAGTGAGTTGTCAAAATCAATCAAAATCAAATGTTTTTTATTTCACATAGGCCTACATGGGCACTTATAAAACGTCGACAAAAGGTGCACGGTTCGGGTTAGTCGTTTCCTGTGGAGAAGAACCGGCAAGAAACTCCACGGTTACTCTTTTAAAAAAAATGGTTTGTTTTTACAATATTTCCACGTTACAGTATTAGTGCTTAGATATGGGGGGACAACGTAGGCCCGACAATAAGTCGTAAGAAACTAAAAAAAAATTGTATAAACGAGAGAGTTAACAAATGTTAACAAGCGTCTAGAAATCTAGAAGGCCTACAATGTTCACACATTCACAAAACAATCAGTAAAAGAATCTATACAAAGGAAAAAATAAATAAAAATATATAACAAGACTAAATTTAACATGTGGCACAAATGTTGTTATCAGTGCTGTAACTATTCATAGCAAAGGGCTATAAAGATCATTGAAATCATTGTAAAAAGTCTAATTAAAAGAAAGAAAAAAAGTAAAAAATGAGATTGAGAATAGTTAGAGACATCCACATATTTGTGCCGTTTATGAGTTACCAGGGAAGCCGCATGCGCAGAAGGAGCTAAAATTTTTATCTTCAACGTAGTCCTTGATTTTGTAATATGCTTTTTTAATAAGGACACGTTTGATGTAGTTTTTGAACTTTCCATCGGTCAATTCTATAACTGGCTTTGGCAACTTATTATAAAAGCGTATACTGTTTATAAGAAAAGACTTGCTAGTTTTCGTTAATCTGAATTTGGGTATTACAATTTCATGCTTACTGCGTGTATTTAAATTATGGAAATCGCTTCTAGTTTTGAAAAGCCCTCGATTTTTGCGGACATACAAAATACATTCCAATATATAAAGAGAAGGTAGAGTCAGTATATCGATCTCTTTAAATTTTTCTCTGAGGGACTCTCGTGGACTCATTTTATAGATTGCGCGGACTGCCCTCTTTTGTAAGATGAAAATTGAGTCAACGTCTGCAGCTGATCCCCACAGCAGAATGCCATAAGACATAATACTGTGGAAATAAGCATAGTATACTAACCTTGCTGTGGCTACATCGGTTAACTGCCTTATTTTCCTTACTGCATATGCAGCCGAACTTAACCGACCCGAAAGAGTTCTAATGTGCGCGCCCCACTGCAATTTTGAATCGATAGTAATCCCTAAGAATACAGTTGTGTTGTAGTACTTGTGTGCTGAATGTGGTAGTTTTCTAATTTCGTAGAACTTCATTTGTTTTGTTGAAGTACGATAGTTGGGTGATGAGTTTGTGTCTGTAGTTTTATAATTAGGTATTTCGGGGAGTTGACTTTCAAGATTTTCAGAAGGCATTCTATATTAGTGGAGTTAGGTACTATGTTTGAACCTATCAAAATCAACTTGTGTACCTCAGAAGGGAATTGAAGACAATACAATTATCTAAATAGAGTTAAAATAACACAACATCACGGATTTAAACCCCGAATGCACGAATGGTTAGACAGTACAAATTAAACCCACACTCTATCAGTTTTCCCATGTAATAGCCATCAACCGTGAATAAATTCAGTTTCCAAACTGCTTCAGACAAACATCACATGAATAACCCAATAAAATATGCCTGACCCCGACATCGAATCCAGGACCTTATGTTCAGCAGCAGCAAGACCGTCATTTTGCTAGCAGGCATTATTGATGGTCGCGGATAAATTTGAAAGAGAGTTACCGCGGCCAAGCAACTGAAGGAACACGGGTGTGTTTTAGACAGTAAAAATCTGATACGCTCTCCCGCTTCACCCAGAGCGAGAGAAGTCATTGGATGATTAAGGCGCCGATTCCCTTGAGTAGCTGATTTTAAAATGAGAATCACGTCTAAAGGGCTAGTCGTAATTTTTTGGAAAAAATATATGTTATATTAGACCATTTTCTTAATAATTTGATCTGAGCATATTTTGAGTTTTATTCGTATAACATAGTGTAATAAATTTGTAAAGTTATGTCTAAAACGGACAAAAACACGACAATCGTACCAAAACCGCTGGGCGTATTTTAATGAAATCAACACCATCTCAAAGACAATTTAATTATCTTCATTTTGATCTGAGGCATTTTTTTTTAAAGTCGTAGAATAATAAGGAAAGTTGAAAAAACTACTAAATTTTGGGTCGCGCGGGTGTGAAACGAGAGCGCGTTTTGTTCCCTCAAGGTCGTTGGCGTTAGTCGTCGTCTTAAGAATCACAAAAAAATACATAAAAACATTGTTGATGACGTCCCAATCCTTCCACGTGCCAATAACGGCTGGCTTCCTATAATTACTTCCTCACATTTTTCCTCAATCCATTATACATTTAAATAACAAGCACATATTTTAGGTACATAGTTTTATACATATACTCTACAGTACATGTCATTTGACTTTAACACAAAGGCTACTCAGTAACTTGGCTCGCACTTGAACATGCTAACCCTGCGGCGTGTGTATTCAACATGACTGGTGTGATCACTGTACTACCCTCGTTAGAGGTACAAGTTCCCGCTGGCTACCCGTGACAATGATGAGTGGAGCTTAGTAATGGAACTCCTGGATGTACCAAACCAACCAACACTTTAACCTTAACGTGGTATGGCGTAGTATTCATGTTTTAATAGAATAAGAGGCACTGATTTTGGTTACAAAGCGTGTGGTCTACTGTACAAAATTTTACTTTGGTACTTTAGGATAAGAGACAAAAAATCTATGGATGGCTTCACATCTATGATCTTAAAAAGAAGTATAGAATAAGAAAACATGCTGCATCGCCCTCAAGTAAATTGGAATACGAGAAAGAGAGTGATGATCTAGGACCAAAGTTATGGGTAGAATTTCGACCGCATGCGAACCCCGATAGACTGTATGATAGATTGTTTGTAGTTCAGGAGTACCAGCAGAATCTGTGACTGCAATACAATCTAGAGGTTGCTGTTCATATAAGAAAATGTTGAAAAAAAGTTTCATTCGACGACAGCGATGGTTGAAATGCCAAAAGGTGAGGGATGGATCACGCGACATTTCGATAGTGTTTGACATTACCAAACATTTTTGACGTTTTTGCAATCGCTATTGCCACGTTTTTGTTGATAGAATGTCACCAACTTTGCTTCTGGACATAAAACATACTTGGTGTTTTAAATTTTAATTCTCTCGAAGTAAAGCGTAAGTACTTCTTGCTTATCTCTGCCTGACGTATTATGCGGTGTGAGTCCGATTGCCAGGAGCTCGTGGTTGTTGAAGCTGTTTGTTCCTGTGGTGCCTAAACAACAGCTTAGACCACGAAGTCACCGGCTTTTGGCCGTACCTTCGGCACGTACGGTGTCCCGAGCTAACTCGCCTCTAGTTCGGGCGCTCACAATGCCAAATACCTTTCTGACATCAGCACCGGAGTGTGATCTGTTTGCTGGGAGATGGATAGATGTGTGTGTGACACACTTTTGCTTACGCTATTATATTAAGATCACAGACATAGAAATTTTCATTATACTTACATCAAACCAATTTGAAAAGGCATTTTCACAATTTTTAATTACATTTCTTATGTCTCCTGTCAACATCAAATTACACAATGTCATTTACTACACAATTCAAATCTAAATGAATACAGAGGGGAGCTAATTTGTGTAAGCACCGAACCATATAGAATGTAATTTAATAATAGCCGAGTATTGTCAGGTTTTTGACGATTCTGTTCTACAAAGAGATAGTTATAAAGGAAAGACATTGTATTTGAGGCAATGTCACGTGGCAAGCCATCATTACGTCGAGACGCATTGCCAAATCCCATTTCCCAAATGTATTGTGAAACGGTATTCGAAAAATAAAATACTAGGAATTGTTACACTAAACACAGCACACTTCACAAAAAAGATTCCTTTGTGAAATTCTAAAAAGGACATTTGGAGCCGGTTTACTTACTAGATATTAAGTTTATTGACAAAGAGAAACTGAGATCTCGTTCAATACCTTTACCAGACATTAATCCAAGTAAACCTAATCCCTTTTTATTTATGACACAGTTCATAAGCGAATTTCTAAAAAGGATCAAATCCCCTTCAATAACCACGTCAGACAGAAACCGTTACTGACTTACTAGGACTTAATAGAGTGCTCATATCACGAGAATTTTCCATAACGCATTTCGAACGATCGCCGGGCGTTCTCGTAAACGCCGCGTCATCTTCCCGTACGGAGGCTTTTCAAAATAAGATAAACCTCCGGCAACTCCGCTCGTTTCCGAAGACCATTTTACGAGGGTCCGACAAATCCCCGGAATGGTTGAACCGTGGTGCTCAAAGTTGCCAATTCCTGTCCCCTCCAACCCGCGTTTCAATTTACCCCGCGTATAGTTGTCGGCTCAAATAAAACGTAGCATTTTGTTTTTCAACAATCAACTAGGTCCTTGGTTGTTATTTTTATGGCTTACATTGTATACTCGACGGGAACATTACTTTTTGGTGTTATACAAGAAGTAAATCGAAAGTTTTAATGTTTCTTGGCGTTAACACTTTCGTGACAGTTTTTCGTTACCCTACTTTTTTAGACTGGATGTTTGGTGTCTATTTTATTTTATTACACATGACTTGATAATACCACTCAGACCGGCTGGTACCACGTGATACCACCTTATACTCAGCCGGGTATACGCGGTCAAGTTACGCCGAAGTTCACTGCAAAATATTTATAAACACTTCTCTTAAATTCAATGAAGAAACAAGTCCTCAAAATTAGAAACCAGGCTCTTTATTAATGCGCAAGGACAGAAAGTGCTACATTAAAATTGTAAGACCCAAAACACACTGCCAACGATATTTATAATGAATTAACATATTTACATAACTAACAAACTACATTAGCAAAAACTAGCTATCCAGCGGGTACCTAACATTACTGATACATAGCTAATAATATACAATATCAGTGAGTCATCGTCAATAAGAACACTTGCTTGCTACTTTATAGTTTCATAGCCTACGGTTTTAGCTTTTGATCTGAGACGTTAAAGAATATCATACAAATAATAATATGTGAAATGTTTTAAATGAAATGTTTTTTTTTGTTTTTTGCTTTCTTTGAGAGAATGTCCGTTGCTTTGGGCCTCAGGTCGGACAGATATGAAGAAGAAGATTTGAGAAGATGTTTAAGAATATTTGCACCGCATTTCTGTCATTAGGTTTTGTAACGACTTGACATTGAAAAACATCTTAGCCTCAATAAAAACTTACTATTTAATATTAAAAAAAGCAATATTTGTACCCTGTTACTATCCCTATTCAAGCCAGAGTCTCTCCAAAAAGAAAGCCATGGCTGAGACTGAGCATGAGGAATGTTTTAAGTTTCACCACACCTCATACCAAGGGCAGTGGTGTCCCAGTGGTAACGACCGCGACTTACAGGTTATAGGTACCTAGTGAGTTCGAACCCAGGGAGGAGCTTTACTTTGTGTAAATTATTTCCTCACCACTACTCTCAAAACAGTGAAGGAAAACATCGTAAGGAAACCGGCATGACATAAAACCAAAAATTTTAAGTCATGTGACATCCCGCACTGCGCCTGCGTGGTGAATTACGGCACATTAAAAGGCTGATGATAATGATGATGATGATACCAAAAAGATTTAACGCCCTACGTGTATCTTCGTTATTTTTGTAGGTTGCTGGCCTCGGGACCCATGTATCTATCTAAAATAATTTTGGTTACCAGCATTATAACGTATATTTTTCTGCGATATGGACACTGAATATTCAAGTTAAACATCTTTGTTTCAGAACACCAGTTCGGATTAAGAATTGCAAAATATCTGAGCTACATGACTACTTCAAAATGAACACAATTAAAGAAGACATTCAGCATAGAACAAAACTTTATAAACTGCGCATTACAAACCACGTTAAAAGCCTGGCTTCTATTCTGACCGACTGAAAAGTCAGCACATATGGGATATATCCTGATCATCATCATCATAATTTCAGCCGCAGGACGCCTCCCCCAAGTGTCATCACCTCGATCGGTCCTGTGCGTCTCGCATCTAGCGAGTTCCCGCAGCCTTGACAAGGTTATCGCTACACCAACGCCTTCCAATTCTGCATCTTCCGTTGCGAGGTCACCACTCCAGAATTTATTGGCCCCATTGGCCATTTATTCTGCGAGCAATGTGCCTTGTCTACTGCCACTTAAGTTTGGCAATCCTTCGGGCTATGTCGGTAACCCTGGTTGTCTTTTTGCGAATGTCTTCATTTCTAATTTGATCACGCAACCTGACTGAAACCCTTCTGATGAGGGCCCATTGAGACCAACCACGTCTCAGTGCCATATTTCAACTACGGCAACATACTCTCATAGCCTTTTGTCTTGAGACACTGTGGTAAGTTGGGTGAGAATAGAATATACCGCGCAACTTTCCGAACGCTGACCAGCCAAGTCGAATTCTACGGTTGACCTCACTACTACTTCTATACAATGATATAGTCGAGAAACAAGTAGAGGGTCGGCTCTCACTGGAGGACAGTTCTCGAAGCACCAATAAGTAAAAAAAGCGTCTGCTCTCCGTCTTCGTGTCAATGATACCTTTTTCTATATTTTCTTCGACCCGTACTCATCCATATCGATAGCCTTAACACTGATCTCGCAAAGGTTTGTATGGTGCAGGTGTTACACGTCGAAGCTGATCGCAAGTTAATTGAATGGTGTCAGCACTGCTGTCAGCTGGTTAAACAATAAGTATTTATAATCAAACTATAATTACTTATAATTCTTTGGGTAGGAAAATAAAAAACATACTGTTTATAATTAAGTTTATTACATTTATAAACACGTTACGTCTGAAGATATCACATTCCCAGCGAATTTAGTTTTCAAGTATTGAAAACAAAGAAAGTATTTTAATATTAGACTGTAAATTACAATACCGTACTCATTATCATAGATATTGCTGTAGGTATCAGAATGCCCAACTCAGTAGCGGCCCTAGGGCGCCATCACGGGGGGTACGGCCAAATTAACCCCAACGAATAAAAAAAAATATGCAAGTGCAAAAGCTAGAAAGATGGACATCCTTGTACGCAAGTGGCGTTTTCCCCGCCTGTCTATTGCGTCAGTCACCTACAAGCACCTTTCTCCTCCAGCATACTTTAATACTAAAAGAAAGAAAAAGTGTTTATGTTAAGTTCCAAGACTACTGGGTGATTAGGGTTTCAACGCTCCAGACATGCCATTTTTTTTCACAGTGAAATATCAACTCTAAGTTACTGTGATACGGTGCGTAATAAACAATCATAAACGTGACGCCATTGACAACATTGAATGTAGTGTCAGAGTTTGTCAATTTTTTTTTTTGTACACATGAATTTTAAAAAGTTACTCACCTCTTAGTCCGAACACACCCTTACTTTCTTCTTCGGTGTAATCAGAAAATTCGTTAATACAGTAAGTAGTACTAGTGCTTTCTTCATTCAGCTTATTGATCGTTTTCAAAGTCTCGACAAAGGCATGGTAATGTACGTCTTTGTCCTCCTGATCTTTGTAATTCCTGTTTTGTTCCTTTATGAAGTCCTCAAACAAGGCTTCTGCATTGCTTACTTCGTAATGTACTTTATCTGAAATTGGAGCCGCGCTCGCTATTGCGACCACTGCGAGTAACAACACTACACTGACGGAATGCATCTCTAACGCCATAATAAATCTATTTCTTTATTATCACAGCTACCATTTGTTGACTCTCGATCACAAAGTCGCTTAAATAGGTCCAGTATGACATAATAAAAAAATATGTTTATCTATTCTGACATATATGACAGGAACAAGTGCGAGAAGTGGCGAATAAATTTATTTTAAATAGGTACCTTATTATTATATTCTTATAAATAAAACGTGAAAAACATAAAAAATAATTTAATCAAATTCACAAACAATTACAGTAATAAATAAATCGACACGAAATGAGCGAAGAAGCAATGCTATAGGCAGGTCTACGACCGATGGAGAAAATGGAAGAGTCCACGAAGGCTCCTGCCTTTTAAACGCGTGGCTGCGCTGGTTGGTGGGGAGTCTTCAGTGTTGTCATCTAATACGGCTTCTCCTGACATGGCAGCGTCCTCGCGGCCTTCTACAGCTCTCGATGATGGACCAGCCGCAACACCATCGTCCTCAGCTCTCGATGATGGACCAGCAGCAGCACCATTGTCCTCAGCTTGGACTTCATCACAGCCTGTAACCACAATGCACATATGTTAAGATCACATGGTTTAAGCTATTACACAAGATAGCAAACGAGTTGCAATTCAAATAGCAGTGACTTTATGTACCGAACAACACAAACATTTTGCACTTTGAAACAGAGTCGCACGCAACGACTTTTCACATACCGAGTAGGGTTTATTCAGGTCATATTCCCACACCAAATACCATGCGCGCATCAGGAATTACATTGGATACAGCAGGTCAACCATGAGACCTACTTCAGGATTTACACTCGGTCTATAGTCAGCATGGGTCCCACCGACATCAACCTTGATACCTGCACCATGGGCTGCACTCTCAATAGTACAGTCCACAGTCTGTGCCACTCAAGACCACGTGCACTCAGGATTTACATGAGCCTCGGCACACAACAAAAAAACAAAGGCAACCAGTGATTGTTTGGTACATATAGTTTAAAAAGTGTAAGCAAATGCTGGGTGCATACAACAAAAACAATAACCAATGAAAGTTCTCAACTAACTTTCAAAGAAACCAGCGCAAGTGTCAGGAGTCCACTCTCCGCGCCACAACACCATGAACCCAGCAGCCGCTTGACTGGTTTTGCTATAAGAACCAGCTAGCAATTTTAGTTCATACCTATCATTAGGTAGAACACTCACAACCCTACAAGGGCCTCTCATAACACAATCTAGCTTGCCAGTACTTTGTGACCTTTTAATAACAATAACCAATATACGAAATTATGGTTACCAAACATCCGACTGCGGTCGCACACGAGTCGTTTAAAAGTGCCAAACAAAGATATAGTTAGAGTTATCAGTCGCTTTAACTCATCCATCACAATCCAGTCTGACAGGATATACAACAAACAATATTTTGTATACGTATCCAGTATTAGTACATCAGCATGTGAAGTAGTAAACGGTATTGGTTTATTTTGTCAAGAGGTATCAGCTGTAAGGGCATGAGGTACTTGTCTATGCGATATGCATACGACACAGTGTGTTACGTATTTAGTAACAAATCGTCTCAAACCCGGGAACCAAAAGTGTTTCAGAATCAAATCAATAGTTGTCTATACCCAAGTGTTCATACTCGTCGTGGAATACACGTAACAAACTTTAACGAAACACTTTAGGGATATAAAATAGGTAACGCTCTTACTCGCCCTCAACAAATTACTTATAATACAAAAGATCGTTACGTTTTACATAGTAACTTGAATCTAACATACCGTTATTTCTATGCCAAATTGAGAGGTTTCTGAACTGCATTTATGACACTAACCGGATTATGACTCAGATAATCTACGTGAGTATTCTAAGGCAACGTCACAAGTCCAGCATATAGATCCACCAGCTACTCTGCTGAAGATCCTTCTTACGTTTTGTCATTTTTATCGCGTTACAGTCTTATTACCGTTATTGTCTTAAAATGTTCAACAACAAGGTATTGAAAAAAATGTTGCAATGATTTTACAATCGCTAGTCTCGGGCTCATAACTACGGTGTTTCGATTCTGCACCTACCGTCAGTTTACGAAAATACGCGATGACGCCAGTCTTTGTCCGTTTGCATCAAAATACCGCCGTAACCTATCGTACTCGCATCAGTATGCAACTGAGTAGGTAAATCGGGATCGATTATCGCTAATAGAGGCTCATTAGTCAAATACGAAATAATTGCCTGCCTAACTTTTTCATGTTCATCACTCCACTTAAAAACGACACCCTTTCGAGTTAAAGCAGCCTAGCAGGCAGTCTTAATTGAGTAACTTGGAATATACCGCCGAAAATAGCCAGCCAGGCCTAGGAAATGGCAAAATTGCTTAACGGTACTCGGTCTTGGGAGACCTACACAAGCCACTCGGTCTAACCTGACAATGACTGATAATTCTACCCAAGTATACTATTTCGCTAGTTAGGAAACTACACTATAGAAAACCCGGCTTTTATTAAAGTTTCTAGGACTGCGTCTAGTAAAGTAAGGTTTTCGCCGATGGCATCACTGAGCAACACACATTGTTACGTAGGTACGCTAGTACTTTACCTGATACAATAAAAGATTTCAAGGTTTTACCGATGGTTTTCTGATAAATAACAGGAGCATTGGTAATACCGTAAGTCATCTTACAGTATTCGTAATAAGGACATTACAGGGGTACCATTTAGCATTACCAAACATGTCTACATGATCATTAATCAACGGAAGCAGGATTATACATTTCGCTAACAAATCTGCAACTATAGCACGAACGCGTATGTTCTTGTCATAAGACAATTTGTATGGTCGGTAATAAATCGGCATATCACTAGTCAACTTAATCTGTATTTCACTTTCCGTAACTGTGGAGGTAGCTGTACCACATAAAAAGTAATCAGAATATTTGTTCAACACGTATATCAACTGTTCCCTATCTTGCCCGGTAATACGCGTCGATATATTCTCCAAAAGCATTAATGGATCTACACGCGTAATATTATTCACAAAATCACTACTATGAACAATATATTGCGAATCACCGGTACGACAGTACGCAACACCTTTTCTATTTAAAACATCGGTAATGTGGTCATGTGTTTTTACGTTCACCCTCGTTTTCGCGACAAAACTTTAACTATTACTTATTTTCCAACACGTTCCTTAGCAAAACACCGACTTTCCGTGTGACCATTTTTTTTGCAAAAACCGCATTTGCCTGCACTGGGTTTTGTTGAAGAGCCATTCGTGTTGTTTTCATCAGATTTAGGTCGTTTAAGGCAACATTCACGTCTATGACCTACCTCGTTACATTGATAACACCGTATACCTTAGAAATGTCGCAAGGTTTACGTTTGAACTGGCTATTACCGTTACGATTGGAAGTACCATAAGCAGTAGGTTTCTTATCAGAATTAGGCACACTACAGTTTACAAAGCTCGACAAGTAATCCACTATGCTTTCAGGAGTTAACTTAGCATTCCTCGCGGACGCACGAACGTGTGGGTCGGTAATGCCGCGTATAATAATTGCCGTTAGCAATTCACTGCTTAACCCTTTAACGATACGTAAGTTCCGTATGGTGACGGACGTAAAGAATTTCACCATCCCATATCTTCCCGTGGGTGTCGTAAGAGGCGACTAAGGGACACACCAGAGAATGGGCAGCAGCGTTCTATGTGCACTTTATCAACAAACTGCGATCGCCAACCCGCCTGCCAAGCGTGGCGATTATGGCAAAACCCCCCAATCCTAATGATCAGCACACAGAAAAAACGGCCCCGAGTGCCCGGCAGCCCGTCTACCCTCGGCTACGGTAGCGGTCGAGGCGATGGCGTGGCAAGGGGTGCTAAGAATCCCCGGAGTGGACCCGGCTACCCCAATAAACACCGACGACTGGACCTGGGAACATATAACACGCGAACACTCCGGACCGACGAGAAGATAGCCGAACTGGAGGAAGAATTGAGTAGGTTGCGATGGAGTATTATAGGGTTATCGGAAGTCCGAAGAGAGGGGGAGGACTCGATAATCCTCAAATCCGGTAACCTGCTCTATTTCCGAGAGGGTGACCGACAGTCCCAGGGTGGTGTCGGGTTTATCGTCCACAAGTCCCTTGTGAACAACGTGGTGAAGATCGAGAGTGTGTCGACCAGGGTGGCGTACCTTATACTCAGAATATCCGCAAGATATTCGCTGAAGGTCATACAGGTCTACGCCCCGACCTCGGCACACCCCGACGACGAGGTAGAGACCATGTATGAGGATATCTCTAGAGCCATGCATGGTTTCAAAACTCACTTCACCGTTGTCATGGGGGACTTCAACGCAAAACTGGGCAAACGAGACGTGGATGAGCTGCAAGTGGGGCAATTTGGAGTTGGACGCCGGAACCACCGGGGTCACCTACTGGCCAGTTTTATGGAGAAGGAGGGCCTCTACATGATGAACTCCTTCTTCAGAAAGCGTGAGCACAGGAAGTGGACCTGGCAAAGCCCCGATGGTTCAACTAAAAACGAGATCGACTTCATCATGTCAACCAAGAAGCAAGTGTTCAATGATGTCTCTGTGATCAATTCGGTTAAAACCGGGAGCGATCACCGCATGGTAAGAGGCACATTGAACATTAATGTTAAACTTGAAAGGTCTCGACTGGTGAAGTCCACGCTCCGCCCAGCACAGATCCAGGTCCAAAACCCCGAGAGCTTTCAGCTCGAACTCCAGAATCGTTTCGAGTGCCTAGGAAGCTCCGTGGACGATTACAGCGATGGGTTCGTGGAAGCTGTCCATACGGTCGGGTCTAAGTTTTTCAAGACCCGCCGTACAGATAGGAACAAAAAGCTCTCTGATCCTACTCTCAAGCTAATGAAGGAGAGGCGTGAGATGATCCTGCAGTCTTCAGACGATGCGGTGAAATACCGGCAGCTAAATAGACGGATCTCAAAGTCCTTGAAAAGCGACCTCCGCCGCTTTAATACTGAGCGTATAAAAGACGCAATTGAACGGAATAAGGGCTCCAAGGTCTTTGCAAGAGATCTGTCTATAGGGCAGAGCCAGCTCACGAAACTAAAGACCGATGATGGCAGGATCGTTTCCGCCAAACCAGAGCTTCTGAGGGAGATCGAGAGATTCTATGGGCAGCTGTACACGTCAACCAGTAAACCCGTCGCGAATCTAGCGAAAGACCCTAGAGCTAGATTGACCCGACACTATACCGAAGACATTCCGGACGTCAGCCTGTATGAGATTAGGATGGCTCTGAAACAGCTTAAGAACAACAAGGCACCGGGTGATGACGGAATTACGGCCGAACTCCTGAAGGCGGGTGGAAAACCAATCCTTAAGGCCCTTCAGAAGCTGTTTGATTCCGTCATACACGAAGGGAAAACGCCACAGGCATGGTGCAGGGGTGTGGTGGTACTCTTCTTCAAGAAGGGTGACAATGCCTTACTGAAGAACTATAGGCCCATCACACTTCTTAGCCATGTCTACAAGCTGTTTTCAAGAGTCATCACGAATCGTCTCGCGCGCAGGTTTGGCGATTTCCAGCCTCCCGAACAAGCCGGATTCCGTAAAGGCTTCAGCACCGTAGACCACATACATACGCTGCGGCAGGTTATACAGAAGACCGAAGAGTACAACCTGCCTCTCTGTTTAGCGTTTGTGGACTACGAGAAAGCCTTCGATTCGATCGAGACTTGGGCTGTACTGCAGTCTCTCCAACGGTGCCAAATTGACTACCGGTACATCGAAGTGTTGAAGTGTTTATACAAAAACGCCACCATGTCAGTTCGACTTCAGGATCAGACCTCGGAACCAGTCCTTCTGCAGCGAGGTGTGAGACAGGGAGACGTCATATCTCCGAAGCTGTTTACCGCTGCACTGGAGGATGTCTTCAAGGTTCTGGACTGGAGAGGGCTAGGCATCAACGTCAATGGCGAGTACATCACTCACCTTCGGTTTGCTGACGATATAGTGGTTATGGCTGAGACCATGGAGGACCTCAGTAAAATGCTCGATGACCTCAGTAGTGCTTCCGAAAGAGTGGGTCTTAGAATGAACATGGACAAAACCAAGGTGATGTTGAATGCCCATGTTACACCCACTCCTATCAAGGTAGGAGACTCTACACTCGAAGTTGTGGGCGACTATGTCTACCTGGGACAAACGATCCAGTTGGATAGGGCCAACTTCGAGAAAGAGGTCAACCGTCGAATCCGACTCGGCTGGGCAGCGTTCGGGAAGTTGCGCGGTATCTTCTCGTCCAACTTACCACAGTGTCTCAAGACGAAAGTCTATGACCAGTGTGTGTTGCCAGTGATGACATATGGATCTGAGACGTGGTCGCTTACAATGGGCCTCATCAGAAAACTTACAGTCACTCAAAGGGCAATGGAGAGGGCTATGCTCGGAATTTCCTTGCGTGATCGAATCAGAAATGTAGAGATCCGCAAGAGAACCAAGGTTACCGACATAGCCCGAAGAATTGCCAAACTTAAGTGGCAGTGGGCAGGGCACATTGCTCGCAGAACGGATGGCCGATGGGGCAGAAAGGTTCTGGAGTGGCGACCGCGAACCGGAAGACGTTGCGTTGGAAGGCCTCCCACCAGGTGGACCGATGACCTGGTGAAGGTTGCGGGAATCCGCTGGTTGCGAGACGCACGGGACCGGTCAATGTGGCGACGCTTGGGGGAGGCCTATGTCCAGCAGTGGACGTCTTTCGGCTGATATGATGATGATGATGATGAATTTCAGTAAAGATTTACGTGCGTATTCAGCATAGGTAGAATACTTGTCAGACTCGGTACACATAACACTGTAAAGAATGTTCGCGATATCGACAGACCGTGGGCACAACGTTTTTAACTCTAATTTGAAATTAGACCATGTACGTGTGGTGCTAGTCCACTCGCTAAGCCAGTTACGTGCTTCCCCCTTAAGGCAACGACCTACGCGAGCAAGGCATTCACCATTCTCCCAACGATTAAGCGAACAAGCTTTATCTACTTCATCGCACCACGTGTCGACATCATGAACACTCGGATAAAAATCAGAGACAAAATATTGGTTAGATCTCACCGGGAGTGTCATCATGGCATCTAGAAGGCGTTCAGCTACGCTTTTGGCATCGCTCTCTGTTGGCAACGGCGTGGCAGGAAACTCTTGAGTTGGGGCTGTAGACGCTGGGGGTGCACGGGCAGGTGTTGTGGCGGGCTCCACGTCTGGCGGCGACGTGCTCGGCATGACCAGGGTGTGGCAGGACCCCGGGCTCGCCAAAGCAGCACGCAGCTCATTCCCACGCGTCCGCTCCTCCAGATCTCGAAGCTTCTGCAAATTCTTGTCTAACCCCTTAAGAGGCGAGGGAGTTCGTGTACGACGTCTCCCTTTTCTCCTATTGTCAGAAGGCATTGTGTCTCGGCTCAACTTAACAAAAACAACGGCTATAGAACACGCTAAACAAAACTACCTTCAAATTTATAGAATCAGAGATGTTATTCCAGCGGATAAGGCCTTCATACCCACTTCTGATCTTATAAATAAAACGTGAAAAACATAAAAAATAATTTAATCAAATTCACAAACAATTACAGTAATAAATAAATCGACACGAAATGAGCGAAGAAGCAATGCTATAGGCAGGTCTACGACCGATGGAGAAAATGGAAGAGTCCACGAAGGCTCCTGCCTTTTAAACGCGTGGCTGCGCTGGTTGGTGGGGAGTCTTCAGTGTTGTCATCTAATAATATTTTATAGGTGGGACGATGATGGTTACTTCTTCCGCCTTGCAGTATTGCATAATACTTAATAATAATTAATATTATAATGTCTGCAATCACTTTAAGCAATGAAAAATCAAACGTCTTTGTCAAAGCTATCCAAAGATACGGCCGTTCTTGCCGCATATTTTTACACTCGTAAGAGAATCATAACTAATAAGGTAGGATAAAAAAACCTTGAATATTTTTTTAAATCGTTGAGGTAAATTTGGGCGTACGGGGGTACGCCCAATACGTCCTGATAGCGCCCGGTGCGGTTACACCACTCACACCTCAATAGGGCCGCTACTGAATCAAAACCTATAGCATACTTCCCTTGAACATTTTTTTTTTAGCATTGAGAAATGCTCATGCATCACCCCGTGATAGCGCAGTTATGTGGGACTCCAACCAACTAAAATTCCACGGTGTCCTCCTGTGCCGCTTATGGCGGGAACACGGGCATGCGTTAACACTTACCTCGAATCCGCCGCAGCTGTTCGTATCCGGACCCTCCTCTGGGGAGTACCCCCCCATCACCAGCGCACCGGAACACACTGTGCGCCGTGACCACCCCAGGGACTGAACCAGCACATGGGTGCCAGACGACACCGTGTATGGCACCCTTGGTCCCCTTTGCGATGGGTCAAGGTCAATGGCCCCGCCACTTACCATTTTTCGGCCGCAGGAGATAGGGAGAGCGGTCATCGCTTTACCGACACTACTCTTCCCCTGCAGCCCCACCGCGTCCGCCATCAGACGGTGGCGAGCCCGTCCAGGATCAGAAGGTAGGAAGAGCGGCGCACGCTACGCAATACTGGCACTCCTCTCCCGCCGCGGCCTCCAACTCTCAGCCGCGATATCGTATGGGTATGGGAGGCCCCATACGACATCGCGGCCCGCCTCAGTTGCGATGTCGCCCAGGCAGCACCGCAACCTACATGTTGGCCACTACGTCGTCGGCTTATTGGCAAAAGCCCTGACGAGAGCGGCCCCTACTCGGGTTCTTCTTCGCGTCACCGTAGGTTTCAACAACAATACGGGAACCCACCGGGGGGGGGGTACTTCCTTTGACCTAAAATCATAAAATTTTACTAGAATGTCAACTTAAGGAATTATTTAAATTTGCTTCATCAAAATAATTTAATAATTCGAGATATCTTAAACCCAAAACATACTTAAGACCATACAGGACCTCAGTACAATTCTCGATTACCTCTTAGGGTGAACATGGATAAAACCAATGTGATATTGAATGCCCATGTTACACCCACTCCTATCAAGTCGAAGTTGTGGATGACTATGTGTCTACCTGGGGCAAACGATCTAGTTGGGTAGGGCCAACTTCGAGAAAGAGATCAACCGTCGAATCCAACACGGGCAGCGTTCGGAAAGTTGCGCGGTATCTTCTCTTCCGACTTACCACAATGTCTCAAGACGAAAGTCCGACGAAACCAGTGTGTGTTGCCAGTAATGACCTTTGGCTCTGAGACTTGGTCGCTCACAATGGCCCTCCTCAGAAAGCTTACAGTCACCTAAAGGGCAATGAAGAGGGCTATGCTCGGAGTTTCCTTGCGTGATCGAATCAGAAATGTAGAAATTTATTTATTTATTTAAACTTCATGTACAATGGTCATACATAGGCGGACTTAATGCAGCAAGGCATTCTCTACCAGTCAACCTTTGGGTTAAAAAGGACACAATAGTGGTAGGAGTACAAAAAATAAATAAAAATGAACAATAATTAAATTTCGGATATTAATAAACTATCTAACTAATAAAATACATAAATAATTTCTAAAACAATAGACTAATAAATATCATATTCTAAATAAAACAGAAATTTTAATATAATAACTATGACGAAGATCGCTATGTAAGAGAGGATAGGTAATAGTTCCGTATTTTACGCTTAAATGAAAATTTACTCTCAGCTTTTTTTATGTCAAGGGGAAGGACGTTCCAGAGTTTTATAGTAGAGACAGTATAAGATTTAGATAGAAACCCAGTGCGGTGAGAAGGAATATGGAGAAGTAAGTTTTTGGAAGCTCGAAGGTTAAGATCGTGAGAACTGCCCAACACTTTAAAATATTGTTTTAAATAATCTGGAGTAAAAGGATCGTTCATGATGTTGAAGAGCATGCAGAGGGATCTAAGGGATCTCCTCTGACGGACAGGCAGCCATTTAAGCTGAGAACGGAAGGAAGAAATGTGAGCATATTTACGAAGTCCGAAAATAAAGCGAATACAGTTGTTAAGAAGTCGATCCATTTTGTTAAGAAGTTCTTGGGATAGGTCAGAGTAACAAACATCAGCATAGTCGATTATAGGCAATACAAGAGCTTGAACCAAGGTGGTTTTAGTGCTAGACGGAAGAAAATGTTTGAATCTATAGAGAGACCGCAGTGAGAATGTGACTCTCTGGCTAATCTGAGCGACCTGCTTATTCCAGCTTAACTTGTCATCAATGTATAGGCCTAAGTCTTTAACGTGAGGCGAGAGAGGGATAACAGTATTGCCGAAAATAAGCGGCAATAGAAGGCTAGTGTCCAAGGTTCGTAGAAAATACGTACTACCAATAAGGACAGCCTGACATTTACTGACATTGACAGTAACCCCAAATCAGCGATTGCTTGAAGGTCAGCATTCAACAGTGAGATGCATCTATCCAGATTGTGAACGTCAGATTGCGCGTAGAGCTGCAGGTCATCAGCGTACAGATGGTAGGAGCATTTGAGGATAGTAGTAATAGAGTTAATAAATAAAGAAAATAAGAGTGGAGAGAGTATACCGCCTTGTGGAACGCCTGTTTCCAGAGCGCACCAATCAGAGAATTTCTGATCAGCACGTACCGCCTGCTGGCGACCACGAAGATATGATGAAAACCAATCCCGTGCCAACGAAGAAACCCCAATTTGAGACAGGATGGCCAGGAGAATGTCGTGATCGACGGTATTAAATGCATTGGAGAAATCTATTAAAACCAACACCGTCAACCTCGAACTCTCCAAGCCGGTCCTGACGTCTTCAGTTACTTTAAGCAAGGCTGTGGCTGTACTATGGCCGGGCCGAAAACCAGATTGGAAAGGGGACAATAGGTTATTCCTGGACACGAAGGAGGATATTTGGTTCAGGGCAACTGCTTCCAGGATCTTAGACAGGAAAGGGAGAATGGAGATTGGTCTGTAGTGATTAGATAAGGTGGGGTTTGAAATTTTTGGAAGAGGGATAATGAACGCCTTACGCCAGGTTGTAGGAAACTCACCAGCCTCTAGAGAGAAGTTGATGATGTGTGTGATAATGGGAAGGATACTTTTAAAAATGAGGGATAACATGGATCTGCTCACTCCATCACAGCCGACAGCCTTGGACTTAATTGCATTGAACGTTTTGAGGATTTCAGCGTCGGTCACCGGGGAAAAAGAAAAAGATTCGGTAGGTACAATTGGCATGGAAGTAATATCACGTATAGTATTATTCTTAACAACAGCCGTGAGCATAGTTGACGATGAAAAGTGATTATTCAAATCATTCAGAGACATATGAGATGATACAGTATGAGAGGATGATTGCGTGATTCCAATTGATTTGAGAAACTTCCATATGTCAGCCGGTGAAGAATTAAGGACATTTTCACAAATGTATCGGCGTTTAGAAGCTCTTACCATCTGATTACAGCGGTTCCTAGCCAACTTGTACAGGCTCCAGTTCTCCTCACTGCGATCCCTTCTATATCTCCGAAAAGCCCTGTCACGACGTGTCATCGCCAAACGAACTCCAGGACTAATCCATGGAGCCGGAGGGCACTTAACACGGACAGCCCTGAGTGGCGCATGCGCATCGAAAAGCTGAAGCACGGACCTGTTGAACAATTCCACTTTCTCATCCACAGTTGATGCCTGAGCAACATCGACCCAATCAAAAGCTTTGGAATCACAATTGAGTCTGTCCCTGTTCAACCTCGCGAAATTCCGAAGAAACATAATGGCAGGCCGCTGTTTAGGTGGCTTGATTTTGTACGACAGGTAAATTAAGTCATGTCTAGATAGCCCAGGGGCCGGAATCTGGCCATGGTTAGCAATTAGATTCTCGGAAGACGCGAGCATGACATCAAGCCAGGTATCACTTGAGTCAGGATTAAGATGAGTCGGATTGAGCGTGAGAAGTGACAGACTCGTCGATTCCAGGATTGCTCTCAATCTGCGCGATCTTGAGTTATCCTTCGAGAGGTCGGTGTTGAAATCGCCCATGATTATGAGATGTTTGTACTCCGAGGAAACAGATTCAAAGAGAGATTCGAGAATAGAGAAATAATCAATAGTAGGTGGGCAGTAAACCACTCCAAGAACGGCCTTAACCCCTTTGACATCAATTTCAAGGACTAAAAATTCGGGATTACCGCTATAAGTTGTCGGAGAAGACGATAGAATTTTGGAGGGGATGTCACTGCGCAAGTATATGGCAACACCACCGCCCCTTTTTCCCGTGCGATCATTGCGAATTAAGATAAAGCCGGGTAAGCAATAATGTGTAGAGGGAAGTTCGGGCTTGAGCCAACTTTCTGACACCAGCACAGCGTGTAACGCCACATCACAAAATAAATCCAGCATCTCAGAGTGGTGTTTTGAGGTATACTCTGAGCGTTCACATGACATACATTAAAACACTTATTAAAACGCTGGCACTCACCACTTAAGACACTGTTAACTGAGAGAGAATCGTCTAAAGAAGAAAAAGACGTAGAGGAACTACGGCAAGAATGAAACGAGTCGTCGTCAGACATAGTCATTGTAAAGCGTAAATAAATAGATATATAATAGATAAAATAAAATTATATAGATAATAGGAATGTGAAGGTAAAATTCACATAATAGTTGCATAACCTGCCGGCAGACTGTTCACAAACAAAATTTATACATTATTACTAATGCTCGCATCCGAACGCTAACATAATTCGCAAGAAGTAAAATACGTGGCATAGACAAGATATAATTAAAATGAAAAAAAAAAAAAAATACTATGACAGTGACAGGTGACACTGACAGCACTTATCAACAAAAACAAAATAAACTAAATTGGGTGCCGGTACATCGAACAAAAAACTGTAATGTGTTATCTAATGTGCGTGCTTAGCGTATATATACGAATAAGGTAACAAGTAAGTAGATAACAAGCAAAGACAGAAAACAAAGTGGACGAAATAAAGACAGTAAACATCCAATAAATAAATCGTACAATTAATATTATTTCTTCTTTGTTATCCGCCTTGAGCGAGATGAAGACTGTGCCGAAGCGAGTTTAGAGCCAGCATTGGGAGCCAGAGGAACCTCCTGTTCCAGCGATTTACCATGCTCCGCTCCAAGCGCGACGACCTCCTCCACACTGATCACCCGGCGCCGCTTGCCGTCCGGAAGCTTGACGTTGATGTTGCCGTCCCTGGTCCACACATTCGTCACACCGAAGAGCTTGCGAGCTGTTATAAAAGTAGACTGCCGCTGTCGTGTAAGGAATTCAGACACCACATAAGGAGATCCCTTCAGTTTCGTCTTGGTTCTCCAGATCTCGCTTCTGACAGCGGAGTCCGCGCACCGAAACAGGATTGGTCTAGCATGACCTTCCGAAGCAGCGCCTAGTCTGTGGCATACAGTCAGCGACGAGTGGACCAGATCTGTTAAGCCGAGCTTAGTCTGCAGAATGGTTGCCACGGTCTCAGAAACCTTCTCACCTGGATTTTCAGGAACGCCGCCAAGCAACAGAAACTTTTTTCTGTGACGCATCTCTATGATGTCCACACTCATGTACAACTCAGCAATCTGCAGCTGTAAGGCACTGAGAACACTCCAAACATGCTCCTTGAAAGCGGAAAAGTCTTTGTGGAGGCCGCTCAAGTCAGCTCCAGGTGGTGACGCCTTCAAGTGCACCTCAAAATCAGCCATCCGCTGGTTCAGTGAAGTGATAGCCATTCGCTGGGTCTCCGCAATCTCAGCCATAGTGGTCATGGTATCAGCCTTGTGTTCAAAAGTTGTTGAGCCAAGTTAAAAAGTGACAGCTCCAGTCGACAAGTATATGCAACTTGCACTTAGGACATAAGAATGCTACTGCCCACACAATATATGCTTAACGGTAAGCAAAATATTTATTATCCGTAGGAATTTTGATAATAATTATATAAAATACTAATTAAAAGATAAAATTATTCAGAGCGTATGTGTGTTATTTTTATTCACCTACCCACTTTCCGCGCGCTTTTATGGACGTATCGGTAGACTAGTCGCGGAGGATAGCGGAATCCAAGGCACGGTGCGCCACTGGTCGGCCACAGGTAGTTGGGGGCCAAAGGCCAAAGGACACACGCCAGCCACGCACGAAAGGCTACCCCGCCAACTGCTGAAAAATCCTAGAATGCACCATCGTGCTGGTTGGCGACCTGATGGACCGATGAACATTCCGGGGGGGCTCGGACGTCCCTGCAGTCTCCGGACTAGTGCCCCAGTGACAGCGTCGTTTCACTCTTCTATAATGACAAGGAAAAACAATACTGGATTAAAACAGCGGCTGCACCCTTTCCCCCACAAACTACACCTCACCGACATTAGAGGTCTCAAATCTCTCTGCAGTCCACTACCGTCTAGAGGCTGAGAAACTAGCGTTGTTACTTTCTTATCTTACCCAGGGTTTACCCTGGAGCACAATTTTAAACCACGCGCAGGTGTGCGCCTGTCACTTGCTATTGGCGTCTCCGTAATCTTGAGGATTCCAGATTCACAACGCAGCTCTGGTGGACACAGGTCTGGATAAAATTATCTACGCCTGTGTCTACCGTTCGCACAGCGGAGATCAGGTGACAACCAGGCTCACTCCAGGTGCTTCAGTGAGGTGGCTGATGCGGCACAGCATTAACCTGCCGCCCAGTTAGCGTTACTGAGGGACTGCAACGTCAACCACCAGGCGTGGCACTTCCCGCACTGGTATACACTGATCATGCTGGGTGAGAGACGTGAAAGCTTGCGCTTGCGTTAAATCTCACCCAGCTGAACCAAGAGGCAACGAGGGTGTTGGATGTTGATTCGCACAAAGCCAATTGCTTGGAACTTCTGCTGGCAACGGATTCAGACTGCTACTCGGTGTCAGTATATTTACCTTTGGGTAGTTCCGACCATTTTCTGGTGAAGTCTGTATCCGTCTACTCCCCGCCAAGAGGCACCCGGCAGGTTAGGCGGCATACAAGTCAGCAGATTGGGAAGGCATGCGTTCTTTCTTCGTATGTTATCCATGGCAGCGTGCATGCTTCTCTTCGGCTGATCCTTCGTCATGCGCGGACAGCGTGTTGCGAAAGGGAATGGAGTACTACATTCCGTTCTCTGACGTAGCAATGTCTAGCGTTGACCGGCCGGAATGTAATTGTACCGACGCGCTTAAACACGAAGCATACCTGGCATGGGTCGATGCTAGAATGCGCAAAGCGAGTAAAGTTGGTCTGAAGAAGAGAGCCTTCAACAGGGCTGCCAATTCCTACAAGAAGGTGATGCAAAGGGCTCGGCCACATTAGCCGGATAGGGTACAAACTTACTTCATACCCAGCAGGCAGTAAAGCGTTTTGTTCCCTGGCCAAGTCAGTTGAATCGAACTTCTACCGCCCCTCTCTACTATCACTGCTGAAACCCGACGGGTCGCTGCTCCCGACAGCACCATTGCTTAGGGAGTACGACGCACGGGCTACTGGGTCTCAGATCCGGTCTCTCGGCCATGGTTGAGTGCTCGAAGCTGTCTTTGAAGGCAGATTCCGAATGGGGCGATGTCAATATGGTCAATTTCAATGCTGCTAAGACCCAGCCGTGTCCTTTTTCCGCTAAATGGAGACAATTCCACCCGGCTCCTTCTTTCCGAGGTGTGACCGTTCCGATAACGGACCATCTTGAGCTTCTTGACATTACGTTGACATCGACCCTCAATTTTAGTCCATACATTTAGGCAAAGGCTCGGTTGGCTGCCAAATCGTTGGGTATCCTTGCGAAGGTGAGACGATATTTCAGCTGTTCTGATTAAGTTGTATCAAGCGCAAAATCGGTCATGCATGAATACTGTCCTCATCTCTCGCACGTATCTGCCAAATACCAGCTTGATGCACTTAAGTCGATCGAAAAACGAGCCAAGAGGCTCATCGGCAATGAGACACTGGTTGAATCAATGCTCCAGAGCCTTGAACATCGTCGCTGAGTTGGCCAGCCTGTTGGATTTTTATCGGTTATATTTCGGAGAATGTGCGATGAAACTGCACAATTTGATTCCGCCTAGCCCGTTCCATCATCGAACTACAAGACGTACGGCGTTGCGTCATCGGTATATGGTGGACATCCTACCCATACGTACAAAGGGTTTTATAGGGAATACTTTTATTGTGCGTACAGCTAAGGAGTGAAATTCCCTGCCGGAATCTGTATTTCTTAATAGCTACAACTGGTGAATAGGCTACTTCTGGACAAGCGTGAACCGTCGTCGACCACATCTTCGCTTACCATCAGATGATATAGTGGTCGTCTTGACCTGTGCTTTCGTTGGCAAGTACAGCTAGTATATCGTAACCATTTGATTAAAATGTTGATTAAATAGCCATTGGATTATTATAGCGACGTCTTCAGTCTTCGCGACCACGAATACCATTACTAATATAATAAGTTTCTCTGAAGAACTCCACACACCAAACGTGGTAGGCACGGTGCAGCACAGTTTGTATACAGTTTCGGTCAAAATCGAAGTTACGGTCATCAGACCCAGTAAAGAAATCACACGTGTTTAGTGTGTCGAGCTCATTAGGCACTTTTTACACACTGAAACGGTGTCCGTATAAACGGACGGCCGTTCATACGGCTTCGCCAACCTCGTTATTGTACTGTATGCAGATGTAGTTATTCAAATTCATACGGATACGCCACAGCGGCCGTGTGAGTATAGGCAAAAATTCTACGTTTCACACACACAAGGTAAAATTGCAATTACGCAATTATCAACAAACAAACGCACCATCCCCAGAAACCGTGTACATATTAAACGTATCAACAATCACCGTTTAAACGATCACAGTATGTTTGTAAAAAGTGCCTAAGATTACGTACTACCATAACCAATACGAACAACAATGTGATTAAGAGGCAAAGTCACTGAAAGACTTAGACAATATTTACTTACTAAAACGATTGATATCCCACCAACTCCTTTTCTGCCCGGCACAAGCACCTGCATATTCTACCACCAACCAAAATCCCTCACATTATTTCCTCTTTCTTACAAAGAATTCGTAATAGATTTGTAACCTTTTTCGAGGCCTCCAATCCTCCTTATTGGCAAAATATGCATTTTTTCTTAGGACTTTTTGAAATTTTTGCCTGTCTCTAGAAACATCCTCACGTCTTCACGTCGCGACGCGACGATCATCTAGAAAAGGTTCTTGCTATTGCATTTTAAGAAAAAAGCAACCCCAAATAGAGATGTATCTTAGCATCACACAGTCACACTGATTGCATTGCAACTTTCCGCTGACATATTTTTTTAGTAGCTACTTTTGTCTCATTCTTGGGTGAAAATTTCTTTACTCTACCACCCTCAGTCCTGCCCATATTAAAGCCAGTCCCTCTCAGAAAAAAACCAAGGCGGAGCATGATCACAGATCAATAAAAATATTCCTCATACCAAAACTGTTACATCCTACTTGTATCTTCGTTATTTTTATAGGTACAAAGTTATTGACCTCGTGACCCGTGCATATGTCTAAAACAGTTTTGGTTACCTACATCATAGCATATATCTGCGATAAGAGGCAATGAAATATTGAACTTAAATATTATTTTATTAATATGGATGATGATTTTTTTATTAACTTATAACTAGGTAGGCAAATAACAAATGCAAACATAAAACACATTGTTTATATTTAATAAACACCAATTTAAAAGAGTACAAAAGCAATACTTATTAATTTACAATATTCGAAATGTCGCATTGTTATACACGTTACTTCTGAAGTTATCACATTCCCAGCGAATTTAGTCTTCCTGTTCTGAAAAGAAAGCATTTTTATATATAATTACTTTTAAAATAAAAATGTAAATCACAAATTCACAATATGGTGCTTATTTTCGTAGTTATTGCTGGAATCAGAATGCCCAACTAGTCAAAATTGTACCAAGTTAAATGCATTAATATAATTTCAATTTATAAAACCCTATA
Source organism: Anorthoa munda (assembly GCA_945859665.1). Taxonomy (NCBI): domain Eukaryota; kingdom Metazoa; phylum Arthropoda; class Insecta; order Lepidoptera; family Noctuidae; genus Anorthoa; species Anorthoa munda. Next base: position 3,819,747 of record OX243913.1, read on the forward strand.
TACTAATAATACTTGTACCTAAACCTGATTTCAAAGAAACGACATCATTTTACAATCTAATCAATCTAAAAAAATATTTTAATTTGCATATTGGAGTAAAAGCCTAGATTCCAAGGCCGCCGCGCTTTTAAAATAACATATAACATGATACATGAACATAACCGGTACAATAAGAGTGCACCAGATTTAACTATACACATCTGCGTACCCCATTAGATCGTACTGGCGTGATATTATGTTATGAAATCGTGTAAACAATAAACAGACATGCGATTGCAGCAGTCTCGAGAGATTTGCCGTCATTTACTGAAGAGTTCTGTTATATATCGCCGAAGTTCTTTACCAGATCTTCAACAAATTTATATAGGATCAATACTGCATCTTTTTGAATTCAAAAAATTTACTCACTTCCATATCCAAACAAGCTCTTCTTCTCTTCTTCTGTGTAATCAGCGAATTTATTAATATCAAAAGTAGCGCTATTACTGTCTACGTTTAGCTTATTGATCATTTCCAAACTCTCGACAAAGGCATTGTAATGTACTTCTTTGTCCGCCTCATCTTTGTAATTCCTGTTGTGCTCCTTTATGAAGTCCTCGAACAAGGCTTTCGCATTGCTCACGTCGTAATGTGGTTTATCTGAAGCGGGAGCCGCGCTCGCCATTGCAACCACTGCGAGCAACAACATTACACTGATGGAACGCATCTTTAACGCGATAGGTAAACTGTTTCTTTGTTAGCACAGCTGCTATTTGTTGCATTTGATCACAGAGTCGCTTATATAGGTCCAGTATGACTTAATAATAATTTATTTTTACCTATTCTAATATAAATGACTGCAACAAATGCGAGTAGTGACGAATGAATTAAATGAATTTGTTTTGAGTACGCGTAATGATGAACGAATTTATTTTAAGTAGGAGTAATGACGAATGTATTTACCTACTTAATATAAATACATTCGCCATTACTCGCATTTGTTACACCTTATTATATTTATGGGTGGAATGATTTCTTCCACTTTACAGTGTTACATAATCAATACATCTAAATCTGTAGAAATGTCGTTTTTGTACATCGAAAATATTTCCAAAAAAATAGCCAATGGATAACATAGGATAACCAACAGAACCTATTGTCTGTTTGTTTGTTTAGTTGTGCACGCATCACGTTAAATTTACGAAACCAAAGTAGATAACTTTTATACATAAAAATTGTGCGTAACTTAAAGTATTACTTATTTTTTGTTTCATCGCAATCGGTTCACTCTATCAAAAGTTAGATGAATTTGAAGTGTTTAAGAAATCTCTCAAATCAGGTTCTCGGACAGTTGAACTCCATATTCGATAGATGGCGTTGTGTATTTGACGTCATTTTCTGAACGGCAGTGATAAGATTTTCCGTGGAAGAATTACCCTAGACAAAAATTGGTGGGGTAGGTAGCAACTAGCAAGGTAAGGTACGTAGGGTAGGCCAAATATTACTATAATATACTGAGTAGGCGGCAAGTAGGATAGGTAGGTAGGTAAATAGGGTAGGTACAGCTAGGTAGATAAGTAGGGTAAGGTAGGCAGATGACGGGAGTGAAGCCGCGGGCGCAGCTAGTACTTAATAATAATTCATATCAAATACTCGGGCTTGCAATCACTTGAGGCTATGAAAAAGTCAAATGTCTTTGTCAACATAATCAAAAGATACGTTTACGATTTTTCTGCATATTTTAAAACTCGCAAGGGACACGAAACTGTCTTAGTTTAAGGTGTGGTAGTGTTGTATATGTACAGATGAGAAATAATAAGTTTATAGGTATCTTGTTTGACAACGTTAACTAATTCATGAAAACCAATGTAAAAATAACCTACATTTCCATCTTTCTAACTTTTGTACTCGCATATTATTTTTAAGGATTTAAAAAAATTGCAAGTGCGACAGCTTATTTCTACACCTTTACACTACGCTAGGGCCACGCTAATCATGAAAATTGGCAGGACGCAACTTCTTAGGCTAAGTTAAAGAGAAAATTAGAAAAAAGAAGTGTATAAAACATACAGAAAGGAGAAAACATGCTTCGCAAACTTTGTTTTACAAAATTAATTGTTTTGTCGGGGATCTGAAGTATTCCTATTTTATGTGTACGGGGTGGACGTGATCGCTGGCGGTAGATAGGGATTCTGGAGGTTGTAAGGCTCCTGCACCAGCGCGTTGACACCCTTGCACCTATAGTTCAGTTGTCTTCAAGAATTCTCGCCTCTGTGAGCTGCTTGAGGTCTGCCAGATGTTCATGGGTGAAGATATGATGTCCAGAAAATAAAAGACTTTATTCTTCTTAACGTTTTGCGATGTTTTTACAAGGTCTTCGTGACATAAAGTTGCGTGGATTCTTCTAATACAAATTTGGCTACCGAATTGCTCAGCGCGCATGCGCACTATCTTACTACTAAACTTTACCGTAACGAGGACCCTGATTTCACGCTCGCACAAGTTTTTTATTTACATAATTTTTTATTATAAACTTATGCTATAAATCAACAGAACCTCCCTTCCCTGTGTAATGATCATGGCATGACCCATATTGTTGGAAGCGCCCTGAAATGGCCCATCCGATGGACCCTGGACCAGGTCCCTGACTACCTCATCCGAGGAGTTCTGCCAGGAAGAACGAGTGATGAAGGGAAATTCTGCTGGTTTTTCGAACTTAGGGCTATTACATGCTAAAATATACATTTTTCTACTACTTTCATCGCAAGGGTTTGGAAGCCCTTTCCCTAAGCTATAGGAATCTAGTGTTTCTATAGCTGTATCTATAGTCTTCAGGCGTGTAGCCGCCTGGAAGTGTGTGTGAGTAGCGAAAGGTTTTATTTTCTAACATAAAGTTAATTTGTACTCAGGGTACCTGTGGAATCCACACCCACCAAGTATCAATCGGTAGCCATCACGACAGGCTACCCTATGGTAGTACTTTGGTGGGCGTGGCTTCAACCCTCGAGGCAGTATTCACCCTGGAGTGTCTGAAAATGAGAATGTCCCGGGGCAGGGCAACATATTTCGGGGGTTATCTCCCTGGTCACCAGAGCTGGGCTCCTTACAGAAGTGTGATCAGAGAGGTAAAGAAACAAGGAATCGAATGGTGTGTGTAACTAGGGTATACCACAAACCCTTCTGGTGGTTTGGGTGCCGGGAAGCGGCCGAAAAGGAAAATATTTGCCAGGCCCAGAAAAACCAACAGACTTCATGATATGCCCGAAGGTCAGAGGACCTGGGGCCTATGAAAGAATCCGGGCGCCTGCCTGCCAGCCCCCGAGGGTATGGCTCCAGAAAGCAAATCTATAACCCTTCAGGTTCGGAAGGTACCTGAAGGCGGGCGGGCCCGCCGACAAGCGCTCGAAAACCCTTATGTTTTATGTATACGGACACATTATCCCAAGCAAGTGGCCTTTATGTACTAGAACTATGTGAGTACTATCTGTTTACATGTCCTAGGCGGATATCTAGGTTACCTAGAAGCGCTGAATCGCTTATAACGAGTTTATCTTACCACTTACTTGAGAGAAATGTGTATGTATCTAGTGTTCCAGGGTGAAACTCTATAATCCCTGGCTATGTACTGTTGTTATGTATCGTTTTTCAGTCATAGCCTTAGGGTATCCAAGTTAGAACACCTAGATTGTGTTTCCTAACAGTTTAGTGTATGTAAGGTAAATAATACGCATTGGTGCGTGAGTGTATCGCACCCGGCGCTACTTGCGCTCCCGCTTTTTTGGGGACCCCTAATCGAAAAGAAATAAATTCTTTATTTACCTATGCTATTACATACATTGCTTACTTATAATATCTTAAGTATTTCAATGGTATATAGGCGAGTATATAAACTATAAGCTAAGTGTCGCTTCGTCGCGAACATTATGCATCCTTGTCGTAAAATATATATATTGATAAATAATTTTATACAAAGGAAATATTATACATAATTACAATATTTATGATATACAATTTAAACCAAGTTTAAATATTCTCAAGACTATTGTAATGACTGAGGCAGACACTCTTATCCTTATCTATGGACAGTTCTTGTGCAAATTTATAAAAATAATCAAGTCGAACTGAAACCATTTTTTACTTACCAGGATTTAAGGAGTGCTCCATTACGAGATTTTTTTTTAGGCTCGCTCTTAACCACTGATCTCACCTGATGGTAAGCGATAATGTGGTTGACGGCGAAGCACGCTTGCCTAGAAGTAACCTACCCCCTAAGACCCCTAGATTGTAGCTTTTGGGATACTTAGACTCCGGCAGGGTATTCCACTCCTTAGCTGTGCTCATAATAAAAGTATTCCCAAAACGTTTAGTGCGTATGGGTGGGATGTATACATTTCATGTATCGATGGCGCATCGCCGTACTTCTGGTAGTCCGATGATGTTACGGGCTTGGCGGAATAAGATCATGCAATTCCATCGCACAGTCCACGAAATGCAAACACAAATTGAAAAGTAAAGCAAAGACTTTGATTAAAATAAATAATCACACTAATATTATAAAGGCGAAGGTCCGTGATGTTACTTCTTCACGCTCAAACGGCTGGACGGATCTGGATGAAATTTGGCACAGAGACAGATTATAGTCTGGAATAACACACAGAGTAAGGGGAATACATTTTATACCGGGAATATGTTCCCTTAGGAAAATTTTCCACATTCACGCGGGCGAAGCCGCTGGCAGAAGCAAGTTTAATTAATGAGCGCGATTAAAATAAATACTCACACTAATATTATAAAGGCGAAGGTCTGTGATGTTACTTCTTCACGCTCAAACGGCTGGACGGGTCTGGATGAAATTTGGCACAGAGACAGATTATAGTCTGGAATAACACACAGAGTAAGGGGAATACATTTTATACCGGGAATATGTTCCCTTAGGAAAATTTTCCACATTCACGCGGGCGAAGCCGCTGGCAGAAGCAAGTTTAATTAATAAACGCGATTCCTAAATTGGGATTCAATAATGCTTACATTATACAAAAATTATAACAATATAAAATTAAGTAATAATGTCATGATAAATAAATGCAAATTTAATTTTACGAACTAAATAAAAACATCTGATCACACATCAATATCCACACTGATTGATTTTGATGTGCCGTGCTTCACCGAGGCTATTGATGCTTGGAGACTCGCTTGCCCGAACTGTAATCCCCCCGACTACCCATCTTCCCAGAGACGGTGGGATGAGCCGCTCTGCAGAGCAGTTCAGGAGCACCTAATTGCCACTTCTGCCACGCCTGCCGAGCGCGCTTGCCTGCTGGCTGTGGGTGAGTGGGAGTCGGGCCTCTGGCTTCACGCACTACCGTCGTCGAACATAGGCACCTTGTTTTTCTCCACATCGTTGCCACTGTGGCGAAGTTGTCAACAGCCTCGGTCACCACGGTCTTTCATGCAGCCGAAGTGCGGGTCGCTTCGCTCGGCACGGAAACTTAAACGACATCATCCGACGTGCTCTCGTCATCGTCGGCGTTCCAGCCGTATTAGAACGACATGGCCTGGCACGTGACGATGGCAAAAGACCGGACGGGATGTCTTTGTTTCCATGGAATATGGGTAGGCCTTTAGTGTAAGACGCTACTTGTGTCGATACTCTTGCGTCATCCCATCTTCTGAGTTCGTCGTGCTGTGCTGGCGCTGCCGCTGCGGCTGCAGAGAACCTCAAGCGGCGGAAATATAATAACCTAATCGGTAGTTATATTTTCGAGCCGTTTGGGGTTGAAACTCTTGGTCCGTGGGGCCGAGTGCTCACGCTTTGTTTAAAGATCTTTCCAAACGCCTAGTTGACACTTCGCGTGACCCAAGGGCTGGCTTTTACCTTGGTCAGAGAATAAGCATTGCCATACAACGTGGCAATGCTGCCAGCCTTTTGGGTACATTACCAGTGGGGAACGATGTGGAGGAGTTTTTCGACGCCATATTTTAGTTAAGTATATTTTTAGTTTTAGTTAGTGAGTAGTTTTTGGTTAAAGTGTATATGTTTGTAGTCTTAGTTATTTAAGTATTTTATACACTGTTTATACTTTTATCTATTACAATTAAATAATATATATCATATTTAATTACAAAAATACAACTTCAGAAAACAGTTCGTTGTGGTGAGTTTGTGTGTGTGTGTGTGATGGTGATGCTGTGTTTTTGTGTAGGTGTGTATGTGTGGACAAGGAAAGGAGTCACTTCTTGACATCCATTTTTCAGGCCTGGCTAGGAAGATGGTAAATTGTCTACAACTTATTTACTCTATCATACAGGGTCGGAGTAAAGAAATGGTTATATCTTCTAGATTGAGTAAAATAGCTCTTATTACTTTCGCAAATTAGATCCTTAGGCCTTTTAATGAGGACAGTATTTAAAATAAACAGTTGTCTTACTGTCAAAACTTGGCAAAGTTTGTAAAGATCTGCGTTCGGGAATATGATCTTTTTAAAATAGCTGGCTTTTAAGAAAACCATTTGGGCTTTTTCGAGTTTTTAGAAAGAGCGGTTTTGGTGCACCACCCCAAGACGATATGCAGTAATTGAGAAGAGATTGTCATAGCGCAAAAGAAACCTGTTTCAGGATTCGGACATTAGCTAGATGGCGAATGGTTTCAAAAATGTAGATCTATTTTCGAATACTATTTTGTAGTAGCTCGATGTGGAGTGAGAATGAAAGGTTACTGTCTATTGTTATTCCTAAATATTTGGTATAACTGGCTAGTGTTAGGCTGGCACAGTCTCAGGTCTGGTTACCTACTATTGGACTAAGAGCCCGAATGGACAATAAGAGCCAATGACGGTGGAGGTTGGCAAGACAGCTGGAACGAGAAAATCATGTAGTAATGAATTCATAGCTAACCACGTATTTATTACATTAAAACCAATCTGCACTTTACGAATGACTTCCAACCACGAGTCACAAATGTTTGTTTGTCAAATAGTTTTATTTGACAAAGTTCATTAATGTATACAAGGAAAAACTGACACTGACAAAGATATTAATAATGAACTAGTTTCTGCCCGCGGCTTCGCCCGCTTAAGAAGTGTTTTATCATCCCAAGGGAACACGCTACCGGTACAAAACTATCCTATGTCCTTACTAGAGTCTCAAATTATCTACATACCTAATTGCATCTAAATCGGTTCATAGAATTAAGAGTGAAACGGTAACAGACAGACAGAGTCACATTAACATTTATAATATTAGTATGAACAGAATCATACTTAAACAACAACAATTAGGTATTAACCTACTTTAGCAAAAACTAGTTATCTATCATACGCAGTGGACACTTAACCTTATCATAAACAGGCATGCAATAACTGTGATTCATTATCAATAAAACCGCATGCTTATTATTTTATTTATATTTTTGTCACAGCCTACGGTTTTAGCCGCTGATCTGATGTAGACTTAATGAGTGGAACATTAAAAAACATTTATGTCGAATTGAGAACCTCCTCCTTTTTTTTTGTTGGTTAATTAAGTTCTTTCAAAATTATAAGTAACGATAATGATACATGAAATAATAACAAGATCATATTTTTTTTTTTTTCGCATTTAAGATATATTTACTGACGAATTAGTGTAAAAGTATACCTATACAGTGTATAAAATACTTAAATAACTAAAACTACAAACATATACACTTTAACCAAAAACTACTCACTAACTGAAACTAAAAATATACTTAACTAAAATATGATTAGATTATCTAATCGAATTAAAAAAATCCCGTCGCACCAGGCCTGCTACGCTTGTACTATTATTTATTCTGTGGCTACGCCAGGGGTTCAATCTTCAAGCTGTGTATCTCATAAAGAGTATTTATCTCATCATTGAATGCATAATATATTTTTTTTTGAATAGGTAAAAACAAATCACCTTCTATTTTTGGAAAGCATCGACAGATGCTCGAATCTTGACAGGCAAATTTGCCTCAAAAATGAGAAATTTTCACAAACATCGTCTAGCAAGTACTTACTACTTACCTATTCATCTAGCAGCAGCTAGGAGTCGTTCTTAGTTGTTTTTATTAAACTCATACAATTTATAATAATGTATAAAATATAAAGGAGCAACATAGTTAATGAGGGGAAAGTATACAGTTTATATGAGAATGAAGACGAGTTCTTGAGCAGTATTCCCGCAGGTACGGTGAGCTCGTAACTACAAATTGACAATAGATAGATGCGTAACCAAGGAGCAGTTTAAAGAATGCTAACAATCATTCATTTTTACCCGACTGCCGAAGGAGAGTAATGTGTTTATCAGTCTATGTATGTATGTAAGTATGTATGTATGTATGTTGTTCCTATGTGGCGTTCTAGAGACCAGACGCTTGGGCCGATTTTGATGGTTCTTACGTCAATCGATTCGTCTTAACTCCGCGAGTGTCACTGGCTACATTAAAATTGGAAAATAGGAAAATGGCGGTTCTTGGGCGCCATATTATGGAGGGCCAAATTTTTTTTCTTCCAAACCTGTCGTGTGGCGTATCAAAATATAGGTTTTTAAGAGGTGATTTCAAAAATATAGCACACTTATATGTTTAAATGTACCTAATTCGAAAAAAAAACTTACTAAAAAACTATAAATAAAAAATAAAAAAACAAACAATAATAATACTTTTAATAGTAATAATACTTTTTTTTTTACTTCTTTATTAATATCTACGTTAGTAGGATCCCATAATACACAATAACTAGCTAGTAGTGTAGTTATGTTTATGAAGACTACCTCATCAAAGTCAGTTACGATGTATTAAACAATAAGACAGAAATTCATCTCATTGATTCTGCAAAAAAATGTTCACTAGCATTTTCATCAAATCTAAGTTTTATCGTAACCAGCGGCAGCGTTTGTCAAATAATCCTCCCGACTATATTTCGACCATGGTGGCACCTCTCAACCGAGATAACCTAAGTACGCAGGAGTCGGTTATTAAAGTGCACAAGTCTGAGCGCAAACATAGGTGCAATGCGACACGGCTGGGGAGAATCAGGCGCAAAAGCAACGGCTTTATTTACGTGTTTGTCGATGCACTCTGTCAAATTACTTATTTTCAAATTCCGGGCAACTACTGGAAAAATTCTAATGGAAAAACCCAATAACACTCATATCCGAACCGACCTCCGAAGTCAACCTTGCGACCTTGGGCCAGCGGGTCCGTTTCTGGACGCTACACAAAACGCCTGACCATCGCTTAGCTAATTTGAAATTAATTGACAATTTATCCATAGGTTTATTAAATAATCGATTAAGTCCTTGACCAATACTACATGCGTACTAACAACAGGTCTCACTAAATTAACAACTGTTGCAAATACAGTCGATTAAGATAAATATGGCGCGCAATAATAAACTGTTGCGATAAGGTTATAATGAGGATAGGATAAGAAAACGTGTAATATGTGTCACTATCACTGCATAGCTATACTAATATTATAAAGCTGAAGAGTTTGTTTGTTTGTTTGAACGCGCTAATCTCAGGAACTACTGGTTGGAATTGAAAAATTATTTTTGTGTTGGATAGTCCATTTATCGAGGAAGCTATATAACATCACGCTACGACTAACGGGAGCGGCGTATAAATGAAAAATGTAGCAAAAACGGGAAGAAAATATTTCTTTTTGAGAGCTTCCGTTGCGTGCACTGCGTAAATGGTTTAGGTTACGAAACAATCATATATGTAGGTTAGATGCTTAGGTGGTCAATTGACGGGAGCGAAGCCGCGTGGGACAGCTAGTTATAAAATAAAGTCCCCCGCCGTGTTTGTACGCGATAAACTCAAAAATACTGAACGGATTTTTATGCGGTTATATAAAAATCAGTTCAGATACGAGGAAGGTTTTTGTGTATAATTTGTCACGGGTGAAGCCGGGGCGGGTCACTAGTTAAAGATAATTTTATTGCTGATCAAGATGGATTAACATTTATTTGAGACAGTCGAGACCCAATAGAGTCTAGTGGTGGATTTCGGAACCTCATTCATCCTGTCTGGGTTAGATTCCTAGATTGTGAAATGTTATTGAGATTTTTGTCTGGTATTTCAATAGCAACCTGGGTTTGTCATTAATGGCAATAGGCTTGCCCTATAATAACATGGGACTAAAAATAAGTGCCGCTAAAATGTGGGTGTAAAATAGATACAGGGGGGTGACCATAAGCTCTTAGAGTTAGATTATTTTGAGTGTGCGCGCACTCAAAGTCAACCAACAAAATTTATAAACATATAATTGACCGTTTTTTTTTTATTACATTTATCTTTTGAGCGATGTAGTTTATATATGTTACAAGTTAAGTCAACTTATATCCTTTAAGAGGTTGTAGTTTCCATCATTCCTGACTGATTTGACTAGTAAACACCAAACTTAACCGTTTTGAAGATATTGGACTTTAAAGTTCTTTTTTTATAAATAGCCGATTTGTTGTTTATTGGCTTATTTTTTCGGGTGTTTTACCTCTATTGTATTTGTGTTTGCGATGTTTATGTAGTGAATAAGTTGCTTTATTATTCTCAACACTAAAATTGCAGTTAACAGAACCAACTGTGTCATAGTAGACGATTGATAGTTATACAACGAAATAAATTTGCAAAAAATATTTTATTACTTCAAAAATATTTAAAAAAGTGTCTATTACAGTAATGCTGCAGATGTGCTTAAAACTAACTACGTTTCATTAGCTATCCACCAAGGTATAGCAAGATATTATGGTATTGTCAGAATTCTTAGATAAAAGCTTTTATGAAAGGCTCCCTTTAGTAGCAAAAAATAACGGTTCTTAAGCTTCAAATTTTTCACTTGGGTCAGAAGACAAAATGAAACAATCCAAATAGGTACAAAATGACGTTTATTACTATTTTTACAAAAAGTACGACTTTTTCTCTTCAAAAGTACGAGTAGATTTATGTTCCACGTGTCCGCCTCTGTTTCGCACACATTCTCTCATTCTGTGTCTTAATCCATTTATTACTAAACCAGTTGATAAACCCCTTCTTATTTCATGTACCGCATCGATTATTCTCTATCACAAAACATCAACAGTATAAAGCGAGGTTCAAAAGGACGCGGAATATTTTCGTTAATTCAAAAGTAGATGTACCTATCCTAAGAAAAATATTTGTTCGGTTTGCGGCTCCAAGCTATAGCCGTTGTAGCTTTAGTTTACTATCGTAATTTATGCTTAGATACGAGTAGCACTATGTTCTACCCCACCTTATGCTTAAGCATCGATGATTGCACTTTTTTCCACAGTTGGTCCTATTGTCATTTGATATTGTAATACAATCCGTATCATTAAAGTAATGCGCCGTTGATTCTTCATACTAACGGAGTGGAAAAAATCAAAAACACTACAAAGTGAAAAATATAATCAATATAAGAAATTGAATATCGACCAAATTGTAAAAAGAATCACGGCACTACGAACGCGCCACGATTAGTCGCCATGTTTGTGACGTCATAATGTTCAAGGAATTTCACGATAGTACAGTGTTAATTGACAAGAAATAACAAGATTGAATCGGTTACAAGTCACTCACTCAAGTCACAGTGTCAGCTGTGTGCTACAATTAGTAGAAGATAGAAGTTATCATTGAAACGTCACACGCGCTCGGGTTTGTTCGGGAACTGTCGGCGTGTTTTTGGTAATAGATTCAAAAACTTATTTTTAGTTTGATATAACTTTTCAATTACCTATAGCGAAAAAAAATATTGTCATAGGCTTGTTAAATTTGTAATAGGTATATAATTAGAATAAATACCTTTTTATGTATTTACCAGGTTTTACTTTCGGGGTTAACTATTTTTTCTGGTCGTCTTATGAAGATAAGTCATGCCTTTGATCGGGATATTGTACACAAATTTTGATGGAAGTCAATAAATGAATCTGATAACCATTCGCTATTTCGTCGCTGTCCCTATTATGTCATATTTACTAATACATTGCTATCTATGTCCTCCTTAGTGAGTCTATTCTGTTTTAAGGTGCAGAATACTCGCCTTTCGCCCTGCATCAGTTAACTTGTCTCATGCTGTATGGTAACTAGACACTCGCGAAGCAGAAGAGCGACACACCGGCTAAAGGTTAGGTATATTACACGAACCATTTCGGCCCATTTTCAAGCTCCCCAATTTTTCAGACAAAAAAAATGAGAATTTTGCTTAATTCATAAAATTTTGGTTTTACTGCAATTTATGTTAATAAGGGCAAGTTTACTCGTTATTACATTGTGCACAAAAAAGTCCGATATAAGATTCACTACCACTCATTGTTTGTCAGGAGTGTATAAGCCAAAAGATCATACATATTTATTCTTACTTTTTTAGGGTTCCGTAGTCAATAAGGAACCCTTATACTTTCGCCATGTCCGTCTGCCCGTCCGTCCGTATCTTAGCTCTGAGACTCTTAGTACTAGAAAGCTATAATTTGGCATGGATATACATATTAATCACGCCGACAAAAAAGTGGTAAAACAAAACCAAGTAGTTTTTTTTTTTTATTTTGGTTCCTGTACCCGTAAAGTTAGAGTATTTTCTTGTCTATCCCAAAATGTGGGGTATCGTTGGATAGGCTATTCAAAAATATTACGGATATGTGAAAACCATTTTTCAATTCAGGGATCCGTTCGCGTAAAATTAAGCTTTAAATGGGTTAGTTTTGATAGTCAAGTGTGTGTGTCGCTGCCAGCTAAATGGTGCTTTTGGATATGTGAAAAAAATCACTTGGTCAATGACATAATATATATGTAGTATATATTATGTCATTGACCAAGTGAATAAGGGCACTACGTGTAATGCCCGGGCATTATGAATCTAGTCAAGTCAAATCAGGTAATGTAATATGTAATAAACTTCTATGTTTATCACATTGTCTGGTCATTATGAATATTGCTACGTAACGGTTGGGCAATTTGATAATAATGGTCAATAAATTAGTCGGGAGCTTAGGGCACCCCAACACGGATAGGTTAGGTTGGAAGGAGATGACAGGAGTTGAAGTGAGCAAGCGAAACTTTAGACCCTGCAGACAGAAATAGGCGCCCCGTTATATTAATATCAATTATCAATACTTATTGTTATTTCTATCTGTCCTTAATTCTACAAAAAAATATCATTTGATACGAGTAAGTGTCAATACTTTACGACCAATACTGTATCGATACCTCAGTGGTATCGTTTCATCCCTACATCAAGACCGCTCAAGCCATATCATTAACCCATCCAAAAACAGACCTTGGAAAATGTTGCTTAACCTGGCGGGTTCACCACACCGGCCGCTCCAGGTAAAACACTAACCCATAGAAAACCCGACCCTGGTAAGTGTTGCTTAACGTGGCGGGTTCATACGTTATAGTTTCGCTTTTTTAAAGAATGAGTGTGTATTTTCTGCTAGGGTAGCCAGACGAAATAAATTGAAGCCGTTAATTCATTGCAGCAAACGATTATTATAATTTTTCGATCATCGTCTTACGAGAAACCCAAATCGAACGGTTGACGGCTGGATATTTTCTGACCGATTGTCAGCGGATTCAAAATGTGACAAGCGTTTGAGAAACTAGGTCCTGCTCTCTGCTCATCTCTGCGCTCCGTACATAACTGTGCACATCGACTTTCATCGACCCCACTCCAGGCAAAACGCGCGGCGCTCCGCGTTCGCCTCGTGCGTCACTAGAGTGACTTGTCAGCGCCACAGATAATATAATACTACATACAGATGCCTCATCCCATACAAAGAAACCGTGCCGACGTTTTTCATCTGATTATACCGATTATTTTTTGTAATTCGATCGCGTTCGGTTCTGTTTCACGGCGATAGATATATCACCATCTATATCCGTGGAACAGAACGGAACCGAACCGAACGCGATCGATATACAAAAAATAAGGAGAATAATCAGTATAGAACATCGGCACGGTTTCTTTGTATGGGATGAGACACCACGTAAGTGCCTTGAAAGCGCAGTTATATTGACGAGTAGTAGTGAGGCTTAGAATAACGTACAAATCCATGAGTTTTCTCTTCAGTGAGTGAGAAAACTATATAAGTTTATCTGTGCAGAAAACTTCATAAATGACATAATCCACTTTTTTGTTACATATTAGTTATACCCTAGCTCCGATGTAATACAATCTTGTTATTTATAAATCTAACAAAGGTATGAGAAAAAAATAGCAATATATTAGTAGGAAGAAAATTTAATTTAGCTGATGAAAATCGTTGAATAAAAATCGTTGTTTGATAGTTGCTTAAATCGGCTTGTGAATTGATTTAAAGTTGGAGTTATTTTATTGGTTGGCAACTTGAAAAGTGATTGATCATTCTGGATGTTTATTTGACGGCAGCTTATTTTTTCCTAAAACATTTAATAATTCATCAATTTGAATCCTACTTTTATTTACCGGAACGGTAATATTATAAACAACAAGAAAAATATTTAAAAATACATTTATCAATCTGGTATCATATACTTAAAACGTAATCAAAAGTTAAATCATTATCCTTAAAAGCACATTAAAAGGTAGTAAGATATTTATGGATTGTGTCCAAAGTGACCTTTCATTTCTTCAGGTATATAATCAGAAAACTCGGTGAGGCCGAATGTTGCCGTAGTGCTAGCTTTGTTAATCTTGTTTATATTTTTTAAAGATATTTTAAAAGCTTCAAAATGGTCAAGCAAGCTGGTATCATCTTCATAAGATTTATTGAAATCTTTCATATATTTCACGAACAATTGGGGAGCTTTATGTACATCGTAAAATTTATTTTTTTCGGCGTACACGCAGGCTAAGAAAGCCAATAAAATACCAAAAAATATGACTCCTGCTTTCATGGTAACAAAGTTCTGCAGCGGTACTATCCTCCATAACGAAGACTATTTCCATTTATAGTCTTGGGTACTCTATGGATATGAAATTGATTTTGCTGGGTGCCTTATTAAATTATTATATGCTTGTTATATATAATCATCAAAACAAATTGCATTTTTAACCGACTTCAAAAAGGAGGAGGTTCTCAATTCGATAGTTTTTTATTTTTATATTCGTGTTTAAATATTTTTACTAGGTGAACTGATTTTGATGATTCTTTTTTTATTTGAAAGCTGGTGCTTCTCGAGTGGCCCATTTAAATTTGATCAAGGTCAGATGAAGAACTTCGGAGATATACAACAGAACACTTCAATAACCAACGGCAAATGGCATTTCTGTTTATTTTTACGCCACTTCATAACATAAGATCACGCTGGTACGCTCTAAAGGGGTACGCAGATATGTACAGTTCACCCTGATACACTCTCATTTCACCGGTTATGTTAGTTTTATTTTATTCGGGTAATCTATTAAGGCATAACTTTGATGTATGTGTGTATGCAACACCACTAAAAAGTGAAAAATAAAAATGTTTTTACAAAAAAATACAACCAAATTCCAAATAGAAACACTACAAAGAGAAAATGAACTTCAATTTCGGAAATCGGTGTCAAAAAACGAAGAAACCAAAACAGGATCACCGACTTCCGGAATTGAAGTATTTTAACTTTTTAGTATTTTTATTTTGAATCCGGTTGTATTTTTTTTATAAAAAGTTTTTATTAAATACACAGCTCCTTAAAATTCTTACGAACATTATTATATTATAACACATGTATTTAGCAACGTATTTTAAAAATAATATTTTTTTTAACACAAATATTGTCCCACCAATGACAGCCCCACTTTGAGTCCAGCAATTACTATCCATACCTGGTTGCCTGGAAGAGATCGCGGCATCCGATAAGGCCGCCCATTGTATGTGTTCTTAGTTTGAAGTTTCCTTTAGAAATGTAACTGTGTGGTGTACAATAATAATTCTGCCCGTGTTAAAGCCAGACTCTAACTGACAAGAAACCAAAGGCGGAGGATGATCATAATATATAGGAATAGCCCAAGTTAAAAAGTATTCCCCCTACCAGTACTATGTTACATCCTACTTGTATCTTCGTTATTTTTGTAGGTACAAGGTGGTTATTAAACTCGTGACCCATGTATCTGTTTAAGATAATGTTGGTTACCTATACATATTTCTGCGATATGGGGCAGTGAATATTGAAGTTAAATATTTTTGTAACAAAGAATATTTTATTACCCATGTGCTTGAAATAGTTTTTTTTTTTTTTAAACTATTGTACCTGATTAAGCAATAACTTCTTAAGAACTGAAGAGGCACCTTGGTGTATGCTGTTTGCCGATGACATTGTGCTGGTTGCCGAGAGTGGCCTAGAGGTCCAGAGCAGATTGGAGATGTGGTTACACAGAGTGTTGGCTTGAAATTGAGCAGAACTAAAACTTAATACTTGTTTTGCGATTTTGGCGGTCTCTTCAGTTCCGCTGGAACTTTCATACCGATCTGCTCCAACTTCCGGTATGTAGGGTCGCTTGTGCAAGGGGATGGCGAGGTAGACCGAGACGTAACGCACCGGATCAACTCAGGATGGATGAAATGGCGACAGGTCACTGGAACACTGAAACAACTTGCGACCCATGGATGCCCCTCAAGTTAAAGGGGAAAATTTGCACGTCCATGAGTAGACTTGTCGTACTGTATGGTTCAGAATGTTGGGCTGTGAAAATGATGGATGAAAAGAGATTGCATGTAGCAGAGATGATAATGTTGAGATGGATGTGTTGAGTGACAAGAATGGATAATGTGAGAAATGAGTATATTAGAGAAGGATTGAAAGTGGCGCCAGTGACAGAAAATTTGAAAGGATACCATGTCTGTGACCACCAACGCCAATCACTTCCCTATAATTACTACTCAATTGGTACTAATTAATACTCGAACAATAAAATTGGTACCTTAGTAGTTTTCGAGAAAATCGACTTTGAAGTTGGTCACGCTTCCTTCAGCAGGACCACCATGAGCGACGAAAAAGTGGGCATGCTACAGCTATTCTAAGTATACAAATTCGATATCAATCCCTGGGGTTATCCTATATTTATTAAATTTATGTGTTTTTTTTGTATTATTTCATCAATTTTCGGTGTATTTTAAGTGTTTTTCTTTTTTAACGCCACAAAAGGCACCCGAACTTACTTCTAGTCTAATATTTATATTACTACTGACATACTTAATTTCTTTTTTTCAATATTGTGTGTGTGGTGCTCTTCGAGCAATATTTATTTTTAATCTAGTTTCAGACCCCGGAAATTTCAGGATTTCAAATTGGATTCTGCGAAGTATACCACTCTCTCTGCCTGTACCACTGATAGACGCGCGATGCACCTTATGTTTTATTTTGATTGAGATGTATTTGCCGCCATTTATTCCAAAAATAACTTTGTGAGCCAATAAAGAACTTTAACAATATGAAAGATCTTTCATTTCTGCCCACAAATACATAATTATATTCAACCATAATATCAAATTTTATTTCATTCTCTTTAGCTAGCGGTAGTTAGATTATGTAGTATATGCTCGAACTGTGGCTCGAATGTATGAATGGTTAGGTGTCGAGTGTAAAGGTAAGCTTGGTTTACAAGGCTTTATGCCAGAAATCAATTTTTGTTTTGCCCAGTTTTTCTTGTTTTTTCCTCGTTTATGTCGCCGTACTCTCTCTTATCAGTAGTTGTCAGCTATGTGTAGCAAACTCGTGTATTGTGTGAGTCGAGTTTCATCATGTGCTATTAGCCAGACTCTAAGCACTATTTTTAGCTGAAAGTCGTGCTCAACGCGCGAAACACCTTTCCTATCAAAGTGTGTCATAGACATTAACATTTTTCAACATTTACCAGTCTCTGAGGTAAATCAGATTTACTGTGTGATTGTTGGTAAAAGCCCGAAGTTAGTAATTATCATAGATCATTTCGTAATTTTACCAGTAAGAATAGGCGAATCTTAGGATTTGGCAAGTCCTAGGTTTTACCATATTTTGGGCTTTTACAGTAACATGTATAATTTATGTTACACACAAAGCAATCGTCTCGCTCATAAAATATAATAACGTAAATTCATTCGTCATTACTCGCGATTATTACTGCTGACATAAGTGTCAGAATAGGTAAAATAAATGATTATTAAGTCATACTGGACCTATATAAGCGACTCTGCGATCGACTGCAACAAGTAGCAGCAGTGCTAACAAAGAAACAGGTTTCCTATCGAGTTAAAGATGCGTTCCATCAGTGTAGTGTTGTTGCTCGCAGTGGTTGCAATGGCGAGCGCGGCTCCCGCTTCAGATAAACCACATTACGACGTGAGCAATGCGAAAGCCTTGTTCGAGGACTTCATAAAGGATTACAACAGGAATTACAAAGATGAGGCAGACAAAGAAGTACATTACCGTGCCTTTGTCGAGAGTTTGAAAATGATCAATAAGTCGAACGAAGCCAGCGATAGCGCTACTTTTGATATTAATAAATTCGCTGATTACACAGAAGAGGAGAGGAAGAGCATGTTTGGACTTGGAAGTGAGTAAATTTATTGAATTCAAAAATATTGACGAACACGACAATACGATTTTAAAGTGATGTGGTTTCTTTGGAAATCAGGTTTAGGTATTAGATTTCTTACATTGGAATTATAATAATTTATATATTTAGATTTAACTTGTTACAATTCCGATTAGTTGGAATTTTTTATTCTAATACTTCCAGCAATAACAAAGAAAATGAGCACCTTATTATTATACTGTGAATATGTGATTCACAGTTTTTAACCGACTGCCCAAAAAGAGGAGGTTCTCAATTCGATCTTTACATATATATATAAACAATATATATACAAATATATTATTTATAAATATATGTATTTTTTTATTTATGTTTGGACATAACTCCGTCATATATAAACGGATTTGCAATTTTTTTGTCCGAATGTAGTTTATTTTGAAATGGTCCCATTTAAATTTAGTAAAGATCTAATGAAGAACTTCGGGTGATATACGACAGAACTCTTCAATAAATGTCGGCAAATCTCTCTTGCTGCAATCGCAGGTCTGTTTACAATTACAAATACAACAGACTTCCAAATAAAAACACTAGAAAGTGAAAAATTACTTCAGTTTTGGAAGTCGGTGTTTCTGTTTTCGTTTCTTCGTTTTCTGACACCGACTTCCGAAATCGTAGTTATTTTTCACTTTGTAGTGTTTTTATTTAGAAGTCTGAGGTATTTTTTTTGTAAAAATGTTTTTTATGTTTAAAATAATTATATTAAACAATAATCACTTTCTTTTCAGAAATCGAAAACTAAATCCGCTGCGAATGTGATAACTTCATGAGCAACGTGTACAAAGATGCGACATTTCGAATAATATAAGATTATTATAGGTGATGTCTTTGTACCCTTTTTAAATTGATATTTAATAAATATAAACAGTATGTTTTATGTTTGCATTTATTATTTGCCCACACATAAGTAATTAATTACTTATATTATGATTTTATGTAAATTTATAAAAATAATCAAGTTGGACCGAAACAGGTGGCGATCTGTTCTTAGGCTATTATTATATTTATTACTAGCTGTTCCCCGCGGCTTCGCTCCCGAGGGCCACCCCAAAGGACACGTTTTCAGCATAAATAAATAGCCTATGTTACTCAGGAATAACGTAGCTTTATATTGGTGAAACATTTTTTTAAATCGGTCCAGTAATTTCGGAACCTATTCGGTACAAACAAACAAACAAAAAAATATTGTCTCTTTATAATATTATTATCTCCTTTATTTATTTATCTTTCTTATTATCTACATTTTTAAATATTTTTATAAAATAAATTAAAAAACAAAAACATTTAAAAATATAAAAAATAGAGGCCCACCGGTATCGGGAACAGGGTCCAAGCTACCGGCGGTCAGGGCTCCAGAGAGAGGAACCTCCTAACAATGCGAGCCGTGTCCAGCAGTACTGCTTTCTGGATCAGGCCCTTGACCCAGCCGCCTATATTATTATTATTATTATAGTATAGACTAACTGTGCGCGCGGCTTCGCTCCCGTCAACTGCCTACCCAACTGTATCTACTTACCACCTACCCAACTTACCTACCTGCACAAAATATTATTTACTTTAAGGAGAAGAACATCGAATTCATACAAAAAAAAAGTAAAGACAGTTTTGCTGCGCGCCATCTAGTAGCACTCCAAAACACCACACTGAAACGACAACATAAAAAAAAAACACCTATCTATAGATGGGAATCGAAAACGGAACCTTGGGCGTAGTAAGCCACCGCGTTTATCATTAGGCTATCCAGACGGGCAGTAGCGACGACAAATTTAAGAACCACATTGCACACACGTCAACGTCATCATTGACATTAGTAGTATGATTAGATATCTAAAACCTCATAAAACGTATTTTTTTGTCTCGTGCATTAGGTCCCGAATTATTATTTTTATTCTAGCTACACCTGAAATAACCCTTGAAGGTAATTCGTTGATTCGACGTACAGAGTTGACACCCTCTGCCAAACTTCTTCGCTGTTAGCTACGTAGTAATTTGGGAGTATGCGGAACAGTGTAAAGTCCCGCAAAGCTCCATAGAAAAGGGAGGATCCTCCGACCAGACGGGTGTTGTGTCTGGTCCGGGCAACTGCCCGACGGTTGATGTCGGACTGTTGTATGTGTACAAATCTCGCCGAAAACTTTGCTTGCGCGATGCAGGATTTGTGTGACGTCATGTCATTAGTTTGTAAGTGGCGGCGTCGGTGCCGCTACAGTAATAAATTTTATACAAAAACAGCACCGTTTCGTGCCATGCGAATCGGAAAGCCAACTTTAGGGCGGCCCAGAATTTTGGCAATAACTATACCTGCCTACCCTATTTGACTTGCTACCTACCCTACCTATAAAATTTTTTTTTTCCTTGTTTTATTCTTCCACGGTGAAGAAATGTAAAACCGCCATTCAGAAACTGACGTCAAAAGAACAACGCCATCTATCGAATTGCGTGTTGTGATATTTTACTTCTTGGACACTTTAAATTCATGCAAAACACTAAGTAATACTTCAAGTCACGTATAATTTTTACGAGTACCTATGTATAAAAGTTATCTACATTGGTTTCGTACATTTTACGTGATGCGTGTGTTAGAATCATGAATGGAACTCTATATAAAAGTATTGATATCTACCAAGATAGCATGCTTTGAATGTCAAGATGGTTGTTGGTTATTTACTGTGTATCAGAGTTCCAATGTATGTGGTGTGTAAGGAAAGGGTTTTATGATTAAAAGCACAGAAAGACAAGACTATGTATTTATTTAAATAAGGCTATCAATTAATTCATATTGAGAAGGCTCAGTGAGCTTACCACCCGATAGCTAGATTAGTTCTCATGGGAAAAAAGGGCAACAAACCCCAAGGAAGTGCTTTCATAGTATTTATCAATACCTTTTACAATCACATAAAGTATTTACAATATCATAGAATAAAAATAACAAGGATAAGGCAATGAACATTAACTAGCCCTTAGATCAATATAACATATCTATACTTTATATTATAAAGCTGAAGAGTTTTTTTATTTTTTTTATTTATTTATTTTAGGTCGCTTTTTAACATCTAAGGTCATTAGCGACCACAGTAAACATTATAGTAGAATAGGTTACATTAGTTTGTTTGTATGTTAGAACACACTATCTCAGGAACTACTATTTGGAATTGAAAAATTCGTTTTGTGTTGGATAGTCTATTTATCAAAAAAGGTTATAGGCTATATAACTTCACGCTACGACCAATAAAACTTATTCCTTTTTGTCAGTTTCCGTTGCGTGCGCTGTGTAGGCGGTTAAATTTACGCAACATTCATGTATGTAGGGTAGGTAGGTGGCCAGTTGACGGGAGCGAAACCGTGTGCGACAGCTAGTTATGAATAAAGGCCATAATGTGATATAGATATAGTGTCAACACAACCATTAGCAATTATAAAGTTATCATCATCATCATATCAGCCGAAGCGAAGCCGCGTGGGACAGCTAGTTATGAATAAAGACCGTAATATGATATAGAAACAATGTCAACACAACCATTAGCAATAATTAAGTTATAATATGAAATAACTTACGTTAGCCTTGTGTCGTTAGTCGATATTACACTAAGTATTGATAAGAATAATATATCTGGCCTGTACTGGCTTGTAGTTCACAAAAAAATAAATCAGCTTATCAACTAGACAATATTTTATAATAACGGGTCTTTGTCTCAATACGTCAAATATGAGAAAATAGCGCACCCGCCATTTTCTACATTGCTTTAAATAATCTCAAAAATAGGTGAACAGTATTCAATAATAATGTCATGAAACCAGTTTGAAACGTAACAAGACAATTATAGAATTAAATATCACCTAAAGAGGTGTTATTTAATTCTTTAATTGTCTTTCTTAATCAATATTCAAAAGAATATTGATACTTACAGACAGTATTGTACTAATTGTTTCAAAGGACTTATAATACTGATATAGCAATATAAAATCCAGGATACATCACAATGATCATTACAAATTACGTAATAATTTATAGGAATACCATCAATCTGGCTTCAATATAAGGTTAGAGTTATATCCTGTACACACAACAATATTTACTTAGGTGGGTACTCTTTTACATTTGTAGGTAGTTGACAAAACAAAAATAATTTAGGTAGGTACTACATCTGTCGGTAGGTGCTTAATAAATATGACAGGTATGTAATATGTAGCAAACCATTGTGACTTGAAAAATTAAAATTCATGATTTAATCACGTTGCACATACTTTAAATTCTAACACGTGCTCAAATAAACAGAAACATAGATAAACAGACAAAAATGGGTTCTGTTGGTTATGCTTTAACACACTGGCAATTTTTTTGGAAACATTTTCGATGTACATACAGCAGCAGAGAATCCTCACCCCTAGAAATGTATCTAAAACGACATCTATGGACAGGAGGATATACTACGATGTTTATGTGCGCCGCGTGCGCGCCATCTCTGTGATATCAATGAAACTGCTAAGATATCTAACTAGAAATAATAAACTGACGGTGCTCGTGCAAGCGACCGCTAGGCGTAATATCCATCGCATCCTACCTATTGATATTTTTAAACTTCCAACTTTGTTTAACAAACATTATACTTTTTTACAGATTTCTAAAAACTCAAGATTTTTTTTTTAATCTTTAGACCGAAGCGAGATTCGAACCTGGACCCTATAACTCACGAGTCAAGCTTTTATACCGCTACGCCAGTCTGACACTATTCATAGCTTTGAAATTCATCATCACATTATGCATGTCGGCCGTGACGTTTATAAAATATTACACAAATTAGATTCTGAAGAATCAATCTTCTTCAGAATCTAATTTCTGTAATATTTTAAATGTATGTAAGTAAAACATGACAAAGCACAATTACTCGACTGCTTGTTTTGTTCGAGTAACGACTTATAATTACAATAACATGATGTCTCGATTGAGTAACTTTTTAAAAGTGAAAATAATCGTCCTTTTGGAACTAAATCAAAGTTTAAAGAATATTGCTCGAGAATCAAATGTCGGCGTAAGTGTAACCTAAACTATAATCAATTTATATAGCGCACTGGCGTGATGTTATGTTATGAAATGGTATGTAAACAATAAACAGACATGCGATTGCAGCAATCCCGAGAGATTCGCCGTAATTTATTGAAGAGTTCTGTTGTATATCTTAGAAGTTCTTCATCAGATCTTCACCAAATTAAAATGGGACCAATTTCGAAACATACTATTTCAAACAAAAAAAGAATTTTCAAAATCGGTCCAAAATTGACGGACATATGTGTGAACATAAACAAAAAAAAAAAAAAACAAACATAATGTCGAACATAGAACCTCCTCCTTTTTGGTAAGTCGGTTAAAAAGAGGCTAACTGAAATGAAACTATAATGATACTGAAAACATCTTTAAACAAACCTAAACAAACAATCACACACACTCACACATTTACTCATCTACTAACATTCGTCTCGCTTACTTAACCTAGATATTAATCAAATTAAATAAAACTTTGAAATGTCGTATACTACATTCTGTCAGCGCGCTTAGTGCATAATTAATAAAATGAAAATGTAAAGGGATCCTGGTGTCCTGAAACAC
Organism: Anorthoa munda; assembly: GCA_945859665.1. Classification (NCBI taxonomy): domain Eukaryota; kingdom Metazoa; phylum Arthropoda; class Insecta; order Lepidoptera; family Noctuidae; genus Anorthoa; species Anorthoa munda. Next base: position 3,843,861 of record OX243913.1, read on the forward strand.
AGGCCACGAGTCAAGCTTAGGCACCAGTCTCCCACAATATATACTTACCTATATTGTGTAGGTATCATTGTCGAATCTGACCAATGTAAGATAATTTATGTATATAGTGGTGAAAAATAAAATAAAGTTATTATTATACATACATACCGGTCAAAAACATAACCCTACTTTTTGCTTCGCCGTAGTCGATGGCATGTGATTTTTAACCGACTTCAAAAAAAGGAGGAGGTTCTCAATTCATCGGTTTTGTTTTATTGACCATGAATCATAGTTTTTGCATTGCTGTGTGCGAGTAGTGTGCGGTCACTGTGTGTGGTAGATAACTTGTGGTCCAAGGTTCGAGATGCCCCCAGACATTACTGACTTCTACAAAAAAATGTGGCCTTGAGTAGTTTTAGTATGTACTTTAAACGTACGCATGTTTGCTGGTCAGGGCCGACGGGCAATTCACAGGTATCAGATGCTTAACTTGGTAAACAAAAGCATTTATAGGTACTCACTATTCTTAAAGGATAACCGCAGCTTTTTATGTACGATTTGCAGAATAATGATAAAGAATTCCTTAATGACAAATCAATATCAATCATCAATACATATAATAAATCTGTAGAAAAGTCGTTTTGTACATACAGATGCAGAGAAACTTCACCCCCTAGAAGTGTATAAAAAGTGAAATCTATGGGCAGGAGGATATAGAGTCTGGCAAACGAAAGTAGATCTCAGAATCAAAGCTCTGATACACAGTAAATAACCAACAACCATCTTGACATTCAAAGCTTGCTATCTTGGTAGATATCAATACTTTTATATAGAGTTCCATTCATGATTCTAACACACGCATCACGTAAAATGTACGAAACCAATTAAGATAACTTTTATACATAAAAAATATACGTAACGCGAAGTATTACTTAGTGTTTTGTTTCTTCGCAATCGGTTTCGCAAAAGTTACAAGAATTTAAAGTGTTCAAGAAGTAAAATATCACAACACGCAATTCTGATACTCGGACAGTTGAACTCCATATTCGATAGATGGCGTTGTGCTTTTGACGTCAGTTTTTGATAGCCTAATGATGAACGCGGTGGCTTACTACACCCAAGGTTCCGGTTTCGATTCCCAGCTATGGATAGGTGTTTTTTTTTAAGTTTTCGTTTCAGTGTGGTGTTCTGGAGTGCTACTAGATGGCGCGCAGCAAAACTGTCTTTACTTTTTTTGTATGAAGTCGATTTACTTCTCCTTAAAGTAAATAATATTTTGTGCAGGTAGGTAAGTAGAGTAGGGTAGGCAGTTGACGGGAGCGAAGCCGCGGGCACAGCTAGTAATAAATATAATAGCCTAAGAGCAGATCGCCACCTGTTTGGGTCCAACTTGATTATTTTTATAAATTTACATAAAATCTTATTATAAGTAATTAATTACTTATAATTGTGTAGGCAAATAATAAATGCAAACATAAAACATACTGTTTATATTTATTAAATATCAACTTAAAAAGGTACAAAGACAACACCTATAATAATCTTATATTATTCGAAATGTCGCATCTTTGTACACGTTGCTCCTGAAGTTATCACATTCGCAGTGGATTTAGTTTTCGATTTCTGAAAAGAAAGTGATTATTTTTTAATATAATTATTTAAAACATAAAATCATTTTTACAAAAAAATACAACAATCTTCCAAATAAAAACACTACAAAGTGACAAAACAAGTTTTTTATATTTCACTTTTTAGTGGTACATAATGGAAAAGTTCTTTAGTAAGGTACCTATGACGTCTACAGAAATTACAGAATAGATTACCCGAATGACATGTAACTTGAAGATAACCGGTGGAATGAGAGAGTACCAGGATGAACTATACACGTCTGTGTATCCGATCAGAGCGAACTGGGGTAATGGTATGTTATTAAATGGTGTAAACAATCCCGAGAGATTTGCCATTTATTGAAGAGTTCTGTTGTATATCGCCAAAGTCCTTCATTAGACTACTATTTCTAAATAAACTACTTTCGGACAAAAAAAAATACAAATCCGTTTACATATGACAGAGTTATGCCCAACTATAAATTAAAAAATATATATACATATATGTAAACATCGAATTGAGAACCTCCTCCTTTTTGGGAAGTCGGTTAAAAACTGTAAATCACATATACACAATATAATAATACGGTGCTCATTTTCTTAGTTATTGCTGGAAGTATTAGAATCAAAATTGTACTAATTTAAATCTAAATATATAAATTATGATATTCCAATATAAGAAATTTATTACCTAAACCTGATTTCCAAAGAAACCACATCACTTTACAATCGTATTATCGTGTCAGAGTTCGTTAATATTTTTGAATTCAATAAATTTACTCACTTCCAAGTCCAAACATGCTCTTCCTCTCCTCTTCTGTGTAATCAGCGAATTTATTAATATCAAAAGTAGCGCTATCGCTGGCTTCGTTCGACTTATTGATCTGTTTCAAAGTCTCGACAAAGGCAAGATAATGTGCTTCTTTGTCCGCCTCATCTTTGTAATTCCTGTTGTAATCCTTTATGAAGTCCTCGAACAAGGCTTTCGCATTGCTCACGTCGTAATGTGGTTTATCTGAAGCGGGAGCCGCGCTCGCCATTGCAACCACTGCAAGCAACAACACTACACTGACGGAACGCATCTTTAACTCGATAGGAAACCTGTTTCTTTGTTAGCACTGCTGCTACTTGTTGCAGTCGATCGCAGACTCGCTTATATAGGTCCAGTATGACTTAATAATCATTTATTTTACCTATTCTGATATTTATGTCAGCAGTAAAAATTGCGAGTAATGACGAATGAATTTACGTTATTATATTTTATGTGCAAGACGATTGTTGTGTGTGTAACATAAATTATACATGTTACTGTAAAAGCCCAAAATATGGTAAAACCTAGGACTTGCCAAAATCTAAGATTCGCCTACTCTTTCTGGTAAAAGTACGAAATGATCTATGATAACTGCTAATTTCGGGCTTTTACCAGCGATCACACAGTAAATCTGATTTCAAAATCAAAATCAAAATCAAAATCAAGGTATTTATTTCAATTAAACTTTAGAAGTACTTTTGAATTGTCAAACAAAAAATTAATAAAAAGATGACTCTAGTTGCAAATTCGCAAGCGTCTGTAGGTCTCAATGGAGAAGAATTTGCAAGAAACTCCCCGGACACTCTTTTCCATCAGTTTTAATTACAAGTTTTTGGTTACATCATTCTTGTTGAAAAAATACATATATGTGAGAACGATGTAAAAAGACGTGTACGTAAAAGCGTCTAGAGTAACAAATAATTAAAAAAAAGCACTTTAACAGGCCGAGACAGCTAAGTTATGACCAATCCCAACTGATGGCGCCCGTTCACGAACATGACGCATGGATCGGCACCACTCAGCTCAACCATCATGAAGGGAACCGAATGATCCAACACATGTGCCACCATCAGAGAGAAATTAGAGAGAGCATGACACACTCAACTGCCAGGGCACACAGAAGTCAACGAACGACATATAGGTACAGTGAATGGTAGATTTATCTACAGTCGGAACATAGTACTCACACATGTGCTGTGCAATTATATAATACTAAAAGAAATTGAGTTTATACAATACAAAAATTTGCATACAGTCTTCAGCATGTCCAACAATACTTCGATACTTTTCTGCCCATCACTAATTGTTCTTGCGCCCTAGTGGCTGCGGAGCAGGACCAGCATTGAGCCAAGCATTTTTATCAGCGATGTAATCCCCCAACTTATAATATGCTTGCCTACATAGTGTGCGTTTTATACAAGTCTTAAATTTCGTCTCATTTAGTTGTAGAATGTGGGGAGGAATTTTATTGTAACATTTTATACAGTACCCCATAAAAGATGATGCTACTTTAGCCAGCCTGAAACCTGGTTGAATTAGTTGATCCCTATTTCTAGTAACATAATTATGTCTGTCACCGTTTTTACTAAAAAGATGTAAATTCTTTCTAACATACATGATGTTTTCATAAATATATTGACAAGGTACCGTCATGATGTTAATGTTCTTAAACAGTTCCCTTAGAGAATCGCGCCGGCGAAGATTGTATATCGCTCTGATGGCTCGTTTTTGCAGAACAAAAATTGACTCAATGTCTGCAGCCCTTCCCCACAGTAAGATACCGTAAGACATTATACTATGAAAATAACTAAAATAGACCAATCTTGCGGTATCGACATCAGTAAACTGACGTATTTTTCTAACAGCATAAGCTGCCGAGCTTAGCCGCCCCGCAAGTGATATTAAATGAGGCCCCCATTGCAACCTCGAGTCTAGCGTGATCCCCAGAAAAACCGTTTTATCGACGAATTCTAGCTTCTCCTTGTTTAATAAAATGTCACAATCATTACTTTTGACATTCGGCAAGACAAATTTTATGCACTTAGTCTTTTTAGCATTTAAAACTAGATTATTAGCTGTGAACCAATTTTGAACCTGTCGCAAGACGGTATTCACATCGTCAACGTTACTCGTACGTCTATTTATCTTAAAAATCAACGAAGTGTCATCAGCAAATTTTACCTATTTACCTCAGAGACTGATAAATGATGAAAAATTTTAATGTCTATGTCACACTTTGATAGGAAAGGTGTTCCGCGCGTTGAGCACGACTTTCAGCTAAAAATAGTGCTTAGAGTCTGGCTAATAGCACGTGATGAAACACGACTCACACAACACACGAGTTTGCTACACATAGCTGACAACTACTGTCAAGAGAGTACGGCGACATAAACGAGGAAAAAACAAGAAAAGCTGGGCAAAACAAAAATTGATTTCTGGCATAAAGCCTTGTAAACCAAGCTTACCTTTACACTCGACACCTAAACATTCATACATTCGAGCCACAGTTCGAGCATATACTACATAATCTAACTACCGCTAGCTAAAGGGAATTAAATAAAATTTGGGTTGAATATAATTATGTATTTGTGGGCAGAAATAAAAGTTCTTTCATATTGTTAAAGTTCTTTATTGGCTTACAAAGTTATTTTTGGAATAAATGGCGGCAAATACATCTCAATCAAAATAAAACACAAGGTGCATCGCGAGTCTATCAGTGGTACAGGCAGAGAGAGTGGTATACTTCGCAGAATCCAATTTGAAATCCTGAAATTTCCGGCTTCTGAAACTAGATTAAAAATAAATATTGCTCGAAGAGCACCACACACACAATATTAAAAAAAAAAAATTAAGTATGACAGTAGTAATATAAATATTAGACTTACTTTATAAAGTTCGGGCGCCTTTTGTGGCGTTAAAAAAAGAAAAATACTTAAAATACACCGAAAATTTATGAAAGAATACAAAAAAGGCGATGATAGCTCAGTGGTAGTGACGTCGGATACCGAGACGAAGGTCGCGGGTTCGAATCCTACAATGAGCTTGAGCTTTCGGTGAAGGAAAACATCGTGAGGAAACCATAGCACGGTGGTAGGGTACTTTGTAGTACCCGCCTGGCTGGCAACCACCCTCAAGTTGAAAATCTGTCGCCAAGCACCTTCCGGTGTGTTCCGACAGCAGCACTTGAGAGCCAGTTCCCTTCTAGGCTTTGTGTGCTTACCACCATCGGCCACATCATCACTGACCACGGTGAGATTGTGGTCAAACACAGGCCTATACATAGTAAAAAAAAAAAAAAAAAAACACATAAAATTAATAAATATAGGAGAACCGCAGGGATTGATATCGAATTTGTATACTTAGAATAGCTGTATCATGCCCCCTTTTTCGTCGCTCATAGTGGTCCTGCTGAAGGAAGCGTGACCATCTTCAAAGTCGATTTTCTCGAAAAGTACTAAGGTACCAATTTTGTTGTTCGAGTATTAATTAGTACCAATTAGTATTTATAGGGCAGCGATTGGCGTTGGTGGTCACTGGTTTCCTTTTAAATTTTCTGTCACTGGCGCCACTTTCAATCCTTCTCTAATATACTCATTTCTCACATTATCCATTCTCGTCACTCCACACATCCATCTCAACATTATCATCTCTGCTACATGCAATCTCTTTTCATCCATCATTTTCACAGCCCAACATTCTGAACCATACAGTACGATAGGAGGGTAACAAGACGTAACAATAGTGTATTCATCATCATCATCAGCCATTTTTTAATTTTCCTACTGCTGGGACACAGGCCTCCTCTCTGGCGTTTGAGTGGCGTAAAATTTTCCAGAATGAAATAGTAAATACCGCAGATTAGAGGATTCACCTCTAATCTGCGGTATTAGAGGAGATTAGAGGTCAGTACATACGATTTTTTTCTAATACCGAAAGAGAAATAAACAAGGAGCGTGCACGCAAGGATCCAGGAACGAACTATACCATTCCCCGTGCCTCTAACGCGCGCTCGTATCGGTTTCTTTCGCAATTCGCACCCGCGGTGGTACTCAAATAGATAATATTTTTCTAACTTCAGTTGCAAAGTTGGATTTTATAACTCCTTCTTCAGTTACCAGTTAGTCCTTATTTAGTTTAAGTTGAGAGTGAATAGATTACATCTAGGCAAGCGTGCTTCACCGTAGACCACATCATCGCTTACCATCAGGTGAGATAGTGGTCAAACGCGAGAATATAGATAAAAAAAAACATCATTCTATGTGGGCCCGTTTTTAGATTTTGTGAGTCGCTGAAACCGTTCTAATGTTCATGTAACAATAACAAAACCCTCTTTTTAGTCCGCATTATTATGCAACTTCGGAACCTTATTATTGCGGGTGGCCCGACACGCACTTGGTTTTGGTTGACTTCATTATAATTGGATGATTTTGACAAAAATTCTTCTCTTTGACTCTGTCAATGAATTTCCATTAGCATTCGTCAAATCAAATTACACATTTTCATTTTCATTACAAGTATTATAAATGCCCGCGTGTATTATACATTTATATGTATAATACACGCGGGCGAAGCCGCTGGCAGAAGCTAGTAACTAATAAATTTAAATTTTTGACGTTCCAAAGTGCCTTTTAATGTCCTAATTGATATAAAGAAATTTGACTTTAACTTTGAGTTTTATTAACAAATCTGGGTTTGTTCTTTGGCGTCGTTGGCGCTTTGGGCACGGTACACAAAACAACTGGCCATTGATAAGCTAATTCGAAATCAATTGACTATTAATTCATAGTTTAATGAAATCATCGATTAAGTCCCTGCGGGACGTATATATCGGCGCGTGGTCGCCATTTTCGTTAAGTTCACACGCAATATTGGTTTGTGGCAACATTTATACACAGTAACAGTTCACAGTTAGAGTAAATGGCGAATAAAGAAATACTTTAGTTCAGTATAGGGTGTTTTATCCATAGCGGCGAAAGAGTGTCCTTCCTCCAAAACTACATCGGTTTTTATACACAGAAAATAAGAAACATAAAGTTGACAGCTAATGTAAAGATTACTAAAATTAAGCGGGTAAACATAAAGTTTAGGCGCAATAACGCAAAAAATTGGTACCTACCAAAGACACCGACTTCAAAAATAAAGTTATTTTTCACTTTGTAGTTTTTTATTTGGAAGTCGGTAGTATTGTTCAAAAAAGTTTTTTTAAATATTTATCTACAGTCGGAGTAAATATTGTAAGGATTTATTATGATAACTTCCTTTTTGATGTTTCCCGCTTAATTGTGATGTTTCGCGCCTAAACTTTATGTTTACCCGCTTAATTTTAGTAATCTTTACATCCGCTAAGTCGGTAGTATTTTTTTGCAAAAAAGTTTTTTTTATTTTTCACTTTTTAATTATAACTACTTAACAGGCAAGTTGTTTAGTAAGGTAAAATAATAAAATAATAAAAATGTTTATTGAAGTAAAAAAGGTTACACTACAGTATTATACATAAATTCGTGTACTCAATTACACCTATCCCTACATGGCGACCCTGCCTTCGGGCAAGCCGCGCGTAATGGTCGTGTCGCGTTACGACTACACCGATTAAGAATGAAGCCTCATTATTAAATGGTGCGAAATTGTGTCAATAACTAAGGAAAATGTGTCAATCATACCAGACCAAAGAAGAGGTTTTTCTAGCTCAAAACGCAGCTAGTGCTGGAAATAATGCGAATTTACAAGAAATTGGGACGCATTTGAACATCCAGACAATTATGACCTCAATTATTATATGCTTCATGGGTGCAGTGCTTCTATACTTGGGATTTAGGGCATATAAAAAATGCCATACTCGTTGGATGCGTCAGGAGATCAACCACCAAGCGTTCAGGGGCATGCGATTGTCCGGACGAGGTCGCGGCCAGACCACTCCGAAAGTAGCAGAAATGAATGTGAGTGAATGTCAGTGTAAATCAGTGAACTAATGAGTGCGATCAAAGTGCGAAATAAGTGATTGTGTACGTAAGATATTCGGGAAGAAATTAAGGTGAAATGTACTGTTATGTAGTGACTGTTTAAGACATATTATAAACTATTCATTGTCGTCGAAAACAAAATGATTAATTACCCTCCTTCGGCAGTCGGGTAAATAGTGTCTTATGGCTAAGGAATTTGATAACATATATAATGAGTAATAGAAAATACGTACATATTTAATTAAAATAGGTCCTAAGCGAAGATTAGAATCTAAGGTATGTAGTAGAAAATTAGAAGAATCGATATATTTATTTTATTTATTTAAAAAATATTGTAAAGAAATAGAAGCTAAGATAAAAGAATTCAAAAATAAGGAGTTAATAATAATAAATGAGTATCGTTATAAGATAGATGAATTATTCATAGGAATTAAAGAGTTATGTGAAAAAGGAAGTAGTTACAGTAACTCAGATTTTGAAAGTTTAAGTGAGGACGAAGGAAAAACAGTTAAAATGGCCAATTTTGATCTTAAGATAGCACTGAATTTGTTGCCCGTCATGACAAGTGACGAGTTAAGTATTAAGCAGTTAATCGATGGGATCGATTATTACAGTTCTGTTTTAGATAGTCAATCGCAGGAGCAGTTAATTACATTCGTTTTGAAAAGTCGATTGTCTCAGGCAGCAAAATTGAAATTAGCTTCAAATTATGACTCAGTTAAGGATCTATTACACGATATGAGGGTTCAACTATTGGCAACAAAGTCTGCTACGGCAATACAGAGCAAACTACATTCTTTCTGCCAAAAACAAATGACAATTGATGAGTACGGAAAAGCCATTACTGAGATGTTTGTGGACTTGACGATAGCGCAATCCGAAGGGAAAGCCAGTAATTACCAGGTATTGAAACCGCTTAATGAGAAACAAGCCATCAAACGGTTTGCCGACGGATTGCGAAACCGTCGATTGAGCACTATCATAGAAGCAAGAAATTTTGAATCCCTCAAAGATGCAGTTCAAGCAGCAGTGGATGAAGAGACTTCGATGCCTTCGAATTCATCAGGTGAGATTATGGTTTTTAATCAAAACAATCGATATAATTACAGGCGTGCTTCAAATAATTATTTTAGAGGTCAGCATGGACGAGCGTGCAGAAGCCGCTCAAACCAGGGTCACATGCGTTGGGGTGACCATAATGAGATAAACCAGGACGCAGGGCGTGGCCGTGTACCACGAGGATCGTGGCGGAATTCGAGAAGATTGAATCGAGGTAGGTCTTCTTTTCATAATAACCGAAACAAGTGGACATGTAATTCGGAAACAATGCATATTATGACCGAGGATGCACCTAAAAATGAAGAATCCAAAAATCAGTTTTTTCGTGCCTAAACATTATATTTTGTCATGTGATAATAACATGGTTGTCGATCTTTCTGTAAATGGTAGCCCATTCCGATGGTTACTTGACTCGGGTGCGTCAATTTCAGCTATCAAATATAAACATCTTGTCGAACAAAATATTCCATGCCATTTAGAGAGTATTGAGATTAATGGACTTGGGGGCAAAGTACAATCTTTAGGTTACGTTTATTTAGACTTAGAAACAGATGATGCAACGTTTAGGCATAAGTTTATTGTTTTTAATTCTTTGCCATGTAAGGCGCATGGAATCATCGGTGACGACTTCTTACGAAAACATAAAGCGTTATTAGACTACAAGAATAATAGTTTATCTTTGCACACTTTAAATGGTAATCCAATCACGTTGTCTATTAAGATATCTGATAGTAAAAAAGAAATGTTTCTTATACCGCCCAGATCGGAGTCGATCCACTTTATACAAACTAATATAGAAGAAGAATGTGTAATTTGTACTTCTGAATGCAGCGAAGGTGTGTTTATAGCTAGCACCTTAGTAAAGCCCACTAGTGGTAAAATACCTGTAAGAATACTTAACACAACTGAGAATGAGTTAACCCTAGATAAACTAGACCCGATTATACACAGCGCGTCGGATTACAATATTTGCAGTTTTGATAAATGCGACAAAAATGCGGCCCGCGTTAAAAAAATGTTTTCACTGCTGAATACAAAACATTTAAATGAAGAAGAGCAGTTAACAATTGAAAAAGTATGCGCCAAATATGCTGACATATTTTTTTTACCGGGGGATAAACTGACAACTACGCATATTTATCAACATTCTATACGCGTAAAGCCTAATGCAGAGCCCGTATTTGTTAAACCGTATAGGTTACCTCATTCACAGAAACATGAGGTACATAAACAACTCCAAAATATGTTAGCTGACGGCATTATAGAGCCATGCGTAAGTGATTGGTCTAGTCTAATTTTGCTGGTACCCAAGAAATTAGACGCAAATGGACAAAAGAGGTGGAGATTAGTTATTGACTACCGCAAACTGAATAATAATATTGAAAATGATAACTTCCCTCTTCCTAACATTACAGAAATTTTAGACTCGTTATCGGGATGCATCTACTTCTCACACTTAGATCTGCATCAAGCATATTATAATGTAGGTTTAGACCACAATAGTAGGAAATATACAGCCTTTGGCTCCGGGCAATATCAAATGACTAGGATGCCCATGGGGCTTAAAACAAGTCCTAGTTCATTTTCAAGGACACTGGCAATGGCAGGTCTTAATTTTGAAAAGTGCCTCGTCTATCAAGACGATTTAATTGTGTATGGAAGTTGTCTCAGTCAACATAATAAAAATTTAATCGACGTTTTTGAAAGACTTCGGAAAGTGAATCTTAAATTGAATCCGTCCAAGTGTGTATATTTGAAAAAAACTATGTTATATTTAGGTCATGTTGTCTCTGGCAACGGTGTTTTACCAGACCCAGACAAAATTAGTGTTATGCAAAATTATCCCATTCCAAAAACGGCAGATGAGGTAAAACGCTTCGTAGCGTTTGCCAATTACTATAGAAAATTTATTAAAAATTTCGCAGATATAGTTCACCCCTTGAATAATTTGAGTAGGAAAAATGTAATATTTAAATGGGATAAAGACTGCCAAGTTAGCTTTGATGCATTAAAGCAGCGTTTGATATCCGCCCTAGTTTTGCAATACCCATGTTTTTCTAGTGACAATATATTCAACCTACAAGCAGATGCATCAGGATACGCGTTAGGCGCCGTATTGTCTAATCAGGATGGACGGCCAATTGCTTATGCAAGTAGAAGTTTACATAAAGCTGAACGAAACTATCCCACTATAGAAAAAGAATTATTGGCTATAGTGTGGAGTATTAAACATTTTCGTCCATATTTGTATGGTCGCAAATTTAAGATTTATACAGACCATAAACCTCTGATTTATTTATTCAATTTAAAGGATCCTTCTAATAGATTATTAAAGTTTAGATTGGTTTTGGATGAGTATGATTTTGATATCGAATATGTGCCAGGTAAAAGTAATGTGGCTGCAGACGCATTGTCGAGAGTATGTGTGTCATCGAAGGAACTGAAAGAAATGCATGAGTGTATTGTAAACATTATGACTAGAGGACAAAGGCGGAAGTTATTGGAGAGCAGTTCTTTGGAGGATATGGTTAACACTGACATTTGGCCTGATCAACCAAAAGTTGTGGAAACTCATAGTAAACCGAAGGACTCTGTTGAGATAAGATTTATAGATAGAAATAATTGGGCTAAATTAAGAGACGAAAATAATAATGTAAAGTTAAGTAGTCAGAATACATTGTGTTATGTGCCGTCTCGAATGACATTGTTTATAAACCCAGCATCCCGATCGCAGATGACGCCAGCCGCATTTGCGAGGGAGTTGAGGGAATATTGTAATATTAATGATATAAAAGAGATATATTTAATTAAAAATGGCACAAATAATTATTTTATTGAGAAGTTGATATCCGAGATAAAGAAAGATGCAAAATGGTCCGGACCAAGGTTATGTGTATTAAAAGACGTAGAAAGAGTAGGTGACAAAGATGACAGAAGAGTCATAATTAACGACTTTCATTTATTACCCACGAGTGGCCACGCGGGTATAAGACGGATGTTAAATAACATTCGTAAATATTATTTCTGGCCTAGCATGGAACGAGATGTCCATGATTTTGTCAAGAAATGTCATAAATGCCAGACTCAAAAACATAGCGTATACAATAAAGAGCCGATGGTAGTGACGACTACTGCTCATACAGCTTTTCAGAAGGTATATTTAGATATAGTAGGACCCTTAGATGAGGATAGGTATAATTTTTCATATATTTTAACCACACAGTGTGAATTATCGAAGTATATTATCGCTTGTCCACTTGTTTCTAAAAAATCAGAAGAGGTTGCAAAAGCCTTTGTAGAAAATGTTATCCTAAAATATGGTGTTCCAAACACTATAGCGACCGATCGAGGAGCAGAGTTTATCAGCGCAACAATGACGGAGGTATGTAAATTACTAGATATAAAAAATCTTAACTCCACGGCATACCATCATGAAAGTATAGGTGCGTTGGAGAATGCTCATAAACACCTAGGAGCATTCTTGAGAATCCAGACGGATAATCATCCTGAAACATGGAGTTCATGGTTACCCTATTGGTGCTTCTCTTATAACACTTCGGTGCATAGTGCAACAAACCACACTCCATTTGAATTGGTCTATGGGAAGAAATGTAATTTGCCTAATAATTTATCAAAGTCAATTGAGCCACTTTATAATCATGAGAGTTACCCGCTTGAATTGAAATATAGATTACAGGTGTCACAGTCTGAAGCACGAAATAACTTGATACAACAAAAAACAGTGCGCAAGCAACAGTACGATTCCAATATGAGACCTATCACTTATAAACCAAACGATCAAATCCTTGTAAAAAAAGAAACCGGAAACAAATTCAGTCCCATTTATTCTGGACCCTATGTAGTTGTAAGGGACTTAGCACCGAACGTAGAAATAATAAGAAAAGGTAACATTAATGTAGTGCATAAAAATAGAACTAAGTTATATTGTACCTAGTAGATATTCTTTTTATAATGTCTGTATACCTAGTTTATAACATTAGAGTAAGTAAATAAAAAAAAACATACTTTTTTTTTTGTATTATGTGGGAGGTGTAGTGTGGGTGTCATAGAACTATGTCAATGAATGTACGTGTAAGTAGCCTAAGTCTATATATTGAATGGTTTGCTAATAAATACCAGTATTATACATCAATTCGTGTACTCAATTACACCTATCCCTACACCAGAATAGATTACCCGAATATCATGAAACTTGAACATAACCGGTGAAATGAGAGATTTGCGTACCCCTTAAGAGCACTGGCGTGATGTTATGTTATGAAATGGTATATACAATGAACAGAAATGCGATTGCAGCAATCCAGAGAGGTTGGCCGTTATTTATTGAAGAGTTCTGTTGTATATCTTCGAAGTCCTTAATCAGATCTTCAACAAATTAAAATGGGACCAATTTGGGAACATACTCTTGCAAACAAAAAAGGAATTTTCATAATTGGTCCCCAAATTACGGAGATATCGGTGAACATACTTAAAAAACATACATGAAGTCGAACATAGCACCTCGTCCTTTTTGGTAAGTCGGTTAAAAATAAATAAATAGAACGGAAGTTGTCAAAGTAAATTCTTATTTAAACAAAACCGGATTTTATAATATTTTAAAGAAATAAAAACGAAACAGTCAAATTAAATCCCTATAAAATGTCAACTGGAAATTCCTTCATTTTCAAATAATTATAAAGGATTTGATCAAATTTAAGTCTAATATAAATTGAACCGGATATCGCAACATTTTAAATAATAAGAATGGAAATGATTAAATTAAATTAATCTTTATTAGCTGTCAACAGTATGTGACAATATTAAAAATTATAACAGAAACTAAACCGACTAAAGGTTACGCGCCCATATATAGTAAACCCTACGTGGGTACTACAGGTAATTACACGTCTCTCTAAACTGACAGCTGTTACAAGTACTATCGATTATGATAATAATCATTATTATTTAATAGTATTTTATTAAATAATAAAGTGTATACTCACAAAGCAAAACAAACTTGTCTAGATTAACGTCGTGAAGACAGACCGGTTATTCTAGAGGCAGGCATAAAATATTAAAAACTGGCCAAGTGCGAGTCGGACTCGCGCATGAAGGGTTACCATTATCGCAAAAAACGGTAAAAAAAATTACGTTTGCTGTATGGGAGCCCCACTTAAATATTTTCTGTTTTAGTATTTGTTGTTATAGCGGCAACAGAAATACATCATCTGTGAAAATTTCAACTGTCTAGCTATCACGATTCATGAGATACAGCCTGGTGACAGACGAACAGACAGACAGACAGACGGACCGCGGAGTCTTAGTAATAGGGTCCCGTTTTTACCCTTTGGGTACGGGACCCCATCTCCTAAATTGGGGGTAGTGATGACATTGAGAAGTATAAAATATCTCTCTGGCTTCAATAATAACCTTAGTACCTGATTGCATTGCAGCTTTCCACTGTATTTTTTTACTAGCTACTTTTGTCTCACTCCTGGGAAAAGATCCCTACTCTCCCACACACTCACAATAGGGATGTTAACTGAAAATTAGTTGTTTGCCCGTCAGGTAGATTAATAAAAAATATTGGACACGTATTTTTTCTTTTGACAAAAGCAAAATTTTCTTTTTTGAAGTCGGTGTCTTTGGTACCCATTGTTTTCCAATTTTCGACACCGACTTCTGAAAAGAAAGTTATTTTGCGTTTTGTAGTGTTTTGTTTTGGAAGTCGGTTTGATATTTTGTCAAAAAGTTTTTTATTTATCTCATTTGAGTTTTGGCAGATTCCTACAATTACCATAAAAATATTTTATAGACAAAGTATATCTCATGACGGTTCCAATAAGGCCAAACACCTGATACATTGTTTTATTTCGGAGTTCCAGTGCCTACCTTCCGGTTTCATCATGAGACCCGTTCGATGGTATCATTTTCATCAGTACTATTTATTTATAAGTATTTACTTCATAATAGTCGGGGTTAACTATTCGAGATATCTTATACCCGTGAAATATTTAGAATTAAAGAGTTCCAGTAGCCATCTGTGGAATCCTTCATCAGTTCCACTTCACCAAATGATTCTTTCTGAGTGCAGATGACTGCATTGTTTTTGAATATACCAAAATCGCTATATGTATGTATGTATGTATAATATATGAGGCGTTCCGTCGATTTCGCCAGGATGCCATCATCAGATCCTGACCTGATGACCATGGGACCACCTGGGAAGTATACCGTATTAAAGAAAAGGCGTCTTTTAGTAATCGGGGAACATACCATAAATGCCGATGAATTGAGAACCTCCTCCTTTTTTGATGTTGGATAAAAATAAAGTTCCCCCGCCGCGTTTTTCGCGATAAACTCAAAAACTACTAAACAGATTTTCATGCGGTTTTCACCAATAGAAAGAGTGAGAAACGAGGTAGGTACTTATGTATCACGTGTCACGGGCGAAGCCGGGGCGGGTCGCTAGTTAAAGATAATTTTATAACCTCTCTGATCAAGATTGTTTAACATTTATTTGTGCCAATAGTCTAGTGGTGGATTTTGGAACCTCCTCTTTCCTGTCTGTGTTAGATTCCTAGATCAAAGAGAGCAATGTTATTGAGAATCCGATCAGGGCTCGGTTACATTTCGGGGAGTGTGCGAAGGAATCGCATGATCTAATCCCACCCAGCCCGTTTCATCATCGGACTACCAGACGTACGGCGATGCGCCATCGGTACATGGTGGACATCCCACCCATACGCACTAAACGTTTACGATTAGGTGAGATAGTGGTCAAGCGCAAGCCTATAAAAGATTTAAAAAAAACATTTGGTATTTCAATAGCAGCCTGGGTTTGTCATTAATGGCAATAGGCTTGCCCTCTACTACATGGGTCTAAACATATGTGCCGCCAAAATGTGGGCGTACAATAGGTACAGGGGGGTGACCATAAGCACTTAGAGTAAGATTATTTTGAGTGTGTGAAAGGGACAGATGTATATGACTTGTATACATCTGTCCCTTACGCACACTCAAAGTAATCTTACTCTAAGAGGTTATGGTCACCCCCCTGCTCTGCCAAGCACGAGCGTGATGTAAAATTATTAGTTATTGAAAACATGTAATCTAATTGATAAAACATTTTAAAATTACCTTGAAGCCTTCTACTAACAAAATTTAATCAGGTTATCAGAGGTGGTTTGATTATTTATTATTTCAATATGAAAATCAGCATTTGACGCGTGCAATGTCGCGGTCATATCTTGTTCCCAAACCAAAATTCCTCACGTAATTGCCTATTTCTTACAAAGAATTCGTAATAGAGTTGTTAAATTTTCCTAGACCTTCCAGTCCTGCTTATTTTTTTTTTCCTAAGATTCTTTTTTAAATAATATATTACACAAATCCTTAAAATACTTAGAGGTATTTTATTAAGATTATATATTACATAGGATATGTATATATAAGAGTATTTTGGGAAATATATTATCTTTAACACTAATACTGTCACATACATGATAGCCCCACTTTGAGTCCAGCAATTACTGTCCACACCTCGTTGCCGCCCATTATATGCGTTTTTGTTTGAAGTTTCCTTTAGAAATGTAACTGTGTGGTGTACAATAAAGTATATAATAAATAAATACGCTCACAATTCTGCTCGTGTTATAAAGCCAGAGTATATCTGACAAGAAAACCAAGGCGGAGGATATTCATAGATGTATAGGAATATCCCAAGTTAAAAAGTATTACTACTACCAGCCGGGCGAGCACAGCCTCTGTGATAGGCTTGGTCACGCATTTCATCATGGTTTTTGCTCCCAAACTGTGATAAAAATGCGTGACTCAAACCTGTCACAGAGTCTGTGCTCGCCCGGCAGTACTATGTTACATCCTACTTGTATCTTCGTTATTTTTGTAGGTACAAGGTGGTTAAACTCGTGACCCATGTATCTGTATAAGATAATGTTGGTTACCTATATCATACCACATATTTTATGGGGCAGTGAATATTATTTTTGTAAAATAAAATATTTTAATATTTAATTATCCATGTGTTTGAAATAGAAATTGATTTTATTAAAACTATTGTAGCTGATTAAACAATAACTTCTTAAGAACTGAAGAGGCACCTTAGAGTACGCTGTTTGCCGACGACATTGTGCTGGTTGCCGAGAGTGGCCTAGAGGTCCAGAGCAGATTGGAGATGTGGTGGCATAGACTGGAGAGCGTTGGCTTGAAATTGAGCAGAACTAAAATTTAATACTTGGTCTGCGATTTTGGCGGTCTCCCCAGTTCCGCTGGAACTCTCATACCGATCTGCTCCGACTTCCGGTACCTAGGGTCACTTGTCCAAGGGGATAGCGAGGTAGACCGAGACGTAACGCACCGAATCAACTCGGGATGGATGAAATGGCTACAGGTCACTGGAACAACTTACGACCCACGGATGCCCCTCAATTTAAAGGGGAAAAATTACAGGTCCGTGATTGGACTTGTCGTACTGTATGGCTCAGAATGTTGGGCTGTGAAAATGATGGATGAAAAGAGATTGCATGTAGCAGAGACGAGAATGTTGAGATGGATGTGCGGTGCCAGAATGAATAAAGTGGGAAATGAGAATATTAAACGAAGTTTGAAAGTGGCGCTGGTGACAGAAAAGTTGATAGGAAACCATGTCTGTGACTACCGCCGGACCACCAACACCAATCGCTACTATATAGTTACTACACAGTTGGTACTAATTAGTACTCGAACAACAAAATTGGTATCTTAGTAGTTTTCGAGAAAATTGACTTTGAAGATGGTTACGCTCCCTTTAGCAGGACCACCATGAGCACCGAAAAAGGGGGGATGCTACAGCTATTCTAAGTATACAAATTCGATATCAATCCCTGCGGTTTTCCTATATTTTTAATTCATCTGTTTTACCTTGTTGTATTCTTTTATAAATTTTTGGTGTATTTTTATGTTAAAACAAAATTATACGTATTATTGTGGCGTTTATTGTTTTCCTTTTTTTAACGCCGCAAAAGCCGCCCGAACTTTATAAAGTAAGTTTAATATTTATATTACTACTGACTAGAGAATACAATCCCAATACCCGGGATCCCAACCGTTTTCTGGCCCCGAAAATTCCGGGACCGTATTTGGCTAATCAAGGGTTTTTCGGGATTGCCACAAACAAGTCTAATTTGTATTCCGTACTCCGTTGCGCCTTGACAATAACCTTGCCTAGATTATATAAATAGCATTTATTACATAACGACAAAAACAGTCCTTAGATACGTCGTACTCCAACCTGCGTAGAACTTGAGCGAGCGTTTTCAGCTGCTGTTTATGTCGGCAATAAACTACGAAGCAGGCTTGGAAGTCAAACATTGGTTGCTTTGATATTTCTGCGATTCATTACCATCATATCAGCCGAAAGACGTCCACTGCTAGACATAAGCCTCCCCCAAGCGTCGCCACATTGACCGGTCCCGTCCGTCTCGCTACCAGCGGATCCCCGCAACCTTCACCAGGTCATCGGTCCACCTGGTAGGAGGCCTTCCAACGCAACGTCTTCCGGTTCGCGGTCGCCACTCCAGAACCTATCTGCCCCATCGGCCATCCGTTCTGCGAGCAATATGCCCTGCCCACTGCCACTTAAGTTTGGCAATTCTTAGGGCTATGTCGGTAACTCTGGTTCTCTTGCGGATCTCTACATTTCTGATTCGATCACGCAAGGAAACTCCGAGCATAGCCCTCTCCATTGCTCTTTCAGTGACTGTAAGCTTTCTGATGAGGCCCATTGTAAGCGACCACGTCTCAGAGCCATATGTCATCACTGGCAACACACACTGGTCATAGACTTTCGTCTTGAGACACTGTGGCAAGTTGGACAAAAAGATACCGCGCAACTTCCCGAACGCTGCCCAGCCGAGTCGGATCGATGGTTGACCTCTTTCTCGAAGTTGGCCCTACCCAACTGGATCGTTTGTCCCAGGTAGACATAGTCGCCACAACTTCGAGTGTACAGTCTCCGACTTTGATATGAGTGGGTGTAACATGGGCATTTAACATCACCTTGGTTTTGTCCATGTTCATTCTAAGACCCACTCTTTCGGAAGCTCTACTGAGGTCATCGAGCATTGTACTGAGGTCCTCCATGGTCTCAGCCATAACCACTATATCATCGGCAAACCGAAGGTGAGTGATGAACTCGCCATTGACTTTGATGTCTAGCCCTCTCCAGTCCAGAACCTTGAAGACATCCTCCAGTGCAGCGGTAAACAGCTTCGGAGATATGACGTCTCCCTGTCTCACACCTCGCTGCAGAAGGACTGGTTCCTGCGATTATATTTTCGAAATCCTAAATAGTTATTTTGTGTTGTCTTTTTGATTCCTTGCAAAATAATAGTTTTTTTGTTTTGTCTTTTCTTTTTATCTTGTGTTGTGCAAAGACATTAAAACCATTTTTTTTAATTATTTAGGTTTTTTTTTCATTTGAGCCCAATTAGAAACCACATAGTCTATTTATTTATTTAAAATAGTACAGCCACATCACATGCATTAAACATTGACAGAACAATATAGATAATTTTAGGATCAATGCAAATGACAAGTACGGCGTACATAGCACTTGTGATAACATTGCCGCCTAGTAATAACAAATCTAGTATTCATTTAAGACAATTTCTACAAGATAATTATTTGATAAATTATACAAGTAAATCTGTAAGTAAATGTATAAATTAGTTTCTCAAATATAGCTTAAAATCATTAAAACAATTAATATTGGTAAAAAATATAGAACACATTAAATTAAAATAAATAAAGCCATTTAAAAAGAAATCAAATCAAATATCAAAATCATAATAATGTCAATCAAAATTATAAAGTCACTAATCCATGTCATTAAGGAATAAAATACAAAAATTTAATCCCGGGATAGGCCCGGGATCCCGGGATTATGCTACAAAAATCCCGTAATCCCGGGATTGAGAAACATGCTAGGGATTGTATTCTCTACTACTGACATACATTATTTAATTTTTTTCGTTATTGTGTGTGCAATCTTAATTTTTTATCCAGTTTCAGAACCCGGAAATTACAGAAATTCAAATTGTATTCTGCGAAGTATACCACTCTCTCTGCCTGTACCACTGTTCAACGCGCGATGCACCTTGTATTTTATTTTGATTGAGATGTATGTGCCATTTATTCTAAAACTAACTTTGTAAGCTAATAAAGAACTTTTACAATATGAAATAACTTTTATTTCTGCCCTTACATAATTATCATCATCATCAGACCTATAATGATCGCACTGCTGGGACACAGGCATCCTCTATCTGAGAGGGGTAATGATCCTTAATCCACCACGCGGGTCCAGTGCGGGTTGGTGAATGTCACATGTCTTAAAATTTTTGGTTTTAGAAAATGCCCGTTTCCTCACGAGTCACGAGTCACGAGTCTGGGTTTAAACTAACGACCTACGACACGTAAGTCGGAGCTGTTACCACTGTGCCACCACTGCTCTTTTACATAATTATACATGTACATATTTATATTCAACCCGAATTTCATTCCCTTTAGCTAGCGGTATTTAGATTCCGTAGTATATACTCAAATGTATGAATGGTTAGGTGTCGAGTATAAAGGTAAGCTTAGTTTACAAGGCTTTTTGCTAGTAATCCATTTTTTTTTATTCAACTCACCGTACTCGCTAGGTCGTTGTCAGCTAGATGTAGCAAAACTCGTGTACTGTGTGAGACGTATTTCATCACGGGCTATTAGCCAGACTCCAAGCACTATTTTTAGCTGAAAATCGGGCTCAACGCGCGAATCACATTTCGTATCATATTGTGTCATATGATACGAAATAATAAACATTTGGTTTTTTTTCTACATTTACCAGCTCTGACATAATTCAGATTTACTGTGTGATCGCTGGTAAAAGCCCGAAATTAGCAATATATATAGATCATTTCGAACTTTAAGTGTACACTAGTCGACGGCACGAACTATTTTGTGCGCGGGGTTAAAATGCGTGCTATATCAACCGACAACACGTGCGGAACAGATAGATGCTGTTATGAGCATTAAGAATCTAGTTCGCGTACGAATACACACTTTTGCAAATTTGTAGCAAAATGGATGATGATTTAGAACGAAAACGAGCGCGCGAAATTTTATAAACAGACCTTTGGGAGTCTGGATATCATGAAAAAACAACTGAATGTATCCGTTCAAAATAAAATTATTTGCATTGTTAAACTATTAATCTATTCTTGTATGGAGTTATGGCCGTTTTTCAATTTTCCTTCTTCTTATGGTACTTATTTGCGCCTAAAGATGCGTTAAAATTAATGTTGAAATATGGAACTTTCGAAACTCATAACTTTCAAGTAAATATTTTTTTATCTTTTTTGCTTCCATACAGGGCTAGATAATGATGAGACAAATTGATATCATTTTTTATTTTGAACGTACATTGTCAAACAGTGGAGTAAAAGCCAGACTACGTTTGTATGGAAGAATTTTCGACTAGTGTACCCTTAACAGTAACACTTGGGATATCTTAGGTTTTGCCGGTAAATCCTGGGTCTTACCATATTTCGGGCTTTTACAGTAACATGTACAATATATTTTAGCAACACTACAATCATCCCGCACATAAAATATAATAAGGTACGTACTTAAAATAAATTAATTCGTCTTACTCACTCATTCGTGTCAAATTTATTATTAAGTTATACTGGACCTATATAAGCGACTCTGTGATCAACTGCAACAAATAGCAACTGTGCTAACAAAGCAACAGGTTTCCTATCGAATTAAAGATGCGTTCCGTCAGTGTAATGTTGTTGCTTGCAGTGGTTGCAATGGCGAGCGCGACTTGGACTCCAGTTAAACCACATTACGACCTGAGAAATTCGAAATTCTTGTTCGAGAACTTCATAAAGAAGTACAACAGGAATTACAAAGATGAGGCGGACAAAGAAGCACATTACCTTGCCTTTGTCGAGAGTTTGAAAGAGATCAATCAGAAGAACGAAGGCAGCGGTACCGGTACTTTTGATATTAACGAATTCGCTGATTACACAAAAGAAGAAGCGAAGAACTTGTTTGGATTTGGATTTTGAAGTGAGTATTTTTTTATTAATTAAAAAAGTTGCAGTTTTGATAAAAATATTGACAAACTCTGACACGATAATACGATTGTAAAGTGATGTGGTTTCTTTAGCAATCAGGTTTAGGTATTAGGTTTCTTATGTTGGAATTATATTAATGTATTTAACTTGATACAATTTTGATTAGTTGGTTATTCTAATACTTCCAGCTCGTTCAAAGGTGCTCATTTTCGTAATTATTTACGAAAATGAACACCTTATTGTAAATATGTGATTAACAGTTTTTAACCGACTTTCCAAAAAGGAGGAGGTTCTCGATTCGGATGATTTTTTTGTGCGTATCTCCGTTATATATAAACGGACATAATTATTTTTTTGTTCGAACCAAGTTTATTTCGAAATGGTCCCATTTAAATTTGGTAAAGATCTGATGAAGAACTTCGGCGATATACAACAGAACTCTTCAATAAATGACAGCAAATCTCTCGGAATTACTAAATACGCATGTCTGTTTATTGTTTACACCATTTCATAACATACCATTACGCCAGTATGCTCTAAACGGATACGCAGACATGTACAGTTCACCCCGGTACACTCTCATTCCACATGTTGAAGTTATATGTTATTTGGGTAATCTATTCTGTCATTTCTGTGGGCATTACCTTACTATAGAACTTGTCCATTATGAACCACAAAAAAATTAAAAATAAAAATCTTTTTTACAAAAAATACAACCGACTTCCAAATAAAAATACTACAACTAACTTCAATTTCGGCAGGCGGTGTCAATAAACAAATAAACGAAAACAGGAACACCGACTTCCAAACTTGAAGTAATATAGGTATATATAGTAATATAATAAGTTTTCACTTTGTACTGTTTTTATTTGAAAATGTTTTTATGTTTAAAATAATTATATTAAAAATAATCACTTTCTTTTCAGAAATCGAAAACTAAATTCGCTGCAAATGTTATAACTTCAGGAGCAACGTCTACAAAAATGCGACATTTCGAGTATTATAAGTAGGTACCTTTATATTAATATAGGTTTTGTCTTTGTACTCTTTTAAATTGATATTTAATAAATATCTATAAACAGTGTGTTTTATGTTTGCATTTATTATTTGCCCACACAATCATAAGTAATTAATGACTTATAATAAGATTTTATATGAATTTATAAAAATAATCAAGTTGGAAAGAAACTGGTGGCGATCTGCTCTTAGGCTATTTCCCTCCCGGTGGGTTCCCGCAGGAATCCGTGGAGGGGCCAATCGTCAGGGCTTTTGCTGATTAAGCCGACGACGTAGCGGCCAACTAGTAGGTTGCGGTGCCACTTGGTAACAGGCGACATCGCAACTGAGGCGGGCCGCGATTTATTATGGAGATTCCCAGGTCCCATACGAAGTTGCGGCTGACGGTTGGAGGCCGCGGCGGGAGAGGAGTACCGGTATTACGGTGCGCCGCTCTCCCTACCTTACGCGGCCCGGACGGAGTCGCCACCGTCTGATGGCGGACGCGGTGGAGCCGCAGGGGAGGAGGAGTGTCGGTATTGCGTTAGCCGCTCTCCCTATCCCCTGCGGCCGAAAAATTATAGGTGGCGGGGCCATTGACCTTGACCCGTCACAGGGGTCCAAGGGTGATACGGGGTCGTCTGGCGCCCATGTGCTGATTTGGTTCCTGGGGTGGTCACGGCGTACAGTGTGTTCTGGTGCTTCTGTGATGGGGGGTACTCCCCCGAAGAGGGTCCGGTGACGAACAGCCGCGGCGGGTTCGCGGTGAGTGCTAACTCGTGCCCGTGTTCCCGCCATAAGCGGCACGGGAGGACACCGTGGAGTTTTAGTGGGTTAGAGTCCCACATAACTGCACTATCTCCCCGTGGTAGTGCAGTATGTGTGAGCATTTCCCCAGGCAAAAAAGAAAAATAACAGGCTATTATATTTATTATTTGTCATTATGGAATTATTTATCATTATTCTGCAAATCGTACATAAACTCAGCGCTCAGCCTATAAGAAAAGTGAGTAAGTAGATAATGCTTTTGTGCACCCTTAGCACAAGATACCTGTAAATTGACCGTCGGAAACTAACAAAACAAAAAACTAAACTAAACTTTCATAACTAGGAAATATGCGTACTTCTAAAAAACGTACTAAAACTACTCAATCCCACATATTTTTTGTAGAAAGCTATCAGTAATGTCTGAGGGGCATCTCGAATCTTGGACCACAAGTTATCTACCACATACAGTGACCGCACACTACTCGCACACAGAAATGCAAAAACTGTGATTCATGTTCAATAAAAAAAAGATTCCGACGAATCGTGAACCTGAATATTTTCTTGTTTCATACTTTTTAGAGCGTGATTTTTCAGTAGTCGGGTTTTAGTTTTCGAACTTATTTTTTTAAAGTATTTTGGGGTTTTTGCACACCACAACAGTTTTTTTTCTGTTTATTGTTTGTTGTTTTACCTGTATCTAGATAACGCATGAGTTACAAGAGTGGACTCTAGATAACTTATAACGATAACGTAGTTGATTTAGGAAATTATACTATTCACTAAAAGACAGGTATCGCTCAGATTTTTCAACAATCGACCATATACATACTGTCAAGCAAATTATTGAAAAATGCAACGAATACGACCGCCCGTACTACCTGTCCTTCGTAGACAAGGAAGGCATCTGACTCTTTGACGCATAATTACATATATACATTCACATATATGGGATTCTTTAAAAAACCAAGTCGTGGAAAGTAAATTCATTGAGATCATCAAGAACATATACGTCAACAGCACAGCAAAAGTACAACTTAAAAATGTTGGAGATCAATTTAAAATACAGAAGGGTGTAAGACAGGGAGACCCGCTGTCACCAAAAAAAAATTCAATGCAGTTTTAGAAAATAAGGGAACTTAATTGGGAAACTTTCGGTATTCAAATAAACGGGAAAAACTACACCACCTGAGATTCGCAGATGACCTCATTTTGTTTGCAGAAGATCCTATCACACTAAGAACAATGTTACAAAAACTAACAGCTGAAAGTAATAAGGCAGGTTTAACGATGAATATCAGTAAAACAAAATTGATGACAAACGAGACCGAAGTCAAAATTGAGGTGGATGAAGAATAGATCGAATACGTAAAGGAGTATATTTACCTGGGTCAAGTCATATCTGTGGAAGACTTATCAATTAAAGAAGTAGAAAGTCGAGTAAATAATAACTGGCAAAGATACTGGTCCCTCAGGGAAATTATAAAAATTTATATTTACCCATCTCGGCAAAGAAAACCGTCTACAACATTTGTATACTTCCATGTCTCACCTACGGCTGCCAGACCTGGCCACTAACACAGAAAATTGAGCACAAACTGGTTGTATGCCAAAGACGAATGGAAAGAAGTATGATGGGACTAAGGTTGAAAGACAAATGGAAAGCTACGACAATTAGAAGCATCACCAAAGTAGCAGATGTTAAAGTAAAAACACGAACCTTGAAATGGGAATGGACTGGTCACATGATGAGATCAACAACAGGAAAATGGACAAAAAAGTAACAGAACGGTACCCGCGGGATGGAAAAAGACGTAGAGGAAGGCAGAAAAAAAGATGGGAAGACGATCTGCCCAAGGATTGGAGAAGGACAGCAATGGACAGGCACTTGAGGAGGCCTATGTCGCAAGACAGCCTGACCTGGTAACTGATGTTAAATGTTAAGTTATAAACATACAAAAAATAGAAATAAGTATAGTTAGTATAGTTAATCATAGTTAG
Organism: Anorthoa munda; assembly: GCA_945859665.1. NCBI lineage: Eukaryota > Metazoa > Arthropoda > Insecta > Lepidoptera > Noctuidae > Anorthoa > Anorthoa munda. Next base: position 3,870,166 of record OX243913.1, read on the forward strand.
TATAGTTTTATGTTTTATTATATTACAAATTGTGCAAAGGTTTATTTTATTTTAAAGGACAGGTATAGGTTTGTAGGGAAGACTGTGTAATTGTCAGAAAAAGTCATTATTGCATGGGTTCTTTCGGGCTAGATGTTAAATAAACCAACTTCTTTGCTTGTATGTAGGGTCACAATGTAACTGATCACGATATGTATTGACTAATAACGTAAAACGACATTCAACCGAGCACGTAGTTTGATATACACGAACAATCGGTCACTCTCACTGTATTTCTCCTTAAGTCCAGTTTTATCACAAATTAACAACTCAATCAAAAACGCCATCTCCTCTCTCGAGCCACCTCGTTTCCCCCTTGTTCGCGCCAAAAACTAGTGCTTGGTGTTAAGTCAAGTTGACATCTGTCAGTGTCATTCGAAACCATAGCTCTCTTCAGGACGAAATCTATAAAAGTGCCGACAGGTATGTGCTACGTGTTTGTATTTATTTTAGCTAACGAAACATACGCATATGTTTATGATTCAAAATTTGAGAGACTTAGTAATTAGGGCATAACAACTGAACATAATTGCATACATACTTACACACATACATACCGATCAACAAACACTGCGACGCCGTAGTCGGGTGAAAAGTTATGAAACTTGGACGGGATATTTCTCGCAAAGGTATGCTTGACAAAAATTTTGATGTACCAAACCCTACCTTTATTTTAAATTCCCTGTTCAACGATAACATGATGGGGCGGGCGATTTTTTTTAATTCTTTACTTCGGGCCCCTTATAGGGCATCACATTCAATTTAATGTGACATCACATAGCCTATACGCAGCGGCACAACAAGAATCTTCCAACGACACCTCATTTTTCAAATTATGATAGGTATTCTAGAAGTTGTGAGGGAACAATTTGACATACATATATACATACATACACACATACCGGTCAAAAACATAACCCTCCCTTTTTCTTCGCCGTAGTCGGGTAAAAACAGATCATCTTCGATCTTTGGAAAGCATCGACAGATGTACATGCTCGAATCTTGACTTTGGTGGAGGCGAATTTGCTTCAAAATTGACCAGTTTTCTCAAACATCATTTTGCAGGTCTATTTACCTATTCATGTAGGAACACCTACAAGTCGTTCATAGCGGAATGCTTTTTATAACGCCATACAATTTATAATAAGTATGTAAAATATGAAGGGCCAACATAGTTTGTGAGAGGATGCAGTTTATATAAGAATGAAGAAGTACTCAGTATTCTCGCGGGTACGGTGAGCTCGTAACTACAAATTGGCAATAGATATATGCGTATCCAAGGAACGTTATGAAGAATGCTGACATTCGTTCTTTTTAGGGTTCCGAAGTCAACAAGGAACCCTTATAGTTTCGCTCTGTCCGTCTGTCCGTCCGCAGCTTAGCTCAGAGAATCTAAGTACTAGAAAGCTATAATTTGGCATATTAATAATTACATATTAATAATTCCGACAAAGTGGTAACATAAAATCATGAAAAATATTTTTTTTTCGGGTACCTCCCATAGACGTAAAGTGGGGATGAATTTTTTCTCATCTATCCCATGGCGTGGGGTATCGTTGGATAGTCCATTCAAAAATATTATGGGTTTGTTTAAACCATTTTTCAATTCAGAGATTCGTTTGCGTAAAATTAAGCTTTAAGTTGCAAATTTATGTTAGAGTCAAGTGTCCCCCCCCCCTGCCAGCGAAATGGTTGCTCTTGGCTATGTGAAAAAATTCACGGCAGTAGTAAATATAACGAAATTAAAAGGAAAATTATCACGGATAACAAGGCTTTACAGGTTTACGAGTAATAGTCGACCAACTTATAAAATGTACTTGAAACAGTAAAAATTTTGTACAAATGCCATTAAAAAATTACTTAAATAAAGTTTATAGCTGTGTAAAACAGAGTAAATATATGCTTATGAACCATGTAAAAAAATACAAAAATAAAATCATAACAGGCTTTACAAGTTTACGAGTAATAGTCGACCAACTTATAAAATGTACTTGTCACAGTAAAATTTTTGTACAAATGCCTTTGAAAAACTACTTAAATAACGTTGTTAGCTGTGTAAAACAGATAATAAATATATGCTTATGAACCATATAAAAATATACAAAAATAAAATCATAACATTCTCAATAATAATGTTTTTTAAATTAATAATGTTTAAGCTCGAATAACGCATTGGAGTGGCCGGAGTCGTTGGTAGTACCAGAACGTAGTCCATACGGCGCATGCGCGCGGTGGAGTCTATTTTGTGTTAGTGCAGATGTATTTTCGACGGTTTGTAATTAAAATGTAAAAGTAAAGTCAAATTAGATTCGAGTTCCCAAGCAAATTACTTATTTTCTTTTGTCGATATCCTTCTATAAAGTCAATATTCGACCCGACTTCATCATTAATTGAGTAGCGTCAAACGATTTGACAAGAGATTTGAGGTGACAGACGATTATTTTCTAATTCCGAAAGAGAAATAAACAAGAAGCGTGCACGCAAGGATCCAGGAACGAACTATACCATTTTCCGTGGCTCTAACGCGCGCTCGTATCGGCTCCTTTCGCAATTCGCACCCGCGGTGGTTCTCAAATGGATAATATTTTTCTAACTTCAGTTGCGAAGTTGGATTTTATTACTCCTTCAGTAGTAACCAGTTAGTCCTTATTTAGTTTAAACCAAGAGTGAATAGATTACATCCGTAGACCACATCTTCGCTTACCATCAGGCAAGATAGTGGTCAAACGCGAGAATATAGATTAAAAAAACATCATCCTATGTGAGCCCGTTTTTAGACTTTGTGAGCCGCTGAAACCGTTCTAATGTTCATGTAAAAACAACAAAACCCTCTTTTTAGTCCGCATTATTATGCAACTTCGGAACCCGACACGCACTTGGCCGGTTTTTTTGACTTCATTATAATTCATACCTTTGGATTTATTGAACATTTTGAGTGAAATTCTTGTCACTGTTGTTGGCGCTTTGTACACGCTACACAAAATATCTGGCCATTGCTAAGCTAATTCGAAATAAATTGACTATTAATTCATAGTTTAATGAAATAATCGACCAGGACGTATAATATACCCTACGTGGTATTACAGGCAATTACAGGACTCTCTAAATTGTAAAAAGTACTGTCGATTATTTATCATAATCGTCAGTACTTTTTACAATTTAGAGACAGACTGTTCTGCGATAAGCTTTTAATGAGGATAGTATACTATAGGTACATACACTACTGCCTAACACAAGCGCGTTGTTTTATTATTTATGTTATTGAAAACATGAAAATTAATAAAAAGTTACCTTCAAGACTTCAAGCAATAAAATCTTATCAGATTATTATCAGAGGTGGTTCAATTATCTATTATTTTAAAATGAAACTATCAGCATTTGACGCGTGCGAAGTTGCGGTCTTAGCTTGTTCCCAAACCAAACCCCTTACGTAATTTCCTATTTCTTACAAAGAATTCGTAATAAGGTATTTTAATTTTTTTCTAGTCCCGCTTTTTCACAAAATATTTTTTTTTCCTATGATGTTTTTAATATTTTAAGCCTGCTTCTAGAATAACCCTTCGCGACGTTAATCTAGCCAAGTTTGTTTTGCTTTGTGATTATACACTTTATTATTTAATAAAATACCTTCTTAGGATGGCTTCTTGAGTTTGCAGTTTAAGAAAAAACCGGCCAAGTGCGAGTCAGATTCGCGCACGAAGGGTTCCGTACTATTATCGCAAAAAACTGCTAATAAATCATGTTTTTTGTATGGGAGCCCCACTAAAATATTTTTTTTATTCTGTTTTTAGTATTTGTTGTTATAGCGGCAACAGAAATACATCATCTGTGAAAATTTCAACTGTCTAGCTATCACGGATCATGAGATACAGCCTGGTGACAGACGGACAGACAGACAGACAGACGGATCGCGGAGTCTTAGTACCCTTTGGGTACGGAGCCCTAAAAACCATCCCCTAAATCGGGGTTAGTGATGACATTGAGAAGTATAAGATATATGTATATATGAGTATATCTGGCTTCAATATATAACCTTAGTACCTGATTGCATTGCAGCTATTCACTTTATTTTTATTACTAGCTACTTTTGTCCCACTCCTGGGAAAAAATCGCCCAACTCTCCCACACACTCAAAATAGGGATGTTAACTGAAAATTAGTGTTTTGTCCGTCAGGCAGATTAATAAAAAATATTAAACACGTATTTTTCTTTTGACACGTATGTTTACGTGACGTGAAGTGACGACAATATAATGCATTGAACTATACTGGTGTGACGCCACGCCGTTAGTACAATTTATACTGACATAGTGAAGTCACAAGCCCCCATCCTGAACTTTTGATGCGATTTATCTCTGTAATTTTTTATTGATTTGGTAAAGCAAAAAATACATGTCCAATGTTATTTGATAATCTCACTGAAGGACTTAATAGAATTATAATTTTTCTACCCAGGAAACATCCCTATTTTGCCCATGTTAAAGCCAGTCTCTCTAAGAAGAAAACCAAGGGGGGGATGATCATAGAGACCTAGACAGGGTGTAACGAAAAAATGCGATCATATTTTAATTATAGCCCATGTAATTGTATAGTAACAACTTTTTCCAAGAAAATAATAGTCCATTCTCAAAAATAATGTTAAATCGGTCCATAATTGACGGAGTAATAGGGAAATAAAAAAAACAAAAAGACTTACATACAGCCGACCATAGAACCTCCTCCTTTTTGTAAAGTCGGTTAATTAACCATGTGTTATAAATACAAATTGATTTTATTGAAGCTATTGTCAGCTGATTAAGTATTAAACAATACCTACACAATAATCTTATTATGTTATGCAAATAATAAATGCAAAAATAAAACATACTGTTTATATTTTAATTAAAAAAAACCAATTTAAAAGTGTACAAAAACATTACTTATACTAATTTGACAAAATTCGAAATGCCGTATTTTTATACACGTTACTTCTGAAGTTATCGCATTCCCAGCAAAATCAGTTTTGCCGTTCTGAAAAGAAAGAAATTTTTTTTTTAAATATAATTCATTAAACTTAAAACTGTAAATCACAAATTTACAATACGTAGCTCATTTTCCCAGTGCCAATGGAATCAAAATGCCCAATTCATCAAAATTTTACCAAGTTAAATACATTAATAATAAAATTTCAATATAAGAAACCTAATAGCTAAACCTGATTTCCAAAGAAACCACATTATTTTACAATCGTATCATTTGAATTTGAATCAATGTACATATTGGATTAAAAGACCAGATTCCAAGGCCGCCGCGCTATTAAAACTTGAGTTGACCTCTTTGTGTACACTTCGCAGAATGTCAAATCTATTGAGGTTAGTTTTACTTATTTAGCTCAGTTTTTTATTTAACAAAATAATATGGAAGTGCTTTAGTCAAAAATCATAATTGTGGTTAAAAATTAGTTTCAAAACGAATGGTTTCCTGACTGTGTTTCCTGATAATAATGTAATCAATTCCGTCTTTGTTATTGTAGAGACACAGTCCCGCACAGGCAAATATCAACTCTAAATACGTGTGATACGGTGCGTAATAAACTAATATAAAAGTGACGTCACCATTGAATGTTGTGTCAGAGTTTGTCAATTTTTTATCGAAACTGCGTCTACTAGGTATTTTGATGTGAATTATGAAAATTTTACTCACTTTTTCCAAATCCAAACATGTTCGACCTCTCTTCTTCGGTATAATCAGCGAATTTGTTAATACCATAGGTAGCGCTAGAGTCGCCTTCGTTCAGCTTATTGATCTTTTTCAAACTCTCAACAAAGGCACGGTAATGTACTTCTTTGTCCTCCTCATTTTTGTAATTCCTGTTGTGCTCCTTTATGAAGTCCTCGAACATAGTTTTCGTGAGATTCGCATTGCTCACGTCGTAATGTGGTTTATCTGAAGTCGGAGCCGCGCTCGCCATTGCAACTACTGCGAGCAACAACACTACACTGACGGAACGCATTTTAACGCGATCGGCGATAGGGAACCCGTTTCTTTGTTAACACAGCTGGTATTTGTTGTCACTCGATTACAAACTCTCTTATATAGGCCCAGTATGACTGAGTAAATATTTATAGTTATTTATTCTGACGTTTATGACCGCAACTGGTGCGAGCAGTGGGGATGGGGAATTAATTTATTTTAAGTATCCTACGTATTATATTTTATGGGTGGGATGATTTGGATGATTGTTTCTTCCGGTTTGCAGTGTTGCCCGTGTCATAAATTGTATTTCCTTTAAGCAATAAATAATGTGGGCTCCAAGCAAATAGGGTCCAGTAGTGTGGTATTGATTTAAGACTAGATTCGGTATCTAGAAAAGTCAATTGATAATAAGGATTTTAAAAATATTCAAAAACTAGCAAATTTTTTTCTCAGACATTTGTGGGTTTAAAAGTAGTAGTGAATAAAGAAAATGAACCTAAAACCTGAAATGAACCTGTTATTTAGATCTATACAACAGATGGTTTACTTCGCACGTCATGACCTCCAATGCACTGATGCGCGCGAAATTTAAATTTTACAGCGTTTGAATTTTGCAGGCTAGTATCACAAAGTACGTAAGTGGCGGCGCGCCGCAGACAGAGAGGCCACTACGAACAAAGCGTCATTTTGCACACACACATTGACATTACGATTTTACAGGGAATATTGGACCGAGCTCAGTCGCGGATTTCACAAGTTCTTTGTCACGTCATTCATACATAAAGTATTGTAACGAGGTTGCATTGGCTGGCTTACCTTTATTAATTGTACAGACCGAATATACTTAAAATTAATTCTTAAAATTTGTTTTTTTCTTTAATTTTTAAGTTATGAAGGTCATTAAATTTTTCAAGATGACTAGTTAGAAATTCAATATCTATGAAAATAATAAATTATTTTAAGTCCATAGACGAAATTGGATGATTTTATTAACTTTTTTTTCACATTGTATTTTTGTCGAGCTCGGTGTGGACGCGCCGCAGGAGCCGCACGCGCCGCAGTCATCGCATTTTCTAAATCTTTATATGAAATTGTATGCAGCCCCGCGCACATATCCGCGCCGCACGAGCCGCATTTTAGCAAAATGCTGTAGGTATACGGATTACACCAGTGCATGCGGATGACGTCATCAGATTCGGTGCGTTCGATGTTTGCGGCGAGTGCGGTGCGGGCGTATCGTATAGAAAGTATTGTTCAAGATGTACAGAAGTGGATACAATGAGTGCGGCGCGTTCGGCGCGTATGGTGCGTACGGCGCGTTCGGCGCGGATAGGTGCGCGTTCACCTTTACAATGATGCCAATTTAGCTATATTATAGCTATATCAAGCTATTTTTCGTCTACTATTTAGTAAAACTAGTAGCGACATTTCTTAGCTATAATTTCTAGCAAGTTTTATAAGACATGAATGCTTTTGAGAGTCTCTAGTGGGGCACCGGATTTTAATTTAAATTATCTCAAGTCAGAAAATAATACTCTCCAAACTGTTCTCTTTTTAAGTTAATGTCATGAAACAATTTTTTTTCTTGCATTTTCTTTTTTTAGCAATAGGCAACCGACAATAACAGGATGAAGTGCTATAGTACACTACGTACTTTCGTTCTATAGAGAAAATATTCATTTAATAAGATGTACAGAAGTGAATATGATTCTGCTGACAACACTGTGAACTGTGTGTTCGGCGCGCGTTCGGCGCGTACGATGCTGATTGCGCGGGGCCTTGAGAAAATGCGATAACTTCGGCGCGTGCGGCACCTGCGGCTCGTATAACTGCGCGTTCACCTTTTTACCCTCCAATCTTCGTCTTATGTGGCGTCATAATATTTAATAGATATTTGATGCTCTGTCTATCCTCTAAGGCATGTAAGCATGATATGATGTATGTTTAGACGAAACGATGTATTTAAGTTTGTCACTTTTACAACTGTAGCGTTCTGTGAACACTCACTCGCCTCGCAGTAATTTATAATCTGTGGGTAACGCGCACATCTGCGCGCACACCACTAATAAAACTGATAGATTTGTGTGCGCGCGGCTCCATCCCTAGTGGATGTAATCTATGGTCAAGAACAGCTGGTTTAATTATGAACACACGGGAACTTGGCTTTTGTAAACAGCGCTCGCATCACGCTTGCATTTCACAAATTCCTTGTGAAGCTACGTTTTTACAACCGATCCTATTCAACTGTTTTCGTGCCATTCTTCCAACGGCTAATCGCTTAATAATAAGGACTATGTACAACGTGGAGGGTTGCGGTCGTTAGTCCCCGCGGTGACCGGCCGTATTGGGGGCTGTTGTGGAGAGGTCACTTTATGTCAATGCTTTATATTCAGGTTTGGTTGTTGAAGCACAGTAGAGGTGTTATCTATGTGCGTGGAAATTGAAGGCAAGTCCTTGTTCTGGTTAGGGATTTTTAGCATGTATTGCTGGATATTTGCATTCTGTCTTTTCGAAGGGTTTAGGGTATTTTTTTTTTTGGTCCATTGGTGTACTCTGGGGACTCGGAGAGATTCCTTTTATTAGAGTTTTGGTTACGTTTGGACCCCTGAAGTAGATGGACGGTGGTGTTTCATTTAATCAGCACCGATATCCCCACCCCGTGAAGTCGAGAGAGGCCTATCAGGAAATACACAGAATCTTGAGCCCAAACAACCTATTCTTTTTTTTATTCGGAATCAATATAGTAGCAATCTTAGTGATTCTGTCAAGTTTAGCTGTCAATTTTCTAAACGGCGGGAGTGAAACCTTTATACTTTCTATTTTGTGTTCTTTTGATTATTGATCAATGTTAAGAGAATAGGGAACGTTACTGCCAATTTCTCCCGCTAGGTGTCTCTCTATTCACGGAGGAAAAACGGTTTCTAGCTCGTCGAAGGTTTGCTGATTACGTTTGAGATTACCTAGTTTTTGAAATATTCGTGTGCATGTTTTTAAGCAGCCCGGAGTCTGGCTTTGTACCAGGTTGATGACAATAGGCTTGCTCCCTATCAAATGGGATTTAAACATTACTGGCTAAATGTAGGTGTAGGAAGGTACTGTGAGGGGCGTAACCAGAAAGCTACGTATTAAAACGCAGAAATTACTTGTATATGCTATATTGTATCAACAACATGCCTGTCCTAAGGCGGCTTCTATCGAATTCCCCGTCAAAGCCTAGCAAAAACATCTTCATTTATTTATATAAGTTCGAATTTCAATTCCCTTTCAAAACTACGTTATCTGTTGCCAGTCTTATTATAGACAAACTGTTTCCCTTTACATAGGCAGAGAGAGTCCTCACAGTACTATAGGTGAACCTCTGCCCTACCCTTTTGGGAATACAGTAATGATGCTATGTTGTTGATTTCTGGAACCTGACAGCCAATATCTTTTTTTCAGCCCGGAGTCTGACTTTGTGCCCGGTTGAAGAAAATAGGCTACCCTATTATATGGGACTTGAACATTACTGGCCAAATGTGGATAGATTATAGGTGAACCTCTGCCCTACTGTTTGGGGAACACAGTCGTGATTTTATGCTATGTTATAGATTTTTGGAAACTTTGACAGCGACTTCATTTTTTAAAACCTGCCCCCATGCCATGACGTATCAAAACTATGATGGTTCGACTTTGAAAAAGGGACAGATGTATACAAATGACGAGATAGAGCAGTGGTGGCCCAGTGGTATCGGCCGCAACTTCCAAGTTGTAGGTCGTGAGTTTGAGCCCAGGCAGGCGCTTTACTTTGTGTAAATTATTTTATCTCCACTGCTCAAAAATGGTGAAGGAAAACATCGTGAGGAATCCGGCATGTTCTATCCGATACAACCATCAACCCGCACTGAGCCCGCGAGGTGGATTACGGCCCATTCCCTCTCACAGAGAGGAGGCCCAGCAGTAGGAACATATTAATAGGCTGATGATGTATACAAGTCAGATACATCTGTCACTTACGCGCACTAAAAATAACCTTGCTCTAAGAGCTTATGGTCACCCCCTTGGTATCTTTACGGACTATCCACACTATAGTTACTATTGTAATAAATACTAGGAGTTTTTTTCGCAGCAATTAATTACTAACCTGGGTGAATAGGTGAGTATAAAAACAACACTCAAATTTACCTTTTTATTTTATTTGAAATGTTACAAATTTTACACTTCACTTCGGTATGGCTGATAACATACGAGAAATTAATAAAGCACATCTGAAAAAGAAAAACTTTTATGTATAAATAATTTAAAACAAATCAACTATTAAAAACACTATGTTATGGCTGAATATAAGATTTTTTATTTATTAATAGGAAATTAAAGAAAAAGGAGACTAATTTCTTGTAGTTTTACCTCCGTTGTACGGACTATACAAAGGGATTGTTTAATTTAAGTCCATATTTTTATAGAAATACTTAATATTTATTTTCACATGACTTTTTTTTAATCATTACTCACTGAGGGGTCTATCGCTGCCGAGTCCAAACATGTTCTTTCGTTCTTCTTTCGTATAATCAGCGAATTGGTTTATGCCGAACGTGGCACTGCCATCACCCTGATTCAATTTATTTATCTCTATCAAATTCATGAAAAAGGCAAAATAATGTACGTATTTATCCTCTACATCTTTGTAGTGCCTATTGTAATCCTTTATAAACTTTTCGAATAAAACTGGGGCTTCTCTCAAGTCGTAATATTCTTTAGTAGGATACGAGCTGGCCAGTGCCACCACGACCCCTAGAAGTATCAACACTACACTAACGGAACCCATCTCTAACGCAGTTAAAGACCTGTCTCTCTGTTAGCACAACTACTATTTGCTGATACTCAACTAAAATGTCGCTTAAATAGTCCACTATGCACGCAAGGACTATGACTAAATAATTTTCTAAGCCATAGACGGTGATGTTTATGACCAAAGCCAATTTGATCAGTGCGGTATGATTATTTCAAAACAATAATTAAATAAAATAAATAGTTGAAATAATATTCAGCCCTGCGGTCTTGCCCATTTCATTTTCGTTCTTAAAATATTATGGGCAATACCGAAAGGCTTTCTTGCCGTGACTATTTGTTTGAATATCTTCAGTGTAGTACTAGTGCATAAGGTGATTTGCCCTATATAGGTCTATCCATACATATCAGGGACGTGCCCGGGACATGACAGGGCCGGGCCCAATCATTGAAGCTTCGTCACTGGCCCGTGCACGGACGTGTGTGAACGAGTTCATATAAAATGTACACAACGATATTTTTTTGAGCCCCTGACGGGGCACGGTCTGTCCACGTCCCGTGCACGTCCCGGGCACGGCCCTGATATGTGTGGATAGACCTTTAAGGAGATATCCGTGGGTGATCTGTCCTATTCCTTTGATCATTTTTAATGGCCCAAAGGACCCGCATATTAGTGCTATTATTGTATTAATATTAGTGCTATTATTGTATATAAAGACCATACAGATTTTACTCACATTTTGGCTTCCTACTACTGAGAAAATAGCGCTATGCTTGATGCTGTCAAAAGCCTTTATGCAATCCACGAAAGCTAGATATAAAGGGTTTCTAAACGAATAATTCTCTACTGATTTACTAGGGGTTTCCAGGTGGCCTGTGTTGGAGAAACTTTTCTATAAATCCGGTTTTCTCAGGTGCAAACCAGAAAAAACCAGAGAAAACCGGTGCAATATGAGTATTGCTCCGATACGGTTGTTAACGATTCTTATGAAAGCCTCATAGATATGAGAGATGAATTTATGAGCCTGTAGTAAATTATTTTGCGTTTTGCAAGAACAATGTTTGAATGACACATTTGCGTAGTTTTCACACTCAAATGTCACCTTGCCGTGATACTTTGCATTGGCATAGTTGATTTCCACTCGCGTGTGTGCATATAATCTCTGAGATATTTTAATCATAGTATAGGTACACATTGTTTGATTGTTTCATTGAATAAATTTTCTAAATAAAATTAATGAATAATAAAACCGCCCATTGTACACTTATTTTTAAAAATATTGTCCTGTTATTATTTAAGTGGTGTACAATAAAGTATATAATAAATAAATAAATAAATAAATAAAATGACTTTTTATGTAGTTTACCTCTACTAATCAAAGTTATTATCGGATCATGCCATCGTCATTAAATCATGAAAAAGATAAACGTCAAGATGGACCTATTTAATTATTTAAATTCACTCATAGGTAACGGACCCGACATAAGTGTCGTAGGTCATGGGTTTGAATCCAGGCTTTACTTTGTGTAAATCATTGCATCAGCACTGCTTTAAAAATCTTAAGAGATTGTGAAGAAACCTGCACATCCTAGAACCAAACATTCGAAGACTTGTGATAGCCAGCAACGGCCCGCGGAACTGGCTATCCTCTAGGATTAAGTCCCATTCCGTCTCACAGATAAGAGATAGGTCTCCTGACCTAGACCTAGGACCTAGGGGTCTTAGCTGTAAGAACGTTAAAAATACTGTACTGTTATCTTTTAGCAACGACCATCAATATTTACCTCGCCTTTGGTATCATCATCATCAGCTTTTTTACCCGGCTGCAAGGAAAGGGTTATGTTTTTCGCGCGTATCTTGTATGTAAGTATGTTTGCATGTATGTATGTAATATTCTTTTCAACACACTTGCTCATAAAGTGGCCCTAATTTCACCGCAATTAGGCACATAATGACACCTGTAATCAAACTGTGACGTTTTCATTGCTATTATTCACAAGTGAGTTATAGAGTTTTTATTTATTGGTTGAGTTGCTTTGTTTTAAAAAAAGTTTCGATACAAAATATATCGTGCTCAATAGTACAAATGAATTGATGTACCTATTACTTGCTCATTTAATGCAACTTAGTATTTAAATAGATAATTTCAACTTGTACGTGTTTAATAAATAAAACTTTCACTCAAATATAACTTTTGTTTTCTTTGTAATAAAGAAAACTTGAAATTCCCCATTTTGAACGTGGCTAAAACGCTATCCCCGAAAAGCGAAAAAAAGAAACCTCATTATTTTAGTCTACGGCCGATCGCCATTGTTAGATGCGCGTGCATAGCAAAACTGATGAATTATGCCCGCCATTGCGAAACATTTTTCACAACTCGTTTTCACTGTTGAAATTAGTTATTTTAGTATTATTTCCTTCGCAAGTGTGTTGAAAACGTCGTATGATACACGTGTGTATTGATGATTACCGTCCTCGGCTCTCTTAAGACCCTCACCTAACGGCTCGGGTCTCAATGGCGTCTCAGCGGTAATCTCCAACATTACACACATGTACCATAATGTACTATTATTACGTTGTATCTTTCAAACAACTTGACGGACTTTTATAATTAAGACATCGTTAGATTGGTTTTGGCCGCCCAAGTGTTCTTAGATAAGTGCCGTTAAAAAAATGAGGGTAATCAAAATTAAGAGTTTTTAGAGGTGATTGCAAAAATATATACCATTATATGTTTAAGTCATTCGAAAAAAAAAGTATAACTAAAAAGTTGTAAATAAAAAAAGTTAATAAAATCAAAAAACCCGACTGCAAAGATGTACACAAGAAGAAAATCATGCTGTGCAGTCGGAGGATATTTATGGTTTTGGTCAGCCAGCTCGTCAATATGTATCCTCTGACTGCACTGCATGATTTTCTTCTTGTATACATCTTAGCAGTCGGGTTTTTTGATTTATTAACTTTTTTAATGTTCCCACTGCTAGGACACAAGCCTCATCGCTGTGAGAAGGAAAAAGGGGAGGGCCTTTGGCATGCTATCTCAGAGTTTGAGTTTGAGTCGTTTCTGAGGCTGTACCTCAGATACAGACTCAAACGGCTAAGATGAATCATGCCTCAGTTTAATTTAGGTACCTACCTAAGACAGTATTCAGATCACGGTCAAGTGTAACTTGTTGCTGTACTATAGCTTAAATCCAAAATCAGGCGATACCCTTTTGTTTAAGGGCGGTAACAGTCAGACAAGGGCACGTTCGCATTTATAGTAGGTAAATACATATTCATTACCTCAGTAGAGCGTGCTCCATCGTCGACCATATCATCGCTTACCATCAGGTGACACGGTGGTCAAACGCAAGTCTAAATAAATAACTTAAACTAAACTAAAAAAACCCGCTGCTTAAGAAGCGAACTTAGGATACGTAGGTGTGGTTTTTGTCAGCCAGCTCGCGGTTATGAATCCTCCGGCTGCACAGCATGAGTTTCTTCTTGTTTACGTCTTTTTAATTTGTTTCGTAAGCAGTCGGGTTTTTTTTATTTTAACCGAATTCAAAAAGGAGGAGGTTCTCAATTCGATTTTTTTTAATGATTTATGTCTACCGCTGAACTTTTTACTAGGTAAACCGATTTTGATGATTCCTTTTTTATTTAAAAGCTGGTGCTTCTCATGTGGTTCCATTTAGTTAAGATCTAATGAAGAACTTCGGCGATATACAACAGAACTTTTCAATAAATGACGGCATATCTTCTGGGATAGCTGCAATTGCATGTCTGTTTATTATTTACACAATTTCATAACATAGCATCACGCCGGTACGCTTTAAAGGGATACGCAGATGTGTACATTTCAGCCTCGTACAGTCTCATTCCACCGGTTTTGTTCAAGTTTCATGTTATTCGGATAATATATTCTGGCAGTAAAGGTAGCTTATTATAGAACTTACCCATAATGTAAGATAACTAAAAAGTGAATAAGTTAAGTTTTTTTACTTATAACTTTTGAGTTATACTTTTTTTTCGAATGACTTAAACATTTTGGATTACTTTGGAAACATATAAGTGGTAAATATTTCTGTTATAACCTCTTAAAACCCTTCACTTTGATACCCAACACGATGGATTTAGAAGAAAAAAAATTCCGCCCAACACAATATGGCGCCCATAGGCCCCCATTTTTATTTTTCCAATTTTAATGTAGCCAGTGACACACGCAATACTAAGACGAACCCATTGACCTAAGAACCATCAAAATTAGCCCACGGGGTTGGTCTCTAAAACGTCACATAGGAACAAACATACATACATACATAGACTGGTAAACACATTACCCTCCTTTGCGATGCGTCGCGCAGTCGGGTAAAAATATGGATTCTTGGAGAACGCACATGGATATAACTCACGTTGCTTGGTGCCGATTTTCACTAAATATGTTCAAAATTATATCAAAAATAAGTAAAAATAAAAAATAACCAGCTCCCAAAACAAAACACTACAAAGTGAAATAGTTATTTATGCTACAAGTGCGGAAGGTAGGTGATTTCCGATGAGTGGATAAATCGACACGAGTCGGAAATCATCTTACGTACGTGTGTCATACAACATTTTACTATGCATTGTGCGAGAAAATAAAAAAATATATCTGAACCAAGCAAAAAATAATAAAATGGCGGGCTTATTCAAGCGCACTCAGCATAACCAAAGATTAACTAAAAGTTCCTCGGGCATATCTACTGCGCATTTGCAAATAGCTGTCATGTCGTAACGCAAAAAGGCACGAGTAAAATTTACGTTCCGCCAAACATATTTAATGAATATTTAAAATTGATAATTTATTGATCAATATCTAAATCTAGATTAATTAAAAACGCCTTTAATGAAGTATTAGTTTTATTTCATCTTTTATATGAATGATAATCTGTAGTTAATTAATTTGTATAACTTTTCTCAAATAATAAAAGCTCTATGCGTCGTGCTGACGTAGGCGTAAAAAATTAAAAAAGTACAGAAAAGTAAAAAGCACTAGTAAAAAAAAGTTACACTTTCCGCACAGTTTGGCTGCTTGGAAAACGCTCTTTTCGAGGACATGCATTGTAAAATAACTTTCTCTTCAGCAGTCGGTATCTTTGGTACCTATATTTTTTCGGTTTTAACACTGACTTCCGAAAATAAAGTTATTTTTCGCTTTTCAGTGTTTTGTTTAGGAGTCGATTTAATTTTTTTGTTAATAAGTTTTTTATTTCTCTCTTTTAATTTTTGGTACCTTATATTACCATGAAAATCATTTATAGCCAGAGGGCTTCTCATAATACCAACAATCTTAAACACGACTGGGTCACATTGTTTTATTACGGCGTTCCGGTGCCTACTTTCTGGCTTCATCGCCAGGTCAGTTCGATGGTACCATTTATTTAAATTTGGTTCATCACAGTAATTTAACTATTCTATTTGTCTCATACTCAAAACAAACTTAACATTGAGAAGTTCCAGTGGCCATCTGTGGTCTTCTTCATTAGTTCCACTTCACAAAATTATACTTTCTGAGTGCAAATGCATGCATGTTGATGAAAATACCAAAATCGCTATAATATGTATGCCTATAAAATTTGAGTAGTTCCCGCGATTTCAATGGGATCCTCTCATCGGATCCTGACTTGGACTTGAATTTTCAAAATCGGTATTTAATTGACAGAGTAATCAGTACATCGGTAATCGGCACATACATAAAAACACAAACAGTCGAACATAGAACCTACTTTTTGGAAAGCCGGTTAAAAACAGACTGAGGCAGTTAAGTTGTATTTTTACTAACCCTAAAGCAACACTTAATTACCTAAAATGAATGCACGATGTTGGATTTTCAACTTTGCACCGAAAGTTGCCGCAAAAACCGCGGGACACATTCGGTAAACAGTTAACTGGCGGTATGCATTTGACTGCTGGGTGTTAGGGTTGAATGTGATTCCTAGGGCATAGTTTAATTTAGTTTTTAATTTTTCAATAAGCAGGCTTTTTTTCCATCGTAGCCCGGAGTTTAGAAATTGTTGGTATGACACCTTGTTGCTTTTTCTTCTGTTGCTAAGCTCGACAAGCCGTTGGCTTTCCGTCTGATCTTTCTCCGGTCATGATTGATTGTCGTCCGTTTAAGGTTTAAAAACTCTTCCTTACCTTACCCTTAGATGTAATCCCTCTGGTTAGAGGGATGTGCTCACACAATTCTATGCTGTACTTGCGAAAATACACATGGCTATCAATGCAACTTGCATAAAAGTGTGCAAGTATACTTGCATGCCATTTTCCCATAATGACTTCTGATTGGTGAATGTCACAATGGCATTCAACCTCACATACACCCACACTCACAAATAGACTTTTATGCAAGTTACAGGCTAGTCTACATTGAGATTGGTTGCCCTTTCCGAAATTCTATCGGGACAATATCATTAGTCATGCATTCAAAATTTTACTAAACTTTTTGTCCAAGGTATTTTCCACCCGGGTTTGCCAACCCGACTTCCCAAAGAATACATCAATCTCTTCATCCTGTTTGCTCCTGATAAAAGACTATTAACTGCTGTTGCAGGCGGCCGATTAAGTGCTCTTGCTATATATGTAAGTCTCATTGATGTCGAACGCCTCTGATAGGTATACCTCAGTCATTGTATGTTTTGAGTGTGGAGAGGCTTTTGAAATAAGTTCCTGTACCCTCAGATTCTATAATCTCACCTCACTCCACATGCATTATCACATTAGACGGTAGGTTATGCGTCCATCTCAAGAGTGTTCTTGGCAAAGTACCAACAAAACCAGGCGTTTAAAGGGTTCTAAGTAACAACAAAACCAGTCGTGTAAGGCTCTTTAGACTTTATATCTAAATATTGTGAAAAAAACGAAATAATGACAATTGTTATCACTCTTCATAAAACGTAAATAAACAAATAAAAATAAATACATTCCGTTTCCATTTATTACCAATTTATAACAGTACATATCCCATACACTTATTATAAATAACCTGATGACCTGGTGAGGGCCTCGGCTTTCTCACATGGGAGTCCCCGTTAGAAGTGAGAAACTCAGGATAATCGATGTTGCGATGCTTAGGGGAGGCCATTCAGCAGTGCACATCAACATAAATATTCGAAAGTTGCATCTTCTTACACATCACTTATGATAACTTCCATCACACTCCCAGCTAATTGGTTATTAGTCTGAAAAAAGTAAAGCATTTATAAAAGTTATTATTTGACTCACAAAAATTCTTCATGAAAAGGTTCGTACACGGCTTCTTCAAACTGCATTCAACATCAGTATCAATAGTATTGAATATTGTTTTTGGACGTCTAGTTCCATAATTATTTCGTTCGTTTCGTTTCTTTTTTATTTTGATATTATGAAATATTAAAATAATTGACTTACTGTTAAATTTCAATCCAAACATATTCTTCTTCTCTTCTTCGGTGTAATCAGTGAATTTGTTAATATCGTACGTAGCAGTTGGATTCTCCTTATTCAATCTGTTGATCTCTACCAAACTCACGAGAAAGGCCTGGAAATGTTTGTGTTTGTCCGCGGCATCCTTGTAATGCCTGCTGTAGTCCTTTGTGAACTGCTCGAACAAGGCTGGCGCTTGTCTCAAGTTATAGTTAACTTTTCCTTCCCCAAGCGAGCTCGCAAATGCGACCGTAAACACTAGAAGTGTCAATATTACACTCATGGAACGCATCTTTTACGCAGCTGAAAACCTGTCTCTTTGTTAACTCAACTGCTATTTGGTGACACTCGATTAAAATGCCACTTAAATAGTCCACTAAAGACGTAAGGACTATGACTAAATAATTTATAAGCCTTTTTTATAAGGTGCCGTTTATGACCACAACCAATCGGATCAGTGCGGTATGATTGTTTCAAAATAATTAAATTAATGGGTGCAATGCTTAATCAGCCACGCGGTGTTGCCTTTCTATTGTTTTTAATATATTATTTCGTTTCTACTGCTGGACAACGATCTCTCCCATGCTTTTTAACCACCTTCCCAAAAAGGAGGAGGTTATCAATTCGACTGTATTTTTTTTAATGTTTCTACTTTTTACTGGGTGAACCGATTTTGGTGATTATTTTTTTAATTGAAACCTGGTGCTTGTCGTGTGGTCCCATTTAAATTTCATCAAGATCTGATGAAGAACTTTGGCGATATACATCAGAACTCTTCAATAAATGACGGCAAATCACTCGGGATAACTGCAATCGCATGTCTGTTTATTGTTTACACCATTTCATAACATAACATCAAACTGGTAGGGTCTAAAGGGGTACGCAGGTGTGAACAGATCAGCCTGGTATACTCATTCCCATTCCACCAGTTCGTTTAACTTTCTTATTATTTGGTTAATGTATTCTGGCTTCACTTTGGGCATTATAGGTACCTAGCCTACAGAACTGGTCTGGTTATGTACCACAATTAAAAAGAGAAAAAAAAACGATTTTACTTTGTAGTGTTTTTATTTGGAAGTCGGTTGTAATTTTTGTAAAAACGTTTTTTTATGCATTCAACTTTGTTTGCTGCTTGTTTCAAGAACGAATCTAAGGCATCGAACTGGTGATTGCGTTTTTTAGTCTGTATCCACTACGTGACAATTCATGCCAATTTGTCTTAATACATTTTCTAAGTACTAGTACTCTAGTACTTTCTAAGTTTATCTTGGACATTGAAAACATTGTGAGGAAACCTGGACTGATATAGTTAATGTAAGTCTGAAATAGCCAAGTCAGAGGGCTGTGGAGTTCCCAGAGATGGTTTAATTAACTCTGACACAGAGGTGGTCACATCTTCACAGGAAAAAGAAGAAAGAAACCACCCAGTCCGCCTTGCAGTCTTGTCGACAATATCTGCCATGCCTAGCTTCTAGAATAGTATTTACTGTGTTACGAATTAGGTCCTAAACTTTTTTTTAAATTCAAACCACTCCATTGTTGTATGGCAAATCTTAAGTTTGGACCTCTGAGCCTCGTTCGAAGACCAAATCTGAGCATCGACTAAATCAAACAGAAGCTTTTTCGGTAATTTTCATCGCGACGAACTGGTAAATCTTTGTTCCGACAGTTGTGAAAAAGAAGTAGCTGCCCAGGTAGATATATTCGTCGACATAAGACAAAGTTATCAACGAAAAATCTACCTAGCCCAGTTAATGGACAAGAAAATGAAATTGAAGCATAGGATGCTAACAATAATTTGAATATTTTTTTGCAATAAATTGCCTTTTTTATTTTGAAAATTCAACAAGATTCAATGCTTTATTGATGTTGTCGAGCAGAAATTTTTTTCATACACAAGAATCTATACTAATATTATAAAGAGGAAAGATTTTTTTGTTTGTTTGTTTGTTTGTACCGAATAGACTCCGAAACTACTGGACCGATTTGAAAAATTTTTTCACCAATAGAAAGCTACATTATTCCTGAGTTACATAGGCTATTTTTTAATCCCGAAAACGGGACCTGGGGTGGTCCACGGGAGCGAAGCCGCGGGGAACAGCTAGTATTAAATAATTCGGTTATTTTTTTATTACATTATATAGGTGGCAATCGCCTAAATATATACTGGTTCCTACAACAAATTATGTAATGTACAAACAACAAACAATATGAAAATTACATACAATGTAATCACGCTTTTTTCCATGGGGAAAACAGAACCCCACTTGCTACGATCCTTGCATACTCCTTTACATCGTTTACGATCATACATCCTGTTATGGGTAATACGCACCTGGCATTTTTAAAGAACATCACCCTTATGATCCGTTTCTGTCCTTTTAGGGCGTTCTCCGCTCTCTCACTCACGTCTGTCTTGTACATTTTATTAGTCGCCTTTCATTCATCCTCTCCACATGACTAAACCATCTAAGTACACTTACATTATATAAAAAGTTAGTTGTTTATTATTGCTAACGCACATACTTTATACCTACATATGTATCCATGAAAAAAAAACTAATCTTAAAAAAAATACTGCCGACTTCCAATTAAAAACACTACGATGTGAAAAATAACTTTCTTTTTGGAGGACGGTTTCTTTGGTAGGTACCAGTTTTTTCCGTTATGGAGACCGACTTCCAAAAAGAAACTTAATTATCACTTTGTAGTGTTTTTATTTGGAAGTCGGTAGTATTTTTTTAATTTTTCACTTTTTAGTTTGATGTAATAGGCAAACTTGCCTTTAGTAAGGTACCTATAATGCCAGAATAGATTACCTGAATACCATGAAACTTGAACATAACCGGTGAAATGAGAGTGTACCAAGGTAAACGGTACCCTTTTAGAGCGTACTGGCGTGATGTGATGTTATGAATTGGTATAAACAATAAACAGACATGCGATTACAGCAATCCCGAGAGATTTGCCGTCATTTATTGAAGAGTTCTATTGTATATCGCCGTAGTTCTTCATCAGATCTTCACCAAATAAAAATGGAACTAATTTCGGACCATACTATTTTAAACAAAAAAGATTTATTTTAATCGGTTGACAATTGACGGAGAAATCGGCGAACATACATAAATAAAGAAAAAAAAAACAAATGCGAACATAGAAGCTCATAGCGATACGATACCTCAATTCAACATAGCACCGATAAAATTAACTCAAAAGCTCCTTGTTTTCATTGTTAGCCATCCAACTTCATGAATTGAAACTATTACTCGAATAAATTATGACGTCACTGGCATGTGTGTTATTCTTGTTGATAAAACCCATATAATACCCAAATTAAATTAAATATTTATTTCTCTTCCACAAAGGTTTCTTATGAACTATTACATAATGGTGCAATATTATTTGATAAATCGTTTGTGGGAGACTGGTATCTGCACTAGGAAATCCTGTCACACAGATTAAAAGGCCCTCCAACAAAACTGTTTATTTGTCAATTTAATTACAATTATTGGTACCTTTGGTAAAGTACACGGAAAAGAATGGAATACATATTATTTTTACAATACTTTGACAATCTCGGGATACTGAAAACCTCTTTTAAAAAGGCGTGCGAGGGGCCGAAGCCAGCTCGCAGAGGCCTTGTTAGGCATGTAACAGAAAATGTGACACCAACCGACGATTATCCCTGTATGCACTACGCAAGTGCACCCAAGGGCAATCCCCGTTTGGTGCAGGTCTATTGCAAAGTATGGAAAATAAACATTTTGGGCTTTGGGTTTAGTAGGTTTAATGGATCGACTTCCGTATGGTGCCGGACGTAAAGAATTTCACCATCCCATGTCTTCCCGTGGGTGTCGTAAGAGGCGACTAAGGGACAAACCAGAGAATGGGCAGCAGCGTTCTCTGTGCTTCTATAACAACCATACTGCGTTCGCCAACCCGCCTGCCAAGCGTGGCGATTATGGCAAAACCCCTCCCCATGAATAGCACAAATAAAAAATGGCCACTAGTGCCCGGCAGCCTGCCTACCCTCGACTACGGTAGCGGTCGAGGTTACGGCATGGCAAGGGGTGCCAAGAATCTCCGGACGGGATCCGGCTACCCTAACAAACACCGACCTGGTTAAGGTTGCGGGAAGGCGCTGGATGCGAGACGCACGGGATCGGTCAATGTGGCGACGCCTGGGGGAGGCCTATGTCCAGCAGTGGACGTCTTTCGGCTGAAATGATGAATGATGAGTGGATCGATTGCCTAAAAATATAAGGACTACTGGCCCCTGCCTGACCACTTTTGAACTACACGGCTATAAAATGGCAGGGGGTGACTTGCACACTCAATTAATGGGTTCCCATAAAGGGTCGCATATTGGCGTAGCGCCAAGGGGGCAACATATCTGGAGTTGCTTAAGGAGTGGAGAGGTATACCACGGCTGTCAGGACAATCCCGGAAGTACGGTCAAGATCCCTACCAGCGACTTACTGGGTTAAATTCCTTCCTCCGAGCGCGTTTGCTCTTGTGAATCTCCACTCAAGCTAGCCAATTAAGGCAAGAGAGAGGTACGCACCTCTGGTTCCCGTCAGTTTTCACTCCGACCGGCCAATAAAAGCAAGCCAGAGATGAGGAACAAGACTTCTCCCTGACGCCACTACCCACCAGCTCGTAACAAAGCTGGCCTGCGGATTGTATCTCTCTTAGTCTGGCCACTCACTCTGGGCATGTTGCGGCAAAATAGAATCTACCGCCATAAACCTAGGGATCATTCAAGAATGCAAGCCCCACCACGACGTCAACGTAGAGATACTGCGGTGGGGATTTTTTTTTCTTTTTTTTTTCTTTTTAATTATTATTAACGTAAATTATTATCAGGTTATTATTCACAAAAATTGTCATTAGATTATTATTCATTATTATAAAGCTATAACATTTTCTTTAAATTCATACAATAATTCAATTAAATTGTAATGAGTTGTGGAGTAATGGTGTGGTGTGGAGGTCGTTATAATGTGGTGTGGAGGTGAAAATAAAACCAAAATGGAACGACAAGAAGTTTTTCGGTTTCCTCATATTCTAGGGTTAGTAAAAAGGCTTTAGCTGCCTTTTTGCACTGAATAATTCAATTTTCTATTAGATTTTCTGTTGCCGGTCTCGTAATCATCTTCATATTCGGAGCTGAAACCAAAGTATTGAATAATACAAAATAGAACTGAAAAAAATATACAAATTGTTCTGCTAAAAGGCAGTTGTCTTTTCAAACAAAGTAGTAGTAGGCTTTCAGACTATTCCGTCAGGGTCTGTCTTTTCTTACAGTGATTTCCTTCATAATATTCTAACTTAAGTCATAAAAAAAAACAAAGTAAAAATACAATTAACTGTGCAGCATAATACTTAGTTGTTAGAACTTTCGTTGTAAGGTATAACAAGCCCCTCTATGCATATATTAAATGATTTGAAAACTTAAATCTTTTATTGAAAGAGTTACGAGCCATTTTCAGATTTCCGTTGTTCCACAGTACCTATCTGTAAGCATTTTTACTAATATAAAGTTTAGATAGTACTAATAAAGAGACAGTAAATTATTTAAATTAAAATATTATATTTTTGTTATAACACTATAAATAATAGGAAATACCTATTTCATACCTATTGCATAACTCTAAACTGTTAGCATTTTTGTACATAGCAATGAATTCACATACATTATCCACCCAGCGAAAATAACAAACTTTTGAATTATCAAAGGTTATGTGAAAAATAATTATATCCCTACTGAACTATACGCCGACGATACGCCCTTGTTTGCAACTAGTTTGCGTCATTTGAAAAGGCTACTTCTCTCTCACGTGTAAGCCTTGAGTTGGAACTAACCGATGCAAAACAAAGATGATGATGACTGTAGACCGAGCCAGCAATAATTCGCCCGAAGTCAGTATTTTTTTTATTTTATTTTTTTTATTAGGATCTCCAACAAAGAATTTACATGCTATATTGACGTGACAACGTCTTATAAATTGGTTTGCCGGGTGACACTTCAAGAAACTGCGTTACGCTCCGCTCACGTTATGCGCTCACAATGAGAGCGAGTGAGAGGCACGCGTCCCTTACACTCGGGCATGGTTAGCCCGCCTAAGAGCGAGAGAGACAGACATAATCCTTCTTCCTACTATACGAATGAATATTCACATTAAAATTATTTTACCACTCAAAGTCGTTGTCACGTAAAACTTTCGCCCGTATACCGACTTTACAGGCAACCAATTTTTTTTTTTATTATAATGTAACAGAACACAACATGCAATAGAGAATAATCAAACAGTATGGGATCCCCAACTTAGAATATGGCAGTTAAAGTTACAGTTATTACTTAAAGTTTTCCCTTTCTTTCCTTAATAATAATCAGTGATTAGTGCAAAATTACAATTGTTTTAGTTAGATTGCGAACTGTAATGACCACTTCTACATTTTCTTTGGAGCGTTAACATGTAAAACGACGTATAGCGAGACGACGTATTGCGATGGAAAGGCGGAAGAAAATATATAAGGACGGACACATAACAATGTTTACGAAGATCCGGCTCGTCCGAACACTAGTCTTTCCCGAATTGTTAATGTTTTGAATACGAGGACTTTGCGAAAAGTTGAGAAGAAGAAATGTGAAGCTCTGGAAATATAGTTCTCGTGTGGAGTCTTGTGGAACGAATTTCACACTATCTCTATATATACTCCAGGCATTTGACATTAAAAGTCTTTCAACGATAGTACAGAGTGGCATATTAAAATTCTTTGCACATGTATCGTCTCCAGGCGCGAGAGCAACTCCATTGAGCGCTTTTTTGTGTAGGACAAAGTGGGAGGCACTCCTTTGCGATGGAACGACCAAATTAAATAGTCTGTAGTAATAGTTATTAAAGTGTCGCGACAAAGCAGAAGAAGTAAATCATGGGTCTACTTACGATTGATCATCTTGTATTGTCATCACTTCTCTCGCTGTCATATCTGCGTGCTCATCTACATAAACTCTTGAGGAGCCTTTATGTTCGCTGTTATACTCGTTTATAGATTCCAAAGTTTTCTTGAAGACTTCATAGTGTGTCAACATATCGGTAATATCTGTATAAACTTTCTTGTAGTCCTTTACAAATATCTTGAACATATCCGGTGCTTTATTCAAATCATAATATTCAATATCGAATCCCCATACATTTGTGACTGCACTTAGTAAAACAATCAATTGAAATGTGAGTATTTCCATGTTTTTAAAACTCGTTTTAACCTTGACTAAATTAAATTAAATAAAGGCGTTGTCTAAATTCGAATGCGTTTATAAAGTGCATGGAAAAATGATTTAATGGTTGTGTAATAGCGGCTTGTTTGTGTATGCTAATTTGGCATAACAAGGTAAAATTTATAAATTATATGTACGCATTTAAAAATTTACTACTTATTTTCGTAGTTTTGTGTGAGTAAACTAAGATAATGCTATTTACCGATACATGAAACAATAAACTAGATAACATTAACTATAACTAAATATTTGCAGAATTATTCTTGCAAAGGCAATTGTTGGCTAGCTCGACGACTTTGCGCAATTCGTCTTTTTGCTTGGTAATTGTAATTTCTAATTTCTTAAAATCGCTTCGCGTTCCAAAGGATTCTGTATATTTACCGAGTCTAAGGCCGAGAGTACCTACCAGCCTAAGGCCTGCCTGGTGAATCTTTCAAAGTGTTTATACATCTGGAGTGGGTTGCACCAAAGAGTAGAATTTTCGCTACTAACCGTAGGCTTGGTTTTAATCATGGTAAAAAGTGGACCTAACAACTGCCAAAAATTTCTTAGTTACAATCTGCACAAGTGTTTTTTTTTATTAACTGGACTTTATTACATTAACTTACAAGTTTATAGTTTATCATCATCATTGCACCAAGCGTCACCACACTGATTGATCCTCGCATTCACTGGACTCCAGAAGCCTTCACCATGTTGTCGCTCCACCTAGAGGAAGGCACTCCAGCGATGCGTCTTCCGGTACGCGGCCGCCACTCCAGAAATTTTCAGCCCAACGACCATCCGTTCTGCAAGCAATGTGCCCCGCCCACTGTCACTTAAGTTTGGCAATTCTTAAGGCTATGTCGGTAACCTTGGTTCTCTCGCGGATGTCTTTATTTCTGACTCGATCACGCAAGGAAACGCCGAGCATAGCTCTCTCCATTGCCCTTTGGGTGACTTTATGCCATTTGATAAGGCTCATTATGAGCGACTATGTTTCAGTCCCAATCAAAATAACCACTAGCAACATACACGGCTAGTTAAAATTATGACAACAAAATAGTGTCAAATGCTTTCAACAAAACTGAAAATAAAGATTTCCGCCTAAACACCACAACAATTTTGTACACGTCTAAGCTCTCACGCTTAGCTAAGTAATTCCTGAGTATCATCAGTGCAGCTTATTTCAATCTTTGGATATATGAAATTGCTCAAATGTGTCTCCAAAATATCCGAAATAGTCTATGATAATCTGCAGGTATATCTCTTGAATCAGAATCAGAATCAAAATGCTTTATTTGTAAACATAGGTCAAATTACAACAGAGTGCGAGATGTTACAGATAGGTAGATCCTCTATGTTTTGCACAGAGGCGTACAAATATATTTTAATAAACATTGTCGAGTTCAGAATACAATCGATTTCAAATAAAATTTTATATAAATGTCAAATAGATTATTGTACATGTCATATTAATGCTATTGTCAAACAAAATTCTAAATCAATCAGGGCGTACAAATATTTTTAATTAACATTGTCGAGTTTAAAATACAATCAATTTCAAATAAAATTATATATAAATGTCAAATAGATTACGTTACATGTCATATAAAAAAAAAAATAGTAATCGCTTAAATCTGCAGGTAACTCTCTCTTTTAATTGGCACTTAATTTTTATGATTGATATTTCCAAGCAAGCCGGCAGTAGATAATCTATTCAACTATCAAGTATCAATTATTACAAAAAAAAAATGTTTTATCAAAAATAGGTTACTTCTAGGCAAGCGTGTTACACCGTCGACCACATCATCGCTTCCCATCAGGTGAGATAGTGGTCAAGCGCGAGCCTATCTATAATAAAAAAAAAATACTGATACCCGAAGGAATCTCTTAATAGAATTACAACTATAGCCATTTTGCCCCTTTTGCCGTTACATAGCAAATAATTGTTAACCTTTGATACTAAATTGATGCCGCAAAATTTTTGTTTAAAATCACGATATTACTGCAGGGTCTACCTTTTATAGCAGAACTTTATATGTCATAATATTATTATGCATAACAACGGATAGCATAAACATCATTTCGCAGAAAATCGTTTGGCATACACTCATTTATCATACATTCAAACTCATAATTTTGTAAGTCAGAATCATCTTTAGGCATAAATTTCATATCGATAGTCATTAAAAGGCAGAACCATTATATCGCAGAAAGTTCACAGTCAGAATCGTCTTTTGGCATACATTTCATATCCATATTAATTGAAATACTTATCTATCACATTACAGATAATTCATAGTTAGAGTAATTTTGTATTTTTTATCATAATAAAAGATTGATTGAACACAATTTTTTATTTGTTGTAATTAGCTGTATAAAGCATGCAAACAAGCGTACACCATGCATGCAGCATTCAAACAAGCATACACCATGCATGCAGCAAGCATGCAGCATTCAAACAAGCATACCTACACCATGCATACAGCAAGCATGCAAGATCCAAGCAAGCATGCAAGTGAGCATGCAGCAAGCATGCAACATGCAAGCAAGAATGCAATTGAGCATGCAGCATGCAACAGGCATGGTTTCTGTCACGGCTCCGGCGCTGCGGGGCTCCGGCGGTCCCACGCGAGCTTATCGTCGCAGATGGTTTTAACGCTCACCACCGCAGCTTCGGCTTGCTGGCCGGCTTGGCCGGCTGGCTCGGCCGTTGTTAAACCACTTGCTCCTCAGCTCGCAGGCCGCCTCTCCCCTACGCGCCTACGCGGGCTTAAATTACACTCTAGGGGTACAATTTCAGAGTATCAAGATTCTGCCAGATACCCATTACTCTACTAGACCCATTACTGCAAAGGTTATTTGACTTTCGATAGCAAAGAGGCCACAGGAGTAGTGAATGTAGTGATTCAATATATTATAATTACTTTGTTTATTTGGAGCATAGACTTTATCTTTATGTGTGACGTGTCCATAAAGTATTACGTCATTGACATTTGATTTTATCTGCAGTCGCCGCATGAATGCACACGATGAAATATCATAAGTTTTTAATACTTCATTTATAAATTTAATATGTATTTTGATTCATACAATAAAGTCAATGATCGCTTTAGGTAAAAGATATATTCTGGAAGCTAACTCCCGTTGGAATCAAAATTTACATTTATAAAAGTTGTACAAGATGAAGAAAGAATCGTTTTGGCTATCAATATATAATATAATATATATCATGGACCAAGTGATTAATCAAGGCACTGTGTATAGGTAATGCCCGGGCAATATGAATCAAGTCAAGTAAAATCGGGTAATGTAATGAATACTGATTAAAACTTCATTATTTATCACATTGTCTGGTCATTATGATGAATGAATATTACAATTAATATATTGTAACTGTTGGGAAATTCGGAGTACGGTTTTTACCTTAAATATTCAGTCAGCAAGAAATATTTGCGAAAAAGTTATTTTCATAGCAAAATTATATCATTTGGTCAGCAGGATTATAAAGGGTTTTTCAATTGGCGTGGGTAGATTTTAGCGCCCCGTGCGGCCGTTTTGTTTTGGTGGCAACTATTAAATCTTTTGTTTATTATTCAGTTATTTATGCCAAGTCACCATGGCAAGCTACACGATTGAACAGCATGTTCAAATGATAAAACTTCTGCATGAGCGATTTGAGGTTAAGGTTATCTCTCGCAGGGGTGATGTGAATTGGCCTCCAAGGTCATGCGAGTTGACCCCGCTATACTTTTTCTTGTGGGGTTTCTTGAAGTTGCAGGTCTATGCAAACAAAACATAAACGACCGATGCCCTAAAGGTCAACGCACACACACACGCAGGTCATCGCCACGTCTTTAAAAATTGGATTAGACCACTCGGATCCGTGCCACTTTAATTAGCCGAGGCGGGCATTTGAACAATGTCCTAAGCCACACTTAATGGCACAAGTGGACGACGTTTCAAATTTGAAAAAAAATGGTTAATGGTGAACGCGCACCTAGCCGCACCGCAGGAGCCGCACGCGCCGCAGTCATCGCATTTTATAAATCTTTCATAATCTTTCATATGCAGCCTCGCGCACCTATCCGCGCCGCACGAGCCGCATTTCAGCAAAATGCTGTAGGTATACGGATTCCACCAGCGCGTGCTGATGACGTCATCAGATTCGGCGCGTTCGATGCTTGCGGCGAGTGCGGTGCGGGCGGCGCGGAGACATCATGCGTACAGTGATGCCAACTTAGCTACTTTATAGCGAAATCAAGCTATTTTTCAGCTACTATTTGATAAAACTGGTAGCTAATTTTTAACTATAATTTCTAGCATTTTTTATAAGACATGAATGCTTTCGAGAGTGTAGTGGGACACCGGATCCATATTTAAAGTATCTCAAGTCAGGAAATAATGTGCGATACTCTCCAACTGTACCCATTTTAATTTAATGTCATGAACCCATATTTTTTTCTTTCATTCCACCTCTTCTACCGCAAAACCGACAATAACAGGATCAAGTGCCATAGTACACTACGTACGTTCGTTCTATACAGAAAATATTCATATAATAAGATATACAGAAGTGAATATGATTCTGACAACACTGTGCGTGCGGCACTTTCAGCCATTCGGCGCGTTCGGCGCGGATAGCGCGGGGGCTTCAGAAAATGCGATGACTGCGGCGCGTGCGGCTCCTGCGGCGCGGATAGGTGCGCGTTCACCTTTATACCTCATATACAGCTGTTTATTGTTTCATTTCAACATCTACCCGCCCTTATTGAAAAACCCTTTAGAATCGGTTAGCATAAAATAATATTTGTAAGCCGTGCCGCTATTTTCAATGAATTAATCCAAGAGCGAGCGAAACGAGCTCAGGAGCTTACGGCACCCCGACATGGATAGGTTAGGTTCAAACAGATAGGGAGGAATTATTTGAGGGGCTGCATGACGTCAACCGGATGGTGCTAGTATTTTACGAAATTATTAATACGGCTATAAAAAAGTTTATTTCTACTAAAGTACCTAAGAATAGAAAATACCCACTATGGTTTAACCGAAATCTTATTAAAATGTTAAATTCAAAAAATAAGCTAAGAAAACGTTACAACGTTACAATTTCT
The DNA here is from genome assembly GCA_945859665.1 of Anorthoa munda. Taxonomy (NCBI): domain Eukaryota; kingdom Metazoa; phylum Arthropoda; class Insecta; order Lepidoptera; family Noctuidae; genus Anorthoa; species Anorthoa munda. The sequence continues at coordinate 3,900,730 of OX243913.1, forward strand.
TAAGAAATAAGTAGTACCTTTGTACTCCAATGTCATGATGTGTTTTCTGTATGTATTTTCTGTGTGTACATTAATAATAAAATAAATAAATGTTTACAAGAATCCTTTAGATAAAATTTAATTTAAAATAATTAGTAAACGCTGTAATGACCTTGCAACTGTTTGCTATAATAACTACTAAAAGAAGTTGGAAGACGAACTCACATTAAACCCCAAATTGTTTTGGACTTATATAAAAGCTAAAAAGGGGGGGGGAGGGGTCTAGCGTATACCCTAAGTCGATGACAGATGGTACTACTACGTCATCTGACGGAACAGAAATATGCTAGTTTTTTGCATCATACTTTTCCTCTGTTTATAGCCCTGCTCAGGATGATGGCAATTGCCATATAAATGCGTACTTGAATAACCTTTAAAATCATAGTTTATGTTTATCAAATCTAGTTATTGATTGTGAGGCTTTATACAAGACGTTAAAAATCCTTGACTGCAATAATTTTTATACAAGAGGGTTCGGCTGAGTTGGTTAAGGCATTGTCACTCATTTTCAATAAGTCTTTGGCTTCTGGAGTATTTCCTTCAGAATGGAAGGTAGAGAAGGTTGTTCCCATACACAAGTCAAATAGTGACGACATGGTTTCTAACTATAGACCCATATCAATTTTATCCACCTTTGCTAAAATATTTGAATCTCTGATCTGCCCCCACATTCAGAATCACTTAAAGCTGTACATAAGCGAGGAGCAACATGGCTTCTTTAAGTTTAGATCCACAACTACTAATCTAAAACTATTCACTGAATTATTAACGAAAGCAATAGACTCAGGTTTCCAGGCTAATGTTATATATACAGACTTCAGTAAAGCTTTCGATAACGTTTCACATGGAATATTGATTCACAAATTACGAGCATATGGCATCACTAGACCGTTGCTTTCATGGTTGATTTCGTATCTCGTGGATAGATCTTTATATGTGGTCATCAACGGCATACATTACATTTCGTCCGGCGTGCCACAGGGTTCTCATCTGGGACCCGTTTTATTTAATTTTTTCATTAACGATATTCCCAATTGTTTTCATAACTATGTTATCTTTATGTATGCAGACAACTTAACATTTGTTAAAATTGTTAAATCCCAGGATGATGCCTCTGCACTACAGAGCGATCTAGGAAGGCTGGTGTGAATGGTGTCAAACTAACAAGATGCATCTAAATCCAAGTAAATATTACCATGTCAAATTCACACGAAAACACCATCTGATAGACCAAGAATATTATATCGAAGGAGTAAAAATTGCGGTACTGGAAACAATACGGGATCTCGGTGTTACGTTTGATCGGAAGTTAACTTTTATTCCACATATAGACAATATTGTAAAAAAGTCCTCTAAAATGTTATAAGAAACTCCAAATAGTTTAGGTGTTGTAAAACTAAAATTACGCTTTACAATTGCTTAATTCGAAGCATATTAGAATATTGTAGCGTAATCTGGCGACCACACTATGCCACACTGCGTCTAGAACGCGTTCAAAAGCGTTTTCTATGGCACCTGGCGTTTTCTAGCGGAATTACTAAAAAAGTACGTTCGTACAGTAACAGACTCAAACACTTAAGAAATTGTTGCACTGTGGTATCGGCCGCAACTTACAAGTTGTAGGTCGTGGGTTCGAGCCCAGGTAGGCGCTTTACTTTGTGTAAATTATTTTATTACCGCTGCTCTCAAAACGGTGAAGGAAAACATCGTAGTGTAAATAATTGTTGGTGAACCAATAAAATAAATTAAATAAAAAACGACTTTTGCTGCCGTCATCTACCTCACGTTAGGTTACTTTAGACCCTGCAGACAGAAATAGGAGCCCCGCGCATCGGAGCTCCGTCGACTTTGTTGCTTAAATAGTAATCATTATTACCTACCATACAGATTATATATTAAAATCAATTTCAACATTAAAATAATTTTATAAAACACTTATTTTTATTATCCTGGCCAATAAGTGATAGGCAATAATCAGAAAGCCCGGTCAATTTAACAATTTCAATAGTTTTTAGCAAATTGGATTTTTTTTAAATCGTCTGGACATTATGAATAATGCCGTATTAATCACTTGGTCCATAACATACATACTTTGCAAACACAGTAAGAAGAGCTTATCAGATCTTTTGGCTTTATCTGTTTTTATGGTTCCGTTTCCAAAGGGTAAAAACGGGACCCAGTTACTAAGACTCCGCGGTCTGTCTGTCTGTCCGTCTGTCGGGCTGTATCTCATGAACCGTGATAGCTAGACAGTTAGAATTTTCACAGATGATGTATTTCTATTGCCGCGTAAAAACAGAATAAAATAAATATTTAATAAGGGCTCTAATACAACAAATGTGATTTGTTTGCCGTTTTTTGCGATAATAGTACGAATTCCTTCGTGCGCGAGTCCGACTCACACTTGGCCGGTTTTTTTTAGTAATTTTGAGAGAAAATACTTTTTACATGTCATTTAATTTCTTGTGAAGTCCATAAATAATTGAGATATCTATTTACTTACATGTTATGCTGCAATTAGCGTGGCCTTCTCATCATCAGTGTTAACAATATATTCGTTGATATCAGTAGAAGAAGAAGTGAAGTGAGTGTTGTATGTATTAATTTTAATCAACTGTTGTTTAACGATTCATAATGGATAAGCATGTCTTCCATACTTACATAAGTTTTATTATATTCTCTCGTATATCTCATAAACAAACCTGGCGACCGGTCCATCTCATAAATTGGACCAGTGCCATACACACAACCAACTAATACTAAAATGTTAAATAATATGCCAACTCCCATACTAAAACTAATCCATAGAGCGAACATACATCAAAATAAGTCACAAATGTCGAAATGAAGTTAATATTTAAAGTCAGTAAACCACAAGGAATTGATTTTCTTATGTAAAAGATTAAATAAACCAATTGATTTAACGATAATTTGATATGGATCATGACATATTTTATGTAAAAAAAAATGTTATTAATAAAACACAGTCATGAGGTATAAGTAGTTGGAAGAGTTGTGGCGTCATCGCTAAATTGGTACACGAAGGTATGTGAGAAAATATAAAATAAAAACCATATACACAACATTTAATATCCTAGGCAAGAAAATTTTATTAAACAGAGGAAAAGATTTTTTTTTGAAATTTTTAGAATAAAAATCTTATTTTGATAGTACCTATTATCGCCACGTAAGTTGTTGTTAAATTGTGTCATTGATTTTATCTAACTCAAAAACATTCATGGCTAGTAATTTTTTTTTTCTTTTTTTTTTTTTTCATTATGTTGTAACCGAATGGTTACCTCATAACAATTACAATCTAGCCTTGAGGCTAATAAGTAATTTAAATTTAACTTAATTTCCTAGTAAATGTATAGGTACTAAAGAATGTGTCCATTGGCACTTTTCTTATTGTCTCTATTATGAGGGAAAGACACTTAGTTCTTGTGTTTTTAAAAGGTAGCACTCACTGCACTCCGTAACAATCACTAAACTAATTCAAAAGGCTTAGTCCTTTTCAGTCTCCTTACTATGTCCGTGGTGTCAAGGAGCTGAATAGCCTCGACATTCACATGTTTATGAAGTCTTTGTTCATGAGCTTCGGCGTATGTTTTTATGACTTTAGCGACAAGGTCCACTCCTAAGTCCCGGTGGATGTCCTCGTTTCTAATGTACCAGGGAGCGTTTACTATACTCCGAAGTACCTTATTTTGAAATCTTTGAATTATTTCAATATTGGTACGTTTTGTACAGCCCCAAAGCTGTATACCGTATGCCCATATAGGCATAAGTACTTGTTTGTACAGAAGTACTTTGTTGTATACTGACAATGATGAATGTCTGCCAAGTAGCCAGTACATATTCCTGTAGCGTAGGTCTAACTCCAGGCGTTTCTTTTTGACATGAGCCTTCCAGCGAAGTTTTGCGTCAAGCGTCATACCTAGGTATTTGGCTGTATTTTCGTAAGGTATTACGCAACCGTTAATGTATACCGGTGTATAATTAGGTCTTCGGTTTGTGAAGTCTATATGAGTCGATTTGGACTCATTTAACTTAATTCGCCATTTTTTTGTCCAGTTGGTGATGGAGTTGACAGCAATTTGTACTTTATTTACAGCTTCTTTGTGAGTGACACCTATAGCCATGATGGCTGTGTCATCAGCGAAGGTTGCAATGAAGTTGTTTTCCATTTCTGGGATATCACAGGTGTACAATAGGTACAAGATTGGGCCAAGAACACTTCCTTGTGGTACACCAGCTTTTATTTGCTTGAGATCGGAATAAGCATCTTCATGTCTGACTCTAAACGTCCTCTCTGTTAGGTAGGATTCCAAAATGTCTGCAAATTGTTTTGGCAGCATTTTCCTTACCTTATAAATAAGACCCTTATGCCAAACCTTATCAAATGCCTGTGCTACATCTAGAAATACTGTAGAACAGACTTTTTTTTCTTCTAGAGTTTTTTCTATAATGTTGGTAATTCTATGTACTTGGTCTATCGTGGAGTGTTTTTCTCTGAAGCCGAATTGGTAATTTGGAATCAGTTTTCTGTCTTCTATTATAGGTTTTAAGCGTCTTACGAGTAGTTTTTCAAATAGTTTTGAAATGATTGGTAAAAGTGATATAGGTCTGTATGATGTTACCTCCTGGGGTGGTTTTCCAGGTTTGGGGATCATTATGACTTCAGCAACTTTCCAGATATCAGGCACGTGTTTCAACCTGAATGTTGCATTTATAAGGGTTGTAAGTTTTACTATGGCTTTTCGTGGCAGATTTTGAAGGAGTTCACCAGTGATAAGGTCGTATCCAGGCGATTTCTTTTTGGCTAAGTTTTTTATCATATTTTTTACCTCTTTTGGCGTAACCAGTTTTATATTGAGGTCGTCATGGTGAGTGACATCCAGTGTTATGTTTTCAGAGCTTTCCTCACCGCTGGTTTGAAAAGTTTGTTCTAAATGTTCTGCAAATATATTTGCTTTCTGTTCATTACTCATGGCCCATTTGCCATCTAATTTTTTAATGGGTGAAGCATGGACGATGGGTTTATTTAAACGTTTATATGTTTTCCATAGTGAGTGTTCTGATTTTCCACTACTTGTTAATTGGCTAAGGCAATCTTTTGTTGCATCATCATGATAGTTCTGTATTGCTTTGCTTAATCTTCTTGTAAGCCTATTCAGCATTGTTTTGTCAAGTGGATATCTTGATTGTTGCCACTTTTGTCTCTGAGCTCTCTTTATGGCTATGAGGTTTCTTATTTCTAACGGATATCTATGACTTGCGACTTTTCTTTTCAAAAGAGGTGTATTTCCCCAAGCACAGCTTTGAATGTTTGTCACAAATTTTGTTATTTCTTCATCCAACTGCTGAATGTTTTTGAGTGGTACTTTAAGGTCAATGATGTTGTCTAGGTCGAGTTTGAAGCTATCCCAATCCGTGTTCTTATTAACTAAAATTGCATTGCTTTCTTTCTGAATTATGGTCTCACTTAAGGTTAAGATAATGGGGGAATGATCAGAGTTCATATCAAATCCCTCCTCTATGTGAAGATATGTAGCTGACAGATTCTTATAAATGAAAAAGTCAATCAGATCTGGAATTCTTTGAGCATCAGTAGGCCAGTAAGTAGGTTTTCCTGTTGATATTGCATTGCACTTGATTTCTCGTATAGCACTAAGCAATTCCTTTCCTTTAGTGTTGGTTAGCCTAGATCCCCAACGTATGTTTTTTGCATTGAAGTCACCTCCCAATATAAACGTGTTGCCAAGAAGTTTTAGTAGGTTTCTGTACTGCTCTATTTTCAGAGCATGCTTTGGTGGGCAGTATATAGCTGCTACTGTAATGTGATGAAGTTTAGTTTTGACCCTAACGGCTACAGTTTGTATGAACTCTTCTTCATATTTAAATTCGAGGTAATGGTAGATGTTTTCTCTTATTATAAGGGTACTTCCTCCTCTCGCATTATTCACAGGGTGCAGTGCATGATAGATTTTATACCCGTTAAGGTGAATATACGATTCTCTTGTGAAATGAGACTCCGATATGAGGCACACATCAATTTCTTCTGTTGCAAGGACCACCTCTAGCTCGTTTTGATGCTTTAGGAGTCCATTTGCATTCCACGCCATTATTTTAAGAGTGTTCTTCATTTTTGAGTTATATGGTGTAGCTGTGTAGCACTACTTTCTAGATTTTTCAACCTTAATTCAAATGAGGTTAAAATATTTAAAATTTTGTTTATATTTTCATTTGTATCGGCGTCCATTGACTTGGAGGGTTGTGGACCGTGTACTGTTGGTTGTGATTCACGAGGTTTCGTTGCTTGCGCATAAGACACATTATTTGATACCCTTTGATACTCTTTGAGATTCTTCTTAGCACTAGGAGCCTGAGTGACAGGTGTAGTAACCTTTTTCTTTAAGGCTTTGTTTTTTAGCTGTTGCAGTTCTTTGGCTACCATACATCCTCTGTAGTTGGCTGGGTGTGGCTCACCACAGTGAACACATTTGGGTTTGTCTGCTATCGATTTTGTGCAATCTTTAGTAAGGTGTTTACCAGTGCACTTTACACATCTAGGTTCCTTGGAGCAATATTTCTGTGTATGGCCATATGCTTGGCATCTCTTACACTGTGGGATAAGCTTGGATGTTTTTAAAGGCTGCACTTCTACTTTACAACCTAATATGGTCTTAATACCATAGATATTATTTATGTCTTCCTCTTTTTGAAAGGCAAGCATAAACATGTTTAGAGGTTCCTTAGTCCTCCAACTTAATTTGTTTACCGCTTCCTGGATTTTAAAGCCGTTAGCAGTTAGTTCTTCAACTATTCTGCTTGGCAAACATGTTGAGTGTAAATTTTTGGCTATAACCCTAATTGGTCTATCTTGCTTGTTCTCATAAGAGTGCCAGAGACAATTATTCTGTAACAAGAGTTTAGTAATCGCTCTGTAGGAGTCTTCATCCCTGGCGTTTACTTTGACAGTATCTCCGTTCATCATTTTGACCATGAAGGAATCTTTATTTGAGCAAGTCAAGAGGAGATCATAAAACTTTTGGTAGTTTCTGATATTTTCTACTATGACTGGGGGAGGTGGGGGCTGTTTTTTTATTTTCGGTTGCTCAGCCTTTTTAACAGCCTGAGATTCAATGGGGCTTGCTCCTTGTGATACTGGAGACAGTGACGCATTTAGCTTTCTTTTCTTTCTACTTTTTTGTCGTACCCATTCTGTTTCTCTGGCAAGGTCCTCTTCATCAGTCTTATATTCGACTGTTGACTGAGGCCTTTCATTCGTCGGATGTTCCTTCTCGGGAGTAACATTCTTTTGTTCCTGGATAAGTTTCAGCTGGTGTTGCAAGGCTTCTACATGGCTAGTAAATGATGTTAAACTAACAGCAGTCATATTTTTTTCTGAAACAAATAATTTTTTTATTCATCATCATTCAGGATTATATGGTTTTCCTTATATTTTACAAAATAACTGCCAATATTTAAAGGTCAATATAATTGTCTTTATTCGCCGCAGTGTGATATAGTCTGGCAATTATAACTATATACAAAAAGTTTTGTATGTGTTATGCTTTTACATCAGTCACTTTCGTGGTACTTGAGCTGTCAAATTGCTTACGCTGTACATGGTTTTTCAAAAATTCAAAAAAGAAAAATGGTTACACCTATTAGAAGTGTAGTGCGGGAGTTATTATATTATATTACAACATGGTATATATAGAATGATGTGAATGAACAGCATGATGTCGTTCTTAGCCAAATACTAAAATGTGTGTACGTCGATCTAATGATTTTGATATTTTGCCTTTTCATTTTTGCATAATAGATTATTTAACTAAGAACATTTTTTCGACGCCTGTTCGGGTTGTTTACAAGAAGATCATATCAAATTACAACATTATGAAGTGAAACTACAAACTTTGTGGTTTTGCAGTAACCACACACTGAGAAAATGGTCACACACAGCGACAAAACTGTATCAAATCCACTGCATCCTACTAAAGTGACTATTCTTTACCAGGAATGATTCGGGCTATAAACAAAGTAGCCTATCAAAAACAACAAAAAAAAACCGGCCAAGTGCGAGTCGGACTCGCGCACGAGGAACCCTTCGTGCAACGTGCTACGTGCTTCGTACAATTATCGCAAAAAACGGCAAAAAATCACGTTTGTTGTATGGGAGCTCCACTTAAATATTTATTTTATTCTGTTTTTAGTATTTGTTGTTATAGCGGCAACAGAAATACATCATCTGTGAAAATTTCAGCTGCTAGCTATCACGGTTCATGAGATACAGCCTGGTGACAGACGGACAGACAGACAGACGGACAGACAGACGGATCGCGGAGTCTTAGTAATAGGGTCCCATTTTTCCCTTTGGGTACGGAACCCTAAAAACAACCATTAAAATTCTTTTTCGTAGTACAGACGGTGTATCCCAAATTTTCGGTAACCCGCAATTTTTTGAATTATGCATAGCTATAATAGCCAGACTCTAATAAAAAAAAACCGGCCAAGTGCGAGTCGGACTCGCACACGAAGGGTTCCGTACCATTATCGCAAAACACTGCATAAAAATCACGTTTGTTGTATGGGAGCCCCCCTTAATTTATTTTATTTTAATTTAATAATTATTATTTTATGAAGTAAATATACAACTAAACATTCTGTGAATATTTCAAGTGTCTACCTGTTGCCGTTATTAATATCGAGCAAAAAATGGCAAAAATATCACGTTTGTTGTATGGGAGCCCCCCTTTAATATTTATTTTATACTGTTTTTAGTATTTGTTGTTATAGCGGCAACAGAAATACATCATCTGTGAAAATTTCAACTGTCTAGCTATCACGGTTCATGAGATACAGCCTGGAGACAGACGGACAGACAGACAGACAAACGGATCGCGAAGTCTTAGTAATAGGGTCCCGTTTTTACCCTTTGGGTACGGAACCCTAAAAAAACACATGAAAGATATGTGTTAATCCCTAAAAATTATGCGGAATTGTAGTAATGTACACTATGAGACCTAGGTCCAAAGTTATGGTTTTTAAAATATGTGGTTACCGAAATAAGTAAGTCAGGTACAAAAATTGCTCTATCTTTGAGCGTGTGGTGATTGCACCCCATAAGTGGAGTATATTTATCGATAAAATTAAGTGTATTTAATGGCCTTAAAGTTTTATTACTACTACATATATAATGTTATGTTGATAAATATTATAAGTAATCAAAGTTAAAATCAATCTCCTTTAAAAAAGGGACTTACGAATCGAACGTTCCTAAAAAACTCTTTAGTTCTTCAAGCGTATAATCAGCAAATCGGTTCGGGCCGAATTTCAGTGAAGGATCACTTGCTTTATTCGACTTATTTATGAGCTTCAACGTATGCTTAAAAGCTTCTTAATGGGTAAGCAAGCTGGTATAATCTTCATACGATTTATTGTAATATTTTTTGACTTTACGAACAAATGACTTAGATTTCGCGAGCCTATCAATAATAAAACAATAATAATAATGGGTTGTTGGAAAAAGTTAATTCAAAAAATCCCGCCTGCTTAAGAAGCGAACCAAAAACACCTAAACAAGAAAAAGTCAATATTGAGCTCCTGGCATACCTAGAAGCAAACGATATCCTAAATGACCGCCAATACGGCTTCCGCCGAAATCGGTCTACTGGGGTTCTTCTAGCGTATGCCATTCACATCTGGAGTGAGGCCATCGCGAGGCACGGGGAAGCGCTTGCCGTCTCCCTCGACATCTCAAAGGCTTTTGATAGGGTCTGGCACGAAAGCCTTATTGGTAAGCTTCCTTCATTCGGTTTGCCCGGTGGTCTGTGTGATTGGATTGCAGACTTCCTGAGAGATCGGTCCATTCGAGTGGTTATCGATGGCTGCTCGTCGGACCACTTGGATATTAATGCCGGGGTCCCTCAGGGGTCGATACTTTCAGCAACTTTATTCTTGCTGCACATTAACGATCTGCTAAAACCCGGCCGGCACCTTTGGGTATGTAGACGACAGCACTGTTGCTGAGAGATACTTGTCCAACGCTCGTGTTACTGGGCCTCAGATCCAGTCTCTCCGGGAGGCCATGGTGGAGCGCTTGAACCTATCCTTGCAGGCAGTTTACGAATGGGGCGATGCGAATCTGGTCAGGTTTAATGCTGCTAAAACCCAGGCGTGTCTTTTTTCCGCTAAAAAGAGCCATTTTCAGCCGGCACCAACTTTCCGAGATGTGACCGTGCCAATAACTGACCATCTTCAGCTTCTTGGCGTTACGTTGACATCGACTCTCAATTTTGGCCCATACATTGAGGCAAAGGCTCAGCTGGCTGTCAAAAAGCTGGGGATCCTTGCAAAGGTGAGAAGGTAACTCACCCCAGAATAGCTGCTCAGCTTGTATAAAGCGCAAGTTCGATCATGCATGGAGTACTCTGTTCTCATCTCTGGGACGGATCTGCCAAATACCAGCTTGATGCACAAGAGTCAATCGAAAAGCGGGCCAAGAGGCTCATCGGCGATGAGGCACTGGTTAAGTCAAAGCTCCAGAGCCTTGAACATCGTCGCCGAGTTGCCAGCTTATCGGTTTTTTATCGATTACATTTCGGAAAGTGTGCGATGGAATGGCATGATCTAATTTCGCCCAGCCCGTTTCATCATCGGACTACCAGACGTACGGCGATGCGCCATCAGTACATGGTGGACATCCCACTCATACGCACTAAACGTTTTGAGAGCTTGTAAAGACAGCATGCCACAAAAGGCAACAAACACCAAAACGTCTATGCCATGGTGGTCAGAGGAGCTCGCACTTTTGAAAAAGGTGGTCACCAGAAAAAAGCGGAGGATACGCAATGCAGCGCATGACTGCAAAGACAAAGTTCTCAGAGAGTACCTGCAAGCAAAAGAGAATTACGAATGCCAAGCCAAGAAAGCCCAAATAGCAAGCTGGAAGACCTTTTGCCAAAAACAAGACAGAGAAGGAGTATGGGAGGGCATTTACAGAGTAATCGGTAAGACCGCCAAACGTCAAGAGGATCTGACCCTTAAAAAGGACGGTGTGTTCCTAAACCCAAGAGAATCGGCAGCCCTGTTAGCCGAGACGTTCTACCCAGAGGACTCCGAAGAGAAGGATAACTCGCATCATCGCCAAATTAGAGCGCTCGCGAAGCAAGTAAACGCCCCGTGTCATAATGAAACACATGATCCGCCGTTTACAGTAGAAGAGCTAAAGACCGCGAGTAAGAGTTTTAATCCAAAGAAGGCACCTGGAGCGGATGGCTTTACGGCGGACATATGCAGTCGAGCAATCTCCAGGAATGTGGACACATTCCTTGCCCTATTTAACAAGTGCCTAGAGATAGGTCACTTCCCGGACATATGGAAGAAGGCCACAGTGGTGGTACTAAGAAAACCGGGCAAGGACGATTATCAGAATCCCAAGGCCTATAGGCCGATAGGTCTGCTACCAGTCTTGGGCAAAATCCTGGAGAAGATGATAGTAGCAAGGATCAGGTGGCACCTAGTACCGCGGATGAGTACTCGCCAGTTCGGATTTATGCCACAGAGGAGCACCGAGGACGCCCTCTATAACCTAGTGAACCATATCAAGAGTAAAATAGAGCAGAAAAAGCTCGTAACCCTAGTCTCACTGGATATAGAGGGTGCCTTCGATAGCGCCTGGTGGCCAGCTATTCGAGTCCGACTGGCTGAGGAAAAGTGTCCGGTCAATATAAGGAGGCTACTGGACAGTTACCTCGACTGCAGAAAATTGGACTGAGGTATGCCGGGGAGGAACACACAAGAAACACCCAGAAAGGTTGCGTTCAGGGATCCATTGGCGGCCCGATACTGTGGGACTTAATCCTTGACCCCCTATTGCACGGTCTGGAAAAAGAGGGAATATATTTTCAGGCGCATGCGGATGACGTGGTGATGGTCTTCAGTGGGGATTCGGGCTCGGAGATCTCGAGACAGGCCAATGCCGCTCTCGACTATGTTCGGGAGTGGGGAGTTCGGAACAAGCTGAATTTTGCGCCACACAAAACTTGTGCGATGGTGCTGACGCGTAAGCTCAAGTACGACACCCCGCTCCTGAGGATGGGAGGGATCGATATTGGAATGTCGAAAGAAATCAAAATCCTGGGGCTGACTCTGGACGACAGGATGACTTTTAACACCCATATAGCAAGGGTCTGTAAAAAGGCGGCGGACCTATACAAACAGCTCTCCAGAGCCGCAAAAGTAAGCTGGGGTTTTCATCCGGAAGTCATTAGGACGATCTATACAGCGGTAGTAGAGCCAGTCATTTTGTATGCGGCAAGCGCATGGGCACCAGCTGCCAAAAAGATAGGAACGCAGAAGGCGCTGAATGCAGTACAGAGGGGCTTCGCACAGAAACTTTGCAAGTCCTACCGCACGGTCTCCCTGAACTCGGCTTTGGTACTGGCTGGGATACTGCCTCTCGACCTTAGAATACAGGAGGCAGCCGCCCTGTACGAAGCAAGGAGAGGGTCGTCTCGGCTAGTGTTTGGGGACAGAGAGACCGAACGTGTGGTGGGATTTGCGGAGACTCCACATCCGGCTCTGCATGAAGGGTTGATTTTCGACAGCTTGACTACTCAAGCACAGGTCGACGAGAGTAACGGGCAGGCGGTGAAAATCTACACCGACGGTAGCAAGCTTGAGGGCAAGGTCGGGGCTGCACTATCCATATGGGATGGCGAGACAGAGACCAGAGCCATCAAGCTTAGCTTGGCCGCGTACTGCACCGTATATCAAGCGGAGATCCTCGCTATATGGAGAGCCACCAAGGAGGTGCTGAGGCGCACAGAGAGGGAATACTGTATATATAGTGACTCAAAGTCGGCCCTGGAGACCATCACCAACTACAGCGCCCTGCATCCGTTAGCGGTAGAGACGCGACACAATCTGAAGGAAGCCTTCAACCAGGGTAAATCAGTATGTTTGTACTGGGTGAGGGCGCATGTAGGATTGTTAGGGAACGAACGCGCAGATCAGCTCGCGAAAGAGGCAGCACTTTCGAGCCGGAGGAGTCCCGATTACGACCTTGTTCCGGTCTCATTCGTCAAACGGATAATCCGAAAGGACTCCCTTGACGAGTGGAACCGGAGATACAGGACGGGCGAGACAGCCTCCGTAACGAAAGTGTTCTTCCCAGATGCAATAGACGCCTTCAGACTGATAAAGAGCATGAGGCCAGCGGGGTTGCTGACGCAGGTTTTCACGGGACATGGGGGTCTCTCCCAGTACTTGCATCGGTTCAAGTGCAGGGAGAGTCCCGCATGTGTCTGCGACCCGGATGTAGAGGAAACAATATTCCATGTATTGCTGGACTGCCCAATACACGACAGAGATAGATATGACCTACAACAAAAAATTGAATTACAAATAAAAAAGGAAAACCTAGAGACTCTACTAAGAGATAAACTCACTCGTCCAACTTTTATTGAGTATTGTATAAAAATAGTATTAATTGTAAACAATAGAAATAAAGATAGATAAGCATTTACTACAAAATATATTGTGAAAATATGTTACTGTAGTAAAGATAAGGCTAAATAAGTAGAAAATAAGTTCATAGAGTTTAAGCATTGGTATTTAAGGCTTTTCTAAATAAGCACTGTAATGTAAGAAATAGAAAGTAAGTAAGTTAAGTATAATAAGAACTAAGCTAGAATAAGGCAGTAGGCACAACTAGAGTTGTAAAGAAAATGAAATGCGATGGAATAGGCAGATAGAGATAGGCACAAGGTTTGTCCGAAATGTTGAAAGAGACACCCTGTAAAGAAAATGGAAAACAGATAGAAAGTAGAGGATAGGCACAAGCGGTTCTGTAATGCAAAAAGACCGCCTGTAAAGAAAATGTATAAATGTAGAGAAGATTAGAGTTGCAAACAAGAAGAGTAGGACCCCTTCAGGGCCACGATTTTTTATTATATATAGCATAGTACTAGTGTAGATGAAAACATCTGTGAAATTTGATAAGGTCACAGGGACAAGAAAAAAAAAAAAAAACGTTTTGAGAATACTTTTATAATGCGTACAGCTAACGAGTGGAATCCCTGCCGGAGTCTGTTTCCCGATAGCTACAATCTAGGGGTCTTTAAGTCAAGAGTGAATAGGTTACTTCTAGGCAAGCATGCTCCATCGTCGACCACATCATCGCTTAACATCAGGTGAGATGGTGGTCAAGCGCGAGCCTATATCAAATTATAAAATAAAAAAGTGAAATAAAAAAAAATGTGTTTGATTTTATAATTTATTTTCAAAAATATTAGAGATCCTTATGAAAATTGCAATAATGTAATCTTAAAATTTTGCCTATAAAATTCATTATTTGGCGTGCGCTGAGAAAGCTATTGATAATACATAAAAATTATGTACTAGATGATTAAAGTACTCATTATAACCTACATAAAAAACTGCGAGAATATATCTCACTATCATAGTTAAGTCATAATAGCAGTTTTTGTGTTTTAAAATTGTATTAGATCGCCGGTAGAAACAAAGGTTGGTTGCATTCGTATTGTAGTATGGTATTAAATTCTTATTCAAATAAATAGTTTAACACTTTTTCTCATTTATGTTTTTGTCAAGTTTGGTGCCTTTTTTACCCGACTGCCGAAGAAGGGTAATGTGTTTATCAGTCTATGTATGTATGTATGTATGTATGTATGTATGTATGTATGTATGTTTGTTCCTATGTGGCGTTCCAGAGACCAAACGCGTTGACCGATTTTGATGATTCATACGTCAATCTATTCGTCTTAACCTTGCGAGTGTCATAGGCTACATTAAAATTGGAAAATAGAAAAATGGCGGCTTTTGGGCGCCATATTGTAGATTAATTTGCATATTTCATAATAAGACTAAACTGTAACTGATATATAACTTCACGGCTTTTTTATAAGTACATAGATAAGTGTGAGGCGCGAAACTGGAGAAGGTACCGCCAAACATAAGAGGCTTAAAAACCTACCCAGCAATAAAGAAAGTGTTCTGTTATACAAAGAAATAAGAATAGCTGGTATTTAGCGGTCCCCCAACGCGACGACGCTTGGATAAAATTAAATAGTAGTTAGGTATTTTAAACGTAAAGTGCCAGTGTGCCAGTACATATTATTTATTACTTTTTAGAGGGTTTTTTTGAGTCGGGGGTTTTTAAATTTTTTAATTTAATTTTTATTTCATGATTTTTAAAATTTTCTTACTAGTTGTAGTAACGCTACGATTGACCATCTTTGGGTATAGTTGTCGTTAGGACTTGTTGTAAATATTATTACGGGTAGTGTGGCAGACGCTGGTAATATAATAAAACCACATAAATAAGATTAAATATTGGACTGTATTTAAATTGAAGCACAAGGTACATTAATGAAATATATAGGTACGTGTTACACTGGTAGGGTGCGAATGATGACTGACTTAGGATCGTTCACATGAACGGGATGAGTGGATTATTATGTAAGCTTCATACATAAATTGACTACTCCAAAGACGATACCTCTGCTGTAAGTTACTGAGGAGTTGGGTGTCCTGTGATTCCTGGTGATGCACCAGCTTCAGGTCAAGATTATTATGTTTTAGCAATATCATTGAACTGACAGGATTCTAAATTTCAAATCGATTTGACCTATGAAAGTTGCTCATATCTTTTCCTTAATTAGTAGAGAGCTGATTATCTTCAAATGGCTGAGAATATTTTCTTGAATCTTAGCTCAGAACACTCTCGATTAAGTCACCTTTTAAACAAAAAAAACTAAATCAAAATAGGTCCACCCGTTTGGACGCTATGATGCCACAGACAGACACACATATACACAGATACACAGCAACACACCTCAAACTTATAACACCCCTCTTTTTGCGTCGGGGGTTAAAAAATCAAAATACCCGACCGCTTAAAAAGCGAACTAAAAAGACGTAAACAAGAAGAAAATCATCATCAATCACGTCGGAGGATACATCTGGTTTTGGTCAGCCAGCTCGCGAATATGTATCCTCCGACTGCACAGCATGATTTTCTTCTTGTTTACGTCTTTTTAGTTCGCTTTTTAAGCAGTCGAGTATTTTGATTTTTTTAATACATTTTAATGTTTTTGGTGGGATCATTATTATACTTTTGTTACGTCTTGTTACCATCCAATCTTCGTCGTATGTGGAGTCGTGATCTTTAATGGATATTTGATGATCTGTCTACCCTCTAAGGCATGTAAGCATGATAATATGGTGTATGTTAATTGTTAAGACGAATCGATGTATTTGTGTTTGTAACTTATACTACCTACTCTTTTTTTTATTCGGAATCAATAAAGTAGCAACCCTAGTGAATCTGTCAAGTTTAGGTGTCAATTTTCGAAACGGTTGGAGTGGCCCTTCTGTATAATTTCTATTTTGTTTTACGAGGTAATAAAATCCTCTTTTTTTCTAAATCTAACAAAGGTATGAGAAAAAAAAAGCAATATATTAGAAGGAAGAAAATTTAATTTAACTGATCATAATCGTTGATAAAAATCGTTGTTTGATAATGGATTAAATCGGCTTGTGAATTAATTTAAAGGTGAAGTTATTTCATTGGTTTGCAACTTGCAAAGTGATTGATCATTCTGGATGTATATTTGATGGCAGCTTAATTTTTCCTGAAACATTTAATAATTCTTAAATTTTAATTCTACTTTTACTTAAGTACTTACCGGTACGGTAATATGATAAACAATAAGAAGTATATTTTTCTTTAGACTACGTAGTAATGTTATCATTAATCACTCCGATCACAAAGGAAGTATTTTTTGCTTAGAACCAAAACAGTGCAGAAATGTTATATGAAATCTAATTGTTGCACAGTTTTTCATTAATGCACTGTTTTTTATTTTTATTTAGATAGTTTAATGTCTCCCATTAAATTTAATATAAAATGTATGCATTAGATCAATAAAATACTGGCTGAAAATAAAAATCGGCTGAATAAAATCGATTTGATGAAAAGTAGAACAAATAGCGCGCATTTTGTACCATTGTAAAACTTTGATACTTCATATTTACCAAGAAAAGTTTTAAAAAATATGGAAATAGACAGCAGTAGCTATATGAATTCAACTCCAGAAAGTATAAATACAGCTGCAAATTAAATTGTTCATAACCTTTTGCCGCAAAAGTCGGGGGATAAATATTTTTAATAACTTGAGTTTTTATTTTGAGTAGGGATATTTTATCACGGTAGATAGATTCGTAATTGAAAGAAAAGTAGATTACGCAACCCGCTAAAGTTAGTAATTAATGCACTCGTGTTAACTTAGTTCCCTCGCGTGCGCTCGGGCACCAACATAATACGCGTGCATTAATAACTCACTTTGCGCTCGATGCAATAATCTACTATAAAAAACAATCATTAATCTGGTATCATATACTTATAACGTAATCAATATCCTTAAAAGCACATTAAAAGGTAGTAAGGTACTTACTGATTGAGTCTAAAGTGAGCTTTTATTTCTTTAGGCGTAATATCAGAAAATTCTGTAAGGCCGAATGTCCCCGTAGTGCTAACTTTGTTCAACTTGTTTATTGTTTTTAACGATTTTCTAAAAGCTACATAATGGACAAGCAAGCTTGTATCATCTTCATAAGATTTATTGAAATCTTTAATATATTTCACGAATAATTGGGGAGCTTGATGTACATCGTAAAATTTATATTCTTCGGCGTACACGCAGGCTAAGAAAGCCAATAAAATACCAAAAAGTACGACTCCTGCTTTCATTTTAACAAAGTTCTGCAACGGTGCTATCCTCCATAACGTAGACTATTTCCATTTATAGTCTTGGGCACTCTATTGATATGAAATTGATTTTGCGGGGTGACTTATTAAATTATTATATGCTTGTTATATATAATCATCAAAACAAATTGCATTTTAACCGACTTCGAAAAGGAGGAGGTTCACAATTCGTCAGTTTTTGATTTTTAACCCCCGACGCAAAAAGAGGGGTGTTATAAGTTTGAGGTGTGTTGCTGTGTATGTGTGTATCTGTGTATCTGTGTATCTGTGTATCTGTGTATATGTGTGTCTGCATCATAGCGTCCAAACGGGTGGACCTATTTTGATTTAGTTTTTTTTGTTTAAAAGGTGACTTAATCGAGAGTGTTCTGAGCTAAGATTCAAGAAAATATTCTCAGCCATTTGAAGATAATCAGCTCTCTACTAATTAAGGAAAAGATATGAGCAACTTTCATAGGTCAAATCGATTTGAAATTTAGAATCCTGTCAGTTCAATGATATTGCTAAAACATAATAATCTTGAACTGATGCTGGGGCATCACCAGGAATCACAGGACACCCAACTCCTCAGTAACTTACAGCAGAGGTATCGTCTTTGGACTCATTGGAATGGTCTCATTGAATATGTTGTAGATGGATGGTGATCAGGGTCTGATGGTGGATGGTGCTGGTGATGGATATGGGATTGAGAGATAAACTGTCAGTTCAATGATATTGCCAAAACATAATAATCTTGACTTGATGCTGGGGCATCACCAGGAATTACAGGAAACCCATCTCCTCAGTAACTTACAGCATAGGTATCGTCTTTGGACTCATTGGAATGGTCTCATTGAATAGGTTGTAGATATATGGTGCTCAGGGTCTGATAATGGATGGTGCTGGTGATGGATAGGGGATTGAGAGATAAACTGTCAGTTCAATGATATTGCCAAAACATAATAATCTTGACTTGATGCTGGGGCATCACCAGGAATCACAGGACACCCAACTCCTCAGTAACTTACAGCATAGGTATCGTCTTTGGACTCATTGGAATGGTCTCATTGAATATGTTGTAGATATATGGTGATTAAGGCCTGATGATGGATGGTGCTGGTGATGGATATGGGATTGAGAGATAAACTGTCAGTTCAATGAAATTGCCAAAACAAAATAATCTTGACTTGATGCTGGTGCATCACCAGGAATCAGCAGGACACCCAACTCCATGCTTACTTACAGCACAGGTATCGGGTTTGGACTCATTGGAATGATCTCATTGAATAGGTTGTAGATATATGGTGCTCAGGGTCTGATGATAGATGGTGCTGGTGATGGATAGGGGATTGAGAGATAAACTGTCAGTTCAATGATATTGCTAAAACATAATAATCTTGACCTAATGCTGGTGCATCACCAGGAATCACAGGACACCCAACTCCTCAGTAACTTACAGCAGAGGTATCGTCTTTGGAGTAGTCAATTTATGTATGAAGCTTACATAATAATCCACTCATCCCGTTCATGTGAACGATCCTAAGTCAGTCATCATTCGCACCCTACCAGTGTAACACGTACCTATATATTTCATTAATGTACCTTGTGCTTCAATTTAAATACAGTCCAATATTTAATCTTATTTATGTGGTTTTATTATATTACCAGCGTCTGCCACACTACCCGTAATAATATTTACAACAAGTCCTAACGACAACTATACCCAAAGATGGTCAATCGTAGCGTGACTACTAGTAAGTAAAGTTTAAAAATCATGAAATAAAAATTAAATTAAAAATTTAAAAACCCCCGACTCAAAAAAACCCTCTAAAAAGTAATAAATAATATGTACTGGCACACTGGCACTTTACGTTTAAAATACCTAACTACTATTTAATTTTATCCAAGCGTCGTCGCGTTGGGGGACCGCTAAGCTAGAAATACAAAAAAAAAATATAAAGAATTAATGTAAGTACAAGAAAACTGCACCGCGACCCGCGTGCTGCGCGTACGCATTGCATCATGATTTAGAACGATAACAAATCTATTTGTAGGTTTATGCATGAAACTAAGTTCGTACGTAAGTAAAAACACAAGAATAATATGCAGGTAACTCTGTTAATAGTAACTTTATCAATGTTAAGCTAATTAAAGACAGATTAATTTGCATATTTCATAATAAGACTAAACTGTAACTGATATATAACTTCACGGCTTTTTTATAAGTACATAGATAAGTGTGAGGCGCGAAACTGGAGAAGGTACCGCCAAACATAAGAGGCTTAAAAACCTACCCAGCAATAAAGAAAGTGTTCTGTTATACAAAGAAATAAGAATAGCTGGTATTTAGCGGTCCCCCGACGCGACGACGCTTGGATAAAATTAAATAGTAGTTAGGTATTTTAAACGTAAAGTGCCAGTGTGCCAGTACATATTATTTATTACTTTTTAGAGGGTTTTTTTGAGTCGGGGGTTTTTAAATTTTTAATTTAATTTTTATTTATATTTGTGTTTAAATATTTTTACTAGGTGAATTGATTTTGATGATTCTTTTTTATTTGAAAGCTGGTGCTGCTCGAGTGGCCCATTTAAATTTGATCAAGGTCAGATGAAGAACTTCGGCGATATACAACAGCACACTTCAATAACCAACGGCAAATCACTCGGGATTGCTGCAATCGCATTTCTGTTTATTTTTACACCATTTCATAACATAACATCACGCCGGTACGCTCTAAAGGGGTACGCAGATATGTACAGTTCACCCTACCAGTACAAATATTTAAACACAAATATAAAATAAAAAACAGACGAATTGTGAACCTCCTCCTTTTCAAAGTCGGTTAAAATGCAATTTGTTTTGATGATAATATATAACAAGCATATAATAATTTAATAAGTCACCCCGCTAAATCAATTTCATTTTAATAGAGTACCCAAGACTATAAATGGAAATAGTCTTCGTTATGGAGGATAGTACCGTTGCAGAACTTTGTAACCATGAAAGCAGGAGTCGTATTTTTTGGTATTTTATTGGCTTTCTTAGCCTGCGTGTACGCCGAAGAAAGTAAATTTTACAATGTACATAAAGCTCCCCAATTGTTCGTGAAATATATGAAAGATTTCAATAAATCTTATAAAGATGATACCAGTTTGCTTGTCCATTTTGATGCTTTTAAAAAATCGTTAAAAATAATAAACAAATTGAACAAAGAAAGCACTACGGCGACATTCGGTCTCACCGATTTTGCCGATAATACGCCAGAAGAAATGAAAGCTCACTTTGGACTCAATCTGTAAGTATCTTACTACCTTTTAATATGCTTTTAAGGATATTGATTTAACTTTTGATTACGTTTTAAGTATATGAAACCAGATTAATAAATGTTTTATTTAATATTTATCTTGTTGTTTATCATATTACCGTTCCGGTAAGTACTTAAGTAAAAGTAGGATTACAATTGATCAATTATTAAATGTTTCAGGAAAAATTAAGCTAAACAAATAAATAAACATCCAGAATAATCAATCACTTTGCAAGTTGCCAACCAATGAAATAACATCAACTTTAAAAATAATTCACAAGCCGATTTAAGCTACTATCAAACAACGATTTTTAATCAACGATTTTCATCAGCTAAATTAAATTTTCTTCTTACTAATATATTGCTATTTTTTCTCATACCTTAACACCTTATTACCTAACAGGATTGTATTACCTCGGAGCTAGGGTATAGCTAATATGTAATAAAAAGTGGATTATGTTATTTATAAAGTTTTCTCCACAGATAAACTTATATAGTTTTCTCACCTTCTGTCACTGAAGAGAAAACTCATGGATTTGTACGTTATTCCTAGCCTCACTACTACTCGTCAATATAACTGTGCGCTTTCAAGGCGCTAACAAGTCACTCTTGCGCACGAGGCGAACGCGGAGCGCCGCGCGTGTTGCCTGGAGTGGGGTCGATGAAAGTCGATATGCACAGCTATGTACGGAGCGCAGAGATGGGCCTAGTTTCTCAAATGCTTGTCACATTTTGAATCCGCTGACAATAGGTCAGAAAATATCCAGCCGTCAACCGTTCGATTTGGGTTTTTCGTGAGACGATGATTGAATGAATTGTATGGGTTAGTGTTTTACCAGGAGCGGCCGATGTGGTGAAACCGCCAGATTAAGCAACATTTACCAAGGTTGGTTTTGGATGGGATAATGCTATCGCTTGAGCGGTCTTGGTGTAGCAATGAAACGATACCACTGAGATACCATTGGTCGTAAAGTATAAATACTTACTCGTTTTAAATTGATGTTTTTTGTAGAATTAAGGACAGATAGAACAATAAGTATTGATAATTGATATTAATATAACGGGGCAACTATTTCTGTCTGCAGGGTCTAAAGTAACCTAACATGAAGAAGATGACGAGAGCTGAGTTCGCTTGCTCACTTCAGCTCCTGTCATCACCTTCCAACCTAACCTATTCGTGTTAAGCTCCCGATTAATTCATTGACCATAATTATCGAATTTTCCAACCGTTACGTAGCAATTTTCATAATGACCAGACAATGTGATAAACATAGAAGTTTATTACATACCTTCTCTCACTGAAGAACTATATATGTCGTGGCGGCCCAGTGGCTAAGACCTCTCCTCTCGTGCTTGAGGTCGTGGGTTCGAATCCGGGCAAGTACCAATGAGTATTTTTAAATTCATATGTACTTTCTAAGTTAATCTTGGACGTCGTTGACAACGGTGAAGGAAAACATCGTGAGAAAACCTGGACTTATAGTGATTTTTATAAGTTTGTGCTCCATTGGTGTAATTGCTGCAAGATGTTCCAGTGCGAGGATAAATTAATACATAAATAAATAAATACCTATTACATTGCCCGATTTGACTTGACTAGATTCATGATGCCCGGGCATTACACGTAGAGCCCTTATTCACTTGGTCCATGACATATATACTATTGCCGTGATTATTTTCACATATCCAAAAGCACCCATTTAGCTGGCAGCGACACACACACTTGACTCTAACAAAAATTACCCATTTAAAGCTTAATTTTAAGCAAACGGATCCCTGAATCGAAAAATGGTTTTCACACACCCGTAATATTTTTGAATGGCCTATCCAACGATTCCCCACATTATGGGATAGACAAGAAAACACACCCACTTTACGTGTACAAGAAGCAAAATAAAAAAATACCTGGTTTTGTTTTACCACTTTGTCGGCGTGATCAATATTTTTATCCATGCCAAAATATAGCTTTCTAGTACTAAGAGTCTCTGAGCTAAGCTACAGATGGACGGACAGGCAGACGGACATGGCGAAACTATAAGGGATCCTTGTTGACTACGGAACCCTAAAAAACCGGCTAAGTGCGAGTCGGACTCGCGCACGAAGGGTACCGTACTTGGTAAATTGCGGTTTACCATTTATGACGTATTAAAAATAAAACTACTTACTAGATCTCGTTCAAACCAATTTTCGGTGGAAGTTTTTATGGTAATTGGTATGGTGGTTTTATGATTCCCTTATTTTAGAAGTTACAGGGGGTGGGACACACATTTTACCGCTTTAGAAGTGTCTCTCGCGCAAACTATTCAGTTTAGAAAAAAATAATATTATAAACCTTAATATAATTTTTGAAGACCTATCCATAGATACCCCACACGTATGGGTCCGATGAAAAAAAAATTTGAGTTTCAGTTCTAAGTATGGGGAACCCCAAAAATTTATTGCTTTTTTCTATTTTTGTGTGAAAATCTTAATGCGGTTCACAGAATACATCTACTTACCAAGTTTCAACAGCATAGTTCTTATAGTTTCGGAAAACAGTGGCTGTGACATACGGACGGACAGACAGACAGACAGACAGACATGACGAATCCATAAGGGTTCCGTTTTTTGCCATTTGGCTACGGAACCCTAAAAAGTAAGAATAAATATGTATGTTCTTTTGGCTTATACACTCCTGACAAATAATGTGTGGTAGTGCATCTTATATCGGACTTTTTTGTGCACAATTTAATAAGAAATAAAATTGCTCTCATTAACATAAATGGCAGTAAAACCAAAATTTTATGAATTAAGCAAATTCTGACTTTTGTGTCTGAAAAGTTGGGGAGCTCGAAAATGGGCCGAAATGGCTCGTGTAATAATATCTTACCTTTAGCCGATGTGGTTAGTCCACGAAATAAAAATCACATTATAATTACCATACAGCATGAGACGAGTTAACTGATGCAGGGCGAAAGGCGAGTATTCTGCACCTTAAAACAGAATCGACTCACTAAGGAGGACATAGGAATCAATGTATTAGTAAATATGACATAATAGGTATAGCGACGAAATAGCGAATGGTTATCAGATTTATGTATTAACTTCTTTAGAAATTTGGTTACACTAACCCGATCAAAGGCATGGCTAATCTTCATATGACGACCAGAAAAAATAGTTAACTCCGAAAGTAACAACTGGTAAATACATAAAAATTTAACAAACCTATAACATTATTTTTTCAATACAGTTGTTAAACATGGCGTACTTTCAGAGGCTATAACTATGATTCGAAAATTAAATCTTATGCATAGGCATCTTTCTGTTACGCGGTCGTGACTTTTGTTTACGAGCTCGATCATTAGTTTTGCAGTTTAGTTTTAAATTTATAAGTCAATTTAAAAAGTTTAGTAGCAAGGAGTTTTCATACATAAAATAAAATGGAATAGATTTTATACGAGGAAACCTGAATGATTCCGTACGTTTTAGCATTTAATTCTCGAAAGTCTTTTAAATGGTTGTTTAATATATTTAATTACCAGTTTCAATTTAATTATTTTCACATCAACATTTGTCAAAAATCGAATAGGCTGTGTAGGCTGTGTTCGTTGTAAAAAAAATATGTCCAGTTGCAAAAACGCGCGAAAATTTTATTTTTTTGTGAATTAACAAAACTAATTCTTTGATTTGTTTTTACTATTTCCCACAACTGTATTGAAAAATATCGTGTAATACACGGGCTTGTAGGTTATTGCAATAACCTACTTTCCATGTATCACAATGTACTATTTCGCTATAGGTAATTGAAAAGTTATATCAAACTAAAAATAAGTTTTTGAATCCATTACTGAAAACTCGCCGACAGATCCCGAACAAACCCGAGCGCGTGTGACGTTTCAATGATAACTTCTACCTTCTACCACAAAGTACGTAAGCGGCGCGGCGCGCCGCAGACAGAGAGGCCACTACGAACAAAGCGTCATTTTGCACACTCACATTGACATTGCGATTTTATAGGGTATATTGGACAATATTGGTCCGAGCTCAGTCGCGGCTGTCACGAGTGCTTTGTGCGGGCGTTTGTCACGTCATTCATACATAAAGAACTGTATCGAGGTTGCATTGGCTGGGTTACCTTTATTCATTGTTACTGACCGAATATACTTTAAATTAATTCTTTAAATTCTTTCTTTCATTCATTTTTATGTTATCACATCACATCACATCATCAGCCTATTAATGTTCCCACTGCTGGGACACAGGCCTCCTCTCTGTGAGAGGGAATGGGCCGTAATCCACCACGCGGGCCCAGTGCGGGTTGGTGGATGTCACATGTCTTCGAATTTTTGGTTCTAGGACATGCCGGTTTCCTCACGATGTTTTCCTTCACCGTTTTGAGAGCAGTGGTGATGAAATAATTTACGCAAAGTAAAGCGCCTGCCTGGGCTCGAACCCACGACCTACAACTTGTAAGTCGCGGCCGATACCACTGGGCCACCACTGCTCTCACTGCTCTGCTCTCTTTTTATGTTATACAAGTCATTAAATTTTTCAAGATAGAAATCAAACAAGAATAGAAAAAGAATAGAAACAAGTTAGAAATTCAATATCTAGGAAAATAATAAATTATTTTAAGCCCATAGCCGAAATTGGAAAGACTATGAAACTTGTCATAATAATATGGGTTAAGTCACCCAGCTCACAAATATATTTCCTCCGACTGCACAGCATAATTTTCTTCATGTTTAAGTATATCTTTTTAGTTCGCTTCTTAAGCAGTCAGGTTTTTTATTTTAAAAACTTTTTTTCACATTTATATTTTTGTCATGATCTTTAATGGATATTTGATGCTTTTTCTACCCTCTAAGGCATGTAAGCATGATCAAATGATGATTGTGTTCGACACAATGTAAATTGATTGAGAATAAATAAATGAAATGATACAATGATATGATGTAAGTTTAGATGAGTCGATGTATTCATGTTTGTAAGTTATACAATCCTAGTAAATCTGTCAAGTTTAGCTGTCAATTTTCGAAACGGCGGGAGTGGCCCTTCTGTATACTTTCTATTTTGTGCTTCTACTAATTGTAGCACACAGCTTATACAGTGTTTTGACTTGTAACCGATTCAATCTTGTTATTTTTTGTCAATTAACATGTAGTTGACACTGTACTATCGTGAAATTCCTTGAACATTATGACGTCACAAACATGGCGACTAATCGTGGCGCGTTCGTAGTGACGTGATTCTTATTTACAATTTTATCGATTTTCAATTGTTTATATTGATTATATTTTTCACTTTGTAGTTTTTATTTTTTCCACGCCGTTGATATGAAGAATCAACGGTATGCAAAAAGCATAAGGTGGGGTAGAACATAGTGTTACTCGTATCTAAGCATAAAGTACGATAGTAAACTGAAGCTACAACGGCTATAGCTTGGAGCCGCAAACCGTTCCGGGCTGTTCATCTGAAGAAGATTTTCAAATTTAGATGTAAACCTATTTATTCTTAGTTAATATTTGTAAACTTTACTTTGGTTCTAAGAAGCTAAATACGCGGTAAGCAAAAGTTAGATACGCGGGTGATCCAAAAGTTCGGAAAATATTTATCTTAGAATAGGTACATCTACTTTTGAATTAAGAAAATATCCCGCGTCCTTTTGAACCTCGCTTTATACTGCTGATGTTTTGTGCTAGAGAATAATCGATGCGGTAAATGAAATAAGAAGGGGTTTAACAACTGGTTTAGTAAAAACTGGATTAAGACACAGAATGAGAGTATGTGTGCGAAACAGGCGGACACGTGGAACATAAATAGAATAGTACTTTTGAAGAGTAAACATCGTACTTTCTGTAAAAATTGTAATAAACGTCATTTTGTACCCATTTGGATTGTTTCATTTTGTCTTCTGACCCAAGTGGAACCGCTATTTTTGCTACTACCTGGGAGCCTTTCATAAAAGCTTTTTTCTAAGAATTCTGTCAATACCATATCTTGTTATACCTTGATGGATAGCTAATGAAACTTAGATAATTTTAAGCACATTTGCAGCATGATTGTCATAGAAATTCTGTTTATTTTAAATTTCTGAAATAAAATTTCTTTTTTACGAATTTATTTCATTTTAAAACTATCAATCGTGTACTATGACCCAGACGGTTAAGTTAACTGCAATTTTAGTGTTGAGAATAATAAAGCAACTTATTTACTACATAAAAATCGCAAACACAAATACATTAGAAGAAAAACACACAAAAAAATAGGCCAATAGACAACAAATCGGCTATTTATAAAAAAAAAACTTCAAATTCCAATATCTTGAAAACGGTTAAGTTTGGGGTACCGTGTTTAGTAGTCAAATCAGTCAGGTATGATGGAAACTACAACCCCTTAAAGGATATAGGTTGACTTAACTTA
Organism: Anorthoa munda; assembly: GCA_945859665.1. Classification (NCBI taxonomy): domain Eukaryota; kingdom Metazoa; phylum Arthropoda; class Insecta; order Lepidoptera; family Noctuidae; genus Anorthoa; species Anorthoa munda. Next base: position 3,928,258 of record OX243913.1, read on the forward strand.
TAACATGGCACCCAAGTTATATAATAAGTTGCCCATTACAATAAGAGATCTTGACAGCATAAACCACTTTAAAAAGGCTCTTCATGATCTATTGGGCGAGAAAGCTTGCTATACAGTCAATGAGTACCTGGAAGACAAATTGTAATCTTTTGACATTTTATTAATTAATTTTGAATGTATTATTATTTCTTACCAATTATTAATTAGAAATTATAATTAGAATATTTGTACGCCGTTGACGGCAAGACAAAGCGTTCATTGTATTAACATTGACATCTATACCTGGAAGACAAATTGTAGTCTTTTGACATTTTATTTATTAATTTTGAATGTATTATTATTTCATACCAATTATTAATTAGAAATTATAATTAGAATATTTGTACGCCGTTGACGGCAAGACAAAGCGTTCATTTTATTAACATTGACATCTGTACCTTTTTATTTTACTTACCTATGTTCTACAAATAAAATTATTTGAATTTGAATATGAACATATATAAATGTAGTTTATCAATCAAAAGATAAATGTAATAAAAAAAATATTTATTGGATCAACCCAATTCTCAGCAGCAGGGAGAGAGCAATTAGGAAGAGAGAGAGAAGAGAAGTGAAGTAATATTTTAAGCAAAACAGTTATTTTTATTCTAGGTCTTACAAAATTAAATAGTAAGATTGAAAAATACAATTTTTTTTAGAAATTCTTCAATCTATTCGTTATTGTATCCCAAAAATAATACTTATTCAATTCAGTGTGATAATAAAGTACATGAACAAAGGCGATCTTAACTCAATGTTGAGTTATGTTACAGCAAATCTTAGATTGACAGAGAGATCACAAATGAGGGCAGGATCCAGTGTACAATTTAAACACTTGCAAACTTATGTAAGTACTCACCTACCAGGAAGGTGACCATAAGCTCTTAGAGTAAGTTTATTTTAAGATCGCCTAAGTGACAGATGTATACAAGTCATATACATCTGTCCCTTACACACACTCAAAATAACCTTACTATAAGAGCTTAAGGTGACCCCCCAGTTCATCAAAATTATCATTACTACATATACATAATAATAATTCTTAACGGTACAGTAGCTCGCCAGCCATCGCACTGCGCGGACGTCTCGCTGCCGCTCTGCTGCTCGCCGCCCCACCGCGCGCCCAGCGCCCCCACTTACCATCTCGTCGCGCCCCTGCGTGTGCGGATCTTATCGCACAAAAAGTCCCAGTCCTTGCTGTCCACCGCATGCGTAAAGCAAGAGGTGGACAAGAATACGATATTGTTACGGTCGAGTGCGACCCTACCGAGTCCTATAACCCTATCTTTAAAATAAAATCCGTTTGCTCCCTTTCAGGGATCTCTATCGAGAAGCCCTACCGTCCCTTCGTTGTTGGTCAGTGCCACAACTGCCAATAGTACGGACACAGCCAAAAACATGCCCCAGGTGCGTTAAGTGCCGAGGGGATCATGGCACTCAGGAGTGCACCCGTCCCAAAAACCCCGCCGAATGCACGGAGACTCCCAGCTGCGTGCTATGTGACCAAGTCGGTCACACGGCCAATTACAAGGGTTGTCCAAAAGCCCGCAAAATTGCGCCTAAAATGGCCAAACTTCAAGCTGCGCGCCAAGCACGCGAAGCTCCCTTAGGACAACCCGGCCCCCCAGGCACCTGTAGTCCCCATGCCCGCTCAAAGCCGACACGTGGCTCCCACCACTGCCGCCGCTGAGAGCCTGTCCCACACCAAGCCCAATCCCAGACGCTGCGTCTCTGATATAATCATCAGTGCGTATGCAATCTGGATGACGGATGAGGCCCGATCGTTGGCTGCTGAGATCAACAGGATCCAGGCAGCCGGTGATATGACCTCAGGTACCCCACTATAACCGAGGAATTAGATAGCCTCGTTTTTAGAAACGGTCAATGGGTGCGCAAGTAAGACGCACCTATACCCTTTCTAGTCATGTTTTCGCCAACTGAGGCTCATCCCTGACCCCCATGATCTCGACTCTGCTCCATAAGAGCCTAGGGAGTAGGAACAAACGTAGCATACAAACCGATTCGTTCCGTCCTCGCCGCCGAGGCCCGTCGCGTATCCTTTCAATTAAAATCCCGCCAGCCCGCGAAGCTGAGCAATAGTTAATTATTAGCTTCTGCCAGCGGCTTCGCCCGCGCTAAATTCGAAAATTATCCTAAGGGAACATAGTCCCGGGATAAAAAGTATCTTATGTGCTATTCCTGACTATAATCTATGTCTGTGCCAAATTTCATCCGGATCTGTCCAGCCGTTTGAGCGTGAAGAAGTAACAAACATACACACTCACAGACTTTCGCCTTTATAATATTAGTGTGATGATTAAATGGAGTTTCTTGTCCGTTTCCGAACGGATGGTAAATTCACGTATCAAGATCCAGCCATTGCTTGTCCCCAGAGCGACGCCCTGAGCCGAGGTTCGACCCCATTTTATAGTACATTACTGCAGCGGCCAGCAACAGAGGCATTGTTGGACGAACGTGTAAATGTGGGCAGAGGCGAAGCCGAGGCACACATACGTAAGTCCATCAATGCCTAGTTGTGGCCAAGGCTTGTATAGTACTTTTGTACCTAAGTACCTAGAACTAATTTTGTCAATATCAATGGCGAACAACAATAATTGTTCCCGCGTTAGTGTTCTTTTGTTTTTTTTTCAATAAACAGCGATCTATTTGCAAGCCACTTTGAAATTTAAATAAAACCTGTGATAAGTTACCTTCTTGGTTGCCATGTTTCGGAGTAAAAGATCGTTCCATTTTTAAATAACACGACAGATATGAGTTTACTACACAGAGAAAAATAATATATAGGGTAAAAAAATAATATATAGGGTATAGAGAGCCCTCTCCGAAAACAGAGTGAAGACCGCAAATGTCAATTGATCGGAGAAATAGCGCCGTCTATTAACGCCATCCGCAAACTTAGCTGTGTGTGTGTGTGTAGCGCCGTACTTTAGCTGTGTGTGTGTGTGTGTGGTGCCTGTACTTTATCCATGTGTGTGTGTAGCGCCGTACTTAAGCTATGTGTGTGTGTGTGTGGTGCCTGTACTTTATCCATGTATGTGTGTGTGTAGTGCACACATGGATAAAGTACAGCCTTTCCTTGCTAATTTGTTTGTTTTTAAATTTTATAAAGTTTTACTTAATTTTATTTTTTCTCATTATTAACAAAATCATAGTAATACTTTATCAAATTAAAACAAGCAAATTAGTAAGTGTACCGGACGGTTGACGTGTGAAGGCTTCTTATGTTGGAAATGAAAGACTTGATTCTTCATTACTATTTGAAGCGGTTCTGCAGGTCCCCAAAGATCAGGAGATGGCGTGAGGATAATATTTCCATGTCGATGGCTATGATTAGGTCAATGCGCCTCCGCACTCTCGAACCCCGAAACTTTACTTTGTTGAGGACCACAAAATCACTTGCAAATTAGTTTTTTTATTTTAGTTAATCTTCACTATGTCTCCTAACATATAATATATAACATATAAAAAGCTTTTTTGCAAAAAAATACTACCGACTTCCAAATAAGAAAACTAGAAAGTGAAAAATAACTTTATTTTTGGAAGTCGGTGTCCATAACTTAATAATTTGGTACCTACCAAAGACACCGACTTCCAAAAATAAAGTTATTTTTCACTTTCTAGTTTTCTTATTTGGAAGTCGGTAGTATTTTTTTGCAAAAAAGCTTTTTTTAGTTGTACAAGTTGTTTAGTAAGGTACCTATAACGCCAGAATAGATTACCCGAATATCATGAAACTAGAGTATTACCGGTGAAATGAGAGATCTGCGTACCCCTTTAGAGCGTACTGGCGTGATGTTATGTTATGAAATGGCGTAAACAATAAACAGACATGCGATTGCAGCAATTCCGAGAGATTTGCCGTAATTTATTGAAGAGTTCTGTTGTATATCTTCGAAGTCCTTCATCAGATCTTCACCAAATTAAAATGGGACCAATTTCGAAACATACTCTTTCAAACAAAAAAATAATTTTTAAAATCGGTTCAAAATTGACGGAGATATGCGTGAACATACACAAAAAAAAAAAAAAAAAAAAAAAAAAAAACAAACATAATGTCGAACATAGAACCTCCTTTTTTTTGGTAAGTCGGTTAAAAACAGATCAACAAATCCTCTCTTGTTTCTGAAGGAACTATGACAATAAATACACACCTATAAGATTGTAAACACTCGCTAGATTTAATACGATTTTTGGGAACACCTTTCACAGATTGACTAAATTGTTTTTTTTCCCTAAGATCACAACACTCAATCACTGCACTTTTCACTTTGATTAAAGATTGGCTTTTATTAGAATGGACAACGAAATTGTCCGTCTTTATCATAAAGCCTTCCTCCACATTCAACAGACCTGCATTCTTCAATTTAACGGCGGTAATTTCGAACAAAAATAATAATATTTATTATTCCTTCCAAATGTTTTTACAAGGGGTTCTAATAGTTTCACAGGTTCTTATGTGTGGGATCGTTTTACACGAGCTGTGATCATCTTTTAAGATATTTAAAGGTTTTTTGTATGACATAAAATCATCCCAGGATTTTGTCTTTTAACCCGAACATTGAATATATGCGTGTGCACCTTGAAGCCTTCTATCCAGCGAAACCACATCCAGGTCCGTAACTGTACACCCAGAAGATATCCTCTAGGATGAATGATGAGGGATGTTAGGAAATATTGTTGATTTTACAACTTACAAGAAAAAATTGACAATGAAAATTTGACAATCAATATCAAAAATCAATTTTTTCCTTTTTTAATAATGTTTTTTTCATGACCTAGATACAAGTCTATCAGTCTTGTACATAGAGTGGAAGTGTCAAAAGTCCAATCATTCACTGTGTTGCAATCGTAATTATTACTTAGCTTTTGAAATCAACACAAATATTTGCAAATAATTATAGTACGTGTTAAATAAAATCATAAGGTAATGAAATAATTATTTAGATTAATATTTATTTTATTATTGTTTAGTGACAAACCTATTTTATCGATGGTCTTGCCATCTGTGGTGACATAGAGTAACTAATTGTTTTTGTTGTTAAGATGGGGTTATCAGATGTCGCATTAAAAAGAAATGCTTCCTAATCTGCCATTCTATGGAACTGTCCTACCCCTGGTTTACTATGTAATTTATATGGCCGCTAGACACGACAGATATGGATTTTCATACAACTTTTGCCGGCCGCTGCTCGCATGTATTTGGCCAGTACAGCAATTTCGATTTATCTCGAAGAAGGTTGTCAAAACAATGTTCAAATTTCCAAGCATGTTTGAGAAAACGGTATTTACTTGAGCGGTTAAATATTTCTTCCGGTCTTCATTCGAAAATAACTCATCTCTTTGATACGGGAGGAGTACTCAAATTGTATAAGTTCTTATATCAAGGATAAATAAAAACAAAAAATATTATGTACAGAATTTTTTACTGATTTATAAAAGCTAGATACTAAAATAAATGGCCTTAAACTATTAAATTTTACGACAAATAATAATTAATTAAATTACATCTAATATTGTGTAAAGTCAATCACAGTTTGCATTCAATGTTTTAACAATAAAAATGATAAATTAATCAAAAGCTATTCCATATTATAAAAGTGATATTTAGGTCAACATTGACTTTAACCCACTAACAACACATTAAGGCTGGCACAAAATTCGTTGAGAATTTTTGAAAGACAGTGCCAGAGTTATGCCTTAGGGCCATATAGTGTATGTCACAATTAAAAGTTTTGCACTGAGTACATTTTTTTAACCATGGAATATCACAACGCTTTTTAATTTTTTTACTTGTGCATTTAATGTGTGGCATTAAATGCACAAGTACTTTTACAATTTTGATCGCATAGCTCGAACTAAAAAATAAATTCCTTAATAATACAAATTATATACTAAAAAGCCGTATCGTTAGTAGTCTGCGCTTCCTCTGTCCCTGCAACAATAATGCCAAATTGAAAATTAAATGTCGCACTATATTGCGGGATGCAATCGAAATAATTTGTCCGCCAAACGAATTATTCTGATTGCATATTAAACCACCGATTGGCGTGATTCCAATAATGCTTAATAAACCATACTGTACTATCAAAATGTCACGTTCAACTGCCAAGTAATGAGGAATGTTTATTGAGCATTCAAAAGTTTCATGTTATGGCATGGGAGTGTCAGATTTTTTTTTTTTGCTATATATAAATTAACTTTTGTATTTTTGGCAAACATGGCGATAGATTGTGTGGAAAAGCGAGTAGGGGATTCCAATAATGCTTAATAAACTATATTGCCATTCAAGCAAACGTGTTAGACAATTCCTGATAATATAACTTAAGTAGTTTTTTATTGTGTTGAAAGCAAGAATAAAAAGGATTTCGTGACTGGAAAATTTGTCATTGATTTCACACCTTGGTAACACCAGTCAAGTCAATAACTATGTGTAAATTGAAAATTTAATTGTGATTTTGTGTTGTGCTGTCTTTTGTGTGCACTAAATAAATGTTTTATCTATATACCTCTAACTTTTCGTCACCCTATATACTCGTATCTAGTACAAAAATGTTTTTCCTTCAAACATTTATATCGGGGTTGTTTGACAATACTGATAGAACACAATAAACTCTGTGTAATTAAATTCTTGCAATTGAAAACAAATTAAATAATTAATAAGGTGGAAATGCAATTTCAATTAACAAGCACAATATTTTATACACTACTGAAATCTTAACTATATTCAACATTTCACACAATCTTAATGGAAGTAATTCCATAACATAGCTCTTTCATTTTATGTTCCATGCATTAATATTTCGAAACGCTACGTTTCATATATTAGATGAAACTCATGCGTAACTGATTAATAGTGGCACTCCTATTGAAATGCTAAACTATTGTAATATTTTAAACGGTTCATAGGATAAAACATCGGGGATTAGTAGATTAGCAATTATTATAAATTTGTGTTCCAATTTAGTAAAATTTCGGTGGTGTTTCTTACATTTAAGGATTATCTAAAAACCCAAAAGTTACTAAGTACCCAAAGTTACCGCAAAACTGTTCTGTTGGAAAAGGGAAAATGTTGTGAAGCATGAACATTTAAGTTAGTCCAATGATAAGAAAATTATAAGATAAGCACTGAAACCTACATTAACGTTTCAATATAACTGAAATGAAATAAAATATTTCCGACTTTCTCTTACGAATACTGCCTGCTCTCTTAAGGAAGATAACTGCATATAGACAGTTACTATATTATCATAATTTCAGCTGAAAGACGTCTACTGCTGGATAAAGACCTTCCACGAGGGTCGCCATAGGTCTTCCAACGTAAGAGCCAGCTCATACAGAAACACGAGACCGCATACGCTTTTTAAGATAGCCTTATAATACTGAACTCTAAAAAAAAACAATGAATGAAGTAGTAACAAATAATAACAAAGAAGAAATACTAGCATCACTTACATCTAAGGAAAGACTTCAACTCGTTGCTTTCACAGAAGATGGGCTCAGTCATGGCGCTTTTTAGTTGGTCTTTGACGGTCGGCCGTACGTTACACCATATCACACGGCCCGACCGAGACCAGTCTTGTACTAACATTTTCATACTCTGAAACAAAAAGTGTTATGATAAATGTGATTCCTATGAAAAAGCAACTCGTCTATGTATATTATGTATGTAGAATAGATTCCTACTCGTTCGTTTTAGCTGCTTGGTAATTTAATGTAAATTATTAGGGCGGAACTAATGTCCACTATTGAACCTGTAAGCAGGTGGTAAGTAAAGCCTTGTAAAGAAAACAGTCACGTAAACGAACATTGCAGAAGAAATAGTTTCCAACTCGAGAGGTAACTGTATTTACTACTAGTGAGATCTACAAATAAATAGCATTCCTTAGAATCATTAGAACAACGCGATGATACATCTTTTGAACACATATCACACTGAGAGGTGACATACGTTCGACAGTAGGGCATGAATATCGGAATCTCGGAACGAAATTACCAACATTTCAATTCCGATACTGAGTGATCCAATATCGGAATCTCGGAATCGGATAAAAACCTATATTTTAGCTCGTAGTGAAGCGCCGAGCCCGCTAGCTAGCCGCTAGCTAGTTAACGGGTGTTACTATACACCCGTTAACTACGCTAATTAGCAATGATCGAATAATCACGCGAAAAATAATATGGACATGCCGCGATGAATTTACAGTCCTCAGTTCGCTAAAAATGTTACCTATTAAAGTAAATACACAGTTTCATAGAACCCGTTAACATTGATATTTTCATTGAATAACGCTATGGTTGCGTGAAACCGCATATAATAAGTAAATAATATAAGAACTACTGCCAGTTCCACTGAGACAGTACCTCAGTCGAACTGGCAGTATTTCTATATTACATTGTGAGCGAACATGTTTTATTGTAAAAGTTTTAAGAACTAATGCCGGAAAGCATCAAATGAATAAGATTATGCTTAGAATTTATTCTTATCTAATAAAAACAATAAAATAAATAGGAATATTCCAAAAATAAAATTTAAAAATTTGTTTTGACGTCTTTCAGATTGATCAACAAACATTAATTGTCTGTTTTTTTTTAGATTTTATTGTACTTACTTATCCACCTTCATACCGAATTTGTGCAATAAACAAAAAAAAATGTGTTATATCTAACGAATGTGTGCAATTCCGATATTAATATCGGAATTCCGATATTGAGATCTAATATCGGAATTCCGATATTGAGATCTAATATCGGACACCCATATCGGAATTGAAAATCTGCCGATATTACATGCCCTATTCGACAGTGGAGTTACAAAGAACGTCTGGCAATGTCAACGTTATTTATTTTTATTTCGATAACTCATATAAAATCTCCAATATTATTTTAACAAGCTCGCATATTTTTCGTTCAATCCATAAATAGTTAATGCAGGTAATCTTGTATTCTGTCTTCATAATCCAAGCTAATGGCTTGCTGAATAGAATCCCTATGTAAACTAACGCTAAGAAAATATTAACATATTACTGCAATAATGAGTTTTCCCCAGGACCCGCTTATTATGTAGAATTTTCAATGCTTTCAACCTTTTACAGATGGTTTAATTTGCTTATAAAATATGTATTATCAAGAAATGTATTACGTATGTTGGAAATTCAGACAATATGAATGAGATTCCAAATAAATTTCATAGCTCAATGTTATACTCTTTAGCACTTCTGTTGGATTTAAGTTTTACATACACAAACTCACGCCTACTTCCCTTGGGGGAAGGCAGAAACTAAAGAACGCCACATTCTACGATTCTTAAGCCGCCTCCACACGCTTGGCGAACAATGGCAAACAGCAAACAACAAACACCAACGTGTGGTGTTTGTTTGTGAATGCCTGATTTTGTTTGTGTTCGCCCGTGTTCGGTATCGGTGTCGGTTTTTATGCACAAATCAAAGGGTGTTAGACAAACGTGTTTGCGATGTATCCAGACGCTTGTTCAGTTCAGTAATACGCGCGAGCTTGTGGGCGGCGGACGGAGTTAATAGTGGTGGTCAAATTTACGAATCGTGACATATTGTGTATCCTAAGCTAAATTGTAAGGAAAAATGAGGAGTTTAACCCGAAAGTAATCGCTGCCACAACAAGCTCGTCGTCTGCCATGTTTGCCAATCCGGAACATACAAGCACGTTCGCCAAGCATGAGGATGCCGTGTTTGTGTTGGGTGATTGTAGTCACTGTTCGCCACTGCTTGTGGCAAACAGCAAGCGTGTGGAGGCGGCATAACATACTTATTTTGCTTCGCTCACGTTCATACATCTAGTCATACATGCACGCCGATTATGAGTACTGCGCACCTGGCCTTTCTGAAGAACATCACCAATAAGATATATGTATGTTATTCTAGGGCGTACGCTCTCGGCGTTTCCATTCACGTCTGCCTTGTTATAAGTACCTTTCGTTAGTCGCCTTTCATTCATCCTCTCAACATGGCCTAACCATCTTGGCATAAGTTTTTCAATTTTTTAAACCACAACGTAGTCTTATTACAAAAATTTCTAAAATAAAAAGGCCGGTAACGGACCTGCCTGCTCCTTTATAAGCTAAATAAGTGACTTTTCTTATCAGCAATACGGTACCGATCTGGAACTTCCAATACTGGAACTATCCTTATCAATCTCATAATGAACAGAAAACTGTAACGCTGTTCTGTTTCGAAAATAATCCAATACTTTAAATTGATCCAGCTCACACCAGCGGAACAAGCATAATGACCCTATAAAACACCGCCGACCAACAAGTAACATCCATAAAAGTTGTTACAACTTTGTACATAAAATTATGAGATTAAATTATGCACATACACAACAACGGATAAAACAACTCCACGGCACGTACTTTTGGATAACAACGACTTTAGGAACGGATTCCAGTAAAGCAGAGGTGCTCGCAGCGGAGAGGAGATGATTAGCAGCTAGGGTATATTCAACACTTAATCACTATTCTGAATATTCACCGAAGCTGTGTGGGTATGTGTACTGGCTGGACCGAATCAGCGATGTTTACTGCCTTGAATGGATCTGAACTGCGTCTGGATGAAGATATCAGCACCCTAATTGTGTAAGTTCAAAGATTACTCCATAATATGTTCAAAAAGCCATCTACTCGACAGCGTAAAAGTCATAAAACACGCAGTGAATAGTGTTGAGTTATCAAAGTTAAAGGGAAGGAGTGTGCTTCGTGCTGTCAAAACAGTTACGCAATAAGGGTGCTAGGGTCAGCTGCGCGCCACCCGGTCCACCCGCTACGAGTATCATGCAGGCATCTCCTTTGCCGGGCGAGCAAGGCCTACTGTGACAGGATTGAGTCACACATTTTGTATCACAGTTTGGGAACAAAAACCCTGATAAAATGCGAACTCGAATGCGAAGTCTATCACAGAGGTCGTGCTCACCCGGCTGCTCTCTGCTCGACCGTCCACTGAAGTTAAGCGGAGATGTGTCAATAGTGAAATTCTATTGATTGCTTCCAACCAACGACCAAACAACGTACAACGCATCTCCGCTGCTTTTGTATTATTGCCGCTTTAGTGGAATCCGGGTCTTAATCGTTAAACTAAATGAAAACAAGCACTTACGAAGCTTTCGCTAGAACAACTGGTTTAACGTCCAAAAGATAAATAATAACATACGAATAGTTAACAATTAATATTAAATTCGCTGCAAGTAGCGCGCCTATTGCACGTTTTAACTAGCGCTGTGGTCTCCACATCAACATTGCATGTGATTTGACGTTGCGGTTTGCGGTCGATGGAATATTAAATTGATGCTAATTTTAAACACCATATTTTTGTTAAATATCTAGCTTCTGTGATTTTATGTGCCCGAAAACTTTAGGTAGGTTTCCCTACCATACTAACCCACGTTTCTGAATTGACAATTATATGTTGAGAATTTTTCTAATTCACTATCCCATCAGAATGCGTCAAACATTAGCAGAGTTAGACAAGTTCTAAACTTAAATTCTCAATACAAAAGCCAAATAAAAATAACATTTTTAATTAAATTCAATGTTGAAGTAGGTAAGTACCTAAATCTTAATAATGAGGATTATATATTTTACTAGCTGTTGCCCGCGACTTCGTCCGCGTGATTATGAAGATATAAAGTTTAATGATGTTTAACGCAAACCATTTTTGCGAGAGCTCTTAGACCCCCTAAATCTGGATCAGTCGCAAAATTCGTTCTTAGCGGTCGTCTACTAACTATAAACTATTTCCCTGCCAAATTTTAATTTTGTAGGTCAAAAAATGAAGGACTTTCATACAAACTTGCGAGAGCCCTTAGACCCCCTAAATCCGGCCCTACTGTCACAAAATCCGTTCTTAGCGGACGTTTACTAACTATAAACTAACTCCCTGTCAAATTTCATATTTATACGTCAAGCGGTTTTCGATATTTCGTGATAGGTGAGTGAGTGACCTTTCGCTTTTATATGTATAGATAGATTGATCGTCATAATTTATAATAATTTATCAAGTTAAGCCTGCAGTTAAGTATATGTATTTAATTATACATGATCTGAACCTGAAGTTTGTACACAGAATTAATAAAAGATCAGATTGGTTTCATAATGATGTGAACATAATCTACATAGGTACCTACCTATCTAGAACATAATGTGAGTTTTATCATGAGCCTTTTAACGTTCCCTCTGCTGGCACTCAAGCCTCCTCTCTGAGAGAGAGGAAATGTGAGTTTAAGAACAAGTATATAGTTGACAGGCAAGGGTGAATTTCCGTTTCTCAGAACACTACTTCGTGGATCAACTTTATAACATGAAAGAGTCCGTAATACCTGCCTACGTAAGTACGTGATACCGACCCTTTTTATTCCCTATTTTCTTTCACAAAAGGTACTGATAATTCCAATTTGGGTACACGAATAACATTTTTTTGTATTTGTTTTCCTAGAATTTGATGCTCGTATTTCAGATTGATTTTCTGATTAGTTTCTTTTGATTTAGTGGGAATAAAACATGAACTAGAAATACAAGGCTATCATTAGCTTTTCCTGTTAAAATGAAGACACATACAATTTTTCGTAATATTTTAAGGAAATCGTATAGCTACTTGGATTATTCTGCGCACCGGTGGCCTTGATTTTCTTGGTTCTTAGTGTTCCAGACAACATTAAATCATTATAAACGCTTTAAGGTCTGCATACAGTAGCGTAAGCCCAATCCCCTGTCCCTCGAACTCGCTTTGCGCTCAACGCTCCGTTGGACGCGAATCCTGAACGTGACGTATTCGCAGACGCATAAAAGGCATCATTTCTGAATTCTGTATTATGAGTGTGTGAATTTTTGTGTATATTTAACAAATATAAATTGAGTTTAAGTTAAAGTAAAACAATAAATAAATACTTTTGGTTAACCTTCAAAAAGTTACGTGATTTGCCAAATGTTATACCACAAAAATCTGTCTGTACTGGAAAAATAATTTCGTGATAACACCCCCGAAAATAGAATATGGAGCATACGCTTGACCATCCACGACAGACAAGTAATATAGCCAGCGATCCTTGCAGGGTTCACATATTCTTTCCTAAACAATTTTTATATGGCGTCGTTCGGAATGGGTCTCATAAACATTCACCCTAAAGACTTTGGATAAATCTATACATATTATAAGGAGAGAGTGTGAATTTTGTAAGTTTGTGTGCCTATAAGTGAAGGGTTATCGCCGGAGCCACTCACACTATTTGTAAAATTATTTCACCATTTGATATATACAGTATTGCAGATTATTATACGTAAAATATTATTATAATTATTTACATAAATAAATAAAATATTATTACTACATATCGCCCATTACCTAGATAATTGTTCAACCAAGGCTAAGACAGGGCAAGTAGTAGTAGTTCTAGTATTACTCCTTCTTCGCACGTCGTCTTACATGTGGACTCCCCAGAGTATCTACTACTTAGATTACTTCTTATTACCTTTGTTCCGAGAAATATTCTGTCTATGTGATGATACTAATCCGTTTCGGCATGATTCGCGTAACAAACATCCGTACTGGATTATTTAGATTATTAGTTTGGCGTTTCTACCACATGAGTAGATAAACGGAACAGAGATAAAGCTTCATTCAACCGCTCGAATCGGTTGCAGTGCTACAAGCACGCGGACGCATGAGTGCGTGACCACTGGCCGCTTGTCACGTACGCGGCGAGACTGGAAAAAACCGGTTTGTCTGGAAAGAACATTGGCACAGCCAGTGTACAATCTCAGGATCTGTGCAACGCCCGTTGTATGTTTTGTTAGTTGCAAGTTTGAATATTTTAATGTAAAAACGTTGTATTCATTATTAATAATGGTGGTTTAATGTTACTGTGTGTATGAATAATACTAGAAAATAAAAACATACTTTAAGTATCCCAAGGAGTACAATAGGTAGGTAAATATTGGATTATTACTTTTTCAATTAAGTACCTTTATTTTACTGTATGATCATTTTTTGATAAGAAGAGGGTAGTACATGGTGTGTTTTTACCTTTTTATTGTTATTACAAGCTTTTACTAAACATTTGTAGGTATGTGGGTGGGTTGGTATGTAGTAGGTATGTTTGTTAAGTTCAAATATTGCAAGTAAGATTTGAACCATTTCCCAATGTCTGATTGAGCTGAAATTTTGTATACCGTAACTTCAGTGACAATGCAATAATATGATAGATATAACCTGATGCTGCAGCTAGGATTGTTTCCTTACTAGGGAACTCTCAACGGGTAGTAGCACGGTCACGAAATTATGTATGTTAGTTTAATTTTGATAGTTTAACACGATTTTTCTCATGAACTATATAACTATTTACAAATGTTTTATTTTTGTTTTCACTTTTTGTGACAACCCTACCAAAATAGGTAACAATTTTGCACGTTCTTAGGAAGTTTAGTCTCTGTTCCGTTTATCTACTCATGTGGTTTTTACTTTACAGTAATTTTCTGAAATGACTTTTTTGTTGAAGTACTTACTTCCAGGCAAAGATACCCACATCCACAGAGGGCGTTTCGTGTCCACCCCAGACGGTCTCTTAACTAAGATTTTTAAAATAATCAAGCCACGTTTCTTGTCTAAAGAAAATTATGCGTAATGCAATGTAATTCTTAATTCATCCGGCAAGCAACAGCCACGGGCCAGTACATTAATTAAAAGTAAACACAATTAATATGAACAATCATAATAATTTGCTTTTCCACCCTTGTTATGCGACACGGAAGTTGTTTGCTCCTAAATATTATAATGAACTTTTAAGACAAATTAACTGTTCAGAAAATGCTTCTAATGATAGCTACGCTAAGGACGTTGAGATACATCGAATCTACGAGAATAATGTTTTCAAATCATACTACCTTTTTGTTTTTTGACCTTCTCAATCTACCTAGACTTTTCCCAAGTATATTGGGATCGGCTTCCAGTCTAACCGGATTCAGCTGAGTGTTCTACCAGTGTTTTACATGGAGCGACTGCCTATCTGACCTCCACAACCCACTAACTGGGTAACACGGTATCCCTTGGCTAGACTGGTGTCAGATATCAAGCTTCTGACTACTCGTAACGACTGTCAAGATCTTCAAATGACAGCCGGGACCAACGGCTTAACGTGCTTTCCGAGGCACGGAGGAAACTCGGTATGTTGAAATGGTCACCCATCCACGGACCGACCTCGTCAAGCGTTGCTTAACCTTAAAGATAGACCCGTGCGGCTGTTATTATTTAGCCACGAGCTCCTCTCCTCTCCTGTCTTTTGACCTTCTATTTAACTTAAATTACATAGTGTATTGGATAGTAGATACCCCTTCACAAATCACAAAAGTATGTGTTCTGTCTTTGAAAACCTCTTCACAAATTTTTATGAATAATTGGCCTTATAAAAATCTCTGAACTGTTTAGGAACTGATTAGCAGATTTTTTATTCAAATTCTCTATAGAAATTCGAATAATAGAATTTGCTAATATCCCAGGAGAAATCTACACTAAAAAAAGTAAAATTTTAAAACCCCCGACATATTTTTATTTCATGGTTCATAATTTATCTAGTACTAGACACGCTTCGGTCTACAATCTATTGAACACGTAATTATGAAACGATATTTTGAGAAAACACCCCAATTCAAACGGCAAAACGCCCTGAACTTTAGAACGGATGAACCGATCTTCATCAAAAATAGCTAAGAACACCCGATAAAGTCAACTTTAAAACAAAAAACTAAATGCAAATCGGTTCAACCGCAGGCTTATTACGTATATTTTGCAAGAGCAAAACGATAGCGATTTTTGCGCAATAATTGCTCTTCAATACAAATATTTTAGAGTTGTTGGCGGTTTCTTTTTTAGGGTTCCGTACCCAAAGGGTAAAAACGGGACCCTATTACTGAGACTTCGCTGTCCGTCTGTCTGTCTGTCTGTCTGTCTGTCTGTCTGTCACCAGGCTGTATCTAATGAACCGTGAAAGTTAGACAGTTGAAATTTTCACAGATGATGTATTCCTGTTGCCGCTATAACAACAAATACTAAAAACAGTATAAAATTAATATTTAAGGGGGGCTCCCATACAAAAAACGTGATATTTTTGCCGTTTTTTGCTCAATATTAATAACGGCAACAGGTCGACGCTTGAAATATTCACAGAATATTTAGTTGTATATTCTCTTCAAAAAATAATAATTATTAAATTAAAATAAAATAAATTAAGGAGGGCTCCCATACAACAAACGTGATTTTTTTGCAGTGTTTTGCGGTAATGGTACGGAACCCTTCGTGTGCGAGTCCGACTCGCACTTGGCCGGTTTTTTTAAATAAGTGCATTTGACAAACAGCGAGCGATTAGTAAACGATTGTGTAGGACCTAGCATACCTACACATTTTTTTATTTTTTTTTAATAATTTATAGGCTCGCGTTTGACCACTATCTCGCCTGATGCACTGCAGGTAATTCCGACTTTTATGACATAAAGCGTTTGATCGCTATCGTTTTGCTCTTGCAAAATATACGTAATAAGTCTACCGGTTTAGAAGCTATGATACCACAGACAGATACACAAAATTAAATACACAAACACACAGGTACACACGTCAAACTTATAACACCCCACTTTTTCCATCGGGGGTTAAATACCGGTCAAGTGCGGGTCGACTCGCGCACGAAGGGTTCCGCACCATTATCGCAAAAAAACGACAAAAAATCACGTCTGTTGTATGGGGGCCCCACTTAAATATTTATTTTATTCTGTTTTTAGTATTTGTTGTTACAGTGGTAACAGAAATACATCATCTGTGAAGAAAATTTCGACTGTCTAGCTATCACGGTTCATGAGATACAGCCTGGCGACAGGCGGACAGACAGACAGACAGACAGACGGACCGCGGAGTCTTAGTATTAGGATCCCGTTTTTACCCTTTGGGTACAAAACCCTAAAAAACCGGCCAAGTGCGAGTCGGACTTGCGCACGAAGGATTCCGTACCATTATCACACAAAACGGCAAAGGTAAGGTAGGCTTTGTTCTGTGCTCTAATGAAAGAAAATTAAATTAACTTTATTTCTAATAACTTTTCTCATAGGACTAGCGATTTTAACAATATCCGGACGGGCGCATAACTAATAGCCTAAGATCTGACTAATCAACGTTTTTGATTAAACATAGTTTTCATGAATGATACTTAATAGTCGAATAGATTTATGCATGGTTGCCTGCAAATATTTAGCCGCAATGACCTTAATTGAATCAATTAAAATTTATGTTTGATAGCCTTCAGCTTACCCCCAATATATAAGTTTTTCAAGTGAATCATACATATTTGAGAGAAAGTGATGTAGAAAATAGGAAAAAATAAGGTTGCCAGCACACTTTTTTCGAAGTTGCAAATTTGGATTCACATTGGCCCCTACAACAACCTAAAAATCTAGAACTACTTCAAATTTTGCGATTTTAATGTCGATTTCTACTGCGCTATAAGCAATCGCTAAAGATTGTCGAGATTTTTATTAATCAGCCTGTATATATTTTGGTACCGTTTTAGAAGGATGTTAAGATAACATGCTCAAAACTGATCGCAGTGACAGAGAATATAGTTATACTATGATTTTTAACTTCATAGACTAAACTGACATTTGGGGGGTTGTCAATTTATCGCTACATAAAAATAGTACGTATCCTGACGACTATCCTGAGTGATCAAAATTTAATCGAAAATCGAAGTAGATCGAAAATGAATTTTATCACATTTTATCGATCGCATTTATTTTATTGTTGATTTCATATTTAACACAAATATGTACTATGTGTATGAATACTGTTATATTCAAATATATTACGTTTATATTCAATAAACCATTTATTTACACCAATTAGTAAAATTACATTAAGAAATCATGTCACATCGACTCGATGAATCACTTATGATTGAGCCTTACCTACAACACTATTGTCCGCGCTTGCAACATTTAAAAAAATACCGGCCAAGTGCGAGTTGGACTCGCGCACGAAGGGTTCCGTACCATTATCGCAAAAAACGGCAAAAAAATCACGTTTGTTGTATGGGAGCCCTACTTAAATATTTATTTTATTCTGTTTTTAGTATTTCATCTGTATAAATTTCAACTATGTAGCTATCACGGTTCATGAGATACAGCCTGGTGACAGACAGACAGACAGACAGACAGACGGACCGCGAAGTCTCAGTAATAGGGTCCCGTTTTTACCCTTTGGGTACGGAACCCTAAAAAATAAGGTCATTGGCAGCTGTCAGTTTAGTATACGAAATTAAAAATCACAGTTTAGTGTATAATCAAAAATAATAGAAAATAAAAAGTATCATTAGGAAACAGATGACCATTAGCAGTAAAACATGAGCTAGCCATTTGCCCGTAATGAATGGTTAAATGATGCCTAGCCTAGCCAGTGACCCGACACTGAACATTATGTGATCGTTACTACTAACATGTTTTGCTAACACACGCTAAAAGGCCATATTTGTGTCATTATTTTGACTAATTATTTAATTTCATTCTATTTTATTAAGTCCGCCTATTATATTATATTGCATGAATTTTAATAACTAATTATTAAACTTAGCATTCCGTAAGAATAATTTCATCTATTCAGCCGAAAGACGTCCACTGTTGGACATAGGCCACCCCCAAGCGTCGCCACACTGATCGGTCCTGTGCGTGTCACATCCACCTTGGATTCACACAGTGTTGACCTGGTAATCGCTAGAGGGCCTTCCAACACTACGTCTTCCGGTACGTACGAAATTATCAACCCTATTGACCATACGTTTTGCGAGCAATGTGCCCTGCCCACTGCCACTTAAGTTTTGCAATTCTTCGGGCTATGTAACCTTGATTGTCTTGCGGATGTCTTTATTTCTGATTCGATCACGCAAGCAACCTCCGAGCATAGCTCTCTCCATTGCCCTTTGGCTGATTTTAAGCCTTCTGATGAGGCACATTGTGAGCCCCGTAAGAATATTTTCGAATATATCACATTTGAAGGAACAAAAGACTTCCTAAAAACTAACATTGTAGAACAGCGAAATACCAATCAATAAAAGATACGCAGGTTCACGCCAACGAAAATCAATTTCGTCCGGTCTACCCTATTATAGAGTAACTATACTAAATATATCGAGAAATCGATTAAAATATATTATATGAATAATTGAAAATAAAAATCTTGATTTACCACACGTGGTTGTGGAACGTGGATTCAGTAATCATTGTGTCGACTGTCGGTACGGTGTAATGTAATTACCAAGAGGATTGACGAGTGACTTTGGATGGCGATTGGCGATTTGATGAAGACGTACGGTGATGCGTCATCGGTACATGGTACACACATACACTTGTACTATTATTTATTCTGTGCCCATACGCACCAAACGTTTTGGCAATACTTTTATTGTGCGCACAGCTAAGAAGTGGTTATTACCTGCCGGAGACTGTATTTCCTGATAGCTACACCCTGGACGTCTTTAGGTCAAGAGTGAATGGGTTTCTTCTAGACAAGCGTGCCTCACCGTCGACCACATCATCGCTTACCATCAGGTGAGATATGGGTCAAACGCGAGCCTATCGCCGAAATGTATGTAAGCGCATCACTTCAGAATGGCTGCTCCTATTTGGCTAAATCTTTTTTTGTTTTGTTTGTCAGAATACAGTGAAGGATTAAAAACAAAAAAAGAATAGGTACGTAAGGGTAGATACCTACACTTACCTACCAATTTTTTACTTAAGTTCGTAGGTAGGTAGGGTGTACGTAGGAAGGGTCGATAGGTTGGTAGATAGATGGGTTGACGGGAGCGAAGCCGCGGGGTACAACTAGTATATAATAAAAATAAACAAAAAATAACAGAAGACTTTGTAGCGGAAACAGTACTTATTTCTTGTGAGGAGGATGCTTCCTCCACTATAGCTGAAGGATAGCTTGGACCATCAGGTAACCATAAGCTCTTAGAGCAAGGTTATTTCGAGTGTGCGTCGCATCTGTACCTTTTTCCCAGTCGCAGCATGATAGTTTTGACCTGTCGTGGTACGAGGAGAGATCTTATACCGGTAAAACATACAAAATCTCTTTGTTCAGTTTAGTGGATGTTTAAAATAGTAAAAAAATCTCACCTGTAGAAAAGTGTAGTCCATTCTGTAGACCGAGTCACAGTACACCACAAGCAAGTTCGCAGATTTAACGCCACTAGATTCGACATCATTTCTGCTCCTACCGTTAGGAGTTACAGCGTCTGGCACATTGCTGATGGTATGTACTGTGGTGACAGGTGTACGTGTGGCGGCAGGGTGAGCTTGTTGTTGTAGCGAGAGGAGCTTGGCTCGCACGCGCTCGGCGCCCGCGAAGTGCAGCCTGCCCACGGGGCGGGTAGCGTAGTGTGCTGGGAGGGTACCGTCCTGTCAAATGAAATAAGCAGTGTAAGTTAGTCTCTTATGGGTCAGTATTTTCTGTTTCTGTAAGTGTGTCCATGGCATCAACAATGGGCCCTATCAGAATATCAGCGCAGCATTATTTATATCGCTGCACATGCTGAGCTAGGAGCCTTTTTGGTTTCGTACGAGGTTTTAATGTTTTATTATTGTTTAATTTTATGCATATTTCTCGTGTCTCCTGTGCGGGTCACAAATAAATATTTTTTCTTTCTTAAGTTAAGTTAAGATGAGAGAGAACGTCTGGAGACGGGGCGGCAGAAGAATTTCTGGAATGGCTTTTGGGAGACCTTTGCCCAGCAATGGGATAGCAACGGCTAGTGGTTAGTATTTTTTTTTGCATTGTCTAAATTATGTATCTGATGTAACATATGTGTGTGGCAATACATTTTGTTTTGAAAAAAAAAGTTAAAACAACGAAATATATTGTATTTAAATATCACAATTATCCTACCTGGCAACCCTGTTTCACCAACTGCTGGGTACAGAGACTCCGCACTTATGTGACCTGCTTGGGGCTGCACTGCTGCTGGGTCTGGTCTGTGTTAGCAAACTTACGCTTTGAGCTGTCAGTGACAAGCCCTGTGGGCTTGGCTTTGTTGATGCAGTCCTACTTTGCCTGGCTCCTTCAGAGCCGGCAAGGTGGCGTGGTCTTGAGGGAGAGCGCAACGGTCGTGTAGATCCTCAAGGCAAGTGCGGTGATTTTCCTTCTCGTGGTTGCCGCCCTGTTATTGGTCTAATTCCCTCTGAAATAGACGTAACTGAAAACACCGGGCGACGCAACGCAGGGGTGGCGAGGTCATGCCCCTGGGTGTCCACCATTGATCAAGATGATTGACAATTGATGGATAGCAATGACCTCCCGCGTGTTTGTGCCGTGCGCCGGGACCCGTACGGAAGGATGATGGGATCCTGGTGGCTGAGCCGATGAGCGTAGGCGGTTTAACGTCTCTGAGGCAACACTCCACTTTGGCCCGGATTTCTTCTCACACGGGAGGCCGTAGCCTAGCCAGCTACGGTCAATCGGCTGCGGGGTCCGGTCAGACGGCCCTCAGGCGAGTTCACTCCCATTGGGGGCTTGCAGACGGCGGCGTTCGCTCGCATCGCTAGTGGTAGCGGTGTGGGTTAGTGCCGTGCAGTCTCGTGAGCAACTAATGGGGGGGAGCTATATCCCTCGACTAATCCCTGGTGCTACCGTAGCATCGCCACTTGAGCACTCCATGGCGGGTGGGGATAGTCGAGGGACGAAATTTTCAATCGGTATTTTTAAATGGATACTTTTAATAAAAAAAACCACAAGGCGAAAGGACCGGCGAAAGCTGGGACTGCGCTCCAAAAGGCGGGACCGGCGAAAGTTGGGACTGCACACCAGAAGGCGGGACCGGCGCAAGCCGGGACTGCATTTTCCTCAGCAGGAACGCCCAGAGGCGAGACTGCAGTGGGATCGTCTCGAGGTGGGGCTGCGGCGGGACTGTCATATGACGGTACTGCTGCGGCACTGTCGAGGGTCGGCACTGCTGTGGGACCACCGAAGGGCGGAACTGCAACACAGCCCACCGGGCATAAAAGTGCTGTCAAAGCTGGCACGACACGGGACCCTTGCGTTAGAGGTCGAACGACCTCGGACCCTGCGGCCCCAGACGCGACCTGCAAAGGCAGCACCTCGTCGTCTCCCGGCGGCCGGCATGAATCAGGCTGGCTTCCGGTTGGACGATCTGGGGCGCAGCGAAAAAAGCGCCAAAAGCTGAGACAGCAGGCGGCTCTAGAGGGGACTCCTACGGAGGGCTCATCAAAGAGACCACGTGCTGTTCTCAGCGGTGACAGCGGGGACATGGCGGCCAAGAGGATGAAGACCCAAGGGCAATCATCCTCAGCCGGATCCTTTAGGGATGCGGTGGCGGCTGTGAAACTCGCTGTCATCACAGTCAAGTACCCGGAGGAGTACTTGAAGGCGGAGGACTTGGTGCCAATCCAGGAGCTCATAATTGAGAAACTGGAAGTGGCGCCGGATCCTCTGCCTGTTCTCACGGTTGCTCCCGGAGTTGTCGCAGGTGCGGTTCATGTATCCTGCGACAACTCTGAAGCAGCTAACTGGTTTCGGGGTGCCATCCACAATGTGGAACTTGGCCCCCTGAAACTCAAGGTCGTCGACGCCAAGGACCTTCCAAAGCCAGTCAAAATGGCATGGAAGAGTAGAAACTTGGCGTTGAAGGACTCTGCCCGGGCCATTCGATTGCTCCAGCGGCTTAATCCTGCCTTGGGGACGGACGACTGGAAGGTCGTGAATACTCTCACTGAGCAGACCGGCATCCGTCGTATCGTCCTCATGGATGGGGTGTCCGCTGGGGTCATCAAGGCCGCGGGCTACTCTCTTCCAGGAGGAATTGAACGTTACTCGTTCAAG
This sequence comes from Anorthoa munda, assembly GCA_945859665.1. Lineage (NCBI taxonomy): Eukaryota > Metazoa > Arthropoda > Insecta > Lepidoptera > Noctuidae > Anorthoa > Anorthoa munda. Next base: position 3,951,210 of record OX243913.1, read on the forward strand.
CTCCTGGAAGAGGACAAGGGAGAGGCGACCACTGCGGAAGCAGGAGTGGAGCCCTCCGAAGATGGTCCACCGCAGGGTGAGAAGGCCATCGACGAAGTCTCTGCTGACGACGTAGCGCAGGAGGCAGAGATCCAGACCGGGGCGTCAGAGGGGGACCTCGAGGATGACATCCTTGAGGGCCTCGATACCCTGGGGATTCAGTCGCCAACTGCTCTCGAGGAGGGTGCGATGGAGGGGGAGCCTCAAAACTGAGGTACCCCAACAACAACACGAACCCATCAAGACATCCAAGATGGAAGGACTAAGGTGTGTACAAATCAATTTGCATCATTGCAGAGCCGCTACTGCCCTTCTGGCTCGGCAACTGAAGCTTAATACATACGACATTGCCTTGATTCAGGAACCTTATCTGTATAAGGGAACTATAAAAGGCCTAGGTGGGACAGGAGGCATGGTGCTCTATGACTGTCCAACTAATGACGCGAGGACTTGTATCTATATCAGGGGCGGTATAGAGGCAATGCCCTTGCGTACTTTCTGTTACAGGGATCTCACAACAGCTCTGATCCAAGTGGGGGCGGGAACAGAGAAAAGGAGAATTATCCTTGCTTCTGCCTACCTCCCATATGAACAAAAGGAACCAGTAACACCTCTAATTAGAAGACTGGTTGACTACGGCAACCAAGGAAATCTCGACCTGATACTTGGCTGCGACGCGAATGCACACCACGTCGTTTGGGGCAGCTCAGATGTCAACAAACGAGGGGAGGATTTGTTGGACTTTGTGGTAAGCTCTTCTTTACAAATCCTTAACGCAGGCAATAAACCTACTTTCAGGACCTCTGCGAGAACTGAAGTGATTGACCTGACACTGGCTTCAAACAGGGCCAGCGCTCATATTGAAAATTGGCATGTATCGGACGAAATCTCTCTGTCTGACCATAATTATATATGCTTTAGGTTTAGGACGGCGGGAGAAGCCGAAACTAGACGAAGGAGAAACCCAAGGCATACAAATTGGGACTCATACAGGAGGGACCTCAGAGTAAATCTAGGGAGCCCTAAAGGTAAGCTTAATTCCATACTGGATATAGAATTCGAAGCGGACAGAATCAAGGCGGGCATCATCGGTGCATGGGAAGATAACTGCCCAGAGAAAAAGGCCTTTTGCAAAAAGGTACCATGGTGGACTCCTGAACTAGTCAAAATACGTCAGGAAACACGACAGGCCTTTAATGATGCAAAAGCCAGGAAGGATTTTTCTGGCTATCATAGCATGCTAACGAGGTATAATACGGCGGTACGCAAGGCCAAAAGAACCAATTGGCGACAGCATTGCACCTCCATCGAAACTCTGCCAAGTGGAATGAGGTTGTGCAAAGCAATGTCCATAACTAAGACAAACCCACTATCATCTGTAAAGGATGAGAATGGGTGTCTCACGGAAACTGGACAGGACACTCTGGGCGTGATGTTTAGGACCCACTTCCCGGAATGTATACTGCGCAATAGCGATGAAGAGGAACCAGTCGCGAGGGACGAGCTAACAAGGCACACGTCCAAAAGTAACTGGCTCACGGCAAAGGAAGTGGTAGATGAAAATAAACTGAAGCTGGCCATAGCGGGCTTCCAGCCTCTCAAATCCCCTGGTCCGGATGGCATCTACCCAATACTATTGCAGGAAGGGGCATCTGTTTTGATACCCCATCTAAGTAAGCTCTACAGAGCTTGCATAGCCTTTGGGTACGTACCCAAGGCATGGAGGGAGGTCAAAGTCACCTTTATACCGAAGGTGGGTAGACCGACTTATGAAGAAGCTAAGGCTTACAGGCCCATCAGTCTATCATCCTTTCTCTTAAAAACTCTGGAGAAACTGGTAGACAGGTATCTAAGAGAGGGACCACTGAAAGTATTCCCTCTACATAAACTACAGTGCGCCTACAGCCCTGGCAAATCTACTGAAACGGCATTGCACTATGTTGCGAGTCGAGCTGAGGTTGCGCTAGAGGGACAAGAGATCTGTGTCGGGGCTTTCCTCGATATAGAGGGAGCCTTTGACAAAACAACATTTGAGTCCATACGCATTGCTGCAAAGGAACATGGCATCAACGATGCCACGTGCAACTGGATCGACCATATGCTGAGAAGCAGAATAGTCAGATCGGAACTGATGGGAGACAGACTCAGTGCAAAAACAACAAGAGGTTGCCCGCAAGGCGGGGTGCTGTCACCTTTATTGTGGTGCTTGGTAGTAGACTCGCTACTCACCAAACTCAATACCGGACCATTCTACACAGTAGGCTATGCAGATGACATAGCAATAATGGTCAATGGTACATTCCCGAACATAGTGTCTGGATTATTACAACAGGCATTGAGTATGACAGAGGAATGGTGTATAAAGAACCACCTCTCTATCAACCCAAGCAAAGCAGTCATTATTCCATTCACGAGGAAGAGACAACTAGAAAACCTAGGAGAGCTCTCCCTCAATGGAATAAAGCTGCCCTGGTCCACCGAAGTTAAATATCTGGGTGTAACGCTTGATAAAGAACTCAGGTGGAAAACTCATGTGGAAAATATAACGACAAAGGCCTTACGAGTGTTCGGCATGTGTCGTTCCACCTACGGTAAAACTTGGGGGCTAAAGCCCAAAGTGATACGATGGCTGTACCGGACAATGATAATACCTATTATCACATACGGAAGCATAGTGTGGTGGCCTAGAACAAAGCTTGCTTCGTGCAAAGCGCCACTCACCAGGTTACAAAGAACAGTGTGTCTCGGCATCACGGGTGCTTTCAGGACAACACCTACGGCAGCGATTGAGAGATACCTCAATATCCCTCCTCTGCATATGATGGTTGAATTCGAGGCAAGGAAGGCATTACATCGTCTTGCTATTGCTGGACTGTGGGATGCCTCCAAGCCAAAGACTAACCATACAAAGTTTGATGAGAATGAAGGCCTGGATCGGGTAACAAGCATGTTATCCGATAAAATGCAACCTATATTTGTGTTTCAAAGGTCTTTTAAGGTCCAAATCCCTACAATAGAGGACTGGAAGAAGGGACTCGATCCACCAGAACAAAACAGTCTGGTGTGGTACACTGATGGATCCAAAATGGAATCAGGTACAGGAGCGGGCATATACGCAAAAGGTTACAAATGTAGCAAAAGCTTAGGGAAGATGGCAACTGTATTCCAAGCGGAAACATTTGCCATAATAACCTGTGCTCAAGAGAATATAGATAGAGGAACCAGAGGTAAATCCATATATATTCTTAGTGACAGTCAGGCTGCAATTAAAGCCATGGCATCCTACAAAGTGGACTCCGGGCTTATTCTGGATGCTATCCAGGCCCTAAACAGGCTTGGGAAGCACAACAGGGTAAGACTGATGTGGGTCCCTGGACACAAAGGAATCCATGGTAACGAAGTGGCTGATGAACTGGCAAGAGAGGGCTCAGCAAATGACTTTGTGGGTCCAGAACCATGTGTAGGCATTTCGACGTGTCTCGTAAAAGCCGCATTTAGGGAGTTTGCAGATCACAGACAACGAACTTATTGGCTGTCTAATACCGGTCTGCAACACTCCAAGAAATTCCTAGGCTCTACGTTCAGAGCCCGGGAATGCATTTGGAACATGAGCAGGGGGCAAATCCGCTACCTGCTAGGGGCCTTTACTGGGCACTTTGGAACCAACGACATGCTCATGAAGATGGGTCTAACCGCGACACCAATGTGCAGGTTGTGTGGGGAACATACGGAACGCATGGAGCACCTTCTGTGCACATGCGATGCACTGGCTGGTAAGCGAATGAGTCTACTAGGGGATGGATATCCAAAACCAGAAGACTATAGGCTCATATCTCCTAGTCTCGTTGTAAAACTCATGAAAACAGTTTTCAACGAGATTGGGGATGAGTAAGTTATCTAGGGGACCGCAATAGATCCCAATGGGTCGAAGTGTCCGAGATATTTCTCGGCCCCTCCATAAGATAAGATAAGATATGTGACCTGCTTTCCTACTGTACGAGTCTCAATTATCATACTGATCGTTTAAATCTTTCAACCAACCATTTTTGGGAACTTAAACATTGAATAACCTTCAAAATTCGGTACAATGAAGGGTGACCTAATACTAATCATCACCATCTATATACAGCCCGACTTCACCCACTGCTGAGCAAAGGACTCTCTCTTCTTGTACCAGACCCCACGTTTCTGTGCCAGCCTTATCCAGGTCCCACAATGGCAACAATGTCATCTGCCTATCTCACCGCTGGACGACCGATGCTTCTTCTTCCAGTAATAGTTTCTACTAATTCTTTAGAAGCAATCTTAATTCAAAACCGGTCAAGTGCGTGTCTGACTTCACACATTTAGGGTTCCGTATCAAAGAAAACATCTCTGTTTTTTAGAAAAACATACGTTATAATAAACATTATCACCAAATTTCAAGTTTATAGATCAATGGGAAGTTAAAAATTCTTCGGAAGAAAATTTTGTGACAGACGACTTACAGACAGACAACAATAGCGCTCAATTTGGATCGTACGGGTACGGAACCCTAAAAACCAAACTGTCTGAACTGCATTTTCCTACACAAATCGACAAGGTATTTTCATCAACGCAGAAATAATTTAACCACTTTTCAGGAAGCACACAAAGTAGTTGCAACTAAATTACCTGCTTTAAAATTCTATTGAATAGTTCCAAATTTACACCCGTAATATAGAAAGCAGTGAGGAAACTTTCAGTATGCATGCTTGACTCACATTTGATAGAATTTTATTCAAACTTACTGCAAAGTTGCACGTTATGTACGGAGATGCCTTTTCACACTAAAACTAAGTTCAAACGCTTTAGCTTCATTAAGTGTTATTTAGTGCCTCAACTCTTTGAGGAAGAAATTAGAAGATTTTAGTGAAGAATAATGATCATTAGCTTCATAAATTAAATTGAGTGATTTAAATGCTTGAGGACGGCCTTAGCCCGACAGTCTGAATGCTCATAAAAAATTGAGTGACAAATCACGTAATTCCGTAATTAATGCAGCGAATTCACTTACTGGCGAATAGCATTTGGTTCGTATTTCCCACAAATAGTTTCTCGATACGTAGCAAAACGTGCCCACTTATATCATAATGAACTGACATCTCTAGTCTACATACTAAACATCAAGTTAGAGTCATTTATTCTTCATAAAAAACTTTTGATCTGGAATATTCAGCAGTAAGGTAAAAAGATTAAAAAAGAGCATAACCCTTCGCGACTCCAGGGGCCGTACTCTGACGTGTCAAAGCTATCATAATTCCGCTGTGAAAAATAGATAGTCCTCTTCGTCATGTAAAGCTCCGTCTCTCCCTCAGACTGGAACCACGATAGTTTTGGCACGTCAGAGTAAGGTTGGTGATCATTACTTCGTGAGCGAAGCTTTACAACACGATATTATGTCATTGCCCACCAAAATTCAGCTTTGCGTTAAAATTGGCTCCAAATGCAAAACAGCTCAAACCGATCTCGATGTGCACTCACATCAGCATACTGCACATCTAGCAAAGGTAGATGTATACTCACTTCAACATACTACACATCTAACCAAGAGCTATGTATACTTAAATCTAGACTGCACGTCTAGCGGAGGTCGATGTATACTCACGCCAACATTCTCCACGTCTAGCGGGTGTCGATTTATACTCACTACAACATACTGCGCGTCTAACCAAGAGCGATGTATGCTCATGTAAACATACTGCACGTCTAGCGGGTGTCGATTTATAATCACTACAACATACTGCACGTGAAGCAGAGGTCGATGTATACTCACGTCAACATTCTGCACGTCTAGCAGAGGTCGATGTATACTTACGTCAACATACTGCACGTCTAACCAAGAGCGATGTATGCTCATGTAAACATACTGCACGTCTAGCGGGTGTCGATTTATAATCACTACAACATACTGCACGTGAAGCAGAGGTCGATGTATACTCACGTCAACATTCTGCACGTCTAGCAGAGGTCGATGTATACTTACGTCAACATACTGCACGTCTAACCAAGAGCGATGTATGCTCATGTAAACATACTGCACGTCTAGCGGGTGTCGATTTATACTCACTACAACATACTGCACGTGAAGCAGAGGTCGATGTATACTCACGTCAACTTTTGCACGTCTAGCGGAGATCGATGTATACTTACGTCAACATACTGCACGTCTAGTAGTATACTCACGTCAACATACTGCACGTCAAGCGGAGGTCGCGAGTTGTAGTACAGCAGTAGCAGTGCGTCGACGCCCACACCGCAGCACAAACCAATCTCGATGCCCAGGAACAGACAGCACAGGAACGTGCCCAGCAAAGGGATGAGGTCCATTCCTGGGAGTATAGTGAAGTAATTAATCATCCTTTTTTTTTCTTTCTAATGATAAAAGGCCCTAAAAGAAAACCTGAATTACATTTTGCTCTCGTATATATTTTCAAAAGAAGCATATTTTTATTTTATTACATAGTGGAAACTCCAAGAAAAGCCTAGTAATCATTTATACTATTTTGTGTTCAATGTTAACGATACAACTGTATTCTTACTTTGTAGATACTAAAAAAGGTTTTATTTAAAATCTTAGAGAAAATTAAGCAATATTTACGTAATAGAAGAGCTATAGAAACAGTTCTACGAAAGGCCCAGCTACTTGCCTATTTTGTGAACCAACTGAGTGCGTTTTGTACCTTAATAGGATGTTTTCAATAATATCTTGAAATATTCTGTCTAAAATCTGTCGAATGCCTATTGACGTGGGTTTGCCCTAGTTTTGATATTAAGAAGTAATGGGGGCTTACTCTGACGTGTTAAAACTATCATCATGGTTCCACTGTGATAGAGAGATGAATCTAGACAAAACAAATAACACCGTCCCTTTATCACAGTGGTACCATGATAGTTTTCAGACGTCATAGTAAGGCCCCTAATCTCCTAAATCAGTGTTTCTCAACCTGTGATCCGCGGACACGTGGGAGTCCACTAGTATATGTATAGAGGTCCGCAGTCTGCGTCGTGCCTGGCGCAAATAAACGTTTTTTTCTTTCTATATTTTCTTTCAGTCTCATCTATGGATTATTTAACAGTAAGAAATATTGTTAAATGTTCAATAACGAAAGTGTTAATTGCAAAAAATGGTAAGCCTCACACCGTTGCTGAAGAATTAATATTTGCGTGCATAGTAAAGTCATGGTTTCTGCTTTGTGGGGAGACGAAATTTCAAAAGAATTTAACGTTATAACCAACAGCACAGTCAAGAATAGAAAATATGAGATGTGACGAAATGTTAAAGTGCAGTTGATTTTGAACGTTAAAGCGATTTTATATAGGCGAATCAGATGAGAGCACAGATATTAGCAATGACGCAAATTTGCTTGCATGTGTTCGTTACGAATACAACGACAGCATAGGTGAGGATTTTTATTCTGTACGCTTCTGCATATTGCATATTTGTAGTACTAAAATAAATGTCAATGTAAAAGGCCAGGTACGCAGTACTCATAACCGGCGTGCGTGTATGACTAGATGCATGAACGTGAGTGAAGCAAAAGTAGTATGTAAGGATCGTAGCAGGTGGCGTTCTGTGGTTTCTGCCTATCCCCATGGGAAAAAGGCGTGAGTTAATGTATGTATGTAAAATAAATGTTCCGATATTTATTGCTTCTTTTGTACTAAGGGTGTCCTTGATATTGTGCTTGATTGCCTAGGGGTCCGTGACTGAAAAAAGTTAAGAAACGCTGTCCTAAATCATAAATAACACCACAATATGCGTCCCTTACGATTACGAGACAATATGAAGATTCTTAACATTGTAATAATTCTGTGGTAGCAGTACGTACGCACCAGACAGGCAAGTTTGAAAACTTACTAGGTATCTAATCTTTACTAGGAAATGAGATCCAACTCTGCAGCATAAACCTACAATAATAATAAATGTTGTTGCCGGAAAACGGATACGCTTAGAAGTGTAAAGCGTACACAAAATAACATGCCATCCTTTGCAACACAAAGTAATAAACATTATGCAAAAATATCATTAACCGCATACATGAGCTTATTCATTTGAGCCCACATTTTAATTAAAACAGCTTAAGCCTGTAGCCATGACAACGAAGCAAAAGCATACTCCTACATTAAAAACTTCTTTCAGTTCCGCTGACGGGGCGTTAACGAACGTAATTCCATCATTTATTTAATTTTGTAAGCTTCCTAGGTTGAACCGTTTAATACGTGTGGCGTGTACATATTCGTGCTTAGACATAGGCTTAGTTTAGACGTTTAGGTATCAGTGACAATACCCTGAAAGTTATCGGATTAGGCTGGTACTTCTTTGTATTCATTTCCATCATTTACTTAATTTTGTAAGCTTCCTAGGCTGAATACGTGTGGTGTGTACAAATTCCTGCTTAGATATAGGCTTAGTTTTGAGGTTTAGGTATCAGTGATAATGCCCTGGCAGCTATCAGATTAGACTGGTACTTCTTAGTCTTAGTTTGCATAAAGGGAAATTGAAGTATTTAGGAGAATCGTGTTATGAAAGCTGCGTAGTTTCTCCAGCAGAATTATACCCATCTATCTGCTGGAGAAAATGCGCTATACGATCTTCGTATCACTGAGGGCCGATATTTCAACCGTCAAATAACTTCTATCAGAAGAATAAATATCGCGGTTGACATAAATGTATTCCATACAAAGGTTTGTCATAAAGAGGTAGTCCACGAAGCGCACCCAAAAGAAGCCCACCCAGAGGAAGCCCACCCAAAGTAGTCCATCTTGCGCACCCGTAGGTGGGCTTCAAATAAAAAATTAAAATAATTAATTTCCTATTCCACGAAGCACACCTACGAATATTACTCACATAGTGCGGGGACTAAGAAATAAAAATATCGATAGAAGAAAATATTTATTATTTAAAAGACGCAACTTAAATTTCTAACATCATTCAGTTTCATTATACTTAATAATGTGACACAAAATTTGTCATTTTTGTAATCTTACTATTTAAAATCACAGATTGTTTCTTTCTTTATGACGGGCCTGTTGGTCTAGTGGTTAGTGACCCTGACTGCTAAGCCGGAGGTCGTGGGTTCGATTCCCACTCAGGACAAACTTTGTGTGATGAGCATGATTGTTTGTTCTGTGTCTGGGTGTAGTTTATCTATAATATATGTGTGTATTTATAAATTATATAAGTATGTATATCAGTTGTCTGGTTACCATAACCTAGCTCTGCTTAGCTTGGGATCAGATGGCCGTGTGTGAGTTGGATATTTATTATTATTTATTCTATCTATCCAAAAAATAATTATTTTTGAATTTTTTTTCTATTATTTTCCTTTTTGTGCTCTTAATAAAATCACAGATTGTTTCAAAATTATGCAATAAAAACTTGGACAAATATCAAAAACATAGTAAATATTGTTTTACATAGAGATCTATGTTGAAGTTTTCTTATAGCTACCTGTTTGGTGAATAATAAAAATACTCTACTTTAACATAAAAAATCACAGATTGTTTCATAATTGCAATAAAAACTTGGACAAATATCAAAAACATAGTAAATATTGTTTTACATAGAGATCTATGTTGAAGTTTTCTTATAGCTACCTGTTTGGTGAATAATAAAAATACTCTACTTTAACATAAAAAATCACAGATTGTTTCATAATTGCAATAAAAACTTGGACAAATATCAAAAACATAGTAAATATAAAGAAAGAAACAATCTGTGATTTTAAATAGTAAGATTACAAAAATGACAAATTTTGTGTCACATTATTAAGTATAATGAAACTGAATGATGTTAGAAATTTAAGTTGCGTCTTTTAAATAATAAATATTTTCTTCTATCGATATTTTTATTTCTTAGTCCCCGCACTATGTGAGTAATATTCGTAGGTGTGCTTCGTGGAATAGGAAATTAATTATTTTAATTTTTTATTTGAAGCCCACCTACGGGTGCGCAAGATGGACTACTTTGGGTGGGCTTCCTCTGGGTGGGCTTCTTTTGGGTGCGCTTCGTGGACTACCTCGTCGTCATAAAATATGCAATTTTATTACTTAGATAAAAGTCACCTAAGGATTGAATAGTCAATCCTAAGAACTCAGATTATAATATTTTGTTGAGGGAACTTTTTTTTTTTGGGAACTTCTTAAAATTTAATTCAATTGTTACAAGGTTTTTATTACGTACGTTTATCAATACTAATATTATTAATGCGAAACTAATTCTGTCTGTCTGTATGTTACCCTTGCACGCTTAAACCGTTGCACTAATTTAGATGAAAATTGGTATGGAGATAGTTTGAGACCCTGGGCAGAACATAGGATAGTTTATACCGAAAATCATCCTTAAGGGGGTGGAGGCGGGGGTAAAAGTTTGTATGGTGTACTAATAATTTCTCAAGTAAGGCGGTCCACACACCTATAATATTACGGCACGACATAAAAATAGGCTATTCAAAGTGCTAATGCTACGCAGACGAAGCCGCGGGCTAAAGCTAGTTTTAAATAATTATGTTCATTTAGCAACAAATGCCAAAGTAATCAGTACCTACTAAACCTTCCAATCTTATCGGCACCCATCCACCATCTCACTTAGCAAAGTTTACCAACTTCAGTAGTAAGTATTTTTCTAACACTTTCAGAACGAGGGTAAAGAGAGACGAAATAACTCGAGCGACAATGAGTGAAACTTGGCAACTCTTGAACTTTGTCTACCACCAAGTGGAATAACATTATAATCTTTAGTGGGATTACAAGGGGTCTCCCAAGTACCTGACTGAATACGAAAATGGAATTTAATGGAATACGATAGTAGGTAAATATTTGAATTTCCTCCCCTTAAAATTATTCCGAACGTTTCTTAAGTGTTGCTAGTTGAAAGGCGTTGCTGAGAAATTATCTTTTCAAGGTCTTAGATCTTGTTTTAGCGTTTTAAGAGATATTTGAAAACGAAAGGCCATAGTTAAGGGTCACAACAATACCCTTAACTCAAATAATAACAGAATCCAATATTGGCAAAGAAGTGTAAAGATGATGAGTGTGTAACATATGGCATAATATCAGATATTATAATATCACTTGCAATAACGTTCACATAATATAATTTATTTTCATTAAAAAACAGATAACTTAATTTCATGTGAACTAATGTTATATTTCATATAACCTTCATATGCTCTAATAATATGCTCCAATTAATTTCGTTTTTTATTTTTTTTTTTATTTTGCTTCGTGGATTTAGTTTTTAATTATATTTTTATTTTTTTAATTTTTTTTAATTTTTCTTGCCATGACAAGAATATTTACTTTTTAAAGTATTATATTATTTTATTTTAATTATTGTGAATGTGAAGACTATGTGGATTATTCTTTTTCTTTTAATTTTAATTTATCTTAGTTTTTAATCATGGTCTGGCAGTTTGAGTATTTATGCGGCCTACCCGAATGTCCTTTCTTTGGTATTGTTCGTCAATTCGTTGAGCTCCTTAAATTCTAAGTTGAGCTGCACGGTTATTGACAAATGCGTGCACTGACTGGACAGGTCCACTCAATCTGGCTGGTTCTTTTCTCAAAAGACCATTTCAGACATCAGTCTACATGGTCTTCACATGATCTAACCAAGTTTTTGTCTGGACTTTAAAAGAGACTGTGACCTCTGAGTTTGTTTCGGCCTTTCTTCTCAGAGTAGTCAGACAGGAAACGCCGACCTCATCTAGTTTTAAAAAATATGATCGACATGTGAAAGTGTTTGTACAAACCAACTTACAGAAAATAAATCATTTATCATTTATCATTTATTTATCATTTATGTAATATTACGTTTATTTCATATAATTTTCTATTTGTATAATGCTCTTTTTATTTAACTTTCATTTAAACATATTTTCGTATTTACAAATTTTCTAAGGTAACGCACCGTACTTGAGAAAAACAAATTATTGTAACCTAACCTCAAAATACTAATGTTGCTTCTGCATCGTCTCCGGCGCTGCGGGAAGTACAAACTACGCCCTAACGTAACAAAGCATGGGTGCCAATGATTTGTTACAGCGGGCGAAGGTTGCTCTCCCTTCACGCCTCCGCCAAAAGACTACTTAAAGTCGGGGTGACTCGATTCAGTTTTGGCACAGATTCGACCTATTTCTAAATTATAGATACGTTACTTATAGATTTTGAATATTTTAGTAACTGAATATTATACTAATTGAATATTAATTCAAATGTGCATTATAGAACATGTTCATTATACCATATAAAATTAGCTTAAATTATATGAATAATTAATTGCCTATATAATTTGATAGTAATATTAAAAAAAAGTATAAGTAAATTAAATTAGGACATAATGTGATCATTAGAACTTTTGTTATTTTTCAAAAGTTACACACGCAAAAACGATGTGAGTGAATATTTTGTACATACTTGGCTGTACAGAATATTCACAAACGTCATCACACAAAAAATCACATTATTTTATACTCACTGCTAGTTTGCCAGAGCTTCTTCACTAAGGGATAATCGACCATTTGAAGGACAGCACACACGATGACCGATGCGAGGGCGGCGCGCGGGATGAAGTAGAAATACGGCGTTAGCAATACTAGCGTCAGTATTACTATTATACCTAGATATTTAAAAAAATATATTAACATTTAATACATACTTGGGTAACACATAATTTGGCAAACTACATTTTCTCAATTTTCCCGAACCAAAAAGATGATTACATACACGAAATGAACCTAATATGAAAATAATAGAGATCTGATAGCCTTGAAACTTTATCTAACAAAGATTGGAAGGGTCTAACCCTTGCAAAATAGTCTGAAGTATAGACAATTGCCTTTTAGAAAACAAATAGAACCTTTGACAGGCAGAATATTAAGTAAACTCGTAACGTTTAAATAAATCCCGTGAAAGCAATGACATATTTTCAACAGTCTCGAGCCAAAACGTCGACGTGAGTTATTACATCTTTTAACCATAAAGATAACTTCTGCACGAGATATTTGGGAGCAAAAGCACGTGCATTACCTAGAAATTTGTATCATAAAACTTTCGGGGAAACCGCATCGTACTAGTCACACATCAAAGGAATTCAATCATGTTTAGACTGAACGGCGAACCGTATTGGATGACTAATTGCGGGGAACCATTCTGCTCTGGTACGTCATTTGCTATCTCTATTACTGGCATCAGTAATCACGGCAAGAGACATTTCAGAGCTAAAACGTACCTAAGTCCGGTCTGATTAAACAAGACCGCAAATGGTAGTAACAACAATTAATATCAATAATTCACGGCTACTAAATACAATAGTCCCTATTTCAGCACACCTGTATAGTCTGCCAATTAATACAGGATCTATTGAGAGATTAACACGAACGTTAATTGCACGACTATTATTATGATTATAATCAAGAGATGGGACACTTAATGACAAATGACGTCTCGGTCTGATTTCAGAACGTACTCTACATACAAATAGCTCTGAAAGTGGTCTAGCAAGACGAATCTGTCATTAATGATAATAGCGTCGAGCGTGTAATTTGTCTGGACTTAAAGTTTCTGAAAAAGTGCATTAGTAACATAAAAAGACAATTGATGAGAAGAAATAAAAAAAACATGTTTATTGCAGAAAAATGCTGAGAAGATAAACACCAATTCTCATTCAACTTAAGTATCTACACTGTTTATATCGCAAATATGAATAAAAAAGCAAATTACAGTATGTCTGTCTTATATAGGATGCAATAGAAGTCAACCAAACTGAAGACATAAACCACAGTTAAAGCTCAAATCGAAATCATAAGTATCGGCATAAATCGCCGAAAAGGTGAGTGCATTCAACACAATGGGGCCACAAATCCACCTGACAGACATATAAAGGGAGCCTCCTGATATTTCAGACGTATATTTGAAATTGTAAAACCACGGAAACTTGGCTGTGACAGTAAACTACGATGCAAACTTTTAGATTTATGAAGTACCCACTACATAACTCCACCGCGCTGTTGTCGCACATGGTAAAAATGATTTATGTCCCTGGATTTACATTTGTCTTACTTCAAACACCCCATTTCTGTTAAAACTAATCCTAAGATTAAAAGCCGGGATTTCGCAAACATGAGACAAGCCACAAATCACGCGGTTGTTCTAGACTCGACGAAGACTCGAAGGATTTCTCTAAAGCGATTTTAGAACCATAGTTAACGATAATATGCATCATTTATTGGATCTCTCTTGTAATCTCTTAATTATTCAACCGATTAGAGAAACATTTACATTGTGAGCAACTTTAGTCTTTGTAAATAAGCAAATTCATGACGCTTCAGTGTTTTGTTGTTCATTTATTTTGCGTTCTGCCAACGATAACATTTGGTTGAATAAATTATAATTAAATAATACAGCAATTTGGTGAACTGGAGCAGACACCGTGAAAAGGTCCGAATTTTTCAATAAAAGCGATAGACCTTTTTGGAAAACGATGACTATGATTCCCAAACCAAAAAAGACCTATTTACCCAAGTCGAGATTACTTTGACTCCCCAAATAATCCAAGCCGCAATGTTAATGTCGGACTAACAAAACTCTATTGAGATTCAATTGGGCCGAGTAAATATTCATTGGGAACACCCTGAATAATGTAAAGTCGAAACAGAGCAAGTTTGCAGGTTGACATAATGCGACACACGATCTTTGACCTCGGGGAGGAGGGGATGCTCCGATGCTGGATTTAGGATATCACTATGTTGCAGTTATATTTTTTAGAACAACGAAAGAATTTCATTTGAGTCTCTTAACGAACGTTAGTGGAATTAAATGGAAAAGACAATTAATGAAATAAATTTCAAACTTCTTATAAGACAACAAATACTTACAATTCAACTAATATTAAAAGTGTGAAAGTTTGTATGTTTTTAATCAGTCAGGAATAAACGAACGAATTTCGATGGGGAACACAGGTAGGTCATGGGGTGGATAAGGGCATTTTTATAGCGTTATTATGTAACCGTGGAATAATTTTAACTTTCGCGTATGAAGCCGTTGCCTAAATCTTGTTTAATATAAAAGCTAAGCATTTAACTTCCCCTATTAGCCAAGTTTGTTTTTTTATTTACCATATCCAATGTGGACCGAAAACATATTTTATGTTTGTGAAGTAGCAATGCAAATTAATCAATATCAGCTACAGTTACGGCCAAGAGTTGGCCAAACATTTAAAACTAAATGAACGATATACCACCACTTGTGTAGGTACTAAAATACAGCATTTTACGTTTGAACCATGACATAGTGTTTTATTACGAGCGGCCGACGCGACGTGCAAAACTTATAAAAACTGTGTTGAAGTTTTAGGAGTCTGCCCATTTTAGTTGTTTCGTACAAGTACTTATTTTGGATAAAGTTAAATTGTAAACTGTTGAAATTTTAAGCAGAGACACAAAGTACCTACATGCGGCAAAACCTCTAAAATAAGATTCTTAAACAATAGTATTCAATAACAATCAAAATCATAATATCATTGTATTGTATACCATAATAAGTACATAACAAAACACCGTCGTTACAACATACGTCAAACAATGCTGAAAAACTATTCGTGAAGATAAATCGAGTGTAATACAAAGTGGTAACGATAAACCAAGTGTTATCTCAGCTTTAAAGGGAGACGACGGGAGCGAGAAGGAACTGAAAAATTGCGAATAAAACCTCACCGTTCTTAGTCCACAGATTATTAGTCCATTTTTTCATAACTTTTTAGTATTCTAAGTAAGCCTAGGAATTTTGAAGTCAACTGAAGTCAACCCAAGATTAAAATAACTTTATATTTTAAAGATTTCGGTGAAAACATTTCTAACAAACTTATAAAACCGCCTCACTGATCCAGAGTGAACTACTTTCGTAACTCCATTCCTGCGGTCCTGGTTTCGTTAGTTAGGTTGAACGGGGTAATTAAGATTTTCTGATAGAAAATGTTCAATTATAATTCGACGGAACTGCTCGATAAAGGTAGACTCGCTTCTATCATATCAGGAGCGGGAGTAATCACTGACGAACGCGGACGTTCGGGCGCACGATGCATGAAATTACAATTCTACCTAGAGTATTACGATCAAAGTTTGTTTCCCACTCCAAATTTATTATAAAACCAGAGGGAAATGAAGTATGGAGCATTTATACGATGTTTTCAGGAAATCAAAGTTGACTATCACACTTAAAACTGTGTCTCAAGAAGTCAAGAGGTCACCAAACACAGAAAAGGCCCGTCACGATGACAAGTGCCCGAAGTCGTCGAGAAAACATAACAAAGTTAACTGCTAATAAATTGTCACAAAATAAATTGAAACAAAGGAAGTCGTGAATAGACAGAGATCGAGGAAACAAGATTGATGCCGAGTTTATTACTTGTTTATTTCTTTCACAAGAAACTACATATCGAACAAGAAAAAACCTTCAGGCGCTTAACATTCTTTACATTTGATAGCAAGAGATCAATCTGCCGATTATTTATCGTAATTGATTTATACCCGGTTATAAATAAAATGCTATCAGAGACTTTACCCTACCCTGTACCTATCCTTTGTTTGAAATTACGTCATAATAATAGTCAGTGTTGTGAAATGGCGACAGACACAATGGATGAGATAGCGACAGGTCACTGGAACAACTTGCGACCCACGGATGCCCCTTAAGTTAAAGGGGAAAATTTACAAGTCCGTGATTAGACCTGTCGTACTGTATGGATCAGAATGTTGGGCTGTGAAAAAGATGGATGAAAAGAGATTGCATGTAGCTAAGATGAGATTGTTGAGATGGATGAGCGGAGTGACGAGAATGGATAAAGTGAGAAATTAGTATATTAGAGGAAGTTTGAAAGTGGCGCCAGTGACAGAGAAGTTGAAAGGCAACCGTTTGTCCTGGTATGGTCATGTGATGAGGAGGGATGAAACGCATGTTACTAAAAGAGTTAAGAATATAAATGTGGGAGAGGGAGGGGGCGGCCAAAGAAAAGATGGATGGACTGTGTAAGGAGTGATATGAAAGAAAAGGGGGTCAGTGATAGCATGACAGGGGACAGGACGGTATGGAAGAAGAAAACGTGTTGCGCCGACCCCAAGTAACATGGGACAAGGGCAGGAAGATGAGTCAGTGTGGTGAAACTTTCAGCATACGATAATTTCTCAGTTTTGTTTCATAATGTGTGAATAAAGTTGCAAGCTTATTCAGATCTCTATAACAATGGCAATTAATCATAGTAAGTACACTATATACAGATTCCCAATAAATCAGATATGTAAACCAGCTTAATTACTATATTAATCCCCAATAATCCTAACAGGATCTACGTAATAAATGTATTACAATTCATTGAACACGTTTATCTTCTTTTACGAGCTGTTATCTTTTGCAAAATTCTATTTGATTTATGCGATATTTTAACAATACCAACATTTAGCCAATTTCTACAATCGAATAGTACGAGATCCCACACCGCTTAAATCTACAGATATAAGTTTTATTTGTAAAACTTAATTTTCATTAAAAATACTTGATAGTGGAATAGATTATTTCAATATTGCTTGGCAAGGATAGGATAGGATAGGTTTTCCTTCATCGTTTTGAGAGCAGTGGTGATGAAATAATTTACACAAAGCAAAGCGCTTGCTCGGGTTCGAACCCACAACCTACAACTTTACCACTGGGCCACCACTGCTCTGATTGCCTGGCAATATCTAGATGCAATTATCTTTAATCAAATAAATTGTGATATACAGGTTGATTGGAAGTTGGGTGCAAAGATTTAAGGCGAAGATAGTACAGACAATTTAGAACCATTTAAGTCATGGTTGTCTTAGACGAAATCTAACTAATTTTTCTTACAAAATTTTTATGATTATATTCGATAGTTCCCAAAATTTTAACTAAACTGTTTATTTATGGTCAAATTGAATGATAAATGAATCCATTTTTATTTTATTTCATAAAAGTAATGTGTAAGCTATCTAGCAAAACATGTTTTACGCTTCTGTGTCGTTAGATTTTTTTTTTACATACAAATACAAAATTTAAAATTTCTCCCTCAAATTTGTTTGTATGTTCTTATTTTAATAATTTGTAATATATCCGCGTAAATGACACCTCAAAAGAGAGAGCGATTGTCAATCATATTTTCAAAAAGGTTTGAACAAAAAAAACACGCCCTGTCTTTTTTTAAAATAAGTTTTACAAAATGTATTTATGATTTTCTAAAACTTATTGTCTAACGACACAGATTGCTTACACATTTTCACTTTTATAAAATAAAATAAAAATGAATTCATTTATCATTCAATTTGACCATAAATAAACAGTTTAGTTAAAATTTTGGGAACTATCGAAAATAATCATAAAAATTTGTTAAAAAAAAATGTTAAGACTTCGTCTAAGACAACCATGACTTAAATGGTTCTAAATTGTCTGTACTATCTTCGCCTTTAAGTTTTGCACCCAACTTCCAATCACCCTGTATATTTGTTAATACACCCAAGATATTCATTTGTTCCAACGAACTACTTTTTCAATTTTACTTTTTCAAGTGAATCTAATGTCATTTAAATGAAAATGATGAATACCTGCAGATTTAAGCGGTGTTTTCTTAGACTATAAGTACGTACCAGTGTAGATTCCAGAGCCAGGCGTCCTAACTCCCGAAGCGTCGCTTACAGCGCTTCTTGAAAACGAGCCGTTCACTGGTATGGACTGGAAGAAAGCGCTGACTAAGTTGCAAACGCCCAGAGCCACAATCTCTTGTGTCGCCCTCACAGTTTTCCCTTTAGCTGAAATAATTATTATCGAGTTATCAACTCTGTTAAACCATCGGGAGTTGTTAAAATGGTCATTAAAATGCCGCAACCATTGTGTCACTGTTTATTATTGTGATGAATTGTTTGAGATCTACAATTCATCAGTAATATATATAAATATATACCACAGTTGGAAAAGGGGTAGGTATATAAACTGTTCAACATAAATTAAGGTAATGATGTGAATATTTTTGACAAGTTTTACAATGCTTTTCATAAATTATAGAAGCGTGGAAAATCGGTTTAGTAAAAAAAAATTCGAGCGCGTAGTTTTATATTTATTTTATAATTGTGACAGTGACGGTCAAGTACGAGTCTGACTTGCGCACAGAGGGTTATTAACAGTACATACAAAATAAATAGGTAACATTACTAACGTTCATAAACAATGAAATGACCGAACATTGCTCTAACTAAGGGACAAAATTAACTTTGCCGTTTGAAAACTCTTGTCCCATACATCAATGTACAAAATGTTTAATTGCCCAAGTACATTTTATAACTTGGTCGACTATTACTCGTAAACTTGTAAAGCCTACTTAGCTGTTATAGTTTTTCTTTTAATTTCGTTATGTCATGGACCAAGTGATTAATCAGGGCAGTATGTATAATGCCCGGCCATTTATTTATTTATATATTTATATACACTTTATTGTACACCTTAATAAACAAGAAAAAAAGAAACTTAATACTATAATATACAATGGGCGGCCTTATCGCATTCCGCGATCTCTTCCAGGCAACCTGGCCATTATGAATCTAGTCAAGTCACATCGAGCAGTGTATTGAATACTGATTTAAACTTATATATTTATCACATTGTCTGGTCATTATGAATATTGCCACATAACGGTTGGGCAATTCGATAATTATGGTCAATGAATTAGTACAAGAGCGAGCAAAGCTAGTTCGGAAGCTTTGGGCTCCCCGACACAGATATGTTAGGTTCGAAGGAGATGACGTCATCTCCTTCATATTAGGTTACTTTAGACCCTGCAGACAGAAATAGACTCCGTCGACTTTGTTACTTAAATAGTATTCGTACTTATCTATTCTATATTAAAACCAATGTCAACATTAAAACAATTTAAAAAAGCACGTATTTTTATTACCCTAATAAGTGATGGGCATTATTCATAATGACCGACCAATTTAATTAATTCAATAGTTTTTATCATATTGCCTACTCATATTGGGCATTTTTCAAATTGTCCGGTCATTATGAATAATGCCGTATTAATCACTTGTTCCATAACATACTATACTACCGCAGTGATATTTTTCACATATCTAAAAGCAACCATTTCGCAGGGGGCCCACAATTGACTCTTAACAAAAATTTGCAATTTAATGCTTAATTTTACGCAAACGAATCTCTGTATCGAAAAATGGTTTTCACAAACCTGTAATATTTTTGAATGGCCTATCCAACGATACCCCACACCATGGGATAAACGAGAAAAAAATTAATCCACACTTTACGTGTACAGGACAAAATTTTTTTTTGGAAGACCAAAATTTTTGATTTACCTTATTTTATTTTACCACTTTGTCGGCGTGATTATATGTATATCCATGCCAAATTATAGCATTCTAGTACTAAGAGTATCTGAGCTAAGCTGCGGACAGATGGACGGACAGACGAACATGGCGAAACTATAAGGGTTCCTTGTTGACTACGGATCCCTAAAAACTAAAAAGGGTTCTGAAATATTAGCTTTAAATGTTGTTTCTCTTATCAGATAAGATGTATATCTAGTTTCAAGTTCTTATGTGTGATGAAAGCATAGTGATTAATAAAATAAAGCTTCTTTGAGATTAAAGGTCTATCTACACATATCAGGGCCGTGCCCGGGACGTGCACGGGACGTGGACAGACCGTGCCCCGTCAGGGACTCAAAAAAATATCGGTGGCAACATTTTATATGAACTCGTACACACACGTCCGTGCACGGGCCCGGGCCCGTCCCGTGCACGGACGTGTGTGAACGAGTTCATATAAAATGTCCCCACCGATATTTTTGAGCCCCTGTCAGTACCCGGCCCTGTCACGTCCCGGGCACGCCCCTGATATGTGTGGATAGACCTTAACTCAATGAATTGCTATTTCAAAATACAAAAATAATCGTAAAATCACATTATAAACATTTTACAATCCAGATCCAATCAAACATGCTCAATCATTGCCTGCCTTACCTTGCCTGTGGCCTGTGTTCAAAAGACTTGTACAGGGAAATTATCTGTCGCTGTTTTCTTCTCTTGTCAATTTCAAACAGATACCTACTGTGATTATCTATAGATTGACGTCATTTTTTGTATTTATTTTAATTTGCCTATATATTAAGTGGGTATGTATGTATTTAGGTATGTATCTATTACATAGCTTTTGTATTTATCTGTGTATCTATTATAGTATATCATTTTAGCACTGTTATTGATACACCAAAGAACGCCCCATTTCATGTCCAAGCAATTACTGTGCATACTAGGTAGCCTGGAAGAGATCGCGGAATGCGATAAGGCCGCCCATTGTAAGAAGTTTCTTTTTATTAATGTATTTTATGGTGTGCAATAAAGAATATCTATATAATTATATAAAAATGAATCCCTATTTCCCTTGGTCACGGCATCACCCGTGAACGGCTGGACCGATTTCGCTTATTCTATTTTTGTTGTGTTTATTATTGTTAGGAGAAGGTTCTTATGAAAATAAAAATAATATAATTATATAAAAATGAATCCCTATTTCCCTTGGTCACGGCATCACGCGTGAACGGCTGGACCGATTTCGCTTATTCTATTTTTGTTGTGTTTATTATTGTTAGGAGAAGGTTCTTATGAAAATAAAAATAATATAATTATATAAAAATAATTCCCTATTTCCCTTTTGTCACGGCATCACGCGTGAACGGCTGGACCGATTTCGCTTATTCTTTTTTTGTTGTGTTTGTTATTATTAGGAGAAGGTTTTTATGAAAATAAAAATAAGAAAAAAAAAATGGTAGCTTACCTACATAGGTAGGGTAAGTATGTAGGTAGGGTAGGGTAGGGTAGGGTAGGGTAGGTAGGGTAGGTAGGATAGGTAGGGTAGGTAGGGTAGGGTAGGGTAGGGTAGGGTAGGGTAGGTAGGGTAGGTAGGGTAGGTAGGGTAGGGTAGGTAGGGTAGGGTAGGTTGGTAGGGTAGGGTAGATGAATGTTTGGTGTTTTTATGGCAAAACAAAGTTTGCCGGGTCAGCTAGTAATAAATAAATAATACAATAAATTTTTCCAGTGATATTTGTTTTCTAAGAGATAGACTAAATTAGGCTAAGTTTGTGTAAAGCTATCTTAATCATGTCACAATGTCGTGATATCAGGGTTCACCTAAGGAGTCGAGTCTATAAGCCGACGACGCTAATCCAATAACACCTCCGTTCGTATAAATTTCATCGTGTGAGCATAAATTCAGTAATTGTTATCATAAACAACTCAAGTTTGTAATTTAAGGTACCAATTTGTTTACTAACTCGCTTAGCTCATCCAATTTTGAGCACTACTTCTTAAATAAGTTGGCTAAAGTTGATTTACGTACAATATTCTACACTTATTTCAATGCTATCGGCTGATGGTACCAATCTATTATCTTTAAACTAATTTAAACATTCAAAGTAATAAAACTATTGAAACTTATCAAACTCATGTTGAATTGATAGTACTTTTTAGTTGATAACCGTGCTTGAAAGCTGTTTCTAGTTTCTAGCAAGCCACATTGAATTTTCATTTCAAAATCTTTTAGAATAAACAAATATGCCTACTTAATAATGAAGATGTTTTGGTCAAAGAAATTTCCACGAAATACATTGCAGCACTTGTCAGAAAACATGTGTCGGAGCACATCTATATCTATACTATAATCTATACTATAATATTATAAAGTGGAAAGATTTTTTTGTTTGTTTGTTTGTACCGAAGAGGCTCCGAAACTACTGGACCGATTTAAAAAAATATTTCACCAATAGAAAGCTACATTCTTCCTGAGTGACATAGGCTATTTTTTAATCCCGAAAACTGGTCATGTGGGGTGGTCCACGGGAGGGAAGCCGCGGGGAATAGCTAGTCATATTATAAAGAAAGAAACATTTGATTTTTGTACTTTTGTATGTAACAAATAAACTTATAAACTACTGGACTGATTTCAAAAATTCTTTAAACATTGGGAAGCTATACTATCCCCGGGTGACATAGACGGGAACGGGAACGGGAACTACGCGGGTGAAATCGAGAGGCATCCGCTTGTGTATTATAATATTTAGTAGGACTGCTAATAGATTATGATGAATTCTTTTAGGTATAACCGAAATAAGGATGATTGATGGATTAAACCCTTGTATGCCGTAATTAACTGATCTGTATTCAATATGAGAGGTTTAAAAAAAAATATGTCAAAGTATTTATCTTGGACGCGTCTTCTTTGCTTTAGCGAATCAATCAAAATTGATAAAGATAAAGAGCATCGAAGTCCAGAGACGACAATGGACGTCAATTACATACGAAAGTAAAAATTGGGTGTACTAAAATGTGACGTCACGCGACCTTTCAACGCACTGTATCGTCGTTAAATTTTGTTTTCGTCACAAAAGAAAAACTTGTCCAATACTTTTTACCCGACTGCCGAAGGAGGGTAATGTGTTTATCAGTCTATGTATGTATGTATGTATATATGTATGTATGTATGTATGTATGTATGTATGTATGTATGTTTGTTCCTATGTGGCGTTCTAGAGACCAAACGCGTTGGCCAATTTTGATGATTCTTACGTCAATCTATTCATCTTAATCCTGCGAGTGTCACTGGCTACATTTAAATTGGAAAAAACAAAAATGGCGGATTTTGGGCGCCATTTTGAGGGGAAAAAATTTTTTTTTTCTTCCAAACCCATCGTGTAGGGTATCAAAATAAAGGATTTTAAAAGGCGATTTAAAAAATATATAACACTTATGTACCTAATTCTAAAAAAAAATAACTAAAATGTTGTAAATAAAAAAAGTTAATAAAAAAATCAAAAAACCCGACTGCTTGAAAAGCAAACTAAAAAGACGTAAACAAGAAGAAAATCATGCTGTGCAGTCGGAGGATACATCTGGTTTTGGTCCTTCAGCTCGCGAATATGTATCCTCCGACTGCACAGCATGATTTTCTTCTTGTTTACGTCTTTTTAGTTTGCTTTTCAAGCAGTCGGGTTTTTTGATTTTTTAATTATTAATCGACTGCAAGGACTAAAGGATTTTTTTAGTCATCATGCCTATTGTTTAAACCCAAATTTAAAAATTTAAATTTAAGTTTAAACAATATTAAAATTTAAATAAATAATTATAATTTAAATTTAAATCACATTTACACCAAGTGAGCTATGACCTCTGTTCATAAACAAAATAAACACTAGAAACGAGTAACACGCATTCCTAGAATTTTAGAATCACGTTGCAAATCTACAAATATTAACTTGAAATTATATTGATATGTTGGTGAATCTATCAGCTTGGCACAGAATATACACACAGTATGGAAACTACCTAAAAACACTCGAAACGGCACACTCACACAAACTTGCGCATCGACGAGACCCCTAAGCGGCTCGCACTACTGACAGCACTGCTGAAGTGCCTGAATGGTCTCGTCGGTGCGTATGTTTGTGTGAGTGTGCCGTTTCGAGCGTTTGTAGGTAGTTTCTATACTGCTTATATATTTTTACTGTGAGCTTAGTCTCCGTCGGTACATATGCAGTAAAAACGAAACGTCACTGCCTCACTGGGTAAACAAGCTCGCATACTCGTAGATTTTTGCTTGGCAGTTAAAATTGCATGGATTTTTGAATGAATTTCACATTGGCTTAACTGACGTGAATCGACAGACATCCCTTTTGTTAAACCGTATCAGCAAACGTATGTAACATGTTTATGTTTACTGTAAAGATTGTCAACGCTTCATGGCTTGTGTTGTCACATTACTGAAATGTATTTGCTTGTAGTAAATAATATTGGTCGGGGAATTTTTATAGGTATTCATTTTAAGAAAAATAAAAAGAGGTGTTTTTTTATATTTGTTAATTGCCAGTTAAAAAAAAAAAACTTCAAATAGATTGTTCAAAATCTCTATCAAACGTAACCCTTATAAGTCAGGCTTTTCTTACTTCATTGTTTAGACAAAAAGCTCTACGGAGAGTTATGAAATAAAAGTAAATATTTAGCAGTTCATTGATGAGGGAAATTTAAACGTCCGGGTGATAATGATAAAACGAAGCGAATAAACGTACTCGGATTTAGAACACAAATAACGGTAGAACAACGCAAAACGAGAACATTGCTATTTAATTATCACCCGAGACACGACGGGGAACGAAAATTCATTATTGCTTTCGCTCTGGCGTGTTTGCCGTCATTGTACCTATTATCACGATGGTCGAACCCAGTAGGCTATAGCTACTATGTTGTTACATAAAACTCCATTGGATTCACTGTCATCGACGTAATGAGAGTTTAAAAATACGCCTCTTTGACGTCAGAATACAGGCATGACGTGTGTTTACTACCTACGTACACATAGCTTGGTGAATAGTGATTGGATCCTTAACCATTATTCCTATTGTAAGTACGTGCATGTTTTTCATTCATACGTACATTTCTTCTTTTTAGGGTTCCGTAGTCAACAAGGAACCCTTATAGTTTTGCAATGTCCGTCTGTCCGTCCATCCGCAGCTTAGCTCAGAGATTCTTAGGATATACAAATACATGTCAATCACGGCGAAAAAGTGGTAAAATAAAACGATGAAAATAAAAATTGGTCCTCCTATACACGTAAAGTGGGGCTGTTTTTTTTCTAGTCTATCCCATGGTGTGGGATATCGTTGGATAGGGATTCAAAAAAAAGTTAATTAAAAAAATCAAAAACCCGACTGCTTATTAAGCAAACTAAAAAGACGTAAACAAGAAGAAAATCATGCTGTGCAGTCGGAGGATACATATTCGCGAGCTGGCGGACCAAATCCAGATGTATCCTCCGACTGCACAGCATGATTTTCTTCTTGTTTACGTCTTTTTAGTTTGCTTAATAAGCAGTCGGGTTTTTGATTTTTTTAATTAACTTTTTTTATTTACAACTTTTTAGTATTTTTTTTTCGAATTAGGTACATTTAAACATATAAGTGTTATATATTTTTGAAATCGCCTCTTAAAATCCTTTATTTTGATACCCCACACGATGGGTTTAGAAGAAAAAAAAATTTTTTTTCCCCACAAAATGGCGCCCAAAATCCGCCATTTTAGTTTTTTCCAATTTAAATGTAGCCAGTGACACTCGCAGGATTAAGACGAATCGATTGACGTAAGAATTATCAAAATCGGCCAACGCGTTTGGTCTCTAGAACGCCATATAGGAACAAACATACATACATACATACATACATACATACATACATATATACATACATACATACATACATACATACATACATACATACATACATACATAGACTGATAAACACATTACCCTCCTTCGGCAGTCGGGTAAATATTACTGTTGTGTGGAAACGATTTTTCGATTTAGGGTTCCGTTTGCGTAAAATTAGCAATTTAAACACAAAAGTTTTCGAATGGCAAAGTTAACTTTGTTCGGTTCTTTCATTGTTTATGAACGTTAGTAATGTTACCTATTTATTATGGTGAATATAGCTGTTTGTACGAAACCCTCTGTGCACGTGTAAGACTCGTACTTGGCTGGATTTTAAGGGTTCCGTACCCAAAGGGTAAAAACGGGACCCTATTACTAAGACTTCGCGATCCGTCTATCTGTCTGTCTGTCTGTCTGTGTGTCCGTCTGACACAGTTGAAATTTTCACAGATGATGTTTTTCTGTTGCCGCTATAACAACAAATACTAAAAACAGTATAAAGTAAATATTAAAGGGGGGCTCCCACACAACAAACGTGATATTTTTGCCGTTTTTTGCTCGATATTAATAATGGCAACAGGTAGACGCTTGAAATATTCACAGAATGTTTAGTTGTATATTTGCTTCAAAAAATAATTATTATTAAATTAAAATAAAATAAATTAAGGGGGCTCCCATACAACAAACGTGTTTTTTTTGCAGTGTTTTGCGATAATGGTACGGAATCCTTCATGTGCGAGTCCGACTCGCACTTGGCCGGTTTTTTTAATTAATCCATACTAATATTATAAATGCGTGTCTGTTATTTTTCACGCTTAAACCGCTGAGCCAATTTAGATGAAATTTGGTATGGAGCTAGTTTTAGACCCTAGGAAGATATTGGATAGTTTTTATCCCGGGGAGTGAAAGTTTGTATGATGAACTAATAATTTCTCAAGTAAGGCGGCCCACACACATATAATATTTTAAAAAATAGGTTATTCGCAGCACTAATGCTACGCAGACGAAGTCGCGGGCAACAGCTAGTAACTCATAATCTCGTGGCGTAAGCAAGACTACAAATAATTTATTTGTTGTCTGTTACTGGTTCTTTCTGTTATCTACTTACTTTAGTATCTACGACACAAATAACATTTTATTTACTTAATCAAAAATATTCACACCTTTATCTAACAGAGGTTATAAGTTTGGAAAAAATTATACCCTGTCTTATAATGCAGTTCAAATATTATAAGGTCGTTTGTTCACGAGGCACCGCACGACACGATTTGCGGTCACGACACACGACACACTGCATACGGTCTGTCGTCCGTTCGTTTGTTCACTAGACACGATTCTGCAACGACACCGCAGTGCACTTGTATTGTTTTATAAGCGCGTGAGGGACGCACCACGCGTGAGCCGTGCGGTGCGCTGTGTCGTGTCGTCAACAAGCTCATACCGGTTTTGTTCAGCCGCTAAATCGTCACCGCAAAAAAAACCACGACGACATAGCAGCATCGACGACATAGCCGAAAAACCAGATGAAAATCATGTCACGAGTGGTGCGATGTCGTGCAATGAACAAAATGTCCATATAAATAGAGGGTCTTTCAATAAGGACGGGTCGATGTTAAAATTGAATAAAACAAGATGTGTGTGACTCTACCCTCAAACCGTTCATGCAGAATGTCGATTGTGTCGTTCGCTGTGTGGCAAGTAGCGCCATCTTGCTGGAACCACATGTCGTTCACGTCCATATTGTTCAATTCAAGCCAAAAGAAATTGGTTATCATTGATCTGTAGCGCTCGCTCGATCTATGCAGCAGAGTCATTAAAAATTGGACCTCTCGGATTCGTGCCACCATACGAAGCCGCGGCGGACATTTGAACGATGTCATATTCCATCCATAATTGGCATAAATGGGCTTTTTAAATAAAAAATAAATTTCGTTAATATCTCACACACATCTTGTTTTATTCAATTTTAACATCGACCCGTCCTTGTTGAAAGACCCTTTATATGGAGCTCTGAATAGTGACCACATTTTGCGGTGTCGTGTGTCAAAATACATCTAAATACATATTTTTTTTATCCCACTTAGTGTGTAGTGGCAGACAAGCACACGGCCCACCTGATGGGAAGTGGTTACCGTGGCCTATGGACGTATGTAACACTAGGGGCGTTAACTTACCAAAAGCCTTAACAATGGCGACGTTAGCTAGTATGGCCACAAGAGGAACAACTGCCAATCCAGAGCCGAGATGCGAGAGCATTTCCCCAGCGGTGTATGGAGTGTCACCTACTGTAGTCTGGAACGCAGGCGGACGAACCTGCGGCATTCCTGCCGTTATGGGACCTGGAAGATATAAAAAATTATATTAGTTATTTACAAAGAAAAAGTATTATTATTATTATTCCCTAAGCACGAAGTCCGTAGTTTTGGCCTTCGTTACGGGCGGTTCCTACTCCGTATCACCTTCGGACGGATGATTCGTTCGGGGCCCGAACTAAGAATGAATGACAAGACAATTTGACAGTTGTCCTTACATCCGATGTATTTTTACCAGTCCGAAAAAAAAACTTGATACTTGACGGATTTACGAATACGGATAACTTTCGGACGGGCCAGTTACTTCGTTGACGGAATTAGGGAGTAGGAACCCAGCTACGATATAGATCATTTTAAATGCCAACACTGCAAGCACTATTCGACATGATTTTCCAATATTTACAGTAACAGTTTTAAAGCACGTATTTATGTATAGCAGTAGATAAGTCTGACCAAGCTTCGGATATAGACGAATTAATAAAACAATAAATCAAATAAATAAATTACCAGCTTCTATTGTTATTACGTTGATAAACATACCTATCCTTCACCTCTGCACCAATAAAATTGTATAACTCTCAGACGTCATAACAATTTATCACTCTTCCGGGGGAATGCATTAGCAGATTTAACGTTTCCTTAATAATACCCAGTGCTGACTGACACAGTAAAATAAGATGAAAAAATAACTCAAACCGTTCTTAATATAACCACCTATTCCGGCAATAATTCTGCACTTCAAGGGCGACCGGTTTATCTGAAGTACTAGAAATAAACAAAAAAACATAAAACTGCCCTGTATCTGGATGTCAATTGATTGCAAAACTAGGCTTGACGACAATCGCTGCGTTTATTTTGCTGTTGAAAGGCCAAGGTCGCAATGGCAGTGGCCGAACGAATGCGCCAACTTAAGAACTAACTAAGGAGAAAAAAACGTGAATTGATAATTATTTATTCGCAGTAATATTTAAACTCCCTGAAGATAAAGTTATCGGAATGCATAAATTGTATTAAATTTATGCTCCAATTTGGACAGCAGTTCTGCAAATATTGGAAGGTCAAGTCAGTAAATAAGATGCTGATGGTTGAGTCAAGTCTTAAAAGTATCTCTTCGTGATTTGAATTCATCCCCAATATAATATTACAAATAAATTGCTTGTAGATACAGCGTTATCAGTTAATTATGAACCCCTAACCTATTTAGAAATGGGTTGATGACGCAGTCCTTTATGTTCTTTTCACAAAGTAACTGTTTCGTACACCCAATCTAGCCTATGGGAACAAACTTACCAGTTAGAAGGAAAGGGTCCTGGTGATCTTCATACACGAAGTACGCTAACACCGAGGCCAGTAACACGACCACAGCATTCCGGGCCACGCCGGAGACCCACAGCGCTTTCTTTATTATTTTAGCTTTACTGGGACCCGTTTCATCAGCTGCTTTATCTTTAATTTTGATGTCTTTTAAAAGCTGAAATGAGAGGAATGAACTCAACTTAAATGTAAACTTTACAACAATAAATTCAGTATAGTTGTTCTATCTCACAAAGAAGGATGAATCGTAGCAAAATGACTCTTATATCAACGTCATAAAATTCACTTAACCCTTCTTCGTGAGATAGAACAACTGTACAATAACTATCATTAAATACTACTACGCATTTGCGTGACCTCTGAATCTTCAGAAACAAGATCTTGCTTAAACTGGTGAAAACTTGGAAAAGTACTTTCAAGTTATCAATATTATTTTGAATACAATGAAACCTCAACCTCAAAGGGGCATTAACTTTGAAAACTTTGACCTTTAGAACAAAAAGATTTCAAACATCTGACACAAAACTCTGCTTTACATCTTTCCATTATGTCCCTAATATTAAAACAAAATTATTATTCTATAACCTCGCCGTTCCCTAGAGAAATTCATTTCATATTTAAAATCGTTCCAACTTCAGGTTTCTTCTGCACTTACAAGTTTTAAGAAACGGAATATATTTCCATAATTATTATTACAGTCGTAAAGATGTTTTTGAACTGATTAAGAATGTTCAGACGGATGGTAACGAAACTGTCTGGATTCGAGTTCAGCTCTAAGAATTTTCATTAGTTAAATGTAATTGGATACAAGTTTACAACGACCTTGGCTTCACAGAACCATACCTGATTGATAATATAATTGGGAAAGCTATCTCATATGTAGGTTAGGAATATAACATAGTATTATTCCCAAATTCAATTTGATCGCGTGATGTAGGCATATAATTTAAGTAAGATATTGATTACCTCAAGGAGAGGCTCTATTGAAGCTCTATTTTATATCCCAAACTGTGTTACAAGATTACCTACTATGGAGTAATCTCTAGCAGCTGCGAAAATTAGTTCCAAAGTAAACTTTAGGGAGGTACATTGGTCGGAGTATGTCTAAAGTAAATTATGTATTAATCTCAGTCGATAGAAGATTTCGGCTGTGTACGTAAGTTACAACCAAGCTTGAATAAATCATGATTACATTTGACTTTGATTTAATTTGATTCGAACAGCTAGGAATAATTGATTTATTTGTGAACTCCTTTAATCGCGCTACAGTGAATTATGATACAACTTATGTAGTCGTATCATGGATTTAATAGTTGCCCCGTTGTTAATAGGTGGACTTAGGTGAGTTAGTGCAAAGTTAGAAGGGATTTAATCAGCCGTCGGTCCATTTTCCGGAGAAGTTTCTCTTTCCGCCAAAATAATAAAATAAAAGTCTGCCTTCTCCGTGATTAACTATGATAAAAGTTTATCGGTTTTATTTGCACGAATGAATCTGCCAAGCTATCTACTACGAAGACTTTCAGACGATTCTCTTAGAATTATAGTGGCCAGAAAAATAATAAGTTTACTCTCTTTATAGCAAATAGATATAAAAAAGCTTAACGTCGAAGTGATGCGCAAGGAACCTTTTTATATATTAACAGAAATACTTTTAAAAGCTCAGATACTCAGAAATGAGAAGATATTTTTCTTTACTTCGCTGAAGTGACCCGTCAAACTGAAACGACTCCAAGGAAAATGTTGCTGGAAATATCAATTATTAGCTTCTGCCATCGGCTTTACCGGCGTGATATTCGAAAATTATCTCGAGGGGGCATATGCCCGGGCTAGAACGTATCCTATGTGCTATTCTAGACTATAATCTATATCTGTGCCAAATTTTATCCAGATCCGTTCAGCCATTCTGGCGTGATTGAGTAACAAACAAACATCCACACACACATTTGTTTTTCAACTCGTTTATGTTCGCGCTTGACCACTATCTCACCTAATGGTAAGCGATGATGTGGTCGATGATTACATCCATCCAAACTTTCGTAATTATAATATGTATTAGTAAGCAGTAATAGTAGTTTATGCAATTGTCATATAATAGGGGTTATTAAAACACGAGCGTAGGTTTATCAAATGAGGCGAAGCCGAATTTGATAATAATATTACGCGAGTGTTTTAATACCTAATTATATGCTATTGCATACACTACTTTATCTTCACTCATACAGTTGAAATAAAACAAAAGTAGAAAGGGAAAAAATATGTGGTATAGTATGGCAGGCAATTTAGATTCTCATTGCGCAGCGTGCGCATCCACAGACAACTGACAATGACATGAGCCCATACGCGCCAGAAAATTAAAAAGTAAAAGTGTGCTATAAAAATTAAAAAGTTATTTTATGATGCAGTTGTTTGAAAATCGAAGGAAAATGTTGAACTGTAATGGTTTTTTTTTTAAATTTTACCTATCCATGAATATAAAGTACGTGTTTATACAATATTTTTTTAATTCATATTTGGAACATTACGTTGTGAGTGTAGATAATAGTAGTTTATGCAATGGTCATATAATAGGGGTTATTAAAACACGAGCGTAGGTTTATCAAATGAGGCGAAGCCGAATTTGATAATAATATTACGCGAGTGTTTTAATACCTAATTATATGCTATTGCATACACTACTTTATCTTCACTCATACAGTTGAAATAAAACAAAAGTAGAAAGGGAAAAAATATGTGGCATGGTATGGCGGGCAATTTAGATTCTCATTGCGCAGCGCACGCATCCACAGACAACTGACAATGACATGAACCCATACGCGCCAGAAAATTAAAAAGTAAAAGTGTGCTATAAAAATTAAAAAGTTATTTTATGATGCAGTTGTTTGAAAATCGAAGGAAAATGTTGAACTATAATGGTTATTTTTTAAAATTTTACCTATCCACGAATATAAAGTACGTGTTTATACAATATTTTTCGAATTCGTATTTGGAACATTACGTTGTGAGTGTAGATAAAATATATTATTGACAAACCGCAACGCACTATACACACACCTAACAGATTCCAGTAACTATTGTACCTACTAGTAATAATATTATCTACACTCGCTCACTAAAGCCATACAATTCCGTCCATTTTAATTTATTTAGTCCGTCTAGCGTCCAATTAGATAACCGAACTATTGTCACTTTATCTCGTTGTATAAATATATATCGCAACGACCGACGTCTGGCCTTGACAAGTTATAGGGAAAGCGAACACTACCAATAGTTTTCAAATACAGCGCTAATGGTTTTTTTTCCAACCTTCTTGGGTCTTGTTCCAGTCTTACAGAATGCATGTTAGGACGGTAATGAGTATGAATGAATGGACTACCTACCACTTGGTAAGACTGGCGGCAGATATTCCGGTCTCTGAGTACCCATAAAGACTGTCAAAGATCTTCAGCTTATGCTGGCTGTACAAATACGTGTGAGAGCCCGCGAGGAAGATGTACATTGCTCTCAGTACTGAGTTCAATCATGAACAATTTTGTTTAAAAACTCAATGTACAGCGTTTCCTCGTTCAGCTCTCGCGCGAGTGTGTGCAGCCGGCATTAACGTGCTTGCCAAGGCACGGAGGAATCTCGGTACGTTAAGGTCACCCATCCACGGGTCGGTCCGTCTAAACATCTTGGACTTGGCTAGGTCAGCCTCGTCAAATTACTGAAGGAGTAACACGTTATAAATACCCACAGTGTATTTTATAAGCAAACTCGTTCATAGTGATCTCAAGAGACTGAGAGAAACCTTACCTGCCACTTCAACTCAGAAAAAAATAATGAACAATCAACGAACATCAATATTAAGATTTGCACCGCTAAAATGGCCTTCCTGCTACGGCATAGAGGCGCAGTCGATATAAAATTGTTACGATGTGCGTTTGACTGTACAGTTGAGTGTACGTGTTCAAGTTCATATATCGTTTATCCGCCTATCAATCTGTTATTGTCAATATTCTATACACTATCTTCTTCATTGTTATGGACAAAAATCTGTGAAACAGTGGGCAGGGTCGTTGTTCTGGGAGATGCCCAGAACTAAACACATTATCAACACATACACGAGCAGTTTTGTTCATTGTGACTGTGTTGTCAATTCTTATGTAAATATGCCAGCTGTTCCTTTTGTCGTAGATAATATAATACTACAGTACTACTGTCTTGAAAATATAATTAATTCTAGAACCTTTGTATTGACGTAGAGAAAATAATAGCCACACAGTAAACAGATGTACTGCTACTGTTTCAGTATCTAACACCTTTCAATACTACCGTAAATAAATAAATATCACCTAATAAATATTGTTTTAAGTGTTAAGTTTTATGTGCTATTCTTCATAGTAATTGTAGCACGTGGCGTAGCACTGAGTTTCCCACGACATGTTCCTTTCGTTCACATTGATTTTCACTGAAGCTTAAAGATAATAGTTTAAATAGTAGCCGATTAGTATGCCGTAGCGTTACCCAACAGATCAAATAACCAGTAACAAGGGATGCTATCCCAATTCTGTTGCTAGTAAAGCGTGTATGTGCCGAGACGACAATCAGACTTAGTATTTACTTTGTAACGGAGTTTGCCAAGTTGCGGCTCTGACGTCGGCTTCAGTCGCCCACCGCTGCGGAACGTGTTGTATTGAATTATCGACGAAATTAACAAATAAACAGACAACTTGTCGCAAACTGAGTGTGCTCACGTAACGTCTCATAATTTACGAGTATATTCCAAACTATGGTAAACTATAATTAGTAGGCCTTTCAGACTGAGTTGGGAATATAAAATGTTTGTATTATAGGCTTTATCAGCTTTTGGGATTGAGAGCTAAATAATTATTTCTAAACGTTCAGCTTTTTCTTTTGCAAAGAACAAAATAAGCAGTGATTAAAACTCTAGACTATCCTAATGGCTCTTTCATTTGTAAAAAGCCATTTATAGAGCTAAGCTACGATTCACTAGGTTGCCAGCCCGTTTAGGAACCTTGCTACTAGCTACCTGGCAATCTTTCGCAACCAGTTTTCGTACAACACGAGGGAACAACAATAATTTTGTAATAGGTGTGGCGTTAAAAAAAAGTATAAAACACTAAACGCCGCAAGAATACGTAAAATTTTGTTTTATGTTAAAAATACATCGAAAATATATAAAATAATACAAAAAAGACTTGACTATACTTACTTGATTATATAAATACAAAAATGCAGAAATTGATATCGAATTAGTTACTTGAAATGTTTCATCATCATCATCATCATTTCAGCCGAAAGACGTCCACTGCTGGACATAGGCCTCCCCCAGGCGTCGCCACATTGACCGATCCCGTGCGCTTCGCATCCAGCGCCTTCCCGCAACCTTAACCAGGTCATCGGTCCACCTAGTGGGAGGCCTTCTAACATATCGTATCGTGAAATGTTTAGTAAGAATAAACTTAGAATGAAGTTGTGTGTTGTGAATTGTGATTTGAAAGTATTACGCTGAACACACGTGCCCATCCTCTACTCATTTGCAACTGATTAGATTCCGGCTTATGCATCCAGGTAGAAACAAATCCTTAGCGGCATAAAACTAAGTTTAAATTCGTGAAATTACAATAACTATCGTGTAATTACTAGATTTATTTATTTTTATTTATTAAAACTCTATGCACTACTATTAGGCTAGGTTAATTCTAACACGAAATAAACGTACTAAAAAATGATATGTCAGCCACTCGACGCTCCACGCGCCTAACGAAAAAATTCGACTTCTGTAGTACCGCTCCAATGGTGGATTGCCACTGGATTTAGGCTTATTCTTGCGTGTTTTGCTACAGAATCCACGGCACTGCGGCGTGGATTAAGTTCGCGCGAATTTTTTTCCGCGTACTGAATCTAACTAGCACGCACTGGGGATAGGATTCCACGCAATTTATGTCTCTTTCTACCAGTTCATAGAACTCAAAATATTCGCGCGAATTTATGCACGCCGCAGTGCTGTGGATTCTGTAGCAAAACACGCAAGAATGCGTGCAGCTTCATACAATTCCATATAGGTCGCAGAATGGGCGGGAAAAAATCGCGCGAATAAAAACCGCAGTACGTGCTAAGTCTTACGGGCAGTTACAGCTCCGCAATTCTCGTAGCAAAACTCAGGCCGTTCTAAAAAATGTATGGAACCATGAAGTCTGCAGGCTCACAAGGAGTCACGCGCTCTGCCCGTACGGAAGAGCCGGAGTCCGGCTTCTTTTATCTGATATCAGTTTATTCTTGATAAGTAAGTACGCATGATCTGAGCTATATTCGCGGGACGGCGGCACGACTGAACTCAATAAAATAATGTTAAAACTTAAAAATTTGGCTTATAAATTCACCAAATAAAAATAAATTTTTCATTCTACTACGATTTTTTCTGTAAAGACTTTTTTTTTCATCAGAAATTTTGACTTATGTTTTCTTGCCAATCTAAACTTGAAAATTCGTAAATTGTGACCTGCCAGCCTGTTAACTCAATAAAGGCATGATGGCAATCACGTCTTGTAGCGTTTAGCTACATAGGTACTGAAGTGAACTGCAACTTTGATCTTTTCACCAATAAACACAAAACTGAGAAAATAAAAAATAAAACGTATCTTTCATACAGCACCTTTAAATGCAAGACAGGTTTACTACTGCAACTTTCTTTCTTAAACATACGCAGACAAAAAGGACACATCAAAAAAAAAACTATTTTCAATCAATAGATCTAGAACACAGCAAACTTTTCTAACTGACACGACAGCTCCTTGTAAACACTTAGTCGGATATTACAAGAGGATACATTTAGTTAGGCGACCGTCTCCAAATGTTTACTTACGCCTTACAACTGTGACAAGTAATAAAATATTTGTTTTCTGCCTAAAAAGGTTAGCATTTGTAAGAGGCGGTTGGAAGAATTGTTTTAGCGATTTATTGTTGTTTTATTTGTAATGTCGTGTATTGAGAGAATAGTTTGTTTATCTTCTTGTTCTAATTGAATATAAATCTATTGTGTCAACCTGTAGCATAGTTCCTTCAATTTCGATAAAAAAATGAAGTCAAAGAAGGTACTAGTATTCTACTAAGTAGACTTGATCATAATTGTTGTCATGGCCTAAATTTCAGCTTAAATTGACGCCTGAGAGTATTTGCATAGAAAAGTTTCAATTTGTAAATTATTCCTGGGATAAAGACTCTCTCTGGCTTTGACAAAATGAGCCCTTGGACTTAAGACAAAGTGACATTTTACGAGTCACCACCAGTCAGAGAATTGGTGACAAAGATTGACAAAAAATCAAAAAGTATGGACTTGACATGCGCTATCGAAATGAGACGCCTACATTCTACTGTCTGGGTCGCGGGTTCGCGGCTATAATTATTTGAGAGAGGTTTACCGCGGCGCTGGCACAAGCAATACAATACAATTTAATCCGCTACAGTTTATGACTCGTAACCTCTAGCGGCAATACTGCATACATTCGCACATGACAACATACACACTCTTGGTCACAACAAAATGTTCACCTACCCACAAGTTACATGACTTACTTTTGGTTTATATACTTACCCATTTTTAGGGTTCCGTACCCAAAGGGTAAAAACGGGACCCTATTACTAAGACTTCGCGATCCGTCTGTCTGTCTGTCTGTCTGTCTGTCTGTCTGTCCGTCTGTCTCCAAGCTGTATCTCATGAACCGTGATAGCTAGACAGTTGAAATTTTCACAGATGATGTATTTCTGTTGCCGCTATAACAACAAATACTAAAAACAGTATAAAGTAAATATTAAAGGGGGGCTCCCATACAACAAACGTGATATTTTTGCCGTTTTTTGCTCGGTATTAATAACGGCAACAGGTAGACGCTTGAAATATTCACAGAATGTTTAGTTGTATATTTACTTCAAAAAATAATAATTAATAAAATAAATTAAGGGGGGCTCCCATACAACAAACGTGATTTTCTGCAGTGTTTTGCGATAATGGTACGGAACCCTTCGTGTGCGAGTCCGACTCGCACTTGGCCGGTTTTTATTTTTATCTATTTTATCTTGTTCTTTTGCTTGTTAGTTTTAAGTTAAGTATCAGGATTGCTTGTAATAAGCAAATCATAATGTATAGTTCTCGCCAAACTTCTTGGCCGCCCTGAGTTTGGCTACAGTGGCTGCGCTGTAGTAAATCTCATACAAAAACATTTCGTGCCTTGCAAATATGAAAGCCGACCTTGCGGCGGTCCGGGGGTTTGGCGAGCACCCATAATGCATACTGTGTACGATTTTATTGTTTCTTTCCTTGGGGATCGGCACTGTACCTACTCCTTAACACAGGTTATCTATTAACCTAGCTAGAAATGCAGCACCACACCCTCCATTTTATTGTAGTACACTATAAAGTAAACGATTACTATAAACTGTCAGCATGAACTACAATGTTTTAAATGAATAAATATTACTATCACTATTACAAGCAACTGAAAGAACACGGTCGGGTTTTACTCAGTAAAAGTCTGGCACGGGCCCTCCCACTTCACCAAGAGCGGGAGAAGTCATTGGATGATTTACCAACACAAAAAAGCCCCTACATTTTGACGTTTTCACAATCTGAGATTCACTTAGTCTAGAGCCTCTTAATTATTTCTAATAAACATTAAGTTCCTACCCTGAATCCTGTGAGCAGGGCACAGCACCCCAGACTCAGCATGCTATCAGCCAGGCGCGTCTCCTTTACATGCTTGAAAAAGTTCGACCAGGTGGACACAAATGTGTCTGCGCTGAACTTCAGGCCCAGCAGCCCCTTGACTTGTGCCGAGGCTATCGTAAGCGCAGCGGCTGATGTGAATCCTGATACTACTGGTAGAGATATGAATTCTACCAGAAAACCTAGAATCGAAAAAGAAATATATCAATTTATTGTCTGTATTTTCACAAATTCAGACATCTGTTTCTTGTAACAAGTGGTATTTGAAATATCATTTATAAACTAGCAACATAACATTGTAATTATTCTGTCCTTATCCCAAATGAATTGGTTTGACGCAGCATGTCTTCATGTCTATCTGCCGTCATCTCAACAAGTCACCTTCTGATGCATCGTGCATCGTAGATAAATATTACAATATATTATTTATTGTCTTGAAATTGCGTCTCAGTTTTAAACTATTATCAAGAATTCAGAACAAAAGAAAATTCTTATTTATGGACATTCCATGGACATGTCC
This sequence comes from Anorthoa munda, assembly GCA_945859665.1. Lineage (NCBI taxonomy): Eukaryota > Metazoa > Arthropoda > Insecta > Lepidoptera > Noctuidae > Anorthoa > Anorthoa munda. The sequence continues at coordinate 3,990,406 of OX243913.1, forward strand.
TCATAAGTTGCTAATATTGAGTAACAAAGGAATAATATAAACAATAGTTCTTACCAAGTTGTGCGATACCGGCTACAAGTTGAACGATACCAGCCATGAAACAAAGAAGTATGGCGAAGTCAGGGTTGGTATCGTTTGTGTACGTAAACGTGAGAAGAGATATCAACGCCGATGGCCCGAGGTTCACCTGTGGACTGGTACCCATGAAGGCGTATATAAACGGGCCTATGAATGACGAGTACAGGCCATACTGAAAAAAATATGAAAAACAAAATAAGTTAGGTACAGACCAAGGTACATATTGTGACAAGTTCGGGATCATCAGTATCTCGATATTTTAAACTTGATTTTGCCGCGGCTTCGGTCCCGTTGCCTTTTTCATAGGAATTGTATATTCGCCGGCACAACGCATATGAAACTATTAGTCAGTGCAAAAATATTATTAATCGGATCAGCACTTCCAGAGAATACATTATATAAACAAACTAGCAGTTCCCCGCGGCTTCGCTACCGTGGATCACCCCACAGGACCCGTTTTTGTGATAAAAAATAGCCTATGTCTCTCAGGAATAATGTAGCTTTCTATTGGTGAAATAATTTTTTAAATCGGTTTAGTAGTTTCGGAGCCTCTTCGGTACAAACAAACAAACAAATCTTTCCTCTTTATAATATTAGTATAGAAGTATAGATAAACAATTTTGTATCTGTATAATATGAGTTTAGACGTAATAAATGATTACTTTTACTTAGCCTTAGATTACTACAATGTAAATCGTCAAAACAGAGAAAATCGTTTCTTGAAATATAACAATGGCTGCTCTAATTTAATCTAGAAGTGGTTGATTAACCCTCAATTCATTTTAATTGAATCTTTTTATATAAATTGTTGTAAATCAGTTGACAAATAGTTATCGTGATGCTTGGGCGTAATGACAGCTTACAGCACCTACTTATTAGCTTATTATTTATTTAAAGCACATCAATAACACAAATATGGGCATATCAGATACATTTTTTGGAGTCTTATTCTAGCGTCTATGTCAATTACAGACGTGCACAGGACTTTCATAGATACAAAATATAAAATGAGCAAAATCACAATATAAATAATAAAAAAACCGGCCAAGTGCGAGTCGGACTCGCGCACGAAGGGCTCCGTACCATTATCGCAAAAAACGGCAAAAATATCGCGTTTGTTGTATGGGAGCCCCACTTAAATATTTATTTTATTCTGTTTTTAGTATTTTTTGATATAGCGGCAACAGAAATACATCATCTGTGAAAATTTCAACTGTCTAGCTATAGACATGTTCATGAGATACAGCCTGGTGACAGACGGACAGACAGACAGACAGATCGCGGAGTCTTAGTAATAAAGTCCCGTTTTTATCCTTTGGTTACGGAACCCTAAAAAGCAGGCGTTAAGTACCGATGAGAAAAGCTTTCATAAATAAAATCTTGATAACAATCACCTTGAATCGAATAATCGATTAAAAACATGTTCAACAGTTATCAAGATACTGAATATAATCACAAAATCTTGATTCGTGCATCTTTAAAACGCCGAACAAAGACACTAATGATAAGATGGTTACTAAACGGTATAAAACTAAATATATTTAGTTATTCTGTGTCTTAAACAAACGAACTTTCAGTTGGTGAGATATTATTGTTTCATGAATACCATTGAACCACCATGTGAATTTTATGAAGATTGTTTGACCAAATGTTTGACCAAATATTTTTATTGGCCATTCTATTGTGTATGAGTCCTATACCTACACCGAAAAAGAAACATAGGTACTATAATAAAATAATAATACACATTGGCTTATGCAAAATATTTTACAATGCATGTCCTCGAAAAGAGCGTTTTCCAAGCAGTCAAACTGTGCGGAAAGTGTCACTTTTTTTAACTAGTGCTTTTTACTTTTCTGTATTTTTTTTAATTTTTTACTCCAACGTCAGCCCCACGCATAGAGTTTTTATTATTTGAGAAAAGTTTTACAAATTAGTTAAGTATAGATTATCATTCATATAAAAGATAAAATAAAACTAATACTTCATTAAAGGCGTTTTATCCATAAATTAATTTTAAATATTCATTAAATATGTTTGGCAGAACGTATATTTTGCTCGTGCCTTTTTGCGTTACGACGTGACAGCTATTTGAACATGCGCAGTAGATATGCCCGAGGAACTTTTATATAATCTGTGGATATGCTGAGCGCGCTAGAATAAGCCCGCCATTTTATTAATTTCTTGCTTGGTTCAGATATATTTTTTTTTATTTTCTCGCACAGTGCATAGTAAAATGTTGTATGATACACGTACGTAAGATGATTTCCGACTCGTGTCGATTTATCCACTCACTCGCTTCGCTCGCTCATGAATAAAAATGCCACTTATCGGAAATCACATACCTTCCGCACTAATTTTAAATATTCATTAAATATGTTTGGCAGAACGTATATTTTACTCGTGCCTTTTTGCGTTACAACGTGACAGCTATTTGCACATGCGCAGTAGATATGCCCGAGGAACTTTTATATAATCTGTGGATATGCTGAGCGCGCTTGAATAAGCCCGCCATTTTATTAATTTTTGCTTGGTTCAGATATATTTTTTTATTTCCTCGCACAATGCATAGTAAAATGTTGTATGATACACGTACGTAAGATGATTTCCGACTCGTGTCGATTTATCCACTCACTCGCTTCGCTCGCTCGTGAGTAAAAATGCCACTCATCGGAAATCACCTACCTTCCGCACTTGTAGCATAAATAACTATTGTTTAATTTTTTTACTAATGTTTTCTAATTATTATTTCCCAAAAATGTATTTAGGTGAATACATGTTTTACAATACGAGTATAGCCTGATGTTTTGCATAATTATCATCATCATTTCAGTCAAAAGACGTCCACTGAAAAGATTTCTTCCATACGACGACGAAACCAAAGACAACGACGACGACGATGATTTTTGACGCCGTCCTATTTTCATCCGAGCAGTAGTCAATTAAAACACGATTTATACAAAAAGATATCCCAACAAAAACACAATTGCTGTTAATAAGGAACAGCTGATTTTGTTTTTCTTTTTCAAGAGTTGTTTTTGTACAAACTGTGTCTAGCAAAAAAACCGGCTAAGTGCGAGTCGGACTTGCGCACCGAGGGTTCCGTACAAACCTCAGCTTAAAGGTATTATAGACCTGAGTATTTGATATACATTTCAGGACGGACGGACAACAAAGTGATCCTAACAACAACAACGAAATAAATAAATAAATAAGGGTTCCGTTTTTTCCTTTCGAGGTACGGAACCCTAAAAATGAAATGTTGATAAAACAATGATGCTTAGGCATCTATCTACAGTATTTTTGTAAATATACCTACAAAAATACACACATTTCTGTGAATCATAAATTACGAGATACTTATTTCGCGTCGAGAGGTAATTAATCTCTGAAACGTACAGAAGATTACTTCAGGGAATTGAGGCCGAAGTATCCGTTTCCTACAAGCGTACCTAATAACAAAACTTTTACATTAGCTGCGATTACACATATAAGTAGCTATTATGTAGTATAGGTATTTATAATAGTAGTTTATGAAACTGTTGCATAATAAGGGGTATTAAAACATGAGTGTGTGTTTAAAAACCGAGCCGTAGGCGAGGTTTTTAATAGTATTCACACGAATGTTTTAATACCTAGTTATGTGCAGTTTCATACACTACTTTATCTACACTCATACATTAGGATTGAACCTACTAAATACCCTCTTTTGCATTTTCCATGCCATAAAGTCGTGATAGCATTTATCATATAATTTTCTCGACTTTGCTGGTAATAAATTATGAGTAATTTCCTTCGCCGCATCTAAAATATCGGGCGAAGTCAAATTTTCTTCACATTCACTGATATCAGACATTTTTAATCAAGAATTCAAAAAACTCATGAAATTCAATACAACTAAATCTGCAAAATATGAATGGCGCCAAAACCCATCATCGCATTGCGCTTGCGCTAAGGTTTAGCACGCACTGCGATTTTTATTCGTGTGAATTTTTTTCGCCTTTTCTGCGACCTATGGAAATGTATGAAGTTGCTCGCATTGCGGTAAAAAATCGTGCAGAAATAATACCGCAAGAAATCCGTGTTTTGCCACAGAATCCACCGCACCGCGGCGCGAATTTAATTCGCACGAATATTTTGAGATCTATGAACATGTAGAAAGAGACAAAATTCGCGCGAATAAAAATCGCAGTGCGTGCTAAGCCTGAAGCGGGCATTGTCATAGACAACTAAAAATTGGAATCAAATCTTTTTAAATAGGTACTATAAAAATGGCATTACAAAAAATAATTGATGAAAACTCCTTGTGATTAACTTCTTGGATTTGTCCTGTATCGTAATAGAAAAAATATTGTATTATAGCATTATTTTGTTAGAGAAAAAGTGTTATAATAAGATTCTATTTTTAAATTTCGGTATTGTGTTTATAAAGTATGTCAATATAAACTCGTTTTGAAGTTTATAATTCGAATATTACGTTATGAGAGTAGATAAACTTTTATTTTATGATATTTAGATAACATACTGCTACAAAGCATGCTTACTAATTCTAGTATACTCGTAACAATAAGGCCCAATAAAATGTTGCAGTAACATTAAGAAAAAACCGGCCAAGTGCGAGTCGGACTCGCACACGAAGGGTTCCGTACCAATATCGCAAAACACTGCATAAAAATCACGTTTGTTGTATGGGAGCCTCCTTAATTTATTTTATTTTATTTTATTAATTATTATTTTTTGAAGTAAATACACAACTAAACATTCTGTGAATATATCAAGCGTCTACCTGTTGCCGTTATTAATATCGAGCAAAAAATGCCAAAAATATCACGTTTGTTGTATGGGAGCCCTCCTTTAATATTTATTTTATACTGTTTTTAGTATTTGTTGTTATAGCGGCAACAGAAGTACATCATCTGTGAAAATTTCAACTGTCTAGCTATCACGGTTCATGAGATACAGCCTGGAGACAGACGGACAGACAGACAGACAGACGGATCGCGAAGTCTTAGTAATAGGGTCCCGTTTTTACCCTTTGGGTACGGAACCCTAAAAAAGAATCATTACCTAATTGCCAACACTGTACAATCTCAATATTAATAAAAAACCGGCCAAGTGCGAGTCTGACTCGCGCACTAGGGGTTCCGTACCATTATCGCAAAAAAACACATTTGTTATATAGGAGCTCCACTTAAATATTTATTTTATTCTATAGTTTAGTATTTGTTGTTCTAGCGGCAACAAAAATACATCATCTGTGAAAATTTCAACTATCTAGCTCTCACGATTCATGAGATACAGCCTGGTGACAGACGGACAGAGAGACAGACAGACATACGGATCGCGGAGTCTTAGTAATAGGGTTCCGTTTTTACCCTTAAAAGGAGCGGGCACAAAAAATGTTGAGCAGTGTTCAGCCACAACGCTGGTCAGGTCAACGCTGACTTACAGCAGGCAAACAAAAATAATAAAACTTTCCAGGTAAAGGTACTGTAAACAAAAGTTTTACAAGAAAGGTAAGTAGCTACGTACTGTAAATGTTGCCTGCTGAAGGAAACCTTATACCATGTAGACTGGCTGAAAAATCGTTCTGGCTGGAGTTGAACACTCAATCGAATTTAAAAAACTATTAATAGATAGACAGCCGTTAACTGGCATGCAAATTAACTAACTTAACTTAAATCTTTATAAGAATAAATTCTTATTCTAGTTCTACAATGCTAATTATTTAAATAGTTCGATCCCGGAGATGCACAACGGTCTAACCTTATCTTACCTGTATATAAAAAAGATTTAACAGTATAAAAACTGCCCAAGTAGAGTCCTTTTAAATGAAAAAATACCTTAAGCTAGACATAAACTCCGACTCACTCATAACTATGAAACCACAGCTTGGAATTTAAATATTAATATCCACTAGCAGCGCGCGCCCCTTGCATGTATAATTTTAAGATTAAGATTCACGTTGACACCACCTGCATAAGAAATTCAACCGACATGTTGCCATTTAACAAAATTTTAGCTTTTATATATTTATAATATTTAGAGAAAAACCAACCTATTGAACAAGCAGGATTCAGAAAAGGATTTTCTACAATAGATCATATTCACACCTTGGAACTTGTGATAGAAAAATTCCAAGAACAACAGATATCACTATATATTGGATACATTGACTACCAAAAAGCTTTTGACACTGTGTCACATGAAAGTGTATGGCAATCGTTAAAAAACCAATAGGTGAATGTTCAATACATACAGATTATTAAAAATATTAACAAAAGTAGTACCAGCAGAATAAAATTTGAATCTATAGGCCTATAAAAAAACTTTTTTGCAAAAAATACTACCGACTTCAAATAAAAAGACTACAAAGTGAAAAATAACTTTATTTTTGGAAGTCGGTGTCTTTAACGCAAAAAATAGGTACCTACGAAAGACACCGACTTCCAAAAATAAAGTTATTTTTCACTTTGTAGTCTTTTTATTTGGAAGTCGGTAGTATTTTTTTTGTAAAAAGCTTTTCATTTATTTTTTATTATTTATAATATCTCTATTTATGCTCATTATTATTCGTAGGTACAATCTAGCAACAAACTAATTCCTCCAGAATTAGTTTTATGACGTCGGAAAACGTAAAGAATAAAAATTACGAAATCTAAAATGTCATACCCATTTTGTTATTATGTAAAAATTAAATGAGATGCTCCAATAGATCATGTTTTCAACCCCCGACGTAAAAAAGGGGTGTTATAAGTTTGACGTGTGTTCTGACGTGTGAATCTGTGTGTCTGTCTGTGGCATCGTAGCTCCTAAACGGATGAACCGATTTTGATCTAAATTTATTTGTTTGAAAGGTGACTTTGTCGAGAGTGTTCTTAGCTATGTTTGATTGAAATCGGTACGACCGTTTAAAAGTAATTCGCATTTTACTCTTTGAATCTGGGTTTTTTCATCATGTCATAATTACGTGTTTCGATAGATTGTCGATTAAAGCGTGTCTACTACTAGGTATACTAGAAAAAAAAATTGGTTGGTAGACCTACTAAGGCAGGAAGGCAAGTAGGGTAGATAGGAAGGTAAGTACTAGTAGGGTAGGGTACTTAGGGTAGGCAGTTGACGGGAGCAAAGCCGCGGGCGCAGCTAGTTGTTCATAAAAAATGTAATAAACTGCTTTTTTACTTAATTTTTTTAACTAACGTCATTTAACTCCGTCAACTCCGAATAACTTAGGATTAAATTTTTCTATTATATTTGAATAAATTTAAGTTCGTGTGAGCTTAAACGACAATCCCATAGGAAAAATAAATGTGTAAGTCTATTCTGGCGATTAGCACATTGAGTGGCGATCTCGTTCTGTTACCAGGACTACCCTTAGCACGACACCCACCCCCATACATAAATTCATCGATTGTGAACCGCAACCATTGGATAGAGCTAGCAGTAAGTATCTCGCCCTTGAGAGGAAAGTGCCAAGCCCAAAGTCTTATAGGAAAGTGGGCAATTTAATGTTAAGGTCCAGGTGAAGCTAGCTAATACAATTCCTTATTGTGTTATTATTATTTCTTATTTAAATATCGGGTTAGTGAATTAATAATAAGCAGGTATAAAAACTAGCTGTTCAAAATCTATATATATAAAAATGAATCCCTATTTCCCTTGGTCACGACATCACGCGTGAACGGCTGGACCGATTTCGCTTATTCTTTTTTTGCTGTGTTCGTTATTGTTAGGAGAAGGTTCCTATGTAGGGTAGGTAGGTTAGGTAGGGTAGGTAGGGTAGGGCAGGTAGGCTAGGGTAGGTAGGGTAGGGTAGGTAGGGTAGGGCAGGGTAGGTAGAGTAGTGTAGGGTAGATGAATGTTTGGTGTTTTTATGGCAAAACAAAGTTTGCCGGGTCAGCTAGTCTAAAATAAAAATCAAAAAATGCGAATAAAAATACAACCGACTTCCAAATAATAAAAACACTGCAAAGTGAAAAATAACTATTTCCTTTTTTTTATTATATATAAGCTCGCGCTTGACCACTATCTCACCTGATGGTAAGCGATGATGTGGTCAACGGTGTAACACGCTTGCTTAGAAGTAACCTATTCACTCTTCACTTAAAGACCACGAGGTTGTAGCTATCTGGAAACACAGACTCCGGCAGGGAATGCCACTCCTTAGCTGTACGCATAATGAAAGTATTTCCAAAACGTTTAGTGAGTATGGGTGGGATGTCCACCATGTACCGATGGCGCATCGCCGTACGTCTTGTAGTCCGATGATGAAACGGGCTAGGCGGAATTAGATCATGCAATTCCATCGCTCACTCTCCGAAATGCAACCGATAAAAAACCGACAAGCTGGCAAATCGACGACGATGTTCAAGGCTCTGGAGCTTGGAGCTGGTACTTGGAAGATCTCTAATATATAAGTACTCCATGCAAGATCGATCTTGCGCTTGATACAACTTAAGCAGCTGTTCTGGCGTGCTCAACTTCAATTTCGTTGTATTATTATTGTAAAAAGTTTTTTATTTTCACTTTTAGATGTACATAATGGACAAGTTCTATAGTAAGGTACCTATTATGCCCACAGTGATGCCAGAATAGGTTACCCGAATAACATGTTACTTGAACATATCCAGTGGAATTAGAGTGTACCGGGTAAACTGCACACATCTGCGTACCCGTTTAGAACATACTGCCGTAATGGTATGTTATGAAATGGTGTAAACAATAAACAAGAATGCGATTGCAGCAATCCCGAGAGATTTGCCGTCATATATTGAAGAGTTGTGTTGTATATATCGCCGAAGTTCTTCATCAGGTCTTTACCAAATTTAAATAGGACCATTTCGGAATAAACTTCTTTCGATCATTAAAATAATTTTGCAAATACCGTTTATATATGACGGAGTTATGCCCGAACATACATAAAAATATATAAACATCCGAATTGAGAACCTCCTCCTTTTTGGGAAGACGGTTAAAAAGTAATCTATGACACTTAGCGACATTGCAGTGTGGCTTTTTATCAGTGAAACAATTTTCGTAAACGCATTAGTACCAAATAATCCGATTTCAGATTACCTCTTACAAACAATTAGCAACCATATCCCTGATAATACCTATAATACATCTGATATTAATATTAATTAATTAATACAATCAAAATACGACTGCTTAAGCTTAAGCAAAATAAAAAGATGTAAACAAGAAGAAAATCATGCGAAAAGCACTTGATGGGTTTAGAAAAAAAAATTGCATCCGCCACTATATGGCGCCCAAAATCCACCATGTTGCCACCTTCTTTTAACGTCACTTATAACATTTGGGCGGTCAAGACCTATCTAACGATTTCTTAATTTTTAAAATCCGTCCAGTGGTTTGAAAAATATGAGATAATAATAGTACATTATGGTACGAGTGTGTATTGTTGGACGGTAATCATCAATACACATGTGTATCATACGACGTTTTTCAACACACTTGTGAAGAAAATAATACTCAAATATCATTTTCAACAGTGAAAACGAGTTGGGAAAAATTTATCAGTTTTCCTATGCGCGCGTATCTAACAATGGCAATCGGCCATAGACTAAAAGAATGAGGTTTATTATTTTTTTTGGCTTTTCGCGGATAGCGTTTTAGCCACGTACAAAATGGGGAATTTCAAGTTTTCTTTATTACAGAGAAAACAAAAGTTATGGGTATTTGAGTGATTTTTTTATTTATTAAACATAAACAAGTTGAAATAATCTATTTAAATACGAAATTGCATGAAATGAGCAAGCATTAGGTACATTAATTTATTTGTACTATTGAGCACGATCTTTTTTGTATCGGAACATCGAAAAACAAAGTAACTCAACCAATAAAAAAATACTCTGTATCTCACTTGTGAATAATGGCAATAAAAAAGTCACAGTTTGATTACTGGTATCATTATGTGTCTAATTGCGGTGAAATTAGAGCCATTTTATGAGCAAGTGTGTTGAAAAGAATATTACATACATACAGTATGTACCCATACATATATACCCTTTTCTTGCAACCGGATACAAAAATTGATCTGAAAGTGACCTACATTTTAATTCATTTATTTTTCAATAACGTTTGCAACTTAAAGAACAATGGCAGGAGCCCATACATTGTTTTAGCTGAGATTAAATTTCTAAGTCATTAAATAAGAAATATCTGGTTTAACTCAGGGTGGTGTTCTGAATTAGTTTGTGCTAGATTTTATTTTCGAGAATGTCGAGAATAATAGATATTCAGTCAAATACTTTTGTAGGTTATGTCTGGGTAACTTTTAATAATGCGATTAATAAGTAATATTATTCAATTTGGTGGAAGTAAAAGGGCAATATCGCATAGTATTTCTCTAACCTAGTTATTTCAGCATAAAATTTATAATATACTCTTTGGAAAGAGTATATTTATTTAAACTAAGCTTCTTTGACGTGAAACAAAAGGTCATTGTCAACAACCAAGCTATATCTTTTTTAGACTTGGATACTAGACGTACGGCAATGCGCCACTGGTACATGGTGGACATCCCACCCATACGTACTACGCGTTTTGCGAATACTTTCATTGTACGCACAGCTAAGGAGTGGAATTCCCTGCCAGCGTCTTTGTTTCCTGATTGCTACAACCTTGGGGTCTTTAAGTCAAGCGTGAATAGGTTACTTCTAGGCAAGCGTGCTTCACCGTCGACCACATCATCGCTTACCATCAGGCGAGATAGTGGTCAAACGCAAGCCTAAAGATAAAAAAAAAAAATATATAATAATACTAGTCTTTTTGCCAATCATTAATTGAAAGTAATTCATTGATTTCTACTACACTATAATATACTTACCTACCTACCTGCAAGGAACATCTACACTTAGACATAAACTGTATTGTTAATTCATTTACTGCAATAAATACAATAATGATATTATTACAATATAGTTACTACATGTCCCTTAGCAGATAAAATATATAATGACAACACTAAAGTTAAAGAAATTAACTAAAAAAACAAATAACTTATTATGTATTATAATTTTTTTATCCATTTTGAACCAGGCCAATTATACTTTAAAAAACGTAGACAATTAATAGAATTTCTTTCGTATATAACTCACTTTCAGACGCTCAAATTTAAGTCAGCTAAGATTTCGTCATTGTTCTTTAACAGCTTATTGTGGTAGCCTCTTTACAATTTGCCTTTGTGTTATCCTTTGCCAAAGGGACAATAAGTTGGTCAATAGCTGATTTATAAAACAGCGGATGCTACCAATGAATAAAGGGTCATAGTAGGTACCTATGCGGTAGTGCAGAGAACGTTTTCTTGAGAAACTTTTGAGTTTTACAGACGCGTGAACTACAGAACATTTTCACAGTCAAATGCGGTCTAGTTAAATTCAATTTGAGTATAATTATATACGTGGTGCCTACGTATGTAATTATTATATTCTTTTGTAAAGTAATTGCTACGGCGCGGCGTGCTGTGTAAATTTACCAATTACTTAGTAGCCGAATAATGTTAACAAATATCATAAAGAGGTAAAAGTGTTTGTGTCTATTTTGTTTGTAGGATCTCTGAATGCAACGATCCGTTTACTAAAATTCGTTCACTGATGTAGTTTAAGCCACTTCTTACCCCGGAAAATGAATGCAGTCGCGGGAAAAAGCCAGCATATATTACGCGTATTATTGGAAATGTAGATTATTTATATAGCAAATAGCTGTACCCGCGGCTTCGCTCCCGTCAACCTACCTACCCTACCCCTCCCTACCTACATACCTACCCACCTAGCTCACCTGCCCTGTCTACCTACCAATTTTTTTAATTACCAAAGACGACGACTAATCCCAATGACCTTGAGGGAACAAAACGCGCACTCATTTCACACCCGCGCGCGCGCGACCCAAAAATTTGTAGTTTTTTGTACTTTCCTTATTATTTTACGACTTTAAATAAAAAAGCTTCAAATCAAAATGTAGATTATTAAATTGTCTTTGAGATGGTGTCGATTATAGTAAAATACGCCCAGCGGTTTTGGTGCGATTTTCGTGTTTTTGTCAAGGTAAATAAATAATCTAATTCATCGCGTTAAATTCTCGTGATATATTGTTTTCGAATGGCGTGTGTTGTAATATTTTATCAATTCATTTAACTTTTGATAGAGTGAATCGATTGCGATAAAACAAAAACTAAGTAATACTTCAAGTTACGCACAATTTTTATTTATCAACGTAATCTACATTGGTTTCGTTAATTTTACATAATGCGTGCACAACTAAACAGATTAACAGAAAAAAAATCCAAAAATGATGGATATGGGTTCAACTTGGCTATTTTTTTGAAAATATTTTCTATGTACGAAAACTATTTTTCAACAGATTTATTATAAGTTAAGATGATGACTGATTGATGATATTGATCCAAAGTATTCCATAATCACACACATCCACAAATGTCTACCTTAGAACGACTGTGTTTAATTAACTTACCTAATTCAAAACACTGAAATTCCTGTAACAATCCATCCAATGTTTGTTTTAATACAAATTGGCTTTGATAACAAACGACAAACATTAAGGTACGCGAGTTTGTTATGTTCATAGGGAACATAGAACAATTCGAGATGTTCTCTTACAAATCATGACATTGGAAAAGGTCGGATGTCTATTTTCCGGATAGATTATTTTTAGGGTTCCATACTCAAAGGGTAAAAACGGGACCCTATTACTAAGACTCCACGATCCGTCTGCCTGTTTGTCACCAGGCTGTATCTCATGAACCGTGATAGCCAGACAGTTGAAATTTTGCAGTTTTTTGCGATAATGGTACGGAACTCTTCGTGCGCGAGTCCGACTCGTACTTGGCTGGTTTTTATGGTTCTGTGTTCAATAGGTCTTTTTATTTTTTTAAATATTGGGAAACAAAAGAACGAGAAGCCACCAAAACAACATTTTTTACAAAATTTTGTTCTGAAGAATTTTTATCTTCCCACTGACGTATGAACTCCAAATTTGGTGATAATGTTTATTATTACGTAAATTTTAATAATAAATACCAATATATTAATAAATCAGATTTTTTCTTTCAAATTCCCTCATTTTTCCTATTACAACCAACTCGATTGTGGGGTTTGGTACGGAACCCTAAATGTCCGACACGCACTTGGCTGGTTTTTTTATTTAAGGTCACAGGAAATATCGTAAGGAAAAAATAACACTAACTCATTTTCCCCCAAGAAAATAATGTAGAATAGTACAAATTAAGCAATGCAAAATGCCAAACAAATGCAAATGTCTTTTAGAATTATTTTTATCTTGGTGTACAATAAAGTATAATAATATTTAAATAAATAAATGCCTGTGGATTAATTCAATTCTACGCATTTACTACATCGTTCGCACGATATAACTTATGTAGGTATAGATACATACATTGGGTCAAACACAGTTTCCCTCTATAAATCCGACCATCACCTTGGTCAAGGCCTTTGACGTTCCGTGTCCATTCACGTAGATCGATGGATGCCACTGGTAATCAAGCGTAAATTTTGTCAACTATACAGTTTACAAGCTATAAACAATACCTGAGGATCTAATCCAGCCAGCGAGGCGTACGCAATCGACTGCGGCACCAGTGTTAGGGCGACTGTCACACCAGCTATCAAATCCCCTATCCCTGTTGCTAAGTCGTAAGTCTTCGACCATTCCAGTATAGGGAAGAGACCGTAAATAAATCTTTTCGGACTTGGTATCTTCAGCTTCATTGTTGAACTGCAACAAATGGATGACACTTAAAATAACTGCATTTTATATACAAATAAACTTTATTATCTTATTTACAACATACATTACATCGTACATGTTTGACATTTTGTCAAATCTGAATGAAAATATATATTAAACGTCTACAAAGTTCCTACAAAAAAGTATTTGGTCTAAAATTTATGGTCATTTTAATGGGCTAATCACAAAAATATATTAACTTACAAGCATCGTCTAGGTCTGAAACGCCTTCTCATATTTACAAATAAATAAAAAAACCTTCACTTAGATCAAACGTTCAACTCTACCGACTTGCTGTGTATAATCAGTTTCCATTACTGAGGAAAGTGAGAATATTAATTAATCGCAATCAGACCAGATCTAGATTTGATAATATCATGATGCCCTGATACCGTGTTTATAATGGACTCCTTGAACACGACATCTTTCACAGTTCTTATCAATTAATGATCGTGGCCACGTGTGCCAGCCAATCTTTCTATTAAACCAACTTCGGATAAAGATATATCTGAAGATATTCAAAGTTTAGTGCAGATAACTCATTTTTCTCACGACGATTCTACTTACCCCGAAACGAATCATTGGTAAAACACTTTTCAACTTTAAATGACTTTACTCAAAGCAATTGTTTCCCATTCTTAATGATGTTTCGGATTGTTGAACCATATGTGTAAAATAATATGCGTACCTAACCAGTTGTGTCCAAAATTTTACTTAGCATTATCTATGCGTGTATTGTCTTCTTATTAAATTTTCACGTAAAATTTTGTACGCACTACACTTCGTAGAGACGTATAGCGTAGGTTCGTAGCGGCATAGTGTGGAGGAACCTACGTAGAACCACTTCAGCACGGCTAAGTTTTTACCCGACTGCCGAAGTAGGGTAATGTGTTTGTAAGTTCCAGTTATCATTAAAAACGTCCTTAATTATTCCTGTTTAAACACTGTTTAAAATAAGTATTTATTTTAATTTTAGGTCGGTATGTTTACGAGTAATTAAATAAAATCTTTACCTACGAAGGTCTGAACTAAGTTTACATTTTTAATTTGCCAAAACAAGCATCAACTCTAAAACAACAGATTTTTTGTAAGTAGGTACTTAAGTATTGTTTTCATTCGAGATTATAACAATATTTTAAAAACAATGATCACTGTAAACTGTGACTGCGACTCTGTCCTAAGCAACAAATTAAAACTTCCGCTAATTTCCTTGTTTATGTCTTATCAGAGAAGCGGCAAGGACAAGGTAATGCTGGACTGCTTAATCTTAATCTTATGTACTCACCTTTGTATAATTTATATTAAATGCAATAACAACAATATTCTATTGTTTCATTAAAATAATATCACAGAACTCCACTAAAATCTGCACTCCATTTCTCAAATAATTTCAAATTATTAAATTAAATTCCAGATAGTGAGTGCCTAATTCAAATTTCGCACTACAGATAAAAAATAAATATACATATAAACAAAGTTTTCCCGCCTTTTTATCGACAACCGCGCATGCGTCGCGAACTTTTTTAGCCAGCGCATTCGACAACGACGTTGTACAAACTGCCTGATGGCAGACTGAGTACAATCTCGCAATGAGTTAATTTCCTAGTTACGGTTTGTGATTCTTCTTAACGTAGTGACAAATTAAGGCGTCGTAAAATGATTGATCACCGATGAAGTGCTGAAATATGTGCTAATGAAAACTAAGACTTATTGTACCTAATCTTTTTCATTGACAATGGCTAGAAAGGTATGGATGCCATATTAATCAATATGGCTGAATCGGCTGAATATTTTCTGTAGTGGAAATCCATTTTGGACTCGTCATTGTAAACAGTAAACAGAAACACGTTTATTTATGAATGCTGTAATATTTCTGTGGTACTAGTGATCCAATAACTGACCCTCGTCACTAATGAGATAACTTTAACTGCATGTGAACCTAAGAAGAAAATCCGTAACTCATGTGATCTTTTATTTGTACAATGCGAGGAAAATCTTAATGTATTCGTTAGGTGGTTTTATTGTTATTGAATTCCTAGTCAATTTCCTAATAAGGTGGGAACCGTCGACCACATCATCGCTTACCGTCAGGTGAGATAGTGGTCAAGCGCGAGCCTATAGACAAAAAAAAAGGAAATTAAGTTGCTAGATATATCGATGAGTACGTACTCATCGATATATCTACCAACTTAATTTCCTTTTTAAAACGTAACGTAACGATTATAAATATTATAATATAATAAATCTAAAGATATAACAGTTTATGCACTGTAATAGGAAGTAATAAACAATTTATTTCAAAGTCAATTAGGTGTTTATTATGATGGAGGTTCTATTCAGTAAGGCACTATCAAGCGAACTTGATTGTGTTGCAACTCATTTGTTTCGCGGTCAAATAACGAAACCTTTTGTACTGTAAATTAGATTTCTACAAAGTTTTTCTACTGTCGATAAAACGGATCTATTTTTAAATGAAAATATTATATTTGGCGTCTCTTTTTAGATGGACTGATGACCTGGTTATGGCTGCGGGAATACACTGGATGTGAGTCGCACAAGGCCGATCGGTGTGGTGACACTTGGCCTATGTCCTGCAGTGGACATCTTTCGGCTGATATGATGATTCTTATTCTTGTTCTTTATTGTACACAAAACATACAATTACAATAGGACATTTTTGTGCAAAGTCGAGCTTAATCCATATTTAGTTTCTCTAACGATGTGATGATTATTATTATTTTTATAGACGCAACTTCACACATTTGTACAAAGCCTTCCCTATGTTTATTTATTTATTTAAAACTTCATGCACAAAGGTACAATGGCGGACTTAATGCCTAAGGCATTCTCTACCAGTCAACCAAGGGTGGTGAAGAGATAACATGGCAGATGCATTATTTTAAACTGTGACAAGCGAAAAAGTAAAACAAAGAATTACTAATAATAAGTTGCTTAAAATACACATACATATATATTTTAAATAATACATACCTAAATAAATACATATATATAATAATAAAGTAATGAATAGAAGTTATCGAGATGTTCCTTCTCCCCGTTGAAAATAAAACCGCAATTTACGTTTGAAAGCATATTGACTGGTGGCCGTCCTGATTTCGAGAGAAAGCGCATTCCAGAGAAGAATAGACTGAATATGAAAGGAAGAGTTAACAAAATCAGTAGTATGAGAAGGACACAGTAGGAGAAGATTATTGGAGGAACGCAGATTCTTGGCGTGTGAAGAACTTAAATATTGAAAATGAGACATAAGGTAAGACGGTGGGGTGGGAGAGTTGAGTAGGGAAAAGAGCGTAGTTAGAGCGCGCAAACTTCTTCTCTGGCGAATGGGCAACCATTTGAGCTCAGACCTGTAGCTCGAAACATGGTCATATTTCCTCAAATTAAATATGAACCGAATACATTGGTTGAGGAGCCTATCAAGCTTATTCAACAGAACCGCATTCAAGTCGTAATAACACACGTCACCATAGTCGATTATAGGGAAAATTAAAGTCTGCACAAGCATAGTCTTTGTCTTTGCGGGCAAAAAGTTCCTCAGACGATACAGGTATCGCAAAGTGCCGTTGACTCTTTGGCTGACACTAGCAACCTGGCTATGCCAGCCAAGTGTCGAATCAAGATGCAAACCGAGATCTTTTACGCTAGGGCTAATGGGAATGACGGTACCATCGAAAATAAGAGGAGGAAGAGAGCTAACCGCCACTCTACCCATCATACGTGAGCTTCCTATTACAATAGCCTGACATTTAGAGGGGTTTACAGACACTCCAAATCTATCAGACCAGATTTTAATGGCATCCAAGTCTCGGTTTACATCTTCTATAGCGTCCGATAAACCTTCTACCCGCGCAGCCGCATACAGCTGGAGATCATCGGCATAAAGATGATACGAACACCGAAGACAGATAGTTATAAAATTAATGAAGATAGAGAATAATAATGGAGAAAGAATACCGCCTTGTGGGACACCAGCACCTAGATCACGCCAACTCGACGAGCTCTCGTCAACGCGAACCGACTGCTGACGTCCTCGAAGATAAGAAGAGAACCATTCCAGTGCCTCGGAAGAAACCATAAGATGTGAGAGGATGGATAAAAGGATATCGTGACTTACAGCGTTGAAGGCATTTGAGAAATCTATGAGTACCAAAACGGTAACCTTGGTATCCTCCATTGCCTCTCTGATGTCACCAGTCACTTTGAGGAGAGCGGATGCAGTGCTGTGCCCAGGCCTGAACCCAGACTGGAAAGAGCTGACAAGGTTGTTACGGTGAACGAACCCCGAAAACTGCTTGTGAACGCAGGCCTCGAGCACTTTTGACAGGAAAGGGAGAATGGATATTGGTCGAAAATGATTAGGTAGAGAGGGATTTGAAATTTTAGGAAGTGGACGGACATAGGCCATACGCCATAGGGATGGAAACTGACCGGAATCTAGAGAAAAGTTTATTATATGGGTAATCGCAGGAAGAAGAAAGTCAAGGATCAAGGTGACCATATAACGACTGATGTCGTCATGGCCCACAGCCTTAGATTTAATAGAGAGGATCATCTTTTTGATTTCATCCTCGGTAGCCGGAGAAAATCGGAATGGTTCTATGATAGGACTGGGTAGCCTGGAAATTGAATCGACCGTCTGCGACAACATTTGGGATTCCAAATGGCAAGTGGTTGTGAAATGACAATTGATTTCATCCAGGCCAATCGTCTTGGGAAAATCCACATGACGAGGCCTACCAATCCCGAGAGTTCCGAGGAACTTCCAGATATCGGCAGGAGAAGAAGAAGCAATGTTTTCTAGAATATGGCGGCGTTTGGCGTTGCGTATCACCTGATTACACCGATTCCTTGCAGTTTTGAACTGGTGCCTATTTTCCTCACTGCGATCTTTTTTAAATTTCCGAAAGGCCCGATCCCTGCGCCTCATCATCATACGGACCCCTGACGTCATCCAAGGAGCGGGTGGACGCCTTAGTTTAACCCTCTTGACAGGAGCGTGTTTATCGTAGAGAGCAAGGACCGTCCGGTTGAAGATTTGCAGTTTATCATCTACAGCTACTGCCGCAGCTAGGTGTCCCCAATCGACTTCCGATGCATCCTGACGCAGCTTCTCGACATCCATTCGCGCAAAACAACGCATTTGCAGTACTTTAGGGGGAAGTTTAGGTGGTTTAAGGACATATGAGAGGAAAATGAGGTCATGATGGGAAAAGCCAGGTGCAGGACACTGACCATGAGAGGAAACAAGGGAGGGAGTGGACGTTAGGAATAAGTCGAGCCACGTATCGTCTCCTGAGATATTGAAATGCGTGGGTTGCAAAGGAAGAACATGGAGACTAACGGACTCGATGATGTGGAGGAGTTTACGGGAACGAGGAGTTGGATGGGTAAGGTCTGTGTTGAAATCGCCCATGATGACGTAGTGTGCATACTCTGACCCTACAGCTTCTAGCGCCAGTTCTAGGTCGAGAAAGTAGTCAACGGCGGGCGGACAGTACACCACGCCAAGTAGGGTATGTTCCTTCACTTAGCTATTTTGGTACACTGTATGCCTGAAAAAAGAGTCCTTGAAAGTTGCAGTCCAACGAAAAACTTCGAGTTTTCAGAGCACAAAGTCTGGAAATCAGTCACGGAAAGTTAGAAGACTCGTATAAGAAGTGTCTCCTTCATTGAATTTCAAAGTCTTAGTTCAGTGCTTTAGAACTATTTGAAGTGTCTTCATAAACCAGTAGCACATAGTACGTAAGCGCCGCAGCCACAGAAAGAGAGCCCGCTACCTACCTCATTTTAGACCTATGACGTCTTTTTCCGCTAAAAGGAGCCAATTCCACCCAGCTCCTTCTTTCCGTTGTATGACCGTGCCGATTCCCATCTTGAGCTTCTTAGCGTTACGTTGACATCGACCCCCAATTTTGGTCCATTCATTGAGGCTAAAGCTTAACTGGCTGCCAAAAAGTTGGGGATCCTTGCAAAGGTGAGACAGTACTTCACGCCAGAAAAGTTGCTCAACTTGTATCAAGCGCAAGTTCGGTCATGCAATACTGCTCTCATCTCTGGGACGGATCTGCCAAGTACCAGCTGGATGCACTAGAGTCGATCGCAAAAACGGGCCAAGAGGCTCATCGGCAATGAGATACCGGTCGAGTCTAGGTTTTTTATCGGTTACATTTCGGGGAGTGTGCGATGGAATTGCATGAACTAATTCCTCCTAACCCGTTTCATCATCGGACTCTAAGACGTACGGCGATGCGTCATCGGTGCCTGTTGGACATCCCAACCATACGCACCAAATGTTTTAGGAATACTTTTATTATGCGTACAGCTAAGAAGTGGAATTCCCTACCGGAGTCTCCTGATAGCTACAACCTGGGAGTCTTTAAGTCAAGAGTGAATAGGTTTCTTCTAGGCAAGCGGGCTACATCGTCGACCACATCATCGCTTACCATCAGGTGAGATAGTGGTCAAGCGCGAACTTAGCAAATAAAAAAATAGCCCGAAGAATTGCTAAGCTTAAGTGTCACTGGGCAGGGCACATTGCTCGCAGAACGGATGACCGTTGGGGCCGAAAAGTTCTAGAGTGGCGACCGCGTACCGGAAGACGCAGCGTTGGAACGCCTCCCTCTAGGTGGAGCGACGACCTGGTCAAGGCTGCGGGAGTCTGGTGGATGCGAAACGCACAGGACCGATCAGTGTGGCGACGCTTGGGGAAGGCCTATGTCCAGCAGTGGACGTCTTTCGGCTAAAATGATGTTGAAGCGGATGTCTGTGCCCTATTGATGTTTGCTAGCAAGTAATAATAATTTTGTATGACAAGATTTGTTGTCCGATGATTGTGATCAATGGATTGTATGACATCACAATTTGATCTCTGAAGCAGTGAAGCCTACCAACACTGACAAGCAGACCGATGCATCGCTTGCCTTGTTGACGATTAACGTCATGCGTAACTAATTCACATTGTCATTATTTCTTTAAAATCATCAGGCAGCAATGGGCAGCAATCACTTTTTTTAGTCTACATAAATATTAATATTTCTCGGGTTTTCATCAAGGCCGCTTCATTAGGTAGGTATACCTACTACAGAAGTTCTTAGTATTTGTATTTGAATACGTAACCTATACGGAAGTGTTAACTATTTTGTTGTAGCCACCAGAATAGATAGACCGTTGAGAATCATTAGGGTAAATAATCGTCATGGTTAGTTACATTTACCTACCCAGTTCCAAAAATATTTTTTTTGGGTGAACGGCAGATTTTGTACCGCATACTTTTTTATTGTTCGGTTATAGTTTACAGGGTGGCCCAGAAGTTTGGCGAGGGCTATACTTGGAAACACTTATTACCACAAAGTAACGAAATGCTTCGGCGGCCATAGACACGGCATTGTCAAAACCTCTCATTGTATGAGAAGCGCAGCACCATGTCGTTTTACTCGTGAGAATTGATGGCTCGTGTCAAGTCTGGTATGACTATGACAGGTGAAACTTGCGCTGAGCACAATCGCGCGGACACGAATATTCTTTAGCAATGGGTTCTCTAGTCGCTGCCGGTACTGTGTTCAGTGGTCTGTGCTTTTTACGTTTAGCAACACTGATCAATTTCTGAAGTTAGCCTTAAATTACGTGCAGGCGGGTAAAAGTGCTGTTTTTGGCAGGTATATACTGTACCTATCGACAGACTATAGAGTAAACCTCTTACATCTCTTACCTCTCTCTTCTCTAGTTCGAGCTGACATGATTCGCATAATGATGCGACGCCATATCTCTGTCGGCTGTTAGCAGACTGCTGCTGCTGCTGGCTGTGTGTTGTTCTGCAGACTTCATCTGATCGGTCCTCGTTCTCGTTCCTTCCACTCTACCCTGAATCACAAGCCGCTCGATAGTCGTTGCCTCGTCGGGACACGTGACCAAAGAACTGCAATATTCGAGGCCGGACTATAGCCGATAGACGCTGCTTGATGCCAAGTTCTTGGTGAGTGGATATGTTGGGCCGAACTCAGTTCACGACACTCCAAGCATTTTCTACCATACATACACGTGTTTAAACCCGTAAATATTCAAATGAATGATAGACAACGCAAAACTGAAACAGAACTACCGTTTTAGAAGTCCTAAAATAACAGACAAACCAAACTTTGTTTAACTTGTTTCGTCATAATATTATCAAACAAATGATTTTCCTGTTATCGTCATAAGGATTGCCCAATTAGCAACTTAACATTCAGCTAATAAAAGTGGCTGTCAATTTAATAATCACTTCATGCGTTCCACAGTCGGCAACATAATTTGTTTACCATAACAAAACATCTCGCTAGATGCTTCCCAAAAGATGAGGCAGATATTATAAGAGTAGCGAGCCAATTGCAATCAACTGGGCATAAATCCAAACTCCAGAAATCCCAGGTCGAAACACCCAATCCGACCCTAACCCGGGAATCGAAACCCAGAAGCACTTCGTGCTCAACCGTAGCGTTGTTTAACATGTTTATTTTCATTGTCAGTAAGTACGACTTGCGATCTATGATTTGACAAAATGTGTTTAGGAATTCGTGTTACTAGCTCAACCGAGACGGTTTTTGTTTTTCTTAACAATATATTATTTATGGTCAGAAGGCTCAGATACCCCAGCGGCCAATGTCCCGAGGTATTTAGGAACTTCGTGAAAATTGTTCTAATTTGTTTAACTGGTGTATGATTTGGCTGAGGGCTTTATTTGGTACGGTCGGAAAGGTTTTCAGAGCAATTTTAGACATAACAACCAACCGCACATCAGTGGTAATAATTTGACATTGACAAAGTCTTTAAGTCGTTGCAATAAGGGTGATTTTCTTTTTACGAGTGTTGAACTGTTGTACCGTTGAGTCTACCATTATTCAACAGTGGAAATTATGCTAATGAAGGTTTTATTGTTATAGAAAATGAACCAATTATATCAAGCGTTTTAGGTAAACATGTATTAGGTAGAATAAATAACACAGACCGAGATATCAAATTTCCCAAAAATGTATTAATAATGTAAATTAAAATCAGAATTTAATAGGTAGGTAGAGATAGCAAATACCAACCAGTTAGCCAGCCAATAAAAAACACTTCACATTCGGCAAAAAGTTCCGGGAAATTACCTGACGTAGTTAAAGTTACTTTACATAAAAAAAACACTCTTTTTTGGTTAGCGAATTGTAAACTCTTTTTGTTTTCGTTATAAACTTTGAACTTGTATATTTTCCTATAATAAACTTTTGTCCTTGAACTTGCGGTTTTTATCAAATATATGTAATAATGGGTAAGTATTCTACCTACTCTACGATTTTCACCTTAGGCACGCTTCTTCTGAACACTGCCTCAATTTGCCAAAGATTCGAACTTAGACATCCAAGGTGCTGAATAGCTGAATGACCAATGGTTAATATCTGCGAACCGCTTACGACAGTAGAATGCCACAGTCAATCAAATAAAATCTCACTTATAGATATATAATTGGGAGGAACTCACAGCTACACCTGCAAAATAAAACCCTGTTATGCAAAGCTATAATAAAGCCTATCATGGCATCCTGCTATGGGGAACAGCATCACACTCCAACATAGAGATCATACAGCGGTTTCAGAATAAGATCCTAAGAACGATCACAAACGCGTCATGGTATGTACCAAATGAGGCCCTACACCATGATATGACGATTCCCACAGTCAAAGAAGAGATAAAGAACTACATCAAGTCATACAAGGAACGAATTACACGTCACCCAAATATCCTGGCAAGCCGCCTTATGGATGGGACAGGGGCCAGAAGGCTTAAGTACAAAATACCGCAAGACTTCATCAGACAAACATAGCTACATATGCTACATAAGTAAATAGGATGTATCGTGGGACACATACCAACCAAGACATCTAAACACGTCAAAAAAAATCTTAACGTCCAATAGTACTGAGACAGATTGTAAACAAAGAAGAGATAAAAAAAAAACTTATAGAGTACCTAATCAAAAGCCTTGAAAGGAAGATTTTATCCCTAAGGGATAAATTGCAGCTAAGAATCTTCGAAAAGAAGTAATTGGAATCGACCCTACAACAGTCCGATCTGAGTCAGCTGCCGGGCATATCGCATAACGCGTGCAGATACTGAAGATTTGATGCCTTATTTCTTTAGAGCTTTGGAGCAGGTAAACTGATTGCTGACTGCAACAAAACGATCGAACTTTATTTGTTTTAGAAATAGAAAAAGATCAAGTTTATTTAAAACTATAGTAAAAGAAGTACACAAATTAAAACAAAAGCATTATTTTATAAAACTAGCCAGCTTGAAAAAAATTAGGTAAGTAAGTAGTTTTTTCTCGCCATACTTATTGATAGAGCAACTATGGTCCCGGGCTAATTTGCTCCAAATAGGTACCTAACCAACCAACAAACTTGGCATTCTGACGGCAGTTCGCCTGGCTCATCTGTATCTTTAGGATAGATAAAATTCTGTCTTCTTCTATTTCTGACGAACCAAGTAAATCATTTCCTTATAGTGGTAGGTAGAAGTAGTAACAACAATGACTCAGCAAGCTTAAATCTCCCACTTGATAAAATCATGCACAACTGTTTTTTTTATGTAGTATAAACATAATGACTACATATTTACCATGAAATGCAAGGAGGCAGGTACTTCCCCAACTAGGTATGTAATGCTTAACCTAACAACAAAAACACACTATAACTTACTTTTTTTGCTAACCTTGTTTTTCACCTCATAAATCAGCAGAATACTTATGTACCATCTACACAAACACTAAAATGCTCATTATTTTAAATCCCTCTAACACGTGTTCGCCATGTAAGTATTCACACCTATGCCAGTGATGACATAATATGGCACTGAGACGTGGTCTCTCAGAATGGACCTTATCAGAAGACTTAAAGTCACCCAAAGGGCAATGGAGAGGGCTATGCTCGGAGTTTATTTGTGTGATCGAAACTTAAATGGCAGTGGGCAGGCCGCAGGGCACATTGCTCGGTCGATGGGGCTGAAAAGTTCTGGAGTGGCGACCGCGAACCGGAAGACGCTGTGTTGGCGTCCCACTAGGTAGACAAATGATCTGGTTAGGGTGACGGTAATCCACTAGATGCAAGACGCACGGTACGGGCCCGGTCAATGTGGCGACGCTAGGGGGAGGCCTTTTACCAGCAGTCTTCCGGCTGAAATGATGATTATGATGAACACGTAGCCTTTTCTTAACTACACTGGGTTAAACTTCCAGTCTAATCGGATGCAGTTTGTGGTATCCTCTAAATAAACGACTTGAATGCTTACGTCTCTCAGTATTAAGTGGTCCCAAGCGGTGACTAGACGTTTCCATTCAGTGATGTTACTTACTGATAAATCTGGTTGTTTTACCATACTATAAACCCCAAACCCTAACTAGTGATACTAGTGATCTACACAGTTACATGAAGTAGTTTTCATAAAACAATTGCCTATCTGACATTGGCTGTCAGACTTTCGGGCTAACATTATCATAATACCAGCACTCTCAATTGTGTAAGTTCAAAGAACAGGGCACGGTACGCTTTTCTTTGCTGCATATGTTTCAAAATCCATCTACTCGATAGCGTAAAACACGCAATGAATACTGTTGCGATATCAAAATGAAAGAGAAGGAGATGATGTCAAAACAGATACGGAATTAGGTTTAGTGATTATTTGATTTAAAATAAAATTGTGTCCATGCTATCTCTCTCCATTCTGGGTTGCCTGGAAGAGATCGTAGAATGCGATAAGGCCGCCTGTTGTAAGTTTGTTTTTATTTTTAGGTTTCCGTATTATCTATTATAGTTTTTATCTTGGCGTACAATAAAGTATGTATACGTAAATAAATTAGTTAGAACGGAATTAGGGCACATGATTAGGGTGCAGATTTTGAACTGCAGAGCTTTTCCCAGCTGTAGTCTCTTCTCATTCATTTTCAACTAACGAACGAACCCTAATGATTTATTTAATTAAGTATCACACACTACATAGGTACTGCTCTTCAAGTTTACAAGCAAGTTTTCATTAATAAATCTCTTCCGGCACTCTGAATAGTGTTAACCTACTTCAGTTTGTTGTACGACCTGCATTTTGATTTAATTAAAGCTCCTGCATCGATCTCGGTACAGGTAGCTAACACCTGCAGACAACTGGCTTAACGTAGAATAGGGGACAATACCTTCGCTACCCTACCTACCCTACCCTGCCCTACCTACCCTACCCTACCTACAC
The DNA here is from genome assembly GCA_945859665.1 of Anorthoa munda. Classification (NCBI taxonomy): domain Eukaryota; kingdom Metazoa; phylum Arthropoda; class Insecta; order Lepidoptera; family Noctuidae; genus Anorthoa; species Anorthoa munda. The sequence goes on from OX243913.1 coordinate 4,016,536, forward strand.
TATCCTACCTACCCTACCCTACCTACTTAATAAACTATTTGTTTGAATAAGAATTATACTACAATACGTAATGTAACCAACTTTTGTTTCTACCAGCGATCTAATTGAAATTTAGAACTTAAATGCTGCTATTGTGATTTAACTATGATAGTTAGATATATTCTCTCGGAAACTTTTTTGTAGTTAATAATGAGTAGGTACTTTAATCATGTAGTACATTTTACTACTTTGAGTTACATTATTGCAATTTTCATAAGGATCTCTATTTTTTTTTTAAATATGTTCTTGCCTATGACACTCAGGAATAATGTAGCTTTCTACTGGCGAAAGAATTTTCAAAATCGGTTCAGTAGAACCAGAGATTACCCCCTACGACGTCACAAAATCACAAACTCACAATTCACAAACTTTACCTCTTTATAATATTAGTATAGATAGTAATTAATAATAGATTTATTTTTGTTTTTATTGGTGTTTGTAGAAATATTCATTAGTCTATGTGTATTAGTATATATGTAAGTACCTATATAAATTTCCGAATACAGGTTGAGACTTTAGGTATTATTTTGTACCCTATCACAACGTTGTCCTATTTAACCCAAAGGTTGACTGGTAGAGAACGCCTTGTGTCATTAAGCCCGCCTATGTACCACTATTGTACATGAAGTTTAAATGAATAAATTAAGTGGGCGCACGCAACCTGAAAACTTCTAGACGACAAACAACATGAAAAAACATAGAACTGCTCGTAGCTACAATAGTCGTAAGGATAATCGAACTCCAGCAGTTCTAGCCTGACATAATGAAATTCAAACATATCTACCTACTTATCCCTAAAGGGCAAACAAGCATCATGATTTCCATCTCGCCGTGGGAATATAACGAACCAATATTTGCGTCACGCAACCCACAAATAGTTTTTATCGAATAGCTGCAAAAAAGGGTCCACGTTCGCCTGACCGGACCCCGATCGCTTTACGAGATATAGAAATTCCCTACAAATGGATTTTAACCTCTGTTATTCTATCTGGCTCAATCTAAAATGCGTTTCTCTTATTTGCAGTTTTTCTTATTTCCTCGGCACTGAAGCAAGAGCTGAATGAGAGAGGCCAGACCGCACCGCCGTTCAGAATCCGCAATGAGGTGAACAATGGATCATCCGGATATTGCCTGTCAACCGAGCTACCTACACGCGCAGCGCTAAACGATACTAGGTCGACCGGACCGAGGTAAAATGTTTCCATAAAACATGAAGCTAATACAAAGAGTTGTTTGATGTGTACCTACTCTCCCTTCCTTATTTCCCTTTTAAAATAATAGGTCCGCCTTTCATATATTTTTTAATATAATCACTCAAGAGTAAAGACAGACTTCTTTACTTTTCGGATTGGTGGAGGCTTACAATACCCCATCTGTGTGCACATGTTACATTATTACAACCCCTCATGAATAATGTTTCTTACATATTTATAACTTAGCTTTGTTGCTTCTGTCAAAGCTTAATGCGATGGCTAGAAAATATTTTATTTATTTATCGGTATCAAGATATTATAAAGGTTGACAAAAATAAATGATCCACAAAGCGTTGAGGACAATCCTAGAGGGAAGGGTCACCGAAAACGCGTGAAGAATTCACAATGAACGAGCTCGAATATTTATCATCCGTTCAGCTATCAGCGATTAGATTGCTTCGCACAAATACGTGCCCACTCTATAAATGTTTAGCGGAATTATTTCGCTGCTGGGGTCCATACCACACGGAGCGTATACTAGGGTAGGTTCCTACTAGCAATCTCGTAATAACTACTACTTATCTGAAGATGATCGAAAGCAAATCCCGTCACTAGCCACAACACCTTTAAATCAACAAATATATCACAAATGTGACAGGTATACCAGTAGGTATGATCAACCTAGCATCGAGGTTTTCTTACGTAGTTTCTGAAAAGATGACGTCAAAATCGGTATGTGCTGTACTGTTATGATTAGTAGTTGTAGGTAATTTAGAATACCAATTATTATTCTTTGGTGTAAACCAGACAAACAGAAATTACATAGGCAACGTTTTGAATAAAACGTGATCTCCCTTCACGCGGAAACATTACGGTATGATTAATTCCTTATGTTTACATTTATTGAAACTGCTGGCTTTTCCCGCGGCTTTGCTCCCGTGGGTTAACCAAGGGAACCGTGGTTTTAATCAAGACAAAAAGTATCGTATTGTACTTAGGGATAGGATACAGATTTCATCAGCACTTAAATGTATTTTCTGGTCAATTCTTCCAAAGCTACAAACAAAGTAACAAAATAAAAAGCCTTTTTTACAAAAAAATACTACCGACTTCCAAATAAAAAAACTACAAAGTGAAAAATAACTTTATTTTTGTAAGTCGGTGTCTTTCGTAGGTACCTACCAATTTTTTGCGTTATGGACACCGACTTCCAAAAATAAAGTGATTTTTCACCTTGTAGTTTTTTTATTTGGAAGTCGGTAGCATTTTTTTGTAAAAAAGCTTTTTATTTTTCACTTTTTAGTTGTACCTACATAATAGGTAGGTAAGTTGTTTAGATACCTATAAGGCCAGAATAGATTACCCGAATATCATGAAACTTGAACATAATTCCGGTGAAATGAGAGATCTGCGTACCCCTTAAGAGCGTACTGGCGTGATGTTATGTTATGAAATGGTATAAACAATAAACAGACATGCGATTGCAGCAATCCCGAGAGAATTGCCGTAATTTATTGAAGAGTTCTGTTGTATAACTTCGAAGTTCTTCATCAGATCTTCACCAAACTAAAATGGGACCAATTTCGAAACATACTTTTTCAAACAAAAAAAAATTTATCAAAATCGGTCCAAAATTGGCGGAGTTATGCGTTAACATACACAAAAAAAAAAAAAACATAATGTCCAACATAGAACCTCCTCCTTTTTGGTAAGTCGGTTAATAAGACCGCTTTTATAATTAACTAGCTCCTGCCCGCGGCTTCACCCGCGTAAAAGGTGTTTTATCAACCCAAAGGAAAACAAACTATCCTTTGTCCTTCCCAGGGTCTCAAACTATCTCCATGCTAATTTCATCAAAATCCGTTCAGTAGATCCAGAGATTACCCCCTACAACCTCACAAACTTAACCTCTTAATAGATTAGATTAGTACAGATTGATACCCAGTTGCAGCCCAGCAACTGTATTGGTATCTGGGTGGGTGTGTACTGCGTATCAGCAACTTGAATCTAGATTTTAGGTACTTAATTCATGACCGATAATTTTAATGAAATTAAAGCCATAATCTTAGAATAATAGGAGCAATAAATAAATGATAATCCCAATCACAACGACCTAGGAAACAAATGAAGGTCGCAATGGCCGTGAAATAAATAATTCACTTTGCAACACGCAAAGAGAAAAAAGTCGTCGACAGATATTCAATCGAGCGAGAATGTACCACAATAGGTAACAAACAATGTTCTTTACATATCGCACCTGCCAAGTGATTTACCTATCTGCCGTAGGAAAACTCATTAGTCAACTCGGGAAGTAGGTGTTTAACTCAGAAATATTTATGTATTTGCACTGAAAATGGCTTAAATTAAAATGTGTAGTTGCCGTAATAGCGTTTCAGTACCTAGGTAGTGACATAGTCTATTTATATAACAGTTACATTCATACGTAGACGCACGCTTTTTTCGCATGGGGGCCAGTCAGAAACGATAAAACTTCGGCATTCTTACATTTCTTTTGCCCATTTTGTTTATAGATCTGTTCATTAATTTCTGTTTTTTTGTTTGCTGTACCTATCTAGATTTAGTGTCAATAATACTGCCCCCGTACCCTGACGCGACAAAACTATCATAGTTCCACTGTAAAAAAGTGAGAAATGTATACAAGTCACACACATCTGTCCCTTACGCACACTCAAAAATAAACTAAGAGCTTTTGGTCACCCCCCTGGAACGAACGTGCTCTTGGAGGATACTCCAATAATTAGTACCAATAACCACAGAATAAATAAAAGTACAAGCCATAACTTATGAAAAATCAAAAAATGCTTATTCTGGCTTTGTGGTGATTTTTCAAGATATTATACACACTGACATTGAGAATAATAAATATTCTATGTTTCCCATGTGAAGTGAGGTTTTCCAGAGTTGAGGCATGTATAGGTAACAGACATTAACATCACCATAGCAGCAAAAAGGAGGATATAAAAGGGATAAGAATGATAAGGATTTAATAAATCAAACAGAAAATATTAAAAAAAATTACATGTATTATCAAAAAGGTAAGTAACTGTTTCTAACATTTGGCTTAATAACTTGAGTACTCTTACAGAATGAGAATATATATTGTAAAGCTTAAAACTTTAAAAATCACAGGTAATTGAGGCAGATTATTGGTATAGTCTTCGTTGCAATCCGTGAACGCACGTAATGTTAGATATTTTTCTTTCAACTACATAGTAATTAATCACTACAAAACCGATCACAAAGGACGTATTTTTTGCTTAGAACCAAAACAGTGCAGAAATGTTATATGAAATCTCATTGTCGCACTGTTTTTTACTTAGATATAAATTTTGCACAGAGGTTTAATTTCTCCCATTAAGTTTAATATAAAATGTTTGCATTAGATCAAAAAGATACTGGCTGAACATAAAAATCGGATGAATAAAATCGATTTAATGAAAAAAAAAAACAAATGGCGCGCATTTTGTACCATTGTAAAACTTTGATAGGTATATTATATATTTAGCAAGAAAAGTAAAAAAAAAATAAACAGACAGCGATAGCGATATGAATTCAACTCCAGAAAGTATAAATACAGCTGCAAATTAAATTGTTCATAACCTTTTGCCGCAAAAGTCGTGGGACAAATATTATTCATTAACTTGAGTTTTATTTTGATTAGGTATATTTTATCACGGTAGGTACCTAGATTGGTAGTTGAAAGAAAAGTAGATAATAACTCACTTTGCGCTCGATGTAACAATCTACTATTGTGTCATTGACATGGCTTAGATTGTGATGATTGATGCGCGCACGCGAAATGCATTGAACTAAAATGCATGCAACTATAAGTATTACTTCAGTTTTAATCTTTACAAGAATGGTCCCCATCCTATGTACATTTGGCAGAGATTGTGAATGCTGGTCGCCTCAACAATCAGATGTTCCACTTGACCTTCGGGAGACAAGGACAGCGACAGCTGCTTGTTCTTTGTCCGTACCTTGGAAAAAAGAAATTGCAGGTTTGTTAATAACCGTCAAAAGAAACAATGCTTTAATCTCCATATTTATGTACAGATAAATAATATTATTATGTGTAAACAAAGGATGCACGACACGGTCAAATTAAACACGCTCTGTAAACTAAACCACGTGCACGAATTAATGTTGCCAACTTAACAATCAACAAACATTTTAATGTTTTAGAAAAAAAATTGGCACCAGATCACACAGACTGATATGCCGCATTAGTTTGTTTGAACCACAGACCAAGGAGACGCCTTGGCAGACGCTACAAGTATACAGACATCTAGCATACCAGTGAGTGTCACCTACTATGACGTCTTAAAATCATCATGGATTAGGTGTGAGAGAGAGACAGAGCTATACATGACGAAACCACTATCCTTTTTCATCAACGGAAACATGATGGTAGGATCATAGTAGGCAGGGCTAGTTTATTTGCTGACGCGACGATTCCGTGCTCCGTGGTTCGAACCTTTATTCACCTACTGGCGTTGATCTCAACAGCATCGTTATCAGGGTAGTACCTACATAGGTGCAAGCTGTGGCGACAGTAGCGTTTATTTAATAAAAAAATCCAAAGTGTAAATAATATCGGGTAGTTTATACAATTGATAAAGAGCATAATTTAACACACGATTAATTTTTTTTTAAACCCTTACCATCCCATTAAGCCGTTGCTTGATATGCAGCAGATGCTGTAACGCCTGCTCATTGGTCCTCTCGCCGCAGTCCACGGGCCGCACTCGCCCCCACGATACTAAGGGATCGTACACAAACGGCTCGATGACAGACATCAGTGCTGCGGTTTGGGCACGGAGAGCACGCATGACCGCTTCGCAGCTTTTCCTAAACAAATTATGGAAATGAATTCCTGCTATTTTTTATTATTTTGCAAGGGCTTAATACTAACGTTTTGTGGATGAAAAGATAAAAAATACTAAAAACTGGCCAAGTGCGAGTCGGACTCGCGCACGAAGGGTTCCGTACCATTATCGCAAAACGCGGCAAAAAAATCACGTTTGTTGTATGGTAGCCCCACTCAAATAACTATTTTATTATGTTTTTAGTATTTGTTGTTATAGCGGCAACATAAATACATCATCTGTGAAAATTTCAACTGTTTAGCTATCACGGTTCATGAGATACAGCCTGGTGACAGACGGACGGACAGACAGACGAATCGTGGAGTCTTAGTAATAGGGTCCCGTTTGTACGGAACCCTAAAAAGGAAATAAAACGTACGACTGACTGCAGCAAACAGCCTAAAGCTAACCGTCCATTGCTATGTAAGATGGGCACGGAGTGGTAACCCATGTTAGCGCAATTCACTTGTTTGCCAAACACGCATAAGTGCGTAGAATCACCGTGGGTAAAAGTGGACAATCCCTTCTAAACTTTCATACAATCGTGCTAACTTAGGCGTGGGCTACTGTGGAGCGGTGCCTTTAAGGTCAAGCCATATACATGCTGACATGAGACTTATGAAGCATTTATGTCTTATCAAAGTGCAAATAAGATTTACCAATCGTGCAAGCTATTACAGTTCTCGCCAAAATTCTGGGCCGGCCTGAAGTTGGGTTTCCGATGCACTAGGCGCGAAACGGTGCTGTTTTTGTATGAGATTTACTACTGCGCAGCCATTGTAGCCAACATCAGGCTGGCCAAGAAGTTTGACCAGAACTATACCCACATGTATACAATAATGGTCCTATAAATGTAAGAGGAAACCTACAAAATTAAACTATATTATAAACCTTATTAACTTCCGTGTTATGTGCGCAACCTCGTGAGAACTATAAATATAATTATTATGACTATTGTATAGTGTCGGCAATTTATGTATGCAATGACTGTGACAAGTGACAACTAATGTAAAAAAAAACTTATATTTACGGGCACTACTAACATAACTATGACATTTATGTATCTGCTTTTCTTACAATCTTTCACAAGTTCATTTTAGTAAACATATATTATGTATACTGGTATATTATTTTCTTGATAAAATAAATAGTAATAAATAAATAGTTAAATAAAAATAATAAAATAAATAGTTGGTGGCAGTCGGAATTTTCTTCCGACTGCCACCAAGATTGCGCTTGCACAATCTCTTCTGCTTCCCATCCTTGATTATGCTGATGCCAGCTATCTTGACCTTACTCAAGAACAACTCGATAAACTTGAGCGCCTTCAAAATTTTGGTATAAGGTTCATATTCGGTTTGCGCAAATATGACCATGTTTCCGAATTCCGTGTAAAGCTCAAGTGGTTGCCAATTCGCCTTCGCCGGAATGCTCATATTCTTTCTCTTCTGTATAATGTGCTCTTTACTCCTTCCACCCCTCTCTACCTCAAGAATCGTTTTCAGTTTATCTGCGATTCTCACACGAAATCACTTAGGTCATCGGATAACCTGCGACTTAAAATGCCAATGCATTCCACTACTTTCTTAGATAAAGCTTTTACTGTCCAAGCTGCTCGTCTGTGGAATGCATTGCCAGACCCAATAAAACGCGCCCAGTCGTTGCCTGTATTTAAAAGACTTGTAAAGGAACATTACCTGTCACTGTGATTGTCGTTAGTCAATAATTTCTATCATTGCCTATATAAAATATATTAAGTATGTATGTATTTATGTATCTATTATATAACATATGTATGTATTTGTGTATCTATAATAATATTATTGTATATTTAAAGTAAATATTCGTAATGTTATGTGTTACACCAATGTCAACCCCATTTCATGTCCAGTCTATCACTGTCCATTCCAGGTTGCCTGGAAGAGATCGCGGTATGCGATAAGGCCGCCCATTGTATGTATTTTAGTTTTAAGTTTCCTTTTCTATGTTTTAACTTGGTGTACCTACAATAAAGCATATATAAATAAATAAATAAATAAATAAAAATAGTACATTGTGATACAAGGGTGGAAAGTACTCGTGTCATTAAAAACCCTCGCCTTCGGCTCGGGCTTGTTAATGACAGCTCGTTTGCAATAACCTACACGCCCGTGTATCACACGATATTTTTCAATACAGTTGTGGGAAATAGTAAAAACAAATCAAAGAATTAGATTTGTTAATTCACATTAAAATAAAATTTTTGCTACTGGACATATTTTTTTTAAAACGTAAACAGCCTACACAGCTTATTCGATTTTTGACAAATGTTGATGTGAAAATAATTAAATTGAAACTGGTAATTAAATATATTAAACAACTATTTAAAAGACTTTTGAGAATTAAATGCTAAAACGTACGGAATCATTCATTTTTCCTCGTATAAAAACTATTCCATTTTATTCTATGCATGAAAACTCCTTGCTACTAAACTTTTTTAAATTGACTTATAACTTAAGGCGCGTTTTTGCAACTGGACATTTTTTACAAAGAAAACAGTCTATACAGCCTATTCGATTTTAGACAAATGTTGATGTGAAAATAATTAAATTAAAACTGGTAATTAAATATATTAAACAACCATTTAAAAGACTTTTGAGAGTTCAATGCTAAAACGTACGGAATCATTCATTTTTCCTCGTATAAAATCTATCCGATTTTATTCTATGTATGAAAACTCTTTGCTACTAAACTTTTCAAATTGACTTATAAATTTAAAACTAAACTGCAAAACTAATGATCGAGCTCGTAAAGAAAAGTCACGACCGCGTAACAGAAAGATGCCTATGCGTAAGATTTAATTTTCGAATCATAATTATAGCCTCTGAAAGTAAGCCATTTTTCACAACTGTATTGAAAAAATAATTTCGCGAGCTAGTTACAGAATAGTACATTGTGATACAAGGGTGGAAAGTAGGTTATTGCAAACGAATTGTAATTAACAAGCCCGAGCCGAAGGCGAGGGTTTTTAATGACACGAGTTTGCAATAACCTACACGCCCGTGTATCACACGATATTTTTCAATACAGTTGTGGGAAATAATTAACAAATCTAATTCTTTGATTTGTTTTTACTGACAAAAAAATGGACTTTTTTTTTACAACGAAAACAGCCTACACAGCCTATTCGATTTTTGACAAATGGTGATGTGAAAATAATTAAATTGAAACTGGTAATTAAATATATTAAACAACCATTTAAAAGACTTTTGAGAATTAAATGCTAAAACGTACGGAATCATTAATTTTTCCTCGTATAAAATCTATTCCATTTTATTCTATGTATGAAAACTCCTTGCTACTAAACTTTTTTAAATTTACTTATAACTAAAGGCGCGTTTTTGCAACTGGATTTTTTTTACAACGAGAACAGTCTATACAGCCTATTCGATTTTAGACAAATGTTGATGTGAAAATAATTAAATTAAAACTGGTAATTAAATATATTAAACAACCATTTAAAAGACTTTTGAGAGTTCAATGCTAAAACGTACGGAATCATTCATTTATCCTCGTATAAAATCTATCCCATTTTATTCTATGTATGAAAACTCTTTGCTACTAAACTTTTTAAATTGACTTATAAATTTAAAACTAAACTGCAAAACTAATGATCGAGCTCGTAAACAAAAGTCACGACCGCGTAATAGAAAGATGCCTATGCATAAGATTTAATTTTCGAATCATAATTATAGCCTCTGAAAGTACGCCATGTTTAACAACTGTATTGAAAAAAAATTAACATCATAATGTTGGGAATAGGTTTCAATATTTCAATTATTGCGGATGGGACGTGGTTTTCTTTAATGTAGGTGATTTTATACTAGAATGCATATAATAATAGCTAAATAAAAAAAAAACAATTAAAGCTTGGCAAATTCGTACGTGACACTCCCATGGTCCGCGGGCGACGGGGGAAGGCAGCGGGGATGGTGGCACGTGCGCGCGGCACGGCGTCACCCGACGGGGGACGTAAGGCAGCGGGAATGGTGGCACGTGCGTGCGGGACGGGGGTCACCCGACGGGGGACGTAAGGCAGCGGGGATGGTAGCACGTGCGCGCGGGAAAGGGGTCACCCGACGGGAGACGTAAGGCAATGGGGATGGTGGCACGTGCGCGCGGGACGGGGGTCACCCGACGGGGGACGTAAGGCAGCGGGAATGGTGGCACGTGCGCGCGGGACGGGGGTCACCCGACGGGGGACGTAAGGCAGCGGGGATGGTGGCACGTGCGCGCGGGACGGGGGTCACCCGACGGGGGACGTAAGGCAGCGGGGATGGTGGCACGTGCGCGCGGGACGGGGGTCACCCGACGGGGGACGTAAGGCAGCGGGGATGGTGGCACGTGCGCGCGGGACGGGGGTCACCCGACGGGGGACGTAAGGCAGCGGGGATGGTGGCACGTGCGCGCGGGACGGGGGTCACCCGACGGGGGACGTAAAGCAGCGGGGATGGTGGCACGTGCGCGCGGGACGGGGGTCACCCGACGGGGGACGTAAGGCAGCGGGGATGGTGGCACGTGCGCGCGGGACGGGGGTTACCCGACGGGAGCGTAGTCAAAGGCCTTCCAACGCATCGTCTTCCGGTTTGCGGTCGCCATTATAGAACTTTTCGGCCTTCGCCAAATAGGTCCACTATTTGGCGAAGCCCCACTCACTTTATAATTTTTTTAAAATTAAGTTCCCTTTTATTTGTACCTACATTGTGTGTATCTGTGTGTGCCAAATAAACTAGATTCTTTATTTCCATCAGCCATACGTTCTTTGAGCAATGTGCCCTGGCCACTGTTACTTAAGTTTCGCAATTCTTCGGGCTATGTCGGTAACTTTGGTTCTCCTGCTGATATCCTCACTTTTTGAGTTCCTCCTTCCTTTCTTCCTATCCTTTTAAATTTGCCAAGCTATAGCAATTTTATGATGTCTCAGTTTAATACGCATCGAGAGTATGAGTGTCCTTAAAGATATGAAGGGAATAATGATATATGACCATGAACTTGAAGAAAATTACGCCTAAAATAATTCTTAATCATATCTGTTTATCCATTATTAAACTGGATTGCTTCATTAAAAGATAATAATCTTTACTGATAATAATCAAAATAATACTTCATTATCAAGATTTTAATTTAAAATGATGCAATTAGTAGATAATAGTTGTCACCTTTTTGTGGTGATGATTTGATTGTACTGTAACCAAACACTCGTCATACTAAGAAACACTTATTATACAATTTAAATTATTTTATTTATCTCTTTAGCTAGTCAAAAATAACAGAAAAGGTTATTGCTGAGGTTACATCATTAAGTTTTTTCGTTGTAACAAAAAAGCAGCAAGGTAAAAACTACATAAAAGATTGATTGACAATCGGATTTTCAAGTCATGATGGTACGCACAATGAGTATAAATTACATTTTTAACTTGCTAGCGATACTTTAACCGCCTTTTGACATTTGTATACCTGTTACTACTGGCCCTTATCACATACCGTGCATTGATACTTCCGATAAATCTATAATGAACTTTAAAAAATGATTCCATGGCGTCTATGATATTTTCACTTGAGTATCTTCTTTTTTTTTCACCCAAACTGTTCTTAATAGCTGTAAGTAATAGTTACCTAAACATCCCCTCATGCCTGAGCGGCCCCATGGCGGCCTCCATGTTGTGCGTGAGGCGGAAGGGCACTCGCTCCGGCCACTCGAAGGCTTCTCCTTTGTTGAACAAGCAGTTGCTCTGTTCTTAATAGCTGTAAGTAATAGTTACCTAAACATCCCCTCATGCCTGAGCGGCCCCATGGCGGCCTCCATGTTGTGCGTGAGGCGGAAGGGCACTCGCTCCGGCCACTCGAAGGCTTCTCCTTTGTTGAACAAGCAGTTGCTCTGTTCTTAATAGCTGTAAGTAATAGTTACCTAAACATCCCCTCATGCCTGAGCGGCCCCATGGCGGCCTCCATGTTGTGCGTGAGGCGGAAGGGCACTCGCTCCGGCCACTCGAAGGCTTCTCCTTTGTTGAACAAGCAGTTGCTCTGTTCTTAATAGCTGTAAGTAATAGTTACCTAAACATCCCCTCATGCCTGAGCGGCCCCATGGCGGCCTCCATGTTGTGCGTGAGGCGGAAGGGCACTCGCTCCGGCCACTCGAAGGCTTCTCCTTTGTTGAACAAGCAGTTGCTCTGTTCTTAATAGCTGTAAGTAATAGTTACCTAAACATCCCCTCATGCCTGAGCGGCCCCATGGCGGCCTCCATGTTGTGCGTGAGGCGGAAGGGCACTCGCTCCGGCCACTCGAAGGCTTCTCCTTTGTTGAACAAGCAGTTGCTCTGTTCTTAATAGCTGTAAGTAATAGTTACCTAAACATCCCCTCATGCCTGAGCGGCCCCATGGCGGCCTCCATGTTGTGCGTGAGGCGGAAGGGCACTCGCTCCGGCCACTCGAAGGCTTCTCCTTTGTTGAACAAGCAGTTGCTCTGTTCTTAATAGCTGTAAGTAATAGTTACCTAAACATCCCCTCATGCCTGAGCGGCCCCATGGCGGCCTCCATGTTGTGCGTGAGGCGGAAGGGCACTCGCTCCGGCCACTCGAAGGCTTCTCCTTTGTTGAACAAGCAGTTGCTCTGTTCTTAATAGCTGTAAGTAATAGTTACCTAAACATCCCCTCATGCCTGAGCGGCCCCATGGCGGCCTCCATGTTGTGCGTGAGGCGGAAGGGCACTCGCTCCGGCCACTCGAAGGCTTCTCCTTTGTTGAACAAGCAGTTGCTCTGTTCTTAATAGCTGTAAGTAATAGTTACCTAAACATCCCCTCATGCCTGAGCGGCCCCATGGCGGCCTCCATGTTGTGCGTGAGGCGGAAGGGCACTCGCTCCGGCCACTCGAAGGCTTCTCCTTTGTTGAACAAGTAGTTGCTCTGTTCTTAATAGCTGTAAGTAATAGTTACCTAAACATCCCCTCATGCCTGAGCGGCCCCATGGCGGCCTCCATGTTGTGCGTGAGGCGGAAGGGCACTCGCTCCGGCCACTCGAAGGCTTCTCCTTTGTTGAACAAGCAGTTGCTCTGTTCTTAATAGCTGTAAGTAATAGTTACCTAAACATCCCCTCATGCCTGAGCGGCCCCATGGCGGCCTCCATGTTGTGCGTGAGGCGGAAGGGCACTCGCTCCGGCCACTCGAAGGCTTCTCCTTTGTTGAACAAGCAGTTGCTCTGTTCTTAATAGCTGTAAGTAATAGTTACCTAAACATCCCCTCATGCCTGAGCGGCCCCATGGCGGCCTCCATGTTGTGCGTGAGGCGGAAGGGCACTCGCTCCGGCCACTCGAAGGCTTCTCCTTTGTTGAACAAGCAGTTGCTCTGTTCTTAATAGCTGTAAGTAATAGTTACCTAAACATCCCCTCATGCCTGAGCGGCCCCATGGCGGCCTCCATGTTGTGCGTGAGGCGGAAGGGCACTCGCTCCGGCCACTCGAAGGCTTCTCCTTTGTTGAACAAGCAGTTGCTCTGTTCTTAATAGCTGTAAGTAATAGTTACCTAAACATCCCCTCATGCCTGAGCGGCCCCATGGCGGCCTCCATGTTGTGCGTGAGGCGGAAGGGCACTCGCTCCGGCCACTCGAAGGCTTCTCCTTTGTTGAACAAGCAGTTGCTCTGTTCTTAATAGCTGTAAGTAATAGTTACCTAAACATCCCCTCATGCCTGAGCGGCCCCATGGCGGCCTCCATGTTGTGCGTGAGGCGGAAGGGCACTCGCTCCGGCCACTCGAAGGCTTCTCCTTTGTTGAACAAGCAGTTGCTCTGTTCTTAATAGCTGTAAGTAATAGTTACCTAAACATCCCCTCATGCCTGAGCGGCCCCATGGCGGCCTCCATGTTGTGCGTGAGGCGGAAGGGCACTCGCTCCGGCCACTCGAAGGCTTCTCCTTTGTTGAACAAGCAGTTGCTCTGTTCTTAATAGCTGTAAGTAATAGTTACCTAAACATCCCCTCATGCCTGAGCGGCCCCATGGCGGCCTCCATGTTGTGCGTGAGGCGGAAGGGCACTCGCTCCGGCCACTCGAAGGCTTCTCCTTTGTTGAACAAGCAGTTGCTCTGTTCTTAATAGCTGTAAGTAATAGTTACCTAAACATCCCCTCATGCCTGAGCGGCCCCATGGCGGCCTCCATGTTGTGCGTGAGGCGGAAGGGCACTCGCTCCGGCCACTCGAAGGCTTCTCCTTTGTTGAACAAGCAGTTGCTCTGTTCTTAATAGCTGTAAGTAATAGTTACCTAAACATCCCCTCATGCCTGAGCGGCCCCATGGCGGCCTCCATGTTGTGCGTGAGGCGGAAGGGCACTCGCTCCGGCCACTCGAAGGCTTCTCCTTTGTTGAACAAGCAGTTGCTCTGTTCTTAATAGCTGTAAGTAATAGTTACCTAAACATCCCCTCATGCCTGAGCGGCCCCATGGCGGCCTCCATGTTGTGCGTGAGGCGGAAGGGCACTCGCTCCGGCCACTCGAAGGCTTCTCCTTTGTTGAACAAGCAGTTGCTCTGTTCTTAATAGCTGTAAGTAATAGTTACCTAAACATCCCCTCATGCCTGAGCGGCCCCATGGCGGCCTCCATGTTGTGCGTGAGGCGGAAGGGCACTCGCTCCGGCCACTCGAAGGCTTCTCCTTTGTTGAACAAGCAGTTGAAGTCAACATGTACCGTGTCGCCGTTCGTCGAATCGAAGGATATATTCTCGCCGTGTCGGTCGCCTAGACCTGGATGAAAATGAAAATGTTAAAGAAGGAATTAAGGAAAGTCTTATTATATTACTGTCTAAAACTTTAAACCCTGTAGAGTTTTCCACCAACTTTACTGGCCAGAGTTTAATCAGCTGTAAAAAGCCACAATATGAAACGTTGTCATATCGTAACGATCTTATCAGCCGCTTACGGCCTATAAAGTTGTTGGAGAAGCACCTTAACATTTCAGAAAACGTGATAGTTTTATGAAACTTACCCAAAATGTATCCAACCATTGACATAACAGCAGTAGTTCTGACATAAGCAGATCTTGCCTGATACCTGTTGGAAAAAAATAATTTAAAAGCTCAGTCTAAGGCTAGGTTCACATTAGGTCGGAACCGTTGGCCGGCTATCGGGTTATGGTGTTCACACTATAAGCTGCCGGTCCGACGTAATGTGAACACCACTGTTGTTAACCGCTGGCCGTTTCGCCATAAAGTAGTTGTTAGTTGTTTTCTGTGTACAATGGACGACGACAATGTTCTGTTCTGGTAGTAATGTGGTAAAAAAACAAAATTATTAAATAAATAAAAGAAATATTAGGTTCATATGGGATGAACCTAATATTTGAGCGTAACGATGTTGAAACATTTCAAACGTTAATAAACGATTTAAGAAGTGATAAGCTAAAGTTCTATAATTACTTTAGAATGTCAATTCATTCCTTTGATTGATTTTGCGAAAGTTAAAGGAAGCGTAAGAGCACAAAATACAAGTTTCTTCTTTTACTTTTATCGGGTCGCCCTAATGTGAACAGCGCTATTGAAATACATCTGCCAATTTGCTTCCGACACCTTTGTCGTTCCTGTAAAAATACACTTTGTCGGTCCGACCTAATGTGAACCCGCCCTTACAACATTAGTTTTTTTTATAAATCATGTCGGTCGCTTCGCAACCTCTTCTATAGGTTCTTTGTATACTTACCATCCATACGGATCTGAGAAGACTCTTTGGAACCACTCCTGGAAGGCAGGCGGATGACGCGGCAGTAACTGTTGTTCGTAAATACGCCTCTTCTTCTCAACCGGGTCCTTGTTCGCGCACATCATCTCTTTCAACTCGCGGTTGCTTGTATGAATACCTAAGATAAACATAAAAAATCAAACGATTATATTGTGAGCTTTTATTGTTCTGTAGTCTTTTGTAACAATATTTTATTAACGAATTTTAATTGATCAGCAAATGCAAGCTGCACAATTGCACAGGAAATGATAGTAAAATTATTCAAAAACTGTTTTAATTTTGTATCCTGAACAGAAAGAATTTTGTTTATTATTTTTATCACTATGTGAACCCATAAATATAGATAAGTACAGTAGTCACAGCAGATCTTTGTGTCTCTGAAGTAGGCTCTGCCAACCATTGCGCAAGAAACAGTTTGTACCATCGAGTATACTGCATACAGTAAGCGAGATAGGACGATGCCACAAACGTAAGCGAGTGAAAGAGATAGTTATACAATGCTATCTTCTACTTCAACAATGACACAAAAATAGTAACTGCGCAGAGTCTTGCAGCCAACTTCAGAGATATAAAGATTAACTGTGACTACTGTATGTAAATGGCCGTCAAAAGAATTAATTTATAACACGCAATTTCATTATTAGCTTTTACTAAGTTCTTCTTACCTTTCTGCTTATAAATATGCATCAATATCGGCCTGAGCCCCACCAGATGCGGCACCCACTCGATGAGGCCGCACTCCTCGTTGAGCGGCAGCACGCAGTAGGTGCGGATGTACAGGCGCCGGCGCCGCGTGGCGGCCGCGTCCTGCAGGAACCTGTTCACGACTGCGTTGAACTCCATCAGCCGGTAGTCCTTGCGAAGGTCGTCGCGGGGCTTCAGCATAATTATATAAGATTTGCCGTCGGAACCTAAAAGAAAGTACAGATTAAATTGGCATATTACATGAGACTTCAACTTATCATAACCGGCGTGCGTGTATGACTAGATATATGAACGTAAATGACGCAAAAGAATCGTTGCAGTCGGCGTTCTGTTGTTTCTGTCTACCTCCACGGGAAAAAAGGCGTAAATATATGTTTTGAATCTGATCATGTTTTATCACTTGCAAATGACATTCACCCTTCGGGTGATCAAGCAATTACAAGATCAACTACTAAGGAACGGTTAATGGTAATATCAACTCCCAAAAAAGACAAAAAATACAGCCGTTCCGTACATTTTTGCCCGCATTAAATCGAGAAAATGTACAGTCTTAGTTTTTTTTTTATTCATAGGTCAATTGTCCATACTCTTTCAAACCCTTTGCCTTGCCGAATTCACTTACGCAATTAGGCTGCTAGTATATCAGTGACTTCTGTATATTGATTGATCTAGACGAAGGGAAAAATCACACAATTACCTTTCAAAGTAACCTTCCTAGGCTTCTGCAACGACGGCAATATACTGATATTCTCTTCAATGCCAGCGATATACACCGGGGGTTCAGTAGGTATGTTGAAGTCAATCCGCTCTTGGCGCGCCGCCTTGGATGGTAGCACGATCTTACAGAACTCTTGGAACGGCATCATTACGTGGCTGAAGTTGTCGTCGGCTAGCAAGCGGGGTAGCGACCTGACTAGAGTTGATACTGTTGTGGTCTGTGAATGTGAATATGAAAATATACAATTTGAATATTAATTAATGGGTCTCGATGACGTAATGAATTACAAAGTGTATGATTTCTGCACAAAGCACAGATTCTGATCAGAATCTGTGATTGTGCCAAAAGGATGATATAAAAAGAAGCAAGGTCTTAAAGACACTGAACTGATCAGTGTGGCGATGCTTAGGGAAGGCCTATGTCCAGCAGTGGACATCTTTCGGCAGAAATTATAATGATGAAGGTCTTTTATCCAACAAGCAAATTGTGTGTAATAAATAAGCTTGTCGGGGTACTTCGCGAGGTGTCGGTGTTTTAGAGATGAAACAAGGTTTACATGAAACACTATTTATTTCTTTACACTAATATTCTTAATGACTAAAATGTTACGAAATGTTGATTTAAATGTATGAATACACTCGACTAACGCGGTAGACAAAAGTGCACTGATTATAATATAATTAAACTAGGTTAAAATTGCTAAACTTAAGTGGCAGTGGGCAGGGTACATTGCTCGCAGAACGGATGGCCGATGGGGCAAAATAGTTCTGGAATGGCGATTGCGAACCGGAAAATGTTGCGTTGGAAGGCCTCCCACCAGGTGGACCGATGACCTGGTGAAGGTTGCGAGGATCCGCTGGATGCGGGAAGCACGGGACCGGTCTATGTGGCGACGCTTGAGGGATGCCTATGTCCAGCAGTGGACGTCTTTCGGCTGATATAATGATGATGAAGCTTAAATTAACACTGGATGCTCAATGGCTCTATGTTTTTGTTTGTATTCATCATTCGTATAGTTCTTGGTGACCTCAGATCCAACACTTATTTTTTTCAGGATATCGTTTATTTCATGTTTTATACTTAAAACGAAATAAACCCAAATAATGCTATTCTAAGAATGGCGTTACCATATTACCGCGTAGTATGCATGATGTATAAATAAGGTATTTTAATATTTGCAGTTTGATTTGACACCAGCACGGTAATCCAAACAGTGCTGCGGACATTCCGACAACTTGGCTTCGTCATAGATCAACATTTGAAGGTACATTACATATGTTATACTCGTTAGCATGTTTGGGAACTTTATACAAACAACACGATTTAACTGAAACATACCTAAGTCTATATGAACAATTTTATTTTGCAAATGGCTTTATAATTTCATGCAAACGAGGATCGAAAAACTGGCCAAGTGCGAGTCGGACTCGCGCACGAATGGTTCCGTACGATTATCGCAAAAAACGGCACAAAAATGACGTTTGTTGTATGAGAGCTTAAATACTTAAATATTTATTTTATTCTGTTTTTAGTATTTGTTGTTATAGCGGCAACAGAAATACATCATCTGTGAAAATTTCAACTGTCTGGCTATCACGATTTATAAGATACAGCCTGGTGACAGACGCTCAGACAGACAGAAAGACGGATCGCGGAGTCTTAGTAATAGGGTCCCGTTTTTACCCTTTGGGTACGGAACCCAGAAAAAGGCTGCCCGATAATTATCCGTGAGCATTAAATGTGTGTTTTTGAATGACATTATCAAATTAGGCGACGTCGCGTCATATCGATCAAGATGAGAACAATAATAACTTGAATTTTACTGTTTTAGGTGAGTTCACACAGCCAAAATATTTTACCAATACTCGTGCCGGTTATCCTAAAAATCTTATCATACTTCTATTAATTACTCAGATCAAGATTTATATCTAGATTACATCTACTTTATCATGTTTTGCCGCCCCGTGTGGTATCGATATTATCAGGAAGGACCACTGAGAGCACTGATCAAGGTTATAATAGTGTCATTTAACAATTTCAACCTTATTACAACTTACCGTAGAGGTCCCAGCTATAGGCTTATTGCACAGTTCAATCAACTTCTCAGCAAGTTGTGTAAAGTCACCGATGAGTTTCAACATGCGAGGTTCCTTTAGCCTTGGGTCTGCAAACACATCGGCACAGCGTTTGATACGTTGTGCATAGCTTGATTTGATGACACTCATCATCATCCATAGAGTGTGTTGAGGGTACGCCATAATTAGCTTCACTATTATGGCTTTTAGTTGGAGGTATACCTGAAACGAATAAAGAAAATAATAACAACATCCATGATGTAGCCAATACTTTGTAATTATTTCTTGATTCAAGTTCATGGGATCTACGGTCTGGAACGTGCAGCCTCGTGGTTCTATCTGACCGATTCATTGACAATTCAAATGTGACTGTAAAAGGTTTAAATCAAATAAATGCTTTGAGTTTTTTTTTTTCGTTTATTGCAGTAGAATTAAGAACTTCTGCCGCTACCTTACCGCACTTTTCCCGTGACAATTGTGATATGATAAATGATAAATGATTTATTTTCTGTAAGTTGGTTTGTACAAACACTTTCACATGTCGATCATATTTTTTAAAACTAGATGAGGTCGGCGTTTCCTGTCTGACTACTCTGAGAAGAAAGGCCGAAACTAACTCAGAGGTCACAGTCTCTTTTAAAGTCCAGACAAAAACTTGGTTAGATCATGTGAAGACCATGTAGACTGATGTCTGAAATGGTCTTTTGAGAAAAGAACCAGCCAGATTGAGTGGACCTGTCCAGTCAGTGCACGCATTTGTCAATAACCGTGCAGCTCAACTTAGAATTTAAGGAGCTCAACGAATTGACGAACAATACCAAAGAAAGGACATAAGTAGGCCGCATAAATACTCAAACTGCCAGACCATGATTAAAAACTAACTAAGATAAATTAAAATTAAAAAAAAAGAATAATCCACATAGTCTTCACATTCACAATAATTAAAATAAAATAATATAATACTTTAAAAAGTAAATATTCTTGTCATTGCAAGAAAAATTAAAAAAAAATAAAAATATAATTAAAAACTAAATCCACGAAGCAAAAAAAAAATAAAAAACGAAATTAATTGGAGCAGCTCAATCCCAAGCCTTTTTGTCCTCAACGTAATCTTTAATGTTATAAAACGCTTTCTGGCACAACTTACGTTTAATTAATGATTTGAATTTATTAACACTTAAACCTTGTACGTCGCTTGGAAGCTTATTATAAAAGCGTACACATTGACATCTAAACGAGCCACCTATTTTCTTGAGCCTTGTTGTAGGTACTACAAATTTGTGTTTGTTCCTAGTATTTATGTTATGGATATCACTGTATTTTTTAAACAATTTTATATTTTTATGGGCATATAAAAGATTTTCATAAATATACTGAGAAGGCACAGTCATTACATTAATCTCCTTAAATTTCTCTCTGAGAGAGTGTCTCGGGCTTAATTTATAAATTGATCGAACAGCTCTTTTCTGCAAAACAAAGATAGTCTGGATGTCGGCGGCATTTCCCCACAACAGAATACCATACGACATTACACTATGAAAATAGCTAAAGTATACTAAACGGGCTATCTCTATGTCAGTTAAATTACGAATCTTTCTAACAGCATATGCTGCGGAGCTTAGCTTCTTTGACAATTTATCTATATGTGGGCCCCACTGAAGCTTAGCATCCAAAGTTAGGCCTAAGAATACTGTGCTATTTTCAGGATTCAATTCTTCGCCCTTTAACATCACATCAGTTTTCACCTGCCTAACGTGAGGTAGGGTAAACTTAATGCATTTGGTTTTTTTTCCATTTAAAAGTAAATTGTTAACATTGAACCAGTGAACTACTTTTGAGATTGCGCTATTTACATCGTCAGTAACCAGCTGCTGACGTTTAAGTTTAAACAAAAGTGAAGTATCATCCGCAAACAACACTATATCATGGTTATCCTTTATGAGGTAAGGCAAGTCATTAATATAAATAAGAAACAAGAAAGGGCCAAGAATTGAACCCTGCGGGACTCCCATTGTTACTATAGATCCGGGAGATCTTTTTCCATTAACGTCAACGCTCTGAATCCTATTACTCAAGTATGAAGTAAGAAGAGCCAGAGCGCCGTTCCGGATCCCGTAGTGGCGGAGTTTCCTGATTAGCGTTTCATGAAGAACACAATCAAATGCCTTGGACAAATCACAAAATATTCCCAAGGCATCGCACTTATCTTCCCATAAATATGTCCTAAAAGCTCAACACCGGCATCAGTAGTTGAACGACCCCTTGTAAAACCGAACTGTTTGCTATGTAATAATTTATGTTTATTAAAAAATCTTTGCAATTGCTCTAAAATTAATTTCTCAAATATTTTACTAAACGTAGGTAGTACTGAAATAGGTCTATAATTTGTAGGGTCTGAAGTACTACCTGATTTAAACAAAGGTATTATTTTACTATTTTTCATTAGGTCAGGAAACTCCCCACTGTCGATACAATTATTAAAGATAATAGCTAAACTAGGTGCGACAATGTCAATAATGGACTTAGCAACTTCTACAGAATGTCCCCACAGATCTGCAGTCTTTTTAACATTTAAAGTGTGAAAGGTTTTAATTATGTCTCTACAAGTAATATGTTTAAAAATAAATTCCGAATCACAAATATTAACATTTTCTTTTAGTATAGACTCAGCAACAGAAGGTGATGAGTTTAGGGATTTAGTAGTTGAAATGGGAATATCTGAAAAGAAATTTTCAAAAGCCACTGCGACTTGTGAGTCTGATTTTATCATGTTGTCATTAATAGATAGGCTGTAGTCAATATTCCGGTTACCAGATCTTCCCGTTTCACTATTAATAATATTCCAAGTCGTTTTAATAACATTACTACTACTTTTAATCTTCGAACTCAAATAACGCGACTTGGCCAAACAACAAACTTTTTTAAATAATTTTGAATAATTTCTAACATATAAATTAAATTCAGCAGTGTTTACATAAGTCCTTTCACTGTACAGCTCATAAAGCCGTGTTCTGCTTTTATGAATACCAATGGTAGCCCAATCACCGAATGAAGCATTACTATTAACCGAGATAGTTTTGGGAATAAAAGTGGAATTAAATTGTCTACAGTATATATTAAAAAAATCATCATATAGATGATTAGGTTTAGAATGAATTGCCAATATTGGTAATTCATTAATAAGTTTAACTTTAAAAGCTGCCAAGCGACTTGCAGTTTTGGGGTTAACAGTGATATCCTTTTTAGCCACTTTGTTATTTTGGTTTGGTATAGTAATCCTCTGCCCGCAATGATCAGAATCTAGTAAATTTATAATTTCTTTGTGGACTGGTATAACATTAGTATAAATATTATCTAAGCATGTGGCACTAGTAGGGGTTATTCTTGTGGGCTCCAAAAATAGGTTTACAAGATTGTAGGACTGAAACAGACTTTTTATTTTACTACAAGAACCTGAGTTTTCTAATAAATTTTTCTGATAGGAATATTTGTAATGCTATTTTGATGACAACACATATAAAAGAAGAGAGTGACTGACTGACTGACTGACTGACTCACTCACTTACCATCAACGCATAGGCCAAACGGCTGAAGCTTCAATCATGAAACTTGGCAAGTAGGTTCCTTTGGTAGTGTAGGTGAGCACTAAGAAAGGATTTTTGGAAATTCCACCCCTAAGGGCGTGAAATAGGGGATGAAAGTTTGTATGAAAATCCGTCAGTTTAAAAGTCAGGATCTTCATATTTTGGGTTTAGGCTGAAGATTAAAAAATAACTTTCACATGTCTCAGCGATTTTGAAGATTCCACCCCCATGAAGGTGAAAAGGGGAATGCAGTTATGGGAATAATTAAATCGTCTAGAAACTTGAAATTTTGCACATAGATACTTTATACTGTGCAGGC
The DNA here is from genome assembly GCA_945859665.1 of Anorthoa munda. NCBI lineage: Eukaryota > Metazoa > Arthropoda > Insecta > Lepidoptera > Noctuidae > Anorthoa > Anorthoa munda. The sequence continues at coordinate 4,039,807 of OX243913.1, forward strand.
ATCCACTAAGAAAGGATTTTTGTGAATTCCACCCCTAAGGGGGTGAAATAGGGGATGAAAGTTTGTATGAAAGTCGGTCACTTTTGAAGTTAGGATCTTCGAATTTTACCTACCCTACCATACCCTACCTATACTACCCTACCTACCCTACCCACCCTACCCTACCCTACCTACCCTACCCTACCTACCCTACCCTACCTACCCTACCCTACCCTGCCTACCCTACCTACCCTACCTACCCTACCCTACCTACCCTACCCTACCTTACCCTACCTACCCTACCCTACCTACCCTACCCTACCTACCCTACCTACCCTACCCTACCCTACCTACCCTACCTACCCTACCCTACATAACTACCCTACCAGTGTAGGTAAGGTACCAATTTTTATTTTCTGTATTTTTTTTTCTTAAGATCCTTCTCCTAACAATAATAAACACAACAAAAAAAGAATGAGCGAAATCGGTCCAGCCGTTCACGCGTGATGCCGTGACCAAGAGAAATAGGGATTTATTTTTACATATATATATATATCGGAGGAAGGTAAATGATTAGTAATAAATATCCCTTGTAAACTTATTACTTCAGGTTTGTTTAATTGGCAACATTTAGCTTCTGATCAGTTCTCAGTTCGATTTTATTCGATTGACAACACTTTATTTTTCTTATGTCAAAATACTCGATTTGGATTGGATAATACAAGCAGTAATTTGCCGGAAGAGATTCTCTTAGCCAATAAAAAGCAGGAGTGTCATAGAGGTACTCTGAGTGGGTTCTCCCGCCATATTGGGTCGTGAAGTTAGAAAAGATACGCGCGGACGCGCGTTTTGGGAGTTAAAAAGGAGTTGAGAGAAAAAGAGTTGAGAAGTAGCCTAAAGTGGCGTGTGTGAACTTGAACAAGTGTGTTTTAGTTGGGAAAAAGCGAAACGATTGGTGGCCGAATCCGCTGCTTTGATAAAATTGGAACAAGAACTATCTCTAAAACGGCATAAGTTACCTGCTTTGTGCATTGCATACCCACGATATGCCCACAGACCGAGGGTATTATTGAAGATAGCCCTCCTATCTCCGATATCGGAAGTGAAAACAATGCACGCACAAAGCGATGATGGACCAAATGAGACGAGTAATGGTTGGCGCGCTCTGGTGCGCGAAAATTAGCATGGAAGTACCTACCTATCTACCTAATGGAGATGTTTGCCGGCTACTAAAGACAGAAATATCATGTTGCCCGAGTTCAACCGTATAGTGTGGCCTATCCTAGACAATATGCGAAGTCGGGTTGCAGATAATGATGAAGTTAATGATGACATCGACGCAAACGAATCGACGGAACAATCCTGACTAGATACTTGGGAAACGCAACTGTGGTGGTGATGTTCAGGGAAGTATAAACTTAAGTATTCCGACAATAATAAGTACCAATCTAATGCCTTATGAAGTTTAGCCACAATATTGTTTTTCTTGGTTTATAGTGGCTAAAATTTAAAATAAATTGTTATTTTCGTTATGATGCTAAATGAAACTCAGCCAGATTCATACTGTCAGCGGAATTCGCAAGAGATTAAGACCACTTGTGCAAATACAGTGCAAGAGAGCAAACATCCTAAGCTACAACTTGATTCAATAAAACTATAAGCTTGTGGAAATCTTGCTCATAGACATGAATTTTTCAGCCATTCACACAATATGCAACAAATAGCACAGACGTCTGAGCCCTTCAACATGGCTGTGGATACCACAAGACCTGTTGTGACCGGCTGCGTGTAGTGCTACAAGATAAGTGTGGAGCTCAGGTTTCATTTCAAGAGGCAACATACAACCTGCAGTCTACAGCGCTATGAAAGAGGAAATTTAGTGGTTTTATACATGCCGCTGCGGTGATCAATCAATTTAATATTTTCTGATAGCACCTAGGAGTCTGGACATGTGCATGGTTGGCACTGCTGCCTGACCTTTCCGGGAGTACAGGCTTAAAGGTATGTTACTTTGATCTGCATTCAACTATCTGTGCATTGGCATACATTTGTGGCAGCCGAAGTATGTATTGGATTTGGAAGTACCTAAGTTTTATAATTAATTGTTGCATTAATTGCAATTTATAACTATTGCATTATGTTGTTTAATGGAAATGTTTAATGTAAGTTACATGAAAATAGTAGAAAAATCAAACAGCGCCATCTATGTAATGGTATTGATACTGTATGTTTCTTTCAATAATCATCGAAATTGGATTCGGGACCCCATTATGCCGTGATTTACTGCTTGGGGGAGCTTATTGATATACGAGCATGTTGTTTTTTCGTGATCAATTTAAAAACAAACAAATAATTTTTGCATAGACAGAATGAGAAGTCCGTGCATGTCACGCCATCTTTTAAATCTTTGACGGGCTCAAGCTTTGAAATATTTTGTTTCAAGTATTTAATCGTTTTTATTTACCAACAAAATAAACAATGAAACGATTTTCGCAATTTCATCTTTCTAATGTACTTGGAGCATTGGAATGTGAGAACAAAACGGAAAGAAATTAGATTTCATTACATTATTTTATGTTGCATGATGTTAGAACAATATACGATTATACGGTTTTGTGACCACTAGTGCTGTCACAAGAGTACACACATTTATGAATAGGTTGTTAGTTTACTCACTACTGATAATCGAGAAGTAAAGATACTAGGCATTTTAGCCATGCATTCTTTATTAATAGGTGTCACTTCAGATTGCCCGTAAATATTATTACCACTGAGTTTGTTGTTGATTTGATCTTCAAGGAAATTTGTGAATATGCTTTTCTTTGAAAATAACGTACATTCTAAATATTCGCGTTGGTATTTTTAATGCAAGTGTGAATCCAGTTATGGAAAGTAAAAAGAAAAATCGTAATAATAGTGTATCTTTTCACATCTTTGGCTAATTGGGATTGTTTTTACAACTAAATTAAAGTATCAGGTAAAAGGGAAAGAAATTTATTTTGTTAACGTTGAATTCAAATATCTTTGTGTAATACATTCGACTATTTTTAAATAATATTTTGGTTCATATCAAAACAGAAAAATCGAATCTCGATATTCTAGGGCGAAATATCGATACGCTGGATCGATTCAGTACTGGATATCGATTGAAAAATTGTTTGTTTATTTTTTGCCTTTAAATCGATTCGTCGATTAATTGATAACAGATCGCCATCCCTTACTCATCTCTATTAGACAGTGACATGTAAGTGTCAACATTCGAAAAAGTTCGAAAAAAGTCGGACAAGACAAAACATAAACAAATAACTTTTAACTGTGATATGATTTTTAACTTATAAATTACTGGATAAAGACTAGATTATTAATAAGTCGTTACAAAGTGTGAGTCACTGTGAGGATTAGACTTTTAACTTTTGCTTTGTTGCAAAAACATGCAATAACTTTCAGTTAAGAGTTATATGATCAAGATTATTTTCAAACTGGTGTTAAAGTTTAGTTAAATAGTTTGTTGGTCGACTCGATTTGCAATCTTACAACCTGCAGACATCACGAGGATTAACGTTAGTATAGCCAATACAGTTGGCGTTTAGTTTTGTTGCTACCAACGGTTGAATAAAGGTAAAGTTAATGTCTGTAGTTGTTATATATCGCATTGTAGAGAATGAACCAACTGATTACATGTCATTCTTACGATACCTACCTACAAATAAAAATTATTTAAGTGGACTATGGCAAATGAAAAGTGCAACTAGACATGTAGATGGTGTCTAGAAGACGTATTCAGGTATTATGAGATGCCCGAAGGATTGGCCCTCTCGAGGAACTGTTGAAGTTGTGGCTGAAGATGAGATAAATGTTTTATTGGCAACATTTTAATTTACATAGAACAGTTTCTCAGTTTCGTGGGTCAGAGATCGTAGATCAGAGGTTGTGGATGACGGAGTCAAGAGTTTGTGTGTGTGACAAAGTGCATTCTGTGTAACGAATGTATTTGCTAAGTTATTGTTGATTGTGAACCATGAATGGGACACTTGGGTTCTATTTGATTTACTTGGTACAGGAGCTTTTGTTTTTTGGTGGAAACTAGGAATGGTTTCCTTGTTCTGTGTTGTTCAACGATGCTTGGCCTCGATAATCTTGAACATTATTCAGAAGTTTTAATAATTGTAACATCTCTTTAAAGAAAGGTGTGCATTTGTGAATTGTGTGATTGTGTGGTGTCATGTAGGCTAGTACCTACCTTGAATAATAAATGTGGAATTTAAAGTATACTGTCAGTAATGGTTGTGGTGTTCTAACTTGTTGAATGTTCTGTGCTGGTCATTGTGAACATACCTAACGTAATTTTGTTTTATTTGCTATCTGAGCAAGTTGGATAAGATAATATTAATGCAGATGTACACTCGGTGACATGCGGTGCATGATTTCATTTTCATTTTTAGTTTGCAAAATTGGTAATGTTTGATGTTGGTAGTTATTATACCTATCGCACTGAGGGTTTGGTATGAAATCATGAACATAAAATGGAGTTCTTGAATATGCTTTTGGCTGGGTAAGAAATCCTGAATTTGAGATTGCCGTTGTAGTCAGTACTGAGAATGAAGATTGAAATAACAAATTTGATTTTGGTTTGGAGTTTATGGTTATTGGAGTTCTGAATGGTGGCAGCTATGTGATGCATTAAAGGCTTTGGTTCATGATGAGTTAGAGGAAAGCTGAAAGATCAAGTACCCATTGAAGTAACTGAATGTATTGTGTTGAAGACTGATTCAAATCAATCTAGCAATGGTGAGGTCGTGTGTATGGTCAAAGGACTGACTGTACGGTGATGAGTAGTCGCTGCGGTGACTGCTGTAACCGAGGTGGGTTACGAGGTGAGTGGTCAGAGATGACTGCTGTAACCGAGGTGGGTTACGAGGTGAGTAGTCAAAGATGACTGCTGTAACCGAGTTGGGTTACGAGGTGAGTGGTCAGTAAGACGACTGCTGTAACCGAGGTGGGTTACGAGGTGAGTAGTCAAAGATGACTGCTGTAACCGAGGTGGGTTACGAGGTGAGTGGTCAGTAAGATGACTGCTGTAACCGTGGTGGGTTACGAGGCCTGGTCAGGATGACTATGGTTGCAGGGTGGTCACTGGGTTGACCATCAGGAGCTACAGCGATTGCTGTGGGACCAAGAAACATTGCTGGATTTGTCAGGGGGGAACCTGGTCCCTCTGGGGCTTTGGGGTCCTGTTATCTGTCTGGGGAAGCCTGGTCCCTCTGGGGCTTCGGTGACCTGTTGTTTAGTGTATGTGGCATGGGTATCTGGCAGTATTGTTGCTTCGAGAGGACCGGTTGTCTGGGGAAGCCTGGTCCCTCTGGGGCTTTGGTGACCTGTTGTTTTGTGTATGTGGCATGGGTATCTGGCAGTCTTGTTGCCTCGAGAGGACCGGTTGTCTGGGGGAGCCTGGTCCCTCTGGGGCTTCGGTGACCTGTTGTCTGGGGGGAGCCTAGTCCCTCTGGGGCTTCGGTGACCTGTTGTATGTCTGGGGGAGCCTGGTCCCTCTGGGGCCTCGGTGACCTGTTGTTTGGTGTATGTGACATGGTATGTTGTGTTGGGCGTTTGGGTGGTTTCTGGCACACTTAGTGCTTCGAGACCGACTTGGCGTTTGTTGGGAACCTGGTACCTCTGGTGCTTCGGTAACCATTTAGAATGTGTTAATATGGTTGTCTAAATGGTGAGGTGGCTGGTTCGATAGTACGATGATGGTTGTGTACGGTGTATGGTGTGGAGACCTAGATTTACATGGAGAAAACAAATGAACAGTGTGAAAGCTAAGAGAATTCAGTTTTCATGAGTAAAGATGTACTTGAGTTTTGTTGTAGGCTGGTAATATAAGGTGTTGATTGAAGGTTTCACGTGGAAGATGTCACGACCACGTTATTTTTTTTTATTTGGTCAGGAGCGGCCGAACTTAACCTATTACTTATTTTTTTATCTCCTCTTGGTTTTTGTTTTTTGGTTGAGTAACGATGTTGCTCGTCGCTTTACATCAAACGGGGACCGTTTGAATGTCAAGATGGCCGTATCGGAGGAAGGTAAATGATTAGTAATAAATATCCCTTGTAAACTTATTACTTCAGGTTTGTTTAATTGGCAACATTTAGCTTCTGATCAGTTCTCAGTTCGATTTTATTCGATTGACAACACTTTATTTTTCTTATGTCAAAATACTCGATTTGGATTGGATAATACAAGCAGTAATTTGCCGGAAGAGATTCTCTTAGCCAATAAAAAGCAGGAGTGTCATAGAGGTACTCTGAGTGGGTTCTCCCGCCATATTGGGTCGTGAAGTTAGAAAAGATACGCGCGGACGCGCGTTTTGGGAGTTAAAAAGGAGTTGAGAGAAAAAGAGTTGAGAAGTAGCCTAAAGTGGCGTGTGTGAACTTGAACAAGTGTGTTTTAGTTGGGAAAAAGCGAAACGATTGGTGGCCGAATCCGCTGCTTTGATAAAATTGGAACAAGAACTATCTCTAAAACGGCATAAGTTACCTGCTTTGTGCATTGCATACCCACGATATGCCCACAGACCGAGGGTATTATTGAAGATAGCCCTCCTATCTCCGATATATATATAAATAGATTACGTTGAGAAAATTTTATAATTATAAAATTAAAACAAAATTTAAATAAGTATAAAATGAAATGCCATCATGGATGGTATAAAATGAAAATTATTTTGTATGAATCATATTGAAACAATCCAAACCATCCATTGGTTTTTCACACGCCATACCCGCAGATTCGATTGTTGTAAAATGGTCGTAATAAGGTCTACATCTCTTTCGGGTATCTCTGAACTTGTGTTTTAACTTTCTTGATTATCAGTGCTGGGCTTGCTAATCATCTCTTTTATAATTTGTTCCCGAAATTCTAAAATACTTAGTTTTTTTTTCCTTTTCCAAATTTTTGGTGAATAACCCAAGCATTTACTAACATTGTGCCACAGACAAACTAAATGATCAGCTTGCGGTACCACTTTAGGGTTTTCTAAGGCTGGTATAGTACGACGCCGTCTGATCAGAAATATCTACGCCCTTTTTCGCATTATTATAATCCAAAACAAGAGAGAGAAAGCATAATTCCTGTCCGTGTCTACCGGTGGCGCACCCCGTCCGGGCAAGACTTTTGGTTCATGGGGCGGTGATGTACCACCGGTGGCCAAATGAAGATTTGCGCCGTAGGATACCAAGTACCTACTCATGAGGTGCCAGTCTGAACGTGTTAATAAGGCTCAAGGACAAACTCTGACGTATGCTGGTGTAGATTTGAGGTAAAATTGCTTTTGCCATGGACAGTTCTATGTAGCGTGTTCACGTGTTAGCTCATCAAATATTCTGGTGATATTGGCGTGGACTGCTGGATGGTAGCAAAATGGTTTAAAATGTTGTTTATAAGGAAATACTTTAATTTAATTACATACTTATGCTTATGATTACTTATTATTAATCTATACTAATATTATAAAGAAGAAAGATTTTTTTGTTTGTTTGTTTGTTTGTACCGAATAGGCTCCGAAACTACTGAACCGATTTGAAAAATTCTTTCACTATTAGAAAGCTACATTATTCCTGAGTGACATAGGCTATTTTTTTAACCCGAAAACAGGTCCTGTGGGGTGGCCCACGGGAGCGAAGCCGCGGGCAACAGCTAGTCATGAATAAACACAGAAATAGTGAAGGGATAGGGACGGGACAAGGATAGAGCGTATTGATGATAACGTAGGTAAGTATAAGTCTGTCCTAAGAAACACTTTCGCATTACATTTTTTTTTACTTTTTCTCTACATAATGTTAAAATATGATAAGGAGAAGCATGTAGTTTACGCGTGCGAAGCCGCGGGCAAAAGCTAGTTTGTTATATGTATACGGAACTGACACATGTCTCTTCTCTATAACCTTTTGTCGATGTCCGACATGTTTCATGTGGGTTACAATAAAATATTAATAAAACAAGCAAATTGTATCATTTACCAGCCTACATCATCTGCAGTCCATTTAACAACAAAAAATAATAAACGGCAGATTTGACCTTTCTACATGATACACATAATTATGAATGATTAATCTTTAGTGGTTACCGGCTGGTACACGTTATCTTATTTTCTGCGAATTTTCATGTTAGCAGTAACAATATTTTCAGAGGAAACAGTTGTTCATATTGTAACAGTCGCATCGTCAGATGTTTGTACATTTATTTACATATTCGTCATAGATTAACGCATTTTCTCTGCATGATTAGTTCTTAGAAAATGTGACCGTGAACTAATTACCTCTTTCACTGGATGGCAGATCCTCGATACGATCTGTGAGAATGCTGTGAGATACAGGTACAGGGGCAATCTCTCCGAGTATGTCTTTATGATCTCTGTCATTTGTGCCAGAACTGAGTGGGCGCTAGTGTCTGTTGACGTCACTTCGATATCCAACCTGAAAAATAAGTCGTTAATCAAACAGGAACGTGCCTATCACCTACAAATGGAAGGTGGACCCGGAAGGTTTAAAGCTAATGTCCTGAGACACTGGACGAGGCAGGCTATAAGACACGGCGGGGCACTTTGGATCATGGATGAACCTAAAGCATACTTAAAGGATTTCGTGATGGATCGAGAGGCAATTCTCTATTTATCTCACTCCTCTATTTGGAGGGAGCTTTTTACCCAGTCGGGTGACAAAAAAGGTTGACAATAATAAGAGAAGCACATAACCACGTCCACGAAAAACATACCATATAGACAGCATGCGCGGCATGCTCTGGTACAGATACTTGTGTCCGTACTGCAGCGCCTTGCCGTAGCTGTTCAACGCGTATAGACGTCGCACACATCGTGCTAGTATCTCATAGTACAGATATACAACATACCATATAGACAGCATGCGCGGCATGCTCTGGTACAGATACTTGTGTCCGTACTGCAGCGCCTTGCCGTAGCTGTTCAACGCGTATAGACGTCGCACACATCGTGCTAGTATCTCATAGTACAGATATACAACATACCATATAGACAGCATGCGCGGCATGCTCTGGTACAGATACTTGTGTCCGTACTGCAGCGCCTTGCCGTAGCTGTTCAACGCGTATAGACGTCGCACACATCGTGCTAGTATCTCATAGTACAGATATACAACATACCATATAGACAGCATGCGCGGCATGCTCTGGTACAGATACTTGTGTCCGTACTGCAGCGCCTTGCCGTAGCTGTTCAACGCGTATAGACGTCGCACACATCGTGCTAGTATCTCATAGTACAGATATACAACATACCATATAGACAGCATGCGCGGCATGCTCTGGTACAGATACTTGTGTCCGTACTGCAGCGCCTTGCCGTAGCTGTTCAACGCGTATAGACGTCGCACACATCGTGCTAGTATCTCATAGTACAGATATACAACATACCATATAGACAGCATGCGCGGCATGCTCTGGTACAGATACTTGTGTCCGTACTGCAGCGCCTTGCCGTAGCTGTTCAACGCGTATAGACGTCGCACACATCGTGCTAGTATCTCATAGTACAGATATACAACATACCATATAGACAGCATGCGCGGCATGCTCTGGTACAGATACTTGTGTCCGTACTGCAGCGCCTTGCCGTAGCTGTTCAACGCGTATAGACGTCGCACACATCGTGCTAGTATCTCATAGTACAGATATACAACATACCATATAGACAGCATGCGCGGCATGCTCTGGTACAGATACTTGTGTCCGTACTGCAGCGCCTTGCCGTAGCTGTTCAACGCGTATAGACGTCGCACACATCGTGCTAGTATCTCATAGTACAGATATACAACATACCATATAGACAGCATGCGCGGCATGCTCTGGTACAGATACTTGTGTCCGTACTGCAGCGCCTTGCCGTAGCTGTTCAACGCGTATAGACGTCGCACACATCGTGCTAGTATCTCATAGTACAGATATACAACATACCATATAGACAGCATGCGCGGCATGCTCTGGTACAGATACTTGTGTCCGTACTGCAGCGCCTTGCCGTAGCTGTTCAACGCGTATAGACGTCGCACACATCGTGCTAGTATCTCATAGTACAGATATACAACATACCATATAGACAGCATGCGCGGCATGCTCTGGTACAGATACTTGTGTCCGTACTGCAGCGCCTTGCCGTAGCTGTTCAACGCGTATAGACGTCGCACACATCGTGCTAGTATCTCATAGTACAGATATACAACATACCATATAGACAGCATGCGCGGCATGCTCTGGTACAGATACTTGTGTCCGTACTGCAGCGCCTTGCCGTAGCTGTTCAACGCGTATAGACGTCGCGACCACATCGTGCTAGTACTGACGCCTTCGCCAGAGCTCACCTTCTCGTAATACGCTCCGAGGCAGACCTGAGTACAGAAAATTATGGTATAACTTGAGTTATCTATATATATAAGAGCGAAAGGTCACTCATTCACGTATCACGAAATATAAAAAACCGCTTGACGTATAAAGATGAAATTTGGCAGGGAGGTAGTTTATAGTTAGTAGACGTCTCCTAAGAACAGATTTTGCGACAGGGCCGGATTAAGGAGGTTTAAGGGCTCTCGCAAGTTTGCATGAAAGTCCTTAATTTTTTGTGCTACAAACTTTAAATTTGGCAGGGAGGTATTTAGTAGTTAGTAGACATTCGCTAAGAACGGATTTTATGTCAGGGCCGGCTTAAAGAGGTCTAAGCACTCTCGCAAGTTTGTATGAAAGTTAGGATTTTTTTTTGTACTACCGTCCTGAAATTTAGCAAGTCTAGAGTTTATGAGTAGGAGACATAAGCTAAGAAAGAATTTTCTGACACTCTATTTTTTTTTCTAATTGGTGGCTTAAAAATGTTGCTTAGTGTGATAGGCATTTTCTGTTGACTGAAATATAAAAATATTTTGCGATAAAGATCATTAAACTTTTTATCTTCATAACCACGCTGACGAAATCGCGGGCAACAGCTAGTTTACTATATGCTTAAGTAAACGGTTTGGGTCTGTGTTTTGGTCCAGGGCTTTCGCCTTGATGAAAATTTATATGATACTGACGGTAAAATTTTCTCAACCAAGGATTTTGCTATTTTATTATATCTTCAGAAACGTTCAACTTACCAAGCTCTTCTCCCACTGTTTGAAGACTTCTACAGATTCCTTATAATATCCAATATTAACGTCAACATCGACATTAGTAGTTTCATCATTGTACTTAGCTATTAGCAATTTTGCTTTAGCACAGATTTTTCTGAAAATGTGAAAATCATTTTTATAGATAATTTTGTTTAAAACTATTATATCATCGTGATAAACTTAAATAGACGTGACATGATGCATGATGATCGAGACACAAAAGGTAAAAATGCTATCGATCAGTCAGTTATAAAATGGCAAACCTTTGGTCATTATTGAGTTGCTCCAACATAGGATAGGTATCATCCAGACCTCTTCGTAATGTAGTAAACGCATGTTCATGCTGACCACGAGCCCAGTACATCTTGGACTTCTCTATGAACAACTCCTCTGGCTGATATTCTTCCGCATTGAGGACATACATGTACGACTGGAAGGGCAAGTAACCAGATATAGGTATGCTGTTGGTTGGTATTTCAATGATTAATTGGATCAAATAGACCCTTGCATTTTCAATACCAAAACCCTGTTGCTTTTAACAGATTTTTCTCCAAAGCAAAATGATTTTTATAGTGACGTAATAAGGAATCTGCCTGTGTACCTGTTGGAATATTCCAGCTTTTCTGGCATGTTTCGCGCTTTGCAACCAGAGGTCTCCAATGCATGCTTTCAATCGACTTGCTGTCATTGGATGTGTTGGTTCAAGAAGTTGCTGAAAAATACTTTGAAAATGAAGACACCAAATGACTGGAATCATTGACTATTTAGTAATATACTGCTTACCCGCAGGTCTTCAATTTCTTTTTAATTTTACCTGTGTCTGTTGCAGAAGTATCCTCCTAAGACGTAGCAGTGGCTCTATGGTCCTAACATCTGACTGCACGACGGAAAGTCGCCGTCTCCACTCGTCCAGTAACTGGTTGACCATCTCTGTGCTTTGACGATCGCCATCTCGAAACTCTTTTAATCTGTAGAAACATTCAATCTTAAGGTCACTCGAGCTTTAAATAGTGTTGCTCCCGAGGTGGACTCTACTTTTTATCACCCTCTAACGTAACTTATGAACAAGAACGTTACGTTTATGATACATACAATTAGGAACCATAAGACATAACATAGAAATAATTAGAGGCCAATGTTTATATTTGAACAATTATGGAAGTGCATCGTATCAATTTTATTAGTACCATCCGTTACAGTTGTTGAAACATTTTTAAATTTGGCTCGCGCGCGGATTTCGTGCCAGTCACTTGTTCAATACAATGTTCCCGTGCGGTCCGAAATAGAATTACAATCGCTCTTTGTCACTTGTTCAATGCAATGTGCCCGTGCGGTCCGAAATAGAATTACAATCGCTCATTGGCCATTCACCTCATACATTCGTCGTAATCGATTTTAGCGATGTAATCCTATTTTGGACCGCATGGATTGGAACATTTACTAACAATATCCACATTCATTCCAAATTCAAATCGCTTTTAGTCCCTAGGGGTTAATGAGCTATTTTAGTCCCTGTTTACGAAAAATAAACTAGCTCTTTTTTCATTGATGTAATAAAAATTATATATCTTTAGTGTTTGGGTACTCTTCCTTGCTTTTCTTAGCAAGTAGATGGCAAACTAAACAGAGTCAGTCGAGAATTGCTGAGCTACGAGTTTTATGTTACCCATAGCGACTTGGTAGTTCTTTCAATATGCATTTCTCAAGGTGCAAATACTGTAGGTCTTAGGATCAACGGAATGAGATAAATCAATTTACGTTTTCAACATACTGTTTTAGAAAATTATTAGGATGTTTTACCTTTGCAAGACCTCCTCAGCATGACTAGTCTCCGTTATAATATGTAGTCCGAGCACACTTTGATATCCGCTCCTCAAAGCATTCTCCCCTCTGCTCTCGCCGTCCATTTGAGAAAGCAGTCTACTTGTGGTGGCTTTGCACGATATGAGGAAGGCGTCGTGGTCTTGTTGGCGGTAAGCGAGTAAGGTACGGCCCATGAGGAGACCCCAATTTTCGTTTGAAGGAGGCTACGGATAAAACAAATTGCTAAAAAAATGTTAGGGTAGAAGCTATGTATAAGCCCGTAAAAATAATCATATGACACATGCATTTGCAAAAAATAGTTTTGGCTTGTCGGAGGCGAAGTGTATGGCGGTTTTCACTGCCATGTAAATATCAACATTGCAAACTTAGAAACAAAGTCGACATCAAGGCAGAAAACACACTCTGCGAGTCACTAGGAGTTTGCTGGCCCCAAGTTAAAAATAAGAAAAACAAACCTGTTGTAGATAAATTTTTAAACTATAGTAAATAACTCGAATATTTATTGCGAACTCACAACAGGTTTCTTGCAAAGCTCATCCAAGTCATCAAACCGCCCCAGCCGCCATAACGGCTCAGCTGATAACTCTTTCATCCCGTCTTCTTCCTCATGTTCGCTCAGCAAACGGTACGCGGTGAACGGCTGGTCGAGGCCGAGATAGCAGTCTATCATTCCCTGAAAGTTTGTAATAAAAGTAAAATTTATTTTGTGTTACCATCCCCGCTTGTGCTAATATTACTGATTTAATGAGTTATTGGTAACTGCACAAATTGCCAGTGTAAAATAATATCTATGGAACACGTTTATTTAGATGTTTGGGGTGTAAAAGACTTTGGGAATGATCTTTTGATGCCCAACTTGCCTGCAAACTGTGCCTATCTAATTGACCCTCTTGCGCCAGTCGTTCGTAGCAAAGCGCAGCGTCTTGCAGTCGTCCAGTCACCACTTGAGCCAAGATCAACTCCTTTAGTGAAGGTTCTGACCTCTTCATTGACAGGATGCCTGAAAACAATTATAACATTTGCTAACAAGAGTTACGCAGGGGTTTTGGATTACCAGTTCTTAATTTATCCAGTTCCTCAATAAGTCCATAGTTATCGATTAATTTCTAACAGTGATTTATTTGCTGCCTCGTTGGTCATCACAAGGCAGCAACTATGGAATAGGGTAGTTGACAAAAAATATCTATTTAGTTAATCAGTTAGATAACCTAAAAATATTGGAACCGTATTTTTCTTTTGCCACGTAAACAAAAAATTACGACGATACAGTGTCGTAATATCGTGTGACGTCACGGTGTGCTACACTTTATACTGACAAAGCGACGTCACAAGCCCCCACTCCTGAACTTTGATGCGCTTTATCTTTGTCAATTTGTATTTATTTGATAAAGCAAAAAAACGTGTCAAATATTATTTGATAATCTCACTGACGGACTAAATAGAATAATCATTTTTCTACCCAGGAAACTTACCTATTGTCATTAGATTTTCTAAATAGCCCATTATGTCCTGTCACACAGTCGCATGTGCGTGATGTTGTTTCTCGAATAGAGAAAAAATCATTTTTACAAAAAAATACTACCGACGTGTCCATAACCCAAAAAATTGGTACCTACCAAAGACACTGACTGCCAAAAATAAAGTTATTTTTCACTTTGTAGTTGTCTTATTTGGAAGTCGGTAGCATTTTTTTGTAAAAATGTTTTTTTATTATTCGCTTTTTATTTGTACCTACCGAATAGGCAAGTAGATAAATAAGGTACCTATAATGTCAGAATATATTATCCGAATATCATGAAACTGGACATAACCGGTGAAATGAGAATGTACCAAGGTGAACATACATAAAGTCGAACATAGAACCTCCTCCTTTTTGGTAAGTCGTTTCTCTAACAAATATTTCTTACCAGCCACAGAATCCGGTTCATCCAGCAAAGCGTATATCTCAGCTAAGAACGGCAGCTGTTCCTGCATCTTATCCTTTCTCTCATCCATATACATCTCTATGTACTGTAATGCACGTTCTAACTCGCCGCAGACAAAGTTGCCACGGGCTATCGTTAGCTTGTCGAATTTGTCCAAGAATGACGATATTGCTCTGAAAATATTTATTTTTATTACCTAAATTTTATTTTTTTATATATAGGCTCGCGCTTGACCACTATCTCACCTGATGGTAAGCGATGATGTGGTCGACGGTGAAGCAAGCTTGCGTAGAAGTAACCTATGTACTCTTGGCTTGGCTTAAAGACCCCTAGATTGTACCTATCGGTAAACAGACTCCGGCAAGGAATTCCACTCCTTAGCTGTACTCATAGTGAAAAAAAAGAAAGACTAAGACAAATAATTAACCGGGTGGAATGCAGTCTATGCGCCAACTACGCTTCAGTACCACGTTTATCTTACAAAGGTTACACAATTGCGTCTTTCTGTGCATATAAGCTGTTTTGTACGTACGTATGCGCGCGATTTATATTATCTAATACCTTTAGCAGAGAGCAGAGAGCAGTGGTGGCCCAGTGGTATCGGCCGCGACTTACAAGTTGTAGGTCGTGGGTTCGAGCCCAGGCAGGCGCTTTACTTTGTGTAAATTATTTCATCACCACTGCTCTCAAAACGGTGAAGGAAAACATCGTGAGGAAACCGACACGTCCTAGAACCAAAAATTCGAAGACATGTGACATTTACCAACCCGCACTGGGCCCGCGTGGTGGATACGGCCCATTCCCTCTCACAGAGAGGAGGCCTGTGTCCCAGCAGTGGGAACATTAATAGGCTGATGATGTGATGTGATACCTTTAAACGAGCAATTCTTGTATATATATAATCTGAATCTCGGAAACGGCTCCAACGATTTTCATGAAAATTAGTATGTGGGGGTTTCGGGGCGATAAATCGATCTCCCTAGGTTTCATTTTTAGAAAACGTAGTTTTCTCTATTTTCACCCGAACAGAGCTCGGTCGCCCACGTACTATACTGTAAGTGATCTAGTCTAGTTAGCGATGGAATTATATGACCTTATTCCGCCTTGCCCGTTTCATCTTTAGAATACTAGACGTACGGCGATGAGCCGTCGATACATGGTGGACATCCCACCCATTCGCACTAGAAGTTTTGGAAATACTTTTATTATGCATATAGAATAGAGTGGAATTCCCTGCCGGAGTCTATTTTTTTTGATAGCTACAATCCAGGGGTCTTTAATTTAAGAGTGAATAGGTTACTTTTAGGCAAGCGTGCTCCATCGTCGAGCACATCATCGCTTACCATCAGGTGAGATAGTGGTCAAGCGCGAGCGTAGTTTAAATAAAAAAGTTAGTTCCGATAAGCGCGTAAGCTCGCGGTCGGTTTTCTTGCGCCGCCGAGCAAAAGTTGTTCATTTCAGTTGGTTGGATAGTTGTTTCGTGCTAGCGATTCAAAATAAGGCACTTGATCGGTTTTATTCTCTTAATAATACTTACTTGTAATTGTCATTTTCCGTCGGACGCTGCTTGAAGTGACACCATTCAAGAAGCCATCTATTCAGGAAGTCTAGCAGAGTGTAAATTGTTTTACTGCATTTGCTCTGAAAGTAAAGAACAAACAGGTGGTGAAAGCTTTTCAATATAAGTTAAACCATACTGGGATGATCTTAAGGTTCAAATTCCAATGACGTATGAGTATTTTTTAACCTGGTTGCCTTCTTCAGTTTGAACTGAGTCAATGCTAGGAGTCATTCTAATGTGTCGCAGCATCTTATATCTACTTCTCTCTATTGTCACCGCGTTCTCCAGTTCAAAATTTTCTAGACCTGAAATCATATTAATATCAAAAATAACATTGAACAAAATATATAAAGACAGTATTATTTCAGTATTTAATGAAAATTACTTGATTTCAGTCATACCTATGACGGCCAGAATTTCTTCTTGTATGTACTGTGCATTATTATTGGACTTGACAGCATGCAACAAAACGTAGGGTAGGAACAAAAACAGAGTTCTGACGTCACGCCGCATGCTCGGGTGCACTGTGCGCAAGAGTTCCCGAATGGTTTCTGATTCTATTAGAGGAATCAGTTGGCCTGCCCAACTATAAAAAAAATATGGAAAAGGTAATTAAATGATTAACTTTAAACGTCTAACCCTCAGTTTCCCACCTTAAAATTATCGCAGAATTAATGTGACAAATTGGCAAGCACGTGTTATCTGCTGTGATTGGTTGAATGAATTTTCAACAGCAAATGGAATAAAAATATAAATGAATAAAAGAACTTACTTGTGTGCCCATTCTAAAAATGTTGTTGCGTAAGTTGTTCCAAATAAAGGATGTGCTTTCTTCGGTTGAGAGGGATACGCCAATGTATACCTAGAAATTAAAACATATAAGTTAACTAGCTGACCCGGCAAACTTTGTTTTGCCATAAAAACACCAAACATTCATCTACCCTACCTAACCTACCCTAACTACCTACCCTACCCTACCCTACCCTACCCTACCCTACCCTACCTACCCTACCCTACCTACCCTACCTACCCTACCCTAACTACCTACCCTACCCTAACTACCTACCCTACCCTACCTACCCTACCCTACCCTACCCTACCTACCCTACCCTACCCTACCCTACCCTACCCTACCCTACCTACCCTACCTACCCTACCTACCCTACCTACCCTACCCTACCTACCCTACCTACCCTACCCTACCCTACCTACCCTACCTACCCTACCTACCCTACCTACCCTACCTACCCTACCTACCCTACCTACCCTACCTACCCTACCTACCCTACCCTACCCCACCCTACCCTACCCTACCCTACCCTACCCTACCCTACCCTACCCTATATTGTAAATCTAAACCATTCTCGAATCTCCACGAACACACACAAAAAATTTCATCAAAATCGGTCCAGTCGTTTAGGAGGAGTTCAGTCACATACACACGCACACAAGAAATATATATATTAAGATTAGCAGAAACATCCAAGTTTTTACTCAAGCAAATGGCAGTTAGACAAAATGTTACAGCACCTGGAACTAAGCAAAGGATGCATGATTTGATGCATGTGTTCAGGAAAGCTCTCCCATACATCTTTCTTGCTGCCAGTTGGTGATATGTCGTAGATTTTCAATATCTCTTGAATCGTTAAGGCATAACAATCCATATTCTGAAACAGATCATATCAGTCGACATTCAGTTCTAAGAAGACGTCAGTTATGCTCAAAGTTCATAAGAGAGATAAAAACCAGAGTAGCAGACATATGTAGATTGTAGAAATGACTGATGGTCGTTGGAACAAAGGATTCTTAGAGTACAAAACCATTTATCGTCAAACATAGCGTGTGGGCTAGGTGTACCAACGAACTGAAAAATGCGCCTGGGACAGACAAAAATTGCGAAAAAAAACCTGGTATGTGTTGCAATTTGGTAGATGACTCCGAACTGACTGATTTGTGGTTCGCCTTGTTAAATTGATTAAATATATGACCACTTCTCACCATAGTATCCTTCTCATACTGGAACGCCCGAGACAGTTCAACTAGCGCAGTAGCAGCGAAGCAGTCATCGCCTATAGAGAATGCGAACGGCGACCCATCGGGCTGCACGTACTGACGCGGCAAGTGACCCGCTTCGATAGCGCCCAGCTGGCCGAGGCATGCGCCGCTTGATAGACTTACTTTTGAGTCAGGGTCTTTGCAGCCTGGAAAACAAATGAGTAGGTAGGAACTGAGAAAAGTTAATAACTACAGATTCATATACTTTAGTATACGCAAAACATACACGTACAGCTACAGTAGGGCAGCTTATGCACAAAGGCGAGCTTAACCCATATTTGGGTTCTCTTACATTAAATGGTATATTCATTAATAGATTTTTGATTAAATGAGGATAGTATACCCAGCAACCAACAACTTCAATCTGAACCAGAAATATTTACATCAAATCTCAGCCATATTCTAAGCAATGGATTATATACGGTGGCGCTCTGTAGTTTCTGTATATCTCTTTCTGTATATAATAAGGGGTTTATGTATGTTATCTAAATTCAAAGGTTTAACAAAAGGAACGGTTACTTAGGAAACCAAATGACTCACCTAACAGCAACGAGTCTATGAGCTCCACTATAACAGGGTCTATATTTTTCCCACCAAATATCGCTTTATGAATCTCAGATCTGTCACTTTTTAATAACTTGTCTAAATGGGAAAACGCATATGCCTTTATGCAGGGTATGTCGTGGTTCAAATGTTGCAAGTACCACTTAATCTTGTCCAGGAAACCATCAGGCTGAGTTCTCTTTACATGTCTCTTTATAACCATTTTTATTTTATCCGATATCTTCGTATCTTCTAAGAAGAAAAGGTCTGAGATATGAGAGCTCAGCAAATTCTCATTGTTCAAAACGAGGTATTGGAAAATCTTGTTTATTTCTTGAGGAGCATAGTCTAACTGTTGCAGAAGTGAAACTGCCAAATTGGACATCAGAGGTCCTAGAGATATCGTATCGATGTTATGAATGAATGCGCTCCAAGCGTCAGCCAATATCTTGGGAAATTCTTTCGCTAAATGAAGAGCAGACCTCAAAGTAGCCAAGACTTTGAACCTCAGAGGCGTCAAATATTTGACACCCATCAATTGCATTATATCTGGGAAGCTTTTCAATGCTTTTCGTTTCACCGAAAGCGCCACTTTGGCGTTTACCAACTTGTGGTCAAAATATGCTAGGACACCTAGAAACTTTGGATTTAAAAAGTCCGCTATTTGAGATGTGCTCATACTCATGCTTCCAGTAGGTGTCGACACATCAGGGTCATGGCAAGCCAGATATCGGCAAGCATTCAACACTTTTTCCGAATCACAGCAATACTGCAGCAAAAATTCTGTTAATATTACTCGAAAATGTCTCAGTATCAAGTTCAATACAGACGATTTGGTCAGCTTTCCAATAATGTTGAGGCATTTCTTCTCAACTTCCTTAGTTTCATTCAAATAAACGTGAACGTAAATATGAGGGAATCTCTCAATTAAGAAGTCTGAAACTGAGCACTGTACAAGTGAAGCAATTTCTTCAATCATTGACGGAACTTCTTTTATAGTTACAGAGTAAGGCATCAAGTATGGCAGGAAGTGATGCACATCCTTAGAAATGAAATCTCTGTAACCAACAAAGCCAAAAGCCCTGACAACTTTAAGAAGGGATATGGCAAAGTCCTTTCCACTGTAAAGGCTACATTCAACAAAAAGTTTGCAGTAGTCCTTCTTATATCTATGGTAGACTTGATTAGGGTTGTACCCATGGAGCTCGCAAACATCTCTTAGACTGACCACAGCTTTAGGTCCGAGAGAGCACTGTGGATGCATTATAAAATAAACGAAAAGCTTTGTCACCGGCAAAATTACTTTTTCATTGGAATATAATCCAAAATCCTTTATGAGATTCAATGTGGTGGTCTGTTGTGTGTTATCATTGTTTTCTAAACTGGCTCTTGTGGACTGGACAAGAACATTGATACATAAGCTAAATGCTGCATCCTTATGGCTATTCCATTCAGTATCTTCTTCCTGTAAAGGAAAAATATTTTATGGAATAACAGTTCGCAAGGTTTTATTTTTCGCTATGTGAGTCGGAAAACATATAGCGAAACGCGAAAATGGCGGAACGTCTTTGATATCTACAGCAGGACCAATCCAAACTAGAGCATAAACATAGGACTGAATAAGAGAGAGGGTGCCCTGCAGTGGGGGCAGAACTGGCTGAAAATAATATAAATAATTCTACATTGAATACTCACAGAATTATCATCAATGAATGGTCTAAAAGACTTAAGAACATGTTGACTGTTGTTTTCATTCAAAAGATCTGCAGGAACTCCATAATTAAGCACGTAGTAGTGTTGACAGAGTCTGGCAAACAACTCCCAATAGCCACTACTTTCCAACTCAGCATACTGTTTCCAGTTCAAGAACTTTGACAATAAACTCTTCAGGCTTGTTATGGTGAAATGTTGACTTGGAGTATAAGTATTATTCTCTGAATGAACTTCAGCATTATTTTGATCGACAGTATTCAAAAAATCTTTTGTGTACTGATTCTTATCTGACTTATGACATTTAGAACATATTAGTATCAGATCTATAAAATTATTTGTGAATAAGGAATGCCCAAAGCAGTCTTCTGGTATGCTGAGGACGATATCATAGCTTCCGAGCGACATACAGGCAATAGCTGGTAAAACAGTGGTAACTTCTTTTTGTATGTTACTGTCTTTTGTCAGAAAGGCAGGCATAAGCAGGTCCCCTATAAGTTTACTTGCAGAGAATATCTTATTAAACACCAGAAGTGGACACAATGGTATAATCTGGAAAAAAATAAGAATCATAATCAATTAGTTGCTTACATTTAACAATATTTCATAAAGTGCTATCTAACACTTACTTCTTTATACATATTGGTAGTTTTATTTCTGAAGAAACTACTAATTAAACTAGAAATGATTTTATCCCATGAATCACTTGGTCTGCCTCTTAGAACCAGTTTAATGACCAACATATACTTCAGCATTGTTGATTTAATGCTATCACTGTATCCCAAACTAAGGTCAGAAAACTGTGGAGAACTTTGTAGACATAAGAGTTGAAGAATTCTATTATGACTCCTTGATGGTGTTTGGTTAAGGATTGCTGTACTCAAAAGTATATTCATGTATAATCTAGTGCAGTTACTGTCTCCTAATATAATGCTCTTGTTATATACGATAAGCTTCAGTAATGATCCCCAAATCATTTTGATATCTTCTTTTAACAGCATCTCAATTTTCGTGTTGTCTTGTTGTTTCATGCTCTCTATGGCAACTTGTTGCAATATACCCAAGCAAGACAAACATCTCTTCAAATGGTAACTTATTAAAAATATATCTATTTTACTATCTTCACAGCTTTTTATTGACTTTATAACATTAAATACTTGCTGGAAATGCCAACTCCCTTTTATATTAACAAAACCATTTCCTTGTAACTCTGATCTTATATGTGCCAGTATGTGTTTGCAGTAATTGTCTTTCAACACATCTATTTCACTTGCATCCATATTCAATACATCTATTAAATCTCTCGGAAAATCTAAATGTTTGCTTGCAGACAAGCATTGCAATTTTAAATCATTATTAAATATTTTATTACTCTTTGTCTTTAGAATAACAGTACAAATATGAAGTAGAATTTCTTTGTTTTCTTTTTCATGACTGTCATTATTAATTTTCAAGAAAGTACATATAAGTTTATTAACACTGTCCAAATACAATGCATCAATTTCACCTTTTTCATAGTATACATTTAATGACTTCAACATGGCTTCTATAGAATAAAGTAAGTCTAGATAAATGGAGGGGAAACATTGGTGGAAAGGCAATATGCCTATTTGTTCATAATTACTTATCAAAGTTATGAAAAACTTCAGAGAGGCGAATTTCAAATCAACACTGTAATGCTCTAGCATGTATAGAATTTCAGTAAACAACTCATGAAACTCTGGTTTGTGTTTATTGATATAAATAGAATTTGTTGGTAAACTCTCTGCAAGAAGCTGCAATGTTAAATCTATCAATGTTTTGCATGTGTGCAAATCTTTAACATCCACATAAATAGGCATTAAATTGAGTTGTACATTAGGTATTTCAATTTGTTCAGATGTAAAGTTATCTAGCAGCATTCCAATGCATTGGTCATTTGGATCATCTTTGTAATAATCAACTAATTTTGTTAATACTGAGACGTACTCTGAATGCAAAGTGTTATAAAAAGATGCAGTATTCATAGACAGTATGTTTAAAATTTTCAGTTGAGCATCTTTGCTTGTTGCATGTATCCTAGAAAGTAAAAATAGAGTTACTTAAATAATAATATTAGAAAATAGTTTTACATAATATTCTGAGACAAACTGTATTTCCTTGAACTATACTGTACCTAAATGTAAGCGGTAAGAGCTGGCATACATGTTGCACATATTATTCATTTTAGACTCATTTTGTTGCAAGCATATGCTTGGAACACCCTTTAAATCGAAAACTCGGAATAACTGTTTGGTGTTTGGAACAGATACTATTTTCTTAGACATTCCAATTAGATGATATAAAAAAGAGAGATAGCGTGACACATATACCTGTTCAACTCCTCCACAGACCACACAAAAAATAACCTGCCAAGAAGCCATGTATTGAATGCCTGATAATACGAGTCTGGATATTTGGAGGAACCGGCTCGGGGAACTAACACTTCAGAGAAGTCTCTGTAAGCAAAACCACAACAATCAATAGGTAAATAAAAGAATGTTTCTTTTTATATGTAGAACAAACAACGGACGGATTTAATTGAAAATGATGTTGGTGAAGAATATTATAAACAGACCTACCCTGATAACTTCAGAATGGAAGTTAGTAGTCTATCCAAACCATCAGCTGCATGTTCCAAGTTATTAAACAGCACCATAGTCGGTGCATTAAACATTTGCCATACAGTAAATGGCCCATCTTGATTATCATCATCCATTATGGTTAATAATTAACATAACACCCAGCCGAACTAAGTAAATTATTTAGAAATCCGAATCAACAAAATCTGCACCGGCATAAACTTTTGTTTTTGACAGTTTGACACTGTACTGACAAGACAACCAGCTGAATTCAATTTTTGTTTCCCGCCATTGTTATTGCTGCGTTCAATAATGTAACCATAAAAATAAGAAATCTAGAGTCTCTAGATCCTCTAAATCTAGTCCTCTAGATTCTCGATTAGCCTGTTGATCCAACCATCCTATAATTATTATTATATTATTTTCTTCAACAATTTCAACCATCTTATAATCTCCTTTATTTATTTACATTCTTATTGAATTATTATATTTTTTTTATACTGAGCGTATTATCTATATATATAAATGAAAGTCGTGTTAGTTACACTATTTATAACTCAAGAACGGCTGAACCGATTTGGCTGAAAATTGGTAGGGAGGTAGCTAAGAACCAGGAGAAGGACATAGGACTTTTAGTACATACTTGTAGTAGATACTTTTAATGGGTAGGGTAGATAGGGTAGGGTAGATAGGGTATGTAGGGTAGGGTATGTATGGTAGGGTAGGTAGGGTAGGGTAGGTAGGGTAGGGTAGGTAGGGTAGGGTAGGTAGGGTAGGGTAGGTAGGGTAGGGTAAGTAGGGTAGGTAGGGTAGGGTAGGAAGGGTAGGGTAGGTAGGGTAGGGTAGGTAGGGTTTTTTTTTTTTAAGTTAATTGGCAGGAGGGGAAATCCGGTCGGACTTACACCCAAAGTGCCTCTAAAAGTGAGCCAGTCTGGATAGTGTCAGACTCCAACTGACTAAAAACCCCTCCTGCCTTATATAATCCCGCCAACGAAGCTGGTGCCCATTTTGTGCAAACTCAAATATTTATGGGCATCTTTATTTATTGATTGTTGTTTTAAATAATATAAAAATGCAATAATTACAAAAAGTGCGGTTTATCTCTAAAATGTGTAAGAAGTGCAGTTTATCACATCAGAATACAAAAGAGCAATTTATCACAAGGAAATTAAATATAAATTTGCCTTACTTTATTTAAGGATAAGAAGCACAACAGTGCTTTTCACCACACAGACAATCTGTTTCTCTTAGGTACTACCCCAGTGCACCGTTTGTCATTGCAGTTTTGTGCGTGCTATTTCTTTGCTTCTTACAAAATATTCTCATAATACTAGTGAAGCATAGAGCCGCTTCAACTTCGGTTTCGTGCAGGGTAGGTAGAGTAGGGTAGGGTAGGTAGGGTAGGGTTGGTATGTATTTAGGGTAGGGTAGGGTAGGTAGGGTAGGTAGAGTAGGGTAGGTAGGGTAGGTGAATTTTTGGTATTTTATGGCAAAACAAAGTTTGCCGGGTCAGCTAGTAAAATTATAAATAGTAAATACTTCACTAAGGTTTTTTTCTGGACTCCATATTTTCATAGCTCCTATTATGGCCAAGCAAAAATATCAACACGGAAATAGATCATCACCACCTCAACTCAAGCTGGTAATCAGCATCGTAACGGGCGGCATCGCCTAGCCTCGGCATTGAGGTAGGAAAAACATAGAGGCGCCGCGAATCGCGATGTTCTATACATACATTATCATAAACAAATATGAGTGAAATACGATACAGAATGTGAAACATAGTTTTGTTTCATTCTTTCTAATGTAGTAAAGACAGCAATATTTCAGTAACATTTATTTGTGACGAAGTGACAGTATCAGTAGTAGGTAAGTACTTTAGGGACACCGACTATTATATTTTTGTAAAAGTTTTTTTATTTTTCACTTTTTAGTTGTACCTACCTACCGACCGGTACCTGTAATGGACGGTATCACGCGCTATTTCAGTTAGGCCCACTTTATCGTTTCATACAAAATTTATGGAAAAAAGCATAGTAGGTCACGGTTGCACGGTGGGGCGGCGGCGGCGGCGACGTGGCGTCCCTTGTCATTTTATATATTTTCAAAATTATCATTCCTTTACGTCCGGCATAAAGCACAACGTATGCAGCGACCTTTAGTGGCTAACACGAGGTTAAATTGACAGTTTGTCATACATATTGGGTCCGGGTTAAATAATAACTCGCGGTTAGTAAGATACCCAGGGTGGTGCAAGCCGATCTCAGTTCACCTAGCCATAGACTAATATTAATATATAGATTGCACCTAGCTCTGTAGTTTACGGTGTGACCCAAAATATGAAAACTTGTCGCAACTTCTTGAGTTAAACGTTAGCTTAGCTCGCTGTGCATTATATCCTGCGCTAAATATTTGCGAAGCTCAACCGAAGGTTCTGCCTACCTTCATCCGAAAAATAAGGCCATTCATTTCATGTTCTGTTCAGTCTTGTAAGGCCGGGTATTCTTTTTTTTTATTATTATTGATAGGCTTGCGCTTGACCACTATCTCACCCATAGATATAGTATGTACAAGATAAACAGAGTCAGATGAAAAGCGAAACCAAAAATATAAAATCTATGTGTTAGTTAAAAAAGTGTTGTCAAAAAGTTCATGTTCAGTATCGATATCGATACTTGGTGAACACAATATGAAACACGAATAAAGGGTTATTGGTTACATTGAACTATAAATAAAAGCTGGGCAAAATACATGCTTTGCTAAAGAAAACAAATTACAAAATACGAGATATCGCATGTATTTAAAATAAGAAATACAATATATTTGAATGTCGTGTATTTGAAATATAAAATACAAAATACAGAATTTTTATTCGAAATACAAATTACTAAATACAGTCAATATTCAATCGTGACATTCGTACTAATAAACTTAATCAATACACAGAAGTTTCGTGAAAATGAACCGTTGAAATGAAAATGACAATTGACAAGGTACTTGACAATTTGACGCACGCGGTCGCCATTTTGCTTATGAAAGCTATCGAGCGCTATTGCCTGCAGAACGCACCTATTAATAAAATCGTTAAATGTATTTTGAAGCCAGAAGTATTTGAAATACTACCTAAAAATAACCGCAGCGTCAGATATTTGAAATTGTCGACACGGTTGGCGTAGTGGTTGAGCGATCGGCGTAGTGCTGCCGGTGCGTGTCGTAGGTTTGACACCCGCACGGAACAAATATTGGTATGCTACAGATAGTAAATGCGATTATTTTGGAGAATCTCCAACACATTTTTGCAAAAATGCGGTCGCCCATTCTTTTCCTTTTCATGTTATGTCTAAAAAGTTTCTCAGCACTACAACATAATGCGACAACATCTTTAGCTGGATATATAAGCCTTCGTCTGTTTTAGAATAGTCCCTCTTAACAATTAAGTAATTATGACAGAGAGCTGTTGGGTTTAATAATAAACTAAGTACACAGTCCTCACATTTAACTCTTTTTATAATCTTTCTTACTACACACCCAAAAATATACGTAACGATCATCATAGATAGTTGCGACAAACTAGCAGAACATGCCTAAATTTATTCAAAGTAACAAAACATCAAAACTCGCCGAAACATATTGAAACATAAAGGCTAATATAGTAAACATGCAACTTAAAGTACAGTTTAGATAGATACATTTTCTCAATCCTAACTTAAATCAATTTTAACAAAACTTGACTAAATAAGTTTGTATTCATGTCAAGATGTCATTAAAAACGATTAAGTTTTTATCGATACTCATGACGTCACCGCTTGCTTTGTCAAGACCTGGCGTAAAGAAACAATTTACTCTTAAAGTTTTACACAATATTTTTGCAAATTCTGCTAAAATGTACGAAATATACTTATATAAAACAATGTAAATCAATATGCTATTGTAAAAATCTTTTTCTGAGCCGATTATTATTACGATAACAGTAATTTGTCAAAATTTGGTTCGAAACCCTTTTTAGGGTTCCGAAGTCAACAAGGAACCCTTATAGTTTCACTCTGTCCGTCTGTCCGTCCGCAGCTTAGCTCAGAGAATCTAAGTACTAGAAAGCTATAATTTGGCATGTATATACATATTAATAATTCCGACGAAGTGGTAACATACAATCATGAAAAATATTTTTTTTTCGGGTACCTCCCATAGACGTAAAGTGGGGATGTGTTTTTTTTTTCTCATAAATCCCATGGTGTGGGGTATCGTTAGATAGGCCATTCAAAAATATTACGGGTTTGTTATTACCATTTTTCGATTCATAGATTCGTTTGCGTAAAATTAAGCTTTAAGTTGCAAAATTATGTTAGAGTCAAGTGTCCCCTCCCCCTGCCAGAGAAATGGTTGCTCTTGGCTATGTGAAAAAATTCAGGGCAGTAGTAAATATAACGAAATTAAAAGGAAAATTATCACGGATAACAAGGCTTTACAAGTTTACGAGTAATAGTCGACCAACTTATAAAATGTACTTGGAACAGTAAAAATTTTGTACAAATGCCATTGAAAAATTACTTAAATAAAGTTGATGCTGTGTAAAACAGAGTAAATATAATGCTTACGAACCATGTAAAAATATACAAAAATTAAATCATAACAGGCTTAACAAGTTTACGTGTAATAGACGACCAACTTATAAAATGTACTTGGCACAAAAAAAAAATTGTACAAATGCCATTGAAAAATTACTTAAATAACGTTGTTAGCTGTGTGAAACAGATAGTAAATTTATGCTTATGAACCATGTAAAAATATACAAAAATAAAATCATTACATCCTTAATAATAATGATTTCTAAATTAATAATGTTTAAGCTCGAATAACGCATTGGAGTGGCCGGCGTCGTTGGCAGTAGCCGTCCGTAGTCCATACGGCGCATGCGCGCGGTGGAGTCTATTTTGTGTTAGTGCAGAAGTATTTTCGACGTTTTGTAATTAAAACGTAAAAGTAAAGTCAAATTAGATTCGATTTCCAAGCAAATTACTAATTTTCTTTTGTCGATATCCTTCTATAAAGTCAATATTCGACCCGACTTCATCTCTAATTGAGTAGCGTAAAACATTGCATAATGAAGTAGTGAATACCGCAGATTAGAGGATTCACCTCTAACTGCGGTATTAGAGGAGATTAGAGGTAAATTCATACGATTTTTTTCTAATTCCGAAAGATAAATAAACAAGGAGCGTGCACGCAAGGATCCAGCGAACTATACCATTCTCCGTAGCTCTAACGCGCGCTCGTATCGGCTCCTTTCGCAATTCGCACCCGCGGTGGTACTCAAATAGATAATATTTTTCTAACTTCAGTTGCGAAGTTGGATTTTATAACTCCTTCTTCAGTTACCAGTTAGTCCTTATTTAGTTTAAGTCAAGAGTGAATAGATTACATCTAGGCAAGCGTGCTTCACCGTAGACCACATCATCGCTTACCATAAGGCGAGATAGTGGTCAAATTCGAGAATATAGATTAAAAAAAACATCATCTTATGTGGGCCCGTTTTAAGACTTTGTGAGCCGCTGAAACCGTTCTAATGTTCATGTAACAACAACAAAACCTTCTTTTTAGTCCGCATTACTATGCAACTTCGGAACCCTATTACCGCGCGTGGCCCGACACGCACTTGGCCGGTTTTGTTTTAGTTCATCTGAGTTCGAAACAAACCAAGGACAAAATTGTATTTACCGTATGAAACGTATATTTATTGGGGTTATTTTGTCTTGTAACGTCACATTTACTCACAGAACAAGCTAGCATAGCTGCGTATTTAATATTATCAATTTAAATCTTAAGATTATTATTTAAATGCAAGAAATTCACCGCGGCGAAAAATAGATGGGACGCTATGGACTCTTCCTAGCGAATAAAATGACATGACCGGACTTTATTCACTCTCTCTTTTTTTATTAGGATTTCTCGCTCGCACGCTTCGTGTATCTTTTGGCGTAGCAAAAAAATTCTAAATCTATGATCTCACCTGATGGTAAGTGATGATGTGGTCGACGATGTAACACGCTTACCTAGAAGAAACCTATTCACTCTTGACTTAAAGACTCCCAGGTTATAGCTATCAGGAAATACAGACTCTGGCAGGGAATTCCACTCTTTAGCTGTACGCATAATGAAAGTACTCCCGAAACGTTTGGTACGTATGGGTGGGATGTCCACCATGTACCGATGACGCATCGCCGTACGTCTTGTAGTCCGATGATGGAACGGGCTAGGAGGAATTAGTTCATGCAATTCCATCGCACACTCCCCGTAATGTAACCGATAAAAAAAAGTTAATTAAAAAAATCAAAATATCCGACTGCTTAAAAAGCGAACTAAAAAGACGTAAACAAGAAGAAAATCATGCTGTGCAGTCGGAGGATACATATTCGCGAGCTGGCTGACCAAAACCTTTTTTAATTAACTTTTTTATTTATAACTTTTTAGTTAACATTTTTTTCGAATTAGGTACATTTAAATATATAAGTGTTATATATTTTTGAAATCACCTCTTGAAACCCTTTATTTTGATACCCCACACGATGGGTTTGGAAGAAAAAATAAAATTGGCCCCCCACAATATGGCGCCCAAAAGCCGCCATTTTTCTATTTTCCAATTTTAATGTAGCCTATGACACTCGCAA
The DNA here is from genome assembly GCA_945859665.1 of Anorthoa munda. Taxonomy (NCBI): domain Eukaryota; kingdom Metazoa; phylum Arthropoda; class Insecta; order Lepidoptera; family Noctuidae; genus Anorthoa; species Anorthoa munda. Next base: position 4,069,837 of record OX243913.1, read on the forward strand.
GGTTAAGACGAATCGATTGACGTATGAATCATCAAAATCGGTCAACGCGTTTGGTCTCTGGAACGCCACATAGGAACAAACATACATACATACATACATAGACTGATAAACACATTACCCTCCTTCGGCAGTCGGGTAAAAAACCGACAGACTGGCAACTTGGCGCCGATGTTCAAGGCTCTGTAGCCTAGACTCGACAAGTATCTCATTGCCGATGAGCCTCTTGGCCCGTTTTTCGATCGACTCTAGTGCATCCAGCTGGTACCTGGCAGATCCGTCCCAGAGATGAGAGCAGTACTCCATGCATGACCGAACTTGCGCTTGATACAAGTTGAGCAACTGTTCTGGCGTGAAGTACCGTCTCACCTTCGCAAGAATCCCCAACTTTTTGGCAGCCAGTTGAGCTTTTGCCTCAATGAATGGACCAAAATTGAGGGTTGATGTCAACGTAACGCCAAGAAGCTCAAGATGGCCCGTTATCGGCACGGTCACACCACGGAAAGAAGGAGCCAGGTGGAATTGGCTCCTTTTAGCGGAAAAAAGACACGCTGCGCACGTTCATTGATAAGGTTTTAACAACGACAAATAAAATATCAAATATTTTCTTGTTTTTATTGGTATGTCGTATAACTATACATCATATAACTTAAAATATTATAACAAAACAATTACCACATCAATGAAGATAATTAACATAAAATATTAGAATTTCTCATTTATATATCTAAATAAACTACGGTTTACGAGCGACGAATAGTTTATACATATTTGCATTTACATAGATTACAAGGCTTTTCTAACTAAAAGAAATCTATAAACTACAGCAAATGATTTAATGGGATAGATTATATTTTAATTCGTATGATTGTGTCATATTTGCTGCCGAATTTGGATCTGGAACTATCTTAACGGTAATATTAATAAATAATTGTTAACTATTTGTGATAATTTGAAAGCTTGACAACCACTTTACTTATAAAAGTTACAACAATAATGCAAAAATGTGTGGGAGTCTCACTTTGAAAACCCGTTAACTAGCAGTTTTATAATAAAAACTGCTATTAGATCTATAAAGTTAGACAGAAATGCTAAAATAATAGTTTTTTTTAAGAAGTTTACTAGTTTGGAAGTAATGAAAACTACAGCTTGGTAAATTCTTACGTGACACTCGTAAGGTCCGCTGGCGCGGGACACGAAAGGGAGCGGCATCGCGTCATTGGGTAAAGTCCCGCCAGCCGCACGAACCATGGGAGTGTCACGTACGAATTTGCCAAGCTTCAGCTCCTGATGGGACCGCGCCCTAATACATAGTTTATTTGTTTTCAGCCTGTTCTGGCCCTCTGCAGGGCAAATATCTCCCATTCCGCCCGGGTTAGTGCAATGCTGTCGATAGGCGTAATGGACTATAAATTTTACAGATGGTCTAACATTTACAACGTTTATAAGTAAAGGCATTCAATAATATCTTCTATAAAATCTCAAATTTATCTATACATGACAATATTTTGGTTTTAAAACTCACAACATAGCACGATATCTAAGTGCATAATAATTATTGCATAATTAGTTTAATATTACGTAATATTAGAACAAGTTTTATTTCCAGTCATTCATTTGCAGAGATCTTCCAATGTTGGAACTGTAACTCTCAATCGAAACTTATTAGTTCCGCTGTGTTATTGTTATGTTCTGGTTTGCCGGGTGTTTGCGCCTGTTGGTTGGTTCCGGGTGGAGGTCCTTGTGGTACGTTCGGCTGCTGCATTTTCTGTTGGCCAGGTTGCCCCTGCTGTATTTGCTGTTGCATTTGTTGCTGTGGCATACCCATTTGCTGGGGCATCTGCCCTTGCATTGGTGGGCCTTGCTGCATCTGTTGCACAGGGGCCATTTGCATCTGAGGACCCATCTGCATCTGAGTTTGATTTATAGGCTGTTGTAATTGACCTTGAATCATTTGTTGGCCTTGGAGACTAGTGGGAATCTGTCCTTGATTAATTTGTTGTGGACCTTGTGGTATTTGACCAGGTGGCAATTGACCTTGTGGCGTTTGCCCTTGGTTCATCATTTGACCATGCGGCTGAATTGGTTGTCCTTGCATCATCATTTGCTGGCCTGGTTGTTGCATGCCCTGGCCAGGCATCGGCATTTGTTGATTTAGTGGTATTTGTTGCTGATGTAGATGTTGTTGCGGCGGCATCTGTTGGGCTTGGGTTTGGGGAACCTGTTGTCCCTGAGATGGTCTACTTTGACCAGGTTGTGGCATATTATTATTCATCTGCATGCCTTGAGGCTGTCCAGGCATTGTTTGCCCTTGCATCATTTGCTGTCCCTGCATGGGCATCTGTCCAGGCATTTGAATTTGTGACTGTAATTGCATATTGGGTGCTTGAGATCCTGGTTGTTGAGTATTGACTTGGTTAGGCATATTCATGTTCTGATATCCAGAAACGGGAATTTGTTGTTGATTAGTGTTTGGCTGGTTGGCTTGCATAAGGGGCATTCTCATGTTCTGCATTTGTAATCCAAGCATTGGATTGGTATTCATTAATTGTTGACCCATATTTGGCTGACCTATATTTTGTTGGCCTATGGACATCTGAGGCATCATAGCATTTGGTGGCTGCTGCGGTTGGTTTGGCATATTCTGCTTTGGTAACTGTGGATTTTGTCCATTCTGTTGTGGAATGTTTTGTGGCATGCCATTCGCAATCGTCTGTGGTACAACTTGATGCATACCCGCTTGTACTGGCATGCGCATTTGGTGCATTTGCTGTAGCATCATTTGTTGCTGAATTGGTGGTAATTGTTGCCCTAGATTGGGTCTTAAGTTGGACTGGTTCATGGACGGTTGGGCGCCGCCGGCAGTCTGGTTGATAGCACCGGCAGGCGTGGACATCGCAGCGAACGTGTTGGTCAGCTGTGGCATAGACTGCATGGTTGCCATTGGGTTCATGCTCATGGGCATGTTAGCGGTGGACATCTGAGCCTGGCCGGGCACTGGCGCGGCCGCGCTGTCGGTGGTCGCTTGTGCTTGTGCCTGCGCCTGCGCCGCCAACATCTGTTGATGGAACTGTGTGTTCGCGTAAATTGGCTGGTTCGGGTAAGCACCCTGGTACTGTGGCATTGAAGCAACGCCAGGCATGTAAAAGTTGTTGGCATTCATCAAGTATTGATGCTTTTGTTGTTCTTGTCTCATCTGCATTTCTCTTTCTTGTTCCTGTAAAAACGAAAAATATAATTATAAATACATATTTAAAAATGTTATTGATATGTATTATTTGCAATGAAGGAAAAACACAACTGCAGGTTGCCAGCAGCGGCGTAACGTACCTGAACTCTTTGTAAAGCCAGTTGTCTCTGGTACTGCAGGTACTCATGCTTCTTCTTCCGCATGGCCTGCAGCTTGGTAGCCATCTGCATCTGGCGCTGGCGCTCGGCGGCCTCGGCGGCGGCCGCCAGCCGGGCCGAGTGCTCCGCGCGCAACGTGTCCAGCGCCGCGCGGCTGTCGCGGATTTGAGTTACTTTGTCCTGGAAAAAAGACAAATCATCATCATCTTCATTGACTTCCTCCAGTCCTGTCAACCTTCACACTATCTCTGACTCCATTTTCTTTCATATCAATATCACACGATGCATCCATATTTTCTTTGGCCTTTCTCTCCATCTTCATCCACATTCATATTCATTAAAAAAAGACAAATGCAATGTCAAAATAAAATCACATTATGCATGTATTCTCCGAAAGCTATACTGAGCAGGCAGCATGTTCCAAGTGGTAAACACTGCAGAAGAGCATACAATTTGGAGACGCGTCGTTTATACTTGCCCAACCCCAGATCGATCCGAGATTTGAAGTAAGTAGGTTCTACTTAAGTAGAACTTGTTCCTTTTGATGTTTAATTTTTTCGAGGATATAAGAAGGTTATTGTGCTTACCTGCAAACTCTCTAAGTATACTCGTTTATCATCTTGTTGTTGAATGTAGCGAAGTAGACGTGAATGCATGGCTGTTATGTTCATGAATAGCGTCTGAACGGCTGTATCATTGGCGATGGAACGTCCTCTGCGAAAAATTATTTATTTATTTATTTAAACTTCATGTACAATGGTCATACATAGGCGGACTTAATGCAGCAAGGCATTCTCTACCAGTCAACCTTTGGGTTAAAAAGGACACAATAGTGGTAGGAGTACAAAAAATAAATAAAAATTAACAATAATTAAATTTCGGATATTAATAAACTATCTAACTAATAAAATACATAAATAATTTCTAAAACAATAGACTAATAAATATTATAATAAATATCATATTCTAAATAAAACAGAAATTTAAATAATAACTATGACGAATTATAAAGATAATAAGTCAACCATATGCAACCAAGTATTTATAATGTTATAAAAATATTGTATGTAAATATTGGCATACCGTGAAGAGTTGCTCTTCATTCTGTTAACAAATATTTCGACTTGAGATTTCAGTGTCTCTACGAATTCGTCAATTTCTTTGTCCTCGGCGTCGTCATCTTGAACCTTTGTAGTAGATGGCTTCGGGAATTCCTGCAAAAAAATATAAGTACATAGATTAATCAAATAACAGACAGGCGAAAAAACATACTCTTTATTTAAGTTTTTCTTTATACATAAAGTCACATTGAGCTATGACAACGTGGCGAGTTCCGATCGAGGCTTTAATAATGATCGTAGGTATAATAATACATTATGACGCATGTTCCAAATCATGCGTCATAAATGAAAGTTGGATTAGAAAGATTATAATTGCGTAATAAGTAAGGATTGTAGCATGGGGTCTCGCCCATGAATTGGCAATAAAATATACATCAACTTTCGATTAATTAGCAACATGATAAGTGCGTAGAACTTTTATAATCACGTCGCGTCTTTCAATTGCATTCTACTTCAATTTATTAAAGAGCTGTTATGAAGAGGTTGACTGGTAGAGAATGCCTTGGTGCATTAAGTCCGCCTATGTATAAACTTTGTACATGAAGTTAAAATAAATAAATAAGAAGAATAAGGTACTTTTACTAAGGCTTTGGAACTTTAGTCATAGTTGAACTCTTCATAAAAGAGTATATCCTGGCACTGCCTGGCAGTATGATCACAATCATAATTATCTCTAAAATACAGTGTTGTGGTGATATCGTGTACCGGTAATAATATTTTCAACAGTAGGTATTATGTACCTAATCCTAAAATGGCTGCACAAAACTGCGAGACCAGCTCTGAGTGGTATTGCAAGATATCCATAGGCCACACACCATCGGGTTATTTTCCATTCAATAACATACACAAATCACCTCAGCCCGAATGACGTGGGGTGGGGCGAGGTGAAGCGAGAAGCTCAAGGTCGTTCGCGATGTTCGATGGAGGACTTTTGTGAACGACCTCGGCCCATCTAGGGGACCACCTATGTCCCTTAACTAAACTAACTTAATGTTCTAACAGTCAAGTTAAGCATACCTCAGTAATATCAGAGGCGTGCGAGGCCGGCGCGGGCGCAGTGGGCGCGACGGCGGCGGCGGCGCTGTCGCGAGTGATGCGCTGCTCCCAGTAGTTGCGGTCGAGGTACCGCGACAGCTCGGTGTTGGCTTGCGTGCTGTGCTCCGGGGATGCACTCACGGATGAAGGTGTTGGGGACACTGGAATTATATTTTAATTATTATTCTATGTATAATAAAATTAAAGCAAAGAAAGTTAGATGTAATTATTGAGTTAGTTTCTGAACTAAAATAAAACTAAAACAATAAAATAAAAAAATGCGGGATGAATGACGCAATGTGGATTTCCGTTTTGTGTGATTGGCCGATTTGGTCGGTTGGATAGAGTTTAAACTCTGCGCACTTCCCCAATACGGCTGCTGGACTTGTATAGTTATATTTTTAAAATGGCCAAACCAAGACTGAAATATTCATTTAAAAATCAAAAACCTGACTGCTAAAGAAGCGAACTAAAAAGATGTAAACAAGAATAAAATAATGCTGTGCAGTCGGAGGATCAGGTGGTCAGCCAGCTCGCCAATATGTATCATCCGACTGCACAACATGATTTTCTCATAATCGGGTATTTTATTTTATACATAACTTTTTTTATTTACAACTTTTTAATATAATTTTTTTTTAAATATTATAGTGTACTTTTAAGCTTATAGTGGTTTTATCGACATTTTTCATTAACATATGTGGAGGCTTGTTATAAGATTTTTTTTTATATATTAACTACATTCTTTATGTCATTGGTTTGTTAGTCTGTAAGCCTTCTTTAAAATAAAATAAATAAATATATTTCTGTAACCACCTCTTATAACCCTTCAATTTTGTACCCCACTCAATGATATTGGCGTAAGAAAACTTTGTTTTAACGTCACCTATTTAATATTTAAGAACACTTGAGCGGTAAAGACGCATCTAACGGTACTTTAACTGTCGAAATCCATCCAGCCATTTGGTAGATACGAGGTAATAAAGAAATTTACAAACAGACAAGATAGGTACGCGCGAAAAATTATATAACCCTTCCTTGACGGACGGGTAAAAAGGGCTTTTCCCAGCAGTGGGACAATAACAGGCTGATATTATTATATTACTAGCTTCTGCCAGCGGCTTCGCCCGCGTAAAAGTCGAAAATTTATCTAAGGGAGCATATTCCAGGGATAAAAAGTATCCTATGTGCTGACTATAATCTATCTCTGTGCCAAATTTAATCCAGATCCTTCCAGCCGTTTGAGCGTGAAGAAGTAACAAACATACACACACACTCACAAACTTTCGCTTTTATAATATTGTATATTAAATAAATTATTATTAGTGTGATCATAAATATACTCACACGTAGGATGATGCGGCACAGGTTCAGGTGCGATGTGATGGCGCGACTTGCGCTCCTTCTCTTTTTGCTCGGCCTCTGACTGGCTGAGAGCAAGCGCCAGCTGCAACTCTTCTTCTTCTTGCAATTCTTCTGCAGTCTTGCCTCCCGGACGTTTCGCCTGTTAAATTGTAGGTCTAGATTAGTTATAGGATCAAAAAGCCAATAGGGATAGCTTTAAATGGAATGCCTACTGTCCAATAAATATTTTTATTGGACAGTAGGCATTCCATTTGAAGTCGGGACTTTGATACTTTTGGAGTTAAAAAAAAAGCGGCATGCTTTCGTTGAAAGCGGGACATAGTAAAAAAACGTATATATTCAGAAGAGTTTAAATATTTATCTTTGTATTGATTTTTAAATTACGTTTACATGACAATAGATAGCAAAAATAGACTTTTGAAATGTATTTAATTAAAAATATGATATTTTTCTTCCTTCGCAGCGACAGTGGTGTCTCATCCCACACAAAGAAACCGTGCTGACGTACTGTACTGATTATTTTTTGTACATAGATCGCGTTCGGTTCCGTTCCACGGATATAGATGGTGATCTATCTATCGCCATGGAACGGAACCAAACGCGATCGATTTACAAAACATAGTCGGTATAATCAGATGAAAAACGCTAGTTACGTCGGCACGGTTTTTTGTATGGGATGAGACATCTGTATGCTAGTAGGTATTATATTATCTGTGGCAGCGATCTATCTGCCAGCGGCTAAAGGCGACATTTTGTTCTATATATAATTACATTATATTTATTGTAGATCTGTTTTTAAGTAATTTATACTGCTTTCCTTTTTTGGTATAAAGTTGTCAAAAAATAAAATGCCTGTTTTGACAGCTATAAAAATACTTAATAATGATTAAAGCCAGGTCTGCTGGTAGAAATTTCTTAAGTAATAAGCAGTGCCCTTGTACTCTATTGTCTTGATGTGCTGTCTTTATGTTATTTACTGTGTGTGTACATTAATTATTAAATAAATAAACTTGATGCTTGCGAGTGATACTCGTTGTTATAGTGTATGGGTATACAACATAGTAATTAATTAGGATTATGAATTAGATTTTTTTATTTCTTACGTAGATAGTTATCGCGGCATGTAAAATGAGAAATGTCAACGGACTTCTTAGATTGTGTCGACTTTAATAGCATAGAATAACTTTATATTTCGGCACAAACATTCCACCATAAGACATCATAGGTATTGTCGAGAAACTGTTTACAGTATTTTGTACTTCCTTGTACCAATGTATGGAGAAATTGATTTCTATAAAATCTTTTTAATTTTACAACGACTGAATCTGTGACTTGGCGACTAAATCCGGGCGAAAACAGAGCTTCGCTAGGTGCTCTAGTTTTCGAGACATAAATGTAGCCAAGCCGGAGAGTCTCGCCAGATCGGCCACCTATAAACCCTTCTAACTTTTGAACCAGTGACCGACTAACCAGTGGCCAAGCCAGAGGGAGCCACACTCCACACGAATAACCGACAGAGCCATGGCATGGCGTCGCGTCGCTAAATGAATCATGGCAGCCCAAAGTCTCACTGCAACATGATGACACCGAAGGTTTAGGTAATAAAGAGTTCTTAGGTAAAGATCGTAGCAAATGATGTTCTTTTGTTTCTGCTTAAACCCATAGAAAAAAGGCGTTAATTAAATATATGTTGATAAAATAGAGTCTAAAATGTGTGGATATGACTCACACAGACACATACTTAAATTGAACTCAATTGATGTTATCTTGGAAGTAATCAGTAACACTACAATGAGGTTAGACCAGAAGTCAAATAAAACAATATTTAGAGTTTATTATTTTACTTTTATTATACTCAGCCTTAAATAGAAAATAAAAAATATTCTAATACATAAAAGTCATTATCAATAAAAATTACAATGTCAGTATAGTAGGTAATGAAATAGTATTATAAATTCAAAACATGATAACAGTTTTAAGGAATGTCATAACAGAAAGTATATTCCTTGAAGGTTTTTAAATTGAGAATCCATAGGAAAGTATAATGTTTAGTTTTGTTTGAGACGTCTAACAAACTTAGGAGTTTCTGGCACAGTAAGGGGAGCAACAGACTTTTCTGGAACAAATGGTGCAGTTTCTGGCACTGGTTTAGCATGGTGTATCAGCCTTGCTCTCAACTCAGCCCTAGCTCTTTCCTCAGTTTCTTCTTGTTCTTTTTCCTTCAGCAATCTCATTCTTTCTTGTTCCTCTTCTCTTTCTTTCAATTGTTTATCAAATCTCTCCCGTTCAGCCGCACGCTTTTCTGTTGTAAGTTCAAATGGAGCAGCTTTGATTTGGTGCACTGGCTGAAGTACAGGCTTAAATGGTTCTTTGTAAAGTACCACTGGTGGCTTAGCTTCAAACTTAACAACATTCTCTTTGTTGTGTTCTGAGGATGTTGCAGAAGAGCTTCCTTTAGGAGCAGTGCTGTGCATGCGTTTCCTAATGGCTCCAGGGACAGGCTGTGCTTTGAACAAAGTAGCCTGTTTTCGCTCCTCCTCAATTTGACGTTTGATTCTTTCTTCTCTACGACGTTTCAGTTCCTCATCCCTTTTCTCAAATGAAAATGGCTCAGGTTTAAGTGGACCCATTCTAGGATGATGCTCTTCTTTAGGTTTGTTTTGAGGCTTCATTAAAAGCAAGTTATCATTTCTAAATTGGTCAGCAGAATTTGCTCTTTTGTAGCGGAATTTGGGGCTAATGGGTTTAGTTGTATGTACTGGAGGTTTAACTGGTATGTGAGGCTTTTCAAGTATATGCTTAGGGGCTGGCCGAGCCTTGAACTGATGAATACCATTAGAAGATTGTGCTGCTTTCTTTTGAATTTCTGTTAGCTTGAAAGGCTCTGGAACAGTAACAGGCTTCTTTGGCACATCAGGAAGGTTCTTTGTGCCTTCTATCACAGATTTAGGAATAGGGTTTGCCTTAATTTTATATTTTCTGATTTCTTCTAGCTCCATTTCTTCTCTCTCTTGCTGAGATAAAATATGTGACGGTCTCAAGCGCGTCTTAGAGCGTAGCATAGGTGACTGAGGCACAGTAAGACCTGAGTGTCCATTAGGTTTTTGCGAACGGAATATCTGAGGTCGCTTCGTGTGAAAACGACCAGGAGTATCCCTTTGAAAATGATAAATGGCTTCGGCCATTGACACAAATTTCGTTCTTGACAACTCGAGTGGAGCACCCGATGGCTTGCGATGTCTGTGGTATACGTCTTCACTATCATGGAATTCTAACTTCACTAGATCTTCTCGAAGTGCAGCAATGTCGTTCATAGACATGGATTTTCTCATATTACCAAAATCATTTTCGTAGGAATAATCCAGGTTATTGTGATCGCCGAAATCCTCTTCAATAGGAGTTTCTGGCTCGTCCTTGATATGCAATTTACCGTTTGGTGTGAAATAAATTTCACCTCGAAAGTTCGTCACATTTTTAGCCATTTCTTCCACAAACTTATGTTCTACGCAAAACAAAACAACTTGTTCGCTCGTTTTCAGATTCGTTATTTTCAAAAGCACGAAAACAATCTTTCAAACTTGACGTTCAGTATTGCCATACACAATTTCTAGTTTCTCCTATTATTTTAAGTTTAATTGATTTTATTTTAGTTGGCAACAACAAAATTTAAATTATCAAAAAATAATTGTTTTAATATACAAATGCTGTGTTATATTGACAGAAAGCAAATAATCGAACATCTAAAAATCAATTCTGAAAACATTTTTATCATTTACAAAACCATTAATTGATCGTGCAAGGCCCCCCGTGCCACTATATCCGTGTAGTTCAACAGTGGTTAGGCAATGGCCACTAAATTCTATTGAATTAGGACTCCGATCCACTCTTAGTTGTGCCTAAAGGGATAATCATCGATTGGTGTCACATAGCATGATACATATCTAATAAGGCATATGCGTCCGGGATTGAGTCCCGAGATAGTTAAATACACAATATATACATAATATAATAAAAATTAACAGTATTACGGTAGTATCTAGAGGAGAGGTAGTATCTAGAGATGGGTTGAGGGCAAAAACAAATATGGATAAAATGGGCATAAACTTGGCATATTAGGCATAAACGAGTTTACGCCCAAATAAATGCACGATCACTGGGCACAAAAATTAATAACTTTGTTTTGGAAAAAATAAAGCAGGAACAACTTAGAAAGAAACTTAACATCAGTATTTTGTAAATTAAAATTTTAATTAAATAATCAGTCTTGTTAAAAAAAAATCAAAGTTAAAAATTCGAATAGGTAATTCTCAGATAATTATAGAAAGTATAATTTTAACTGTCGTTTAAGCTGTAAGATTTCGGAATGATAAAAAAATTATATCTCAATCACCATCATCGTGGTCCTAATTATAATGTTGGCTTGATTTTGATGTCAATAACGTTAACATTAGGTAATGAAATCGCGCAATACAATGTAGATAGCTTTAGTCATCATCATCACTAATGTTGATATTAGATGCAACATCAACAAATTCTCAACATTATACTCTAACCATCATATCATTATACTAACCCATTGTTCAACCATAGTCCAAAAACTATCGTCGAGAATCGTACTTTTGACGGTTGCGTCTGATGGTTGGATTTTTTAAGTGCAGCTTTTTGCAGTTTTGTTAATATGTAGTTAAGCATACTATATTAGCTATTATAGTCCAAAATGTTTTGGTGAATTAACCTTTTGTGCACACTCAAATATAGCTATTTGAATGAAAATTTTTAATAAAAGTTCTGTTTAAGTTTTTGCCCAGGCAAAAGGCATTTATTCGGCGTTTACGGGTATTTATCCGGCGTTTATTCAATGCACACAATTTGCCAGAGCATTACCCCATCTCTAGTAGTAACTAGGGCAACAAAAGATCAATTTATCATTGTAGTTAAAATTTCAAACACATTGCAATAACCGTAACTACAATTACCTATTAACCAATGACATTTTTAAAGTATGGCAACTATTCAGTGTTCGTTCGGAAACTTATGGTAAAAACCGGTAAAACGCATATTAAATGTTTACTTTTACATTAAATATACTTTTAATTGTGAATGATTAATTTTAAATAAAATATCGCACTGTTATCTGAGGAAACAAATTTAACTACACGACCTATATTTACGATGGCCAAGTATCCGTTCACTGTTCACAGAGTTCACTCACAGCACAGCAGCTTGTTCACATTTCCGAACGAAACAGGTTATGTCAAACAAGAAACCAAGCGTGATTGTTTTCCGTGTTTTTCAATATACATATTTTGTGATTTGTTCACCAGATATTCGTTAGGACACGTAATTAATCTAATTCTAAACACGTGATAATCGTGATATCTTAAAAATGGCGCAAGCTTCACTGCCAAATCCTAACACGTTGTTGCCTCTCGAGCTTGTGGACAAGTGTATAGGTTCCCGGATCCATATCATCATGAAAAACGATAAAGAAATGGTGGGAACGTTACAAGGATTCGATGACTTCGTAAACATGCTACTGGATGACGTCACAGAGTATGAATCAACGCCCGAGGGAAGGAAAATAACCAAATTAGACCAAATCTTATTGAATGGTAACAATATTGCAATGTTGGTGCCTGGTGGTGAAATGCCGGGCGACTCTTACGACGGATAGAAATAGTATTCCATTTAAGTTAATGAATAAAGTATTTTAAGTAAGAATGTATTGTTTTTCTTTAAATGAGGGTTTCCTGAATATTTTAAGGCTACTGACAGCCTATGTGCTCATAAAGAAACCACCGATTTGTTATTGTCATGCAGTTCCCTAGTTTGAGTGTATTTTACAGTGGTAATGATGAAACAATTAGATTTAATGACACAATTTTCTAACAGAAAACAAGAAAAGAAATGTTACAATCTTATCCTGTCAACTGCCAATCAGCAGACAAAATAGAAATTACCATTGTTTTTCGCCGCTTCGGTGAGCTTGACGGTCGGCTAGATAACATTTCTAATTTAAAAATATGCTGTATTATGTATGCACAATCAAGAATATTTTGGAGCTATTTGAAAGTTCACAATCTTGTATAATGCCATAATAACACCTTATCAGACAACTACAGCTTAGTGCTATGATAAAAAAGTAATATAACTAACCTGTGGCTGTACAGATGGTCCATAGTCGCTGGCAGTATCTATAATTTCCAGCTTTGAAGATGATGGCGGGGGCCGGCTAACTTTGTCATAGCAAGCGTCGCACACACGCACCTGTAAACGTATTGCAGTTGAATATACAGATAGGAAAGGAGTGTCTACTATCTTTATTTATAACAACTTTACAATCGAAAGGGTTCTTCATACAAATAATTTGAGTTGAATGCTGAAACATATAATAAAATTATGAACTTCTGACTAACAAGCTAGGTCAAAACGCGTGTGTTGGATATAAATATAACAAAGGAATGTGTGAAATGGATTCTCATTTATGTGCAGTCTCCTATGCATGAGAGGAATGTGTAAAATGTTGACCATGGATTCTCATATCTATGCAATCTTTTGCATGAGAATCCTCTTGAAATACACTTATGTGGTTGTCTTACCTATGTTGGCAAAGACCTTGGTTATACAATAATAATTTAGTTAAAATAAGTTTTCCCCAGTCTTACCTCCTTTTCAATTCCAAACTTAGGCAGAGTAGATTGTTTGGCGCTACACTGTTGGCAAAAAACTTGACCGCAAGCACGACAGTGATGTCGCCGTACCATTAAAGAGAATGCCACGCGACATCTGTTTTAAAACAAGAAAAATACACATTTAAATATTTGATAGTTAGTGGAAAGAGCTGCTTCAAATACAAAGCCTTGAATATGTCTTATAGGAAAATAAAGGCAAAATATAGAGACTTTTAAGGCAAATTAACAAACTGAATAATAACTTCACTGGATAACAAGCATAAGTAACACTTTTTGGTATGTACAACATATTGTTGGCCTTTATTATGCACTACAGTGTCATTGAACTGTGAATATCGGACATGTACATAAAATGTAATAAATACCTGTGGCAAACTTCTCCATCTGCCCACTCCGGTGCGGTATCAGCAGAGAACATAGCATCTGACTCCTTGAGTGGAGGGAACTTAAAACACTCAGCCTTCAAAATGTTCACTGTGTCCTAATCACAAAAAAGACATTTTCATGAAACACAATAAAAACATCACTGCTATGACTAAGCAAAATCACACTGGAAACAAATTATTTTGACACAAATAACTCAGTACCGACTGGCTAACATTACAACTTCACTTAGTTTACACAATATTTTGCGCCATTTTACTCCTTTATTAGAGACTTTTACTAGAGAGGCTTAGAAAAGAAACGTCGATAGCTAGCACAAAAGAGTTGCTATAGTTTGTTGTTTCATGAGATTATGATTCATACTGCGTCTGACTGATAACATATGACGCGGCATTCGCAGGTTTACCTACCTATACTATATACACATAGGTATGTACACAACAGAGATACATGTCTATAGATATACACGGCATGAGCGCCCGTGTGGAAACTGGTTGGAGTTCGAAAGCGGCAGATTTGAATGAGTAATTTAATTGATTACAAATAACTTTTTTTAAAGATAAACAATGCATTGTTTTATTAAATTATGTATGGTATGGTTGTTTGTCTTATAAAAGAAGTAAAATTGTTTATTTGTTTGTAGAAGATTATCCCCGTAAAAACTGAACAGATTACGATAATTATTTCACTTATAGAAAGCATGCTACCACTACCCAGTTATAGGTCGCCGAAAAAATTCAAAGTTTTTGTGGGATAGTGCACGGGAAGAAGCTAGTACATAGAAGGCAAAATAAGGATAGTAGGCAAGTACCTATAAAAGGGCAATGAGGCCAGTAGATACTGTGCATAGATAAAATCACTCCACAGGACATTGACATATGACCCTTAATGTAAACAGAACAATTATTTGAATTTACAGCAGACCAGCTGATTAGATTGAATTAAATTAGCGCTTACATGCATTGGCGTCAATTCCTTTATGTATTTTAATTGTACACTTCAGAACAGGATAACAGATAGGTAGTCTTCACTTTAACAGTACACTACAATACAAATGTGACAATGACATGAAAGCGCGACATAATTAAATTAAATATAGGTGTGGTGAAGCTAGATCAATATTGCAAAGAACTCATGTTGTCTAACCTTGGAATGGGACATAAAAACGTTCAGTGAACTGAGACAATTTACGTCTACTGAAAATTCTTGTTTTATTAAGCTACCACTGCTAGCAGTTTTATTTGATTTTCGACATGTTTAGCAAATAATCAAGTGGATAATTATTTGTTCTGATAAGATTTTCGTCACATCGAAGCTAGCAGCCCAAAAATCGAGTTTATAAAATTATAACATATTGAATGGATGAGCAGTTGAAGATTTTTTTATATGTATATAAAAACCAGTAGATGATGTTGTCATATTGGTATTAACGAAATGGCCTTGACGGCATAATGGGGATTGTGTCTGTGGTTGTTACGAAATGGCCGGCAATAAATAATTGGTTTGACAGGATTTTTCATGATGGTCATTGGTCAGGCAGCCAGCATACATCAAGTAACGGAGTAAGTATATTATATCATTCAAGGTCATACCAGTAAATGCACTGTTTCGGAATTATTTTTCCAGAGTACCACTACCGGGGTGGTAGTTTGTATACAAACAATGCCTTTTAAAATTAATTAGGGAAACTTCACGAAAACAATAAACAAAAACTGGCCAAGTGCGAGTCGGACTCGCGCACGAAGGTACCATTATAGCAAAAAACGGCAAAAAAATAACGTTTGTTTTGTTGTATGGGAGCCCAACTTGAATATTTATTTTATTCTGTTTTTAGTATTTGTTGTTATAGCGGCGACAGAAATACATCTGTGAAAATTTCAACTGTCTAGCTATCACGGTTCATGAGATACAGCCTGGTGACAGACAGACGGATCGTGGAGTCTTAGTAATAGCGTCCCGTTTTAATTAACCCTTTGGGTACGGAACCCTAAAAAGGGTTTTATAAAATGATAATTTTCAGGTAGGTAACTAGGCGCGACAAAGGGTCATTGTCCGCGTCTTCAGTAGTTACCATAATGGATATTAACTAAGGTGTGATTCCGTAGCCTACTACAGGTGGAGATGTGTCGCCGCGACACAACTCATTTCTATGTATTTCTAGGCAGGCGCGTGATGGCAGCTACGGCAGGTATTTAATAAGAGACCAGTAGTGTCGCGACATCATGTCGCCTGGCCGCTGCCGCCTGCAGTCGGCTTCGGAATCACACTTTTATGATTAAGTAGTTAATTTTTTGAGTTAAGGTCCATGAATTTAAGACTTCTAGAACAATCTAGAAGAATCTAAATTCATGGACCTAAACTCAAAAAATCCGACACGCACTTGGCCGGTTTATACAAATAAACCAGGCAAGTGCGTGTCGGACTGCGCACATTTAGGGTTCCATAACAAACAACAAAATAAAGTTAGTTGTAATCATGCAAAAAAAATCTAAATCTATGGTTGTAATAGGAATTAAGAGGGCATTTCAAAGAAAGTAATCTGATTTGTCAATATATTGTTATTTGTTGGTAAAATATACGTAATAATAAACATTATCACCAAAGTTTAAGTTCATCGATCAATGGGCAGTTAAAAATCTTCGGAACAAAATTTGGTAAAAAAGCCGGCCAAGTGCGAGTCGGACTCGCGCACGAAGGGTTCCGTACTTGGTAAATTGCGGTTTACGATTTATGACGTATTAAAAATAAAACTACTTACTAGATCTCGTTCAAACCAATTTTCGGTGGAAGTTTACATGTTAATGTATATCATATATTTTTTTTAGTTTTAACATTCTGTTATTTTACACATTTTATCACTTTGGAAGTGTATCTCGCGCAAACTATTCAGTTTAGAAAAAAATTATATTAGAAACACCAATATCATTTTTGAAGACCTATCCATAGATACGCCACACGTATGGGTTTGACGAAAAAACAAAATTGATTTCATTTCTAAGTATGGGGAACCCCCAATTTCTTTTTTTCTATTTTTGTGTGAAAATCTTAATGCGGTTCACAGAATACATCTGCTTACCAAGTTTCAACAGCATAGTTCTTATAGTTTCGAAAAAAGTGGCTGTGACATACGGACGGACGGACAGACAGACATGACGAATCCATAAGGGTTCCGTTTTTTGCCATTTGGCTACGGAACCCTAAAAAGGCCGTACACCTTACTATTATTAAAATTGTAACATCTTAATATTACCTGAACTGATCTGTACTTGGGTGAGTTTCGGAAAGCAAAGGCCCAGGCTTGTATCAGTTCGAGGATCTTGCTGCGGAGGTTGTCATGCTGGGTGGTCTTCACCAAGTCTCGGAGCATCTCACAAAACGCTTTAGATGTCACTTCATCATGGACTCCAGAACCTGATAAGATAAAAGTTTATTATTTATTGTGTGAAAGTACACCTGCGACTAATCAACGAGTTGGTAGGTACACAGAGGATTGCCAATATTGATTAGATTCCACATTATACGAGTCTACTTTAATGTCCACTAGCTTCTTCCAGCGGATTCGTGCGCGTCAAGGTCGGAAATCGTCTTAAGGGAAAGTACTCTTAGGATACAAAGTGTTCTCACATTCTCCAAGGTCTTCTCAATCTATATTTTTTACTAAAATTCATCAAGAATGGTTGAGCTGTTACAGCGTGAAAAACTGCGAAAGTCACTTTGACTTTCGCAGTTTTTCACGCTATAACAGCTCAAGCCTCATGACGATTCCAATAAGCCCAAACACGATCAGGATATATTGTTTTATTACGGCGTTGCAGTGCCTACCTTCTGGCTTCATCATCAAGTCAGTTCCATGGTACCATTTTCATCAGAACCATTTATTTCTATGTATTTGCATCATCATAGTCGGTTAACTATTCAAGATTTATTATCTTATACCTGTGACATACTTAGCATTTAAGGGTTTCAATGGTTATCTGTGGTGTTCTTCATCAGTTTCACTTCACCAAATGATATTTTCTGAGTTCAAATGATTGCATTATTGATGAAAATTCCAAAATCGCTATATGTATGCCTATAATGTTTGAGGAATTCCCTCGATTTCTCCTAGATCCCATTATCAGATCCAGATTTGATGAGGATGGGACCACCTGGGCAGTTATTGATTACAAGAAGAATTTCTGAAATCGGTCCAGGCGTCTTCGAGTAATCGGGTAACATACATTAAAAAAAACCGGCCAAGTGCGAGTCGGACTCGCGCACTAAGGGTTCCGTACCAATATCGCAAAAAATGGCAAAAATATTGCCATTTTTTGTTTGTTGTATGGGTGCTCCACATAAATATTTATTTTATTCTGTTTTTAGTATTTGTTGTTATAGCGGCAACAGAAATACATCTGTGAAAATTTCAACTGCCTAGCTATCACGGTTCATGAGATACAGCCTGGTGACAGACGGACAGACAGACAGACGGTTCGCGGAGTCTTAGTAATAGGGTCCCGTTTTTTCCATTTGGGTATGGAATCCTAAAAAAGAAGATTCCGACGAATTGAGAAGCTCCTCCTTTTTTTGAAGTCGATTAAAAATACTATGTACAATAATGTTTGCCTATCATAATGTCTTAGTTCACAACACCAAGAGGATGGTAGGGTGGGAACTCCATGTTATTGAAGTGATATTATTATAATAACCGTTTTTTTAACTTTAAATATAAATGACCTCATTCATTGTTATCTTAATTGGACATTCACATTATGTTTGGTGGACTTACTTACATAATAATTAAATTAAGAACTTTGAGCATTATTAAGCATAATTTGTGTAGCGGGCGGAAGCTATTAATTAATTTGTTGACATTACAACAAATTAATTCTTAACTAACTTCCGCCCGCGGCTTCATCCTTATGAAGTATTAGTACTTCGCCCAATATCTTTATAAATTATAGCCTATGTGTTATTCCGATGAGCTATATTTCAAATTTCTGTAAAATTTCACCAAAATCCGTTCAGTAGTTTTTGTGTGAAAGACTAAGAAACATTGGCTTCGAAAAGTCGCTAGATGTCCCATTCGCAAATATCCATTTTGTGTTATGTTTTATAAGTCGAAAAATTTAAGTCAGAAAAATATACGTAACTGGGTTTAATAGGACGTTAGTAAAATAAAAAAAAAGTAAAGCGAGATAAAAAGTTATCAAATGTTATCAAGCATCTAGAAATCTAGAAGGCCTACAATGTTCACACATTCATAACAATCGGTAAATATACAAAGTAAAATAAATGTATATCAAGACTAAATTTAACATGTGGCACAAATGTTGTTATCAGTGCTGTAACTATTCTTAGCAAAGGGTTATAAAGATGATTGAAAACCATTGTAAAAAGGCTTAATTAAAAGAAAAGAAGAAAAAAATAAGAAAAAATGAGATTGAGAATAGTTAGAGACATCCACATATTTGTGCCGTTTATGAGTTACCAGGGAAGCCACATGCGCAGAAGGAGCTAAAGCCAAAATTTTTAACTTCAACATAGAGAAAACAACATTGGGTGAAAATAGAGAAAAGAACGTTTTCTAAAAATGAAACCAAGCTAGATCGATTTATCGCCCCCGAAACCCCCTGCATATTAAATTTCATGAAAATCGTTGGAGCCGTTTCCGAGATTCAGATTACAAGAATTGCTCATTTAAAGGTATTAGATTAATCAAATAAACAAAACAGGTTTTCTTAGTAAATAGGTATGCATATTGTTAATTTTAAGCTCAACTTAGCTAGCAATACGAACAACTTTTATTTCTAGTGACCCCTCTGAAAATCGCGAAAATACCAGTTTTCACTCATTATATATATTCACAACTCACTAACACTCATTATATAAATTTTAGGTGGCTCACCAGAGCAAACGTTGTTCGCATTTCGCGAAAAGACATTCTGCGACGAAGCCCAAACATTCATCCATCCATCCTCACAACCATTCATGTTTATAATACTTGTAGGATTTATTCACTTAATATATTTTAAGTACGTCTATTATTTTAGTTACTCTATTATTCAGTAGTCACCAATTTTTTCCTCACTGCTTACCTCCAGTGGCTTATCCCAAAGTAACTGTTTATTTTCTGGGATGCAAAGCAGCCACCATGGCACACAGCAATAGTGCGACTTAATATCAGTGTAAGAATTTTCATAACCCAATCAGTACTTCCATTTACAATCAAGGAAATATAGAAAAACCGGCCAAGTGCGAGTCGGACTCGCGCACGAAGGGTTCCGTACCATTATCGCAAAAAAAGGCAAAAAAAATCACGTTTGTTGTATGGGAGCCCCACTTAAATACCTATTTATTTTATTCTGTTTTTAGTATTTGTTGTTATAGCGGCAACAGAAATACATCATCTGTGAAAATTTCAACTGTCTAACTATCACGGTTCATGAGATAAAGCCTGGTGACGGACAGACAGACGGACGGACCGCGAAGTCTCAGTAATAGGGTCCCGTTTTTACCCTTTGGGTACGGAACCCTAAAAACGATTGGAAATAGGTAAAATGCTTTGAGTAACAAGTAAAATTTAAAAACTTAAATACCCCCGACACGATACCTTGCGCAAATACACGATTTAAACAGTAAAACGCCCATATCTTTTGAATGGGTGAATCGATTTTCATCAAACATAGCTAAGAACAATCCCGATAATGACACGCTTTAAAAAAAAAAACACTTAATCGAAATCGGTTCATTCGTTTAGGAGCTATGATGCCACAGACAGATACACAAATACACAGGTACACACGTCAAAATTATAATGCCCCTCTTTTTCTGTCAGGTGTTAAAAAATACATACTTACCCACTACTGGTTTGTCCGGAGAAAGCAAAATTCAAAGAACATTGGAAGTATATGATGCCTTTGCCCAGTAGTGGGACAATAAAGATTAAATAATAAAAAAACTAGCTAACCACAATTTTTGACAATGCTCTCAAGGGTGAGCAGTGCAAACATAGCCTGGTGGGGGTTGGATGAGTACAGTTTCTTTTTGACTGCTGTCACTGCATATTTTGGTCTGAAACAAGGATTTTGTTAATCTGTGTTATATTATAAATTACCTGTTAATAATTTAATCAACTTTGTGTAGTGCTTGGGTCAACAAGACACAGGATATGGGACCTGTTATTAAAGGCTTCTTTTAGTTACCTATAGACAAGTTAAATATTAATTAACACATAGATATATATTGGTAAGGATCTGGCAAATCGTCTTACTATGTGGACCATACTGTTACATTTTAAATTTAATTAGCTTACTACAGATGAATCACACAAGTTAGGAATTTGTTTACAATGTGTTAACTGGTGAATGTTGGTTGACTGCATTCAATGAGATCAATTATTTTATGATATCATCTGACAATAATTTATCTTCTTAGATCAACAATTTCTACATTGGTATTATGTTATGTGATAATATGTGATATAGGATACTATTGGTCACACAAGAGGACATATTGCCACTTCATTAATGTAGGTAATTGTATATCATATTATGTCAAAATATAAATTGCATGAAGTACTTAAGAAGTTTCT
Organism: Anorthoa munda; assembly: GCA_945859665.1. NCBI lineage: Eukaryota > Metazoa > Arthropoda > Insecta > Lepidoptera > Noctuidae > Anorthoa > Anorthoa munda. The sequence continues at coordinate 4,091,352 of OX243913.1, forward strand.
TAATTAATTTCATACAATAAATGTAATTAATTAATTATAAGAAAAATAATTAATACTAGTGTATAAGTTTATCTTATGAGTTGTGTACAAAATAATGTCAATGACTGATTAGTAATCATGAAAACATGCACTGAGGAATCAAATAGCAAACCAGAATTATAACAGATTCTGATTTATTAAAGACAGCATTGCAGTTACTAAACTCAAATGAGAAGGTACATACAGGCTTCCAGTAATTTAGGGGTCATACATGTTAGAAGGTTTAATTAGGTAAACATTGTTTGACCTTTTCAAAATATTTATGATGTCAGTCAAAAAATTACTTACGAACAATCATTCTGTCTAATCAAATCACATATTTGTAGGATAGTCGGCCAATCGGGGTCTAGGCGCAGATTACTTGTAGCTTTATCTAGAACAAATTATTTCACCATTAGAGAATTGTAATCAGAATAGGTATTGATAATGGGACGTATATTGTAGGTTTCTAAAAGAGCTTGTGAGCCATATCCGTGAAGTATACCGTTGATCTAATACTATTTCGGAAGGAAAATAAAGAAAGCTAAATGCTAATCAGAGAAAACTGCCTTGTAAAATTGTGACAACGAAGTTGTAATTTTTGTTGTGGACAGTTACGCGATGCACGAAACAAAGCAAATCAATTTTTTGATACTCACCAAGCAACTTATCAAAATTATTAGCTCGAAACATCTTTTCTTATGAAACGCAATAATAAACTTTTGTTTTAGAAAATCAACAGTGATTGATTCGATGGACAGAAAAATGACAGCACAATTTTGTCATTTTTTATTTTTGTTCTGAATGTTGGCAATAATGGACGTCATTAGATGATAGTGCTGCCATATAACATATTTATATCTTTGATTTACATTGGTTTTTAAATAAAGGCAATATTAGATTAATAGAGTGATTCTGCTAAAATACCTTAATCCTTAATGCAAATTCATTTAGATAATGCATTGTTCAGACAGATATGGTAGTTGTGGCGGACGGACAATAAAAATAGTATGTTAGTAGTAGTAGTAATAGTTATTATGGCACAGATAATATAATACAAACATTATGGTAATACCTTGGTTTATACCATGAAGTTATAAGTAAATAAATACAGAGAGTTTGTATACAAACTCACTGTGGTTATAACATACGTAGTATCTCTAAGTAGTCTGTGGTAGTGTGGTTATAACATTGAGATAGGAGAAACATGGAGGCGCCGAGATTTTCTATACATACATTAGCTTATACAAATATGAGTGAAATACGATACAGAATGTGAAACATAGTTTTGTTTCATTCTTTCTAATGTAGTAATCGTATTTGATAAAAGAGACAACGTGTGTGTGTTTTCCTTGATACACATCGGCAGCCATTTTAAGTGACATTTTAAGGTTTAGGTAGGTACGTTCTTTTTGTAGGTATTTACAGCCCTATTATTATGGTTATAAGGACAATTTTTTAAAAAGGTTAGATAACTAAAAGGTGTGCGCAGTGTCGTGCGTGTCTCGGGCACAGAGTACATTGAATATATGGTCTCGGGTTAAGCTGACCCTAAACCTACACAAATATTATACTACTCATCGTTTTTGGGCTCATAGATATTTTTTACCAAATACCTAAGACCTACAATAATTATATAGGTAAGCAAGACCTATCTACTTTGTGTCGTGCCCAAGGGCTGATGAAGCTGGACGGTGGTCAGTCCATGACTATTACATGATAAACCCGTCATGTTTGGGATAGTTTGGTTTGAAAATATATTATGGTTGTTGTGGGTGCCTACATAATTGTGTCGTTGCGTGCTTATATGATGTACCTATAGATTAAGCACTGACGTGGCCGCACATGAGACAGCAATAGTTAGTACTGGTGTTACAACAAGAACAAGAACACTACAACCCACCATCGCACTGACACTTATTAAGTATAAATAACCCAAATTCCTTGTCTCAATTAACACATAATACCACGAAATTATAGAAAATCAAACAAAACCGAGTTTGTTTGTCAAACCTGCCATTGTATTAGAGTTTGACAAACAACAGAAACCGGCCACGGTGACAAAGACAAAAAATAATCTTTTGTCCTTATCATTTACATGGAGCTGCCAATTAGCCATCTCGCTCTATCAATCAAGGTCATTTTAAGGCTTAATCTATAGGTACTTTATCTAAGCGTTGCGTGTATGAGTAAAAAAATAAAATAAGGAAAATTCTGAAAATCTTTATTTAGGTATATTTCAGTAACTAGAATTAGTATTATTAGTGTAAGTTAAATTTAAACCAATTTCTGTAAGTTACAGGTAGAAAGTCAATGTCAATATTATAATCTTATTGTATCCTTAAAATAAATGTGAATGTATGTTTGTTGAATGTTTATCTGTGGTTAAGATTTTTGAACACGCCTCATACCTCTTTTACCTGTACCAAGGAACTTATATACCCTAATCGGGTCTTTTACACGGTCTGGCAGTTGTGTGGCGGGGCACCAACCAAAAGGCCAAACAAATTGTGTTGACCTTCCAACAAACTTGGTTGGGAAGTATGCGCTTGCGACAAATTTGGTTGGCCGTACCCAAAACCCAAAGGGTGAAAATGGGACCCTATTACTAAGACTCCACGGTCCGTCTGTCACCAGGCTGTATCTCATGAACCATGATAGCTAGCCAGTTGAAATTTTCACAGATGATGTTTTTTGGTTGGTGCGCCAACCAAGGGCACCTTGATCGGAATAACCGCCCGACTGTGTACAAGAGGTTTCAGCAGCTGAAAGGATTGGATGTTTGGTACTTTGGTATCTTTAATTACACAGATCTACCATGAAAAAGTGTTTTGAGTAATTTTATATTATGAAACGGGTAAATGTTAAACTAAATATTACAAATCTGAACTTTATTTTAATGTGACGTGACTTGTAAATATACATTTAAATAATAGATTTCTTATTACACCATTACTAAAAAAAAAGCAGTAACTTCGTTTTTTTTTTATTCCTTGCTTATTCTATAGTCTCTATAGTGCTAACACGTCCGGATTTGGTCCGGCCGGACTAACTCCGCCAACAAATCCTTTCTCGCTTACACACGCTTGTGTGGACCGAGACGGACTCAATAATAATAATGTCTGGCGGACCACTCTACACACGCTCGGATATGGTCCGGGCCGGATTAACTCCGTTCACAAATCCGTGGTCCGGCCGGACCAAATTCGAACGTGTGTAAGCACTTTTACTCCGTTTACTTTTACTCCATCGGATATGGTCTGCTCGGTACCAAATCCGGACGTGTGTAGGGTATAAGCACTAAAACTTAGGTTGTAATATGTTTGAAAATTCATTAATTTTTTGAAGTCTTTTTATTGATTTTTGCCCAAAAAATTCGGGCGATTCTAGTAAGGAGCAAGATGAAAGGTTCCATTAAGATTTAAAAGAGATGGAAAGATGGTATGATGATATGATGGCGGACTAGAACTGCTGGATGATATGTAGATATTATAAACGAAATCCAACAAAACGCAGTTCTTTTTCAAAGAAAATGTTGTTTTTGATTGTTTTGTATTATATTTTACACTTTAGTATTTTATTTAAAATTGCTAGTCTCAATAAATTTAGAAAATATATAAAAGGATTCTTTTATTTAATTTTAGTCGTGTGGTTATTTCTCTCCAAGCACTTTACCATCTACGTGTGACGCGATATAGGTATATCATTATGATTGCCGTTTTTACTATATTTATTAATATATATGACAACCACAACGAATATTAGCTTAAGAAAAAAAAAACCGGCCAAGTGCGAGTCGGACTCGCACACGAAGGGTTCCGTACCATTATCGCAAAACACTGCATAAAAATCACGTTTGTTGTATGGGAGCCCCCCTTAATTTATTTTATTTTAATTTATTAATTATTATTTATTGAAGTAAATATTACACTAAACATTCTGTGAATATTTCAGGCGTGTACCTGTTGCCGTTATTAATATCGAGCAAAAAACGGCAAAAATATCATGTTTGTTGTATGGGAGCCCTCCTTTAATATTTACTTTATACTGTTTTTAGTATTTGTTGTTATAGCGGCAACAGAAATACATCATCTGTGAAAATTTCAACTGTCTAGCTATCACGGTTCATGAGATACAGCCTGGAGACAGACGGACAGACGGATCGCGAAGTCTTAGTAATAGGGTCCCGTTTTTACCCTTTGGGTACGGAACCCTAAAAAGCTAAAATAAAATCGCTGGCCTGTGTTATTATATTATGTAGGAGGATAGGACGCGGTAGGTTTTACCATATATTACCTACCTACGTAAGCGTCGGCGCGCTATCTATTTTGTTTGTGATTGTACTTACGTTCTCATGAAATAATTTTTGACTTTCACGCCGCGAAGATGCTGGGCAATAAAAATAAAAATGAAAAACATTATCGTTTCGTAACAGATCTAATCTACCGACTACCTTATTATTAATTCAATAATGTAATGCTGCTCGGTAATATAAAATTCAAAATGAAATATCAAACGCATTGAAGCAAATTTAGTGATTAGTCAATTATTTTAAAATACATTTGTGGTGGAACTGGCCCTTAGGCTGAAGCCACTCAGCTAGGTGCTTTGCTTGTTGCTTAGAGCTACGCTGCGTGCTAAGTCGCGAGCTTCTAATCGAATGAACCAAACGGGTGGTTCCACTCATGGTATAATAATATACTCCGTATACTTCGGTTCCACTATTGCAATGGGGATGTGAAGCGCAAAGCTGCGCGCAGATGACGCTGGCAGCGCAATGGCTGCTGTCAAATAATTTTTGCTTTGTTTACATCACGTTTTTATGTTATTTTTTGTTTTTAAACCGGTCTACCATCGTTATTGATAATATGTATCGTCCCTGGAAGCTTAAGGAATTGAAAGACGAAGTAAAGAAATGAGGAGCAAGAATACTGGAAAGAAAACATTAATGAGAAACAAACTTTTATATACCTAATAAAATATTTTTCATCGGTTTCATCGGCTATCGGCATTTGGCTATTTTTGTAGTTGTAACGAATTATTTCTTACTTGACTCATGGTAGGAAAATTTACAAAATATGATAGAACATTACTATAATGTGTTTGTATTCTTTACGATTCTTGACGAACGGGACCGGTCAATGTTGCGACGCTTGGGGGAAGCCTATGTCCAGCAGTGGACGTCTTTCGGCTGATATGATGATGATGATTCTTTACGTTATTAATAAAACTTCTAACCTAAGTTAGAAGTTTTATTTTATTTTTGGCAATCAAAGCCCTCAAGCTTCTGAAGGCCAAGCAAATGACATACTTGTTGTAGAACTTTATCAATACGTCAAAACAAGGGCGTCGCCAGCCGATGGCCTAGGGGGGGGCAAGTTGATATGGAGAATGAGAAAAGTATGAATTGTAGGTAAAGTCGAGATCACATGAAGTTTTTCAATGTAGTACGAGCCTTACATCTACAGCGATTGTAATAATATCGGTATAGTTCTCGCCAAACTTCTTGGCCGTCTCGAAGTTGGCTGCAATGTCTGCGCAGTAGTAAATCATACAAAAACAGTACCGATCCGTGCCTTGCGCATCGGAAAGCCAATACTTCAGGGCGGCCCAGAAGTTTGGCGAGCACTATTCAGAGTCCAACATGTAAAGCTACGCAACTCTACCGTACACGTTGTGCACGGAAGAGCGAACAAAATTTTCAACGCTTTTCCGTGTCGGGAAAGAAGGTTTTTGCCTATTTTAGGATATCAACAACGGTTCGATCTGTTGGGTTTGGTTTATATATATTCATTCGCGACTTCAAGTCAAAGACTTAGGACTGTGGTTGCTTTACATTTGGCACTTTTTTAGAATCTCTAGGGGGGGGCAGCTGCCCCCCCCTGCCCCTCTTGGCGACGCCCTTGCGTCAAAAGCTCCACTATATCGCCGAATATTACCAAGCAACATAATCAGAGTTACTTTGACAGATACATAACATCACATCATACACACACATCATCAGCCTATTAATGTTCCCACTGCTGGGACACAGGCCTCCTCTCTGTGAGAGGGAATGGGCCATAATCCACCTCGCGGGCACAGTGCGGGTTGGTAGATGTCACATGTCTTCGAATTTTTGGTTCTAGGACATAACCTATTAATATGTATAGTCCTATGCCAGTTTTTTTTTAACAAATGAACATCAGGGTTGGTAAATCCTGGTACAGCAACAGAGACATTTTCCGAGAAAATTAAAATTTACAAAATATTTATGGTATGGATTTGACAGCATTCAATAGCCGACGATGACCGAGCCGACCATAGATAAAGTACCAATAGATTAAGCCTTAAAATGAGCTTGATTGATAGAGCGAGATGGCTTATTGGCAGCTCTATGTAAATAATAAGGACAAAAGATTATTTTTTGTCTTTGTCACTGTGGCCGGTTTCTGTTGTTTGTCAAACTCTAATACAATGGCAGGTTTGACAAACAAACTCGGTTTTGTTTGATTTTCTGTGATTTCGTGGTATTATGTGTTAATTGAGACAAGGAATTTGGGTTGGTTGTAGTGTTCTTGTTCTTGTTGTAACACCAGAACTAACTATTGCTGTCTCATGTGCGGTCACGCCAGGGCTTCATCTATAGGTACTTTATCTAAGGAGCCGACGATGCGCCACCTATCGTGAAAAATGGCAGTTCACATCCCCATTGGCACACTGACGCTTGGTGCTAAACTGGCTGATATTTGAGTAAACAGGCGCATCGTGCATTGGCGGCATGCCAACAAGGTAGAGGACAATGGGCGTACCCACAGTGAGACAGGCGGGGTGTCTGCCCTATCAGCTACTCTTAAAAATAAAAAAACCGACCAAATGCGAGTCGGACTCGCGCACGAAGGGTTCCGTACCATTATCGCAAAAAACGGCAAAAAAATAACGTTTGTTGTATGGGAGCCCAACTTGAATATTTATTTTATTCTGTTTTTAGTATTTGTTGTTATAGCGGCAACAGAAATACATGTGTGAAAATTTCAACTGTCTAGCTACCACGGTTCATGAGATACAGCCTGGTGACAGACAGACAGACAGACGGCCAGTGGAGTGTTAGTAACAGGGTCCCGTTTTTACCCTTTGGGTACGGAACCCTAAAAAATAAGTGAAATGATAAATGATAAATGATTTATTTTCTGTTGGTTGGGAAGTTGGTTTGTACAAACACTTTCACATGTCGATCATATTTTTTAAAACTAGATGAGGTCGGCGTTTCCTGTCTGACTACTCTGAGAAGAAAGGCCGAAACAAACTCAGAGGTCACAGTCTCTTTTAAAGTCCAGACAAAAACTTGGTTAGATCATGTGAAGACCATGTAGACTGATGTCCAGTGGCGTAGCGTGCCTTGGCGGGGCCCCGTATAAAAATTTGTTTGGGGGCCCTTATGAAGGGTAAAGATTTCTCACAAAAGAAAAAGAAATGTTTGCATAAAATAAAAAATTAAAATTATTCATCATAATTGTCAACTATCTGTCACTTTTTACAAATTTTTTACAAAAAATTCAAATTAAATATACACTCTCCTTGTCTTTTTTTCGGCAAACTGATTTATTAAACCATTTATAGCTGATGATGACTTACAGGCGTTCATGTCCCATCGAAGTTCTTAGGTATTTTTTTATTAGATTTAATTATGAAAAACTTCTTTCAGCAGTTGCGGTTGTAACTGGAAGGGTCAAGAATAAAAAGCATGCTGTTATTACCTCCGGCGAACTGGATGCAAGACTATTGAATTGTTTCAGCAATAATACATAATTTACGTCGGGGGCCCCCGTGACCCGGGGGCCCCGTATAATTGATACGGCAGATACGGCGGTAGCTACGCCCCTGCTGATGTCTGAAATGGTCTTTTGAGAAAAGAACCAGCCAGATTGAGTGGACCTGTCCAGTCAGTGCACGCATTTGTCAATAACCGTGCAGCTCAACTTAGAATTTAAGGAGCTCAACGAATTGACGAACAATACCACAGAATAAATTGACAATACCAAAGAAAGGACATTCGGGTAGGCCGCATAAATACTCAAACTGCCATACCATGATTAAAAACTAACTAAGATAAATTAAAATTAAAAAAAAAGAATAATCCACATAGTCTTCACATTCACAATAATTAAAATAAAATAATATAATACTTTAAAAAGTAAATATTCTTGTCATTGCAAGAAAAATTAAAAAAATTAAAATATAATTAAAAACTAAATCCACGAAGCAAAATAAAAAAAAATAAAAAACGAAATTAATTGGAGCAGCTCAATCCCAAGCCTTTTTGTCCTCAACGTAATCTTTAATGTTATAAAACGCTTTCTGGCACAACTTACGTTTAATGAATGATTTGAATTTATTAACACTTAAACCTTGTACGTCGCTTGGAAGCTTATTATAAAAGCGTACACATTGACATCTAAACGAGCCACCTATTTTCTTGAGCCTTGTTGTAGGTACTACAAATTTGTGTTTGTTCCTAGTATTTATGTTATGGATATCACTGTATTTTTTAAACAATTTTATATTTTTATGGGCATATAAAAGATTTTCATAAATATACTGAGAAGGCACAGTCATTACATTAATCTCCTTAAATTTCTCTCTGAGAGAGTGTCTCGGGCTTAATTTATAAATTGATCGAACAGCTCTTTTCTGCAAAACAAAGATAGTCTGGATGTCGGCGGCATTTCCCCACAACAGAATACCATACGACATTACACTATGAAAATAGCTAAAGTATACTAAACGGGCTGTCTCTATGTCAGTTAAATTACGAATCTTTCTAACAGCATATGCTGCGGAGCTTAGCTTCTTTGACAATTTATCTATATGTGGGGCCCACTGAAGCTTAGCATCCAAAGTTAGGCCTAAGAATACTAAATATACTAATAATACTAAATAAGTAGGTACCTAATAAGATTTATTCATATTCAAATAAAATTTATTGCATCCATCATGTAGTACATACACGTAGTAAATACAAGTTACAGAAACAATATGGACCCTGTCGGGCACAGCAACATTCTAGATACAGATAATGTCTGGGAGAGAGGTATTGCGCTTTTTTTTGGGGTTCGTCCTAAAGACGTAAAGTGGGGATGTTGTTTTTATTCTCGTCTATCCCTTGGTGTGGGGTATCGTTGGATAGGTCATTCAAAAATATTATGGGTTTGTTAAAACCATTTTTCGATTTAGAGATCCGTTTGCGTAAAATTAAGCTCTAAATTGCAAATTAATGTCAGAGTCAAGTGTGGGGGACCCCTGCCAGCGAAATGGTTGCTCTTGGCTATGTGAAAAAATTCACGGCAGTAGTAAATATAACGAAATTAAAAGTAAAACTATGACAACTAAATAGGCTTTACAAGTTTACGAGTAATAGTCGACTAACTTATAAAATGTAGTCGGAACAGTAAAACTCATAACATCCATAATAATAATGATTTCTAAATTAATAATGTTTAAGCTCGAATAACGCATTGGAGTGGGCGGAGTCGTTGGCAGTACCGGTCCGTAGTCCATAAGGCGCATGCGCGCGGGAGAGTCTATTTTGAGTTAGTGCAGATGTATTTTCGACGTTTTATAATCTAAAGTCAAATTAGATTCGATTGCCAAGCAAATTCCGCTACCCGACCATAGATGGCGGTAGTCTCAGTGGCCGCAATTATAAACTTAATTGCGTTTTCCGTAAGGTTGATATTCGTGTCATAGGTCGATATTTACTACTACTCAACCATGGTCACATCAGTGCAATATAACACTTTACAATTTTAATAGCATTATCGATATCGATAGATACCCGATTTCTTAATTCGAAAAAATAAGACCTGGTTTTTTTTATTTGAAGTCTTGTATATATTTTTATAAATAAAATCTATTTGAAATTATGTATTAATTTAATTATGCTCATTGAGGCTGGTGGACCTCTTCATAATATTATATTATCATCATCTGCCTGCCCTTATCCCATGTTACTTGGGGTCGGCGCAACACGTTTGCTTCTTCCATACCGTTCTATCCCCCGTCATGTTATTACTGACTCCCTTTTCTTTCATATCACTCCTCACACAGTCCATCCATCTTTTCTTTGGCCTTCCTCTCCCTCTCCATCCATCCACATTTATATTCATAACTCTTTTAGTAATATGTGTTTCATCCCTCCTCATCACATGACCATACCAGGACAAACGGTTTCCTTTCAACTTTTCTGCCACTGGCGCCACTTTCAAACTGCCTCTAATATACTCATTTCTTACTTTATCCAATCTCGTCACGCCGCACATCCATCTCAACATTCTCATCTCTGCTACATGCAATCTCCTTTCATCCATCTTTTTCACAGCCCAACATTCCGATCCATACAGTATGACAGGTCTAATCACGGACTTGTAGATTTTCCCCTTTAACTTGAGGGGCATCCGTGGGTCGCAAGTTGTTCCAGTGACCTGTCGCCATTTCATCCATCCTGAGTTGATCCGGTGCGTTACGTCTCGGTCTACCTCGCCATTTCCTTGGACAAGCGACCCTAGGTACCGAAAGTCGGAGCAGATTGGTATGGGTGTTCCAGCGAGAGCTATGGGCACGAAACTGGAGAGACCGCCGAAATCGCAAAACAAGTATTCAGTTTTGCTTCTGCTCAATTTCAGGCCAACACTCTCCAGTCTGTGCCACCACACCTCCAATCTGCTCTGGACCTCTAGGCCACTCTCGGCAACCAGCACAATATCATCGGCAAACAGCATACACCAGGGTGCTTCTTCCTGTATGTCCGACGTAAGAGCGTCCATTATCAACAAGAAGAGATAGGGACTGAGAGCCGACCCTTGGTGCAAGCCGACTGCCACACTGAAGCTGCCAGTATTGCCCACTGTAGACCTAACTTGTGTACTGCATCGACTGTACATCGCTCGAATCAACTCTACATACTTTCCAGGCACTCCTTTCTTCTTAAGGGCCCACCACAAAACCTCACGAGGAACCCGGTCGTATGCCTTTTCGAGGTCAACGAACACCATGTGCATGTTTTTATGTGCACTTCTATATTTCTCACACAACTGGCGGATTGCGAAAATGGCATCCGCTGTACCCCGACCAGGCATAAAACCGAATTGGTTCTGCTATATTTCACTCTCTTCTCTCAGCCGCCTTTCAATAACTTTCTCCCAAGCTTTCATACTATGTGACATTAGCTTTATCCCTCTATAGTTGTTGCACTCCAGCACATCGCCTTTGTTTTTAAAGATGGGCACCAGAGAACTATTGCACCATTCATCAGGTATGGCCTCTTCCCGCAGCAACTTATTGAAGAATAAAGCTAACCACGTCCATCCATCTACGCGCAATAACTTCCACACTTCAACTGGTATTCCGTCCGGACCAACTGCCTTACCATTCTTCATTCCATTTACTGCTATTCTTACTTCATCCATACTAACCATTCTCACCAACCCCTCATTCACAGGTTTACTTTCTAACACACCACTCCAGTAATTTTCCTCATTCATCAGTTTCAAAGTCCATCTAACCTTAATTTTTGCATCATCAGAAAGAATCATTCCAACCTCATCTTTTATACATCGTATCTGACAAACATCTCTCGCCTTTTTCTCCCTAGCCCTAGCAAGCCGGTACAGGTCTTTTTGGCCTGCTGGACTATCCAGCGTGTCGTATATTTTATCGAGAGCTTTTGCTCTCGCTATAGCCACAGTTTTCTTGGCTTTTATCTTCACAGCATCATACTCTCTCTTTCTTTCAGCTTTCAAACTAGCGTTTTCCTGGTCTACACCTTGCCATTCCTTGAATTTTTTCTTCTTTTCCTTTAACAGATTTTGTATTTCAGCTGACCACCACCATGTATCCCTATCTATCGTGCCCCTTCCTTTCGTCTTTCCCAAAATATCCTTCGCTGCACTCCTAATACAACCAGCAATCTCCTTCCAACTTTCATTTACACTTCGATCTTCCATATCTCCTATCTCTAACATTTTGTCTACTACTCGCTCTCGAAACTTCTTCGCACAATCATTCTTCTCTAGCATATGCCATTTTATTTTAGGGGGAGGACGCTCTTTGCTTTTTATGCTCTGTAGGTACTTTTACCTCTTGCACCATAACCAGTAGTCTATGCTGGGAAACCAAGTCTTCTCCTGGCAATACCTTGCAATTTTTGACGTGTTGTATGCTGTTGCGTCTGACAAGAAAGTAATCGATTTGGGTTTTGTGGTTACCGCTTTTGTAAGTTATCAGATGTTCGTCTCTTTTTTGGAACCAAGTGTTAGCTACCGCCAGGTCAAATGCAGTAGCGGATTGTAGCAGCGACTCTCCCTCTTTGTTGGTACTCCCAAAACCCCATCCGCCGTGAACTCTTTCATAAATCCCTTTCATTCTGCCCACATGTCCATTAAAATCCCCTCCAACAATCAATTCCTCATGCACAGGGATGGTCATCAAGGCTGTATCAAAATTCTCCCAAAACTTCTCTTTCGCCGTTTCATCACATCCTACCTGCGGTGCATACACACTAACTACATTCAACATCACATTCTCTAACATAACTTTCACAACTATCAGTCTATCATTAATCCTTTTTACATCCATCACGTTTTCTTTCAAATTACTATCTAACACTATTCCTACACCGTTTCTTTTTCCGTCACTTCCACAGTAGAAAAACTTGTATCCTTCCCCTATTTCCCTCGCTTTGGTTCCCCTCCATTTAGTTTCCTGTAAGCACGCTACGTTTATTCGTCTTCTTTTTAATACATCCGCTAACTCTCTCGCCCTTCCAGTCATAGTCCCAACATTCCAACTTGCATACCTCATAATATTATATTATAGAAACATTAAATTACTTATTTTCTTTTTCGATAGGTATCCATCTATAAAGTCCGTTAATATTCGACCCGACTACATCACTAATTGAGTAGCGTAGAACTTTCGAGTGTGAAATAGTGAATACCTCAGATTAGAGGTGAGCACATTCGAAATTTTTCGAATTCCTAAAGAGAAATAAACAAGGAGCGTGTGCGCGAGGATCCAGGAACGAACCATACCATTCCCCGTGGCTAAACGCGCGCTCGTATCGGCTCCTTTCGCAATTGACGTCCTTCATGTAGATTATTTGTTGCAGCTAATTTACGTTGGTTGTTTGTTCCTATCATTTAATAATTTGATTTTACTTTTTGGTAGTTGAGTAGGTTGTTTGAAAATACTCATAATAAAATATTTGTTTTCGGTTAGTATTTATTTGGAGATTTTAACGAAGACTATGTCCGTAACGGCAATACTGCAGTATTCTAATTATTAAGTGACATTGGTTACAAATCTTTATTACAAACGCTTGCCCCTATCCGCGGTGGTATTCAAATAGATCATATTTTTCTAACTTCCTTTGTTAAGTTGGAATTTATAACTCCTTCTTCAGTTACCATCGTCCTATGTGGGTCTGTTTTTAGACGTTGTGAGCCGCTGAAACCGTTTTAATGTTCATGTAACAACAAAAAACCCTCTTCTTATTCCACATTATTATGCAGCTGTGGAACCCTATTACAGCGTGTGGCTCGACACTCATTTGGCTGGTTTTTTAGGGTTCCGAAGACAACAAGGAACCCTTATAGTTTTAATCTGCCCGTCTGTCCGTCCGCAGCTTAGCTCAGAGAATATAAGTACTAGAAAGCTATAATTTGGCACGGATATACATACCAATAATTCCGACAAAGTGGTAAAATAAAATCATGAAAATTTTTTATTTTTATTTTATATAGACTATCTAATAGACGTAAAGTGTGGATGTTTTTTTTATCTCGTCTATCCTATGGTGTGGGGTATCGTTGGATAGGCCATTCAAAAATATTATGAGTTTGTCAAAATTATTTTTTGATTCAAAGTTCCGTTTGCGTAGAATTAAGCTTTAAAGCGTAAGAGTCAAGTGTCCCCCCTCCCCTGCCAGCGAAATGGTTGCTCTTGGCTATGTGAAAAAAATCACGGCAGTAGTAAATATAACGAAACTAAAAGGAAAACTATCACAGAAAAGAAGGCTTTACAAGTTTACGAGTAATAGTCGACCAATTTATAAAATGTACTTGGAACAGTAAAAATTTTATACAAATGCCATTGAAATAATTATTTATGATACAAGTGCGGAAGGTAGGTGATTTCCGATGAGTGGCATTTTTATTCACGAGCGAGCAAAGCGAGTGAGTGGATAAATCGACACGAGTCGGAAATCATCTTACGTACGTGTGTGTACGTGTACAACATTTTACTATGCATTGTGCGAGGAAATAAAAAAATATATCTGCACCAAGCTAAAATTAATAAAATGGCGACCTTATTCGAGCGCGCTCAGCAAAACCACTGATTAACTAAAAGTTCCTCGGGCATATCTACTGCGCATGTGCAAATAGCTGTCACGTCGTAACGCAAAAAGGCACGAGTAAAATATACGTTCTGCCAAACATATTTAATGAATATTTAATATTAATAATTTATTGATCAAAATCTAAATCTAGAGTAATTAAAAACGCGTTTAATGAAGTATTAGTTTTATTTTACCTTTTATATGAATTATAATATGTACTGACCTAATTTTTAAACCTTTTCTCAAATAATAAAAACTATGCGTCGGGCTGACGTTGGAGATAAAAATTAAAAAATACAGAAAAGTAAAAAGCACTAGTGAAAAAAGTGACACTTTCCGCACAGTTTGGCTGCTTGGAAAACGCTCTTTTCGAGGATATGCATTGTAAAATTATTTAAATAACGTTGTTACCTGTGTAAAACAGAGTAAATATTGAAACAGAGTTCATAATATGCTTATGAACCATGGAAAAATATACAAAATTAAAATCATAACATCCTTAATAATAATGATTTCTAAATTAATAATGTTTAAGCCCGAATAACGCATTGGAGTGGCCGGAGTCGTTGGCAGTACCAGTTCGTCTATTTTGTGTTAGTACAGAAGTATTATCGACGTTTTGTAATCTAAAGTCAAATTAGATTCGATTGCCGAGCAAATTACTTATTTTCTTTTGTCGATATCCATCTATAAAGTCAATATTCGACCCAACTACATCACTAATTGAGTAGCGTAAAACTTTTCAGAACGAAATAGTGAATACTGCAGATTAGAGGTATAAATACATACGAAATTTTTCAAATTCCGAAAGTGAAATAAACAAGGTGCGTGCGCGCAAGGATCCAGGAACGAACCATACCAATTCCCGTGGCTCTAACGCGCGCTCGTATCGGCTGCTTTCGCAATTCGCACCCGCGATGGTACTCAAATAGATAATATTTTTCTAACTTGAGTTGCGAAGTTGGATTTTGTAACTCCTTGTTCAGTTACCAGTTAGTCCTTCTTTAGTTTAAGTCAAGAGTGAGTAGGTTACTTCTAGGCAAGCGTGCTTCACCGTATACCACATCATCGCTTACCATCAGGCGAGATAGTGGTCAAACGCGAGCATATAGATTTAAAAAAAACATCACCTATGTGGATCCGTTTTTAGACGTTGTGCCGCTTCAGTTTAAGTAAATAAGCACCCAATTATCCGATCACTGCTAATCACCGTAGTCAACGGGTTTAAACACACCATCGCGTTCGGCGCTTCAAGTTGAGCTAGAATATAGGATTTTTCTGATTCCGAGATTCCGATATTGGGTCACTCAGTATCGGAATTGAAATATCGTAATATTCGTTCCGAGATTCCGATATTACGAGATTCCGATATTCATGCCCTAGTCCTGACTTTGCTGAATGCCAGCATGGCTGCCGGCAGTAGCGTTCCTCAGTTGATGCGATTCTAAGCGTCCGCTCGCTGAACATGTAGTACCCCAGGGGTCGGTTTTAGGACGTCTCTTGTAGGATCTCGCATACGATGTGGTCCTGCATGTTGACCTCCCCGTTGGGGTTAATATCGATTGCTGCGCATACGATACCCTGGTGTTAGCCGGCGGGGACACCTTCGAGGAGATCTCGGGTTTCGCGCAATCCACTAAAGTGGCAATAGCGTGCCAGGACTCACTTCGGTTAGGCTGAGGTTGCAGGACTGGCGACATGCGCTCAAGCGGTGGCGCAAGCGGCTACGGCAGCCGCAATATTTGCCGAAGCGCGTTGTACACGCCGTCATGCCACAATTTGAAGCATGGCGGAAAAGAGGGGTGCGCATCTCCTATAGGCTCCCTCAAGTACTCACCGAGCACGGTTGCTTTGGTGTGTACCCGAATAGGATTGGGAATTTGCCGTGGCCTCTCGCCACGGCAAATTACCATCATTGTGGAGGTGACCTGGATTCTGCACAGCATACGATCAAGGAGGAGGATACACTGCGTGAGCCTCTGAGCGGCAGCTCCTGGTCGCCAGGATCGGGCGAGACCTGTCTTTGCCAGCAGTAGTGCCTGGCTATGCTGGCAGAGACAGAACACAGGAGTAAAATGACCTCCTTCAGTGAGACCGTGATGGTCCAGAAGGAGGCAACCGAGCGGGATCGAGAGAGGCCTGATCCCACTCGGAGAAGAAGGCATCGTGAAGGCAACCGCCTCGACGCCTAAAACGCCGTAGCCCCGTCTGCATCATAGGCAGGCAGGACTCCGGGGTCACGGATGGCCAGATTGGGGACTCTGTCTGCCCAGCATGTGACTACAGGTAAGGGTGGCACAGTGGACACGTGCTGCCGTGTACAGCGAGGCTCAGGGAGAGACGCCTCGCAGTCTCTCCAGGGATGTGCCCTAACAGGCGTTGCACAGACGGGGTTTCAGGTGGGTCTTTTAAGAGGTAAAGAGTGATATGTGCTCATGGTGATCACTGGGGTGGTTTTAGACAGGTAAAAATCGTACATTCCCTGGTCTTTTCCCCAAAGGTCCAGGCGCCTTTTAAAGGTTCCCCCCGAAAACAAAAAAAGGTACCTACAAGTTAAAACAGACTACTTATTAGATACATTAATTTAAAAGATGGCCCAGCACAATGTTTTTCTAACTGATAAAAGAATGTATGAATCACCTTGAAACATATTAGTTTTATACGTTATGTATCATGCAATTCTGAAATCTTATCATCGGTTGACACACCTTAGGCGACAAAATCATACTAGTCAGTAGATACTAAGAACTGAGAAGGCATGAGTTTACCTCCTTTTTTCCGACTTTACGACAGTTTAGTTGTTTGTAAACAGATTCAACGTTTGTTTGTTCTGGAGATTAATAAGATTTATTTGTATTTGGCCGTGTGTAGTTGACGTGTAGAGAGTGTTTGTGATAAGTGAACAAAAACATCTAAGACAATGACTGAATACGTGAAAAAATATTTACTGGAACAACATGAAATTAATAAAAAACTGCTATTGAAATTCGACGCAGACTTACGGATGAGTAGAGCTCAGCTAACAGTAGCACAGCTAATGGTGACAGCATTGGAACGTGACATGACGGCAATGAGGACATTGTATCATGATTTAATGGAACTTAGACAAATAGTGGTTATTTTAAATCCACATTTACAAAAGACAAGAAAAAAATTTAATTAAAAAAATCAAAATACCCGACTGCTTGAAAAGCGAACTAAAAAGACGTAAACAAGAAGAAAATCATGCTGTGCAGTCGGAGGATACATATTCGCGAGCTGGCTGACCAAAACCAGATGTATCCTCCGACTGCACAGCATGATTTTCTTCTTGTTTACGTCTTTTTAGTTCGCTTTTCAAGCAGTCGGGTATTTTGATTTTTTTAATTAAATTTTTTATTTAGAACTTTTTAGTTAACATTTTTTTCGAATTAGGTACATTTAAATATATAAGTGTTATATATTTTTGAAATCACCTCTTGAAACCCTTTATTTTGATACCCCACACGATGGGTTTGGAAAAAAAAAAAAAATTGGCCCCCCACAATATGGCGCCCAAAAGCCGCCATTTTTCTATTTTCCAATTTTAATGTAGCCTATGACACTCGCAAGGTTAAGACGAATCGATTAACGTATAAATCATCAAAATCGGTCAACGCGTTTGGTCTCTGGAACGCCACATAGGAACAAACATACATACATACATACATACATACATACATACATACATACTTACATACATACATACTTACATACATACATACATACATACATAGACTGATAAACACATTACCCTCCTTCGGCAGTCGGGTAATAAGACGAAAAGGAAAAACTTCTCAAGAAACATTAATTTTTAATTTTCTCAAATTATTTCTGTAAAAAACATTCAATCGTTCAGCTGAACACAGTGGCGTATTAACAGAATAAGTTTCATCGAACTTGGAATAGTCAATCACAAACCCATGTTTATCCTTCTGGTACTCGACCATATCCATAAAACGATGACCCCATAGAATTTCTTGGGTGGTGTAACTTGACTTCACTTGGACAGGTTGTCCGGTTGATTCTATAGTACCTTCAAATACTACTAAAATTTCCATATCCGCCTTCAATATGTCAGAAGCAGACATTGAGAAAAATGGACTGCTCTCATCAATTGTGTGGACGGCTGACACTGGGAACATAAATGAGATATTTTCACTGGAATCCATGGAGAGATCTAATTTGATTTGGTCATCCATTACATCAATGGTGCTGTGCCTGATCAAATAAGCTTGAACGTTGCCGGCTATAATCCTCGATTTTCTGGTGTTCCCGACTCGGAATATCAAACGTAAGTTGCGATCTCTTTGGTTGATGATGGCATTCTTTGAAAATAGCAGCGTTTGAGCACGATTTTTAGGTCTCGTCAATTTGGCGAAGACAATTCCAACGATGAATGATTGTGTGATAGTTCCGATGATGCTCTCAATGCACATTGTGAACATAGCTGAAGGACACTCGAGTGTGATCACTCTAGTACCGTAACCGATGGTCGTGTGGATTTCAATGCTGAAGAGGAATAAAGATGTGAAACCGTAAATTTCTTTGACACAAGGTATCCAGTCAGAAGAATTGGTAACGTGTGGCATGTGTTCCGGTTCGAAGTCACCGTGCAGCTCTAAGATAACCCACCATATTCCCGTGAACACCAACCAAATGACGATGTATGTAAGGATGCTGTAGAATAGAGTCCATCTCCACTGCGCGTCAATGAAGGCTTGTATGATGTCGGGAAACACATGGTATTTGGATTTTTTCCATTTCTCCAAATTGAATTGGCCAGTTTTAAAAACGACGCGACCAACTTTTCTCCTTCCTGATTTTCGTTTTTTACTATTCCTGTAACGACACCGTGAACGTTTGGTTAAGTATTATCAGTATTAAATAAGTGCTTAGATATTAATTCTGTGTTTTACTTACCTGCAAAGTTGACGCTTATTTAAACTGTTTTCTGTTCCATTTTCAACTTGTTCTAATTTACATGGGCATCCATTTATAAGTTTCTCTTTTTCGGGAAGAACCATTTTCCACATTTTTTTTCGACATAACAAACTGTGAAATGATTTTATCTCATTATTATGATGTGATTACTCTCTTGTCTGAATAGTTACTGATACAGGAATCCTTCCGCATAAATACCGTTGCGTATATTTGAATAAAAAGATAAAACATAAGAGATTTTCTCAAGATGGCATGTAAAACTTTACAGCCAGTGACATAATACTGGTATTTACGTTGTAGACTTGTATATTATAATAATTGAAAGATATATTTATGTTATATGTATTATGTGCACTAAATAAACAGATACATATACGCCACTTGCTAAGCTTACATAAATAAGAAGCTAAAGTAATTCTTTTGTTTCGTCCAGCCCATTAAAAATCTGGTTACTATGCTAATTTTACATAACTATACCAAGAGAGCAGTGGTTACAAGGAGAGCAGTGGTGGACTAGTGGTAACGGCCGCGACTTACAAGTTGTAGGTCGTGGGTTCGAACCCAGGCAGGCGCTTTACTTTGTGTAAATTATTTCATCACCACTGCTCTCAAAACGGTGAAGAAAAACATCGTGAGAAAACAGCATATCTTAGAACCAAAAATTCGAAGACATGTGACATCCACCAACACGCAATGGGCCCGCGTAGTGGATTACGGCTTATTCCCTCTCAGTGAGAGGAGGCCTGTATCTCACTAGTGGGAACATTAAAAGGCTGTTGATCACCTATCCCAGTGCCTAGTACAGAGGTATATTACCCTGATTTAACGTTCTAACTATTCACTACCAGATGGCGCCATTTCTTTGAGCGGTATCTTTAGTAACCGGTTGGTTACTAAAGATACCGCTCAAAGAAATGGCGAAACGGTGACGAAATGGTGGGAATAAAACTAAACGTATTTTACCAACCGGTAAATGTTAATGTTATATTTCTGTTTCTAAAGTTATTACTTACAAAGATAGTTAAAAAAATAATAATTGAATAATTTGTTTCATTAACGCCGCGCCGCTCTTCCACTTCGTCAAATTCGACGTGGCGGCACCAGGCAGAATTTTTAAACATCATACAAAAGAACATGTAGACGTCGCGTCGACTTGACGTGGCGGGATTCGACGTCAAGGTAATAAATCGAAATTACACAGTTCACTTTTATGTCACACGGAATATTAGGTTAGTCAAGAGGCTCTACAAGTCTAGATACAATGTCATTGTATCAGCGATGGCTATGGTCGAATGCCAAAATGCAAGCTATTGATCACGTGATATTTCACTAGCACTTGGCATCCAATACATTAATGACATTTTTCAAATGTCACTTCACTTTTGTTTTACAATGCCTCCACTTTTGCTTTCTGTGCAGCAACACATGCACCCTGAAAGACCTATGTGAGGCAAATGAAAACGCTGTTGTCGTGGCTGACTTCTGGTCAAATAATATTTAATTTTGGAATCATTGATACGACTAAGAAGAACGTAAATATACAACAATTACTCACAGTAGTGTTAAAGGTAAATAGCGTAGTTAAATTAAAACTATTATCATAATATTTACATTGCATGGTTTTATTGATTTACTAGAAAATTATTAATATTCTTCACTAAACAGATCGTACAACGCTTCTGATGCTGCAATAAACGTGGCCGCCTACTGGGCCCAAACAGTTTCATTAAATGTAACGTCGATACGAAAAGGATAAGTGTTATTAACAATATTTCCCTACTTATAATTAATTCATTATGTTAGCAACACAATCAGTTCACATCATGAACTAAATATCTATCGATTTATTTGTGCAGCCGTAAAATAACTTAACTAAACATATCGTTAAATGACATCTGAAAAGTAAATCTAATGCAAGTATCTTAAGTAACCGTTTAGGAACATAATTAAGCAGTCTTACCGCCAATTTCTGAATCAAGAATTTTAAGTTGAATATACTTAGCCTGGAAATCTGTCAAACCTGAAAAAATGACACGTTCTTAACTTCATTCGCAGAGGCGGAAATTGATGGATTCACCCCCAAAATGCGCAAACGATGCGCCTCTATTATTCGCAGGGTGCGTGGCAGCCCCAACAGCATACTGAAAACTCTAGCAGACAGATGGGACAGCCCCATACTGGGACATTGGATGCACCTACAAGCCAGTGGGGCGTACAAATATAACTAGTTGTATCTGGTAGTTATAAGTTATAAAAACATTAGTTTATCTGTATTTTTTTATTTGTATTTTATAGTTGGTTTTTAAATTTTCTGACATTTAAATTTTGTGTAATTTTAGTTTTATGAAATTGTAAAATTGGACATTTTAATTTTCAAATTTCTGACATTTTAATTTTGTGACATTTTTACTTTTTAACAACTTTAATCATAATTTAAAATTGTGTCATTCTGATTTAATTTATACTTGGATCTCTGTAATTATTAAAAATTAATTGAATTGTTTTCGTAGAAACAAACTCTGTTAATAAAAATTAAATTAATTTCAAATTCAGACAATTTTGAATTCCATTCTTGGTCAAAATTCAAAATGTCATCAAAATGTCAATTCTTTGTCAATGGAATGGAATGGAATTCAAAATTGTCTGAATTTGAAAGTAATTTAACTTAATTTATAGCGATTTTGGTATTTTCATCAATAATGCAATCATTTGCACTCAGAAAGTCATTTGGTGAAGTGGAACTGATGCAGAAGACCACAATGGCCACTGGAACTCCGAAATAAACCAATGTATCCTAGTCGTGTTTGGGCTTATTGGAATCGTCATGAGATGTACTTTAGCTATAAATGATTTTCATGTTAATTGGAGGTACCTACCAAAACTAAAAAGCGGAAAATAAAAAGCTTTTTAACGAAAAATCAATCCGATTTCCAGAACAAAACACTACAAAGCGAAAAATAACTTTCTTTTCCGAAGTCAGTGTCTTTTGTACCCATTGTTTTCCGTTGTTCGACACCGACTCGGTTTGATTTTTTGTTAAAAAGTTTTTATTCGGTAATAAATTCGGAAATTGATGGCTTCCCCGCCATCATGCGCAAGCGATGCGCCTCTATTATTCGCTGGGTGCGTGGCAGCCCCAACAGCATACTGAAAACTCTAGCAGACAGATGGGACAGCCCCATACTGGGACATTGGATGCACCTACAAGCCAGTGGGGCGTACTAATATAACTAGTTGTATCTGGTAGTTATAAGTTATAAAAACATTAGTTTGTCTGTATTTAATGTAATTTTTTTTTTTTTATTTGTATTTTATAGTTGGTTTTTAAATTTTCTGACATATAAATTTTGTGTAATTTTAGTTTTATGAAATTGTAAAATTGGACATCTTATTTTACAAATTTCTGACATTTTAATTTTGTGTCATTCTAGTTTTATAAATTTTATTATATTTTTTGACATTTTAATTCTGTGACATTTTTACTTTTTAACAACTTTAATCATAATTTAAAATTGTGTCATTCTGATTTAATTTATACTTGGATCTCTGTAATTATTAAAAATTCATTGAATTGTTTTCGTGGCATGTACTGATTACTGATATTTATTAATATCAGTAATCAGTACATGCCACGAAAACAAACTCTGTTAATAAAAATTAAATTAACTTCAAATTCAGACAATTTTGAATTCCATTCTTTGTCAAAATTCAAAATGTCATCAAAATGTCAATTCTTTGTCAGAATGGAATTCAAAATTGTCTGAATTTGAAAGTAATTTAATTTAATTTATAGCGATTTTGGTATTTTCATCAATAATGCAATCATTTGCACTGAGAAAGTCATTTGGTGAAGTGGAACTGATGCAGAAGACCACAATGGCCACTGGAACTCCGAAATAAAACAATGTATCCTAGTCGTGTTTGGGCTTATTGGAATCGTCATGAGATGTACTTTGGCTATAAATGATTTTCATGTTAATTGCAGGTACCTACCAAAACTAAAAAGCGGAAAATAAAAAGCTTTTTAACGAAAAATCAAACCGATTTCCAGAACAAAACACTACAAAGCGAAAAATAACTTTCTTTTCCGAAGTCAGTGTCTTTTGTACCCATTGTTTTCCGTTATTCGACACCGACTCGGTTTGATTTTTTGTTAAAAAGTTTTTATTCGGTAATAAATAAAGAGTACCATTTCTGAAGTTTGCGGTTACTTTTATTTCATGATTTACTTAGTAATAAATAAAGAATTATATTTCTGAACTTTGCTGTGTTGACTGTACAATTTAATCCAAAATAGGCTTGGTAGTGTCGTTAATTGTAAACGATACTAATTTTTTTTTTTTTTTTTTTATTTATTATGGGTTTGCTCTTGACTCTAGCCTAGGTCAGAGATGACTAATGGTAGTGCGGCTAGTTACTTACCAAAAAATGACAAGTTCTTATATTAAAAATCGTTATTTTTTTAAACAATTTGTTTTTGCCACTACACTACACACTTTGTATTGCTATAACAAACGTGTGTCCAAAATTTCAGTTCAATCAAACACTGGGAAGTGGGTTAAAAACTTGCAAGATTTGATTACAGACACCATGACAGGTGAAATTAGAATATTTATTTGAATTAACTTTTTAGCTTACCATCCAAATCAAACGTGTATGCAAAATTTCATCTTAATCGGTTGAGGGTAACTGCTTTAAAATTTAGTTGCAAGATTTGACCCGAACAAACATTGCAAGTTAGTAAAAAGCTTGTAAAAAACCGTATTTTTTATGATCCTAAATGTCTAATTGCGTTTTTCCACAATACTCAGACCTGCGGATGCGTCCAACTGGTTTGTATCAGGCGACTTGGATATCGACGCAAACGCATTTAACCCTGATTTTGTAGCTTGGACCACTTCGAAGGTCTTGCTGCGAAAACTGTTATTATCTAAGGTCTTCACTACATTCCGGATCACTTCGCAGATGGCTTTGGATGTCATGAAGTCAGGTACTGCGGAGCCTGACAAGATAATGAATTGATTTATTTTCAGGACAATTTTTTTTTTTTTGCTTTTCTTACCATGTGTTTAAAAAGTAAAGTATCTGCATTTCACCATTTGCTTCACATAGATAGAGGAACTATTCTTGTTAGACTATTTCGTAAGGATATATATAGTTGGAGAAACTTCGAGTAATTTTTGTGTGCAATTTTTTTGGTTTTGAGTAATTAAAATTTGAATAGGGAAATGAAATTATAATTTTAACAGTAAGGTGCCTGATGTTGATTCATTAATTAACATTAAACTGACATCAACTTTAAAAACTGAAATTAAAACTTTGCTCTGAGTTGTGAATAAATACTTCCTTACTAGAGTTTTTGACAATATTTTCAAGGGCGACCAAAGCTTCGGTAGTCTGGGGTGCAATGAACTGGGGCGCAATGAGCTGAGGAGTGCTTGCAGTGAAGTCTGTGGACAGATTGTTTTTGTCTGGCACCACTGGCATTAATGCTTGTTTTGATCTGTAACAACCATTTTAATATCGGAATAATTGGTAGGTACTATAAAATAGGTACTTATTCTTTACGACTATTTTATTGTTTATAATGGTTTAAGAAAGTAATACTTAATGTTAAGGCTTAAAAAGCTCCAAGTCTTGACAATTTCTGTACGGTATCTAGGTAGAGAAATGTTAATTCTGTAAATAAAATGTGCTGTTGGTCATAATGATCACTCATCATCAGCCTTTTAATGTTCCCACTGGCAAGGCCGTCTTAAACTATGCCGGGGCCCTTGGGCACACAAGAATTTGGGGCCCTTTCGGAAAGTAAAGAAAGCTAATTCTACTAACATTTTTCTATTATGATCTTCTATTTATTATGGGTATAATCAAATATATAATATTTTATTTCATTATTGTTATTATGCTGCTGGTTTTTAGGGTTCCGTAGCCAAAGGGCAAAAACGGGACACTAATGCTAAGACTCCGCGGTCCGTCTGTCTGTCACCAGGTTGTATCTCACGAACCGTGATAGCAAGACAGTTGAAATGTTCATAGATGATGTATTTCAGATACAGCTAAAAACAGAATGAAATAAATTTTTAAGTGGGGGCTCCCATTCAACAAACGTGTTTTTTTTTTTTGCGATAATGGTACGGAACCATTCGTGCGCGAGTCTGACTCGCACTTGGCTGGTTTTTGGTTACGATTACGATAGTGGTTTCTTTCGGGCCTTCTGTTGAGCAAAATCAATGTAACATTGTTGTTCGCAATTCATTTATTCTTCTCTTAAGCTGCAAAAATGAACGCTCTACACTACAATTGGTAACTATTAGGCAAAGGAATATTCTTGTAACAACTTCAACGTTTGGAAAAGTTTCTTCTAATTTATCTGATTACGCTGATTGCTTTGCTATGTTTTTTTAAATATTGCTTTAATGAAAACATTCTGTTTGAGCTTTGCATTAATATCTTCATGATAAAATTCTGCAAATTCTTTGCATTTTTTGGCCAGATTCCAAGTCAAGCTTATGCTTGAATTTGACTTTTTTGTAATAAATCGATTCTAATTAAGCTAAATAAGTCAAAATAAAATCAAATGTTGTGGAAATTGTATACTTCTAAAAGAAAAAAGGCAAAGTTTGACTTGATTTATTTGAATTAGGTTAAATTAAATCGTCATAATTTTGACTTGAATTTTAACCTAATTTAAAGACAACAGTAAGTTTTATTTTCGATCCGGGTGCTCACTGTTACTGTGCCCGACAAAAATGTTTTGAGAATAAATGTGAGATAAATTGTCGGTCCTTCGGGGCCCCCTGAGGATGGGGGCCCTGGGCACGGGCCCCGTGTGCCCTTATGGTAAAGACGGTACTGCCCACTGGTGGGACACAGGCCTATTCTCTGAGAGGGAATGGGCTGTAATCCACCACGCGGGCCCTGTGCGGGTTGGTGGATGACACATAATAATGATACTCACGGGCAATTATTAGTCTGTTTAATCAAATCACTCATTTTTAAGACAGTCTGCCAATCCAAACCTAGGTGCAGATTACATATAGCCATCTCTGAAACAAAAGAGAGCTAATACTTTTTAAGTAACCAGTATATCATAAGAGCGTAGGTAATATTTGCAAAAGAATTATATTAATGGAAAATCATCATTATTCATCATTATTCTTTGCGTCCGAAATAAAAGTTTCTATTCTATTCTATTATTAAAATCTACATTTAACAGTCCAAAAGACGTAAACTGATGCATAGAGATCTCCCCTAAGCATTGTTATAAGGCCCATAAGGCTTTCCCACTGTGACCCACCCACAAGATGCACTAACTACCGAGAAAGTCGGAATTTCTGCAGATTCTCGCGAGAGTTTGTTGAATGCATGAGAAAATAAAGGTTCTTCCACAACAACCCACTTCCAAATAAAAACACTACAAAGTGCAAAATAATTGTAATTTTCCTAATCGGTGTTTCTGGATTTGTTTTCAACTAAAATTAAATACCTAGTGAGCAAGTTCTATAGTAAGGTCCTACCTATAGGATTGATAATAATGCCCATAATTGCTCAATCACACTTATGGAGTTACGTCTGTACCTTCGTATTACCAAGTCCAATCCATTTATAAACCTAACAATTATTAGCTTAATCAATATACATTTGAAAAGTTGGATTTGAGGAGTTTACTGTTGTATTTTAGAAATCAAGGTTTCAAAGGTAAGAAAATGCTATGGTACTATCATGGAAGTATAACTAAACCAAACACAAAAATAATCATCAAGATTGGTTCATAAACAAAAAAGTTGTGCCCGAATAGAAAACTCCCAATAACATGGAGTTTGAACACAACTAGTGAAATGACAGTCTACTAGGGTGAACCCCTCTGCGTACCCCTTTACAGCATACCGGCGTGATTTATGTAATGAAATGGTTTGAACAGTAAACAGACATGCTATTGCAGCAATCCCGGGCGAATTGCCGTCATTTATTGAAGAGTTTTGATGTATGTCTCCAAAGTAAACGCGAACCTATCGATAAATAAAAAAAAAAGTTCATCAGATCTGAACCAAATGAAAATGGGAACATTACCGGCAGCCTAAATGCGTAAGTGAATTCTGCAAAGCAAACAAGTTGGAACCTTCCCAAAAACGACTTTTGTTGTTACATAATCACGAAACGGAAAGGTTATGCTCCTTTCATTACCAATATTTTGACGTAGAATTGATTGTAAAAGAAAGAATGAAAGCCAATCGAAATTCTTCCAATCGAGATAAAACTTCACTATTGGTATTGTGTAATGCAAATGTCATATATCTTCAACTCCGTAGTATCTCTAAGTAGTCTGTGTTCAACTCAAAGGAGGATTTGGAAAGCTAACGCTAGCTTTCAAAAATAGTTTCGCAGTACCGAAAAAGTTGAAGGAAATGATTCTGATTCTTTGAAAGAATCGACTTGTTTCCTTTGCAGAATTCACTTACGTAATTAGGCTGCCGGTATTTTAAATTTATTTTTTCAAAATTATTACGAGTACATTAAAAATATTTTTTAAGAAAAACAAAGGAATCGGTTCACAATTGGCGAAGATATTGCTGAACAGATAAGCAAATAAAAATAAACATTCAGTCCAATTGAGAACCTCCTCCTTTTTTCAAGTCGGTTATAAATAAAGAAATCAGTGGTCTGTCCAGTGCCCAGTACAATTAAATCAACAACATTTGGAATTTTATTACTGACCAAGTGTGGCATCAAAACAATTAGCCCGATACATATTTTCTTATTAAATGCGATAATAAACTTTTCCTTATTAAAAATCTGCAATGGTTGTTCCACAGCGGAACGAGTAATGCTCTAGATCTAGGAATAAAAATGTCTATTTCTGACACTTTTGGTAGAGTGGGGGGACTTCTAAACTTGTGTATAAACCAATAAAATCAAAAATCATTAAATACTATTTTCGTGTAGGTAGTCGTGTCGTCAAGTCGTCGACGCGTCCCTACACATACAAACGTTTCCTATTCAAAGTTTCTAGCACTGCACTGGCGCTATTTCAAATTCCCTAACATAGTGTAAGTAGGTGATGCTACGATTCATAAATAAAAACTCATAGCTCATTTTGCTTGTTACTAATTATGTACAACCTACGAGCTCATCAGTTAGTTGTTTACTTTTTCTTAGCATATCGGAAAAAAGGGATATACATAGGTTCTATGATAGAGTATACCCCTTTCTACATAATAGTGTCATTCGAAATTTTAACCTTACCGACTAGTTGTGTATAGTAATGGACGGATCAAGAAAGCTGAGTCTTCTTCAATTGGTTAATTTAGAAACCAGGAAGAGATGTCATCTATCTTAAAATTGGAGTCTGAAACAGATCCAGTAGAGTAGGGGTCACCACAAAATGATTTGATTGCATCAACCCTCAATATAGTAGGCATTCTGTAATTCCTGGCACTTCCATGGCACCATCCTGGTCGTTTTGTCACGGTCGGCAGGATGCAATGTTCAGCCCGGACGAAGTGTTGCCATCGTGGACATCATTTCTTTTATACAATTACAGTACAATTCCATGTTTGAGTATATGGAATTAAATAAAATTTCGTCATGAGATGGACTTTTTGAAAAAATTTGAATAGGCCGCAGTATCCTCATTGTTAGCTTATAACAACATGATACCATTTTAAATTTGCTATATAGTGCTTCTAATGAATATAAGGAAAAACGAACAGCAACGGTTGTGGGAGATTACAAGCTTGTGGATAGGACACCAAGGATAAGTCTAGGTACGAGTATATGTTCTGGCAGCTACTTATGTGAGAACGCAAACGAACTTTTCAATTTAAGATCAACTTTTTAAGTTGTCACTTTTTGTACCTAATCATTTCATTAATCCCAATTTCTCAAACAGGAATATTTATTGATTTATTTATTTAATACTTTATGCACACAAACGTACAGAGGTGGACTTAATGCCTTAGGCATTTTCTACCAGTCAACCTTTGGGTGATGCAGAGACAAATAGTGATAGGTGCAATATTGAAAGTAAATTAAGACAAGGTAGGTTTATACAAATACAAAGATAAAGAAAAAGGAATAAGCTTCATCAAAAAACTTAAAGGTATTTTAAAGTACCCAAACCCACATGTGGCAACTCTCTGGAGGCGGAAAGAGCAGTGGCCATGACAAACGAAAGAGCAGCGCGACACGCGGGGAGCGTAATTCGATAATCGGCGTGCTCTTGAACGCCGAGCTGTCATCCATTTGTCATGTTGACTGACTCGACCTGCTGAGGATGTTACACGTATTACGAAGAGTCATCAGCTATATGTTGAGCGTTTAATTCTCACCTGTGAGCGTAGAAACAACGGGGATGTGATAGATATTTATATATTTTTTACGTTATAAAATATATCTGACACTAGTCAAGCCAAGGTGTATCATGCTATCCAGTATCTTATTTATTATTATTAGCTTTATTTTGTCCCTTACATGTGTTGTGTACTTATTTATTTATTTATGTTAGTTTTGTATTTAAATAAGGTTAGTATTGTTAGGAATAAGGGCGCCTTTTGCGGTGAAACCCTCCTCCTAACCGTTCCAGCTGGCTCTATCCTTTGCCCGTCTGGGCCATAAGTTTACTATCGCTACGGGTATTTGTAACTTGTCCTCACTCCATCTTTTAAATGGTCTATCCTTCCTTCTTTTTTTGTATATTGTGTACCAATTTGTTATTATTTGTGACCATCTTTCATCCGTAGTTCTCTAAATAAGACCTGACCATTTCCATTTCAGTGTCAGGATCTGTTTGACCGCATCTCTCGCCTTTATTTATCAGTGATTTTATCGTTATCCAGTTACTAGTTACAAGTTACCAAGATAGGTAGTCGCTTCATATAAAATACTGGTACTCAGATGTATCCGGTAAGACTGAAGCCGACCCCAACATATTTGCGAAAAGGTTTAGCAGATTAGCAAAATTATTATGAGAAATTGTCAAAGGCGCACCTGGGAGAAGATCATAGAATACTTTTTATGCCGGGCGTTCGACCTCTCGGCATAATTTTCGTCTTTCACACGGGCGAAGCAGCTGACAGAAGCTAGTTCATCTATTGTTTGTTTCCTTATCAGGTTATTATACAAACAATTTATATACTAAGGCCAATAAGTCTTAAATAGCTATTTAATCATAATCTAAGTGGCTCTATTTTATTGCTTTCTAGCAATAAATGTTTATCTACAAACGGAATAACAAAGGTTTGATCAATGCTTTGTCACACGCACACGACTAACGCATTGTATCAACATATCAATATGGCATAAATAAGTGTTATCAAAATGATAACATGAATCTATTTAATCGATGAGTAGATAACTATGGCGCGCCTATTGTTAAAGGCACGGTAAATGAATGCCATTAGATGGTAGAAAAAACAAAGAAAAAGGCTAACTATATACATAGTTTGCCATAATTTTAGGAAGGAGTGGGTAAAAGTAGGTATGAATAATGGATTACCTTTTAGCAATTTATCGTCAAAGAAAGATAATTATAAAGATATAAACAGGCGTTTAACAAGCAAAATCGTCTGCAGAAAAAGCTTGATTAGATACCTATCATCTAACTTTGGCAGAAACCAGACAAAGGTTTTAACGTCAGAGGTCTTTCTGTGTTTTCCTGAAGAAGTGACTTATATAGTAGCTTGGATACAGATCCATGACTCTCCACATAGTCTTTAAAATTTGCGAATTTTCAAGCCTGGTCTAAGTTCAACAAATGCCAGTATGTATGCAAATACAGGTTAGCCTTCTTAGACATAATCCATTGCAGTCGTAACGTGCGTTGCATCTTGATAGCCAAACAAAGGCCCATCTACTCGCCTTGGTCACCAATAACCAACTCTCTTTGTTCGCCAATCTTCTGTATTTTTGCTCGCAACTGTACTGGCCCATTGGTATGACAAAGAATATAAGCAAGGAAGCTTTACTTAAAGAAAAATTTACGGTTCCCGCCTTAGGTACTTACTTATCGCCTTTTTTATCTTATAAAAGGTTGCAATTGCAAGTAACCACCGTATACAATAGGGTGATATAAAATGACGGGACTGTAGAGGGTTTTTCGACGCCCTGAGTCGAGGTTTGTATCCCAGGACAGCTGACAGGGATCAACAGTAGTCATCATTTAGTTGAACTGCGAAAAAAATGGCATTTCGAGACGAAAAATTTTGGTTGCTACCGGTATGTACCTCCAAATACATAAATCACAATTTAACTGACTCCTTAGGGGTTAAAACTTAATGACGGACTTAAGAAACGGAATCAACAAAAAAACCTGGTGTGAATTTCGTAATTAAAACATAAATGGACAACAATACAAATTATCGTCATTATTCACCCGCTACTTACAAACTGCAGTTCATTCATCTTTCATGTTACCATTACGAAAAAAAAACTACATCCATTTTAACAGGACCTTAGGAATATTCAGTAAGCAGCAACTGAGTATGGAAGTGTTGGTCATGTTATACTGGTTTTTGTGTGAATAGTTGACAGACAGACAGGCGACAAATGAGACGTGTCGTTGTCGAAGAATGACGGATAACAATAGGAAATAGGTGCGACTTGCATAATTTTCGGGGGCGTGTGTCATTAGGAGTAGCTGCTACTATCGCAATAAGAAAAGAGAAAAATAAAACCGACTTCCAAAAAAAAAACACTACAAAGCGAAAGTTTACTTTATTTTCCGAAGTCTGTGTCTTTGGTACATTATTGTATTATTGATGAAAATACCAAAGTCGCTATATATGCCTATAATATTTGAGGAGTTTCCTCGATTTCTCCAGTACCGCATCGTCTAATCCTGACCTGAAGAACATGGGACCTCCTGGGAAGTATGACCTTTCAAACAAAATAAGAATTTTCCAAATCGGTCCAGGCGTCTTTGAATAATAGGCCAAAATACGTTTAAAAAAAAAGATTCCGACGAATTGAGAACCTCCTCCTTTTTTTAAGTCGGTTTAAAAGTGGATCTATAGATATAACGAAGTAAATATGTGTTGGTATAAAGTCCAGCGATATATTATTCCTTGGAAATGTAATACATTTTATAGGCAATGGCAAATATATTACATATTTAGACAATGGAAAATGTTTGAGTTGTGGGTAGTTGCATCTGCCCCTAGTAGGTAAAGTGGAACGGCTCATCTTTAAGAAGACTGTTTCTAGTTTAGACGAACGTCAGCATGCGGTTTACACATTTAGGGTTCCATACCAAGCCGCAAAATCAAGTTGGTTGTAATAGGAAAAATGAGGGAATTTCATAGAAAAAAAACTGATTTATCAGTATATTGGTATTTGTTGGTAAAATATACGTAATAAAAAAGTATTACTCGTATCACCAAATTTCAAGTTATGTTAAATTATAAGTCAATGGGGAGTTAAAATATTCTTCGGAACAAGATTTTGTAAAAAAAAAGCTGTCTTTGGTGGCTTTTTATTCCTTTGTTTTCCAATATTATTTTAAATAAAAATACAGTGTTTATCTGCTCAAAGAGTTCTTAACAACGATATCGACTATCGACTCGATGGGGTAGGCCTAATTTGTTTTTCACAAAGATCAAAATTTTTGTGTAATAATTTACTGCCCCTTAAAAACATTTAAAAAAAAGACAGTTTGTGTGGCTTTGGGTCAACAAGATGCTTATACTGTGACAATTGGAAGACTGTAAGCTCCGACCGTTTGACAGTAAAACCTGTGCGACAGACAACGGACAGACATACACGTGAGTGGCAGCAATAGGGCTTCGTTTGGACCCTTTGGGTACGGAACCCTAAAAATTAGCAATCATTAAGAAACTTGAATTCAAGCAACCCTTATCTTGCTAAACTTTTAGACGTTAGACTACAAACATCGGACAGCCCACGCCTCGATACTATAAAAGGAAACTAGATAAAACAAAACTGGACATGCAAAATCTTATCTGCAATAGTCTAAAAGCAAACGCAGTCAATTGTTTCCGAACGCGTGGACAGTTAAATAATCGCGGTTCACAATTGGAATAGGTACCAACTAGGTATACAAGCTGCTGGCAGGCCACAGGCCAGTTCACGCTCTCTCGGCGTTCGATGCGCACACGCATACCGTACCAGTGACAACCCTAGCGTAACCCCGCCCCGAAAATATATCGATGTTGCCAGCGTCTGTGATAGTATTTGTGAAAGTTGTAAGTGAAATGAAAAGCTCTGAAAATGTACGAGTTTTGTAATCGCGGTAAGTTTCGGAGTCGCGAATGTTTTTGATGACACTTCATTTGAGACCGTTTCTAGTCCCAAAAGGAATAATATTAGGGAACTAGCGTGTTCTGGAACATTAATTTTTGTAGATCTTTTGATCTTTTCTGAAAGTGGGTGTCAAAATTTACCATTTTCACAATTAAAAACATCGAAAGGGTATGGTTAGAGGTTAGTTTCAGATCAAACACAAGATAAACAAAGTTGATACATTTAATACTATCGCTATTCAATCTAAAATGTTGTATGTAGGTACAGCTGTATGGAGATTACCTGTACTTAACTTGCATTCGTATTATAAAGTCACATTTTCTAAACTAAAATTAAATTGTTTATAGAAACAAAATAACATGACAGACAACAGGTTTTAGCGCCATACGTCACACAAAATTTGTACACAAAGAGGATATATATACTCGATTAAATGTTGCGCATGTTCAAGGTGGTTTTCGCATAATATTTTTATAAAAAGCCCAGAATATCAGGTTTTGCCGTGATTGCTATGCGCGTCTCATTTGAATTTCAAATTCTAAAACAACGTACAATTATATTGAGTATATCTGTACTATGACAACAGCTGATGCCTGACGGGTGATCACGTCTTCACTCATTGTTTTGAACAGATGTTGTATGTAATTCTAAACTTCTTGAGGTTCTTGACCATCGATTGAATAACGCAAAATCCTTTAGCGTTATAAAATACCTCGTCCTATAATATCAATGTTGTAATTTTTGTTATAGTTTGCCTCGTAATGAACGAGACCGATATGTTGGTTAAGTTCAAATCAGACTGCATTAGCATAATCAAACAAACAGAACTAGCGATTTGGCACCATTTTAATGATTTCATGACATTTACATCATTATGTATTCAACAGAAATATTTATATTGCCAAGAACCTTCATAAGAATGTATGAGAATCTAGTCTATGATTTGAACTTCCTTGAATTCTTTAATGGAATTCTTCAGCTGCAACTGCTAAAAGACTGGAAAAAGACTAGGAAGGTGATGATGATGAATCTTTTAAGGAGGTCTTTAAGCTTTTGACAAAAATATACAATCCAAGCGAGCCTGTTCTCTCTTTCTTGACTATATATACCAAACAGATATTAGCTAGTATTATATTAACTGTGCAGATACCAAAATGCCCCTATGTTTGATAGACTCAAATATGTAGGTGTAGAATATTGTTTATCATTAATTTGAATTCCGATGCAGAGCACGTACGTAAAAAATAGGATCACTAAAAAGAAAGTCGGTGTCGAATTCCATTGATTTATACTCGTATTGAGATTAGTGCCAAATAGAGTAATATGTACGCTAACTGCTGTGTGCCACTATATAAGTGTTCGAAGTAACTAATTTGCATATCATCCTGTGTGCCAGTTAATATCTTCTGTTTTTTAGCTTTTCATTTGTGTAGTCTCTGTTGTTTTCATTTAAAAGCTTATGAACTGCCTACACATTTATCTCATTAGAAACATATCGATGATTTTATTAACCTATAATTTATGTCTCATCGAGCAATTATACACTGAGTTAGTAGCTAACTAGATATTTTTTACGTATGAGTACATTGCAATTTTATAGTCTATTGCACATATTAAGACATTTTACCTGTTTATATTATTTGATACTAACTTTTGCTAGCGACTTCCGTCTGCGTAGCATTAGTACTTCTAATAGCCTGTTCAATATTATTGGTTCCCCACACAAACTTCCAACCCCTTTCCACCCCCTTAAGGATGATTTCGGGGATAAAAACTATTCTATGTCCTTCCCAGGATCTCAAACTATCTTTTTAACCTACTTCAAAAAAGGAGGAGGTTTTCAATAAGTCGGTTTTTTATTTTTAATGTATTTTCCTCAACTACTCAAAGAGGCGTCTTTGAGTAATCGAGCAAGGCGATTTGTTTTTTTTTCTTTTGTTTGAAAGGGTATATACTTCCCAGATGGTCCCATGGTCACCAGGTCAGGGTCTGACAATGGGAGCCTATGGAAATCGAGGGAACGACTCAAATATTATAGGTATACATATAACTATTTCAGTATTTCCATCAACACTGCAATTATTTGCACTCAGAAACTATCATTTGGTGAAGTAAAACTGATGAAGAAGAGCATAGAGGACCACTAGAACTCCTTAATGATAATTAGTCACGGGTATAAGATATCTCAAATAGTAATTCGACTATGTTGAAGCAAATACATATCAATAATTGGTACCATCGAACTGTTCAGATGATGAAGCCGGAAGGTAGGCACTGGAACTCTCCCCCCCGGTGGGTTCCCGCTTTGTCGATGCGGGGGGGCTCAGTAACTGTGGCTTGGTCACCCACGGTGAAGCGAAGAGGAACCCGAGGAGGGGCCGCTCGTCAGGGCTTTTGCCGATTAAGCCGACGACGTAGCGGCCAACTAGTAGGTTGCGGTGCCACTTGATAACAGGCGACATCGCAACTGAGGCGGGCCGCGATGTCTTATGGAGATACCCAGGTCCCATACGATGTCGAGGCTGAGGGTTGGAGGCCGCGGTGGGAGAGGAGTGCCGGTATTGCGGTGCGCCGCTCTCCCTACCTTCCGCGGCCCGGACGGGGTCGCCACCGTCTGATGGCGGACGCGGTGGGGCTGCAGGGGAGGAGGAGTGTCGGTATTGCGTTAGCCGCTCTCCCTATCCCCTGCGGCCGAACAATGGTAGGTGGCGGGGCCATTGACCTTGACCCGTCACAGGGGGACCAAGGGTGCCATACACGGGGTCGTCTGGCGCCCATGTGCTGATTGGTCCCTGGGGTGGTCACGGCGTGCAGTGTGTT
The DNA here is from genome assembly GCA_945859665.1 of Anorthoa munda. NCBI lineage: Eukaryota > Metazoa > Arthropoda > Insecta > Lepidoptera > Noctuidae > Anorthoa > Anorthoa munda. Next base: position 4,127,785 of record OX243913.1, read on the forward strand.
CTGGTGCGCCGGTGATGGGGGGACTCCCCCGAGGAGGGTCCGGTGACGGACAGCCGCGGCGGGTTCGCGGTGAGTGCTAACGCGTACCCGTGCTCCCGCCATAAGCGGCACAGGAGGACACCGTGGAGTTTTAGTGGGTTAGAGTCCCACATAACTGCACTATCTCCCCGTGGTAGTGCAGTATGCATGAGCATTTCTCCACGCAAAAAAAAAAAAAAACAAAAAAAGGCACTGGAACTCTGAAATAAAACAATGTAGGCATCCTAGTCGTGTTTGGGCTTATTGGAATCGTCATGAGATGTACTTTGGCTATAAATGATTTTTATGGTAATTTGAGGTTACCAAAGCAGAAAGTGAAAAATTTATAACTTTTTAACAAAAAAAATCAAACCGATTTCCAAAACAAAACGCTACAAAGCGAAAAATAACTTTCTTTTCCGAAGTCGGTGTCGAAAATAAAACAAAAGGTAGGTACCAAAGACACCGACAGCGGAAAATGAAGTTATTTTTCGCTTTGTAGTGTTGTGTTTTGGAAGTCGGCTTGTTTTTTAGGGTTCCGAAGTCAACAAGGAACCCTTATAGTTTCGCTCTGTCCGTCCGCAGCTTAGCTCAGAGAATCTAAGTAATAGAAAGCTATAATTTGGCATGTAAAATATTAATAATTCCGACACAGTGGTAACATAAAATCATGAAAAATTTTTTTTTTTTCGGTTTATAGACGTAAAGTGGGGATGTATTTTTTTTTCTCATCTATATCATGGTGTGGGATATCGTTAGATAGGCCATTCAAAATATTATGCATGGCATATAAATGCCATTGAAAAATTATTTAAATAACGTTGTTAGCTGTGTAAATCAGATAGTAAATATATGCCTATGAACCATGTAAAAATATACAAAAATAAAATCATAACATCCTTAATAATAATGATTTCTAAATTAATAATGTTTAAGCTCGAATAACGCATTACGCGTAGTCCATACGGCGCATGCGCGCGGAATCTATTTTGTGTTAGTGCAGAAGTATTTTCGACGTTTTTAATTAAAACGTAAAAGTAAAGTCTGTCCAAACGCCTAGTTGACACTTCGCGTGACCCAAGGGCTGGCTTTTACCTTGGTCAGAGAATAAGCATTGCCATACAACGTGGCAATGCTGCCAGCCTTTTGGGTACATTACCAGTGGGGAACGATGTGGAGGAGTTTTTCGACGCCATATTTTAGTTAAGTATATTTTTTGTGTTAGTTAGTGAGTAGTTTTTGGTTAAAGTGTATAGGTTTTTAGTTTTAGTTATTTAAGTATTTTATACACTGTATATACTTTTATTGTAAATAAAACATGAGATAGATAAAAAAAAAAAAAAAAAAAAAAAAAAAAAAGGTAAAGTAAAATTAGATTCGATTTACAAGCAAATTACTTATTTTCTTTTGTCGATATCCTTTTATAAAGTCAATATTCGACCCGACTTGCGAAGTTGGATTTTATAACTCCTTCTTCAGTTACCAGTTAGTCCTTATTTAGTTTAAGTCAAGAGTGAATAGATTACATCTAGGCAAGCGTGCTTCACCGTAGACCACATCATCACTTACCATCAGGTGAGATAGTGGTCAAAAGCGAGAATATAGATTAAAAAAAAAAACATCATCCTTTGTGGGCCCGTTTTTAGACTTTGTGAGCCGCTCTAATGTTTATGTAACAACAACAAAACCCTCTTTTTAGTCCGCATGATTATGCAACTTCGGAACCCTATTACTGCGCGTGGCCCGACATGCACTTGGCCGGTTTTTTTTAATTATTTTTGATAGGCTTGCGCTTGACCACCACCTGATGGTAAACGATGATGTGGTCGACGATGGGGCACTCTTGCTCAGAAGTAATCACTATCTTGACTTGAAGACTCCCAGGTGGTAGTTATCAAGAAATACAGGCTCCGACAGGAAATTACACTCCTTAGCAGTACGCGTCATAAAAGTATTCCCAAAAAGTTTGATGCGTATGGATGGGATGTCCACCATGTACCGATGACGCATTGCCGTACGTCGTGTAGTCCAATGATGGAACGGGCTAGGTATTAGTTCATGCAATTCCATGACACACTCCCCGAAATGTAACCGATAAAAAACCGACAGGCTGGAAATTTGGCGACGATGTTCAAGGCTCCATACCAAATTTCATCTAAATCGGTTCAGCGGTTTAAGCGTGAAAAGGTAAGATACAGACAGTTACTTTCGCATTTATATTATTAGTAAGGTTATAAACAATTTTTGTAGAAGCAGCATAGAATATTCTCCCAACTTGTCTAAAACTGGTCACATTGTTGACCGCAGCTCCTTAACCCCCACAGCAAATAAAGCGAAACTTGTAAATAATACAGTGATATTAACGCAGCATATGATTAGCGCAAATAAGTGGAGCATGTAGGTGAGATGTCAGGCACGCGCCGCGCGTCCAATGTTAGATCACGTGGTCTTATTAATTCGTGGGCTGAGCCAGTCTGCCGTGCTGGTGCGGTGGAACTAGGATCGGGCAAGACTTATTGGTACTTTTTGTTGTGTCATGATCAGTACTTTGTCATTCATAAAAAAATTGTGCTATAATCGTCTCACTGACCAATAAATTGATTTGACAGACACATTTCTCGTAGTCAATGTTTTAGGAGTCAACCTGGAATTTTCTATGTTCAAGTAGCCCTTTGCTTGCTTTTTCTTTTTTCCTTTATTTGTATTTTGTTTTTTGTTTTTATCATAATTTGTGTGGACATACCGAATTTGAAATCTTTTCATGATATTCAAGATCCTGCTACTATTTAGCTTACTAGAATTTACAAGGCTATTCTTTTTACCCGTTCCCTGAAATAGGTATATTCTCAGTAAGGTCCCGCTTGAATTTTCTTTATACCAATTGTAATAGCTTCCTGTGCTGCGACATTAATAAAAAGTCTCATATCAGAATTTGTTTATGATGTTTGGAGAAGGGTACAATCAAATCAGGGATTGGCTAACTCATACTATCTGTATGTCAATTACTTTAATAGACTCCTGTCCCAATATAGACTTCCTCTCTGCAAATTGGTCACTTTGTTACTAGCGGGTTTATTGAAGGACCTATGATAATCTTTTTTTGAAGTCTCTCTTTTCCGGCAAAATACTTTTACATCATTGGACTTATCTATAAAAAATTTGACACTGCCACTGCTTTGCAACTGCTTAGCAGATTCTAAATGCAAATACTCTATAGAAAATTTGAATATATAATGTGTTAGGCAAATGCTAAACAGTGCCGGGATTGCGATAATGCCTGTCACCCATAGGCTGACTATCTCATATTATTTTATCTCTTCTAAATTCGAATGAGTGTTAGAATCCGGCCAGAGCTACTATTCTGCCAGCCTGCAAGCTTTATGGCTCCCTTCAGTGGGCAAACTTAACAGTATGGTATGTTCCTTTTTGGCTGCCTTCTACGTCACAGATTCTTTTTTTTTAAAGCTTAGTTTGAATATTTAATGCAGGGTTATACCTAACATATAATCTGTAGTCTTATTTTACTATGTTGTTCGGTATAATGGATGAGGTTGTGCCTTTATTCATATTTATCTTTGCATACCTTACAAGATTGACAAATGAGAAAAAAACAACATTACAAATATCCTATCCTAACAAATAAAACCTGCGACAAGTTTCCGCCAAACTGTGCAAATAGCATAAAATTTTAAATTGCGTTAACGCTTATTCATTTCATCCTTGACTAGCGACCCTATCCATCCTCGGCTTCGCCCGTGACAAATTATACACAAAAACCTTCCTCGTTTCTCATTCTTTCTATTGGTGAAAACCCCATGAAAATCCATTCAGTAGTTTTTGAGTTTACCGCGTACAGACGCGGCGGGACACTTTATTTTATAATATTTAGTATATGAGATATAAAATATGACATTAGCCTTGAAATTCTATAGAATTATAAGTAGGTATTATAGATACAGTGAGAGGACATGCACCTGCGTTATTATTTAACCCAACGTCCAAGTACAAATTGCAATTCGTTTTAAGGTTAATTTTCTACTCCAAGACTTAAACAAACCACTTTGAAGTTGACGAGAGCTTAATATATAAAGAATGAATGATTTAACTCTCATGTTATTATGCCATGTAAGAAAAAGTAAGTGAGTGGATTTCTTTTCTTACTAGCCGCAGGGCTGTTTCGAGCCTTCTAAGTACCTTTATGGTGTTTACAATTAACCATCCATAGTTTAAGTGTTTTGGGTTACATTTTTTTGGAGCTTATATTCAGAAATAAATTCTTGAAACACAGCAGTTCTCATTCATGGTCGAACTATGAATGAAGGATTCTCGTGGGAATGGTGGGGGTTTGTGCACTCGGTCCCTAGCTACCGTTATCTACTTTAGATAAACCTAACCTAGCTTGCAGTGTGTGAGCACCGTTTTTAGGCCTTAAATCTGTGGTAAAGGGATTTAGGCCAAGTGATATTTTGGTATCCAGGGTCCCATGCTAAGGTGCACGCGAATTTACTTCTATCCCGGGCCCCCGACTCATGGTGGTAGTAACTATTATGGTGTTTTGATCAGTAGGAGTTCGGCATATACAGGTTGGGCTAAAAATCGTGGATCAAACGAAACAGAGCGATATTTGGGGCTATTTGCAAGTAGGTAAAAAGGTAACATTTTTTTTACTCCTTTTAACCCCAACTACCGCCCCGTGTATATCGGTCCCGTGGGGCCTTGGTATAAAAAAGTATGTAGGTGTTCCAATTTACTACAAAACTATTTATTATATTCCATAAATCATAACAATAACGCTTTCTCTTGTCATAGCTGTCATAATTTCCTGTTATTAAATAAAAGATCAGCTGAACGAGCATAATGGTTGTCACATAGATAATGTTCATAATTAGAACACAATGTAGTGTAATTCAACCATTTATCGTGCTTAGCGTGTGAAGGATCCCTAGTTTAGTTCAACCCATTTTGCTATTAAGGACTATTATAGTTAAGTGATACTTATGGATCATTATATTTGGATCCTCGTGATGTTGGTTGACTCAGATTAAGATAGTTTAAATTATGCCTGGTGGTGCAAAATATGTCGGGCAGGACCAAATTTTAAGGAAAACGGAAATCTTTACCAGCACTTCTAAACTGTTTTAGTTCTTTTGCTAAAATTTTCACATACAACGGCTCTACGAGTATATAAGGTGATACTTCATCAGCGTTAACGATTGTTGAAAAGTGAAAATGTAAGGGTCAATCCCTTGACGCATGACATTTTCGCAGCGCATGTTGATTGGTACAATTTATACAATCGTTGTTGTCTTTCCAGTAACCACCTGTATGTCGTTAGCTGATTAACAAATAACCGCTGTTTTACACGTTGCGTTATGTACTTCACAAAAGTATTCTCTATCGGAAGATGAAGAGATTAAGGATGGTCAACTAATATTGTATGTAGCATGCTGACCGATGGCCGTTTGGACGGATGTGACGCATGTTTGCAAACCTTTATGGTATCCATTATTTTTATTTTACGGTATTTGTGTGGGCTTTTCCTGAACTATATAATTGTTAGTGTTTATTACTGTTATCCCAAAAAGATGCCCAAAGACTCCCCAATATACAACACTAGCTTCTGCCAGCGGCTTCTCCCGCGTTAAAAGTGTTTTCTTATCCCAAAGGAACATTATACCGGGCTGAAAAGTAGCCTATGTCCTATTCCTGATTATAATCTATCTCCGTGCCAAATTTCATCAAGATTCGTTTAGCCATTCCGGCGTGATTGAGTAACAAACATAAATTCATCCATTCATCTAAATTATCGCATTTATATCTATTATTAATATGATAAAGTTGACGACATCGGTTGATGACCCTAAAGTCTTTCAAAGCATGTAGGTATTGCGCGTATCATTTATTACCTTAGTAGGTCCTATCAAAATTCTATCTATCTAGTCAATCATAGATGTCAGCTAACATCGTCGTAATAAGGGACCTCACAATAAGTTTACGACGTGATTAACCTCAACATGGTTGTATTTTCACATGGATCTAGTAAATGGCCTGTCCAGTGGCCATATTTGTGCATTTGCCTACATACCTAGACATAAAAGTTAAGTTAGACGGGAAATTATTATTTAGTATTTTGTTATCTTAGTTGTTATAGGCAAACTACAAAGGATTATTTAGAGAGACTGCAATTCCCATTTCCACTCGTTTGAGCGACGAGCAAGTGTTCGTCATTTCCATTGATTTAGCTTCAATTAAGTAACCTCCCGAATATAAATAAATGCTCCCGTGGCTTATCTCAAAAAATATCTTTTTCGGGTTAAACAAATATTATTACACTAGCTTTCCGCCCGCAGCTTCGCCTGCGTGGACTATACGATTTTGGTTGTTTCGTTTTTTGCAGTTCTGGCGGGATATTGCAAATTATTATCTAATCATAGCTTTCCGCCCCCGTCTTCGTTGGCTTAAACTACAAAATTTGCTCAACTTTATTATTTTATCGAATTATAAAAATAACATGTAAATTGATATAAAATGAGTATAAACTGAACTGCCGTCGTGTTCTAATAGCTAGAGCCATGGACTTCCATTCTGGATGTCTCGTGAGATGATTTCCACGGGCCAAAGACAAAAAACTACCGACACGAAAAAGACATAGTTAGAGGGTATCAGTGGTATTCGAGGTATGAAAACTGATTCCTCCCCAGCACATCTAGTAGGTAATCATTCGTACAAAGTTTAACACCTCTTTTTACCCGTTTAAAAGATGAAATTCAATAAATGCTTAAGTACGTTTTTCTTTAATTGTATTGAAGAGCAGAAATACTAAGTTTCAAGTAATTTTAATGATAAACAATTTATTTTTCTTACAAATTTTAACACCCCTTTTTACCCCTTTAAGGGATGAACTTCAAAAAAGCCTTAAAACAGTATTTTTTATTTGCTGCTGGCTGAATGCCATATCTCATTCATTTCAAATGAAAAATGACAGTGTTTCATACAAACTTTCTTAGGGGTTTAACTCCCTTAGGGGTTGAATTTCGAAAAATTCTTCCTTATTCCATGTCTAAATTATAAAGGGAACCTCTGTGCAAAATTTCAGCTTTCTAGGTCCAACGATTTGGACTGGGCGTTGATGAGTCAGTCACAGTCAAGACTTTTCTTTTTTATTACACTCGCGAGCAATGAAAAAGGCCCAGTGACATAGCACCAAATTACTCCTAAACGGGCAAGGCTAGCTTAATGACGCAGTCTGCAATATTGAAGTACATTTAACAGCGCATCAGAATATTACCAACTAAAAACGTAAATATTGTGTTCAAATTTATAGGTTTAGGTATTTTATTATTTTAGGTTCTATGTCTTAGGAGATATTAAGGTGTTTATCGGCATTTTGTGGGTGGAACTTTTTAATTGTTAGGCAGTTTAATATAGATTGAGCAAGAGCTTAGATTTCTAACAGTGAGTTTTGTTAATTAGACGTATAGTTTAAAAAATTATCTCTTACATCATAAGTTAAAAACTTGTCCTCTTTATAAAATATCACACTTAATATATATTATGTATATATATATATATATCACACTTAATATTATAAAGGCGAAAGTCTGTGAGCGTGTATGTTTGTTACTTCTTCACGCTCAAACGGCTTGACGGATCTGGATGAAATTTGGCACAGAGATAGATTATAGTCTGGAATAGCACATAGGATACTTTTCATCCCGGGTATATATTCCCTCGAGATAAAATTCGACATTCACGCGGGCGAAGCCGATGGCAGAAGCTAGTAATAATATATTATAAAGGCGAAAATTTGTGAGTGTGTTTGTATGTTTCTTACTTCTTCACGCTCAAATAACTGGATGGATCTGGATGAAATTTGACAAAGAGATAGATTATATATAGTCAGGAATAGCACATAGGATACTTTTATCCCCGGAATATGTTCCCTCGGGATAATTTTAGACATTCACGCGGGCGAAGCCGCTGGCAGAAGCTAGTAGATAATATAACAAGCAAATACAAAACTCTCAAAGAATGCAACGACTCAGCCGATACAGCAAAATCCTGATCAGACGCTCCAGAATTCTATCTCCACAGGACCCAATTTCGAAGCCCCTTCTATCTATTAAAACATTAGTAACCAAAACCAGTTAGAACTCATACAACGTTCGATAAGGGCGTAAGTGCCACACACATGGCACAAGACACGGGCTCTAGGTACTTTAATTACCTAACAGACACCGGCAATTGAGACCGACCTTCATCAATACACAGTTATACGTTTCGTAGAATGTGTGTAAACGAACTGGCCGCTTTTGATAAGCTATTTTGTGTCTTAGTAGTAGTCCACCCCGACTTTGCCCGGGTTGAACCATATATATACAACATTTACATGTAGAATTTACAAAATATGTCCCTCTGCCCATGCCCATCTTGAATAATGTTGCTTAGGAATGCTAAAAGGTTTTTTTTAATGTGCAGTGTTTCTTGTCCTCCACATGCTTACTCAAACTAAGAAAATGCGCGATCTCTTTATAAAATACTTATTGGTATAAAATATGTATGGATACAGAGACGTTTGAACTTTAAAATTTTAATGTCTTAAAATGAATCATCACTTTTGTAAAGGGCAACGTGCTAAAGAAAAACTAGACGGTGCTGAATTAAACGAGGAAATGTCAATTAAATTAAGTAATCGTTTAAATTCCTCTGGCATTTAATGATCTGGCATTGAACTGCCCTAGATTGTATACCTAACTAGCTGACCCCCGTGGCTTCGATCCCGTCAAAATTATAGCCTAAGTTACTCGGGAATAATGTAGCTTTCCATAGGTGAAAGAATTTCTAAAATCGGTCCAGTAGTTTTAGAGCCTATTCGGTACAAACAAACAAAAAAATCTTTCCTCTTTATAATATTGGTATAGACAACCAGCGGATTTTTTTGCAAACATTTCACTCCTGTGATCATGGTTTCCTGTGACATGCCAACAGCTATTACCAGATTGATGAATGACTGACAATTGCTATGAATGAACCACTCTACAGCTCAATGATGTCCATTACCTACAGGATCATCGTAGGCATCCTAAATAGATAAAATATTCCAAACTCACGTTTATATTTCTCACTTCCAACAGCTTCGCGTGAACTAATAAAAGAAACATCATTATCAATTCCTTCATCCTTCTTAGTTCTTACAAGGAACGTGATGAACGCGGAATTTTATTCTACGAGGTTTTCCGCAATAAGTGCAGGTTCTGTGGGAGGAAACATCCGACACTACTCATAGCACTTATACGTAAAGTATAAAGATCGACCACATCCTGATCCTGATGAATCCAAGGACGAAACGTGTCGAAGTGAATGGAAACATCATTCAGGTAACGACAGTTGTCTGGAAAATGAGTTTTGTAATGGGTTGTGATTAGGTTAAGTGCAGGGCTAGCAGGATGAGTAGGTACCATTTTAAATTAAATTTGTAAAGATACAAAATAAATGTTATTTCCCTTGTTTTGGTAAGAAGAAAACAATATTCAATGATGATGATAAAAATTAAGAAAATAAAACATCTCTTATTTTGTTTATGTGTACATTAAAATATGTATATTAAAATCGAAAATTATCGCCGTACAAAACGAACGCCCTAATATGTTGTCTTAATTTCAGTGAAATGAGTGCTAATAAGTTCCGCTACTCGATAACAGATGGCAGTAGTATACACATTTTCATTCAACTGCCTTTGCCAAATTCGCGCCGTATTTAATTTACAATTTGTCATTTATTCCTTCTTACGTCATTATGCAATACGGCTCAGCAACACAGCACCTTGCATGTTACATCATAGTGTTCGTTGTATTAAACAAGTAATTAAGAGCGCAGATGCTGGTCTAATTGAATTTGACATGACACTTATGAACTCTTGAGTTTTAGACACCGATCCACTGCACCGGTAAGATCTATGAGAATATTTTATTTGGATATTTCTTGGTATTTGGTAGGTAATCATAATCATGATCTTTATTTCTCCACACAAAAACATGACTTATGGAACAATTTATAAATTAAAAGGGGAAAACATGTTGCAGTCAAGTGAGTGTGCGTAGCTGCAGCCTAATTGCGTAAGTGAATTCGGCAAGATGAAGCATTTGATCCCATCAATCGACCAATCACAAAGACGGAAATCCACATCGCGTCTTTCATCTCGCAAGTGCTATTGGTCGATTGATGGGATCAAATCCTTCGCATTGCCGAATTTACTTACGCAATAAGACTGCTGGTCTCTGATATGGAACCTGTATTACAGATCACCAGGTTCAGGTCACCCCATGAACAAATAAGGCAAACATAACATTTATAAAATAAAGGTACTTCATCTTTTAACCGATCTACGAGTACTATGTATATGTGGGAAATTTTGAAACAGGTATACCCGGCTTGATTTTGAATTTGCCGGGATCTTGGGAATACTTTGCATGCTATATTTTCTAGGTGAAAATGCTTGTTTCTAAGGCCTCGTTAGTCTCATGGTCGCAAGAACTACTGAGCGTGAGGTCCTCGTCCTGGGTTCGACTCCCGGGTCAGACGAAGGTCGGGTTGTGTGAAGTGTTATTGGGTTTTAACTTCTCAGTAACAGCCCGGAATCTGGATTCATATCCGGTTGATAGCAATAGATCAAATGTTTCTTTTGTTTTTAACTTAAAAAGATGGGTGTTATAAGTTTGATGTGGGTAGGTAGCTGTGTGTTTGTGTTTCTGTCTGTGGTATCATAACAAAAACTAAATAAAAATCTTTATTTAGTTTTTGTTTGAAAGGTGACTTTATCGACAGTGTTCATAGCTATTTTTGATGAAAAATCAGTTCAGCCGTTCAAAAGTTATTGGCGTTTTACTGTTTGAATCGGGCTGCTCCCGCAAGATATCGTGTCATAATAACGTGTTCAATAGATTGTCGATCGAAGCGTGTCTAAAAATTATGTAGTATGAAATAAAAATATGTCGGGGGTTTTTTAAATTTTACTTGTTAAAAATAATAATTGGTGAATAGTAGATATGCCTACTATAGTTAGATACATTTCTGATTAAATCTTCAGAGAATACATGCTGACGTAATGTGTTATGTTATTTCTCGAACACAGCGTTGCCACATTTTTATATTACTTACTTAAATCAATGTTTATTTTCCAGGTACTTTAAACGTCGGCGAAACAACAACCCATTAAAATGAAACCCACGATGAAGTCTGAAGACGCGTTAACTAAAATGCCTGCCATTAGAAAATATGTAAGGACACTATTGTGACAATTGTTAACCTTAAAACAATGACGGAAGCGGCGTCGTCTTATGAAATGCAATCTCGGAACGATGAACAAAAAGATGGGAAAACAAAACCAGGGCTGTCTGCCGGCAAAATATTCTATAAGCCAGGGGTTATTGAGGAAGAGACGGATGAAACGAGTGCGTTCGACAGCTCCGTGGTTGACACCCCTATGCTTGGGTTGGGGCGCAGTGCCAGTGGATTCCTGAGGCCACCACAGATATACCCAACGTGCAGTCTACACAGGATACCGACGTACAGCAGTTCGATTGGACAGAGCACTGTGTACCGACAGGATACTTGCAGGTAAACTAAAACATTATTTGATACTTTAAAAACTGCCCAAATAAATCTTGCCTAATTATGGCCCCATAAAACGAAAGTCGTTGCAGCTTGCTGAAATAATAGGAAGTTATATTTTGCAATAATTATGTCTGAAGTTAAGTAGGTATATTATGTAACAGTCTGGAATAGTCTTAGATAACATTCACTTGTCCGTCTTGTACTGATAAATGTTTGTTATTGATAACTTAATTCATAACATTTTGCAATTTACACTAACGAAGTCTCCACATATTTTGAAAAAGTATCTTGATCAGCCTAGACTGTTTTAACGTCTACAGGCACAGAGCAATGTTATGTTAGTATTTGGTGCTGCTCATTCAATATCCACCTCTTTTTCTCAATGATCCTCACAAGAATCGGAGACAATCTGAGTTAACTTGACCAAGGATTATATCAGTAAATTAAACCAACTCCTTGATCATATTTGTCAACTGTGTGTCCTTTAACCACAACTTAATAATAACGAAAGCGATAAGTACCGACACAACCTTACACATAAAGTTCTTTAGGTCACCGGTGACTTTATAAACGGTCATTAATCACTCTATATTGTCATTAATTGCAATTATTATCATCGCCGTAAACTCAGCTGTTTGTAGAACAATTTGTATGTCGTCCGTGAATCAATCCTTGAGTCGCCGATATCTAATCGAAAAGATAATGCGCTGACTTATCGAAATAGTTTTGTTGAAGGAGTTATTCGCGTGTGTATTTGCGACTGCTTTGTGTCGTACTATAATAAATTTATTACAATATTTTACAATTAATTTTGTGTAGTACAATGGTTTTAGTGCGGTGATAGTTAAATGTACAATGCGTCGGCGTCGTAAATAGTGCTAGAACTTTTAAGTGTTGTTAAATAAGTGTTTTTTTATATATATAAATCTCTAACAGGTATGTTACTGTCGATTTAAGTTAGGGATTTCGTAGATAGTGCTGGCATATCACTCTTACATTCATGAAAAAGGCCCCCCGCACAAACAGATTACTAGCCAATAGGTGCCGATTTATGCACATACATCCGGGTTCGTAGTGAACATGCTTAAAATTTAGAATTCTTTAATTAAAACTTATGTTACAAGCAGAATAGTAAAATAACAAGAATATTTGTATTATATTCTTAGTTTTTTCACTTATTTTGATTAGACTTTCAATATTTCATTTAAAAGAATGTATATATATATGTCTTCTGTGTCATTCACTGTGTCTTGGTTTTCATTTAGATTTAATATGCAAATTAGTAAAAGGTTTTCTGAAAACCTACTCAAACTTTGTCACACAAAATATTTTTTATAAATGATTATTCGTCAACCCTACTCGTCAACTTAGGTAAAGCTGAGTGACTCAAAACAAATGAAAATCATTAGTAATCATATTTTGAAGACAAACAACACTTTATTAGGCATGACTCGTAGGACAGCAAAAGCAAAAATGGACGGCGTTATGGAACAAGGAACCATGCGATAGTTTTTTGAAATTGAAAAAAATTACTTCAATGTTTTTATACTGTGTTCTAATAAATTCAGAGGGCAAAGCAGCAATTCTTTATTTGGAAAATATCGTGTTGTAACTTTTGTCGCTTGATTATGTGTTCCATTATGCTGTCCAAATATAAATCGAGAATGTTCTTGACCTATTTGTCACTTAAGTATCTTTTTTTTATCAATTTTGAGTTAATACCTTTAATCTTTGCCTAATGTTTGCTGACACTGAGCAAGTGTCGTATTTGTTCGTCATCCAAAAAATGGTCACCACATCGTATTATGCATTGCCCGAAGAGTAGACTTGAAAATTTTAGTAATATTTTATCAATTTAATTTTTGAATCGTTGGTACTCGTAGAGACGAAGTTGGTAGGACAGCTGCCTTATTGCGTAATAAATTCGGCAAGGCAAAGGGTAACCCACTTTATTGGTTTGGAAGAAAAAATTGGAACCCCCAAAATATGGCGCCCAAAATCCGTTTCTTTTTTTTAACGTCACTTATCTAAGAAGACTTGGGAGGTCAAGACCTATCTAACGATGTCTTAATTATAAAAACTCGTCTAGCGGCTTGAAAGATATGAAGTAATAAAGAATATTACATACATACAAAAATACAAAATAACCCTTTCCTTGCAGCTTCCATTCTATCGCGTCAGGAGCTTAAATTTTATCATAAACCTAAACAAGTTCAGCAGCCTAGTGAACTCGGCAAGCCAAAGGATTTGATCCTATCAATCGACCAATCACGTGCGAGATGAAAGACGCGATGTGTATTTCCATGTATGTGTTTGTTCGATCGATGGGGTCAAATCGTCATCAGCCAACAAAGTAGTCAAGGGTTGCCTTGGGTTTCGAATTCCACAATCTAAGTCTGAAAATAAGTGACTAATCAAACAATAATTTGAGACGAAACACCCAGAACATTTGTAAAATAATTATCTTTCGTAATCCATCGCCGAACGATGAGATAATGTCAATTTATAATGATTTTGACAAATTACTCGGCATTGGCAGCTATTGATTTTGCCGCGTAAATATACCAATACCCAGTAATCTTTACACGTATGTGAGGTTGGATAGTTTTTCCAAGAATACTATGTAGGTATCTGTATTTCACACAACTACAATTTACTTTTAAATATATTCGCAAACTAGCTGTGTCCGCAGCTTCGATCACGTGATCCACCGGCTGTTAATTTTAATAATGTACAAATCATCGATAAAAAAATGAGACAACAAATACAAAATCCGCCCAAACTCAAAAAACACGTATTGTATCGGTCGACTGCAGCGGAGCAACTTTCAGCAGCCTAACTATCAGCAGTCGTGCTTGAAACCTTTTAAATTGAATGCTTTTGCGATTTCCTTTCCCATTAAGAATTTCTCAATTTTTACCCCAAGATAGGATTTTAAGTGCCCGGGTGCCCCGTTAGCAATAGGCTTACCGGGACTTGCTAGGTCCTAGGACCTAATACTAAATACTTATCTGGTAAAGAAGTGGAAGAGTTTAGATGCAGCTACCGTGCTTTTGCCTCCTCCTCTTTGGGTCTTAATCTCATTTGTTTTTTCCTCTTTTTATTAAACCACAGAAGTAACTACCGCACGCACGGATCAAGATTTCCAGCAGATCGATGCATGGTTGGGTTAAGCCGTTGGTATCGGGCTCTCATTTGTGGATCTTTTAGAGTTGTTCTCGGTAAGGGGTCGTGAGAAATCGGCAGACTGATGATGAAACCGACTACCGCGTTACCCAGTACTTACTTCTTACCGATCCGAAGATTTTGAGTTTAATCCTTCGGGTCAGTTTCCGCGATTGCCAAACAGGTCTCAGCTGCGATGTCCTCTTCGCTACCCCCAGTAAATAGGCAGTAGCTCCATGTCAAATACTGATGTTCACCTGTAACCGGCTTGATTGGAAGATGACGTCAACATAGTTGGAGAAAGGCAGATGATGATTATAGCATCTATCTGTCTAATATAGCCTTTTCCGCACTTAAGATTGGACTGTGGAGACATGACACACACCGCTTGCAGACAGAAATCCAGGTTCTTGAGAACAGACTTAGTTCTCTTTACAATAAATTTGTAAATTCAAAATTACAAATTAAAGAACACATTTTGGCTGCAAATGAGTTAGTGATGTGTCAGTGTAACTGCCAGACAGTCTCAAATCTAATTGCAGTCCAGCCTGATGCTACGGAGGACCCGGTCCAAGCTGAGAGGGTGTCTCAAGACAGTGTCTTCGTACAAGACAGATCTAATGTAGCACAGGATTTACCTCAAGTAAACCGGCCTGAAACTGCTGGCTTTGCATTTGGTCATAGTAATGAAGGTTTTCATTCGGTTATGTTTTCAGATGGTATTGGAAAAGGTTTAGGTAAATTAATAAATGGCAATCAGAGTCATTCCACTTTTAATTATTGCATGCCCGGGTCATCATACAAGCAAATAATGTAATCTGTGACAAAGAATATATATAAACCAGATACCAATATAACTGTATTTGTAGGTAATAGTATAAAAGTAAAAAAAGATGACATCACTGAGTGTGTAACAGAGATGTTAAAGTTAAATTGCAATAAAATTATTTTGTGTGCATTCTTTTACTTGGATAAATTGTCAAATAGACAAAATAATTACATTCACATGCTTTTTAAGCATCTGCACTTTCTTGTGAGTCACTATAGTGATAAACTAGTTTTTTTTGACATCAACATTTTTGTTGATAAATTAAAGTCGACAGGCGATACTTTGTATCTGCCTCTTAGGGTAAGACAGCAAATAGCTCGGCTATTATCATATACAATAAACTCAGACATAAGTAGTATGTCGAAGTATCCAGTTATTATTGATATTAGTAATAGTACTAATTTAAAGGGGGTCAATACCTTGAGTAGCGTTAGCAAAAATGCTATTAATATTTGTTCTTTAAACTAGTTGATAGGACAAGGGAGGGTACCAATAACGGAATAGATACGAGTATATTCACCATCAAAAAGGTACCTTCTTGCTCACAAAAATATAATTTAAAAAAAATGTCTGAGCAGAATTCTCTGAAATTATTCCACCAGAATATTCAGAGTTTTTCTTCGAAGGAATTGGAAATCGAACTGTTTTTAGAAAAATCAATGTTTGAAATTATTTGTTTTACGGAGCATTGGCTGAAAGATTATGCAATGCTAATCAATTATGAAAATTATACTGTGGGCAGTTGTTTTAACAGAAAGATTATGTTGCATGGGGGTTCACTTATATTAATTAAAAAGGGTATTAAATCAAAACCTCGTAAAGATATAGTAGACCTATCAGTTGAACAAAGTGTTGAACTGTCTTGTGTTGAGCTGGATAAGCATGTCATAGTGTGCGTATACAGACCCCCTAATTATAAGAACTACTCTATATTCGAGTCAGTGATGTTTTGGCAAAACTTGCAATGGGTAATAAACTAGTAATCGTCTGTGGTGACTTTAATATTAATATTTTAGAAGATAATTCAGATAGCAGTAGGTTATTAAATCTCTTTAAATCATTTAATTTGTCACATGTGTTTATGGAACCAACCCGAACTACACTGACTTCTGCTACATGTATTGATAATGTTTTTTGTTGCTGCAACTACTTGGACAAGGCCATTATAAATTATCTGCCTTCGGATCATAGTGGGCTACTGGTGACATTTGAGTACATTATGCGAATAAAACAAGTGCAGATTCAATCCAGACCAATAACAGCCGGTAAATTAAATAAATTTAACAGCACTTTAATCTGTAAGTTAAGCAATCAGGACCTCACAGTGAATAATGGTAATATTTTGTATGATAAAGTTTTCTCGGTGATTCAAAAAGAGTTCAATAACACTTTTAAGAAGAAAACTAAAACTATATGCCCTAAGTTTTTATTCAGTGACTGGGCGACTACAGGACTTAGGAAAAGTAGGCCGTAGGAGCTATATGGCCTTAAGCCTTGTATTAACACTGAAACTTTTAATAAGTATGTTGCTACTTACTCAAGAATTTTTAAAAATACATGCAAGGCAGCTAAGGCCTTGTATATTAGCAATAAGGTTAAATTAGCAGAAAATAAAATCAAGACGGTTTGGAAAATTATAAATAATGAAACGAATAGGAATAAAAGAAATAATACTGATTACACGCTTGAGACCACACACGGACTTATTAGAGATAACAAAAAAGTTGCGCAAGAATTTGTAAATTTCTTTACCAACATCCCAATTAAAACGACTGAAACCTTAAATTCTTCGCCCTCGATTGCTTTTGGATTATTAAACGCGAACGTTTCAGCCTGCCCGAATGTATTTAACTTTTCACATATAAATCCCATAGCAGTAATAAAAACTTTTAATCAAATCAATATTAAACCGACTGAAGATCTGTGGGGAATGTCCATCAAAGCTTGTACCTCCATTATTCAGACTATAGCGCCATACTTGGCTTTGATTTTCAATTTGTGTGTGGATCAAGGAGTCTTTCCGGATCTAATGAAGTTATACCACTTTTTAAATCTGGGGACAGTAAAGACACAAATAATTATAGACCAGTATCCGTG
This sequence comes from Anorthoa munda, assembly GCA_945859665.1. Classification (NCBI taxonomy): domain Eukaryota; kingdom Metazoa; phylum Arthropoda; class Insecta; order Lepidoptera; family Noctuidae; genus Anorthoa; species Anorthoa munda. The sequence continues at coordinate 4,145,507 of OX243913.1, forward strand.
TTGCCGGTTTTCAGCAAGGTATTTGAGAAGATAATGCTAAATCAAATGCTCATTCATTTTAATACGAATAACATCTTGCATGATAAACAGTATGGTTTCACCAGAGGACGTTGTACAACTGACACTGATGTCACCCTATTGAAACACATCTTTAATGCGTGGGAAGAGTCGCAGGATGCCATAGGTATCTTCTGCGACCTGTTGAAGGCGTTTGATTGCGTTAATCATGAAACATTACTTCTGAAACTTGAGCATTACGGGCTAGGTCAATCAGCGTTAAGTTTGGTTAAATCTTATTTGAATGATAGACAGCAATTAGTTCAGATAAACGGTGTGAATTCGTCGGGGTTAAACGTAAAAATGGGGGTACCCCAGGGCTCAATTTTAGGTCCTTTCTTATTTTTAATATACATAAACGATTTACCCTGTTTCTTGGAAAACAAACTAAACATGGTGTTATTTGCTGATGACACATCTTTAATTTTTAAAATAAATATACGTACTTGTCGGGTTGACGACGTAAATAACGCGCTACGGCAGGTTCAGGATTGGTTCAATAATTTAGTTTTAAATGGTAATAAAACCAAGTGCGTAAAATTTTCCTTGCCGAATGTCAAAAGTACTGAGTGTGACATTATATTAAACAAGGAGAAGCTAGAATTCATCGATAAAACGGTTTTCCTGGGGATCACGCTGGACTCAGGGTTGCAATGGGGTCCTCATTTGGTATCCCTTGCAGGGCGGCTGAGTTCGGCAGCGTATGCTGTTGGAAAGATTCGTCGGTTAGCCGATGTGGATACCGCGAGACTAGTCTATTTTAGTTATTTTCATAGTATAATGTCTTACGGTATCCTACTATGGGGAAGGGCTGCAGACATTGAGTCAATTTTTATTCTGCAAAAACGAGCCGTCAGAGCAATATATAATCTTCGCCGGCGCGATTCTCTAAGGGAACTGTTTAAGGACATTAACATCATGACGGTTCCTTGTCAATATATTTATGAAAACATCATGTACGTGGAAAAAATTTAAATCTTTTTGGTAAAAACGGCGACAGACATAATTACGTTACTAGAAATAGTGACCAATTAGTTCAACCAGGTTTCAGACTGGCTAAAGTAGCCTCATCTTTCATGGGGTACTGTACAAAATGTTACAATAAAATTCCTCCCCACATTCTTGAACTGAATGAGACGAAGTTTAAAACCTGTATAAAACGCACACTATGTAGGCTGGCATATTATAAGTTACATCACTGATAAAAATGCTTGGCTCAATGCTAGTCCTGCTCCACAATCCACAACCACTAGGGCGCAATAACAAGTGATATGCAGAACATTATTGTTTTGAGGTATTGTTGGACCTGCTGAAGACTGTATGAATTATTAATATTTGCATTGTATAAACTCAATTTCCTTAGTATTGTATAACTGCACAGCACGTGTGTGAGTACTATGTACCCAACTGTTAATCTACCATTTACTGTACCTATGCGTCGTTCGTTGATTTGTGTGTGCCCTGGCCGTTGAGTGTGTCATGCTCTCTCAAATGTCTCTCTGATGGTGGCGCGTGTGTTGGATCATCCGGTTCCCTTCATGATAGTTGAGCTGGGTGGTGCCAATTCATGCGTCATGTTCATGAACGGACGCCGTCAGTTGGGATTGGTCATAACTTGACTGCTTCGGATGTTAATGTTTTTCTAATATCTATTATATAACTGCGCAGTACATGTGTGAGTACTTCTAATACTTTATGTCTGTAGGTGGTATAGTAGGTAGTGCTATTCTGGGTGCATTGTCCTCACATGTATGAATTTAATAATGTATGTACCTATGTTCCTAAATATTGTAAAAAAACATATTTTTTTTTTAAAAAGAGTCTTATAATCTGCGCAACTGTTACATACCCAAATTGGCTGCGTCGTTAGTCTGAGTAGTTGCTAGCGCTACTGCTGAGTGTGAGGTTCGGTCCCGGATCGGGGAAGTTGTTATTAGAGTTTATACCATGATTTTCATCCGGGCTCTGGATTTCTGCCGGGTCAATAGGCTCTCCCCCTATTGCATGGCACTTAGACATAACTGACGGAATGTGGGTGAGTTTATAGGTACATCATCATCATCATCAGCCTTTTAATGTTCCCACTGCTGGGACACAGGCCTCCTCTATGTGAGAGGGAATGGGTCTTAATTCGGGCCCAGTGCGGATTTGTGAATTTCACGTCTTAGATTTTTTGGTTCTAGGACATGCTGGTTTCCTCACGATGTTTTCCTTCATCATTATAGGTACACCTCTCCCTAACCCTTCAAGACGATAAAAAATGAGACAACAATTCAAAATACGCTCTAACTAAAACAGTATGTATTTGTAGTTCTTCACACTCAAAATTTCAATCTCACCGTTCTGGACGGATCTGGATGAAATTTGGCACAGAGATAGATTATAGTCAGGAATAGCATGGGATACTTTTTATCCCGGGAGTTTGTTCTCTCGGGATAATTTTCGACTTTCACGCGAATAAAGCCGCTGGCAGAAGCTAATCTAAATATATAAAAGAAGAAAGTGACTGACTGACTGACTGACTCACTCACTCACTTACCATCAACGCACAGGCCAAACGGCTAAAGCTTCAATCATGAAACTTGGCACGTAGGTTCCTTTGGTAGTGTAGGTGAGCACTAAGAAAGGATTTTTGGAAATTCCACCCCTAAGGACGTGAAAAAGGGGATGAAAGTTTGTATGAAAATCCATCCATATTGGGTTTATGCTAAAGATTAAAAAATAATTTACACGTATCTCAGCGATTTTGAAGATTTCACCCCCATGAGGGTGAAATCGTCTAGAGACTTGAAATTTTGCAAATAGATATTTTATACTGTGCAGGCATCCACTAAGAAAGAATTTTTGTGAAAGTTTGTATGAAAGTCGGTCAGTTTTGAAGTTATAACTATAGGATCTTCGAATTTTGGGTTTGGGCTGAAGATTTTATCTAACGCAAATTAAGGTTTTTTGGGAATTCCATCCTTGGGGGGGGCGGATCATGGGGGATGAAATGTTGTGTACAAAAGTCCTTCTTTTACAAAGGAAAAAATATTAAAAATACTTTCAATACTTTAAAGTCTGTTGGTAACTATAAGCTTAACGCATAAATATAGGAATTAAATAGGGACGGGAAAATCTGCTTCGCCATGACAATTAACAAGGCTCAAGGACAAACTCTGAAGTATGCTGGTGTAGATTTGAGGGCAAATTGCTTTTTCCATGGACAGTGCTATGTAGCGTGTTCACGTGTTATCTCATCAAATAGTCTGGTGATATTGGCGTCAATATCCAAAATGGTTTAAAATGTTGTTTATAAGGAAATACTTTAATTTAATTACTTACTTATGCTTTGATTACTTATTATTAGTCATGGATAAACACAGAAATAGTGTAGGCATACGGAACGGGACAAGGATAGAGCGTATTGATGATAGAGTAGGTAAGTATAAGTCTGTCCTAAGAAACACTTTCGCATTACATTATTTTTTACTTTTCTCTACATAGGTCCCGTTTTTACCCTTTGGGTACGGAACCCTAAAAAAATAAGACCAGCAGCTATCCGGTCTGTATGTTGTATGGTACGTAGAATAAAAATGGCTCTATATCTATGAATGTTATTTTACTACGATAGGAGAAAACACTGTACGTATCATCAATATCTAAACGACAAAATAAATAAATACTTATAAAATAAAGAGCTTCTTCATAGTAACTAAAGTGCAATAAACTTTTATCATACACAATAAGTTATATATGAAGAGAAAGAACCTATCAAATATAACTCCACAAATAATATTATAAAACGTAACACAATACAACTAGAGCTGTTTCGAAGCGGGTAAAACATACAGGTACTACTTATTTTTATGACTGCGGTTATTTAATCACCAAAAAAAAAACCGGCCAAGTGCGAGTCTGACTTGCGCACAGAGGGTTCCATATAAATAGTTACATTTACCAAAATAAATAATATCCATTACTAACGTTCATAAACAATGCACCGAACATTGCTGTAACGAAGGACTAAATTTAACTTTGCCGTTCGTAAACTGTTGTCCCCATACATCAATATATAAAATTTTACTTTTCCAAGTACAATTTATAAGTTGGTCGACTATTACTCGTAAACATGCTTACTTAGATGCCTACTTAGCTGTGATAGATTTCCTTTTGGTTTCGTTATATATACTACTACCGTGATTTTTTTACATATCCAAAAGCAACCATTTAGATGACAGAGGAGGACACTGGACTCTAACAAAAAATAGCTATTTAAAGCTTCATTTTACGCGAACGGATCGCTGAAAGTATATCCATGTCAAATTATAGTACTGTCTCTGAGCTAAGCTGCGGACGGACATGGCGGAACTATGAGGGTTCCTTGTTGACTAAGGAACACTAAAAACGTATTAACTTATATCATACTTATTTGTAAGTACTACCAACGTGATCTTTTGTACTAATTAAAAAGGGATTAGGTAATTAAAAAAGTGAATTTATTTGTTATCAAAGGACTTAGCTACTTATTGGTATTTAACTTTATCTACATTACTCCACCTGTTTTCAAAGTATAAGTTATCGTAACATATTCAAGTGAAAAAGTCGAACTCATTATTATTTTCCATACATAGCTGATAAAATATATATTATTCTTCAAAACATATTTTCTTCACGCAAAATATTTAAAAAAAAATTAATAACTGGTTACTGAGGCCTATAAATCAAATCAATAGTTTTTTTTAAAGTTGCTTCTTTGCTCTTTATACAATGCTGTCATAACACATTCAAATGTTTTTGGAGTTACCTAACAACAAATAATTATATCGATCAATCTACTCGCTAATTTCAGCCGGGTGGTTTTGCCGAGATCGCGCCTGTTTCATGGATTCCAGATATTACTCAGTTGCGTACACACAAAAATACATCAATTTTACATCACATTATCAACTGAGAATCTATTTGCAAATACATAAAACAGCCGCTGAGCTTTATTCGAAAAAATCCCGCCAACAAAACCCCATACTTTTGATTCATACCAAAACATTAGCTTGTTGAAATTGAAAGCAACTAAAAAGGGTCATCCCAACTTAAAAGATTATACACAGACCGAATAAGCTGAAAAAAATGACATCAAGCAATTTTTTTTTGCACGACTAAAAATTAAAAGAAAAATAAAGTCAATGGCATTTCAATAATCTTTGCCACTTTTATCGAAAAGTTTGTCAATTTTTTTTTGTAAATTTTGTCGGAATGTGGTGTTCCAGAACGTAAAAGGAATTTTACGTACTGGAAAGTAAAATTAACTTAACTTTTTGCTCGAATTGAAATAAAAGTGTGTTTCGTGAGATCGCGCTTGTTTTAATTATTTCACATATTATATTGTCCAGTTGCGTAGACACTTGAGACAGGCTAGGAATCTTTTTGTAAATAATTAAAACAGCCGCTGGACTTGAAAAAAATACCGCAGAAAAGCGGTCATCATTCCTACCATTCATACGAATTACCCTGTAATAAAATAGGGAAAATGCGTCTATCTTTTTTATTTGCTACATGAAATACTAATTAACTACAGTACCAAAACAAATATGAAAATTTATATAAGGCGTTAAAGCTGAGAATTAGAAAGAGAAGTCCTACGAGCCTTCTGACGTCAAATACCACGACGTTTTTAGATCAATTTTGATTGTTTTCACTATTAGTAATATATTTTAGTATTTTTATCAATAAACTGGTGAAATTACAAAAAAAAAAATTCTTTCGTATTCCCTATTGAAAGCAACTAAAAAGATTTATCTTAGCTTAAGAGTTAAGCACAGGCCGAATAAGCTGCAAAAACTGACAGAAAGCCTTTTTTACATGAAGAAAAATAAAAGAAAGTAAAATCTTAATGGCATTTCAAAATCTTTTGACCAAAGTCGGCCAGTGTTCCAGTAGGTACGTAAAGATAGAAATACAACCTTTTTGCTCGGAATTGAAAAAGAAGTTGCTATTACACGAAACAAAATAAATGCGTTGCTTGCAACAATAGTAAAATAAAATCAATTTCTTAATATTTATTGTATTTTCGGTCACTTTCATAGTGACCAAGGTTTTCAAATAAAGGCGTAGACAACGAAAAGCCTACGGTTGATAGGTTAATCTTCTAAAATCCAGCAAAATCTGCAAACACTGATACGTGTCTAGATAAACTTGATTAATGACACCTACAAACCTTTCCACACTGAACTAGTACATAGTATACTAGTTATTAATAGAAGTTACTTGTAAAGTGGTTGAAGTGGAAAGAAAAATATAGGTACTTGGACTGTTCAACTTCTTATCATTGCCCCTCTGTTTGTTTTGTGGAAGGGTGTTGCACCTCATTTTAATGATTAGCAGTTTAATCAACCTTTGGCAATATTTATGCTAAATATAATGGTTCCGATTCCGATTTTAAATTGAACATCAATTAAATCTTGATTTTATTTTCATATAGGTTTAATATATCAAAACGAGATCTGCGTGGATGTTTATATCAATGCCTTTGCCCTTTGATGAAATCATTAATGACAGTAAAAATTGTCAGCTTGTCAGAGTAAATAATTTTTTATGTGTCAGTTGCGCAAATGCATAGACTTAAATAATATGGACTGGAACTCTTAAAATGGCACTTAAAATGGCTGCCGATGCCATGGTTGTGTCAATCACGGAACACACACACATTAATAATACAAAAAGTAAACAACCATTTGACAGCAGGACTACTACGAACACAAACACAAAATTCGACACATAATATGGCGAATATGGCACGTACCTACAACTGTCACTACGTCATAACAAAATATTGTCATAATGAGCAACAACATATAACACAACAACATATATATATATTGTTGTCTCTTTTGTCAAATGCGATTACTACATTAGAAAGAATGAAACAAAACGATGTTTCACATTCTGTATCGTATTTCACTCAAATTTGTATAAGCTAATGTATATATAGAACATCGCGGCGCCTCCATGATTTTCCTAGCTTAATGCGCAAATGACATTCGGTGACTTGAAATGATTTCGTGAACTGTAGGAATATATTGGAATGAAATAAAAGCCTCTTTAAACACTGAATCATTATCAATTGCTTTCACAAGTATGAACTGAAATACTGTAAGTCCCAACAAATCCTAGTCGTCTGATCTCATTTGCGTCACGGAGAAAGTATGAAAGATACTGGAAGCCAATGTCATTGAGACATAAGGCCAACACGCTATGCACATGCGCGGTGAGATACTTAGCAAGTGATGATATCAGAGGACATTATACTGATAGAAAACAAAGATTGACGCACTTCTAAGACTGTGCGCAGACTCACAAGACGAGGCAGTCTATTAGCCATAGGTACTATCGCTCTGTGAAAACAATAATGGCGCAAGAACTCGCACGAACACAAAATCACAGACAAGTGCTCAGTTATAAAAAAAAAAACTGTTTTGGGTACAGCTTAAAACTTTTTTGTTGCCAGTCAGAACACTGCTATTAACTCTGGAAGTCAGGACAAATGTTTTCATTAGTTATGGACCGATTTCTGAATTAAGCATTTGAGGTTGAGTATTTGTCAAACTCTACTTTTGCCTGTAAACCTGTCAAATGTTGGCACTTAAGTACGGATTTACACGTTCTTAACTCAAAATGCTCTATTCAGAAAACGTTGTTTTAGTTAATTAAACGTTCTTTATAAACTGCAACATAAAGATATTTATTTTAGTAAATAATCTAGGAAGATAACCATAATATAGTAAAGAATAAGTATTAAATTGAGATCTACATGGTTTTAGTGGGCAAATCTAAACCATGAGGTTAAAAACCAAACCTGAATTGTTAAATTAAAAAAAGTTATTTCAAAAAATCAAAAAGCCCGACTGCTTAAAAAGCGAACTAAAAAGACGAAAAACAAGAAGAAAATCATGCTGTGCAGTCGAAGGATACATTTGGTTTTGGTCAGCCAGCTCGCGAATATGTTGATTTTTTTAATTAACTTTTTTTATTTATAACTTTTTAGTAAATTTTTTTTTTCGAATGACATGTAAATATATGTGTTATATATATTTTTGAAATCGCCTAAAACCCTTCATTTTGATACCCCACACGATGGGTTTGGAAGAAAAAAATAAATTGGCACCCCACAATCTGGCGCCCAAAATCCGCAATTTTTCTATTTTCAAATTTTATTTTAGCCATTGACACTCGCAAGGTTAAGACAAATCGATTGACGTAAGAATCATCAAAATCGGCCGATGCGTTTGGTCTCTGGGACGCCACATAGGAACAAACATACATACATACATACATACATAGACTGATAAACACATTACCCTCCTTCGGCAGTCAGGTAAAAAGGCTAAGCTCATGCTTAGCCTTATTTAATTTAACAGGTTCACTGTTCACAATATGGATACAATACTTACAAAATAATGACAATGAATCATTAGTATGTGATCACAGGAAATAATGATAACCGTTAACATAACTACTTTACACGAAAACAAGCTTTAAAAGCACGTCAAATCAAAACCACACGATAAACACCAGTAAATAGCGTAAAAAGACGAATGAAAAATGATTGCACGTAGCAGACATGAGAATTTTGAAATGGCTTAGTGGATAAAGTAAGAAATTAGTAGATATAAGGTGAAACACATGTGAATGAACGAGTTAGGACTTTAAATGTGGATTTTGTGGATGGGTTGAAATGCCAGAGAGAAGATTTTTTTATTTTTTATTTATTTATTCAAAATTATGTAAGTAACACCTTAACAGCTACAACGCCAATGTGATGCTACTACCACAAAGATACAATAGAAATATAATTTAAAATACCATTAAATACAATTAAAATTACAATTAAAATATTACAATTAAAATAACAATCAAAATATAATCAATCATAATAATATAAATACAATTAAAATCCAATTATAATTCAAATAAACACAATAAAATACAATTAAAATACCATTACAATCCAATAAAAAATTCAACTAAAAATTATTTTTCACCATTTTCAATGCACTTCAGTGCTACTCTTGTGAACTTCATCAGGCTACAGTGAAATATATCTATCTCATTCGATATATTATTTAATAATCTTATGGCGCGTGACAAGGTGGATATAATGTGTGTGGAATGAGGTGAACGGAAAAAATTACATGTTTCATTTTGCCCAAGTTACATGGGGCAAGGGCAGGAGAATGATGTGAAAAGCTTTCACACACACTACAATACACCTCAAATATTACGACACAAATGACACCTAGATGATGATTAAACGACAATAAATCTTATAAAACACAACTGTTGCATCATTATATAATTAATGTAATCTTATATTTAACACTGTTGAACAAACTAATAAACGTGATATAAAACAGCAATTAACAATAAGGATTAGTTAATTCGTTGATCTTTGTTTAAACTTTTGACGTCGTAACTGTGGGTGTGGTCTGATCTACTGACAACAATATTGACAAAGTTTATTGTGGGGAAACCCTGTCTTGAGAGTCGTATGGGAGGAACGGAGGGGTAAAGGCATCCTACCTACTAAATGAAACCCAAGGGTATTCTTCTTGCTGCGATGAGTCGGGAACACGGCATATTCCCTTACCCACGAACCACACATATGCATTGGCCTCTAGGTTATAGCAATAAAATACGCCCTGATTATTTTTTGGATTGGTAAATATCGCATTCACTTTTTTGGTTCTAGGACATGCAAAAAAATATTGCAACATAATTATATATATGCGAATATATGTAGAATATCGCATTATAAGACGAAAATAATTATCATGACTTGTCCTTAAAAGCACCTACTATTGTAATTTATATTACACTAGTTGTGACCGCGGCTCCACTCCCGTCAACTGCCTAGCTACTCTACCTACCTCCCTACCTACACTACTTACCTTCCTAACTTCCCACTAATTTTATTTTCTAGGGTCATTCTATCGCAGAGAATCTTACCACCGCTATTTAGAAAATGACGTCAAATGTACAACGCCATCTATCGAATATGGAGTTCAACTGTCCGAGTATCTGAAATGCATGCTTTATGTTTTCATATTTAACTTCTTGAACACTTTAAAATTCATGTAACTTTTGATAGACTGAATCGATTGCGATGAAATAAAAACTAAGTAACTAATACTTCAAGTTACGCACAACTTTTATGTATAAAAGTTATCTACATTAGTTTTATAGATTTTACGTGATGCGTGCACAACTAAACCGACAAACAGACAATAAATCCAAAAATGCTAGAAATGGGTTCTGTTGGTTATCCTTTAACACCCTGGCTATATTTTTGAATAAATTTTCGATGTACAAAAACGACTTTTCTACAGATTTATTATATGTATTGATTATTATCTACTTTTTAGGGTTCCGTACCCAAAGGGTAAAAACGGGACCCTATTACTGAGACTTCGCGGTCCGTCTGTCTGTCTGTCACCAGGCTGTATCTCATGAACAGTGATAGCTACACAGTTGAAATTTTCACAGATGATGTATTTCTGTTGCTGCTATAACAACAAATATTAAAAACAGAATAAAATAAATATTTAAGTAGGGCTCCCATACAACAAACGTGATTTTTTGCCGTTTTTTGCGATAATGGTACGGAACCCTTCGTGCGCGAGTCCGACTCGCACTTGGCCGGTTTTTTTTAGATCTGTATCGTTTTGCAAGTTACCTATTACTTTTTATGCGCAAAATATGTATGACCATAAACTCTCCTAACTTGGCACTTGGCTTGGTTGGTAATTTTCTGCAGAAATCATCTGAAACTTCGGATGGTTTTCTGTCCATCTCTACCCCATATACTTGAATTTAATGGATTAAAACTCCTCCGAATAGTCTAAAGTCGAATAATAAAGATATCAGAACAAATCTGTACAAATGAAAGCGAAATTAAATACGTCACACCAAAACATTAAAATGTCGTCTTAAATAATAAGATTTAGGAGTTTACAGTAACAGATTATTGTAATAACCGTAAGTGTTAGTAAATAGAGAGTGATATGTGCCTAGTAAATAGGTAATAAACTATATTATATGGCAGTATTTAGCCGTTTAATTCTGGGATAAGTGTAGCCACCTGTCACTTCATGTGTTAGGAGCAAACATGCAAATATAATGGTATAACAACTGAAATTGACTAAGTATCTATTTCTATTTGAGAATTTAAGACACTAGCAAAGATTTGGCTCTGCATTTACCAAAATAGGCATTACGGAAAAATGGGGATCAGCAATAAATATTCTAACTGGCGAAACGTGGGTGGTATTATGCATCTCTCCAGCAAATACTGGCATTTATATGGAAACTCTTTTGACACGTAAACTTAAAGTGACGACGATATAATGCGTTGAAATATCGTGTGACGTCACGCCGTTAGTACACTTTATACTGCCTTAGTGACATCACAAGACCCCACTCCTGAACAATGTTAAAGAAAATTACTGAAAATTTACAAAGATAAAGCGCACCAATGCGCTTTAAATTTGTAAATTTTTAACGATTTGGCAAAATATACGTGTTCAACATTATTTGATAATCTTACTGACGGACTACACAGGAAACATCCCTAATCTTTCAGAAATTGACAATAGTTGATAAAAATCATTAACAGTACAGTAGTGCAGAGATCGGTCGTTGGGATCCACACAGAGGGTACTTTTCATCCGGAAACAATTGAAGTGGGCGTAGAGTCCCGTGCGATGTTTTGCATTATAGTGATCATATAAAACGGTGCATTTGTGAGTGTCTCGTGCGAACAATCACTTCCATCGTTTAGCCGAATGTGGCCATATAGGGTTATCTATTTCTATGTAGGTATTAGCGGATTACGATCTATATTTACAGGAACGTGGCGGGATTGGCAATAGAAAAGGCTTATGTTTAACAAACCACCAAATCTAGTAATATACTGACAAAAATAGTAAATGATCACCAAAATTAAATTTAGAATCGCAACAGAGTCGACGGAGCCCCGCTGGGCGGGGCTCCTATTTCTGAATACAGGGTCTAAAGTAAACTAACACGAAGGTGATGACGGGAGCTGAGTTCGCTCGCTTTGCTCGCTCACTTCAGCTCCCGTCATCTCCTTCGAACCTAACCTGTCCGTGTCGGGGTGCCCTTAGCTCCCGAGCTCGCTTCGCTCGCTCTTGGACTGATTCATTGACCAAATCACTAGATTTGATATCTTACGGTTTTAGCACTTATGAAATTTGGTGATCAATTTACTAAATTTGGTTTAGGTTTATTTTTTTTGCTGATTAGTATATATTTTAGGTGATAGAGGTTATCGTTAGAAAGTTTTTTTTGGTGGTCATTATATTTATTCCCAATAGAAAATAGAGGCCTGTGTGTCGAGCAGCTTATTTTTATGGTTTATCTTTTAATGTTAAGCCGATATATTATTATGTATGTAAATTAGCGTATACATGAGCCAATTTTAAAGCCACAAGATTCGACCATAGAGTGAGACGGCTAAAGAATTTTAGAATCCTTTACTTTAATTTAAACAATATACAAATCACAAAATTTTCACAATTATGGCAATTAAGAACATGTCAATGCAAAGAGCTACATAAAAAATAAGTACATATAAATGGAACTTGTTCGCCCCTATTACATGGGGCTTATATACTTTAGTTGTTTTTGTATATAAATAGAACCTATAAAATCAAATAATACAGTGATGCGACAGTAGGTAATTTTGATGATGACCCTAACACCTAACGTTAGGAGCGTGACACGCGCTAACTTATTCAAGTGCATGATTGTTCGTAACCGCGGTGAAGTGCCAACTGACTGCTGGGGTGTTCGCCAATCAACTTGATAGCACGCGACGCGTCCAGGCACTTTATGTCGCTGTCATCTGAAAGTAATAATAATAATAATAAGATAGTCGTTACGGCCAATGGCATAATAGCCAAGAGCCTCGACGAACATCTGAGGAGGCTCTCGTTGGGCAGCTGGATCAAGGGCTTGATCCAGAAAGCGGTACTCCTGGACACGGCGCGTATCGTTAGGAGGTTCCTCGCTCAGGAGCCCTGACCACCGGTAGCTTGGATCCTGTTCCCGATACCGGTGGGCTACTATTTTTGTATTTTTAAATGTTTTTTTATTTAATTTTTATAGAATAATATTTAAAAATGTAAAGATATGTAAATAAAATAAATAAATGGAATAATAATAATAATAATAAATCTTTATTCAGAAATTAGAAAGGTAAAAACACAGTTTCAATCTTAGATAACTAATGTAGGATAACTGATGTGGGTTTAAGTAAGGAATACGTGACCGGTGTAGGAAATATTGCGAGGAGCGGTTCCGTGAATTGGTATAGAAATGTCTTTTTTTAGTTTTCATTCATATCTACATACATACATAAACTCACTAGTCCAGTCAAATTAGTGATCAACCTCGGGATGAGAGATAATAAGCTGGAAACTCGTATACACCTTCATTTTAACGATCTAAAATTTGTCTCAAAAGTCTCATGAAATTACGAGTCTGCGTCGTAAATTATTCAAGGTCAAAGGGCCCAAAATTTGTATTTTGCTTAATGCTCAGGGCAAGTTATTAATTAATTAATTAATTAATTTAGGCTAGCTAAATTATGTTTTTATGTTCAAGGAGCCATTAACGTTTACTGGTATGTTTCATGTTTTGACAGCAATATTTTCAATTTTGGATACATAGGTAGGTACTTAAAATACATAAAATCAGAGTGTTAACGGTACTGAAATATACCCACTTGCAGTGATTTTCAGTAACTAAAGGAAAAATGAAACAGTTTCGAACATAATGAAATATGAGAAATAATAATAGGAAAATAACTGTAATTGGAGGCTAATCTGCGAAAAAAGTTTCTAGTTGAGTACTGGGGGGTGACCATAAGCTCTTAGAGTAAGGTTATTTTGAGTGTGTGTAAGGGACAGATGTATACGACTTGTATACATCTGTCACTTACTCGATCTCAAAATAACCTTACTTTAGAGCTTATGGTCACCCCCCTGTTACCGGAATTATGTTTATTATGACAATAACAATGCTGTGTGAAAAGTCGATAAAAATATTCAAAGTGTGAAAAAAAAAATAGTATCAAAGACCCCAAACATTTATTAAGATCTAGTATTATTTCTCACATTTCCTTATGTTCGAAGATTTTAATATTTTAGCACTGTCTGTAAAAAACACTGCTTTGGGGTATATTTCAGTACTGTTAACTTTCTGTTTGCACTTATTTTAAGTACTCAAAATTGATAATATTGCAGTCAAATCATGAAAACAGAGCAGCAAAAATTGGAAATTACCGTGACGCTTAAAGTACGTTAGAAAAGAGGATATCCATTTAATGGCACTCCGTACCTAAGGTTTGAATTTCCATTTGCTATTTTTCTGAAAACACATCAGTGGTTGCCTCGGTACTGCGAAGTACGAAAACGTTGCAATTGTGTCGTAGATATCTAATATTTGCTCTACTGTCAGACTGTCACGCTACAACGACGTAAAAGCCGAAATTAACAGTGATAATTAAATTATGGAGGAGTGGCCCCACATCACAGCTGGCAACGAGACTACCAAGCTTGCGGAAAAATAACCAAATGTCACCTACAAGGTGTTTATTTTTGTATCACGATTAATTTATTTGTCGCGTTATTTACAGCTCAATAATGTGTCGTGTGGAAACATGTTTACCTGGAGGCGGGGTGTGAATTAGCTCTAGTTAAAATCACGTTGTCAACTTGTAAATAAGCGGATTTATATTCATATTATGATAATTGGATAGTTGTGATTAATTTATGTATTTCGATCTTGTGACATAATGTGGGCTGGGTTTTGACGCAAGGGCTTGGATGGTTGGAAAATGTGTAGATGGATATATTTGATATTTTTGTAGTAGGTAGTAGTAGCTGGGTACATAAATGTATAAGCGAAACAAAATAGGTACGTTATTATCATATTCATGGTATACATTAATGATCCAATTTCTGCCCAATTCTCGTCAAGCTTTTACAAACTTCAGACACAAGGTAAAATTACAAATTTAAAAAAAAACTTCGGTTTAAATTATTGGGTGTACCCCATTATTGCGAAGTTCATTACCGCTATGTACGGTACAGCGAAAGTTTACTATCGCGACGTACGTTATCGCGAAAGTTCTTTACTGCGATGTACGTTACTGCGAAAGTTTACTTTTTAAGCTACATATAATAACCCTAGTAGCAGACACGCTTCAATCGATAATCTATCGAAACACGTAATAATGACATGATATCTTGCGAAATAATCCAGATTCAAAGAGTAAAATGCTAATAACGTTTGAACGGCTAAACCGATTTTATTCAAACATAGCTAAGAACACTCTCGACAAAGTCACCTTTCAAACGAAAAACCTAAATCAAAATTGGTTCATCCGTTTAGGCGCTATGATGCCACAGACAGACAAACAGATGCAACACACGTCAAGCTTATAAGCACCCCTCTTTTTCCGTTGGGGGTTAAAAAAACATACATCACTGTAACCAAGAGTGCTAATCAGCTGTTAAATACAACAAACCGAACCGATGTAGCGTTTGTTACCTATTATTGCACTATGTTTTGAAATACATTGTTTTTACAGAACTTATTGTTAAAAAGGCATTCCCACTTGTAATAAGCTTTTAATAATTACTTAACAGCTCCATGACCTTGAGTCGGGAAATGATCGAGAACAACGAATTAGTGTTGGGAAATGATGCGCATTAGCATCTAACAATTTGCGCGCTGTCAAATTAGTTAATGAAAAGGCTTGGGTGAGCCCCATCTTATTTTCAAATACAGGATGTTTTAAAAATGAATGTTTGTCGATCTCCATAGTTTTATAATTCCATACTTGTATCCAAATTCCCGACACGTTTTGATTTCCTGATATCAAACGGTTCTTGATTGTTCTTCTACCAGTGTCCATACCCAAGTGTTTTATGTGTTTAAATTATACCAAAGAAACATACTACTTTGATGAAAACTATCCCAACCTAGGTCATCACCCAAATCTTTGAAAAAAAGATTGATTTAAAACAAAGAAATCTGAACATCTAATAATACAAGGTGTCTTAATAAATAGATCTTGATTAAAATGTTATGAATAATACCTGTCACAATATTCAGGTTTACTCGATATTAATCAAATAAAAAACCGGCCAAGTGCGAGTCGGACTCGCGCACGAGGGGTTCCGTACCATCATCGCAAAAAATGGCAAAAAAATCACGTTTGTTGTGTGGGAGCCCCACTTAAATATTTATTTTATTCTGTATTTAGTATTTGTTGTTATAGCGGCAACAGAAATACTTCATTTGTGATTTTCAACTGTCTAGCTATCACGGTTCATGAGATACAGCCTGGTGACAGACGAACAGACAGACAGACAGACGGATCGCGGAGTCTTAGTAATAGGGTCCCGTTTTTACCCTTTGTGTACGGAACTCTAAAAACTACCCGTTTTTTCGCACCAAATGCCAAGCGTAGCCTCTACGTCGTAGGCGTTCGTAGCGCAATAGACCCCGTAGCGCCCACGGGCTACGGCCCACGGACGCTACGCGGCTACGGGATTTTCTCTTATAGGGGTGCGTAATTAAGTACGGTACTTTAGTAACTATGTATACCTTTTCCAACCATTTATTTTACTTTTGATGGCTAGACTATTGATCAATTAGAGGTGTCCTAATTCGTTTTAAAAATTACCAATTCGATTTCTCATATAGATCGACTTTATTTATAAAGAAGATTTAATCGATTTAACACATTGATATTTTATTTGTGCAATATTATGTATTGTTTTATAAACAAACCCAGGCGTTCAAATAACTTTTATCTATATATATTCTGTATCCAATATTACTTTTGCAAATATCTAACCATAATTAATAATTGTAATACTAGAGTAAATACAATGGAAATATTTAAATCACTTGAACATTCTTCTTTATATATCTGTGGTCTCAAAGCTCAAACAGCCTACATATTATTGCACTGTGGGATTTTTTACTCTAGACCCGTTAAAAACTAAATTTGCGCCTGCCTTATGACTATATTCATGATATCTGGAGCCTACTCTAGTTCCTCAAATATGGGTAATAAGTATAGCCTTTTAGCCATTTTATCACTCTCCAAATTTTTTAGTATCTATCAAAGATGATTCATGCAAAAACAAAATTTAAAAAAGGGTTTTCACTACATTTTGTCGAGTTATGCAAACAAGAATAACACTTCAAACACTGATGTTTGTATTTCTCACTGTTTGTTTATTCAATTTATTTGTTTTATAAATTATAAAATTATTATTAAATTAAATTACGTTAAGAATGCTCCGAACTTTTTTGCATAAAGCGCATCTATAATGATTGTCTAAAAAATAATGCCTGGAAATATATTGGATGGTGATAAAAAAATCAGGTTGTGTGTATGAGTGACTGACTACACAATGTTATGCTTGAGGAACCCGAGGAGCTCTCGCGCTCGACAGGGTTTTTGCCGATTCGGAAACGACCAACCCGAATCGTGCACCTTTTGTCGACGTTTTATAAGTGCCTATGTAGGCCTATATGAAATAAAAAACATTTGATTTGATTTGATTAAGCCGACGATGTAGTGTTCAATAAGTAGGTTGCGGTGCCGCTTGGTAACAGAGGGGCCTACCATACGATATCAGCATGTGCTGGTTTGGTCCCTGGGGTGGTCACGGCATGCAATGTGTTCTGGTGCGCCAGTGATGAGAGCACTCCTAAGAGGAGTGTCCGGTGACGGACAGCCGCGGCAGGTTCACGGACGAGTGCTAACGCGTGCCCTTGTTTCCACCATAAGTGGCACAAGTGGACACCGTGGTGTTTTAGCAGGTTGAGGTCCCACATAACTACGCTATCTCCCCGTGGTAATACAATATGAATTCAATGCATGAGCATTTACCGAAGGTAAAAAAAAAATCCAATAAACGAGTATAATAACAGCAATTCTTCTCTTACCGGACTTTATGTATCGAGGTGTGTTTTGTTTACTTATCTATGCGTAATATTTATTTCAATGTAATATAATAAATTATACCGAAAGGTATTTTAAGTACTGTTTATTGAAATAAGATTACATTGTTTCAGTCATATCATTTAATCAGAATTATTTGAATTTCGATCGCAATCTGGGGAAGTTAGATAAAGTTTGGCGTATACACAAACATGTTTCACTATTTTGTTATTTTATTAGTAATATAGAAGTAAAAATATGACTAGAGCTCTTTATGAAGTCACATGGATATGAAAACTGTTACTTTTGAATATCTCAAACAGGGCTTTACGAAACTTTACTTTTAGACAATATTCCTCCTTCTCAATGCCCCAGCAAATTAATAAATGTGTCTACAGCTATCCGCTTTAATCTATTAGGTGCAGAGAAAATAAATAAATAAATAAACCTTAAAGTTCCTCGTCGATACTGTGTGTGATGTACTTTTACTCAATATCGAAGAGAAACTGGAATTATTATGTAGGTAAGTTATAGGGGATTCCTCTGCTCGGACACTCTGATGCCTCTTTCAATAGAGTGATTGGTAGAAGAACTTCGGTCTTCATCATCATCAGCCTTTTAATTTCCCCACCGGTGGGACACAGGCCTCCTCTCTGTGAGAGGGAATGGGCCGTAATCCACCACGCGGTCACATGCCTTAATTTGTTTGATTCTAGGACATGTCCACCGGTGTCCGGTGTCACAAAAGAATAATAAATAAAAGAAATATTGCTCTCAAGCAGTGGTGATGAAATAATTTCCACAAAGTAAAACGCCTCCCTGGGTTCGAACCCACGACGTACAACTTGTAAGTCGCGACCGTTACCACTGGGCCACCATTGCTCAGTACTGCTGCTTCGGTCTTATCTAAAATACATTAAATCTAAAGAATTTCCCGAAAATTCTCTAAACAAGCGTAGATACAAAGCAAAACTTTTGTTTTTCAGACAAAAATGGACGTAATGCTTACAGGTACGTCATGATTAGTTCTTTCACCGGGCTGAACTCGTGGATTTACCAGATTCAACTTTTATCGCAATGCATGAGTGTTTTGTCAAACCGAGAAAATACTCTTGAAGTGTCAGAAAGTATAGACTATCTAAATCCTTTGACCGATATGTAAACTGGGTCACTACAAACGGAATGAATCGTAAAGTCTAGATAAAATGTGGAAATTGACAATTAGCTATTTTCAGCTCAGAAAATATCATAAATTGCATTTATTTGGAAGAGGCAATGGTATAAAAAAGTACATACCTTTGTTTTAGGATATTACATAACTCTAACATAGAAAATAAAAAAATAAAATATTTTTTGCCAACTGAGAACATGAACAAACACAAATTAACTCTGAGGCACAAGATATATGATTCTGTCAATCGAATAATCACAATAGACATACATTATTTCTAGCAAAATTTTAATGCAGCAGACAATGTTTTTTAAATTATTCTTGGAGGGCTTGTTATACTGTCTTCAGCATTTCAATGCAGTAAGAACCGATCGAAAATATTGAAATAAAATATTAAGTGTTGTGGTGACCATGCAAACGAGTGACGAACAAATGGACATAAATAATTATTATTAACAGTAAATATTAACTTGTCGCCTGCGCATCTCTAATGACGCTAATAACCACTGGCAGAGGCAAAGTAAACCACTCACACAAGTTTAGATTTCATTACTCTATGTCACAATCTCGTAATCTTATATCATAAACTGTCACTGTATAAAAGGAAATTCAGTGATAATGATGATCTAGATATCAGAGTCACTGAAACGGAGACAGTCGAAATAGCTCAACAATTCAAATTCATTATTCTGATATTCGAATTGTAGCTGTGCCTCTCAGACAAGTAGCAATTTCTTGAATCAAGATATCACCCTGTAGGTCTGATAACGTCAACGCAGACACTAACTAAAATTTGTTTTCCGTAGCGAGCTGATAATTTCCGATATAGAATCTCGCGATACAATTATACAACGTTTAGCGCGTCGTTTGTGCGGGCGGCCACGAGAGAGTCAGTCGTGACCGAGACATTATCGCGCGCGATGCTTCAGGAGGCTGCCCACTGAGGGATGGTGGCGCAGACGGTCCGCGTCCAGTGAGTCGAGCGCACGAGCACGAACCAGCCATGCACGCCGACCCGGAGTCCCCCACGTGCCGCGAGGAGTCGCAGCTGCTACCCGACGAGTGGCTCAAAGTGAAGCCCGTGCCGGCCAACGGCAACCTGTCGCCCGGCGTCTACTACCCCACGACAGGCAGCAAGAGGTTCGTCGACGCCCAGCACCCCGTGCCGTCTCCGACCGATACCATCCCGTACTGTGTCGCTTTTGTCCGTTTTTTGCGTCCCAATGTCCTCCTCTTGTTTAATGTCGTGATTATTACAAACGTTTATGTTAATTAGAAAGCCTATTCTCTATGTTAGTGGAAGTATATTACCCATATTAACATTGATGAAGGTCGCCGTCGTACCGCAGCGATGCAAGTGTGAACTAGACATTCACACTTCCAGAACTGTAGCGGGTAGTTAGATAACTAGACTCATTCAAGTGGAACGTTTATCAACATATTAATAATAGTGATTGTGTTTGGTTTTAGGAGCCGATCTCACAGACATGGTGCAACTAGGAGGACGAGGCGACGAGCGATTCTCAAAAATGGAGAGTGCAACATTCTCAAGTCAAAGATCTCGCAGCGGCGGCTGAGATTCCTGCAGGATATGTTCACGACCCTCGTGGACGCACAGTGGAGATGGACACTGCTAGTATTCACACTCTCCTTCATCTTATCCTGGCTGGGATTCGCATTGATCTGGTGGTTGATATCGTTCACACATGGAGACTTAGAACTAGACCACCTGCCACCCATGCAGGAAGCATCTAACTGGAAGCCGTGCGTGTTCAACATATACGACTTCACCTCGTGCTTCCTGTTCAGTATTGAGACGCAGCACACGATCGGTTACGGTTCACGTACGACGACGGAGGAATGTCCAGAGGCGATATTTATTATGTGTTTACAAAGTATTGTGGGAGTGATGATTCAAGCCTTCATGGTCGGCATTGTGTTCGCTAAGATGACACGCCCGAAGCACAGGACGCAGACGCTTCTGTTCTCCAAGTACGCCGTGGTGTGCCAGAGAGATGGCGAGCTGAGCCTGATGTTCAGAGTGGGTGACTTGAGGAAGTCGCATATTATAGGAGCCAGTGTGCGGGCTCAACTGATACGATCTAGAACGACTAAAGAAGGTGAAGTACTGTCTCATTACCAGACGGAACTAGAGTTAAACGCAGACGGCTGTGACAGTAACTTGTTCTTCATTTGGCCGATAACTATGGTGCATAAGATAAACGCTGACAGTCCATTCTACGGAGTGTCTGCCGCCGATGTGTTGCAGGAGAGGTTCGAGATTGTGGTTATTTTGGAGGGAACGATAGAATCTACGGGTCAGACGACCCAGGCTCGCTCCAGTTATACGACTAGTGAAATAATGTGGGGACACAGGTTCGTCCCGCTGGTGACGTATAACCGTGAGCGGCAGGGGTACGAGGTGGACTACTCCAAGTTCGAGGAGACCGTGCAGGTGGACACGCCGCTGTGCTCGGCCAAGGAGCTGGACGAGTTCTACGGCAGTCAGGGCGATCGTAGATCGATCGGTGAGTTACTTTTTCGACTTAAATCTGGTGTTAGATTCGGTGGTGGTAGCTGGGTATATGTGCCCCGTGTTAACTAACGCTTTTCTGTGTTTCTTACCATGAAAGGAAAATCTAGAGACAATACATATTCATTCAGTCATGTTTAGAGGGATTTATATTTCTTAAGATAAGTTTTATAATTTAGTATGGGCTTTTACAATATTTCTCATGAACTTACATTTTTGCACGTGAATCTCCTTGTACAAAACGGATAGATACCTCTATAATAGCTGTGTTAAAATATGTTTCTGTATCATCTTTATTATCAATTACTATACTCGTATATACGTCTCTTTGTTTGGTAACAAACAACACGACCTACATAAAGTAATTTATATTTAAACAATAATTGCAATAAATCATGCAGCAGTGTGAACATATGTAAACTAAACAAATAGTAGATATTTATATGCAAGTTTCTTGCTCTTACAATATTTCCGTTCCGCGTGATATAATATGAGATATGATATATTTGCAATATTATTATTTATCTGGGGTCAACACACAGCTCTTGCCTTCTCAAGATAATGTCTAAGTTATTGTTAAAAGGGTTTGTTTGCATACTACATAGTTTTTTAAACCCAGTCAGTGATATGTTTGTTTACTGTTTTTTACTTATTTCATATCTCATTTTTCTTCCTTATTCATTAATAATAACAAAAACGTAGAAACAACATATGGAAATGAAAACATTAAGGTTAATAAGTTTTATATCTCAATATCTAAGATGTTGATCGATAACATAACACAAAAGATTTACTTGTCGAATTGACGCTTATATGTTTTTGACAGAATCAAAAATGTTTTCAGAGGCAATACATAAATCCTGAAAAGTGTACTTCCTGTACACTGATCTTTAAATTACATTATTCTAATAATGTTATTATTCATGCCTCGTCAGTTCTCGTGATATCTTATGAAGCGTGTCACATACGTAGACACAATAGAGATATATTAGAACACTGTGTGCATAAGACATAGGTGCCTAGGTAGCTAATATCGTGTATGTAAATCAAATGACATTTTTATATAAGTTTACTTCAGGTGTGAATAAGTATGTGACTGTATTTATTGACTCATGTACTCATGTGACAGATTTAATCAATATTTATTTCAACTTCATCTAATTTAATGTGCATGAGTGTAATATGCGTCAGTGTAGAATTGTAGGCGGTAGTAAAGTTGTGGTAACTAACTTTAATTCCAATGTATCAATAAAAAATGTTTTCTATCAGCTAATATTGTTCTGATGGTCATGACAGACATGTGGTATCTACCAACCCGCACTGGGCCCGCGTGGTGGATTACGGCCCATTCCCTCTCACAGAGAGGAGGGCTGTGTCCCAGCAGTGGAACCATTAAAGGCTGATGATTATGATGACGATGATCATGAGTCATAAGAGCATCTCAGGTTGCAAAACAAAAGCTTAAAAAATTGCCTGAAAAGTAGCTTTCATCGTAAAGACGTATCGCTTAAAAGTGAAGACACCCATTCAAGTCTTTTCTCATAAGTTGTACCGAGTAATGTTTGCATTTTATTTTAAAACTTTCAAATATAATTTATAATAACATCTGCGTAGGTAGTTATTTTAATTAGCAACAGCAAATAAGATCACAAGTTACTTGTTAGCACTAAACGTGTGAACAGTTATTCCGAGTATCATTTACTTAAATTACTTGCTCCGTACGTGTTCTAACACATCTATGTGCTCGCACATAACGCTAATAACTTTTAAAGAGGTGCTATAGCCCCATCATTTGCATTTTGACGGCATCATTCGTCATTTAATAGGAATACCTAATTGTCAATAAGCGTTCAAAGGGAAGCTTTATGAATCACGTACTAATACTGACTGTTTGTATAAACAAAACCAGAAGCTAAAATGTAAGAAAATGTAGTAGTTTTACAAAATATTATAACTGTTTAGAGTAACTTAATCAGCCTTTAATTATCCCACTGCTGGGACACACCTCTTCTGAAAAAGTGTAGTTGTTCCACCACGCCGGAAGTACCTATTAATTTTTTTAAGTTCAGTCTAAAATTTTTTTTTATCTTTAAATGTTGTTCGTTTAAATCTCGTGGAAGATCACTCCGGTACATGAAACAGTATCGATTTGTAAAGAGAAAAAAAAACGCAAAAATATAAACCGACTTCCAAAGCAAAATACTAAAAATCCAATAATAACTTTCGTTTCATAATTCGTCCTTTGGTAACTCTTGTTTATCATTTTGCAACACCGACTTTCAAAACAAAAGTTAAATTTACCGGATCGACTATTCAAGCGATTTAAACGACCAAAATCTAACAGTGTATGTAAGTAAAGCTGCCAAGCTAGCTAGCTACATTGGTATTGATCATCTTTAAAGTCTTGACAATGCTAAATCTTTATGTAGGAAGTAATAACATGAACAATTCATCGCCCCTTATCGTTGTCGGTTCTGTCAGCTTAAGCGATATTTGTGCGAAGGTCTTCGGACCTCCTTTGATTTTCCTACACCCATGACCAGGCCATTACCCGCCAGTACTATATTATCAAATCTCAGCAGGATGTACCATTTTGCCAATTTGTTACCCCTTTTTGATACAGGATACATTTGTTTTGTTGATCATTTAAGACGATCGGTTTAACGGTCGCCTGTCATTTGGAACGAACAATTTCAATTGCCGCAAGATGGCCGCCATCGTTATTTTAATGGTTCCATTTTTAAATTTTTTGTATTTTTAACGGGTATATTAGTCAGTTATTTGTGTTACATTGCACTTAACGTTTCTATGAAGGAGATGCGTCGTTTGAACGAGTTATTATTTACCTTTTGTGTCATCGACAAACTGCGGTCTTGTTTGACATCACTATGTACTCATTGCTGACATTATATATGCAAATAATGGGTAATCAGGATAATGCTTCTTAATTCCTGTGGTTAGGTAAAACCGTTGTTGAAAAAAGTACCTGGTAAACATTCATCACACTTTACTAATAGACAATGTCAGTGCACTCTCTAATATTTGTAGATTTTCTAATAAGCCATTATTGTCTACTCATTTTCAAACTATACCTGTTGTAACTAACAAATATGTATGTAACCAAAGATAATTTCCATCGTTACGTTTAAGCTTCGTAGTATGATGTACAAAGATTGATATGATGTTCATGTCTCTGTTTGCATGTCTTATCAACAAAAACATTCATGGCTGACCTTAAAATGAATCTTACCTTGTCTGGTGTATTTTCGTACAATTTTTAACTAGGTTAAGTGTAAAATTATTTAGGGAAATATTGGCTTAATTATTATCAAGATGAGTAGCCAAATTCCTTGATTTACTGGAAACTTAACTACTTAGTCATCTTATCCAAGAATATGTTCAAAATTTTACCACAACTTCCCTTAAAATCTTCAATAATGACTGAATACAAGAGACTGTCCAAAGCCATTATTCTGACTTAACTACACGTAGTTCTAAATAATATAACTTATACATAAATGTCTGCACTAGTATGTCCCACAGCACACTAGAGTATGTTTTTATGTATGTGTATGTAACTGTGCCTGTGTTTGTGATGTCGCACAGAGAGCGGAGACCACCACCTGATGCTGAAGATGCCTGAGCGTGACCCACACGAGCCCAAAGCCGAGCAGACCGACGGAGACTTTACCGTCACCCTATAAATAAGTTAAATATAGCTATTTTTCAAAGGAGTAATCAAGAAAAGCCGGATGAGATACGTAATAACCCCCAAAGATACGACGTTGGACTGTTACGTTTGAAATTCGAACCGCGATACGTTTTGCTACGCGATGTAGCCTATTATGTATCAGGCACCGTCGAAATCTATCGAGAATCGAAACTTTTTGTTCGGGTGTATTTTTTATTTAAGAATAGATTAAAATTATGTAATAGTAGAGTGGATTGCCTATAAGCAGGCGTTGTTGGGTTTAGTCGTTTCGTAGTTGGGGATTCGATTATAACTAAATGTTACCATGTTATGATCTGAATTAGTCTATCAAGAAAATGATATTGGGTATTATAATGTAAGAGATTGTTTTTAAGTATGATCTATAATCGTAAAATCAAAGATCTGGTAAATATTTAATGCTGTTTAGTAGTCGTTTTAAATGTTTTACAAATAACCCAGTGCCACTAGTCAGCTTTAAGATAAAATAAACAAAATTGATACAGTAGGCTTCTCACAGGTTGTGCTTTCTCCTTTTATTGAAACATTCCAGTTGTAAAAAAAATGCAATTTATTATTAACATTAGTTGTAAGTTTGTAATGTAATTTATTGTTTCAAGGTGTACCTACAATGTGATAGTAAGGACCCAATTACATGAAATCGTTTTAGGGATCTTTCAGACAAGTTGCTTGTCGAAAGAGTTTCGTATAAAGGAGATCTTATTGTAGATATCAAGCTGTAAAGAAAGATATTGATATTGTAAATCGTTGTTCAATATTATAAGGTATATAATAGTTACGAAGTATAAGCATGTTTTGTCACGTTTTGTGTTGTTTTATGTAAATAATGAATGAATAATTATTTATGTTGTGACGTTGATCTGTGTTTGATTTCTGGATACCTTAGAAATTCTAGCGCTTTGTGGAAAATGTCTTGTTTTAACGCAATGTGAAGATGTATGGCATATGCCTTACTTTGTTTTTGAGGTTCCTATACTGCCAAATAATCAAAAAAAAAAAAAAAAAATTGTGGACCTTAGCAACATTAAATTTATATAAAAAATCAGTCGGCTAAGCTTTCCACAGTTCTATGGCTGAAATATTTAAACCTACGTACCTCTGTTTAGCCTTAATCCTCTCAGTCAATCTTTTTCTAATAAAAATATCTTACAAATTGATCCTAGAATAATCCTCTATGGTAAAACATATCCTTATTATAACGAGTCAAATAAGAATAGGTTTTGCGAACACTTTACACGTTCATCTTCATACTACACAAAACCGGCCAAGTGCGAGTCGGATTCGCGCGCGAAGGGTTCCGTACCATTATCGAAAAAAACGGCACAAAAATCACTTTTTGTATGGGAGCCTCACTAAAATATTTATTTTCTTCTGTTTTTATTATTTGTTGTTATAGCGGCAACATGAAATACATCATCTGTGAAAATTTCAACTGTCTAGCTATGACGGTTCATGAGATACAGCCTGGTGACAGATGGACAGACAGACAGACGGACCGCGGAGTCTCAGTAGTAGGGTCCCGTTTTTACCCTTTGGGTACGGAACCCTAAAAATAATAAAGTTTCCAACACGTCTAATTTTAGGCCGAAATACAGCCTGATGTTTTATCACCATTCACATTAAAATCTTTGATGCAATTCAACGATATAATTGATTATTGTATTAGTATTAACTACTACGGTACTACAATAAGGACATATGAAATCACAAATTTGTCTTTAACTATATTTATAACCACTACAACAACTACAATGCTAACACAAATAATTACTAGCAGCAGCAGCTAGCTATAATTACTTTTGTGGAGACAATTGGCTGGTACCGCTGCTGCCGAGCTACCCCATCCCGTTGACTTCTTTATACAAACGATCCATTCGGGAAAAAAGGCTATTAATATTATAAATGCGAAAATCACGCCGGAACGGTGGAACGGATCTGGATGAAATTTGGCACGGAGAAAGATAACACATAAATTAATAATAACACATTAACACACAAAGTGGTAACGGTCCCGACTTACATATCGTAGGTCGTGAGTTCGATCCCAGTCAAATGCTTTACTTTGTATAAACTATTTCATCACCACTGCTCGTAAAATGGTGAAGGAAAACATCGCGAGGAAACCGGCATGTCCTAGAACCAACAATTCGAAGACGTGTGACATTCACCAACCCGCACTGGGCCCTCATGGTGGATTAAGGCATATTACCTCTCTCACAGAGAGGATGCCTGTGTCCCAGCAGTGGGAACATTATAAGGCTGATGATGATGATGATGATGATGAACACACAAAGCAATAAAACATAATAATTAACTGCTTCTGCCTATGTTTCTCCAAGGAAGTTAAAGGCAATACCAAAAAAAATGGATTTTCATAAAAAAGTTCTGTATCAAAATTTGTATGAGAGGTACAATATTTTTTTTAGAAGGACTTCCTTAACGAACGTTGTTCATTTACAAGGGCAGAAGCAGTTTTTAAAATTTGATCACACCTTACCGTTACAACTTGTTTATAGATTTAATTAAACTATACTTCATAAAAGATAGCTTGATCTCTGTGACATATGTCAAACTGACGTATACGTTATTGTTAGCCTGTCAAGCGCTATTGTTACTGTATTGATACTGACAGCTGTCGCAGAGATCAAGCTATCTTCTGTGAAGTATACGTATTTTTTGTACAAATCGTATCTTTGATTACGACCTTATTGCCTGGATTTTTTTTTACCCGTATACCCAATTATCTATCTATCTACTTATATCCTGTTTCCCTTTCACGCCATTATGATTACGCATCGAGTGATAGAAGATTAATACATGAAGGTCCACATTGTTTGTTGAGTGTCGTTTTATAAAGATTATCGTCTGCTTATCTGTATGTTTGTGTGTTGAAATTATGTTGTGATGTCAGCGAACTGTGACGTCGATGGTGATCCAGGTAACTTCTGTCCTTGAAATATACACTAGATATGAGCACGAAATTAGAAATTAGCTGCACGAATATTGTATAGATCTTTCAGCGACAAGATCTATAAACGAACCCTGTTGAGATTTCTATATTTAAAGAGGGCATCGTCATGATAAAGTAAGTCCGCCTAACTCCTCTGATCACTGTATCGATACAGACATACCACAATACCATACAGTAATGAACAACCAAATATGTCACGCCTAAATTTCATGAAAGACTACTAAGTACCCACACTCCACAGTAATGAGTCCTATGAGTATTATAGGAATGATGTTAAGAAAATCAACTGTATTAAAACAAAAGCTGTTTCATATACATTATTATATAGGTACAGTGAACACACGTTAGAAACAAACGAAGTCAGAACACTTGAATCATGAAACATGTTCTAATTGGTAATTAAACGCTCAAATGTAACAATCATGAATGCGGTAGTAGATATACAAGCATTGCAGATACTCAAATATAAGAATAAAATAATATAAGAAGGTTTTTATCTACCTATTATAATACAATATATACAAAAGTATGATTTAATCATCTTCAATCAATCAATATCAACGGACACAACATTTAATAGAAAAAAAATTAGTGAGCTTATTTCTTGATTCAATATAATTTTATGAGTCAGGTACTTGCATGTATATTATGTATTAGCAATTTACCAATAAACTTATCTTGGTATCGAATTTTTGAGGAACTGTTCTCAGTAATAGATAATGAATTTTCTTACGTGGTCACCCCAATGATTTAAAAAAAGAAACCAATCTATATATCTGTAAGATTTATAATTCTCATTTAAAAGAAAAAAATATAAAAACATTGTATAAATTGTAGGTAAATTCTATCCTAAGCTAAGAAAAAGCGGACCCAGGTAATCCTTCGTCCAATTGACTCTTACAATTTATAACTTTTGACAAAAGGACTTTAAACTATTCGAGAATATTCTGGGAACACCTTCAAAACCTACCAATTTATATGTATTCTCTTTTGTATCGTGCTTAGCATGTGCCTAATTTGTATTATCATCTCAAGGTAAAATTGTGACTTTTTCTTGGTCTTGACACTTTTATATATGACAAATAAGTAGTATGTATATTATAGCTGCATATATAGAATTACTGATATTGTTGTATTACCGAATAAATCTGAGTATTTCGCTGCTGGTTATAAATATAGCCTTTTTTCAAGTGTGATCACAAATTTTGAAACTCTACCTTTACCATCTTATCTGTCTACCTTCTCCATTTCTTCTTCTTATTTTGCATGACACTATACTATTGCTAATTATCTTTATCCATGTTTATTAACGTAATCTCATTTTCAATTCCAGGTTACATGGCAGCAAGTTCACCATTACCTGGTGAAGTTACTCTTCGGGAATCAATAAATTCTGCCATCTTGCCGTCTATAGCTGCAGGTTCGCCTCTCGTCAATATAGCTGATCGTCTTGTAGCTGATGCTATAAGACGAGCTAGTCTTACTAGAAGACCATCTTCTATCAAGTACCCTCCTAACTACTTCAGCAGTCCAACAGAAGAGTCCTCTTCATCAAGTGAAGATGAAACAATGAGAAGACGCAGCAAGAAAATTAAAGACAAAGTGTGAAATGTAATATATGTGTATTGAGTAATATGTGTACATTCGCTAAATCGACCCAGTGTTCGATCGATCAATCTCTGCTGTTCTTCAATGAGATGAGAGTATTTGATTTGAGATGCTGTTACTAATGTATGTTTGTGCTTTTGCATTAGCGTGTGTTTCAGTATTAGCATTGACAGTAATGTCAGTGAATATAGAGCTCTAAACATACTACAAATTACTAGGAAAAATCTAGAAAGAATGTAATTTTAAATAAAATAATATTTTTAATTAAATTTTTATGTCCAAAGATTTACCTGCTTGAAATGATGTGTTTTTTCATAATTACTTGTAATTAACATACTGTTAAGATATCGATCAATACTATTGTATAAGGCGTTTGGAACTGTAAAAGTAAATTGAATTCAGCGCCATCTGTTATCGAGTAGCGGTATGATATTGTAAATATTTTCAGGGTTATCTGTGTTACTGGGTATCACGCCAATAGTGCATGATTCCAATCTGTAGAAATATGTCAATGCGGCAAATATTGTAATATTCAATACCAGTTTAATTATTATTACTAACAAGATGTGTGAAGAGGGGAAAATAAAACTCGTGTATCGTATAAACTAGCAATTATATTTGTTTAATCTGATAAATTTTATCAGGAAAAGACAAAGCTTTGGGCTAATTTATTAAGAAAAAGGCAGCGGCGCCCGCGCCACTCAAGGCCCCCAATTTCATAACATCTCAATGCTTCAATAATACTATGATTCGTGTATAACACTTTAATAATAGAGCTGTTATTATTGTTTTATAATAATTAAATATTATAATCAGTACACATTGCAAGCATTAGTAGTACTAACACTTATAATTTAAATTAGCTATTCTAGTTACACAAGGAAAATGTGTCGATAACAAAGTGAACCGCGCACGGCAGTGCACAGCCAAGTTCTAAGTACGTTTGTCCGAATAATTTAAGTATCCAAATATATCACATAATTATTTGTTGTACACATAACAGTACTTTGTACAATATTTCAATGTATAAAAAGCGTTAGATAGTAAGCTACTTGTACATTCACAACTCTTTACGTAGGTAGCTGGATACAATTAAATACTTAAGAATATTATTTTGCACTATTCAATAGTTTTTGGATTTAATCCGAAAGCACAGGCTTGACTTTATTGAATAACAATCTCTTTGGAATTTTGACACAGCGGTAATCTTGACAATGATTTTAGTCTGAACAGGGGCCGTTTTAGTATCAAAATTTTGAATTAAATTCGTCATTGGAAATATAAATATTTCTTAAAAATATATCTAATTCCATCTCTAGTCCGACTATCGACAGAACAAGTAAAACTCCTACGTCTTCGTAATCTTACACACAAACTGCGGAGACATGACTAACTAAGATTTTAAAGCTTCGTGTCATTTTAACTTCTATAAGTTTAGTCTCCGCCTACGTCCACTAAAATATCTAAATAAATACTTGGTCTAAATACAACCCTATCTGGTACATCGATGTTTGATGAATTAGGCGATAAAGAAGAAAACTGTTGCCTGTTACAAAACATATATTCTGTCTAATTTTAAGGTCTTGGCACACACGCTTGAGAAGCTTTAGTTCTTATTTTAGCACTAAGTACTTAATGTAAAAAACTTGTATACGAATAAGTACCTCCAAACCAATAAATACTTCAAATATTTGACACTATTATTATTGACCATCAACAAATTCTCGGGTAACCTTATATTTATTAAGTAATTTTGAACACTGGTAATACTAAGCCGACAATTAATGTTAATCGCAGTCTTTTACGAAATACTTTGAAAATTGCATTGGAAAGTGCTTTTTTCAGGCTGGTATGCGCAGTAAGGCCTATCAAGGATCACTAAGCTACAATTCACATTGCAAATACAATATTTCAAATTCGAATGGAATTCAAGTTCATTGTTAACTTCATTCATTTTCTACCATTAACGTCCTAATGTCCATCAAGTTGCTGGTGTATATTCTCGATGCTCTCGGTGTGGGGTGAGAAGGTGACGTGTGGCTTCCTGAGCCTCGCCGGCGGGACTGCGGGGGGCGCGGGGCGTGCGGGGGCGGCGGGGGCGGCGGGGAGCGCGCGCGGGGGTCAGGCGGGCTCGGGCGCCGGTGACGTCACCAGGATGGGGATCACTGGCGGCTTGCTTGGGATGTAGTTCTCACTTGGGGATCTGGAAGTAATGAGGAATGGAGTTATACAAATGAGGTCACTACTGAGACAATGACTGAATTATGGAAAAGAAGACATGTTTGTACAACAACTAAATAAAATACTTATAAGGGCTATAGAATGATGATCAGGGTTAAAGACATAGGGGTCTGCATACAGTAATGGTCACTGCTAAACATGGGATTCAAGTTTTTGAGACAAGTTAATAACAAAGAGCTTAATTTTGAGTCTCCACGCGTCATGTATCCACAAGTATTGTAAATGGTCGACGACACAGTGTTACTTTTACCTGATCAAAAGACCTATCTACAAATCATACTCTTCGAATTTGACTTACTATTCAAATTTATCAAACATTACTAGACACTCACTTTTTTATTTTACTATGTTCATCATGCCTATGTTCATGATGACCGTTGGCCGCATGGCCGATGCCATTCGGGGTCAGTCCATGCACCTTCTTCATACTAGCGTGACTATGGCTTCTATGCATGTGTTCCTTCGTCTCTGGAGGTGGTTTGTACTCCTGATTTCTAAGTTGCAGTTGCTCTAGACCGTTTTCAACAGCCAAGTGCGTGTGGCTTGGATTTCTGGACTTTTCATTAATGTGGTGGACGAAGTTGTTTTGTGCCATCAGCCTGTTCTCTCTTGCTCTTGCTTCAGGGATCTTGATTTCGATGTGCTCGTCTAAGGATATAGAGTCAACGGAACTTAGGTCCAGGGTGTCAGCGGAGAACGTCTTCGGAATGGTGCCTAGCATACGATCTGGAATGATAAAACAAAATAAATTAGCTACGAGTACCTACTCATTTACTATATATAGAAGTGTGATACTTTGTAATATAATAATTAGCAATCCAAAGAACAAACAGTTATAATAAAAGGTTCCGGTTGAACTAATTTAGTATTGTTGTTACAAAGCCTTTAATAATAACAGAAAAGCACTACACGGAAACGACTAGGTAATAGTGAAACCAGTTATTTAATTGGCAATGAACTTTCATAATAAACCTTTGTTTGATAATAATGATGCATACCTAATTTTTGTGAGGTCGATACTGTAGCTCTTAACTCATCTAATTGCTTCGAGGAACACAAAGGAGTGTCCACTTCATACGTGTTGTTGAATCTGGTGTAATCAACCTGGAAAAAGAAAAAAAAAACATGTTGAAATTCCAAATAATCAATAAAAATTATATATTCTTCTTGTATTTTTTAATGAAAACTTTTCTGATCCTCTACCGTGCACGTAAGTGTGATGGCTAAGATACGGGTAGTTTCCTAGATAAATTGCTCTTGTAGGTATAAGAGTACATATTCCATACCTACCTAATAAAACATATCATAAGGAAAAACCACAATAAATCAACATTGTATTTAGTGTGTTTTGTATTTGTAAATAGGTAAGTATGGTAGGTAGATACTAGCTAGAAATAATACTACTAGTAGGTTCATGCTTAGTATCTATAGGTAACATATCCAGTGAGTAAGTATTAACAAAATACAGAAATGCGAATGTGAACCAAACGCGTGGAATAACGCCAATATAATTATTTTTTAACCTTGGCTTTGTGTAAAATATCTAACATATATAATGGATTGGCTTTCCATTTAATCTTCATTTTCCTGTTGAAATCAGTTTTTCATGCATTTTGAAGTTACCGGTATGCTTTGGGGTTTTTGCAGTGATATTATTACTCATGTCAAATCACACTTCGGCAATATAGCAAACTAACTTTGCTAGTACTACTGGCTTTTTTCCAATCACGCTCCTTTTCAGAAACCTTGTAAAATTTCTAATTTGAAAACAAATGGAATAAATATTTACGTTTTAAACTCAACGGTCACTCGATTGATTAATTAAAAATAATAAATGATTTTTCCAGAAACATATTTATTATCATCAAACCTGATGGACGATGATAATATTGAATTTATCGATGAAAATATAATATATATCGATGGAAATCATTTTGTTTGTTTAGCTGTAGCATAAACAAATATAAAAATTGGATTATTAAAAGTAAGGTCACAATAAAAACAAAATATTGTTTCCAGCCGTTATGACGATAACCTCGGAAGTAAGCAATAGGATAATTGTTTAATTTTACAATTTACATTTATCCATGTTAAGGTCATGGTGAATCCGGCTTATATTTTCGCCGGATTTTGGAAAAAGGTAGATTTTATATATTGCTTCAACGTTGTTTATAGTTTAGACAAGCTTAAACGCATGTAAGGAAGTGATATCTAGAATTGTCCACCTACCATATTATTTTACTGCGTTGCGTTGTTTTATTGCGTTTTGTAAATAGCCATATTATTTTTAAGTAACGATTAAGAATGTAACCAATGACTAAAGAATGAATAGTTATGGTGTTGTACTCAACGATATGACGCACATAGGACAAAGGTGGTTCCAGGTAGTTTATTTAATAATCTACGTAATAATTGATACAATAATTACGTATCAATGCAATTATATACGGATGCATTTATACAATACAGTGTATAATTTAATCACGACAATTTTAAACACGTAAGTAATTAGGTAATTTATTTATTTTCTATGATAATATTGTATGTTTATATTATTCTTTATAGAATTATTCAACCGTGGTTTTCCTGGTGTGAGAACTATACAGAAGTCAACTATATGATATAGTCAAATATCAAATCCAAATTACGTAAATAATTATATAAGTAAGTTAATTAGTAAGTACCGTGGACGTCTTTTGGCTAAAATGCAGATGATGATGATGTTGATAAACTATAGAAAACTTATTAACAAAATGATAAAGGTAACATACCTCATATTCACCCGTGTCCTTTCTGAACGTGACCATGGTTTCGAACCGGTGGCCCCACAGGATCTCAGATGGCAAAAAACTGCTGCGCGCCTGGGTAGTCATACCTGTCGACTCTATCACACCCTCTGAAATTATACAGATAAAGGAACATCAAATAAGGTTGAGTATAACACATGAAATATTTACAGAATTAGTTCAAACTATGGAGGACTAAGAAACGAAGTAAAGCAAATGTAAGGAACTGAGAAGAAATTTTAGTCATAGCTGTGATGAACGGTTGGGTGGTATAGGAATAATCTATTCGAACCATATATGCGAATAATGAAGCCTTTCACAAGTTCACCCAAGTTGAAAATGGGGCATTTTACAATGTATTACTATAGCATATAACGATAATACGAGCTCGCTTTTCACATTTTAAGGCATTAAAGAGTCTTTATGTATTATTATAAGCATATAGGGACTGAAATCAAACCCACACGTGATCTGAAGGCCGATTATATTGGTAATATAATTTGGCAGTGATATTAATGATAATAATATATTTATGGCGGTCACGTGGCGATATCGCATATTTAACTGTATTGTAAAAACACCTATATTACCAAACAAGGAAATGCAGCTTTTTATAGATGGTGAATAAACCTGATACCTAAGATATTTGGGTTTTTAGTTCATTTATTCCGCGTCTATTTCTGTTTAAACTAGCACGTTGAAATCGGATCTATTTCTCAATAGATCGAGGCATGACTCACTGTCCTTAGAAGCCTTTTTACGGGTTGTGTCACTAATGGGGAATTCAGTTTAACATTAGCATAGAAAGTTTTTATTTATGCTAAGTTTATTCCTATCTTCTCTTCAGAACGTTCAAACAATATTCCTTATATAGTAGATGGAAACTGACTTGACTACAGAGAATTCCATTTTAAAATCTATTACACAAATCTTCAGCCACATCTATACGATCGTTTCAAGTAATGGTACTATCTTTCTTCACGTTAGTATCACTAAACATAACAATATTCTCTAAATATACCTACTTTACAATTATTATAATGCATGGCATCATATAGTAGTATCATGTGTATTCAGGGCAATCTACCAAAACTTCTGTCAAGGAAGTGCCAAGAGCATGTGGTCATTACGTGTAGATACATTCTAATATAAAGTAATATGCCTTTGATGTCTAATGGTATTTATTGGACTTGACACTGTATAAAAAAATTACAAAATATTCGTGCGGTGATTGAACTATTTTAAAATTCTAATGTTTCTTGAGAATTTTAAAATGTTTTCGAAATATCTTTTGTTGCCATCTGATCTCAGACTGTAGTTTTATTATTGTTAGTGTTGTTATGAACACCAGTATTTATTACACCTTTGTTCTGATCGTTTTCTTCTAAAATTATCTGATGTTGACGGGTGTTAGACACATTGCAATATTCTCGCAGTAGGATGTTGGCTTGCACCACCGCTCGAGAGCATATATCATACACTTGACAATCAACATCATAGATAGCTTATAAGTCTACATACGCGAACTTTATTTAGAAATCTGATAGTACTGTAACGGTACATATTGAAGATTTGCCATTATTTCCTATACTCTTTTAGAAAATGGTGTTTGATATCTGTTTTATTCATAATGGTGTAGGTTAAAATATACTCCACGTGAAGAGATACTTGGATTTAAGTTCGATGCTTCCTTGGCAGTCGACAGCGTAGATAAAAGAAAGATATAAATAATATTGTACAACATAATATGCTACCTTGCCTCAAAAAGTTCTCATTATAAGGCAGACGCTTTCTAGTGGAGACCCACTTTCCACTAGGTACAGACAAAATATTCGCTCTGGGAAAAGCTGATTCATTCACGGTTGAAAAATTTGGTGAAATAGATATGACAAGATTATGGTAATTTAAAATGTTTGACAAAACTCACCCAACATC
Organism: Anorthoa munda; assembly: GCA_945859665.1. NCBI lineage: Eukaryota > Metazoa > Arthropoda > Insecta > Lepidoptera > Noctuidae > Anorthoa > Anorthoa munda. The sequence continues at coordinate 4,182,561 of OX243913.1, forward strand.
ACAACGATCTCAAATCTCTCCCTCAGCATATCTGACGCAGAGAGGCCGTACAGCGGTGACTTTTCGTTGATCTTGTGCACGATGGTCATCGGCCATATGAACATCAGTCTGTCTTCCTCTCCATCCGCGCCAACCTTCAACTCTTGCTGGTAAAACGGCAGGACTTCTCCCTCTCTAGTAATCTATGTTTCGGAAGTTAAAAAAATTATAAGTTTTTTTTCATTAAGGCTTTTTAGGCATCACGGAAGCACGTTTCAGGTCATGTACAATTTTTTGTGGTTTTTAACATTTTTCGGTATTTTGAATTTATTTACTGATGTAATAGACAAAAATTGTTCTGATGGCTTAACATGTAATTATTGATGTTTCGTGCTTTCGTTATGCATAACTCTGGTCATAATGTTAACTAATCGCTCATAAAGTTATGTTGCAATAACGTCTCGTCAATTTATCTGGTCATGTTAAAATTTTAATGGCATTACGTTATTTTTGCAATATAACTCATGAGCAGAATGTTAGTAGCAATGTGCAAATTGAATGTAAAGCAAAAATAATATCGGCGATTCGGTGTCATTCAGACTTAGGTGCAGGTGATTAATTTCACTTTGGATTTTATAAATAAATAATTTAACCGCAAAATCGAGCATTCTATAAGCATAATAATATGTAGCTTGGTCATCTTAGTTTGATGGCACGTGGATATGCCATGTGTCATCAAATATTGATCAAGTACAGATAGAGATTTACTCACTACGTTAGTCTTTAATTCCCAGCACAGTTGGCATGGAAATTAAAATATTTTTTTGCTGACATTTTACATGCTTTATATTCTGATATTATATAAATTATGGGAGAAAGTTACAAAGAAGTCAATCTTAGGTTTAATACAAGCCGTAGCCGCCTGAATTGACTTTTCCACGTTATGAGTCAGTGTATCAAAATGCCTTGATTGATTCCAGCAGGTAAACAGTTCGCGCAACAAGCTAAATATTATTGTGTGCGTACACATACCTACTAGTTAGCAACCACGTTTATACTATAGGTATAGTTGTTTTCCGTAAACTATAGTAAACGAAAAGCAAATTTAAATTAATCAATATCTCGTTGCCAATTATTTTTAATTATCATTATTTAAATTACTAATTATTTGTTTCGAGTTAAATATGAATTCGGTTTAAAAACATTTTAATCGAGTACATTATTTAGCAGTTTGCAGGAACAGTCATCGAATTGCATATACAAAATCATGCTAATGAGAAAACTCAATAATATAGTTGAGTTTTCTCATTAGCATGATTTTATACCCCGATATATATGATTTTATAACCCGATAAATATTTATTTAATGTCAATTCTAGTAGCTGTACATCTGTGTATAAATAAATAATTTAAATAGAAACTAAAGTTATGCACTGAGCAGGTTAATTAAAAAAATAGCAGTAAAAGGTAATAAAGCAAAAATGTAATAAAATCATGCTGTTTCGTCCATAGATGGGTCATATAAGATAGCAAAGCAATGCAAATTCAACGCGCATATAATAAAGTTATTGCAACACTTAATGCATTTTACAAATAGCGTTTTGAAGTATTAAGTGTTACCTTTTTCCTTATAAGCTGGGCGCGCACGTGCGCTTCCAGTATGTGCGACTTGCGGATATCTCCAACACGGAATAGAAGACAATATTCTCCGTCCCTCAGACAAATAACCGCGTTTCGCGAGAACAGGAGTGTGGTGTTACGCTTTTTAGAGCGCGCCAGCTTTGCAAATATAAGACCCACCTATGGACAAGAGAGAAAAGTTCTGAAATTCTTATTCCAAAACTTGGGGAATCGAATTCTGAAGAGCAAATTATGGACTTGTATTTCTGGAGTGTTTGTATTCAGAGTTCGACGCCCCGCAAGTTAGAGAGAGGAGTCAGTGTGAACTCGTGTTAGACGTAATTAGGCGTGCTGACTGATGTCCCCAATCACTAACCAGTCTCCGTTTTTGGTGAAATAATATACCTTGCGGCGGATTATTTGTGCTCTTATATGCGCTTCAACAATATGTGATTTTCTCATGTCTCCGACACGGAACATCATACACAGCTGGCCATCACGCAAGCAAATGACAGCGTTCCTGGAGTATAGCAGGGTCTGGGTACGCTTTTTAGGTCTAGACATCTTTGCGAACACGATTCCCACCTAAAATTAAAACAACATTGGTGCAATGTTCAGCGTGTCATAAACCACATGTTCAAGACTTGGTCGTCTGCGTAGTAGTAGATGCTTCCTGAAGATTACGTATTGTCAAAGTTATACAGATACATTGACACATACATATTCGTGAGCTGTGGATAGGTTTTAATTATGCTTCTACAGTTAACGGCCACCTAATGATAAATACTATCATTTAAAATTGTAATCATTTTTAAGAAAACATCTGGCTGGGTCTTATAGTCGTTACGTTTGTACATTTGGCTCGATTCCAAGTTTATTTTAATATAAAATTATCATATTAGCTTCGGCGCAGGAAATTTTTTAAGAGTCTAATGAGCTCAAAACCCTTTCATAAACTCTATGTATAAAATACAGAATAGATACTTGTTAAAATAAGATACAAGCCAGCATTGCAACATAAAAATAGATCGTTATTTTTATGGCAGTTTAGTTTAATGTTATTAGGATTTATTGCTAGTAAACGGAATTTGTTTTGACAGTAAGTATGTAGTCTGTCAGCATCCATCGTGACACGTGTTTGTTTTACTAATTAAACGAGTGAAATATGGGAGAGAAAATAAATATACTAAGTGTAAATCTTACCATGAAAGCCTGAATGAAGACGCCCACAATACTCTGTAGGCACATGACGAAGATGGCCTCGGGGCATTCCTCGTTGGTTGTTCTGGAGCCATAGCCGATGGTGTGTTGTGTTTCCACGGAGAACAGGAAGCAGCCGGTGAAAGTGTTGACGTTGTTGAGACAGGGAATAGATGTAACGTTTTCGTTTGGCAGGGGAGGGGTAAGGTCTCCGTGGGTGAAGATGATGAGCCACCAGATAAGAGCAAACAGAAGCCAGGAGAGGATGAAGGAGAGCGCGAACACTAGCAGCGTCCAGCGCCACTGAGCGTCCACAAGGGTCGTGAAGATGTCCTGAAGGTATCGGCGCCTGCGCTTGGCTACGTTCCATTGGACGACGTTGCAGTCACCGTGTTTGAAGATGACGCGTTTTCGGACGCGTCTCGCTGCGTAACGGGCTTGACGGTATCTGTAAATAAAGAAAAGAACTTTATAAGTATTTGCCTTATATTTTTACATTCAGTATTTAACTCACTATCACTTTTCACTATGTAATACTAGATTTAGAGGTAGCGATATATAGATATTTTGTAACTCTTCAGAAGATAAAAAGAAATGGCCCATTCATATAATTACAGCTTTGTAGCTATTACATTTCAAATTTCATTTATTATACCTTATGCATAATGATGATTGCAAATGAATGATATGTCAATATTTTACGAACATACAGATGAGTTATGGTTGGCTTGATTGCTGTTTTTGTGTTAATGACATTAATCTTCATCAAGTGGGACTCAATGTACCCGAGTCCTTGATTTTTGGGATAGTATATTATGGCGTTGATCTCATTCTTTACCTGAATTCTTTGGAAATAAAATTAAATAATATTTAGAGGTCGCTTGGAGCTTGCAGTATTTTTTTCTCTTATTTGATTGGCTTCTATTCATGATGGTAAATTATTATTCGATGAATAAATAACTTTTCATTGACGTGAACGTCTTATACTATTGTTTAGATTATATAAATGCAATATAATAAATTATTCAAATTGCTTCTGTTTGATCGATGCCAGTAAATTATTCATGTTAAACTGACTTGTAAAAAACAAGATATGGAATTTCCAGTAATATGTAAGAAATATATAATATTAATGGTAATATACCTGGAAGTACGGACAATAATAAGATGTTATAATTGCTCACATATTATTATCATGAGCATGTTATATTTCTATTGCAATTTTAATGAATGTTAATTATTGCTACATTCTGCGTTTATGGATTTTTATTATTATATATGTTATGGACCAAATGATTAGTACGGCATTATTCATAATGCCCGGGCAATTTGAAAAATGCCCAATATGAAAAGGCAATATGATGAAAACTATTGAAATAATTAAATTGACCAGAGTTTCTGAATAATGCCCATCACTTATTGAGCCGGGTAATAAAAATATGTGTTTTTTTTAATTATTTTGAATTTGACACTGGTTTTAATTTAGAATAGGCATACTTATTGGTGACGGAGCCCTATTTCTGTCTGCGGGGTCTAAAGTAACTTAACATGAAGAATATGACCGTCATCTCCTTCAAACCAAACCTATCCGTGTCGGGGTACCTTTAGCTCCCGAGTTCGCTTCGCTAGCTCTTGAATTAATTGATTGACCATAATTATCGAATTGCCCAACCGTTACGTATCAATATTCATAATGACCAGTCAATGTGATAATTAATATTAAAAATTAAATGAATAATCAACTTTATAATCACTCATGTTGTATGTGTAATTTTTTGTGTACAATAAAGAATTAAGAATACTCATAACATTGCCCGATTTGACTTGACTAGATTCATAACGACCGGGCATTATACATAGTGCCTTGATTAATCATTTGGTCCATAACATATATACTAGAGGCGCTTACTAGAGCTCCTACTATATTTTTCTTGATATCTAATATATTGTGGCTTTCCTCATACGTTATAATTTATTAAGTAGCAATATTTAGTTATGAATCATGTATAAAATTTATAAAAGTTAAACACTGTCCAAAAACAATAACAACGTTTCATAAAATGTTATCATAATACACTCGGATTCAAATTAAATCATCACCTGATTGACAGTCTACGCATTTTAAAATTGAAATTCATTATACAAATCAAAATTATTCACCACTGGTGTACGAAGTGAAGGTTGAACTAACGGTAAATGAATCAATCCATATCACTTAGGACACTGAGTGCTACCGAGTACACATTACATTTGATAGTGTCACCATAAACCCTTTACCATAGATATCATTCAGATAGTGAATACGGGTGGTTTTATTAGGCTCACCGGCCCACGTATCACTCGAGATAGATTTTTTATGGCTTGTCCTGACCGTCACAATACCACTACAAAGTAAGCACTCTCGTTAATCTTTTAAAAGCTTTTTGTGTGAAAACATGCTTTTATCTCTGCAAGTGCTAAAATTCATTTGTTTTATGTCGTAGATTATGCTAAAAGCGAAACAGAGGCTCGTAATCACGGATTGACAACGGAAACTCTTCAACTAGTTTGCTATTGTCGTGACAAAGTTATTCAAAATTTGCATGATGCCTTCATAACATTCATAGTAGTTCCTAATAAGGGTCCCAAATTATACGAAAATTATATTTTTTGCTGAACAGCATTATATGTAAATTACTTTGCTTCGTTCGTTGCTTTGTTTCCATATCAAATCAAAACGACATCAGCTATCATGTCGACTGTTTTTTTATTAAGATCATAATCCACTGTTTTTTGTTATATTGGTTTTAACGACTTTATAATAATAAAAACATATAAATAATTATAACCAACTCGTACTCACGATTTTTTATATTATACCCACGTGTAAGATTAATTATACATATTCATACAATACAAAGAATAAGTGCTACTCTCAGAACCATAGATGCTTGCCATACATCACATCTAAATGATACTCAGCTTAACGATTCAGTTTTTGCACGATCTGAATATATCGAGGTAATTGGAAGAAACGACTGGTTACCTATTTGATGATATGCTGGCCAATAATCATTTCTACGAATGGAGACCATTTCATAATAAATTAGTTTTCTTTTGAGATGAAAATGTATCAATAAAGACTTCGAGTGTACAATATTAACAGACGAAAAACCACTCTCAAATAAAAGATAATTCTGGACTTGATTTTTCAGTGCTTGATCAACGACTGCAAACCAAAACTTTAAAGTATAATCTTTTAATTGCTATATTTAATTAGAATAGTTTAGTATACGTCAATAACATTAATAAAAAACATAAGTTGGCTTTAACGTATTCGTAGTTTCTATGGATACTCTACTAGTTGACACACGACTTTGGTAGATTCATAAATATTTTTTCTAAATATTTGAAACTTTTACTATTATTTTACTTATGAAACATGGCATTATATCTAAGAGTCAGAATGTTGATGGTTTTATACATACCATCTAGGTATTTTTAAATACTGTCAATTTGCTTCCTCATTTCTGCCTCTAAGTTATTTATATGTTGTGACTGCGACGGTATTATGTGTTTTAATATAATTATAAAATTCCATGTACTATTAATTAAATACTTTAATTAAAAATTCCTATCGTCATTTACGTCAATACAACAATAATATGTTTTTTACATATTTTAATAGTTAATTTATTGAGGAAACCGTTATCAGAGCTACAGTTACTATAATATTATTGGTAATGACCAAAGCTAGGTATATGATCGAAAACATACAAACAATGAGAAATATAGGTATGACTAATATGCACATTGACATTGCAAGTAAACAATTTGGTGCTATATAAAGTTTGTTACAAAGGTATTAATCTGAAAATGTTAAGCATTGTAGACATTAATTCTTAAGTGTGTTTGCTATCTTTTAACGCAAAGCAAATTATGACACAGTAACATATACATAGGTTATTAAAGACCACCTTGAAAATGTATTATTACATCGTAGTCTGGATGCGCCCCCATTTCCGCAGAGTGCGTACAAGAATTTCTTTCAACACATATGATTTTAATTATATGAGACACGCACTGCACATTCCGAAATAAATGTCATATTTACTTGACACAAGCAACTATATTATATTTAATACTATTTTTTATATTCTACTTAACATTCCCTGAATTTGAATCAATAACCTTTTTAGAAAGGATCATACCAATAAAATGAAAACCAACATCAAATAGGCGTCAACTATATGGGTATTGGTGAACTAATAGTAGTGAGTATATTAGTGATCTTGCAATGTTGAAGCAACTTGCAATTTATATCGTGAGTAAGTAAATGCCATTTAAGGCTGATTATGATATAATAAATACAGTCTAATTGATTAACGACGCGGCTAAAGGTTCGATTACGGAGGTCTTGCCAATCAACTACTTATTTAAACGCCTTTAATTATCTTATATACATAGCAAAGTCTTGATTTTCACAATCGATTAACGATTTACAAGAAGTATATTAAGGCAAACCGCAGGACAAGAATATCGTGTGGCTTGGATATTATTAAATGCAGTATTAATAAGAAATAACACATTTTTTATGATTAAAGCGTGGGTTGGGCTTAGATTTCTAAGAACTAGGTTTCACTTTGAATGTGGGTGCCTATGTAGACTTTTGTGTCTGAATGGAAAGCTAACAATGACACAATCAAATTCATACTTAGGTCATCTGTTAAAAATATACTGCCAGTAACATTGTCTCTGTTATGGTTAAAATCTTAAATAATTGCGACTGGTGCGTAGATAATTTTGTGGTTTACGTTACTATGTAAATCTTTACCTACCGAAGGCTAGAGGCCAGTTAGAATAGAATTTACATTATTGTATACCAAAATATGTAGTTACAAACATTGTCCGTGTGTCTGTTTGTTTTGCTTTATTTTGGTCTAGAGATAGACAGATTGGATCCTGAAGAAGGGCTTCTTCCTGAAGAGGGACTTGAAGTAATTATTCTATGCAGATGAAGTCGCGGACACAACTTAGTTCTTTTTATAAAATTTTGAATGGTAACCCCTTAAATTAAAGAGTTTTGGCCGCCATTGCGTGAGTATATTGAAGTCGTGACGCCCACTTTGCGGACGGATGACATCAAGCGGTCTGAAGGTCGCCTGGATTGGATTATCCAGACGAAAAAACATGTTTCTTTAGAAGATTTAACTCTCAGTTAATTAAATTATCGTGCGTCAATGCATTTAACAAAACGATAATGAATTGTATATATTTTTTAATATCAAGTTGCTCTGTGCTCTGATTCGAGTTAGGTCATTTACAGTGCCAACTCCTATTTTTACTCGACTGCCGAAGGAGGTTAATGTGTTTATCAGTCCATGTATGTAAGTATGTATGTTTGTTCATATGTGGCATTCTAGAGACAAAACCGCGTTGCCCGATTTTGATGATTCTTAGGTCAATCGATTCGTCTTAACCTTGCGAGTGTCACTAAAATATATTAAAATTGTCAAATAGAAAAACCGGGGCTTTTGGGCGCCATATTGTGGGGGCCAAATTTTTTTTTTCTTCCTCTCCCATCGTTTGGGGTATCAAAATAAAGGGATTTTAAGAGGTGATTTCAAAAATATATAACACTTACATGTTTAAATGTACCTAATTCGAAAAAAAATGTTTACCAAAAAGTTATAAATAAAAAAGTTAATTCAAAAAACCCGACTGCTTAAGAAGCGAACTAAAAAGACGTAAACAAGAAGAAAATCATGCTGTGCAGTCGGAGGATACATTTGTTTTTGGTCAGCCAGCTCGCGAATATGTAACCTCCGACTGCACAGTATGATTTTCCTCTTGTTTACTTCTTTTTAGTTCGCTTCATAAGCAGTCGAGTGTTTTTGAATTTTTAAGTTATTTCTTTTAGATTGCTAGACAGAAATTTAATCATGGCAAAGCAGTCACTCATATTTATGTTTTTCAAACGGTCTGCGACTGTTACATTGTTTAAAACAAAACATACGATATCAACTGATTTAATAGAAATATTTAACCAAATCTGAATAAGTTTATAGTTTAAGATCTCGGAAAAATAGTTGTAGTTTTTTAGTTAGAAGTTAAGTAAGGGTCTATCAAAGTTCAATGTTTGATACACCATCAGCGTCATCTCAGTAAAACATTATCCGCCGCCAAGTGATTCCAAGAAATATTCGGGAGCAATGAATTAGTGAAACACTTGTTGCCAAATATTTGAACACCTTTCTACGAGCGAAGAGGCCGCTTCCCTTTCTTAATCTCTACGACATAGAATTGTATCGCTATCTAAATGACACTTACTTTTGCAATTCTTCGCTCCATGCTGATTCCGATGAGTTTATCGGCTTTCCAGTCAGTAGCATTGACACTTGGCTTACACATCTCTTTAACCCTGACATTCTAAAAAGTATGGAATTCACTTTTTGTTTAGGTAATTAAATTAATACTGAACAAATTCTTCCAAACCCAAAACTGACTCTTAAACACACTGAGTAGAGTAAACTCACTAGTTGAACTATATTTATCGAATTCAGACGCAAGACCAGCGCGAACTGAACTGTTATATTAACCTTAAATTATTATCACACAGTCGAATACTTTCTTTGGAACTGTTAACCTTCGATATATTTCACTGAGTTATACAATTTTCTCCACTCTATCTTTCAGCAGAACGTTGATGAGGGATTCACTAAACACTTCTTTGATATCAAACAACAAAACCACGATTTTCCGCAACATTGTCAAAGACGTCATTTCGGAACAATAACAAAAGAAGGAAAAGTTAAAATGGCGACGGCAGAAAAACTGCGTGTCTATTAGTTCATGCAAGGAACTTTTCACTCACACCGATTGCGATGAGAATTGGTCCAATACTGAAACGCACGGATGTTTAATGAAACAGATGCGAAGATGTTCACAAACAAACACTATAGGCGTCCCGTGCCAACGTCGCCAGTGGCGCCGTGGCGCGTCGCAACGTCGTCGTCTTGCCTATTTTTTGAACAAAAATTCTTCTCGATTCCATCTGCACTCGTACTTTGTGGATCACGTTTTCTGTAGGGTGCTTGTTAAGATTTACGAATCTTCAGATAAATATTTGGACTCTGCATCTCCGGTGAACGGAATTAAAGTCTGCTCTTGAGGATTTATTTACTATGGACGTTGATTGAAGACATTTTTGACTTCGAAGGCAATAATATTGTTGATCGTCTAACTTGAAAAAGATTTAATGCTTTATGATGAATCACTGTTTGGTAAACGTTAAAAGTTTTTTCGTGCTGTTACTGACTAGCGATGTGTACTATTTTCTCGTGCGTATTTTCATTCGAGTAATGTGATAATGGGAATGTTTATAGAGCCGTCAACGGCTACAATAATATTAAATCAGCAAAGTTTATGCTCGGTCTACATTTACAAGCAGTTTAATGCATTTAGCGTTAGAAAATTGTCGTAAGCACGTTTGTGCTATACGTACTTTGTAATATACAATTCTGTATAACTGATTTATAGGACGACTTTTAGAAAGTAAAATATCTTAGGTTTGCCAGATTTTTCTGTTTCCCTGTTTACTATCAAGGTTATTTCTTGGACGAACTTATACGAAGCTCTAAAGCGTCAATTAGAACATAGAATTTAGAGCCATGGCCGCACACTATAGAAAGGGATCACCGACGTGGGATCATGACGTCATTTATACGGCGACGATACCGGTGACCGGGCTGCGAATAGATTGCCTACTGGGCGTTAAGACGCGACGAAGGGATTATGTAATTAGAATTGTGCATATGATTAGTTGTTAGGTCATCAATCTTACTGCAGTTATCTAAAATAGAGATAACATTTCTTATTTGTTCGCAGGAGGTAACGTATGTGGTGGAAGTACGTATCTGATTGCTAAAATTCTCTCACTGATTGTAAGTTACACACAACCACTGATTGTCAAAAAGGCTACTCTTTATCCCGCAAAATAAAAAGTTTACTTTGGGATAGACCAAGGAAGTGAAGTCGCGGAAAAAGCGATATGCAATTTATATTGTAAAATGAGCTATTGTTGTGCAACATAAAACCTACATGTAAAAGGAAGATACTTGCACGGTATAGATAAGGACATTTTACGTCCAGCAATGAGTGTTGTATTCAGGGTAAATCTGATTTTCATTTGTTGTAAGTTTTCCTTAAACAGGAAGACAAATGTCTCTAACTCAGGCTTTTCCTATAAAACTTCTAATGATTCATCGTCGTCATTGCATTGGTCATACATATTTGTCTACAAAACCCATTACTGAAACTGTTCCCCCAATTCGTACTCATGTACTGACTGGCTGATGTCAGCTACTAACGTCACATAATCGTCATATTATGGTCCTCTCACGATGTGTGTGGCTAAATCCGTAGATTACAATAGCGTCTGGAACGGCCAGACGAATACAACTGAATATTCGAATTTTATTTTTTTGCATGAGTAATATCTGTTGTAAGTTTGTAACAGCTGCATATTTTTGGAGGAATAGTAGGTCATTCTGTTTCCTGCAGAGAATAAGCTAAACTTTTTCTTCCTGTGGGTCTTTGTGATCATAAAGACCCACAGCCTTTTTCAAAATATGTTGGAGTCAGCTTCCAGTTAAACCGGATGCAGTTGAATACCAGTAATTTACATGGAGTGACTGCCTCTCTTACCTCCACATCCACAACCACAACGCATTTATTTTGTAACCCCTTATAAAGGCTGGTTGTCACATTTTCGGACTTGCGCTGACTGTCAACGAATGCTAAATGACAGTCGAAACTTGGGACTAACAGTGCCTATAATGTTTATTTTCATAGGATGAACGGGGTCAATCTTCACATTTGTGGTTGCTGATCTGTACCAATCCGTGAGCAAATGTGGAAATAATGGCCAATTTCTATGACCAATAATTGTAGAGGACGTTTAGGTTATCCATCTTTAGCAGTGGCGTCTCTATTGTCAAAATGTTTTCAATGCTTATAAAGAATTTAATGTAATTGATATTAGAGACGTGCTTGCTCCAAAGCACGTGCGATATACACGTGCTGCGGTTTATATGAAGACCCACGTTCAATGTGATCAAGACAAAATATTGAGTTACTGATTTTGTCGCGGCTCTCATACAAGAATTGGACCAAATCAGTGGCACATGTCCGTTATCACTTTACCTGTGAATGCTCATTTAAATACCTACCAACCTGCTAGTGGGTTAGTACTCGTACATTGTTTTGGAGCCAAGTCCCTTCGATAACAGGACAAATGATTAAAAGTACGTGACCTGTAGTTAGCCTTCATGAATTTAATATTGACATTTATCGCAGCACATTATCCTTAGGTATTTTAATGACACCATCCGACATAGCTACTGATTTATTGTGACCTTTCGGGATACTAAAGAAAAGACTCTTGAAACACTTTTGTTGAGCTTCTTTGTTGTTTTCTCGCTGAGTATTACAACAAAGTATTTAATTTTACTTTGTTAGTTGGGGTAGTTTAAACAGAAGGCATCATGGTAACAGCTTTTCTATGTTCCTCTTTGAAATCCATGTGATTTAGGAAGCCTTTGCTCACTGTCACGGTCTCCATTCAAGTAGGTACACGTTTATTTATTATATGATATGCCCGGCCCATTGTTGATATTACCTCTCCACACATGACCCCTCTAAATTAATTAATTGTTAATACACGGGCAATTTTATAACCACGCTGTTCAGATTCTTAGCCCGAGCGCCGCTGCTTTTCTTGCTGACAATGGATAGGTATGTGACAAATGAAGTCATAAGTCATCGGTGAACGTAGTGAAAATGATTTCATCCAATGAACATTTTCTTCTGTATTATTTCCGAATGAATATGTATCCATTGTTTACTCTATCAATAGCATTTTCGCAATAAAACTACGCGTACTTGACTATGCTTTTATCGGCGAACTTGAGAGTGTTTTATATCGTCACTGGGTCATAAAACAGATGTGTATTTAAGTCCGTATCATTTAAGGCCAACACTTCACCTTCTGGTAGGTTAATTATTAACAATCAGGGCGGATAATCGTTACTAATTATAGGTATGATAGCACTCAGGGCCGCCTTAACCCATACGGAGTTTACGGAGGCCCCTGGGCACACCGAGTTCGGGGCCCTTTTGGCAATCTGAAAACCGGAAAAGAGGGCATCCAATTAACGGTTGGTAGTTTTGGTAGTAGGGTTCCATACTCAAATTAGTATGTAGTATTCGTGCTTTCATCATAATATAAGAAAAACTATACTGCGTGAGACCTTTAAGTAGCCATTATTTGAAGTACGTGTTGTCAAGATAATCCTACCAAACACGATATGACTCGTAATAAGAAATCCATAGAAAACTGACCAACTGCTTAAATTATACGTTCAATTTCCATAGCAGCTTATTATATTTTTATTGGATTTTGTACTTTTACTAAGGTTGTTTTTTTAATGTCATGTAAATAGGGGCCCCTTAGTGAACCGGGGCCACGGGCACTTGCCCCTATGGTAAAGACGGAACTGGATAGTATGTGTAATTTTAAAACAATTAGGTACCTATCTGTTTGCGACCTGTGTAGGACAACAGAAAATGTTTACTATTAGCGGTCTAGGCTAATAGGTACTCTGTTTAAATACGTACTACAGTGTTTGATTAATATTTTGATTATTTACTAAAGTTAGCGAGCATATCGAAATAAGTAGCAACTTAGTAGTAACATATGTTTAAAAGAGTATTGGATTCGAATTGTTTAATTAAAGGAAATATTACTTCTTTATTTAAATCGTAATTATTAATAGATTGTTAGGTAATTTACAATTCTGCATACATTTATTTATTATATACTTTATTGTACACCACTTAAATACACACACCACATTGTTTACATAAGGAACGCACATATATTTAGAACAATTCACATGCCGGAAATGAGTAAACTGTGTGAGGTGTGACCCTTCAGCTGGCAATTGGCCTACAATACCATAGGTACTCGCAAATGCCAAAGGACCCATCACTCATCGCATAGTTAGTAGTAAATAAGTGCATCTTCCATGAAACGAGGCCGAGAATAACCCATCTTACCGACGCAATTTCTTCTATTTATTTTTGTTAGCCGATGAATAATTACCAAACGTTTCAAGAACCAAGCCAAGACAGTTAGATAGCCATCATAATATTGGCAAGGAATCTAAGTGAACGTTATTTAGATTATTGCGAAATATTGCCCATTAAATGAGCAAATTTATGATTATCCTGTTGGTCCATTTTGCGGTGACCACGACATAAATTGCTTGTTACAATATACTGCAGCATTACTAACGGCTGTAGAAAATTTAAATGTAATTGTGACAGGCGGAACTGGCAGTTATTACAGATTGTAATCAATGTTTGAATCATGTGTAAGGGAGTTATATTCGACCTCAGCGTGGCTTCGAAGTTCGTTACCCGAAGCAGACGGTCACCTCTTGCGCAGTATATTTTACTATAGGTAAACAAACAGATATCGTACCGTTTTATAGTAGGTATTAATGTAGCTGCAGTGACAATGAAACTGAAATGGCCTTAGCACCCGTCAGTTCACGCGATATTTTCACATGTTGAAGGATAGCGTGCGAATGTTCACGTTTGTTTGTCTTTCAGTGAATTTTAAAGCAAGTTGAAACGAGCTAGGTCTATAGGATATTTTGGTGGTGAAGATTTTTTCGATTCATTTAAGTGTCTATGTATTTTGGTAGAGTTCAATAACATTGTAATTAATTATTCTGTTCAAATAAAGATAAAGCTTGCTTTTTAATTTTCCACATTCAATGAATAGTGCAAAGTAAAGTAGGTAATAGACGTAGGTGTTTACTGTTTACAAGAGCAGTGAAGTATATGAACTTACGCCTTCCTGACATTCGCAAAAGCTAACAACGTTGACTAAGAAGTTTGTTTACGACAACAAAATAATTATTCCGCGTACTGGAGCGTATTTAACTAGAATGTTGCTGTCACAGTGTCGTGTCGCATCAGCGAATTAGAACAGTCACTTGGATTCGCTTATTAAACCTACGTCATCAGAAACTGTGCCAAAACCATCATGACCAAAGTTCATAAGATTTTCCCCGATAATACCGTTGAAGTCGGTACGTTTTATAACCAGTTTCACGGTTTATTTCTTACGTAGAGCATTGCGTCTGTTCGGGCAAATACGTCGTGACTGATGACGTCATTGTATAGTACAACGAACACCCACATTCGAATTCTGTCTATTCGAATTTTAAAAAGTGTAACAGCCTATGCTGTAATACTATGTATTACTTGTGACGTAGATGGATAGTATGCTTTTGAATCTGTCCATTGAGATAAAATAGAGAATAGCTATTTCAATTTCTTTGAAGTGATCTTTCTCAATAAAATCAATTCGTATCTTTATGGGAACAAGATTAGAGAAATATTATCTAAGAAAATAAGTCTGAATCAGATCCAGAAAACCAATGGTGCTAAGATTTAATCATTAATGTAACTCAATCCGATAGATATTAACTTGCAAATCCAAATGCATAGAGAAACAAGAGACTTCATAATGCGACTTTAGCGTTAAACGTTATAGTTTGATCAGATGGATAATACAAACAGGATTTTTATTTTTACTGTACGTTGTATTTTCCGCTTTCTATTTCTAGTTTTATATTTGTAGATGTGCTATGTGACATCATAATTATTGGGCCAAGGCAAATATGAAAAAGATTTTTCTTCTTTCAGGTTTCCTGATTTATCAGGCCTAGGAAAATTCCAGTCGTCACGCAATTTAACGAATACCTACCAGCAATTTTAGCCACTGATCTGACATTAGAAGCTATTTGAACTTCGTTCTCAATGAAATAGAGCCGGGAACGGTTGCCAAGTCGGGGCTTCTGGTGACACGTCAGTCGGAAATAGCTGTACTAAACACACTATCGGTTTACGTTGGCTAAACGACTGGAGATTCAGAAGCTTCTGCTACTCCCTGATAGATGGCACTGTTACCAAAATCTTTGAGCAAACGTGACCGATTATTTTCTGGAACTACGATAACTCCTGCGCACGTTTTTTCTTCATTGCCAGTAATCTAAGCGATGTCAATGTAAAGTACGTTGAGATCTAAATTATCTATGGCCACGTGGTCAACGTATTATGTTCAAAGTTCACAAATCTCACTTCATTAGGGATTGGTTGCTAGGCCGTCACCCTCATGTGCCTAATACAATAACTCATTTCCCGAGTTGACTCACAGAATATGTACCAGATGACTACTAGATGATAAACGACATACTTTTCAGATTACTACAGAAATATGTGAACAATGTTAATGAGCCAAAGTGAACAATTTAACAATGATAGTGCACCATTATTTTAAAGTTTGTATATCCATAGTAGGTATTATATAGATACAATACAGTGATGACAGCTAGATGATCGTTGAGTAGGAAACATTAATTTTCAACAATGGGACAGATGGGTACGTTTTTGTTACTCAAATTATCGTTAATATTGCAGTGCATTTAACGCAAATATGAATATACATTGCTATTCAAAGTTTGATCATGACTAAAAATAAATATAGTATACATTAAGTATCTATTTCTTTGTCTTCTTTTACTGTTCATATTTTTTTGCAGTTTGGGTTGCTATCAAGAAATACCACTTTTTTATTCCCAAGACGTTCTTTTGCCTCTTACCTCAAACCTTTTCCAGGTAAGTCTAAATATAGAAAAAGCCTCATGGAGTCAAAATTCATTGGATCTCAAGAAGGTCAACGTCTCGAGCTTAACGTAACCGCAATCTGACTCATTCTTATTCTGATAACTATATATAATAATAAATCGAAGTGCTACAAAAACTAGAAGTAACATTATTATAATTTAACAGATCTTCTAAAAGTAAGATTGATTAATAACGTTCTTTTGTTTTTATGTGAAGTATGAAGCACTATTCATTCGGTTTAATTTTAAATAATGGGCAATTTATTTTCAAATCATTCGGTTTAATTTAAATAATAGGAGGGAATTTATTAAAATTAATTGTTTGCTATTTATTTCGTTTTTGTTACTTTTTCTTTATATTTTATGAAGGATATGTTTTTCTTTGAAAGCATAATAACCATCTGATTTTTGGTACGTAAACCTATGATTAATAAATAATTTCAGATATAGAACCTCCCTAGGTAAATTGTTGTTTGGTACGTTTTGTCCCGGAAAAATGCACAGTTTCTATCCAATAGACAACGGGAACCATGTCGCGGAAAAAAAAAAAAAAAATTAACAACATTGTCATTTCCAACTTCGCGGTATTGCGGTATTGGTTAGCGTTCATACACATAAAATATCTACTTGGTACCTGTACGTAGGTTTATGTCCCTGTTAACACGGAACGAATTCACCGGCATGACGCTGACGCACCGGTTACACAATATAATTATTGCTAACAGTTATTTCCAGTATAAACACGTCACCGTCCTCTTTTTATTGTCCTTTATTTATTTTACTACGGTTATCATTAAGTAACTGTTATGAAATGGCTCCTGGACATTGCATAACCATCTTCTTGGCCTGTGAATACATTCTTTGACTTCATTGATTCTTTACAGGAGGCACTTATCTAGATGGGTCATACGAGTAAAAATCCTTTTTAGGACGTCGAAAGATAAAAGACAATACACAAAGCTGTTAATTGTATCGTTAATAATGATACATTAAATAGAAATATATATATAAAGGTAATTAAGTATGTAAGAAAATTGTTGCGCCGATCTCAAACAATTGAGATGAGGGCAAGAGAATGATGCTAGATAGAATAAACCTACCACAGTCCACACACCTACTATAGTTAGCAATTATAATAAAATAATCAATGTAGCATGATAGGCGCCGTTCCCTTATAAGAAGTTATTTGTACTTATAATTTAAACATTACTACCGTAACTCGATCCCTTGATCATGTCTATATTAATATAGCTACCTAAGATTTATCAGAGGCGCCATCTTTAATATTTTCCTCGTAATGAATCATCGATCAGTAGTAACATAAACTAAGAATCATGTACCTGCAATGATCTATGATCACGAAGCACGATATAGAGAAAAAATCGTGAGTCCAATGTACTATATTTTAAGAGGTTATTTTTAAAACCACTTCTATTTTAGTCATAGATACTCCATTCCTAGAGATTTTTCCTTCTATGTTTGTGTTTCTCACTACTAACAATTAAGCGACTAATTAGTCGCCAGTTACTACAGGGAATGATTCATCATGGAATAAACAAGAACTAATGACGTTATTGACAAAAAATAAACTAATTCAGAAACAAAAACAAATGAATAATTTCCTGGTTTGTGGTAAATTACGGCATTTTAATGACGCATTAATATACGAAATTCTCTTCGTTTATGGTTTCATTACCTTATCACTAAAATATAACAAGGACGAACTGTAATGCTATGACTGATAAAATAATTGCCATAACCGAAAAACAATAATGTTGCCGAAAACAAATATTGGTAGATACCGAAAAGTATACGGTACAATGAAAATAGAAGGTAATTTTTATACTACTATCTAAGATACAGATAAGCTAAGAAACAAAGCTACGCTTAAATTGCGAAATATAAAAAAAAAAAACAAAAAAGATGGATGGACTGTGTGAGGAGTGATGAATGAAAAGGGAGTCAATGAAAGCGTGGCGGAGGCCAGTATGGAAGACGAAAACGTGTTGCGCTGGCCCCAAGTAACATGGAAAAAAGGCAGAAAGATGATGATATAGCTTAAGAAAAAAAGTAAAACGAACGAATGTAGGCGTGATTGAGATTTGAACGTCAAGTTCAAATCTCAATCACGCCTACATTGGTATATCACGCTTTGTTTTTCATCCAAACATTTAATTTCTATTTGATGATAGACTAACCAAACAGTCATTACTTTGAAGCTGTTCTGAGACTCAGAGAGAGTACTTGCTGAAAAACGTTTGAATAAATCTATAAGCCCACTCATCCTCTGAAAATAACGATTGAATTTGCAAATAAACGTAGTTACCTGAGAAATGAAACGTAAATGATACCTATAGAACTCATTGGCTATATAAGGTGACAGAAAAATTTAAGAAAATAATAAATAATAAGCAGATTCTATCAGCTACAAAGACAACTCATGAAAAATATTTAAAGCTGTAGAAAGCAATGAAAACGGTATTTAATAAAAACCAATTGAACAAGAAATAAATAAATGATCGTAATATTTTACTGCTTGTGAAAGTTGCTTTGATGATGTACTCGAACGTGCTCATATATAATGTGTTCAGTACATAGTACATACAAATAAAAAATTGAGAAAGCGGTCCTTTCATAATGAATACAAATAATGGACATAAAAAGTATAATATAACAATGAAAGCATTATTTATTGTATTCAATATTTCAAGTCAAAGTCAAATAGGTCGTCAATTTTGCCAAATAATATATTCAAAGCCAATATATCAAATTCTAAGCAACAAGAAATCTAATACAATCGACAGTTAGTAATTGCAGCTGTTACCTAGCATACATTTTGGGTCATTACCCCTCTTTAGAATTTGAATATCTACCTAATCCATCAATAAATGTATCTGACACGTGCCCTACTTCTAAGCTTTGGTTTATGTTTAACAAATTTCTTCAGAGTACCATAATATCTTGAGGAATGTTAGGAAAAACAAAGAGTTGTATCGATTCCTTATCATCTTGCGCTAGTTGTAAAAGTAATGAGGGAAACGGGGAACAGGGCTCTTAACCTGTATTCTTGCTGTTTTTAGACTCGTTTACAACTCTTAAAATACTGGTGTTTTTTTCTAAATATGCAAACTCGTAACAGTGACTGCGACTGGCGCCTACGCCAGTTTCAGTAACATCGTTTGGGATTCCAGTTCCATTTTACAAAATAATGACATATTGTGTTCCTCTTAGTATATTTTATTTTTGAATACAGAATTATTCTTCTTTGTCGAACAGAATGTGATGAAATCAATTAGTCAACTAGTTTATAGTTGAAATGGAGCCGCTGTTCTCAGCAGTGAGATCACGATAAGGAAGGCAGATTTTTGAAGAGGCTCCAGCTTTTAAAAGTCACGCATGTAGAAAACATTTGCCAGAAATACAAGCATCACTGGCTTCATATCATAACTATGTTTTATAGTTCATCTGAACAGATCGGCTTCATTAGTCACATTGAAATCATTGTCTGTATCTATTATGTTCAGTCTTCTGTTTTTATAACGAATCGTCATTACCATATTGAATTATGATGACGTCATTCTAGTATCACGAACGTTTGTTTTTAATATTTCCACGTAAGTTAGGTTTCAATAGTTTCTATTTTCTACGTCATTTATTACAATCGTGTTGGGTTATTAGGCTTTAAATGAATTCCTCGAAACTACCTAGTTTCTTAATCCTTGCCAAGGATTAAGCATTATTACTTATTCCTTGCCATACGCAAATTCGTACCTTATCCTAATTGTTGTGTTAAGGAAACCAAACCTTAACAAACCATGATTAGCATGAAGCTAATTTTAAAGTACGTTTTCAGTAACACCTGCACCATGCAAGACTTTTGTAAGACCAGCGCTAGGGCTATCGACGTGGCTGAATACTGGTCGAAGAAAATTTAGTGAAGGAATCATCGACATGAAGAAGAAGAAGTAACCTGTCATTGACTTTCTGTGTTAAGTGTAATTTTTTCAATCGACTTTTCGCAGACATTATTTCAATCTGGTTTTGAAATATGCCATGTGTTTTCTTCGTGAAAGTCACAAATTTGAAATTAAGTGTTTTGCAGAATTATAAGTGTTTCGGGAATATTGCGTATCATGTGGAGTCAAAGTTACTAAATATTTTCCCTATCCAGTGACTTCATAATTCCAATCGGTTTATTGAAAATGTACTCAAACAGGTAAACACAATACTTCCTTGTACAGATAATGAAATATAGGAACTATGTACCTACATAAACATTAATTAAAATTATTACGATTTCAAAGAAACTCTTGTTGTATTGATAGAGTTGTTGATGTTAGACCATACGGAAAAGATACCGATACCGGTAAGTCAAGTATCCTGCAAATACAGGAGACTTTGATTTGAAGATCGATCGTTTCTAAATGGTAATCTAACGAGGAAAACTGTTAGGGTTTCCTCTGTAGGTAGATGTTTTACCAAAGGGATATGTCCAGCATGAGTGATGCCCAATGAAAATTGAATTGGTACTGATTTCCCTACGTGTCACTTGCAACATGTCATTGCGCAAGAAATTCGTTTTACCTACAGCCTAATTGCGTAAGTGAATTCGGCAAGGCAAAGGAATTGACCGCCATCCATCGACTAATCACATAGACAGAAATCCACATCAAGTCTTCGCACGAGGAAATCCACATCTCGCATTTGATTGGTTGATTGATGACGGTCAAACCCTTTGCCTTGCCGAATTCACTTACGCAATTAGGCTGCTGGATACTGTTTTGCAAATCAGTAGGTTTACAATGTCGTAAGTGTTGGCCGATGCTCCACATTTAGTGAATAGCATTAAAATAAATAAAAACAATAATAATAATAATAAAATAACATTGCATTGTTAATAGCATTGCATTGTTTTCATTGAGCTGTCGTTTAAAATCTGCTTTAAAGTTTTTGTATAATTAGTTTGCATACTCCTTTTCCCGGAAAACATTCGTGTCTATTTGCTCTTTACATGACGGTCATTTGAAATTAACTTTGAGGAAAGACAAACGCAGTTTTGCTACTGTTGTTGTGGGTCCTCCTTTATTTTTTTATTCAATTATTTTTCTTTGTGTATCTTTAGTAGCCAGAAATCGTTTCAAGGATGTATTCCTTTCTGTAGACTCGAGGAGTAAATAAAAGAGTAGACTAAATTTCTACTTTTTGATACCTACAACATTTCTCACTAGCTTTTACATCCTTCATATCTAACATTCTTGCACTGTTTCTCCTAACTGGCTAGTTGTTATCTTAACCACCTCGGAAAATAAAACAAGAAGTCTTTAAATCGAACTGT
Source organism: Anorthoa munda (assembly GCA_945859665.1). Lineage (NCBI taxonomy): Eukaryota > Metazoa > Arthropoda > Insecta > Lepidoptera > Noctuidae > Anorthoa > Anorthoa munda. Next base: position 4,204,434 of record OX243913.1, read on the forward strand.
TCCTAGCAGAGACACGTAATTTGCATTGTTCTATTTCTGTTAGGTACCTACTTAGCACCCATTCTGCCCCTACAATGTCTTTCATATATGCTGAATTTTCCCAGAAAACCGTCTAGCTACAAACATACCTATTACATATGGGTATTTGTATACAACAAAGTTACTAAGAGGTTTTTGTAACCTTGTTTATTCAGGTGACACCACATACGTCAGTGTTTCATAATTATACGCGTCATCAGCTGTTTTTAGTGCGTTTTCTCAGTATATTTCAACATTTAACCCAAGAAAAATAGTATGAATGAAAGTGTTACTAAGTTTAGCAGTGCGAATTCTGGTCAGCTGTTGCTGTACGCAAAAATATAAATGCTGCCATAATTCTAAAGGTAGACGCTATAAAATTTTAATTAGTTTTTTCGTCCTATTTTCGTTTGTAGATGAAACCGTTAAAAAAATTACAGCGACTTCAGAATAGACTTGTTGAAAGTCAACATCCTTCGTTCTATTTTCAATGGTCAAACTACAAGTTAAACAGAGCAAATAATTCTCGTTGTAAATGAAACGTGCAAAGCAATCCGTATCCAGGTCGGTTATGCCAGTGATAAGGCATGCCAGGAAGCGGGCCGAATGTTGGAGTGCAAATATTGGCGGTTTATCACCAACACATACAGAGATGTCGTACCAATAGGCCAACACGCAGAGGTGTGAACACTTCGGTGGAAGTGAATGGCCTCGCCACGTTCTTGGTACAACCGTGCCGTGAATCCATATTACATTTTTTTTGCTAATTATTTAACATAATATTCCGGATCAAAGCTTTCTATGTAGAATGTAGATGCTATAGTTCTAAAGTGTGCCAATAAAATGCGAATAGGCACACACTGCCACAATTTATGTTGGTCGGAGCTATAAATCATTTTCAACGAGTTATACTGCCGTAATCTAGACGAAATTACTTTATTTAAATAGAGCAAGGCGTAGTTCATAACTTCGATCGTAAATTACAAGTTTCTAAGACCAACTGTTTTCAGAAATAGGTAATTTGAATGGGCTCAATGTCAGAAAACTCATTCTTTTGGTTTAGGGTCATTGACCTACTGTTCTTGACCCAGCTATCAGTTTGATAAACAGTTACGTATTATGGCTGATAATGTAACTGTATCAGCTCTACACTTTTATCTTTTATCATCTTCAAGATGTAGGTCATTTGCACATACCATATACACAGTACACATTATAGTACTTCATCATCTTCCTGCATTTATCCTGTATTACTTGGGGTCGGTGAAACACGTTTGCTTCTTCCATACCGTCTTGTCCCCTGTCAGGCTATCACTGACTCCCTTTTCTTTCATATCACTCCTCACACAGTCCATGCATCTTTTCTTTGGCCTTCCTCTCCCTCTCCATCCATCAATATTTATATGCATAACTCTTTTAGTATCATGCATTTCATCACATGACCATTCCACAAGTACTTATTCCTCAAATAAATTAATGGGCTCTGGGGTACTGAAAAATATGTTCCTAGTATATTCATCATCTCAAATATACGGTCCCTCCGAAAAGCAATTCCAATGGATACAGGTACCTAATCGAAGTATAAGTAGGTATTCGTTTTTTGGTGACTCTAGGGGCAGTGGCCTAAAAGTCAAATACATGTTAGCAAAAAACGAACAAAGCTCCGTTCGTAACTGTTACGTCAAATCTATTATAGTTATTCGCGTTCGTAGGTTTTTGTTGCTACGGAAAAGTGCTATCTTGCTTCTAGAATTCACGATTTGCCTACAATAGGTTTTTAATAGAACAAGCCCGACACACTATTCTTAAAAGACCATCAGAAAAGTGCCGAGGCAATTCAACTTGACGAGTTCTAGCAAAATGATTCACACAAGACACTTCATTCCACTTTCTGACAAATCAACCAGGAGTCAAAACAGAGCTAGGCAGCACACAGCAATCCAATAACTTTATTTTGAGCATCATCAGAAGAGATTTTCATTAGTTACTTATTAAGCCAATAAGGGTTGAAAACGATGATGAGACATCGCACGATGTTTGAATATTGATAGCTAATACTGGTTCACATCAAAGTGTTGATTAATTTTATGAATCAACGATTTCATTCGATTACACCATATTCGATTACCATGTAAACATGTGAGCATCACCAGTAGTAAAATAGGGAGGAAGTTTTTATAAGATCATTATTATGTAGGAGGACCAAAGGGATTGAATTTTGTTTTGAGCACTAAGCTGGATATACAAAGTGGGTCGTCGAAGACCAATAAAAATAATAACAAATAACTACGCTTCTTGGTAATAAATCTTAGGCATCTACCTAATAAACTCATTCCGAAATGGACCTCACGTAATTCCTATGTTAATACGTTTTATACGCATGTTTCCGATGTTGAGGAGCCCAAGTCAATTGAAAAGTCATTTGTATTCACAACTAGCGACAAGGAGATAAAAATAAGAGGACACGGATTGCGCTAAACGGATGGCCCTGAATTGCTACTTCCATGCAATCGTTCAGTCTATTCATTGTGTTCTGCAGTGAGCATTGTTTTAGGCTCCCTGTCTACCTCGGGCGCCTTGTTTCCTGCAATTCGTATTTAAATAAGGACATCCGCTTCCTTCGCAATTTTGCATACGAGAAAGTTATCGGTAAAAATCTTTTTATTAGGAACTGATGAACATTTATAAACGGAACACCCATTCCTGACTTTTATGACGTTTCATTATCGACTTGCAAATAAATAACTATCGAATTACACAGTGTTTTATAGCCTCATAATATTGACCACGTGTGATGTAGATTTATTGATAGCTTGTTGTTAGATTGGCTGGCTTGTTACGAGTGGAGAATAAAGTGCCTAGTTCGTATTTGAAATATTACTTTCAACGGCTTCTCTCTCAATTTCAACCGTCAATAAATTAAAATATTCAAATATAGAAGACCTTTATCTACTTCACTAATGAGACCCTGACATTGTCTCAGCTAATCAATTTTCCTTAAAATAGCACAGACTGCAGCAGACAATAGGTCAAGTCACATCTCTAGGACCAATCAGCGTGAAGCCTCACGTATTTCAGACCATGAAGGTTGCAATTATGTGGAAAGGTTCTACTTGATGGTAATTATGTAGCTGAGGAAGTGAGGGGGGAGCCAGACGAAGGCTTGTGGTCATGAGGCGCCGTTTGTTCTTGACCTGGCTTGTGTCATATCTTTTCTAATGAAAATTCCTCCATGGAGTCCTATGGCATGTGACAATAAATTATAAACTGCAGCCTCAAGGGCACTTGTTAGGGTCATACACGCATCGTTTCGGAATGGTTATAGAAACATTGTTTTTTATGCAAGCGATTAAGACATCTTGAAAATTGCAAAAAAAGCTGTCTAAGGTGATTTATGATTCCACTTGACTTGCCTTTTCAATTTTAATGTTTGCTGTTATTGAGAAAACATTGACATAGATGAAAAAAATATCTTGCGTCATCTAAAGCATAAAGTTACATTATGTATTTCCCCTTTTTATTAAAAGTCAACCGTATCAAATTGTTCGAACCCAAGTATTTGATTTGCGATATTTATTTGCATAAATCGTCGCGCATGACGTCAACAAGTGCAAAGTACATAAACCAAGAAGACCCTTTCCTATCACAAAACAATTAATCGATGGGTATGAAAACGCTTTAGGAGAATGAATGATTGACAGTGTTTTCAATATAAAACCATGACTCACCTAAGAAGAAGGTTGAGGGAGCTGTCATTCCTGGTCGTAGGGACGTCCTTGACACTAGAAGGTTCGCTTCGAACTCCTCGCAATGAGTTCCTCAGCTGCCTCGGGATGGAAGCGAGAAGGCCGCTGCTATTTCTTCGCTGATTAAGGCTCTTGGATCGCGTCAACTTGTTTCCCTCCAGATCCACTTCGGCTTGAGGGTTCGCAGACACCTCCTCGCCACACCGAGAGATGGTTGTACTCGACACATTAGTCTTTATTATCGTAGGAACAGCAGTGTTCACTTCTCCCAACAGTTTCTCCCAGGGCGACGCGGTGAGGTCCTCCTCCGAGATCGTCTCGAAGCTCCTCGGGCCGACCGACGACGAGGTCTTGTCAGACATGTTGAGCACTAAATGGGTAAGGGGAAGGCAACGGAACGGAAACGCAACAGACACCTACAGGGCACTTCGTCACTTTGGGTTTTTAGTTTCTTGACAGCACTTCACTCTTATCATAATATCCATTTGTAAATCATAATGTTTGGGGTAGAAATGTTGACACTGAAACAAAACAAAAAAATTGTTAATTCAATATAAACAAATACGGATTCAAAAACTGTAACTCATGTGCACATGAAACACATGTGGAATGTAAATTTGAAACAATGCAGATCCATTCAAAAATGAGTACGGAAATATACTTTCATAAAAATGACTACCAACTTTTACTTTTACCGAATTTCGCATATATGGAATTATAAGCAATAAACAGAATATACGACGGACATTAAAACGCTTTCGAGTAACTGACTGCAACTGATTTGCAGAAATGCCGCTAAAACAACAGAAGATGCCTTTCTAAATAATGCTCTTTAGCAATATTGTGTTATTGTTTGAGGAGAAAGGTGCAGTTCCTCGTTAGCCACAGAAATGTAAACAAGCCGAGCTAGTCTTCTTAATTAACAGGTACACAGACTTTAAGGTGGACTAACTGTCAATTAAGTCGTAAACATTTGAAACTGAAATGCTAATTGACTTTTAGAAATTTTCACTTGTTGTAATTCGTGTTCGAGAGTCTTTAATTCATGTAAGTGTTTTTTTTACAATCGCAAATTATAAGTGTTTGAGATGACGAGAAAGTTGGCACTTAATAGTATGGTTCCACCTCTATTTCGCAATCAACTGTTCCATAAAAGTACCCAGCAATTTTATTTCGCGTGCCGAGGCCTGGTTCAATCAAATGATTTCTATAGGATGATTGCAAATTCATTATAATAGACGTAAATTATAGATAATATGTTCCGGATTGTTCCTATTTGGAATCTGTCGTGTATTGTGTAACTACCTACTAAATGAGACAAACAACTTTGTTAGGAGTACAGACTTTTTGTCGCCAGAGATCTTTTTGTGCGCTGTTGAAATTTAAAAGTCAATCATACTTACGAAGAAATACTGAATAGTAAATATGGACTGAACAAAGTAAATCTGCAGTTTTAGCAAAACTCAAAAATGACTTACAGTATGTGGTCAAAATACGAAATAGTTAGGTACATATAAAGTATAGTTATTATATTCTCTCAGTAACAAACCCACAGATTTGCGGACTGTGACGCTGTGTTAAGTATAAATTAATTGTTCTCATTGCTGATGATTTTCGCGAAAGTGAAACATGTCCCAAATGCGTAGTTTAATATGTAAGCAGAGAAAGTGGAACAGGCTTGCAATTCTGTTGGTCGTATTTGTGTAGATCTGCTTTAATATAAACTGAAGTAGATAAGATAGGTGCTTGTAATGTAGACAGGTAGAAATTCTGTGCAGGTGTTCTCTATTTATGGAATAAATCAGAATGTTGTATTACGAGAAGGTTATGTGAGCAAGCGGCCATGGTATATTATAATGTAAAACCTTCATACACAAGTACTTTGAAAAAGAGAAAAAAAAATGAAAAAGATAAAAGCAAAAAAAAGAAAGAAATGATAAAAGTAACTGTTAGATTAAGTAGTATGGCGACTATTGAACAAAAGAGAAGAAACAATTTGTCTTCACAGTAATTTCTTGTAAAAAGACAATAATGAATAAGGTGTTTAGTAAATGTGAGTAATAGGATGACGATGGATTTGTCTCTTCTTGAAAATAAAGGAAAAGAATAGTTATTTCATGCTATACGTGGAACAAATTCATTTTGAATGCAGAATTACATTAACATGAATTATTTCAAGAAACAATATGGCGGCACGGGCGACCAATTAATGTGAATTTATGTATTACGGAAAATTTTAACGTTGGCAACTACTATATACCTAGTTGTACAATACGATATGTTGAGACATTACATAACGTCTAGGACAATAATTTATAGGTATTTTAAAATAAACTGCGAAGATTTGACACGTGAGAGAAAATTTTATAGAGCAGAACGGTAGGTGGTTGAAACCAATGAAATATGCTCGTTTGGTATCATCGGATGATAATTCAAATTTAGAGTAACCCTACACTGGTGTGCTGTGGCTCGTTCTACCCACTGACGTAGTGGCTGATCGTATTTTAAAACGTAACGTCTGCCAAGTGTCCCGTGGGGCACGAATGTAGGTCAATGCTCCAGTCACTCGCTGAATCATGGACTGATACCACTGGCCTGATATCACTAATGTATTCTGACATATAATGTCTCAATATTGCCCGAAATACAAACCGGTTCTTTGATCCTCAAAATAATTCCCCGAACCTGTCTTAATGCTCTTCCGGAGTAAAGCTTTTATATTGAAATGTGGTTCACGAACTCTTTGAGCATTTTTCGGGATAAAGACTCAACACCACGCAATAAACGCAGAAATAGGGTTACTTATACATCATTTTCGCGTAATATCAGACTGATTGGTGCCAAAAGATTGCAGAGTTTCAACGAAGCTTCCAACTTTCATGTTTCGCAATAAACTATTCAAATATGATCACAATTAACTAGCTTGATATAAAATAATATTTAATAACTACTGAGGTAACGGGTTGAAAAGAGACCTCCGCCGCTTTAACACCGAGCGTATTAAAGACGCGATTGAGCGAAATAAAGGCTCCAAGGTATTTGCAAGGGATCTGGCTATTGGGCAGAGCCAGCTCACGAGACTGAAGACCGACGATGGCAGGATCGTATCCGCCAAACCGGAGCTTCTGAGGGAGATCGAGACATTCTATGGGCAGCTGTACACATCAATCAGCAAGCCCGTTGCGAGTCTAGCAAACGACCCAAGAGCTAGATTGACCCGACACTATACCGAAGATATCCCGGACGTCAGCCTGTACGAGATTAGGATGGCTCTGAAACAGCTTAAAAACTACAAGGCGCCGGGTGATGACGGAATCACGGCTGAACTCCTGAAGGCGGGTGGAAAACCGGTCCTTAAGGCCCTTCAGAAGCTGTTTGATGCCGTCATACTCGAGGGCAAAACGCCACAGGCATGGTGCAGGGGTGTGGTGGTACTCTTCTTCAAGAAGGGCGACAATGCCCGACTGAAGAACTATAGGCCCATCTCACTTCTTAGTCATGTCTACAAGTTGTTTTCAAGAGTCATCACGAATCGTCTCGCGCGCAGGTTTGACGATTTCCAGCCTCCCGAACAAGCCGGATTCCGAAAAGGCTTTAGCACCGTAGACCACATACATACGCTGCGGCAGGTCATACAGAAGACCGAAGAGTATAACCTGCCTCTCTGTTTAGCGTTTGTGGACTACGAGAAAGCCTTCGATTCGATCGAGACTTGGGCAGTACTGCAATCTCTCCAACGGTGCCAGATCGACTACCGGTACATTGAGGTGTTGAAGTGTTTGTACAAAAACGCCACCATGTCAGTCCGTCTTCAGGATCAGACCTCGAAACCAATCCTTCTCCAGCGCGGCGTGAGACAGGGAGACGTCATTTCTCCGAAACTGTTCACTGCTGCGCTGGAGGATGTCTTCAAGGTTCTGGATTGGAAGTCGCTTGGCATCAACGTTAATGGCGAGTACATCACTCACCTTCGGTTTGCCGACGACATAGTGGTCATGGCTGAGACCATGGAGAGCCTCAGTACAATGCTCGATGACCTCAATAGAGCTTCCGAAAGAGTGGGTCTTAAAATGAACATGGACAAAACCAAGGTCATGATGAATGCCCATGTAACACCCACTCCTATCAAGATCGGAGACTGTTTACTTGAAGTTGTAGATGATTATGTCTACCTGGGACAAACGATCCAGTTGGGTAGATCCAACTTCGAGAAAGAGGTCAACCGTCGAATCCGACTCGGCTGGGCAGCGTTCGGGAAGTTGCGTGGTATCTTCTCGTCCAATTTACCGCAATGTCTCAAGACAAAAGTCTATGACCAGTGTGTGTTGCCAGTGATCACCTATGGGACCGAGACGTGGTCGCTCACAATGGGCCTTATCAGAAAGCTTAAAGTCACCCAAAGGGCAATGGAGAGGGCTATGCTCGGAATTTCCTTGCGTGATCACGTCAGAAATGATGATATCCGCAGGAGAACCAAAGTTACCGACATAGCCCGAAGAATTGCCAAACTTAAGTGGCAGTGGGCAGGGCACATTGCTCGCAGAACGGATGGCCGTTGGGGCCGAAAAGTTCTGGAATGGCGACCGCGAACCGGAAGACGATATGTTGGAAGGCCTCCCACTAGGTGGACCGATGACCTGGTTAAGGTTGCGGGAAGGCGCTGGATGCGAGACGCACGGGATCGGTCAATGTGGCGACGCCTGGGGGAGGCCTATGTCCAGCAGTGGACGTCTTTCGGCTGAAATGATGATGATGATGATGAGGTAACGGGTGTAAAAACTAGATAGTGAAACCTTTATCAAATGACAAGAGTGATAAACGGCGCTGGTGGGAACTTAGAACAATGCATAGACCTTATCTTGGTTATTATTTATTATCAGATACAGCCCTACACGACCGGTTTAAAGTAACATAATTTAGGCCAAGAATTTAAGCTTTCCAGTCGCTTCTATAAAATACACGATCAATTAAACACTACCTTTCAAGGGTAAATGCTAAAACTGGTCCAATTGATACATAGATCTATAAAGACAAGCCAAAATACTATGACGTGCCAATGCTATCTTGTTTCCGTTGTGAGAGAGAGACGGAGCTATGCAGGACGAAAAACATTATCCCTTTTTTATATTTATATCAATATCAACGGAATAATGATGGCATTGACGTCATAGTAGTGAGCTGAATTTATGAGCAATTAATTGATGGGTTCTTCATTTAATTTTTCTAAATATATGCACTTTTTTTACGTGTAATATAAATTACATCTCAATAGGCATTCTTTGGATATTGACTTCGTAAAATTTATATTGCGACTCGAATAAAACAATAATTGAAATTACAAAGCCCCGTTAAATTGATTTCCTTGCGTTCAAATCATACAGTTAATTCCTTATTAGTTAATTAAGTACGTCAGTAACTATACTTGAATAAATTCCTACCATTTATGGAAACATTTTCAAGATACTTCGCATTTTTTTTACTAATTATTATAAAGGCATCTTGGATATTTCATCTACTCATTCTATGAAGTTTGAACAATACGATGTGCTTACAACCCATATATTCATTTGTACTAAAATCTTATCAATGACGCACTAGAATCCAGACCCATATAACATAAACTAACTATAAAACATAATGGTATGCTGCATGATAATGAAGCCTACACCGAAGCCAAAAGGAAGTAAAGAAAAAGTTATGAATCAGTCAGTCCTTGTATTAGTATTCTAATGGTAACTATTCTATACTCTAACGTGGTATATTTTCTATTCAGTATTATAATATGGACGTCACGTCCATCTATTAATGTTCTCCGAACGCATTCTGTGAGCTGATGTATGAAAACTGGAAGTAAGTCTACAAATAGTCTGCCCAGACACAGACCAACACTTATTAGCTTAAATAATTCTAATGGGATTCTTTAATGACCACGTCTAGCCATTGGCAATTACATATTTAAAACCAATTAATTAACAGCTTGCTTATTTGCTATGCCAAGCTTACAGTTAACTCTTAAAGACCACCAGAGGTTCCTTCAACACTATCATCATCCACGGTCCGATTTCGCTAACTGCCTGAACATAGCCATCTTTTCTTGTACCAATCCCCACGTTCCTGTATCAAACTCATCAAAGTTCTACTTGCGATAAATTTGGCAACAATGTTGTCAACCATTGAGGATGCCTTACTTTTCCTAAAGGACTGATGATGAATTAAAACCCTTCAGTATAACAAATAAATTAATAGGTTTTAAGCTATGTGCAAGGAACTCTAAGGCCACATATACATCACGAGTCGTACTTAATAAGTCTTTGTTCACCTCTGGTCAGGTGGTCAATGATGATGATGAGGCATACCTAAGGAGGTAATTAAGGCTGCTATTACGGCAGTATTTGCATAGCTATCTGCATAGAGATCCAGATTACTCAGTACAATAGTATGATTAACACGAGAACTGTTGATCAGTACCTACTGTGGTCACGCTACTTTATAAAACTTGTGTCATCATCTACCATGAGTTGTTTTTATTACCATAAATATGGTGTCTTGGCGACCGAGCTCTGCTCGGATGAAAATACGAGAAAATGAACTATCCCAGTTATGAAACCCAGCTAGATAAATTTTTCGCCCCCGAAACCCCTATATTGCAAATTTTATCGAAATCGTTAGAGCCGTTTTCGAGAATGTTATTGCAATTATATATGTATATATATATGATGTTATATTTTGGCCTTTTACCGGTAAGACTTGATAAATCTTAGGGTTTACCGGTAAATTTTGGGCTTCTACAGTAACATAATATATATATATATATAATATATATATATATACAAATATTGCTTATTTAATAACATAGGATTGGGCTTTCAATTTGTTAAAACAGCGTCACAAGAAAACAAAACGATTTTGATGTTGTTTTGTTTTCATAGACCGTAATTAATTTCAATTTTATGTTATTTCAATTTCGTAGAAATAATCATCTCAATTCAGACTACAAAAATAACAAAACGCTTGTGTTTATCGACAGAACTTTTCAATGTTATCCATGATAGCTGATGCAAAATAAACGAAGAATTTCCCATAAAAAATCTCACGAAAGAAGATAAATAGTAAATCTTGTCGAAGTTGCATTGTAAGAGTCAAGTTTATAGAAGAGGCATTGGCTATCGTCATTCAAAATACACTAAGCACAAAAAAAAACAAAGTTCTTTGTATGAAAAATGACACGGTACAATCTTTCATCAGAGACATTATTTAATTGTAGATTCAATTCCGTCTGTCCAAATTAGCTGCTGCAAAGTTATCATCGTCTAATTTGTCCAGTCATGTGCTTCTTTTAACGAGATATTTTGTGACGCTAGCGACAAGTTCAGTCACATGTTTATTTAGACCAAAAAACTGTACGCTTTCACATATTTAGTGGTGCGAAACAAATTAGTGACTGCCACTCACTCACTAAGGTACTATGTGGGTAACCTAAATTGCCAATTCGAGGAGATCACCTCACTATAAAAACTCTCCATTCATGTAAATAATGGCTTCCAATTCATATATTTGTGTGATGTTTGGAATACGGTCAAGACAACATCAAACTTTAAAAAGCTTTAAACAGAATGTGTAACGAATAACGGTGGTCACAACGTGATGCCATTTCAGTATTTTCGGGTATTGATCAATAACAAACAAACCAATTTTATTTGCGAATAAAAGTTTTATTGCCAACATTTGACATAAAATTGAAACCACGATTTATAACTTTAATCGATTCTGAAATATCTTTGTTATTTGTCCTCGAGAAAGCTGCTCTAATAATAAATAACAATGACGATATAGCTAGCTAGCTACACTACAAAAGTTGTAAGATAGGAATAAACTCAAAAAATAAGATTGACATACAAAGTTTCTTAACTGGAAAGGAAATGCAAACTATTAAGCCAACACCTCTCAAACTAATAGAGACTGTAAATATTATACGACTCATAAAATAATTTTATATACTGATAAAATATAATTATGTAGACAGTCGATATTTACGACAAAGCGTTAAAAATCACTGCTGTAACCGTTATGTCGCAAGTTTTTTGTAATGACAGTACTTCAGTTAACTCACGACGAAGTAGAGTTCTCCAGAAAGTTAACCAATCGTTAAGAACAAAAATAATATTTATGGATGTCCTACGAATTAATTTCTTGTTAGACACTAATTTGCTCTGGCACAAAATTTTATGACACAGGCCATAAAACACATCCAATGACGCTTGTCTTCTGTTTATCAGTCACCGTAATATAAGATCATTCAACTATTATTTCAGTAAAAGAGAAATGTTGGCAGAAAAGCCGGAAGTTATACTTGGAAACTGACGTGGTCGTTTGCGACCTTAATCAAAGGAAAATTTTGTTAAATTCTGCCAGTTCTTGGAACATGATTTCTGGCCATCACAGTATCCAGTCCGTGAACACGGAAGGCAACGAACTGTATTATATATTATTAGTGCAATTTCACTCTCTCCTCCCTGTTTGCAAGAATAAGGTTATTTCCGCAGATTCATGAATTCGTTCCACGAACACATATACGGACCGTTGGCCTGAGAATTAAACTGGTTCGCGATAAAGTGGCAAAGATTCATTCATAATTGAATAATTGTTTCACTATCTAATACAATTAGGGGATTGATAAACGGTTTTTTCTGTATAAAGCAACGTCACACACTGGAATATACTTCAAGAGCAAACACGGTGCAGAGCTATTTTTCTACTTCGCCGAAATAACCTACAATAATATGACTAGTTACATAACTTCAAATTTATAACATTTAAATCATTGGATTTGGCATTTAGAAATGCAAATTGATATTGTAAATGAAATTAAAAATTAAACACCATTGATTGATGCAATTGTGTTTCCATGGGAAACAATATTGACGACTTTTATGCAAACTTTGCATTAATATGAGAAGTGGACAAACTTGAACTTTAAAATCAAAATCAAAATCAAAATCAAATGTTTTTTTATTTCACATAGGCCTACATGGGCACTTATAAAACGTCGACAAAAGGTGCACGGTTCGGGTTAGTCGTTTCCTGTGGAGAAGAACCGGCAAGAAACTCCACGGTTACTCTTTTAAAAAAAATGGTTTGTTTTACAATATTTCCACGTTACAGTATTAGTGCTTAGATATGGGGGGACAACGTAGGCCCGACAATAAGTCGTAAGAAACTAAAAAAAAAATTTGTATAAACGAGAGAGTTAACAAATGTTAACAAGCGTCTAGAAATCTAGAAGGCCTACAATGTTCACACATTCACAAAACAATCAGTAAAAGAATCTATACAAAGGAAAAAATAAATAAAAATATATAACAAGACTAAATTTAACATGTGGCACAAATGTTGTTATCAGTGCTGTAACTATTCATAGCAAAGCATATTTTCTCATTTAAGATGAGAAAATACTGGTGTTGCTTTAATATTGTTGCTAGGGTGTCAGTCGCCGATGACATAGACTTTACCATTCATAATAGTAGGTATTTTCTACAAGTATTAGGATTTCTTGCATCATTATTCACATATTGTCTGACTGCCAACGAGTTTCAGATAAGTGATGAGAATCTTAGCAAGATTTATGTTGCTAGTCGTCTCTTCTCATATCTTCGGTTGCTAAGCACGCTTTTATATAACATCGTCTATGTTGTTTAAGTAGGCACATACACATATGCGAATTTTATGCTCTCTGTTAAAGACCAAAAAAAAATAAAATTGATTGTCGTGTGATAAATCACATTGATAAAAATTTCAAACGATATATGTATCCAAGTTTTTACCTCGTACTTCACGTAACTTCTTTCGAACATGTGAAAAACGGAGTAACACCAGAAAAAAAAAACAATTGACCATTTTCACGGTCTGCTGACTCTATTTAAAGATATAAATACCAATATAAAACTAGAAATGTTTGAAAGTGGGAAAGTTATTTACTGTTATAAATATTGGAAAGGTTGAAACTGAAAAGGAGTTTAGGTAACTTGTGAGGGTAAATGGGACTGTACAAAATTGGAGATGCATCGAGAAATCTAATTTTATCGAGCGTTGAAATATCATAATTAACAAACATTTGTAAAAAAAAAAAATCTTCAGTAACAAATTATATTATCTAAATCATCCGGTTACCCTATGATTGCTATTATCAAAACCATTTAGAGCAGTCATTTTGTAAAAAAAGCGATAATCTCTGACGCATGTAAACACACCCAAACCCGACCAAAGATATTGTTATCAAAGTCAGTTTCAACGTGATTGATTCCTCCGACTCTGTAGTATAACTGTGTATGAATGGTCGAATGAAATAGACGTAAGGTCAAATGTTCGAGTGTTTGTGAATTGCCAAGAATATCTAGTTAATTGTACATACCAACAAGACCAATAGATATTAATTGAAACGCCCGTTGTGATTGAGCGATGGTTTCTATTGCATGGTAGTGGAACATACAAATGCAGAAAGCTAGAACTGATATCTAGTTGAGATTTGGATTATAATGTCACTAAATGAATCCAGCCAACAACTAAAAACAAAAACAACTAAAATAAAAAGATATAATATTGTATGAAATGAAATGACTACTAATAGAGAAAGAAGTATGGAAGAAGAAGACAAATTTTTGAGAATGATGATGATGATACTGATTAAATAGATACGATTGACAATAGCGTGAGTATTGACCATAAGTAACCCTGCACCTGCACATGGAACCGGAGAAAATCTAACTGGAACTCTAACTAGAGAGTAGAATAGAAACAAGAGACACAACGTATCATTGGACCGTAGTAAAACTTTTTTATAATTCTGTAATTTATAAATAAATATAAATTATTGTGGAAAAGGGTATAAACCACAAGTTTTTAAAAGTATATGGGTAGGGAAAAGTTAAACAAAAGTGCCCTTCGATAAAGCAGTCAATGCCACAAGGAAAATTTTTACTTATCACATGTGTCGATTTTAATAATACTAGTGTAACGTGAATTCAGTTATGTTTGGTTTTGTTATTAAATAAATATGACCCGTGACACTGCACGTGGCAGAGAATTATTTTCGGTAGCCATATATTTTAGAATTCATTCATTCGTCTTCGCGGATTTTTAATATAATTCTATGAATGCCATGTACAGATTTTTTTCTGGTAGTCAAACCTCAGTTAAGCTCTATCGACTTATAGCTTAGGCTTGACGGTTTAGGCCCTACACACATGACATTCTATCATCGAAATCGTGGAGATAGCGATTGTCAAAAAGGCTAAAAATAAAAAGGCTACTAAACATTATTTTGGAAAACCATTTAAAACGATTCTTTATTACATAATAAGCACACTACATCGATATTTCCGGGAGGTCTACTATAATATCAATAAAAATAAATGTTAAAGTTGAAATTTCCAAAACCGCGCCAAAAACGCTGATTCTGTAATGCACATGATATGTGTGACGTCACGCACAAGTAAACAAGTCAATAACCGTATTAAAACAGTGCAACTGAAGTGATTTTGGCATTTATCTTCAAATTTATTCGATAAAATGGTGTTTAAATGGTGTCTAGTGCCACAATGTACAAATACGACACAAAATTTGACTCCATTTTGAGATTAAAACTAATATTTATTCCGCAATCTTATAACTAGATTTATCAAAAACCTGTTTCAAGAATAGCTCAAAGATCGAATAAAACACCCAAAAACATAGAACGCGAACTACAATCAGTCGAGGCAGCTATGTTTACTTGTGTGTGACGTCACCAGAGTTGTAACCAATCACAGGGCGTTCCCGTCACAGATAAAATTTCAAAAAATATTATGTATTTTTTCGTTTATTTTGAAAAAGATATCCATATTTTAGTTTAAAATAAAAGTGATATAATACGCTATTATCTGGTAAGATGACCGAAAGGAGAAAGGCAAGACTCCATAGTATTCTGGGCCCAGGTGTTAACTCAATCAAACTAGCCTTATTTGTAAGAGGATATATTAACAAGGCCTCGCTGAAAATTTGGTAAAATTTTGCTACCCAGGAATCAAGTTATATGAAGTTTTGTAAAAGTGAGGTTACAATGCAACATTGTAGTTTTTTGTATGTTATTTGCGAAATATTTTTGAATGGCTTCAGTTGTGTAATGGTTTTATGCATGGAGAGCAAGTAGAAAATCTCCATGTGTGACGTGTCGAAGATCTGACACGTTTTGCATGGCCGGACAGTCACTACAGTCGAAGACAAGTCTCCACATCCAATATCCTGCACTTAGAAGCAGCGGGTAACTTTTATATAAAAAAGGAGAAGCTGAAGTAAAAGGAGCTCGTGTAACTAATAACAGCCACACGGGTCGATCTTCCAGGTTAAGCAACACTTGACGAGGTCGGTCCGTGGATTGATGACCATTTCAACATAAGATTCCTCCGAGCATCGTAAAGCACGTTAAGCCGTTGATCCCGGCTGTAATTTGAAGGTCTTTGACAGTATTTGAGTGCCAGTTTATTTTTTCTGCCTGTCATCTGTCTGTCAGCAGTCAGTGACCAGTATTGCGAACTGAAGAAAAATTAACAGAACTCGATTCGCTATGAATCGTTTCCACCAAACGATTGATAAGCACTTGTCACTCGATTTTCATACATTAGTCTGAGATATTACCGATTTTTTTAATCGATTATTTAGTTTCATAACTTAATTTAACTTTTCTCGCTTCCTAGATAGAAACAGGGTACTGTATTTTGTGATTTTCTTTAGAAAAATGTAACGGATTTTTTAGTACACATTTCATCTAGTTAACTGCTGGGCCCAGAAATGCCCGTCTCCTTTGTTGTATATTTTCAATGTTGTCAAATAGCCTATTGTATGGGATAGACAAGCGATATCAAAAAATCACGTGATCAATCCCTTACATTTTGACATTTCGGCTATCCCCTCCGATGACATCGAAAGCCACTTGCCTAGAGCCTCTGGGTGGGGCGACAAATCACTATCTAAACGCATTTATTGTTTTTTAGATCTCTTTGTGGTTGGATGAGGCGCCTGAGAATTGTTAATTGTCACTTTATCATAACTGTGATGAGTGAAATAGCAAATAGTAAAACTACAAAATTTTCGAATTTAAATATGATTCCAACGGACTCCCCCACGCATTAGCTCAGTTTAAAACTCGCTTAAGTTTAGTAACAGCTTTAGTGTGTTCTCCTATGCATAGTTTTATCTTGTCTTCATTAACAATTATAACATCATTATCTTTCGAAATAGTTCTTTGAATTTTTAGCCTTTTGCACACCGTCTTTTGCGAATATCTTAATGGTACGACCAGACAGGTTTTTTCCAGACTTACTTACATTGTTTTTGTTTTTGGATTGCGTCAGACGTTCCACAGACTTTTTCGGCGCCACACTTAATCAATGCATTAATTAAATATAAACTTTACTGTTATAAATACGTTCAACTGATTTACAAGTACCGTATTTTGGATAACAACAGTTGAATAACGTCATGGTAAGCGATGATGTCGGTACTTTTTAGGTATCATAATTTTGTAAGCACCATTTATAAATTGTATTTTCCAATAGTTCTCGAAAATAAACGTATATTTATATATTCAGCTTAACAACAAATTGCCAAGCAAATGTTTCCTTAAAAGTCACGCTGTAGCAGTAGGTAACTTCCTACCTAACGACACAGTATATTTATACTGTGCTAACGATTAACTTATGTAGGTGACCTATGTGTGCTATATTTAACAGTCAACGATTGATTGATTCATCATGTAGAATATATTTCAGAGTCATCTCGATTCCATTCTTAAGATTTTTATTCCGATTCTTAATAATTTGTCTGTAGCTTCAGCTTTTCTGTTTAAGTATTCTCACTTTACAGACAATTTTCACAGTTTTAAAACCAAAAAACCTAATGGGGAACTAGCTACATAGCTAACATGTCGTCGACTACTGGTAATTAAACGGCTATAGTTTTAATAGCCGTAGTAGTACCATATGTGACACGTGTGAGCCAGCCAATCTGAAACTAATCATCGCCTAGGTATTAATTGCTACTTTAAACAACCTTGAACGACCATGATGTTCATTGATGCGGTTTTCCATACCTGCGCTACCTAACATACCTTTTATTAATTGCAGGAATATCTTTTAATCATGGTGCATACGTAGGTATGTAATTAAACTGAGGTTTTAATGCAAAAAATAACAACACTTAAGCCATTAGTTTTACTTAAACCATTTGTGGGTTTAAAGAGCTAAAAATTTCATTATATTCTCGTAATTTTGTACAATCGTTTATCAGTCGACTGTGTATATTCCCAGCGTATTATACCGACCACCGATGAGTGTCGAAATAATGATAATCATGGCTATTATTACAGCTTCCTCCTCCAACCAAGCCGTGGGCGGCACAGTTTCAAATAAAGTTAATTTGCGGTTCAGGGGCACATCGGCAATAGTCATCGCTTTTATATTTAAATCGTCGTGTTATGTCAACGTTGAACACTGGCATTATGTCACAAGTGATTAGCTAGCCATTACTGTACGGAGCGAGATACCGAAGTATGCAAAGCGTGATACGAATTATTACGACACAATGAGTTTGTTGAAACTATTGAAAAGAATTTCAACCTTATTGCTAGGGAACTAGTGGTTGGAATTATGTAAAAAAGGCTTATCCTTTTTTACAAATCAAATCATGGCGACAAAGAGTCGTAATTTTGCAATCGTTGCTAATTGTCGACAACTGAAAGCATCTAAGTATTGAAACTATACTTGTTTGTTAAACCAGTTTTTTTGATTCATGGTTCCAACGGTTTCAGCATCACGTGTCACTATTGTCTAGAGATTTATAGACAAGTTTGGACACGGATGAATAAATTTTAAAGGATATATCCATGAATGTCATGCTAACTAATGTCACAAATGAACTCGTTACCGAATGTGGAGTTGTACAATGAAAACTAAATAACAATACGTCAATAAGTATAGGTACTTCTTTCTGAAAATACACAAGACAATGATTTCAGTGCAATAAGTAGATATAGGTGGTCATCAGTCACACATCAGCTGTCACTACCGTATGCAGCTTTGTAGGTTGAAAAATTTACGAATATTTTTTGAAAAACATTAAGCTGTATTGCTAGTCCAACAATATGCACAACTGCTTGTACCTATGTT
This sequence comes from Anorthoa munda, assembly GCA_945859665.1. Classification (NCBI taxonomy): domain Eukaryota; kingdom Metazoa; phylum Arthropoda; class Insecta; order Lepidoptera; family Noctuidae; genus Anorthoa; species Anorthoa munda. Next base: position 4,223,395 of record OX243913.1, read on the forward strand.
CGGTTAAATTAAACTAAGTATATTATAGGTAAAGCTAAATAGGTACAAATATTGAAAACTAATTTAATTAACCTGGTCTTATAGTTGATATAAGTTTGTGCTCCATTGCTGGAATTGCTGCAAGACGTTTCAGTGCGAGGATAAACGAATAAATAAATCGCTTAGATACACCGTAGTTTTATCACTCTACTTAGATATTGTGTATCGTGTAAGTGTTTTATCAACTTTAGAGTATTATTTCTACCAAGAATATTAGATTATTGATCACTTAGATAATGAGTATCAATTTAATTTTCTAACAAGATATAGATTATATTATTTGCTTGATAGAAAGTCAATAACAGCGAAAAAATATAATATTTGTTTTGCTGAAATCTACGTTTGAGTTCTACTTGATCTAATGTGTTTGCAGTGTCGGTTTATTTACAGAAACTTTTTTATTTGCATTGCACTTTTGAGTATGCTTTTTCAAATATGCTTTAGAAGCAAATAAAAGAACAAAGTCTAATCTAAATGGCTTTAACATGTTTTTCTAATAACCACTTTGCTAACGTGGTGTGAATTCTAAGAAAATTAACATTAATAGTTTGCAATCAATCACGTTTATATTGTTTATAAAAGATTACATAGAAATCTCAAGAATTAAGAGCGATAAAGTGATTAAAACGTATAAATTTATTATGATACAAGTATCAATAGGCAAATAAGTGATATTATGTGTGTTGGTAGGTGAGTACATTTAGTACATATTGCAAATATCGCTGCAAATAATTTATTATTGCTATATATACCACTTCCAAATTATCCGATATCATTTCCTGATCCAACAAAAGGTTAGTACATATTTCAATGCAAGGGACAACAATTGCAATAACGCTGCAAAGACCTTTAGAACATGCGAGGGGACTACTAAGTACCTATCGTATACCCAAAACCTTGGACACCATTTTCATCTTTAACTTATAGAAAATAATGTCGATTGTCCCATAGAATATATTTAAGGCCATAAAAATAAACGGCCCATTGTATATAGCGATTGGATAGGATAGGTACATAGACGAATACAACGGTCAACTTTGCGAATTTTGATATAATGATTCGATGATTCATAATACAAAAAAACCGGTTGCCGTGCTTTTTTGAGTAGCTTTCAACTTCTCATCTTGAAGAATGTCTTTGACATTCGGGTTAATATATTTTTTACATAAAATCGTGACGCAATATATTCGACAGTTGGCCGTTTGTTATTAAATGCCATGACGCTATAGGTCATTTACTTCGAACAGTGATTTGTAAAGTCTCCGATTTTTGCAATGGTGAGTAATTTGAGAATTTCTGTCCCATCCATACGTTTTTTCCTATTACTATATAAAGCATTTGGTCCCTTTTTAAAATTCGGGTATTTACCGTTTCGTAGACGACGATTTGTTAATTTTGAAATTATTACTAAACATTGTCACAAAAGCTTCATTAAATATGACCTTTCCTCCATATGACCATGTTATTATAATCCAAGTATGTACCTATACTTAATCCTAATTAATAGAAACTATAGGATTTTCAGAAACAGACCAAAAGAAAATTTCAGCTTCAGTTAATAGCTGGTACTTCATATTTGCAAACTGCTAACGGTCTGATTTTATCAGTCAACTTTTACAATATGATATAAAAATAGGCCATGAGATAAGAACTTATACTGTTTCCATAACAATATAGAAACCATACCAAAACAAGCCTAAGTACCAGATAGCTTCCTAGGTTTATCACAAGCTTATCAAACTGGTAAGAAGTCAACTAGATCCTATGACACTAGCTATACCAGATGATACAAGCTTCTGCCAGCGGCTTCGCCCGCGTGAGAAGTGTTTTATCAACCCAAGGAAACATTACATCGGGATAAAAAGTAGCCTATGTGCTATTCCAGATATAATCTATCTCTGTGTTAAATTTCATCCAGATCTGTTCAGCCGTTCTGGCGTGATTGAGTAACAAACATCCATCCAAACTTTTATATTTATAATATTATAGTAAGATATATTGTATAGGTAAGATATAAGAAACGGACTAAGTGCCTTCTTATACAAGATGCTTAGGACCGATTTCTGAATTTAGTATTTTGAGTTAAGATTGTCTCAAACCTTATTTACTTTAATGCCGAAGTTTTTAATGCCAAGTTTAACAGGCTAATATGGAGTATGACAAACATTTTAGAAATAGAGATCACATAAATAACTAAATTATATTTAAATACCTGTCCCATAGACCTACTGGAGAAGTAACAAAACAGAATTTAAATAGGTAAGCGTCAGTTTCAATAGTAATTAAAATTCCTTGAACATTTTGCTAAAAATAGATCGTAGAAACGAGAATAAGTTCTGTGGGGAAAGCGACTACGCAAATGCATAGCTAGTTTCAAACGTGAACCTAAATAAATAATAGTTTAAAAAAAAAGCCGGCCAAGTGCGAGTCGAACTCGCGCACGAAGGGTTCCGTACCATTATCGCAAAAAACGGCAAAAAAATCACGTTTGTTGTATGGAAGCCCCACTTAAATATTTATTTTATTCTGTTTTTAGTATTTGTTGTTATAGCGGCAACAGAAATACATCATCTGTGACAATTTCAACTGTCTAACTATCACGGTTCATGAGATACAGCCTGGTGATAGACAGACATACAGACAGACAGACGGACCGCGAAGTCTCAGTAATAGGGTCCCGTTTTTACCCTTTTGGTACGGAACCCTAAAAACGATAAAACACGATTTTATAGAAAATCAAGCTAAAAAGTAGAAAATAATCTATACTAATATTATAAAGAGGTAAAGTTTGTAAGGTTGTAGGGGGTAATCTCTGGATCTACAGGCCCCGTAGCCAAGTGGCAAACGTTACGTATCAATTCGTTTCTACAATCGTTAACGCCTTCTGTTTGTTTGGTCTGACTACGTGCCTTAACGTTAAGATGTGTCATTCCCATACATTGATTTCTTTTATATTAGCGTTATCGATTGTAGATTGTCAACTTCGCTACAGGCGCTGAATCGATTCAGATGAAATTTGGTATGGAGATAGATTGAGACCCTGGGAAGGGCATAGGATAGTTTTTACTCCCTTGGGATGACAAAAAAACTTTCTACGCATAAAAAAATAAATTTAAATAAAGAATAGTGTGATTAACAAAAAAAAATATTATAAAAAAGCATGGGGTGCTTTTTAAGATATTTTCAAAACGACTCTACTTTTACCAGTATCTGTCAATAAAATATTATAACAATTGACATGAAGCACCCACGCTTTATTAAAACGCAAGCTAATAAAAGCGTGTTAACAAAATAGAACCAGCTGTTTCAGGAAAATTAAATTTTCTGGTTTATGAAAATCTATGAATAATGTACGTTAGTCACTGTATGATGTACAAGCAGTATACAATTATAAGAAAACGTAAATTACGTTTCATACACGTATAAAAACTATAGTTCAGTTTTGTAAAGAATGAATCATAAATACTGATTCTAAAACCGGTCATAAGATCATATAGACTGAAGAGATTCACTTCGAAATAGATAATAAATTGTTTTTCTTTTCATAATGGAACGTCAATGCCTATTATAGTTTATCGGTAAGCTATCCAATGACGTTCAATGCCGTCATTTCCATTGAATAAATGTATAACAAACACCAAGTAAATTTGAGGTTATGGTTAACGTGATCATTTCACTTGTTTAAATAGTAGCACTTGAATATACTACCAAGACCTCGCCATTTGTATGATGCCTGCTTACAAATGACGGAGGCTTGTCAATGAAATCTTGGTAATTTTCGTGAAAATTCTCTGTTTTTTACAACAGTTCCTTAAAGTTTTGTCATCATGGGGAGCCACCAAGTAAATTAACACATTCATATCCTTAATAGTGTTGCTTATAATGTTATATTCAAACAATGCCTTAAGTAGGTAGCTTGTTTGTTTATGACAGTCAACAACAATTTATGTAGATATGAGTACATTGTGTAGGTACATGAAACACAAATGTTTCAGAGACCTCGTCACAAGCCTCGAACAATTGACAATTACACACTAATAAAAATAAATTATAAAACGTTTAAAGACTCACCTTCATATATGGACCTATCATAAAGAATTTTTGTTTATTGTTTCGCGAAAAACGTTTCACGAAACCGTTAAATGTCAAATTAAAAAGTTTTGACCCACGAGAATTGTTACAACTAAAAGTTTCACAGCAAAATAATATCACAGGATTTTTGTACGCGATAACACAGACACTGTAAGCATGTGGTTCGTAAAGTCACAGTTTACACGTGATCCAGGTAATGATTAAAGCAAGAACTAGAAATCTATTTCTTCTTAGGCATTATTTCAAAAGCTACCAACAGCTGGTGAGGAACTTTGAATTAAACGTGCGCTTTTAAATTTGCGGCGGGAAAACTGTTCGCTTGCGCGCGGCGCGAATGTCTACCGTGTGTAGTCTGAGCGGTGACTGGCTGAATGCGGCTAAACCCACTACACTTGTATATTCGCGGACGTTAAAAAATAAATACGACGAGGTGCGATGATGGAAGACTCGTGGCCCGTTTCATACGAATTATCTAACTGGCATTTCCAATACACGCTTCGAGCAAATTCAAATGGCGCCAAACGATTCCTTTCACGCTTTTCGATTCTTAAAAGCGGGGCAAAAAATTCTGCTCGAGTCCGTCCACCGCACCCAGCAGTTAGCTTGGAATTTAGATTATTGTGTATACTTAGGAATTCTAACAAGCCGTAGCGCCAGTGTTTAGAAATCAGAGCATTATTTACACGAAGCATTATTCACGGACCTAGTTGCATCCTTCTCTCACCTCTGTTTGGTTTGCAAAAAACAGACACTTCTAGAAAATCTTCTGGTTTAGAATCGAGACAATAATATTTATGTTTAGGACACTCATATCAAAGAGGAAGTTATGTTTACGGGCGTCAATATTTCCATCTCTACAGAGACGCTTTTTGCAGTTCCTGTTTATTATTGAGCCAAAATAGCTCGATAAAACCTAACGATGTTCATTCCACATACGCAGTTTGTATACTACCCATGTTTCTGTAAACGATTTAGTAAAGAAGAAAGACTATGGCTAAGTTTCTCGAATAAAATTGATCTCAAAATTAATTTGTAAATTTGTTGTTGTTGTTATTCAACAGCCAATCGCATCACTTGACTTGCGTTTAATTGGTGAGGCGTCGATAACTTCTTTCTATTTTTAGTTTCGTACCACACTCAAATTCTTATGAGAAACGGACAAAATATTTCGTGATTGAAAAGATTCTTTCAATCTTTTCAATTACATCATATTTTATATATTAAAAAATAACTAAAAAAGTTAATACAAAAAATCAAAAAATCCGACTGTTTAAGAAGCGAACTAAAATCACGTAAACAAGAAGAAAATCATGCTGTGCAGTCGGGTTTTTTGGATTTTTGTATTAACTTTTTTTATTTACATCTTTTAATATTTTTTATTTATTTTCGAATAAATTACCTACTTTCAAACATATAACTGTTTTATATTTTTTTGAAATCATCCCTTAAAGCTTTTATTTTGATACCCCACACGAGGGGCTAGGAAGAATAAATATTAGTGGACCCCCACAATATGGCGCCTAATACCGCCATTTTCATAATTTTCCAATTTTAATGTAGAATAGATTGATGTAATAATCATCAAAATCGGCCAACGCGTCTGGTCTCTACAATGCCACATAGAAACAAACAAACATTTATACATATATGTATGTATGAATGTTTGTTTGTTACAAACATTCATACATATATGTATGTATGAATGTTTGTTTGTTCCTATGTGGCATAAACTGATAAACACACCCAGGGCCTGATTAACCCTTAGGCTAATTAGGCTGCAGCCTAGGGCGCGAGGATCGGGTGGGGCGCGCTGAAATCGTGTCTTCGCATGCACTATTAATCTAGCATCATTGCATCTACCCTACATATTTTAACTAGACCGAGACAAAACACTAAAATTAAATGCGCTGCATGTGAACTGAAAAAGCTTGGGACTCCCTGATTTTAACAATAAATTTCAGTTCATACAAACGTAATAGTTCTGGAAGCATTAAACTCTATTTGCGAAGATGAATATCAAAGTAAAGAGACCAAAATAGAAGCAAAAGCAACATTAGAAAAATTAAATCTCTAGAAATTACAATAATGTTATGCTTTTGGAACTCTGTGTTCGTAAAGTTTCAAATCGTTAGTGCACAGCTACAAGCAAGTTCTGTTGATTTATTTAACGTTGTTACTCTTTATGAGACATTACATGCTTATCTTATCTTGATGACGTTGCGTGACGAAAAAGAGTTCAAAATTTTGAATCAGAGGCAATCAAGAGATGCGAAGTAACCACATACACAAAAGATGTAAGAAGAAGAAAGAAACCGAAATTTCATTTTGATGAAGTTCAAACGGGGCACATTGAGTTAGAAGGGGGACGATATTTCATCATTAATAATTACTATGCAGCTATTGATTGTCTTATCTTAGGGCGGAGGGCTGGTTTTTGAAGTCGATGTCACATCTCAAATCTGCTGACAATTTGAAACAAATTAGCCAGGCCTCAGTAGTCAGTGGGTTTCTCAAAACTGCATCATCGAAAAATTACGTAATCGCTTGTTACATTAAATAATCGGCATTAATTTATTTCGGTTGGCTACCCTAGCTGGTATTCATTCACTTCATTCACTACTATAACGTAATCAGTAACTTTAAATAGTATTTTATCTTGAGCGGTTGGGTTGGTGTAGCCGCCAAGTTAAGCAAACCTTACCAAGGACGATTTTTGGATGGGTAACCACGTTTTTTTTTGGTTTGCTTGCTTTTGGATAGGTGACCTCACACAGGTTAAGCAACACTTACCAAGGCCAGTCTTGGGATGGGTGACCACTTGACACACTAAGGTTCGATAAAATACTATTTAATGTTACTGATTACGTTATAGTAGTGAATGAAGTGAATGAATACCAGCTAGCCAAACGAAATAAATTACATACATACATGAACTCGCGCCTTTTTCCCATGGGGGTAGGCAGAAACTACAGAACGCCACCTACTACGATCCTTACATACTTCTTTTGCTTCACTCACATTCATACATCTAGTCATACACACAGGCCGGTTATGAGTACTGCCCACCTGGCCTTTCTGAAAAACATCACCTATAAGGTCTATGTACGTCTTTCTAGGGCGTCCCCTCTCGGCGTTTCCATTCACGTCTGCCTTGTAAATACCTTTCGTCAGTCGCCTTTCATTCATCCTCTCAACATGGCCAAACCATCTTAACATACTCATTTCAATTTTAGTCTCTAAATCTTTTAAACCACAACCAATCCACTTTTAAAATAAATTAATGCCGATTATTAAATGTAACAAGCGATTACGTAATTTCTCGATGATGAAGTGTTGATAAACTCACTGACAACTGAGGGCTGGTTAATTTGTGTCAAATTGTCAGCGGATTTGAGATGTGACGTCGACTTTAGAAACCGGCCCTTGGTGTTGAGAAACTCAAAGTAGAATTATTAACCGGCGATTATTCGTCGATTACGTTAACAGCCCGATAATTGAGAGCTGGGAAACCGGGTGTTAAAGTGCACTTATAAAACCGGCAAATTATTTATAATACAGTAAACACAAATTGTATTTGGTTTCATAAGGAAACTGCATGAACTAGACGACAGTGAATTTATTAGAAGTAAAGCAAAGGAGTGAAAACAGCTATATGCCACTGATTTAGAAGAAACCTTTGCAGAAGAATGCGTCCATTTAGCGCAGTTTTTAATATCTGTCACTGAAGCCGAACATTCTATTTCTGCCAGAACCCCAAAGGATTTGTTGCAGTTAAAAAAAAGTTTTAATATTTCATGCATGTTCCCGAATGTGGAGATAATATTAAGAATTTTACACTAGTAAATAAAGTCAAAACTAATATACTATTTTTTAGGCCCACCGTAACACACCTGGCGGGGGCGCGTCCTCACAATTAGCCTAGGGCGGTCAGAACTCTTAATCAGTCACTGAACACACCCTCCTTCGGCAGTCGGGTAAAGAGTCTATCCCTTAAAAAGTCACGATACTTCCACCAAACTCATAATTCTCAAAGGAGTTTATGTTTAACACTGATTAAGGTTCTTCGTGAGTTGAAGCGTCGCGGTTACATACAAATGTGCGTTTAAGTGAGAATTTCGATCCGATCGAATTCGAACCAATAACCATCACTCCTCCTTCACTAAAATTATGTGAGAACAAGAAACAGGGGCCGTACCATTAGCTCTTAGAGCAAGGTTATTTCCATTGTGCGTAAGGGACAAATGTAAACAAGTCATATAAATCTAGTGGTACGGTCTCAGGGGCCGTACTTCAACATGTCAACGTCATCATGATTCCGCTATTATGAACAAGCAAAATTTCAAAATTTAAAAAAACCTTCTGCTTACCCCTCTTTTTCCGTCTAGGGTTAAAAAGGGGGAGAGGGGGGCTTTTCGTCCTGTTTAGCTTCATCTCTCTCTCACAGTGGCAACATGATAGTTTTGAGTGTAAACCGACCAGACCATGAGCTCTTAGAGCAAGGTCACAGTACAGGACATACGAATATGACTTGTATAGGTACATCTGTCCCTTACCCACAAAGAAAATAACTTTGCTCTAAGCTGATGGTAGGTCCCCAGTTCTGTGAAACACTAACTTGGCATTAAGTATTCGATGAACACCGCCTACTTAGTACAACCTTGTGGATAATTACTTCTCGCGATAAACAATAAAACAGCTAATTTTAGCTGACATTCATTATTTTACTGCCTTTAGATATAAGTCTATAAATAAATAGGTTTGATTTCATTTGACCGGCTTTATTAGTTATTTACTGTAACAACAACCTCGAGGAGCTCGTGGCTAAATAATAACAGCCGCACGGGTCGATCATCAAGGTTAAGCAACGCTAGACGAGGTTGGTCCTTGGTGGGTGACCATTTCAACATACCGAGTTTCCTCCGTGCCTCGGAAAGCACGTTAAGCCGTTGGTCCCGGCTGTCATTTAAAAGATCTTTGACAGTCGTTACCAGTCTTGCCAAGGGGTACCGTGTTACCTAGTTACTGGGTTGTGGAGGTCAGATAGGCAGTCGCTCCATGTAAAACACTGGTACTCAACTGAATCCGGTAAGACTGGAAGCTGACCCCAATATAGTTGGGAAAAAGCTAGGCAGATGGACTGTTACAACAACCTCATGTAGGTAGAGTCGACCAGATTGATTCATGACCCATCCTAAGCGTATTTTTTATTTATTAAAGACATTCAAATCTAATTCAAAAATAGTTTATTTCTCACCATTAAAACTTGCAATTATACAAATAGGTAAGTACATGACAAGTAGGTATTATATAATAGGCATAACGGACAGTCCTCTGTGCTCTGTGAGGCCGACGAAACCGTTGCGCACGTTCTCTTTGAATGCACAGGTGTCACCCAGATAAAAACACAAACCCTCGGGTCACCCAGATCTTACACAGATGTTTTGCGGAAACCAGGAGCTCTATTAACTTCTGCAGGGAGGTGAGCTGGTTGGAATAAGCACCAAACGGCCGCCATGACCCACGCACAATAGTCAACTTGAAGGACTAAGTGCAGAAACCAAACCTCGCTAACATAGTAGGTAATGTGTTTATCAGTCTATGTATGTATTTATGTTTGTTCCTATGTGGCCTTAAAGAAACCAAACGCGTTGGCCGATTTTGATGATGCTTATGTCAATCGATTCGTCGTAACCTTGCAAGTGTCACTATTAGCTCATTAAAATTGGAAAATAGAAAAAGGCTGCTTTTGGGCGCTATATTGTGGTGGACCCATTTGTTTTTCTTCCAAACCCATCGTGTTGGGTATCAGAGGGATTTAAGAGGTGATTTCTAAAATATATAACACTTATAATGTTTAAAATAATGTATCTAATACGAAAAGAAAAATGTTAATTAAAAAGTTAAAAATAAAAAAAGTTAATTCAAAATATCAAAAACCCGACTGCTTAAGAAGCGAACTATAAAGAAACGCGATGAAGATCATGCTGTGCCGTCAAAGTATACATCTGGTTTTGGTCAGCAATCTCGCGACTCCCACTGCTCAGCATGATTTTCTTCTTGTATTTCGCTTTTTAAGCTGTCGGGTATTTTGTTTTTTTTAATTAACTTTTTTATTGCTAAAGTCTGCAATGCACCATGAGTAAAATAACAAGAAAACTTCAATGTTTTGAACTATTCAAACGAATTATCGGCCGAATGGGTCTATCCCACTAGTCCCAGTGGCCCAGTCCCACCATGGGACAAGTGGGAAAATATATCCCACTTGTCCCATGGGACAACTGATACTAACAAAATTTTAAAATTATATCCCACTAGTCCCATGGGACAACTGATACTAATATATTTTTAAAATTATGTCCCATTAGTTCCATAGGACAGCGAGTACTGATTATATGATTGGGACGGTGAATCACGTTTATTTAGTTAAGAATCAACTTGTTTGACTGTACAATCACGCCTGTATTCCCTTCACGGAAACAGACAGAGGCCCAGAAACAGAGGCAGAGGGAATTGTGGGGCAGAGGTGCGCCCACAATTCGCCAGATATATTGTTTTAAGTCCCATGTTATATTTTATGGGGCGATCCTATTACCATCAACCGAGTACAAATCCAAACTCCAAACTGCTACTAAGATATTCCAGAAGTAAAAACCCAGTAAAACTTTGTCCGACCCGGGAATCGAACCCAGGGCCCTCATGCTGTAGCTATAGCAGTAGTAGTATTATATAAATTATTTATTTATTTATATTTATTTAATAATTCATGCTCACAAACGTACAGAGGCGGACTTAATACCTTAGGCATTTTCTACCAGTCAACCTTTGGGTGATTCTGAGACAACTAGTGGTAGATGCAATATTGACAATTAAACGACTCAGGTTTATGCAAAAAATATATATAAACTATAAATACAATAAAATCAAGAAATTATACAATATATACTCAAAAGGATAAACTAAATATATAGATACACTTAAATATTAGTAATATTAGATTAATAATTTAAAAACATTAGCGTTGTGACAATACTACTGCCTACTTCTTACGAATGTGCTCGCAAACTTTAACTTTGAAGGTTAACCGGTTGGTTGGTTAATATATGTATTTCGCGGATAAATTTGAAAATGTGTTACCGCGGCCCTGGCTCAAGCAACTGAAGGAACACGGGTGGGTTTTACTCAGTAAAAGTCTGACACGCCCTGCCGCTTCACCCAGAGTGGGCGAAGTCATTGGATGACTCCCCACCCAAAAAAAAAAAGTAGTATATGCATTAGCGCTTGCGACCACTAGACCAAGGAAGCAGTTTACTTAGGGCCAATTTCTGAATTGAGTAGGTATTTGAGTTTAAGAACGAGTTGAGTATTTGTGAAACTATACTTTAACCTGAAAACCTGTCTAAATTTGGCACTAAAGTAGGGTTCGAGAACGTCTTAACCTCAAATACTTAAATTAGAAACCGGCCATTAGTTTCTAACACCTTTTATAAGTCGTTCTGTCTGTAGTGGTGACTTGGTCACTTGTGGTTAAAACCGGATCAAACTAAAGGTACATGAAGCTTGATATCCTTAGAACTGTCCAAAGATAAGAGAACTCACATAAACAAAATGTATTTTCGCATTCTGCGACTCAAATGATTATTATTAGTTCTCAAACAATGCAAAATGATGAGATACAATTGTAAAAATATACATTGTTTTATTTTTACTTTTAGAAGCTTTGAAGTCAGTTAGAATGTTTAAGCCTAGTTATTTTCGCATATTAGTTAAAACTAAACAATTAAACAGTACACGGGTGTTCTGCTTTGGAATCTACAGAGGTGATGCTCCTACCTTTCTTCCAAATGCTCCGTCAGTTATGGGTTCAAGTAAATAAACAAAATCTGAAATCAAATAGTGCAGATGCAAAAAAACCGACCAAGTGCGAGTAGGACTTCCGCACGAAGGCGTCCGTACTACGCAAAAAAATCACATTTGTTGAAATCATCTGTGAAAATTTCAACTGTCTAGCTATCACGGTTCATGAGATACAGCCTAGTGACAGACAGACAGACGGACAGTGGAGTTAAGACTCCACTGTCCGTCTGTCTGGTAATAGGGTCCCGTTTTTACCCTTTGAGTACGGAACCCTAAAAGCGTAGATAGTCGAGAGCATCCAAAAGTATCTACGCAAATGACAGCTTATCCCGAAATCGTCAATTTTTGGTAAGCAAGAAAAATCTTTAGTATACTTTATATACATATTACTAAACATCTACACTCCTTTATACCTACCAATTTTATGTCATCTTATCATTTCAACCAAAAGACTTGGCTAGATAGGCCTCTATACTGTACTTCTTACGTCCTTAAGGTAAACTTGTATGTTTTCACAAAACACACCCTCGGGGGTGTGTGTTTTGTGAAAACTGGGTAACAACAACACCGACCAGTCCAGGAAAAGTTTCAGAATAAACCTAGCTTAGTGTATAATCAATCAATATACAAAAAATTAAACACATTACATAAAATGTAAACTGTAGCTGTTACTGGTTCTTGGAAACAATATGATTTTTTCTATTGTTCTCAATATTACAGCACATCGTAAAACTTACATAAGTTCTGTACTTTACCGCATCATAGAAACCAAGCATAGAAATGCAAAATGAAATCATTGTTATTAGTATGTAAAAAGCCAAGGCGTTTGTCATGGCGCTCTACTGAAGAAGTACTAACGCCATACCAATACCTGCTGACAACTTGCTGCTTCTGTTTTTTTTTTGTTCGCGAGGTAAAACTTCAAAAGGCGCCTGGACTTTAGGGTAAAAGACCAGGGAGTGTGGGATTCACTTAAACCACCCTGGTTACCACCATCAGCACGTAGAAGCCCCCGTGACCTCTCAAGAGACCACCCCGGGACCCCCTCTGTGCAACGCCTGTTAGGGTACATCCCTGGGGAGACAGAAAAAGCGCACAGTGTACGGTAGCACGTGGTCAGTTTTTCCTGGAGTCAGTTGGTGGCCGGACAGAGTCCACAATCTACGCGCCCGTGACCTCGAGTCCCACCTGTTTATGATACAGGTAGGGTTTCAGCGTTTTATGCATCAAGGCGATTACCCCCCAACGCCGTCTTCTCCGAGCAGGATCGACCCATCGCTATCACGTTCGCGCTCGGCGGCCTCGTTCTGAACCATAACTGTGCTAAGAAGCTGCCTTACCGTGTTCTGGTTTGAAGTTTATGACCACCGGCGCACCAAAGTTTCCTCTGGAATTGCAGATCCGCTTCCGCTATTGGTCTTGCCCACTTAACATAAGGTGGGCTACTGCTTGATTGCCATTGCCACCCATTAATTCATCCACAGCCCAACATATGCTTCTCTTTTCTTGTATCAATCAGTACATTTCCTTACAAACCTCATCCAGGCTCTACCCGTGATGACAACAATATCGTTTGTCCGTCTCACATCCCGCCAACCAACACTACTTCTTTCAGTTCTTGAACTCAATAGAATCCTAAACTAATTTAATATTATAAATGCAAATGTGAGTTTATTTGTTACGCTTTCACATCTTAACGGCTAAACGGATTTGGATGAAACTTGGCACACGGGTAGACCATAGTCTGTATTATGATATATGATATTTTTATCCCAAGCGGGCGTATTATCTCTTGGGATAATTTCTACACAGGCGAAGCCGCTGGCAGGAGCTAGTACCTACAAATATATAAATATGTGAAGTTATTAACCGAAAACCGACCGACTTAGATATCAGTAATTTACATTATACTTTGCTTTTTGTATATGTTTACAATATAATATGCATAGAAGGTGTCTTTATTTATCACTTATATAGGGCGTCAATGACGTGTTTTAATTATGACCTGAGATTACTAAAATAATAATGTTTATCACAATTAATTCAAATTATTTAACCTTCCTATCAGAATCACGCTATTTTGGGAGTAAACCATATCATTGTCTCGTGAGTGGTTAATGCTCTATATCTTATTTTGCGGCGCAAGAATTGTTTGTAAGATGGTCAGTAAGATGAAAATTAGGTTTGAATATCAAAACATACTGTATATCACATTATAAGAGGAGTTTAATTACTTATCTACTTGCCGTTTCCCGTGGCTTTGCTCCCTTTATCTTTACCAGAGGGACCGTCCACATTTTTCGCAATTAAAAGTCGCCTATCTCACTCAGCGGTAATTAAGCTTACAAAATTAGAACAGACAACCCTTTAGGTTTCGACAAAAGCCTCAAAAATTTATTTATTGTTTATGTGCTTTATCGTTGACGATAAATGGGTATCCATCCTTCCCTATATTAAAAAAAAAGTTAATTAAAAAAATCAAAATACCCGACTGCTTAAAAAGCGAACTAAAAAGACGTAAACAAGAAGAAAATCATGCTGTGCAGTCGGAGGATACATATTCGCGAGCTGGCTGACCAAAACCAGATGTATCCTCCGACTGCACAGCATGATTTTCTTCTTGTTTACGTCTTTTTAGTTCGCTTTTTAAGCAGTCGGGTATTTTGATTTTTTTAATTAACTTTTTTATTTATAACTTTTTAGTTAACATTTTTTTCGAATTAGGTACATTTAAATATATAAGTGTTATATATTTTTGAAATCGCCTCTAAAAACCCTTTATTTTGATACCCCACACGATGGGTTTGGAAGAAAAAATAAAATTGCCCCCCCACAATATGGCGCCCAAAAGCCGCCATTTTTCTATTTTCCAATTTTAATGTAGCCTATGACACTCGCAAGGTTAAGACGAATCGATTGACGTATGAATCATCAAAATCGGTCAACGCGTTTGGTCTCTGGAACGCCATATAGGAACAAACATACATACATACATACATACATACATACATAAATACATACATACATACATACATACATACATACATACATACATAGACTGATAAACACATTACCCTCCTTCGGCAGTCGGGTAAAAATACACTTATTAGCGTAGCAGTCATCAAAACAAAAGTCTTGCTCATCCATTTTTTCCGCTTTACACGTCAATATAAATAAAAAATGATGCTACAGATACCTACAAACAATGTTCGAACCGCGTGTTTTTGCTGACTCTACCATTGATTGCCGGACAAGGACAAATAAACACATCAACGTATGTATCTCCGGGAAACCTCTGTTTGTTCCAAAGTACAAACAAACTACAATCTCAGCACTTTGCTTAAATACCTACAAACAATATTAATTGTTAAGTGTTTCTACAATTCACCTGTATCATTATGTTAACTTAAGTGGCGGGTCACATTGCTCGGAGAACGGATACCTAATGGAGCCAAAATGTTCTGCTGCCTTATTGCGCAAGTGAATTCGGCAAAGCAAAGGGTTTGACCGCCATCAATCGACCAATTACATAGTCGGCAATCCACGTCGCGTCTTTCGTCTCGCATGTGATTGATCGATTGATCACGTCGATTTCAATTACGCTGTTGGAGTGACAACCGCGAAAGGGATCGTTACGTTGTAGTTGTGGACCTGGGTTGTCTGCCGAATGCGAAACTCGCAGGTCCGGTTGTTATATAGCTTGACGCTTGGGAGAGGCTTTAAATCCAACAGTGAACGTCTATACAAATATTCTTTGTAAAAATAGGGCAAATTGTTTATGAATAATGTATTTCGGAATTTAGGTTTCATGATGGAAGCATGACAGCTTATCAAAACAATGTTGGAGAATTTAAACATCTTTATCTACCTACAGGTAACTTTAAGGATCATAAAGAAGCTTAGACAGCCAGTTTATCCATAATCGAGTTTTGTTTCGGTCCAAACTTTTGAGTGCAACTGTATCCATTAAGCACCCACTGTAACAGGTGCTACAGAGGGTGCCCAATAGATACAGTTTCAGTCAAACACACACAGTCAGTCAGTTTCAGTGATAGGTACATAGGTAAGTATCATCATATTTTCAGCCAAAGACTTGAGGCCCTAAACAAGTGACATTTTACCATCGAGAGCGTGGCGATAGCGATTTTCAGCCAAAATTGTATGGGATTGACAAGCGATATCGAAAAATCACGTGATCAATCCCTTACAATTTGACATTACGACTCACCTCCGCTGACATCGGATGCCACTAGTCTATAGTAGATCTAGTCTGTTGTGGATAGCACATAGGCCTTCCAGCACATGTTGCCTTATCGACCGATACTGTGCTTCTTGCATCACGCAGACTTCCGCGACCCTCATCAGGTCATAGGTCCATCTTTTGGTAGGCCTTCTAACGGTGCGACTTCCAGTATGCGGTCCATGCCGTCTATGTATACTTCTCAGCCAGCAGTATTAGTAATGTAAGGGGGGAATACGAGTAATTTTGTTAAATAATAAACTACTAATTACGGTGGAACCGTGCCACACAAAAGATTTACGAAATGCCAGCTATTCCAGTTTTCGTGAAATAGTGTTTATTCGTGCCAGCGAAAGATCTGTACACAAGGTATTTCTAAAGTTATTGGAACAATATGGAGAAATAGCAATGGAATGTTAAATAAACACAGGTATTGTTTTACATCGGCGTCTTCTTGAAAAACTCATTCTTATTTTTATACTGAAAGGTTGAAATGAGAACGCAAATTGGGTTGGCAAACACTTTTAGATAGGGATCTAGGTTTGCTATACGTAAAGATAGAACAACAACAATCAACATCTCTACTTACACATGTACCAAATGGTGAAAGAGAATCTCTAGATCTGTACCAGAGCAGTGTGTTGAAAATACTACACAATGGGAAATTCTGAAAAAATAGAGTAGTTACACGGAAAGCCGTTCAACCCAATATATAATTATATTTACGTTCAACAAAACTGATTGCGATGAAAATATAAATTTATAAACACCCGCATACGCACCTGAGAGCCCCCCTCCCTCCCTCTAAAAATAATCAACCAGGATGACGAGTTTATCCAGACACATCATGGAGGCGCTGATTGCAAAGGCCAGGCAAATCATCAAAGTGCAAAATTCAGTTCGTTTAAATTAGTACCATCTTTCACCACGTTTCAAGATAAACTGGTCATTTTTACTAAATGACCTCCGGAGTCTTAAATCTGCGCAATTTCAAACGAAACCATTCAAAGTGATGAAGTTATTTTTATCATCAGTCCATTGTTTTGATTCAAATTATTGTTGTTCTGTATGCGATCATAAAAACATCATAATGTTGTAGGTACCTATTTCCTTGTGGAATTTTCTGTCCGGAAGGCTAAAGCCACCATGTTGTTTTATTTTAAATAATCAACGTCTGTTTCCTTCACCATTTTATCTCTCAGTTTATACTACTTATTTACATACCTATGTAATGTTATAAATTAATCAATCAGCTACATCAATCGCGTCGATATTTTAAAAAGTTAGTAGCGTCAAATTGTGTAAAAGCTTAAAAAGTAAAATAGGGAGGCCCATTTTCCTTCATAGGATTGTTGGTATAAATTTTGTTTCTTGCAGCCACAGAATACATAAAAGCACAGGTACCTACAGAAGATTCACTCTGTAAATCAATTAAAGAAATAGGGACTCTTGCTACAATATAATTAAGTGCAATTCAGATCGCACAGCGCTAATTACCTACAGTTATATTCACCTAGACTAGAACACGGTAAAGATATCTACCTAGAAGTTGCCTCTCTTTCTATCGCCTAACTCTTTCCTCTTCTGACGACGTCTACTTTTGCCTACTACTAGTTTTTAATGCGACAGCAGCCGGGCGAGCACGGCCTCTGTGATAGGCTTAAGTCACGCATTTTATCACGATTTTTGCTCCCGAACTATGATTTAAATGTGTGACTCAAGACACAGTATAGGCCGTGCTCGCCCGGCTGAACTAAAAGTACGCTCATAACATAAGTCACATAATTATGATCATGTATTTTTGAGTGAAGTAGTTGAAACATTATTATTCGCCTTTTAAATTTTTACAGCAATTACCCGTAACAGCAATTCAGTTTTGACTTTTATGTCATATCAATTTACTTATCAGCAGAAAAATCACTGGGAGCGTTGATGTGTTCGTTTGTACTAAAAGCGTATAGCGGTGTAGGTGACGGAGTACCTACTTACCTAATTACGAACACGTGGAACATTTCAGCTTTGTCTCTGGTATTACAAAATACAGAGGTTTACAGGTGGGCCTTACTTGGATGGCATTTACTTGTATGCCATCCAATATAAAAAAATATATCAATGTCATACTAAAACAACACCAGCAGCACCACCAGCAGCACCACCAGCACGCAGCAGCGGTGGTGTCAGCATCACCTCTGTACCTAATTTTCTGTTCCTTCTTCTTGTCCTTGTATTATGTGTGTGTACAAAAATTGTTAAATAAATAAATAAATAAACAAATGTTTCAGAAAAACAAATAAATACGACTACACTACTAGTATAAATATTTCTAATGTAAATATAATTTATCTGTCTTATTTAAATGATTTGAACGTTGATATTGAGCCCTGCCCGTTCCATAATCGGACTATAGCCCTCGCCAAACTTCTTGGTGGTTTACCGGATGCGCGAGGCATGAAACGGTGCTGTTTTTGTATGAGATTTACTACTGCGCAGCCATTGTAGCCAACTTCAGGGCCGCCAAGAAGTTTGGCGAGAACTATACCAGACGTACAGCGATGCGTCATCTGTACATGGTGGACATCCCACCCATACGCACAAAACGTTTTGGGGACACTTTTATTATGCGTACAGCTAAGGAGTGGAATTCCCTGCCGGAGTCTGTGTTTCCCGATAGCTACAATCTAGGGGTATTTAAGTCAAGAGTGAATGGGTTACTTCTAGGCAAGCGTGCTTCACCGTCGACCTCATCATCGCTTACCATCACGTGAGATATTGGTTAAGCGCTGGTGTGTGTATGGATAGTAGTCGACAATAAAAAAATATTTTAAAAAAATATTGAAAGTTCTACGCTTTTCGGGCAAAATGCTGATTCCAGTATATTCGATACAAGTATCTTTGGTTTCTGTAGTGTATTTTGCGACAAAATCTCAAAAAGGTACTTTCCCGTACCGGGAATCGAACCCGAGCCTCCTGGGTGAAAGCCAGGTATCCTAGCCACTAGACCATACGGGATGTGAGAGACAAGTTGAAAAAGTGGTTTATTAGCTAATAATAGGATTTTTAAATAATTTTAATATGTAAGTGTAAAATGTTTGTTTCATTATATTTTACTTCCGTTCTTTTTATTTCAATGAATCCAAAATTAGCTTGAATTGCTTAAAATGTATATTACTATTAAAAATGTAAAGAACTGACTTCTGTTAGAAAAAATATGTACTAACTCACCAGACAAACGAGGTGCTTAGTTAATAGTACCGCTACTTCCCACAAGATGGCAGTGCTAATAATTCAATACTTTGTCGACAGTTGGCAGCACAAAATGTTAATTGGCCGAGGTTCAAAGTTAAGCATTTTCCTACTGCACTAGACATGTTTGAACAGAATAAATTAGTAAACAAAAAATAATAATATAAGTTTACGAGTAACCCGCGTTTCTTAATTATTTCACATTTTATGATCCCACACTTAGCCAAATAGTATTATTATTGACTGTAGGTACCTTTGTTTTCAATGTTTTTGTTTGTTTTCTGGTCATGCACGAAGCTACACATTTATAATAATAAAAAAAAGTTCATAAAAAATATCTAAAAACCCGACTGCTTAAAAAGCCGTAAACTAGAAGAAAATCATGTCAGAGGATACGTATTCAATCAGTCGGAGAATACGTATTCGCGAGCTGGCTGACCAAAACCAGATGTATCCTCCGACTGCACAGCATGATTTTCTTCTTGTTACCCGACTGCCGAAGGAGGGTAATGTGTTTATCAGTCTATGTATGTATGTATGTATGTTTGTTCCTATGTGGCGTTCTAGAGACCAAACGCGTGGGCTGATTTTGATGGTTCTTACGTCAATCGATTCGTCTTAACCCCGCGAGTGTCACTGGCTACATGAAAATTTGAAAATAGTTATTTTTTTTTATGTTTTAGTTACATTTAAACATATAATTGTTATATTTTTTTTAAATCACCGCTTAAAACCCTTTATTTTGACACCCCACACGATAGGTTTGGAAGAAAACAAAATTGTTGTCCCCCACAATATGGCGCCCAAAATCCCCCATTTTACTATTTTCCCATTTTAATGTAGCCAGTGACACTTGCAGGGTTAAGACGAATCGATTGACGTATGAATCATCAAAATCGGCCAACGCGTTTGGTCTCTAGAACGCCACATAGGATGTCTAGCGACGATCAGAAGCCAGAATTTAAAAACCGAGCCCAAAAATAAATTACCTAGGCCCTAGGGCATCAATCGGTTTTTATGTTTACAATTATTTAAAAATGATTTATTATAGGTACTCGTATATTATTTAACTATTCATTAGTCAACTCCTTCGTCGCGTAGGTACCTACAGTATGCTAGTATTATATTATCTGTGCCTATACGGAAGAACCTTACTAACAGACATGTCAGTAGCTCTTTGAATTTAGAACAACGGACATTTGTCATCAGCTTAGTCATTGTTGATGACTGCTATTTAAAGATTCCACGAAGGTGTAATCTAGGCGTTAGTGAAAAATGCTTAAGAACTTTGTTTGGGTACATACATACATACATGTGTACCTATGTACATATTTGCTTTGAAACTTGAACCTCTAAATCCGAATATTGAAGAACCTAAGTATGTGAGGCAGATGTGCCTCCCAAAAGGATTGAACACAGTGATAAGCGTATTGCTATGATATGAATGAAACTTACTTGGTTAGCCAATGGCAGTGTGAGAAATGATTGCTTCTTCTAAATTCGAATGTGTGTTCAAATACAGCTAGAACTATACTATTACTCTACCAGCCTGTATGCTGTAAGGTTCTTCAGCAGTCAACTTTTACACTACCTACCTATACTTATGTACTCGTAGATTTGCACTATCAAATCGTACACTTATATACTTACTCTATCAAAACAAATCTAATCCATCATCTTTATTTATATGCACAGGTACACTACTACATCAGGACGGATGACCAGGCGTTCCAGTGCGAGGGTAAACGAATCCTACTTCCTACTAATATTAAAAATGCGAAAGTTTGTGAGAATGGATGTATGTATGTTTGTTACTCTTTCACGCAAAAACTACTGAACGGATCTGGATGAAATTTGGCACAGAGATAGATTATAGTCAGGAATAGCACATAGGATACTTTTTATCCCGGGAATATATTCCCTCGGGACAATTTTCGATATTCACGCGGGCGAAGCCGCCGGCAGAAGCTAGTAAATAAATAAAATGATCTTTTTATGAAGGATCTAGTAAACAGTGGCCTATGAGAAGGCCTTCTTCTTGCCTTCCTACCAAGGTTTTAGTGGAGTGGAATATTATGTTTATAATTATAAGGTGATCATAAGAAAACCAGCATTAGGTCGGATTTATAAAACAATATTTATTGGTCTACCGTTTCGTATTCGTATGATCATACATCGTTGTAAAAAGAACTTTTTCTTCAAAGCTGCATACGCAGCAGTTAGAAACATTCCTAATCGTGAATCATTGGCACATCTCCACAAGCATAGACTTGCATCACAGTAAGTATAATCCCGCAAACATTATCATACAATGCTTTTAGAATATCTGATAAACTCATCAGAATAATCAACGATCAGAAACCCATCCCATATTGTTGCCATATTTTCCTATATCTACGAGTATGTTCGTCATTGTTAGTTTTGTGTGCCTATCGAGTTTTAGTAGATGGTTGCTAGCGACCCGCACTGGCTTCGCTCGGGTGCAACTTTATTACAAAGGAAACTTCAAAAAAAAAAATACCAAACTTGCTCTGAAATTAAAGAACATAGCAAAAAAAAGTCTCCAAATCGGTCGAGCCGTTCTCAAGTGATGATTTTTTTATAGCTACATGCGGCAAGATTAGTATCTAATTTTATTTTGTGAGCAGTACCGACAGACCGACAGAAATAGCAGTATCAATGTAGACTAAATAATTCCTATTTTATTTATTTCATCTTTTTCTTTTTTTCCTTTGTTGTTTTTAGTCAGGGTTCCGAACATGAACATCAACTCCAATCTGCACGCCTAAAAAGCCGCAAAAGCTTTCTGAGACATACGACCTCCTTGGAAGCCAGCGCAACTGACGAGATATGTAAACTGTGGCAAAACGCACATCCTGCCCCTCCATACTTCATCACTCCGGCAGAGCACCTGCCCCCGGGACACAAACTGCAGTGGCCAATCTGGAAATCCCTAAACCGATTGCGGGTCCAGGTTGGTCGCTGTAGAAAAAATCTGGCCAAATGGTGTCTCATAGACCCATCTCAAACACAGTGCCAGTGTGGGGCTCCGTCGCAGGATATGCGCCACCTCCTTTTTATGCCCTTCGTGCCTATGACTGCACCTACTGTACATAGTATTTACATATAGGAAGTAAATAACATGAATAAGCATTCATTCAGATGACTCAATCCCGTCATTTGAAAAATATATTTATTGCAATATAATGCGAATATTGATAGTTTCACTACGGTTCGAATGACTCATGTACTAAGCGCCCTCATTTTCGATTGACTCATGTAATAAACTTGTGAATATAAACTTTAGGACTTTGCTCGTACATAGTATGTGTATCATTCATAAAGGGTACTTCATGATACCTACATGTTTCGCTACAGGCACTTCACTTGAGTCTATATATATATCTTTGAAATATGTATATACCTCAACAGATTTCCTGAAATAATAACTTTCAACAGAGTTTTCCGATTCAAGTATTCTGTTTAGCTTCATGGCCAATCATGGCCCAAATAAATCTAATATGAAGACGCATTTTGATTTTATAAAAGTATGTACAACTTATATACACTGACGCCTTTTTCTCGTGGAGGTAGGCAGAACTCCATATAATAGAAAGCTGTGGCACTGCCACCGCCGCTGCTGCCACCTGCTGCAGTCCTTCTCCTTTTGCTTCGTTTGCGTTCATACATCTGGTCATGCACGTGCGCCATGCACCACAAGCAACACAGATTGGCTGAATAATCATTGTATAAAAGCGTTTCTGTATACGTAAACTTCAAGTTGACATAGTTGACTGGTTAATGTCTGGATAAGCGTTTACACAGATGATTTTCAAGCAATTTGGGCACAAAATAAAGTGCTTTGATTTGTATAATAGCAATACAATCGCAACATAGTAACTGAATAAATGTACAACAAGCTTAATATCGTTTGTATAATCGCTGATCTACCTTTTTAAACGACTTTTTAAAAGTAGTAGTTAAAAATATATAAATTCGACAGTATATATATATATATATATATATATATTTTATGTGTGTTCGCGGATAACTTCGTCGTTTATGAACCGATTTTGATGATATTTTTTTTGTTGGAAAGGATATATGCCAAGGGTAGTACCATGATAAGGAAAGCAGGATCTGATGATGGCATCCCAGAGAAATCGAGGGAACTCGTCAAATATTATAGGCATACATATAGCGATTTTCGTATTTTTGTCAACGATGCAATCATTTACACTCAGAAAGTGTCATTTGGTGAAATGGAACTGATGAAGAAGACCACAGGTGGCCACTGGAACTCCTTAATGCTAAGTATGTCACGGGTATAAGATATATCGAATAGCTAACCGACTATTAAATTAAAATTAAATTATCATTTTATTCAGGAAGTTTCTCCCATAATAAGAACTACAAATTACATAGAATATACATAAGAAACTGAACTGATTATGATGAAGCAAATACTTATAAATAAATGGTACTGATGAAAATGATACCATCAAACTGATCTGATGATGAAGCCGGAAGGTAAGCACTGTAACTCCGAAATACAACAATGGATCCTAGTCGTGTTTGGGCTTAGTGGAATTGTCATGAGAATTACTTTGGCTATAAATGATTTTCTTGGTATTTGGAGATACCTACCAAAACTAAAAAGAGATAAATATAAAACTTTTGGAAGTCAGTTTGATTTTTTTGCTAAAAAGTATTTTTTAACAGCGATTTCAACTCTTCTAACCAGTTGAATGTGTTCAAATTGAGTTAGTTAGTCAGATAATTTTTGTACTTAAATGGAGATATTATACAAATAAAATGGTGAAATTATAGTTATAATTATAATAGTATTAGTATTAGTAATAGTAGTAGTATTAGTAGTAGTGTTAGTAGTATTAGTTATAGTTTTGTGTGTTGGTGTTATATAGTTATAATTTCACCATTTGTGACTCTCATCAACACATTATAATCTGCAATGATTATATTATCGAATTTTTGTAAGTAAGTTTTTTATGTAGGATTATTACTGCGCATGTAATTTTATTGTGAATATAATTTTTTAATATGTACAACTGACTATTCCTAATCTTATGACTAATAACAAAACAAACTTACATACAAAAGGGAGAGGGAAAAGGACTCATAGCGCATCAAAAAATTCTTCCACATCGATGTCAATGGGAAAAGTGCCCAGAACGCTGGCAGCATTGCCACGTTGAATGGCAATGCTGATTCTCTGGCTGAAGAAAAGGCCAGCCCTCTGGTCACGCGAACAGTCGACTAACCGTTTACTTATGTCTCGAAAAACTCGATGAGCACTCGGACCCCATGGACCTAATGTCTCAACCCCAAACGGCTCAAACATATAACTGCCAATAAGGTTGTTATATTTGTGCCGTTTGAGGTTTTCTGCACCAGCAGCAGCTGCCCCAGCACAGCCCGCCGTGCTAAGAAGATGGGATGGCGCAAGGGTATCGACACATGTTGCATCCCACACCAAAGGCCTACCCAACTTCCAAGGCATTATGGTCATCCCATCCGGTCTCTTCCCATCGTCGCGTGCCAAGCCATTGGGTTCTAAAACAGCTGGCACCCCGGCGGTGACAAGAGCTCGACGTATGATGTCATTAATGCTGGCGTGCCGTGCTATCCGACCAGCGCTCCCTCTGCAGGATAGGTCCATGGTGTCCGAGGCGGTCGACTGCTTCACCACATTGACAGCGATGTGGAGCTCCGCTGGGAGTACCTAGTCGCAGACATGTAGCGATCCGGAAGGTAGTGTCACTCAACATTGTGCCTATGTTGGGTGACGGTAAAGCCTGTAGCCAGAGGCCCGACTCCCACTCACCCACAGCCAGTAGGCGAGCACGCTCAGCAGTATTGGTGGACGTATTTATGAGTTTATTCCGTACCAATCTGCAGAGCGGCTCAACCCACTGTCTTTGGGAAGATGGGTTTTCGGGCAACGCCGTATTCGGGCAAGCCACTTTTCAGGCGCACACTGCGTCGGTCGAGCACGGCACTTCACAGTTAACCAGCGACAGGGATAAAATTTTAGTGGTTAACGTTTCAGTGCTGTGGACCGAAGACATGAACGCCGGTAGGCTTATACTAGAAATTTTGCGGATGCGCCGAGCCCGCCAAAGCGAATGGGTAGCGTGGCTTGCGTCCAGGCTCGGTCATCCAAGGCCACATTTAAGATAGATGTCAGAGTGCGTTGAATAATTGCGTCAATTTTTTCCAGGAGAAGTGGCTGCTTCCATAAAGGGGAAGAGCGGAGAAAATACATAAAATTTGGTCCAAAACAGCAATAC
This sequence comes from Anorthoa munda, assembly GCA_945859665.1. NCBI lineage: Eukaryota > Metazoa > Arthropoda > Insecta > Lepidoptera > Noctuidae > Anorthoa > Anorthoa munda. Next base: position 4,249,174 of record OX243913.1, read on the forward strand.
CTAATGAGAGTAAAAGCCGAATGAAGGTTAATTTGGGAGAGTCTATCCGAAATATCATTAAAATGGTTAATTTTGCCATCGATGAATGAAGAAAAACTGTCTTCCAAAATTGGGGAACCTAGGAGGTGCAGTGAACTTTTATCTAAAATTTTGATCTCTGGGGCTATTGCATAAAATTTCTGTAGGGTCGGTTGTCTGTCGGTACTGTCACAAAGAAAAATTTCACATTTGGAGTGGTTAAGTTCTAGGCCGATGGATTGGAACTGCTCTTTCAGGAATTGAAAATCTGCTAAAACAGTGTCTACGTCACCTCCTAGTGAATATAAATATATATCATTACTGTAAATTTTTAAGTGTCACAAGATAATGCTACCATTCAAGAGTTAAAAAAGGGTTTTATAATAGGCTACCGAGCCCATACCTATGACGAGTGAAAAATATGCAATGCTTTTGTGAATTTAAGTGTGCAAAAACAACATAAACAAAATTAATAAAACGCAGTTTTATTTTCACCATTCTTTGCCTGTTTTTCCATGTATTCGAGACGTTTTCTTTATATTTCTATTTGGCGGCATTTTGTCGAGGTACCTAGTAGAGTTATAACAGTCTTACGACTCATCAATATCCAGTTATCTTCTGCACAAAAATCTTCATTTCATATTTGTTAACGCTATTAGCTGTATATGAAGTTAATAGTGCGCTAAGCGCTTTAAGTTAGTTGAAATAGCTTACTCATTTTCCATTATAAAGCCTTCTGCTTTATAAAATCTAAATAAACCTCAAATATTCAGATACTGAATAAATGGTTATGATTGAAGTGGAATACAGCATGAAGAGAACAGAACATAGGTTATTCGGCATCAAGCAGTATAATGAAAATTAATACTAAAGTTATACACATAAATGCCATCAAATCAACTATTATGCAGTAATCAGTGGTGTCAGATGTCTTAAACTGAATAGCGTATCTTTAATAGTAACTGTTCATGATCAAAATTAAGTGCGTAATAAAGACTTTATTAAGCTGAAAATAATAGCCCAAAAACCATTCAATACAGCATATGTCTGCCCCGTAAGCTTTAATAACTATGTAATAAAGCTTTAAACTTCTTATTAGTATACTTTTATTCTGTTATCTGACTTATGTGTTGCTTGGCTGGATATTTTGAAGGTCATCATCAATAAGATCTGTGTAATTATGTTCTTTAAGAGCATTCTCTTCCGGCGTTTCTCTCACGTCTGCCTTGTAAATACATCACCATAAAATTAAATATTACATAACTAAAAGTTTTACTTTCCTGAAAAATTAACACTTCTAATAATTCACCTATTAGGTAAACATAATTCCGAATAACAAAAAGAAATTTGTAATGATAATATCAGTATATTTTCATCCGATGAATAACACAGAACACAAACATATTATAATAATGTAACTTGACAGCAGCATGAAATTGGTTCACAAGATAATCGAAAAACAAAAGGTTCTGAAGTTACGTAAAAGAAATGTTTTGGGATAATAGCATGAGAATATTCCAAATGTTATGTACCCTTTCATAGCATACTGGTTTTTCACGCGCCTTCTCTCTCATGGCCAGTCCTACGGGGATTGTGTATTTACCGGGATAACTGGCACTCAGTTCACTTCAATAGGTGAAGTAACTGTCGTAATAGAAGAAGTACTTTCACAGATTGCCCATAACAAACAACGCCCAACCCTTTATAATATTATTTAAGATATGTTGTACGTATATGTACGGTTGGTGACTACAATATTGCGAATTTGACCTAAGCAGATGACACCACTCTTTTTGCATCTATATCTCGCCATATAGAAGAACTACTACGCAAAATGCGCAAGTGAGCCATGTATTCGGATTTAAGATTAATCGCAACAAGACGAAGGTGATGTTTGTGGACCGTGCTAACAATAATTCGGCAGAAGTTTCTCAGATCGCGTACCGCAATGCTACGTATATCTTGGAGCTTTAATCTCGAATAACGGCGGCTGCTTTGACGAGGTAAAGAGACGTATGGCGATCACAAGAACTGCAATGGACAAAATGAAAAAAATATGGAGGATCAGAGACATCACCAACGCCACGAAGACCAGGCTCGTGCGCATTTTAATTTTACCCATATTTCTATACGCTGTAGAAACGTGGACGTTGCGGGAGTTGGATAGAAAAAAGATGGAGATGTGGTGCTGAAGAAGAATGTTTGGAGTGTCGTGGACCGAGTTCCGCACAAATATCTCGATACTCCAAGAACTCCACATCAAGCAGATTCTGTCCGCAATAGTACAGTCCCGAATACTCACTTTTCTCGGACACGTTCCAATTCGAGACGGTCAGTCGTCCAAGGATAAGTGGAAGGCACTAGACCGCGTGGAAGTTCACCCATGCGTTGGACCGAACAGATCAAATCGGCTGTGGGCAGTCCCGTGCATGAATGTACCCGGATGACTTATCTGATCGGGAAAAGTGGCGAGACATTATGAGACGCATCACATCTGCCTCAAATACTAATAACACTTCATGACGACCACGACCGCTCTGTCAAGAGCGTAACGGCTAAGATGAAGATGAGAAGCTACATATTATTCAAGTTCGAAAGATAAATTACTCTTTTTATTTTAGACAGCCAGACAGATGGATGGACAGACGGTGACAAGGGTTCCTTGCATAACTACAGAACCCTAAAACAATTCGGTTAGCGCCCCAGGGATTTAAATTTAGAACAGCCGATACGGGTTCAAACGAATCAGGCAATTCGCCTCTCCTACCGGCCAGTACGAATGTATTGAATGGAATACAATTAAAAAGTAATAATACCTCTGTATGTAGCTATACAAGTGTAGAGCACGTATTGTGCCGAATAAGGGTGGCACGTAATCTCTGGGACGAGAATTTGCGTGTCCGTTACAATGGCTGACCCGGAAACTTGTTGCCAACCCCCATCGTTGGTACCCTTCGGTATTGATGTTTTGATTAATTCTGAAACAATACTAAAGATCTTATATGTCATTTGTCTGTAACTGTTTCCGTAGATTTTTTTAGAATACGCTCCTGTATATGCTGTCCTACAGCTCTTCGAGATAGAACCAATGGTCCTGGTCGACAAAAGGATCGAATTAAACAATAGGTTCTAGTGTTTAAATCGCGGGCGTATATGTTGGTAAACAATAAATAAACAAACAGTCATGTATTTGTAAATACTTTTCTCCATTTGTCTAACCGATCTTTATTATTTGGAACTGCATTTCAAAGATCCGTCATCGTCGAAAATGCTGCGTAGTCCAAGTCGTAGACCGTAGTACAGTTAATTGTTTTCTACGCCCGCCATAATTACTTGTCTGTAGACTGCACTAAAAGGAACAGATACTAGTATATTTTGATTCAGAATTCGAAATAATTATCAAATTTTGGAACAACAAATTTTTTGTCATACACACCTTTTGTAGGGGTTTTATAAATAAAAATTGTCACTTATACACCACGTTATAGTCGATACTTGAGTTGGTGGCGGTGGATTAAAGGCGAATGGCAGGCCTGTATGGGAATTTCATACCGCTAATAAAATTTCAAGTTTGGGAATATTTTTTGTTTTAATTGGTAGTTAATATGATAGGTAATCACTTTTTAAATTCTTAAATATGTAGAACTTGGGACGTAAAACTTATAACCAGTTTTATTTTTTAAGGTTATGTACTAGAGTACTAGTGTACCAATGTAGATTGTTACATATAGATTAATGTTACATATTGTTACATTTTGTGTAAAGTAAATTGTTTGTTGTTATCTTTATAGTGTTTTACTAACCATTAAGATGGTAGATTGAGATGAGGATCGTACCTACTCAATGCATTGGGAGATACCTATGTCCACCAGCGGATTGCAACAGTTTGATAATACTTAATGTTATTTTTATTTCTAAATAATTATTTATCATTTTAATATTTGTGTTATTTTACATAAGGCAACTTCTTACGTTTAATTATTAAAATCTTTTTATTGATATTATTAATTAATCCGAAGTTCTAAAAATAGTAAACTTTCATGAAAATAAAACGGCTTATTTGTCTTAATAAGTGGTACAAATTCTATAACCGAACAATAAAAAAAGCATGCGGTACAAAATCTGCCTCCAATTCACCTTTAGATATTTTTTATATGAAAATATGCTTCCCGTTCCAAAGCGTAGCAATGCGTAGCACATCCTGCTATGCTCGCTGTCACCTGTTACTTGTGTACGTAGATAGCCCACTAATTATTGAGAAATTATTACCTCGCATATTGCCATTGCCATAAGCAGGTACACAAATAAAGTTTTGTTTTATCCCAAGACAGGAAGTTGTTTTCTTAGCGTAGCAATTAGCTACGCAGCATTGCATAAGCAGTTGGGTAGGTCGACATCTTTACACAAGGAAAAATTTATCATTGATAAGACTACTAGTGATAAATGGTTAGTAAATAAATTATATTGGAATTATAGGTTACGTAATCTGAAGATTGCATAGCACTGTCTCGTAGCATTCGTAGACAACATCTACGAAACATAACCGAAAAACACACATAAACATAACATCCATTTACCTAGTAAGAAAATAATTACGTTTAAACACCATTATACTCGTACTCGTAGGACGGACAACAGACCATGCAGTTGTCCGTCCGCGCAAAGCGTAGCGCTGTGTGCTACGTTGCCGCCTGTAACTTGTATCCGTAGCGGGGTCTACGAATCTGCAAATATTAACCCAAAATTAATTATCTACATTATTAATACTTGGATCTTCACTTCTACTCTGTAAGTTGGTATGTAGGATGTAAGACACTTTTCATCCTATTTCAAAAAATATTTCACAGACTTGTTTGCATTGCTGAGCGTCATTGGCGTTTTATGCCAGAAACATTTAAAACCGTTCCTGTAGTATAGACCACGGATGCGAAGCCAGCGGGTATATAAATGATCAAATACAGCCAAAATGGATAGCAAATCGTTACATTCAAGTATTAGAAACAGGCTTAAACAAATAGCAATTCTGCTTCACTAAATAATAAGGTCAGCCCCTTGCGGTTCGAACAGTAAATCCCTTGCGGCTCGAATAGTAACTACTAACTCTATTATGTAACCACCACTGTTGGAGTGACAGGTTCGTAAGTAAGTAAATCGAATTTCTGGTTGCTTACCTTTGATCGGATAATGTAAGTACTTGGCTGGGAGATTAAATAGTCAACCATGGGGATATTGAATAGTGATTGAAACTGGCATCGGTCTCACCGGTGACATACAAATGTTGTGGAAATGAGATGATATTATGGTATGAGCATGTGATACGAGAGATGCAAGAGAACCAAGGTTACCGACATAGCACGAAGAATTGCCAAGCTTAAGTGGCAGTGGGCATATTGCTCGCAGAATGGATGGCCGTTGGGGTCGAAAAGTTGTAGAAGAAGCAGCGTTGGAAGGCATCCCCCTAGGTGGAGCTACGACCTGGTAAAGGCCGCGGGAGTCCGGTGGATGCTAAACGCACAAGACCGATCAGTGTGGCGACGTCTGGGGGAGGCCTATGTCCAGCAGTGGACGTGTTTCGGCTGAAAAGATGATGATGATCTGATGCGGAGGAAAGAGGAAACGTCGTGTAAAAACTTTTTCATATAATATATGGCTAGATACTAAGAAGACCAAACAGGTAAATATTGTATGGGCTGTATGAAGATGAGGTGAAAACTAATAGAGTAGTACTTATGGGAGAAAGTATCAATAGGGATAAAGCGAAAATAACGATTATCCTAAAACTTTTCAGTAGAAAATACACAATTTACATCGATGAATAAATTGTCACTGAAATTCCAAATAAATTATTTTGAATGACAAAGGTACGAACATTATGTTCGTTAGTGATAATCATAATTAAGGAGATAGTAGGTAGGTATCTACCATAAAACGAGGTAGATACTCAGGTACCTACCTAATTAATGTTTTACTTCAGAAGCGAGTACCTTACCGCTCCTTATCTTAATACCTTTCGCATTTTATTGAAGTTTTAACGTTTACGTAGTGTTTACAAAAAATCGAGTATATTTTTATTGTTATCTACTTAATAATTACTTACCTGCTGTTAAACTAATCAGTCATGTTTCCAATTTTATTATTTTAACAAACACATCGTCACTTGCACCCTATTTCTTTATCAATATACCGTACTTAAATATATTATGCATTTCAGTGATTGCAACATTGAATCTCAATACAGTTTAGCTTATTTACATTGAATATTTCACCTGGTATTAGTAAAACAATCAATTCAAGTATTATTAGAGTCAAACGCAAGGCCGCGAGCTTCGGTAATCAGCTAGATCGTTCAGTTATATACTATTATTATTTCCGTTTCAGAATCGATTTCATATTTTACTAGTGTAACGAACTCTGCTTACAGATACTGGTACATATGCACACTTCTCAGGGAATCGATTATCAGATCTGAACCCTTAACAACACACATAACAGCCGGCGGACCCGTCTAGCCGGGGGGAGATTTGTGACCTTGAAGCACCCTTTCCGAGCACCCCTTCCGAGCACTTGTATCATTGTATATTTCATTTTATCGCAGTGACACCGCTGTAAGCTAGTGAAAATAAATCGTGTGTTTATGTTTACGTCCACCGTCTTAATAAACTTCTAAGATAACTCGCTCAGGGTCCGATTGTTTGGTGTTAGGGTGACGTCTTCGGTGTGGTCACGCGCGAGGCTCAGCTCTGCACTGTTGTGCCGGCGGCAAACTGGGTCCGCCGTCAGTCTCTCCGGCCGCGTCGCTCGCGCTACACGTCCCGCGCACTCACCGACGATGTTAGCGCTGCTAATCCTCGCCGCCGTCGCCGCCGCGGCCGCGCAAAACGAAACATACCCGCGACCACCCGCCCCGAGACGCGAACAGTTTCGAGTCATATACGAATGGAACGCTATAGATTTCGAATGGAAATCCCTGGCAGACCGCGAGGCCTACCTCAATACAAGCCGATACATCCCCCAAAACGTTCTAATCTCTGGTATAAACTTCTACCAAGACGATTTGTTCCTGACGATGCCGCGGATGCTGGACGGAGTGCCGGCCACGCTGGCGACCATCCCCGTGACGCCGACGGACACGGCGCCCAAGCTGCGCCCGTTCCCTAGCTGGGAGCAGAACACTGTTGGAGATTGCAACGCTTTGCAATTTGTTCAAAACATAGAAATTGATAAAAATGGTATTATGTGGATTCTGGATAACGGCCGTGTCGGCACTCTCACGCAGAACCCGGACTCCAAGTGCCCTCCCTCGCTCGTGCTTATCGACCTGAAGACCGGCAAGAATGAAATGGAACGCATTCCGTTCCCAGCGGACTCAGTGAACCCTAACACTACTTATTTGAATGATCTTGTGGTGGATAATCGGGATGGTGATTACGCGTACATCACGGACAACAGTGCTGTCGATCCAGGCATTATAGTTTTCCGCCGCCGTGACAAAAGATCGTGGAAAGTTCGAGACAGTCAATCAATGTCTTCAGTCGCCGAGGCCACATTTTTCCGCATCAATGGCACCACGGTCAACCTTCCCGTTAACATTGACGGGATCGCCCTCGGACCCCAATACCGAACCGAAGACGGCAAAATTGACCGAAAACTGTACTATTGCCCGCTGTCCAGTTTTCACTTGTACGCACTAAACGTATCGGTACTGCAAAACGAATCACTCGCTCAGCAAGGTCAGGGAGCCCTGCGTCCCTACGTCGTGGATCTTGGTGTCAAAGCCTCACAGACCGACGGCATGAAGATGGATTCAACTGGGGTTCTGTTCTACGGTTTAATCGGCAATTCGACAATTGCGGAATGGAACACAACTGTTGACTTCCGCGTTGGCCAGCGGACCATCGCCCGCGATCCCAACTACATTCAGTGGATAGACAGATTCACATTCGACGGCAAGGGGAACGTGTACGTCGTCGTCAACAGGCTGTACAACTTCGTGAAGAATCAGGTGTCCCTGAGTGAAGTTAACTACAGGATTTTGAAATCGCATACTGGTTCGAAGAGTTACGTGTTCAGCGAGGAGCTGGTGGACCCGACGGTGGCGCCGCAGAGCGCGGCGGCGGCGCCCGCGCTGGCCAGCTCGCTGGTGCTGCTGGCGCTGGCGCACCTGCTGGCCTAGTGCGCCGGCGCGGTGCGGTCGCTCGACCGTGACCTCGCTGTGCTTGTCATTTTGCGACGCTCGGACTGATGCGTAACATTACCAAAAATATTTAAAGTTACCTTGACCTCGTGGTCCAACCAGTGATATGCGCATGTAAAAATGCTTTGTATATTAATTATAATTCTAGAATAGTTTATATATAGGTATAGAATACCATAGAGCGATCAATAGTGACCTTTCTTGGAGGGGTCGTGCCGAAGACGAGTCATGTCGGTTCTCAACTAAAGGTCGGGGACGAGTTGCCAAACGCCGCGCCGTGGCTCGCACCAACAATAAACATTCCAACTATTTCTATAAGGTGCATCTGAGCACAATATTTATTTATAACTTTGTAATACATACGACTAGGAGTATACATACAAGACCCAGTAATGTGCGAACGATAACTTTTCTCAGATCTGTGAGATTGGCACGCGTAGTGTTCGGTAGATCTAGTTAAGATCTTCATAAGGTAATCTGTATAATACGTTATTGTAACTAATCTGTACGAATGTAAGTAGCGTGGACGCGGCTGTGTGTGACTATGAATAAACGTGTTTATCATATTATGTTGTTTGTAGTTTTTATTTGCATGCGAATACTGATCGTGCTTATAGCGTTCAACTGCTAACTTGATGTCACTGAGGAATCTTGATACTGTTGGCGAGGCCGCCTTGTAAACAAGGAGCTCAACCTTACGAATAAGTATATTTAATACATTACACGGCAAGTGTAATTTATTTAATATTAAATCAATTAAGGTGAATGACATTCTTGCATTGAAGTAGTCAAGTAATCAGCTAATCAATTTGATCCGTAGTTGCTCAACATTCTCGATTTAGTACAGGTTGCCGATGACTTTTCAACAAGTGCTATAGACTAATAATAATCGTCTTTTACTATGAAGTCAACAATCCGTTAGCTACTCAGAATAATTGCCAAACATTGCAGAAAAAAGAAAATGGACAACAATCACGCAATGTCTCTACATTGCGAGGTTATTTACTCCACTTAGTTGAGCAAAGTAAAAAATTGTTTTGTAACTATCCTACGAGTACTTCAGTTTAAATCATACATTTTTAAATTCACTATGTACTTTAAAAAAAAAAACTTTTCCCAACCTATATAGTCCAACTGCTGGGCAAAGCTGTCCCCCATTGCCTTCTACTCTGTCCGATGTGCGTTCGACCAATCCAATATTTATAGATCTAAATTGATATGTAAATCTCTAAATTGAAGGTTACTACGTTTTTGTAGACCTCATAGTAATTATCACCTTGTCACGAGCTAACAAAATTAAGATAACCTTCATAAAATAATTTCATCCAAACACATAATAATAGATGATAAAAATAGTTTCCCTGAAATTTGCAAAGAGGAACGGAGCCTCCGTTTAAATACAAATCCCTTTTACCGTAAACATTCGGTTTCTGAGGGCCTCATAAAAAACTTTCCACAGCTTTTGACCTACAAAGTTACGTACTTCAAAATATAAATACGAACCAATATAAAGTAGCTCTGCCGAAAAGTTAAACAGGAGGTACCTACTTATCAATATCTACCCTGAAACTGTGTATAAGTTACGTAAACGTCACAATAGACGATAAAACCGATACAGTAAAGGGACGCATTGTTATGAGATCGATTCTCAAGGTATTTACTTTGCATACAAAGCTCTAGCATATAGAGCACGTGCTGAAGTCTCCTCTAATTTATTGCCTGAACGTGTTAGGTTTACAAAATAAAGTTTTGTATACTGTCTGATAAACATTGTTTAACTTATACAAGATACTTTGTTAGCAACAATGTTCACTTGTTTGAGTCGAAAAATAACCTGAAAGTTTTGACACATATTACAATGTATGGCACACTGTAATATGTGTCAAAACTTTCAGGTTATTATTCGACTCCTCACTTTCACTCTCTTGAAAAGGGGAATAAGCCCCATACAAAGATAGGCGCTTGTATAGAGAGACAATAGAGGAACACCATGAGATTTTAATAGCTACTAGTGAAATAAAAGATTAATATAAAAAACTTATATTCAATATTTCATCCAAAATAAACGTGTATGCAATTTCAGCTCAATCGGTTGGAGATAACTGTTTTAAAATACAGTTGCAAGATTTGGTACATACATACAAACTAACCAACTAAATAACAAGGTAAATTAAATAATATTTACCTAAAACCATTTTTCTATACAGTTTCTTAGCAACAGACCTAATAAGTTCTTGGCAACCCATATATTTTATCCATTCTTCTTAAAATAACTCGATGGCCTCCAAGTGCCTCCAACAATAAAACCTACGGCCATATTTTCCATCTCTACAAGTCACAGCACAACATACATACTCATAAAAATAAATACTTAAGTAGTTATGTACATATGTACGATATTTACATAAACATCATGACCAATGAGTATGATCAATAAATACTCTAGGTGTGACTTCGCAAAATGGACTCCAAGATCAACGGAAAAATTTACAGCTTGCCGCAAACGATGGACATAAATATGACCATTATTGGAAAATTTATGTACCTTTAATGATGGGCATAGCTGCGTACTTACCTAAGTATCTAAGACAAGGATGAGCATCACAAACTATTAATTAAGTAGGTAAGCACTTGAAGTTGCTTCGTCCATATTGTCATGTATTAGAATAACGTGATAAATGAATAAATTATGGAATTATATAATGTCGGCGCTTATTATAAGATGTTGCGATTTTCCATGGTATGTTGAGATCAAATTTAGTTTTATTTTTTCTGTTTTTCAGGGTCTTTTATACGCTAAGCATGCCTATTCAGGTAAGCTACTAAAAGCGGGTACGGTGGAAGCCGAAACTCCTAATCAGTATCTATATTTTTCAGGTTTTTCAGAACCACCACCATCATAAGACCACAGCAGTCCATGGCTGGACATATGGCTCTCCAATCGCACACACCAGCCACCTTGCGAAGATAGTCGCTCCATCTAGCCTGAGAGCGATCTACATTATGTTTAGGTACCCATTCGTGGTCTCCACTCAAGAAGAAATCTACGGTCATCAGTTCTACGCCTAATATGAGCGACTTCAGGTTGCTTATTCTGTGGGCTATGTCGACTACTTTGTTAATGAAGGTTATATTATAAATCACTAAGTGATGATCCTTTGCAAATAAAGCCACAATTTCTATGAAATTCATGAACGTGTTCGTAAAGAGAGCTCGAATAGCTACGAAATAGTTGCTAGAGTCATTCTTAAAAACAAAGAATATTCATCATTTTGTTATCTGTTATTTAAAGATAAACAATAACATTTGGATAACGCATACATGTTGCAGTAGTAACGACAAAACAAATATGTTTAAAGAACTAGCTTTTCCCGCGGCTTCGCTCCTTTAACTTAAGATTTATTTATTTATTAGTTTATCCTCGCACTGGACCGCCTTGCAGCAATTACACAAATGGAACATAATCTTATAATAAACTCACTATAAGTCCAGGTTTCCTCACGATGTTTTCCTTCCCCGTTGTCAGGGATGTCCAAGATAAAGTTACATATGAATTGAAAAATTCATATTATACACAGGAACCATCCATTTTAGCAGGATACGGTAGTTTCTATTATTGAAAGAATCGTCCGAAATTTCAGTGTCTCTTTACAAAAATATAAACAAAAAGCTTTACTTTTTATAATTATGTAGATATAAACCGTAAATATTTGTAATAGGCGAGTATCAGCGATAGAACACTAACAATAACAAAAAAATGCTGAAGAATTCAGGAATTTAAACTAGTAGAAGCCAATAACCTACTTACAAATTAAGAACTTGAAATGTAGGACATACTATTCTACTAAACGCATTTCAAACAAAATATTACAACTAATTACGAACCTGACCTTTGGCCTGAAAGTTGAATCACAGTTCACAAAAGATAGTCACAATAACTAGCATGTAATCGTACGAGAAACAAAAGATAACCAACTGTGTAGGTCATGGGGTCAGATTGGGGACTCTGTCCGCCCACCAAGTGACTCCAGGAAAGACGGTGGCACAGTGGTCACGTGCTGCCGAGCACAGCGAGGCTCAGGGGAGATGCATTGCATATAGATGAGATGAATGATGCATTTAGTGAGGTAAAAATCCCACACTCACTGGTCTTTTCCCCAAAAATCCAGGCGCCTTTTGAAGGTTTCCCCCCTTTAAACAAAATAAAAAAATAAAGTTCGTGCGACCTCTAATGCAGGCAAAGGATAAATTAATACTGCCTAAGGGTTAGCTCACAGCGAGAAGCGATGTCGTGCTCACTTTTTAAGATACTCGTAGAGTTCGAGTACACTCGACGGAATTTAAAATACATAACTTCGGGGTGGTCTGCCCCGAAGGATTAGGCATTGCACCAGTTCTGTATAAGTCTAATGTAATAAGGAGCGAGGCTATTACCATGAAATGGGCACAAATTCCGCTACCGCTACAAAAAGAAAAAAAAAATGTTTTTTTTTCAAATTTGCTTCATCACTGTTATTTAACTATTCGAGATATCTCATACCCAAAACATTTTTAATATTGAGAAGTTCCAGTGGCCATCTGTGGTCTTCTTCATCCAATGATACTTTCTGAATGCAAATGTTTACCATGTTGATGAAAATATCAAAATCGCTATATGTGTCCCTATAAAATTTGAGGCGTTCCCTCGATTTCCATGAGATCCCCTCATCAGATTCTGAGACAAACGGACCATCTCGAGAGTATACCCTTACCAACATAAAAAACCGGCCAAGTGCAAGTCGGACTCGCGCAAGAAGGGTTCCGTACCATTATCGCAAAAAACAGCAAAAAAATCACGTTTGTTGTATGGGACCACTTAAATATTTATTTTATTTTGTTTTTAGTATTTGTTGTTATAGCGGCAACAGAAATCACGGTTCTTGATATACAGCCTGGTGACAGACGGACAGACAGACAGACAGACAGACAGACGGATCGCGGAGTCTTAGTAATAGGGTCTCGTTTTTACCCTTTGGGTACGGAACCCTAAAAAGTTTTTTTAAATCAGTCCTTAATTGACGGAGTAGTCGGTGAACATAAAAAAATACATACAGCTGAACATTGAACCTCCTCCTTTTGGAAATGGCGGTTAAATAGTGCGCGCAGCGTCGTGTCTTGGTGTGAGCTGATCCTAAGTTTTCATTTTAGTGATGCAAAAATTACATCAATGGCTCCGTTAGTATGCGCACGCATTATGTTTTCCATATTCATTAAGGCCGGATCATAAAACTACGCACAAGCATTATTTATGCGATGTTTTTCCCGTATTGTGTATTAAGAAAACACAAAGATTTATTAAAGATCCATCACGACTTCTAAATAGCCTCTTTGTCTTTTGTAAATGGCATTCTTAACTTTTTAATCTATAAATGAACTTTTTTTAATTCAATTGTGGAATTTGAAAGAATACTGCGTCTGTGTCGCAGTTTGTGACAAGTTAGAGACTTTCTAAAGGTAATTTAATATGCAAATAATAATAAAAGGTATGTTATGTTGTTCTATGCGTGCATGTGGGCTGTCGGCGTGTTATCGAACGATAACTGTCGATAATTACCGCCAGCCTTGTACAGAGAGCGACGCGGCTCGGTGTCAACTGTTTAAACTAGTTTCGATTCGATCCGGAACCAGCAACTGATTTTCACCAAACATTTTTTTGTACACTTTGCTTAGAAGATTAATATAGAAAGTACTCGTCTGCTATCAATGAAAGTTCACTAACTAATTCTAAGAAATGTTTCTAGATCTATTCGATAATTAATTCTTCGTCTAATTATCACACGACGACAAATAGTAATGATTTCACCGAAGTGGTCGCATGTTCACATGAGTTGAATAGTCTATACGAGTACTCTATGGCATAAGTGAATGAATTGTCGATGTTAATTCGAAATCAATAGTTTTTTTTGTTCATTTCCGCATAAAGAACGACAAGTACTCAATCATTTATTTTTAGAACAAACGTCAAATATCATCGATTTTATCATATTGTATACTTTGATGTAGGTAAGTATTTTAAGTCTGACGATGGTAGAGTGACCAAACTTATGAAACAACACCAATATTCGATTAGAAGGCTTTTCTAAGAGTAAATAAATACAATAGCTCTAGTTAGGTACGTTCAATGACTTCTACACTAACTAACTTTCGTTTCCCTAACAAGTTTTTAATCCGATTTAACATCTGATCTAGCACCAATAATTTATTACAAAAAAAAAAATTGCCGTTGAGCAATGAGATGAAGTTTAAAAATATTTATACATTTTAGTAAGTAGCATAAACATCATCGAATTAACGAGTTAACCAGTTAATAGAATAGCTCCTAATTGTCGTGTTGACTGTTGACAAGTTCTCGTGGTAATGACGGTGACGCGCAATGCCATAAAAATTGTGGTCACATAACATATAATTCATCATGTCCTCTATAACCCTATTAGCTGTGAGATGCGCCGTACATTAATTGAAACGCTTCTGACATTTGACGTGATCGTTTACGTGCCTCTTTACATAATGTGCGTTTTATATGCTAATGCAGGAATACACTTTTAAAAGTCGAAGAAGATGCGTCGGATAACACCTGTATCGGCTTGAAAATATAAAGCAAGTAGCATAGCAACCAGGGAGGATTCTGAGAGGTTTGTGTAGATCAAGTTGTTTTGTTCTTCTTTTTAACCGACTTCAAAAAATTAGGTTTATCGATTCGACTGTATATATATTTTTTATTTATGTGTATTGTATCTCACTAGTCACACTATCACACTTAATATTATAAAGGCGAAAGTTTGTGAGTGTGTGTTTGTATGTTTGTTACTTTTTCACGCTCAAACGGCTGGACGGATCTGGATGAAATTTGGCACAGAGATATATCATAGACTGTAATAGTAAATAGGTTGTATCCCGGGAATAGTTTCCCTTGGGATAATTTTCGACATTCACGCGGGTGAAGCCGCTGTCAGAAGCTAGTTCTAAATAATTATTTCTTTCTTTCTTTATGGAAGGAAACTGGTATCTTCTTTCAATAAAGGCAAACCCAGTATCAGTTATTGTTGGGGGAATAGGGTTCCCACAGACAGCATACATGAATTAGATGACAAAAACATGAATGATTTGAATCTTGAATTGTGCAGCTTGCAATGAAGTTACTGTCCTCAGTCTTTGAATAATGTCACTAGCATATGTAATCATTAAAATCTCAGTTTCCGGGGAGGAAAAACAGCATCAATATGATTTTTATGCAAGGACTGTACCGACCTACTAAGGCTCTACAAGTAGTACCTGTATGGTAGGTTAGAACTTCTGCCCTGAATGCACTTCCTCGTCGCCTCGTCCGGCTGCATAAAACAGAAGAGTCAAGGTGTTTTCCTGTTGTTCAATCAAAAAACTTCTTCCTAGATCTTTTAATAAGAATATTTTACTTCCTATACTTTAAAAATGTTGTTTCTTGAATTTTTACCACATGCTTTCAAGTTTTGTAGTAATATCAACTTATTTAACAAACATTGTTATGTACTTAACCAATTTTATTTCTAGATATTAACACAATCCACATTTCAGGTATCACAATATACCTACGGAGATTTAAGAATTATGAATACTGGTTTAGGTAATAAATCATTATTGGCAAGGACAACAAGACATACATAGATGCAGGTCTCTACCTAGTCACAAATAAATCTGAGCAAGGAGCATCTTAGTTTTATTCTAGCAAAATCTTGCCCCGAGAGACACTTTTCGATGAATAATTGATAAGAATATTTTTAATTTTTCTTTTAGGATTTGTATATCAGCCCGCGTTTTGTGATTTGTCATAGATATAAAAAAAAACACAGGTGACGCCATAAATGAATTAGATATTCAATCCCATGGCTTCTGTAGCAATCTGATCGGTTCCGTGTAGTGTTCTATTTAAATATTATATTCATTAACAGTATCGGTTTAGAAAAAAACAGGCTGCTATTGTTTGAACACTACCCGTTAACCTTCAAAGCAAGAGTGAATATGATCTTCTGGGTAGGTGGGCACTGACAGAGCCCTTTGATTCTAAAGTATCAAGTTTGAGAATAATAGTTCTCTTCAGCAGGAACACCTTTGCAGTACCTACAGTTGACACATTTTCGTTTTTCATTTAGACACAGACCACATTTTTAATTTAGCATGATTAAAAACGAGAGCAGGAGCAGTAGACGTTTACGACCTAATGTTGATAGAATTCCTATTAAGGTAATATCGAACCTTTCTAACAATTTCGATTATATATGATAAGTTATTTTAGGTAAATTCTTATCCTCCAATAACACTTTGGCCTAGCGCGTACTAACAACTTTTAGTTGAACATAGTGTGCGTATACCATTGACTAAACAGTCGATCCGCGAATGATCAATCAGCAGTTTCGCATTTGCATTTGAATTAGCGCCACGTCTCTTGTCGCCATGGCTGAAAAATACCTCTCTTTAATCTCCTTTTCAATCACTTCAAAAAAGGAGAAGGTTCTCAATTCGACTGTATGTTTTTATGTTTGTTACGCTATTACTCCGTCAAATAAGGTCTGTTTTTTTTTGTTTTGAATGTTATATTCTCGCGGTACATTGTCACAAAGTCAGGATCTTATGAGGAGATCCCATGGAAATCGAGGACACTCTCGATCAAATCGCCTCAATTTTTATAGGTAGTGATTTGGGTATTTGCATCAAAAAATATTATTTGGTGATGTTAAATCAGAAAGTATTATATGGTGAAGTGGAACTGATGAAGAAGATAACAGACGGCCACTGGAACCTCTCAATGATAAGTATGTTTTGGTTATAGGATATCTCAAATAGTTTAATGTGATTAAGAAAACTTATTTCAGGTAAAGTCTTCTTCTTATACTTGTAAACCAAAAAAATATCAATATCACCGTTTAAACTTTTTACAACAATGTTCGTAAGACCAGACTGCTTCAAATTGCCTTCCACCACCAAAACGTTATGTATGATGTTGGTGCCCAGTATGTAATTAGTATGGAGCATGCTAGTATGTGCATTGCATACGTGTTTGCAGTAGATTTCGTCAGCAGCTGCAATACATGGTCTCGTTAACAAACGCTGACCAATAGATATGCAAGTCTGATGACACTACGTTTGTTAAATCTAAATATTAGTATATTATGATACAAGTAAGCTTAGTTGCTAATTACACACGAAGCTGTGGGTTGCAGCCCGAGCCGTAGGCGAGGGTGTAATTCAGCCCAGTGTGTAATGGCAGAGCTCAAGAGTTTAATACGACGTTTTTCAACACATTTGCGAGGGAAAAACAAATATGTATTACTTATATCGTTTAATGATTAAAATAATTGGTGATAAGCGGCTCACGAGGACACCATGGAGTTTTTTTGTGGGTTGAAGTCCCACATAACTGCGCTATCTCCCCGTGGTAGTGCAGTATGCATGAGCATTTCTTAAGGATAAAAAAATAAAATAAAAGGGGGCACCTTTTTTATTATATCTATGGTGGGCACCAAATAACTCATGCTACGAGATGTTTTATTTGTGGTTCGAGGCAAAACGTATTTGCCTTTGGCTCCAAATTAATGGCTTGCGTTATTTGTCACCGATTTTCGCCTTGTTTTGAATAGAGTCTTCTATGTATGATTCAGCGACTGCGTGGAACGCCATTTGCCATGTCACTTTAAAGTTAACATATCGGCCCCCGAATCAGCCAACATTGTATCCGAGTTTCTTTTAAAACATAAAAATCGGCCTCAGGCAAACCTAAATACGGTACTTCGCAATTTCTCTTGGCATTTTACCAATGTCAATACCGATTGTTTTATAGTCTATTTTCCTTTCTAAAAGTTTTGGAAAAAGCGGTTATTCTTTGTTTTTGTTGAACGGAGAGCTTGATATTTTTTCACTATTTCACGAAACGTTCCGTGGATTGTAAAAGACCGTAGTATCTTGGTTTTGGTCTGAGTAATTTTGACGAGAAGCATTTCTCCGTGGGTTTCTACATCTTTTGTTGTAATATTATAAAGCTCTTGTCATCTACACGCACCAGTAATACCGAATATTAAGGCTCCTTCAAAGAAATCAAGTAATTAGTTCTATGAAGTTATGCTAAGGTTACGCATAATATATATCTTCTTCTTCTTCTCCGTCGTTATTCCGCCTCGAGACATGGCCAAATAATTTAGTATTCGAGACTGTACTACTCGTACAGCTGATATTATATAGATACGTTTAGATTAATAATATTCAACGTACCTTGCTCGGTAGCTTGAATATTATTAATCTTGCTTGCTAGGTACTGAGAGCCTCTTTGAAACACTTTTTAAAGTCGGCGTCGGCTGGTGACAAAACTTTAGATTTCCGACTAATACATCCGTCCGAGTGGCGCAGGCGCAGATTTCCCTGAGTAGCTGATTTTAGAATGAGAATCACGTCATTCACGTCTAAACGGCTAGTCGTAATTTTACGGAAATAAAATACCTATGTTACATTAGATCATTTTCTTAATAATTTGATCTAAGAAAATTATCAGTTTTATTCGTATAACATAGTGGAAGTAATTTGTGAAGTTATGTCTATCACGAAAAAAACGACAATCGCACCAAAACCGGCCATATTTTTATGAAATTGGCACCATCTCAAAAACAAATTTAATTATCTACATTTTGATCTAAGGCTTTTTTAGAAGTCATAGAATAATAAGAAAAGTACAAAAAGCTACTGAATTGATATATTGAAAGGATCACCCGGGTGTGAAACGAGTGCGCATTTTGTTCCCTCAAGGTCGTTGGCGACTGTCGTCGTCTTAAGTCTAAATATAAATCAATTTTAATATTTCAGTGAATAACTTGGCCTGAGATAAGCTCTACACAAAGCCTATTTAAAAAGATTTCCATCATCTTTAGCTTCATGGTTCTTATAAATAACTAACATCTAGCACAGAAACGCAAAAAGTTGGCTCCATAGCATCCTATATCCGCCACCCACCAAGCAACATTGCAGTATTTCGTTATAAAGTATATTTAATATCTACCTAAGCATTTTCGGTTATTTATTTATAGTTTTATTTTATCACCTTCAAACATTCTTCAAACTGGATAAAACTAGATGTTGCTAGGGTTCCGTTATCAAACCAACATTTGAACCCTTAACATTGGAACTTTTATTCTCCGTGTCTCAAATCGGTAGGCAGGGTCCGAGGATAAACTTATGAATTATAAAAGTATGTAAACAAAGTTAACATTTTTATAAGAAGATGATGACGTCAACAATACAATTATATCGATGATATTATCAAGATCTTACTTACGGATGTGTCATCTCTGAACCTACGTACCGTAGGTACTGTGAGGACTCTGCTTTAAAAGGCAAACTCCTTACATATAATAAGGCTGGCATGACATACATAGTTTTGCAAGGTAATTGAATTAGGAACACTTGTCAGATATAGAATGTTTTTGTTTGACTTTTTCCATGTATATAAAGACACTTCTGTGCTTTGATTGGGATTCTGATAGAAGCCGCCCATGAGGCAGGCACGCTGCTTCTCTAAATATACGTTGAAAGTAATTAATTTGTCTATCATTACGTAGCGCTCTGGCTACGTCCCCTTACATTTGGCGGAAATGCGCCGGGTACGATAAAATCCCGATGAAAAATAAAAATAAAGAAGATATAAAATATAGTTCGCGTGTATACGGCGTACAGTATACGTATAAGTTAATATATATAAAGAAGAAAGTGTTTAAAAGACGGTATAGATCGCGTGTGCATGGCGATACAGTGCACGGAAGTCCTATTGAAGTACATAAGGCGAGATAAATTATAGCAGAGAGGGCTGTTACCTCTCATTCCCTCCCATAAGCGGATGGAAATATAAGAAGCTGGAGTAAAGCTAAGTGGTTTTGTTATTTAGTGTAATTTTGCATAAAGCAAGCATGATGAATAATTATTATTCAGGCACGGACGGATACTGCTTGGAGGAATTCTTAACCGAATTCAAGTCCGTGGCCGAATTAAATGAATGGAGAAAGAGTGACTATAGCCTGATCTTAGGAATGTTTTTACACGGAGCAGCATATTACTATTATCGTATGATTTTTAAATATGACATGGACTTTGCAGTGTTGTGCGATAGCTTGAGGAGTGAATTCTTAAAATTTCACCGCAGATGTCGTTATTGCGAACAGCGCATAATAGATGAAATAAAAGCCGATAAAAAACAACCTGTTGTATTGTGTGAGGATGTTAATGCACATTTATTTTCTAGTATCGTGATTAAGGACGAACAAACACAAAACAATATTCAGTGCAGTGAGAAAAGCGTTGACCACATTGACGGAGAAGGTGAAGCAACTGATGGCGATGGCGATCACATCGATGGAGAGAGCTGCATGTTCGAGGACGATGTTGACCAGACCAGCAGAGATGACAGCCAGGTTGATGTCAAGTTGGAGGTGGAGTCGGTGTTTCAGGACGAGCGCGCGGACGGCCCGGCTGACGACGAGTTGGACCTCCTATCCAGCAGCGAGAGCGCGGACGAGGGTATAGTAATGTGTCGGTCCAGTCCAATTGACTCCGATAATTCCGTTGATCTTGCAGAGCACCACGTTCAGATTCCTTCAGAGCAACAAGTTGGGGTTCCATCTGATTGCCAAAGCAATGTTGATATAAACATGCTGAATCCCATTGATTTTGAGCATAACATAGAAAATAATATCGAAAAAATTCAATCTGACATAAAACCAAATTTTATAAAAGTCATTTTGAAAAGAAAGAAATTGACAACCATTAAGAAAAGTTTTTCGCAAATTAAACCGAAAGAGATCCGTAAGAAATTGAAAGGAGTCTATAATAAGGTTTCTTACTGCGCCAACAAAAATTCAAATAAGGCGGTCAATAAAAAGGTTATGAGCCGAATTAAATACAAAGGAATTTGTAGTAAAACTTCTTGGGGAGCTAGATTTGGTAGAGAGAATATTACTATGATTGTTGCTAAGAAAAATTCGATTCATGTCTGCCTTAGATGTAAATTAGTGTTAGGATATTTGCATTGTGATCACATTAAACAATTTAATCTCGTAAAATGCAAGTTTTGGAAATTTTATAGAAAGAAGATTAGGGATAAAAATAATTAGGGTTGTAAATAATTTATTATTGTTGTGATTCATGTGATGTGTCTTATATTGTTTTATTAACCAATGTTTTCTTTTCATGTCGTGCAAATGAATACGATCCAACCTAGAAGGAATTTGCGATGCGCGCTGGGCATCGAAAGAAACTTAATGCAATTATTTGAATGATTTGTCTGTATATGTTTTGATGAAATTAAATACTCTTCTGTCTTGTCTTTCTTTACAAAATAGGATTAGCTAATGAAATCGCAGACAAAGTCCAAATACAAATCCATAAGGACTAAGTCTGAAACAGTCAAATATTAATAAAAAGTCTTTTTAAGCCCATAGGCAAATAAATGCTATGAAAGCATAATGTCATTTTAATAAATGGTATGACGCATAGTGCCACAGATAACACACAAAAGCACAGTGTCAAAACCTTGTCTAAAAGTAAAGCATAGTTTTCATTATAAGAATAGGTTCGACACGTTGTGCTATAAACAACACTATAAAGCACAGTGTTCATCACATCAAAATTAGATTTATACTCTTTGCGCCATCTTAGCCACAGATTAGTTAGGCCGGACCATAGATAGGAATAGTTATGTAGAGAATTAAGATCCATTCCAGATAGTTAGAAAATTAGAAACATAAGCTAGTTAGGCTAGTTATACATATAAATAAAAATGTGAATAGGAGAGTTAGGCTTAGATTAGATATATGTAAATAGGTTAAGGTTATTTAGTGTCTTAGGTCCCCTTTATTATCCAGGAAACGGCCCGATGCCAAATTTAAAAATAAATAGGAATGTCAACTGTCAATATGACACATTGAAGTTAGTAGGGATGGGGAAGTAGAAAAAATGTATCGATAGTTTTAATGTCGACCTTTGTAAAATAGTATCGATATTAACGAATGTTATCTTTTGCATGTTCTGATGTGCTGATGAGTTGTAAGCTGCTGGGCGAAGAAGAGGCTGGCAACGTTGGCTACGCATCGAAGAAAATGTTTATTTGTTATGCGAATTAAGGCATAGGCTAAAACCAGGGTATTAGTATAAACCCAGTTGGTTTATTAAGGTAATAGTTATAACTGATACCGACTTTGCTAACGGGGCATAGCCTTTGCAAAGGATGTCGAGTTGACATCATTGGTTCAGTTAGTGGCTGTTGTTTAATTAAAAAGTAAAAGCATTTATAAATTTAAACCCTGGTGCAAGTTCTATGAATAGGATTAGAAATTCGATGCGATCCAGCCTTTCCTTTCTGGCCTGATAAATGCACGAGATCGAAAAATTGTATCATGTCTGAATTTTTGAAATTTAAATCCCATCCGAGTCGATGTGAGTTGACGCATTATTACTGTTTGTGTCGGGAGGACGCCTTGTTCCTTTTTCAGAGGTTTTGGCCAAGGAGGTTCAAGCAAGATAGCGTTGATTTGTTAGTGCGTATGCGCACGTCAGCTAAAAAGTTAAAAGCTCATATCGGAGCATCAGAGAATTCGTTTGTCTTGACTTAAGCCTTCCCCTTTTAAGGGTCGTACCTCAATTGTAAATGTAATTCCTCTGTTAGGTAAATGTTCGGGTTAGGATAAGGTAGGATTGATGTTACCTTTCAAAACTTAGAATAGTAGCACCTCATATGATTCTGCGCGACTATTCGTAGGGGCGTAGCTCATGTGAGGACTCTGCTTTAAAAGGCAAACTCCTTACATATAATAAGGCTGGCATGACATACATAGTTTTGCAAGGTAATTGAATTAGGAACACTTGTCAGATATAGAATGTTTTTGTTTGACTTTTTCCATGTATATAAAGACACTTCTGTGCTTTGATTGGGATTCTGATAGAAGCCGCCCATGAGGCAGGCACGCTGCTTCTCTAAATATACGTTGAAAGTAATTAATTTGTCTATCATTACGTAGCGCTCTGGCTACGTCCCTACAGTACACCTGTGAGGCGACTATTGAGTGCATGGCATAAGGTTTTCCCTGCATGTATATTATCTCATTAGCTTTTATTTACTTCGGCATTAGTATTGTTCATTAAAAGGAACTGTACGTATTTCACCTGTGTATTTAGATCAGATGTTAATTTTATGAGAAAGCCTGACCAAATAATGAATCGCAAAAAGGAATTGAATCCCGACCAGCCCTGAGCCAAAAATTGCACTGCCATGATAAAGATATGCAAAGGAATTATTTATTGAGTTAAAACTAAATTTAGCAATTATTATCTTGTTTTTTTGGCTAGGTTTTTTTTTACATTACATCATCAACATCAACATCATAATATTAATAGTATGTATCATCAATAGTTTTCTCAGAGCACGCCAAAGAATGAATTTAACATGCAACATTTTGCTACTTTGAGTTACATTATTGCAATTTTCATAAAGATCTCTAATTTTTTTGAAAATATATTATAGCCTATGACACTCAAGAATAATGCAATGTGTGCTTTCTACTAGTGATAGAATTTTCAAAATCGGTTCGGTAGTTCCAGAGATTATCCCCTACAACGTCACAAACTTACAAACTTTACCTCTTAACAATATTAGTAAAATAAGTTAATTAAAAAAATCAAGAAACCCGACTGCTTAAAAAGCAAACTAAAAAGACTTAAACAAGAAGAAAATCATGCTGTGCACTCGGAGGATACATATTCGCGAGCTGGCGGACCAAAACCAGATGTATCCTCCGACTGCACAGCATGATTTTCTTCTTGTTTACGTCTTTTTAGTTTGCTTTTTAAGCAGCCGAGTTTCTTGATTTTATAACTTTTGAAATAATGGCTTCCGTACTTACTTTTTTCATAGAAAACAGTCAGTGTTTTTTTCGCGCTAATATTAATTGAAAACTTTTTTAGAATTCTAGTATTGTTTTTTTATAAGTCATAAGTCATTTATTCATTTGTATAACATAGGTACAATAATAATGGTATATACAGGTAATAAAGAGTGCGCTATGTTATCCCAGAGGGTACAAATAATGTTTGCAAGTAATTAAAATAAAATCTGCTAAATCTCAATAATTAAATAAAATAAGCCTGGACAATAAAACAACAATTATACCAAATTAATAGAAATCAATGTCATTATAAGAGAAACAAATAATAATAGGAACAATAATATAAAAAAACAAGATGTCAAAACAGTACATGTCAAGACACAGACTAAAAAAACAGATAATAAGGCTATGTCAATATAGGTAAAAATTACAAATGTCAATATTCAATTCTAATGTCAATATCCAATATTCATATGCAATTCTAATGTCAATGTACAACACTGATATCAATATACATACAATACTAATGTCAATATACAAAATTATTTATAAGTACAAACAGTCATGTATTTCATTAGCATGTCAACATTCTATCATTAAATTTTTTGTCTGTAAAAAATTCCAAAATCCTGTAATATGCTTTGCTCACCAGTAAGGATTTTAGCCGTTTCTTAAATAAGCTCACGTTCAATTCTTTGATTGACCGTGGTAAGTGGTAAAATATGACTGGCGCCATGCAAAATACACTTTTATACATCAATGCGGTGTGGGTAAGAAACGCATAAGCTACTGTTATCTCTTCGACTTCGGTTACTAATGTCCGACATTTTTTTAAACAACTTGGGATTGCACTTAACAGAAACAGCAACTTCAAAAACATATAAAGATGGAAGAGTCAATATTTTAAATTTAATAAATAAAGGTTTACATGTATCTATGACCAGTAATCCAAACATTGTCCTGATGCACTTTTTCTGTGCTTTAAAGATTATTTCCCTATTGGTTGAAATATACGAAAGTGAACATCGAAATGTAATTTAATTTAATTCTAAATCTATTTGTAGGACAAAGGTTGATGGATTTATTAGGTTCGCTTTAAGGGCAGCCCTCCGTAATCAAACAATAAATAAATCAAGGATCAGGCCTCTTGAATCGTTTTCTTTTAATCACAAACCAGAAATACCCGTATTTGAAAGGACCGTTTGGATTCTGATTTTAGACTCAAACTGTTAAAATCACCACAATTGTCACTTGAAGAGATTGGACTTGTATTTGAACATTTTTAGGAACATAACTGGGGGTGACCATAAGCTCCTAGAGTAAGGTTATTTTGAGCGTAAGGGACAGATATATACAAGTCATATACATCTGTATCGGGTAGACTGTAAAGTCGTAGGAGTTTCCTGTGAACTACATAGGCAATCTAGGAGAGGCCACCTGAGGAGAGGAGAAAGTTGTGGGTGGAGAAATCTCCACCACCCTATGACTTTGTTGAGCCCAAGGAACATCTGCCGCTTGGTCATGAATTGCAGTGGCCTGTATGGAAGGCATTGAATCGGCTTCGTACCCAAGTAGGCCGCTGCAAATATAATTTGACAAAATGGGGGATTATTGATACGTCCAACACCCGGTGCGAGTGTGGTGCCTCTGTACAGACTATGTCCCACTTGCTGGAGTGTCCTGGCTGTCCATTCACTTACACCCTGGAAGACTTGTACAGTGCTTCTGACGCTGCAATAAGCGTGGCCGCCTACTGTGCCCAGACAATCTAATTAACTGTGTCATCGAATCAAAAAGAAGAAGAAGATATACATCTGTCCCATACCCCCTTAAAAATAACTATACTCTAAGCACGGGGTCTCATTGTTAAGAAAGAAAATTTGGTTCAAATAAATTTCAGCAGAATTGTGTGTAAAATTAACATTTTCTGGAATTGAATTTAAAAATTGTATGTTCTTGTTTAACCAACTCTCCTAAATACAAAATTATGGAATATTGGGCTCTTAATTCACATTTCAAAGATTATTTGAACGGGTCATTTAATATTGATTCGAATAGATGGCGTATTTTTTTATTTCTGAGGCGTGAAAACGTGCAAAAAAATACTATAAAACGAACCGTTACTGTATTTATAGAAAAAAATATTCACGAACCTAGTAAACCCTTTTACTTGAAATTCTCTGCTAACACCATCTATTGCCGTGAACCAGGATCGAATACCGTCTTGCGACAGGTTCAAAATTGGTTCACAGCTAATAATCTAGTTTTAAATGCTAAAAAGACTAAGTGCATAAAATTTGTCTTGCCGAATGTCAAAAGTAATGATTGTGACATTTTATTAAACAAGGAGAAGCTAGAATTCGTCGATAAAACGGTTTTTCTGGGGATCACGCTAGACTCGAGGTTGCAATGGGGGCCTCATTTAATATCACTTGCGGGGCGGCTAAGCTCGGCAGCTTATGCTGTTAGAAAAATAGGTACGTCAGTTTACTGATGTCGATACCGCAAGATTAGTCTATTTTAGTTATTTTCATAGTATAATGTCTTACGGTATCTTACTATGGGGAAGGGCTGCAGACATTGAGTCAATTTTTATTCTGCAAAAACGAGCCATCAGAGCGATATACAATCTTCGCCGGCGCGATTCTCTAAGGGAACTGTTTAAGAACATTAACATCATGACGGTACCTTGTCAATATATTTATGAAAACATCATGTATGTTAGAAAGAATTTACATCTTTTTAGTAAAAACGGCGACAGACATAATTATGTTACTAGAAATAGGGACCAACTAATTCAACCAGGTTTCAGGCTGGCTAAAGTAGCATCATCTTTTATGGGGTACTGTATAAAATGTTACAATAAAATTCCTCCCCACATTCTACAACTAAATGAGACGAAATTTAAGACTTGTATAAAACGCACACTATGTAGGCAAGCATATTATAAGTTGGGGGATTACATAGCTGATAAAAATGCTTGGCCCAATGCTGGTCCTGCTCCGCAGCCACTAGGGCGCAAGAACAATTAGTGATGGGCAGAAAAGTATCGAAGTATTGTTGGACCTGCTGAAGACTGTATGAAAATTTTTGTATTGTATAAACTCAATTTCTTTTAGTATTATATAATTGCACAGCACATGTGTGAGTACTATGTTCCGACTGTAGATAAATCTACCATTCACTGTACTTATGTGTCGTTCGTTGACTTCTGTGTGCCCTGGCAGTTAAGTGTGTCATGCTCTCTCTAATTTCTCTCTGATGGTGGCACATGTGTTGGATCATTCGGTTCCCTTCATGATGGTTGAGCTGAGTGGTGCCGATCCATGCGTCATGTTCGTGAACGGGCGCCATCAGTTGGGATTGGTCATAACTTAGCTGTCTAGGCCTGTTAAAGTGCTTTTTTTTTTAATTATTTGTTACTCTAGGCGCTTTTACGTACACGTCTTTTTACATCGTTCTCACATATATGTATTTTTTTCAACAAGAATGATGTAACCAAAAACTTGTAATTAAAACTGATGGAAAAGAGTGTCCGGGGAGTTTCTTGCAAATTCTTCTCCATTGAGACCTACAGACGCTTGCGAATTTGCAACTAGAGTCATCTTTTTATTAATTTTTTGTAAAAGTACTTCTAAAGTTTACTTGAAATAAATACCTTGATTTTGATTTTGATTGATTTGATTTTGAACGTGATTGAAGTACTTACAAAAATAACAAGATTAATCAGATGAAAAACGCTAGTTACGTCGGCACGGTTTCTTTGTATGGGATGAGGAGTCTGTATGCTAGTATTATATTATCTGTGCTCTAAGTAAGAGCTTATACGGTCGGGGTGACCATAACCTCTTAGAGTATGGTTATTTTGTTCGTCTTCTATCTCTCGAAAAACTATTGGTGAAAACCTATTACAACTCGTTTTCTATTAGATTACAAATCCAGTTTTCTACGTAGTAAACAATACTTACGAACGGATACATAATAACCGGCAGTTGGTTGCACAAGGTTTACGTATCTATCAAGTAACTCCAATGCATTATTAATGTTTCGTCTATAACAACTTGGATGTTCTCGGGCAATTAATTAATTAATGGTAGGTATCGCTAGTTCCGCAAATTAAAGTACTACACGAACACCGAGTATATGTTAATAATTATTTGATGGTAAATGGATTGGTACCTAAGTGGGTGTACTTATATTTGGCACGTCGAAACTCAATAGTTTGAATTTAATATACAATGTAATTATGTAGCCAATTTTGTCAGTTTCATTGTGTACCTACCTTTTACGTTTAGAATATTGCATTATTATTACCATTTGTTATAATTTACCAGTGTTTAATATTGTATGTGTTTTGATTTATAATCAATCCGTATACTTCTTTGTTTTAGTAGGAAAATAATATTTTCGTTTTTTGATTAGGTAAGCAGACCGGCTCTGACATGACTACCATACTACTTATTACTTTGATTTGATACTACTGAAGAAGTACTTAAACAAGTGTTATTAGAGGCCTTCAGCGCAAAAGTACACTAACCCACAATTTATCATAATATTACTTATCTTCTGCAAATTAATTCGAACGAACTAAAGTTTAATACAAAACCGGCACCAATCGTTAACAAATGGCGTTGCAAAAATAATTTTTGCACTTAATTTTATTCTCTGCTATAATAATTAAAGGTCAGGCTCAAGCTTAGGCCGCTTTTATGCTGATGGCCTCCTGCTTTTGCGCTGACGGCCTCATAGGTTTTCAAATCAAATCAAATCAAATATATTTTATTTGCTCCAACATGAGTATCATACATACATTACAAATTGCCAGCATGATGAGTTGTTGTTGTCCTGTTGGTTTTGTGACATTCATATCTGCCTAGGATGTATTAAGGCTCAATTTAGACCCAAAAAATCATACGAAACTATCGTTCAGCCAGGCAATTTCAAGCTTTAAACAAACAGGAGCTTCCCTAGCGTGTTTTAAACCCATAAATCTGCCAAATTAAGATATTACCCCGTCACAGATAAGACTCACACAATTTGTAACACACTGCGCTGTTCTAATACCGTGGCGGACAACATTAAATGCACAGCAATGCCTTCAGATAGGCGCACTACTTGAATAAATCACTAAGAAAAAGGCAAAACGAATTTAAACAAGGCACGAAATGAGTAAAAGTTTTTGTGGAGAATATAGAACAGTAGGTCAGGTGGAATAAATCCCACTTTTACGTTATAAATGTGAAAGTCTGTTTGTTTCTTTGTTTGTTTATCAATCACGCATCAACGGCTTGACGGATTTTGATTAAACTTGACACACGGGTAGAAAATGACCTGGACTTTACTTTTGTCATATTAAGTTCTCTTACGGGGATAATTTTCTACCTAGAAGAGGGTGAAAGCGCGGACAAAAACTTGTACCTAATGAAAATTAACGCGTTCGGTAGCACGACGTATGTTATTACTCGGTAAAACAGTCGTGTGTGTAGTATATACATAATATATACAGACTGTTTACGACGTAGCACGTAAAGTAAGTCCATAAAATGCTGTTAGCTGTCAAATATTTGCTAAAGTATGAGCATTTGTCTGTTGTAGGCTTGTAGCGTCTTCTGTTTCATCTTCGTCATTTAAATAAAGACAAAATACAAAAGTAGGTAGTACACTTATAACAGCATTCGTTCCATCCCAAAAAAACCCATGTTGTTTTTTGAGGAAAACCGGTTTTTAATCTCGTAATACGAAATCAGACTTGATATTTCATAAATAAAAACATGCGAGTGCATCTGTTTCGTAACGACATTTTATTATTTTATTTGTTGTCTGTATAACAATATTTCCACTTTCTTGTATTGTATGATTGTTTATTGAAAATATTATCAATTGTACCTGTGCTCGTATCCAACTAGAAAAAAGTCAATTGCTGTTTAGTTGCACAACGCGGATTCAATTAGATCCGTCAAACGATAAAAACTGAATAGAGTTTTTGTAATAAACAAAAGGTTGCCTAAACAAAGAATATCTTTTAAGTAGGTATTTTGTTTGGTTTTTGCTGGTTTGAACATTAGCAAAGAAGTTTAAGAATTAAAAAAATCACTATACTCTTCGAAAAAACTAGTAAAAGAGTTTTGTATTTGCAACAAATGTAGAGGTTAGATTAAGATAATTAAGGTGAGATTGTGGTCAAGCGCGAGCCTATAATAAATAAATTAAACAAAAAGCATCTTTTCGAATAAAATTCTATTTGAAAGATTTGAGAAGATATTTACTTTAGTGATATATAATAACAGCCACGCGGGTCGATCTTCGTGGTAAGCAAGTGCGGTGGCCGACGGCGGCGGTCCGAAGTTGGGTGAACACTGCCCATCCATAACAAACACAAGACTCCCTCGTACATCGAACATCAGGTTAAACCGTTGGTCCCAGCCTAATTGCGTAAGTGAATTCGGCAAGGCCAAAGATATTTTTCTTCTTATTCCCTTTTCTTTCGTTTTTTTCTTTCGACGACACGGTTGGCGTAGTCGTTGAGCGAGGCTACTGCGCTGTGTGTGGCGGGTTCGATTCCCGCACGAAACAAATATTTGTATGGCCTACAGATATTTGTTCCGGATCTGGGTGTCTTTTGTATGTGAATTTAAATATTTGTAGGAAGAAAATCCTAGTGTGGGCAAAAGGCGAATTTAATCCCATCAATCGGTCAATCACGTGCGAGATGAAAGACGCGTTGTTGATATTCGTATATGTGATTAGTCGATTGATAGAGTTAAATTCGGCTTGCAGAATTCAGTAACGTTTTTTTTTTATTGTCTATAGGCTCGCGCTTGACCACTATCTTACCTGATGGTAAGCGATGATGTGGTCGACGATGAAGCACGCTTGCCTAGAAATAACCTATTTACTCTTGACTTAAAGACCTCTAGATTGTAGCAATCGGGCAACAGACTCCGGCAGGAAATGCCACTCCTTAGCTGTACGCATAATAAAAGTGCGTCCAAAACGTTTTGTGCGTATGGATGGGATATCCACCATGAATCTATGTCGCATCGCCATACGTCTGGAAGGCTGTTGTTGCCATCAGCACATCTTTGACGGTAGTTACGGGTGGTCAGAAGCCAAGGGTATCGTGCTACCCAGTTTCTGGGTTGAGAAGATCAGACAGGCTGTCACTCCATGCAAAATACTGGAAATCAGCTGCATTCAGTTAGACTGGAAATCAACCCCAACATAGTATAAAGTCTAGGCAGATTGATTACTAAACTAGTGGCATAATGGAAGGTCGTTGATAAATCCCCACAGGTAAAACGAAGAAGCTAAACTAAAACAAACATCGTTTAATCGGATTTATGTGGCGTGTCAATTAGAAGGGTCTAGCTAAGCGATTGTCCAAGTATTTGATCGCACCATTAGTCAGGTGACGTCCCCTTAAGCGTGAAGGTCGGATGGATTTAAGATACCTACAGTCTTCACAGTTGCAAGTTTAAATACTTAATACGTTTACTGCGTTATGGGGACTTTTCGATCCCGTGCACTGCTGTCAATCAGTGCGGGCGAAAAAAAAAGTTGTGTCTATGCGCTGGTGCAGGAGCTGTATCTCTGGAATTTATAACTGCATGACAGAGGTTACTATATATTTGTGTTGTCCGTGAAATATAGAAACAGGTGGTTTTAAAACATTACGGGGTATTATAAACCCCGTTACGACCAGATGGTAAAAATTACCTTTCAGTGCGATACGGGATCAGAAATCCCTGTATAAATTATTTTGTGCCCATACGGGGTTGTGAGCTCATTTGCATTAGCACATGATGACGTGACGTAAAATTAATCGATAATGAAGCGTAGGTATGTTAGAATTGCCATATATTAAGAAGGATGACGTAAGATTTATTGACACATTTTTATTTAATCAACTGTGATTTAAATACGATTGTGGTTGCAAGCTAGCACTACTGCTGTCATTAAGTGCACAAAGTGAACTAAGTGTCATTAAGTATTTTCCATCTGTAATTTTTCAGTAGCAGTCCGGAATCTGGATTTGTACCCGGTTGATGTTAATAAGCTTGGCCACTATTTCATGAGACCTAAACCTAACTGCCAAAATGTGACCTTTGCCAAACCCTTCGGGCAATACAGACATGATTTCATGTCACGAAAGATTAACGTAGTTACGTATGTCTGTAGACAGATAAAAAGGTAAACTTTGGACAAAAATAAATTGCAGTCGTGACCTACGCACTTGCCCAAAGGTTGTTTGGTAGAAATCGCTGCTAGCGATAAGAATGCTCATTGAAACATAAGGTACTGAATTGTTTTGACTACATATTTATTTTGGGTTATGCGCAGTACCAAATCTTTGATAATGAAATCGTTGCGATGGACGGTGACGCCTGGCAGCGTTTAGAGACGAAAGTCCGTATAAAAAGCATGACGCCTAAAGTGCGTTGTACGCACAACTTTAGTCATCACCGCCAATCAAAGCCGTCAGCTAGCTTGTGTAGGGATGTGGTTGGCCAACCCACTTGGTTTGTAAGAAAATTCTAGACTAACAGGCTCCGAGGCATCTCTGTATAAAGTATATCCCATGATCTTTAAAAACGAGTATTACGCTGCATTTTTGCATAAACGCAATAACAAAACGTAAATTCGAACCGGTACCAATCATGAATATTTAAGCCTTAATCTATAAATGTATGTCCCCGATGACGATGTTCGTTTGTATTTGTTAACAAAATCAATGAGCGAACCAACGAGCTCATGAATTATTTAAGACGGTTTCCTTGAACATGAACGAGCTATAACATTGTTTAATGTTTACTAATATTGAACACTGTTATTAAGTTTCATAGTAAATCGAGATCATCTGAATGCTTTTTTGTTTTTGTATGACTGGTGTTTGAATAGTTTTGGCTGAAATTTGTTTTGCCAATGGGTTATTGTTGAACAAAATATGAGAATTAGGAATCGTTTTACAGAGTAAAATTATTACTTAAGTGCGTGTTTAGTCTGATGATGTAATCGAAGCTTTATTCAGATGTGTGTGCGGTAATGCCTCTTAAATTGTAGGTTGCTTCAGAATATTTTTTTTGTAATAGGTAGACTCTATTGCATAATTATTTAAAAAAAAAACACAAAATATGCAACAATATTTAATCAAACTTAAGGTAGAGCAGGTAAGTTGGTTCCTACTATCCAAACTATTTCATATCCATACCAATATTATAAATGCAAAAGTAAATCTGTCTCTTTGTATGTTTCGTTTTTAAACCTAAACTGTACTAAACTTGTTGAACCAGTATTGATGAATTTTGGTACAGAAATAGTTTAGACCTTGGAGAAGGATATATACGTATTTACACAATAATAAATAGAACAATTAATTTTTACACACGTAGATATAAAGTTCAAAGACCCAGCTACTTACATTGTATGTAAAGGCTAATTCCGATGAATGTCTGTAATAAAATTAATTAATACGATGTGATAGACGTTAATTACTACTGAGCCGACATTATGTCAATTCTTTATGAGACAAGCTGTAGCTCTAAGTTTTTATAAGTTATTTTACAGACATTTTGTATCCTAGGTCATCAAGAATAAGGCCTAGTCTTATTCTTGTCTTGTGGGAAGAACCTATAGAGAATAATTAAAAAGTAAAATTTTAAAGTATGAAAATCCACCGACCCATTGTTATGTCGGTGATATATAGACACACTTCGATCGACAATCTATCGAACTCGCAATTATGACACGATATCTTGCGAAAAAACCCCGATTCAAACAGTAAAACGCCCACAACTTTGAACGACTGAACCGATTTTCATCAAATATAAGTAAGAACGTTCTCGATAAAGTCACCTTTCAAAAAAATAATCGAAATCGGTTCAACCATTTAGGAGCTATGATGCCACAGACAGATAAACAAACACACAATTACACAAACACATAGGTACACACGTCAAACTTATAACACCCCTCTTTTACCGTCGGGGGTTAAAAATAGGATTAATTTACTGTTTTCAAAATCGTCGTGTACCTTTCACCCTGGATGCCATACATAATGTCAAAAAAACGTTTTGCCACTCATCATTACGCTTACTCTTATCCGAATTTATTTGGATTGACTTCTCCTTCCATCATCATCTGAGTATTTACCCCCTTTTTAACCACATCACACTGTTCATGTACATCTATCATTTCTTTGGTACTTTCCTTCCCATTGCCATCTAATTTCATACTCTAGACTTACACATAAATACTTAAATTATTACTATTATAAGTAAAAAAATTGTTAAGCCTTTCAAGCTCTGAAATTCCCCTTAGACGTTGCTATTAATGTCAGAAACTCACGAGAGGTGACAAAGGCCGCTGATATAACCTACGACGATGCTTATAACAGTTCTTTGTTAAAGAGCTTTGTGTGTACCCACTATAAGGATACGCTTTATTTTTCGCCTTGATTCATTGCAGGCTGGATTTGGGATAGCGTTCTTTAGGGGTCTATAAATATATAAAGCCCAGTGGTATCGGCCGTGACTTACAAGTTGTACGTCGTTGGTTCGAACCCAAGCAGACGCTTCACTTTGTGTAAATTATTTCATCACCACTGCTCTCAAAATGATGAAGGAAAATATCGTGAGGAAACCGGCATGTCCTAGAATAGAACCAAAAGCCGAAGACATATGACATCCACCAACCAGCACTGGGCCCGAGTGGTGGATTACGGCCGATTCCCTCTCTCACAGAGGCCTGTGTCCCAGCAGTGGGAACATTAAAAGGCTGATGATGATGATAAAATATATTGGACACTAGCTTTTCCTTCGCCTCTTCCTCACGCGAGCCTTCGCTCCCGTTGTCTAACTCACAGGAACCCCGCACCCTATAACACTCAGCGATAGCTTTCTGAATGAATTTCCGCAAACAGATCAGTACTTTACGAGATCGCCTTCTTCAAACAGGTACTATACGAGTATATACAATTTTACCTCTTCATTATATATGTTTGGATATGTACAGCTAAATAGTTAGGTACCCACATATTAGTGATGTATTATGAAAAAGCAAATAGGTGCTGATAATTATGACCATTTGCTTTCAATGTGTCCATTTTATTTATTTCATCGTTTTGTAAAGAAAACAAAAGGACACAATAATAGTCAGATAAATCTCTAGAAGGAATAGATTTTCTAAGCAGAAACCAAAGTATCCCCAATGACTTTAAGCATTTTGTTGTATCTTAATAATCATAATATATGTGTAAATGTGCAGATTACTAGATGACTAGAACTAGCAGTAGACACCTAGTGTTTTGTAAGTAGTTACATGATACGAGTATTAACATCCTGCAAGCGAGAAAATTATGGCTGTCACGTTTTCTACATAAACATGCACTTTGCAGTACAGGGAAAAGAAAATAAGAATCTCCTTTGTATTGCAAATAATAAATCTAGTACAAGGGTTTTCCTAGCATTGAAGTGAAATCACCCCATGGCCATGTAGATAGTTCTTAAAAGAACCACAACAACGGGTGATTGTGTGTGACGAACAAGAGAACTTTACGGATATATGTCTGTGTCTAGCTTTTAGCTTTTATCAGTGTTTAGGAAAGTCTGAATACGGAGGAGTAACTATGCCAGCTTCCATAGAAACAAATTCAGTCCCCGTAGTCTAAGAGTCCTAAATAAACTAAATTCGACACTCTAAATGACAGCTGAAATAATAGGTCGTACATAAAACAAAATATGACGTGGCTAAACATATTTAAACAATTAGAGCATCCCTCAATTAATTTTACAGTACCTAGCTATAAAGATTCTCAGGCATTGTATTGACTCGGCTGATCTAAGCATTGTTTGTCAAACAAACAATGAGCCACTCATTTCACTTTCATTGTTCTATTTAGAGTACACTCGTCATGCCGTGTATATTATGGAATTATCTATAGTGAATATCAATTTTCAGTTGTGGAGGCTGCCTGTGTTTGTACAGAGTCGACAACGCAATGGAATTTTAGCCGTAGAGAAAATTTATTATTACATGGAAATGAGTGATCTAATGGAACTATATTTAAGAAGCTTTCGTGGGACGGGTTGATCTTCAAGGTTAAGTAACGCTTACTGAGGTCAGACAGTGGATGGGTGACCACAGAACATCTTTTACATACCAAGACTCCTCCGTCCCTTCGAAAGCACGATAGGCGGTTTTTGTAGATCTTTGGCAATCGCAACGGTCAGAAGCCAGAAAATTTGTCACCAGTTTTGCCAAGGAGTATTGTGTTACCCCGAATCTCGGAGGTCAGATAGACCGTTGTTCCATGTACAATACTGGCATTCAGCTGCTTCATCTGGAAACCCTAAGTTTTCTCCAGTTGGGAAAATGCTAGGCAGATTGATTGATTGATCGTGTTTACCGTTACAGAACCTGCAGAACTGCCAACGTAATTCAGATCGTGGTGATGAAACTGAGCGGTTGTCTTTACGAAACAAGATGTTTCTAATTTCCTTGAAACAAACTAGCTGACTGAAGTCGCTATGATTAAGAAATGTTCCACTTCGATGGAAAAAAAACATCTCAATGACAGAGATGCTTCTAAAGTTTTTCTTACCTACTGAGTATTTAACGTTTAGGTCGTTTCCTCCTCAATGCCGGATGTCACACAATGATAAGCGTCATGTAGTCGTACCCGTAAAATTGGTAATCTCCGACTTGCTTAGTCAGTCAAGTCCTTAGGCGGCACGTCCACGAGCGATCACTCGCTCACATCACCGCGACAACGACAAATAGCCGCGTGACCGCAGCGACTCGTCGAGACTTTGCGACGGATAGCTGCATGTCCACTAGAAATCATTCCACAGTTTTTTCTGTTGAAAAATTGCTGTGAGTGTGCTAGGTCGCAACTCACGGAGAGCTCGCTGCGAGTCATCGACGTCTTGCTGTGCTGATCAATGTAAATCATCGCGTTGCCGCGATAGTATCGCCGTATAGAGACACGTTCATACAGGCACTAAAAAATTATATCTTCTATACAAATTTTGGCCAGCTGATGACAACTTTGTATGGAAAATCCAAATATTTTTTTGGGCATTTCCTTGAAGAAAGTTGTTAATTTACATTGGCAAAAGCAGTTTTTAAAATTAGAACACTTTACGTTACACCCTGTATATATGTAGTTGTTATAGAATAAATGATTTTTTAAATTTAATTCTTTAAGTTATTTTTATATTGTAGACTGGATGCCTGCCCTCTATAATTGTCAACTTTTTCTGTCACCCTAGTGATTGCAGTAAGAGAACTCAACATTGAGTCAAGCTCGCCTTTGTTCGTGCACTTTATTATCACATCGTACATAATATTGTTTATTTGTGTACAATAAAAAACAAGAATTAAGATGAAGCAGTTAGGAGTATAGTCGCGACACAATCGCTCGTGCAGGTAGCGCCTTATGTAACTAATTATCTTGTTTTTTTAACGCGAACACTTCGTCGCGGTTAAGCAGGTCATTGTTTACCTAAGAACCTTCATCCGTCATTACTCATCAGCGCAAATTGATTATCGTTATTGTTAGAAAACAATTTGTTATTATAATTAAAGTTACATTATGTAGTAAGAGTGTAACAAGAGTTCACAATTGTTCAGCGAAGCAACCCGTCAATGTAAATATGTACATAGCATATTGACCCTTATTTCCACATCATAATGCACACATTCCCATCAAGTTTTCTAAAAACATGGCATAAACTGTACCTATCATAAATATGCATAATGTGGTTTGTTTGTTTTTGTGGTTTTATTTAAATATATGTAGAAGGATAGCTTTTATTTACCGCAATTATTTATTTACCGGAGAAATAACATAACTGCAATTGTTCTTGGGTGAATTATATTTGATATTTAGGTTCTTCCCAACATATTATTAAAAGTGACAAATCGAATAAAACAGATTATCGTTTTAGTTTCTTTAATACATTCTTGACCTGGGGCAGGTCAAGAATTTATACCCTGACGTGTTAAAACTATCATAGTTCAACTATAAAAAAAAGATAATTAAAAAAATCAAAATACCTGACTGCTTAAAAAGCGAACTAAAAAGACGTAAACAAGAAGAAAATCATGCTGTGCAGTCGGAGGCTACATATTCGCGAGCTGGCTGACCAAAACTAGATGTATCCTCCGACTGCACAGCATGATTTTCTTCTTGTTTACGTCTTTTTAGTTCGCTTTTTAAGCAGTCGGGTATTTTGATTTTTTTAATTATCTTTTTTATTTATAACTTTTTAGTTAACATTTTTTTCGAATTAGGTACATTTAAATATATAAGTGTTATATATTTTTGAAATCACCTCTTAAAACCATTTATTTTGATACCCCACACGATGGGCTTGGAAGAAAAAAAAAAATTGGTCCCCCACAATATGGCCCAAAAGCCGCCATTTTTCTATTTTCCAATTTTAATGTAGCCTATGACACTCGCAAGGTTAAGACGAATCGATTGACGTATGAATAATCAAAATCGGCCAACGCGTTAGATCTCTGGAACGCCACATAGGAACAAACATACATACATACATAGACTGATAAACACATTACCCTCCTTCGGCAGTCGGGTTAAAAGGGATAGATGTATACAAGTCACATACATCTGTCCCTTACGCATACTTAAAATTACCTTGCTCTAAGAACTTATGGTCACCTCCCCTGTAGCCCTCCGACTGGGGAGAATGAAGGTACTAAAACCCCCACAGATACTACCGCTACCATGAATCTGGGGCCCGAGATACATAAGTGTTGCTGTATCTAAGTAGGTACCTTTTTAATACGGTCATTACATACGAAATATCATCAATGGTTTCATTAAATTTTATAATTAGGAAATTGAACAAAATTGTTGAGTTTGTATTTTGACTATATGGGGGTGACCATAAGCTCTTAGAGTAAGGTTATTTTGAGATCGTTTAAGTGACAGATGTATACAAGTCATATACATCTGTCCCTTACACACACTCAAAATAACCTTACTCTAAGAGCTTATGGTCACCCTCTGGTCCTATTGTAATTACCTACCCAGCAGGTGGGCTATATTGCTTGCATTGTTTGTAGCACTTCAAGCAGTCTTCATTACCTTGACGCGACGCCATGATATTAATTTGTATAAAAAAACAGTTTGAACCAATACTATTGTTATTTCAATGTCATATAATTGTTATAGTTTTTATACCTAGTTAGGTATAAATAATTATAATTATTGCCCTTGCCATCTGTAAAGCAACCTCGATGTTATTTGTAGAATATAAATATGTATCAACACGCTTCAAAGGTTTCTTCAACCATCTATTTATCAGCAGTATAACTAAATAATTACACACCACTAATAAGAAAAATTTTTCTTACATTGTTACACGTGTAATTAAGATGGATGCTCCATCTTAATTACACATTAAAATAAGTGTTTCCATAACCAAAGACATATGAATCAGGATTTAAAATAATATAAACTTATGATACAAAAAATTAAATATAAAATAACCCCCGACACAAAAGCCTCCAAAAAGAAAAAAGTAAGCCTCGTACTCGCGTCGGGGAACCGCACGCGTTTACAGCTGTTACAGCTACAACTTTTGAATGAGTCAACCGATTTGAACGGGTCAATCATAGCTAAGATAAGAACA
This sequence comes from Anorthoa munda, assembly GCA_945859665.1. Taxonomy (NCBI): domain Eukaryota; kingdom Metazoa; phylum Arthropoda; class Insecta; order Lepidoptera; family Noctuidae; genus Anorthoa; species Anorthoa munda. Next base: position 4,288,971 of record OX243913.1, read on the forward strand.
CTCTCGACAAAGTCACCTTTCAAACAAAAAAAAACAAAATCAGGTCATCCGTTCGGGAGCTACGATGCCACAGACAGACACACACACAGAGACACGTCAAACTTTTAACACCCCGTCATTTTTGCGTCGGAGATTAAAAACAATTCCTTTGAATAATTAAACCATCTAAATAACACAACAAAACAATTCAAATGTTATCGAATAATTTAATAAACAATACAATCAAACATAATGAAGAGATTATAAATAAACATTGCTGAATCGTTACATAAAACAACAATAGTTATAAAGAATAATATTTATTTTTCTATTTATTACGATAACGCTCTATTATAGTGTTATTGCACCTGTTATTGAGTGTATAGTAATATCGGCCATTGACCCCTACGTTTATTGACATTCTTAATTTCAACAACTGAAATAAAACTGTTCTGGGGGGTGACCATAAGCTCTTAGGGTAAGGTTATTTTGAGATCGCGTAAGTGACAGATGTATACAAGTCATATGCATCTGTCCCTTACACACACTCAAAATAATGAAAAATGATGTGATGATGTGAAGAGCTTATGGTCACCCCCCTGAAACTGAATATAAATAAAAATCGTTTATTTACCTTGCTCAATTACATGTTGTTAATTCATGAATAATAATTATTTATTTATTTATTTTCAGCCTATTCTATCCCACTGCAGGACAAAGGCCTCCCTTTCTTCCTTCCAACCCTGTCGATAGGCATCAAGTTCATCCCGTCATCTTCGCCTGGGTCTGCCGCGGTGCCGCCTGACATTTTCCGGGACGTGGGTCCCGTGGTTGATTTAGTCCATGAACCGTTGGACATGCGGCAGACGTGTCCAGCCCAGTCCCATTTTAACTTGGCTGCTTTTTGGATGACGTCGGCGATTTGTGTTTTGGAGCGCAACACTGTGATTCTGATGTGGTCCGTTAACTTGGAACCCAAATGGTTCTTAGTTAATCTGACTCCCAGAATGCTGCAATGCTCGTAAAATACGGTTAAATATGGTTTGTTGTTCGGATTCCTACAAAGAGATATCAGAGAAAGGCTAATGACCGCTATTGCCATGCTAAAATAAAACAGCTATAAGTATTCGTAATGGTTGAGTTATCAATGACTTCACGAACATGGCGTCTTTCTCATGTAAACCAATACGAAAGTGAAACGCTGATATACTACGCCGATCCAGTCACACATCACTTGTTCTTAGTGGAATCTTCGGACGAGTGGAAATGTTGATTGTGTTCAACAAATAAAAAAAGTTAATTAAAAAAATCAAAAACCCGACTGCTTGAAAAGCGAACTAAAAAAACGTAAACAAGGAGAAAATCATGCTGTGCTGTCGGAGGATACATCTTCGCGAGCTGGCTGACCAAAACAAGCAGTCGGGTTTTTGATTTTTTTAATTAACTTTTTTTATTTATAACTTTTTAGTTAATTATTTTTTCGAATTAGGTACTATTAAACATATAAGTATTATATATTTTTGGAATCACCTCTTAAATACCTTTATTTTGATACCCCACACGATAGGTTTGGAAGAAAAAAAAATTTGGGCCCCCACAATATGGCGCCCAAAAACCGCCATTTTCCTATTTTCCAATTTTCATGTAGCCAGTGACACTCGCGGGGTTAAGACGAATCGATTGACGTAAGAACTATCAAAATCGGCCCACGCGTTTGGTCTCTAGAACGCCACATAGGAACAAACATACATACATACATACATAAGAAAGAAAGAAAACATTTTTATTTGTGACCCGCACAGGAGACACGAGATAAGAAAAACACAAACAATAATAAAAAAATAAATAAACCCGTGCGAGACCAAAAAGGCTCCACACATACTTACATACATACATACATAGTCTGATAAACACATTACCCTCCTTCGGCAGTTGGGTAAAAACTGTCAGAGATGAATCAGGTGACAAGTAGAAAGACATCTTTGGCACCTTTATTTTATTGAACTCTTTTCTTGTCAATCTTACTTAATGTTCGTACAATTTTTTAATTTTTAAATTCACCAACGGGGGATTGCCCTTTGGCGCACTTGCGTAGTGCATTCAGGGATAATCGTCGGCTGGTGTCACATTGCCTGATGCATGCTTAACAAGGCCACTGCGGGTTGGCTTCGGCCCCTCGCACGCCTTTCAAAGGACCCCAGAATCCCGACATTGACAAAGTTATCTACAACAACATAACATCACGCCTGTTTTTCCCAGAGGCATAGGCTGTACTCCCTCATGTCACCAGTTATAGTCGTGACAATCTAAGATGTCGGGTTTGACAGCTATAAAAATCTTACTAATATCATAAATGTGAAAGTTTGGACTTGAAGTTGTTACTCAATCACTATAGAACGGCTGAACGGATCTCGATGAAATTTGGCACAGTGATAGATTATAGTCTTGAATAGCACATAGGCCTTTCACCCCGGTATAATGTTCCCTTGGGATAAAAAAACACTTTTCACGCGGGCGAAGCCGCTGGCAGAAGCTAGTACTTAATAATAATTAAACTTGATACTTACGAATGATACTCGTTGTTATAGTTTCTGTGAAACTGTAAAAACGTGCAAAAAATACTATAAAACAAATCGACAATGTTTTTAAAGATAAAAATTGTCACGAACCGAGAAAACTCTTTTACTAGCAAGTCGCTGCTAACACCATCTATAGCCGTGGAATGGAACTGAACGCGATCGAAGTACTTTTAAAAATAATCGGTATAATCAGATGAAAAACGCTAGTTACGTCGGCACGGTTTCTTTGTATGGGGTGAGGCATCTGTATGCTAGTATTATATTATCTGTGGTATGGGTAACATAGTAATTCATTAGGAGTATAAATTTGATTATTCAATTTCTTACGTACAAAGTTATCGCAGCATGTAAAATGAGAAATATCATCGGACTTCTTAGATTCTTTGTTTTTCTTTTCTTTTAAAAAAAAAACGTTGCCTCACACTAGGAATTTCTTCCTGTATCGTGGGTGGGTACAAATATATAAACTCACATACACAACACCCAGAGCCGGAACAACTCTCTGTAGGTCATACAAAATATTTGTTCCGTGCGGGAATTAAACCCGCGACACGCAGTGCAGCAGTCAATCGCTGAACCACTGCGCCAACCGTGCGCCCAAAATTGACACGATTATAGGTATATTTTAATCCCATGTAATAGGGGGTGTGTCTTTTGTCACCAACCGGGTTCAAAACCATTCTCCGGACTGCTAATGAGAAATTTCAGATTGAATTATCCAACAGACAGCCAACGACTTCAACAATAGATCTATGCCTTTTTATTAAAGTCACCAAGGTGTTTTTGTTAAGTGACATTTGACATGGTAATTGAACCTGTCCCATTCACCAAACAAGCTGGAAACAAATAACTACTCCAATCACCACAGCGGTGAGTGGTGACCCACACTAAAATCAGAGTTTTGTATTCCACATTAGATAGTGTGGGGTACCGGGCGTAAGAAGGAGTACGTTTGGGTTATCTCGTTTCAAAATTTATTGTAGTCCTTGCTACCGGGCGTTTGCAAAAAAAAGTGAGAGACCCGGTCCTGGGACGCGACACCCGTCTGAGAAATAACTCAGACGGGTGTCGCGTCCCAGGACCGGGTCGAGGCTCTACAGTAAATATAGAAACGTACGATTATACCGTAGCGCGCCTAAATCAAATCAGAGGCATGACCATAAGCTCTTAGAGCAAGGTTATTTTGAGTGTACGTAAGGGATAGATGTATATGATTTGTAGACATCTGTTCTTTTTCCAACCATGATAGTTTTGACACGTCAGGGTATGCGGCCAGACCACACTTTATATTCGCTACGAACCTACGATTTAAAACCGATTCTAAATTCAAATGTTCAAGTCTAGCCATAACAATTTTTCCACCAGCCAGCATGCTGTGAGGTTCGCGACAGCAGGCAACCTTCACGGTACCATATAAAGGAAATGCTATGAAATTCTTTAAAAAGCTTTCCCAGGGTGAGTTTTGCAATTGACATTTCATTATGGTGTACTTTTTAGGGTTCCGAAGTCAACAAGGAACCCTTATAGTTTCGCTCTGTCCGTCTGTCCGTCCGCAGCTTAGCTTAGAGAATCTAAGTACTAGAAAGCTATAATTTGGCAAGTATATACATATTAATAATTGCGACAAAGTGGTAACATAAAATCATGAAAAAATTTTTTTTTTCGGGTACCTCCCATAGACGTAAAGAGGGGATGTATTTTTTTTTTCTCGTCTATCCCATGGTGTGGGGTATCGTTGGATAGGCCATTCAAAAATATGATGGGTTTGTTAAGACCATTTTTCGATTCAGAGATTCGTTTGCGTAAAATTAAGCTTTAAGTTGCAAATTTATGTTAGAGTCAAGTGTCCCCCCCCCCTGCCAGCGAAATGGTTGCTCTTGGCTATGTGAAAAAATTCACGGCAGTAGTAAATATAACGAAATTAAAAGGAAAATTATCACGGATAACAAGGCTTTACAAGTTTACGAGTAATAGTCGACCAACTTATAAAATGTACTTGGAACAGTAAAAATTTTGTACAAATGCCATTGAAAAATTACTTAAATAAAGTTGATAGCTGTGTAAAACTGAGTAAATATAATGCTTACGAACCATGTAAAAATATACAAAAATGAAATCATAACAGGCTTTACAAGTTTACGAGTAATAGTCGACCAACTTATAAAATGTACTTGGCAAAGTAAAATTTTTGTACAAATGCCATTGAAAAATTACTTAAATAACGTTGTTATTTTAATAAAAAAACTTTTTTACAAAAAAATACTACCGACTTCCAAATAACTTTATTTTTAGAAAGTCAAAAATTGCTTTATTTTTGGAAGACGGTGTCTTTGGTAGGTATCCAAATTTTTAAGTTATGGACACCGACTTTCTAGTTTTCTAATTTGGAAGTCGGTAGTATTTTTTTGTAAAAAAGTTTTTTTATTTTTCACTTTTTGTTGTACCTAACTAATAGGGAAGTAGTTAAGTAAGTACTTATAACGACAGAATAGATTAACCGAATAACATGAAACTTGAATATAACCGGTGAAATGAGAGATCTATACCACTTTCGAACGTACTGGCGTGATGTTATGTTATGAAATGGTATAAACAAAAAACAAACATGCGATTGCAGCAATCCCGAGAGATTTACCGTTATTTATTGAAGAGTTCTGATGTATATCTCCGAAGTTCTTCATCAGATCTTCACCAAATTAAAATGGAACCAATTTCAAAGTATATTCTTTCAAACAAAAAAAAGAATTTTCAAATTCAGTCCACAATTGACGGAGATATCGGTGAACAAACATACAAAAAATAAAAAAAACATACATAATGTCGAACATAGAACCTCCTCTTTTTTTGGTAAGTCGGTTAAAAAGAAACAAATCTATTAACACGCTATTTGAAACGAATTTCAGTAAATAAACTAAACACTTTCGATCTACATTACATAAGAACTCCGATACAAAAATATTACAGTTGCTAAATGTGTGGCCATTGAAGCATACTCAGCGCGCAACTACTTAGAAACTGTTATTGTTACCAAACTCAATAAGTATCAGTAATGTGGTGAGTGGTCGGCTTTATAGAACTTTCTCATGTTTATTTTTTGGACCTTTTTTCAATCTTATGGTGTCTGCACAAAGAGCATTGTTGGCCATTGTTTCGATATGGTTTGGTTGTAATTTGATTTGACTTTTTGTAGATATAATAGTTATAAATTGTGGTTCAAAAATTCAAATCTATTCTGCCGAGAAAACATAATTTATATACATCCAATGGTTAGAAAAGATTGAACTTAGATAGCTCTTTTAAGTCCATGTAGTTTCTTAGAAAATGATTTAATTTATGAAGGCGTTATAAATAAATACTTCGATTTATTAGGACATAATCTGGAAATGCCATGTTATCCTGTTGTAGCAGTTCGTAGCACGCTCGCTACGAACAGGCACATTTCGTAGCTCGTAGCAAGGCTGCTACATTCGTAGATGTTTTATCGTATCACATTTATCGGGACGTAATATTATTTTCACAACACCTGCTCGACAATTTCCATTTACATATCATGCAATCTCAACGTAAAGCATTACCTCCCAAAAGAAGTAAAGGTAAATAAAGTTGTATGAAACTCCCAAGGGAGTAAAGTGATTTGAATTTGGAACGTCAAATTCGTGTGGATACTCGTGGAAAACTCTAAGTAAAAAGATGACTCTAAGGCATTTTAAAGAGGTTTATACGAAAATCGAACTGGCCACCATAAGCAGAACCTTGAACCCCTCGCTTCACTCAGGACTCTAAATAACTCCCGCGCGAAAGGTCCCTCGTCACGCTCAGGGTACAATATTGTACCCTGAGCGTGAGGGTGATGTAGGACACTGTTTTATCCCCTTGGTGCATAATCTACTGCAAGTATTATTCTGTATAGTTAGGTACGTTAACTGACTTCTACACTGACTAACTTTCGTATTACTACAAAGTTTTTAACTTTATGATCTGATAGAACTACAATGATTTCTTACAAACCCAAAAATTACAAACATAAAACATTTACTAAGCGTCTATTAAATATTATTTGTTCTGTGTCGAGACATCCAACATTGATTTAAGTATTCAATCATATTTTTGTATAATTATTATTAATACATTTATTTCAGATGTCAAATCCATATACAACAAAATAAAACATTGAATACCAAACACACAAATTAAAACATTGAATAATAAAAACACAAATTAAAACATAGAATTACAAATTAGATTATTAAAAATATTAAATTAAATTACATTAAAATTAAAATGATTGAAATACTGTCAAAAGGTGTTAGTACATTGCTTATAAACTATGTTAGTGAGCGCCCATAACAATGCGCATCCATTTGTTCTGGATTGGGCAATCCGTTCGAGACGCAATCATCTGCAAGATGCCGTTGCTACTGCCTCGCACACGCTGCCACAAGGAGGCTACCCTCTTGCGTATAACCGCATGGAAGCCGTCCGTCCGCGCTTCCGCAAACATGCTGGATGCACTACAATAGCGAGGCAGCCGCATCAGCACCCTGAACATATTATTGTATTGGACACGCAGAGCACTAGCAGCCCGTTGGGTGTAATTCACCCACAAGCTGCTCGTATAATGATTTGTGTATCTGCTTAAACATGAACCAACCACAAACAGTTACAGAACTGTCATGAAATATATTTATTTTCGGTAAAACAAACAGACTAATTTAAATAACTAACAAACAAAGGCATGAAAACCGGAAATAATTCTCTAATCTTGCCACCATTTCGACGTTAACAGCCCAGTGACTCCAAATTATGTTAATATTTAATAAGACAGAGTACAGAAACGTAATTCTAAATAATGTTGGTGACACTTCTTGTCACCAACATTATTTAGAATTACGTCGCGTGGCAAACACAAAATTAAACCATTAGACGTATTAAAGTATCCAATTTAAGGCAAGTGTCCTTTTGTAAACAGAGTTAAGTATTTAAGAAGGGACTCGTAAGTAAATGAAATAACGAAAGGTATTTGGAGTGTGTGGGGTTCGTACTCGTACGTATGACATTTCATTACCCACTGTAGCAGCTAATACAAAAGCTGCTACACGTGGTATGACATTAACCTGTGTGCTGTATAGATGTGGGCAGTGGTGCATAGTAGTTTATCTTTTTTCTATTATATATGTGTTATATATATATATATATATATATATATATATTATATATGTCGGAAATAGGAGGGCTATCTTCAATAATACCCTCGGTCTGTGGGCATATCGTGGGTATGCAATGCACAAAGCAGGTAACTTATGCCGTTTTAGAGATAGTTCTTGTTCCAATTTTATCAAAGCAGCGGATTCGGCCACCAATCGTTTCGCTTTTTCCCAACTAAAACACACTTGTTCAAGTTCACACACGCCACTTTAAGCTACTTCTCAACTCTTTTTTCTCTCAACTCCTTTTTAACTCCCAAAACGCGCGTCCGCGCGTATCTTTTCTAACTTCACGACCCAATATGGCGGGAGAACCCACTCTAGAGAATCCGTATAGACTTTCCTCGCTTTTCATTGGTTCAAGAACACATCCGGCAAAGTAAGTACTGCTTGTATTATCCAATCCAAATCGAGTATTTTGACATAAGAAAAATAAAGTGTTGTCAATCGAATAAAATCGAACTGAGAATTGATCAGAAGCTAAATGTTGCCAATTAAACAAACCTGAAGTAATAAGTTTACAAGCGATATACCTTCCTCCGATATATATGTGTATTATAAAGAGAAAAGATTTTTTTTATTTGTTTGTTTGTACCAAATAGGCTCCGAAACTCCAGGACCGATTTAAAAAAATCTTTAACCAATAGAAAGCTACGTTATGTTTGAGTAACATAAGCTATTTTTAATCCCGAAAACGGGTCCTTTGGGGTGGCCCACAGGAGTGAAGCCGCGGGGAACAGCTAGTTTACTATAATTTAGATATAAAGACGTTTCTCATTTTACATGCCGCAATAACTTTATATGAACGTCTACGAAAAAATTAATGCATAATCCTGATTAATAACTATGTTACCCGTACTCTCTCTCTCTTGGTCGGCCCCTCATGTCTGAGGATCGTGGTCAGCATCAAGGTTGCATCTGGAGCGGATGATCTGCCTCCACCGGTCTCTGTCCAGCGCGTCCCTTACGACCGTGTATAATTTGGAGGCCCGTACACTTAAAGTCAAAGTCAAATAAATTTATTTCAACTAAACTCTTTTGAACGTTACACAATTAAAATTTTCAATAATTGATTCTATAACAACGAGTATCTTACTTAGATAAACTTGATGCTTACGAATTAAGCATCAAGTTTATCTTATATAAGGTATTTTTATAGCTGTCAAATCCGACTTCTTAGATTGTCACTACTGTAGCTCATAGGTTGGATGGGATCGACTATCGACAATAACCGGACACATATCCAAACTTCAATTAGATGCGAACAAAGTATTTCCTCGTTTGTAAACATTGTGTTTCTTTTTACCTTTCTTCTATATCATTCTATTGAAGTTCTTATATATACATATATTGAAATATTATATTCTTCTTGCGTACAACTGCAAAACTAGGTATTAAGTTTAGATTTAATTTAATTAAAGATTTTTTTTGCAATTGATTCCTAAAACCGTTAAGCCTAACTGCCTACTCACCTTTCTTCTCTATCTTGATGATAAAAGCAAGATTATTTCGTAACATTTCACTCTCACAAGTGACAAAGTTCGAATTATTTGAAGCCTATTTTCTGCAGAATGCGAGTTTAGTTGGTGATTTCCTAACAGTATTTACCTTCATTGTCAGCCAGTGATACCCAAAGTTAAATAAAAAAAAGGTTCTTCGTTTCATCGTAGGCTTGGCTTTTTTAGTCTTGTGGTCGATAAATAGGTCCCTTTACCCGCCCGGATGAAAAGGGACTCATTCTTTCACGACATTATTAAATTCCCCTTAGTTTAATTTAATCCGTTCTACCAACATACATCATTTTTAACCAGTTTCACAGTACCTAAAGTTACCTCCTATAACGTAACATAAATTAACAAAAAAATAAACCGACTTCCAAAACAAAACACTACAAAGCGAAAAATAATTTTCTTTTCCCAAGTCGGTGTCTTTTGTAGCCATTGTTTTCCGTTATACGACACCGACTTCGGAAATGAAAATTATATTTCGCTTTGTTGTGTTTTGTTATGGAAGCCGGTTTGCTTTTTTCTTTTAAGTTTTTTTTTCCCCATTTCAGTTTTGGTAGATACCTCCAATTAACATGAAAATAATTTATAGCCAAAGTACATCTCATGACGATTCCAATAAGCCCTAACACGACTAGAATACATTGTTCTTTTTCGGCGTTCCAGTGGACATTGTGGTCTTCTTCATCAGTTTCACTCCACCAAATGATACTTTCTGAGTTCAAATGATTGCATTATTGATGAAAATACTAAAATCGCTTCATGTATGCCTATAATATTTGAAGAGTTCTTTCGATTTCTCTAGGATACCATCATCAGACCTTGGTTTCCTTACCATGGTAGCACCCTTGGGATATCTCCTTTCCTGTTAGTGCTTGTAATACTTTATACCTATATTTAGTATAGTAGTGCTGGGTGCATCGTTCTCACGTATAAGAATTTATTAATGTATGTACTACTTATGTAAATATTGTAAAAAGCCTTTATTTTTTTAAAAGAGTAAGTATGGAGTTTCTTGTGCATTCTTCTCCATATCAACCTACTTTTCCGAATGCACGGTATTTGGCTTTTTGTAATTTTTATTACATGTAAATTTTAACGTTCAAAAGTGCCGCATATTGGCCTAGTTGAAATAAATACATTTGACTTTGACCAACAAAAAAAGAATCATCAAAATCGCTTCAAACACGACGAAGTTATCCGCCAACACAAATAAAAAAAAAACCTTCTCCTTTATGGAGAGTCGGTTAAAAAATAACACTCAGCGCAGTCATTCCGTCAGTTCCATTCCACGGTTTCGCAGTGAGCGCTATAATAACACACATTATATCATAGGTGGGTAAAAATAAAGTGTTTTCGAGGTAAACGCCGTGCTATTGCGTGACCGTCTTCGCTGCGATATACTTACGAGTAAACGCGCCATAATTCACCCGATGCGGCTTTGTACCTGCCTTGTATAGTCAGCACAAATATTAGCAGCAGGAGCAAGACTAGTTATTTTTAAGATTTTCTTCTTTGTTTTTTGGCCTAGGGTTACTGGGTTGCAGAAGTTAGGAAAGCATATATCCATATATCCTACTAGTTTTCAACATCATCCGATTATACAGGCAGCGAAGAAGGCTGAACCGAACCATAAATTTTTGGCATCTGGAGAACTCTGTCCGTTCTTCATTAGTCTAGAAAGATTAATTATGTCTAATCATAAATGTGGATTAATTCACTATAGTACAAGAATGTTAAGTCGAAGACTAGTATTCTTAAGATTTAAAAATAGATTCTAGATGTTTCATTGATTTCCTGATTCAAATCATTGCGTGCCGCCCATGATAATGAACAAAAACTATATCCTGCTCTTAGAAAACCGCGTAGAAAGTAATTATTTGATCATTTCACAGAAATGATTGTTAGAATGTGACTTTCCCAGGTATTTTTAAATACCTGGGAAAGTCAAGTGGCCCGCGCTCCCGCCATAAGCGGCACAGGAGGACACCGTGGAGTTTTAGTGGGTTAGAGTCCCACATAACTGCACTATCTCCCCGTGGTAGTGCAGTATGCATGAGCATTTCTCACCGCAAAAAAAAAAAAAAAAAAAAAAAAAGGTATTTTTAAATAAACACCTTGTTTTTTGCAGACCGTACGAGCAGTGACTCCGCTTTTACTTTACTTTTATAGCGCAAACAAAGATCTTTATATTAAAACAAGCTGCTGTTAGGTATATGACCCTGTAGGTATGCAACCACATATACACTCATAATAATTAATAATACTATATAAATGCGACAGTAACTCTGTCGGACTGTGACATTAACTCTGTCGGACTGTCTTTTTGTTAAGTTTTAGCTGCTAATCCGATCATAATGTTTAACTTATATAGAAATTGTCTAGAAAAAGACATTGAATACTTTTTTATCAATTCAAAACTAATAGGGCACAGATAATATAATACTAGCATACAGATGCCTCATCCCATACAAAGAAATCGTGTCGACGTCACGTAACCAGCGTTTTTCATTTGTTCGGTTCCGTTCCACGGCGATGGATAGGTCACCATCTATATCCGTGGAACGGAACCGAACATGATCGGTGTACAAAAAATAATCAGTATAATCAGTACAGTACGTCGGCACGGTTTCTTTGTATGGGATGAGACACCACTGACTAGGGTGAAGCCGCGGACAAAAACTACTATCACAGTAAAAAATACAAACAATTGTACATATTCCATACAAAACCGTTTGTATTTAGAAGTATCAAGGTGAAGCTAATTTTGAATAATTTGTTTTTATTGTGGTAGCTAATTAAACCAGTTGCAATATCACATGCATGGTAAAGTAGAACAGTGTTTCCTATTTCAGCAACCAATTTTTTACCTTTCTTTGTGGTTTTTCATATCTTAGTAACAGCATAATTAACTTTGTAGAAGGCAATCATCTCGAAAAGCGATTTGATCGGTTCATTGGTTGTTGATTTTTCAGTCAGCCAAACAAAGCTGTTTTAAAACTTTTCATGTTACCAATTAAAATGCTAAAATTTCAGAAAACTTTTATAAAGTGTTTTTCATTATATCGTGAAATAGTTCAATGAACTTTACTTTTGAAGCAGGTTTTGAATCAATGGTTTTTCACCGAATTTTCTGAGTCAGCGTACAAATAATTACACAGCCGTTCCAAGGAAAAGCACAAAGGGCTCTCCTTCAGGGATATTCTTTTTATTTCACCCAATCTTGACTGTTAAGTGGTCACTAAATTGTATAGTAGCACGCTTGCCGCTTGGTCGCCGTCACCACACGCCATAACTTCGCCATAATTTAACGGAAAATCAATAGAAATGTGTTCTTGAAAACATTCTTGTTACACAAATAGTACTAATGTGTACTGGAACTGTTTGCTCTACATAAATATGTCGCGAAGTCGGTAAAAAAACAACTTTGCTTCTACAGAACGTATTTATTTATTTTATTTATTTTATTTTATTTGGGAAACAAACAGATGCATAATCAAACATAAGCATACAATTAGTTCAACACAATCCAGAAACACCATGCATGAATGCACCATGTATGTGCCATGCATGTTTTCTATTCATAAAAGTAAATGTTTTTCGCTGTCTACCATTTTGTTTTCTAATAGTGATAGGTGATGTTTGGTTGCCTAACCCGGGAAAAACCTGGATGAGGGATGCATGGAACCAGAAGGTCGGTATGGCAGAAGAAGGAGCCCTAAGTTAGCAGTGAGCGATTCCGGTCTGAAATTTTGATGAGGAGGGTAGAAACTAAACAATATTAACCCGGCGACATTTTGACTAAACCTTTACGAGGGCTGGGCCAAAATTTACACACATTTTAGTTTGCTAATAATTGTATAATTACAAGCGAGGCATCTCTTTTTTTTCAGTATCAGATAGAGTTTATATTTCACAAGGAGTCAAGCAAAAACCACCGCACTCAGGTTTACTTAAGTGAACGCAAAGTTAAAAAAGTGTCGGATCAGAATGTAAAACGCACGTGCGATATACCTACTGTTTTTCATCTCCACCGGGTTAAGTAGCGAATAAGGTGGCTTGGTAAATACAGGAAAAGCATTCCTAGAGATAATCTGTCTAACCAATTAAAGAGCTGATGCACGTATGTTTTATTTGCGTGAGTTACCTTTGTGACTCACTGTGGGCTGTGATACAAAAGATTTACAAAGTGAAATGGCTCTACCATGAATCATAGTCGACGTACCTTTAATCAAGCAAGAGCTAGATTCCAGTGAACTAACTTCACTAACAAACGTTGTGGTTCTTCAATGGTTTGTTTGACAGATTTTTCATACAAAAGGTGTCCAAAACACACAATCGAAAGAGACTGACACGTTGGTAAATTAGTGGTGTTAGGGCTATAAGAAATTTGCTGCCAACGCGGGTAGAATCTTGATAAATCTAGCACTGGAGCTTGGGGATCGGCACAAGAAATGGGCGAAGTCAGGCTGTGCATGGCTATGAAGGACACAAATTCCAATGAATACAGCAAACGTCTTTTTTCTCATATAATTATGAGAAAAAGACAGAGAGAGGAGAATTATGAATATAATATTTTTTTGGGGGGGGGGCAGAGTCACCCACGTCTGTAGAACACCCACGTCCATACAACGTTTCCTAGTGTAGAGTGTATCAGGTGAGATAGTGGTCAAGCGCAAGCCTACAATTAATAAAAAAATATATATTATGAATCTCATGCATTAGTCGGCCAGTAGTCAAAACTCATTGAATATGAATATGAAAAAAAGGTGTTAATGGCAACCATATACAATTTTAAATGCTTTAAACTGTGTCGTAATCATCACATTGTTTGGTATTATTATGTAAGGACGCTAGATAGAGGAAGTTTAATTAACTTTTACGTGTGCACATTACTCAATTATAATTACTGGCCGAGTAACACTTTCGTAATTGTTTTTTTTACATAGAATGTTTTTTTAGACACAAAATGTTTATTGAAACATTTTTTGTATTGTTTATTGTGCCTATTTAAAATTATAGACATGTTATGATTATTATAATTATGTAAGACATCATATTTTGTTTTCAAAATACCAGAAAATGTTATTTTTTTACATACCTACCTACTGTATCTACGTTTCTCATCGGACGTTCCTATCGCAGTCCTGAAGGAAGAAATTGCTCCCCAAATATACAGTATCATCTACCATCAAACTCTTCCATCTTCACTTTAACTAAGTATTTGTTAATATGTTTCATGTGTACAAGAATAAATAAATAAGTACTAGTAGGTGAGAAGTTTATGTCTTGAATAAAGCCGGAGCACGCAGCGTAAATCTGCTTCGAGTAAACAGAAACACATACATTAATCACCTACTGTACATTTTCTATTGACAGGTACACGTGTATCATAGACTAGCTGACCCCTGGGCCTTCGCTCCCGTCAATTGGCTAACTACCTACCTACCATAACTACTCTACCGCCCTACCCTACCCACCTAGCCTCCCTACCCCACCCTACCTAATCATGTAGTACATATTTTTTATGTATCATCAATAGTTTTCTCAGCGTTTTCTCACCAATAGTTTTCTTACTTTGGGTTACATTATTGCAATTTTCATAAGGATCTCTATTTTTTAAATTAATTACGATTTTTTAATTATTGGTGAAAGAATTTTCAAAATCGTTTCAGTAGATCCAGAGATTACCCCTTACAACGTCACAAACTCACAATTCACAAACTTTACCTCTTTATAATATTAGTATAGACAAGTGTAGATCAACCCTCTAACTAATAAACACAGCATAAAGTTATACCAAGTATAAACCTATGAAAATGTGTGGTTATTCCTGGTATAACTTAATTCCGTATTTATTAGTAAGAGGGTAAATCTGTATCATTAGTTCGACATTTCCATGTAGTTATACAAGATGTTCAAAACTCGGGCAAAGCCATGATGTTCCGTGTAAATTATTATGATTTCAGATATTATGTAATGTGACAACATTAGCAAGTGGTGACAGAACGTGTCTTACTCCATTATATTCAATACTAAGACGTCAGTGAGTCGTGTCGGAGTACTAAACTGTCTGCTAACCACTTAACATTGGGAGGCGGCAACCGTGAAGCGTGAAACCTCGGAATCGAAACCATGACAACCGTTTATTACACTAATATAACTGAAGAAAAAATGTGACCTCATCGCTTGCGAAAAACATTGATACTATTGAAAGAGTACTGGCAACAAAATCGTTTGATGGGCAAGGCAAACAGATCTTTGCATGTCGCCGGCTATCTAGATAGTTATTGAGGAATAACAATTTTTCGAAGGGTTGGGAGGGGAGTTAGTATGGAAAGAATACGTTAATTTTGCCTCACACAAAATCTAATAAAAAAAAAATAACTCGACATGGACACAATACAATAGCACCAATCTCAAAGTGAAAGCAAGCATTCTGTACATAATACTAAGAATTTTACTTTATAGGAATAAATCTTTCAATATTGGATACCCAATATCTGATCATTGATCCACACAAAATATAAAAGTTCAATGCTTTTGTTGACTGTACAAAGAAAATTACTGAAACGTACAGACCTGTTGTTGAGGCTATTCTTATCATGAATACAAACTGTTTAGAAACGTATTAAACACGACACAATACACAGATATAAAGAGGTAATCAAGAACAGATTGAAAGTGATTCATATCAGTGTAGTCAAGAGAAAAGAATCATCATCAGACGAAAGACATCCACTTCCTTCCCCAAGCGTCACCACATCGACTGCTCCTGTGCTTCTGGTGGTGTGTGGGTTCAGGAGTGGGGACCGCTTACTGAAAGAAAGGCTAGAATAAACTTAAAAGTTTCAAACCAGACGCGAAGAAACCACTCCGACAAAATCAAATGCATAGGTACCTATTTGACTGTCATCAAATATTAATTGAGACACTGCCCGTGGGGTTTTCACCAGTGAAATCAATGTATTTTATTTTGTACAACACTCATTGTACAACCTCCTCTTACTTAATTAAGGTTACCCTAGTCGATCATTCTTCCATACAAACGTAGTCTAGCGATTACTCCAATATTTGACGGTGTACGTTCAAAATAAAAAAAGATTTCAATTTGTCTCATCATTATCTAGCCCTGTATGGAAACAAAAAAGGAAAAAAAAATTGAGAGTTATCAGCGTCGCGGGTTCGAGCCCAGGCAGGCGCTTTCCTTTGTGTAAATTATTTCATCACCACAGCTCTCAAAACGGTGAAGGAAAACATCGTGAGGAAACCGGCATGTCCTAGAACCAAAATTCGAAGACATGTGACATCCACCAACACGCACTGGGCCCGCGATGTGAACGTCAAAAGTTCCATATTTCAACACAAATGTTAACGCATCTTTGGGCAAAAATAAATACCATAAGAAGAAGGAAAATTGCAAAACTGTCACCATACATGGATAGATTAGTAGTTCAACAATGCAAATATTTTTATTTGGAACAGATAGATAGATACATTTAGTAATTTTTTCATGATATCCATATTCCCAAAGGTCTGTTTATAAAATTTCGCGCGCTCGTTTTCGTCCTAAATCATCATCCATTTCGCTACAAATTTGCAAAACTGTGTATTCATACGCGAACTAGCTTCTTACTGCTCATCACAGCATCTATGTCTTTCGCACGTGTTGTCGGATGAGGTAGCATACATTTTAACCAGCGCACAAAATAGTTCGTGCCGTCGACTAGGGCTACCTTTAGGTAGGTACATTTTGAGTAAACTGGACAGAGCTCCAAAGATGAAACAGACGATCATATTTTCAGAAAATCATCTGGCATGGTAACCAATTTATGAACACAAAATATGTATGTAATCTCCCACAATAGACATACGTAAATCCCTAATTAGCATTCACATGGTGTCATAGTCGTGGATGTTATTAGCCATGGATATGAGTCAATGGATCCATGTAATATTTGCCATGCATCATTATGGACACAGTTGTTCCAATACCAATCCAGACAGTTCGAGGTGTAACTAATCCTACGTCTGGCTTGCTTGTTGCTATAGAAGTGCGATTTGTATTGTTCTTGTTCCGAGTTTAATTATTACAACTATTATTTTTGCAGTTCTTTTCTAGCAACGTCGTTTCACCATATAAAGAGTTTTTTCTTGAATATATGGACGCCCAATGTAATAAGTAATAGAGAAAACTGCAGTAATTTCTCCAAAACAGCTGACTTCTTTGCAGTTGTCTACTGATCATGTCAGCCTCACCATGTTAATTGCCTGATCTGATGTGCGGAGCCTAAAGGCGGTTAGGGTACGCACTATATCCGAAACATGTCCGTGAAATTACAGTTCCGAAGTAGCCGTAGTACTTCTTGTAGGGAAGTTTACTACATCCGAACATTCCGAAATCTATCCGTCACAATTCGGAACATTTTGAACTCGGAACTCAAATCACGGACACGGATTGGATGTAGTGCGTAACCGCTTAACTGCCCTTAGTCTTCAGTCTACTTCTATTTTGTCGATGGTTAACTTTTTATTTTTTTGGTCAGAGTAGGTGGACACGTTTTGCGGCTTCAGTTCCTAAGTGCAGGAGTATGGGCACTTGTGACAAACAGCGTCTTCAGTAAATTTTTCAGAAGCCACTGTATAAAAATGGAAATTTAAGATAAAAAGAAAAATTGATAACCATTTACATTATACGCGAACTAATCAATGCACCACATAAAAACATCATTGTTATCGAGAGTAATCGACAAGGTATGTTGTATATACCTACATAGGTTGTTCTATACAGCTAGGTCACTAGGTGCAACAGCGTGAACTTGATTATGACGTAGTTACTAACCGGCATGCTAACCTTATCAAGGTTATCAACACGTTACTGATTTTGTACGCTGTGTAGATGTCAGGTCAGCAGAGTTGATACTCAGGTTGACACAATAGACCTTCTTTCACTAAATATTATAAAACAAAGTCCCCCACCGCTTCTCTCTGTTTCTTCGCAACAAACTCAAAAACGACTGTACAGATTTTCATGCGGTTTTCACCAATAGACAGAGTGATGCATGAGGAAGCTTAAGGTTAGGTGTATAATTTGTTAAGGTTTTGTGTAAATTTGTTAAAATATGACGATAACTGTTGAAAATGTCAAATAATGCTCAAAATTGCACAAAATTTGATAATTACTATCAATGAAAAAAGAAAAACAAAGGGGCATAGTAAATACCATTATTTTCCAGTTTATGGAATATCTTTTATATTGGTCCAATATTAGAGGAGGAAACAAGCGAGAGCCAAACCTCGAATCATGACTTTTTACTAAGGAAATTCAATCGGAGCTCTCTGTCCATATTTCCTTTTAATAGCGAAAGCGATTGTAAAACGATGCAAACCTATCTTTTTCTTACTACAGCATGTCTTCTTTTTTATAAGCATCTAAATATAAATTAGACGTCAAAGTATGAATATTTATGCTTGAAATTAACTTCTATTAATAGTGATGCAGATAGTTGTAGTTAATTATAGTAAATTGATAGTTAACAGTGTTTAAGATTCGTCCTTGAATATCCATCAAGTTTCTATTTTATGAAACTGAAAATAGAACGATCGAAAGTGCCTAAAACATGAACTGTGTTGTAACATATTATAGTTTCAGACAATATAAATTGTATCACGTTTATGTAACTAAATAAAGAACCAGAACCATAAAGATATCTTTGTATGTTAATTTATTTTAGTGGGATTATAATAATAAAGTTTGTATAATTATAAGATTTGTACATCGTAATAATACCTGATGAAGATTCATGATAGGTTCAAATTATTTAGGTAACCGCGCATTTTGTAAGTTTTCATAAGTGATGACGACTGTCATGTACTTATGATTGAATAATAAAACTTTTTTACAAAAAAATATTACCGACTTCCATATAAGAAAACTACAAAGGGAAAAATAACTTTATTTTTGTAAGTCGGTGTCCAAAAAATGGGTACCTACCAAAGACACCGACTTCCAAAAATAAAGTTATTTTTCCCTTTGTAGTTTTCTTATTTGGAAGTCGGTAGTATTTTTTTTTAAGTTTTTTTATTTTTTGCTTTTTTGTTGTACCTACCTAATAGGCAAGTAGATAAGTAAGGTAGGTACCTATAATGCCAGAATAGATTACCCGAATATCATATAACTCACAGAACAGAAAAAACGCCTTCTACTGTTCTGTGATGTAACTGGACATAACTGGTGAAATGAGAGGTGACTGTACACATCTGCGTACCCCTTTAGAGCGTACTGGCGTAATATTATGTTATGAAATGGTGTAATCAATAAACAGACATGCGATTGCAGCAATCCCGAGAGATTTGTCGTTATTTATTAAAAAGTTCTCTTATATATCTCTGAAATCCTTCATCAGATCTTCAGCAAATTAAAATGGGACCAATTTCGAAACATACTCTTTCAAACAAAAAAAAAGAATTTTCAAAATCGGTCCACAATTGACGGAAATATCGGTGAAAACACACAAAAAAAAAACAAAACTAAGACGAACATAGAACCTCCTCCTTTTTGGTAAGTCGGTTAAAAAAACATGTTGTGCTGACCCCAAGCAAATTGGGATAAGAGAAAGAGATTGGTGATGGTATATATTGAAACGACAGGACAAATAGGGGGTACACATAAGGTAGATTAAACCGTCAATTATAAAATCCACTGTTGGACAGTGGCGTATCTTGGATGGGACAAGTAGGGACCTATCGAAAAGAGGCAAAAAGATTATGAATTATTAAAATCAGTGTACACTACAATAAACCCTTTCATACTTACTCATATTTACTTCGTATTTTCATATCAAACAATCACGTTCGCGATTACTACGTTTTGCGAACGAGCGAGAGGAAATGAGTGGTCCTATGATTTTCTGACATTGTTAGGGTTTTGGAATGATGTAATCGGTTCCATTG
Organism: Anorthoa munda; assembly: GCA_945859665.1. Lineage (NCBI taxonomy): Eukaryota > Metazoa > Arthropoda > Insecta > Lepidoptera > Noctuidae > Anorthoa > Anorthoa munda. The sequence goes on from OX243913.1 coordinate 4,309,191, forward strand.
ACCGTATCCAATAACGACTTGTGAAAACAATTGTATCTCCCATACAACATTTTGATCTACAGACGAAAAATTAATATGGAAAATCTTTTTTTTTTAATTGAAATTGTCTTTGTCATAGGCAATTCCCAAAAACTGGATTTTCCCGTTATCTTCCTAGGAGAAAGTTGATGATTTACACGGGCAGAAGCAGTTTTTATAAAATAATCACGCCATTCCGTTATATTCTGTGCTTATACAAATTCTACTTACAATTTTATTGCAGTAGGTATCCATAGCAAGCTGTGAACCATCTCTCAATTTATACTTTATGCGACCTAGCTTTGCTTAGTGTAGAGCGGGAAGAATCGAAGAAAACATTTGATGAATGATTTTGAAAACTTATTGATATATTTGCGTTGCATAAGGCCATGAAGATGTAGATAGAGATGCAAAGGTTTTACGAACTTTAATTATAAAAAATATTTTATGTTTTAACTATTATTTATGATAGTTAAATTTTTTTATTGCAATTAGAACTGGTTTTAAAAAAAAGATCGATAATGATGTGTGCCCTAGGTGCTGTTGGGACGCCTCTGCTGTTAGACAAAAGCTTACTCAGTATCTATTACGTGGCCTAGACTCCTCAAGCCCTAATTCCTGGTCCTTACTCAAGGACTCGTTTGCTCCCAAGGTATAGCATCATCATTAGCCTATTAATGTTAACACTGCTGGGACTCAGCAGGCCTCCTCTCATAGAGAAGGAGTGGGCCATAATCCACCACGTGGTCTTCGAACATTTCGGTGCCAAGTAATTTAATATATAATATTGTTTTATATTTACTGCCTCGTGGCGCAGTAAGTGATCCCAAGTAATACTGCTGTTCCTAGGTTCAGTTTCCGACTCGGTTGCCGAGTTCATTTAGTCGCAGATAGCATCCCGCAGTCTGGAGCTGTGCCTGTAATAATAATTGCCTTGAATTAAAAATGTTCAAGGGAATATAACTGCCGGATAAAGGGTGCGCTATAAGTACATATCTACCCAACCCTAAGAGGATTACAAATGTGGTCATGTAAGAGGTACGAATTAAGATTTATGAAGATAGACAGTACATAAACCACCCACTTTGTCCTTCTCATACTTCTGATATCATTCATCCTTTCATATTCTACCATTCTTCTCTTAAATGCGCTTCCTCTCGATAGCAGGACGGCCACCAGTCAATATGCATGCTATGGCTTCGGATGTAATGTACTCCGGAGTCAAATCACTATTCACTACCGTCACTCGACATTTTTGTGAGAATTTGTACAACAAAGCAAATCAATTTTCTGTATTCGCGCCTCTTTTTAATTTGTGTTCTATTTTTCTTTTATTTATTTATATTCTACTCGTGGTGGCCAGTTCGATTTTCAAACAATTTATATTTTAGTGCAGATCTTAATGATGAATGCATGGAATTAGTATACATACATACTACCTATCGTAATTGTTCGTATATTCTACTTAATGTTCCAAATTCAAATCGCATTAATGACCAGCGGGTCATAATGAATTTCAGTAAAACATTTTTTTTATTTTTTTATTATTGATAGGCTCGCGCTTGACCACTATCTCACCTGATGGTAAGCGATGATGTTGTCGACGATGTAGCACGCTTACCTAGAATAAACCTATTCACTCTTGACTTAAAGACTCCCTAGGTTGTAGCTATCAGCTTAGCCTTAGCTGTACGCATAATGAAAGTATTCCCAAAACGTTTTGTGCGTAATTTATTACACTGCTAGACCTCAGGTCTTAAATGACTTACTTTAGATTAGGTTTGCATGACATTATAATTTGACATTGTCAAGCAGGTGGTGTGAAAATAAATAAATAAACCTGTTATTGTTCGCGTGTTTGAAAAGCTGATAGACAGTAATTATAATGAACAACATAATGGTATTCTAAACAATAAGTTGCAACGTCTTTACCCAAACAAACAAGTATTGATATTATTGAGTTGCTATTGACACACATAACATTCTGAGTGGGGTAACAATGCTACGTAACATATGGGTAGCGAATTAATTTCACGCTACAATTCAATCAACAACACACTGATAGGTATTGTAAGGATAATAGAGCTAGATTTGTGAAGAGAATGCTACTAATGTTATAAATGTCTGGATGTTTCGATATTTATTAATCAGTCATGCTTCAACAGCAGTACGGATTTCGATGAAAGTTAGCACTCTGTTAAACCATATCCTGAATTATGAAAAAAAAAATTCAAAAAATCAATAATCTCGACTGCCTAAAAAGCGAACTAAAAATACGTAAACAAGAAAAAAATCATGCTGTGCAGTCGGAGGATACATATTCGTGAGCTGGCTGACCACACCCGATTGAAGAATTTTTTATTTAACACAATTTAGTTTATTTTTTTTCGAATTAGGTACATTTAAACATATAAGTATTGTATATTTTTGAAATCGCCTCTTAAATCCCTTTATTTTGATACCCCACACGATGGTATAGGAAGAAAAAAATTAATTGGGCCCCCACAATATGGCGCCCAAGAGCCGCCATTTTTCTGGTTTCCAATTTTACTGTAGCCAGTGACACTCGCAAAGATTAAGACGAATCGATTGACGTACGAATCATCAAAATCGGCCAACGCGTTTGGTCTCTAGAACGCCACATAGGAACAAACATACATACACATCACACATCACATCATCAGCCTATTAATGTTCCCACTGCTGGGACACAGGCCTCCTCTCTATGAGAGGGAATGGGCCGTAATCCACCACGCGGGCCCAGTGCGGATTGGTCGATGTCACATGTCTTCGAAGTTTTTGGTTCTAGGACATGCCGGTTTCCTCACGATGTTTTCCTTCACCGTTTTTGAGAGCAGTGGTGATGAAATAATTTACACAAAGTAAAGCGCCTGCCTGGGTTCGAACCCACGACCTACAACTTGTAAGTCGCGGCTGATACCACTGGGCCACTACTGCTCTCGCATACAACATACATACATACATACATATATACATACATAGACTGATAAACACATTACCCTCCTTCGGCAGTCGGGTAAAAAGAAAAGTATTCATCAAGGCTGTACGTCCTCTTGGAATAAATGCCGCCTTTCATGCGAGCAAAGCTGTTGGCAGTAGCTAATAGATAGGTACCATTTTATTACAAGCTTTTATTTACTTTACAATGTATGTATGTACGTATGTATGTAAGTGTGTTCGGGTCAAATCTTGCAACTGAATTTTAAAGCAGTTATCCTCCACCGATTAAGATGAAATTTTGCATACACGTTTTGTTTGGATGACAATGTATGGTTAGCCAAGTGACGTCATTCTAAATTCAATATGACGGTCGGCCCAAGACGGTGGATTAGTTATTTCTTTGTGCATTGCCATGATATGGGTATCAAATGAAAGGGTTTGCTGAGAATAGGGTTGCCATCCGTCCGGGTTTCGCCGGATTTGTCCTAGTTTAGAACGCGTCCGGGGAGCGTCCGGGCGGGGTTTTATTTGTAGTCCGGGTTTTAAAGTATCCAAATCACCAACGGCAATTTTCACTGATTTCTCCTTCAATTTTAGACGATTTTGGAACATTCTATTTTGTTTGGAAGGTTATGATCCCGAATTGGTCCTATTTAAATTTGGTGAAAATATGATGAAGAAATTCGGAGATATACAACGGAACTCTTCAAAATTACGGTTTATCAACCGGGATTGCATGTCTGTTTATTGTACACTAACTTCTGTCAGCGTCTTCGCCCACGTCAAAAGTGTTTTATCACCTCAAGGGAACATTATACCGGGATAAAAAGTTGGGTACTCTATGTGCTATTCCTGACTATAATCCATCTGTCTGCCAAATTTCATCTAGATCTGTTTAGCCGTTATGGCGTGATTGAGTAACAAACATAAATGCAAACTTGCGCGTTTATAATATTAGTAAGAAGTAAGATTACTATAGAAATGGACCACTAACTAGGAGCCACAACAAAACAGTGAAAAAAAATTACAACCAACTTCCAATTAAAATCACTTCAAAGTAAAAAATAACATCAATCGTTTTAAAACAAACTTCAGATTTTGGTAGTCGGCGTCAAAAAACGAAGAAATGAAACCTTTCGAAATTGAAATTATTTTTCACTTTGTAGTGTTTTTAATTGGAAGTCGGTTGTATTTTGTTGTAAAAATAAATATGTAAAAAATACATTTAGTTTAAAAAAGTTATGAAGATAAAATCTGTTTAAATGTCCGAGTTGTAAGCTCCAAAATCCGGGGTTTCCACACTCCTTGTCCTGGTTGGCAGATTTTAGAGATGGCAACCCTAGCTGAGAAGAATACACAAAAAACACACAAACTTAATCAAGTACCAAAAGGCGTCCCACCAAGTAGTAAAGTTCTCTGGATTAATTTAGTGTGCCAGCGCAAAACTGCGTAGCTGTGCTTTTGCGGCCACAAATTATCCTCTCCCGCACCTCCCAAGGGATTAGTAAAAACAACAGAGGGTTTATATTACGGTCCTAGGTAGGTACATTCTAGGATAAATGCTGCATTTTGCTGTGTGCTAAAACAATAGTTTGAAATTTACGATCTGGTACGAGACTTAATTTTAGTATCTTAGTTTCTTTTGGGGATAGCATTTTCCGCAACTTCGCTCCCTTGACACATCCATCAGGAACAGAGTATTTTTATACGGGATAGCACTTGCCGCAACTTCGCTCCCGTGACATATCCAACAGGAATCGAGTATTTTTATATGGGATAGCAGTTTCCGCAACTTTCTCCCGTGACATAACCAAAAGAAACATTAGTGTATTTTTATACGGGATAGCATTTTCCGCAACTTCGCTCCTGTGACATATCCAACGGGCACTGAGTATTTTTCCCGAGTCTTTGACACGCAGCGATAGTCCTAGCTTCCTATCACTGAATGAGTTTTCTTAATCGGATGAGAACCTCGACAATTATTGTATTAGTAATAATATAATTATAATATTAGTTTAGATGACCACCTATATTGCTAACTATGGCTATGCTACATGTAGATAGGTATCCTTTGGTTAAGACGATAACTGCTATTACAAATATCTTCGTTAAACAACCGGTTCAAATGTCAAGTGTGTCCAAATTCACAATTACAATTTTCCAACTAAGTTGCAAAATATGTATGTGAGAAAAGTCCCACGTTAGAATATCCAAATATTTTTAATAACTTCGGTTCTCTCTTTGAATTGTAGTAGAAACTGTACCTTCAACTCAGCCATTTGTCATTTCCTGAAAGTTTTATATTTTTACAAATTTATTAATGTAGGTATTCAAATCCATTCTTCAAAACAGCAAAGTCGGATTTCTAAAATATGTATCCTACACATGTCACTTGTCACTGCTAATCACTTGATAACATCTTCGTCTTCAGGATTACCTTGCCTATGACTTTCTTATCTTTTGAATACAATATCGGCAGCAGCAATACACTTGACAGTAAAAAATTAATTGCCAAGACGTATTCTCTCAACATCATTATGTAAGCTCACACAAACGGTGCCATCTGTTCTTGCCCCATCGCATGTCTTGGAAACCTTACAAAACATGCGTACCCTACTGATGGATGTCTAAACCGGTCCATGAGACATGGCGGCAGACTGCTAGCAGCTTACCTTTTAAGCACCTTGTGAAGATATTTGCTATCTTGGCAAGACCTTGACATACTGACATCGGTGATATAAGTTCCGATGTAGAGCGGGGATTACGGTGGAATGGTAGATATTAATTACCTTTACATTGGAGGCTCGACATGAGTTGGACGCTTACTGACTAAAAATAGACAAAAAAGAATATGTAGAAGAAAGGTAGGCTGAAGGGTGTCACCAGACACGGGCTCATAATAATAGTAAAAGTAGAAGACCATTTTTATATGATTGTTTGATTAATAAATTTTGAGAAGTAAAAGGTCACATGCCTACGTCGTATTATATTATCTGTGCTCGTAGCATACCGTTATAGTAGAGTCGATTCCTCGTCGCCCCATGGAAACAAAATAGGTTTGTACATTATCTTTTTATGGTAATAACCCATTTTTTATCGATCTGCATGTAACAGGAAATTATTATCAACATCCATTGGATCCATACAGGAAATCCATATAGATGGAAATTAGTCATTCATATTACAAAAGCATTAGGTACCTACCAGTTCCAAGCGGCAAAATAAAGGGAATAAGCCATCAGCATATATTAGCCTTTCCATTAGCACCACAAACAGTACTCAAGATCCTCACTACGATTTTCGAATGAACATCAGACCCAATGACAATGTTTCTATGGTGACCACTGACTCATAAACTAACAGCAATTAGGTAAATTTATATCAATTAATTATTCAATCAAAATAAGTGCATAATTAATATTTATTTTAATAACGCCTATGAATAAATAAGATGACTATTACATTAACAACAAAGTAGTGAGTAATAATTAGAACGGAAACAACAATGTTACAATTTGCTCACTTTTAATTTAATTGAAACATTTATATGAACTGTACCTCGCTATCTAATAGGTACATTAGCTACTTATGTATTCGATTTCTTATAATTCTTCATTACACACGAAGATCAGCGGTGCATTGATCCATAGTTGACGCTGATAACATTAATAGCACTATTGTTCTGACACAGGTCGTAAACCGGCGACTCTTGCGCATCCAGTCGACTAAGATTGAGCATTAATAATCGTGAAATATGATATGTAAAAAAAGACAATATATAAATTCTACAATTATTATTGGCGGCATAAATACACCCCCTATAAAATACAATGCTAGCACAATTTTATCAAAATTGTCATTATAATTATGTGGGCGTCCACGCAAAAGGATCCAGTAGTGGGGTATTGAGTTAACGCTAGATTCGGTATCTAGAATAGTCAATTGATATTAAGCATTTAAAAATATAAAATCTCAGGTAAACCCTTTTTTTGAAGTTGAAACTGTACCTATGTTTGTATGAGGGAAACTTTACAAAACTGCGTATATCCCTTTCCCCTTCCCTCCCTTTTTGCTTAGGCGCCGCATACCAATATTATAAATTAAATAAATATAAAGAAAATTTTGTATCATATAAGAATTGGGGCCGATTAAAAAACGAGGGATTGACTGTGCACCATGGCTGGAAGAAAGGGGGTGACTAAGTTATGAGATGACGACCATCGATTATCATAGAGTAGAGAGAGATAGATTATTTACCTTCATAGAAGAAAGAAGACATGATCATGGAATCCAAATAAAACGGGATACAGGCAAGAGAATGTTGATCATTACATTTATTTCTTTACAAATAAATCAAATTGAAATGTATGTAGTTTCAAAATAATAACAACGTTTTATTGGATGCATGTGAAAGTATATACGGTACTAATAAAGTAATACTAAACACACATTTTTTTAATTTTTGTCTTTCTGTTTGCTTCGGATAATCTCCAAAACGGCTGGAACGATTTTGATGGGACTTTCACTTTTAGCTGATGTTATTAGGAGTAACATAGGCTACTTTTTATCCTGGCAAAATTCACAGTTCCTGTAGGTAAATAAAAATACAAGTTTGACGCGGACGAAGTCGCGGGCAGTAGCTAGTATAAATAAATTGCAGTGTTACGTTTATAAGAAACCATGGTTGAATTGGAAGACCCTGTCGAATCAGGCTCAACTCCCAGCTCACCGAAGAATATAAATTCATAACATTTTGTTTTAATAAGTACGTAGGTAAGTGGTTCAGTATCATGTCTGTTGTTTTTACCGAACGTGGAAAGTGAGACGGAAAATTGCCATGATCAGCAGAGAAAGCTTGAAGACAAGTGTTGACAATTTACCGTGCAATTGATGTTTTGGTTTTTGTTTTGTCTGAAATTACATGTTACATTAGTAACGTACCTAATATTAAGTACAGGTCAGAAGACTATAGGCTCATATCTCCTAGTCTCGTTGTAAAACTCATGAAAAGAGTTGTCAACGAGACTGGGGAGGAGTAAGTTATCTAGGGGACCACAATAGATCCCAATGGGTCGAAGCACCCGAGTTATTTTTTGGCCCCTCCACAAGATAAGATAAGTAAAGGTAGGTAGCTAACTATTTATGCATCTATTTTTATACCGTATTCCAAGTTTGTCTAAGTATTTTCATAAATTCAAGTTGGTTGGATTGGTGACAACATCAAACTAAAAACACCGTTTTTTTTTGTGAAAATTTTGCGTAACACTAGGAATTTCTTCCTGTATCGTGGGTGCGTTTACAAACATATAATCTCACATACACAACACCCAGAGCCGGCACAACTATCTGTAGGTCAGTCAAATATTTGTTCCGTGCGGGAATAGAAACCGCGACACGCAGCGCAGCAGTCAATCACTCAACCACTGCGCCAACCGTGCGCCCAAATAACTGATCCTTGGACACCTTTGTCACCACATCCTTCCACATCAAAACACTATTCATCTAGCCCGCTGCCTCAAGCACAACCACCTGCACGAACATTCACGATCCAAAATGGTCCTCAGCAGACACAAGTTTCTGAAACTTTACGTATCAGTAATACTCAAATCTCTACCTCAACTATTGAAGTTAGTATAAATGTACCGAATAAAAACCATGACTTTGTATTTCCACAACTGGTCTAATTTATCAAACATTACCTTTAACATTTAATTGTTTTAAACAGGTCTACTAACTGTAGGTAATTGTAATTACCCGACTGTCGAAGGAGGGTAATGTGTTTATCAGTCTATGTATGTATGTATGTAAGTATGTATGTATGTATGTATGTATGTATGTATATATGTATGTATGTTTGTTCCTATGTGGCGTTCCAGAGACCAAACGCGTTGGCCGATTTTGATGATTCATACGTCAATCGATTCGTCTTAACTCTGCGAGTGTCACTGGCTACATTAAAATTGGAAAAATGCGGATTTTGGGCGCCATTTTGTGGGGGGATTTTTTTTTTTCTTCCATACCCATCGTGTGGGGTATCAAAATAAAGGGTTTTAAGAGGCGATTTCAAAAATATATGTTTAAATGTACCTAATTCTAAAAAAAAAAAGACGTGTGGCACTCGGGGACTGCCGCGGTAAAGCTATTGCATAGCATTTTGTATCAACTTATGCAATTATAATTTATTTTTTTATTTATTAATTTTATTCATGCAGTATTGCTTTTTCTTTGATATTAATTCAAGTTACACTTTTTGAGCGTGGTGACCGATAAGAAAACAAATTTTTCTATTATTAAATAAATAAAAATAGTTAATATTGTTTATTAAACGAAAATATCTAGGTATAAATAATAGGTATAAATAATTAGGTATAAATAGTGTAATGACACACCAAAACAATATTCATTTATAAAAATATCTAGGTATAAATAATAGGTATAAATAATTAGGTATAAATAGTGTAATGACACACCAAAACAATATTCATTTATAAAAAAATAACAATATTAAGAAGTGATTATCGAATTTCGCGCGATGTACATTTATATAGATACTAGCTGACCCGGCAAACTTTGTTTTGCCATAAAAACACCAAACATTAATTTACCCTACACTACTCTCCTACCCTACCCTACCTACCCTACCCACCTACCCTACCCTATCTACCCTACCTACCCTACCCTACCTACCCTACCCTACCCTACCTACCCTACCTACCCTACCCTACCTACCCTACCCTACCTACCCTACCTACCCTACCCTACCTACCATACCCTACCTACCTACCCTACCCTACCCTACCTACCCTACCCTACCTACCCTACCCTAACTACCCTACTCTAACTACCCTACTCTACCTACCCTACATACCCTACCCTACATACCCTACCCTACCCTACCTACCCTACCCTACCCTACCCTATATAAGAACCTTCTCCTAAAAATAACGAACACAACAAAAAAAAAATAAGCCAAATCGGTCAAGCCGTTTTCATGTTATGTCGTGACAACGGAAAACGGGTTTCATTTTTATATATATAGATAATGTCATATATACTTTCTCTGCGCGGCATTCATGTGCATTATCTATACACCAAAAACAAGTTTCGTAGAGTCGTACAATACGTCTAATCGCACACAACGCCGTGTCGAAGACTGCCGAACTGAAACGACGTTAGACGATGCACGGCCTTCAAGCCACACCTCCTTGCCCGTCGGAGTGGGGAGCGTGAGGTTTTTTTTCGTTACGGAATTTCTGGATTCGGTCCCCGCGCTCAAGGCCCGCGATAGAAGCTATGCAATAGTTTAAAAATAACCAAAAAGTTGTAAATAACTTTTTTATAAAAAAATAAAAAAACCCGACTGCTTGAAAAGCAAACTAAAAAGACGTAAACAAGAAGAAAATCATGCTGTGCAAGTAGTATATTATTGGGCATTCTATACCACTATCGGCAAGTTTCTCGGCGAGTGCGCCTCGCTGCCGATAGTGGTATAGAATGCCCAATAATTGATAATCGACTCGCCTTTCCACTCGACCGATAAACTCGACCGAGACAGTACATTTTGCTGCGTACTTGATGAGCAACGATGATCATCCATCAACTCTCCGTTTACTTACTCTCTAGTGTATAACTGTATACAACCAATGATCATGCGAGTTTGCTATCGCTCTGAAGGGTGGTACAGAATGCTTAGTAATGAACAATCCACTCGATCAATGACCAGTAACGCAAAAGAGGTTGTGGTAAGTTTATAAATGTTAACGTACTATATACATTCACTCATTTTTAATTGGTTCATTTCCAACAGTAATCATGAAATTTGTAAAACAACCGCAATCGCTGCATGTTGATACAGTCTGCGATGATATTTGTAAGACTAGTTTTCGTCATGGGGAATTATTACCTAACTCAGTACGATGTATCATTTGTGGTCCATCCAATTGTGGAAAAACCAATTTATTAATTGGCCTTCTTATACACGAAAATGGATTAAGATTTGAAAATGTTTATGTTTATTCAAAAACTCTGCACCAACCTAAGTACATTTTCTTAGAAAGAGTTTTGCAACGGGTTCCCGGTATTTCCCTCCAGAAATATCAGGGAAATGAGGAAGTACTAAGCGTTCAGGACGCAAAACCCAACTCCGTGATTATTTTTGATGATGTTTCTTGTGAAAATCAAAATAACATGCGTGATTATTTTGCAATGGGAAGACACAAATGCATAGATTGTTTTTATCTGAACCAAACATATAGTAAAATCCCCAAGCAGTTAGTAAGAGATAATGCGAACTTAATCATACTTTTTAAACAAGATGAAATTAATTTACGGCATATTTATGAAGAACATGTCAACACTGATATGACATGGATTGAATTTCGTGAAATGTGTTCGAAAATATGGAGTGAACCTTTCAATTATGTAGTGATTAATAAGGATTGCTCCAAAAATAAAGGATGTTATAGAAATAAATTTGACACTTTTGTTGTCTTTGATTAAAAATATTTATATTTAAGAGTGTTACCCTCGCGATATTATTATTCTTCAGACATCGCTTAATCAATCACGAACTTTTTGTTACTATGGAAAAATCACTGAAAAGACAAATTGTTGAGGCTGCAGATGCTGTTAAGAAGAAGGTGCGAAAGATGAGAGATGCTGAGCTTAACAATCAGCAAGTACTGGAATCAGTTTTCAAGCCGGTAACAGAACCACTCAACCAAATTGCTAATGTCAGTAAGCAGGCTTGTGTTCCGCATAATATAGAAAATGAAGAAACCGAAGTTCCGTTTATCGATAAAACTTTGCAAAAAGAACCCACAATTAGTAAAGGAACCAATGATAATAACGACAATGAAGACGAATATGAATCTGATATCGAAAGTGACTCTTCGTACAAATCATTAGTTGAAAACAACCAAGGTATTGATTCGTCATCCTGGTCAGTGTCCTCAGAAGCTCTGACCGATATTCCGTTTGGTGTCAGAAAAGAGGACGGAAAATTGATGTTAGGTTCTGCTCGTATAACGATCAGTGATGAGTATATCATCGTAGCTGGACGCAAATACCGAAATACGCCTGGTTTAAAACAGTTGCTGTTGAAAAAGAATGCCGATTTAAGCTTGGTTACAGAGAGTGATATGAAACATTATAAGTCGATGCTACTTGACACAAACGCACATCGACGGGACTATGAGCCCAGTAAACCAATCAAAAGTAATAAAGGACAAAAATATTTGCAAATTATTAAGCCTCTATTCCAACTACGAAGTACAATTCAGGACCACCAAACGAAAGGAAAAGGACTACCCTTTACAAAAATGTGGAAGAAAAATGTTGATTTTGTTTATTGGGACGATCCAAATGAATTGGTAGATAGGTTAAAATTACTAATTGCATCTCGAGATGCTGGTAACACAGGATTAGATAATGAAATTATATCTATCATTGAAGAATTGCGTGAAAGTAAAGTTATAAATAAATAAATATTTTAAAATGTGTTTATTTTATTATCAGCTTCTCGATACAATACACCTTAAATATGAACGTAGACAAATTCGGACACTACATTCACAAAAGAATGCGTTTATCAGAGTTATTTGAGTTTAATGAGAACGCATTGTTAAAATTAGAAAACGGAGATTTTGATTTAAAAACATCAAGATTAAGAGGAGTCCGATCTCCAGTAGAAGCAGGCGATGCTGTGAACAAGGATTATGTAGATCGATTGAATGCTAACATGTTAAAAGAATTAAATAACCTGACCGTGAACAAGGATTATGTAGATCGATTGAATGCTAATATGTTAAAAGAATTTAATAACATGATTGGTTCATTGCGCTCTCAAATCATAAAAGACACAAAGGACACAGTTCAGGCTACTTTAAAAGCAAAGATACCTGAGATTTCAACTCATTTGGAAGATAAGTTTTATACCAAAGCAGAGGTAGATAAATTACTACAAAAAACTCCGTAATGGCAAAACAGCAAATTGTTAATGAAATACATAAAGCAGCACGAAGAAATTTCGTTAGACGTCCTGTCATTCTAAAGGGGATCGATGACTTGTGGCAAGCTGATCTGATGGACATGCAAAATTTAAGAAAATATAATAAAGGTCATAATTACATTTTAGTGGTGATTGACTGCTTCTCAAAGTACGCTTGGGCAGAGCCATTAAAATCAAAAAATAAACTTGATGTTACTCATGCATTTAAACGAATACTGATTAACAGCAATCGCAAACCGGTTAATTTACAAACTGATATGGGAACAGAATTTTATAACAACTCATTTCAAACGCTTATGAAGACTTACAATGTTAACCATTACTCAACGTTTTCTACCAAAAAAGCTTCGATCGTAGAGCGACTGATTAAAACTCTTAAAAATAAAATATATAAATATTTTAGTCTGAACGGAAACTATATGTGGTTAGGTATACCGTTAGAGGTTACGTTAAAGATATATAACAACACAAAACATCGTACCATTAAATTTAAACCAATTGAAGTAAATAAATCTTGCGAGTCTGTTATAAAAGAAAATATTAAAAAAGCCTTAAATCATGTAACCGTCCGTAGAAAACCTAAGTTCAAAGTAGGTGACTTTGTTCGTATCAGTAAATACAAACACCATTTTGAAAAAGGTTATACACCTAATTGGTCAACTGAAATATTTACTATAAAAAAAATTAACCATACCATACCAGTAACATATCATATACAAGATCAGCGAAAGCAGGCCATAATGGGAACCTTTTACGAGCAAGAACTTCAGAAATCTTACTATCCTGGTATTTATTTGATAGAAAGGGTTTTAAAAAGAAAAGGATCAAAAATGTTTGTGAAATGGTTGGGTCTAAACAACGAAGAAAATAGTTGGATCGAGAAAACTGCAATAGTGGATTAAAATAATTATATAACGATTACTTTTGCATCATTTCTCTCATTACACATTAGACAATGCAAGGAGGTGAACTTGTTAATACCTTAATTAATAATCTACCGTTCGAACTTCATTTACCCGGCTACAATTATTGCGGTCCCGGAACTAAATTGCAGAAACGTTTATTACGAGGTGACCGAGGTGTAAATAAGCTAGACGAAGCTTGTATGCATCACGACATTGCATATGCAAACCATACAGACTTACCCAATCGCCACAAAGCTGATTTGCAACTACTAAATATGGCTAAACAAAGACTTAAATCGAGCGATGCTGGGAAAGGTGAAAAACTTAGTTCATGGTTAGTGAGCAAAGTTATGAAAGCCAAACTGAAATCCGGTTCTGGCATTAAAACGTTTAAAAGTTTCGTGTCAAAAATAAAAGCAAAAATAAAGAAACTGAATCCAAAGGACAGTAAAGCTTTAATTAACGCTGCTTACTCAGCAGCAAAAAAAATAATCCCATGCATTCAGAAAATTCGAGTGCCGCGAGTGATACCCTTACCAAAGACTGGAGGTATTCTACCTTTAATCCCAATTTTTGCGGGTTTATCAGCTTTAGGAACTTTAGCTGGTGGTGCGGCTGGTATTGCAAAAACTGTTAACGATTACAAAGCAGGTCAGCAAAATTTGCGAGAAACACAACGACATAATAAGGCTATGGAGTCTTTAAAGTTAGGTCAGGGCTTGTACATTAAGTCACATAAAAATGGTAATGGTTTATTCATTAAGTCTTCAAAAAACTGAAAAATAAGCTACCTAATCGTCCTCTCACTAATATAGACATCCAAAGGTATGCACGCAACATCCCTCACTTTCGAGGAGTATACATGAAGGATCAGTTACCAAGGACGGCAAAACGGGTTGAATGTGGTGTCGTTAACTTGGACGACTCTAAGAACGAAGGCACGCATTGGGTAGCTTATGTAAAAGTATGCAATTATTGTGAATATTTTGATAGCTTTGGAGATTTAAAACCTCCAATGGAATTAATGCGATATTTTAAGAATTGTAATGTTTTTTATAATTATACAAGATATCAGAAATTCAACACTGTAAATTGTGGACACTTATGTTTAGAATATCTATGGAATTTTTGGAAATAAAACGTATAAAACTTATGCTTTTCTTTTATTTGAATCATTTGCAAGATGTCACTCACATTATCGATAACTGGAAACTCGTCAACTTTATCTACTTACTATCCTAACACGTTGCAACTATATGAACAGTATGAGTGTGCCTTATTGCATTTCGCAACATTTAATTCTATTCCAAACATTGACAAAACGAATAATAAGTTCTATTATGGTTCTAACGAAGTTATTGAAATACCTGACGGCACCTATGAATTGCAAGATATTAATGATTATTTAAAATCTGAAATGAAAGATGCATCAATCAAACTACAGTGCAATAACAATACTTTAAAAGCTGCTGTATATTGTACAAAAGACATAAATTTTAATAAAGAAGGTACGTTTAGGAATTTGTTAGGGTTTAATAAGCAGATCTTAAAAGCAAATAAATGGCATGTATCGCACTTTCCAGTCAACATTTTACCTACAACAGTGATCAGGATCGAATGTGATATTGTAAGCGGCTCGTACACAAACGGAGAACCCAGTCACATTATCCACGAATTTGCTCTCAACGTGCCTCCCGGATATAGAATTATAGAAATCCCGAAAAACGCGATATACTTTCCAATTAACCAAAACAACATTAGCTGTATACATATCAGGCTGTTAGATATAAATAACCGCTTAATCAATTTGCGCGGTGAAGAAGTGCAGCTGTATTTGCATCTCAGAAGAAAAAAATGATTGACTACAATAAATATATGCATCAACAAATCAAAAATATCAGTTCCGCTCAAGCTTCCAACCAAATAAGAGCTCGCTCTAAGAAGAAAATTAAATTAACTAAAGAAAACAAGGCATTTCTCAAAGCGATCGGTTTGCTAAAATGAATATCTTAGACGTTTCATCTGCTCCGACTTATGACAACACTGTTGAAGGAATCGAATTTCATTCTTACAAGCCCTACGTAACTAGTTTCAATAGAAACGATGAAATCCGCATACCTATTAACCAACAGGACTTGTATATACTTCCCTCAGCTAGTACCTTGTATTTGGAAGGAACTGTTGTCGTAAGTAAAAAGGATATGAAAGAGAAAGCCACTAGTGTTAATTTTACGAATAATGCTCTACTCTACTTATTCCAAGATATAAGATATGAGCTGAATGGAGTGGAAATTGATAGAATAAAAAACGCTGGCATAACTACCACCATGAAATCGTTAATATCAATGAGTGAAGGTGAATCAAAGATAGCCAATGCATGGGGCTGGAATATCGATGGAATAAAAAATATTAATGGGGGTAGTTTTTCTGCTTCTATACCCCTCTGTAACATTATCGGTTTTGCAGAAGATTTCAAGAAAGTCGTGATAAATAGTAGGCACGAACTGATATTGCTACGAAGTAACACTAATCTGAATGCTGTGAAACTTAACACCGGGGAATTTGTAGACGACGTTCAGATAAATAAAATCATCTGGCGTGTACCGCATGTTAAAGTGTCCGACAAAGAAAAAATAAGTTTGCTAAAACTGTTAGAAAAAGATCGACCACTCCAGATGATATTCAGAAATTGGGATCTGTACGAATATCCAGCTTTACCTAAAACTACAAAACATACCTGGTCTATCAAAACTTCCTCACAAATAGAGAAACCAAGATACATAATTATGGGTCTACAAACAAATAGAAAAAACAATTCAAGTTCTGATATGTCCCAGTTCGATCACTGTCATGTTCGTGACGTTAGAGTATACTTAAACTCAACTTACTTCCCGTATGAAAACCTAAATGTCAGCTTCGCGAATAACAGAATCGCTTTATTATACGAGCAATACATCAGATTTCAACAGTCTTATTACGGACGTCGCTCGGAACCCTTATTAAGTGAGAAACAATTCAAAGATTTGGCGCCGCTATTTGTCATAGATTGCTCTAGACAAGCTGATAATGTAAAGACAGGTCCTATTGTGGATGTAAGAGTGGAAATTGAGAGTGATTCCGATATACCAGATCAAACTTCTGCATACTGTCTTATATTGAACGACTGCATAATTGAGTACAAGCCATTGAGTAATACTGTGAGAAAAATATCATGAATCCGAATACTATTATTTTAGATGTTCAAGGGTTTAAAGACCTGAACAATAATTTTATAATAAAAGAATTAGCTTTTGCAAGTCGTGATTATACGCAAACATTTTTAATAAAACCGCCATACTTGTTTAAATACTTAACAAGTGACGAAAAGAGACAAGTTAAATGGTTGGAAAGAAATAGAGGTATTTATTGGAATGAAGGATATATTGACTATAGAGAATTTCGGCGTATAATCGTTCCATATCTAGAAAATAAGGAAATTATTGTAAATGGTTTGGAGAAGGTGAATTGGATAAAGGAACTGTGTGTGAATTGTAAAGTATCAGACCTTGGTACAGAACAATATCTTAGTTTCTCTGTTTTGCATAAAAAATACTGTGAAGGAAGATCTAATTTTAATTGTAATAAACATCTAAAGCAATGTGCTCTTAAAAATGTGCTTTGTTTAAGGAAATATTTAGAATGGGTATAAATGTATGTACTCATATGTGTAATGTATTTAGATTATTGGTTTTAAGGTTTTTAAATAAAAATCAAAATAATGTAAATTTGCTTTTATTTTGTTAAACACCCCCACGCTACTCCACAAATAACACAACCTAATACAAAATTAAATAAAAACATCATAATGAAAATACAAATATTAACTACTTTACAAAAACGGTTAATAAAAGTCAGTACCTATTAAAGATTTTGATATTTTCTTAACTAAAGACTCAGTTTCGTCCATAACACTGTCGATGGGATCTTGAACAATATATTGAGCGTTTATAATAACGTTTTCACTGTCACTATCACTGTCTATGGTTTGAGGATTGTTGTTACACAGATCTACCACTGAAATTTTTATTAACTTAATCCCTTTTCGATGTAGTCGACTCATAACGAAGGATTTTGTAGGATTTTGCTTTATCGATTTTTCCCTGCACCGTTGTTTTGGTTTTTTATCTTTCGTGACTTGTTTGCTTTGCCTGGGTTCACTGCGAAACATCTCGGAGAATCCCTCGTAAGGATCCTGAGCATACTGGCTGAATACAATCTCGGTGTCAGAATTCTGGAACAAAATATAAACACAATTTATACCACTATTACGCTAGTATAGCGTTTTAATTGGGTTTTCAATCGAGAAAGTCTAGATTTACTTTAGATTAGTGACAAAAGGCTCTGGAAAAATGCAACACAACACAGCTGCGAACACAATCTCTAATTATAAAACAATCATAAAAAAAAAAAAACGAATTAAAAATATTTTACTCACCGACATGATAACTTTTGATGGAAGTTAAAAAAATATTAAACAGGTGTTCGCGCCGAATAATATTTCGTAAATGATGACAAAATAACTAAATAATTACAAGTCATACTAATATTGTCAACTAAGCGTTTGTGTCTCAAGACTAAGGCCAATGAACTGCAACGTAGGTAACACTTATACAATGACAAACAACGCCTTGTAAGCATGTTACTTAATCGTAAAACGTTAGTTATTCGAAAATCAACCTTATGATGCATGGTATTTTAGGTGCATAGTGAGATAACTGCAATCAGTGTTAACTTTGTTTACCGATTTAAAAAGTGTAATGATATTTTGAAATAAACAGGATTTCAGAAATAAAACAAGTCAATAATTATAATAATTCACACTTTATTTCATTTTTTGTATAATATTAACATTTATTATTTCCTAAAACTAAACTATGAGTAGGTAACACTTAACTTAAAATTATGATCAAAGTAATTCATTCTTAAAAATAAATGCATGCCCCCAGGCTCGGGTTGATATTTGATCCACAGATATCGATCGTTTGTCATCATTTCTAGATAAAGCAACTTTGTTGACAGTCCGAGTAAATATTTCGTGCTTTATTGATTTAAACATATTATTTTTTCTCCGGATTACTCCACCATTAAATAAAATGGTTTCATAGTCTGATAAGTTTAAATCCCTGACCACGCATGATTTTACTCCTTTTGCTTTTTTAATGATACTATTAGGGGTTCTTATAGAGTAAAGTTTCGATCTCAAACCAACAAAATCAGTAATATATTTTCCTCCCATTTCATCTTTAAAGAGACCGGGAACCTTTTTATTTTTTAGCGGTATCTGTAAATCATTTGTGATTTCATAGTTACTGCTGTCAAAATATTGTAAAAAATTATATTTCAAATCATTGTAAAAATCGTTGGTGTATATTTTATAGACAAAGGAATCGGTATCTGTGTAACATAGCTGCACTCGATCTTTATAAAAAGGCTTTACAATATTGTAATGAAAGTAATACATGTGTGCTTTTGAAAGTTCTAATACAGTGAAACCTATGTATATAGGTTTATCTAAAATAATTTGATCAGGTTTCATTTGTATTGCAACTAAATTTTCTGATAAAATAGATGCACTGTGGAAATAGGGGTTGGCTATAAGTTTCTCAGCGGATATAAATTTCTTAGTTCGATTGGACTGATCGCACCATTGATTAACTAAATGTACGGTTACTCTATTTTCAGTATTTTCTAATGTTTTTCCAAAAACACTGTTATTTAATAACTTAAAAAAGTCTTGTTCGAAGGAACTTTTTGCTTTCTGTCTTAATTGAGTATTTAACTCTATGTACTGTTTTAAATACGGACTCTGTCTAAAAGTAATTGCTCTATGAATTTTACGTAATATTAAACCATGTTCTAAACATTTTTTTAAATGAACGTAGTGAATCACGTAGTTGTACTTATTATACAAATTTGCTATTAATTTCTTTGTTTTACCTCCCGGGGGTACACATTTTTCAGGACAAAATGGTAAGTCATTATGGTCATTATGTAAATGCTCGGGATACAATAGATCGACTTCTAATATGAAGCCCCAGTTTGCGTTATCCTCTATAGTGGTAACATTAAAATTTGCTAATTCGTTATCACTTAAAAATCTGAAACTAGAGTATGGTAAATACTGACACATGCTAAAACCGTAAAGATTATTACAATCTAAATATACTATGAAACTCTCAGGTTGTGATGGATTATATTCAGGCATGTATTTGTGATTGGCTCTAGCATGCCGATGGGAACACATGCACAAACCGCCGCGTATACCGCTTTGTATCATTCTGATGATAGCTAAGTCCGACACGAGTTCTAACTGAACGCCCGTTTTTAGCAACATTGCATCGAAAGATAAACTAGGTGCAGTAATGTAAAACGCTGGGTCAAGACTGTAATATTGTTTACAGGTTTTCCGAAAATTTTGAAATATGTCTGTTAACAAAAGCACATCCGTTTTTAAGTATAGATCCGTATACTCGCCGAGGTTATTAATATTGAATTCAGCCCAAACAGCCTGTGCGTGATTATAATCCTCATCTGTAATGTCTTCGTTAGTCAAATAATTATAAAAATTACCCTTAGACGGCAATGATTTTTGATCGTAACATTTCCAATTGGTCATGTAATCATAAGGATATATACCTTTTCTTGTCAATAAATTAAACTGTCTGTCTTTAGAAAAATGAAATCGAAGATTAACAAAATCTTCCACCTGCAATGTTTTAGCGAGCTTGTCTAAACTTGTCCCTAAAAAGTTGAATGAATCTAAAAATCTTATACAAATAAACTCATTATCAGCAATAGGAATAAATTTGGTAAATGCGACGTATTTTTCTTTAGTCTTAGGGATTATTTTAATTGGGCCTGGAATTTCGCCTAACTTTTTTATAAATAAATGACAATCGTACCCGGATAAATTGTGAAAAAATATTGGTATAAATTTTGGTACTTTATGTTGCAAATTACAGTGTCGATGTGCTGCACCTCGATACAGGCCTGTAATATGACAATGATCTCTTACTTTATCGGTCAAGAGTAAATTGTCGCAAATATGACACCTAACGGCACGTTTGAACTCTAGAGAATTGTCATCAGTGAATATCATAGGCTCGCTTTTGGATATAATCTGATGTATTTGTTTTACATCCTCAGTAAGAAAATTTATAAATTTTGAAACACAATCATTGCCGCGATAACTTCTATAGCCTTCAACGCTATCATTTTTATTTGATGACACGACATTGTAAGCGAATGCAGCCGGCACGTGGCGTTTAGAGTATGACGTATTAGCGGTGTTGAAATCATCGCCGGAAATGGGTTCAAGTAACGTTTCGAAATCAGCGTATATGACGAATGGAATGTTTTGTTTCCTATCATAATTTTTAAATTTTAAAAATGAACCTTGTTCTGGTAAAACTGTGACGATCCCCCCACACAAGTGGGATTCAATTTGACTAAGCGTTGGAAAAAACAATAAACAAGTTTCACAGAAATATAGTTTACCATGATGTTTGGTCATCTGATTTCTAACTAAACGAGATAAATCTTTGATAAGACAGTAATGAGAATTATTATTGTTTTCTATAAACAGTAGATGGATACTTTTATTAGACTTATTATTCAACGTTTTATAAAGCGGTCCAATAATTGTCTTCTCGTTTTTTAAACCATACACATATATATTAACAGAAGGATTATTTTTCTCAAAGATAGCTATGTCCGAAAATGTGATTGGAAATGTCAAATTATTAACATTCAAAACATCCTGAAAGCGGGGATAAGACGAAATCCTATCGGGATGTCTATTTGTGGGGTACAATGCCGCCACAACACACCACAAAAAGCAATACTCATCATTGTTCCGAATATTCAAACAAGCTCTTTTACTTTTTATGAATTTCGGCAAAGTTAAAAATTTAGATCCGCTGAGAGGTTGATATTTATTAATATTTAATTCTAAATGTGAATTGCATAAAAAAGTCCAACCACTATCCCTTTCCTCAAATTCTTCAATTTTTTTTAGTAGTAAATCAATAGTTAGTTTATAAATAGAATCAAAATCGTAATTAAAATGTGTAATAATGTTGTTTGTACGGAATGATTTTATTTCTTGTTGATCATTTTTATACATAAGAAACGAAGCAAACAGTTCAAAATTTATTTTGACAGAGGTGTGTTTCTCTATTGAATTGTCTATTAAATGTTTGACTTGTGTACTAATACTTTTGAGAAACACCTCAGGAAAACTATGTATTTGTTCACCTGTCGCTATGATTTTGTAACTTTTGATTCGTTCTTTAAAAGAAGAATTAATAATTGCAACATTATCATACATAGGGATAGAACTATTGTTTTTATGTACATTGCTACGTAAATGACCAGACCATCGACGATTGTCTACAAATACTTTACAATCAGAGCAGTGAGGCATTATATTATTGTTTGAAATCAAAGAACACTTGAAATTATTAGTTCAATAAATTTGGATTAGATAATACTTACAACTAATATTCACCGTCTTAGGTATACCAGACAAAATATTTTATATAATTAGTACAACTTGGTCAGGACAATTTTACGCTGATTTCAAGATCCTTGTGTAATTTTTCACAGGCAAGTCGGTAATTATGTTTAGGCAGGATGTATCTGAAAAAAAAATGGATGCATTAGGTACATAATCTGATTAGGTAAGATAATGGTATATTCTGGGAAGAAAAATATATTTCATAATTACCTGCAAAATATGAAACTATGTATACATAAGAGTACGTGTATCTGCGTGGTCCAAATATGTAGTTATACTTCAAGTAATTTAATAATTCTTCACAGGCAAGTCAGTAATTAATATTATGTTTAGGCAGAATGTATCTGAAACTAAAAAAAATGGTTTATTGGTACCGATGAAGAATTAGGTAAAAAGCTGTAAATTCTAGAATGAAAAATAGTCATAATTATTGTAATGTTCTAAATAGTTATCGTATTATTGTTGTGTTATATTTGATAATTACCTGCACAATATGAAATGATTCATACATAAGATTATGTATTTGCGGGATCCAAATATGTATGTATATTTCAGCACCCCGATATAACGAACACAGTTGCTCCAGTAGCTGAAATTGTTGTTGTTTCTGGTGTGAGATCAATTAAATATTTATTTATAATAATTAACTTGATTGTACTGTAACAGTTTAGAAAGGTGCTCGCTCCGAGAGACTTTGAGGTAATAAATAATATTTTAGGGATTTTTTTTTGTTTTCTTTTTTGTCTACAAAGCAGAAAAATATTTCATCATAAAAGTTGTTATTGCCTAATTGTTACACGTGTGCTAAACATAATATTTATTTCGCAATCACAATAATCAGCTATTTTGGTTAGGGTTGGTAACAACTTGGTAGGCATTCAAATATACAAATTTCACACAATGCACTTAATCGATTAAAATATATCATAGTATGTCGATAGACGACATGACGATGACGATATCATATAACGTTCATGGTTTCGTCATGCCCGTTACCGTAGTTACAGGAATTATATTATCTATTTATTTTAGGAAATCTAGAGAAGTACGCGGTAGACGGCAGTAAGTTCATTTTTTCTACACGAAACCTAAATGTAGATGATGAAATAATTACCTTGGAAACATTTATTTACTTCTTTAAAATAATAAAATCTATCTGGTTTGTGGCGATTCCGTTCACGCTATCGTTTGGTCAGCCCTAGCTTATTTCGCTGCATCGACATTCGATACAGTATAAAATTTTCCTTCGTCTTCATTTTACCAACGCGTATAATACGACTATAGAAAAAGTTACTTTAACAAAGCAATACCGGATTGATTGTAGTGGATTTAACATTCCTAACTTATAATTCGATTTTAACTTATAAGCCACAAGTTTTTCTGTTCGGTACAAAGTTTTCGCAGTCTGCCCGGCGAGCACGGCCTACTGTGACATGGCCTAAGTCACACTTTTTATCACAGTTTGGGCGATAAAGCCATTTTGTCTGAAATGCTAGCACGGCGGCGTGAGATATTTTCTTGACTTGTGGCATAACTTCTTGACATTAATTTGTTTTCTTTTTCGGAAATTTGCCAATTTTATGGCAGTTTCGGTTTAACCTTGGCCATAAAAACCATTTAGGTTCAGAGAAGCATAGTCCTACGACGCACTATTTCCGAATTATGGGCCTTCGAATTTTATTTTATTTTACATAAAATGCTCTATATCTCGAAAACGGTATGTCCTAGGCAAAAAATAACCAAAATTTAGCCCCCCCTATGATACCCCCATGCTAGCAGCATCCCAACATGAATTTACGAAAAAAAAATTTTTTTTTTTACTTTGCTTGTTTTTCGACTTGAACTACAAATTCTTAACAGAAAATATTTTGGGTCATGACAAGTTATGATAAAATATGTCATATCTTACAATTTGTCTTAAATACTAGCACGGGACAACCATGTGACATAGTTTCAAGACGCGACATGCCTTTCTTGTGGCTGACTTCATAGTGCGACATAATCTGAATAGACGACCAAATAAAATAATACTTATAAAAGTGTGCCGTTCATACAGATAAAATACTTTTTAATTTTGTTGGGCACAAATTAATATTTGACCCACGACCATAGACTTATGCACACTTTATTTTTCTTTGTTTGTTTGATAACATATTAAGTGTTAATAAAATATTAATAATTACTTAAAAAATATAATAGCTTGGACCCAGTTCCCGATACCGGTGAGCCCCTATTTTTTTATTTTAATTGTTTTTTGGGGGGTTTATTTAAGAAATAATTTAAAATGTAGAAAGTAAGAAGAATATGGAATATAAGAAAATAATTATAAAAAAGTAATAATCAAAATAAAAATAATAATTAAAAATAGAAATAACAATTATAAAAAAGTAATAAAATAGAATTAATTAATAATCCTGTAACATTTCAATTAATTAATATTTTTTGGGGGTTTTATTTAAGAAATTATTTAAAATGTAGAAAGTAAGAAGAATATGGAATATAAGAAAATAATTATAAAAAAGTAATAATCAAAATAAAAATAATAATTAAAAATAGAAATAACAATTATAAAAAAGTAATAAAATAGAATTAATTAATAATCCTGTAACATTTCAATTAATTAATATTTTTTGGGGGTTTTATTTAAGAAATAATTTAAAATGTAGAAAGTAAGAAGAATATGGAATATAAGAAAATAATTATAAAAAGTAATAATCAAAATAAAAATAATAATTAAAAATAGGAATAACAATAAAAAATAACAATTATAAAAAAAGTAATAAAATATAATTAATTAATAATCCTGTAAAATTTCAATTAATTAATAAGCATTGATCAACACACACACAAAATAAATTTATTGCCATTTGGTGCAGTAATTAGAAGGAAAATATTTTATTTTTCAACTATAAAATTTTATCACCACCTCCGAACGAAAGTGATACATTTTTCTTAATCATCTGTCTAAATGTGAAATTTGTGACAAAATGGGTGCGCCCGTATTAGCAAAGTAAGACCCGATAAGTCCCAAATAAACGTCAGGAAATTTTCTCACGCCGCCGGTACTAATAATTAAGACAAAATGGCTTTATCGTCCAAACTGCGATGAAATGTGTGACTCAAGCCATGTCACAGTAGGCCGTGGTCGCCGGGAAGCAACAAGAAAGGCATGTCGCGCCTTTAAAATAAGTCACATGTTTGACCCGGCTAGCATTTAAGACAAATTGTAAGACATGACATAATTTATCATGTCTTGTCACAAATGTCTTGGGTACGCCCATGCTCGCTCCGCTGGTCAGACGTATGGAATATAGTGGTAAGGAGTAAGTTACTAGTCAATGGTCGAGTAAAGCTCATCCAGTACGCGACAAAATGAACTGTCTCGTTCGAGTGTATCGGTCGAGTTGAGTGGCGAGTCGAGTATCGATTTGCTCGAATTATCGTTCCAAATCAAGTTCTCAGTACAATGTACTGTCTCGGTCGAGTGGAGAGGCGAGTAGATTATCAATTATTGGGCATTCTATACCACTATCGGCAGCGAGGCGCACTCGCCGAGCAACTTGCCGATAGTGGTATAGAATGCCCAATAATATACTACTTGTGCAGTCGAAGGATACATCTGGTTTTGGTCCGCCAGCTCGCGAATATGTATCCTCCGACTGCACAGCATGATTTTCTTCTTGTTTACGTCTTTTAGTTTGCTTTTCAAGCAGTCGGGTTTTTTGATTTTTTTATATTTTTTTTATTTTAATAAATACTTTGATTCTAGTACTATTGCTTTTTATTGTCTCGTAGATGGTGTGAAAAGTAGAGTATTCTCCTCGGGGATAAAGATGTCTTCGTCTTGGGCGACCTTGAATCCCACGCTGCTCTCAGGATTCTTGTCTTAACTCCTTCGTTTTGCTCGGGATTCAATACAGCGCCCGCTACATGATAGTGAGACACTACTTTATCCCCTTAGTGCATAATCTACTATTTAAAAAATACATCTTTTTATTACCCGGTCCAATAAGTGGTGGACATTATTCAGAAAGCTCGGTCAATTTTATTATTTCAATAGTTTTTAGCATATTGCCAACTCATATTGGTCATTTTTCAAATTGTCTGGGTATTATGAATAATGTCGTATTAATCACTTGGTCAGATGCATTGTGTGAGGAGTGTTTTGAAAGAAAAGGGACTCAGTGATAACGTGACAGTTGACACGGCCACAGATAATATAATATTAGACACGGCTGAATGGAAGAGGAAAACGCGTTGCGCTGACCCTAAGTAACATGGAGCAAGGACCGGCAGATGATCAGAATCAGAATCAGAAATCTTTATTTGTGAGTCATAGGTACAGTGGATGTTACATGGTACAATTTTAAATTCGCTACAACCAGCCGTTAATGTTGTTTTTTTAATATTGTTATTCCACAAAATCTTACATACATATATATTTTGTTGTTATTTTTATTTTATATTTTTGTTATAATGTATACCTGGAACGCTGTCGTCTCCCTACTTGGAGGTGGGCGCTAATGGCCGCGACACAGTATTCCATACTAATGCGGCTGTTAACGAACTCAAACTCATGTAAACTGTTTTCTTGTTCCAATAAATATATATTTGATTTGATTTGAATGGCATACAAAAATTACACAAATCAATGAAAATTAAAAAGAATGAAAATTGAAATTAATATGCATTAAAAAACATTAAAAACCGTGATTATGTAATAATAAATTGAAATAAATTTAAAATATAATAATAAAACATGCTTAATACTATAAAATAATAACAAAAATTCAACAGTATATGTCAAAGAAAAATTAAATAAATCATTAATTAGATTGTAATTAGTCAATAACATAGATGTCTAATACTAAAGTCAAATTAACAAAAAGTTATGTCAGTTTTTGTCTTCCATAGAGTCATTTGAAGATGATGATGACGTAGTATTATTATTATCTGTGTTTAGGTTGTTAGTAGGTACGGTACTATTTAATTATGGAAAGGCTGACTTGATATGGGACTTTCCGTATGACTATTGTATAGTGCCAGTATACATATTGTACCTAACCGCAACATGTAAATATAAGTAGGTAGTACTAAATGCCTGCAGAGTCGCACAGGGCAAGGAGTCACCTTAGGTAGGTAGTTAGCTCTCCCTTCAGTGCTATTAATAACTGTAAAGCACTAAGCACCCGTTAGCAGTCTTGTTGACTTGTTGTGACTAACCACAAACAGTCAACCATTAGGTACTTTTACATGACATAGTAGGTAGATAGAATAACTATACTTACTTCTTTGTATTCTGAACTGAACACCAAAATTGTTCCAGGAACTTTCGCAATATTACCTACTACATATTTCTATGGGTACCTTACAATGGCGGAAATAGGATGGAGGTACCTCCATCGAGAGACGATATGAACGTTATGGTAAATTACTGGAGATAATATGTCCAGCTCATGGGATGTCAACACACCTGATGGGATATGGGAGTAGGACTTCTTAACCACTCGGGACCCGCCGTCTTCCGGAACCACAAACAGTATGATCTAATACGTTTTAATTGAAATTTGAGAGCAGTGGTGGCCCAGTGGTAATCAGCCGCGACTTACAAGTTGTAGGTCGTGGGTTCGATCCCAGGCAGGCGCTTTACTTTGTGTAAATTATTTCATCACCAGGGCTCTCAAAAACGGTGAAGGAAAACATCGTGAGGAAACCGGCATGTCCTAGAACCAAAAAGTCGAAGACATGTGATATCCACCAACCCGCACTGGACCCGCGTGTTGGATTATGGCCCATCCCCTCTCACAGAGAGGAGGCCTGTGTCCCAGCAGTGGGAACATTAATAGTCTGATGATGATGATGTGAATACGTTTTTAATTCTGTCTCATTAGGCATGGGTTGCCTATTCAGGTAGGCACCTACGCCTTCTGAGGTGCTTTTACAGGTCCCATCACGTAAAAAGAACGCTGGCCTTGAATCTGCGCAGTGAGCGATTTATCGATCGAACTGGTGGTATGAAGGGGGCGCGACGGGGGAATGCTCCGCCAGTGTTTCTGTGCGCGCACGCTATTGGTTCGTCAGTTGACCCATGCTTCCCGCGCAGAGATCACGCTTCGTTCACTGCCAAAATACAGTCGCTCACACAACTTTCTTTGCACGACGATTGTTTTTAAAAATGAAGGAATGAAAAATGATTAATTGATTTTTTGATTTTATTTATTATTGATGATAGTATCTATTATTTTATGAAGAAAGAAGTTGAGAAAGGAGCAGTTGATAATTTATAATGATAAGATATTTATAATAATAAGATCGAAATAAATAATAATGCTCAAGTAAACATTATCTAATTTAAATCCAACCTCTTCTAAAGTACTAAGAAGCTAGTAAGTACCTATTATGATTCTACAATAAAACAATTACTCTTATATTATAAAACAATATCCTAGTACTTTAGAACGCGACAGTACCCATGCGCAGACACATCCCCTCCACTGTCGCTCAGCGTTCTTTTTACGTGACGGGACCTGTACATGTACACCGGCGCGCGGCGAGGCGAGATGTTGTGGATGGGATGGGCGAGAATTGAAATTTATTTGGCAAAATTTCTATCCATGCCCTGCCCATCTTTGGTGTCTAAAATATCTAGATGCGCGAGGATATGCGAGGTGAGATTTAAAATATTTGTTAGTACAATATTGAACTTTATTGCTCTAAGAATAGAGAATTTATTTAAAGGTCTAGATGCGCGAGGATGTGCGAGGATTTTGGAAGAGTAATCATAATTTGAAAGACTAGGAATATTTCAAGACATTATGTTTCGTTTGGCATGTGACTTCTGTAAAAGCAATTTTCCTCTTTAATTTGACCTCCCGCAGCCACGTCCTAATAGTACCTACATTCTGAACGAACAGTGACGGTAGTGGAAAATACGAGATTTCCTTATTTCTTTCGTTACCATTTACTTCTTTTGAGTTATCACTTTTCTTTTCTCAACCTTCTGGTAACTAATATAGGGCAGGGTAGGGTAGGGGGGGGTGGGGTAGGGGGAGAGTGCATGACGTACGTGTAAGTAGGAATAGTACATAAACAACTCTTATCTCATTGACGTATGATGAATTTTATTTAAGCTATTTATTTTCCTCACCTCATTATTGCCTCAGTTTGCAGTTTTGTGAGTAGGATTCCGTGTTTATTGCAATGTTTTACCATTGAAAAATGATAAACCATGTGGCATACCAAAGTATTTGTTGTCTAATAGGCGCAGTGACACGGCGTTTTGCGCTATGGCCGCTTTGGGTTGCGGTTTGCGGTTACATTTCCGGTCCGGTCCTGAACTGCCGCCCTGAAGTTGGCTTTCCGATGCGCAAACACGGCGCGGTGCTGTTTTTGTTTGAGATTTACTACTGCGCAGCCATTGTAGCCAACTTCAGGGCGGCCAATAACTTTGGCGAGAACTATATACTTTATTTTGAAGGTGGCAATTGAATAAACGAAACCTTGGTTGGTTGGTACCTTGGTTTGTCCTAGAACCAAAAATTCGAAGACATGTGACATCCACCAACCCGCACTGGGCCCGCGTGGTGGATTACTGCCCATTCCCTCTCACAGAGAGGAGGCCTGTGTCCCAGCAGTGGCAACATTAATAGGCTGATGATGTGATGTGTGATGTGATTGAATAAACTTTAGTCATACTCCAGTTAGTGTGTCTAACTATATCCCGATGGAGTAGTGTTGCAAGCGAGACTGCTGAGCGTCCCCCTGGGTTTGATACCGAGTCGGGCCTAGTGAATATTTGAGCTTTACTATAAAATATTTATCAGTAGCAGCACGATGTTTGGAAGTTGATTGATGGTAGGTATACCACCACCGTGCCTCAGAAAGTAAGAAGAGCCGTAGGTCCTGCGTTGATCTCTACATAGCCGTCCCAATGGACTACGAGAGAATAAGGATTGCACCAGTGTATACAAAGACACTCCTGCTTACGGATACCTCTGCTGACCGTGATCGAAATACCTGCAGCCTAATTGCGTAAGTGAATTCTGTAAAGCAAAAAAGGCGGAACCTTCCCAAAAACGACTTTACGTATTGCATATTACACTCTGAAAAGGAAAGCTGTTATGCTCCTTTCCATTACCAATATTTTGACGTAGAATTGATTGTAAACAATGAACGAAAGCGGAAGAATCGAGATAAAACTTCACTATTGGTATTGTGTAATGAAATTATGTCCTAATGATTTGGTAATAAATATTCGAGTTTGATGAAACATAACGCAGTAGATGAACTTCAACTCAAAGGAGGATGTTTGTACTCTTTCCAAATTAGTTTCACAATACCGAAAAAGTTGAAAGAAATGATTCTAATTCTTTGAACTTATATTGCCCTGCTCATCCAATTCAATAACTCCAACAGCGTACTAAGAATTAGAACCAATTAACAATCAATCACCACAAACGACTGCACCTGCAAATCTAGTACCTACTTACCTCTTAAAAGTTTAATCACAATCATAATCGTCCTCATTAATATGTTTGAGTACCTACCATCGAACGTGACTAGCCTAAATGTGCAGCCAATGTTAGTTCATGCGACGAACGAATTACAAAGCTATTGTTACGCGAGTATTCGAAATCGCACAATTAACTCGAGCATACTTCATTTGGAATTTTGGAGCTGTTGATACTGTGTAACTATCCACACAAAAGCTATGAAATTTACGGATAGGAACTACCTACTGAATGTATTGTTTGTTCGTTTATTGTTGGGTAAGTAATTCTACCTAAGAATACTTAATTAATACTGTTCAACAATTCAACCCATTCTATTGTACTTTAGAGAACTGTAGAGGTCCAGTGGTAACGGCCCTGACTAGATAAGTGTCGTAGATATAATTACTAATTACGCCTGCCTGTTTTCGAATCTACAACCTGCAGATCTTCGAACCCAGGCTGGCAGAAAAGCAGCTTTCTCAAACTGATTTCTCACTAGCATTTGTACATATCATCTTATGAAGCTTCTTGGTTTGAAAACTAATACGCGTTTAGAATCTTGGTGGGTAATGAAACCAGGAGCCACGATCTTACTCATTTACTCCTCTTCCCGTTTTCATAGCGAAATATTATAATAACAAAGAAATCGGAAATCTGAGAATCACAAATAAAAATTATAACTCCTACGCGAAGTGCGTCCGCAATCTGCATTGCGAATATTACATTATTTTCTCATATTTACTGATTAATTACCACAATGTAATAATTTAATAATCACAGCAGTAACATAAATTATCTGTTACTAGCTGTCTCACGAGGCTTCGCTCCCGTCAACTGGCTACCTACCTACCCATCTACCCTACCTACACTACCCTACATACATGATTGTTGCGTAACATAAACCGTTTACTCAGCGCATGCAACGGAAGCTCTATAAAAGGAATATTTTTTCCCGTTTTTGCAACATTTTTGATTTATGCTCCGCTCCTATTGGTCGTAGCGTGATGTTATATAGCCTATAACCTTCCTCGATAAATGGACTATCCAACACACAAAGAATTTTTCAGTTCCAACCAGTAGTACCTGAGATTAGCGCGTTCAAACAAACAAACAAACAAACAAACAAACTCTTCAGCTTTATAATATTAGTATAGATGAAAAAAGTATGCTTGAACCTGACTATTCACCTCGTTAAGAGAGAGCAGAGAATTGAGCTGAATGATGATGACCCAGAAACATCTGTGTGACTGATCAAGATCTTACCTATTACTTAATTGATATAACAACCGTACAAGTGTACAGAACGGTTCCCAGAACATATACCATAGCCTTCACTTTTAAACACGAAAGCACATCATCGATCATCGCGCCTAGCACTTACCTAATCTCGGATCAATCTTTGAGAATGTACTAGTACCTGCGCAATTAATGGGGGACAGCACGCAATGTATGCAAATCAGCTAAGACACCTACTATTTCGTAATATTTATCAATGATATGACGACTGCATGTGTAAAATAGCACGTATAGCGTCAGTGGGTGCATAATATCATAATTTCAGCATTACTTTGCGCAACACACGTTTCACCAACGGAAAAGGAAGGCGGACGCGTCACGGTCGGGCGAATTAAACAAGTGTTCAGGATAGTACATGTAACTAGTTCTTCGAGTATTGCAATTCGCGTGGAGGAACGATAAACATTTATCGTAATCGTATGCCAGCTACGACTCGTCACCTAATCGTGTTCACTATCGTGTCGGGAGTTGCAATTATCGCGTACTTCTTTCTGTCTTTGTAGTAAACTTGTTTTTACTATGATGGTTTTCCTTATCCGCGAACAAGGTAATCAATCAAGATACAATCATAATGTCTGAGCTGACTCACATGTCTTCTCCACACAATTACTTACTGCTAGCACATGATGAGGCTATTTGACAGGACATATTTATCAAAATAAAAGCCAAGTGGTAAATAAACATATTTTATGTATATCCATTTTCTTACAAAATTATTTACAACACCATTATTATGCACATATCCGCTGTCATATAAAACATTACATTGATAAATTAACGTCTCTAAAGCGAATTTACAGCGCACTATAAGTAGGTACACTAATACTACTAATCGTAAGCTTAACTAGTTGCAGATCAATTCTAGGCACCATTCCATAAACAATTATAATTACAAAACAGAATATTTACCTCCCCTAATATCATTATTAAATAATTGCGATTTATGAAATTTTAATAATTAAAATAAAATCCAATAATGTTTACATAAATAGAAATTGTTTGAAGTAAAACAGCCATACTTATTAATAGTGTTCCTAGTTAAAAATTAAATAATAATGAGGCCAGTTCAACATTGTATATTTAAAGCTTTTCTAATATTCATGTGCACATATTATACAGGGCGTTGTACTGACAGATTGTTCTTCGAATATAGAGTATGGCCGTTTTACCGTTAAAATGAATATGACGAATTATACGACCGTACGCAAGTACGTAGACGATAAGAGATCTCTGAATAAATCTCACAAGATCCTTTAAAATCTATTGACTTTTAATCATAAATAAATAGAGTTAAATAAATGGAAATTAATAGGATTAAATGAAATATTGAATTTGAATATTATTTGAAATTATTTACAGAAAATAGAGATTTTAATGATAAGAAAAACAGTAAGAAATATAAAATGCAAATGAAAACTAGACATTTCCTTACATTCTTTTGAGATTTAGATTTAAGAAAGGAATGTAAACTAAAATTTTGTTGCCCAATTTCAAAATAATTATACTAATGGCAACATAACATCCAACTTCTGAAATACTAATATCTAATGACATGATATACGATGATAGGCCACGTTAAGGCGACTTCTAATAAATTAGCTACCTATTGTTTATATCTATGTTTATAAGCGGAAATGACGATGAGAAGTTGTTGATAATAAACGTAACCTGAGTTTCATTTATTGACTAAAACATAAATAAAACCGATTCGTTGTGTAGATCCATCCCGAGACTTGAATCTCGGTTCCCATTAATTAGTTTTTCAAAAATTGGTTGTTGTGCCTTTTTTATCTCCTGTCATTGAGCCATATTTACATTCTCGTAAGAAGTAAAACTGATGGCCATTATACACTAAATTAGGCTAATTAAACTATTTTAACATGTATTACTTTACAATTTTTTCACATAATATGTTACATTACAACATTATCAAAGTAATACTTTCATTGAATACAATTCCGCCATGGTTTCATTAGGCTAAAGATTAGCAAAACAATTGCCGATCTCTAAAAATAAACTTATTGTCAGTTGAGATGCGACGCTGATAAAATAACCTGCCTTACATTAAAACAATGCTAATAACCGATTAATATCCCTTTAGCAATCTGTTACAATTTTGGCTGTACTCACTCACAACAATCGTAACTAATCTCATAAGAGGAACTCAAATGTATTTTCACCAAGTTGCAATTCATCTTTGCATTCATCTCATTTTTGTAAACTCACGTTTTTATTAATTTCATTGCATTTAGCATCGATGTGCGGATTAATTGTTTACGTATGTGCGGACGTGTCGTAAGAACTTCTTCATAAAAATATCATTTTTTATAAGACTACAGTGACAATTTGAAAATTAAATTAATACGCACGCGACTACGAGTTCCATTTTTGAATAGGCGATGTTTAAAAAGCACAATTTTCAGTCTTTCCTTGATTTATTTACATGGACCAACAGCCATGAAAAGATGCGCGATTATTGTGTTTCGATATGTACAACACAACACATTCCTTGCGTCGTTATCATGGCTAAATATCACATATTCATTGGAGTTATGACTAATGGCTATTGTCGAGTCATTAGGTGACTTCTGACGGACGTTACCTCGGGGTTAAGCTCACTTATGATTTTGACACAAAATAACACGATAAATAAAACTTATTTCGCCATCAATGTTGATATAGATATTATATCAGACGCATTACATATCACTCGTTATGCATATTTCGCTCTATAACTCTTTAGGTACAGTGTAATTATAAAATTCTACTATATTCTCTACAATAAATTATGATTAATGTCGATATTAAGAGTTACAGAAATACGACTTCGTTAATAACAGGCTATACCCCTAAATCAAACATTGCTTATGTTTAGTTGTATCGGGCACAAGTTGTATAAACCACATTTTAAAATTAAGGCTCGTTTACTGAGGTGGTTCTATGTTGTTTAAATTGCACTTATTGTTGATAATTACTCGTTTAATCTGTGTTTTTTCGTGAACCGTTTAGCGAACACTGTTCTTCAGAGAGATCTTGGATCAGTCTGGCACATAGCACATAGCACGACATCACTGACACCCGCAGCGCAGGGGCGGCACGTGCGGCTCGTGCGGCACCTAGTGCGCGTTGTGCACGTTGTGCTGCGCCTTCTTCTTGCGCTGCGCCAGCATGTCGTAGAACGGGTTGTGGCTGATGGAGCGGCGCAGGCACTCGATCCACTCGTCTCGCTCCTCCACTGTAGCTGCCGACATTCTGGAATGATAAATACAATTATGTTAAACAACTTATTTTCCACCGGATTCCCACAGCCTGGACCAGGTCATCACTCCACCAAGAAGAAGGCCTTCTAACGCTACATCTTTCGGTACGCGGTCACCACTCAAAAACTTTTCGGCCCCAAAAACGATGCGAAACGCACAGAACCGATGGTGGATGTGTGACTACGCTTGGGGGAGACTTATGTCCAACAGTGGACGTTTTTCGGCTGAAATAACGATCACGTAACATTTTTTTTAGGACGATCCCATCACACTATTCCCAAACCACTACAACTCCTGCAAGCCAGAATCAACAGTGGCGATCACCAGAAAAGCGCCGAGGCAATGAAGCTCGACGAAGGCCCGCAGAACGAATATAACTATCTTGGATCCCGCAACGAAATTAATCAAAAAAATATAACGGAGAAGTAGGAAAAAAACTCAATTTTAATGTATCTTATTTTATGAGATATGATCAATATACTATTCTAGCAATGATTATATAAATTTTACTTATTACCCTAGAGTCACGTCACAGTTATTTATTCTTATTCCCTTAAGGTTGCCTTAAGTTGCTGTGTGAGGTGAAATAACAGCTCAATGCACTGTACCCCAAAAAGGACCAGACTCCTCATGACGTAAACATTAAAGTTGTTCCAGACACTGTAGTGCACTAATAATCGATATTTTATTTTATCACACATTCTTCACATCCATTGACCTAAATACCTCTGATTTGTAAGTTACGTTAAGCTACAAAACTTCATTAAGCCCCAGTGTCATTAAACCGGCTTGCCATTTGAAGCAGTTAATGGACATTACTTTTGTCTTGTTTTCGGGAGAAGCCGAATAGTATTAACTGTATTTCAGTGTAAACAAGTCTGGTTTATATCCTTCAAATGACAGCAAAGCAGAAATAGGATATGAGTTTTTTTTTTTAAAGTAGAATACCGCGGAGAGTAGGTTTTTACCCGACCCGCCCTAAACAGAGAGTAATGCGTCTCATGGCTTTATTTAGTTAAATGTGTCAACTGTGGGATATTACTTAATGTTAATGTAATTTACCTGTAAACTGTGTGTTTTCCTTCAACAACTTTCCCCTCCGAGTCAGTCTTGCACGCCTTTATGAGATCAGCGCCACCGCTCGCGTATAACTCCAAACAATGAGGTCGTTGTCTATCGCTGGCTGGCCTCACCTGGAAACAAACATAATTATATTATGAGATGGTTATCTCGGTCTGAGAATACACGAAAATACACGGGTTTATAAAATGAAACTTATTCAAATTCATCACGACTGTTTGTGTACCTAGAGGTGTATCATCTATACTCTGGCCAAAATGAAGCTATAATATCACTGACAGCTCAATCAGCTGACAGCAGGGGTAAAACATCTAGGTTCGCTCTAATCTAAACTTCTAGTCCTATGACCTTGGATATTTTATGTTCTCAAACTGTCTTTCACCTGTATTATTTAGTTAAATCGATGTACACCAACGTTAGGTACATTATATATCGAATTCTTAATTTTTTTGTTAGGAATAGGCTAGCCCTAAACATGCTGTTTTACTTTGTTAGTAAACATTATATCTTCAAAATGGTTGGAGTATAGTGAAAGTTACCTGACATCGAAAGAAGGCCTCATATTATCACAAAAATCAAACATTTGGTGTAAGTCGTTGCACATGCTGAGATAGGAGCCTTTTTGGTCTCGCACGGGTTTATTTTTATTTTTTATTATTGTTTGTGTTTTTCTTATCTCGTGTCTCCTGTGCGGGTCACAAATAAAAATGTTTTCTTTCTTTCTTTCTTTCTTTTTTTAAGTTGCATGGCCTGCAAGCTGTGTATGATTTAGCTTGCAACAACAACATTACATTTTCGCAAATAAAATACAACTTCAATATAGCAGCTTGCTTTCAAAGTCTACTACCCCGACCTCCTTTAGCGTAAATAGTAAATAAATGGTATTTATTCGATTTAATATGACTAGCAATTAGCTTTCGAACACTGCATACTGACAAAGCAAATCAATGCAGATTTGCTTTGTCAGCATTAGCTTGTAAACCTTCTAATAACCATTATGAACATCCGAGACGAAATTTTATTCTTATCAACTCAGTTGGAAGATATTGGTACCCATACTCAACCTCCAATCTCTATTCAATATTGATATTGTCTCGTGCTCTATAATACAAGTACTGCAGCCTCTTGACATACTTACTGACAGTTTCTGAAAGGCCTTATATTTTATCTGTTGCAAAATCAAATGTCAAGAGATTTGACTGGTTGTTGTTATTATGTACCAGCAAATGAGTTCGTTAGATTTATTCTGTTCAGCAGTGGACATCTTTCGGCTGAAATGATGATGCTTCTGTTTTAATTTCTACGCATCAAACCTTGCTTGTACTATAACATTGGAGGTTTCTTTGCTAGATAAAGACAGCGATAGAGAATTATATATAAATATAATATTGGGGCTTGCGCGCTCCAATGTACCCTAGGTCTGTGCCGGTAGAATCTACTTTGTCGTAAAATGCCCAGCGTGAGGGGCCACACTAAGAGCGATACTTTGTGGCGAGCTGGCGGCCAGGAGCGACCTCACTGTTCCTCATGTCAGGCTTGCCTTTATTGGCCGGTCGGAGTGAACACTGACGGGGAACAGAGCAAAGACCTTTATCTTGCCTTAATTGGCTGGCTTGAGTGGAGATTCGCAAGAACAAATATGCTCGGAAGCTTGCAGACCAAGTGCTCTCTTGTATTTAAAAATATTAAAGAAAGCCTATGATTAAATAGACTCATCAAAATACTTTAACAGTAGTCACTTCTAGACAGAATAGATCGGTTCATGAAGCACCGAATAGAACATGTTTTTTTGTTCAACTATACAAAGAAACATACTTAAGAAAAAAACGAGAAATTTCATTGTCTGCCGTTAAAAATTAAGTGTGCATAAAAACTTGTTATTTGTAAATGCAACAATGAATGACAACAATAGACCTTTAGAATTAACAGATTTAGATATTAGAATTTTGTTTAAACACATGCATTCTTAACTGCAGTACAAACAGATATAGCTGTAGGATAAAATAATAAACCTTTTTCGTATACTCACAGAAATATTCTCTAATGGAATGATGCCCCTGGGTTCTTTGTCCGTCGTGTATTCGAAGTAGTACAGGCAGTTGTCGTTCAGTATAAACCACCGTCTCTTCCACGACTTGTATCTGTAAGTAACAAAAAGTGGTGTAAGTGAACAGGTAGATGCTTTAATATAGACAAAAAACAAATAGGTTTAGTTCTGAATAGATCCACTCTATTGAGCAACGAACCTATTTGGTTTTTTTTTCGGTTTTGAATAGATTCTGGTGTATTGTTATTTTGAGTTCAATTTTAGTGACCACTACATCGAATCTTTTAAAAACAAAATTAAAGTAATGCAAAAAGATTCTCAACATCATCGTGTTCTGTCATAGTATCGAAGTAGTATAGTATCAAAGGTATGAAATCATACCTATGTGATGTCATCACATAATAATTGTTTACTATTAACATTCCGATGCCAAAAAAGTGGGAAAATTAACACGCACTAAGCCGAAACCTGTGCGAAAAAAAGGTGCCAAATATTTTTCACGAATATATCCTTCAGTTTAAGGTAGACTTCGACTTTTTTTTTATAAACATGTGGTTTTTGCAAACAGTGATGCAGAGAGATATTGATTATTTCTGTACAACACACATGGAAGGAGCCAAGCTTATTGCTCAGCGCTACTTGTCCATTTAAATAATCTCCTGATTATTCACATAAGTATATTTGCGTGATCCTCACGCCCATGTGACTTCACGTCGCTCGCGTGGTTATAATGACGAAGAATAATGAGCACGTGGTAATTATAATACATATTACCGTCTCACGTTTTAACGAGTTACAAATCCATAGCAACACGCTACGCGAATTCTAATTTAAATTAATTTTATAATAGGTAACTTTATAGGCACAGTTAAAACAATAGTATAAGCATAGTTATAGCATAGGAGTATTTTAACGTTCTCAATGCTGGGACACAGGCCTCCTCTCTATGAGAGGGAAAAGGCCTTAAGAGGAAATACGGTCACAAACAACCGACCTTAATATCCTTACCAAAAAGTCGTAATTCAAGATTTGCTCTCACCTATTTCCTCAATTTAAATTGGTCCAATATTGGAACCAATTTAAAAGATATTCCATAAACTGAAAAAGAAAGATATATACTATGTCCCTGTATTTTCCTTTTTGATGATACTTTGTCTTTAGAAGCACTAGCACCCTCATAAAATGCTCAAAATTGCGCTGTCAACAGTGGAGGAAAAGGGTGAGAGCCAAACCTCGAATTATGACTTTTTATTAAGGAAATTCAGTCGGAGCTCTCTGCCCATATTTCCTCTTAATCCACCACGCGTGCCCAGTGCGATTGGTGGATCACAGTATGTCTTCGAATTGTTGCTTTTAGGACATGCCGGTTCCCTCACGATGTTTTCCTTCGCCGTTTTTAATCAAAAACAAAAGGTAAATTGGTATTTCCCCAGTAAAATGTCAGTGACCAGCATTCATTAAAAGATGATGCTCCAAATTATATTCCCTTCTGTAGATTCCGCAACGTTACATAATAAAATGAAAACGAAGGCACTTGAAATCATTAATCTCAATGACATTTGTTAGGAAAAAAGAAAGTGTAACGTGAGACACACATCTTCGTTGTGGTTTTTACGTTTCCGAGCGCACGATGCTCCAAAAGTTTTGAATGCGAGGTGAGCTAACACAGGTCCGCGGTCAGCTGTCAGCTGTCAGCTCCACGTCTGAGTGTGAAAGGTTAAAGATCGCAGTCGTGCCAAATCTGATGGGTTGCTGACTCGGGGGTAAAAATCTTTTCTGTTTGCGTGAAATCTTTAACACACTTTTATTAGCTTAACGGAATATTTGAACGTGACTTCCATCCCCTTCAAAACGTCGCATTAATTTGAAACTTTGCACACTTAACAAGGACCGATGACAATGCAATAATTAAAATAGTTTGTCCCATTATCCTTACCAGGATCTTCAGGATTAGCGATTTTTTAAAATATCCGATACCCGGTATTACAGTCATTTATAATGTGAAGAGTAAATAGTAAAAGAGGATTAATTACCTTCCCCCCTGTTTCCACAGCCATCCCTCTTTGTCTGGGTTGAAGAAGGTATGCATG
Source organism: Anorthoa munda (assembly GCA_945859665.1). NCBI lineage: Eukaryota > Metazoa > Arthropoda > Insecta > Lepidoptera > Noctuidae > Anorthoa > Anorthoa munda. Next base: position 4,349,906 of record OX243913.1, read on the forward strand.
AGATCGTTGCCGTCGTCCTCTGGTATTTTAAATGGCTCCGTTTTTATCGACTCGTACAACGACTGGAAAAACAAATAAAAAGTAACTCAATAAAATACATCGCCAAGTTAACATAAACATCACTTACAATGTGTGAACCAAAATAAGTTCGTCTATTCAAGAGATAATAGACACGGAAATAAACAAATTAGAACTCCCATTTAGAGGCTCACATTTAAATACTTTTACCGTTCGCTGATGGACATAAAACCACCAGTTTAAACAGAAACTCACATTCAACTGTGACATTAAGATACTGATATTTATCGCGCAGTTACTTCACAGATAACGCCGCTAATGATTTGAAATTGTTTACAATATTATTTACGTCAACTGGGGTTATTACCATACAGATTGTGGTTTATCGCGATTGTTTGAAAACTAATTATTTGGAATTATTTATAGACACGAGCAGAATAACACGACCGTGACCTGTGCTGGTAAAAAATATAAGGAAACGTAGTTGTAATGTGACTTTTTATACGTTTAAAATACAAAGTAATTGCACTGCGTAACGTATAACTGCAGTGTGTCAATTGTCACTGTGTGGATTCAAGCGGTGTCGACTAAGTGTTGGAATGTTGGCATAAAGTAGTAAGTAAACATACTTATCTATTGCATTATTTATTATTTACTTATCGATATTGCTGTAAGTACGCATCGGAACGGAAATTAGAAACTATGCGACTTCGGTGTGATTTTGATTGGGCAACTGTTTTTATGACATTGCAATCAGGAAATGCCATTTCCCACCGCGATATGTATTGTTAGTAAGCACTAAAGTACTCAACATGAATATGTAGATAAGTAACAACTGAACAAAACATATAATTGTAATAATCCGCAATTAGACAGTTAAACGAAACGGAACATGGAGTCATTGAAACCGCGAACTTTGAAATCCGTTTAGGAAAATCGTTTCCATATAAATATTTTATGCGCGTAATTATGTGGCTAAATAATTAAATTTATACTGTTATGGTTTAAATAAAATTATAAACATTATAAGCGGTTACTAAGAACTAAGAACTGAATCATTATGACTAATTTAATTTTATATTATTGCTAATTTGTATAATTTTAACACATACAATAGTTGCCGCAGCTGTGACTTCACCCTTACGGTACGTATACTTTTAAAAGGCATACGTACGTACACAGATTGAAATGGTTAATTACATTTATAATTGCATCTATGGAATAAAAGAAAAAATGAGCAGCAGGTACCTGCTTTTACCTATTAACACTTAGAAACAATAAACCTGTAAAGTAAAATGTATGGCGTTAACCTCGCATGCTGGGCTAGTCAACTATATTAACTAAAGACACGCAGAGGCGACCTAAATGTTGCCTACACCTAACACGAAGCGCTAATTGTACTACAATGACGTCAGCACAAGTAAGTGACGTAGGCGGAGCAAGAGACACGCCGTCTAGCTCGGCAAGGATTAAATTCCATCCCATTCAAATTCAGAACAAGATGAACCTATTTATAGAACGGTCAGATGAAAATATTACCAGCCAGAAAAACTTTTTATAATATCATTATTGTTGTATTTTTTGTTACACGAGAATCTCCCAGCAGACTCGTTCAATCAAAACATATTAGTAAACATCAGATCAATCTGTTGTGTGAACTGCCACTAACAAAGCAGAGAGAAAGAGGCAAGGTTTAATAAACATGATCGTACTCACCAAAAGTAACTCCTGAGGTAGATCCCCGCCGTTGTTGATCCCCCGGTTCATCGCCACAAACTGTTCCGGCAAAGGCTTGTCTTTGACACTGGGGTTGTGTAGCGAAGTGTTCAACATTATTATCGCAAAACTTAGAACGTAACATGTGTCGGCGTTTGTGAAGATGTCCGGGTTCAGTTGGCAGTATCGCTGAGCGAAACACTCCATCATACGATCGATCTTCTGCGCCTCGCCCGGTAGACGGAAACTCCACAAGAATTGTCTGTAATTGATAACACAAACACTTAAGTATCGGTCCATTACTCCCCGAGTTCCCCCACTGAGACTACATAGGTACAAAGTAATATAGCTCTATAGAAAGGCCTCGTTTTTTAACTTTCTATAAATAATAGGAACACAGTCTTCATTTTTCTGCAAGCCAGAATGAGAATAGTGTGAACGACCTTAGTGCAAAATGGTATGTCTGCCAAGTGAAACATTTCCGAATGCCAAGTGGAGTCTGCAGATGCCTCAATGGTTTATTTGTTTTATTCGACAAAAAGTAACTAATCTGTTTTCAGCTCGTTTAAATGTATCTATTTAAATAGTTAGACGGAAAGCAAGTATAGAAACCGAAAGTGGGCACTCTAGTTAAGTAGGTATCATTATTTAAATATAGAGGTCACACTGGTTTGTGGAATTCCCCGATTATGTTTAGGTTTTTTTTTCATTCCTTGCTTTGAAGTTAGAACAAGGAAAAATCATTCAGATTGATAACGCAGAGTCAGAGTAATTTTTAAAATATGTTTTAGTTTCAACTTTGTTTCATTCAGATTGATAACGCAGAGTCCAGAGTAATTTTAAAAATATGTTTTAACTTTATTTACTGTTTGAATTTGTTAATTTATACAATCTGTTTGCCCAGAAATTTACTCTTTTTATTTGCTTACAAATTGTGAGGAAAGAAGCGCCACAAATGAATCATTGTTTATAACATAAAGATAATAGATTACCACTTCCTGTTTCAGTAATTCATTGTTCTATTCATTTACAAATTCATAAAGTTGTATCTTATGTCATTGCAATTGACTGAATTTCAATTTCGTCGAGCCACTGGCATTTTATTAATGCACTGGATAAATGTGAAACATAAAACTATTCGTCTTTGCATAATAATATTCGCCTGAAATGGAATCGAGCTATTTGATCCAATTTCCAAGCAAAGGCTTCGCTTGCCAGCCAGGTAACGGACATTCACCTTGTTTATATTTCACTAAAGTCTGCTGTATAAAATTATTTACTAATCAATGAAGACTCGAATGAGTTACCGGCTACCGTAAGTCTATTTTATAACTGACTAAGCACTTCGCTCGTGACTTCGTTTTCGTGATGCGTATTTTATCCTACGATGACTTTTTAGTTTCAACCCCTTAAAGGTTGAATTTCCAACAATCCCTTCTTGGTGCTCCGCTACATCATAAAAAGAAGCCCTGTACAGTAAAATTCTTCAAAAATCTTTAAAACACCCTAAATCGTCTTTTAGGAGTAGTTTTGCAAAACTAATAATGAAAAATTTGGCATAAATACTAACCTAAGTAAATAGTAAATATTTACTTTAGGTTAGTATTTATGCCAAGTTTCAAATATATAAGCACAACAAATTTTCACATTTCACCTCCTTAGGGGTAGAATTTCCAAAAAGCAATAAATACATGTATTCTTTTTATAAATTAAGAGCATAAACCTAAAATTTCACGTGTCCAACTTACATACTATAGAAATTTCATACAAACTTTCGACCCCCTTTTACCCCTTATGAGTGGAATTACCAAAAATCGTTTCTTAGCGCGCACTTATGTCATTTGAGGAATCTCCCTGCCAAATTTCGTTTTTATACGTCAAGCGGTTTTCACGTGATAGGTGAATGAGTGACCTTTCGCTTTTATATATAAAGATATATAGAGATTTTTAACTCACCTGAGTGCCTGAACTAGTATTAGGTCCGTGAAGTCGTGTAATTCAACGAATGCTTTGAGCACCGCCTCATTGAATTCTGAACGTTCGCCGAGGTAGTCGCCTATCGCCGTCTTACTAAGACCCTCGCCTTTGTGAAGAAACTGCGCTACATCTTCGGGCGTCCTCTGCAGTAGACCATTCTCGTACAGGTATTCGATACCTTAAAAGAAAATAGAACATGTTACGACAGTTTACATAGTGAACAAAGTAATGCAAGCATATTAGTAAAATAGTGAGAACTTTATCCGCCTCCCAGGCATTGTCACTTGAGAAAATTAAAGCGCAATTACTTTTACAAACTTCAAATTCAGCCCACGACGTGTGTGTTATAAAGAAAATCTTTAAAATTACTACGCAAAGCACAAGACAAGACCATCTTTATTTTCCAATAAGGCTTTCTACCTAATCTCATACCGACAAATACATTTTGCTGTCAAGCGACCATTGAGTGGGTGTCCGTGTATCAGGTAAATTTCAAAAACGTACCTCAAACTGGGTTTTAAACGATATAATACGTAGGTTTACGATTTTCCTTCCTCAATTTGTATTCGCGTCATTCATATCGAAACATCCTCGTTTGGTGGAATATCAATTACCTACTTATTAATTTGTATAAGTAGCTACAATTCGAAATGCCTCGTCTTGAAGGTGAAGCCTGTTGAAACCATAGGCGAGTGGTTCAGTTCACGGCGGCGATATGCAAACTGTCGTGAAAGCGGACGGTGACCGTGCCTGCACCCATTTAGAGCTGCAATCGTAGGAGCAATGGAATGCAACTTCCATTCAAACAATGCCCGCTATACGAACGCTAAATGCCTTTCAATACAAAGCTAGCTAGCATTTGTACCAGCAAGTTTTAATGACTGCGCAAACCTTGATGGATACTAAAGAAATATGTATAAGTTTCTAGAGGAAAACATGGTCAAGTTTAATGTTGGAACAATAATCCAACATTGAGAAAACCAGAGTCAGATGCGAGAGGCCCAAGACCGGGAGACACGGTTAGCATTGGGCGGATACGGGTTGAAGAGAGAGATATCTAAACAAGACAAGATCATAATTGATATTTCATTCACAACTTGTAACTATCACCATTAAAGCCAAACCAAAGAGCTATACAATTTAGATGCTTGCGTCACGACGGCTCTGCGTACAAAATCCTAATGGTCTGCGTCTTAAATGACGTCATCCGCCCCCACACGGAGCCAGGAGCTTCAATGGGGGGTAATACGCGTGGGTCGCGAATTTCAGACTCCGGTTGTAAGAAATGCCGAAAGTTACACACAAAAACAAAGTATTTTATGGACAGCCAAGGAAACCCTATCTATAAAAAAGATTTATCAACCAGTGTGATGTTGTTATAAAGATTTTTCTCCATCGAAAAATTTTATACCCTGTACGGTAGTCGGTTTAACGGACGATAAATATGAGCAATTTATCTTCCGTATCGCATACGTCGGGAGAGTGTGCACTCTGGTTGTTTTATAAATCTCGGTGTCGACTGGGGCTTCCATCTTGCGGCATGCAAAATTGCAGATAGCAGCATGACGGATCGTTGGTGCTAAGTGAGCGAGAACCGGAGCAGCCGTGTGACGCTCGCAACAATAACAAGCTTGTTAGCGATAGCGACTGGCGTCTGCGAAAATACGAAACCCAGATCGATATTTTGATTCAGTATCCTTTGAATGTAATTGGAAATAGCTGAGAAGTCGCTTTTGTGTTTGAATCTGTTGTCACGTAGTATTCTGCGAATCTCTGCTTTGACATTAATAAAACTAGGATTAGAAAAATATTGATACTTAAATTGAAATACATTTGCCAAATGAAGGCTAAAAACTAAAAGAAAAGTAAGATCACGTAAGACCTGCTTCACGACTGATGGATTTTTGCAAGCTTTATTTGTTGGAATAGCAGCAACATTGCCCAACGAGTGACTTTATCGGTTGAATTTTACATAATTTATCAAGTGTTTCAGATTTCAGTCGTCGAACTGGTTATGAAAACTCTGCAATGACACGGATAGTCAAATTGAAACGACTTCTACGTAACCAAGCTAACGAGCGATTATGCTGATAAACAACATGATTAATGGTAATGGATGCACGGTAGAATTCTATAGCCTGCCAGTAAGCTAAAGTCCATTTTCCTTGTAAACTAACGAAACGAAACAAACAGGAAAAGAAGACTAGACAGTCTAGTTGTTGATGAATACAATGAAAGAGCGTTAGATCATTTCCCGAGGGAAAGAAGCCATAGGAGTCACGTATTTTACGTAATTTGAATTATGAATGCATATAAGCGATGGATAGGGCTAGAGTTATGCAATGACTGGGGACAATCATGTCTGCTGTCTCGTCCATAACAGTTGTTGCTTCACGTCGAATAAATATTTAATAGCGTCAGGTATTTTCAGTCCATGTTTATTGATTGCCTTTGTTGCTTTCTTTTTGTCCTCGTATTTTTGATTGAAGCAATTTAGATTTCTAATGATTCCAATCGTGAATTAATGAAAATTCCTAGCTTTTGGTATTTATAAACGGCACAATTTAGGTCAAGAGTCAGGCCCTATCGATACCGTAGGAATCCCGAAGCGCAGGTATTGCACCAGATCAATTATACAGATTGGATGTGGACCCAGTGATCTGTACAGTCATCAACGTGTTGAATTGGATTACTTGATTGATCTTTTAAATGCTATTGCAATGTTTTAAATAATTATGTAGGTACAGAACGACGGTTCCAGCGTCGTTACAGTTTCAAGAATGTTACTTAACAGTGCAACACTGACTAATATTTACAAGGAATTCTACTGTTACGGATTGTTGGAAGCACAATACACATTGAGAAATATTACTTAGTAAATCCATGCAGCTGCAATTAATGCTGAGTTATTGTTTATGCTAAATCTGCCACAAACACAGGAATCTGCAAAATCTCTCATTTTGCAGATTCCCGCGTTTGTCATCATCATTTACTTATATCTCTTAATGATCTTTTTTTCCAATTTGCCTAGTTTTATTGCTGTTACTTCTCCATCTAATCATGTTCGTACTGTGGAAGCACTATTATAAAGCTATTAGGTTTTTCTATAAATAGTGGCCATATTTATGATTCTGAAAGAGCGATTACCCTTTACCGTAATGTAGCCGCCATAATCCAGCATGGCTAATCCTGATGCGAAGCCAGCTTACCGCGCAGAAATAATGTTACCGCGTAAAGCCGGTCACAAAATGCTATGAATTATATACAAACGGTACTGCACGTGTTCTGCTTAATTTATTTTACTTAGAAAAAACTATGACTTTGATGTTTAAAAAACTGTAATTTATTTGAAGGTAATGAGATCACTTTTCATCAGTAAACTTGTCAGTAGAACTTGTTATAGTTCTCACCAAACTTCTTGGCCGCCCTGAAGTTGGTTTACCGGATGCGCGAGGCACGAAACGGTGCTGTTTTTGTATGCGATTTACTACTGCGCAGCCATTGTAGCCAACTTCAGGGCGGCCAAGAAGTTTGGCGAGGACTATAATCCTTGACTGATCTGAATATCGTTCTAAAACAGCTAACGATTAAAAATTAGATAAGGTTTGAATGACCCCTTTTCTAGTTCGTTCGTTCGTTATTTGAAAAAAAAAAGGATAATGGCTGTCGTATAAAGTAGTGTCCCTATTCATAAGATGGCATCATTAGGAAGTTGTGCAACCAGGTGCCGCACACGACTACATCCCATTACGCCAGCTCTTGAGAATAGGAGTGCTCGAGCGTTCGCCGAGTTTGGAGCATGTATTCAGAAGACCTCGTGCCTTACATCTGACCTCTTGTGAAGCTAGTTGTTACTGTCAACATGACCTAATTAGTACCGTAACACTGGCTGGAGTACCTTAGAAGCGAGACACGAAAAAAGATTTTCGCATTAAGTTACAATACGAAGACTCAGCTAGGGATCCGGCATTATTCAAAAATGCTGAGTGAGTTAAACTCCAAGCCAGTACATGTTCTTATTATAAAAACTCTTAATTTCCCTCTAATGCGGGCAGATGATTTATTACCATATCGAAAGCGTTCTTGATCGCGGTAATTTGTACCGTTACTTGCAGAAAACTAACCTATATCAAGTCCACCTATCAGAGTTAATTACAGGATGGAGACTACTGTTACCGATTACATCTAATGTAGTGTCTGGTAGTATATCTAAGTGATCGAGTTTACTAGACATGACCACGAGAGCGCAATGAGACATGACATGAACTTACATTAAGTAGAAAGAGCTGAACAAGACACTTTAAAGATTTTCTCACCGATACAAACGAAGAAAATGAAAGAAACACGCGAGTTTTAAAAAGGCTCTTGTTTGGATATCGATTAGCTGAACAAACATTTACACTGCCAAGATTAAAGCGGATCAAGGTCTTAACGCTATTTTGGTTTATGATATTTTTAAAGCCGGATAAGGTTTTATAAAAGTACTTGTAAAATATGAAATATCGGCAGATGCGTTTAGTTCCGATGAGAAATGTAGTGGAATATATCGAAGTGACGCAGCTATTTTAAACTAGAACGTGCTATGATGGGTTATTCAAGGACACTATGTGCACGATATAACTAGCAACGAATGTATGACCTGCCGTAAAATGTTTGCAACATGTACAAGTTTTAGGGTAACCAGTTTGCATATAGCTGATCATCAGAAGATGTTTTAGTCAGCAAGATTTCAAAACTAAACAAAAGCAATTAAAAATGACGTTTATCTAATTTACGATAGTAATCTATAAAACACAGAGTTGTCCGTTGGACAGGTGTAAAAGGGCAGGAATAGAACAATTTGCAGAATATGTCGTTCGACCGGCCGTGGGAACGCCGCACCTGCCGCATCGAATAGCATTGTACCACGGAATTCTACTCCTTTTACTGCCATTATTTTAATGATAAGAACCACATTGAAAGCACTTTAACTGCTACATATTTAATAAACCAATTATAATTATTCCCAATTCGCTAACTCTGCGCAGCTCAATCTCATAACATAACAAAACAAAATTATCTGCATTGGGGATTTTGAAACCTTGATGTTTAGCCAAAAAACATAATGCATTGTCTACCATATAAAAATGCCTAGGCAACACATACAATAAAAGCGTCTGGACCGTTAAGTCTACAACTATATCTGAGTCGTTTACTGTTCTCATTTATATACAAAACTTCTTTTACTGTAGTATGTGTGTCCTTTCCTAGACCCCATGTATTTTATCACTATAGTAAGCACAGAAATAAATTCAGCAGCAGAAAAGTTAAAATGTTTTTAATAAAACCGCGGCGCCAGAGGAATTTGTCGTCAGATTGCATGGAATTCTTCGGCGAGCCAGTTATTTCATTCCACGAGCTCTTACATACGAATATATCCACATTGTATATTGGAGCTGAATAAGAAAACACGTCCCAATGTGACCGATTTATCGTGAAGAAAGGCCAGAATCGTTGTTCATATAAAAACCTACTTCGATACTTTCTCTATTCCAGTAATTGAAACGAACGGCTATGCTGCTAGTTTTTGTGAAACATACGGAGCAGGTATTACGGGCCACGGCCCTTAATCAAACGGGCTTGTCAGACTCTCTCTAGAACGTATTTATTTGTTTTTGCTCACCTTTCTTTGGGTCCATGTTGAATTTCTTCCTCCCTATACTCATCTGCTTGGCTTTACTGTTTTGCTTACACTCCTCCTGCCCATCCAGAGCCTCCAGCTCCGCGACCACTTCACCGAGCTCATCTTTGAGTTGCTGGAACAAAGAAAATTAAAATTAGTCAAAGTTTACACTTTTTAGATTTTATCTATTTGTCCTCTAGTAAGTTTTGTGTAGTTCCGGACGACCTTGTTCTTTAGATGTTGTGTTGGTTGTTTTTGAGACTATGATAATCAGAAACACAATTAAAGATCCTTTCGATTCATTTTAATACATAAAGCGCATTCGATATTTTTTTAATTTGTGTTGAGGTCAAGCGACAGTTCCGACTGAGGCTTTTAATTCCTTCGGCATTCCTATTGCAGATCATGTATTAAATAAACACTTTGGTGTCAGTGGCGAGCGACGACCACAAGGCGAACCGCAGGACGCAGCGCATTCTACGTTGCAAGCCGCAAGCGCAGCGCGGTGTTATATTCAGAATACCTGCCTACTCGTATCGCAAATACGAGGCCTTCTGACGTTATTTGCATATTACACGCGTCATTATCCTTACTCCTTTTATTTTACTGTACCTTACCGATTCGAAAGTCAAGGTCTTTTGCTTTGAATCTTTTTTTACATTCAGTTGCAATTGCTTTGACTTTCGAAGTCTCGACTATTTGGGGACAGGTTATTCCCTACAATTAAGATATCATGAAGTTTATTACGATCAAAACCTTACTTATTAATCCTTTTTGAATTTACTCATGTTATGAAGTTAACCCCAAATACACAAGTTGCTCAGGGGGTGTACTCCCTAAGCACGAAGTCCGTAGTTTCGGTATTCGTTACGGGCGTTTCCTACCCCATATCACATACGGATGCATGATTCGTTCGGGGCCTAAACTACTAATTAATGATAACACAATTTAAAAGTTTTAACTACTCCCGATGTGTTTTTTTACCCGTCAGAAAAAAATAATTATTACGGAATAAGATACACTCGGAAGTTCCGGAGTACTTTCGGACGGGCCCGTAACTTTGTTGACGGAGTTAGGGAATAGACCCCCCAGATTTGGAGTTATATTCGACCTAAGTTAATCATAGAAACGTCACTACCAGCATCTCATAAGACATTCCGGATCAGAAGTTCCGGGTTCCGGGTTTCATGAGTGGCAAACGTGGCTGTATGTGATCGTTCGTACGTTCGTAGAGATTGTTCGCATATAATATATCGTCCGTTTTGCTAACTTAGGTACTTAACAAAAAAGTCTTTTCCAGCCTATTCAGAATGTTGAACAAATTAACTCGTGCAGCTCGCTATGAGGATTAATTACAAAATGTAAAGGCATAATAACCAGCCACTTATTACCTCCACGAGCCAGAACAAACGCGAGCCCAGTAGAAAATCACAAAGACAAACGAACAGGGAACAATGACCGAAAGTAGGTAGCTAGTTTCGTTAGTTCTTCGCGTTTGCATGGTTCTTTTGCTGTACAACCCTGTACCTTTCGGGGAACCGCTTTGTTGTCGTGAGCATGCAATTTGGATGTATAGTGCTTGATATTTTGCTTTCATAGACCTTGAATTTTGCCTTCTGCATGCATTTTCCGTTCTATGTATAGAATTTTCATGTAAATCGATAATATTTCTTTGTTCGGTGAAGAATTGAAGAACATAATATTAGCAATAACCGAGACAATAAATTTCAAGTCAAGGTCTTAGGTACCTACTGAAGCGCCTATGATTGATACAAACCTATAGTTAGGATCCGTATAATTATTTATGGTTTCAGTTATGATTCCGACCTATTGTTGTTTGTACCGCGACTGCATTGTTCCAGCAATTATAAACAGCTAGGCATCAGCACTAGAGCAGCATATTATTATTACCTGTAAAATTCTCTACCGAGTTCTTTGAAAATTACATACAGGGAAAACAAATAGAAATTTTTATAATTTGAAGAGCTAAGTTGAGCAAGTTTTATGACTGGGCGGACATCCCAATATCTAAAAATAACAACAGAGAACTTATCAATAGGCAGGCGTGGCCCGCAGCAGTCTCCAAGAGGAGCAGTGAATACGCCGTAATAGAAGCTCAAACAAGCACACAATGGCCGCTCGTCGCCACGGTCTGGCAACGCTAACATTATTTGCGGGCCGCTACCTATTCCCCCAGGAGACATGATACCGGCTTTCCTTGTCTAGACGATGAAATAAGCTCATGGGAAGCTGAATTTCCAGTAAGCAATAAACTTTACTGGAGTGTGCACGCCAAACATTTCAGACACCATTAATCCACTAATGGTTTACACGCTAATTTGATATACACATCAAATATTATATTATGAAATTATCTCATATATTGGCTGTAGTGCTTGATGCGCTCGCTTGACTATCAAAATAATGAAGTGTTGCTACCGTAATTATTATTTTAAGCTAATTAACTTAAAACTTGAGTTATAACGAGTACCTCACTACACGCAAAACAAAAGCTTATGTATGTTAAAATATACATGGCTATGAGGTCAAAGTTCGAATAATAGAACAGTGCATAGCGTATTGAACCTCGGACAATGGAGGAATGAAGTAAAGTGTAAACAATAACCTGCTGACGACGTTTACAGAATTGCAATTTACATTAGCTTAACAAGTCGACGAGCATTCCTAAACCAACAACTAGAATAAATTAGTATTCTAGCCGCTAACAAAGGTCACCTGCTCCTAACAAGGTTATTTTCCGGTTTATTGAGATGTCCTGCCCTTAGTTGGTACATCTATACCAGAATGTCGAGCTTCTACGGTGCAAATAATGAGATTGACAATAATTTGATTCACATTTATAGTGGTTCCAAGAGTAGGCCCGCACTCTAGCTTAGTGCCGTCTAGACGGGTTTTTGCCCTGCAAATGTAGCAGGTGACTGAATTCCTACAAGTAGGAAAAAGCCGGATGCACTGAAGCCGCATTTTGAACGAAAGGCGCAAAGAGTTAGAGTGAGCTTCTATGACCACTATTATCGAACGTTCACGATGGAGTTCTCTTTTTTTTTATACATACTGTAGTTTGAAATAAAACATTGTTATTGGACTTCTTTCCGTTGGCAGGGTTTCAATGAAAGGTCTACCTTGTGTAAGGATAAATCACAAACAAGTGACGACCTAACTAAACAATGACACAACACGTATCGTGTCGTGATTCACACCAATTTATGCAACACAATACTAATTGAAAATTGGAGATACTGAGTACTGACAAAATGAAATCACAGATACACTGATGTTTTATTAAATAATTATGTTGAGTTGAGATCACCAATTGACATTGGTGGCTACATCAACAATTCACTAAGCAGTATTTTCTGCTAGGTGTATTTGTCATCTTTCATCGAAAAAGAGGTCAACCGTCGAATCCGACTCGGCTGGGCGGCGTTCGGGAAGTTGCGTGGTATCTTCTCGTCCAATTTACCGCAATGTCTCAAGACAAAAGTCTATGACCAGTGTGTGTTGCCAGTGATCACCTATGGGACCGAGACGTGGTCGCTCACAATGGGCCTTATTAGAAAGCTTAAAGTCACCCAAAGGGCAATGGAGAGGGCTATGCTCGGAATTTCCTTGCGTGATCACGTCAGAAATGATGATATCCGCAGGAGAACCAAAGTTACCGACATAGCACGAAGAATTGCCAAACTTAAGTGGCAGTGGGCAGGGCACATTGCTCGCAGAACGGATGGCCGTTGGGGCCGAAAAGTTCTGGAATGGCGACCGCGAACCGGAAGACGGTATGTTGGAAGGCCTCCCACTAGGTGGACCGATGACCTGGTTAAGGTTGCGGGAAGGCGCTGGATGCGAGACGCACAGGATCGGTCAATGTGGCGACGCCTGGGGGAGGCCTATGTCCAGCAGTGGACGTCTTTCGGCTGAAATTATGAATGATGATGATGTATTTGTCATGCAACCGGAATTGCGCATATATCAATGATTAAATTAATATAGATCTTTCAAAATACCGGTAGCAGCTGGAAGAGAGTTGCCGAAAATCGATGCAAATGGCGTGCAATTGTAGAAACCTATGTACAATAGTGGACTGCTGTAGGCTGATGAGGATGATTCAAAATACCAAACATTTCTTTGCCAACGAAATTCAGTATATGTTTGTAAGAATAACCGCTTTTACTATTAATCAATCTCGCAACACTATCTGATATTTACTTTCGCCAAGATACAAATGAACCTTTCACCGATATCATATCAAAAGTGAATGCTATAAATTCGCTACACGTTACAGTGGCACATCAACACCTGTTCAGTGTTCAATTCATATTGCCAATTTTATTGTTATGGCTAATTTTAAATTATTCGCTTTGTTTTTTTTGAGTATTTTACTTGTTCTATAGACTGTGAAGATATCAGATAATCGTCCAAACTGAAAAGAGCGAGTATCCTCAGCATTTGCCAGAAATTCCTAATTACGGACAGGCATTCGATCAAAGGCATTATCTGATCCAGACGTATTGAACGAGTATGAGTCTAATTCGATAGGAATCGTTTGTTACAGGGTTTCTTTGAGAAGATGCGGAGCTCTAAATTGTATGCCTAAGTTCACATGACACCGTGATCACGAAGATTTGTAACTGCGTCGGCTCATTTGGATGCGATGCGAGCTGAGCTCGTAATGGATGGCGATTAAGTCTCGCGTCGTATAAATAGCTGGGGACAAGAATACCCTGGTGTTGCAGCTATTGTGAAGAAAATAGCGACAACACGTGGTCTGACTTCCAATACCCACGTCATAAAACGGCGCTTATGGAAGCAAATCCTTATGTGTGCATACGATTCATTGTAATGAATATTATGACTCAAAACTAAAATGATTCAACATTGTTTTGACTGCAATTAAAATTCACTTAACTATTAGTAAATAAGACATGCCTTTTAAGAATTAAATGTTGTGGTTTTCTGTGTTGAACAGTAGCTGTTCTTGCAACGGCTGAAGAGATATACTATTTATTTATAACTTCTGTTGTTTAACCGTACGGCCTATCTCTCTATTGTACGATGTTACTTAACGTGTTAGCTGTAATTTATTTATAATAATAATTTAAACATTCTATTTCATGTTCAAAGGTTATATAAAATGATTTAGTCACAGTTACATGAAGAGATAAATATAACCATTTTGGTAATAACAGTCAGAGTGAGCCATATCCGTTATTATAAACAATTGAACTCTACGAAAGTGTGACCCCGGTCCGAAATATTATATAACATTTGGTCACAGAATAACTTTCTATGATTTTAATATTGTAACGATCTGAACTCTGAAGACGTCATCACGCTACAGTTCCACAAGCGCCGAATCGAATGGTATTTGCCTTTAAAATGCGATTTCATTAGTTGGCTTGTTCAATCGAAACAAATTCATCTGAAGTGGTCTCGAATGACGAATATTTAGTTCGACAATGTGAAGCGCTCGTCATAGCATGATTGAAACACAATAAAACAACTGGGATCAATAGAAGTTGGTATAAAAAGGGTCCTCATGGATCGGGGTTCCGATATTGGTAAATCACACCAATATTATATAGGTAAAAGTTTATGTGTGTGTGTTTGTATGTTTGTTACTTCTTCACGCTCAAACGGCTAGACGGATCTGGGTGAAATTTGGCACCGAGATAGATTATAGTTTGGAATAGCACTTAGGATACTTTTTATCCCGGGAATATGTTCCCTTGAGATAATTTTCGGCGGGCGAAACCGCTGGCAGCAGCTAGTCAATCCTTTACATTGTACTTTTAGCTGTGCCGAACTATTGGTATTTAACGCAGAGATTGAGCAATAAGTCAACATCATTTTCAATCCGAGGAATATTTTGAGCTTGGCTGTTATGCGTTGTTCATTACTATGACATGAGTTCCACATGTGACTAATTACTCAATGTTTAAAATACATCTCGACAAATGAGAAGCACATACGGGATTAGTTCCTCGTGTTACAAACTATTTATAGTTAATTGGTAAAACAAATCAATGAACTTTACGAAACATTACATTATGAAATTAAACGCCGCCCCTAAAATAGCAAACCAACGCAATAATTAATCTTTTAATATATCACGCAAGCATACGCAGATTTTATTTATTTTTTATTTTACTTTAACATAACACGGCCAAAGGCCAATTACATTAGTTAAAGACATATTTATAAAAATGCATTAAAAATAATAAAATCAAACAACAATGATAATATCCATAATTACACGGCAGTCATACGCTCATCTCACAATACTCCAGACATACAGACAAAATCTTCTTCCATTCATCTGCGAACACATCAAAATCGGGCTTAGCATCCAAGAGAGCGTTGAGCGCGGAGAGTGTACTTACGAGGGATGCGATGGAAATTATTTTTATATTAATTTGTACTCAATTAAATCGGATATCTTATACCAAAAACTCCTGAACCTAAAAAACGCCTGAAAGTTGCGCAATGTACATTAATTTTAAGTCGGTAATTAATATTTACATCATAAAATATAGGTGGGTAAAATGGTCAGGAATAAGGAAAAACAAGTGTACCCTCACCACAAGAGGTACGTATTAGTCACATAAAATCACTTCAACGCAAACGGCTCCAATTGTATTATTATTTGTCCAATCATCTTTATGAAATCTATTGAGAGTGGACCATAAATCTAAATCAAGTAACCATGCAGCGAGCAATCATGTAATTCAAACTGCAAAGGTCTATTTGCAATTTCATCAATTGCTTATAATATGCCTTTTATATAGGCGCTGTTATTTAATTAGGGACTTTTGTATACGTTACTGTAATAGCCCGAACCACGGTTAATACCAGGTTTTACCGGTAAAACCTAGGATTTACGCAGTCATACTGGTAAAAGGCCGAAACGATCATTGATAATCACTAATTTCGGGTTTATACCAGCAATCACACTGTAAATCTTAAGCTTTACACCTCGGCGACTTGTAAATGTTGAAAACATTGTAATAAATAATAAATAATTTAATTCTTCAAAAAGTACAAAAGCGTTACAAGAAACAACAATTGTCATCTAATCATCATCTGACATCTTGTGAGGTGAATGTACAGAGTCATATTAATTTGAAACAACGACTCCCAACCTGAGACATGCTCCGAATTGGTAGTCGGCGGTCGGTCGTTTTAGATGTCGTATACATATCACCGTCTTATTTAGTGCTAAAATATTACACATAACAAATTTACTCAATTAGTCAATTAGCAATTTTACAAAATAATGTGTATGTTTCGTGTTAAATTGTTATTATTTAAAATTCAGAGACTAGGTTTTATTTTACTATTACAATAAGTTATGATGAATATTTCTCTTTAAAATTATGCTTATTTAGTTTGTATAGTAAGATCCTTTTGTTAATTTCAATGTAAAGCCTAAATAATGTAATGTCTACGACACACTAAGATACGAATAAAAAAATTGGTTATCAATCAATAGTTCTCTCATTTCGAATCATATCAATAACAAATTTTCAACATTTACAAGCCTCTGAGATAAATCCTAAGATTTACCGTGTGATTGCTCGTAAAAGTCCGAAATTAGCGATTATCATAGATCATTTGGAATTTTTACCAGTAAGACTTGGTAAATCCTAGGTTTTATCGGTACCTAAATCCTAGGATTTACCCACCGTAGTTCGGGCTGATTCAGTAGCAATTATATATTTATATTGTGTTTGTTCTTAGCTTGACATAAAGGTAGTTAGATAGAGTTTGGATCCTTCACGTGACATTGGCGGCACGTAACGAAAGCGAGCACGCGAATCCTTAGAGACTTTCCCCTATTAATTCACTTTCCCGACGCTGTTTGACTCCAATTTCGTAGAGAGATCGATTCGGTGTTGTTATCTTTTGATTGCCAATATTCTAGACACGTATTTTTGCTAACTTTAGAAGTCTTGTTTACACTTAGTTTGCTGTGTTTATAGTAGAAAAAACCTGAATACAGGCTTGGTAAAAAATAGGAAAACATTAGTTCCGAGAAATGTTTAATCATTTATTTCAACACAATTTAGAAGGTTACGCCAAAGTTAACGTTGAAATCGCATGGCATTTGAAAAAGAAAGGCTTCCGCCAGAACGTGGGTAATTAGCCACAAGTGTTGTTTAAAAGGTAAAGTTCACCATAACTCCATAAGCCGCATTAGGCTGACTGTGGGCAGAGTTACTCAGGCGGTCGCTGCCACGTGACTCACGTGAACAAACAGTACCATGTACCCTCGACAAGTGAACCGCTGGGGCGGATGCATATTTACAAACTTTGCTTCCGTGTCCCGACTAAAATATTATCTTTTAAGGGTAACGACAGAAATACACCGAAGGTTATTGGCTACAACACGTTAAAAATGTACTTAAAATGTTCTAAAATATTGAAAGCTTTTTAAGAGACATTTAACTTATAAATAAACTAAGAGTCCAGTGACTCAGAAAATAAACAAAAATACCTTGAAGATGGACGAAAATACATACAAGAAGATACAAAAATTCTGAGAAGTCTTTGACAGACAAACTCTTAGTAAGTATATTTTGAGAAGATACGTTTACACAGACCGTCTACAAAGTTACACAGTAAAGAAATGAAGTAGGTTCAGGTCAGAGAGAAGTAAACCGCATAATGTTTTAAATATAGAGCCGACAGTTTAAAATGTCGAGTTAACGTTTCTAACAATAGCTTTCAGGTCAATACTTAGCCCTTAACGACACGGTCCATCGGCTAATGGCGTGGCTAATGTATGCCGAGCTATAAATATATAGCCTACATTATTAGGGCGCAGGCGGTTTCACATAATTTAGCTATGCAACGATAGCAACGATGAATAAAATTTTGATAATACGCTAACGACCACGAGATTAATATTCGTGGAGATATCAGAAATCAGAACACACAATTTATCGAAATGATTGAACATGATTAGGATTAAGTTTATTACAAGAGATTTGTTAATGGGATTTTAATGTATCAATCATAATTTAGAAATATATAGTTTTACAACACCGCATTAGACTGGACCGGTTTGTACTGCACGCGGCCGAGGTGAATCGCCTCACAACGTAATGTGAACAGTTCCTGGCAGTGTTCCCAACCGCAGCAACAAATTATACTATTGTCATTGCACGCAGACGTACTGCCACAACGACCTTCACACCCATACCGACTGGAGATATAGAGTTCCGTTAATATCATGCCGATGCTAAATTAATTCAACTCACGCTCAAGGTTACATCTACGAAGACATTGGGTAAACAAATAATTAGCCAAGACTATTCGCAGCAAAATAGTTTCATCAAGAAATCAAGTAAGCAATGAATATTAGGTCAAGGAATATTAAAAAGTTCAATTGGAAGTAACATCATCTTGAAACCCGTCTACGATGTAAGGCCCTTGACTATGATTGTGAATATTATATTGAAGAATTAATTTATTTCGTTTTGCTACTTCAAATGCTATCTATATTGATAGTTCTACGAATTTGAATATGGATTTTAAATCACGAAAGCTATGTGCTGCCAGTTTCAAAGTAGAATTTGTAAGACCTGAGTGTTCAACTCAATTTAATCCTTTAGGCACTTCTGTAGGTTCATCATAGGCAACCGGGAAGGGTTACAACTCGGTATATTTTCAGTACTTTTAGTGGCCCAGTGATATTTATCATCCAGCATTGTGTGCCAGCTCAACTATTATTGGAGTTTCCATTTTTGAATGAACTGTGATCTTTCGAGCGAAGACTGCGTTCCTTGAACCGCATTTAAGATTATGTACCGTAAACTCTTGAGTCGCACTCGCATGGATAAAGGAATGTGTTATGTGATCCAACTAAATAAATATCTAAAATATATCTTCTCCTGTTTCAAATATGTATTTAGATATCGACTATCTTATATCGTCACCAAGTGTCCTTACTCATAAAGATTTAATATCAATGCATTTATAAATTACATTCATGCGTATTTCATTACAAATCTTTCAAAAACTGGGCCAAGAACAGTATCGAAACATGCTGAACCGCAGCGCGAGCGGCGAAAGGAGGATGAACTTAAACTTCTCTAAAATACTTTCAAGGATACTATAGCTAACAATGGACGATATAATGTAATCTATGGAAACAATAATTGCTAGTTTCCACATAAGTTACTGAACCCCAACAATGTATCGTGAAATAATAGAACATTATTTTTCTATACATTATTAAGTATCAGCGCTAAACAATCCGGTAGACTAGAACTGGCGTTGTGAAAGTTATTAATTACTGGCAACTTATCAATGACACGAAATCTAAGTGCGATTTCTATAGATTTTCGTGTACGTTTTAATTATAGAAGCTATTTACTATGATAAGTATTAGTACAAAATAAGTAAAGAATAGAATAGAAAACATTTATTCGACATAGACACAACACAACAATAACAATCACAAAGTAACAGAGAAGAATAGTAAACAAGTACAAACAAGGTTTAAGAATTGAGCTGAACGTGCCCATACCGAAAGGGCTACCAACTCAGCATTTGCTGGCCGTCAGACACCCAGCGCGGATTTTCAGTTGGCACCCCGCTAGTGACACACGGATGCAAAGCAGTTATGCCCATTATCGCTAAGTTAGCCAGTATTTTATAACCAGTTTTGAATACTTTATTATAATATTATTCATACAGACAGTGCATTTGCACGAACCGCTCCAGTTAACGCAGACATTGCTCATTTTTTCACGTAGTATTGTGTAATCGTGTAACACAATGATTAACATACATGTCTTTGATTTTTTATACTTCCATCTCGTCCGACTTCACTTCATCCACTAGACCGCTTTAGTCAAACCGACTTCTAAACGGATATTAATCAAAGTGTTTGATATTACCTGCTGACCTACGATATTTAACGTTAATATATAAAAATCTTCGTATCATTCTTATTTACCAACACAGTAGCATTCATGTTCATATCCTAAGTAGGTAATATCATTACTATACAAGACTTTTGTACTGGACTTGAAATGGTATGCCAAAACTTAATCAAGAACTTGGCTGGAGGAGGACCATACTATTTTACGCGAGATTCTGTCCGCAATAACTTTTGCAATCTCTTCCGCCAGCCACGTAGAAACTTTGTTTACAGACAAACTTGACTCTTTCTTGTGACTTAATTAAATCACGAATAGTTCCTGCCAACTGTATTCAGTATGGTAGCGTTTTGACTAAACCTTGCTCGCTGTTAACTCCGGCAATCATAGTATAGTTCTCGTTCTCGCCAAATTTCTTGGCCGCCCTGAAGTTGGCTTTCCGATGCGCAAGGCACGGATCGGTACCGTTTTTGTATGAGATTTACTACTGCGCAGCCATAGTAGCCAACTTCAGAGCACCCAAGAAGTTTGGCGAGAACTATACTATGCGAATTGAACCAGTTACAGTTTCCTTGATACAGTGGCGATCATGGCGTCTGTAATAAAACGCGACAAGACACTTAAAAGAACTTACATTGTCGTATCTTACGGATCTCGCTACATTTACTGTGATAAAAATAGAACGAACACAAAATATCTGCGTTTTTACTTCAAATCCTTCAGTGATGAAATCCGCGCTTAAGTTCTCTCGCCATCTATGGAAATACGGCTATCTTAGGAGATATTTAACAGTAGAAGTCCATCTATACGTATTTATTCTTTCCTAGAATGAAATGCTTGTTTTTTAGCGCCTGGTGTGGTGACATAAGAATTCACTAACGCAAATGACATCAGATGAATGCGGCTACGTGGAACGCGACCTTCAGGTGTGGCCTGTGAAGTGAATAACAACATGTCGCAGACTTTGTGTAAAGTGATTGTTGCATTAGACCGATGCAATGAGATGATATGCTTTTGTTGTACGTAGGTGCAGTTACTATGTAGATTTAGGTGCGGGTGCCATGAGTCTGTGACAGATAAATCGATTGCCATGGAAACAGCAAGTCATTGCTCGGTTTTTTTTTCTGGTCAAGAGTGGCTGTGCTATATAGCAATTTTTGACCAAACAACAGATGTAATAGGTATTGCTTCAAATATGTCAAGGATGACGGTAATTGGAAAATGTAATTTGTCACGTTTAGCCAAACGAATAAACAACATTTATGTTCTCCGTGAACTGTGACATGTCCGCTACTTATTGAATTACCTAGGTTAGGTTAAGGAAATATGAAAACCTTACATGAGGTATTCGTTCGTTTTACCCAAACAGCACCGCCACTACGTAACACAATCCAAAGTATGTTGGAGGAAAATTCCTATTTCATATGATTGAAAAATTCGTATGCTCGACTAGATAAAAAGATCCTACAGGTTATTAAATGATTTTTTTTGATGATTGATGCTAATTAAATCAAAATCATGACTGCAATAAATTAGGAACCAGAGACTAAATCACATTTCACATGAAGCTTAAAGGGAAAACTGGAAAAAAAACCGGATTTAAAAAAAAACTTTAACAACTGTCTCGGTTAACTGCGGTTAATAACCCATGAGGCGAGGTTTTTAATAAAGGTTTCATATATTATAGTTGCCTACGGTTTCTACACTACTTAGTTGTAATAACCCAGCGAGCGTGTTTCCTGCGAGTTAAAATAAGTACATATAAAAATAATAAAGTGATTCACCGGTTTCCACGCACTAACGAAAGGGAACTTTGAACTGAGCTTTGAATAACCCTTCAGGGTTCACTTGTAATCATGACTGCGGTGCGGACTCTATCAATACGATCACTCGACTAAGATTTTTTTAACCTCTAAGCACCCTAAGCACCTGTCCAGAATGTGTAAATTTAATTTAGTATACTGCGCAAAATACTCTCCTACATTTATTTATTCTTTTCCTCCCACATCTTGTTGCTAATTATCTTCTAAAACACAACGCGTTGAAGTGAACAAACTTCGCACGAGTTCTGTTAGAAGTTCTCATTATAGAAAATATTATTTTGCATCTATGGCAAGGCAACATAGATTGTGTTTTCTGCGCAAGTGACTCAGCGAGACAGTACTGGAGAACTGTAGAACTTTATTATACTAATTTGCTGGCGACTGGCATTCATTTTTTTCCAAGAAAGGTGGCCGGGCGAGTATCATAGGCGAACGCCGCGCCGGTTTTTTATAGATGTAAAAGGTTTTTGATCTACTCAATGACAACTATTATCTATTCTACAAAATTCTGTTGTGTTGTAATTATTCTAACCTTGGGAATAGTTCTGTGGACATGAACCCGATACGTCTATCAACGCTGCACATTCTAGTTGCACTTTGCAGTGGTTCGATCAGTACATCGATGACGTATTGACCCACACGACCTCCAGTCACCACCGCATTCTTGACCCGCACACTCACTCGCAGTCGTCGAGGCACAGATATTGAGCGTCACAAGTGGAAAGTAATGCTACCTCGGCAAAATGCCATAATCTCAAGTTCAATGCGTTTAAAGTCCGTCTTTCTTACCCCATCACCTTGAAGCGAATCGTAAAGGAATTCTTACCTGGAAAAGAATAAAAAATTCGTTAATATTGGAGTGATGACGTCAAAAACATTCGTGGGATTTACCAACATCGATTAGTCATAAAAAGCCGCTATCATATCGGACGGATGTTTTTAGAGTTACGGGAACCCGATATTTAGATAACATTGAGTAGCATAAAAGTTTTGCATTGCCTACCGGTTTTTATTATCGTATTGTGTTCATGGTATAACAGTCATTCGAAGCTGGAATGTAACAAAAAAAGCTGCTGCAAGTGATAACAATAACATAAACATGCGTTGTAAGCGCTGCACATTGGGGTGCACTGGGAGAGTCGGGCCGGTTACAAAAAAAGACGAAAGTGCACAATGGGTTCATATTTCCGGGCTGCGGTCACGGAGAGTGCCGCTGCCGAGCAACTTCCAAAGATTTTCGTTTCGCACAGGCTCCAACAATCCTCGCGTAAATTAAGGCCGATTGTAAATCTGGCAAACTGCCACAAAGGGAAGAACGCAGAGACATTAGTGATTTAACTACTTGGCCAGCGAAACCGCTTGATGTTCGTTTTTCAATAAACACTTTGTGCAGTTCTGCAATTGTATTTTGCTCTAGCTTTAGGATTACGGCGACTTGCATTCAATTTAATTTAATATTTTAAAGCATTTTAACAAATATTTTGAATGCTATCAATATGCCAGCAGCATATTATTCAACACATGTGAGTCAAATATAACTGGACATGAATCAACTGTTGTAATGATTAATGTGTGGGTAAAACGCGGCTTGGAATCCTCAACGGCTTCAATGCTAACACAAATAAAAGATGAGACAAATTCATTTCAATTAAACGAACATGCGCGACTTCGTACTAATAAAACGGCAGCTATGTCCGTCGCCATTATACTTCGATAACGAACGAGGGTCAAACTGGAGTATGAGCAAAAAATATTCGCAAAGGGATCTAATGAGACAGTTAGTATGGGAGCGGTGGTCCGTGGAACATGCAAGCCCGGACAACGCCCCCACAAAATTTATCGCCGCCTTTGACATCGATCTACGATGGGATTTGAAACGCTAATCAAAAATACCCCTCTAAACTCCGACAACAATGAGCCAGCTTACGAATATCAATTATTTTATAGAGGCGCACAGAATTTTAAAACGCCAAGTTATTTCAATGTAACAAAAAGCTTAAATTATACAGTTTTTTCTACGTTTATAATGTCTCACGGAGGTAAACTGTAAATGATACATAGTAATTTACATATATGCAGTTTCCCTTTTGACCTGTAGAGTAATTACAGTGGCTAGCAGTAAAGTCATCATGTGGAGTTCTCATGGCATCTTTAACAACATTTGAATTGAATAGATAATTAATTTGTTATGTAACAAAAACAAACACTGAAACGTCTGAAACTTAATCGGAATTTCTAATCTTACATCAGTTTACGCAATTGGCTGTTGAGCAGGATTTCACATCCTTTTCATAGGTGATTAACGAGTGATTTATGTAAACGCGATTTCTTTTATTTATACTGCATCAATTAAATACTCATTTGGTGCTTTAATAAATATAACATAACATTCTAACTTTATAATTATTCAAACTGTTATCGAAGACAATAACCGTTACAGAATGACGATTCGCAAAAATGGATTTGTTCGAGCTCTCTTTACGTAACTGGAACCATTAATTAATGTAATCATTGTCTGCGAAGCCAACTGCTCTAGTTTCATGCTTTAGGTTTCAACACAGTTCATTATAAGAATACAATTGATGCTCACAGCAGGCTCATTCGCAAACATATTACGTATACATTGGTTTGATGACAGCATGCTTTTGCGAACTTGGCTTGTATTGTACATCCCACAGTTCAATAATCTCATAACATCAGACACACATCATAATGTTCGTCTAGATTTTATTTTTAAAAACGCTCGTCGGCAATAAGGAATGAGGAAAACAATTTGGAATTCCTATCGTTGAGATTTCATCTTATTTTATATGCACTTAAGTGCACTATTACGGAAATAAATCGAAAAAGACGGCAGTATTTAAAAACAAAAATATATATATGAGAGAGAAGGAACAGATAACTTTGTTTAGTTCCTTCGGTCGTTCCTTTTCTTTCAAGAGAAAGATAAATATGATAAAGAAGCCACATGGCGGGGCACATGTTGAATATTAACTATAACCATCGACATTTTTACACTGGCCGTGACCGTGAGTGTTGAACCTCTGGAGGGCTTAACGTCCTGTTTTAATTGGTTTATCTTTATGGTTTACTTCTATAGTTAATCAGCTTAATTTTATGTAAACACGTTAAACCCAAATATAGTCAGAAGCTATGATACAGGTTGATTCATTTAAAACCAATGAAATGAAACCTTTCATTAGCAAATTATGTTCAGGATTATTATTTAGAAATAGTTAGGCATTTAGTCTATGGGATCTGTTGTATATTCATGGCGCAAAAATTCCACTACATCCGCATGAATCAACTCCCACGCATCACAACACCCAGCAAAACTGGTAAAAGCCAGAAGCGCCATCAATTACACAAACAATATAGCTTATTTTGAAGTGTTCTGTTTCAAGAGCAAGGAAAACACAAGGTCAAAGTACAAAATAGAACATTGACATGTAACATATGGCACACATGCATGACACGGCTTAGCGTAACAGTTACAATGCAGACATTCCGCTATATTTACGTCTTCGGTCTTTTGACAAAGCTATTTATAATTGCGCACTTTGAAAATAATAAAAATATTTATTATTGGATGTTGGAAGAAAATCAGTCATGATACTCATGAATGACAGATAACGTAGAAAAATTGGCTTCACAAAAATGTTTAGACTTCACGTTGGGTTATGTGTAGAGTTACGACAAATGAAGGACGGTCAAGGACTTGGCACTCAAGAATTTTCAGCAAAAAGGCGAAGACGTAAAAAGCGGTCCCTTGACAAAAATATATCAGACAGGCGGTATTTTTTTGAAATAAGGGCAATTACGTGTTTAGCGGGGCTTTAACGCCACGTTATAGCACCCCATGGGAACATTGCAAGTGTTGCTCGCCCCTAAAAAGACGACATTTCGAGTGGCTTGCTTTCGTTTCGCATCAGTGACAGCTTACGAAATCATATTTCAAATGTTGGACAGTAACCACTTAACCACTCAAAGACCCTAATAAACACTTGTTTGTTTCGTAGAATTATGAACGTTGGCTTTTATAAAAACTACTTTAATTTGATGAACAATCCATGCCTAGTATGTAATACTCAACTGAGGGAAATAGGTTAATTAATAAGGGTGGTCGACTACTCATAAAGCTTTGAGGTCAACAGTCAATCACTAATAATTACACATTATGGTGTTTGATTGGGTACTAACAAGTAGTCGAGTTATTAAGATATCAATCTTGAACAATTTCGAGCTCTGCCAACAAAATGAAATGTTCAGAGGAACGTAAAAATATCTACAACTGCGCAGCTCTTTGCGAGCTGCTTATTGTCAATTTGGTTTCCAATAAACGTAATATATGGGACGTTTACAAAAAAATAAAAGTCAATTTCTCATATACGGCGGTGGAGGCACCGGTGGTTTTTGACATGAAAGTAATTTTCCGATATTACCAGCAGCACCCCAGCCGAGCCGACAGATACGACATAAAAACGAATTAGGAACATGTATGTCTGTATACTCGTATATAAAAGGTTCATAAAGGTAAATCAAGACTTTTTATACCCAATTTAATCCTTTATACGGACTAAAGTATTACAGATTTACGATGGAATTAACCACTGCACCGCAGAGTTTGTAAAACAAACAACTGATTTGTGGTAACTCTATTTCTAAGATAGACTTTATGGCAAGCCTGTGAACGAGTGTCTGGTACTTTCAATCAATCTTAAAATGGTTGTGTATAGAAAGTATTCTCGGGAACGTACTCTTTGGTAAAAAGTTGATGCGACTTCTAGAATAGCACCCACGTAAAATGTGAAATGAAATTAAAGATTTTCCAGGTGATCAAAATGATGGTTTATCATCGCAGTTACCCCAATTAGACGCGGATCTCAAATATTTTTTTTTCATAAAGAAAAATAAGTCTACTTGTCAAAGCCAGATCAAACGCAACCTAATTTGTTTTGAAGGTCTTTGAGATATGGTTTATTTTAAATTAATCAAACATTGAATCACAATGTCAATTTTAAGTCTGGCTGAGTTATTATTTCACACGTGGCTTTAATATTACCCAATTCAGAGAACTGTTTATATAAGTTATTAAGCCATTAATTAAATTAAACAAGGATGGGGGTATAGCTCGTGGGGATCTAATAAAATGTATGTCGACGCCAGATATATATTGTGAGTTTTATTACATACCACACCTACGATTAATATCAATATGGAACTGGATTTAGAAGGAACAGTAACCTGAGTGTGGAACACGTATTCCCAAAGTTTAGCACAAACATGTTTACGTGGTTTATCGCCGTTACATTCGTGCGTTGACCGTATTTATTGGTGTTTCCCGGAACAAGATGGTAGCACTTAAGGTCCATCAGACATTAGCTTACTAGACCAGTTCCTTCACTGTTTACTGTAATGGTTACAAGAGAAATCACTTAGAACACTAAGTTTCTTTTTAAGTTACAATGACGAAGATTACTTTGAACACTGTGTATGGAGAAAACGACCTCAATATGATGAGTTAGCAAAAAGTCCTAAAAAGTATTTAGTATCTTCAACATGTGTTGACCGCGTGTCTGTCATGGATTTGATGATTTAAAAATGCATTCTGACCGTTTCTCCTCGTCTCTATAATCGAATTCTAATGTCACTTTAACTAGCTTTCGTCGAGTCTTGATTTTTGTTTTTCAGGAATGGTTATTTAATTAAACCATATTTTTAAGGTCATCGATGTTTGCAGTGATTTTTAAGTCTTATCTGTTTCTAGAAATATTATTGTAGAGCGTGCGTCAAACACAGAGATAATTACTGTTTATAAAAACACCGAATTTGTAGTACTGCTGTAGTAATGTGTGCTGTTTATTTACGAATTTTACTGGGTTTTACCCACAGATCATAGAAACAACAGATATTTAATTAACCCCTATTTTTAAGGTCATCGATGTTTGCAGTGATTTTTAAACCTTATCTGTTTCTAGAAATATTATTGTTATAAATAAACATTTCTACAAAAGCAACTCACAGAAATATTATTGTAGAGCGTGCGTCAAAAACAGAGATAATTACTGTTTAAATAAAAATACATCGAATTTATAGTACTGCTGTAGTAATGTGTGTTGTTTATATACGAATTTTACTGGGTTTTACCTATATAGTTCGTTATCAGAGTACATAATTCGTTGTTAGAACTATGATAATTGCCATGTTTTATGGCAACAGCCGTGTGTGTTAAATAAATTGTACTATTTGATTAGCTTCATAAAGTAAATTGGACTAAAGTGGATTAAATTAAGGTAATGAAGCAGATTTCTGGAACATTTGCATGCCAATTATGTAAAACATTATCTATAAATATATTTAATTACAAAACAAGGTAAATATAGAGTTTGATACAGGTAAAATGATTCGAAAAACCAATGCTGTGCTACTAATACTTGTATAATTAATTTCAAATTTAGTATCGCTTAGCTATAGAACAAATATCTGAATGAATCAAAACTATAAATCTAACAGTGCACGTCTGTTTCAAAACAAGACCGACCGAGTTGTTGCCAACAAACTTGCTGGCGGATGCACAAAGTTTTTGTTCAACAAACGATAAAAAAAAAACGAAAACTTTTAAATATTTATCTTTGATATCATCGAAAGAGGATCCCCTGGCCCCTTGATGATTAGCAATGCAAGCTAAACTAGTCTGGCGAGTCAGTGACCGCATGTGCAGTTCGCGGACCCCCCTGTCCCCCGCTACCCCGGCAAGGTCAAAGCACCCCTCTCCGTCCCGTCTTATACGAGATTCCTGGAACGCTATCCCATTCAAAGGATACCGGTCAATATTTAGCTCACGTTGATACGCTGGTTGGGTAGGTGTCCCATTAACAAATTAAGGTCAATAACACCAAATCTGATCGTAAACAACGTTGGCTAGCCATCATTTCTTTTTTATTTATAGATAGGTAGTTAATCAATCAGTGATTTTGGTACTCTGTAATTACGATAATCTGAACTAATCTAATTGATTATAGATTATGACGTAAATTTGTAATGACGCGTAACTCCAGATTGTTTTATAAAAGCCAGCCAGCCTTCTGCCAGCGGCTGCACCCGCGTGAAATTCTAAAATAATTATCCCGAGGGAATATGCCCGGATTAAAAAGTATCCTATATGACATGTGCTGTTCTATTTGCTATAATCTATCTCTGTGCCAAATTTCATCCAAATCCGTTCAGCCGTTCTGGCGTGATTGAGTAACAAACATACACACATCCAAACCTTCGCATTTATAATATTAGTAAGATTCAATGAAAACAAATGAATTCTGTTAAACATTAAATAAAGTCAGGCTCATTGTCATCTGACTATTAACGACTAATGAAGTTGTTAATAGACGAGAATATGACTCAATGGTTATTTAAATAGAGCAAGGAATTGGATCGCGAGAAAATTGACAAACTTGTGTGAATATGTCAGGCATGTGCCGACGATGTCACGCAAGGTACAGCTAATAAACATCATTATCGCCTCATGACGTAACGACTGAAAAGGTCATCTTAATTCCACGCAAACACGCCAATCATACTAGGAAGTACTACAAATTGGCAAAACGTTGTTTGCATAACAGTTTCAAGAACTACGAGAATTGTGTTTGACCTTAACAATGTAGCAAAACTATGTTTTGAATCACTAGGAATTTAGTCGTCGACGAAGCACGGGAGTTCTCGGGACTCATTTGATTTCGTTGAGCTTTCCTTTGTCAACATATTCGAATAAGTGAATGTATTTTCTATTTCCCCACGCTTCCTTTACAAAACATAGTTGCCATCTATAGGTCTGAGAGTGACTGGTATTAATGAATGTCCTGACCGGATTTAAGGGTCTACTACGGTCAGCCCGACAGTAATGGCTGACATTGACGAAGCCTTTTTACCGCAGTTACACACCCAAGATTTGACAAACGGCTCCGTCGAAAGCTATAAATAGAAGGGACGGTATTTTCGATACAAAAAATAGATCTTGCCTAACAGATATATAAAAAATGGTTCGTTCCAAGATAGCTACATAATGACAACGAGGAAATTGGAAAAACCGTCAGGGTTTTGACATAAAATTTAAGGCGTTATTTGGTCATATCACTAAATATGGGTATCCAGGCTATCCTCAGGGTAATGCGGACAATTCGGTATGGTAAATCTATATTCTGAAATATTTACCGGATTAAAGTTCTGGAGTGGCGACCGCGAACCGGAATACGTTGTATCGGAAGGCCTCCCACTAGGTGGACCGATGACTTGGTGAAGGTTGCGAGGATCCGATGGATACGATACGCACCGGATCGGTCAATGTGACGATGCTTGGGGAAAGCCTATGCCCAGCAGTGGACGTCTTTCGGCTGATATAATGTTGTAGTAAGTAATCATCATGACATTTCTAAGGCAAGGAAACAGTTTAAGCTATGAACATTCACTACGTAGCAAGCGACACAACCACATCTAAAAAATATGTATATCAAACACTATACGGACACCGGTCGTCCTGATTTGTTTTATTCGAAGAATATTCATACAAAAACCACAACGATATTCACTAGCTGCTACAAAAAAAAAGTAAAGTTCATATTCTAAACCACCTCGATGCAGTGCGGACTGTAATTGGTACAGAAAGAAATACTCGGTATGTGTCATGCATGGTCGGATCTGAATACAGCTTTTTATTTGAACGAGTCACGGCAGGTGAATACGTCACTATACGTAATATAATTTGTTCCAAATTGAAATACCGTGTGAAACAAAATCTAACAATCGGCGACTGCACCACCGAAAATGCAATATCTAAATCTGACGTAACTTGATCTGAATAATCTGATTTCGTTAGGTGCAAAGTTAAAACAAAGGAAAGATCGCATCCTCCGGTTATGCAATTAACGAGGACTCTTAAAACATAGCCATTTAATAAATTCGAAGTAAGGAAATTGTTGGCGATTATTGTCCACTTACAAGCAGAATCTTCAAATGTTTCAAATACTGGATAAAACAGTAAAACCAATAAAACTAATCATTGGACAGCAATATTATACCGACTCCTACTATGATGAAAGCAGATTTCTGACCGAATTTGCTCTACTTTCTACAACACAGTACCAGCTCTCTGGTTCTAGATACATTTGTATTCAAAAGGTTCCATATTCAACTGATGATTTATACTGTGAGTCAAGCTAAGTGACCGTTGAGGAAATACCATCATGCAAAGCTCGGCAGTAGAGCAGCAAAACCAAACCGTTGCTTGAACAAAAGGCACATTTGCATTAAGTGACGACGCGAATGAATGTCAATAATGGCCGATCACAATGTAAATATCGATGGAATCGCTGAATAATAGTAGGTTAGACACACACACTGTAGACAGAATGTAAAAACACACCAACTCGAACATACAAAAATACAATAATTGCCAGAAAAATCCTAAAAGCTATAAATTTTAGTGCTCAATTGTACAGGGTTTGGGAGCTTTGGATGATGTGCGAATTTAACAGTAAATAGAAAAGTATTGGAAGGAGCTGTACAGCTTTACAACACTGCAAGATTTCTGAGAGTATCCTGCGGAGTAACTGTAACCAGTTAACCACAGAATAAATAATAGTGCTGTAACACACAATCAAAGGCAATGCCTTTTATTTTGGCAATTCAACAACATTTAATGGGCTGTTTACACATTGTCAAGCAGACAAACATGTAGAGATTTAACATCTATTCAAGCCATTTCAACTGACCCGAGATGAACATGTAGTTAAACAACTTTTTTTCCAAGAGAAAATTGCCCAGTAACTTTTTCAATCTAGACCACAAAGGGGAGTTAAAAGCTAATTTACACGGGCGTAGAGCGGTCAGGTCGTAAAACGTAGTAGAAACGAGGGGTATTCGATACAGGCGCCATATGTCCATTGTTCTCAGGCTACACATGCGAACTAGTAGGTCGTATAAACATTGATAGGCAAACATACTGGAATCGTTTGCTTAGTGATGTCACATTGATAAACGTTCCACAGGAGCGGTTATTTGATATTAGATTTTCAAATACAGAACGGATAACAGATTTTGTGTACCTACCTTCATAATCGTGTGCAGACCACGTTTGATCGATTATATTGTCGTAGAGATAATAATATCAAATGTTTTGCGAGTTACGTGAAAATTAAGTAACAAAAACCTTTAGTGTGATTAAATTCAGGATTGTTTGCTTCCAAAAAGGTTTTTAAAGGACTAAAACTAAGTTTAGATTTAATAAGGCAATTTCTTCTGGTGATTATGATTCCGATTGCGTTTCGTTACGCAATTAGAATGAAGATTCAGATGCGATGATACATTGATCGCCATTGGGTTTTTTGTAAGTGCTTAAGTTTTGTATGTGATGAGGAAAATGACGTGATAAAAAGATAGTAGAGGAAGAGCAAAAAAAGACGGACAGATTACGAGATGGATCATTGAAGGAGAAACTTGACACGTTTAAAAAGCGGGTGATTACTGAGATAGATGATAACTAATAGAATTATTGAAGAAAACCGGCAAAGTGCGAGTCGGACTCGCGCACCGAGTGTTCCTTATAAATAGCTGCACTCAACAATATAATTAGGTAACTTTACTAACGTTCATAAGCAAAAAATCACCGAACACTAATCTCACGAAGGGACAAAATAACTTTGCCGTTGGAAAGCTGTCGTCCCTATACATCGACATAGGTCGCGATCTGTTTACTAACTGCAAATAAATTAATGATGGTATTTTTTTTATTATTAGATTAGATTCGATTTTTTCCTTTACTTGTGTTATAAGATATTGCTTCTTGTCAAATTGCATGATACTAGGTCAACGGGAAGTACGCTTTAGGTTTTGATTCCCTGGCGATTCCTAAAACATGTTTTGATTGTGTTGATTTAGAAGTTCAATTTTTTAACAGCTTCAAGATATTCCAGATCCAAGTATATCATATTATTTTTACTTTATACCTTCATGCCTTCCTGAAAAAAAATTATGCCGGAATATATTTTTATTTTGTTTTTGTATGACTTAGGTACAAATTTACAGTTTCAGATTTTATCCTTTACTTGTGCTGTAACACGTTGCTTTTTTCCAAATTTCATGGTTCTAGGTCAACGAGACCCTAAGTTTAGGTTTTGATTCCTTTGCGATTTCTTAAATATACGACATAAACGACTGTATATTTTGATTGCGATGATTTAGAAGGTTGTATTTTTCACAACTTCAAGAGAACGCAGACCAGCAGCCTTATTGAGTAAAGAATTCGGCAAGGCAAAGGGCAAAGAGTATGAATAATCGACCAATCACATAGACGGAAATCCACACCGCGTCTTTCATATTAATTATAACTTGGATCTTCTGGTTCAACTTGATCTTGATGACAACGTCTTGACACACGGACAGATAAACAGACAGCGAAGTGATCTAATAAGGGTTCCTTTTTTTCTTTTGAGGGGCGGAACACTAAAAACAGATGTCCTGACTCCAAATAAATTGGGATAACAGCAACACAATGATGACGTGGTCAACACAATGAAGGGTGGTAATGTGCTAGATGCCGCAAATGATTAGTTTTCTACTAATTTCTTTGTATTTATTTAAAAACTAGCTTTGGCTATAAATCATAATTTCGAATCGAATCTTGTCGAATTATCATAATAAAAATTAAAACCATGAAAATAAAGATGAGATGAAGATGATAAGTGTGTTTTTTCATTAAATAAAATGAATACAAAAAGAACGTGTTCAGTGTGGCTATTTACTCTGTCCATAGAAGCTAACTCCCAGGTAAACACACAATTCAAACAAAAGCTACGCTCTACTTTAAACATTCCGAGTTGTTTCTATGTAGCAAAAGAGAAAATGTAGCACTTTGCTATTTAGGTATACCATTTATAAATATTTTTTTTTTTTGCTTTGGACCCAAAAATAACCGTAAGCATTATCTGCATTTAATAAATTTAACTACCCCTAAACATATTGGAGGTTAATTTTATTGTAATATCTGCAGTTCTGTACCTGCACCCTAAATGCTTTTATTTTAACAGCACAATTCATTTGAAATTTGTTTGAAAAACCTACCTGTCAAAATAGTTGTTATTGTTTTGGAAAAAAGATAAAACGATTATAATAATGTATGATGGATTTTTCTTGTAGTCGCTACTGAAAGAAACTAATAAATAATTTAATATCTAAAATATGTGCAGTGGTGCCCAGTGGTAACGGCCGCTACTTACAAGTTGTAGATCGTGGGTTCGAACCCAGGCAGGCGCTTTACTTTGTGTAAATTATTTCATCACCACTGCTCTCAAAACGGTGAAGGAAAACATCGTGAGAAAACCGGCATTTCCTAGAACCAAAAATCGCACTGGGCCCGCGTGGTGGATTACGGCTCATTCCCTCACACAGAGACGAGGCCTGTGTCCCAGCAGTGGGAACATTAATCGGCTGATGATGATGGTGATGATGTAGTTGAAGTTTCAATTAAAACAATGTAATAAACTATTGTTGATCGTAGACGGCAGCAAATCAAATCATATATTTATGGTACCAGATAACCTACTACCTATACTGTACGTCGTATGACTGTGAAGACAACTCTACAAGCATTCCATATTACTGGTTATTTGCATTCAATAACAGTATTACATTAAGTTCAAAGTGAATGATGAATCATACTATTGTTTTGTTTGGGTAAACGTATTCTCTGTACACATTATAGCCATTCATAGATAAGTAGCAATGAATCACGCGGAATTTGACAATATTGTTTCATGCCGCCTGCCCTGCTTTGTAGAAATGTTTATCGTTATCGAACGATAGCACTCGTGAAAACACATGTGCTATCGATAAAACTAAAAACAACTTCGTTGTTTTGCGCATAAAATATACAATTTATGAAAGTACACATCGCAATAGAACGTTAGCAAGTTTGTGTAAAACATAAATAAATTAAGCGTAAGTAATACTACGGTAGGCGATATTTCTCCATAATGAGGAATAAAATATTGTTTGGTCATCATTTCACACGCAGACGCAAAGAACGTGATCGATCCAGCGCATTTGGATACCAGCCAAATGCGGTCTCCAGCGCAGTGTGTCATCGCTTGATGACTTTTTACCTAAATACGATCGAAGATAAGATACAGACCAGTCTAGTGACGGTTGTAAGATCCCAGGCGGAGCGGGTCTTGCCCCGCGGCTGCGAGCCATCCTTCCGCCTGCCCAGCGAACCGTAACCTGAGGGCACGGCAGGTTCCTCACGTTTACGTCGCCCGCCACCGCGTCTCAAAGAGGAGAACCAA
Source organism: Anorthoa munda (assembly GCA_945859665.1). Classification (NCBI taxonomy): domain Eukaryota; kingdom Metazoa; phylum Arthropoda; class Insecta; order Lepidoptera; family Noctuidae; genus Anorthoa; species Anorthoa munda. The sequence goes on from OX243913.1 coordinate 4,385,343, forward strand.
TTGGAGACAGATCCTCGGCGCTCGGGTTCGGCCGCTGCCGGCCCGGCCTTGATGAACATTACTTCACAAGTGCCAACGCACCACGCACATTACACTCTCACACAACGCGGGCCTGGACCACACGAACACCAATATTAGGAAGCTAGCAGGCACAGGATACCTATTAAGCCCACAACACATTTTAAAATAAATTGCGGAATTTTAAATAAGCAAATAAAGTGGAAAAGTGGATGACTGCGCGTCGCCGGACTTATTTATGTATGTATTGATACCAACATCAAGTACTTGCCAAAAAAAGAAATGAAGCTACACAACAAAGAAGTATGTTTGCGAAGTGCACAGTAAGCGGCAACGATGACACACCTGATCATAGTCGTCGTCGTAGGTGCGGGTTGCGCGGGCGCATCGTACCAGCAGGGGCCACCACAGCGCGCCGCACAGCAGGCGAACATGCAAACACATCGCGCGCCATACACTTCTCTCTAAGGAACGCACTATACTGAAGATAGTCGCGGGCGCCACCGGTCTTTGGCACCGTGACAATTACATATACCTACATATATAGATACCACTTCGCTTTATCTTTCTGCACGTCTGACAAGGCCGACGTCACAACAATTTATATTTCTAAAGCAAAAACAGATTTCATAATAATAATGTCATTACGCCTTTCAAAGTTTAAGTCGAACTACCCACAACTTTTACTGAAAATGACAACATTGGTTACATTGCATCTTATAATTCATCAGCTCATTAATAAATCATTAGTCTATATAGCAGTCAACCGACAAATCAGTTGTATCTTTTACGACAAGCAAAAGGATAGCGAATATCATTGCAATGTTGTGGACACAGACGGAACTGTTATCTGAGCCTGCAGCCACTCTGCGGAAGCGGTAAAGGAAATATGATAAATCCATCGCGAACATTGTCCAGTTCGAATAAATAAAATATCGCACCTCGCCTCAAAACAAGCTTTCATTCGGATGCTTACTGTTTTGAGATTGAGAAACAAGTTTTAGCCAATGTGTATCAATGTGGCATTTTTACAGTGAAATAATTTGCATATCTACGGATTATACAGAATGGATTAACAGAAGGGTCTTGTTTAAATGACATACAGTTAATTAATAGTTGAATTCCATTGATTAGATCATAAGATAAGAGTGCAACATAACAGTGCATCGCAATGATGCGCAGTGGATTAATCTATGACATGTTCTTTATCAAAACAAATAAAGACAACCTTACTGTGCTGAAGATACTGAAAATGACCGTACCGCTCACAAAACTGTTCAAATCAAAATGGAGTGAGGATAGGTCTAATCTGACGCACATTTTCCTCCTGAACATCATTGAAATTTTAAAACAGTTCTACCAAGTACGTAAACTGTTTTGCCAATATCTTGTTTTTACATGGACAATTTGATATACAAGATCATACAAATTGATTAATTTACTATGTGGAGATAAATATTAATGAAGGTTAACTAGCATAAGGAATTTAACAGTAAATAACGACGGTGACGCTATGGCAAATATTTAACATAAATTTCAATATAAAGACTTAAACGCTTCGTGTTTCTCTAATACTACATTAGCTAGCTAGAATACAGAATAGAAAGACCATTCTAAAATCACAATGCCATAAATCAAGGAACATAATAACAAAACTCCCGGTGTCCGACGACGTAGTCATAGCAATTTCCACTTATCCGCCTTATCACTATCAACTTACGGATGATATCACTATTCAAACTCGGAAGTTATGAATAAAAATCTCACAGAATTAATTCACTAATTTTTGAAACACTATTAGTATTTTTTTCACAACACTAAAAGGAGACAAAAGTGATAGTGACAATACAAATAATAAACCGACGGAGGGCGACACGTCACGCCCGCGTCTCGGCCCGCCTCGCACTGCCTTACTACCAGGCTGTGTGTTGTGTAGTAAGCCCAACCCAAGCATTGACGGCTTACGTCAGACCAGTCCGCATGCCGTATTGAATGAAATGGCTGGGGAAAGGATGGGGTGCTCTGACATGTGCGCAAAAAAGACAGAAAAGATTATACTACGAAAATTATTTCTATTACCCCTCTAATAATAAATTACGCTTTTATAATATTTTTTAACGGTACAGTGAGAGATTTTCTGATCTGACTGCACTGCAAAGACAAGCAAAACTGAACTGGGAACAGATAATTTTATACATGGTATTGTTAATGAACTATCAGATTTTTAAATAAACTTCTTGATATGGCAGGATTAAATCCCAATCATTTATTTACTGATAAATCAGCTTAATACTCGTTATGTTTAAAATTAACACACTTTTATTAGTTCGGTATGTATGTATATATGTAACGGAATCTTTGAACGCAATTTTCACTCCCTTCAAAACGTCGGATTAATTTGAAACTTTGCACACTTATCAAGGACCGATGACAATACAATAATTCAAATAGTTTGTTCCATTATCCTTACCAGGATCTTCAGGATTAGAGATTAAACTAAAAAGTAAAAAATAAATAACAGTTTAAAAACTAAAAAACAAGCTTTAATAGAAAACCAAACTAAAAAGTAGAAAATAATATACAGTAAATTTTAATTAAGTACAGTTTTGTTTATTTATTTGCACTAGTTTTAAGGAATCCGTACCCAAAGGGTAACAACGGGACCCTATTACTAAGACTCCGCGGTCCATCTGTCTGTCTGTCTGTCACCAATATTCGACACAATGTTAATTGTTTGTGAATAAATAAATGAAATGAACCGTGATAGCTAGACAGTTGAAATTTTCACAGATGATGTATTTCTGTTGCCGCTATAACAAAAACTACTAAAAACCGAATAAAATAATTAAGTGGGGCTCCCATACAATAAACGTGATTTTTTGCCGTTTTTTGCGATAATGGTACGGAACCCTTCGGACCTCGGTCAGGAACGAAGTTCTTCACGCAGCGACGCTCACACACGCAGACACACTAGAAGAGAATGAACAAAAAAGCGCGCAGTGTGCCTATATATATGTATATTGCATTTATTCTGTGATATTGCTCATAGAAAGATACATTGAGAGATTAAGAAAGGCCAGGTTACCAATTTTGGTTGGTTTGTCTCCACATGTATGAGGTAAATAGCTAATGAACGATTGTAATTCTATTTCGGACCGCACGGGAACATTGTATTGAACAAGTGACTGACTGGAAAACCGCGCGCGAGACAATTTAAAAAATAAATCTTCAACTGTAACGGATGGTCCTAATAAAATTATAACGATGCATAATTGTTCAAATATAAACATTAGCCTCTAATTATTTCTATGTTAAGTATTATGGTTCCTAATGGTATGTAAATAACTAAACGTAAAATTCTTGTTCATAAGTTGCACTTACTTATTTTCTCATAGCGGGTGATAAAAAATAGAGTGTCCGCCTCGGGAGCAACACTATTTTAAGCTCGAGTGACGTACTTTAATTCTAGAGTAGAACCCTCGCTACGTTCGGGATTCTACTCTAGAATCCTTCGCTTCGCTCTGGATTAAAAAAATACTCTCGCCTTTAAAATAGTCGTTTGCTCCCTAGATAAAGAATCTACTATTATTATCCACTCAACTTGCTGACTGGAAAATATTTATCTGTTGCATGAGCTATTCTTTATTGTCTGATTAAGCAATTATGCTTGCCGAGATCGGGTCTTAGCATAGGGAGATTCCTCCATGCACTGGAAACGACGTTAAGCAGTTGGTCCCGGCTGTCACTTGTACATCTTTAACACTCGTTACGGATCAACAAAAAGGAAATCTGACGCCAGTCTTGCCAAAGAGTTATCTTATTGCCCAGTTACTGGGTTGTGGAGGTCAGATAGGCAGTTACTCCATGTAAAATACTTGTGCTCAGGTCCATCCTGTTAGTTGGGAAAAGGCTAGGCTGCTAGATATTAAGGCGATGTTCTATGTTCTATGTTAGGGGTTTGGTTTCCGCACTTAGTCCCTCAAATGGACCTTTGTACGTGGGCCATGGCGGCCGTTGGGTGGTCATTCCAACCAGCCCACCTCCCTCCAGAAGTCAATTAGAGCTCCTGGTTTTCTCAAAACATCTTTGTAAGATCTGGGTGACCCGAGGGTTCGTGTTCTTATCTGGGTGACACCTGTGCATTCAAAGAGAACATGCGTAACGGTTTCCTCGGCCTCCATGCATGCCCTGCACAGAGGACTGTCCGTTATGCCTATTGTGTGGAAGTGTTTGTTGAGTGAGCAGTGTCCCGTGATGGTCCCCGTCACCAGGCGCAGGCCATTCCTGTCCAGGCGTAAAAGACGCCTGGTAAGCCTACTGTCCAAGGATGGCAGAGCTTCTTTGGATTGCCTACAGCCCGGTGCCGAGGCCAACCAGTTCTCCGCCTGTGTCTGGGTGAATTCCTGTAGCCACCTGCGTATTTGGTTGAAGGGGATGGGTACAACAGGTTCGGGTCCATAGACCGTCGAGCTGGATCCGCGCCTCGCAAGCTCGTCAGCCGCGTCTTTGCCCAGCGATCCGCTGTGTCCCTTTATCCATTGTAGTGTCACCGTGTTACGGCTAGATACAGTTATCTGTTCTAGTGCGTTGTGACATTCTAGTATTAGTTTAGATGTAATGTATTTTTTTCGTAAGGATTGGAGGACTGATGCGCTGTCGGAGAGTATCCGTATGTGGGTGTCCGTAACATGTGCATCTGGACCGAGGGCCCATTTTTTAAATCCTTGCGAAATGAAATAAGACTTAAAGGGAAATTAGTTAAAAATAGTAAAAACATAAAGCAATGGGCCAAGAATTTCTTAAACGTGAATTAAAACAGTTATGCTTAAATTACATGGGCCCTCAATCCAGACGCGTGAATAAACTGGCATAGCCTACATCTCAGAAAATACTATCTCTGGGTTAATCATTTTTATTTAGGAATTTAGTTAAGAATTTCTTAAATATTTTAAGAAATTCCCAAATCTGTAGAATATGACATTACAGATTTTTGGCGGTTTAGCTTGGGCCCTCAATCCTTTAATGTCTCTACTGAGGAATCTGCAAAACATGAATTTATCTGAAGATATATATTAATAGGACTGTAATATATTTTGCTTAGATACCTCTGTAAATTAGTTAAAAAGAAATAATGACACAAAAGTGAATTGTTATAAAGTAAATGAGAATCGAATTTTACTATAACGTCTGGACTGAGAGCCCAATATTTTCGGCTTTATTGACTAGGTTCAACCTCATAGATTAAGTCAAATTAAAATAATTTTTTTTTACTATTTTTTAATTAAAATGTTACATATCGTCCGTTCTTCTAAATGCAATACTTTAAGAGAAAATACATTTTTAATTTTTCATAGGAGAAAGTTTTATAGGGTACATATGATTTTGTTACTTTTTGGGACGGAAAATCGTATGTCATTGTTTCTAAAGACAGGATATGTAGCACCAGAGACGTCGCAATCAAAATCATTTCGATGAATAAAACACAATTGGTATAAATTTATGAAAACTATTTACTTCACTTATATTATATAATCTAAAAATACTTTGATATCGTAACATCAATTTAATTACAAACTATTTGTAACAACAATTCAAATAAACGGTTACGATCGGTATAAATATAAGAAAACTATTTACTTCACATAAATGTAACCTAAAAATAGTCTGATATCTAATATATAAAATTCTCGTGTCATAGTTTTCGTTCCCGTACTCCTCCGAAACGGCTTGACCGATTCTCATGAAACTTTGTGAGCATATTGAGGAGGTCTGAGAATAGGCTAACATCTATTTTTCATACCCCTAAGTGGGTAGGGTAGGGTAGGTAGGGTAGGGTAGGGTAGGTAGGGTAGGTAGAGTAGGTAGGGTAGGTAGTGTAGGGTTGTTAGGGTAGGGTAGGTAGGGTAGATGAATGTTTGGTGTTTTTATGGCAAAACAAAGTTTGCCGGGTCAACTAGTTGTAAAATAAAATTTACCTACTTACAAACTTTTTGTAACAAATTTTCTAATAAACAGTTTAAATTATCAATAAATTTGTTCAAAGAAGCGAGTGAGCGAAGTTTGTATGCTGATTTTTAGTTATGAACGCTAAATAATAATGTTATTTTTTAGTGCTATAATTTTTATGCAAAAATAGCGGCTAACTATATGCCCCTATTTTCGAAGATGAAATCAGATTTTGTCGTCGATTATAACAACATGGATATGAAATTTAAAGTCCAGATGAGTACCTACCTATCTACATGTTGTTTTAAAATTAAACTTGTCACTAAAATGTATTAAAGAAAAATAAATGATAATAAATATATAAAAAAACACGACTGCGCTACCAAAAACACGAATTGCAGTCGGATGACCTCTTAGACGTTAAATAGTGTTCCATAGAACAGTCTCCCAACTGTAGTTCGTGATTTTAGCAGCGCAGTCATGTATTTTTAATATTTTTTATCTTTACTCTTCAAAATTAGGATCAGCCAAACCATATGTCACAATGTGTAAATAAATAGGTTGTTCTTCTCTACTATTGTAAAATCTAAGCATTAAATCATCATAACAGACCATGCGGCCGTTTACGAAACCATGCCCCTTGTAGTGACCAAGATCAGCCGGTTTCAACGGGGGGACAAATTCAATAACACCTAATATTTTAAAATATTTTATTATATATATTATTATATATTATATATATTATATTATATATTATTATTATATTTTATTATTTTATATTATTATTATATTTTATTATTTATATTTTTTTATTTACATACCAGTTCCCAAGTATGTGTTAATGCAATAAAGTGTTCAAGATATAATAAAATATGCCTTAATTAAAACACAATAATCAGAAATTTTCGATGACGATGAATTAACACAGGAAAAATGCATATTATTCTTCAAATGAAATAAGCAATATTAAAGCGATCTGGGTACCTACCAACTTACTTCGATATCACAAAACAGAAACACTGATAATAATAATATTTACTGCACTATTAAATTTGTCAGCAATGTTAAAGATTTCCTTCTGAAGAGAGATTTGGTTTCGAATGACTGACAGATGTTAACTTGACATAACACTAGTTTATGGCGCGAACAAGAGAAGATCACAAGGAGATCGAGAAAGAAAGATTGCGAGTTTGATCAGTAGTAAACATGATAAAACTTGAAGAGAAATACAGTCGTTATAGTTCCCGATTGTAAGTTTAGATAAAAATACGTGCCTAGTGAAATGTCGTTTACGTTATTCTCCATTACATTGTGCAATTAGTTACTTTGTAAAAGTACATTACCAAGAAAGATTTGTTTTATCCTCGCCCGAAAAGGACCCATGTAATAATGACTTTTCCTGACAATTGACCTGTCTTCCCTTCAAAATAATGCATCAAAAAAACAGTCGCTTCCGACAGTACAAGCAGTAAATATAAGTTTTTAAACTATCATGGTCACTAACACTAACATCCGTTTATCCGTGATCATGGTGCTTGCAACAGCACCGAAATATCGGGAACTCACATTAAACAGTAAACATGGTAAATATCCCGTTTCTAATGTTAATGTTAGTGAAGCAGTAAATATTTACTTTAGACGCTTAAAAATAGCTTGTATGAGGATACATACTGATCAGTCCAAAAAAGTAACAAAATCATATTTACCCTACAAAACTTTCTCCTATGAAAAATTAAAAATGTATTTTCTCTTAAAGTATTGCATTTAGAAGAACGGACGATATGTAACATTTTAATTAAAAAATAGTAAAAAAAAATATTTTAATTTGACTTAATCTATGAGGTTGAACCTAGTCAATAAAGCCGAAAATATTGGGCTCTCAGTCCAGACGTTATAGTAAAATTCGATTCTCATTTACTTTATAACAATTCACTTTTGTGTCATTATTTCTTTTTAACTAATTTACAGAGGTATCTAAGCAAAATATATTACAGTCCTATTAATATATATCTTCAGATAAATTCATGTTTTGCAGATTCCTCAGTAGAGACATTAAAGGATTGAGGGCCCAAGCTAAACCGCCAAAAATCTGTAATGTCATATTCTACAGATTTGGGAATTTCTTAAAATATTTAAGAAATTCTTAACTAAATTCCTAAATAAAAATGATTAACCCAGAGATAGTATTTTCTGAGATGTAGGCTATGCCAGTTTATTCACGCGTCTGGATTGAGGGCCCAAGTAATTTAAGCATAACTGTTTTAATTCACGTTTAAGAAATTCTTGGCCCATTGCTTTATGTTTTTACTATTTTTAACTAATTTCCCTTTAAGTCTTATTTCGTTTCGCAAGGATTAAAAAAATGGGCCCTCGGTCCAGATGCACATGTCCGTAACCCTCCTGGCTTCTAGGGCATGGACCGCTTGTATGATGCCCACACACTCCGCCTGGTAGACGGTGTTGAACCCTCCTAGCGGTCTGGATATATTTATATTGAAATCGTATGAGAAGACTCCGGTACCTGAGTCAGTTTTTGATCCGTCGGTGTATATTCTCATCTCTTTCGGGCCAGAGTAGTCACATCTTTCCTCTGTGAGTATTATGTTGTAGTGCCTATGAAAGTGGTGTGATTTTGGGGCTTTGTCGCATGGCGATGCTAACATTGGTTTACGCTTGATCGCATCTTCATTTATGCGTGTGTTATGCTTCCTTTATTAAGGCGATATATACGCCCCAATGTTAACGCAGTACTGGCCGTGCGCTCGCTCGGAGCCAAAATATCAATATTGAACCTCCTTTTGAACAGTTTTGTTTGCAAAATATTATTTGATTTACATATACGCTATTTCAGTTATGAAGAAATTCCAGCCATCAATTTTTCTGTTTAAAAATATTTTTAAACATCCAAGTCATTGTGGAGGAGTATCCAAAAGTTGTGAAAAGATATCGTGTTGTTAATATTTTTTTTAAAGCAAAACTAATAGTTACACGAAAAAGCAACAAGGCTTTTTATAAAATAATGTACATGAAACTAATAAATATATATATATTTCAAGCCTTATAATCTAGCCGTTACTAAGAAGTATGCTTTAGAAAGTTACCGTTTTACGGCACTAAAGCAGTTGTAGGCCTTTAAGCGATTAAGAGACATGATTATTGTGAATAAGGCGTTAATTTAGGATCCTTTCGTTACGCTTGTAAATGAAGGGGATCATCAACAAATTATCATAATCGAAAAAAATTGCCAATTATAAGTTTAAGATGTTATCATCTAATTCTAGATTTAGACCAATCCTATCTCAGAATATGATTGTTCAATGTTGATAAATCTTTAAAACTCAGAGCAGGTTCTAAATATGTATACATGTTGGAAATACTGATCAACATACTGATGCAATGTGCTCCTCTCTGCTCAATTTGCACTGCAATAGGGATCCTTTTAGCCCTAACAGGTTTATCAATAAACCAATTGCTTTGATCAACCTTTCGTGTGTTTAAGACGAGAGAAAATGGCTTTTATTTTGTTTCGCTAATTATGGGCACACGAAAAGTTAAATTATATGAAATGCGATTGTTTGTTTAATTAAAAATTCTGATAAGTACCTTCTTTGCTGTACCCATATGCATTGATATAAATGATATAACATATTTACTGCTCAAAAAAAAGTTGTATTTAAAATTACTTCCACCTAATATGTTATTGCAACATCAACAAACCATCTTTACTTCAGGTGTTATGTACTTTCCTCTGTGTGTTTATGTACTTTCCTCTGGAGAAGTCACAAAAGGAAAGAAAATTTGTTAGAGTATTTGACACTGGATTCAGAGGACTATTATAAGGCACCTACTTAATTATTATACAATCTAGAATTTCATCAAATATAATAATATGTTATTGTATAGTAATATCTCTGATGTCTAGTTCACAGTAAGAAGAATGATAACATTTAACTACTCACCAGATAACATATAATCTGATTTTGGTCACATTGATTTAAATGTGTGTTGTTCATTTTCTGATGTATTTTAGCATTAAATAAAATATAGCGTGCATGTATGAGTAGATGTATGAATGTGAGTGAAGCAAAAGTAGTACGTAGGGATCATAGCAGGTAGTGTTCTGTAGTTTCAGCTTACCATCATGGATTAAAGGCATGTGTGTATATAAAACATAGATTGATATCAAATATACAGCTGTTGAAACTTTGGTCAGAGAATTTTAAAGCTGGCTGCAATCATGTTTGAAACACCAGTTACTTAAATGATTAAGGCAATCAAACCCACTAGCAATCTAATACGCTTAAAGAAAACACTAAGAACGCACTCCATGCATAATTTTAGTTTGAGACATTGAGTCATACATAACATGACAACATTGTTTAGAATAAAAACAACATGATATTGAGACAATCATGTCATAGTTATAGGATTTATATAGATACCACAAGCACATATCTTCTACATTATGCCTCACCTACTGATAAGGATCTAAGAAATGTCTGAATGTTGCTTATTCATAGTAAAGTTAATAACAATATCAGATTGAAAGAGAATGCCAAGTAATTCGATGTTTAACTCACCTGAATTTCCAACAGCAATTCTGTTTTTCGACGCCTTATATCTATCAAAGTCTTTTGCTGCTCAGGTGTCAACTCTGAAAACAACGGTATTGCAACCATATATATCCAGTAGTAATAAAAACCTAGCCATTGAGGTCATGTTATAATTGGAAAACAACTTGTTCTACGTCTACAATAGAAATGGATCCCAATTACCCGTATGTGAGAATGGATCACCATGATTACTCGCAGCATGGTTTCCTCCAAGGGACAAGTTTTCAAATTCACTTATCATGTCTCAAAATATTTAGAAAACAGTAAACAAAAGTTTACATCGTTGTAAACTGAGTAGCCGCCATATTTATTTACTTCACTTCACTACAGCCGACAGCGCCACAGCGATTGTAGCGATTCTATTGCATAAACCTACGCCACGCCAATCTTTCTGTCAGAAAATTGACAAAAAATATTCGTGTCTTTCTGTTTTTGATCCTCGATTCTACCATAAATAATAGTTTCTGATTCTAAGCTCTAAGCTTATGACAATATTTGAGCCAAAGAGTAATTTAATAAATATGATTTGAGCTTTGACGAAGTCTGTGAGTTATAAAAATATAAAACAATTGTGTGTAAAAGGTTTTAAATGATACGCGTGCACAATATCTGAACCGGGTCAGGGTTTATATTCGCTTAAACACTTTGGTTAAAAAAATATTTTTACTTATACTTCCTCAGATGAAGTAAAAAAAGGTAGATAGCGCATTTAGAACAGAAAAATGTTTTTTACTTCATCTGGTCTTCATACTTCATAAAATATTGATCTCTGCGACAGCTTTCAGTATCAATACAGTAACAATAGTGCTTGATAGGCTAACTTAAGCGTAACAATAACGTATACGTCAGTTTGAAATATGTCGCAGAGATCAAGCTAGAATTTCTAGCTTCTATCTTTTATGAAATATAGGTAGTATTTTTTTGCCAAGATCGAAACGCCTACACATTACTGTGCCGTGTGGTGGCGTGGCGCGGGACACATCATTAAATACGATCACAGAATAAATAATAGTACAAGTACAAAAGACTCACTTCGTGCAACAATTCATTGAAATAGAGACTCCTGCTAGTTAGCAACAAAGTGCAATTCAGCTCGCATAAGCGCTCAGTGCCTAACGTGATATTCACCTAAACGTTGCCGTTCTCTTCTAACGCGTATCTCCGTCGCTGTCTGGCGCGGTTTGACTCGGCTCGTAAGGGTTGTCGACTTGCCGCTTTCGCTTACATCCACTATCTACCTACTTGACCACGTAATCTTTCTTATGTTTGATGCCTATGATTACACGGTCAAGTAGGTAGATAGACAATGAATATTATAGACCGTGATTTTGTTTGGTACTTAACAAATGAAAACTAGGTTACCTAAACTTCATTTACTATAACATTAGACATTTAAATAAGCCCATTTTACAGCCCGGTCAATCGATTTTGACTTCTATTGCGTTGGTGATACGACAAATGGAAGCTGTAGTAAACAGTTGGTTTTGGTAACAGATTTGTGCTTTTTATATCATCCTTATGTGTACGAGATAGAACACAAAATCGGTTGAACGGCCTGTAAAACGAGTTGTAAAGACGTCTAATGTTATTTCAAATTGAGTATAGGAACCTACCTCTTTGTTTACTCTTTCACATCATCAGCCTATTAATGTTCCCACTGCTGGGACAAAGGCCTCCTCTCTGTGAGAGGGGATGTTGTTACTCGTTGTTTACTCTTTAGTGATATTTTTTGTTAGTTTATTTAAAGTTGGCTTGAAGAACTCTTACGAAATATTTTTTGTTTGTTCGTTAGGTATAAGTAAGTACCTAGTTTTATATACAAACGTTAACTTTAACAAGTGCGTACACTTACTCAGGCTATTGGTAAATTCATAGCCTAAGTAGGTAACTACTTAGGCAATTATAATTTATTTTAAACTGCATCTAAAGCGTTTATTTTTATGTTAACAAAACGGTAACCATTCAATAAAAAAAGAAATCAAATTATATTTTTGAACAACACGAAAATCTAAAATATCTAAGTAGGTGGGTACCTATTTAGGTATTTCACACACCTATTCATTATTTTAGGAACACCAAAATGCTTAAATTTTATACAAAACTCGTACTCATTATGCACCTACTACCGATAGTAACAGATTATTTATGTAATGATTTAAATAGGTACAGCAAAATAGCTTACCTTTCAAAATCTTTCGGTACTTTAAAAAAACTTAATATCGATTCATTGTTCTTTGCTTTATTTAAACACCTGTAAACACAACAATATCTTTTAAAGGCCTTAGAAGTACGTTTAGAAGTCATCGTTATTTGCTGCATAATATAAATAACGTGGCAAACGAGCCGAGCGGTAAGCGGCAACCTAATGCGTTATTCCCTCTGCAAGGTACCGCCGGCCGATCGTACCTAAACTGCGGAGTGACACCCCCCTGATACGATTCTGTTCTAGCCTACGTCATATTACAACGAGTCTTGTAGCCAAACAGCAGAGTCATAAGGCGCCACGCCACGACACGTAAGTATGTTTGGTGTGCAACTAACATCTGATATGTCAGGTCCTCAGATGAACTAAAAAAAGGGTCAGGTCCTTTATCTAAGAATGGAAATATCAAAATCTATTCAAAACAGCGACTTAATTATTTTTTTTAATTTTCTGATTTTCTACATTTCGCTATCGAGTTTCTTTATATATTCTATGGATCAAAATTCACGCACTATAAATTATTTATTTAGGCGTTATTGCGTACAGCTCCGGTAAGACTGGAAGCCGAACCCAACAATAATTGGGAAAAAGGCTAGACAGATGATGATATTGGGTACAGCGCTTGATATAGTTCTCGCCAAACTTCTTAGCCGCCTTGAAGTTGGCTCGATCAAACGATGGCTGCACAGTAGTATAGCCCTCGCCAAACTTCTTGGCCGCCCTGAAGTTGGCTACAATGGCTGCGCAGTAGAAAATCTCATACATAAACAGCACCGTTTCGTGCCTCGCGCATCCGGTAAACCAACTTCAGAGCGGCCAAGAAGTTTGGCGAGGGCTATAAATCTCATACAAAAACAGCACCGATCCGTGCCTTGCGCATCGGAAAGCCAACTTCAGGGCGGCCCAGAAGTTTGGCAAGAACTATACAGCTACAAAGTACTATAATAATGCAACTGCAATAGGGTAGTTTACTGAAAATTAGTTTTTTGTCCGTCAGGTAGAATCATATAAAATATTGGCCACGTATTTTTTTTTTGACACGTAAACATCACAGATAACTATATACAACATAAAGTGACGACGATATAATGCGTTGAAATATCGTGTACACGGCCGAATCTACGGTATGGATTTTTGGGCTTCAGACCAGTGCCCCGTGGATTCAAGGGGCCCCCAGCTAAGTCAAGTCAAAGTCAAAAATAGACGATAATGCGAAAATATCCATAATTTTATTAAATTAAACAGATCGCAAGGTTTGCAGCCCTGCGAATACTGCGATTAATCAAACCTATTCAATTAATTAAGTCTACGTTCAGGTGTTGGTACTTCGAACTGACCGTTAAAATAACTAATATGTTATAAATAAAAAAAGTTAATTAAAAACATCAAAAAACCCGACTGCTTAAGAAGCGAACTAAAAAAACGTAAACAAGAAGAAAATCATGCTGTGCAGTTGGAGGATATATCTGGTTTTGGTCAGCCAGGTTTTTAATTAATTATAACTAGTAGGATAGAAAGAAACAGAGATTTGGAGAAATGTAGCGGATCGTGATCCAGATTGAATGTGTATTGGCCGCCTACGGGTTCGCAGCCCTGAACTCCCGGTATGCATCATTATCAAACGGAACGGGGATTTCCGCTTTGATTTTTTACGGACGACAGTACATTTAATTAATTTTCTAGAGTTGTGGATAACTGTTTAAATAAATTGCACGTTACGATTTAATATTTTAATAACGATTTTGCTCACATATCTAATATTATAACATTGTTTTCGTTCCTCTTTTGAGTTTTACCAAATTAAATTAAAATACGCGATTAACGTTTACACCTAAAACATTCCTATATACCTTAGATAAAGTAGGTATAGATTAAGCCTTAAAATGACCTTGATTGATAGAGCGAGATGGCTAATTATTGGCAGCTCCATGTAAATGATAAGGACAAAAGATTATTTTTTGTCTTTGTCACCGTGGCCGGTTTCTGTCGTTTGTCAAACTCTAATACAATGGCAGGTTTGACAAACAAACTCGGTTTTGTTTGATTTTCTATGATTTCGTGGTATTATGTGTTAATTGAGACAAGGCATTTGGGTTATTTATAGATAATAAGTGTCAGTGCGATGGTGGGTTGTAGTGTTCTTGTTCTTGTTGTAACACCAGAACTAACTATTGCTGTCTCATGTGCGGCCACGCCAGTGCTTAATCTATACCTACTTTATCTAAGCTAAATACCATGTGACAATAACTACGTTCTGCTAATAATACCCTCATCAAGTAATAGACACGCTAAACGTTGCACTATATAAAATGAATACGCATTTAAATCAAAGAAGTCAGGTATATGAGACACGTAGCAAAAAAAAAAGAATTTGCAAGACAAAAACATGCTACACATTGATTTAGAAAGCGCACAGGTTATTGACTATTATCCCGATTCATCCAATTAAAAACTTATTTTCTTCAGTCGACAAGGTCTTATCTACTCGTCTTGCGTAGACATTTTTACGATTATTTATGAAAAGAAGCTTGTTGACGTATTCCCGAACTGCTATACAATCTTAAAAATATATTTAACCTTACCAATCACAAGCTGTGAAGCCGAGCGCTCTTTTTCCAGGATGGCATAATATAGAGAATAAATACAGAACGACGATGTCAAACTCACGACTAACCATTTATACGTTTTGTCCATAAATGTTGATTTAACTAAGAAACTAGAATGTGAGAAGCAAATTAAAGAATTTGCCAAAGGAAAGTGCAGAAAGGTTGCTTTATAATTTGTCAATTTATTTACGGTTATATTTAACAAACACTAAGTCATAATATAAATATAAATCAAATAGGTATTTTATTGTCTTATTTTTTTCTTATACTTTAAGTAGTTAGGTAGGCCCCTATGTAGTATTAGCCCAGGGCCCCCTAAACTCACGGTCCGGCCCTGATCGTGTTACGTCACGATACTGCCTTAGTGACGTCACAGGCCCCACTCTTTAACTTTGATGCGCTTTAAATTTGTAAACTTTTATTGATTTGGTAAAGCAAAAAATACTTGTCCAATATTATTTGGACAGTTATGTACGTTGGTACCGATTTTGGCCAAGTGCCAAGACTCTTGGAGCAGTTTATAAAGATCTTTTGACACTTAGGTGACCGTGCTTCCCTAACCATTTCAAGGAGTCAATGTATATGTTAAAGCTGTTAGTAAACGTAAAACCGCCCTCTTTTTATTACTAATGATTATTATAATATTTGCAGTGACATCGTTACGTTTTTAAATCACCAGGAACTAAAGTCACTACGTGTGGACGATACTTGAGTGTGGACGTGAGATTTTGAAATGCGGCCAGCGAGTGTGAATATCCCCGATAATCCCCTTGAGTGCTAATTAGCAGACACAATAGAAAAACAATTGTTTTAATTAACATAATACTATGCCCCTTTTAGCGCTGCTGAATATGCCGTGGTGTCACGTGGTATCATCTCGAGAACTCTGGACGCCAACACTATTTTTTTAACTCATCAATACTAATTCCATGCTTTGATGTTATGTATGAATAATTTTATAACTTTTTCAGCTCCCGAGAATACCATTAATGTAAAATAGCAACGAAACTATCTTGTATAATCTGTACATTTTTGAGCTATGATCAGACTTGAAACACATCCGAATTGTCATTTGGTCATTGGCCGAAGCGAATCTTTATTGGTTAAATTTTTAACCTCTACGTCTTGTCATTTCATATTAACCAATAGATTCACGTAGAAGCGTAGAGCGTGCTGCAAGCTCAAGACCTGATTCAAATAAGTCATCAGCTTTAATTACAATAGTCAGCTGCGCTTGGAGTTGCGTTGTTGCGTATTTTACGGAAACTGAGAACACGCCCCCATCCATTGCTGTATTTTAATTAATACAAATATTTGTAAAACTTACAATTTGGAGTCATCTCTCTTAGATTTCCTTATAATTTACCTGCAAAAAAATTGTGTTTGTGTTTGGGTACAATAGAATGCTCCTATTCCCTGACGTCTGAACTAGACATAATTTGCCTAGCCGGTGTATTTCACAAGCTAAATAATGAATGACAATGGTTGTATACACTTGAATAATTTTAAGGCTGCAAAGGGTGCAAACCCTTATAAAATCGTGCATGCATTTTTTGTGTCATGCACGTCTTACGAAGCAAGGAGATACAAGGTAAGTTTTCACGTAACGTAATACAGCGAAGTACTTAGTGCGTTTATGACCTTTTTACGCGACGCAAATTGTTGTACATTGATTTTTATCAAATCGCTTGGCGTTACTTAAGAATTACGGTATTATTTTCTTTCGTTGAAACGTAGGTTTAATAATCTTACGGACGATTACAATTCGTGATCAGCTGATTAATGATCTTTGACCTCATAACAGCTGTTCAGTAGCGATGCATTGTCGTCGTCGCGTGATTGAATCACAGCTCTGATTGGTACATGTTTGCAGTCAATCAATATTAATCAAATACCTACAAATGATTAAAATGTTTTACATTTAACCTTGTGTTTAGTTTAAGAAATACATTCTATCTCAGATTATTTATGAGCACAAAATACATCTAATTGGTAGCATCTTACTTGCAATGTAAACATCTATTTTTATAAACCTCAATATAGTCTTACTATTATACCAAATAAGCAGTTCCAATTTGATTTGCTGACATTTAGATTACAAACTGACTAGAGTCAAACAAGCATTGTTCATTATTATTATACTGCAGTAGAAAATTTCCACAAGATAACTGTACTTATTATAAGTTCTTACTATGTAAGTTAAATACTAAATACTTGTAACTTTCTTGAACTTTAGAAATCATTAGGAGTAACCTGCAAGGTTTCATGTCAATGGAATTTGAAGACCCTGTTCTTAAGGAGTTTGGTGTATGCCAAGTGCCAAAGAAAAACATAATTGATTGCTTGTTGTCTGGGACCAACAACATTATTAGGCAGTAGCAATCTACCTACTAATAAAAAAGGACATTCGATCAGACATAGGTTGTCTATTCTAGTAGATTGATTAATTAACACCTGATATTATTTTATTGATTTTTTATCAGATGTTTTATTATTCTGTAACTGTAGTAAAAAAGTAATCATTTTATTCAACCAATATTATAAATATCCATATTTTAATAGGAATTGTATCTTCAATCTTCAAGCTAACCTCTATATTGAACTCCACCAAGTGATGGAGTATTATTGATAATATTTTAAGTTCTCTCAACACTGTATTGTAGGTGAAAGCAACCACAACAATGCCTACATGTATTTCAGGCATCATCATGCCTGTGCTTCACCTGTGGCCAGCCCAGCGCTCGCATGCACTCTTGCCTGCATTGCATCTATTTTGCCTGCTATTCAGGCCACATTCAAGACCATTCAAAACTCAAAAAGCACTTCCTGTATGTGGACCTGTGTTATGGGACCATCTTCTGCGCTCAGTGCCAAGATTACATTTATGATCGGGAACTCACTGACATTGGTGTGAATCACAGAATCAAAGAAGCTAAGTATGTACCCATATCATTTTGTTTATAGGTAATATTATAATATGGAAAATATTATTATGTAATAACTCTGTTTATGTTATTCAGACAAGACAAGAGTCCAGATAAAGTATTTAACTTTTTACTCTTCAAATTAAAGGCAATTTGAAATTATCATATTATGTTTTAGGGATTCTTCTTAAACACATTTGTTACTTCTCTACCAGGTCACTTGGGATCAGCGTTCCATTTATGCAATGGCTGCCAAACAGCAATGAAGCCATGGCTCTGCGGCGCCTCCGAAAGCGACGCCTCATTAGCCCTCACACCACTATTGGACTTCGAGGCCTGCAGAACCTGGGCTCCACTTGCTTCATGAACTGTATTGTGCAGGTCAATAAAACTATTTTATTATGCATCATTTCAGTGCTTAAAAACCACCGAAAGTGGCGTTTTTTGCACTGAAAGTAGGTACATTTACGCACGTTTGGCGCAACACTTGCTACCTCCTGGCTGGCAGATTGGATTTGTTAGAAGTATGGCATAGGTCCAACTTTAGCGTAGGACTCTGGCGTATTGGTAACAACCAACATAATTATATTATAAATTATTTTAATAGATAGATGTTTTCAGAAAAAGCAGTTCTCCTATAGGCATCTAAAGGTCCATTTATAACCACCATCAAGTGGTTTTGAAAGACTCGAGACTAACAATTTCGCCCGCTAGCCACAATGGCCACTTGCTCCTAAGAAGAGATTAAGATTTTCTCTTCTAGAATCTTGATCGGAAACTAAGCATTATCAATTTATATTGCATAGTCGACAAGAGTTCCCAATAGGTACACAATATGCAGCAAAATGCATCTGGTTTTTTCCTTATTGAGTTTCTCATTGATCTTCATGAGCGAGTGAATATCAGATGGGCTCTGCATAATCTTTATGAAGCTTTAAAGTCTTGTTTGACACATTCAATTAGCAGTATATGGCTATAAAGGCAATCAAGCTTGAAAAGCCGATTGAATTGTTTGCTTCTAATTAACGTGATAATTTGCCTCGAGCGTAGAAAGATAGCAGCAGCCCTACCCTACTCCCAGGATTACCACCAAAAAGCCAGACTTTTGAAAAAAAAGGCTGGACAAATTAGAAAATTACCTACGAAAAAAAAAAGGTCTAAAAACTAAAACCCGTCTCCAAAAATATCGCGGTAGGAAAGTATAAAACAAGAGATATTCTTATAGGATAGATGGGGTGTCATGAAAAACAAAATTTTGTCCAAGCGAAAAATCCGGACTAATTAGAAGGCCGGACAGAAGCCCAAATGTCCGGGCACGTCCGGATAAAGCCGAACGAATGGTAACCCTAAGTGGGCGTTGACTGATCGGCCAGTCAGCTATGATCTAAGCTTGGTTTTGCGCCGCAATTAAATAAGACAATGCCTCAATTAGCTTTATCACGTTGACACAGGAAAATGTGATATTTTGTACGTTTGCCGCCTATAAATAGATTGACAACACCTAACTTAAAATGTGTTAATGTTCGTATTGAATTCGTATTCTTATATATAAATAACAAAAATCTCAACCATCTTATACTGAAAATTTGTCGATACTTATCTATCATCATTCAAAAACAGTTAATAGTTAGTGAAGGTCTGGCTCTTTTACCTCAACGAGCTTACCGCAAGGCCATCTAACACACTTGTCCTAGTAAACGTCTATAAGCTATTAGGAAATCTATTGTAAATCGTAACGAGGTTGCAATAAAGGTGTTTTTATTGGATTCCATCTTGCAGAACCATGCCATATTACTCCTCTGAGCGATCTAACGGAAAATACTTATTATTTTTCAGACGTTGATCCACACCCCGCTATTGCGCGACTATTTCCTGGGAGAGAAACACAAATGCAAAGCACAGGGGCAGGGAAAATGCCTCGTTTGTGAGGTTTCCAAACTATTTCAGGTAAGCTTGGCCAAAGTTAATAGAACACGTGCGTGTTTTGTTTTGTGAATATTGGCGTTCGTAATGAAGCCACCCGTTTCTGAGAACTTTCCTTGCTCAACACAGCTATGCTGTATGTCTAAGTGCTACATTTATTAATAGCCACACCGACTGGGAAATCAATAAAGACATTCTTTGCACTGTAGGTATTGTGTGTTGTCTCCAAGAGAAAAATATTTTTTGTTTATTTTATTGTTTTTTTCTCTAGGAGTTCTACTCCGGTGCTAAGACACCTCTAACCCTGCATCGTCTCTTACATCTGATATGGAACCATGCTCGTCATCTAGCCGGGTATGAGCAGCAGGATGCTCATGAATTTTTCATCGCAACCCTTGATGTGCTGCATAGGTAGGTGTATAGCAAGCTGTATTTTTATAAAATTATAGTGTTCTGACTTAATTTTCTCGGGATGAACCTTTTTTTACGTATTTGTCTTTTAATTTCCAGACACTGCATGAACGGTGTAGACGAAAATGGCGAGAAAAAGGAAAACGGCCGCTGCAACTGCATCATCGACCAAATATTCACTGGCGGTCTTCAGAGTGATGTGGTTTGCACCTCATGTCACGGAGTGTCCACCACCATCGACCCGTTCTGGGACATCAGCCTGGACGTGGCGGGGCCCGGCTCGCTGGCGGCCTGCCTGGAGCGCTTCACGCGCGCCGAGCACCTGGGCTCGGGCGCCAAGATCAAGTGCTCCAACTGCAGAGCGTACCGCGAGTCCACCAAGCAGCTGACTCTGGAAACATTACCCATAGTCGCGAGTTTCCACCTAAAGCGTTTCGAACACTCTTCGCAGATTGATAGGAAAATTAATGCGTTTGTGTCGTTTCCTGCTGAGATAGACATGACTCCGTTCATGTCGTCGCACCGCCGCGCGGTGGACGTGGGTACTGATAACAATAATGCTCCTGAGGGTGTGTGTGAAGACAACCGCTACTCTCTGTTCGCGGTGGTGAACCACGTGGGCTCCCTGGACGCCGGCCACTACACCGCCTACGTGCGGCAGATGAAGGGCAGCTGGTTCAAGTGTGACGACCACATGATCACCCGCGCTTCTCTGCGTGAGGTTTTGGATAGTGAAGGGTAAGTTGACAATCAAATGATGATCAAAATTAATCATCATAAGTTATTGGACATTTAAATCGATATTGTTTATATAGCTGCGGTTCAGTGATAAATTATTGAAACAGGAAGCTTAAATTAATCACACTTTCTTACTCAAAACACTCCATATACAATTTTATTACTTCGCAATATTTCTCTTTATATCGCTTTCAAATTGACATGTGACTTTTACCTAAATAACCCTAGATATTTAGTGTTAAAGGTTGGCCTCCCTTTACGGGAGGAACGAGAAAATTCCAGAACATTCTGGAAGTTTCTAGTTCGATTCGACACGAGCTTTCGAGAAGATTAGTTGCGCTATTCGATACTAGATAGCGTTGCCTTATCTTGTTAAAATCACACAACATCACATCATCAGCCTATTAATGTTCCCACTGCTGGGACACAGGCCTCCTCCCTGTGAGAGGGAATGGGCCGTAATCCACCACGCGGGCCCAATGCGGGTTGGTGGATGTCACATGACTTCGAATTTTCAGTTCTAGGACATGCTGGTTTCCTCACGATGTTTTCCTTCACCGTTTTGAGAGCAGTGGTGATGAAATAATTTACACAAAGTAAAGCGCCTGCCTGGGCTCGAACCCACGACCTACAACTTGTAAGTCGCGGCCGATACCACTGGGCTACCACTGCTCTCGTTAAAATATTTCCCAGTAATTAATGAGATATATTTCTTTTCAGGTATTTGCTCTTTTATCACAAGACTGTTCTGGAGTATGACTGCGAAGCTTCTTAAAGCGATTCAAGTAGATTAATTTTTTACAGTGATTACTTTGTATCAGATGCGAGTGCATCGCATCTCTTAGATTTGCCTCTATGTATGTATTATGTATACAAAAAGGACAAGGTTTTGTTTTGAAACAAAATAAGATATAAGTCATCTCCCCTCGTGATATTAGTGTAGATGTTAGAAAGATGTCTCAATGATCATCATGTTCGATGTTTTCTTCGGAATCATTCACGAATTTGTTAGTTATAAGCTTTAATGTAATATAAACAAAAAAAAAACACTGTCAATAGTAAAATACGCAAAATTGTTAAAAATCACTATACATAACACTTTGAAAGATTTCTCGACTTTAATGTTAATTTGTGCTTTATTGAGCTACAAACAGTTTATTTATTAATACCAACATAAGCTGGGCAAGTTTGAATTCTTAATATGTATTTTGAAAGTTGGGTCAGTGGGCTTAGTGCGAGTTTTGTTTCACGCTGGATCGCCGCCGTCTGGTAAAAGGAGAAACCTTTTTTTTTGGATAGAAGTTGATTTAAGAGATCAAAGCGTTTACGTTAACGCGAGTGAGCATAAGTCAAAATGCGAAATAAGCCCACATCACATTAAGCGCGACGCGAAGTGAGACTGCTATACAATATGATGAAAATTTATATACTAAGTAGCCAAAAAGGTTCACATTTTAGTGAGAAAATTAAACCAAAAGGAAACACTACGGTGCCGCGCGAACAACTGGCCTTTTTATACAAAGTCGCGTCGCGTCTCGGTGTGTGTTGACCCTTATCTTCTACCTACAAGGTTTCATTTGACGCTTAATTAAGTTATGAATGTATTAATATCTATCAAGTAGGTTCAACTAAGTACCTACTACTCGTCACAATACAAACGAGAAATTATTTAGACGCTTATTCATTTAAACATACATATTATTCTTTTAAACAATACTTTTATAAGGAAGATACATATTAATATAGCTATGAATTATAACTACAAACGCTGTCTGCGTATCATTCCTAGTAAAAGATAATTTTGTGTTTGTGCGTGTATGAAATCATTTTAAATATTATTCTGAAGGTGTACATAAGGAACAAACATTTCAATCTACCTCGCTGTTTATCTCTTATTTGCATTTCACTAGAGCCCGTTAAGAAATGTTTGATAAAAGAAATTCTGATGTGTTTATGTTGCTTGTATTTTATGTAAGGTAAAATATACATGAGCGTAACCTATTCGAAAGATATGGACTTATGAAGGCAGTAATAATACCACCGAATCATCGCCCCCAGCCACAGAAAAATCTACAAACAGTATGGCAACTACCTACAAACGCTCGAAACGGCACACTCACACAAACATACGTGACCACTCGTCGCGTCGCGGTGCTCAGTACTGACAGCACTGCGTATGTTTGTGCGAGTGTGCCGTTTCAAGCGTTTGTAGGTAGTTTCTATACTGTTTGTATATTTTTACTGTGCCCCAGCGCGGGTAATATAAACATGAAGTTATGGCGTGTTGTACCCTTTTTTTTAACACGTACAATTACATTGCATGTTATTATTTATAAAACTTTATGTTAACAATTTTGAACACATGTAGCAACATGTGTGTTTTATTTTTCGCTCATGTGTATTCGTAGGCGGATTAAAAGTAATTCGTAACCTATGACTGGACTGACATTAGCTTAATGTGATATTTAATATTTATGACTTGTATTAAATGTAGTTAGTTGTATGGATTGACATTTCTGAAAGTAGGAATAATTTTGTTTCTTTTTTTAATCTTATGCTTGGATGTACCAGCAAATGACGTAAAAATGTTTCTCGTATCTGAATACACAAAGTATTTTTTTAACATAGATCCAAGGGCGGACCCAATTTTTTTCTGGGAGGGGCACGAGGTGCGGACGTGCAAAGAAATCAACAATAACTTTTAGAACTTGAAGTATCATACTTCAAGTTTATTTCTGCAAGTTCAAGTATGTATAGGAAGGTTTATGAAAGACAAGAGTTCATTCATGTTCTTTCTGTTATTTTATTCATATATTTAAACAACTCTGATAATTTGATTAGCTTCTAAGTATGTATTGTGATGGAATCTCCACAACAAAGTACACAAAAATACCGTCTGAGGGAATGGCACGTGCCCCCGTGCCCCTCGTTAAATCCGCCCTTGAATAGATTACATTCCCATATTTTTTTTATCCCGGACTTTATTCCAGTAAACCGGTTTGCATTATTATTAGTCTTGATGTTTTGGTTATAATTTAGATCTATGTTTAGTGAGCGTATTTTTTTTCGTCATTTGCTAGTATTACAAAACGGTTTTATTTGCATTTAATATTAATTTAGGATTTGGATCCGAGCCTAAACAAGTATCTGAAATATTAGTCCATAGTTATTATGGTAATGATGTGATAGACAACAATGTCACTACGATTATATGATTTTTATTTGTAATTCAATTGAATATGTAATGTTAACCACTCGATCAAAATATGCCTTGGTTTTGGCATAATTTATAATTATAATATTATTTTACAAAATTAAATACTGACGAAAAAATTCTGGATTGCTTAAATCAAAATTATGAAACCTGATTATACTATTAATATGATGAAGGATTTATGAATATAGAAATTATATTTTGTCTTGAATGTCTAATTATTAAAAAATAAATATTTTAGTTATTTGAAATTGATATGTTTTCTCAAAGTCGATGTTACTATAATCGAAATAAATGTATGAACAAATAATTTATCCAATCTTGATGTAATTTTATCAGACTTAAATTCCACATTACTGAATTTATTTAAAGAATTGGTGTCTGTAATGTATATAATCGAGCAAACAAATCTCTAAATGTAAGTATGTTCAAGTAATTATCTTGACTGTAACATCTATATTGAACTATCTCTATTATATGTGAAATAAATAAAAAAGAAATTAAGAAAACCAAGTACTTGCTTTTCTAGACACATTTTCAGGACTAAAATAATAAAATATCATTTATATCACCAACTTAATCTGGAGTATTTTAAAATGATCTATCCCATAGCAGCAATTAGTAAAAGATTGTTCTGTAGTGTCATGATATTGGTTAATAATAAAACAAACTGGCCAAGTGCGAGTCGGACTCGCGCATGAAGGGTTCCGTACCATTATCGCAAAAAACGGCAAAAAAATCACGTTTGTTGTATGGCAGCCCCACTTAAATATTTATTTTATTGTGTTTTTAGTATTTGTTGTTATAGCGGCAACAGGAATACATCATCTGTGAAAATTTTAACTGTATAGCTATCACGTTCATGGGATACAGCCTGGTGACAGACATACGGACAGTGGAGTCTTAGTAATAGAGTCCCGTTTTTACCCGATAATATGGGTAATGTGTTTATCAGTCTGTATATATGAATGTTTGTTCCTATGTGGCGTTCTAGAGACCAAACGCGTTGGCCGATTTTGATGGTTCTTAACGTCAATCGATTCGTCTTAACCCTGCTAGTGGTACTGGCTACATTAAAATTTGAAAATAGAATGGCGGATTTTGGGCGCCATTGTGGGGGCCCAAATATTTTTTCTGCCAAATCTATATTTGGATCTTCCGATAGATTTGGATGATATGATACATAAAGGGCTTTATAAGAGTTGATTTTAAAAATATGTAACACTTATATGTTTAAATAGGTACCTAATTCTAAAAAAAGATAACTAAAAAGTTAAAAATATAAATATAAAGTACATCTGGTTTTGGTCAGCCAGCTCGCGAACATGGACACGGAGGATACGTATCGCGAGCTGGCTGACCAAAACCAGGAGTATCCTCCGACTGCACAGCATGATTTTCTTCTTGTTGACGGCTTTTTAGTTCGCTTTTTAAGCTGTCGGGTTTTTTGATTTTTGTAATTAACTTTTTTTATTTTAACTTTTTAGTTAAGTATTTCTTTATAAGATTTAGGTACATTTAAACATATAAGAGTAACTCAATATGGCGCGCAAAATCCGTAATTTTTCCATTTTCCAATTTGAATGTAGCCAGTGACACTCGCAGACGTATCGATTAACGTATGAATTATCAAAATCAGCCCACGCGTTTGGTCTAGAAATCCACATAGGAACAAACATACATACATACTTACATACATAGACTGATAAACACATTACCCTCCTTCGTCAGTCGGGTAAAAACAGGTGCAGTCTAAGTGCCCTCACTCTCATAGTCCGATGGAACTGCAATCCGACACGACCGAAGAGAGATTCGACGTAGGTAAAACGGTGCTTTCCGAGGCATGAGGGTTTCACAATGCCAACTTCCAAACGCCGCTGGCTTATTACGTAAGAAACAGCGATCAGCAATCATCGCGCGATCAAACGCTTTATGTCATAAAAGTTGGAATTTCATACATTGTAGGAATTATAAAAAAAACCCGCCAAAAACTCTTAAAACGATAGTAATTCCCGCAGCCTTAGGTCTTCGATCCACCTAGACGGAGATGTTCCAACGTTGCGACTTCATGTTCGGGGGCACCACTCCAGATTTTTTCGGCTCCATCGACGACCATCTGTACTGCGAGCAATGTGCCCTGCCCACTGCCACTTCAGTTTGGCACTTTTATTCACACCCATGAGATTCTAAAAAACAGAAAGTACTAACCTGAGAAACATTAATTTAAAAACCTCATTAATAAAACCTTACAAGAAAAACTGCCCAGAAAATCTCCTTACTTAAGAGCACTTACGGTGTCAAAGGAGTGCTTTGGAATTCGTACTAGATTACCCTGTAGCACGAATGCCGCCTGTCACCTTCCATTCCTCCTGACCAACTAGACTACTCAATTCAGAAATTGGCCCAAAATCCCAAATATGAAGATAGGTTCAGTACCTCGCGCCCATTCTACCAAGTTTACATTAATTATTTCGTTGCAGCATGCTCGGTTTAGATGTGAAAAAGACGGACAGTATAGTTCTTTCTCATTCATAATATTAGCATGAATACTTTGTCATTTAGATAACAAAAAATAAAACAAGATTTCATAACAGCATTTATTACATAAAAAATATCACAAATTCAACAAAACAATTTTTGCTTGTAGCGACGACAATTTTTTTCCAATAAATAATATAACAACGAATACATCACCGATCATAAAACTAGCAAGCTTGTGTTACTATGTAACTACACAAATAATATAAACTATATTCCATGATATCATGAAAGCTCCTAGCATCTATTCGAGCTACAATTTATTACAAATCATTTCGCTGCCTATAAAACACTGTCCCAACTTTCTTGACAATATCTATTACACTATCACATACATCAGACTAAACATTTTAGATTCCTCATTCGAGATTTCTATCCGTTTCAAATTGCTTCAAGACTCCACATATTTTGAAATCCTATAAAAATAGACACTAAATCAAACTACATAGTATACTGTAAATGGAGAAAGATACACTTATGTATTATTATAGAGATTACTGAAAAGACTAATACTACCGTCATGAGACTCTTAAAACGTGAGTTCAACATCTATTAACAATGATGACGTCACTGCCGACACGATGACTAGGTTAATAAGCTTCCGAAATTAATGTTAGTACGACTTGGTAAGTAGCAGAGTAACACTAAAACCATTCCACTGCAATTATCACCTTAGATTTTTATATAATAATGTCTATCGTAAATTGTTTTCGTAACAT
This sequence comes from Anorthoa munda, assembly GCA_945859665.1. NCBI lineage: Eukaryota > Metazoa > Arthropoda > Insecta > Lepidoptera > Noctuidae > Anorthoa > Anorthoa munda. Next base: position 4,413,196 of record OX243913.1, read on the forward strand.
CCCCATTCAATATTACCTTACCTTGGAACTGGTATCAATTTTTGGTGAAGTAGTATCTACTTAATTTTATCTTCTGATCACTTTTACCCTAAAAGTTATCTATATCGCACGGGCTTTGCTAGGTTCATCCGAATATGTTCCTTATTGAGCAGGAGTTTTAAACAGATATGAAAATAGGTGATGCAAAATAAGGGTCATATTCGTATGCAACGATAACTTAGCAAAATAAAGTCAAAGCCTTGTCTGTTTTAGGTATTTAACGATAGGCTCTCGTTTGAATGCTATCTCGCCTTATGGTAAGCGATGATTGGTCTACGGTGAAGCATGCTGAATCTCGGCCCTTACAAAGCATGATGTAAGTATTATTTTGTATTATTATGTTTTCAAATACGTAGTGAATAAATAGTTGATGAGTAATATAGTGAATGGGTATATTATGCAAAACAATATGATCTTCCATATTATTCATTTGTTGTTCGGCGCGGCGGGTGCCTCGTCCAGCAGGTTCTCCAGCTGTTTGACGTCGGTGACGGGCAGCGAGCACGCGTAGCGCCGGCACACGTACGCTGTGGGCACGTCGCCCGCCGACCTGATGCGGCTCAGCACTGGGAACGACGAAACAAGCACTCAGGGTTACCCTAGTACAGATTCCAGTCTCTCGTAAAAGAGTTTCTTAATGCACATTTAATGTTATTTAGGCCCACTCGCAGTCGACGGTGGCGACCTTTCGCGTCCCTGGTTCAGGCCATGGTACGGGGCAAGAGGGCATGGGAAGCATTCACCTCCTTCTGCGAAGCAGTAATGCTCGCGAAGGAGGAGGCGGCACGCGTGAGGGAGACGCCCCAAGCCACCGCAGGAGTCGTCTTGGGCATCGGGAGTTGCAAGCCGATTCCCAGCCACCGTAGGTGCGGGCTTGCGGACGGCGAGTAATGGGTAGCTCGCCGTCCAATAAGGACCAGGCCCGAGTCGACAAAGCGTAGAGTTCCATGCGCGCCTCAAAGAGATGTCAGCAGAAACTGACGGGGTCCCCTAAGGCCGATGCCTGTCTGGGTCGCCGATAAATTTGAAAAAGAGTTACCACGGCCCTGGCAAAAACAACTAAAGGAACACGGGTGGGTTTTAGTCAGTGAAAGTCTGACATGCCCTGCCGATTCACCCAGAGCGGGAGAAGTCATTGGATGAATTCCCACCCAAAAAAATAAAAAGTAGGCCCACTTGCACGAACAACTTAACTCAGAGTTAGTTGCTAACACGAGTTTAAATAAGAATATGTCATACATTTATGTCATAAATAACAAGGGGTTAGCTACTATCTCAGAGTTAGTAAGATAACCTAGGGTGGTGCAAGCGCCCCTGATCCACATACCTTAAAAGACTTGTAAATTATTCCCTTGACACGTTATAAAACTGTTAGTACAAAATGAGTAATTAGCACAGGTTAATCATGAGCTTAACTCACGTATGTCGGACATACCGGCGGGCGACTCGGCGGCGGGGTCGGCCACCGCCAGCACGCGCCCCGGCAGCAGGCGCGAGCGCACCACGCGCACCAGCTCCAGGGTGCGCGGGTCCGAGCGGCCGCCCGCGATCAGCACCTGGGACACGGGAGGATGTTAAGTGTTGATGGCTATGTAATAACGGCCGCACGGGTCGATTTTTAAGGTTAAGAGCGCACACATCCGACTTAATTTCCTAAGTAGGCACTCGTATAAGTCATAATAGTCATATTACCAACGACTATCTTGGCATTTGCACTTAGAACTAATAATGGGTAGAGTCAGGAAACTAATATGGACGTTTAAGTTGCTTCGGCATGTGGCTACTAAAGATCTAATCAGACAAATCTACATCTCCCTGGGTCAGTCAATAATAACTTACTGTTTACCAATCTGGGGTGGTGCAACAAAAACAAAATTTTTGGAACTGGAGAGGGCGCAGAGAGCGCTACTAAAGGTCATGTTCTTCAAACCACTGAGATTCCCCACTGAAAGCCTTTACTTAACCTCGAATCTTTTGTCCGTTAGAAAGCTATATGTTCTTCAGACTGCATTAAAAAAACATAAATCACTTCCCTTCACCCCTTTCAGGACAAAATCTAGGAGGAAGAATAATGTCGCTCCAGAAACTTCAGTAAAAACCACATTTGCCACGAGACAATATACAAAACAATCATCACACATATACAATATTCTAAATAAAGAGCTAGACATTTATCCTATGACAGGCCACGACTGCAAAAAAACACTCACTGAATGGCTGGTAAATAAAAGTTACGAAGAAGTCGAGTCAATCCTACATACGATCACATAATTCGAGAGACACATTGACGCAAACACACACACAAACACATACACACGCACACACTCACACACACCCGGTGCACACACTAAATTTTGTTAGTTCATTTTGAATTTGGCATTAATTGATTTTAATTTTGATTGTAATTTTATTAATTTTGATTTTAATTTTGATTATGATGTTGATTTTGATTTTAATTTTGATTTTAATTGGAATTTCTATTTTAATTTTGATTTTCTTTTTGATTTTGTTTTTAATTTTGATTTTAATTTTGAGATTGTGTTTGAATTTGATTTTAATTTTAATTTTCATTCTGATTTTAATTTTCATTTTATTTCTGGTATTGATTTTAATTTAATTAATATTTGCCATTAAGTTTTATTTTTATTTTTTGGAACCAATTGATTTTAATTTAATTTAATTTTAAAATTTCTCACTTATGTATTGCTTATGTAAACCGGAAGAGCGGAAATACCTAATACAAGCAATTTTTTGCTTAAAAGGTACTTTCTATCATAATATTGTAACTATGTATATAAGTTGAAGAAATAAAAAAAAAAAAAAAAAAAAAAAAAAAATTCGAGGTTTGGCTCTCGCCGATTTCCTCCGCCAATATTGGGCCTATTTAGAAGATATTCCATAAACTGAAAAATAAAGATATATACTATGCCCCTATGTTTTCCTTTTTGATGATACATTATCTTTAGAAGAACTAGAACCCTTAAAATATGCTCAATATTGCGCTGTTAACAGAATAAGCCTCTGTGTACAAATTCGACAACTATAAATAAAAAACCGGCCAAGTGCGAGTCGGACTCGCGCACGTAGGGTTCCGTACCATTATCTTATTCTTAGGGATTACTATCGATCCAAAATTGCAGTGGGGCGCGCACATTAGAACTCTTTCGGGTAGGTTAAATTCGGCTGCATATGCAGTGAGGAAAATAAGGCAGTTAACCGATGTGGCCACAGCTAGGTTAGTATACTATGCTTATTTCCACAGTATTATGTCTTATGGCATTCTGCTGTGGGGATCAGCAGCAGACGTTGACTCAATTTTCATCTTACAAAAGAGGGCAATCCGCGCAATCTATAAAATGGGTCCACGAGAGTCCCTCAGAGAAAAATTTAAAGAGATCGATATACTGACTCTACCTTCTCTTTATATTTTGGAATGTATTTTGTATGTCCGCATAAATCGAGGGCTTTTCAAAACTAGAAGCGACTTCCATAATTTAAATACACGCAGTAAGCATGAAATTGTAATATCCAAATTTAGGTTAACGAAAACTAGCAAGTCTTTTCTTATAAACAGTATACCGTTTTATAACAAGTTGCCAAAGTCAGTTATAGAACTGACCGATGGAAAGTTCAAAAACTACATCAAACGTGTCCTTATAAAATCAAGGATTCGCATGCGGCTTCCCTGGTAACCCATAAACGGGACAAATATGTGGATGTCTCTAACTATTCTCAATCTCATTTTTTCTTTTTTCCTTCTTTTAATTAGACTTTTTACAATGATTTTAATAATCTTTATAGCCCTTTGCTAAGAATAGTTACAGCACTGATAACAAAATTTGTGCCACATGTTAAATTTAGTCTTGTTATATATTTTTTCCCTCTGTATAGATTCTTTTACCGATTGTTTTGTGAATGTGTGAACATTGTAGGCCTTCTAGATTTCTTTCTAGATGCTTGTTAACATTTGTTAACTCTTTATCTCGTTTATACAAACTTTTTTTTTTGTTTCTTTCGACTTTTTGTCGGGCCTACATTGTCCCCCCATATCTAAGCACTAATACTGTAACATGGAAATATTGTAAAAAAAAAACATTTTTTTTAAAAGAGTAACCGTGGAGTTTCTTCTACACAGGAAACGACCAACCCGAACCGTGCACCTTTTGTCGACGTTTTATAAGTGCCCATGTAGGCCTATGTGAAATAAAAAAAACATTTGATTTTGATTATCGCAAAAAACGGCAAAAAAATCCTGTTTGTTGTATGGGAGCCCCACTTGAATATTTATTTTATTCTGTTTTTAGTATTTGTTGTTATAACGGCAACAGAAATACTTCAACTGTCTAGCTATCACGGTTCATGAGATACAGCCTGGTGACAGACGGACAGACAGACAGACAGATCGCGGACGTTTAGGCGCATTATGTCCATGAATTCGCAAAATGTCCAATGGGCTCAAAATGTCCAAATCGCAAACTGTTCAATTCGTAAATTGTCCAATTCGCAATTTGTCCAAATCGCAAATTGTCCAATTAGCAAATGTTCCAGTAAGCAAATTGATCAATTCAAATTATAGTCGTTAATTAGGTATAGATATCCTTGTTGTGTGTATCCTTGTTGTTGTTGTTGTATTTTAATCCTCCTAAATCTTTTTCATACGCAGAGATTATTGAGCTTTAGAACCGCATCGTAGTAGAATAGTTCAAGGCATTAAAAAACATTGTTCACGAAGTTTAGTATATTGATAATACGTTTCTGTTTCCTTTAATTTCGTTTTCTGATATTTTTATAAACAAAAAACGTATGTATTAATATGATACTATTTATGAATAAGTACATATATTATTAATTCAATTGTATTCTGTTCTGCCGACCCCTCACCACACGGCTAGTAACCTCATTTTCAGTAACTAAACGTAGTGATTTTTATGTCTTTTTTGAGTGTTTTGAGTGACATTTGAGCTATGCATTTGAGTGATTATGATATATCAGGCTTAATTATTTATACCGATATGTGTTGTTTTTCTAATATATCTGTTGATCAATAATCATATGCATTTTTACTACGAGCCGAATGTCACCCAACCTCACGTGGGGTCGTCTAAATACGACTCTCGTTATCAAGGACGCCTGGACCAATTGCGAATTGGACTTATTGCAAACTGGACCAGTTGCGAATTGGACCTATTACGAATTGGACCAAATGTGAACTGGACAGCTGGACATTTTGCGAATTGGACATAATGCGCCTAAACGATCGCGAAGTCTTAGTTCCCGTTTTTACCCTTTGGGTACGGAACCCTAAAAAAGGAAAACATAGAGGTGGATTAATTTTGTCTAAACTTTCCAAACTAAGCATATCAGTGAATCACATCACACCATCAGCCTATTAATGTTCCCACTGCTGCGACACAGGCCTCCTCTCTGTGTGAGGGAATGGGTCGTAATCCACCACGCGGGCCCAGTGCGGGTTGGTGGATGTCACATGTCTTCGAATTTTGGTTCTAGGACATGCCGGTTTCCTCACGATGTTGAAGAAAAAAAGGATCAGTGAAGGAAATCATCAGTGTATATCGCTGTTTATTATAGTATTAGGTTTTTCTCTTGAAAAATTCTCTATTACAGCCTGAAGCCAATTTGATTAAAGTTAACAAAATGGTATCCTGTGAGAACAAATAAAGCCCTACCCTCTCTCTGGTAGTATGAGGAAAATGGATCTGTTTGAGCAAACATTTCTGTTTAAAGTAGTTGGCTAATCTCCGTTGACATTGGGCGTCGTGAACTCGTGACCGAAATTCCGTCGGGTGGAAACTAGTGTTTAATGATAAACAGTCCAGCTTTGTATTCTGATAACACATAGTCTCTATCTTATCAGTCTGTGAATGTCTAGTGAAATACATAGCAGGCCTAATTTCCATTACAATGAATTCAAAACCAACTTTACTTGCATTCCAAAAAGTTTGATTTCAGTATAACTACTGAAACTTTCATAAAATTGCAGCGGAAATCAAACCTTATTTCATAGTTTTTATATAAACAATTTGTCAATTGTTTTTAGTTTTTACATAAATTGTGAAGTGAAATTGAGCAAATGCCCAGCATACCTGTGTAGGAGAGTCATTATAAAACATAAGAGACGACATCATCTCAGGGAGAGAAGTGGGGGCATTGATGAGCCTCTTAGAGAAGGCCTTCAGAAGTTTCATGGCCATCTCTCTCTTGCGGTCTCCGCCCTCGGGCGCCGCGCCCTTGTCGGCGTAGGCCGCCAGGCGCTGCAGGTTGTGGCAGGCTACGCTGTTGCCTGAGGGCTCGGCACCATCTTGATCTGGAATATAAGGAACAAGGCGTTTGAAAACCAGAAAAAATTAAACCACATGACCAATATTAAAATGGCACATAAAACGCAAAGCTTTTCCTCAAACCGTACAGCCAATGTACGTTTTTGGATAAAAGACTAGTAAAGTAAATGCTGTGGAAATATTATAATTTATTATACCAGGTTTTTTTTTACTGTAGGTACAATGGTATACAAAAATATTCTATTTATAACTTTACCTTCTTTCAGACGTAAAACCACACTGGTATCATCCATGGAACAGGTGTAATACCCGCCGTTGACATTATCCCAGAACAGTTCATTTTGTTTCTGTTGCAAGTCGCGCGCCCACTGCAGCCAGCGGTAGTCCAGAGACGCCTCGTATAAGTCCAGCAACCCTTTGATCAGAAAGGCGTAGTCGTCTAGGAAGCCCTTTATTGGTTCTGCACTGTAAACAAATAATGATTATAAATAAGAGATTTTGAACTGCAAAATCATATTTAAGTATTGAATTAAACTGTTTTGACATACGTTTGGGCGATTGATCCATCTTCAGCTCTATAACAAGAGTGCAGCAATATCTTTGCTGATTCATCATATAAATGTTTTTGAATGAACTCTGCAGTTTTGATTGCGTCCTCCACAAATTGCTTCTCTCCCAGCCCTTGGCCAGCTTGCGCCAAACCAGCTAACATCAAACCATTCCAAGAGCAAAGCATCTTGGTGTCCAAATGCGGACGAGGCCGTTTCTGGCGGACATCATATAATATCTGGACACATTCGGATATTACTTGATTGAATTGCTCCAAGGTCAGGTCATATTTCTGAGCTGTGTCCTGCTTGCTACCGTAAATGATTAATACGTTTTGATTGGTAAGTTCGCCATGAGGGTCACTTTCGGGAGAAATATTTCCATCCTCTTGAACACTGAAGTAGTCACAGAAAACATCCAAATACGAGACTGAATTGATTTTCTTATCATTCAGAAGAGATTTTAGTTCCTTGTATTCCCAAGTGCAAAACGCTCCTTCTTTCTTGTGAGCAGCTCCGAACTCTGGGTTAGAGTCCGCATCTTCAGCACTGTAAAACCCACCAGATTCATGTCTCAGATCTCTGTTTACATATTTTATGATATCTCGAACCACTTCAGCATAAAACTCGTCTTTCGTCGCGAGAAAAGCATCCGTATAAGCAACAGTCAGCTGCGCCTGATCATAAAGCATCTTTTCGAAGTGAGGCACGTGCCATTCAACGTCGACTGAGTATCGGGCAAACCCGCTAGAAATGTGATCGTGAATACCACCCTTCGCGATTTTGGTCAGTGTGTGCAGACACATATCCAAGCACTTTTTTCCTGCAATGTTGTTCTTGTCACGAGCATAATAATGGAAAAGAAAATTAAGAATGGAAGCTTGTGGGAATTTTGGAGCTGTCCCAAATCCACCAAATTCTGGTTCATAATTTTCAGTATATCTTTGAACACATTTCTCCCAGGTTGCTTCTCCAGGAACAGCAGTGGTACTGTCTGAGTCAACTAAAGATATTTTTTGCAGTGCATCCATGATATTGAGACTAGCTTCCAAGAACTGCTCATGATTAGCTTTCCATTTGTTGGCTAGTGAAAGAAGAATTGTTTTGAAACCTGGTCTTCCCCAGCGATCTTCAGGGGGGAAGTATGTTCCACCAGTAACAGGGCGTAAGTCTGGAGTAAGGAAGACTGACATGGGCCATCCACCACCACCACTGGTTGCCAGTATGAATAACATGTAAACACGATCAATGTCAGGTCTTTCTTCACGGTCAACTTTGATATTAATATAATGTTCATTCATTATTTTTGCTACTTCCTCACTTTCAAAGGATTCTTTCTCCATGACATGGCACCAATGACAGGTGGAATATCCTACTGATAGGAATATAAGCTTGTTTTCCTTTTTAGCCTTGTCAATGGCTTCCTGACACCATGGGTACCATTGCACAGGGTTGTGAGCATGTTGAAGTAAATAAGGAGATTTCTCAGAGATTAAACGATTGGTATGTTTTGGTTGTTCTGCAGATGGAGTATCTGCATTTGGAGTGGCCATTATAATCTTGTTGTCACTGAAACTCCTTGTGTGTGGTGGGACAGCTATATTATTTGGTCCAAATGTTGATAACCTGAAAGATTTAATAGGATACTAATTTTTATTATTATCTTTGCCTACCACTTTGAATATATAAGTTGTAATGTAGCAGTTTTTTTTTGCTAGGCAATGTCTCTTTGTCAGGCTGTTTTAAAGTGAGCATAAAACTGCTCTTTTCACTCTCTCTACACTACTCTATAAAATACCCAGTTCTTATCAAAGGAGTTCAGCTTTATATTGGTAACAAAATTTGCTATCTAATCAAAATACAGAGCCTATATATAATAAGCTTCACGATGCTTACAATAATTAAAAAAATCATAGTAATTTATTCACCATTTGGTTTACATAACATTGTAAACAGGCATATAATCCAGCCGCATAATTATATAATCAGTGTGCATATTGGCAAAGAAGTTTATGATTAACTCTCATGCATTATTTATGACAAGCGACAATGGTTCCATTTCCATTCTCTTCCAATCGTCGAAAACAGATGTAAACAAAAACAAGGTCATCTAACAGTTTTACATTCTTGGAGTAAATGTAAAGGATACAGCCGGGCAGAGTACAAATATTGATATATAAAAATATTGATATAATGATAAAGTATATCTATAAAATATAGTATACCTTTTTGGCAAGCACAAATCCCTGGGACTGCCACACACCGGGTTACCAACCAGCGGTTCCTTCGTAGTATTTTGATTCAAATTTAGACTTTTGAACCTATTATCGCCCGTCGAGAGACGCCGCAACAACAGAGCAGCACGCCCAGTAGGCATAATAATATAACGTATCCTGAAAAATCGATTTCACAATACTGAATTTCGCTTTATTTTTGTTTTTCTTACATAATTTTCACTGTGCTATCCACGACGAAACAAAATATTTTGACGTTTTAAATGGTAATGTTGCCAACGAAAAGGGAATAAATCAGGAATAAATATTAATAAAAAAAATATTATTTTATAAAAAGTATTTTTTATGCAACTTTGCTATGTTATTAAAAATAAAACTAGACAGTGTTTGTGATACTTAACAACGATTTACTAATAATCTATAATAGCTTGTAATCATAATCAACAATGTATCACAAAGCGCCTGCCGTGTTAATCTAATTATAATGATTGCACTGGTGCTACTACTTGCTCTTTAAAAAGGCGTAGGCGCACAATCTAATTTAAATACGTTCAGCCACGTTCAGCAAAAAAAGTTAAATACAATTATGAATCATAACAAATGAGTAATAATTTGTAATTTTATTTAACTTTGACTACTTTAACGACTTTGACGCCTTTGACTACTTTGATTGCTTTGACGACTTCGACGATTATTTTAATTTTGAAACAGAGATTACCTGTATTAGGATTATACATTTAAAATATAAATTATAGCGATAGTTTTGCAGTCTTGCTTGATTCCTAAAGTTCTTGCTAGCTATCTTAACTTTTTCGCAACCTTCGGGTTTATGACATAGCCGGTGTTTGTATGTGGTTTGTGTAATTTTTTTAAAGTGTCTATGTAATTGACCCTTAATCTTGCATTTAAGTTAAAGTTAACTATAATATTATATTAATAAGCTTACCTAACTAACTATCTTATAAGCTACGTGTAGGACTAACCCAGATCTTCAAACCTTCTTAATACTTAAAATCTTAGCTAACTACAAGGATAGATAGAAGTCAGTAAACTACATATATTAAACACTCTTGACTTTCTTTGGGTATCAAAACCGCTCACACTTGCGGTACCTACGGTGCATCATTTGAAAGGACCCCATACATATTGCATGGCAAGCACCCTCTTGTGATTCTAAGCAGTACGCATGCGCTGAAATCTGGACGCCATTCTCACTTTCACTGGCATACGAAGTGTTTTGACGTATAACTAAATGTCCACCGCGTTTGGAAGTCTAATGTGTTCTTGACACGAAACATTATAAATAAGTGATATTTTGGAAATGAAGCCACGTGTGAAGTTCCCCTTATGATAGTGGTGTGAACGATTAGACAAGATAAAGGTGAGTGACCGATTTTGGTTATGTTGATTAGGGGAAAACAAACGATCTGTATATTTTAAATTTTTTTTGAAGGATCTGTTACACTTCTAGCTTCTTTTTTATAAGATTTATAATTTTTATCAGAATGATATACCTACGAAACGTGGAATTGCTCATTACTACAAATAAATACATAGGAAATGAAGATAGAGCTAAATACGTATGAAATCATTCTGTATGTGTGTTGTGTGGATAAACATAACTTTATCCGAGGTATTGTTATAAATAAAACTTGTTGGGTGTCACTTTTTAATTGATTTATTCATTCTAGACACAGATGCAAGTAAAAAAGAAAACTAAGTAATTCCTATCAAAACACGTGTTCGGCAAATAAGCCTAGTGTTAAGCGGGGTATGAAATTGCGGCCCGTTACCATAGCAACGTCAAGAGGGTTGAAGCCCTCTGGCTCACAGCGTTCCGCTCACGTTTCCCTCCCTCAGCTGATTGGCTATCTCGGTGCTCAGAAAATTTGATTTTGTGTCGTAAATTGCATCAGGCGAAGTTAAGCTTGCATTTTGTATACTCTCGGTGTAATTTTTATATCGTCAAGTAAACAAGACTGATTAATTTTTGTACATCGATCGCTTTCGGTTTCGTTCCACGGATATAGATGGTGATCTATCTATCGCCGTGGAACGGAACCGAACGCGATCGATTTACAAAAAAATATCGGTATAATCAGATGAAAAACGCTAGTTACGTCGGCACGGTTTCTTTGTATGGGGTGAGGCATCTGTATGCTAATATTATATTATCTGTGACTTGGTGAAGAACCTAAATCACGAGCAAATTTACAAATTACAGCTGCGGGATAAATCAAGTTTTCTTTTAAGTTACAAACTCTAACTCTGTACGTCTCTACATCCCTGTTCATATCATTAACCAATCACGTGTGATTTAAATGACGTATCTATAATTTGCAAATGTAAAGGCTTTCAGACGAATTGTTTCGGCCGAAACAAATAACGAAACTTCGGTTCGACATACCTACATAGATTTAAGTTTTGAACGATAGCTGGCGACATTTTTAAAGGTGGATAGTTAGGTATATAATAGGTATCTAGCTTACCTAGGTAGTATACCCACTACCAATTATGTCATTGCATAGCTAGCTTTTCAGGGTACTGAGATATTTTTAGACCTTTTAGGTTAGGTACTATGGTCCATCCGCTGATGTTGCAGCAGGAAGCCGTTATCAAGTTAATTAATTTAGCATTTTTTTATTACTCAGCAAAAAAAATTGGGACCTTACGGTTTATGAGTTCTGACTTAGGACGGATGAAGTCGTTAAAGAACATAAAAGCTTTTCGAAATCAGCAAACCCAAGGCTATAACATAACGACGACAGGCTATTGTTTTTAAAGAGGTCAAGTACGGTTTGTTTAGATGAATAAAAATGTTAGGGTGAGGGTCGACATTAAGCACTTAACTACCTGGATTCCATAACTGCTTAGATCGACAACCTTGGTAGGTGCTCACCTAAAGTGTACCAATAATAACGATTTTATTAGCGAGAATCTCATGAATTCCTTTGTTTCAGGTGCATCGATCAAGGCGAAAGATATCAAACAACGTGCCTTATAATCTTCTTCCAAACATAGAATCTAGTTAATTGTTGTCATTCACCTATTTCCTTCCATAAAATTCCACAAGTCCAAAATTAAAAGCGTCCAGCATTCAGTAATAAAAGTTCAAGATTAAAAGCGTCCAGCATTCAAAGTTTCGGTCCCATATATCTGTCCAAAGAAAATATTTTCAAATATTAGTTTTACTGAAAAACAGTTGACTACGCTTTTTACCCGACCACGAAAACAGAAGAGAAATGAGTTTTTAGTATGGTATCGAGGGAGTTATTGCAATAGAGGGCACGTCCAGTAGTGTGGATGGTGTTGCCAGCAGCATGTCTGTGTGGGTGGGCAGTGGCGCAGGCGGCGACGTGCGCGCGCCGCCCGCCGCCACTATCCTCTCGACCAACACCTCCATGGAGTCCGGGATCGAGGCCGGGGTGCTGCCCACGGTCACGGGATCGCTTGCTTCAGCCCGGGATTCTCTCGGCTCCATATCCCGGGCCGCAGAACCCCTCTACGATACGGATCACACGGACCTCGGCTCGGAGCTGGACGAGGCGGAAATACGGAGGGAGTTGATGCATGATGTAAGTTTACGAACTGTTTTGTTAACAATAGCAGTTTACGTCATCGCAGGAATATTTGTTTAATTACATTACAGTTAGATGTAAGGTTAATGCACGGCTAATACATGTGTGGGACCTCATTGTTTTGAAACTAATGGTATTGATATAATGTTCTAATTATACAGAGGTTAGCACTCATTTGGGTTCAAAACAGCCTTAAAAGTTCTAATTAGTTTTGCGATTTCATTCATAATTTCAAAACTTATGTCTGGTATTTTTTTTTTGCAGAAATGGCGTCTCCTATTTGATAGAGTGAGTATGCAAGCTAATTCATTTTCTATTCGAATCGTGTATTTAGAGAATCTGATATATTGAGAATGCCTCAGCCTTCCTAAGGGATCGGTACATCCGAGTGGTCATTGATGGCTGCTCGTCTGACCTACTGGATATTTATGCAGACGACAACATTGTTGCTGAGAGATACGTGTCCTTCGCACGGGCTACTGGGCCTCAGATCTGGTCCCTCCGTGAGGCCATGGTTGGGCGCTTGAACTTGTCCTTGAAGGCAGTTTCCGAATGTGGCGATGCCAATCTGGTTAAATTAAATGCTTATAAAACCCAGGCGTGTCTTTTATCCACAAAAAAAAGAAAATTTCACCCGGTTCCTTCTTTCCGAAGTGTGACCGTACCGATAACGGACCATCTTGAGTTACGTTGACATTGACCCTCAATTTTGGTCCATATATTAAGCTCAGCTGGCTGCCAAAAGTGACGTTACTTCACGCCAGACAAACTGCTTAACTTGAATCAAGCGCAAGTTCGGTCATGCAAGGAGACTCATTATCTCATTTTGGGACGGATCTGCCAAATATCAGCTTGATGCACTTGACTCGATAGAAAAACTGGCCAAGAGGCTCATCGGCAATAAGACACTGGTCGAATCAAAGCTCCAGAACCTTGAACATCGACGCCGAGTTGCCAGTCTGTCGGTTTTTTTTTAATTTTGGGGAGTATTCGATTGAATGCATGCAATTGAAGCATGAACTAATTCCTCGTAGCCCGTTCCATCATCGGACTACAAGACTTCAACGGCGATGCATCATCGGTCCCTACAAGGTTGACATCCCACCCAAACGCACCAAACGGTTTGGGAATACTTTGATTGTGCGTACAGTTAAGGAGTGAAATGCCCTGCCAGAGTCTGTATTTCCTGATAGCTACAACCTTCAAGTCAAGATTGAATAGGTTTCTTCTAGGCAAGTGTGACTCATCATCGACCACATCATCGCTTACTATCAGGTGAGATAGTAGCCAAACGCGAGACTATCAAAAATAAAAACTAAAATATCTGGAGTTTGCCGTCGGCTATCTCATAGGAACCCCGCATTGCTTTTTTGGATTATAAGGCCTACGACATAGCGAAACTTCAATAGTATAGATTTTTATAATTGAAATATTTTTTTAAAAACGGCGTTTTTGAGATTTCCACATCTTTTACAAACTTTGTCTCTTTATAGAAATAACATTAGTGTCGATGTATAGATTCTAGCATCCTAAGTATTTCAATAGCTAGTATTTTAGTAAAAAAGAAGCAAATATTTTTCTAAGTAAAAGACATTGACGAGAAGTGTTGGGTTGAACCGTCATATTTTATTTAGTTGACAGCGCGACAAGGTTGATGTTGATGTCACGTGCGATATCTTTTTTTTTATCATAATTTGCTACCTGTTGTGTTGGTAAACAAAAAGATTATTTTTATATATTATTTGTATTCATTTCTGCTCAAAGAGGTGCTGATTTAGAGTTAATAAAGTGTATCATGAATTTATATAAGTAGATAGCCTATTTGCGTAATTGAATTCGGCAAAAATTCACTTTCGCAATTAGGCTGCAGGTAACCAAGTATAGGTATATCTAGGTGCCTACCTCATTTGTATCATGTATCTAACAGAACAACATGGATCCCACAGTGGACATAAATCTTTGTCAGAGTCGCCTTCGCATCCACTAAGAAAGGAATTTAGGTTCTTTTTTCCCGAGGGAAAGTCTTTGTATGAAAACCTATTATCTCTATGGATGCATTTACAAACACCTGAACAGTTTGGATGATTTTCCTTATTTTTCGCACGTAATTTAATTAATTAAATTTTATATGTTTAGGGCTTCGGTAGAAAAATATGAAAAACTATTTTTTTTTCCGATGTTGCCGAAATTTACGTGTACGAAGTCGCCAGCAATGCAGTTCACTAATACCACAAAAGCTTATTAATTTTTATTTTCATGAACTTTTCATTAAATAGCCAAATAGTTTTTTTCTTATTTATGAACGGTAGGCCTTATAAAAAACTGGTTCTGTTAACTATATGAATATGAAATGACAATAATTATTTTAAAAGCTCGTAAAAGTGGCGACTCTGTCACATAAAGGTAGAGTTAAGGCCCGCATATTTCATAAAAAACTGTCGTTTAGGATACGGAAACAAATTTCAAAGAATACTCTTTGTTTTTGACTGATTAAAATGTACAGAAGCGGGATGTTAGATGTTTTATAGGTGGATAAAGGAGGCGGTGGCGCGCGGATCAAACGCCGAGTCGTCACGTAGCGGACATTGAGATGTGCGATACTTCAGATAGGGGCGCTTCTTATTTTTTGTGCCACTGTTTTGGGAAAGACATGAAAATATAACTGAAGGCACATGTGTGAAGTGCGACTGACGTGTTATGACGTGTGGGGTGCCACTGTGAAATCATAATCAAGGGCTGCGCTAGGCGCGACGTGACCGTATCGGGACGGATTACATTAATGAGCGCATCCACTGCTTTTATGAAGTCACACCTCTACCTGACCTTTGTGTTTCTGCCTACCGACATTTTGGTTTTGTTGGGAACTTTGTTACTATCATTAAAACTAGGTGTACTAGGCAATGCGAATAGCCTAGTACAACATAACCTGTAGGTACAAACAGATTTCAGTTTCAGTCTCTTTAAATTTCTGGTCTCGTTTGTACATATTACAAAATGTTTGTCTATACTTATAATCCTAATCTTTTGTTACAGTTCGATCCTGAAGGTTTTGGTGAGATCCCCTGGCCAGATTTTTTACAAACCCTTCAAAATCCAGATTTTATAGCACAGGTGCCACCACATAAGCGTGAGGTAAGTTACTACTTCTATAGAGTTCTTCCTGAAACGTCCTACCTTCCGTTTAGTGACAATCTCTTTGAAAGACCCCTCCAACCTTCTGGGCCGCCCTGAAGTTTGCTTTTCGATGCGCAGTGTTGTTTTTGTATAAGATTTACTACTGTGCAGCCAACTTCAGGGTGGCCAAGAAGTTTGGCGAGAACCAAGCGTAATTTTAATAGACATACTTCCTGAGCAACATTTTGAACCTGGCTGCTTTCTGTTCCAGATTCTCCTGGACAAAGCACAGAGCGCAACGAGCAACGCGATCACATTTCAAGATTTCGTCAATGTGGTGAGTGCTTTTCTATCTCTGGTTTAAATACTTCTGCTTATTATTCAAACAGCTTGTGATCCTGCCGTGATCTACTCATCTACAGAACCTCTGATCCCAATTAAGCCAATAAGTTTTTATACAAGTGTGTAATAAATATAGGGATATATGCGTCAGTCGGGCACGGCGCGGCGACCGGCGTCCTTTACCTCGCAGTGGGTTAGGTTCTGTCCCACACCGCGCTCGCCGCCTCCCACAATACAAGACAACTAAATTAAGATGCAACGCCGATTACGCTCAGCTCGCGCCCGTTCCGAACCTACACGAGTCACTAAAACCAAATTCGTAACTAAAGATGTTCCACCACACAAAAGCAAAAGCAAACTTAACGTAAACCAAAAAGTTACGAGACTCGAAACCCTCATACCGAATGGACCCACATCCTTATCGAGTCCTTACTGTCGCGTCTCGAAAGTCGATAAGGTCCGGCACGATTTATTAGGTGGACATTTATTTTTGTATGGTTAAATATATTATCTTAAATGCGTATTAACACTGAGCACCGTCGTTTATTATTTTATTTATTTAGATTAGATCTTAGCGCTTTTGGTAGGTTGAAGATAAATAATTGTTTAAATATGGTTTAAAAGATAAATATTGTTAAACGGTTGTTACAACAGTTTATATACGTGCTTTATTACGAGTATCTAATGAATTAGACAGAGCAAGGCTATATGCCTCGTCGTGGCTTTTTAGTAAAAAAGCTTTAAGAGAATCTATTACCTATCCAATTTTTTGTTGACATCTTCTAGGTTTGTCAACCATTGATCTTTTTGTTCTAGACAAAATTTCAAGGTCTTCCTTCAGTCTGGTCTCGAAATAAACCTTTGAATCATCGTGCTCGAATTAACAGCGAATCTCGGCGATAAGTATTAATTAAACGGAACGCCCGACGATTTTGTTTATGAGCTGTTTAAAATAATTAGGTAGATGATCTGATTAACCCTCATTTATCAAATTAATACTCGAATATGCCAAGAGCGAGTATCACCTCAATTAATTTAATCGGTAGAGGTGTGCGATATTTTTAACAATATTTGCATAAAGGAATCTTAAGAAGCACTTTAATTCGTCCTAATGTCGATCGTAAATTATATTACCAGACCTCTTTTATTAAGTTATTTAAAAGGGTTTCGGATTTGACGGAATCTAAAGATGTTGGTATTGAAAGATTTAGGTAACGTTAAGATCAAACAATTCACAGAAATAAACAAGTGTTTGCAATCGTAGGTAAGCTAGAGATTACAAAAGGAATAATCTCAAAAACAATAATTATTATCTTAGGTACTGCACAACATATTTCATTCGATCAATACCGTTCAGCCCGCTCGAAAGGTTTTTCAGGCATATAATTTCCAAACACAAGAAGAAGCTGAAAGTCTCTTACAGACGGTTCATCATATTTATATTATAAAGGCGAAAGTTTGCGAGTGTGTTTGTATGTTTTTTAATCTTTCACGCAAAAACGACTGAACGGATCTGGATGAAATTTTGCACAGAGATAGATTATAGCCTGGAATAGCACATCATAGGATTTATCCTGGGAATATGTTCTTTTGGAATAATTTATATTCGACATTCACCCGGGCGAAGCCGCTGGCCGAAGCTAGCAAGCTCATAAAGCGAAGCTTTTTCTTCTGACGCGAGAAAATTATATTTTATTAGTTTTCTATCATTCCTGAAATGTCTAGCGCTGTTAGGATGAAATGTGTTTACTAAAGGTATTACAATAATTTTGACTCCCTCTAATTCCGTTATTGGTGTGTTGTGCATGTTATGTTTCTTTATGCTTTGAAAAGCGAGAAAAGATACGATAGAGTCATAGAGCCTGCAGTTGTCGCTGCCAGCTTTTTATATTCATTTCATCGAAAAATGTTTTACTTACAATTGTGTGGAGGATCGTAAATCAAAATTAAATTCGACGTATAAACAGACAACGAGGGACAGTGGGGTCGTGGGCGTCCATGATGTGGCATTCTTATGCTAATCCGAGCGAACCACATTCGAACGGGGTGGGCCAAATTGTTATTTATATTGTCACCTCGCGCTTTTTTGTTCGAACCTACCAAAACGCCCGGCCTAAATTACCGGCTGACTTCATTGCGGCCAGATCGTATGGTGATATATTGTGGCAAGAGATGTTTCATACGACAAACTTATTGTTTTGATTTTTAAACCTTGGCAGTCTAATACCTTTAAACGAGTAATTCTTGTATATATATATATATATATATATATAATTAATATTTGTTTCGGGGTATTTGCCATGTATAATTTTGATTTTGGTTGAGAGCTCGATATGTCGGCACCGTTACAAGCGTCATGATCACGATGTCAGCTTAAAATCTGAATCTCGGAAACGGCTTAAACGATTTTCATGAAATTTTGTATGCAGGAGGTTTCGGGGGCGATAAATCGATCTAGCTAGGTTTCATTTTTAGAAAACGTCGTTTTCTCTATTTTCACCCGAGCAGAGCTCGGTCGCCCAGGTACTAAATATATAACACTAGCGACCCATCCCAGCTTCGCACTGGATGAATTATATACACAAACCTTCCTCTTTTATCGTTCTATCTATTAGTGGAAACCATATCAAAATACATTGCGTGTTTTAGAAGAAGTACGTAAGCAGAGAAGCAGACAGAGCCAGATAGCAACATTTTTAACTCCCGACGGAAAAAAGAGGGGTGTTTTAAGTTTGAATTGTGTTGCTGTGTATTGGTGTGTCTGCCTGTGGCATCATAGCCCCCAAACGGATAAACCGATTTTGATTTAGTTTCTTTTGTTTGAAAAATGAGTTTTGTCGAGAGTGTTCTTAGCTATGTTTGATAAAAATCGGTTCAGCCGTTCAAAAGTTATGCGCATTTTATTATACTCTTTGAATCTGGGTATTTTCGCCAGATGTAGTGTTTTAATTACGTGTTTCGATGGATTGTCAATCGAAGTGCGTCTACTACTAGATAAATTATTTTTTTAGGGTTCCGTACCCAAAGGGTAAAAACGGGACCCTATTACTAAGACTTCGCGGTCCGTCTGTCTGTCTGTATGTCTGTCTGTCACCAGGCTGTATCTCATGAACCGTGACAGATAGGCAGTTGAAATTTTCACAGATGATGTATTTCTGTTGCCGCTATAACAACAAATACTAAAAACAGAATAAAATAAATATTTAAGTGGGGCTCCCATACAACAAACGTGTTTTTTTTTTTGCTGTTTTTCTGCGATAATGGTACGGAACCCTTCGTGCGCGAGTCCGACTCGCACTTGGCCGGATTTTTTAAAAACTGCACGAAATGTTCTGTAAAAACGGCAAAAAAAACACGTTTCTTGTATGGGAGCCCCACTTAAATATTAATTTTATTCTGTTTTTAGTATTTGTTATTATAGCGGCAACAGAAATACATCATCTTTGTAAATTTCAGCTGTCTAGCTATCACGGTTCATGAGATACAGCCTGGTGACAGACGGACAGACAGACAGACAGACGGATCGCCGAGTCTTAGTAATAGGGGCCAGTTTTTACCCTTTGGGTACGACACCCTACAAAGCATGGGTTAATAAGCCTCGGCGGATTATTTAATTATTTTTTTTTATACTATTTAGAGGACAGATATTTACAAGATTATTCTAGAGCATTACAGTTTTAAAAAGCTCTCTTTCATTAGTCTTGTCTACACTCATAAAGAAGTCGTCATACTTAGAATGCATGTCAGGCAGGTATTCTCCACGAAGTATTTCTTCCGCCTAGCGGCTCATTTCTCAGCAGTCTTCAAGTATGTCATCAACAGCTCTGGTGGCCGGATGTCTAGCACATGAAAGGAAGTTATTCTGGGATTAAAAACTCTGAATGGACCAACGGTCCAAATAACTCTCATTCATAACACAAAAGCGAAATATTTTTGTGCCTTTTCTCACTTTTTTCTGTCTATTATAACATGAATGTATTTCTGTGTGTCGCGTGTAAGTTTTTGCTTAACACTGAAGATGCAACGGTCCAATTTTACTGTTCTTCCTTTTGTATTGGCTCAATTTAAGTCTAGGTCAAAGTCAAAATCGATACAAGAAAAAATAAATAAAAAGCATATAAAGTCACTTTAGAAAAGATTGCCATCAACAGTTAATCATTTAAAAACACCTGAAAAGACTAAAATCCCGTTAAAAATATCTTCTTTAGTTGAAGACCAATGTTAATAGATACGTCTACTTTATTTAGTTATTTTTATCGTACTTATAAACCTATTTTTTTTTTTTTTTTTTTACTATTTATAGGCCTGTGTTTGACCACAATCTCACCGTGGTCAGTGATGATGTGGCCGATGGTGGTAAGCACACAAAGCCTAGAAGGGAACTGGCTCCCAAGTGCTGCTGTCGGAACACACCGGAAGGTGCTTGGCGACAGATTTTCAACTTGAGGGTGGTTGCCAGCCAGGCGGGTACTACAAAGTACCCTACCACCGTGCTATGGTTTCCTCACGATGTTTTCCTTCACCGAAAGCTCAAGCTCATTGTAGCAGGATTCGAACTCGCGACCTTCGTCTCGGTATCCGACGTCACTACCACTGAGCTATCATCGCCTTTAAATGCATCGCATTTATGTCGAACTACCAGCTACCATGAATAGCTACGTATTATTTTTATTTTATGATTTATTTACTTATCTTCTCCTTCTTCCTGCCCTTATCCTATGTTACTTGGTGTCGGTGCAACACGTGTTCATCTCCATACCATCCTGTCCCCTGTCACGCCATCACTGACTCCATGTTCTTTCAAATCACTCCTCACACAGTCCATCCATGTTTTCTTTTGCCTTCCTCTCCTTCTACATACATCCACATTTATATTCATAACTCTTTTAGTAACATGCGTTTCACCCTTCTCATCACATGACCATACAAGGACAAACGGTTTCCATTCAACGTTTTTATCAGTGTCTGCTGAAAACCCTAAAGGTTTACCTAGACAGTGGTGCCTCAGCCCATACCAAGAAACCGTGCCGACGTACTTACTGTACTGATTATTTTTTGTACATCGATCGCGTTCGGTTCCGTTCCACGGATATAGATGGTCGCCGTGAAACGGAACCGAAAGCGATCGATTTACAAAAAATAGTCGGTATAATCAGATGAAAAACGCTAGTTACGTCGGCACGGTTTCTTTGTATGGGGTGAGGCATCTGTATGCTAGTATTATATTATCTGTGCCCTAGGTAAATAATTTTCAGTTTAAAACCAAGTAGAACGATATAAAACAAAGTGTCACGATACAAACGAGGCACAATAGATCGATTGGATCATTTATAAAAGCTTGTTACTCCTTTTATTATGAAAATGTTTTTTATGATGGCGAACAGGCGAACCCGGATGATTGATGTAACAGTGGGTGACTGGAACAGAAGCTTTTAGGGAAATCGTTCTCCTTCCCTATAGCAATTTCCTGACAGGAAATTAGTTCACTCTATTATGTTGATTTTACAACAAAATGTATTAAATATTTATCGCTAACCCAAACTTTCTTTTCCTGAAAATCTTGAACATTTCTTATAATATATCGTTTTTAGGGTTCCGTACCCAAAGGGTAAAAGCAGTACCCTATTACTAAGACTCTACGATCCGTCTGTCTGTCTGTCCGTCTGTCACCAGGCTGTATCTCATGAACCGTGATAGCTAGACAGTTGAAATTTTCACAGATGATGTATTTCTGTTGCCGCTATAATAACAAAATAAATATTTAAGTGGGGCTCTGATACAAAAAACGTGATTTTTTTGCCGTTTTTGCGATAGTGGTACGGGACCCATGGTTCGCGAGTCCGACTCGCACTTGGCCAGTTTGATAATTTGTGTTTTAATTTCCAACATTTATATAAAAGTGCTAGTTCTAGGATGGCAGCATTAAGAATTACCTGTCCTGACTGTAGCGTCACAAAAAACTTTAGTGAGTCGCCGCTGACCCTTAATCAATTTATGGGGCGCTAACTGGAACATGGAAAATGTATTAAAGCTCACTGTGGGAACGAGCCATACGGCAAACATACTTCAGAAACACTCATAACATTTCATTCTAACTTTTAACATTCTTTTGTCACCCCTAATACCGTAAAAAGTGTGTGAACAAGTTTGGAAGTAAGCTACTTTAACTAAAACATTATTGGTTCTGTTAGTCCTCAGATAAAACGCCGATAACTTAAACAATACATTGCTGAAAAAACACTACCACCGACAAATCAGAACTTCATGGTGCGTTTCAAATCCACATTGGGAACAAAAACAATTACTTAATAAAACACACCTCAATCAAAATTAATTGCTTTACGCATTAATCTCTTTATCTTCCCTCACCTACAAAACAACGTGTCCGTTCTCCAAGGTAATGGAAGCAATCATTCCAGATAAGATCCCTCTAATGTGAGAAAAGGTAGACGTTCCCTTCGGATCGTTAATTTAATTTGAAATAATAAAAGTTATATCCATCATTTATCACTTTCGACAAATTTATTTTTAAATGCCCACTTTGACGTCCTTCTTATCTGAGACTGGCCAGTGAGCAGTGAGGAAGGAGCAAAAAGACAAGTTATAAATAGGCGTAGGCGTGCCGCTGTCGGCGAGGCGTCAAGCCGTCATTAATCCGAGGAGCAGGCAGTGCTGGTCAGCACAGTATGGCACCACCAGACCCTCGCCCAGCGCACATAACCTCAATCCATCAAATTGACGAAGGGGTAACAATAACGAAACCCATGCATCATACACAAAAATATTTGCTCATTTTTCCTCAGTCATTAAGTATAAATACGATAAAAATAAATTAAATTAGACGTGTCAAAGAAAAAACTTGTGAGTACCTAATTCGTTAGCGGGTCCTGTCACGGGCGCATTCCATCGTCGAGTAAGTTTTCGTGTTCGGTGTGACTGTCCGTCCGTAACTCACACGGTATCGGTGCCATCTAAATTGAGATTTTATTGACGATTACTGTTCTAGCGACGATATCGTTGCGATCTTGGCGCCGCATCGCCACATCGCCGCACCGGACCGCGCCGCTGCGCCACGCTTTGATCCCACCCTTGATGCAATGCTTTTCGAACCCTTCATTTATAACTTTATACTGTCCACTCCTAAAGTAAACAACAGAAACGAAGGTGAGAGCAAGGTGATGTCATTGCTCATTTTGCAGTTATTGAACATTTGATCGGCAAAAGCTTTTTGGGAATATAAACAGTAAGTATCAGCAAGAAAACAAACATCCATTCAACGCCGGCATTTTTATTGCTCCTTGTAATTAATGTCTTACTTACTGAAATGAAAATTCTTGCTCGTTCCGATCGCAGTTGAGCTGCCATTGAGAAACATTTAACGACTATTCTTTGACATCGATCGGACATTAATTTCTATATAACCTATTGTCTGCGTGCGCACAATGAAAGGTATTCTAGAGATCCTAACCATCCATTGATGTAATCTCGTTTGTTTTGTACTAAATGCTTTGAATGTGCGTACCATCTCGTAACTAACCTGTCTTGCTGATTTGTTTTTCTCTCGTAAGTGTTCTGCTGTCTATACTGAAATTTAATTATTTATTAAAACTTCATGAAACATTAAATTACATAGGCGGACTTAATGCCTGAGGCATTCTCTACCAACCCATCAAGGGCGGTGAAGAGATAGCATGGCAGAGGTGCATAAAAAATGAAATAATCATATAATAAACGCAAAATTAGTACAAAAGTATATAGTTAAAATAAACTTACTTAAATATGTACTATAATAAATACTATATATAATATAATATAATATAATATATATATATATATATATATAAATTAATAGAAAGGCGCACATTGAGACGATTCTGATATATATATATAGGTTGTAATTTAATTTCCGTCCTCCAACCTGATCACCTACTTCCACTAAATGAACTTCTACTAAAATCTACTTCCCTAAATGAAATTTCTTTTAAAAGTGTACAAAAAGTTCCATCCCTCTGAGGAGGGCTAATGTCGCCGGGAGACACAAATGATGATGGCGCACGGAGGTCACCGTAGTGAATCGCCCGTGGCCCGTGGCCCGTGGGGGTTGATGGATCGTGTAATCGTTACAGTATTTTTTCTAAGACCACACCGAAGCAAATTTACAGTAATTTCACGCGCGGCAAGTTCACACGCACCTGTGCCTGTGCCTGTGCCTGGGGATAGGTTTGTTTACGTAGATAACTAATAAAAGGGATGAATTAAACATCTAAATTTAACGCTTCAAACCGATGGAATAGAACCATTTCAAAACATTTTCAAATCAAGATATTTATTGGCAGGAGGGTTCCTTTGTGATGGCCTACAAATCATTTAACAATGGCGTCGATAAGGTTACATAAGAACACAGGTGATGATATCATATGTCCATAAAGCTATGCTATTTAGAATATAAAATATTGTATAGGTACGCATGCGGTCATAGCCGGAAAAGCCAAAATGATTGATGTGCAGTAGGTAAACATATGTCCTATATTTATGTGTCCAGTTTTCAGATCAAAATTTTGAGTGTGTGCATGACTATGCTGCATGGTATCTATATAGGTATTATTTTGTTGAAAATACATTTAATAGGTTTCAGCTTTCCATAATTTGCGTTCTAGATCAATCTCTGTAAAATATAAGAGCATATTAGGTGATTTAGGAGGTCAGTTGGTGGTACAAGAAATATTTGGAAAAGTTTAAAAGGTTTATGAAGCAGGGCGGCATTCTTTAGTTTCTGCCATGGGAAAAAATGCTTAAATTTATGTATCTATATAAATGTATGACTGAAAACCTGTAATATTATTACCAGACTCATATGAAAAACAAGTAATAACTGACTGGATTCCAAATAACAGGAACCGGCGACGCGGTCGGCCCAGAAAGAGATGGCGTGACGAATTAGACGTCTATCTGAGGGATTGGCCAGATGTAGCAAGAGACAGGGAAAAATGGAAAGACGGAAGGGAGGCCTTTGCCCTGCAGTGGGACATAACAGGCTCATAATAATAATAATATGAAAAACATTTCGGGGAGTGTGCGATGGAACTGCACAATTTGGCACCGCCTAGCCCTTTCCATCACCGGACAATAAGACGTACGGCAATGCGCCACCGGTACATGGTGGACATCCCACCCATACGTACAAAGCGTTTTGCGAATACTTTCATTGTACGCACAGCTAAGGAGTGGAATTCCCTGCCGGAGTCTTTGTTTCCTGATAGCTACAACCTTGGGGTCTTTAAGTCAAGAGTGAATAGGTTACTTCTAGGCAAGCGTGCTTCACCGTCGACCACATCAGCGCTTACCATCAGGCGAAATCGTGGTCAAACGAGAGCCTATCGATAAATAAAAAAAATCTCGTTTATCCATGAATTGTTTGCAAAAATAGGAATAGAACAGCAACGGTGTTACTTTTGTTCTTGTTAGAACGAATTTTATTTTTTATTTCCCGTATTGAACCACTTATATTTGTAATGTAATAAAAAAGCTTTCATGTTTCTTCCTACTAAAGTGTTTCGTCTCATTTTTTTACTGTTCATAATATATTTTTTAATCTGTTTGTACTTTAATCGATAATCTTGAAATGTGTCCGTTATAATATAAGTGGTCTTCTCTCACCTTCTGACCCCATATTGTGTTTATTGTTCATGTTTTCTATTGTATATTGAAACCTGAAAAGAAACATGATTATTTAGCACCCTCTTACATTGGTCTAGTTACTAGCCTAACCATTACTTAGGTACCTACTAGACTCTAGTAGGTAAGTAATAGTTTACAGTAGTCACCCTAATGACCTCACTTGTCAAAAAAAGGTTTAATTCTTTTTTCTTCACAATTTGTATTAGCAACAATTTACAATTTGATTTAGCTCTAATAGATTTGTTTTTTTTTGTTACGGGGGACAAACCATCAAAAAGCGCATTGACTTTAGGGCAAAAGACAAAGGGGTGTGAGATTTAAACCTCACTAAAACCACTCCGGTGATCACCATCAGCACTTGGACCCGTGGTGACCTTAAAACACCACCCCGAAACCCCCTTTACTTACCCAAACTATGCAATAAAATGGACAATTGTATAGACATAGAATGAGAGATGATTGTGTAGAGAGTAGACGTTGGACCTAACCTGCATTACAAAGCAACGGTAGGTAAAGCCTACGAGATCCTTCATCCATGTATGTCAATCTAAATGAAGCAGTCATTAAAACACGGATATGCTCATCAGATCACAAATAGATAAATGTAAGTTGACAATGACATTCACATTCGCGTCGGTGAATGAACTGTTGCGAATATGTGGAGGTGTCGATCGTAAAGATTCCAAAACGGGCCCCCTCTGATGATGGCATGGCTCGGTGACATCAGCACGGCAACAACAAACACTGCTCCAAATAGGAGCCCGCCATCCTGCCTCGCGCGGACAACTGATATTCAAAATAAGAAATTGTAATCGAAAAAGGATAATAAAACAATTGGACAGTTACGGGAGAACAAGGCGCGTTGTCCGCGCTGTCCATGGAATGCCGCTCTCTATATTTAGCGAGCTCGTTTGCGTTGTGTCGAAATGAATAATATTATATGAGAGAACAGAAGTTGAGCGGCGCGTATAAATTAGCAGATAATCGACCGACATCACCTGTCGATGCCCACGCGCACGCGACTCTTGCCGAGCCGGCGCGAGCGCGACGCGCCGATACTTGATTTACTGCGCTATCTCCGCTATGATACGCGCCACGTGTCTGCTCTCTAACATCCACGCTCCACTAAATAAACTTCCTGATTATCTGCGTAACGAAGTTTTCAAGGACCGCTCGTTTAGGTGCCACTTTCTAATCAGTATTTACAAACCTGTATCCTGTACGTTGTCGGCGCAGGCGCACTCAATGTTGTCCATGAAATGGTTCACGCGCCCGATGAAGAGATAAGGCGAGGGCGATGCCAGACGCCTCCCGGACTAAATATTTACAGTGCGACTGTAAGGAAACATAAATACTGGCCGTCCGACGGAATATGTTAGTGCTGTTAATTGGATTCGTCATGTGGCCCCGGGCGATTAATCGCAGACAAGCCGATCATCGCTGTGGACAATCAGGGCAAGCCTGTATTGTTCGCGACACCAACTGTAAACAAACCGAAATAAATACAGGTGTTTCTAATAATACAAGAACGGAAAAATGAAAATATTGTTTGATAATAAGAAAATAGGAAAGCATGGCATCATTACACAAGAACGCATGCATTAACTTGAGAGTGGGAACGCACATGAGCGCGAATTACCATTCAAAGCTATGCACAAACAAATATAGGGTAAACGCCCCTAATGCTGGCGTTACCATGTGTTTGACGTCCAGATAATAACACAGGTGGCGGCTTTACTACTAATTAACTGCCGTTCTCAGGGAGCTGCGATTAAAACGAGCAGCGGAATCGAACCTCGACCTACAAGAAATGTCCGATGAGATGTTGTTACTGCATTAGGATATAATGAGGAACGTGAACGAAGAAAGGTAGTTATTTGTCACGGTTGTTTGGTAACATTTCCTACTGGAATTTTTCAAGATATCCTTTATAAGCACGGAGGTAAGGCTCTGCATATTTCTACAAGTATGCGATAAAAATAAACAGCAGATGCAAACACCATGTGAAGCGAAAACAACTTCGCCGCATAAAAATTAATTTCGTCGTAGAGTGGCAATTTACTTTTAATTTATCAGAGTTTTAGATTATTGTTTTGAAATATATGTATTTAAATGGTGTAATTTCACGGTGGGGGAGCAAGTGCTGCAAGTGACTGGAGCACGTGAGAGTAGAGAGAGGAGATAAGCATCCCACGAGTCGCGCCCAGCACTCCGTCACACCTCTTGCCTCCACCAGTTCTCACGAGATTTTTCAAGTCGGATTAACAGCAAAACTGAATTAAATATGTTTTCTTATTGTAGTCTCCGTTCACATAGTAAAAATATCGCCCAGTTTGCCGTTAGCCGATTGCATATCACTAGGACGTTTAATTAGTTTATGTAAGACTAATTAAAATAACGTTGCATATATTCCTATTTCTACACATGTTCGAGTTGACCGGACCGCAGGACACAGGACGCATCCAGAGTGGCAAAGGCATAGCTCCTTCTTAAATTCAGAAGCGGACAGCGAAAGGCTGAGATGAATCAAAATTAGGAAGCTAGCCTAGATACAGCCATCTAGTGTCGGCTAAGCTAGCGCGGTGCCTTTAGCCAATACTAAGGGGCTCATTGGTAGAACTTGGTTTGTTAAAGGTTCAAAAGTAAAGGAATTTTATAGTAGTCAAATTTAAAATTAAGTAAACCCCCGAAATAAATTCCTCTTTAAACTACATAATTTATCTAGCAGTGTCTGCTACGCTTCGATCGACAATTTAATCCATCGAAACACCCCGTCCCAAAGAGTAAAATGCGCATAAATTTTTAACGACTGTCATCAAGTCATCTTTCAAACAAAAAAAATAATGCAATATCGCTTCATCCGTTTAGGAGCTACGATGCCACAGACAGACACACAAATACACATCAACACACGTCAAACTTATAACACCTCCCTTTTTCCGACGGGGGTTAAAAACAGTATACTTTCAAAGGTTGCACAAGTGCGTGCGGAATGGCACAAAAAAAGTGGTAAATGCCCAGCTGTGGGCGAAGTCGGGCTGTAATGATGATGGTTGCCGTATTTTTTTAACCACTGGCGCTGTGTCAAAGTTTTGGCAAGCTGTTTACCGTTGTTTGTAAAAACAAAGGCCTAAATCTAACTAGGTACTAATGACACAGTGTTTATTTGCCTAGTGCACGTGAACAGTCAGCCTGGCAGCCTGTCAGCAGTACCCTTTCGTGTTTGACTACCACATTAGCGACGCGCCGCGGCTCCGCCCGCGCGGCTTTCTCACGCCCACGGCTCCGAGCAGACGGACTTGCCTTTCTTCTTTATTGCTCACTATTAGCCTTTGTTCTAGCACTAAAATATTGTGGATCTTTTTAATAAAATTGCATTACTTAAGTATTTCCATATGTAGGTTTAGCAGATAGACTTTCAAATCCTACTTAATATTTATGATACTTAATCGTGAAAGTCCGTATGTTGGCATCTGAACGCTTATTATAATCATCATATCAGGCGAACGACTTCCACTGCAGGTCATAGGGTCTCACCTAAGCGTCGCCTCATTGACCGGTCCCGTTCATCTCGCTTCCAGCGGACTCCCGCCACCCTCAACAGGTCATCTGTGCACCTGGTGGGAGGCCTTACAACGCAGCGTCCGTCGGTTCGCGGTCGCCACTTTAGAAAATTTCGGCCCATCGAGAATACGTTCTGCGAGCAATGTGCCCTGCCCGCTGAACTCTGAACGCTCATCTGCACGGATTGGATGAAATTTGGCACAAGGGTAGACCACAGGATACCTTTATCCCAGTACATTCCTCTAGGATAATTGTTATCTTTCAGTTGGCCCAAACCATTGGCTAACACTTGTAGCAGAATTAGGCAGTGCAAAAGCGATGAGCAAATAATTTCAAACATATTCATATCGCCGTGTATAACACAATAAAACCCCACCAACAAAGGCGAAATCCTTTATAAAATAAACTTTTATTTCACACCTAAACGGAACTAAGGCGAGTGCGTGCGATCCTTGCCACCGCCACACAAGACGAGTTACCGAGAAAATGACAGAAATAAGCCAAAGCGTAGGCGGCGGCGGTACGGACGCTGTAATCAATTGTTACAGACCGCTAATGTGCTGTTTACCTTACATTAGCAGCTAAAGGAATAGACTCCTTTGTGACACTTTTGCCAATGAATATTGTAACGAAAGGACTCCTTGTTAATACCGCGCAAGGTCCGTTGCCACCCTAATCCTTTAATACCTGAAGGATTATGACGATTTGTTTAGAGGAAGATAGTTCCGGAACTAAATTTTATTTGAAATGTGTGTGGCTTACGTTTATTGTTGTTTTTATGTGTCTTGCAAAAACAACTTCCACAAATTACAAAACACGATTTGATGACATCCATTTTGTAGACCTATAAAAGTCTCCCAAATCAGACGTCTGATTGGCGTCTCCGTTACGTCTTTTGCAATCCATCAACTGAGAAGTATTAACGATAATTACACACATATATGTGGTTGATAACGTGACATCACGTGTCGTGGTCGTCTCGTCCACGCGTGGGAGCCGTGGGCAGACAATAGGCTATGAGGGCGTGGGCGACGCGGCCAAAACGCGATCCTACGCGGTCACTCCGCGGCCTGACCCCGCCGACCCAGTCTAACTTTAGGTACTTGCTTACATTATATTTTTATTGATTAATTAGAATCAGATATGGTAGCGAACAATCAAGATAAGAAATACAGCTTTTACTCGTACATTAAGGGGTAATTCGTTCTTGAAACGAATGAAAATAATTGTTAGATTTCATAAATTTTCTGAGAAATTTTCCACCCCGAATTCAAATTGTAATTACTTAGTTAAAGGCTTTTAGACCGTAACATTATTTATTGCCTTCTTCGTATTTCATTAGTATTAAAGTCTATTTTATTTTCAGCTCACTAAATAACAGCAATAAGATTTTCGCTTTAACTACTTCAACAGCTTTCGACGTTAGTTTTTGTCAGCATCGTAGCATGAAGTTTGTTTTGACAAGCCTACACGTAGAATAAACGAGAAAATGGAAACGTCAAATATTTTATGAGAACATAATTTTCCAGTAATAGAAACATATAGGAGCGGTAATTCTAAATGTGTCATGTTATTATCAAATCACAGTGTGGTATGCGCACACGCAGCTCGGACGCGCGGTGGCGCCCCCCGGGGGGCCGGAGCTTTGTCGGCGCCCCCCGCGGTTGCGCGCTCCCACTTACGTGAAAAATTACACCAAACTTGCCAACAAACTACTCCATTTCAAACCATACTCCCTTTATATAAAACACACTATCCCTCTCAGTTACTTAGGATTGTTTCGAATTAGACAACTTTAATGCGGTTGTTTTGTCACATACACCAAAAGCACCACATATCACACAAATGAAACACAATTTTCGTGCTATTATTGTCTTTATTGTTAAAGTCATACTGATAAAATTAGCTTGGGGAACTTTTATATCAGGAATACATTTGGCAGGTTGTACACGGGCTCGGCAAAGTGGTACATCTTAATAAAATCTGGTGGAACGTCCTGTGGCATCTTCGGTGGCCCATACATGATATATCATAATGGACACAAGTAAATATAGGACTACCACTCGTTATGGACACTCATTTATTGATGTTTCTCTTTTTATGTCCTTACTTATCAGAATTTATTAATCACGGAATCATTTATTGTTAGAATGCATTTATTATAAGCAGATTAATTTATGCATGCAATATATATGACTTATATATTCCGGTTACCAAGGTAAGCACCTTGCAAGTGTAGATTTTCATGCGGAAATAAACAAGGATATCCGGTAGCAAAATTCTGCGCTACGGCGTAGCGGGAATACCTACTTACCGGCTACAACGACTAAACTTTGTACTTGTATGCGTTCCAAATTGAGTTCACAAACCTTACTCGGTTTCTTGGGAAAAATATCTACAGGATCGACGTATAATAAATTCGTGTATCAAGCTAATCGGTGTGTCGACACAATTCCGATAAAGTCGTCAACGTTACGAAATCGATTCGTCACCGGTCACCGATGTGATCTACCGGCGCGGCGGCGGCGGAGAGCGCGTCGTGACGGCAGGTGCGAGACGAGGCGATGTAACGCTCCGGATCGGTAGCGATCGACAATTCTATCGATTATTTACAAATAATCCGATACCGAATTATCGAACGCTATCCGTAGTTCGGTCACGTCTTCCGACAAAAAATCGATTGTAAAAGTCGTGCGGAAAGGTGTGATCGATTACGTACACAGATAGAAACAACACAATTCCGGTAATAACTCACAATTTTCCTGTTAGTAGATTTTAATATTCCCTGTACGGATTGAAGATAAAGGAGGTTAAACAACTTATTCATGCTGCATCAGCATGCTATGCAAAAGCTCTTGCCGAGCTGATAAATCACAAAACCAGAGGCAGGTAGCACCTCTAGGGAGGAGCGCACTGGGCGCTTATCGATATACTTGACAGAGTTGTCTTGTATGATATCACAGGAGGTGGAAAATAATCTAGCTTTAAGTATCAAGCAGGTAAACATAAAAGCTTTGAAGTACTGACACGCTAAATCTTTTATGTTGATAAAAATACTTATTAACAATCAATTGCAAATTATATCAAAGTAGGCAGATCAACATATGTATCTCAAAAAAAATATTCAATCATGCCACATCTCACAATTGCTTTGTAGACAGGATACTTCAGTTTGTATTGGAGTTCATGCAGTTAATAAATTATAGCAAAAATATATCGATGAACGGTCGTGCCGCCGCGTCTGCTAAGCTCCATTTATAATTTATAATAAGTTAATTTTTGACAAGGCCCGTAAACCGATTATTACTAACAAGGTGGTCCATGCCGACGTTTGCGTCTCTTTCTTTCTCACGTTCCGTATAAATTGTCTCCTTTTGTAAAACGTGATGATGCACAGTAAACACACAGCGAGATGCCAGAGATTGCCACCTTCCACCCATTTCTATAATAAAGGTGTCTCTGAGCCCTCACATTTATTTATTATTCTTTACGTTTTGATCCGCCGCGCTTTAACAATGTTTTGTACAAAACAATTGTGTTTCTTTCAAAAGGTTCTTATAGGTAAGACGGAATGTTGACAATTCCAAACATGCTTACGATCATTTTGGCAAGATTTATGACTGTATCTTGATATTGTACAAATACTTGACCGAAGTTTATTTGACTTATATATATCCTGCTTTCAACGCAGTCAATGTCCGTCTGGCTAAAAGCCGTCAAGTCCAACAGCGATTTGTCTAATTTTCATATATCTTGTGCACTTATCTTTCATAGGGAGTTAATATCGAGTGCGGTATGCGTTGATTGCCATTTATATGTTGAGCGGAGCATCACCGGTGCTATTCCTGTCTTGTCCCGGGATAGCGGTTCTCGGAATGCAGCGGAAGTCCCGGGCGGATCCCGCAAGCCGCCTCCTTATTAATGGCCTGTTTAGACGAGCTCCTTTGTTACTCGCTCACGTCCTGCCACTTCAATACACTACGTACTAATGGCTGCACTAAAACATCTACAGCATCACATACCGGGTTTGTTTCATCTTGCTGAACTAAGTTTCTCTTTAAAAAAGAAAGCTACAACGTCCAATGTAAAGCCGTCGCTGTAAAGAACAATAGATGGAAGGTGCACTTTGGCATATTACTTCTCAGTTTCGACTAGTTTAAATTGACGTATCCTGTTGTCAGCTTCCCTGGCGTTAATCCTATGGATCGGGTGTTTAAATTAGTTACGAGCGGTTTGACTCCTTCTTTTGATGTTTGATTGGGTATCTTCGGAAGGGATATTTTTAAGACTATAATGTATCGTAGCTTAGGTGTGTTGTTTAATTTGTTGTAACAAATGGAGGGATAGCCGGTGATGTGTTCTAAAAAACTGGTTATGGCATGAATCATAGCGTGGCGGGGCGTGAGTCAAATCCGCGTGTTGTCCGGCGACATTCGCAAGGTCGTGCTATTGCCCCGCGCCACATCGCGCTCGCGCCCAGTCGCGCTGCCTACATCCTGTCTCGTATCATTAGTAAACACACCTATTAGTTCACCATAACTTATTTCAAACATAATAGTTAATTTTGTACCTAACTCTAGTTGCCAAATATGCCACAGTCAACTTTATGCTGAGTTTAACAAATTGTTACTGCGTATAAGGCCCAGTCCTTATTAGTCTTTTTATCTTAATAGGCATCACACGTCATTATCTACAGAAAAACTAAATCATGCTGATCCCATAAAAACATCCTCAATACGTTTCGCAATAACCATTAAATTTTATACGCGTACATTTGGAAGCGTTAAGCCAAACTAGGTGCTAGGTTGTACAATAGGCGGCGCCCGCGCAGCCGCGGTCGGCGCCGGCAATCACAGCCGCGATCAATGACTGCCCATTCACGTCATCCCACGTGCTTCTATGTTGGGGGCCGGTTAAATAGCTGAATCAATTATCAATAATAACATTTTTTAGAGACAATTACAATGCTTACGAGAGAGCCCTACTTACTTTCTATTCGCTGCGATCAGTGCGCAATCAAAGTTGATTGTATGTTTTGGTAGGTTTGCTTTATTTATTGTCTTGCTGTTGAACTAGTATCGACACTATTATTTCTTCTTGTATCAAATTTATCAATCAAATAAAGGTTTATGTGCATACTAAAACACAATCAGTCTCATTTCGAAACTGACTTTATTATTCTTCAGCAAAATTTTTCTCGTTTGGTCCAGACGTCAGATGCGAACCGCGCCATATCATGGATGATGATGGATGAGCGTGTGTTCGCGTATGACTGCATACCTAATCATACACTCTAATAGATGAGGGTTGGGGAAAACGCTTACAATGATATGAAAAACGTTACATCCCAGCGGTTTTCCGACTATCACATTATAATAAAATATTAGATGCTTACATAAGCAGTTTTGTGGTCTATCCATTTAATGCTCATTAGCGTTCGTTACTACGTCCACAATTACCTGTTATGGAACCAAAACGCACTCTTTTACCACACAAGGAAGTAAACTAATTTCCTCACGATATTTAAATATACCACGGTTGAGAAACAAACAAAACAAATAATAAATTTCATTTATTTTCGATGCGTCGCTTACCGCAACGGACTAGAGTAGATGATTGCTCAATTACCAGGACCTCCTTAGTCGAAACACTAACAGCAATCTCGGATTGACTACACTTTCGACTTTACGACATTCAAAATAAACGCTTTTTTGTCTCGCTCCATTAGTAATCTCGGTCGGCTTTACACAAAAGGTGGCTTGGAGTCCGCGCCTTGTCATTACAGCACAATCAAACATTATGTTTAGGAATCGCCGACAGCTTAACCTGAGTTTTTCATCCATTTCATAATTTGTTATTTGGGATTATAGGGAGCGTGCCGCAAAAGACAAAGTAAACATTACCACCGTTACGTCTGCTCGTCGACGGTCGAAGGCAGGCGGCGACGGGCGGCGAGGCGAGCGAGCGGCCTATCAACAAACAATGTGGAGTGATAATTGAACCTCATCAACGTTTTTGTGTTTTATATTGTGCGGTAGGTGGTGCGTAATGTGAATATGATTTAGTGCGACGGCGACAGACGTGCCGCGCCCCGCGGTGTCATCCATATGCAATATTTTGAGGAGGAGCGCGGTAGAACCTGCTACGAAAACTGGGCGGGCGGCTTGTTCTTGCAAGTCTTTGTAATTACTGCTAGGAAACTACAATTATGAGCCATTTCTCACATTAACGTAAATAACATAATCAAAAGCAATTTAGATTATAATCCATCTATGAAAACATTTATGCAAATTCATTTATTTTCATTCATGCTATAACAATGGGTAGGTGCAATAAGATGAGAATTTAGTTTACAGTTAGCTTTGGGTTATTGACTTTACTAGTGTTGGATTAATGTCTTCATTAAGTGCCCACTTTTATGCACCTAGCGAAATTATTTAATAATGATTATTTCAATACTTTTTTCCTAATTTAAGGTCGATTTTCGAATCATAATATACTATCTCGAGCGCTTCCAAATTCAAACAAAGATTCTCCTAAACAACGATGTCTCAATGTTGCCACGCTTGATCAGCACTGGCCTTATAGAAATAATCGCGCATTACCAACATTAGTAACAGCAGAATCTGCATAACGATTGCGTAGCATGCGTGTTTCAGTGCTGCGCGGTTTTACGGTACACTACGGTAAATGTTAATGGGACTTATTAGTTCCGCCACATGCCAGCGAGTAGCGACCGACCGCGGCTTCCACGCTGCGGTCACGCTTGGTGACACCCCTGTTTGTTTCCATTTTTTAGTCTTGTTAATTTCGCACTGGTCCAAGTTCCGTTTTGTGGGAACTGTAAATTTTATGCAGATGTCACGGTGTTGATAAAGATGCTATTTATGCTAGAATGCTATTTCTGGTTGGGTTATTGTGATTGTCCATTCGCTTTCCATGATTCATTTATTGGGTAGGTATGTTCGACAATTCTGCTTCCTGAATTGTAAGCATCAGGGCATGAACGTTACGTCAACCCATTTTTCCATCCCAAAATGCCTTATACAATAATATATTCTTCAGCTTCATGTTATTGTAGTTTATCATTCATCCATATATATGGATTTAAGTTTCATCAATAAAAGTGAACAATATAATCTGACTTTAACCTGGGAATAATACGTAATGATGAACGAAATACGAACGGTAAAGTAAACTTCTATTGTTAAAAATCTTTTACGGTCAAGTAGATTTCATGCAGCTAACCCTTTCGAATCGTTAGCAATGGATCACGAAAATACACAATTACACAATTATATTCATTGCCATTCTTAAATGGTATGATTGCTTTAGTTACCAAGTGATGTGTTGCACATGAAAGGACTCAAGGGGCAGAAACACAATACGCAACTGAAGAATGCACCCAAGAACACGCGGCATTTTATTATTGCGATTTTATTATTATCTTTTATTTGATGCAAGCAATAAAAAGTGCCCTGCTCCTCTACACAAACTGTAAACAGCGTAAATAATGTGGACATCATGTAAAGTGGAGCTCGCTGTGTGCAAGCCAATTGGTCGAGTGATGCAGCTGATGCGATCTGACAGTTATTGCTTCCCAAATTGCGAATTTGTAAATATTAGTAAATCGCAAGAATAGCGAAACACAAAGACGGACCCGGATCTAGCCCTCTTACCTGCGGCTTCCGAAATCCGCGAACAAAAAACGCAAAATTGATTCAGTGGGACTGCACAAAAAGCTTTACATTGTGTCCCCTGTATTTAGCGATGCCGATCCGACTCGACAAATAAGGTTATATCGTTTGGAAAAAATATGGATTATTGGTTTGAGAGCGTCCTATTGCTACCAGTTGGAGGAATAGACATGTTTGTATAGGTTCGTAACAATGGAGGAACTGGATCAATACGGTGGATGCTTTTTAATTGACTATCGACCTGATTATCGTGGTTCGTGGAATGTGGGTTAGTGTTAGATGGCATCTAGAAGCTGCCGAAGCAGGCGGGAATTAAGAGGCAGGATGCAGGTAATGAGAGCACTGAGTAGCGGCGGTACTGAGGCGCAATTGAGATGACGAAGCCTACGCACTAACACTTCGTATGATATCACAATACATTATGTAATTTGTAATATGTTCTTTGTAACCGTTTATCGACAAGTGCTCAAATTGATTTACGGGTGGCGAATGTTATCGGCAATTTCCCGGGGCTATTATGCGGTAATTGAGACTGGAATTCAAATCTTCCTTGTAGTTTTTTTATTTGATATCATTCAGGCCTTTTAAAATTAAATGATTGTCAATCGTATGCAATACCGCTTTAGATATTGATTCTACTTATAAATGAATGGGCTGGTTCAACAACTGGTTTTGGGTATACCCAAATAAAACCGAAACTCAACACAGCTCAAAAACAGCAAACTATGAACTCTTCAGCGAACAGCACAAATTGTAAAGAATGTTATCTACATCCAGCATAATAAGAGAACTCAAAGTTTGTGAGTATACAGGAAGTGAGTGATGATGCTCATCAATGTTAATACTTGCACAGTTGAGACAAAAAGAAACCCGCGCTCGGAGCTCGGAGCGGCGGCGCGGCGCGTGCGACAATGAGGAAATGCTTCGGATGTCCCGGCTGGCGACATGCGATGTACACCACTACATGCGGTACTTATAGCAGACTATAGCTTCTGCATGCCACTTCGCCCGCGTAATAAGTGCTCTATAAGCACGAGGGAACTTACTATCGGGACGAAAAGTATCCTATGTCCTAATTACAGAATACACACTCATGGTATAAAATAATAAATGGATGATGATTTAGAACGTAAAGGAGCGCGCGAAATTTTATAAACAGACCTTTGGGAGTATGAGTATCATGAAAAAACTACTGAATGTATTTGTTTAAAATAAAATGATTTGCATTTTTTAACTGCTAATATATCCCTATATGGTCTGTTTTACAATTTTCCTTCTTTTTATGGTATTTATTTTCGCCCAAAGATGAGTTGAAATTAGGGTTGAAATATGGAACTTTCGACGCTCATAACTTTCAAATACAAGTTTTCTTTTACTTTTTTGTTTCGATACAGGGCTAGATAATGATGAGACAAATTGATATCATTTTTCTATCTTAAGCGTACACCGTCAAACAGTGGAGAAGTCGCCATCCTACGTTTGTATGGAAGAATGACTGACTAGGACAACCTTAAGGCATACAAATGTAACAAACATACAGACAGAGTTACTGTCGCTATGGTTATAGCCACCGAACGGCGGCTTAACCACTATGTGTACATTGCGAAACAAATGCTTTCGTACTTTTGAGCCAGCTGCTGTATAAATTCTTCAGATGTTTTAAGTTTTGTATAGCATACGACCATTGGACAATTTTATATAAGCTTCTTATGGTTGTGCACATAGGTATATATGGTTGTAATGCAACTTGTAATGATACCTTTTCAAAATGCAAATAGTACCAGTCCGCCAAGTACAATTTTTAGGCTTCTACCTAAATATTCGATGTCTTTCGAAAATAAGACAGGATAGTTTCAAAATATTTCGCCAGAAGTCCAGTAGCCTAATTGCGTAAGTGAATTCGGCACGGCAAAGGGTTTGACCGCCATCAATCGACCAATCACATAGACGGAAATCCACATCGTGTCTTTCA
Source organism: Anorthoa munda (assembly GCA_945859665.1). NCBI lineage: Eukaryota > Metazoa > Arthropoda > Insecta > Lepidoptera > Noctuidae > Anorthoa > Anorthoa munda. The sequence continues at coordinate 4,452,261 of OX243913.1, forward strand.
TCTCGCATGTGCTTCTAAAAACTCTTTGCCTGGCCGAATTCACTTACGCAATTGGGGTTCAGGAATGCAAGATTTATTTAAAGTTCGGATAAAGACGATGCAAACACGATCACATTCCATTTCAAGGAAATGCAAATGATTGTAGATATACATCGTATGCAAAATTAGTGGCGTGCAAAAGCACAATCAAATCCTACAGTTTTAAGAGAAAATGCAAAACACAACTGTGCTAAGTTTAGCTCTACCAAGCTCTACATTGTGCTGACAGAATTATTGGGACACCACGGAAGACTTACCAGAACAAATTCTGTGATGTTGTTCCCGACCGCACTTTAGTACATTGTTGATTTCTATCTGGCTTAATAAACTGGGCTGAATTTAAATTAGACTAAAATGTCGCTAGACAAACTAAAGTTTGTTAAACCTAGTAGCAGGAATAATCTTATGACTGTAAATTGTTTTTTTTACGTAATCGATCGCGTAAACGATCACTTATGACAGTTTAAATCATCATTCATCATCATTTCATCCGAAAGACGTCCACTGCTGGACATAGGCCTCCCGACCGATCCCGGGCGCCTCGCATCCAGCTCCTTTCCGCAACCCTAACCAGGTCATCGGTCCACCTAGTAGGAGGCCATCCAAAACATTTTCCCGGCTCGCGGTCGACATTCCAGAACTTTTCGGACCCAACGGCCATCCGTTCTGCGAGCAATGTGCCCTGCCCACTGCCACTTAAGGTTCGCAATTCTTCGGGCTATGTCGGTAACTTTGTTTCTCCTGTGGATATCCACATCCTACCCAACTGGACCGTTTGTCCCAGGTAGACATAATCGTCTACAACTTCGAGTGTAGAGTCTCCGATCTTGATAGGAGTGGGTGTTATATGGGCATTCACCATGACGTTGGTTTTATCCATGTTCATTTTAAGACTCACTCTTTCGGAAGCTCTATTGAGGTCATCGAGCATTGTACTGAGGCCCTCCATGGCCTCAGCCGGTTTATTGATAGAAAAAAATAAAGGATTTTTCCATTTTCATGAATGAAACCAGGCTGTGTTGTTTCCATTTTTGTACAAATTGAAATTAACGTTAACGCAATCTAGTAACTACGTTTAAAAACCCGCACTAAGGCCACAGAAGAAGATTGAACACGATCTTTAGCGCTCACTAATTTGCCGAGAACCCTTTGCTCAGGTGCGAAATCGATACCTCCGATCATCACATGATTCGATCCCCGGCTATCGAATTATATCAAATAATTGTAATGTTTCCGTCGGCAGCGTCGCGTCGGCGCCACAAACATTCACATTATACAACATAGACCTGTCAATATTATTTACCAACTTTTATGACCATTCGATTTTGTATGGGAACGTTAATGTTAGATCGTTCTTCGTAATGCCTTTATTGGTGTCCGGCCTTCAGTTGACGTCAGTGAGAAAGTGACTGCGTTTTATGGAGAATTGTGTGTGACGTATACCGTGAAGTAATTACCGGTCGGCATGTGTATTATAATTTTTAAAATACATACTAAGAATTTTAGTGACGACAATTTAATTCAATGTCGCAGGTACAAATATGCAGGTCGTGCGATAAAAACCCAATCAATAATAAATACCTATCTATTTTTGATTGGGTTTTTTTGTGAGCATCAAAGTTACGTGTCAGGCAATAGGATAGTTTACAGATTTTTTTTTCCCTTTGATTAATACAAAATATTGGACACGTATTTTTTCTTTGGACACGTAGTGACGTAAAGTGACATAAAGTGACGACGATATATTGCGTTGAAATATCGTGAAACGTAACGCCGCTTGTACACTTTATACTGCCTTAGTGACGTCAAAAGCCCCACTCCTGAACTTTGATGCGCTTTAACTTTGTAATCTTTTATTGTTTTGGTAAAGCAAAAAATACGTGTCCAATATTATTTGATAATCTCACTGACGGACTAAATATAATTAACATTTTCTACCCAGGAAACATATTCCCTATTGTAAAAAGGAAACTGTATTAACATCTGACCTTCTACCTCATCTGTGGCATTATTGAAAGCAGCGCGATCGGGCGCCGTGTTTATTGGATAATGAGGCAATCCCGCGGCGTCCCGCCTCGATCAATTGAATGATTGGCCGCAGTAGTCGTAGCTACGGTGGCTGACACACGCTGCCGGTTGCCGCCAACTAGTACCATGGAACCTCATTTTGCAAGTGCTAAAATGACGCAGTTTCCAAGAAAAGAGGATCACTTATTTTGAGAAATCGTTTAAGTGTTTTGTCACATCGTTTTTCACGATGGATGATGTAAATTTGATCTTCCTATCATTTGATCAGAAAAAAGAATTTAATAGAATGTTTCAAAACCTTTAGATGCGAGAATCATTCGAGTTTATTTTCAATACCTTAGTAACGCTTTCGACGACCTTATGTACAGCAAGTGTAATTACGGTAATCAATCACTGATAAAAGAGGTAATCACGGTCTACATACACTGATTTAGAATACGCAAACACAAACTAATTACATCAGAATATATGTTTTCTATTATCACGTAGAAAAATTCTTAGAACATCATCATTCCGGTCGATGTCTCTCAAGAATTTTACAATTCAATGTAACTGGTGCCAATTAACTTACTTATGTAGTATATTTATTGGTAAACAGTTAGCTAGTTAATTAGGGAAACCTAGCGAATCCGCTGTGGCGCAAAAAATGGATACAATTTCTTGGGGCATACCGCAATTTCAGTTGTTGGTAACCGTAAAATGGCAAAGTGACGAGTTTCCCATCAAATTACATGGGTAACGAGTGGGGGCCACTATTCCGCGTTTTTTAAACAAGTGCAGTGATTTTCAGAGTCGGCCACGGTGACGGCCCACGAGAACTAGCCCAATTAGCTCGCTCTTAATGAATGGATTAGATGCCGCGAGCTCGTTACTGCTGAGAATCACCGCGGGTGTCGCATTATGTAGAAACTTAGAAAGGTACAGTAAACACAAGAGCATTATTAAGGAACTGAAATAACTACAGTATGATATTTTTGTTGTTTTTATTTTGGTTGGTTGAGAGCAATTCTTATCATTATTCAAGTTTGAGTTTATGTCCTCGTAGCAGTTCGTAAATGTAGAGTTCCGAATTCTTGTTTCAGAATTAGAATTTTGTCAAACATGCATCATAAAAACTTCATATAGTGCAATCTATGTGTTGTCATATGCCAACGTCTTTATTGTAAATAAATTATGCTCAGTCGCAAGCATTTATTTTTAATGACGGGGGTGATCTTTCAAAAGCGCCTGGACTTTTGGGGAAAAGACCAGGGCCTGTGGGATTTTTACCTCACTAAAACCACCCCGGCGATCACCATCAGCACGTAGAAGGGGCCCGTAAACTCTTAAAAGAATACCCGGGGACCCCTCTGTCAAACGCTTGTTAGGGCAAATTCCTGGGGAGCCTGAAAGAGCGTCTCCACTGAGCCTCGCTGTGCACAGCAGCACGCCGTGATCGGTGTGCCACCGTCTTTCCTGGAGTCACTTGGTGGGCGGAGAGAGTCCCCAATCTGAGCGCCCGTGACCCCAGAGTCCCACTTGCTTGTAATGCAGGCAGGGTTTCGGCGACCCTTCGGGTTTCTCCGAATGGGGTCGGCCCTCTCACGCTCTCACTAGGCGACCTCCTTCTGGATTATCACGGTCTCACAGAAAGAGACCATTGAGACGCAAGCATTGACCTATCTGTTATGAACTAGACTATTCTACATTTAGATGTCAATATCACCAGCATCTCTCAACAATGCAGGTTATTGTCTTGTCCAATGTTTTGTTTACCCCGTGGACTGGTAATTCCGACGCAACTGTAACGGACTGCACAGTTGATCGATCTGAACTAGATCCCCGGCACATATGGCCGATCGTGCGGAACTAACAATTAGGGCAAATGCAATCAAACATTCACATTGTTCTGAAATCATAGAGGAATGTATTGGAGTTTTTGTTCAAATGTAAACTGATTGGAGAATGCGAATTCCTTAATTTTCAGCTAAGATTGCATTCAAAATCAATCTGGCCAGACTTCTCTCAACTTTTTATATTGTGGTCGGCTTCATATCTAACCGGATACAGCTAAATACAAGTATATTACATGAAGTGACTGCCTGACCTCCAAAATCCAGTAACTGGGTAACGCGATACCCCCTAATATTTCAACAACCTTTAATAATGAAAACTGTTGCCTTAATCGGCAAAACAATCTGAACATGAGTTTACACGACATCTCTTTTATACCCCCGATCAAAGTTTCCCCATCACTAACAAAGTTCGGCGATCATCTCAAAGGTTACGTCAGTTCTCAATTCTCACAGAAATCAAACACAAAATATTGACCCTGGCCCGGCTCGCAGCTCTTCAACTTTTCCCATAAACTTTGTAAAGCAGTCGTCGACACGTCGCGCTGCCCGTTTTTGTTGGGAGCGGCAAACTGCCAGCGCAAACAACTAGTGGTCAAATCCCTTAAGTAGGCAGCGGGTCAATATTTTTGTTAATAATTTAGTGTGCGGTGTTCCCACGGGCCGTGGAAACTAAGAGAGGGCTCGCTTACAGATCACACCCTCTCTAACTAGGATGATGTTTGAACAGTGTTCGGTGACCTGTCGACATCATCTACTCAATTTCATTGGGCTCATATTTATATATTAAGCCCTTCGTAAACACTTTCTCTAATATCCATGACCGTATCATGTTTTTACCAAATGTGTGATACTTTCACAAAGTAAATTTAAAGTAAAATCTCCCATCAATTCTCTAAAGCGACTTCAATTTACATAAATATAAATTAGTGCAAAAGACTGTTTTAAAAGTTTTTCATCTCATCGGAGTATTCACTAAAAGGAAGCAAGAAGTTGGTCAATGAACAAATTAACAATACGCGGCTCAAACAAAAGATAATTAAACCGTGATGCAACCGTTTGCGTATGTGCGGGAACAAAGGAGAGCCGAAAAACTGCAATCGGATAAGCAACGCCGTCCAACTTTCATAGAATCGCAACATGATAAAGTGTGTATACTGTACATGTAGGTACTGCTTGCCTAGTAAAGGCAAGCAGTACCTACATGTAATAAGTTTTAAAGGAAAGAAACAAGAAAATATAACTAACAATATAATAACAATTTTTTGAGTCCGAAAGGATCCTAAATCAGAATATGCTGCACTATTAAAATAAAATGCAGCGCTGATGAAATGACGAGTGCCAAGTGCCTATCAATGTTGGTCCTCTCACATGTTAGAAACTTATAAACTTTAAACTCAGTGTACAAATTTGTCTCCTCTGGATAAGAAGAGCTATGTATTCTCAGGGCTTAGTCATTCCCGATTTACATGATTCACCATAAGTTCAAAATTATAGATGTTAATGGAAGTTTTTGTGAATTTTGCGAGTCATTAGGTCGGTTTGCAGGGTGACTCAATTGTAACCACGGCCCATTACAGTAACTAAGTAATTACATCAAAGAGAAAAAAAATGAGGCCAGCATTCGTCAATGGATATGTCGTAGGTCCCAGTTAGCATTGGTAGAAGATCGACTACCTTGACATTTTCGTAATATCTTAACATAGACTTTAAGTTTTTTTAAATTTTAAAAGGGAAAGGTGAATCAAAATGTCCATAAAAGATCAAAATTAAGCGATTTACAATGGTCGCACGTTTCGTTAACAACCTTTACGTTCTCAAGCTCTGCGTCTAAGGAAAATTATTGTTAATCAGAAATGGAAGGTTGGTGCGAACTAGTAAGTTGCTGAGCACGTGGTGCAAATTGCAAATACCACACTCTCCATACCTTTCCGTCTAACTACAGCAACTACTGTCAGTTTTCCCACACTTAGTTATGTAACGAGCATACCTCAGCCCATTGGATCATTTTGTTTTATAATCAAACGTGAGTAATTGCAAAATTATTCTGCTCCCCACGCGTCGGTGTAAATGATACAACTTGTTAGATTTAAATTTCAGCGTCAAAGTAAGTTTTAATGGAATAAGTTACGAGACCAAAACTGCCTCTAACTTACATAAATACATATTTAACAGGTGCATAAGTAATACATATTGCACTAGCGCTTTGCTTGTTAAATGGACAAATAAGTTATCACAAGCCTAAAGTTGCGCGATTTTATTTATCTTTATATAAAGATATATATTGATATTATTATTGATCATCATCAGCCTATTAATATCCCGTAGGCAATGGGTCGTAATCTATCACGCGGGCCCAGTGCGGGTTGGTTGATGTCACGTTTTCGAAATTTTGGTTCGAGGACATGTCGGTTTCCTCACGATGTTTCCCTTCACCGTTTTTGAGAGCAGTGGTGATGAAATAATTTACACAAAGTAAAGCACCTGCCTGGGTTCGAACCCACGACCTACAACTTGTAATTCGCGGCCAATACTAGGCCACCACTGCTATGCTCTCTCCACTGCTCTTTTATTATTAACTTCCAGAAAATAAAGGCTTTTTATGTTCAATATGACAAAGTAGGGAAGTGCCATAAGTGCCATAACACAGAATGTATGACTAAAAGTTAGTATTGGCAACCAAACATGTTTTGCTAGCTTTGGTATGAATGGTAATGGATGAGATGGACCCTGCCGACTGGACTTTTTGAAGTTGTATTTTCAGGACGGTGGCTTTTAGACACACATAGGATATTTTTTGGTGTTGTTGTGAAGTTGAATTATTGAATGCTTTTCAAAGGTCATAAGGTTTATTTAAACATAGAATGAGTTAGTTCTAGGTGGTGACTTACTTGACTATAGATCATTTATTCCCTAGCTGGGGCAGAGGGCGTCCACAGCAGAACTTCATCGCGAGCAGTATTAAGCAAGGTCAAGGCAGCCTTTATAAACAAAAAGTAAAATATAATTTGAGGTTAAGATTTCGCATGATTACAATTGCGTGTCGAAACAGCTAACTAAAAATTGGTAATCGTGTTAAGTGCATGAACGTTGATGTAAGACTTCCAGCACAAATTGATGCAAGGCTACTATTGTGTGAACAGCGAGTGCGAAATATGGAGCACTAATATGAGAACAGCAAACATTCGCAGGCTTCCCACCAGCCGTTCTTATTGAAAAAATAATTACCACTTAGTGGTCGGACAGTTCGGTGTAATTCTACAGTCTACTGCTAATGCTTCGAACAAATAAGTTTACTTTTTTCACAAATTGTTTGGCGCCTATTTTGAGTGTAGAAGGTAACATTCTATGGAAGGAACTTGTGGCTAGGAATCACGCCACACGGGTCGATCTTCAAGGTTAAGCAAGAGTTTCCAAGGTCGGTCCGTGGATGGTTGACCGTTCGTACCGTTACTTACCGAGCTGTTGATCCGGATTCATTTGAGGATGTCGTTATGGGCAGTCAGGAGCTCGAAACGACTAGTCTTGCCAGCAGGTGCTATTCATTTTCAGGGTTGGGGAGATCTGCAGCCTAATTGCGTAAGAGAATTCGTCAAAGCAAAGGGTTTGACCGCCATCAATCGACCAATCAAAGACAAAATGCGACATGAAAGACGCGATGTAGATTTCCGTCTATACGAGTCTATACGAAGTATATTTTTTTTTTGCCCCACACTAGGAATTTCTTGCTGTATCGTGGGTGCGTTTACAAACATATAAACTCACATACACAACACCCAGAGCCGGCACAACTATCTGTAGGACATACAAATATTTGTTCCGTGCGGAAATCGAACCCACGACATGCAGCGCAGCAGTCAATCGCTCAACCACTGCGCCAACCGTGCGGCCGAATGGGTATTGGTAAGCTAAGGAGTGGAATTCCCTGCCAGAGTCTGTATTTCCGGATAGCTATAACCTCGGAGTCTTTAAGTCAAGAGTGAATAGGTTTCTTCTAGGTAAGCGTGCTACATCGTCGACTACATCATCGCTTACCATCAGGTGAGGTAGTAATAATAAAAAATTATAATAAAAAGTTCTATAAATAAAGTAACAAAATCTCTGCTACTTCGTCATCGCATCAGTCCATAGACTACAGAACATTGGTTCATAAGTTCATACAATGAACGGACACGGTAAAATTGAATGAAATCCTCCAACAATGCGATGTAACTCCCATGATTTCCGTAGATGACAAGTGTTATGTACACAAGGCTGGCTGTACGGATGCACTCTCGCGAACGGTCGGGACTTGACAAAGGGCGCGTCGCACCAAAACAATAACAATGTCGACAGCGGCACGTGCGCAGCCTGCGCAAGTGTTACAAATTGTTTCACACTACCGGAGTGCCGATAACGACAGAGATAACTAAGTATAGGCCTCTTGATTTTATTGATTCTTTAGCTCGTCCTATGGAAGAGAAGGTTAAGTTAATTTGTACTGTTGCTAGTGTTACGCTAATAAGAGCTAACATTTTTATAATAATAAGTAATAATAATAATCTTTAAATCGAACCTCAAGCTTCGCTGTGATGTTGGAGTTGGACTAACAGCTGAAAACTGAAAAATTGAATGCTCATTGTCATGTGTGATTCCGAAGATTAATCATGCAGAACCCATATTTTCTGCACTTTCAAATGTTTGTAGAAAGCATAGATAGCTGCCTACGTCCTACGTCAAAACGCATCATGCATTTTAATTAACCAAGAAACATCATAGGAACTTCCTCTGAAAAATGATTCACCATAGCGTAGGTCAAGTTCCGTCATATTCGATTTTCAATAAGAAATGAATCATAGCATTGCCGGTGACTTGGAGAGTGGAAACGCGCAGTACATACCTACCGGAACCGCGAAAGGCATGCGGACGGACGAACACAAATGCTAGCCTAGGTCAAGTTCCGTTACAATATGATTTAAATCTAGAATGTAACATGTCATACTAACTACTAAAGAATCGATAGATAAAAGATTTCTCTCCTTAAAATCCGCTCAGAAGTTTAGACACTACAGTGAAACATGCCAACATTATAGACTGCTAAAATCATTACCCATCTTTTAGACATTGTCGTAGTAAGGTAAAAAAGAAATTAATCATAGCATGGCTGAGTGGAATCGCGCTGCTTACCGGAAGGCATGCGGACGGACATGAATGACGTCACCGATGCAGCTCGCGGCCGCGCGGGGCAGCACTGTGCCGCAGCCCGCAATGCACCTGTGCCATAGAATAGGCTGCAGACACGCTAGCCGAGTTATGTAAAAGCTTTGGAAACGCTATCCATATCAAACCGTGAAAATTAGTGAATGTAAGGATTGAGAAATAGGCATGCAGCAAATAAAATGTATTATTGCTGTTTCATTTTATTTTCTTTTTCGCTACAACCCGACACATTGTAGCTCAATCTTCTATTATTTCACATCACATCACATCATCAGCCTATTAATGTTCCCACTGCTGGGACACAAGCCTCCTCTCTGTGAGAGGGAATGGGCCGTTATCCACCACGCGGGCCCAGTGCGGGTTGGTGGATGTCACATGTCTTCGAAATTTTGGTTCTAGGACATGCCGGTTTCCTCACGATGTTTTCCTTCACCGTTTTGAGAGCAGTGGTGATGAAATAATTTACACAAAGTAAAGCGCCTGCCTGGGCTCGAACCCACGACCTACAACTTGTAAGTCGCGGCCGGTACCACTGGGCCACCACTGCTCTTCTATTATTTCAATTTTTATGATTTGTTTACGCATTTTTGCATCGTATCACTCATATCAAATGATGTACCTATAGATTATATTTTATTTTTATTTTGTTACCCACGTCCGTGTGTCGCTGCGGGGTGCTAACTGAAAACCAGCGCTGGGTGTCTGAAGCCCAGCTAATAATGAGTTGGTAAGCCTTTCGGTATGGGCACGTTCGGCGCTCTTTGTCTTTGCACTTCGTTATTGTCTTTTACTCCATGTTTGTTGCTGTTCTTTTGTGTCCTAAGCTGTCGAATAAATGTACTTATTTCTATTCTATTCTTTCAATTCGCTGTATAAGTGGTTTCCTATTTGTGAAAACTGCACTGTTACAGTATCAATAAAAAGTAAAACTTTCTAAAGTTGTAGGATCTTTCGGTACGTGACCAAAATCGAAGCTAATCCCGCCATTTTGTTTTTTAGTACAATTTCAAACAACTCGCAAATGTTTGGCAAAAGTGCCCCCTGAAGATGTTATTAAAGCAACAAAGGATCTAAGTAGCACTACACTACAATACAACACAAATAAAACACAATTAAATATTCACACAAGTAGGCCTCACGTTAACAATGACATCGCCGCAATAAATAGACGTGTCTATAAATCTCAAGGTTTGCTCTATGGCATCAATATCGTTGGTCGAATTGAAAAGGCAACCGGTCGTGTTGAACGTGAGGTAACTACAGATACAGATATAGGCTGCAGAATGAATTCATTCATTCACTCATTCATTACTATAGCAGGTACAATGACATCGGGTCTTAGAGGTTTTTTGTGGACTTTATTAACAAAGCGCTGGTAATTATGACCAAGGTAACTAGTGGGTGATGTAGTAGATATAACTGTTTTGATAACAGTTCCGATTAGATGACGTCGATAACTTAATAGCCTAAGCTTTTGTTTGTCTGCCTTCAATGAGAAAAGTGCGTCTCTGTAACTTTCTACCACATTACCTACGCGACAGCTCTTTTCTGAATGTCTTCAAGAGGAAAATTAAGGATCATTTTCTTTCGGAATGACATAATGTTAGTATATGTATATAGATATATATATTGTACTTAAGGATGTATGTATATTTATAATTTACTAGCTGTTTCCCGCGGCTTCGCTCCCGTGGGCCACCCCACAAGATCCGTTTACGGGATAATAAAATAGCCTATGTCACTCAGGAATAATGTAGCTTTCTATTGGTGAAAGAATTTTTTAAATCGGTCCAGTTTCGGAGTCTATTCGGTACAAACAAAAAAACAAATCTTTCCTCTTTATAATATTATTATTATTATATTATTAGTATTAGTATAGATTTTATATTATTCAGAACATTTTATAGATTGATGTAGATTTTATATTATCCGGACTACTTCTCTTCTTCCTTAAGTAAACTCTCTCTACAACTCTAAGGTATGCTGGTAGAAAACTAAAACTATTCTTTGAGTTAAGCTCGCCTTTACACATCAACTTTAAAATCTCTATATTGTGTGTAATTTTTGAGTACAATAAAGAATTACGAGAAAAATAAAGTTCGAAATTTTTAGGCTTTAAAATATTTTCATGTGGGAAGTTCTTCCGGTCCTACGTTTTGTCGCTCAAAATCCTGGTTTTATTTTACTATATAAAAAAAAAGTATCATTTATCTTTTGAACGCCTGTTTACATTTCACAAGCTCATATAATAGAACAATAAGCGCAGTAAACGAAACGTAACGGGTGTCCCGGTGTTTAGTGTTTACAATGGATACGGAACGTGAGAATTTAGCTCTAAACCAACACTATCCTTACCTTAGGAGGTGTCCTACGTGCCGGTACAAAGCAGGCACACGACAGACCAAATTTAACATTTTATTGAGTAGGCGGCTTACACAAAAGGTGTCATAAACAATATCTATTGGCTGGTGTAAGACATTAAGCCGTACAACTTGCATACTGTCACGTAATTATTTTTGGGTGAAATAAAGCAATTGTTAGCGTGGTGGACCCGTGGGAAAGGTTTTTTTGGGATTTGACTTCCTTGTGATACTTCCTGTTTAAAGAAAAGAATGTAAACCTTTGAAATAAGCTCTTTTTCAATGGTTTTGAGAAAACTAAATGCAATTACTGAGATAATAACGATAAATGGACGAAGTCTATATCATCATAGAATATTTAAACGCAGCCTAAGAAGCATTCAATTACAGTTTTCATTAGGTATATATGATCAACTAACTTCTGCACGCGGCTTCGCCCGCGTGTACATCGGCTTTTATCTCAAGGGAACATACGCTCGGGATAAAAACTATCTTGTCCTTCCCAGGGTCTCAAATTCTTTTTTATTTCTAAGACCAAATGTTTATTGGAGAGATTTTATCCTGAAAAATAATCCTATCACGGTAGAATAAATTTTTATTACTTGTATATTTTTATAGTAAATTTTAATTGTGTAACGTTCAAAAGTGCCGCTTGGTGGCCTAGTTGAAATTAATATATTTGACTTTTGACTTTATCGATAAGTAAAATAGCGAGTGTTTATTTTTTTAATTTTTAGCTGGTTCGATTCCCGGTTCAGGTAAGCTTGTCGAGATATGCAGTCTGTGAATACAGTTTTGTTTGTGTAAAAAAATAAAGGAATGTTTCCTTTAAATAAAATAATCAATCTTGAAGATTTAAAGTGATTTCCCTTTAGGACCCATTGTTTTTTTTCCATCCTGTATAATAAGGATTGTCTAATATAACAATAACTGACATGTTTTGCAGCAAGCTTCAATTTCGCGCAAAGATTAACACAGAGCACAGAGTGGCAATGTGTTTATTTCATATGGCGACATTGCCGTGCAGTAGGTATGCATCTCGGTAGTCGTAGTACGTACGACACGTACGACACAAAGTGTCATCGATTTACCAAATCGATTGACTAAATTATAAAAACAAAAAAGCCGGCTGCTAAAATTAATTAGCTGAAAAGAGAAAAATTCTATAATTTTTGTTTGTCCCCCTCTACAGCACCTCATAATATTTAAAGTATAAATTATATGTAGTACTTGTTTTTATCTTTTCAGTCAATTAATTTTTAGCAGCTGGTTTTTTTTTGTTTTTATAATAATATGTTTTATTTCAGACTTTTTAGTTTTAGTAATGAACTGGTTCTCCAAATAAGTTATGTAGTAAAAAATGATATTATTTTGCTATCAAAGTTACCCTTATCTTGAATTTGCGCCAATCTAGAATCATAAGTGTTACAATATATATATATTTCTGGAATAGCCTATTTAGTAGCTTTCATTTGATACCCATATTGTTATGAAAACAACAAAAAAAATTTTAGGGGGGGCGCTATTTTTTAAATTATATAGCCTATGTCACTCCCACAATTGAGACGAATCCAACGACACTTCATGTGTCATAATCCATCAAGCCGTTTGGGATGTAGAGCGTGCTATAGAAATGGACATAAATACATACGCTCGAAAAACATTACTCTCCAGCCATCCTGTCGGGTAAAAACTGGTGTCATTGCTCTACATCTAAATCATCATATTTTCAGCCCAAAGACGTCCACTGCTGACCCAGCTTCTCGCATCCAGCGGACTACCGCGGCTCTTACCAGCTTATCGGTCCACCTTGTTCGAAACCTTCCAACACTGCATCTACACACGCGGTCGCCACTTGTGGAGCTTTCCACCTCATCGGCCATCTCTTATGCGAGCAATGTTACCCACTGTTTGGCGATTAAACTGACGAATCATTCGTTTGACACTGTTCACACTGTAAAAATCCTGTAAAATCTCAGCCGCTTTTTGCTTACAATTTGCATTTATCTTTTTATCAAATTTCGTTGATGCAGCTTCTGTGTTGTATACCGGTACTTACTGTATGATCGATGGTGGGCCGACATCCGGCGGACACACGCGAACTTCCGGCCCTCTATTGTCCTCCACCCTCGTTATTAAACATATTTACCTCGCAATGAGCCCTCTAAGTGCGTCCCGTGCACTGTGCGCTTCCCGGCATAGCAATGAGCCCTGTCATGCACCATACGTGCTTTATTAAACTACTTATTTTTAATTGCATTTTAATATTCTGTTCACTGTAGTAAACCATTCCTGTTTGTAAGGTCAATAATTTTTGTTGCATATGGAACTAAAAACCGGCCAAGTGCGAGTTCGACTCGGTTTTCACAAAGGGTTCCGTACCATTATCGCAAAAACAGCAAAAAAATCACGTTTGTTGTATGGGAGCCCCACTTTATTTTTTATTTTATTCTGCTTTTAGTATTTGTTGTTATAGCGGCAACAGAAATAAATTATCTGTGAAAATTTCAACTGTCTAGCTATCACGGTTCATGAGATACAGCCTGGTGACAGACAGACGGACAGCGGAGTCTTAGTAATAGGGTCCCGTTTTTACCCTTTGGGTACGGAACCCTAAAAATGGGCCAAGAAGGTCATCGGCACTGGTCGAGTCAAAGCTCCAGAGCATTGAACATTGACGCCAAGTTGCCAACCTGTCGGTTTTTTATTGGTTAAAAACATTTCGGGGAGTGTGCTTAGGAATTTCATGATCTAATTCCACCTAGCCCGTTACATCATCGGATTACAAGACGACTACAATAATGATATTAAAAAACCCCTGCCTAAACTAGTAGGCCACAGCAATTAAAACTTACGCCCATTTTCAGTAGCTCAAGGCGGCACCTAAATGATTACCTAAATATTATGGTATTTTGGCATTATGTGTGTCGTTCGTAGAACATCCACCAGCGTTTTATTTGGGTATGAATTCCGATGTCACTTAGTATAAAAGCATTTACGTACCTGCTGCATCCGATCCAAGAACTCCCGGCCGGAGTAGCCGTAATGCTAACTATTTGTAAGAAGGATTGTGCACTAGATGCAAACTATGCAAACCATCTGATGAATTCAGAACATTTTCAATTCGCATAAAACTCTGATCTCAACAGTCAGTTAGTGAAAACAGACACTAAATTCATAAACCACAGTTTACTTTAAAATTTAAACGATATTTTAAACTCAATACTTAATTTATTTAAGTATACCGATTAAACTGCTCTTCAACATGAAAAGGGAAGTCCGATAAATGCTAATTGATCCTTAACAACTGCTTAAACGACCGTAAAAAATACTTTAATCGCTGGCGTAAGCGATCAAGCGAAATGGTTGGTGTCCTCAAACATTATGCCAGTCTGTTCTACAACTAATCTTTACGGAAATGTGTCCGTGTAATTTTATGTTGAGCATTATTTGAAACGGTCTTTTAAAGTAATTAGGCACATGCTGAGTGTAATTGTTGTTGTATGTCGTTAAATAACTGTTTTAAATAATGTAATGGTTATAATTAACTTGATTTGTTTTCTATTGTATGCCTACGCAATTCCAAATACATACTAGGACCGCGTTACGCTAGAATAGTTATTACATAAAGGCTTACTAAATGATTTTGCCGTTCCTAAAGATTCTGTATACCTATTTTACCTACTCCTTTTTAAATATCCCTAAAGGAGAGGGGGTTTCATGCTTTTTTATCCCCGACGGAAAAAGAGGGGTGTTATAAGTTTGACGTATGTAATTGTGTATCTGTTTGTGGCATCATAGCTCCTAAACAGATGAACCGATTTTGATTTAGTTTTTTTTGGTTGAAAGTTGAAAATACCGAGTGTGATTTGTTTAATAGCTATGTTTGATTAAAATCGGCTCAGCCGATCAAAATATATATCATATATGTGCTTTTTACTGTTTGTATCGGGATATTTTCGCAAGATATCGTGTCATAAAATTACGTGTTCGATAAATTTTCGATCGAAGCGTGTCTACAACTAGTTAAATTGTGTAGTAAAAGCATAAAAAACGTGTCGCCGGTTTTTGAATTAAGGAAACTAACATCTCTGCTATTTGAAAATTATAGTAAAAAGCACTGATCAATTTATACATATTATGCGTTTCAAGTTAGTTTATTAACAAACACAAACAGCATAAACCATGTGACATTTGCATAGCACTGAAAAAAAGCGAACTTTTTGGACTAGTTCATACAAGTCACCCCTCAGGGCAGACGGCTCAGGGGTGGTGCCGCGGCGGCACGGCGGCGGCGGTATGTCGGCAGGTGCGCATGCGCACGTGCGTCGCAGCTTTGACGCCGCACACCTAGGATTAACTCGTATGATTTCTTATACCAACCACAAATAGGAACAAAGAATTTGGGTTGCAAGGTCTGGCCAAGATATAGATTGGAAAAATATATAAAATAAAACAAAGAGCTTCTAGAATAGATACAATACATAATGTTTTGGACAGGACAGATATCGCCGTGAAATAGTAAGGCGAAAAGGAAAATATTTAAATAAAAAGCCGATGTAAGAGAGATCTATTCTTTGGAATAAGAAACAAGCTATAGGTAACTCACCGACTGACCGACTCCAAGAAAATACAAAAGTGCCTGTACTAGTCTAATTGAAATAAATGCTTTGGGTTTGAGTCACAAAATTAAAACAACATTTATGAATGGCCCGTCTCATGCAATAGGCTCGACTGTGTTAAATATTTTGTACATTTTGTTTCTGAAAAAGGGCACGTTAATGCGCCGAGTTAACAGATTTCATGCCCTTATTAGTTTCATGACGAAGGAATGTAGTTTTTACCTTTTCGTCGCCGGCGCATACCTAATCAATTTATAGTCAGGCAACTATAAAATAGAGCATTCCTGTCAAGTGAACTAATGAAGTACCGAAAGAAGAAAATAAAATTGCCGGTGTGACCACAAAAACAAAATGTCCAGCAGTAGAGGCTGACAGAGACAAGACTGATTATAATAATTGAGAAACAAGTAGAGTGAATGAAAGTAAAAAATTCATAAACATTACTGCGGTCAACAATACATTTTCGAGTGCACCTGTTCGAGAGCATTCCGAACATTATACTATTTAACGCTTCGATAACAATGTTGAAAATATAATAGTAGTCGGCCATTACTGGGATGATGAGGATGATGAGGCACCTACACAATTTAAATTAACGCGCGTGCCCACTCTAAGTATCGTTGTTGAACTTAAGTTTAGTTCACATGGACACACTTATTGCGCTCCCATATCTGTGCTCGTTGATCTTGGGTCGATATAGTTAGAAAATAAAGTTCGCAAAATAGACCTTATCCAATGATGGTAGTTCTGACTACCACAAGCTTCAAAAACTTAAATATTTAAGAATGTATTTGAACACATTACCATTTAAAGACTAAATGGCAATTTGGAGTTATCAAGGAGTATGTCATGTTGCCCGTTCAAATGCGTAGGTTTCCTATAGAGAAGAACAGTCAAGAACTCCGTGGACCCAATAAAGTTATTATAAAATCCTGGTAGTATTAATCATGTTGAATCGGAAAGGAATATTTATTTCTACAGCCTTTATGCTCAAACCTCTACAAATGTAAACAAGTCTTAAAGTCACGGTGAAGGCACAACTAGTTCGCCAGCAGACAATGGCGACAAGTCACCGTGGACGAGCGCCGCGGAGCAAGTAGCTTGTTGCCACAATGTCACTCGACACTGCCACAAACCTGTCCTCCATACAACTACTTGGATGATAGTACAGTACCAGGCTATGAGGTATTCATTACAGTTGGTACCGAACAATCTGTTCTTATAAAACTATAGTTCATATTTTCGGTAACTTCTTCTACTTCTCAGCAGATACTAACTACATCACTCTGTCCTATTATTCCTGCTATCCTAAAACCCTACTTCTACTACATTTTGTTTTGCTACTCATACTCTGTACTTTTCTGTATCATTGTGTGGGATATCTTCATTCGTTTCAATATGGAAAGCATGCGTTAGATTTATCCCTTCTTTGTTCATTAAAACCGCGTCTGCTCGGATTCTTTCAAGTACATAATGTGCCCTACATACAGTCGTTGTTGTTACCTACATCACATCAACAAGAATAAAAAACATTGGACTACCACTCCCCTAATTGTGGTGAATGAAGGTACACACACATGCTGTATGGCAACAGCAACGGCCCGTCAATCCATGTCCACCCCTAAGGACACTTAACTTGAAGAACGCGCAAGTACAATCGGCCGGAAACGGAAGACGCGCGTTTTGCGATCTCGGCGAAATTCGGGCGGCAGCTGCGCGTGCGCCGCCGTACCAGCTGCTATCTAATAGGTCATTTCCGCTTTGTTTACCGTACTGTACAGACGTCCAGTTCAATGGAGCTAGAATAATTACTCTATAAAATGGAATTGGATTCTAAGCTTATTGTGGCTAGGAGTTATAAATAAAGGGTCGAGCTATAAAAGCTTTGCCTAGACTTGCTCTAGACGGCGCGGCGTGGCATTTTATAGAAGAAAAGACGTTTGCCTAACGACAGCCTTTTTGTGCTTGCATTACTTATGCACACCCTCATAATATGGTTCAAACTGAATTCATTTGAATAGAGATTTTACATACTGTTTCAGTTATATTTAGATTACGAAGTTATGAAATAAAAAATGCAAGGCGTCGTCCTTATTTTTAGCTAGGCTGTAGGGGAGATACCGCGAGCTTCCGTCAATTTATCACCTGGATTATAAAAAATGATCTCCGGGGACAGTTGATTGCATAAGGGAGTGCATTTAAAAACTGTTTCAATTTCGGGACACATGAGGAAGACGTGTCGCGTGCTTAAAAATAAATATTGATAAAAAAAGGTTTATGGTTGTTGCATTAATTTCGAGTTGACTGTTTACAGTCTTATCTAAACTAGAAGCATATACAGTTGTCCCTTCGTAATTCTTTTTTTTTCCTTTTCAAAAATAGAAGCATAAGAAGCGTGAACTTTTTTGGTCGATGACAAATATGTCTTGTAGCCGTCGGGCATCATTAAACCCGCGTGTTTGCGACAAAAGGAAATTTAATCAAGCCCCACGATTTATGAAGACTCCTGGCGAGTGGCGGCTACAGGAAGTATCACTAACGCGTCGCAAGCTAGACATTAAGTGGTTTCCTCCGTGCACAGTTTGCGGCAATTTTTAATTGACACTTAACCTGATTTCGGCTCTTTGTCAGCAAGCAGAGAAGTTTTCATTGCTTATTTGTAGTAAATAAGTTTTGTAATTTTATAGCCACTAACGCTCCATCAAAAATGCAATAAAAGAACGGATGATGGTTTTGGCTGGTTTCCTTTTCAAAACTTCCTTGACATAACCCACTCGTAAGGGAAGCCACAAGTAGCCCCATCGACTGTTTTTTTGCTGAATCACTTGAAGTTAACCCCTCGGCTGCGAAGTGCATATGTCAGTAAAAAGTAATTCGATTACCTTCAGAGAGCGCCTTTCCATCTGCCGGCCCCTCCTCGCCCGGGCCGCAGCGCGCGGCCGCAAAAAGCCACGCGCCCAAATACCTTCTTCCGCCAACCTGCTTCCGCTGCACAAACATTGCTATCGCTGTTAATTGTCGATATCGGCTTTCTTAAATGCATCTGTTCGAGAGTCTTTGCATTATTCTTTGGGTATATTACGTCTAAATATTTTAGACTAGTATTGGAACTTCAATCTTTTTTATCAAAATTTACTATTATCGCCCCAAATAGGAACATCGTTTTTTCAACGTCTATAAACAGTTTTCAATAAGTCTTTTATCTCTGAAATATCTACCTGTATAAGTAACAGACAGACATTGAGGCGATCCTTAAGTAAACCTTTCTTCTTTAAAAAGCCGCATAAAAACACACACTTTATTTACGGATGTAACATATCGATAACAGCGTTTTTGAGTGAAAACATCCGAAAAAACGAGTAATGTGTACATCTGGTAGTCAAGCGTTGAAATATTGTATCGTCAAGATACGCCGCGCGCCGCGTGCTACTTGTAGGTAGAACGATCCGTAGACAGAACGGTCCGTAGGTAGCACGGTCCGTAGCTAACTGCACGGATATGTTGATGTTATTTTTATCTAAACACGCACATCGTAACTCTCAAGTATGTTTATATCGTAGTAAACATGAATGAAAGTGTATCATGTGAGCTTTATTGGCTTTTTTATCGCATCATATTTTGGTTATTGTTTATTTTTTTTATGTTTACGGTTCCTTAAGTAAATTATGACATGTCATTAACTAAAGTTAGGGAAAAGAGTATATGTTTCTGATTAGAATACTTATTTCTTTACATGACAATACATTTAACAAAATGTTTTGTTTTTCTTATAGTGGCTTTCATAATACAGATTAAATCAACAAAGTATTTCATTGCATAACTAGCACACAGACACAATAACCACAGACACATTTCCTTTTGTTGCAGGTATGTACGCATCTCCAATATCACGGGCAAGTATTATCACATTAATTACAAGAATCCCCGTGTAATCTTATTACAGTAGCGTTTGTAACAAACTCGTGTGAAACGAGATTACTGGCCTTTTACGGCCTTCATCTATTGTGCTCTATTGTAATCCCATTTTAATCCCATTGTCCCAACTATGCCCAACACGCGTTAGCGCCTGGCGAAACCACCTTATCTCTTATTTATCTTGTTCACAGTAGCAAGGATAACAGATTAAGTAATCTATTCACTTATTCAGTCACGTTCGTTATCAGCAGTTCCATCATCCCTTAATTTGTAAGGGAAGGTATCAATTTGCGATACAAAAACATTATCGAGTTTATAAAGCGCTTTTATCTGTAAATGGACTATCTGTCTGTTTGTCCCTGGGGTGTCGTGAAGTTGTTCTTTAAAGTTAATAGGCCTTAAAGGTCCTTCAATGGGAAGTCTAATCTTGTATAGTGACAACAGTGAAGGCCTGTTTATGGAAAAAGCCCTAATATTGTTGTAAAAAAAGGATCCAGTAAAGTTTCTTTTTAAGTTTTCTGTCGTTGGTTTATGCAAGTGACAATTATATTTGGATCCAATTTAATTCAAAATACCTACCGATTTA
This sequence comes from Anorthoa munda, assembly GCA_945859665.1. NCBI lineage: Eukaryota > Metazoa > Arthropoda > Insecta > Lepidoptera > Noctuidae > Anorthoa > Anorthoa munda. The sequence continues at coordinate 4,472,842 of OX243913.1, forward strand.
TAAAAAAAATCTTTCATTTTATATTAGCGCAGCTTTTTCTTAGAAATCACCTTCCCAATATTAATATTTATGAATCAACACGATTTAATAATTTGGTCTCCAAAAGCTGCTGCAAGATCTTTTCATAAACCTACTCCAATCCTTGACGACAATGTTTCCGATACAATAATATAAAAGTAAAATGTGTTCGGTATCGATCATATTATTCATATTTAACGGTGGTGGCTGACAAAGCCAATCCATCAGTATTTGGGGCAAATCTCTAACATCTGTTGGGCAAGGTGTCTTTACTTGTAAAGTTACCATTCAATTATATTTAACACACGTGTGGTGAGCACGGAATCCCGAATATTAACTTAACGCCACCATGGATGTTTCTTCTGTTAAATAAGTTTTTGGACAAGTAGAATCATATCAAAATTAAATTATATTTGAAAGAAGAAAGAAAGAAAAAGTGTTTATTTGTCACAAAACGACATACAATATAAGAATGGCTTCATTTCAGTAAAGCCATGAGTTTTTTTTCAAGTTTTCAATCTTTATTATGAAATATTGACTTTCATAGAATTATTTTTTTGAAATAATGACGTAACCGTCTTCTACCATATAATAACCAATCAATTAAAGGTCTAAAAATATGTTATCTCACAAATAACCTCTCATCGTGCCCGTAGCGCCCACAGTAAGGGGTGTGCCGTCAATCGGGAGCAATAGCCGGCTGCTAATGTATTTTTTCTAAGACATGTGCTACTACACTGCTAATTTACCAATAGGAAAGGTGCTCGGCACCCGCGACGCGCACAGATTTAACATGTGTCGACTTCGAGCAAACATTTGTTACCAACTTTGCAAAATTTTTAGTAATCTTTTGGGGCATTTTCATAGAGGTTTTATACAGTGTGTTGTAGATTTTTATTTGATTCGATAAATTAAGGAAACTTCTGATTCGTGAGATATAAAAACATGTAATAACATAACAGAATTCAACTGTCGTTATATTGTGACATTTGAATAATAATAATTTTATAAATAAGCACAAGATAGTCAAAGCAATCAGTTAACTAAAACTGCCATAGTTAATCCTTCCATTGGTTGCGTTTGCTCTACGGTGCGTATACGTTACGATACTCCCAGGTGATGTCGTTTATGCTACGCGACGTAGCAGTACTCCTACCGGTCTACGCTACACTGGCGCTACGGCAACGCTAATGCTAAGTTTCTTCTAAGCTGCTACGCCGCTTCTACGAAGCCTAGACGCTGTTGCTACGAACGTCTACGCCGCTGCTACGCCGCTTCTACAAAGTCTACGATACTGCTACGCGCCATCTGAGCTGCTACAACGCTTAAGGGTACACTAGTCGAAAATTATTCCATACAAACGTAGTCTGGCTTTTACTCCACTGTTTGACGATGCACGTTCAAAATAAAAAGTGATATCAATTTGTCTCATCATTATCAGGCCCTGTATGGAAGCAAAAAAGTAAAAAAAAAATTACTTGAAAGTTATGAGCTTCGAAAGTTTCATATTTCAACACTAATTTTAACCCATCTTTGGGCGCAAATAAGTACCATAAGAAGAAGGAAAATTGAAAAACGGCCTCCATACAGGGATAGATTAGTAGTTCAACAATGCAAATGATTTCATTTTGAACAGATACATTCAGTCGTTTTTTCATGATATCCAGACTCCCAAAGGTCTCGTTTTCGTTCTAAATCATCATCCATTTCGCTACAAATTTGCAAAAGTGTGTATTCGTACGCGAACTAGCTTCTTACTGCTCATAACAGCATCTATCTGTTCCGCACGTGTTGTCGGTGGATATAGCACACATTTTAACCCCGCGCACAAAATAGTTCGTGCGCTCGACTAGTGTACCCTTAATCAATGTCAACGGCGACCAAGGTCCAGAGTAAACGCATCTTAAAAAAGATTACAGATTGCTCACATCACAATAATTGAAAACGATAATACAGCAAACAATTTCCTAGGCAACAGTACAAGAAACAATCAAATAATTTTATTACTAGCTTTTAACGTGCCCCAGGGCGTCGATATCGTAAAGTTCACTAAGTCGCACCGCACTTATGGTGAAACCCCATGACGCAGCGGTCATAAATACTCACTACCCCGGGAATGGGGTTCCGGACTCCGGACTAAATAACATACCTGTCGGAAGGGGAGTTCGCAAGTTTTATTAGCAAAAACAATTCGCGAATTGAATTCGTCTACAGGGACAGAAGATCTTGTATTACCATACATTAAAGCTACTGTATGTGGCAATTATTTTTATTACTTGGATAAGTGGAAAAGGCTTGTGGCTAAGTAATTACAGCCGCACGGGTCGATATTCGAGGTTAAGCATCGCTTGCCGAGGTAGATCTATGGATGGGTGAACATTCATTTAATATCGAAACCTTTCCATGCGTTTTTGGAAGTCAGCAGACTCCATGTAAAATACTGATATTCAGCTTCATGACTGTAAGCTGACCACAACACAGTTGCGAAAATGCTTAGCAGTTTATACTGACAATGGAGTAAATACTTGGCACGCGTTGCCTTTACTTCGATTGTGTCTTCAACGTTTCGTGGAATAATGTGGAGTAAATGTGGCATATTGGATTTTCATCATCCTTGAGTGAGTAGACTGATTCGGTTACGCTGTGGGAAATGAACTGTATCGTTTTATGGACTGATATTTGCATTTTTGCAATGTCATTTTCATTGAAGGATAATCCACGAGGAAATAAATAGCATTAACCGATAGAACGTAATAAAGTTCGTATATATTATGTAAATAGATCCGTAATTTCTCCTAATGTATGACAAGTATACAACTCGCAATTCCCAAAGCTGATTATTCAATAATGTTCATATAACTACATTAACACCGCCCCCTTATCAGACTCTTAATATTTCAACAGTAATTAATACGTGACCGTGGTTACGAAAGTTTTAGAGAAAATTAACACTAATTAAACAATTCCACAAAACTCCGCTGCACAACAGTACAGTCGAAGAACCGCAGAAGCTATTGTGAACTGTCTAATTATCACATTTGAGTAGATATTTAGATAATCTTCTAAAAGCTCTCGTCATTCCGCTAATAAAGACACAATAGTACTGAATATATATTTAAATCGTAAAGCGGAAATGTTATTCTGATTCGAATAATTGCTGCCTTACTTCAGGTGATTACACGGTACACATAATCGAGCCAAAATCGCCCCAAATGTTACTAGCACAATAGTTCGGACACAATCGTACGATGTAATGCCATTTAATTGGTTGTGTCGCATTCATAGCGGACATTTTGGTTCGAATACGTAATAAGGACGTTTATACCCTTATTTTTCAACCCACTTCTGAAGTAATTGGTGAATTATATTTAAGTTGAACCATCCAATTGAATTTTGTAACTTATTCTGAAATTAGGTTACGTTGTATTATCTCTAAATCTTTATTACAATAGATACTATATTCGGGGATAAAATACCAGCAAAAGTTAGGTCGTTAAATAATAGTGTTGCTTTCATAGATATCCGGTTGCTTCTTTCAAGGTGTCCAGGTCAAGTTTCGCAACTTATATCATTATTCACTTGCAAAAAATAACGTTTATAGCATAGTAAAGTAAGTTGATAGTTTTGGGACAAAAAACAGGACGGCGCCGCGGAGCCTGACATGTCTCAACACATAGATCATTCGCGCGCCCTAGATAGAATGTAGATAAAATATATTTATGAGATGATATTGCCTATCACTCTGCTCCAACAACATTACTACGCATGTTTGACCTAACCTATTTTCGCAATATTTTCTCCCAAACTCGCAAGTTTGCAGAGCGATCCATTTCGCTGAAATATAGTCACGCTATTGTTCTTAACCCTTATTTCCCGTCTAGCGTAAGCATCTCGATTACTTCCCTACTATGTTTTATGCATGAGATGAGAACAAATGGTAAATATATTCAGGCCGTGGTCAGAAGCCAAGTTTTTGTTTATTAACAAAAATAAAGGCTAGCTGTAGCAATCAAACGTGAATTACACAGACAGAGCGGCGCCGGCGCCGGCGCGCTAGCTAGGAAGCTAGGCATCATCACTATGTAAATGTTATCTTGTTATGTTATTTTTTGTCGCGTGTTTGTGGTGCGATGATTGTTGATATAAATTTGACGACTTCTAGGTTTATTCGCGTAGATCGTTCATGAAAAGTAAGTATCGTATATCGCGAATTCGGGCATAAAAATTCTCTGCCTTTCGTGTAGTTTTCTCAACTTAACTGAATGTCTGAATTGACGGTGACTAAAATATTTATTGAATGTACTGGTGTTTAAAATAATAAACTTGAATTTAGGTTTAGATAGCTATCGATCAGCTATCATTCACTCAACAAATACAGTTGACAAATCCGGAATTGAGTAAAAGAAAAACTTACTCAAGAACGAGTAAGTTTGAAGTGCCGCCACTACCGAGTACCCACATGAAGCCCATCAAAGGCGGAAGACGTTTGTCGCGACGGCGGCGGTGGCGGCGGCGGCTACCCTATAGCTTTCTACCCTCCCGAATTTATTGCAATCCGATACACGCAAGCATGTCTAGCAAAGGGGGAACAAATCGTGTACTTTTCAACCACTTTTTTCTACAGTCGATCCCTGATTTTTGTTCCTTCAGTCAACTTTCGTTAAATGGGCTATATGATATCGTATTTTCCCTTTATTTACGGTTATCGTTCGTGAATAAGGAGAATTATTACTATCAATCAATAGGGGTTGTTTTTATCGGTTGCTGCCGAGAGCAGATTGCTGACCTCATTCCATAAACTTTTTCAAAACATATTTATGAAGATTTAATTTAGGCATAAACCATTTCATTATAGCAATTACATTTAGAAGTAAATCGTTAAAAGTTTTACAAAATAAACTGTAGAAAGTCATGAACTTAAAAGCAACAGTAAGTTACATGAAACCTAATGGAAATTTACATAATTAATGGCGTCATGACCTGAAATAAGGTCTTGCATGTTGAAACGACCGTTTATTACACGTCGTGTTTTCCATCGACAAAATATATAATGTACTGGGGAAAATGAGAAAAACGCGTGTCGGCGCGGTCAATGGCTCCAGTCGCGACTCGCGCCCGGCCCGCCCGTGCTACGCAATGTGCTGATAAAACATTACTTATGTTGTAGCTTTAAATTATTGAAAAAATAATGAGGTTAATTAAAACACGAACATTCGTCTGGCTCTGATTGTAAATGTGATAGGAAACCTTTAAGAAACCCTTAAAAATATCTTACTAATATTATAAATGTGAAACTTTTGGATGTATGTTTGTTACTCAATCGCGCCAGAACAGCTGAACGGATCTGGATGAGATTTGGCACAGATATAGATTATAGTCTGGAATAGCAAATAGGTGTATTTTCATCCCGGTATAATGTTCTCTTGGGATCATAAAACTATTTTTTCGCGGGTGCAGCCGTTGGAGCTAGTATGGTCAAAAATCCCGATTTTATTATTTTAAAACAAGCAAATTTTTTGTCTCACAACAGAGATAATCATCGATGTCAATAACGCAAAAGCCTGCAATTTTCTATTGTAAATAATATCCAGTAAAATTAATATTTGAACACATTACTATAATTGCAGAATATCGAGTGGTTCCCAAAGATTTTTATAACTTTTCAATTTTCACATTCCTACAATAATTAGCCTTTAAAAATAATACAGTGTAATTGAAGTAATTTGGAAATAATCTCAATGGTTCTGTTGTTACGACTACTTAATTTCTATGGTGGTCACATAAATATTGCGGATAAGCGATAGGAGGGAAGTCGGCTTGATTAGCTATGCGGGCTTCTTGTATTACCACACAAACATAAAACACACGCGTAATGAGTCTAACGAAACAAATGAATGTACTTATTGTGAACTTATTTATATTACCGAATTAGAGTCTTAGTAATAGGTTCCCGTTTTTACCCTTTGGGTACGGAACCTTAAAAATGAATCAAAACTTTTGCGATATTTTCTGCCAGATAAATAAATAAACCGGAACTTTTCAGAAGACAGTGAAACATCCCATTAGTTTCCTCGACTTTTCTCTTCTATTTTCATAACTTTTCCCCCGCGACGTTTTCCCGTTCGCGACGTCCATTTTCAAAGGAAGTGGTCTTGTGCCTACTAATGAGTGCATAATGAAAATATAATGAGCGCCCTTTCTTCGTCGGCGACGTGGCGAGTTTCTTGCAGCCGCTATGTGGAGCAAATGTCCTTTTCACTCTTTCTTTTCCGAAAGTTTGCTTTTAGTAAATGTGGCCGTCCACCTAGTTAATGTACCCTTTAGCATCTCTGTAGTCTTGAAAAGACTGTCCGTAGTAAAGTAGTTCTATCTCACGACGACGACGGCGGCGGGTTGCTCTTACTCGTGCGTGTAGATGCACATGCACATTAGGTTTCATTACGCACTGATTAGGTACCAGTCTATCCCAGTAAGTGGGTTGTGGAGGTCATGTAGGCAGTCTCTCCATCTAAAATAGTCCACAGCTGGAACCGGTGACACTGGAAGCCAACTTAACATAGTTGCAAAAATGCTAGGCAGTTAATGATGATGCTTGTGTCCATAGACACGCGCGCGCATGGTTCCGTACCCAGGGTGGCGTCAACTATATATGTATGGGGACACCCTTTAATTTTCAACATCTTCATGTAAGACTTTACTTTTTGCCAAATTCTAGGTCAACGGGAACCACCATATAGGTTTTCGACCCAAAACCTATTGGGTACTTCCGGTTGACCTAGAATTATTAATTTTAGTTAAAAGCAAGGTCTTACAGCACAAGTAAAGGGAAAATGGCGAAAATAAAAAAGGTGAAAATTAAGGGAAATTTTATTACTTAGGTACAAATTTTCGCGAAATTCTAAATTTTCCCTTATCTTTTTATCGTGTTGACTCAGGGACCTTGATTTTATACACCTAATAGGGACTATAGACTACAGTATCTGGTATAAATCTCAACTTGCTAGGTTCACCCGTTCCTGAGAAAATCGTTGGTGACACACGGACAGACAGACGGACAAGAGAGTGATCCTATTTTGACCTTTTGAGGTACGGAACCCTGAAAAGGCTGATTTTTATCATGACATTAGAAAGGAGGAGTTAAGACTGTCTGGGTAATATTACTAATAAATTGCTCACTTACATAAAAGATACGGAAAATGTCGTGTTTACAGCATTTAGTAGAGTGTTTGGTAACCAAAACGTAAACTTTCATCGATTATGCGCTATTATTGTCAATTCGTTCTTATCTGACAGAGAAAGCTTCCGATAAAAGAAAACGTGGGATTCTGCTACAGAAAGTGTTATACAAAACGTCAACATTACAATACTGCGCTGCGCTGCGATACAATTATATGCCACGTTTCTAGTGCCATATTGTTTTTTGACGTAATTAGTTCAGCACAATTGAACGTGGATTGAAAGAAACGACGGTCGCTACATTGTTCATACAATTTCTATTTTTGTGTTTTCTTCACTTTGATTTTATCTAATACACCAAATAAGAATGTAAATTTATAATAATCTACTTTTATCCGATTGTTCACGGCCGAGTTTTTGTCAGTGTTCGGTATTTCAGATACCGTTGTCATTTAACAATGTAGTAAATCCGGTACATTCATAATTATTTATTAAAAGCAAAAAACATGGGTATGTCCGATGTGTTGCGAGCTCTGAATGCGTATGGGCATTATATATCGTGTCCACCTGCGCCCGCACCGACCGGACGGACGCGTGCGACACTAACGTCACAAAACCGCATATTTGCGACTTATCAATGAATTATTCACGATGCCATCTCGTTATTTTATCAATTATGTCAGCGCGACAAACACTCTTTGAAATAAGATGTGGAAACCTTTGGGTACATCGTTAGCCTGACTTCAGCTAGTTTACGCATTTAACAGATAAATCATAGTTTTCTTGAAGCATCAGATTATCTCGTAGGAGACAGACGTGAGAGCTTTTTTTCAAGTGAAATAACCATAACCGGTTGTGAAAAAAAATTGCTTTATGATTCATTATTCATAAAAAGCGCAGGATTCCTGTCATAAAGGAAGCATGCCAACATGCTCGATGTTGTATGAACGGCCACATTAATAAGCGCGCCACAAGAAGCGGTCCGCACCACCTCGCCTCCGGTGTCCGCTTGCTGCTGCACTTTTTACCCGCGCATACCTGCTGAGTTCGCGAGCGCCTCATGCGTATGAAGAATAAACACCCACACTACTTTAAAAAATATCGTTCATAAAAAAAATATTTCACTGTAATTTGATTTTCATAGAATGTGAAAAGTTGTTGGCAAATTCGTTTCAGTTAAAATATTCAGTTTTTTATTTTTCATGTTAATTAGATACTTAGTTAAACTGTGCATCACCGCGAAGTTTATTAGATAACAAATAGCGTGAACTTCTTAATATATGACTGAAGCAACACATTTTCCTTTAAACAAAACGTCACGCCTTTTTCCTTTAAAGGTTAGGATTTCTTTTAGTTGCCCTTTGCACTTGGTGCAGGCCGGACGCTCTCAATCAACTTGGAAGTCTGATAGAAATCCGACGACTGCCGAAACACGAAGTTTGCCGAGGCATTAAGAAAATAGTTATACTGTATCTATCTACCCAAAAAGCCTTTCCCCATGGAGTTAGGCATAGATGTACCTACCATAATGCCTTAAATGCAATAAATACCTGCCAGTAATGTATAAGTATCTGTGATTTAATAGGGGTTGAGCGTATATTCCTTAAATTCTTAATAAAATTCTTCAAGCTACATCGCAAAACCGATAAAAAAAATTGCCACTGAAAAGAGAGAGACTCCAACTGAAGGTTTTAACTAGAGTCATCAAGTAATGTTTTACATTTCGGATAATTCTGTCTATAAGCTTAACTAGTGAGTGTGCTGGTAATTACACAGCTCCACTACTGCACATACTACCGCTGAACGTGTAGATAGCACTCGTTACGCTTTCTAAACTTTATTTTGTTACTGCTACGCTTTATTGTTATAATTTTAATGATCGTAATGATATTACTACGCATGGTCGCTGTTAATACGCTTTTTAATTACGTAATGCATGTGGGCTTGTACATTTAACGTTTATTAAATCTTTTAAAATTATTCAACTACTTGTGAGCATTATATTAGGTTCTTGGATGCCCGTCCCACATATTTTACCGTTTACTTAAATTGTGTTAGTAATATGATCTTTTAGTAAAAACGAAAATATCCGCCAACGCATTGCCTTAGAGAGATTTTGGCGAAAAAAGAAAGCTTGTTTGCAAACTTTGCCTTGTGGCTTGCCACCTGAATTAATATTTTATTACACCTTTAGAACACAAATCACATCAATTGAACTTTCTTTAACCTAACTTCTGGCTTGGAAACTCTTTTTTTGGCAAATGCCTAAACTTAAGTTTATAAAAGTAGTATCAGATAGGCGTTATGATTTTTATCTTATCCCTAAATCAAAAAAGAAAATGTATTAAGTAGTTTGCAACAATCATAACTTTTATGTACCAAGGAAGTGTTTCTCCAGATCGGACAAGCGTTGAAACGAAACGTAGTGTCAAACGGATCCGTGGGAGACTTTTAGTGAGTGCGTGTGAACTGCGCGCGACAATAGGCCGGGTACACACATGATGCAGTGAGGAGCTCTGATTTAGAGGAGACATTACGTCGAACAATGCCGGATCGGCGTGGCGCAATCTTACGATAATTACGTGCCATTGCGTAGGACGCATGGGAACTGCGACCTCAAGTCTATGCACGGCCGAACTAAACACAACCTTCCTTGTACTTGAACTTACAATACTTACCATTCATTTATTTATCACACCGATTCACTAATACATCGAGCAACAAAGACATTTAATATAACCGCATATAACTTTTTAATACTAGTCTACGTGGGCATCAAATTGCCTTCTTTATGGTGAGTTGCCATACGAGAAAAATAATGGCTGCCCAAAATCAGTTTTAGGTTAATGTTACATAAAATTCTTAAATCTTTTATAGAGTCTTAAGTTCATAACGTAGGAATTATTAGTTGATGCCTAAATTGTAAGCGGGCATCAATATTGAGCGTATAAAAGAACTATTTGTCACATTTTGCCAGTGTGAAAGAATCCATTTCTGCGTATTAACAATGAGACGGACGCCAAAGGACCGGAAAATTGTTAAGAAAATATTTCAATGTTCAGTTCTTCACAAAAGATTTCTCATAATTAACCGACTTACCAAAAAGGAGGAGGTTCTATGTTCGACATTATGTATGTTTTTTTTTTTTTTTTTTTTTTTTATGTATGTTCACCGATATCTCCGTCAATTGTGGACAGATTTTGAAAATTATTTTTTTGTTTGAAAGAATATATTCCGAAATTGGTCCCATTTAAATTTGGTGAAGATCTGATGAAGAACTTCGGAGATATACAACAGAACTCTTCAATAAATAACGGAAAATCTCTCGGGATTGCTGCAATCGCATGTCAGTTTATTGTTTATACCATTTCATAACATAACATCACGTCAGTACGCTCGAAAGGGGTATACAGATCTCCCATTTCACTGGTTATATTCAAGTTTCATGTTATTCGGGTAATCAATTCTGTCGTTATAGGTACTTACTTATCTACTTCCCTATTAGGTAGGTACAACTAAAAAGTGTGAAATAAAAAACTTTTTTATAAAAAAATACTACCGACTTCCAAATAAGAAAACTAGAAAGTGAAAAATAACTTTATTTTTGGAAGTCGGTGTCCATAACTTAAAAATTTGGTACCTATCAAAGACACCGACTTCCAAAAATAAAGTTATTTTTCACTTTCTAGTTTTCTTATTTGGAAGTCGGTAGTATTTTTTTATAAAAAAGTTTTTTATTATCTCAAGACTAATAAAAGTTGCAATAATTTTCGCAATGATACGAATGTAATCTGAGACTATTGTGGCACCCACGATATACTTAGCTTGTATACCTACGTGTTTCTGCTTTCCTGATACATATCTCTCGGGTCGATCCATCATAGCTGTCTGGAACCTAGTCATTGTGACGTAACCGAATGAAACCTCCTTATCGTTTGTTGAGAACGTTTCCCAATCAAGATGCAGCATGCGGCACTTGGCAAGTATGCTCGGCACTTCCTGAAATAAAGTCTTTCCGTACGCTAGCCTTGAGGAGCTTTCCATTTAAGTGGGCCAGCGGGACTTTAGAACAACATGCTGTGGATTCATTTGTGTTGACACAAGAAGATTGATATTTTGATACGAAAATTATGTTCAGAGAAAATGTTTCAATTTGACAACTGATTATTTATTTTATTTTCTAATGTAACAGTCTTTCTGTTGTTTAATGTATATTAAATCTAATGATACGAAATTAGATCTACATTCTTCGTAGAAATGAAAATGTCCACTAAGTTTTCACTATATCTCAGACAGACAGACAGAGTTGACTCCACAGGCAACTGCCAGCTAAAAATGGTTATTTACTGACTTATATATACGGAGTATATTATTATACCATGATCTGTCACAATCTAAGAAGTCGGATTTGACAGCTATAAAAATACGTAAATAAGTTAAACTTGATGCTTACGAATGATACTCGTTATCATAGTGTATGGGTAACATAGTAGATAATTAATTAGGATTATGAATTAGATTTTTTGTAGACGTTCATACAAAGTTATCGCGGCATGTAATGAGAAACGTCATCGGACTTCTTAAGGTGGATACAGACTTTGCGAGGCATGCGCCACGAACGGCGCACAACGCACGCCTTTTGCTCGCAAAGCACGCATTTTGCTTTGATTTGAGTTGTCGTAGCACATGCCTCACCACGAATATGAACGTCCACACCTTGCGAGGCATTCGTGTGACACCTTAAGATTGTCACGGTTATAAGAGGTCGGCCCTAGTCCATCCACAGTGCCGAGCTCTACTATAGAATCGCAAAAGCTGCGGCTCCGACTACCCTAGTACAATTTTGCTATACGTGTTATGTCATCAATCAAGGTGCAATGGCCACTGGCCAGTGGTCCCACCCTGCGCTAATTTGACAAGCTGTGTGCCGCATCGTGGCGTGACACACGCCAACTTTCAACTGCCCGCAATGTTACAGTAAAATGGATTACGTATGAAAATGAATCCGCTCGAAATGTCTCAGACACGAACTGTCGGTAACTCGGTACCGTACCGCGGCGACATCGTGTGCGATGATAAAGCTATTTAGTATGTTTCAGCAATAAAAGATCGCTACGTAAAGATGGGGGTCGTCGAAATCGTTAATTTTGATGTTTCAGCTGATACAAAATGTTTTATTTTGGTTGATAAATGCAGATGTACAATGGCATCATAAGCTGTGTAACTGTACTAAATTCTGATGCGTTGTTGCCATTCAGAAACTCGGTGTGCCTTTCGCATGTATTTGCCGCGACAATGCAACGTTAGTTTTGATACGATGAAGTATAAACGACTGTAGTGTAGCGTCTCAGCGTCTACACGACATCGATCAACGCCAGAACCAGAGTGATGCACGTGTCGCATACGTGTCGCACGTATAGTGATGTTGCCGGTGTGGCTGACGAGAGGCGTACATGATACAAGGGTATTGTATCATGAACGACTCACGCCAGCGACTCAGAGTAGTTCGTGGTATATTTTCCTACTACTACATCTCAGTAGATAGAGCAGTGGTGGCCCAGTGGTGACGGCCTCGACTTACGTTTCGTAGATCGTGAGTTCAAACCCAGGCAGGCGCTTTAATTTGTATTTGTTGTCTTAAAACAGTGAAGGAAAACATCGTGAGGAAACATGGCATGTTTTAGAACCAAAAATTCGAAGACGTGTGACATTCACCAACCCGCACTGGACCCGCGTGGTGGATTAAGGCATATTACCTCTCTCACAGAGAGGATGCCTGTGTCCCAGCAGTGGGAACAATATAAGGCTGATGGTGATGATGATGACATCTACATTTTAAATATTTGAGGCATCATTTCAGTACTTACAATATAGTTGTGATAAAATAACTAAAACAATGTTATTTACAGGTAAAATATGTCGAATTTTGATTGCCTTTAATAAATGCAATTACTGTACTCAAGCGCGACCAACGAATCGTTTAATTATTCGCGCGTGGCCTACAATGGCGCGAGGAGCAATAAAATCACGACCCAAACAAACAATCGAAGGAATAACAAACAACATCTCGCATATAAACGCAATAACAACGTTTTAGAGCTGCACGTATCGAATTTTTATGGTAAAGACAACATTAGGCGGGAAGATTCCGAAAATAAAACTTAAGAAGCTTCTTTATTATTCGCGAAAACACGGGTTTAATAAAATTCATTTAGAAGATATACAAATTTATTTCACGCGTCAAGTTAAACCGCCAGCTTGTTTCCACCTCAAGTCTATCATTACTCGTGGACGTCCTAATGTTCCCGAGTGCAAGATTGGTTAAGCGTCGCGACGCCGACGCTGCAAAGAGAACATCGCGACAAGATCGTCGGGCGACGCGGATGTCGACAGATTTAGACGCACCCAACCCGTCGTAAAGGATTTGCGAAAAGGGTTACCATGTATGTGTGTATCTCTCACTGTTTTTTGTCTGCAGTGTGTTTAAAAGCACTGAAATAGAAAGACACCCAAAAATCTGGCACTCTCTTTAAATAGCATTGAATAGAAACAAACACAAAGTATTATTCAGTCATTCAGCAGTCTTAATAACGTCAAGTATATAATCCAAAAACATGACACTATCTTCGGCAATCTCACTCTTCGCAAAGGAAGTTCCTCCAACATTATTTAATTGTATTTCTGCAGCATGGAAGTAAAGTTGCTCTAAAATCCGAGAATAACCCGCGATTAATGTCGTCTAAGCCATTTAAATCGAAGCGTTTTGAAGCAGAATGTCTAATACATCAGAAACAATAAACGGTATCCCTAGTGGCGTCAACGCAGCGAGCGTGCCCCTCGCGTTGCGAATTGTTTGAACTAATTCTGGCCTTAACGTCTACGTAATAGGTGCATAAATTTCCACCTTAAGGGTAACTGGGCGGATGTTTGCGAGAATATACGCAGGCTACCTTCCCTATTTAACAGTGGCACGTATTTATTCTGCTCTAGATTCAATTTAAATAAACTTCTATTAGCTGGGTTGTGTTCCACTTGTTTCCAGAATGCGTCATGAGCTTTCCGGTCATTGGTAGGTTAGATAGATATCTTTTCTTCATACAAAGTTGCTAACGGTTACATCGACTGGTACAATATGGTCTTATCTCGAATTGTACATCAGATGCAGAAATGGCAAATAAAGCAATTTAAAGCCAGTACTTACTAAGCAGCTGAAACATTAGGCCTTGAGGAGGCGCGTGCGCTAGCGGGCAGGCCTGCTGACCTATTCCGCGGCCTTGCAGATGCCTCCAAGCAGGTGCTAACTAAATAATTACAGAATTATTTCTACCAGCCATTCCTTGTCAGTACACCGACATGTTTCTGCTCCGGAATGCGGTGTCCAGCGCTTACTATCACTTAAATTAGCTGTAAGCTTGGAATAAGTAGTTAATGTCGCTGGAGAATGCGCTTTAACGGAATATGCAGAAATAATCATTGCGCTAACGCTTGCTTTCTTAAAAAGCAATGGAAACACAACGGAAGAAAAGTTTTCCTATAGATATAAATCTTAAAAAGCAGCCGATACTCTGGCTCAAGTGAAATCTGTTTTTGGTTTTGGATGTGTGTGCGTGAACACATTCCTTTGTCTTTGTTGCAACAAAAGCATACAGCAAGGCGATGATTGTTGAAAAACTTTTGATATTCTTATCTATATTGGAACTAGTTACAAAAAGATATCGGAACACAACAGTGACACTTGTCGATATACAAACACAAACAGTCAGTGACGCGCGACTTCACTTGAAAATTTCAATAGATAAGTCGCGTGTCTGGCCGAAGAAGGCTACAGTCTAAGATATACTTAGTTTAAGTTTGCAAACATACATGTGCATCATACGAAATATAAAACCACCCTAACTTTAACCGCATAGGGTTCAAAACAGTATCTAGCAGCTGTAACTTGTAAGTTTGTAAGGTAGTGTCGGCTGAGGCTCAAACAAGAGGTGTTTGCAAGAGATAGCAGCTATCGCCTGGGAACCTCAAACAGGCGGGCCAGCCCCGCGTGCCACTGCCTCCCGGCACTTGCACAACATGGCAGACTCACTGTACCAAGGAAATACCTGCCACGTGATTTCGTAGTGGACTCATGCGAACTGCGAATCGATTATTATTAGGATCGAGGTCTACGTTGACGAGGCAACAAAATGTTTCGTTCTTCTGATCTTAAATTTTAGTGGCCTTTTCTTACTAAGCTATTTTCTCTCAGCAGCTCATCTTATTCATCATTCATCAAATAAGTTGGTAAGTCTTTGGTGGAAGACTGATTTTAGTGTTTCCTAAACAATCCATGCAGAATTGCAGAACAAGCCATCGTGAGTGGTCCAAATAGCTATTTACGAATCCAAAAGGACGTTTAAACATGCTTTTCTTCGGAAAACTCATTAAACGCCCTAAGCACTCCAAATATATCAGTGCCAGCTAAACTAGCTGAGCGCTACATTCATTCACAGATAAACTGGATTTACTAGGGCATGCGTGAAACTCACTGCACCAGAACTCTACCGTGCGAATCTCTACATGCGATTATATCTTTGTTCTATCCAAAAGGGAACACTGTCGGCGTTTATGTGATGCATAAATAGCTCGAAATTTACGAGCTGGAACGAACAGTAGTACTTGTGTTTGCTACGGCCCGAGAACTTTACATACTCAATTTTGATGTCCTGTCTCTATTTATAATAATAGTGATGGAAAGGGAGGGAATATATTTTGAGTGACGATTTAATGTGTCCGAAGCACCGGTTGTAGAATTATTAATTTGATGAGTGTCGGAACTACGGCACTCGGTATGCAAGGAGCGACGTCCGCCCGAGCCCGTGCGCGCTACGGAGCGTGCGTCGTCGTCGGCGCCAGCTATCTGTGACGTACAACTTTACTATGCCGACCACTTCTATATTTGCGTTCTCCATTCATGACGGGCAGGTCCTTTGATTATACATGGCGAGTTATTGGCTGGACTGGCGATGCGTAACTGCCTTTCACACATGGACTGTGAGAAAGGTCTACAAAACTATTTGTAATCGATATGCAGTCGGATGCATACAATTTGATACATGCATGGAGTACTGTTCTCATCTCTCGGACGGATCTGCCAAATACCAGTTTGATGCACTAGAATCGATCGGAAAGCGGGCCAAGAATGGATTTTTTTGAATTTACCAGTGCCTCATCGGCGATGAGGCACTGGTAAATTCAAAGCTACAGAGCCTTGAACATCGTCGCCGAGTTGCCAGCTTGTCAGTTTTTTATCGGTTACATTTCGGGGAGTGTGCGATGGAATTGATTGATCTAATTCCGCCCAGCCCGTTTCATCATGGGACTAAAAGACGTACGGCGATGCGCCATCGGTACATGGTGGACATCCCACCCATACGCACTAAACGTTTTGAAAATACTCTTATTATGTGTACAGCTAAGGAGTGGAATTCCCAGCCGGAGTCTGTGCTTCCCGATAGCTTCAACCTAGGGGTCTTTTAATCAAAAGTGAATAGGTTCTTCTAGGCAAGCGTGCTTTACCGTCGACCGCATCATCGATTACCATCAGGTGAGAGAGTAGTGAACCGCGAGCCTTTTTAATAAAAACCGGCCAAGTTCGAGTCGGACACGCGCACGAAGGGTTCCGTACCATTATCGCTAAAAACGGCAAAAAAATCACGTCTGTTGTATGGGAGCCCCCATTATATTTATTTTATTCTGTTTTTAGTATTTGTTGTTATAGCAGCAACAGAAATAAATAATCTGTGAAAATTTCAACTGTTTAGCTATCACGGTTCATGAGATACAGCCTGGTGACAGACGGATAGACATACAGACATACAGACAGACAGACAGACGGATCGCGGAATCTTAGTAATAGGGTCCCGTTTGTACCCTTTGGGTACGGAACCCTAAAAAAGAAGATATTTGCTGACCAGTCCATAATTTATGAGTCTTGCCATTCGATAGGACTTTTATCACTTTTCAGAATAATTAACCAAACCCTAGTTGAAACCACAGTGGCACTAATTACACTCACGATGGACATTCAAAGGGTTATTACTAGGTACAGCAATATGAAAACAAGGATCCTTCGTCTACTACATTCTGTCACACAGCTTACTGTCCAGTACAAGCTCGTTTATAAACTGAAGTGTTTGTTGATTGAAGAAGAATCCGAGTAGATAATCAGGAGTGATCAGTCGGCGGCCGGAGGATCGGAGGAATGTAACAATCGAGCACAGGTGCACTAGGGGTGTCAGGATTTTATCCGGACGATAAAGTCGGACTAGAATTAGTTAGCTTTTTGGATGCGTGTCTGGAGTTCTGAATATAATTTGTCCGGAACTCCAGACATTGGCGGCCAGCTTTTCTTAGGGTTTTACATTTTACCCATCACTTTGAGTTTCACTGACAAATGCCAATAAAGAAGGGTTCATTAAATACTGTAATTTCATTCAAGTTATGATGCTTTTATGATAGAGTATAAAAAAGGCAGTACCGTGTTTACCATACTCAAACTCTGACACAAAAAATCATAAAAGGTTTAAAAAAATTACCGGTCTTTTTACCTAACATTACTCTTAAATCCCGCTCAACTGTCTGGTCTGTTCAGCTTCCCGGCTTTAGGTGCTGGCAACCCTAGGAGCACAGGTGCAGGAGCACACCTGCCCTGCGAGCCGCGTACCTCCGCGCGCCATGCCTGCGCCGTCCCGATGACAATTCGCGACTACACTAGATATTGATACTCGATAAAGAGAACTCAAACGATGCTATCGACGTAATTATAAGTAAACTGACATTATTCAGCTTAATTGATGTTTAACTTCAGCTGATAAAAGACAAATTTGTTCATTAATTTCTCATCAAAATGGGACACTGGGTTCGGTCAATTTATATCCACATTTAGCACATTTTTTCAAGTCTGACGAAATATGAAAGCTGAGGCAATGATGACATCAGGCTACCGCGCCCACGGACTCATCCTTACACATCGTAATAACTAATAAAATATTTGTATATCAAAAGAGTCGTGTATTTGAATAAAAAACAAATAAAACTGACAGAAGTTAAAATATCCTAGTAGTCTAATGAGAACATAATCGTTCAATCTAAATCGATTAAGAGAGTTCCATTCAATATTGTTTATGGTACCTATGACGTCATTATTTTTCTAAATACAGTAAAAATATGGACTTCTACATATAAGTGTATCAATATATTTTTTTAATTAAATAAATTCTTTATTGGCTTGTGTTAGATACATGATGTCAATGAAATTCGTTAACTCCTGAGCTATATAGCCATCTACACTGTAATACAGAAGCCAAAGGTAAAGTTAAGCAAGACTTTTTTAATGTAGAACACATTTGCATCATTACCTACAGAATAAAGGTCACATAATTGTTTTCTTTGCTAATTTAGTTTCACGCCATCACGCCATGCGCCAGTGCCATTAAACACGAAACTGATTAACCCGAGTTTTCACATTATCGCTATGTAGCCACTTGTATACTTATACAAACTTAGTTTAATATTTATTATTTCCTTTATTCAATTAATGTACATACTTTTGACATTTTTAAATATTAGCTTATAAAAGTAAAATAAAAAAAACATTTAAAAATATAAAAAATAGTAGCCCACCGGTAAGGGGAACAGGGTCCAAGCTACCCGTGGTTAGGGCTCCTGAGAGAGGAACCTCCTAACGATACGCGCCGTGTGCAGGAGTACAGCTTTCTGGATCAAGCCCTTGATCCAGCTGCCCAACAAATAATATAATATAACAATTAATATTTATTTTTATTATTATATACTTTATTGTACACCACTTAAATTATTAGAGGACAAAACAACAAAATATGTCAGTGTCACCTACAGGAGCCCCGTTATTCCGGGAGAGGACGGTCCCAGTCATACGCAGATCGCGAAGGGACGGGTCCCTCCGTCCCGCCGTCACTAATACTGTACGCAACGTTATAAATACTAAACTTAATTTTATTCCTCTTGCGAATACGAGCAGACAAAAGATATTTTAAATAGAACTTAATTGAGACGGTACCCAACTCATGTATTTTTTTAAGAGAAACAATAGGAAAACAATAGATATAAAAAAACCGGCCAAGTGCGAATCGGACTCGCACACGAAGTCACGTTTGTTGTGTGGGAGCCCCACGTAAATATTTATTGTATTCTGTTTTTAGTATTTGTATAGCGGCAACAGAAATACATCATCTGTGAAAATTTCAACTGTCTAGCTATCACGGTTCATGAGATACAGGCTGGTGACAGTCAGACAGACAGACGGACCCCCTAAGCCCGTTTGGGTACGGAACCCTAAAAAGAAGATGAGGAAAAAAATTTTTTTTTATGAAATTATCATAGTAGCAGTGGTATTCTGTAGCTTCTGTCTACACCATGACAAAAAGGCGTAAAGAAATAGTTACTAACGTAGTTCTAGATGTAGTTTACTGTCTATAACACACGTACTTTACTCGACTCACACGACGGTACCTACTCTATCGCAATTATGTCTACCGTAAAATCTTTATTGAAGATTTGATTAGTCAAGGCAGTTTCAACGCGAATTAAAGCCAACATTTTCCTGTTTACAGAATTATATCAACAAATAATTGTTAATCTAAGATTATAAAATACCCAAAACTCAATTAAGTATTGTACATACAATCAATTCGAAGATCCTTAGACTTCAAATGAGCCGTGACGAACTAAGCTTTGATTTTAGCGAGCTTTCCAAAGCCTAAGGTCATTGGCAGCTCAAATAAAACACCAATCGTATATAAACAATACACAGATCGCGTTAAAGATTACGGTCTTACGGATATGATGGCCCGTTACGGCGGGGGCGAGCAAACAGCAAACTTGGCCGACCCATATACGAGCTCGAGTGTTGACCGAGGCGAGCGTCGCGCGCTCGTCAGACGCTAGGCAGCTAGGCTAGACAATCCTATTGCGAATATCGTTTTGATTTCGACTGTATAGTTGTGTTTGGGGCCGTCTAATCTAGCTATGATTTGTTTAATGTATTTGCATTACGTGGCACTTTTGCGGCTATTTCGTCTGGTGGTCAAAGTCAACACAGAAAGGCACAAACTACGGGTATTTGTTTATTTTTCATCAATGAGTTATGCATTTGGCTAAATGTTCAGAAAATTAATATTTATATTATAAAGAGGTACTATTGTTTATACGTTTGTAAAAGGTAATCTCTGGAAGGGCTGCACCAATTACAAAAAAAAATATTTGACTACTAAAAACTAAATAAAATACGCAGCTCCTGTGTTGTTTAGCCATGGCAGCGATGGCGAGTCAAAAAGCTAGTTTTTTTATTAATGTGAAAAAGTGTTATTAAGTTATTTTATTTTCAAGTACCGTAATTTAATAAACGAACAATATATACCTACTTAATTCTATTAAATTGGTATTAACTATGCATGAGATTAAAAAGATAAACACTGGAACAAAAAATAGTTTTATGCTCAATTACTTTATTTATGGCACACTTTTTTCTAAGAGCTTGTTAAATTAGCAAAGTCAGGAACACTGTTGTTTCCTAAGATTTATAAAAAATCTAACATTTTATGCTCAAGCTGAACGTTGTTTACGTAGATATGGCGTGAATAATGAATCAGTTGATCGGGATATTATCTAAGTAATATCTTTGTATTAATTATGTATGATAAACTTAAGAGAAAACTTTGTAGATACTAGAGAGTGTGTGGCTTGGCATAGTTAACTTGTATGTGGAAAAATAACGAGAGCGAATTTCGCTATTACTTTTTAATTTGGAGTTTAGGTATTAGTGAGTATATCTATATTATATAAAATCAATGATCACAATTTTTCGAAAAGTTTTTATTGCAAATAGCTAAGGATCACAATCTGTCTAAAACTTTAGATTACAAAGAGGCAAGTATCACAATTTTTTGAAAACATTCGGTTGCAAAGAGGCAAGTATCACAATTTTTCTTTCAACAAAAAAATATTTATTTTAATGATTTTAAGACGCTGCTGTTTAAACTTTATCCACAATAATACTGATCGAATCTTTTATCATACGAAGCCGATATCGTTCAGGCAATAAACGTGCCGCTCACGCCTTTACCCTCGTTTAAGAGTTATAAATAAGGTTTGGTATTTTAATCTTTCTGATTTGAGACAAAATGGAGAGTCGGCGTTTATACTTCAATTACTGGTCCTATAGGACCAGTAAGAACTTTACACAGTTCAGTGGCACCTAATTATCAGGTACTCATATTTCTGACTAGGATCTAGCTCTACACATATTGTAACTACTCTACATACAAGGCGTACTATCGAAACTCGTTGCTTCAGAAAAACAACTGATGAATCTATTTAAGACTATCTTCCGAAATCCATCTCAATAAACGAAACACAAGTTCTCTAAATAATCCAATAGCTATCTAGATCTAGAAAACTTGCACATAGATTCTTACAACGCCTAAAAAACATTATAGGTGAAAGTCATCGTAGTCATTTGCGATTATAGAAATTATAGATGAAGCATGACTCCTCGTGGAGGCGATCGGCGGTGGCGACCTCTCGCGTCCGGCCCTGGTTTAGACCATCGTACGGGGTGAGAGGGCGAAGGAAGGTTTCTCCTCCTTCTGCGAAGCAGTAATGTTCGCAAAGGAGGAGGTGGAACACGTGAGGGAGACGCAAACGAGAGGGCGGCCCTCACGCCCCTAGCCACCGCAGGAGACGCCCCGGGCGTCGGGAGTCGCAAGCTGATGCCCGGCCACCGGCCGCGGGCGAGTAATGGGTAGCTCGCCGTTCGATAAGGACCAGGCCCGAGTTTACTGCGCGTAGTTTTCCACGGGGGCCTCAAAGAGATGTCAGCAAAAGCGGCGGGGCCAATGCCTGTCTGGGTCGCAGACAAATTTGTAAGAGAGTTACCGCGGCCCCGGCTAAAGCAACTGAAGGAACACGGGTGGGTTTTAGTCAGTAAAAGTCTGACACGCCGTCCCGCTTCACCCAGAGCGGGAGAAGTCATTGGATGATTTCCAATGCAAAAAAAATAAAAAGTTGAAGCATGATGGTAACAATTCTGAAAATGCGGGGATTTACAAAATGCCACTACGCACACAGAATGACTGTGTGTGTCACGAATATCGTACGGGTTCATAGAATATTATCGACCGATAGCTTAGCTTATACTTGGAATTCTTCACGCTCTTGAACACAATTAAGTACTCGCAACCCTGACTACACTCGGCATTTAAAATATTAATAAAGGCTGAAACGTAAGTAATGTATCTATTGGTAAAATACACACGGATGTATTCAATCAAAAAGGGGCTTGAAATCAGTAGACATAAGAACCACCATCCTCCTGCCCTTACCTTGAATTCATTTGGGATGGCACATGTCTTCTAAACCTTAAAACCCAACAAAGAATTATCGCGCTCACTTCTAACCCGCCTATCCTACAGAAAACCATAACCACCGCCATAGACAATTAAGGCCTGTTACATTTTCCGTAGTGAAGTAACACGAAACCGTCGCACGATTGTACCCACCAGTATGAATCAATCAAGAAGCGGCTTTCAACTTTCAATCAGATATTCCAAAAAGCATAATACAGTGTCCTTCCTATCGTATCTATTTTGACAAAAATCTCCTCATTTTTCGCACGAACTTCTAACCCGCCTTTCCTACAGAAAACCATAACCCGCCACCACCGCCATAGACAATTAAGGCCTGTTACAATCTACGTAGTGGCATGCAACCGTCGCGTCGCGCGCGTCGCTTGTCGGCGTTCCACCAGTCACCAGCTATAGCAGTCGGCTATAATCGGTCCGGCATTGTGCTTCCGACTCGGAAACCGCAAGCATTCTCACGAACAGGTTAAGGCGCGTCTACACGAACCACGCTATTACTGCCACCTGTGGTTTGTTGCTACACTTCGCAGCCAATGGCTTGTGCTTAAGTGTAATATGCATACCTTATGATGCTGAAATGGGTACGACAAGAGATGCTGCCGCTTTTGGTATTTACGTTTAAGTTATTAATGTTTTGTTCGAGTAATGATAATTTTGTGATTACTAACATTTTATTTGATTTTAGGATTCCGTACCCGAAGGGTCCAAACGGAGCCCTATTGCTGTCACTCACGTGTCTGTCTGTCCGTCGTCTGTCACACGGGTTATACAGCCAAACGGTTGGAGCTACAGTTTGCATATGTTCACAGTATCTTGTTGACGCAAAGCCATACAAATTGTCAAATAATATTATTAAATATTTTTAAGGGGGGCTCCCATACAGCTAAAGGAGGACGTGAAAAATATTTTTACGTTTATTTTAACGTACCCCATCGAGTGGGGTATGGTTGATTAGGGCTCGTTGAGTAGATAAATACTGTATTTTTGTTTTAAAAAATATTACAAAACAAACAAATTTTGTTCCGAAGAATATTTTAACTTCCCATTGAACTATGAACATGAAATTTTGTGATATCAATATTATTACGTATATTTTACCAACAAATATCAAAATGTTGATGCATCTGATTTTTCTTTGATATTCCCTATTACAACCAACTTAATTTTGCGGTTTGGTAAGGAACCCTGAATATGCGATTATCCTCGCACTGGAACGCCTAGCAACAATTACCCCAATGGAGCACAATCTTATAATAAACTCACTATAAGTCCAGGTTTCCTCACGATGTTTTCCTTCACCGTTGTCAGCGATGTCCAAGATAAACTTAGAAAGTACATATAAATTGAAAAACCGGCCAAGTGCGTGTCGGGCCACGAGCAGTAATAGGGTTCCGAAGTTGCATAATAATGCGGACTAAAAAGAGGGTTTTGTTGTTGTTACATGAACATTAGAACGGTTTCAGCGGCTCACAAAGTCTAAAAACGGGCCCATATAGGATGATGTTTTTTTAAAATCTATATTCTCGCGTTTGACCACTATCTCGCCTGATGGTAAGCGATGATGTGGTCTACGGTGAAGCACGCTTGCCTAGATGTAATCTATTCACTCTTGACTTAAACTAAATAAGGACTAACTGGTAACTGAAGAAGGAGAAAATGTGACATTGGTACTTGCCCGGATTCGAACACATGAACTCAAGCACGAGAGGCGAGGTCTTAGCCACTGTGCTATTATATTCTACACAACACACACGCAGTCTACTGTCAGCCATAACCCCAATTTCTGAATTAAGAATTTTAAGTTAAGCATTTGTAAAACACCACTTCAAATCTGTCAAACTTTGTCGAAAGTAGGTTTTGTCACGTTTCTAACTGCGAATCCATTATTCGCAAACTGGACATTAGAAACATCGGTACAAAAGTTATTTAGTTACCATTGTTAATGTTATTCTATTCTATTCTATTACTGCAGCAATAGTTATCTATTTTTCCATTACCTTGAACATCTTCTTCGCTTATTATAACAAAAGCTTTTATGGATTAATTCAAAATAATAACCTCTCGCTATCTGAACAAATCTGTGATCATAAATTCGTAACCCGTCCGTTAGCGCCGGCGCCAGCGTCTGTGTGAGAACTGTACCCATTGACACGTCAGCCGTGACCGCTCGTCACCCGCCCGAGACCTGTGGGGAGACCGCGCAAAAAACACGTCACGGGACTCACCAAATCGATTCTCATCGATACCAATGACAAATCTCGATCAATACGGGAAGTATTTAATCGATATCGGTTTGATGTTAGATTAGATATGCAATGTGGGTACAAAAAGTATTGAATGCGTAATATCCGGCGGTCAAGTTGAAGATAGTGAGTGGTCGCGAGTGGCGAGTGGAGATGATGGGCTCGGAGGCGGCGGGCGCAGCGGGCGCGGCCGGGCGGCGGGCGGCGGTTCTCAAGCTAAACATACCACTATCTGACAAAACCTTATTTTAGTCATAGGCATAAAACTGCGTAATATTAAATCATTAAAACCGCGAAATATTAAATAATTAAAATTCGATGCTGTTTATCAACTATAAATCATATGCGAGAGCTTTCGGTGTCGAATAGATGTTATTGCGCACTATCGTATAGGCATTCTTCTTCTATTGTTAGTTTATTATATCAATTACTTAATCTTATCAAAATGATTTGCATATATAAGGTTTATTTAATTTGGATTCTATTGACAGTAGAAAAATACTACCTCAGATTGATAGAGAATTTTTACTGATTACGACGATGGCATCAAAAAACAAAAATCTGCTAAATATCAGATAGTGGCATTTTAGCTTAAGGTCGTGGTCGTGGCGCCTGCATCGGCGGCGGCTTCGTCTTCTCCGTTTCGGTAGTGTTTTACCAGCAGTTAAGTTCGGGTTAAGGTGATTAAAACCAGCCGAGCGCGTGCCCGCGGGCTCCGCCGCGCCGCCCGCACATATATCACATTCCAATATAAATTAGTTTTCGACGGACGCTGGTTTATGTGCCGAAATAAGCTCTCCGGTAACCCAGATAATTAGCCGGTGCTTAACGTAACAGCTCTCCTCATAAAAATATTAATAAATTAATAGAAACAGGTGCTGAACACGATTAGGCAATAGTTGTGTTTGGACTTGCCACCTTACGAGTACACAATAAATATGTGATTGTTGGGGCTGAGATCAGAAAAACAATCTTTGAAATCCTATTGTAAAAAAGCTACAATAATGCATTGTGGCATTGCATGACAATAGGACAGTAATCGACAATCGTTTTGCGGTTTAATTGGTAATTTTCTGCAACGGTTGATAGCGTGTTATTAAATGAGAGATATGTTGAAGTAGGGTGACTCTGTGACTTAATTAGCATGCGAGGAATGTGTGTAAAAACACAGCGCTTACCACCAATTCTACGACGAAGGAAATGTTTATTTATTCATTAACACATACATTTTTTTTATCAGGTAAGACCCAAGCTAATAAAAGTAGTCATAAATTGCTAAAAGTACAGTCCCAAGTTACGGGTCTGAGTAGAAGCACAAGTTACACAGCCGACAACACATTAAGTGTCACCGTCTGGAATTCCGCCAGAGCAAGAAAATAATGAATGTTATCAATTATGATATGATATCTTATTGCAAGAAGTGGACAAGACTAGTTAATCGGTGATTTGTTTTGAACTTCACGCTGCCTTTGATCTGTATATAAATATAATGGGAATTCTTTGACGTACAGCAAACAAAAGGAGGCCTTTGCAAGTGTCGAGTAAAAATAAGCCGGTAATAATCGCAAGCGGGTATCATTCATTTAGTCGCGTTTACGATTCGTAATTGGGGAGTGCATTCAAGTGGCCGCGCCGCCGCCGCCGCGGCTTGCGGTCGGCTGCGAGTGTTGTCAGACGCGCGCCGCAGCGCCGCACGCGATGCTGGCGAGTGTTTAGTCTGCAAAGCTGCGCTGCTGAAACTGAGCGCAATTTCTGAGTTTCGCCCGCGGCCGTCGCCAAATTACAACACACGCCGCCAGCGTAATTGCACCGGCCAGCTCTGCCAGTCTGCCAGACTGCCCGTGTGGGAACACCGACCGATTTATTAAGATTTAATCGCGCCCAATTAAAATACGCACCACATTATTACCGAATACAAAAAGCTTATGCAAATTCTCCGAGTCGTTGGCGGCGCCACGCAACCCGCCCGCTACGAGCTGCTACGAACGTAGCGCGTAGCGTAGATGGTGAACACGTTGTACATTTACGAACTTGTGCTCGGTATGTTTACTCGTTTTTACATTTTCGGTAAAACGGTTCAACAATAAAATATTTTGTAACACTTTTTTTTTTGTAAAAATATACTAATAAATCTTTTACCTACTCTTTTTTTTATAAATGTTCGGTATTCGAAACGGACTTCATACAAATCAAAGTGAGTGTAAAATACGTCGTCAAATGTGGCGTAGGTATCTACTTACTTACCTTTAGTACATATAAGGGTTTTAAAAGTATATGTAGGCTCGGCAGATCGCGACGATAACGTCTTCCCACGACACGGCGAGGACCTCCCCGGCGCGCATACATTACCACACCACGCATTGTCGTCGTCGCCCGCGCCGCGTCTGCCGGCCACACGCATGCGCCAGCCCCAACCATTCACTCGATATATTCACCTGCACTCTCACTAACAATCAACCCAATTTGCCCTTTTTATTTTGCATACAATCTCTTATTCCACACGGCGCTAAAAGCTTTCTCAAATCAGTGTGCCGTGATGGCACAATTTTTGTCAAGCGGGGAATCCTGAAGAATGTCTTCGATTTATGTGTACGCATCACAAATTGGCAACATTTTATCAGACACATTTTTTTTAATTCTCGTTCTTCACTTCAGTCGCCTCTTGTCATCTCGGCAGCGCCTAGCTATGCAATGCATGCTTCCAAAAACTTCGGTAACTCCCAAAGGAGTTAATCCAGTCAAACCTGTGACCCACTGAGTGCATCCCGATCCCTGCTCCAGAATCGGCATTAGCATGTTAATGAAGGGGCGTGGTCGTGTGGGTTCCACACAAATCACGTCGAGTGTCTCCCACGCGACCGCTCGGTGTGCCCCGGCCCCGGCCTGCGACCGTGATATATGCGCTTTTTAATAACCAATTACATTGTCCACTAAACCTTTTTATTTCGACTGTTATGTTTCTATTGAATTGTTCAGACGTGTTGTGGTTGAAGTTATATTAGTCTCTGAATTTCTTCAATGACGAACGTGTCCTTATATATGTCATGTGCCAGATAACATCAGCAAACATTCCAATTAGGTAAATCACATTTATACACAGTCATATCACAATGACAATCCTCAGCCTGGGAAGATCAACAATCATAAATTCCTAAAAACACCTACTCTAAATTACATTCCTGGGGCTTTGTTGATACATTAGAATGAAGAGCAGATATCTGTAGGTAGCAGGAATTACCATAGTAACGAAGGGGCGGGCCGGCCGGTAACTCACGCCCCGAACTAAATAAATAATTTGACTCGAGGAATGTGGCCCGGTAATGGACCGAGGATACCTCCGCCGTGATGTTTGATCTTGCTGTACATACCTGCGTAGGTGAGTACCTACAGGCCCTTATGTTTTTTGAAAGGAGCAGGCTCCGTTTTCGTAAAATCAGTGCTTAAGTAAATATTTTTTATATAAAGATCTGCAGAATCTGCCAAAACTAGCGACTAAATAGTCTGTAAAAATTACCATTTAATTCTTTTTAGTTCCACGTTCAACACCTACTGGTAAAATTTCAGACCAAAATAAGTATGGGCATCTGCCATACTAGACTCCTAAATCCACATACAGTCACAACGAGTTATGGGAGTGAAACAAATTAAAACCTACACAGAATCAGTCACCTCTATTATCTAAAGTTTTTGCCGCCCGACCTTAATCCTTATAAAGATTAAAGTCAAGATCCTCGGACGTCCTCTGAACCTCCAACATTTTTATATTATCCTCTAATTTACACGTGCCGGCCAATTAAGTATCGCAATAAAAAGCATTATATCGGAATTTGCTTAACATTTATAACAAGGATTTTAAGTGGGTCAGAAATAATACGTAAGCTTGATTTTAATCGGGTTTGTTTGAGTTTGAACGAGCTTATGATGCATTTATCACTTTTATGATCCAGTGTTTTGGCGTAAGTAATTAAACTTCCCACATTAAAGTATGTGCATCTGGACCGAGGGCCCATTTTTTAAATCCTTGCGAAATGAAATAAGACTTAAAGGGAAATTAGTTAAAAATAGTAAAAACATAAAGCAATGGGCCAAGAATTTCTTAAACGTGAATTAAAACAGTTATGCTTAAATTACTTGGGCCCTCAATCCAGACGCGTGAATAAACTGGCATAGCCTACATCTCAGAAAATACTATCTCTGGGTTAATCATTTTTATTTAGGAATTTAGTTAAGAATTTCTTAAATATTTTAAGAAATTCCCAAATCTGTAGAATATGACATTACAGATTTTTGTCGGTTTAGCTAGGGCCCTCAATCCTTTAATGTCTCTACTGAGGAATCTGCAAAACATGAATTTATCTGAAGATATATATTAATAGGACTGTAATATATTTTGCTTAGATACCTCTGTAAATTAGTTAAAAAGAAATAATGACACAAAAGTGAATTGTTATAAAGTAAATGAGAATCGAATTTTACTATAACGTCTGGACTGAGAGCCCAATATTTTCGGCTTTATTGACTAGGTTCGACCTCATAGATTAAGTCAAATTAAAATATATTTTTTTACTATTTTTTAATTAAAATGTTACATATCGTCCGTTCTTCTAAATGCAATACTT
The DNA here is from genome assembly GCA_945859665.1 of Anorthoa munda. NCBI lineage: Eukaryota > Metazoa > Arthropoda > Insecta > Lepidoptera > Noctuidae > Anorthoa > Anorthoa munda. The sequence continues at coordinate 4,502,335 of OX243913.1, forward strand.
TAAGAGAAAATACATTTTTAATTTTTCATAGGAGAAAGTTTTGTAGGGTACATATGATTTTGTTACTTTTTTGGACTGATCAGTATGTATCCTCATACAAGCTATTTTTAAGCGTCTAAAGTAAATATTTACTGCTTGTACTGTCGGAAGCGACTGTTTTTTTGATGCATTATTTTGAAGGGAAGACAGGTCAATTGTCAGGAAAAGTCATTATTACATGGGTCCTTTTCGGGCGAGGATAAAACAAATCTTTCTTGGTAATGTACTTTTACAAAGTAACTAATTGCACAATGTAATGGAGAATAACGTAAACGACATTTCACTAGGCACGTATTTTTATCTAAACTTACAATCGGGAACTATAACGACTGTATTTCTCTTCAAGTTTTATCATGTTTACTACTGATCAAACTCGCAATCTTTCTTTCTCGATCTCCTTGTGATCTTTTTTTTTTTATTTTTTTTTTTTTTTATTTATAGATAGGCTCGCGCTTGACCACTATCTCACCAGATGGTAAGCGATGATGTGGTCGACGGTGTAACACGCTTGCCTAGAAGTAACCTATTCACTCTTGACTTAAAGACTCCGAGGTTGTAGCTATCTGGAAACACAGACTCCGGCAGGGAATTCCACTCCTTAGCTGTACGCATAATGAAAGTATTTCCAAAACGTTTAGTGCGTATGGGTGGGATGTCCACCATGTACCGATGGCGCATCGCCGTACGTCTTGTAGTCCGATGATGAAACGGGCTAGGCGGAATTAGATCATGCAATTCCATCTTCTCTTGTTCGCGCCATAAACTAGTGTTATGTCAAGTTAACATCTGTCAGTCATTCGAAACCAAATCTCTCTTCAGAAGGAAATCTTTAACATTGCTGACAAATTTAATAGTGCAGTAAATATTATTATTATCAGTGTTTCTGTTTTGTGATATCGAAGTAAGTTGGTAGGTACCCAGATCGCTTTTATATTGCTTATTTCATTTTAAGAATAATATGCATTTTTCCTGTGTTAATTCATCGTCATCGAGAATTGCTGATTATTGTGTTTTAATTAAGGCATATTTTATTATATCTTGAACACTTTATTGCATTAACACATACTTGGGAACTGGTATGTAAATAAAAAAATATAAATAATAAAATATAATAATAATATAAAATAATAAAATATAATAATAATATAATATATGTAATATATAATAATATATATAATAAAATATTTTAAAATATTAGGTGTTATTGAATTTGTCCCCCCGTTGAAACCGGCTGATCTTGGTCACTACAAGGGGCATGGTTTCGTAAACGGCCGCATGGTCTGTTACGATGATTTAATGCTTAGATTTTACAATAGTAGAGAAGAACAACCTATTTATTTACACATTGTGACATATGGTTTGGCTGATCCTAATTTTGAAGAGTAAAGATAAAAAATATTAAAAATACATGACTGCGCTGCTAAAATCACGAACTACAGTTGGGGGACTGTTCTATGGAACACTATTTAACGTCTAAGAGGTCATCCGACTGCAATTCGTGTTTTTGGTAGCGCAGTCGTGTTTTTTTATATTTTTATTATTATTTATTTTTCTTTAATACATTTTAGTGACAAGTTTAATTTTAAAACAACATGTAGATAGGTAGGTACTCATCTGGACTTTAAATTTCATATCCATGTTGTTATAATCGACGACAAAATCTGATTTCATCTTCGAAAATAGGGGCATATAGTTAGCCGCTATTTTTGCATAAAAATTATAGCACTAAAAAATAACATTATTATTTAGCGTTCATAACTAAAAATCAGCATACAAACTTCGCTCACTCGCTTCTTTGAACAAATTTATTGATAATTTAAACTGTTTATTAGAAAATTTGTTACAAAAAGTTTGTAAGTAGGTAAATTTTATTTTACAACTAGTTGATCCGGCAAACTTTGTTTTGCCATAAAAACACCAAACATTCATCTACCCTACCTACCCTACCCTAACAACCCTACACTACCTACTCTACCTACCCTACCTACCCTACCCTAACTACCTACCCTACCCTACCTACCCTACCCTACCTACCCTACCCTACCTACCCTACCCTACCTACCCTACCCTACCTACCCTACCCTACCTACCCTACCCTACCTACCCTACCTACCCTACCTACCCTACCTACCCTACCTACCCTACCTACCCTACCTACCCTACCTACCCTACCTACCCTACCTACCCTACCTACCCTACCCTACCCTACCCACTTAGGGGTATGAAAAATAGATGTTAGCCTATTCTCAGACCTACTCAATATGCTCACAAAGTTTCATGAGAATCGGTCAAGCCGTTTCGGAGGAGTACGGGAACGAAAACTGTGACACGAGAATTTTATATATTAGATATCAGACTATTTTTAGGTTACATTTATGTGAAGTAAATAGTTTTCTTATATTTATAACGATCGTAACCGTTTATTTGAATAGTTGTTACAAATAGTTTGTAATTAAATTGATGTTACGATATCAAAGTATTTTTAGATTATATAATATAAGTGAAGTAAATAGTTTTCATAAATTTATACCAATTGTGTTTTATTCATCGAAATGATTTTGATTGCGACGTCTCTGGTGCTACATATCCTGTCCTTAGAAACAATGACATACGATTTTCCGTCCCAAAAATTAACAAAATCATATGTACCCTACAAAACTTTCTCCTATGAAAAATTAAAAATGTATTTTCTCTTAAAGTATTGCATTTAGAAGAACGGACGATATGTAACATTTTAATTAAAAAATAGTAAAAAAATATATTTTAATTTGACTTAATCTATGAGGTTGAACCTAGTCAATAAAGCCGAAAATATTGGGCTCTCAGTCCAGACGTTATAGTAAAATTCGATTCTCATTTACTTTATAACAATTCACTTTTGTGTCATTATTTCTTTTTAACTAATTTACAGAGGTATCTAAGCAAAATATATTACAGTCCTATTAATATATATCTTCAGATAAATTCATGTTTTGCAGATTCCTCAGTAGAGACATTAAAGGATTGAGGGCCCTAGCTAAACCGCCAAAAATCTGTAATGTCATATTCTACAGATTTGGGAATTTCTTAAAATATTTAAGAAATTCTTAACTAAATTCCTAAATAAAAATGATTAACCCAGAGATAGTATTTTCTGAGATGTAGGCTATGCCAGTTTATTCACGCGTCTGGATTGAGGGCCCAAGTAATTTAAGCATAACTGTTTTAATTCACGTTTAAGAAATTCTTGGCCCATTGCTTTATGTTTTTACTATTTTTAACTAATTTCCCTTTAAGTCTTATTTCGTTTCGCAAGGATTAAAAAAATGGGCCCTCGGTCCAGATGCACATCATTAAAGTTTAGCCTTTTTATGAGCGATCTTCTGGTGCGATCTAATGGTCTTCAAATTATCCATTTAGCATTTGCGGAGTAAGTAATAAAGAATGTTTTCAGATAAGGTCTGACTAGAAACAACCCAAGATTTACGACTGCATATTTAATTATACGAAAACTTGAATTCTAAAGTAATTCCTGTTTGAAGGGATTGAATGAAATAAAAGGCAGATATATTTGTGTGTTGTATTTATTGGATCGTCTCGGTACCGCCGCCGCCGTACGGCGTACCATCGGGGTCGTGCGTGCAGTGGGTGGCATCGACATTTGTCACTGGCAACCAGAATCTACGATACTAGCGAGCGCAGTCTGTGATTTTAAAGCTCACTTACAAGACTGAATGTTATCTCTGAAGCCTGTGAAAGAAAAAGAAGCTTGGTTACTGGATCCTTCACATTCAACATCCTCGTGCCTTTCCTCATCATTTCTGCCAAAACTCGACCACATTGGCCGGTACTGTCCGTTTCGCAGTCCCTACCCTTATCCCAATTAATTTGAAGCTCCTTCAAATTAATTGGGATAAGGGTATATATATATATGATACATTTATTTTCTTCGGAATCCACTCAAATCATGCCTGTTATAATAACGGCTGATTCACTAATGTAGAGACGACTACATTTTCATGACCTACATAAAGAGACAACCGCCATCGAAATATAACGATGGGCAATATAAGAAAACTTTCTATCTTCTTGATTGTAGACAATAAGTTTAGATTAATAAGATTTACTGTCTGAATGATCACTCTGGCTTTTCATATATGCTGAAATATTTCTTTGTTGATCAATAAATTGCCAAATTAACAAATTTTTTTTTACTCCTGATCTCTTCTTATTCGTTGTCTTAATTACTGAAGTTCGTGCCCGTCTTGGAGTGCTTCGACGGAGTCACTGACGAGCTGCTTCCATGCCAATCTGTCTTCGGCTCTTTTTAGGGCAGTGGTCACCGTGAGTCCTGTGATCGCCATAATCTGGTCTGACCAGCGAGTAGGTGAACGTCCGCGCGATCTTTTACCATCCACTTTTCCCACTACAACCAGTTTTTCGAGGTTGTCTGGCTGTCTCCGAGCGATATGGCAAAAGTAACTCAGGACTCGCTGGTAGCATATCGTGGTTAGTCTGTATTTGATATTTAGCTGGTTGAGAATGGACTTATTAGTGCGCTTTACTATCCATGGTATGCGCAACATGGTCCTTTTTCGATCCACAGTGAGAATTGCCCAAGATTTGGAGCCGTATAGAAATATCGATAATACCAGAGTTCTCACGAGTCTCTTATTGTTGCTGTTAGAGATCTTTCTGTCTACTCCTGAAGCCCACTCTTTACCTCTATCTCGCCGGATGGTTAGGTTAGCCATGGATAAGCTCTACGATGGATATGAAGCGAGCGAGTCCAGAAGAAGCCTGTTCACTCTTGCTTTGAAGGCGGACGAGTTATAGTGGTACATTATAGTGAACAGTAACACAGAAGCAGGCAGAGAGTTCCACACTTTCATTCATGGGTATAACGTTAATGGAAATAAGAAATAAACAGTCATATCCAATCCTTCGTAGATCCACGGTACAAGGTAGATGTCGCGGTGGCCACTATCGCGGCAAGCATCGAGCACTATGCAAATGCAGTTTTTGCCAGCTACCAATTGAAGAGCACAGTCGAAGGTGCATCTCTCAGTACTGGGTGGCCGTGTGTTCACTACGGGATTCAAGGGAATATATGAAATTGCCAAGTAACTGTTCGTAGAATGTTTCATTTTATATTGTTGCTGACTCGGACATGTGCATTTTCATCTTGTTTACAAAATGTCTATATAGTAATCCATAAGATGAACGAATCGACCATAAGTTTTTATTGTTATGCAAATACATTACTTGCTGTAAATTGTGTAGGTACCATTAAGTCTAGTCTGGCCACAAGGCCGTGTCGTGTAGCTTGACTAATCAATCAACTGTAATCATTACCACTACGTAAATACGTAATGTTTATGTTGAAGTTGAATTAGATTATAATCTCATGACCACCTTTAAATGTTCTATTTCGCTATTAAGTGGTTCCTCTTTTTCAGCTGATTATTAAGGCTTTATATTGAATTGAGAACGAAAGAACTGGACCCGATCTTTGCAAGCCACAGTTGGACCATAAAAATACCAACAGATATTCTTTCATGCTTCTGACACCCCGCAACAACTGCGTCCGTATTCTCCTGCCGATACTTAATTGTAATTTATAAGTGCCTCGTTACGAATGCGATACAATGAATTATACAGAAAGTCCCCTCACCGCCCGTACACAATCGTTGTACTAATAAATGTCACTAATTGTATAGAGGCAGAACAGACAACTCCACCGAACAACAACTAGTTTACAAATTATAATATTCAAAATTGCTCTCAACGACTGAGTCATCCTTCGTCGAGATTTTATATTCAATTTTGTTTAAGACCTCGTTCTGTTGTGGAGACACACGACACATTATTGTGGAGATAATACAAATGTGATAACATTTCAAAAGTTTTCTTAATAATTCAGCTACTGAGTAGCATTCAACAGTGTAATGCAATAGTTGCGTTGCACTAGTAGTACCGAAGCTTTTGTACAAAGCTGACAGGCGATAGTATTTGCAGAAAAAATAATTGTGTTACCGAGTGCGTAGGTTATTCTTATAACAAATTCCTCGTCCAGTATTCAGGTTATGGCTTGGAACATCAGCCTGATCAGGACGGGACAGGCCGGACCTACATTCTGCTTTCAGTGAAGGAATCCAATACAGTACAAATAAATACCAAAAAGGTTTGCCTCTTTTACCGTAGCAGCACTGCACCTTAAATACAATATTTTTTGCGTGCCGCGGCGCGGTGCGACACGACGATAAATTAGGTGCGTTGAAATGTTTGTGTTGTGTCTCCTGGCCGCTGTCGGAGTGTCGGCGACACCGCGCGCGCATACATTAGCTCACAATACCGCGGGGGGCGCCCATTGTGTCCTCACACTTATACAACCCCATACCCCACCGCCCCCGCGCCCGCCCCTAATGAAGGATTCAACACCAGACCAGCAATTACAAGATAAAATCTATAGGGCATAAAATAAATATAACACAAAATTATATTTATTCTATGCCCTAAATAAAAATAACTTTGTGTCGCTATCTAAAGTACTTTTGGACGTAAATTTTGACCGGTCATCATGATCTTCTCTTGGCCTAAAGCCTTCCAATTTGCATGGTCTGGTTGAATGGACCATTTTGTATAAATTGTCCACCATCACCAGATTCACCACCAAAATAATGGGTCTCTCCTTGACAGTTCTTCAACAACGGTACTTTGCACTGAAAACTGTTCGGAGCCTTAGGACACAGGCTTAGAATCAACAAAACAATTTCGTTTACCCCTACATCCTATTAGATAACAACATACTGGAGAGTTTTTAGAGTTGCACACACTAATTTAGGGTCTGCTCGGGTTCCGTGCCGACTAATGACCGGATAATTGTACGGCAGGTGCGCAGGCGAGGGCTGCACGGCAAGCGCACACGCCAAACGCCTCCCGAACGCCTTTTCAACATTTTCGACGACCCAACAATAAAATTGTAAAGGCAGGTTTATACGAAGCAAGCACTGACTACCACCAGTTGGCCTGGCAGCCAGAGCTGGCTTGTAAACAGTTGTTCTTGCCAGGCCAGCACCGTCAGCCAACGCTGGAAGGGATAGGGCACGAATCTATTTGTCCAGCCAGCCAGCTGACTAGCTAGACATCTGTTCGCTACACCCTCATCCCCCCGCGTACGTGCACCACAAGAAAAATACAAAAATGACTGGCTTTGCGTAAACGACACGGGCAAACCCAGCGATTTCTAGTCATTAGGACTAGCGGCAGGGCACTGGCTTCATGTAAACCAGCCTTAAGAATAACAGTCTGCATTAAAATAGGATCCTAATCAAACAGATTTGAATAAATTAATGCTTTGCTTCCGTTCTGAACGTCACGCGTTCTTATTTCTTAATTTATGGCGCTTGTCACTTTATTAAGCAGATAATTAGTAGCCATTAACATAAATCAATGTTACACGATATTAATTTTTGTTGAAGTGTGTCACAGCTTCATATTAATAAAGGAAGTTTCCTCTTATGTTACCGGCTTGGTTTCAATTAGTTTCAGTTCGGTCGGTTCACTAAACTTTTTAACGCACAACACTTGTAAGTTTTGATCTCCGTTAAGATCATCACTTTTTTAGCCCCTAAATAAAACAGCTGTTGGTGAAATCGACGAGCCTAATTTTTTATAAGTTTTTGTCGTTTTGTATTTCTATGCAGCATAATTATACAAGTTCTACACATTAATGTTTATATCCCTAACTATACTTTTCATGTATAGAAATTGTTTATCGAGAAAGTTTTTTGCATCAACAATCATTTTCAGACAGCCGAGCAATTTGAGTGTTTTGAAACATTCGCTATTCAATAAATTACCCTGTTTTGCCAATTTTCTTGTTTTCCACTGAGAACGTAACAACAGTCATCAAATTATTTTCTTACCTAAAGAAGTTTCATTAGCTATATTCAAGATTGTTGTCAACGGAATTTTCTCTGCGAGGATTTCAAGAGGAAAACTTATCCATTATGTTTTTTATAGAATTAGTTTGATAAAACCATTTACTGTGAATTATCTCAATACATAAATGCTATGTTTTTAACACATAGCGATAACTGTATCAGCCTATGCTTAGCAACGGCTGTTACGGCGAAAGAAATTGGGTTTTTTTTCTGGACCACCTGGTACGCGACCCGCGCCAGAGCCTAACACAAAAACTCAAAGAAAAAACGTCATAATATTTGAATATTATTACAAAAAACAATTAAGGGTGCCGCACGTCACCTGTCGCGGGCACGAGATACGCATTTGCATAGAGAAACCAATTTCTAAGGGTATGTCTTTGGGGTCGTGACTAGCGATTTATTTGTAAAAAAAACTCTATACGCTTAAAGGTCAAATATTTATGGTGGGCACAATTTAAAGGTAACTGTTGAATTTCCTAAGTTTGTTTAGAAAATTACCGTTATTCCTTCCTGCCTTCGCGCGCCTACGAGCGACTACGCGCTGCTACGCGAGACTACGAGCAGCTACGCGGCGTAGGCGCGACGTAGGCGTCTACGTTCTGATATTATGGTTTCGTCAATTTGTCATTAAAATCTTGTTTATTCAATTTTTAATGCTTGACTACAAAGTCTAATGTTGACCTACATTTATACAACTTAATTTTGCAAAGTATAAAAACTGATGAATTTTTTGTTGTAAATAACGCTATTTTTGTAATATTTAATATGCTCTCAGCCTAAAACCAATTTGACGACACATTTTTTAAACAATCTTCTTTATAAAAGACCTTTTGTTGTACCCGGGGCACACTTTGCGATACTATCTAACGAATATCTAACAAAATAAAAGCTCCTTTGTTATATTACTTTCCATTTTATAATACTCCAATACTTTTTATGGCGTTTTGAAAAGAAACACATGCCTACTGAAAAACGCGCTTTGACACAGTTATTTTACTATTGTACTATATATAAATCGATATATTTTACGAATAAAAATCTAAAACAATATTCCTAGACACTATTCAACCATTATTTTAATTAAAACTTAATTTAATTAGTAGATTTGCTATAGAATAATTCAAGATTATGAAGCATAGACATAAACAAACAGCATTCACAAACTGTATAAAACCATGACATACACAACGCATTCGAAGTCTTTTGGAAATCATATTCAACTAAATGAGAAAAAAAAACAAAAACAAATTCCGAATCTCTTTTGGTAACAATCGTGTTTATGAATAGTGAGACACATGTCATTGTCTATTGAAAGCAGCCAATCATCGGGTCGTCAGCGGCGTCTAATGTAAACGGCCGGGTCGCTCTATAGTCTATACTCTTCTATAGTCTATTGTGGCCGGTAACAATTCCGTGTTATGGATGCCCCGATGCTGACTAGGCTTGGACTAGATTAATCTATGCTGTTTAGATGTTTAATCACGTCGTACCTACAGGTGTTTGATGAATTGTTCTTAAATTGGATCCCACCGGTTGAATCTAGGCTCTAGAGCCTAGAGCCTAAGTTCTCAACTTCGAATTCTTCGTTACAGTAGCCTAATTGCGAAATGAAAGACGCGATGTGGATTCCCGTCTATGTGTTTGGTCGGTTGATGGCGGTTAAACTCTTTGCCTTGCCGAATTCACTTACGCAATTTGGCTGCTGGTCTCTAATAACAACAAAAATGCCAAAGTTCCTAACGTTTTTTTTTGACCTGGGACCTGGGACCCAGGTCAAAAGGTAAGGAATGACTGCTCTAGACAAAGTGACATTATTCAATCAATCTGCCGAATCTTTATGGTAATCAATCCGACACGTATGTATGTAATAGTGTTGGAATTTTACAATATTCACATATATGTTATTCTATGTGGGCTTCTAAGCACTTGTGCCAAATTAAATAAGTGTTTATTTGTTGTACGTTTGTCCACGCATTTCTCCGAAACTACTGATCGGTTCGTGATCATTCTTATTTATTGGATCAGGTATCTCTCAACTTAGGGAATAGTGCATGTTTCATCAATATCGGATCAGCAGTTTTCAAGATATGGAACATACAACCGAACTCCTTAGCGACAAACAGTACGAATGTGTAAATAGAATTGTTATGGGTATTTTGTCAATCCTTTAGATAACTTGCTCACTTTTTAGTGTTAGTGTACTAAAACTAAAAAGAAAGAAATAAAACCTTTTTCACAAAAAAATAAACCGACTTCAAAAGCAAAATACTAAAAACTGCAAAATAATTTTCGTTTCGACAGTCGGTGTCGATAAACGACAAGAAAAGAAGTACCAAAGCCAGCTTCCGAAACAAAAGTTTTTTTGCACTTTTTAGTATTTTGCTTTAGAAGTCGGTTTTTTTTAAGTAAAAAGTTTTTATCCCCAAATATGTTTGGGTTGACTTCTAGTCTAGCTTGATGCAGCTGAGTATTTGACATGAAGTGACTGTCTATTTGAACTTCACAACTCAGTAACTGGGTCTTCTTCTTCGTGTCGATGACTCCTTCACTAAATTTTCTTCGACCAGTATTCAGCCACGTCGATAGCCCTAGCGCTGCCCTCACAAAGGGCTTGCATGCTGCACGTATTTTTACATAAGGAGCAGGACAGGAGGATGCCCCACATCGTCTGTGGGGTGGTTCCGCAGTCACACTGTGGTTGATTGGAGTACCCCCATCTGACTTAGTTATGCCTACAGCGGCCCACTTGGCTTCGTAACCGGTTTAGGCATTTCCAGATAGGCCATGGCTGTTTATGGCCCGCTGGGAGCTTTTCTGCAAGCTCAACATAGTCAGTTGGAGGCGGGTATTTGATGAGCCACAGTTTCTTGCGAGCTTCGCTAGGGCTGTTGTCTTTAATTAAGCTCTTCCGACTCTTCAATCGCCGTCTCCTTGGTTGCTCCATCCTATACAGTAGGAGTCCTTTGCCGGTCTCCTGTTTGTGCTCCTCGGAGGAACAAGCAACTTCTCTTCGAACTTCCGGAGGGGCTTTTCTATTCTCTGGGTAAAACGAATCATTTCGAACTAATTGTCAGATATGATAACGACTGTTAAAGATCTACAAATTCCTTGTCTTTTTTCAGAAACCGGTATCGCGTTAATAAAATACTTAAATTATGTACGTAATTCAAATTAAAGTTCCTTCAAATTGATGTATTATTGTAATGAATACCTCACATTACAAAGTTTTATAATAATGCTTATGGATCGATTAAAACACCTCGACTTTAAACATTGAACTTTATAGACATTGTCCAGTGTGTAACCCGCCCTCTGTTGCATAACTTTCATAAAAAATAGTTTTCTTAAGCTGCACTGTAACTGCCGCGCGCGCCGTACTTACATTCCGCGGTTTGCCGCTGAAAATTATGCTCTTTATTACAAAACGTCTTTTATACCGCAAATGGATATAATCAAAAATGAGCGCTAAAATTAGAATGGTAGAGCCTCAAATCGATTGGATATTATTTCAATGGAAGTGCTATTAAGCGATATTTACGGATAAGCAGGTGCGGCGGCGGCTTTGAAATCTCTTATGACCGCTGATCTGCGCTTTGATACAAATTGCCTCGTTATACATACTTGGCCATCGGCTACCGACTATCGACACTGCAAAGCGTAAAAATTGATCGTTTCTGCACTTCTTTACCCCATTTGGTTAAGTTAGTGTCATACTGTCTGCTAGGCTCTACTTAGGTGAATGAGTTGGCACAGCAAATAGCGGTGAGCATCTATGGACAGTGCTCCACACAATTTTATTTTCTCTCTTGTATTAAGACACTTCTGACGCTTTGATGTTTTCAGCTCTGCCTTCAAAACTCCTTGTGCATTCTAATAAATTTTGAGATGTCGCAGTTTCTATTAGATAGACTTATGAGGGACTTGAGCTTCAAAGTAAGTAAAAATAACCCAAAGGCGATTCAAATCCAAAAGTCCCTAACTGTCCAATGATTCACATTTTATGTTCTGTATGTCTGTTGATCTTTTGGAATGTTTCCAAAATGCCAAAACCGAAGGAAAACTTTCGTAGGCTTGGGTTTCCTAAAAATTGCTTGCTAAAATGTCAAACGTAATTTTGAGCCCCAAGCTTGAATAAAACAACAATTTGAACATCTACACATATTATGGAATTCCGCTCTGAAATGCGATAGAGGTTTGTTATGTTAAAGTTGACACTGCGTTGCTCGGAGCGACCGTACGCAAAGTTCGATACTCTGCCCCATAATGATTTTTACGCCAATGACGACCTACCCTAAGGGGACAGCCCAATATATGCACTTATATTTATCTCCTTGCTTATTATTTAAGTCACCGCTTCCCTACAGCGGTAACGGCTTCTTCAGAAAATCTTAGATATCAATTACTTCATCATTAAATTTTATATGTGCATGCTTAAATTTTAAAATGTAGAACCGATGCAACGGTACAATAACAATTCCGAATAAACGCCCATTTCCTGTGACTGTAGCGTTGCATGCAGTTCTAGTTTATTTTTTACCATAAAGAACTAATTTAACTGCCCAAATGAAGGTAATGTGGAATTATGAAAATTGCAAAAAATCAGCGCGTGCATTGTGCAGTCGGTAGCGCGCCCGCGCCGCCCGAGGCGCTCGTGCCATTCGCGTTCCAATTTCGAATGCAAATTTTGTTTTTGGAAAACAGAACGATGGCGTTATGACCACTCATATTCATACCGTGCCAGGGATTTGACCGGTTGCGTGTCGAGAACATTGCACTTTGATGGAAGCCCTCTCCCGTGCATGTTGTTCGAACATCCCTCCTAGCAGTAAATAAAGAGAAATGCATGATTCCGTTTCCTAAATTAGGAACAAGTTTAAAAAAGCCTTTCTGTCTGGAAAGTGAGTTTTTTTTTTGAGTGAGTAGCTTTAGGTAGGTATAGATAGGCATTTGAACTATAAAGTTGAAGAGATAAAGTCAAGGCCGCAAGTTAAGGACAGATTAGAGATAAAGCACCCACAGAGACGCATAAAACTTATAAAATATTTATGTTGATTTGTCCCAGATTCGCGATACTAAAGACTTCAGATCAATAACATTAATAAAGCAAAGCACAAAGCCGAAACGACCACATTTTTTCAGTGGCCGCATTGTTAGTAAAGTAGGCTAATGCCATCAGGCTAACGCCCTGTAGAAGTCCTAAATGGAAATATATACAGACACTATAAAATATTTGAGCACAACTAGGCCAGGTCACGCACATACTCAACCCCTATTAACTCACGAATCATTAGTAGTAAGAAAATTTTCGTATTTGAATAATATTAAGTCATACTCAGCTCTCGTGTGAATATAATACATGACTAACCAAGCAAAAATAAAACAAAATTTCGTAGAAATAAACAAAATCTGAACTAGTTACTACAAGAATAGCACTGAAAAAAAACTACAGCTGATATATGGAACACATGCGAGTCACCTAACGTGAGCCGAAAGCCAGCTGTTCAAGAGCACAGCACACATTTTTCAGCGATGTTTACAAGGTCGGTCAGTCACTCGCGCATATAGATACTACTTATAATCATAGACAACATGCACTTTTGAGTCACGACGATGCGCGCTGGACGTGTGTAACTCCGTGTAACACTAATGAATCACCTACGTAAGTGAATCACGGCATTGGTGGCGCCGAAAAACATCTCTATGTCATTTATACTACCTCAGAAAGTCGGAATTAGTCAATTGTTACTGATCATATAAACCCAGATTATGATTCAATGAGTCGAACAGCGATTTCGTAACCTGTTCTGATTTCTAGGAAATACAATCAAATTACGAAGAGGTGTAACGGGCCCTAGATACAGAGTCGCTGAATCAGAACCAAAAATACAATTAACTGAATCTCTGCTGAAGATTATGTGCTTAAACAATTCAGTTGGTGTAATAATAAACAATTTGGCAGACTTAGATAAAGATCACTGTACCGTTGAGCTTGAGACTAATTTACTTCTTCGTGGTCATATCGATGATTCAAAATTATATAAGTTTCGACCAAGATCCAGCCACGGCCTAAGTATTGGCCTAGGTCATTGACAGTGCAAATGACACTATGGAAGGCACTTGCACAGAGCTTTGGAACCCCAAAATGTTGACGATTTAGATTTGCTGAAATTTAACCCGTTAATAGAGATAAAATTAGGCTCTTTGCATGTTATCTTGATTGTGAACGGATCTGTCTCAACAGTTGACAGTCCTAAATAGGTTCGTACAGCAACATGGAATCCCTATCCTTTGCGTGCAACCCGATTATTGATAGAGAACCTGCAGTATTTCTTTAAGTTCCACTACAGATTCATCATCGATACTTAAGCTTGACAATTGAGATCAAATTGACAGATTGTGATATCATCTCTTTCTGTCCAAAATTATTATTCACTCCAATTTTCATTACAAAACAGCTTATAAACGTTCAAACTATGTACACTGCATGAGTATATGTTCGAGATGACTTTAATAATTGACTGCGCCAGATTGAATGAACGAAATTACGGATCGTTTACTTTCAAGTCCTTGTAATTGGTAACCGCTTCAACATCCACATTACGTGCGCATACGCAGTGTATCGATCATGGATCGATGTGGAAGGCCCAATTTGTCTGTGCTACTAAATCATGGAACAAACGCGCCGCTCGATCTAAATCGATTTGTCCAAATTATGAGACGCGGTAATATGAACGATGGTGGCTATTCCCCTGATATCCTCTTTAAATATTGGCCGTTTGTAAAACACCTGCACTTTCGCCAACCGCACCCAGTTCGGCTCGAGCTTCACAGTTCAAACACAGATGTGCCACATCGTCCTAGTTATAACATTATCAAGAGAAATGTTATTGCAACTCATTATGTAATAGAAAAACTATTGCATATCGGAAAAAAAAGTTGCTCAATATTAAGGAACAGCTTCTGACAGACCGTTGCCTCATATTTTTAATATTTGTGCTTTTAAACTCATACACAAAACATTCGTGGTGTACAGTTCTAAACAAACATACAGAAAAGAAACATTTCAAATAGGAAACGAATATCTGTTGCATCACCCACACGTTGAGATTTATTTTTCTTTTGGCATGCAAGTGTGAAAATTCAAAATTGGAATCAGAAGTTTTGACTATGTCATGTTTATTTTTTAATCTGCCAATTACGCAAAGGCGTTTTTTATGGGATAGGGACTGGTTTCACCATACGAGGGATAAAACATCGTAGGTAGCAGACGGGATGACTGGCTGTTTTGAGTGGAATTAACAAAATTTTGATAACACAACAGCCGCGGTCATGGGTGGCTCACCATATGCCGCCGGGGTCGTTAAGTAATGACGAGGAATCTACTGGAAAACTTTAAACTTAGGGGAACCTTAATGCGAACTTGATGTACATTTTATGACACTCTGTATACAACGTATACATAACTGCCCTTCTTTAAAAAATAAATGTGCTTGAATCATTATTTGTTACACTAAAGGCTACCTATATTGTAATACTGTGCATAGACTTAAATAAACGGGCTGGATGTCTTAAAAGTAACCAAATAGATATAGTCGGTAGTTACCTACTACATATTTAGAAAGTTTCTTTGATTTTATACTTAATAATAATTTCCCTAAAAAAACATGTCAATAGCTATTAAAAAACTTCGGTAGATACAGAAACCATCCTGTAACGTCATAAATCCTTTATCTATTTAACAAACAAAGCAGTTTCAAAGTAAATAAAATATAATCTATTAGCTTATTAGTAAGCAAAAGAATGATCAAAGGTGCCGCTCAACGCCAAATGGTCCATTCTCCATTATAATGACCCTCGATTTGTGTCGGCGGCATCTTGCGAATAAATATTGGGCAAATTAGCGGATCCCTCCGTCAATGACGTAGGGACGACTGACGTCCACCTGTCATTGTTGTACGTATCGCCAACAGTCCATGTGTTGACGTATCGGGACCAATAAAGTTTCAGCACGGGTCCAATGAGCGTGAAATGTCAGACGGGACTTCGGGACGCGGGAGAACCATCTGCTTTGTTTTTTTCTAGGATGGTGCTGATATGTAAATTAGGTTTTAACTTCAGTTGTGACATGTTGCGATTTTTTGTTGTTGGATGGCAATATTTTGAATACTTTGTATATTAATACGAGTAGCTAGATATAGCTATCTACTCAGTAAGACGTATTCAAAACTCATTTTGAAAAATACCTACCTGGAACTAATCAAAATAACTTTTTAAAATATCCTCTTAAACATACAGGACCTACCCTCATTATTTCTACTTGCGAAAAAACTTTTAAAATGACAAAAACTTCAAAAAATAACATGGTCATTTGAAGTAACAGAAATAACTATGAATATTTTGTAAAGATATAATTTCAAAAGCAATACAATTAGTTACTCTCACTACAATATAGCAACACATCTGGAAAAGATTAACTAGTAAAAATGCATAAAATTATAAAATCTAATAGATAAAAGGCACAGTGACTTGTGAAAATCTAACTAAACGTGCCAAAGACTTCAAAAAATTATTACCGCCGTATACGAAAAGAGACTCGCGCACGAAGGGTTCCGTACTTGGTAAATTGAGGTTTACGATTTATGACGTTATAAAAAAAACTACTTAGGTACTAGATCTCCTTCAAACCAATTTTCGGTGGAAGTTTACATGGTAATGTACATCATATATATTTTTTAGTTTTATCTTTTTCTTATTTTAGAAGTTACAGGGGGGGGGGGGGGGTGACACACATTTTACCACTTTGGAGGTGTCTCTCGCGCAAACAGAAAAAAAATATATTAGAAACCTCCATAGCATTTTTGGTGACCAGGGTTTGATGAAAAAACAATTTTGAGTTTCAGTTCTAAGTATGTAGTTTGGGAAACCCATTTCTTTTTTGTGTGAAAATCTTAATGCAGTTCACAGAATACATCTACTTACTAAGTTTCAACGGTATAGTTCTTATAGTTTCGGAAAAAAAGTGGCTGTGACATACGGACGGACAGACAGACAGACATGACGAATCCATAAGGATTCCGTTTTTTGCCATTCGGCTACGGAACCCTAAAAAAAAAACCGGCCAAGTGCGAGTCGGACTCGTGCACGAAGGGTTCCGTACCATTATCGCAAACGCGGCAAAAAATCACGTTTGTTTTATGGGAGCTCCACTTAAATATCAATTTTATTCTGTTTTTAGTATTTGTTGATATAGCGGCAAGAGAAATACATCATCTGTGAAAATTTCAAATCTCTAGCTATCACGGTTCATGAGATACAGCCTGGTGACAGACAGACAGACAGACGGACCGCTGAGTCTCAGTAATAGGGTCCCGTTTTTACCCTTTGGGTACGGAACCCTAAAAAGACATCAGTACCGAAACAATAAGTTATAGAAAGGTCCACATCTGGAAAAGATTAAATAAGTAGTAAAAATCCATAAAATAATAAAATCTCGTAGATTAAAAGCATAGTGATTGTTATCACTTCTGGCATTTGGTCAGCAGGTGTGCCAGGTATGAAACAAAAGGAGATCCCGTTTGTTGTTACTCGACTGCGGCGGGGCCCAAAAGAAGTGTAATGTTCGTGCACATTTTTACATTTCATTATTAATAGAATTCTGTTTTTAGCTAGGTAACTTGCTTGAGTAGAAAAATAGTACATAACTCATCAAATCCTATGTACTTAGGTTTTTTCTAATTAGATAGATAGGAATTCTTTGGGCATGTGTATTGTATCCCGTTACACGTTACCCGAAACTTTAAAATGCCGAAAAGTCCCTAAATAAGTGGGTTTACCTATTGCTAAATTAAGTAGACGACTAACCGCTAGTAACTAGTGTAACTACCTACAAATAGGCTTTTCCTCATTAAGTAATTCCAGCCAAAACATAAAGATTTAATTAAAGTAGGTAATTATTTTATCAAAAAAAAACAAAACGTTAAAATCTCGGTGTTCTTACCTAGAGGTGTCTAGAGAGTTTACAGTAGGTTTGGTACCTACCTTTATGTGGTAATTGTGAACACTATGTCCTATGAGTATGACCCTGGACAAAGGTCATTGTTATAATACCAAATATATAGAAAACGTAGGCAAACCAACTAGTCCTGAATATAATAAATATACAGTGGAAGGAACAACGAACAATTTAAATAGGTACGTACCTACTACGGCAGTAAAAAAAAGTTCTGTTCCGTTCGGAAATGGAACCACCCCTTTGAAATACAACAATGCAGCATACCTAGCCACCACTCAGCCCAAACCGCAAAAAAAAACACCCGTGCATTCGACAACCGGACGAAAACGAAACGCAAGTCGCAACTACGGACGGAACGAAACGTCAGTCTGTAGGGAGCGCTGTTGAGAGTAGTTCGTGTCGTTCTGAGCTCTCAGCACAGCTGATTCCGCACGCGTCTTCATAAACGAATACGAAAACATAACAAAATAAACAATTATCTACCTCACGCATACAAACTCAGTGACTTTTAGTGTCGTGAATGAAATTTTATTTTTTTAAGAAGAAAATAATTGTTTTAAAGTGGAAAATACACTTCAGGAAAATAATGGGTAAGTCCGCTAAACATGTTATTATTTAGTAGAGAATATTAATGTACGTAATTTAACTTTCAATTACATATAAATTCATAGATGTAAAAATTATGAACCGGTTATAATAAGCATTTATAGGTTATGTTTACATTAATCGATACAACAGATTATTTTATTTTACAATACCTGCCTATTGTTTTTTGTCAATTATCATCTCTGTATGCGCATTGCAATCTACACATGGAAATTGAATTTATAAATTATTGTTCAATATTTTATTGATGACAAAATGACAACATACGTCGATTAACAAGTCTTGATCCAAGCAACTTCAAAATACTTTTTCATAACTCACTTAAGGTTAGTAGTATTAATAGTAGGTATATCAGGTAACTGCATCGGAGATTATTTTGATTGCTTAATATATTTATCGAATATTTTACTTATAAATAAACTTAGCTTTCATTAATTAACATTCACAATAATTGAGCGTTTCTTTTAATTAATCTTATTTCAAAGTTATAAAAAAACATGCATCTACCTTCGGCTTGTTTTGTGTGATTGTAACTGTAAGTAAACAAATACGGCTACCCTATAACATATTGTTGTAACAGAGTTGTAGGATTCTGTAATTTAAAATATTATGGAGAGCAACCGGCATTATTCGATAAATTTTATATGTAGAGAAACCACCATTATTTGATATTGTACAAATAAATTTGGCAGTAGACAACGTAGGTAGTCTGCCTACGCACAGTGGGCGCGACGTGAGCTATAAAACAGTTTCGATTAACAACATAGTTTAATTAGTACTAAATTACCTCTTTATAATAATGATAATTCAGCAACGTTATAAAAAATAACTTTTAGGGTTTAAATGCTACTTGCATTTAGACCCTAAAAATTACGAAATATGGGGAATTTCTCAAAATGTATAAGTAGGACATTGTCTGTATTTAGTTTTAAAATGGCTTTAGGGTTAGGTATTTACTACTTAACATTTAATCTCATAACCAAAATTAACCTATTTGAGAATCGTGATCAAAAATTACATTTCTCCGTTACAATTCATTCGAAATGATCAGTGTCGCACGATTTTCGGATAAATAGAAAAGCTACAAAAGAAATTAAATTGATACCCGTGAATGTTAGAAAATTGTTATTTAAAAGTTATAAAGTATTAATTTTAAAATCATATTAATCTTTACATAATCGTTAATATGAACGTAACGTTTAAACTTATTTTTTGGAACATTCATGAATTCATTGGTTTATGAAGAAATACTACAATAAACATAATAGAAAACATAACCATTTTGAAAGAAGTTTATTTCAGATCGTTTAACCCGATTACCGGTGCCTTCTACTTTCTCAAATCATATATTTAAATAAGTAAGCATTAACAATGAACAGGGTCATAACAAAAAATTTGGTTAACAGGCAAAATATAACTTTAAAGTTCAACTCAATATTATGAAACTGCAAGTAAAGGCTTTTGTTTTGATCACAATCTATTTAGTTTTAGGCTTCTCACATTCGCCAAAAACTATTTAAATAAACAAAATAATACAAATATGAGACCGCCAGACAACAAGTTATTTGCAGTAATATTAGAAGCAAGAATTCAATAGGACACTGAAGAAATCAGATTGAGTAATAAATTACCTTACAATATAAATACCTACCTAAATGAGATGCAATTTCAGAGATTGGGCGACAAATTAAAAGTAGAAACCCTTTATTTGGTAACAATTAACAAATGTATGAACTTCTTAATCGTTGAAACACGTTGTGATACATTTGTACATCACAGACTCTTCTGACTCACTGTCAAGATTGATTTCATCATTTTAATTTACATAGTTGAATTACCAGATTTGCATTATGTGATAGATTATATTGATTACGTAATTTCTCTGCGGTACACACCGCGGTACAATCTTTGCAACCTAATCCCATAATTATTGAAATTTGGAGCATTTCAAGTTCAGGTGACATAGTGTAACTATCTGTTTTAATTTCACACATAAATTTAAAGAAATAAAATATGATAAAGTTTAAAATAGTGAATAAGCTAAAGAGTAGGTTAGCAGTGACGTGTATGAACATGTTGCGACCAGGATAAGTGAGTCCGTCGCACCGTGTGTTCAAGGGCGCAAACCGATACCAAACATTAAAACACAAGTATTGTTATTATTATCCTCCAAAACTTTTTAACTGGTCAGTCATTAATGAGATTTTATTAATCGATCAAATTATTCAAACAAACCACACCAAAAGATTTTAAGCACTGTGGTGGCCGCCGCCGGAAGTTCCGACAGGAAATCGCGGGTACGCGCACCGGGCCGGGCATGGTGCCAGTCACCGCTAGAACCAATTTATGTTACCCCGTACATTGCATACCAATAACATGTAATAAAGCCCACCTATGGGTCAAGTAAATATTAAGAACTAGTTACTTAAAAAGTTAAAAGCTTTTCCTCCTTTAATTAAACTTAGTAACAGTCTTTCTTTGCAGTCGAATTTTGCAATGTGAATTTATTACCCTTCCCACTTGCAAAACGAATAACGTACTTTCACGGCTTCGTAATAATGGAAAGAGACTACAAGAGATTAGAACATAATGGTGCGGAGGTGGGTGCGTGGGAACGCTCCCAGAGTTCACGTGCCCGGCACATCGCTCTACCATACCAAAACTTACATGAATATGCTAGATTTAGATAAAAATCCCTCCATCCAATAGCACGGATTCATATAAAGAAGTCATTATTTGCAACGAAACTACAATAGAGCAAGCATCGATGTACATGATCTTAATCTTCTTGTGAATTTTGTTTTGTATAGTTTTAAGTATACATTCATATTAAAAAAAATATCGCACTGTCTAATCGCTGCCCACTTCACTCCTGAAAGGCTTTTCAATATTTATTATATGGGAATGTAATTGGTACAGGTTACTAGCATAAAATCTAACTCAATACGACAGACTGTTTACCTATTTATTCATTAAAATAATATCGACCTGCACGGACACCTAAGATAAGTCTTTAGTCGCAATAGAAGAAGGATACAATTATACGTAAATTAATTTGTTATTCGTGACACAATATATAAATATTTATAAAGCGTATATGAATAATCCGAGTGAATGAACTACACAAGAAAATCAATTATACTTCCATTCATAAAGCCGTAATAATTCTATGCAGCGTAGGTGTCCATAAGTCACCGTCTAATAAATCTGCAACTCTAGCCGTTTGCTTCTTACGAATGAACAAGTCAAAGCTAGATGAACTTGCAAATCATAATTATTTCGCAGTTTTCTCCAAAACTAAGATAAAAAATAATCATAAAGTCTACCTAACACTATTAAAATATTGAGTAACCAATAGGTACTTCGACAGGGTCGTATGTGAGGACAAGAATGTTTGTTGCCACGACAATATTAATATAATTAGTCATGTATATGGTAATGTGGGTTATTGAAATGACTGTTGTGTCGCGTAGGCTCGTGCGCTCGTTTGACTGGCAACGGCAATAGGTGCCTAGTTAGTGGTTCCGGATACGGATCGGACGTGTCGGATGTCGGCGTGAGTCACGCGGCGCCCACGCCGCCGCGCCGCTCCGCCATCGCCGATGCGCCCACTGGCGCCCAGGTTGCACCAACAAACTACAATATTACTATTTTATAGACAAAAAAACACAGTAAACGATAGCAATTACAAAATGATTTGTAAAAACTGCTATAGCTTTTTGTTAACTTACACTGAGTTAACTAAACTTGATCCTTTATTTAAAATAAAGGAACAAGTTTAGTCAAGATCAAGAAGATCAAGATTATTTGTTCGACATTAATAAGTTAAAAACTTGTCAAACTATTTTGACTGGCATTAAGTACCTAAATTATTGGATTATATTACATTATTTTTAGTCTACATAATTTTAATTTGTTATTGTACGAAATCAACTTTATAGCCTTTATAGCCAAACCTACATCAGCCAAAAAGTTTTGCTAAGTGAACCAAATAACTAGGAGCTTTACTGGCCTTTTTCAATTATCAAAGTAGGTAGACAGATTTTTTACGCTTTAGGTTCTTCTAAGTTAATCTGGCTTACACCACAAAATAACACATTTTATGGATAGTATTAATCGGCATGACGAGTTTACAACCGTAACGCTATCACGACAAAGACTGCGGACAATCTTACACGCACAGTCTTCTAAATGAACGCGGTTGCTGCTGCTGTTGCCGAGACAGATTTAGCTGTGTCTGCGACGCGTCTAGGCTATTTGTATTTGGGTTTTGGCATTGGACATTTTGCAGTCTCGTGGGAAACTGAGTTGAACGACTGCGGAGACAATGCGGCTGTCTGGTATCGCGACCAGTCGTTCACCGGACCACCGCCCACCCGGCATGGCGGCAGTGCCGGGCCTCGCCGCCCGGCGCCCGCTGCCGAGTGCCACGGCTGCACCGCACGTTCCGCATTACATCTTCAGCCATCTTCTATTAAAACACCAAAGTTGATTTATTCACATCGCTTTACATTCAAAGCACGTTATAGGAAGCTTAACGTGGGAAGGTGGAAGGTATGCAGCTAGAGGATAGATAGACCAAATTCCTGTAGCTTTCACTAGTAGGTAGGTAGGCGTAGGTGGTATTCGCATAATGTAAAAACTTTAAGCGTTTGCTTCCAAATAGAACACAACCTAGTTTTACTTTAATTCTACTTGTGGTGAGTTGACAAACTTTTCAAAACCTGAAAAATTTATCTCGTCTGAGATAGATACCTACTTCAACCAAGGCTTAAAACTCATTGCACCATTGTTTTATGTAAGTTTTAATGTAGAGTAGGTAAGTAAATGTAGGTACTTAAATGTAAAAACATGGTAACACTTTCCTTGCAGTCGGGTAAAAAGATCAATAGATAAACATCCAAAAAATCAAAAATCACGGGTTCTGAATTTGTGTTAATGACCTACATCAACAAACCCGTCCAAGCCCTTAAGGGCTTATTACACTACACGGTATTCAGGGCCCTGAATACCGGGTCACTAAATCATTCCGAAGCAATAAGGTCGATATTATGAGAACCCTAACTCCCTAACAGTTATTACACTACCCTGAATTAGTGTTTAGGGCCCTGAACACCGTGTAGTGTAATAAGCCCTTTAGTATTGACAGCAGCGGCTAGAAAAAGGCTCTAACTCTTGATATAAAGATCTCCTATTTTTACCCGACTGCCGAAGGAGGGTAATGTGTTTATCAGTCTATGTATGTATGTTTGTTCCTATGTGGCGTTGCAGAGACCAAACGAGTTGGCCGATTTTGATGATTCGTACCTCAATCGATTCGTCTTAACCATGCGAATGTCACTGGCTACATTAAAATAGAAAAATTAAAAACATTAAAAACCGGCCAAGTGCGAGTCGGACTCGCACACGAAGGGTTCCGTACCATTATCGCAAAACACTGCATAAAAATTACGTTTGTTGTATGGGAGCCCCCCTTAATTTATTTAATTTTAATTTATTAATTATTATTTTTTGAAGTAAATATACAACTGAAGATTCTGTGAATATTTCAAGCATCTACCTGTTGCTGTTATTAATATCGAGCAAAAAACGGCAAAAATATCACGTTTGTTGTATGGGAGCCCCCCTTTAATATTCACTTTATACTGTTTTTAGTATTTGTTGTTATAGCGGCAACAGAAATACATCATCTGTGAAAATTTCAACTGTCTAGCTATCACGGTTCATGAGCTACAGCCTGGAGACAGACGGACAGACAGACAGACAGACAGACGGATCGTGAAGTCTTAGTAATAGGGTCCCGTTTTTACCCTTTGGGTACGGAACCCTAAAAAAGAGAATGTAATGTAGATTTTTTTAATTAACTATTTTTTGTCTAAGCAGTTAGGCAAGCTGGCAACCTAAATTCAAGTTAGTTGTAGTTCTTGTAGATCTCCTCCTAGTTTTTAGCCTTTAGTCCTCCCAATTAATAGGAGACCCGACGTAAAATAATGGGAGCAGGGTGCCAGGGAAGGAAGAAGAAATCCTACCAATTGTTAGACAAGCTTAGTTGGTATAGCTTAGTGTAAGTTAGTTAAAACATTGAAATGTAAAAGCACGTGTGTCAAGGGCGGGTGTTTGGGGGGTTCAGTCCAAGTCGGGGTCGATAAGCGCTGGCCGCTTGCCAGCCGACAAGCGACACATAAATACACCCTCGCTCCGCCATCGCCACCGACACTCTAAAGTGGAAGTTCTCACCGTTTATTTTATTGAACATTTATAATTTCCTCCATTTGACATTTCCTTGGGCTTACTTACAGTTTTGTCGTGTTTTAACGATCATGGAATAGGTACTTAACTGTAACTTTCAAAAATGTTTTTATATGAAATGCGCGGATATCGAGGATATAGAGATTTAAGCAGTAGTAATTTCCAAGAACATACAAATAAAATACACATAACGACAATCCTCCTAAACGGCTACCCGTCACCACTTACTAATGTTTTAACCGGGATCAATCATTCCGATTATTCCGAACCTGAATCGAAATCCTAATGCGATCGCGTGGGTTAGATTAGGTTAGGTTATGTTTTTTTATTTAACTTCGATTACTATTTAAGCAACAAAGTCGACGTATTTCATCCTTTGCTGCTATTTCTGTCTGTCTGTATTTCTGTATAAAGTAGAAGAATAAGACGGGAGCCGAGTTCACTTGCTTTGCTCGCTCATTTTAGCTCCCGTCATCCCCTTCGAAACTAACCTATTCGTATCGGGGTGCCATAAGCTCCCGAGCTTGCTTCGCTCGCTCTTGGACTTATTCGTCGATCGGATTAGGATTTCGGGTTAAGTTCCAATCAATCCACTCAGCCTAAAGAAGTCCACTTCTGGTCAAAGCCTCATTCAAGTTGTGCCTTCGGAAGCCGTTTTGTCCGATCCGGTTTAGTTCATGTTATTGCTAAATAGGACCTGGTGTACCTTGAAGGAGCCCGCCACATACGCGTAGGGAATTTTGCGTTTTATCGGGCGGAAATTAATCCCTAACATTGGATAGCATCCTAATGCAATAAAAGGATTTTTTGCTATCTAGACTTAAACATGTAAATAAACTTCGGTAAATGATCTTGGAAAATATCAGCTTCACTTAGAAACAGGCTGCCACATTGTTGTTACTAAACTTTAATTAATTAGAAGCATACATAAATCTGCATACTATAAATCTTGACTACTGCAACATTATTTAGTCTGCCATTTTTTTTTATCTACAGACTTCAGAGTTCCGAAATATTTCGCATATTGATCCACTTTCATACACAGTAAATCTGATGTAGTGTGTTGGCCTTAACAAAATTACCACGTCAGGGAATTAACTGACTGTGACTGTACAAGGGAAACACGCGTTATGTTTTATTGTCTTTCCGGGAACGGATTAAGTTTTACACGAGGGTTAAATTTAACTAAATCAATAGATCCATACATAGATGCAATGTAGAGCAAGTCTTACCCCAGACTTGTCTTCAAACGCGCAAATGAATGAAGAAATAAAGCGCTCAATCGAGCTATAAGCAAGATGTGTTTTGGTCGAATGTTTGTAGTGAAAATACTCACAGATTTTCTAATGAAGTGTATGTTTGTTCCAGATGAGCGGCAAGCGCACACGCAGCTATAGATGCGCAGTACACCACCGCGACCGTGAGGTCAGCTCCGAGAACGACTTCCATCTACTGCTCGAGGATCCCACGTTATTCGCCAGGTAAACATCCCAGCCGTTAGCGTCCGCCGTATTTATGTAATACCAATTACCGCACGATGATAGACCAAGAAAATATTCCCGGGTAATGTTCCAAACACAACAAACACCATTCATTACATAAAGCCTACAGACATATTTACTACCCTCTATTAGCCGAGTGTAACCGTTTCTAAACTATTTTCAAATGAATCGAGTATGCCGTGCAATGGCGTGACTCTTCTGTCATCTTCCAGTAAACCATAAATCCTTTATCGATGAACAACTTGTAAATTTCAAGTAAAATGTAACTTTATGTTATCTAAATCAAAATTTCAGTTAAACTAAATTATGTAGTGTTATTTTCTTTTATTCTACTGAAATAATAGTCGGTGTATCGATTGCCGTCGCTAAAAATATTTTATGTTCACTTCTCGTGTCACGTTGACATGTGGTGTGCTTTCATACAATAAAACCGTTAATAAATTGCTTTTATATAGATCGAGAATATAGTGAAAGCGAATTGATTGCTTCCAATACAGTTTTGAAATAGGAATGTAAAATTTATTTCATCATTGAAAAAAACTGTTCAGAATCATACAATATGATTTACTGCCGCTTATGTCTCGAAATGCTTTGGAACCATTGGAAAAGGAGAGCTGTACGATATACAGATTGTTCTTTTTCTCCTCTATTCAACCTGGAGTTTTTCGACGTAGAAACACAATCAGACACAAGGTACATCACCGTTCTGTGTCAAAGCCTACTCCAATCACATCCTAGTAAGCTACTCGTAAATCGTTTGAAACATTTGTTTGTATCATGTAGAGAATCATCTCTGTCATGTCAGTGTATGTCCTCAATAACGTAGCGTTCTTGTTCCAGGATGGTGCACTTAGTAGCGATGGAGATGCTCCCGGAGGAGCGAGACCGCAAGTACTACCAGGAGAGGTATACTTGCTGTCCGCCGCCCTTCTTCATCATCTGTGTCACGCTACTAGAGGTAAATAATCGTGTTCTGCTCAAATTGTATTATGTGGAGCTAATAATGCCGAATGGTTTCACACTTTGTATCCGCTACGGGTATTACGATAGTGAAAAATATCGATTTTATGCAACTGCTAGCTATGGACATAAATCTTTCGTTTAACCACGGCACCGGAGGCGTACGAAGTCATCACTTTCTACGTGCCTAGTGCCGCTTCAATCCCCGCTCCAGTTACTTCGGTTAATTAAAAATTATAATAGCGGATTTCACATCCGTGCAAACAAGCGGTTTACGTGAATCATAACAATCGGTGCTCGCTGCTCGTCACACGTTGATTCACCTGAGCCGCAAGCCGCACGGCCGCACCGCACGCGCACGCGCACGGCGCACGCTTGCAAGCGATGCCCGATGCCCTGCTATAGCGCACGCAGCTTTCGCGCTAACGGTTTTCCCCTCTATGAATAACGTTATAAAACGTCACTATTTACGCAAATTAAAATTAAACTTAAATATTTATTTATCCTTATTTTCAATTGTCCGTAAACAATAAATAAGTATTATGTTAGTACCATAGCATGTACAGAATATTCCATTAATTTACAATCAATAAAATTATAACTGGAATATGAAACCTCGCGGTATTCCTGCAGTTATTAAAATTCAAAGCTCCCATTTTTCACAGTTGAAATGGACTTGAACCAGTGTTTTTGGTCGAACTCCAAGTACTAAACATATTCATCTAAATTAGTTGCACATTATTTAGCGAGCTGTCGGTGTTTCCAAAACAACTGTACTCTGTAGTAAATCATTCCTCATGTTGGGTATTAAATACCGAAGTACATCTTTATTTGACACATGGCAGACAATACCATCGTCTTAAATAGATATTGATACACTCTCTATTAAATACCTACTTCTAATCAAGGAGTGTAGCGAATCCTCGCTATCAAACGGTCCAAAAGTAACTTACACGTAACGTGTCTTGGTTGACTGGTAGAGAATGCCTAAGGCATTAAGTCCGTCTCCGTACCTTTGTGCATGAAGTCTAAATAAATAAAGTATATGCGATGGATGACCCTCATGTAACTTAACTGAGTTCTACGGCCCTACGCTGACTCAACTCGGCTTACTGATTTTCGCGTTGAGTCAAAGTGTAATCAGCCTAAAGTTCCCACAAGTGGGCGAAGGCTACAAGTAGGGATTGGTCACTTCTTGTATCTAGGTCATTCCTGATGTTTTCCTTGTGAGCTCTTTGATACATGCTTTACCAATATATTTTTTGTTTTCAGTTGGGCGTTTTCACGTGGTACGCATGGAGCTCGGGTGGCATAGCGGCGGCGGCCGGGCCGGTCCCGGTTGACTCGCCGCTGGTGTACCGCTCCGACCGGCGACACGAGCTGTGGCGGTTCGTCACCTACAGCGTCGTGCACGCCGGATGGCTGCATCTCTCCTTTAATCTGCTAGTCCAACTTGCGGTAAGTAGAAGCACTTTCAATTCATAAAAAAAACTATAACTAGATAATTATAGTACAAGACTAGACGTCCTGCTATGGTCCTGACATACTTCTTTTGAAAAGTTAAAAGTTCTTGGAAATCTTAGTTCGTGGTCCACAAAGCCCGATCCAACTTCTTTCAGTTGACTTATTGCTAGACGTGTTCATACTATAAGATCGTTATATTGTCTGTACGAAAATACACCCACCTTGAGCTTACCATTAGTGACGGTCGCCAAGTCATAAACATAAATAGCTCATATTGTTGTTGTAACTGTAGGTGGGCCTGCCCCTAGAGATGGTGCACGGGCCGGCGCGGTGCGCAGCCGTGTACGCGGCCGGCGTGCTGGGCGGCTCGCTGGCGGCGTCCGTGCTGGACCCCGGCGTGTGCCTGGCGGGCGCCTCGGGCGGCGTGTACGCGCTGCTGGCGGCGCACCTGGCCAACGCTCTGCTGAACTTCCACACCATGCGCTACGGGGCTGTGCGCCTGGTGGCCGCGCTGGCGGTCGCGTCCTGCGATGTGGGCTTCGCTGTACACGCCAGGTATACGAAGGTAAATATCATCATCTTTTATATTATTTATTAATAGTACAGGACTAGAGATAACCCTACTATGTATAAGTTACTGCCAGTAGAGGTATTACAGTTAATACTGTTTATGGATTTGTAAGTTTTCAAATGTTTAAGTTATCTTTCTCTTTACCCAGGAAGCGCCTCCAGTATCATACGCAGCGCACGTGGCGGGGGCGCTGGCGGGGCTGACCATCGGCCTGCTGGTGCTGAAGCACGCGCAGCAGCGGCTGTGGGAGCGGCTGCTGTGGTGGGCGGCGCTGGGCGCATACGCGGCGTGCACGCTGTTCGCGGTGCTGTACAACGTGTTCAGTGCGCCGGTGGACGAGCTGCACTACATGCCGCCCGACCCGCCGCCCGACGCCGGCTTCTGACGTCACACGCGCCACACGCGCCACCCGCGCCCACGCACGCCTTAGGCTTCGACCGACAACCGTCTACCCGTCCGTTCAGACCGGCGACCTTATGCCGACAGACATAAAGATCACATTCGTGTGAACGGACTGTGCCTACCACATTGTGTACGTCCAGTTTATTATTTGCGACGTCAAAGCCTATGTTAGCGGATAGTGCGCACGATCACAACACGCCTAGTCAATTTACCTTAGTGTGATTTGCTATAAGTAGTATTATAACACGAGGAGGTCCCCATGCCCCATGCCCCACACCCCACACCCCACACCTGAGTCAGTACACGTGTCGTATTGTGCCTGTCGAGTCATTTCTTATGTTCATTGTGATTATTATTCTTTCCATTTTCGTAATTTCGTTTTTTTACAATGACCTCCTCGCGATACTTAATTGTTAAGTAGTCTTAATTATATTGAATAGGTGAACTATTTTTGTACCTACTATCGGCGTCCGTAGTGTATAGATTGAAGGCGTTACCGCGACACAACAGTTCAATGTTCCCGTGTGGACTGGCCGACTTTACTAAATGAAGTTCTCGTAATGTACTCACATATATAGTATATAGTACCGCTACATCTAGTAAAGCCGCCAGTAGTTAGCCGTAGTTATGCCAGCACACCAAAGATTAGGATAAACGGCATCCACGCTAGAGTAGTGGAAGTTTCCTTACTCTCTCCTTGGTTCAAATTTGATTGAATATGAATACATATAGATTTTTAATTAAATTGCTCACTGTTAAACAAATACTATAAGTATGCCTCAGTAACTGATTCTAACGTGAATAATTATTGTTATTTAAGTATTTGTGTAAATTGCTCAATTGCAATGATTATTTTAATCAGAAATGATTATGCTCAAAAGTGAGTTTATTTTATTGGATCAATTATTTGCTGATATATTATTATAACAAATAATATTGTTTATTGTGATTTCGTCCATTTCCATTCGTCACTCGCATTCGTCCTATTTCCTACGTATGATTGTATGATCCAACGATTAACAATTGTCTTGCTACTCATTAGTAAATAGTTTTATTATTAATAATGTGCCTGATTCCTATTATTGTAAATTTGATCGTATACTTTTAATTCTAATCAAATAATGTCAGGAAACGACTGAGTTTTGTATTAATTATTGCAGAATATTTTCTCATTTAATTTATTTTAAAATTATTTTAAGTGTGAATCGGAATAATTATGATTATGTGATTATATAAATGAAAATAAGAGTGAATATAATTGAGAATTATTAAAAAAACTGATTTGGTTTTATTTCCCAGACATGGCCATACTTCAATAAAACAAAATTTGATAAAAAAAACTTCATTATATCTTTCAGCAAATTGCAACATACAAATATAACAATAGTTTGAACCATAAATGTTTTCAACAGTATTAACTACATAACATTATTACTAAACAAGCTTTGGTACCTATTTATTCAATATAAAATTAATAACGGTGCGTCTACATAAGGCCACAATATCAGCTTGCCATAAATAATACTGATTAAAATGGTTAAAATATTAACAAAGCTGCATATTTCCAAATGTGATAGAAAATTGACTGAAAAATGTTTAAGTAAAATAAATTCGACTTAGGTACTCTTCACAAAATAACAATATAATTACCTATTCCCTACTTATTATTATAATTTTGAAGAACAGCCAAATTGAAATCCAGTTCAAACATTCATTTCACAACTAATTGACAATTATATATTATAAAGCTTCAAAATATGTAATAGATTATTACCTATACCATAGTAATCTTTGACTTATACTGTGATTATTAATTTCGTGGACTAAACTGACAGCTGCTATTGAAATTATTTTTTTTATAATGTTGCAAGCGCGGAGCATAGTGTTGTAGGTAAGGCTCAATCATAAGTAATTCATCGAATCGATGTGACATGACTCCTGAATTTATTTTTACTAATTCTTTTTCTTTTCTTTTTTTTTTTTTTTTTTTTTTCTTTTTTTTTTAAAAACGTTGCCCCACACTAGGAATTTCTTCCTGTATCGTGGGTGCGTTTACAAACATATAAACTCACATACACAAACACCCAGAGCCGGAAAAACTATCTGTAGGTCATACAAATTTTTGTTCCGTGCGGGAATCGAACCCGCGACACGCAGCGCAGCAGTCAATAGCTCAACCACTGCGCCAACCGTGCGCCCATTGGTGTAAATAAATGTTTTATGAATATAAACGTAATATATTTAAATATAACAGTATTCATTCACATAGTACATGAACTTTTATTGTGTTAAATATGAAATCAACAATAAAATAAATGTAATCTATAAAATTAAGTCTGACATAAATGAATAGAAACTAAATGTGGGCCGCTAGTTTTTAAACAAATTATTTTTTCATGCCGTGAAATAGTTTCATTTTCGATCTACTTCGATTTTCGATTAACTTTCGATCACTCAGGATAGTTAGGGTACGACACTATTTTAATGTACTCGTAACGATAAAGTGACAACCCCCGAAATGTCAGTTTAGTCCACGAAATAAAAAACCACATTAAAGTAAAATAACAATCTCATCGTTGACGACTTTGCTTTCTAAGGATCAAATCTCATTAAGACAAAGTCGAAGCGAGGTGACGCATCAGTCTAAAAATGTACATAGCATTTTGACCCCTATCTCCACAGTGTAAAGTCGAGTCGTCAAATTCTTAAAGATAATTCGCGCATCCTTGAGTATTAGATCGAAGACACGTCGATAGGACAGTTACGTATAGGAGATAGGGGCCGAAATTCTATGGACAAAAATATACTGACGCGTCGCGTCGCTTATACTCTGTGTGAGTGTACTTTGGTAGTTGACCCTAAACCGAATAAGTACACTGCACTGGGAACATGTAACGATTCCGTGCCTTTAAATGATAATTGTATTATGCATTTTTATTTGTATTCATTCACATCTATCTCTACCATTAATGTTTAAATAAGCCACAGGAAGTCTATTTGCAGGTCTACTTATTTAAAAGTAAGTTCTAAACAGACCCACAGTGGCTCGTACCCATAAAGGTGTTTCCCTGTTCTGCAGTTCTCTACTACACTCGGTTGCGTACTTGTGTAACAACTGTGACTCTTCGTGTAATTTGCTCTGGAAATATAAAAAACATAACATTTATAGTTTGTAAAAAAGAAATGTCTCCATTTAGATGCTAAATGTATCTCCATCAAACTGAGAAAAATTATCCAACTATTTATGAACAGTTCTAGTTTTTAGGGTTCCGTACCCAAAGGGTAAAAACAGGACCCTATTTCTAAGACTCCGCGGTCCGTCTGTCTGTCTATCTCATGAACTGTGATAGCTAAACAATTGAAATTTTCACAGATGATGTATTTCTGTTGCCGCTATAATAACAAATACTAAAAACAGAATAAAATAAATATTTAAGTGGGGCTCCCATACAACAAACGTGATATTTTTGCCGTTTTTTTGCAATAATGGTACGGAACACTTCGTGCGAGAGTCCGACTCGCATTTGGCCAGTTTTTTAAATTATATAATTAAAAATCTAATTGCGATTGCCCAAGACAGTTTACAGTACACACAATGAGGGTACATAGGATATAAAGCAAGGGATTGGGGAGCCTAGACAGATACTGAAAAAAAACCAGAAAATAATGATAAATCTAATTCGTACCTGCAATTCAGGCGAAACAGTAAAAATAGCAGCCTGGGCTTCAAGATCACGTCGTACTGATCGTTCACCCAAGTTCGCCGAGCCTACTATAGTGGCCCAAGGCACACCACAACCAGGTGGGTAATACCTGGAAATCAAATTGGATGCACATTACATTTTAATCCTGTAATCACCTGAAATGTATTTGGTTTTGGACAATAATAAATTAAATATAGACTTTACCATAGTCCCTTGGCATGGAATGTCCACCCAGGACGCTCATACTCCAACATTTCCACTCTATTTGTTTGTCTATAGTCAAGAACTCTTTGCCAAAACCTGCAAAAAATACCATTGATTAACAACAATATTTTGATAATTTTGTGTCTCACTGTTTTTCGCTGTTCAAAATTCAATCAACCAATCACAGCAGATAATACATGCTTGACAATTTGTCATCTTAATTCGCCGATCATTTAGACTCGGGATCAGTTTCTTGTATAGTTAACAATTTAAGAGTAACACCCACACTCCCCACCATGCTACCAAAAATCAAACCTGGACATAGAGATGAAAAAAGAAATTGATTCACATATAGAGAGTAGAGAGTCAATCAAATGAGAAAATATTTTTTTTTACAATTGTCTCTAGAAAATTTTAATATATATCATTAATAAATAAATAAAGTAAAATAAAATATTTCAAAAAACTCAATAACAAATGGAAGCTTATCACACCATCTAGTGCAAATTATTTAAACCAAATTTCCTTTCTTCGCGTTGGGTGTCTGTGATTGAGTTGATTTACTTACTTTCTAGCAATCAATGAGTAGGCATGTGGAATTCCACCAGCAGGTCCTGAGGCACCCAGAAATCCATTTGCCTGAAGAACACAAGAAATTAAAATGAAAATAAATAGTCCAATCAAAAACAAATTAAAAAAAGTTAAACCATGATGCTGAATGTAAAATGATGTATTACTCACATTGGGATGTGCCATCAGCAAACTTATATCTGCTTTGCAGTCTTCCAACAAAGTCTTGGCATACTCATCAGTAAGATTGAAGTACCCAGTAGCTAGTCTAATGATGGCGCCTTCTGGAACCGAGGCTAGCAACTTTTTGGTGACCTGCTCATCTTGGGTGATGCCAAACTCTCCCATTTGAATGAGAGGAAATATCCAGGTGTCTTTGACAGTTGCTGTAATAACAATACGCAGGGTGAATGTTTTGACATCATCATAATCTTCAGCTAAAAGACATCCATTGCTGGTTCCCCGAGCCTCTTACATCATCAAGCAGTCCAAAGCCTCTGGCATCCAACCATCCATGTTTTGACATAATGAGCTAATATACATGTAGCCCAAGCAGAGAGTAACTTTAAATACTATTAACTGTTTTGTATCATAAATAACAGCATAACTACAAAAAAAAAAAATTGTACTTTGTTTAGCTAACATACTTTCATGTTTTGGGGATGCAGTAATAGTTCCAGAGTGCAGACTCAATAAACCATGAATGTCATTCTGTGATATTTTTTTTTATGAAACATACCATCCTCTAAAGAATTCAGTTTGGAAATCTGTTGCTTCTGCCATCTTGCCATGAAAGCATCAACCTGCTTCCTCATATCTTGAATGAACAGCTCTTTTGAAGCATACTTTCTTTCCGTTATTCCATTCTTCGAACAATGCTTGCTGAAGTCGCTTACTTCATCTAAAATGCAAATTAATGTTAAGGAATAGGTCTCAAAGAAGCTCTTATACTAATGTATGTAAAAAAACAGATACTAATAACTTACAGTCATCATACCTATGAGTTCACTATAAAAGTTTGCCAGATCCGCATCCTCAATCTCTACATAGCGATCCTGCCTTTGTTGAAAGTAGTCAGTGGAATAGTTGGCACCACTCAGCAACACAGTGTTGTCAGCTATGTACAGCTTCATATGCTGTAGTCCTACGAGCTCGTTATAACGAGATGGTAAAGCTTTTGACCAAGAACCATGTAGTCTGGGTGTCTGATACAAACTGACTGAACACTGATCAGGGGCATTGTTTATAAAGTCTCTTAACTGAGTCACAGAGTTCACTTCACCCCGAGTACCACGCTGATAATCTAAAAGAACTTTAAACTTCAAAAATTTCTTATCTTCAAAGTTCTTTTTTGTAATATCTAAAAGCTTCTTTTCCATAGATCCAGTTCCTACGTATAGGCTCGCAATAGATATTCTCGAATTAGCGTTTTGAAATCTCTCACACAGGGTATCATAAAACTTTCTGGGATCATTTATAATATTAACTTTGGAGGCATTCACAGGAAAACATGGTGCGACACTATTCAACCAGTTGAAACAATTAAACTCTAACGGTTTGAATCTTATAGGCATATTGCTGTTAAACAACATATTTAGCTTTACGTTTAATTTATTATTAAATTTGTCTAATTAAGCGTAAAACTAATAAAAAGTAAACGAAATTATATCTCCCAATTTCAGCAAAAGGTAGACTGGACAGTATTATAATAAAATCTTTCTTTCGTCTGGCTGGACTGTCACTGTCAGTGTCATTCATTTCGATTGTCACCATATTGTCACTGTTGTCTATCAATTGTCATTCATTCTAACCTTAGATAAAGTACCTATAGATTAAGCACTGGCGTGGCCGCACATGAGACAGCAATAGTTAGTTCTGGTGTTACAACAAGAACAAGAACTCTACAACCCACCATCGCACTGACACTTATTATCTATAAATAACCCAAATTCCTTGTCTCAATTGACACATAATACCACAAAATCATAGAAAATCAAACAAAACCGAGTTTGTTTGTCAAACCTGCCATTGTATTAGAGTTTGACAAACAACAGAAACCGGCCACAGTGACAAAGACAAAAAATAATCTTTTGTCCTTATCATTTACATGGAGCTGCCAATTAGCCATCTCGCTCTATCAATCAAGGTCATTTTAAGGATTAATCTATAGGTACTTTATCTAAGATTCTAATTTCATTGACAAAATTCACCAAGTTAGCTTCGAGCCTTTTAAGTTTCTACCATCCGTATTATTATATTACTCTTTGGTTTCTAGTATTGGAAATGACATTCAGTGAGACAGAGCCGGGCGTCAAAAGACAGAAACAAAGTAGTCTTAATTTATCTCAAGTTAATAAATGTATAGTCCTCGCCAAACTTCTTGGCCGCCCTGAAGTTGGCTATTATAATTTAATACAAAAACAGCACCGTTTCACGCCTTACGCATCGGGAAGCCAACTTCAGGGCGGCCAAGAAGTTTGAAGAGAACTATATACTTAACAATGCGAGGAATGCGAGTATTGTCTGCCTCTTATAACCTATGATTTGCCAAGAACTTACGAACCTTTCTTTGAATATTGTGAAGAACTCTTTTTGTGACACAGCTACTATTTTAAACTAATTAAAGCCTGTGCTACACGGTTGCCAACTGAGGCAAAAACCAAGGTCACCTTGGTCGGAAGCGGCCATTTCAAACTGTGTAGACAGTTGTTTCCAACCAAATCTAGCATGACCTTCCAACGCCCTTGGTCGGCGTGCGTGCGTTGCCAACCAGTTGGTTGGCAACTTGTTTGAACCCGTGTAGACGCTTGTTGACAACCACGCGTATGACAGTCGCTCTCACAGAGAAAAATAATATATCGGGTAATAAATCGGTAATAAATCGGTCGCGCTCAGTCGCGCTTCTGCAGGCGGCGAGCCACAGAGAAAAATAAAATATCGGGTAAGCACAGTAGAACACACCACAGATTAGCTACACAGTGCGACCACAGAACAACAAAGCACGTTAACACTCGAGAGTTTTGAGAATGAGTTCCGAGTCAATGTTATTCTTCGTTGTAAACACCTCACCACATAACTTTTCTCTTTCCCTCGTCCTCTTGAGTGGTGCGAGCTCAGAGCAATGACTAAAGCTGCTTTAGTCATTGCTCTGAGGATGCGAGCTGTGTGACGAGCTTTACCGACCGTCGCCGATGAGTCATCGAGTGAGTCCCAAGTGTCAAGTGTGCCTGACGACATCGCGAGTCGCGACACAGCTCGCTCGCACACACCCGAGTCAGCTCAGACCTCCCTCACTCAGAGGCCACCGCCCGCCGCCCGCCGCCTCGCCTCATTCGTGGTAGCACAGTGTGGTACCACACTTAGTTAAAAGAGTGCCTCACACGATCCTCATTTTAAAAGAGTGTGCTACCCAACACTAAAACCGTGTAGCCGTCATCGCCCCACGCGCTTCCAACCAAGATGACTTTGGTTTTTGTTTTGGTCGGCAACCGTGTAGCACAGGCTTTAAACGCACGCTTTTTTATAAATCTGTTTATTGCGATATATTTATTACTATAAAAATATAAATATATTGTTAGTTAGACCCTTTCCAAATGATACGAATATGATTACTTTTACAAGTCTTTTTTCAGTCTTAAAAATTCCGTAAATGTAGTTAACAGTTCTTCGCATCATATTCCTCTTTAAGAACTTCGCCTGGCTCAATGCCGTAGAATATTTGACCGTCTTTGACGTACGCCCAGGACATTCTTTTCGAGCTGAAGTGAACGCCAACGTCACCATCTTTTGATAAAGTAATCGCCCCCGCAGTATTCCTCAGCCGAGCAGTCATTCCTGGAAAAAACACACGTCACAAAATGTATAATAGCACGGGTAGTCAAGACAGCATTAGCAGCAATATCCAGTTTCCGAAAACATATTCCGGACTTCGTACAGACTGTGCAGATAAAGCTTAATAAGAGATTGGAAAGATTATACTACCTAACTACCCACGGAAGACTACTATAATACTATAATATACTAGGACGCAACTCACCTTTTACTGCCATTGTTGTAGCAGTGTTTGCATCTTTGCCGGCCTCCATAAGCTTTATAATACTGTGAGCCAAACAATACTTAAGTATAGACTCCCCATGACCTGCAATAACATGCATATAATACAATTATTTTTATTTAAATTAATTTGTTTGTCATGAGAAAAATATCGGACACCTGATGCGTACCTGTAGTGGAGACGCCACCAATAAGATCGTCGGCGTAAGTTCCGCTACCAATTTGAGGCGTATCACCGATCCTGCCAACTGCTTTCCCACTCATACCTCCTGTGCTGGTAGCGGCTGCTACGTGACCTTGACAATCTATGGCTACGGCACCGACCGTCCCCACTCCACCCTTAAAATAAAATTATTTTGGATCATAAATCAATGGACACTTCGGTTGTTTTTGTTTTGTGGTATTAATAAAATTACTGAGATTACCTCATCTTTAGGTCCTATTTCTGTCCTTCCAAAATCTCCATGTTTCAAGAAGTTTTCCAAGGCTTTCTTTGCATTCTCACTTATCAATGATTCTGGTGGAATAGTTTCAAATCCCTGTAAAATTAAAAAGGTCAATATTTTTAAAGTTACGTCAGCTATTTATTTAGTTATGTCACAGAACGTAAGACAGGAACCTTTTTTTACCTTTTCTAAAGCAAATAATTTAGCGCCCTCTCCTCCTAAAAGTGAATGTGGAGAATCGGTAAGAACTTTATGAGCAATGCTGATAGGGTGAAGGAAGTCCTTGACCAGTGTGACTCCACCCACATTCAAATCCTGCCCACACATGATGCTTGCTTCCATTTCGACTTCTCCTCGCAAAGTTAAAACCGATCCATATCCTGTAAAATATGTTTTCAGTTAACTTGAACTCAAATTCTAATAAATCGGGGTAAAACAGTGTTTGAAGAAATAGACTGTCACATGAATAGAAGAAGACCACGCAGTGGGCTGAGCGGGCACGAGGTAGAACCTCATGGCATTCAGTGGCGTAACTAGGGCGGTGCTGGCGGCGCCCAGGGCCCGGTGACAGGGCGCAGAAATGGACCACAAATAAAATAATATGATCAAACTATATATATATAATATATATTTATATAATATATTATATAATCACACTAATATTATAACGGCGAAAGTTTGTGGGTGTGTGTGCGCTCAAACGGTTGGACGGATCTGGATGAAATTTGGCACAGAGATAGATTATAGTCAGGAATAGCACATAGCATCCTAGACTATGTACTATTCCTGAAAGTGTGCTGTTAGTGTGTTAAGGCCATGAAAGTGTGTTAAGGCGCTGTCGCTGGCCACCGCTGGCTGTGATCGGTGGCCCGCTTGCGCCGAGCTTTAAATGTCTGGGGAGGATGTTCGGCCGCTAAGATATATGTGCGATATATTGTCTGGAAACTTAAAAAGTGTTGAAATAGTTCACTGACTATCATAAAAAAGTCAGGATGGATAGACGTAAAGTTACGTGATTTTTTTACAACCTTTGATGTATTTAGTTATAAAAACCGCCGACTGAAAATGTGTGGCGGTATTGATTCTGTACATTATCCATTAAAAATCAGCTCCGATACTCATTTCATTTAAAGTAGTTAGGTACGATTTTATTAAGTACTTACCTTTAGCATCTGACAGCTGAAAATTGGGCGTCGGCCCCATCTTGCAAATAATATGCGTAGGTCACGTACCTACGTTCAAAGGATCTACATATTACTCTCAGATTAGAGAATAGTATTTTCCTCTAATCTGAGCTAACACTAGGTACTCAATCTCACAGTTTTCGTATATAAAGCTTTGAGTAATGTCTGGGGCGTCTGCGATCTTGGCCCATCCATATTGTATAATAATTCAAGAGTTTTGGCAAATATTTTCGAATAAACGTTTTTTCACCTAATTTTATTCATAAACGCAATTTATACGAGTATATCACACTTCCTTTTTCAAAACTCTGCCAAGTACCTAGTCATAATTAAGTAGGTAGCTACTAGCTATACAAACATTTAGATTTTAAATGATACATTTTTTTTATTTTTGTAAACAATCAATTTTGTTGTCAGAACCGGGTAAAATAAGAAAAAAATTCAAGGGCGCAGTGGGCGCAGTTTAAGAAGTTACGGCACTGTATGCATTCGATAAATAAATAATAGTTAGTTTAGTTGGTAGAAAATACAAAATAAATAAAAAAATGTACCAGCATTAAAGTTTTCATCTTTCTCCATTGACACAACAGCAGCTTCCACCGCATCCAAGGCGCTACCTCCATTCTTCAGAACCTCGTATCCTGCTTTTACTGAGGTCTTCATGCCATCCAACTTGCCTTTCACTCGGCTTTGAGGAATATCCCCTGCTCCTCCGTGAACGATTATGATCGGGTTCATTTTCGATTCTCGATGTTCTTCAGACACAATGCAACTTGCGCTTAATGTGCGTGCTTGATAAACTCTAAACACATAATGTAGGACAGTTTAATCGCGACATTATCAATTAGTTAATGTCGCTTGTTATCAAAGTTAGTATTATTTACTTAGCTGGTGCTACAGTACTTACCACACACAGACATAAATCTAACTAGATAAAGCAAGTCCCTCCGTCCGTATGAAAACCAAGTGTGCTACTTTTTAGGGTTCCGTACCCAAAGGGTAAAAACGGGACCCAATTACTAAGACTCCGCGATCCGTCTGTCTGTCTGTCTGTCCGTCTATCACCGTGATAGCTAGACAGTTGAAATTTTCACAGGTGACGTATTTCTGTTGCCGCTATAACAACAAATACTAAAAACAGAATAAAACAAATATTTAAGAGGGGCTCCCATACATCAAACGTGATTTTTTTGCCGTTTTCTGCGATAATGGTAGGGAACCCTTCGAGCGCGAGTCCGACTCGCACTTGGCCGGTATTTTTTCACACATAATTTAAAAACAAATTTACTCAAATTTAATCATTGATCGTAATTTTACTCCGTTATTAGGGTTCCGTACCCAAAGGGTAAAAACGGGACCCTATTACTAAGACTTCGCGGCCCGTCTGTCTGTCTGTCTGGCACCAGGCTCTCATGAACCGTGATAGCTAGACAGTCGAAATTTTCACAGATGATGTATTTCTATTGACGCTATAAAAACAAATACTAAAAACAGAATAAAATAAATATTTATGTGGGGCTCCCATACAACACACGTGATTTTGTTGCCGTTTTTTGGGATAATGGTACGCAACTCTTCGTGCGCGAGTCCGACTCGCACTTGGCCGGTTTTTTGACATGCGAAGTACTTACATACAATCGCGTCATCTAGTTATTATTTATTTATTTATTCATGAATTATTATAACACCTTTACAGACAATTCCAATGCGATGATGTGATGTTAGATTTATATCTGTGGTACCATATCAATTCTTGTATGTTTATTGTAGTATTTCTAAGCAGGAACAAGTACTTATGATATTTTTGAACAATACAGAGCGTCAAGTAGTTACTTTCATCCCGTTATCCGATAAGTTTTATTACTCACTTTAATGTTCTATGGAAGTTGTTATCAACACAACAGAGTGTACTTTTACGACTATGTAATTTAATTGATGAAGTCATGAAAGGACACAGGTAACAGTACAGTATATTAGCTCGAAACAGATCTAATATCTCTAATTAGCAACGCAAAAGTGAAAGTTAGGAGAAATATTAGCGACTACTGTATATCTTGCCTGAAACCGCCAGAGACTTTCTACTTTTCATGATAAGTGCAACTGAAATTCCTAGGCTTGCACTACTTACTTTTCCTTTCAGATTAGTTGTTCAATGATAAATTACTAATAATATCATTTGTTTTGTAGTCTGTAGGTAATTTAGTAAACTGTAAAGACGCACAGTAATCGGTCAAAGTGGCGACGCCTGGGGGCGGCCTATGTCCAGCAATGGAAATGATGAATTTATACGTTTATTTATTTATTTATTTTTAGGGTTCCGTACCCAAAGGTTAAAAACGGAACCCTATTACTAAGACTCCGCGGTCCGTTGTCTGTCTGTCCGTCTGTCACCAGGCTGTATCTCATGAACCGTGATAGCTAGGCAGTTGAAATTTTCGCAGATGATGTATTTCTGTTGCTGCTATAACAACAAATACTAGAAACAGAATAAAATAAATATTTAAGTGGGATTCCCGTATACAACAAACGTGATTTTTTTGCCGTTTTTTACGATAATGGTACCGAACCCTTCATGCGCGAATCCGACTCGCACTTGGCCGGTTTTTTTTAAAGATAGCTTGATCTCTGCGACATATGTCAAACTGACAGCGGTCGTCGTCATGTATTTTTTTTTGTTATTTTTCAATTTGTACATACATAAACAAACTCACGCCTTTTTCCCGTGGGGGTAGGCAGAAACTACAGAACACCACCTGCTACGATCCTTCAATTTGTAGTGGTTGTAATATTTTTTTAATTGACAATGGCTATCGCCACGTGTTCGATG
This sequence comes from Anorthoa munda, assembly GCA_945859665.1. NCBI lineage: Eukaryota > Metazoa > Arthropoda > Insecta > Lepidoptera > Noctuidae > Anorthoa > Anorthoa munda. The sequence goes on from OX243913.1 coordinate 4,545,056, forward strand.
ATAGAATGTCACTTGTCTAGGGCCTCATGGTGAACCGTTAGGTTCATAGCGTGATTTTACTGACAGCTGTCGCAGAGATCAAGCTATCTTTTATCTTTATAGTGAAGTACCAACCTAAGTATAGATTAACAGAATCTAGAGCTATTTTTAGGGTTCCGTACCCAAAGGGTAAAAACGGGACCCTATTATTAAGACGCCGCGGTCCGGCTGTATTTTTTTATTGTCTATAGGCTCGCGTTTGACCACTCTCTCGCCTAATGTTAAGCGATTGTGTAGTCTACGGTGAAGCACGCTTGCCTAGAAGAAACCTATTCACTCTTGACTTAAAGACCCCAAGGTTGTACCTATCAGGGAACAAAGACCCCGGAAGGGAGTTCCACTCCTTAGCTATGCGCACAATGAAAGTATTAGCAAAACGCTTTGTGCGTATGGGAGGGATGTCCACCATGTACCGATGGCGCAAGGCCGTACGTCTTGTAGTCCGATGATGGAAAGGGCTAGGTGGAATCAAATTGTGCAGTTCCGTCGCACACTCCCCGAAATGTAGCCGATAAGTAAAAAAAGTTAATTAAAAAAATCAAAAACCCGACTGCTTGAAAAGCGAACTTAAAAGACGTAAACAAGGAGACAATCATGCTGTGCAGTCGGAGGATACGTATTCACGAGCTGGCTGCCCAAAACCAAACGTATCCTCCGACTGCATAGCATGATTGTCTCCTTGTTTACGTCTTTTAAGTTCGCTTTTCAAGCAGTCGGGTTTTTGATTTTTTTAATTAACTTTTTTTATTTATAACTTTTTAGTTATTTGTTTTTTCGAATTATGTACATTTAAACATATAAGTGTTATATATTTTTGAAATCACCTCTTAAATACCTTTATTTAGATACCCCACACGATAGGTTTGAAGGAAAAAAAAATATTGGCCCCCCACAATATGGCGCCCAAGAACCGCCATTATCCTATTTTCCAATTTTAATGTAGCCAGTGACACTCGCGGGGTTAAGACGAATCGATTGACGTAAGAATCATCAAAATCGGCCCACGCGTTTGGTCTCTAGAACGCCACATAGGAACAAACATACATACATACATACTTACATACATACATACATAGACTGATAAACACATTACCCTCCTTCGGCAGTCGGGTAAAAACCGACAGGCTGGCAATTCGGCGTCGATGTTCGAGGCTCTGGAGTTTTGAGGCGACCAGTGCATCGTTGCCAATAAGCCTTTTGGCCCGTCTGCCAATCGAATCAAGTGCATCAAGCTGGTATTTGGCAGATCCATCCCAGAGGTGAGAGCAGTACTCCATGCATGACCGAACTTGCGCTTTATACAAGTTGTGCAACTGTTCAGGCGTGAAGTACCGTCGCACCTTACCAAGAATCCCCAACTTTTTTGCGGCTAACTGAGCTTTCGCCTCAATGAATGGACCGAAGTTGAGGGTCGATGTCAACGTAACACCGAGAATTTCGAGACGGTCCGTTAGAATAGAATAGAATAGAATAGAATAGTCTTCAAGGACAGGTTCAAGCGTTCAACCATGGCCTCCCGGAGAGACCGAATCTGAGGACCAGTAGCCCGTGCGCCGGACACGTATCTCTCAGCAACAGTGCTGTCGTCTGCGTACCCAAAGGTTCCGGGTTTTAGCAGATCATTAATGTGCAGCAAGAATAAAGTTGCCGAGAGCACTGACCCCTGAGGGACTCCCGCGTTGATATCTAACTGACCGGAAGAGCAGCCGTCGATAACCACGCGGATGGATCGATCCCTCAGGAAGTCCGCAATCCAATCTCACAGACCACTAGGCAGACCGAAGTAAGGAAGATTATCAATGAGGCTCTCATGCCAGAACCTGTCGAAAGCCTTCGAGATGTCGAGGGAGACGGCTAGCGCTTCCCCGTGTCTATCGATGGCCTCACTCCAAATGTGAATGGCATACGCTAGGAGATCCCTAGTGGACCGATTTCGGCGGAAGCCGTATTGGCGGTCGCTGAGGATGTCGTTCGCTTCTAGGTATGCCAGAGCTTACCGTTCCATACACTTACAGAGGATGGATGTTACAGATATGGGCCTGTATCTGTAGTTGGTAGGGTCAGCTCGACTGCCCTTCTTGGGCACGGGCTGTACGTTGGCTTGCTTCCAAGCCTTCAGCACTTTTCCAGTCTCTATCGAAAGGCGATATAGGCGTGTCAAGATCGGAATCAATTCAGGCGCACAGGTTTTGAATACAATTGCTGGTATCCCGTCGGGGCCACTCGCTTTGTTCACATCAAGGCTACGCAGTACCCTATGGACGTCCTTTTGATGGATGCGAATGTCCGACATACTCGTCACACATCCATCAGGAGAAGGAGGAGGCTGCGCGCCATCAAAATTCAGATACGAAGATTCCGCAAATAGGAAGGCAATCAAGTTTGCCTTCTCCTCAGCGGAGTGGGCCAATGACCCGTCAGGTTTCAGCAGTGGTGGTAATGAGGGGCGACAGAAATTTGATTCGACCGACTAAGGCAGGGACCAAAACGCTTTGCTACCCGCGGGGTATGAAGCAAGTTTGTTCCCGATTCTGCTAATGTGGTCAAACCGTGCTCTTCGCATCACCTTTTTGCAGGATTTGGCAGCCCTGTTGAAGGCTCTCTTCTTCTGTTTCACGTCATTTGCCTTCCGCGTTCGAGCGTCGACCCATGCCTGGTAGGCCTTGTGTTTAACCGCGTTGGCGTGGTTACACTCGGCTCCAAACCATGGTCTGTCGACGTTAGACATTGCTACGTCAGAGAATGGAATATAGTATTCCATCCCCCGACGCAACACATCAGTCACAGCGTCAGCGCATGACGATGGATCGTCCGAAGATAAGCAAGTGGGCTGCCGAGGATAGCATGTGAAAAAAGATCGCATCCCATCCCAATCTGCTGACATGTACCGCCATAACCGCCGGTAGCCTCTTGGGCTGGGATCGGGCGGGGAGTAGACGGATACAAACTTCACCAGACAGTGGTCGGAACTACCCAAACGTGAAGATATCGACACTGAGCATCGGTCTGGATCTGTTGTCAGCAGAAGGTCCAAGCAATTGGCTGTGTGCGAACCAACATCTGGCACCCTCGTTGCACCCTGGACCAGCTGTGTGAGATTTAGTGCTAGCGCAAGCTTGCGCATCTCTCGTCCGGCATGATCAGTGTACTGGTATGGGAAGAGCCACTACTAGTGGTGGGCATTAAAGTACCCCAGTAGCACTAATTGGGCGGAAGGGTACCGCTGCTGTGCTGCATCAGCCGCCTCACTGAGGTACTCTGTGAGCATGGATGTCTCCTAATCTCCGCTGTGTGACCGGTAGACACAGGCGTAGATAAACTGTCTGTCTGTCACCAGGCTGTATCTCATGAACCGTGATAGCTAGACAGTTGAAATTTTCACAGATGATGTATTTATTTGCCGATATAACAAAAAATACTAAAAACAGAATAAAATAAATATTTAAGTGGGGCTCCCATACAATAAAAGTGTTTTTTTGCCGTTTTTGCGTTAACGGTACGGAACAATTCGTGCGCGCGTTCAACTCGCACTTGGCCGGTTTTTCGATTATTTGGACTAATTGGATTCTTCGTTATTAAATCATCAGAATCCTAAATCATTGTATCTTGGATCTAGCTTAAGATTTTAGAGTGTGTTTGACCTTGGGTTCTACTACATCACTATACAAATAACAAATAAACATATCTGTAAATTATGTACCCACATCAAACAAATTACTTTTAAATGAATACTTTTGAAATTGCCGCTTCTTGTAATGATTTTCGTCCAGTAAATGTCGACAATGAATTCTTGTTTAAATCACTGGTTTTGTATGTTTTTCTGGAAGAAATCTATTTTCTTAAATCAGCTTAAACGAATTTATTGGACTCTATTCACAATAAAACTACATTTAAAGTACAAACAAACAACAAACCTTGTTGTTGTCGAGTTGTTGACAGTTGGTTGACATGACAAATTGAACGGCATGAAATGAAATTGAATATTTACTTTACATCTGTAAGATTATCGAGAATATTTTACATGCTAAAGCGTGAAGACTCAAAACCTACCAACTTTATAGCAAAAAATTAAAATAACTGCATAAAACAGGTCAAGCGTTGAGGTGAGTTGATAAACCATCATAAATTCATAATTTCCAATCTGTATATCTTGAGAGCGCTTAGTAGTCTTGCTACCGATCCGTTCGAGTGTCAGTTTTTGTGCACAAACCACAATTCCAAGGAAAATTTCATACAAGTAATTGCTAGAATATTCATTCATACGTTTGTATAATATCTGTTTGTATAGTCCTTGCCAAACTTTTTGGCCGTCCTGAAGTTGGCGTTCCGAGTTTGCGCAAGGCACTGAAACTACGCATCGGTGCTGTTTTTGTATGAGATTTACTACTGCTGCCGTGCTGTGCAGCCAATTTCAGGGCGGCCAAGAAATTTGGCGAGAACTATATCTATACGTTACTTGAATTGAAACGAGTTTGTGGCAAGTGACAAGTGTGTGGATCCGGCTTAACTTCGTATGTTCCGAGCTCCACTTGGCTGAAAAGACAAGGTTCCCCGACTTCATTTTTACGCACTGGAAAAGAACAAAAATCATTTCATTTCATTCAACGAAATAAAAATGGTGGTTGAAAGTTTATGTGAAAATCGTATGCAATCATTTTAAAATTTATTTTATCCAGATGATTATTTCATAGTATTATAAAATGTCCACTCCCGTGTCCAATCGTAAATACGGTGCCCAAAAAATACGTTTAACTAGTGAGTGCCCTGTTATCCAACCATTTCCGCTACTTGGTGTGAATATTTTGCTTCGAGTATGTTTAAAAGATTCTTCGTAATTAACTCGCTTATTTATTTTGTTTTTAGTTCTATGTGCAAGGAATTTGGTCAGGAGGGATCTTTTTCGTAAGTACTAATTCACTTTGTACAATTATTATGATTAATTCAAAATTGAATTGAGTGTATCTTCAAGGTGAGAACCATACGACTTGCGTTGAATTTTAAGAAAACGATAAGTCTGAAAGAACTGCGTCACAATTTCGGCCTTTTCGAACTATGTTTGTATTCATAAATACGCTACCTTATCACAATAATGATATATTTTTTTATTATTTTAGGTTTGCCAGACCCCTTTGCAAAAATCTCTGTAGATGGCAGTGGACAGGTGTATTCTACTAATACTGTGAAAGCAACCCTCGATCCCAAGTGGAATACACACTATGATCTGTACCTAACCAAAGGAGATGGCATTACAATTAGGTATGTTTGATAGTCACTATACATATTATGAATGTGTTGATGAGTCCTCAAGCAATTAAGAGCTTCATGTTGTCCTTAATTAGGTATGAAATGTTTTTGTATTTAGTTTCTTGCTCAAAATTGAGTGACATACATTCTTTGATTGAGTATGACATTGGTTGGCGTATTTCTATGAAATACTGTTCTGCAAAATATTGCAAAGTATGACAACAGTCTTATGACTAGGTTATATTTGATAAAAGTTGTGATTCTTGGTGTCTGTCTATCTGTGCAATGATCAAATAATATCTCTGTAGTGAGTTGACCTATATACTTGTTTCGCTACTTATCTCTAATGATTCTTATCAATGATATTTGACATTGCACATCAGATACTGAGAGTCTAAAGTGAAAGTACCAATGAGAATGTTACGGTGAATCTCAATTTACACGAATGCAGGAACTTATGACAAGCGTAATTATTATTTTCATACTAAACTTATACTTTCACTAGTTCAGCAACATTAATGTACAATTGAGGAAGTAAGCTGACCATATTATAGTTAACAGCTATTGTGGTTCACTAATTGGCTATAATTAATTAAAGACGGTAAAAATATGTGCTGCTTTGGGATAATAACTTTGCCAAAGATGAAGAATGTATTGCATCGCAAGCCTACATTAAGTACGGTATATGGTAAAGAATAGATTGATGTATGCTGTATTGATACTTAGTGCAAAAATGTCTATTTACTAGATTTTAAATAATAAACCTGCGGCCTGTGTCCCAGCAGTGGAAACATTAATAGGCTGATGATGTGATGTGACTAGATTTTAAAGTTTGAGGTAAAATGTTATAGGGACTTTCTTATATGTTTTTTCTTATATTGATAAAGAATCAAGAAGAAAAAGCAGAGAGTTTTTTCAAATATCAGTTATCCTGTTAATAGTGATTAAGTTTATGCTGGTCATCACTTCAAAGGGTTTATTTCAATATTTTACTACATTCACTCATCACAAACAATATTATATCTAGTAAGTAGAATGTGGTAAAAAAAGGTATGAAAAGTATAGACATTTTCCTTTGAACCACTTACAAGGGATGTTTGTCTTTGAGAGTCATTTTAAACAGGATATAATGTAGATATCCTTTGTTGGTTTAAAGATAAAAAGATGGAAGAGACCTTTGAATTTATGGGGTATCGTTTCATGTTGCAGTATCATAGTGAATTATTTGATTTACAGTGTATGGAATCAACGCAAAGTCCACAAAAGACAAAATTCAGGATTCCTCGGATGTGTTAGAATTCAGCCTTCTACTGTACACAAATTGAAGGACACGGGATGTAAGTTTAAATGTTCTATTTTGGTTCATTATCTCAAACACTTCTATACTATTACTATTTAACCTGACGTTTCAACCGTGTTGCAATGATCATGGTCCCAGGTGGGTCGGGGTAGACCTGTATATAATAATCTAAATCATCGCGTTAAATTCCCGTGATATATTGTTTTCCAAACAAAACTGATGAATGTGCAATCTCTTTAGTATTACATTTCGTCCAAATATGGCAAGGAATGTGGTGTTCATTATTGTGTCTCATATTCAGTGTAATTTTATTTTGTTACGCAGAAAACATTTTTGTTTATCAAGTCTTGGTTGTTCATGTACAGAACAATAGAACTTGAATATTTTCTTCCTCAATGTAAAAAGCCGTCATAAAAACTTTTATTGCAAAGTAAATTAGTTTTGTCCACTTCATATAATTTTCAGCTTCCTGTAATACAAAGAGATTGTTTAAAGTATTAAATTGCGGATATCAATGTTACCTCTCAGTTCTTTTCAATGACCTTTAGCTGAAATAAAGATGATCTTTATTGATATTCTTTTTCGACTCAACTATAATAAACATTATCGTCGGCTTTTATAGTAACATCTTCAATGTAATATTTTGGATATTTTTTTCTACAATATGTGATGTTTATGGACAGACCAATGCCTGGAGTTATGCGAGGAGGGTTCGGGCGAGACATTAGGCGTTCGGGGACAAGTGATTGTGTCACTCGTGTCCCGAGACGCGGCGCGGGGCGAGCCGGCGACCGCGGCTGGCGAGGGGTCGCCACTGGCGGTAGTGGGCCCCGCCGGAGACGTGCGCACGCCCCGAGACCCACGTGACCCACTGCCAGTACAGAATGGGACAAGGAATCCACTGCCACAACACTGGGAGGAGCGCTTCACATCTAACGGAAGGTCAATATTGCTTCATTATGTTTTTGTAACTGGTGAAGGGCTGTTTCATGATGTTATTGTGATGTGAAAATGTTAAGGTCTTACAGGACTCATCATCGCAATCGAAACGCTAATTTATGTCTTTATTTAGTACCTCATACAGACTAGTCATGTAAATTTTTAGGTTGTAAATTAAAGGTTTAGGTTTTCAAGTTCATTATCTGCATTGCTATGCGCACACATTTCTATAAAATATGCACCTCTGTTCGGGGTGGGCATGGGGTTAGGCAGAAACTCCACCACCTTTAATCCTTAAAGACTCCTTTTGCTTAGAAGATAGAAGAATAATAATAATGGTTTATTAATTTTAACTAGAATTTCTTATTAACTAGTAAGCTTCCTTATAACCACAAAAAGCCTGTGTTAGGAGACTCCAAGAGCAAAATGTAGGTAACAAAACTCAAGAACCGAAACCATTACCCATTGTAGACCTTACTACGTGAACCACGCGTCCCGGCGCACGCAGTGGGAGCGGCCGACGAGCGCGGGCGCGGCCCCGCCCCCGCCCCCGGCCGGCTGCCCGGCGCCAGCCCCGCCGTCCCCGCCGTCCCCCACGCCCGCGTCCCCCGCGTCCCCCGCCTGCCCCGCCTCGCCCTCGTCACCCGTCTCACCGTCCTCCGACACAGACGTCAATCATGCCACTTCCATATCGCTGAGGTTTGTATGCATTTTTGTGTTCTGTGTTTTCAATAAATGTTTGTAAATGTATTATGGTGGAAGTTCACGTAAAAGAAAGGTGTAAGAGACATGCAGATATGAGAAGGCACGCTGTAAACAAATGGTGGACATAATCTTTCGGGTCTATCCCACTAGTCCCAGTGGCGCAGTCCCACCATGGGACAAGTGGGATAATATATCCCACTTGTCCCATGGGACAACTGATACTAACATATTTTAAAAATTATGTCCCAATAGTCCCATGGGACAACTGATACTAATATATTTTTAAAATTATATCCCATTAGTTCCATAGGACAGCGAGTACTGATTATATGATTGGGACGGTGAATCACGTTTATTTAGTTTGGATAACAATTCATTGTCGTCCAAAATAAATAAACGTGTGAAAAATTACATCTTAATCAGTGGAAGATAACTGCTTTAAAATTCAGTTGCAAGATTTGACCCGAACACAGGTACATACATACATACATTGCAAGTTAAATGCCCTACATTGAACGCCACCTGTAAGCCCAGTTCCTCGTTTTACAGATCAACCGTGCCTAAAGTAATTTTATAGGATATAATTTACTAGGGAAAAATCCAATTAAACAAATACTTCATTACACATTACAAGGTTTATTGTAATAAACTATCCTACAGGTACACATACCTAAAATGTGGCGAGCCACTTAACATATAGATCTTTCCAGATCATTATCAAATAGGCATTTACTCTAACGCACCCCGACTCAGTACCAACAGTACTCAACTGCTATATTCTGTTGTCCCCACCAAGCAAGTGGTTAGAAAACCGACCAAGTGCGAGTCGGACTCGCGCGCGAAGGTTTCCGTTCCATTATCGCAAAAAACTTTTGTTGTATGGGAGTCTCACTTAAATATTTATTTTATTCTGTTTTAAAGAAAATTTCAACTGTCTAGCTATCACGGTTCATGAGATACAGCCTGGTGACAGACAGACGGACAGTGGAGTTTTAGTAATAAAGTCCCGTTTTTACCCTTTGGGTACGGAACCCTAAAAACTGCGCCAATGCGTAATTGTTCTTGGGAGTTTAACCCCCTTAAAGGTTGAATTGCCAAACATCCCTTTTTAGTGTTCCTTTACATTAAAATTCATTCATACAGTAAAATTCTAGCGATGTTGGTAATTTTTCAAAAACATGGCAAGCATTTGCACTCAGAAAGTATCATTTGATGAAGTGGAACTGATGAAGAAGACCACAGATGGACACTGGAACTCCTTATTAAGTATGTCATGGGTGTAAGATATCTCGAATAGTTAAGCTACTTTGACGAAGCAAATACATATAAATAAATGGTACTGATGAAAATGGTACGATTGAACGGTCTCATAATGAAGCCGGAAGGTAGGCACTGGAACCCCGTAGGTAATAAAACAATGTATCCTAGTAGTGTTTGGGCTTTTTGGAATTGAAATGAGATGTAGACGTGCTCTGGCTATAAATTATTTTCATGGTAATATGAGGTATCTGGTTTTGGTCAGCCAGCTCGCGAATATGTATCTTTCGACTGCACAGCATGATTTTCTTCTTATCTTTTTTCGTTCCTTTTTAAACAGTTGTTTTTTTTTTTGGATTTGTCTATTAAACTATGATCCTAGATATATATAATGTAATACCCCCTAAGGTACCATTACCTTAGGGGATATTACGTTATATAGTGGAAATTCTATTGAAGGTTGATAACGCAAAATATATAAGAAATTTACAAAAGCAGGATTATTTTTTTAATTTTGCCATTAAGTATTAGTAGACGATGACGACGATTGACGACATCGCAATCATACTCGTAATATCAGTATTTGCTGTCCTATGGAACTAACGGGACATAATTTTAAAAATATATTAGTATCAGTTGTCCCATGGGACTAGTGGGATATAATTTTAAAATTTTGTTAGTATCAGTTGTCCCATGGGACAAGTGGGATATATTTTCCCACTTGTCCCATGGTGGGACTGGGCCACTGGGACTAGTGGGATAGACCCAATCTTTCTATGTATTAGGTCTCTAAACAATGTTAGAAAAAAAGTTAGAACAAAACCTTCAGTTGACACAACAATGCAATTCTAATTTGTAAAATACTAGGTAGTATTTTACAAATTCAAGGCCAGTCCTATTGTTATTTTCAGTGAATCATGGTAAACAGAGTTTGCGTTAACTGACTGACCGTGTAGACAAAGGTTGATGTAAATATTGTTTCTACAGCATTTGAAGTTTGAAATTTTTTGTTACAGGCCAGAGCCACAACCGCAGACAGCCGTACGGGCGCGCATCCCATCCATCCCACCGGCGGCCACTCCGCCCGCCGGCGCCACCGGCAGCCCATCCGCAGCATCCCCGCCCACCACGCCCACTACGCCTATTGCTGCCACTGACTTACCTCCCGGATACGGTAAGGACATTTTTTACCTTTGTAAATCATCAGATAATACGCATACAACGCAATGGTACGTGTTACGTAGTGACTAATAGAATTACTGGTATTCAGCACTTAGGATTGGAAGTTGGAACTTATTAACTTGTAATATGGATGTAATCGTAAGATGAATCTGAAATAAATGATTTATTATTATTAATATATGTGTTCAGGTCAAATCTTACAATTGAATTTTAAAGCAGTTATCCTCAACTGATTAAGATTAAATTTTGCATGACACATTTGGTTTGGATGCAATGCACGATAAGATTAAAAAAAAACTTGTTTAAAAAAAGTTTTAATTAATTGGAAAAGGTTATTACTTGTAGATCTAACATCAATCAATCTGCCTAGCCTTTTCCCAACTATATTGGGGTTGGCTTCCAATCTCACCGGATTCAGCTGAGTATCAGTGTTTTACATGGAGCGACTGCCTATCTGAACTCCACAACCACTAACTGGGTAACACGGTTCCCCTTGGCCAGACTGGTGTCAGATCTCAAGCTTCTGACTACTCGTAACGACTGTCAAAGATCTTCAAATGACAGCCGGGACCAACGGCTTAACGTGCTTTCTGAGGCACGGAGGCAACTCGGTATGTTGAAATGGTCACCCATCCACGGACCGACCTCGGCAAGCGTTGCACAACCTTGAAGATCGATCCGTGCGGCTGTTATTATTTAGCCACGAGCTCCTCTACTTGTAGATCTAACATGCAGAGGTATATTTGAGATGTAAATTAGTTATTGTAGTGCACTGCTATACATTCAAATGTCGGTACTTAATAATGAGTATAGTATATTTTAATATAGCGTTTTGTTAATGTGCATCTTACTGTGCTAAATGCAAACAAACAAAGAGAGATATTGTGAGAGATTGCTTCAGTATGATATAAAATATAAATAACTATGTAATATGTGTAGTACATATCTTTGATAATCTCGATTTTGTTGTGAAGCGTAAAAATCTGGCCAAGTGCAAGTCGGACTCGCGCTCGAAGGGTTCCGTACCACCATCGCAAAAAATGGCAAAAAAATCATGGTAATCACGACAAATACATCTGGTTTTGGTCAGCCAGCTCGCGAATATCTATCCTCCGACTGCACAGCATGATTTTCTCCTTGTTTACGTCTTTTTAGTTCGCTTTCAAGCAAAAAGTAAGTGCGTTTTAGATTTTTGAATTAATTTTTTTTACCCTCTGGGTACAGAACCCTAAAAAGCAACATCTAAGATTCTCAAGCATAGGTTGCTTCTACAAATATTGACAAGGAATGTACACTGCTGGCTTGATAGATCTGAAAAGAGGATACTTCTGACTGCCATTTTGTATCAAGGACGTGGCCAAGCTCTTGTCCAGCTGTGGAACAAAATAGGATTAAAAAAAAGCCTTTGAGAACAGACCATTGACTTGTCTTTGTCAAAACCCTGAGTATTGTCGCATGCTATACATGTTTTCCTGAAGGACGTATTACATAGTTGCTTACGCATTATCACATTAATTTGTATGCAGTACATACGACGACCAGCTCACAATGTTATACTGTAACGACACATTGTTACCGTCTCATTAGTCTAGTTATCCCAAGTGCGGCCGCCAATTACGAGGCCTTGAGTTTGGTTCCCAGGTCAGTACAATTGGCATTTTTTATCATAGAATAATTGGTGAATAGATTCTCGGAATATATTGTACTCGGTAAGAGGCGTTTGAATGCAAGCTCGCGACCTTATATTGTTAACATCGAATTATACATGTGTGAATTTATCTTTTCATTTCATCATTATTATTTTAGAAGAATTCATAAATTTACCTTTTCCAAAAATAAATCTAAGTTTACTCTGTAGACTGGTTCCTAGCAGTTATAAAATTCTAGGTAGAGGGAAGTGAAAGTGGAGGAGGAGGGAAGGCCTTTACAGCAGTGTAACAATACAAGTTTACATTATCCTATTTCCTACTTAATGATATTAATATGAAAGTTTGTGAGTATAGATGTTGTTATTCTTTCATTTCAAGCAAAAACTACTGAACATATTTTGATGAAAAACTAGTAATCAGAATCACACTAATATTATAAAGGCGAAAGTTTGTGAGTGTGTGTCTTTGTTACTTCTTCACGCTCAAACGGCTCGACGGACCTAGATGAAATTTGGCACAGAGATAGATTATAGTCTGGCATATGTTCCCATATAATTTTCGACATTCACGTGGGCGAAGCCGCTGGCAGGTATTAGGCAGTATAGCCTATAAATTGGCATATGTGTTATATGCTATAATCACGGTAAAGATATCTAACAGTATTGTGACTCGGCCCTGACCTTGAATTACTTACCTACAGCTGCGCCACGCCGCACGGTACGTAAACACCCGATAGGGCTACTCGCCTACAGTATTTTAATTTCATCTACCTACTTGAGTTTCTTTCTAATTTTGTGATTGTCAATATTAAATTTTTAATTTAAAAATAATTTTTCTCGTTCGATTTTTGCTGAGAACAGTTGTGTTACATGCGATCGCGCGCGTACCACAGTGTAAAAGTGCTTACGCATCAAAATAACGCCGGCCAGTCGGATGCACCGCAATGACCTAGTTATTGCGTAATGCTGACGGCTGCAGGCTAATATTATTGTTAAGGCGAAGTTAATACTCGCTTAACTTCTACAATGAGTTCGAAAAAATTATATAGCGTGCACTTATCAACAGAGACTGAACATCTGTTGTACAAGTACCTTTGTGAAGAACAAAGGCAGCGCGATAATCTGCAAAAAGAGTTAAATGACTTAAAAAGTCAGATAGAAAACCTCCAGCAACAGCTGAAACTTCAAGCGGAGAACCCACCAAAATCATCATCTACAACCGCCCCTGAGACTTCTTCCCCGCCTGTTGAATATACAACGGATGAAGAAGAACTCGCTCGAGAAACAGGATGGATACGGCAAAAAAGCAGGAAGAAAAGAAAATTGAACACCTCTCCCGCCCAACCCGCACTGAATGAACAAGGAAGTGAAGATAACAAAGGTAAGGAAAAATCCATAAAAACTCCTTTGCCACCACCTATTGTAGTAGATGGTATCCAGGACTACCAGAAATTCTTTGATTTTCTTTCTGAGAGCCAACCAGCTGATGCGTTCAGCATCAAAATGATGAACGGCGACACAATCAAAATAAATGCCAAAAACGATGATTCTTACAGAGCAATTACAAAGGCCCTCTCACTCAACAATTGCCTTTGGCACTCGTATGAGAACAAGCAAGAGAGACCAATTAGAGTTATGGCAAAAAAATTGCATTTCACATGCATTCCGGAGAGAATTGTTGAAGACTTGCGTGGCAAAGGCTACAAAATTCTAGAAGCAGCCAACAAATTGAGTTGGAAAACTAAAGAGCCACTCAATTTGTTCATGCTCACATTCTCAAACGATGAAGAAACTAGCAAAATTTATAAAATTAAAACTGTATTAGGATGTAATGTGGAAATACAACCGTTAAAATCCACAAAACTGGTACCTCAGTGCAAACGATGCCAGGCTTACGGCCATACGCAAAAGTACTGCTCCAAAGAGCCGAGGTGCGTAAAGTGCACAGGCAAACATCTCACGAAGGATTGCAAAAAATCAAAAGAGGAGAAGCCAAAGTGCGTCCACTGTGGAGCGCCACATCCAGCTAACTACAGGGGATGTATTGTAGCCAAAGAAATCCAGCAGATTCGAAACAAAAAATCGAAAGGAAATAATACTGCCACTCAAGAAAATACACGAACTGGAAGAGACGAAGTCCTCAACCAGTACAAACGAAGTCAAAATATAATGCAAACTACAACTAAAAACGTATCTTATGCCCAAGTAGCTACAAGAGGCATAGCCAAGGCGCCTTTAGTTGCTATGAACAGTGACAAAAAGTTGGATGAAATCTTAAAGTTAATGTCATCATTCGACGAAAGATTGAAAAAAATTGAAAATAGCAACAAAGCTGCTACTTCTAAGCCACAAAAATGAATACTACACTAAAAGTTATGGCGTGGAACTCAAATGGGTTACAAAAACATCAGAACGAGTTACAAGTAGTATTAGACATAGAAAAGATTGATGTGTGCCTGATATCAGAAAGTCACTTCACAAAGCAGTCTCACATTAAGTTTAAAGGGTACAAAGTATACCATGCCCTCCACCCTGACAATTCTGCAAGAGGTGGTAGTGCCATTATTGTAAAAGAAAACCTACAGCACTATGAAGAGTTTAAATACGAAGAGAAGGACATCCAAGCAGTGGCGATATGTCTACAAACCAAAAAATATCCTATAACAGTATCTGCCATCTACTGTCCACCACGGTATATGATAAAAAAAGAGTACTATATGAACTTTCTAACTCGCTTTAGAAGTCGATTTATCTTAGGAGGTGACTTCAATGCAAAAAATACGTATTGGGGTTCCAGACTGACAACTACTAAAGGCAAAGAACTACTAAGTGCCATAAAAGAGCTGAAATGTGATGTTATATCAACTGGAAAGCCCACCTATTGGCCAACAGACCAAAATAAAATTCCGGACTTAATAGATTTTTTTATAACCAAAGATTTATCAACTAGTTATATAAAAGCGGAACAAAGGTATGACATGAATTCAGATCACTCTGCAATCTATCTAGAAATTAGCGAAACCATTTTGTATAAAGAAAACAGGCCCACTCTTGTTAATAAATTTACAGACTGGGCGAGCTTCAAGGCCAGATTGAATGATCAGATAGACCTTAAAGTTCCATTAAAAACACCCGAACATCTAAACATCGAAGTAGAAAAGTTCATAATGCATATCCAGCAAGCAGCGTGGGAAAATACACCTGACTGCAACAAGAGGACGAAGGGAAATACTTACCCACTCAGAATCAAGCATCTCATTATGGAGAAAAGAAAACAGAGGAAAACGTGGCATCAATCTAGGTGCCCTGAAGACAAACGAAAATTGAATAATCTAACTAAAAAGGTAGGAAGACTAATCCAAGACTTTAAAGACGAGTCAACCAAAACCTATCTTCAGAGTCTAAATAACGATCAAAGGACAGACTACTCTCTTTGGAAGGCTACTAAGTACTTAAAAAGGCCGATTACCCAAATCCCACCTATCAAATGTGAAAACGGGCAATGGGCAGTAACTAACGAGCAAAAAGCGAAGAGGTTTGCAGAACACCTAGAAAATATCTTCCAACCGAACGACGGGGAAATCATTGAAGATCACACATTGCTTAATATGGTGACATCGGAAAATGAAGTTACCATAAAACTTGTAACACCGAGAGAAGTCGCGCGAGAAATAAAATACAACATAAGCACACGAAAATCACCAGGGTACGATTTAATAACAGGAGAAGTACTTCATAACCTACCGAGAAAGGGTCTGGTTAAATTAACGACCCTTATCAATGCCGCACTAAGGCTTAAATATGTACCAGACTTATGGAAGGTGGCTGAAGTAATAATGATAGCTAAGCCAGGGAAACCGGCTCACGAATCATCATCATATAGGCCTATTTCCTTGCTACCAATAATGTCCAAGCTATTTGAAAAACTGTTACTCAGACGACTTAAACCTATAATAGATAGCAAGAACATAATACCAGAGCACCAATTTGGTTTTCGAGAAAAACACTCTACTATTGATCAAGTGCATAGGATCACAAATGTAATAGAAAATGCCCTTGAAGACAAGAAAGTATGTTCTACTATATTCCTAGACGTGGCGCAAGCGTTTGATAAAGTATGGCTTGAAGGCCTTATTCATAAATTGAAGAGCCTGTTACCGAAGCAATTTGCTGACATATTAGAGTCCTATGTTCTAAACAGAGTCTTTAGAATAAGACAAGAAGATGCCTACTCCGAATTGAAACAAATAAAAGCTGGCGTACCGCAAGGAAGTGTGTTAGGTCCGGTCCTGTACCTACTATACACTTGTGATATTCCTGAATTTGAGCAAAACACGATTGGGACCTTTGCTGATGATACAGCCATAATGGCTGTAGGAAATAGCCACGTAGAAGCAGTACAAAAGGTTCAAATGGCTGTTAATCAAGTTTATGACTGGACCAAAAAATGGAGGATTAAACTAAATGAATCCAAATCTGTTCACATAGATTTTACCAACAAAAAACATCAATATTCTCCAGTTTACATTAATAATAAACAAGTGCCATACGAGAATACAGCCAAATATCTCGGCATGACCCTTGACGCAAAGTTACGCTGGAAAGCCCACGTCAAGAAGAAAAAAGAAGAACTCGACTTCCGATATAAAAGAATGTATTGGCTGCTTGGAAGAAACTCCATGCTGTCCGTGCAAAACAAATTATTGCTATATAAACAAGTCCTGATGCCAGTTTGGACTTATGGTATTCAGCTATGGGGCTGCACCAAACAGAGCAATATATCAACTATACAACGAGTCCAGAACAAAGTGCTAAGGGCAATTGTAAATGCACCTTGGTACATACGAAATGATGACCTCCATCGGGACCTAAAAGTTGAGTTCATCGAAAAAGTGATCCAGAAATTTGCAGAAGCTCACGAAAAGAGACTTCATCAGCATGTGAACGTCGAGGCAATCCAGCTTCTCGACCAAACAAACATAGTGAGAAGACTAAAAAGAACAAAACCGTTCGAGTTAGTGTTTAGTGTTAGTGAATAGTGTAACGTACAAATGTGCTACCAAACAAACACAAGAACGAAGTGTATTCGCCTTAATAGAGACAATAAGAAAAGTGCTATTGGACACATTCTTAGTAAAGACAATGTAATAGTTTAAGTTATAATTAAATTACTTATTAGTCTATTTATAAGGCTAGATTGTAATATGATTAGGGTCCATCCTATTGATGAACCCTAAAAAAGGGAAAAAAAATAAATAATAGGAAGTGTTCAATAAAAATACATGTTGTGTTTTTTGATTAGTTGATTTAATAAAAAAACATCCTTATAAATTTGCGACAGAAAAATATTTGCGCCTCGACTGAGAGTACGAAAAGCTTTATTGTTAAATTTAATTGTATAAAAAATTCGCATTCGGATAATAAGTTTAATTGAAAATAGTTTTGAAAAACGAATGTAACCAACTTTTGTTTCTACCAGCAATCTATACTGTGATTTTTTATTTCGTGGACCAAACTGACAGCTGCCAATGACCTTATTTTTTTAAAATGTGGCAAGCACGGAGCATAGTGTTGTAGGTAAGGCTCAATCTTAGGTGATACATCGAATCGATGACTCCTCAATTTATTTTTACTAGTTGGTGTAAATAAATGTGTTATGAATATAAACGTAATATATTTAAATATAACAGTATTCATACACATAGTACATGAAATTTAATTGTGTTAAATATGAAATCTATATATATAAAATGCTTTGTCCTGAATGACTGACTGACGGATCAACGCACAGCCCAAACCGCTGAACGTAGAGACCTGAAACTTGAAAGGTGTATTCTTTGTATGATGTAGGCATCCGATAAGAAAGGATTTTCCGAAATTCTACCCTTTAGGAGGTTAAAAAGGGGGGCAAAGTTTGTATGAAAAATCTAATTCCTTCGGCTAATATTTTTGAAACTTGGCACAAATAGTAATCTAAGTACATGATAAAGATTGACATTATTAGTTTTTTGAAACTACCCCCTCAAGTCGATTTAGGGGGTGTTGAAATTTGTATGGCAGAATCTTATTTCATGGGTAACTAAACTTGAAACATTACACAAATACTAAAATAAATAAATAATAAAGGTTGTTATTATTAGTTTTTCGAAACTACCCCCAAAAGACGATTTAGGGGGTGTTAAAGAAAAATCTTATTATTAGGTTCATAAACTTGAAACTTGGCATAAATACCCAACTAAGTAAGCAACAAAAGGTTGCAATAATTAGTTTTTCAAAAATACCCCCAAAAGTCGATTAATTTTTTTGAAGAATCTTACTTCTTAGGTTAATAAACTTGAAACTTGACACAAATATCAACCTAAGTAAACAATAAAGGTTGTCATTATAAGTTTTTCGAACCTACCCCCAAAATTCGATTGAGGGGGTGTTAAAGTTTTTTTGAAGAATCTTATTTATATCTATATAAAAGCGAAAGGTCACTCATTCACCTATCACGAAATATCGAAAACTGCATGACGTATAAAGATGAAATTTGGCAGAGAGGTAGTTTATAGTAGCGGATTTTACGACCGTCCTTCATTTTTTGAGCTACTAATTCAAAATTTGGCAGGGAGGTAGTTTATAGTTAGTAAATTTCCGCTACGAATGGATTTTGCGACAGGGCCGGATTTAGGGGTCTAAGGGCTCTCGCAAGTTTGTATGAAAGTCCTTCATTTTTTGAGCTACTAATTCAAAATTTGGCAGGGAGGTAGTTTATAGTTAGTAAATTTCCGCTATGAATGGATTTTGCGACAGGGCCGGATTTAGAGGGTCTAAAGGCTCTCGCAAGTTAGTATGAAAGTCCTTCATTTTTGGACCTACTAATTTAGAAATTGGCAGGGATGTAGTTTATAGAAAATAGACGTCCACAAAGAAAGTATTTTGTGACAGGGCCGGATTTAGGGGGTCTAAGGGCTCTCGCAAGTTTGTATGAAAGTCCTTCATTTTTTGAGCTACTAATTTAAAATATGGGCAGGGATGTAGTTTATAGATATAAGACGTCCACTAAGAACGGATTTTGCTACAGAGTCGGATTTAGGGGGTCTGAGGGCTCTCGCAAGTTTATATGAAAATCCATAATTTTTTGAAATACATACTTAAAAGGCAGTGAGGTAGTTTATAGTTAGTAGACGACGCTCAGAACAGACTTTGCAACAGGGCCGGATTTATGGGGTCTCTCGCAAGTTTATATGAAAGTCCTTAATTTTTTGAGTTACTAACTTAAAATTTGGCAGGGTGGTAGATTATAGTTAGTAGACATCTGCTAAGAACGGATTTTTCGACAGGGCCGGACTTCGGGGGTCTAAGGGCTCGTGCAAGTTTATATGAAAGTGCTTCATTATTTGAACCATAATCTTGAAATTTGGCATGGAGGTAGTTTATAGTTAGTAAACGTCCGCTAAGAACGGATTTTGCGACAGGGCCGGATTTAGGGGTCTAAGGGCTCTCGCAAGTTTGTATGAAAGTCCTTAATTTTTTGTGCTACAAACTTCAAATTTGTCATGAAAGTAGTTTATAGTTAGTAGATGGCAGCTAAGAACGGATTTTGCGACAGGGCCGGATAAAGGAGGTCAAAGGGCTAAGTAGTTTATAGTTAGTAGATGTCAGCTAAGAACGGATTTTGCGACAGGGCCGGATAAAGGAGGTCTAAGAACTCTCGCAAGTTTATATGAAAATGCTTAATTTTTTGAACTTCTATCTTGAAATTTGGCATGGAGGTAGTTCATAGTTAGTAAACGTCCGCTAAGAACGGATTTTGCGACAGGGCCGGATTAAGGCGGTTTAAGGGCTCTCGCATGTTTGTATGAAAGTCCGGATGTCTTTTTGTACTACTGTCCTGAAATTTAGCAAGTCTAGAGTTTATGAGTAGGAGACATAAGCTAAGAAAGAATTTTGTGATACTCTTTATTTCTTTTTCTAATTCGTGATTTAAAAAATGATGCTTAGTGTGATAGGCATTTTCTGTTGACTGAAATATAAAAATAGTTTGCGTTAAACATCATTAAACTTTATATCTTCTTAACCACGCGGACGGAGTCGCGGGCAACAGCTAGTCATCAATAAAATAAATGCGATCGATAAAATGAAGTCTGACATAAATGAATAGAAACTAAATATGGGCCACTAGTTTCAAAACATATTAATTTTTTTTGCCTGTTGTGAAATAGTTTCATTTTCGATCTACTTTGATTTTCGATTAACTTTCGATCACTCAGAATAGTTACGGTACGACACTATTTTTATGGGACGATAAAGTGACAACCCCCCAAATGTCAGTTTAGTCCACGAAATTAAAAATCACATTATAGTTAAATTTTAGAACACAAAAGCTGCTATTGAGTCTTTTTTGTAGTTAATAATAATGAGTACTTTAATCATGTAGTACATTTTTATAATAAATGTAAGTAGCTAAGTACATAAGTAAGTAGATAACCTAATCTAGGAAATTACCTAATAGTTTGTTTAACGCGATCTAACATACTTTTTTCACCATATCTATTAAATTATTTATTAATCCAGGTATTTTACTCGGTGGAAAAAACGAAAGAACAAAATATTAAAAAAAAACTAACAAATTACATACTAGTAGGTATATAAAAATATTTTATAGTCTTCCCTTTCGGAGTTTCCAGGTAATCTGAAAAATGTTATCTCTGGGTGCGTTATTCAAGAATTCAAGCAACCAAAAAAGCACAAAATTTGCTGCTACTTTACTGCTCTTTGCCATAATAATTAAGTACTTGAACTTATTTTAAACAAATATTCACAAATCGCACGCTTACTGCACGGTAAAGATTATACTGCTTATAAAACCATCACACCGCTCGTTCGTCACTGCGGCGAGTTCGCGACTGGTAGTATATCGAGTGTGTACTGAGCTCCAGTCACGTAGGCATGCCTCGCGTTCCGACCGTTTGTATGAAGATAGAATACTGTTAGATACTTGTTAGATATCTTTACCGTGCTATAATTTAGCGCGGGAGCCGTGGGTGGCAGCTAATAAACTATATAGACATTTTATCAAATCACAACCATGACAATTTTATTTGTTTATTCCAGAGATGCGCACCACAGCTCAAGGGCAGGTATACTTCTACAACTCCGGCACGGGCGCGTCCACGTGGCACGACCCGCGCGTGCCGCAGCACCTGCGCCACTGCGCCGCCGCCGCCGGCCCGCTGCCGCCGGGCTGGGAGATGAGGCATGCGCCGTCAGGACGCCCGTACTTCGTGGACCATAACAACAGGACCACGCAGTTCACTGACCCCAGGCTCGCGCTGTCGGCTAGACTTGTGAGTGTTGTTACTTGTTAAGAGTCCTTAGTTGTTAATCGTCTTGTGTTATTGCGCCGCCGCCGCCGCCGCCGGGCTGGGAGATGAGGCATGCGCCGTCAGGACGCCCGTACTTCGTGGACCATAACAACAGGACCACGCAGTTCACTGACCCCAGGCTCGCGCTGTCGGCTAGACTTGTGAGTGTTGTTACTTGTTAAGAGTCCTTAGTTGTTAATCGTCTTGTGTTATTGCGCCGCCGCCGCCGCCGCCGGGCTGGGAGATGAGGCATGCGCCGTCAGGACGCCCGTACTTCGTGGACCATAACAACAGGACCACGCAGTTCACTGACCCCAGGCTCGCGCTGTCGGCTAGACTTGTGAGTGTTGTTACTTGTTAAGAGTCCTTAGTTGTTAATCGTCTTGTGTTATTGCGCCGCCGCCGCCGCCGCCGGGCTGGGAGATGAGGCATGCGCCGTCAGGACGCCCGTACTTCGTGGACCATAACAACAGGACCACGCAGTTCACTGACCCCAGGCTCGCGCTGTCGGCTAGACTTGTGAGTGTTGTTACTTGTTAAGAGTCCTTAGTTGTTAATCGTCTTGTGTTATTGCGCCGCCGCCGCCGCCGCCGGGCTGGGAGATGAGGCATGCGCCGTCAGGACGCCCGTACTTCGTGGACCATAACAACAGGACCACGCAGTTCACTGACCCCAGGCTCGCGCTGTCGGCTAGACTTGTGAGTGTTGTTACTTGTTAAGAGTCCTTAGTTGTTAATCGTCTTGTGTTATTGCGCCGCCGCCGCCGCCGCCGGGCTGGGAGATGAGGCATGCGCCGTCAGGACGCCCGTACTTCGTGGACCATAACAACAGGACCACGCAGTTCACTGACCCCAGGCTCGCGCTGTCGGCTAGACTTGTGAGTGTTGTTACTTGTTAAGAGTCCTTAGTTGTTAATCGTCTTGTGTTATTGCGTCGCTGCCAATGGCCGTTGTCAACCGGCTTAGAGATGTGACACTCTACCTCGGGACGGCCCTACTTTATGGACCATAATAACAGGACTACGCAGTTTACTGACACCAGGCTGGTGCAGTCGGCTAGACTTGTGAATGTTGTTGCGTGCCGCCCGGCTGGGAGATGAGGCATGCGCCCTCGGGACGTGGTACTTCGTGGACCATAATACCAGTACCATGCAGTTCATTGATTTGTGAGTTTCCCAAGCTTCTATCTAGACTACTACTAGATTCTAAATGTACACGAAACAGAGCCGAAAAAGATGTAAGAATAATCTGTTCCTTGTAAGCGCCCTGCTGCTCAATATGGTTTCATTTCTTCAAATAATAGTCATGAATATTTCTCTGTACTGTTTGGTGATTTGATCCCCTATTTTTTCCACCAACAGTAACAACAAGGTGACTTCAAATGAAACGGCAGATATTTACGTTTTTTTTTCAACAGTCTCAGATTTTTCAATGACAAACTTGGCATTTTTAGAAAATAATGTTATTAAACTGCGTCATACCAAAATATTATTCAATCTTAAACCTACCATTAAAATTCCAGCCCCAACCCGAGCCGGCCCTCACGGCACTGGCACTGGCCGCCCCCGCGGCCGCCCCCGCGCCGGCCGAGCCGCCGGACGCCGACGCGCTGCCCAAGTACAAGCGGGACTTGGCGGCCAAGGCCAGAGTGCTGAGAGCCGAGCTGCAGGCGTTGCAGCCACAGACTGGACATTGTAGAATAGAGGTACTGTCTTTGGAAAAGAAATACTGTGTCTCCTGATTTTTTTTCATTTTAAAATTATTTTTAAATGGAGGTCAAACCCCTCGTATTGTGATAACAAAACCACGGGGTCCCTGCGCTAACAAAGAAAATTTGGTTCAAGTAAATGTCACTGGATGGTGCGATATGCATCTATTTGTTATTGAATTGTGTAAATTTAACATTTTCTAGAATTGATCATTAAAATTGTATGTTCTTTTATAATCAACTGAATGAAATATTGGGCTCTTAATTCACATTTCAAAGTTTATTAGAACGGATCATTTAAAATTGATTCGAATAGATGTCGCGTTTTTAAATTTCTGAGGCTTGCTACACCATTTTTTAAATTCGTATTGCAACACATTATGATACAATGTAAATGTAAAAACGTGCAAAAAAATACTATGAAATAAATCGACACTGTTAAACCCTTTTACTTGCAAGTCGCTGCTAACACCATCTATAGCCGTAGAACGGAACCAAACGCGATCGAAGTACTTATAAAAAATAATAATCTTAATCAGACGAAAACCGCTAGTTAGGTCGGCACGATTTCTTTGTATGGGATGAAACATCTGTATGCTAGTATTATATTATCTGTGGCATAACAAAACATTGGGCCTGTATTTCCCGAAGGGTTGGGCCGAGGATTATGTTTATAGTAAGCACCTTATAGAATTCTGTGTTTTCTCTATATATAATAATAATAATTTAGCAATAACACAATTCAACTCTTTACAATTCATGTTATCCAATTTGTTTCACTTAATCATTGTTCACCACCTAATGAAAACATAAATTTCCAGGTATCCCGTAACGAAATACTAGAGGAATCGTACCGGCTCGTAATGAAGTTACGAGGCAAGGAGCTGCGAAAACGTTTGCTGGTGAAGTTCCGCGGTGAGGAGGGGCTGGACTACGGCGGCGTGGCGCGCGAGTGGCTCCATCTGCTGGGCGGGGAGCTCTTCAACCCGCACTACGGCCTGTTCCAGTACGCCAGCGCAGGCGACGATCGATACGCGCTGCAGATTAATGCTGATTCTGGGGTAAGGGGATTGTTGACCACAAAACGTTTGCTGGTGAAGTTCCGCGGTGAGGAGGGGCTGGACTACGGCGGCGTGGCGCGCGAGTGGCTCCATCTGCTGGGCGGGGAGCTCTTCAACCCGCACTACGGCCTGTTCCAGTACGCCAGCGCAGGCGACGATCGATACGCGCTGCAGATTAATGCTGATTCTGGGGTAAGGGGATTGTTGACCACAAAACGTTTGCTGGTGAAGTTCCGCGGTGAGGAGGGGCTGGACTACGGCGGCGTGGCGCGCGAGTGGCTCCATCTGCTGGGCGGGGAGCTCTTCAACCCGCACTACGGCCTGTTCCAGTACGCCAGCGCAGGCGACGATCGATACGCGCTGCAGATTAATGCTGATTCTGGGGTAAGGGGATTGTTGACCACAAAACGTTTGCTGGTGAAGTTCCGCGGTGAGGAGGGGCTGGACTACGGCGGCGTGGCGCGCGAGTGGCTCCATCTGCTGGGCGGGGAGCTCTTCAACCCGCACTACGGCCTGTTCCAGTACGCCAGCGCAGGCGACGATCGATACGCGCTGCAGATTAATGCTGATTCTGGGGTAAGGGGATTGTTGACCACAAAACATCCTAATGGGTCGAAGTGTCAAGAGTTGTTTTTCGGCCGAGGGGACAAGATAAGGATTAGGAAAATCATCAATATTATATAATATTATAATTTTTAAAATACAAATGCTCCTGAGGCAGCTGCTTGATATGAGAGGGGTGTTGACGCCCGTCAGCAGTGAATGGCTGAGTTCTCGCAAAAAGTGACCACACATCTCCCACTCGAGTAGCTATCGAGGGCTAAAATCTCAGTAGGTATTTTAAAGATAATGATAGCTAAAGCACAAGCTTCCAGTGATAAACATAAAAAAATAAATATCCAGAAAACGTTAATTTAATTTCACTCCTTTGGCATCTTCCTAACAGTTTCTGATATCATATAATTTTCTTTTTCCAGGTGAATCCAGAACATCTTTCATACTTCCATTTTGCGGGCCGCATACTCGGTGTGGCGTTGTTCCACGGTCACCAGCTGGACGCGGCGTTCACCGCACCGTTCTACAAGCAGTTGCTGGGCAGACCGATCACACTCCGAGATATCCGTGACGTGGACCCTGAACTACATCGTTCGCTTTCGTGGATGCTGTAAGTACAATAAAAACACATTAATATTATAAAGGCGAATGTTTGTGAGTGTGTCTGTGTGTGTTTGTTACTTCTTCACGCTCAAACGGCGGAACGGATCTAGATGAAATTTGGCACAGAGATAGGCTATAATTTGAACTGGTATAATTAATATACAATTAATATGTCACATCATTAGTGTATGTTTATATTAGTGAAAGAATTTTTGGTAATTTTGATTTCGGTTTTAAAAACAATTTTACCGCTTTATGGTACACAACATGACGGCCAGTTATGTTTATATATCCCATGCTTTATGAAATATAGTTAAGACGTTAAGATTGAAACAAAAAGATATACTAATCTGTTTTGTTATGATTGCAGGGAAAACAGCATTGCCGGCGTGATAGACACCACGTTCTCGGTGGAGAGCTCGTCGTTCGGCGCCGTGCGCAGCGTGGAGCTGCGGCCGGGCGGCGCCGCCGAGTGTGTGACGGAGCACAACAAGCGCGACTACGTGCGCCTGTACGTGGCGCACCGCTTCACGCGCGGCGCCGAGCGCCAGTGGCTGGCGCTGCAGCGCGGCCTGGCCGACGTGGTGCCGCCGCAGCTGCTGCGGCCGCTGTCCGTGCGCGACCTGCCGCCGCTGCTGGCGGGCCGCGCCGACCTGGACCCGGCCGACTGGCGCCGCCACACGCGCCTCAAGCACGTGGCGCCCGACGCGCCGCTGGTGGGCTGGTTCTGGGAGGTGGTGGAGCAGTTCGACGCCGAGATGCGCGCGCGGCTGCTGCAGTTCGTGACGGGCTCGCGCCGCGTGCCGCTGGCCGGCTTCCGCGCGCTGCAGGGCTCCACGGGCGCCGCCGCGCCGCGCCTGTTCACGCTGCACGTGGTGCACGACGCGGCGCCCGACTCGCTGCCGAAGGCCCACACTTGTTTCAACCGTCTCGACCTACCGCCTTACCCGACCAAGGAGAAACTGCACGATAAACTCAAACAGGCGGTGCTCGAAACGGCCGGCTTTGCTGTCGAATGATACGGATATTATGAGTACGTAGGTCTTGCTAACTATATGATATGATCAAGGATATTTAAGAATTTAATTCAAAATGTGTTCAATTAAAATCTGTCGCCTATCAGAATTTTATGTATTTCAAAAGATTGTGATTGTACGGTGTAAATATTGCTGAAAATTGTGAGTACTAAAGAAACTAGTCTGCATTGTATTGAAATAAAGACAGTTATAATGAGACTGAGGAAATTCTGGATGAGATGTCATGACAAAATTGTTTTGCGAAGGAGCTTTATTGAATGCTTTCCAAAATCATTATATGATATAAAACCAGACCATGGAAAGAACTCGTTTATTTTAAAAGTACTAACATGTTTAGTTTAGGCCTTCTCTTCTGCTGCTAAATCAAATATTGTATTTCTATTAACCTACAAGTCAACTACAATACAAGAATGAATGGACCTTTGACGTGGTGTTGGTTGCACGTAAGAGGGATATGCACATTTAATCGCTTTATGGCTAGCTATAATAACGCTCAAATCTTTGTTGTTTATTTACTTTTATTAATTTAGACTTAACTCCATCAGAATGTATGATCTATTTATTTACACCAATATTACCAGTGAAGCAAACGTTTATTGGGCTTCCGTATTTTTCAAGTTAATAATTTAAATAAAGCAATAGCAGTGTTACAATATTAGTTTTCGTATCTAAGTCGAATTATAAATATAACGGCATAATAACATAAGTTCTATTTTGCATGTACAAAATAGATAATAATGAATTAGGTATTTGAAATATTTTTGTAGAATATATTTGTATATAATTTTAATAAATCAGTACAAATGAAAAAGTATGCTGACATTATACCCATGTACTTTAGCATTGTAATACCTTTGATTTTCGAAATTATGTTAAGGCGAATGCTCATGCTTTGGTGCCTTATTATGTTATTATATTATAAACATAAGTATTGTATTTTCTATGTCAAAATGTAAGCAATTGATTTTATTATTTTGACTGACTATTCCGTTTTATTCAACTTATGAACTTATTACTTCCGATTTATGAAATGTGTATGATAATAATCTTGTATTTTAAGGATAAAAACTCGAAAACTTCATTATTTTAATCAATTTTGTATTATTTATGTTTTCACAAACATTTACTTTTGTTTATTATTTCGATCAAATATGATATTTCCGAGTGGGAGTCACGTCTCTTCTATTACAGTTTTTTGCTGAAAATAGACACACTCAATTCCATAATGATATATTTTAAATATTGAGTATGCAGTTACGAATCTGGATAACTCAGACGTGACTGTTGCTTGATATACCTAGAATTATATTGTAGTGTTTATAAGAAGGATCAGTGCCTTTACCTGTTAAAATAAATGACTCTAATTATAAAGCAGCGACTGTCTAGTGATATAAAACTATTTATTAGTGATAATGAATATTTAAAATTATAACTATTACATTATTTTTGCAAAATACTCCGATTTTCATTTCTTTGCGGATAATCCATTCGAACACCATGAACCTTCTGATGATCTGACTGGAAACCAGGCTGTATACATAATAAATAAACTTAATTTAATAAATGATGTCCGTGACTACAGATGGACCACCAACGCCAATCGCTTCCATATTTGGTAAATAATCAGTACTCAATTGGTACTAATTAGTACACGAACAACAAAATTGGTACCTTAGTTGTTTTCGAGAAAGTGACTTTGATGGTGGTCCGGCGCTAGACACGCTCCCTTCAGCAGAACCACCTGAGTTCGTGACTACCGCCGGACCACCAACGGCAATCGCTTCCATATTTGGTAAATAATCAGTACTCAATTGTGACTAATTAGTACCCGAACAACAAAATTGGTACCCTAGTAGTTTTCGAGAAAATCGACTTTGATGGTGGTCCGGCGGTAACTTTCGCGCGCTAGTTTAGCAGGACCACGACAAAAAAGTGGGTACTCTGTGACTTGATTCCAAGTTTGAGGAGCTTGTCGCTTTCGTCAAACCTACTTAGTAAATTAGTACCCTAAATTCAAAACTAGTAGATACTCCAGTAGTTTACGAGATATACCATGCGTGTGCATTACCTCAGCCAGAAAATCGTCATCTAAGTGCAATACATAATTAGATATACAGCTTCTGTAATTGGTAAGCAGATTTATTAATTTGGTAAGCTAATAGTATTTTAATTGTTTGATAAAAACAGTTCCGGCTGGAGTAACTTTACCGCAGCCAGATCTTTTGTTTTCTAACGGGTATGTTGAAGTTAATGTTATCGAAATAATTAGATATCAATTTGAAATAAATGTTACAACTTAATTTGTATTTGCTATGGTTGCGAAGATATTTAAAATTCTGCTGCGGTAACGTTTGCGCGATTGCTGCATCTCGGAATTGACTAAACGGATGATTATAATTTTTTTACATGACATCTGGCTAGTTATAATTTGTTACGCAATAAAAGAATCCACAATAATGCACCGTTTTGAAGTTATTTTAGTAAATAGAAATACGCTTTAATAGGTCCTAGCACTTCCAATAAGCGCTCCAAAGACTAACTTGAAACGTTATTATGTAGGTAATTACTGCATACAAATGGTACTGAAGTTTCATTAGTATCCTGTACGTACTTAATAACAAAAAAATAACCTTTCGTTACCCATAGTCTGTGATACCTTTGTTAATAGCCGCGTACTGACTGAGCGAGCAGCCGCGCGTGGCAAATCCTCGGTCGGTCAGGATGTGCCTCGGCCAAAGCAAACGCACGCACTGCTTCGTATAGTTCTCGCCAAACTTCTTGGCCGCCCTGAAGTTGGCCAAGAAGTTTGGCGAGAACTATACGAGCGTGCCGCGGCCTGAGCCAATCGTTGTCGGTTTTTGTCGATGCTCAAAAGCGCCTCAGTAAGTTTGCCGGGCGCACTGAAGGTTGTGTTTTGCGTCGCTTGTTCGACGGAATCGTTTGCGTCATGGATATTATATTATTTTACCTTGACGACGAGTCCCGCCACGTCGAGTCGCCGCCACGTCTACTTCGAAAACGCCAGCTTTTATGCCCGCCTCGTCGAATCTTTGAAAAAGTCTATTTTATTACCGACACGTTTACTTAAATTAATACAATTATATGGCGAATGTAGACTACTTTGGGGCGCACAATGTTCTGATTATACTAATAGAGGACAAAGATAACATGCGTGGAGAAACATAAACTGGGAAATGAACATTCCAACAGCGGACTTAAAAAAAAAGATGGATTCTTTGCTAGGATCTTATGGGAGGGAAATAAGTCACGCGAAAATGCGTTAGGCACGCGCAATCTCTCTTCTACTTCATGTTAAGCTGAGTGCTAGATGCTGGGTCAGCCTTGTTGAGCGCTTGGGAGGAGCCACGCCGTGCCCTCATTTCTGTAGTAGGCAGTGACCTGTCGCTGCCGGCCGTAGTAGAGTCTATGGTCGGCAGCGAGGAGTCATGGGACGCGGTGGTATCCTTCTGCGAAACAGTCATCTCGCAGAAGGAGGCTGCGGAGAGGGAGAGGGAGATTGCATCCGCTAACCCGATCCGCAACAGACGCCCCGGGCGTCGGCGGAGGGCGAACAGTGCCCTCTTCCGGCCCCCCTAAATAGGTCCAGGGGCGACGGACTCGGGGACGTCCGTCGCCCCCCACACATCAGGACCCGAGGTGGCGGCGCGTAGTGTTCCACGCGCGCCCCTCTTAGACGTCGTGGGGGGAGCCCAACACCTCACACCCCCTAACCCGAGGTCGTGGCCCGCAGAGGCGGGCCGGCACTAGCTGGGGGTTGCGGATGTATCGTTGTTCCCGCGACCCCCAGCGTAGGTGTGAGATGGAACACCGGGGTGGTTTTTAGTCAGTACGAGTCTGACAGACCCCTCCGCCCTCCCCAGGGCGGAGGACATCCAATGAGGATTTTCCACACCGGAAAAAAAAAAAAGCCTTGTTGAGCGCGGCTGCGTGGAGTCACGACTGTTTCTGGCTGCGGAGAGGGAGTGGGAGATTTCATCCGCTCACCCGAACCGCAACAGGCCGCCCCACCCGCCGGCCTCCGCCGGGCGTCAGCGGAGGGCGGACAACGCCCTCATCCAGCCCCCCTAAATGGGTCCAGGGATGACGGACTCGGGGACGTCCCCCCCCACAAATCAGGACCCGAGGTAATAAATACCTACCTTCTGTGGTCCGGTAGTCACGGTCATCATACGGTATCTATCAATATTCTATGCTGTCCGCATTTTTATTTTTGCCGCCAGAGAATGAATGAATGAATGGAATTAAGCCTGTCACAGAATATCAATAAAATTATTTGTTCAACTTCTGTAAGATAGATGAGAATAACAGTTAGTGTTTTGTAATCCTGAAGTACTTATTATTCATCTTTCAGTGAAAATAATAAAATTCAAGACATGAAAGCAGTTTAATAAGTGAAATGCGATACAAAAGTTTTCCGAACTATAATATTGCTGGCCTTGGAGTTGGAATTAAATAAATTATCGACTTTTCACTTCGCGCGTTGTACAAGTGACAACACTAATCAACATAAATAAATCGTTGCTCACGCATGCACCACGCTCGCTCGCTATCGCTAATCGCTACTGTAGTCTGTTGTGTTTACTTGCTTGTTCTGCGTGTAATTCTGTGAAGTGCATCTATAGTTATTAAAGTAACGAAGTCTTTGTTTGGGTTGTGACTCGATTTCTGTCAAAATGCCTACGAGTGCGGTGTATCAGCCTACCACAGTGACCTATGAACAGCAACCCACGGATCAGCGATGGAACTGTCCCATCAGCTACTTTTCTCGGCGTATGGCTTCTAGCTGGAACCGGGCAGTATGCATGCGTGTTGGATTATGTTTGGCGGGCAGCACGTTATTTATTATCGGTAAGAAATAATATTTACACTTGTATGATTAAGAATAAATTGTATTGTTGTAGGCTTGATGAAACGCAATCTGATTCATAAGATTGCATAAAACTGCAACACCTGAAGCGTGTTTCATAAGTTCGTATCTTATTGTACGTGTTTTGTTTTCATTTGCTATGCATTCATGATGAGTACATAATTGACAAAACTCATTGTTATAGTGTTTTAATTTCCAAAAACCTATCCGAAATGTGAACATTCCATTGCTGATAAACTAATGTTTCATTATAATTTTATCTGAATTTAATTAATAAAAAAAGCAAGTACAAGTACCAGATGCATTTTGAAAAATCTAATGGGCATCTGACAATATTATTTTATCAATGGTTTACTAATTAGATCTATGTTTAAAATCTTTTTACAAAGGAGTTTGCTATTATAAAAAAGAAAACTAAAATATTACAGGCCTGTTTGTCTAAAATTCATTTGTTTTTATTTTGTTTTGTTGATTAACTGATGTCCATTAATTCACTTACTTAGCAACAATTCACTTTGTTCATTAGTACAATCTATAGCACTTCTTGTCTAATATAATTGTCTCTAGGAAATTACTTTGAAGATAATCTGTTTTTTTTTTATCTGATAACTTTCTAACCAATTGATTCATGACTGTAACATACTGCGATGGTTATCATGTATCGGAAAGCTTTTATTGTCTGTATTAAGAATCTTCCTGTTGATAAATTATTATTTGTTTTATAAATTATTACTATAATGTCATAATCTGATAAGATTTAGACAAACTGTTATGCTAATAGGAATTTCCAATAAGAACCCTCAAGGAACAACAGATATGTCAACCAAATGTTGATGATGCGAAGGGTGTTCAAGATCATGGCCCAAATCTGATCTGTAGTAGGTACCTAGTGTGTATTTAGGATATGATGAGACTGTCATGCGCATGACAATTATTAATGTCCCAAATTAAATAAAGAAATAATAAAAAAGCAACTTAAGGAACTGATAACATTATCCACATGAATAATAAATACAAAAATACTGCCTTTAATTATCATAACTTAGCTATCGGACAATAAATTCTCAGGTTTCATTGAAAAAACTGCAGCAGATAATTCATTGTTTGTTGTTACTGTAACTAATTGTTAATCTTTTTCATCAACATGAGCCATGATTGATCTGCCAATGTGTTGCAAACCATGCTAGATGCTATTAACATAGTGATTCAACCTCTGTCTGTATCTTCTTACTTAAAGTTCAGTTTTTCTGTGCAATCTTGGCTTTCAATTTTATCAAGGACATTCCCATGACTCATGTCCTTTGAAATATTGATTCAGAGAACAAGATACATAAAATACAACCTCTTGAGTTATAGTATATGTTTGGAAGTTTATGTTTAACTGGTTTAAATGTTAAATAATGTGCCATCATAATTACGAATTATATGGAAGAAAGCTACTTCATAGCTATGTGCCATTAAAAGTTACTTTTTATCCCAGAAAAATATATGGTTCATATGGAAATAGGCCATGGGGCAAAGTCACCAAAAAAAATGCTAGTATAAAAAATCGCCCTTTAGAAAATCATTATTTACATCATTCTGTGCTCAGAAGCAAGAATTCAAGATGCATAAACAAGTCTTTGGTGCTGTCAAGCTACTAGAACCAAGAATCAGTATTTTTTGTACCAATTCGTCAGAATAATATCTTGTACTGAATTCTTTATAGACCTTGGCTATGCATGAATCAATCTGGGACATGCACATCATACAATATTTAAGTTTTTCAATCAATGCTTGCTACCAGTCACAACTCTTTCAGTTAACCGACCTTTTAGCTATGCAACTACCCAATTGTCCTTTTTTGTTATTCATAGCACATTACTATGTAAAACAGCAGTATCGTCGTCATCAACCACGTCCAGTGGAAAACGTCCTCTGTTAAAAATACCTTTTCCCTATAAATAATTATGTACGAATTTACGTCGACCGTTTCTTGGATCGTCGTTACCGAACAACGTCGGCACATCACAATTCTCTGAAATGAACGATGGCCTTCTCATTCTCACTTGTAGTAAATTATTACCGCTCATAATCAAATCCACTTCCGCTAGTACCTGCGTTATTCATTCGAGAGTCGACTCGTAACTATTTCTATGTACTCACGTACACAATTATTATGTATTGTCACGACCACTATTACTACAACAGCTTTTATTTCCTCCCTACTATTATGAGTGACGGACAATTTCCGTATAATATTACAGTACCTCGTAAATGGCGCAAAAGATGCCATAGATGGACTGTATACGCAGATACAATTATTAACATTAGTATTCTTTGGACGCACCTTGATCTGACAAGTTACAATTAAATGAACTGCTAGCCTATTAATAATGGTATGGCGCGAACCACCCATGTGTTCCTCTTTAAGGTTACTTCTGGCTACGTTTACTTTAGTTGTCGGTTGACCTGTCCCGATGTGTGTAAAACGAGCAACAGCATCCACCTGTAGCCTGTCGTTCATATAGGCCTTACGTCATTCTGTCAAAACTGGTTTCTGCAAAAACCGCGGTTGCCAAGCAGTTGTCGCCCCGCGCTTTATCAGGGCTAGCCAAATCGTAAGTTATGACGTGCGACGTGGGGATCTATCATTTTATTCCTAGCTTGATAGTAGTACCTTCTGATTTCTGATCAGTCAGTTCATGTCTGCACTCTGCAGTCGATACTAGACGTGGATGCGTACCGCTAGGGCTGGTTCGCTTCGAGGTAGCGAGAGAAGAGTTTCTGAATTTGGACACATTTATTTTTCTTTAGTGCTAAAGAAAAATAACTAAATAAATTATTTGCCAAGCCTTTTCATGTGTTGGTCAGATTAGCATCATGAATTGTAATCTTTTTGTTACATCCATTTGTGAGCATGGAATTTATTGGGAGCAGTTGAGATCTTGATGCTCTGAGGCATTCCCAGAACTTGTCCTGATAAACAGGATTCGACCAGGACAATTCCAGATCAATTCCAGATCAACTGGCAACAGAAACCTGTTCGACAATCAAGTTAATAGTAGCTTTACATAGGGAGCATAAAAGATTTGAAGTTCAGTCATCATACTTTATATGAGTTTGTGCTTCATCGATGTCATTATTAATTAACGGTAATAACTTTAACGGTAACGCTAATAAATGTTTGTTATAACTTAAAGGTGAAATAATTTACTTACACCACTCTATTTTAACTGCAATCAAATTAATATACGTTTGATTAAGTGACGATACCTGCATTTGCATAACGATCTAGTTACTAACTACAAGCAGCACAGGATAAGTAAAAACCAGGCTTGTTAGAGCTTTTTGCAGGTTAAAATATTAAAGAACGTCGTGTGAGGGAGGGTTTTTATAATTCTGGTGGCGCACGCACGGTAGCACGAGTAGCATCGATAAGCTGAGTGGATTGCGTATCGTTCACAATGAGCGGTGGTAGTCGTAAAAGGTATCGAGTGTCCGGTGTGCGGCGCTTGCGTCGGTCGCCCGTCGCCGGTACCGGTGACTCATCCGGTGGCTGCGTGCGCCCGTGCGCCGTGATCTGATCACGACGGACCATAGAAAGCGAAAATGTAGACAGCACTTGAATTATTTATTTCGTCTGTACTTTCCGACCAATGACATTTGGATTGATTGCATTTTTTATGATCACGTCGTAGGGGTGATTCGTGGGCGAGACCTCGTGACCTCGTGAGGCTTATAGTTGGTTGTTAAAAGACTTTTATAATAAAACACATGTACTCTGTGCTTGCACGTCTAGCTAGAAGAAAAGCTTAAAACGACTGCACTTTCAATATAATTTCTAACAAACACAGAAAAAAAGAACTGGTAATTTTATGACATTCACCCATATTTAAAACACTCCTATGTTTATTTACGAGAACGCCCATCATTTATCAAATTCTACAAGCGCGTACAAATTACAGGTCTAGTAGAATCCGAAGGCTGTGTTGTTTAATGGAACAGGCATTGCGAAGGTCGACAAACTCCACCGAGGCTCGAGTGCCGTGACGTTTCCGTAATAGGTGCTTTATTCACTTCCACTTTAGTCCTTGGACACGCCACACACAAGCCATACATGGCAAGGAGAGCGTAACTCAGTGTTGTTGAATAAGTTTTTTATTTAGCAGTTTTTAAAGAAAATATCAAATCAAATATTACGTTTCTTGACTCAAGTTTTGAAGTCATCTGACACTATCAGACAACGTCTTACACTCACGAATACTCACGATTTAAATAAAGGTAAAAAAGAACTATAAAAATATCTTTCCATCATTATAAAATTGTGGGGCGTATGAAAGTAGAGATTGCGTAAAGTAACTCAACAAAAAAGCTTTTATAGTAGTAGTAGTGACGAATCGAGAAAGGTTCAGTCAACGAGTGCAACACAGCATTCGTAACTTAAGGCGATTTATACGCCCCAATGTAACGTAGTACTGGCCGTGCGCCCGCTCGATGCCAAAATATAAATATTGAACCTCCTTTTGAACAGTTTTGTTTGCAAAATATTATTTGATTTACATATGCTATTTCAGTTATGAAGAAATTCCTGCCATAAATTTTTCTGTGTAAAAATATTTAAAAAAATCGTGTTGTTAATTATTTTTTTAAAGCAAAACTATTAGTTACACGAAGAAACTTTGATTCAAAAATAATGTACATGAATCAGTAATAATTCTTTTTCTAACCTTTTATCCTAGCTGTTACTAAGGAGTATGCTTTAGAAAGTAACCGTTTTACGGCACTAAAGCGGTGGAAGGCCCTTAAACGAGGAACGAAGGAAAGTCAATACTTTCCTCGCCCGTGGGCGAAACACGAGCCCGCTGTCGTAATGTTATGTCGACATTGAAAATCTAACAATAAAACTTTTTAATGGGCACGTTTTAAAATAAAATGTTGAAAGGTGACTAGGAAATGTTGCTTTGGAACGCAGGAATCACAAATCCCAAGAATCTTCTGTCCCAAGAGCCAAGGTATGAATGACTTCAAAACTTAGCATCAATATTAAAGTTCAACCCTCGGAACCAGTTCGAATGTGTGTATAGGAATCTCTTATTAGGACTGTATGAACCGTTGTAGCGACATAAACTGGATCGTGTCAGTGGGTACACAATGCAAATGGAATATGAAATTGTTACTAAGTAGTTATAGATTACCGCGCGGGTGTTTATTGTTCTAGTTCCATAGCGGGTGAAAGCCGCCTGTTCTAATGAATCACTAATGTGCTAGCTGCCCACTGCCTTAACCTACTCCTTCCGCTGCTCTGGCCCATTTTCGCAACACTCCGGGCGTAGTTGAACGTCGATAGAAACCGGTTCTCTGCTGAACGCTTCGATTCGCGTCGGACTATTTCCTATTGAATAAGTGCAGCGTTACGTCATGGCTAAGTTTCATGTTTTTGCATCTTCAAAGGAGTTTGCCCATACACAGGTCCCATATGAGGTATCGTGTCTGCGATTTCAGTATTTTCCAAAAATAGGATTTATATTTTGTGTCTTTTTTCTATCCGCGTCCTTTACTTTTTAAGGTCCCGTAGCCAAATGGCAAAAAACGGAACCCTTATGGATTCGTCATGTCTGTCCGTCCGTCCGTATGTCACAGCCATTTTTTACCAAAACTATAAGAACTATGCTGTTGAAACTTGGTAAGTAGATGTACCTATTCTGTGAACCGCATTAAGATTTTCACACAAAAATAGAAAAAAAGCAATAAATTTTGGGGGTTCCCCATACTTAGAAAAGAACTTAAAAAAAATCTATATATGATTTGAGGTTTTTAATATATTTTTTTGTTTCTAAACTGAATAGTTTGCGCGAGAGACACTTCCAAAGTGGTAAAACGTGCAACTTCTCTGAAATATATGATGTAACATTACCATGTAAACTTCCACCGAAAATTGGTTTGAACGAGATCTAGTAAGTAGTTTTTTTTTAATACGTCATAAATCGTAAAACGAAATATACCAAGTACGGAACCCTTCATGCGCGAGTCCGACCCGCACTTGGCCGGTTTTTTATAAGTACAGACAACAACAGATCAGATTCCTTCACTTGGACATTTGTATGCACCTTATTGCATTGTAATAAGGGTTCATTTTAAGACCAGAAACATCGTTAATATCTAAATTAATAAAAAAATATTTCTAATTATGAATATAACGTGTTTTTCTACAATATACAACCAAATTCATCAAGATACAACCATTTTTACCCGACTGCCGAAGGAGGGTAATGTGTTTATTTTCATTGTTTATCAGTCTATGTATGTATGTATGTATGTTTGTTCCTATGTGGCGTTCTAGAGACCAAACGCGTTGGCCGATTTTGATGATTCTTACGTCAATCGATTCGTCTTAATCCTGCGAGTGTCACTGGGTACATTAAAATTGGAAAAAACAAAAATGGCGGATTTTGGGCGTCATTTTATGGGGGTTTTTTTTTTTTTTTTTCTTTCGAACCCTTCGTGTGGGGAGTGGGGTATCAAAATAAAGGATTTTAAGAGGCGATTTCAAAAATATATAACTCTTATATGTTTAAATGTACCTAATTCTAAAAAAAATAACTAAAAAGTTGTAAATAAAAAAAGTTAATTAAAAAAATCAAAAATCC
This sequence comes from Anorthoa munda, assembly GCA_945859665.1. Classification (NCBI taxonomy): domain Eukaryota; kingdom Metazoa; phylum Arthropoda; class Insecta; order Lepidoptera; family Noctuidae; genus Anorthoa; species Anorthoa munda. Next base: position 4,583,200 of record OX243913.1, read on the forward strand.
CGACTGCTTAGAAAGCAAACTAAAAAGACGGAAACAAGAAGAAAATCATGCTGTGCAGTCGGAGGATACATCTGGTTTTGGTCCGCCAGCTCGCGAATATGTATCCTCCGACTGCACAGCATGATTTTCTTCTTATTTACGTCTTTTTAGTTTGCAGTCGGGATTTTTGATTTATTTAATTAACTTTTTTTTGTCCTTTATGAAGAAGTCTGCTTGATTTTTTGATGACTTGATGTTAAGCAATAAGAACCTTCATTTCCCTTATTTATAATTTTATTCCATTACGTAAAAACCATTCGCTACCGTCCACCTGTTTATATCCGTAGGATGTCGACCCACGCCTGTAACAAATCTCGTAACTTGGAATAATTCTAAACAGACAAACACTGGTCACAATATACTTACAACATTTACATTATGTATAATTTAAACGATATTTTTGTCTTAGGTAAAAAAATGCTAATTTAATTTTGATTATAAGATACCATCTCGCGTGTTTAAAACGTCATCAAGTAGCACCTTTGTTGAATTATGAACATAACAAGGTTACGTACGTAGGTTACAACTTTACGAGTTACCTAGTAATGCCTGATGTCAACATTCAACAAACTAAAAATATACTCCACTGATGCTTATCATAATGCTCTTGGTTTTATCCTCTTCACCTTTATTTGAAGCCTGCGTACCGTGTCGTCCTCCATACATACGTCTCTAGATGGAATTGATTTGTCTGTCTGTCTTTCTGTGTCTGTCTGAAATTGTCACAGATGATGTACTTCTGTTGTCGCTATTACAACATATACTAAAAACAGAATAAAATAAATATTTGAGTGGGGCTCCCATACAACAAACGTGTTTTTTTTTGCTATAATGGTACGGAACCCTTCGTGCGCGAGTCCGTTGTCATCCTTCATAATTAATTTTTAATGATTGTTTCTTAAAGAAAAAACTATATTACTAACAAAAATAAACAAATGTTTTCATTAAAATGTGTAGGCAGCAACTGGTTATAAAGTTCATGTTTGTAAACTTTCAATTAGTTACTCAGATCTGCATTCAGAGATTACTAATGCAGTTGACTGTTGAGGTTGAGTCACACACCTACACGAATACTTTGTCTTTTTTATCATAAGTGCTATTTAACAACAATATTTATTTATGAAAACGAGTAGCTTACGGAAACACTACAAGTTTCTCTGGTACTATAATGTTAATTTGCCCTCAATTTGGTTGTTTCCAATGGTCCAGGCAACCTTTCGTCCAGGTACAAGGTAACGTTTTACAGTGAAGGCAAATGTCATTGACCCTTAAGTATGCCGAAGTTTAAACAAAGAAATCCTTCGAGACGCTAAATAAATACGTAGACAGTACGTATTTTCTCTTGCGCAAAAATGTTTGCATTGCCTCCTAGATAGCAGCAAACAATCTACATTGGTATACCGTTTTGAATCGATGACGATGTATCCATTTAATTTAATGATCCTAATTAGCATAAGCACAGGAACTTCACTATTAACAAAGGAAATGAAAACTAATTAATTCGTTACGTTTTCCATGTATTACAAGCAGAATAAATGACCTGTGTTGCTGGTCATTATACATTTTTATCCTTGCAGTCCTTTTCCAACCAGTTGAAACGAATGCAGCTGAGTACCGTTGTTTTGACACTATATATTTGCCGATATTTTTTTTTTTCGTCTGTATTATACTATACTATTATAAAGAGGAAATATTTGTTTGTTTGTTTGTACCGAATAGGCTCCGAAACAACTGGACCGATTTAAAAAAATCCTAAGCTAAGCTACATTATTCCCGAGTAACATAGGCTATAAATTATTTTCAAAAAGTTAGAGATCCTTATGAAAATTGCAATAATGTAACCCAAAGCAGCAAAATAATGCTTATAAAATTCATTATTTAGCGTGGGCCGAGAAAACTTTTGATCATACATAAAAATTATATACTAAATGATTAAAGTACTTTATTTACTAAAAAAAAGTCTGCGAGAGAATATATCTCACTATCATAGTTAAGTCACAATAGCAGCTTTTGTTTCAGAATTTATTTAGATCGAATTAGATCGTATTCAAATATAAATAATAAAAAAAAACAGTAGGTAGGATAAGGTAGGGTAGGGTAGGTAGGTAGATAGCCAGTTGACGGGAGCGAAGCCGCGGGTCAGTGCCCACTCAACCCGATTAGACTCAACCCGAAGAATAATACCTGCAAAGTTCTGTTTTTTTATGCGTAAAAACGTCGATGTACAGTCAGGCAGAAAAGTGTTGATTTAACGCTTGTACCACAGAGAATATAAAATTTAAATAATGTTTGGATAAATAGATGAATAATTAAACAAGTAAATACTTATGCTTTTTAATATAGTATACGCTTATTACTTAGTAGATTATTGTTAATTATCATTACAATCTTATAGCTAATGGCACGGTGGTATTATTAGATACGTGATTATAATTATTAGGTTTACAAGTAGGTTCTAAAATATAAAAAAAATATGATTTACTAAATTATCTTTAAAAAATAAACATTAGGTATCTTAAAGAATACAGGACTAGGTAGGACAATCACAATTAAAAGATTAAAGTTTTTAGGTGTTTGTCGGTATACATGACCGATGTGTAATAAACTTTGGCCACGTTGATTGGCATTTAATTCATCATTTTTACGCACTCTGCCCTGAGAAGGCCTTTCACCTGACATTGTGAATGACAAACTAACCATACATACTTTACTTTCTTATCATACCGGCACCCTACATAATTGCATTTTAGCAAAAAAAAGTACGAACAATAGATATGAGCCGCTTCGTCTATTGTTTCCAGAAAACCGGTTTAAGCGAGATAGAGGTTATCTTTATAAATCTACATTTTTTAAACGAAATCTCTTACTACCAGGATAAATTAAGTATCATAACAAAATATTCTATGCATAATAAATTAATAAGTTATTTAGGACTAAATAACACTTTGCCTGACTGTACAAATGGTAGTAAAACTTCTGGTATTATTCTTCGGGTTGAGTCTAATCGGGTTGAGTGGGCACTGACCCGAAGCCGCGGGGGTCAGCTAGTATTATAATATTATAAAGTGGAAATATTTTTTTGTTTGTTTGTTTGTACCGAATAGGCTCCGAAACTACTGGACCGATTTAAACAAATCTTTCACCAATAGTAAGCTACATTATTCCTGAGTGATATAAGCTTTTTTTAATCTCGGAAGCGGGTCCTGTGGGGTGGTCCACGGGAGCGAAGCCGCGGGGAACAGCTAGTAGTGTGTATGGTTGATGTTGTTTCCATGCGCTCGATACCCATAAATCTTGCCACATTTATGTTAGAGATATCACGAAGAAATTGTGTCGCCTTCGCCGGAGATAGTTTTCCTATACAGAACTTTGATCGATTTATAATAGTCTAGACTCTGCTAATTATATTAGCCTTGACTTGTGACAATCTAGTGATCCTTTATAGTAGACCTGGTGTCAAAAAATGTTGAGGTACCTATTCAATATATTTGTGTGTTGCTTAACGTTTTTAACCACCCCTTACAAAAATATTTTAGACATGTTTCGTGCTTCATAATTTTCCGCTTGTAGGGAAATTGGGGAAATCCAAAATAGTAGACGCTTGACTCATTCGCAGTCTTTCCAGTGTAGGCTAGTTTACATGTAAAAAGATGTTTAATTTATTTTGTAACGTTAGGAGATCGATTTCAAGGCAAATTCTGTATTGAATGTGTAGCAGTTCAGTCAGTATCATAGCAGACTGCCGCATTTTAGTTTAGTAGCGACAATGTACCAAACAGGCACACAGACGTCTTTGATTCTAGTAAGGGTTATCATCTAGGTACCAAAACTGGATTAAAACTAGCCTCTCTTCAGGTCTGTGATTAACTCGATACAAGTAAATGGTCCACGTCCGGTGATCAGCAAGTTGTCAAGGTGAATCGGTTCTTTATGCGATGTTTTAATATCATTATACTTTTAACATAGCTGAATTATACTAAAATCGTTCGCCTTATGTTTAAAACATTATCGTTTGAATGGCGTAACTAAGCCACCCGTTTTTAAGGAGTGTACATTTTATTTATGGCCTCTTGGGCACCTAAATCACAAGAAGTAGATACACGAACACGAGATAGTTTGTTCGAAAATACACCAACATATTTTCCATTGCATCTTCGAATATACGAGAAAGCAAATACAATTATGGATTTTCCATTCCCAACTTTTCCATTCTTGATTTTCTTTGTTCTCTTTTAGTTCCCATTTCAGCGGTATTAAACATTGCAGATGCAGACTCGTAATTTTGTGTTTTACTGTACATTATTGCTAAGACTGGTATTATAGTGGGTATCATGTTTCTCGTTTTGCGCAAGTCCCAGGTGCGGTTGCAGCCACAAGATGCGGTCGTATCATTTGTACGGTCATACGGTGATATTCCTATGTGTGTTGGTTTCGTCTATCGATTCGTATACATGCGTACTATACTTATGTACCTATGTTGTATCTGAGCTGAGCTTATAGTGTAAATACAATATGTGGACGTGCGTTTCACCGATCGCGCGATCATTGTTTGCGGAACTGTTATACCAGATCAGATTTGCTCTGCATTTTCCTTCCGTACTATTTATTTTGGTTTTTAAATTTGTATCCGTTAATTGATTGTATGTATTATCTTCCTGTCTATAAACAAGTGGATAGGTAGACTATACTATAGAGATACGTAATACAAAAAAAAACCTAAGCTATTTAATACGGTGGTGTCTAAAATAAAAGTTGTACTACTAACTAGCACTGTTAAATAAAGATTTGACCTCATATGTCTGAGTATCTCAGTTAATGCGATTGCAATTAGCATAGAGTAGGTACAGTGATTCATACAATGTACTATACATATCACAAGTACGTTGACCTAACGATTTGATTGATACTCGTAATATCAGAAAACCGGTTATAAAAGTTTGGTGCAGATGTGTCGATATATTGCTTGCGTCAAATCGATCGCCAATAACTGACAGAGCGGTCATAAAACGAGATATGATATGCATATTTGAACATTTCAATATTCGTTTGGATTATTCCAGAAGTATTCGTAGGTTCCGCCTGAAAATAAAAAAACTGGCCAAGTGCGAGTTGGACTCGCACACGAAGGGTTCCGTACCATTATCGCAAAACACTGCAAAAAATCACGTTTTTTGTATGGGAGCCCCCCTTAAATATTAATTTTATACTGTTTTTAGTATTTGTTGTTATAGCGGCAACAGGAATACATCATCTGTGTAAATTTCAACTGTCTAACTATCACGGTTCATGAGATACAGCCTGGTGACAGACAGACAGACAGACGGACAGCGAAATCTCAGTAATAGGGTCCCGTTTTTACCCTTTGGGTACGGAACCCTAAAAAGACATCTAGTATGGTCCGAATTTCAATGGTCATGTAGGTATATGATAGATGCCGCAGCTATTCTACTATGTGATAGCACCTCATCATCAGCCTATTAATGTTCTCACCACGCGGGCCCAGTGCGGGTTGGTGAATGTCACATATCTTCGAATTTTTGGTTTAGGATATGCCGGTTTCCTCACGATGTTTTCCTTCACCGTTTTGAGAGCAGTGGTGATGAAATAATTTACACAAAGTAAAGCGCCTGGGCTCGAACCCACGACCTACAACTTGTAAGTCGCGGCCGATACCACTGGGCCATAGAGCTTAGCATATTATAGCATTCACGACAAAGGGAGGAAATCCGGCGCAGTCTATTCTTAGATGGATGTATCAAACCTACCGTAATAATTTACTATTTTCTATAATAATGTCTTAATGAATTGTAACATTTTTGGGTAACATCTTTTTTTTAGGTTTCCGTTCCTCAGAAGAATAAAAAGGAATCTTTATAGGATCACTTCGTTGTCTTTCTTTTTCAAAACCTTTTTCTCTGGAAAGCCTGAAGGTATCAAGTTCGAATTAACATCGTATACTCAGGTCTACAACCCCCTGGAGCTGTGCAAAATACACAAATTGTAGAATCAGTCATTTATAGAATTGTACATACCAAGAATTGGTCAATTATAGACTGTAGAGTCAGCCATTTATTTTTAGCCATTTCGTGAATTAATAATTGCTAGACTAAACCCTTTAATTGTTTGTGAACTTCAGTAATGTTACCTAATTGTTTTGGTGAATGTAGCTGTTTGTACGGAACCTTGACCGGTTTTTTATTTTTATTAACGGTAGGCTCGCGCTTGACCACTTTCTCACCTGATAGTAAGCGATGATGTGGAGGCTTATAAGTGGCTTTTTGTTATCAATGCTACTGTCATCTTTATATTGAGCTCTATCTAAGATCCATCCAAAAAAATAAATAAGTTGATAAGTTCATCATGAACCAAAACTCTGTTTTGTCCTGACCGGGGTTCCAGATAGCCGTTTTTGTGTGTCGTGAATTCATGATTTTGGCAATGACTGTTTGAGACTTTTGTTTTTCCACACAGTTTGTAATTGCGACCTCTAGTCACGCGAGTTTGACGAAAAAAATAACAAGTCCCTTTTTGTACTAACTAAAGGACAAACAAATTAAAACATATTTTTGCTAGGTATAAGGCACATACCAATAAGACGATGTCAACACCAATTTAAACATTAAAGAGTCTTTATTGATTTTACATGCCAAGAGCGTAGTTTTGTTTGGCTCAAATATGTAGTAGATTATATATACACATAATTATTATAATAATTCGTATAATTATTTATTTCGTAACTAGCTTCGCCCGCGTGAAAAGTGTTTTCTTATCCCAAAGGAACATTATACCGAGATGAAAAGTAGTGTAGCCTATGTACTATTCCAGATTATAATCTATCCCTGTGTCAAGTTTCATCCAGATCCGTTTAGCCGTTCTGGCGTGATTGGGTAACAAACATACATCAATACTCCAAACCATATCCAAACTTTCGCATTTATAATATTAGTAAGATGTTTGCAATAATGGCATCCTGGGCAGGGCATCGTATACTCGTTCGTCCAATACACGCATTTATGTACCTATAACCACAGAATAAATAATAGTACAGCTATAACTGCGGTTTTGTTTGTGGTTTGTCTGCAGCTAATTATAAATTACGGTGTATGGAATGTTACTGCTTGGTGATGTAAACTCACCTAACTTTTAACTCGGGTTGAAAATCATTTCCTGGATCAGCTTTAAGCATCTTAAAGCCATACATAATTCTTTATTAATCTGCCGAGGCCGAGGTTAGACTTAAACTTCTCAGTACGTGCATTTTAAACCACATTTCGGACTTGCTAGCATTGAATATTTAGCAACAGAGTGATCATGCATATTATTGTACTTTTATCATAGTTAAATATCATAATATTTTGTTATCAGGTGCGGTGCTGATTATCGTGGGTGGTGTGAAATTCTCCAATGCAGCTGAACCGGACCCTCACAGTTTCGAAAATGGCGTCGGCGAACTGGTTGCAGGCAGCGTCTTAATATGCTTAGGAATGGTAGCCGGCCGTGAGTATAATTATTATCCTTTATTTAGTACCGGTACCGACTTATTCTAAGCAGCTGACCATGGTAAGCCTTTCGCGTAGAGACATCTTAATCATTAGTTGCTAAAGTAATAGGGCTTATGAGCTGTCTTAAGAGCTAAGCCGGAAACTTGATTATTCAGAGGGTTCTGAATAAGGTTGCGCCTGTTTGTACTTGCTATAGACATAACCGTGCCATAGACTTGCTAATTTCAACAACTATGAAGAACACAAAATCTTAAAATGCATATCATAAATGCTTTTCATTATCATTGGCCTTTAAAACTTTAAGGACTATTCTCAGAAAATAATGTCTTCGTCATTAGTCATTAACTCATTACTCATTACAAATGCATTTTCAAGAATTTCGTTTGTGTCGAGATATTTTGTCTTGGCTCGATATACTTTGTCGTATCAGTGTTTCTTCGGCATGACTTCACTCAGAGTCATCTCTGTTTCCAATTGGTACTTACTATACAAGAACTCATCAACTCTTTCGCGGATTTTCGCCTATCTAAAATCGACATACAGTTTTTTGAAATTCCTCTTTGCTCGGCTTCGTAGAATTTATAACAAGTGAGCAATAGGTACATATTTTCTACTCAGTCACATAATCTAACAACTGGCCACGCCTCCACTGACCTTTACGTAAGAATAGATAAGGTGCATTTAGAGATGGGCCACACGATTATATCGACTTGATGGTTGAGGTACCTTTTACTTCAAGGCGTTTATTTATTTTATGCATTCAAACATTTTCAGACTATATGAAGAAAAACTTCTAAGGATCAGTAAAAGCTGGCTCCCATCAATAAAGACACATAAATTCATCATTGATTTATGTCGGAAGTCTTCTCATCTAGTAACGACGTATAAATTCAAACAACTGATTTGGATTGATTCCTTATAGTATTATCTTAAAAGTAGCGATCCGCCCCGGCTTCGCCCGTGACAAATTATATACAAAAACCTTCCTCACTTCTCACTCTTTCTATTGGTGAAAAATCGTTCAGTAGTTGTTGAGTTTGTCGCGAACAGACGCGGCGCGGGGGGGGGGGGACTTTGTTTTATAATAAGTAGTGATGATTTAAAATTTAAATAAGGGGTTCCGTATTTGTAAATTCTGAAAATAAAACACGTGAGCTTGTTCGTCAGCATTGACAATGATTCTCAACCTCACGTGTATTAAACAAGATTTAAAGTAAACCCATGTTGTAATGTGAGATTGTGCCGTTTGGATGTAACCTTTGCATAGAAATGAGGTGTGTGACGACACAAGGAGCTTTAATTCGTAAATTTAATGAACATACTTGAATAATGAATTAATTTTAAACTCGTTTTATTTAGTTAGAAGCCGAGAGCTGATGTCATAGTGCAAAACGGCTGATGCAAAATCCAATCTCATTCATTATTCAGAGATAAACTGAGCTGCAGTGCTTGAACAATAAGCTGATTTCAGTATACATAATAAATGCTAGTAACCTGAAGATATGTATCTATTATTAGATAGGTACATTCCGCATCATGTGACAATTATGGGCGTAGCGAATACTCAAGGTAACTGGCGATATACTCGTAGTGGTCCATGATTTTGATTGAATAGTTCTGTATTGGAAGCATACGTTTTCCGGTTGCCTTCACACACCGCTGATAAGATTTACAGCTTTTTTCAGTCATTTTGATTACGACAGCTAAAATGCCTTTTTTGTCCTCAGTATTAGGTATATCGTCTTATTCATCGAGATGGGGCAACGGCAAGGAAGCTCCAGCGAGTGGAGCTGCAGCCCTGACAGCCCTGAACCCTTCGACGGATCCCCTGGTGGCTGCGCAATACGCGCCAGTGCGCGACGCCCCGCCTGCACCTGATGATGAGATGCGCAATCTCATGGACAACAAGGACTGGTGAGGAATCTTAAAACAGATAATTTTACGTTTCGGTTGACATAGTCACAAACTACATTATAATCGCAGATTTTGACGATATGAGTTGCTGGAACAACAACAGTGACCAGCATCTTGCCGCATATTCTAAGCAGTTTAGTAAGATCGTGCCTCGACCTCTCTGTTTACGAGAGCCTCCCAAACCTGCCAATGTACTGTAGCTGAAGAGGATCTAGCTATATCGAACTGGTGTCCTTGTGTCTACTGCTGAAAATAAAGTATTCTTGCACAAATATCGCCCCATTGAATGTTTAGTGGCATTACGTTGGGTGTTTTGGCAGCGCATCTTCGCATTATATTAATTAGTAGAGGATATCGCCGGCGCTAAACTCTGTACTGATCACCTCGTTTCGCGTGACTATCATCCAAAACGTATTTTTAGTTTAGTTCGCTCGTGGATGCATGAGTGCCAATCTAAATAAAACTTGGGTCAGTGTAATGTAAATCACCTCTTTAATTGACAGCTCAGCAACACATTTTGAATGAACAATAGATTTTGCAACTCCAAAAAGGTTCTAGCATTGAACGGAGAATCGACACAGAGCACTGAGTCATCCCTTAACGGTAGTTAACTGACTTGTTAGGTTCGTGATGCTAATGCAACAATAATGGGTACGACTTTGTTGTTATAACGACTCCGGTTCTCTTTTGTCAGTGTAACTGTGTATTGCGTAGTATCTAAAATGCAATCCCATTAATACGTATTTCGAAATAGTGAATCATCATCTCGGTCAGTCACATATTGTTCTAAATCCCAGCTATTGAATAAATACGACACACCTGTTTGGACATTTTCGAGTTTCTGAATTCCCAGAGATTCTGATTCCTGCTTTCTTGCTGTTTGCTAGAAGTAGTTTGTGTCACTTTTGTTTCTTAAATAAGTATAGTAATTTGCAGCTGAACATTATAAAATGTTTACTAAAATTATACGAGCACCTAGCGTGCCTATTGTTACCGATCCGCGTGATGTTAAAGTTCGCGCCATTGTCTTCACTTGTTTGCCTTAGATTCCTAGGTACAGGTAGGCCGCGGCGAGACTGCTCCCACCGACGTTATTTGTACTGGAATATAGCCGTCTCGTGCGTGACCAAACGATTTGTTAAACACTTCACCGTTGTTATACATGACAATATTTTTCTTTCAGCCTGAGCAGCGCGGAGGAAAGCGATAAGATGCTGGATGGCAGGCCGTCTGTCGCGTAAATACGATCTTCATTCTATGATATAACGAGATTATTCTTACGAGCTTAGGCTTGTCCTAATGTCCCCCTATTGTGTAATGAACGGTGTTAGAGATACGTTACGAATACGTGGCTAAGCATAAGTAACATAGAATTTATTTTTATGATATTTCATCGCAATGTATAGGCTTTTAACTGTGAACACTGTAATGTATCTTCAACGCCGCTCCATCTCGTCGAGTCTCGTGTCCATAATCCATATTTTAAGGTTGCATTTTGGTACAAAGTAAATAAGTACTTTACATAAAACACTTTAGCGAATAATATCTGTTATTCGCCAATAATGTGTGCTTGTTTGTGTGATATCTATCTAATTTTTTATGGTGCACTGTAATTCACGTTTCGATAATTTAGATATTTTAAATTCGTCTTATCATGACTTCGCGATTGTATTTAGTTTTTAAGTAATTGATTTTGAACATCGTCAAAAGGCAAAACATTGTCGTTAAAATAACTTTTACTTGTAATGTACATATCTAAATCTACGATAAATAAACATGACAGATTTTAATTATATAACAAAGACAACCACAAGCCCTGACCTTTGTCTGAGAAGAATAGGACTCAGGTCGCTTAGTAAGTACATTACAAGTATATGTTTCTAATAAATACATACAATGTATGTAAATGTGTATTTTTATTTTATTTATGAGATCACTAATATTTAAGAGATAATTATTTACTAAGTATTTTTTAACGTGTTCAATCCAACATTAAAATCACATGCATTTAAATGTATACTACACGCCATTATATCGTCAAATTCTGAGGAATTATTATAAACTAAGTGTTTAACACTATTTTGCAATATTGTATGAAGCTTTGATAAATTTCCCTCTTATTTTTTATGAATAATTAATACAAGAGGCCAAATTATTGTCCAGAATTATGAAATTAAGCGTAATGTGAGTGTAGGTATTTGTTACATTTTAAGATATGGAATATCACAAAGACATTAATTTAAAAAGTCCCAAGTATTATCGTTTTAAATCATTAGCGAATGAAAACTAAATTCTTCAAAATTTGTTGTATGTATTTCAGAATATAATACGACACGTAGTCCGATTGTTAAAACTAGTATTGTACTTGTAGAAGTATGTTTTACGACTTAGGCATTTATATTATAAACGAATTGATTTGTATAATTATTAATTACAATAATTAGCTCAACCAATACTTACTTATGATAAACAGTCCAGCATTTTCCGATAACAGGCGCCACGGTTTCTATTTATTCTCTCCTAGTTCATTCTTTCTATGTATTCATGATCTTTCCTTCTGCTTGAAAAATTTGATTTCCAATTTCTGAAACAGAATTCTAATCTTATCGACTTGTATAGTTTTCCGATGCTGAACTTAACAAGTCGAATCCATTTTCAATATTTAGGTATATATTACACAATACGATGTAAAAACTTCGTATTCTAAGCGTTAATTGTCCTTATTTTAGCTGAATAATAAGACATTATTTTTCGTGTGTTGTCCCCTACAGTTACTTAGTAATTATTTGAATATTAAGTGAAAACCTGTTCGCAGTGTAATAATGTAGAAGTAACTTTAATCATTTAAATTTTCTAAATGTCTGAACGTTTACGATTGGCAGCTTTAGTATTGTGTTATTAATTATAGCGTTAAATTATTTTTATATGAGGCAAATATTCCATGAAAATATTCTACTTAAAAAGTTTGTTATTCGTAAACCTGTAGCTATACAAAGAGTATGTTATTGCTCTTATTTTTAAATCACATATACAGATTTGAATGTAAAAAATTCCATGATTGGTCAAAATATCTAAAAGACGTTTAGTAATAAGCAGACTCAAACAATAAAATATGCAGGTTTGGAATTATGGTAGGTATTTGTAAGTAGGTAGTAGTAATATGTGAAAGCGTCGTAAAACGGGGTTGCTAACGCTGCACTGAATATACTGGCGGATACGAGCGCCACAGGAGGAAAAGTACCTTAAATGTTTTGAGGAACTTTCCTCTATTAATAGCTCGTTTTTCCTGTCTTTATATTTATAGTTGTTGAAACAGATTCCGTACCACCACAGGATTAGTAAATTGCCACATCATTTATCGAATAAAAGCTTCTAATGATTGTCACCTCCTTGTCATATGACACATAGGGTATTATTGTTTAGTCCATTTTATTATATTTGACCGCCCTGGGCGGTAGTTATAAGATTGTCCAAGAATGCATTGTCGGACGGGGCGGAGTGCATAGCATTTAATTTGTATAGTTCTAAAATGTAATATTAATTTATTTTGAGCTCTCTTTAAAAGTTAAAAAAAATTATTTGATCTGATCTTCAACTTGCAATATTCTTTCGTGTAAAAAAAAGTAATGATGTGCGTGAATGAAGGACCCTAGTATTAAGTACTTATAAGTGTTTCACTGTCGATTCAATGTATATTTTGGTATACATATTAAGTGTATAAACTCTTAAACATATTAATATACAGTGCTGAATATCGATAGTGAGTGACGCCCTGAATATTTTTTGTTCGCGATTATTTATTATTTACATGGTTTTTACTTTGATATTTTATGATTTGATTTGTATTCTATGTTTTTCGTTGCTTGTTTTTCATCAGGATATTATTGATAGACACTGCGTAGTATCTCTTTAGTTTTGTTTAATTTCCGTTCTAATATTATTATTTTTTGTACCCACTTTATTTTGGAAGGTTTAACTTTGATGGAATTGAATTTGATTCAATATATGTTACGCAAGCGTAATTAGCGATCATAATCATACATACAGAAATAAATTCTAATAAAATATTTACAAAATGTATTCATAGAATTTCTAAGTTGACATTGCTTGCGTAGCTATGTTAATTTGCAGGTAATTCTCGTACATTACTGTTTTATATTTTTAATGGTTTACTTATCAATGTCAAACGTTTGGATGAATACTGAATAAAGATGTACTTACTTGAATTTTTTTGTTTTATTTGGTGTCGGTAACAGGGATGTTAAGGAGGTCGGTAACCAAACTACCGGATATCCGAAATAGTAATGTATCCATAACCGTAACCGAATCCGATATAAAAGTTTCGTATAAGGGCGGAGTCTAAATGCGACACTTTATAACAGGTTTTGTTGCCCGGCCGAGCGGCATGGTTGTTTATTATAAAAATCTAATATCCTTAACCGAAACTGACGGATAATCTGAAATAATTTTATATCTGTAACGTATCCGAAATGGCTATAATATTATCTCGAAATGTCACATGTTTTAATAACCGAAATGTCACATGGTCTCTATGGTATTCGGTTAATGTTCAGTTATTTACGAATTAAAATTACATTTATTTTTAACACTTAAGCTACTTCATGTTCAGTACTACATAATTTAAAAAGGTTTTTTACCCGACTGCCGAAGGACGGTAATGTGTTCATCAGTCTATGTATGTATGTTTGTTCCTATGTGGCGTTCTAGAGACCAAACGCGTTGGCCGATTTTAATAATTCATACGTCAATCGATTTGTCTTAACCCTGCGAGTGTCACTGGCTGCATTACAATTGGAAAATAGAAAAATGCCGGATTTTGGGCGCCATATTGTGGGGGACAAAATTTTTGCTTTTCTTCCATGTCCATCGTGTGGGGTATCAAAATCACACCTCGGAAAGAAGGAGCCGGGTGAAACTGGCTCCTTGTAGCGGCAAAAAGACACGCCTGGGTCAGCTTTGAACAGCCGCATTGAACCTGACCAGATTGGCATCGCCCCATTCGGAGAATGCCTTCAAGGACAGATTCAAGCGCCTAACCATGGCCTCTCGGAGAGACCGGATCTGGGGCCCAGTAGCGCGCGCGTCGGACACGTATCTCTCACCAACAGTGCTGTCGTCCGCATACCAAAAGGTGCCGTGGTTTTAGCAGATCGTTTATGTGAAGCAAGAACAATGTTGCTGAGAGTACCGAGGAATACCGGCATTAATATCCGGTTGGTCAGACGAGCGGCCATCAATAACCACTCGGATGGACCGGTCCCTCAGGAAGTCTACAATCCAATCGCACAGACCACTGGGCAGACCTAATGAAGGAAGCTTACCAATAAGGCTTTCATACCACACCCTGTCAAAAGCCTTCGAGATGTCCAGGGAGACGGCAAGCGCTTTCCAAATGATCGCGTCAAGTGTCTCATTGTTAAGGCGCGGTCTTATTTTATTACAGAACATGCCAGCAGAATAAAAACCTCTTTCGGTCATTCAGTTTATCTATAGAATAAAAATAAAACCTAAGCCTACCAATTCAAATATTATTCGGATTTGCGCATCAGATTTGTTAATATCGATCTACCGATTACTTAAAATGAAATGTTGCTTGATAAATACAAATATTATCCGTTAAAATTAGTATTGAAATAAATCCGAAAAAACTGGATTTGTGTCTTAAAATCCGGATTTTTCAGTTGTTTTCGAATTTCTAAGAATCCGGATTGCAATCCCTAGTTTAAATGTGCCTAAATCTAAAAAAAAATAACTAAAAAGTTATAAATAAAAGTTAAAATAAAAATCATACAAAACATCAAAAAACCCGACTGCTTGAAAAGCAAACTAAAAAGCCGGAAACAAGAAAAAAATCATGCTGTGCAGTCGGAGAATACATCTGGTTTTGTTCAGTCAGCTCGCGAATACGTATCCTCCGAATGCACAGCATGATTTTCTTCTTGTTTACGGCTTTTTAGTTCGCTTTTTTTAGCTATATAAAAAAGTGGATAGGCAGTTTACGCTTTCTTGATTATGCCTGAGTGGCCATTGCTGGTAGATTTTCGTCATCTATCTTTATCCAAAATTGAGCAGACAAGACATTTGGTTTCCCAAAAAGATCAGCAAACAGAAGTAAAACATAGCCAGGATACGCTGTATAAATAATTTAAATAATAACAAGCAAAATAGTATATCAATTCATATTTTATTGCAAAAATAACAAGATCATGGTATTATTTGTATATTTTAAGTAAACAAAATTACAATTAAATACAGATGTGTATATAAACTTAAAGCTAGTCAGTCTCTGTTATCTCGACGCCACCAAGGAATGCCGGTCACATCTTCTTCTGCACATATATTTACTGTCGGTCTGTAACAAACAAATAATTCATAATGCTAAATGTTTAAGCTACATTCTTAGTATGCTATTATAAAAATCTCTGAAGTTGTCCTAAGTTGTCTCAAGGTATCCTATCATATTATGATACGAACATGGGCAAGGCTACTGGCTAAGTATTAATTGCAAGGCTACCCACGCATTTTGAATAATTATATTAATAGAAAATGCAGTAGTTTGGACTGGCAGCAATAAACTTAGGCTCAATTTACATTACCGCGGCAAGGAATGGAACGGAAGCGTCAATTTTGCCTCACATTCGATTTTTCGGATTCGCCTCGACAAAGCTCGGGAATTCTTGAGAATGCGCGCAACCTCTTTTTTTTTTGGCTTAGTTTGTACGTTACACAATTGACATAAAGTTCATTATACTTTGTCAATTTCATTCCACGGCAATGTAAATTAAGCTTTAGGGAACAGTTATAAATCAAAATCTTCTTAGCGTGTCGATGACAAACGGACTCTTTTTAGTTAAATGCCTTGCCTGGCCCAGAATTCAGCCACGGCAACGCCCTCCGCCGACGCAGTCATAAGGTCCTCACGTGAACAGACAACAGGACATGCGGCACAAGACGTAAGGTGGGCCATGGTCTGCGGGGAGACGCTGCACAAGCACCGAAGATCGGAACCATCAGAGAACCCCCACCTATGGAGATTGTCTTTGCTGCGGCCGACCTGAGTGCGGAGTCTGTTCAGAGTTTTCCAGGTCGGCCAAGGCAATGTGTGCCCAGGTGAAAGGGTCTCCGATGGCTCCAGAAAATGATCAGGGAGTTCAAATTTCTCTCGCCAAAGATCGCATCTTTCCGTGGTGGTGTTGCCGGTAGATGGACTCACGCAACCAAGAAAACTTTTTCGACTTTTAAGCCTCTGGGGCACCGAGGTGTAGTTGTGCATTGGGAAACTAAATCAAAATAAAGAAACCACACACAATGTTGTTTAATTGCTTGTTTCGATTGAACGCAAACGAATAATGCTTCTTGATGTTAACGAAATCAATACCTATAAAACGGCGGACTTCTAAGAATGAATCAATATTAGTTAAGGTTGCACTAGTCCAAAATTCTTCCATACAAACGTAGTTTGGGTTTTACTCCACTGTTTGACGATGTACGTTCAAAATAAAAAATTATATCAATTTGTCTCATCATTATCTAGTCCTGTATGGAAGCAAAAAGTACAAAAAAAAATTAGCATGAAAGTTATGAGCTTCGAAAGTTCCATATTTCAACACCAATTTTAACGCATCTTTGGGCGCAAATAAGTACCATAAGAAGAAAGAAAATTGAAAAACGGCCTCCATACAGGGATAGATTATTTGTTCAACAATGCAAATAATTTTATTTTGAACAGATACATTCAGTGGTTTTTTCATGATATCCAGACTCCCAAAGGTCTGTTTATAAAATTTCGCGCGCTCGTTTTCGTTCTAAATCATCATCCATCTCGCTACAAATTTCCTCCCCGGTCAGTGGGGAGGGGTGCGCGTGCGGTGCATTTACACCTACACACACACACGCTCACTAGTTTAGCTACCGCCCGGCGCCCGCGCCCCGCTGCCCCAGAGCCAGAGGGGCCTCAATCGTCTGCTGCATAATATATACGTCACCGTAATTACGCGCGTGCGGTGTATGTTATTGATATTGTGATATCGACGATAACGTATTCGTATAATATTTTATAACATTGACCCCTGGCTTGAACTTTGGATTCCGATATTCCTTTATGTGTTGTGTTGATTATTTTGAATTGGTCCGAAATTTTACTGACCCTGGCGTTCGTGGGATTTCATACTGATTTACATGGCGTTTGAATTTGAACTTGTTGCGTCAGTGAAGTGATCTTCTTCTTCAGCAATTCAAGTAACAATGGGTAAGTTGAATCTTTTATCGAATTTAGTTTGTACAATTCATGAGGGCGCTTGACATGACTTTTATACCTAAATAAACACGCGCATTTATAAAATTTTAAAATTACAAACTGCCGATCTTTATCTATAATTAGAAAATCTTTTTTAAAAATACTACCGACTTCCAAATAAAAACACTACAAAGTGAAAAATAACTAATTTCGGAAGTCGGTGTTCTTGTTTTTGTTTCTTCGTTATTTTTTTTTTTTAGTTGTGGTACATAAAGATCAAGTTCAATAATACCTATAATCTCAGATTAGAGAAAATCTGAGCCTAAAATGCCCAAATTTATGCCTGAATAGATTACCTGAATACCTAACATAAAACTAACATAACCGGTGCAATGAGAGTGTATCTTTCAGGGTGAACTGTACAAATCTGCGTACCCCTTTAGAGCGTACCGGCTTGACGTTATGTTATCAAAAGGCCTAACCAATAAACAGTTTTGCGTTGTGCGTCAGTTTTGTGTTTCGCAGCAATCCCGAGAGATTTGCCGTTGTATATTGAAGAGTTCTGTTGTATATATTAGGATATTAGATTCCAATTAGATTAGGTATTTTAAGATTTTCGATAGTCGTGCCTACTTATATCGAAAGTTCATTATTATGTAGGTACCTATCTGTTATATCGATATCGACTCGGCTTCAGCGGCGGACAAACACAAAAGGAAGCTATTTTTTAACCGACTTCAAAAAAGAGGAGGTTCTCAATTTGACTGTATTTTTTTTGTTACTTACCTCAATACTTTTTTAATGTGAACCGATTTTGATGATTCTTTTTAGGGTTCCGTACCCGAAGGGTAAAAACGGGACCCTATTACTGAGACTTCGCGGTCCGTCTGTCTGTCACCAGGCTGTATCTCATAAACCGTGATAGCTAAACCGCTGAAATTTTCACAAATGATGTATTTCTTTATAACAACAAATATTAAAAACAGAACAAAATTAATATATAAGTGGGGCTCCCATACAACAAGCGTGATGTTTTTTTGCGATAATGGTACGGAACCCTTCTTGGCCGGTTTTTTATTTGTATACCTACTATGCGCGCCGACACTCACAAGCTCGGCTCAGCCACCCGAAGCTATTATATTGTATTGTGATAACAAAGAGAATATTTCAAACTGCTATTGTAAACAAACAATCAATAAACAATTTACAAAATAACATTATGTTTTATTTGATGAACCTAATTACCTAGAAAACAAGTCTCACATCAAAGTGGCGCTAACGAAAAAGCAGTTATCCTGACTCTGGCTGGTATGAAATACCTACTTACGGGGAGGCGCCTGTAGGTTATAGCTAACTAGCTAAGGTAAGTAAATACCTATTTAACACACATTGTAATATTTGCACAACCTGCAATAAAATACAAAAACATAAAGACATGACCTACACCCGTGCGCATAGAGCCTAGCTTTCCGCACGCGCTGGTACGATACCTACAGTCAGCGAAGCCCTGGCGCCCGCTCTGCCAACGTAAAATCTACCGACTTGACGCTCGAACACTTTTCATTCTTATAACTAAGGGCATAAGGTTCAATAAGCGCGCAAGCGGCTCGCGCTGCTCTGTCGTCGCCGCCGCCAAAAATAATTAAAAAGTCAAATCTAACATTACTTGTCGATAATAACAATATCTATGTAAATTCACATTTTCGCAAAAGATCTTATTGTCAAGTTGGCAAAGTCGCGGGTAAATATAGGTGCATAACAACAAGTAAATTGAGTGCCTTCTAATTACGTTACACACAGTAATAATCCAAAGTTCCAACATGAACTTTTTATGTTTATGTTGTCAATGAATTGCATACGCGCCACCGCAACCACACACAAGTATATTATAGTAATCTTTGCACACACACCGCCGCGCTGTCGGCGCTCTGCAATGAAATTGCGCATGTGTGCATCACACAGCGTTATGAGTGTGTATACGAACACGATCTAGCTTCTTACTGCTCATCACAGCGTCTATCTCTTTCCTGCGCGATGTCGGATGAGATAGCAAATATTTTAACTCCGCCGCCAAATAGTTCGTGCCGTTGACTAGTGTAACCTTAAGGACTAATAATGTTTTACTCGCGCCTTTGTTAGGGTTCCGTACCCAAAGGATAAACACGCGACCCTATTACTAAGACTCCACTGTCCGTCTGTCTGTCATCAGACTGTATCTCATAAACCGTGATAGCTAGACAGTTGAAATTTTCACAGATGATGTATTTCTGTTGCCGCTATAACAAAAAATACTAAAATCTGAATTAAAAAAAAAATGGCAAAAAGGTCGGTAACGGTAAACGGCAAAAAGACGGTCGGTTTGCGATAATGGTACAGAACACTTCGTGCGCGAGACCGACACGCACTAGGCCGGTTTTTTTTTTTTGTTAAAGTAAACATACTTCGCACACGTATCTTGTACGTTAACGTAAGTAAATAATTGCATAGTTAACATTTATATAAACAGTGAATTATGTAAACCATGTCATGGTCTAATGAAGTGATATTGCGGCCTGTAGGTTTTTTACCTGTATTTTGAGCACAACTTAGAGAAGATAGCTCAGCACTTTTAAGATTGCACAGCTAGATAGATTACTACAGATATTTGCTATAACTACCGTTCTATAGTGTCATGTGAAAATCATATTTTGAGTTATACACCAAACCACGAAATAATAAATATCGATGGTGTATAGAGCCTAGTCATATTCGTGAGTTACTGGTGTCAAAAAAACCGGCTAAGTGCGAGTCGGACTCGCGCACGAAGGGCTCCGTAGTCCGTACCATTATCGCAAAAAACGGCAAAAAAAAACACGTTTGTTGTATGGGAGCCCCAGTTAAATATTTATTTTATTCTGTTTTTAGTATTTGTTGTTATAGCGGCAACAGAAATACATCATCTATGGAAATTTCAACTGTCTAGCTATCACGGTTCATGAGATGCCTGGTGACAGACAGACAGAGAGACGCACCGCGGAGTCATTAAGAGGCTCCCGTTTTTACCCTTTGGGTACGGAACCCTAAAAATAGAATCAATTACTAAATCCTATCAAAAATACATTTGTAATGGTTTTTAATTTGTCGCGTTTTTATTTTTTATCCGGAATAATAGGAAAATACTACGAAGTGCTCGTTGGAGCCGCGGAGCGTTGTGTCGCGTCGGGCGGTGCGCTCCGCCCGCACTAAATGTTAACTTTATGGCGTTGTATGAGTGTTTACGGAGAAGCGAATTTATAATACTCACAGCGGATCTTTGTGTTATTGAAGTTGGCTGCAAGACCCTGCGCAGTAGCTGTTTTTGTGTCAATGTTGAAGGTGAAGATAGCATTGTATAACTGCCTCTTTCACTCGCTTACGTTTGCCGCATCGTCATATCTCGCTTACTCTATGCAGTACACTCGATGACAAACTATTTCTTGCGCAAAGCCTTTCAGAGACACAAAGATCCGCTGTGACTACTATACACGCGTTTGCTTGAGATGCAGGCGGAGTCCGCGGCGTCGCACGAGTCTATACGAACATACGGCGATATAATACCCGCTACTGAGCCCAAAGCGGCACCTTCTGCCAGTTTTGTTTGGAAATCGCACAACGCAGACGTGAGCCACCGTCAGCAATGGAGTACGACATCATCAACATTTTGTTAGAAGATAATTGAATGCCGGCCGCGTGCGCCACCGCGTGGTACGCTACACGCTACAGCAGGGTCGTTACACTTTTCTGATCAAGTGCCAAATAGGACAATGTGAGGTGGGTATGCGGGCCGCACACTCGTGGATTGGGTAGTTGACTCCACTAATCTATTGACATTTTTATGAGCTGTGTGTGAAAACGCGATTACCCCATCCATACATTTTTGCAGTTATCATAAACTCCTTTATTAATTCAGCATCGGTGAAATGTATAATGTTTTTTGCAAAACGGTACATGCTTTTGTAACAGCCTCATTTTGTCCAAACACAGTCGTAATAATATTTTGTTAACGATGAATTGAAGATTTGATTGAGGATATCCGCAGGAGGACCAAAACTTCGAAGACATGTGATATCCACATGAACATTGAATGTCCGATGATGATGCTGATGATTTCCTTTTAGTAGCACTTTTGTTGATATTCCCACTATTATAATATTATTAAAGAAGTATACTTCGCGCGTAATTTATAAACAAAGAAGTGTGTATACAGCAGGTACGTTAAAACAATGGCATGCTGGCCGCACTGAGCTGCTAAAGGCTGTTGTTTGCCGAAACCCGGGAATGATTTTACTCATGTCAAAATCAGTTTTCATATTGTCATCTTACCAAAATTATAAATGTGAAAGTTTGGATGGATGTACGTTTGTTACTAAATCAGAATTGAATTACTAATCGCCAGAACGGCTGAACGGATCTGGATGAAATTTGGCACAGAGATAGATTATAGTCAGGCATAGCACATCTAGATGTTTACTAAAATTGTTTGCTATTTCGCGGGCCGCATGCGGACAGTTGCCGTGCAGCGTGCACTGCGCTAGAGGACCCGTCGCGAGCGCTGTGGCGGGCGCCGGCGCCTGCACCTGCACCTGCGCCTGCACCCGCACCGCTATCTAGGCGCTACTGTTCACGCTCCGCTCAACGCACCGCGTTCATAAACAACATCGAACATTGCCATATGTTTGTGTTTGCAGGTGTGATGACGTGGGCCGCAGCTGCACGCACGATTATCTTTTCTTAGTGATCGATAGTTTTTCGCTGATTACCGAGGTATTAAAGAGTTAAAAACTGGCCAAGTGCGAGTCGGACTCGCGCAAGAAGCGTTCCGTACTATTATCGCAAAAAACGGCAACAAAATCACGTTTGTTGTATGGGAGCCCCTAATAAATATTTATTTTATTCGGTTTTTAGTGATAGCGGCAACAGAAATACATAATATGTGAAAATTTCAACTGTCTAGCTGTCACGGTTCATGAGATACAGCCTGGTTACAGACAGATGGACCGCGGAGTCTTAGTAATAGGGTCCCGTTTTTACCCTTTGGGTACGGAACCCTAAAAAGTTCAAATGTCAGATAGTGACACTAGTTATAAGGACGACCCGCGGTCCTGCGGTCTGCCTAACCCGTCAGGAAGAATAAGCGTGCAGTTATGCTGTACTATTAATTGTGCTTAATTGAAATCAACGCCTATACAGTGTGTATGGTCCTTTATTGAGATATAACTTCAAAATCTAAAAAAGAGAAAATTGAATTTTGCCTTACCTATATATTTGACTATGAGGTAATGTGGACGTTAATAATGGGCAAGCTTGGGCAGGCGGTTCCTGAAACATAATATTAAATCACTAAATACTCTGGGGACGGTTAGTTTATTTATAAACTTATTATTACAGCTTCAGATTAAACAATAAACAGATAGAGCGTAAGGAACAAGTTAGCGCAACAACCAATACAAACACAAATTGAAAAACTTAAACAATCTCGCGTTAGTACGAAACTACGCGTCGCACTGCGTACACGTCACACTCATTTCTTATTTTATGTGTAAAAATGTCGTCTTGTATCTTTAAACATTACAAAAGTTGTTCCCAATAAAAAGCTTTTTTACAAAAAAATACTACCGACTTCCAAATAAGAAAACTAGAAAGTGAAAAATAACTTTATTTTTGGAAGTCGGTGTCTTTGGTAGGTAACAAATTTTTAAGTTATGGACACCGACTTCCAAAAATAAAGTTATTTTTCACTTTCTAGTTTTCTTATTTGGAAGTCGGTAGTATTTTTTTGTAAAAAAGCTTTTTATTTTTCACTTTTTAGTTGTACCTACCTAATAGGGAAGTAGTTAAGTAAGTACCTATAATGACAGAATAGATTACCCGAATAACATGAAAAATGAATATAACCGGTGAAATTAAAGATCTGCATACCCCTTTCGAGCGTACTGGCGTGATGTTATGTTATGAAATAGTATAAACAATAAACAGACATGCGTTTGCAGCAATCCCGAGAGATTTGCCATTATTTATTGAAGAGTTCTGTTGTATATCTCCGAAGTTCTTTATCAGATCTTCACCAAATTAAAATGGGACCAATTTCGGAATATAATCTTTCAAACGAAAAAAGAATTTTCAAAATCGGTCCACAATTGACAGAGATATCGGTGAACATACATAAAAAAAAAAAAAAAAAAAAAAAAAAAAAAAAAAAAAAAAAAAAAAACATACATAATGTCGAACATAGAACCTCCTCCTTTTTTGGTAGTCGGTTAAAAACAAAGACAAAAGATGGAATATCTTTCCACAGGTAACTATTGATTATTTTATAGTTTTGATATTGATTTACCCACTAATATTTGCGGCTCACTCGGAACACAAAATATTGGCAGTAATTGGTTGGTGTTGCCAGTTTACATCGAAATAAGTTTCCTTGAATTAGGGAAACGTACATGGGGCGTAGGAAGATCGATTAATTTATACATTATTTTTTTTTGTAAATAGTGTGCAATTATTATTAGTGGTTCAGTATCAGTAATGGAACACATGTCCTATATATCCGATTTGAAATCTAAAAAATATGAACAAAATATATTCGTATTCAATGAACCAGTGGCACGCGGTGGGGCTGCGACAGGGGCGCGGGGTACGCGGGAAGGGGTGATAAGTGATTATCTTATTGAACCTTCGCTGACCATTTTTGCGCTCATTTTCGTTAAACCGAAATCTTTGGAGCCTTGTTTTTTATTTTATTTTTCACATAATCCTTACAAGTTTTAGCTTAATATATAAGGTTTTCACACGTACTCATTTTACAGTCAGTACATATTTACAAATTTTGCCATAATTACAAAGTTTCTAGAACAAAAACAGGTAAAAAAAGTCGTTATAATGATTAGCGACTATCTCGTAAACGCGTGAACCAATTTAGATGATTCAAACGGATAAGATTTATTAATAATCATTTATTAAATTTTATATAACTTTTATTCTATTATAATTTATTTGATAACCATTATTCTCTCCAAATACTACTTAAGTAAGTAACAATTTGTAACATTAATATTCTTGAGAACAATCGAAAAAAATGTGAGAGCTTATTCCCAACATCTGGCATCCTTATACGCACACAGATGTACGTGTCCCTACAGATGTAGTGCCGCTCCTGGCTGTCACGCACACTTATATAAATCGCGGCACCGCTCTCGTGTTCCGTAAGCTCCATCTGTTTACTGTTTTGTAATCTGAGATTACAGCAATAAACCAAGAGATCATGCTCTTGAATTAATTCCAAAGATAAAGAACAATGAAATTAGAATTTTATATTAATTACATTAGAATATCAATGTCACTGGCCCACCTGAATTGATTGCATTGGTATATGCATATTGGCACGCAGTTTCCTCTGTCTAATCTCGCGACGGACGCAGCACTGAACGCCGAGCAAGACGCCGCACACGCAAGAAGATAAGCATCCTGAAAGTACAAGTAAGAAGTAAGTATCTTGTACATAAGCTTAGCTTGTATTTAAGCTTTCCTTTGTTTTTTTTTAATGGTATGCGTCGTCCCTGGCGCAAATAAACGTTTTTTCTTTCTTTCTTTACATAAGGGTCCTGATAGCGCGACGTAAATTAAATTTCGTCGATAGGCGTTATCGTACAAGATTTTCTAAGAAAATTGCAAATACAAATCGTTTAAATTGCATCCATGTGAACGTACTTGCAATTTCGCTTATCGATCACATAACACTTAATATTATAATAACAAAAAAAATAATAATTAATAGCATGATGTACACCGCAGACTACCCCCTTTTTTATTCTGTTTCTTCAGTCCATCCAAAGGTTGTCTGGTAGATATCGCTGTCAGCGATAAGACCGCCTTTGTACCCGTATAAATAAGTTTTTCTTGTAAATGTGTATAATTTTATGGTGTACAATAAAGTATATTCTATTCTATTCTATATTCTATTCTATAAAAGCGAAAGTTTGTGAGTGTGTGTGTTTGTATGTTTGTTACTTCTTCACGTTCAAACGGCTGGACGGATCTGGATGAAATTTGGCACAGAGATAGATCATAGTCTGGAATTGCATATATGATATGCTTTTTATCCTGGGAATATGTTCCCACGGGATAATTTTCGACTATCACGCGGGCGGAGCCGCTGGCAGAAGCTAGAGAAAAAGCGAATCACGTCGAGCTATCAGGAAGGTTGCAAAGTGTCAAAATATTGTAGTGAGACAGGTGGATGACTGTAAACTGTAATCAATTGTAAACTTGGACAGTCTTATTATTTCTCTCGAAATGCTTTATAGAGTTCTAGCTGCGGCCCATGGCTCCGTCTGCTTGGAATGATTACATCTCCCATTATCATCATCAGCCTTTTAATGTTCCCACTGCTGGGACACAGGCCTCCTCTATGTGAGGGAGCGAATGGGCCTTAATCCACCCCAGGCCCAGTGCGGAAGCCACATGTCTTCGAATTTTTTCGAAGGTTTCCTCACGATGTTTCCCTTCACCGTTTTTAGAGCATTGGTGGTGAAATAATTAACACAAAATAAAGCGCCTGCCTGGGTTTGAACCCACGACCGTAAGTCCGACACGTAAGTCGGGGCCGTGACCACTGGGCCACCACTGCTCTCCCCCATTATGTTTACAAGTAATAGCTTGTGTGTTATTCTGGTGTATGAACTGTATCACTGTAAAGTTTTATAAAAATCCATTTAGTTGATTAAAAAATTAAAAGATAACAAATATCCATCCTCACACACTTTCACATTTTTAATATTAGGTAGCAGGATTTTGCAAATCAGTTGCTTTACTGTACTGGTGTGATGGCCTGAACATTCTCATTAGAATGCTTTGCAATATTGTGAAATTCTCTGAACAATGAAGTTGCTCCGTGAAGCCCCCAGGAGGCGTCTGTGCTTTTAAGCTAGGTTGCCTATGTTAACCAGTGCCCCCATGCACAATGGATCAAAAGGGAGTCCCTACTACTATAACTACTAACTGTAAATAAATTTAGTGCAATGGACATAAGAATACACAATTTAAAGATTTACAAACTTACCTATATACACTAATACACCAAGGTCTCCATTACGATTTGTGCGCCTCAATACAATTCCAGCAATGCATAGTGATATTCCAGTCAGTATACCTACTACAAAAATAACCTGCAAGATAAGGCATAGCTATAAAGTTGTAAAAAACACCTACATAATCTTTATGTTTATGCAAGAAAATGGAATGTGCCCCACACTAGGAATTTCTCCTGTATCATGGGTGTGATTACAATCATATAAACTCACATACACAAACACCCAGAGCCGGAACACCTATCTGTAGGTCATACCTATCTGTGTGGGAATCGAACCCGCGACACGCAGCGCAATAGTCAATCGCTCAACCACTGCTCCAGCCGTGCGCCCATAATATTAAGTATATATGGAGATTATTGAGCAAAATAATACAATAAATAATGTGGTAATAATAATACATGTGTGGTGGTGTTGGTGTTGTAATTGTATTTATTTATTTTATATTCCATGGTGTCACAATTTCTGATACATGCCTAACGGGGCCCCTGCGAGTTGGCTTCGGCTCTTCGCACGCCTTTCAAAGGACTGGGACCCTTGAGTCCCGAGATTGTCAAAGAAATATAAATAATAATACCTATGTCATTCTCCAAGCCTAAAACTATTCCTATTTACTTTTTTTATCAGTTTAGTTTAATATATAATACATATCTCATATCTCCACAGTATTAGCATTTACTTGTGTCTTTAACAGCATTCAAGATGATTATGCTGCTTCAGACAACATTCCATTTGCTTAGACTAGCAGGTTTTGATATGACAGCTGTATTTGTTTGTATAGGAAATATTAGATCATAAAAGAAAAAAATAATCTTATATTACCTGTAAAATATAATAGCAAACATATTCAAATCCTGGGCAATGCCCTCCACAGGCTCCTATTATAGGTACTTCAGGACTGATGGAGGGAACAGGTGGCACAGGGGAGCGGCTCACAGCTTGCGTATGAGACTCCACATCACACAACGGCAGAGAGAAGGCAGATGTACACTGTGGGAATGAGTATGCTTCTGTAGATGGACGATGTGTGGGTATCTTCTCTACTTTGTTGTAATTACGCCAGGTTCCTCCTCCATAGGGTGACTGATACACTGGCGAAGGTGGCCCATAATTTCTCACAGTACCATTGTAATAATGAGGCATCTGAAATGTAAGGCATACATTGAAAAAAATATGAGTTAAGATTTTGAATTGGACTAATTTTTAATACAAGACCACATATAAACAAAGTACTTATGTATTAAAAATGGTAAGTTATTTTAAAATTACTAGTCATGGACATACATGGTACGCATTGTCGGACGTAGAGCTGTCGGTTCCTGCAACTTGATATACTGGAGTGTTAATATCGTCCGCCCACGGGTACTTCGCCCTTTGTTGTGCAGCCGATGCGAATTGCTGTTCACTCCGAGGCACAACTGTCGTCTGGTAAGGGTGAACTGTCCGGGGCGATAACTGTTGCTTAAACATTTTTCTTGTAACTGTTACCTAGAAATATTTGTATTTAATACACAAAATAAACAATAATGCAACGTGGGATACGCTGGCGCAGGCGACGTACAATGGATTATTTTTGTTACGATCTAGATAGAAATTTACCTCATTATGTGATAAAAGATAATTGTTATTTTATTAATAGTAGTTTTCGTAAATCCTTATCACGTATATCATGACTTATTACTCGTAAATTAAGCCATTAGCCAAGTTTAATACAGTGTTTACTAATCATTCAGCGAGGACGCCGCCATGTTTTGTATTTCGAATAGAATGAATGAACCACGGAACTAAATTCGTCCTCATTATTATCTGTGATACCAGAATATCTCAAACCTTCTTAGATAAAGTACCTATAGATTAAGCACTGGCGTGGCCGCACATGAGACAGTAATAGTTAGTTCTGGTGTTATTTTAAGGCTTAATCTATAGGTACTTAATCTAAGCAAATCTTAGATAAAGTACCTATAGATTAAGCCTTATGAGCTTGATTGATAGAGCGAGATGGCTAATTGGCAGCTCCATGTAAATAATAAGGACAAAAGATAATTTTTTGTCTTTGTCACCATGGCCGGTTTCTGTTGTTTGTCAAACTCTAATACAATGGCAGGTTTGACAAACAAACTCGGTTTTGTTTGATTTTCTGTGATTTCGTGGTATTATGTGTTAATTGAGACAAGGAATTTGGGTTATTTATAGATAATAAGTGTCAGTGCGATAGTGGGTTGTAGTATTCTTGTTCTTGTTGTAACACCAGAACTAACTATTGTTGTCTCATGTGCGGCCACGCCAGTGCTTAATCTATAGGTACTTTATCTAACTCTCAAATTCTCAATAGAACTCAATGGAATGGTCTGAGAATGGTTTGTCGATTTCGTTCCGTCTCCGCTTTTTTGGAGCTCTCTTTCTTTATCTTGTCTTTGGCACAGAGATAGATTATAGTCTTCTATAGCACATAGGATTCTTTTTATCCCAACAATATGTTCCCTCGGGCTAATTTTCGACATTCACGCAGGCGAAGCTGCTGGCAGAAGCTAGTAATATTATAATAGTTGTTATTTTTATTTAATTTATAAACGTGAGTTTATGAGTATGGATGTTTGTTACTGTTTCACATAAAAACGTCTGACTGAACGGGTTTTGGATTCAACAACACACACAATTGTTTATAACCTGGATTAACATAATATACAAATTATAGTATTGTTTTTATCCAGGTACAGTACACGCCAAATTTTTTGGCCGCCCAGAAGTTGGCTATCCGATGCGCAAGGCGCGGTGCGATGCTGTTTTTTTTATTGCGTGGCCATTGTAGCCAACTTCAGGGTGCCCAAGAAATTTGGCGAGTACTGTATAGTTCTCGCCAAACTTCTTGGCCGCCCTGAAGTTGGCTACAATGGCTGCGCAGTAGGAAATCTCATACAAAAACAGCACCGTTTCGTGCCTCGCGCATCCGGTAAACCAACTTCAGGGCGGCCAAGAAGTTTGGCGAGGGCTATAGTAGGTTCCTTTGGGCACAGATAATATAATACTAGCATACTTTCGACTTTCACGCTAGTTATGATAAAAAGCCTCGTACCGAAACTTAAAAAAAATGCAATCATTCATTCCGATTTTGTACTTCAATCATTTAGGTCAAGTCAATGTCAAATCAAATTGTCAAATGTCAATGTGTGTCTGTGTGAGTTACTGAGCTCCGTTCGTTCAGTTTGCTAGCAAATGCAAAATTGCAAACAGTGTTGCCAACTCAGTGGATTTTCCACTAAAACTGGTGATTTCGACTTCCCTTTTAGTGGCGAAATATTGCTTTTAGTGGCTAGTGGATTGTTTTAGTGGCTTTGATTGCTTCAGTTAGTAGTGGTACGCCATTGAACCACTAGTACGATTTACAAAATACTCTAGTTAGGAAAGAACTATTGAAACAAGTATATAAGTTTTTGTAGTGTAGAAGACACAACAGGAATAAGGTAGTGATTTTCGGGGATACCCCGAAATTAGTTTTTCAATTTCTTGAATAATTTTGATTATAGACTTTATTTGTATGACTACTGGGTCAAGTTTGATTTGATTTCAAGAGTTTGTGTATATTCTCTGGTTTGTTTATGTTGTTCCCTATGCGTGCACAAATACAACAAACGGACAATACAGTACAGTTCGAGTCGGTATCGGTAAAGGTTACTTACTAGTTTAAATTATTTCCACTAATTTTGTGAAACTAATAGGTATGGCAAAACCACAGTATACCTAAAAGTTCCGTGATTGTTGGTTAGGTAAACCAGAATTAAAGGACTGGTCAGGGTTGCCAACCGTACGAGGTTCCTCGTACAAATACGAGATTTGTGGTCTTCCGTACGAGGTACGAGGACACTATCAACCTCGTACAATTATGTACGAGATTTTGATAATATGGCCATACGAACACTTTAAAAACGATACTAGTTAAAACTAGTGCCATCTATCAGGACTTGTAGGAACTTCTTACACCAAACATTTTAATGCCGCATTTACGCGATGATCTACGCATGAAACAGATAAAATATACGGCAGAAAAAACGATGACAGTGAGGATGTTCCTGACATAATATTTGGAGAGGAGTTGTAAACTTAGGTTACCTTGCAAATTTTCGTAATAATATAGGACACATACCAACAAAGACATCTAAACACGTCAAAAAATTTACATAATGTCCAATATAATACTGAGACAGATTGTAAACAAAGAGACAAAAAAAAAAAAAAAAAATATAGACACATTTAGTTTTTTGTGATTTTACTTTAGTAATAATAAAGACAAAGTGATGTTTTATTTAGTAGGAAACTTGCAATAGTTCATTTCTTTGAGTAAAAAGCCCTAAATCCAGTAGTTCAATATGCCTTAATTTTGGTTTCAGCACGTTTTCGACAATGTACGAGGTTTGAAAGTCAAAATACGAGATTTTTAGCTGCATATGTACGAGGGATTTTTTTTACGGTTGGCAACCCTGGGACTGGTTACAAGTGGTGGAAAGCACTGCTGGCCCAGTAGCTAAGTGCAAATTATGTAGTTCAATTTTAAGGATACATTACGGAAATTTTATTGTTTTGGATTAGTGGTTTTCTGGTGGTTTGTGAAACCGTTAACTTTAGTGGTTTTCTGGTGGGTCACGAAGCCACATTTGGTGGGTTTGTAAAAATAAAGTTGGCAACACTGATTGCAAAAGTCCGCAACAAAAGTATAGTGAAGTGATTTTGAAGTTAAACTTGTACATTAAAAGGCTTCGAATTGAAGATAATTGTTTGTTGATATTGAAAAGTATTCCCAGAAAATATACACAAAGGTAAAGCGTACCGGCCAACTTTTATTTTGTTACCACCTATTATCAAGAAGCGCAACAAACAATGAAAATATTATTGTGATTATTAATCATAACACTATATTTTAAACCATGGTCTTAACACTAATCGTGGACGGCGCAATGAGCGCCAGTGATTCCGGCGAGAAATCGGCCGCCAACTGTTATTGCAGAGATTACATCCGTGGTTGTTGCACTCGAGAAAACTGTCGGTTCGTTCATGTGATACCTCCAAAATCGTGTCTAAAGGAACTGTTTCGATTTTGCCATGATTTTCAAAACAAAGGCTGTTACAGAACAAACTGCAAATTTATACACAGCACAATAGAAGAAGAAGACAAATTCTATGCCACTGGCATGTTTCCACGTAATACGCGAAACACACCAGTATGTCAAGCCTTCGTACTCAATGCCTGTTCTAGTCAAGACTGTCAATATATTCACCCACCTGATGTTAGTGGTAATGAGATTGTTTCTGTACTTAATATACCACCACCACTACAATACAATCGCCCACCACCACCAATTAGAGATGATGATTCCCCTCCAGAAGCAAAATTAAGAAGGTTTGCATTTGAAGAAAATGGATTGGATAAACAGGTGTTACAAACATCCAATTTATGCTCTAATTGTGAAACTATGGATCATAAAATAAAATTGCTTCATGATAACATAAGTGTATTACTGAAAAAAGTTGGTGATCTGACTGAAAAGAATGTGCAGTTAACTTCTATGAATGAATTTTTATTGGAACAGACAGCTGCAATGAGAACAGGACAGCCCTGTGTGATCACTTCAAGACATGGCACCTCAGCACCTGTGTCTTTGGCAACCGTCAGTGTTACACCAGTAGTGAGCCTTGCTGGGGCTCTGCCAGCATTAGTTCCTACCGCAGCCACACCAAATTTGACTTTGGCTCCTTCTGCTTCTCGAGCTCAACTATTAACACCTGCTCCACAAATTCTAACAGTAAGCACAACTCAACAGCTGATGGGTAACTCTGGTACCCTCATAGTCACAAGTGCTGGTGCTCAACAATTGATGCAAGTTAGTGATTCAGGCACACTGATGGGTGGAGGACAAACTGTTGTAGCAGTTCCAGCACAGCTAACTTTAGCACAACCTGCGCAGCAGCTTATGGGCAATGCTTCTCAAACAGCTGTCCAACAGCTTGTCCAGCAATCAGCATTACAACCACAACTGGCATCTCAACATCAAGCAAACCAGTATGCTGCTCAGCAATCAGTTCAGCATTTAGCTGCTCAACAATCGGCCCAGCATCTTGCCCAGCAATCAGCACAACATTTAGCTGCACAGCAGTCTGCTCAACATTTGGCAGCCCAACAATCAGCACAGCACTTGGCAGCTCAACAGTCTGCACAACATATGGCTGCTCAACAGACAGCACAACATTTAGCTGTTCAACAATCTGCACAGCACTTAGCTCAGCAATCGGCGCAACATTTGGCAGCTCAGCAATCTGCACAACATTTGGCTGCACAACAATCGGCACAACACTTGGCTGCTCAACAATCTGCACAGCATTTAGCGGCACAACAGTCTGCCCAGCATCTTGCGGCTGCAGCCCAACAGTCAGCACAACAACTGGCTGCTGCTGCACAACAATCAGCTCAACAGATGGTAGCGCAGCAGTCAGCTCAGCAACTAGCTGCACAGCAATCAGCTCAACAGCAGCTTGTCCCCTCAGCTCAACAACTGGTGCATCAAACTTCCACCCAACAAATAACTATCTCCAGTACTAGTCAACCAATGGCATTGACTAACTCTCAGGCTCAGCCAATTACATTCCCTATGATATCTCAAAGTATACTGCCGCATTAAAAATACACATTTCGATAAATCTGATTATCAATAATTTTTAGTTATTAATCATAATGGTAGGAATGTAGTATTTTTAAGTATATAGCAATACTAATAATGTGAGAGTCTGGATGGTTTGCATACATAAAAGATATTTAAAGATACTTCTGAAATACGAACAAATTAATCTTTGGAATATTATTGCCGTTCTTTACTAATCAAGAATTTATTGTGCTTGTAAACCATGAAGAAAGCAGTATTTTTATGATATTACTGTAGTTTAACACTCGATTGCTGAATTAAGAATTTGAAGTTGTTTATTTGTCAAACTCTACTTGAGTCTGAAAATTGTGTCAAACTTTGGCATTAAAGATTGACACATACGTAACTCAAAATACTCAATTCAGGAACCGGCCCTTAATTTTGTGCTAGGACCTAAAATTAGACAGATAAGATTGCTAAGACGAGTGCACTCCCCAAATGTGGTGTATTTTCATGTATACGATGACACAATTGCTTAATTATAACATAATACATTCAGTTTAATTTACATATTTCAATATATTCAGAATGACTACAGTTATTGGTAAAATAATCAGTGCCTACTAGCTACTAGTTAGTGCTTGGTTATCATGGGCAGTATAACATAAGATACCTATGTAATTTATTTTTATTAATAAAAGTTTGAAACAAATTACTATAAATTTAATATTTTGTACAAAGAAGCACACAAGTATTATTACATATATGACTGTACAGACTTTTGGAACTTTAGTCTTCATTAATTACTTGGGGCTTCCTGAAGTGGCATTCATTTTTCTTATATTTCAAAATTTTCCCGCGCACACCTAGTATAAAATCTCCGGTTGTATCAAAAGCTATAGCTGTTATATTTTCAGGAACATTTTCAACTAATTTAAGATTGCCCGTATCATTTTCGTGAAAATATAGTAATTCGTCGCTAGCTATAAATACGTTATCATTGTGGACAGCGATTTGCGCCATACCATCGTAGGTGACGTTCCCAATACAGATTGGCGATGAAAGGGAAGATTTCAGTACAAATATTTTTTCATCTTTTAAGTAGTAGAAGTTGTTTTTTTCATCGATAGTCAATTCGTTCAGTGCTTCGAGACTATTGAAGCGTACTTTCTTCATTTCCTCATCTAGCAAATATAATTCTTCTACACCGTCATTGTTGTCTGTAACATATTTATTGCTGTCCTTGTCCACAAATATCATGTCTAGCTTGAAGGTACTGCTAGAGATAGGGGTGGCATCGTGACTTTCGTAATTGTATCTGAAGATACCCTTTCCTGTGCCGAAGTATACTTTCTTTTCGTTTTCATCGACGGCAATAGAGTAACTGACGTCTTCTGGTAGACCTATGACAAATAAAATAGGTTATTTCGATTTCTAAGGTACACCCAAACCCTTTTTACCCGGCTGCCGAAGGAGGGTAATGTGTTTATCAGTCTATGTATGTATGTTTGTTCCTATGTGGCGTTCTAGAGTCTAAACGCGTTGGCTGATTTTGATGGTTCTTACGTCAATCGATTCGTCTTAACCCTGCGAGTGTCACTGGCTACATTAAAACTGGAAAATAGGAAAATGGCGGATTTTGTGCGCCATATTGTGGGGAGGCCCAAATTTTTTTCTTCCTAATCCATCGTGTGGGGTATCAACATAAAGGTTTTTAAGAGGTGATTTAAAAAATATACAACACTTATATGTTTAAATGTACAAATTCGAAAAAAAAAAATACTAAAAAGTAATAAAAAAACATTCAAAAAATCATAAACCCCAACTGCTTGCGATACATATTATGTATCCTCCGACTGCACAGCTTGATTTTCTTCTTGTTTACGTCTTTTTAGTTCGCTTTTCAAGCAGTCGGGTTTTTTGTTTCTTTTATATTTTATTAGTCTATTAAATGGGTAAACCCAAAAATTTCTAATACATTATGTTGTTGACAAAAAAAAGTTTAATACATTCTGCCTTGTGAACGAAAGATAAGTGTATGATTTGTGTGAAACAATTTTTTTCTGGTTCTGGTATATTTGTTAGGATTTCATTTAAATCACAGGTTATAGGAGAACTGAAGAAGATAGCCATAACCACATGAAATAGAATAGGGCGACTAGTTTATGCACCGGAGTCGAGGTTTCTGCCCGTATCGAAGAAGGCTCTCACCCACATGGGACTTAATTAAACGGTTTCAAGAAATGAATGTGCACTTTACACTTCTGTCTACCCTTTCTGGAAGTAGTTACATGCGTGGTTAATTCCTTCCAAGGTCACATAAATGCGCAAATTTGGATGGATGGATGTTTGTTACTCAATCACGCCAGAACGGCTGAACAGATCTGGATGAAATTTCGCACAGTGACAGATTATAGTGTGGAACAGAACAGACTACTTTTTATCCCGATAAACTCGGTTTAATGTCCCCTTGGGATAGCAAAACACTATTCACGCGGGCAGAAGCTGGTATTTTAATAAAAATGCCTATGTTTAGCGTAGTTGTAAAAACTCACCTGGAATTTTCTGAGGAGCTGCAGTCTTGAATTTTATAACGTTAGCATTAAAGTAGTATCCTTTGTCGTTTCGTCCAGATTCCACATAGAATAGGTTGCCGTAAACGTCGTAGTGGGCATCAGTGGGGTAGGCGTCACCGACGTGATACGTATCCGACACATTGTAGTGGTTGTTGTTGATATTTAGTTCTGATCGACACCCATCTCTAGGCAAATCAAACGCGACACACAGGAGAAAAGATGATAGAACTGCTAAAGCAACGTTAAAATTACTCATTTTATAAATATAAGTACTCTTGTAACAAGTCCGTTTCTTTTCCTTGCGGTTTTGTATCTAACAGGCGACGCCCTGGGAAAATATACCAACCCTCAGTTTTATTATGTTGTTACCCTCATGATACCAACGATAATAGCAGATTTAAAAGGTATAATATAACAAATAAATTGCCATTATTACTATAATAAACTATTATGTATTTATAAAAAGAAAATACATACATTATTAATAACAATGTTATAATCTTAAATACTTACACATTCTGCAATCTTATGTACTTCTAATAATAACTCGTCTTTTACTGTAACTAAATAGTATTCATAAATTATAATAAAATCGTAGGTATAAATAAAATAAAATCTAATCGTCAGTAATATAATAATTAGTACCCAATGGGTATTATCTTCTATAAATAAATTAAGTTTATTGCTCTAGGACAGACTGATAATAAGTAAAAAATGTATTTACACACATCTTAGCAAAGTAGAAAAACTTGTCTCGTTTATCACTCGTTTGTTCTAATATAGAACAGAGATACAGCTGTATAGTAGAACAAAACGAGTGATTAACGACCTTTTTTTTGCCTAAAAAAGCCTCCAAAAACCAGTAATATTCTGTATCACATAGCCGCCAAGTCGAATGAGGTCTGTCACTCGGGGGTCTGATATAAAACTAGGGCCCCTCATTATTCCAGTGCGAATATGAGATATATGAGCTATAGAGGACCAAATACTTCTATCTCTTTTTCTCAACGGAATGATGACGTGTCAACTTGATATAAAGGGTCAGCTCACACTGAGACGCGGCGAACGTTGCGCTAATTTTTTAATAAAATAGGGCCACAATATTTATTATTTACTACACAAAAATGTACACATTTCAGTAAGAGATTTCGAATACATTCGCATTTCAAAATACCGCAGGATGTATTCGATTTCTTTCACTGAAATGTGTATAATCTTAAAAAGTGCTTGCATCGTCGTGTCTCTGTGTAAGCTGACCCATAAGTTCACGATTTTTTGTTACTAGGGTTTTAATAGATGCAAGTAGTATTTTTAATTTACATCTATATATTTCCATATCCAATATAAACTATTGAGATCAGGTGGCGTTACTTGTCTGTTTCTCTTTCAATACTGTTTATTATATACGCTAAGAACCGTTGCAGTTGTAGCTATAATGCATATAAGTCTACTATATATAAATTTCATCTTTATAACTTTTGAAATTGTATCATCTCATGTTTCCTATTTTTATGTATTCTTTAGAGTACGAGATTTCTAAAGATATATTGCCGAGGGATTGTTCCATCTCGCTCCCATTTTTAATGACCACGACTGCTACAACCATTGGCATATACTCGAGTCTTGAACCCAGATGTTCTTATTTATAAAATGTTCAGTCAAATTACATACACAAGATTATGACGTAATAAAAATAATTATTAGTTGCCAGAACCAATATTTTTGGGTTTTTGTTTTGACTAATGTAAGTACCATATCAATAATTATCATCACAGTTATTTGTGTTGTCATTAACATTGTTATCATTATTTGGTTCTATCGCTTGACATTGTAAGTACGACGGCAAACGACCCTGCCTTTCGCCTTTTATCTTGTGAATTTTCCATCTGTGTCCTTGTAAAATTTTCCTGTAAAATAATACACGTCATGATAATACACGAACGTAATAATAATTCTTTCATTATCGCTTAAAAGAAATACTTACTTAGTGTTAAACTTCTTGTGGCAGATATCACACTCCACAGTGCCTTGCCTCAAATGTATATCTTTTACATGCCTTTTCATGTCATGCTGGTAAGAGAAAGCCTTGTCGCAATAAGTACACTGGAAAACAAAACATAATTATGGAGTTTCTTTATTTTTTGGTTCATTCGAGGAACCAACACTTTTCATAGATCAACAGATTAATGGCATTTACGAATTTAAACTTTGTTTCCATGACTATAAGAGTGCAATTTAACTGGCAGGCACATTTTACAGTTGGAACTCCTTGTTTGGAAAAACAAATATTAACTTTAAGCTGGTGTAAATAAAGTTGAATTAAGAACGACTAGTAAATTGAACAAATATAAATGATATAAGTTTTTATACTGTCATGGTCACTAACACACAGTAACAAACAGCAAACATGGTAAATATCCCGTTTCTAATGTTAATGTTAAATATAAATGATATTTAAGTGAGCAAACTAAACAACTTAAGGCCAACGCAGACCGGGACGGGATGGCAAGGGATTTAATTTTTTACCAATGGACATTCAAACGTATCGATATAGAAATACGACATAAATTGCTATGCCTTAAAATGATACCGTGGCATCGAAAGGATCGAAGGGATTTCATTACACGGCATTGAAAGACGCGCCACGGGCTCCCGCGGCGGGATGCCGTGGCGTACTGCGGTCTGCGGTAGGCAACGGCATGCCGAGGACGCCGGCGCTCGTTGTGACATACCGCGGGGAGAAGTAGATTAGAAAAAAAAAGTTAATTAAAAAAATCAAAAAACCCGACTGCTTAAAAAGCAAACTAAAAAGACGTAAACAAGAAGAAAATCTTACTGTGCAGTCGGAGGATACATATTCGCGAGCTGGCGGACCAAAACCAGATGTATCCTCCGACTGCACAGCATGATTTTCTTCTTGTTTACGTCTTTTTAGTTTGCTTTTTAAGCAGTCGGGTTTTTTGATTTTTTTAATTAACTTTTTTTATTTACAACTTTTTAGTTATTTATTTTTAAAATTAGGTACATTTAAACATATAAGTGTTATATATTTTTGAAATTGTCTCTTAAAATCCTTTATTTTGATACCCCACACGATGGGTTTGGAAGAAAAAAATTTTATTTTTCGCCACAAAATGACGCCCAAAATCCGCCATTTTTGTATTTTCCAATTTTAATGTAGCCAGTGACACTTGCAGGATTAATACGAATCGATTGACGTAAGAATCATCAAAATCGGCCAACGCGTTTGGTCTCTAGAACGCCACATAGGAACAAACATACATACATACATACTTACATACATACATAGACTGATAAACACATTACCCTCCTTCGGCAGTCGGGTAAAAAGCGGGGGATACGAGATTAAATGTGTATGGGGCAGCAGGAACTGCCGAGGCATACTTTGTCGTGCCGCGGCACTCCGTGGCATGACGTGGCAAGACGCTGGAATGCCGCGGTATCTAAGTGGCTAGTGTGCGCTGACTGACAGCAAAATCCCTCCCCCATCCCGTCCCGGTCTGCGTTGGCCTTTAGGATATGTTCGCACAGAACATCCGTATTTCCAAGATCGTTTTTAACGGATCCGTCACTACTGGAGGTGGTGTTCACACCGCATTTACGGTACCGTTTTAACGGATCCGTCGCTGCTGGGGGTAATGTTCACACCATATTTAGTCAGTGTACCACCAACTTTCAAACAAAACGGGTCAATGTGTCAACTCGCTCATACAACTACCTACGCCATTGCCGAGTAAAAACGTATCCGATAAAACAAAATAAAAATTTACTGTATCTGGAATACTGTCAAGTGTGTGAACAACTACATACATCAGCGCCGAATAAAAACGTATACGATAAAGTGGACCTGTAAATCGGATCTCTGTGTAAACAAGCACTTAATGTGTGGGGAATAATACCTTATAGGGCCTTGTAGTGCTATGCACATGTCGCATATGCTTAGCAAGATTACTGGATGTAGTGGTCGCTTTTGGACATTGTGTGCATTTAAATGGTTTGTCAACCAGGTGAGATCTTTTGTGCACCTTCAGAAGATCCATCGTCCGACCTTGGTACGGACAAACGTCACATTTGAAAGGGAACACATTTTCGTGAATGGCCCTGTAAGAAAGAAAAAGAAATGTTTTAAAGACTCTATAGACACATATCATTTTTATGAGGATTGGAAAGAAGTAGCGTCGGATCGTAATATAAGGAATGAAGAATTTGCTCAGGCTGCTGAATCAAAAATAGAAATATGCTCATCCAGCCAGTTTTGGTACACCATCACTACAAATTGAGCAAGTTCCATTGTAAGGATTACCTAAAGAATTGACAAAATACCCATAATAACTCAAATTATACATTCGTGCTGTTTGACGCTAAAGAGTTCGGTTGTATGCTCCATATCTTGAAAACGACCTAACCGATTTTGATGAAACTTGCACTATGACCGGTAAGGTTTCCGAGGCCTTAAGTTTCGTAAGGTTTCGGAGGTTTTTTTTTTTACTGATTCCAAGAAACATGAAGGCACTCGCATATCTGGACAGGATTTGGACCAGCTCCCATATATAGTTAGTCAATGTCCTTTTCGTCAGTGCCATCAGCATCTTCTACCCAAAACCATGAAAATGGCATACAAAACGAAATTAATGTGTCTCAATGGCGCTATTTTGGATTTTTATCTAGCGCCACCCACAACCCATTTTCGTTACTTACCGACCCGAAAATTATAAAATAAGGATACCCAGTACCCACCCAAGCTATTTGAAATTTAAATAATATTTTTACATTTAAAAATGATTTAACATTTATAAACAATGAAAGGATTTAGAAAGGGTTTAAGTTTTTCAAGACGTCGTCGTGCAAATAAGAACAAGAAACTATCCGATCTTACTCTCAAGCTCATGAAGAAGAGGCGTCAAATAATCCTGCAGTCTTCAGACGATGCGTAGAATTACCGGCAGCTCAATAGACGGATCTCGTAAGTGAAAATTTTTGTAACTTTCTGCTGCAAATTCGGCAAAGATTTGAAGGACATTGCGTATCTTGTTTAAGACTCTCGTCCGCGTCCTGAACTTGGCGAACACTTAAGTCATATTCATTTTAATTTTTTTGTTCTTTGCTTATCTTGCAATCAGTTTAAAACTATGAGCAGATGAGTTGAAGGAGGATCTAGCGGGTAAGAGCCATTCCCCATTAGGAGCAACTCTCTTATTAATAATACAACTGTCTACATATCATCTAGTTCTAGGATGTTGCGTCTTTTTAGTCTGCTGACACAATCTGGTATTGTGAGTTGAGCGGCCAATTGGTTAAGGTGTCTGTCCAGTCTGGACTTGTATTTTTGAGAAAACAACCTTATTTCTTCCTTTACCGTGTTCATGTGCAGGTGTTCGTGTACTTCAGCATTCTTAATAAACCATGGAGCATTTGAAATCTGTTTTAAGATGTTGTTTTGAGTTCTCTGAATTATGCTGATATTTGAGTCACACGCGGTGCCCCACAGTTGAATGCCGTAAGTCCAGATAGGTTTTAGTATGGTCTTATAAATCAAAACTTTATTGTCTACGGACAGTTTGGAGTTTCTACCCAAGAGCCAGTACATGCCTTTGTATTTAATGTCGAGCTCTTTTCGTTTTGATTCAATGTGCTTTCTCCATGTTAGTCTATACTTTCATAGGAAAATAACCCACTTTTAGTATACTATTGAAGATAGTTGTTAGGTAAACGATCGCTTTCTTAGGCAGTTCCACGAGGACCTTTCTGTCTATGAGATCGAACCATGGGGCTTTTTTCTCATCCAACGCGAGGAAACGGATTACTCGCTTAATCTCTTGAGGCCATACAGGTTTAAGTGGCAAATCCAGCTGGAAATCATGCTTCAGTGTATCATCTATATCGCTATCTTCTATACCAGGTACCGGGTCGTTTGGGACAAAAACGTTCGCGAGATGTTCAGCGATGGCATTTGCTATTTCTTGGTTTGTTCTAGCCCAAAGTCTTCTTTCTATTCGAATAGGTGGTTTTGAGTGTTTTTTGCTTCTGCATACCTTCCAAAGTGAATAAGCAGTGGCGCTGGTTGCAGACAGGGATTGCAAGTGTGCTTCTAAAGTAGTATCCTCTGTATCTTTGATGGCTTGTTTGAGGTTCACAAAGCACAAGGCTATACCTTATTGAAGGCCCGTTTATTGTCTGGATGGCGGCTAATGTGCCACACATGACGCAATCTTCGCTTTTCAAGGATCATTTGCCGAATTTCCAGCGGCACTGTATTATGTCTTGGTCTACTTTTTTTTAGCTTCATGTGTGCACTTCCAACATGTGTCCTGAATTATTTGTAACCCCCGACGGAAAAAGAGGGGTGTTATAAGTTTGAGGTGTGTTGCTGTGTATCTGTGTATATGTGTGTCTGTCTGTGGCATCGTAGCGTCCAAACGGGTGAACCAATTTCGATTTTTGTTTGAAAGGTGATTTTGTCGAGAGTGTTCTTAGCTATGTTTGAATAAAATCAGTTCAGCCGTTCAAAAGTTATGGGCGTTTCACTGTTTGAATCGGGGTGTTTACGCAAGGTATCGTGTCATAATTACGTGTTTAATAGATTGCCGATCGAAGCGTAACTACTATGTACTAGATAAATTATGTAGCATGAAATAAAAATGTGCCGGGGGTTTTTAAAATTTTACTTGTGGTGAAATCCATAACTGCATTGTCTATATCCTCACTATTTTCAGAGCTATTTTGGGCTTGAGTCTCTTATCAACAATATTGCGGAACTCGGTCCAGTCTGTTCTGGTATTGTACAGTCTGGGACTTTTTTGACGATTTAGAACAGTCGCGCCAATTGTTAGAATGACAGGTATGTGATTTGACGAGCAGTCCAAACATGATTCTATGCTAAAGAAGAGGCGGCTGAGTCCCTTCATAATGAAGAAATCCAGAACGTCAGGCAGTTTGTTGGGGTCCGTCGGCCAGTGGGGAGCCTCCTCCTAACAT
This sequence comes from Anorthoa munda, assembly GCA_945859665.1. Taxonomy (NCBI): domain Eukaryota; kingdom Metazoa; phylum Arthropoda; class Insecta; order Lepidoptera; family Noctuidae; genus Anorthoa; species Anorthoa munda. Next base: position 4,626,214 of record OX243913.1, read on the forward strand.
CTTTAATATCACAGGGGCCTGGTCGCCTGCCCCTGAGATCTTCGCAACTCATTGTAATAATTATTTTTTCACTATGGCAACACTTTTCCAAATGTCAAATGACATTTCGACATCTGACGTTAATTATTTTATGAAATGTAGGTGGATGAAGAAAATTTTAAATTCCAGGTGTCATTCTTAAATTTTGATTACTGTTTTGTTAGGAATCACTAATTGCTTTGAGCTTCCAATAATTGTACACAGTTATCACTTTAAAAGGTTCACTTTGGTAATGTTTTAAACACAATATCGCGGTTTTATGCACAATATCACAAAAACTTTCAGACAGTATGGTCAGTATGACTATGCGTGTTGACAGTTCTGTCTATATATAATACTAGCTGTTGCCCGCGGTTTCGCTCCCGTGGACCACCCCACAGGGCTCGTTTTCGGGATAAAAAAATAGACTATGTCACTCAGGAATAATGTAGCTTTCTATTGGTGAAAGAATTTTTCAAATCGGTCCAGTAGTTTCGGAGCCTATTCGGTACAAACAAACAAAAAAATCTTTCCTCTTTATAATATTAGTATAGATATGTATGGAAATATGAGTCATAAAATATAATTCCAAAAGACTTCGCTTTGAGATGCTTATGATTTTTAGGGTTCCGTACCCAAAGGGTTAAAACGGGACCCTATTACTAAGAATCCGCGGTCCGTCTGTCTGTCTGTCACCAGGCTGTATCTCATGAACCGTGATAGCTAGACAGTTGAAATTTTCACAGATGATGTATTTCTGTTGCCGCTATAATAACAAATACTAAAAACAGAATAAAATAAATATTTAAGTGGGGCTTCCATACAACAAACGTGATTTTTTTGGCGTTTTTAGCGATAATGGTACGGAACCCTTCGTGTGCGACTCCGACTCTCTCTTGGCCGGTTTTTCATCTATCTTATAACTTAGTTATAGTTCTCACCAAACTTCTTGGCCGCCCTGAAGTTGGCGACAATGGCTGCGCAGTAGTAAGTCTCATACAAAAACAGCACCGTTTCGTGCGTCGCGCATCCGGTAAACCAACTTCAGGGCGGCCAAGAAGTTTGGCGACGGCTATAGTAAGTGCTGCAATCAAATTAAATAAGTAATTTTATACCTACATATGAACAAGAAGACTAGCATTAGAATAAGCAGTCTTCCCACAGATGTCACAAAGGAACTTCCTCTTAGTTACTTCACCAGGTGGTGGCTTTGGCGCGCCTCTTGATTGGGCATTGCACTTGAGTATATGTCTGCTGTAGGTGGCCTGTGAAAAATAAATTGTCTATGATTAGGCTATGTGAGTTATGACATAAATCCAGTTCTATTTACCCGACTGCCGAAGGAGGGTAATGTGTTTATCAGTCTATGTATGTATGTATGTTTGGTCATATGTGGCGTTCTAAAGACCAAACGCGTTGGCCGATTTTGATGATTCTTATTCGTCATAATATTGCGCCATATTGTGATGGCCTAATTTTTTTTCTTCCCGACTCACCGAGTGGGGTATCAAAATAAAAGGTTTTAGGAGGTGATTTCATAAATATACAACTCTTATATGTTTTAATGTAATTAATTTGAAAAAAAAATTGTAACTAAAAAGTTATAAATAATAAACTAATTCAAAACATCTAAAAAAAAAGAAAAGGATCTACCCCCAAAAGACGATTTAGAGGGTATTTTTGAAGAATCTTAGTTCTTGAGTTAATAAACTTAAAACTTGACATAAGTACCAACGCACAGTGTTTTACCCAAAAAAAGTGACATCGGCTTTTTATTGGCTATTTCTACCTAATAGTTCATTACAACTGCACGAGTAGAACTCTCACGTGCCAATTTTGAATACTTGTTTTTTTTTAAATCGCAAAGTTTCCGTGACCTTTAAGACAAAAAAAAACTGTACATAATAGAGCCTTTTTCGTTTTGCAGTTTTATGAAGCAAGTCAATGAGAAAATTAAACCGTGATTAAGGAATAACAAAACCGGCCAAGTGCGTTTCGGGCCACGCGCAGTAATAGGGTTCCGAAGTTACATAGTAATGCGGACTAAAAAGAGGGTTTTGTTGTTGTTACATGAACATTAGAACGGTTTCAGCGGCTCACAAAGTCTAAAAACGGGTCCACATATGATGATGTTTTTTTAATCTATATTCTCGCGTTTCCACTATCTCGCCTGATGGTAAGCGATGATGTGGTCTACGGCGAAGCACGCTTGCCTAGATGTAATCTATTCACTCTTGACTTAAACTAATTAAGGAATAACTGAAGAAGGAGTTATAAAATGCAACTTCGCAACTGAAGTAAGAAAATATTATCTATTTGAGTACCACCGCGGGTGCGAATTGCGAAAGGAGCCGATACGAGCGCGCGTTAGAGCCACGGGGAATGGTATAGTTCGTTCCTGGATCCTTGCGTGCAGACTCCTTGTTTATTTATCTTGAAAAAAAAGAAAAAAAAATCGTATGTATTCACCTCTCCTAATCTCCTCTAATACCGCAGATTAGAGGTGAATCCTCTAATCTGCGGTATTCACTATTTAATTCTGGAAAGTTTTACGCTACTCAATTAGTGATGAAGTCGGGTCGAATATTGACTTTATAGAATAGAGGATGTCGACAAAAGAAAATAAGTAATTTGCTTGGAAATCGAATCTAATTTGACTTTACTTTTACGTTTTAATTACAAAACGTCGAAAATACTTCTGCACTAACACAAAATAAACTCCACCGCGCGTATGGACTACGGACTGGTACAGCCAACGACTCCGCCTACTCCAATGCGTTATTCGAGCTTAAACATTATTAATTTAGAAATCATTATTATTAAGGATAATAAGGATATGATTTTATTTTTGTATATTTTTACATGGTTCATAAGCATATATTTACTATCTGTTTTACACAGCTAACAACGTTATTTAGGTAATTTCGCTGGCAGGGGGGGGGGGGACACTTGACTCTAACATAAATTTGCAACTTTAAGCTTAATTTTACGCAAACGAATCTCTGAATCGAAAAATGGTTTAAACAAACCCATAATATATTTGAATGGCCTATCCAACGATACCCCACACCATGGGATAGATGAGAAAAAAAAATACATCCCCACTTTACGTCTATGGGAGGTACCCGAAAAAAAAATATTTCTCATGTTTTTATGTTACCACTTTGTGTTTGTGAATAGAGGCAAAATTTGTTTGTGAAAAATCTGATTCCTTGGAGATAAGTACCTAAATAATCAAAATTAACATAAAACTTTTTTAAAACTACCCCTCTGATAGGGTTACGGGGTGGTAAATTTTTTTGAGGCATCTTACTGCGCAAACTGACTAACATTAACGAACAATAAAAAAGAGAAGAAAAGAGTGAATTTAGAGAGAGTATTTTGAGAGTGTATTTGGGTTGTTCAAACTCGACCCATAACGGGGCAAAAAGGAGGTAACATTGAACATTCGGTTTTAGGTGAGGATTTTACTTTGTGGCGGTAACCTAAACTTTATTATTCGTCAAGTCAAATAACGAATCGTCCCAAACCAATAAACCCTGTATATCTACGATACCTATTTTTTATTGATTTAATAATAGTTTATTTTTGGTCGCCTTCACTAACTGCAAATAAAAAGTAATTTATAGGTAAGCGAAATCACGCGAATGAATTCGCGGGCGAGTGCTAGTATTAACTATTTGCATAATGAGAGACTTACCAGAACATGGAATTCTTCACCACAATTTGAGCACCCCCATAGAGAAAGCAGTTCAGGGTTATCCATCGAAAACTCTGGAGAAGGAATGTTGTAGTCTTCACTGTCTGCTTTGGAATCATCGGCGTCATGATCCACTGCATAATTTTGGCAGTCATCAGTGAATTCTAGACAAGAAAACATAATTGTTTTTAAATAAATACTGTGTAATAATAAGTAAATACTGTATTAAGTGTATCTATAGACTATAAAACATTTTTTAAATATAAAGGGCTATAATATTTTTAGTTTATTGGCAGACCCATATTTCATTTTGTTTGTCTAGTATACCCAAAGGCTGGTCAAAGGTCTTGGGGAGACCTTTGACCAGCCTTGACATATCTTATGTGTTGTATTTATTGTACTGCAGTGATTTAATTAACGCTTAGATCTAGTAATTTGTAAATATAAGTACCATAAGGACGTATTACTTTGGCCCTGGGGGATGGGTAAGTAATATATGATATAATTACAAAATCTCTAATATTTGGAAGATATAACAACTGAATCTATAATTTTATTTGATATAATAATCAGTTAATATAATAAACGATTGATATAATTTTAAAGTAACTAATTTTTATAAGCATAACATACATCTATATCTATAAAACCGAAAGGTGACTGACTGATCAATCAACGCACAGCCAAAATTGCTAAGCCTAGAAGCATGAAATTTGGCAGAAAAGTTCCTCAAGTGACGTATGTGTGCACTAAGAAAGGATTTTTGGAAATTCCACCCCTAAGGGGGTAAAAAGGGGGTTGAAAGTTTGTATGAAAAGTCTTATTCCTTCGGCCAAAATTCTTGAAACTTGCCACGAATAACCTAAATATATAATAAATGTATTTTTTTTATTCTACCCCCAAAAGATGATTTAGGGGTGTTAGAAGTTTTTTTGAATATTCTTATTACTGCAGTTAATAAACTTGAAACTTGACATAAATCTATATATATAAAAGAAAGTCGTGTTAGTTACACTTTTTATAACTCAAGAACGGCTGAACCGATTTGGCTGAAAATTGGTAGGGAGGTAGCTAAAAACCAGGAGATGGACATAGGATACTTTTTATCCCGTTTAGGGTAGGGTAGGGTAAGTAGGGTAGGGTAGGTAGGGTAGGGTAGGTAGGGTAGGTAGGGTAGGGTAGGTAGGGTAGGTAGATAGGATAGGTAGGGTAGGGTAGGGTAGGTAGGGTAGGGTAGGTAGGGTAGGTAGGGTAGGGTAGGTAGGGTAGGGTAGGTAGGGTAGGTAGGGTAGGTAGGGTAGGTAGGGTAGGTAGGGTAGGGTATAATAAGTTGCCAAAGCCAGTTATAGAATTGACCGATGGAAAGTTCAAAAACTACATCAAACGTGTCCTTATTAAAAAAGCATATTACAAAATCAAGGACTACGTTGAAGATAAAAATTTTAGCTCCTTCTGCGCATGCGGCTTCCCTGGTAACTCATAAACGGCACAAATATGTGGATGTCTCTAACTATTCTCAATCTCATTTTTACTTTTTTTCTTTCTTTTAATTAGACTTTTTACAATGATTTCAATGATCTTTATAGCCCTTTGCTATGAATAGTTACAGCACTGATAACAAAATTTGTGCCACATGTTAAATTTAGTCTTGTTATATATTTTTATTTATTTTTTCCTTTGTATAGATTCTTTTACTGATTGTTTTGTGAATGTGTGAACATTGTAGGCCTTCTAGATTTCTAGACGCTTGTTAACATTTGTTAACTCTCTCGTATATACAATATTTTTTTTTAGTTTCTTACGACTTATTGTCGGGCCTACGTTGTCCCCCCATATCTAAGCACTAATACTGTAACGTGGAAATATTGTAAAAACAAACCATTTTTTTAAAAGAGTAACCGTGGAGTTTCTTGCCGGTTCTTCTCCACAGGAAACGACTAACCCGAACCGTGCACCTTTTGTCGACGTTTTATAAGTGCCCATGTAGGCCTATGTGAAATAAAAAACATTTGATTTTGATTTTGATTTTTTGAGGGTAGGTAGGGTAGGGTAGGTAGGGTAGGGTAGGTAGGGTAGATGAATGTTTGGTGTTTTTAAAGCAAAACGAAGTTTGCCGGGTCAGCTAGTAAACAATAAAAGCTTTCATTTTTAGTTTTTCGAAACTCCCCCAAATGATGATTTAGAGGGTGTTGAAGCTTGTATGGAAGAATCTGATTTCTTGGGTCAATAAACATGAAACTTGAGATAAATACCAACCTAAATAAACAATAAAGTTTTTCATTATTAGTTTTTAGAAACTATCCCCAAAAGATGATTTAGGGGGTGTTAAAATATATTTGAAAAATGTCATTTCTTGGGTTAATAAACTTGAAACTTGCCACAAATACTAACCTAAATGAATAATAAAGGTTGTTACTATTTTTTTTTAAACGATTTATGGGTTGCTAATTTTTTTTTGAAGAATCTTATATCTTGGGTTAATAAACATGAAACTTGACATAAATACCAACCTCAATAAACAATATGGGTTATCATTATTAGTCTTTTGAAGCAACCCCCAAAGTCGATTTAGGGAGTGTTGAAGTTTGTATGGAAGAATCTGATTTCTTGGATTAATAAACATGAAACTTGACATAAATACCAACCTCAATAAACAATATAGATTATCATTATTAGTATTTTTTGAAGCAACCCCCAAAGTCGATTTAGGGAGTGTTGAAGTTTGTATGGAAGAATCTTATTTCTTGGATTAATAAGTTTGGAAATTTTCATAAATACCTATCCTAAGTGAACAATAAAGGTTGTCATTATTAGTTTTACTTATATACTTCAAAAATACGATTTAGGGGGTGTTAAAGTGTTTTTGAAGAATCTTATTTCTTGGGTTAATAAATTTGAAACTTGGCACAAATACCAACCTAAGGAAACAATAAAGGTTGTCATTATAAGTTTTTCGAAACTAATTCAAGCTAAGACTTACTGGACAGGGTTTCGTTTTTAACGTTGGGTTCTAGGGGAGCACTAAGGCGCGATTTTGCGGCAATTCAAACTTTAAGGTGGTGAAAAAGGACAAAATTAGTTTGTATGTAAAATCGAATTCCTTGGGGATTAAGTTGATAATCAAAATTTACATAAAAAAAATTTAAAACTCCCTCCCAGATGGGTTTAGGGGTGTTAAAGTTTTTTTTGAGGAATCTGCGCATTCTAATTAAAATAAACGATAAGTAAAAAAGAGAAGAAAAGAGTGAATAGCATATTTAGGTCGTTGAAAACTCGACCCTCAACGGGGCAAAAAGGGGTTGATAAGTTTTTAGGGGAGGATTTTACTTTGTAGCGGTAACCTAAAATTTATTATTCTTTAAGTAAAATATCGAATCGTCCCAATCCAATAAACCCTGTATATCTACGATACCCAGTTTTTTATTGTTTTAATAATAGCTTGTTTTTGGTCGCCTTCACTCACTGCATAAAAGAAAATCATTTATAGGATAAATAAAATCACGCGAACGAAGGCGGAGTGCTAGTTGAATATAAAATCGTTTGATATACCACTCAAAAGACATAAAACCTATTTAGTCTAATATGATAAAACGCCTAGTAAAAAACACAAAACAAAATCGAAGCATAAATCATTATAAAACAGTTGATTGTGAACATAATGTGGTTCTTATTTCTTTGTAAAAAACAAGCATACACCATGCATGCAGCAGGCATGCAAACAAGCATACACCATACACGCAGTATGCAAGCAAGCATGCAGCATGTAAGCAAGCATGCAACATACAGCCGGCATGGTATCTGTCACGGCTCCGGCGCTGCGGGGCTCCGGTGGCTCGGCGAGCTTTTCGTCGCAGATGTGTTTCACGCTCACCACCCCGGCTTCGGCTTGCCTCTTCGGCCTCAGCCGCGGCGGCGACTGTTAAAACAACCTGCTCCTCAGCTCGAGGGCCGCCTAGCCCCTCTGCCCCTACGCGATTTTAAATAACACTAGGGGTAGGGCAGACAAGACTACGTGGAGTCGGTTTTGCAGCGATTCGTTTCTGTCACGCCGCTCCCGTAGTACGCTCGTTCGCCTTCGCGCGTTAAGAGGAGACTAGTCCTCAGGAATTTGAAAAATAGGTGTTTGATGAAACTATTGCCGTCGCACTGCGCTCGACCAAGCGACCAAGCGAGCTATCAATGTGTGAACGAGTAGTGTATTTGTGTGCGTAAGATCTCGCCGCATCGGCCGACCGACTCCGGTGCGCACGCCCTCGTTCCTAGTAATCCTAGTCAATGAATCAAGTCAAGAGACGATGAATTTTGGAGAAAGGTCGATTTTTTATTTTGATTGCCTTTCGCCAGAAATAATTGATGGTCGTATACGACGAAATTTACCAGTAATTGAAAGGATTGAAATTACGACCGAATAAATGTACATTTTTACACGACTGCCCACAAGAGGAGTGTTATGTTTTCAGGGCTCATGTATGTTTGTGAGTTTCTTAATTCCACCTATTATCTGTGATTCCACCATAACTTCTAAACGGCTTAACCGATATCAGTTTATGTGGTACCTATCTTTAGAAGCGTAGCTTTGTTGAAAATTAAAAAAATATAATGGGCGAGCCATGGTTCATATAAAAAACGAAAATATGTTTTTCATAAAAAATTTACTACCTATCATCGTCTAGCTAGTCTAGAGCTTGCTTAGTACATAAATCAAAATATATAACAGTAGTATTCAATAAACATTCGTTCACTAATAACATAACAAAAGAAATTGAATAAATAAAGGGTCTTTCAACAAAGACGGGTCGATGTTAAAATTTAATAAAACAAGATGTGTGTGAGATATTAACGAAATTTATTTTTTATTTAAAAGGCCCATTTATGCCATTATGGATGGAATATGACATCGTTCAAATGTCCGCCGCGGCTTCGTATGGTGGCACGAATCCGAGAGGTCCAATTTTTAGTGACTCTGCTGCATAGATCGAGCGAGCGCTACAGATCAATGATAAATAATTTCTTTTGCCTTGAATTGAACAATATGGACGTGAACGACATGTGGTTTCAGCAAGATGGCGCTACTTGGCACATGCCAAAGACCCTTTATAACAGTATAGGTACTATTCAATACCCCATAGAAATCTTATAAAAAAATGAAAAATCGTTTGCAAAAATATCGTTTTTTAAAAAACGATATTTTTATAAAAAAAGAAACATTAAAAATAATTGAAAACACCCCTGCCTTGCAGTCGGGGGACGGTTCCTTCGAACAGTTTTTTACAGGTCCCCCGACAATGCTGAAGATTTTGGTTTTCAGTTGTGCCCATTCAACACTATATCTCGAATAGTTAAAAGACTATTATGAAGCAAATACTTATAAATAAATAGTACTGATGAAAATGGTACCATCGAACTGATCTGATGATGAAGCCGGCAGGTAGGCACTGGAACTCCGAAATAAAACAATGTATCCTAGTCGTGATTGGGCTTATTGGAATTGTCATGAAATGTACTTTGGCAATGTATGATTTTTATGGCAATTGGCGGTACCTATCAAAACTAAAAAGAAATTAAATTTATTTTCCGAAGTCGGTGTCGAAACACGGAAAACAATAGGTACCAAAGACACCGACTTCGGAAAAGAAATTTATTTTTCGTTTTGCAGTGTTTTTTCTGTAAGTCTGTTTGTTTTTTTTGTTAAAAAGTAATTTTTATTGTTTTAATTTAAAATTCTATGTTTTAATTGAAATACCCACAAACCCCACTTCTCCAAAATACATAAACATTTTTAAAAGTATCTGCTTTTTAAGAAATCAAAATTTAATTTGCATGATACTGGGTACAAGACCAACCGAAAGAATTCAAATAAGCAGACAGGATGTAAAGTGAGCGAACGATTCAGTACATGAGCCATTATATTGAGAGCCGAGTCACCCTCGTCCGTAGGAAAATAAGTGTTTTGAATCCCTACACGTGGTCCCCGGGGGCCCTCGGGGTTTCGACCGAGGGCTTGTGACCAGATTCCGGGCAAAGACATACCGCCAAGCGGCCTAGCCGTGCCAACCAGAAGACAATGTCCGATGGATATTGCCGGGGGGGCTCGGGCGTCCCTGCAGTCTCCAGACCAGTCCCTCAGTTATGGAGTCCTGTCGGCGTGTGTCTGTGGGTTGCCAGCGTGGAACCTCACCTCACTTCCTTCTCCTTTCTTACCTTCACTCTCAACCATGGCAAGGCACAGAAGAAAAAAAAGGCTGTACAGCGGCAACACTCACTGTCATATAAGGTGCACCTCTGTAACATCAGAGGTCTACACTCAAACCTTGATGCAATCTACCATCACCTAGAGATTGACATACCAGCGCTTTTGTTCCTTTCGGAGACGCAGATCGGATATCCGTCAGACGTGGTGTACTTTTCTTACCCAGGGTTTACCTTAGAGCACAAGTTCGAGCCACGAGCGGGTGTACGCATGTCCGTCCGTGGCGACATCTATTCTCGGCATCCCCGAAACCTTGAAGACTCGATCTCGATACTCAGCGCTCTGGATTCGGTGTCCCAGGATGAAGTTTTTGAGAAACTTGATTATAATACTTTCACTTGAGGCAGACGCACTCATTTTTTATAATTCTAAAATCTGAATTTGAAACAACTACGAACGAAGGCAGAATGCCACTCTACCTTGGACCACAAGCCGCTCTATAGAGTTGTTGCCTCGTCGGGACACATGACCAAAGAACTGGAGTATTCGAGCCCGGATTCAAGTCGATAGATGCTGCTTGATGTCGAGTTCTTGGAGAATGGATACGTTAGTGCGAAACTCAGTCTAAGACACTCCAAGCATTTTACTCCAGAACCACATTGCCAGAGCGTCTATTTTCCTACGCTCATTTTCTCCCAACGTGGGGTAACCATAACCTCTTAGTGCAAGGTTAAGGTTTCCAGTGTGAGTAAGGGACAGATGTATATGACTTGTATACATCTGTCCGTTTTTCACAGTCGAACCATTTATATTTTTGACAAATCATGATTCAGGTCTCGGCTGCGTAGAGGAATATGGGGAACGCCAGTTCCTCTATGAGCCGGGTTTTCATGGGTATAGTAATGTTGCGATTCCTCCATACTTTCCTCAACCTTTCCATGGCAGACCTACACCCCCATTGTGTATGCTTTCCTCGCATTCATTTCTTTTACTGATGAGTTAACAAAATGTGGGAATGGGTGTGCTTTGTGCTGCTTTAAAAGGTACGCAATCAGGGTCCTGCCATGCGTCTCTTGATCTCGTCCTCGCAACCGCCATGGTTTGATATCAGAGCGCCTAGGTAGACACACAATTGACGGCGGCGCAATTCGGGTGACTTTTCGTTATCATGATTTACAATCATCATCTTCGTCTTGCTCCTGTTTATTTTCAAATCGAATGTGGAGCTGGTGTGTTCCATCCTGAATAGCAGCGCGAATAGCGTGATGTGGCCCGCATAGCGCAGGTTCGATACCCTCATGCATCCTATTGATACCCCGTCCGTCCAATCTTCAAGGGTAATCCACATTACCAATTCAGTGTAAATGTAGAACATAAGTGGCGAAATTATACATCCTTGACGAACGCCTGCACTGGGGTGAAAGTTATTCGATAATACGCCATCCTCACTGACGCTGTTCCATCCTCATAAAGACGCCTCAAAAGGTGCACAAGGTGGCTAGAACATTACTGGCCATTTTACCGAGTCAAACGCCTTGGAGAAGTCAATGAAGCAAATATATGTTGGTTTGTTGAACTCTCGGGCTTTGGATTTGGAATATTTAATTATTTAAGCAACTCGGATAGAATAGATTTACTTCTAAACTAAGTGAAGGATCAATGGTGGACTAAGCCCGGGGCTGCACAACAGAACAGAGGCCCGTCATGCAAAATCTATGAGAGACTAGATAGCGTAAGATGCAAGGGCGAGCGATGAATTTTTCCGCATCGGCTCGTAAAGGTTACGTTAGCTTAAGGGTACACTAGTCGACGGCACGAACTATTTTGTGCGCGGGGTTAAAATGCGTGCTATATCAACCGACAACACGTGCGGAACAGATAGATGCTGTTATGAGCAGTAAGAAGCTAGTACGCGTACGAATACACACTTTTTCAAATTTGTAGTGAAATGGATGATGATTTAGAACGAAAACGAGCGCGCGAAATTTTATGAACAGACCTTTGGGAGTCTGGATATCATGAAAAAATGACTGAATGTATCTGTTCAAAATAAAATTCTTTGCCTTGTTGAACTACTAATCTATCCCTGTATGGAGGTCGTTTTTCAATTTTCCTTCTTCTTATGGTACTTATTTGCGCCCAAAGATGTGTTAAAATGAGTGTTAAAATATGGAACTTTCAAAGCTCATAACTTTCAAGTTATTTTTTTTTTTTACTTTTTTGCTTCCATACAGGGCTAGATAATGATGAGACAAATTGATATCATTTTTTATTTTGAACGTACATCGTCAAACAGTGGAGTAAAAGCCAGACTACGTTTGTATGGAAGAATTTTCGACTAGTGTACCCTTAAGTTCTTGGTTGTATTGGCTTACAAGATAAAAAAGGTTTTTTCAATTGTATTGTCGACTTATGCAGAAACTTTGAGATTGAAAAAACATAGGATGGGTACAAGAGTAGACAATGCTACCTCAAGCTTTTCAGCAGACCACCTCGGGTAATTTGACCATACATAATGAAATAGCACTTATTGTGTCGACCTTTGTAATAAAGATTCAGATGCAAGTGACTTAGGATGTAAGACCAATCGAAAACCTTGGCTCCTTTCGTCAGTGTTCGTGGGCCGTTCTGATTAGGCTGGTGGACCGGACCAACCTACCGGGCAAAGACCCAGTGTTCCCTGGGGCCAGTCCGACCCTTAATATGACCTTACCAATACCTATTACGCAAATAAAAATGTTTTCGGATTTCTCACAGTTTAAGGCAAAGATTTAGTAACTTTTCACAAGCTGGGAAGATGTATGAGCCAATTGAATCAAAAAATAAAGAATTTCCAGAAAGAAGTTTTGAATCTGCTGTACGAGTGCTTCTTCAAGACCGTCATTTCACCCTCACCTACTACTTGATCGTGGCCTCCCCTTTCTTTTACCATACTTCCCCGTTCTATGAATCCCTCATCCAAGATTTTGCTGTGACTTTGACAGTGCATAAGTACCTAATAAAATAGACAAACAAGAATTTCTTACTTCATCCATACCTTTCTTTATAGATACTTCAATGAGTAGTTTGTTAGTCCTCTGACACATTTCTCTAAACATTATACATCCATTTAAAAGATCCAGGCAGCTTTGACACATATGTTTTGATAAATTGTCCGCATTATTCAACTAAAAACAGAAAAGATGTATATTAGATATTTTTAAAACAGAATTTTGTGCAGGTGTAACTCAAGTACTTTTATTTACCAGAAGTCCAGAACTACTTTTTTATATGGTTTTTACACATGCATACAAAAGTTTTGGATAGTATTTAAAAACTTACAGTTATGCCTGAAAAGTTCTGTATCTCTTCAGGAATATTGGGTTGTACAAAGTTGTTGAATATCGGAATATCTCCAGGTTCATCATTGCATATTCTACACATAGCTAGGTTTGATAATTTCTTTATTTTAGGACTGTAAATAAAACCTAAGTTGAAATAAAGGAAGCTAATTAATGCAGGGGACACAATTGTATAAAGCTCTTTCTTTCAGCAATGTCGCATATAATCCAGGTTGCACCGAGCATGAGCCAGTAGGTGTAACAAACATTTTTTACAACACTTACGTTTTCTTGATCTTGCTTCTCTTCTTTTTTTTACTCTTTTGGAGAGCATTAGCAAACAACATAGACTTCAGTAATAAAAGAGAAGTCATAATTAGAGGGTTTTATAATGTTTTTACCGAAGTTTACAGTTTTTTACAAAATCACAATCGTGAAGAAAATTATAAATTATCTATGATTACAAGCACGTGTTTATATCAATAGAACAGAGTTTCATATTACTTATGTCCTTACACCACACTCATTACAAATATAATATAATGCTGTTCTGCTTAGAATAACAGAAATTTTCTGAAAATATCTCTCTCTTCAGTGTGAAATTCCTTGACAGTGACATATGTCATTACTCATTTAACAAGAGAGTTTTTTTTTTTTTTTGGGTTTTTCCTGGCCTGACACCATGCTGCTTAGTCCTCAGTATTTTTATACTTTAGTATGCTTTAGAATGCGGATGTAACATATTCTAATGTTTTTTGGAGTATTTGGCTGCCAATTGTATCGAGTCAGGCTTCCTAGTAAGCTTTGCGGAGGTAGTCAATACTACAATAAAATTCTCCGCTCCACTATCCCGAAAGAACTTCTGTCAATGATTTCCACATATTTTCCATTTGCGTAGACAGTTGAGACACAAAACTACACCAATTTTTTATCACAAGAACCACTAGGAATCAATCTGCAAATAAAATTAACAGCCGCTGAACTTCACCCGAAAAAGTCCCGCCAAAAACTCCTTAACCAGAGAGAGACTATTCTCCTATTCTCTGATATCTGACTAGTGTACAGCTATCTGTGGACTATATTAATAAGAACTAATGATGGCTCCACAATTCGCACTTTTTTACACTAATCACAAACCTCTCTACAAACGTGTGGATTCGTCGCATCTTTGCAAGTGCTTGCCGCAACAAATGAGCGAGGGCGAATCGTTCGTTGTGCCCGCTAGAGTGCATCGACGAACAACACTGCAGATTGCAGTTTTTAGGAAAAACAAATAGGTAATAAGTAAAAAAGTGATTTGTAACAATTCAATAATTTATTTTACCTAAGCTTTGTTCGGCTAACTCAAGTTGCATAACTCTTGTTCAAATCGAGTTATGTGAATTTAAACTCGGGTTAACTAAAGTCGTTAATTTAAAGTCGTGTTTTTTCTGAGTTGGCAAATCTCTATGCAGCACCAGCTGTTTTTTTTTTTAATTAATTAATTCCAATTAATTCATCACGCTGAACTGAACTTTGCTTGATATCAAATTGTCAGTCAGTTTGACTGTCAAGTGTCATTATTCTCTGTGGTGTCTAAGCTAGCTACCTTAGATAAATACTATAACTAACTTAGATAAAGTAGGTATAGATTAAGCCTTAAAATGACCTTGATTGATAGAGCGAGATGGCTAATTGGCAGCTCCATGTAAATGATAAGGACAAAAGATTATTTTTTGTCTTTGTCACCGTGGCCGGTTTCTGTCGTTTGTCAAACTCTAATACAATGGCAGGTTTGACAAACAAACTCGGTTTTGTTTGATTTTCTATGATTTCGTGGTATTATGTGTTAATTGAGACAAGGAATTTGGGTTATTTATAGATAATAAGTGTCAGTGCGATGGTGGGTTGTAGTGTTCTTGTTCTTGTTGTAACACCAGAACTAACTATTGCTGTCTCATGTGCGGCCACGCCAGTGCTTAATCTATACCTACTTTATCTAAGATAACTAAGCTAGCTACATATCAGTCACAGAACTCACAGAAAAACTTATATATTGATATCAGTAATCTGTGGTGGTGTTAGTATCTCTAACATAGTATCTCTAAGTACCTAGTCTGTGATCTCTAAGTAGTCTGTGGGTGGTGTCAAGAAAAGAAAAATAGAATAATAGTAAATACTAAATATTATTTATGTATGAAAAATGTACAATTTAAATATGTAATCGTGTGAAAAAAAAAGACTTCATAATGGCAGTCTATATAACGAAGAAGATGTTATCGAGGATGAACAAAATAAAATATCCATGTAGCTTGCCTACTGAAAATGAACCAAGCATTCGAGATGATCCATGGCCTAGCCTGATATTAGAGAGCAAGTAAGTGTGTCTACTTTTATTATGAGCCTCTGCGTTTAGAATAGTGCCTCACAGCTGTGCAAAGGCTCCTTACGTATTGGTTGGATATTAACATACCATGGTAACCGATTTTTTATCATAATTGTTTTGATTGCAGTAAGAAAATGCTGCATTTATCTAAAGCGATGATATGCAGGGTGTGCGCTAGAAGTGCCTGTAATCCTCTGAGTGATCACATAGATGGCTATGATGTTATGAGTGCCATTCGGAGTATTTCTAATATCACTGTAAGTTTCATCTTTTTTTGTTGTACTGTGCCTACTGATTATGTTTAATAATAAACAGAACTGCACCAGTGCATGCATAACTTAGGTACCTGCAATAAAATAAACTTTATGCTGCTAAAAACTGTTGTGTTAAGCAGGTTTTGACAGCAAATAAGTTAAATAATTACTATTGAGTATAAGAATAAATACTATATGCATGATCTTGAGGTGAAATGGATAATTTTGATCTTTTACAGATAGAAGTTGATGATTCTCTGCCTAAATTCATCTGTACTGATTGTTTGGAAAATCTCAAAGTAGCAATAAATTTTAAAAGAACTTGTGAGGCCTCTGATAAGAAATTCAAGAAAATACTCAACCCAACAGGTAAGCCTGTGACTTTTCTAATTTCAAGCAGTGCAGAGGTTTATCAGACTAATATTATAAAGGCAAAAGTTTGTGAGTGTGTGTTTGCATGTTTTTTACTTCTTCACACTCAAACTCCTGGATGGATCTGGATGAAATTTGGCACAGAGATAGATTATAGTCAGGAATAACGCATAGCATATTTGTATCCCGGGAATATGTTCCCTAGTGTTCTTATAAGAAGAGGATTTTACTCCCACCAGATGATTTAATTAATAAGTATAGGCGTTTTGTTCATCAAATTAGATTTGCTAACCATTTTGTACCCTATTTTGGTATATATAAAGCCCCTTTTGATTGATATAAAATTTGCACAGAAATAAACAATATTAATCTTAAATACCTGTTTGCTTTTCAGGCAATCCAGTTACGCCATCATATCCATATTCCAAGCATGACTTCCAGTTTATCCTGCATAAGATCAAACAGAAGAGGATGAAGATTGAAGAGAAGATAGCTAAGGAACAAATGAAGAGAGATAGACTGCAACAAAAGAAATCACCCAAAGTGAAACAGTTTAAATGTTCACCTTGTGATTTGACATTCCCAAATAAGGTTTGCATTATTATAAGACCAGCTGTGTGGGCCCTACTGCATGAAACTTGTAAATTACGTTAAAACCTATCCAGAGTGAATTCAACAACTTAAATAGTGACATGAGTCCAATGGGTTGTATGAACCCATTAGACTCTGTCACTATTGGGTCAAGAAGCATGCCAGTTAGATTATTAAATTAAGAGAAAGTCAAGACTAGATAAGTGAGAAACTTCCATAACTGGAACTCATGCTAAGGTCCCAACACCCAGCATTTAGTTGCAATGGAACTGTAAAATCAAGAAAAAAATACTATAAAACAAATCGTCACTGTATTTAAAGAAAAAAAAAACACGAACCGAGTAAACCCTTTTACTTGCAAGTCGCTGCTAACTCTAGCTATCTATCGCCGTGGAACGGTAACCAAACACGTGCAATGTACAAAAAAATATCTGTTTAATCAGATGGAAAGCGCAAGTTACGTCGGCACGGTTTCTTTTTATGGGATGAGGCATCTGTATGCTAGTATTATATTATCAGTGACTGAATTAAAAAAGAAAACGTCACGAACCGAGAAAAGTGTTAGAAGCGACTTGCAAGTAAACGGTTACTTGCAAGTGTTTGCTAACACCATCTATGAAACGTGCCGTGGAACTGAACCGAATCCTATGAAAAACTCTAGTTACGTCGGAACGGTTTCTTTAAAACGGTAAAACGTAGTGACATTCGCGGCGGGCATCGCACGCTTCAATATGAACATACGGCGATAACGACAACGATAATCGCTACTGCGAACTAAGCGGTCAACGCAGACGTCAGCTATGGAGTACGAGCTCATCGACATTTTGTTAGTAGATATTTTTATGCCCGCCGCGTGCGACGCTAAACGCTAGATCATCTACCACGGAAGCACGGGAGCACGGGAGCACGGGAGCACAGGAGCACGGGAGCACGGGAGCACGGGAGCACGGGAGCACGGGAGCTCTTTGCCTACGCTCCGCTCAACGCGCCGCGTCTTCATTTACAACATCGAACATTGCCATATGTTTGTGTTCGCGAGTGTGGTGGATGGTGATGCAAGACGCCACGCTGCACGCGCCGCGTCTCCAGAAAGACCAAACTTTCTAAGCACATTCTCTTCAGTTTTTGTCACTAAATCTTCACTACAGATAGACCAATAATGTTAATAATGTTGTTATTACTGTCAGCAATAAAATACCATTTATCATTATTATAAAGTATTTTTTTATTCTTTAGGAAAAGCTGATGGCCCACCGGCGCGAGCGCCAATGCATGCGGCGCGCGTGCGACATCTGTGGTCAGCTGGTTCTGAGTATCACACAACACATGCGTCACATACACAAGCAGACCGTGCCCCATCAGTGCCCCACTTGCGGCAAAGAGTTTCCCATCATTGCTAGACTGAAGAACCATATGTAAGTTTTATCAAAGTTGCAATAATAAATAGCAATCAACATAGCTCACAGAATAAGCGAGCTGAAGTGGCAAAGGGCCGGCCATATTAACCATAGAACTGTTGATCTAACGGTCATCGGGCATCCAACCTTATGTTTGCCAGTTTGCAGTCTCCACTCAAGTCTACACACGTACCTATATCCCAACAATAGACGTGTTCTTGAGTGGAGATCGCGATTTTAACCCTAATTGCCACTATTTGTCTCTGCATCACCCAAGGGTCGACTGGTAGAAAATGCCTAAGGCAAGTTCGCCTCTGTACGTTTGTGTGCATGAAGTATTAAATTGTGTAAATTCAAACAATATTTCGTGTATAGCACACGGTAAGGTATGTTTTCCTTGCATTCACGGCTTCATAATTATGTTCAAAAATCCGTCAACAGCGTAAAACACCCAAATAATACAGTTGAGTTATCAAAATGAAAGGGAAGGAGAGAGCTTTAATAGTAGTTTATGAAACTGTTGCATAATAAGGGGTATTAAAACATGAGTATGTGTTTAAAAACCGAGCCTTGGGCGAGATTTTTAACAGTATTCACACGAATGTTTTAATACCTAGTTATGTGCAGTTTCATACATTGGGATTGAACCTACTAAATTATTATTTTTTTAAATTTTCCATGCCATAAAGTCGTTATCACGACATTTATCATATAATTTTCTCGAGTTTGCTGGTAATAGATTATGAGTTATGTCCTTCACCGCATCTGGCGGAAAATATCGGGCGGAGTCAAATTTTCTTCACATTCACTGATATCACAAATTTTTAAGCAAGAATCAAAAACTCATGAAATTCAGTACAGCAAAACCTGCAAAACGCATGAATGACGCCAAAACCCAGCACACCACCGCATTAACCGCGCATGCGCTAAGGCTTAGCACGCACTGCGATTTTTATTCGCGCGATTTTTTTCCGCCCATTCTGCGATTTATGGAATTGTATGAAGCTGTTCGCATTGCGGTAAAAAAATCCGTGTTTTGCCACAGAATCCACCGCATCGCGGTGGCGGACGCAGACTTTGATGGGAAACCACACCGTGACTACATTCTCTTGAATTCGAAGGGGTTGTTTGATGGTGTTAGGTTAGGATAGGAAACCTAGGAATAAATCTGGAAAAAGGACTCTCCTCGAGAACAACCGGTCAGTATAGTTGGCTCGATTACATTTACGCATACAGGTTGGCATTTCTATACACTTCAAATCAACCACAGTCCTAAGTATTTGATTTGACTTGCTTGATTGATCATTCCCTTACGTCGTAACTCGAATGAATATATATAAACCAAACCCAACAGATCGAACCGTTGTTGATATCCTAAAATAGGCAAAAACCTTCTTTCCCGACACGGAAAAGCGTTGAAAATTTTGATCGCTCTTCCGTGCACAACGTGTACGGGGTAGAGTTGCGTAGCTTTACACGTTGGACTTTGAATAGTGCTCGCCAAACTTCTGGGCGGCCCTGAAGTTGGCTTTCCGATGCGCAAGGCACGGATCGGTACTGTTTTTACCCGACTGCCGAAGGAGGGTAATGTGTTTATCAGTCTATGTATGTATGTAAGTATGTATGTATGTATGTAAGTATGTATGTATGTATGTATGTATGTAAGTATGTATGTATGTATGTATGTATGTATGTATGTTTGTTCCTATGTGGCGTTCTAGAGACCAAACGCGTGGGCCGATTTTGATGGTTCTTACGTCAATCGATTCGTCTTAACCCCGCGAGTGTCACTGGCTACATTAAAATTGTAAAATAGGAAAATGGCGGTTCTTGGGCGCCATATTGTGGGGGCCCAAATATTTTTTTTCTTCCAAACCTAAAGGGTTTTAAGAGATGATTTCAAAAATGTATAACACTTATATGTTTAAATGTACCTAATTCAAAAAAAAGTAACTAAAAAGTTATAAATAAAAAAAGTTAATTAAAAATATCAAAAAACCCGACTGCTTGCAAAGCGAACTAAAAAGACGTAAACAAGGAGAAAATCATGCTGTGCAGTCGGAGGATACATCTGGTTTTGGTCAGCCAGCTCGCGAATATGTATCCTCCGACTGCACAGCATGATTTTCTCCTTGTTTACGTCTTTTTAGTTCGCTTTGCAAGCAGTCGGGTTTTTTGATATTTTTAATTAACTTTTTTTTTGTATGATTTACTACTGCGCAGACATTGCAGCCAACTTCGGGACGGCCAAGAAGTTTGGCGAGAACTACCGATATTATTATAATCGCTGTAGATGTAAGGCTCGTACCACAAGTGAAAAGCTTCATGTGCTCTCGACTTTACCTACAATTCATACTTTTCTCATTCTCCATATCAACTTGCCCCCCCCTGGGCCATCGGCTGGCGACGCCCTTGCTTCAAATACAAATGGGTATATTTGACCGGCTGTAACTAAATCGCAGAAACCGCCATATTTTTTTTTTTTTTTTAAAAAAAACGTTGCCCCACACTAGGAATTTCTTCCTGTATCGTGGGTGCGTTTACAAACATATAAACTCACATACACAAACACCCAGAGCCGGAACAACTATCTGTAGGTCATACAAATATTTGTTCCGTGCGGGAATCGAACCCGCGACACGCAGCGCAGCAGTCAATCGCTCAACCACTGCGCCAACCGTGCGCCCAAAATATGTAGAGTGTTGTAACATATCTAATGTATACTCTGCTTTTGTCCCATGATTGTTGCCATGACGGTCATGACACATAACAGCAAATTCATCGCAATTGTTCGTCACATGCTCGCCACAATTTCTTTACGAATAGTCATGTGTGCCGTACAACAAATAAGAAAGCGTACGGAAAAGGCATGCGCCATCCCCCACTATTGGTAAAATAGTAAGGTTTATTAATTTCCCACTGATGTTAACCAACTCTGCTCCCATTTAAAAAAATTGACACAGACAAATTTTAAAATGTTACAAAATTGCGAAAAATAATTTCCTATTTTAAAGAGTATTTGCATTGCACCAAGCTATTATGCATGGATTTAACATGCATTATTATGTGAGTTCAACCTTTTTTGAATAAAATCGCAATGAGTTTAACCCCGAAAATAACTTTTACCCCTCTTTAACGGGGGTTGGGGGATGAATTTCAATAAAATACAAAACACGTCTTCCATCAATTCTGTTAAAAATGTTTATGAAAAATTTGAAGTAGATTGGACTAAGGAATAACGTTGTCCCATACAAACTTTGCCCCCATTTTTCACTCCCGTAGGGGTTGAATTTCGGAAAATCCTTTCGTATCGCATGCCTACATCATAGAAAGAACACACCCTCCAAGCGGTGTAGGCAGGCGTTGATCCGTCAGTCAGTCATTCAGGACAAAGCATTTTATATGTACAGATTAGTAGACAAACTGATTAACAGTTTAGATGAAATTGGAGTTGTACAAAAGTTATGTCGATATTTGTGGAACTTATTAAGAGAGAGACACCTTATGATGAGAGATGAAAATGATCAAAGTAATTATTTTATTAGGTATACTCTTACCCTCTTACAAATAAACGCGGCATAAAGTTATTTATTTATTTTATTTTATTTTATTAGTTTTAAGAAGGCTTACAGTCTAATTACAAATAATAATAGGTAACCACAACATATTATCGAGTTGCTAATAACAAGCCTCCACAGATATATAGCATATCGATTAAACAAAAACCGAACAGTTATAGTCCAATGTGTACATAAATAAGTATGTTATTCCTATTCATTTACTTATGTTACTAAATATTAGTTAAAGAACCACTAGCCGGTGCATTATTCATAAAAAATGATTTGGCTAAAAGCGTCCTTGCTGTGCTTATCTTAGAGCAAATTAAGTCAACGTCGTGCTCAGAAGACACATCATTAAAACTTCGAGCGCTTCTTATAAGAAAAGCATTACGCCTATAATTAGTCGTGGCAGAAGGCACATCCAGAAGCGGCCTTTTACGTAATCCACTAGTGTTAGTGCGAAATGCTAACTTTGTTAGTAGTTCAGGACAGTCAATCGAGCCATTCGCTATGTTAATCAAAAAACACACATCATTAATGAGCCGCTTACGATCCAATGGCAGAAAATGGTACCTCTTACAACGGTGACTGTAATCTATAGATACTTGGTGCGCCTTATAATCTAGATATCTCAGAAACTTTTTCTGGATACCCTCAATGCGTGACTTATGGATCCCATATTGAGGGTTCCAGACTTGCGATGCATACTCCAAGTGGCTGCGCACGAACGAACAATATATAACTTTGATAGGTTTCAGAGAACGGAACCAGATACCAGGTATAACAAAGGTATAACCATACATTTTCATAGGTTTATACTTGGTATAACTTTATTCCGCGTTTATTTGTAGGAGGGATAGAGGTTTAGCACAATATTTCCCATTCTATTTAATGTAATCACAATGATCTGTTTTCACAAAATCAAAAATGAAGGTATGTGTCAGTATGCGGATGATTTTATTTTTTTATACATATATTGTTCTTGTAAAAATCATAGTCAAAGTCAACGTGAATTTCAGTAGGTACATTAAATGTGTTTTGTAAGATTCTGGGTGATGTAGGTTTAGATTTATCGGCAACGAAGTCAAAAGTAGTGTTTTTACTAGGGGGTTTAGAAACTCAGAAATGGATTTAAAAGTAGACAGCTTACAGTTAGCAGATAATAGCATTAGCAGTATTGTTGTTTGCACAGATAGCAAAAGTTTTTTACAACATTTAGCTCGATGCGTCTCTTGTCAAATTGCTAGTTTATGTGATTCTATCTAAGATCGATGAATTAATTGTACTGGGTGTTAAATTGAAATTGCAATGGGTTCCATCGCATATTGGGTTACAGGGCAATGAAAAGGCTGACATTCAAAAAAACACTATACATAATTTTCATGGTAAAGTGCCCGGCACGTAAAGCAAGGTTTTGGTGTCCACTACACCGGACACGATTGGTCAGTCGATACTTGTGTCAACTGACCAACCAATCGCGCGCTCGGAACGGTTCTAAACGATCCCCTCGCCCCGCTTCACTACCAAAGATACCTATAAAACGACTTCTGCGCATCTAACGACTCTTGCCAACTTACGTGCCGGGGATTACAATTTGAGGTACCAAAACAAAGAAGTAAAAATAAAAAACTTTTTAACAAAAAAAATCATACCGAATCCAAAACAAAACACTACAAAGCACAAAATAACTTTTTTTTCCAAACTCGGTGTCTTAGGTGTGTTATTCATTTTTCGACACCGACTTCGGCGTTTTGTTAGGTACCTCAAATTTCCATGAAAATCATTTATAGCCAAAGTACATCAATCTCTCTCTCAATATGTCCAAACACGACTGGGATACATTGTTTTATTTCGGCGTTCCAATGCCTTCCTTCCGGCTTCACCATCCGATCAGTTCGACGATACCACTTTCATCAGTACCATTTATTTATATGTAAATGCATCATCGTAGTCGCTTATATAATCGAGATATCTTATACCCATGACTTACTTGTTAAGGAGTTCCAGAGGGCAACTATGGTTAGGTAGTCTTCATCATTTCCACTTCACCAAATGACACTTTCTGAGTGCAAATGCTTGCCATGTTCGTGAAAATACCAAAATATTTGAGGAGTTCCCTCGATTCCCATGGGATCACATCATCAGTGTCTGTCTTGGTGACAATTGGACCACCTCGAGAGTATACCCCTACCCACAGTGTTTTATAGACCCAAAAAAAGTGACATAGGCTTTTTATTGGTTATTTCTACCTAATAGTTCATTACAAATGCACGAGTAGAACTCCCATGTGCCAATTTTGAATGCCTGATTTTTAAAAAAATCGCAAAGTTTTCGTGACCTTTAAGGTCAAAAGAACAAAAAAAAATCGTATAAAAAATCTGTACATAATTGAGCTTTGTTCGTATTGCAGTTTTATGAAGCAAGTCAAGGAGAAAATTATGCCGTGTTTAAGTAATCAAAAACGACAATAGAACTCGCAAAAAACAATGTTTTATCAAAATCAGTATTTATTTTTTATTATTTTTTCTAGCTCGAAGTAGAACCTCTGTCTGGTATAAACAGATTCCTTATACCAAGGTTTATCATCCATATAAATATTACTTTCAACTTGGGCCTAGGTTTTGAGAAAATGATTTTCAAAAATATGTGTTAGGGTTGTCACGATTTTGACCTTTTGTGACGATTAGTTTTTATTACATAAAATCCGCAGGTCTTTTATCTTCTATAATGATTTATAATTCTAACAATTAATTTTAACACACTTTTCACGTGAAATTGTACACAAAATATATAAACATACAAATGTAATAGTATATAGAACTAAGAAGTACCAAAGTAACCCATAATTGGGTTCTTGGTTTCTTAGTTTGATAACTGTCTGATAAACACCTGCCTATACTATTATAGGGTAGAGATGACAATAAATTAAACTCCGTATAAGTCATGATATTTCCAGTCTACACATAAAAATGCAAACGAATATATCCAGTAGTTTAGCCACAGGACATTTTTTTTAATACTTAGCATTTTCTACATGATGTATCTGTTAATAGGTGAGCACCGACAGATTAACGACTCCCGCGTCCACACGTTGCCAGCTCGCTTCCTGATACAATTTAGTGCAAATTATATCTTATGCCTGAGCCATAATAGTCAAAGAGTGCCATCTTAACTAGATAAAGAAAGAATGCATGCGAAATTTATTACTTCCTGTTACGCACTCATGTCATTGTGTCATGAAATTAGGTAAGTGCGAAAGAGATAGCTAAGTTCGATTTATTATATTTTGCTTTCTTGTCGAATACACGACCACGGGTCAATTCAGGGCGCTACTGACCGAGGTCCTGTGACATTGTAGGCTCGTTGAAGACATGTTACCGACGCCGTACCTATAATGACGTTCTCTGCGACAGTACTTACCAAATAAATACACAGGAGTCCCTGCGATTACCTTCTACTTGACCTATCTGAGTTATCATGGGTGTTATTGTTTACGATTCAATAGACTATATCTGCAACATGCACTATGATCGATAAGTCATAAATACTTTTAAACTAAATTATAATTAATTTCAGTTGATTATAAAAAGCCAATAATAATTGACCATTGTGATACCCCTAAATTTGGAATTTTGACCTCGGTACATAAAAATCATTTTCTCGAAACCTAGGCCCAAGTTGAAAGTCATATTTTTATGGGTGATAGACCTTAGTAAAAGCAATCTATTTGTACCAGACAGAGGTTCTACTTCGAGCTAGAAAATGAATAAAAAAATAATTAGTGATTTTGGTAAAATATTTTTTTTCGTGGGTTCAATAATCGTTTTTGATTATATAAATACGGAATAATTTTCTCCTTAAATTGCTTCATAAACCTGCAATATGAATAAAGCTCAAATACGTACTATTTTTTTTTTACGAATTTTTTTGTTCTTTTGGGCTTCAAGGTTACGAAAACTTTACGATTTTTTTAAAAATCAAGTACACAAAATTGACACATGGGAGTTCTACTCGTGCATTTGTAATACACTATTAAGTAGAAATAGCCAATAAAAAGCCGATGTCACTTTTTTTGGGTCTATAAAACACTGTGCTACCCCATTACCCATACAAAAAAATGTTTTTTTTTGCAAATCCTAAAAATGTCAACCTAGATCCTTTAAGAGGTTGTAGTTTCCATCATTCCTGACTGATTTGACTACTAAACACCGTACCCCAAACTTAACCGTTTTCAAGATATTGGACTTTGAAGGTTTTTTTTAAACTGCTGATTTTTTGTATATTGGCTAGTCTTATTTGGGTTTTATGTGTGTTTACGGTTTTTGTGTAGTAGATAAGTTGCTTTATTATAAATATTATAATCAATTCTAAAATTGCAGGTAACTGCACCAACTGGGTTGTAGTAGACAATTGATAGTTATAAAATAAAATAAAATGTGGAAAATATTTTTTTCTTTCAGAAATATCTGTGACAGTCATGCTGCAGATGTGCTTAAAAATATCTACGTTTCATTAGATATCCAACAAGCTAGGGTAAATAATCAGAATTTCTAGAAAAAAAACTGATAAAAGGCTCTCAGGTAGAAGTAAAAATAACGATACTCAAGCGTCAAATTTATCACTTTGATCAGAAAACAAAATAAAACAATCCAAATAGGTAAATAAGTCGGTTAAAAATTATGTTTATTACTATTTTTACAGAAAGTCTGCGATTACAATTCATGTTCCACGTGTCCGTCTCTTTTTCGCACACTTACTCTCTGTGTCATAATCCACTTTTTACTACACCTGTTGTTAAACCCCTTCTTATTTGATTTGACGCATCGATTCTCAAAATATCAACAGCATCTAGGTCGACTTAACCTGTAGCCCTGTATTATCGGTGATATGCCCGAACATACAAAAAAGAAAATATAAAACATCCTAATTGATAACCTCCTACTTTTTGGGAAGTTGGTTAAAAAAAGGGTCGCCATCAATTATCTAATAAAATGTTTTATTTGTCTGTACAGGCTGGTTCACACAAACACATTCAACTTCTTCTGCGACCTGTGCCCCTACAAGTGCAAGCACAAGTACTACCTCGTCATGCACATGCGGACACACACCGGCGAGAAGCCGTACAAGTGTGCGCAGTGTCCGGCCACCTTCGTCAATCCGTCCAATCTTAACAAACACAAGTTAACGCATCAGGCTAAGGCGTTTAAAGTAAGTATTATTTGTTATACTGCTAAGCTGAGGTTTTAAAACACACACTACAAATAGTATGGAAGAAAAAGACATGATGTTATAGGGATGCTTGAGTACTATAAGTTGGAAATATCGCCATTGTAAAATAGGTTTTCATGGTTTTTCGTGGTATGCTAAATAATCGACAAATATTAGAATCGTTGGGATTGCTCGTTCCAAACAGGAGGCTACGGTTAGGACCGAGGGAGAGGCTGTTTAAAGTCCCGTCAATCCGCACTAAAGTGTTAAAGTTTGCACCAGTGACTCGAGCAGTTGGGATACTGAATAGTGTCTCTCTGCGTTTGGACATATTTTCTTGCTCTGGCGGAATTCCAGAGGGTGACACTTAGTGTTTTGTCTCCCGGTTGTAACTTGTGCCTTTATCCAGACCCGTTACTGTGACTGGCCAACTGGCAATGTATGACTACATTTGTTAGCTTAACCTTATTTGTAAGAATTTAATGCACTTATTATCATCAAGTTAACACTTCTCACTAGTTTTAAATTAGACGAGAAAACCCAAAGCAACACAGCAACGGAGGGACCGACATATTCGCGAGCTGGCTGACCAAAACCGGATGTATCCTCCGACTGCACAGCATGATTTTCTTCTTGTTTACGTCTTTTTAGTTCGCCTTTTAAGCAGTCGGGTCTTTTGATTTTTTAAATTTACTTTTTTTATTTATAACTTTTTAGTTCTTTTTTTTTAGATTTCGGTACATTTAAACATATAAGTGTTATATATTTTTGAAATCACCTCTTAAAACCCTTTATTTTGATACCCACACGATGGGTTTGGAAGAAAAAAAAAATGTTGTCTCCCACAATATGGCGCCCAAAATCCGCCATTTTTCTATTTTCCAATTTTAATGTAGTCAGTGACACTCGCAGGGTTAAGACGAATCGATTGACGTATGAATCATCAAAATCGGCCAACTCGTTTGGTCTCTGGAACGCCACATAGGAACAAACATACATACATACATACATACATACATACATACTTACATACATACATACATAGACTGATAAACACATTACCCTCCTTCGGCAGTCGGGTAAAAAGCTCGCAGAGCCTTAATTCCCCTGTTAACGTCAAAGATATGGACATAAATGGCAACGAGGATGTTCATGCGCTTTGCCTGTATTAAGGCCGACTCATGATGTAATGAAACGTTCACTTGTAGTGTAGCGAGAAACAACATTTTAGCTATAATTTGTCCTCAGTGTATTCTGTGCGAGAAGGCGTTCCGCACGAACACGGCGCTGCGGGAGCACCACGAGGCCACGCACATGAACATCAAGCACACGTGTAACTACTGCGGACGTGACTTTTGTTATAAGTGAGTACCCACAACAACACAGTACACTCGACAAAAGGCATAGATAACGAGAAGGCGTTCCGCACGAACACGGCGCTGCGGGAGCACCACGAGGCCACGCACATGAACATCAAGCACACGTGTAACTACTGCGGACGTGACTTTTGTTATAAGTGAGTACCCACAACAACACAGTACACTCGACAAAAGGCATAGATAACGAGAAGGCGTTCCGCACGAACACGGCGCTGCGGGAGCACCACGAGGCCACGCACATGAACATCAAGCACACGTGTAACTACTGCGGACGTGACTTTTGTTATAAGTGAGTACCCACAACAACACAGTACACTCGACAAAAGGCATAGATAACGAGAAGGCGTTCCGCACGAACACGGCGCTGCGGGAGCACCACGAGGCCACGCACATGAACATCAAGCACACGTGTAACTACTGCGGACGTGACTTTTGTTATAAGTGAGTACCCACAACAACACAGTACACTCGACAAAAGGCATAGATAACGAGAAGGCGTTCCGCACGAACACGGCGCTGCGGGAGCACCACGAGGCCACGCACATGAACATCAAGCACACGTGTAACTACTGCGGACGTGACTTTTGTTATAAGTGAGTACCCACAACAACACAGTACACTCGACAAAAGGCATAGATAACGAGAAGGCGTTCCGCACGAACACGGCGCTGCGGGAGCACCACGAGGCCACGCACATGAACATCAAGCACACGTGTAACTACTGCGGACGTGACTTTTGTTATAAGTGAGTACCCACAACAACACAGTACACTCGACAAAAGGCATAGATAACGAGAAGGCGTTCCGCACGAACACGGCGCTGCGGGAGCACCACGAGGCCACGCACATGAACATCAAGCACACGTGTAACTACTGCGGACGTGACTTTTGTTATAAGTGAGTACCCACAACAACACAGTACACTCGACAAAAGGCATAGATAACGAGAAGGCGTTCCGCACGAACACGGCGCTGCGGGAGCACCACGAGGCCACGCACATGAACATCAAGCACACGTGTAACTACTGCGGACGTGACTTTTGTTATAAGTGAGTACCCACAACAACACAGTACACTCGACAAAAGGCATAGATAACGAGAAGGCGTTCCGCACGAACACGGCGCTGCGGGAGCACCACGAGGCCACGCACATGAACATCAAGCACACGTGTAACTACTGCGGACGTGACTTTTGTTATAAGTGAGTACCCACAACAACACAGTACACTCGACAAAAGGCATAGATAACGAGAAGGCGTTCCGCACGAACACGGCGCTGCGGGAGCACCACGAGGCCACGCACATGAACATCAAGCACACGTGTAACTACTGCGGACGTGACTTTTGTTATAAGTGAGTACCCACAACAACACAGTACACTCGACAAAAGGCATAGATAACGAGAAGGCGTTCCGCACGAACACGGCGCTGCGGGAGCACCACGAGGCCACGCACATGAACATCAAGCACACGTGTAACTACTGCGGACGTGACTTTTGTTATAAGTGAGTACCCACAACAACACAGTACACTCGACAAAAGGCATAGATAACGAGAAGGCGTTCCGCACGAACACGGCGCTGCGGGAGCACCACGAGGCCACGCACATGAACATCAAGCACACGTGTAACTACTGCGGACGTGACTTTTGTTATAAGTGAGTACCCACAACAACACAGTACACTCGACAAAAGGCATAGATAACGAGAAGGCGTTCCGCACGAACACGGCGCTGCGGGAGCACCACGAGGCCACGCACATGAACATCAAGCACACGTGTAACTACTGCGGACGTGACTTTTGTTATAAGTGAGTACCCACAACAACACAGTACACTCGACAAAAGGCATAGATAACGAGAAGGCGTTCCGCACGAACACGGCGCTGCGGGAGCACCACGAGGCCACGCACATGAACATCAAGCACACGTGTAACTACTGCGGACGTGACTTTTGTTATAAGTGAGTACCCACAACAACACAGTACACTCGACAAAAGGCATAGATAACGAGAAGGCGTTCCGCACGAACACGGCGCTGCGGGAGCACCACGAGGCCACGCACATGAACATCAAGCACACGTGTAACTACTGCGGACGTGACTTTTGTTATAAGTGAGTACCCACCGACAAAAGGCATGGATAATAACACAGTAGAAACATCAGTGCCCGGCAGCGATAAGAGAGACCGTTAAAAATAATCTTCGCGCGCGGATAGAAAATCAGGGAATATGCATGAAAAAAAATAATATTATTTGACCAAGTTATCGATAAAAATATTGTATGGAAAGATTTGACAACGCAGTGGCCGTCGAGGGTCTCGTGCTGTGTGTTAACCAAATGCTCTCTGAGCCAGTGCTAATTTTTTAGTCAATCATTGAAATCATTCGTCTGAAATTACCCAGTCTCTATATCCCAATAAATTTAACGTGGCAGTCGGACAGAGAAGAGTTTTAGATAGCGCCTCCAAAACGATAGCGAATATAGTTGTAACGAAGTGTCTGTTGGGTCTGCCTGAAAAGCTAGATAAGTTGCAGAAGTTGAACGTATCTTTTGAGATGAAGAACCACCTCAGACAGTCGTTCCTCGACAAGTCTGGCCATTACGCACGCAATAACAATGAACATTGCCCGAGTAGGTAACGATTATTTCTTGCCTGCACACTAAACTCTTCTGTTGACTGTACCATAATGTGCGGTTCTTTTCACTACAACAAACTTTAATAGGCTGAGGACTTTATCCTAAGTGGTCCTAAGTGTCGCACGTTGTAGGTATCAATCTGCCTAGCTTTATCCCAACTATGTTAGGGTCGGCTTCAGTTGAGTACCAGTGTTTTACAGGGAGCGACTGCCTATCTGACCTCCACAACTCAGTTACTGGGTAACACGATACCTCTTGGCTAGACTGTTGTCAGATTTGAGGTTCGTAACGACTGTCAAAGATCTTCAAATGACAGCCGGCATCAACGGCTTAATGTGCTTGCCGAGGCACGGAAGAAACTCGGTAAGTAAAGATGGTCACCCATCCACGGACCGACCTCGGCAAGCGTTGCTTAACCTTGAAGATCGACCCGTGCGGCTGTTATTATTTAGCCACGAGCTCCTCACGTGTGACACGTTGTAAGCTGAACAAGTTTTCCCTGAAGTGCTTTATTGTTGTTAGCTTCTGCCAGCGGCAGCGGCTTTGCTCGCGTCGAAGTCGAAAATTATCCCAAGGGAACGTACTCTCGGAATAAAATGTATCCTTTGTACTTCTCCTAAGTATAATTTAACTCTATACCACAATTCATAAAAAAATGTTTAGACGGTGGTTTAGGCGTGAAAACGTAATAAACAGACAGTCAGTGTTTCTTCCTCAGTTTGTCATCATCAAAACATAATTATAATAAATCTGTACAAAAGTCGTTTTTGTACATCGAAAATATTGCAAAAGAAAATTGCCAGGGTGTTAAAGAATAACCAACATAACCCATTTTCAATACAGTTGTTAAACATGGCGTACTTTCAGAGGCTATAATTATGATTCGAAAATTAAATCTTATGCATAGGCATCTTTCTGTTACGCGGTCGTGACTTTTGTTTACGAGCTCGATCATTAGTTTTGCAGTTTAGTTTTAAATTTATAAGTCAATTTTAAAAGTTTAGTAGCAAAGAGTTTTCATACATAGAATAAAATGGGATAGATTTTATACGAAGATAAATGAATGATGCCGTACGTTTTAGCATTGAACTCTCAAAAGTCTTTTAAATGGTTGTTTAATATATTTAATTACCAGTTTTTATTTAATTATTTTCACATCAACATTTGTCTAAAATCGAATAGGCTGTATAGACTGGTTTCGTCGTAAAAAAATTACAGTTGCAAAAACGCGCCTTTAGTGATAAGTCAATTAAAAAAAGTTTAGTAGCAAGGAGTTTTCATACATAGAATAAAATGGAATAGATTTTATACGAGGAAAAATGAATGATTCCGTACGTTTTAGCATTTAATTCTCAAAAGTCTTTTAAAAGGTTGTTTAATATATTTAATTACCAGTTTCAATTTAATTATTTTCGCATCAACATTTGTCAAAAATCAAATAGGCTGTGTAGGCTGTTTTCGTTGTAAAAAAAAATATGTCCATTTTTTTGTCAATTAACAAATCTAATTCTTTGATTTGTTTTTACTCTTTCCCACAACTGTATTGAATAATATCGTGTGATACACGGGCGTGTAGGTTATTGCAAACTCGTGTCATTAAAAACCCTCGCCTTCGACTCGGGCTTGTTAATGACAACTCGTTTGCAATAACCTACTTTCCACCCTTGTATCACAATGTACTATTCCAGCATTTTTGTCTGTTTAGTTGTGCACGCATCACCTAAAATGTACGAAACCAATGTAGAAAACTTTTATACATAAAAATTGTGCGTAACTTGAAGTCTTACTTAGTTTTTGTTTCATCGCAATCGGTTCACTCTATCAAAAGTTATAGATGAATTTAAAGTGTTCAAGAAGAAAAATATCACAACACGCAATTCAGTTACTCGGACAGTTGAACTCCATGTTCGATAGATGGCGTTGTGCAATTGACGTCATTTTGGGAATGGCGGTGTTAAGATTCGCCGCGGAGGAATGACCCTAGAGAATAAATTACATAGACTTGTCTTCTGTCGACTGAAATGAGTATCATTTGCAGTTCGCCAACATATTGATGTGTGTGCTGATTTTCCATTCAGGTTAAAGACAAGAAAAGTTAGTTGCACAAGTAAATTTTATAAGTTTACAAATAACACAATGTACCAACATATTTTCGCGTTTATTTCCAACGAATGCATTAAAACGATGATTAAGAACAGTATTAATTCTACTTAGTCTAATGCATTTGCTTTCCTAACCTTAATTAAAATCATATTCTTCCATCAGATTGCTGCCTCGTATAAATTGAAGACGTGCATTAGAAGTAACATCATAAGTCCCTTTGTTCTTGCGCTGTTGTACTCAAACGTCAATTAATCCCCGAGATTATACGAGATTATTAGGAAAAGTTGAACTCAGACAGGATAAAAGGATATACCTTTTATACTGCTGAACAGTTTAATAGCCTGCATGTTTTGACATTTTGAAACAATAAAGAACATTATTGTACATCGGGAACAGATTTTAGGGCCGATTTCACCAATGAAACTAATCACGGCTAGTTCAACTAAACTCAGTTTATGCAAATACAGCGTTCCAATTGGCTGAGAAACCGCTGATAAACTGCCAATCAGAACGCTGTATTTGCCTTAACTAAGTTTAGTTGAACTAATCGCTATTAGTTTCATTGGTGAACTCGGTCCTAAAAGTAAACCGGTTAGACCTTTGTAACTCGTTTATATAATTACCATAAGTGTTAGGACATTCGTACCCGATGATCCCAAAGAGATAACCGTCATATTCATCAAAAGCAATAGATAACATTCTAATTGCGTTTTCGTATGGTCTTAATCAATTATTTCCAAATCACAGAACGTGATCAGTCAGATCAGTGCTCATAGGAAACCATGTGCGACATTTTACCTTATAAAACCCTAGGAATAATCCTGTTTATTTTTAGTGGATGTAGTGTTTTTTCAGAAGATCCTTTAGCTGAACATATATATTCTTTTGAATACGGTAGGTTTTAAATTTACATAATACAAATAAAAAGACTCATAGAGCAAAGAGCGTCAAAAGAGGGCCCCATGGAGTGTTGCCACCCACGGGTGATGTAAAACCTGTCATCCGTTTTACCGGCAGCTCTACGAAACTATTTCGATCATATGCCAGGCAGAAGACAAGATCAGCCAACTGAAATCCTCCAGACAGAACATTATCTATACCATCTATACCAATATTATAAAGAGAACAGATTTTTTTGTTTGTTTGTTCGTTTGTTTGTACCGAATGCGAAACTACCTTACCGATTTAAAAAATTCTGTCACCTATGGAAAGCTATATTATTCCCGAGTATCCTTATGAAAATTGCAATAATGTAACCCAAAGTAGCAAAATTTTGCCATAATAATTTTAACATTCATTATTTGGCGTGCGCTGAGAAAACTATTGATGATACATACAAATTATGTACTACATGAGTAAAGTACTCACTATTACCTACAAAAAAGTCTTCGAGAGAAAATATCAAAAGCTGCTATTGTGACTTAACTATGATAGTGATACCTATGATAGGGTAGGTAGGTATGTAGGATAGGCTTAGGGTAGGTAAGTTGATCGGTAGGGCAGGTGAGTAGGTTGGTAGGTAGGTAAGGTAGGTGGGTAAGGTAGATAGGTAGGTCGTAGGTAGGTAGATAGCCAGATGACAGGAGCGAAGCCGCGGGGGTCAGCTAGTTTTAAATATAATAATATATAAAATTTGTATAAAGGTGAGCATGTCGAAGGCGAAGAAATGTCTCTTGAAATACTTGACGAAATTCCACATTCAATTCCAATTTTTGAAATAAAGATACAGGTGAGTAAGGTTTTTCTCAACAAATCATGAAAGAGCGTAGACTTGGCTCGGTTAGGTTTGTATAAAACAATTTATTATGAAAATGAGTAGAAGTATGTATAAAGCAATACTTGATCATCTTGTCTATATTATTATTTTTTTCTTTTTTTTGTGGTGTACAATAAAGTATATAATAAATAATAATATTTCTGGAAAACCTCCTTCAAGGAATGGGGAAAATTGTACTAATATGTTATATCGTCATATAACAATGCAAATTTAGGTATAACATACGGACTCCTACAGTGTGATAAAGAACTATTTAATTGGCTGTCCTTATTTACATAATTATGTACAAGGTACTCCGACTTAGACTCCTGCCTAATAAATACTTATTTCGCTTCTTTTAGCCAAACCGCTCGGATGTGGAAAAAAGGTTCACCTATCTCAACGTGCAGTATTTCAGCCTCTTATCACCTGTGGAAGTATATTTTAATGATACGGAGAACATTGTATCGTTTTACATAAGGTTTCCACACATACCCATTGTTTATGGAATTGTTGGTTTCTCAGTTAAAATTCCTAGTCGTAGCAGAATATGGAGCTCGTGGAGAAAATCATTAAGAAAATCGAAAGGCATTCAAAATGCTTCTTCAAGGCTTTCTTCAATATTAAGACATGACATATCACCGGTTACTGGAACATAAAATTATGATGATACGAAAACAGAGCGCACCGGTCGCCTTGTCGACGACAGGCTGTTTCGAATAAATAAAGTTAAATATTTGGTTTCATTGTTTATATTTTAATGCCTCCCTCTAGTTGAAGCTCAGCACAGCATGAATTACATATTTTTAAATCTAATTAACTCTTTGTCTTTATTAATTGATTACCTAATATCCATGTCCTAATTGGAGCCGCCAATTTGGATTTTGATTTCGCCCTCATTTTCCCATCCCAGTCAGCTTCCCATATCAGTTGGAAGTAGTGTACCCGTAGTAATTAATCGCGTATACTGTGATTTTTAATTTCGTTGACTAAACTGATAGCTGCCAATGACCATTTTTTTTTAAATATTTCAAGCGCGGAGCATGGTGTTGTAGGAAAGGCTCAATCTTAAGTGATTCATCGAATCGATGTGACATGACTCCTCAACTTAATTTTGGTCTACATAAATATTTTATCAATATAAACGTAATATATTTAAATATAACAGTATTCATACACATTGTACATAAACTTGTATTCTAATAAATAAGAAATCAACAATAAAATAAATGCGATCGATTGAATGACGTCTGACATAAATGAGTAGGAATTAAATAAGGTCCGCTAGTTTCTTAACAAAGGATTTTTTTACCGAGATATTTCTATTTTTTATCTACTTCGATTTTCGATCAACTTTCGATCACTCAGGATACAACACTATTTTAATGTAACGATAAAGTGGCAAGGGTCGACTCCAGTCCTTACTTCTTCCTGATGATAATGGACGCGCTGACGTCGGACATACAGGAAGAGGCACCCTGGTGTATGTTGTTTGCCGATGACATTGTGTTGGTTGCCGAAAGTGGCCTAGAGGTCCAGAGCAGATTGGAGATGTGGTGGCACAGACTGGGAGAGTGTTGGCTTGAAATTGAGCAGAACTAAATAATAAATACGAATACTTGTTCTGCGATTTGGCGGTCTCTCCAATTCCGTGCCTATAGCTCTCGCTGGAACAAGTGGAACATCCATACCGATGTGCTCCGACATCCGGTAACTAGGGTCGCTTGTCCAAGGGAATGGTGAGGTAGACCAAGACGTAACGCACCGGATCAACTCGGGATGGATGAAATGGCGACAGGTCATTGGAACAACTTGCGACCCACGGATGCCCCTCAAGTTAAAGGGGAAAATTTACAAGTCCGTAATTAGACCTGTCGTACTGTATGGATCAGAATGTTTGGCTAGGAAAAAGATGAATGAAAAGAGATTGCATGAAGCAGAGATGAGAATGTTGAGATGGATGTGAGACGAGAATGGATAAAGTGAGAAATGAGTATATTAGAGAAAGTTTGAAAGTGGCGCCAGTGACAGAAAAGTTGAAAGGAAACCGTTTGTCACCGTTTGTCTGGTATGGTCATTTGATGAGGAGGGATGAAACGCTTGTTACTAAAAGAGTTATGAATATAAATATGGTGTGGTGTGTGTGTGGAAGCTCGCCTTTGTACATAAGCTGTCCATTGTATTTGTATCTTTATTTTATGTTTTTTTTTGCAATAAAGAATAAGAATGGATGGGACGGATGGGCGGAAAGGGAGGGAGCTCATACGAAATAATATGGAACTTTATTGACACAATTAGGTCGATATATCCGTGAGAAAATTAAAACAAAAGATACTACACCCCGCGGCGTCGCGACGCGTTTCGCATCTCGATGTGAGTTGATCGTTAATTTCGATGGGCATTTATTCTGTATTTGAAGGATATACTCGTTTAATTATCGCAATCCCACAGAAAAATGTTATCGTCAACACCAAACAGATATTATCGAACGTGTTCTAACAAAAACCCATTTCTAGGTCAGACCTGCGGAAACACGAGATACGGAACCACAACCGTATGAAACGCGACTACATCGGTGGCGAGCCTACGTATAAGCAAGTGGAGAGGCTTCAGAAGCTGCAGGAGAATGAGGAGATGGACAAGTGGAGGGTGCAGGAGATGACCATCACGCAGGTGCCCGTAGCGCAGAACACGTACATCGACCAGCCGAAGGAATTCATAACCAACCATGCGCTGTACTTCCCCGATGTCGGCATGATACAGCAACAGCAGATTGGTGAGTATTGTTTTTATGTCTTAAATCAGCCTCTGAGCTTTAATCAGATTGATTGTTTCTACATTTCACAGTTAGGTAGATATTCTTCACACCCAGCGATGCGTAATCTCGTTATGTATAATTGATATTTAGATTGACGCTTTTCGTTCTGTAGCTTGGTGAGCTAATAAAACTTTAATTAGGATAGGATGTTGATGAAACCATTAGATTTTTTTTCGTGAGCACCTTCGTGAACGCGCCAGAGCATAATATGGTAGCCAGTATATTATGCCTCAGTGTGCCACTATATTATAGTGGCACACTGAGGCGTAATATACTGGCCTGCACAGGGGGACAAGTAAACTCTAAAAACCAATACC
The DNA here is from genome assembly GCA_945859665.1 of Anorthoa munda. Lineage (NCBI taxonomy): Eukaryota > Metazoa > Arthropoda > Insecta > Lepidoptera > Noctuidae > Anorthoa > Anorthoa munda. Next base: position 4,664,200 of record OX243913.1, read on the forward strand.
CCGATTTAAACAATCAAACACAGCACAACATATCGTATTTTCGAACGGCTGCACCGATTTTCATTAAACATAGCTAAGAGCAGTCAAGACATTATAGAATGTCACCTTTCAAATAAAAATACTAAATCAAAATCGGTTCGGTTTTAGGAGCCATAGCTCCTTAAAGGATGAACCGATTTCGATTTCATCGATGTCATATCAGATGCCACAAACAGATGTAGATTAAACACACAGGTACACTCGTCAAACTTATAACACCCCTGTTTTTCCGTCGGGGGTTGAAAGAGAATTGTGTGAAAAGGGGAGAGAGAGTCGTTTGTCCTGCTAAAGTTGCTGCGTTATGAGTGTTTTTAACCAAAAAAAAAACCATTAAAAAATTATTGTCTACTCAATACGCTACCCACTCTTGCCGATAATGACAACTCAGATAAGCGATAACATACCCAGAAAACATATCAAAGAGATCACGCGTACCCTAATAGACATTACTTGGAATTTTGGGTAAAATTAAAACCGCTACACACGCAAAAGCGCGGCGGACCACGATGAAAAAAGCTCACAGACCCGCAGGTTGTGTGTCGCTGTTGGAATATAATTCAAGCTTTAATACTCGTATGGTTCTGAGCGACTGACAGATATCGATTAACCATAATTTGTTGCGATACATTTATATTCGTTAACAGTGTTCTAGTTTTTCTTATTGGATGATATATAGATTTTTGCTAACTAGGGAATGTACTATAGTCACTAGTCGAAATTGGATTTTATACATTAGGAAATGTTGCAGGACGATTAAAGAATTAATTTCGTTTAGCGCGGGCACGCAACGTGCTGCACTTCAGCACAGTAAAAATATACAAACAGTATGGAAACTACCTACAAACGCTCGAAACGGCACACTCATACAAACATACGCACTGACGAGACCCACGTAGCGTCCGCACTCCGCAGTGCTGTGTCAGTACTGAGCACGTGAGCACCGCGACGCGACGAGTGGACACGTTTGTATATTTTTACTGTGACTTCAAGTTGTCAAGAAACTTATTTTTCGTTCAATACAGAATATACAGTACTTATTATAGCTACTAGAAATGTTACAGAGGACCTAGTGCGACTTTTTACACTTTTCATAATATTTTTGCCAACCTATTCAGTTCTAGTACATATTAAAATTTACGTTAAAGCTGTCGAGTAAGTATAAAACTCGCACTAAGACCACTGGATATATGTAATAAACAACAATACCTACACAAACGGCTCAACCAATTTTTTTTCACATGATTTCAAAGGTCTTTTGTATTTTCATAAAACTTCTTAAATATTTTCCAAAGATCATTTGATTTACATTTAAATAGAGTCGTGCATTAGTTGTTTTGAATTAAAATTTGTACGTCGTATTACAAAAGCGAGAGTTCAATGTTATGCCCAGAGCACTCACTTCATAAAGCGGCATTCTCTTTGCTATTCATGATTGTTCGGCCACTTCATAATTGGAAAACTTGTTTCAACGAACACAATTTGTGCGCCGTGAAATGCTAAAATGTTTCAACCTTTTACTTTTTTTCCAGTTCAACAGCAGACTGTGGAGTTGTCGTTGTAAGTAAATATAAACTGATTTTTAAAAACAGTACAATGTATTGGTTTTTTGAAATTCTGATAATATTTGTTCATTTCAGACCCGAATTGGCGTTGAAAAAGGACGAAGTGAAAATGTACGAAACTCAGCAAACAATCGGCTATTTTTAAGATCAAGTGCATTTATTAATACTAAAATTATGTTATTTAATACTTACGCTAACAACAACGAAGTATCCTATCATTTATCCATGAAAATATTTTAATTAAGTACGAAACAAATGTAACAACTAACAATAATTAAGTAATGAACAGATATAATTAGTTATTGAAATATCTTTTTATTTTATTTTCTATAACAGAACTTTTAACTTGAGTAATTTCTTTGTCTTATAAAATCACCTAAATGGGTTTGAAACTAAGCTGATCCGATTTATATTCCTTAATGCCTGTACTGACTGGGACCTGTCGATTAAATCTCCACTAACCGCAGTCAGTAACTTTAGCAGCGTCTATTTATCTCGGCCTAAATATTCCGTAGTCGTAAACTCGTAGTTCGTAGCTATTCCGCTACGCTCGGCATAGCAGCGTAAAGCGAAACTGCTACGCTATAAGCTCGTAGCTCTTCCGTTACGAGCTTATTGATAATGTAACCTACCTACCCTACTCTACCTACACTACCCTACCTACACTACTCTACCTACCCTACCATACGTACACTACCCTACCTACCCTACCCTACCCTACCTACACTACCCTACCTACACTAAACTAACTACCCTACCTACACTAACCTACCTACCCTACCCTACCTACACTACCCTACCTACACTAAACTAACTACCCTACCTACACTAACCTACCTACCCTACCCTTCCAATACCGGAACCAGCATACAATGCCATGTTCATTTTTAGGGTTCCGTACCCAAAGGGTAAAAACGGGACCCTATTACTAAGACTTCGCGATCCGTCTGTCTGTCTGTCTGTCTGTCTGTCCGTCTGTCTCCAGGCTGTATCTCATGAACCGTGATAGCTAGACAGTTGAAATTTTCACAGATGATGTATTTCTGTTGCCGCTATAACAACAAATACTAAAAACAGTATAAAGTAAATATTAAAGGGGGGCTCCCATACAACAAACGTGATATTTTTGCCGTTTTTTGCTCGATATTAATAACGGCAACAGGTAGACGCCTGAAATATTCACAGAATGTTTAGTGTAATATTTACTTCAAAAAATAATAATTCATAAATCAAAATAAAATAAATTAAGGGGGACTCCCATACAAAAAACGTGATTTTTATGCAGTGTTTTGCGATAATGGTACGGAACCCTTCGTGTGCGAGTCCGACTCGCACTTGGCCGGTTTTTTCTATTACAACCAACTTAATTTTGCGATTTGGTAAGGAACCCTAAATACCCTTTTTTTTGTGTTTTGTTTCTATCACGTATCAGAGATGGCGATTTTTTTTATCGTAAATTTTTTCGTTGTTTTATAACTTAATTATCCTATTCCCGACGAAGATAAAGACAAAAATCAAAAAATTGGTCCAGCCGTTCTTGAGTTATAAGTGGTGTAACTAACACGACTTTCTTATTCTTATTCTTTATTGTACACAAAAACATACATATACAAATACAGTAGCAGCGTCGGACTGGGACCCAAAAAACTACCGGGAATTTTTTCAAACTGCGGCCCACACTAGGCAAAGACAAAAAATAGGGGTGAATGTAATAATTATCAGAGGCTATGTTTGAGTTTATTTACTTATGAGTAAGTACACACTTTACTGTCATGAAATCAATCAATCTGCCTGGCCTTGTTCCCAACAAAATGTTGGGCTCTTCATTCAGTCTAACTGGATACAGCTGAGTACCAGTATTTTACATGAAAGGACTGCCTATCTGACATCCACAACCCAGTAACTGGGTAATACGATACTCCTTAATCAAGACTGGTGTCAGATTATCTGGCATCTGACCACCGATCTGATCTGTCCGCTGAATGCGAGACGCACGGAACCGGTCAATGTGGCGACGCTTGGGGGAAGCCATGTTCTTCAGTGGACGTCTTGTGGCTGAAATGATGATGATGACGATTACTATCTTGCATACGATGTGATCCTGAGTGTTGACCTACCCATCGGCGTTAATGTCGTTATTTATGTAGACGACACCCTGGTGTTAGCCGGCGGGGACACCTTCGACGAGATCATCCAGTTATCCGAGCTCGGGGTGGCAAGAGTTGTGGCGTCGATCTGCGAGCTGGGTTTGGAGATAGCGCCTCATAAAACTGAGGCTATGGTTCCATAAACTGGGGAGGGGCAGATGCTGAGCCACCCAACTCGTCAGTGACAGTTAGAGAAGCGCAAGCCCAGGTGGGTCGATACATTAATTGTCCTGGCCTAACCCTGGATGGTTGGTGGGGCTTCTAAGAGCATTTCGAGCGCCTGCAAGTCCCTCGCGTTGAAAACGCAGTGGGTGCTTTGCATAGATTGCTGCTCAACTTCGCGGGACTATGGGAAGAAGTTCGCCGCCTCTACGCGGTGTCTTGCGATCGATGGTCCTTTATGGGACGTCCGTTTGGTCAAGCATATCAGGTGTCCTACGCTGCAGGACTAAATAGCCTACAGTGGAAAATGGTCTTTCGTATCGCACGAGGTTACGGAACGGTATCCTTTGAGGTGGCAACACTCCTGGCACGCCTTCCTCTGCTAGATATTCTGGCGGATATGGAAGCGAGGGTTTACAACCGAATTCGCGTTATCCACCAGAAAGGTGACAGCGTGCCAGAAATCGCTGTATTCGGGCAGAGGTGGCAAGAACGGCGACACGCGCTCGAGCGGTGGCGCGAGCGGCTGCAGCAGCCGCAATTTTCACGCAAGCGCGTTGTCGAATCCGTCCTGCCGCACTTCGAAAAGAGAGGAGCGTATCTCCTACAGGCTCAGTCAGGTACTGACCGGGCACTGTTGCTTCGGTGAGTATCTGAATATGATTGGGCGAGACACCACGGCAAATTGCCACCACTGCGGAGGTGACTTTGACTATGCACAGCACACGCTCGAGGAGTGCCCAGTGTGGGCCTATGTGCGGCAGTTCTTAGTCACCAGGATCAGGCGAGACCTGTCATTTCCAGCAGTTGTAAGTACCTACCTTGCTGGCAGCTGGCAGAGACAGAAAACTTCTGAAATGGAAATGGCCTCCTTCTATGAGACCGTGCTGGTCCATTAGGAGGCCGCCAGGCTTAATCGTGAGAGGGCCGATCCCACTCGAAAAAGAAGGCATGGGGGAGCCAATCGTCCCGATGCATAAAACGTCTAAACCCTCCCTGTATCATAAGCAGGCGGGACTCCTGGCGGGTGCTCAGACTGGAGACTCTGTACACCAACCAAGTGAATCCAGGAAATACGGTAGTAAAGTGATCACGAGCTGCCGTGCACAGCGATGCTCAGGGGAGACGCTATTTCAGTCACCCCAGGGATGTGCCGGGGTGGTTTTAGTGATGTAAAGAGCCCAAACTCCCTAGTCTTTTCCTCAAAAGCCCAAGCCCCTTTTAAAGGTTAACAAAAAAAGAAGGGGCAGAGAGCGTCCACAGATATCCACCATCACGTTTGGTCTTGAGCTTCACGCTTCTTAATTCTTTATTGTACACCAAAAAACAATATTACATACATGTAATAATAAAGTACATGTACAAAGGTCACCTCACGGCGCTTCACCTCGCTCCATGTCATTCCGATGCTCGTCGCTTCTGCCAACACGGTGCGACGCCAGGTTTGACGGGGACGGCCAGTTTGGATTCCAGTCCAAAGTTTGTTTGGGTATTTGATTGAGACTCCTTTGGAGCTTGTGGTCAATCGATCTCCACCTGCGACGCTTGATCTAACGGTTGATTGGGCTCTCGTGGCATTTCTCCAAAAGCTCTACTTTGGAGATAGTCGCGGGCCAGTAAATTCCGAGAATGTGACCATGCGACTAAGACCTTCCACGTTTCACACCCATAGAACAGCACTCAATCGGTTGCGCAAACATCTAGGCCGAGCTTGGCGTGTCCACCTACTGGGCCCAAAATATTTAAAGATATAAAAATTAAGGGAAAATGAAGCTAGAGTCCGGCTCCGGTGCGATCCGCGGGCCGGTCATACAGTGGTCCGGGCCGGTCCGGTCCACCAACCGGACCGGCCAAGGGCATAGCCTGACCGCGCACATTTTGTAGCTAGCTACAGTTCAAAAAAACAGTTACGGAAAAATACCGCTAGAGCGGTCGCTTGTATTGATGACCGAGAGCGGTTCACCTCAATGCGGCCTAGCGCTGTCTCACTAATAACGGCTTGGCTCTATATAAAAATGAAGGGAAAATGGAGCTGGGTCGCTCCGCGGGCCGGTCCGGCTTGCGAACCGGACCGGCTCAAGGCGGGACCGGCCCACCGGGAAAAGTCCCGGTACTACCGTAAGGCCAGTCCGACCCTGTACAGTAGGACAGCTTATGTACAAAGGCGAGGTTAACCCATAATTGTGTTCTCTTACAGCAAACCTCAGTGTCATAGAGATTTACATGAGGACAGCATACTCAAGTGCACAATATAACTTAACTTTGTTTTATACATGTAGATATTAAGCCAAGCCATTTAAATTACGTACTCTAGTATCTTATTAAAATCAGTAAACGGCTTGTACGCATATACATAGTAATTTCCAAACAATACACGTAATTTACTCGCAAAAAAGAAACCAGTGTCGGGTGGAAAATGAGGGGCGGCAGATTGACCCTGAAATTGTTTACAGGCACGCGATCGAACCATTCCAAGCCATCTAGGAGGTAACTTGCTTTAATAAAGCCACGCACCGGCCCGACATAACGGGCGGGGTTGTATTGAAAGATGTTTAACATCCATTACGCAGTATTCATCGTCCATGTAATGATGGCGCCTCGAATATGGGTCAGCTCACAGCGAGACGAGACGCGACGCGACGATGCTTGAAGATGCAAGAGTGCGAGGTTTTATAGTCACTCGATCGCGTTAACGTAAACGTTTACCCAAGTCAAATTGTATAAAAAAGGGGTTTGTCATTAATGTCCCCAGACGGCGCATATTCAGTTTTATTACAAATTGAATAATGATTGATAAAATGTGTAGCTTTTTGTATAATAAGTAAAGTTTATATTTTATCGCTATATTAAGAAGTCTGCTAAAAACGCCGCGTCGCCCCTCTGTGTGAGCTGACCCTATGACGTCATTACCAGTCGATGTTAATTGAAAGCTCGGTGGCAATTTAATTAATTTGTGACCCGGGTGCTAATTAGATTCCTCTTCACTGTTATAATATGAAGGAACACCCAGTTGAGATTTCAATCGCACAGTCTGGCATAATAATCCATTTAATTTACAATATAAGGTTTATGGCATGGCGTCATGAATTATTCAAATTCGTGGATATACCTTTATGAAGGGATAACATTTGATCATGTTTGTAATTTAATACTTTAGTGAATGTTGTGCTTATGTGAGAACCCAGAACCAGAGATTAGTAAATGAGTGCATTTGTCTCTGTAGCATAAGTACTGCCGCGTAAAGTCTTAACACGAATTAGGGTATTTAAATTAGGTACCGTCACATACCGTTACCGTTGACACTAACCTAACCGCACCAATTCTCCTGTGAACAGCCTCATAATTGGAAGCCGCGTACGATGTGCTAAAAGTTTGGTGCAAATCTGGGTAATAGTCTACCACAGCTTGACATTTCATCCCATCAATTACTTGAGCGAGAATTATTTAGAGAGCGATCAATTTAGGCCAGCCGCCAAAGAATCCGGTCGACGACGAAGAATCTCTGCATCAGTCTGTCTTGTTACCTAAATTGGCTACTTAGTACCCTCTTGCTTCGTGCAATCGATATTTCGTTAAACTCAAATAAACTCTTTCTTAGATTCTATAAAAATGCTGGTAACATTTAAAAATCCCTGCCTACCCCATATAAAACCGCGTATTGTTTTTTTTTTATGCCAGGACATACCTATGCCAGCAAAAGTCTGTTCCATTCTAGGGATTTTATTTTGATTAATAACATTGTACGTTTCCCTTTGTTGGGATTGGGAAGAATAATATTTTGACACAACCTCGCACCCGAACGTACGTGAGGCAACCGTAACTCAGGTCGCTATTTTACGGTTCCCTATACTTTTTCATTCAACATTGGACCTTCCGTAAAAAGTACCTATCACAAAAGCCTCATTCATAGGTAGGATCTTGGCTTAATCAGGTAGGTACAGTATTACTGCTTACTACGTGATGTATGGTGCTATTTATATCCCAAACCTTCATTCAATTAAACTTAATGAAGGACGAAGGTGCGGTTCCAAGGACGATCGCCGTCAATATCCTCCCCTAGCCTAAATTCTCCGGCGTTGACAATTGAATTCTCAAAGTTATAAATGAGTTTTAAACGTAAGTTAGGACATTGCAGGTAACAGGTATATTATAACTCTTAACTGTGGGAAACGCGGATCCACGCGAGACACGATGGCTTTTTAATTGTTTCGGTAATTATAGCATTCAACCGGATAAGCCTAGCACAACGGATGCTGATTTTTAGCAATGAAATAATTTAAAGTTAGTAGAGTAAAACTTGTGTTTAGTGTTTACGTATCTACTCCCAAGGGCGTCGCCAAGGGGGGGCAGGGAGGGGCAGCTGCCCCCCCCTAGAGATTCTAAAAACGTTGCCAAATGTAAAGCAACCACAGTCCTAAGTCTTTGACTTGACTTGCTTGATTGATCATTCCCGTACGTCGGGAATGAATATATATAAACCAAACCCAACAGATCGAACCGTTGTTGATATCCTAAAATAGGTAAAAACCTTCTTTCCCGACACGGAAAAGCGTTGAAAATTTTGATCGCTCTTCCGTGCACAACGTGTACGGTAGAGTTGCGTAGCTTTACACGTTGGACTCTGAATACTGCTCCCCAAACTTCTGGGCGGCCCTGAAGTTCGCTTGCCGATGCGCAAGGCACGGATCGGTACTGTTTTTGTATGATTTACTACTGCGCAGACATTGCAGCCAACTTCGGGACGGCCAAGAAGTTTGGCGAGAACTATACCGATATTCAAGGCCGTCTTAAACTATGCTGGGGCCCTTGGGCACACAAGAATTTGGGACCCTTTTGGAAAGTAAAGAAAGCTAATTATACGAACATTTTTCTACTATGACCTTCTATTTACTATGGGTAATCAATTAAATAATATAATATGTCATTAATGATATTAGTATGCTGCTGGTTTTTTGGTTACGAACACGATAGTGGTTTGACTTGATTTTGCCTTAATTTGTTTAGATAAAATTGTCATAATTTTGAAATAAATTTTAAGACAAAATTAATTTTTATTTTCGACCCGGGTGCTCAATGTTACTGTGCCCGACAAAAATGTTCTGAAAATAAATGTGAGAGAAATTGTCGGTCCTTCGGGGCCCTCTGAGGTTGGGGGCCCTGGGCACGGGCCCCGTGTGCCCTTATGGTAAAGACGGTACTGCCGATATTATTACAATAGCTGTAGATGTAAGGCTCGTACCACAAGTGAAAAGCTTCATGTGCTCTCGACTTTACCTACAATTCATACTTTTATCATTCTCTATATCAACTTGCCCCCCCCTGGGCCATCGGCTGGCGACGCCCTTGTCTACTCCGTAATTCCAATGCCGTAAAGGCGCAGATACCCCTGAGTCGCCGTTCATATTTTTTGGAAAAATCTAAGTTAAATTAAACTGTTTTCTTAATAATTTGATCTAATGAATTTAATTCGTAATTAATTTGTAAAGTTATGTCTAACACAGACAAAAAAACGACAATCGCACCAAAACCGCCGCGCTTATTATAATTAAATTTTCACCAACTCAAAGATAATTTAATGATCTACATTTTGATCGAAGGCTTTTTTTTAAGTCATAGAATAATAAGGAAAGTACCCACAAACATTACTGAATTTTTGGTTGCGCGGGTGTGAAACGAGTGCGCGTTTTGTTCCCTCAAGGTCGTTGGCGACTGTCGTCGTCTTAAGCCCCCATATTCTAATGAATACAGAGAAACAACGTTATTTCAACAACATGTTGTTTTGTTGCGGGCATCATAATAGACTACTCGTTTCCAGGTTTTGAACATGTGATGTTGCTCAACTTTGTTTGTCAATGAATACGAAACAACGTGTAATGAATGTAATACACCACAAATATTAACAATAGTTATTTATGCTACAAGTGCGGAAGGTAGGTGATTTCCGATGAGTGGTATTTTTATTCACGAGCGAGCGAAACGAGTGAGTGGATAAATCGACACGAGTCGGAAAACATCTTACGTACGTGTATCATACAACATACAACATTTTACTATGCATTGTGCGCGGAAATAAAAAAATATATCTGAACCAAGCAAAAATTAATAAAATGTCTGGCTTATTCAAGCGCGCTTAGCATAACCACATGACAGATTAACTAAAAAAAAAAATCCTCGGGCATATCTACTGCGCATGTGCAAATAGTTGTCACGTCGTAACGCAAAAAGGCACGAGTAAAATATACGTTCTGCCACGGGGTCTCATCTCATTGCTAAGAAAGAAATTTGGTTCAAATAAATCTCACTAGATGGCGCGACATGTACCTACACACAATTCAATAGAAATGTGTGAAAAATTAACGTTTTCTGGAATTGAACATAAAAATGATATGTTCTTGTTTAATCAACTCTCAAAATTATGGAATATTGGGCTCTTATTTCACATTTCAAAGATTATTTAAACGGATCATTTAAAATTGATGCCAATAGATGGCCCATTTTTAAATTTCTGAGGCGTTCCACTCGATTGTTAAAATTTGCATTGTAACACATTTTTGGTGCAAAAAAACTGTAAAAACGTGCAAAAAAATACTATAAAACGAACCGTCACTGTATTTAAAGAAAAAAATATTCACGAGCCTAGTAAACCCTTTTACTTGCAAGTCGCTGCTAACACCACCTATTACCGTGAAACGGGATCGAACGCGATTGATGTACTTACAAAAATAACAAGATTAATCAGATGAAAAACGCTAGTTACGTCGGCACGGTTTCTTTGTATGGGATGAGGCATCTTTATGCTAGTATTTTAATATCTGTGGTTCTGCCAAACATATTTAATGAATATTTAAAATTAATAATTTATTGATAAAAATCAAAATCTAGAGTAATTAAAAACGGCTTTAATGAAGTATTAGTTTTATATGAATATGAATTATAATCTGTAGGTCTGTCTACTTAACTAATTTTTTAAACTTTTTCAAATAATAAAAACTCTATGCTGACGTTGGAGATAAAAATTAAAAAAAAAAACAGAAAAGTAAAAAGCACTAATGAAAAAAAGTAACACTTTCCGCACATTTTGGCTGCTTGGGAAACGCTCGTTTCGAGGACATGCATTGTAAAAGTCTTCAATTGTAGCCAAGTTAGTAAAAGCTGAATAGGCACGCACTCCCGTACGCAAAATACGCGCTTAGTCGTGGAGTTGCGGAAACCAGCCCGTTTTAACCTAACCTAACCTAGGCACGCACTCTAATATAATTATGTAATTGTGATCTAATGAACGTGTATCGTAGTAATCACTCACATTAAGATTTTTCTTTTCTTCGAACTAAACAATTGAGTAAGGTACCTACACGAGGCTTTTGTACGCGTTCTGCACGTTGATAAGAGAGCTTTTCCTTATAAAGACCCTGTAGGTATTCATTTTCCAATCGTGGATACGTGGTATAGGAAGTAGACACACATTAAGAATGTGTGTCTACTGTCGAACATAATTTCGAGTTCGTTACTCCAGCCAGATAATGTCTAAAATCGTCACTTAAGTGCAATAGATAATTAGATATACAGATTCTGTAATTGGGTTGTTGAATTTTAAAAAAAAATACGGTTTTTAAAATTTATTTTGAAACTTTACATATCATAAATTATATTGTCGTTGCAAAAATCTCTTAAATATTTTTTTTCAATTTATTATAAGCAATTGAAACTCGGTAAAATTTTAAAAAGAACCACCTGTCTACGAACGGGCCATGATTGGTCGCCATGTTGGTGACGTCATAACGTTCAAGGAATTTCACCATGGTACAGTGTCACGTAAATTGACTAAAAATATCCGAAAATTAGTGCAAAAATATTATTTATAACAGCAAATTTTATTTAGACATGTGTGATAAAGGATTCATAAAGGCAAATTTCGAAAAGATATCCATCTGATGGACGGTTTGGAAAAATTGAGCATAAGTAAAGTAGTCGTAATGAATATTACGTGATGGTGGACCGCGACCGGTATTAGTCATTGTCGTCCATTGTACACATTACATTTAGAAACATAATTGTCATAATGTAATTGTTGTTACATATGGGTAGGTGATATTCGTGTAAAATAAAAAGCTAACAAACACTATTGGCACGCAACTTCGACTTTAGATATCAAAAAACTTCATAGGTACCACTAAATATTATACAACCCGAAATCTGTGGAGCCTTTATTTTTATTTATTTTTTGCATAACATCCTTAAAATTTTCGGTATTTTTAATTATTTGCATATCCCTTTATAATATTAAACACAAATATCTATATAATATAATTACAAACACTAAAAATCTTTGTAGAACAAAAACGTGAAAATATTAATTCGGTACATTTTCAAATATTTCTTAAATGCGTCGACCGATTTTTACAATTCAAACAGAAATATTAGTTTTACGCCTATATCCGTCATTTAAAAATAATGAATATATCTCCATAAACAAAAAATCATGTTTTCAAGTTACGTAATTATACAAAAATGTCAACTTTGCTCGAAAGTTCCCTTAAAAATTTACTTTTCTCAATCTTTAATGATCAAATTAAGAAATTAATCAGAATCTAATACTAAATGAGAACAAGATAACAACATAATTAACATATTCTAATTGGAATCTAGTTAGACATAGAACATGTGTCATGTGACACTCCTGTAATAGGGACATGGTGTTCAAATCACAAAAAAGATGCATTAGAGCTATTACCGGCATAAAAGTAACTGATAGCTGCAAACCTTATTTTGTATTGTTAAAAATAATGACTTTACCTTGCTTGTACATACTTGAGACTGCTTTATTTGGAAAAAAGAACATGCATCTATTCAGAAAAGCATCTGAACATCGCTATAAAATGATTAGACAAGTATATAGACATGAATTATGCGTTCGACCATCAAAGACCGCCTTGATGCACAAAAGCATACTTTGCATGGCCCCAAAAATATATAATAAATTACCAAATGGAATTAAGGACTTAAACATTATTCAATTTAAAAACAAATTAAGATATCTTTTATTGGAAAAATGTTACTATAGTATTGACGAATTTCTTAATGATAAATTTTAAGTTATTTGACATTGATATTAATTTAATTTTGACATCTTTATTTCCATTATTTGTTTATATGTTTACTCAATTGTTAATATTTTGCTTGTTATTTTTTGTTCTGTCTTGATTTATGTTGTGTTTCGTGGTAATTATTTTATTTTAATATGTTATTCTTTTTTATGCTAATTACTAATGATGTGAAAGAGTGTACACCTTTAAGGTAGATTTTTGAGGAACTAATTATTTATTAATAACATCTCATGTAAAATGTACCAAAAATCACACTAATAAATGAATTTTGAATTTTGAACATTTCTCAAAACTTTAGTACAGTTTGCTAGGTTGGGTATTGCGCGAATCACATAATAATGGGGAGTTATTTGTAATATTCGTACATAATGATGCGAAGCAAGCACGATAACTTTTAAGGTTCGATATTTATGATCAATGTATTTGATATTCATCAATATATTGACAATAATAACAAGATGTAATTGGTTATAAGTCAAAACACTGTATAAGCTATGTGCCACAATGAGTAGCAATGAACGTTGTGACGTCACACGGGCTCGGCTTTGTTCGGAAAACTTTCGGGGTGTTTTCGGTACTGGATTCAAAAAAATATTTTCGCATGGATTTTACTTTGTAATTACAATGAAAAACAAAACTAAAAATAGTTTTGTATGAAAACTTATATCTGATCTTTCCATTTATTACAAAAAAAAAGTTGGTTCAACTAACCAATTGTTAAGCAGATATGTAAATTTGGTAGCTGATAGTTTTTGAATTATTTGATAAAAACAGTTCCGGCTGGAGTAAGGTTACCGCAGCCAGAACTTTTGTTTTCTAACGGGTATGTTGAAATAAATTTTATCTAAATAATTTGATATCAATTTGAAATAAATGGAACAACTTAATTTGTATTAATTGTATTTGCTATACTCTTCTCTGATTGATGATTCTCCATCTGTGTCTGTCCTTGGAGACGTGGAGTGCATCGTGAAGCTGTATATCTACTTATTATCTGTTGCACTTAGATGACTATTTTAGACATTATCTGGCTGGAATAACGCACTCCATAATTTCGTGCGCCACTGAGTTTCACAGCATAACAAACCGTCGAATATACTCGGATCACTACGTTTCATTGATTAGCTGGGGAGTGTTTCTATAAATTGCAATATTCACTGGTTAGGAAAAACCCTCGCCACCCAATGAAAATAAAATCCTGTGTTTATTACACGTAGAGCGAATAAAAAATGGGGTGTGTATACACTGGATTACGTACCTATCTAGGGCAGCTAGAGTTATTTTTATCGTGGGGTAATGTGGGTAACATATCGGCTATTTGCCGGCGGAGCAGCATAGAGGGTGCCTAATAATGGGATTACCTAGTCTACGGAGCGGCGCCCCTGGGGGTAAGATAAGATAGAATCAATACCTAGCTTGTTTGTAGAACGCCGCGGAAAATAATACCCACCTCTATCTATTTGAAACGTGAAGGTAGTAAGCGTGTCAATAATGCCCTACATAGGCAGCAGATGTAATCCAGGATTAAAGGATAAAGCTACACACAAAAAAGTAAATGACCGGCGGATTTCATACCAAACCATTAAGTCAAATAATTGGGTCCTCAGTCAGATAAAAGTACCTACGGTATTTTTAATACCGAGTGTAGTAGCCACTGAAATAAGAAAAATATTGTACTACGAGGAATTACTAAAGGGCCTTTTATTAAGTCGACAGTGCTTAGAAAAATACATCGCTATTTTTCTGTGTAAGCCAATTTTTTATTATGAAATATTTTTCTTAGTACTGTACTTTCTAACGACAAACCGTTTTCCTTGAATCTGAAGCCGCATTTATTGAGATTTAAACCTCAATAAATCAATTCTGGGAAGCTTCTCGCAAAGTAAGAGCTATAAAAAGTTCCGACCGGTACCTAATGTTCTAATTCCCTTTTTTGTTCCGCCGGAGATTGGTTCATTACGAGAAGGGGAAAGAATATGGTAACAAAATTTTCCAGAAAAATATGTTCGTTTTTATACGGTGTGAGTATAGTGGCGTTAAAGTGGACATATATTATGTCGGCGAAACGACCTTTCCCAGGGCTCTGAACTCAAGTGATAAAGTGAGTCTGTAATTGCACCCGCAAGCGTAACTAAATAGGCCCTCGTATGTAAAACAGGATTTGTTAGGACCCCGAGTGTGGATTCAGAACATAAAGTACTACGCCTTGTTTTAGTTTTCCTATTTGTAGGTACTTAACGAACGCGCGTGTTCCCTGTTCCAGCTAAGTACTAATGTTTATTCATTTAGGAATTGCGTCACCTTTGGTAGTGGATTATTTTTATATGATTGCACACAGCAATCAAATAAAAATACTCCTACTTAGTTGAGTATGTAGATAGAATAGGACTTCCCTGTTCCTAATACTAGATTGTTTCAAATTTACCGAGCTCTCAGTCAATCGTTGACAACTTGCCATCTTGCTAGCTTAAACTCAAGGATCGTAAACATTGTCCGGACACACCGGACCGTGGAACACCAAACCAAGGTAGTCTGCAGCTTTCAAAAGTTACAGTACCATTATAACGGATCGGTCACTACTGGGGGAGTGGGGGTAATGTTCACACCACGTTTAGTCAGTGTACCACCAACTTTCAAACAAAACGGTTCAGTATTTTAATACTGTTGTGTGTGTGAACTAGCTCATACAATTACATACGTCAGGTCAGTGCTGAATGAAAACGTATACGATAAAGCGGACTTTTAAAACTTAGGTACCTGCGATTTTATTTCGTCCGTTTTCTGTAGATATTATTAAACCTGTAATAATTTGCCTTTCAAAGTATGCTCTAATTATTTTATAAAAGCTGTTCCGTTCTATCCCTCTGTCGCAAGTGCAGGACTTATCGCTTTAAGCTTTTTATCGGCCTCTTGAAGTGATACGGGTTGAGGAGCCTTTGCATCGCCACACGTGACGAGAATACTAAGCGGTGTTGTTGCGGATCTTAGCGTCTTAGCTACTAATGAACTGGATCACGTCGAATTTGTATTCGGTCTTTTGTTTTCGTACTTACGTGCAAGGAATAGAACGAGGATCAAAGGAACTTAATCAGTTTTCTAGACTGCAGTAATATTTGTAATTTACTCTCGTTAGATGTTCTGAGACAAGAATAATTTCTCAGTAGGTAAAAACGAGGCAGAAAATACTATTGAATCACATCTACGACAGATCTTTCGTTTTAACAATTGCTGCCGGGTACTTAACGCTCCAGGGATTTTAAATAAATTAACATTAAATAAGCTTTAGGCAGTGGACGTGAAAACTGTCAGTCGTTCATCCTAAATTATGAATAAAATGCAAAGGTTCTTTGCTGTAGGTATCGTAACTTATTTAAGAAACAGAAGAAAAACATGCCAGGCTATTTCTGCTATAATAAAATGTATGATATCAGCTGTTCACTCAGCCAATAGGATTGCCAATACCACATCCGTAGCTATAATAACCATTTCCGGTGTGGGAACTTTTTATATTGGCCATAAACTCGCAAGAAAGCTGTCCAGAATGGATTTATTGGGTTTTAAAGCTTTGTCGTCGGTTTGCGGTCTCCGATAACATACATACAAGTCTTGTGTTCACTTGTATGATCGTTAATGTCTTTAAAGCATGATATATTGTGTATATCTTATTTATATACCTTTTTTTATCTTATTTATATACCTAGCTACCTAACCTTCTTTCGCAATTTTTATTCCTTCGTAAAAGTTTGTAAAAGATGCTTGAAACCTCAGATTTGTAATAGAAGCGAAACGTTAATTTCTAACCCACAATGGACCCGGCAGTACAGCCGAAATAAAATGGAGGTAGCTATATAAACGAGATAATCTCAAAGAATCTAATTTTATAGGGAAAAAGTGGCAACACTGCCCAAGTGACATGTCAAATTTGTGCTCCGTATTTTAAAATTAGATTTAATTATTATATACGTAAAATTAGTGTGTAATTACAAGTGAAAACACAATAAAACGGCATAAATACTTAGGATTATTGTTTTCCTGGCGAAGTAACAAGTTAAATAAGAGTTTTTGCCCCGGTTGTCGACCGGTAACCTATCGAACAGCTGACGACGGCATTATACGGGGAGTATTGTTTACTTACGTTTTATAATTATAGCATACAATATTACTTAACTTTGTAATACACTCTCCTTTAGTTTTAACGTAACAATTTTGCTAATTTCGCACTCTAGTGTTTATAAATCGTTTCGTTGACAGCGTAAAAACGAAACAAAATCAACATTAGGCCCATTTAATTAGTTCTATTAATTGATTCTTATCCTTCACTTATACCAAACGCTTATGATTTTTGCATAGTTAAACTATTAAACTGCATTTAATCACACATATATATTTTAGGTACCCTACCCACATTAAATAAAAGTAAACTGAAAGGCAATCAAAAGTAAAAAAAGCCAATTCAGCAGCCTACCTAAGAATTAAACTCCCTTTCTTCATTGTATTATTACCTACTTGTACTTTTCTTTTTATTTTTTGTTACTTTTCTCCATTTTCAGCTTTTCTGTCTTTTGTCTATTCTTTTGGTTCTCACCGTTTCTCTAATTCTACTTTCAGTAACTATCCCGAAACCATGCCTATGATGACACGTAAAGCTACTGCTCAGGACTTGGAATTTAAACTAAGAACTGCACTCCAAGAGCTCAAAGAATCGCAACATCAATGTCAGGCAATGTTGCAGGAGAGAGATGAATGTGAAGTAGAAGTGCAAAATGTCATCTCTAAAAACACAAGCCTTAAGCGGGAGCTAGTGGTGCTGAGTCAACAATATCAGAATGTTGTTGATGAACGTGACCAACTGCGGGTAGTCACGGATGGTTTCCATAATTGCAGTGATTTGTATGAGGAGGCTTTAGGTAAAGTTAGGGACCTAGAAGATGAATTGGCTCATGCTAATTCTCTAATCCAAAATCTGCAAAAAGAACAATCATGTACTCAGGTACAGGAAACATGCCATTTATATAGTGAATTAATAAAATCAAATTGTAAACCTCATTCCATAACCACTATTGACCTGACTGAAGATTCCTTATTAAATGAGACAAATAGGTATAAAGTTAGTCATAAAAAATTGAAAAAGTATGCAAAATTTAATAAAATAATTAAAAATTATACCCAGTACAGGAAACAACACAAAGTTTTCTTAAAAAATATTCCACTCAGAAAAGAACGTGTTGACCTGCTTAAAAAATTAAATAATTACCAGATCAAATTAGAAGACAGCATAAAAATCTATGAAATTGACACACAGCGCTTACAAAATGATATTCAGGTACTTGAGGATAAACTGGGCTCCCTTTACAGTAAATATGTTAGCTCCCAGTTACAAATTAAGGAACACATTCTGGCCGCAAACGAATTGCTGATGTGTCAATGTAATTGTCAGATAGACTCAAACCTGAAGGCTGTTCAGCCAAAGACAATGGAGGTCCAGCCTCGTGCTGAGAGGGTGTCTCAGGACAGTGTCTTTGACCTAGACATTCCTGATATTTCACAGGAAGTGTCTCAAGTTGACCGGCCTGAGACTGCATCCTTTCCAACAAATAATTGTCATCATGGTTTTAATTCGGTTATGTTTGCAGATGGTATTGGAAGAGGTTTAGGTAAATTATTAAATAGCAATCAGAGTTATTCAACTTTGAATTATTGTATGCCTGGGTCATCTTACAAGCATATCATGGAATCTGTAACAAATAATGTATACAAACCAGATACCAATGTAACTGTCTTTATAGGTAACAGTTTGGATGTAAAAAAAGATGACATCACTGAGTGTGTAACGGAGTTATTAAAGTTAAATTGTAATAAAATCGTATTGTGTGCTTTTCCATATTTGGAAAAATTGTCTAGTAGACAAAATAATTATATACACATGCTGAATAAGCATGTTCATTTCCTTGTCAGCCATTACAGCGACAAATTAGTTTTTTTGGACATCAACATTTTTGTTGATAAATTAAAAACGACAGGCAATACAGTGTATCTGCCTATTAGGGTAAGACGTCAAATAGCGAGGCTATTATCTTTTACTATAAACTCAGACATAAATAGTATGTCGAAGGCATGTACTGTAGTTGATATTAGTAGTAATACTAATATACAGGTAGTCAATAAGTTTAATAACGTTAGCACTTCTGCTATTAATATTTATAGTTTAAACTAGTTTGTAGGACAAGGGAGGGTACCAACAACGAAATAGTTACTAGTACATCCACCATCAAGAAGGTACCTTCTTGCTCTCACTTAGTTAATTTAAAAAAAGGGGCTAAGCAGAATTCCTTGAAATTATTCCATCAAAATATTCAAGGTTTTTCTGCGAAGCAATTGGAAATAGAACTGTTTTTGGAAAAAACAATGTTTGAAATTGTTTGTTTTACTGAGCATTGGCTGAAAGATCATACAATGCTAATTAATTATGAAAATTATACCGTGGGTAGTTGTTTTAATAGAAATATTATGTTACGTGGAGGTTCACTTATATTAATTAAAAATGGTATTAAATCAAAACCTCGTAAAGATATTGTAGATCTATCAGTTGAACATAGTGTTGAACTGTCATGCGTTGAGCTGGATAAGCATGTCATAGTGTGCGTTTACAGACCCCCCAATTATGGTAACTACTCTATATTTGAGTCAGTGATGGAAGATGTTTTGGCAAAACTTGCAATTGGAAATAAACTAATCATAATCTGTGGTGATTTTAATATAAATATTTTAGAGAGTAATTCAGATAGCAGTAGATTATTAAATCTCTTCAAATCATTTAATTTGTCACATGTGTTTATGGAACCAACACGAAAAACTGTAACTTCTGCTACATGTATTGATAATGTATTTTGTTGCTGCGACTACTTAGACAAAGCCATTATAAATTGTCTGCCTTCGGATCATAGTGGGCTATTGGTAACCTTTGAGTCCAACATACCAATTCAACAAGTGCAGATTCAATCCAGACCAATAACATCCGGTAAATTAAATCAGTTTAACAGCAGTTTAATTAGTAAGCTAAGTGATCAAGACCTTACAGTGAATGATGGTAATATTCTATATAAAAAAGTTTTCTCAGTAATCCAAAAGGAGTTCAATAATTCTTTTAGGAAAAAAACTAAAACTGTATGCCCTAAGTTTTTATTCAGTGACTGGGCGACTGAAGGACTCAGGAAAAGTAGGGAAAGACTTTACGAGCTCTATGGCCTTAAGCCTTATATTAACACTGAAACTTTTAACAAGTATGTTGCTACTTATTCAAAAATTTTTAGAAATACGTGTAAAGTAGCTAAGGCTTTATACATTGGTAATAAAGTTAAAACCGCAGAAAATAAAATCAAGACTGTTTGGAAAATTATAAACAATGAAACGAACAGAAACAAAAGAAATAATACTGATTACACGCTTGAAACTACACATGGACTTATTAGAGATAACAAAAAAGTTGCTCAAGAATTTGTGGATTTCTTTACCAGCATCCCAATTAAAACTACTGAAACCATAAATTCTTCGCCCTCACTTGCTTCTGGTTTATTAAACGCAAACGTTTCAGCCTGCCCGACAGAATTTAACTTTTCACATGTAAACCCAATAACAGTAATAAAAGCTTTTAAGCAAATCAAGATCAAATTGACCGAAGATCTATGGGGAATGTCCATCAAAGTTTGTACCTCCATTATTCAGACTATAGCGCCGTACTTAGCTTTAATTTTTAATTTGTGTGTAGATCAAGGAGTCTTTCCGGATCTAATGAAACATAGTAAGGTTATACCACTTTTTAAATCCGGGAACAGTAAAGACACAAATAATTATAGACCAGTATCGGTGCTGCCGGTTTTCAGCAAGATATTTGAAAAGATAATGCTAAATCAGATGCTCATTCATTTTAATACGAATAACATCCTACACGATAAACAGTATGGTTTTACCAAAGGACGTTGTACGACTGACGCTTGTGTCACCTTATTAAAACATATCTTTGAAGCGTGGGAAGAGGCACAAGATGCCATAGGGGTTTTCTGCGACCTGTCGAAAGCATTTGATTGCGTTGATCATGAAACATTACTTTTGAAACTTGAGCATTACGGGCTAGGCCAATCAGCGTTGAGTTTAGTTAAATCTTATTTAAATGATAGACAGCAATTAGTTCAAATAAACGGTGTCAATTCGTCCGGGTTAACCGTGAAAATGGGGGTACCCCAGGGTTCAATTTTGGGTCCTTTCTTGTTTCTAGTCTACATTAACGATTTACCTCATCTATTGAAAAACAATCTAAACATGGTGTTATTTGCTGATGACACTTCGTTGATTTTTAAGATAAATAGACGTACGAGTAACGTTGACGATGTGAATACCGTCTTGCGACAGGTTCAAAATTGGTTCACAGCTAATAATCTAGTTTTAAATGCTAAAAAGACTAAGTGCATAAAATTTGTCTTGCCGAATGTCAAAAGTAATGATTGTGACATTTTATTAAACAAGGAGAAGCTAGAATTCGTCGATAAAACGGTTTTTCTGGGGATCACGCTAGACTCGAGGTTGCAATGGGGGCCTCATTTAATATCACTTGCGGGGCGGCTAAGCTCGGCAGCTTATGCTGTTAGAAAAATACGTCAGTTTACTGATGTCGATACCGCAAGATTGGTCTATTTTAGTTATTTTCATAGTATAATGTCTTACGGTATCTTACTGTGGGGAAGGGCTGCAGACATTGAGTCAATTTTTGTTCTGCAAAAACGAGCCATCAGAGCGATATACAATCTTCGCCGGCGCGATTCTCTAAGGGAACTGTTTAAGAACATTAACATCATGACGGTACCTTGTCAATATATTTATGAAAACATCATGTATGTTAGAAAGAATTTACATCTTTTTAGTAAAAACGGTGACAGACATAATTATGTTACTAGAAATAGGGATCAACTAATTCAACCAGGTTTCAGGCTGGCTAAAGTAGCATCATCTTTTATGGGGTACTGTATAAAATGTTACAATAAAATTCCTCCCCACATTCTACAACTAAATGAGACGAAATTTAAGACTTGTATAAAACGCACACTATGTAGGCAAGCATATTATAAGTTGGGGGATTACATCGCTGATAAAAATGCTTGGCTCAATGCTGGTCCTGCTCCGCAGCCACTAGGGCGCAAGAACAATTAGTGATGGGCAGAAAAGTATCGAAGTATTGTTGGACATGCTGAAGACTGTATGCAAATTTTTGTATTGTATAAACTCAATTTCTTTTAGTATTATATAATTGCACAGCACATGTGTGAGTACTATGTTCCGACTGTAGATAAATCTACCATTCACTGTACCTATATGTCGTTCGTTGACTTCTGTGTGCCCTGGCAGTTGAGTGTGTCATGCTCTCTCTAATTTCTCTCTGATGGTGGCACATGTGTTGGATCATTCGGTTCCCTTCATGATGGTTGAGCTGAGTGGTGCCGATCCATGCGTCATGTTCGTGAACGGGCGCCATCAGTTGGGATTGGTCATAACTTAGCTGTCTCGGCCTGTTAAAGTGCTTTTTTTTAATTATTTGTTACTCTAGACGCTTTTACGTACACGTCTTTTTACATCGTTCTCACATATATGTATTTTTTCAACAAGAATGATGTAACCAAAAACTTGTAATTAAAACTGATGGAAAAGAGTGTCCGGGGAGTTTCTTGCAAATTCTTCTCCATTGAGACCTACAGACGCTTGCGAATTTGCAACTAGAGTCATCTTTTTATTAATTTTTTGTTTGACAATTCAAAAGTACTTCTAAAGTTTAATTGAAATAAATACCTTGATTTTGATTGATTTTGATATGTTTTTATTTTTCCAAAGCAGTATGAAATTACACAGGGCTGTTTTAAAATACCTTCGTAGCCTTTGGTTCGTTACTGCTGGGCATGATTTAATTTTTTGCCAAGTGAATGCGTGGCCTGCATTTATTTTAGAGTGGAACGTTTTCTGCTCATCGGGTCACGTACAAAATCAAAGCTAAAAAATGTCCGCGTGAATACATACTTATACAGCTGCAATTGTTTACTAACGAACTGAGAATAGTTTTTATACTTACGATAATTCGTCGCAAAAAACGAGCAAAGCAATAAATTACTCCTGTCACTTAGGAATAAAAAGGCATACATAGGTTTAGCAATTTAGTGTGAAATAGCAACAAATAAAGTAGTTTTTCCAGTTATTGCCTTACGAGAAAGTTCTCGCCAAACTTCTTGGCCGCCCTGAAGTTGGCTACAATGGCTGCGCAGTAGTAAATCTCATACAAAAACAGCACCGTTTCGTGCCTTGCGCATCGGAAAGCCAACTTTAGGTCGGCCCAGAAGTTTGGCGAGCACTAATACTATACATCGTTTTGCTTCGTTTCTGTTTGCTCCTTCATAGTTTGAGCGTTTATTGGCCAACCTTGGTCAAACATTTGTAGCGGTGGTTTAAAATCGGTAATCGATTGTTGTTGTTTAAATTTGATATTATTTATTAGTATAAATTAAAGTTTAAAATATAACTTATCCTACATGTACTTACGAAAGTAAGACACTCCGGCCGTTAAATTGCTTTTTCGTGCATTATTTTTATTGGCTGTGTTTCAAGCGAACTAAACAAAATAAACTGCTTGCCTGTTGCCTGTGTAAGTTGTTGCTTGTCTTAAGTGAGCTGTTATTTACTGATACGTATTTTTTGCACCGACCCGATATCTTGTTGGTATTGTTGATCGAAGCTTTCAATAAACATAACTGTTTGCTGATAACAAGCTGATTCAACGAGTTTTCAATAATTTTTAAATTCTTCGCTTTTTTATTCTCACCTATTATGGAATAACTGCGTGTATTGATGCAGATAGCTACCTGCTTATTAAGCTTCTTTAAATTGTTTGTACCTTATGAAAACAGCAAATAGTTTACCTTATTATGAAAAGAAGACTCCTTTATTTGAATCGGCTAAAATATGTAGGTAATGTTTATTTATTTTAAACTAGTTGTCCCGCAGCCGTATTGCGTAAGTGCGCAAAGAGTTTAAACTCTATCCAACCGACCGAATCGAGCCTGATCAGTTCATTGTATGAACTGATCAGGCTAAAATTCAGTGTAAATTAGATAACTTTGTTTAAATAAATAGACTCAAACGACACAAATATAGGCTTCACTCGGAAACCCCAAAATCAACCCCCTTTTTCCCTTTGTACAAGTATATAGGTTTGTTTTGTTATCATTAATAAGTTTTCAAATAGTAATGATCGAGTAAAATATTTACGTTCACGCTTATTCATGTGTTTTAAAGTACCATTATAATAATAAAAATAAAAAAGCCTTTTTATTTCCTTAATAAAATTCAATTTACAATGATATTTCGATTAAAGAGCATGCAATTTATGTATTAGTAAAATAAAATAAATTAATTCTTTAAAAATTATACAATTGTTCAATTTAACCGCTACTATTATATAATTATACAATTCAATCATTATTATTAATATATAGTTATTCAATTCAATTATTATTACAATACAATTATTAAATTTAAATATTATTATTATATAATCAATTTCATTTATTTTACAATTATTCATTTCAATTACAATTATCATCATCATCATCATCATCATATCAGCCGAAAGACGTCCACTGCTGGACATAGGCCAAGCGTCGCCACATTGACCGGTCCCGTGCGTCTCGCAACCAGCGGATCCCCGCAACCTTCACCAGGTCATCGGTCCACCTAGTGGGAGGCCTTCCTTCCTTGCTCGCAGAATTACAATTACATATATAATTATTTAATTCAATAATCATATTTCTTTCTTGATTTTATTTATTTATTTATTTATTGACCTCTCTATAAAGGCCTCCTCCATTTTTCTCCATATAGTTCTGTCCCTGGCATTTTCAGTCCAATCTTTGCCCGCTGCTTTCAAAATTACATCGAGCCATCTCTCTGCCGCCTGCCTCTGGTTCTCTTGCCAACAGGTCCCTTCCACTTTGTAATCTTCTTGGCCCACCTGTCTTCGTTCATGCGTGCAATATGGCCGGCTCACTTCCATTTCAGTCTTTTGCAGTGTTCTAGAGCATCAATCAACTTTGTTGTTTTTCTTATATCTGTGCTTCTCTTTTTGTGTATCAATTTTAGATTTAGAATGCTCCGTTCCATGGCTCTTTGTGTTGATAATATTTTGTCTCTGGTTTGTTTATTGAAAATCCATGTTTGGCATGCATAGGTAAGAGAAGGTAAGATACAAGAGTCCAGGACAATTTTCTCCGGTTTATTGAAATATTTAACTTTAGAATTTCTTTCATGATCTAAAATTTATTCCAGGCCATGTTTACACGTCCCAGTAACTCGTTTTGATGTCTAGACTTTTTAAATGACACTTGTTTGCCTAGACACGCGTAAAGACATTGTTAATGTGTATTGGTGCCTTTATGCTGTTTGTCATAATTTTTGTCTTCATTGTGTTTAGTTCTAAACCAATTTCATTGCTGACACCATTAATTTCATTTATCATTGACTCCAATTGGGATGCATTTTCTGCGAAGAGTATGATGTCATCGGCGAATCTGAGATTACTTAGAAATCTATACCTTTGTTTTTCCATTTTAATGGTTTCATAATGTTTTGTAGAACGGTAATAAATATTCTGGGAGATAGGGGGTCACATTGACGAACGCCTCTACATACATCAATTTCCATGCATGTTTTATCTAATATTACAATACTTGTGCTTTTCTTATATATGTCTTTTATGAGCTCTATAGTTTCTAATGGTACATCACATTCCTGTAAGGCTCTTCACATGCTGGTATGGGATATAGAGTCAAATGCTTTAGCATAGTCGATGAACGCTAGGTAGCGCAGGCGTTTCATTTCTTCGTATTTCTCTATAATTAGTTCTAATGAGTAGATGTGATCTATAGTTGAATACGTACTTCTAAATCCTGCTTGCTCTACTGGCTGGTGTTCTTCGGTGTATTTCGCAAGGCGTTTCTCGAGGCATGAAGCAAATAGCTTTTAGAGATTTACAAGGGCGTCGCCAGCCGATGGCCAAGGGGGGGCAAGTTGATATTATGGAGAATGAGAAGGGTATGAATTGTAGGTAAAGTCGAGAGCACATGAAGCTTTTCACTTGTAGTACGAGCCTTAAATCTACAGCGATTGTAATAATAACGGTACAGAGTCCAACGTGTAAAGCACAGAACCATAGATATATAAATAAGAGGAGATATGCCCGGTAGGCGAAAATATATCGGAACCCTGTGTCTGCAGTTTGCCCCTACCACACGGCAACTACTACACATGCAGTTCAGTAAAGGCAATAGATACGCAGTCGCGCACACACCCGCATTTCTTAAATCAGAACGTACTACACAATCAATTATAAACCTTATCGCATCAAACACAGCGTTTATTTACCATGCCCCGTACAACTTACCCACACAACAACATTGAGCGCTTTCGGTGTGCTGTGCAAAAGCAATTTATTTTACATATACGCTAGTGATTGACTAAATCGGAATGTTATCGATATTTTCATTTATTATTGAACAAATTTTTTTTTGGTGTCCTGAAAATAAAATAAATAAAAAATAGCATGTTCAGAAAATATTATAATAAAAATAAACAATATGTAGCAAAAAAAATTGTATTAAGTAAATCAAATAATTCAAAAAATCAAAAATCCAGTTACGTTGGTTTATGACTGTTAGTTATCTGCTATGCAATATTATAATAAAAATAAACAATATGTAGCAAAAAAAATTTTATTAAGTAAATCAAATAATTCAAAAAATCAAAAATCCAGTTACGTTGGTTTATGACTGTTAGTTATCTGCTATGCTATCTGCTATGGCGTTTACTCACTGACCTGTAAAGTGTAGGTATTTGTGCAGCACTTGACGTTTTGAAACTACTGGGGTGGCATTTTTAGTCAAAAAGTGTAATCTTAAATTCATATATTTTTCCATGACTGCTTTGGTAAGAAATATTATGTGATTATTAATCGGGGATTGCTCAAATTGGTGAAACTTAATATTATCAAAGAGATCAAATCCTATGAAATGTGGCAAAGCCTTTGCCATGAGTTCCTGTTTGATATTTTTAGTTTTAACTCTTAATTTATCGTCGGTGAGACAAGCTGTTTTTATGATAATTTCCATTCTCTTACAAATCATGACGACATCAGGAGATGGGTACATAAGTCCGCCTTTGTCCTTATATATATATCACTAATATATTATGTGAACCATGCCGATTACTATAATGCATTCGAAGCTTTGTCGGCAGTAACATACAAAGACCATAAATAAGTAAGGAAATAGCAAGAGGATAAAGCATAATATAGGTACAATAATTCAAAACACAATCCACCGATTATAAACCTAAAATTTTATTAACTTACTTTACGAAAGTTGGTTACGCATTTCTCTACTACGCTGTAAAATAATCAAAATAAGTAATACACATTATTTCACATCTATCTTCCAACCGGGTTAAAACGGTTGACAAATTGAAAAACCGGCCAAGTGCGAGTCGGACTCGCACACGAAGGGTTCCGTACCATTATCGCAAAACACTGCAAAAAATCACGTATGTTGTATGGGAGCCCCCCTTAATTTATTTTATTTTAATTTAATAATTATTATTTTTTGAAGTGAATATATAACTAAACATTCTGTGAATATTTCAAGCGTCTACCTGTTGCCGTTATTAATATCGAGCAAAAAACGGCAAAAATATCACGTTTGTTGTATGGGAGCCCCCCTTTAATATTTATTTTATACTGATTTTAGTATTTGTTGTTATAGCGGCAACAGAAATACATCATTTGTGAAAATTTCAACTATCTAGCTATCACGGTTCATGAGATACAGCCTGGAGACAGACGGACAGACGGATCGCGAAGTCTTAGTAATAGGGTCCCGTTTTTACCCTTTGGGTACGGAACCCTAAAAATAAACTATAGTAGCAATATATCATTCGTCAATCGACATTGTTGTCGATAGCCTACGTTAGTGGATCTGCACAAACACATCACTAACTCAACGCAAGAAGCAGCGGCCGTACTACGCGATGCGTCCGCTTAATAAAGTATCGTTTTGTGATTTTTACATTGCTTGTCCAGTCACTTAGCGACAAACTTAGGTAGTGTTTAAGAAGCAATGTATTTAACGCAAAAATTGTACAGTCGTTGTGATATTTGAAAACAAAATAACATAGTACAAGCAAGAAATATTTTACGATTTGTTGTTTTTTATGATTTTAAAGGCAAATATAGAAAAATACTTGTACTTACATATGGTAAGTGATTCAATGATTTTTAAAGTTTTGGTTTAGGCTTCGGTTTTTACAAGAAACCACTGAACAACACGGCATTCTTATAATTTGTCACGATCACGGTCGAAAGCGCACTAGTTCGCGGAGACGGCCATTTGTCTATGATATGGTCGGTCAGTACATGTCGCGCGGACACGGACACGCCCCCTTGCCACTTCTCCTGTATTTAATATTTCTATGCACAGAACAGATAAAAGAGGTCTCTTATCCTCTTTTATCTGTTCTGTGGTGTAAAGCTTCACGAGTTCTTGACTGTACAATTAATAAAACTTATAAATAAGTTATTACTGTTAGAAAAATAGAATAAAAATAATTTGGGAGTTTGAATTTGAATATGAAGTGTATTTTTTTTTAAATTATGTGCCAGATTGTTGATTTGATTAGGTTAATTAAAACATAATCTTCGGGGGATTTTTGAAAACTTTTCGACCACTTTATTATGAAAATCATGTAAATTTCCATGAATAAGTTTTCTGTGCACACTCATCTTAGGACTTTGGTTGCTTTACATTTGGCAACTTTTTTAGAATCTCTAGGGGGGGGCAGCTGCCCCTCCCTGCCCCCCCTTGGCGACGCCCTTGGAGATTTAACTGTAGGCTGATTGGTCGGTAGTTACTTATGTCAGTAGGGTTTCCTTTCTTGTAGAGCAGCACTATGTCTGATTTCGTCCATTCAGTAGGAATTTTTACTGTCGTCTAGTATTTTATTGAACATGGTGGTCAAAGGTTGTACTTGGAGAGTTGAAATGGTTTCGTTTGGTATACCGTCTGGACCGTTGTTTTTTTCTTTCTTTAGAGATTTTATCTTGCAAAAAATTTCTTGATTAGAGAATCTTTGTATTTTAGTATCAACTCTCTGTAGAGTCTCTATACTCGGCGGCATTTTGCAAGCGTAGAGATCTTTATAAAATTCAGTGGCAGCTTTTATTCCAGATCTAGAGAATGTTTCTCTGTTACAGGTGGAGTTCTTTTTCAAGCAAGGAATCCATTTTTTTGATGTTATTAATTCTTTCATAATTTTTTTCACACTTCCTGACTTCTTCAGATATTTTTCAATAATTGTAAGTCTGTAGTCTTGATATTCTTTTCTTATAATTTTGTGAATGTTTTTATATAAATAACATTTCTCATTTTTCTCTTCTAATGTTAATGTTGAAAAAAGTACCATTATGGTTTCCGAAATAAACACAGAAACTAGTTTTTCAAAGCAATATTTCTCACATTATTATCTAACTTTATGAACCATTTCTTTCGTAACTGTGGTAAACTAACAATGGTATATAAAAATGTGACATTTATACGGGTAAACAAGTGATCCCTCAACAGAAACAAACAACAGAAAACATAGACGTCAGACTCGAACAGTATCATTAATAGGATTTGTTTTCCATTTCTCGCTACTAGCTAGCTGACAAGAAACATGTATTTATAAGTGTGAATAAATCAAGAAAATAGGTGGTTCGTTTAGATGTCAATGTGTACGCTTTTATAATAAGCTTCCAAGCCACGTACAAGATCTAAGTCTTATTCAAATCATTCATTAATGAACCAAACGATGTGTTTTATACCATTAAATATTACGTTAAGGACAAACAGGCTTGGGATTGAGCTGCTCCAATTAATTTAGTTTTTTTTTAATATTTTGCACCGTGAATTTTGTTTTTTTTTTTGGTTTTCTTGCAATGACAAGAATATTTACTTTTTAAAGTATTATATTATTTTAATTTAATTATTGTGAATGTAAAGACTATGTGGATCATTCATTTTTTTTGATTTTTATTTTAATTTATCTTAGTTTTTAATCATGGTCTCGCAGTTTGAGTATTTATGCGGCCTACCCGAATGTCCTTTCTTTGGTATTGTTCGTCAATTCATTAAGCTCCTTAAATTCTGAGTTGAGCTGCACGGTTATTGACAAATGCGTGCACTGACTGCGCAAATGCGTCCACTCAATCTGGCTGGTTCTTTCCTCAAAAGACCATTTCAGACATCAGTCTACATGGTCTTCACATGATCTAACCATGATTTAGTCGGGACTTTAAAAGAGACTGTGACCTCTGAGTTTGTTTCGGCCTTTCTTCTCAGAGTAGTCAGACAGGAAACGCCGACCTCATCTTGTTTAAAAAAATATGATTGACATGTAAAAGTGTTTGTACTAACCAACTTACAGAAATGAAATCATTTATCATCGTATTTTAGGGATTTGTTCTCATATATTTACACGATAACAGCACCATGTAATACCATTACGGGATTAGCTCCGAGTTCGGTATCACTGAAGAGTATCAAGATGAGGGTACCCTCATCTTTATATGTATGTAACCACATATTGCCGTCCTATTGCTAGAGTGTCACTATCTCGCAAAATCGTAATTATTTTGAGTTATAGACGAAAAACAAAACACCGTGAATTAATAATAAAAAAAGTCGACCAAGTGCGAGTTGGACTCGCGCACGAAGGGTTCCGTACCATAATCGCAAAAAAACGGCAGAAAAACATGTTTGTTGTATGGGAGCCCTACTTGAATATTTATATTATTCTGTTTTTAGTATTTGTTGTTATAGCGGCAATAGAAATACATCATCTGTAAAAAATTCAGCTGTCTAGCTATCACGGTTCATGAGATACAGCCTGGTGACAGACAGACAGACAGACGGACCGCGAAGTCTTAGTAATAGGGTCCCGTTTTTACCCTTTGGGTACGGAACCCTAAAAAACGGCACGGAAGAGAAACCGCGTGAAAATACTTTACTAATAAGTATCTGTCTAAATCTTACAACTTTATAAACGTGAAAGTTTGAGAGGATGGATGGATGTTTGTTACTTATTGGGATTTATGGGTAGAGGACACCAATGAAAGACCAGTTTCAATAATACAGTTTTATTACCCTTTACTTGTTAAATTGGAAGATGTGTTCCAGTAATACTTTATGATACATGTGTTCCCTAGCACGGCTGATGCGATTGTGTATGGTGACCAGATAGGATTTGGGTCTGGACTACCTGAGAAGGGTTCGAAGCCAAACCCTTCGAACGTTTTTATCCGGAAAGTATTGATAATAAAATTATACTGCTTAGAGTGGAGTTTCTTATCCGTTCTTCTCCATAACAAGCTACTTTTCCGAATGGACGGTAGAATCAATTATTATTACTTGTAAATTTTAATTGTTGACGTTCAAAAGTGCCGCTTAGTGGCCAACTTGAAATAAATACTTTTGACTTTTAGACAGATCGATGTAGCATATTATTTTGAGATTAGGGAGATATTTAAAACTCAAAATTGGCCAAATGTCGTACAGGTACACTCTAGCTATAGGATAGCAAAATATTATACCACGCTCATATGTTCAACGTAGCAATACATTAATTCTTACGAACATTCAGCTGATATTTATTATGATTGTTGACGATGTATTTAGCAGGCGTATTTCATTGTTTATGTCGGTCTTTATGGACGTGTTAATTTAATTTATGTTGTGCTGCCTCTGGGCGCGAAGAGAGATTTTTATACGTTAAAATGTGAACAAATTAGATCTGTCATAAGTTATGGCGGTCAGAAATCAAGATTAGCAGATTCTTTCGTGTCTATATTAGATAGTGTCACTTTGGAAATGAAAACTTCTTTAGCCACATTGAGTAGTTTTTGGGAGGGGCAAAACTTATGCGTTAGCGTCAGTGACATGCTAAAGTGACAGCGTCATCAACTTGCCTAATGACGCAAAACCACAGTTATTCCAAGGTTTTCTGTTCTCTCTTCTGTCGGCAGTCCACATGACCGTCTATTTTTTTATAGTTTGATCTCTCAACCTGAGGCAACGTTAAACTAGAATTAAAAATTTAAACATATTCGTAATTAAACTGATTAACTTAAGGAAACTATCTGCATAAGCGATGTCCATTCATAAATATTAAGAAAAATTGCCATTTCGTAAGGAAATTATACATTTCGGGACGCAGTCATAAACTAAACATAACAGTGCCATAAATATTCTGAATATCTTTTCGGGACAGATAAGTCTTATAAACGACCTCATGACATGTATTTGCGTCCTCTTGGCCATAAATAAAACATGGAACTGCTGAAGTATGCGATAATATGTGCCAATAACGTTTTATTTATGACTTTATGTCTACTACACGTTGAAGTATCGATTATACCGATATGTAATGGCCATCAAAGGACTTAATTTGCGATAGTTGCTGGTATATAAACAATAACCTCAGTCTCCTTCGAAACGATGTTTGTTATGTTGTCTGACCATAACTTCGGGAAGCCGCTACCAAGCCACATATCGAGATTCAGATTGGATTCTAAAGTAAAGCAGCTTTGAGCACAGTTTGTGCAAGCGGGGTTTTTTGATGTTGCTACGTCGTTCTATGTCGCCTATTTTAAAGTTTGAGATATGTAAATTACGGTAAAGCTAGTTTTTCTTTTCATGGGTCACATGGCTGTCGAATAAAGTTAATAGAATGATATCAGTAGGATTTTACACGCTATAATTAGTAAGAACATTCTATAATCACCCAACCGATTGCCGCCATCGATCAAATAATGAAGTTTATTCAGTACCTCTTACAATGGAATGCTTCATATCTTTCAACTACAATAAATCGAGAACACTGTACTCACAAACTGCCGTTTTCTTGTCCCTTCCACTTTTTGTCAAGCTGTAGATTAATTCGGCCTTTCCTTTCCTCAAGCAAGACCATTTAGTGTAACGTTCTGTTTCTTGATTGTATTAGTTTGCGTCACTTTTAGTGAGATTTATTTCAAGACTCTGCCATCACCATCTTGTACTTAAGTGCCTTTTATGGGAAGACGGTGCTTGGCTTTTTCCGAGCCTTATACCTATCTATAAATAGGCAGCTTGTTGGCAAATCCGTAAGGATACGATTCCGTCCAGATTTCGGCGCTATCTGCGCTGTTATTTACCCCTTGAGTGCCGTCTGGGATGGCCCCTGTGGAAATTCGGGGCGTTTTAATGAGAGTGTACTTTTCTCTGTAGGTAATATATTTGCCATACAGTTCGCACTTACAGATAAATTGCGGATTGTGTGTGTAAATGTTCTCATCTCTTACATTGTATACGAGATGCTTTATTAATGTAAAACTACACCAGGAATGAGATTACTTCTTTAGACAAGAACATTTCTATGAATTTTAATGTCCGTAAGGATTGAGGTGCCACATTTCATATTTTAATGAAATTAATATATTTATTTAGTAGTAAGTTTAAAAAAAAAATAGGTTTGATCCTCGATTTTGTAGTATAATACTTGAAAAGTTATATCAACATAAAGGTGGCTACTTTATTGTACACCAAGATAAAACAATACAAAAAAACATAAAAATTTAAACAAAAATACAACAGGCGGCCTTATCGCGCTCTGCGATCTCTTCCAGGCAACCTTGAATGGATAGAGATAGCCTGGACACGACATGGGGTTGCACTTGGTGCAAATTTAAAATCATACAAGTATTACTATGTACAATTAGGTAATAAAAACAAACTACTAAAATAGATACACAAATACATACATACAAAATAATCTAAATATACAAACAAGAAAACAATACAGCTTAAACAAGCACAGTGTCACAGAGACAGGTAATGTTCCTTTATAAGTTTTTTAAAGACAGGCAACGACTGAGCACGTTTAATTGAGTCAGACAATGCATTCCACAAACGAGCAGCCTGGACAGTAAATGATTTATCTAAGAATGTAGTGGAATGCATAGGCATTTTAAGTCGCAATTTTTCTGATGACTTAAGAGATTTCGTGTGGGAATCGCAGATAAACTGAAAACTATCCTTGAGGTAAAGAGGGGTGGAAGGAGTAAAAAGTCGCTCAAGTTTATCGAGTTGTTCTTGAGTAAGGTCAAGATAGCTGGCATCAGCATAATCAAGGATGGGAAGAAGAAGAGATTGTGCAAGCGCAATCTTGGTGGCAGTCGGAAGAAAATGCCGCAGCCTACTCAAAGTTGCAGCAGATGCAAATAACTTGCGGCTAACTGCCTAGCCACTTTACATATTTTAATGATATTAATATACTTATTTATTAGTAAGTTTAAAAAAAAAAATAGGTTTAATAATAATAATAATATTCGCGCTTCGTGAGGCGGGCATTTTCGGGGACTGGAATCAGTCCTCGAGAATACATGTCCCGTGTCACGGAGCGCATCGACTTCCTGAAGCAGAAAGTTTGTGCATGGGCCAGCCGTATTCGGCGGTATAGGCGGCGGGTTGACCGGTACTCACAGAAGCGCTTGTTCCAGAATGATGAGAGATGGGTATATAGAACTTGGGAGCGACCTGAACAAAATATGACTGTCGTGTGCCGCCCGGATGATGTCGCCACGAGTACGTTCTGGCAAAGCATCTGGTCGGTACCCGTCTGTCTCACTGAGGGTGGCTGGATGCGTGATGTCGAACGCGTGTGTGAAGCTATACCAGAAATGGAAACAGTAATTATTAGTCCATCTGATGTAGCCAAAGCAGTTCGTCCGCTACCGAACTGGAAGTCTCCAGGACCGGACGGACTGCATAACTTCTGGCTTAAATGGCATAGCAGCTCACACGCGTTTCTAGCATCTCAATTCCAGTCATGTTTAGAGTCTGGGTCGCTTTCGCAGTTTTTAACAACAGGCGTTACCCACCTGCTCCATAAGACAGGTAGTCCCGCGGAACCCAAGAATTATAGACCAATAACATGTTTATCAACGGTTTATAAACTTCTTACATCCATCCTGAGAGCAAAAATTTATAAACACATTGAAGTCAACTCAATAATGTCTACCTCTCAGAATGGATGTAGGAATGGGTCCCGCGGTACTAAGGAGCTACTCCTCATTGACGTAGCCATAAGCCAGCAGGTTCGTCGATCCCGCAAGGATCTGTCGACATGCTGGATAGACTACAAGAAGGCCTACGATTCTGACCCACATTCATGGCTCATGAGGGTGCTGGAGTTGTACAAAATAGATGCAACTCTGTGCACCTTCCTTGAGTCATGTATGGGGCAATGGAAGACAGTCCTTCAGTATCCAGGATGACGACCGATTCAGGGGGATGATGAACCTGTATGGATTAAGCGGGGAATATTTCATGGCGACAGTTTGAGCCCACTTTGGTTCTGCTTAGCCCTGAATCCTCTAAGTACACTGCTGGAGGATTCAGGACTAGGCTATCGGTTGAGAAGAGTTGGTCAGGTCATATCTCACCTTCTTTACATGGATGATCTGTAACTCTTTACCCCCAATAAATTCCAACTGACCGAGCTACTGAAGGTAACTGAAACATTCAGTAACTCCATCAGGATGGAATTTGGTGTGGACAAATGTGCGGTCATGCATGTAAAGCAAGGGGAGATTATGGAATCCGAGGGAATTCAACTCTCTGATTCCATACACCTTAGACACCTCTCCTCGACAGAAACTTACAAGTATTTGGGTTTGTCGGAAGCGTTAGGCATCAACAGTACTGACATGAAGCAACTGCTGAAGGAGCGTTTCTTTGGCCGCCTGAAAAAGGTATTAAATAGCCTTTTGTCGGGCGGAAATAAGGTGCGCGCCTTCAACAGTTGGGTCATGCCAGTTTTGATGTACTCTTTCGGAATACTCAAATGGACTCAGACCAAGCTCAACGCCCTCGATAGGAGGGTCCGGACACTGCTGACCGCAAACCGGATGCATCACCCACGATCATCGGTGATGAGACTGTACATCCCGCGGAAGTGTGGGGGTCGAGGCTTTTTAAACGCCAAGACTCTTCACAACCGCGAGGTGTGCAGCCTCAGAGAATACTTTTTAAAAGCTGAAATGGGTATGCACCGGGATGTGGTCGCAGTGGACAAGGGACTCACCCCGTTGTCTATGGCTATAGAGAACTGGCGCAAGCCTGTAATACTATCGACTGATGAACGCAAAGAGGTATGGCAAGGCAAGGAGCTACACGGGCGCTTCTATCGGACTCTCCATGGGCCCGATGTAGATTTCCCAGCGTCTGTATCCTGGCTACGTTTCGGCGACCTTTTCGGGGAAACTGATGGTTTTATCTGTGCAATTATGGACGAAGTTATCCTGACGAATAACTACCGGAGACATATAATGAAGGACGGGACGGTTGACATATGTCGGGCTTGCCACCGTCCGGGTGAATCCATCAGACATATTATCTCTGGTTGTTCTCGTCTGGCTAACGGCGAGTACTTGCACAGGCATAACCAAGTGCCAGGATTATTCACCAGCAACTTGCTTTGAAGTACAATCTAGTGGAATCGGAGGTACCGTATTACAAGTATGTGCCCAACCCAGTTCTCGAAAATGACCATGTCACGTTGTTGTTGGGATCGGTCTATCATCACTGATAGGACTATTGTTGCCAATAAGCCGGATTTAGTGGTGATAGACCGATTAGCGCGCCGCACAATGATAATCGATGTAACAATCCCGCATGACGAGAACCTCGTGAAAGCTGAGAAAGAGAAACAAATCAAGTATCTCGACTTAGCACACGAGGTTGTCGACATGTGGAATGTGGACTTGGCGATCATTGTGCCGATTGTCGTTACGGCCAACGGCCTGATGGCCAAGAGCCTCGACGACCATCTGTCGAGGCTATCATTGGGCGGTTGGATCAAGGGTCTGATACAGAAGGCAGTACTCCTCGATACGGCTCGCATAGTGAGGAGGTTCCTGTCTCTGGAGCCCTAACCACCGGTAGCTTGGACCCTGATCCCGATACCGGTGGGCCTCTATTTTTTATATTTTTTAATGTTTTTTTATTGTAAATTATTTTATTAAAATATTTAAAAATGTAGTAAATAAGAAAAGAAATCAATAAAGGACATAATAATAATAATTTATTTCACCAAAAGTAATACAACAAATTACATAAATTATTACAGGCCAGTACTTAAAATTATGCAACATGGGAGCATCTGTAACCGAACTAGGACGAGTCCTGTATCTCAGCATACAGCGCCTGACTCTCGATATAGATTATTATATTTAGCCCAATAGACATGCAAAAAGACGTATCTATGAAATTATACAATGTCTTGATTTGTTCTAACATCAAACAATACTAAAAATGTGTATATGTGCCTACGTGTGGTTTTGTGTTCCGTATGGTGCCGGACGTAAAGAATTTCACCATCCCATGTCTTCCCGTGGGTGTCGTAAGAGGCGACTAAGGGACAAACCAGAGGATGGGCAACAGCGTTCTCTGCGCTTCTATAACAACCATACTGCGATCGCCAACTCGCCTGCCAAGCGTGGCGATTATGGCAAAACCCCCCCCCATGAATAGCACAAATAAAAAATGGCCCCTAGTGCCCGGCAGCCTGCCTACCCTCGACTACGGTAGCGGTCGAGTTTACGGCATGGCAAGGGGTGCCAAGAATCTCCGGACGGGATCCGGCTACCCCAACAAACACCGACGACTGGAAGTCCAGTCGTCGGTGTTTGTGCAGGTGGCAACATACAACACGCGCACACTTCGGACCGACGAAAAGATCACCGAACTCGAAGAGGAATTGAGCAGGTTGCGATGGAGTATTATAGGGTTATCTGAAGTCCGAAGAGAGGGGGAGGACTCGATAATCCTCAAATCCGGCAACCTGCTCTATTTCCGAGAGGGTGACCGGCAGTCCCAGGGTGGTGTCGGGTTTATCGTCCACAAGTCCCTTGTGAACAACGTGGTGAAGATCGAGAGTGTGTCGACCAGGGTGGCGTACCTTATACTCAGAATATCCGCAAGATATTCGCTGAAGGTCATACAGGTCTACGCCCCAACCTCGGCACACCCCGACGACGAGGTAGAGACCATGTATGAGGATATCTCCAGAGCCATGCATGGTTTCAAAACTCACTTCACCGTTGTCATGGGGGACTTCAACGCGAAACTGGGCAAACGAGACGAGGATGAGCTGCAAGTGGGGCAATTTGGAGTTGGACGTCAGAACCGCCGGGGTCACCTACTGGCCAGTTTTATGGAGAAGGAGGGCCTCTATATGATGAACTCCTTCTTCAAAAAGCGTGAACATAGGAAGTGGACCTGGCAGAGCCCCGATGGTGCAAGAAAAAATGAGATCGACTTCATCATGTCAACCAAGAAGCAAATGTTCAATGATGTCTCTGTGATCAATTCGGTAAAAACCGGGAGCGATCACCGCATGGTAAGAGGCACATTGAACATTAATATTAAGCTTGAAAGGTCTCGACTGATGAAGTCCACGCTCCGTCCAGCACAGATCCAGGTCCAAAACCCCGAGAGCTTCCAGCTCGAACTCCAGAATCGTTTCGAGTGCCTAGGGAGCTCAGTGGACGAATACAATGACGGGTTCGTGGAAGCTGTCCATACGGTCGGGTCTAAGTTTTTCAAGACCCGTCGTACAGATAGAAACAAAAAGCTCTCTGATCCTACTCTCAAGCTTATGAAGGAGAGGCGTGAGATGATCCTGCAGTCTTCAGATGAGGCGTGCAAATACCGGCAGCTCAATAGACAGATCTCTAAATCCTTGAAAAGAGACCTCCGCCGCTTTAACACCGAGCGTATTAAAGACGCGATTGAGCGAAATAAAGGCTCCAAGGTATTTTCAAGGGATCTGGCTATTGGGCAGAGCCAGCTCACGAGACTGAAGACCGACGATGGCAGGATCGTATCCGCCAAACCGGAGCTTCTGAGGGAGATCGAGACATTCTATGGGCAGTTGTACACATCAATCAGCAAGCCCGTTGCGAGTCTAGCAAACGACCCAAGAGCTAGATTGACCCGACACTCGACGTCAGCCTGTACGAGATTAGGATGGCTCTGAAACAACTTAAAAACAACAAGGCGCCGGGTGATGACGGTATCACGGCTGAACTCCTGAAGGCGGGTGGAAAACCGGTCCTTAAGGCCCTTCAGAAGCTGTTTGATGTCGTCATACTCGAGGGCAAAGCGCCACAGGCATGGTGCAGGGGTGTGGTGGTACTCTTCTTCAAGAAGGGCGATAATGCCCGGCTGAAGAACTATAGGCCCATCTCACTTCTTAGCCATGTCTACAAGTTGTTTTCAAGAGTCATCACGAATCGTCTCGCGCGCAGGTTTGACGATTTCCAGCCTCCCGAACAAGCCGGATTCCGAAAAGGCTTTAGCACCGTAGACCACATACATACGCTGCGGCAGGTCATACAGAAGACCGAAGAGTATAACCTGCCTCTCTGTTTAGCGTTTGTGGACTACGAGAAAGCCTTCGATTCGATCGAGACTTGGGCTGTACTGCAGTCTCTCCAACGGTGCCAGATCGACTACCGGTACATTGAGGTGTTGAAGTGTTTGTACAAAAACGCCACCATGTCAGTCCGTCTTCAGGATCAGACCTCGAAACCAATCCTTCTCCGGAGCGGCGTGAGACAGGGAGACGTCATTTCTCCGAAACTGTTCACTGCTGCGCTGGAGGATGTCTTCAAGGTTCTAGATTGGAAGGCGCTTGGCATCAACGTTAATGGCGAGTACATCACTCACCTTCGGTTTGCCGACGACATAGTGGTCATGGCTGAGACCATGGAGAGCCTCTCAGAAAAATAATTTAGCAAAATTTTGGGACAAAGGAATTGGAACGTTCTCACGGTTTTATGCTGTCAACCTCTGATGATGAGCTGACGACTGTGGCCGAATGTTGAAGTCTTCTTGTCCCGAAGTCTCGACGATCTCTTCTTGCGCCGCCCGTTGGTTTGAAGTCGTTGAAGACGGCTGTTGCCGTATCGACGTTCACGATGCCCAATGCAGACGATGACACGCGAAGAATGAAGGTCTCTTGGGAAGCTTGATTCGAAGATGAAATCCTTTGAGTTTCAACCGACGATCCGTTGAATTTTTGAATTCGAAAATTCCGTTGTCTTCTTTTTGTTTTTTTATCTATAGGCTCGCGTTTGACCACTATCTCGCCTGATGGTAAGCGATGATGTGGTCGACGGAGAAGCACGCTTGCATAGAAGTAACCTATTCAATCTTGACTTAAAGACCCCAAGGTTGTAGCTATCAGGAAACAAAGACTCCGGCAGGGAATTCCGCTCCTTAGTTCCATCGCACACTCCCCGAAATGTAACCGATAAAAACCGACAGACTGGCCACTTGGCGTCGATGTTCATGGCTCTGGAGCTTTGAGGCGACCAGTGCATCGTTTCCGATAAGCCTCTTGGGCCGTTTGTCAATCGACTCAAGTGCATCAAGTTGATATTTGGCAGATCCATCCTAGAGGTGAGAGCAGTACTCCATGCATGACCGAACTTGTGCTTTATACAATTTGAGCAGCTGTTCAGGCGTGAAGTACCGTCTCACCTTTGCAAGGATCCCCAACTTTTTTGCAGTCAACTGAGCCTTTGCCTCAATGAATGGACCACAATTGATGGTCGATGTTAACGTAACACCAAGAATGTTGAGATGGTCCGTTATCGACACGGTTACACCACGGAAAGATGGAGCCGGGTGGAATGGGCTCTTTTTTGCGGAAAAAAAGACACGCCTGGGTCTTAGCAGCATTGAAACTGATTAGATTGGCATCGCCTCATTCGGAGACTGCCGCCAAAGACAGGTTCAAGAGCTCAACCTTGGCCTCCCGGAGAGACCGGATCTCAGGCCCAGTAGCCCGTGCACCGGACACGTATCTCTCAGCAACCGTGCTGTCGTCTGCGTACCCAAAGGTTCCGGGTTTTAGCAGGTCATTAATGTGCAGTAAAAACAGTGTAGCCGAGATCACCGACCCCTGAGGGACTCAGCGTTAATACTTAACTGACCGGACGAGCAGCCATCGATAACCACTCGGATGGACCGATCCCTCAGGAAGTCAGCAATCCAGTCACACAGACCACTAGGCATACCGAAGGAAGGAAGCTTACCAATAAGGCTGTCACGCCAGACCCTGTCGAAAGCCTTCGAGATGTCAAGGGAGACAGCAAGCTCCTCCCCGTGCCTCTCGATGGCCTCACTCCAGACTTGAATGGCACACGCTAGAAGATCCCCAGTTGACCGATTTCGGCGGAAGCCGTATTGGCGGTTACTGAGTGATATCGTTGTCTTCTAGGTATGCCAGGAGCTTATTGTTCAGCACACGTTCCATACTCTTACAGAGGATGGACGTTACCGAGATGGGTCTGTAGTTGGCCTGATCAGCCCGACTACCCTTTTTGGGCACGTGCTGAACGTTAGCTTGCTTTCAAGCCTTCTGTACCTTTCCAGTCACTAACGAAAGGCGATATAGGCGTGTCAGGATCGGAGACAATTCAGGCGCACAAGTTTTTAGTACAATTGCCGGTATACCGTTAGGGCCACTGTCTTTGTTCACGTCGAGGTTGCACAACACCCTACAGACCTCCCTCTGATGGATGCGAATATCCGTCATACTCGTCCCACATCAAATAGGATACGGAGGGGGCCGCGCGCCATCAGAGTTCAGAAGCGAAGATTCCGCAAAAAGGGAGGCAAACAAGTTTACCTTGTCCTCGGCTGAGTGGGCCAGTGACCCGTCGGGTCTCAGCAGTGGTGGTAGTGAGGGGCAACAGAAGTTTGATTCAACCGACTTAGCCAGGGACCAAAACGCTTTGCTACCAGCAGGGTATGAAGCTAGTTTGTTCCCGATTCTGCTAATATGGTCAAATCGTGCCCATCGCATCGCCTTTTTGCAGAACTTGGCAGCCCTGTTAAATGCTCTCTTCTTATGAGTAACGTCATTTGCTTTATGCACTCGAGCGTGCCAGGTAAGCCTTGTGCTTAACGATATTTGCGCGGTTGCACTCGGTACCAAACCATGGTCGGTCAGCGCTGGACGGCGCTACGTCAGAGAATAGAATATAGTACTCCATCCCCTGGCGCAACACATCAGTCACGGCGTCAGTGCATGACGATGGATCTTTCGAAGAGAAGCAAGTGAGCCGCCAAGAATAGCATACGACGAAAGATCGCATACTATCCCAATCCGCTGACCTGTACCGCCAAATCCGCTGGGTGCCTCTCGGGCTGGGATCGGGCGGAGAGTAGACGGATACAGACTTCACCATACAGTGGTCGGAACTACCCAAAGGTGATGATATCGACACTGATTATCGGTCTGGATCTGTTGTCAGCAGAAGGTCCAAGCAATTCAAGCAAATTCTTCGTTTGGCTCGAACATTAACGGTAGAAGAACCAATGATCGCGATGATAGATCGCAGTAGAGGAAATAAAAGAGAGTGGACTGTATAACAAGAGATGAAAGTAAATTAAAGAAGAGAAGACATTATATTACAACGGTCGGTTAAAAAGTAAACAAAGATAAATTAGATTATGAGCGAGCGTAGCCGTGTGCAACAGCTGAGCTGACTGTCGTGGCGATGTGTCGGTCACTCTAATGTCGGCTGGCTGGCACCCTGCTGCCCTGCGTCTCTCGTTCACTGCTGCTGGCGCGCGACGGTGTTGAGAGGAGCGGGTCTCAACAGTCATATATAAGGAAGGATGTATGCCATATTAGGATATATGCCAAATATAATAACATGCGAAATTATATCCATAGAATGATTCTGTCATCACGTTTACTAAACCCATAACGAATGCGGAAAGTAATAAGAAAACCCATCAATTGCTTTGAAATTGAAGGGAAGGCATATCTGCGGAGCTTGAGAAAAAAGTCGTTACACGATCCAAGAGAAAAATAAATTGTGTTATCTACATTTATGGGGGCACATCTACAGACTACAGCAATTTGGAATATGTTAACGAACTTACTACCACGTACTGTTACCACAAAGGAGGGTTTCACAGTAAATCTGTGAAACCCTCCTTTGTGGTTAATCGATCAAACTCACGATCACGATTTTCAAACGGGCATAACAAGCGTGAAAAATGTGCTAGCTACGCTGCTGGAAAATTCAGGCGCTGGCTGCCGATATTCACGTGTTTCTTTTAATAGTATCATTCATTCCACGTCACTCGAGACTTGTGATACTTCAGTTGCTAACTACCTGCCTCATCTACAACTAAGTATAAACATATACATAATACCAAGAAATCGTCATCAAGCTTCGCATCCATGCATGTGATTTCTAACCTAAATAATATTCAATTCAATCAGAAAATTGTTCATCCATAAGTAGTTATTATTCCCGTAAGTCTGTTTTACTGAACAATGCAACTTCCTTCCTGAATAATGTGAAGTGACGTTTGAGTTATTTTAATTATGTCTATTTATGTTCTCTCTGTGGAGCTACAGTCCACAAAGCAAATCTGGATTTAAAAAGAAATGCAGGTAACATTTAATTTGCAGTTATGTGTGCACATACTGGGGTATTTATTTTTTAATTTATTCCTTCCGATGCTAGGCTACCAATAGATAAATAACATAAAATCTTTTCGACGAAACACACATCGAGAAGCTTTGTATTTTCTTTGCAAACAAAAGGCAGTATTATGTTTGTAATAATTTAGCTAGGAACTTATATACAATGTATTTTACCTTTTCATTTGGAGTTACAAAACTCCTACAAAGATTTCGTGAAATTTGTAAGACTCACGAATTAATTCTAAAGGCAAACCAGTACCTAATTAGATGCACAACCGGAGCAACAAACCAAAAAACATGTTATAAATGGTAATAAATATCTAAAACGTGCTAACGAATACTCCAAACTAAATAAATTGTGTTTCCAAGAACTAAGGCCCGAATTAACACTAAATTTATCGACTAGTTTAAATGAGGAATTTGGATATAATCACAGAAGGTCTTGAGAAGAAAACGAGAGAAGTTTTAATAGCTTTTTCTTTGTTCTAAGAAAATGAGTTTTCTCACAAAAGGGTGGATAATGGTAGTCTGTCTGTGAATCATCGATTAAAATGGAAAACAAACATTAGGTATATGTCCAGAATCGTGTTTAATAAACTTGTAGGAATGTTCTGATAAACATGGTCTGTCTTCTCAACTGTTACAAATAACAAATTGTGTAATTTTCCCTTAATACCATTAGATGGGTAATTTCTGGGCATAATGTGATGTTTGTTAGCAGGATAATATCGCACCGTAATTCTATAATGACCACGGCAAAATTATAGTTTGATACCTACAAAAACTTGAGAGAAATCTTTGACTACAGAACATAAAGTGAGTACCTGTCTTTCATTGAAACTAGAGCAACATAAGCATTGTTTGTTCGCGGTACAACATAACTCACATGCCACGTTCAAAGGTGGGTATCTCATAGACGCGGCGACATCACAATTTCACTAGCTGATTACTCTATGTAAAGGATCCACTTTAACAATACGTGGCTATGTTTAACTGACTTGGAAATGTAATAAGCTTCATAATAAGAATATCAATGGCTTACCACGGCCACGTTAAGTTTGGTCGTGAGGACTATTTTACTGTAACTATCTTGTT
Organism: Anorthoa munda; assembly: GCA_945859665.1. NCBI lineage: Eukaryota > Metazoa > Arthropoda > Insecta > Lepidoptera > Noctuidae > Anorthoa > Anorthoa munda. Next base: position 4,708,978 of record OX243913.1, read on the forward strand.
AAATACTTACTAGGCAAGTACTATACGAGTAGGAGCTCCTATGTTGCCAATTTAACGTCGTATAAACTTTCTATATATTTTAAAAATCATGTAAGAAAGACCAAATTGCACTTTTTATCTATTACCTACTTTAATTTAGGGTAAATTTTTCAATAGTCTGATAAATTTTAACTGAGGAATAAAAATGCCCGTCTGACATATTTTCTATACAAAAGCGGTTTAAACCGCCATTTTAATTCTTCAGTTAAAATTTATCAGACTATTGGAAAATCGGGCGCTTAATTGAATTTCTTCGAAACTTTGTAGATTGGATAATAAAGTTATCAATTTCAATTTTTTGGTGTTCAATTTTTTGGGTGCGCGGTTGGCGCAGTGGTTGAGCGATTGACTGCTGCGCTGCGTGTCGCGGGTTCGATTCCCGCACGGATCAAATATTTATATGACCTACAGATAGCGTTCCGACTCTGGGTGTTGTGTATGTGAGTTTATATGTTTGTAAAAGCACCCACGATACCGGAAGAAATTCCTAGTGTGGATGAAAGTTACAAAAAAATAAAAAAAACTTATTTTTATATCTAGTAAACACGCTTGCCTAGAAATAACCTATTCACTCTTGACTTAAATACCCCCAGATTGTAGCTGTCGGGAAACACAGACTCCGGCAGGGAATTCTAATCCTTAGCTGTACGCATAATAAAAGTGTTCCCAAAACGTTTTGTGCGTATAGGTGGGATGTCCACCATGTATCGATGGCGTATCGTTACACCAAGTAGGTAGCTTTTTCGGTTATATGCCTCTTACATACTAAAAGTTATATGACGTGATCGGAGACTGCAGCCTCAGACACAAACCGTAAAAATAAAAGTTGAAAATGTACATGGATTTATTAATCCGGATAAACTTTTATTTTTACTCTGAAATCTGGAACAATGTTTTCATTGGACGTGATAAAATAGCAAATTAATCAAGTATTAAACAGGAGGTTTATAGAAATAATAGTTACAATATGTATACTGTGAATAATTTCCGGATTAGTTCACTCCTATGATTTTCGGATATGGTTTTCCTTTGGCATAATAATAATATCTATTTTAAACTGTAGACTACATTAAAACTGAAGCTGAATTATCGAAAGCCCGTGTGAGTACTTGAGTGTTTCGATCGCGACCGCCTTTTCTGCTAGTTTCACCTCTCGAGAACTGCTTCACAGATTCAGTGTTCTGAAACTAGACTAGAACTTCGACTAATGAGGCTGACACATTTTAGTTAAAATGTTTTGTCGAGAAATGTAGTTCTTCGCCATGGGCAAAATACAAAAAAATACAAAATACAATATACTTTATTATTTAAATTAGAAATTACATTACATATTAATGTGACTGGAGTCCCCATTTAGGCAAACAATGCCTGTATTAGAAGGCTCCGCTCTTTCAACATCATTGTCTTACACTTATTCTAAACGAGCTGATACAATTATTATAGTGAACTGTGTGTGTGTAAGGGGGCGTCCATAAATTACGTGAGGTGTTCTTTTAAATTTTCTATCCCTCCCTCCCCCCCTGGTGAGATTTCGTGAGATTTTATTCAACCCCCTCCCCCATCCCCCAATCTCACGTGAGATTTTTCAAAATGTGGGTTTGTTACGTAAACGCGTTGGATTGTTATTGTAAAAAGAAAAAAAATAATGCTTCGTGCTTTTATTTACACTTAGATAAAGTAGGTATAGATTAAGCACTGGCGTGGCCGCACATGAGACAGCAATAGTTAGTTCTGGTGTTACAACAAGAACAAGAACACTACAACCCACCATCGCACTGACACTTATTATCTATAAATAACCCAAATTCCTTGTCTCAATTAACACATAATACCACGAAATCATAGAAAATCAAACAAAACCGAGTTTGTTTGTCAAACCTGCCATTGTATTAGAGTTTGACAAACGACAGAAACCGGCCACGGTGACAAAGACAAAAAATAATCTTTTGTCCTTATCATTTACATGGAGCTGCCAATTAGCCATCTCGCTCTATCAATCAAGGTCATTTTAAGGCTTAATCTATACCTACTTTATCTAAGTATTTACACTAGTTAAGACTAGTAATCAATATTGCTGAGAGTTTAATTATAAGTGTAATAAAAATTTAACAAGAGAATACTTAAATCGTAATACTACTGTGATTAAAAAAAGAAAGTCTACTCTAATTCAGTCCATGGAGAATCATGCGCGGTCTCAAGAGAGACTATTGGATGATGAAACGTAGATGTATAACGTGGAAGTATGAATGAAATTATTTTCTTTCGAACGAATTAGTGAATGATCTTAATAATATTACGATTACGCTTAAGATTAAATCTTAAGCATGTACAATCTGGATTAAATGGACCAAAATAGTATATTTTTTTTTGGTTTCAATCAGAAAAAAAATTGCGTGATATTTGCCGACACTCTCCCTCTCTCCAACGTAAGATTAGATGAGATTTGACTTGACCCCCTCCCCCCCTTAAACATCTCACGTAATTTATGGACGCCCCCTAAGGGTAAATATGCAATGTAAGTACATTTATTTATATTTAGCTTAACATAGCAATACTAATAAAATAGTGATGTAAAGTGTGGTGTGGTAAGTAGTATGGTATTATGTGTGGTATGTGGTGAGGCGTGCGTTGTGGTGTGAAAGTGTGATGTATGGCGTGGTGTGTGTTGTGTTGTGAGGTGTGTGATGTGTGGTATGGTTTGTGGTGTGGTGTGGTGTGACTGGTGTGTATGATGAGGTGTGTGGTATAGTATATTTCGGCTACTCAACGTGTTCCAGGAGTGCCTCGGTTTCCTCATAGGTAAGTGGTTTTATCCAGTCTAATACACTTTTTCTACAGTCGTAGTAACTTTTATTATATACATAAACGTGTTTGTTAATTTTGTTATACAGCTGGGCAGAGCGTTTATTGAATTGTTTGCATGCAAATCTGGTTTTAGTTTGGGGAACTTTGAGAATTAAATCTTTTCTTCTTTTGGCTTTTTGCTTATCATTATATGGTACGTTTTTATGTTTTTTTAGTATGGTTTGGGTTATGTACAGTTTCCTTACAGAGAGTAAATTACTAATTTGGTATAAGCTTGCGGTGGAGAATCTTTTATTTTTAAAATACATTATTTTTATTAATGCACGCTGCGCTCGTTCTATGTTTATAAACTTTGTTTTTGCTGTACCGCCCCAAATTGGGATAGAATATAATAGTACAGACTGGGCCAGTGCCACATAAATTTCATTTAGCAGATTTCTGGGACGTTTTTTAAAGCTCTCTATTTTAGTTGGAACAATATGTCTGAGGGTTTTAAAGATCCAACTGAGTTTCCTTATCCTCCCAGAAATCTGCTCAAGCTGAGGGTACCAGGACAGTGCTTGATCTACCACAACCCCAAGATATTTAGTTTTAGCCACCTTCTCAATGCAAGGGCAATTACAGCTTACAGTAGACTTGTCTCCACAAATGTGTACCTTTATATCTAACTCTTCAATAGGCTGTGTTCGGTTACTGATACTAAAGCAGATGTAATTAGTTTTATTAGTATTAAGGGAAAGTAAGTTACTTTTTAGCCATTCAGCTACCCGAGCCATTCCTGCCTCTGCTCTCAGTTTTACTTCATGCCAGGATGAACCAGAGAACACAATAGCTGTATCATCTGCGTACGAAAATATTTTAGCATTTTCTATTTTCATAGTACAAAGATCGTTAATGTACAGGAGAAAGAGGGTAGGCCCTAAAACACTACCCTGTGGGACGCCGTATGATACATCTACCTCGTCACTGGAGTACTGTCCTATTTTTACTCTTTGTTTCCTGTTGGAGAGGTAGTTTTTGAGTAAACTGAGGGCCCTTCCTCTTATTCCAGCTTTTTCCAGCTTGTTCACAAGAATTGGGACAGAGACGGTGTCGAATGCTTTTTTGAGGTCTAAGAAAACAGACAGGCATCTGTTTCCATTGTCAAGGTGCTCAGCTACAAGAGAGCTTAACGCAGTTACTGCATCTTCAGTACATACACCTTGCCTAAACCCAAACTGTGAGTTAGATAAAAGATTAAATTTTTTGAAATAATTAATTAGTCTAATATTTATTATTTTTTCAAGTACTTTTGATATCGACGGTAAAACGGAAATAGGCCTGTAATTGCTGACATCGTCACTGTCCCCACCCTTGTAAACTGGCGTTATAACGGATTGTTTTAGTGGAGCGGGGAAGACACCCTTTTGAAAACAGAGATTAGTAAGGTGAGTTATAATGGGGACAGCTTCTTTTCTTATGTACTTTAGGAACTTAGTCGGTACATTGTCCCAGCCAGGGGCACTGTCAGATTTCAGATTCATCAGAATACCATCCACTTCACAATCGACCGTATCTAGTAGTACGAAGGTATTAAGGTGTGATCCTAATGCATTTGTTTGGTTATTAGGGGTATTGTTTATTTCAAGATTAATTTTTTGAGCAAGTTGTTTTCCAATATTAGCAAAATAGGCATTAACATAGTTTATTGACTCTATGGGGGTTGTTTTTATGTTTAATAATTCTACGTTTTGACTTTTTAATCTATTTGAATATGTGATGGTTTTTATATTTTTCCAGAGTAATTTATTGTTGGATAAGGATTGTGCAAGTAAGTTTCTTTCATATTTTCTTTTCAATTTTTTTATTAAATTATTGCAGTAGTTCCTGTATCTAGTATATGTTATTTTTAAGATTTCGTTATGAGGGTCATTGCGATATTGTTTTTGCATTTTATTTCGGTTTTTGATACAACGAAGGATGCCCAAGGTAATCCACGGCTTTATGACACGTTGATTGCTTGGGATATTTCTTAACTTAGTGTTTTCATTTATAACGTTGGTTAGTACATTAATAAAACTACTGATTAATAAATTAGGATCATTACAAAATAACAAGTCTGATAAATTTCTTGCCTGCAGATCTTTTAAAGCTTGTTCATAGTCCATTGTAATAGAAGTTCTATTTACGATTTGAATATTTTTTAACTTCGTTATAGAGATAAATGTTGTAAAGTGATCAGTCACCGTAGTGTGCAGGATAGCGATAGATGCCGAGAACCTTTTGTGTATTTTAAGCATGAAATGGTCAAGACAGCTTTGTTCCCTCGTGGGCAAAGTGTGCCCAGGAAGTATACCGAAAAACGATAATAGGTACATATTTAGGTAGTTAACTCTACTCTTATACTCCTGGGATGACTCGGTATCTTTATTTTTGAGGTTAATATTTATGTCACCAGTTATTATAATGTTTTTTTGTGATGTTAAAGTGTTTAATTATGTGCTGAGGGAGTCAATAAAGCTGTCGGTATTTGAGTTAGATGGAGATCGGTAGATACAATAAACAATATTGCCCAATATGTCTAATCGTAGACAGGATGCTTGAACCAACTGAATTTCCTCAACTTTAGGGTTTAAAGAGCCCTTAACATATACAACTACGCCGTCATTCTGGTTCGACTGACGCGTCGTCATGTACGAGTGATAGTTGTTTATTTGCGGTATTGCTTTATTAGCATGCAATCTACATTCCGTTAGGACTATAATGTCGACTTCAAATTTGAGGGTAGATAAAGTGATCAGAAAGTTGTCAAAATTACAGTAGATACTCCGTATGTTTTGAGATATTATGGTGAGGTCGCTTTTATTTACAAATATAAAAAAAAATAAAAAAAAATAATATATATATATATATATGTTTATGGAGTTCTGCAGAGTCGCATTCCACTGTTCGGGCAATTTCAATGCTATCTATTTCAGAAACAGTATGTAGCGTATTATCCATTTACAATTAGCGTCAATTGAATAACCGTCAAGTTTAGGTAAGTATCTATTTCAATGTATTTAGACAATAAGTAGCCATGTATTGAGATTTTAGTTTGTGTTGAAAACGGACAAACGTACATTGTTTCAAACTTAGTAAAATATATTAAAGTATCGCGATCGAACTGCCAATATTATTCCGAGACGGGTTCACAGTAGGCCAAACAAAGTGGCTAGATAATGTTTCATTATATTTTCACGTTTTTTTTTTAAATTATAAACTACATAGGTTAGTTCATATGCAATGCAAATGCTTTATCTACGGTCCACAACCACAAATGAAGTCCTTGGAAATTGTCACTGAATAATTTGTAGAGCGCTTGTTGCTACCCTGTAGAGCAGTTGATTAACCTTTAGGTAATAACTTATTTTGGAAGATTAGGTTAGAATTCACGTAAAATGTTGTTTTCCAATAAAAAAAGGCTCTATTTTTCCTAGCGTTAGTAGGATAAGCTTTCGAGACCAGAAGATTTATGATACACGAGTATTTACGGCACCTTTAATCTGTATTTACGTCACGTCGGAGTGAACTTGCTCGAGGCTCCGTGCTTACTTTGTAACTTATAGAACTAGATATAACATCAAACCTTTACACTAATTACCGTTTGCGCCTTCTCTCACTATGTTAATAAAATTAACTTATCGTTAAGTATTTTTTTTATTGTTTGTTGTTGTTTCGGTTGTGAAACTTTCAGTTTTTTCTGTTACACGATTCATCATCATCAGCCTTTTAGTGTTACCACTGCTGGGACACAGGACACAGGCCTTCTCTCTGTGCCCGGAAAATGAACGGTTCTTGTTCCTTATGTCAAGAGTGGATAGGTTACTTCTAGGCAGGCGAGCTTCTGACTATGCTTCACCCATAGTGCCTGTACTGAAGAGGAACGGTTCGGTTAGACTATGCGCGGACTATTCCGTAACAATTAATAAGTTATTGGTAATTGAACAATATCCGTTGCCCACTATCCATGAATTGTTTTCTAAATTACATTGGGGTCAGAATTTTTCGAAACTAGATTTATCAATGGCGTACAACCAATTTCAACTCGACGAAGAGTCGCAAAGCATGACATGTATAAGCACACACCGTGGATTGTTTAATTACACGCGTCTCGTGTTCGGGTTGTCGAGTGCGCCGTCTATCTTTCAGCGCGCCATGGAGACTTTGCTGTCTGGATTAGATGGGGTTTTGTGTCTGCTTGACGATATCTTGATAACTGCGGAGTCAGCTGATTTGCATATGAAAAAAATACATATAGTATTAGAAAGACTGCAGGATGCAGGGTTGACACTGCAGAAAGAAAAATGTGATTTTTTCAAAGATGAAATCAATTATTCAGGTTACGTTATTAATAAAAACGGGCTGAAGAAAGATCCACTAAAAGTCAAGGCTATTAACGACGCCTCGGTGCCTACCAATGTCAACACCTTGCAATCATTTTTAGGACTAGTAAATTACTGCAGAAATTTTGTACCACAAGTATCTAGTATTCTTTGCCCATTATACGACTTGTAAAAAAAAAAGTTAATTAAAACATCAAAAAACCCGACTGCTTAAGAAGCGCACTAAAAAGACGTAAACAAGTAAACATTTTAAATATCCAAAACCCCCGGCATTTTTTTTTTATTTCATTCTTTTTAAACTATATATTATATCTTGTAGTAGACAAGAGTGAATAAATTAATAAATAACATCTATCGAACACGTAATAATGACACGATATATTGCGAAAATACTCCGTTTTAAACAGAAAACAGCCCATAACTTTTGAACGGCTAAACAGATTTTCACCAAATATAGCTAACTAAGAACACTCTCGGCAAAGTCACCTTTCAAACAAAAAAATCAAAATCAAAATTGGTTCATCCGTTTAGGCGCTATGATGCCACAGACAGACAAACAGATACACATATACACAGCAACACACGTCAAACTTATAACAGCCCTCTTTTTCCGTCGGGGGTTAAGAAGAAGAAAATCATGCTGTGCATTCGGAGGATACTTTCGCGAGCTGGCTGACCAACAGCAGATGTATCCTCCGACTGCACAGCATGATTTTTAGATTAGATTTTTTAGATTTAGATTTTATGTTTTTTTTTTTCTTTATAACTTTTTCGTTAACATTTGTTTTCGAACTAGGTACATTTAAACATATAAGTGTTATGTATTTTTTAAATCACATTTGCGGAGGGCGGACAACTCCCTCTTCCAACCCCTAAATGCGTGCAGTGGCGAAGGACTCCGGGGCGTCCCCCCCCCCACACATCAGGACCCGAGTACCGCGTACGTTCCCGCGACCTCCGGCGCGGCTTAGATGTGAAATGGAACACCGTGTTAGTTTTAAGTCAGTAGGAACTAGGAGTCTGACAGACCCCGGCGGGGCGCAGGATATCCACTGAGGATTTTCAAATCCGCAACAAATAAAAAAGTGGTTGAGCGATCGACTGCTGCGCTGCGTGTCATGGTATCGCGGTTTCGATTCTCGAACGGAAAAAATACTTGAATGGCATATATTTGTACCGGGTCTGGCTGTTTATGTATAAGAGTTTATATGTTTGTAAACGCACCCACGATACATTAAAAAAAGAAAATAAATCATATTGTATGAAGTAAGATTTTAAACTAACCAAGTTTTATGATGCTGTTTTATTTTTTAAATTATGTTGGAGTTGCAATTGTTATTTGAGTAGGTACTTTATTATTTACTATGCAATGCGATTGCCGAGCTGCGTATCAAACATTGCTTCACCTCTTATCGTGCTCCATGTGCAACAACACCTGCACCCTGAAAGACCTTTGTGAGGCAAATATCAACGCTATCGACGTTTCACGCAACGCACGACGCAATCACCATGTTTACAGTGATGCCTCAAAACACACAGGATATCAAAATATTGGTGTCGGCATCTACCATTCTCAATACAAAATAGTTCAAAAAATTAAACTCCCTCCAGAAACTTCAATTTTCACTGCCGAATGCTTTGGTATTTTTAAGGCCCTGGAATACGTCCTTCTCATGAAAATCTCCAAAACAGTAATCTTCGCAGATTCTATGAATGCATTAAAGGCTTTAGCAAAATTTCCCTTCAAATCAAACAATCTTTCCCCGGTAACTCTGATGTCAAGAGATTTACTACTAAAGTGTAAAAGTAAGGGATATTCGGTGTCCTTCGCTTGGATTCCTAGTCATAGTGGAATCATTAGAAACGAAAAAGCGGACCAGTTAGCTAACGAGGCCATTGTGTGTGGCGATACCTTTTATTTTAAAATCTACCTTCAGGATTTGACTGCTCTTCCCAGGGTCCGCCTCAAGGTATCTTGGGGGGAGGCTTGGAAGAGCAGTAGTCAAGTGAAAGGCAAATATTACTTTTCTATTCAACCTGAAGTCCCTATTAAGCCTTGGTTTTTCAAAACAAAGTTTGTTAAAAGAGCTACTTCAGTATTGATACGCAAGCGTTTGGGTCACGTGTGCAGCCCTGCACAGCTCGCTCGGTTTCGCATTATCGACAATGATACTTGTGAGTGCGGGGAAGACGATACAGACACGAATTATATTATTCTTAGATGTCCACTGTATGATCATACTCTGCTATATACAAGACTATTAAAAAACATAAAATTCATTTATTTCAGGTCTTAAACCCATATCAGACAATAAATCAATAATTCAATAATAAATACAAAATCACACAGATAAATACAAACAAATAAATACAAAATAATATCAACACATCAAATAAATTCATATTCCATAATCAAAATTAATAATTACAATAGTCTCTTACGTGCGACACTATATGATATTGATTTTAGAAGTCCCATTTCCAACTAGCATACCGTGTTTACTATTTAATAACTACATTCCGATATATAAAGTCATAACTTCATTTATCGAAGCTAATGACATATAACTGTAACATATAATACTGTAAATATAACTGTAACTATTTAGTAGATTTGTTTTTAGATATTTGAAGATATTTTTTTTTTTTCATTTCGTTTCTTCCTCAATCCCTTTCCATTGTTCCTTCCTTGTTCATTTTCTGTAAATGTTTATACCCGCCCTTCCGCGATCTTTCCCTGCCCATACGTTTCCCCGTTTAATAAAAATAAAAACAAAATACTCTCCAAATCTCTTCCCTGCACTACCTTGTCTTTCCTACCCATACTCAAGAGCTGATGCAACTCAAGTCCGAGATATCAAGACTTACTTCACAAGAAGAAATTAATAAAACTATAGAAGAACTTATATTTAAGAGAAGAACTGAAAATGAGAGACAAATAACTTGACTATGGCAAATGCACAAGATGTGCGAAGCCAAACTCCTCTGAGGAGGAAAAAAAAAACCATGCTCATAGTTGCATTCAGAAAACTAAAAGCATAAAAATTTCACGTTGCACGACCTTCCTTCGCTGCTTATATAAATTTTAGTCTTACACGTGTTTTATTGATTAAACATTTTTATAGATTTCCTTAATTTCACTGTTCGTTCTTTTTTTATTGCTACCTTTTTATTTTATACATGATGGATTTAGAATCATAAAAATAAAATGTTAAGTTCCTTTTATGATCCAAATTCCAGTATAAAAGGGTATTGATTTCGTTACATTGTCATAAGAAACAAGTTTACTGTACAGTGACTCTTCTTAAAGTTATAATGAATTCACTGTATTTACTTATCAGTTATTTAATGGGTACGTTTAATATAATTATTTACTATCTTTTGCCAGCAGTCAATCTGACACAAGTCTTGTTTAGAGGTATCGTGTTACCCAATTACTGGGTCGTGGTGGTCATGAAGGCCGTTGCTCCATGTAAAATACTGGTACCCTGCTGTAACCGGTTAGACTGGAAGCTGAAAAGGCTAGGCAGATGATGATGATGATCTTCTGCCAACGGCTTCATTCGCGTGAATGTTGGCAATTATTTCGGATAATGCCGGATTCCAAATCCTGTGCCTTTCTTCAACATTCAAATCCAATGTGTGTCGTATTGTAATTTTGATTTGTATCATCTGGACTGCGACACAACGTCTCTCTAATTGGCATAAACCTGCTACTTCAGAAAACCCCACAAGAAAAAGTCTAGCGGAGTCACACGATCTTGGTGGCCAATTCACGTCACCTCTGCGAGAGATAACTCTACTCTCAAACCGTTCATGCAGAATGTCGATTGTGTCGTTCGCTGTGTGGCAAGCAGCGCCATCTTGCTGGAACCACATGTCGTTCACGTCCATATTGTTCAATTCAAGCCAAAAGAAATTGTTTATTATTGATCTGTAGCCCTCGCCGTTGACGGTGATGGCCTCGCCAACGTCGTTTTCGAAGAAGTACGGACCAATGACGCCGCCACACCAAAATCCGCACCAAACAGTAACTTTTTGTGGATGCATTGCCACCTGGTGAACCTCATGTGGGTTTAGTCATCCTATATACGGCAATTTTGCTTATTGACAAAATCATTCATCCAAAAATGTGCCTCGTCGCTAAAGATTATTTTTCGGCTAATAAAATCGGGGTCCTCTTCCAAGCGTTCCGATGCCCATTCAGCGAACACACGGCGTTGTCTATGGTCATTAACTTTGAGCTCTTGGGTCAGTTGGATCTTGTACGGATGCAGACCCAAGTCCCGACGCAAAATTCTCCAAGTTGAGGTCTGCGAAAGGCCGAGTTCTTGAGCACGGCGAGAAATCGACGGCCTCGGAGTCTCCTGAACACTCTCACGTACAGCGGCGATGTTCTCGGCCGATCTGGCGTTCCTTTGATGTAAAGGTGTTGGTTGGTTGTTTACCGAACCGGTCGTCTCAAATTTAGTCACCAATCGTTGGAGAGTGGACTTTCAAGGGCCACCGCGTCTGCCGTAAAATGGGCGCAATGCGCGCAACGTTTGCACTAACGAACACTCGTTTTGATAATAAAGTTTTATCATTTGCACATGCTGCTCAACCGTGTAACTTGCCATGGTGATTTGGCATCAGTGACTGAATAAGAAAAACCAGATTTGACAGATGCCGCCAAAACAAAATGGCCGCCACAGATTATTAACATCGACCCTCTCTATTTGAAAGACCCTTTATAAAACGATAGCTGACAACTTTGCCGTTGAATTTCGAAAGAGGTTTTTTAAAGATTTTGCCAAAATGTAACCTGCGTCTTCTAGATGAATCAGAATATGTATTTCCCAATAACAAATCAATGTACTTCAAAAAAACTAAAATGACAGTGTAAATTAGTTAATTAAAAACCTTAATACTTATAAAGCTCCCGGGGTAGATAATATTAGATGTGTTGACATAAAAGCCATCTGCGACAAGATGACAGGAGTTATCGTTAACTAATCAATACTAGTATTAAACTACTAGTATTACTAGTATTAAGAACTTAAGACTGGTATAGTGCGGCCAATACATAAAAAAGGCAGTTTTGCTAATTATTCAAACTACAGACCGATCATTATTCTATCAGTTGTTGATAAAATAATATATATAATATAGAAAAAATGTTTGCAACCAGATACAAGACTTTTATGTAAAAAATGAAGCTTTGTCCAGCACACAATACGGTTTTCAACCCAATAAATCAACCTCACAGTTGCTGTCAAAATTCACGAATGAGATTTTGCTATTTATCGACTTCAAAAAGGCGTTCGACATGCTTAAACATGACATATTGTTGACAAAATTAGACAACTCTGGAGTTCGAGGACAAATACTTGAATGGTGCAAAGACTACCTTCATAATCGAAAATATAATGTTAAGATCAATAGCGTAAGTAGTGATGCCATTGAAACCACTGAAGGAACGGCCCAAGGTTCAGTGCTTGGACCTTTACATTACCATAGCATACCCAACATGTATGTCAACGACATGGAACATGTGGTCAACCATTGTCCTGTCTATCAATATGCAGATGACACATGCACACATAGTACCCACAAAAATAAAATATCAATACAAAGAAAACGTCACGTAACTGTTCAAATACTGTAAAATACTGCCAGAACAAACTAGACTTAACTTGGCCCTCTTAATTGAACAATTTAATATTAAAACCATTCAAATACCCATATCGCATAAAATAATCATTAGAATTATCACAAATAATCAATTAATCATACCTCTGGTTAAAAACTTAGACGGACGGCGGACGATAAAATTCTAAATGAAATACTGACAAATGTAAAAAAATACGAGTACATAAATTGTAAAAATTTAAGCTAAAATACAAAAAATACTTTTACGACTTCATATTAACTTAGCGTAACTAAAACTTATCTATCAATTAAAAAAAAACTTATCTAACAAGTAAAAATAGATCAACCTGTATATTTTGCTTAGAACCGGTTTTCCAATGAGTGACCCAATGGTACACAGCTCGGACGAAACGTCACAAACAAAATATTCGTATACCCACAATCACACCCGCAATTACACTTTTTAGGGTTCCGTACCCAAAGGGTAAAAACGGGACCCTATTACTGAGACTTCGCTGTCCGTCTGTCGGTCTGTCTGTCTGTCTGTCTGTCTGTCTGTCACCAGGCTGTCTCATGAACCGTGATAGTTAGACAGTTGAAATTTTAACAGATGATGTATTCCTGTTGCCGCTATAACAACAAATACTAAAAACACTATAAAATTAAAATTTAAGGGGGCCTCCCATACAACAAACGTGATATTATTGCCGTTTTTTGCTCGAGATTAATAACGGCAACAGGTAGACGCTTGAAATATTCACAGAATATTTAGTTGTATATTATCTTCAAAAAATAATAATTATTAAATTAAAATAAAATAAATTAAGGGGGGCTCCCATACAACAAACGTGATTTTTTTGCAGTGTTTTGCGATAATGGTACGGAACCCTTCGTGTGCGAGTCCGACTCGCACTTGGCCGGTTTTTTATTTCCTTTGCTGATAGATGTTTACGGCTTAAACAATTGCGTGATTAGTAGGTTTTTGGGATGAGTGAATAGTTAGCTAATATTAAGCATATACTGAATAAATAAGGTGAATGTGAGTACCAACACAAACCTATCCAGGTTTAATGGTACAATATATAAGTGAAACTGTACTCAAGACCGCATGAGTACCTCAAGACTGTACGTCTTGTATCAAAAAAAAAAACAAAGTTATGTTTGTTACTCAATCACGCCAGAACGGCTGAACGGATCTGAATGCAATTTGGCACAGAGATAGATTGTAGTCTGGAATAGCACATAGGCTACTTGTCATCTCTGTATAATGTTCCCTTGGGATGATAAAACACTATTCACGGCAGAAGCTAGTTTATTATAAAACAAAGTCTCCCGCCGCGTCTGTATATCTGTCTGTTGTCGCGATAAACTCAAGTAAAAACCGGCCAAGTGCGAGTCGGACTCGCGCACGAAGATGAATGGGAGCACTAAAGGTTTATCCACACATATCAGGGCCGTGCCCGAGACGTGCACGGGACGTGGACAGTCCGTGCCCCGTAAGGGGCTCAAAAAAATATCGTTGTGTACATTTTATATGAACTCTTTCACGTCCGTGCACGGGCTTTGACGAAGCTTCAATGATGGGGCCCGGCCCTGTCACGTCCCGGGCACGGCCCTGATATGTGTGGATAAACCTTTAGTGCTCCCATTCATCTTCGTGCGCGAGTCCGACTCGCACTTGGCCGGTTTTTACTTGAGTTTATCGCGACAACAGACAGATATACAGACGCGGCGGGAGACTTTGTTTTATAATAAACTAGCTTCTGCCGTGAATAGTGTTTTATCATCCCAAGGGAACATTATACAGAGATGACAAGTAGCCTATGTGCTATTCCAGACTACAATCTATCTCTGTGCCAAATTGCATTCAGATCCGTTCAGCCGTTCTGGCGTGATTGAGTAACAAACATAACTTTGTTTTTTTTTTTGATACTAGTACAGTCTTGAGGTACTCATGCGGTCTTGAGTACAGTTTCACTTATATATTGTACCATTAAACCTGGATAGGTTTGTGTTGGTACTCACATTCACCTTATTTATTCAGTATATGCTTAATATTAGCTAACTATTCACTCATCCCAAAAACCTACTAATCACGCAATTGTTTAAGCCGTAAACATCTATCAGCAAAGGAAATAAAAAACCGGCCAAGTGCGAGTCGGACTCGCACACGAAGGGTTCCGTACCATTATCGCAAAACACTGCAAAAAAATCACGTTTGTTGTATGGGAGCCCCCCTTAATTTATTTTATTTTAATTTAATAATTATTAATTTTTGAAGATAATATACAACTAAATATTCTGTGAATATTTCAAGCGTCTACCTGTTGCCGTTATTAATCTCGAGCAAAAAACGGCAATAATATCACGTTTGTTGTATGGGAGGCCCCCTTAAATATTAATTTTATAGTGTTTTTAGTATTTGTTGTTATAGCGGCAACAGGAATACATCATCTGTTAAAATTTCAACTGTCTAACTATCACGGTTCATGAGATACAGCCTGGTGACAGACAGACAGACAGACAGACAGACCGACAGACGGACAGCGAAGTCTCAGTAATAGGGTCCCGTTTTTACCCTTTGGGTACGGAACCCTAAAAAGTGTAATTGCGGGTGTGATTGTGGGTATACGAATATTTTGTTTGTGACGTTTCGTCCAAGCTGTGTACCATTGGGTCACTCATTGGAAAACCGGTTCTAAGCAAAATATACAGGTTGATCTATTTTTACTTGTTAGATAAGTTTTTTTTTAATTGATAGATAAGTTTTAGTTACGCTAAGTTAATATGAAGTCGTAAAAGTATTTTTTGTATTTTAGCTTAAATTTTTACAATTTATGTACTCGTATTTTTTTACATTTGTCAGTATTTCATTTAGAATTTTATCGTCCGCCGTCCGTCTAAGTTTTTAACCAGAGGTATGATTAATTGATTATTTGTGATAATTCTAATGATTATTTTATGCGATATGGGTATTTGAATGGTTTTAATATTAAATTGTTCAATTAAGAGGGCCAAGTTAAGTCTAGTTTGTTCTGGCAGTATTTTACAGTATTTGAACAGTTACGTGACGTTTTCTTTGTATTGATATTTACGGGCACGGACTGTCCACGTCCCGTGCACGTCTCGGGCACGGCCCTGATATGTGTGGATAGACCTTTAGAAGGGATTTTTGGAAATTCAACTTTATGGGGGTGAACTAAAAGTCATCTGTAGGATAAAATACAGATCACGCGAACAAAGTCGCGGGCGAAGTGCTAGTAAGTCAATATATTAAGGTTGACTCACAATAACAATTTTTATGATATTTAAATTTAATGTATTTGCAAAGGTGTTTACCAATATAGTATAAGTCTTTATCTTAATGAATAATGTAAGTAATTTTGATAGTTTAATTTATGGAAATATGTACGTTTACACCATTTAAATTGGATGAATATCTAAGGAGATATCATAAAATTAAAGTAACTCTCACAACCAAATAATTCTGCGATACTACAAAGGCTTTATACTATAGAAATGAATGGCTGAAAAGGGGACACTTCACGTGCATATTTTGTTATGGCTTGAAAATAAAAAAAAAACCGGACGAGGAAGGTTATCCAGTTTATCGGTGAAAAAATCCCGAAGACGGTGGCAATACTGCGACAGTGAGAGTTAGAGTTAATATCAATGGGTAGTTCCATATTCCCCTGTACTTTGCAGAAGCTATGCTAGCGCGGGTTTCGACCGGAAACGGTAACCGTTAAACCGTTCTGGGCTTTCATGAAGTTAGGTCCAGTGGACACCAAAAGGACGGGCCCACCGTAGTGAGCCCCGGTGTTTGCACTCGCGGCCAGGGAGCGTAGCTCCGAGACCGCTCGCCTTAAACTTCCATGAGAGGCCGTGGATCATTTACGAGCCGGAGCAATCAAACGTGAAATAGTGCGACGTATAATTATTTAATTTGAGAAGTGTTTGATGAATTATAGTGGAACTACTGTTTGAATAATTTGTCTCTGAACCGCAGTTCTTAACAGTATTTATGTTTTTTTGCAGTAGTTTTTGCAACGAGCGAAAAAGCAGTTTATGGACAACAAAATACCTATAAAACTCCTAAGAGTGTGTTCCTCAAACACTGCAAACATTTCAATTGTCCAGACATCGATGATCCCCAATGCGTCAAAATGAGACTACGTGCTACCGGCCTCTTATACTATTTTATTGCAGCTAATAAATGCGAGTTGGAGTACTTGAAATGTCGTGATGGTAAGATTTTAATTATTATGAAAGGATTATTATAGCCCCATAAGAATAATTGACGTGGTGTGTGGCAAGCATTACCGCCGCTTATTGGTAATGTTCTTCAGAAAAGCCAGGTGCGCAGTACTCATAACCGGCTTGCGTGTACCACCAATGTGTGAAAATAGTGCAGCAAAAGGAGTATGTAAGGATCGTTGCAGGTGGCGTTCTGTAGTTTCTGTCTACTCCATTGGAAAAAGGCGTGAGTTTGTGCATGTTACAGTTTCGCACCTAGAAGTGACGAAGTGACGGGACGGTACTCTATTGCTCAGAGCGTGTAATTATTTATTTAATACTTCATGCACACAAACGTACAGAGGCGGAGTGCCGAGTTCAATCCGACTGCGAAGAGTTCTGTGTTCGGATTTGGAGGGAATACCCCTCCAACAAGCGGTAGGTACAATGACTACTATCGCACTGACATTAAATTTCTCTGAATCTGGTTGGATCCAGTGCTAAATGCTCAAAGCCTAAACCTCAAAGATAACAAATTATTATGGTAAGAGAACATCTAAGTATTTGGTACCTAAAGTGTTTAACAAAATAGATTTATTAAGAGAAAATTTAAAAATTAGTAAAGGAGCAATTAAGTCAAAATTAAAAAACATTATACAGGATAGCAAACAGAACTAAATATGTACATAAGATTAAACCATAACAGTATATAATATATAAGTAGTTGATTTGTAAGTAAGGTGGTGCATTGTGATGTACAAGAAAAAAGTTGTAAAAGAGCGCCTCTCGCCATCAAACGTAAAAGTTTGGCGAGTTTAGAATTAAGTAACACCTCTGTGTTAAAATAACATTAAATAAAAAATAAAATAAAAACAAACAACTTTCAGTCAGATTTAGCCACGAGAAAGATTAGGCAGTGGACTAAGTGCAATAATATATTTTTTACGCTTTAATTTAGGTATCCCTATATCAGTGTTTACATTAATAGACAATAACAGCGATCGCGATGAATAAATGTATTTTCTGATAAAATCTAGCACGATGACGGCACTTATTTATAATTTACTAAGTTAACCGTATAGTTCGGACGGGGTACACTTTGGGGCGCGACAAGCATACCTCCGCTGGCTCAGCAGTGGTTCATTTTGGACCCCAGATTTAGGTCATACGACATCCTAATTAATAACGTAATTATTGATTAAGATACCTAAAGAAACTTATTTGGGGGCATTAATTAAAACAGTTGGATAAAAAGCTTACATGTTAGCGCCAATATTTTTTTTAGATTAAGCGCGCAAGTTTATTAATTTGCCTTTTTAGGGTTCCGTACCCAAAGGGTAAAAACGGGACCCTATTACTAAGACTTCGCGATCCGTCTGTCCGTCTGTCTCCAGGCTGTATCTCATGAACCGTGACAGCTAGACAGTTGAAATTTTCACAGATGATGTATTTCTGTTGCCGCTATAACAACAAATACTAAAAACAGTATAAAATAAATAATTAAGGGGGGCTCCCATACAACAAACGTGATATTTTTGCCGTTTTTTGCTCGATATTAATAACGGCAACTGGTAGACGCTTGAAATATTCACAGAATATTTAGTTGTATATTCATTTCAAAAAATAATAATTATTAAAATAAAATAAAATAAATTAAGGGGGGCTCCCATACAACAAACGTGATTTTTTTGCAGTGTTTTGCGATAATGGTACGGAACCCTTCGTGTGCGAGTCCGACTCGCACTTGGCCAGTTTTTAGATACAAGTGTGTTAATGCGATAATCGCCATTTTGATGACAGTGGTGGTCGAGGCTATAAAAAATAAAAAATGCATATTTTGGACCCCCAAAGTCCACAACAGGGGTAGTGGTTTGCTCATCGTTTAATTATTTGACGAATTCATCCATATTTCAAAATAAATAATTAGTGGTAATGAAGTTATTTGTTATTCAAAGTCGAAGTTTCGCGCCAATCGTGTTTGTTTACATTTTTATTTTACACAAATATCACCCACCCACATGTAAAAATGATTACAAATATGACTATTATGTCTCTAAATATAATAAACAACAAGAAGAAACCCAGATTTTAACGTAATTAACAAACACAGGTCCAATAATACGTAAAATTTATTACCATCTCTCTCTTTTATATTAATTCAAAATTTCCAATTCGTCAATTATATTGTTTTTTTTTTAATGTAATAGTTGTGTGCCAAAACGATTTTAGCAATCGATTTTTTATATGATATCGACTCGATTAATGAGCGATTATCCCAAATCGATTCTTAAAAAATAGATAAAACCTGTTTTAGGCATAAAATACAAGAAATACTTTAAATAATTACTATTAATACTTTCTTAAAGTAATCTTAATAGATTTTAGGACATTATTTTACTAAAAGCAACTACACAAATTCATCGAACCGAGGATAATTTCGCGCCGAATTTTCTATCCGATTCAAAATTTAAATTCGGAATGCGCTCGCTATTCAAAAATATTTTGTATAAAAATAATAATCATTGAGGCTTTTAATATTTGATAGTCTCAGAAGAATACAAAGTGCCTATAATAATTATAGTATATTTTTATGTAAGTATGTAACGCAAGCGTAAATAAATTTAGTTTCTGGGAACCAACGGTTTTATGATTATTTGTTAGATTGTAATGAGTGTCGTGGTGGCCCAGTGGCTAAAGGCCTCGCCTTGCCTGGGTTCAAATCGGGACAAGTACCAATGTGTCTGCTTCGAATTCATTTGTGTACTTTCTAAGTATATCTTGAGATCGTTGACAACGGTGAAAGAAAACATCATGAAGAAACCTGCAGCCGTATTGCGTAAGTGAATACGGCAAAGAGTTTTACCGCTATCCAATACCAAACCAACCAATCAACAGCAGTACCAGCTAGTATCTATCCAATCGACCAAATGGACCAATCACATGCGAGATGAATAACGCGTTGTGAATCAATGCTCATGCCTTCTCTGTATGAGAAGAGGCCTTTACCCTGCAATGGGACAGTTATAGGCTGGTATTATTATTATATTATATATTGAGTATGGTATGTTTAGGTTTTGAATTCGGTCGAGTTTATTGTAATGTTATGAAAATTGGTTACTCTATAGGTACTTTTAGAAGTTTATTTTTATTCGTTTTAAGAAAATAAGTTTGGTTTGTATTTACTTCTGCATTCCCCAAAAACAATTAATGTCAATAACCTTGCGCGAATCCTTACCAAGCAAGTTATAGCATGGTTGTCATACAACTAAGCTGAAAATCAAAATCCAAAATGTCGCCGACGATAATTTGATTCTCATTATTGGGTAATTTTAATGGTTTGAGGTTTCTCCGACAAAAGGTGGTTAACTTTTCCTTCTTTAGGCATCATTTTCTTGGTTTCCGTGTATGTAAATAACGATTATGCGTTTAAAATCAAAATCCTAGATGGCGCCGACGAAAATTTGTTTACTTTTCGTCATAGGTGTCATTTTCATAGTTTTCTGGGCTTTGAAATCGAAATTATAGAAAAATAAACAACCTGTGGCAAATGGCAGCTGCCATCTTGGATTAAAAATTTGCGGTAATAGCACCCCAGAAGACATAGAAAATCCTTTAGAATTTCTATGTATAGCTTTGAATAGCCGTCATCTTTTATTTGTGTATTAAGAGAATGTGCCAGCCCTTAAACTTATGTATGTATTAAGTTGTCGTAATGCAGATTGGTACAAATGCACCGCCTTCTTAGATTTATTTTAAATGTTTTTTCTGGATCACCACTCTCGAAAATCATGTTCATGACTTCCATTACGATAAATTAATAAGTATGGTCTTGGATTTTAATCGATTGACAACCATGCCATAACGGATGGCTTCGTAAGGATCAGCGCAAGTGTACCAGTTCCTCCCTAAGCTTACTTATCATACATAGACATACTCTTATTTATACTGGTCATTCTGTATAAAACCTTCTGAAAAGATCAAAGTAAAACTCTCGTATAAACTAAAATCTATCCAATAAAATATTTTGAATACCGACCGCATTCCGAATTTAAATTTTGAATTCTTGTACCTACGTAATAGAAAGGCGCGGCGCGAAATTAGCTACGAATTCGATATTTTTGTCTCAAAATACTGGTAAAGTACATTACTGCAGCGTCCAGCAAAAGAGGCATTGATGGACGAACGTGTAAATGTCCATCAATGCCTAGTTGTGGCCAAGGCTTGTATACTACATTTCTCCAATAATGCGTGGAAATTAAAACTAAGTAGCACCTAGAACTCATTTTGTCAAACGCAATAATTACTTTTCGAAATCAATGATGAACAACAATAATTATTCCCGTGTTAGTGTTTTTTTTTTCTATAAACAGCTTCTATATGCAAGCCAGTTCGAAATTTAAATAAAACCTTTGATAAGTTACCTCCTTGGTTACAATGTTCAGGCGTAAAAGAACATTCCATTTTTAAATTACACGACAAAATAATGCACAAAGGGGATCAGATCGAGGGGATTCGACCGGAACAAATCAAATATGTTTGAGAAAAGATAACATTATTTAAGCATTTATGTATAGTTATTACTATAAGTTGTATTGTATTTTATGCCTATAAACGGGTTTCTTCTAATTTTAAAACAATACATTTTTGATAATCACTCATTTATTTGAATGAACCGAGTCGATCGAAATAATTTAAAATAATTGTTTGATACACTTAATCGATTAGGCTGAATGCAATTTTTAATCGACTATGAGACAAGTGAATGGACAGCACAAAAAAAAACAACACCAAAGAAATGTCATGTTGCAAGGATGCAACAAATTTTTAAGCAAATTTTGCCAGATTTTGACTTGTTTTTTTATGAACTTTTGTATGAAAAAATTGGTATATAAGGACGCAAATAAAATAAGTATATCTTTATTTTGTCCATTTGCATCTTTTCAGCAAGCGAAAAGGTTGTTTATGCACATATTTTGAGCAAATCTAAATTGTCTACCGTTTGGAAAGGTGTAGTAATTCGTATTTTGTACACATTTTGCAATAGACTGACGCGGTTTAACCGACCGCAACATGTAAATAAAGATATTTTTTACAAATTTACTATGTAAAATAGCTGCGTAAACTTATTTTTCTGAATAAATTCGAATGTTGAAAGTTCAAGTAAATTCCTGAATTTCATGACGTAATTTGCAACAACCCGTCGACTCAGCTGGTATGTCATGTGTCAAAATCTTGTCGAGCAGAATGGTTTAAGGCACAATACATGACATCAGTGATCACTTTCTCGAAACTGCTCCAAACTAATAACAAACAATTTTTTTTAATCCCGATTGTCATTTTAATATTTTTAAACGCTGCCCTCTAATGATAGTGCAAACGAGCATTAAACTGAAATAATTTTCCATCCCATTTCATTTCTTCTAATTCCATATTTTTTATTTATATTTTAGACGTGGAAGGCACAGTTGTTGCCATGAAATTTTGTCAACACAACCCTGAACTGGTAGCCGGAAAACAGACAAATGAGGAGGGTAAGTGAATTAAGTGACAAATGACATTGCGTTGGCTGTACCAAATGCTGTCCAGACATGGGAGTTCTTTCAAATGTTTCTTGACATCAATTTATACATAAAAAAAATAAAAAATCTATCCCAGGGTTAAACAGTTATGGTCTGATCAGATGTGTAAAACGTGATTTCGAAAGTTTTTTTTATTAAAACTCCAAAAAAGACGATGATTAAAACCCACCCATGTTCCTTCAGTTGCTTGATCCAGGCCTCTTTTTTAAATTTATCCGCGACCCAGACAGGCATCGGCCCTCGCGGGCCCCGTCAGTTCTGCTGACATCGCTTTGAGGCGCGCGTTGAACACAATGCGCCGTCCAATCGGGCCTGGTCCTTATCGGACGGCGAGCTACCCATTACTCGCCGTCCGCAAGCCCACACCTACGTTGGCCGGGAATCAGCTTGCGACTCCCGATGCCCAGGGCGTCTCCGTTGCGTCTACCTTACGCGTTCCGCCTCCTCCTTCGCGAGCATTACTGCTTTGCAGAATGAGGAGACAGCTTCCCATACCTTCTCGCTCCGTAACATGAACTGAACCAGGGCCGGACGCGAGATGTTGCCGCCGCCGATCGCTTCCACGAGGACACGGCGGTTCCCAGCCCAAGCGGGGCAGAACTCCACCTTATGCTCCACCGTGTCCTCCGGGCGATCCACACAATGGTGACACCCGGGTGTTTCCTCCCGCCTAATCCTGAAAAGGAACCTCCCGAAACAGCCGTGTCCGGTGAGGACCTGCGTCAGGCGGAAGGTGAGGACGCCGAGGCGCCTCTCAAGCCACTCCTCAAAGAGGGGCCTTTTCGCCGCAATTGTGGCGTGCCCAGCGCTGGGTTGCGACAGTCGCTCTCTCCATGTCGCCATGAGATTTTGGCGTAGCTCTGTCCGCCGAGCCGCGATTTTTTGCGGCCACGGAGTTTCGCCCCGGCGTTTCGCCTCCTCACGCCATTCCCAAATGTGCACATGCCTCCATATCCCATGGTGGCAAACTAGCAAGAGGCTCGCCGCCTCACCAGAGACCGTGCGGTATCCCGGGATCAGCGGGATGGCCATGATCCTTTGGGACTCGTTCAACCGGCGGAATGGTCGCCGCCTCAGGGAACGCGCCCACACCGGTGCCCCATAAAGGACCATGGACCGCACGACCCCCGCGTAGAGCCGCTGGCAGGAGGCGTTTGGACCCACTTGATTGGACAGGAGCCGCTTGAGGGCAGCCCCGGCCCGCTCCAGTCTGGGCGCCAAAATGCCTGCTATCTTGGGTCGACGACCGGTTACAGCTACCAGGCGCTAAGAGTACGCAAGAACA
Source organism: Anorthoa munda (assembly GCA_945859665.1). Taxonomy (NCBI): domain Eukaryota; kingdom Metazoa; phylum Arthropoda; class Insecta; order Lepidoptera; family Noctuidae; genus Anorthoa; species Anorthoa munda. Next base: position 4,732,917 of record OX243913.1, read on the forward strand.
TTAACTCATTTTTCGTAATGCCTGAGTGTGACTTTTATATCCGATTTACAGAATATTGTTAAACAATTGAATGATATTAAGCGCCTTAAGGTCTATCCACACATATCAGGGCCGTGCCAGGGACGTGGACAGAATGCACGGTCGTGAACGAGTTCATATAAAATGTTTCCACCGATATATTTTTAAGCCCCTGACGGGGCACGGTCTATCCATGTCCCGTGCACGTCCCGGGCACAGCCCTTATAGATGTGGATAGACCATTATTAGTAAACAAATGGTCGCCACGTCGACTGAGGTCCTAACACAAGGCTGAAAGGACATTTGACCGGGTTTGGACTAAATGCCTAGACACGGGAGTACTTTCAAATGTTTTTTGGCATCAATGCATACAGGATGGCAGAAAATAGCCAGAACTATGTTCTGCCAGCCTGTATGTTGTAATAATGTTCTTGTTCTTTACATCCATCACAAAATTAAAAAATTCGTTACCTCCTCACGAAAAAAATTATTCTCGAAAAAACGTTGTCTCTATTTTCACCCGAGCAGAACTCGGTCGCCCAGATACTATTTTTTTAATAAAGTAAAAGAATACTGCGATATCTTGACCTAGTCTTACGAATAACGCACACTGTGATTTTCATTAGGTTTGTGTAACATTTTTTCCCTTTGAGATACGGAACCCTAAAAATCCTAGATCTCTTCATATCCCAGTTAATTTATAACGCTTATTTGTACTAGGTAAAGCGCATATTCGTGTGAACAGGAGAGTAGTCCGTGCCAGGCCATCGATTAAGCCGCATTTGCGTAAAGCTGTAAAAGAGATAACTAGTGAGTATTGCTTTATTCGGATATTTATTGTTGTGATAGTGACTTTAAGGCCGCAACCAGGTTGAGGTACTTATGCAGGTGTTAAAGCGGGCGCAAAGTATCAAACTTCATACGCACATTGCCCACCAATACACACTTTTGGGAATACATTTACAATTAATTTTACAATTATGTAAGAGTGAATAGGTTACTTCTTGGCAAGCGCGCTTCAACGTCGACTACATCGCTTCATCGCTTACCATCAGTTGAGATAGTGATCATACGCGAGCCTTTCTACAATTACACTAATATTATAAAGAGAAAAGATTTCAGTGTTTGTAAAATTGTTTTGTAATGGATAACTCAAAAACTACTAACCGATATAAAAAAATCTTTCACCCATGGAAAGCTTCATTATGCCGGAGTGACATAGGCTATTTTGTTATTCCATAAAAAGGTCCTGTGGGGTTGGCCACTAAGCAACCGCTAGCATCTTTTGCCGGAAGAACTCGCGATGCTTTCGTCATCATCATTTCAACCAAAAAACGTCATAGGCCCCCAGGCGTCACCACATTGACTGATCCCGTGCGTCTCGCGTCCACCGGGTTCCTGCAACCTTAACCAGGTCATCGGTCTACCTAGAGGGAGGCCTTCCAACGCATCGTCTACCGGTTCGCGGTCGCCACTGCAGAACTTTTCGGCCCCATCGACCATCCGTTCTGCAAGCAATGTGCTACTTAAGTTTCGCAATGTTAATTTTATTGGTTCACCAACAATTATTTACATTAGTTGTATGCTAATCGTGGCATGCAAAAGTATACGTAACAGTGCAACAATGACTTATAGGTAAACTCCGCATGCATTAAGGAGTTGTACATAAATTAATCTAGTTTTCAATTATTCGGAATTTGTCGGCAACTTTGATCCTCCTGTGAATATCCTCATGATCGAATCCTCGCGATGCTCTATTACCACCTAATCGCAACCAGTACCGCGCCTGACCCACCTTCTCTCTGGATGGGCTAGATTTGAAAAAATAACATTGCAACGAAATGAATTAAGCATCCCCTCTTTTTCAAATTGTCCGCTTTTACAAGAATATAAACAAACGGCCAAACCCGTAAACGTAGACTACTTATCTGTAGACCATACAAATATTTGTACCTTGCTGGCATCGAGACCGCGACACGCAGCGCTACTGCCGTGCCGATTGCTGTTAGTAATACACTTATGACTGTGTTAGTAAATTGCCATAATTTAATAATGTCATCCTAATAAAAAAACAATAATCTATACAAAGAATAAAAATAAATTAATTAACAAAAAATCTAATCAGTTCACATACCTATTTCCCGTTGTACTGGAGCCGCCACTGTGCAAGCGGGTCCAGTACCCCAGGAAAGGGCAGTCCGGTTTATCCGCAATAATCTTTAGGACCGTTTACGCACCCCCGAATCCTGTGCATCAGGGATGCTATCCTTGTTTGAATGTAATTGTATGCAATATTATGTACAGTCCTACCAACTTATATGTGAACTGAAAGAGGACGGCACCGTCGATTATCTTGATTACCGTCGATTATTATTATCGCTCACTCGCGGGGGATCGCCGCCGGCCGGCCGGCCGCTCGAGTGAGTGAGTGAGCGATAATAATAATCGACGGTAATCAAGATAATCGACGGTGCCGTCCTCTTTCAGTTCACAGATAAGTTGGTAGGACTGTAAGAAGATTTTTTAAATCCACTTTTCCACCGTTAAGTTGGTATAAAGTTCGGCGAAGTGTCAAAAGTTTGTAATGTTTGTAAATGTCAAAAAAATAGGATAGGCAGATATGACAAGGTGGCGGTGACACAAATGTTTTTAAATAAATGAAAATATACACTACCAAGTTTTTTATGTTCTGTCATAACACACACTAACTACTTGCTATTATAATTTTATGACGAAACTGTATTGTCTAAATCTTTGCTTACTGTGTATTGTTAAATCTAAGAACGTGATTCATGAATAATGAACAAAAGTTATCAATGTATGCGTCATTTCTCATATCATAAGGACACGATATTTCAAAAGTCTCTAAAATATAAATAGAATATCATGAAACGAAAATCATGGCTTTATTCATAAATAACAAACTAACTAACATTTTGCGCGGCTGTGGCCTATGCCTCAGGAACCCAGCATTTTTTGGGATAAAAATACCCTACCCCACTCTGCGTGCTAAAAGATAAGGGCTGTTAAAAGATAGTACGGCTTCTATAAGAAAATAATAAACAAACAAAAAAAGTCGTGGTAATGAGTTTATCTGTTCTATGTATTATGTTCTTTTGTATGTTTGAAAATATTCTTACAACTTGTACACGATTTGAATGCTCAGCAGATAATTTGAGCCAAAAATTCTAGAGAGTGCTTCGAATCATCTCAGCTTTTAATTTCGGCATTACGATTGAAATAAGAGTATTTTATTACAAGGAACGTTGGGAAATATTTGGAGGACGAATTCTATCGGCTCCCTCTTCTTATTAATCGCTTTTAGAGTCGGATTGAGGCACGCACAATCTTGATATTATTTATAACGAAATACGAATCTTTGGGACGACATTTTAACTTGTCTAGCATTTTATTATTATTACATCCTTTATTTTTTTATCTTTCTTTCTTACATTTTTAAATATTTTTATAAAAGGTTTAGGTTTAAGGTTTTTTTTTTTATTATTATTATTATATTTTTATCTATGCACTTATTTTTATTTTGGTTATTATATTTTATTGACTTGTAGTCAATAAAATACAATAACAAGACCAAGTGTTACTCGTAGATTAATATCTGATTTATTCATTTTGTTTATTTTTAGTATTATTTTTTGTTTTCGATCTTCCATCTATTATAGACACCCACCCACCGTTTATAGACTGAACTTTTTATATATTCGACATTAAAACTCGAGTTAAACATTATTTGTCTTAACAGCATGTATTGAAGAACCAGTTCCGTCAGCCAATTATTTACTTCAGACCGTTATTGTGCACAACAACTATTCATCTTCACCATCGTATCAAAATAATTGAAAACCACGGAAGACTCTTTGGATTCCATGGTATGAAGATGTTTTGCAGATAATGGTTTTACCAATATCTGACCGTTTAATTTCGTAGGCTAAACTGACATTTGGGGGGTTGCCACTTTATCGTTACATAAAAATAGTGTCGTATCCTGAGTGACCTTGCGGTCAAAAATCGAAGTAGGTCGAAATGGAACTGTTGCACGGCAAATAATATCAATGCTAACCGGAACAAGTTTCGGGCTTTAACGCTGCGCTGGGTGGATTTCCAAAACTTCTGGAATCGCTTGCTTTGATGTTCCGCAGCCAAAATGTTCATCCTGTCCTGTTCTTCATTCTCCTGACAGAATTTTAAAGATCGTTTAAATGCCTTTCGTGCTTCCCTCATTTCTACGAAAAGCTGCCCAGATTGAGGTTTTCCACTGCAAAACTTGTTGAGAAAGGTCCTCCTTGCAATTTCGTGAGCGTCCCTTACATACCTGTTCCACCCAACGACTGAACGCCGATTTCCCCTAATTCCCACCAAGCCAGAACAGCCTTCCGCCGATGGCCGAAGCGCTGTTACAATATTGTTATACATGATGTCAATAACTATTCTATGGTCCTTGTTTTAGTTAAAACTATCACAACAATCACACAATACATCAGGGAAATGCAATTATTTGAGATTTTCCAATCATAGCCTATAAAAACAACTTATTTGGCAGCATTTCTTTCACCTCGTATTGCTTTATCACAGTTATTACGCGGTATTACTGAAGCATCCGATGGCCCGGCCAGCAGCCTTATTGCGTAAGTGCGCAAAGAAGTTAAACTCTATCCAATCGACCAAATCGGCCAATCATACAAAAACATCGCGTCATTCATCTCGCATGTGATTGGGCACTTACGCAATACGGCTGCAGGCCTAGGTTAACATGAATGACAAGCGGAAAGTGGTCAGCCCAGTACACATCATAATAAACTTCAACCTTCTCAAGCGATTTCCAGCCTGCTTCAGAAACCAAGCAATGGTCAAGCCAATGTTTCCTTCCCCAAGCATCACACACAAAAGTATAAGCATCGAAGTCTATGCCTACTGAATATAGTTAGCACAACGCCAACTATTCATCACAGAAACTTAACATTTCCCAACTAAATAGATCTCCTGGATGGGAGTTGAAATCACCGAGTATATAAACATTCTCCACATTCTCGCTCTCAATAACTACCGCTAGCTCGCTGAACTTATTGAGTCAGTAGGCATGTACACACTAAACAATAACAAAGTGCGACCGGCGCATGTCACTTTTATAGCTGCGACGCAGTCACTCACACAAGATACAACAGAAACTGACGTAAATACAGACTTTCTCCACAAAAGAGCTACACCCCCATACGGTTTACCCCTCAATACCCCCAATGACGTATCCACCGCAGATTTTCCAAAATATCCAAAGTTTACATCTAGGCTACCCAGTGTTATCCAGTTGGTTAAAAACTATTCTGTAAATCGATTAGATGGTCGGTCGAGAAATTATGTTTCAAGATAATGGGCCTTCGCGCTGCCGATGATTCGAGCTTCTAGTTATTCGAGACTTTGATGCATCGAGGTAGTAGAACTGATAATTTAACGATTTCAAATTTTCAAGTTCTATCGAGAAAACATTTTCGAGCAAGTGTTATTCGATTTTAATGGAACCCGAGCATAGTATATATTTATTTTTCAGTTAATGGAATATCTTTTAAATTGGTCCAATATTGGACGAGGAAATATGCAAGAGCCAAACCTCGAATTATGACTTGTTACATAAGAATTTCAGTCGCATGTCTGCGACCGCATTTCCTCTTAAGGTCGTGCGTTCAAATCCGGGCATCAATGTAACTTTTCAATTCGTACGTAATTTTTGAGTTTATCTTTGACATCTCTGACAACGGAGAAGGACAATATCGTGAAGAAATCTGGAGTTATAGAGTTAATATAGGGGTTTTCAATAAGGGCGGGTAGATGTTGAAATGAAATAAAACAAGCTGTGTGTGAGGTATTAACAAAATTATTTTTTATTTGGTGGGCCCACTTGTGCCATTTAGTGTGGCATATCACATCGTTCAAATGCCCACCTCGGCTATTTACAGTGGCATGGATCCGAGTGGTCGATTTTGGTTTGTTTGCATAGATCTGCGACTTTAAGAAACGCTACAAGAAAAAGTCTAGCGGGGTCAAATCGCATCACCCCTGCGAGAGATAACCTTACCCTCAAATCACTCATGCGGAATGTCAATCGTGGCGTCCGCTGTGTGGCACGTAGCGCCATCTTGCTGGAGCCACATGTCGTCAAGGTCCATATGGTTCAATTTGGGCTATAAAAAATTGTTCTGTAGCGCTCGACGTTGACGGTGACCGCCTCACCAGCGTCATTTTCGAAAAAGTACGGACCAATGACGCCGCCGGCCCAAAATCGACACCAAACGGAAACTTTTTGAGGATGCATTATCACCAGATGAACTTCGTGTGGGTTGGTGTCGTTCCATATACGAAAATTCTGCTTGTTGACACATCCATTCATCAAAAATGCGCTTCGTCACTAAAGATGATTTTTCTGACAAAATTGGGATCCTCTGCCAGACGATTCGAAGCCCAGTCCTGCTGTTCTTTGTACGTGCTTTTCATTCATGTAACTTACCATGGTGATTTGGGATAAGTAACTAAATAATAAAAAAAAGATTCGATAGATGTCACCAAATCAAAATGGACGCCACGGGCCGCCAAAATCTACCCGCGCCAATTGAAAAATCCTTTATAAGTTTAAAATCGCCAATCCGCATTGTGCAAGCGTGGTGATTATTGACCGTGTCTTCTTTGTTTAAGAAGAGGGCTTTGCCTTGTAGTGGGACAGTTACAGGCTGGTATTATTTATTATTGTCTAAAGAGGTATACAAGGGGCAGCCTGCAGGATTTAAAATTGATTTCTTTATTTGCGATTTGAAACTCAGTATTAGGTTGTATGTTATTACAAAAATTCGTAATTTAACTGACATAGACACAGCCCGTTTAGTATACTTTAGCTATTTTCATAGTGTAATGTCGTACGGTATTCTGTTGCGAGGAAATGCCGCCGATATCCAGACTATCTTTGTTTTACAGAAAAGAGCTGTTCGATCAATTTATAAATTAAGCCCAAGACACTCTCTCAGAGAGAAATTTAAGGAGATTAATGTAATGACTGTGCCTTCTCAGTATATTTATGAAAACATTTTATATGCCCATAAAAATATAAAATTGTTTAAAAAATACAGTGATATCCATAATATAAATACTAGGAACAAACACAAATTTGTAGTAACAACAACAAGGCTTAAGAAAATAGGTGGCTCGTTTAGATGTCAATGTGTACGCTTTTATAATAAGCTTCCAAGCCACGTGCAAGATCTAGGTCTTAATAAATTCAAATCATTCATTAAACGTAAGTTGTGCCATAAAGCCTTTTATACCAGTAAAGATTACGTTGAGGACAAAACGGCTTGGGATTGAGCTGCTCCAATTAATTTAGATTTTTTATATTTTGCACCGTGAATTTTGTATTTTTTTTTTGTTTTTTTGCAATGACAAGAATATTTACTTTTTAAAGTATTAAATTATTTTATTTTAATTATTGTGTCACATTCACAATAATTAAAATAAAATTACGTGGATCATTATTTTTTTTAAGACTGATCCACGTAATTTTATTTTAATTATTGTGAATGTGACACAATAATTAAAATAAAATAATTTAATACTTTTTTTTAATACTTACTTTATTCGAAGCTGACCCCAACAATAATTGGGAAAAAGGCTAGGCAGATGATGATTATTTTTTTTAAGACTATGTGGACAATTATTTTTTTGTTATTAATTTTAATTTATAGTTAGTTTTTAATCATGGTCTGGCAGTTTGAGTAACAACAAAACAAAAACAAACAAAAATAAATTTATTGTACAAAAACAGTAACACAAGGTAAATTATACACAAAACATTTGTACAAAAGGAGGTCAGAATCAGGTTGAACAGCTGGCTCCTGAACTGAGTAAAAATATACTTGTATCTCAGGAGTCAAAGTTCCTCGTAACCATTGAGTATTACAACTTAAATATTAGTGACTCGGTAATTACATAATGTTATTGTATTTATCAACATACAACATGCTATAGAAATATATATAATCTAGTTTACTCTTACTTTTTAAATGGTTCCGCGAAACTCAAACTCGGCTATCATTCCATGTCGAAGTCTCTCACCATGGGATGTCCTCAGGGTTCGGTTATTGGTCCGCCTTTATGGAATTTAGGCTTTGGTGATTTCCTCGCGATTCCTCTTCCAAGCGGCTGTTCATTAACCGGTTACACGGATGACGCTCTTCTGCTCATTCAATCAAGTACTCGAGCTGGACTCGAGAACTTGGCTGACACTTGCCTACGGTTGGTATCTCAGTGGGGCGATCAAAACCGCCTGACCTTTGCTCCGCACAAAACTTATCAACTCATTTTGAGGGGTAATCTTAAATCGTGTCCTACTATTAAATTTAATAAAGTTCCCGTAAAAAGGAAGCAGTCCGTGTGCTATCTTGGTCTCGTGTTAGAGAGGAATTTTGCATTTATAGATCATATTAAAATAGTCGGTGAAAAAGCAAAAAAAAATTTCTATGCCTTAACGAGAATATCTAAATCTACGTGGGGTCTGTCTTTTTTAACTTTAAAAACTATTTATGGGGCTACTTACTTGGGTTGTATTTGCTACGGGGCGCCAGTTTGGGCTGATAGGGCCACCATAGGGGCGGTGCGACGTAAGTTGCTTCAGAGTCAGCGTTTGGCTTTGATATTCTTATGCAAAGCGTACAGGACGGTTAGTACTGAGGCCTTACCGGTACTTGCTGGCGTACTTCCGGTCGACCTTGAAGTGCAGCGACGTGCTGCAATGTACTATTCCGCACGAGAGACCACGGACGCGAACTTTTTAACGCGGAGTGACCGTGAGAAAATCTCTAGATTATTTAAACCACCTATTGACGTCTGGGAGGAACTTTTATCCGAATGGCAATGTAGGTGGGATAATTCCATCAAGGGCCGACATCTCCACCAATTCTTTCCATCCGGTCGCGTTCGGCTGGCCAGGACGTGGCTGGAGGTGGATCACTGTGTTGCCCAATTTCTCACAGGGCATGGTAACTTTAAAAGTAAATTGTTTTCCTTCAAGCTCGTTGCCTCGCCTTTATGTCAGTGTTCTACATCTGACTGCGAATATGTACAATCTGCACATCATATCTTATGGGAGTGTATTCTTTGGCAGAATGAACGTAATATTATGTTGAATAATGTAGAGGCTACCTCAGGAGTTGTTTACTATACGGACCTTGTGGAAACTAGAACAAATTTCCGTGCGTTCAAGCGTTTTTGCCATACCTATTATTGGAATCAAACATAGCAGCTCACAATGTTAGGACCCATTAATTATTAATTCTTATTTTTATCCGTGGTGCTAGACAACTGGGCTTATCCCAGTTGTAAACGACCCTTTGTGCCTAGTGGCCTTGTTTGTTCTGTCTCCTGCTTGATATGGAGGGAAGTGGTTTTTTTTTTTTTTTCCTACTCCTCCGTTATTCTTTTCTGATTAATTTCGTTGCGGGATCCAAGACAGTTAAATTCATTCTCCGGGACTTCGTCGAGCTTCATTTCCTCGGCGCTTTTCTGGTGGTCGCCACTGTTGATTCTGGCTTTCAGGAGTTGCAGTGGTTTGGGAATAGTGCGGTGGGTTTGTCCCAAAAAAAAAAATACAACAGGTTGCTTTATTAAACAAAACAAATTGATTACATACACCTTGATATTTTCAAAATTACAGGAATAGTCTCCAAGACCACTACCACCAAAACCAATGAGACACACAATATACTCATTAGTATATATTATTTTATGTATGTACTTTCGTCAGTGCATGCCACTTGCAAAATCGATTACTGTATAGGTAGTTTATGCGGCCTACCTGAATGTCCTTTCTTTGGTATTGTTCGTCGAATCGTTGATCTCCTTAAATTCTGAGTTGAGCTGCACGGTTATTTACAAATGCGTGCACTGACTGGACAGATCCACTCAATCTGGCTGGTTCTTTCCTCAAAAGACCATTTCAGACAATCAGTCTACATGGTCTACACATGATACATGATCTAACTAAGATTTTGTCTGGACTTTAAAAGAGACTGTGACCTCTGAGTTTGTTTCGGCCTTTCTTCTCAGAGTAGTCAGATAGGAAACGCCGACCTCATCTAGTTTTAAAAAATATGATCGACATGTAAAAGTGTTTGTACTAACCAACTTAAAGAAATAAAATAATTTATAATTATACATTTTTTCAGCACCGTAACTTATATATAAATGTATTTTTTTCAGAGTCTTTAGAAAAATTCTTTGGTTTAGGGATCCGTACCGTAAAGGTACCAATGGAACTGACACCCGTCTGCCTCCAGTCGCTTAATGTTAGATGTTTCTTCTTATAGGCTCTTCTTTTCTGATTATAGGCTATGATAATCGCTTATGCCTTACCTACTATTATGCCTACAACACTATGCTCCGCGCTAGCAACATTTAAAAAAAATAGGGTCATTGGCAGCTGTCAGTTTAGTCTACGAAATTAAAAATCATAGTTTAATGTAGATCACAGAGTACATGATTTTAGACAATGACGCAGATACTCTTAGTTCTTTACGTCTCTGTCGAATGTTGTGACGTAACTTCAGGTTTAGTAGCCTGATATGTTGACAGAAACTCATCACCTTTAATGTAATGTGGCGTATAGAGGCTCAGTAGTCGATGGTATCTATCACACACATAGAAAACAGTAGACACAGTAGAGATAGCGTAGATAATTCAAAGTTCGAAGCAAACGTTCGGTACGTTTGCTTCATCTTTGAATTATCTACGGTTGATATCAAGTTCCGCATTATCATGTTTTCGAGTAATCAAAACTTTTTAGTTTTTTAGGGTTCTGTACCCAAGGGGTAAAAACGTATCTGATGAAACGTGATAGCTAGACAGTTGAAATTTTCACCGATGATATATTTCTGTTGCCGCTATAACAACAAATACCTACTAAAAACAGAATAAAATAATTATTTAAGTGGGGCTCCCATACAACAAACATGATTTTTTTTGCCGTTTTTTGCGATAATGGTACGGAAACATTCGTCCGCGAGTCCGACTCGCACTTGGCCAGTTTTTAAAGAAACTCATTACTTCACGACCAAAATCGGCTCATTGTGAGAAATCTACTTCTTTCTGGACAGTAAACTGATACTTTTCTGATAGCTCACGAAGAAATAAATTCTTGTGCAGATGCAGTACAATATACGGCAGCTTGTCCGACTGTTTGCCCATCACGTGAAGTGATGGTCTGTGGGAAATGCCAACATGGCGTCTACCGTACATTTAGCAGTGTTTGCCACATGAGGATGTTTGGATGCAACCATACTGATGAAAGTAAGTCAATTAATTTAAATGAATTAATAATTAATAGGATTAGTGAACGATTTATATCGAGCAGTCTGCGCCGGACTAGCTCACAGAACAAGCAAGCTGAAGTAGCGATGGGCCGGCCGTGTTAGCTGTAGAACCCATGTCCGTTGGTAAGCGATTCACCTGATGGTGAAGCACGCCTGCCCAGAAGTAACCTTGTGAGTGAATCTCTGACTTCAAGACGCCCAGGTTGTAGTTATTAGGAAACACAGACGGATTAAAAGAATTAAAGATTAAACTAATTGCTAAACTAATTTGCTCTAACTTTTCCAGTAATGCAGTTAGAATCGCGCGGGCCATGTGTGTCCTCTTCTCCATTTATGGAACCGGGAATGCAGCCACAGGGCAGAGCAGTAGAACCCGGCGACGACGATATAGTGTTGAGGTTCATTTGGTGCCGAGACAGCGGTAAACTGGACATACCAGGTTAGAAAGAAGCATATATTCAGCGCAAATAATACAACAACAAATAAATACAAAAGCAAGGCTAATAAGTAAGGCTTTAATAAAAGACAGAGCGCGACGCGAGTATGGGTTCGAGATAAAATACGGAATGTTTTATGTGCCTGTTCGGTTAAAAACTGTCGCCCATAGCTATTCATGTGATCAAGGCACTCATTGCGTTGTTCATAAGCAGTGTCCAATATATCTTTGTACGGACCACGCGTCTATTTCATTTAAAAACTCTAACAAGCAAATCTTGACCTTAACACCTCAACAGTGCCTGTGTTATGTCACATCATGTTTTTAAGTAGTTTATTAATTTAATTTTACTGCATTTTTTATATTTTTGCATCTATGTTTACATGTCTAGAGGTTTGTTTTCCATACATCATGTCCTAGGCAATCGCTGAAAATCAGTGCCGTGCTGTGCCATGGGGGATCCACAGGGCTTCTTGTCACTGGTTTCTGTTTCACCCTATTTTTTTCATGTTTATGTGTAGGTACATTATGTAGTTCTCATTACAAGAAATATTTTTCACATTTTATAATAGCACTAGCTTTTGCCCGCGACTGCGTCTGCGTAGCATACTACTTCAAATACCCAATTTTTTTCCGAGCTTTCATTAATCTCCAAACAATCTTCCACACCCTTAAGGATGATTTCTGGGTTAGAAGTACTATGTCCTTTCTAGGATCTGAAACTATCTCTACACCAAATTTAATCTAAATATGTTCAGCGGTTGAAACGTGAAAAGGTAACATACAGATAGACAAAGTTACTTTCGCATTTATAATAAGCGTAAATCGATCAAGCTGTTTTTGAGATTTAGCGATAGTAACATTGATATAGGCATTTTTAATATATCAATGGACTAGCACTTCACCCGCGACTTCGTTCTCGTGATCCGTATTTTATCCTACACCAAAAAATACATAAGTTATTTTTATCAACCAACAGCGTACAAACTTTCAACCTCCTTTTTACCGCCTTAAAGGTTGAATTTCCAAAAAAAACTCTTCGTAGTGCTCCCATACATCATAAAAAGAAGCCCTGTACATTAAAATTCTTCAAAATTTTAAACACTCCTAAATCTTCTTTTAGGAGTAGCTTTGAAAAACGAATAATGAAAACCTATTTAGTAAAGGTTTTCATTATTATTTTTTCAACTTTTTTTCAAAGGTTGTCTGGTAGATATCGCTGTCAGCGATAAGGCCGCCTTTGTACCCGTAGAAATAAGTATTATTGTAAAAGAGATGTGTAACTTAATTTTTTGGTGTACAATAAAGTATATTCTATTCTATTCTATTCTATTCTATGCCAAGTTTCAAATAAATAATCCCAACAAATTGCCACCTTTTCACCTCCTTATGGGTAGGGGTTGAAAAAACCAATAAATACATGAATTCTTTTTATCAACTTAAAGCGTGAATCTTTAATTTCAAGTGTCACACTTAAAAACGTAGAAGTTTCACGTAAATTTTCAACCCCATTTTACTCGCTTAGGGGTAGAAGTCCATAAATTAAAAAAAACATTGTTTTTTATTAACCAAGACCGTAAACCAACAATTTCAGATGTTTTACCTTCGAAACCGAAGAGATTTCACATAAAGTTTTAACCCCTAATTTATCTACGAAATTGGTGTAATACCCCTAACTAAAAAGTGAGTGCGTCATAGAATTGAAAAAAAAAATAGTTTGACTTAATGTTAAACATACTCAATCAACACATTCATGCTGTTTAACGTTCGGATCATCTTGTAGTTACTATACTATACCTGAACAAACCCTATTTTAGTAACCGGTTCTATTTTGGGACAATGAGAGCAGTGGTGGCCAAGTGGTAACGCCCGCAACTTGTAGGTCATGGGTTCGAACATAGGCAGGCACTTTACTTTGTGTAAATTATTTCACCACCACTACTCTCAAAACAGTGAAGGAAAACATCATGAGGAAACCGGCATGTCTTAGAACCAAACATACGAAGACCAAAAATTACACCAACATGCACTAGGCTCGCGTGGTGAATTATGGCCCATTCCCTCTCAAAGAGAGGGGAAATCATCCAATGACTTCTCCAGCTCTGGGTGAAGCGCGAGGTTGTGTCAGAATTTTACTGACTAAAACCCACCCGTGTTCCTTCAGTTATTTGTATGCGGTAACTCTCTTTCAAATTACACGCACAAAGGACCAAATGCGAGTAATTGATTTGGCACCGTTGGAGAGACTGCAGTTCAGCCAAAGTCTCGATCGCATCGAAGGCTTTCTCGTAGTCCACAAACGCTAAGTAAAGAGGCTGGTTATACTCTTCGGTCTTCTGTATAATCTGATGCAACGTACGTATGTGGTCCACGGTACCTTTTCAGTAACCAAGCCGGTTACTGAAAAGGACCTTCGGAGTTCGGGAGGCTGTAAATAGTCAAACCTGCGCGCGAGACGATTCGTGATGACCCTAAATACATTTTGTAAACATGGCTAAGAAGTGAGATGGGATGATCACCCTTCTTGAAAAAGAGTACCACCACACCTCTGCACTCGAAGGGAAAACGCCACAGGCATGTGGGCGCAGCCCACATGCCTGTGGCGTTTTCCCTTCGAGTATGATGGAATCAAACAACTTCTGAAGGAGATCACTTCCGGTTTTCACCGCGTTGATCACTTGAATATATGCTTCTTCGTCGACATGATGATGTCTATCCATTCTACCTGCCAGGTCCACTTCTTATGCTCACGCTGAAAAAGGAGTTCGTCATATAAAGGCTCTTATTCTCCATAAAATCACCATCTGAAGGAGAGGCATAAGATGATCTTGCACTGTACTTGACGGATCTCTAAATCCTTGAAAAGATAGTCAGCCACGTCTACCCTCGACTACGGTAGACGTCGAGGCTACGGCGTGGCAAGGAGAAGAATCCCCGGACGACAGCCGGCTACCAAAAATTCAAACCGACGACTGGCCCTGGCAACATTTTACACGCGTACTCTCCGGACCGACGAGAAGATCATCGAACTCGAGGCATAATTGAGCAGGTTACGATGGAGTATCATAAGGTTATCTGAAGTCCGAAGACAGGGTGAGGACTCGATAATTTTTTAATCCAGTAATTTGCTATACTTCCGAGAGGGTGTGCGGTAGTTCCAAGGTGGGGTCGGGTTTATCATCCACAATTCCCTTGTGACCAACGTAGTGCGGATCGAGAGCGTCGACCAGGGTGGCGTACCTTATACTCAGAATATCCTCAAGATATTCGCTGAAGGTGACACACCTCGACGACGAAGTACAGACCATGTATGAAGACATTTCCAGAGCCATGCATGGTCACAAAACTCACTTCATCGTAGTCTTACTTACATAGTCACACACAGTCATTTTACTCCAAAAACATATTTTATCCTATCATATTCGTTTATTGTTAGTACTTATAAAACATTAACAAACACACGCACACACACAAGCGCGCTCGCGCTCGCACACACTTATCCTCACATACACCCTTTCTATCACACTCTCACATCCATGCATACACACTCACCCTACCCACACGCACACAACAAAAATACTAATAGTTTAATTGAATAAAACACAAAATACTTACATATCCCACTCTGCATAACCATATCTCACATTGAAAGCTTTTTGTTAATAATTGTTATTACCCCCGTTATGTAATTAGGTTCTTCATCATAAATAACACACACAGAAAGGTTTATTGGGACATTCGAGGTAACAGTAGAACACTGACTCCTAAGTCACAGGTTTCCCCTAGTTTAGGAGGCAGGGTTTCCATTATTTAAGCTAACTTTATTTATCTGAACTTGTAACCTAATCGCTAAGTAAGCTAAGTACTTTTGTAACAAAGGTTATCTGTATCAATAAAGTTATATTATTATTGCTCTTATGGACGAGCTTATTTTGATTTTGATATTAAATCTGTGGATAAAATGTTTAGCGAAGACGAGATTCTAAAAGCTAAAACTATTCTCGGAGAGGCAACCAATTCCCGTTCCATGCGAAAAGGGGACGGCAAAAGCAAGCGTCTACTTCAAGATATCATAAAGACGCTTAAAGAAACTGAACCAACATCTCTCCCTACCTTTGTTGCAAAAGATCTAAACCGTCTACCGCCAGTATATTTCGAATACGTGGATGTATCGAGCCTACTTAAAAGTATTTTAATGCTGAAACAAGACTATAAAATATGCACATTTATCAATATTAATAGTTAACTCGCCAACGCACCACCGCACAAGCCGACAGTCCGATAACGACTGATCGCCCCACCACTCGGACCGGTATTTATAACCGAGCGACGTGTGCGCACGAGGCAGCTTTACAATACTGTTATCGGCTTGTAGCGCGATCTATTGATATCTACATACACTACATCACTTCCTTGTTTTAACCAGTTGTATGTAACCAGAATTATTAATAAGACATTTAGCATATTCTGATTTTTATTATTGGCATCTCTGGCATAACAAAAAGTTAATTAAAAAAATCAAAAAACCCGACTGCTTAAAAAGCAAACTAAAAAGACGTAAACACGAAGAAATTCATGCTGTGCAGTCGGAGGATACATATTCGCGAGCTGGCGGACTAAAACCAGATGTATCCTCCGACTGCACAGCATGAATTTCTTCGTGTTTACGTCTTTTTAGTTTGCTTTTTAAGCAGTCGGGTTTTTTGATTTTTTTAATTAACTTTTTTTATTTACAACTTTTTAGTTATTTTTTTTTAGAATTAGGTACATTTAAACATATAAGTGTTATATATTTTTGAAATTGCCTCTTAAAATCCTTTATTTTGATATCCCACACGATGGGTTTGGAAGAAAAATAACTTTTTTTTCGCCACAAAATGGCGCCCAAAATCCGCTATTTTTGTATTTTCCAATTTTAATGTAGCCAGTGACACTCGCAGGATTAAGACGAATCGATTGACGTAAGAATCATCAAAATCGGCCAACGCGTTTGGTCTCTAGAACGCCACATAGGAACAAACGTACATACATACATACATACATACATACATACTTACATACATACATACATAGACTGATAAACACATTACCCTCCTTCGGCAGTCGGGTAAAAATGACAGCACAATAATATTTAAAAATCATTTGCTGTTTTAATTTAGTGTTTCCTTTTACCCTTTTATTCCATTTTCTGATTCCCATCTTGGGCCTACTGATGAAGGTGCCCCCTCTCCATCCAATTTCTCTAACGATAGTTGAGAACTCATGTTATTATTTAGTTACCTGGAACCAATAAAATTAATACACGAATCGTCTCGCGCGCAAGCCCTACGACTTTGACCCTCCCGAACAAGCCGGCCTCCGAACAGGCTCCAGCACCGTAAGCCAACCTGCGTTTCCGCTCAGCGTCTGTGGACCACGTGAAAGTCCTCAACTTGATCGAGACTTGGGCTGCAATGCAGTCCCTCCAACGGCGCCAAATCTACCACCGGTAAATCGAGGTAACGAAGCGCAGGCACAAAAACACCACTACGCTAGTCCGGCCTTGCGACCTGGCTCCGGAATCCATCCCTCCACAGCGAGGTGTGGGACAGGGAGACGCCACCTCCGAAAACGTCCACCGCTGCACTGGAGGACGCCTTCAAGGCTCCGTTCCGGAGAGGGCCAGGCATCGACATCAACGGCTAGCATATCGATCACCTTCGGTTCGCGGATGATAAAGCTGTCATGGCTGAGACCATGGAGGTCCCCAGTACAACGCTCGATTACCTCAGTAGAGCTTCCGAAAGAGTGGGTCCAAAAATTAATATGGATAAACCAAAGTGATGTTAAACGCCCATGTCGCTCCCACTCCCGTCAAGATCGGAGACTACACATCCGCAGCCGTGGACAAACATCCACCTCATCCACATCAACCTGGGTCGAATAGTCCAGCTAGGCAGGTCCAACCTCAAGAGAAGTCAAACGTCGAATCTCTCTAACGCCTCGCCTCGACCAGCAATCGCATTGCCCTCACACAACGGTCTATCTAGACCCAGACTTCCGACAGAGCTAAACGCAATGTTGCGCACTTACGGACTACTTGTGTTGCCTCAAAATATACCGATTTACGGCCACGACTACGCTTTACCACTGGTACGGTCGAACACACACTACGGCTGCTAGACTGAATTACTCAACCTTCTACAGCTTGCTCATCAATCATTTTTATCGAAATCAACATCGACTGGAACGTGAGTACGTGACCCAGTATCATCTTCCTAAACCTATCGTGTGTATACTTCTAAGTTCTAAGCTTACCTATTTAAATCTTTCAGTGTATAACGATCACCGATAGCGAAAGGTTCCTCTAAGCCTTAGTAGTGATCAGAACCCGTATCAGCTTAGATAATATACAACGCTCATGGCACGACTGCCGCAGCAGCTAGTGAAACTTATGCCACCCATATCGTCATTACCTCAAGTGACCAATACGATGTGTGTCAGTTCACATAGAGTCTACGACTTCTAGGTTATTACAAAATCAATACAACGATAGTCTCCTTTGAGACCCGTGTCCCGGCTACATCACCAGCTGCCCATCGCCACCTGAACAACTCACAAGTGAATTGCGGGTAAGACTACAGACAAGTGCGTACAGTGCGACCTAATAGCCACGGTATGTGCTCTCCAGCTTGGTGGAGGAACTCTTCTCACTGTTTTCTACGTTTAACTCGTTAGGAGCACTACTTGGAGGCATAATTTGTATGCCTTGTGAGCGTACTTATTCGTTCTGTTACTATTTAAAGATTTCACAAGATAGCGATCGCGGGATCTAATACTATCATAATGTTACTTTGAAACTAAGCAAGTGAATTAAGATCTGAAGATGAAAATCAATTGATCGATCGATCGAGATTGTTGTAAATCGTCCCGAGACATAAGATCTGTTCTGAATACATATACTTGACCAGTGGCCAGTACTGGTTAAAGCAGCTACAATACTAATTCGCTCAGACACTTAAAATGATAGTTGTGCAGTCCTTCACAAGGGATATCTCATCCTTACTGAACAAAATTTTGAAACTATTACCGTCAATAATAAATTCATTACGTACTGGCTTTGTACCAGATATGTCTCAATTACCTAGTGATAGTGCTAGGTATAACCACAACCAATTCAATGATCAAACACAATTAACTCAAAACTTATCATTTTATTTGGAATTATAATTTTTTCTTGAATGAAGTACGGCATTGTTACTATATCGCTCTAACGTCTAAACAAAAATAATCAGCTAAAGCTAGCTAATGGCCAACAGTGATATTCTTCAACACCACTAAAACTTGACCAGTGATAGCCAATATGGATTATGACCTGACATGACCCATACTGTGTACAAAACCGGACGTTTGAACAATACACACACACTTCACACTTCTCCTGAGCCATAACAAAATGAAAACGACTCACCAGATCGGCATACAGATTCGTGTGTATGGATCCGCACATCCACACGCTTCTCCTTGACCTGTCCAGCTCCTAGGTTGTTGCTCTGCTCCGGACTGGTTATTCATTATTCAAAATTCTGAGGGTAGTCGCAGAAAACTCGACGATTCCTTAAATTAGTCCCACATTGTTCCTGCCATGTAGACGTGAAGCTGAAAGACTTACTTCTTCTGCATTCAGTTTTGGTGGGACCAAAACAATACGACGCCGACGGTGTAGTGTGTCACCAGTGTGCACAGTGTGTTTAAGAGGTTTAATTCCATAGCACTACTCAGCAAGTGCACTACTTAACGTATACATTTGATGCACTTCAAAAACGAACCGCCACTGATTTTAACTGTCACCGTCATCACACACATATTTTTTTTTTAATATTTTAACAAAGTCTTCATGTTCCTTTTAGTGAAAAACAACTTTATTTCACTCTACGGTTTTCTCCTCGTCACCAATGTAAAATATGCACATTTATCAATATTAATAGTTGACTCGCCAACGCACCACCGCACAAGCCGACAGTCCGATAACGACTGATCGCCCTTTTTTTTTTTTTTTTTTTTTTTTTCTACGGGGCGTCTCGCAACTCAGTCAAAATGACTGTTTAGCTGCTTAACCGGGCTTTCCTACGGAGACTAAACTATATAGCCTCCAGCTAGGCAAAAATTTACTAAACCTAAGCGACAACGCTGAGGGCTACCCCAGTTGGGGTCGAACCTGGGCTCAGGGCGTCGCTGGGGGGACAACTAAGGCTGGATCTTAATAAAGTGATTCTACCATCCGTTCGGAATAAGCCTACGTGGAGAAGAACGGACAAGAAACTCCAATTAACTAATTAGAATTAACTATGGCACAGCTATTCGCGGGCTGGCTACATAAATAATGACTGGGACTTCGCGGCGGGACCTCGGCGGCGAGGACGGACCAATCGGTATGTATGCTACGTTTGAATAGGTGTTCGTACTATTTACGAACCCATTGACCGTCCTTGTAGACAAGGCTGTCAAGTTCCCTAGTAATGCACTCGTACCTCGAGAAGAGGGCACTGCATGAAGCGGGGGTGAGAGAGCCTGCATTCCGGATTTCTGCATCCAGAGCACGGGCCTGAGGGGTCATCCATATGGAATACGCGCTGATAATATTCTCAGCGACGCTCAAATATGGCTTGTGCCCGGAGGGGGCGACAGGGGGCGGGCACATGGCGGCGGTGGTGGTGGAAGCCACCTTCCGGCTTTGTGCGGGCATGGGGGCAGCTGGGGCCACTGGGTCGGGGACTGGATTTGGAGCTGCTATGGGGTGGGCCATCAGCGCTGGGATAGGCTGGGAGTAAGTCTGAGGAGCCACACTTTGGTGGTTCAGCTTACCCCATGGTGAAGTCCTCTGAGGGGCTAGACGGGGGGGTGGTTGGGAATAGGGAGCCATGCGCATTATGTGCGCATTGTAACGCTTGGCCATTTTAGGCGCGAGTTTGGGGGCTTTTGGGCAACCCCGGTAATTAGCCGGGTGCCCGACTTGGCCACAGAGCACGCAGCTGGGAGGCTCCGTGCACTGTGAGCGGTCTTTGGGACGGGGACAGTCCTTAGTGCCATGATCACACATGCACTTAACGCACCTGGGTGTTGCATAGCAGTGGGCCTGAGAATGGCCATAAAGTTGACAGTTGTGACACTGTCCTACAAGATGGGGGCGGTAGGGTTTCTCGATCGAAATGCCCGACAGGGAGCACACGGTCTTTATATTGAAAATCGGGTTGTAACCCTCAGTAGGGCTACAGACAACTAATACAATATCGTACTGTTGTCCGCCTCTTGCTTTATGCAAGCGGTGGACTTCAGTGACGGGGACATTTTGGTCTAGAAGGTCCTTACGGATTTCCTCCGTAGGGATCTCTTTTGGGATTCTCCTAATAACTACGCGGACGGGCTTTTCCTCTGGGAGGGAGTAAGTATGGAACGAGATGTTCCTTTCTTTGAGGTACCGGGTTAGATTCCGGAAATCAGTGGGAGTGGGGACTTGGATTTTGATGCCTTGTTGGCATGCAGTGGCTTTAGTGTAGTTAATTTTCCGCTCAACACAAGCGTTCGAAACATCGTTCCACTTGACTTTATCCTGTAGATAAACAGGTGGAGGGGGACGGAGCTTCTTATTGGTAACTACTACCATGGGACTGGGGCTGCGGTTAGACCGCTGAGAAGAAGCAATGTCTGGGGTGGGGGTGATTTGCCTTACGGCCGAGGCCGGTGGCAGAACTGACTGAGGGGAGGTTTTCGTTACCACCTTTTTGGCCTTGGTAGCGTTGAGGGGACTACTCCTCTTTTTCCTCTTCCCTTCAGAGCAAACTACGGAGTCACCGTCGGAGGAGACGGTGTCGTAGTCGTCTGACCTATCAGGGACATTAGGGTCTACTGGGTCGTCAGCAACTGAGTCAGCTTGGTCAGCCATAGCTTCCCATTCCTCATCAGTGCTGAGGGTTGCTCCCTCTTCCATGGGGGAGTCATCATCGTCCGCCCAGATGTTATTGGACTTGGACTTGGGCTTATATTTATGAAGGGCGGCTATGCGCTCCTTATAGCTTCTAAAAGCTTTTACTTGAGAGGATATGGGAGAAGGAGGATCTCTCCATGATCGGGTTTTCTTAGGCTCGACGGCCGGTTGGGAAGATGAAGCTTTAGGAGAAGGAGGATCTCTCCATGATCGGACAGTAGCTTTAGGCTCGACGGCCGGTGCTGGGGGCTTAGGTAGGGATGGCTCACCAGTCCCAGAAGTGGGCCTGGCTGCCGGGGAGGGCGACCTGGGCGAGACCTGGGCTTCGCTCGGCACGGGTGCCTGGCTAGGTCCAGGGGCCCCGGTCGGGCCCGAAGCGGGCACATAAGTGGCTAAAGCCTGACTAACAGCATGGCTGTACTTTTTGGTGAGTTTCTCCTTCTCGAGAATCTCGTGAAGGAGTTCAATTACTGCCGCGAGCGACATAATTGAGAAAATATAGATCCGGTGAAGCCGGGAGAGGTATCTTCCCCGGGTGGAGGGGCCCGGGGATGTGTGCAACCTACCCTCCCAGTCGGGTTAGACTGGGAGGTGAGTATCTGGTGAGCCCTAAGCTTGTCTACCTGCCACCAATCTTATTGGGTGACAGGGCCCTAAGGTACCGGTAAACCCACCGAAGGTGGGCCACCCACCAATGTGTACCGAAGAAGTCTGGCACCTCGGGGTAGATACACCCGACCGTGCCAGGTGAATGCTGGGGGACGAAGCGGGGGTTGACTAGGCTATCTACCAAGGCCAACTGATCCCGCTCCCGACTCCAATGACTGCCGTGTCCTTAAGGGACTTGGCGGGTGCTTGGGGCACACCCCACTGGGTTGTTAACACCGCTAGGTTTCCCGCCAGGGACCACAAAAGTGGATTTGCCCGGAAGGGCCAAAATAGCTGCCACTACTAGTAACCAAAGTTACTAGTAGCGACACCTAGGAGCGGCGTGCGAAGACGCGACGGCCGCAGTGACGTCACGCAGGGGCGCGACGAGACGGAGAGTGGGGCGCAGGGGAGCGCGGTGGGGCGACGAGCAGCGAGACGTCCGCATGGGGCGACGGCTGGCGAGCGACTAACTGATCGCCCCACCACTCGGACCGGTATTTATAACCGAGCGACGTGTGCGCACGAGACAGCTTTACAATACTGTTATCGGCTTGTAGCGCGATCTATTGATATCTACATACACTACAAAGACGTTCACCGTTTCCAGTGTGATTACGTTAAATCTTCCGAGCTGACTAGAGTACAACTGGATTTGGAAGACGTCAAGACCAACCCGCTACGTAAATCATCTTCGGTGATTGAATCAACCGATTTATTTTTGAAATCTAGGGGTAATCAGTCCAGCCCAGCGCCGCCGCCTTCGTCGCCGGCCGCTCCCCCGTCGCCCGCTACTCCTACGCCGCGCTTCGGGCCTGCGCATGTGCGTGACTCGGGCCGCGCTTCAGCTGATCGAACGAACACGGAGAAGACGTTTGCCGAAGTTATTTAACATAAAAGTCTCAAAAGTAATCCCATACAACGGACTAGAAGTCCTAAAATAACCGATATAGGCCAGAGTGGGATCTTGCTGGATACCGACAACGACGATAGTTTTACCACTGTAGTTAACAAGCGTCATAACCACAAAACAGGAAGAAAAGCAGGAATCAGCAAGGAAAAGCCGTGCTGACGTCAAGCAAAATTAAAATAGTGCCTAAGCGTCACGATTTAATACCCACACCTCAGAAGAAGATATTTGTGAATTTATTTCGGACGGCGGACCCATGGCTGTGAAGGTTGAAAAATTATCTCAATTTAAAGACACTTCATTTTCTTCGTTCAAAATTACAATTGAACAGGAATCCATCTTCCTAGACGCAGAGTTCTGGCCTCGTGGTGCTGTACAGGCGGCATAAAGAAAGACGCGTTAGTACAGATCTAAATAAGCGTCCCGTACTGAAAAGCAATGAAAATTAATATAGTCTCTTTTCTTAGCGTGTCGATGACAAACAGACTCCATTTAGTTAAATGCCTTGCCTGGCACAGAATTCAGCCACGGCAACGCCCTCCGCTGACGCAGTCATAAGGTCCTCACGTGAACAGACAACAGGACATGCGGCACAAGACGAAAGGTGGGCCATGGTATGCGGGAAGACGCCGCACAAGCACCGAAGATCGGAACCATCAGAGAACCCCCATCTATGGAGATTGTCTTTGCTGCGGCCGACCTGAGTGCGGAGTCTGTTCAGAGTTTTCCAGGTCAGCCAAGGCAATGCGTGCCCAGGTGAAAGGGTCTCCGATGGCTCCAGGTAATGATCAGGGAGTTTAGATTTCTCTCGCCAAAGATCGCATCTTTCCGTGGTGATGTTTCCGGTAGATGGACTCACGCAACCAAGAAAACTTTTTCGACTTTTAAGCCACTGGGGCACCAAGGTGTAAAACGATCTCTTTTAATTGCCGATCTATAAAACGATCGTGTAACCATGTCACGGACTTATGTAAAACGCATGAAGTGATTGCCGTACAAGAACACTGGCTACTACCGGATGACCTGGGTTACCTTTGTAATATTCACCCTGACTTTTCCTACCATGGAGTATCGGCGGTGGACACGGGTGCAGGTGTGTTAAAAGGAAGACCGTATGGAGGTGTTGCAATATTATGGAGGAAATATTTGTTTGCCAGTGTGACTTCGATCGACACGGGCTCGACGCGCGTCGCGGCTGTGTGTATACAGCTCGATGGCTGCCGGAGTTTCATCGTGATGTCGGTGTACATGCCTACAGAGGACGCGGACAACCTGCCTCTATTCACGGAGAGCCTCGGTGTGATTAGTGCGGTTATAGAAGTGAATGATGTGGAGAGTGTCTTTGTGCTCGGTGATTTTAATGCTGATGTCACGCGGTCATGCAGTCTATTTGGATGTAAGCTGATGGCGTTCTGTCATGATCAGTGCTGGGTTTGTGCAGATCTTGCTTTGCTTGGTATATCCTCAAAATTCTTTACATATTTAAGTGATGCGCATGGCACCACAAGCTGGCTGGATCATTGCATAGCTACCCCTGCCGGGCTGAGTGTTAATGATAATGTTAAAATAAGTAAAACAAGTACTCAAAAAATAATAAAATGATGTGGGGTACCAGAACTTTTGAACAAAAGTGTAGTTATGCAAAATTGTGTGATAAGTTTCTAAATCTATTTGATAGGCCTACTTTTCCTTGCCATGGTGTGTCATGCCAAAGTAACGATCACTTTAGCCAAATTGAACTTTTATATTCTCAGATAGTTGACAGCATGACTAAAGCTGCTAAATACTCATAAATCAAAATCAAAAATCAAAATCAAAATCAAAATCAAGGTATTTATTTCAATTAAACTTTAGAAGTACTTTTGAATTGTCAAACAAAAAATTAATAAAAAGATGACTCTAGTTGCAAATTCGCAAGCGTCTGTAGGTCTCAATGGAGAAGAATTTGCAAGAAACTCCCCGGACACTCTTTTCCATCAGTTTTAATTACAAGTTTTTGGTTACATCATTCTTGTTGAAAAAATACATATATGTGAGAACGATGTAAAAAGACGTGTACGTAAAAGCGTCTAGAGTAACAAATAATTAAAAAAAAGCACTTTAACAGGCCGAGACAGCTAAGTTATGACCAATCCCAACTGATGGCGCCCGTTCACGAACATGACGCATGGATCGGCACCACTCAGCTCAACCATCATGAAGGGAACCGAATGATCCAACACATGTGCCACCATCAGAGAGAAATTAGAGAGAGCATGACACACTCAACTGCCAGGGCACACAGAAGTCAACGAACGACATATAGGTACAGTGAATGGTAGATTTATCTACAGTCGGAACATAGTACTCACACATGTGCTGTGCAATTATATAATACTAAAAGAAATTGAGTTTATAC
Source organism: Anorthoa munda (assembly GCA_945859665.1). Lineage (NCBI taxonomy): Eukaryota > Metazoa > Arthropoda > Insecta > Lepidoptera > Noctuidae > Anorthoa > Anorthoa munda. The sequence continues at coordinate 4,758,651 of OX243913.1, forward strand.
AATACAAAAATTTGCATACAGTCTTCAGCATGTCCAACAATACTTCGATACTTTTCTGCCCATCACTAATTGTTCTTGCGCCCTAGTGGCTGCGGAGCAGGACCAGCATTGAGCCAAGCATTTTTATCAGCGATGTAATCCCCCAACTTATAATATGCTTGCCTACATAGTGTGCGTTTTATACAAGTCTTAAATTTCGTCTCATTTAGTTGTAGAATGTGGGGAGGAATTTTATTGTAACATTTTATACAGTACCCCATAAAAGATGATGCTACTTTAGCCAGCCTGAAACCTGGTTGAATTAGTTGATCCCTATTTCTAGTAACATAATTATGTCTGTCACCGTTTTTACTAAAAAGATGTAAATTCTTTCTAACATACATGATGTTTTCATAAATATATTGACAAGGTACCGTCATGATGTTAATGTTCTTAAACAGTTCCCTTAGAGAATCGCGCCGGCGAAGATTGTATATCGCTCTGATGGCTCGTTTTTGCAGAATAAAAATTGACTCAATGTCTGCAGCCCTTCCCCATAGTAAGATACCGTAAGACATTATACTATGAAAATAACTAAAATAGACTAATCTTGCGGTATCGACATCAGTAAACTGACGTATTTTTCTAACAGCATAAGCTGCCGAGCTTAGCCGCCCCGCAAGTGATATTAAATGAGGCCCCCATTGCAACCTCGAGTCTAGCGTGATCCCCAGAAAAACCGTTTTATCGACGAATTCTAGCTTCTCCTTGTTTAATAAAATGTCACAATCATTACTTTTGACATTCGGCAAGACAAATTTTATGCACTTAGTCTTTTTAGCATTTAAAACTAGATTATTAGCTGTGAACCAATTTTGAACCTGTCGCAAGACGGTATTCACATCGTCAACGTTACTCGTACGTCTATTTATCTTAAAAATCAACGAAGTGTCATCAGCAAATAACACCATGTTTAGATTGTTTTTCAATAGATGAGGTAAATCGTTAATGTAGACTAGAAACAAGAAAGGACCCAAAATTGAACCCTGGGGTACCCCCATTTTCACGGTTAACCCGGACGAATTGACACCGTTTATTTGAACTAATTGCTGTCTATCATTTAAATAAGATTTAACTAAACTCAACGCTGATTGGCCTAGCCCGTAATGCTCAAGTTTCAAAAGTAATGTTTCATGATCAACGCAATCAAATGCTTTCGACAGGTCGCAGAAAACCCCTATGGCATCTTGTGCCTCTTCCCACGCTTCAAAGATATGTTTTAATAAGGTGACACAAGCGTCAGTCGTACAACGTCCTTTGGTAAAACCATACTGTTTATCGTGTAGGATGTTATTCGTATTAAAATGAATGAGCATCTGATTTAGCATTATCTTTTCAAATATCTTGCTGAAAACCGGCAGCACCGATACTGGTCTATAATTATTTGTGTCTTTACTGTTCCCGGATTTAAAAAGTGGTATAACCTTACTATGTTTCATTAGATCCGGAAAGACTCCTTGATCTACACACAAATTAAAAATTAAAGCTAAGTACGGCGCTATAGTCTGAATAATGGAGGTACAAACTTTGATGGACATTCCCCATAGATCTTCGGTCAATTTGATCTTGATTTGCTTAAAAGCTTTTATTACTGTTATTGGGTTTACATGTGAAAAGTTAAATTCTGTCGGGCAGGCTGAAACGTTTGCGTTTAATAAACCAGAAGCAAGTGAGGGCGAAGAATTTATGGTTTCAGTAGTTTTAATTGGGATGCTGGTAAAGAAATCCACAAATTCTTGAGCAACTTTTTTGTTATCTCTAATAAGTCCATGTGTAGTTTCAAGCGTGTAATCAGTATTATTTCTTTTGTTTCTGTTCGTTTCATTGTTTATAATTTTCCAAACAGTCTTGATTTTATTTTCTGCGGTTTTAACTTTATTACCAATGTATAAAGCCTTAGCTACTTTACACGTATTTCTAAAAATTTTTGAATAAGTAGCAACATACTTGTTAAAAGTTTCAGTGTTAATATAAGGCTTAAGGCCATAGAGCTCGTAAAGTCTTTCCCTACTTTTCCTGAGTCCTTCAGTCGCCCAGTCACTGAATAAAAACTTAGGGCATACAGTTTTAGTTTTTTTCCTAAAAGAATTATTGAACTCCTTTTGGATTACTGAGAAAACTTTTTTATATAGAATATTACCATCATTCACTGTAAGGTCTTGATCACTTAGCTTACTAATTAAACTGCTGTTAAACTGATTTAATTTACCGGATGTTATTGGTCTGGATTGAATCTGCACTTGTTGAATTGGTATGTTGGACTCAAAGGTTACCAATAGCCCACTATGATCCGAAGGCAGACAATTTATAATGGCTTTGTCTAAGTAGTCGCAGCAACAAAATACATTATCAATACATGTAGCAGAAGTTACAGTTTTTCGTGTTGGTTCCATAAACACATGTGACAAATTAAATGATTTGAAGAGATTTAATAATCTACTGCTATCTGAATTACTCTCTAAAATATTTATATTAAAATCACCACAGATTATGATTAGTTTATTTCCAATTGCAAGTTTTGCCAAAACATCTTCCATCACTGACTCAAATATAGAGTAGTTACCATAATTGGGGGGTCTGTAAACGCACACTATGACATGCTTATCCAGCTCAACGCATGACAGTTCAACACTATGTTCAACTGATAGATCTACAATATCTTTACGAGGTTTTGATTTAATACCATTTTTAATTAATATAAGTGAACCTCCACGTAACATAATATTTCTATTAAAACAACTACCCACGGTATAATACATATCAGGGCAAAACTCATAACACCAAAAAGACAGGGTGGAATTTTCATGTTAAGGATTATCACACGAGGGCCACTCAGGGAAGCATTTATGATGACATGATTCATAGTAAGAAAGTTTTTAAAAACAAGTTAAAGTGGTGCCAGTTAAATGAAAATAAATTAAAAATGGATATTATATCTACACACAGATATAATAAAGACTTTGGAAGTTTTTGGAAAGAAACTAATAAATTAAATTATAAATCTAGTCTTCCTTTATTTATAAATGGTGATCAGAATCCAATTAATATCGCAAATATGTTAGTCAGTAAATTTAATCCGCCTCCACCGGCACTGTGGTGGTCGACCACCACTGTCGGCTGCTCGATTGGGACCCGCTCGGCCCATTGTGACGCGATGATCCCATCGCCTCCGCCGCCGTCCTCGACGGCGGTGGTCGAGCCGGTGTCGTCCGAAAAACTTAGTGAGTTACACGTCACAGCTGAGGAGGTGTTTCGGTGTGTTAAAGGTATGAAACGGGGTAAGTCTCCGGGTCACGATGGGCTCAGCGTCGAACACGTGTTGTTTTTACCTGCATTGTTGTTCGAAAAAAATTCTTTGTTATTTAATGTGTGTATTGATCACAGTTACTTGCCGGCTGACTTTATAAAAACCACCGTTGTACTAATACTAAAAAACAGAACCGGTGATGTGTCTAGCCTATCCAACTACCGTCCGATATCTTTAGCAACTATATTTTCTAAAATATTCGAAAATCTGATGTTGAAACATTTTAACGAAAAGAATATTCCACTTAATGACGCACAGTTTGGGTTCCGTCGGGGCTTATCCACTGATTTGGCTATTTTCGCACTAAAAAATACCGTTTATAAATATACCAGTAGAAAAACGTCCATGTACTCATGTTTACTAGATCTGAGCCGAGCTTTTGATACTATTAATTATACTTTACTCTGGAATAAATTAGGACAAACTCGTGTGCCACTTAAATTGTAGATCTTTTTGAATTTTGGTATAGCAAACAAACAAACCAAGTGAAATGGGACAACGCCTTGTCGGCAACGTATAGGCTGACTAGTGGCGGGAGACAGGGTGGCCTGACTTCCCCGGTGCTATTCAGCCTGTACGTAAACGACCTGATCGAGAAGCTCAGCAGCACCAGAGTCGGATGCCATATTGGCGGGCAGTGTTTAAACAACCTTAGCTATGCAGATGACATGATGCTGCTTAGCCCCTCGGTCAACGGCCTCAGAAAACTAATTTCTGTATGTGAGAACTACGCTACTCGACATCAACTAACCTATAATATTAACAAGACAGAAGTAATGATATTTAAACATGATAAGGGCCCTACTAATGTATTGCCAATTACTTTGTGCGGCACGGTTTTAAAATAGTAAATAAATTTAAATACCTCGGACATATATTAAGTGATAATTTAAAAGATGACGATGATTTGGAAAGGCAAAGACGTAGCATTGCGTGTAAAATTAACATGCTAAATAGACGTTTCTGCCACTGTTCGAAGCAAGTAAAAATAACACTGTTCCAGGCTTACTGTCAGTCGTTCTACACGAGCCAAGTTTGGTACAAGTACACCAAGAGTGCTTACAACACTCTTCGTGTACAATATAATAACGCGTTTCGGGCCATGCTCAACTTGCCCTGGCGGTGTAGTGCGACTGACATGTATGCTGAAAACAGAGCTACAGACTTTTTTGTGCTCATGAGGAAACTCAGGGCCTCGTTTTACGCGAGGGTAGTTAATTGTAAAAATTATCTTGTATCGGCCGTGTAATAAAAAAAATAAAGGTACTTGCCAATTTTATGGGGCGCATTTGTTTTGGCTCTCTCGGTCTAAAGCCGTTTAATTGTGTTGTGTTGTTAAATAATTTATGACATTTTAACAATTTTAATATTTGATTATTTTTAAATATTTTTAATTGTGTATTATTGTGTTGTCTGGTTATTTTAAATTCGATTATGTCTATTATTAATTTTAATTTTGTGTTATTGTGATGTCCGATCATTTTAATTGTAATTTTGTAATAAAATATAAACTTATTTGCTGTGTTGACTGACCGTGACCTATGTCGATGTATGGGGACAACAGTTTTGCAACGGCAAAGTTAATTATCCTCTTAATCTTTTCTTTTAAAGTTCCTCAATATAGTTTATTTTATCGTTCGATTAATGCTTTCATTGTTTATTTTCCATTCCATAGATGACGATTACACTTATATACAACATCTAGACACTTCTTACAAGTTGCACATCAACGTGACTTGGATACAGGCCATGGAAGTGTGTAAACGGGAAAATGCCAGTGTAATCGTACCAGAAGACATCGACGAGGTCAAAGAAGTGTTAAATTTCTGGAAACAAAAGAAAACTGGAAATCGGGACCAATACCCCGGAGGAAGTTATAAATCGGATTATATTTACGTAGGCATAACAAAATCTGTAATCGGAAAATATGTGACCATTGACGGTAAGTGTAAAATTTAATAATCACCGATCCTGAATAATTTTGGATTAAAGTGAAAGTTAATATAGTTTATGCAATGGTCATATAATAGGGGTTATTAAAACACGAGCGTAGGTTTATCAAATGAGGCGAAGCCGAATTTGATAATAATATTACGCGAGTGTTTTAATACCTAATTATAGGCCGTTGCATACACTACTTTATCTTCACTCATACCGTTGAAATAAAACAAAAGTGGAAAGGGAAAAATATTTGGTATGGCGGGCAATTTAGATTCTCATTGCGCACCGCGCGCATCCATAGAGAATGAAACTTCTTTACTACAGCCCATACGCGCCAGAAAATTAAAAAGTAAAAGTGTGCTATAAAAATTAAAAAGTTATTTTATGATGCAGTTGTTTGAAAATCGAAGGAAAATGTAGAACTGTAATGGTTTTTTTTTATTTTACCTATCCACGAATATAAAGTACGTGTTTATACAATATTTTTTGAATTCGTATTTGGAACATTACGTTGTGAGTGTAGATAAAATCATTTATTTCAATAAAACCATTAAGTGACACTTTTGAGTGTTAACATTATTTAGTTATTAATTGATTATACTATCCATTGGCAAAGATAAACGTACAATTTACGTAAAGACTATGCACCATAATAAAAATACGTATAGGTTGGTATGTATATAATAATATATATATATATTTATAATATATATAATACCTTTAAACGAACTATTCTTGTATATATGTATATATATATAATCTGAATCTCGGAAACGGCTCCAACGATTTTCATGAAATTTAGTATGAGGGGGTTTTGGGGCCGATAAATCGATCTAGCTAGGTTTAATTTTTAGAAAACGTCGTTTTCTCTATTTTCACCCGAACAGAGCTCGGTCACCCAGGTACTGAAGTATTATAAGCAAAAACATGTAAATTAATTCAATAGATAAAGGCAGGAGGGTGACATAAAGCTGTCGTTGTATAAATTGGTTATCTGTAAAGTCGGTTTACGGACGATAGTTTAGCGAGACAACGTCATGATTAGGGCATGCATTTCGAAATTTCATAGTTTCGTAATTTCGGACCCTATTTGCATGTTTATTAATTTCGAAATTGACACCCAAAAATTCGTAACTGGGTTTAATTTAAATATTATGTTATTTTTTTATACAATTATGATTAGATTTATTATTGAAACCAAAAGAGGATCATCTGAAAATGAGTCTGAATACGAATCTAAAGCCAATTAGACCGTTGCGTAGGGCCACCTTGTGACCATGTGTGCTAACATTACAATAAAACAAAAGCTAACCATGGTGTTAAATAAATAAAGAAGAGTGAAAGAAGCTCGTCCATTAAAAAAAACCAGGCAGTGTGGTATTTCTACCTCATTAAAACCAAACCGCTGATCACCATCAGCACTTCTTAAAATACCACATCCTTGGGTAGACTATAAAGTAGTCTCCCTTGAGCCTCACAGTGTACGGCGGCACGATATGATAGTCTGAGGTCACTCGGTGGACGGACAGAGACCCCACTCCGAGCGCCCGAAACCCCGAAGTTCCACCTGCCTTAAATGAGGCTGGGTTTCAGCGTGTCTACATCGAGGTGGTTGCCTACACGATGCCTTCTTCTCCGAGTGGGATTGGCCTTCTCACGATTCTACTCGGTGGCTATTTCACTCTAGTTTTCTGTCTCCGCCACCATATTCCTCACTTATACTGGCAGAGACAGGTCTCGCCCGATCCTGGCGGCTAAGACCCACCGCTCAAAGGCCCAAGAAAGCACTCCTCGAGCGTGTGCTGTGCAGAATCCAAGTTGCCTCTACAATGATGGCAATTTACCGTGGCCTCTCACCCAATCCTAATCAGATACTCACGGAAGGAACCGTGCCCGATCTGTACCTGAATGTCCCTGTAGGAGATACGCTCCGCTCTTTTCAGCCAGCCACGTGCTATTCAAATAACCATTTTCCGCTGCTGGCTGTTGATTTTAGTCCTACAGCGTCGGACATCTGATAGTCTATTTCTGCGTCCGAGTTTGAGCTCGCTCTGAGCGTAACGGGACAATGAGCGTAATGGGACTCACTTCGGGGTTTCACTTTGTTTGAATATAAATTGTACTTAGGCACCTCTCCAGACTACAAATTTTGCATTTTGAGTTTAGTTTAACTCAGATTTTTCATTATATTTGGCACGTCAGTTTTTAAATTTCGAAACTGAGGAGGCTAATTTCGTAAGCTTATTTCGAAACTGCATGCCCTAGTCATGATGCGGCGCAAGCCGAACGCTCGAGCCGATCGTGCCTTTCGCAACGAACGAAACGATGCTTAAACTAAACTCAAAATGCAGATTTTGTAGTCTGGAAAGGTGCCTAAGTACAATTTATATTCAAACAAAGTGAATCCCGTTACGCTCATTCAACGGGACAAAGAGCGTAACGGGACAAAGAGCGTAACGGGACAACGAGCGTAACGGGACAAAGAGCGTAACGGGACAAATAGCGTAACGGGACAAAGAGCGTAACGGTACAATGAGCGTAACTGGACAATGAGCGTAACGGTATAATGGGCGTAGTGGGACAATGAGCGTAACGGGACACTTTTTCGTGCATGCAGCCGGCGTTCATCGATTTATTAGATGTTATCACGTCAAAAACGTACAGAGCACGAAGACGTCTCGGCGGCTGAAGCTAGAAACGATTTGACCCAACACTTTCAATAAACCAACGATGTCAGTGGACGTCGGCGGCTTGTTTAATTAACATTGCTTATTGATTATTTTCTTATTCTAGGCAGGCCAATCTCCGAGGTATACGAAAAATGGCTGGATAAGCATCCTCTTAAAATATATGCTTGCGTGTTGTTGTACTACGGAAATGGAAAATATGAAACTTGGACTTGTACTGATAGTCTCAATGTCATTTGCAAGAGAAAACCAAACTATTCAAGTAAATATCTATCTGAAAAAGGAACGTCTTGTTCGTTGAAAAACTTTTTTTTATTGTTTATCTGTTCAGCGATATCTTCGCCAATTATTATGAAATGAATATGTTTTTTTTTTGTGTTTGGATGAGTATGTTTTTCGAATCGGTCCCATTTAAATTTGGTGTAGATTCGATCAAGAACCTGTCCTGGTCAAGAACTTCGGCATAAAATAACAGAACTCTTCAAAAAATGACGGTAAATGGCCCGTTTACTGTTTACACCAGTTCATTACAACATCACGCTGGTACACCCTGAATGGGTACCCAGGTGTGTATAGTTCAGTTCATCCTATATACTACACAGATACTCTTTTTCACAGATAAAGTGCCATGTTAATGGGTATATATATTCGGGTATAACGCTTTCGGAAAGAGTATCTTTACCAAATGGGACCATTTCGTGCACATACTCTTTCAAACTAAAACATAATCAAACAAGCTCCAGAGAGAGGAACCTTCTAACAATACGGGCCGTGTCCAGAAGTATCAGTTCCTTTCTGAATCAAAGCTTTAATCTAACTGCCTAACAGAACCTCCTAATGTGTTGGTCGAGGCTCGTGGCTAAACAATTGGCTGTCACTACTATCCGTACAATGATCGCTGAGTCCACATCCCAAATACCAAGTAACTGGCGAGCCAAGTCAAGAAAATGAGAACATTTTATCAGATTACGTTATGATTTATTACAGTTGATCCCCGATGCAACTTCAAACCAGTCAAAAAGACTTGATATTACAACTTCAAGGGTAAAAGTCAAAGTCAAAGTCAAATGTATTTATTTCAACTGGTACTTGGATTTCGCTTGAACTTGGAGAAATCGGTTAAAAACATCTCATGTACAACAATAAAGACATAAAACTATCTAAATATTAATAATCTTTTCTTTCAACTACGTAATAATGTTATCATTAAACACTTCAAAACCGATCACAAAGGACGTATTTTTTGCTTAGAACCAAAACAGTGCAGAAATGTTATATGAAATCTCATGGTTGCACAGTTTTTCATATGTTTTTTATTTTTTATTTAGATATAAATTGACCAGAGAGGTTTAATGTCTGCCATTAAGGTTAATAAAATGTATGCATTCGATTATTCATTCATTTAATTTCATTTATTCAGTAACAATTCAAAAATCATTTAATTTTTCATTATCAAAAAGATACTGGCTGAAAATAAAAATCGGCTGGATAAAACCGACTTGGTGAAAAAAAGCTTAGACAAGAAAGATGAATACTTCGAAAATTTGAGTGATTTTTGAATACGAGTTCCGACGCGGCACTAACGCGGCAGAAACAGCACGCAATATCAATGTTGCGTTTGGAGAGGGAACTGCTAATGAACGCACCGTGTGGTTTTGGTTTAAACCCTTTCGTGATGGAAACTTTGATTTGTAGAACGAACCACGTGTAAGACCGCCCACGCAGGTGAATAACAATGAATTGAAAGAGATGGTGGAAGCCGATCTGAGCCAAACTACCCAGGAATTAGCGGCATGGTTTAACGTTACCTAACTAACAATATTAAAAAAACGAAAAACAATCGCACACACAAGCAAAGCAAAGCAAAGCATCGCAAGCGCATCGTCGCTTGGTCGCGTTGAAATTTAAAGATATGGGTTGGAGATGCCAACGAATTAATGAGATGTCCCTATCCTACGGTGTGGTGAAAGGAGTTGATCTTGATTTAAAAGAAAAGGATATAATGGATATATTGGAATGCACTACAGAGATAGTATCCGTCAAGCGACTGAGACGCGTTAATTCGGAAAACAAATGGGTTGACTGTAAATCAATAAGAGTATGTTTTAAAAGTAATAACCTCCCATCCCATATTTACGCGTACGATTGCCGTTTAAAAGTTGAGCCCTATGTGTTCCCCGTGACACAGTGCTCTGAATGTTGGAAATTCGGACATGTATTAAAATACTGTCCAACTAAAAATAAACTATGTCCCAAATGTGGTGGGGACCATGAAAATTGTGATACAAGTAATATCTGATGCTTAAATTGTAGAGGAAAGCACTTTGTACTAGACAAAAAAATCCCCTACTTTTAAAAGAAAAAGATAAGGAATATCATGAGCACAGAACAGGTACCCTACAGAAAAGCACTTCAAATGTTCCTTGGAAAACAACGAGAATATACTACTTCTCAAAATATGCTGCAAAAATCGTCACTTACTACAAGTTCACTAAATGAAGCACAAACATATAGTAGCGTGCTTATTAATTCCCTACAAAATCGTGAGCCGATGACATCTACACACATTGTTCAAGAGAAGGAAGGAAATGACGTACAATGGAAACAAAACACCACAAAGAAGTCACCTAAGGAAAAGGAAACCAAACAGTTACTAGAAACTTATTAAAATTAAGAGAACTTTCACATCAGAAGGAACACCTGAAGAAAAGATGTTGTTGTTGTTTAAAAATATATATAAGGAACGCAAGAAGGTTATATTAAGTTGTCTGCTACAAGGAAATTGGTTAGATAAAATTATTAAGGTTATAAATGGATAATATAGACAAAAGTATAGGAATCAACATTATTCAATAGAACTCACAATCTCTACAGCCCAAAATGATTTCATTTACTAAATTGTTAAATAAAGAAAAAAATCATATAGCGATCGTAAGCGAAACATGTATAAACATTTAAGTCCACTTCAGTATCTAACTGAAGTGGACTTAAATGTAAGTGACTATAACATTTATCGGAAAGACAGACATGATTCATACGGTGGGGTTGCTATTTTTATCCATAAATCCGGATGGATTTAAACGGTTTAACGGTCACATTTAATTTTTTTTCAGGTTTTAAATCCAGGTATAGAAGTAGAAAGTGCTAAATTAATTAATTGTAAAGAATTAGAAAACGTCGTTGCACTTTATTGTCCATCTTTAGTTGTTACACAACCATCAGACAGGGACCAAATTTTTGCTCATCTCTCAAATAAACTTTAGTAGCCGGTAACCTCAACGGCCATCACTCAAACTGTTCTATCAAAACCGATTCAAGAGGCACTCAAATAATGGATTCATCACTTGAAAATTCCTTAATTTCCCTTAATAATTGCTCGCCAACAAGAATTAAACTAGATAATGGGACTTTGCAAAAAACTTCACCGGATATATCATTTGCTACATCTGATATCGCAATCAAATTTGACTGGAAAGTACTCAATGAAAACCTTGGTAGTGATCACTTAATAATTAAAATGACAATCACAATACCTGATGATTTCACTACATATAAAAAAAGGAATTACAAAAAGGCAGATTGGAAAGAATATAGGAATTTTCTATCTAAAAGTTTTGTTGTGCGGTGCGATGACCCAAATGTTCAAGAAATGTATGACTTTTTTATAAATCAAATAAATTTAGGCGCTGATAAATATGTTCCGTTCATTAAATTTAGTTCCAAGCCCACAAAAAATTTAAAGCAAAAAAATATTGGACACCTGAATTATCCCATGTTTGTTGCACAACGAAGGTTGTCTCTAGCAGAGTTTCGTCGTAATCCAACCCCTGATAACTTGTCCAAATTAGAAGAAAAAATTAAAGAATTCCATTTAGCAAGTCAAAAAGCGAAATCATTGGGTTGGCAAAGTTTTTGTGATTCCATTCACCATGTAGTATCAGTTTATGACATGTGGCGACGTATGCGGTGGATAAAGGGTTATAAACTGTCTACCAGCTATCCTCCTATCGATAAACAAAATGAGTTACTAAAGTCATTGTTCATTTGTATCCAAAAATGAAACTTTAGAGTGTGATTTAAGTATCCAGGAATTACAAAATTGTTTAAAAAAAAAAAGATTCTGCACCTGGTGACGACGGTATTTCATATTCCATGATTTATAATCTCCCCAGTGTAGCAAGAACTTATTTACTATATATATATAATAAAATCTTTAATTCAGGTATTGTACCCATTCAGTGGCGCAATATTCAGATTATACCTATTCCTAAAGCGAATAATACAGAAACTGATCCTAAATTAAGGCCTATATCTTTTTTTTTATAATTATATCAGTACACTGAGAGAGTAAAAATATTATCTCCACTCAACATTGGATTAAGAAAATCTTTGTCCTGTTTAGATTTACTAAGTACCCTAGTTACTTACATACAAAATGGTTTTTCTAAAAATATACCTATGGTAGCATGTTTCCTGGATATTCAAAATGCATATAATAATGTATCTATTGATGCAGCAGTTAAAGTTTTGGATGAACTTCAAATTGGATCAAAATTTTGTAATTATATATGGTCCTTTTTGAATGAGAGACATCAAAAAATTAAAACATAATACAGTGATTTAATAACAGATCGATGGAGTAATAAATGGTGATGGTGTTTTAGCTCAAGGAGACCCTTTATCCCCACTATTAAATAGTAGTGGGGATAAAGGGTAAAAAATAAATTTAATTACATATAAAGTATGTCAACAACATCATAATACAGTAGTAGTGTGGCAATATGCAGATGATTTCGTTATATATGTTAAAGATAAAGACATTATGAAATGTGAAATGTATGTTCAAAATGCGTTAAATCATATTGTTATGTCCTTAGCCGCACTTGGTCTCGAATTATCTTCCAATAAGTCTACATATTGTGTATTTAGTAGGGGCAGACGCAGAATACTAGCTTCTCTTAAAATAAATCAACAGTCGATAACATTTTCACCATGTTCTAAATATTAAGGTATGTGGTTAGACTAAAGTTTATGTTGGAGTAAACACGTAAATGAAACAATCGCGAAAAGTTCAAAGTTGAATATATTAAAACCATTAACGGAGAGATCTTGGGCTCTTGTATACACACTAAACATTTACGTAAACTGTACATCTCCTTAATTAGAAGTCGACTGGATTATGGTTCATTTCTCTAGGACTGTAGTGCTAAAACACATTTATCGAAACTAGACAAGCTGCAATATCAGACCTTAGGGGGGTACATTAAAAGCGCCCCTATCCTCGTTATGGAATAAGATTTATGTATCTCACCATATTTATGAAGGGAATATTTAGCATACAAATACTGTCTAAAAAGTCGATCGTGGTCAAATAATGTCACAATTGATCTTATATCCGAGTTGAGCGATTTTTGTCGTACTTCTAATTGGCAAAATAAAAATACCATTATTTGTGAAGGTATACACTGACGTTAAACACTTAGAAATTACAACACCAGATTATCTTAAAATGTTTAGTTTAGAAATCCTCGTTCCACAGTACGTATCTGTTAGCATTTTCACTAATATAAAGTTTAGATAGTACTAATAAAGAAACAGTAAAGTATTTAAATTTAAATTTTATATTATTGTTATAACACGAAATAATAGGAAATACCTACTTTATGCCTATTGCATAACTCTAAACTGTTAGCATTTTTGTACATAGCGTTGAATTCACATAAGGTATCCACCCAGCGAAAATAACAAACTTTTGAATTATCAAAGGTTATGTGGAAAATAATTGTATCCCTACTGGACTATAAACGTAATTATAACCCAAATGTGTTACTGAGTGATATTGTAGCAGAACTGAACATAAAATATTTCGGATGGCATAAAATTTACACTGATGCATCTAAGAGTGCTCAGGGACAAGGAGCAGGGTTATTTGACCAGAGTTTAGGGAATAGATTTGGATATAAAATTATGTGTGATGTATCAATTATGTCGCTGTTAATTATGTCCTGAATAAAAATTTAAATAAAGTAGTAACATTTTCAGATAGCAAAAGCGCATTCCAACATATCGCTCGATGCGCCTCTGCTTACAGCAGAGGTACATCGATAGCGTATGTTATTTTAAAACTTATAATTATACTTAAAAACAATAACATAGAATGTACGAAAACTGGTCAAAAAGAAAAAAAAAACCTATAGGCAAAATAATAAAAAAATATGAATTAAATTAAGAAGATTATTATGAATTAATTTAATTATTCGTTATGTATTAAATTATTATATTATATTATTTGGTAAAATAATTATGGCACGCCACAGGGAGGTATTCTATCCCCACAACTCTTTCTAGTTTACATTAACGACATTCCAGAGGCGATAGGCAAAGATTGCATACGCCGATGACACGACAATAATTATTAAGAGTGACGATAACAAAAACTTAGAGAATGAAATCGTACAAGCTCTTCATAAGGACTAAAACAAACATAATACAATTTCAAACATACAATGCAAACATAAATAAATTATACATTCTTTATAAAGATTCTCACTTGACCACTGACTATAAATGTGTATTCATGGGTATAACGGTCGATAAAAATTGTAATTGGAAAATACACATAGATAAAATTCTTACAAAAATTGATCGTTTTATATATGTCTTGAAAAGAATTAGACACACAGTAAACTTCAATACTGCAATGCTGGCTTATCATGTATATGTATCATCCGTACTTAGATACGGCATTATAATATGGGGTAACTCAGTAGTTTTCGACATTGTTTTTAAAGCTCAAAAAAAATGTATTCGAGCAATTTGTGGTGCTCACTTTTTAGACAGCTGTAAGCCACTATTTCTAAAGCTTAAAATTTTACCCTCGCCATGTTTATATATTTTTGAAATATGTACTTTTGTAAAGATAAACTACAATTTATTTGAAACTAACAGTGACAGGCCAAATAGCAATCACGGCATAAAGATAGACTTCAGATGCCATCAATAAAATTAGAATTATTTAAGAAAAATGTATACTGCATGTCGATTATTCTTTACAATCATTTACCTAATAATTTTCAACACCTACCGCTGACCATGTTTAAAAAAATACTTTTCAAACTATTATTAATTAAAAGATATTATAGCATTAAGGACTATTTGGAAGACAATTCAATTGAGTCTTGTAACACACCTCATTACTATGAAGGTTATTATTATTGTATAATGTATCTGACAACTAGCGCCATCTGCGTATAACGCTTTAAACTGTTAGCGATTACGATTCCTTTGAGGAACGTAATCAGTAGAGGACTCACTTAGTCAACTTCATTGACAGTATTGTAAGTGGTTCGCAGTATAACCACTAGATGTCGCTGTTTATTGATGTGTCGATCCTAGATCGCGGTGTTAAGAATTACCGCCATTTAATGACTTCGACAGATTTTTGTCGTTCGTCAACACAAATCCCAGCTGACAGAAAGGTGCATCTGCGGATCTCGTCCTACTTGGAAAGATCACGTGGGACATCCCTGTCAGTTGGACTTTGTGGGTTAGAGGACCAAGTACCCTGCCTTCGTCCAAGCGGACTTGGTTGTGTGTACTACGCCTTATTTTAATATACATAGTGTAAACTAAGTAACGTCAACACACTACACCCCCTACAGTCTAAAATTTGTAAGTTAGATTAAGTGACATCATTGATTGTCAATACATTTGCACGCCATGTTATGGCAGGATATGCTGAAATACATTTACTATAACAACTTTTGTACCATATTCAAGCAAATAAGTATTTTTGATTGATTGATTTCATTTTTAGATTGCAATGTGTTCCAGCACATATTGGACTAAGCGGTAACAAGGAGGCTGACCGAATATCCAAATCAGCGGTGGAGGACGGATGTATAATTTATTATATACCTGATTATTGGGAATATACTACTAAATATAAATCAGCATGCTTTAATTCCTGGAAACAATTTTTTTTCAAAATGTCTCTGGACAAAGGCATTTGGTACAAAAGTATTCAAGGTCAGCCATATCGCGTTCCCAGGTTCGAAGATACTAAATTAGATAGAAAATACATTAAATTGATATTAAGACTCCGTTCTGGGCACTATCCATCGGCAAAATTCGCATTTCTTATGAAAAAGGCAGATTCTCCTAATTGGACAGTTTGCAATCAAATCGAGAACGTGCAACATTTGCTGATGGAGTGTGATCGGAACGGAGTAGAACGCGAGTTATTCGTAAAGGATTTCAAAATAAATAAGTTGGATGTAGGCATAATCCAATCCATCTTATCTGTAGTACCAGCTTCGGAGATGACTAAAAAATTGTGCCATTTAATTATGGTCCTACGCGAATAATTTTGATTCATTAAATATTAAGTAATGTTATATAAAATAATAATATTTCATTAAGTAATGTAAAAGTACATAATTTAAGAAATTTCTGTTAAAGGGCACGATGGGGCTGAAATGTCTTTGATAAAAGCCCCTAAATAAAATTAGAAAAATATAAAAATAATACAGGTCACAAACCCATCTGCTACGCCTTCCACTCAAGGAAAGAAAACTGCCCCCCAAGATAGTTCAGGCACCAGGATTTCATCTCACTATTCACTACAGACATCAGGCATATATCTGGTAAGGACAACGTTGTTGCAGATAGTCTCTCACGGGTTGAGGAGATTGCTCAACTCGTAGACCTACGCTAGCTAGCCGAATCGCAGAAACATGACGCAGAACTGGAACAGCTGCTCACCAGCTACACAGCCTTGTGTCTTACAAAGGTAAAACTGCCCGGAACAGAGACCGAGCTGTATTGTGACGAAAAAGGCAAGATCCCACGACCATACGTCACAAAAGACCTTCGTCGCCAAGTCTTCGACAGCGTGCACTCCACAGAACAGAAAAAACGCCTTCTACAATAGAAGTCGCAAGTAGGCGGGGCCCGCGTACCCCGGGATTTGCACTATTCCGCATATGTCTGCTGCCCCGCCCACACAAAAGTAAAAGTTGATTTTATGTTGTTAAATTTAAGGTCTACTTTCTTTTAAATTCAAACATATTGTTCTCGAAGATTCCAACTATGCACATGTCACAGTCAGCTACTCAATTAGAGATTGCCGTTATCGATAATGAGTTATCGATATTTTAAACTTACAATGTTCTCTGTGTTCTATGGTATACCTTTCTGAAAAAATTTAAACCAGTGTGCGGTTTTTTTTGGTGATTCAGTATTAGTAATCAAATCTTTTTTTTTCGAATTCTGCCTTAACCAAGTTTAAAATGAATAAAGCATGGATATGAGTAATCTATTGGTAGTATTCTAATCGAAAAAAGGTTAATCGAATAATTAATATTTTAATTAATTATTGTTTAATTAATATTTTAATGTAACGATAAAGTGGCAACCTCGAAATGTCAGTTTAGTGTACGAAAATAAAAATCAGACTATAGTTTAATATCTATCGCGTAAACGCCACAGGGTGTATTTTTCTATCAATATAATTATTTTCAAAAACGGATTAGTAGTCTAACATGACAATTCTTAATTATATTTTCTATGAATCGTAAGTATTAGAATAAATTTATATAAACACTATTTTGAATTCTTTATTTTTAAATATGACTTACAAGTACAGTGGTTGCTACTTTAGAAAACGGAACCGCTCTTGAGTTTCTGGTAAGGAAAGGCTCGCGCTTCTTAAACTGGGCGGCGCGCGAGGTGGGCTGCAGACGTCGCCGCAGACGGCGCAGCTGCGGGCGCCGGTGCCGTCATTAATGACATCATACGTCGAGCTCTTGTCACCGCCGGGGTGTCAGCTGTTTTAGAACCCAATGGCTTGGCACGCGACGGTGGGAAGAGATCGGATGGGATGGCCATAATGCCTTGGAAGTTGGGTAGGCCTTTGGGGTGGGATGCAAAATGTGTCGATACCCTTGCGCCATCCCTTAGCACGGCGGGCGGGCTGTGCTGGAGCAGCTGCTGCTGGTGCAGAAAACCTCAAACGGCGCAAATATAACAACCTTATTGGCAGTTATATGTATGACCCGTTTGGGGTTGAGACATTAGGTCCATGGGTTCCGAATGCTCATCGAGTGCTTCGAGACATAAGTAAACGGTTAGTTGACTGTTCGCGTGACCAGAGGGCTGGCCTTTTCTTCAGCCAGAGAATCAGCATTGCCATTCAACGTAGCAATGCTGCCAGCGTTCTGGGCACGTTTCCCATTGACATCGATGTGGGCGAATTTTTTGATGCACTATGAGCCCTTTTCCCTCTCCCCTTTGTATGTAAGTTTGTTTTGTTATTAGTCATAAGATTAGAAATATTCAGTTGTATATAAACACTGGATTTCAAGCATAATAATATTTATCGAATCTAGCTGTTGATTTTGTTTTGTTTCAAAATAAAACGGATTTTCGATAAATAAGTCAACGACGGTGGTACATCTCTAGAGGAAAACGAATGTAATGACCTCATTACGCAAATATAAATCTTATTACTAACGAAATACAGCTTTAAATTGAATGCATTTAGTATAGTGACATCTAGCGGCGGGTAGCGTAACTTGGTTATTAAATTATTCCATGTGCGATTTTAACGGAAAATGTAATAAATACTTAAAAAGAGTAGTCAATTAACAACTCTATGATCATTAAAATGTGGTTTATTTTCAAATAAGCGACGACTGACATATTTCCTACTTTCAAACTACCAATCACATCAAAGATTTCTTAGTGTTACGAAATACAATTAACCTGTATATGTGAGAGTTTGGGTACGCTGCTTCCGATACTAATGAAGCGATATACGATTTCTACTGTCTTCTCTGTTCTGTGGTGCACTCTTTGAGTCATCCCGGCGCAAACGCGACTACCAAAATGGTAACAGAACGGTACGTTTGGCCAGCAGTAAAGAAAGACTGCAGGGAATGGAGCCGTTCCTGCATAATGTGTCAGCGTGCTAAGGTAACCCGTCATAACTCTTCACCATTGGGAACCTTCGAAATGCCAAGGGCTAGATTCAACCACATCCACATCGACCTCATAAGCCCGCTTCCGCTGTCACAAGGCTATCGTTATTGCCTCACAGCCATCGATCGTTTTACACGATCGCCTGCGGTGATACCTGTACCTGATATGACAGCAGAGACAGTGACAAAAGCCCTAGTAAGTGGCTGGATCTCTAGATTCGGCTGTCCCGTCGATCTTGTTACGGACCGCGGCCGACAGTTTCAATCAGCACTGTCCAAACATCTATGAGATTTGGATTTAGCCACAGGCGTACCATGGCTTATCACCCCGCCTTCAACGGCCTCATAGAGAGGTTTCACAGGCAGTTAAAAGCCGCAATAATCTGCCACTCCAAAGAAAACTGGGTCGAATCTCTGCCACTAGTTCTACTAGGAATAAGGAACGCGTACAAGGAAGACCTAGGAGCTACACCAGCGGAACTCCTTTATGCCGAAACAGTCAGGCTACCTGGTGAATTATTTCAGCCACAGGTCGATCACACAATAGACATGTCAGACTACGTGGCAAGGTTAAAAATCTTTGCAAAAGGATTGCAACCGTCACCAGCATCCCGACATGGCAGCAGCAGCAGAACAACGTTCGTCATGAAGGTTTTGGGCACAAGTAGTCATGTTTTTCTTAGAGACGAGACTTCCGGCTCCATAAAACCGGCATACACAGGACCGCACAAAGTCCTACATCAGGGACAAAGGTTTTCAAACACCTCGTCAGTGGCAAAACTGTCTCAGTTACTATCGACAGGCTCAAACCCGCATACATATTACTCGACACAAACACTACCACAAACAACACAAAAACACACTCAAACGCGCCATCACCTATACAAAATAAATCAGCACCCACCACCGAATTACCTGACCAAGGAAACAATATCATTACGACAAGGTCATGGCGTAAGGTTCATTATCCCGACTATTATCACTCGTAGTGACGATCTCTGGAAGGGGGTGATGTAGCGTATATTTGTATATCATACATAAACAAATGTCAAAAAATAAATAAATATATAAATTCTTGTTTGTAATTGTAAATACACGCATAAATAAATGTTAAAATATATAGTTGTTAGTATATAAGTAAGCATAAATATTAATATGTGTTAGCAATTGTTAATTAGTATATTATGTGGCGTTATAAAATAAAATGAAACTTTTTTAACGCAACGATAATGTATAATTTTGAGTTAAAAAGAAATACACCGAAAATATAAAAATATTGAAAATGTAAAACACATTATTTTTCTAAAAACAGGAAGAACCGCTATAATCAATATCGTATTAATTATTTTAAATATTTTGTAAAATAAATATACGAGTGAAATTAAGGCAAGGTTCAAAGGTATAAAGCTGAATTCACGTGCCTAATCTTAATGATGGCTTAAGCATACAAGTAAAGTACGATACCATAACATGATATAAGTAAGGTTATAAAAGTTTTTAACTACGGAAACTTAAAATGAGAACTACGTTTAAAAAAATCAATAAAATAAAATATACGATAACAGCCGTTCGTCGGGAATCCACGCTGGACGAACAAAACCGCCTTCGGTAGTTCCTATCCAAAAACTCAGAACGCTTTTAGTAAAATATGTACGGAACCCGTTGAAAGATGATCGGAATCCCGAAGACTGCAGGTAATTTAAGGGTCATTCGTTCTGTCCCGGGGGTAAAAATCTGAAGTCGGCTCAATTGATATCAGTTTAGATTCATGAGTTTTTATTATTAGCTTGTCACCAGTCTTGGCAGGACTGCCCAGTCCTTCAGTCTGTCGAACGAAAACTGTGGAGACATGCGGTCCGCGAAAAGGATCCTCGGCCTAACGACAAGGAATGAGTTCCTGCCATTTTCTCAGCAGAATTGACTTAGCCGTGGTCAAACTGTTGCTGGCCATTTTAAAACCCAATTTTAAATAGTTACTTTAAAAAATAGCAATAATAAATTTAGTAGAGCATATCAGAGCCAAACATTTTTTATCAAAATCCTTTCTGACAGTATTAGAAAAATTATCTTCTGTTTTCTTGACAATTGTCAACGGTTTTCTCGAAATATGTTTTTTTTTTAAATTATAACCGGCCTGCTTTGACAAATTAAAAAAAGGCTAAAGCAAAGCGTCTTGTAGCTGTCACTATACATATATATATATATCACTATAAGCTATTGTGTGTGTTTATCTGTAAGTTATTGTCACTGTAAGCTATTGTTACGTTTTAACTGTAAACTATTGTGTATGTTTATCTGTAAGTTATTGTTACGTCCTAACTGTAAACTATTGTCTTGTTTCCCGTTAACTTTGCGCGCGCATGAATCGCACCAATGGCAAAGTAATGCGCCAGGATTGGCCAACGATTGACCAACGATTGACCAATCCTGTAACGCAGCCATTCGCGTGGGATTGGCTGAGAGGCGTGAAAGCGGGTTAAACAAAATCGTTGCGCGCGGGCGCAATAGCCCTGTTTGTTTTCTAGTATTAATTCGGCTCATCTTAACAGTCACCCCTTTCTGGTTATAATATCTTTCACACAGTCCATCCATCGTTTCTTTGGTTTTCTAGTATTCATTCGGCTCATCTTAACAGTCACCCCTTTCTGGTTATAATATCTTTCACACAGTCCATCCATCGTTTCTTTGGTTTTCTAGTATTCATTCGGCTCATCTTAACAGTCACCCCTTTCTGGTTATAATATCTTTCACACAGTCCATCCATCGTTTCTTTGGTTTTCTAGTATTCATTCGGCTCATCTTAACAGTCACCCCTTTCTGGTTATAATATCTTTCACACAGTCCATCCATCGTTTCTTTGGTTTTCTAGTATTAATTCGGCTCATCTTAACAGTCACCCCTTTCTGGTTATAATATCTTTCACACAGTCCATCCATCGTTTCTTTGGTTTTCTAGTATTAATTCGGCTCATCTTAACAGTCACCCCTTTCTGGTTATAATATCTTTCACACAGTCCATCCATCGTTTCTTTGGTTTTCTCCTACTTTTATAGCCGTCCACATTCAGCCTAAAAACTTTCCTCACGACATCTTCCTCATTCTTTTGAATTATTTGCTCATACCATGACAACCGATTCTAAGAAATTTTACCAGTAACAATTTCCACTAAGACCGCAACTTTTGATTTCAGAGCGATCCCGCTCCGCTCATGAATATTGAACCACATACAGAAATAATACGGTTATGTTTTTATGCTACAATCATATTATGTCGTCAACGGTATGCCCACCAGATCGTTATGAACTAGAGTGAGGTCGCAGAATAACGTCTCACTGAATGTACTGAAAGATATGAGTATGACGCCGTGAAAGTGGCGAGACTCATTATACGAAACACATGAACATTTAGCAAGATAACAGATAACACTCAAACATAATTCTCTATATCCAACTAGAATTAATTCAACTACGTGAATATGCAGATACAAATAAGTTTACAAAACCCTCGATATATTGTTATTGCGTAGTTTGAATCCTGAATGCTCATGCTTAGCGGGTTCTTGGAAAAGCGGATTTTCTTAAATATAAATCTTCATGAGATAATGTTAAGCTTGAATTTTCTTTCCAATTCGTTGAGTGTTTTTAACCGACTTACCAAAAAAGGAGGAGGTTCTATGTTCGACATTATGTATGTTTTTTTTTTTTTTTTTTTTTTATGTATGTTCACCGATATCTCCGTCAATTGTAGACCGATTTAGAAAATTCTTTTTTTGTTTGAAAGAGTATATTTCGAAATTGGTCCCATTTTAATTTGGTGAAGATCTGATGAAGAACTTCGGAGATATACAACAGAACTCTTCAATAAATAACGGCAAATCTCTCGGGATTGCTGCAATCGCATGTCTGTTTATTGTTTATACCATTTCATAACATAACATCACGCCAGTACGCTCGAAAGGGGTATACAGATCTCTCATTTCATCGGTTATATTCAAGTTTCATGTTATTCGGGTAATCTATTCTGTCGTTATAGGTCCTTACTTAACTACTTCCCTATTCGGTAGGTACAACTAAAAAGTGCAAAATAAAAACCTTTTTTATAAAAAAATACTACCGACTTCCAAATAAGAAAACTAGAAAGTGAAAAATAACTTTATTTTTGGAAGTCGGTGTCCATCACTTAAAAATTTGGTACCTATCAAAGACACCGACTTCCAAAAATAAAGTTATTTTTCACTTTCTAGTTTTCTTATTTGGAAGTCGGTAGTATTTTTTTATAAAAAAGGTTTTTTATATGTACGGAGTTATTTTATAAAATATTTTTTGACGCAGTACCTAAGCCTTTATTCCGTACTCATCGTAGTCTAAACGATAATATATAAAAGGCTTTCGTAAATAAGGTTTAAAGTGTTATCTGTTCGAATCTACCATTATTGTGAAGAATAAAATAAAGAAGTTAGCTCATTTAACGAAACATCCCGTTAATTTAACCATTTAACTTACGATCAAAGTAACTGACCACACAGCAAAGATTTTTGAAACTGATACGACAGCACGAAGGATGCGTACCGCGTACTTGAGGATTATATTCACGACAAATAGAAATTGATAAACGCAGTCCTTCAGAATGGAAAATTATTTTTTATTTACAGGAAATGTATTTTTTAGCTGACATTTGGAGCACAGCTACTTGAAAGTTTCTCTTCTGTCGGAAAAGGAACATGTATCATGTTGCTAATGCATAACTTTTTTAAATAGTAGTAGTAGTATCATGTGTGAAAACACCAATCTGGAACAGCTTGTGTCAGACAATTGCATTAAATATTTCTTAGCGGCCAGTTCCCAGTAACTCGTAAAAGTTGGTGTCAGGAAGAAGCGTCGTAAGCTATTCTGTTTGTGCTATAAATAGCCCTAGACCAGAGCGGGCTCTGGAGAGCTTGATACCTATAACTTTAAAATTTTAATCAGTCTTTCAGGTTGTGTCTTCGCAAAGACTGTGATTTATTATTAAACTTCTCGACAGCTGAAGGATGATAGTATAAATTATGATGATGTCACCTGTAAGAAACATCTCACTTTATTGCCACAAAAACTTAGTATCGTATTAGCTACTTATTTTTAAAATATCACAGCAACCATCAGCTCTGAAAATTTAGGTGGAGGTAATCGTTGTTGATAGATAAACAGTATGTCGCTCCTATACATACGACTCAGGTAGGTGATTCTTTAACTATGATTCATATCCTTAAGGTAATTAAGTCGTCGACCCTCGTCAATACTAAAAGTTTCACCAATGAAGTTCACGCACAGAGCAGTAGTACAGTCGTGTTGGTACAACAAATTGGTTTTCAAAGACTCCAACGTCGAAACACGAGACGCCTTCGTAATTGTTTCTAATGGACTCGAATTTTCTTTGAGTATTTAATTTTTTTAATGGTATAGTGATATTAATATTGAAAAGGTAGTCACGATAACATCATACGAATTCTGCAATAGAAATAAACACCCTGCAAGGTTAAGTGTATCTATACACGCATAATATTAAAATTTTCACCCAGCCCTACAATCCTACCTAAACGATTCGTGGCAAAAAACAAAAAAAAAGTTTTTTAGCAATGCCTTGACTTTTATATCCCGCGGCGTCGTGTTACAAAAGCTTTGCCCAACCCTTGTCGCTGCGACAGTGTCTTGACAACGTAACATCTACGAGGCGAGACCGGGGATAGCGCGGTTTGTTTGGCCCTTCGCAAGAAATAGATCGAGCTCAAGTTATAGTACCCATTTACTTGCCCGTAAAAAGTACCGTTGGAAACTCAACAGTAGACTTTGAAATTAATTATTTAAGTAGCTCCCTTGTCACGTAGTTTCTACCAAATTTATTCTTGAGAAAAGTTTTGATTCCTTGGCAAGTGAAAATTGTCTACCTAGCATTTTGCCAAATATGTTAGAGTCTGCGTCCAAACTAAATAGATGCAGCTGAATACCAGTATTTTGCATGCAGTAAATGCTTATCTAACCTCCCGATCCTAGTTACTGGGTACCACAATACCTCTCCCCTTGGTAAGACAGATTGCCAGATTGTCAAGCTTCTGACTACTCGGAACCCTTGACAATGATTTCCAAGTGACAAACGGGATCTTGATATACATTTAATTATATGATATAATGGACAGTCACCTACCCACGTAACGACCTCGGCAAGCCGTAGCCCAACAGTTATAGATAAAACTAACTATCTACTACTCATGGATGGCGCTGGATTCACTGAATTCAGAATGAAAAGCCTTTTCAGTCAATAACCACATTGCACAATCAACCGACCCAACAATGTTTATTAACATGCCGCCATTCTGCGAGCCATACTCCGAATTGTAACATTATCTGAACTGTGCTTTAATTGCGTCCGCTGTTCGATTTTTCCCAAACACCACTAACGAGACAATAAATTCAACAATATGAAAATGGTCGTGTTTTATTTAACTAGTGATCGCACGGTGATATCCAATCTCCAATCTCTACACATAAAAGCGTCGTTTGTTTCATTGTCCATTTCAGTGTTTATGTCTCGGAAACGATGCTGTCTTTGTACTCGGAGTTACAATGAAAGTGTGGTATTCAAACTGTTCCTTGCGAAATCAGAGTTGCATGTAATAGCTTCAATGTAATGCATTCCAGCTACGTGTAGAAAAATACTACTTATTAAAACATGTATTACAATTTAACATAAATGATATTTTATTTAATTGATTCTTGGTTTGTTTTGATTAGTTATTTATGCAATACAACATTTCCAGAGGGAAAGAAAGAGTTCTTCACTCGATTTATACCTATTCCGAACTGGATTCACACATACACGCCGTGTCTCTAGCTGGGACGAGGCAGAGAAACGACAAAAGTTTTTCATCTATTTTTAGAACAGCGTAATAAACGTGTAGAAAGAAATAAAAGTATGAAAGACAATAATAATGTTTATGGAAGCGACGAGGAGGTTGTTTATAGGTATGTGAAGTTTGGATTGACTCACGGGGGCTCGATAAATATTTGCACGTCATCACATTTTTATAAGAATTTTACATCAACATCATCCTGTTTTCTCACGTAAAGCATATGTAAAACCCATCACTAAACTTTAAAGAATATACAGGATGATAGCGAGTGTCGTAGTGCGGACAAGGCTAAAGAGTCTTAAAGCTGGTCCGCACTACGACACTCGCAATTCATGCGACTAGTGACTTGACATGCATTTGAAAAGAATATGGTGGAACAAATGTGTTGACATTTTAGAACACGAAAGACGTACCCATTATTTTTCTACCTTCTTCCTAACCATAATGTTCTTATAAATGAAACATTATTGCCCCGCAACATTGTTTATTTATAGCCAAGTAATCTTCCACCTGTAACGCAAACCCATTACCGCAACAAAATTTAAAGCTCGTTATAACACATTTGCTCGTAAAGGGTCTCTTATTTCACCAATTTCAATATCGTAATGTATCTCATTACGTACTTCTGGGTTATTGTAATGTAATACGCACGGTTTATCAAGATGCTCCGTCTAAAACGAACAGTACTTTTTTAAATCTTAGCAAAGAGTTTTTATGTCAGAAAAGTGGTCAACATGATGAATAAAATTAACTTTGGGAGATAAAATATAAGAAATAAACATTTAATTCTTTAATTTAATTAATTTTGACCATATATTACAACCATTTATCTGTAATCTTGGACTCGTATTTGTCGTGGACTGCCCATGTCACTGAAGTCAGTCGCAAGGTGCACTACACATTTCACTCGCTGAAATGCCTCCAGAGCTTTTTGCCCTTGAAAACCAAAATGTCCCTAGCTCAAACTCTAATTCAGCCCATCATCGACTACGCCGACGCCTGTTATTTGGATGCCACCGAGGAGCTTTTAAATAAACTTGAGCGTTTGCAAAATATATGTATTCGTTTTGTTTTAAATCTTAAAAAGTATGACCATGTTTCTGGCTTTCGCAAGATTCTCAAGTGGCTCCCAATTCGACTTCGCAGGAACTCTCGGATTTTGTGTCTGCTTTTTAACATCCTACATAACCCTAAAACGCCATCCTACCTCCGTGAACGCTTCTCCTACTTCCGTCCTGCGGATGCACCTTGCAGATCGCATCTTAAGAATCTCCTTGATACCCCTTCCCACTCAACCGACTTCTACTGCTACTCCTTTACTGTGCACGCGGTGCGTTTGTGGAACTTGCCGCCTGACATTAGGGACTGCCAAATTCTTACAGTTTTCAAAAGAAGAGTGAAAGAACACTACCTTTCCATTCCCTCATAGTTGCATATAATATTTATATTATCTTTTTATATATTTTAGTATTTATTGTTATGATATGTATACATATATGTATGTATATGACAATATATTTTATTTGGTACATTGTAAATTACTAAACCGTGAATTGTTTTATGTCTTTATTTTTCTCCTCCACACACAATGTCTACATCTCTTTTTTATCATTTTCCTTTCGCAGGTGTGCTGGAAGAGATTTCATTAGAAATAAGCATCACCTCTGTACCTAATTTTCTGTTCCTTCTTCTTGTCCTTGTATTATGTGTGTGTACAAAAATTGTTAAATAAATAAATAAAAATATTAATTTATTTTATTAGTAATACTGGCTGTTTTTGTGCCTTTGCCTTAAAAAAAGCCCTGATGCGCACGCATCGCTAATTTGTGAACAAGTAAAAATTATTCCGCGCGCTTTTTCTTTTCGCTATATTGTTTTTATTTGAAAATGTCGTCAAGTAATGATGAATTTATTTCGACACCATTCTGGTGGCGACACCAGTCTCAGAGGAATCGAAAAAGGCTACTCTAAGCCTCTTGCCCGAAAAATCGACCGATAGATACTTCAAGCGTATCAAAATTTCATGTTATGGAAAACAAGCAAAGATGCAAATTCATTTCCAGAAAGTGTGTTTTTAGCCTATTTCATGGCACTTTCTCAAATATATAAGTCAAGCTCATTGTGGTGCTACTATTCAATGCTAAAAAGCACTGTGAAAACAAGACATGGTATTGATATCAAGTCATACTCCAACTTGCTGGCATTTCTAAATAGACGCTCAAGTGTCCATGTGAGTAAACAGTCAAAAGTATTTACGGCTGACAATGTCAAGAAGTTCCTAAAAAAAAGAAGCGCCGGATTGCCGATATTTGGCAACAAAGGTCAGTTGAAACTAAATTATTGTTATTAACTTCTTTCACTTTCGCATTTCTTTACAATATAGGTGTTTTGTACGCTGTTTTTATCTCTTTTCAGGTTGTATTAATATTTGGCATAAATGGTGCATGTAGACGTCAAGAGTTGGCAAACATCATAATTAATAATGTCGAGAACCATGGGCGGGTTCTTCTTGTCCAGGTCAAAAACACAAAAAATAAAATTCCAAGATCGCTCACAATACAGGAACCTTTTCACGACATAGTGAAGAAATACGAAGCGCTTCGTTCAACAAAAGCGATGATTAACAGATTTTCCAAAATTACCAAAATGGAAAATGCACTAGCCAACACATTGGCATAAATAAATTTGGAGCAATGCCGACATAAATACACAGGGCACAGTTTCAGGTCCTCGGCTACATTGCTCGCCGATTCAGGTGCGAACTTATTGACACGAAAACGCCACGGAGGGTGGCGGTTGAACAGTTACTAGATCTCATTCAAACCAATTTTCGGTGGAAGTTTACATGGTAATGCACATCTCGTATATTTTTTTAGTTTTATCATTCTCTTATTTTAGAAGTTACGGGGGGGATGTTTTACCAATTTGGAAGTGTATCTCGCGCAAACTATTCAGTTTAGAAAAAATATGTATTAGAAACCTCAATATCATTTTTGAAGACCTATCCATAGATACCCCACATGTATGGGTATGATGAAAAAAATAATTGTGGTCTAAGTATGGGGAACCCCCAAAATTTATTGTTTTTTTTCTATTTTTGTGTAAAAATCTTATTCATTTATTTATTATATACTTTATTGTACACCACTTAAATAATTGCAGAAACAAAACATTATAAAGATAAGTGTACAATGGGCGGTCTTATCGCACATCGCAATCTCTTAAAGACAACCTTTGGATGGACTGAACGAGAGGAGAACGCGGTGCGGTTCACAGAATACATTTACTTACTAAGTTCCAACAGCATAGTTCTTATAGTTTCGGAAAAAAGTGGCTGTGACATACAGACGGACAGACAGACAGATAGACAGACAGACACGAAGAATCCATAAGGGTTCTGATTTTTGCCATTTGGCTACGGAACCCTAAAAAGTACCGTTCGTTTTAGACTTGACATCATGCCTCTGCCAACTACTTGTGCCGCACAGTTACGAAGCTTTAAATAATTTATTGGACCTAATGGACGGGAAGGCTAGAACTCTTGATGAAGTGTTACAGCCATTGAGTGATTGAGTGAGATGTTTTAATTGCCTCTCGGGTTCGACTGATTTTGGGTTCCTTTTGAAAATATTATTATTTAACGGTTTTAGCCTTACACTTTTGTCCACTTAAATTCAGAATCCAGAACCCCTAAGTAAATTTCTCTTGTTATTAGTTTGGGTAGTCACGAAATAATTATTCATTAACAAGTTCAGAACCGGTTTTCGATATTGAAATAGTTTATCTTGTTGTTTACTTACCGCTATAGATAAGTCAAAGTCAAAACGTTTATTTCGAACTAAGTGTATGTTGGTATTATGTCAGTACTTAGCAGCAAGCATTGCAATAATCATTCTCCTGTCTTTTTAATCCTAAATTAGCATGCATTCAACATTATTATTACTTAATTATTTTGTTTAACATTATTATAAGTAAATTGAGAAAAATATAGTTATTGCAAAAATAACGAATCTAATACAAACAATCAGCAATATTTATGTCATTTAAGTTAAATAGGATAAAATAAAAGTTTTTGTGTGTATAGGACAGATCGCCACTTAACTTAAGATACATTCCTTATTTTAAGCTAGACTCTAAATATTATTTTACTGAGTAGCAACATTTTTGGATTAGGAATAGTTTTAGCCTTTTTTGTAAAAATTGTTAGTGAATTTTCAGTTTTAAACGTGTTGGGCAACTTATTATATATTTTTATTGCCATATAATATGGGCTATCACTTAACATTTTAATTCTTGAGGATGGAGCGCATAACCTCGATAATTTAAAAACAAACACGCAAATGTCAAGTATGTATATTGACGGCAGAGTTAGGATCAGATATCTTATAAATTATGGTTTGCAGCTATTTGGGCTAGAAGATAATTATGTTGTGAATTATTAAAATTTTAATATTATAACTCGAACTGCTATATTATCGGTATTGATTTACTATTATATCATGCCTTCATTTACATTCTGAAATACATCATACTCTGTGTCTCGAATCAAAGTTATTGAATAACATGTGTAGGCAAGGATGAAAATACACGTTTGCGTGAACCGGATACGCAATCACCCTTGTGTGTTGTAACTTGTACTCCTTCTCTTTGTTTTCATAACGAGATTATTAGTAGTTCATGAATGTTAAGCTAGAAGTAGTCAGTATTATCCAGTCTTTAGACAGGATTTTGTTCGCCATTGTGGTTATAAAAAAGAAATAAAATAAGAGATGAGTAAGACAAGATTAAAATGCGCTTGCAGTTTTCAGAACTTAGTAGCGCAGTTTTTACTGGCATTATGCCAACTTCAGGATTAAACCCTCATTGAGACTGTTTTTTTTTTGATCGGATGAAGGTACTCAATATTATATTTCGTTCTCTGCTATTTCAGACGCTGAGATTATTCATTCACGGATTTGTGTTTAAACAATTTATTTCCAAAAGTAGATTAGGAATTTATCGCAGGCTTTTGTTTCAATATCCACGTTTTTAATGCAATACCGTGCTCACCTGTGGAGTCGTGATAGTTATTGGCATGTCACCAGACAACGAGGGCGTGGCTGCCTCGCCACAGACAATAATTATCATCTTGACCTGGAAGTGGAAGTGGGATTTCCGCGAAGTTATTAATTTTACAGGAACATCATCATCATCTTCGTGGCCTTGTCCCATGTTGCTTGGGGTCGGCGTAACATATTTTCTTCTTCCACACCGTCCTGTCCCCCGTCACACTATCACTGACTCCTTTTTCTTTCATATCACTGCTCACACAGTACAACAATCTTTTCTAATTTCAAACAAGAAACACACATAGGACTACTGATGGCCGAAAGTATATTGGACAATAATTACTTCAAATATGTTTTTTTCGAAAATACACAGAAAGAAGAAATAATTTCGTCAAAATCATCAGGAAAACTACCACGAATGAATATTTCCATATTCGCGGGGGACTACGACTCTTGGAATACTTTTCAAGATTTATTTCGAAAAATAATTCACGAAGATAAAACAATTTCTTCTACAGAAAAAATGCAGTATCTAAAAACACAAGTAAAAGGCGACGCAGCTAGATTAGTACGTCACCTAACAATAAGCGAAATAAATTATGAAACAGCTTGGAAATTGCTTACGCAGAGATATGAAGACGAGCGCATGATTGCTACTAAGTTTATTGACAAATTATTAGATTTACCTAAAATGCAACAAGCAAACGCGGCACAATTACGAGATATGCATGATACTATGAATTAATTTCATGAGGCACTAAAAAATCAACGCATAAACACATTGTCTTGGGGCCCTCTTTTGATAAGAATACTCAGTAGAAAATGGGACGAAGAAACAAATACGAAGTATGAAGATCAACTGAAAAAACCGAAATAAATTACAATCCTTTGACGAGATGATGAAATTAATGGAAAACCGTTTTAATTGCCTTAAGTCTTTTGACGGTTCCACACCATATTTAAAAGTCAACTATCCCGTGATAAACAAACATCAGAAAAATATAAACGCTGTTGGTATTGTCAAAAGAATGATCATGTTATTCATTATTGCCCTAGTTTCAAGGCGTTTTGCGTCAACGGCCGATACAAGGCCGTGGCGGAAAAAATAATGTGCAAACGTTGCTTAAATTATGATGATAAACAATGTGTGAGTGCAGTTTATAAACAATGTGAAATTTGACAACTTGGGACATAACGCATGATTGCATCAATCGAGGCAGTTTCAAAATGGGAATAACGCTAAAAAATACATATAAAAATACAGGGACATAGAAGCCGCAATATATAGCAACATCAAACTTTGGTTGCAGACAAGTTTGATGTTGCTATATTTTTCGATTCCGACGCCAAAAATACAGCTTTACTAGCTACTGCTATAGTAAAAACAACCTCATATAATAATAATAATAAAATCGTTTATTTCTCCTCACAAAACAGACATTAAAAGTTACTTGGGTATAAAAATACAGGTACATATTCTTAGTCTAGAATGTGTGAGGAGCTGGTGTCTGAAGTAGGCATAGGAATGCCTGTATTACAAATCACCAGGTCCCCACCCCGAAAAACAAAAGCAATACAATTTAGTGTTTCCGGTTTAGTTACTTTCAATTTAGTCCAGTTTGTAACACTGTTAGAAGAAATTAGTAAAATCATCATTAACAAATCTCAAACATTATCATGCAGAAAAAACAAGTGGAATAAAAAACGCCTCAGTGTGTGTCACGAAGTTTATTTACTTCGTGTTAGTTTTAGTTATGTGTGTGTGTGTGGAAGTGTGAAGCATGTGTGTGCGTGGAAGTGTGAAGCATGTATGTGTGAGTTTGCAATTAATTTAATTTAATTTAATTCAATTCAATCTAGTTCAATCCAATCCAAACTAATTCACTTCAATACAATGTAATAATTATAATCCAATCTAATGTAACTCAATCAAATTCAATCAAACCCAATCCAATCTAATTCAATCCAATATAAATTAATTCAATTCAATCTAACAAAATCCAATTTAATCCAATTCAATCCAAATTAATTCAATTCAATAGAACTTAATAATCGTAATCCAATTCAATGTAACATAATCCAATTTAATTTAATTCAAATTAACTAATTAAGGAGTAATTTTTCTGTAAGTTCGTAATCTAACTTAATCAACCACTCCGTGACTACAGATTTGCATTTAGCTTTTGGTAAAGAGTACATTGAAAGAGACCTGTTCAGCTTATTATACAAATTGGAACCCTGGTAGCAAAAGAACCGATGCGCAAGTTTAGTTCTAAATGACGCTGTAGTGCAAACCAAATCCTTGCGTCGCTTATTTCTAAATTTATCTGGTTCATATTTTAAAAGAGAATGCTTTTTCAGAACCGTATACAAAATGAAAAGTTGTCGAACTGTTAACACCTCCCATATCTTATATAGATCCACAGTTGGGTGATAAAATGGCAGGCACAGGCTAACCTTAAGAAGTGCTCTTTGCGCCCTCTCAATCTTCAAATGCGTCTTACAGGCACCTCCCCATGAGGTAATACAATAAATAAGTAAAGACTGGCAGAGGGCGAAATAAACCGATTTGAGTATTTTTTTTGGAGCAACATATCTTAAGGCCTTAAAGATCACCATCAGTTTACGCACTCTTCCAGCTAGGAGGTCAATGTGATGGTGGAAATTAAGGTTGCTGTCTATCATTACACCCAGATATTTAGTGAATGATGTGTTTGTGAGATTGGGGCAAGAACAGTTCTTGTTATTGGGATAAGAGCATGAGTGTGAGATAATACGATGCAAAGGATCAGGCCTATCATTAGTTTTTATGGCAAAGGTTATGTAATTTGTCTTCGCAACATTTAGGGTTAGAAGGTTCCTGCACAACCAACTAGTCACCATATTCATTCCTTTCTGGGCACGTGAGAAAACCTCGTCCCAAGAGTCACCAGAAAAAAGCAGGGCCGTGTCATCTGCGAAGGTAACTATCTTTGCATCAGGGATTTCCATCTGACAAAGGTCGTTAATGTACACAAGGAAGAGTGTTGGACCCAGTATACTCCCCTGAGGAACACCAAAGGTCACTGGGACCTCCCCACTGATGACATTGCCAATTTGCACGCATTGCGTCCTGTCCGTCAGGTAGTCCTGAAGGAGTTTCAACTGGAGGTCTCTGACACCAAGGTTTTCTAGCTTCCTTATCAAAAACGGGACAGAGACTGTGTCAAATGCCTTTGCTAAATCCAAAAATATCCCGATTGTTTTCTTTTTAGTATCAAAATTATTTACTATGTAATTTGACAGCTCAAATACCGCATCAGCTGTGGATCGGTTTGCCCTAAAACCAAATTGTGATTGGGAAAGAAGATTTTTATTTTCCAGATATTCAACAAGTCTCTTATTAATAAGGCGTTCCAAAATTTTTTAAAGAGTTGGGAGAATAGAAATTGGTCTATAATTATTGACACAGCCTCTGTCTCCAGTCTTATAAATCGGGTGTATTCTCGATTTCTTGTAGACTCTAGGGAAAACTCCAGTTGAAAGTGATAAGTTGCAAATGTACAATATCGGAGCTGTTAGGACATCCCTATTCCCCTTCAAGATTTCACCAGATATCATATCCAGGCCAACAGAGCAATCACTTTTCAAACCTGTTATTAGTGTCCCAACTTCATCTTCATCAGAAGGTAGAAGAGCAAAAGAGTGACAAGATGAATTTAATGTATGGGGTTCGTTTCTGGTATTATTCTTACTTAAGTTCTCAGCTAAAGTTTTGCCCACATTTGCAAAGTAGTGATTTACATCATTCGCTGAATTCAGTGGATCATTAGTGCATAATAGTTCTAATGGGACTTCTTTAGGTTTATTTGAATATGCAATCTCTTTAACAGTTTTCCAGAGCTTTTTGCTGTTTGTGCCTGCATTCTCAAGTAGCTGCCTCTCGTAGTTATTTTTAAGTTTTTTTAATAGGGAAGTAAAAAAGTTTCTATATCTTTTGTAGGTAGTTTTTAGTGTCTCGTTATCTGGATCTTTTTTTAATTTCTTATACAGGTTATCACGATTTTTAATGCATTTTAAGATACCCGGAGAAATCCAGGGTTTTAGGATTTTCTTTCGCCTTGAGATTTTGATTTCTTTAGAATTTGCCATAATAGTGGTATAGAGAATGTTGTTGAGAAAGTCAGCAGCTTCGTTTGCATCTTTAATCGTATACATAAAACTAAAGTCCGTGTTTTTAAGATCAGCTTTTAAATTTTCATAATTTATATACGTGCTAACTTTTGCAGATGATGGAATGCCGCAGATATTGAGAGTATTATGTGATCAAGGATCAGGAGCATCATTTTGCACTGAAGAAGTAGCACAATTGTTGTCTTACCCAAGACAAAAAATCTAAGTCCAAATAAAAGGTATTGGAGATGAAAAACGTCAAATTACACAATCAGCATTTCTTTATAACCAAGATATCCTAGCGATTATAAATTGCCAGTAACGATAATAGTGCTACCGAAACTAACAAGTTCATTATCAAGGAATGATTTACAACAACTACAAGAAAAAAGCTTCGATAATGCACTTATGACAGACCCAAATTATCTTAAGAAGGGACCAATTGACATAATAGTCATAGAGTAGGGCTTCCGCATCGAGTTCCTTGGAGTATAGACGTGTGTGCTTATCTTCCAAATTTCATTAAAATATCAGTATTTAACAAGAAATATTCAATTTTAATTCAAGCAAAAATACTAGGCGCGCAGTAAAGCGAAGCGGTGGTGAGCGAAACAATATCACTGATCGAGCGAGACATAAGTTTCATCGTACATCGGCTCTGCGACCACAGTGAATCTGAACTAAGGAAAAAATAAAAAATGCCCAAAGTTTCCAAGACACTCACAGGAAGCGGCGTACAACATGCCCTATCTGATTCTGATGTCTCGAATGTTGTTACTGGGATTTCTACACCATCTCTTATATCCCAACGCAATAAAAGACAGAGACAATCAAGCGAAGAACAGCTATCTTCATTTAAAGAAGAGATCAAAATCATGCTTGATGAATGGAAAGACACCCAAAATATCCTGTTGAATAAACTTGTCGCAGAGCTTGCTGAAATAAAGAAGCAAAATACTGAAATAAAACTTTCAAATGATGAAATTGAAAAAAGTTTACTCTTCATGAATAGTCAGTATGAAGAGATGCGCAAAAAAGTTGATAATCTAGAGGGTGAACGCAAGAAACACTTGTTAAGGATAACTACGCTTGAATCATCACTTGAAGATTTCCAAAGAACCTCAAAATCATCATCAATTGAATTGAGAAATATCCCAATATCACCTGAAAAGGAATCTAAAACAGATTTATGTAAAATTGTCCAAAATACTTGCAAACTACTTGAGGTAAATGTACAGGAAGCAGCCATAAGAGACGTTTTCCGAGTTAATTCGAAGTCAGGAAAAGGTACAATTGTTGCAGAATTTACCTCTGTCATATTAAAGCACAATGTCATCCAAGGTATCAAATCCTACAATAAAAAACATCCTAACCAACGCCTCAACTCG
Organism: Anorthoa munda; assembly: GCA_945859665.1. NCBI lineage: Eukaryota > Metazoa > Arthropoda > Insecta > Lepidoptera > Noctuidae > Anorthoa > Anorthoa munda. The sequence continues at coordinate 4,795,077 of OX243913.1, forward strand.
GCTGATATAGGATTCGCTGGACAGCAAGCTCCAGTTTACATATCCAAGGCTTTAACAAGTAAAGGCCGTCGTCTATTTTTCGTCGCAAGAGACGTAGCGAAGACCAAGGAATACAAATTCTGCTGGACTGCTAATGGCAAAATATATCTCCGCAAAGACAGCGAAGCTCCTCGCATTGAGGTAAAAGATGAATCTCAATTAGCTACTCTCCGAAACCACATTTGACTAGGGTTAGTTATGTATTTGCCGTTATTTTTAGTTTATTATCTACTATTATTTTTAGTTTTTACCTTATTTTTTTGCTTAGTTTCTTGTTTACTGCATTGTATAGTTTCTTGTACAAGAGACTACTCAGTTTTCTGTTTTCATGTTATTCGTAATATTGTTGATCAGTTTCTGTGGTGTATTAGACTTACTAGATATTACATTTTAAACCATTCCATAGTATGGACACAACTAATTACCATTCGACAAAATTTGGCATACAAAACGGTTACTAAATTGATAATTTTTTCGATCAAGTCACCATCAATTCTAAATCAAAATTCAATTCCTCAATTAATAATAACTTAGTACTTAATATAGACAATATATCTGCTGGGCCATCCTTTTTATGTGATCCAGAATCATGTACATCTTTCTTGCCATCCGATCTAACAATTAAACACCATTTAAAAATCTTAACCCAGAATATTAGAAGTATCACAAAAAATTTTTGCCAATTTGAAGTCCTTCTATCTAGACTACAAATATCATGTGAAATACTTATTCTGACAGAAACGTGGAATTCTAAAGCTACATACATCCCATGCTTAAAAAACTATGAGACCCACTACACAAAAAATAATCGTAACCAAAATGATGGTATTGTAGCATACACAAAAGAGGGACTTACCTGTTCAGTAGCAGAAATACCACTTACTGATGCTACCTGCCTAGTTATACAGATTGACTCGGACACTGTCATTATAGGTATCTATAGGTCACCATCGTATACAAATATAGATAACTTTATAGCGTCTTTGGATAGCCTTTTAAACACTTACAGAAATTGCAGTAATATAATCATTATGGGTGACCTAAACATAGACGTGAAACTTAATAATGAAGATCGTAATTCGACAGACTACCTCAATTTACTAGCCAGCCATGGGTTCTTGCCTGGCCATTTGTACCCAACAAGAGAAAATAACAGCATCGATCACGCTATGATCAAGAGCAATTACTCCACGACTACACTTGTTCTTCATTCCCTTCTGACCGATCACTCTCCTGTACTTTCCTGTGTTGATCTAGAATATTCAATTAAACCATTAAAACAAATAACCATTAATAAAGTTAATTATGAAGCAATTCTTGCAGACCTAAATTTAGTAAATTTTAGTGATATTATGGCATCACAAGATGCGCATTCATCTTCAGCGCAGTTACTCAGCATCCTTAATAATACAATTATGAACAACACTCTAAAACTACTAACAACTAGAAAGTTACGCTGCATCAAACCGTGGATTACGCCAGGCTTAGTTCGTTGCATTAGAAACCGTGATCGCATGCACCTGAGATCTAAAATTGAACCCAATAACGAAATTCTCGCTATTACGTACAGTAGATATAAAAACTATTGCAATGACTTGTTAAAACGTCTGAAACGGAATTTCCTTGCAAATGAGCTTAACAAAAATGCCAAAGACCCTAAGATGACATGGAAAATAATCAACAACATCACAAACAGAGACACTAAAAAACCACCGCCACTAGATCTATTAAAAACAGAAAATACCCCAGATTTAGCTTTACAAGGAGTAAACCTTTATTTTACTAACATAGCAAAACAATTAGCTTCAAAGATAAATCCATGTACTGAGCAAATCGAAGAGTCTTCTAGTCCCCCGGTTAACTCTATGGTTATGTTGGAGGTAACTGAGGAAGAAGTTGAGTCTATAATTATTAACTTAAAAACGAATAGCGCAGTGGGTTGGGATGGAATTTCCACAAAAATAATCAAAATGGCAAGCAATATTATTGTACCACTTTTAACTCGTATTGCAAACCTCTCAATACAGACTGGTGTGTTTCCTAATGTGTTTAAAATCTCTGTTGTCCATCCAATTTACAAGGCAGGGAGCAGAGACTGTGTCAGTAATTACCGCCCTATTTCGGTGTTACCAGTGCTGTCTAAGATCTTGGAAAAGATTCTTAATAAGAGACTACTGTTGTACCTAGAAAAACAAAATATTTTAGCCCAAAATCAGTTTGGATTCAGAGTTGGCCGGTCAACAGCACAGGCAGTCACTGAACTTACTAACCACGTAGCTAATCATATTGATAGCAAAAATAAATGCATTGGAGTATTCTTAGACCTGGCTAAGGCTTTTGACACCGTCTCTGTTCCCATACTAATCAACAAAATGGAAAGGATTGGTATAAGGGGCAAGGTATTAGATTTATTTAAAGATTATTTAAATAATAGATCACAGAGAGTTACAATAGATGGTCTTTGTAGTCCTGACGCGCGGGTATCATTTGGCGTGCCACAGGGAAGCGTTCTTGGTCCAACCCTTTTTCTAATTTATATTAATTGTTTATGTAGCTTAACGCTGCAAAACTGTAAAATATTAACATTTGCTGATGACACGGCCTTAATATTTCATGGTAGTACATGGGATGAAGTAAGATATTACGCAGAAATAGGTCTTCACAAAACAGCCAAATGGCTCAGTCAAAATTTACTTACGCTTAATATATCTAAAACAAAATTCATAACTTTCGCTAATACGGAAAAATCGCTAAAAACGGCACAAAATTTGAATATTCAAATTCACTCTTGTCAAAGCAGGAACCATCAATACACATGCAACTGTGACTATCTGGAAAGGGTTAAAACAGTTAAATATCTTGGTATTCTCCTTGATGAAAAATTCACGTGGTGTCCATATATCGATCTACTAGCAGGGAGAACAAGAAAGTTGATATATATTTTTAAGAAACTTAGACACGTGGCTGATCCTGTTCTCCGCAAAACTGTTTATTTTGCACTCGCACAATCTATTCTAGCATACTGCATCACGTCATGGGGTGGAGCACGTAAAACCCATCTTATTAAACTTGAGCGTGCACAGCGAGCCTTACTTAAGGTTATGAATTTTAGGCCTTTCAGATATCCCACAGTCGATTTGTACTCAGAATGTGATGTTTTAACGGTTAGACAGTTATTTGTTAGAGAAACGGTAATGGCCCAACATCAAAAGCTGAAGTTTATTAATAAAACCTCAATGACCTCGAGACGCATTGATAGGGTGTGTCCTACGGTTGCGTATAAAACAGCATTTATCGAAAAATTTCAGTGTTATCTTGGGCCGATGCTGTATAACAAATTGAATAAAATTATAAAAATGTATGCATTAAATCAACACTTATGTAAGAAGGTCTTAACATCCTGGCTGAAATCTCAAAGCTATGACAGCGTAGAAAACCTATTTTCAATTTTAAAATAATCCATAAAACCCGGCAGACTAAAATTGTTATAATAAGTCCAAAAAATCAATTATTAATTTGAAACCTATTTTAGTGCATCTATTTTATAAAGTCTATAAATAAAATTAACTGTTCGTAAGGACAATGAAAACAGAAAAAATATTAATTAAAATGATCAAGTTCCTGTTTTCTAAAAATTGCCTAAGTTCGTACTTTTTGTTGTTTCTGTAATGTTTATTCGGAGGTAGGGTACATAGAAGACTAAAATAAGTAAACACTCATACCTTGCTTTTAATAATACTTGATAGTAACAAATCTACCCACTGTACACTGAGCATATGTATTTCTTGTTAATAGAATGTTTTTCTTGTAATGTATAATCATACTATAAGCACCTACTCATCTCTAATTGTAACAACATTGGAAGCGACTAACGTCTAAGATACAGGCTCGGCCTAGTTTAGACGTTAGGGTTTATCATGATCTTTTTACATAATGTAGGTACCTACTTGTGATAATATTATGATAAGTTTAAAAATGTATTTGCTCTTTTTTCAATAAAGATATATATATGGTCAACACGTGAAGACAGTTTTTATTTCTAAATAACTATAACGGAAAATAAAAAGCCAACAAAAAGGTTTATTTAAAAGCCAATTGTGTCAGAAGTTGCGAAAATATTCGACCCGATGGGTTGGTTAGCACCAATTATAATTACAATGAAGCTGCTTATACAAGAACTCTGGACTATTAGCTACTACATTACATTATTACAAGCAAAATCGAAAGTGGCACCAAATAAAGAAAAAACTACCTTGCCTCGACTTGAGTTATGTGCTGCACTGCTACTAGCTGGTTTGGTGGCAAAGGTTAAGGAAGCGCTTAATTGCAAGTATATTACGATATCTTGTTGGACGAATTCTATGATCACCTTAGGCTCGATAAGAGGAGAGCCTGTACGGTGGCAAACGTTCGTAGCCAATAGGGTGTCACAAATTAAACAACTTTTACCAAACGCAAAATGGAACCACGTAATTTCTGCTGAGAACCCGGCTGATATCTGATGGGTTTGGGGGCTGAGCCACCCTCACCCGTAGGAGAGCACCCCATACGATTCCTTACATGTGGCCCCCGGGTGGTGCTAATTAGGTGACATTAACTGGTGGGTGGTTGCGGCCGACGGCTTGCGACCACCCACCGGGTAAAGACGTACCACCAAGCGGCCTAGCCGTGTTCCGGTACGATGCTCGGTGTAGCCAACTAGAGGAGTTGGGTCGAGATAGCTAATGCACTGCAGGCGAACCAGCCTGACACGCCCTGTTATGTATCTGGAGACTGGTCGCGGAAGGTAGCGGGATCCGAGGCACGGTGCGCCGCTAGCTGACCGCAGCTGTTGTGGGCCCAAGTGTGCCAGCCACACATGAAAGGCTGCCCCGCCAACTGTCCAAAAAGCCCGGAATGCACCATCGTGCTGGTTGGCGACCTGAAGACAGTGCCCGATGGACATTCCCGGGGGAGCTCGGGCTTCCTCGCAGTCTCCTGACCAGTCCCCCATTGATAGCGTCCTGTCAGTGTGATTCTGTGGGTTGCTAGCGTGGAACCTCATCTCACTGCCTTGTCCTCTCCTTTTCACTCTGAATAATGCCAAGGAATAATAGAACAACATAAGAGGGCTGCACACTAATCTAGAAGCAGTCCATCACCACCGAGAGACTGATAGACCAGCTCTTCTTTTCCTTTCGGAGACGCAGACCGGATGTCCGTCAGACGTGTCGTACTTGTCATACCCAGACCCAGAGTTTACCCTGGAGCACAATTTTAAACCACGTGCGGATGTATGCATGTACGACCGAGACGACATCTGTTATCGGCGTCTCCAAAACCTTGAGGACTAGGTTTTCCGTGCTATATAATTATCTACGCCTGTGTCTACCGATCGCACAGTGGAGATTAGGAGCTTTATGGTGAAACGGTGGACCGTTTCACCATAAAGCTACCTGATATACCTGAAGTAGAAACATATCTCCACGAATTGCGTCATTAAAACACATAGTTACATACTTGCTGCAAAAAGAATAACAACAATGAAATAAAAAATTGTTAATCAATCAGACCCCTCACTGTGGCCAAGACACCTTTAGCCATTTCTGATCAGTTTCATGAGCCTGTTGGACTGACAGTGAGTTCACCCTTCCAAACCTGGCATTCCTGCCCACTATCCGTCTGTAACCTTAGGTCGCATAGTGCAGACATCCTGAACTTATCTATATATTTATTTATCACACACTAGGTATATGGTAGGTTAGGTCTGTAGGGCTTATAGGTCTTAGGGTCGTAGGGACTGTTAGGCTGTAGGGTCTTAGTAGGTCCTTTAACTTATCATATACTTTCATGTACTGTCACACCCTTAACATTACTGCGGCCTTACGTGACGTATGTTAGGGTACAACGGCATTATACCTACACAGCTACTTGATTAATGTTTTTAATTTTAAACGTCGTCATTTAAATTAAATCATTCTCAATTATTTTCGCTCAGTTGTTATTTTTGCTTTTAAGGCTTCACTAAAAAAACTTTTACTTCGTTTATGTAATTATGTTGAAGTATCTCCTTCGCACCAAAGTTTCGCGGCCTACTTGTAACGACTGTTGTAATTAAAGTGACTAACTGTTCTTCATTTGTAATTAGATATATCCTACCTAAAATTAAAGTGCAAACCTTCAATTTCAGGTATTTAACATTATCCTATAATAGCTCTACTTACTTTGTTTATTATTATTGAAAAGCGTCTGAAACTTGTCCGATGTGGTTGATGGTAGAGCACCCTTGAAGTAACCTTTTCACTCTTGACTTAATGACTCCCATTATAGTTTATAGCTATCGGAAACACATTCCTAAAACTTTTTGTGCGTGTAGATGGGACGCATAGTTTTTCTATGATGGAAAGAGGACAGGGGAATTGTACAATTCCAACGCACGCTCCCCGAAATAACATCGTGTTTTATTTCCATTTTGGTTATTAAGACAACATAATTCGAAGGTTATTATTGCAATATAAAAGTGTGGCTAAAATTCGTAAATCGTAATTTTTAGCAACAGTGCTTGTGAACTTCAAACTTCTTACACCAACGCTGTTTCTTGTCATGGAAAACCATTTCTTGCATATCTATAAGTTTTATTGTGACAAATTAATCGTTTGCTTTCTGAGAAACGTACTTCCTTGAACTTGTTTCCTTGACCATTTTTTTAAACACTGTCAAGCAAAGAAGAGCACCTGATTGATAGTACTTAACCTATTTCCAGAATGTTGAACATCTGTAAGCACACTCGAGAGGTGAAGCGAGTAAAAGGCGGTCGCTAACGGAACGCTTAGGTCTCAAGTGATCACTTCACTGCCCAACGATTTTCTTATGATGTGGACCATTTAAAACTATTCACGACACAAAACAGTCTTTGTTGGCAATACACTTAGCTAAGAAAATTGTCTTTGTCCTTATAAACTTTAGTTCGCTGCTTCTGTGGTGTGAATTAAGTTTTGTATAGATTTCGACGAGATTGCTTGAGACCGAGATTACAACATGGTCTACTAAATAACCCAAAGCATAATCATACAAAACAAAACAAGCCAAACCTTTACATTAAATGACTCAAAAATCTCAAAATTTGGAGCCGGGTGAAAGTGGCTCTTTGTTGCGGAAAAAGACACGCCTGCGTTTTAGCAGCATTAAACTTGACCAGATTGGCATCGCCCCGTTCGGAGACTGCTTGCAAGAACAAGTGCAAACGCTCCACCATGGCCACACGGAGAGACCGGCAGCCGTATTTGCGTAAGTGCGCAAAGAAGTTGAACTCTATCCAACCGACCAAATCGGCCAATCACACAAAACGGACGCATCATTCATCTCGCATGTGATTGGTTGATTTGGTCGGTTGGATAGAGTTTAACTTCTTTGCGCACTTACGCAATAAGGCTGCGGATCTGCGGCGCAGTAGCCCGTGCGTTGGACAAATATCTCTCAGCAACAGTGCTATCGTCTGCTTACCTCCAGGTTTTAGCAGATCGTTAATGTGCAACAATTGGTCGGCCCGGCATTAATATCCAATTGGTCCGACGAGCAGCCATCGATAACCACTCGAATGGACCGATCTCTCGGGCAGACCGAATGAAGGAAGCTTACCGATAAGGCTTTCGTGCCAGACCCTATCGAAAGCCTTCGAGATGTCGAGGGAGACGGCAAGCGCTTTCCAGTGCCTTTCGATGGCCTCACTCCATATGTGAATGGCATACGCTAGAAGATTCCCAGTAGACCGATTTCGGCAGAAGCCGTATTGGCGGTCGCTAAGGATATCGTTTGTTTCTAGGTATGCCAGGAGTTTAGTGTTAAGTACAGGCTCCATACTTTTACAGAGTATAGACGTTACAAAGATGGGTATGTAGTTGGCCGGGTCAGCTCGTCTGCCTTTCTTGGGCACGGGCTGTACGTTGGCTAGCTTCCAAGCATTTGGCGCTTTTCCAGTCTCATATGAAAGGCGGAATAGGCGTGTCAAGATCGGAGACAGTTCAGGCGCACAGGTTCTAAGAACGAAGGTATGCAGTCAGGGCCGCTAGCCTTATTCACGTCGAGGTTACGCAGCACCCTGCAGACGTACTTTTGATGGATGCGAATGTCCGACATACTCGTCTCGCATCCATCAGGAGAAGGAGGGGGCCGCGAATCATCAGGATTCAGACGCGAAGATTCCACAAAAAGAGAGGCAAATAAATTTGCCTTCTCCTAGCGGTGTGGGCCAGCGACCCATCGGGTTTCATCAGTGGTGGTAGTGAGGGACGGCAGAAGTTCGACTCTGCCGACTTAGCCAGGGACCAAAACGCTTTACTACCTGCTGGGTAAGAAGCAAGTTTGGCCTCTATTCGGCCAATGTGGTCGAACCAAGCTCTTCGCAATACCTTCTTGCAGGACTTGGCAGCTCAGTTGTAGGCTTTCTTCTTCTGACCCACGTCACTCGCTTTGCGCGATTGAGCGTCGACCCATGCCAGGTACGTCTCATGTTTAAGCGCGTCGGTGCGATGACATTCGGCGCCAAACCATGGCCGGTCAACGCTGGACATCGTTACGTCAGAGAACGGAATGTAAATGTACGTACGTGTATGTTAATGTGTATGTACGGAATGTGTGATGTGTAGGAGTAAGTGATACAACGAATGCTGATGCTATACTGCCCTTTATTATAAAAGAACACAAGTTTATATGGTTACATTGACATCTCCCTCTCATCTCCTCCCTAAAACTAAAATAAAATAAAAGTTTAATTTTATTTTATTGCATGGATACAATATAAGCACAAATTAAACATTGATACTCTTAGGCTAACACGTATAAAATATAGTTATAACATAATCGTAGTACATATGTTCGTTATGTTTGGTATACAAAGTTATACAATAATAAGTAGTTACATACTTATAATAACAATCAATTCCTAAGTACCTATGAGCGCACAGCTGGCGCTTATTATTCGTCTCCGTTTTCTGCTGACCTGTATAATAGCTATTGTTAAGTGCTTATAACATTGGTAATTAATTGTCTTATTGTTTTTATCTTAAACATGATACGGTTTCGTTCTGTTTTTGTGAATAATGTCGGGTTTTCCCTTATAATTGACCTCAACATTTGGTGACAAATCTCTAATCACCTTGTAAGGTCCAGAATATAATTGTTGAAGTTTATTGCCAGTTTCATTTTTAATTAAAACTTGATCGTTTGGCTTATAGCGTATTGGATTTACATGCTGGTCGTATCTACTTTTTCTGCCTATTTTATTGGCTATCAAATTTTCCCGCGCTTCGGTTTGAGAAACCTGTAGGCGGTACTTAAGTTCAAGCGGGTAACTGTCGTAATTATATAGAGGCTCTACACACTTTTCCAAATTATTGGGCAAGTTACACTTTCTACCGTATACGAGTTCGAATGGTGTAAATTTTGTTGACGATTGAACTGTCGTATTATAAGCAAAGCACCAGAATGGTAACCAAGTACTCCATAATTCGGGTTTTCCTTCTGCTTGGATTCGCAAAAATGCACCTAGATTTTTATGCGAGTTCTCTAGCGCTCCGATGCTTTGGTGATGATACGCAGTTGAGTTTAACTTTTTAATATGTAGTAATTCACAAACCTGTGTCACGGTCTCGGACATGAACTCTGTGCCTCTGTCGGTAGCTATGTCCCTCGGGATGCCATGTTGAAGTATGAAGTTATCCACGAAGGTGCGTGCTACTTCTGTAGAGGTTTTAGTGACGAGGGGATACGCACATACATACTTGGACAGCTCGCATTGCAATGTCAATATATAAGAAAAATTGTTGCTGTCTTTGTCTAATGGTCCTACCAAGTCTAAGAAGATTTTATCGAAAGCCGAATGAGCAGTTGTGGTGATTGCCATTGGCTCTTTCACCTGAACTGTATACTTATGCTTCTGACATTGAACACATTTTTTGACATAATTTTTGACATCACTTTCTAAGCCTGGCCAAAAATAGTATTTTTTTATATTAGTCAGCATTCTTCTCATGCCCGCGTGCCCACTAGTGGGCAAAAGATGAAAGTCGTTGAGTATCACTTTCCTATCATCTTTGTCCTCTATTCTTTCGACATCTTTTAATATACATAATCTGGGCCCTTTCCAGTTGCTTTGTTTTCTTATCTCACTAGTTAATTTCTCTACAAAAATTTTATTATTCGAATTTTTAATGAAGTATACTTCATCTATATTTAGCTTGTCACAAAAATCACTCAGCTCTCTCGCAAACTCGGCTCGCGTAGTTTGTGATTGAGATGCCGAGTTTATGAATATAGTTTTCATTTGGGCATTATACAATAATATTTTGTGTGTTTGTAACACTACTGAGCTATCGCTCTTTAACTTCTTAAGACTGCTACTGAGTGCAAATCTTAACTCTACTGCGCCTCTTGGTTTGATATGAGTTTCCACTACATGTGGTTGAACTGGCAAGTTGTCGGTGGGCAACTCATCTTCCGGGGCGACAGCATCTAATTTTCGTTTTTGAGCGCGAGTCATTACTGCACACAGACACTCATTCATTTCTTTAAGTTCTTTTGACGTAATTTTTATTCTAGATAATGCATCTGCAACGCAGTTCTCACTCCCTTTTACGTATTCTATTACGTAATTGTATTCTTCTAGAGCTAGTCTAAATTTAAAGAGCCTGCTAGATGGGTCTTTTAAATTAAATAAGTATACAAGGGGTTTGTGGTCGGTTAGTATTTTAAATGTACGACCGTATAAATAGGGTCTGAAATATTTGACAGCCCAAACTACAGCTAAGAGTTCTTTCTCTATAGTGGGATAGTTCTTTTCCGCTTTGTTAAGGCTCCTACTAGCGTAAGCTATTGGTCTGCCATTTGAATTTGATAGAACTGCCCCAATTGCGTACCCAGATGCATCGGTTTGTACTATGAATTGATTTTGTTCTGAGAAATCTGGGTACTGTAGGATTGGCGGTGACATCATACTCTGTTTTAGAGTTTCAAATGACGTTTGACAGTTGCTATCCCAGTTGAATTTAGTGTTTTTCTTACTTAAATGGTTTAAATGATAGGCTTTGTCGGCAAAGTGGTCTATAAATTTTCTATAGTAGTTTGCAAAAGCAACGAAGCGTTTCACTTCGTCCGTACTTTTAGGAACTGGATACTCTTTAATTATTTTAATCTTATCTGGGTCCGGCAATATACCATTGCCTGTCACCACCGCCTGGCCTAAATAAAGGATCTCTTTCTTAAGGAAATCGCATTTAGTGGGATTTAATTTTAAGTTGGCACTGCGCAACTTTTCGAATACTTCTATTAAATTTTTGTTATGGTCAGTTAAGTTCCGTCCCATACAAATAAGATCGTCTAGGTACACTAAGCACTTGTCGTAGGATAGCCCGGTCATTGCCATGGTCATCATACGCGAAAATGAGCTGGGACTAGTTTTGAGTCCCATAGGCATTCTTGTCATTTGATACTGACCACCGTCTGCACTAAATGAAGTATATTTCCTACTGTGTTTGTTTAACGCTACGTTAAAAAATCCTTGGTTTAAATCTAAATGTGTGAAATAAATACATCCACACAAGGAATCTAGTATATCCGTGATGTTTGGCAGTGGAAACTTATCATCCTGAATACAAGTGTTGAGCTTACGGTAATCTATAACTAACCGCCATTTTTTTTCCCCGTTTGCGTCTGATTTTTTAGGCACTAGGAGTACTGGGCTGGACCACTCACTGGAACAAGGTTCAATAATTTCTTGTTCCAATAAGTTGTCCACTTGTTTCTTTAATTCGGCTTTCTGTGAATGCGGCATTCTGTAGGGCTTAACGTACACTGGTGCCACGTTTGGTTTCAATGTTATTGAGTGTTCATATAATTTAGTTGTTCCTAATTTATCACCCGGTAGGAAGAAAATGTCTGCATATTTTGCGCAAATGGACTCTATGGACAATTGCTCCTCTTTATTTAAATGTTTCAGCGATAGCGAAGCGAATACCTTTCTGACACGATCAGCATTATTATTGGTTTCTTGAAATGAACATACATCATACTCGCTTGCTTTGTAAAGTGTTGGACTAATTGTTGTCAAGACTAAATCTGTCTCCGTGGTGTTTAAAATCCTAATTGGTATTTTCCCATTCGTGGGCTTAACTAAAGTATTTGCAACAAAGATCCCCTTTCGCAGTTCTGTTCCATTAACTACACATTCCTCTATCTCACATGTTCGAATAAAGTGAATAGACTCTGATCTTGCCGGTATATTAAAATGATTGTTTGTCATTGTTAATGGTAATGATACCTTTGAGTTGTGATTCCATAGTAACAAAGTTTGGTTACCGTAATTTAATACTGATTTATACTTGCTTAAAAAGTCTTGTCCCAGTATGCCACTACCTTTACAAGGCAATGTTTTAAAAACATAGAACTTATGTTGTAGGGTCTGATTTCCAATAACTAGGCGCAAATAAGCATATCCTATAGCCTGTACTTTGCCCCCGATGCCGTTTACAAGTGTCTTCTCGATATGGATTGGAATGTTTTGGTCGAGAATTTGTTTATACTTTATGACAGATATGGATGCACCGGTGTCAACTAATAATTGGTATGAATAATGGTTATGCGATTTTATATTTACGTAGCCTACGTTATTGCATGATAAAATTATATTTTTAGTCCCGAAAAAACTGGTCCTCATTCCGCTGTTCTGTTTCTGTGTTTTCCTGCGTTTCTGAGTCATCCAATGTATGTATGTGTTGATCCCTGGAGGTGCTATAATTGGACCTACCTCTGTTTCCATGAAATGGTCGGGTGGACCGGCGCCAGCTTGCCTGCGATCCTCTCCGAACCTGATCCTGCTGTTCGTCTTGGTTTTGGATAACCTGTTGATTGCCACGTGCGCGTCCTCTACCCGCGTATGAGAAGCGGCCTCTCCGCTGTGACCAGTTATAAGACGATCTCCCTCTATAATTCATCGTTAAAATATCGGAAGATGTTGATGGACTTGTTATATCTTCATCGATGGCCGCCTGTACAGCATCTTTCAATGATGTAAAATTTCTGGCTGAAATTATTGTGCTAAGTCGTCGATTTCTCAATCCATCTGAGAAACATTTGATAGCTTGCTTCTCATTAATTGGCTTTAAAACTTTCAAACTGGCCTCGTTGGCCCCCGATTGAGAGATCGTCAAATCTACAAACAATTCCGTAATTTTTTTGCCGAAATCATCGATTGATAAATCGTTTTGCCTAAGACTTTGCAGCTTTCGTTGAATTGCTGTAGCCGATTTTTTAGGCAATAACTGAATCTTCAAGTCAGCTATAAAGTCGTCAATATTGACATATGAAGTCGCTAATTTCAATTTTGCGGTCTGAGAGAGTCTATTTTTTAATACAAAATTTAACAGTTTTCCTTGTGAATTTTCGTCTAACTCTGTTTTGTAATACTCTATGCCATCTATAAGTTGCTTTACGCTAGCCTCATCGTCTGTACAAACTGGTAATAAACTTAAAGCAATTTTTAAATCAAATTTACAAGTAGTTGCCATTTTATCTGCCGTACTAGGTTTCTGTGAGCACAAATCTAATATTTGTTCATATAAATGATCAAAATTTGCGCAAAGCTCGTGAATATGCGAACATTCACTCTCACATACGGTGCTTTTCGATTTTGAATAATATTCTAAAAATAAGTTGTACTCTTTTACTAAGTTATCTGCCTCTGCTAATTTTACGACTATAATGTTACCTTTTCTTCTATCTGGACCTATCTTTATCAAATATTTTCTGATTTCAAATAACTTGTCGTACAATGTTTTTAAGTTTTCTGCCATTTAACATAAATACTTATTTCTATTTTCTTAGTAGGTACTGAATTACATACCATTATTTTATACTGCATACACTCCAGCGTTCATTTTATTTTCATTTGTCACTTATTTTAGTCCACTAAAATAATGTCATGTATATTTTATGCTATTACACGTTTACTACGAATAGAGAATAGACAACACCTTATATATAACCACGCACTGACACATAACGAATACAACTTTCGCGCACTTTTCTTCGTAAACCCTGGGTTTTTAACTCTTCAGATGATGTCCTCAGTGTCCTTCTTGTAGCCTCTGGCATTCGTCCGCATTTCCTCTGCGTCAGCTCTACGTCTCCATATAGAACATCGTAGTCTGTCCTTCCTGATCTCATTACCCATCCATTTCTGATGGCAATTCTTGTAGATTCTGAAGATACCATACAAAAACGCCAACGATGCTATAAGAAGTAACACGATTAAAATGATGTTGGTTGTGCTGGCATGTATCGTCAGCTGCGTGATGTCAGCGCTGTTACTTCCACCTGCTGCGTTTTGTGGAACTATAACTTCTTCCTTCGTATTAGTTGTACCCATTTTGTGATTGTCGTGGTAAATATTCACAAAATAGAATAGTGACCACGCTAAGTCCCAGTACGAGATTGGTCTCGTTACAATACATTGCGACACCCGTTTTGGTCAAAGAAATGTAAACATACGCTGCTAGCGTTTACGCTGTCACGGTCGCCATGTACGGATGGGTGATATTAGGAGTAAGTGATACAACGAATGCTGATGCTATACTGCCCTTTATTATAAAAGAACACAACGCACCCTTAGTAATATAAAGGCTTAAAACAAAAAAGTAGTTTTTTGGGAATACGTGTTTAAAGATTCTGAATTATAACATTCCAGTTTATTTTTCAATACTACAAAAAAATATAACAGTAATGTGGACCTATTTAAGTTTGATCCAGTATATTATTAAAAGGCCTGTCACTATTTAGTTTAATATTAGTATATTTTTATAATATAACGGCACAACTACAAATTGTTCTATATAATACAAAATGGTTAGAACGTTTGAACGGTCTGCCTTCGACAAGTATGGACACGTTACTGGTTGCGACCTTATAGCAGTAAGAACGGGAGACGAGCGGGGGGAGTGTGAGAGAGACATAGTTATAGTTACAGAGTCGTTAACGTTTTTTTTCTCTCTCTGTCAGCGGTAGCCGGTAGATAATTTCGTTTTGTGCCCTTAGCATTCAAAATCAAATTTTTCAAAAATTTTGACTTGAGCCCTTATATTATTAAGGGTGCGAAAGTTTATATGGTTACATTGACATCTCCCTCTCATATTCCTTGCCCTGACGCAACACACCCGTCACGGCGTCCCGCGCACGACGAAGGATCAGCCGAAGAAAAGCAGGTAGGCTGCCAAGGATAGCAAGCGAAGAAAGATCGCATGCCATCCCAATCTGCTGACCTGTACCGCCAAACCCGCCGGGTGCCTCTTGGGCTGGGATCAGGCGGGGAGTAGACGGACACAAACTTCACCAGACAATGGTCGGAACTACCCAAAGGTAAAGTTATCGACAGCAGAAGGCCCAAGCAATTGGCCGTGTGCGAAGCAACATCTGGCACCCTCGTTGTCCCATGGACAAGCTGGGTAAGGTTTAGCGCAAGCGAAAGCTTATGCATCTCCCGTCCAGCATGGTTTGTGCACTGGTATGGGAAGAGCAAGTAACGCAGAGAAATTTCTCTCTATCACGTAGATGTAGACATAAGATTGCTATGTTGATAGCATATTCTATTAATGAAGTGATAGTAAATCTATCAAATTTTATATTAATTGACGACCCTGTGTTGCCTAGTTCAACTAGCAACATAAATTTAAACTAGTCCATGAGACAACAGAAGTTACTCCTGGAAATAATCAGTTATTATTAGTAAATAGTATTAAGGTATCTTCTGGCAATCCATTTAGTGGTACAAAGCTGAGGGGAGAGCAATACTCTTTAAAATTATTAAATCAGAACATTCAAGGTTCTTCCAAATTATTACAAATTGAACTACTCGTATTTCTGGAAAAAAACAAATTTTATATTATTTGTCTAACAGACCATTGGTCAAAAGATCACCAAGTAAGGTCCATTATTTATGAAAATTATTGTGTAGTTAGCCATTACAGCAGAAAACGTATGATACACGGCGGATAATATATACTTATTAATAATTCTATTAAATCTAAAGAAAGAAAAGATATTGTTAGACTGTTGGTTGAACACACCATTGTCCAGTGTTGAGCTTGATAAGCATATTGTAGTATGTGTCTACAGACCTCCAAGTTACCAGAATCTATATGTGTTTGACTTTATAATGGAAGATGTGTTAAAAAAAGTTAGTACTAGTAGTAACTCAATCGTCATATGAGGCGATTTTAACATTAACTTATTAGAAAATAACTCTAACAGTATCAAGTTATTGGGTCTTTTTAAATAATTTAATCTAGCAAATGTTTTTATGAAGCCAACTAGAGTGACAGCTTCTTCTGCGACTTGCATAGATAACGTTTTTTGTAATTGTGATTACCTAAATAAAGAAATTGTTAATAAATTAACATCTGATCATAGTGGATAAACAATAACGCTTAGTACCTTTGCAAAAAATGCAATGGCCTAAAGCAACATATGAATTATACAATTTTTGATAAATATGTTGCGAAATATTCAAAAACCTTTAAGATTGCATGCAAAATAGCTAAAGCGCTGTATGTAAAGCCTGTTTAATTATGTATAAATAATAAATTATGAAACAGGTACGAAAAAACAGCGTAATACTGAATTTAATTTAGCGACTGCACATGGCCCCATTTACTCAGATATAGAGATAGCTCAGGAATTTAAAAACTTTTTTGTTAATATTCCTCTTAAAACTACAGCAGCCTTAAAATACTCACCCTCACTCTCTGCTGCCTTACTTAGAAATAACGTAAATGCGTGCCCTTCGGTGTTCAAGTTTCAACATAAAAACCCTCAGGCTATTTTAAAAGCTTTTAAACATCTTAAAATTAAATCAACAGAAGATCTTTGGGGACTATCTGTAAAAGTGTAAATCAATCATTGAAACTATTGCACCCTTTTTAGCTATCATATTTAATTAACACTAGTGTCGATCAAGGAGTTTTTCCGGACCTTATGAAACATAGTAAAGTAGTTAAATTGTTTAAATCCGGGGATAGCTAAGAAGCCAACAATTATTTATATAGGCCAGTGTCAATTCTGCCGGTTCTCAGTAAGATCTTCGAAAAGTTAATGCTCAACCAATTGTTGCGTTATTTTAACAAACATTTCATCATTTATGATCTACAGTACAGTTTTACTAAAGGGCGTTGCACAACTGACACCCTAATAAAGAACGGCTTATGTTTAACTTACCACCAGATATAGTAACATATAACAGACAAAAATAGTAAATGATCACCAAAATTAAACCCGCATCTTATTGTAAAATTATAACCAAAGTTTTAACATCTCGCTATCCTGTTTAGGCAAAATGACTCCAAATAAATCATTGTTAACCCAAAAGTAGTAAATGATCACCAAAAGTAGTAAATGATCACCAAAATTAAACCAATGACCAAAAAGATTATAAAATTTCTGGGAGCAACTTGGAAGTAGCGCTCGCCGGCCGCTGCCGCGGCACCGCTCGCTTTGCTCGCTCGGCTCGCGCGCGGTTGGTCACAGTTCTAACCTAACCTAACCTATTTTACAACATTAAATAGCGCAATAATTTGCTATTAAAATTTGGTGATCAATTTACTAAATTTGGTGATCATTTACTATTTTTGTCAGTATATTACTAGATTTGGTGGTTAGGGGTTATCGTCACAAAGTTTTTTTTGGTGGTCATTATATTTATTCCCATAAGGAACATCTTTAACGTCTGGGAGGAAGCACAAGACGCCACTGGAATCTTTGGCGACCTGTCGAAGGCGATCGATTGCGTTAACCATGAGACACTATTGTTGAAGCTCGAGCACTTCTATTGGGTACATTCCTCTTTTTACCCGACTGCCGAAGGAGGGTAATGTGTTTATGAGTCTATGTATGTATGTATGTATGTTTGTTCCTATCTGGCGTTCTAGAGACCAAACGCGTTGGCCGATTTTGATGATTCTTACGCCAATCGATTCGTCTTAATCCTGCGAGTGTCACTGGCAACATTAAAATTGGAAAATACAAAAATGGCGGCTTTTGGGCGCCATTTTGTGGAGTTTTTTTTTTTTTTCTTCCAATCCTATCGTGTGGGGTATCAAAATAAAGGATTTTAAGAGGCAATTTCAAAAATATCTAACACTAATATGTTTAAATGTACCTAATTCTAAAAAAAAATAACTAAAAAGTTGTAAATAAAAAAAGTTAATTAAAAAACTAAAAAAACCCGACTGCTTAAAAAGCAAACTAAAAAGACGAAAACAAGAAGAAAACCATGCTGTGCAGTCGGAGGATACATCTGGTTTTGGTCCGCCAGCTCGCGAATATGTATTCTCCGACTGCACAGCATGATTTTCTTCTTGTTTTCGTCTTTTTAGTTTGCTTTTTAAGCAGTCGGGTTTTTTGAGTTTTTTAATTAAATTTTTTATTGTTTATATTAACGATTTACCCCAATTACTACAAAATCAACCGGAGATGGTGTTGTTTGCTGAAGATACATCTCTGATATTTAAAATAGATCGTCGCTCAGAAAATCTTGATGATGTGAATAACTCTATTCATCAGTTCCAAAATTGGTTCACGGCAAACAATATGGTACTAAATGAAAAAAAAAACAAATGTATTAGATTCACATTGCCAAATGTTAGAAGTACCGAATGCAACATCATATTGAATGGCGAAAAGCTGGAATTTGTAAATCAAGCAGTTTGCCTGGTAATCACTCCAGACGACAAATTCCAATGGGGTCCTCACATAACGTCTCTTGCGGGTCGGCTGAGCTCCTTATGCTGTAGAAAGATAAGACAGTTGACGGATGTAGAGACCGCGCGTTTGGTCTATTGTAGTTACTTTGACAGCATTATGTCATACGGATTTTATTGTGGGGTCGAGCGGTTGACATTGAATCCATATTTATATTGCAAAAGAGAGCTGTCAGAGCCATATATAAGTTAAGTCACCGAGAATCTCTTAGGGAACTACTTAAAATATTAATATTATGACAGCTTCTTGCCAATTCATTTATGAAAATATTATGTATGTAAGGAAAAATATACATCTCTTTAGTAAAGTCAGTGATAGACACAATTGTAATACGAGAAATAAATATAAAATAAGTTAGATCAACCATCTTATAGGCTAGCTAAAATACGCTCATCTTTCATGGGGTACTGTGTTAAATTCTATAACAAAATACCTTGTGAGATATTAAAACTAAATGAAAGTAAATTTAAAACTTTAGTTAAAAGCAGACTTTGTAAACAAGCATATTACAAATTAGATGATTATATTCAAGATAAGAATGCTTGGAAACATGCTGGTCCTGCTCCATAGGGCAATCTTTAGTGTAGACAAAGTCAAATTTGTTAATTTATATTCATAGTTATTGTATTTTTTTTTTAAGAAATTGACTCAAACACTGTTCCGTGTTTGTTGAATTAGGTATTTTACCTATGTTTGCAGTATTTGTAAGTATGTGAGAACCATGTTCCTATTTATCAAATTAATGAATTTACCTGTTAATGCTTTTGATACTTTATACCTGTACGTAGTATAGTGTGTAGTGCTATTCTGGGTGCATCGTCCTCACATATATGAATTTATTAATGTATATACTTATGTAAATATTGTAAAACACCAATTATTTTAAAAAGATGTATGTCTTTCTAGGGCGGATTTCCCAGCGTTTCCATTCACGTCTGCCTTGTAAATACCTTTTGTTAGTCGCCTTTCATTCATCATCTTAACATGGCCAAACTATCTTAGCATACATTTTGTGTCACTAACTTTTGTTTAACCACAACGTTGTCTTATTATATCATTCCTCAGTCTATCATTTAAAGTAATACCACACATACTTCGCAAGGAACGCATTTCTACTGCATTAATGCTACTTTCATGTATTTATGCCATACTCAACCTTCACTTCCATATAAGTGTAGGCACCAGCACGCTGTTGTGAATGGTGAATCGAGCTGCCTGAGATACAAGATACTGTCCGGTCACAACCGCATGTACAGAACCAGTAGTTTTATTTCCTGCATTCACTTTTCTTTCCACATCCTCTTGAATCTTTCAGAAGTTTTGGAAATCCACCCCGCGGTTGGCCCGAAACTTGTTATTCCGGTGAGCGTTGATGGCAAGACGGGCGCGGGGTGGTTGCGGATATGTTCATGAGGCTTTTTCGGGTAGCCTCGCGACTTCCATCGAAGGCAAGGGATCGTGACCCAGAAAGACAAGTGTCTGAGGTACCAATTGGGTTGTTGAATTAAAAAAAAAATACGATTTTTTAAATTTATTTTGAAACTTTACATATCATAAATTATATTGTCGTTGCAAAAATCTCAAGAATATTTTTTTTCAATTTATTATAAGCAATTGAAAATCGACAAAATTTTAAAAAGAACCACCTGTCTACGAACGGGCCATGATTGGTCGCCATGTTGGTGACGTCATAACTTTCAAGGAATTTCATGATAGTACAGTGTCACGTGAATTGACTAAAAATATCCGAAAATTAGTGCAATAATATTATTTATAACAGCAAATTTTATTTAGACATGTGTGATAAAGGATTCATAAAGGCTAATTTCGATAAGATATCCATCTGATGGACGATTTGGAAAAATGAGCTTAAGTAAAGTAGTCGTAATGAATATTACGTGTTAGTGGACCGCGACCGGTGTTTGTCATTGTTGTTTACACAATACATTTAGAAACATAATTGTCATAATGTAATTGTTTTTACACATGGGTAGGTGATATTGTAAAATAAAAAGTTAACAAACACGATTGGCGCGCAACTTCGACTTTAGATATCAAAAAACTTCATAGGTACCACTAAATATTATACAACCCGAAATCTGTGGAGCCGTTATTTTTTTTTTTTTTTTTGCATAACATCCTTAAAATTTTCGGTATTTTTCTATATTTGCATATCCCTTTAATTTTAATTTATTTTAATATTAAACACAAATATCTATATAATATAATTACAAACACTAAAAAACTTTGTAGAACAAAAACGTGAAAATATTTATTCGGTACATTTTCAAATATCTCTTAAATGCGTCAACCGATTTTCACAATTCAAACAGAAATATTAGTTTTACGACTATATCCGTCATATAAAATTAAAATAATGAATATATCTCCATAAACAAAAAATCATGTTTTCAAGTTACGTAATTATACAAAAATGTCAACTTTGCTCGACAGTTCCCTTAAAATTTACTTTTCTCAATCTTTAATGACCAAATTTAGAAATTAATCAGAATCTAATACTAAATTAGAACAAGATAACAACATAATGAACATATTCTAATATTAATCTAGTTAGACATAGAACATTTCTTATAGCTTTAGTACAGTTTGCTAGGTTGGGTATTGCGCGAATCACATAATAATGGGGAGTTATTTGTAATATTCGTACATAATGATGCGAAGCAAGCACGATAACTTTTAAGGTTCGATATTTATGATCAATGTATTCAATATTCATCAATATATTGACGATAATAACAAGATGGAATTGGTTATAAGTCAAAACACTGTATAAGCTATGTGCCACAATGAGTAGAAATGAACGTTGTGACGTCACACGGGCTCGGCTTTGTTCGGAAAACTGTCGGGGTGTTTTCGGTACTGGATTCAAAAAAACATTTTCGATTGGACTTTACTTTGTAATTACAATGGAAAAAAAAATAGTTTTGTATGAAAACTTATATATGATCTTTCCATTTATTACAAAAAAAAAAGTTGGTTCAACAAACCAATTAGCATTTCCTCAAAGGAAATCAGCAAAATTATAAAGTCTATGACCAGGGGCAAGTCACTATTATTGTGTTTATGGATTATTGTTTTTATTAGGTTGACATTATTAAATTATGTAAATTTACTAACATACTCATAAGTGTTTACTAACAAATTAGCGTTATTATACTGGACCCGGAGAACGTTGTAAGCCCAACGAACTTTAATAAGCATTTTAGTAAAGCCATACCCATAACAATCTAGTAGACCTAAGATAAACAGATACAATAGGACAGCTTATGTAGGTACAAAGGCGAGCTTAACTCAGAATTGGGGTAATAATCTCTTTGACATTTGTAGCCAGGATACTTTAGGCAAGTTTGCTGTTCCAATTTGATACAGGCATAACCTCACAAGTGTAGCTGAACATATTCTGGAAGCGTTCTCCGTCGCCGGCGGTATTCTACTTGCTCGCGGTGTACCGCAACCTACGCCGCTTCCATCGGGGCTGGAACAACAATTATGTATGTCGTTCCAGCCGCGCTAAGTTAGCTCTATGGGCTACTACTGTCTCTGGATTGCCGCATACCTTCTTTATCACTGTTTTAAAATTATTTTAGAGGATCGAAAAACAGCAACCAAGAAATATACTGTGGATCTGGGCAAATTTTTAAACCTTAGCTGGATTTCTATCTAGCTTTTCAAGCCGTAATATTGAAAGTTTATAAAGAAAAGACTAAGTAGCAGAGGTGGCCCAGTGGTATCGGCCGTGACTTACAAGTTGTAGGTCGTGGGTTCGAGCCCAGGTAGGCGCTTTACTTTGTGTAAATTATTTCATCACCACTGCTCTCAAAACGGTGAAGGAAAACATCGTGAGGAAACCGGCATGTCCTAGAACCAAAAATTCGAAGACATGTGACATCCACCAACCCGCACTGGGCCCGCGTGGTGGATAACGGCCCATTCCCTCTCACAGAGAGGAGGCCTGTGTCCCAGCAGTGGGAACATTAATAGGCTGATGATGTGATGATGTGTGATGTGATAAAGAAAAGCTTTATATATCACATATGATAAACTAACGTTGACCGATTGATGAGGTTATATTGAAATGCAAAATTAAACATGTGCAATGAACTTTAATAGCAACAAGCAATTTTTTTAATTGAATACTGTAGGGTTAGGTCGTTTTGACGTCACAGGTTCGAAGAACACACTGAGATGGCTTGCAGGTGTTTATTCAAAGTACTGAAGTTACAGGTTAAGTTTACACTATGTATTAAAATAAGGCGTAGTAGTACACTCGAAAAGTCCGCTTGGACAAAGGCGGCGTACTTAGCCCTCTAATCCAAAAAGTCCAACTGACAGGGATGTTCTACGTGACCTTCCCAAGTAAGACGAGGATCCGCAGATGCACCTCTCTGTTAGCTGGGAATTGCATTGACGAACGTTAATAATCTGTCGAAGTCTTTAAATGGCGGTGATTCTTAACACCGCGATGTAGGATCGAGACATAAATAAACAGGGTCATCTAGTGGTTATACTGCGAACCACTTACAATACTGTCAATGAAGTTGACTAAGTGAATCCTCTACTACTTACGTTCCTCAAATGAATCGTAATCGATAACAGTTTAAAGCTTTATACGCAGATGGCACTGGTTGTAAGATACATTATACAATAGTAATAAGGTTCATAGTAATGAGATGTGTTACAATACTAAATTACCTAACATAGTGTACAGCGCAGCAAAATTGCTAACACACATTCCACATTATATTGTGTCCCCGTAGGACCCACGCCTAAGGACACTATATCACAATGGACTGCGACGGTTATGTGCTAACGTCTATAATGCTAATCGTTACTTATAAACTTATTTACTTTACATTTGCCATGTGATGGAAGAGCAACATACTGTCCGATTCTGGAACTAACACTTTAACCATAGAAATACTACGTTGGAGGTATAAGAGGTATTGTAGTGTTGATTAAATTCAGCCATATTTATTTGCTTAAATGTTGGTTAACTAGGTTAAAAGTTATTTCCAATACACAAATAAAAATATGATTTGTGCATTTCGCAATAAATATTGTGCTGACCGCTGTCGGATAAATTATTGTTTAATCTTCGTGGTTTGGAACGCCGCCAATTGTTGAACTTGAGTAATAAATCAATCCCAAACCAATTTTATAGGTATTTGAGTTTCTGAACTTAACAGTCTGAAAATAAACGACAATTTATTAAAAAAAAAAAAAAGTACTTGGCGGTGGCCGTGCTGGTGATGCATTGGTAATACCCGAAGAGAGAGGCGATAGATATTCCTTAATTATGGAGTGTACCGCAGTCAATTTGGTCTCATGAGATGGGTCGAGTTTTCAGTACCAACCAAAAAAGATTTTCTCCTTTAGGAACTAAACGATGATGAGAATGGAATAAAAATTGCAGATTCGAAAATAATTAATTAAAATTATTAACAGAACTCCTCGAATTAGTGCGACTGCAGACTTTCATGCGCCTGGCAGTTAGCCAACTAGTACTTAATGAGATTAACTCTAAAATTTTAATGAATCTACCTCTGTTGGTGATTCATGAAGGATTAAGCTTGAAATTGTAGTTATTCACAACCTCTCGTCTTCCCAAGCGTCTATCGTGATGTTTTGGCTCCTTGCAAGAGTGAGTTTGGTAGCAGTACGATACTTCGTACGTACCGTTCAGTAGCCTAAGACGGTGTCTTGTCTTTATACCCGGTGCTGTTAATGCGGTTTGCACTAAAGCTTAATGTTCGCTCTGTCACCTAGTTCTCTGCTGATCACGTAGCGAGTAATTTGAACTGTATCAAATACGAGTAAGTTTCTTCGTATTTCAGTCTTGTTACGGCAATTGAGCACATTGTTAAACCACACGGCAAAGGAAAGTTTCACTAGAGAGGTGGCAAAGTTTTCATTAACCTGGCATTAAAAAAGCTATTATTTGCTCACCTAGGCAGAGTGTGAAGCCACTGGAATAAGCTAGTTAATTTAGTAAAAAAGTTAATTCAAAAAATCAAAAACCCGACTGCTTAAAAAGCGAACTAAAAAGAAGTAAAGCGAACTAAGAAGAAAATCATGCTTTGCAGTCGGAGGATACGTATTCGCGAGCTGGCTGACCAAAACCAGATGTATCCTCCGACAGCACAGCATGATTTTCTTCTTGTTTACTTCTTTTTAGTTCGCTTTTAAAGCAGTCGGGTTTTTGATTTTTTGAATTAACTTTTTTTATTTATAACTTTTTAGTTATTTTTTTTAAGATTTCGGTACATTTAAACATATAAGTGTTACATATTTTTGAAATTACCTCTTAAAACCCTTTATTTTTATACCCCACACGATGGGTTTAGAAATAAAAAAAAAAATTGTCTCCCAAAATATGGCGCCCAAAATCCGCCATTTTTCTATTTTCCAATTTTAATGTAGCCAGTGACACTCGCAGAGTTAAGACAAATCGATTGACGTCTGAATCATCAAAATCGGCCAACGCGTTTGGTCTCTGGAACGCCACATAGGAACATACACACATACATACATACTTACATACATACATACATACATACTTACATACTTACATACTTACATACTTACATACTTACATACATACATACATACTTACATACATACATACATACATAGACTGATAAACACATTACCGTCCTTCGGCAGTCGGGTTAAAAGGCCTCAAGGTGTTAGTGCTTCATCGTGCTTCATTTATGCTTTATCATCATCATCATGTCAGCCGAAAGACGTCTACTGCTAGACATAGGCCTCCCCCAAGCGTCGCCATATTGACCGGTCCCGTGCGACTCGTATCCAGCGGATCCCCGCAACCTTTACCAGGTCATCGGTCCACCTGGTGGGAGGCCTTCCAACGCAACGTCTTCCGGTACGCGGTCGCCACTCCAGAATTTTTCTGACCCGTCGGCAATGTGACCTGCCCACTGCCACTTAAGTTTGGCAATTCTTCGGTCTATGTCGGTAACTCTGGTTCTATACATTTCTGATTGGATCACGCAAGGTAAAGCCGAGTATAGCCCTCTCCATTTGATTTGATTTAATTGCCCTTTGGGTGACTGTAAGCTTTCTGATGAAGCCCAATGAGAGCAACCACGTCTTAGAGCCATAGGTCATCACTGGCAACACACACTGGTCATAGACTTTTGTATTGAGACATTGAGGTAAGTTGGACGAGACGATACCGCGCAACTTCCCGAACGCTGCCCAGCTGAGACGGATTCGATGGTAAACCTCTTTTTTGAAGTTGGCCCTGGTCAACTGGATCGTTTGTTCCAGGTAGACATAGTCGTCCACAACATCGAACGTAGAGACTCTAACCTTAATAGTGGGCATTCAACATCACCATGTTTTTTTTTAATACTGTATAGGCTCGCGTTTGACCACTATCTCGCCTGATGTTAAACGATGATGTAGTCTACGGTGAAGCACGCTTGGCTAGAAGAAACCTATTCACTCTTGACTTAAAGACCCCAAGGTTGTAGCTGTCAGGGAACAAAGACTCCGGAAGGGAGTTCCACTCCTTAGCTGTGCGCACAATGCTAGCAAAATGCTTTGTGCGTATGGTAGGGATGTACACCATGTACCGATGGCGCATGGTCGTACATCTTGTAGTCCGATGATGGAAAGGGCTAGGCGGAATCACATTGTGTAGTTCCATCGCACACTCCCCGAAATGTAACCGATAAAAAACCGACAGGCTGGCAACTCGGCGTCGATGTTCGAGGCTCTGGAGCTTTGAGGTGACCAGTGCATCGTTGCCAATAAGCCTTTTGGCTCGTCTGTCAATCGACTCAAGTGCATCAAGCTGGTACTTGGCAGATCCATCCCAGAGGTGAGAGCAGTACTCCACGCATGACTGAACTTCCGCTTTATACAAGTTGAGCAGCCGTTCAGGCGTGAAGTACCGTCTCACCTTAGCAAGAATCCCCAACTTTTATGCAGCTAACTGAGCTTTCGTCTCAATTAATGGACCGAACTTGAGGGTCGATGTCAACGTAACACCGAGAATTTCGAGACGGTCCGTTAACGGCACGGTTTCACCACGGAAAGATGGTGCCGGGTGGAATTGGCTCTTAGCAGCATTGAAACTGACCAGATTTATTTATTTATTTATTTAATACTTCATGCACACACAAGTACAGAGGCGGCCTTAATGCTTTAGGCATTTTCTACCACTCGACCGTCGACCTTTGGGTGATGGAAAGATAAACAGTGGTAGGTGCAATATTGAAAGTTAAACGTATCAGGATTATTTAAATATACATATAAACTATACATACAATATAATTATACCATAAATACTTAAAATAATAAACTAAATCTATAATACTTAAACATTAGTAGTAATAGATAAATAATTGAAAAACATAGCGCTGTGACGATACTACTGCCAACTTCTTACGGATATGCTCGCGAACTTTAACTTTGAAGGTTAACCAGCAGGTTGCCATCTTGATTTCCTGGGGGAGCGCATTCCACAGAAAAATAGACTGAACGAAGAAATAACGGTGAATGAAGTCAGTGCGGTGAGTGGGACATTGAAGAAGGCGGTTATGTGATGACCGTAGATTTTTACTGTGGTTGCCGCAAATATATTGAAAGTGAGGGGCCAGATAACTAGGGAAATTGGAAGAGTCGAGAAATGAGAACAAGGTAGTTAGTACCCTTTGCTCTCTGCGCTGGCGTATGGGCAACCACTTTAGAAGTGATCGATGCGCAGAGACATGATCATATTTACGCAAATTGAAAACAAATCGAATGCAGTAATTTAGAAGACGGTCAAGTTTGTTGAGAAGATCTGGCTTACTTGTGAGTACCTGTTACTACCTAAAACAACAAAGCATCCTTGGTCAGTTAAAACTACTTCACAATTGAAAAAGACCAGATATTTAATTTTTTGTTTACAAACTAATCGAAAAAGCAGGCGAATGAAAAAGGGGGTGCATGAAAGGAGCCTCCCCGAGCGACGTACCATCCGATCTTTCCGTTACGTCCGGCGCACCCTGGGCAATCGACTTCTGTCGATTGGCTAATCCTTTCACCACGATGGCAAACTTAGACTCTAATCGGCCCTTTTTGGGGCCAAGCAGTCCACTGACAAAACCAGCCTTGTGTGTAGTCTCGATCAACATCGAAGGGTTCTCTCAGGATAAAGCAGAAATTCTTTCTGAATTAGTTCGCAAGACACGCTGTGACATCCTATGTGTCCAAGAGACCCACCGGGACTCCACGCAGGGCAGGCCTCACATTCCTGGACTGTCACTTGTCGCCGAGATCTGTCACCCGAAGCACGGTAACGCAGTGTTTGCTGCTCCCGGCGTAAGTGTCATCACTACAAAATGCTCTAGTGAAAACCACATTGAAATTATCACCCTAGATCTTGGTAATTGCACGGTAACATCTTTGTATAAACCCCCTGGCACCCCGTTCCAATTCGTATCACCTGATTTTGATTCTCAACGTACGAACATAGTGATAGGTGACTTCAACAGCCATAGCACCAGCTGGGGCTATAGCTCAACAAACCCAGACGGCCAAACTGTCGAAGCATGGGCAGAGGCCCACGATTTGGCATTAATCCATGACACAAAACAACCAGCCTCATTCAATAGCGGTCGATGGAAGCGTGGGTACAACCCGGACCTTTTATTTGTTAGCTCAAGTATCAGCACCCGGAGCAAAAAGACCATATGCCCTCCAATCCCCCGAACTCAGCATAGACCGATCATGTGCTATATCCGGTCCGTCGTTCACCCGGTGACTGTGCCATTTAAGCGTCGTTTCAACTATTTAAAAGCTGACTGGGAACAATTTTCAAAGTCTGTAGATGACGAACTAATTAACATCCCGCCCACCCCACAGAATTATGACAGATTCGTGAGTGCAGTTTCGGCAACATCCCGGAGATGTATCCCCCGGGGATGCCGTACTTCGTACATTCCAGGCATCTCCCAGGAATCCAGTCAGCTCCTAAAATCGTACGAGCATCTCTACGAAAACGACCCTTTCTCGGAGGAGACCGTTGAAGCAGGTGAAAAACTGTTGGCACAGATAAGCGAGCGACGCCAGAAAAAATGGATGGACACCGTCACTGGTATCGACATGACCCATAACAGTAAAAAGGCCTGGAACACTATTCGCAAGCTCACCAGCGATCCTCCACCAGCTCATACTCCTAGCACGGTTACGGCTAACCAAGTGGCTCATCAACTGCTCCTTAACGGAAAACCACCAAAACGCCTGGGCAGGACTCCGAAAAACAGTAACTCCTGTTCCACCACCTCCGACATATGCAACCCATTCCAACTAGCGGACATCATCTCAGCCATACAACGGCTGAGCTGGGGTAAGGCCTCCGGAGTGGATGACATATCGGTGGAACAAATAAAACACCTCGGCCCCGTATCCGTGTCGTGGTTGCTACAATTTTTTAACCACTGTTTGGAATCCGGAAATATACCTCGCCTTTGGAGGAAATCAAAGGTCATCGCTATACCCAAACCAGGAAAGCTGCATGGCGATCCAAGAAACTTCCGTCCTATATCCCTCCTCTGCCACACGTACAAACTCTTCGAACGGCTACTTTTGGCTCGTCTCACAAACCTTGTCGATCCAAAACTTATACTAGAGCAAGCTGGATTTAGACCTGGAAAGTCTTGCTGTGGCCAGGTCCTTAACCTTACACAATATATTGAGGATGGGTTTGAAACAAGGAAAGTGACGGGTGCAGTGTTTGTGGATTTGTCGGCAGCCTACGACACCGTTAATATTCAACGCTTGCTGTGGAAGGTTACCAATTTAACAGAGGACCCAAAGTTGACTCGTATCCTTAGAGAACTCCTCAGTAACCGACGATTCCAAGTGCACCTTCTTGACGATAGGAGCAGGTGGCGAGCCCAAAAGAATGGCCTGCCTGAAGGTAGCGTTTTGGCGCCACTGCTGTTCAACATCTACACAGATGACGAACCGGTGAGCCCTAACACAACCCGCTTTCTTTACGCCGACGATCTGGCTTCGATTTGCCAAGCGGCTGATTTTGAGGAGATTGAGGCCAATCTTTCTACCGCCCTTTGTGATCTCAGCCGTTACTATGCTGACAACGCGCTGAAGCCAAATCCCTCAAAAACACAGTCGTGCGTCTTTCATCTCCGTAATAGACAAGCGGGCCGAACCCTTAACGTGTCATGGCAGGGGGTGCCAGTCACCCACAGTTCACATCCAAAATATCTTGGCATTACTCTGGATAGGTCCCTCAATTACAGAAAGAACTGCGAGAATGTCAAACGGAAAGTGCACAGCAGAAACAACTTGCTACGCCGCCTAACGACCACCGGTTGGGTGGCGTCTCCTCGTGTTCTGCGAACTACTGGTATAGCGCTCTGTTTCGCCGCTGGTGAATATGCTAGTCCAGTATGGAGCCGCTCAGCGCACTCCAAATTAGTGGATACAGCCCTAAATGAGACGTGCCGGATTGCCACTGGTTGCCTTAAACCGACTCCTGTGCGAATGCTGTACCCACTGATCGGGATTGCGCCCCCGGAAATTCGCAGAACTATAGCGGGCCGCACAGAGAGGGCGAAACTTGAAAACGACCCACGCCACCCAATGCACGGGCGTGGCTCGGTGCCTCAAAGGCTGAAAAGCCGAAAAAGCTTCCTTAGCTGCGTGAGTCCATCTGATGGTAACGCCGCCTCGGAGAGATGCGATCTTTGGCGGGAGAAGCTCAAGCCTCCTGACTACTTCATGGAGCCATCGGAGAGTCTCCCGCCAGGGCACGCGTTGCCATGGCCGACCTGGAAAACTCTTAATAGACTTCGCACGCAGATCGGCCGCACCAAAGACAACCTCCACAGGTGGGGATTCTCAGATGACTCCAACCTTCAGTGTTTGTGCGGCGTCTCCCCGCAGACCATGGTCCACCTTTCATCCTGCGCGGCCTGCCCTGTCACCTGTGCATATGAGGACCTTAAGGCTGCGTCACCGGTTGGTGTTGCCGTGGCAGAATTCTGGGCCAAACATAAAATTTAGAGACAATTTTTGCTATCGACACGCTAAGAAGAAGAAGAATCGAAAAAGCAATAAAACTAAAGACAGTTCAGTATTCGATCATTGTGATGTAACAAACGTTACACTCTTTTTGAATTCTCAATATTATCCATATGAACCTTTAGGTTTAAAGTTTTCTGAGAACAAATATAGTATATTATATAAAAAAGTTTGTGAAATGTCGTAAGTAGTATTACAATATTAAATTGTCCAAAAGACCCGTTGCTTGACCTAAAGGAGTTCAAGGAAAAAGCCCATCTCTTTATCTTAGACTGCTCAAGACAAAACGATAACCTGAAAACAGGTCCCGTGGACGTGAGGTTGGAAATTGAATGTTTTACGGCAATATATAAATGATCGACTTGTGGAATAGAAACCTCTCAACAACATTGTGCGCAAGTTATCATGATTGCTATAATCAAGTGGATAATCAAGGCTTTAAAAATCAAACAAATGATCTATAATAAAATAAATCGCTATATTGTATAATAAAACATTACAAGTGTTTTTAATTAAGCCACCATTTCCATTTTCAAAATTAACGAAACAAGAAAAAAAACAAGTTAGTTGGATTAAACGTAACAGAAAGATACACTGGTGTGAAGGATTTTTACCCTATTCACGGGGTCTCATTGTTAAGAAAGAAAATTTGGTTCGATTAAATCTCACTAGACGGCGCGACATGTACACACAATTCAATAGAATTGTGTGAAAAATTAACATTTTCAACTTTAACAATTGTTTAATCAACTCGCTTAAGTAGAAAATTATGGAATATTGGGCTCTTAATTCACATTTCAAAGATTATTTGAACGGATCATTTAAAATTGGTGCCAAAAGATGTCGCATTTTTAAAATTCTGAGGCATTCCACTCGATTGTTAAAATTTGCATTGTAATACATTTTGGTGCAAAAAAACTATAAAAACGTGCAAAAAAATACTATAAAACGAACCGTCACTGTATTTAAAGAAAAAATATTCACGAACCTAGTAAACCCTTTTACTTGCAAGTCGCTGCTAACACCATCTATTGCCGTGAAACGGGATCGAACGCGATTGATGTACTTACAAAAATAACAAGATTAATCAGATGAAAAACGCTAGTTACGTCGGCACGATTTCTTTGTATGGGATGAGGCATCTGTATGCTAGTACTATATTATCTGTGCCTATTCTAATTATCAGAATTTGGTTATAGATATTTTAAGAGATAAATGTATCTACGTTAAAGGTTCAGAAAAAGTGTTGTGATTAAAGCATATTTTAGAAAATAGTAATTGTAATATATTTAATTTAGAAGATAAAGGTTGTTCTAGTTTGATAAGTTTATACGATCAATATAAATATTCTCAAGATTTATATAACTGTATTTATCATGACTCTGTATGTGCTTTAAAAAAATATTGTGTTTAAATAAGTGGTGCTATGATAACAAAATCCTAGTAAAAAAAATTTTTTGTTTTATTTCTATAGTTAGGTAAAACGCATCTTAGTTTTCTATCCGCTCCTCCTACCTTTGTCCGGTCTTTTTAAGTTGTTGACAAAAGGTGGATCATATCATTATACGGATATAATTGAATTAGAGAGTGAATAGAACATGTCTCAAAATGATTACAAACCTCGATATGACATGTATAACAAGTTTAAAATGCGTGAATTTTCATTTAATTATTACTGGGGGACATTTAATAAAAATAATACATTAGTGAATGGATATGGCTGACGCGGGATTCTTTTATTATGGAAATAGTATAAATGATATTGCAGCATGTTTCTCATGTGGAGGTGTTATCGAAGATTGGGAAATTTATGATGATCCTTGGACGCAGCATTGCTATACATTATCCTGAGTGTGTTTATTTGAACGCTGTGAAAGGGAGAGAATATATAATTAAATACGCATATCTCCAACACAGCATTAAACTCTTAGCATTGTAATGTTCCATCTTAATCTACGCTTGTTATATCAAGAAAAAGAATAAATTAATATTATTCACATTATGTTTCATTTATCGAAATTTTATTTGGAAGGCATTTCTAAAGTTATTTTCAAGAATGCTAGTGGTGAGATTCTATTTACTCAAGAGATGAGTGACCAAAAAATTATGAACACCAGTTCATCAAAACTTCAGGACAATTCAAACAAGACAGAGCAAAACTCAGTAAAATCCATCTTCGAAAATGCGACATATCTCACACTCAAGAGTGGTTGCAATGAGCAACTTACATTTGGTCGAGTTGGCAATATACATCCTGGCCCTAAAAAATCGGCTGCAAGGTCATCAAATGCTGCGCCTGACACGGAATTAGTAACAAGAAGTATAGTGCGTGATATAGTGTTTCCTGATGCAGAAGACATTCTATGCTACCAGATACTGCCAGAAGATGAAATACCTTATTTAATGAATTATATAAATGATAAATACATTTTAAGCTTAAAATGATATTGTGTTTTATGTGTGGAGAATGGGGGGGTCCCCCAATTATACCCTACTAATATATTATGTAACCCTTGTAGTTGGACTTCTTGGACTCTACAAAAGCATTTAATAGCGTGAAACATTCAGGCGTATGTTCGTATTTACTGAATTAACAGTTAGAACAAACCTACTTAGACATACTCAAAATAATTTATAATAACAGCACAGCAAACGATAAACGTAACTTTATCGGTTTAAATAAAAAAATAGAAAATGGTGTGACACAGGGACAAGCTCTCTTAAAGAAGTGTTTAAGAACCTCGTAGACTTGTGATCCAGCAAAAAATCTACCAACCTTCGTTTCGGTGATGATATCATTCTATTCGCACAGACTGCTGCCGAGTTACAACAGATGCTTCAAGATCTGAGCACCGCAAGCCACCCAAAAGTAAGGTTCAGGTAGATGGGCACGAAATCCACTTGTTGATAAGTACATTTACTTAGGCCAGCTACAGCTAGACTAGCATTCTTCGAAAATAGGCAAGACAAAGAAATCGATCGCCTGGTCGAGAACGCCTGGAAGAGCTATTGATCCATGAAGCCACTGATGAAGGGAGACCTGCCCTTATCCCTGAAGCGCAAGCTCATCGACATGTGCATCCTGCCCATCCTAACCTACGGAGCTCAAACTTGGTCTTTGACCAAGCACACTTTGTAAACAAGCATATTACAAATTAGATGATTATATTCAGGATAGGAATGCTTGGCAACATGCTGGTCCCGCTCCATAGGGCAGTCTTTAGTGTGGACAAAATCAAATTTGCTACTTTATATTCCTATTCATAGTTATTGTATTCTTATTTTTTTTTTCAGTATTTGACTCGCACACTGTTCCGTTGTTGTTGAATTAGGTATTTTACCTATGTTTGCAATATTTGTAAGTATGTGAGGACCATGTTCCTATTTATCAAATTAATGAATTTACCTGTTAATGCTTTTATTACTTTATACCTATACGTAGTATAGTGTGTAGTGCTAATTTTGGGTGCATCGTCCTCACATATATGAATTTATTAATGTATGTACATAAGTAAACATTGCAAAATACCTATTTTTTTTTTTTAAAGAGTAAGTATGGAGTTTCTTGTGCGTTCTTCTCCATAACAAGCTACTTTTCCGAATGCACGGTAGAATAAAGGACATGGCTAAATAAAGTATGGACGACTGCCCTAGCAATGAATAAACATTTTAACTTGTAAAATGTAATGTTGAATAGCTGAATATCAGTATTTCATATGAAAAAAGTTATATGTACTTTTTATATAGTCACAATCCTGAAAATAAAATCGTAGAATCTCCTAGATTAATAGGTATACAAACTTGTAAAAGAATGAGATTTTGCTATGATACTTTATTAAGGCGTTTAAAGGAGCTCGTGGCTTAATAATAACAGCCGCACAGGTTCAAGGTTACGCAACGCTAGCCGAGGTCATTCCGTGGTTCCATCGTGTACCATCTTTACATAGCGAGTTTCCTTCGTGCCTTGGAAAACTAGTTAAGCCGTTCCCGGCTGTCATTTAAAGATCAGTCATTTGTGGCTACACCACAGTTTATGCATCTCATGATGAATCAATACGCAATTGAAACTTAAGACCATACTAGTTGACTCTATATTAATACATAATACCCGGCGAAAGGAACTTCGTTCAAAGCGAGTTCCCACGACACCCCCATCATGTTTTTTTTAAGTTAGGTTCTAATCGAATCAAGTGTAATCTAGAAGAAACGATTGTAACTTTTTAGTGTCAGCACTATTTAAGCCGTTTTTTATCCAGATTTTGCCAATAATTTCTAGAAATCAGATAAATGCAATTAAAGAAATCAACATTTAAGGTTCTATCTCTAAAGTTTTGAGATGTATTGCGATAGGTACAAAAATAAATAATAATGAATACTGTTCGTTTTGAATTACGCAAATGTCTTTAAAAGTAGGTTTATTAACTACAATTTTTCGTAGAACGGAATCATATGTTCTTGTTGTCAAACAAAAACATGACAAAACTTTTAATTATTTGTTTAATTCACGAAAGTTTTAGAAGAATAATAAAACTGTAATAATTTTTAACATTAATGAATATTTGAATGTTACGAGCTAGTGAGAAATTTCTAGACATGCTAAGGGCAGTAGTTTAGCCATGTCCTTTTTATTATTTGTACATTTTTAATTTAGATTTATTATTGTTTGACGTTCAAAAGTACCGCTTATTGGCCTAGTTGAAATAAATATAATTGAATTTGACTTTGACCGAGTCTCAAATGTCCAAACTTAAGGTATGCCAAAGGGCGATGGAGCGTAGCGTGTTGGATATTAAGCTCAGCGACCGAATACGTAATACGATACGCTCCAAAACAGGAATCGTGGATGTGGCCAGCAAGTCTGCTGGGCTAAAGTGGGATTGGGTGGGTGATAGATGAAGAATGCATAATAATAAATGGGCCAGAATCGTCGGGAGCTGAAAGATGGGCGTTGTCACCGTGGGATGCCTAAGAAACGCTGACGTGACGACTTAGAGGCGTTTACGGGAGATTGGCAGGAGATGGCAAAAATCGGTAAGATAGGAAAGCTATGGGGGAGACCTTTGCCCAGCAGTGGGATAATATAGGTAGAAAAAAAATAGATGGTTTAGACCTGACTATCAATTTATTCCTGGCTCAAAATGTTATTAAAGTTTCCTATTTGAAAATAAAAACTTTTCCTAATATTAAAAAAGTCTCTTTCAATAGTTTAATATAATCTTCTGTGATGATCCTACGTATTAAATTAAATCTTTATGTAAGTTTATCAAACGCGCTGAAATTCAACTGTGCCCGCGTAAACTCTCAGTTTTCATAAACGTTTGGTTTCATAAACGACATAGTTTTTGGCATTCATCCCTTTCGAAATAGCTCGGGTTTCACTTGGCTGATTTAAAGTACGTAGAAGATAAATACATCTGTTTTAATTGTAACAGGAGATTAAAACTTCCCAAAAGTTTCTGTTCTGGTTTCAGTCTCATATTTCAGTGTAAAATATTTTTAAGTAAATATTTTACACTGAATATAGTCGTCAGCGTCGGTACTTGCCCGTGGTCCCCCAGTCTAGTTTCCCTTGGGGTACCACGAGCAAATATTTTTGCCCGTGGAACCCTCCACGGGCAAAAATATTTGTTCATGGTACCCCGAGGGGAACTAGACTGGGGGACTACGGGCAAGTACCGGTCAGCCGGTACACATCTACCCTAGCCACTGTCTGTCTACGACTTCTACGTGCTACGTGGCTAGTTAACCACGACTGCTATCACATCACATCACACACATCATCAGCCTATTAATGTTCCCACTGCTGGGACACAGGCCTCCTCTCTGTGACAGGGAATGGGCCGTAATCCACCAAGCGGGCCCAGTGCGGGTTGGTGGATGTCACATATCTTCGAATTTTTGGTTCTAAGACATGCCGGTTCCCTCACGATGTTTTCCTTCACCGTTTTGAGAGCAGTGCACTCAGTGCAGAGCACTGCTATAAGATACGTATATTTGAGTACGTGGCAAGCTAATCTACCGGTCATGAGCCTAATTTGGGGCTTAACTTATTACGCGCTAGAAAGTAGATTATTTAGTTAAAGGAAAACTTAGGTATAATAAGGTAAACCTTTTTATGTAGGTTTGTGTAAGCTCTGTTATAATGTTCACAAACTTTCAGGATTTGCTAGGTAATTGTTATCACTCGATTTTTGACCGGTATATGTGTATGTGTCGCAGGGATATGATGAAAACAGGGAATTGATCAAATCTCTAAGCGATTTGATCAAATCACGGAGGATGTTAAAACGGACAGGTTAGGTTCGAAGGGGATGACGGGAGCTGAAGTGAGCGAGCAAAGCGAGCGAACTCAGCTCCCGTCATCTCCTTCGTGTTAGGTTACTTTAGACCCTGCATACAGAAATAGGAGCCCCGCGCAGCGGGGCTCCGTCGGCTCTATTTTAACATCCTCCGTGATTTGATCAATTCCCTGTTTTCATCATATCCCTGCGACATATGTATGTTCATCTGTTTCCTCAAAAGTTCTAAACTGCTTATCATAATTTGATAAATAAGAAGTCGTTGGAAGCGTCTTGTTTGTCCGCTGGTTATAGGCAATGTTACATCACATTAAGTTGAATATAGCGCCATCTAGGGGGCCCGAAGTCAAGAACAAAAATGTTTTATTCACCCCACCTTATCATGGTGTGGTATCTTTGAACAGGGATTTTAAAGTAAAGGTAGGGTTTACATCATATTTTTGTCAAGCGTACCGTTTACCGACGCTGAAGAGTGAACACTAAGCGTGAAGCTGTTCTGTGCTCGCAGTTCACGAGGGTGAATGTATCTGAAGCAAAGACCTTTGTGAACATGACTCTTACTGCAATAGCTAGGTACTGATTGTCGCTCTGGGCTTAGTGCTTTAATTACCTAATGTTACGTCGAAATATGCCATTTAACATACTTGCACACTTTTGAAATTGCAATTTCTCATAAACTATAGAAGTCAGTTTTGAAATAAAAGTCGTTTTACAGATAATTTCATTAAATTCCTTTGAAATTATAGTTTATTATACATTAGTACCGTTATCAACCAATTTGAGGATCATTGTCCGGCTGTATGTATGTGATTTTTTGTGTTTGTTCTTCGATTCCTCCGTCAAATGGGAACCAATTTAAAAAAAAAATGGTTTTGTTTGAAAGAGTATGTTCCCAAATTAGATCCATTTAAATTTGGTGAAGATCTGATGAAGAACTTCGGAGATATACAACATAACCCTTCAATAAACAACGGCAAATCTCTCGGGATTGCTGCAATCGCGTATTGTGTACGCCATTTCATAACATAACATCACGCCAGTACGCTCTAAAGAGGTACTGGTACACTCTCATTCCACCGGTTATGTTCAAGTTTTATGTTATACCTTTGGGCAAGGAACCTTACCATATAATTTGTTCATTATGTACCACAACTAAAAAGTGAAAAATAAAAACGTAGAAACAACAACAAACCGACTACCAAAATTGAAGTTATTTTTCACTTTGTAGTGTTTTTATTTTGGTAGTCGGTTGTATTTTTTTGTAAAGAAGTTTTTATTAACTTAAACAGTATTAAACCGTTTCGAAAACTCTTGCTTATAAAAAGCTACACTATCGCTGAGTGGAGATATAATTTCTTTTTTCGAAAAAAAAATACTAATTCTTTGGCATAGGACACGAGAGGGGAAGCCGTGGAAAAAAAAAGGTTATTTTGAAATATTCTTGCTATTTGGAATTTGTATGATGGTATGCGCTTGCCCACAGCTTCCACGTATTTAACAAGATTTTTATTAACTTGCAATGTATGTATGTAGGATGGAGACTTGAAATAAAGCGCAAACATCTTCTTCAGCTTGTTTTATTTTTAACTTCTTAATTTTTATAAAAAATACACGACACTAACTTTTCAACATTCCGCCATCTTCCTCTTCCCTCTCTCTCACACCCATCTATCCCATTCCCTCTATGGTGCGTTCAAGCACTTACTGACATAACTTAACTTTTAGGTAAATATTACAAAATAATTATTCCTACAACTCGGCCATTCTGCTCTCAGTCTGCCCACAGACTGCCTATAGGTAAACAAAGTATTTTTTTTTATTTTTTATTTTAATTACATTGGTCTTAAATTGAACCTAACTCTAAATTACAAGGGTTAGCCTTGTCACTGAACATTAAACAAAAAGAAAACTAAAAGTAACAACTGGTATATTGTTTACCATTCATTGTTAAATAAACACCATAAACAACTCTTCAGGCATACAACCTTTCACACCGATGTTACACGGTTTAACTTATAAAAGAAACTTAGTACTACTTACAAAGGTACATATTTTCAGATTTCTGATAAAAAAAACAACTCTACTGTTACAAGGATAATGCTTAATACAACTTGCTCTACTGTTATAGAAATAGAATAAACTATTTGATGACTAAAAAATGTATTGAGTCTATTCATCTTACATCTAGCAAAACAAATGACAATATTATAGCATAAGTATTACAACTATTTCACTACATCTTTTAACTTAACGCAATTTATTCAGAGAATAGAAAGGTAAGTCAGCTGTCTTCAGGAGTAAGGTAAGTACATACTTTTCTTGTATTATAAAATTAAAAACAATTATGTAGCTTAGGATAAGGCAAGTGTATCATTTAACTAAAGCCATCTTTTCATGTAATCCACCCCAGTAGTAGTTTTCTTAGGACCTTCGTTACTGTTATCTATTTTCTCTACCTCATACCTATCTTTCCCTAATCTTTTACTAATCCTATATGGACCAAAAAACTTTGCTTTCAATTTTAAATTACAACCAAACTGTGTTCGCTGTATAGCAACTAAGTCTCCTACTTCATAGATCTGTCCCTCCTTTCTTCGTTTATTAAATGTTTTCCTGTTTTCTTCTTGTATTTTCAGAATCTGAGCTTTTGCTTCTTTCCTTACTTCGTCTCTCTTTTCTATAAATCCTTTTCTATTTTCTTCTTCTAATAATTCAACTATCTTTAAATCTCTTTTCTGTTTTAGCTCAACTCCAGTCAACAATTCGAATGGTGAAGTATTGATAGAACGTTGGTAAGAACTGTTGATGACCTGCTGTAGCTCACTTACGTGTTTGTACCACTGAGTAGGTTCTTCGATACACATCTTAGTCAGAACTGCAATTATGATCTGATTCATACGTTCCACTTGTCCGTTTCCTCGTGGAATGCCCGTAGCCACTGTTATATGTTTAATTTCTTCTTCAGCACAATAATCTTTAAATTCTTTTCCAGTGAAAGCTGTTCCCCTGTCTGTTATCCCCTGTGTGTCGGCGGGGGTTGCCATAATCTTTCTGATGCAGTTTAAGCTTATCTACAGTTCCCTTAGAAGTCAAGGTTTTCACTGGGTAGATCCATACAAATTTAGTGTAGGCATCAATTACTGCTAAAATATGGTTGTACATCTTTTTAGTGGCATCCAATGGCCCTAAATGATCACAATGCAAAGTGTCCAATCAAAAGCACTCTTCTGATCTTCTCCAAAATGAAATTTTTTAGTCTTTAACAAATCACTCAAGGGTCGAGCTATTCCTGCGTAGTTCCTAATAAATTTTCGGAAATAGGAAGTTAATCCAATAAAACTTTGAACTTCCTTAAGGTTTCTTGGCTCTGGAAACTTAAAGACTGCTTCAGTCTTGTCCTTTGAAGGCTTGACTGTACCATTGGAGACCACATGGCCCAGGTACTCCACTGATCTTTGTAGTAGCTGTTTTTCCAATTTATCTCTAACCCATATTCAGACGCTACTTTCAACACTTCTTCCAGTCTTACCCTTGCTTGAAACTCATCTTCGGCTAAAATAATTAAATCGTCGATGAATATTAACAAGATCCCTCTCTTTATGAAGTTGGTAAATATTATGTTGATATACCTGGTAAAATATTTAGGACATATTGAGAGTCCGAACGGTGCCCGGTGGAACTCATATTGGCCTTCAGGCTTACTGGTAACAAAAGCTGTATACTTTACAGACTCCTCTTCGATCGGCAAATGGAAAAATCCATTTTTCAGATCTAATGTACTGAACACACGAGCTTTACACAATTTGTCTATGTGATCCTCGATCACAGGTAGGGGGTATTCATCTTTAATCATTTTTTGGTTTAGCTTCCTGTAGTCAACACAAATCCGCATACCTCCATCCTTCTTTCTCACCAAAACAAGGGGGCTAGCATATTCCGAGTAGCTGGGACGTATGATGCCTTGAGCCAACCACTCTTCAATCTTCTTATTAACTTCATCTTCTTCTTTCAAAGCAAACCTACGTGGACGTTGGACTATAGGAATATCATCTTTTAATACTATTTTTAATTTAATAGGAGCTTCTTTAATTTTTAATGGTTTATAACTATCAATAATCTTCTGAACTTGAGGTGATAACTCATTATCGACACTAGAAACTAAACACTGTAAGTATGAACTATCATAGTAATGAGGCTTTATTTGAATGATACCCATATTGATCATTATTATGGTATTAACCAAAAAAGTTTGACCCAAAATAATAGGATAGGGAATTACGCCTTTTGGCACCACATAGAACGATACATTATAAGAGTGCTCATCAATAATAATGTTATAAGTAAACTTACCAATTGAAAACACCTGACTTGATCCTAACCCTGTCAAACATAACCTTACCGGTTCACACTTTACATCTAATCTTGAAAACAAATCTTTCGACATTAAGTTTATATCACTCCCGGTATCTATTAAGCATTTCACTGATATGGCACCGACCTTTGCAATTTTTATTGAACGAGCGACGATGTGACGTTAGCCATTTGTTCTTTTCGTTCC
Organism: Anorthoa munda; assembly: GCA_945859665.1. Taxonomy (NCBI): domain Eukaryota; kingdom Metazoa; phylum Arthropoda; class Insecta; order Lepidoptera; family Noctuidae; genus Anorthoa; species Anorthoa munda. The sequence continues at coordinate 4,836,834 of OX243913.1, forward strand.
GGACATTCGACGCTAGCTTCATTTATTTCATTCACCACGGCTGCGGCACCGCTCACGAACATTGACGTACGCGGCGACCGGATGTTGTCATCACCGACATTGCGGGTTTTGCGAGTTCCGCTTGCCTCGTTTGTGATTGTGGCGGTACATTGATTAGCCACATGCCCGAAATGATTGCACTTGAAACACTTAACGCCTTTTTCACACGCAGTTGCTATATGACCCTTTTCGCCACACTTGAAACAGCGCTGAATCGGCTTATCATTTGCTTGACCCACTTTATCACTCGATGTTTTCACAGACTCACGCTCACGCGGCTTACTGCTTTGACCTCCTCGCTCACCTCGCTGTTTCATTTTCTGTTTCATAACCTCGTACTGTGTTAGCTTTTCTTTTAGGGCAGGGTGTGTAGTTAACCCGTACAGACACATTTTATTTTGTTCATAATCCATGATTCCATCAACTATGTACTGGATGGCGACATAGTCTGGAAACTTAGCCCTTTTACCCAGCTCCTTCATAGACAAGATATACTGATAATAGCTTTCGCTATTGCGCTTCTTTCGAGCAGCCATCACTTCATGCATTTTCTTGCTGTTGACGAGCTCGGGGAATTCTTTCTGTAGGGCTGCTTTCAATTCCTCATACGTACGGAAGGTTTTTTCTGTTTTTAACCATAGTTCGGCTCTGCCTGACAGCGACCTCCGTGCCATGATTAGTTTCTGATGCGGGGTCCAGCCAAAGATCTCCGCATTGTCTTCGATATCTTGCGCCCATCTCGAAGATGATTATGTCATGTCTTCGCCATTGAATTTAGAAATGGGCTCCGCGCCCGCCATGTTGTACGATGTTTGCATTCTTTGGTCGTCTTTATCCATCGTAAAATCAATCCAAGATCGTAATCTTCCTGAAATCTTGCACTGAAATATTCGTTGCACGCCGTAATGACGCTACGAGCCGGCCAACCGTACTTTAAAAACTTCTTTGTAATTTCGTATGCGTTGATTGCACGCCGGTGACGCCGCGCGCCTGCGTCCGTCTTTTCTTCTTAGGTACGTCTTCTTGCGCTGATTTCGGTCTATCCCGGACGAGGATGTAGGATGGAGACTTGAAATAAAGCGCAAATATCTTCTTCAGCTTGTTTTATTTTTAACTTCTTAAGAGCGCGGCGAACGGAGCTCGCAAATGCGATTCGAGACGAGTGAAGAATTCGTTCAGAGTATTGCTATCTCGCTTTGCACACACACGCGGTGCGCCGTGCGCAGCCGTGTGTGTGCGAGTAGATAGGCTTCCATTCATAACGACTCGAAAGCCGGCAAGCCGGCCAACGCGAACTGCGCCGGCGCGCGGCGTTCTTTTGTCTTATTTATGTAGGTAACTATGCCTTTTACGAAACCTCAAATATGTATTGTTATAATAAATAATTAATGCAAGTAAAATAATACAAATGTTACGTAAGCAAAGTATTAGTACAAGACAAATATTCCAATAATTTATGCCTATTTACGCATAAGTAGGTACAGACAAATAACAGCGCTCTGATCTAAGAATATTAAAAATAAAAACACGAATTTCGTATAAACATTTATTTAGTTATGTTTTACTTTATAGATCATCATTCATCTATTTCAAAAATATAAATCAAAACGTGATAAAATCGTGTAGGGTGACCATAAATATTATCGACTGAACGAAATACAAAAATACAATAATGATAATCAGAAAACATTTTTACGCATGCTTTTTAGTTTATATGTACAATTGTACATTGTAATAATTGTACATTACGTAGGTAAAGAAAAAAAAAAGTTTATATTCTGTCTCTGATAGGCAGATTTCTAGGTAAACAGGGATCTATTAATTCAGGCAATATACATTTAAAATAAAACTCTTCTAATTTTAATACTATTGAATTCCAAAATTTGTTGTCTTTTTAAATTTTTTCATATGCCAGTCCTTTAGGCTTCCATATTATAAAAATACAGTATTTGCGGTTTGTTATTTGCAATTGTCCTTGTATCTGGTAAAATAGTAACTTATTGTATTATATCATTGGGATATAGGTACTTACTGTGAGAAACATCCCAACGCTCGGAGTCCATGTCGGCAACCAAACCAAATCGTAAATAATAAAGTCCGTAAACAACGCAAAGTTCGTAAGAAAGTAGATTACTCAATATCAAAGTTCAAATCACAAGGCAAATCTAAATCCAAGTTCATAGCTTAGGTCAATAGTGTCAGAAATATTACAATAAGTACTTAGAAAATAAATAAATACGCACGAGCAGCACAGTAAAGTAATCGTCTAACACTGACAACAAACCACAAAAAAAAAGTTAATTAAAAAAATCAAAAAACCCGACTGCTTGAAAAGCGAACTAAAAAGACGTAAACAAGGAGAAAATCATGCTGTGCTGTAGGAGGATACATCTTCGCGAGCTGGCTGACCAAAACCAGACGTATCCTCCAACTGCACAGCATGATTTTCTCCTTGTTTACGTCTTTTTAGTTCGCTTTTCAAGCAGTCGGGTTTTTTGATTTTTTTAATTAACTTTTTTTATTTATAACTTTTTGGTTATTTTTTTTTTCGAATCAGGTGGGAATCAGGTCAAACATATAAGTGTTATATATTTTTGAAATCACCTCTTAAAATCCTTTATTTTGATACCCCACACGATAGGTGTGGAAGAAAATAAAATTTGGGCCCCCACAATATGGCGCCCAAGAACCGCTATTTTCCTATTTGCCAATTTTTATGTAGCCAGTGACACTCGCGGGGTTAAGGCGAATCGATTGACTTAAGAACCATCAAAATCTGCCCACGCGTTTGGTTTCTAGAACGCCACATAGGAACAAACATACATACATACATACATACTTACATACATACATACTTACATACATACATACATAAATAGACTGATAAACACATTACCCTCCTTCGGCAGTCGGGTAAAAAATATACAATACAACAAACAGTAAACAACCCCGAAGTGCCCCGAACAAAAGCCGTACGAGCGATACCTACTCAACCGTATGAAGCACGACTACACACACATTGACATGACGTGCTCGACGCGACAGCAATACTAGCTATTGAAAATGTATGATTATTTTTATGTGTTCCGTAATACCAAAAATGATGAATGAAAACTGAATGTTTTTTTAATTTTTTTTCGATAATTTGTTTCTTGATAATATGAGCTATGTTATAGCGTTGACAATTTTATAGATATTGTTTTTTTTAAGATAGAAAAATCAATAAGAAAACATGTCATTTACGCTGTAAAAATGTACGAAATGAAATTCGCTTAAACTTCATTTTAGGTAACTATTTTGAAAAAAAAAAGACGTAGGAACCTAGATAAATACTGTCTGAATCCGAATATTAGCATAATTTGGTGGAAATATGATCAACTTACAAATGATTTAGGTATTACGTTTGTATGGACAATTCATGCTTCGCCGCGCCCTTAATTTTTATAAAAAATACACGACACCAACTTTTCAACATTCCGCCATCTTCCTCTTCCCTCTCTCTCACACCCATCTATCCCATTCCCTCTATGGTGCGTTCAAGCACTTACTGACATAACTTAACTTTTAGGTAAATATTACAAAATAATTATTCCTACATGTATGTATGTCTGTTCGGGTCAAATCTTGTAACTGACTTTTAAAGCAGTTATCCTCAACCGATTAAGATGCAATTTTGCATACACCTTTGGTTTTGATGACAATGCACGGTAAGCTAAAAAGCTTTTTGACTTTACTTTTTTTTATTTAATTGGAAAAAAAAAACATCCTTCGTGAATATCACGACTGTATCGCGAGTCGTGCTATTGTGGTCATTGTTTATTAATAAATACTTTACATTCCTGAAGTCCATCCATGTTGCAATTTTTTTCTAATGAACAACATAATAACAATAATATCTTATCCAGCAAATGTAGTGAAACATTTATCACGAATAGAAACGGTTTTGATAAGGTGAAATAAAATTTCTTTAAACTTTTAGTTTGTCTATGCATTCGCAATGTTCTCCATAAATATAACTGTCGGTGGGTTTATTCAGTACATAGGTACTGAATAAACCATAGCATAGGCGTATAGGCGTTTAATCCATTAAACCGATACCTAAGTGCTTTCTGTGATTATTAAGTAAAGAGTATCTGACCTATCATCAACACGCAGGTAAAATTTATGGAAAATAAATGTTATTGAAAATGATATCTTGAGAGCCTTGTTATTTTCTTTCCATTTGACTTTTACTACAAAAAAAGGCTTCAAAGGACACTAACTTCTTCGACTAAACTTGATCTTTACGAAACAAGCAGGTAGATAAGTATAATAAAATAAAAGAAACAAAATCTGTTTTATAATCCAACTGAAAAAGAAAAAGCCAGTTCAACTCAGTTGGTTGCACACAGTTTACCAGGTATTTAAATTAGCCCTAATAACTGAAAATGTGCATAAACTAAATTAAACATTAGCATATTTTTTGTACGCTCATACTAATAACCAATTAGGTTTTAACTCGCAAGTGTACAATTAATATGTAGTTTCGTACAACATTATTCTAGATCAGGTTACTAGGTAATTGATTGTAGCGTGAGTTAGCTGCGCCCCGCGGGCTCGCCTGCTGGCAAGTTGCCAGTAATGTGATGCGACTCCACAGGTGAGCACAGATATTTATTATTAATCAGAATACTGATTTCATACAGAATACCAAAATCACTTTTATATGGAAATTGCATTACGCGAAAGCCTGTCTATACGTAACATCTGCATCTATCTGAAATTTACGTAAAAGAAATATAATTATTATATAATTATAAGAAAAATAATTTTGAGAAGATTCATCCTTCATCCGATCAAAGAGAGCCAAATTTATTATTTATGAAAAAAAAAATATTTGTTACTCGTGAACTACGAGTAATTATTTGTTTGCGGGGTTGGCTCCTCGCCAGCGAACTTGCACTGACTTCAACAAACCGCACGCGAAGCACGCCGGCGCCGGTACAAAAATGATTTCATATCACGTCAGTGTCGCTCTAACGACTTGCTACTTGTGACAACTCTTATCATTTTTAACAAGGGAGTCACGTGACGCGTCTTACTCGACAGCTCTGTGGGTTATGATATTCAATATAAAGGCACTTCAGTAGCTTTCAGTCGAAGTTGTTTGTCGACCCCGCGTATTAGGAATCTACACAAATAAGGTCAAGGTCAAGGTAAACCTTTATGTTTATAGTGTTGTTGGTTACGGATTAGTCATATCGTGGAGTTAGCAGTATGTCAGCAAAAGTATTTGAAATTACCTGCAGTTTAGGCATAAAGCAGACCTCACTTATGAATAATAATTGAGACATATAAACTGCCAATTGTGTTATGTTGTCCGTAGATTTAATAAATTAAACAAGTTTAACTGAAAAGATTGTGCTTCTCCACAACAGACACCCACTGTGCACGAAACATGCGGCGTTGACTACTTACATTTTAAACCATCGATTAAAATTAACATAGATTAGCTAACTACGAGATAAAAAAAAGGATCCTGCTATCCGCCAGCATAATGGTTTTTACTCTAAATTTGAAATAACTTCTAGAAAAAATTTAAAAGATTTTACTTTTATTTTGCTCTCCGATGAAATATCTCTGTGATATAGCTTTAACATTTATTTAATAACGATTCAAAAAACAGGGTCTGTTAAAATACTATAGAGCGAAATATCGATTTTTTTTAATCTGATTCCATATCCTCTGGCAAACTAGCCGAATATTTTCACTGATTGAATGTTTTCATGAGAAATTATCTCCGCAAAAAAAAAAAACATCGAACAGCATAGTTTTTCACCAATCATATTTATTTGACACGATCTTAAATTTTAAATCAAGCGTTTTAATGATTGTTATCGTGTTGCTTTAGGCAGTTTAAAAAGCGAAGGTGTGTTTATAGGTACTATCTTTGTCAAGTTCAATGGATTTTATCTGTAAATAAAGATAATGACTAGTTACACTATATCTTACAGTACCTACAGGAAGAAAATCTGAACGCTTTCAGATCTGAGACACTGCAAAGTTGTATGTAGGTTAAATATTTTTTATGAATCCAACCAGCACGCACGACGACTTTGGAATCGCCCGTTTCGTTGTTCTAAATGTTTATAAAAAAATAATTATAATAAACCCTTTTATTAGCTAAAAAATAGAAGACACACACACACACACTTTCGAAGATAAATTGTTTTATTCAATGCTTTTCGTCGTCCCATAAACGTCGTTCAATTTAAATATGAAATGACATGAAGACTAATGTTTGCTCATTATTACCATGGCTCGACGTTTTCTTTATGTGATATTTCGTGAAGTTGGACGAAGAGAAGCTTCGTGTTGTTTCAAGTTCAAGGTAAAAACCTGGAGTAAAGTCGCCGCCAAAGTCAGAATTTTCTTCAAAGTTCCGTTTTTATAGAAACCTACGTACACTAAAACACGGAAAACACTTTGTCCAGGTACTTACAACCACCCGAGGAAATGACAAGGAAAATAAACGAATAGCGCAAAAAATCATTTCATTGGGATTGTAACGAACTTATAACTTTTCTATCGACAAAGATTCTCTCACAGGAAAAAGTAACCAGTGAGGAGTTAACAAAAATAATTTAATTCTTCTTAAAGTGTCAAATAAACCTGCCAACTGAGGACATCAATTATTTTCCATGGAACTCAACAGTATTCTTACAAAATCACAACATTAACGAATTATTACATAGAGATCAACCATTTAGATGCAGAACTGAGAGAAACAAACAAAGATAAGTAACTTGTAGTAGTTATTGTAATAAATAACTACTAGAAGCGTGCTGCCAAATAGTCTGGGCTAAGCAAACATTCCGAATGAATGGTTAGTCCGAGCTGTAGCTAGATATTTACGTAGAAGCACTATTTGTTACAGTAGTTCGAATGAGAAATATAGATTATAAATCACAGGATACTAGTACCTAACCTGCTAAGTTAGTCAGTCGAGACTTACTTAAAAAAATCGACGCGCTCCGAACTGGCTAAGTTTGATAAAGTGGAAAAGGTTGGAGGCCACAATGTGATATGAGACTTACATGGTTTGACTTCATAATGAAGATGCCTGTAGCATCAACGATAAGCTTTTCATCCAAAGGCCACGCAATATTTTGGTATAGATACTTATGTAATACTTACTAGCTTTAGCCAACTGCTTCGCCCACGCGAAGTCCAAAATTATACTACGGGAACACGCTGATAAAAATGTTCTGAGTGTACCCCATTGTTGCGAAGTTCATTATCGCGATGTACGTTACTGCGAAAGTTTATTATCGCGACGTACGTTGTCGCGAAAGTTCTTCGTAGTAACATACATCGCAGTAAAGAACTTTCGTGACAACGTACTTCGCGATGGTAAACTTTCGCAGTAACGTACATCGCAGTAAAGAACTTTCGTGACAACATACTTCGCGATGGTAAACTTTCGCAGAAACGTACATCGCAGTAAAGAACTTTCGTGACAACGTACTTCGCGATGGTAAACTTTCGCACTAACGTACATCGCAGTAAAGAACTTTCGCGACAACGTACGTCGCGATAATAAACTTTCGCAGTAACGTACATCGCGGTAATGAAGTTCGCAACAATGGGGTACACTCAAATGTTCTATTACCTAATCCTGTCCTACAAGATCCGTCTTTCCATAAGACCTAACAACTTGAGTGAAGAAACTCCCCTTTGATATTAACCACCAAGCCCGTTGTTTGTTTGCTTGTCTTCGTACTGCAGCATAACTCACGTGCCTCACACAAAGCTATCTCAGACACGGTGACGTCACAACTTACATCTCAACTAATCCCTGTAACGGAGCCACTCACTTAATACCCGAACACACATTATGTGTTGGAATATTAGTTAAGATGGATCCTCAACGCTGTGGGCTCTAGTGGACACAGGTCTGGATAAAATTATCTATGCCTGTGTATACCGCTCGCACAGCGGTGATCAGGAGACAACCAGGCTCACAGAGTACCTCAGTGAGGCGCTGATACGGCACAGCAGCGGTACCCTTCCGCCTTATTAGTGTTACTGGGGAACTTCAATGCCCACCACCAATCAATCAATAGTAATCAATCTATTAGTGTCAAAAAACAATAATTTGTCACTATGATAAGTCAACATTTGTATAATGTTATTTAATTTAAAAATCCGCTTGTTCTGATTTTCTGAGAAGCTATCCGAGTAAGGAAAAGCACAAACCATGAGCTTTCCTACTTTTAATCCTAACAAGGTGTCAATACCAGCCATTATGTCCTTTTTGGTAATTTCCGTACTATTTCCCAATAGCAAAACCATTGCAGAACAATTATCTATATTTGAATTTAAAATTCTATTGATCAATGTAAGTCATGGATTTACTTATTATGAAGCTTATTAAAGTCAAGTCAGTTAAACATAGCCACGTATTGTTAGGCCGGGTTTCCACTGAAGCGGAGCTGGGCGGAGCGGAGCGGAAACGGCCAATCACAATAGTTGAAATCCTCATCGCGGCACTCGTCTCGTCTGTGATTGGACGATTCTGCACGTCTCCGCTCCGTTCCGCTTCAGTGGACTCACGGCCTTAAAATGGATCTTTTACATAGAGTAACCAGCAGGTGAAGTTTTGACGTCACCGCGTCTATGAGATACCCACCTGTGAACGTGACTTGTGAGTTATGCTGTACCGCGAACAAACAATGCCCTAGTTTCAATGAAAGATAGGTACCCACTTTAAGTTACATAGTTAAAGATTTCTCTCAAGTTTTCGTAGGTATCGAACTATCATTTTGCCGTTTTATGTGGGCATTTTAGAATTACGGTGCGTTTTTATCCTACTAAAATCACATTATGCCCAGAAAATTACCCATCTAATGGTATTAGGTAAAATTACCCAATTTGTTATTTCTAACAGTTGAGAGGACATGCCATGTATAACAGAACATTCTTACATTTTTATTGAGCACCATTGTGCGTGTATTCCCGTTCGTCCCACCACGAATTTACAAAAATAATATTAAAGTTGTGCCCGATCGTCCCACTCAGGATTTTAGGGGGACGAATGGGAATATGTTCTTAGATTAGTGCCATTTGTCACACTAAATAATTTTGTGCGTAAGTTCACTGTCCTGATCACTTATACGAATATTATGTTTAACGTAAAAATGTACTGTAACTGTATACCTATATAAGCAAGTGTGACTTTGTAATAATTAGGACGTTTTATTTTTATAAAAAGAAGCTGATTGAAGAGCTGACTGATTTTTTAATCATAATTTTTAGTTTTATGGAGAATTTTATTTTGTTTTAATGTTTCAGTGTATGTGTATTTTGATACGTAAAGTTGATTCAGTGATTTTAACTGTGATTTATATTCCTTAATAAATGACTGATATTTATTTTAAAATTTGTTTTTTTTTTACCATTAAAACAACCAGTCTGAAATTATTTGGTGGGACCAAGAGGACTAAAAAAATATTAATAAATTATTCCCGTTCGTGCCACCAACAAAATTAGTGGGACGATCGGGAAAAATATAACGAATTCCCGTTCGTCCCACTACGGGGACGAAGTCAGTGGGACGAACGGGAATACACGCCATTCTGGATACATACCTAATGTTTGTTTTCCATTTCAATCGATGATTCACAGACACACTACCATTATCCATTATTCCTTTTGTAAGAAAACTCATTTTCTAAGAAAAATAAAAAGCTATTAAAACTTCGGTTTCAACTCTCGATCACCAATTCAAAATCTTCAGTGATTAGATCCAAATTCCTCATTTAAACTATAGTCAACAAACTTAGTGTTCGGGCCTTGGTTCTTGGAAACACATAACATTTGGACGACTATTTAGTTAGTTTGGAGTATTAAGTAGCACGCTTTAGATATTAATTAGCATATTTAAAACGCTCTTTAGGGTTCCGAAGTCAACAAGGAACCCTTATAGTTTCGCTCTGTCCGTCTGTCCGTCCGCAGCTTAGCTCAGAGAATCGAAGTACTAGAAAGCTATAATTTAGCATGGATATACATATTAATAATTCCGACACAGTGGTAACATGAAATCAAGACAAAAAAAAAAAAAATCCCATAGACGTAAAGTAGGGATGTACTTTTTTTTTCTCATGTATCCCATGGTGTGGGGTATCGTTGGATAGGCCATTCAAAAATATTATGAGTTTGTTAAAACCATTTTTCGATTCAGAGATCCATTTGCGTAAAATTAAGCTTTTAATCGCAAATTTATGTAAGAGTCAAGTGCCCCCCCCCCCTGCCAGCGAAATGGTTGCTCTTGGCTATGTGAAAAAAATCACGGCAGTAGTAAATATAACGAAATTAAAAGTAAATCTATCACGGATAAGTGGCTTTACAAGTTTACGAGTAATAGTCGACTAACTTATAAAATGTACTTGGAACAGTAAAAATTTTGTACAAATGCCATTGAATAATTACTTAAATGACATTGTTAGCTGTGTAAAACAGATAGTAAATATATGCTAATGAACCATGTAAAAATATACAAAAATAAAATCATAACATCCTTAATAATATGATGATTTGATGATGATTTCTAAATTAATAATGTTTAAGCTCAAATAACGCATTGGAGTGGTCGGAGTCGTTGGCAGTACTGGTCCATACGGCGTGCGGGGAAGTCTATTTTGTGTTAGTGCAGAAGTATTTTCGACGTTTTGTAATCAAAACGTAAAAGTAATGTCAAATTAGATTCGATTTCCAAGCAAATTACTTATTTTCTTTTCACGATATCCATCTATAAAGTCGACCCGACTATATCACTCATTGAGTAGCGTAAAACTTTCTAGAATGAAATAGTGAATACCGCAGATTAGAAGTGAATACATACGAAATTTTTCTAATTCCGAAAGAGAAATAAACGATGAGTGTGCGCTCAAGGATCCTGGAACGAACCATACCATTCCCCGTGGCTCTACCGCGCGCTCGTATCGGCTCCTTTCGCAATTCGCACCCGCGGTGGTACTCAAATAGATAATATTTTTCTAACTTCAGTTGCGAAGTTGGATTTTATAACACCTTCTTCAGTTACCAGTTAGTCCTTATTTAGTTTAAGTCAAGAGTGAATAGGTTACATCTAGGCAAGCGGGCTTCACTATAGACCACATCATCGCTTGCCATCAGGCGAGATAGTGGTCAAACGCGAGATTATAGATTAAAAAAAATATCATCCTATGTGGGCCCGTTTTTAGACGTAGTGTGCCGCTGAAACCGTTTTAATGTTCATGTAACAACAACAAAACCTTCTTCTTTGTCCGCATTACTATGCAACTTCGGAAACCTATTATCGCGCGTGGCCTGATACGCACTTGGCCGGTTTTTTTTTGTTTTTTGCTCCGGTTATGCATCTAATTAAGTACTGGTTTGTTTCTAGAATTAATTCGTGAGTCTTACGAATTTCACGAAATCTTTGTAGGAGTTACAAAACAAAAGGGAAAAGTAAAATACATTGTATATGTGCTCTTAGCTAAATTATGCAAAACAGTTTCGTCGAAAAGATTTTATTTCAGTCATTTTATCTATTGGTAGCTTAGCATCGGAAGAAATAAATAAACATCCCAGAAAAACGCACGTCAAAGTATGTGAACACGCAACTGCAAATGAAATGTTATCTGCATTTCTTTTAAGGGTTCCGTACCCTAAAAACGAGACCCTATTACTAAGTCTCCAATGTTCGTCTGTCTGTCTCTCACCAGGCTGTATCTCATGAACCGTGATAGCTAGACAGTTGAAACAGATGATGTATTTCTGTTGCCGCTATAACAACAAATACTAAAAACAGAATAAAATAAATATTTAAGTGGGGCTCCCATACAACAAACGTGTTTTTTTTGCGGTTTTTTTGCGATACTGGTGTGGTATAAAATGGAACACTTCGCGCGCGAGTCAGACTCGCACTTGGGCGGTTTTTATTTAATCCAGATTTGCTTTGTGGACTGTAGCTCCACACGGAGAACATAAATAGGAAAAATTAAAATAACACAAACCTATTTGCCTTTTTGATCTCCCGACTTGCGTTTTCATTATTTATTTACTAGCTGACCACCAAGGCTTCGCTCCCGTCAACTGGCTACCCTGCCTACCCTTTTTTTTTTTTTTTTTTGTTTCGCTGGGAAAAAATGCATTACGCATACCCGCCCATCGGGGGATGGGGGGGCTATGTGGGACTCCCCGGGCTGACTGACCCGGTATACCCACTAAAATAACCCAGCGGCACTCCCGCATCGTCTGAGTGGAGGAGGACTGGGAAACCGGCACAGCCTTTACTTCCAGTCCTCCGCCGACGACCGCCCGCCTTTACAGCGGGGCCTTCACGCCCCTCCTTTAGTGGAGGGGCCCGGGAACGACCGCGAGTGCCCGGCCGTTCCCGCCCAACGAGGGTGGTGATTGGTGCAATGCGGACGAAGGTGCCCCCGCACCATTCGTCCGCTAATCACCACCAGGAGGAGGGAGGAGACGATTATACAACCGCCTTCTCCCTCCCCTTCTCCGCCTGCGGAGCGGCGGCGCGAGAGGATCGTCCTCCCGCGCACGCTCCGCCGCCTCCTTTTGCGACATCACGACCTCGCAAAAGGAGGCAACCGCTGCCCAGGCCTCCTCACTCCCCAGCATGGAGTTGACCACGCCGGGGAGCGAGAGGTCCTGCCCGATCACACTTGTTAGGGCACGGCGCAGCTCAGCCCAGGCTGGGCACACCTCGAGGGTGTGCTGCGCCGTGTCCTCTACTGCTCCGCAGTCATAGCACGCCGGGGTTTCCTCCCTCCGGATCCGGTGCAGGTGCGTTCCGAAACAACCATGTCCGGACAACACCTGCACCAGACGGAACGAGAGGAAACCGTGTGGCCGCTCGAGCCAGCCCTGCAGGACTGGACCGAGCGCGTCCAACGTCCGGCGGCCAAAGGCGGCGGTGGCGAGGTCCTCCGTCCAATGGAGGACGATGGCGTCCCTCGCCTCCCGCCGCACGGCCTCCCGCTCTTCCGCGGCGATGCGCTCGCCTAGCGCCTTACGCCGCGCCGTCCATTCGTACACTCTGGCGAGCACCCATGCCTCCAACTCCCAGGGAGGGGTGCCGGCCAGAGCGCACGCCGCCTTGGGCCCTCCCAGGTTTGGGAGGAGCCATGAGAGGGCGTCCGCGGCTTTCAGCAGGCGCGCCGACAGCCCGCCGAAATGCGGACTGAAGCGCCACCTGCTGTCTAGCACGAGGCCCAGATACTTCATCTGGGCCCCGACCCCTATCCGGACGCCCTCCACGACGATGTGGGCGTCAGGAGGGCGGCGCTGCCGAGGCCCGTGGAAGAACACGGCCTCGGTCTTGTTCAGCGCCACCCTCAATCCTAGCCGGCGGATCCTCCCTGCGACCAAGGATCCGCCAGCCGAGGCCAAACAGGCCGCCTCCCCAAAATTTCTCCCCCGGGCAACGAGGAGAGTGTCATCCGCGTAGCAGATGACACTCGTACCCGGGAGGAGGGCTCCCCGTAGGAGCCAGTCAAATCCGATGTTCCACAAGGGGGGCCCTAGCACCGACCCCTGTGGAACACCGGACTCCGCGCTGTAACGCCTGATACTGGCCGTCTTGTCCACCAGAAGGACCTCTCGGTCCTCCAGGTAGCTGGCCAGGACCGCCCGCAGATATTGGGGCACTCCGTGGTATCGGAGTGCCTCCAATATGGTCGAGTGGGGCACGGAGTTGAAGGCGTTGGCAATGTCAAACGACACCGCCAACACTCCGTCCCCCGCCTCCACCGCACCCTGCCTACCCTGACTACCCAGCCTAACCTGCCAACCCTGCCTACTCTGCTATTTTGCTACTTTGGATTACATTATTACAATTTTCATACGGATCTCAATTTTTTTTGAAAATACATTATATCCTATGACACTCAGGAATAATGTAGCTTTCTACTGGTGAAAGAATTTTCAAAATCGGTTCAGTAGATCCAGAGATTACCCTCTACAAAGTAACAAACTCAAAAACTATACCTCTTTATAATATTAGTATAGATTAAAACTTCATGCCACATAAAAGTACATAGGCGGACTTACTGCCTGAGGCATTGTCTACCAGTCAACCAAGGGCGGTAAAGAGATAGCATGGCAGTTGCATAAAAAATTAAACATCATCATTATCATTACATTCCGTGCAAAGAATTTCTAATCACTGAAGTCTGTGAAAATGAAAGAGTTATTCAGTTTAATTTGGGTACATTATTCAGGAAGGAAGTTGCAATGTTCAGTAGAACAGACCTAAGAGGATAATAACTATTTATGGATGAACGATTTGCCGACTGAAATGAATATTATTTGGGTTAGAAATCACATGCATGGATGCGAACCTTGATGACGATTTCTTGGTATTATGTATCTTCTTCTTATTCGTTTTCTTCATTACTGAAGGTCGTGCCCGTCTTGGAAAGCTTTCACGAAGTCATTGACGAGCTGCTTCCAAGCCACTCTGTCTTCGGCTCTTCTCAGGGCAGTGGTCACCGTGAGGCCCGTAATCGCCCTGATCTGGTCTAACCACCGAGTGGGTGAGCGTCCACGTGGCCTTTTCCACTTTTCCTACAACAACCAGTTTTTCCAGGTTAACTGGCTGTCTCCGGGCGATGTGACCAAAGTAATTTAGGACTCTTTGGTAGCAGATCGTGGAGAGTCTGGTTTTGATGTTTAACTGGTCGAGAATGGACTTATTTGTGCGTTTTTCTGTCCATGATATGCGCAACATTCTCCTCCAGCACCACATCTCGAAAGCCTCAATCTTTCTTCGATCCACCGAGCGAATTGCCCAAGATTCGGAGCCGTAAAGGAAAATTGAGAATACCAGGGTTCTAACGAGTCTCTTCTTGGTTTTATTAGAGATGTTCCTATCTTGCCATATCCTCGACATCTTGCTCATAGCAGCTTTTGCCATCTGCGTACGTCTCCGAATTTCCCCGCTGCAGCCCCCCTGATCGCTGATCATGGAGCCCAGGTACACAAACTCATTGACGAACTCTAGATCTACAAGTTCCCCCGTGCGAGCTATTAGTCCTGCTCTGTCGATGATCATGACTTTGGTCTTGGACTTGTTGATCGACAATCCAACCATCTCACTTTCACGCTCTATCCTCACAAATAGCTCAGCAAGTTCGCGCTCCGAAGATGCAAACAATGTGGTGTCATCTGCATATCGGAGATTGCTGATTTTATTGCCACCTACCGCTATGCCCCCCTCCCACTCTTCTAAGGCTCTCCTCATGATGTATTCGCCATAGATGTTAAAAAGAAGAGGGGACAGAATACATCCCTGGCGTACTCCTTTCTCTGGCTTAAAAGGCCCAGGGTATTATGTATATGTTTATACTTAGTTGTAGATGAGGCAGGTAGTTAGCAACTGAAGGATCACAAGTCTCGAGTGACGTGGAATGAATGATACTATTAAAAATAATACTTGAATACGAGTATCGGCAGCCAGCGCCTGAGTTTTCCAGCAGCGTAGCTAGCACATTTTTCACACTTGTTATACCAGTTTGAAAATAAAATCGATTGAAGTGTAGATACACTGTGAAACCCTCCTTTGTGGTAACGGTATGTGGTAGTAAGTTCGTTAACATATTGCAAATTGCTGTAGCCTGTAGGTGTGCCCCAGAAAATGTAGAAAACACAATTTATTTTTCCCTATCAATTTCAGAGCAATTGATAGGTTTTCTTTTTACTTTTGCATTCGTAATGGGTTTAGTAAACGTGATGACAGAATCATTCTGTGGATATTATTTTCCATGTTATTATATTTGGCATATTACCTAATAAATGGCATACATCCTTATCCTATATGCCAAAATGATAACCATACAATTTTTATTTTTTTAATTTTCCTTGTGGGCAATCAAAATGCTCATGTACGTTTTAAAATTCACAATAATATTTTTGTCGAAAATTTAATCTTCATTAATATTCAAAATAATTTACTGATGATTAGCCTGCTTTATTCGGTAAACAATTATTATGAGCTTTCATTCTAACTGTTCAAACAACTGACAAAAATAAAAGAGGAAAAAAAATGCATTGAATATAAAGCAAATTTTATTAAACAGATCAAAGGGACATAATAGGTACTAGGGAACGTCGAAGTGGCAGTGAAAACGCGGGTTATTGGACGACTTGCACGAATTTAACTTGACCGAAAAGTGCGAATCGACCCCTTTTAAAAATATTGATTTTTCTGTGGCGATTCCCACGAAGTTAATTTATCGGTGTGCGAATCGACCACTTCAAAATTATGAAGTAGGCAATTGGCACATACATTGTGTTTTATGCAATACCGTTAAGATAAAGTACACTCAAGTACAGAAGTATTAAGGGTTAAATATTGTTATTGATATGAAATGAGACACAAATTAATAAAAAACGTCTTTATTAAAATTACTATATGATTTGAGGACGTATCCCACATTGGGCACCCACTTGAACGGAAATTGAGCGAATGGCACTTGATGTATGCCACATACGGTACCTATCGATATTCTTCGCAAATTTATTCCACTAAATTAAATGGCACCTACGGATTAGTAGGTACTTATTAGTGTTGGGACATTTATTTTTTATAACATCAAAAATTCGATTAAATTCAGTAGAGAGTTTAATCTATATATATTGTAAGGCGATAGATGGTGCTCGAGAGCTGTCATGAAGTTGACAACTGTGAAGATAGCAACGCGCGGGCCGCTTGCCTAGCTCGCATATTGCACCGAGGTTCGCGCTCTCTTTTCTGGCGGACACCGACGGCTTAGGACCTACCTAACATTGTATTGTACTGCATAAGTTTATTTTTAATTAAATATTTTATTATTACTATCCCTTGTTTTTCTGAGCTCTTACAGTTCAGAATTGGGATTGAACCATTGCAGCCCACGTAAGTGTTTTAAAATAATAACTGAGTGTATCTTGATCAAGTACTGTATTTGACTATTGCTTGAATTTATTTTACCGTTGCATTTGACTGTGTACCCTATCTATTGCTTATTCTATAATAATGGGACAACATAAAAAAAAACGTAAAAATAAGGAATGAAAAATCTTTGCGTCGCCGTCTAGTCAAAGATAGATAGATACACGTAGATTACTAGAACGCGTAGTATTGTTGGAATATCCAGTCTTGCAAGTCAGAGTTAGCGTGTAACCCGCCTCCGAGGGTAGTTATGGCGCCGCATCGAATGTGGCAAATAAGGACGCAGATGCCCAACCTGGTGAGCGTTCCTATACGCCGCCGTCACTACCCGCGGTACCCTTCGTGCACTAATGGCCACCAGTAGGTACCTGACGAAATTCCATTAGCGCATGCTGGAAACGGGTCCCTGCAGGCACACACAGTAGCAAAGAATCCATGCGTTGGAGATACCTGTCGTGAAGTACATTCTGAAACTGCCATGCAATCGACATCGGTGATAGTCCCGTCGTTAGAAGCTACTACTGCAAGTCCATCACATTGCCATCACAATATTTATCCGTCGTGCTCAACTTCCTTAAGATATCGGTCGTAGCGATCCAATACCGGAATTCGATCCTCATATTTTTTTAATTACAATGAAACAATGGATTAGAAAAGTTGAGGGTATTTCAAACATGTACGGTTGGGACGAAAAACTGCTATATTTAATTGTTCCTCTAAACTAAAAGGATATGCGCGGCGTTGGTATGATTAACTTAACGACGTAAACTTTAATTGGTTAGATTGGAAACAACTTCTATTCAAAATAGGTCATATAAAAGAAGAATGTCTTAAACTTAAAAATCGTCGTACACTTTCTAACAAAGAAAATGACAAACAATTTGCATACCGTGCGCGTTATCACTGATGCGTCGGGTAGTTCGAAATATTACATGACCGTAAAAATTAATGATTTCTCTGTGTACGGTTTTATTGATTTTGGAAGCGCTTGCGACACAATAACAGAATCAGTAGCCAATCGATTAAAATTAGAAGCGAGTCCTTGCGAAAATATTGTTTTGTCCGGTTTTGGTGGCTCAAAAATTAATCCGATTGGTGTGGTGGTTGTTAAAATTAAAGTTGACGAGGCTACTTTTAATTGTAAGGCTTTCATAGAACCTGATTCTGCTCAAAGATTGGCACTATAATAGGCCAGCCTTTGACAGCCTTTACAGCATTCCACCGTACGAGTATATGTGATTAAAAAACCAACATCTTTAAAGATATTTAATGCAAATCAATTTCTCGAACTACCTGCCAGTGCATGTAGTGAAGTTGAGCGCGTCAAGTTGGTTTCGGATGACGAAGTAATTTTGCAACCCGGTGTAAATAAAATACTATTATCTTGTTTTGATTTTGTTTCTGGTTCGATTAAATTGCGTGCTACTGAATATAATACTCCGAGGGCGGAGTGTATTATTCCCGAATGCAACACCGAGGTTACTGATGGCAAAGTTATCTTAAACATAATTAATATTAGTAATGAGGTCATAAAACTACCGCGCAACTGATGTGTGCCGCGAGCGACGATAACGGTCACGGACGATAATAATAAATACAAAATAGGGGATTGCCTGGAACCAAAGGTTGTGAATGACCTAGAATCTTTACTGCACGAATATTCTGATTGTTTTTCGGGTAGTGAAAATAAAATTGGAAAATGTTCAGTCCAAATGCACATTGAATTAAATGATACGAAGCCTATTTATTACCGTCCGTATCGAATGTCTATAGGAGACCGGGAGAAAGTCCGTGATATTGTATCAAACTTATTGAGTAAAGGAATAGTCGAGGAATCAAATTCCTCATATGCCAGTCCCGTCATATTGGTCCCCAAAAAGTCGGGTGAAGTGCGCATGTGCGTGGATTACCGTGCATTAAATAAAATTACTAAAAAGGGACGGTATCCTTTACCCGTAATACAAATTATCCAAGCAACGCGTTTTCACATGTTTTGATATTATGTCAGCCTATCATTGCATTCAAATTGCTGGTGGTAAACAGTATAATACAGCGTTCATAATACTGGATGGACACTACCAGTATACGCGTATGAGCTTTGGATTGGTGAATGCACCGTCATTGTTTTAGCGGGCAATGGACAATATTCTTGGTTGTTTACGTTACCGATGTGTGACAGCATATTAGTATGATATTCTCGTTTACACTGGAAATTATGATGATGCATTGCACCGTCTCAAAGCCGTGTTGGAGAAAATACGTGATGCTAATGTGACGCTCACGTTAGACAAGTGTTCTTTCTTAGTTTCAAGTATAGAGAATTTAGAGCATGAGGTGTGTAATGGCGAAGTCGGGCCATCCAAGTATAAGCTCACTACATTTCATGACTTGGTTGTGCCTTCTGAGGTACGTCAGTTTATGGGCCTAGCAAATTATTTTAGTAAGTATGTGCTCAATTTTGCTAGCCTCGCTCGTCCTATCACTATCCTAACCAAAAAGGACCAACCATGGATATGGGGTGACGAACAGTCTGTTGCATTCCACCGCATTAAATTAATTTTAGTAAAACAACCAGTGTTGGCGTTGTTTAATCCGGATTATGAAACCCAAATTCATACAGACGCGTCTAAAATAGGGTTAGGTGGAATATTGCTTCAGAAGCAACCGGACGGTGCGTGGAAACCAGTCGCATATGCGAGTCGTCAGACTACGTCTGTCGAACAAAAGTATCACAGTTTCGAACTAGAGACTTTGGCTGTTGTCATGAGCCTGAAAAAGTTTAAGGTATACGTGTCAGGTTTAAAATTTATTCTAGTAACCGATTGTAGCGCGTTACGCTGGACATGGACCAAACGTGATTTGTCTCCCCGTATAGCCCGGTGGTGGCTTGAAGTTCAAGGCTTTGTATGTGTATTTTACTGTTGAGTATCGTGCCGGCCAATCCATGGCTCACGTGGATGCGCTGAGTCGTAATCCTGTGGATTCAGTAATGCGATGTGTTGAAAAGGACCTAATTGAATGTGTGCAGCAGGCATGATGACTCGTTGAGTACCCTAGTGGCCCAGTTGAAGGATTAGGTTGCGAAGGGCATAACTAATGGCTTGGCTAAAGATTTCTTGTTTGAGAATGGTGTATTATTTAGAAAAGTTGGAAATGGTCAAAATGTGGTCGTTCCACGAATATCACGTTGGTCTCTCGTTCAAAGTTTCCATGATAATAACGGTCACGTTAATTTTAATAAAACTTCAACTTCAACTACAAAGTATTCGTCGGTTTATCCAAAAGTACACTCGTGGTTGTATATCGTGTCAATATGCTAAAAAACCAACTGGTCGTCGTGTGGGCTTGTTGCATCCAATTGAAAAGGTGGCCGTACCTTTTCACACGGTTCATGTAGACCATCTTGGCCCGTTTTGTAAAAGCCCATCAGGCAAAATGCACATTCTAGCAATAATAGATGCCTTCACGAGGTTTATATGGATTGAAGCTGTTCGAGACGTCAGTTGTAGGCGTTTGACCAATTAGTTAAAAGTTTTGGTGTTCCAAGTCGTATAATAAGCGACCGAGGCAAAGTTTTTAGATGTAAAGACTTTAAAGATTTATTGCACTCAAAGGCAAATAAAGCATGTCCAAGGGCGAATGGGCAAATATAACGTTTTAATAGGACTATACTTGACGCCCTTGTAGCATACGTTGGTGATGACCAAAATGACTGGGAGAAATACTTGCCTAAGGTACAGTTAGGATTAAATTCTAACATAAATAATAGTACGGGTAAGGCTCCATTGGAACTTCTTTATGGGTTTCGACCTAGACTAGTAGGCGATATAGTTGTGCCCGATAGATCACCAAATTTAGACGGGTTGAGGGAAGTTGCTCTCACCCGATCAGCTAAATTGTCTCAGCAGGCAAAGGACAAGTATGATCAAAAACGGCATTATGAAGCTCCTCTTAAGATAGGTGATCTAGTTCTTGCCAAAAGAAAGATCATTTGTAAGGGTTTACGTAGTGGTAAACTTATGCCGCGTTTTGACGGGCCATATAAAATTGTAAAGGTCCTGCCTCATGATCGGTACGTGATTAAGAGTACACGTAACCGTGGCCGACTTTATGAACATGTTTTGGCCAGGGATAAGTGAAAGCTTTTCAATGTAATCACTCCGATGAGTCAGATAATTCTAGTTCTGAGTAAAGGGTTACGAAAGTAATGATGTTCAGGACGATTTATTTCATTTGATTAGTGCACAATAAAAAAAATTGTTAAATGGATCCATTTTAGTAATTGTTAATATTAAACAATATTTATGATCGATCTTTGTTTCAATAGCGCTAGCCTTCAGAGGCGTTGGTAAAGGGTTAACATAACCTTACAAACCAAATTCAATAATACATCTAGCCTTAAGAGGTTGTATTCTTGATAATTAGTCGTGTGTCGTCCTTAGGAGGAAGGCGATGCCTTAAGAGGCTATTGTGACACGACATTTATGATGTGGACCCTGAAGGGTAAGCCATCATTATAACCACAATCGATTTTAATTTAGATTGGGTTTTGTAAACATTAAGAAGTTAGTCTTACTGACACGGTCGACCGGTTATATTTAAGTCAGTCAGTCTAAGTTGGCATTCAGAAGCCTACGCGCTGACATTCAGACGTCAGTTTAAGTTGACATTAAGACGTCAATCACACTGACATTCAGACGTCAGTTTCAGTTGACATTCAGACGTCAATCACACTGACATTCAGACGTCAGTTCAAGTTGACATTAAGACGTCAATCACACTGACATTAAGACGTCGGTTCAAGTTGACATTAAGACGTCAATCACACTGACATTCAGACGTCAGTTTCAGTTGACATTCAGACGTCAATCACACTGACATTCAGACGTCAGTTCAAGTTGACATTGAGACATCAATCACACTGACATTAAGACGTCGGTTCAAGTTGACATTCAGACGTCAATCGCACTGACATTCAGAAGTTAGTTCACGCTGGCAAGAAGATGCCAATCGCACTGCGTCGTCACCGCATCGTGAGTTCGTGAGCAAGCTGTGCCGTCATCAAAACCAAGAGGCGAGAGCTACGCGGGGCGCGCAGCTGTTTCAGGAAGGCCGACTGTAAGGCGATAGATGGTGCTCGAGAGCTGTCATGAAGTTGACAACTGTGAAGATAGCAACGCGCGGGCCGCTTGCCTAGCTCGCATATTGCACCGAGGTTCGCGCTCTCTTTTCTGGCGGACACCGACGGCTTAGGACCTACCTAACATTGTATTGTACTGCATAAGTTTATTTTTAATTAAATATTTTATTATTACTATCCCTTGTTTTTCTGAGCTCTTACAATATAAAATGCTTTTTGCCGAATTTCTACCCCTAAGGGGGTTAAAAAGGGGATGGTTTGCCGTGGCTTGGTCACCCACGGTGAAGCGAAGAGGAACCCGAGGAGGGGCCGCTCGTCAGGGCTTTTGCCGATTAAGCCGACGACGTAGCGGCCAACTAGTAGGTTGCGGTGCCGCTTGGTAACGGGCGACATCGCAACTGAGGCGGGCTGCGATGTCTTATGGAGATTCCCAGGTCCCATACGATGTCGCGGCTGAGGGTTGGAGGCCGCGGTGGGAGAGGAGTGCCGGTATTGCGGTGCGCCGCTCTCCCTACCTTCCGCGGCCTGGACGGGGTCGCCACCGTCTGATGGCGGACGCGGTGGGGCCGCAGGGGAGGAGGAGTGTCGGTATTGCGTTAGCCCCTATCCCCTGCGGCCGAACAATGGTAGGTGGCGGGGCCATTGACCTTGACCCGTCACAGGGGGACCAAGGGTGCCATACACGGGGTCGTCCGGCGCCCATGTGCTGATTGGTCCCAAGGGTGGTCACGGCGTGCAGTGTGTTCTGGTGTGCCGGTGATGGGGGGACTCCCCCGAGGAGGGTCCGGTGACGGACAGCCGCGGCGGGTTCGCGGTGAGTGCTAAAGCGTACCCGTGCTCCCGCCATAAGCGGCACAGGAGGACACCGTGGAGTTTTAGTGGGTTAGAGTCCCATATAACTGCACTATCTCCCCGTGGTAGTGCAGTATGCATGAGCATTTCTCCAAGCAAAAAAAAAAAAAGAAAGCGGCCAATAAGTAGGTTGTGGTGCCGTATAGGCGGCATTGCAACTGAGGTGGGCCGCGATGTGGTATGGTAGGCATCGCGGCTGAGGGTTGGAGGCCGCGGCGGGAGAGGAGTGCCGGTATTACGGTGCGCCGCTCGCCCTACCCTCCGCGGTCTGCACGGGGTCGCCACCGTCTGATGGCGGACGTGGTGGGGCCGCAGGGGAGGAGGAGTGTCGGTATAGCGTTGGCGGCTCTCCCTATCTCCTGCGGCCGAAAAGTGGTAGATGGCGGGGCCACGGTCCTAACCCGTCACAGGGGGACCAAGGGTGCCACACACGGGGTCGTCTGGCGCCCATGTGCCGGTTTGGTTCCTGGGGTGGTCACGGCGTACAACGTGTTCTCGTACGCCGGTGACGGGGGTTACTCCCCAGAAGAGGGTCCGGTGACGGATAGCCGCGGCGGGTTCGCGGATGTATGCTTCCGCGTTCCCGTGTTCCCGCCATAAGCGTTAAAATAGGACACCGTGGAGTTTTAGTGGGTTAGAGTCCCACATAACTGCGCTATCTCCCCGTGGTAGCGTAGTATGCATGAGCATTTCTCCACGAAAAAAAAAAAAAAAAAGGCGGGGTCTGGTACTTAAGTTAGTATTCACCGGTACCGGAATGAGCTGATAGCGTATAGAGCTTTCTCTTAATTTTTTTAAAGTAGCGAATATTGTTCTCTCCCTCTTATTGTTTTGTTGCCTGTTTATAATATTTAACGTGCATATCTCTACATTTTAAGTGGTAATTACTTATTTAATGGATTGTTTTCCTAGTTTCTAGTAAATATCTAGTCATCATTTCAGCCGAATGACGTCCACTGCTGGACATAGGCCTCCCCCAGGCGTCGCCACATTGACCGATCCCGTGCGTCTCGCATCCAGCGCTTTCCCGCAACCTTAAACAGGTCATCGGTCCACGTAGTAGGAGGCCTTCCAACAAATCGTCTTCCGGTTCGCGGTCGCCATTCCAGAACTTTTCGGCTCCACCGGCCATCCGTTCTGCGAGCAATGTGCCCTGCCCACTGCCGCTTAAGTTTGGCAATTCTTCGGGCTATGTCGGTAACTTTGGTTCTCCTGCGGATATCATCATTTCTGACGTGATCACGCAAGGAATTTCCGAGCATAGCCCTCTCCATTACCCTTTGGGTGACTTTAAGCTTTCTGATAAGGCTCATTGTGAGCGACCACGTCTCGGTCCCATAGGTGATCACTGGCAACACACACTGGTCATAGACTTTTGTCTTGAGACATTACGGTAAATTGGACGAGAAGATACCACGCAACTGCCCGAACGCCGCCCAGCCGAGTCGTATTCGACGGTTGACCTCTTTCTCGAAGTTGGATCTACCCAACTGGATCGTTTGTCCCAGGTAGACATAATCATCTACAACTTCGAGTAAAGAGTCTCCGATCTTGATAGGAGTGGGTGTTACATGGGCATTCATCATGACCTTGGTTTTGTCCATGTTCATTTTAAGACCCACTCTTTCGGAAGCTCTACTGAGGTCATCGAGCATTGTACTGAGGTTCTCTATGGTCTCAGCCATGACCACTATGTCGTCGGCAAACCGAAGATGAGTGATGTACTCGCCATTAACGTTGATGCCAAGCGCCTTCCAATCTAGAACCTTGAAGACATCCTCCAGCGCAGCAGTGAACAGTTTCGGAGAAATGACGTCTCCCTGTCTCACGTCGCGCTGGAGAAGGATTGGTTTCGAGGTCTGATCCTGAAGACGGACTGACATGGTGGCGTTTTTGTACAAACACTTCAACACCTCAATGTACCGGTAGTCGATCTGGCACCGTTGGAGAGACTGCAGTACAGCCCAAGTCTCGATCGAATCGGAGGCTTTCTCGTAGTCCACAAACGCTAAACAGAGAGGAAGGTTATACTCTTCTGTCTTCTGTATGACCTGCCGCAGCGTATGTATGTGGTCTACGGTGCTACTCGTAAAGCCTTTTCGGAATCCGGCTTGTTCGGGAGGCTGGAAATCGTCAAACCTGCGCGCGAGATAATTCGTGATGACTCTTGAAAACAACTTGTAGACATGGCTAAGAAGTGAGATGGGCCTATAGTTCTTCAGCCGGGCATTGTCGCCCTTCTTGAAGAAGAGTACCACCACAGCCCTGCACCATGCCTGTGGCGTTTTGCCCTCGAATATGACGGAATCAAACAGCTTCTGAAGGGCCTTAAGGACCGGTTTTCCACCCGCCTTCAGGAGTTCAGCCGTGATTCCGTCATCACCCGGCGCCTTGTTGTTTTTAAGCTGTTTCAGAGCCATCCTAATCTCGTACAGGCTGACGTCCGGGATATCTTTGGTATAGTGTCGGGTCAATCTAGCTCTTGGGTCGTTTGCTAGACTCGCAACGGGCTTGCTGATTGATGTGTACAACTGCCCATAGAATGTCTCGATCTCCCTCAGAAGCTCCGGTTTGGCGGATACGATCCTGCCATCTTCGGTCTTCAGTCTCGTGAGCTGGCTCTGCCCAATAGCCAGATCCCTTGAAAATACCTTGGAGCCTTTATTTCGCCCAATCGCGTCTTTAATACGCTCGGTGTTAGAGCGGCGGTCTCTTTTCAAGGATTTAGAGATCTGTCTATTGAGCTGCCGGTATTTGCACGCCTCATCTGAAGACTGCAGGATCATTTCACGCCACTCCTTCATAAGCTTGAGAGTAGGGTCAGAGAGCTTTTTGTTTCTATCTGTACGACGGATCTTGAAAAACTTAGACCCGGCCGTATGGACAGCTTCCACGAACAGGCTGCCGGGCACTAGGCACCATTTTTTATTTGTGCTATCCATGGGGGGGGGTTTTGACATAATCGCCACGCTTGGCAGGCGGGTTGGCGATCGCAGTATGGTTGTTATAGAAGCACAGAGAACGCTGCTGCCCATTCTCTGGTTTGTCCCTTAGTCGCCTCTTACGACACCCACGGGAAGACATGGGATGGTGAAATTCTTTACGTCTGGCACCATACGGAGCTATAAAATATATAGAAATATCGCTATATAGAAATATCTAGTAACTTAGATTAATTCTACATATTATTTCCAAGACGGGTGAGCACGACTGTACTTATTTATATTTTGTTCTCTAAATTAAAATTTGTGCCAATTGTTTACTACATAATTTTGGAGTGGTCGATTCGTACACCGTTAAATTCACTTCGGGCGAATCGCCACCGAAAAAATATTAATTTAGAAAGAAGTCGTTTCGCACATTTTGGGTGAGTTAAATTCGTGCAAATAGTCCAATAATCCGTAAACGTTCAAGTCAATTTCGTTCTTTATAAAGAAATATGTTAATAAACTTCCTTCTGCGTAAACAAAATACCATCGGTATAGGTATCTACCAACCTATTTTTTTAGAATACGCGCAAGCGAATTACCTTTTATCTACATAAGACTCCCTCCTACCTCTCTTTAAATAAAATTCATAGAAATGTTCTTGTCTAAAGAAGTAATTTCATTCCGGGTGTAGTTTTACATTAATAAAGCATCTCGTATAAAATGTAAGAGATGAGAACATTTACACACACAATCCGCAATTTATCTGTAAGTGCGAACTGTGTGGCGAATATATTACCTACAGAGAAAAGTACACTCTCATTTAAACGCCCCGAATTACCACAGGGGCCATCCCAGACGGCACTCAAGGAGTAAATAACGGCGAAGATAGCGCCGAAATCTGGACGGAATAGTATCCCAACGGATTTGCCAACAAACTGCCTATTTACAAATAGGTATAAGGCTCGGAAAAAGCCAAGCACCGTCTTCCCATAAAAGGCACTTAAGTGATGGTGATGGCAGAGTCTCGAAATAAATCTCACTAAAAGTGACGCAAACTAATACAATCAAGAAACAGAACGTTACACTAAATGGTCTTGCTTGAGGAAAGGAAAGGCCGAATTAATTTACAGGTTGACAAAAAGTGGAAGGGACAAGAAAACGGCAGTTTGTGAGTACAGTGTTCTCGATTTATTGTAGTTGAAACATGAAGCATTCAATTGTAAGAGGTACTGAATAAACTTCAATATTTGATCGATGGAGGTAAGCGGTTGGGTGATTGCAGAATGTTCTTACTAATAGCGTGTACAATCCTACTGATATAATTTTATTAACTTTATTCGACAGCCATGTGACCCATGAAAAGAAAAGCCAGCTTTTCTGTAATTTACATATCAAAAACTTTGAAATACATGACGTAAAACATTGTAGCAACGTCAAAGAACTCCGCTTGCACAAACTGTGCTCAAAGCAGCATAAGTTTAGCTGCTCGCTATGTGGCTTGCGCTACCAAGCTCTAGTGAAGGTCAGACTAATCCAAAGCTAACAAATATCGTTTCGAAGGAGACTGAGGTTATTGTTTATATACCAGCAACTATCGCAGATTAACTGCTTTAATGGCCATTACATATCGGTAAAATCGATACTTCAACGTGTAGTAGACATCATCATCATCATATCAGCCGAAAGACGTCCACTGCTGGACATAGGCGTCCCTCAAGCGTCGCCACATTGACCGGTCCCGTGCGTCAGTAGACATAAAGTCATAAATAAAACGTTATTGGCATATATTATCGCAGACTTCAGCAGTTCCATGTTTAATTTATGGCCAAGAGGAAGTAATACATGTCATGAGGTCGTATAAAAGACTTATCTGTCCCGAAAAGATATTCCGAATATACGTGGCACTGTTATGTTTAGTTTATGACTGCGTCCCGAGATATACAATTTCCTTACGTAATGGCAATTTTTCTGAATATTTATGAAGGGATGTCCCTTCGCTTATGCAGATATTTTGCTTAAGTTAATCAGTTTAATTACAAATGTGTTTTAATTTTAATTCTAGTTTAACGTTGCTACAGTTTGAGAGATCCAACATATATACACGAAAGTATTTGCTAATCTTGATTTCTGACCGCAATAACTTTTGTCAGATCTAATTTGTTCACATTTTAACGTATAAAAATCTCTCTTCGCGCTCAGAGGCAGCACAACATAAATTAAGATAACACGTCCATATAAGACCAACATAAACAACGAATATACGCCTGCTTAATACATCGTCAACAATCATAATAAATATCAGCTGAATGTTCGTAAGAAATACCGGAATAAATTTATTGCTACGTTCAACATATTATGAGCGTTGTATTAGTTGTATAATAATACGCTGTCCTATAGCTAGAATATCGCTATATGACATTTGGTCGAGTTTGAGATTTCAATATCGCCGTAATATGAAAATATTATGCTGCATCAATAGATTCCGGAAAAACGCCCGAAATCGATGTATACGAACAGTTTTTTGATAAGATTAAGACATTGGAAACTCTTTCATAAGATTTGTAGTTAATAAACAGCATCGATTTTATTATATCGCGGTTTTTTGTTTTTCGTCTATAACTTAAAATTATGATTTTGCCAGATAGTGATACTCTAGCAATAGGACGGCAATATGAGGTTATATATGAGGGTACCTACTCTTCAGTGATAGCGAACTTGGAGCTAATCCCGTAATGGTGTTACACGGTGTAGTTAGCGTGTTCCCCAAAATATATGAGAACGAATCCCTGAAATAAAATGATTTATTCACACTTATAAATACATGTTTCTTTTCAGCTTGCTAGTAGCTAGAAATGAAAAACAAATTCTATTTATGACACTGTTGATGTGTTGTTTCTATTTTGATGTGCCGTGCTTCACCGAGGCTATTGATGCTTGGAGACTCGCTTGCCCGAATTGTAATATCCCCGACTACCCATCATCCCAGAGACGGTGGGATGAGCCGCTATGCAGAGCAGTTCAGGAGCACCAAATTGCCACTTCTGCCACTCCTGCCGAGCGCGCTCGCCTGCTGGCTGTGGGTGAGTGGGAGTCGGGCCTCTGGCTTCACGCTCTACCGTCGTCGAACATAGGCACCTTGTTTGACGACACTACTTTCCGCCTCGCTGCTTCCCTACGTCTTGGCGCTCCCTGCTGTACTCCTCATCGTTGTCACTGTGGCGAAGTTGTCAACAGCCTCGGTCACCACGGTCTATCATGCAGCCGAAGTGCGGGTCGAATAGCGCGTCACGGAAACTTAAACGACATCATCCGACGTGCTCTCGTCACCGTCGGAGTTCCGGCCGTATTGGAACCCCATGGCCTGGCACGTGACGATGGCAAAAGACCGGACGGGATGTCTTTGTTTCCATGGAAGTTGGGTAGGCCTTTAGTGTGGGACGCTACTTGTGTCGATACTCTTGCGCCATCCCATCTTCCTAGCTCGTCGTGCTGTGCTGGCGCTGCCGCTGCGGCTGCAGAGAACCTCAAGCGGCGGAAATATAATAACCTCATCGGTAGTTATATTCTCGAGCCGTTTGGGGTTGAAACTCTTGGTCCGTGGGGTCCGAGTGCTCACGCTTTGTTTAAAGATCTTTCCAAACGCTTAGTTGACACTTCGCGTGACCCAAGGGCTGGCTTTTATCTCGGTCAGAGAATAAGCATTGCCATACAACGTGGCAATGCTGCCAGTCTTTTGGGCACATTACCAGTGGACAACGATGTGGAGGAGTTTTTTGACGCCATATTTTAGATTAGGTAAGTCAGTAGTTTTTGGTTTAAGTGTTTATGTTTGTAGTCTTAGTTAATTAAGTATTTTATACAGTGTATATACTTGTATCTTTGTAAATAAAAGTTATAATTATTCTTTGACACTGTTTGAGTCTGACGTCCATCTTTTAAGTTGTTTCACGCGGTAATTTTTTAGGTTTGTTTTTGTACGTGGCCCGTTATCTAGTTGGTGTTGTTGATCGAAGATTGAATGCAACTTTTTTTTTGTATTATTTATAGGCTCGCGTTTGACCACTATCTCGCCTGATGTTAAGCGATGATGCGGTCTACGCTGAAGCACGCTTGCCTAGAAGAAACCTATTCACTCTTGACTTAAAGACCCCTAGGTTATAGCTATCAGGGAACAAAAACTCCGGAAGGGAGTTCAACTCCGCACAATGAAAGTATTAGAAAAATGCTTTAAAGTACCGTACCGTGAAGTACCGTCTCACATTAGCAAGAATCCCCAACTTCTTTGCAGCTAACTGAGCTTTCGTCTCAATGAATGGACCGAAGTTTAGGGTCGATGTCAACGATTTCGAAACGGTGCGTTAACGGCACGGTTATACCACGGAAAGATGGAGCCGGGTGGAATTGGCTCTTTTTAGCGGAAAAAAGACACGCCAGGGTCTTAGCAGCATTGAAACTGACCAGGTTGGCATCACCCCATTCGGAGACCGCCTTCAAGGACAAGTTCAAGCGTTCAACCATGGCCTCCCGGAGAGACCAAATCTGAGGCCCAGTAGCCCGTGCGTCGGACACGTATCTCTCAGCAACAGTGCTGTCGTCTGCGTACCCAAAGATTCCGGGCTTTAGCAGATCATTAATGTGCAGCAAGAATAATGTTGCCGAGAGCACTGACCCCTGAGGGACTCTGGCGTTGTTATGTAACTGACTGGACGAGCAGCCGTCGATATCCACTCGGATGGATCGATCCCTCAGGAAGTTCGTAATCTAAATACACATACCACTAGGCAGACCGAAGAAAGGAAGCTTACCAATGAGGCTTTCGTGCCAGACCCTGTCGAAAGCCTTCGAGATGTCGAGGGAGACGGCTAGTGCTTCCCCGTGTCTCTCGATGGCCTCACTCCAAATGTGAATGGCATACGCTAGAAGATCCCCAGTGAACTGATTTCGGCGGAAGCCGTATTGGTTGTCACTGAGGATGTCGTTCGCTTCTAGGTATACCAGGAGCTTACCTTTGACCACACGTTCCATACTCTTACAGAGGATGGATGTTACAGATATGGGTCTGTAGCTGGCAGGGTCAGCTTGACTGCCCTTCTTGGACACGGGCTGTACTTTGGCTTGCTTCCAAGCCTTCGGCACTTTTCTAGTCTTTATCGAAAGGCGATATAGGCGTGTCAAGATCGGAGACAATTCAGGCGCACAGGTTTTAAGTACAATTGCTGGTATCCCGTCGGGGCCATTTGCTTTGTTCACATCAAGGCTAAGCAGCACCCTACGGACGTCCTTTTGAAGGATGCGAATGTCCGACATACTCGTCACACATCCATCAGGAGAAGGAGGAGGCTGCGCGCCATCAGAATTCAGATGCGAAGATTCCACAAAACTTAGCGGAGTGGGCCAATGACCCGTCAGGTTTCAGCAGTGGTGTTAGTGAGGGGGCGACAGAAATTTGATTCGACCGACTTATCCAGGGACCAAAACGCTTTGCTACCCGCTGGGTATGCAGCAAGTTTGTTCCCGATTCTGCTAATGTGGTCAAACCGTGCTCTTCCCATCACCTTTTTGCAGGAATTAGCAGCTGTGTTGAAGGCTGTCTTCTTCTGACTCACGTCATTTGCCTTGTGCGTTCGAGCGTCGACCCATTCCTGGTAGGCCTTGTGTTGCTCCAAACCATGGTCTGTCGACGTTAGACATTGCTACGTCAGAGAATGGAATTTAGTATACTCCATCTCCCGACGCAACACACCAGTCACAGCGTCAGCGCGTGACGATGGATCGTCCGAAGAGAAGCAAGTGGGCTGCCAAGGTTAGCATGCGAAAAAAGATCGCATCCCATCCCAATCTGCTGACATGTACCGCCATACCCGCCGGTAGCCTCTTGGGCTGGGATCCGGCGGGGAGTAGACGGATACAGACTTCACCAGACAGTGGTCGGAACTACCCAAAGGAGAAGATATAGACACTGAGTATCGATCTGGATCTGTTGTCAGCAGAAGGTCCAAGCAATTGCTGTGTGAGAATCAACATCTGGCACCCTCGTTGCCCCTTAGACCAGCTGGGTGAGATTTAGCGCTAGCGCAAGCTTGCGCGTCTCTCGTTCAGCATGATCAGTGCTGGTATGGAAGAGCCTTTCCTGGTGGTGGGCATTAAAGTCCCCCAGTAGCACTAATTGGGCGGAAGGGTACCGCTGCTGAGCCGCATCAGCCGCCTCACTGAGGCACTCTGTGAGCCTGGTTGTCTCCTGATCTCCGCTGTGCGACCGGTAGACACAGGTGTAGATAATCTTATCCAGCCCTGTGTCCACCAGAGCCCACAGCACTGAGAACCTGGAATCTTCAAGGTTACGGAGACGCCGATAGCAAGTGTCGTCTCAGGCATACATGCATACACCCGCGCCTGGTAGAAAATTGTGCTCCAGGGTAAACCCTGGGTAGGATAAGTACGACACGTCTGACGGACTTCCTATCTGCGTCTCCGTAAGGAAAAACAGTACTGGCTTTTCAGTCTCCAAATGATGGTTGACTGAGGTGAGATTGGAGTGCAGACCTCTAATATTAGTGAGGTGCAGTTTGTGTGGGAGGGGGTGCAGCCGCTGTTTTACTCCAGTTTTCTTTTTTTTTCTTGCCATTTGTAAGAGTGAAAGGAGAGGATAAGGAAGTGAGATGAGGTTCCACGCTACTAACCTACAGACTCGCACTTAAAGGACGCCATCTTTGGGGCACTAGTCCGGAGAATGCGGGGATGCCCGAGCCCCCCCGGAGATGTCCATCAGGCCCTCCCATCTGGTCGCCTGGATGGTGCATTCCGGGATTTTTCGACAGTTGGCGGGGCAGCCTTTCGTGTGTGGGTACTACTTGGGCCCCCAACTACCTGCGGTCGGCCAGCGGCACACCGTACCTCGGATCCCGCTACCCTCCGCAACTAGTCTCCCGATACGCCCAAAATAGCGCGAGTCAGGCTGGTCAGCATGCAGTGGAACAACTATCTCGACTCAATTCCGCTAGTGGCTACACCGAGCATCGTACCGGAACACGGCTAGGCCGCTTGGCGGTACGTCTTTGCCCGGTGGGTGGTCACAAGCCTTCGGCCGAAGCCTACCACCAGTTTGTGTCACCTGATTAGCACCACCCGGGGACCACGTGTAGGATAACAACAATAGGGGTAATTCTCCTACGGACGCGGGTGACTCAGCCCTCAAAACACTTGCAAGCCCAAGAACGAGCAGAAAACGTTTCACTCTAAAATAAATGCGGGCCACGCATTTAAACCAAAGGCTACGAAGGTTGGCTACATAAAAACACTGCAAATTAGATTCTGTGAGATTATCTCGTTTATATAGCGACCTCCATTTCTGATAAACCTACTGCCGAGTCCATTGTGTGTTCAAAATTAACGTTTCGCTTCTATTACAAATCTGTGGTTTCAAGCATCTTTTACAAACTTTTACGAAGGAATACAAATTGCGAAAGAATATTAGGTACCTAGTATGTAAATAAGATATACACAATATATCATGCTTTAAAGACATTAACGATCGTACAAGTGAACACAAGGCTTGTATGTATGTTATCGGAGACCGCAAACCGACGACAAAGCCTTAAAACCCAATAAATCAATTCTGGGAAGGTTTTTTGCGAGTTTATGGGCAATATAAAAAGTTCCCACGTCGGAAATGGTTATTATAGCTACGGATACGGATGTGCGTATTGGCGATCGTATTGGCCGAGTGACAAAGCCGATATCATAAATTTTACTATACCAAAGTAGCCTGGCATGTTTTTCTTCTGTTTCTTAAATAAGTTATGATACCAACAGCAAATAACCTTTTCATTTTAATCATAATTTAGGATGAACGACTGACATTTCACTTCCACTGCCTAAAGCTTATTGAATGTAAATTTATTCAAAATCCATGGAGTTATCGCTCCAATACCCGGCAGCAATAAAATTGTTAAAACGAAAGATAACTCTGTCATAAATGTGATTCAACAGTATTTTTAGCCTCGTTTACCTACTAAGATATAATTTCTGTCTCAGACCATCTAACGAGAGTAAATATTTGTAATTTCTAGAAATCTGATTAAGTTCCTTTGATCCTCGCTCTATTCCACGCACGTAAGTACGAAAACAAAAGACCTCGCATACAAATTCGACGTGATCCAGTTTATTAGTAGCAAAGACGCTAAGATCAGCAACAATACCGCTTAGTATTCTCGTCACAAGTGGCGATGCAAAGGCTCCTCAGCCCGATACGGGCTCAGGACCTCAAATGGCCGATAAAAAGCTTTAAGTGATAAGGCCTGCACTTGGGACAGAGGAATAGAACTGAACAGCTTTTATACAAATAACTAGAGCACACTTTGAAAGGAAAATTATTACGGGCTTAAAAAACGGACGAAATAAAATCACAAGTATCTAAGTGATCGTTCACACAAAGGTCCGTTTTACAAGTCCGCTTTATCATATACATTTTCTTTCGGCACTGACTTATGTAATTCTATGAGCGAGTTCACACACATGACAGTATTCCAGATCCAGTAAAAATACCGATCCTATAAAATATACAGCAGTCGGCTGCAAGATCACACTCACAACAGTATTAAAATACTGATCAGTTTTGTTTGAAAGTTGGTGGTACACTGACTAAATGTGGTGTGAACATTACCCCCACTCCCGCAGTGGTGACCGATCCGTTATAATGGTACTGTAACTTTCGAAAGCTGTAGACTACCTTGGTGTTTCACGCTCCTCGGTGTTTTTGATCTTTTTGACAATGTTTACGATCCTTGAGTTTAAGCTGGCAAGATGACAAGTTGCCAACGATTGACTGAGAGCTTGGTAAAACTGAAACTGTCTAGTATTAGGCACAAGTGTCCATTCTTATCTACATGCCTCATTATGTAGGAACACATAAGCTATCAAAACATAAAAATAATCCACTAAGTGGACGGAATTCATAAATTAATAAACATTAGTACTTAGCTTAGTGAGAGCATTGGTGGCTCAGTGGTAACGGCCGCGACTTACAAGTTGGGTCGGTCCAGGTAGTGGGTTCGAACCCAGGCAAGCGCTTTACTTTGTGTAAATTATTTCATCACCACTGCTCTAAAAACGGTGAAGGAAAACATCGTGAGGAAACCGGCATGTCTTGGAACCAAAAATTCGAAGACATGTGACATCCACCAACATGCACTGGGCCCGCAAGATGGATTTCACGGACACGCACAACGGACCAAATGCGATTCTAAGTGCGGAGAAGGGGTCCATCTATCTATCCTATCCTAGTACTTAGCTGGAACAGTGAACAGGATAGGAAAACTAAAACACGGCGTAGTATTTCATATTCTGAATCCACACTCGATATCCTAACAAATCCTGTTTTACATACGAGTACCTATTTAGTTACGCTTGCGGGTGCAATAACCGACCCATTTTATCACTTGAGTTCAGAGCTCCGGGAAAGGTCGTTTCGCCGACATATGTAGTCCTCCATGTATCTTCCGCTTTAACGCTACTATACGCGCACCGTATAAAAACGAACATATCTTTTTTCTGGAACATGTAGGTATCTTCATATTCTTTCCCCTTCTCGGCATCAACAAATCTCCGGCTGAACAAAATGGCGAATTAGAATATTTCCGGTGTCGGAACTTTTTATAGCTAATACTTTTCAAGAAGCTTCCCAGAATTGATTTATTGAGGTTTAAAATTTCATAAATGCGGCTTCTGATTCAAGGAAAATGATTTGTCTTTAGAAAGCACGGTACTAAGAAAAATATTTCATAATAAAAAATTGGCTTTCTCAGAAAAATAGCGATGTATTTTTCTAAGCTCATGGATTGGTGGTGGCACAGTGGTTGCGGCCCCGACTTACGAGTTGTAGGTCGTGGGTTTGAACCCGAGCAGGCGCATTATTTTGTGTTATTTTGTGTAATTTATTTCATCACCACTGCTCTAAAAAGGGTGAAGAAAAACATCAACCAAGGATTATAGCCCACTCCCTCTATAAGGTGCGGCCTGAGTCCCACCAGTAGGAACATTAAAAAAGGCTGTTGTTGTTGATGATTTTTCTAAGCACTGTCGACTTAATAAAAGGCCCTTTAGTCACAGTATAAGGACGAACTTTTGTAATTCCTCGTAGTCCAATATTTTTCTTATTTCGGTGGCTACTACCCTCTGTATAAAAATACCGTAGGTACTTGTTATCTGCCTGAGGACCCAATTATTTGACGTAATTGGTCACATTATGGTTTGGTACGAAATCCGCCGGTCATTTACTTTTTTGTGTGTAGCTTTATCCTTTAATCCTAGATTACATGTGCTGCCAATGTAGGGCATTATTGACACGCTTACTACCTTCACGTTTCAAATAGATAGAGGTGGGTATTATTTGCTGCGGCGCTCTACAAACAAGATAGGTATTGATTCTATCTTATCTAACCCCCAGGGGCGCCGCTCCGTAGACTAGGTAATCCCATTATTAGGCACCCTCTATGCTGCTCCGCCGGCAAATAGCCGATATGTTACCCACATTACCCCACGATAAAAATAACTCTAGCTGCCCTAGATAGGTACGTAATCCAGTGTATACACACCCCATTTTTTATTCGCTCTGTGTGTCATAAACACAGGGTTTATTTCATTGGGCGGCGAGGGTTTTTCCTAACCAGTGAATATCACAACTTATAGAAACACTCCCCAGCTAATCAACGAAACGTAGTGATCCGAGAATATTCCACGGTTTGTTATGCTGTGAGACTCAGTGGCGCACGAAATTATGTTCTAAGAATAAGTGTCTACCTACTTCCTATACCACGTACCCACGATTGGAAAATGAATACCTACAGGGTCTTTATAATGAAAAAGCTCCCGAATCGTGCAGAACGCGTACAAAAGCCTCGTGTAGGTACCTTACTCATTTGTTTAGTTAGTAGTCGACGAAAAAACTTAATCTGAGTGATTATTGCGAAACACGTTTATTAGATTCCAATTATATTAGAGTTAAGACATCACGAGCTACTTAACTTTTCATTAAAATAATAAAGACTTTGTTGAGAAAGCGTAATTAAATTAGTCATAAAAGAGAACATTCAACCAGGCAAGCATTAAAACCCAAAACGATTCATAATAATGAGATCCTTCCTCGAGTCGTTATCTTTTAATGTGCTAGACTGCGAGTCTATTCAGCTTTTACTAACTTGGCTACAATCAAAGACTTTTGTAAATGTTTTTGGTGTATTACATACAGCGTGTTACAGTGTGTTACACGTTGTTTCGTATTCATTGTCAAACAAAGTTGAGCAATATCACATGTTCGTGGAATTGAGTAAGCCTATTATGATGTCCGCAACAAAACAACACACACAAAAAAACTAAACACAAGTTGTACTGTACTAACATTAAACTATTCCAGTTATAAAAATCAGCATCCGTTGTGCTAGGCTTAACAGGTTCAATGCCATAATTACTGAAACAATTAAAAAGCCTTCGTGTCTCGCGTGGATCCGCGTTTTCAACAGTTAAGAGGTTAATATTTAACAAAAATAATATATCTGTTACCTGCAATGTCCTAAGCCTTACGTTTAAAACTCATTTATATCTTTGGGAATTCAATTGTCGACGCCGGGAAATTTAGGCTAGAGGAGGATATGGACTGCGATCGTCCTTGGAACCGCACCTTCATTCTTCATTAAGTTTGATTGAATGAAGGCTTGGGATATAAATAGCACTTTACCATACATCACATAGTAAGCAGCAATCCTGTACCTACCTGATTATACCAAGGTCCTACCCATGAATGAGGCTTTTGTGATAGGTACTGTAAGAGCTCAGAAAAACAAGGAAAAATAAGTATAAAATATTTAATTATAAATAAACTTATCAAATGTTAGGTAGGTACTAAGCCGTCGGTGTCCACTAGAAAAGAAAACGCGAGCCTCGGTGCAATATGGGAGCCAGGCGAGCGGCCCGCGCTTTGCGATCTTCACAGTTGTCAACTCCATGACGGCTCTCGAGCGCCATCTATCGCCTTACAGTACCTTTTACGAAAACAGGTCCAATGTTGAATGAAAAAGTAGAGGCAACCGTTGTGGTGTTCATTCCACATGTCTTAGTTTACTTACGTTTTATAATATATTTTTCAAATTTCATCCTTATAATTTTTGAAATTGTATTAACTCAAGTTTCCCATTTTATGTATACTTTAACACCTGAAAAGCTTAAGATTTGTTTTAACATCCAAAACTATTTTATTAATTTATACTGACATTTTTACCTGACATGTAATTGTCATTATTTTATTTTCTTAAACCATAGACATAAGATACCATTCTCTATAGCTTATTAAGCTCGTTGTACATTATATTTTCATTATAAGGGCAGCGGCAGACTGCGCCTCTGTAAACCGTTTTTATTCGTTCATGATTTCTTAATTCATATTTGAATTTAAAATTGAGAAGACATATCGGAACGAAGAAAAACGGGTGTCACTTTTTTAGTCTTGAATCTGCTCTGAACGCTAGAGTCCGTTTTTCTGTTAATACTATGAAGTATACGATTGAATCTAAAACTCTTGAAAACTATAATAAATACGGCATGTGAATGTATTAAAATCTTAGAAGTGCAATAAATATAAACATATTGAATGTGGAACCTTAATTTCATTGACCTTGTCGGACACCACTTCATGTTTAAAGGGCTCTTTTGATCGGCATAGTAAGCCACAGCCCGACCTCCACACTTCTATCTGCCTGTTCTTGCACCTATGCTACTGTCTGTTAGCCTGACAATTGGTTCAAGCCTTGACCATCTGTGTGCCAGCCCATTCGTCCTGCTGGCTACCCTACTGCTTATCCACGAGTAAGCGATTCATCTGCGAGCTCATCTGCCTACCTCGGGCATTGCACGCCTTCGTGTCCGTCCAGCTGCGTAACCTGACTGTCTGCTAAGAAATACCTGCCCACGTCGTGCGAAGCCGGATCTTCGTAGCTGCCCACGTCGTGTGAAGTCCGGATCTTCCTAGCTGCCTACGTCGTGTCAAGCCGGACCTTAATTTGTTATTTATATCCTTTTCTTACTTTTAATTTATAGTTACCTTTAATTTTATTAACGTGGCTTACGTATAGTTCAACTGAGCTATACGTAACGCTACAGTTTGGCGCCCAACTTTTCTAGAACTCACCCCATCACCCACAATCTTCCTTTTTTTTACTACACCTTTTTTTTTAACGTGGGCTCGATTTTCTCAAAATTCAAAAACATTACTTGCACAAGTAAGTTGAATAACTTTTGGTATCTATTTCAGGCCATCACCTCAATATCATTTCTTTTTGCTAGTACTTTTATTTTTTTTCTTCACAATTTACTCTTTAATAAATTCTGGATTAATTCTTTAAAATACATTAGTAAATAATTCTCTACAAATAATTAAATAACTCTTAAATCATTTTCAATTAATAATTTTTTTTTAAACAAATTTTCTTGATAAATCTTTTAATTTTGGTTGTAATTTTGCAACTATATTTTAACCTTAACTGAGAGTATTATTACTCGAATTGATTCTATCTTACTTGTCATTTAATCATGGCTAGGTCAATTGAGTACTCTCATTTTAACAAACCTGAACTCGAATATGAGGTGACTATCAGAACTGAGAGTGCCAGAGAACTTAAACAATTTTCTTTTAATGGCAAATCATGCCCTAGGTCATTCCTCCAAAGATTAGAAGAATTTTGCTTATCTAGGAATGTATCTGAAGAAATGCTTTGCAAACACGCATTTGAAATTTTCACTGATGATGCACTTCATTGGTTTCGATTTCAATTTAATCGAAATCCTACCTTGACTTGGAGTCAAATCCATCTTTTATTGATCAAAGACTTTGGTTTACATAATTATGACTATAAAATGCTCGAAGCTATTAGAAACAGAACTCAGGGTGCATCAGAGTCTATTATTGTGTATGTGAGCATTATGTTTGGAATGTTTTCTCGACTTACTAAGAAACTAGATGAAAACCAACAACTTGAAATTTTACTTAATAATGTGAGACCGTGTTATTCAGTCTTTATAGCGCTTAAAGATGTCAAAACAATTGACTCTTTAATTTCAGCTTGTCAAACATACGAAAAATTTTCTGAAAAAGATTGTAATTTTTCTGAACCTAAATATGAAACAGCTTCATATGCTACCGAATTTGCTTATCGGCCTTCTACTTCTAAATGCCTTCCAAATATAAAACATACAAATGCAATAAGATATGTTGAACAACCTCTTTCTGCTACTAAAACTAATGATGACTCTAAAGTAGACTTTTGTTATCGCTGTCGTATCTCGGGTCATTCCTTAAAAACTTGCACTAAACCTAAATATCTGATATGTTTTAAATGCGGTCGTAAAGGAGTTAAAATAACTGATTGTCCTAAATGTAACCCAAAAATACAACAAAAAAAACTAGATAGTGACTTGAATAACATTTCTAAATCTCAAAATAATAATTTTGATCCTGATGATTGGAAATTATGGCTAAAATGTATTAAAAAATTTATGTATTGCTATAAAACAACCTCTGTACTTTATGACACGGAAAAAGATTATAACAGACCTTTTATTAAAGTGTCTATTAATAACTTGCCATTTTCTGGTCTATTAGACAGCGGAAGTTGTATAACTATCCTAGGAAATAATTCTCATAAAGATATCCAAAAACTAGGATTTAAGTTATTCAAGTCGCCTACTCAAGTTATGGTTGCTAACAAACAGAAAACCATGTCTTCTGGTTATTTTCATCTACCAATCGAATTTAATAATCAAATACATATTATTAAAGCTTATGTTTTCCCTGATATTTATCCCTCACTGATTTTTGGTTGGGATTTCTGGAAAGAGTTTAATTTAACTCCTAAATTGCTTTCATCTGAACTAAATCCAATTAATAAAACTATTACGGTGAGTTCAGTGGACAATAGAGTACTCACATTTGAACACCTTTCGTTTAATGAGAAAAACATTGCAACAGACTTGATTGATCGTTTTAAAACAATTTCTTTTGAAGAACGAGGCATATTGGGTCGTACCAGTTTAGTTTCTCATCGTATTGATACCGGTAACGCGCTACCAATTAAACAACGTTGTTACAGACTTTCGCCTGAAAAACAAAAGGCATTAATTAATGAGGTTGATGAAATGATTAATCTTGATGTAATTGAAAAATGTGAGAGCCCTTGGTTATCTCCAGTGCTTATCACTCCGAAAAAGAACGGAGAATGGCGTTTCTGTGTTGATAGTAGAAAATTGAATTCAATCACTCGGAAAGACGCTTATAGTCTTCCTTTTGTTTCTGAAATTCTAGATAATCTTAAAAACGCTAAATATCTGTCTAGCATTGACATTGCTAAAGCTTTTTGGGAAATTCCATTAAATAAGGACGATAAAGATAAAACTGCTTTTTATGTCCCTGGAAAAGGAATGTATCGCTTTAAAGTTATGCCTTTTGGCTTAACCAATGCTCCCGCGACTCAACAAAGACTCATGGATAGCTTATTTACACCAGATTTTGATAATAAAGTCTTTTGCTACTTAGATGACATAATAATAATAAGTGAAACATTTGAAGAGCATATCTCACTTCTACTTAAAGTTCTTCAAAAACTTTCTTACGCAGGTCTCACAATTAACTTCAAGAAAAGTCAATTTTTTCGTAAAGAATTAAAATATCTCGGTTATGTAGTTGACGACCAAGGTCTACGTGCTGACCCTAATAAAATTGAAGCTATTTTAGCTTACCCCGCTCCTACCTCTAAAAAAGAAGTAAGGAAATTCTTAGGCACATGTAGTTGGTTTCGTCGCTTCATACCTAACTTCAGTTCTATCGCTTCACCCCTTTGTAAACTAACTTCGTCTGGGAAAAATTCTCCTAAGAACTTCGTCTGGAACGATGAAGCAGATTTAGCCTTTTCTAAACTAAAAGAATGCTTAATTTCAACCCCAATTTTAGCTTGCCCTGACTTTGACCTTCCATTTTCTGTACATTGTGACGCGTCTAATTTTGGAATTGGTGCTATGTTGACTCAGGAACAAGACAATAAAGAAGTAGTGATCGCATACATGAGCAAAACTCTTAATAAGCATGAGCAAAACTATTCAACTACTGAACGGGAAACACTAGCTGTTATTACTGCACTTGAACATTGGCGTTGTTATCTTGACAATGGTAAAAAGTTTACAGTTTATACCGATCATGCGGCATTAAAGTGGTTCCAAAATTTGTCTAATCCTTCTGGAAGATTAGCTCGGTGGACTCTTCGTCTATCTTGTTTTAATTTTGATCTGAAACACAAAAAAGGTAAAGATAATGTCGTTCCAGATCTTCTTTCTCGCCACAAAACTCCTGATACAGCTATTATTGGCACTGTAGAACCTATATCGAGAGATATTGTGTCCCAATTGGAACACTTTAATAAACTTTTTACAAATTGTCAAAGAAACCCTGATGACTATCCGAACTATAAGATTCTTAATGCTAAATTATATCGCTTCACTAACTCTTCTGATTACCTTAACAAAGATTTTGCATGGAAAGAGGTTCCACCTCCTCCCGAAAGACTAAACCTTATTAAATCTTGTCATGGAGTTACAGATAATAATCCTCATATTGGCATTTTCAAAACTTACAAGAAACTTTCTTTAAGATACTATTGGTCTGGAATGTTTAAAGATGTGGCAAAATTTTGTTCTACCTGTGAAACTTGCCTTTCTTATAAGCACTCGAATCATTCTCCATATGGTCCTATGGGTAAACCAAAAATTTGCTCAAGACCTTTTCAAAATATTTCTTTGGATTTGATGGGTCCTTTTCCAATGACGAGACAACGTAATCAATATATCCTCGTGGTAACTTGTTCTTTCTCTAAATATTGTCTTATTTTTCCTATCAAACGCGCTACAACTTCTAATATTATCTTCCATCTAGAAAATTCCGTGTTTCTTGTACATGGAATTCCTCAAACTATAATAATGGATAATGGTTCACAATTTCAATCAAACGAGTTTCAAAGTTTTCTGAACAAATATAAAGTTCCTTTTATCTTTTATTCTCCAAGATATTGCCCTCAAGTCAACCCCACAGAAAGATATAATAGAACAATTATTACTGCTTTAGCACAGTTGGTTGGTAATGACCATCGGTCATGGGATAAATATTTACAAAAAATCCAATTCGGCCTAAATAGCACGGTAAACTCTTCAACAAAATTCTCCCCATCTTTTCTTGTATTTGGTCGTGAAACTATACCGTGTGGTTCAGTTTACACCAATTGTACTAACCTTGACAACGTAATTTTTCTTCCTCGCGATATCTATGCCACTAATTTAGGATTATTATCTGCTATCTTCGATAAAGTACAGATTGCATTACACACTGCTCATATTAAGAACGCTGTTCATTATAATGATAAACACAGCTTTAAAGAATTTAATGTCGGTGATACAGTCTGGCGTAAAAATTACGTTCAGAGTAATGCTGGCGCATATTTCAGTGCAAAATTAGCTCCAAGATATGTTAAATGCACTGTAATTGAGAAGCTTTCACCTCTTGTTTTTATTCTGGAGGATCCTAATGGTTCGAGAGGAAAATGGCATGTAAAAGATTTTAAAATTTAATATTTTACTTGCCATTTATGTGTTTATATTGTATATTTCTTGTTAATAATTGCAATATTGATAGTTTATTTATTTTTACAAAGTAACCAAACACATTCGGCTTATTTTGTTTTCCATTATTATTAATTTTGTATAATTTTCTCATAATGAAGATATCATTATGTAATTATATTCTATGTTACCCTAGATATTATTACACCATTTGATGTAATTTCTAACACAAACTTATGTGTTATTCTTAAACTTCTTAATTTCCTTGACACACTTGTATTTATTCTTAAACTTCTTAATTTCTTAAACTTCTTAATTTCCTTGAC
This sequence comes from Anorthoa munda, assembly GCA_945859665.1. NCBI lineage: Eukaryota > Metazoa > Arthropoda > Insecta > Lepidoptera > Noctuidae > Anorthoa > Anorthoa munda. The sequence goes on from OX243913.1 coordinate 4,880,742, forward strand.
ATCACTTATCTTAATAAGGATGAGGAGTTCTTTTAGAGCGGTGTGCACAACTCCGAAAGCCTTATGTGCAAAGAGCGGTCCCGTAACTCTTTAAAAATAAGCCAAATGCGTGGGCTCTCTTAAATATTTTAATTTTCTTTTCTTCGGGTTTTCAAACAGGTGCGGGTAACGACACCTATAAAAAATAAATAAGCCTTCGTTATCTAATTAAATATTTCCTTGTGGAGTATGCGTCATTGAATGTGAACCATATCCCCTACGTGTGATTGAATGAGAGTGTTTGACGAAAGCATGAAAGATGTTGTGTGAAAGATCAAGGTTAATATTTCAACCTTCAAAATTTTCCTTAAGTTTGAAAATTTTTCTGGGGTTTCGGGGAAATGTGGTGTTCATTCCACATGTCTTAGTTTACTTACGTTTTATAATATATTTTTCAAATTTCATCCTTATAATTTTTGAAATTGTATTAACTCAAGTTTCCCATTTTATGTATACTTTAACACCTGAAAAGCTTAAGATTTGTTTTAACATCCAAAACTATTTTATTAATTTATACTGACATTTTTACCTGACATGTAATTGTCATTATTTTATTTTCTTAAACCATAGACATAAGATACCATTCTCTATAGCTTATTAAGCTCGTTGTACATTATATTTTCATTATAAGGGCAGCGGCAGACTGCGCCTCTGTAAACCGTTTTTATTCGTTCATGATTTCTTAATTCATATTTGAATTTAAAATTGAGAAGACATATCGGAACGAAGAAAAACGGGTGTCACTTTTTTAGTCTTGAATCTGCTCTGAACGCTAGAGTCCGTTTTTCTGTTAATACTATGAAGTATACGATTGAATCTAAAACTCTTGAAAACTATAATAAATACGGCATGTGAATGTATTAAAATCTTAGAAGTGCAATAAATATAAACATATTGAATGTGGAACCTTAATTTCATTGACCTTGTCGGACACCACTTCATGTTTAAAGGGCTCTTTTGATCGGCATAGTAAGCCACAGCCCGACCTCCACACTTCTATCTGCCTGTTCTTGCACCTATGCTACTGTCTGTTAGCCTGACAATTGGTTCAAGCCTTGACCATCTGTGTGCCAGCCCATTCGTCCTGCTGGCTACCCTACTGCTTATCCACGAGTAAGCGATTCATCTGCGAGCTCATCTGCCTACCTCGGGCATTGCACGCCTTCGTGTCCGTCCAGCTGCGTAACCTGACTGTCTGCTAAGAAATACCTGCCCACGTCGTGCGAAGCCGGATCTTCGTAGCTGCCCACGTCGTGTGAAGTCCGGATCTTCCTAGCTGCCTACGTCGTGTCAAGCCGGACCTTAATTTGTTATTTATATCCTTTTCTTACTTTTAATTTATAGTTACCTTTAATTTTATTAACGTGGCTTACGTATAGTTCAACTGAGCTATACGTAACGCTACACCGTAAAAATGTTTGGGTGCGAGGTTGTGTCAAAATTTTGATTTATTCCATTCTAATACCAAAACCACTGGCATTCACCACTCCAAAACCACTCATATTAATTTTTTATACCGTACGGATACCACTCTTTAAATAACTAAATTTATTGTGCGAACGAATACCAACAACTTGAATTTGGTACAGTCAGCACAGTCAAACCTAATCAAATAAATAGGTTTTCTCAAACATGCCATGCTTGGCAATGTGAGCATTATTTTGACAACCTTCTTCGAGATAAATCGAAATTGCTGTACTGGCCAAATACATGCGCGCAGCGGCCGGCAAAAGTTGTATGAAAATCCATATCTGTCGTGTTTAGCGGCCAAATAAATTACATAGTAAATTCATATCTGTCGTGTTATTTAAAAATAGAACGATCTTTTACTCCGAAACATGGAAACCAAGGAGGTTTTTATCAAAGGTTTTATTTAAATTTCGAACTGGCTTGCAAATAAAAACCTGTTTATTGAAAAAAAGAAACAAATGATCACGCGGGCAAAATTATTGTTACTGTTGTTCGTCATTGATTTTGAAAAGTAATTGTATTTGACAAAATGAGTTCTAGGTGCTACTTAGTTTTATTTTCCGCGCATTATTTGAGAAAAGCACTATACAAGCCTTGGCCACAACTAGGCATTGATGGACTTACGTATGTGTGCCTCGGCTTCGCCTCGGCCCATATTTACACGTTCGTCCATCAATGCCTCTTTTGCTGGCCGCTGCAGTAATGTACTATTTCTGATATATTTATGTGATCGTAAAATAATACTAACTATTCAAATCAAATCAAATGTTTTTTTTAAACAACAAAAGAAAAATTTAGATTGAGAATAGTTCTAATGTGCGCGCCCCACTGCAATTTTGGATCGATAGTAATCCCTAAGATATTGTTTTAATTATGGACAGTGAACCTGTTTAATATAAATTATGAGTTGATTTTCTGAGATAATTTTTATTTTTTTGACTGTAAGTAAATTGTTCTTGTTTTGATGTAGTTGCAAAATAATATTATTCAGGTACATAAAACTGCAGAGAAACTTCACCCCCTAGAATGATTTTTATGCCATTTTTGCGATAATGGTACGAAACCCTTCTTACGCGAATCCGACTTGCACTTGGCCGGTTTTTTATATTATTTGTGATTGGTAAAATGTTAAAAGCTTAACAACAGTCGGTCAGGCCGGACACCGTCTAATTTGATCGGACACACATCCAATATGTTGGTTATGACCTAAATTACTAAAGTTCCATTTAGCTGGCGATAGTGTTGCTGGGTCGTCTTTTCCTCATTTAAATTACTTTGAAACAGTCACCGACCTTTCATAAAAAGTTAGCATGTTACTTAATCAGAACAGTTTACAGTCGCTTTGAATAGAAGTATAACTTTAATTTTGTATTAACTTGCAAAATATAAGTTGTTCATGTTTCAGTTGAGTGCTCCGCGGATTGATGTGTATACGACTGGCGCTGGCAGCGCATTAGCCGCCATTACTCATGCGAGGACTGGGAACCTTAACTCGGAGCATTTACTTTGGAAAAATAATAATTTTGACATTTCTACTTACTGCTAATAGCAATATAAAGATATAACATGTGTCGTGAATAGCGTGACTTAAAAATTGTCATGAGGCATATAAAATACTTTCGTGTCTTTATGTTTCAATAGACAAAGCATAGATTATCTAGCGGGACGGTGTCATTTTAATATTCTATATTTTTTTTAAATATAACACTTTATTGGCGTTTCGCCCGCTTTGCGGATATTTGCTTATCGTTGGTGACATGAACTTGGCTTCGGTGACAAGGAGTTACAAGATTTTTGAAGTGACTTCCATGAGTAAAGATAAACCTAATTTAAATATGTAAAAAAAAAAATAGTCTTCGAGAATCTTCATCATCATTCTTATGTAGTGTAGTGGTAGGGACTCCCGTTTCCGCACTTGGACTCCTATTTGATCCGTTGTGCGTGGGGGCTCTGTCTAACATAACCAGCCTAGCTCCGTCCAAAAGCACAGATGCTTCCTGGGAGTTTCACAGGTTTCACGGAGCGACCTCACTGTTCCGAGGATTTCTTCGCGTTGAGATGCCACGGGCTCGCATTCTAGGATTACATGGGCTGCTAATTCTTTGGCGTTAAAACAGCCCCTGCAAAGTGGGCTGTCCATGGCGCCTATGTTGAATAGATGTTTATTAAGAAGTGTGTGGCCCTTAATTGTCCCTGATATTATTTTTAGGTTATTTCTACTCAGGCTGAAGAGATTTTTAGTAAGCCGCGGGTGTAAGTTTGGCAAACCCGACAGCTACAATCTAGGAGTCTTTAAGTCAAGAGTGAATAGGTTAATTCTAGGCTAGCGTCTTTTACCGTCGACCACATCATCGCTTACCAACAGGTGATATAGTGGTCAAGCGCGAGCCTAGTGTGTGTGCCTAGCCATCTGTGTAGATTCGTACTTCACTGACACCTGGCTGATCCCTTTCTTCCTCTATTGTTTGTATGTTATAGTTTTTGTTGAACTTAGGTTGTTTTTGTGTTCTGTCACACGGGGCAGCGATGAGAAGTTAATACTCAATCGCCCGATCCAGGCTTTTTAGCGTGTGGACTGGTTAGGTTTTTGCCTATGCAACATCATCGTTTCAGCCGAAAGATGAAGCCCCATATGCCTAGATTGCTAGCGCCACCTCTTGCTGTATGTACAGGTCCAGGGGAGTTATTTGTAGGGCTATCTCATGCAGCCAGTGATAGCTAAACATCATCATTCTCTTGCATTATTTTTTATTATATATTTTATTGTACACCATAAGTTACATTTATAAAGGAAACTTAAAACTAAAACACATACAATGGGCGGCCTTATCGCATTCCGCGTTCTCTTCCATAGACTTTGATCATCTCAGTAGGCACACCCTTTCACGCGACTTCCATCTTCCATGTACTTCATCCATCATTTTTTTTTTCATCCATAATTTCGTTATTACTACGCATTGTAATACAACAAACTGATTCGGAATCAATTCTCGTATTTTATTAACTTCTAAAAACAATACTAAAATAAGACTTCTCTACACACCTTCGCTGTGACACTTTTATCGGCTTTGCGAACACGCGAGCGCGCTGCTGGCGTGGCGCGGTTACAGTGGCGCGTTAAATACCTACTTCGCCGGGCAAAGCAAGCCTTAACGGTGCGCACGCTACCACAAAACGATAAGAATGAGAGTGAGGTCGCAGAATAATGTCTAACCGACTGTACCTACTGTATACGGGTATGAGGCTGTGAAATTAGCGAGACGCATTCTATAAGATAGGTCTCAAATATGATATCTTCGTGCAACTAAAATTAATTCCAACTACGTGAATATGCAGATTTAAACATGTTTAAAAAACCCTCGTTATTATAATATTGCGTAATTTGAATTCTGAATTACCATGCTTTGCGGGTTCTCGGCAAAGCGGCGTTTCACTCACACTTGACGATATACTCGTAATGTAAATATTTATGAGATAATGCTAAGCTTCTTGCGGTTTCTTTTACAATTCGTAGAGTGGTTTTACATGTACGGAATTATTAGCGAAAATATATTTTTAGCTGAAAAGTTAACCACTCATCTTAGTATAAACAAGGTACCTAGATTTTGGCAAATAAGGATCAAAAGTGTACACTGCTCAAAACTAACTTTATTATAGGATGATTTTAATTACTCTTTTCTTATTAAGAGAAGTTTGTATACGAGAATTAACCAATAAACCTAAAGTTTACCCGTTAAACTTATGACCGAAATAACTGATCGCTTAGTAAAGATCTTTGCAACTGATACGACTCTACGTGAGGGGTGCGTGCCGCAAACTTGAGGACGGACTTTATATTAAGAATTTATCTTCACACCCCATGGAAAATAATTTATGAAAAACGCAGTCCTTGAGGAGGGAGAAATATTTTTACTTGCAGGAAATGTATCTTGGAGATGACGTTTGGAGCAAAGCTACTTAAAAGTTTCTTTACTGGCGGAAAAGGAACATTAATCATGTTGCTAATGCATTACATTCCATGCGTCCAATTTTTTTTCTCTTTATAATGTGTGCAAAACACTAAACTGTACAAGCTTGTTCCGTCTTGTTCTTGTCAAGCTGTGCATGATATATTGCTCAGCGGGCAGTTCCCATTAACTTGTACAAGTTGGTGTCAGGAAGACGCGTAGTAACGTAAGCTGTTCTGTTTGTGCTATAAATAGCTATGAACTAGAGCGGGGCTCGACCCGGAGTACTTGATACCTTTTACTTTGAAATTTAAATCAGTCTTTCAGGTTGAATTTTCGCAATGTCTGTGATTTATTATAGAAACGATCGCTGATGGATGATAGTGTAAATTATGGTGACCTTTCCAGTGCGAAACTTTTGACTTTAAATGAAAGTTAGTTTATTGGTTAAAAAGTTAACTTAACATAACATAACATCACGCTGGTATTTTCCGTGGGGCTGGGCAGCGTGGTACCGATATATAGAACAACTATCTACTTACTAACTTATTAGCTACTTATTTTAAAAATATCACAGCAATCTTAAGTTGACAAATTTGAGTCGGGATTAATCCTTGTTATTAGGTAAACAGTATATCACTGCTCCTCCTACAACTCAGGTAACCGATCCTTCAACTATAATACATTTCCTAAATTTCCTGTTGACCTCGTCAATACGATGAACTCAATGATGAAGTTTATGCAGCAGAACAGCAGTACAGTGTGCTTATTCCAAGTTTTTTAACGCACTCAATCGTGATATCGTAAACGATTACTTATGTGAACGGCGCTTATCCAGTTTCAATACAAGTTGACGTTTACTTTCACGCGAATGACCGTGAGTAAAAACTATCACTAAGCCCTCTGTCGTGTTAATAAATGGACGTCCCACTTCTAAAGTGAACAACAAATTGGTACTCTGAGTCTCCGACACGTTGAAACACGAGACACATCTCTCGTACCTAATCGTAAGTACCTAATTGACTAACAATTTTCTTTGGCCATTTTTCGTTTTAAAGTTCATTTGGCGATGAGTCCTTAAAATAGAAAATAGATATAGGTATTGGTATTCGCATGATAAGACATATATGGCCTTATGGTATGAGAGCTGTATTTTAAATTAAGGCTCCCGCAAAAAGATGTGATGACGACAACGATGCGTTTTTATTATCAGTGCTTGCTCTACAAAAATACTTCTATGAAAAATCGTTCTCACATTATGCCGTGGCACAAAAGTTTTCCCCAGCCTTGAACATAATCCTACCTTAAACGATTAAAACCAGTATAAAAACAAAACAACGGCTGAATTGCAGATTTCAGAAATGACTTGACTTTTATATCCCGGCGATGTGTTACAAAGGGTTTGCCCAATCCTTGTCACAGCGACAGTGACTTGACAACGTAACACCTACGGGGCGGGACGGGAGACTGCGCGGTTTGTTTTGCCATCGCAAGAAATAGGAACTCCAAAATTAGACCTTGAAATAAATTACGTGATTCATGCTCAGCGAACTTTAAGCAAACTTTCTTACTTAAGAAAGTTTTTGATTGCTTTCTTACCTAATGGACCAGTCGTCCTGTAGTTATTCTCCTAAAATGTAGGGTGATCGTTATTGCCCGATAATAAGGAAAGGGTTCCACATCATTTTCAATGCCCGTTTCGTAGAAGTTGAATTGGTTCTGGAATGGCATGCTAAAGTGGAACGACTTAGGCACCTAAAAAGCAAACACTGCACGTTTTAAAAAGAAACAAATCATTTACAGAACAATCATAATCATATAATGTTCTGATATTCCATCTTAAAGCTTCGCCAAGCATAGCATATCCCATTATTTTCGAACGCTGTGTTGTACAATTAAACAAAACGAGCATCACTGATAACATTCTGCCTTTCTACGCGCCATACTTTGAATTGTGAACGCAATAACCGAACTGTGCAATAAATTCCATTGTTGTCTAAACAATTTGTTCTAACGAGACATGAAATTGAACAAAGTTGAGCTGGCTAATAATGAAAATGTTTCTTTTGGGACGTGAATTCCAATCTCTACACATAAAAGTCGTTTATTTTCGTGTCCATTTTATATTTTATGTCTCGAGACCGGGTTCGATTTTATGTTTTGGTTGTATTTTGTACTTTTTTGTATTTTGTCGAAAAGTTTACAGTCAAGAAACATTCTGCCTAAGCAGATTAGTACACCTCGTAGAGTGTAAACTTATAATCTTGATAGCAATATTTTACTAACGGAGTGCAATAAAGTACTGCAGATACCGCTTTTGTTCCTCGAATCGGTTCCGTTCCATGTTCATATAAATTCCTTCACTTTTCTAATGCTTGCAGTTCACAGCTTTGAACTTAAAAGTTTTCCACAGCTATAACTTTGAGATTTCTTTGAACTGATTTTACATCGTATGTTGGATAAATTGTAAAGGCTCGCTTTATAAAAAAATACATGAATGTAAACGTGTATGGTCGCGAAAGATTCCGGTCCAGATCTTTTAAATCTTGTTAATAAGGGGATAAGGGTGAAAAGTTGTCGACATGGGAACTTCGCGGTCGTTCATACATAATATAAGACGCTTACTATTATTCTAGAATAAATCAAATAGCCTTGTCTTAATCAAGTGTATACTAGAATAGACCACACATACGCAACTCGAATCCAAGCCCCACTATTCGCAAATCAAATTAAATAATTAACAATTAACATTAAACATAAAATACGAGAAATATTAAAAACTCGAGAAAGAAGGAAGAGGATTTAAAGTATTAATGACAGAGAAAATGTTTGTTAACTCAAGCCAGTGACGACTGAATAATTAAAGCAATGTTACGGTATTCGAGTAGCTTTAAGGAAAGTCATTAGAAAAATAAATATTCGTTGAAATTCATGTCGTACTTTTGTTTGTAGTCTCTCATTGACTCACAATATCGCGGTCCACTGTTGTCCTCTTTTGTCGTGATTCTGAATAGAAACCTTCTCAAAAGGCATGACTGACAGGAATGTTATGAAAATAGAATATAAACCATTGATGGTCTGATGCCGGCAACAACAACTACTGTTCGGAACCAAACGTTTCGTTCCTTTTTTTGTTATTTTGGTGCAACACTGAGTCAGCTCACTGTCATTGATTTGACAGCTTTTGATTGAGTTGACGTTAACATTACTCATTAGACATAAAAAGATGGGTCTTGCTTTGATTTTGTTGTTAATTGATAAATAATCAGCCCATCGTTACTCAAAATTGCGTTCGCGACCCGCGAGTGGTACTGGGAATGCGATGTTTGAGTATATATTTCGCGCGCAGCTAAGTATTTTTGGATCGGGAGCATGTCTAGGAGTTTGCAGGGAATCTCGCCACAGATCACGTCGATTATTCCTTATTATGTTTTCAAGAAAAGTTTTATGAATAAAAGAACAGAAAGACAAGTCTAGGTATTAATTTAAATTAGGCTTGGCACTTAATTCATATTGAGGCCCAGAGAGCTTACCGCCATTCGCTGAACTAGTTCTCGTAGAGAAGAAGGGCAAGAAACTCCGCGGAAGCAACTATGGTTGTAAAAGTATTCATAGACATCTTTTACAACCATATAAATATCGTTTATCACAATAAAGATCTAATTCTATTATGGCCATTATATGATGAATCTTGTAACTTTTCACAATGTTATATAATCAAAACAACAAGGATAATGCAAATAACATGACTAGCCCTTAAATCAATTTAACATAATTATGAATAAAGGCCACAATAAGAAAATAGAATTTCAACACAACCATTAGCAATAATCAAGTTATAATATCAAATAACTTACGTGAACCATGTGTAGTTTCACAGAATATAAAAATTCAGGCTATCACAACATAACAACTGGTCTGTACTGGCTTGTAGTTCACAACGAATTGCCTTAACTTACGAATTACACACTATTTATAGTAACGAGTTGACTTGTCTCAATACGTCAAATGTCACCAAATGTCACCATTTTCTACATTGCTATAAATAATCTCACAATTAAGTCAATAATCAATTCTTGAGTAATAAACCTTTTTAAAACGTATCAAGACAATTAAGGAATTTAATATCGATACTAACCCTGTCGGTTAGTATCAATATTCTTTCGAATATTAATTGTCTTAAAAGACTTATACTAGGAGGGATCAAAAAGTAGTGAGAACGACATACTACGGCAGGCATAGCTCAGATATATATTTGTCATATTAATAAAGAAAAAAATCTTTGATTTTCTTTTGTTTTTTTCTAAATGTAGTCATTTGTTTGCTTCGTGTCAGAACGTGTTCTCGAAAATGGAGAAAAACGAAGTGCGAGTCGTTATTAAATACCTCTGTTTAAAAAAGTTAACGACGCAAGAGAATAATTGCGATTTGGAGGCAACGTTAGGAGAGTCTGCTCCGCCGTATTCCACTGTCGCAAGGTGCAACATCGTTGCGGCCGTCCATCGACGTCAGTCACCCAAGAAAATGTTGCGAAAGTCGAGAAAATTGTATTTAGCGATCGAAGAGTTACCATCCGATACTTAATTCAAGAAACGGGCATTTCATATGGAAGTATTCAATCCCTATTGAAAGAATCCTTGAATATGAGAAAAGACTCCGCAAGATGGGTGCCGAGAATGTTAACTGACAGTCAGAAACAAAATCGACTTGACATTTCGAAGATATTGTTGGACAAGTTTCAAGAAGATTCTGATAACTTTTTGTCTCGTTTCGTAACAATGGACGAAACATGGGTCCGTCATTTTGATCCCGAGATAAAACAGCAATCTTCGCAATGGAAACGGCCATCATCACCGACCTCGAAGAAGTTTCGTGTCGTGGCATCGGCTGGCACGGTTATGGCCTCAATATTTTGGGATTCAGAAGGGATATTGTTGATTGATTACCTGGAGCGTGGAACCACTATTACAGGCTAATATTATGCAGCTTTAATTCCCAAGTTCCTCAACTTGCTGATGAACTGATGAACAAATGCCATCAAAAAGAAAAGAAAGGAGAGGGAAACTTTGAAGGACCACCCCCCTTATTCACCAGATCTGGCGGCTAGCGATTGTTAATAATAATAATAATAAACTAATTTGTTTCAGGGAGGGTAATAACCGCCCAAGAGTGATGCGCTTTGTGAAACGGGCGTTTTCGGGGACTGATGTCAGTCCCCGAGACTATATATACCATATCACAGAGCGCATCGACTTCCTGAAACAAAAAGTGTTTGCATGGGCAAACCGTATTCGTAGGTACAGGCGGAGAGTGGAGCGATACACCCAGAATCGTACATTCCAAAGTAATGAAAGGTGGGTTTATCGTGCTTGGGAGCGACCCGTCCAAGGTGTGATTGATACGTGCCTGCCGGATGATGACGCTATGTGTTCATTCTGGCGCAGCATCTGGTCGGTGCCTGTCAGTCACACTGAAGGTGAATGGACTCGGGAAGTCGAACGAGCGTGCGATCCAATACAAGAAATGGGGGCTATCACGATCAGCCCCCAAGATGTAGCCCGTGCAGTTCGTCCGTTGCCGAACTGGAAATCTCCAGGGCCGGACGGGCTGCACAATTTTTGGATCAAGTGGCTACAAAGGTCGCACGCTCTTTTGGCATCTCAGTACCAGGCAGCCTTGGAGTCTGGTTCGCTACCCAAGTTCCTTACAACAGGAATAACCCACCTGCTCCACAAGTCTGGTAGCACCGCGGAACCCAAAAATTATAGACCTATTACATGTTTACCAACGGTCTATAAGGTTCTTACATCCATTTTGAGAGTTAAAATTAATAAACACGTCGACGATAACTCGATCATGTCGGTCTCTCAGAATGGATGTAGGAACGGGTCCCGCGGTACTAAGGAGCTACTCCTTATTGATATGGCCATTAGCCAACAGGTTCGGCGTTCCCGAAAGGATCTGTCGACATGTTGGATAGATTATAAGAAGGCCTATGACTCGGTGCCTCATACATGGCTCATGAGGGTGCTAGAATTGTATAAAATAGATACAACTCTACGCACCTTCCTGAAATCGTGTATGGGGCAATGGAGCACAGTCCTTCGCTATCCAGGATGTCGAAATATCCAGAGGAATAGCGAACCTGTAAGGATTGAGCGAGGTATATTCCAGGGCGATAGTTTAAGTCCACTTTGGTTTTGTCTAGCCTTGAATCCTCTAAGCATGTTGCTGGAGAATTCAGGGCTAGGCTATCGGTTGAGGAGAGGTGGTCAGATTATATCTCACCTCCTTTATATGGATGACCTGAAGCTCTTTGCCCCCAGCAATCTTCAGCTGATGGAGCTACTGAAGGTAACTGAAACTTTTAGTAGCGCCATCAGGATGGAGTTTGGTGTGGACAAATGTGCGGCCATGCATGTAAAGCGAGGGGAGATTGTGGAATCCGTGGGAATTCAACTCGCGGATTCCATAAACCTGAGATCCCTCTCTCCAAACGAAACCTATAAGTATTTGGGTATGTCGGAAGCGTTAGGTATCAGCACTACTGACATGAAGCAATCGTTGAAGGAACGCTTCTTTGGCCGCCTGAAGAAAGTATTCAATAGCTTTCTTTCGGGCGGAAACAAGGTGCGCGCTTTCAACGGTTGGGTCATGCCGGTATTGATGTACTCTTTCGGCATACTCAAATGGACTCAAACCGAACTCGACGCCCTGGATAGGCGGGTCCGAACATTGCTGACTGCATATCGAATGCATCACCCACGATCGTCGGTCATGAGATTGTATATCCCGCGGAAGTGTGGAGGCCGAGGCTTTTTAAATGCCAAAAACCTCCACAACCGCGAGATATGCAATCTCAGAGAATATTTTCTACACGCCGACGTGGGTATGCATCGAGATGTAGTGGCAGTGGACAAGGGACTCACCCCGCTCTCCTTGGCAAATGAGAACTGGCGCAAGCCTGTAGTGCTTGAGACTAACGACCGCAGGGAGGTATGGCAGAGTAAGGAGCTCCACGGACGCTTTTTCGGGCCCTACATGGGTCCGATGTAGATCAGTCAGCGTCCGTAGCCTGGCTGCGTTTCGGTGACCTCTTTGGGGAAACCGAAGGTTTTGTCTGTGCAATTATGGACGAAGGTATCATGACGAATAACTACCGGAGATTTATTGTGAAGGATGGCACGGTTGACATCTGTCGGGCATGTCACCGCCCGGGTGAATCGATCCGCCACATTATCTCTGGTTGTTCTCGGCTAGCTAACGAAGAGTACTTGCATAGGCACAACCTTGTAGCCAGGATTATCCATCAGCAACTCGCTCTGAAATACACTCTTGTGGCATCGGAGTTACCGTAGTACAGGTATGTGCCCGACCCAGTTCTCGAAAATGGCAATATCACATTGTACTGGGATCGGTCCATCATCACTGACAGGACTATTGTAGCCAATAAGCCTGATATTGTGGTGGTGGACCGAATCGAGAGGCGTACAATGATTGTTGACATTACCGTCCCGCATGACGGGAACCTCGTGAAAGCCGAGAAAGATAAGCAAATCAAGTATCTTGACTTGGCTCGCGAGGTTGTCGACATGTGGGATGTGGACACAGCGATCATTGTACCGATAGTCGTGTCGGCCAATGGCTTAATAGCCACGAGCCTCGACCAACACCTTAGGAGGCTCTCGTTAGGCGGCTGGGTCAAGGGCCTGATCCAGAAAGCAGTACTGCTGGACACGGCTCGCATTGTTAGGAGGTTCCTCTCTCTGGAGCCCTGACCGCCGGTAGCTTGGACCCTGTTCCCGATACCGGTGGGCCTCTATTTTTTATATTTTTAAATGTTTTTGTTTTTTAATTTATTTTATAAAAATATTTAAAAATGTAGATAATAAGAAAGATAAATAAATAAAGGAGATAATAATAATAATATATAATCTGTGGCTCGACTTGACAGACGGTTGCCAAAAATTTTTCTCCATGAAATTTATTACAAAATATATAATTTTAAGCATCTAAATTGTACAGAACAACATGAAACCAAGAAAAAAAAAATAACAATAATATTATCAAAACAATAACCGATTTATAAATGGAACAAGAAACGAGAAAAATGAAGACGACGACGTCATGTTAACGAGAGCTGCCGCCGCTAGACAAGCACGCCCACCACCTCCGGCCTCGTCGCCCAGCTCCGCCTCGCCGCCGCCGGAAACCAGCCCCACCGTGAGTGCTGTGACACCGGCCGTGGCAGTTGCGTCGAGCTCGAGCGACGAGTACTTCTCTCCGCCGACGACACCACCACCTGCGCGTCGACGGGGAGTACGCCGGCCGCCGGACAGCCTAGGACCTCGAGGCCCATCGGCCTCTGACAGGGTCCCCGCTCCCGGTGGAAGTGTGCAGCGCATGCGATGGACGCAATCGATAAACGAAAACGTCATGCGCGCATACTTTGGGGCTACAGAGGGGGGAAGTAACCTGACTGCGTTCCGTGGCTGGATGCTCTCTCTGTTTCAGGTGCTTGAGCCAGCTGTCAACGTTTCGGCCCAACGTCTGTCGGATCAGGTGCGGGTCATCCAACGTAACCGTATGTTGGATGATGCCGTACTTGATAGACTGCGCATTGAATCACGGAATAGCCGTGTCTCGCCTGCCTTGCCACCGGCCGCGGTGCAGCTGCAACCCAGTGTTTCACCGCGACCCGATCATGATGGTGAGGGTGACGACGACGGGGCTATATCTGTGAGTACCCAATGCAATGCACGTTTAAGGAGCGCTTTGGAATGTGCATTCAGCGAGTATCGCTCCGCACCGCCTGAGCTTAGACCTCGATTACCTCGTCTGCCCATGCATAAGAAAAATAGGGCGCTGGTGTGTGCTCTAGATTCGCAGCTATCAAATGTTTTTGATAGCAGCAAAGACCTTGCCGATACCCACTCAATACTGTACTGTGCGGCTGCTGCGGCATGTCGTGTAGCTAACGTCAAATTCCCAAAAAGTGACAGAACTACACGACCAGCTGTACCAGCTTGGCAGTCCAGGATTGAGCGTCGTATCGGTGAGGCTAGAGCACTCATAGGCAAGCTTATCTGCTTCAGGAATGGCAACACTCGCCCTAGAGTGATGCGCTTTGTGAGGCGGGCTTTCTCGGGGACTGATATCAATTCTCGAGATTATCTGTCCCGCGTCACAGAGCGTATCGACTTCCTGAAGCAGAAGATCTATGCATGGGCAAACCGTATTCGTCGGTACAAGCGGCGAGTGGAGCGATACACGCAGAATCGTACATTCCAGAACAACGAAAGGTGGGTTTATAGGGCTTGGGAGCGACCCAACCAAGGTGTGACTGATACACGCCTGCCAGATGATGACGCCATGTATTCGTTCTGGCGCAATATCTGGTCGGTGCCTGTCAGTCACACCGAGGGTGATTGGACTCGGGAGGTCGAACAAGCGTGCGATCCGATACCACAAATGGGGGCAATTACCATCAGCCCCCAAGACGTAGCTCGTGCAGTCCGTCCGTTGCCTAACTGGAAATTACCAGGGCCGGATGGACTGCACAACTTTTGGATAAAATGGTTCCAAAGGTCGCACGCTCGTTTGGCAACTCAGTTCCAATCAGCCTTAGAGTCAGGATCGCTGCCCCAGTTTCTAACTACAGGAATAACCCACCTGCTCCACAAATCAGGTAGTACTGCGGAACCTAAAAATTATAGACCGATAACATGTTTACCGACGGTCTATAAAGTTTTTACATCCATTCTGAGAGCTAAAATTAATCAACATATTGATACGAATTCAATCATGTCTGCTTCTCAGAATGGATGTAGGAACGGGTCCCGCGGTACTAAGGAGCTGCTCCTTATAGACATTGCCATTAGCCAGCAGGTTCGCCGTTCCCGAAGGGATCTGGTGACATGTTGGATAGACTACAAGAAGGCCTATGACTCAGTGCCACATACATGGCTCATGAGGGTGCTGGAGTTGTATAAAATTGATGCAACTCTGCGCACCTTCCTGATGTCGTGTATGGGGCAGTGGAGGACGGTCCTTCGCTATCCAGGATGTCGACAGATTCAAGAGGACAGCGAACCTATAAGGATCGAGCGTGGAATATTTCAGGGCGATAGTCTGAGTCCACTGTGGTTTTGTTTAGCCCTGAATCCTCTTAGTACACTGCTGGAGGGTTCGGGTCTGGGCTATCGGTTGAGAAGAGGAGGTCAAGTCATATCATACCTCCTTTATATGGATGATCTGAAGCTCTTTGCCCCCAACAACTTGCAACTGATGGAGCTACTGAAGGTTACAGAAACCTTTAGTGACGCCATCAGGATGGAATTTGGTGTGGACAAATGTGCAGTCATGCATGTAAAGCGAGGGGAGATTATGGAATCCGTGGGAATACAACTCTCGGATTCCATACACCTTCGATCCCTTTCCTCAACCGAAACTTACAAGTATTTGGGTATGTCGGAAGCACTAGGCATCAATGTTACTGATGTGAAACAGTCGTTGAAGGAGCGCTTCTTTGGCCGCCTGAAAAAAGTTCTAAATAGTCTTTTATCGGGCGGGAACAAGGTGCGCGCCTTCAACGGCTGGGTCATGCCGGTCTTGATGTATTCCTTCGGCATACTCAAATGGACTCAGACAGAACTTGACGCCCTGGATAGGAGAGTCCGCACATTGCTTACCGCAAATCGTATGCATCACCCACGGTCATCGGTTATGAGACTGTATATCCCTCGGAAGTGCGGGGGTCGTGGCTTTTTAAATGCTAAGACCCTGCACAACCGCGAGGTATACAGTCTTAGGGAATATTTCCAGGCAGCTGCCGTGGGTATGCATCGAGATGTGGTAGCGGTGGACAAGGGCCTTACCCCGCTCTCCTTGGCTAACGAGAACTGGCGCAAACCTATAGTATTAGATACTAATGACCGCAGGGAGGTATGGCAGAGCAAGGAGCTTCACGGACGCTTCTACCGGGTCCTACATGGGCCTGATGTAGATCTTTTAGCGTCCGTGGCCTGGCTGCGATTTGGTGACCTTTTCGGGGAAACCGAAGGTTTTGTCTTTGCGATTATGGACGAAGTTATGATGACGAACAACTACCGGAAATATATTGTGAAAGACGGCACGGTTGACATCTGTCGGGCATGTCACCGGCCGGGGGAATCCATCCGTCACATTATCTCCGGTTGTTCTAGTCTAGCTAACGGAGACTATTTGCATAGACACAACCTTGTAGCCAGGATTATCCATCAGCAACTTGCTCTGAAATACAATCTTGTGGAATCGGAAGTGCCTTACTATAAGTATGAGCCCGACCCAGTTCTCGAAAATGGCAATGTCACGTTGTATTGGGATCGGTCTATCATCACTGACAGGACTATTGTTGCCAATAAGCCTGACATAGTGGTGATAGACCGACTAGAGCGTCGCGCAATGATTGTTGATATAGCGGTCCCCCATGACGAGAACCTTGTGAAGGCTGAGAGAGATAAGAAAAGTAAGTATCTTGATCTGGCTCGCGAGGTTGTCGACATGTGGGATGTGAATACAGCGATCATTGTGCCGATAGTCGTCACGGCCAATGGCATAATAGCCAAGAGCCTCGATGAACATCTGAGGAGGCTCTCGTTGGGCAGCTGGATCAAGAGCTTGATCCAGAAAGCGGTACTCCTGGACACGGCGCGTATCGTTAGGAGGTTTCTCTCTCAGGAGCTCTGACCACCGGTAGCTTGGACCCTGTTCCCGATACCGGTGGGCTACTATTTTTGTATTTTTGAATGCTTTTTTATAAAAAAAAATATAGAATAATATTTAAAAATGTAAAGATATGTAAATAAAATAAATAAATGGAATAATAATAAGCCTTTATTTACTGATAAACTAATTACAATACAATTTATATACTAGATAAAACTAATTATTGCACTTCGGCGTCGTCCATCAGCGCGTCCCTTGACGCATAGGCCTCCCCCAGGCTCTTCCATTTGTCACGGTCTCGTGTAGCTCTGGCCCACAGGGCACCAGCTACCTCCACTATATCATCGTCCCAGCGTTTGCGTTGTCTGCCTCTACTTCTCTTTGATCCATCCCTAACTTGCCATTCAGTTATAGCCTTAGACCACTTATTTTTCTTGTCGCGGAGCATATGTCCGGCCCATCTCCATTTCATTATTTTTGTATGGAAGGTAGCATCATTAAGTTTGGTGATCTTCCTCAAATCTTTAGCTCTCTTTTTGTCTTTCCTCCTAATGTTTAAAATGCTACGTTCCATGCCCCTCTGGCAAGATGTAATTTTGTGAAGGGTTTTATGAGTCAATGCCCATGTTTGACAGCTGTAAGTGAGACATGGAAGAATACATGCATTAAAGAGCTTTCTCTTCGAGGATATAGGGTAATGGTCGTTTTTCATTACTTCTTTGAGTGACCAATACCTGTTCCATGTGCTAGTTATACGTCTCTCTATCTCTTGTTCCATTTGTCTGTTGAATGAAATAAGTTGTCCCAGGTAGATATACGAGTTCACATAGTCTATCTTTTCTCCGCCAATACTGATGGTCTCTTCAATGCTGTTTGTCATTAACTTTGTTTTCTCCTTGTTCATAGAAAGGCCCACTTTAATGCTTCCCTCTGCGAGCTCTTGCAACATCTTTTGGAGTGTTAAATGGTTGTCTGATATTAAGACTAGGTCGTCTGCGAATCGTAGGTGGTTAAGTAATGTTCCATTAATGTTAATACTGTATTTTTGCCAGTCCATGTCCCTAAACACCTCTTCCAACACAGCCGAGAAAATCTTCGGGGATAAAGGGTCGCCCTGTCTTACTCCTCTGAGGATCTGAAATTCTTCTCCTATGGTTTCGAGCTTAATCTGTGCTGTAGAATTTGTGTATATATTTTTTATGATTCGAATATACTTCTCTTCTATCCCTTGGTGTTTTAAGGCTTTCCATATGTTATTGTGGTCGAGAGAATCGAAGGCTTTACTGTAGTCTACGAACGCAAAATAAATAGACTTGTTGTATTCTTGTGCCTTTTCTATAAGTTGTTTAACTGTATGCATGTGGTCAGTCGTTGAGAAACCTGCTCTGAAGCCTGCCTGTTCTACGGGTTGATGTTCATCGAGTTTCAGTGTTACCCTATGAAGAATGATTTTCGAAAAAACTTTGTACAGGTTCGACATTAAACTTATGGGTCTGTAGTTTCCTATTTCGTTCTTGTCACCTTTCTTATGTATTAAAACTATTACAGACTTGGTCCATTGGGCAGGAATGTTTTCTGTAGTTAAAATTTTGTTAAAGAGGTGCCACATCTCTTGTAGGTTTTCTGTTGAGATTGCTTTCAGAGCCTCGTTAGTTACGTAGTCAGGGCCTGGCGCTTTACCATCTTTTTGTGAATGGATAGCCATTTCTATTTCGGATTTTAAAATGGGAGGGATGTCTTCATTTTGGTTGTCGAAAGTGATGTTTTCTTGTTTTCCTTTGTTAGAGTATAAGTTTTTATAATAGTCCGTAGCTGCTGACATGATGGATATTCTAGTCGTATCGGTTTTTCTAAACTTGTTCTTTAAGCAAGGGATCCAGTCTTTTTTATTGCCTAGTTCTTTTAGGGCTTTCCTGATACCTCCTGTTTTTAATATGTGGTCATTTATGCATTGTGCCCTTTTAATGTTTCTTTCCCTTTTGAGATTGTGACTTATTTTCTTGCTGATTTTAGTTATTTCAGCTCTAACACCTATATCCTTCTTCCTTTTATACAATTGTTTCCTCAGTTCGAAGAGTCTTTTTGACGTTTCACTTAAATGAATTTTCTCTGTTTGTTTTTGTTTTCCTTTTGAGAAGGCTTTGCTGAGGAATAAATCGTATAGTTGTTGTATTTCACTTGTGGCTTGGCTGGTCTCTTGAGATGGGATGCTAATATTTATTGGAAGGTTTCTCGATGTTCTTTTGAATTGTGTTCTGGTTTTAGGAGGTTCTTAAAGTGTAGTGTAGCTCTCACCATTCGATGATTAGTGTTGAAGTTTAAACTGTTTATTACCTTCACGTCGTGGAAAGGTTTCGGGTAGTTTGTTGCTATGTAGTCAATTTCATTTTTATATTTGAAGTCAGGTGAAGACCAAGTCCATTTGTGCTTTGGATTCTTTTTAAAGAAGCTATTCATGAATCGAAGGTTATTTTCTAGTGCTAGGTCTATCATTCTCTGCCCATTATGATTTCTCTTACCCACACCAAACTTGCCAATGACTGTATCTTCGAAGGGTTTCTGTGTTCCTATTTTTCCGTTAAAGTCTCCCATGACTATTACGTTTTTGTGAGTGTTTTGTAAAGTTTTTGCTAATTCATTGTAGAATCGGTCTTTGTCTTGCTTTTTTGCCATCTCTGTTGGGGCGTATATTTGTATAATTGTCCATTTGTTCTTATACCCCGGTAGTTTTATGTTAAGGACAGCAATTCTCTCTGATATGCCTTTAATTTCTTCAATGTATTTTTTCAGATGTTTCTTAATTAGGAATCCTATTCCAAACTGCCCTTTGGTTTCGCCTTTATAAAAGAAGATGAAGTCTTTATACTCATCTATGCTGCTTCCTATTCTGCGTACTTCGCTTAGTCCCAATATATCCCATTTAATGTTTTCCAAAGCGATATTTAGTTCTTGCAATTTTTCTGATGTTCTAAGTGAAAGGGTATTGAGTGTAGAAATATAAATTTTTGAACCCTTTTTAGTGTATTTAGTGTTGTTTGCGATTCTTATATGTGTTTTATTTCCTGGGGGGTGATGGTCATGAGTCCCCACGGTGACCAGCCGGCTTGGGGATCTTGTTGTTGTTGTGTGTATTAATGCAATTTTTTCGTTTTTATCTGTTGTCCTGAAACCGAAGTGCGCCAATTCCTAGTTTTCTTTTAATTCCGAAGTTGACTGTGATCTTGCTCTGTACATCTCTTCAAACGCATTCCTATAGTTTGGTTTTTTGGGGGTATTGCGTCTTGTTTCACCAGATGTGTTTTGAATCGGTGAGTCAGAGTTCTCCCGTTTCCTTTTGTCTCGGTTTTGTTCGCTTGTTTCTTTCACAATTAGTTTATCTTCTCTCAGATAAGCGACATTACCTCTTTTTCGTTCTTCTTGCAGTTTTGGCATCAATTCCTTTCTTTTCTCCAACGTTTCTTTGCTAAAATCTTCGCTTATGCCAATTCCTTTAGGTAATAACTTTTTGTTCTTCATAACCTCAACTTTTCGCCAGTTAGTAGTAAAACTGACTAGAATTGGTCTTATTTTGTCTTTTTTTATTCCTAGTCTTTGCGCTTTATTGATTTCATGTTTTTCGATATTGATCATCATTTTTTCCTTAAATAGAGATCTTACTATTTCCATGGGAAATGTTTTGTTGGTTTCTTCTATTCCAAAAATGATCACGTTGTTTCTTTTCTTTTCTGTCTCCAAGTTCTTAATTTTATTTTGAAGTTCTGCTACTTCTTTCTTTAAGATAAAGTTTTCTTTCTTCAAAGGTTCCAATCTCTCATCAATCATTTCGAGGATATTTTTTGTTACCGAGTTTGTTATGGTAGTGGTTTGCCTATCCATCTCGACTTGAAGTTTTTTGAATAAAATTTCCATTTGACCTTCCATTTTGTGTGCAACGATTTAGTCGATTTATTCCTGCCTTGTTTATGGTAACACTAGTTTTTACTGGGCAACACTAGTTTTTATCTAGCAACACTGTCGCTGATAAGTAGGTGTGCTATTAGGTTGGTGTCAATGTTGACTTGACACTTGTTTCAAAACATGGCGGATATTAACATTGTTTACCGTGTTTCGACACCGACTTAGGAAAAGAAAGTTATTTTTCGTTTTGCAGTGTTTTTTTGGAAGTCGGTTTGTTTATTGTTATAAAGTTTTTTATTTATCTCTTTTTAGTTTTGATAGGTACTTCCAATTGCCATAAAATTCATTTATAGCCAAAGTACATCTCATGAAAATTGCAATAAGCCCATACACGACTAGGATACATTGTTTTATTTCGGAGTTCCAGTGCCTACCTGCCGGCTTCACCATCAGATCAGTTCGATGGTACCAATTTCATCAGCACTATGTATTTATAAGTATTTGCTTCATCATAGTCGTTAAACTATTCGAGATATCTTATAACCTATGACATACTTAGCATTAAGGAATTCTATTGGCCATCTGTGGTCTTCTTCACCAGTTCCACTTCACCAAATGTTACTTTCTGAGTGCATTGTTGATAAAATACCAAAATCACTATATGTATGCCTATAATATTTGAGGAGTTCCCTCGATTTCTACAAGATCCCATCATCAGATCCGGACCTGATGACTATGGAACCAACTGGAAAGTTCCCTTTCAAACAAAAGAAGAATTTTACAAATTGAGAGTTATTTCCTGTAAACACAACAATATTTACTTACGTGGGTACTCTAACAATTGTAGGTATCTGACAACACAATAATAATTTAGGTAGGTACTTCAACATTTGTCGGTTGATGCTTATTAAATATGACAGTTTGTATTTTGCAGCAAACCATTGTGCTTATATAGTGAACCTTCATGATTTAATGACGTCACACGTACCTCCAATTCTAACACGCGCAGCGAAGTATTATTGGGTCGGGAGCGTGTCTAGGTGTCAGCAGGGAATCTCGCCCCAGATCACGTCGGTTATTCCTTATTATATGTATATTTTCCCCCTATGACCCCCGGCCGGACACGGGATTGAGCGAGACCAGAAGACCACCACGGTGTCCCCGTGTGATGTAAGTTATAGCTGTGAGTTGTGTTTGCTTGTAGAATTGTAGAACTGCCACTTTACAGTCTATACGGGAACCGGTATCCCAAAGAACAATCCCCTAGTTTACCGCTGCTGCGTATCGTGGTTTCGCTGTTATATAGACCATGTAGGATCCAAGAGTAGCAGCATTGCTCATGGGCCCCAGTGTTTGCCTCTTGTGATCCGCAGGCCTGTATTCAACAACTACCCTGTTACGAACACAGCTTTTGTTTCTGAAATCCAACATTATTTCATTGAGCTTTTTGTGGGCCAGTTTCTGAATTGAATATTTCAATTTCAGAACGTGCGAAATAATACTTTTATGCCAAAACTTGGTAAATTTTCAGGGTTTAGTAGGATTGGACAAATATTGAACATTAAATTATGAAGTCGGATATCGGGTTATATTCGTAAACAAATGCTTAATCCAACCAATTTTTTTGCCGTTACGTCGTTGTCTCCGCTGGTTTCTGATCCAAAGAACTTTTACTTGGCTTATTTTCGCTAGCAGACTTATATGAACCTTCATAATTTTCTATGTGTACCTCTAAATTATTCGGGTTTTCTAACGGCAGAACCTTTAATATTCTTTCACACATCTTGTCCCTTCGTTTACGTAAGACCGGAAAATTTAAGCACCAAATTGTAGGCTTTCATGTAAATCCACCAAATATATCAGTCAGTTAGTTATTATTGATTATTCCTCGGAACTTCTTGACGCAAATACAGGGTGGGGAAAAATCTTGGATCAAACAAAACAGGGTGATATTTGGAGGAGGGACGACTTGCAGTAAAAAAACCGGCCAAGTGCGTGTCGGGCCACGTGCAGTAATAGGGTTCCGAAGTTGCATAATAATGCGGACTAAAAAGAGGGTTTTGTTGTTGTTACATGAACATTAGAACGGTTTCAGCGGCTCACAAAGTCTAAAAACGGGCCCACATAGGATGATGTTTTTTTTAATCTATATTCTCGCATTTGACCACTATCTCGCCTGATGGTAAGCGATGATGTGGTCTACGGTGAAGCACGCTTGCCTAGATGTAATCTGTTCACTCTTGACTTAAACTAAATAAGGACTAACTGGTAACTGAAGTAAAATCCAACTTCGCAACTGAAGTTAGAAAAATATGATCTATTTGAGTACCACCGCGGGTGCGAATTGCGAAAGGAGCCAATACGAGCGCGCGTTAGAGCCATGGGGAATGGTATAGTTCGTTCCTTGATCCTTGCGTGCACGCTCCTTGTTTATTTCTCTTTCGGAATTAGAAAAAAAACGTATGTATTCACCTCTAATCTCCTCTAATACCGCAGATTAGAGGTAAATCCTCTAATCTGCGGTATTCACTATTTCATTCTGAAAAGTTTTAAGCTATTCAATTAGTGATGAAGTCGGGTCGAATATTGACTTTATAGAAGGATATCGACAAAAGAAAATAAGTAATTTGCTTGGAAATCGAATCTAATTTGACTTTACTTTTACGTTTTAATTACAAACCGTCGAAAATACTTCTGCACTAACACAAAATAGACTCCGCGCGCATGCGCCGTATGGACTACGGACTGATACTGCCAACGACTCCGGCCACTCCAAAGCGTTATTCGAGCTTAAACATTATTAATTTAGAAATCATTATTATTAAGGATTTTATGATTTTATTTTTGTATATTTTTACATGGTACATAAGCATATATTTACTATCTGTTTTACACAGCCAACAACGTTATTTAGGTAATTTTTCAATGGCATTTGTACAAAAATTTTACTGTGCCAACTACATTTTATAAGTTGGTCGACTATTACTCGTAAACTTGTAAAGCCTGTTATGATTTCATTTTTGTATATTTTTACATGGTTCGTAAGCATTATATTTACTCTGTTTTACACAGCTATCAACTTTATTTAAGTAATTTTTCAATGGCATTTATACAAAATTTTTACTGTTCCAAGTACATTTTATAAGTTGGTCGACTATTACTCGTAAACTTGTAAAGCCTTGTTATCCGTGATAATTTTCCTTTTAATTTCATTATATTTACTACTGTCGTGAGTTTTTCCACATAACCAAGAGCAACCATTTCGCTGGCAGGGGGGGGGGGGGACACTTGACTCTAACATAAATTTGCAACTTAAAGCTTAATTTTACGCAAACGAATCTCTTAATCGAAAAATGGTTGTAATAAACGCAATATTTTTGAATGGCCTATCCAAAAATATCCCACACCATGGGATAGATGAGAAAAAAAAATACATCCCCACTTTAAGTCTATGGGAGGTACCCGGAAAAAAAATATTTTTCATGATTTTATGTTACCACTTTGTCGGCATTATTAATATGTATAAACATGCCAAATTATAGCTTTCTAGTACTTATATTCTCTGAGGTAAGCTGCGGACGGACAGACGGACAGAGCGAAACTATAAGGGTTCCTTGTTGACTTCGGAACCCTAAAAAAATGTTCTTTGGGGCCTCCTGCAAATAAGCCCTGTTACGTTTGATTCACGATTTTTTGCCCATCCTGTATACTTGAGAATGAATACCAAGATGACCTTTAAAATCGCATTAAGAAAACCCTTTTGGTACATACTGAATCGTATTCTTAGAATATGTAAATTACTACAAATATGTAGACTAAATCGAAACGATAACTATAATTCTAGAACTTTGGTTGAACTTGCGATTATAATCCAGAAATATCGCCTATTGAAAACATTTCCTTTGTTTTAAGTCCAGAGTTTCTAATAAGATGCTCCTGAAAGTAGGCCGCGCAGATGTTGAACAACTTAAGTACACATAATTACGTTTACAATGTCTACTTCCATCTTCTATTACCTTACAAAATAACTAAGTAAGAAAGTAGTAGTCCAGTAAGTAGTTGGGAGCGAGCCAGCGTTCAAACTTATTAGTTTGTCCAACGTTTATTACAAAACGCAACGATTCCGAAACAATGAGGAACGGAAAAATGTGGTGGTAACTGGAGTTGGGCAACATAGATATTCGTATGAGCCTGCGTTCACTAACAAAAGTTTTGAATTGCTACAGCAATTAGAGAATAAAGTGCGTCCGCGAAATTTGTTTTGCTCGGTTTACAATTTATTTTTATTTTTTACTTTTATGTGATAAGTTCTATCCTTGTAGATTTCATTGTAGTTTGTTTTACGTACTTCGCGTTCTCACATTAACTTTTGCATTACGACAAACTGAATTATCTGCATCGAATGTTATAAAATTAAGAGATTGTTTATACTGGAGAATGCCCAGCTTAATAAGGTGTCACCACCGATCCGCACTGGGCCTGCGTGGCGGATTACGGCCCATTTCCTCTCACAGAGAGAAGGCCTGCATGCACAACTGACCAAATACGAGTCTAATTGCGGAAAAGAGGGTCCATCTATCCCATTAAAAACACCTATCAATAAATGAAGTGATTTGTGTTTTGTTTTATATTAACTGCAATGAACAGCTTTGCGTTTTTATCTACCTCAATAACAAAGGAAATATTATGTTTTTAAAGCTTTTCAAATGCCCCGAAAATGGGAATGTGAAGCTTGCAATTTGTAAATCAAAACGAAAAGAGAAAACGGTTCATTTTCGGCTGATTTCTAAAATGCTCAGTATTTGTTACATAGCGAAGTAAATTGCGTCGAGGTTGTAGCCGAGCTCACCACGAATTTATTTGCCGTCTCTACTTCATGAAAATTTCATCACACGATCCGTTGAGATACTTAACGACTGACCTCGGCGAGACAGATACTCGATTTTCTAACTCTTTATTACCTGTTTAACTGGAGTTGCTTCTAGAAAAACATATTTTTTTTGAAAACTTCAAACCAGAAGTCGATTTAATGTTGTACTCGCGCTCAGCACCGTCAACAGATTTCGGCAATCTCGAGATTACAATTTTATAATGAATATAATGTTAACGAAACATGAAAAGAAAACATTTCGAAAAGTCTCTCAAGCATAAAAATGTTTAACGTCTCCATAAAATAAAAATAAACCGAATTCATAAAAGGGCACCGTTGTTTACGTTTAGACAACATGGTCGTATTTGTATGACTACGTGTTGACGTCACAGTTCAGTAGAAGAAGGATCGCGAGCGAAGATATATTGGAATACTAGCTTCTGCCCGCGGTTTTGACGAAGTGAAGAGTGTTTTATTACCCCATGGGTGCGTTCTACTGGATGTAAGTATCCTATGTGTTAATCCAGGATATTGTCTGTGTCAAGTTTCATAGAAATCCTTTGAGACGTGAAAAGGCAATAAACAAACAGAGTTACTTTTGCATATACATTGTATAATACGGCAGTGAAGGTTGGGTATGGCAAAAAAGACATGGAAGTTGGATTAATGCAGTAGAAATGCGTTCCTTGCGAAGTATGTGTGGTGTAACTTTAAAAGTTTGACGAATGATGTAATTAGACAAATTTGTGGTTTAAGAGAAGATGTAGTGACACAAATTGAAAAAAGTATGCTA
The DNA here is from genome assembly GCA_945859665.1 of Anorthoa munda. Taxonomy (NCBI): domain Eukaryota; kingdom Metazoa; phylum Arthropoda; class Insecta; order Lepidoptera; family Noctuidae; genus Anorthoa; species Anorthoa munda. The sequence goes on from OX243913.1 coordinate 4,907,464, forward strand.
TGATGATTCGGCCATGTAGAGAGAATGAATGAAAGGCGACTAACAAAAGGTATTTACATGGCAGATGTGAATGGAAACGCCGGGAGGTTGGCGCCCTAGAAAGACATACATAGACCTTATTGGTGACGTTCTTCAGGAAAGCCAGATGCGCAGTACTCATAATCAGTGTGCGTGTATGACTAGATGTATGAACGTGAGTGAAACAAAAGAAGTATGTAAGGATCGTAGCGGGTAACGTTCTGTAGTTTCTGCCTACCCCTTTGGGGAAAAGGCATGACTTTATGGAAGTATGTTTAGTATTGGTCAAATTCTACTTGAACTTGAAAGCTTGTCAAACTTTGGCAATAACGTAGGGTTTGACACGTTCTTAATATAGAAACCGGCCCTAAGTAACCATTTTAGTAAAGTTAGTATCACAATCTAGTAGACCTAAGATTCAAAACACATCTTTACTTATTCATATTCTGTATTGCACACAAAAACTTACAAACAGATACAATAGGACAGCGTACTCGTATGTAGGTAAATAGGAGAGCTTAAATTTGGGGTGAACATCTCTTTGATATTTGTAGTCAGGATACTTTAGGCAAGTACGCTATCCCACTTTGATACAGACATAACCTCAAAAGTGTTACACACACAACAACGAACATAGTTTGGAAGCGTTGTCCGTCACCGACGGCATTCCGCTTGCTCGCGGTACACCGCGCCGCGCGCCGTTCCATCGGTGCTGGAACGACAACTATGTATTAAGTTAGCTCTAACTCTCATTACCTATAGGCCTATGGGCTACTATTGTCTCTGGATTGCCGCATACTTGTTGTCACAGTTTTAAAGTTATTTTAGAGCACCGAAATACAACAACAAAGAAATATACTGTGCATCTCGGATAATTTTTATTCCTTAGCTGGATTTCTATCTAGCTTTTCAAACCGTAATATTGAAAATTTATAAAGGAAAACTTTAAAATCAAAATTGTGGTTATTGCTTGGCAAATCTAAAAGCTTATTGGAGTTAATCGTTGACAGATTTACAGGTATTTACTCAGTGAAACGAAAAAAAGCTACTTATCTGCAAATATTCGTATGATTGGCATATGATAAACTAACGTTGACCGATTGTTAAGATTATATTGAAATGCAAACTTAAACCTATGGTGCATCAATATCAATGAACCTAATAAGAAACAAGCTATTTTTAACCGACTTACCAAAAAAGGAGGAGGTTCTATGTTCGACATTATGTATGTTTTTTTTTTTTTTTTTTTTTTTTTTTTTTTATGTATGTTCACCGATATCTCCGTCAATTGTGGACCGATTTTGAAAATTCTTTTTTTGTTTGAAAGAGTATATTCCGAAATTGGTCCCATTTTAATTTGGTGAAGATCTGATGAAGAAGTTCGGAGATATACAACAGAACTCTTAAATAAATAACGGCAAATCTCTTGGGATTGCTGCAATCGCATGTCTGTTTATTGTTTATACCATTTCGTAACATAACATCACGCCAGTACGCTCGAAAGGGGTATGCAGGTCTCTCATTTAACCGGTTATATTCAAGTTTCATGTTATTCGGGTAATCTATTCTGTCGTTATAGGTACTTACTTAACTACTTCCCTATTAGGTAGGTACAACTAAAAACCGGCCAAGTGCGAGTCGGAGTCGCGCACGAAGGGTTCCGTACCATTACCGCAAGTAACGGCAAAAAAATCATGTGTCACGTACGTTTGTTGTATGGGAGCCCCACATAAAAAAATATTTTATTCTGTTTTTAGTATTTGTCATAGCGGCAATTGAAATACACCATCTGTGAAAATTTCAACTGTCTAACTATCACGGTTCATGAGATACAGCCTGGTGACAGACAGACAGACGGACCGCGGAGTTAAAGTAATAGGGTCCCGTTTTTACCTTTTGGGTACGGAACCCTAAAAAGTGAAAAATAAAAAACTTTTTTGAAAAAAATATTACCGACTTCCAAGTAAGAAAACTAGAAAGTGAAAAATAACTTTATTTTTGGAAGTCGGTGTCCATAACTTAAAAATTTGGTCCTACCACAGACACCGACTTCCAAAAATAAAGTTATTTTTCACTTTCTAGTTTTCTTACTTGGAAGTCGGTAATATTTTTTTCAAAAAAGTTTTTTTGTTGGAGTTTCATAATTGAAACTACTAAATTATCTCACATAGTGAAGAGCGAAGCAAAATTGCTAACATATATTCCACAATATATTGTGTTCCCGTAGGACCCACGCCTCAGCACAATATATAACAATGGACTGAGACCGTTATGTGCTAACGTAAACAAGTAGACCAGACAATTTGAATCTCATGAACCTTTGAAATGGAGAGGATAAGTTTCATCCTTTCCATTTCAAAGGTTCATGAGTTGAACGAGAATGAACGAGAATCGTTTCCGAATTTACTTTGCATTTGTCATGTGATGCAAGAGCAACATATCTACTGGAACTAGCACTTTATCCAGAGAAATACTACGTAGGAGGTATAAGAGGTATTGTAGTGATTCTTTTTATTCAATTCAGCCATGTTTATTTGTTTAAATGTTGGTTAACTGGGTTAAAAGTTATACCCAATACACGAATAAAAGTTTGATTTGTAGATTTCGCAATAAATATTGAGCAGACCGCTGTCTGATAAATTATGGTTTTATCTTCGTGGTTTGGAACGCCGCCAATTGTTAAACTTGAGTAATAAAACAATCCTAAACCGAGTTTACAGGTATTTGTGTTTCTGAACTTAACAATTTTTGGTGGTGGCCGTGGTGGTAATACATCGGTAATACCCGAAGGGAGAGGCGATAGTAATCCATAGGGACATGATTCCGTACCAGCCAATAAGCTTTTCTCAATTAGGAACTAAAAGATGATGAAAATGGAATAAAAATTGTAGATTCAAAAATAATGAATTAATATTATTAGCAGAACTCGTGGAATTGGTGCGACAGCAGACTTTCATGCGCCTGGCGGTTAGCCAACTAGAACTCAATGAAATTAACTTATTTGAATTTTATAAAAAAAAATAATGAATCAACACCTCTTGGTGGTTCATGAAGGATTAAGCTTGGTATTGCAGTTATTCACCACCTGCCGTCATCCCAAGCGTCTGTCGTAATGTTTTGGCTCTTTGCAAGGGTAAGTTTAGTTGCAGTACAATACTCCGTACGTAGCGTTCAGAAGCCTAAGACGGTGTCCTGTCTTTATACCCGGTGCTGTTAATGCGATTTCACTAATGCTCAATGTTCGCTCTCCCACCTAGTCCTCCGCTGAACACGTAGCTAGTAATTTGAACTATATTAAATACGAGTTTCTTAGTATTTGAGTCTTGGAAATGGAGCACATTGTTAAACTACACGGCAAAGGAAAGTTTCACAAAACAGGTAGAAAAGTTGTAATTAACCTGGCATTAATAAAGCATCAATTTGCTCACCTCGGAAGAGTGCACTGTACAAGTAAATACTCTAGGCGGTACTAAGAACAATTAATCTATCTGACTAGAGTTCAGTGTAGCTAGATTAAACTCTCTCAGGTGTAAAGCAATTAACAGCTGTACATTTTAATTGGATTTGAACACTCGACTTAATTTAAACCAATGTTATAATTAAGAGCTAAAATAGTTTGTACGAGGTAATCTCTGAAAAACCTGATCCGATTTGGTTTATATCCCGAAAAAAATGTACGATTATTTTGTAATAGAGCACGACAAAGAAGCCACCGGCAAAAGCTAGTTAATTTAGTAAAAAGGCCTCAAGGTGTTAGTTCAATGATGCTTCATCATCATCATATCAGCTGAAAGACGTCCACTGCTGGATATAGGCCTCCCCCAAGCGTCGCCAATCGATCGATCGTCGACCTTGATAGGAGTGGCTGTGACATCGGCATTCAACATAACCTTGGTTTTGTCCTTGTTGGTCCTAAGACCCACTCTTTCGGAAGCTCTATTTAGGTCATCTAGCATTGTACTGAGGTCCTCCATGGTCTCAGTCATGACCACTATATCATCGGCAAACCGAAGGTGAGTGATGTACTCGCCATTAACGTTGATGGCTAGCCCTCTCCAGTCCAGAACCTTGAAAACATCCTCCAGTGCAGCGTTGAACAGTTTCGGAGAAATGAAGTCTCCCTGTCTCACACCGCGCTGCAGAAGGATAGGTGCCGAGGCCGGCTCCTGAAGTTGAACTGATATGGTGGCATTTCTATACAAATACTTTAAAACTTCGTTGTACCGGTAGTCGGCACCGTTGGAGGGACTGTAGCCCCCCTAGCTAAGTTACAAACGTTTCGTATCGAGTCTCTTTCTACAATCGTTAATGCCTTCTATTTTTATGGTCTGACCACTTGACTTAACGTTCAGATGTGCGATTCCCATACATTGATTCGTTTTCTACTAGCGTTATCGATTGTAGATTGTCAACTTGGCTTCAGGTGCAGTACATAACAAGTCTCGATTGAATAGAAAACGCTTAGCAGAGAGGCAGGTTGTACTCTTCGATTTTCTGTATAACCTGCCACGCCGTATGTATGTGATCTACGGTGCTGAAGCCTTTACGGAATCCGGCTTGTTCGGGAGGCTGGAAATCGTTAAACCTGCGCGCGAAACGATTCGTGAAGGCTCTAGAAAACAGCTTTTAGACATGGCAAAGAAGTGAGATGGGCCTATAATTCATCAGCAGGCTCTTCATGAACAAGAGTACCACCACACCCCTGCACCATGCCTGTGGCGTTTTCCCCTCGAGTATGACAGACTCAAACAGCTTCTGAAAGGCCTTGAATATTGGTTTTCCTCCCGCCTTTAGGAGTTCGTCTGTAATTCCCTCATCACTTGGTGCTTTGTTGTTCTTAAGCTGTTTAAGAGCCATCTTAATCTCGTACAGGCTGACGTCCGGAATGTCTTCGGTATGGTGTCGGGTCAATCTAGCACTAGAGTCATTTGCTTGATTCACGACGAGTTTACTGGTTGAAGTGTACAACTGCCAGTAGAATCGTTCGATCTCCCTCAGAAGCTCCGGTTTGGCGGATACGATCCTGCCATCATCGGTCTTCAGTTTAGTGAGCTGGTTCTGCCTAATAGTCAGAACTCTTGCAAAGACCTTGGAGCCCTTATTCCGCTCAATCATGTCTTTAATACTTTCGGTATTAAAGCGGCGGAGGTCGCTTTTCAAGTACTTTGAGATCCGTATATTTAGCTGCCGATATTTCAACACACCGTAAGAAGACTGCAGGATCATCTCACGCCTTTCTTTCATGAGCTTGAGAGTAGGATCAGAGAGCTTTTTGTTTTTATCTGTATGGTGGTCTTGAAAAACTTAGACCCCTCCGTATGGGCAGCTTCCACGAATCCATCGGTGTATTCGTCCACGAAGCTTCGAAACGATTCTGGAGTTCGAGCTGAAAGGTCTCGCGGTTTTGGATCTGGATCTGTGCTGGACGGAGCGTAGACTTCAATAATGCTTGCTTTGACTTTTAGTGTGAAAGATGGAATATGGGTTACGTAAACTGCTGTTGCAGCAGAAAGGCAGCCTAAACCTCACAGTTCCATTTTGTCGATTTCGCGCGTCATTTCACGAAGTATGAAAGCTTATACTATGCGGTGGTTTCAGATTTGTGCTGACGGCTGTGTGCTCAGCTAAGCCTGGAAATTGTAATTATAACTGTGAATGGAGTGATTTAGCATATTTATGAGGGACAAGTGAGGAGGCTTTGTCTTCGTGCGACGCGGACGATTTGTTTGCCTTTGCTAATTGTCGTATGAAGGCCACAATCTGTATACCTGAGATATCTTATCTAATCAATGGCGGATCGGCCCAAGTATGGTTTGAAATCATGACGACACGATTGCCCGCTAGTCTTTGTTTAGTATTACCCTGGTACTGATTAAAATTTGTAACGGCGAGAATACAATCATGGCAGTTCCATTTCATCATTCGAATTTATTTCTTTGTTACGAGCAACATCGGTCGTTTTATTTATTTCCGGATTTCATTTCCCTATTCGCTATCCAACAAAAGCAAATATAACGTGGCTTTTTATCATCTTGTAATGATTATGTACCTTTTTTCTGGGAGCCCTGTTTCCTCTTTTCTGGTTGACGACTCATTGATTATATTTTGTCCAACCAGTAAGAAGAAACCTCAACGACATATTCGTAGGTTGCATTCAAGTCCGTTTGTTTTGGCATGACGGAGAGGAGAGCAGAAATAAAATTGGGCCACAGAACGCCCAACTCCGATATTTGGGAGTTCTGTGGCCCAATTTCATCTCAAATATTTACTCGCGGTCGTAACGCACGATTATATTTTGTCCAACCAGTAAGAAGAAACCTCAACTACATATTCGTAGGTTGCATTCAAGTCCGTTTGTTTTGGCACGACGGATAGGAGAGCAGAAATAAAATTGGGCCACAGAACGCCCAACTCCCATATTTGGGAGTTCTGTGGCCCAATTTCATCTCAAATATTTACTCGCGGTCGTAACGCCGATGTGCAAGACAAGATGGTTGTGATCACAACTCCCCACTTACAGTATTTACATCTTCCGCGTCGCCTGAATTTGTAATAAGCATTATAAATATGCATCCATCCTCACGATCGCTAACAATGGATCAGAAAAGGGTTTGCCCTTTCAGTTACGAAATCTGTATATATTTGTGTGTAACCTTGCTTATAGGAGCTTAGAATCAGAATCAGAATGCTTTATTTGTAAACATAGGTCAAATTACAACAGAGTGCGAGATGTTACAGATAGGTAGATCCTCTATGTTTTGCACAGAGGCGTACAAATATATTTTAATAAACATTGTCGAGTTCAGAATACAATCGATTTCAAATTAAATTTTATATAAATGTCAAATAGATTATTGTACATGTCATATTAATGCTATTGTCAAACAAAATTCTAAATCAATCAGGGCGTACAAATATTTTTAATTAACATTGTCGAGTTTAAAATACAATCAATTTCAAATAAAATTATATATAAATGTCAAATAGATTACGTTACATGTCATATTAATGCTATTGTCAAACAAAATTCAAAATCAATCAAAGTGTACAAAAATATTTTAATTAACATTGTCGAGTTTAAGAATACAGTCAATTGCGAATAAAATTATATAGAAATGTCAAATATATTACGTTACATGTCATATTAATGCTATTGTCAAACAAAATTCAAAATCGTCAAAATAGGTGAGGTGATGCACAATTGTCTGAAGCAGTAATTATAGAATTGTCGTCCAAATATTCCTGTAATAGCATTTATTTATCAAAATTCTTAATAGTTCTGTTTTGAAATTGTCCCGATTTAACGTTTTTATTCTTTCAGGTAGTTTGTTGAATATTTTTGTGGCCATACAGAAAGTACTTTTATTCATTAGTGCAGTTTTTCCATAAGTCACTTCAAGTTCTGAATTATTTTTATCGCGTAATTTTCGCGAAATTTTTTATAATGAAATGTTAGATTTGACAAATATACTTGTTTCGTATATGTAAAGCGATGGCAAGGTAAGAATTTTTAGACGTATAAAGAAAGGTTGACAACTGTCTGTGCTTTTAAGGCCACACATAGCTCTGACACATCTTTTTTGGGCTCTAAATACGAGTTGTCTATCTACTGAATTTCCCCAGTATATTACGCCATATCTAAGTGTTGATGCAACATAGCCGTGATAGGCTGTAAGTACGGATTCTAGGCTCACTAGTTTTGATAGCTTATAGAGAGCATAGGCAAATTTATTAAGTTTTTTACATATTTCGTCTGTCTGGGGTCTCCATGTCAAATTGTTGTCTATATTAATACCAAGAAATTTAGTAGCAGTAGTTGGTTCTATTTTTGTCCCTAAGTAGCTAATGTCAAGGATTTTATTTGGAGTTTATAATTAGATTATTGTTGTCAAACCATGATATAATTCTATTTAATGTCATATTTATTTCATTTTCATAATTATTGGGATCATCACACTTAATGATACGGTGCTATCATCGGCAAATAGTACCATGGGGTGGTTTATTTGCCTCGGAAGGTCATTTATGTAGAGCAAAAAAAGGGGGGGTCCTAGCACGCTACCCTGAGGAACGCCGTATTTAATTACCTCACTTTCGGAACGATATTTTTTCTCATAACTGGTAATTGAGGATATTTGTGCGATTTCTACAAATTGCTTTCTGTCCGTTAAGTAAGATCGAATGAGATCAAGTATATATCCAGTACTTATCCAGTGGATTGGCAGATTTTTGGTAAGATGCAAAGAGAACTTTATGGCCGCAGTGGAAAAATGGTTGCCGTATGATGCCGTAATCTGAACTTATATTATTAAGTGGCAAAATTGTTTGATTGTATGTTTGTAAAAATTTTCTCTGCAAATAATTTTCCGATTCGGAAAAAATCTTTCATTAATATAAAGTTACACTATCCACAATTAAGATAGGCTATATTTTATCCTGAAAAAAATCACGTCTCTGGTGTGATAAGCTACGCCCGAAAATGCTAATATTTTATCATCATCATCAGCATTTTAAAGTTCCCACTGCTGGGACATTCGCCTCCTCTCTGTGAGAGCAGGAATGGGAATCCACCACGCGGACCCAGTGCGGTTTGGCGGATGTCGCATGTCTTCGATATTATTTTTCTAGTACATGACATGGTTCATTTATCTAATGTTTAGAAATAGAGAGAGAAACGCCTGTTGCATGTAATTTCAGTAGATGAAAACATCTGAATCTAAAAATTCGTAACCCAAACTTTAAATGGCTTCGTAAAATAATTGTTAGCATTTGATGAATTTATATATTATATTGTTATTATCTAGCTCATTTCCTCTGCCAGCTTTGTTGAGCCAATTATGAAGAATTAAGCTCGGAGTAAAGAGCATATAATTTACGATCCAATATAGATTGAGAGAGAGGTCCAATATATATTTTTTTTTTCCCGTCCTTGTTGAAAGACCCTTTATTAAAAGTACTCACACATGTCCTATGCAGTTATATAATACTAGAAAAAAAATCGTTTATACAATACATATATATACATACAGTCTTCAGCAGGTCCAACAATACTACAAAACAATAATGTTCTAGTTGTGGAGCAGGACTAGCATTGAGCCAAGCATTTTTATCAGCGATGTAATGCCCCAACTTATATATTCCTTGCATCCTAATGTGCGTTTTATATATGTTTTAAATTTTGTCACATTCAGTTCTAGAATGTGGGGAGGTATTTTATTGTAACATGTTATACAGTACCCCATGAAAGATGAGGCTACATTAGCCAGTCTAAAATCTGGTTGAACTAATTGGTTCCTATTTCTAGTCTTCTTCTTAGCGTGTCGATGACAATCAGACTCGTTTTAGTTAAATGCCTTGCCTGGCCCAGAATTCAGCCACGGCAACGCCCTCCGCTGACGCAGTCATAAGGTCCTCACGTGAACAGACAACAGGACATGCGGCACAAGACGAAAGGTGGGCCATGGTCTGCGGTTTCTAGTAACGTAATTATATCTGTCGCCGTTTTTAGGGTTCCGAAGTCAACAAGGGACCCTTATAGTTTCGCTCTGTCCGTCTGTCCGTCCGCAGCTTAGCTCAGAGAATCTAAGTACTAGAAAGCTATAATTTGGCATGTATATACATATTAATAATTCCGACAAAGTGGTAACATAAAATCATGAAAAATATTTGTTTTTCGGGTACCTCCCATAGACGTAAAGTGGGGATGTATTTTTTAGGGTTCCGTACCCAAAGGGTAAAAACGGGACCCTATTACTGAGACTTCGCGGTCCGTCTGTCTGTCTGTCTGTCTGTCACCAGGCTGTATCTCATGAACCGTTATAGTTAGACAGTTGAAATTTTCACAGATGGTGTATTTCTGTTGCCTCTATAACAAAAAATACTAAAAACAGAATAAAATAAATATTTAAGTGGGGCTCCCATACAACAAACGTGATTTTTTTGCCGTTTTTTGCGATAATGGTACGGAACCCTTCGTGCGCGAGTCCGACTCGCACTTGGCCGGTTTTTTTCTCATCTATCCCATGGTGTGGGGTATCGTTGAATAGACCATTCAAAAATATTATGGGTTCGTGAAAACCATTTTTCGATTCAGAGATTCGTTTGCGTAAAATTAAGCTTTAAGTTGCAAATTTATGTTAGAGTCAAGTGTCACCCCCCCCTGCCAGCGAAATGGTTGCTCTTGGCTATGTGAAAAAATTCACGGCAGTAGTAAATATAACGAAATTAAAAAGAAAATTATCACGGATAACAAGGCTTTACAAGTTTACGAGTAATAGACGACCAACTTATAAAATGTACTTCGAACAGTAAAAATTTTGTACAAATGCCATTGAAAAATTACTTAAATAAAGTTGATAGCTGTGTAAAACAGAGTAAATATAATGCTTGATGATGATGATGATGCTATCTAGCCGGTTTCGGCCACAGCGACCGCAATCATTGGCTACTCAATGTGGTTGAGAGCTCAGATTTGCTGCTCTGTTATGTGCTCTCATGTGACTTGCATATCCACCCTTGGCCGAAAAACTCCGAGCACAAAGCGGACACGTCAGAACACCGTTGACTACATGATAAATAGTAGCTGTTGGTGGTCTAGCTTTGAGGTCGTCGCGTTTCTGGTCCAATTCCGACCTCCTTCTATCCTCAAAGGCCTGCACCTGCCGCTGCACACAACGTCTCCACTCGGCCCGATTTTGTGCCTGATTCTCCCAAAGTGTGGGGTCAATGTCGCCTCTCTTCATGTGTCTATTCTGAACATCCTTGAAGCGCAGCAACTGTCCGCCACGCCTCCGTTTTCCTTCCTGGAGTTCAGAATAGAATATACGCTTAGCTAGCCTTTGTTCCTGCATCCGGGAGACATGCCCACACCACCTAAGCTGACGTCTCATCAGGTAGGCCTCTATACCAAGGACCTTTGCTCGCCTTAGGACGTTTGTGTTTCTTACACGATCTGACCATCTGATGTTCAGTATGCTCCGGAGGCATTTCAGATGAAATTTGTCTAAGGTCCGTATATGCTTACGGTAGAGGCACCATGCCTCCGAAGAATACAAAAGGTTTGGGAGAACTATTGCCATGTATACAGAGACCTTTGTAGCCAACCTGAGATCGTGAGAACGGAAAACTTTAGGCTGCAGTTTGCCAAAAGCCGCTGCTGCAGCACAAATCCTCTGATTAATCTCAGCATCAAGGTCACCTTTACTTGTGACTATGCTACCAAGATACTTGAAGCTCTCCACTTGCTTCAACTTACTGCTGCCGATTAAGAAGTCTGGAACTAGCACAGAGTCTAATGCTTACAAACCATGTAAAAATATGCAAAAATGAAATCATAACAGGCTTTACAAGTTTACGAGTACTAGTCGACCAACTTTAAAATGTACTTGGCACATTATAATTTTTGTACAAATGCCATTGAAATATTGTTTAAATAACGTTGTTAGCTGTGTAAAACAGATAGTAAATGTATGCTTATGAACCATGTAAAAATATACAAAAATAAAATCATAACATCCTTAATAATAATGATTTCTAAATTAATAATGTAAGCTCGAATAACGCATTGGAGTGGCCGGAGTCGTTAGCGCGCGGTGGAGTTTATTTTGTGTTAGTGCAGAAGTATTTTCGATGTTTTGTAATTAAAACGTAAAAGTAAAGTCAAATTAGATTCGATTTCCAAGCAAATTACTTATTTTCTTTTGTCGATATCCTTCTATAATTTTCTTTTGTCGATATTCAATATTCGACCCGACTTCATCACTAATTGAGTAGCGTAAAACTTTCCAGAATGAAATTGTGAAAACCGCAGATTAGAGTATTCACCTCTAAGCTGCGGTATTAGAGGAGATTAGAGGTGAATACATACGATTTTTTTCTAATTCCGAAAGAGAAATAAACAAGGAGCGTGCACGCAAGGATCCAGGAACGAACTATACCATTCCCCGTGACTCTAAGCGCGCTCGTATCGGCTCCTTTCGCAATTCGCACTCAAATACTTGTGGTACTCAAATGGATAATATTTTTCAACTTCAGTTGCGAAGTTGAATTTTATAACTCCTTCTTCAGTTACCAGTTAGTCCTTATTTAGTTTAAGTCAAGAGTGAATAGATTACATCTAGGCAAGCGTTCTTTACCGTAGACCACATCATCGCTTACCATCAGGCGAGATAGTGGTCAAACGCGAGAATATAGATTAAAAAAAAACATCACCCATGTGGGCCCGTTTTTAGACTTCATGAGCCACTGAAACCGTTCTAATGTTCATGTAACAACAACAAAACACTCTTTTAGTCCGCATTATTATGCAACTTCGGAACCCTATTACTGCGCGTGGCCCAACACGCACTTGGCCGGTTTTATTACAAAAAAGATGTAAATTCTCCAGTAGTTTACAAAATAATCTTTGATTATGATTCAACACAACTTAATCAAAGCTTTTTGTTACTTTGTCAAAGGCGGTGGCACGCGTAAACTCCCAGTTTGTACAAACTTTTTGTTTCATAAACCTCAAAATTTTTGGCTTTCGTTCCTCTCGAAATTGCTCGGGTTTCACTTGACCTATTTACAGTACAAAGAAGATAATGGTATCTGTTTCAATTGTAATAGGGGACTAAAACTTCTCGAAAAATGTCTGAACAGGACTCGGTCTCATATTTGTAAAGTAAATTATTTTACACTGAATATAGTCGTCGCACGTAAACCAAAATTGCATGATAGAAATCCTTTTGAAAACACATTACAACAATATTCATTATACACACGAGTGTACATAATGAATATTGTATCACGATGCACGTCAACGCAACACAAACAGTCGCTTCCGTGACCAGCGACGGAAGCTACGCCGCGCCGGTACGAGTACCGATACGCCGTAGCCACTGTCTACGAATGCTACGCGCTACGCCGTAACAACTAGCCACGACTGCTACGAGCTGCATATATTTGAGTACGCGAAAAGCTAATATTCCGCTCGTGAACCTGGTTTGGGGTTTAACTTATTACATGCTAGAAAGTAGATTATTTAGCTATAGGTACAGTTAGATATAAGATGGTAAACTTTTTTAACTAGGTTTGTGTAAGATCTCTTATAATGTTCACAAAACTTTCATTATTTGCTAAGTAGCTGTTATCACACGGTCACTAAGAAACTTTCTAGGCTGAGAGTTTAAAGTTTGGTCGTGGGTTTAACGACGCAAAGTTATATTAAATCAACAAGTTTTTTACAACATTTACAGTAAGCGTCGGCTTAAGTTTATCTTTTAGCGTTTATGTAACTTTTTGAAGAACAAAATTAACTTAAAACTGTAATGCGAATTTTAATAAGAATCATTTAATGAAGACATTTCAGCAGTCTCAGCTGTACGATCTTTACTTTGAACCATTTGAATGTGGCTAAGTTTTGTAGTCAGACAAAAAATCGTGCTGACTGTATGTAGTTAATTTAATCTATGTATAATTCAACGGCACTCCTCCGCACGAAACACAAGACATTTTTCGCTACCAATCATAAACTTTGAACCGTCCATACTTCTATAAAAAAATGATAGTATGGCATGATAATATTTGTCCTCGAAAAGGTATGTAGATGGAACGAAATGGGCCGTAAAGGAAATTTTGTTTGAAATGAGAGCACATCACATGTTTGGGAAACTAACCGTAAATCGAGAGCGACGGAAATCAGAAGCAAATGGAGCAAAAAGATCCGGAGAGCGAGTCAAATGATTTCAGCATTTAATACAGTGTAAGATAAGTCATAAGTAATTTATTTCGGAACAACATAAATTGTGTAGACATTTTGTAAAAAATAACATTTCGTAGGTACCATTAAAACATTACAATTGTTAAAAATATATTAAAAATAAAATAATCATTTCAAAGATAATAAAAAAGAAATAAACAAATAATAAGTCACATATTAAATTACAAATTTAAAACTATAATAATCCACATTTAATTTAAAATAATTATATACACTAATAAAAACAAAGAAGAAAGAGAATATCTTCAGTACAAGGTGTTTTACTACAAAATCAGTTGCTTGACTTTATACTCTAGCGAAGTTTTTTTCTAGTAATTGGAGTAGCTACACACTATTTTTCTGTTTTAAGGAGTGACCTTTTGTTTTTAATGTTTACTTACTGCACTCTTTTGAGTAAATAGACATTCTGTTATTATTCATGGTCGACCAAAAAAATCATTGAAACCCGAGTAAAAGTAATACGTCTATCTAACTGTTAATATCTCTGCACAAAAATATTTCGGGTGCGTTATTTACGAAAGTACAACCATTAGATAAACTCATGTAGATTTAACAGTGTATTGTAAAATTCTGCAGTTAATCTTGTGTACAGCCTCCGCATAAAAACTCGTAACAAACATTATCCGGTGATGTATAAGTAATTGTTAGATGTGCAGTCTAACAACTTACACATGAGGCATTGTGTGAAATAGCTATGAAAATTCCGTCATAAAATTATATATTGACATTTTTATTCGGCAGAATAAAAGAATCTTCAGGCTACACTGTGTAGTGAACATTAAGCGTCTATTCAAAAATGTCCGCAGAACGTGAAGCCGTTCTCTGCTCGCAGTTCACGAGAGTGAATGTATCTGAAGCAAAGACCTTTGTGAACATGACTCTCAGTGCAATAGCTACTGATTGTCGCTCGGGGCTTAGCGCTTATTTACTAATGTTACGTCAAAATATGCCTATACTAGACATATTCTGACGTATTTGAGCAAATAAAATTATTTCTTTGTTTACAGTAGTATAACAAAATAATCCAGTAATTTAAAAAAATGGTGAAAGAGCATTTCCTTTCTCTGTTCTATATTTTATTTATTTATTTATTATATACTTTATTGTACACCATAAGTTACATTTATAAAAAAAAGTTATTTATATTTATTAGTATATTATTTTATTGGTATGTATGTATTTTATGTAATATCTAAGTAATATTATTAAGATAGTTTTTGTACACTGACAGTTCTATGTCTATCTCCTCTCGTTCAGTCCATCCAAAGGTTGTCTGTAAGAGATTGCCCTGTGCGATAAGACCGCCCAATGTACACTTATCTATAAAAATATTGTCCTGTTACTATTTAAGTGGTGTACAATAAAGTATATAATAAATAAATATAACTAGTGCTGATAAAAAGCTTTTTAGTGTAGCTACACTAAAGCTGAATAACATAAGCTTCATATTTATTTTTATTCCGAAAAATGCACAAATCCTTTGGCATAGGAGACGAGAGTGAAGCCCAGAAAAAATGCTTATCTAGAAATATTCTTGGTACTTACCTGTAATTTGTATATTGGTATGGGCTTGCCTACAGCGCCCGCGTATTTTAACTTATCCTTTGTTGAATACCACGAATATTGCGAGTCGTGCTTTTGTGGTCATTGTTGTTTAATAAATACTTCGCGTTGCTGAAGTTTTCCCGTAAGATTTCTGCTAATGAAGAAACATATTAACAAAAATGTCTTATTCAGCAAAAGTATTGAAAGATTTATCTTTTTTTTGTATTGTAGTAGAGTAGGTACGGTTGTGGTAAGGTCAAATAAAATATCTTAATTTTAATTCAACTTTCAGTTTGTATATACATTCGCGTTTTTCTTACATTAAAATAACAGTTGGACGATTTAATAAGTATGCGTTATATGCATAAAACCGATATCTAAGTGCTATCTATTGTTCTCATTTAAGCAGATATAATGAAACTGTTTGCCTGTTTCATGAACACCTAACGATCGGTCATTGAAAACGAGTGTCTGACCTATTATGTACATACAGATAAAGATAAGATAAAAAAGTTCTGGAAAAATAATATTTTTCTGACACTCTAGTAACTTTTCGTCTCGGGATAAAATGATTGTCTTGAGAGCCTTGTTATTTTCTTTCCATTTGTCTTTTATAATAAAAAGAGGCCTCAAATTACACTAACTTCACAGACTATAGACTAGATCTTTATGAAACAAGTAGGCAAGTATAATAAAATAAGTGACACAAAAACTGTTTCACAACCCAACTGTGACCATTTCAGCTCAGTAGCACACAGTTTATAAATTGTGTAAATTAACCTAATGACTGTAAATATGCATCAATTAAATTAAATGTAGACATGTTTCGTACGCTCGTGCTACGAATAAATATGGTAATTGGATACATGCAAATACTTGAAAGACTCAATACGTAACATCTGCGTCTTCCTGAAATTTAAGTGAACGAATTATAATTTTGAGAAGCTTCTTACTCCATCTGATCAACGAGAGCCAAGTTTTATGTAGGGTAGTTTGAGCAAATATTTGTTTGCGGGATTGGAGCAGTGGTGGCTCAGTGGTATCGGCCGCGACTTACAAGTTGTAGGTCGTGGGTTCGAGCCCAGTCAGGCGCTTTACTTTGTGTAAATTATTTCATCACCACTGCTCTTAAAACGGTGAAGGAAAACATCGTGAGGAAACCGGCATGTCCTAGAACCAAAAATTCGAAGACATGTGTCATCCACCAAACCGCACTGGGCCCGCGTGGTGGATTACGGCCCATTCCCTCTCACAGAGAGGAGGCCTGTGTCCCAGCAGTGGGAACATGAATAGGCTGATTATGTGATGTGATGTGATGTGGGGTTGGCTCCTTGTCAGCGAACTTGCACTGGCTTTACCGAACTGCAACACGCGAAACCGGTGCCGTTACAAAGTTGATTTAATATCATGTGTGCGAGTCATGTGACGCGTCTTCCTCGACAGCTGTGTGGGTTATGACATTCAATATAATGGCACTTAAGTAGCTTTCAGTCGAAGTTGTTTGTCGACCCCGCGAGTAAGGTGCTTGCACACATAACGTCAGCCTTTATGTTTATAATGTCGTTGGTTACGGATTAGTTATAGGTATCGTGGTGTTTAAAGTATGTCAGTATTAGTGTGTATGTAGGATAAACAAATTTTATTAAAATGACCTGCGGTTTAGGCATAAAGCAGCCCTCACTTACGAATAACTGGCTGTCCCCCGCGGCTATCTATCTACCCACTACCCTGCCTACCCTACCCTAGCTACATACATACCCTACACTACCATACCTTACCTACCTACCTAGCCTAACCTATCCTCTACCCTACCCTACCTACATGACTGTTGCGTAACTTTAACCGTTAACGCAGCGCACGTGTTAGAATTTGAATTATGTGTGACGTCATTAAATTGTTAATTTTCCTTTTTAGGGTTCCGTACCCAAAGGGTAAAAACGGGACCCTATTACTGAGACTTTGCTGTCCGTCTGTCTGTCTGTCACCAGGCTGTATCTCATGAACCGTGATAGTTAGACAGTTGAAATTATCACAGATGATGTATTCCTGTTGCCGCTATAACAACAAATACTAAAAACAGTATAAAATTAATATTTAAGTGGGGCTCCCATACAACAAACGTGATATTTTTGCCGTTTTTTGCTCGATATTAATAACGGCAACAGGTAGCCGCTTGAAATATTCACAGAATATTTAGTTGTATATTCTCTTCAGAAAATAATAATTATTAAATTAAAATAAATTAAGGGGGGCTCCCATACAACAAACGTGATTTTTTTGCAGTGTTTTGCGATAATGGTACGGAACCCTTCGTGTGCGAGTCCAACTCGCACTTGGCCGGTTTTTCAAGTCACAATGGTTTGCTACATAATACATACTTGTCATATTTATTAAGCACCTACCGACAAATGTCCAAGTACCTACCTTAATTATTATTGTGGTGTCAACTACCTTCAAATGTAAAAGAGTACCCACCTAAGTAAATGTTGTTGTGTGAACAGGAAATAACTCTAAACTTGTATTTGAGCCACATTGATAATATTCCTATAAATCATTACGTATTTTTAGGGTTCCGAAGTCAACAAGGAACCCTTATAGTTTCGCTCTGTCCGTCTGTCCGACCGCAGCTTAGCTCAGAGAATCCAAGTACTAAAAAGCTATAATTTGGCATTTATATACATATTAATAAATCCGACAAAGTGGTAACATAAAATAATGAAAAATATTTTTTTTGCGGGTATCTCCCATATACGTAAAGTGGGGATGTAATTTTTTTTTCTCATCTATCCCGTGGTGTGGGGTATCGTTGGATAGGCCATTCAAAAATATGGGTTTGTTACAATAATTTTTCGATTCAGAGATTCGTTTGCGTAAAATTAAGCTTTAGGTTGCAAATTTATGTTAGAGTCAAGTGTCCCCCCCCACTGCCAGCGAAATGGTTGCTCTTGGCTATGTGAAAAAATTTACCGCAGTAGTAAATATAACGAAATTAAAAGGAAAATTATTACGGATAACAAGGCTTTACAAGTTTACGAGTAATAGTCGACCAACTTATAAAATGTACTTCGAACAGTAAAAATTTTGTACAAATGCCATTGAAAAATTACTTAAATAAAGTTAATAGCTGTGTAAAACAGAGTAAATATAATGCTTACGAACCATGTAAAAATATACAAAAATTAAATCATAACAGGCTTTACAAGTTTACGAGTAATAGTCGACCAACATATAAAAAGTACTTGGCACAGTAAAATTTTTGTACAAATGCCATTGAAAAATTACTTAAATAACGTTGTTAGCTGTGTAAAACAGATAGTAAATATATGCTTATGAACCATGTAAAAATATACGAAAATAAAATCATAACATCCTTAATAATAATGATTTCTAAATTAATAAGGTTTAAGCTCGAAATAACGCATTGGAGTGGCCAGAGTCGTTGGCAGTACCAGAACGTAGTCCAAACGGCGCATGCGCGCGTTGGAGTCTATTTTGTGTTTGTGCAGAAGTATTTTCGACGTTTTGTAATTAAAACGTAAAAGTAAAGTCAAATTAGATTCGATTTCCAAGCAAATTACTTATTTTCCTTTGTCGATACCCTTCTATAAAGTCAATATTCGACCCGACTTCATCACTAATTGAGTAGCGTAAAACTTTCCAGAATGAAATAGTGAATACCACAGATTAGAGGATTCACCTCTAATCTGCGGTATTAGAGGAGATTAGAGGTGAATACATACGACTTTTTTATAAATCCGAAAGAGAAATAAACAAGGAGCGTGCACGCAAGGATCCAGGAACGAACTATACCATTCCCCGTGGCTCTAACGCGCGCTCGTATCGGCTCCATTCGCAATTCGCACCCGCGGTGGTACTCAAATAGTATATTTCTAACTTCAGTTGCGAAGTTAGATTTTATAACTCCTTCTTCAGTTACCAGTTAGTCCTTATTTCGTTTAAGTTAAGAGTATTCTTTAGATTAAAAAATCCTATGTGGGCCCGTTTTTAGACTTTGTGAGCCGCTGAAACCGTTCTAATGTTCATGTAACAACAACAAAACCCTCTTTTTAGTCCGCATTATTATGCAACTTCGGAACCCTATTACTGCGCGTGACCCGACACGCACTTGGCCGGTTTTTTTTTTTACATATTGTTTAATGATCATTATGATGTATCCTGGATTTTATATTGTTATTTTAGTATTATAAGTTCTTTGAAACAATTAGTACAATAGTTTTTTAATTAATATATATATTGTGTAATTGATAAGCTGACTTACTTTTTTGTGAACTACTAACCAGTACAGGCCAGATATATTATTATATTTGCTTTATCAATAATAATTATTGGTGTAAGATCGACTACACAAGGCTAACGTAAGTTATTTGATATTATAACTTTATTATTGCTTATGGGTGTGTTGAAACTGTATCTATATCATATTATGGCCTTTATTCCTAATATGTTATATTGATTTAAGGGCTGGTCTATGTCCTTTACCTTATCCTTGTTATTTTGATTATATAATATTCTAAATACTTTATGTGGTTGTAAAAGATCGATAAATACTATGAAAGAGCTTCCGTGGGTTTTGTTGCCCTTCTTTCCCACGTGAACTAGGTTTAGCGAACGGGCGGTAAGCTCAATGAGCCTTCTAAACATGAATTAATTGACAAGCCTTATTTAAATAAATACCTAGTCTTGTCTTTCTGTGCTTTTATTCATAAAACCCTTTCCTTACATACCACACACATTGGAACTCTAATACACAGTAAATAACCAACAACCATCTTGACATTCAAAGCTTGTTATCTTGGTAGATATCAATACTTTTATATGGAGTTCCATTCATGATTCTAAAACACGCAACGGATGCTCTCAAAAGCCAATATTTTTGCCCGTTTTCTCAATATTTTTCATTTTTGCGCCGGTCGTAGCGTGATGTTATATTATAGCTTATAACCTTCCTCAATAAATGGACAATCCAACACAATAATATTTTTTCAATTCCAACCAGTAGTTCCTGAGATTAGCCCGTTCAAACAAACAAACAAACTCTTCAGCTTTATCCTATATTAATGTGAAAGTAACTCTGTCTGTCTGTCTGTCTGTTACCTTTTCACGCTTAAACCGCTCAACCGATTTAGATGAAATTTGGTAAGAAGATAGTTTGAGACCTTGGAACGGACATAGGCTACTTTTTTTTGCAAAAAATGCGGAGGGGGAGAAATGGGAGGGGGGTTAATTTTGAATGAAACTTCTTATTATGGCTTAAGCCGCTGAACCGATTAAGATGAAATTTGGTGTGAAGATAGTTTGAGACCCTGGGCAGGAGTTAGGCTACTTCTTTTTTGCATAAAACACAAAGGAGAAGAAATAGGGGGGTGGGTCACATTTTTATGAAAATTCTTATTAAGGCTTAAACCACTGAACCGATTTAGATGAAATTTGGTATGCTGATAGTATGAGACCCTGGGATGGATATAGGCTACTTTTTTTATAAATCATGGAGCGGGAGAAATGGGGTGGAGTAGTTATAAAATATGAAAATAAATTGAAACTTCTTTTTATGGCGTCCTTCTTATTCGGCTGTAGGCATGATATAATTGTTTATGAAAGATTTGAGTGTCAATTTGAAAAAGTCAACTTAATGTCAGTGTCCGTGAAAGTGGTAATTTAAGCAAAACTTTATAATATTCTACTACTTATTTTTATTAGGAGGATATTTTTATGCTGTGGATATGCCTTGCAAGCGTAAATCTCATCTGAGCCGTAGCTCTAGCAGAGCTCGAACAGCAAGAGTAGCTAGAAGCCAAGAAACAGAGGTGCAGACTCAATCCGTCTAATTTTAGATGCTGAGCATCACGCAATCCAAAGAGCTGGTGAGACTTTAGACCAGATTCAGGTTCGCCAACACGCAGATGCTAAGCGTCACACAACTGAAAGGGCTGCTGCGATTTTCAACCAGACTCAGGCTCGCCAACTGGCAGATGCTGAGCGTCACGCAACTCAAAGGGCTGGTGAGACCTTTGAGCAAACACAGGCCCGTCTGATTTTAGATTCCGAACGTCACGCCTGAATAATCCCAAGTACGGCGTATTTTACTGCCGTTGAGGCAGTCTGAAAGGAGACGTAAGTTTGCAAGAAATACATGGGAGTCGTTCCACACCGCTGCGTCTGATTATGACCCATTGATTGATTACACTAATCATCGATTAGTTCTCATAGGGAACATGGATAAAAAATGTAGATATCGTGAAGCACTCAAGTGGAATGATGAGACACCGGGTATGTGTTGCTCTGGTGGAAAAGTTTCAGTTCCAACAGTTTCTTTTGAGCCAGAAGAACCACTCAAGTCTTTGCTTTTGTATGACAGTGATGAATCGCGCCGTTTTTTAAGCAGAATAAGAAAATATAATACATGCTTCCAAGCAAGCTTGAAGCAAGTGACAGCAGAATGACTCACCCTGAAACTCTTCAGGGTGAGAAACTCTACCCTGTAGAGTTTCTTAACTCTTTAGAATTATCAGGGGTACCGTCCCATACGTTGAGGCTGAAAGTTGGTGTCCCAGTCCTGTTAATGAGAAATCTGGATGCACCAAAATTATTTAATGGCTACAAATAACACACCTGGGACGCAATATAGTAAGGGCAACAATTATGACAGGAATAGCAAAGGGAGAAGATGTAATGATTTCACGTATTCCGATAATCCCAACCGATATGCCATACCAATTTAAAAGGTTGCAATTTCCCCATTCGACGACATTCGCGATTACCATAAATAAAGCTCAAGGGCAAACACTGAAAGTTACAGGAGTGCATTTAAAAAAAAACAGTTTTTCCCATGGGCAACTGTATGTAGCGTGTTCACAAGTATCAAGTCCACACAATCCATATGTTTTAGCAAAAGATGGTAAAACTAAAAATATTGTTTACACGACTGTGTTAAAGTAAGTTATTAAAAATTACAACTCTGTGCTCACAACCCATTTCCACACTTTTGACGACCTAAACAATATTTATAAGAAACAAAAATCAAATTAGTACCTACTGCATTTTATGTAACGCAAAATACACTATTTTTGTACTACTACTCTGTGTTTTCTTTTCTACGTTTTACGCGAGCGAAGCCGCGGGTAAAAGCTAGTAATATTATAATTCTAGATAATTGAGACATATAAACTGCCAGTTGTGTTATGTTGTCCCTAGGTTAACAAAATTAAACAAGTTTGAACTGAAAAAATCGTGCACGAAATCGAATCCACAACAGAAACCCACTCGGCACGAAACATGCTGAGTTGACTATTAACATTTTAAACCGGAGAATAAAATTAACATAGATTAGCTAACTACGCAATGAAAAAGATTCTGCTATCTACCAGCTTAATGATTTATACAAAGAATTAAAAAAAAAAAACAGAAAAAATGTATAACCTTTTACATTTATTTTGCTCTTGATAAAATTTTCCTGTGATATAGCTATTATTATTTTATAGGAATCCAAAAAACAGGGTCTGCTAAAATACTAATGAACAGAATATCAATTGAATGCTTTCATGAGAAAGTATCGCCGCAAAAATTATTAACATTAAAGCACGTTTCTTTTATCAAAAATATTTATTTTAAACGATTTTAAACTTTAAATGAAGAACTTTAAAGCTCGTTATCCTGTAGCGTTGGGCGGTTTAAAAATGTTTGGTAAACTTTTTAAATTAATTACCAGATTGCTTTCGTTTCAATGTTTGTTTTCGTTAATAGGAAACCCTTGATAGAGGATAACTCGCATTTGAAAAAAAATTGAATAGCGATTCCGCTTATCTACATAAACACTTTCATGAAGCTCGGAGGTAAAGCGATTTGCAATATTTTTTCGAACTAAGTAACCACAGACTTACAAACGAAGGTACTTACTATATTTGTATAGTCCATTTATTTTAACTGTAACCGACGTATCACAGCTAACCTAACCTTGTAGCCTTTTATATTATCTTTTTCTTCTTTTCGTGTAAGGTGTGGTGTCAGAGTTAATTAAGCCGCCTCTGGGAAACCCCACAGACCTCTGACTTGGCTATTTCAGACTTACATTAACTATATAAGTCCAGTTTTCCTCGCGATGTTTTCCTTCACCGATGCCTGTGATGTCCAAGATAAACTTAGGAAGTACATATGAATTTGAAAAAGTCACATTGGTACTTGCCCGGATTTGAACCCACGACCTCAAGCACGATAGGCGAGGTCTTAGCCACTAGGCGACCACGACATTATATTATGATAAACTAACTTTATACTTGATACTTAAACTAACCTTGTAGCCTATGAGAGCTAACCTAACCTTGTAGATATGCTATGACACTTCAACAAAATATGCTTGTTTCTTATTAGGTATAAGAAACAAGCATATTTTGTTGAAGTTTGATAATTGAGTAACTAAATTAGCTAACAGTGGAAAACTGCTAACATTTATTCCACATTTTATTGCGTCTGTCTACTTGGGACCCACGCCTCCGCACAATATATTACAATGGACTGCGACCGTTATGTGCTAATATAAACAAGCAGACCAGCCAATTTGACACTCGAGAACATTGTGATGAAAGTTAGGAAAGTGAATCGTTTACGAATTTACTTTGCATTCATCATGTGATGAAAGAACACCGTTCGGTACGGTTCCGAAAGGAAACTGTTTAACCAGAGAAATACTACCTAGGAGGTATAATTGCAAATCTGTTGGTTAACTAGGTTAAATTTATTCCCAATACACAAATAAAAGTTTGATTTTTGCATCCCGCAATAAACAAAGAGCAGACAAAAAACTATACATTGTTTCGAACGCCAATTGATGAATTTGAGTCATAAATCAATCTCACACAGATTTTACAGCTGTTTGAGTTTCTGACTTAGAACTTAACAATACTTGGTTGATGGTACAGCGTCGTTAATTCTCGAAGGACGTTGCGGTAGGTATCCTTTGATTGTGGAGTGGACCGCAATCAATTTTGGTCCCATGAGATGGCTCGAGTTTTCAGCTAATAACTCTACATAATTCCGTACCAACCAATAAGCTTATTTCATTTAGAGATGATGCAAATGGAATGAAAAACGTAAATCCGAAAATAATGAATTAAATTTATTTTGAGAACTCCTGGAACTGATATGACAGCAGACTTTCAGGCTCTTGGCAGTTGGCCAACTAGTGCTCAATAAGACTATCTACAAAGTTGTAATCAATCAAGCTCTCTTTGTGATTAATGATCTTTCATCAGTCTTCGTCTTGGTATTGTACGGCCTTATATTTATTCACAACCTGCCGTCATCCTACGCGTATATCGTGAGGTTGTGGCCCTTTGCAAGGGTGAGTTTAGTAGCAGTACAATAACCCGTAAGTGCATAACATTTCGTTGCTTAAGACGGTCTGGTCTTAATACCCCAGTAAATACGTTTTGAACTAAAGCCCGTTGTTCGGTCCCTCATCTGTTATTGGTTGTCGCACATAGTGGGAAATTAGAACTCTTACTATGTCATAAGTTTCTAACTGGGAACACTATTAAACCACATAGTAAAATAAATAAAAAATTTATTGTGGCCTGAAACATCCATTCATAAACATTAAGGTTTCTAGGAAAAGTTCTAATTAATTTGGCATTAATGAAACTTCAAGTTGCTCACCTTGGAAGCGTGCACAGTACAGGCACCTGGGTCCCAGCGCAAAAATTAAATTTGATTCAAATAAATGCCACTAGATGGCGCCTGGTCACCTGGCACCTGGTTAAGTAAGTTGCGAGAAGGCGCTGGCTGCGCGAAGCACAGGATCGGTCAACGTGTCGACGCCTGGGGGCGGCCTATGTCCAGCAGTGGACATCTTTCGGCTGAGATGATGATGATGAGATGACGTGATATGCATCGAATCGTTATTGAACTGTGCGTAAATTAACAGTTTCTAGAATTGGTCATAAAAATTGTATGTTATTTTTTAATCAACTCTCTTTAGCACAAAATTATGGAATATTGGGCTCCTAATTCACATTTCAAAGTTTATTTGAACGGATCGTTTAATATTGATTCCAATAGATGGCGTGGTTTTTTTAGTTAGGTTAGATGGCCACAAAAAAATTTAAATTTGTATTTTTACACATTTTGGTACTATGAAATTATTAAAACTTGCAAAAAAATACTATAAAATAAATCGTCACGAACCGAGAAAATACCTTTTCCTTCAAGTCGCTGCTAACACCATCTATAACCGTGAAACGGAACCGAACGCGATCGAAGTACTTATAAAAATAATCATCTTAACCAGACGAAAAACGTTAGTTTCGTCGGCACGGTTTCTTTGTATGGGATGAGGCATCTGTATGCTAGTATTATATTATCTGTGGTAGAGGTAAACACTAGATTAATCTGTCTCAGGTGTAAAGCAATTAACAGCTGTAAACTTGAATGGGATTTGAATATTCGTCTTGATTAAACCAATATTATAATTAAGAGGTAAAATTGTTTGTTTGTACGAGGTAATCTCAGAAAAATCTGATCCGATTAGGTTTAAATCCCGGTAAAATACACGGTTATTTTGTAATAGAGCTCGACAACAAAGCCGCGGGATAAAGCTAGGTGTTAGTTCAATGATGCTTACTATGAGTTTTCACGTGAAACATGGAATACGTAAACTGCTGTTTCAGCGTAAGTCTCAAAGATCCATTTGTCGATTTCACGCGTCGCTTCACAAAGCATGAAGGCTTGTAATATGCAGTGATTTCAAATTCGTGCTGACGGCTGTGTGCTCAGTAAAGCCTGGAAATTGTAGTTGTAACTGTGAATGGAGCGGTAGTTGTAACAGCGAGCTGACACAGTGTTGAAACAAAATAACAAAAAAAAGGAAACATCCCGCCGTCTCAGACATAAGGAGTTATGTCCACTAATAAATGGGCAAGCGTGCTAAACTTGCCACTGCTCGCTTCAAAACCGAATCTCCGACCAAGACTCTGGGAACTCCGTCAGACCCATAAAACAAATCTACAATGCGTCCACGACGCCAATACAAAGGCAACAAATAATATTCTTTAACAAGTACAAGATCTCCGACTTTGGGAGGGTCAGTTTTGTTAGTCCACTTAACGCGCTGCTGCAAAATATGCAAATATTCCAAAGACCGATGCCAGAAACTTTGGATCACCGGTTGGAGCAACTCAAAACGCGTCAATCGCGAAGATTTAACTTCCCTGAAGGGGTATTCCGGTTTAGCGTTGAGGGGCTAACCAATAAAAAAAAAAAATGTTTTTTTATTTTTTTTTATTTGGGTCTGAGAAGATCGGACAGAGAGGTCGCGAATTGAGAACGGCCTCAATTTTTACTAAATACCGTAACAAGTTCCTCAAATGTGAAAATAGTTTTTTTATTTTTTTTATTTGTGTTGGGTTTGCTCTTGACTTTAGTCTAGGTCAGAGGTGACTGAGACAGAGTCGACGATGGAGTGAGCTTACCCAGAAGAAACCTGTTCACTCTAACTTTGAAGAGATTCGGGTTGAAGGCGTTCGGTAGTGAGTTCCATTCATTCGCTGTGCGCATTATGAAGGATGTTTGGAAGCGCTTGGTGCGAATTGGTGGAATGGCAACAAGGTAAGGATGGTAACTTGCAGTGCGTCTAGATGTCCGATGATAGAAGGGGGCTGGTGGGATGAGGTCATGGAGTTCTTGAGCACACTCACCGAAGTACAGTCTGTAGAAGACCGACAAGCAGGCAACCTTGCGGCGATGAGCCAAGCTGTGAAGCTTGGCATCCGCCAGTTCAACGTTGCCAATGAACCTCTTGGCTCTTTGTTCCACTGAGTCAAGCGCGACAAGCTGATACTTAGCTGAGCCATCCCAAAGGTGGCTGTAATACTCCATGCAGGATCGGACTTGCGCTTTGTATAGAGTAAAAAGCTGTCCAGGCGTAAAGTATCGCTTCACTCTATTTAGGATGCCCAGTTTTTTGGCCGCAATTTGGGCTTTGTACTCAATGGAGGCGCCGAAGTTGAGACTGGATGTCAACTCCATGCCTAGGAGCTCGAGCCGATCAGTCACAGGAATAGACGTACCCCGGCAAGTAGGAGTATGATCGAAAAGACTCCTTTTAGCGGTAAAAAGACACGCCTGTATTTTGGTGGCGTTAAAGGAGACCAGATTGTCATCACCCCACTGTCCGCTCCACCATAGCCTCTCTCAAGGAACGAACTTCATCCACGCTGGTTTTTGCGCTGGACAGGTATCTCTCTGAAACAGTACTGTCATCTGCGTACCCAACAATACCAGGCTGAAGTAGGTCATTGATGTGCAGCAGGAAAAGAGTTGCAGAGAGAACAGACCCCTGAGGAACTCCGGCATCAATAGCCATAAGGTCAGAGGAGCAGCCGTCAATGACTACTCGGATCGACCTTTCAATGAGGAAGTCTGATATCCAGCTACAAAAACCAGAGGGTATGCCATAAGCAGGAAGCTTACTGAGTAGACTCGCGTGCCAGACCCTGTCAAAAGCCTTCGAGATATCAAGTGAGACAGCAAGTGCTTCGCCGTGCCTCTCGATGGCTTCGCCCCAGCAGTGAGTGACATACACAAGAAGATCGCCAGTTGACCGTCCCCGGCGAAAGCCATATTGACGGTCACTGAGGAGATTATTGTCTTCAAGGTAGGTCAGCAACTTACTGTTCAGTACCCTTTCCATAACTTTGGACAAAATGGAGGTAATGGCGATTGGACGGTAATGGGCAGGGTCTGCACGGTTGCCTTTTTTGGGCACTGGTTGCACATTTGCAAGCTTCCAGGATTTTGGCACCGTTCTTTTTACAAGAGAGAGGCGGAACAAGCGTGTCAACACAGGAGACAGTTCAGGCGCACACTGCCTCAGCACTCTCGCTGGAATGCCGTCTGACTCCGACTGCACAATACTCTCCGGACCTCTTTAGTGCGCACAGCGATCTCCGGCATCGAAGAGTCACAATGAGGTACAGTAGGTGGTTGCTTGGCCTAAAAACATCTCTATCGTGGGTGCGCTTAAAAACCCATTTAATTCTCACCAAACCAAAACTCTATTTTGGCCATATAAATATTTGTTATATGTGGGAGTTGAACTTGCGACAAGCACACGGCACCCAATCTCTCAGCCAGTGGCTCAACCGTGCCGTTGACATTATCTTTTACATACAAATAAATAAAATATCAATTACCTTTATACTTACTAACATTTAGTTTAAATGGATAACAAAGCCTTGTTCCATTTCTTATTGCTTCACAAGAGCTTGTATGAAGAGCAATTTTTTATATAAGTTGTATCATTATTGTTTAGCATTCAAACTCATTTCATATAGCTTATAATGACGGAATGTGATTGCAGAGCACGAACGCCGAGACAATATTCCCGAGCTGTTCAACAGAGAACACAATAGTAGTACTTAACACTAAACGTTAACGTCCATTATATACTTAAATTATTATTTGCTCTTTACGCCGTACTTCGTTTTTCATAACTAACTCAACAAAGATGGCAGAGGAAATTAGCAAGATAATAACCCAAGGAGTCATTAAATGCTTACTGTTATTTAAAGAAGCTATTTGCTGTTAGGGTTATACCTAAATGAATTAAGAATTCGAATGTAATCAATTACCGAAATTAGATTTAACTTGCATATCTCTCTCTTTCTTTTTAAACATTAAAACATTGGTCTTTTCGCACTTAGCTTATCCCACAAGTTAATTATTCCAGGATACAAAGTATCCTACGGTAGTTACCTTTATCCACTATCGGAACAGTACTTAAAAAGATCAGAAAAAAAATATAACTACCAGATGAGTTTGAGTCACACCGCAGCTGCTCTCCTGTCCGTCTTGTCCAACAAACGGACTTTAAGTCCGTGAAGCTAATGAATAAGCTGTCAAGGTTGCCTCTCTAGTAAGAAGCATTTTGTCCAACCAGTAGGTTGGACATAATATAATCAATGATTCATCAACACGAAAAGAAGAAAAAGACCTAGATGAAAAGAGTACTTTATTATTACAAAGTGATAAAAATCCACGTTATATTTACTTCTATCAAAAGGCGGATAGGAAAATCAAATCAGAAAACAAATAAATCGATCAATACTGCTCGGAATATTACTCAAAGAAATAAAATTCAAATGGTAAATTGGAACGGCCACGATTGTATTCTAGCCGACCCGAAGTGCGAATAAACAAAACAAAGACGTGGTCTTCAATATCTGGGCAACAAAGCTCCTAAGCTTCGTCAGATGTGGAATTGGAATTGTAGTACAGTAGATAGAAATAGTTAGCATGATATATTATTAAACTGAAAACGAAGCTACAACATCACAGCTATAAGTAGATTTTTCCCGCGTCTTAATAAATTGGCTTATGCCAAAAGCAGGAACCGTGTATTTTTTAAACCGGCCAAGTGCGAGTTGGACTCGCGCACGAAGGTTTTCGTACCATTATCGCAAAACACTTTATTAATATTAGTAAAAGTTTTTATTTTCAAATAGGAAACTTTAATAAAATTTTGATGTAGGAATAAATTGGTATTCTTTCAATAAAAGAACTTTGAAATCTAGTCATTACTTCAAGATTTTTTTTGTAAATTTTGCCCCACCCTAGAAACATCTCTATCGTGGGTGCGCTTAAAAACCCATTTAATCTCACCATACCAAAACTCTATTTTGGCCATATAAATATTTGTTATATGTGGGAGTCGAACTTGCGACACGCAGTGCGGCACCCAATCTCTCAGCTAGTGGGTCATCCGTGGCGTTGACATTATCTTTTACATACAAATAAATAAAATATAAATTACCTTTATACTTACTAACATTTAATTTAAATGGATAACAAAGCCTTGTTCCATTTCTTATTGCTTGAAGAGCAATTTGTTATATAATAATAAAGCCTTTTATTCCGAAACTAGACAAAGCAAATTTACAAAAATAGTTAAAACAAAAATCACAAAATGTCTCGAATTTCGGTGTGCCTCATGGCATAGGCCTCCTCTAACAGTTTCCATTGTCGTCTGTCTTGGGGTACCCTCTTCCAGTTTGGACCTGCTGTCATCTTTATTTCCTCCTCCCATCGGGTAAGCTGTCTTCCCCGATTTCTTTTGCCGTCCCTTGGATACCACTCTGTCACTACCTTACTCCACTTGCCTTTAGTGTCTCGCATCATGTGGCCTGTCCACCTCCACTTTTGTTGGTCTATTCTTGTTAGAATGTCGGTCAGCTTTGTTTTGGCCCGGAGATCTGTGTTTCTTATTCTATCCTGTCTCTTTGAGCCTACCATACTTCTCTCCATTGCTCTTTGACACTTGGCAAGCTTTTCTCTGAGCGATTTGGTGAGTGCCCATGTCTCACACCCATATGTTAAACATGGGAGTATACATGAGTTGAACGTCTTTCTTTTCAAAGTCATGCTTAGGTCTTTAGACTTCATTATCTCCTTGAGAGACCAGTATTTTTTCCAACCAATTGCAATCCTCATATTTATTTCCTGGCTAATTTGGTCTTTGGTAGAGATGACTTGACCAAGGTATATGTAGTCCTCTACATAAGTCAAAGCTTCTTCTTTTATTTTTATGTCTACTCTTAACGAGTTAGTCATTAGCTTTGTCTTGCTGTAATTCATTTTTAGCCCAATTTTCTCGCTTTCCTCGCTCAGACTTTTTATCATCGTTTGCAAGTTTTCTGGGCTTTCTTCGAATAACACTAAGTCGTCGGCAAATCTGAGGTGGTTCATTTTCAAACCATTTATGTTCAGACCAAACTTTTCCCAGTTCAAGTTGCGAAATATGTTTTCCAGAACGGCAGAAAACAATTTTGGAGATAGTGGGTCACCTTGCCGTACACCTCTTTCTATGTGGAATTCGTTTCCCAGAGATTCCAATTGAATTCTAGCCTTGCTGTTGGCATAAATGGTTCGAATGATGTTAATGTATGCTGCAGGAATTCCTTGTTGCTTTAGAGTTGCCCATATGTATTCGTGACTTAAACTATCGAAAGCCTTAGCGTAGTCAATGAAGGCAATATATATCTTTTTATTATATTCTTTATATTTTTCAATGACCTGTTTGACTGTATGGATATGGTCAATAGTCGAATACCCTTTTCTGAAACCTGCCTGTTCAACCGGCTGTTGTTCATCCAACATTGGGCTCATTCTATCCAGTATGACCTTTGCAAATATCTTGTACACATTTGACATTAGGCTAATTGGTCTATAATTTTCAATATCCTCTTTATCGCCTTTTTTGTGTATTAAGATGATGTGAGATTTAGCCCATCTTTCAGGAATATCACCGCTCCTCAGAATCTCGTTAAATATTTGAGTTAGAATGGGTATCAGTTCTTCTA
Organism: Anorthoa munda; assembly: GCA_945859665.1. Classification (NCBI taxonomy): domain Eukaryota; kingdom Metazoa; phylum Arthropoda; class Insecta; order Lepidoptera; family Noctuidae; genus Anorthoa; species Anorthoa munda. Next base: position 4,939,153 of record OX243913.1, read on the forward strand.
TTGATCCCTGCAGCAGCTCATTTGTGATTCTGTCTGGTCCAGGAGATTTTCCCACCTTTTGACTCCTAATTGCTTTCTCTACCTCTTCTGGTAAAATTGAAGGTACGGTTTCTAGAGTGGTTTCAAATATTGATTCGGCATGTCTTTTTCTTGCTATGTTTGGTGTATGTTTTGCGTATAGTTGACGGTAGAAGTCTGTTGCTAATTCACTGATGCTCTTCCTATGTGTAGTGATCTTTGACCTCCTTTTAAATTTTGGTATCCACTCTTTTCCTGCCTCCCGTAGTTCCTTTAGTGCTTTTTTGACACCACCTGTTTTTTGTATATGGTATTCTAGGGTTTGTAGTCTTTTGATTTTACGGTCCCTTCTGATGCTAACTTTTATTTTTTTACTTGCCTCTATTATTAATTTTAAATTGCCTTTTTTTACTTGGGTCTTTATCAGTTCTTCCCTTCCCCTTATCAGTTGAACAGTTTGGTCGCTAAGTTGATATTTTTTACTATTCTCTTTCCTGTTTGAAATCAGATGGTTTTGTATTTTTTTCTCTAGTATATCATATTTCTGTGTCACTGTTAAATCCTTCGTTGCAATATTTTTTGTTTCTTCTGTGTACTTTGTGCTTTGTAGATCTCTCAGTTGGTCTTCAAATCGGTTGGTATTAATGTATTTTCTAGAGGTTTTAAGGGGCCACTTTCGTAAGGAGCAGCGTATCATGCGGTGGTTTGTGTTAAAGTTTAGCTTACTTATAACGGCAGTGTCTGTAAATGCTCTGGGATGATTGCTTATTATATAATCAATTTCGTTCTTGTATGATCCATCGGGGGAAATCCAAGTCCATTTGTTTTTGTTATTTTTCTTAAAAATTGAATTCAGTAGTATTAAATTATGTTCCATAAGAAATTCTACAAGTTTCTGGCCATTGCAACTTCTCTTACCATGACCGAATTTTCCAAGGACATATTCTTCGTTATTTTTTCTATACCCCACTTGTGCATTAAAATCTCCCATTAAGATAATAAATTTATCTGAGTTATTTTTTATTGCTAATGACATCTCTTCATAGAACGACTCTAACACTGACAATTCAGCTTGCTCAGTTGGGGCATATACTTGTATAATTGACCAAAGCTTTTTATAGCCCGGCAGTCTAATGTTAAGTACTGCTAACCTGTCTGAAATTCCAATAAATTCTTGTATATATTGTTTTAGGTACAATTTAATCAAAAACCCTACTCCTCTCTGGCCTGCTGTTTCGCCTTTGTGATATAAGATATAATCTGTATATTCTTCAATTTTTTCGCCTAGTCTTCTCATTTCACTTATACCCAGTATGTCGAATTTTATATCTTCTAGAGCTTTGTTTAATTCCATCAAGCTTTCAGGTGTCCTAAGAGTTCTCGTGTTTAGTGTTGCAATGTTAAATACTTCACATCTTTTAGTTAGAGGGTGGTGGTCTAGTTCTCCCGCGGGGACCAGCCGTGCTGGGAGACATTTTGTTGTTAATCGTTTCTCATGTTGCTGTGGTTGTCCGGTTAGTGGTGCTTGATCTCTAATTTTTGTTTGATATCTTGTCCGAGAACGAGATTGATCGCCCCCGTAAGTACTGAAAAGCATCCAGCTTCTTCATTTTTGGGTCGTTTTTAGTGCTATCACTCTCATTCTTGGGACTTGGAGTTTCAGATCTTTTCCTTTTTTCGTTTTCATTTTCATTTCTCCCCTTGTTTCTGTTTTCTTTATTCTTTAAATAGGTTTCCTTGGGTAGATCATGTGTTATATAAGTATTGGATTTCATTTTCTTTTTGTTTTTCAGAATCTGGATCTTTTTGCCAAGGGTCGTGGTAGCAAGAAGAATTGGTCTTATCTTACCGTCTTTATTTCCTTTTTTGCCCAGTCTCTGGACTCTATCGATTTCTCCTTGGTTAAGCTGCACCTCTATATCCGTTAGTGTAGATGTTACCAAGGTTATTAAATCCTCCTGATTTTCGTCCTTCAATTCTGGGACTCCATGGATTATTACGTTGTTCCTCCTTCCATTCATCTCAAGGATTTCAATTTTTCTGTTTAGTTTCTCAATTTCGTTTTTCAGTTTCCCATTTTCTTCTATAATAGGTTTAATTTTTTCGTCGACCTTCTGTAGTATAGCTGTGGTAATATTTTCAGTTATTGTGTTCGTTTGAACATTAAGTTGGTCTGCCATTTTAGACAAAAGCAGTGACATCTCAGGTGACAATTGTGCAGACATCGTGCAATAACAAAACGCAGCTCAGTAAATTTTTCTGTTTCCGAACGCAAAATTTTTAATTTTTATTAGGTTGGTAATGTAATAAATTCTATACTGATTCTTTCTGGTATGCTGTTTTGACAGATAACCTCAACCTCGGCGAGATGTTTTATGCCTTCGAGTAGACTTTATTGGCGGGATCTTGTTGTTTTTCTGTTGTGATTCAATGCACATTCACACAAAATAATCTTCAGAACGGCACTTTTGTAAGTAGATCTTAATAAATCCGTACACTTTTTAAATAAAACAGGGGAACGTTATACAAAGTGACTGACGTAAGTAAACACCGGAACCGGACTTCAATTTGTTATATAAGTTGTATCATTATTGTTTAGCATTCAAACTCATTTCATTATACTGAGCTTATAATGACGGAATGTGATTGCAGAGCACGAACGCCGAGACAATATTCCCGAGCTGTTCAACAGAGAACACAATAATAGTACTTAACACTAAACGTTAACGTCCATAACAATAAAATAAGTAATAATTAAAGTAATAATTTAAGTATATATACTTAAATTATTATTTGCTCTTTACACCGTTATTATTTTTACCACCAATTATTATTTTGGGTACGGAACCCTAAAAATTGTTTAAAGAATTGTGTAAGTGTGCTCATTAATTTGCATATCATATATATCATTTCTGTTTTTATTTATTTAAAACCTGAGAATATTTATGTATTTTGTTAATGCTGAATTGCTTCATTTTGCATTTTCATTCAATATAAATTATTTACCATAGAAATATATGTTATTGCCACGTGTAATACAAACAAGTTCCATCACTCTAAGAAAGAACGAATTAATATAGGTAGCTACGTAATGACCTAATGTGCTTGATAGTTTCAAAAGTGTGTGGTTTAATGAGCGAACTACAGATGATTTATTTTAATATTGAAAACAACCCTTTAAACTATGAAGTGTGTTAGCAATAGCCAAGTTGTTCGGCTTCGACGATGGAGCAGCCCTACCTAGCCTACCTAGACAATAATGTTGATGTGGCCGACGAACCAAGAAAATGTCGACTGCAATATTTTACGATTGATAAATGAGCTTGTTTTATTAGATAATTAATCAATAATTTGACACTATGTAGTTACATATTATTTATAACCCCCGACGGAAAAAGAGGGGTGTTATAAGTTTGAGGTGTGTTGCTGTGTATCTGTGTATATATGTGTCTGTCTGTGGCATCGTGCGTCCAAACGGGTGAACCGATTTTGAATTAGTTTTTTTTTAAAGGTAATTTTGTCGTGAGGGTTCTTAGCTATGTTTGAATAAAATCGGTTCAGCCGTTCAAAAGTTATGGGCGTTTCACTGTTTGAATGGGGTATTTACGCAAGATATCGTGTCATAATTACGTGTTCAATAGATTGCCGATCGAAGCGTATCTACTATGTACCAGATAAATTATGTAGCATGAAATAAAAATGTGCCGGGGGCTTTTTAAATTTTGAAATTTTAATAGTGTATTGTAATTTCTTGGTATTTAAAAATAAATGTTGTTGATGTAGACATCGTTTAAAATATTTTTCTGTGATGATCCTATGTATCAAATTAAATCTTTATGTAAGTTTATCAAACGCGCTGGAATTAAACTGCAAAAACGCACCACAACAGCCGCTTCCATGGCTAGCGGCGGAAGCTACGCCGGCACGAGTACTGCTACGCCGTAGCCACTGTCTACGACAGCTACGAGCTACGTATATTTGAGTACGTGGAAAGCTAATCTACTGCTCGTGAACTTAATTTGAGGCTTAACTTATTACGCGCTAGAAAGTAGATTATTAAGCTGAAGGTAAACTTAGATATAAGAAGGTGGTTTACCTTTTTATCTAGGTTTGTGTTAGCTCTATAATAATGTTCGCAAAACTTTCAGAATTTGCTAAGCAGTTGTTATCACACGGTCACTACAAAACCTTCTAGGCTGGAGATTTTAAACTTTGCTTGTGGGTATAACGACACGAAGTTATGTTAAATCAACATAATTTTCTTATCAACATTGAGAAGTGTCGGAATAAGTTTATTTAATCTTTTCGCCTTTAGGTAATTTATTGATAAACAGAAGTGCCTTAAAACTTTTATACAGATTTTGATAAGATAGATTTAATGAAGATAGGCAACACACTTAACTGCGTTATCTTCAATTTAAATACGCCATATAACCGAACGTTATTTGCCATTTAAATCTGACGAAATTTCGAAGTCAACAAAACATGATATTGACTGTATGTAGTTAAATTTACGAATAAATCAACGGAACTCCTCACCATACGCAAGAGACTTATCACTATCAATAATAAACGTTAAACCGTGAATATAGCCATAAAAACATGAAAAGAATTTTGTCCTCAAAAAGGTATGTAGACGGAGCGAAATGGGTCGTAAAGAAAATTCTGAGTGAGATGTGAGAACATCACATGTTTATGAAATTAGCCGTAAATCGAGAGCGATGGAAATCTGAAGCAAATGGAGCAAACAGTGCAGTGGAGAGCGCGTCGAATGATTTCAGATTTTAATATAGAAATATGAAATGATGTCGCGACGGGTCGAAGAAAAGAGAATGATGCTCTTCAGTACAAGGTGTTTCCAAGAAATCGACTTAATTTCTAAGTTTGTTCAGCACATTAAAACTATTGTTTGTTTTTTTATTAACTCATCAAAACTTGTTGTTATAATGTTTTGCTTATTGCACGCTTTTATTTAAATATTCTGTTATTAACCAGGCACGAACAAAGAAATCTTAAAGGTGTATCATAGTAATATAGCTATCTAACCGTTAATATCAGTAAACAAAAAAGTTTACAGCTGCGTTATTTACGAACACACAAGCGTTAAACTCACGCAGATTTTACAGTCTATTGTAAAATTTTGCAGTTAAACTTTTTTACAGCCAACACATAAAAACCGTGTAGAACATTATAAAACGACCCGTGAGATATAACTTTGATGAAGCACTTGTGTGTATGGAAGTGTTAGATGTGCAGTCTAACCACTCTGACATGAGATATTTTAGGGTTATATTTTAGGGTTCCGTACACAAAGGGTAAAAACGGGACCCTATTATTAAGACTCCGCGGTCCGTCTGTCACCAGGCTGTATCTGATGAACCGTGATGGCTTGACAGTTGAAATTTGCACAGATGATGTATTTTTGTTTCCGCTATAACAACAAATACTAAAACAGAATAAAATTGTAGAAAGTAGTGCTTGGTGCTATGGTGACCTAACACACCTTTCTTGTAATGATAGGATATGGTAAAAGTTAAAGTCTTGGATTATAAGAGAAATAACTATATTGAAACACTATATAACACTTAGATACACGAAATACTAAAGTATGGTAAACTATGTAACTAAATTAATGGTAAAAAGTATGGTAAAATGGTTATGGTTTTGGTTATGAGTACGTGGTGTCTCTGACGAGATCTAAACGCGAACTGGCCCACATTTTGGTAATCGAGTGAATGTGCATACTTGCTTTCGATGCAATTATGCATTTTCGCTGTGTGTTCGGTTAAAACTCGAACATATTCCCAAGAGCGAGAAGAAATGCGGGATGATAGCTTAAATTACACTATAATATGGTTTGTATATAACATTAAATTACTTAAACACATTAGTTTCTAGTAATCTTATCTGGTAAGCATAACGACATTGATAAAAGGTATATATAAAGCGAAAATTAAAAGTAAATTGGTCTACTTAAATAACTATCATTAATAAAAACATTCATGGTGGTTTAAAATTACACTATTGAGTCTCCCACAGTAAAAGCAATATTGTGATTGCCTGTGTCCATATATTTTTTGTCCCGTCAATTATGCATTTTCGCTGTGTGTTCGGTTAAAACTCGAACAAAAATAAATATTTAAATGCGGCTCCCATACAACAAACGTGATTTTTTTTCCGTTTTTTACCCGACAGCCGAAGGAGGATAATGTGTTTATGAGTCTATGTATGTATGTATGTAAGTATGTATGTATGTATGTATGTAAGTATGTATGTAAGTATGTATGTATGTTTGTTCCTATGTGGCGTTCTAGAGACCAAACGCGTGGACCGATTTTGATGGTTCTTACGTCAATCGATTCGTCTTAACCCCGCGAGTGTCACTGACTACATGAAAATTGGGAAATAGGAAAATAGCGGTTCTTGGGCGCCATATTGTGGGGGCCAAAATTATTTTTTTCTTCCTAACCTATCGTGTGGGGTATCAAAATGATTTCAAAAATATATAACACTTATATATTTAAATGTACCTGATTCGAAACAAAAAATAACTAAAAAGTTATAAATAAAACAAGTTAATTAAAAAAATCAAAAAACCCGACTGCTTGAAAAGCGATCTAAAATAAAAGACGTAAACACGGAGAAAATCATGCTGTGCAGTCGGAGGATACGTCTGGTTTTGGTCAGCCAGCTCGCGAAGATGTATCCTCCGACAGCACAGCATGATTTTCTTCTTGTTTACTTATGAAAGTGTGATGGATGACCACCGCTTCCCTAGACCAAATGCTAGTGACAAATATCTGTCAGGGTATGGATTAGGAGATAAATACAATGTGACGCCAAGCTGGAATAAAAGTCACACTAGCACTCACTCACAGAATATTGATACGGGATTAGACTAAATTATAATTTACTTAATGAACAGCACTCGCTTCTACGGTCGTTACAACGACACGATTCTCGCCTATCGGTTCCAAAGCTAAAACCGGCCATACTCTATGTCTCCCTAACACTCTAGTATCTCGACAAGTACGTCTTTTATCGTGGCGTTCAGTCAACTGTCTAAAACCAAGTGCCTTGTCCATTTCATCCCCAAACTACCTGACGAGCGATCCATTGTACCTCGCCTTCCTTCATCCCGTCTCCTAAGTGTTTTTAGTTTGCCAGTCGTGTTCGTCTACCTACTTTTATCGTAACCACATGATGATTTCCTAGTTTTTGTAGAGAATCTCCGGTTATTGAGCCCCTTTTCCTATAACTTTCGGCTGGATTGTTTTTGTTAAAGGTCCAATATTGCTTCACTATTTTAAAATGAATAGAATGTTTCATAATTTATTAGGGTGACTGACAGACCGTTATTTAAACCCGAATCTCCGTGTCTCAATGTGGTCTGCCCATCTGACCAGCCATGCGCAGTTTTAAATATAAAAATAGTACTCGATAATTAAAATATAAGGATAAATGACGTGTAGTCACAACCTGCAGTTTAGGCATAAAGCAGACTTCACTTATGAATAATAATTGAGACATATAAACTGCCAGTTGTGTTATGTTGTCCCTAGATTAAATAAATTAAACAAGTTTTAACTGGAAAAAATCGTGCTTCTCCACAACAGAAATCCACTTGGCACGAAACATGCGGAGTTGACTATTAAAATTTTAAACCGTAGAATAAAATTAACATAGATTAGCTAACTACGCGATGAAAAGGATTCTGCTTTCTGCCAGCATAATGCTTTCTACTCTAAATTTGAATTAACTTCCAGGAAAAATGTTGAAGTAAGCCAAAATAAAAGTATATACTTTTATTTTGCTCTCCGATGAAATATCCTTGTGATAATAGCTGATATACGTATTAATAAGTATCCAAAAAAAAGGTCTGTTAAAATACTAATGAACAAAATATCGATACTTTGAATCTGATACCATATCCTCTGGAAAACTAACGAACCAAATATATTCACTGATTGAATGCTTTCACGAGAATGTATCTCTGCTAAAAAAAAATAACATTAAACAGCACAGTTTTCCATTAAAATATTTATTTGACACCATCCTAACCTTTAAATCAAGTACTTTAAAGCTTGTTATCGTGTAGCAATGTTGAGTTTACATTTTTCAATAACTTCATAAAATATCTCTGATTGTTTACGTATTTCAATGTTTCTTTTCGTTAATAGGAAACCCTTCATAGAGGAAAACTTGAGTAAGAAAAATATTAGAAAAGCGATTGCCGCTTGTCGACATAAATAATTTTCCGTAGCTTTAATCCAACACAATTTGCAATATTATATCGAAGAAGTAATTACCGACTCAAAAACAAAGGTTTATCTTTGTGTAGTCTAGCGAATTTTATCTGTAAACCGAAACTGATAACGTCTAGTGTAGGAGGGTGTTCTAAGCGCTCTCAGATGAGAGACACAATAAAATTGTACGTTACAGCATTTTTATGAATCAAACAAGCACGAGCCCGAGCAACTCACAAATTGCCCGTTTCGTAGTTTTAGACGTTTTATAGGAAAATATTATGATATATATGGTTTTCGTTTCTACATACGTCATGTAATGACATGAAGACTAATGCTTGCTCATTATTGCCATGGCTCGACGTTTTCTGCATGTGATATTTGAACGTGAAGTTGGACGAAGAAAAGCTTTAAGTTTTTGCATTTCAAGGTAAGAATCTGGAGTAAAATCAGCGTCTAAAGTTCTGATTTTTCCATCAAAGTTTTGTTTTCATAAAAAAAGCTTAGTATTGGCATTGCGCCGTTTGAGGTTTTCTGCACCAGCAGCAGTTGCCCCAGCACAACCCGCCGTGCTAAGAAGATGGGATGGCGCAAGGGTATCGACACATGTTGCATCCCACACCAAAGGCCTACCCAACTTCCAAGGCATTATGGTCATCCCATCCGGTCGCTTCCCATCGTCGCGTGCCAAGCCATTGGGTTCTAAAACAGCTGGCACCCCGGCGGTGACAAGAGCTCGACGTATGATGTCATTAATGCTGGCGTGCAGTGCTATCCGACCAGCGCTCCTACTGCAGGATAGGCCATGGTGTCCGAGGCGGTCGACTGCTTCACCACATTGACAGCGATGTGGAGCTCCGCTGGGAGTACCTAGTCGCAGACATGTAGCGATCCGGAAGGTAGTGTCACTCAACATTGTGCCTATGTTGGGTGACGGTAAAGCCTGTAGCCAGAGGCCCGACTCCCACTCACCCACAGCCAGTAGGCGAGCACGCTCAGCAGTATTGGTGTACGTATTAATGAGTTTATTCCGTACCAATCTGCAGAGCGGCTCATCCCACTGTCTTTGGGAAGATGGGTTTTCGGGCAACGCCGTATTCGGGAAAGCCTCTTTCCAGGCGCACACTGCGTCGGTCGAGCACGGCACTTCACAGTTAACTAGCGACAGGGATAAAATTTTAGTGGTTAACGTTTCAGTGCTGTGGACCGAAGACAGGAACGCCGGTACGCTTATACTAGAAATTTTGCGGATGCCGAGCCCGCCGAAGCGAATGGGTCCATCCAAGGCCACATTTAAGATAGATGTCAGAGTGCGTTGAATAATTTCGTAATTTTTTTCCAGGAGAAGTGGCTGCTTCCATAAAGGGGAAGAGCGGAGAAAATACATAAAATTTGGTCCAAAACAGCAATACCTAATGAGAGTAAAAGCCGAATGAAGGTTAATTTGGGAGAGTCTATCCGAAATATCATGAAAATGGTTAATTTTGCCATCGATGAAGAGAAAAACTGTCTTCCAAAATTGGGGAACCTAGGAGGTGCAGTGAACTTTTATCTAAAATTTTGATCTCTGGGGCTATTGCATAAAATTTCTGTAGGGTCGGTTGTCTGTCGGTACTGTCACAAAGAAAATTTTCACATTTGGAGTGGTTGAGTTCTAGGCCGATGGATTGGAACTGCTCTTTCAGGAATTGAAAATCTGCTAAAACGGTGCTCCTAGTGTTCCATCATCCAAATACCATACGTTAAATTTCGAATTTAGTTTTTGAATGATCGGATGAATAGCCAGACTGAAAATGACTGGCCCGAGAGGGTCACCTTGTTGGCAACCAACTGAAGATTCCAAAACATTGTCTTTGTATAATAATTTTGATGGGTACCTATAGCATTGCCATAAAAAGCCGAAAATTTCTGGAAGCTCTTTTTTTGCTTCAGCCAACAAAGTGTCCCTGTTGACGGAATTAAAGGCGTTTTTAAAGTCAACCTTGAGGATGACCTCACCCTTACCGGAATTCAAAAAAGTGGAAAGGGCATGTACGGCAGCCTCACAACCCCCTCTGGAGCCAAATCCAAGTTGTAGGGCCTGCAATTTAGAAGTAAGAGTTTTACCATATAGTTTACAGCAAATTTTGGCTGCCATACGCCTGTAGGTGCACCCGACGGCAATTGGACGAATACCGCCGTCCCTCTTGCGCAGGGCACATAAGTTGGCCCGGTACGAGACATCGACGATGACATCGTTCACACCGCCGGAGAGCATTAGGTTGACTAGAGCCGCAAGCTCCTTCAAAAGAGACTCACCAGCGTCCCCGGCGCCTGAACTTAAAAGATCTTTTAAATGTTGAGGAGTCAGGCCGTCGAGGCCGCCAGCGGAACCGCTTCGGAAGGAGCTCACGGCTGCGGTCAACTGGGGGGCTGAAATCTGTAGAAAGGATGAATTGAGATCGGGGGTGTCAGGTGGGTCGGGAAAGGTAAGATCGTCCCCAGGCGCTGGATGTTTACTCTCCAAGGCTGAAATAGTTTCTGGAGAGTAAAGACAGTTTTCTTAACTTCGAAACATTAACGAATTTTGACAGAGAAATCGACCATCTAGATACAGAAGTGAGAGAAACAAAAAAAGATAAGTGGTAATAAATAATAGGGGTTAAAGTATGAAATTGCCGTTTGGTTTGAAATTTTTGAGTGAAACTTTTTTCACATGGTACCTATGAAGATTTTTTATTTTTTAATGTGCAACAATCGATTATCGACTTTCAGTTGTTTTTTTAATTCAGCTAGACAAGAAAGATGGATACTTCGAAAATTCGAGTGATTTATGAAAACGAGTTCCAACGCGGAACTAACGCGGCAGAAAAAGCTCGCAATACCAATACCAATACCAATGTCGCGTTTGGAGAGGGGACTGCTAATGAACGCACCGTGCGATTTTAGTTTAAATGTTTTCGTGATGGAAACTTTGTTTTGAAGAATAAACCACGTGGAAGACCGCCCAGGTGACCACACAGGTGAATAACAATGAATTGAAAGAGATGGTGGAAGCCGATCCGAGCCAAACTACCCAGGAATTAGTGGCATGGTTTAACGTTACCTTAGCAACAATATTGACTCATTTGCGTCTAATAAATAAAATAAAAAAATATTAAAAATGGGTGCCTCATGGTTTGACTGATCTGCAGAAAGAAACGCGTGTTGAAACTTGTGTTGCCTTGTTGAATCGATACAGAAATGAAGGCATATTGGATCGAATTGTGACATGTGATGAAAAGTGAATTCTTTACGATAACCGTAAGCGAAAAATGCAATGGCTGACCCCAGGTCAAACACCGCAACAGTGACCTAAAGCAAAGCTTACCAATAAAAAGGGTAATGGTAACTGTTTGGTGGTCTCAGCATGGTGTTATTCACTATATAGCTTTCTCCGATCTGGTCAAACAATAACGGCAGATGTCTACTGTGCCAAACTCCGAACAATGATAGCAAAACGTACGTAAAATCAAAAAAGCAAAAACAACTCCTACCCTTCTGTGCTGCGGTTCGGTGATCAGTCCTCTAGCAATGGTGAAGAAATTTACATTTTCTTCGGCGAGTATTTCTGTCAAACTTTCGTGAATACACCAGTTCTGAGAATAGTGCGCAATACCATTGTACCCGCGAGCGGACTGATTAAGTCAGGAAGCAGCAGAAACGGGACTAAAAATAAACACCCGGAAGACCCAAGAGATGAGATCTGGTGTGAAGAATACTTCACCGTTGCTGATTGGCACGGAGGCAGTGGAACGCGTTGACAAGTTCACTTATCTCGGGAGCGTCGTGTCAGAGACTGGAGGTAGTGAAGAGGACATCGCTTCAAGGATAGCCAAAGCACGAGCTACCTTCGCGCAGCTGAGACCAGTTTGGCAATCGCCATAGTCAAATCGAAAAGTCCATACGATATTGCTGCTATCGAGGTTTGTGAAGACGAGGTTAACTGTTAAAGCTTTTGGACTTAAATAAATCTGCTGGTCCAGACAAGCTCCCACCGGTTTTCATAGTAAACTGTGCAACAAGCCTCTCGGTTCCTCTTACAATCTTATTCAGACGATCTCTGAATACCGGGGTTTGGAAGTCGGCTTATATGACTCCTATTCACAAAAAGTTACCGAGAAACAGCGTTGACAACTATAGACCGATATCCAAATTATGCGTGTTTGCTAAAATATTAGAAAAGATTGTGTACAGGCAAGTTTACTCTGCTCTCAGGCTCAGTTTCAGCGAACACCAGCACGGATTCTTGGTCAACAACTACAAACCTTGATCTGTGTAGTGACTTCTTGTCAGAGGCTATGTCTGATCGGTCCCACATACACAGATGAAATCGTTTCGTTTGTTCGTCAATGATATTGATTCTTGCTTCCTTCACTCTAAAATACTTCTTTACGCGGATGACATGAAAATTATGTCTAAGATATCCTCTTTATCAGATGCTCTGTCATTGCAGGAGGATCTAGATAGGTTCCAGTACTACTGCATCACTAATCAACTCCATTTAAACATCTCCAAGTGTTACTCGGCTCCTTCACTAGATAGCCCGTACCTATCACATTTAACTATAAACTTTTAGAAAAATCCCTAGCTAGAGTTAGCACAGTCAAAGACTTGGGCGTTGTATTTCATCAACACTTAGATTAAATCATTAATAAAGCATCGAAATCACTAGGGTTCATTTTGAGTCTCGTCTGAGTTCAGGAGCATCAAAACCATTAAAATTATCTACTGTACTTTTGTTCGCAGTCATCTCGAGTATGTCTCAAGTCTGGCATCCCAATTACAACATATACATCAATCGATTGGAAGGCATACAGAGAGATTTTTGAGGTATATTCAATTCTGATCTAAAACTTTCTCTTTCTCCTCTCTTTATATTCTTCTCTATATTCTCCCACTTATCTCCTTCGCTGTAAAAGGTTCCATCTACTTCCTCTTTCTGAACGTAGAAGAATTGCAGACTTGGCGTTTTTATTTAGAATCGCTAATGGTTTAACCGAATTGCTGGGCAAAATTGGACTGCGGATTCCTTCTACTTTTCGGCGCAATCCCTGTCTATTGCATACTCCTGTGGCAGGAACGAATTACAGACGAAATTCATACTTAATAAGAGTCATACATATAATGCGATCTGCCGGGGCATCGATATCTATTTTTTTTGCAATACTAGCATATTAAACTCTTTGTAACCTCTTCTTTGATAACGTAAACTAATTAACACGCTTTTTGAGTCACGTTTTTAACCAACTTCAAAAAGGAGGAGGTTCTCAATTCAGTTGTATATTCGTTTTGTTTTTGATTATGTTACTGTTTTTACTTAAAACACTGTCTAGCTTTTAATTTATTTTTGTTTATAAGCTGTCTTCTATCTGTGAAAGCTTTTAATTGGTCTTATTTTTGTTACTCTCATTTGTGTTAAATTGTTTAGCTGTAAGTTTCCCTAAAACTGTAAAATAATAAAAAAAAAGAAAACGAAACAAAAAAATAAACTAGCAGTGAAACGGCCCCGACTCATGTAGGTATTGATCTTTACTATTATTGCTCCATGATGACATGAGACCTCATACAGCACGAGAAACCTTTTTAACTCTACAGGAAATGCAATTAGAAACCATTCGTCACCCTCGGTATTCGACAGACCTTGACCTATAATGGTAATTATTTTGATTAAATAAATATGTTAAATTAAAAAAAAAACGAATTTCAATTTTTCAGTACAAATCGGCAATTTCATACTTTAACCCTAATATTTTCTAGAAGTGAGCTGCCAGATAGTCTGAGCTAAGCAAAAATCAGAATGTTTGGTTAGTCCGAGCTGTAGCTAGTATTTACATAGAAGCACTTTTTGTTGAAGTACACTGAATGAGAAATTATTATTATGAGCCTGTTATGTCCCACTGCAGGGCAAAGGCCACCCTTCCGTCTTTCCATTTTTCCGTCTTTTCGAATAAGAAATATAGATCATAAATCACATAATACTAGTACCAGTACCAGCTAAGTTGGTCAGTCAAGACCCACTAAAAGAAATTGATCCGCTCCGAACTGGCTAAGTTTAACAAAGTGAAAAAGGTTGGAGGCCACAATGTGATGTAAGACACATGGTTTGACTTGATAATGAAGAGGCCTGTAGCATCAACGAAAAGACAAAGGTCACGCGATAATATGTTGGTCTAGATACTTATGCAATACTTACTAGCTTTAGCCAACTGTTTCGCCCACGTGAAGTCCAAAATTATACTACGGGAACACACTACCGCGATAGAAAAATCTATAACCTAATCCGAAACATGGTCCATCCTTCGAAACATCCGGACACACTCTTTTTAACCGACTACCAAAAAAGGAGGAGGTTCTATGTTCGACATTATGCATGTTTTTTTTTTTTTTTTTTTTTTTTTTTTTTTTTATGTATGTTCACCGATATCTCCGTCAATTGTGGACCGATTTTGAAAATTCTTTTTTTGTTTGAAAGATTATATTCCGAAATTGGTCCCATTTTAATTTAGTGAAGATCTGATAAAGAACTTCGGAGATATACAACAGAACTCTTCAATAAATAACGGCAAATCTCTCGGGATTGCTGCAAACGCATGTCTGTTTATTGTTTATACTATTTCATAACATAACATCACGCCAGTACGCTCGAAAGGGATATGCAGATCTCTCATTTCACCGGTTATATTCATTTTTCATGTTATTCGGGTAATCTATTCTGTCGTTATAGGTACTTACTTAACTACTTCCCTATTAGGTAGGTACAACTAAAAAGTGAAAAATAAAAAGCTTTTTTACAAAAAAATACTACCGACTTCCAAATAAGAAAACTAGAAAGTGAAAAATAACTTTATTTTTGGAAGTCGGTGTCCATAACTTAAAAATTTGGTACCTACCAAAGACACCGACTTCCAAAAATAAAGTTATTTTTCACTTTCTAGTTTTCTTATTTGGAAGTCGGTAGTATTTTTTTGTAAAAAAGCTTTTTATATAATATAAGTAGCATTTAAACTTTTGCTCCAAAAAACATGGTATCGCCTGTCCTTCAAGCTCCGTCTTTCCATAAGACCTAAGTACTTGTATGAAGAAGCTTCCCTTTGACATTAACTGCCAAACTCGTTGTTTGTTTGCTTGTCTTCGTACTCCAGCATAACTCACGTGCCCCACACAAAGTTATCTCAGACACGGTGACGTCACAACTAACAGCCCAACTATTCGTAATCACACAATACCCGAACATACATTATGTGTTGAAATATTAATTAAGCTTCATAATGTGATGTATGGTGGCCGTATTGGCAGGTTATTATTTGGGGGTAACAGGTAATTATTATGTTATACGAGTACACTGTCAGTGATTAAAACTCCATACACAAACTACATCTTATTAGCTATGTTAGTACAATAGTTAGGCATATTCGAGATTTTTTCGCAGCTTCGTTGCTGTGGCCTGTCTAGAGGTCGATAGACTGTAAGCCGATCATGTTATATGCAAACCTATATAAAAATCCAATATACAACTAGGGCAACAAGACAAGGTAGCTATAATGTACACCCACGCAACGAACATTTAATAACGAGTGCAATGTGCATACGTCATTATGCTGTTTGCTGACTCACTATGAATACGAATCATTTACATACGCTTCTAGAGTTGAAGATGAGGTGCATTTATGAATGCAATAACGTTGACAGTGGCTCAGTACTGAATTACAAAACGCATAGACAACTCATTCAATAAGAAAAAGAATAAATTAAGAATAATTTATTAAAAAGTAAGTACGTTCACAAAAATGTACATTAGGTGCAGTAGTATTATTTTTAAAACAATGGTATAAATAGTGCTTATATATATTACAATTGCAAGATTTTATACAAAAATTTCTATTTTTGGTAGGGACCTGCCCGATTTAGGTTCTTTCAAACCTGTCTCTTTCAGAATTTGAAAAAATTCGTAGGTACTACTCTAACCTGCGGTATTCACTATTTCGTTCTGGAAAGTTTTACGCTACTCAATCAGTGATGTAGTCGGGTCGAATATTGACTTTATAGATGGATATCGACAAAAGAAAATAGGTAATTTGCTTGGCAATCCAATCCAATTTGACTTTAGATTAAAAAACGTCGAAAATACTTCTGCACTAACACAAAATAGACTCCCTCGCGCGCATGCACCGTGTGGACTACGGACTGGTACTGCCAACGACTCCGGCCTCTCCAATTCGAGCTTAATCATTATTAATTTAGAAATCATTATTAGTAGGGATGTTATGATTTTATTATTATATATTTTTACATGGTTCATAAGCATATATTTACTATCTCTTTTACACAGCTAACAAAGATAATTAAGTCATTTTTCAATGGCATTTGTACAAAAATTTTACAACTGCAGGTTATAAGTTGGTTGACTATTACTCGTAAACTTGTAAAGCCTACTTATCTGTGATAGTTTTCCTTTTAATTTCGTTATATTTACTACTGCCGTGATTTTTTTCACATGGACACTTGACTCTAACATAAATTTGCAATTTAATGCTTAATTTTACGCAAACGGATCTCTGAATCGGAAAATGTTTTTAATAAACCCATAATATTTCCGAATGGCCTATCCAACGATACCCCACACCATGGGATAGAACAGAAAAAAAAAACTTTACGTCAATAGAAGGCACGCAAAAAAAAAAACTATACCACTTCGTCGGCATTATTAATTTGTATATCCATGCCAAATTATAGGTTTCTAGTACTTAGATTCTCTGAGCTAAGCTGCGGACGGACAGACGGGCAGAGCGAAACTATAAGGGTTCCTTGTTGACTTCGGAACCCTAAAACTGGCCATGCGTCCCACCTACACGCACAAAATGTTTTAGGAATGTGTCTGTTGTTTCCGATAGCTACGAGTATAACCTGCAATGGGGGTCATTAAGTCAAGAGTGAAAAGGTAACTTCAAGGGTGTTCTATTGTCAACAATAACAATAAACAAGGTAAGTAGAGCTATTATAGGTTAATGGCTAAACATGCATCATCATCAAATACTGAAAAATGTGTACCTGAAACTGGCGGTTTGCACTTTAATTTTAGGTAGGATATCTTAAATTTAAACAATACTTTTCGAATAATAATCTATAAATAAGACTGCAATGACCAAAGTTCAACGCTCTTATTACAAACGAAGAACAGTTAGTCACTTTAATTACAACAGACGTTACAAGTAGGCCGCGAACCCTTGTAGCGAAGGAGACACTAACATAATTTATTAGACGAAGTAAAAGTTTATTTTGCGAAGCCTTACGAGCAAAAATAACAACTGAGCGAAACTAATTGAGATTGATTTAAAAGATGTCGTAAGAAACTAAAAACATTAATCAGGTAGCTATGTAGGTAGTTGGAAGTGCTCCATATATCCTGATTGCGAAACAATGAGAGACAGGAAAATGTGCTTTGAGAGCAAAGTACGCAGATATTATACTGCGTTCAAAAACTAAAGTGCTTTGAATGGCGTCAGATATGAGAGTGCAGGAGCTTCCGTGGAGTTTGTAGGTATAGATATACTTGTTCCATAACATTATACATCACGTTTTAATAAACCTTTTCATTTATGCGAGAACGCTTTTCTGTGATTGGGCTGTTTTTGTTATATTCAGCGACTACTACCGCTATCAAAAGCTCCAATTCTACTGTACACATTTTTGTGTCCAAACAAGAATTCAGAGAACATAAATAAATTAATTGTTACATCATTTCATTGCAAAGTGTTCGACAAAAAAAAAAAGCAGCAAAAGAAAAAGAAAATTAAGCTGCTCAACGATATACACATAATTTAATATATCCACTAACCTAGCACACCGTAGCATCATAGTCGCGTAGCTCCGTAGACGAATAGCCTTCATTCACACACTCGTAGCTCAAGGACGGGTGAACTGAGATATGGCAGCAATCGTCACTTGTAGTGCGACGAACCCTCGCCACAGAACATTTTTACCCTAGCGCCCCTCGCACACATACCGAGAACATGACAACATAAAGAACAGCTGATCGCTGCCAAAATAATGATAAATAAATGATTTTATTTCTGTAAGTTGGTTTGTACAAACGCTTCTTGGTTAGATCATGTGAAGACCATGTAGATTGATGTCTGAAATGGTCTTTTGAGGAAAGTTTCTAGTCAGTGCACGCATTTGTCAAGTCAGAATTTAAGGAGCTCATCGATTTGACGAACAATACCAAAGAAAGGATATTCGGGTAGGCCGCATAAATTACTCTATCTGCCACACCACGATTAAAAACTAACAGGGAAAAAAAAAGTTAATTAAAAAAATCTAAAAACCCGACTGCTTAAAAAGCAAACTAAAAAGACGTAAACAAGAAAAAATTATGCTGTGCAGTCGGAGGATACATATTAGCGAGCTGGCGGACCAAAACCAGATGATTTTTCTTGTTTACGTCTTTTTCGTTTGCTTTTTAAGCAGTCGGGTTTTTTGATTATTTTAATTAACTTTTTTTATTTACAACTTTTTAGTTATTTTTTTTTAGAATTAGGTACATTTAAACATATGTGTTATATATTTTTGAAATCGCCTCTTAAAATTCTTTATTTTGATTCCCCTTACGATGGGTTTGGAAGAGAAAAAAAATTGAGGGATTTTTTTTTTTTTTTTCTTCCAAACCCATCGTGTGGGTTATCAAAATAAAGGATTTTAAGAGGCGATTTCAAAAAAAATCTTTTTTATCAACCGCAATCAATTCGCTGAAAGCGGCAATACGAGTTTACACCTGAATGCACAGATCGACCGACTCAAATGAACCGGGTCTTCTCTACTATAGAATCCTAAAAATCTCGAACCTGTTAGATAATAGAGTAAGCGAAGAAAATTGCGACGACGTTGTAGGCGAGCTCACCACGAATCTGTTTGCCAGCTACTTCTCATGAAAATTTTATCAGACGATCCACGACCGACTGGCGTGTACGAGGTAATTACCTGTTTAACTGAAAACTGTCTGAGGTGGAGTTTGAAGCTTAGATGATTCAATCGATAAAAGATTCACAGTTATTTATCGAGAAAATAGCTCTTTGGGCGTGGTAAATCAGAATATTTAAAAGCCCACATTTAATTGAATAAACTTTACATAGCGGAGCGAAGCAGAATTTCGAATATTACTCTCTCGTTTTACTGTGTCCACAGCAACACCTACAGCTCAGCACAATGGAATATATCACAATAGACTGTGAGCTCTATACTAACTTTAACAAGCAGACCAGGCAATTTGGAACACACAGAGAATTTGGGCAATATATGAAAGGAAATCCTTCTAGCTCCGCAAGATCGTATTCATCTTGTGAAGTTACCATATAGTATGGTTTTCAAATAACAAGGAAACACTCCAAAGTGAGTTTGCTCACGAACATTTTGATAGTTTGCAGCAATCCTATGGCGATAGGTATACAACATTTGCTAAGTAACCTGAGAGGGTTGTTAAATCAATCCCTTATACTAAAACCTACTTTTTTAAATCGGTAATAATACCGTTACATAGTTATGATTTGGGAATATCGCAGTAAATAAAGAGTTAAGAGAGTAACCAAGCCTGTCATGATTGGTTTATCTTTGTGTTTTGGCACGCTGCCGCTGTCAATTGTGAAATTTAAATAAGTTGGTTCCTAACCGGTATTCAGGCGTTTTGCTTAACTAGGTTTACCTAGGTAAGTGCATAATAATTAACAGAACTGGTATTTACCGTAGCAAATGTAAAAATGAATAAAATTAAACTTTCGAAAAATTAAAAATTAGGCCTTAAGCTTGAAAGCATTTGGCGGAGGACCAAATTCCGAATCAAATTTACTATCTAAAGAATATCGAATCAATATATCCGGCTGATTAATGGAAACGAGGGCTTTGTACACTCAACAATTTATTAATTCTGAACCTGTCCCAATCCCACGCGAACGTACCTAGTTCTTGACGAGGGTGAGTCCGACACAATATACCACAATATTCAATACAAAGCATTCAGTTACCTTGGGAATATAAGCAACTATGTCCTCCATTCTGAGTTCCATTAACTATATTACTTGGCAGATTACATGTGAAGATGGTACTCATTCTTTCAACGAATATTCGTGTGTGTGATACTGTTTTTTTATCAAAACTCTGTGACCTCGGCAACTCCATTTGCCACGAAAATGATAAAATAAATTCTTGTTTTTTATTTGAAGTTCCTAGTATTGCATGTTCACAGTTTTTCCCATGCGACACATTATTTAATATCCAAACGCTGAAAGAAAGTAAGATTAAAATGTAATGCTTCAAATGCTTCACTATCATAAAGTTAAATAAAAGCGGAATTATACCGAGAAATATGATATTACTGCCTTAAAGTTCCGTTTAGTTAGACAACAACGCATTGTTCAGGTAAATAGGCTAGTTTCCCAAGACACTTAAACTACGTAACTGAAGTTGGGTCTGGCTAGATTAATTCAAATTTAAATGCGAAGCAATTAACCCACTATGTTCTCGGTTGCAAACATTAGTGGTTTGAATATCCGTCTTAATGTACTTAATATTAACGATTAAAAGCGGCTCATAGTTCAGTGTTGGCTTTACTTTGAGCATGCAAGAAGAAATACATAAATTGATGTTTCCGCAAACGTGTCAATGTTCCATTTTGTTAATTTCATGCGTTGCTTCAAGAAATTTGGAGATACTTTAATTTTAGGCATATTTCAACAGCAATGTTCAATGAAGCCTGATGAAGCCAAAGTTATTGGGTATTTTAAACCAACAGGTACTTTGTTAAGTGAATAAAAATACACATGTGAAGATCTTAATGATTTGTAACGTCGGTCCACCGATCTCGATTTGTACTATAATTATACAATTACAATTTATTTATGCTCCATGGTTTGATATAACTTTATTAAAACTATTTTAAAGGTTTTTTGGTATAGAAACATCGATCGTCGCATGACCTCTCTAACATCGTAAGATTCGTAAGTAATATCCTAGCGCTCCGCAGCTACTCCGTGTAATATCGGAGCACATTACTGATGAATATTAGCGTCCAGCTTCAATCTCAGCACACACCATATTGGAAAACTATAAACACGGTTGAAACGTCGGGTTAAATAGGTAAATAAATAATCTAAATCATCGCTTTAAATTCCCGTGATATATTGTTTTCCATTATGAAACGCGAAAGTTTTAAAGTTAATACACACCATATTGGTTGAACCTCGAAATTATATACCTCGATCATTATAAAACAGCAACCAGAGGAATTAATTGAAAAATATATTTGAAATAACCTTGTTTTAATTTCCAAGTAGCCAAACACTCCCGGAAATGTTTTATTTTTCACTGTGTTTTTACCTATTGTCAGCAATATTACAGTTTTATTGAGTAACAAATGACCACACGCGCATGACCTCTAATGTGATCTGACAGTTTTTGGCAACCAAACGGAAAATAAGTAAGACTTCGTGCGTAGGCCATCAATGTTATTGCAATTCTCTTCATGTTGACTTGTCTTGTTGCTTTGCCGATTACAATGAAGGACTTTTCTTTATACATTAGCAAAGCAATTACAGTCTTAAGTTTTTTTTTTAACTTTTGTTAATTAAACTTTTATCACGAAAGGCTCAACTTTTTGATGTCATGTATATGCTATGCTCAAATTATCCTTCGGAAGATCTAACTATCGATTCAAGTGTTCAAAGAGACTAAACTAGACTCAAAGCGTCGATACCACACGAGAGATAGTAAGTTAAATCGAATCAGCATCGAAATCGAATGTCGTGGAGATAAATAATCATTGTTTTCTTCTTTCATAGGTTCTCGGTAAACGATCATAATAGCATAGTGTATTTCGAAATAATATCACCATTATTACAGCCAACATTTTTCTCGTATCATAAATTATTCCACAAAAACTAACAGTTAGTAAATACAATCCTACTTTCGGTCGGCATAATATTTAATTTTCTTCAATTTTAATACGATAATATTAAATTTCATTTTTTGGTTCTGACCGTAACAATATATTGCCCGTGGGAACTCCTAATATAATAGCTAACTAACCGTAATCTAGCGTTACATAAAATAATCTATAAGGTATTTATTTTTTATCTAGTACGGAAACTTTACTTGTCCTTGAAATTATGAAAAGCTGACAATATAAAAATAAGTTAAATCAACGAGTTGTTGATCTAAACGATTTATTTTTAACTCAAAGTACTTTCTTTCGACGTTTACGTATATAAACAACAAGCTTCATAGTAATACTTAACATAATCTAAAATAAATAATAATTAGTACCACTATTCAAACAACAGGTGGTCAGCTGCGTTTAACGCAAGCGTTATCAACTGTTGCGTCGCCTACAAAATGAAAACATATTCAGAATTAAAAGTAAATTCTACGCAGCAACTTAGTTTTTTTATTATTAGTTCACGTTTACATGAACGTTTACACGGCGCCGGTCAACTAACGGTCTGATTGATATTCAGCCGATGCGTCTAATACAACATTTAATGAACCGATTGGCTGATGCTTAGACCATTCCTATAATAAGGTGACCATTTGACAAAAATCTTCAATTGATATAACATACACTGAAACTAATAAGTCCTCTTATTTCTGCCTGCAGGGTTTATAGAGTACCGGAGCTCGCTTCACTCGCTCTTGAACTAATTAGCTGAAGAGCTGTCAGGACTGTGTTGTCACGTAATCTAATTGTTAATTATACCGACCACTCGTTCAACAACACCTTTTTACTAAACGGCGTCGTTCAACTAGTAAACTATCGACCCAAGACATGTACCTAGTTGATTAGAGTACCTGTTTGATTAAATGACATAATATAATTTTGAACTGTGTCGTTTAGTTTTTAGGCCAGGTTGTTAATTGAATGGCTGATTAAGCTAGTTGGCTGCGACATACACAACACAGGTTGAGCTGTGATCATAGCTTGTCGCTCATTGTATTTACTTCTTCCGCGTTACATGAATCTAAACACACACTATAAATAACCTCCTGCGTCCTCATTATCGCTAACAATGGATCAGAAAAGGATTCGTCCTTTAAATTACTCAATCTCTCAATCTATTTATCCTTTTTCTTGATGCCATTTTCCTTGTTTTCTATAACATGAATATACTATGACACATTTGTAAAGTTTACTAGGTCAAGTGAGGATGAGGGTTTTAGATATATTTATGAGTTAATATTTATTATTTACGTTAATATTTATTCTGGAAGAATCAAATTATTCTTTGGCGACTGTTTACAAAATATTCAGTTGTTTTTTTATGAGTCAGTTGGTATCAGATACATTAAAATGATGTGATTTGAATTTTAGGGTTCAATAACATGTTTTTAGTCTGTTAAACAACTCAGACAAAAATATGGTTTCTGCTCGCAAATGCATCACAATCATACTTGGTCGGTGTGCTTTATTTCATTTACAATGCAGCTGCTATAACCGAACTGTAAGGTACCTATGTCTAGCTGAAAACCTCAATTATTATGCATCAAACAATACTGAATTGAATATTAATGTAATATCTGAATGAGAATAGAATTTTCAATTTCGCTTGCTTCAATTGAAATTAATTTACTTAATTAATTATTATTATGTCCTTTATTTAATATTTTTTTTCGTATTTGTTACATTCTTTAATATTTTTACAAACACATACAAAAAGAAAGACATTTAAAAATATAAAAAATAGACGCCCACCGGTATCGGGAACAGGGTCCAAGCTACCGGCGGTCAGGGCTCTAGAGAGAGGAACCTCCTAACAATTCGAGCCGTGTCCAGCAGTACTGCTTTCTGGATCAGGCCCTTGACCCAGCCGCCTAACGAGAGCATGCTAAGGTGTTGGTCGAGGCTCATGGCTATTATTATATTTAAAAAGCGGCAGTGAAGCTCCTTGCTTTGCCATAACTCCCTGCGGTCTTTAGTATCAAGCACTACAGGCTTGCGCCAGTTCTCATTCGCCAAGGAGAGCGGGGTGAGTCCCTTGTCCACTACTACTACATCTCGATGGGTTAGAAAATATTTCCTGAGATTCCATATCTCGCGGTTGTGGAGGATTTTGGCATTTAAATGAAAAGAGAGAGGGATCTCAGGTTTATAGAATCCGCGAGTTGAATAATTCAGTAGGAATTATTCCTACGGATTCCACTTCAGATCATCCATGTAAAGGAGCCCACCTCTCTTCAACCGATAGCCTAGCCCTGAATTCCCCAGTAGCATGCTTAGAGGATTCAGGGCCAGGCAAAACCAAAGTGGACTCAAACTATCGCCCTGGAATATACCTCGCTCGATCCTAACAGGTTCGCTATTCCTCTGGATATTTCGACATCCTAGATAGCGAAGGACTGCGCTCCATTGCCCCATACACGACATCAGGAAGGTACGTAGAGTTGTATCTATTTTATACAATTCTAGCACCCTCAAGAGCCATGTATGAGGCACCGAGTCATAGGCCTTTTTATAATCTATCCAACATGTCTACAGATCCTTTCGGGAACGCCGAACCTGTTGGCTAATGGCCATATCTATAAGGAGTAGCTCCTTAGTACCGCGGGACCTGTTCCTACATCCATTCTGAGAGACCGACATGATCGAGCTATCGTCGACGTGTTTATTAATTTTAACTCTCAAACTGGATGTAAGAATCTTATAGACCGTTAGTAAACATGTAATAGGTCTATTTAATATTTGGGTTCCGCGGTGCTACCAGACTTGTGGAGAAGGTGGGTTATTCCTGTTGTAAGGAACTTGGGTAGCGAACCAAACTCTGCCAGATGCCAAACGAGCGTGCAACCTTTGTAGCCACTTGATCCAGAAGTTGTGCAGCCCGTCCGGCCCTGGAGATTTTCAGATGATTATTATTATTTTGTTTATTCAATTTTGTACACATTTAATATTTACATTTTTAAATAATTCTTTACAAAAACAAATCATAAAAAACATTTAAAAATATAAAAAATATAATGGTAGTCCGCCAGTGTTGGGAGCAATGTCCAAGCTACCGGTGGTTAGGACTCCAGAGACAGGATCCTCCTCACAATTCGAGCCGTATCGAGAAGTACTGCCTTCTGTATCAGGCCCTTGATCCGACCGCGCAATGACAGTCTCGACAGATGGTCGTCGAGGCTCTTGGCCATAGGCCGTTGGCCGTGACGACAATCGGCACAATGATTGCCGAGTCCACATTCCATATGTCAACAACCTCGTGTGCTAAGTCGAGATACTTGATTTGTTTCTCTTTCTCAGCTTTCACGAGGTTCTCGTCATGCGGGATGGTGACATCGATTATCATTGTGCGGCGCGCTAATCGGTCTATCACCACTATATCCGGCTTATTGGCAACAATAAGCTGGATATAATGGTGATAGACCGATCCCAATACAACGTGACATGATCATTTTCGAGAACTGGGTCGGGCACATACTTGTAATACGGTACCTTAGAATTCACTAGATTGTACTTCAAAGCAAGTTGCTGGTGAATAATCCTGGCCACTTGGTAATGCCTGCGTAAGTACTCGCCGTTAGCCATACGAGGACAACCAGAGATAATATGTCTGATGGATTCACCCGGACGGTGGCATGCCCGACACATGTCAACCGTCCCGTTCTTCAATAAATGGCTCCGATAGTTATTCGTCAGGATAACTTCGTCCATTGCACAGACAAAACCTTCAGTTTCCCCCAAAAAGGTCACCGAAACGTAGGTCACAGACGCTGGGCAATCTACATCGGGCCCATGGAGAGCCCGATAGAAGCGGCCGAGTAGCTCCTTGCCTTGCCATACCTCTTTGCGTTCATCAGTAGTTAGTATTACTGGATTGCGCCAGTTCTCTTTAGCCATGGACAACGGGGTGAGTCCCTTGTCCACTGTGACCACATCCCAGTGCATTCCGACTTCAGCTTTTAAAAAGTATTCTCTGGGGCTGCACACCTCGCGGTTGTAAAGAGTCTTGGCGTTTAAAAAGCCTTGACCCCCACATTTCCGCGGGATGTACAGTCTCATCACCGATGATCGTGGGTGATACATCCGGTTTGCGGTCAGCAGTATCCGGACTCTCCTGCCGAGGGCGTCGAGCTTGGTCTGAGTCCATTCGAGTATGCTAAAAGAGTACATCAAAACCGGCATGATCAAACTGTTGAAGGCGCGCATCTTATTTCCGTCTGACAAAAGGCTATTTAATACCTTTTTCAGGCGGCCAAAGAAATGCTCCTTCAGCTGTTGCTTCATGTCAGTACTGTTGATGCCCAACGCTTCCGACAAGCACTTGTAAGTTTCAGTTGAGAAGAGGTGTTTAAGGAGTATGGAATCAGAGAGTTGAATTCCCTCGGATTTCATAATTTCCCCTTGCTTTGTATGCTTGACTGCACATTTATCCACACCAAATTCCATCCTAATGGAGTTACTGAAGGTTTCAGTTACCTTCAGTAGCTCTCTCAGTTGGAATTTGTTGGGAGTAAAGAGTTTCAGATCATCCATGTAAAGGAGGAGAGATATGACCTGACCACCTCTTCTCAACCGATAGCCTAGACCTGAATCCTCCAGCAGTGTACTTAGAGGATTCAGGGCTAAGCAGAACCAAATTGGACACAAACTGTCACCCTGAAATATCCCCCGCTTAATCCATACAGGCTCATCATCTCCCTGAATCGGTCGATATTCCGGATATTTTTTTTTTTTTTTTTTTTTTTTATGACTTTGCCCCACACTAGGAATTTCTCCTGTATCGTGGGTGCGTTTACAAACATATAAACTCACATACACAAACACCCAGAGCCGGAACAACTATCTGTAGGTCATACAAATATTTGTTCCGTGCGGGAATCGAACCCGCGACACGCAGCGCAGCAGTCAATCACTCAACCACTGCGCCAACCGTGCGCCCATATTGAAGGACTGTCTTCCATTGCCCCATACATGACTCAAGGAAGGTGCATAGAGTTGCATCTATTTTGTACAACTCCAGCACCCTCATTAGCCAATTATGTGGCACTGAGTCGTAGGCCTTCTTGTAGTCTATCCAGCATGTCGACAGGTCCTTGCGGGATCGGCGATCCTGCTGGCTTATGGCCATGTCAATGAGGAGTATCTCCTTAGTGCTGCGGGACCCATTCCTACACCCATTCTGAGAGGTAGACATTATTCAAATTCAAATTCAAATAATTTATTGTGGATCATAGGTACATAAGATGTTGTGTTGGTCACAGGTAGATCTGCTATGTCCCGCCGTTGAGGCATACAAAATTCATAACATCAGTCTATTTAAAATACAAAATACCAAATTATCATGCAATACAAACAAATATTAAATAAGTATAATTATGCAATGTCAAATCATCAATTAGCAATGCTACAAAATAGTTAAAACAATTAAATAGTGTCACTTCATTGTTTATGAGTAATAGTTTATAAATTCGTGTATATGCACTATTTCAGTGTCTTGTCATTTAGAAATTCTATAATAGAGTAATAACATTTGCTTATCAATAATTCGTGGAGGTTTTATTTAAAGGCATTAATATTGCTCATAGTTCTGAAAAACGGCGGCAGATTATTATAGATACGTGGGCCCATACAAAAGATGCTTTGGTGCAAAAGCTTTGTTTTACTGCCAACTGTGCCTAGCATGTGTTTGTGTCTGGTCCTAGTACAAAACTCAAATAAGTTAGGGTATTAACATAACAGTTTCATATATGTATACACTAGGGAGAGTTAATATTTTTAAAATAATAAAGTGTGGCCTGCATGAATCCGTTTGGCGTATATTGCACATCGACCTAATACAGCGTTTTTGAGCTCTAAAGGCACGCTCTTTTTCCACAGAGTTGCCCCAAAAAAATATCCCAGAGCGTATGATTGAAGCCACATATCCATGATAGGCAGTTAGTAGTGCTGACTGGTTGACAGTGTTCTTTAATCTGTACAGAGCATAAGAGCTCTGACTAAGTCTTTTGCAAACTTGCTCTATATGTGACTTCCAATTTACTTTGCTATCAATATAAAGACCTAGAAATTTGGTAACTTCGATTTCTTCTATGCTGGTTTGAGAGTAGCATATATTTAAATTGGTATGAGGTTGTACTCGCTGTCTAAAATTCATGATTTTAGTTTTTTCTAGGTTTATTGTTAAGTAATTTTCATCAAGCCATTTTATAATTTTTGTTAAGGTACTATTTAAGTCAAGTTTTAAATCAGTTCTGTCTTTACCGGTAAATAATATAGTACTATCGTCAGCAAATAAAGTCATATGGTGAATTGTAACTGTTGACAAGTCATTTATATAAATCAGAAAAAATGGTGGGCCTAGAATGCTGCCCTGAGGGACACCGGAAAGGATATTTCTAATCTCAGAAACCACTGTTTCTTTAGTTCTGGAAGTTAAAGAGACTCTTTTTAATTCTACCATCTGTTTTCTGTCACTAAGATATGATTCAATTAATTTGTATACGTTACCTCTTACACCAAATGCATATAATTTATTCAAGATTATTATTATTTATTGAGTTACCTTCAATGAGTTTATTAATTTTTACTCTCAGGATGGATGTAAGAAGTTTATAAACCATCGATAAACATGTAATTGGTCTATAATTCTTGGGTTCCGCGGAACTACCTGTCTTATGGAGCAGGTGGGTAACGCCTGTTGTTAAAAACTGCGGCAGCGACCCAGACTCTAAACACGACTGGAATTGAGCAGCCAGAAACGCGTGTGAGCTGCTATAGCATTTTAGCCAGAAGTTATGCAGTCCATCCGGTCCCGGAGACTTCCAGTTCGGTAGCGGACAAACTGCTTTAGCTACATCAGATGGACTGATGATTACTTTTTCCATTTCTGGTATAGCTCCACACACGTGCTCGACATCACGCATCCAGCCGCCCTCAGTGTGACAGACGGGTACCGACCAGATGCTTCGCCACAATGTAGTCGTGGTGATATCATCCGGGCGGCACACATCAGTCACATTTTGTTCAGGTCACTCCCAAGTTCTGTATACCCCCTCTCATCACTCTGGAACATGCAATTCTACGAGTACCGGTCAACCCGCCGCTTATACCGCCGAATACGGCTGGCCCATGCACGAACTTTCTGCTTCAGGTATTCGATGCGCTCCATGATACAGGACATGTATTCTCGAGGACTGATTCCAGTCCCCGAAAATGCCCGCCTTACGAAGTGCATTTCACGTGGTCGTGTATTGCCCTCCATGAACAGTTTGCCGATGAGAACTCTGACCCCATCGATACGCCCTTCGATCCTGCATTGCCAGGCTGGCACGGCAGGCTTTGGTCGAATAGACTCATTTGGGAACTTAACTTTGGCTAAACGACATGCCGCAACAGCCCCACAATACAGGATTGAGTGCGTATCAACGATGTTCTCGCTGCTCTCAAAGATCTCAAGCAACGAGTCCAAAGCGCACACGAGCGCCCTATCTTTCTTATGCGAGTGGACCTGTACTCGCGGCGTGCATCCTCCAGTGTGCTCCCCAATCTTTCGTTGCACTGGCTACTTATTGTAACAGCCCTATCATCTTCCTCATCATCAACTTGAATGGACCGTGGCGGGACTACAATAGTGGTTGGCGGTGCCGCAGTCTGCGTCGGGGTTGAAATGATTTGGTTGCTCAGCACTTCTGAGCGCAACCTACCAAATGCGGCATCGTCCAACCTGTGATTATGCTGGATGACCCGCACCTGATCCGACAATCGTTGGGCCAAGACGTTTGCAGTTGGTTCTAGGTCCCGAAACAGAGACAGCATCCTAACCCGGTACGCAGTGAGGTTAGTTCCCCCTCTGTGGACCCGTAATATGCGCACATGACATATTAGATATTATATATGGGTTTTTTATAACAGGTTTCTTTTGCTGTATATGTTTTGTAAGTTTGATGGTGTTATGAATTTGTAATTATATAAACAGTGCAGGAAAAAACTTTACATGTTGACATTTTAGGGTTGCCAATGTTGTTTATAAGGGATACTGTTGCTAGTGGTATTATCAGTATAGAATATATACCCACACATGAAATGAAGGCTGACGTGTTTTTATCTAAGCAAAGACATCTGTGTTTAACAAAAGGATTGGGTTTAGGTTAACATTTATGATGGCCTATTTATTTAGAAGTAGGGGAAGTGTTGGAACTATTTAGTTTCATAACCAACCTTCTTTCTGAGATAGGCCTTTTGCGATTAGGACTGGATTATTTTAAACACAATGAAAATGCAATACCAAATTACTGGCAAACTCGTGTAATTATTTAAAACACACAACAATACACTTTACACATACACAGAACAAATAGATTATACTCACAAACTATACGGCGGGGCTTAGAGCCGAAGCATTACGGGGCTCACATAACAACAATGGAGCAAGCAGAGCCGCGTCCCAGGTAGGATATCTGGCGACTGGCTTGGGTTGGGCTCTGCGCCGGCACCGTTCGTTGCGTTGCCAAGAGCGGCAACGCCGGCGATAGAGCAACAAAGACGATATGGCCCGCCCGCACAAGGGCGACAAGGACATCAACATACGGCGCATGAAAGGCTGCCAGCTCGCATGCCACAGATAACAATAAACTACAACTAACACAACATAATAAAAGACACAGACTAAAAAAGCAGGGGTGGTATGGGATCTACCTCCTAGCGGTCCACCCCGGGCAACGGCACCACGGGCTTGCCTGTGGTACGGCTGAACGATCCCACTTAAGCGGTGGTAGGCTCCACAAGGGGCCGCCTGGCTCGCGACCGCCATCCCACCGGAGTCCGGCGCCAAGCAGCTTGCTGTATTCCGTCGGTGTGTGGGAGTGCCAGTGCCTTTGGGGGAGAAGGAGGTCGTCAGTTGCGCTGTTCTGGACCGGTCTTGGTCTCTGAAGAAAAACTTGCCGGGTAACTCATTCTGGAGGGTAGCGGGATCCGAAGCACGGTGCCAGCCGTTGGCCGACCGCAGTCAGTAGGGGGCCCAAGTAGCACGCCAGCCACGTGCCAAAGGCTGCCCCGCCAACTCGCGAAAAATCCCGGTTTGCTCCACCGTGCCAGCTGGCGACTGGATGGGAGGACCCGGTGGCCATATCCGGGGGGGTTCGGGCGTCCCCGCAGTCTCCAAATGAGTTCCCCATAGGTAAGGTTAGTTTTTAGTGGTTTCCTTGGTTAACTGAGCAGCGCCTCGACAGCTCAACTTTTTCCCCAGCAACTCTAACAATAAATAATCAATGACCAAAGCAAAAAAGAGAAATAAGGGTAAACAAC
This sequence comes from Anorthoa munda, assembly GCA_945859665.1. NCBI lineage: Eukaryota > Metazoa > Arthropoda > Insecta > Lepidoptera > Noctuidae > Anorthoa > Anorthoa munda. The sequence goes on from OX243913.1 coordinate 4,970,719, forward strand.
GGCTGCACTTCCTCCCACTCAAAGTGCACCTCATTAACATCAGGGGGTTGCACTCCAACCTTGATCCGGTCCACCACCACCTTGAGACCGAGAAGCCGCACCTGTTTTTCCTAACGGAGACGAAGATAACAACCCCGTCGGACGTGGCGTACCTCAACTACCCGGGTTACTCTCTTGAACACAAGTTCAAGAAGCAAGCTGGGGTCTGTGTGTATGTTCGCGATGACATTTGTTGTCGTCGTCTCCGTTGTTTTGAGAAATCGGGTTTTTCCGCCATATGGCTGCTTGTGGACACAGGCGTGGAGAAATCTATCTACGTCGGCGTATACCGATCACACAGCGGTGACCAGGAGACAACAGCGCTCTTTAATAGCCTCGTGGAGTCGACTGATGTAGCCCAGCAACGATATCCAACAGCAAAGCTCAATTTTCTGGGGGACTTCAATGCCCATCATAAGGAGTGGCTGTTCCCGTACCAGAAAACTGACCATGCTGGGTTGGAGGCGCGCAAGTTTGCCTTAACGCTAGATCTTACCCAGCTGGTGAATGTGGCAACGCGGGTACCGGATGTAGACGACCATACACCTAATTGCTTGGACCTTCTGCTGACAACTGATCCGGACAGTCATTCAGTATCGGTCTCAGCCCCGCTGGGAACGTCTGACCACTGTCTGGTGAAATCCGTATCGACCTGCTCTCCTCCAGATGAGAGTACTAGAGGTACGAGGCGAGTATGGCGATACGAGTCAGCAGACTGGGATGAGATGCGGCACTTTTTTGCGTCCTATCCTTGGCGGCATGTGTGTTTCTCCTCGGGTGACCCCTCGTGCTGTGCTGACGTGGTTGCGGACGTGATTCGGCAGGGAATGGAGTATTTTATTCCATTCTCCGACATCCCGCTCGGTCACAAATTCCGGCCTTGGTATAATGCAGAATGCGCCCACGCTGAGGCCCGAAAAGAGTCTGCCTACCAAGCCTGGGTCAAGGCCCGTGATCGCAAAGTTAGAGCGCGTAGGGTTCGCGCGAGGAAAAGAGCCTTTAATTCTGCCGCCAAGCTCTGCAAGCGGGTTCTGCGTGGGGCACGTTTTGACCATATTAGACGTATCGGGGCCAAGCTGGCATCGCACCCTCCGGGTAGTAAGCAGTTTTGGTCCCTGTCTAAAGCGGTTGAAACCAATTTCTGTCGTCCCACTTTGCCTCCTATGCTGAAACCTGATGGGTCGCTGGCTCACTCTGCTATTGAGAAAGCAAATTTATTTGCATCTCTCTTTGCAAGTAATTCGCGTCTGGACGCTGGCTCTAAGCAACCACCTACTATACCTCATTGTGACTCTTCGATGCCGGAGATCGCAGTCCACACTAAAGAGGTTCGGAGAGTATTGTGCAGCCTAGACGTGAACAAGGCCAGCGGGCCTGATGGCATTCCAGCGAGAGTATTGAGGCAGTGTGCGCCTGAACTGTCTCCTGTGTTGACTCGCTTGTTCCGCCTCTCTCTTGTAAAAAGAACGGTGCCGAAATCCTGGAAGCTTGCAAATGTACAACCAGTGCCCAAAAAAGGCGACCGTGCAGACCCTGCCCACTACCGTCCGATAGCCATTACCTCCATACTGTGCAAGGTTATGGAAAGGGTACTGAACAGTAAGTTAACCTACCTTGAAGACAATGATCTCCTCAGTGACCGTCAATATGGCTTTCGCCGGGGACGGTCAACTGGCGATCTTCTTGTGTTTGTCACGCACTGCTGGGGTGAAGTCATCGAGAGGCACGGCGAAGCACTTGCTGTATCGCTTGATGTCTCGAAGGCCTTTGACAGGGTCTGGCACGCTAGTCTACTCAGCAAGCTTCCTGCTTATGGCATCCCAGCTGGTTTTTGTAGCTGGATATCAGACTTCCTTAGCGAACGGTCGATCCGAGTAGTCGTTGACGGCTGCTCCTCTGACCATGTCGATGTGCTATTAATGCCGGAGTTCCTCAGGGGTCTGTTCTCTCTGCTACTCTTTTCCTGCTGCACATCAATGACCTACTTCTGCCTGGTATTGTTGGGTACGCGGATGATAGTACTGTTTCAGAGAGATACTTGTCCAGCGCAAAAACCAGCGGGGATGAAGTTCGTTCCTTGAGAGAGGCTATGGTGGAGCGGACAGATTTGACCTTAAGCCTTGTCTCCCGGTGGGGTGATGACAATCTGGTCTGTTTTAACGCCACCAAAACACAGGCATGTCTTTTTACCGCAAAGAGAACTCAATTCATCCAAACGCCTACTTTTCGGGGTGCGTCTGTTCCTGTGACTGATCGGCTCGAGCTTCTTGGCATGGAGTTGACATCCAGTCTCAACTTCGGCGCCTCCATTGAGTACAAAGCCCAAATTGCGGCAAAAAAAACTGGGCATCCTAAACAGAGTGAAGCGATACTTTACGCCTGGACAGCTTTTAACTCTTTACAAGGCGCAAGTCCGATCCTGCATGGAGTATTGCAGCCACCTCTGGGATGGCTCAGCTAAATATCAACTTGCCGCGCTTGACTCAGTGGAACGCAGAGCTAAGAGACTAATTGGCGACGTCAAACTGGTGGATGCGAAGCTTCAAAGCTTGGCTCATCGCCGTAAGGTTGCCTGCTTGTCGGTCTTCTATAGACTGTACTTCGGCGAGTGTGCTCATGAACTCCACGACCTCATCCCACCGGCCCCCTTCTACCATCGGACATCTAGACGCACTGCAAGTTATCATCCTCACCTCGTTGCCATTCCACCAATTCGCACCAAGCGCTTCCAAACATCCTTCATAATGCGCACAGCAAAAGAGTGGAACTCATTGCCTGCGTCTGTGTTTCCGAACGCATACAACCCGAATCTCTTCAAAGTTAGAGTGAACAGGCTTCTTCTGGGTAAGCTCACTCCATCGTCGACTCTGTCTCTGTCACCGACCTAGACCAGAGTCAAGAGCAAACCCATCATAAATAAAAAAAAAAAAAAAAAAATCACAGATAATGTAGAATGAGTTGCCTACAAGGCCACTTTAGTCTTTATTTGATCTTTTAAATTATTATACTTTTGTTTTTGTCACTGTCTTTCCCATTTCAATATTCATAGTAGTTTATTAAATTATTTTATGTAATACATTATTTTATTTGGAGTACAGAAAATTCAACTATAAAAGTATCTACAACCTTCACTTACCTTAACTTATTATTATTTATTTAATTAATTTGAATTGTCTATTGAATGTTTATATTTTCAGTGATAATCGCTGCGTCTAATAATAGAAAGAAAACTCGATCTTTATTTTCGCTGGAACAAAGGAGATTATATTATTGTTATTTTTCTCTTAGCAGATCGCGTAAGTGACAGATGTATACAAGTCATATACATCTGTCCCTTACACACACTCAAAATAACACTACTCTAAGAGCTTATGGTCACCCCCAGTTCACCCGAGAAAAATATGTCAGTTTATCTACGAGAGCTGTTACAAATAACCTTAATTGAATAAATAATTAATTTGACATTCAGGGCGACGCGTTACAAAAATATTAATTATGATGCATAAAATTTTAAAAAAATCACCCGAACAGAAAAAAAATCGAATACAAAAATATAATATATTATATAGAAATATTTTCTATTACCGATGCATATCACACTAATATACCTGCATGTATTTCATTATTTATCACGAATCATGTCAACAAGCCATAGTAGAACCATAGCGAGCGGCCGGCGGAAGCTACGCCACTACGAGACCGCTACGCCGTAGCAACTTGCTACGTATATTAGACTAGCTGTTCCCCGCGGCTTCGCTCCCGTGGCACACTCCACAGGACCCGTTTTCGGGATAAAAAAATAGCCTATGTCACTCAGGAATAATGTAGCTTTCTATTGGTGAAAGAATTTTTCAAATCGGTCCAGTAGTTTCGGAGCCTATTCGGTACAAACAAACAAACAAAAAAATCTTTCCTCTTTATAATATTATTATTAATTATTATATTATATTATAGTATAGATTAGGCAGGAAGTTAATTGCGCTTGTGAGCCCGGGTTCAGGGATTAGTTGTATATTAAGTCTACATAAAGTAAATCGAAATATACAATAGTGTAGTAGTATACAATATTATTATGTAAGAAGATTTTCTGTACCGCTTTTCTACCTTTAAGTTGGTATAAAGTTCGGCGAAGTGTCAAAAGTTTGTATTGTCACAAAATAAGATTATAGGATCGGCAGATGAAGAACCGTGACAAGGCGGAGGTGACACGAACGTTTGTGAATAAATGAAAATATACTCAACCTACCAAGTTTTATATGTTCTATCATAATACACATTAACTACTTGCTATTATAACTTTACTAGCTGTACCCGCCGTTTCCCTCTATGTGTTACGTTGATTTAATATCTTGTATGTTTAAAAATATTGTTTCAACTTGTACACGATTTGAATGCTCTGCAGGTAGTTTAAGCGAAGAATTCTAGAGAGTGCTTCGAATAATCTCAGCTTTTAATTTCGGCATTACGATGAAAATAAGAGTATTTTATTACAAGAAACTTTTGGGAAATATTTAGAGGACGAATTCTATCGGCACCCTCTTCTTATTAATCGCTTTTACAGTCAGATTGAAGCACGCACAATCTTGTTATTATTTATTAAGAAATACAAATCTTTGGGACGCCATTTTATCTTGTAATGGTCGGGCATTTTATTTTATTATTATATTTTTATGTGATTTATTTATTTTGTTTATTTTTAGAACTAGTTTTGCTTTCGATCTTCCATCTAATAACATCTGAAAGTAAATTGCAAATTTAGTCATAACAAGTATCAATTTATTGGTGCCAATATTGCCGACCGTTTAAAGACATGTTTTCATATCTTCGACATTAAAATCTGAACAGCATGTACTGAAATATCAGTTCTAACAGCCAATTATTTACTAAAGTATTTTTACTAAAGTATTTTATACAACAAGTATTCATCTCCGTCATCGTATCGAAATAATTCAAAACCAGTCTCTTTGGACTCCATAATATAAAGATGTTTTGCAGATCATAGTTTTAGTAATTTTTAATCCTACTAATATTATAAATGCGAAAGTTTTGATGGATGGATGTTTGTTTGTAACTCAATCACGCCAGAACGGCTGAACGGATCTGGAATAGCACATAGGCTACATTTCATCCCGGTATAATGTTCCCTTGGGATAAGAACACTTTTCACGCTCGCCAAGCCGCTGGCAGAAGCTAGTCATTTTATATACCAAACTATAACCATTTTGTATTAACTATAAACTATAAAAGGCTCATTAGACGGCTCGCCTACACGTAAAGCTGTTCCTTGCTTGTAGTTCATAAACTAGTCAATGAATGAAAGAACGACATATCTGAAGCAAAGACCTATGTGAACACGACGCTCCGGCTCCAATAGCTACGAAAATTTTATGGTTTTTAACATTTTGGGATATAAAACTAAATACAAGAGTGTGAAAAGTAATTGCGAGGATGAAATACTCATAAGATAGGTTTTTTATTGCGAGAGCTAGCAGTCGGCATTTTGTCATGCTATGTATTAATATATCCATGTATGTTGTTTAATATGTATCTAACAAAAAAGGTAACCTATTAAACCACCTCATAATAACAATAATGTCATATCGAGCATTGGCATCATTTACCCATGTTCATATTAATATTTATTTAAGGTTCAAATGTTCGTGTAAATTAGAAAAGATGGTTGGATTGTGTGAAGAGTGATATGAAAGAAAAGGTATAGCGTGACGGGGGACAGGACGGTATGGCAGGAGAAAACGTGTTGCGCCCACCCCAAGTAACATGGGACAAGGGCACGAAGATAATGATGATGTTCCTGTAAAATTAATAAGTTTGCGGAAATGACTTCCAGGTCAAGATGATAATTATTGTCTGTGGCGAGGCAGCCACGCCCTCGTTGTCTGGCGACATGCAAATAACTATCACGACTCCACAGGTGAGCACGGTATTGCATTAAAAACGTGGATATTGATACAAAATCTTTCGATAAGCCAAATCTACTTTTGGATATAAATTGTTTAAACATAAATCCGTGTGTGTATAATATCAGCGTCAGAAATAGCGGAGAACGAAATATAATCAAATAATATTGAGTATGTTCATCAGCTCAACAAAATCCAAGTTTAATATAGGGTAGTCACTACTCAGATAATCTTTCAGTGAGAGTTGAAGTTGGGATAACGCCAGTAAAAACTGCGATACTAAGTTCTGAAAACTGCAAGCGCATTTTAAACTTGTCTCACTCATCTCTAATTTAATCTTTTTTATAACCAGAATGGCGAATAAAATCCTTTCTAAGGACTGGATAATACTTACTACTTCTAGCTTAATATTCATGAACTACTAACTAACTCGTTATGAAGACAAAGAGAAGGAGTACAAGTTACAACACACAAGGGTGATTGCGTATCCAGTTGAATTCACGCAAACGTCTATTTTGATCTTAGCCTACACATGTTATTCAATAACTCTCGATTCGGGATACAGCGTATGATGTATTCCAGAATGTAATTGAAGGCATAATATAATAGTAAATCAATACCGATAATATAGCAGACATGTGGTAGTTACGCACGTTATACGAGGATAGTAATTTTCGAGTTTTAATATCAAAATTTGAATAATTTACAATATATCTATAGCGATATAAGTTTTTAAACTATCATGGTCACTAACACTTACATTAACATTAGAAGCGGAACCTCGCAACAAACAGTAAACATGGTAAATATCCCGCTCCTAATGTTAATGATATCTATAGCGGTAAGTAAACAACGAGATAAACTATTTCAATCTCGAAAACTGGTTCTGAACATGTACATGATTAATAATTTCGTGACTTCCCAAACTAATAACACGAGTCATTTACTTCGGGATTCTGGTTTCTGAATTTAAGTAGACAAAAGTATACGAGTATGGGTAAAACCGTTAAATAATAATATTTCATAAAAACCCCAAGCTCAGCGAACCCGAGAGGCGATATAAAGCATCTATACTGAATTGCTGTAACACTTAATCAAGAGCCTTTCCCATCCATTAGGGCCAAGAAATTCTTTAAAGCTTCGTAACTGTGCGGCACAAGTAGTTGGCAGAGCCATGACGTCACATCTAATTCAATGCTGGCTTGTGGCGACGCACATGCAATGGTCGGGATCGACCATCTAATTGATTCTTACAGATATAATATGTGGAGCGTTCATGTTAAGTGTGTGAAGGAATTTTCTTTTCGTATTTTTGGCACATATTAATGAAGGCTTGAAAAAGTTATCGGAGAGGTTTTTATAAAAGCTTATAAACAAGGAGCTAGCAGGATTTTCGCTGACCGGTCATCAGCATTCTTTTGCCCTTACAAATTGGGTATTAAAGTTATTTTGTAGAACTTCCCTGTCTTTTAAATTTTACTAACAGGGTGATGTATTTATGACTATGTCATGCGGATTCGTTCATATTTCGAGGTAAGAAGTTATTAAACAGCAACTGTTGAAAATCACCTAATAGAAATCACGAAATTATTGACTATTGGAAAATACAACTCTGAACCCAATCTTTCTTTTCTGTTTAATATTAACTTTCCCTAATCCGGTTAGTCTCGATGGACGCGACGTGTGTCTCGTGTTAGACAAGGGCCGTGATCTGCCCCCACACTACTGCTACTGCACACTTATCGCGTGAAGAGATAAAACACATTGTCGAGATAGTTAGATGCAGAAGGTTGGCTTCATACAGCGAGCGAGATGCGCACATTTGGACAACATTGGACATACTACACGTAGCATACTCAGACTGGCATTTGTTTGACATAGAAATTCAACGGTTTCGATTATAAAAAAAATATACAATGTACTTTTGAATTTTCATCACTCGGCTCACCGTTGACAGTTAAAACTCACCGTGGCGATAGTTTGAGTTCTAAGCGTTTGTACGTGTGCCTGTTTTTGCTCGTGTATATAGAGTATAACGAAAAGGAGTGATCTAATTTTAAAAACTGTTTCTGTTCATTTAAGTGGACAACTTTCTCCAAGGAAGTCATAGGCAATTCCTAAAAAAACATTGGATTTTCCATACAAAGTTGTTGTCAGCTGAACCAAATGTGTAGGGTAAATACAATAATTTTCTTTACAACACCTTTCCGTTACATCTCGTTTGTACAACTGGCCTTCTGTAACTATATATGTTGCGACGAGTAGATGGGCAACTGTTTAACCCTTTCTCCAGAAATCTTTACGGCCTGAATAAAAGGCACCCTTTTAGCGCGCGCTCGATACATTTGGGTTTCTAAGAACTCCGTTAAACCGTTATGGGCCATAACAACATGAATAGCTTATTGAAAACCGCTAATTATTTTGTTGCGGTAATGGGTTTGCGTTACAGGTGGAAGATTACTTTGCTATAAATAAACAATGTTGCGGGGCAATAATGTTTCATTTATAAGAACATTATGTTTAGGAAGAAGGTAGAAAAATAATGGGTACGTCTTTCGTGTTCTAAAAGTCAACACATTTGTTCCACCATATTATTTTCAAATGCATGTTAAGTCACTAGTCGCATGAATTGCGAGTGTCGTAGTGCGGACAAGCTTAAGGACTCTAAAGAATTGTCCGCACTACGACACTAGCAATCATTTTGTATAGTATAGTCTTTAAAGTTTAGAGATGGTTTTTATATATAATTCTATACGTGAGAAAACAGGAGTCGGTGTTGATGTAAAATTCTCATAAAAATGTGATGACGACGTGCAAATATTTACCATCGAGCCCCCGTGATATCAATCCGAACTTCACATACCTATAAACAGCCTCCTCGTCGCTTCCATAAACATTATTATTGCCTTTCATACTTTTATTTCTTTCTACACGTTTATTACCACGCTCTTACGCTGTTCTAAAAATAAATGAAAAACTTTCGCCATTTCACTGCCTCGTCCTAGCTCTGGAGACACGGCGTGTATGTGTGAACGCAGTACGGAATAGGTATAAATCGAGTGAAGAACTCTTTATTGCCCTCTGGAAATGTTGTACTACATAAATACCTGCCCATTCAAAACAAACCGATATCAATGAAATGTGTTTTAATAAGTAGTATTCTTCTACACGTACCTGGATTGCATTACTTTGAATCCAATATGCAACTCTAATTTAACGATCAAGAACCGGTTAGAAAAGCACAATTTTATTGTAGTTCCGAGTACAAAAGTATAGAACCGGCATCGCTTCCGAGACATAAACACTGAAACAAACGACGCTTTTATGTGTAGAGATTGGATATCACCGTGCGATCACTAGTTAAATAAAACACGACCATTTTCATTACTTCTTGTTTCATATTGCTTAATTTATTGTCTCGTTAGAGCTGTTTGGGCACATTCGAGCAGCGGACGCAATTAAAGCACAGTTCGGTTATTGCTTTCACAATTCAGTATTCAGTATGGCTCCCAGAATTCAGTATGGCTTGCAGAATGGTGGAATGTTAATAAACATTGATGTGTCGGTTGATTGTGCAATGTGGTTATGGACTGAAAAGGCTTTTCATTCTGAATTCTGTGAATCCTGCGGCAATGAGTGTAGTTTTATCTATAACTGTTGGGCTACGGCTTGCCGAGGTCGTTCCGTGGGTAGGTGACTGATCATATAATTAAATGTATATATGCATATATAAGACATTCCGTGCCTCGGACAGCATGTTAAGCCAAGGTCGCGTTTGTGACATGGAAATCATTGACAAGGGTGCCAAGTAGTCAAAAGCTTGACAATCTGGCATACCAAGAGGTATCGGGGTACCCAGTTACTGGGATGCGTAAGTTAGATAAGCATTTACTGCATGCAAAATACTGGTATTCAGCTGCATATTGATCGTCGATTCCAAAATATGTGGCAAAGGCTAGGTAGACAATTTTCACTTGTTTCACTGGCAAGGAATCAAAACTTTTCTCAAGAATAAAGTTTGTGGAAACTACGTGACAAGTAAGCTACTTAAATAATTAATTTCAAAGTCTAGTGGTAAATTTCCCACGGTACTTTTTACGGGCAAGTAAATTGGTACTTTAACTTGGGCTCGATCTATTCCTTGCAATGGCCAAACAAACTGCGCTGTCTCCCGTCCCGCCCCGTAGATGTTACGTTGTCAAGACACTGACGCAGCGACAAGGGTCGGGCAAAGCTTTTGTAACACGACGCCGCGGGATATAAAAGTCAAGGCATTGCTGAAATTCCGCTGTTTTGTTTTTTGGCACGAATCGTTTTAGGTAGGATTATAGGGCTGGGTGAAAATTGTAATATTCTGCGTGTATAGATATACCTAACTTTGCAGGGCGTTTATTTTAACTGCAGCATTTGTACGATGGTATCGTGAATACTTTTTCAATGTTAAGAACATTATACCATTAAAGAAATCTACGAAAAAAACCCGAAGACAATTGTGTCAATTAGGTACAATTACGGAGGTGCCTCGCGTCTTTGAGTACCAATTTGTTGTTCACTTTAGACGTCGAACGTCGATGTACCAACACGACTGTACTACTGCTCTGTGCATTAACTTCATTGATGAATCTCACAGTATTGACGAGGGTCGACGGCTTAATTACCTTAAGGTAATAAATCATAGTTATAGGATCGCCTACCTGAGTCGTATGTATAGGAGCGACATACTGTTTATCTATCAACAACGATTACCTCCACCTAAATGTTCAGAGCCGAGGGTTGCTGTGATATTTTAAAAATAAGTAGCTAATACGATACTTAGTTTTTGTTGCAAAAGAGTGAGATGTTTCTTACAGGTAACATCATCATAATTTATACTATCATCCTTCATCTGTCGAATAGATTAATGATAAATCACAATCGTTGTCTTAAAATAATAGGTATCAAGTTCTCCAGGTCGAGCCCCGCGCCGGCTTAGAGCTATTTATAGCACAAATAGAATAGCTTACGACGTTTCTTCCTGACACCAACTTGTTCGAGTTACTGGGAACTGGCCGCTAAGAAATATTTAATGCAGTTGTCTGATACAAACTGTTACAGTTTGGTGTTTTCACACATGAAACTGAAAAAATACATGTACTTGGGCTATTTTGAAAGCTATGCATTAGCAAAATTAATTCATGACTTTTCATTTGTATTTGCATGTCGGATTTACGATACAATAAACTGTATTTATGTTAAGACGGGTTGGTGTCCGCCAACCACGGTGAAGCGAAGAGGAACCCGAGGAGGGGCCGCTCGTCAGGGCTTTTGCCGACAAGCCGACGACGTAGCGGCCAATAAGTAGGTTGCGGTGCCGTATGGGCGGCATCGCAACTGAGGTGGGCCGCGATGTGGTATGGTAGGCATCGCGGCTGAGGGTTGGAGGCCGCGGCGGGAGAGGAGTGCCGGTATTACGGTGCGCCGCTCGCCCTACCCTCCGCGGCCTGCACGGGGTCGCCACCGTCTGATGGCGGACGCGGTGGGGCCGCAGGGGAGGAGGAGTGTCGGTATAGCGTTGGCCGCTCGCCCTATCTCCTGCGGCCGAAAAATGGTAGGTGGCGGGGCCACTGTCCTGACCCGTCACAGGGGAACCAAGGGTGCCACACACGGGGTCGTCTGGCGCCCATGTGCCGGTTTGGTTCCTGGGGTGGTCACGGCGTACAACGTGTTCTCGTACGCCGGTGACGGGGGTTACTCCCCAAAGGAGGGTCCGGTGACGGACAGCCGCGGCGGGTTCGCGGATGTATGCTTCCGCGTTCCCGTGTTCCCGCCATAAGCGGCAAAGTAGGACACCGTGGAGTTTTAGTGGGTTAGAGTCCCACATAACTGCGCTATCTCCCCGTGGTAGCGTAGTATGCATGAGCATTTCTCCAGGCAAAAAAAAAAAAAAAAAAGGGTTGGTGTCCGCAACTCAACCTCTAAGCACGTATTTATGTAACAACCTATTTAAAAAGTAAAATCTTTTTATAACTGTTCTACATTTCCTATTCCTTTATTTAATGCATGCCGTGGCAGCTTTTAATTAAGGCTAAGTGTAGCCTTAATTAAAGGCTGCCACGGCATGCATGTATACGTAGTGACGTATTCGCGTGCTGGCTGACCAAAACCAGATGTATCCTCCGACTGCACAGCATTATTTCTTCTTGTTTACTTGTCTTTTTAGTTCGCTTTTTTAGTTGTCCTTAATTAAATAAATAAATAAACATGATTAATGTTCTTTTTCCGACAGAAGAGAAACTTTCAAGTAGCTGTGCTCCAAATGTCAGCTAAAAAATACATTTCCTGTAAATAAAAAAATATTCTCCCTCTCGCTTTTATCAATATCTGTTGGTCGTGAAGATAATCCTCAAGTACGCGGCATGCATTCCTCGCGCTAACGTTTTAGTTTCAAAAATCTTTGCCGCGTGCTCAGTTACTTTGATCGTAAGTTAAATGCTAAACTTAACGGGTTTTTTGCTTAACTTAACTTTAACCCTTATTAACGAAAACTTAATATGTGGTTTAGACTAAGATGAGTACGGAATAAAGGCTAAGTGCGTCAAAAAATATTTTATAAAATTACTCCGTACATATAAAGCTACTCAACGACTTGGAAAGGAAACTCAAGCTTAACATTATCTCATGTAGATTTATATTCAAGTGTGAGTGAAACGGCGCTTTTCCAAGAACCCACTAAGCATGGAAATTCAGAATTTAAACTACGCAGTAACAATATAACGAGGGTTTTGTAAACATATTCATATCTGCATATTCACGTAGTAATTCTAGTTGGATATAGATATTATGTTTTAGTGTTATCTGTTATCTTGCTTAATGTTCATGTGTTTCGTAGAATGAGTCTCTCCACTTTCACGGCGTCATACTCATATCATTTATTGAGGCGTTATTCTGCGAGCTCACTCTCGTTCATATCTATATGGGCACACCGTTAGTTAGATAAGTGTTTTCTCCATTTAAACTAGAGACTCATTATTTAAAGAAAATACACATGTGCAAGCACTGACGCGCAAATATATTTTAATTTTCAAGTGAACTCGATGTCAAAATGAACAAATAAGACTAGCTCGCCCCCGAGGCTTCGCTCCCGTCAACTTGCTATCTACCTACCTATCACCTACCTACCTATCACCTATCTACCTACCCTACCCTATCCTACATACCTACTACCCTACCCTACCCTACCCTACATACCTACCCTATCCTACATACCCTATTTACCCTACCCTACCCACCTACCTAACCGACCTACCTACCTACCCACCTAACCTTACCTACCCTACCCTACCTACTAATGTGTAAATATTTTTTTCTCAAATGTGCTTGGAAATTTGAGTGTTATTTTGACAATCTTCTTCGAGATACATCGCAATTGATGTACTGGCCAAATACATGCGCGCAGCGGCCGGCAAAAGTTGTACTAAAATAAATATCTGTCGTGTTTAGCGGCCAAATAAATTACATAGTAAACTCATATCTGACGTGTAATTTAAAAATGAAATGATCTTTTACTACGCAACATGGACCGTATCCGCAACCAAGGAGGTAACTTATCAAAGGTTTTATTTAAATTTCGAACTGGCTTGCAAATAGAAAGCTGTTTATTGAAAAAAATAAATCAAATGAACACTTTAACGCGGGCAAAATTATTGTCACTCGTTTTTCGCCATTGATTTTGAAATAGTTATTTATGCTACAAGTGCGGAAGGTAGGTGATTTCCGATGGTGGATAAATCGACACGAGTCGTATCATCTTACGTACGTGTTTCATACAACATTTTACTAGGCATTGTGCGAGGAAATAAATAGTACATTACCGCAGCGGCCAGCAAAATAGGCATTGATGGACGAACGTGTAAATGTGGGCCGAGGCAAAGCCGAGGCACACATACGTAAGTCCATCAATGCCTAGTTGTGGCCAAGGCTTGTATAGTACTTTTCTCAAATAATGCGCGGAAATTAAAATTAAGTAGTACCTAGAACTCATTTTGTCAAAATCAATGACGAACAACAATAAGTGTTCCTTTGTTTTTTTTTCAATAAACAGCGTTCTATTTGCAAGCCAGTTCGAAATTTAAATAAAACCTTTGATAAGTTACCTCCTTGGTTGCCATGTTTCGGAGTAAAACATCGTTCCATTTTTAAACTACACGACAGATATGAGTTTACTATGGAATTTATTTGGCCGCTAAACACGACAGATATGGATTTTCATACAACTTTTGCCGGCCGCTGCGCGCATGTATTTGACCAGTACAGCAATTTCGATTTATCTCGAAGAAGGTTGTCAAAATAATGATCACATTTCCAAGCATGTTTGAGAAAAAAACATATCTGAACCAAGCAAAAATTACTAAAATGGCGGGCTTATTCAAGCGCGCTCAGCATATCCACAGATTAACTAAAAGTTCCTTGGGCATATTTACTGCGTATGTGCAAATAGCTGTCACGTCGTAACGCAAAAAGGCACGAGTAAAATATACGTTCTGCCAAACATATTTAATGAATATTTAAAATTAATAATTTATTACTGATATTAGTGAGGTGCACTTTGAGTGGGAGGGGGTGCAGCCGCTGTTCAACGTTAAACTTTTTTCTCTTTCTCATTTTTATCGAGTGAAGTAAGGTGAGAAGAAGGAAGTGAGATGCGGTTCCACGCTGCTAACCTACAGACACGCACTGAAAGGACGCCATCATTGGGGAACTAGTCTGGAGACTGCGGGACGCCCGAGACCCCCGGAAATGTCCATCAGGCCCTCCATTCTGGTCGCCAACCAGCACGATGGTGCATTCCGGGTTTTTTCGTCATTTCGCGGGGCAGCCTTTCGTGTGGGGCTGGCACACTACTTGGGCCCCCAACTACCTGCGGTCGGCCAGCGGTGCACCGTGCCTCGGATCCCGCTACCCTCCGCGACTAGCCTCCCGATACGTCCATAACAGCGCGCGCAAGGCCGGTCTGCCTGCAATGGAACCGCCATCTCGACCCATCTCCTAAGGTGGGTACACCTAGCTTCACACCGGAACACGGCTAGGCACTGGGCGGTACGTCTTTGCCCGGTGGGTGGTCGCAAGCCATCGGCCGAAGCATACCACCAGTTATTATTGTCACCTGATTAGCACCACCCGGGGACCACGTGTAGGGTATCGTATGAGCAAATTTTCCTACTGACGTGGGTGACTCGACCCCCAAAACTTGTACCCGTTTGTTGTGGTTCACGTGGTCCTATTACTACTCTGAGCTGCTACACATATAGTGACGTCTCCCTAGACCGACCTGCACACCTAATAGCTGTATAAACACGTGTAACAAAGCGAAGGTAGAAAAGAGGTATTAATACTTTTAATACTCGTTGAATAACCACGTGATTTTAATCCACACCCATTTATATTCCGCGCCCCACATGCAGTTGCAGTTTTAGTCATTTAAATGTATGCGTCCCTTTACATTAGCAGGTATGAAAATTCAAGATATGCTGGTGGGCTCTTAAGCTTACACTAGTCGTTCATTCTTCCATACAAACGTAGTCTGGCGATTATTTCACAGTTTGACGATGTACGTTCAAAATAAAAAAAACATATCAATTTTTCTCATCATTATCTAGCCCTGTATGGAACAAAAATGTAACAAAAATGTAAAAAAAGAATATATTTGAAAGTTATGAGCGTTGAAAATTCCATATTTCAACTCTAATTATTTCTCATTCTTTTGCTCAAATAAATACCATAAGAAGAAGGAAAATTTAAATAGGCCTCCACACAGGGATAAATTAGGAGTTCAACAATGCAAATAATTTTATTTTGAAAATATACATTCAGCCGTTTTTTCATGATATCTAGACTCCCAAAAGTATGTTTATAAAATTTCATGCGCTCGTTTTCGTCCTAAATCATCATCAATTTCGCTACAAACTTGCAAAAGTGCTAATTCGTACGCGAACTAGCTTTTTACTGCTCATCACAGCATCTATCTCTTTCGCACGTGTTGTCGGATGAGATAGTATGCATTTTAACCCCGCGCGCAAAATAGTTCGTGCCGTCGACTAGGGGAACCTTAAGGGAGCTCCACACAGGAGATGTAAAAAGTAACGTGATCTGCAAAAAAATTACATGCCCGCCTTGTGCACTTGTACAAAAGTAGGTATACATAAACAAATAAATCATTATTTCAAAAAGTTTTTGTTTTATTTACATAAATACAACCTAATTTACATAAATCAATCATTCGATCACACTCCCCATAACATTACGCCAAGATAATACTCACACAATTACGCCTCAGGTAGTTGACCAGGTAATTGACCCCGCAGCTCCGTGGGCCAGGGTTGGCGGCTGTCTGAGTGGTTATATGTCATCATTTTTTATTACACTACATGTAGGTATATGTACGACTGACGTAGGCATAGTTTTAAGACAAAAAAGTTATTTAAAAAAATCAAAAAACCCAACTGCTTAAAAAGCAAACTAAAAAGACGTAAACAAGAAGAAAATCATGCTGTGCAGTCGGAGGATACATATTCGCGAGCTGGCGGACCAACACCAGATGTATCCTCCGACTGCACAGCATGATTTTCTTCTTGTTTACGTCTTTTTAGTTTGCTTTTTAAGCAGTTGGGTTTTTTGATTTTTTTAATTAACTTTGTAGGGTAGGTCGGTGTGTTGACGTCACAGGTTTGAAGGAAACACGAAGATCGCTTGCAGGTGTTTATTCCAAGTAGGAAAGGTACAGACTTTTACAATATATATGTATTTAAATAGGGCGTAGTACACACAACCAAGTCCGCTTGGACGAAGGCAGGGTACTTGGTCCTCTAATCCAAAAAGTCCAACTGACAGGGATGTCCCACGTGACCTTTCCAAGTAGGACGAGATCCGCAGATGCACCTTTCTGTCAGCTGGGATTTGTATTGACGAACGACAAACAATCTGTCGAAGTCATTAAACGGCGGTAGTTTTTAACATCGCGATCTAGGAACGTCACATCAATAAACAGCGACATCTAGTGGTTATACTGCGAACCACTTACAATACTGTCAATGAAGTTGACTAAGTGAGTCCTCTACTGTTTACGTTCTTCAAAGGAATCGTAAACGCTAACAGTTTAAAGAGTTATACACAGATGGCGCTAGTTGTCAGATACATTATACAATAATAATGACGTTCATAATAATGAGGTGTGTTACAATCTCCCCCTCAGTCCTCAAAGACGTCTCGGCGTGAAGGACTGAATAATAGGGCGTTATTGTTTCTTAGGACGTCCGCGTCCTCTCTTGTCTCCAGGTAAAGGTTTGTCGTCAACAATCTTCTTTCTGGGGCGTCCTCTTCTTCGAAGTGGTTGCACAGGCTCTGGAACAGTGTCATGGCATTCGACTCTGTATGGGGTCAAAGCGGATGCATGATAAAGTCCGATTGAGTTGGTAGGATCATTTGGGAACGCTACATTAAAAGAGGCGGGTCCGTGTTTACTCATGATGACGTAGGGTCCATCTCTACGAGGCGCAAATTTTGCGGTGACACCCTGAGCTCCCTTGCTAAAAGGATGCTCATCTTCCTTCTCCCCCTGGACCAGAACTGCTCCAGGTGCGTAGCTATTGGCATCGATCTTGAGGGTATTAGGGCTTTGTTTCGTCTGCCTACACTTGCTGTTGTGATTCGTCCGAAACGTGTGACGTACTTTGGTTCGTCTTCTGCTTCACGTTGGTCGCCAGTTTGTAGGGGTTTTGCAGTCTTGCCCCACGTAGGCCGCCAGTTTGCAGGGTGTGTAAGTCGTGATGACGTTACTTAGTTTACACTATGTATATTAAAATAAGGCGTAGTACACACAGCCAAGTCCGCTTGGACGAAGGCAGGGTACTTGGTCCTCTAATCCAAAAAGTCCAACTGACAGGGATGTCCCACGTGATCTTTCCAAGTAGGACGAGATCCGCAGATGCACCTTTCTGTCAGCTGGGATTTGTATTGACGAACGACAAACAATCTGTCGAAGTCATTAAACGGCGGTAGTTTTTAACATCGCGATCTAGGAACGTCACATCAATAAACAGCGACATCTAGTGGTTATACTGCGAACCACTTACAATACTGTCAATGAAGTTGACTAAGTGAGTCCTCTACTGTTTACGTTCTTCAAAGGAATCGTAAACGCTAACAGTTTAAAGAGTTATACACAGATGGCGCTAGTTGTCAGATACATTATACAATAATAATGACGTTCATAATAATGAGGTGTGTTACAACTTTTTTTATTTACAACTTTTTAGTTATTTTTTTTTAGAATTAGGTACAATTAAACATATAAGTGTTATATATTTTTGAAATCACCTCTTAAAATCCTTTATTTTGATACCCCACACGATGGGTTTGGAAGAAAAAACTTTTTTTTTCCCCCGAAATGGCGCCCAAAATCCGCCTTTTTTGTTTTTCCTATTTTAATGTAGCCAGTGACACTCCCAGGATTAAGACGAATCGATTGACGTAAGAACCATCAAAATCGGCCAACGCGTTTGGTCTCTGGAACGCCACATAGGAACAAACATACATACATACATACATACATACATACATATATACATACATACATATATACATACATATATACATACATACATACATACATACATCTTCTTATCTTATCTTATGGAGGGGCCGAGAACATCTCGGACACTTCGACCCATTGGGATCTATTGTGGTCCCCTAGATAACTTACTCCCCCCCAATCTCGTTGAAAACCGTTTTCATGAGTTTTACAACGAGACTAGGAGATATGAGCATGTCGTTGGTTCCAAAGTGCCCAGTAAAGGCCCCAAGCAGGTAGCGGATTTGCCCCCTGCTCATGTTCCAAATGCATTCCCGGGCTTTGAACGTAGAGCCTAGGAATTTCTTGGAGTGTTGCAGACCGGTGTTAGACAGCCAATAAGTTTGTTGTCTGTGATCTGCAAACTCCCTAAATGCGGCTTTTACGAGACACGTCGAAATGCCTACACATGGTTCTGGACCCACAAATTCATTTGCTGAGCCCTCTCTTGCCACTTCGTTACCATGGATTCCTTTGTGCCCAGGGACCCACATCAGTCTCACCCTGTTGTGCTTCCCAAGCCTGTTTAGGGCCTGGATAGCATCCAGAATGAGTCCGGAGTCCACTTTGTAGGATGCCATGGCTTTGCTTGCAGCCTGACTGTCACTAAGAATATATATAGATTTACCTCGGGTTCCTCTATCTATATTCTCTTGAGCACAGGTTATTATGGCAAATGTTTCCGCTTGGAATACAGTTGCCATCTTCCCTAACCTTTTGCTACATTTGTAACCTTTTGCGTATATGCCCGCTCCTGTACCTGATTCCATTTTGGATCCATCAGTGTACCACACCAGACTGTCTTGTTCTGGTGGATCGAGTCCCTTCTTCCAGTCCTCTATTATAGGGATTTGGACCTTAAAAGACCTTTCAAACACAAATTTAGTTTGCATTTTATCGGATAACATGCTTGTTACCCGATCCAGGCCTTCATTCTCATCGAACTTTGTATGGTTAGTCTTTGGCTTAGAGGCATCCCATAGTCCAGCAACAGCAAGACGATGTAATGTCTTTCTTGCCTCGAATTCAACCATCATATGCAGAGGAGGGATATTGAGGTATCTCTCAATCGCTGCCGTTGGTGTTGTCCTGAAAGCACCTGTGATGCCGAGACACACTGTTCTTTGTAACCTGGTGAGTGGCGCTTTGCACGAAGCAAGCTTTGTTCTTGGCCACCACACTAGGCTGCCGTATGTGATAATAGGTATTATCATTGTCCGGTACAGCCATCGTATCACTTTGGGCTTTAACCCCCAAGTTTTACCGTAGGTGGAACGACACATGCCGAACACTCGTAAGGCCTTTGTCGTTATATTTTCCACATGAGTTTTCCACCTGAGTTCTTTATCAAGCGTTACGCCCAGATATTTAACTTCGGTGGACCAGGGCAGCTTTATTCCATTGAGGGAGAGCTCTCCTAGGTGTTCTAGTTGTCTCTTCCTCGTAAATGGAACAATGACTGCTTTGCTTGGGTTGATAGAGAGGTGGTTCTTTTTACACCATTCCTCTGTCATCCTCAATGCCTGTTGTAATAATCCAGACACTATGTTCGGGAATTTACCATTGACCATTATTGCTATGTCATCTGCATAGCCTACTGTGTAGAATGGTCCGGTATTGAGTTTGGTAAGTAGCGAGTCTACTACCAAGCACCACAATAATGGTGACAGCACCCCGCCTTGCGGGCAACCTCTTGTTGTTTTTGCACTAAGTCTGTCTCCCATCAGTTCCGATCTGACTATTCTGCTTCTCAGCATATAGTCAATCCAGTTGCACGTGGTATCGTTGATGCCATGTTCCTTTGCAGCAATGCGTATGGACTCAAATGTTGTTTTGTCGAAGGCTCCCTCTATGTCGAGGAAAACCCCGACACAAATCTCTTGTCCCTCTAGCGCAGCCTCGGCTCGACTCGCAACAAAGTGCAATGCCGTTTCCGTAGATTTGCCAGGGCTGTAGGCGCACTGTAGTTTATGTAGAGGGAATACTTTCAGTGGTCCCTCTCTTAGATACCTGTCTACCAGTTTCTCCAGAGCTTTTAAGAGAAAAGATGATAGACTGATGGGCCTGTAAGCTTTAGCTTCTTCATAAGTCGGTCTACCCACCTTCGGTATAAAAGTGACTTTGACCTCCCTCCATGCCTTGGGTACGTACCCAAAGGCTATGCAAGCTCTGTAGAGCTTACTCAAATGGAGTACCAAAACAGATGCCCCTTCCTGCAATAGTATTGGGTAGATGCCATCCGGACCAGGGGATTTGAGAGGCTGGAAGCCCGCTATGGCCAGCTTCAGTTTGTTTTCATCTACCACTTTCTTTGCCGTGAGCCAGTTACTTTTGGACGTGTGCCTTGTGAGCTCGTCCCTTGTGACTGGTTCCTCTTCATCGCTATTGCGCAGTATACATTCCGGGAAGTGGGTCCTAAACATCACACCCAGAGTGTCCTGTCCAGTTTCCGTGAGACACCCATTCTCATCCTTTACAGATGATAGTGGGTTTGTCTTAGTCATGGACATTGCTTTGCACAACCTCATTCCACTTGGCAGAGTTTCGATGGAGGTGCAATGCTGTCGCCAGTTAGTTCTTTTGGCCTTGCGTACCGCCGTGTTATACCTCGTTAACATGCTATGATAGCCAGAAAAATCCTTCCTGGCTTTTGCATCATTAAAGGCCTGTCGTGTTTCCTGACGTATTTTGACTAGTTCAGGAGTCCACCATGGTACCTTTTTGCAAAAGGCCTTTTTCTCTGGGCAGTTATCTTCCCATGCGCCGATGGTGCCCGCCTTGATTCTGTCCGCTTTGAATTCTATATCCAGTATGGAATTAAGCTTACCTTTAGGGCTCCCTAGATTTACTTTAAGGTCCCTCCTGTATGAGTCCCAATTTGTATGCCTTGGGTTTCTCCTTCGTCTAGTTTCGGCTTCTCCCGCCGTCCTAAACCTAAAGCATATATAATTATGGTCAGACAGAGAGATTTCGTCCGATACATGCCAATTTTCAATATGAGCGCTGGCCCTGTTTGAAGCCAGTGTCAGGTCAATAACTTCAGTTCTCGCAGAGGTCCTGAAAGTAGGTTTATTGCCTGCGTTAAGGATTTGTAAAGAAGAGCTTACCACAAAGTCCAACAAATCCTCGCCTCGTTTGTTGACATCTGAGCTGCCCCAAACGACGTGGTGAGCATTCGCATCGCAGCCAAGTATCATGTCGAGATTTCCTTGGTTGCCGTAGTCAACCAGTCTTCTGATTTGAGGTGTTACTGGTTCCTTTTGTTCATATGGGAGGTAGGCAGAGGCAAGGATAATTCTCCTTTTCTCTGTTCCCGCCCCCACTTGGATCAGAGCTGTTGTGAGATCCCTGTAACAGAAACTACGTAAGGGCATTGCCTCTATACCGCCCCTGATATAGATGCAAGTCCTCGCGTCATTAGTTGGACAGTCATAGAGCACCATGCCTCCTGTCCCACCTAAGCCTTTTATAGTCCCCTTATACAGATAAGGTTCCTGTATCAAGGCAATGTCATATGTATTCAACTTCAATTGCCGAGCCAGAAGGGCAGTAGCGGCTCTGCAATGATGCAAATTGATTTGTACACACCTTAGTCCTTCCATCTTGAATAATTGATGGGTTTGTGTTATTGTTGAGTGCCTCAGTTTTGAGGCTCCCCCTCCATCGCACCCTCCTCGAGAGCAGTAGGCGACTCAATCCCCAGGGTATCGAGGCCCTCAAGGATGTCATCCTCGAGGTTCGCCTCTGACGCCCCGGTCTGGATCTCCGCCCCCTGCGCTACGTCGTCAGCAGAGGCCTCGTCGATGTCCTCCTCAGATTGCGGTGGACCATCATCGGAGGGCTCCACTCCTGCTTCCGCAGTGGGTACCTCTCCCTTGTCCTCTTCCAGGAGCTTGAACGAATAACGTTCAATCCCTCCTGGAAGAGAGTAGCCCGCGGCCTTGATGACCCCAGCGGACACCCCGTCCATAAGGACGATACGACGGATGCCGGTCTGCTCAGTGAGAGTATTCACGACCTTCCAGTCATCCGTCCTCAAGGCAGGGTTAAGCCGCTGGAGCAGTCGAATGGCCCGGGCAGAGTCTTTCAACGCCAAGTTCCTACTCTTCCATGCCATTTTGACTGGCTTTGGAAGGTCCTTGGCGTCGACGACCTTGAGTTTCAGGGAGCCAAGTTCCACATTGTGGATGGCACCCCGAAACCAGTTTGCTGCTTCGGAGTTGTCGCAGGATACATGAACTGCACCCGCGACAACTCCGGAAGCAACCGTGAGAACAGGCAGAGGATCTGGCGCCACTTCCAGTTTCTCAATTATGAGCTCCTGGATCGGCACCAAGTCCTCCGCCTTCAAGTACTCCTCCGGGTACTTGACTGTGATGACAGCGAGTTTCACAGCCGCCACCGCATCCCTAAAGGATCCGGTTGAGGACGATTGCCCTTGGGTCTTCATCCTCTTGGCCGCCATGTCCCCGCTGTCACCGCTGAGAGCAGCACGCGGTCTTTTTGATGGGCCCTCCGTAGGAGTCCCCTCTAAAGCCGCCTGCTGTCTCAGCTTTTGGCGCTTTTTCCTTTGCGCCCCAGATCATCCAACCGGAAGCCAGCCTGATTCATTCCGGCCACCTGGAGACGACGAGGTGCTGTCTTTGCAGGTCGCGTCCGGGGCCCCAAGGTCCGAGGTCATTCGACCTCTAACGCAAGGGTCCCGTATCGCGCCAGCTTTGGCAGCACCTTTATGCCCGGTGGGCTGGTTTGCAGTTCCGCCCTTCGGTGGTCCCACAGCAGTGCCGACCCACGACAGTGCCGCAGCAGTACCGTCATTTGACAGTCCCGCCACAGCCCCACCTCGAGACGATCCCACTGCAGTCTCGCCTCTGGGCGTTCCTGCTAAGGAAAGTGCAGTCCCGGCTTGCGCCGGTCCCGCCTTCTGGTGTGCAGTCCCAGCTTTCGCCGGTCCCGCCTTTTGGAGCGCAGTCCCAGCTTTCGCCGGTCCTTTCGCCTTGTGGCTTTTTTTTATGTTTAAAATCCATTTAAAAATCCCGGTATTAATTTTCATCCCTCGACTATCCCCACCCGCCATGGAGTGCTCAAGTGGCGATGCTACGGTAGCACCAGGGATTAGTCGAGGGATATAGCCCCCCCCCATTAGTTGCTCACGAGACTGCACGGCACCAACCCACACCGCTACCACTAGCGATGAGAGCGAGCGCCGCCGTCTGCAAGCCCCCAATGGGAGTGAACTCGCCTGGGGGCCGTCTGACCGGACCCCGCAGCCGATTGACCGTAGCTGGCTAGGCTACGGCCTCCCGTGTGAGAAGAAATCCGGGCCAAAGTGGAGTGTTGCCTCTGAGACGTTAAAACTACCTACGCTCATCGGCTCAGCCACCAGGATCCCATCATCCTTCCGTACGGGTCCCCGCGCACGGCACAAACACGCGGGAGGTCATTACTATCCATCAATTGTCAATCATCTTGCTCAATGGTGGACACCCAGGGGCATGACCTCGCCACCCCTGCGTTGCGTCGCCCGGTGTTTTCAGTTACGTCTATTTCAGAGGGAATTAGACCAATAACAGGGCGGCAACCACGAGAAGGAAAATCACCGCACTTGCCTTGAGGATCTACACGACCGTTGCGCTCTCCCTCAAGACCACGCCACCTTGCCGGCTCTGAAGGAGCCAGGCAAAGTAGGACTGCATCAACAAAGCCAAGCCCACAGGGCTTGTCGCTGACAGCTCAAAGCGTAAGTTTGCTAACACAGACCAGCCCCTACATACATACATAGACTGATAAACACATTACCCTCCTTCGGCAGTCGGGTAAAAATACGTCAAATGTTGACGGCTGTGAAAAACTACTGGATCAGTCGGTGTCACGTTATTATGAAATGTCACCTACTGGACCAGTCGGTGTCACTCTCGACCGGGTACCAATGCACAAAATTATTCCCCTTGTAAATAATGTGTTGCTTACTTAATATCCACTAGAGGCGTGTGTTTGGGTTAAATAAATACAACCATATCATATTATCATGTCACAAATACGGCTACACCAAAATACCAAGTGCTACGTAATTATCGTTTGTGTCACATTAAGCGAGATACATATTATAATCGTACAGCCATGACTGGCAGCCAAGTCAACACAGCTTAGCGTTAATTTCACGACCCGAATTCTAAACGCACTCATAAAGTTATGTAACTACATGTTATGTATGAACTCATTTAGACTGCCTCCAATTAATTATTACTACTTATTTCTGTTACTGATTACGCGCGTCGATCAAAATAATTAAATTACGAGCATCTTCTCAATCCTCGCGAGAAACGAAAAACTAAGGACGATAAACAGGCGGCGAACAAACTCGAGAAGTCCAATTGTGTTTGGCAGAAGCTAGTAAAGCCGCACCGAGACCGACACAAACAGTAAATGGATATAAGACCGGCGTCCCACTTGGCAATCTTGGCTGGCCAGCGCAACGTAAGTATCCTCCAATCTGTTTTTTGTGAATTTTCTGCATCCATTTCGACCGCAAAGTAAATTAATTAACTACAGAGTCGTTTTATTTTCGGTTGCGTTTTCACTTTGAACAGCATATTTTGATTATGACACTAAGGGAACAGAAAGCTTCTCTAAGGGCTTTAACGTCTTTTCTGTTTTTGTTGTAATGGGTTTATTTTACTTTTGTCCATCTGCACTATATGCACACATACACAGAACAGAGAAGACAGCGTTTTTTCTGTTCTGTGCACACATACAACGTATTTACACCATGCAAGTTTAAGTCTATTCTTCCACGCGCAGAATTCAAACATTTTGTTCCAGCTAAAACGAACATCGTGTATGCTGATGGCAGCAGTTTGTTTGCACAGCACGTTTGAGTGCAAATAAGTGGAATATTTTCCTTATTTCATTACTTCACCAAGTGCCGAGACAACAAACAGTAGGTAGGTTTTATTCTGTTATCTTTTATTCCCGAGAGAGAACTTTGAATATACTATTTAATATGTTATCCATAGCGGGTATCCATAGTTTCAACCTATTTGGTTAGGCTCAAGTTATTGAAACAACTCAATAAAATATTACGGATTATGCTTCATCCCTAAATACAGGGAGAAAATGTAGGCCGCCTCCTACAAAATAATTACCTCCTTAAGTTCGTAGTTACACTCACTCACACCCACATAGATAAATTGCAATTATTATTTAGACAGATATTTATTCAAGTTTTATTAGGAATGTATTTTCCCTCGGGTACTTTCCCGTTCCGTTTTTTTTTAGTAAGGCTCGCGCTTGACCACTATCTCACCATCCAGAAGTAACTATCCACTCTTGACTTAAAGGGGCAGGAACCGTTCATTTTCCGGGATAACAAACAGCCTATGGTAATCAGCGACCCCAGGTAACGCGGGGCAAGCGCAAGAAGACGATGATGATGATGTATCAGCAACAGTGTAGCTTTCTATCAATAAATAGATTTTCGGGATCGGATCAATAGGTACTGCCCAGTGGTAACGGTCCCGGCTTACGTTTCGTAGGGCGTGGTTCGAACCCAGGCAGGTGCTTTACTTTGTGTAAATTATTTTATCACTACTTCACTAAGACCGGTAAAGGAAAACATTGTGATCAAACCGGCATGTCATAGAATATATCACATATCCACTAACCCCCACTGGACCCGCGTGGTGGAATACTGCGCATTCTCTCTCTCACAGAGAGGAGGCCTGTGTCCCAGCAGTGGGAACATTAATAGGCTGATGATGATAAATCGTATAACAGAAATAACAGAAAGTTTAAAGTCAACCGAAAATAATAAAAATGTTTACTTTACGCTAATTTAATGCTATAAACATAGTGAGTGAAGGCGTTAACGTTAATTAGTGTAAAGGTTTGATGTTATATCCAGTTCTATTTGTTACAAAGTAAGCACGGAGCCTCTAGCAAGTTCACTCCGACGTGACGTAAATACAGATTAAATGGGCCGTAAATACTCGTGTATCATAAATCTTCTGATTTCAAAAGCTTATCCTACTAACGCTAGTAATAATAGAGATTTTTTATTGAAAAATAATATTTTACGTGAATTCTAGCCTAGTCTGCCAAAATAAGTTATTATTTTGTACCCAAAGGTTAATCAACTGCTCTAAAGGGTAGCAAGAAGTGGTCTACAAATTAATCTGATACAATTTCCAAAAACTTCATTTGTGGTTGTGGCACTGTAGATAAAGCAACTATGAGCAATGCATATATGAACTAAACTATGTACAGCTTGGCAAAAAAGAGTCTGACGCGGTGACAGTTGGAACTAAAAATAAAACTAACTAGTTAACTAAAATAACCTGCCTATTACTTGCCTATTATTACCTATTAGTACTAAGAGTAGTTAGAGTAACTAAAAATTAATAATAAGTATCAAAGACTGTTGAGTCATAGTATTTCGGGGTATACAAGTGCGATAGTGGCGAACTCATTTATTCCACACTCTTTTTTGCCAAGCTGTAGTTAGGTACTTGAAATGGTATCGTGTGCTGTGTGAGCTTTCGAGACATGTTAATGGTTAGTTATCCATTCCGATAAAAAACGTCATCGCTTTGAATGGATTTTTTTAGTTCGTTGATTGGTCCCTGGGGTGGTCACGGCGTACAGTGTGTTCTGGTGCGCCAGTGATGGGGAATACTCCCCCGGGGAGGGTCCGGTGACGGACAGCCGCGGCGGGTTCGCGGTGAGTGCTAACGCGTGCCCGTGTTCCCGCCATAAGCGGCACAGGAGAACACCGTGGTGTTTTAGTGGGTTAAAGTCCCACATAACTGCACTATCTCCTCGTGTTAGTGCAGTATGCATGAGCATTTCAGCAGGAAAAAATAAATAAATATGATATATCAAGGTTTATGCGTGAAAATATAAGCGACCATTGCCTCCCATTTTTTTTTAGCCCGTTGTGAACCCGTTCTCGGAATGATATCGGTAGTTCGATCGAGAAACTTTGCTACTAATATTAATCCATTTTACTTAAGTTTGAAACAATTTGCTTTAGTCCAACAATACAGACGATTTTCAAATTAAATGAAACATGGCGAAAAACTATATATATCATATATAACATATCAATTTAACAAAAAAATAAAAAAATATGTTAGTCTCATTAGTCAAACATCCAATGAATGAAATTCTAGCCTAGTTTCAGAACACTCAACATCTGTGAAGCAGTTCCCGAGAGATGAAACAAGCAGAAAAGGCGGTCGCGATCGAAACGTCAATCGGGCTTTCAATAATTTAACTTCAGTTTTAATGTAGCCTGCATTTTCATATAGGTATTATTTGGCATAATCCAAAGGAAAACATTTCGGAAAATCATTGGATTGAACTGATCCGGAAATTATTCAAAATTACTTATTTTAACTTTTATTTTACGGAGTTTGTAATGATACTTGATTAATTTTAAAAATAGCAATTTCATCACGTCTAAGAAAACCATTTTGCAAAATTACAGAGTAAAAACAAAAGTTAATCCGGATTACCGGTGTACCGGAATCAAGTCAAGCATTGTCTGCCAACCAGCTACTCTACAAGCAACTTACAAACACTCTACATAGTTACAAGTTTAATGTCTTAAATGAACTGAAAAATAAATTATAGAAATTAATTCTTACAAAACATCATAATAATCCATTCTACAAGGTTTCAGCAAAATAAATTCAATTAAGTTAAAGTAGGTAATGGATAAAAAGTTATAATCTTGGAATTTAGAGTTTCTTACGTGATTTGTTAAATATATAGAAAGTTTATACGTGGCTTAAATTGGTAACATAAGAGCTCCAATAGTACCAGAGGGTGACGATAAGCTCTTAGAGTTAGGTTATTTTGAGTGTGCGTAGTCAATATTTAATCCCTCGCATAAGATTGATTTATTTTCTTATTAAAGTTCTAATACCAAGTCAGTACATACCACGTATTGTTACTTAACTAACTTAAGATTACGTGAGTTCATCTCTCACTACATACTGTGTATATATTTATGTTTTTTTATGTATATATTACACACTGGCATAACAATTATTATATATCTATTCACTGCTTATCTTTATGGTATTGACTATTTTGGTTACTTATTTCTATTGATATACTACTTATCTTTATGTTACTTAATATTTTGTTTACTTATTTCTAATGATACACTTTTCGGGGAATATGCATGGCAGTGCAAGCAGAGCAGTCCCGGCCGGCGGTTTCTATTCTAGAGCTCCGTCGTTTGGACGTTAACGTGAGTACGACTGACTCGCTCCACCATGCAGCTTTACATATTATTATGTAGATTAAATTACTTTATCTACACTCACAACGTAATGTTCCAAATACGAATTCAAAAAATATTGTATAAACACGTACTTTATATTCGTGGATAGGTAAAATTAAAAAAAAATAACATTACAGTTCAACATTTTCCTTCGATTTTCAAACAACTGCATCATAATAGTACATTGTGATACAAGGGTGGAAAGTACTCGTGTCATTAAAAACCCTCGCCTTCGGCTCGGGCTTGTTAATGACAGCTCGTTTGCAATAACCTACACGCCCGTGTATCACACGATATTTTTCAATACAGTTGTGAGAAATAGTAAAAACAAATCAAAGAATTAGATTTGTTATTTCACAAAAAAATAAAATTTTCGCGCGTTTTTGCAACTGGACATATATTTTTTACAACGAAAACAGCCTACACAGCCTATTAGATTTTTGACAAATGTTGATGTGAAAATAATTAAATTGAAACTGGTAATTAAATATATTAAACAACCATTTCAAAGAGTTTTGAGAATTAAATGCTAAAACGTACGGAATCATTCATTTTTCCTCGTATAAAATCTATTCCATTTTATTCTATGTATGACAACTCCTTGCTACTAAACTTTTTTAAATTGACTTATAACTAAAGGCGCGTTTTTGCAACTGGACATTTTTTACAACGAAAACAGTCTATACAGCCTATTCGATTTTAGACAAATGTTGATGTGAAAATAATTAAATTAAAACTGGTAATTAAATATATTAAACAACCATTAAAAAGACTTTTGAGAGTTCAATGCTAAAACGTACGGAATCATTCATTTTTCCTCATATAAAATCTATCCCATTTTATTCTATGTATGAAAACTCTTTGCTACTAAACTTTTTAAATTGACTAATAAATTTAAAACTAAACTGCAAAACTAATGATCGAGCTCGTAAACAAAAGTCACGACCGCGTAATAGAAAGATGCCTATGCGTAAGATTTAATTTTCGAATCATAATTATAGCCTCTGAAAGTACGCCATGTTTAACAACTGTATTGAAATAGTACATTGTGATACAAGGGTGGAAAGTAGGTTATTGCAAACGAGCTGTCAATAACAAGCCCGAGCCGTAGGCGAGGGTTTTTAATGACACGAGTTTGCAATAACCTACACGCCCGTGTATCACACGATATTTTTCAATACAGTTGTGGGAAATAGTAAAAACAAATCAAAGAATTTGATTTGTTAATTCACAGAAAAATAAAATTAACGCGCGTTTTTGCACCTGGACATATTTTTTTTACAACGAAAACAGCCTACACAGCCTATTCGATTTTTAACAAATGTTGATGTGTAAATAATTAAATTGAAACTGGTAATTAATTATATTAAACAACCATTTAAAAGACTTTTGAGAATTCAATGCTAAAACGTACGGAATCATTCATTTTTCCTCGTATAAAATCTATTCCATTTTAGTCTATGTATGAAAACTCCTTGCTACTAAACTTTTTTAAATTGACTTATAACTAATGGCGCGTTTTTGCAACTGGACATTTTTTACAAAGAAAACAGTCTATACAGCCTATTCGATTTTAGACAAATGTTGATGTGAAAATAATTAAATTAAAACTGGTAATTAAATATATTAAAAAACCATTTAAAAGACTTTTGAGAGTTCAATGCTAAAACGTACGGAATCATGAATTTTTCCTCATATAAAATCTATCCCATTTTATTCTATGTATGAAAACTCTTTGCTACTAAACTTTTTAAATTGACTAATAAATTTAAAACTAAACTGCAAAACTAATGATCGAGCTCGTAAACAAAAGTCACGACCGCGTAATAGAAAGATGTTTAACAACTGTATTGAAAAAATAACTTTTTCAATACAGTTGTTAAACATGGCGTACTTTCAGAGGCTATAATTATGATTCGAAAATTAAATCTTACGCATAGGCATCTTTCTATTACGCGGTCGTGACTTTTGTTTACGAGCTCGATCATTAGTTTTGCAGTTTAGTTTTAAATTTATTAGTCAATTTAAAAAGTTTAGTAGCAAAGAGTTTTCATACATAGAATAAAATGGGATAGATTTTATATGAGGAAAAATGAATGATTCCGTACGTTTTAGCATTGAATTCTCAAAAGTCTTTTAAATGGTTGTTTAATATAATTAATTACCAGTTTCAATTTAATTATTTACACATCAACATTTGTTAAAAATCGAATAGGCTGTGTAGGCTGTTTTCGTTGTAAAAAAAATATGTCCAGGTGCAAAAACGCGCGTTAATTTTATTTTTCTGTGAATTAACAAATCAAATTCTTTGAT
Organism: Anorthoa munda; assembly: GCA_945859665.1. Lineage (NCBI taxonomy): Eukaryota > Metazoa > Arthropoda > Insecta > Lepidoptera > Noctuidae > Anorthoa > Anorthoa munda. Next base: position 5,001,884 of record OX243913.1, read on the forward strand.
TTGTTTTTACTATTTCCCACAACTGTATTGAAAAATATCGTGTGATACACGGGCGTGTAGGTTATTGCAAACTCGTGTCATTAAAAACCCTCGCCTACGGCTCGGGCTTGTTATTGACAGCTCGTTTGCAATAACCTACTTTCCACCCTTGTATCACAATGTACTATTTAATTTTTATAGCACACTTTTACTTTTTAATTTTGGCACGTATGGGCTGTAGTAAAGAAGTTTCATTGTCTGTGGATGCGCGCGCTGCGCAATGAGAATCTAAATTGCCCGCCATACCAAATATTTTTCCCTTTCCCTTTTTGTTTTATTTCAACTGTATGAGTGAAGATAAAGTAGTGTATGCAACGGCATATAATTAGGTATTAAAACACTCGCGTAATATTATTATCAAATTCGGCTTCGCCTCATTTGATAAACCAACGCTCGTGTTTTAATAACCCCTATTATATGGCCATTGCATAAACTACTATTACATGTGTTTATTTATTTGCTTTACAGGGTGATGGTAGATAGGGTGATGGTTTGGGTTTGAGTTTTGGATGAGACTTATTGGGTAGTGTTTTGGTGATGTCTGCTGACCAGGGACTTTGCTAGCGTGAGCAAGGCCTCCATGACGACTACGTCTCGATGCTGTATGGTCGTCTTAAGATTGTAATCGGCGACCGTTTTAGTCGGCTCATCCATTGCCCTCTTAGCAAAGCGGCCTACGGTGTCATCGGCGTCGTCGGTGTAATAGACTCAAATGACTGTATGTCTGTATTCTTGGGGATTACAATCGATCCTAAATTGCAGTGGGGCGCGCACATTAGAACTCTTTCGGGTAGGTTAAGTTCGGCTGCGTATGCAGTAAGGAAGATAAGGCAGTTAACCGATGTAGCTACGGCTAGGTTAGTATACTATGCTTACTTCCACAGTATTATGTCTTATGGCATTCTGCTGTGGGGATCAGCAGCGGACGTTGACTCAATTTCGTCTTACAAAAGAGGGCAATCCGCACGATCTATAAAATGGGTCCTCGCGAGTCCCTCGAGAAAAATTTAAAGAGATCGATATACTGACTCTACCTTCACTTTATATTTTGGAATGTATTTTGTACGTACGCAAAAATCGAAGGCTTTTCAAAACTAGAAGTGACTTCCATAATTTAAATACACGCAGTAAGCACGAAATTGTAATACCCAAAATCAGATTAACGAAAACTAGCAAGTCTTTTCTTATAAACAGTATACGCTTCTATAACAAGTTTCCAAAGTCAGTTATAGAACTGACCGATGGAAAGTTCAAAAACTTCATCAAACGTGTCCTTATTAAAAAAGCATATTTTATTATAAAATCAAGGACTACGTTGAAGATAAAAAATTTTGCTCCTTCTGCGCATGCGGCTTCCCTGGTAACTCATAAACGGTACAAATATGTGGATGTCTCTAACTATTCTCAATCTCATTTTTCTTTTTTTTTTCTCTTCTTTTAATTGGACAGTCCATTTCGGGGATCTCAGGTATTCGGTGGTGCCGAATACCTGAGATCCCCGAAATGGACTGTGCCATTTCGAGGATCTTATCTTAGATGACATGATTTTGGTACATTTGGCGGTAACCACTATCGGGTCGTCACTTGGCACGCTGAATTTGAGTTTGCCTGAGCGGCCTGTCTCCTCCTTGTCCAGGGCCACAAAACCACTCCTCGCGCTGTAGGCTGCCATGTACGACCCCGTCATTCCCTCTTTGATGACTTGGAATGTGACGTTGTCGTAAACTGCTGCCCATGCTTCCTCGAGTAGTACTCTTAACAGACATTACGATTGCTATGTACTCGAGGAACGCGCTCTTCACGTGGTCAGTGGTACCCGACTTTACTGGGAGGGTTGGCGGGCTGACTTGCCTTTTGTCAGCTCGTGTTGGCTTAGGCATTTGCTTGGTTGGTTCCTTTGGTGATTTTCTGAAGAACCTCTCCAGTGCTGTCTCCTGTTTGTGAGATGGTGATGCGTGGCTGGTGTTTGGGAACAGTGCACTGAGGAAAGTGCCGAACGCTTTCAGGTGAATCCTCGACCGGGCTCGGTCCTTTGGGTTTATTTATGGTGTTGCACTGGGCTTTTTTAATTTTTTTCGGTTGCTGTCTTCTGCTGGGCCCTTTCCGATCCACTTTGAGTGGTAGGGCTTGTTGTGGGGCTCGTGTTGGTTATCTGGGGGGCTTTGAGGAAACTCGGGGTTTCCCCACTGTCCTCGTAGACAACGACCTCATGATGTTCTTAGGCCTTTAGACAGCAAAAACGGTCCGCGACGTCTCCTCTCTCTCCACCCACCTTTGCGTCCACACTTATGGTTCGGGCCGCGGCTGCCGTTTAGTCTCCTGCCTCCCTGATCTTCTGAAGCAATGAACTTGTCTGAGCAAATGGAGTAGCCTCTCCCCATTCGAGTTATGCAATTGTTTTCCCTTTGAATCGAATTAGATGGCATCGGTGAGTGGCCACTTCCACTTGAGGTAGTGCAGCGTACTTGCTGCTTTTTATGCTCGTTTTGGTGGTGCTTCCGTTAATCAAGGCGGCAAGGCCAGCAAGGCCCGGTGCAAGATATATTCTGGCCGCAGCTCGACTTGAGCCTATGCAGAAGCCTAAATTTTCTTGTTCCCTGTTCATAAACAGAGCGACGCCTCGTAGTATGATGCCTGGGATTCCGTCTTCTCCGCATGCTAGGAATTTGGTGGTAGGCATGCTAGGGGCTGGTTGTAGGCTGGCTGTTGCTGCTACCGCTGCTGCTACCATTGGTAATGGCTGTTGGTTAGAGTTACTGTGTGTAACTTATGTATCGGTCGATGGTGTGCTTGTTGTTGTTTGTTTAGTTGTGGTTGCTGTTTGTGTGGTTTTGGTTGTTGTTGTGGTCGTCTTCGCAAGGTTGCTACCGTTTTGTTAGCCCTTGCTGCGATTCTGGCAACTTTGCTCGCGAATGCCAACAATGGAATCCTAGTAGCCGATCTCCCCATGATGGTGTGGAGTGCGGACTGGCAAAGCTGGGTTTCGAATTTTACTTCGAGCTCCATTCTATCTTGGCTGAACCTTGGGCATTCGAATAGCATATGCCAGACTGTTTCTTCGCAACTCGGGTCATAGATGCACGAGGGACTATCTTTGAGATGACAGACGGTCACCTCAGCAGGTCAAGTGACGATCTCTAGTCACTTAAGATGCTCACGGTGGCCGCCTTGGATTCTCTTGCCATCCTGACAGCTCTTAAGAGAGCGTACATTTCCGATTGGAAGACAGTGTTGTGAGGCTCGGAAGGTGCTGAACTTTGACTTCGTCCTTTTTTCCCACCAAGTAACGGCAACTCTGACTTTGCCCTCTATCTTGCTGCCATCGGTGTATATTTGGGGGCTGATTACTTGGTGGGTTTCCAGGGTAACCCGAGGAGGGGCCACTCGTCAGGGCTTTTGCCGACAAGCCGACGACGTAACGGCCAATAAGTAGGTTGCGGTGCCGTATGGGCGGCATCGCAACTGAGGTGGGCCGCGATGTGGTATGGTAGGCATCGCGGCTGAGGGTTGGAGGCCGCGGCGGGAGAGGAGTGCCGGTATTACGATGCGCCGCTCGCCCTACCCTCCGCGGCCTGCACGGGGTCGCCACCGTCTGATGCGGACGCGGTGGGGCCGCAAGGGAGGAGGAGTGTCGGTATAGCGTTGGCCGCTCTCCCTATCTCCTGCGGCCGAAAAGTGGTAGGTGGCGGGGCCACTGTCCTGACCCGTCACAGGGGAACCAAGGGGTCACGCCACGGCACTCGCGAGGGGTGCCACACACGGGGTCGTCTGGCGCCCATGTGCCGGTTTGGTTCCTGGGGTGGTCACGGCGTACAACGTGTTCTCGTACGCCGGTGACGGGGGTTACTCCCCAAAGGAGGTTCCGGTGACGGACAGCCGCGGCGGGTTCGCGGATGTATGCTTCCGCGTTCCCGTGTTCCCGCCATAAGCGGCAAAGTAGGACACCGTGGAGTTTTAGTGGGTTAGTATCCCACATAACTGCGCTATCTCCCCGTGGTAGCGTAGTATGCATGAGCATTTGTAAAGGAAAAAAAAAAAAAAATGTGGCGATTTTTGTAGTGGTGCACGTTGCACTCCAGCTCGCGGCTCAGCGGTATGAACTCTTGGGAATGTCCCTTTTTAGGGTTCCGAAGTCAACAAGGAACCCTTATAGTTTCGCTCTGTCCGTCTGTCCGTCCGCAGCTTAGCTCAGAGAATCTAAGTATATTATGCTTACGAACCATGTTAAAATATACAAAAATGAAATCATAACAGGCTTTACAAGTTTACGAGTAATAGTCGACCAACTTATAAAATGTATTTGGCACAGTAATTTTTTTGTACAAATGCCATTGAAAAATGACTTAAATAACGTTGTTAGCTGTGTAAAACAGATAGTAAATTTATGATTATGAACCATGTAAATATATACAAAAATAAAATCATAACATCCTTAATAATAATGATTTCTAAATTAATAATGTTTAAGCTCGAATAACGCATTGGAGTGGCCAGAGTCGTTGGCAGTACCAGTCCGTAGTCCATACGGCGCATGCGCGCGGTGGAGTCTATTTTGTGTTAGTGCAGAAGTATTTTCGACGTTTTGTAATTAGAACGTAAAAGTAAAGTCAAATTAGATTCGATTTCCAAGCAAATTACTTATTTTCTTTTGACGATATCCTTCTATAAAGTCAATATTCGACCCGACTTCATCACCTATTGAGTAGCGTAAAACTTTCCAGAATGAAATAGTGAACACCGCATATTAGAGGAATTACCTCTAATCTGCGGTATTAGAGGAGATTAGAGGTGAATACATACGATTTTTTTCTAATTCCGAAAGAGAAATAAACCAGGAGCGTGCACGCAAGGATACAGGAACGAACTATACCATTCCCCGTGGCTCTAACGCGCGCTCGTATCGGCTCCTTTCGCAATTCGCACCCGCGGTGGTACTCAAATAGATAATATTTTTCTAACTTCAGTTGCGAAGTTGGATTTTATAACTCCTTTTTCAGTTACCAGTTAGTCCTTTTTTAGTTTAAGTCAAGAGTGAATAGATTACATTTAGGCAAGCGTGCTTCACCGTAGACCACATCATCGCTTACCATCAGGCCAGATAGTGGTCAAACGCGAGAATATAAATTAACAAAAACATCATCCTATGTGGGACCGTTTTAAGACTTAGTGAGCCGCTGAAACCGTTCTAATGTTCATGTAACAACAACAAAACCCTACTTTTAGTCCGCATTATTATGCAACTTAGGAACCCTATTACTGCGCGTGGTCTGACACGCACTTGGCTGGTATTTGATCTTAAAAAGAGTTGTCGCCTCAATTACCCGGAGGTCTAGGGGGAGTTGGCCAGACAGGATAAGTGCTGATGTCAGAGACTCCGTGCGGTATGCTTTGCGGATCTTCTGCGCGAAGCCCCGATGTAGTGAGTCAAACTTTTTCCTTGTCATCAGTTTTTCAGCTGCGGGGGCCCACGCACTCGCTGCATACATCACAAAATATTAAATGTCAAAATTATTTTAAAATGTCGTACAAATGATAATAAAAATAATACAAATTATAATACTTAACGTTCTAGAAAATATAAAAATGTCAATCTAATAAAACAATAAATCAAATCAAAATTATAAAAATTATCCTCTAGCAGTAAAATATTTAAAATGTCAAGGGTAATAGTAAAATAACAGAAAATAAATTACAATCTTTCATTTAAAAACTCATTAAACTAACAAACTACTTAAACTAACATTAAAATAACTAACTAACGTTAATTAAACTAACATTAAAATAACTCATTTATCCATCTAGTATTTTTTTTTATATGCCATACTTTTACTTTTTAGAGTTATAAGACCACTGTAATATTTTTGGCGAACAATTAAATCTTCTTTAGTAGTCATAAAAAGAATTTACTGATGATAAGCCTCTCGCATCCAGCGCATACCCGCAACCATAACCAGGTCATCAGTCCACCAAGTGAGAGGTCTTCCAACGCATCGTCTTCCAGTTTGCAGTCGCCATTCCAAAACTTTTCTGAACCTTCGGCCATCCGTTCTGCGAGCAATGTGCCCTGCCCACTGCCACTTAAGTTTCGCAAATCTTCGGGCTATGTCGGTAACTTTGATTCTGTTGAGGATATCCTCATTTCTGATGCAATCACGCAACGAAACTTCGAGCATAGCCCTCTCCATTGCCCTTTTGGTGGCTTTCTGATAAGGCCCATTGTGAGCGACCACGTCTCGGTCCCATAGGTTACTGGCAACACACCCTGGTCATAGACTTTTGTCTTGAGACACTGCGGTAAATTGGACGAGAAGATGCTGCTTTATGCGGTAAACAATTATTATGAGTTTGAGCTCTAACTCTGTTCAAACATCTGACAAAAATACCCGAGGAAAAAATAAATAAATTATAAGAGAAAATTTAATATAAAGCAAATTCTATGAAACAGATCAAAGGTAAACAACAGGTACTTGGGAACGCCGAAGCGGCAGTGAAAACACTCAAGTCAATTTGGTTCTTTATAAAGTATGTTAATAAACTTCCTTTCTGCGTAAACAAAATATACCATATCTACCAACCTATATTTTTTTCCTTTTTTTTTACTCTTTCATAGTATTAGCAATGCTTCGTCGCTTGATATACAAGCTGTGAGCCCTTTAATTAAAATCCTTATTTACCTTGTGCAGAAGTTCATGCTTCTAGACTGGTGCATTGTCTGTCGGTGAATTTAAGATTTTTTTATAGAACTTTGGTGTCAACTACAGCTGCCGAATTATGCGTGACACAACCATAGCTTGGTTTAGAACAAATTTACATGATATATTGTTGATGTCCTAGGTTCCTTATAAGAAATTAAGAAAATAAATATTAAAATTATATCTCTGCTCAGTTTGTATTGAGTTTCTGCCTTGACTGTCCAATTTGGTCAGTCCTAGGATTGACATCAATTCTTTAGTCAATGACTGAAATACGCTGTAAGTTAAGCCTTTGAATAAAATTCGCCTAGGAGCGCCGGAACTTCGAGCTTTAACTATAACACACACAGTTATCAAATATATCCAGTACAGTGCTGTATCAATATCCCACTGGAATCAAACTTGTCAATATTGTTCATGTATCAATACAGTAACAGACTGTTATTCATGAACCGTAAACAATAGTTACAGCGACCTGTAGCTAAGGTAAAGCTATTATGTTACACGTGCCTATATTGAGTTATAGATACATACCATTAGGTTAACAAACCATAACACAAATATAGGCAGTATTCCTCGTTAAGCTATACTAACACCATATCTAAGTAAGAAAAAAGTGAATAACCTTTTATCTACATAAGACCTACCTTTATACAAAATTCATAGAAATGTTCTTTTATAAAGAAGTAATTGCATTCCGGGTGTAGTTTTACTACATCTCGTATAAAATGTAAGAGATGAGAACATTTACATACACAATCCGCAATTTATCTGTAAGTGGGTACTTTATGGCGAATATATCACCTACTAAGAAAAGTACACTCTCATTTGGAACGCCCTAAATTTTCACAGAGGCCATCGCAGACGGCACTCAAGGGGGTAAATAATGGCGCAGATAGCGCCGAAATCTGGATGGAATCGTAACCCTACGGATTTGCCAACAAACTGCTTATTTATAGATGGGTACTCGTATATGGCTCAGTAAAAGCCAAGCACCATCTTCAAATAAAAGGCTCTTAAGTACAAGATGGTGATGTCTTAGAGCATTGAAATAAATCTCACTAAAAGTAACGCAAATTAAAACAATCAAGAAACAGAACGTTACACTAAATGGTCTTCTTTGGGGAAGGAAAAGCTGAATAAATCTACAGGTTGACAAAAAGTGGAAGCGACAAGCAAACGGCAGTTTGTATTCTCGATTTATTGGAACTGAAATATATGAAGCATTCCACTGTAAGAGGTAATAATTAAACTTCAATGATTGATCGATGGACTCCAACCTTGGCAATCGGTTAGGTAATTGCAGAATATTTTTACTAATGGCGTGTAAAACCGATTAATAGTATTAATTCGATTGGCTATTTTTCATCCACCATTGTGATCCATGAAAATAAAAGGCAGTTTTTGCTGTAAATTTCATGTCACGATCTTTAAAAAAGGCGATGTAGAATGACAAAGTTACGTCTCAGAAGCATTCGCTTGCACAAAACCGTGCTCCAAGCAGAATAACTTTATAATCCAATCTAAAACTCGCTATGTGCTTTGGTAGCGGCTTTCCGAAGTTATGGTCAGATTAATCCGCAAACAAACATTGTTATCGAGGGAGACTGAGGTTATTGTTTATATACCAGCAACTATCGCAGATTACTTCTTTGATGACCATTACCTCGGTAACATCGATACTTTACCGTGTATTAGACATCAAGTCATAAATAATAAAATAAATTCATAATTTATTGGCACATATTATCGCAGAGACTTCAGCAGTTCCATGTTTTATGGCGAAGTGAACGTAGTACATTTATTTTTTTATTTATAAAAACAAGTTGTCCTTAGGATTACACAGAGCACACCATTAGACCCTTGGATTCTGTCATAGCGTGACATGGTCTGGAATTTGATCAACGCACTATTAGTAAATTAAGGCGCTTCACATTTTTACTGCTCATTGAGTCTCTAATGTCTAAGTGTATTTAGTTTAATAAATTAGGTATTATGATATTGTAGTATGCGTCTACAGACCTCCATGACAGATGCGGTGCGTCTACCATAAAATAGTAGTTTATGCAATGGACGTATAATAGGGGTTATTAAAACACGAGCGTTGGTTTATCAGGAGGATAATAATATTACGCGAGAGTTTTAATACCTAATTATAACCCATTGCATACACTACTTTATCTTCACTCATACAGTTGCAATAAAACAAAAGTGGAAACTCGCATTTATTAGTTTAACTATTGCATTCACAATTGTATCTCCTATCATTTTCAGATTCTTATAGTGTCAAATCCAAATGATTGATTAGTGTTTAAGTTGTTTATGATTTTAATAATTTTACGCGATGTAGCTTTTTTGACGAATATGGATTTATCTTGGGCTTTCATATATTTAGAGCAAAATCCAGCAAAGGTCTATCACACCCGGGCACAATATGAGACACACTCATTTCAAATTCCTTTGCGAAATCATTAGCGATACTCATTTCATTATTTGAATCATTTAAGAAGGCGTTCATTATTACCTCATCTACTGACTTTACTATTTTCCCCGTCCTGCTATTTATTTTCTGTAATAATTATTTCTAGTGTTTAGTATCATTTTATTTACTTTATTTCTAGTTTTATTATATTCCAACTTAAGTGTTTTATTGTTAGGATCATTTTACCATTTGAAAAAGAGTTTATCTTTATTAGCACAACTTCTCCTTATTTTATTATTAATCCATTTTTCACAATTTCTTTTGCTAGAGTTATTTTCTTTTTAGTATATTTGCATTCATTGTAGCACTTTATAAAATTTTCTTTTATGTACTTATATATATCATTTGCGCAATTTCCCATTCGGTGCTAGTTAAGAGCGTTTTTAGTTTTTTATTATCAATCGACTCAATAAACTTTGGATTCCTAACTTTAGGCATGAGGGCCAAGACAGTCCCCAGAGGAGCCGAGTAGAGGTCATGCAGGCGAGATCTCACGAAAATGTGATCTATACAGGTTTTAGAGACTATGTTAGCTTTGCTTTCCACTCGAGTGAAGTCTGATATAGCACATTTAAGCCCGTACTCAGCCAGTTTACTCAAATAATAACTGTTTACATTATTGGCAATTTTAAGGTATATTATATCTCCCAATACAATAAGATCACTGGTCTTCTACATAATCAACATTAATCAAACTGGAAAATTCACAAACAAATAAATGTTTGTATGTGAAGGGGCAGTATAAAATACTTATATATCCCGAAAAGAAATGCCGTATATTCATGGTACTGTTATGACTGTGCCCCGAAGTATATTTTTTTTTTGCGTAATGGCAAGTATTCTGAATATTTATGAAGAGACATCGCTAATGCAGATGTGTTTTAATTTTTAATTCTAGTTTAACGTTGCCTCCGTAGTTAAGTTGAGATTTCCTACTATTAAACAAAATGGGCAGTTAGTCAGTGTGGACAGTCAACAGAAGAAAAACAGAAAATTTTTAAAAGCGTGCGGTTTCTTTTCACATAAGCAAGTTGATGACCGTTTCACATTAGCCTGTCGCTGAATTTTGCTCCTACTGAAAATCTCTCAAAGCGGCTAAAGACTTTTTAAATTAACCCGGCGTCAAATGTCACATAGTGAAACTCTAGCTATAGATCAACAGTATGAGGTAATACGTATATGAGGGTACCTACAGACTATTTACGGTGTCACTGAACTCTGAGCTAATCCCGTAATGGTGTTACATGGTGCTGTTATCGTGTTTTCCTAAATATTCGAGAACAAATGCCTGAAATACGATGATATATTACAACTTATAAATGGAAATGGAACACAAATCCTCTGTTTGTCGCTGTTCGAGTCTGATGTCCATTTTTCTTTTGTTTTTTCCTGTCAGAGAGCTTTTTCGTTTACCTATGAAAATACTACGTTTTTAGGGTTCTGTAGTCAACAAGAAACCCTTATAGTTTCACCATGTCCGTCTGTCCGTCCGCAGATAAGCTCAGACACACTTAGTACTAGAAAGCTATTATTTGGCATGGATATACATATTAACCAAGCCGACAGTGGTAAAAAAAGAATGAAAGTAGTTTACCTCTTGTACACGTAAAATGGGGATGTCTTTTTTTGACGTCTTTCCCATACTGTGGGATATCGTTGGATAGGCCATTCAAAAATATTACAGGTTTGTGAAAACTATTTTTCATTTAGGGATCTGTTTGCGTAAAATTAAGCTTTAAATTGCTAGTTTTTGTTAGAGTAAAATGTCCCCCCTCCCCCGACCAACTAAATGGTTGTTATGTTTTCAATTCAATCAAATTAACTAAAGCCGTAATGAACCAAAGGCTACGAAGTTATTTTAATAAGCGGCCCTGTGTAATTTCATACAGCGTTGGCAAAATAAAAACACTGAAATTTTGATTGTTCGAGATAACCTCGTTTAACTACCTCCATTTTATTCCGGATATGCCTACTGCTGAGTCCGTTGTGGGTTCAAAATTAACGTTTCGCTTTTATTACCAATCTGTGGTTTCAAGCATATTTTACAAACTTTTACGAAGGACTTAAAAGTGCGAAAATAAGATATACGCATACCATGCTTTGAAGGTCATACGATGTGAACACAAGGCTTGTATGTGTGTTATCAGGGACCACAAACTGACGACAAAGCCTTAAAACCCAATAAATCATTTTTTTTCTGGGCAGCTCTCTTGCGAGGTAATGGGCAATATAAAAAGTGCCTTCACCGTAAATGGTTAGCTATGGACACGGATGTGGGTATTGGCACGGGTTGGCGATCCTATTGGCTGAGTGACAAAGTCAATTTTATTACTTGTAGCAAATATAGTCTGGTAAGATTTTCTTCTGTTTCTTAAATAAGTTACGATACCTACAGCAACGAACCTTTTCATTTTGTTCGGCATAATTTAGGATGACCGACTGACATTTCACGTCCACTGCCTAAAGCTTATTGAATGTAAATTTATTCAAAATCCCCGGAGCGTTAAGTACCCGGTAGCAATAATTGTTAAAACGAATGATAATTTCGGTCGTAAATGTGATTCAACAGTATTTTCCGCCTCGTTTACCAACTGAGAAATTATTCCGGTCTCAGAACAGCTGACGAGAGTAAATTACAAAATATACATGCTGCTGTCTAGAAACTTGATTAAGTTCCTTTGATCGTCGTTCAATTCCTTGCACGTAAGTACGTAAAACAAAAGACCTCGCATACAAATTGGACGTGATTCAGTTCATTAGTAGCTAAGACGCTAAGATCCGCAGCAACACCGCTTAGTATTCTAGTCACAAGTGGCAATGCAAAGGCTCCTCAGCCTGTATCACCTCAAGTGGCCGATAAAACCTTAAAGCGATAAGGCCTGCATTTGTGACAGGGGGATAGAACTGAACAGATTTAAAACTGGTAACTAGAGCATACTTTGAAAGGAAAATGATTACGGGTTTAATATTATCTATAGAAAACAGAGGAAATAAAATTGCAAGTATGACCTTTTGAAAGGTGCAGTCACCTTGGTCCCGGGCACCCAACGCGAAAAACTAAAATTTGGTTCAAATAAATTGCAGTAGATGGCGTGATAAGCATCGAAGTTTATTATTGAGTTTTGTGAAATATTAAGATTTTCTAAAGACGATCATATAAAATGTATGTTCTTGTTTAATTAACTCTCCTAAGCACAAAATTCAGGAATATTGGGCTCTTAATTTATATTTATAAGATCATTTGAATGGATCATTTAAAATTTATGCCAATAGATGGCGCGGTTTTAAATTTATGAGGCATCCACTTGGATTTTTTTATTTGTTTTGTAACACATTTTGGAACAATAAAAATGTAAAAACGTGCAATAAAATTGCAAAAAAATACAATAAAACAAATCGTCGCTGTATTTAAAAAAAAGTACTCACGAACCGAGTAAACCTTTTTACTTGCAAGTCGCTGCTAACACCATCTATATCCGTGGAATGGAACCGAACGCCATCGATGTTCTTAGAAAAAATATCAGGTTAATCAAACGAAAAACGTTAGTTACGTCGGCACGGTTTCTTTGTATGGGATGCATGACGCATCCGTATGCTAGTATTATATTATCTGTGCCTTGGTATTCCACGGTCCTAGGTGTTTTTGATATTTTTGACAATGTTTACAATCCTTGAGTTTAAGATATTAAGATGGTAAAATTGAAATCTTTATGTAAGAAGTACCTGGATGACCTGGTTTTTTACAGTTTATCAATCAATTACGTAAGTTTATTTTCATCATCATTGCGGGTATGTCGAGGATTTTAATTTGGAAGATGGTCCCTTAACTCTAGAAAATACTACATATAATATGCAATGCATGAAGACCGGATTGGACTTTAAGTCAATCCCAACAGATTCGAATGCTTGTCCTTGGGATTTGTGGACAATCATGGCAAATGCACACCTAACGGGAAACTGGTGACGCTGCATGCTGTATTCCATCAGTTGTCCTTTTGATGAAGGGTCAAGGGTTATCCTTGGTACATGTATTGTGATTGAACAAACTTGTTAAAATGAGTCTTACACCATTCCATAATCCTTTTGATACGTCTAAATTACACAACAACATTATTAACGCTTTTTTTTTCAATCTAAGTTCGTGTGGTCTGAAAAGTTGACACTATTGAGAAATTCTGTTGTAAATTCGACTGCTCCTTCAGGTTGATCTTTAATTGAGTCATGGCTTTAGTAGATTTTGTACTCTCCGGGAAGTTTGGCAACTATATCGTCCTTAGTTTTTAACATCTTTGTTAAGAGGCGCGAGAATTGTTAGTATTTCATCCCCTCATAATTTCTATTGGCTAAGCAATTACCAAATAATTCATCAATAAGATTGTTGCCTGAAATGATATTCTGTGGCAATTCAATTTCTTCCATAGTATTTAGGGTCAGTTCGCCGTTGCCTAATTTTAGTAAATTATCAGCAAATGTCGTTGCTCTATATCAACGCGCATATTTTCTTCCAGTTTAAGTCTTAAAAACGGACCATAAGAATCGGTGCATCGCATAATCGAAAGATATAATAACTCAATATTATTCGCACGCGGCATTCGCAAAAGTTGATCAATGTTCTGCAAACCATATTTTGGAAGCATCGGAGCCTCATCCATAAGAAAAATATCTATTTGTACTAATTGTCTCGCTTTAGAAGAGTTAGGTTTAATACTTGAGACTGAATCTGGTGTCAGTGTTACTTTATGTTCAAAAGTTTTATGACAAGAATAAATGCCATGGCTATTTATTGTTCCGTGATCTTCTGCATTGAAGGTTGCTAGAGCAAAAGATGCGTTTATATTTCTTTTTTTTTAATGAAATTCTTCCGAATGTGGGTGACGGTTTAAAAAGATAAAAGAAAGAGACGTTCTAATTAATTTGAAAATTATGGTTGCTCCATTAAAATTCGTCCATGCAAACAAGAGTCACCAAAATAATTTATATTTATACAATTAAAGATTTAGAAAATTATAAAAAATAATAGTATTTCTACTCGCCAAAAAATAATAGATATTCTCACGAAAGAAAGAACTTGAAAACAAAAAGAGAAAAAAAATGAAAAAAACAATCATCTGGTCTCGATCCCGGGTCTTATGGTTTCGAGACCGCCCGATTTCCCACCTGAGCTATTACAACCTTGTAGAAGGTAGCGAAATTTACCTTCGTATTCTAATGATATTGTAGCAGTTTTTCATTGCCTGAAAACACGGATAAAAACCACATTTTCTAAATATGAAACCTAGCTAGATCGATTTATTGCCTCCGAAGGGCCTTGTATACTAAATTTCATGAAAATCGTTGGAGCCGTTTCCGAGATTCAGATTATATATATAAGTATATACATACAAGAATTGCTCGTTTAAAGATATTAGATACACAAACAATCAAAACAAATAAAAATAATCCAGGCAGTGGATTATTTTTATTTGTTTTGTGGACGCAATTCTTAAATTAATAAACATTAGAACTTATCAGGAACAGTGAACACGCGTGTTACGTATGCATAGGAATCTGCTGACATTGCAGATAATATACATACACAGACCTTGTCGAATCGGCAGTTACCTTGAGCAAGAAATGCATAGCTTGGGAATTAGCAGACTTGCTGACTCAGAAATAACATTGCATCGATGTAGGAAGTTGTTGACGATGCATTCAACTCGACACCGATGCTGCCATGACGTCACGGAATCCATCAATGCCAAGCTAATATTTAAGATCATTTCTTGCGAGAAGATTCATTCCATATTCCTACATCGAGTAGGATGGATTCTCGTAGGCTAGTTAGTTGTAGTTAGTCTATTTAATTATTGTAACCATTCCATGTCCTAGTAACGGCTTGGAATGGACATCTGTAGGTTAGCTAGTTGTAGTTAGTAGTTGTAACCATTCCATGTTCCAACCTCGACTTGGAATGGTCAGTTTTAGGATAATTAATTGTAATTAACTTTAAAAATTAAAAGTTTAGAATCATTTCGGGTTTCTTTCCAATCCCCCGGCTGTGGTAAACGTAATTCGCGCGTTCGTTAAGTACCGACAAATAGGAAAACTAAAACACGGCGTAGTACTTTATATTCTGAATCCACACTCGGGGTCCTAACAAATCCTGTTTTACATACGAGGGCCTATTTAGTTACGCTTGCGAGTGCAATAACAGAACCACTATATCACTTGAGTTCAGAGCTCCGGGAAAGGTCGTTTCGCCGACATATGTAGTCCTTCATGTATCTTCCACTGTAACGCCACTATACTCACACCGTATAAACAAGAACATATTTTTTCTGGTAAAATTAGTTACCTTCATATTCTTTTCCCTTCTCGGCATGTACAAATCTCCGGCGGAACATAATGGCGAATTAGAATATTACCGGTGTCGGAACTTTTTATAGCTATTACTTTGCAAGAAGCTTCCCAGAATTGATTTATTGAGGTTTAACACTTAATAAATGCGGCTTCTGATGCAAGGAAAACGGTTTGTCTTTAGAAAGTTCGGTACTAAGAATAATATTTCATAGTGATAAAATCAACAGTCAAGTCGACAGTTCTTGAAAAAACACATCGCAAATACAATAAAAGGCGCTATAGTAATTCCTCCAATAATTAGCCATATGTTTTCTTATTTCAGTGTCCACTACCCTCAGTATTAAAAATACCGTAGGTACTTGCTATCTGACTGAGGACCCAATTATTTGACGTAATTGATCATGTGTGTATAAACTTACAAAATACCACGTACCAGGTGTCTGTTATTGAGTCCTCCATAACTGATAACAAACAAGTTTAAATCAAACCCCCAGAGACGAACACTTTCGTAAAGAATTCTTAAAACAAAAAACCACACCACCAAAATCGATTTTGAACTACAGACCTATGTCAAGCTTAATGTCTTGTCTGTACAAAGTTTTCACGTCAACTCTGCTTCGAAGATTAACAAAACTGATAGATTAGAACCAACCAGTGGAAAAAGCAGGGTTTCGAGGAAAGTACTCGACAGTAGACTATATCCACACTCTGAAGCAGGTAATAGAGAAATATATAGAGTACGACAAACGTCTATACATTGCTTGTTTGAATAGTCTATAAGACTATTCAAAGGCATTCGAATCTATAACAAACTACTCTATCTGGCAAGCTCTAACAGAACAGGGCATCAACACTGATTACATAGAGCTCATCAAGGAAATCTACAATAACAGCATAGCACGAAAATCAAAAAATCTAAATCAAAATCATTTATTTGTAAAACATAGGTAATAATTACATGCAAGATCTTAAAAATTAGATAGTGCGCTATGTTTTGCCATTTGACATACAAATTATAAAAAAATAAATGCGATTATATCAATGGGTACTTTTAAATTAAAATAATTATAAATTTACTACAATATTATCATTATTTACGTATTTTGAGTACCTGATTGTATTAACACATGCATGCAAGTTAAATTTTATTATTCATAATCAATTTTATTTCATGTCAAAATTTGAAGTCTATTCAATTCGAAAAAAAAATAAGATTAAAGGAAAAATTATAATTTTATGTCAGTGTTATACATTTAAAGAGATTCGTCATTAAGGAACTCGTCTTGAGTATAATAACATCTTTGAAGCAGTCCCCCGTTAAGCGTCTTTTTAAACTTCTGCAGTGGCATACATTTTATTTTATCGGGTATTTTATTATATACTAGCTGACCCGGCAAACTTTGTTTTGCCATAAAAACACTAAAAATTCATCTACCCTACCCTAACTACCTACCCTACCCTACCCTACCTACCCTACCCTACCCACCCTACCCTACCTACCCTACCCTACCTACCCTACCCTACCCTACCACCCTACCTACCCTACCCTACCTACCCTACCTACCCTACCCTACCTACCCTACCCTACCTACCCTACCTTACCTACCCTACCTTACATACTCTACCCTACCTACCCTGCCCTACATACCCTACCCTACCTACCCTACCCTACCCTACATAAGAACCTTCTCCTAACAATAACGAACACAACAAAAAAAGAATAAGCGAAATCGGTCAAGCCGTTTTCATGTTATGTCGTGACAACGGAAAACGGGTTTCATTTTTATATATATAGATTTGTGGAGCAACACCGAAGAAGCTCTTTTTCACTAGAGAAGTTTTACATTTCACAAGGCACAATTCATTTATATATTGAGCACGCATCGGAGTTTTCTTTACTGAACATAATTTTTTGAATAAATGTGGATTTATTTTTACAAATAAAGCAGTTTCCAGGATGTATAAAGCCGGTAGAGGTAATATTTTAAATTTTTTAAAGTTAGGAATGCAGCTATCTGTTGTTTTTAAACCACACATTGACCGTATACATCTTTTCTGCATCCTGAAAACAAGTTACCAATTGTTGACTGTCCCCAAAAAATAACACCATGTACCGCAGAATTGAGGCTACCAATCCATGATAGGCTGTTAACAGTGTATCAGTATTTACTTTCTTTGAAAGTTGATATAGAAAATATACTGATTTACTTAATCGCTTGCAAATTTCCTCCAAATGAGGTTTCCAAGTCAGTTTATCATCTACAGTTATACCTAAGAACTTCGCAGCATTAACTTCTTCTATTTCATAATTATCATAAGCAACATTAACTAGTGGTTTCTCAAGCCGTTGGTGAAAGTGCATTACTTTGATTTTATTTAAATTAATTATAAGATTATTATCATTAAGCCAATTTATTGAAGTGAAACTTCTTTATCGACGTATGGGAGAAATTTTGTACGTATCGTCACGTTTTTCGGTTACGCGCCATGTTGCTTTTTTTATCAAAGTTTAGTAAAAAGACTTATTCAAATTTAAGTGAATTTACAAGAAAAGTGAGAGTGATTATATATTTCGTTTTATAAATTCAACACGTATGAGCATGATTTTAATATTTATAAATTAATTAATATATATATATATATTTTTTTTTTTTTTTACTACTATAGTAATAATGATGCTATCATTATTGATGAAATACAACAATAGCAATGATATTATAATAAGAACAATGATAAAATAAATTACTCATTAATTGTATGCATGTCTATAATAATAAAATAGCTTTTATTTAATACGGAAAAAATTGTTTTTCTTAAGGCTTAAGCGTTAACTACCCCATTTTCGTGAAGTTGCAAATAGTAGAAAAATTATATGTCTTAAAGAAGTTTCACTTCTTACCTGTGTACTCTGGTACACACACACATTTTTTTATTTTATTTAAACAATTATTAATGTCATTTTGATAATTGTTTATATTATTACATTCTACAATAGCCGTGCTATCGTCTGCAAAGAGTTCCATTCTTTGCCCTGTGGATTTTGGGAGGTCGTTTATATATATCAAGAATAGCGGTGGTCCCAGAACGCTACCTTGAGGCACGCCATATTTTATTTACCTTAGTTCAGAGGTATATGTGGTTTCTAATTTGGTTGTAGGACATATTCTAGAGATTTCCGTACATTGTAATCTAATACTACTTAGGTATGATTCTAAAAGTTTAAGGATGTTCCCTCTAATGCCATAACCATATAATTTTTGCAGTAATATTTTATGATCCACAAAGTCGAACGCCTTCGTCATGTCTGTATATATCGCACAAACATGTTTCATTTTATCGACAGATGTCAAGGCACTTTATAGTAAGTCAAACAGTGCCATATTAATATTGTCATTTTTTCTGAACCCCTTTTGTTCATTGCAATATAATTTAAATTTTTCGAAATAAGCATAAATGGAATTATAAATTACTTTCTCAAATATTTTTGAAAATACCGGATTTTTTGCAATTGGTCTATAATTTCCAACATCTGTTCATTCATTTCTTTTAAAAAGGGGCTTAATGATTACTTTTTTTTAAACTATTTGGGAATATACCATCAGCAATACAGAGATTGATTACATGTGACAGTGTAACTTCCTTGACATATTTTATCACTTTAGTTGATCATCGTATCCGACGGTATTTGTATTCTTAAGGCTGTTAATTATTTTAACTATGTCATCATCTGCAACAGGCAACATAAATAATTAATGCGATACTAGATTTTCCCTAAAAATATTTTTTGTCGACGTACAATTCGTTTGTATATTGTTTTCAACAGTCTCAAAAAAATATTTATTTAATTCATTTGCTATATCCATGGGATGCGTCAAAATTAAGTTATCTTTTATTATAGATAATATTGGTTCTTGGGGCACACAAAATTTTGATTTGTTTATTACTTGCCAGGCTGCTTTTGATTTATTTTGTGATACGTTTATAATATGGATATTTTGGGCTTTCTGGGTTAATTTTATAATTTTCCTGTAAAGTGTGGAATATTTTATTAAAACAAGTTTATTTTTTGAGTTAGGATTAAGTCTATATGCCCAAAAACGAGTGATCATCGATGTTGCAGGCCCAACATTTAAAATAACACAAGGTGTCAAACAGGGTGACCCACTCTCTCCCAAGCTTTTCATCGCAGTACTGGAATATGTCTTCAGGAAACTGGACTGGCAAAATATAGGGATCAGTATAGACGGAAAATATTTATCGCATCTCAGATTCGCGGATGACATCGTCATATTTTCTGAAGAACCAGCGGAGTTACAAATGATGTTAGAAACCCTGAATGAGCATAGAGAAAATATTGGATTCGAGATTAACATAGACAAAACGAAAGTTATAATAAACTAGCTGTTCCTCGCGGCTTCGCTCCCGTGGGCCACCCCACAGGATCCGTTTTCGGGATTAAAAAATAGCCTATGTTACTCAGGAATAACGTAGCTTTCTATTGGTGAAAGAATTTTTTAAATCGGTCCAGTAGTTTCGGAGCCTATTCGGTACAAACAAACAAAAAAATCTTTCCTCTTTATAATATTACTAGCGTTTGCCCGCGGCTTCGCTCGCGTGGAATTTGGTCTGCCACATAAAGTTTCGTGACAAACCATTTTAATTAAATTATTGATTTATTTTAACCATAAATTCTACTCGTATCCGAAATTTCAGATGTCTGATTTCATATTCCATACAATCTTTGAACCCCTATTACATAAGGGGAAACCCTTGGAGGTGGAAAAACAATTCCTTACCTATAACTACTACTAACCGTTATTCTTAACCTAACAAAATTATAATAATCTAATGAAAACAAAAAAAGAATCTATTGACTTGTCCAAACAAAATCCTTATTTATATTACTAAAAGTACAATCCTATAATTAAACAAACAAAAAAAAAACAATTATAATACGACTGAAATTAAAATAGAAAGTAATGAATGTTACAAAAAAATTAAAAATACACAAATTAAAAGAAATAATTATGTCTAATGTATGAATTAATAAATCGCTAGGACAATCGAATTTGCTGTAGAGAAAATACGCATAATGAATATAACCGTCAACGACGTCTGCCCTGATGCGTATTGCGTCTGCCGGCTGCCCGCGTTCGAGTCGCGCATTAAAGGGCTTATTACACTACATGCTATCCAGGGCCCTATACCCTAATTTAGGGTGGTGTAATAACTTTAAGGGAGTTAGGGTTACCAAAATATCTACCTTATTGACTCGGAATGATGAAGTGACCCGGTATTCAGGGCCCTGCATACCGTGTAGTGTAATAAGCCCTTAAGCCATAACGCGGCATTGCTTGGATCACATCGCCCCTCTGCCCGCTCCCCCGCTTTACCCGTCGCGCGTATTTGTGTCGCTCGAGCTCCATTCAAGTCAATCTTATCCTGTTAACTTTTAAACTATGCGTTAAAATTACTTATGACAAATGTGTCGATTTTGATAAGAGTAAAATAAATATTCTAAAATGTGCATTGTATAAAAGTATCCTATTTAATTGTATTTATGTTCACTATATCCAGCAGCGAACTTTTTGGCTGAAATGATGATGATGATGGTGAAAGGTTGAATTGTCCAAAATTCCTTCTTAGTGCTCTCCTAAACGAAACTCTATGCATTAAGATTCTTAGCAAACTTTAACGACCGCTAAATCGTTTTTGGGGGTAGTATCGAAAAACTTATAATGACAACCTTTATTGTTTGCGTAAGTTGGTATTTATGACAATTTTCAAGTTTATTAACCCAAGAAATAAGATCCTTTAAAAAAACTTTAACACCCCCTAAATCGTCTTTTGAGGATAGTTTCGAAAAACTACGTATGACAACCTTTATTGTTTACTTATGTTGGTATTTATGTTAAGTTTCAAGTTTATTAGCCCAAGTAATGATTCTTCAAAATTAAACTTTAACACCTCCTAAACCGTCCTTTAGGGTAGTATCGAAAACCTTATAAAAAAAAATCTTTATTGATTTCTTAGATTGGTATTTATGCCAAGTTTCAAGTCTATTAACCCAGGAAATCAGATTCTTCCATACAAACTTCAACACCCCTAAAACATCTTTTGAGGGTAGTTTCGAAAAACTAATAATGGCGACCTTGATCATTTATTTAGATTACTATTTGTGCCAATATACATGTATTTTGGCAGAAGGAATTAGATTTTACATACAAACTTTCAACCCCTTTTTCACCCCCTTAGGGGTAGAATTTCCAAAAATCCTTTCTTATCGGATGCCTACGTCATAGAAAGAACACGCCCTCCAAGTTTCAGGTCTCTACGATCAGCAGTTTAGGCTGTGCGTTGATCCGTCAGTCATTCAGGACAAAGCATTTTATATGCATAGATTCGCTCCCGTGGGCCACCCCACAGGACCCGTTTCCGGGATAAAAAATAGCCTATGTTACTCAGGAATAACGTAGCTTTCTATTGGTGAAAGAATTTTTTAATTCGGTCCAGTAGTTTCGGAGCCTATTCGGTACAAACAAACAAACAAACAAACAAACAAAAAAATCTTTCCTCTTTATAATATTAGTATAGATTAGTATATTAGTATTAGTATATTAGTATAGATAAAGAACGTGTTCCTATCGTGGTCAACTCAATACCAGTTCAGTACGTGGCAGACTACACCTACCTCGGCCATGTCATATCGTTTAAAGATTGTAGAGATAAAGAATTAAATACTAGAATAAAAAGCATATGGCACCTAGGCTGAAAACAAAAGCTATGGGTACCTGCTTAATACCTTGCCTCACTTATGCGTGTCAAACTTGGTCGTTAACAAAAAACAACAAATTAAGATTAGAACTTGCCAGATATGACTAGAACGTAGTTTTATGAATATAAAGCTAAGAGACCGAGTGAAAACCTCGTTGATTAAGAAAACAACAAGATCTCCTGACGTGATTAGGCAGGTACTCAAACTTAAATGGAGATGGGCAGGACATATTCAGAGGCTGGAACCACAACGATGGGCCCAGATCATAACAAACTGGACTGCCAGATCTGTTAAAACGAGAAGAGACAGACCTTTTAAAAGGTGGAGAGACGACATTGCCAAAACTGCTGGAAACCTTTGGGCCAGGACAGCTAGACTTCGCGACAAATGGAAGCATTTGGGGAGGGCTTTTACCGCCTCAGAAGGTCCTTACACTAAGATAGAGACGGAAAATGTATATACTAAAACACAACACTAACAAATATTAAGCTGAGTTTTTTTTTTATCACTTTTTACTAACACAATAATGTAATTTAAGCCGATTTTTGTCTAATAGTGATACAATTTAAAACCTTCTTACTTAGTAAGGAATTTATAAAAGCTTTTTATTTTTATTTGAAGTGAAAAATAGTTTAGTTTCTTGGTTTTTTGACACCGACATCCGAGATTTGAAGTTATTTTTCACTTTATAGTGTTTTTAGAAGCTCAAGGTCCAAGCTTCCCCATAAAAAGGGGCGTAAGACAAGGCAACCTGCTGTCCCCGAAAATATTTATAGCCATCCTAGAAGTCATAATAAACAAGGTTAACTGGAGCAAACGGCGAATCTATGTAGATGGCGCCTTCTTAAGCCATCTAAGGTTCGCAGACGACATAGTATTACTATCAGAAACAAGGTCACAGCTACAAAATATCATTGAGTCCTTACAGATAGCTAGTACAAATGTAGGACTGGAAAAAAACCTCACCAAGACCATGACAATGACAAATAGTAGAAAAATACCAATAAGTGTCAATGGAGATCCACTGAAATACACGGAACAGTATATGTATTTGGGAAAAACAATCAGTTTTGACAGAAAAATCAACGAAATAGAAATAGACAGGAGAGTGCAACAAACATGGAACAAATACTGGAGTCTCAACGAGATTTTTAAGAGTAACATGCCTATTAGCCTGAAAACTAGGTTTTTTTTTTTTGGGACAATCCCACCGCACTATTCCCAAACCACTGCAACTCCTGAAAGCCAGAATCAACAGTGGCGACCACCAGAAAAGCGCCGAGGCAATGAAGCTCGACGAAGTCCCGGAGAATGAATTTAACTGTCTTGGATCCCGCAACGAAATTAATCAGAAAAGAATAACGGAGGAGTAGGAAAAAACCATAAATTTTCCACTTCTCTCCACATCAAGCAGGAGACAGAACAAACAAGGCCACTAGGCACAAAGGGTCGTTTACAACTGGGATAAGCCCAGTTGCCTAGCACCACGGATAAAAATAAGAATTAATATTAATGGGTCCTAGCATTGTGAGCTGTTATGTTTGATTCCAATAATAGGTATGGCAAAAACGCTTGAACGCACGGAAATTTGTTCTAGTTGTCACAAGGTCCGTATAGTAAACAACTCCTGAGGTAGCCTCGAAATTATTCAACATAACATTACGTTCATTCTGCCAAAGAATACACTCCCATAAGATATAATGTGCAGATTGTACATATTCGCAGTCAGATGTAGAACACTGACATAATGGCGAGGCAACGAGCTTGAAGGAAAACAATTTACTTTTAAAGTTACCATGCCCTGTGAGAAATTGGGCAACACAGTGATCCACCTCCAGCCACGTCCTGGTCAGCCGCTCGCGAACGGATGGAAAGAATTGGTGGAGATGTCGGCCCTTGATGGAATTATCCCACCTACATTGCCATTCGGATAAAAGTTCCTCCTAGACGTCAATAGGTGGTTTAAATAATCTAGAGATTTTCTCACGGTCACTCCGCGTTAAAAAGTTCGCGTCCGTGGTCTCTCGTGCGGAATAGTACATTGCAGCACGTCGTTGCACTTCAAGGTCGACCGGAAGTGAGCCAGCAAGAACCGGTAAGGCCTCAGTACTAACCGTTCTGTACGCTTTGCATAAGAATATCAAAGCTAAACGCTGACTCTAAAGCAACTAAAAAACTAAACTAGGATTATGAACTCAAGCCTCATACCGTGTTTGACGTACGGATGCCATACGTGGAAATTCACTGCCAAAACTAAGCACAAAATTACCACCTGCCAACGAGGAATGGAGCGAAGCATGCTCAAGGTAAGGAAAATAGATAAAATACGACACACAAAAATAAGATCTATCACAAAATCTAAAAATGCCTTGACCTATGCACAAACGCTAAAATGGAAATGGGCAGGACACGTCGCGAGGCTTACAGACCAACGATGGACCATAAGAACGAGGGTCCACAGGGCAAAAGAAACAGAGGCTGACCACTGACACGATGAGAGGACGAGGTCATAAGAACAGCTGGCTCAAATTGGAGCCAAATAGCAAAAGACAGACACACTTGGGCATCTTTGGAGGAGGCCTTTACCCAATCCGGGGTTTTTGCAAAATAAGAAAACTAATAAACTAACCAATACATTTAATACAAGAAACTAACCCACTAGCATATTATACCTGATAAAAATTAAGTTAACATTGTACATACATTCGCAAGAAATAAAAGGCTTTTTTATTTTTATTTTATTTTATGTGGGTAAGAGCAAAAAGAAACACACATATGACACAATGTTTGAACTAATAATAGAATACGGCATAGAACACGGTATTAATCTTGCACCAAAAGTATGTGTGTTAGATTTCGAAAAAGCTGCAATACTGAGTCTTCGATCAAATTTTGAAGTAATTTATTTACAAGGATGCCATTTTAATTTAGGACAAATTATATACAGGTAGATTTTTTTTTTTTTTTTTTTTTTTTTCTTTAATGTGACTTAACCTAACCTAACCTAACTGTTTCCTTTTACAAAAGCGATTCGCTTCTAGCACATCGCCGGCCGCTGCCGCGGCACGCGAATTGAATTGCGATTAAAAACGTTTTGTGTCATTATAACAATCAGCCTAACAATAATTCTATCAAATAAAACGTTGTAATAGAAAAATTTGTTAATCGTTAGTTGTCAAGTGAAACATCGGCGAAACGTTAGGTTAAAATTTCAATTATGGGCCGTGATTTTTGGCGCGGGGAGGGCGGAGGGGGGAGGGGGGTGGTTTCGCGGGGCTCCTATTTCTGTCTGCAGGGTCTAAAGTAACCTAACATGAAGGAGATGACGGGAGCTGAGTTCACTCGCTTTGCTTGCTTCGCTCGCTCTTGGACTAATTCTCACTTTTTTACCTCACGAAAAACATAAAATTGCCGAATCTTGAAAATTTGTAGAAAGCTTTCTATTTATGAGTAGTATCTATAAAAAAAATATGAACTTCTAAATCAACGGCCCATAATTTTTATCCAAACGTTATCTTATCTTATCTTGTGGAGGGGCCGAGAAGTAACTCGGACACTTCGATCCATTGGGATTTATTGTGGTCCCCTAGATAACTTACCCCTCCCCAATCTCGTTGAAACTCTTTTCATGAGTTTTACAACCAGGCTAGGAGATATGAGTCTATAGTCTTCTAGTTTTGGATATCCAACCCCTAAGAGGCTCATTCACTTACCAGCCAGTGCATCGCATGAGCACAGAAGGTGCTTCATGTGTTCCGTATGTTCCACACACATGGCGTTGGTTCCAAAGTGCCCAGTAAAGGCCCCAAGCAGGTAGCGGATTTGCTCCCTGCTCATATTCCAGGTGCATTCCCGGGCTTTAAACGAAGAGCCTAGGAATTTCCTGAAGTTCTGTAGACCAGTAGTAGACAGCCAATGTGTTCGTTGTCTGTGATCTGCAAACTCCTTAAATGTGGCTTTTACGAGACATGTCGAAATGCATACACATGGTTCTGGACCTACAAAATCATTTGCTGAGCCCTCTCTTGCCAGTTCATCTGCCATTTCGTTACCATCTGCCATTTCGTTTTTGTTTCTTTGTGCCCTGGGATCCACATCAGTCTCACCCTGTTATGCTTCCCAAGCCCGTTTATGGCTTGGATAGCATCCAAAATAAGTTTGGAGTCCACTTTGTAGGATGCCATGGCTTTGATTGCAGCCTGACTGACACTAAGAATATATATGGACTAGCTTTCTGCCCGCAGCTTCGCCTGCGTGGACTACACGATTTTGGCTGATTCGTTTTTTGCAGTTCTGGCGGAATATTGACAATTACTATCCAAACATAGCATTCCGCCCGCGTATTTGTTCGCGTAGGCTACAAAAATTGCTCCTTTAATTTTATCGAATTATAAAAATTACCTGTAAATTGATATAAAATGAGTATAAACTGAACTGCCGTCGTGTTCTAATAGCTAGAGCGTTGAACTTTCATTCTGGAGGTCTCGTGGGATCGATTGTCACGGGAAGGTACAAATAGTGAAATACCACTTTGCTTTCAAATTCTGAATCACCGACACGATAGAAAATTAATACAGGGTGGCGCAAAAGTTATCACCCGTCACCCAATGTTCTTTTGCTGTATTTTTTTTTATGAATGAAGTACTTTGGTTTTGGGTAATGTTTATTTGGTGTCTTAATTTATTTTCCCATTTAGTCGAGAAAATGATACAATCGCGCCGTCGCCAGAATTGATAAAAATTCGGTAATTTTTACGATAAACAATTTATTTTTCTTACAAACTTTAACACCCCGTTTTAACTTCCAAGAAATGAAATTTAAAAAAATCTTAAACACGTATTTCTATAATTGTATTGAAGAGCAGACATACTAAGTTTCAAGTAATTTTGATGATAAACTATTTATTTTTCTTACAAACTTTAACACCCCTTTTTACCCCTTTATGGGATGAAATTCGAAAAATTCTTAAAACAATATTTTTTATTTTATATTGAGAGGCTAAATGCCATAAATCATTCATTTCAAATGAAAAATGACAGAGTTTCATACAAACTTTCATCCTCTATTTAACCCCCTTAGGGGTTGAATTTCGAAAAATCCTTCCTTATTCCTCGTCTACAATATAAAGGGAACCTCTGTGCAAAATTTCAGCCTTCTAGGTCCAATGATTTGGGCTGGGCGTTGATGAGTCAGTCAGTCAGTCAGGACTTTTCTTTTTATTAATATAGATAAATTTACCTCTGGGTCCTCTATCTATATTCTCTTGAGCACAGGTTATTATAGCATATGTTTCTGCTTGGAATACAGTTGCCATCTTCCCTAAGGTTTTGCTACATTTGTAACCTTTTGCGTATATGCCCGCTCCTGTACCTGATCCCATTTTGGATCCGTCAGTGTACCACACCAGACTATATATCGGCGAAACGTTGGTTGGTAAGTGATAATCTGCCAAACAATTTTCGGCGAAAAGGCAGGATACCCCTTTAGGGCGTACCAGTGTGATGTTATGGTATGAAATAGTGTAAACAATAAACAGACATGCTATGCAGCCATACCGAGTGAAATGCCGTCATTTATTAAAGAGTTCTGATGTTTATATCCGAAGGTCTTCATCAGATCTTGATGAAATTTAAGTGGGACCACATGATAAGCACCAGCTTTCAAATAAAAAGAAAACATCAAAATCAGTTCACCTAGTAAACAGTTCTGAGGTAACACACATATAAAAAATACTGTCGAATTGTTAACCTCCTCCTTTTTGGAAAATCGGGTCTACATCGTCTCCTAGGGTCATCATCGAGATACCAAACGTTAAATTTAGCTGTCATTTAAAGGACCTTATGTGTTCAGGCGCTGGGGAAGCTGGTCAGTTGCTCATGAAGGTGCTTACAGCTCTGATGAACCCTTTGCTCCAATTTATGTGGCCTGCGCAAGAGGGATGGCGTATGGCAGCCAAAGGTGGTTCAGGTAATAGATATTACCGACTGTACTAACCCACTACGCCAATCGGCTTCATGTATTTTTAAGTTATAATATATTATGTAAGAGCTCAGAAAAACAAGGGATAATAATAATAAATTATTTAATTAAAAATAAACTTATGCAGTACAATACAATGTTAGGTAGGTCCTAAGCCGTCGGAGTCCGCCAGAAAAAGGGAGCGCGAACCTCGGTGCAATATGCGAGCTAGGCGAGCGGCCAGCGCGTTGCTATCTTCACAGTTGTCAACTTCATGACAGCTCTCGAGCGCCATCTATCTCCTTACAGTCGGCCTTCCTGAAACAGCTGCGCGCCCCGCGTAGCTCCCGCCTCTTGGTTTTGATGACGGCACAGCTTGCTCACGAACTCACGATGCGGTGACGGCGCAGTGCGATTGGCATCTTCTTGTCAGCGTGAACTGACTTCTGAATGTCAGTGTGATTGACGTCTGAATGTCAACTTGAACTGACGTCTGAATGTCAGTGTGATTGACGTCTGAATGTCAACTTGAACTGACGTCTTAATGTCAGTGTGATTGACGTCTTAATGTCAACTTGAACTGACGTCTGAATGTCAGTGTGATTGACGTCTTAATGTCAACTTGAACTGACGTCTTAATGTCAACTTGAACTGACGTCTGAATGTCAGTGTGATTGACGTCTTAATGTCAACTTGAACTGACGTCTGAATGTCAGTGTGATTGACGTCTTAATGTCAACTTGAACTGACGTCTTAATGTCAACTTGAACTGACGTCTGTTTGTCAACTTGAACTGACGTCTGAATGTCAGCGCGTAGGCTTCTGAATGCCAACTTAGACTGACTGACTTAAATATAACCGGTCGACCTTGTCAGTATGACTAACTTCTTAATGTTTACAAAACCCAATCTAAATTAAAATCGATTGTGGTTATAATGATGGCTTACCCTTCAGGGTCCACATCATAAATGTCGTGTCACAATAGCCTCTTAAGGCATCGCCTTCCTCCTAAGGACGACACACGACTAATTATCAAGAATACAACCTCTTAAGGCTAGATGTATTATTGAATTTGGTTTGTAAGGTTATGTTAACCCTTTACCAACGCCTCTGAAGGCTAGCGCTATTGAAACAAAGATCGATCATAAATATTGTTTAATATTAACAATTACTAAAATGGATCCATTTAACATTTTTTTTTTATTGTGCACTAATCAAATAAAATAAATCATCCTGAACATCATTACTTTCGTAATTCTTTACTCAGAACTAGAATTATCTGACTCATCGGAATGATTACATTGGAAAAGCTTTAACTTATCCCTGGACAAAACATTTTCATAAAGTCGGCCACGGTTACGTGTACTCTTAATCACGTACCGATCATGAGGCAGGACCTTTACAATTTTATATGGCCCGTCAAAACGCGGCATAAGTATACCACTACGTAAACCCTTACGAATGATCTTTCTTTCGGCAAGAACTAGATCACCTATCTTAAAAGGAGCTTCATAACGCCGTTTTTGATCATACTTGTCCTTTGCCTGCTGAGACAATTTAGCTGATCGGGTGACAGCAACTTCCCTCAACCCTGGTCTAAATTTGGTGATCTTTCGGGCACAACTATATCGCCTACTAGTCTAGGTCGAAACCCATAAAGAAGTCCCAATGGAGCCTTACCCGTACTATTATTTATGTTAGAATTTAATCCTAACTGTACCTTAGGTAAGTATTTCTCCCAGTCATTTTGGTCATCACCAACGTATGCTACAAGGGCGTCAAGTATAGTCCTATTAAAACGTTCTATTTGCCCATTCGCCCTTGGACTAGCGACCGCCGTCATGACATGCTTTATTTGCCTTTGAGTGCAATATTCTTTAAAGTCTTTGCAGCTAAAAGCTTTTCCTCGGTCGCTTATTATACGACTTGGAACTCCAAAAGTTTTAATTAATTGGTCAAACGTCTGCAACACATATTTACAACTGACGTTTCGAACAGCTTCGATCCATATAAACCTCGTGAAGGCATCTATTATTGCTAGAATGTGCATTTTGCCTAATGGGCTTTTACAGAACGGGCCAAGATGGTCTACATGAACCGTGTGAAAAGGTACGGCCACCTTTTCAATTGGATGCAACAAGCCCACACGACGACCAGTTTGTTTTTTAGCATATTGGCACGATATACAACCACGAGTGTAGTTTTGGATAAACCGACGCATACCGTGAAACCAGTACTTTGACTTTATGGCATTGTAAGTTTTATTAAAATTAACGTGACCGTTATTATCATGGAAACTTTGAACGAGAGACCAACGTGATATTCGTGGAACGACCACATTTTGACCATTTCCAACTTTTCTAAATAATACACCATTCTCAAACAAGAAATCTTTTGCCAAGCCATTAGTTATGCCCGTCGCAACCTCATCCTTCAACTGGGCCACGAGGGTACGCAACGAGTCGTCATCCTGCTGCACACATTCAATTAGGTTCTTTTCAACACATCGCATTACTGAATCCACAGGATTACGACTCAGCGCATCCACATGAGCCATGGATTTGCCGGCACGATACTCAACAGTAAAATCAAAGCCTTGAACATCAAGCCACTACCGGGCTATACGGGGAGATAAATCACGTTTATGTCCATGTCCAGCGTAACGCGCTACAATCGGTTACTAGAATAAATTTTAAACCTGACACGTATACCTTAAACTTTTTCATGCTCATGACAACAGCCAACGTCTCTAGTTCGAAACTGTGATACTTTTGTTCGACAGACGTAGTCTGACGACTCACATATGCGACTGGTTTCCACGCACCGTCCGGTTGCTTCTGAAGCAATATTCCACCTAACCCTATTTTAGACGCGTCTGTATGAATTCGGGTTTCATAATCCGGATTAAACAACGCCAATACTGGTTGTTTTACTAAAATTGATTTAATGCGGTGGAATGCAACAGACTGTTCATCACCCCATACCCATGGTTAGTCCTTTTTGGTTAGGATAGTGATAGGACGAGCGAGGCTAGCAAAATTGAGCACATACTTACTATAATAATTTGCTAGGCCCATAAACTGACGTACCTCAGAAGGCACAACAAAGTCATGAACTGCAGTGAGCTTATACTTGGATGGCCTGACTTCGCCATCACACACCTCATACTGCGCTAAATACTGTATACTTGAAATTAAGAAAGAACACTTGTGTAACCTGAACATCATATTAGCATCCCGTATTTTCTCCAATACGGCTTTGCAGTGCAATCCATCATCATAATTTTCAGTGTAAACGAGAATATCATACTAATATGCTGTCACACATTGCAAACGTAAACAACCGAGAATACTGTCCGTTGCGCGCTGAAACACTGACGGTGCATTCACCAATCCAAATCTCATACGCGTATACTGGTAGTGCCCATCCGGTGTTAGGAACGCTGTATGCTGTTTACCATCAGCAATTTGAATGCAATGATAGGCTAGATAATATCAAAACATGTGAAAACGCGTTGCTTGGATAATTTGTATTACGGGTAAAGAATACCGTCCCTTTTTAGTAATTTTATTTAATGCACGGTAATCCACGCACATGCGCACTTCACCCGACTTTTTGGGGACCAATATGACGGGACTGGCATATGAGGAATTTGATTCCTCGACTATTCCTTTACTCAATAAGTCTGATACAATATCACGGACTTTCTCCCGGTCTCCTAAAGACATTCGATACGGACGGTAATAAATAGGCTTCGTATCAGTTAATTCAATGTGCATTTGGACTGAACATTTTCCAATTTTATTTTCACTACCCGAAAAACAATCAGAATATTCGTGCAGTAAAGATTCCAGGTCATTCACAACCTTTGGTTGGAACCAAAGGTAATCCCCTATTTTGCATTTATTATTATCGTCCGTGACCGTTATCGTCGCTCGCGCCACGCATCGGTTGCGCGGTAGTTTCATGATCTCATTACTAATATTAATTATGTTTAAGACAACTTTGCCATCAGTAACCTCGGTGTTGCATTCGGGAATAATACACTCCGCCCTCGGAGTATTATATTCAGTAGCACGCAGTTTAATCGAACCAGAAACAAAATCAAAACAAGATAATAGTATTTTATTTACACCGGGTTGCAAAATTACTTCGTCATCCGAAACCAACTTGACGCGCTCAACTTCACTACATGCACTGGCGGGTAGTTCGAGAAATTGATTTGCATTAAATATCTTTAAAGATGTCGGTGTTTTAACCATATATACGGAGGAATGCTCTGTCAAAGGCTGGCCTATTATAGTGCCAATCTCTTGAGCAGAATCAGGTACTATGAAAGCCTTACAATTACAGGTAGCCTCGTCAACTTTAATTTTAACAACTACCACACCAATCGGATTAATTTTTGAGCCACCAAAACCGGACAAAACAATATTTTCGCAAGGACTCGCTT
The DNA here is from genome assembly GCA_945859665.1 of Anorthoa munda. Lineage (NCBI taxonomy): Eukaryota > Metazoa > Arthropoda > Insecta > Lepidoptera > Noctuidae > Anorthoa > Anorthoa munda. The sequence continues at coordinate 5,034,622 of OX243913.1, forward strand.
CTAATTTTAATCGATTGGCTACTGATTCTGTTATTGTGACGCAAGCGCTTCCAAAATCAATAAAACCGTACACAGAGAAATCATTAATTTTTACGGTCATGTAATATTTCGAACTACCCGACGCATCAGTGATAACGCGCACGGTATGGCATTGTTTGTTATTTTCTTTATTCGAAAGTGTACGACGATTTTTAAGTTTAAGACATTCATCTTTTATATGACCTAATTTGAATAGAAGTTGATTCGAATCTAACCAATTTAAGTTCACGTCGTGAAGTTAATCATACCAACGCCGCGCATAGCCTTTTAGTTTAGAGGAACAATTAAATGTAGCACTTTTTTCGTCCCAACCGTACATGTTTGAAACACCCTCAAATTTTCTAATCCATTGTTTCATTGTAATTAAAAACATATGAGGATCGTATTCCAGTATTGGATCTCTACGACCGACATATTTTAAGGAAATTGAGCTCAACAGATGAATATTATGATGGCAATGTGATGGACTTGCAGTGGTAGCTTCTAACGACGGGACTGTCTTACCGATGCCGATTGCATGGAAGTTTCAGAATGTACTTCACGACAGGTATATCCAACGCATGGATTCTTTGCTACTGTGTGTGCAAAGATCCAATCCAGCGCGCGCTAATGGAATTTCGTCAGGTACCTACTAGTGGCCATTAGTGCACGAAGGGTACCGCGGGTAGTGACGGCGGCGTATAGGAACGCTCACCAGGTTGGGCATCTGCGTCCTTATTTGCCACATTCGATGCGGCGCCATAACTACCCTCGGAGGCGGGTTTCACGCTAACTCTGACTTGCAAGACTTGATATTCCAACAATACTACGCGTTCTAGTAATCTACGTGTATCTATCTATCTTTGACTAGACGGCGACGCAAAGATTTTTCATTGTCGCTGTCGTCCTTATTTATACGTTTACTTTTTTATGGTGACCCATTATTATAGAATAATCACAAGAAGCAATAGATAGGGTACACAGTCAAGTGGTACAACGGTAAAATAAATTCAAGCAATAGTCAAACACGGTACTTGATCAGGATACACTCAGTTATTATTTTAAAACACTTACGTGGGCTGCAATGGTTCAATCCCAATTCTGAACTGTAAGAGCTCAGAAAAACAAGGGATAATAATAATAAATTATTTAATTAAAAATAAACTTATGCAGTACAATACAATGTTAGGTAGGTCCTAAGCCGTCGGAGTCCGCCAGAAAAAGGGAGCGCGAACCTCGGTGCAATATGCGAGCTAGGCGAGCGGCCAGCGCGTTGCTATCTTCACAGTTGTCAACTTCATGACAGCTCTCGAGCGCCATCTATCTCCTTACAATTATTTTCTCTGTAAGTGATTGTGTAAATCTTTTGAGAAAATAAATGTCTTGAACCGTAAAAACTGTAATTGGTCACATAATTGTTTGATACGAAATCCACCGGTCATTAAATTTTTTGTGTGTAGCCTTTATCCTTTAAGCCTGGATTACACGAGGGTATTATTGACACGCTTACTACCTTCACGGTTTAAATGAAAATCGAAAAAGGTAGCTATTATTTTCCTTATTTTGTTATTTTGTTACCAACTGGTGTCAATATTTCCGATCTGTTTAGCTCTGAGAATAAATACCCAGTCTAAGTCTCGAAGTTTTTTATCAAGTAGATATCTCACTGATTAATATTATACTGCGGAGCACTACAAACAAGCTATTGGTTCCTATTATCTTATCGAACCCCCAGGGGCGCCGCTCCGTTGTCTAGGTAATCCCATTATTTGGTACCCTCTATTCTGCTCTGCCAACGAATACATTAATCCGGTTAATTCACACCCAATTTATTATTCGCTGCACATGTAATAAACCATAGATATAGTATGTACAAGATAAACAGAGTCAGATGAAAAGCGAAACCAAAAATATAAAATCTATATGTTAGGGAATTGTCCATGTGTTAAGTTAAAAAAGTGTTGTCAAAAAGTTCATGTTCAGTATCGATATCGATACTTGGTGAACACAATATGAAACACGATTAAAGGGTTATTGGTTATATTGAACTATAATAAGAACTGGGCAAAATACATGCTTTGCTAAAGAAAACAAATTACAAAATACTATATCGCATGTACTGCACAAGGCGGGTGACAGACACCGTGCCTGTAATTATAGACCAATTGCTATACTACCTGCTATTTCTAAGATTCTGGAAAGAATAATTAATAGTAGACTTGTTAAATATCTCGAAAGTAACAATTTGCTTTCCTCTTGCCAATTTGGTTTCCGTTCTGGGAGGTCAACAGAGGATGCGGTGCATAAGCTTACTGACCATATTATTAAGAGACTTGATTATGGGAACAAAGCACTTGCCATCTTCCTTGACCTTGCCAAGGCGTTTGATACGGTGTCTGTCCCGCGTCTTCTAGCTAAATTGGAGCGCCTTGGAATAAGGGGGTTGCAGCTAAAACTGTTTCAGGACTATCTGAGTGGTCGTAGACAGTGCCTGAGTGTGGATTCCCACATTAGCACTGATCTTCCTGTCACTTTTGGTGTCCCACAAGGCTCTGTGCTGGGACCTACACTTTTCTTAGTGTACCTCAATGACCTCTGTAAACTAAAGCTGGAGCAGGGTATCATTATTTCCTATGCTGACGACACAGCCTTGCTATTTTCTGCTAATAGTTGGGAGGACACCTTCACGTTGGCACAGAATGGTTTCAACAGGGTTTCAGACTGGCTGAAACAAAATGTTCTCACCCTGAACTCAGGCAAAACTATGTACATGCCCTTTTATACAAGAAGTCCTTATAAACCCCCCATAGAACTTACCCTTAAATCTCACTCTATTCATCCCCACCCAACAAATGCCACAACATGTAATTGCCCTTGTCTGACCAGGCAATCGGAGGTTAAATATTTGGGTGTCATACTGGACTCATCGCTGAACTTCAGTGCACATCTATCATTACTCCAATCCAGACTGAGAAAACTCATCTATGTGTTTAAGAATTTACGGTGTGTGGCAGATATTTTTATTTTGAAAAAGGTTTACAGGGCACTTTGTCAATCGCTTCTAACTTACTGCATTTCATGTTGGGGCGGAGCTGCCAAAACCACTCTGTTTCCACTTGAAATAGCACAACGGGCAATTCTAAAAGTTAGCTCCTTCCGACCCATAGATTACCCCACACATCTTTTATACCAGTCATGGAACCTACCGACCGTACGCCAACTCTACATCATAACTACAATCCTAAAGCAACACTCCCTTACCCTTCTTGACAGGAATATTCTTCATAAGCGACGTCGAAATGCTGTAGTTCCCCAGTCCTTTCAATTTAAACATTCATTTACAAATAGGTTTTTCTGCTTTAGTGGTCCTTTTCTATACAATAAATTAAATACTAATCTTAATATCTATAACTTAAGTAAACGTGAATGCAAAACCAAACTGATGAACTTTCTAATTACCTGTGATTATGAAACTACAGAAGAACTTCTTAAAACATTAAGATGAAGTTTAACTATTAAACACACCAAACAAAAGCACACAACACTCACTCAAACACATTCAACACAAGCACACCACACACAACACTCACTCTTTTTTGTTGTAAAATGTTATTTTGCTTTGAAATTATATAATATTATGTAAACGTAACCACTGTTGTATTGTTCATATTGTTGGGCAGGTGAACTGCGTCCTGAAATACAGGCTCGGCCTAGCTCAGGCGCAGTTGCTCATTTTTATTTTTGACATATATGTAATGACCTTAAAAAATTAAACATAATGTTCAAAATTGTACAATTTTATGGAGAAATAAATATAATTTAATTTATAATTTAATTTAATTTATTTAAAATAAGAAATCCAAAATATTTGAATGTCGTGTATTTGAAATATAAAATACAGTATGTTTATTCGAAATACAAATGACTAAATACAGTCGATCATCCATCGTGACATTCGTACTAATAAACTTAATCAATACACAGAAGTTTCGTGAAAATTAACCGTTTGAAATGAAAATGACAACTTTACTTGACAATTTGACGTACACGGTCGCCATTTTGCTTATGAAATCTATCGAGCACTATTTCCTGCAGTACGCACCTATTAATAAAATCGTTAAATGTATTTTGAAGCCAAAAGTATTTGAAATACTAACTACAAAATACCGCAGCGACAGATATTTGAAATTGACGACACGGTCGGCGTAGTGGTTGAGCGATCGGCGTAGTCCTGCGCTGCGTGTCGCAGGTGTGACACCCATACGGAACAAATATTGGTGTGCTACAGATAGTAAATGCGATTATTTTGGAGAATCTCCTACACATTTTTCAAAAATGCGGTCGTCCATTCTTTTCCTTTTCATGTGTTGTCTAAAAAGTTTCTCAGCACTACAACATAATGCGACAACATCATTAGCTGGATATATAAGCCTTTGTCTGTTTTAGAATAGTCCCTCTTATCAATTAAGAAAATATGACAAAGAGCTGTTGTGTTTGATAATAAACTATGTACACAGTCCTCACATTTAACTCTTTTTATAATCTTTTTTACTTTATACCCAGACACATACGTAACGATCATCATATATAGTTGCGGCAAACTAGCAGAACATGCCTAAATTTATTCAAAGTAACAAAACATCAAAACTCGCCGAAACATTTTGAAAAATAAAGGCTAATATAATAAACATGCAACTTAAAGTACAGTTTAGGATAAACACATTTTCTCAATCCTAACTTAAATCAATTTTAACCAAACTTGAATAAATAAGTTTTTATTCATGTTATGATGTCATTAAAAACGATTAAGTTTTTATCGATACTCATGACGTCACCGCTTTGTCAAGCCCTAACGTAAAGAAACAATTTACTCTTTTACATAATATTTTTGGAAATTCTGCTAAAATATACGAAATATACTTATATAAAACAATGTAAATCAATATGCTATTGTAAAAATCTTTTGCTGAGCCGATTACTAGCAGAAATTTGTCTAAATTTGGTCCGAAACAAACCATGGAAAAAATTGTATTTACCTATGAAAGGTATATTTATTGGGGTTATTTTGTCTTATAACGTCACATTTACTCAAAGAACAAACTACCATAGCTGCGTATTTAATATTATCAATTTAAATCTTAAGATTATTATTTAAATGCAAGAAATTCACCGCGGCGTAAAATAGATGGGACGCTATGGACTCTTCCTCGCGAAAAAAATGACATGACCGGACTTTATTCACTCTCTCTTTTTCTCTTGGGCGGTTTGTACTTGATTAGGATTTCTCGCTCGCACGCTTCGTGTATCTTTTGGCGTAGCAAAAAAAATCTAAATCTAAGTAATAAACACAGAGTTTTATTTTCATTGGGTGGCGAGGGTTTTTTACTAACCTTTAAATATCGCAATTTATAGAAACACTCCCCAGCTAATCAAAGAAACGTAGTGATCCGAGAATATTCGACGGTTTTTATGCTTTGAAATTCAGTGACACACGAAACTATGTTTTAAGAATTTGTGTATACAGCCTATATCACGTACCCATGATTGGAAAATGAATACCTACAGGATCTTTACAATGAGCAAAGCTCTCGAACAAACGTGCAAAACGCGTACAAAAGCCTCGTGTAGCCTTACACATTTGTTTAGTTCAATGAAAAGGAAAATCTTAATCTGAGTGATTATTGCGAAACACGTTTATTAGAGTTAAGACATCACGAGCTACTTATCTCTTCATTATAATAATGTAGACGGGTGCGCCAAAGTTCACCTAAATTTTCAACTCCGATAATTGGAAATCCGAAAATGTTCTTCCTAACATTTTTTAACATTAATGATATTATTAATAAAAAATTTCGAAAACATGAGTGTTATGAACATCGCCGGTAGCACTACAAATAGTATCAATGAAAACTTTAGGATGAAAAATTTTTGGAAGAGTGATCATTCGGATTACAAATCATTAGGAAGAACAATTTCGGGTAAAGAATTTTAGGTGAGCCAATATGGACCCAAGTAGACACTGTTAAGAAAGTGAAAGTAAAATACTCATATAAGAGAACATTCAACCAGGCAAGCACTAAACACCCAAAATGATTCATAATAATGAGATCCTTCTTCGAGTCGTTATCTTTTAATGTGCTGGACTGCGAGTCTATTCAGCTTTTACTAACTTGGCTACAATCAAATACTTTTGTAAAGGTTCTTGGTGTATTACATTATACATTGTTTCGTATTCATTGACAAACAAAGTTGAGCTACATCACATGCTCCTGCAATTCTATGATACCCGTAACAAAACAAAATGTTGTGGAAACAATGTTGTTTCTCCGTATTCATTAGAATACGGGGTTTAACGGTAATGCGATGGAATTAAGGAGTACAAGACTAAACACATGTTTTACTCTACTAACACAAAATTATTTTAATGCTAAAAATCAGCATACGTTGAGCTTGTCATAAACGTTTGAATGCCATAATTACCGAAATAGGTAACAAGAAATTGTGCCTCGCGTGGATCCGCGTTTCCAACAGTCCTGTGACTTACGTTTAAAACTTATTCACAACTTTGATAATTCAATTGGTGACGCCGGAGAATTTAGGCTAGAGGAGGATATTGACGGCGATCGTCCTTGGAACCGCACCTTTGTGTGGGATATAAATAGCACACATACATCACGAAGTAAGCAGTAATCCTGTAACTACCTGATATACCAAGTTCCTACCTTTGAATGAGGCTTTTGTGATAGGTACTTTTTACGACTACAGGTCGAATATTGAATGAAAGAAGTATTATAAGCAACCGTAAAATAGCTACGGTTAAAGTTATGGTTGCCTCACGTACGTTTGTGTGCGAGCTCGTGTCTAAATATTTTTAATTTTTTTTTGTTCACATTCTTACTTTTAAATAAATTATTCTTATTCCCAATCCCAACAAAATGAAACATACTTTGTTATTAATCAAAATATAATCTCTAGAATGGAACAGACTTGTCCTGGCATAGGTATTATTAAAAGCGGTAATAATGCGTGGATGTATATGGGGTAGGCAGTGACTTTAGAACGGTACCAGCATTTCTAAAGAATCTAGTTTATTTTCTCCAGGTATGACGCATACCATAAAATTAAAAAAAAAAACAACAGAAAACTTAAATACAAATAGGGAAAGTATGCCTCACAACCGCGCAAAACTCCCTTGCGAGACAGAGCCGCAAAGCTGTATCAGCGATAGCCAGTGCCAACTGGATCACGTCGAACCAGAGCAACATACAGTTTCAACAAAATAAAATAAAACAAAAATAATAAGAATATAAACAAAAGTAACAAATATAACATAATATTAAATATTATAGAAGATGTGATGCGACTTGAATGTGAGTTATTAAAGCACCGTAATTGACCGTATAGGAAAAGGAATGTAACTGTATTATATTATCTCATTTTCACCACTGGCCATTATAATTTGTGTTAAAAACATTACTCAAATATTCACTTTTTTTTTTTTTTACTATTTATAGGCCTGTGTTTGACCACAATCTCACCGTGGTCAGTGATGATGTGGCCGATGGTGGTAAGCACACAAAGCCTAGAAGGGAACTGGCTCTCAAGTGCTGCTGTCGGAACACACCGGAAGGTGCTTGGCGACAGATTTTCAACTTGAGGGTGGTTGCCAGCCAGGCGGGTACTACAAAGTACCCTACCACCGTGCTATGGTTTCCTCACGATGTTTTCCTTCACCGAAAGCTCAAGCTCATTGTAGGATTCGGACCCGCGACCTTCGTCTCGGTATCCGACGTCCCTACCACTGAGCTATCATCGCCTCAAAAGCAAACATTTACCTACCTACTCAGTTTACTTGATTTATTTATAATGATAATGAAAGACGACCTAAATAATATTTTAGCGCAAACAAATTGTAACGAACGCTTATTTGCATAGTAACTGCCCACTTTATCCAGACTAGACCGGAATGTACCTAAATAATTTCCATTTTTACGCACTTGTTATAGACGGCCTCATTAGTCGGCGTACTAAGTAATCTTTATAAGAGTAATAGGCATTGAGTTACAGGCTTAGTATGTTACGGCACACTAAAGGAACCCAGTCTATATTAGGCCATATTTTACGCAGCTTGCTTGCTCTACTTTGATTAGGCAAACTACCTCAACTAATCTTGTTAATGAATAAGTTGTGATACTTAAATAATGTGGATAAAGCAACGAATATCCTGCCCGTGTTTCCACGTCCATAGTTGTGGTTATCAGCGGTTGTGTTATCACGAACCTCCTCGCATGTTAATAATGGCTTATGTAAATCTTATCCATATGATAGTAATTTATTACCAGATAGATAATTTTGTCACAAATATATCATATATTTCATATATATATACATTTCTATACTCCCTGAGAGCTCACATGTCGTAAATCATGTTACTATACTATCTGGGGAGCCAGAGAATTTCCACATGCAATGTGATCGCTAAGATCTCATTATATGATATCGATTTTAAAACCCCGCAAAGAAATAAAGGGTCTTTCAACAAGGACGGGTCGATGTTAAAATTGAATAAAACAAGATGTGTGTGAGATATTAACGAAATTATTTTTTTATTTAAAAGGCCCATTTATGCCAATTATGGATGGAATATGACATCGTTCAAATGTCCGCCGCGGCTTCGTATGGTGGCACGAATCTGAGAGGTCCAATTTTTAATGACTCTGCTGCATAGATCCGGCTGAATCCGAGCGATGGCCTGCGTTATGTTGGCTTTCAGGGCAACGGTCGAATGTGGTTTATTGGCATAGACCTGCGACTTCAGAAAACCCCACAAGAAAAAGTCTAGCGGAACTCTAACTCTACCCTCAAACCGTTCATGCAGAATGTCGATTGTGTCGTTCGCTGTGTGGCAAGTAGCGCCATCTTGCTGGAACCACATGTCGTTCACGTCCATATTGTTCAATTCAAGCCAAATGAAATTGTTTATCATTGATCTGTAGCGCTCGCTCGAACTATGCAGCAGAGTCATTAAAAATTGGACCTCTCGGATTCGTGCCACCATACGAAGCCGCGGCGGACATTTGAACGATGTCATATTCCATCCATAATTGGCATAAATGGGCCTTTTAAATAAAAAATAAATTTCGTTAATATCTCGCACACATCTTGTTTTATTCAATTTTAAAATCGACCCGTCCTTGTTGAAAGACCCTTTACTTCCCTAACGGAACTGACGGAATCGCGGGTCGCAAAGGAACTTAAATCGCTGACAAAGAAGTAGCATTTATTATGCAAACTGACAATGGAACAGAACGCATTTGCGTAATGGCACAAAAACTCTCTCGGAGTTAAAAAGAAAAATCAACCAAGTTTAGAGTAACGCGTTCTAGGCTTGTGAATTGTAAAGACTGCGTTATTACGAATTTAGACGGTACTAAGTAGCCAATTTAGGTAACAAGACAGACTGACGCTGATATTCTCTACGTCGCTGGGTCGTGGCGGCTTGCCGAAATTGATCGCTCTCTAAATCATTCTCGTTCGCTCGAGTAATTGATGGGATGAAGTATCAAGCCGTGGTTCACTATTAGCTTGCTTTTCACTAACATTTTAGTACATCGTACGTGGCTTACAATTTAGAGGCTGATCACACGGGAATTGTTGCGGTAAATACGCTCATTTGTGTAAAAACTTAACGCGGCAGTATCGCAGATATTATGATGCAGCAACAAATGAAAGCTTTTACTTAGCGATCATAATCTCTGGCTCTAGGTTTCATGTAAGCACAACATTTACCAAAGTATTTAATTACAAATATGAGCAAAATAGACTTGTGACTTATTCAAATTCGTATTACTTTCTAAGTTTATGTTGGACATAACAACAACGGTGAAGGAAATCATCGAGCAATTGCCAACCCGTCTTGAGCAAGCGTGGTGATCAATGCTCATGCCTTCTCTGTATAAGAAGAGGCCTTTGCCTTGTAGTGGGACAGTTATAGGCTGGTATTATATGAGTAAAATTTATATCCGCGAATTTGAATATTTCATGACCCATACACCTCATGTTGTAAATGAAAGGGATTACTATGCCATACTTTGTGATTAAAATCTCGACTGGATGTTCCTTCATATTATAATAACAGTGAAGATAAAGCGATTTAGCACCCGGCTCACGAATTCATTAACTTGTCACGGAGACTACAATTAACATCGGTAATGCCGTCGTAGTGTCAGCTCACACAGAGGGGCGACGCAGACTTGTTAATTTAGCGAATAAATATAGACCTTTATTAACTACAAAAAAGCGCGTCGCGTTGCGCAGTGAGAAACAACTAAGGGCTTAATGCGTTAATTTTTACGTACCTTAACTTAAACCCGAATGAAAGAAAGATATAAAGAAAACATTGCCAACTAACGGATCGTGAACAAACACAAATTAGCCCTAGGCACAATATTATTTCAGTATGGCAAAAGAAGCCGGCTCAGCATATGCTGAGCAGTGTAAAGCCTGGCTACTACGCTGGTCAAGGCTAATTTAGAGCCCGCCCCCCCATAATAATCACTCTAATCAAACTATACCTGCATACCTACACATAATAACAACAAATATACAGTAACTTTACATAATTAAATTTCAATTAATGTCATTCTATAAAGAAAAACCGGCCAAGCGCTAGTTGGACTCGCGCACCGAGGGTTCCGTACAAACAGCTACATTCACCAACATAATTAGGGCAAAATACTGAAGTTCATAAACAATGAAAGTACTGAATAACATTACTTTAAGGAAAAAAATACTTGTCCAAGTACATTTTATAAGTTGGACTAAGGAAAACTATAACAGCTAAAATGTTATAAAATGTTATAGTTTTCCTTTTAATTTCGTTTTAAATATACTAAAACCGTCTTATTTTTTACCCGACTGCCGAAGGAGGGTAATGTGTTTATCAGTCTATGTATGTATGTATGTATGTATGTTTGTTCCTATGTGGCGTTCTAGAGACCAACGCCTTTGCCGATTTTGATAATTCTTACGTCAATCGATTCGTCTTAATCCTGCAAGTGTCACTGGCTACATTAAAATTGTAAAAAACAAAAATGGCGGTTTTTGGTCGCCATTTTGTGGGAAAAATAAAAAAAAGGCAAGTTGTTTAGTAAGGTACCTATAACGCCAGAATAGATAACCCGAATGTCATGCAACTTGAACATAACCGGTGAAATGAGAGATCTGCGCACCCCATAAGAGCGTACTGGCGTGATGTTATGTTATGAAATGGTATAATCAATAAACAGACATGCGATTGAAGCAATCCCGAGAGATTTGCCGTAATTTATTGAAGAGTTTTGTTGTATATCTTCGAAGTTCTTCATCAGATCTTCACCAAACTAAAATGGGACTAATTTCGAAACATACTTTTTCAAACTAAAAAAGAATTTTCAAAATCGGTCCAAAATTGACGGAGATATGCGTGAACATACACAAAAAAAAAAAAAAAACATACATAATGTCGTACATAGAACCTCCTCCTTTTTGGTCAGTCGGTTAAAAATGGTTTACAAAGACCCGTAATACATATTTTGCAATGGCCTATCCAACGATACCCCACACTATGCTACGGACGGACAGACACATGGACATGGCGAAACTATAAGGGTCCTTGTTGACCCTTATAGTTTCCCCTTTTGAGGGTTCCGTAGTCAACAAGGACTACGGAACCCGAACTCCGTTTACTTTAATTTATTGATGATGGTGCCTATTCAGTTTTAGTACAAATTGAAGTTAAAATACTTTTACGCGATCGAGAGAGTGTTAAAACTCCCACTAAAGCCTCGTGTTTTTTCAAGCATGACACGTCGCGTCTTGCTGTTAGCTGATCTATATTCGAGGCGCCATCATTAGATGGGTACTGCGTAGTGGATGTTCAACCTCTTTCAATACAACCCCGCCCGTTATGTCGAGCCGGTGGCTTTAATAAAGCAAGTTACCTCATAAAGATGGCTTGGAATGGTTCAATCGCGCGCCTGTAAACAATTTCAGGGGCAATCTGCCGCCCCTCATTTACCACCCGACACTCGTGTATTTTTTGGAACTTATTAGGTATATATGCGTCATGGAACCGTTAAATAAGATTCCTTCGAGTCTTCTGCTTCTTATTTGTTTTCGAACCGAACCCTTAGACATTTTGGGCCCAGTAAGTGGCATCAGTAGCGATCGTCAAGACCTGAACTTGGACTACTCTAACTAAATCTAACTAGGTTAAGCTCTGGACAGGGGCATCGCACTCATATTGGATAGCATACGGATTTATAAAACGCTATTTTACCAAATTGTATGTATTTGTTTTTGATATTACAGTTAGTTACTATAAACAGCTAATATAGCTATATTGATAATGTAACATAGCGGTTTCGCTCTACGCTACTATGCAGAGGGTAGCGGAACAGCTACAAGTCTACGACTACGGAATATTTAGGCCGAGATAAATAGACGCTTTTAAAGTTACTGTCAGCGATCAGTGGCGCTTTATTCGACAGTTCGCAGGCAGTATAGGCATTAAGGAATATAAATCTACTCAGCTTAGTTTCAAACCCATTTAGGTGACTTTATAAGACAAAGAAATTACTCAAGTTGAAAATTCTGTTACGGAAAAGAAAAATAAAAAGATATTTCAATAACTAATCATATCTGTTCATTACTTAATTATAAAAAAGTTAATTAAAAATATCAAAAACCTGACTGCTTGCAAAGCGAACTAAAAAGAAGTAAACAAGGAGAAAATCATGCTGTGCAGTCGGAGGATACATATTCGCGAGCTGGCTGACTAAAACCAGATGTTTCCTCCGACTGCACAGTGTTAGTTACTTTTTTTCGAATTAGGTACATTTAAACATATAAGTGTTATACATTTTTTAAATCACCTCTTAAAACCCTTTATTTTGATATCCCACACGATAGGTTTGGAAGAAAAAAATTATTTGGGCCCCCACAATATGGCGCCCAAGAACCGCCATTTTCCTATTTTGCAATTTTAATGTAGCCAGTGACACTCGCGGGGTTAAGACGAATCGATTGACGTAAGAACCATCAAAATCGGCCCACGCGTTTGGTCTCTAGAACGCCACATAGGAACAAACATACATACATACATACATACATACTTACATACATACATACATACATATATACATACATACATACATACATAGACTGATAAACACATTACCCTCCTTCGGCAGTCGGGTAAAAAATACTACCGGCTTCCAAATAAAAAATTACAAAGTGAAAAATAACTTTATTTTTGGAAGTCGCAGGTACCAATTTTTTGCGTTATGGACACCGACTTGCAAAAATAAAGTTATTTTTCACTTTGTAGTTTTTTTATTTGGAAGTCGGTAGTATTTTTTTGGCAAGTTGTTTAGTAAGGTACCTATAACGCCAGAATAAATAACCCAAATGTCATGAAACTTGAACATAACCGGTGAAATGAGAGATCTGCGTACTCCTTAAGAGCGTACTGGCGTGATGTTATGTTATGAAATGGTATAATCAATAAACAAACATGCGATTGCAGCAATCCCGAGAGACTTGCCGCAATTTATTGAAGAGTTCTGTTGTATATCTTCGAAGTTCTTCATTAGATCTTCACCAAATTAAAATGGAACCAATTTCGAAACATACTTTTTCAAACAAAAACAGAATTTTCAAAATCGGTCCAAAATTGACGGAGATATGCGTGAACATAAACAAAAAAATAAAAACATTCATAATGTCAAACATAGAACCTCCTCCTTTTTGGTAAGTCGGTTAATTAGACATTGACCTCTCAATTTATTTTGTTTCATAGTTATACGAGTAGCTATGAGTTTGTAAAGCCCGCACGTATAAGGCTATTTGAATGCTTAAACTTATACGTGTGAGATTTGACAAGGATAAAAAATAGCTTCTCTGATGCGTCGGATTCGGGGGAGCGACAACGGAATCCTAAGGATGTTTTCTGAGAGGCCAGACTCTGCGGTGCACAGTGTATTATTTTGAGAATCTAGACGGACAGAAGTTAATTTAGGATCATGTGTTAAAAGATCATTTTAACGGAATAAATTCAAAGCTTACATGTTATACTACAATCTAGTACACTTTTTGTCAATTCACGCGAAACAATAACAGGTAAAAAAAAAGTTAATTAAAAAAATCAAAATACCCGACTGCTTAAAAATCGAACTAAAAAGACGTAAACAAGAAGAAAATCATGCTGTGCAGTCGGAGGATACATATTCTCGAGCTGGCAGACCAAAACCAGATGTATCCTCCGACTGCACAGCATAATTTTCTTCTTGTTTACGTCTTTTTAGTTCGATTTTTAAGCAGTCGGGTATTTTGATTTTTTTAATTAACTTTTTTATTTATAACTTTTTAGTTAACATTTTTTTCGAATTAGGTACATTTAAATATATAAGTGTTATATATTTTTGAAATCACCTCTTGAAACCCTTTATTTTGATACCCCACACGATGGGTTTGGAAGAAAAAATTAAATTGGCCCCCCACCATATGGCGCCCAAAAGCCGCCATTTTTCTATTTTCCAATTTTAATGTAGCCTATGACACTCGCAAGGTTAAGACGAATCGATTGACGTATGAATCATCAAAATCGGTCAACGCGTTTGGTCTCTGGAACGCCACATAGGAACAAACATACATACATACATACATACATACATACATAGACTGATAAACACATTACCCTCCTTCGGCAGTCGGGTAAAAAAGGTTGGGACGGCCGGCTATCTGAGCCATACCGACCGAGACCGCTCGCTGCTATCGTTTGATTCGTCTGAGTTTGCTCGATGAATACCCTGTGTCTGTGTGCTAGTGGTGATTTTGTGTTATTATCGTTTTTGTGGGACTTTCAAGGTAAATTTTCATATATTTTTTTGTTATTATTTATACTAGTTTAATGATAAATATTAAACTAACAGAGTGAGGTTTTTATTTACTCATAAACAGTACTTCTTTAGTTTTATCTAGGGTTTTAGTTAATTTCCCTGCATTTCCCTATGTATTGGGTATATTTTTCTGAAAGGTATATTTATAAACTACAAGAAAAATGTTCATTTACTTGCGAAAGTTTGCGACACTCATACAACATTTTCTTATTTTCAGAATGACTTCACAAATTTCTCATCGTTCGTTTTTTGATGTTTGGTTTTCTAATGTCTGAGAAACAAGACAGGAAGCTTTGTTACATTATATTTTACAAGAACTTGGTGTCCAGTCCGTTACGGATGATATTTTGAAGAGTTTAAAAGCAACAATAAGTAGAGTTAGTCAAAAATTTACCAAAAATGCTCGAAATCAGGAAGACATCTAGAACGCTTCCTGAAAACGAATTATTTATGGTTAGAGGCGAACATATCATTTGAGGGTATTGTCAGTGAAACTATCGTTGATGTTTCACTACCTGGAACAAGTAACCGGGCCGGAAGCAACAAACCGGAAACACTAATTATGGAAATACAGCTCGTAAATTTTTCCGAAATGCTAAAAAGTCAGCAGAAATAACCTGGTGTCAATATTGAGCTCATCAAACGCTTCCATATCACATAAGAGACCATAAATAGCGGGTATTTCATAAATGTTGACAAATTTCATGAATTCTCCAAGGCTACAAGAGAATTGTATTTTTCGTGGTACCCAAAGCCAGTAACCGTACATAAAATTTCATTTTACGGGAAGGATATAATTTCTGCATGTGTTTTACCAATAAGTTAAATGTATGAAGAAGCTCAAGACGCACGAAACAAACACAATAGAACATTCAGGAAACTTTTTACGAAAAATCTTCGAGAATTAATACAAATCGAGATTTACTGAATAGATTGTTAATTTCATCGGATCCGTATATTGCTAGTTTGCGAGCGGCTCCAAAAACAAAGCGTGGTAAAAATTAATCCTGAGGTAAATGAGTTAATAGAAACAAGAATTCCAACTATTTAACGTGAGATATCAATAGACGAAACAGATAAAGATTCTAATGAATCTGATGAAAGACTAAGACTCAGATGAAAGTATGAAAGAATCTGACGAGGATTCTGAATAATCTCTATCTGTTTCAACTACTGGTCTTCTCTACTACTAATCTTAATTGTACTAAACTTTGTATAGCTTTTTTATTGTGATTACTTTTATATTAATTTTGATGTACGTTTGGTGTATGTGAAAATATGTTATATTGTTAAATTATAAGGTCTATAACTATCAATTATTATTTTTTTATTTATCGTTTATATTTTACCACCCCATAACGCATAAATATGCAAAAAAATAATGTTGTCCAGCTAGATTCCCAAAATAATACACTGTGCGGCGCTTGGGAGAGTCATCCAGCTTCACGTGACGAGATGACACTATTATAATAAGTTGACTAACATAGTTTTTAAGACTTTTGTTACTAACAACTATGGACATGTCTGCAATAAATTGATTTTATTTATTTATTTTATTTATTAAAATTTCATTTCAAAACGACATTGCACGACTCGATTTATATGTAAATCAACAAAACTCTGGAAAATATTTATGAAGTTTAACGCTGAAAAATAGAAAGAACTTTCGAAGTAATGTGAAAAAAATTTTGAACCGTGTAGGTATTGCTGCTTATTACATGTAACCAGTGACCTTAGTGCGAGTTTTATTCTTACTCGACGGCGCTAACGTAAACTTAAACATATTCTGAACCTAAAACAGCGCCACCTGGTAAAAAATATTATGGAAAGTACAATAATCAAAATTCTGTTACTTTTAAATTACACAAACAAGACACGTTTATGAGGCGCACGTTGCCTTCCCTCGCTGACGAAATTATTTCTTAAATTGTGCTGTAATATTTCCTAATGTATAAAGTCCTAATTCGTCTACTGACTACGACACTACTGACATTTCCTAGTCAACAAAAACAAACTATCATCCAATAAGAAAAACTAGAACACTATTAACGAATATAAATGTATCGCTACAAATTGTAGTTAATCGATATCTGTCAGTCGCGCAGAACCCTATTAAGGCATAAATGATATTCCAACAGCGACACACACCCTGCGGGTCGTTGAGCTTTTCATCGCGGTCCACCGCGCTTTTGCGTACATAGCGGTTGATGTTTTACCCAAAATTCCAAGTAATGTCTATTAGGGTACGTGTGATCTCTCTGATGTATTTTTTTGGATAATATGTTATCGCCTGTCTGAGTTGTCATTATTGCGCACCTGAGGTATTCCACTTAGGCACCTATCGATATTTTTCGCAGGTGCCATTAGTGGAATAGTTTATTATTTAAAGTTTTATTCCACATTTGGCACCTACGGATTAGTATCAGAATCATCAGATCAGTTGGGACGTTTATTTTTTATAGGACGTCAAGATCAAAAATTCGATTAAAATCAGTAGTGAAATTAGTAACATGACTAAAATATAACTTCCTACTTTGCTTTTTAGTAATTATACTTTAACTATATCAGCATCAACTAGACTTCTCTTTTTTGATACCATTATCATTGGTATCGGTAAAGGATTTCATTCCAAACAAGCCATTTCTAAATCACATGTCACCCCAAATGCCGCGAACTGTAGATATCAATCCGCCGCACATGGCGGAAGAATATTTGATAATCAGTAAAATTTTCAATGTATTACTATAAGATAACACTCAAACATAATATCTTTATCCAATTAGAATTAATTCAACTACGTGAATATGCAGATACGAATAGGTTTACAAAACCCTCGTTTTAATTAATAAGACTAAAGATTTTAGCAGTTTTTGGACAAAAAACGGGACGCTTGAATCCTAAGCTGAGTGTTCCTGTAAGCGTCGACAGTGCAGTGGGGGATCAAAATATTGCAAATGTCTTTAAAGATCAGTTTACTGTAGAACTAATGGCCTGTAACGTAAGTAACTTAAGTAAACCAGTCGTCAGATCTGGTGAGAAGTACGGTCGGATTATGCCTTTAGACTTGAGGACTGTCATAAAAAAGATGAAGCGTGGAAAGTCACCAGGTCATGTCAGTCTTTCTACACGTGCAGTCTGTGAATCAGCTTTACGTGGCGGGCTTACAACGCGATGAGTGTTCAGTGCAATAACGCTCTGAGGGCAGTGTTAAGAAAACTTAGGTACTGCAGTGCCTCCGCAATATTTGCGGATGCATCCGTCGATAATTTCTTTTCCATCCTTAGGATAAGAACTGCATCGATGATGAACAGGGTCCAGGGTGGCACCAACACTGTCCTCAGAACGTTAGCGTGCAAAATAAACAGTCCTTTTACTGTTTACTGGGCAAGTGTACACCTGCTCATAAATAGGAAATAGACTTCGGTAATTATTATTATTGTGTAACTTGTTTTGTTTACTAACAAATTACAAGGTGTTAACCTTGTTATGTTTTATTTTTGTGTTTACTACTAACCCTACCCCTAACCCTACTAACACTATATCTGTAAAATGTATGGACTTTCGTCTGAAATAAAGATAAATTATTATTATTATCATAATGTTACTGCGTAGTTTGAATCCTGAATTTCCATGCTTAGCGGGTTCTTGGAAAAGGGGAGGGTTTACTCTCACTTGTCAATATAATATAAATCTACATGAATTCCAATCGTAGAGTGGTTTTACTTGTACAGAGATGAAAAAATATTTTTTGCTCCGTACTCATCTAGCTCTTAATTAGGCTTTAGTAAATAAGAGTTGAAGTGTAAAATGCTCGGAACTAAAATAATTCTGTCGTGTTAAATTAAATTTCCTAAAAGATGAAGTTAGCGCCTTAAACGAAAAAAATACCGTTGAGTTAAACTTAGGACCAAAATAACTGACCGCGCAGCAGAGAATTTTGAAACTGATACGAAATTTTGCGCGAGGGATGCGTGCCTGAGGAAGGTTTATCTTCACGCCATATAGATAATGATTTATGATAAACGCAGTCCTTGAGGAGGGGAGAATTATTTTTACTCACAGGAAATGTATTTTGTGTCTGACGTTTGGAGCACAGCTACTTGAAAGTTTAGCAACTAATGGGAAAAGGAACATTAATCATGTTGCTAATGCATTACTTTCAAAACATCCCAAGTACATGTTTTTCTCAATATCGTGCGTGAAATAACCAAAATGTAGCAGCTTGTTCCGTCTTGCGACAGACAGCTTTGCATGATATATTGCTCAGCGAGCAGTGGAGGCCCAATGGTATCGGCCGCGACTTACAAGTTGTAGGTCGGTGGGTTCGAGCCCGGGCAGGCGCTTTACTTTGTGTAAATTATATCATCACCACTGCTCTCAAAACGGTTAAGGAAAACATCGTGAGGAAACCGGTATGTCCTAGAACTAAAAATTCGAAGATATGTGACATCGACCAACCCGCACTGGGTCCGCGTGGTGGTTTACGGCCCATTCCCTCTCACAGAGAGGAGGCCTGTGTCCCAGCAGTGGGAACATTAATAGGCTGATGGTGTGATGTGTGATGATTGCTCAGCGGCTTGACGGATTATGACATATGAGGTATCGTTGGATTCGTCTCAATTGTGGGACTGACCAAGACTATATATTTCTATTAAATAGCCCCCTCCTGAAAAAAGGGGCTGATGCTATTTTTTTTGACGTGACAACGTCTAATAAATCGATGAACGCCGGCTACATGCACGAAAAAGGATGACTAATTGTCCCGTAACGCCCACTGTCCCGTTACGCTCATTGTCCCGGAACACTCACTGTCCCATTACAATCGGGGTCCACGCAACGGTCTAATTGGCTTTAGATTCGTACTCAGACTCATTTTCAGATGATCCTCTTTTGGTTTCAATACTAAATTTCATAATTGTATAATAAAACATGATATTTAAATTAAACTCAGTTCCGAAATTTCGAATTTATAGGTGTCAATTTAGAAATTAATAAACATGCAAATATGGTCCAAAACTATGAAATTTCGTAGTACCGAAATGCATGCCCTAATCATGACGTTGTCACGTTAAACTATCGTCCGTAAACCGACGTTACAGACAACCAATTTTTTTTTTTTCGTTATCCTAACAATATGGGTATCAAATGAAAGCTACTAAATACGCCATTCCAAAATATATATATTATAACATTTTTATTCAAGATAAGCGTAACGTTGTTAGAAAAATAACTAATCTTTTACCACATAACTTATTTTGAGAATTAGTTCAGTACTAAAACTAAAAAGTCTGAAACAAGTACAATAATCATTTCAGCCGAAAGACGTCCACTGCTGGACATCGGCCTCCCCCAGGCGTCGCCACATTGACCGATCCCGTGCGTCTCGCATCCAGCGCCTTCCTGCAACCTTAACCAGGCCATCGGTCCACCTAGTGGGAGGCCTTCCAACATATCGTCTTCCGGTTCGCGGTCGCCATTCCAGAACTTTTCGGCCCCAACGGCCATCCATTCTGCGAGCAATGTGCCCTGCCCACTGCCACTTAAGTTTGGCAATTCTTCGGGCTATGTCGGTAACTTTGGTTCTCCTGCGGATATCATCATTTCTGACGTGATCACGCAAGGAAATTCCGAGCATAGCCCTCTACATTGCCCTTTGGGTGACTTTAAGCTTTCTGATAAGGCCCATTGTGAGCGACCACGTCTCGGTCCCACAGGTGATCACTGGCAACACACACTGGTCATAGACTTTTGTCTTGAGACATTGCGGTAAATTGGACGACAAAATACCACGTAACTTCCCGAACGCCGCCCAGCCGAGTCGGATTCGACGGTTGACCTCTTTCTCGAAGTTGGATCTACCCAACTAGATCGTTTGTCTCAGGTAGACATAATCATCTACAACTTCAAGTAAAGCGTCTCCGATCTTGATAGGAGTGGGTGTTACATGGGCATTCATTATGACCTTGGTTTTGTCCATGTTCATTTTAAGACCCACTTTTTCGGAAGCTCTATTGAGGTCATCGAGCATTGTACTGAGGCTTTCCATGGTCTCAGCCATGACCACTATGTCGTCGGCAAACCGAAGGTGAGTGATGTACTCGCCATTAACGTTGATGCCAAGCGCCTTCCAATCTAGAGCCTTGAAGACATTCTCCAGCGCAGCAGTGAACAGTTTCGGAGAAATGACGTCTCCCTGTCTCACGCCGCGCTGGAGAAGGATTGGTTTCGAGGTCTGATCCTGAAGACGGACTGACATGGTGGCGTTTTTGTACAAACACTTCAACACCTCAATGTACCGGTAGTCGATCTGGCACCGTTGGAGAGACTGCAGTACAGCCCAAGTCTCGATCAAATCGAAGGCTTTCTCGTAGTCCACAAACGCTAAACAGAGAGACAGGTTATACTCTTCGGTCTTCTGTATGACCTGCCGCAGCGTATGTATGTGGTCTACGGTGCTAAAGCCTTTTCGGAATCCGGCTTGTTCGGGAGACTGGAAATCGTCAAACTTGCGCGCGAGACTATTCGTGATGACTCTTGAAAACAACTTGTAGACATGGCTAAGAAGTGAGATGGGCCTATAGTTCTTCAGCCGGGCATTGTCACCCTTCTTGAAGAAGAGTACCACCACATCCCTGCACCATGCCTTTTGCCTCGAGTATGACGGCATCAAACAGCTTCTGAAGGGCCTTAAGGACCGGTTTTCTGCCCGCCATCACCCGGCGCCTTGTTGTTTTTAAGCTGTTTCAGAGCCATCCTAATCTCGTACAGGCTGACGTCCGGGATATCTTCGGTATAGTATCGGGTCAATCTAGCTCTTGGGTTGTTTGCTAAACTCGCAACGGGCTTGCTGATTGATGTGTACAACTGCCCAAAGAATGTCTCGATCTCCCTCAGAAGCTCCGGTTTGGCGGATACGATCCTGCCATCGTCGGTCTTCAGTCTCGTGAGCTGGCTCTGCCCAATAGCCAGATCCCTTGAAAATACCTTGGATACGTACACTAGTACAATAATAGTAGATATAATTTATACATTAACTCTACGAGTCAGGTACACTATGTTTGATCTATACACATGTTTAGTAAGTAAGTAAGTTTACAATTCATTTCCTAAAGATATTTAAGCTGTCGACCCTCGTCAATACTGTGCGACTCATTAATGAACTTCTCGCAGCAGAGCAGCAGTACAGTCGTGTTGATACATCGACGTTCGACGTCTAAAGTGAACAACTAATAAATTTGTACTCTGAGATTTCGGCGTGGAAACATGAGACTCCTGTCTCGTACTCGTAGGTAACTAATTGACTCACAATTTACTTCAGGCACTTTTCGTATTATATTTCTAAATGAAAGTGTTCTTAAAAAGAAAAAGTTTTCGCATAATGCAAAATTATTCGAATGCTATAGTTTAAATAAACTTCGTACAAGGTTATCTCTTAGTAAATCGATTCGTACACTGTTAAAAACCAAACAATGGCTGTATTTTAGATTACAACTATGACTTGACTTTTATATCACGTCGTCATGTTACAAAGGCTTTGTCCGACCCTTGTCACTGCGACACTGACTTGACAACGTATCACCTACAGGGTGGTGGTGGTGCGACCACGCGGTTAGTTTTGCCATCGCAAGGATAGATCGAGACCAAAATATCATTACATAACCAGAAAATTTCCTATAAAACGTACCGTGGGCAATTTGACAATAGACTTATAAATTAATTATTTAAGTAGTTCCTTTGTCACGTACTTTCCACAAACTTTATTCTTGATAAATATTTTGATTCCTTGCCAAGTGCAAGTTGTTTACATAGCCTTTTGTCAAATATGTTGGGGTTGGCGTCCAATCTAAACGATGAACTGAATACCAGTATTTTGCACGCAGCATATTCTTATCCGACCTCCACAATACAATTACTGGGTAACACACTCTATCCCTTGATCTTCTTCTTTTCTGGACAGCTAGCACTCGGTAATGCAGAGTCTAGCTGAACAATCCTTTCATCAAGATGATAGACTCAAAACGGCTCACCTTAGAACCACTACCAACGACCTTTCTTAAGGCCAAAATACCTCTCTAAAGCCACCCACCACGGCCTGTCCAAGCCTGCACTTATTGTAATCTCAATCAACATCCAAAGTTTAAAAAAAAAACAAATCTGACTTGTATCTCAATTATTCCAGATCACAACTATGATAACCTCTGTCTCCAAGAAGCACATCGCGGTATCGAATACCTTACCACGTACATCCCTGGGATGACTTTGGCACTGGAGACACCACATGCACACTATGACAGTGCCATTTATGGAAACTCTCGTATCACTGTTAAATCTGCAACTTCAAACAATGACAACTCCATAGAGATCCTCACCGTTAACATAGGAACTTGCACGATCACCACAGTTTACAAAACCTCTAACACACTTTTCGGGATCCATAAAAAAACTCCTTGATAAGATTGGTTTTCAGATTGCCGGGCTTTTGACCAATGAATAATGGCTTCACGTGCTTGCGAGGTATGGAGCGTCTTAGTTGACGGTCACCCACCCACGGAACAAGCTCCGCAAGCGTAGCCCTACAGTTATAGATAAAACTACCAATTCATTGCTGCTGGAACTACAGAATTCAGAATGAAATGCCTTTTCAGTCCATAACCAAATTGCACAATCAACCGTACCAACAATGTTTATTAAAATGCCGCCATTCTGCGAGCCATACTCTGAATTGTGAAAGCAATAACCGAACTGTGCTTTGATTACGTCTGCTGCTCGCATATGCGCAAACAACAGGAACTGTCTAACGAGACGATAAATTCAACAATACGAACGAACTAGTAATAAAAATGGTAGTGTTTTATTTAACTAGTGATCAGACGGTGATATCCGATCTCTACACATAAAAGCGTCGTTTGTTTCATTATCCATTTCAGCGTTTATGTCTCAGAAGCAATTCCAGTTTAATGCTCCCATACTCGTAGCTAGAATAAAATTGTGC
The DNA here is from genome assembly GCA_945859665.1 of Anorthoa munda. NCBI lineage: Eukaryota > Metazoa > Arthropoda > Insecta > Lepidoptera > Noctuidae > Anorthoa > Anorthoa munda. The sequence goes on from OX243913.1 coordinate 5,058,571, forward strand.
TATTCAAATCGATCCATGTTCGTGAAATCAGAATTGCATATTGGTTTCAAAGTTATGAAATCTAGCTACGTGTAGCAAAACCCTACTTATTAAATTCGTATTTAAATTTTACGAAAATGGTTTTTATTTCATTATTTGTTTTGAATAAGTATTTATGTAATACAACATTTCCGAGGGAAAGAAAGAGTTCTTCACTCAATTTACATCAACTCCGAACTGGGTTCACACATACGCCGTGTCTCTAGGACGAGGCAGTGAAATGGCAATTTATTTTTAAAACAGCATATGAGCGTAGTAATAAACGTGTAGAAACTAATAAAGCTGTGAAAGGCAGTAAAAATGTTTATGGAAGCGACGAAACGGATATTTATAGGTATGTGAAGTACAGATTGATATCACGGGGGCTAGAACTTTTTTTATGGAGAATTTTACATCAACACCTTTTCCTGTTGCCTCAAGCACAGCATATACGAGTATTATATTATAAAAACCATCTCTAAACTTTTGTAACTATACAGGATGATTGCTAGTGTTGTAGTGCGGACAAGTCAAGATTTTTGAGGCTTATCCGCACTACGACACTCGCAATTCATGTGACTAGTGACTTGACATGCATTTGAAAAGAATATGGTGGAACAAATGTGTTGACATATTAGAAAACGAAAACGTACCGATTATTTTTCTGCCTACTTCTTAAGCATAATGTTCTTAGACATAAAACTGCCCAGCCACTTGGTATTTTAGTCTCCAACATTGTTTATTTGTAACCAAGTAATCTTCCACCTATTGTTCTTTTAATAAAAAGGGAGATAAAAATGACATAAATAATTACAGACCAAATATGTCTTATGTCCAATCTATACAAAGTATTTTCTAAAATAATACTTGGACGAATAACAAAACACTTTGAAGAATAAATACCAACCAAGGGAACAAGCGGGGTTTCGTACAGATTATTCTACTATCGATCATATTCACGTAGTAAAACAAATCATCGAAAAACTAAATGAATATGACCAAGACTACCCATGGCATTCGTCGATTACAAAAAGGCTTTCGATTCTCTGAGTCATAGCTATATCTGGCAGACGCTAGAAAATCAGGGCGTAGAAAGCAAGTATATAAAGAAATATACAAAAACTCTACAGAAAAGAACCAACTTGAACAGCAAGGAGAAGAATTTAGTATCCAGAAGGGTGTCAGGCAAAGTGATCAACTTTCACCAAAACTTTTCACGGCAGTGTTAGAAAACATATTTAGAAGAAGACTGAGAAGATATTGGCATAAATGTAAATGGAACAAAGCTAAATCACCTAAGATTCGCCGACGATATTGTGATATTCGCAGAGAAACCACACATACTACAAACTATGTTACAGTAACTAGATAATGTAAGCAGGAAAGCAGGTTTGTCTATGAATCCAGAAAATACAAAAATAATGACGAATGCAATAAATGAAAACATGGAAATAGGACAGCAGGTTATCGAATACGTCGACGAATATGTATATTTGGGACAGCTCATTTCAACAAAAGACCAATATTCAAAAGAAATTAATAGAAGAATAAACAACACTTGGAAACCTTACTGGTCGTTGAAAGAAATAGTAAAAAGTGTATCAATACCAATGCCTGTGAAAAGTAAACTGTACAACACGTGCATTCTCTCATGTCTCACGTATTTGAGTCAAACTTGGCCTGCTACGAGCAAAAACAACCAAAAACTCATAGTTTGCCAACGCAATATGGAGAGAAGCATGTTAAACATAAGACTACGAGACAGATGGACCATCTCAAAAATAAGATAAAAAAACAAAAGTAAGCGATGTCCTACAAAAAATAAATAAATTGAAATGGAACTGGATTGGCCATGTAATAAGAACAAACAGAGAAAAATGGACAAAAGACGTAATGAGATGGTATCCTAGAAATGTGGAAAAAGACAAAAGGGACGTCAAATAAAGAGATGGAAAGATGACCTACCGAAAGGATGGAGACGATTAGCTCGTGACAGAGATGAGTGGAAGAAACTAGGGGAGGCCTATGTCAAGGAAGGACAACCTGACCAACAAACTGGTTGCTGAGTAATACTTAACTACTCAATTGAATTAAGTTATTTTTTTATATTTAATATACTAGTGTTAAAATTATTAAATTTATATAGTTAAGTTAAAACTGTGCCTTTTGAATTTTGGTCAGCGAATAAAGGCTTTCATTATTATATTACTATTATTATAATCTTCCACCTGTAACACAAAACCATTACTCCAACAATATAATTAGCGCTGTTAAATAAGCTATTCATGGTCTTATGGTTACGAGCCATAAGAATATGAATAGCTTATTGAAAAGCGGAATTAACGGAGTTCTTATAAACCCTAGTTTCTCGAGCGCGCGCTAAAAGGATTCACTTTTATTCAGCCCGTAAAGGGTTCTGGCGAAAGGGTTGCCTACCTACTCGTCACAACAGAGATGTTTACAGAAGGCCAGTTGTAAAAACAAGATGTAACGGAAAGGTGTTATAACGGAAAATATTGTATCTACAAATTTCGTTCAACTGACAAAAACTTTGTATGGAAAATCCATTTTTTTTTAGGAATTGCTGACTTCCTTGAAGAAAGTTATTCATTTACATGGGCAGAAACACTTGTTTAAAATTGGATCACTCCTTTTCGTTGTATATACGAGCAAAATAAAAAGCTTTTTTACAAAAAAAATCTACCGTCTTCCAAACTTTTATTTTTCACTTTTTAGTTGTACCTAATAGGCAATTTGTTTAGTAAGGTACCTATAACGCCAGAATAGATAACCCAAATGTCATGAAACTTGAACATAACTGGTGAAATGAGTGATCTGCGTACCCCTTAAGAGCGTACTGGCGTGATGTTATATTATGAAATGGTATAATCAATAAACAAACATGCGATTGCAGCAATCCCGAGAGATTTACCGTTATTTATTGAAGAGTTCTGATGTATATCTTCGAAGTTCTTCATCAGATCTTGACCAAATTAAAATGGGACCAATTTCGAAACATACTCTTTCAAACAAAAAAATAATTTAAAAAATCGGTCCAAAATTGACGCAGATATGCGTGAAAATACACAAAATAAAAAACAAAAATCAGACATAATGTCGAACATAGAACCTCCTCCTTTTTGGTAAGTCGATTAAAAAGGAGCACACGTACCTACAAAAAATGTATGCGATCTTATGGCGTATCTCAAACTATCGCGATGGTGAACTTTTACTGTCGACGGCGGTGGTTTAAAATTCAATATAGCACTGACATTTGGAATTTCTACCTTCGCTTTGTCAAACGAATTCAGTCTGAGTATGCTGCGTGGAGAGGCATGTCCAATATTGTATAAATACGTGTTTTCTCGCTCGCTGTATGAAGCCGACCTTCTGCACCTAATTTGCTTTTGTTCTCGTCAATGTGTTTTCTCTCTTCGGGCGATGAGTGTGCAAGTAGTGTGGGACAGACCGCGGCCCTTGTCTCACGCGAGACACGTGTCGCAACCATCGACACTAACCCGATTAGGGGATGTTAAATATTAAATAGAAAAAAAAAATTGGCTTCAGAGTTATATTTTGTTAAAGGAGAAAAAAAAATATGAGCTGCATGTTTTTCTAGAAAATATTCTTAAAAAGTGAATAATGGTTAATAATGGTTTCATGAATGGTCTAAGTAGTTTTTCATAGCTTGCTGCGGTTAAAATTTCGATTGTGGGCCGTTGATTTTTGGCGCTGGGAGGGTAGAGGGGGGAGAGATTTGGCTACCCCCCAGTACCATCCCCACTACTCGGAGCCCCATGGTTATGGAGATATCCATGGTTAAAGTTTTCAGGTTAGATAAAAAATTGCCATAAATGTCCATCGATTTATGGGGCGCGGAGGAGGGGAGGGAAAGGGGGGTAGAGACTTCACTGTACCATCCCCTACCCCACGTGAACCCTACTACGGGCCAACCTCACACAACATATCAAGGATGGGTTCGAAACGAGGAAAGTGGCGGGTGCTGTCGGCAGCCTATGACACCGTTAATATTCAGCGCTTGTTATGGAAGGTTACCAACTTAACAGAGGACCCAAAGTTTATTAAAATTCTCAGAGTACTCCTCAGTAACCGACGATATCAAGTGAATCTTCTGGATGATAGGAGTAGGCAGCGTGTCCAAAATAATGGTCTACCTCAGGGTAGCGTTTTGGCTCCGCTGCTGTTCAATACGAGTATCTACACCAACGACCAACCGGTGAGTAGTAACACAACCCGCTTCCTTTACGCTGACGACCACGCTTTAACTTGCCAAGCTAGTAGAGCTAGAGATTGAGGCTAATCATTCCATCGCCCTTTTAGATCTCAGCCAATATTATGCTGACAACGCGCTGAAGCTAAATCCCTCATAAACACAATCGTGCGCTTTTCACCTACGTAGTAGACAAGCGGGCCGAACGCTTAACATTTCATGGCAGGGGGTGCCAATCCTCCATAGTTCCCACCCAAAATACCTCGGTATTACTCTGGACAGGTCCCTCAACTACAGAGGTAACTGCGAGAATGTCAAGTGGAAGGTGCATTCAAGGAATAACCTGCTTCCCCGCCTAACGTCCACCAGATGGGGGGCATCTCCTCAAGTCCTGCGAACGACTGGCATGGCACTCTGTTTCTCCGCTGGTGAATATGCAAGTGCTGGTGAGTATGCATTGCGCCCCCGGAAAATTCGCAAGACTATAGCAAGTCACACGGAGAGGGCGAAACTAGAAAACAACCCACGCCACCCAATGCACAATTACAGCTCATTGCCCCAGCGCCTAAAAAGCCGGAAAAGTTTTCTAGGATGCGTGGGTCTATGTGATGGCAACTCCTCTTCGGCGAGATGCGACCTTTGGCGAGAGAAATTCAAGCCGCCTGAAAATTTAATCGAGCCATCGGAGAGTCTTCCGCCTGGGCACACTCTGCCGTGGTCGACCTGGAAAACCCTAAACAGACTCCGCACTCAGGTTGGCCGCAGCAAAGACAACCTCCACAGGTGAGGGTTCTCTGATGGCGCTAGTCTTCAGTGTTTGTGCAGCATCTCTCCGCAGACCATTACCCATCTCACGGAGTGCGCAGCATGCCCTGCCACGTGTGCATACGAAGACCTTATGACTACGTCACCGAATGATGTTGCCGTGGCTGAATTTTGAGCCAAAGACAATATTTAATTTTTATGTTTGACATGTTTATGTTTTGTATGTTTTTACACGCTAAGAAGAAGACTTCAAATAAATAAGATAAAGGCAAGAAAATGATGATGAATGCTCTACAAAAATTCTGCTGGCGTTTTGTTTAAAATCTTTTTGAAAAACTTCTCCGATAACTTTTTATTAAACCTTCATCAACTAGGTGCCAAAAATTCGAACAGAAAATGCCGTCACACACTTACCATGGATGCCCCACATATTATAACCGTAAACATCAATTAGATGGTCGCTCCCGACCATTGGGCATGCCTCGCCACAAGCCGGCATTCAATCAGACGTGACGTCATAGCTCTGCCAACTACTAACGCCACACAGTTACGAAGCTTTAATTTTTTGGGACCTAATGGACAAGAAAGGCAGGAACTCTTTTAAGTATTATAGCTATTGAGTATAGATGTTTCTTATCGCCTCTCGGGTTCGACTGAGTTTGGGGTTTTTATAAAAATATTATTATTTAACGGTTTAAGCCTTACACTTTTGTCCACTAAAATTCAAAAACTAAGACCCCGCAGTAATTGCCTCATGTTATTAGGTTGGGTAGTCACGAAATATTTATTCATTACCAATTACAAAACCAGAATTTCGAGATTAAAATAGTGTAGCTTGTTGTTTACTTACCGCTATAGATATGTTGTAAACTATTCACATTTTGATTATAACTCGTCTATTACTATCCTCTTATAACGGGCGTAACTACCACATGCCTGCTATATTATAGGTATTGATTTGCCTTCATTTACATACTGGAATACATCATGCGCTGTATCTTGAATCAGAGTTATTGAATAACATGTGTAGGCAAGGATCAAAATACACGTTTGGGTGAATTGAACTGGATACGCAATCACCCTTGTGTGTTATAACTTGTACTCCTACTCTCTGTCTTTACAACAAGATAGTTAGTAGTTCATGCATATTAAGCTAGAAGCAGTATATTACCCAGTCTCTAGAAATGATTTCATTCGCCATTCAGGTTATAAAATAAGAGATGTGAGAGGCATGTTCTAAATGAGGTTGCAGTTTTCAGAACTTAGTGGCGCAGTTTCTACTAGAATGAGGCCATCTTCAGGATTAAACGCTCTTACAATAACTGACTAGTGACTACCCTGAATAAAACTTGGTACTCGTTGATCGGGTGAAGCTACTCAATATTATATTTTGCTCTATACCATTTTAGCTGCTGTCCTTTCTCGATGATCGGCTTTTACGCTTTTGTGTTAAGACAATTTAAATCAGGAAAAAAAAATGGCGGCGTAGGAAAAAAACTCGTTGCGGGATCCAAGACAGTTAAATTCATCTGGGACTTCGTCGAGCTCCATTGCCTCGGCGTTTTGCTGTTGATTCTGGCTTTCAGGAGTTGCAGTGGTTTGGGAATAGTGCGGTGGGTTTGTAGACAATTTAAATACAAAACTGGATTTTGGCTTACCACAGGATTTTGTTCAAAAATGTGCTCACCTGTGGAGTCGTAACGGTTACTGGCATGTTGGCATATAACGAGGGTGCGGCTGCCTCGCCACATACAATTATCAGCTTGACCTGGAAGTCGTTTCCGCAAAGTTATTAGTTTTACACGAAAATATGATATTCAAATTATTATATGAATATGGCTTAATTGTGCCGACAGTTAATTTAATTTATGTTTATTATGAGACGTCAATAACTTTACTGTAAATAGAAAACTATATACATTACACAGGACTACGACCGGCCGCTATAAAAACCTGTCTTACTTCATCCTGGCTATAAATAACGGTATCTCTCTCCTGAATTTCCAAGATGTTAGGGTCCATAAAATTTTTAACACCTTGGAATCCGTGTTTAATGATTAGTTTATAAGATTGAAAACTAATACCTATCGTAAAAGTTTGGCACCTCCTGCATTTCATTGTTCGTATCTCAGCGTCTCTATAATAATAAAATCGTTTACGTACTAAATAAATATGTATTTATTTTATAACACCAGCCAGTAGATAGATTTGCGGCCACAAATTGTAAAGAAAAGACGGTATGAAGTACACACAAAGTCAACATCGTATTCAACACATTTTCTTTTGATTTCAATTACGTAGGCAGGCTCATTAAGAAATGAAAAGACGTCAAAGTCCCAAGCGACAATCAGTAGCCATTGGAGTCGGAGCGTCATGTTCACAAAGGTCTTTGCTTCAGATATGTCGTTCATTCATTCACTGGCTCTTGAACTCCAAGCAAGGAATAGCTTTACGTTTAAGCAAACATTTTCTGAATAGAGGCTAATCTTTAAATAGAGTATAAAGATTCTTTCATAGATTCGAATATAAAAATAAAAATTACATCACATTACATCTTTATTATTTAATTACGGAGCCATAAAAACTTCCTCCTTTGAACGGCGGGAAATATCGACTATAATAAATTATTGCGGTTCTAGAATATGCCTGTTTCCTCACGATGTTTTCCTTCACCGTATTGAGGGGTTCCCTCTATCTGGTAGAATCTTGATACTCCGAAATTCATTTGGCATAACACACTTGGCATAATCTTCTTAAAACGAATATTCTTAAGACATAAAAAATATTTAATATAACTATTGTTTGGCTTACATTTAAGATGGCAGAATTTTATTTGCCATAATTTCTCTTTGCTTAATATGAAGATGGCAGAAATTCATTTGAAATAATTTTATTAGGCATTTCTACAAAATAGCATTTTCAACCTTAAATTAAAATTGAAATATTGTCTTAAAAAGTCAATATGTTGTGTTACAAAAGTTAGTAACCAAAACGAATCGCTGCAAAACCGACTCCACGTAGTCTTGTCTGCCCCACCCCTAGAGTGTAATTTAAGCCCGCGTAGGCGCGTAAGGCCGAGACGGCCAGCGAGCTGAGGAGCAGGTAGTTTTAATATAGGTCGCCGCCGCGGCTGAGGCTGGCCGGTGAAGCCAGCCAGCAAGCCGAAGCTGCGGTGGTGAGCGTTAAAACTATCTGTGACGATAAGCTCGCGTGGGACCGCCGGAGACCCACAGTGCCGGAGTCGTGAAAGAAACCAAACCTGCTGCATGCTCACTTGCATTCTTGCTTGCATGTTGCATGCTTGCTGCATGCTCACTTGCATTCTTGCTTGCATGTTGCATTCTTGCTTGCATGTTGCATGCTTGCTGCATGCTCACTTGCATTCTTGCTTGCATGTTGCATGCTTGCTGCATGCTCACTTGCATTCTTGCTTGCATGTTGCATGTTTGCTGCATGCTCAATTGCATGCTTGCTTGCATACTTGCTGCATGCTCACTTGCATTCTTGGTTGTATGTTGCATGCTTGCTGCATGCTCACTTGCATGCTTGCTTGCATGCTTGCTGCATGCTTGCTTACATGCTTGCTGCATACTCACTTGCATGCTTGCATGGATGTTGCATGGTTGCTGCATGCATTGTATATGCTTGTTTGAATGCTGCATGCTTGCTGCATGCATGGTTTATTCTTGTTTTCATGCTGCATGCTTGCTGCATGCATGGTGTATACTTGTTTGAATGCTGCATGCTTGCTGCATGCATGGTGTATGCTTGTTTGCATGTTTGCATGCTTCATACAGGGAATTAAAACACAAAAAATATCGTGTTCAATCAATCTTTTATTATGGTGAGAAATACAAAATTACTCTAATTATGAATTATCTGTAATATGATAGATGAGTATTTCATTTAATATGGATATGAAATGTATGCCAAAAGACGATTCTGACTGTGAACTTTCTGCGATATGATGATACTGCCTTTTAATGACTATCGATATGAAATTTATGCCTAAAGATGATTCTTACTTGATGATGAGACTTACAAAATTATTAGTTTGAATGCATGAAATGAGAGATATAAAATAAATGAGTGTATGCCAAATGATTTTCTGTGAATAGATGTTTATGCTATCCGTTGTTATGCATAATAATATTATGACATAAAAAGTTCTGCTATAAAAGGTAGATTCCGTTTTGAGAGCAGTGGTGATGAAATAATTTACACAAAGTAAAGCGCCTGCCTGGGCTCGAACCCACGACCTACAACTGCCCTACAACTTCAACTACTTACTTGATGAGATTAAGAAACAATAACGTTATTAGAAGATGGTGATCTAAATCAGATTTGGAATCTACTAGTAACATTTTTGGTCTCGGTATATTATATTTTATTGAACGTTCAAGTAAAATATGCAAATAGTACGCCTAATTAAAAATCAAATATGAAATAAAGAGCTCAGTCATGACAAGATAAAGGCGTCCCAAATACTCGTATTTCGTAATAAATAAAGATTGTCTGTGCATCATTCTGACTGTAAAAGTGATTAATAAAAAGAGGGTGCCGATAGAACTCGTCCTTCAAATATTTTGTAAAAAGTCCTCTACTTTCAATCGTAATGCCGAAATTAAAAGCAGAGATGATTTGAAGAACTTACTGGAATGCCTCGCTCAACTTGTTTTGAGCATTAACCCTTAAAATTGTGCACGAGTTTTGGAAATTTTGCAAGATATTAAATTGTAAAAGGGTTCTCCAGTAGGTAAAAGAGTGGCACAAAGAGTAAATGCGGCATCTACACAATTATAATGAGATAATTATTGTTTGTTCGTAGTAGGTAACACTATCAATAAATGTAAAGATCAACAAAATTATGACAATGAAATTAATCAAACATTGAATAATATTATAAAATGGTTAAATATTAACAAACTAAAGTTAAATATTGCTAAAACGAACGTACTCCATTTTAAAACATGGAAAAGTAAACCTATCCATCTTCATGTTGCGTATAATAATATTAGCGTAAAGCAGGTACATAACACAAAGTTTCTAGGCGTAACATTTGATGAACACTTAACATGGAAGAATCATATCGAGATACTCTGCAAGAAAATTAACCAATTTGTTTTTGCGCTAAGAAAGGTCAAAAATGTAACGTCGAGAGAAACATCCATAATGGTGAATCATGCATATGTCTGTTCAGTTATTCGCTACGGCATAGTTGTATGGGGAAACTCCTCAGAAATAGATCGAATTTTCATTGCTCAAAAAAAATGTATCCGCGCATTTTTTATGATATATAATGATGAAATAATATTTTTTTTTTTAATAATGTAATGTAATTGAAAATTTATGTAAGAATTTCATTAAATTGGAATTTAATTTTGCATGCCGTTAAAACGGTGAGACATGTAGCACTATGCAATGTTATGAAATGAACACCTCTGTAAACACCATGTTTCTAGCAAATAAATATTCTATTCTATTCTATTCTATCACTTGGTGTTATAGGCTACTCCCGGCAATAAGCACAGTGGGATTGGCCACGTATGCGAAACTGCTGAGCAAAAGCTAGATATGTATGAATGAAAACACGACTTTTGATTAGTGTATTTCATGACTATTTCACTTCTGAAGACTTTTGAAATGTCGTGTCCTTTGTCGTCTCCGCTTCATGGTTCAACATGAATGGTAATGACCAGTTTTACGTACGTTGATATATTTAATTCATTATTCATGAATCTGTCCTTAGATTTAACTACATACAAACATTAAAGCTATACAGTTTCATCATAAACTTCAAATAGCAAGCAGTTAGTGTGTTAATACACACTATTACAAAAAATATGAAAATATATACTACCAAGTTTTATAAGTGCTGTCATAATTGATGGCATAATTATATATAACTTGGTAGGATATATTTTCATTTATTTATAAATGTTTGTGTCACCGCCGCATTGTCGTGGTTCTTTTTCTGCCGATCTTGTAAGTTTATTTTGTGACAATACAAACTTACAGGATCGGATCGATCTTACTTACTTACACTTCGCCGAACTTTCAACCAACTTAATGATAAAATCATTTATTTCAAGGAAAAGCTGTATAGAAAAGCTTCATACCTATTTTGACATTAGTAAATATGGACTTAAGGTAGACTGCTTTGTCACTCGTACTAGGATTATTAACCCTGTAAACTGATTCAAATATATAAGATAACATTCGGCAAATGTGTGAACAGTTATTGAGAATCCATAATCTACGCTATAACAATAAGCTCGTTTGCCTTTAGCAAAGTAGCCTGATTCCCAGCAGATAATACTAATCCCTGAATCCGGTTCACAAGCGCAAATACTATTCCACCTCCAATATACGTAGCAAGTTGCTACGGCGTAGCGCTCTGGGTCTCGCAGCGTTCTCATACCGGCGCGCGGCGTAGCTTCCGCCGCGCGCCGCTCGCTACGATTCTACTGTGGCTTGTTGACATGCTTCGTGATAAAGAATGGATTACATGCAGATGCCTATTAGTGCGATATGCATCTGCAATAGACAATAATTAAATTACATTTTGTTCTAGGTTTTTCTGATACGGGTGATTTACATTATATTATGTGCATTCTGTGTCTTTTAACTACTTAATCTACCTTTATTCGTAAAACAAAGGTGTAAATATGTACATACTTAAACTCTAAACAAAAGTAAACTATACAAAATTGTACCAAACCTAACTACTTACACTATATAAAAAAGAAAGGTACACTTAGGCGTCGAAGTACTCCTCCACATCGCTGTCACCTGGGAACGTGCCCAGAAGCACAGCGTGGCAGCATTGTCACGTTGAATAGCAATGCTGATTCTTTGCGCAAAGAACGAGACAGTCCTCTGGTCACGCAGAGTGTCGATCAGTGTCAGTGTCTTAATTAATATTTATGTATGTTAAGCTTCAACCTGACTGTCACTTTAATTCTTAATTAAATTAAGATTTTTGCCAACTGCTCTCGTAGTCAAACTGACTTGTTTTTTTCGGTTGTTTAGAGAAAAATAACAAAAATATAATCTTCATTATTCCAGTGAAAATACAGACAAAATTTTAAACTTTCAAAAGACAATTAAAATAAATTTCAATTGAAGCAAACGAAATTGAAAATGCTATTCTCATTCAGATATTACATTAATATTCTCTTCGGTATTGTTTTATGCAGAATAATGGAAAATTTCAGCTAGATGTAGTACCTTTCAGTTTGGTTATAGGGCTCCCACACATAACTGCGAATTCGTAACGCATCGCAAATATCTGCGAACTCGCACGTACTAAATATATAGATATCGCATCGTATCGTAGTTATGTGTGGGAGCCCATAGCAGCTGCATTGTAAATTAAGGACATTACCACGACCAAGTATGATTGTGATAATGCATCAGAGCGAGCGAGCAGAAACCATATTACAGAATTGTTTAATAGAAATATTAACATCCGTTATATACGTAGTCAAATCACAACGTTTTAATTTAACTGATATCAAATGACTCAATAAAAATGAAATAAATAAATACCAAAAATGTTTATTTATCTCCACAAATTACGTCCTTATCTTAGCAGAAGACTAAAAAAAAAAACTTCTGAATATTTTGTATACACCCAAGAATAATTTGATTCTTCCAGAGTCTGAATAATAAATATTATCTCATAAATATATCTAAAAATAAACCCTTACTCTCACTTGACCCAGGGAAATTTACGAATATGTCATTGTGTATCCTTGTTATAAAAAACAAGGATAATGGCTTCGAGTAACAGGATAAATTGAGATTGAGTAACTGAAAGGGCGAACCCTTTTCTGATCCATTGTAGCGATCATGTGGACGCAGGAGGTTATTTATAATGTTTGTTACGAATTTTTGTGACGCGGAAGATGTAAATAGGAACAGTGAGCGGTAAGCTGTGATCACAGCCCAGCCTGTGTGTATGTCGCAGCCAACTAGTTTAATCAGCCATTCAGTGAACAACCTAGCCTTTTTACTAAGATGTCGTTCAAAATTATAATAAGCCGGTTAATGAAACAGGTATCGATAGTTTAACTAGGTAGTTGCCTAGTTGCCGAGCCCACTAGTTGAACGGCACCGTTTAGTAAAAAGTTTAGGTGTTGTTGAACGACTTTTCGGTATAATTAACAATTAGATTTCGTAATTATACGATCCTGACAACTCTTCAACTAACTATTTCAAGAGCGAGCGATGCGAGCTCGGCAACTCTATAACCCCTGCAGGCAGAAATAGGAGGGCTATTAGTTTTAGTGTATGTTATATCAATTGAAGATTTTTGTCAAATGATCGACAATAGGGTTATTAACCGACTTCTTTTAAGAATTGCATTAGCTAGCCAGTTTATTAAATTTTGTATTAAACGCATCGGCTGAATATCATTTAGGCCCATAGAAATATAAATAAAATACAGTTTAGGCCATTAGTTGTCCGGCGCCGTTTAGTTATAAGGCTAGGGTGTTAATTGTATAGTGAATGAAACTCAACTTGCACAGTGGCATAATGACCGCGGTAGAAGAGCTTCACAACAGAGAATTTTAGTCACCACATCATGGTAATGGTAATGAGCAGCTTCGGTTGAAACCTCCAGCTTATGTTAAGTGCTCACATTCGTCGGTACAAGTCGCCGTGAACGAGTCGAGGAAATAAATCGTTCAATGCGCCTCGGAACATTACACAAAGGGAATAGAATTTAAATGAGGAAATGTACTTTATACCCCCGATGAAGTGAAGCGGAAAGATAAAAAAGGAGTCTTAAATAAAGCTTAGGCGTGAGTTAAAATTGAATTATATTGTATTATTTGATTTACTTTGAATTTAAATAATGTTCGTTGTATTTTACTTTAACGCAGTCGGCGTTTTTGTTACATTTTCTTTTTAAATTTCGACACCGACTTCGGAAATGAAAGTTATTTTTCGTTTTGTAGTGTTTTGCTTTGAAAGTCGGTTTATTTTTTTTTGTTAAAATGTTTTTATTTTTTAGTTTTGATATCTCAAAGTACCATGAAAATAATTTATTCATTTCACGATGATTCCAATAAACCCAAACATGATAGGATACATTGTTTTATTTCGGAGTTCCAGTGGCTACCTGCCTCAGTCAGTTTGCTGGTACCATTTTCATTAATACCAATTATTTTAAGTAGGTATTTGCTTCATCATAGTAACCGACTATTCGAGATATCCTGTACTCGTGTGAAAATACCTTTATTTCAGGTCTTAAACCCATATCAGACAATATCTTTGAATTATTCAATCATAAATAAAAAATCACACAGATAAATAAAAACAAATAAATACAACATCAACACATCAAATAAATTCAAATTCATATTCCTTAGATCATAATTATTAATTACAGTAGTCTCTTACGTGCGACACTATATGTAACTTGTCTAAGGAAGGAGTTAAGGAGGAGTTATTAAAGAGTTCCAGTGACCCTTTGTGATATTCTTCATAAATTCTAGGTACTTTACCAAATCATACTTTCTGAGTGTAAATGCTTGCATTGTTGATGAAAAAATTAAAATCACTATATGAATGTCTATAATATTTGAGGAGTTCCTTCGATTTCGAGATCCTGACCTGATAACTATGGGACCATCTAGAAAGAATATTCTTTCAAAAAGAATTTTCCAAATCGGTCCAGGCGTCTTTGAGTAATCGGGGAATATACATAAAAAAAGATTCCGAATTGAAAACCTTCTCCTTTTTTTGAAGTCGGTTACAAACGGAATTAACTAAGGCCAGTTATTGCTTTTAATTAATCGTTTAGTGTTAGTGTTGCAATTATTAAAAAGTAAGAATTGAATAGTTTTTGCACATTTAAATCAACTAAATACCAATACTGTACTTATAGTACAAATTGAGGTCGGTGGACCAAGGTTACAATTCATTGAGATCATCTCATGCGTGTTTTTAGTTACCTACCAAGTGAACTGCTGGTAGAAAGTACAAAAAAATTTTGATCAGGCTTCATTGAACATTGCCGTTGACATATCCCTAAAATGATAGCATGTATAAGCCTCCATATTATATATTTAAAATTATTACTTTCTCTCTATAATTTGATTCCTTCATATGTAAGGCAATAACCTTGGCTATCAACTATGTAGCGATAATCTTCCACAATTTGTTTGATTGAAAATAGAATCCATGTCTGAACGCTGACCCCCAAAATACAGGTGCAGGCCTAGTTTAGGGGTCAGGATTACATTTGTGACAATACATTTGTGTGCTATTTTATTATGTTTTCATTGTAATAGGTATTTCAAAGTGTCAAATAAATATTTTTATTTATTTTATATTGCTTGAAGCGACACATTATATTTTGACGCTTTCGCCGAAACTACAATTTATGTATTACTTATATAACGTGTTTCAAAGTCAAAGTCACTACTTATTGAACTAACAATCACCTAAAACGGTAATTCAAATCACAAAACTTTAACTTTGAACATGTGGGTTAATTGCTTCGCATCTAAATCTCAATTAATCTAGCCAGACCCAACATCAGTTACGTAGATTAATAGTCTTGGAAAACTACCTATTTACCTGAAAATTATGTTTTTGTCTCATGCCTCCCCCAAGCGTCACCACATTGATCGGTCCCGTGCGTCTCGTAACCAGTAGATCCCTGAAACCTTCACCAGGTCGTCGATCCACCTGGTCCTGGGGAGGACTTCCAACGCAACGTCTTCCTGTTCGCGGTCGCCACTCCAGAACCTTTCTGCCCCATCTGCCATCCGTTCTGCGAGCAATGTGCCCTGCCCACTGCCACTTAAGTTCGGCAATTCTTCGGGCTATGTCGGTAACCCTGGTTCTCTTGCGGATCTCTACATTTCTGATTCGATCACGCAAGGAAACTCCGAGCATAGCCCTCTCCATTGCCCTTTGAGTGACAGTAAGCTTTCTTTAAGGCCCATTGTAAGCGACCACGTCTCAGAGCCATATGTCATCACTGGCAATACACACTGGTCATAGACTTTTGTCTTGAGACACTGTAGTAAGTTGGATGAGAAGATACCGCGCAACTTCCCGAACGCTGCCCTGCCGAGTCGGATTTGACGATTTTTTTTTTATTTGATGTAGGCTCGCGCTTGACCACCAGCTCACCTGATGGTAAGCGATGATGTGGTCGACGATGGAGCACGCTTGCCTAGAAGTAACCTAACCCCTTTCTCGAAGTTGGCCCTACCCAATTGGACAGTTTGTCCCAGGTAGACACAGTCTCCCACAACTTCGAGTATAGAGTCTCCGACCTTGATAGGAGTGGGTGTAACATGGGCATTCAACATCACCTTGGTTTTATCCATATTCATCCTAAGACCCACTCTTTCGGTAGCTCTACTGAGATCATCGAGCATTATACTGAGGCCCTCCATGGCCTCAGCCATAACCACTATATCGTCGGCAAACCGAAGGTGAGTGATGTACTCGCCTTTAACGTTCATGCCTAGTCCAGAACCTTGAAGACATCCTCTAGTGCAGCGGTAAACAGCTTCGGAGATATGACGTCTCCCTGTCTCACACCTCGCTGCAGAAGGACGGGTTCCGAGGTCTGATCCTGAAGTCGAACTGACATGGTGGCGTTTTTGTATAAACACTTCAACACTTCGATGTACCAGTAGTCAATTTGGCACCGTTGGAGAGACTGCAGTACAGCCAAAGTCTCGATCGAATCCAAGGCTTTCTCGTAGTCCACAAACGCTAAACAGAGTGGCAGGTTGTACTCTTCGGTCTTCTGTATAACCAGCCGCAGCGTATGTATGTGGTCTACAGTGCTGAAGCCTTTGCGGAATCCGGCTTGTTCGGGAGGCTCGACATCATCAAACCTGCGCGCGAGACGACTCGTGATGACTCTTGAAAATAGCTTGTACACATGGCTAAGAAGTGAGATGGGCCTATAGTTTTTCAGTAGGGCTTTGTCACCATTCTTGAAGAAGAGTACCGCCACACGCCCTGCACCATGCAAGTGGCGTTTTCCCCTCGAGTATGTCGGAATTAAACAACTTCTGAAGGGCCTTAAGTACTGGTTTTCCACCCGCCTTCAGGAGTTCGGATCAGAGAGCTTTTTGTTCCTATCTGTACGGCGGGTCTTGAAAAACTTAGACCCGACCGTATGGACAGCTTCCACGAACCCATCGCTGTATTCGTCCACGGAGCTCCCTAGGCACTCGAAACGTTTCTGGAGTTCGAGCTGAAAACTCTCGGGGTTTTGGACCTGTATCTGCGCTGGACCGAGCATGGACTTCAGGCTCGGCGTGGCTTCGGGTGGGTTGGCATCAGTCGAGACCTTTCAAGCGTAACATTAATTTTCAATGTGCCCCTTACCATGGGGTGATCGCTCCCGGTTTTCACTGAATTGATCACAGAGACATCATTGAACATTTGCTTCTTGGTTGACATGATGAAGTCGATCTCGTTTTTAGTTGTACGATCGGGGCGTTGCCAGGTCCACTTCCTGTGCTCATGCTTTCTAAAGAAGGAGTTCATCATGTAGAGGCCCTCCTTCTCCATAAAACTGGCCAGTAGGTGACTCCGGTAGTTCCGACGTCCAACTCCAAATTGCCCCACTTGCAGCTCATCCTCGTCTCGTTTGCCCAGATTCTCGTTGAAGTCTTAATGACAACGGTGAAGTGAGTTTTGAAACCATGCATGGTTCTAGATATATCCTCATACATGGCCTCTACCTCGTCGTCGGGGTGTGCCGAGGTCGGGGCGTAGACCTGTATGATCTTCAGCAAATCTCTTGCAGATATTCTGGGTATAAGGTACAGCACCTGTGGTGTTCATGCCACATGTCTTAGTTTACTTACGTTTTTAATACTCTTTACAAATTTCATCTTCGCAACTTTTGAAATTGTATCATTCATGTTGCCCATTCTTATGTATTCTTTACATTAGTATACACCTGAAAATCATAAGATTTGTTTTAACATCCAAAACTATTATATTATTTTATACTTTGACATTTTTACCTGACATGACATTTGTCTGTTTTATTTTCTTAAACCATAGACATAAGATACCATGGACAATACTTCTTAAGCTCGTTGTACATTATAATTTTCATAATAAGGACAGCGGCAGACTGCGCCTCTGTAAACCGTTTTTATTCGTTCAAGATTTCTTAATTGATATTTGAATTTAAAATTTAGAAGACATGTCGGAACGAAGAAAAACGGGCGTCACTTTTTTAGTTTGGGATCTGGACTAAACGCTGAAAGTCGTTGATTACTACTTAGTACTACGTGGTGTACTATTGAATCTGAAAATCTCTTTAAAACTATTATAGATAAGGCCTGTGAATCTACCAAATCTGTGAAATGCAATAAATATTATTTTCTCAAACA
The DNA here is from genome assembly GCA_945859665.1 of Anorthoa munda. Classification (NCBI taxonomy): domain Eukaryota; kingdom Metazoa; phylum Arthropoda; class Insecta; order Lepidoptera; family Noctuidae; genus Anorthoa; species Anorthoa munda. The sequence goes on from OX243913.1 coordinate 5,076,979, forward strand.
TGCTTGGAAATGTGAACTTTATTTTGACAACCTTCTTCGAGATAAATCGAAATTGCTGTACTGGCCAAATACATGCAAGCAGCGGCCGGCAAAAGTTGTATGAAAATCCATATCTGTCGTCTCTAGCGGCCAAATAAATTACATAGTAAACTCATATCTGTCGTGTTATTTAAAAATGGAACGATCTTTTACTCCGAAACATGGCAACCAAGGAGGTAACTTATCAAAGGTTTTATTTAAATTTCGAACTGGCTTGTAAATAGGACGCTGTTTATTGAAAAAAAAAACAAAAGAACAACGCGGGAACAATAATTATTATTGTTCGTAATTGATTTTGACAAAATGAGTTCTAGTTACGACTTAGTTTTAATTTCCGCGCATTATTTGAGAAAAGTACTATACAAGCCTTGGCCACAACTAGGCATTGATGGACTTACGTATGTGTGTACATTTACACGTTCGTCCATCAATGCCTATTTTGCTGGCCGCTGCAGTAATGTACTATTATTGAGTGTGTTACTGGTTCTTTAACTTCGACGGTCACCGCTTCATATCAAAAGGGCTTGATTGATCAGCATATTAAGCCACAGCCTGACCTCCACACTCCTAGCTGCCTGTTCCTGTGTGCTACTGCTACTGCTACCTGCCTGTTATCCTGACAATTAGTTCAGCTGCCTTGACCTCTAGAACTATCTGTGAGCCTACCTATCTGATTGCCTGCTCATCTGCCTACCTCGGGCATTCCAAGCCTTCCTACCCGTCTAGCTGCCTAGCTGTGAGATAACTACCCACGACGTGAGAAGCCAAACTACCCACGACGTGAGAAGCCTGACTACCCACGACGTGAGAAGCCGGACTACCCACGACGTGAGAAGCCGGACCTTCCTAGTTGCCCACGTCGTGCGAAGCCGGACCTTAATTTGTTATTTATATCCTTTTCTTAGTTTTAATTTATAGTTACCTTTACTTTTATTAACTTGGCTTACGTATAGCTCAGAAAAGCTATACGTAACGCTACACACCCTGGTCGACACACTCTCAATCTTCACCACGTTGTGAACAAGGGACCTGTGGGCGATAAACCCGACACCACCCTGGGACTGTCGGTCACCCTCTCGGAAATAGAGCAGGTTACCGGATTTGAGGATTATCGATGCCTACCCCTCTCTTTGGACTTCAGATAACCCTATATACTCCATCGTAACCTGCTAAATTCTTCCTCGAGTTCAGCTATCTTGTCGTCGGTCCAGAGTGTTCGCGTGTTATATGTTTCCAGGTCCAGTCGTCGGTATTTATTGGAGTAGCCGGGTCCACTCCGGGAATTCTTAGCACCCCTTGCCACGCCATTGCCTCGACCGCTACCGTAGCCGAGGGTAGACGAGCTGCCGGGCACCCGGGGCCGTTTTTTTTGTGTGCTATTCATTAGGTCAGCCATAATCGCCTCGTTTGGCAGGTGAGTTGGCGATCGCAGTTTGTTATTAAAGTGCATAGAGAACGCTGCTGCCCATTTTCGGGTGTGTCTCTTAGTCCTGTTTTTGACTAACTAAACGGCAGTTTATGGAACAGTTCCTAATATCATATTTCTTGGTATATTCCTGCTTCTATTTAACTTTGTTAAAGTTAGCAACGAAAGTGGAGCATTTAAAGCATTATAATTTAATTTAACTTTCTTTCAGAGTGTGGAAATTAAATAATGTGCCACACGGGAAAACCTTTGAGCTTGCAATATTCAAGGCACTTTAACTAAAAAGCAAGTAATTAATTTTAAGATTTTCGTGGAAAGAGAAGGTGCCGAGATCGAAGAGGTTTGAAAAAAAATAGTATACGGAATATTCGTTGAAAGAGTGAGTGACATCTCCACATGCAATATGACACACAGTAACAAGTAATATTGTTTATGGTACTCAGAATGGAGCACATAGTTGCTTACATTCCCAAGGTAACGGAATACTGTGTTCGGAATATTGTGAGATATTGTTTCTGACTCACCCTCGTCAAGACTTAGGTACGTTCGTATGGGTCGCGGATAAATTTGAAAGAGAGTTACCGCGGCCCTGGCACAAGCAACTGAAGGAACACGGGTGGGTTTTAGTCAGTAAAAGTCTGACACGCCCTCCCGCTTCACCCAGAGCAGGAGAAGTCATTGGATGATTTCTGGGATTTTTGGGATTGCTACAGGTTCAGAATTAATAAATTGTACCAAAGCTCTCGTCTATATTAATTTTCCAGAAATGTTGAATGTATTTAAACTTCCAACTTTTTCAAGTCTAATTTCACATTTTTCGAAAGTTTAAATAAATTTTTACATCACGTACGCACGGCACACGGCGCACGGTTGGCGCAGTGGTAGAGCGATTGACTGCTGCGCTGCGTGTCGCGGGTTCGTTTCCTGCACGGAACAAATATTTGTATGACCTACAGATAGTTGTTTCAGCTCAGGGTGTTTGTGTATGTGAGTTTATATGTTTGTAAACGCACCCACGATACAGGAAGAAATTCCTAGTATGGGGCAACGTTAATTTAAAAAAAAATACATTTGCTACGGCAAATAGCAGTTCATTTATTTACCTAGAAAAAAAAATGGTTAAAATGGTATTAATGGTAAAAATGATTGCATATGTGCACAATTGATTAACTATTTAAGCTTTAGTACTAGCCATCGTAGCAAGCGACATCATCGCATTTTTCAATTGCCTACATCCATCTTAAATACTACCTTTAATAGCCCCCTAACACGTATGGCAAGGCTATATAATGAAAGGTCCAACTTGAAGGATTATCCTATCGATGTTTTCTCTATGAGTTTCACTTCATACAGACGTTCCCTTTATAAACAGTGTGAACAATGTACGCCTATATAGCACAATTTGTTTTGTTTTTGTAGTGTTCTAGATTTAGGTCTACGTCACACTTTTTATTTTACTTTGTCACTAAAATTCATTGTGTCAATGTCATGCATACCTGTTATTTGAATGGTTACTGAAATGGCGATTTTTGATGTTATTTTATTTGAATTGTAAGTGACAGTGCTTGGTGTGCTTATTATAAATAAATAAATAAAACGACCTGGCTCCTTCTTTCCAAGGTGTGAACGTGCCGATAACGGACCATCTAGAGCTTTTTGGCGTTATGTTGACGTCAACCCTCAATGTTGGTCCATAAATGGAGGATAGGTAAAAGCTCAACTGGCTGCCAACAAGTTGAGTGTCCTAGCAAAGGTGAGACGGTATTTTACGCCAGAACAGTTGCTCAACTTGTATCAAGCGCAAGTTCAATCATGCATAGAGTACTCTCATCTCTGGGACGGATCTACCAAGTACCAGCTGGTTGTAGGTCGTGGGTTCGAACCCGAGCAGGCTTTTTACTTTGTGTAATTTATTTCATCACACCCGCTCTCAAAACGGTGAAGGAAAACACCGTGAGGAAACCAGCATGACCTAGAACCAAAAACTAAAAGACATGTGACATCTACCAGTCCGCACTGGGCCCGCGTGGTGGATTACAGCCCACTCCTCTATGAGAGGAGGCATGTGTCCCAGCAGTGGAAACATTTAAAGACTGATGATGATGATTATTTCTCAAATTTGGTGAAATTTCTTTACTAGGAGTTTTTCAGGCTTTTTAGGGATTAGGGCAGAAGATGATGACTTTAAAAGGTTTTGTTTCGCAGATTGGCCTCAAATTACAGTTATTTCCCGGCTATCAGGCTTTGCTACCATCTTAACTCTTTATTGATCTCGATATTCACAAATCATAACTATATAAAGGTATTTTATCCAACTGTAAAAAAATAATAACAGGTTACTTAGCGAATCGTGTCTAGAAATACCTATCACCACTACAACTATCAAAATTTTCGAGAGCACACGCACACACTTTGGAATATTTACGTACTACTTGAAAACCGTACTATTTTATAGCTTCACATATGATGGCGAGACGAGATGAGATGAATACGATCTGGCGGAGCTAGAACGATTTCCTTTCATAAGTTGCCTACATTCTACGTGTGTTCCAAATTGCCTAGTCTGCTTACAGTGGTCACAATCTTTTGTGATATATTATGCTGAGTTGTGGCGCAGTAAAACGAGAGAGTAATATACCAAATTCTGTTTCGCGAATATTCTGATTCATTTCATTTCATAAAGGGTACTAACACAGCCTTTTTCTCAAAACTACATGAAAATCTTTTATCGACTGAATTTTCTAAGCTCTCGGATTTGGAGCACGGCCAGGCTATAAATCTTAAGACAAAATAACATTATTATTTAGCTTTCTCGATATTCCTTTTAAAATAAATGTTCAATAACAAGATTTTGTGGGCCTTAAAGATTTTAATACATTCAAACTTTTGTTGAAGGTATAAAATAATTTTAAAAATTAAATTATTAATTTGGGTATTCTGTCACTTATGTTAATTTTGTTATAGTAGTCTAACTTAAAAATAAGGCGAACAATAATTTACGGTTACCAGAGAGGTGGTCAATTGAGGTACCATGCTACTTGGAAGTTGAGTTATACCAATCGGATCCGAAACGACAAACTGCGGTCAAGTAGAATTCCATTTAGACCATCGAGCCGCACTGGAACCATTTGAAGTAAACTTTGCAGGAATGTACGCTGTTCTTATCAGGAATGCAATATTTTTACGCTCTAATCATAAAAAAATATTGAGACATTCAATAAAAACTGGCCAAGTGCGAGTCGGACTAGCGCACGAAGGGTTCCGTACCATTATCGCAAAAAATGGCAAAAAAAATACAAGTTTGTTGTATGGGAGAAAGATTTATTTTATTCTGTTTTTAGTATTTGTTGTTATAGTGGCAACAGAAATACGTCATCTGTGACAATTTCAACCGTCTAGCTATCACCGTTCATGAGATACAGTCTGGTGACAGACGTACAGACAGACAGACGGATCGTGGTGTCTTAGTAATAGGGTCCCGTTTTTACACTTTGGGTTAACCCTAAAAAGTGGTATAGAGGCTGTTATTGAACGGCTGTAATGATAAAATAAGTTGTCTAATAACAACAACATGTGAGTGAATTTGGAAGCAAACAAACGATGTTTGTGTAGCACAAAACATTATTTTACGAATCGTTACGAGTCTTATAAATATTGGCTGGCAGCATCAAAATGTTTCTGTTTCACAACGTTACCGAGAACCATTAATGCAAGGGTACAGGTACTTACGTAAATCGATATGTCTGTTGCAAATATTGACAGTATTCACTCGAGGTGACCCGAAACTCTAGACAAAGTAATATTCTGTCAGCGCTATCGAAATTACGTATTTTGACAGCCGATATCATCGCTAGAATATCACTTTGTCATAGTCTGTAGCCCCCGGTCATCCTAACGTGCGATATCGTATGCACGATGCGTAACGCTCCATCCACCTATGTTTTCAATTTGCGAAACTATGACCCTTTGAATGCTCACGTCGACAAAATATTTCAATATATCTTCGGCTCGGTCCTAACTCTTTTTAACCGACTACCAAAAAAGGAGGAGGTTCTATGTTCGACATTATGTATGTTTTTTTTTTTTCTTTTTTTTTTTTTTTTTTATGTATGTTCACCGATATCTCCGTCAATTGTGGACCGATTTAAAAAATTCTTTTTTTGTTTGAAAGATTATATTCCGAAATTGGTCCCATTTTAATTTGGTGAAGATCTGATAAAGAACTTCGCAGATATACAACAGAACTCTTCAATAAATAACGGCAAATCTCTCGGGATTGCTGCAAACGCATGTCTGTTTATTGTTTATACTATTTCATAACATAACATCACGCCAGTACGCTCGAAAGGGGTATGCAGATCTCTCATTTCACCGGTTATATTCATTTTTCATGTTATTCGGGTAATCTATTCTGTCGTTATAGGTACTTACTTAACTACTTCCCTATTAGGTAGGTACAACTAAAAAGTGAAAAATAAAAAGCTTTTTTACAAAAAAATACTACCGACTTCCAAATAAGAAAACTAGAAAGTGAAAAATAACTTTATTTTTGGAAGTCGGTGTCCATAACTTAAAAATTTGTTACCTACCAAAGACACCGACTTCCAAAAATAAAGTTATTTTTCACTTTCTAGTTTTCTTATTTGGAAGTCGGTAGTATTTTTTTGTAAAAAAGCTTTTTATTTTTTATTGATCCCTATGGCGAAAAATATTTGTACAAATACGTCCTTGTTGTCCCAACGTAAACAACGTCTGGGATTTCTTTTGTTCAGTATATTTTTATTGCGACGAAGTATTAACATAATTACTTTATACAAGATACTTTCATTTTTCAACCTGAGATTAACATTTAGACATTACATTATACATATTAACATTTAAAATACTAAAACCAGCCAAGTGCGTTTCGGGCCACGCGCGCTAATAGGGTTCCAAAGTTGCATAATAATGCGGACTAAAAAGAGGGTTTTGTTGTTGTTACATGAACATTAAAACGGTTTCAGCGGCACATAAAGTCTAAAAACGGGCTTACATAGGATGATCTTTTTTTTAATCTATAATCTCGCGATTGACCACTATCTCGCCTGATGGTAAGCGATGATGTGGTCTACGGTGAAGCACGCTTGCCTAGATGTAACCTATTCAATCTTGACTTAAACTAAATAAGGACTAACTGGTAACTGAAGAAGGAGTTATAAAAACCAATTTCGCAACTGAAGTTAGAAAAATATTATCTATTTGAGTACCACCGCGGGTGCGAATTGCGAAAGGAGCCGATACGAGCGCGCGTTAGAGCCACGGGGAATGGTATGGTTCGTTCCTGGATCCTTGAGCGCACGCTCCCCGTTATTTCTCTTTCGGAATTAGAAAAATTTTGTATGTATTCACCTCTAATCTGCGGTATTCACTATTTCAGTCTGGAAAGTTTTACGCTACTCAATGAGTGATGTAGTCGGGTCGAATATTGACTTTATAGATGGATATCGTCAAAGAAAATAAGTAATTTGCTTGGAAATCGAATCTAATTTGACATTACTTTTACGTTTTAATTACAAAACGTTGAAAATACTTCTGCACTAACACAACATAGACTCCCCCGCACGCATGCGCCGTACAGACTACGGACCAGTACTGCCAACGACTCCGGCCACTCCAATGCGTTATTCGAGCTTAAACATTATTAATTTAGAAATCATTATTATTAAGGATGTTATGATTTTATTTTTGTATATTTTTACATCGTTCGTAAGCATATATTTACTCTGTTTTACACAACTAACAACGTTATTTAAATAATGTTTCAATGGCATTTGTACACAATTTTTACTGTTCCAAGTAAATTTTATAAGTTGGTCGACTATTACTCGTAAACTTGTAAAGCCACTTATCCGTGATAGTTTTTCTTTTAATTTCATTATATTTACTACTGCCGTGATTTTATTCACATAGCCAAGAGCAACTTGACTCTAACATAAATTTGCGATTAAAAGCTTAATTATACGCAAATGGGGTTCCTTGTTGACTTCGGTACCCTAAAAATAAGCTGGCAAACAGATTCGTGGTGATATTGGCTACAACGTTGCCGCAATTTTCTTCGCTTACACTATTATCTAACAGATTCGAGATTTTTAGGAGTCTACGGTAGAGAGGACGCGGATCATTTGTTTCTGTCGATCTGTGCATTCAAGTGTAAACTCGTATTGCCGCTTTCAGCTTATTGATTTCGGATGTCCAATTCTAAAAAATAATAGGTGCTCGGTTTTACATCGACTCAAAACTCGTTTATGAAGTTACTTTTAATTGGTGGATACTTAATGGAGATACGAGCAATCTGCGCCTTTGTGTACTTTAACGAACATATAATGCAATGTTTTTATTAATAACTGTAGCTTCAAGCGATTCAAGCCAAGCTACAACCTTGGGGTCTTTAAGTCAAGAGTGAATAGGTTTCTTCTAGGCAAGCGTGCTTCACCGTAGACCACATCATCGCTTAACATCAGGTGAGATAGTGGTCAAACGCGAGCCTATAAATTACAAAAAAAAAAAAAAAAAAGCAGACACTTGCACTGGTTCGAGCACTATTTTCTGTAAAAGCAACAAGATATAAAGGAGAGAGAGAAAGCGGAATAAAGTGTTTTATTCATATGCTTTGGCATATGAATAAAACACTTTATTCCGCACATTGTGTGAAATCTTTTATGAAAACGGCCACACTCACACTTGTCCGGTATCACGTTATTGGTACTGCTTCATTATTCATGTTGTTTGATTACCCGATCGCTCTGTTCTCCCCGCACTTGACTGGACCTCGTCTGCGATTCACGTAAATATATGTAGAGAACGACAGCAATCAACGTTGTCCCGCTACACTCAATCATTACTGCATATTGCAAACTATTGTAATAATTAATGTTTGTGTTCATCTAATATTATAATCAATTATAGAATAAATTAAGTATGTAGGTTATTACATCAACAGTATCAGAAATTTGCGTAAAAAAAGTATAAACAAACGCACTATTGTTTTGATAGCAATCAGCTGTTCTTTATGTTGTCATGTTCTCGCTACGTGTGCGAGGGCTTGTCGCACTACAAGTGACGATTGCTTTCACATCTCAGTTAACCCAACCTTGAGCTACGAGCGTGTGAATGAATGCTGCGTGGCTACGGTGCTACGCGATTATCACGCTACGAGGCTTCGGTGCTACACCACTACGCCATCACTACAAAAAATAGCCCACTACTACCGTAAACGAATAATGGCCACGGGTGTCATCATTCGGTTTGTATCTCGAAGTGTTTTTGTCTCAATATATGTAATAATAATAAGCGGCCGGCTAACCCATCGTACGAGGTATTATCTGTGGTTTAGGCTCTTGCATATAAATTAGCTCAATGGTTTGTGGATATGTCGCAGGGATATGATAAAAACATGGATTTGGTTAATTCCCTAAGGGATTTGATCAAATCACTGAGGATGTTAAAATAACAACACGATTTTATCATTTCCTTAAACAAATCTATAGATTTGAACAAATCCCTAAATTGATGATTCAGTGAAATGATAAAAAAACCTGTCCGGTTCTTGTTTGCGTCGCGCTTGCTTGTCAGTGACCGCGCCCCCTACCCGGCGCGGCCGATAGGGCAGAGTCGACGGAGCTCCTATTTCTGAATACAGGATATAAAGTAACACGAAGGAGATGACGGGAGCTGAGTTCACTCGCACCTTCGAACCTAACCTGTCCGTGTCAGGGTACCTTGCTTCGCTCGCTCTTAGACTGATCCATTGACCAAATCACTAGATTTGTTTAGGGAAATGATAAAATGATAAAATTTATTTACGTTCTCTGAATTCTTGTTTGGACATAAAAATGTGTACAGTAGAATGTAGATGATGTATGTGTATGTAGTAAGTATGTGTGTGTGTGTGTAAATGTGTAGCAGTCGCTGAATATAACAAAAACATGAAATTAAGGAAAATTGTAGCTAATTATTTTTACCATAGTAAAATGTCCTCGCATAAATGATAAGGTTTACTAAAACGTGCTGTATAGTGTACAATATACTGTATAGTGTACTGTACTGTATAGTGTACAATATAGTGTGCAATATACTGTAGGGGACGTAGCCAGGGTGCTACGTAATAAAAGGAATAATTTACTTTTATCTGATATATTTGTATTAATTCAGCAATGTGCCTGCCCTTAGGCGGCTTCTATCAAATTCACATCAAAGCACAGAGGAGCCTTTATATACACGGAAAAAGTCTAGTAAAAACATCTTCATTTATTTTATGTTCGAAATTCAGTTACCTTTCAAGACTATTCATCTACTGCCAGTCTTATAATAGGCAAGGATTTTGCCTTCTTAATTGGTGAGTCCTCACATGAGCTACGCCCCTACGAATAGACGCGCAGAATCATATGAGGTACTTCCATTCTAAGTTTTGAAAGGTTACATGAATCCTACCTTATCCTAATCCGGACATTTACCTAACGGAGGAATCAATTTTCAATTGAGGTACGGCCCTTAAAAGGTGAAGGCTTAAGTCATGACAAACGAATTACCGGATATGTACTTTAATTTCAATGTATGTGCATATAAATGCACTAACAAGTTAACGCCGTCATGCTTGAATCTCCTTGCTCAAAATCTCCAAAAAATAAACAAGACGTCCTTTCGACACTGACAGGAATGATGCGTCAACTCACATCGACCCGGATGGGGTTTAATTTCAAAAATTCAGATATGATTAAATTTTTCGCTCTCGTGCGTTTATTAGACCTACCTTTCAAGACTATTTATCTTTTTATCTTTTACTGCCAGTCTTATTATAGGCAAGGAGTTTTCCTTCTTAATTGATAAGTCCTCACAATTACCTACAAACTCGATGGAAGCTCCTGCACTCTCATTTCTGTAGCAATTCAAAAACAAAAATGAAAACGCAGATATCTGCATACCATAGCGCATTTTTCTGTCTCTCATTGTTCCGCAATCAGTAGAAATAGAGCACACGAAGTTGGACCAAACGTCGACGTCAACTTCAAATCAATCTCAATTATTTTCACTCAGTTGTTAATTATGCTCGCTTCGCTAAATAAACTTTTACATCTAATTAATTACGTTGAAGTGTCTCCTTCATTACAAGGCGTCGCGGCCTAATTGTAACGTTTGTTGTAAATAAAGTGACAAACTGTTCTTCGTTTGTAATTAGAGCGTTGATCTTTACGGTGGTCATTACATTCTTTTTATAGATTATTTTTCAAAAAGTATTTTTTAAATTAAAAATATCCAACCTGAAATTAAAGTGCTAACTGCTCATATAATGCTAGTACTTGTCATGGATGCATTTCTTGCATATCTACGTTTCAATGTTAAAAAATAATCATTTGCTTTCTGAGCAACGTACTTCCTTGAGCTTGTTTCCCTAACATAAACTGGAAGCTTGTTCAGTAAAATTGTTCTGAGAATAACATTGCTGATGACAGCACTTGATAAGTTATACAGTGGGAATAAGTGGAACATTTTACATATTTCATCACTGTACCAACCTGAAGAAAAATAAACATCAGGCATTCTCTGTTTATTTTTGCTCCCCAACTACCTAAAATAACTTGATTATTTATTTTCTTTTATCAATATTTGAATAATAATATATTTGGTATTCTCTTTATTATTTCAAAATAAAGCCATTTCTTAAATAATTTGTCTAGTATTTCCAAAAATAATGTTCTAATTAAAGCTCAAAAGTTCAGCAAAAGCATTATTTTAATGAGCGTTTTGATGCTCAAAAACTTTTAGACTAATTTATCCAACACTCATTTTATTGCTTAACTAGCTGACTCCCACGGCTTCGCTCCCGTCATAATTATAGCCTATGTTACTCGGGAATAATGTAGCTTTCTATTGGTGAAAGAATTTTTTAAATCGGTTCAGTAGTTTCGGAGCATATTCGGTACAAACAAACAAAAAAAAATCCTCTTTATAATATTACTAGATGTTTTCTGTTGACCGTTTTACTAAATATTATCAACCGGATTATTCAAGCACCTAGTTGATAGTCTTTAACCTAGTTCCAGAATCTTGAATATCTGTGAAGTAGTTCTCGAGAGCTGAAGCGAAGGAAAGGCGGTCGAGCACGGAACGTTTAGCACTCAAGTGATCACTTCACTACTCAACGATTTTTATGCTATGTCTCAATCATTTAAAATTATTCTCGAACCAAAAACAGCCAAAGATTAAATCAAAGAAAATTGTTTGTTCCTATAACTTTATTTCGCTGCTTCTGTGGTGTGAAATAAGTTTTTTATGAGTTTCGCCGAGAAACTGCTGGACACAGAAATTATTACATTTTATTTTATTTATTAGGGCCAGAAAACAGTTACATTTTAAAGTTTAATTAAACTATGAGTAAATAATAAATTAACAAACATATAACCCACACCATTGTCCACGGATTAATATATGAACAAATAGGAAACGGAAGAGTATCGTTCATCGCGTTAATTTATCTTATATTATGGATTATGGAGATACAATATTTATAGCCAGATATTTAAATGTTTTACTAGAAAGGGAGAAGATATCTATGTCCATGAAGTGTGTGTTATAGGTTTCCACAAGCTGACGAAGAGGCACCCGTGCCCCGGCGTTGGTCCTACATGAATCCACATGGAACAACCGGGGCACGCGACCCGCCCTCCTGATAACATTTCGGGGCACTGTATAGCGTAACTTATTTGTGATTTCAATACAATCGAATCTATTGTTACACAAACCATGCAGCATCATGGCCACCAAAAGTAAGCGCCGAAACTCTAAACTTAAAATATTATATCGCTGTAACAACTGTGTGTATGGAATCCTCGAATGATAACATCTATAGTTCATTGTGCGTAAAAACTTTTTCTGCACGACTACTAACTTAATGTTATACTTGAGGTAAAACGGTTTCCAGATAGGAATGGCATATTCTAATTGAGACCTTATTAAAGTTTTGTATAATACCAAAAAGGTAGAGGGTCACACAAAGTCTTTACAGGCTCTCATGACAAAACCATACATTTGAAAGGCTTTATTTATTATGTTTTCAATATGCAAGTCAAAATGCAGACATGAATCAATAGTTACACCAAGGTCGCGAACGGATTCTACTATATTTAATTGTTGGCTATTCAAAGTATACTTAAAATTTAGTTTTTTTTTTTTGTAAATGATATACTGTGGCATTTTAGAAGACTAAGAAAGAGTTTGCTGTCTATACAGTAGGTATTAAGTCTGTGAAGATTTTCTTGAAGTAGTCATAAATTTTTTGGCAATCTTTATAAACTTTCATATCATCCGCGTACAGTAAGAAATTCGCATTAACAAAATAATGTTTTATATCATTTATAAACAAAATGAAAAGCAAGGGCCCCAAAATGGACTTTTGAGGAACACCGGACTTAACAGCCACAATCTCAGATTCAAACCCATTAATTACGACCTTTTGTGTCCTGTTATAAATGTATGATGCAAACCAAAGAAGTAAGTTGCCTCGGATTTCGTTGTCAAAAGCTTTCCGAAAATCAGTGTACACAGCGTCTACCTAGACCCTCTTGTCCATATTTTCAAAAATAAAGTTTGTAAAAATCATAAGATTGGTCGTAATAGACCGCCGTTTGACGAACCCATGTTGTTCCGGTATAATAAGGCCATGAATTTGGGGTTATAGAGCGCCGTGCACCAGTCTCTCGAAAAGCTTCGACAAAGTGGAAGGAATCGATATGGGGTGGTAGTTTTCTACATTATTTTTATCTCCACTTTTATAAACAGGCATTTAAATGCTCGCTTCCACACGGTCGGAAAGACACCTTCTAGTAAGCATTTATTAAAAATTAAGTGCGACCTGCCTGGCTTAACACATGCATCTCAGGTTCAACTCTAGACTTAATGTACATGGTTCATACCGAGTCAGTAAAAAGCATAATGACTTATGCACATTGCACTCCTTATTAAATTGTCGTTGCGTGGGATGTAATGGTGGGCAATCCGGTAAGGACGACCTTCACGCATCTGTTTAATGGATGAAAAGCATTTTATATTAAATTTAATATAATTATAAGAAAATAAATTGCGTGTGGGTTTTCTCAAACATACCTTCAAGACTATAATTAATTAAAAAATAATTAAAGAACAACAGAGGGCCTCTCAAGAAATATACGCCTATTTTCTGTTCATTATCCCCTCCCCCTCGGACCACGAAAGTGTTTAGACGTGCATTCCGTACAACATATTTTTTCTTAAATTTTTATTCCAAATTAATAGTTAATTCGAAATTAAATGTTAAATATATTTCGCAAAAGTACTAGGCGCGCATAAAGTTTGAAGAGAAAGCGAAACGCAGAGTACTGGAGTAAACAGGCCGGCAACAGTCAAGACGGAGATAGAAGGCGGAGCCTGCTGCGCGTAAGCCGTTCGTGCATCATCCTTGTCGGCTGCCACAACTTACGAGCGACAGCGATTAGCGAGTAACTTATTTGTGATTACTTGAAATTAGCAAGTTAGGGTAACATGCCTAAGGCAACACCCAAAACTCCTCCAAATCAGTTCTCATCGCGCTCGGAGTCTGATATCCGGAAGCTGCATGCAGACGAAGACTCGGAAGGAAAAATCACCCAGAGAGCCAAACGCAGATGCCTTTCGGATGATGTCACCGGTGATGACCTGGATATTTTTAAAAACGATATCAAGAAGATGATCAGTGAGATGATGTGTACTCAGAACACCCGATTGGACAAATTGGAAGGTCATATTAAAGAGATAAAAAATCACTACACGGAAATTAAGGTCACAAATAACGATCTCGAAAAGGCAATGACAGCGGTCTCTGATCAATTGCAGTCACTAGAAAATAAAATTACAGGACTCGAAAATCTGCGTGGCTCCATAGCAATCCAGCTAACTACGCTAGAAAATAAGTTGGAAGTTCTTGACCACAATCTTATCAAGACCTCTATAGAATTACGCAATGTACCTAAAAGGCAGAATGAGACCAAAATCAATCTGTATGAAACAATAACGCATCTATCAAGACATATAGGCATTGATACAGAATCTGCTAGTATCCGTGATATTGTAAGACTACCCTCAAAAAAGGAGTACTTAACATCGAGTTTATCAGTCGAGTTCTGTAATACGCTGACGAAAACGAATTTTCTTGCTGCTGTTAAAGCTTATAATAAACGCAATCCCAATGACAAGATAAAATCAACCCATCTGAACATAAAATCTGCACAGGAGACACCCATTTACATCACCGAGCTTTTAACAGCGAATACTAAAAGGTTATTTTACCTTAGTAGAAACCACGCTAAGCAGCACCAGTATAACTATTGTTGGACGTCGAATGGAAGAGTTATGCTAAAGAAGGATTCTGATAGCCAGACTATCTTGGTAAAAAGCGAAGAACAACTGAAGCAGCTGGCGACAATCACCAAAGCATGACTACTTGCATTTAAGTATATCTTGCTATGTCATACGTGTTATTTGATTTCTTTTGCGATTTTTTTGAATTTTTATGTTAAAGTACTAAATACAAACACAAACAACACTCACACACTTAACTATTACTATCAACACAACATACTCTCATACATGAATAACTCAACACCAACATATTACAACTTCACCATGACACCATATATACTCTTTACATATGCTTGCGTTCATCCCTATTATTCCTTACCTAGCTACTTTAATATGATAAAACATACGTTTTTATATTTATTATCCTCGATTATAAGCTTCGAACATACGTCCCTAAAACAAATACCACCCTATTTTCTCGTAACCATCAAACAACTCTTACTTTACTGCAAAAATGCATAATACCATAAACAATTTAATTGACAACATCGACGAACTATCTGTATCAACTACCTATACATGCACACCTGAGGAAACTCTCTCCATTGTGAAGTGTCCTAATAACTTTATTAAAATCCTGACACAAAACATTCGCTCTGTAAACCGTAACTTCTTAAACTTGCAAACGCTTCTGCACCGAATTTCTTTCGATTGCGATTTGGTTGTTTTGACTGAATGCTGGTTACCTTGCTCTAGTAATAGCACTATCCCGATTCTCAATAATTACTCCGCGTTCATGACCACCAAACATATAAATCAAAGTGATGGTGTAGTGGTGTATTCAAAGTCGGACCTGTCTGTTACATGCGAAGAGCCAGATTTCCACCGATCTGCATCGGGTCTTATTATAAAAATTAACTTTGACTTGGCAATAATTTGTATTTATCGATCGCCGTCAATAGACAATATAAACAGCTTTCTCACAGTTCTTAACAACATCCTTCCGTCGCTAAATAGATTTAAATCGGTAGTTATAACAGGTGACCTAAACGTGGACATCAAACCTACCACATCTGACATGCGCTCCCACGATTACCTAAATTGCCTTGCTTTTCACGGTTATCTTCCTGCCCACACCTTACCGACCAGGGAAGGCAATTGTTTGGACCACACGTTCCTCAAAACAAATTCCCCCACCCACACATTTGTCTTAAGCTCCACAATAACTGATCACTCCGCCTCCTTACTTTGCATTCACGATAAATGTCTTAGAACGGTCACAAACTCCCTTATAACAAAAATTGACTATGAAGGGCTTGACAAATCTATCTCAAAACTGGACTTCACACCTATTTTCAGTATAAAAGACGCAAATATGGCTACCGATAGATTACTGAACTTAATGACTGCATCCATTTCTGAAAATACCACAATTAAAAAAGTATCATCAAAAAAGAGAATTCTCAAACCGTGGATCACATCTGGTTTATTACGGTGCATAAGAAACAGGGATGCTCTACATAAGAAAGTTAAAAAATTCCCAGGCAATGAAGTTCTAAAAATTACTTACCTTCGATACAGAAATTTTTGCATTAGTATTTTAAAGAAAGCAAAGAGAATTTATGATACAGAGGAACTAAATAAAGCTAGTAAAAACCCAAAAACACTATGGGACACTATTAAACGGGTAACTAACACTACTAAAACTAAGAATACATCGGCTCAGTTGCTAACTTTGTCATCTTCACCTATTGAGTCTTGCAACACTATTAACTCATACTTCGTAAATGTTGGCGAGAGGCTTGCAAATAATATAGTTCACACTAGTACTACACAGCCATTGACAGTTACTCAACCTACTTCTGATATCACATCGGCTTCATCGTTCGTCCTCGACCCTACTGACCTTGAGGAAATTACAACAGTCATCCATTCTTTGCGCTCTGATGCTGCAACTGGCTGGGATGGCATATCACCCTACATCTTGAAGAGGTACTCAATCTCCCTGGCACCCATACTATGCCATATTTTTAACCTCTGTTTCGAGACAGCCGTCTTTCCCTCTTCTTTTAAAAAGGCAATCATTCATCCAGTCTTCAAGGGAGGCGACGGGAACCTGCCGAATAATTACCGTCCCATTGCAGTACTGACTGCCTTATCCAAGGTACTAGAACGGCTTATCAATAAAAGACTTGTTTACTACCTAGAACATTACAAACTAATATCACCACAACAATTTGGATTTCGTAAAAACAAGTCTACCTGTGACGCAGTTCAGGAATTAACTAACAATATCGTACACAACCTGAACACTAATAAAAAGGTCCTTACGATATTTTTGGATCTTGCGAAGGCGTTTGACACCGTTCCCGTTCGTTCTCTCTTACTCAAACTTGAAAGGATGGGTGTCAGGGGATTGCAACTTGATCTTTTTCAAAACTACCTCACAAATCGCTCCCAGATAGTCAAGATTGACCGTCACAGCAGCAATGAGCTTCCCATCTACTATGGCGTTCCGCAAGGAAGCATATTGGGACCCACTTTATTTCTAGTTTTTATAAATGACTTATGCAATATAAATATCCCAAATGCCAAGATAACATCCTTTGCAGATGACACTGCTATCACTTTCGTCGCTAACACATGGTCTGAACTCGAAGACAAGGCACAGCATGGCTTTAATGTAGCGCTTAACTGGCTTTATTTCCATATGCTTACTTTGAATACCTCTAAAACCAAGTTCATTACTTACTCGATCAGTTCTGCTACCCAACCAAAGCCACCTATATCAATTAAAGCTCACACATGTAATTCGCAGACTCAAGTTTCATGCAACTGTGCACCTATATCCTCTACGGATGAAATCAAATACCTAGGTGTAATCATAGATAAGAACCTTAAATTTAAATCTCATGTTAATGTCCTTACTGGCAGAGTTCGCAAACTTATATATATCTTCAAAACCTTAAGAAATATTGCTAATCCTATAATTATACGTAATGTCTATTTTGCCTTATGCCTATCTATTATTACCTATTGTATTCCCTGTTGGGGTGGTGCTGCAAAAACTATCCTTAAACCGTTGGAAGTTGCACATCGCGCCATACTGAAAGTGGCTACCTTCCGTCCACTAATTTATCCAACTGTTCAGTTATACAAAAACTGCAATGTTCTCAACGTGCGGCAACACTTTATTTTACAATTAATTCTGTTGCAACACCGCATAACCCCCTACATTGAAATTACCAAACGCCGAAAAGATAAAATATGTACTCCTCCAAAAACTCGCTTGTCGTTTACTAGAAGATTCTTTTATTATTTAGGTCCGTCTCTTTATAATACAATAAACAAAAATTGTCCAATATATAAATTGTCTTATCGTAATTGTAAAGAGACCGTCCGCACATTCCTTCAAAATAAAACCTACGACGAAACAGAAAAATATTTAATTTAAGTAAATTATGATAAGTTTGTATATTGTACCACTCACCCAAAACATAGACCCAAACAAATCCAATCCCCTTACTTACGCACGCTTACACTGACTGACTCAGCCGCACGCTCACGATGTGCGTGACACACACACACAAACCCATACACGCACACACAGCACACTCGCACAAATACACAAACACACTCAGACACACACGCACACACACAAAAATGCGCTCGCGCTCTAATATCTATAGATTATAAGAATTTAAAAGTAACTTGTAAAAATTAAATTGTAGCAATAAAATTAGAGGGTATCGGCACTGTTACTCCTTAATACAGGCTATTTCATAGCCTAGCAAGGAGGACAGCACGTCACCCACTTGATTGTCAGAAATTTACAACTACCTACTTTGTAAAACTGTTACATGTACTGCAATCTGTTTTATATAAATAAAGATTATATTATATTATATTATATTATTATGCGGTCTGTCTTAACTCATCGAATAACCCCAGTTTGAGTTTGTTTAATATTTGAGAACTAGTCGCTGCCTGCGACTTCGGCCACGTGAAATTCGGTTTATTACAGACTGGTTAAGGATTAATAATACAAATATTATTTTCTTCCATAACAGACAGATAAGATTAAGTTAATAATGCTAAATTTTAAAAAAGAAATTAGATAGTACAGTAAGACACATAAAAATCTTTCTATATAACGTTGATATTGTTTCCCCTTGGGGCTAATATAAAAAGATGATCCGCATTACTAACCCGCGAAGTAGGATATTATTGGGCATTCTACCCCAACTGTCGCTTCGACGACTTTTTTCTTTCTTAATATTGCAGTAAAATACTTGTTTGGCGCCTATTCCACAACATTTGTGGTTTGACCGCTACACCACTTTTGGAACTTGTTTGGTTACGAATGGAATGGAAAGCGGTTAGAATGCTCAATAATATAAATGGATCTACAAAGTTTGTGGTTGGGGCGCTATTCCACTTTTAAAATCTCGTTTGGTTGCGATTAGATCGTCCCTGCAAACGTACCGTTTACCTTTAAGTTACTAAAGGTTAAAACCTTTTACTGTACTGTGTTTTACAAAGTACGGAACGGTACGATATTTACGAGGTTTGTGGTTTGATTCTTATTCCACTTTTAAAATCTTTTTTGGTTGCAAATGGAACGGAAAATGGTTTAGAATGTTCAATAACATAAACGGAATTTACAAGTTACTCGGGCTATAATGCTAGTAGCATTTAGCGAGCTACCATGTTTTCACAAGTTGGAGCCTGTATCCTCGTTCGCGACACGCTGCGAGCCTTGTGTGTTTTGTCATCAATCAGGAATGGAAATGAAACAGATATAATTACGGTAAAAAATACTAGTTATTTATTTACATAAAATAAATCTTATCACGTTTATGCGGTATGGCATTTCATACAAATTTAAAAGTCTGAAGTTTAGAAAATGAATCATATGATTGATAAAACTTGTTACGTCTAAGCAGCATACAATATAAAAAGTTATTAGAGAATATTTTAGTAAATTTGATGAAATGTCGTGTCCCGTAATCGCTCTTGAAACTAAGTTCTAACATTATTTACCACTAGTAATAAGATAATAATACATATTTGGGTTACCAAGAAAATACATGTTTTACAATTCGCTACACATTACTTGTGTCTGAATCTTGCTATAGGTTTTTGTCATTAATAGGTTTTTTACATAATATTACCTATCTGTAGATGCATTTAGAACTATATCTAAAATATATTATGAAAAAAAGTATCTACTATAATGAATTACATTTAAAAATATTGTTAATGCATTACTTAAATTTAGTTGCTTTACTTTATCAAACGATATGAACCGCGTATTATCATTGCTTGAAAGTGCTATTTTATTTACGTCCTGAGTGAATGTTTCATGTTTTATTGACCTAAACAACTTTTTTTTTGCGAATGACATTGCAATTGTACAAAACGTTTTTATAATCTAACATATTTAAATTCTTCGTAACACATTTTTTGTACCTTTTGCTTTCTTTATTATTTTGTCTATATTTTTATACAATAAAGCTTTGAGCGCAGTCCTATGATTTTTTTATTAGTTTACTTGTCCATTTCATCCTTAAATAGCCATGGAACCTTCTTTTTAATAATTGGCAAGTAAAATTCGTTTTTTAAGTCGTAGTTGCTGGTATCAAAATATTTTCTAAAATATTCATTGATTCTTTCAATTCAAATTCATTCTTTATAAATGTTATAGGTATTTACATCATTAATTAAACTATCCGTATAGTTAAAACACAATTAAATTCGGTTACCAATAAAAGACTTTATGTTTGAATAGTGGAAGTCATACGTGTGACTCTTAGATAATTCCGAATAAATTGTAAATAATAATAATTGTACATTCTTATTCTTATGTACATTCGTTTATTTGGATTGCTACTAGATCATCATAAAGTACAGAGGCGCTATGACAATACCGACTGCCGATCAATTTCTCAGCACAAGTAGTCCTTTTTGTTTTATTGTTCCAGTCACACCACTTGTTGTTCATTATTTTCGGTCTTTCCAAAAGTACATATGTTTAATAATTTTAATAAATCTTGTTCAAATGTTGACTTTGCTTTTTGACGTAACTAAATGTTAATATCAATATATTGTTTGAAAAAGCAACTTTACTTAAATACAATAGCGTGATGAATGGCGCCCTTTCCAATACTAAACCGTGCTATTAGGACTTTTTTAAATGAAGTGAAATGAATAACGTGGCAAACTTTTTCCTGGACAAAATGGAAAGTCATTGTGTTCAATGTGTAAATTATCTGGATATATAAAATCAACGTCTAGAATATAACCGTTTGCCGCGGTATCACTAATACATGACAAATTCAATTGTAAATGATATATTTATTGTCTATGCATAAAACTGAAATCGGATTAGGGCAGGGATTGACTCATTGTGTAACCGTATAAAGTATTACAGTCTAAATAAATGATAAATGAATTTGGACGGGTTGGTTCGTAGGTATCTAAATATATAAAAAATAATATGGTTGGATTTAGTATGTCTTGAGAACACTACAAACACCTCCACGAATACCTTCTTGTATCATTCTAAAAATTTCTACATCGCCAATTAATTCTAACTGAACTCCTATTTTTAAAAGCATTGAATCAAAAGTTAGACTTGGTGCTGTAAGATAGAACGCAGGATCAAGATTGTAATGTCGTTTACAAGTTCTTCGAAAATTTTCAAATACATTTATCAACAGAACGTTTGTTTTGAAATATAAATCGGTGTACATACTCATGATTCGAATATTAAATACTGACCAAACGGAACGAGCGTGTACATCGTTTCCGTCAGTAATTGACACATTAATAAATATATTATTGAGACATATAGTCCTAAGAATACACTCTTTTACGGGTGAGTAGGTAAAATTGTGTTTTATTAGGAAATAAGTTTTTAATTGCTTGAAGTCTTGTTTTTTCATTGTACTAAATAACTTTTCTAACCGCTAGTACCTAAAAATTTGATAGAATCTACAACCCGAACCTGATTGCTTTCATCAGATGAAATCGGAATAAACTTTGTGAATGAAATATAGTTTTCTTTTTTGATATCACTTTAATCGATCCAGCAGAAAAGCTCCCAGCCGGGAATAAACTGCCTTGGCCTACCTGGAAATCCCTAAATAGGCTGCGAAACCAAGTGAGCCGCTGTAGGTACAACCTGGTCATATGGGGGTACTCCGATCAGCCACAATGTGACTGTGGAACCACACCGCAAACGATGCATCATCTGTTGTCCTGCTCTCTGTGCACAAACACCTGAACCATTAAGGACCTGTGTGAGGCCAACGCTAGGGCTTTCGACGTGGCTGAGTTCTGGTCGAAGCACAACATTTAAATTTAAATCTTAAAATGTAATCATCGGCATGATGAAGAAGAAGAATAGATCCCAGGAGGTTCACCTTATCTTCATTCAAAACAAAAAAGATTTTAAAATTAGAATAGAGCTTAAACAACTGTGTAGATCCGTTTATGATATTGAACATTCTAAACCATTTTCCGTTCCATTTGCACCGAAACGATATTTTAAAAGTGGAGTAATACTCAAACCACAAACCTCTACTGTTCCGTACTTAGTAAAACACAATACAGTAAAAGGGTTTAATCTTTAGTTACATAAAGGTAAACGGTAGGTTTGCAGGGTCGACCAAATCGCAACCAAACGATATTTAAAAAGTGGAATAGCACCCAAACCACAAACTTTGTAGATCCATTTATGTTATTGAACATTCTAACCGCTTTCCATTCTATTCGCAACCAAACGAGATAAAAAAGTGGAGTAGCGCCCAAACCACAAACGTTGTGGAATAGGCGCCGAACTAGTATTTTACTGCACTATGTAAGATTTCATTTATATTATTGGGCATTCTACCCCACCTGTCACTTCCTACGGCTCACTTCGTTCGCCTTCATCACTTTCGGTGGGGTAGAATGCCCAATAATATCCTACTCCTCGAGCAAGCCACATACATATGGCCGTGGGACAACAATTAGACTTTAGGTGACACCAGCGGCCTTTAAGGTCTGCCCTTAACTTCTGTTTATGGTCATCGCAAAGCAAGCGGCTACCGCAAATTGTGTGCGCTTTAACTTGTTGGAGATGAGAGGTATCCGCGGCATAAAAACAGTTTTCCAGTGAGAATTTCGGCTTCGATAATGTTTCTCGGAATAGCAGTTACCTTTAAAAGTCGGTTCCATTGCTCAGCTTGGGTGGAGTAAGATTTCTCAGAAGCATTATCGGAACGCCGAAATTAAGTTTGATTTTGTGTGAAGGTAGCGCACCTGTTCTTCATCATCAACATTTCAGCCAAAGACGTTCACTGCTAGACATAGGCCTCCATCAAGCGTAGCCACACTGATTGTTCCCATGCGTTTCGCATCTACCGGCTTCCGCGGTCTTGACCAGGCCGTCGCTTCACCTAGAGGGAGGTTTTTTGACGCAGTGTCTTCCGGTACGCTGTCACCACTCCAGAACTTTCCGTCTCCAACGGTCATCCGTTCTACATGCAATGTGCCCGGCCCACTGCCACTTAAGTTTGGCATTCTTCGGGCTTTCTCGGTAACCTTGGTTCTCTTGCGGATGTCTTAATTTCTGGAGACATTTTCATAGTTAAGGGACATAACGTCTCGTACTACTTTCAAAGTCAATTTTTGTTGTATAAATCAATTTAAATGTTGTAACGGAACGTTACAATTAATTAATGCTTCGTTTTTGTTTGTTTGCGACTTGGCAAGCGCCGGGTACCTGAGGCGCGGGGGCGAGTGTCCGCATAGAACGAATGATAAAAAAGGATTGCACTCGGCCGCCCGGGCAGTGCTCGCCGTCAGCCGCTCCTAGGCAGATGTGTGAGCACACGTATCGCTCAGTGCTCGCCGTCAGCCGCTCCTAGGCAGATGTGTGAGCACACGTATCGCTCAGTGCTCGCCGTCAGCCGCTTCTAGGCAGATGTGCGAGCGCACGTATCGCTTTGCGTCCTGTCGAGCGCCCTAGCAGACACAAGCGTTATTACTTTATTTCACGAGTATACAACCGTTTAATTAGTGCCGATAAAGTTGTGCGTTGAAATCCCGAATTAGGGTTCTACGGCAACACTTTATACGGCTTTATTACTACAGCAACATTTCTACGGCATCACTTTCTACGGAATCTTTTTTACGGCTTCATTTTTACGAGCCCACTTGCCGCTACGCCACTGGTGTGCTGTCATCCTCGGTCATCATCTCCGGCCTCGCGCAACTACAGGGGAGTACCTATCCCTACAGGAGTGACTACAGACGTCCGTAACCCACGACTTACAAGTTTTTGTGTGTGCCTCCGGCTAAGCTAGTTTAGTTTTAAATAGTAAATTTTATTTTGAAAGTACACGCCCGTATTTTATTCAGTTGCCAATTGCTAGGTGGGATTAGTACGGGTGGAGGCTACAATGTTTTATTGGTATGTAATAAAAAACATTAATTACATTTAAACCAGCTTGTATTATAAAAAAAAAACAGTATAACAGTCAGTGGTACTTTACAGCCTTAATTGACACGAGATCCTTATTTTAGCAAAGTTTAAAAAGTAAAGTTCGAAAAAATATTTTGTGATTCTACTATGGACATGTGTTATGCAACCTACGATACTTCTGTCTCCTTCCACGGTCGTTTTATTACAAAAAAAATATATTAGGAAGCGAGGTCGCTGCAAGCAAGTAAGGTGGAAGTGATAAAACGCGCTACACCTATGAGACTCCGTGTCCCCAGTTAATGGTTAACAAAGTGGAAAAGTTTGAAGGCCACAATCGTTTTTGGGACAAACCCACCGCACTATTCCCAAACCACTGCAACTCCTGAAAGCCAGAATCAACAGTGGCGACCACCAGAAAAGCGCCGAGGCAATGAAGCTCGACGAAGTCCCGGAGAATGAATTTAACTGTCTTGGATCCCGCAACGAAATTAATCAGAAAAGAATAACGGAGGAGTAGGAAAAAACATAAATTTCCACTTCCCTCCATATCAAGCAGGAGACAGAACAAACAAGGCCACTAGGCACAAAGGGTCGTTTACAACTGGGATAAGCCCAGTTGCCTAGCACCACGGATAAAAATAAGAATTAATAATTAATGGGTCCTAACATTGTGAGCTGCTATGTTTGATTCCAATAATAGGTATGGCAAAAACGCTTGAACGCACGGAAATTTGTTCTAGTTTCCACAAGGTCCGTATAGTAAACAACTCCTGAGGTAGCCTCTACATTATTCAACATAATATTACGTTCATTCTGCCAAAGAATACACTCCCATAAGATATGATGTGCAGATTG
This sequence comes from Anorthoa munda, assembly GCA_945859665.1. Lineage (NCBI taxonomy): Eukaryota > Metazoa > Arthropoda > Insecta > Lepidoptera > Noctuidae > Anorthoa > Anorthoa munda. Next base: position 5,102,118 of record OX243913.1, read on the forward strand.
TACATATTCGCAGTCAGATGTAGAACACTGACATAAAGGCGAGGCAACGAGCTTGAAGGAAAACAATTTACTTTTAAAGTTACCATGCCCTGTGAGAAATTGGGCAACACAGTGATCCACCTCCAGCCACGTCCTGGCCAGCCGAACGCGAACGGATGGAAAGAATTGGTGGAGATGTCGGCCCTTGATAGAATTATCCCACCTACATTGCCATTCGGATAAAAGTTCCTCCCAGACGTCAATAGGTGGTTTAAATAATCTAGAGATTTTCTCACGGTCACTCCGCGTTAAAAAGTTCGCGTCCGTGGTCTCTCGTGCGGAATAGTACATTGCAGCACGTCGCTGCACTTCAAGGTCGACCGGAAGTACGCCAGCAAGTACCGGTAAGGCCTCAGTACTAACCGTCCTGTACGCTTTGCATAAGAATATCAAAGCCAAACGCTGACTCTGAAGCAACTTACGTCGCACCGCCCCTATGGTGGCCCTATCAGCCCAAACTGGCGCCCCGTAGCAAATACAACCCAAGTAAGTAGCCCCATAAATAGTTTTTAAAGTTAAAAAAGACAGACCCCACGTAGATTTAGATATTCTCGTTAAGGCATAGAAATTTTTTTTTGCTTTTTCACCGACTATTTTAATATGATCTATAAATGCAAAATTCCTCTCTAACACGAGACCAAGATAGCACACGGACTGCTTCCTTTTTACGGGAACGTTATTAAATTTAATAGTAGGACACGATTTAAGATTACCCTTCAAAATGAGTTGATAAGTTTTGTGCGGAGCAAAGGTCAGGCGGTTTCGATCGCCCCACTGAGATACCAATCGTAGGCAAGTGTCAGCCAAGTTCTCGAGTCCAGCTCGAGTACTTGATTGAATGAGCAGAAGAGCGTCGTCCGCGTAACCGGTTAATGAACAGCCGCTTGGAAGAGGAATCGCGAGGAAATCATCAAAGCCTAAATTCCATAAAGGCGGACCAATAACCGAACCCTGAGGACATCCCATGGTGAGAGACTTCGACATGGAATGATGGCCGAGTTTGAGCTTCGCGGAACCATTCAAAAAGTAAGAGTAAACTAGATTATATATATTTCTATAGCAGCCCCGAATTTTCAATTTAAGTAGTAGCATTGGCCACCATGCGTTATCAAAAGCCCCAGAAATATCTAGAAAAATCCCAATTACGTACTTATGTTCAGATGTATTAACTATTTGCCTAACAGTAAGGGCCGCATCTACGGTAGATTTTCCAGTAGTGAAACCGAATTGATTGTTATGAAATTTTGGTCCGTCCGGTAGCAAACGTGGAACGATAAGGCGCTCCAGGAGTTTTCCCAAAGATGGAAGTAATGTTATGGGCCGGTACGACTTAGGGTCGTCCGGGGGCTTGTCGCCATTTTTCGGGATGATTCGTATAAATCCGCGACGCCATATACGAGGAAAAACGCCCTCCGCAATACAACGGTTGTAAACGGTCAAAATCGCATCAGCGGCTGTTTTACACGCTTCTATAATCATCCGATTAGATATTTTATCTTCACCCGATGACTTGTTGAGTGGTAACCTCTTGACAACGTTTATAAATTCGTCAGTGGATGGAAGGTCTGACGCTGGTGATTCAGGTGGTACAGCTGCCCACGCTCTGATCTGTTGATGGTAGTCGTTGTCATTAGCAAGTAAGTCATCAGGTATAAGAGTATTCAGCAAAACTTCAGTTGTTTCCTCAATACTGGTGGTGTGTTTATTATTTACTTTAATGTTCTGAACAAACGCGAGGTCGACTGACCGATTGGCTTTAAACTCATGATATAAAGGAGACCACGGACCTTCTTTATCTAATTTATCTACTATTTTACGCAATAAATTACCCTTAGATTTTTCCACCGAAGCTCTGTAGCGGGACCTGGCAACTCTAAACGTATTTAACGCAATGGAAAGAGGGTCACCGGTGACCTTACGTTTTTTAAGCTTGTTAAGATGTTTACGCGCTCGGCGATAACTTTTACGCTGTTCATTTAGGTAGTCACACCACCAATCACATCTACGTATATTGGTCACAGATCCACGACCAATGGCAATGTCAGCACAGTAAGTGAAGGTGTCTGACATAATTTCAGCACTTTCTTCAGCTGACAGCCCAACACGAGTGAAGTCTTTGGCGTGACACGCAAGAAGCGAGCTAAAGAATTCCCAATTAGCACCCTTACATTTATACCTAAAGTTGCCAATGACATGTGACGTACCCTGAGTAAAAACCGGAACAAATTCGTACACGATCAAACGATGATCACTACAAGACGCGTCCGGTAGGACACGCCACCTATCCAAGCGTACGTCTGCACTAGAAAGTGTGACGTCAATACAAGATTCGCCCATTTGGCTGCAAAAAGTTGGTGGTGCGTCAGGGGTATTATGAATAGTCAGATTCATTTCAGCAATGAAATCTTCAACAGCGCAGCGTCGTTCATAATCCGTAGACCGAACTTTGCCATACCATAGACTCGAAGACGCATTAACATCAGCGCCAACGATAACTTTGCAGCCCGCGAGCGACTGCAAGACATGACGGAGGTTATGTATATGAGGAGCAACAGGGTCTGAATATTGAAAGTAGCAGCTCACAACGTAAACTTTAAAAGAAGACGATGAGACCTCCGCAACGGCACAATGGGGTGTCATAAGGTTACGTAAAGACGTTACTGTGAAGTTAGAAGAACGCGCCACGTAAATTCCAGCTCGTGCTTTGCCATCCAACTGTACTACTTTGTGACGTAACCGCACGTTTTGATATTGTTCTTGAACGAGCACTATATCTAAGTTATAATCGATAATTAGTTTGTCCAGTTCAGAAGTCGCCACCCTATCGTTGTGGAGATTTAATTGTCCTATGGTTAATCTATCCATTTTCTTAGTAATTGGTGTTGAGGATCAGTTGTTCGAGCTTAAGTTTATAAGTAGCACACCCAGGTGACCCACAGCGATGGTCAGATGGTTTCTTTGATCGTTTGCACGCTACGCAAGACGGTGTATAATTTAAATTATCCTTATGCGGGCAGTCTTTGGTTTCATGTGCCTCAGAGCAATTAGCGCAGGTAGGTGATTTAATAGTGCAGTGTTTCTTAACATGACCGAACTGTTGACAATGTGCACAACGTACTACGTCGACATCATCAATGAAACGGCAAGTCGCCCAATCAATAAACAATTTATCTTTAGTCGAGACTAAATGTTTCCGGACCGCGGACTCGAGTTCTATGCCTATCCATTTCCGACCGTTGTCTAGCGAACGCCTACGTATAATTTTTGTTGATTTAATAAAGTCGTCTTCTTTTAATGGCAACTCGTCTTTAATGTTTTGACAGTACAACGCATGCAAAAAGGCACTGTCCTCCATTGACGATGGGACGTCTTTGACTAAAATACGAGGCCTACGGCCTTTTGGTTTCTCAAGTCGCAAGCCAGCGGACCTAATGGCATCGACCGATTGTAATTTTTTTATTTGATTATCGTTAGCGACACGTAACACGACACCAGACTTCGCAGCTTTCTTGACACCTACAATTTGAAAACCGTCACTAGGATTTATTGCTTTCATGAGCGCTTGTTTAGTCGCGGAAGAAGTTGTGTAATCATTTGATCGCTCATCAGTGGGGTAAGCCACAAGACACGGAAGTTTGGCACGTGAGTCTACCACTGGAGCAATTTTGGGTAAACGAAGTTTTAATTTATCAGCATATGAAATATTACTGACATCAGACTTGGCAATGTTGACACCGGAATTAAATTTAATTTTGTCTAATTCGCGTTCCGTATTGGCTAATTTGGTTTCGTTAGCAGATGATTTTATGGCTAGCAAGGAAACAATACCCGTTATGCGTTGAGTCATGTCCATAATAGCGGATTTATTTGCAACATTTATGCGGGACCCTTGGTCATTAACAAGGTCGTTAATTTTAGACAGGTATGCAGACGCCTGAGAAACCAAATCACAATAGTCGTCATTGCTTGCACTGCTTGCATTTAATATCGGCGAAGACCTTTCAATGGACTCCGATGTTTGCAGTCGTTTTGATCTGACTTCGGGTGAAATGTACGAAGGAGACATTTCACTAAACAAACGTTTAGCATTAGCGGAGGTCGACGGCGACCTTTGTTTATTGTTACGTTGAAATAATATATCTCCACCACGATCAGGTGGGTCATCATTAATAGACAACATAGTTATATACGCAAATCAAATGAATAAACGGATTAGAACGAAAAAAGTGAAAGATTAACGGAGAATACAATTATTTCGATATACCCACACGTCAAGAAAAGTAAATGTACTCACCGATAGCTGACGAAATAACTAATTACAAGTAAAAAACGGACGTAAACACGTTTAAAAACTTACGATACCAGCACTTATCACAAAATACACAATCGACAGCAACTCACAAGCCGGAAATAAATTTCGGAACACGACAATTGCAATTAAAATCAGGGAGCGAACAAATCACCGCTAACCAATGCGAGCGCGCGGAGGGAAGTTGAAGGCCACAATGTGATATAGGACTTACATAGTTTGACTTCCTAATGAAGATGCCTGAAGTATCAACTTTAACTTTAACACGGTCAGGTGACTCTGCCCGATATACTTTGCAGAGTTGTTTCCTCCGGCGACGACCTTATAAGTTATAGTTATTCGGTGACCTGTCAAGTACAACGGATCAAGAAAATTCTTGGATGTGTAAACGCACTATAATGGCTCCAAGAAACGATCAAGCCGCAGAAATTAATGAAAAAAAATTAGCAGAAGTTGTTAGGGATGAAGTGTTATAGCTCTTTTAACAGTGTCTTTAATCAAAATGACGCTACAAACTTCCCAATTGAGTGTAGCGGCAAGTGGGCTCGTAAAAATGAAGCCGTAAAAAAGATTCCGTAGAAAGTGATGCCGTAGAAATGTTGCTGTAGTAATAAAGCCGTATAAAGTGTTGCCGTAGAACCCTAATTCGGGATTTCAACGCACAACTTTATCGGCACTAATTAAACGGTTGTTTACTCGTGAAATAAAGTAATAACGCTTGTGTCTGCTAGGGCGCTCGACAGGACGCAAAGCGATACGTGCGCTCGCACATCTGCCTAGAAGCGGCTGACGGCGAGCACTGAGCGATACGTGTGCTCACACATCTGCCTAGGAGCGGCTGACGGCGAGCACTGAGCGATACGTGTGCTCACACATCTGCCTAGGAGCGGCTGACGGCGAGCACTGCCCGGGCGGCCGAGTGCAATCCTTTTTTATCATTCGTTCTATGCGGACACTCGCCCCCGCGCCTCAGGTACCCGGCGCTTGCCAAGTCGCAAACAAACAAAAACGAAGCATTAATTAATTGTCACGTTCCGTTACAACATTTAAATTGATTTATACAACAAAAATTGACTTTGAAAGTAGTACGAGACGTTATGTCCCTTAACTATACACTCGCCCCGCTATGCTAGTATTATATTATCTGTGTCTATATATATATAATATATATTGTAGAAAGACAGATAATATATATATAATATTATAAAGAGGTAAAGTTTGTGAGGTTGTAGGGGGTAATCTCTGGATCTACTGAACCGATTTAGATGAAATTGGCATGGAGATAGTTTGTATTCCCTTGGGATGATAAATCAATTTTTACGCGGGCGAAGCCGCTGGCAGAAGCTTGTAGTGTTATAAATTTGTCATGTTCCCAGTTAAAGGTTAAACTTATCCAGTTTGGATAGAATTATTTTCCTATAACGTGCCTCGTCGACTACCTTAGCTGGTACTATTAAGTGATTTATGATCTGTATTTCTCACTCAAACTTCAGTCAACAAACAGCGTTTATACGTTAATATCTAACTACAGCTCGGATTGACCAAACATTCGAATGAAAAGATGAAAAAAAAAAACCATTGGATGTTTGCTTAGCTGAGACCATTAGGCAGCTTGCTTGTAGAAGATATTTATTTCAATTTATCTTTGTTTGTTTCTCTCAGTTCTGTATCTAAGTGGTAGATCACTGTGTGATAATTCGTAAATGTTACGAAATTATAAGAATATTATTGAATTCCATAGAAAATACTTTATTTCCTCAATTGGCAGTATTTGTCTTTTATTGCTGAACTCTTCAGTTGTGACTTTTTTCCTGTTGCTAAGTAGAGAATCTCCGGCGACAGAAAAGTTATAAGTTTGTTAAAGTCCCAATGGATAGAATGTTGTTGCGCTATACAGTTATTGTCCATGCCGGTCCTCGGATTATGATGCCGGGACAAACCGTGTCTCGAGTTGTAGTGTATTTTTGTAGTGTAGTGTAGTTGTATTTTTTTTTCCGGCCTGAATTTTCCCACTGTTGCTGTACTTAGGTTTCTATAAAAACAGAACTTTTAAGGAAAATTCTGTTTTCGGCGATGGTTGCAAATTATGAAGGTGGCAGCCGGAGGACTTAAAAAAAACCAAAATTATTTATAAAGGTTTTAATTAAGATTAAAATTACAGTTTAACTTATACTAGTATTTAAGTCTAATTTCGGACGATGCTAGTACCGAAGTGCGTTACCAAAAATATTCTATTTTATTACGATACAATAAGTCATGCTAAACGTGGATGCGGTGTCAGCAGATTTGGAAGTAGGTGGCCACTCGGAGGCACGAGGCGTCCGTTCGCTGAGTCAGCAGGTGGCGTGTTGGAATTTTTATGTAGAAACATCCGTTTGACGTAATTTCCATATCATGTCGCTATTCAGCTGATTTGGTGTAGGCAGGGCACGTAACACCTCCCCCCTCAGAACAGCAACTATTTGAGAATCTTGAGCGAGAATGTTGCTGGAGTCTGTTCCGTGATTGTGGGTGATTCTGCATCTTCGTATTGATGATTTTCAGGGTTTACATCTGATTTCTGTGGCTTCGTAAGTTTTGTGCAAACGTTATAGCGACGTATAGTGATTGTGGTGATCAGTACAGTTGCACTGAATAGTATGACGTATAGTGGAATCGTCGTATGGTATAGTGAATTTTCCGCCGTTGCGTGTTCTATTTGTACTGGGTGTTGCATTAAGATTTTATCTTCGATTTCATGTAGGCTTTTCAGGTGCAGTGGGTTTAGCTTCAGATGTGGGATGGTTTCTTCAACAATATTCAGGTTTGTGGGTATTTCGGTGATTTTCAGCGGCTGCCCTTTGATATAGTCGTTGGTGTTGATAATAATGAATCGCTCGGTGCGTAGTAGACATTTTTGCGGGATGGTAGCGAGGTAACTTCCATGCAGGGAGATGAATTCTTGACGTTCGCAGTGTAGCTCCGTCCGGGTCGGTTGTGGGAAGATGAGCGTATAACGTCTGTCATCCAGTTGTTCCATGGCTGCCTTGGTCAGTGTGAGCTTCGTAGGCAGGCAAGATTTCTCCAAAGATTGGTTGTAGATGAGACTTTGGATGCAATCTAGATGTCCTCTTGTTGGCTGACGGTTGATTTCTTCTTCGCAGAGATGATATGGGCCGAACTTCGGGCATTCAGCCTCTATGTACTTGAAAGCTTTCCCATTAGTTGCAAGGAAAGGGTAAGGGGGAATATAGGTATACATAAGTTTATTGGGAACTATCGCTAGTCTGTATAATTCGAACTTATCGGAGCTGGTTATTGGAACTTTAAATATAATAACAATTTTTTTATTAGTGTAGTAGTACCCGGGTTTTATAACAGTATAATACTCTCTTAGATCTGCATCTATTAACTGATCCTGGCCGTAAATAGATATTAATCGCTTAATCATATTACTTAAAGTATCTATGCTTAACATACTATGATGGGTGCTCGATGCACGTATAAAAGCTAAGGTATCTTCTATCCTAGTTATTTCTAAAAATAAATCTTCCGTATTGTCGCTAATTATAGTCAGCAACTGGGCAAACTTTGCGAATCTTATAAGGTCATTTTTCGCACTAGTTTTCTCGTCTAAGATTAATCCTAAGGTACTATTCAGCCTCTCTTGATTGCTAACAATTTTTGAGAGTATGTCGCTGTATCGGGTGATCCAAACTTTGTTAAGACTGACATGCTCATTGAATTCTGATACTATTTTATCGTTGTTACTTTCTAAAAGATTGATTGCATTATTATATTTTTGGGCATCCGTATGATCTAGGTTTCCGGTAATGCTTTTTATAACGGACCCTAGTCCGTCTACAAGACCTCTTTTACTACGACCGGGTTCTAGTGTTTTTAACTGTGAACTGGTTTCAGTTAACTTATTAGTTAAATGGTTGATTTGAAGTTCATACAAGAGGAAGGATTGGTTGTCTAGTTTAGTCTGGAAATAGTCGAGTTGAGACATTACAGAATCAAGTCTGTGTTCAATGTCAGTTAAATCTATGTATTGTAGGAAGGTGTGGTAATGTGTAATGAGCCTTGTTTGTCCAAGGTTAAAAGGTAAAAGTCCGGGTCCATTGTCCAAGCTTTCAAGTCTTATCTCGAGCGCCGTTATTTGTTGGGCTAACATTGCCAGCAGTATCCTGTAACAATTTTGATTTATTAGGGATACGTTTGAGTCGAGACTTAGCTACGGGACCTTTCTTTTTGGAGGTGTATATATGAATCGGAAGGTCAGCTAGAACAGTGTCATGTGTGTAGCGTGGTGCTAATTTTTGTCGGTTGGCTGCTGGGTTAGAAATAAATACTTGTTGTTCCGGTTGGTATTCTATTTCGGGCTCTCTGTCCTTATTCCTATTTCGTATGATGTTTGTACGGTCAGCAAGAGTAAAGTCATTGATAAGGTCGTATACAGTTTTCATCTGGTCTCGGTGTGTCAAAATATATTGTTGCATTAGGTGTTCAGTCATGTTAATGTCAAGGGGGTCTCTTGGGTCAAAGTGTCCTCTAACTATGTCATGTGGCCTACACTTGGTGAAGCTGTGAACTGAACTATTATAGGCTAATAAGGCATAAGGCATGAGGTTGATTACGGGTTCGTCCTTTTGACGTAATCGTAAAATACGTAGGTGTTCTAGTAACGTAGAGTGAAATCGTTCAATGATTCCGTTATCGTTAGGAGAGTGTGCTAATGTTCTATGGTGGTTGATTTTATGTAATCTTGTAAATTCGGAAAATAGTTGGTTTGTGAATTCTGTGCCGTTATCGGTTACTATTGTTAACGGTAACCCATGATGTGTACAATAATTTAAAACTGCTTGAAGTATGCTAATTGCTGTACCATCTCTCAAATGGTACGCTTGTCCATATTTTGAGAAAACATCTACCACTGTCAAATACTTTTCGTTTTGAGCTGTGAATAGATCCATGTGTATTAATTCGAAGGGTTTAGTTGCTGGGGGTACTACATTAAATTAAGGTCTAATCGGGTTCCTGTCATATTTCGTTTGTCCGCAGATGGTACACTCATTAATGTATTTAGCTATTTCTTCCCTCATTTTAGGCCAATAATATTTTCGGGATAGGGCGAGATGACACTCATTTATTCCTCTATGATTAGTTTTCCCTTCATGATAGTGTTTTATGATTTCTTGCTGTCTTAGGTACTCTTTAACGTCTTCTAGTTCGGTTTTGGCTAATACTAAATTAATTGCTGAGCTTTTAAAACTATTCTGGATTATGGGTATAATTGAATACATCCCTAAGGGTGGAGTAATTTTTATAGCGGTTTTAACTTTAGGGTTGACGTATTCTTTTATAGCATTTACTACGTCTTGTTCTAAGTTCGATTCTGAAACCTGAATAAATGTCCGGGTGTGCGTGTCAAAGGGTTTAGTAGCGGTTGTACGTCGTTTAATGTCACCTACTATGGTAATGCATAATTGTCGGTGAAATTTGTTCAAAGGTTCGTCAGTGATTGGTACTTCTAGAATAGGGTTTTCAGAGCTGGTATGTGCAGTGGCTGTGGTGGAACCTGTTCGAGAAGGTGGTCGCTCTGAAGGGTTGGCTAACATTGACTCTGTCTTCTCGTTATTAATTTCTACTCGGGATAATGCGTCTGCGTTAGTGTTATACTTTCCCTTTTTGTAGACTATGGTGTAATCGTACTCACTTAATTTAAGTCTCCACCTAGTCAGTCTTGAGTTGGGCTCCTTAAGGTTCATTATCCATTGTAGTGGCTTGTGGTCGGTGAGTATTTTAAATTTACGACCAAATAAATAAGGCCTGAAGTACTTTGTAGCCCATACTATAGCTAAAAGCTCCTTCTCGATAGTACTATAATTGGTTTCACTATCGTTCAAAGTTCTTGAGGCGTAACAGATGGGTTTATCTGACCCGATGGTACCTTGCGAAAGTACTGCGCCTATAGCTATATTTGAAGCGTCTGTTGTTAATATAAACTCCCTAGTGAAGTCGGGGTACTGTAAGATGGGGTCATTTGTCAGTAAGCTCTTACATTTGTTAAAACAGTTAATGTATTCAGAGTCGAAAGTTATTTTATTAGTCTTTTTAAGGCATTTAGTCATAGGCTTAGTGACGTGGGCAAAGTCCGGGATAAATTTCCTGTAATAACCTAATAATCCGAGAAACTGTTTTATTTCTTTCGTGGTTTTAGGTAATGGGTATTTTTCTATAGCCGCTATTTTATCAGGATTAGGTTTAACACCTTCGCCACTGATTATGTGTCCTAAAAACGCGGTTTCTAATTTTAAAAACTCGGACTTGTCCATCTGGATTTTGAAGTTAGATTCCTGCAATCTTTTAAATACTTTCTCTAGATTAATCATGTGTTCTTGCAACGATGTGCTAAATATTATTACGTCATCAAGGTATACCAGACAGATCTCATTTTGTAAGCCTCTGAGCACATTGTCCATTACTCTTTGAAAAGTAGATGGGGAATTTTTCAAACCCATGGGCATACGCAAGAATTCGAAGTGCCCATGCTCTACATTGAAAGCTGTCTTCGGAATATCGTCTGGATCCATTTGGCATTGATAAAATCCTGATGCAAGGTCTAACGTGCTAAAATACTGGCATTTACCAAGCTTGTCAAGTATATCGTTGATGTTTGGAATCGGGTATTTGTCGTCTATAGTCTTGTCATTCAGTTTGCGAAAGTCTACTACTATGCGCCACTTTTGTTTGCCTGATGCATCTGCTTTTTTAGGAACTACCCAGATAGGCGAGCTCCAGGCTGATTCAGAAGGTCGTATAATACCTTGGTCCAGCATCTTAGTAATTTGGTCTCTAACTTCTTGTCGGTGAACAAATGGATAGCGGTAACTTTTCGTATAAACTGGAAGTTCGTCGGTCGTCCTGATATGGTGCTTTATTTTATTTGTAAAAGTCAAAGGTTCTCCCTCTACATAGAATACGTCAGCAAAACGACTGCATAAAGTCTCTAAGTTAGTTTTTTCTTCAATATTTAAATGATCTGTACGCAATCGAGATAAAACTTCTTTAACGCGCTTAGGATCTTGTTTAGTGCTAGTGCACTCATTATTAAATATCACTGCTTGTAAAGGGCGTTCAAATGTAACGAGTGAATCATAATCGGTCGGGTTTTCAATTTCAACGATGCCCGTACAGTCGGTAACGCGAGTAATGCATTCATGTATAATGCAATTACTGTGTATTTGCTGAGCTATGAAAACGTCACCGTCTGGGCTATAGATAGGAATATTTAATAGTTTTGACGAGTTCGCGGGAATGGTTTCCTGATAACTGGACTTTTTACATTGATAAAACCGAATAGGTATAGTTGTAAAATCTGTAATTAAATAGTTATTTTTAAGATCAATCTGTGCTCCGTCAAGTAAATCTAGGCCTATTAGTCCGTCAAAATAATTATGAAACTTATAAATAAAAAACTTAACATTCGTAGGGTTATTAAATTCAGGAAAATTCGGAACAGTAATTGAATGGTTGTGTGTACTAGTTACACGGGCATTTGTTACTTCAAAGGGGTCAAAATTCAAAGGTATGTGTGAAAAGTATTGCTCGACTGCCTCAGGACTAATAAAAGACTGGTTAGCCCCGGTATCTACCAATAACTTAAGTGGTGGGTCCGATATCTGAATGTAACGTAACTCCCTTTTAGATTGTATATTTAACTCTATTTTAACCCTTTTTGATCCATTTCCTTGAGAAAATCCGGATTAGCACTAGAGGTAGGCTTTGGTGCTTCTAAGCAATTCGCGTTGTTAGTACTCTGCGGCTGTGTGTCATCTTGTACATACAAAATACTATCGGGCTCGGTTTGATTGTAGTAATAAAAGTCGGGATAGTCATAGTAACAGGAATAGTCAGGCTGTTCATAGTAATAGTCGGGGTAATAATAAGCGTTTTCAGGGTCTGTCATCTCGTTAAAATTCATTTCTCGTGTCTTGAAGTAATTACTAGGTGGTGGGTTCCCTGATCTTTGCCAATTATTTCCTGGTAACCCTATTGGTTTTTGTACGAAGTGACTAACGCCGCTCATCGGTTTCGGACCTGTATATTGCGCTGACGGGTTTGCGTTCGGTAATCTAAATATGTTACTCTGGGGATGGTAGTTTGGCGGGGGTGCACGAAACATTTGCTGGGTTCGACTAACCATGTTAGGGGCACGGTGAGGTACCTGATTATGCCGGAAGGGTGGCCTCCATTGCTGCTGCTGCTGCGGCGGCGCGGGCATAGACTTATGCCAGCTCGTGCCTGCATTCGCAAAGCTAAAAGGTTTGGGCGTGGTCATAAGGACCGCTGGAGGCATTCTATGGGTTAAATGCGCTTGCTGTGTCGGGTTACGTCGCTCAGGAATACTTTCGTTGCGTTGCTGTAGGTACATGACATTTAATTCCTGCTGTACAAATTCCAGAGCCTTTTCTATAGTTTCGGGTCTCATACATCGGATACGGGACCCTAAAGGTTCTTTAAGACCTCTGACATAAGATTGTAACGTCAGTTTCCTATAAAGGTTGCGTTTTGCTTCGATGGTAGTAGCTATATTTTCATGCAAGGTGACGTAAGTCATTATAGTACTAAAAAGGGTCTGGCATTTGTCATAATATTCCTGTGGAGTGCTGTTTCCTTGGGCTAGTAAGGACATGTCATTATAAAGGGCGGTCTCGTCCCTTTGATCGGAAAAGTTGTTAATTAAAGCGTCGCGGATCCCTTGCCAATTTTCAGGTATACCATTAGAATTTATGGTTGTAGCTGCAGATCCCGTGATTTTATTTAAGATACCGTTTATTATACATAGGTTAGTGAACTCGTAGTTCGGGTCATTTCTGACGTATTGTATTACGAGTTGATCACAAATTTTAATGAAACGTGTTAGAACATTCGGATTTCCATCAAACTCTGGCACTGGGCGTAAGGCCTTAAAGATAGTATCGGGGTTCAATTCCATTTCGTCACTACTAAATAATGTATCTAAACCTAAACTATTTGAATCTATAAATCTATTTAAATCTACTTCCCTAGTCCTATTTATCTGTCTGGAAGAGACAGACTTTGCCCTAGCTTCCCTTGGATGAAAAATTTTGAATTAATATTATATAAGGGGTTAAAAGGAAGGAGTCGGGAGCAACACTCAAAGAAAGTTTCAAGCACTTACATATACATGGTTTTCCTTGGTGTATCGATGGCCGGATACGTCCTCAGCTGCGTCTTCTTAAGTTCGGATATTCGACGAGGTATTTGGAAATACCGACAGCGACTATCGGAGTCAGCAGATAAACGATTTTTGGAAATCTATACCGCGCCGCGCACTGCCTCGAATATCCTACCGACTGCGCCAATTATGAAGGTGGCAGCCGGAGGACTTAAAAAAAACCAAAATTATTTATAAAGGTTTTAATTAAGATTAAAATTACAGTTTAACTTATACTAGTATTTAAGTCTAATTTCGGACGATGCTAGTACCGAAGTGCGTTACCAAAAATATTCTATTTTATTACGATACAATAAGTCATGCTAAACGTGGATGCGGTGTCAGCAGATTTGGAAGTAGGTGGCCACTCGGCGGCACGAGGCGTCCGTTCGCTGAGTCAGCAGGTGGCGTGTTGGAATTTTTATGTAGAAACATCCGTTTGACGTAATTTCCATATCATGTCGCTATTCAGCTGATTTGGTGTAGGCAGGGCACGTAACATGCATGTTATTACCTTGAACAACAGAAACATGAAACATCTCTTCGTTCAACTTCGCGGAAATATCACATAAATAAAATGTCGAGCCATGGAAATAATTAGACATAGTAATATAGAAAGCATTATTATGTTATTACACATATTAATTAGTCTTCATGTCATTTCATATTTAAATTAAACTATGTATATGGAAACGACAGACATTTATAAAAAAAAAACAACTTCAAATGTGTCGCAATAGTTAATAAGGCGAACTGTTTCTTTTCCTATCTAAAACAACCAAATCGAAGGAACGAGAAATTCCGGAGTCGAGGCGCGTGCTTATTTGATTCACATAAAAAGCTTTTTTGCAAAAAAATACTACCGACTTCCAAATAAGAAAACTAGAAAGTGAAAAATAACTTTATTTTTGGAAGTCGGTGTCTTTGGTAGGTACCAAATTATTAAGTTATGGACACCGACTTCCAAAAATAAAGTTATTTTTCACTTTCTAGTTTTCTTATTTGGAAGTCGGTAGTATTTTTTTGCAAAAAAGCTTTTTATTTTTCACTTTTTAGTTGTACCTACCTAATAGGGAAGTAGTTAAGTTAATACCTATAACGACAGAATAGATTACCCGAATAACATGAAAAATGAATATAACCGGTGAAATGAGAGATCTGCATACCCCTTTCGAGCGTACTGGCGTGATGTTATGTTATGAAATAGTATAAACAATAAACAGACGTGCGATTGCAGCAATCCCGAGAGATTTACCGTTATTTATTGAAGAGTTCTGTTGTATATCTCCGAAGTTCTTTACCAGATCTTCACCAAATTAAAATGGGACCAATTTCGGAATATAATCTTTCAAACAAAAAAAGAATTTTCAAAATCGGTCCACAATTGACGGAGATATCGGTGAACATACATAAAAAAAAAAAAAAAAAAAAACATACATAATGTCGAACATAGAACCTCCTCCTTTTTTGGTAGTCAGTTAAAAAATAACGTTACGAACAATTATATTGTGTATTTGATCAGAAAGAGCTCAGTTTTTTCACCTACACTTATACGATATCTGTTTGCAGATAAAATGCACTGGACTTGTATAAATACACTTTTACTTGTTCAATCATCATCATCCTTTTAATGTCCCCACTGTTGAGACACAGGCCTCCTGTCTGTGAGGGAGCGGGCCCAGTGCGGGTTTTTGGATGTCACATGTCTTTGAATATTTGGTGCCACTACTGCTCTCCGCCACTGTTCAATAAAATATAACAAATTGCTTTGGGTCGAAGCTTCGGGAAAATAGTTACAATCAATAAGAGGAATAAGGTAGGTATGTTTATTTTAACTACGAGTATATACTTTTGTACTAAGTTTGTATTTATAATATTATTATTTCATTTTTTATGCACCTGCCATGCTATTTCTTTACTGCCCTTGGTTGACTGGTAGAGAATGCCTCAGGCATTAAGTCCGCCTATGTACTTTTGTGTTTTCATATGTGTTCATATGATTTAAAATTAGAAATCGAGTCGAAGGTTACAAATATAAATAATTTTAAAAGCAAAACAAAAGTAAAAATAATTACATTTTTACTGGAAGTTATTTTATATTCAAAGTAGAAAGCATTATGCTGGGACAAAGCAGAATCCTGTTTACCGCGTTGTTAGCTAATCTATGTTAAAGTTATTCTACGTTTTAAAGTGTAAATAGTCAACGCCGCGAGTTTCGTGTAGAGCGGCTCTGTTGTGGAATAGCACGAGTTTTTGAGTCAAAACTTGTTTTATTTAGTTTATAAGGACAGCATAACGCAGCTGGCAGTGTTTTTGTATCAATTATTATTCATAAGTCAGGTCTGCTTTACGCGTAAACCGCAGTTCATTTTAATAAAACTTTTTTCATTTCTAATACTGGAAAGTAGTGTTTGTTTGATCCGAGTAGCAGATGCAAGATGCTGCTCCTCACCTTTGGGCGGGAAAGACTCCCAATAATTGCTTCCCTCTCTAGACCACAAAATAATTTTAAGACGTTTCATTTGGTCGAATAACTTTTTACCGAAGTTACACTTAGCGGAAATAACATTTGTAGATGGAGCCCGGGTCCATCGAGCTGAGTTCGCTCGCTTTGCTCGCTCACTTCAGCTCCCGTCATCTCCTTCGTTAATGTAAAAAGTTATTTTGTAAATCGGTAAAATATAGTTCGGTAAAATAATACATATGCCACAAGATACTTCGATGATATGAAAATATGTCGAATAATGCATATAACAAAAAAGACTTCGGTCAATAGGTTTCGGTAAAAAAAATTGGACCAAAAAGAATTCGGAAATGTGATCGGTTTCCCTCTGTAAGCTGTACCGAAATTCAAAAGCCCGGTTTTATAGACTAATATTTGATTCAAAACGAGTTCAAGCGATTCTGAAATGTTGACCCCAGATTCGGTTAAAGACGTCGCAAATACAGTAATCAAAAATCATTTGCCAGTTTCAAAGGCAAGATACTTAATACATATAATGATTTTATTAAGGAAACAAGAAAAAAAATAACATTTTCCGAAAGTGTGTTTCTTACATACTTCAATGGACTATCTAGCAAAATACAGCTCTCTATGCTTTAGAGCATATATTGACACTTGACTCACTTGATATAAAATGTAAAAGTGGTCACAAGTAGCAATTCGTTAGAGCGACACTGACGTGATATTAAATCAACTTTGTACCGGCGCCGGCGTCGCTTGCAGTTTGTTAAAGCCAGTGAAAGTTCGCTGGCGAGGAGATAACACCGCAAACAGTTGCTGAAACTACCCTTAATAATAGTTGGCTCTCGTTGATAGGATAGAGGCTGAAACTTCTCAAAATTATATCTTTCACTTCAATTTCAGGTAAACGCAGATGTTACGTATCGACAGTCTTTCAAGTATTTACAATTTGCACGTATCAAATTTCCATTAAAAGTGATTTTGATATTCTGTATGAAATCAGTGTTCCGTTTATAATTAAAAAACTCTTTATTGAATGTTAACCTGTGGAGTCGCGTCTCATAACTGGCAGCTTACCAGCAGGCGAGCCCGTGGGGCGCAGCTAAATAGCTAGTAACTTAATAACCTATAACGTAATAACAAATAGCTACTAATTCATAGTAGCGGGCAATCCCGCTACTATAGTAACCTGACCTGGAAATAATTTCGTACGAAATTATTAGATAATTTTACACTTGTGAGTTAAAACTATGTCAACATTTAATTTAGTTGATGCATATTTACAGTAATTAGGGCTTATTTACATACCTGATAAACTGTGTGCAATCAACTGAGTTGAACTGGCTTTTGCCAGTTGGGTTATAAAACAGATTTTGTCGCAAAAGTTAGTGTCATTTGAAGTCTCTTTTTGTAATAAAGGACAAATGGAAAGAAAATAACAAGGCTCTCAAGATAAAATTTTACCCCGAGACGAAAAGTTACTCGTGTCAGAAAAACATTTATTTTCCATAACTTTTATCTGCGTGTTGATGATAGCTAGGTCAGACGCTCTTGACAAATGATCGATCGACCTTAAATGAAAACCACAGAAAGCACTTAGGTACTGAATAAACCCATCAACAGTTATATTTATGTAAAAACAAAGTGAATGCGACACAAACTGAAAATTTAATTAAAATGAGGGACTTTTATTTCACCTTATCACAACCGTACCTACTCGTGATAAATGATTTCACTAGATTTGCTGAATAAAATTAGCTTTTATTGTGTTTTTTCATTAGCAGAAATCATACGGGAAAGCTTCAGGAACATTTATAAGACAAAAATGTCCATAATAGCACGACTCGCGATATATGCTTGGTATTCAACAAAGGATGAAATAAAATACGCAAAAGTTAGAGGTAAGCTCATGCCAATATACAAATTACAAGTAGCAAGAATATTTCAAAATAAGCTTTTTCCCGTGGCTTCCCTCTTCTTTCCCTTTCCCTTTCCCGTGACTGTCCTATACTAAAGAATTTGCTAACTATCAGTCAATTAGCTGACTCCGCGCCGATCGCTTTCGCCTTACCTGCTTCGACAAGCTAGCAACGTGCTTCAAGCGAGCAGTCAGCGTGTGTAAAGCGCGTGGGCCGCCCGCTTAAAGCGCGCGGTAAGCGAGACGTTAGCTGTCGAGTGGTGCGATGTAACTGTTTAACCACGTCAAAATATGTCTGATGTCGACGTAACATTAGTATATTAAAGCACTCAGCCCCGAGCGACAATTAGCAACTATTGCCGTGAGAGTCATGTTCACAAAGGCTTTTGCTTCAGATACATTCACTGTCGTGAACTGCGAGCTCAGCTTCACGTTCGTGTCAAGTTTATTAACCCAAGAAGTAAGATTCTTAAAAATAAAAACGACGTTTGGGGGTATTTTTGAAAAACTAATAATTGCAACCTTTTGTTGCTTACTTAGTTGGGTATTTATGCCAAGTTTCAATTTTATTAACCTAACAATAAGATTTTTCAAAAAAAACTTTGGCACCCTCTAAATCGTCTTTTGGGGGTAGTTTCGAAAAACTAATAATACCAACCTTAATTATTAATTTATTTTAGTATTTGTGTAATGTTTCAAGTTTAGTTACCCATGAAATAAGATTCTGCCATACAAATTTCAATACCCCCTAAATCGACTTGAGGGGGTAGTTTCAAAAAACTAATAATGTCAATCTTTATCATGTACTTAGATTACTATTTGTGCCAAGTTTCAAAAATATTAGCCGAAGGAATTAGATTTTTCATACAAACTTTGCCCCTCTTGTTAACCCCCTTAGGGGTAGAATTTCGGAAAATCCTTTCTTATCGGATGCCTACATCATACAAAGAATACACATATCAAGTTTCAGTTTGTCTTTACGTTCAGCGGTTTGGGCTGTGCGTTGATCCGTCAGTCAGTCATTCAGGACAAAGCATTTTATATATATAGATAATTATTATATTAAAAATTGGACCTCTCGGATTCGTGCCACCATACGAAGCCGCGGTGGACATTTGAACGATGAAATATTCCATCCATAATGGCATAAATGGGCCTTTTAAATAAAAAATAAATTTCGTTAATATCTCACACACATCTTGTTTTATTCAATTTTAACATCGACCCGTCCTTGTTGAAAGACCATATAAAAAACAAACAACAGTGTTTACCTATAAAAAAGGCCCTTAAGTTTTTATCTAACAAAACAAACTGGATACCTAATATGAAAGACCTATCTTGCAAGGCAAAGACTAAAAGATCTCATATACTATCAATTGCTACAAACTTCTACAAAAATCTTTATTCCAGCAAGAACCAAATAAACAATACTGACTTAAACAATAACGATAATGTACCTACCACCTATACTAGTTGTAGAAATAGAAAAGGCAATAGAAACGCAGGAAAAGGATAAAGCTCCCGGTCCAGACGAGATCACCAACGAACTGCTTTCAGACTGCAAAAACGACATTGCACCACTACTAAAATACGTTTTCAACGATATACTATACACTGAAATAATTCCAACACAATGGACCACATCAACGATCATCTTACTCCACAAAAAGGGTGATAGGGACGAAATTAACAATTATAGACCGATTAGTCTAATGTCCAACATTTACAAAATCTTTGCAAAGATAATTCTATGGCGAATAACTAAAACTCTTGATGAAAACCAACCCAAAGAACAGGCTGGCTTCAGGGCAGGCTACTCAACATTAGATCATATACTTACTGTGAGACAAATCTTCGAGAAAAATAAAGAATTTAATGTGCCATTCTACTGTTGCTTCATCGATTACAACAAGGCATTCGACTCAATAGAGCATGAAAATATCTGGCATTGTCTGAAGAAACAAGGGATCGAACACAAGTACATTAGAATCTTAAAAAATATCTACACTAATAGTACAGCTAGAATAAAACTAGAAAAAGAGGGGACAGAAATACAAATAAATAGAGGTGTACGTCAGGGAGACCCGCTATCACCTAAGCTCTTCGCAGCGGTATTGGAAGAAATCTTTCGAAAATTAAAATGGGACCAGTATGGACTAAACGTAAACGGGGAACAACTATCACACTTACGATTCGCAGACGACATTATATTATTCGCCACAACAAAGGAACATCTACAAAGCATGCTAATAGACCTGGAAAGAGAGAGCCACAAGGTAGGCCTAACGATGAACACCTCTAAAACTAAAGCCATGACAAATGCGACAGAACACCCTATCATTATAAACGGCGGGCCAATCGAGTATGTTAAAGAGTACACCTACCTAGGCCAACAAATATCTACAACCAATATAATGTCCAAGGAAATAGATACAAGAATCGGGAAAGCATGGAAATGTTACTGGGGGTTTAAAGAAGTAATGAAGAACAAAGAAACTAAGATAGCTGTCAAAACAAAGTTGTATAACACTTGCATACTCCCTGTTTTAACATATGGCTGCCAAACTTGGGCACTCACCAAAGCACAAAACAGGAAACTGAAAACCTGTCAGACTGCAATGGAGAGAAGCATGCTAAATATAAGGAAGTCCGATAGAATATGCAACAGAACCATCCGAAAACGCACGAAAATTGAAGACGTAATAACCAGAATAAGAAAACTAAAGTGGAAATGGACTGGCCATTTTATAAGAGGCATAGAAAAGTGGAACAAACAATTAGTATTTTGGTACCCAAGAAATAGGAAAAGAAAACGAGGTGGACAGTTTCGAAGGTGGGAAGACGAAATAAAGATCATAGCAGGGAAAATATGGACTAGGAAAGCGCTAAACAGAACAGAGTGGAAAGAAATGGAGGAGGCCTTTGCCAAAGTTGGGCAAACAGACCGAGTTGTCGGTGTCACCGACTCGCTAGAGACGTTAAGATAAGTTTTAATTATTGTATAAAATAGTGTCTGAATAAAGGCTTATATTATTATTATTATTATATTATTACCTATAAAAAAATAAGAAAGATGGTAAAATCCAATGACTGATTTCTTAGAAAACACCTTGCACTGAAGAGCTTCTTTTTCTTTCTTCGAACCGTCGTCGTGACGTAATTTCATATTTCTAAATTAAAATCTGAAATCATTCGACACGCTCTTCGGAATTTTTGCTCCATTTGCTTCAGATTTCCATCGCTCTCGATTTACGATTAGTTTCCCAAACATGTGATGTGCTAATTTCCTTAACGACCCATTTCGCTTCATCTACATACCTTTTCGAGGACAAAATTCAAAATGCTTTTCATGTTTAATGGGTATTTTTTTCACGTTTTTGTGGGTTTAACGTTTATGATTGATAATGATAAGTCTTTCGTTTATGTTAAGGAGTTTCGTTGATTTATTCGTAGATTTAACTAAATACAGTCAGTACGAATTGACGCCGATATTTAGAAAATTTAAATGGCTAATAACGTTTGGCTATATGGCGTATTTAAATTGAAGAAAGCGCAGCTGAGAGAGTTGACCTAGTAGTTGTTGAGTTGAGTTGATTTATCTTACCAAAATCTGTATAAAATTTTAAGTCAATTCTGTTTATCAATAAATTACCCGATGGCGAAAAGATATAAACTTAATCTCTTACTTAGACTTAACTTAGACTCTTGTCAATGTTATTTCAGAACATGGTGATTTAATATTCGTATTTAATCATTCGTGTCGTTAAACTTATAAGCAAAGTTTGAACTCTCTGTGTAATAATGACTGCTTAGCAACTTCTGAAAGTTTTGCGAACATTATTACAGAGCTTACGCAAACCTAGTTTAAAAAGTTTATCTTCAGCTTTGTGCAGGACGACGTAGGTCAATAAGTTAGATTTAAGTAACTTTGAGGTGTTACTTGTTTAGTATTTACATAGATATTTTAGTCTTTAGTTTGAGCCAGTGCCAGATTCATTTCGTTGTTAGTTATAATTATGTTTGTATTGCTTATTTACTTAATTACTTTACATTCATGGTACTTTTCTAGAATATCGATTCGTTCCCACGGGAAAGTTTTGTTAATGGTTTTAGCCATGTGTTTAGGACCTTAATGAGTCGGACGGGTTTATGATTCGACCGTAATTAAGATCTATTGTATACAATATTGTAAAAATAAGTTTAGTTAATGTTTTATAGTTGTCGGAATGGTCGATATTATAGCGAGCATTGTTGACCGTACCCTGCTAATGGTTATGTTTTTATAGCAGGCATTTTCTGGACCCAAAAGTAATTGCGTACCATTCTGTAGATTATGAATAGTGTAGTAAGTAAAAGAATATTCCATTGAATATGAACCGAAGCCGACGGCTCCTATAAAAAGGTCCGTGCGGCTCTGAAACGACACAGTTGGCAATCGGCAACAGAGCTCTCAACAATATATAAGCTTCAAGATACAGTAAGCCAAGAAAACAAAGTGTTTCACTCTCTCCACCAATCCCAGTCAACAGTTAATGTACACATAAGCGTGCACAAGCTTAATAATCTACTTTCTAGCGCGAAATAAGTTAAACCCCAAATCAGGTTCACGAGCGGGAGGTTAGCTTTTCGCGTACTCAAATATACGTAGCAGTCGTTGACAGTTTTTTACAGCGTAGCAGTACTCGTACCGGCGCGCGGCGCGAAGTTTTCGCCGTTGGCTGGACGGAAACGACTGTTGACATGCATCGTGATACAACATGCGTTGCGTACACTCGTGTGTGTGATGTATTTCTGAAATGAAAGATTCCTATCGTGCTTTTTTAGTTTATGTACGGTGGATGTGGACGCTGACGACTATCATAGTCATCAGCCTTTTAATGTTCCCACTGCTGGGACACAGGCCTCCTCTCTGTGAGAGGGAATGGACCGTAATCCACCACGCGTGCCCAGTGTGGGTTGGTGGACTTTCTATCAGTGAAAGAATGTTGAAATCTGATCCCTCGAGATTAGATGTGGGCGTCGGGTAAAGTCCCAAACGGAAAATTTCCGGGTAAATTCCCTCTCGGGAAAATATCGGGTATTTTCCCGCGAATATTCACAAATTGTAACGTTGAATAGTAACGGTCAACGTTCCTAACTAAATCACCATAGCAAACTGCGGTAAAATCATCGAAAATAATAACAAGAATCTTACAACATAATAATTTAAAATAAGTAACAAACAGATAAAAAACACATTGTAGGCTATAATATTATTAGGATAAATTAAACCTAATATATAACATATGTTAATAACCTAATATTAACAAAAAGATATTGAAAAATCACTACACTACTAGTCATTGCACTACGTTTCAACTCGATAAGTTCCCGTGTGGCGGTAGTCACAAATATAAAAAAAGAGAATTATTAAGATCCAACAAGACTCGGGCTTTTATCAACGCACCGGACGGGCATTGACGATCGGACAACTCAGCTGATTACACGTAGTACACTCGCTCCATAGTACAACATTCTTAGCGTGTCATTTTACGTGTACCTTTATAAAATAAGTTGAATCATAACCACTACGAGTGTGTTCATTAAAATTAAATCTAGAGTCAGTGTTAACCCCGTATTGGGGTCCAAAGTCCTGGTTCAACCACCTGGGACCTTTATCGGAAGAACCTGCCGACAACCAAACATCATAGTCAACTCTGTGGGACGTCCTCCTGCTGGCGCCTAGTCATCGGCCTTCCACGTCATCGTGACTGTAGGCAACTCATTCTGCATTATCTGTGCTTTTTTAGTATGTGTCTTTTATTATGTTTAGTTAGTTGTAGTTTATTGTTATCTGTGGCATGCGAGCTGGCAGCCTCGCATGCGCCGTATATTGCTATCTTTGTCGCCCTTGTGCGGGCGTGTCCTATCGTCCTTGTTGCTCTGTCGCCAACGTCGGCTCTTGGCAACGCCGCGAACTGTGCCGGCGCAGAGCGCAGGGCAGTCGCCAGATATTCTACCTGAGAGTAGGACGCGGCCCCGTTGCTCCATTGTTGTTATGTGAGCCCCGTATTGATTCGGCTCTAAGCCCCGCCGTGTACTATGTAAGTAGCTGTATGTGTTCTGTTCTGTGTAAAGTGTACTATTATGTGCTATAAATAAATTACACGAGTTTGCCAGTAATTTGGTGTTGAATTTTCATTGTGTTTAAAATAATCCGGTCCTAATCGCAAAATTGGTCCTTCGAGCCGGATCACAATGAAAAACCAAATTACTGGCGTTGACGCACAAAGCAAAGCTGCTGGAGTCGAGCAGCGACCTGGAGAGGATATCGCTACTGTAAAGCGTGGTTCGATTAATGCCACGTGTGTGACATCCGGGTCGAGATCGAGCAGCCCCAGCCGCGAATCACTGTACCATGACCACGTTGGGGGCGAGCACCGACCTGGAGTGGATATCGCATCTGTAACGCGTGGTTCGAATAATGCCACGTGTGCGACATCCGGGTTGAGAGTGAGCCGCCGTAGCCGCGAAGCCCGCCGTGCTGCCGCCGTGTACAGGGCCGAAGAAGAACTCGCCAAGTTAATGGAACAGCTGGTAAAGGATAAGGAACAGCTGGTAAAGGATAAGGAACAGCTGTTAAATAAAAGGCTGGCATTAGAGATCGCCGAAATCGAGGCATTCTTCCCGCCTGCAGCTGAAGTTTCCTGTGAGCAAATGGACGAATCGCCCGCGCCCCTAGTGCCGTCTGACACGTGTTCGACCGAAGGCCTGAATAGAGAATGCGCACGTGGGCTCGTGTTTACCCCACGCATTGTGACATTCTCTCCGATTGCTGATCAGGCCGCCTGCGAACACGCAGCCTTGGCGCTGGTGCCCCACGCACTGGCTGGCGCGCGCGTTACCGAAGTCCCGCTGCGAGAACGTGCACGTGGGCTCATACATGCCCCACGTGTTGTCCCGTTTTCCCCACCTGCTGAAGTCCTCTGCGAACAGAAGGACAAACCGCCCGCGCTGTCTGGCGCGGGCTTCACCGAAGACCTGCCAGAACGTGCGCGTGGGCCGCCTGTTGAAGTCCCGTGCGACCGCGTGGACTTGCCGCTAGCGCCCCTTGTGATGGCAGGCGCGTCCTTGGCCGATCGACAGCGCGCACATGGGCTCGCGCTTGCCCCACACGTGGACAAACCACCCGCGCCGTCTGGCACGTGTATCATCGAAGGCATGACACGATACGCGCGCGTGGTACCACGCATGTGCCGTTTACTGCCATCCGACCGGCTGCCTACCGGCTACCCAGCGCATCATTTGCGCCCGTCGCGACATTCTCCGGGCCCGCTGTTCAGGCCCCTCGTAAATGCATGGACGCGGTGCCACAGTCCTGCTCGACGCTGGCTGTCCCCGCGCCGCCAGCGTCCGCCACGCCGCCGGCTTCCTGCTCGCCGCTGGCTGGCCCCACGCCGAAACCGACGCAGCTCGCCGCGCCGCCGGGGCCCCCCGCGTATTTTTTGCGCCCCACGCCGACGCCGTCCGCCGCGTCGATGCGGCTTGTTGCTACGACGGCGCCTGCGATGCCGACGCCACCCGCCGCTCCGACGGCGCCCCCCGCGCCTTAGTTGCGCCCCACGTCGACGCCGTCCTTTGCGTCGACGCCCCTTGTTGCTACGACGGCGCCCACGACGCAGACGCAGCCCGCCGCGCATATGTTGCGCCCCACGCCAACGCCGTTCGCCGCGTCGATGCGGCTTGTTACTACGACGGCGCCCGCGACGCAGACGGCGCCCGCCGCGCATATGTTGCGCCCAACGCAGACGCCGTCCGCCGCGTCGACGCCGCTCATTGCTACGACGGCGCCTGCGATGCCGACGCCACCCGCCGCTCCGACGGCGCCCCCCGCGCCTTAGTTGCGCCCCACGTCGACGCCGTCCTTCGCGTCGACGCCCCTTGTTGTTACGACGGCACCTGCGATGCCGACGCAGCCCGCCGCGCCACCGGCGCCCCCCGGGCATATATTGCGCCCCACACCGACGCCGTCCGCCGCGTCGATGCCGCTCGTTGCTACGACGGCGACCACGACGCCGCCGCCGCCGCCCGACGCCCCGACGGTGTATCCCGCGCCGGCTGACACGTGACCGACCGCGCGTCAGCGAGTACCCGGTCACCGTGCACACATCAACAGCGAGCAAGCTACATTTTGAGTGCGTCGTCGCGTTGTGTTTGTGCGTTTTGTAACAGTGCGTGTTACACAAGTGTATTAATGACAATAAGTGAGACTTTATTAAAGACGCTAAGTTAAGAATAATGTAGATACTATGATTTAGATGTGTTGCCTACCGAAGTGAGTGTTCAGGAACAAGGGGGTGGAATGTAGGCAACTCATTCTGCATTATCTGTGCTTTTTTAGTATGTGTCTTTTATTATGTTTAGTTAGTTGTAGTTTATTGTTATCTGTGGCATGCGAGCTGGCAGCCTCGCATGCGCCGTATATTGCTATCCTTGACGCCCTTGTGCGGGCGTGTCCTATCGTCCTTGTTGCTCTGTCGCCAACGTTGCCGCTCTTGGCAACGCCGCGAACTGTGCCGGCGCAGAGCGCAGGGCAGTCGCCAGATATTCTACCTGAGAGTAGGACGCGGCCCCGTTGCTCCATTGTTGTTATGGGAGCCCCGTATTGATTCGGCTCTAAGCCCCGCCGTGTACTATGTAAGTAGCTGTATGTGTTCTGTGTAAAGTGTACTATTATGTGTTATAAATAAATTACACGAGTTTGCCAGTAATTTGATATTGCATTTTCATTGTGTTGAAAATAATCCGGTCCTAATCGCAAAAGTGACCACTTCTGCTGCCAGGCCAGGATAGTACTTAGCGCCTACCTCCATTTAAAAAGAAAGAGAATATAAAACCCAAAACACCGAATCCCATAAACTGTTTCCTAAAATTTCCGTTTTCGAAGAATTTACGCGGAACAATTTTCCCTCAAAGAAATACACTCTCCCAGGCCTACGTCTCATCCTACCACTCCCCATAACCCGACTTAAAATCAGATTACAACAAAACACTATCAATCCCTGACAGCCCGGATGAGAGTTTTGAACGCACCCCGCTGCCGCGTTTCGTTCAGAAAATCCGATTGTTCTCGAATCTTCTGAACCCAAAGGCTACCACCATTCACATAAGCAATTCCTTGATGCACGTCAACGGAAGCGGGACAACGTCCTCGCAATCCCAAAACCAAACTCGAATCCTACCCGTGTGCTAGTCCAAAGAAATAATTCAGCCAGTCTTAGCGGAGACGGGCGCGTTTCCGAACAAAAACGCCGTACGTCCAAATGACAGCTGCAGTCCGTCAAAACAAAATAGAAAGTCCACCAACCCACACTGGGCACGCGTGGTGGATTACGGTCCATTCCCTCTCACAGAGAGGAGGCCTGTGTCCCAGCAGTGGGAACATTAAAAGGCTGATGACTATGATAGTCGTCAGCGTCCACATCCACCGTACATAAACTAAAAAAGCACGATAGGAATCTTTCATTTCAGAAATACATCACACACACGAGTGTACGCAACGCATGTTGTATCACGATGCATGTCAACAGTCGTTTCCGTCCAGCCAACGGCGAAAACTTCGCGCCGCGCGCCGGTTCGAGTACTGCTACGCTGTAAAAAACTGTCAACGACTGCTACGTATATTTGAGTACGCGAAAAGCTAACCTCCCGCTCGTGAACCTGATTTGGGGTTTAACTTATTTCGCGCTAGAAAGTAGATTATTAAGCTGAAGGTAAACTTTTTAAACTAGGTTTGCGTAAGCTCTGTAATAATGTTCGCAAAACTTTCAGAAGTTGCTAAGCAGTCATTATTACACAGAGAGTTCAAACTTTGCTTATAGGTTTAACGACACGAATGATTAAATACGAATATTAAATCACCATGTTCTGAAATAACATTGACAAGAGTCTAAGTTAAGTCTAAGTAAGAGATTAAGTTTATCCCTCTTACAAATAAACGCGGTATAAAGTTATACCAGGTATAACAAAGGTATAACCATACATTTTCATAGGTTTATACTTGGTATAACTTTATACCGCGTTTATTTGTAAGAGGGTATATCTTTATCTACACTCACAACGTAATGTTCCAAATACGAATTCGAAAAATATTGTATAAACACGTACTTTATGTTCGTGGATAGGTAAAATTTCAAAAAAAACCATTATAGTTCAACATTTTCCTTCGATTTTCAAACAACTGCATCATAAAATAACTTTTTAATTTTTATAGCACACTTTTACTTTTTAATTTTCTGGCGCGTATGGGCTCATGTCATTGTCAGTTGTCTGTGGATGCGCGCGCTTCGCAATGAGAATCTAAATTGCACGCCATACCACATATTTTTTTCCTTTGCACTTTTTTTTTATTTCAACTGTATGAGTGAAGATAAAGTAGTGTATGCAACGGCATATAATTAGGTATTAAAACACTCGCGTAATATTATTATCAAATTCGGCTTCGCCTCATTTGATAAACCTACGCTCGTGTTTTAATAACCCCTATTATATGACCATTGCATAAACTACTATTTCGCCATCGGGTAATTTATTGATAAACAGAATTGACTTAAAATTTTATACAGATTTTGGTAAGATAAATCAACTCAACTCAACTCAACAACTACTAGGTCAACTCTCTCAGCTGCGCTTTCTTTAATTTAAATACGCCATATAGCCAAACGTTATTAGCCATTTAAATTTTCGAAATTTCGGAGTCAATTCGTACTGACTGTATTTAGTTAAATCTACGAATAAATCAACGAAACTCCTTACCATAAACGAAAGACTTATCATTATCAATCATAAACGTTAAACCCATAAAAACATGAAAAAAATACCCATTAAACATGAAAAGCATTTTGAATTTTGTCCTCGAAAAGGTATGTAGATGAAGCGAAATGGGTCGTTAAGGAAATTAGCACATCACATGTTTGGGAAACTAATCGTAAATCGAGAGCGATGAAAATCTGAAGCAAATGGAGCAAAAATTCCGAAGAGCGTGTCGAATGATTTCAGATTTTAATTTAGAAATATGAAATTACGTCACGACGACGGTTCGAAGAAAGAAAAAGAAGCTCATCAGTGCAAGGTATTTTTTCTTAGTCAAATATTTTTCGAACTTATGATAGGCAACCCTTACAGAGTTAGTATCCAGCCAAATTATACATTATTTTTAAATATGGAACACACCACGTCACCGTCTAACGCCATCCCGCTTAATGGTATTTTATTCATTCACACTGGCTGTTTATACACTCACAAGACCGCAGCATTTGTTTTTAATTGCGTAAAAAAAATCGTAGTTGACTACCTATACAAATTTAGTTCTATTTTTTAAATTATTTTGTGGCCTAGAGAGGGAAGCAATTATTGGGAGTCTTGCCCACCCAAAGGTGAGGAACAGCGTCTTGCATCTGCTACTCGGATCAAACAAACACTACTTTCCAGCATTAGAAATGAAAAAGTTTTATTAAATTGAACTGGTGGTGGTGGAACTGGTTTAGCTCTAATTTACTTACTATAAACGCATTAAAAACATCGTACATGATATTCTTAGCTAAAAATAAAAAAATCTCTGATTACCCAGCTTTACACATAAACAACACTAAAATTGTCAAAAGCAATTGTGAAAAATATCTCGGACTTAGATTAGACAACAAACTCACTTGGCAAGCGCACATTGATTACATAAAATCAAAAATAACATCATTAATGGGATCAATGCGCGGGTACATAAATAACATCCCAAAAAAAATCCGCTTAAACATTTACAACTCATTAATTCGCTCACACATAAATTATCTTATCGAAATCTGGGGTTGCGCTACAAAATCAACAATTAAAGATCTGCAAATAGCACAAAATAAAATAATCAAACTTCTATTTAACTATGATTATCATACATCTACATCTGAACTATACAAAAACACCAAACTAATGAGCATTCATCAACTTTACACTTTCAATTCCTGCGTTCTCATTAGAAAAATACTTAACAAAACCACACACAGTTATCCTTCAACACCAAAATATCCAAATACAGCCAAAGAAACCCTAACCAAATACAGACTCGTCCCCCGCGAACGCAATATGGCAAGAAAAATATAAAATACGAAGGCGTCCTGCTTTATAATAATCTACCCGCAGATATAAGGAACACATCTTCTTTTAATGTATTCAGAGCTAAACTCAAACAGTACGTCACTAACAACACAAAACTTCTAAGCTAACGATATAAGTCTCACTATAACAATGTCGACATCCTACCTACATTAAGAAAACAAAACTGTTAGCTACTGGACTACACTAACCTTAGTCATGTATTTATTCGCTAAGTGAACAATGTATGTTCTTTTAGAATAAATAAAGAATCTTTAAACCGAACTGGGGTTTACGCGTAAAACAGACCTGACTTATGAATAATAATTGATACAAAAACACTGCCAGCTGCGTTATGCTGTCCTTATAAACTAAATAAAACAAGTTTTGACTCAAAAACTCGTGCTATTCCACAACAGAGCCGCTCTTCACGAAACTCGCGGTGTTGACTATTTACACTTTAAAACGTAGAATAACTTTAACATAGATTAGCTAACAACGCGGTAAACAGGATTCTGCTTTGTCCCAGCATAATGCTTTCTACTTTGAATATAAAATAACTTCCAGTAAAAATGTAATTATTTTTACTTTTGTTTTGCTTTTAAAATTATTTATATTTGTAACCTTCGACTCGATTTGTAACTTTAAATCAAGCATTTTAAGATTATTATCGTGTAGCGTTGGTCAGTTAAAAAATTTCGATAACTTTTTAATTAATTACCAGATTGCTTCCGCATTTCAATGTTTGCATTCGTTAATAGGATACAATTGATAGAGGAGAACTCGACTATGAAAAAATATATGAATACATATGAAAACACAAAAGTACATAATACTACAGACTTAATGCCTGAGGCATTCTCTACCAGTCAACCAAGGGCAGTAAAGAAATAGCATGGCAGGTGCATAAAAAATATAGCGACCAACAGAGACACTTGCCTAATGCTCTGCTACAATCCTCTATAACCCCTGTCGAATCAGTAAATAGTGCCAATAAATATTTTGTGAATGTTGAAAAGAATCTTGCATCAAAATTTGACTCCACCAAGCGCCACGCCTCTTATACATCTTCTTCTCCGTCCCCAATTAACTCTTTACAAATTCGGTTGGTTGATGAGTCACTTGTTACAAGTACAATTCACAGGTTACGTGGTGATTGTGCTACTGGTTGGGACAACATCCCTGCAAACATTATAAAACAATCGAGCAGAATCCTGGCTCCTTCCATTGCCCATATATGCAACTGCTCCATCACTTCGGGAATTTTCCCAAAAGTTTTCAAACGTGCAGTTGTCCATCCAGAGTACAAAAGTGGAGCCAAAGACGACGTGTCCAACTATCGGCCAATCTCAGTACTTAGCTCTTTATCCAAAATACTTGAAAGTTCTCAAAAACAATCTAAATTATTTTTAATCAAAAAATAAACTAATCGCAAACAACCCGTACTGGTTGTTTGCGATTAGTTTATTTTTCGCACAGGAGTCTCCACAGAAGACGCTTTCTCTGATTTTACAAATGCCTTGGTCGATAAATTGGACAATCGCCTTAAATGTTAGATTTAACGAAGGCCTTTGATACAGTTTCCATCCCTAGACTATTGGCCAAGATGGAGCATATGGGAATACGAGGTGTCGCCCTGGATATTTACAAAGATTACCTCAGTGGACGTAGCCAAAGCGTTAAAATTGATTCCATTCTTAGTGACGAGGAGTTTATCGGCTATGGTATACCTCAGGGAAGTATTTTGGGACCCACGCTTTTCCAAACATACATTAACGATCTCTGCCTCATCCAGTACGACATTTTTACCTATGCGGATGACACAGCTCTGCTGATATACGATGGGGATTGGGACAAAGCTAAGCACAGAACTGAACTCACTTTGCGAACTATTATGGACTGGCTTTCTACTAATCTGCTGACCCTCAACATATCCAAGACCAAAGTGATTCAGTATCGCTCACCAAACTCACCTGAACCACCTACAGACTCTAAAAAAATAAGAACGCATACTTGCCATAACGGAATGCCATGCAATTGTGACTGCTTGACTATGGTTCCTAATATTAAATATTTAGGGGTTTACATCGACGAGAGGCTGGATTGGCGTTTTTACACGGATAGTATATGCTCCCGGCTTCGAAAATTAATTTACTTATTTAAGGAACTCAGAAATGCGGCTGACATTGATACAGCTTCCCTTGTATATCGTTCCCTGTGTGAGTCCATAATAATTTACTGTATACCAGTGTGGGGCGGGACTTTCAAAACCGTGATGCTTAGGGTGGAACGAGCTCAGCGGGTGGTTCTCAAAGTAATGCATTTCCGTAAAAGGGACAACCCCACAGCCCAGCTGTACTCCGAGGCTCAGGTACTCACGGTGAGACAACTTTATATCCTCCGCACTGTCCTGCGCAGTCATTCCATGATGCCACTTGATAAAAAGCTTACCTGTCGACGAATTGGCTTTCCTGTTTGTGAATCGGTCCAGTGTCGTTCTGCACTAGCTCGACGTCACTATCGTGCCCAAAGTTCCCAAATTTACAATTGGGTCAACAAGACACTCGCAATTTACGGACTTACTGTGCATAAAGTCAAGCAGACCCTTAAGCCATGGTTATTGTCCCTCAGCTACGAAGAAACTTAGCAAATACTAGTAACCATCTCGTGAGACAAATCCTTCTATTAGTGCAATACACGTAGACACATTATCACATACGTGCACACACACACACACACACAATCACACACACAAATATACTCGCTCACACACACACACATACACATTAGCGCCGGACTTTGATTTTAATTTTATTATTAGTTTAATATATGTACCTTAGTTTTAATTTTTACTCTGTTAATCTGCATAAGAATGAATTGTAATTCCTCCCCGGAAGAGAGAACTGGCTCCTGTAACACAGATCAATCACCTAGCACAGGAGTCAGGGAATCCATGTGTTGTATGATTTTCTTATGTAAATAAAGTTATTTATTTATTAAAATTTGGTAATTGCCCTCATTGCCTGAAAGTCTGCTCTCACACCAATTCCAGGAGTTCTACAAATAATTTTAGTTCTTTATTTTAGTTTTTGCATTTTTCATTCCTCTTTTTCTTATTCTCATCATCTTCAAATGCCTAAATGAGAAAAGCTTGATTGGTTTGTAAGAAATTATGTTTAGTTATTAGCTGAAAATTCATCCCATCTCATGGGATCAAATTAATTGCGGTTCACTCCACAAATAAAGGTTACCGTACCTATCGCCTCTCCATTCGAGTATTACCGACGCTTTACCTTCAACGAAATATTGCTCAGTTCAGAAATTTAAATACTAGTCAAATCGGTGTGAGATTAATGTATTATTCAAGTTATGACTACACGTAATTTATCTCTATATTATAATATTTGAAACTGCGCATGGCCGGCCAGATGTGGAGAACGCATGGCCGGCCAGATGTGGAGAACGCATGGCCGGCCAGATGTGGAGAACACATTGAGACATGGACCTACGGGTTTAAATTACGATCTGACAGGCAACCTCGTAAATTATGTAATACTATCTATTTTGAAAGGATAAAACATTATTGGACCTCTAAAAAAAAGGCCCTTCGGTTAGAAAGTCATGGGAAAGGATGTCGATAGTGGAGATTCTATACGAATTCTAAAAACTTGCCATGTGGCAACAATAAACCTTGCAGGCCGTCTCAAAATTATTAGGAATTGCACAAAAACTGTCGCTCTGACCCACGGAGAAGGAATAGGCTTCCAACGGTAGGCTTCAAAAAGAACCCTAAACTACATCGTCTAGTGGCGCTTATGGAACGATTCTCGTTAAAACCACACCAAGCCAATTGTAGGCAATACTAAATCGTCACTATTTAGCGAGACACGATATCGGATGGCTGCCACTCCTAGTGGCCCCGAAAATCCACGCAATGGGCAGATTAAGGAAATAAGAAGCGACGAATAAATCCACTCCGTCGTACGGCAAGTATCTTTCGCAATGAGTTCTGCTACAGACTGAGTCTACGATACGCTTGCATTATTTTTGTATTGTCTTTGTTAAGGGTGTTATGTCGAGGGAGAGCTATTTACCATAGCGCGCGTCCAATAAATCTGGCAGCATGTCTTGCCAAAAATTCGAAGACAATTGACATCCAACAACCCAAACTGGGCCCGCGTGGTGGATGACGGCCCATTCCCTCTCACAGAGAGGAGGCCTGTGTCCCAGCAGTGGGAACATTAATAGGCTGATGATATGTGTGTGATGTGATGTCTTGCTCAAATGGCAGAGGCAATTAGGTACAAAACTGACCACTGTCTTAGGACTGGGCAAGGCATGCTAGAGCTTAGGGAGCCTGTACTCTTGGAACCGCAGCGAGTTCTCTCTAGAACCTGCGTTCTAGGCCCCAGCAGTACGCGTACGATGTGTCAGCTGCTGTAAAGACGGTCTCATGTCACTTGGGTGGGAATCCAGACTATTGTCAATGAAATCATTAACTTAATTCAAGTAACCGTATTTATCTATGCAAGCGTAGCGCTCCTACCAACTTCCTTTCGTTAGGTAAATAATGCACTTTGCACCACCTTTGTCTAATTAACTTCATACATTATTATTGTTTTAATTATATCGTCCTTATGGCTAACAGACAGAAATGTGTGCTGGAAGTTTGTTTCATCATTTCTTCTTACCAGCTATTACACTACGAAATGATGGCGGGTGGGCGCTTTTTGGAGCTGTTTGTAGGCGAGTTGATCTCATCAACTCCAGATACTTCCTGAGTTAAACTCTCTGCCAAATAAGTTACTTGTATTTGTTATGCTTGAATGTATATTCACTATCTGCGACCTTTATTCGGTCTTTGATTTAAATTCTCTATACATTAGTGTAAAGGGATTCTCACACAAGTTTTAGCTAGTTGTAACAATTTAGTTGATATCCCTTTAGTTATATTTTATCCTTCTAAACCACTTCTAAGTTATAATTTTATAACTGTGAATTCCAAAACAAAACAAAACATAATTTGGAATTCACTATAGTCGGAAGAGAATTATCCAAGTCAATGAGGCAAAAATTCATTGGGAAACGCGGATGGAGGGTCGTTGTCCCTTTTTCATCAAAAGAGCCGACTTTAAAACCAAATCTAGAGTTGATTAAATTTAAATTTTCATCAGCCTAGGGTCTTTTAGGAATAGTCACAAAGTTCAACAATTGTCGACGTGCTCACGAGGATACAATAATAATTTATGAGACAGCTCAATATTTATTGCGGGATGCACAAATCAAACTTTTATTTGTGTTCTGGGAAAAATTTTAACAAACATAGTTATAAGACAAAAATAGTAAAACAATATTTAAGCAAGTAAACCTGGCTGAATTTAATAAAAAGAAAATGTCTAAACTACGTTACCTACAATACCTCCTACGTAGTATTTCTCTAAACTGTTTCCTTTCGGAACCGTACCGAATGTTACTCTTTTATCATATGGCGAATGCAAAGTAAATTCGTAAACGATTCTCTTTCATAAGTTTCATACACGCTCCTTGAGTGTCAAATTGGATGTTTATGTTAGCACATAACGGTCGCAGTCCATTGTTATATATTGTGCTGAGGCGTGGGTTCTATGTGGACACAATGTAAGGTGGAATGTATGTAAGCAATTTTGCTTCGTTCTTTATTCTATGTTAGGTAATTTAGTATTCAATTAACAAAAACCTAACAAATATTGTTACATACACAACATTTTTATGCTTTGTAGGTCCCTATATATTTTTTCAAATGTTTAAAATATTTCGTAGCTAATAGATGCCTACCACATGATTTTTAGAAAAATACAAACAAATGTTGCTATTTTCTTTCTGTCTGTCTGATTCAACACATGCCTAGATCTTTTAACGATTAAATCCTATAAGCTAAGATTTGGAACACTGCCAAGCAATAGATCTTGTGACAAAACCACAATTTTGATTTCAAAATTTGCGTACCAAAATGTTCAACATTACGGCTTGAAAAGTAAGATACAAATCCAGCTGAGGTTCTAAAATTTACCAAGATCCAACGTGTATATCTTGGATGCTCTAAAATAAAAAATAACTCTAAAACTGTATCAAAGGAGGTATGCGGTAATTCAGAGACAGGACTCCATAGAGCTAACTTAATACATAGTTGTCGTTCCAGTCCCGATGGAGGCGGCACGCGGCGGGGTACACCGCGAGCAACTAGAATTCCAAATAAAAACTACGCTCTCAGACTTTGTTCAGGTAAAGAAAGGAAAGAAAGAAAACACATTTATTTGACACAAGCCAGAGCACACAACAAATAGATTAAATAAAATCGACTAAACAACAATAATATAAAAAAAGAAAACAATATAAAAGTAAAATTGTGCTCTACAGGTACTCTTATGAGGTATGTACTGAGGTAGGTATAGGTAATGTCGGTGTCACAGAGAGACACCAAACTATCGTAAAGTATCCTGGCTACAAATATCAACGAGACACTTACCCAAATTCTGAATTATGCTCGCCTTTGTACCTACATAGCCTGTCCTATTATATATAATATATTTGTATATTTTTGTTTGCAATAAAGAATATAAATAAAAAAAACTACTAATATTAAACTTAAAATAAATTCAGAAATCTGGGGTTATTCAAATAAATATTAAGAAATTACTCTACATATCCAATAAAGTAAATCATCTTATTTTAATGGATTCCGAGTGAAAACTAGATAACTAAATATTGAATTAAGAAGAAGTACCAGTAGTTTGTGCGATTTATTTCTTTGAGTTATGCTCACGGAATCGAATAAAGATAAATAAGTTTATCATAAGAGCATTCAATTCTGACTTTATTCTTTGCACGTGATACATGTGTAATTGTTTAGATAGTGAAAAAGAGCCTACATCGAAACACAAAACGCAAAGTTTTCAGTTTTTAAAAATTGTAAATCAAATCCAAATCCCAAATAGATAGCCCACAAAATATTTTTATGAACCTTTAAATATTATGTTCTGCTTAATCATAAACAACATCGCCATATTGAAAATATTGATAGCTTAATACACTTAGCGTGTCCCGGTGACCGGTGGCCGGTCTACCTGAAGAGCTATCGACGCCGGTAACAAGCTCCACTCATCGATATTTTCGATTGGCATTTGACTATGATCGCGCGTCCTTACCTTGGGATCACGTCGGCGAAATCCTACGGTACTAATACAAACGCGAAAGTAACTCTGTCTAACTGTCTTTCTGTCTGTTTGGTGTTTGTTACCTTTTCACATCTTAACGACTAAACGGATTTAGATGAAACTTGGCACACCGGTAGACGATGTGCTGATTTAGGACAAAGGATACGATTATTTATCCTAAGAGTTTGTTACCTTGGGATAATTTTTGACTTTAATGCAAGTGCCGCTGGCAGTATCTGGTATAGGGTGAGTATTTAAGTGGGGTGGATGGCCAAATATGAAACTATTGGGAATAGCTGAAAACACTCAAACGAGTCACGAGGCCGATATTGATGAAAACTAAAACTGCATCATTGGATTTTTGATAAATCAATATTCCTAGCCAGGAATCGAACCCGTTGATTTTGAAAAAAGAACCCATGCTGTATTATTACACCATTCGATAGTGTCTCTAATAAGCATCTATTCCTCTTAATTTCGGATTTGGTTATTCACGCCCTCTAATAAAACTTACACTGTATATCTCCGACAAGCCCTTCTGAACTGTGACTTCAGCAAATAGTCATACAAATACGACCATGTTGTCTCAACGTAATCACGGTTGCCCTTTTTTAATTCGGTGTTTTGATTTTATGGAGACGTTAAACATTTTTATGCTGTAGAAACTTTTCGAAACATTTCTTTTTACGTTAACTTTATGTTTCACATAAAATTGTAATCTCGAGATTACAATTTTTCATGAAAATCTGTTGACGTCGCAGAGCGTAAATAAAACATTAACTATACTCCTGATTTATAATTTTCAAGAAATTTAAGTTAATCTCGAAGCAACTTCAATTAAACATGTAATAAAGAGTTAGTAAGCCGAGTATCCTCGTCGTCGCTGGGGGCAGTCGTTGAGTGTCTCAACGGATCGTCTGATAAAATTTTCTTGAAGTGGAGACGGCAAACAGATTGGTGGTGAGCTGGGCTATAACCTCGCCGCAATTTATTTCGCTATGTATGCTCGGTAAGTAACAAATACCGAGATTTTTAGGAAACAGTAGAAAAGAGGACGCTTTTTTTTCCCCTTTTCGGGATATTTTCTTGCGGGCATTTTATTAAAACTTTGTTTGTGGATTTTTTACTAGTGATTGCAATGAAAAAGTAAACTGACGCTCGGTTGTGCGTTTAGTTCAGGGTTTTTATTTAGATACAACTAAACCTTTTTGCCTGCCTTACACTGCGAACACAGGAGAGACTCACGGAATTAGAGTTAGCACTTTCAAAAATTAAATTGGGATATACTTGGTTTGAGTGAAGACGAAGATTGGGTGAAAGCATAGAAGATCAAAAAGAATACATTCTATATTACAAAAGGGAAACAAATTGTGGCACATAGCTTATACAGTGTTTTGACTTTTAACCGATTCAATCTTGTTATTATCGTCAATATATTGATGATTATCGAATATATTGATCATTAATATCGAACCTTAAACGTTATCGTGCTTGCTTCCTATCATTATGTACGAACACTACAAAAAGATCCCCATTATATGTGTTTCGCGCAATAGCCAAGTACCTAGCAATCTGTACTAAATTTGAGAAATGTTCTATGTCTAACTAGATTCCAATTATAATTTGTTAATTATATTTTTATCTTATTTTAATTTAGTATTAGATCCGTATTAATTTCTTACTTTGATCATTAAAGACTGA
Organism: Anorthoa munda; assembly: GCA_945859665.1. NCBI lineage: Eukaryota > Metazoa > Arthropoda > Insecta > Lepidoptera > Noctuidae > Anorthoa > Anorthoa munda. The sequence goes on from OX243913.1 coordinate 5,141,085, forward strand.
GAAAAGTTAATTTTTAAGGGAACTTTCGAGCAAAGTTGACGTTGTATAATTACGTAACTTGAATACATGTTTTTTTGTTTATGGAGATATATTCATTATTTTATTCTTAAATGACAGATATAGGCGTAAAACTAATATTTCTGTTTGAATTATGAAAATCGGTCAACGCATTTAAGAGATATTTACTGAAAATCTACCAAGTTCATTTCACGTTTCTGATCTACAAACTTTTTAGTGTTTGTAAATATGTGATATAGATATTAGTGTTTAATAAGGGATATGTAAATAATGGGAATTAAAGAAAATGTTATGTTTATGTGTATCATATTTAGTGAAATAATAATAATATTTTAATATTTATTTATTTATTTATTTTATTTATTTATTTATTTATTTATGTACACACAAAACACTTAACAGAGAAAAGAAATAATACATATAGAAGAGCACAAAGGTACTGCTTATTTCAAATAGAAATTTCTTCCAGCAGACCTGCGACAGGAAAGTTGGATGATATACGAAGACACAGTGTGTAGAAGGAAATAAGGAAATTTAAAATAGACTAACAACTATATAACTATTTATCTTAACTAATTAATAATATATATAATATATAATAATATATAATAATTACAATAAAATAATATATAATAATTACAATAAAATAATATATAATAATTACAATATGGTTCTTTTTAAAATTTTATCGATTTTCAATTGCTTATAAAAAAAATATTTAAGAGTTTTTTGAAACGACAATATAATTTAAGATATGTAAAGTTTCGAAATACATAACAAAAATCGTCAACATTTTTTAATTCAACATCCCAATTGCCAAGCTTTGCTAGGCACACAGCCGGCAGCACTAACCTGATGTCACTGCATATTCCAAACTTTCATAATTCGTTAAACGACTTGAAATCGACAAATAGAACTCTGAGGCTTACGCTGAAACAGCGGTTTACGTATTCCATGTTTCACGTGAAAAATAAAAGAAAGCATCATTAAACTAACACCTTGAAACATTTAACTTACACCTTTATACTAACCTAACTAGCTTTTTCTCGTGGCTTCGTTGTCGTATTATATAGTATCTCGTAAAAACAAACTCTTAATTATAATATTGGTTTAAATTAAGACGAGCGTTCAGATCCAATTAATGTTTACAGCTGTTAACTGCTTTACATCTGAGATAGATTAATCTAGCTACACTGAACTCCAATCAGGTAGATTAATTGTTCGTAGTATTTATTTTATTTATAAAACTTTATGCACAAGTACAAAGGTGGACTTGATGCCTTAGGCATTTTCTACCAGTCGACCTTAGGGTGGTGCAGAGATAAAATATGGCAGGTGCAACTTAATGAAAAAGCAAAAAGAGAAAATAAATATAAATAAAACAATTTAATATAAACAAATATATACCGAAAAACCGAAGCCAACAAATTCTCTCTTCTCTTAGACTGTTTACCTGTACAGTGCACTCTTAATTTCGTTTACTGTGTGGTTTGAAAAAGTGCTCCCATAACAATGTGTGAACGAAATTCCCATCTAGAAACTTATGACTTAGTATGAGTTCCAATTACCCGCTATGTGCGACAACCAAGAACGGATGAGGGAGCAAACATCGAGTTTTTTATTACAAACCGAATTTACTGCACCGGGTATTAAGATCAGACACTGTCTTAGGCATCTGAACGCTACGTTCAGAGTATTGATTGAAACTACTAAACTCACTCATGTAAAGAGCCTTCATGGTAGACGCGTCGGATGACGACATGCCATAAATAAATAAAACATCATTCAATACTAATCTTAGTCCTACATTTATCAGCCGGAGAGGTTGATTCATTACATTTTGGTAGATGCTCTCATTTAGCACTAGTTGGCCAATCGCCAGGTGCCTGAAAGTCTGTTCTCATACTAATTCTAGGAGTTCTACAAATACTTTTAAATCATTATTTTAGAATTTGCTATTTTCATTCCTTTTTCTCTAACTCCCATCATCTTCAAATGCCTAAATGAGAAAAGCTTGATTGGTTTGTAAGAAATTATGTTTAGTTAATAGCTGAAAACTCGACCCATCTCATGGGACCAAAATGATTGCGGTTCACTCCACAATTAATTAAAGGATACCTATCGCCTCTCATTTCGAGTATTACCAACGCTTTACTTTCAACGAAATACTGCTAAGTTTAGAAACTCAAATGTCAGTAAAATCGGTGTGAGATTAATTTATTATTCAAGTTTGACAATTGTCGATATGCCAAACCACGAAGATAAAATAATAATTTATCAGGCAGCTCAATATTTATTGCGGGATGCACAAATCAAACTTTTATTTGTGTATTGGGAATAACTTTTAACATAGTTAAAAGACAAAAATAGTTAAACAACATTTAAGCAAGTAAGCCTCTCTGAAGAACCGAACCGAATGTTACTCTTTAATGATAAAAAAGTAATAAATATAGTCAAGAGTATATACAAAAACAGCACTGCAGCTGTTAAAACCGATAAAATGGGAGTACCATTTCCTCTACAGAAAGGAGTAAAACAGGGTGACCCAGTCTCACCGATGCTCTTCAATGCCGTGTTAGTGTCTGTATTCAGACGACTCGACTGGACCACAAAAGGTATAAAAATAAATGGAGAGTACCTCAATAACATAAGATTCGCGGACGATGTTATAATATTTTCGGAAACACCCGAGGATTTACAACAGATGATAGTCCAGTTCCGCACAGCCTGTGAACCTGCCGGTCTATCAATGAACAAAACCAAATGTAAAATTATGTCTAATAGGGAAGTAAATCAGATAGTGGTTGACGGCGATAAAATTGATTATGTGGATGACTATATCTACCTTTCTTTTTTTTTTGCCTGGATAAATGCGCATGCATACTACGCTACCACGGGGAGATAGCGCAGTTATGTGGGACTCTAACCCACTAAAACTCCACGTTGTCCTACTTTACCGCTTATGGCGGGAACACGCGAACGCGGAAGCATACATCCGCAAACCCGCCGCGGCTGTATGTCACCGGATTCTCCTTTGGGGAGTAACCCCCGTCACCGGCGTACAGGAATACGTTGTATGCCGTGACCACCCCAGGAACCAAACCGGCACATGGGCGCCAGACGACCCCGTGTGTGGCACCCTTGGTCTCCCTGTGACGGGTTAGGACAAACCCACCGCACTATTCCCAAACCACTGCAACTCCTGAAAGCCAGAATCAACAGTGGCGACCACCAGAAAAGCGCCGAGGCAATGAAGCTCGACGAAGTCCCGGAGAATGAATTTAACTGTCTTGGATCCCGCAACGAAATTAATCAGAAAAGAATAACGGAGGAGTAGGAAAAAACATAAATTTCCACTTCCCTCCATATCAAGCAGGAGACAGAACAAACAAGGCCACTAGGCACAAAGGGTCGTTTACAACTGGGATAAGCCCAGTTGCCTAGCACCACGGATAAAAATAAGAATTAATAATTAATGGGTCCTAACATTGTGAGCTGCTATGTTTGATTCCAATAATAGGTATGGCAAAAACGCTTGAACGCACGGAAATTTGTTCTAGTTTCCACAAGGTCCGTATAGTAAACAACTCCTGAGGTAGCCTCTACATTATTCAACATAATATTACGTTCATTCTGCCAAAGAATACACTCCCATAAGATATGATGTGCAGATTGTACATATTCGCAGTCAGATGTAGAACACTGACATAAAGGCGAGGCAACGAGCTTGAAGGAAAACAATTTACTTTTAAAGTTACCATGCCCTGTGAGAAATTGGGCAACACAGTGATCCACCTCCAGCCACGTCCTGGCCAGCCGAACGCGAACGGATGGAAAGAATTGGTGGAGATGTCGGCCCTTGATAGAATTATCCCACCTACATTGCCATTCGGATAAAAGTTCCTCCCAGACGTCAATAGGTGGTTTAAATAATCTAGAGATTTTCTCACGGTCACTCCGCGTTAAAAAGTTCGCGTCCGTGGTCTCTCGTGCGGAATAGTACATTGCAGCACGTCGCTGCACTTCAAGGTCGACCGGAAGTACGCCAGCAAGTACCGGTAAGGCCTCAGTACTAACCGTCCTGTACGCTTTGCATAAGAATATCAAAGCCAAACGCTGACTCTGAAGCAACTTACGTCGCACCGCCCCTATGGTGGCCCTATCAGCCCAAACTGGCGCCCCGTAGCAAATACAACCCAAGTAAGTAGCCCCATAAATAGTTTTTAAAGTTAAAAAAGACAGACCCCACGTAGATTTAGATATTCTCGTTAAGGCATAGAAATTTTTTTTTGCTTTTTCACCGACTATTTTAATATGATCTATAAATGCAAAATTCCTCTCTAACACGAGACCAAGATAGCACACGGACTGCTTCCTTTTTACGGGAACGTTATTAAATTTAATAGTAGGACACGATTTAAGATTACCCTTCAAAATGAGTTGATAAGTTTTGTGCGGAGCAAAGGTCAGGCGGTTTCGATCGCCCCACTGAGATACCAATCGTAGGCAAGTGTCAGCCAAGTTCTCGAGTCCAGCTCGAGTACTTGATTGAATGAGCAGAAGAGCGTCGTCCGCGTAACCGGTTAATGAACAGCCGCTTGGAAGAGGAATCGCGAGGAAATCATCAAAGCCTAAATTCCATAAAGGCGGACCAATAACCGAACCCTGAGGACATCCCATGGTGAGAGACTTCGACATGGAATGATGGCCGAGTTTGAGCTTCGCGGAACCATTCAAAAAGTAAGAGTAAACTAGATTATATATATTTCTATAGCAGCCCCGAATTTTCAATTTAAGTAGTAGCATTGGCCACCATGCGTTATCAAAAGCCCCAGAAATATCTAGAAAAATCCCAATTACGTACTTATGTTCAGATGTATTAACTATTTGCCTAACAGTAAGGGCCGCATCTACGGTAGATTTTCCAGTAGTGAAACCGAATTGATTGTTATGAAATTTTGGTCCGTCCGGTAGCAAACGTGGAACGATAAGGCGCTCCAGGAGTTTTCCCAAAGATGGAAGTAATGTTATGGGCCGGTACGACTTAGGGTCGTCCGGGGGCTTGTCGCCATTTTTCGGGATGATTCGTATAAATCCGCGTCGCCATATACGAGGAAAAACGCCCTCCGCAATACAACGGTTGTAAACGGTCAAAATCGCATCAGCGGCTGTTTTACACGCTTCTATAATCATCCGATTAGATATTTTATCTTCACCCGATGACTTGTTGAGTGGTAACCTCTTGACAACGTTTATAAATTCGTCAGTGGATGGAAGGTCTGACGCTGGTGATTCAGGTGGTACAGCTGCCCACGCTCTGATCTGTTGATGGTAGTCGTTGTCATTAGCAAGTAAGTCATCAGGTATAAGAGTATTCAGCAAAACTTCAGTTGTTTCCTCAATACTGGTGGTGTGTTTATTATTTACTTTAATGTTCTGAACAAACGCGAGGTCGACTGACCGATTGGCTTTAAACTCATGATATAAAGGAGACCACGGACCTTCTTTATCTAATTTATCTACTATTTTACGCAATAAATTACCCTTAGATTTTTCCACCGAAGCTCTGTAGCGGGACCTGGCAACTCTAAACGTATTTAACGCAATGGAAAGAGGGTCACCGGTGACCTTACGTTTTTTAAGCTTGTTAAGATGTTTACGCGCTCGGCGATAACTTTTACGCTGTTCAGTTAGGTAGTCACACCACCAATCACATCTACGTATATTGGTCACAGATCCACGACCAATGGCAATGTCAGCACAGTAAGTGAAGGTGTCTGACATAATTTCAGCACTTTCTTCAGCTGACAGCCCAACACGAGTGAAGTCTTTGGCGTGACACGCAAGAAGCGAGCTAAAGAACTCCCAATTAGCACCCTTACATTTATACCTAAAGTTGCCAATGACATGTGACGTACCCTGAGTAAAAACCGGAACAAATTCGTACACGATCAAACGATGATCACTACAAGACGCGTCCGGTAGGACACGCCACCTATCCAAGCGTACGTCTGCACTAGAAAGTGTGACGTCAATACAAGATTCGCCCATTTGGCTACAAAAAGTTGGTGGTGCGTCAGGGGTATTATGAATAGTCAGATTCATTTCAGCAATGAAATCTTCAACAGCGCAGCGTCGTTCATAATCCGTAGACCGAACTTTGCCATACCATAGACTCGAAGACGCATTAACATCAGCGCCAACGATAACTTTGCAGCCCGCGAGCGACTGCAAGACATGACGGAGGTTATGTATATGAGGAGCAACAGGGTCTGAATATTGAAAGTAGCAGCTCACAACGTAAACTTTAAAAGAAGACGATGAGACCTCCGCAACGGCACAATGGGGTGTCATAAGGTTACGTAAAGACGTTACTGTGAAGTTAGAAGAACGCGCCACGTAAATTCAAGCTCGTGCTTTGCCATCCAACTGTACTACTTTGTGACGTAACCGCACGTTTTGATATTGTTCTTGAACGAGCACTATATCTAAGTTATAATCGATAATTAGTTTGTCCAGTTCAGAAGTCGCCACCCTATCGTTGTGGAGATTTAATTGTCCTATGGTTAATCTATCCATTTTCTTAGTAATTGGTGTTGAGGATCAGTTGTTCGAGCTTAACTTTATAAGTAGCACACTCAGGTGACCCACAGCGATGGTCAGATGGTTTCTTTGATCGTTTGCACGCTACGCAAGACGGTGTATAATTTAAATTATCCTTATGCGGGCAGTCTTTGGTTTCATGTGCCTCAGAGCAATTAGCGCAGGTAGGTGATTTAATAGTGCAGTGTTTCTTAACATGACCGAACTGTTGACAATGTGCACAACGTACTACATCGACATCATCAATGAAACGGCAAGTCGCCCAATCAATAAACAATTTATCTTTAGTCGAGACTAAATGTTTCCGGACCGCGGACTCGAGTTCTATGCCTATCCATTTCCGACCGTTGTCTAGCGAACGCCTACGTATAATTTTTGTTGATTTAATAAAGTCGTCTTCTTTTAATGGCAACTCGTCTTTAATGTTTTGACAGTACAACGCATGCAAAAAGGCACTGTCCTCCATTGACGATGGGACGTCTTTGACTAAAATACGAGGCCTACGGCCTTTTGGTTTCTCAAGTCGCAAGCCAGCGGACCTAATGGCATCGACCGATTGTAATTTTTTTATTTGATTATCGTTAGCGACACGTAACACGACACCAGACTTCGCAGCTTTCTTGACACCTACAATTTGAAAACCGTCACTAGGATTTATTGCTTTCATGAGCGCTTGTTTAGTCGCGGAAGAAGTTGTGTAATCATTTGATCGCTCATCAGTGGGGTAAGCCACAAGACACGGAAGTTTGGCACGTGAGTCTACCACTGGAGCAATTTTGGGTAAACGAAGTTTTAATTTATCAGCATATGAAATATTACTGACATCAGACTTGGCAATGTTGATACCGGAATTAAATTTAATTTTGTCTAATTCGCGTTCCGTATTGGCTATTTGGTTTCGTTAGCAGATGATTTTATGGCTAGCAAGGAAACAATACCCGTTATGCGTTGAGTCATGTCCATAATAGCGGATTTATTTGCAACATTTATGCGGGACCCTTGGTCATTAACAAGGTCGTTAATTTTAGACAGGTATGCAGACGCCTGAGAAACCAAATCACAATAGTCGTCATTGCTTGCACTGCTTGCATTTAATATCGGCGAAGACCTTTCAATGGACTCCGATGTTTGCAGTCGTTTTGATCTGACTTCGGGTGAAATGTACGAAGGAGACATTTCACTAAACAAACGTTTAGCATTAGCGGAGGTCGACGGCGACCTTTGTTTATTGTTACGTTGAAATAATATATCTCCACCACGATCAGGTGGGTCATCATTAATAGACAACATAGTTATATACGCAAATCAAATGAATAAACGGATTAGAACGAAAAAAAAAAAAAAAGTGAAAGATTAACGGAGAATACAATTATTTCGATATACCCACACGTCAAGAAAAGTAAATGTACTCACCGATAGCTGACGAAATTAACTAATTACAAGTAAAAAAAACCGGCCAAGTGCGAGTCGGACTCGCACACGAGGGGTTCCGTACCATTATCGCAAAACACTGCAAAAAATTCACGTTTGTTGTATGGGAGCCCCCCTTAATTTATTTTATTTTAATTTAATAATTATTATATTTTGAAGAGAATATACAACTAAATATTCTGTGAATATTTCAAGCGTCTACCTGTTGCCGTTATTAATATCGAGCAAAAAAACGGCAAAAATATCACGTTTGTTGTATGGGAGCCCCCCTTAAATATTAATTTTATACTGTTTTTAGTATTTGTTGTTATAGCGGCAACAGGAATACATCATCTGTGAAAATTTTAACTGTCTAACTATCACGGTTCATTAGATACAGCCTGGTGACAGACAGACAGACAGACAGACAGACAGACAGACGGACAGCGAAGTCTCAGTAATAGGGTCCCGTTTTTACCCTTTGGGTACGGAACCCTAAAAACGGACGTAAACACGTTTAAAAACTTACGATACCAGCACTTATCACAAAATACACAATCGACAGCAACTCACAAGCCGGAAATAAATTTCGGAACACGACAATTGCAATTAAAATCAGGGAGCGAACAAATCACCGCTAACCAATGCGAGCGCGCGGAGGGAAGTGACGGGTTAGGACAGTGGCCCCGCTACCTACCACTTTTCGGCCGCAGGTGATAGGGAGAGCGGCCAACGCTATACCAACACTCCTCCTCTCCCCTGTAGCCCCATCGCGTCCCCCATCAGACGGTGGCGACCCCGTGCAGGCCGCGGAGGGTAGGGCGAGTGGCGCACCGTAATACCGGCACTCCTCTCCCGCCGTGGCCTCCAACCCTCAACCGCGATGCCTACCATACCACATCGCAGCCCACCTCAGTTGCGATGCCGCCCATACGGCACCGCAACCTACTTATTGGCCGCTACGTGGTCGGCTTGTCAGAAAAAGCCCTGACGAGCGGCCTCTCCTCGGGTCTTCTTCGCTTCACCGTAGTTGTACAAGCCACGGCTACTGAGCCCCCCCGCCTCGACAGTGCGGGAACCCACCGGGAGGGGGTGACTATATCTACCTAGGACAACTTGTATCCTTCCAAGACCGACAAAGCAAAGAAATTGAACACAGAATAGCTAAAGCTTGGAGGAAGTACTGGAGTCTGTATATTATGAAAAGTGAATTATCGATTGAGCTGAAGAAAGCAGTCTTCAACTCTGCTATACTTCCAACCCTCACTAATGGAGCCCAGACTTGGAGCCTCACAAATAAACAGGAAGAGAAATTAAGCACTTGTCAAAGAGTCTTGGAGCCATCTATGATTGGAGTTAAGCGTATAGACCGTATTAGAAATATTGACCTTAGATCGACAACAGGTGTGGAAGAAGAGGTTAAAACTACAAAAAGACTAAAGTGGAACTGGGCTGGCCACGTCAGCAGGATGGCAAGTGGAAGGTAGGCAAAGATGGCTATAGAATGGGTTCCAAGAGATAAGATGAGGAGTGTTGGCAGACCGAAAACAAGATGGATAGATCACATATCGAAACACACAAGCAAGTGGTGGAGAAAGGCATGGGATAGGAAAGAATGGGAAGAGTTGGGGGAGGTCTGCGTCTTTTTTAAAATAAATTAAATAATTAAATAAATTAAGTAATAGAATAAATTTGATAATATAATAAATTAAATAACAGTATAAATTAAATAATAGAATAAGATAAATAATGTATTTAATTATTACTAGAATAAACTTAATAATTATGTATAAATCTAAATAATTAAATTAATAAATAAAAATATGTTATTAAGTGTTCTAAATAATGATGTTTATATGACTTTGTACCGTTCTGAATTTAATTGGCTGTTTTATTAGTTACTAAGTTATAATTTAACAATTAATGCTTATTATTAACAATTAATGCTTAGTAAAGGTTTTATTATTTTTCCATTTATTCAATTTAATTTACATATTTTTATATTTTTAAACATTATTTTACAAAAAAAACAAAAAGCATTTAAAAATACAAAAATAGTAGCCCACCGGTATCGGGAACAGGGTCCAAGCTATTATTTATTATTATTATTATGATAAAACTTATTTATCTTATTTATCTTTATTTGATTCCGTGAGCATAACTCAAAGAAATAAATCGCACGAACTCCTAAAACTTCTTCATAATTCAATATTTAGTTACCTAGTTTTCACTCGGCATCCATTCAAATAAGGTGTTTCACTTCATTGGATATTAGTATATGTAGAGTAATAAATATATATAAAAGGCAAAAGTGATTGACTGATGTATCAACGCACAGGCCAAATCCTTAGGCCGCTGCCTCGAATCTTGCGGGCAGCGGGGCGGCGGCGGGAGTGGCGCGGGCGCGGCGATATCAAATGCATACAATCAAATGGACCGGCCCTCGAAAACAGCGGCGCGGTAGCGGCGCGGGCGCGGTCAACGAGCGGTGCGCGTCAGTCAAGCGGTGACCGCCTGCGCGTCTGCATAGCAGTGTTGTCAATCAATTTATTTTCGTAACGTGTCGAAATGTCCTCGGACGTGCTAGAGCAAATTATTTCAGCAATTTATGAGAGGACACCGATATGGAACAGCAAAGATGTGAACCATAAAAATAGATGAGTAATTAACCAGTTTAATGAACAAATCGCCCTGATAGTTTCAAGAATATAGTCAAAAGTTTCTAACCACATTCTGGTGTAGTTGTAGAATTTGTCAGGACATTGTCTCTGTTCTTCATAATTTCGATAAAACTCGCCTTTTCCTTGCCCTATAGTAGGGATTCACTTCTTCTTTTGGCCACAATAAATCGAGTGTTAGGAATAAATTTGAATTAAAATAATGTTGTCACCGTTGTTCAGACATTTCGTTCGCGAATAATAACAAATATCTCGACGACAGAACCACGAACAAAACACTACGCCGCTATAGTGCCGTGCGAACTGCCCGCTGGTTTCGAGAACGGGTCTGCGTTGCCCGCCCCGCTGCCCGCAAGATTCGAGGCAGCGGCCTTAGGGCTAGAAACTTAAAATTTCGCACACGTATTCCTCTTATGAAGTAAGCATCCACTAAGGAAGGATCTTACAAAATTCAACCCCTAAGGGGTGAAATAGGGGATAAAAGTTTGTATGAAACTTTTTATTAAAAAGTCATCTGTAGGATAAAACACGGTTCACGCGAACGAAGTCGCGGGTGATGTGCTAGTTTCTTAATATTTAGTTGAATAACCCCGGATTATTGAATTTATTTTTAGTTTAATATTAGTGGTTTTATAGTTGAACACATCCTTTCTCATTTATAGTCTTGATTGCATACAAAAATATACAAATATATATATAATAGGACAGCTTATGTAGATACAAAGGCGAGCATAATTCAGAATTGGGGTAAGTACCTCTTTGATATTTGTAGCTGAAATACTTCACGATAGTTTGCCGTCTCTATGTGACACCGGCATTAGCTATATTTACCTACCTCATAAGGGTACCTGAACACAGTCTGAGAGCGCTGTCCTTAGTTGGATTTCTATTTGCTCGCGGTGCGCCGCGCGCCGCCTTCATCGGGAAAGCAACCACGTTAGCTCTATGGGCTACTGTTTCTGGATTGCCGCATATCTCCTTTGATACAGTTTTAAAATAATTTTTTATTTTAGAGCAGCTTAGACATATACGTTGGATCTCGGTTAATTATAGAACCTCAGTTGGATTTATATCCTACTTTTCAAGCCGAAATATTAATCATTTTGAAAGACAAAGTTTTAAATCGAAAGTGTGGTCATTCTTGTAACAAAACCACAATTCCGACTTCAAACTTTGCTTTGATTTTTATCTTTGCTTTATATGGCATGTGTGGTATGGCATGTGTGGTTATGAATGCAAGGCAGTGTTCCAAATCTTGGCTTACAGGATTCAATTGTAGAATGATCTAGGCATGAGTTGACTCAGACAGACAAATAGAAAATAGCTACATTTGAACGTATTTTTTTTTAATTCATGTGGTTAGCATCTACTATACTTCATAAAAGATAGTTTGATCTCTGCGACATAAGTCAAACTGACGTATACGTTTTGTTAGCTTGTCAAGCGCTATTGTTACGCTATTTATACTGACAGCTCTCGCAGAGATCAAGCTATATTTTATGACGTATACCTACGAAATATTTTATACATTTGAAAACTTATAGTAGTGGTGTCTGATCCCATACAAAGAAACTGTGCTGAAGTACTGTACTGATTATATTGATTATTTTCTGTACATCGGTTGCGTTCGATTCCGTTCCACGGATATAGTGGGTGATCTATCTATCGCCGTGAACAGAACCGAACGCGATCGATTTACAAAAAAACAAATGAAAAACGCTATTTACGACGGTATTGTTTGTTTGTATGGGATGAGGCATCTGTATGCTAGTATTATATTATCTGTGCTTATAGGGACCAAAAAAGCATAAAAAATTTGAATGTGTAACAACATTTGTTAGGTTTTCGTTAATTGAATACTAAATTACCTAACATAAAGTGGAGAACGAAGCAAAATTTGCTAACATACATTCCACGTTACATTGTGTCCATATATAACAATGGACTGCGACCGTTACGTTCTAACATAAACAAGTAGACCAGCCAATTTGACACTCAATCTCTGTTTATGAAACTTATAAAAGAGAATCATTTACGAATTTTCTTTGCATTCGTCATGTGATTAAGACCTTGTGATTCTAGACTATTGTAAGAGGAATTCGTGGTCTACTGAATCAAAAGCTTTAGAAAAATCGATGGAAGCTAAGTAGATTTTATATTTGTATTCAATAGCCTTTTTTATTACTTGATTTACAGTGTGTAAGTGATCAGTTGTGCTATATTGTGGTGTAAATCCAGCCTGTTCAGGCGGTTGTTCCTCTTCTAAGGTCTTTTGTAGCCTTCCACTTATTAAAGTCATAAACTGTTTGTACATACATGACGATAGGCTGATGGGTCTGTAGTTGTCAATATTCGCTTTGCTTCCCTTTTTGTGAGCTGTTTTGGTTTCTGGGTTCTTCAGGGTAAATAAGGCGATTCTTCCTGGTGTACAATATTATATTTCTTTAAAAATGCTTCTAATTACAATGTAAGTTTAAATGTTTGGAAAAGCCGTTATAATTCAAATTATTAATAAAGAGTTGGTGCTAACGACAAGAAGCTGTCCTGAATCTCTCCGTTTGCTGCGTTACATCGATTCTATACAGGTGGAGCAGCGCCATCTCATTCGTTGGTCCGGAACTAGCGCGGATTAATGCTAGCAATCCGATGCGTTGCTCGTCGAGCGTCGCTGTTGCGTCGCTTGGTTACCAGGTGGCGGTAAATATCGTAAACATGCCGGCGGGCCTTGAGAGCTCCACAGCTGCTCTCAATGTCCTTGAACAGGCTGTGTGGCTGCTGCGTCCTCATCATTGGTGGAGGGCAAAGGGCAAATCTTTGAGAATGCCCTCTCGATGACCCCATTAGCTGTCCGGATACTGGCCACTCGGGGTACGCCGTCCTTCCCTGGGAACACAGACAATATTCTTCCCAAACGCCATTTCAGCGGTGGGAGATTATCTTCTTTTATAAGCACCATAGTGTTGTTTTGTGCGGGTTTGCAGTTCTCCGATGTACTCTGCTGACCATCGCCTCCAGAAATGTTGCCTCAGTTGTTCCAAGGAGACAGCATCTTCGCCGAAGAGCTGAAAAGTCTTGGATACAGAGGTGTTAGGCTTTTACGGGATTTATGTAACCAGCTATGGAGAACGGGTAAATGGCCTAAGAACTGGAAGGAGTCTCTCTTGATACCACTGCACAAGAAAGGGTCAACAAGGAATTGCGGGCACTACCGGACGATCGCACTCATATCCCACGCTAGCAAGATAATGCTCTACATTATTAGCGGACGGCTCCAATCTTACCTACAGCGACAAATACCAAGTGAGCAGGCTGGTTTTGTAAAGGGTCGAGGCACAAGAGAGCAAATAGTGAATATGAGGCAAATTATAGCTCCAATGCTCTTGTGCTTTATAGACTACTCCAAGGCGTTTGATTGTGTGAGGTGGAACTGCCTGTGGAGAATACTCAAGGAAATGGGAGTACCCTCGCACTTGACAGCACTGATTGCAAATCTGTACGAGGATGGAGAGTCGATGGTTAGAGTCAATAATGTGGTGTCGGGACTTTTTAAGCCAGAAAAAGGAGTACGGCAAGGATGTATTCTGTCCCCCCTTCTTTTCAACATATATGGCGAATACATAATGAGGAGAGCCTTAGAAGAGTGGGAGGGAGGCATCGCGGTAGGTGGCAACAAAATCAGCAATCTCCGGTACGCAGATGACACCACTTTGTTTGCATCCTCAGAGCGCGAACTCGCGGAACTATTTATTTGCTAGAGCTGAGCGTGTAAGCGAGATGGTAGGATTGTCGATTAACAAGTCAAAGACCAAAGTGATGATCATCGACAGAGCTGGACTAATTGCACGCACTGGAGAACTTGTGGATCTAGAGTTTGTGAGTGAATTTGTATACCTGGGCTCCATGATCAGTGATCAGGGAGGCTGCGACGGGGAGATTCGGAGGCGTACACAGATGGCCAAGGCTGCTATCAGCAAGATGTCGAGGATATGGCAGAACAGAAATGTCTTCAATAACACAAAGAAGAGACTCGTGAGAACTCTGGTATTCTCGATATTTCTTTACGGCTCGGAATCCTGGCCAATTCGCACGGTGGATCGAAAAAAGATAGAGGCTTTTGAAATGTGGTGCTGGAGAAGAATGATGCGCATACCATGGACAGCCAAGCGCACGAATAAGTCCATTCTCGTCCAGTTGAACATAAAAACCAGACTCTCCACGATCTGCTACCAACGAGTCCTAAGTTACTTTGGTCACATCGCCCGGAGACAGCCAGACAACCTGGAAAAACTAGTTGTATTGGGCAAGGTGGATGGTAAAAGACCACGCGGACGTTCACCTATTCGCTGGTCTGACCAGATCAGGGCCATTAAGGGAATCACGGTGACCACTGCTATGAGAAGAGCGGAAGACAGGGTGGTTTGGAAGCAGCTCGTCGTTGATTCCGTCAAAGCTTTTCAAGACAGGCACGACCTTCAGAAATAAAGACAATGAATAAGAAGAAGTATGTGTCCAAGAAGGTTATCGTTTGAGTATTTTATAATTTCGTTGCAGATACCGTTGGGTACTATTGCTTTCTCATTTTTCAGCTTCCTTGCAGCCGGTCTTACCTCATCCAATAGGAATGGTTCCCATGTTGTATCTTCTTTTGGGTTATATTTAGCTATATCATGATTGTTATTATTGTAAAGATTTTTATAGTCACTATATGTTTCCTATTGTGTTTGATTTTTCCTTGCTCTCTAAATTTTGAATTAATTCCTTTCCTATGCTTTCACTGTTTTCTGCTTTCCTTATTGAGCAACTTTGCATTAGTAATTGTTCTATTTTTGCCATTCTACTGTTTACTATTTCTATTTTTAAAACATTTCTAAGTCTTCTCTTTATTACTCTCAGTTTATTATTTTCTGATCTACTTTTATATTCTAAAGACTCTAGCTGTAGTTTAAGGTTCAGGAATCTTTTTGTTTGTTCACTATATATATTCTCTTCTTTTTGTTCTTCTACTAATGCTTCTTTCATTGCTGATTTTAATGCACTTTCCAGTTTATCGTATTCTATCTGTAGTGTGTTTGATACGTCTAGTCTTGTGATTAAAGCTTCTCCCTGTTTATGAGTAATTGCTGGTATTGGTTTATTTATGTCTATTTTTAGGGATTTTGTGTTCTTGTTCAACTTTCTTCGCTTTTTTGGTACTTACAGTATCATCTCTACTGTGGTCTGAATTAAATTGAATTTGTCTTATCTATACTAATATTATAAAGAGGAAAGATTTTTTTTTTGTTTGTACCGAATAGGCTCCGAAACAACTGGACCGATTTAAAAAAATATTTCACAAATAGAAAGCTACGTTATACCTGAGTAACATAGGCTATTTTTTAATCCCGAAAACGGGTCCTGTGGGGTGGCTCACGGGAGCGAAGCCGCGGGGAACAGCTAGTAGTAGATATGTTGTGTACATTGACTTTATTAGGTATTAGGAAGTAGTCTATCTGGGTTTTGTCTTTATTGTTTGGGTGTTTCCAGGTCCATCTTCTGTTGAGTTTACATTTATAAAATGTATTTCCTATCTTTAGATTGAGTGTCTGCACCAACTCTAACAGCTGTCCTCCTCTAGGGTTTCTTCTGCCGTAGTTGTATTTTCCCATGTTGAAATCTTCGCCAGGTTTTCTTTCCCCCACTTGACTGTTAAATTCACCCATTATTTTTGATTCGCGGTGTGAGTCTTCGATGTCCTTCAAGCAGCGTTGTACATCTGGGTCCAAAGCATCTGTATTAGTCGGTGCATATACTTGAATGAACGTGTATGAGTTCTTGTTTATTGCAAGCTCCAATGTTATTACCCTTTCTGAAGTGTGTTTTATTTTTGTGACATTGCTTTTTACGTCCTTGTTAATGAGAAAACCCACTCCATGCGTTCCTTTTTTCACGCCATAGTAGTAGAAAAAGTTACCCGACTTTAATTCTATAAGATTTTCTCCCTCTCGTCGTACTTCCGATAGGCCTATAATGTGCCACTTCAAATTTTTAAGAGTTAGTAATCCGAGTATCCTCGTCGTCGCTGGGGTCAGTCGTTGAGTGTCTCAACGGATCGTCTGATAAAATTTTCATGAATGAATGGAGACGGCAAACAGATTGGGTTCAAGCTCGGCTACAAGCTTGCCGCAATTTACTTCGCTATGTAACAAATAAAGAGATTTTTAGGAACCAGTCGAAAAGAGAACCCTTTTCTCTTTTCTTTGATTTATACATTGCAAGCTTTACATTTCCATATTCGGGGAATTTTCCTGCGGAATGTTATTAAAACTTTGTTTGTGGTTTTTTTACTAGTGAATGAAAAAGTAAACCTACGCTCGGTTGGGCGTTTAGTTCAGGGTTTTTATATAAATTCAACTAAACTTTTTTGAAACCATTGATTCTGTATATTGTTTACTTTTTATTTAGGTACATAAAGCATTTGTTATGTACTGCAGGTAAAAATGAACAGGACACAAGTTACTTTATTACTAATTAATAGCTTTATATTGAAGCATACAATTTTATTGATATTTGCACCTGCACTGATTTTAGTTCCGGCTTTCTGCAATCAAAAGTAACTTGTACAATAATACAAAAACCTTTCAATACAAACACTCACACTTGAACCAATTTATGTATTTGGTACTGTTGGTTGCTTCATTATTCATGTTGTGTGATTACCCGATCGCTCTGTTTCTCCCGCACTTAATTGTACCTCGTCTGCGGTTCACGTACATATACAGAACGACAGTGATCAGCATCGGCCCGGTACACTAATTCATTATTCATTAGTACGTATTGAAAAGTATTGTTTGTTCTCATCTATGCAGAGTCGCAGACTAACATTAACCTAATACTAACAAAATAAAATCATGTAGTTACATTATTACACATACCATTTCCAGAATGAGCTTCTCATAACTACTCAAATTCAATGCAATACGTATTGTCAACAACCGTACTATTGTTTTATTGTGTTGGCAGCGATCAGCTGTTCTAGATGCTGTAATGTTCACTATATGCTAGAGGTCGTGGAATCATAAATGGCGAGCGGAAAATCTACACCATTATCAACCTACCATTCAGCCACGAGTACGGTTATGAATGTAGGTTATGCGGCTACGTGGCTCCATTTCTACGCGGCTACGTGGCTACGTTGCTACGCAGCTTCGTGGCTAAGTTGTAATGCGGCTGCGCTACTACGCCGCTACGAATAAAAGTTAAGTGCTACCGTAAAAGAATAATAGCTGCAGGTATACATCATTCAGTTTGTTTCTGCTTCGAGGTGTTTTTGCTTCACATAATGATCGACCGGTGTACTGTTAAGCCGTGAGAGAGATTGAATCTAATACGATTTGCGCTAATAATATAATATGTTCTCTTAGTGAGTTAACGTTGTTTTTAAGTCTTTCGACAAGTTAGTTTGTATCTTATTTAGTAAAAGTGAACGCTGAATTACTAAAACAGTATTTTTACCAGGCTACCGTTCTTAGGAACCTCTTTTTAACTCTCGACGTAGCCTTTGTAACGTAGCCTCATATTATTATTATATAATCTTTATTGCACACCATAAAAAATACATACAAAACAAACATTTTCAAACAAAGTGTAATATGTGCGGTCTTATCGCACAGAGCAATCTCTTACAGACAACTTTTGGATGGACTGAACGATAGGAGAAGAATTAAGGGCTGTCAGTGTACAATAGATCATAAATAATATACCTTACTTATACAAAATCACATAAAATGTATGTATTTTATGTGATTTTGTATAAGTATATAGTACTATACTACATATCTAATATACTAATAAATATTGAATATATGACAGAGAAAGGAAAAGACTAAAAAATTATAGTGAAAGGTAATGCTCCTTTACCATTTTCTTAAACGTTGACGGTGTTTGTGCGCGTCTTATTTCTATAGGTAATATCATTCTACAACCGAACTGCTTGAATCGTAAAAGATTTGTCAAAGAAGGAAGTGGAATGCATACGAACACTCAATTTTAAATTCTCTGATGATCTCAAGGACTTAGAATGGGTGTCACAGATGAACTGAAAACGTTCTTAAAGATAAAACCGGCCAAGTGCGAGTCGGACTCGCATACGAAGGGTTCCGTACCATTATCGCAAAACACTGCAAAAAAATCACGTTTGTTGTATGGGAGCCCTCCCTTAATTTATTTTATTTTAATTTAATAATTATTATTTTTTGAAGAGAATATACAACTAAATATTCTGTGAATATTTCAAGCGTCTACCTGTTGCCGTTATTAATATCGAGCAAAAAGCGGCAAAAATATCACGTTTGTTGTATGGGAGCCCCCCTTAAATATTAATTTATACTATTTTTAGTATTTGTTGTTATAGCGGCAACAGGAATACATCATCTGTGAAAATTTCAACTGTCTAACTATCACGGTTCATGAGATACAGCCTGGTAACAGACAGACAGACAGACAGACAGACAGACGGACAGCGAAGTCTCAGTAATAGGGTCCCGTTTTTACCCTTTGGGTACGAAACCCTAAAAAGGAGTAAAAGGATTAAAGAGCGCATTATAAAGCAAAGAGAGTATGTGGGAATTCCGGCGAAGGCGAATAGGAAGCCATTTGAGCTTAGTACGAAATTCAGAAACGTGATCATATTTGCGCAAGCCAAATATAAATCTAATACAGAGATTTTGAAGACGCTCAAGCTTATCCAATTGGTCTTGGGTGAGATCAAGATAGCTGGCATCAGCATAGTCCAGGATAGGGAGAAGAAGAGATTGTGCTATCGCTATTTTAATGGTTATGGGAAGAAAATTACGAAGACGTCTCAGGGAGCCCGCAGAAGCAAACAGTTTACGACTGACTTGCTGCAGTTGTTTGGTCCATGCAAGAGTGCTGTCGATGTAAATCTCCAAGTTCTTCACAGTGTTAGCAACAGGAATAATGATGTTGTTAAAATAAACCTGGGGAAGCGTCGACCAATCAATCCTAGAAACAGTCCGGAAACTACCAACAACAGTCACCTGAGTCATACCTATGTTGCCCAACTCCACTTTCCAGCATATTTTTCCGTTCCTCATTGTTTCGCAATTATTGGGTTTTGTAATAAATGTTGTACAAACTAATTAGTTTGAAAGCTGGCTCGCTCCCAACTACTTACTGGAATTGTGATTTTTATTTAAAATGTCTTTCTTACTTAGTTATTTTTGTAAGGTAATAGAAAATGGACGCAGACTTTGTAAAAGTATTAAGGTGTACTTAAGTTTTGCAACATCTGGAGCAACTTTCAGAAGCATCTTATTAGAGATACTGGATTAAAAAATATTAATATATGTATTAATGCTGTATGGTATATACATACATGTACATGGTATATACATGCCAAATTATAGCTTTCTAGTACTTAGATTCTCTGAGCTAAGCTGCGGACGGACAGACGGACAGAGCGAAACTATAAGGGTTTTTACTTTACGAGGTGTGCTAATCTGCTCAGGCATAAAGTTTCCTGACATTAAACTTTTCGACAAAGGACAAGTAAGCATCAAAATGTATATCCGGTCTCGAGACATAAACGTTAAAATGGACAAGAAAATATACGACGCTTTTATGAGCAGATGATAAAGGTCACGTCCGAACAGCAGCATTTTCGTTATTAGCCAGTTCAATTTAGGTATTGTTCAATTTCATGTCTCGTTAGAATACATTTCCTGCTGTTCATCCATTCCTGATCATTGGAACAACGGAATTTATTGCACAGTTCGGTTATTGCGTTCACAATTCAAAGTATGGCGCGTAGAATGGCGAAATGTTATTAGTGATGCTCGTTTCGGTTGATTGTGTAATACTGCGTTCGAAAATAACGGGCGAATATATATATGATTGGCGAAGCTTTAAGATGAAATGACAGGACATTGTATGATGGTGAATATTCTTTGAACGATATAATTTTTTTTTAAATCGTCCAGTCTCTGCTTTTTAGGTGCTTAAGTTGTTCAACTTTAACAAGCCATTTCTTAACCACTATATTCTTCTACGACACGGGCCTTGTAAATTATGTGGAACCCTTTCCTTAACATCAGGCAATAACAATGCCTACATTTTGATTGTGGAAAATAACGTCAAGACGACTGAATTCATTAGGTAAGAAAACAATTAAAAACTTTCTTAAGTAAGAAAGTTTGCTCAAAGTTCGCGGAGCATGAATCAAGTAATTTATTCAAGGTCTCATTTTGGAGTTCTAATGTTAGTTATTATTGGATACTTTCCAGTAATACATTGTATCTTGGGCACGACCTATTTCTTGCGATGGCAAAACAAACCGCGCAATCTCCTGTCCCGCCCCGTAGGTGTAACACGACGTCAGGATATAAAAGTCAAGTCATTGCTGATATCTGAAATTCAAAATAAAATTAGGGCGCACGGTTGGCGCAGTGGTTGAGCGATTGACTGCTGGGGGGTGACTATAAGCTCTTAGAGTAAGGTTATTTTGAGTGTGTGTAAGGGACAGATGTATATGACTTGTATACATCTGTCACTTACGCGATCTCAAAATAATCTTACTCTAGAGCTTATGGTCACCCCCCTGCGCTGCGTGTCGCGAGTTCGATTTCCGCACGGAATAAATATTTGTATGACCTACAGATAATTGTTCCGGCTCTGGGTGTTGTGAATGTGAGTTTATGTGTTTGTAAACGCACCCACGATACAGGAAGAAATTCCTAGTGAGGGGAAAAGTATAAAAAAAAAAAATGATACGTTTTAGGTAGGATTATGTAGGTACAAGGTCCAATCTAAATACTCATGATGCATCAGTTGAATGAAGTCAGTAAACAAGTCTGTTTAGAAATGAAACTGTGAAAAACAATGTTAATGTGAAACTCAAATATCAGTCGACAACGATGTACTTACCTACACAGAAAAGAACATCTACCTGGGTTAACAAATGTGTTTTGACAGGAAAAACAATGAGTTGGAAGCAGAACGAAGAATACAAAATTCTTGGAATAAATACTGGAGCTTAAAGGAAATATTTAAAAGCAATATGAATGTAAAAATAAACCTAGAGTGATAAACACAAGTCTCCTACCATACCTAACCAATGCATGTCAGACTTGGCGATACTCTAGCAAACTAAAGAACAAAATCGTCAACGCGCTATGGAACGCAGTATGCTAAACATCAGAAAAAGACAAAAAATATACATACGTAAATAAAAAATATTTCAAAGGCTACAGACGCTCTAATCCACGCTCAAAGACTTAAATGGAAATGGGCGGGGCATGTAGCGCGACTACAAGATAAGTGATGGACTGAGAAAATTACTTCATGAATCGGTCCAAAAGGGAAACGTTACAGAGGAAGACCTCATGCGAGATGGCAAGATGATATCACAAAGACAGCGGGCCCATATTGGTTACAAATAGCTTGGATTCTTTGGAGGAGGCCTTTACCCGAGAATGGGTTCTTACAAACCAAATTAACTAGTACTAGTAGAGCATTAAAATATTATTTAAATTACAAATACATAATATAATAATACCTATATATACAAAATATACAGATATACATATATAGTAATAATTAGTATTATAAAAAGAATAAAATTAGATAATACATAGTTAGATTATAATATATAGAATAGATAGATATATACAAAATAGATATAATCATAAGTTATACTTACATACATTAGATAAGGTCAATTCACAAAATATTAATATTATATAATCTAGATTAAGGTTAGTTATCAAAAATTATGGAGATATGAATATAAAGAATAGATATAATCATAGACTATGTATACATTAGAAATAGTAAGTTCAACTGTATTTACTCAACTTTTATGTTTGTAAGAAATCAGAAAGCATCAGCATCCCCAGAACTTCTGCATCATTTTCAATATCAGCATAAGCATTGATAGATGCTGAAGTGCAAGTCGCCACATGACTGCAGAGGGAGCGGCGCTTATAGCACTTGGTCTTTTAGGTTGCGAGTTTTGACCAATTGTGAGGTCGAGCGCGCCGATTGCGATTGTAAACAAACGCAAACTAGTCTCCTCATTACTATTGAATACGTTATTGCGGATGCAGTTACAGTTTTTTTCGTAAACTGTTGTGAAACTTGTTACATAATGAAAAACGTCCTGATTAGTTTGAAATGAAAAAGAATGACAGTATATCAAAATCAGCACCAGCGAATGTCAAAAAAATGTGCAATAACTTTGACAGATACATATAATAGAATATACATACATAGAATAACATAAGCGACATGATTAATGTTCTCTTTCCCGTTAGTATTTTTAAAAGTAGCTGTGCTCCAAACGTCATCTCCAAGATACATTTCCTGAAAATAAAAAATAATTTCTCCTACTCAAGGACTGCGTTTATCACAAATAATTTTCTATTTTCCAAGTTGTTTTTTTTTTTAATGAATTTCCTCCCCAAGTGGGCGGCACACACCCCTTGCGCAAACAGTCGTATCAGTTGCAAAGAGCTTTGCTGCGTGGTCAGTTATTTTGGTCGTAAGTATAACGGGTAATGTTTAGGGTATTTTTTCTCGTATAATCAATTAACATACAAATTTCTTTTTATAAGAAAAAGGCTTGTGAACAACTCATAATTATGTTTATTTCAAATAGTTTTACACCTTATTTATGAAAGTCTAGTTTAGACTAGATGCGGTACGGTACGGAATACAGTCTTACGGCAGCAAAAAATATATTTTCACAAATAACTTTGTACAAGTAAAACCACTCTATGAATTGGAAATAAAATTCAAGAAGCATAACATTATCTTCTGTAGATTTACATTATATTTATCTTCAAGTGTGAGTGCTTTTCCGAGACTCCACTAAGCATTAAAATTCAGGATTAAAATTACGCAGCAATATAATAACGAGGATTTTGTAAACATATTCATATCTGCATATTCACGTAGTTAAATTAATTCTAATTGGATGAAGATATTATGTTTGGGTGTTATCTTGTTGAATGTTTATGTGTTTCGTAGAATGCGTGTCGCCACTTTCACAGCGTCATACATATGTCATACAGTACATTCGGAGAGACGTTATTCTGCGACCTCAATCTCGATCATATCGTTTTGTGGTAGCGAGCAAAACGTTTACGTCTTAAGCATTACTGTAACAAAATATGGTTACAGTTGCTAAAAATGTACTAAATAAATTGCTCGTAAAATATTTTCTGTTAACAAGATATATGGAAATCAGTTCTCATGGAGGAGGAGGGGAGGAAAAGACCAAAGAAACGATGGATGGAGTGTGAGGATGATGGCATTCACAAGAATGGGCTGATAACTGAGATGAAGACTTAGAAGTAAACATGCTGCGTCGACCCCGAATAAATTGGAAGAAGAAGACCGACTTCCAAAAAAACACTGCGAAACGAAAAACAATAGGTACCAAAGACACCGACTTCGGAAAAGAAAGTTATTTTTTGTTTTGCAGTTTTTTTGGAAGTCGGTTTGTTTTTTTGTTAAAAAGTTTTTTATTTAGTTCCACTATTCACGACACGTGTTATAGATCTTTACATTGCTAAAAGCAGTCAACAGATATGACAAAGTAAAAGCTCCGTTAAGTTAAGGTTCCCAGTCGTCGCATGAATAATGGCGTCTAATGTGCTGCCAGCCCCAGTCGTGTTCATATCAATCCGCGGAGCGCTCAACTAAATGTGAACAATTTACATTTTACAAGTTTATACAAAACTTACGAGTAAGTTACACTTTTAGTTTAAAGCAAATGTAAACTGTTCTGATTAAGTAACATGCTAACTTTGTATGAAAGGTGCGGTTACGGAACATAGTCGGTGACTTAGTTTCAAAGTAATTCGAATTAGGAATAGGCGACCCAGCAACATTATCGCCAGCTAAATGGAACCTTAGGACATAACCAAACATTTTGTATTTGATTCGCGTCCGCATATAAAGCCGAACACGTTAGGCTTTTCGGATGTGTGGCTTAGTGTGTGTGTGTGTGTGTGTGAATTAGACGGTGTCCGCCCTGACCGACTGCTTTGTACAAAATGTACATGTTACCAGACACGAATAATATAACAAACTCTGATTGCTTTTTTTTTGTTTTTTTTATTAGAAGTCAAGACTGGTTCAGTGTTTACTATAATACAAAAGCATATTGTTGTAATGGAGTATTTTGCACCGTCAATAAAAAGACATCTAATTAATAGTAGTTTATGCAATTGTCATATAATAGGGGTTATTAAAACACGAGCGTGGGTTTATAACATGAGGCAAAGTCGAATGTGATAATGATATCACGCGAGTGTTTTAATACCTAATTATATTCCGTTGCATACACTACTTTATCTTCACTCATACAGTTGAAATAAAACAAAAGTGGAAATGGATAAAATATGTTGTATGGCAGGCAATTTAGATTATCATTGCGCATGACTTCGCAGCGCGCGTATCCATAGACAATGACACTTCTTTTCTACATTAATTCAATGAGCCCATCGCGCCAGTAAATTAAAAAAGTAAAAGTGTGCTATAAAAAGTAAAAAGTTATTTTATGATGCAGTTGTTTTGAAAATTTTGCACTGTAATGGTATTTTTTTTAAATTTTGCCTATCCACGAATATAAAGTACGTGTTTATACAATATTTTTTGAGTTCATATTTGGAACATTACTTTTTGATTGCAGATAAAGTATTTTAGCTACTCTCATATCGTAATATTCGAATAATAAGCTTCAAAAAGAGTTAATATTGACATACTTTATAAAAACAATACCGAAATTTTAAAATATAATCTTCTTTTAATTCATTTTCTCTAACAAAATAATGCTATAAAACACGTTTTTTTTTCTATTACGATTTATTTATTTATTTATACAGGGCAAATCCAAGAAGTTGATATCACCAAGGAGTTTCCATCAATTTTTTTTGTAATGGTAAGCTTATGTGGGGCGCGCCATTTTTATACGACTGCGGGAGGGAAATGTTTTTTATAGTACCTATTATAAAAAGTTTTGATTCAAATTTTTACTTGTCTGTGACAATGCCCTCTTTAGCGCATGCGCCGTTAATGCGGTGATGGTTTTGGCGCCATTCATACGTTTTGCTGTGCTGAATTCTTCTTACTCTTTTGACTTTTTCTTTTATTTAGTGCGTTCAATCCCCATGTATGAGTTTAGATAAAGTAGTGTATGAAACTGCATACAACTAGGTATTAAAACATGAGTGTGTTTAAAAGCCTAGCCGTGGGCGAGATTTTTAAAACTATCACACGAATGTTTACTCCTTATTAAAAAAAAGTGTCATAAACTACTATTTAATTAGGGCTCCTGACTTGGGGCTTTCACAAATCTCATTTTACATAATTTTCTTTGAGTGTTAACAAACACTTTTTATAACCCAGAAGGACACATTCAAGGTCTAACATTTTTCAGCTAAAATACATCCTCAATTAAAGTTCCCACTCGTATAATTCATGGAAATGTGATGAAATGTTTACGTCGCGCCACTCTCATAACATTCAAGGAAATGTGACGACATGTTTACGATGCACCACTCTCGAGTCCAAATATAATAGATGAATCATTTGCCACTGAGAGCCAATGAAATTATATTTACTTATCTTTATATCTCCTTTCAAATGTCTGCGTTGTATCGAAGGTGATCTAGTCTCATTTTAACTCGATGTAGTAAACTCAGGAACGAGATGACTATTTTGAGATATTTTCTCGTAGCACAAAGTATGTAAGCAGAGGCGCGCCGAACAAAGCGCCATTTTGCACGCACACATTAACATTTCCATTTTACAGGGATTCTCGTCCAATGTAGGACAGAGCTCTGTCGCTACTCGCGATTGCAATCAGTTAATAATTTGTAATCCCTGTGCCATATTTTTTATTTTTTAAAACACATAATGCGAAAGCCTGAAATTACATAAAGATGCTTACTGTAAGTCCTTAAGTTATAAAGATCATTAAATTTTACAAGATGACTCATTAAAAATTCTATATCTTAGAAAATAATAAATTATTTTAAATCCATAGACAATTGTACATTGTAGCTTTGTTTAAGGAAAGGCTATGAAACTTGTCACCCTTCTCTATCTCAACTCTTCTTCGTCGAACTTCGCGCCTTTTTCATATTTATGTTTTTGTTGAACGTGGTGCCTTTTCACATTTTTATGTTTTTGATAGGATCATTATTACACCATTGTCACGTCTTGTTACCCTCCAATTTTCTTCGTATGTGACGTCATGATCAGGATCAGAGACAATCTTTATTTCTAGTACTCGATCTTGTCGAATACTCGTAATAAACAACTCACATTTTTGCTGCTTCATCGCAGAAAAATATTTAATAATAACTTTACAAAGCAACGTTTTAGAAGTTTAAACATCAAAACCTGCCTAGATTCATTTGATATGGACTGAACTTTGGTGAAACCCCTGTTCGAATTAACGTAGTTTTCACAAATATCCCGCACATGGGCAAACAGACAGCCAGATGTGGTCGGCAATTTAATGATATATTCATAGTTACCTACCAATCCTACCGACCGTAGTCGTATGTTAAAAAACAATGGGGACTTCAGGAGTCAGCTTATATGTATATGTAGCAGGCAGGTTAGTCGACGTCCCATTAACTTGAAATAGCACGATTTTTGTGAGAGATGGCCGAGATTATAATATTTGGCTTGAGACGAGCGTGTACACATATTA
Source organism: Anorthoa munda (assembly GCA_945859665.1). Classification (NCBI taxonomy): domain Eukaryota; kingdom Metazoa; phylum Arthropoda; class Insecta; order Lepidoptera; family Noctuidae; genus Anorthoa; species Anorthoa munda. The sequence continues at coordinate 5,168,517 of OX243913.1, forward strand.
TGAATATGTTCACCCACTTTTTCTGAAATGAAGAGAAGTGTACCTACGTGTTAAGTGTTCTCAATGTAAACTTGAAACGCACTTTTAAAAGTAAAACCACATTTTCAAGCACTAAATATTCATCATCAAGAGAACTCGATGTCAAACTTAACAAACTAAATGCATCGTTAGGTAGGAAGACAAAGTAGCAGTAATGCAATGAGTAAAGTACCCACGTAGTGACGGTACGCTTACAGCGCAAGGGCAACCTATTTCACATCAGCTGACGTGCAACGTGCTCCGGTTTAGGAGGAAAGAAAAGTAACCTGTTAAATTTGTCACCTAAATCCGTTTATTTCCGAGAAGAACTTAAATTTTACAACAAACGTATTATACCTATACCTGCCTTAGAAAATGATCACACAATTTGTATTCAATGGCGCATCAGAATTTCATATTACCAATAATGGCATTCGATTCGAAACAGATTTCAAATTCAAACACATATTATATTGTACAGTACCCCAATTCAAACTATTTCTTCCAATATCGAGCATTTCGCTTAGAGAGCATACCTACTTGAAAAGGAATTATGATGACCAGTAGCGTTTCACGTTTGCCAATATTCGATACACGGGGCATTTGTGCGGCTTTGACGTGGTCTAATTACTAGCCTGCTACAGTGAAGCCTCCCGAGACCGACCTGCATGGCTAATAGCTGTATAAACTTGTACTACAAAGCGAGGGTAGTAAAAACTAGTTATAATATAATATAATAAAGCCTTTTATTCCGAAACTAGACAAAGCAAATTTACAAAAATAGTTAAAAGAAAAATCACAAAATGTCTCGAATTTCGGTGTGCCTCATGGCATAGGCCTCCTCAAACAGTTTCCAATGTCGTCTGTCTTGGGGTACCCTCTTCCAGTTTGGACCTGCTGTCAGCTTTATTTCCTCCTCCCATCGGGTAAGCTGTCTTCCCCGATTTCTTTTGCCGTCCCTTGGATACCACTCTGTCACTACCTTACTCCACTTGCCTTTAGTGTCTCGCATCATGTGGCCTGTCCACCTCCACTTTTGTTGGTCTATTCTTGTTAGAATGTCGGTCAGCTTTGTTTTGGCCCGGAGATCTGTGTTTCTTATTCTATCCTGTCTCTTTGAGCCTACCATACTTCTCTCCATTGCTCTTTGACACTTGGCAAGCTTTTCTCTGAGCGATTTGGTGAGTGCCCATGTCTCACACCCATATGTTAAACATGGGAGTATACATGAGTTGAACGTCTTTCTTTTCAAAGTCATGCTTAGGTCTTTAGACTTCATTATCTCCTTGAGAGAACAGTATTTTTTCCAACCAATTGCAATCCTCATATTTATTTCCTGGCTAATTTGGTCTTTGGTAGAGATGACTTGACCAAGGTATATGTAGTCCTCTACATAAGTCAAAGCTTCTTCTTTTATTTTTATGTCTACTCTTAACGAGTTAGTCATTAGTTTTGTCTTGCTGTAATTCATTTTTAGCCCAATTTTCTCGCTTTCCTCGCTCAGACTTTTTATCATCGTTTGCAGGTTTTCTGGGCTTTCTTCGAATAACACTAAGTCGTCGGCAAATCTGAGGTGGTTCATTTTCAAACCATTTATGTTCAGACCAAACTTTTCCCAGTTCAAGTTGCGAAATATGTTTTCCAGAACGGCAGAAAACAATTTTGGAGATAGTGGGTCACCTTGCCGTACACCTCTTTCTATGTGGAATTCGTTTCCCAGAGATTCCAATTGAATTCTAGCCTTGCTGTTGGCATAAATGGTTCGAATGATGTTAATGTATGCTGCTGGAATTCCTTGTTGCTTTAGAGTTGCCCATATGTATTCGTGACTTAAACTATCGAAAGCCTTAGCGTAGTCAATGAAGGCAATATATATCTTTTTATTATATTCTTTATATTTTTCAATGACCTGTTTGACTGTATGGATATGGTCAATAGTCGAATACCCTTTTCTGAAACCTGCCTGTTCAACCGGCTGTTGTTCATCCAACATTGGGCTCATTCTATCCAGTATGACCTTTGCAAATATCTTGTACACATTTGACATTAGGCTAATTGGTCTATAATTTTCAATATCCTCTTTATCGCCTTTTTTGTGTATTAAGATGATGTGAGATTTAGCCCATCTTTCAGGAATATCACCGCTCCTCAGAATCTCGTTAAATATTTGAGTTAGAATGGGTATCAGTTCTTCTATTGATCCCTGCAGCAGCTCATTTGTGATTCTGTCTGGTCCAGGAGATTTTCCCACCTTTTGACTCCTAATTGCTTTCTCTACCTCTTCTGGTAAAATTGAAGGTACGGTTTCTAGAGTGGTTTCAAATATTGATTCGGCATGTCTTTTTCTTGCTATGTTTGGTGTATGTTTTGCGTATAGTTGACGGTAGAAGTCTGTTGCTAATTCACTGATGCTCTTCCTATGTGTAGTGATCTTTGACCTCCTTTTAAGTTTTGGTATCCACTCTTTTCCTGCCTCCCGTAGTTCCTTTAGTGCTTTTTTGACACCACCTGTTTTTTTGTATATGGTATTCTAGGGTTTGTAGTCTTTTGATTTTACGGTCCCTTCTGATGCTAACTTTTATTTTTTTACTTGCCTCTGTTATTAATTTTAAATTGACTTTTTTTACTTGGGTCTTTATCAGTTCTTCCCTTTCCCTTATCAGTTGAACAGTTTGGTCGCTAAGTTGATATTTTTTACTATTCTCTTTCCTGTTTGAAATCAGATGGTTTTGTATTTTTTTCTCTAGTATATCATATTTCTGTGTCACTGTTAAATCCTTCGTTGCAATATTTTTTGTTTCTTCTGTGTACTTTGTGCTTTGTAGATCTCTCAGTTGGTCTTCAAATCGGTTGGTATTAATGTATTTTCTAGAGGTTTTAAGGGGCCACTTTCGTAAGGAGCAGCGTATCATGCGGTGGTTTGTGTTAAAGTTTAGCTTACTTATAACGGCAGTGTCTGTAAATGCTCTGGGATGATTGCTTATAATAAAAACTAGTTAATTCTCTTAAAATTTGCGTCAAAAGCTCGTGATTTTACTCCTCATTCATTTTTGATCAGTTTATCATCATCATCATCTTCCTACCCTTGTCCCATTTTTTTAAGGATTTTGATTTCATGTTTTTGCTCGATTTGAATCATGATTTCACATTTTCCAGTCACAATCGTTCTGGCTCTCACGGAAATTCCATACGTGCTGTGTTGACATTTAATATTCTAGTATCCCTATTGAGTTACACACATAAATTCATTCCAATGTGCAAAATAATATCCCTTACTGATAGTGTGGTTCATACTATACACTAGCGGCGTGGGAATGGTTAAATAAATAAACCCTTATCATCTTATCAGCAACACATAGGCCACGCCAAATGCTACATAACGCCGAGTGCTATAAATGATTGGAAGCCAAATCAAGGCAACTTAGCGTTCACGTCCCAAATTCCAATCGTATGCATAAATTTATGTAACTACATATTATAATATGAACACATTAGACATTCTCTAATTAATTATTACTACTAACTTATGTTACTGTTTACGCGCGTCGATCGAAATAATTTAATTATGAGCAACTTTTCAATCCTAGCAAGAAACGACAAAATAGCGACGATAAACAGGTGGCGAACAAACTCGAGAAGTCCAGTTGAGTTTGGCAGAAACAATTAAAGCCGAGCCGAAACCGACGCAAATAGTTGAATGGAAATAAGGCTGGCGTCCCACTCGGCAATCTTGGCTGGCCAGCGCAACGTAAGTATCCTCCAATCTGTTTGTTTTGGCGTTTCTGCATCCATTCCGAACAAAAAGTAAATTAATTAACTATTGAGTCGTTTAACTTTCGTCGCGTTTGCGGTTTACCTTTGAACAGTATCTAAATTAATTAATTTACAAACATAAACTAACTGGATAGAAAGTAAGTTCTCTGAGGGTTTTAATGTCTTTTATGTTTCAGTTGTGTCGGGATTATTTTCTTTTAGTCCACGCGCATTATGTGTACACGTAGAATTTACTCGGAGGGATCAAAAAGTAGTGAGAACGACATACTCCTTGGTAAGAAAAAAAAAATACTGGCAGGCATAGCTCATAGGAATCTTCGATTCTCTTTTGTTTTTTTCTGAATGTAGTCATTTGTGTACTTCGTGTCGGAACGTGATCTCGGAAATGGAGAAAAACGAAGTGCGAGCCGTTATTAAATACCTCTGTTTAAAAAAGTTAATGACGCAAGAGATTCATTGCGATTTGGAGGCAACATTAGGAGAGTCTGCTCCGCCGTATTCCACTGTCACGAGGTAGGCTTCTCAATTTCGAGTAGGGAGAACGAGCACGGAAGACGAACATCGTTGCGGCCGTCAATCGACGTCAATCACCCAAAAAAATGTTGCGAAAGTCGAGAAAATTGTATTGAGCGATCGAAGAGTTACCATCCGATACTTAATTCTAGAAACGGGCATTTCATATGGAAGTATTCAATCCATATTGAAACAATCTTTGAATATGAGAAAATTCTCCGCAAGATGGGTGCCGAGAATGTTAACCGACAGTCAGAAACAAAATCGACTTGACATTTCGAAGATATTGATGGACAAGATTCAAGAAGATTCTGAAAACTTTTTGTCTCGTTTCGTAACAATGGACGAAAGATGGGTCCATTTTGATCCCGAGACAAAACAGCAATCTTCGCAATGTAAACGGCCATCATCACCGACCCCGAAGAAGTTTCGTGTCGTGGCATCGGCTGGCACGGTTATGGCCTCAATATTTTGGGACTCAGAAGGGATATTGTTGATTGATTACCTGGAGCGTTGAACCACTATTACAGGCCAATATTATACAGCTTTAATTCCCAAGTTGAGGAATGCCATCAAAGAGAAAAGGAGAGGGAAACTTCGAAGGGGCGTGCTGTTTCATCACGACAACGAACCCGCGCACAGGTCGGCAGTTGCGATGGCTGCTATTCAGCAAGCTGGCTTCGAATTGGTTGACCTTATTCACAGATCTGGCGGCTAGCGATTTTTATCTGTTCCCCAAATTGAAAAAATACTTAAGGGGAAACAGGTACGAAGACGATAACGAATTGATTGACACCCACATACTGCTTTGCGTTATTATTCTGGTCTAGCTGTTCCTGCGGCTTCTCTCCCTTTTCTATAGGAATCGTTCATTTTGCCGGGATAAAAATAACTTATGGTACTTAGCTATAGTAGTCAGTATAGTAATCAGTGAATGAATTTGCGGCATCGGATCAGTGCCTGCGCCCAGATTTATTTTTCGCAAAAGTATTATAATAATTTCATAAACACTAATCAAATGCAATAAACACCAAGAATGAAGGTACAAAAATTATTAGTGTCAAGGTTTAATGTGGTATCCAGTTCTTTTAGTTACAAAGTAAACACGGAGCCTCGAGCAAGTTTCCGCCGACGTGACGTAAATACAGACTAAGCAGCCTCGTAAATACTCGTGTATCATAAATCTTCTGTTCTCGAAAGCTTATTCTACTAATGCTAGAAAAAATAGAGCGTTTTTATTGAAAAACAATATTGAACGTAAATTCAAACTTAATCTTCCAAAATAAGTGATTATTTTGTATTTTGTGACAATTTCCAAGGACTTTACTTGTGATAGTGGACTGTAGATAAAGCAATTCGCGATGCATATGAACTGAACCACTTCGTATGGTAAAAGTATGGTCAGCTTACGAGACTTGGCAATTGTTAGTATGTTTTCCATTCCGTTAGTGAAAAAACCGTTTCCTCTAGTTAGAGGTTTAAATATATAATGAAACATTACCAAGTCATTTTGTTTAGCCCGTTGTGAACATGTTCCCGGAATGTTATCAGCAGTTCGATCGAGAAACTTTGACACTATATTACTAGTTTTGTTAAAGTTGCTAATAATTTGTTTTGGTCCAATAAATACTGGACATTTTGCAAATGAAAATGAAACATAGCGACGTACTACGCGACAAAACACTTTTACTTAAATGTGTCAGTTTCGTTAGTCGAAAATTCTAATTAATGAAGTTCTAGTCTAGTTTTAGAACACTTAACATAAGTGAAACAGTTATCAAGAGGTGAAACGAGCAGAAAAGGCGTCCGCGATCGACACGCTCAAGTAGGTACTTACTCACCGTCTTTCAACAATTCAGCTTCAGTTTAATATAGTCTACAGTTTAAAATACACTGGCCTTCAAAACTTAGTTCCATACTTTTGAAATTGCAACTTCTCCTAAACTGTTGAAGTCTGAGAGATGAAATATAAAAAAAATGTTTTATTATGGAACATTTCATCAACTTAAAAACACCCTACAAAGTAGAGTTTAAGGCAGCTCTACTGAGTAAGAATGGATAAAAAGTTATAATCGTTGCAATTTGAACTTATTTACTTGATTTGTTTTGCAGTTTTCTTGATTTTTTTTCGGCCAAGGCTTGATACTTCTAGCTATGTCGATTGACAAAACTTGTTAAGCTTTACTTTTTATGAAATTTTTGTTATTTTTATGTAATACTCTAATTAATTCATTCTTCGCAAGATTGTGGAAAGAAAATTACAACGCAATCAAACGTAATGTGACCGTGGCGAACCTTCATTTTATTTTCAGTAGTTTACTCCGGTTCTAATTCTTAGTCAGTTACACATAGCTTCGTATTGTTAAAGTGGGTCCTTCACAGAGAATAGTAAGCTGAAGTTGCGACGTCACTGCGTCTATGAGATGTATACCTTTGTACGCGGCACGTGAGTTATGCTTTACCGCTAACAAAGACTGCTTATGTTGCTCTAGTTTTAATGATAGCCATGATACACTTTATGATTATGTAGTTTAAGATTTCACTCAAGTTTTCGTAGGTATTTAATTTTTATTTTCCCGTTTAAGAAGCCATAAAATAATTACGATGCGATATTATCCTACTAACATCATCTTAATCTGAGAAAAGCACCATCTAATGCTGTTAGGGAAAATTATACAATATTAAATAAATAATATAATAAATAATAATAAAGTTTATTTAAAAATCATTAGGTAAAACAATAAGTACAATTTTTGCTTAAATCTATGTCAAGTTCACACGTGTTATGTGCCTGAACTAGGTAAACCTGTGTTTCAGGCGAAAAGAGGTACATATTTTTCCTAAATAATCACTGTAAATCAAATATGAGATAGTCTTAGGTAAATTTTTAAGAGTGTAAATAATATAATAAAATTCTAATTTTCTAACATCTTATATACTAAAATATCACCATACATAAAATACGAACAATATCTATTTTAGTACAAGTAATAACCTCTCTGTGTCTTCGTAGGACATACTTTGTAGAGTTTCTTTGAGAATTTTCTTACAGTTACAATAATTTAGGGAATAAATGTTTGTTGTTACGTTTAGTCTATTGTAGAGTAGTGGTCCGAGGAACACATAAAATTTGTCTGTGAATGCATGTTTTGTACTTTTTTGAAGGCAAACTACATCTTTCCGTCTTTTTTTAGTATATTCATTGCGATAGGGAAGGGCTGCGTGTTGTTTTAATACGATGCTCATTATGAATAATTGTCGAACTGTTAGTACTTCACAAGATTTATAGAGGAGGTTAGTGGGAAATAGGAACGGTCGGAAAGTAGATACCTTGAGGATCGCTCTCTGCGCTCTCTCGATGGGTAGTAACAATGTTTTACCCACCCCACCCCATGAAGTAATGCAGTAAGTCAAAATTGATTGACATAGAGCAAAGTAAACTTGCCTAATTAGTAGTGGGTCTGCAATATATCGTAGCTTTTTGAACACTAATATTCGTGCTTTCGAATTCTATTATTTAAAGCTTCTATGTGCTGCTTAAAGGAAAGTGTTTCATCAATAATAATACCTAGGTATTTTATTTTATTAGCCATTTTGATATTGGGACACCCACACTGGCTATCGGTAGGGTCCGTACAACAATGAGCATACACCGTTGGGGCAATATTAGTTGTCTGTTTGCGCATCGAAAACCTAATGTAATTAGTCTTATCCGCATTTAGTGTTAATGAGTTATGTTGAAGCCAATTATTTACAATATTAAATCCGTGTTGCGCAAGCTTGTACACTTCATTTTCTGAGTCTGCTGAAAAAAGTAGAGCAGTGTCGTCAGCGTAAGATACAATTATGCCGTGTTCTAGCTTTAGATTACAAAGGTCATTTATGTATATCAAAAACAGAGTAGGCCCTAAAACACTTCCTTGGGGAACACCAATAGACGTGTTTTTTTTATCAGCGCTGAGCACATTGCCAATTTTTACGCATTGGGTACGGTCCTCCAAATAACTTTTAAAGAGTTTCAGCTGAGTTCCTCTTACACCAATGGTCTCAAGCTTGCGCAACAGGATGGGAATGGAAACTGTGTCAAAAGCTTTGGCGAGGTCCAGGAAAATTCTTACTGTGTGGTTACCCTTGTCAAGTTCCTTTGCTAGATAGTCAGTCAGTTGATGTACGGCATCGGCGGTTGAGACTTTAGGCCTAAATCCAAACTGGCGCTTGGATAAAATTGATTTATCCTCCAGATATTTGAACAATCTTTTATTGATAATTTTTTCTAATATTTTAGACATACAAGGCAGTAAAGAAATAGGTCTATAATTTGTCACTTGCTCTTTACTGCCTGATTTATAGATAGGGAGAACTACTGCTTTTTTTAGGCAATCGGGAAAAATACCTGAAGATAAACAAATGCGGAAAATGTAAGTTAGTGGTGGTACTAAAATATGCCTGAATTGCTTAATAATTCTATTGGATATGTTATCCCAACCAACTGCACAGTCGTCCTTCAAAGTCATTATTATGCTTTCTACCTCATTTTCATCAGTATCCAGCAGCCCAAAGGAAGTTAAAGTGGTGCTACACATAAAAGGAATGCCTGTTAGATAATGTGATTGACCCCGAACTTATTCTGATAGACACTTTCCAACATTAACAAAGAAATTATTCGCTGTGTTAGCAGATGTCAAGTGTGACGAATGTGCTTGTAATAAACCTGATGATGACTCATTTTGTTTTGATGCATAAGTTACATTTTTAATATATTTCCAGACTTTTTTACTATTTGTGCCAGCCTTTTCCAGTTCAATTTTATCGTAGTTGCATTTAACTTTTCTCAGTAGATCATTGCAAAAATTCCTGTATCTTTTGTACGACACTTGAAATATTAAATTATCTGGATTAGATTTTGCTTTCAAATGCAGTTTATCTCTATGTTTCATACAGCGAATAAGCCCTGGCGTGATCCACGGTTTTAAGTTGTGATTTTTTTTGTTCAACTGCGATAAAACTGTGTTTTTCTGAATTGCATGTCTAACATTTTCTATTACATACGACATACAAAACTGCGGGTCAGCGGAATTGTATACTGGCTCAAAATCGATGACGCGTAAATCTTCTTCAAGTTTATTTATATTCAATTTAGAAATTGTTCGAGTATTTAATTTAGGTAATTCACAATTGAGGGTTAGTAGGGCAGCATTATGATCGGTTATTGTTGAATTAACAACAAGTGCAAGTGAGGGAAAAATCGATTTAAGCATGATATGGTCCAAACAAGATCCGCTGTGATGTGTAGGAAAGCTGTGTGCGGGGAGCAGGCCATGAAAGGCGCATAAATTGAGATAGTCCTGAGCAGGTGCATTAGTACTACCTGAAAGAATATTTATATTAATATCGCCAATTAAAATAGTGTTTTTGAAGGATGACAGAGTTTGCAAGGTGTCGTTCAGAGAGTCAGTAAAACTGGTGGTAGGTATTTTTAAAAGAGGGCGGTCGATATAGCGCTAGTATAGCAAATTCAGACTCTATTTTAATTAACAATCTGTTACAGTCGTGCATATTTGGTTCCTCAACAGAGACATTCAGATGATTCCTTGCATAAACTATCACTCCATCGTTTTGATTATAATTTATATTACTTCTATACATATTATAGCCCGGCATTACTGGTATGTTATATTGCTTGGCAAGCCAGCATTCGGTTAAAACAATAATGTCACAATTTATGTTTAGCCGTTGCTGAAATGTACTAAAGCTATCAAAATTCTTAAAAATACTGCGAATATTTTGTGTTAGTATGGTTAACGGACTTTTGTAGCCGGATAGATATTGTTTGCAGTTTTCAGCTTCACAAACCTTAGACTCAGACACAGAGAAATTATCTAAATCATCAATTAAATTATTTATCATATTTATGACAGTAGAGTAACAAAATAAAAATAAAAATTTAAATAATAACCGTAAAAAGAAAGAAAAATAAACAATGAAACTAAAAAGGTCCGAATAATATCCAATTTATATAATATCCAATTTATATTAACTGTAAAACTTTCCAGTTTCTTAATGGAAAGCAATATATCACGGGAATTTAACGCGATGATTTAGATTATTTATTTACCTATTTAACCCGACGTTTTGGCCGTGTTGCAACGACCGTGGTCCCGGATAGACTGGTGTCTCGGTGTACTGGCTCCGTTGGGGCAGAAAATTCTTCGTCTACCCTCACATTTTTACACACAACACTGACCGTGTCCTTATTCTGTAAGTTCACCGACTACACAAAGCGAGGTAATGTTTTTTGAATCACTGGATTCCACGCCGCGGATAATTTGTAACCGTCATCCCGATTGAATGTTTTGTGTTTTTTTTATTTTCAATCGCTTCACGCACAATTCTAGAATAGAAGTGGCGTTCCGTGGAGAGGACTTGTGGACGATCAAATTCGATCCAGTGATTGCTGCCGCCTTCTAATAGGTATTCTGCAATCGCTGACTTATTGAACTGCCAGTTTTTTACAGCGGCGATATGTTTTCTAAATCATCGCGTTAAATACCCGTGATTCCTGTTTTCGAAAATTATACAAGTTTTTTATTTATAGCAGTCTAGTAGACAGGGTGTTTTCCAGAACATTCCTACAGGTTTAGCACCATTCTGGATACATACCTAATGTTTATTCTGCCATAGCAAACGCGGATCTAATAGACACTCTAATTCACTCCAGTTATCCACGCTTTTGCGAGAGAAATATTTTTTTAGAACAATAAATAGCTATTAAAACCTTTCTCTTTGTCATCTCTCGATCAACGAGGTCAAAATCTTTTATGAATTCCATTTTAACTATAGAAGACAAATTTAATGTTCCCTAGTACAAATTTCTCGGAAACACGTAACATTTCGCGGACTATTTAGTGAGTTTGGAGTACTCGTTAGCGCGTTTTAGGTAGTTACCTATTACCATCTTTTTTGTTGCTCCCGGTTGTGTATTTAAATGTTTATATCTGGAATTAGGTAATTCGAGAATCTTACGAATTTCACAAAATTCTTGTAAAAGTTGTAAAACAAATAGAAAGGTTAAATACATTGTATATTTTTGTGTCTAGCCAAATTACGCAAAACAGAATATTGTCTTTTGTTTGCTAAGAAAATACAAAGCTTGGCGATTGAAAATTCAGATGTGTGTTGTTCTTTTACTTCCACAAAAATATATTTTGCTCCTTTTATCTCTTGGTAGCTTTACATCCGAGGGAATAATGAACCAGGACAATATACTACAAATTAAGCGAACACGCGACTACAAATTAAATGTTACTTGCATTGCCATATTTTTTAATCCAGATTTGCGAAACAGTAGCTCCACGCTGAGAACGTAAGTAGACATAATTAAAATAAAGCAAACCTCTTTGACTCTCGTCTCTTGACTTGTCTTTTCATTACGTTTCGTGCAAATAATGTCTAATTTTTGAAGTCTGTGAAAATAACAATCTTCACAATTATGTCATTTGATATGTGTACATTAATCAGGCGGTAATTAACAATGTTCAGTAGAATTTGACTTAAATATATAATTCGGTACTACTCATGTGTGGACGACTTCCGATTGAATTGAATATTATTTGGGTTGGCAATTACACGCAGGGATGGGAAGTTTGTTAACGATTTCTCGGTATTAGTGTGAATGTTTATAGCTTTTGAGATAGCTATGTCGACCAATGTACTATTAAGTTTATACAGTTTTTTGTTAATATTTTGTTGGTGTTCCTAAGGGATCTCGAATGACGGACGTGGCATGAATGATATCTATAAAAAATGTGAGAATATCGGCAGCAGGTAGGTGTCTGAACTGCACCGTAGCTAGAAAATTTAGAGTGTTGAGTCTCCGACCTTGATAGGAGTGGGTGTTACATGGGCATTCACCATGACCTTGGTTTTGTCCATGTTCATTTTAAGACCCACTTTTTCGGAAGCTCTACTGAGGTCATCGAGAATTGTACTAAGGCTCTCCATGGTCTCAGCCATGACCACTATGTCGTCGGCAAACCGAAGGTGAGTGATGTACTCGCCATTAACGTTGATGCCGAGCCCCCTCCAGTCCAGAACCTTGAAGACATCCTCCAGCGCAGCAGTGAACAGTATCGGAGAAATGGCGTCTCCCTGTCTCACGCTGCGCTGGAGAAGGATTGGTTTCGAAGTCTGATCCTGAAGACGGACTGGCATAGTGGCGTTTTTGTACAAACACTTCAACACCTCAATGTACCGGTAGTCGATCTGGCACCGTTGGAGAGATTGCAGTACAGCCCAAGTCTCGATCGAATCGAAGGCTTTCTCGTAGTCCACAAACGCTAAACAGAGAGGCAGGTTGTACTCTTCGGTCTTCTGTATAACCTGCCGCAGCGTATGTAGGTATGTGGTCTACGGGGATTAAGCCTTTTCGACCCGTCAAACCAGCGCGCGAGACGATTCGTGATGACTCTGGAAAACAACTTGTAGACATGGCTAAGTTTGAGAGATGGGCCTATAGTTCTTCAGCCGGACATTGTCGCCCTATCTGAAGAAGAGTACCACCATGCACATACACACCCGTGCACCATGCCTGTGGCATTTTGCCTTCGAGTATGACGGAATCAAACAGTTTCTGAAGGGCCTTAAGGACCGGTTTCCCACACGCCTTTAGGAGTTCGGCCGAGATTCCGTCATCATCTTGTTGTTTTTAAGCTGTTTCAGAGCCATCCTAATCTCTTACAGGCTGACATCCGGAATATCTTCGGTATAGTGTCGTGTCAATCTAGCTCTTGGGTCGTCTGCTAGACTCGCAACGGGCTTGCTGCTTGATGTGTACAACTGCCCATAAAATGTCTCGATCTCCATCAGAAGCTCCGGTTTCGCGGATACGATCCTGCCATCGTCGGTCTTCAGTTTCGTGAGCTGGCTCTGTCCAATAGCCAGATCCCTTGAAAACACCTAGGAGCCTTTATTTCACTCAATCGCGTCTTTAATACGGTCGGTATTAAACCGGCGAAGGTCTCTTTTCAAGGATTTAGAGATCTGAATACTGAGCTGCCGGTATTTGCACGCGTCATCTGTAGACTGCAGGATCATCTCACGCCTCTCCTAAGCTTCAGAGTAGGATCAGAGAGCTTTTTGTTTCTATCTGTACGACGGGTCCTGAAAAATTTTGACTAGACCGTATGGATAGCTTTCACGAACCCATCGCTGTATTCGTCCACGGAGCTCCCTAGGCACTCGAAACGATTCTGGATTTGGAGCTGAAAGTTCTCGGGGTTTTGGATTTGGACGGACGGAGCGTGGACTTCATCAGTCGAGACCTTTCAAGCTTAACATTAATGTTCAATGTGCCTCTTACCATTCGGTGATCGCTCCCGGTTTTCACCGAATTGATCACAGAGACATCATTGAACATTTGCTTCCTGGTTGACATGATGAAATCGATCTCATTTTTTGTTGCACCATCGTGACTCTGCCAGGTCCACTTCCTGTGTTCACGCTTTCTGAAGAAGGTATTCATCATAAATAGGCCCTCCTTCTCTATAAAACTGGCCAGTAGGTGACCCCGGTGGTTTCGTAGTCCAACTCCATATTGCCCCACTTGCAACTCATCATCGTCTCGTTTGCTCAGTTTCGCGTTGAAGTCCCCCATGACAACGGTGAAGTGAGTTTAGAAACCATGCATGACTCTAGAAATATCCTGATTCATGGTCACCACCTCGTCGTCGGGGTGTGCCGGGGTCGGGGCGTAGACCTGCACGACCTTCAGCGAATATCTCGAGGATATTCTGAGTATAAGGTACGCCACCCTGGTCGACACACTCTCGATCATCACCACCTTGTTCACAAGGGACTTGTGGGTGATAAACCCAACACCACCCTGGGACTGTCGATCACTCGGAAATAGAGTAAATTACCAAATTTAAGGAATATCGAGTCCTCCCCCTCTCTTCGGACTTCAGATAACCCCACAAAACTCCATCGTAACCTGCTCATTCTCATTTCAAAAATCATCTAAAATATTGTAAACGCTTTATTGTAAAGTAATAAATCCCAGTACATCTTCAAAAGTCGCCTGATTTACCCGTGTTAATCCCAGACATACAAGAAGATTAGGAATCACGGACAATAGCTAGAAAATTTGAAGCCTACCCACACTGAACACGCAAACATTCTATTACTATTTGCAGTAAATGCCTCATGTTATTGTAGAAGTATTCGTGAAATAGAATGATTCATTAACAAGTTCAAAAACCAGTTTTAGATTTCGACACAGCATTTATCTTGTTGTTCATTTACCACTAAATGTTATACACTATTCACGATTCGATTATAACCCGGCAACTACTATCCTCGTTTAACATGCGTAAAACCACCTCATGTCTGCTATATTATCAGTATTGATTTGCTATTATATAATACCTTCATTTACATTCTGGCATACATCATACGCTATATCTCGAATCGAGAGTTATTGAATAACATGTGTTGGCAATGGAATCAAAATTCACGTTTGCGTGAATTCAGCCGAATACGCAATCAATTAGTGTATTGAAATTATTTCGCCTTCTTTTTGTAATCACAATGAGTTTACTAGTAGTTCATGAATTTTAAGCATTAGGTATGTTGTATAATTATTCAGACTTAAGCAAGGATTTTAGTCACCATTTCGCATATCAAAAAAATAAAATTAGATATTTGAATGTAGAAAGCGGGTGAGTCAATGGCTCACGACTCTTACTTACCAGGAGGTGGCGAATTTTCTGATTTTTCATACAATACAAATATACACCATCCATACACACAACACATACACTTTCACACATCCGAATCCATACTAAGATAGGCTATACATTATTTTCGCTATTCTTGGTAACATAATTTTTTTTGTTAGTCAATTAATCGAGAGAGCCCTGGCACTCATATCACAAGTTAAATCTCAGATTGGGTGCCAGATGTCAAATATCTGTAATGTATGCGATTTTTATAATGATTATGTTTTTTACTTGTAAATTGAATTTTAAATGTGAAAGTTGTATTTTTAGGAAATAAATAATTATTTTTATTATTATTTTATTGTTTACCCTCACACTGGAACGACTTGCAGCAATTACACCAATGGAGCACAAACTTACAAATACTGACTATAAGTCCAGGTTTCCTCAAGATGTTTCCTTCACCGTTGTCAGCGATGTCCAAGATAAACTTAGAAAGTACATAAAAAGTTATTATGATTTTCTTTTCTTATTTCTTATTATAAGTGAGACAAGTTTTTACTGGTGTTATGCCAACTTTAGGATAAGTAAGAGACAATCTGACTTCTAGAAAACTCTACTTTGAGTTAAGCTCAATTGTACATCAACTTTATTTTCCCTTTATGTTTTGTATTTTTTTGTGTACAATAAAAAAAAAAATCGTGCTAACCTATGAATTTGTGACAGTTATTGGCATGTCGCCAGACATCGAGGGCGCGGCTGCCTCGCTACACACTATAATTATCAGCTTGACCTTGAATGGAAATTGTTCTCCCGAAGTTATTAATTTTTGAACATTGAACTTACTATGAATTTAAACATGGCGAATTTAAATTATGGCATAAGTTGATATATGCTTATTATGAGACAACGTTTTCGTAGGATAACTTTAGACAACAACAAACAATATATAATTTACATTATGCACGACTATAGTCTACTGGTATCGTTCAAGATAAAAAACTATTTTATTCATGCAGACAGCTAGACTTTTCCTTTATTGCGTTTTTTTTTATTAAAAGTTTCAACGCCATAGCATTCGAGTTGTAGTTAGTGAGCAGTTTAGGACTTTGAATGTCAAAGCTACTGTCGTTTATAAGCACACTACTGCTGTTTTATCCATTATATGAATCTTCGTTTGTTTCATATAAAAGTATCTTCTGTACCAACGTGCAACATTTCTTTCAACAATAACCACAATATGGTTTGGCGAGCAAATTGAAAGAAAAGAGCGAAAAGTACACGATAACGCCGTCAACACGTCCATTTCATTAAGAAATGAAAATACGTCAAAGTCCCGAGCGACAATCAGTAGCTATTTGAGTCAGAGCGTCACATCAAAGGTCTTTTTTCAGAAATGTCATTAATTCATTCAATCAGTGGCTCATGAACTTTCGCAGTGGAGCAGAGGCATAGCTTTACATGTATAGGCGACCCTTTTCTGGATAGAGGTTAATTTTCAGTTTTAAGTAGAGTCTAAAACATATTAAATTTTTTTTTTTTAAATGTTTGTTTAGATCTTCGCTAATCACACACCTCAACGGCAGAAAGGATTGGATTATATAGCACAGGATTTTATTATCCCGAGAGATAATTTCTGACTTCCACGTGGGCCAAGCCAAAGGTGGAGGCTAGTTTTGAACAAAAAGTATCATGACGAGAGTTTAATATTTTATGTACAATAAATTGTCTGACTAGCAAACAAGCAGCTTATTAAACTGATACTTCAGTAGATGCTGCTAAGATAAATAATGTTCAAAGAAGTTTTAATGTCGGAGTCATAAAAACTTCAGTCTTTAATCGGTGGGAAATATTAGCAACGATAAATTGTGTTGATGAGATTAATTACATTAACGACAGATTGGTAATAGGTGGATGATAAAATACTGATTTTAAATTAGCCATCAAAATTCGGTTTGGTTATTCCACTTGCCTCCACCAGCGGTTTCGCCATATTACCAAGAGAAAAAGTATTTCATACCGTAATCACAAATGTCAGGTCATGTGCTGAAAATTTAAATGGGTTCAGCTGTTAAAGCGAGATTCATTCATTCAACTTTCATTCAAACATTTATAATTATCACATTTATATCAGGAGTTGATGTACATAATAAAACATGTAAATAGTACGATTAAATAAAAATCTGATAAAAAGTGCCGAACCATTACAAGTAAAAGGCGTCCCGAATTCTGGTATTTCGTAATTTAGATTGTGCGTGCTTCAATCTGACTGTGAATAAAAAGAGAGTGTCGATAGAATTCGTTCTTTAAATATTTCCCAAACCTTGCGCATCTTTTCCATGTATGCCGTGTTATCCCTACTTTGTAGTAGTACATAGAAAAGCGTCATCAAAATAATAAACAAACATAAAAAATACTTCTTAGTACAGATTACGAAAATGCTTTTACTGATAGAACCCGACACAATCGCTGACTGTAAAGATTAAGGAATACACGATAATATACTATAATTGATAACTGTAATGTCTAACTAACGTTTCTTTAAATATTTTGTTCATAGTGAGATTTATTTGTTGTGGTATCATCTATTCAGGTGTTGCAACACCAAAACGGAAAGTTAGCTCCATCGATTCTATGATTATGTATTATGATGGTAGTAGGCAATTTGAAACATTATAAATATACCCTCCTGGTTTGTGTCGGCCTTTTTTGCTATGATCAGCCGAACTGCGAAGATCGAACGACTCGTAAAGTTAAGTATCTTAGCTATTATTTTCTCTTATTTTATACCCACTGTAGTATAATATTGACCTCTTTTTGCAATTTTTTGTGTGTTATCTGTTGTTTATACCAATTAAATAATCAATTGTTATTGCTTGTGTTTGTTTTCTACTTCCCCCAATGGCGTAGTAGATTTAACAGCTTGCTTTTCATTTTAATATACAGTTATTTCGATAAACCCTTTACATTTAAAGTATTTTCAAGTAGTTAATAGTTAAAACCTACCAAGTGCATACATAGGTTACTCATCTAAAAGAGAAGAAGATACTCTATTTAATATTTCGAAATAAAAAGATACCGGTAGAATTGGCCACGGGAACGAAGCCGCAGGAAGTACTAGCATTATAAAAAAATATTAAAATAGGCGTGTTTCAAAATTTTTAATTTAGTTTATATGTCATGCTTTTTAAACTACATCTATTATTTATTTATTTATTTATTAGATGGAAAACCAACAGCTATACATAAAATTAATAAACAAGTTGAGTAAGTTACATTAAGCCAATTACAGGTTCTCACGGCTAGAGATATAATAATTCTAAAGAGATCTTAGGGATCACTAGCAGCAGGCACAACAATCAGAAAAATTAAATTAAGTAAAATTAAATCACCAACGCTAAAGGACAATATTGCACACTATCCATTTTTGAAAAAGTCAAGGTTAAGCTGCTTACGCACTGATGAGCTTTTAGTGGTAAACACATCAAACGAGAATTCCTTACACAATAGGTTAAGATCTTTACTCGCTCGCACTAAGTATGAATTACGCCTGTAGTTAGATGAAAAGGAGGGAATGGAGAAAGGTGGATTAAATCTTACTGATCTTTGAGGAACATTAAAATGCAGTTTATGGAGGAGATCAGGACAGTCGATTTCATTTGACAATATTTTCAGAAGATATGAGCAATCCGCCATTCTGCGACGATTCCTAAGTGGTTGTAGATGGAATTTCTTGCAAAGGTCTAAGTAATTTTCAGAACGATATTGAATACGGAGGCGTAAACACATAAAACGAACGAATCTTTTTTGGATACTTTCTATACGGTCTATGTATTTATTGTAACAAGGGTTCCAAATTTGAGACGCATATTCAAGATGACTCCGCACAAATGAGCAATACAAAATCTTTAGGGTTTTAGCTTTCTTAAAGCATCCTGCAAGTCTCATAACAAAGCCGAGTGATTTCGAGGCTTTAGCCACTATATGTTCCACATGTGTGTTAAATAAAAGCTTAGAATCATGATAGACTCCTAAGTCACGCACTCCATCACATCGCTGTAGTAGCTGCCCCTTAAGTATGTAAGTAGTAGGGAGTGGCACACGTCCTCTGGTAAACGATATTACAGAGCATTTAGAAGGGTTCAAGTCCAATTTATTGATCCGACAGTAATCATCCAAACGTGCTAAGTCTGATTGGAGAGCATCCATATCATCCAATGATGAAATTGAAGAAAATATCTTCATGTCATCAGCAAAGCAGAGCAAGTTAGAATGATGAAAACACGAGCCGATGTCGCTCACATAGATGATAAAAAGTAACGGACCCATCAGAGAACCCTGGGGAACACCACTGGGAGCCGAAACCCAGCTTGAGATGTAGTTACTGACAACGACTGCTTGGGATCTGTTTTCTAAATATGAGGAAAACCAGCGGAGTAAATCACCTCTTATACCGTTATCAAAAAGCTTCGATTTGAGGATGTTATGATCGATTCTATCAAAAGCTTTGCTATAGTCCGTGTAAACTACATCCACCTGTGCCCCATCATCCATCCTTTCCGTTACGAAGTCATTAAGCAGAGTCAAGTTAGAAACAGTTGAACGGCTTTTGAGGAATCCATGCTGCGAGGGACTAAAAGACTGACTGAGCGCAGCATACACTTGGTCATAGACCACCCTCTCAAAAACTTTAGCCAATATGCACAGTTTAGAAATTGGCCTGTAGTTAACTACTTCACTTTTATGCCCTTTTTTATGCACTGGAGTTATAAAGACAGACTTCCAGATATGGGGAACAGTACAAGAAGATAGTGATTTCTTAAACAAGAGAGACACTGGCAAGGCAATGGATTTAGCACATCCAATCAGAAATTTTGGTGATAAGTGGTCCGGGCCACCAGATTTAAATGGATCAATATTACTAATTAATTTAACTATAACATTTGGGTCAATTTCAATAGAATGAATATCCGAAGGCATATTAAGATTTAGATCTACAGCCGTTTGGGTAGAACAATTATTAATAGTAGACGATACATCAGAAGGGTTAAGGTACGTAGAATAAAAGTGGGAAGAAAACGCGTTACAGATAGTTTCAGGGGAGGAAAGTGTCACATCACCATACTTCAGGTAGCTGGGCATTATATTGGTCTTAGACCGCTGCTTCACAAAGCTCCAGAAGCGCTTAGGATTCAGTTCAATGCAGGCTTCTGTAGCCGCTACATAGTTGGCATAACAATCCACTTCAAGCCTTTTTACTCTTTCCCGTAAATGTTTAAAGGTAGCTTCATCAGACAGCCTACCGTACAATTTAAATTTACGGAGATATTTAGACTTCTCCTTTATAGGTACCTAAAAATAGACACACGTCAATCTTGCAAAAAAACCTAGATTCAAAGAGTAAAATGCGGATAACTTTTCAGTTAAATCGGTTCGGTAATATCCATTTAGCGAATTTTAAGTCAAGAGTGTTCTTAGATAATTCTAAGAACACTCTTGACAAATTCATCATTAAAATAAAAAATAAAACTAAATCAAAATAGGTTCATCCATTTAGGAGCTATGATGCCACAGACAGACACACAGATACACAGACTCCCAGAAACACAGATACACAGCAACACACATCAAATATATTATGTCACCTCTCTTTTTCCATCGGGGGTTAAAAAGTAAAATTGAGTCATGAATTTTATTTCGTCGTCGTCACTTCATAGGAGTATTGATGCGTGACAGTTCAACATGTATGAATTCTAAGGACAAGCCTCGGATCACAAACCTTGATGCTTTCATTCATTATTCATGAATCGAGTCATTAGACTTAGCTACATACACTCAGCAAAGATTTAGAGTATACAGTTTCGTCATAAAGATATAATAGCTAGTAGAAAATGTGTATTATAACAGTACAGTACAACAACACAATAACAGTACAGTCTAGTCATTTATACCTATATGTCTTAACGCCGCCGCTTAACTCTGCCGATTACCTTTATTTTTATTTTGTTGCCACAATAAAAACTTATCCTTAACTTCTTCAAGTTTAAACTCTCAACCAACGAAAAAGTGGGCGGAAAACATTCGGCGATTGTGTGAAAATTACTACGACTTCATACTATATTCAATTGTCCTAAGTACACTCCATATCTCATCTCCACAACAAGCTCGTTTGCCTCCGGGCATGTAGCCTGATTCCCAGCAGATAATTTGCTATGAGCTAATCCCTGAACCTGGGCTCACAGGCACAAATACCTCTCCACCTACTCAAATATGCGTAGCAAGTTGCTACGGCATAGCGGTCTCGTAGCGGCGTAATTTCTCTGTCTTGTTATGTCAACAAGACAAACAAATTACGCCACTTCGTTATAAAACATGCATTACACGCATATGCGTATTAGTGCGATAGAATATAGATAGATGCTGTAATAGAAAATAATTATATTTTGTACTAGACTTTCTTTAAAGTTTGATTTTCATTTCAGTTCGTACATTCAATGTATTTTGATGAGATGTTACCGTACAGTCAGGAGTGGAAAGTGTAGTTGGACTCTACCATAAAACTTTATATTGTAAGTTAAATTACCAGAAGACAATTAAAATGAATTGCAATTAAAGCAAATAGAATTGAAAATCCTATTCTTATTCAGACATTACATTAATATTCTATTCAGTATTGTCTTATGCAAACTTATGAAGGTTATGCAAGTTGGTTAAGCAAGATGTATGAAGGTACAGTTACCTTGAAAATAGTTTAGTTACCTTTAGACCAGACAGGTTTTGGCTAGAAGTCTACCGGAGTGCCAACCGACGGTAAGTGCCTTTTCACACGCCCCGATTGCCGGGTAGCCGCTACCGGGTAACCGGCGGCCAAGTGTATTGCCATGTACGTTAGCTTACACGTACCTGTACGCGTACATGGCTATACATTCGCGGCCGGATACCCGGTACCGGCTACCCGGCAACCAGGGCGTGTGAAAAGGCACGAATAGTTTTTATTTTAAGGTAGTTGGTGATTGTAATAGCGGATCCATTAGGGAACTGGGAATATATTTCAGACTTAAAACATTTCCATAACCGTAAACGTCCATTATATATTTAAATGCGTTTTTTTATATTTTTCTGATTCTTAAAAACATCTGAATCAATGAAACATGACAAAAGAAATAAATATAATATACTATAATAATATTATAACTATAATAATAATAAATAAAATATACTGAAAAATTGAGAAAAAAAAATGTGATTCTTTCAGTCTGAATACCAAATCTTATATGATGAAACATTTCTCAGAATAAAAGCTTAGGTACTTTGTATCCTTAATATTGACCTAGGAAAATTCGCGAAACCAACGTATATGTCATTGTATATCCATGTCATAAAAACAAGGAAAATACTTCGAGAAAAAGGATAAATAGAGATTGGGTAATTGAAAGGCGAACCCTTTTCTGATCCATTGTTAGCGATCGTGAGGCCGGAGGAGGTTATTTATAATGTAACGTATCACGAATTCATACGATGCGGAAGATGTAAATAAAGTCAACAGGAAACTGTGATCGGAGCCCATCCTGCTGTGTGTGTACACCCGTGCTGTTACCGCATAAAACGTCTATGAATTGGTCGCCATTTTTCGTAATGTTAATACTTAGCTTCATTCGGGCGTTCTGTTGCTCAAGCTTCTTTGCCGTTTTTAGGGTTCCGAAATCAACAAGGAACCCTTATAGTTTCGCTCTGTCCGTCTGTCCGTCCGCAGCTTAGCTCAGAGGATCTAAGTACTAGAAAGCTATAATTTGGCATGTATATACATATTAATAATTCCGACAAAGTGGTAACATAAAGTGGGGATGTATTTTTTTTTCTTATCTATCCCATAGTGTGGGGTATCGTTGGATAGGCCTTTAAAAAATATTATGGGTTTGTTAAAATTATTTTTTGATTCAGAGATTCGTTTGCGTAAAATTAAGCTTTAAGTTGCAATTTTATGTTAGAGTAAAGTGTGTGTCCCCCCCCCTGCCAGCGAAATGGTTGCTCTTGGTTATGTGAAAAAATTCACGGCAGTAGTAAATATAACGAAATTAAAAGGAAAATTATCAGGGATATCAAGGCTTTACAAGTTTATGAGTAATAGTCGACCAACTTATAAAATGTACTTGGAATAGTAAAATTTTTTTACAAATGCCATTGAAAAATTACTTAAATAAAGTTTATAGCTGTGTAAAACAGAGTTAATATAATGCTTACGAACCATGTAAACATATAAAAAAATGAAATCATAACAGGCTTTACAAGTTTACGAGAAATAGTCGAACAACTTATAAAATGTACTTGGCACAATACAATTTTTGTACAAATGCCATTGAAAAATTACTTAAATAACGTTGTTAGCTGTGTAAAACAGATAGTAAATATATGCTTATGAACCATGTAAAAATATACAAAAATAAAATCATAGCATCCTTAATAATAATGATTTCTAAATTAATAATGTTTAAGCTCGAATAACGCATTGGAGTGGCTGGAGTCGTTGGCAGTATCAGTCCGTAGTCCATACGGCGCATGCGCGCGGTGGAGTCTATTTTGTGTTAGTGCAGAAGTATTTTCGACGTTTTGTAATTAAAACGTAAAAGTAAAGTCAAATTAGATTCGATTTCCATGCAAATTACCTATTTTCTTTTGTCGATATCCTTCTATAATATTCTACCCGAATTCATCACTAATTGAGTAGCGTAAAACTTTCCAGAATGAAATAGTGAATACCGCAGATTCACCTCTAATCTTCGGTATTAGAGGAGATTAGAGGTGAATACATACGATTTTTTTCTAATTCCGAAAGAGAAATAAACAAGGAGCGTGCACGCAAGGATCCAGGAACGAACTATGCCATTCCCCCTGGCTCTAACGCGCGCTCGTATTGGCTCCTTTCGCAATTCGCACCCGCGGTGGTACTTAAATAGATAATATTTTTCTAACTTCAGTTGCGAAGTTGGATTTTTTAACTCCTTCTTCAGTTGCCAGTTAGTCCTTATTTAGTTTAAGTCAAGAGTGAATAGATTAAATCTAGGCAAGCGTGCTTCACCGTAGACCACATCATCGCTTACCGTCAGGCGAGATAGTGGTCAAACGCGAGAATATAGATTAAAAAAAAAACATCATCCTATGTGGGCCTGTTTTTAAACTTTGTGAGCCGCTGAAACCGTTCTAATTTTCATTTAACAACAACAAAACCCTCTTTTTAGTCCGCATTATTATGCAACATCGGAACCCTATTACTGCGCGTGGCCCGACACGCACTTGGCCAATTTATTTTAAGTAATATTCGATTTTAAATACTTATTTTTAGCTTATAATATAACTGCCTCATCAAGTAGGTACTTTGTGATATCAAAATATTACAAAGTCACATTATATTTGCGTTTATTGGAAAGCGGATAGGGAAATCAAATCAGAAAACTATTAAATCGTTCGGTGTTGCTCGGAACCACTCGAACGAATAATTACTCAAAGAAATAAAATTATAATAATAAAATGGAACTGCTAAATACTCTCGCAGTGTCGAAGTGGAAATATGCGGAACAAAGGTTCTCAATAACTGGGTAACAGGCTGCTAAACTTTGTCTAAAACGAAATGATATGAACTAGCTGTTTTCTTGTGATTCGCTACCGTCACTTTACTCACAATTAGAAACTGCATTTTTCGAGATAGATACCGTAGCCAGCGGTACTAATTACGTACTGTACGATTTTACAATTTTCTATCATTCTATTTATTATATTAGACTGATATCACAAAATATTGTTTTATTAGTCAAACAGCTCCCTGCCAAAATCTATCAAAGAATGAGAACAAGCGAACTTCAACAGTCTCTTCATATAAATATCGTTACTACCGTGGACGAAGTAAAACCGATTTATCGATAATCGAATGAAACTTTTGAAGTGGCAGTACCATTTTAACAATGGGGTTTTATAGTGCTACGGTAGAGTTCCGTAGCAAAAGGAAAATGGATGTGAATTAAATTGTAAACATTGTTTTACGAATTTAATATCTGTGCCCATTAAAACTACATATCTCATATAATTTATATTTTAATGAAAACGAGGATTAAATTGAACCTTTCAATTTAAAACAAACAGTGATAGGTAATCAGAAACATAATTATCTTGTTTACTTTGTTAAAACTGTATCGCCCATTTTTAAATTTCATTGATTTAATAACAAAGAAAGATTCGAAAGTTTTCCATTCTGTAAATCAAGGTAGGAACATATAACTTGTGCTTAGTGCTTAAACGTGAGAACTTTAATATGGTTTATTTTTATATTGGATACAACGCCCAACTAGATGTGATAGAAATTATTCAAGGTGTTCCCATGGGCTCTTATCAGACTCAAAATTTGCTCAACAATATTTCATTATTTCTTGCCATGTTATTTTACAAATATAATTTTAGTCAAGGCTTGAGAGGTAATTCAATACCGAATTTATGTAGAGTAGGTAGGTACCTAATATTCTGCTTAATTTAAACAAGTTATCGATCGCAAAAAGCCGTGTTGTCATGATTCTCTCTTCCCTTCTTTTCTTGTAACGTGTGGCCACCTCTGGTGTCAGAGTTAAATAAGCCACCTCGGGGAACCCCACAGGCCTCAGACTTGTCTATTTACATTAAATAATAAGATGATGACAATCTTGAGCCGCTGATTATTATATATCTGACTGGTATACAGATCTTGATCGTGGACAATCAACGGTATAGAAACCGTTGCTCTCAGACAAAGCCCCCTTATCTGTCCCTCAAAAATATGCTTAATCACTCTATTCACAGTTATAACTACAATTGCCAAGCTTTGCGGTGCACACAGCTTGAATCTGAAATCCCTACATGGTGTAAGTATTCATACTTCACGAAATCGACAAGACGGAACTCTGAGGCTTATGCTGAAACAGTTTACGTTACGTATTCCATATTCCATGTTTTACACTAAAAATCAAAGCAAGCTTCATTGAACTAACACCCTAAGTGCTATATATGAACTTAGCTAGCATTTCCCGTAGTTTTAGTGGTTTGTAGTTGTAGTGTACCTACAGGATCTGTATATTTCGCCGAGATAATAGCTGTGCTCATATCATAACACTAAGCGATTGCGTACCTTCCCATCACTGAACGAATTTTCGAAATCGAATTAGTAGTTTTCAGTACCTTCTACAAACAAACAATTTTACTTCTTCATAATATTAGTTCAGATTAAGCCGAATATTCAGATCTCTTTAATCTAAACTTGAGCTGATCTATTTGCTTTGCACCTGAGATAGATTAATCTAGCCAGACTGAACTCCAATCAGATAGATTAATTGTTTTCAAGTACTGGTCTATTTACCTGCACGGTGTACTTTTACAAGTTGAGCAAAACTGAAGCTTTATTAAGGCCAAGCTAATTGAGACATTGCCCTTAATATTTGTAAATGGATGTAACACTGCCTGTTTAGTTAAAACTTCCTATATCATGTGATTTAATAATGTGCTCCATTTCCGTAAAGACTCAAATACTAAGAAACTTACTCGTGTGATTTAGTATAAATTCCAACTTCTTGCTACATGTTCAGCAGAAAACTGGGTGAGAGAGCGAATATTGAGCTTTAGTGCAAACCGCATTTACAGCACCGGGTACTGAGATCAGGCGTCTTAGGAAACTGAGTGCTATGTACATAGTATTGTTAAACTCAGAGCGCCTCATGATAGACGCGTGGGATGGCGACATGTTGTCAAATAAATAAAAGCTCATACAATACCAAGCTTACCTTTATTAATCAGTCGGAAAGGTTGATTACTTGAAATGTTATAGTTAATCTCATTTAGCACTAGTTGGCGAATCGCCAGGTGCTTGAAAGTCTGCTGTCACACTATTTCCAGAAGTTCGGCAAATCATTTTAATTCATTATTTTCGAATTAGCATTTTCGTTCTCATAAATCTGCCAACTACGTTAAAAGCTTTATTGTTTGCTATGAAGTTATTTCCAGTATCTAAGAAAACTCAACCAATCGCATGGACCATATTGCTTCTCCCTTCGAGCCAGCGCAAAGGTAATTACGAACTAAGTAGTTTAATTGTGAAGTTCAGAAACTCAAATACCGTCCGGCGGCGCGGCGTTCCGGACCACCAAGATAAACCAATAATTTATCAGACAGTGGTCTGCTCTTTATTTATTGTGAGATGCACAAATCTAACTTTTCTTTGTGTATTGGGAATAACTTTAAATCTAGTTATAAAATTATCATTATAAAAGAAACAATACGATACCATGGTACCATATATACATCTTACGTGGTATTTCTCTGTTTAAAGTGTTTCCTTTCTTAACCGTACAGTATGTTGTTGTTTCATCACATGACGAATGTAAACTTAATTCGAAAACGATTTTTTTTCACAAGTTTCATACACTCTCCTCAAGTTTTAAATTGTCTGGTCTGGTTGTTTACGTTAGCACAACGGTCGCAGTCCATTGTAACATATTGTGCTGAGGCGTGGGTCCAACGTGAACACGATATAAATGTGGAATGTATGTTAGAAATTTTGCTGCGCTGTACACTATGTAAGGTAATTTATTATTCAATTAACAAAATCGGAATAAAAATTGCTTGTTTCGTATTATGACGGTACATTTGATAAATTTAGGTTGGTATTTGAACACAACCCAAGCCATAGATTTTAATTTATTCTTCCTTCCCTTATACCATAATATACTCGTAATATTACTATTCAATCTTACAGCTTGAAACTCTAAATATCCAACTGAGATTTTAAAATTATCCGAGACCCACAATGTATTTCTTGCCTGCAATATTTCGTTGCTGTATAGTAATCTGGAATCCATGTTAAAGACAACGGTACAACGGTACGCGGTAATCCAGAGACAATAGTAAAACATAGAGCAAACTTAAGGCGTATATATTCCCCAACGTTAACGCAGTAATGGCCGTGCGCGCTAATTACCGCGGAGTATCTTGAAATATCCTGGCTACAAATATCGAATAGATAATGTGTTCTGAATCTTGCAAAATCCGAGAATGCAATGACTCTGTATTATTTACTAAAATTGTTATTTCAGGTTGTAAAATTTACTTAACTAAAAGGTTTACTTACAAACTCAGCTAAGCATGAAGAAATTACCCTACATAAGCAACACTTAGAAAACTCCAATAAGGTAAATCACCTCATTTGCATGCATTCTGGGAGAAAACTGGGTCAGCAAATATTGCAATATGAAGAAGTTTTAGGAGTTAGTCGATATATTTCTTTGAGAATAACGAATTGAGTAAAACCGATAAGTTTAAGCAAAATACCATTTAATGCTGAATGTATTGTATGCACTC
Organism: Anorthoa munda; assembly: GCA_945859665.1. NCBI lineage: Eukaryota > Metazoa > Arthropoda > Insecta > Lepidoptera > Noctuidae > Anorthoa > Anorthoa munda. The sequence continues at coordinate 5,196,905 of OX243913.1, forward strand.
GATACCTACATAATAACGCGCATACAAATACGTGCACTCCTTACAATTCGAGAGCTGCTTAATTATTATTTGGCTTGCCCGAATACAGCGTTGCCCGAGACCCCTTTTTCCCAGAGACAGTGGGATGAGTTGCTCTGCAGGTTGGTACGGAATAAACTTATAGATATGTCCACCAATACTGCTGAGCGTGCCCGCCTGCTGGCTGTGGGAGAATGGGAGTCGGGCTTCTGGCTACAGGCACTATCGTCACCCAACATAGGTACTATGATGAGTGACAACACCTTCCGGATCGCTACATGTCTGCCTTTGGGGGCTCCCAGCGAAGCTCTACATCGTTGTCAATGTGGTGAAGCAGTCGACCACCTCGGACACCATGGCCTATCCTGCAGTAGGAGCGCTGGTCGATTATCACGGCATGCCAGCATTAATGATATCATACGTCGGGCTCTTGTCACCGCCGGGGTGCCAGCTGTTTTAGAACCCAATGGCTTGGCGCGCGACGATAGTAAGAGACCAGACGGGATGACCATAATGCCTTGGAAGGTTGGTAGACCTTTGGTGTGGAATGCAACATGTGTCGACACCCTTGCGCCATCCTATCTTCTTAGCACGGCAAGCTGTGCTGGGGCAGCTGCTGCTGGGGCAGAAAACCTCAAACGGCGCAAATACAATAACCTTATTGGAAGTTATATATTTCAGCCGTTTGGGGTTGAAACATTAGGTCCATGGGGTCCGAGTGCTCTTCGAGTATTTTGAGATGTAAGCAAACGGCTAGTCGACTCTTCACGTGACCAGAAGGCTGGGCTTTTCCTTGGCCAGAGAATCAGCATTGCCATCCAACGTGGCAATGCTGCCAGCGTTCTGGGCACTTTTCACGTTGACAGCGATGTGGACGAATTTTTTGACGCCCTATGACCCCTGCCCTTTTATACGCGTTCGTAGTTTTATTTTATTTTTATTAAACTGTATATATATGTAGTTATTGTTATTGCTATTAAATACTTATTTAATAGTACGTAAATTTTAATTGAAATAAAATTTGTAATAAAAAGAAAAAAAAAAAAAAAAAACTTTATTTTTTCTATTCATTAGCTTCATAATTTTCATTGTTAAGATACTTCTTAAGGAAAAAGTAAGATAACTCCGACACAAGTATTATTTAACTTACTGGGGTTGCCTCAATATATGTATGACACAATGTTTGTGATGAATTAAGTATTTTTGTATTTTCTTGTATTCGTACATAAGTAACTGTTGACTGAAAAGAGCGACCTTTAAATTTTTCAGAACTATATCAATCCAAATCCTCCGGCATACGGTATTTTTATTACCTTTTCAATTTCCTATTCAGTTAACTCGTCGTAAACAACGTTTATATGCTGAAAATATTGATAGCTTAATATACTTAGCGTGCCCCGGTGACCAGTGGCTCGTCCACCGGAAGAGCTATCGACGCCACCGGTAACATGCGCCACTCATCCATATTTTCAATTTGCATCTGACTATGTCCACACTTCCCTACTTTTGGTTCATATCGGCAAAATGTTCCAATTTATTTCTGCCGCGGTCCTCCGACTACTGAACTGTGACGTCAGGACATATTCCTCCTCTTTGTGCATTTTTTTTTATGGAGATGTTAAACTTTTCATGCTGCAGAGAGACTTTTTTGTTACAAACAACGTTAGCTCATCACGATCTTTTTCCTAGTTACTTTGTTGCTTAACTGAAACTGAACAAAGAAAATATGCCTCCATCCTGACTTTGTAAAACGTAAATATTTATATAATAAAATAAAAAATATCTTTTCGTTTTTACTTGGCTGTGAAAAAAAATACAACCGACTTCCAAATAAAATCACTACAAAGTGAAATATTGCTTCTTTTTCAGAAGTCGGTGTTCCTGTTTTCTTTTCTTCGTTTTTGTCACCTACGAAAAAGAAGTTATTTTTCACTTTGTAGTGTTTTAATATTTGGAAGACGGTTGTATTTTTAAAGTACCGAGACTTGCCGTTCTATAATAGGGTAGCACCTATAATGCCAGAATAGATTACCCGAATATCATGAAACTTGAACATAACCGGTGAAATGAGAGTGGACCAAGGTGAACTGTACACATCTGCGTACCCCTTTAGACTGGCGTGATGTTACGTTATGAAATGGTATAAACAATAAACAGACATGCTATTGCAGCAATCTTGAGTCATTTGCTGTCATTTATTGAAGAGGTCTGTTTTATATGATCTCGAAGTTTTTTTCCAAATTTAAATGGGACCAATTTGGGAACAAACTCGTTGAAAAAATAATAATTTCTAAATGGGTCCACAATTAACGGAGAAATCGGTGAACAATCGGTTAAAATAAATTAGGTGTTTTTCAAGGCCTACTTTTAGAAGTAGGTTTACTTTTTACAGACTTTGGATTTAAAACATAGACACTAATTTACATTTTCATTAACGTTGATAGATGTATTTCACAATTTTATGAATGCAATTCGCGCACCAGTCATGTCCTAATTACGTTTAATTGTTGATTAATAGTATTATCAGCCAATATATTAAACTTCTAGGGTTTTGCGCTTTGTATAGTTTTTAGCCTATGTAGTATAAGAAAAAATCACTGCTCGAATAATACAAAACGATTGTAGATGTTATTCAATAGGAAGGTACCTACTGAATATAATATAATAATGGCCTTTATTCTGAGTTGTTTGTTTTGTTTTGTATTTGTTACAGTATGTCCCTCAATTCTGTGTGACTTTTGGCAAAGGTCACATCTAGCTCTTTCCACTGATTTCTATCACGAGCCACTCTCCTCCAGTCTGGGACCGCTGATTGTTTTAGCTCGTCCTCCCATCTTCTTATCTGTTTCCCCTTGCTGCGTTTACTATCTCTTGGGTACCAATCAGTCACCACCTTACCCCATTTCTCTATACTTGATCTCATCATGTGGCCAGCCCATCTCCATTATTGTTCATCAATTCTGGTCAAGATGTCCGTTAATTTAGTTTTAGCTCTCAGTTGTTCATTTCTTACATGATCTGCCTTGCGTATGTTTGTCATGCTTCGTTCCATGGCTCTTTGGCAGTATTGCAATTTATTTCTGTTTTGTTTTGTGAGTGCCCATGTTTCGCATCCGTATATAATACAGGGTAGTATCTGCATACTACCCTGTCAACACCTGCGTGTTAAAGACTTTTCTTTACATAGCTATTCCTATGTCTCTGGATTTCATGATCTCTTTTAGTGACCAGTACTTTCTCCAACCACTTGCTATCCTTGTGTTGATTTCCTTGCTGGTTTGATCTTTTGATGATATTATTTGACCCAGATAGGTATATTCATCTACGTACTCCAGTGACTTTGAATCCACCTCTATTGTTTTTCTTTCCGAATTGGTTAGCAGCTTTGTTTTTATTGTGTTCATGGACAATCCAACCAAAGCACTTTCCTTGCTTGAGGCTTGGATCATAAGCTCAAGATGACTTGGGTCTACTTGGATATTTTAAAGGATTTTAATCTTAGGGAGCTTCTGACTAAGCGATGGTCCGTATTGAAATTTAATTTGTGTAAGACTGATGTATCTATAAATGATTTTGGGTTGTTACTCATAATATAGTCTATTTAATTTCTATAATGGCCATTGGGGGATCTCCAAGTCTATTTGTAGTTCTTGTTCTTTTTAATAAGCTATTTAGGATTTACAAATTTTGTTCCAATAAAAGGTGTATGAGTTTCTGGCTATTTGAGCTTCTTTTCCCATGACCGAATTTCCCGATTATTCGTTCCTCAAGACTCCTGTGTCATTCCAACTTGTCGTTGAAGTCTCCCATTAAAATGATGTAAAGGGTCTTTCAACAAGGACGGGTCGATGTTAAAATTGAATAAAACAAGATGTGTGTGAGATATTAACGAAATTTATTTTTTATTTAAAAGGCCCATTTATGCCAATTATGGATGGAATATGACATCGTTCAAATGTCCGCCGCGCCTTCGTATGGTGGCACGAATCCGAGAGGTCCAATTTTTAATGACTCTGCTGCATAGATCCGGCTGAATCCTAGCGATGGCTTGCGTTATATTGGCTTTCAGGGCAACGGTCGAATGTGGTTTATTGGCATAGACCTGCGACTTCAGAAAACCCCACAAGAAAAAGTCTAGCGGAACTCTAACTCTACCCTCAAACCGTTCATGCAGAATGTCGATTGAGTCGTTCGCTGTGTGGCAAGTAGCGCCATCTTGCTGGAACCACATGTCGTTCACGTCCATATTGTTCAATTCAAGCCAAAATAAATTGTTTATCATTGATCTGTAGCGCTCGCTCGATCTATGCAGCAGAGTCATTAAAAATTGGACCTCTCGGATTCGTGCCACCATACGTAGCCGCGGCGGACATTTGAACGATGTCATATTCCATCCATAATTTGCATAAATGGGCCTTTTAAATAAAAAATAAATTTCGTTGATATCTCGCACACATCTTGTTTTATTTAATTTTAACATCGACCCGTCCTTGTTGAAAGACCCTTTAGTTGTTTGAAAATGTTGTTAGTACTTCTGACAGTTTATCATAAAATTGTTGAATTTCTAGTTTATTTGCTTGTTCAGTTGGTGCATAAATCTGTATAATGGTCCAGGTCTTTCTATACCCGGGTATATCGATGTTCAGGATTACTATTCTGTCCGACACTCCAATAAAATCATTTACATGCCCTTTCAGGGTAGTTTTAACAAGAAAGCCGACAGCTCGTTGACCGCCCGGCTCTCTTTTTGAAAAAAGTATATAGCCTGACTGTTCTTCAATAGCTTCGTAAGCTCTTCTCATTTCGCTAATACCTATGATATCCTATTTTATATTTTCTAGGGCTACCTCCAGTTCTAATAAGGACTCAGGGGTTCTAAGTATTCTAGTATTCAATGTTGCAATATACAAGTGTTCTTCAAGTTTTGCTAGAGGGTGTTGGTCTTGATCTCCCTCGGTGACCGGCCGTGGTGGGAGATTATTTTTGTTTCGTAGCTGATGTTGTTTTGTTTTTGTTTTTTTGATTACCGGATCCTTGCAATTATTAGTTTTTACGTGTATGTGTTCCAGATAAAGAGTTAGTTCTTCCCCGCATGATTGAAATGCATCCATCTTTTTGATTTTTGCCTCGAAACTAATTTCACGAAAGGGCTTGGGGCTTGGTGTATCTGACTCTTCTCTCTTTCTTTTTTCGTTTTGGTTAGGTTTGTTGGTTTTTCTTTCAGCTAAAGCTTTCTTGGAGTAGTCGTATGTGATGTATGTGCTCGGCTTCATTTTCTTTTATTTCTCAGGATTTGTATCTTCTTTTGCAGTGTTGTAGTTGAGACGAGAATGGGTTTAGCTTTACCTTTACTTGCATTCTTTCCGAAACGTTGAACTCTGTTGATTTCACTATGTTCCAATGGTACGTCGAGGTCGGTAATTGTTTCTAAAGTTAAAGACATTAAGTTCTCCCCCTCTTCATTGGCTGATTCAGGAACACCGTGGATTACGATATTGTTCCTTCTGTTGTTAAGTTCAAGTTGTTCTACTTTATTACTTAGTTGATCCACTTGAAGTTTTAATTTCTCGTTGTCTTTTATAAGCGGCTCAATCTTCTCATCAACTTTCTTAAGAATTACTGAGGTTATATTCTTTGTTATTGCCATTGCTTGTTTTTGTAAATCTTCCTTCATCTTCTCAAATAGCAGTGACATTTCTTCTGACAGTTTGGTTTTCATGGTGAAATGAAACGATAACGATACTTTTCCACACTTCACCCACTCTGTACTTAGTTTCACGCGATTTGTATGACTTTCAATTACGTTTAGTCAATTTTAATTCGCAAATCTTTAGAGTACTTCGGTAACACGTCTTAGCGTAGCGAGTCCGGAACCGGATTATCTACTGAATAAGAGTTTTCTTAATGCGAGGTTAAAGGTCGTCTTAGTATTCATTCTCAAGTATATTTGCGTCAAGAGGGTCCGACGGATAACCGATAACAAGTAACCGACTGATATATTTGGTGGATTTACATGAAAGCCTACAATTTGGTGCTTAAATTATCCGTTCTCATGTAAACGAGGGGACAAGATGTCTGGAAGAATATAAAAGGTCCTGTCGTTAGAAAAATAATAATTTACACACAGAACATACACACACAGAATAACACATAGAATATGATGTAGAGTGTAATTATGTTGTATATTCAAGTCTTGTATACACGCGAATAAGGCAAGAAAAAATATTTTTGAAAAGAAGCCAGCTGGGACCACGGCGACGACAAAAAATGGCGGAGGAAATGAGGTTAGAAAGAGGTATTTGCTTATGATTTAGTGAGTAAAACAGACACAGTATAATAAAGTTGAATATCATAAGAAATGTCTAAGTTTGTAACAGGATAATGAGTTGTTTTCAGCAACCGTTAATGGGATTCTATTTTTAAAATGTTCCTGTCAGTCGTACAAAGGAATTACTATTCAAATCAATGACACGTTAATCAATGTTAGACCTAGATATTGTGAGTCATTGAAAAATCACAAACAAAAGTACAAGATGAATTTTAATAAAAAGCCAAGTACCGTACATTTATTTAATTATTTAGTCGTAGCTGGCTCAGCTAGTAAAATCTTGTTCCTTGTTTTCCAAGTTTTTAAGGTTGCCAAGTTCTTCCTGAAATTTATATAAAACATTCTAAAATAAATTTAACACAAAAAAATTTGCTTTTTCCTCTACAAAAATGTGTGCTATATTAATATATAACATCTTAAAATTTAAAAAATCTAACTATTTACATAATGCAGATAACTGAGGATAAATTGAAGCTCAAGATTTGACTTTAAAAGCGGACTATATGTGTATGTTCCCGAAATAAGTGGCACAGGAGCACATCACTGCGCTATCTCTCCGTGGTATGAGCAATTCTCAAAGCAAAATAAAGTCTTATTACGTAAGAAACAGCAATTAGCAATCATCGCGCGATCAAACACTTTATGTTATTAAAGTCGGCATTACCTACAGTGTAGGTATGGTTGGTCCTACAAAATCGTTTGCTAATCGCTCTCTGTTTACCAAGCTTTTTCCTGACCAACTTGTACGTGTTTCTGGGAACTGGACGTTGTGCAATATTTCATGCAGCAGTCTGTCGCAAGATGGTTCCATCTTGTGACGAAGCTGTTACAATTTGTGTGTTTTCATACACGATACTGAGAAAAAATTTATGTTTTGAAAGCTCATGATTAATGTTCCCCTTCTGACAGTAGAGAAACTTTCAAGTAGCTTTGCTTCAAACATCACGCAAAAATAATTTTCCCTCCTCAAGAACTGCGTTTATCATAAATCATTTTCTATTGGGCGTGAAAATAATCGTTCTGTACTCGGCACGCATTTCTCGCGCAAACAATCATATCGGTTTCAAAAATGGGTTACCTCTATCTGGCACAATTTTGATGCTCCATAATTTATTTATGTTATACACACTTGGCATAGTCAAGAAGACTATGCCAAGTGTGAATAACATAAATAAATATCCATTCGCAAAAAAACATTAGACATAATATAACATGGCATACTTTTTTTTATTCCAATTATATTTATGCATTACATTATTTTCGCATAACAGCTTACGCATATTTTTTTAAGCATATTTACTCTAATCATAACAATGTTCAAGCATAACATTCTAAAGCATAAATTTGTTTACGCATAATGATATTAAAACATATATTTTTTAAGCTTAACAAATACGCATATTAATTAAATACTAAAATATTTTTGGGATTTTTTTCCTGTAAAAAGCATGCAAGAAACCATACACCGTGTGTAACACTTTTTTTGGTAGAAGGCGATCTTGCTAAAGGAAGGTTTGTTACCTGGATTATCATATTTCATTCACTATATTGCATTCCTTTTTTATGTCGCTTCTTTATTCATTCAGGACTCGTGGCTGAATTGTGTAACCACTTAGAAACGGCACTCTGGCATAATTATCTCCCCGATAAATACATTCTTTTCACTAAAATAACAATAAAATTACCAGATATTATTTGTTTGTTTTGACGGCCTGCCAGCTGTCATTTGGGCGTTCGACGTTGCGTTCGGAAACGCGCAAATGGGTAGCTGGAAGCATTACATATAAATCATTTTATTAGTCAGCGATTGAGTTCAATTCGAGATTTGTTTTGGAATGACGGGAGATTGTTGTCCAGATTTATATCGGTCAGGCGATAACTTTTATTTTATTTAGAAGTTTCGGCTTAGATCGTTCTGAAATGTCAAGTGTCACTCGACACTGGCAGGCGACGCGTGCGTCCGGATATGTCAACCAGAGTGACATTTAGTATTTGTGTTTTTATAGAATTTAGTTATAAATTGAACTTGAATGATTTGACGGATGTGATTTGAACCTAGGATGGTGTATTTTACGGAAGGGGGATTGCTCCGCGTCATCTCTTCAAGGATTGAAATTGTTTCGTGGTTTAGTTAAAATCAAAGTGATTTTATTTTTGTGCAATGCGTATCCGAACGGACTGGGTGACTTGACGTTCTTGGATTTGTGCGTAGGGTGATCTTCCTTTTTTCTTTTTCTGCGAGGCGGCGCGGCGAACGGAGCTTCCGTCGCCCGCCTGCCAAGTGCGGGTTGGGCCGAAGCCCTAACCAATAATCTGTCCTGCTGAAGTGTTGGTGTGTGAGAGTAGCCGGATTCGCTTCGGGACGCGTGAGTGCGTTCCGGCGACTGAAAAGGCTGCTACTAGCTGTGCTGTGTTCAGGTCGCCTTGGTCCACGTGCTACCATGAGGTCCGTGTGTCCGCGACCTGACAATGTTGCTGAGGGAGTGTTGCTGTCTGATCTGGGCGTGGGCTACTTCTGTGGCAGCGGGAATTCGGTCAGGTACTGGCCCCGTTGTCCACGTGTTCCCACGTCGGGCTCATTACCCTAAGGGTTTTCTTTCCTCCGACAGGTACGTGATTGACTTTCTAAAGGTTCTATATAAATATACATATATATATACATCTTAGTCATGATTTCCATATATTCAGAGGGCCCATCCTTTGTGTTGGCCTATGTAAGGCCCGGTGTTTAGGATAATATTCCCCGTGTTTTAGAGACTTGTCTGTTCTATATAATCATAAACCCTTTAGGTTTGATTTGAGTTTCTGTGCTAAGAAGTTTTTGTTCTGTAACTACAGGAGGGGTTGTGTTGGGGCTGAAGACTGTCTGGTTGGTAGACCGACCGATCGGCTGAGGCTGGGGCTGTCCGCTCGAGGCAGGTCGTCGCAGAGTGGAGTTGGCTGGCTACGCGACGGTCCAGGAGTGACAGGCTTTCTGACCCTTCTGTTTTTTTTATTATTTTTTATTTTTTGTTCTTCCACCCTTAACTTAAAATTTGTTGATAAATTTTGGACGAAGAAAAGATTGATCAGCCAACTGCAACCAGCGACCCTCTTAACATATTTACTTTTTGTGACGTGTTCAAGGGTTTCACTAAATAAACATCTATCTCAGTATTTGGTGCTTTATTGTTCCCAAGAAGAAATTACGTTACACATGCATGGAGCAAGCATGCAGCATGCAAACATGTAAACAAGCATACACCTTGCATGGAGCAAGCATGCAGCATGCAAACATGTAATCAAGCATACACCATGCATGCAGCAAGCATGCAGCATAAAACATGCAGCATTCCAAAACAAATTAGCCTTCATGATAATTATGCTAACATTAACAGTATGCCAAAAAAAAATATGGCTAGGAATCATTATGGCAGAACAAATTATGCCAAAACAGTTATGCCAAAGTATATTAGGAAAAAGAACATTATGCCCAAAAAAAGGATCCCTCGGAGAATACATCTGGGTTTGGTCAGTCAGCTCACGAATATATATCCTCCGACTGCACTGCATTATTTTCTTCTTGTTAACGTTTTTTTAGTTCTCTTCATAAGCAGTTGGGGTTTATGATTTCTTGATATTTATTTTCGTTTAAAGAGTTTACTTCTTTTTATAAGAAAAGTGCTTTTAAACGACAACCAAATAACACTTCAACACTTATTTACGAAAAAGTAGTTTAAGCCAAGATGAGTGTGGAGTAAAAAGGCTGTATTCTCAAAACGCTTAGTGCGTATGGGTGGGATGTCCACCATGTACCAATGGCGCATCGCCGTACGTCAGGTAGTCCGATGATGGAACGGGCTGGGTGGGATTAGATCATGCAATTCCTTCGCACACTCCCCGAAATGTAACCGATAAAAAACCGACAAGCTGGCAACTCGGCGACGATGTTCAAGGCTCTGAAGCTTTGACTTAACCAGTGCCTCATAGCCGATGAGCCTCTTGGCCCGCTTTTCTATCGAGTCTAGTGCATCAAGCTGGTATTTGGCAGATCCGTCCCAGAGATGAGAACAGTACTCCATGCATGATCGAACTTGCGCTTGATACAAGCTGAGCAGCTGTTCAGGCGTGAAGTACCCTCTCACCTTCGCAAGGATCCCCAACTTTTTGGCAGCCAGCTGCCTTTGCCTCAATGTATGGGCCAAAATTGAGAGTCGATGTCAACGTAACGCCAAGAAGCTCAAGATGGTCAGTTATTGGCACGGTCACATCGCGGCAAGTTGGAGCCGGGTGAAATTGGCTCTTTTTTGCGGAAAAAAGACACTGGCACAGGCCTGGGTTTTAGCAGCATTAAACTTGACCAGATTGGCATCGCCCCATTCGGAGACTGCCTGCAAGGACAGGTTCAAGCGCTCCACCATGGCCTCCCGGAGAGATTGGATCTGAGGCCCGGTAGCACGAGCGTTGGACAAGTATCTTTCAGCAACAGTGCTGTCGTCTGCATACCCAAAGGTTTTTTAGCAGATCGTTAATGTGCAGCAAGAATAAAGTTGCTAAGAGAACCGACCCCTGAGGGACCCCGGCATTAATATCAAAGTGGTCCGACGAGCAGCCATCGATAACCACTCGAATGGACCAATCTCTCAGGAAGTCTGCAATCCAATCACACAGACCACCGGCCAAACCGAATGAAGGAAGCTTACCAATAAGGCTTTCGTGCCAGACCCTATCAAATGCCTTCGAGATGTCTAGGGAGACGGCAAGCGCTTCCCCGTGCCTCTCGATGGCCTCACTCCAGATGTGAATGGCATACGCTAGAAGATCCCCAGTAGACCGATTTCGGCGGAAGCCGTATTGGCGGTCACTTAGGATATCGTTTGCTTCTAGGTATGCCAGGAGCTTAGTGTTTAGTACACGCTCCATACTCTGTAAGAGTCGTTATAGAGATGGGTCTGTAGTTAGCCGGGTCAGCTCGACTGCCCTTCTTGGGCACGGGCTGTACGTTGGCTTGCTTCCAAGCATTCGGCACTTTTCCAGTCTCATATGAAAGGCGGAATAGGCGTGTCAAGATCGGAGACAGTTCAGGCGCACAGGTTCTAAGAACTATAGCTGGTTTGCCGTCCGGGCCGTTAGCCTTGTTCACGTCGAGGTTGCGCAGCACCCTACGGACGACCTTTTGATGGATACGAATGTCAGACATACTCGTCTCGCATCCATCAGGAGAAGAAGGGGGCCACGCGTCACCAGGATTCAGACGTGAAGATTCCGCAAAAAGAGAGGCAAATAAATTTGCCTTCTCCTCAGCGGAGTGGGCCAGCGACCCGTCGGGTTTCAGCAGTGGTGGTAGTGAGGGACGGCAGAAGTTCGACTCGACCGACTTAGCCAGAGACCAAAACGCTTTACTACCTGCTGGGTAAGAAGCAAGTTTGGTCCCTATTCGGCCGATGTGGTCGAACCGAGCCCTTCGCAACACCATCTTGCAGGACTTGGCAGCCCTGTTGAAGGCTCTCTTCTTCTGACCCACGTCACTCGCCTTACGCGATCGAGCGTCGACCCAAGCCAGGTACGCCCCATGTTTAAGCACATCGGCGCGCTTACATTCAGCGCCAAACCATGGCCGGTCTTCGCTAGACATTGATACGTCAGAGAACGGAATGTAGTACTCCATTCCCTGACGCAACACATCCGTCACGGCGTCCGCGCTCGACGATGGATCAGTCAAAGAAAAGCAAGTAGGCTGCCAAGGATAGCATGCGAAGAAAGATCGCATACCATCCCAATCTGCTGACTTGTACCGCCAAACCCGCCGGGTGCCTCTTGGGCTGGGATCGGGCGGGATATAGACGGTCACAGACTTCACCAGACAGTGGTCGGAACTTCCCAAAGGTGAAGCAATTGACACGGAGTATCTGTCTGTATCTGTTGTCAGCAGAAGGTCAAAGCAATTGGCTGTGTGCGTATCAACCTCCGGTACCCTCGTTGCCCCCTGGACCAGAAATTCAAGAAGCTTAACATTGTCTCATGTAGACTTATACTCAAGTGTGAGTGAATCAGCGCTTTTCCTAGAACCCGTTAAGCATGAAAATTTATGTTTCATATTACGCCTTAAAATAATAACCAGGGTTTTGTAAACATGTTCGTATCTGCATATACACGAAGTTGAATTAATTTTAGATGGATGAAGATATTATGATTAGTGTTATCTTAATTGCATTTGACTGTGTTACGTAGAATGCGTTTCGCCACTTCAGTGATATACTCATATCATACAGTACATTCGGTGAGATGTTATTATGCGACCTCACTTTCGTTTATATAGTCCTGGTATGGTGGATACACCGTTAACGACATAATATAACTGTACCAAACAACATAACCGTATATGGCGTGATGCCCCCGTCACGCCCGTATTCATACGGACGGTATGGAAGAAGAAAACGTGTTGCGCCGACCCCAAGTAACATGGGAAATTGGCAGGATGATGATGACATAACGTATGATTTCTGTGTGTGGTTCAAAATTCATGAGCGTAGCGGGATCGCTCTGAAATCAAAAGTGGCGGTCTTAGTGGATATTATATCTGCTACAGATTCGTATGGTTACCCATTATGCGAAATAATGAGGAAAACGTCGTGAGAAAAGTTTTCGTATGAATGCATGGACGACTATAAGAGGTACGGAAAGCCAAAGAAACGATGAAAGGACTGTGTGAAAGTGTTGTAGCTGGAAAGGTGGTAACCATTAAGATGGCGACTAAAGAAATATGGAAGAGGAAGACATGTTGCACCAACCACAAATAAATTATAAGGGGAAGACAATGATTATGAAGATGAAAAGTAATCTACGATTGAAACCAGATATACTCATGAAACTCACTTCATAAAACTAATAACTCTATGTTATCGAAGTAACCAGGAACCAAGCCAGCGATAAATATCCGCAAAGTGGATTTTGGCTAGACGCCAATGACTTGTTAGCTTTGAAAAGAAGATAGAATATTAACATGATACTATCTCATATATCGCCGTCAACGCCAGGAGGATCATTCTAGGACGGGAAGTCCTTTAGAGGATCTTATTGGTGTTGTTCATTACAAAGACCAGGTGCATAGTAATCATAACCGGCGTGTGTGTATGACAAAAGGAGTATGTAAGGATCGTAGCAGCTAGTCCCGATCCCGACCCCATGGGATTTATGTTGTTTCTTAATCAAAGCCTTAACAAAATATGCAATCATTTAATAGAATATTAATTCATTTCTAAAAAAAAAAACTTATACGTGTTATATATATTTGAAATCGCCTCTAAATAAGTATTTATTTAAATATGTACATACTTATAGCATACACAAAAGTAAACTATACAAAAATATACTTAAACTAACTACTTATACTATATACAAAAGAAAGGTACACTTAGGCGTCGAAGTACTCCTCCACATCGCTGTCATCCGGGAACGTGTCCATAAGACTGGCAGCATTGCCACGTTGAATGGCAATGCTGATTCTCTGCGCAAAGAAAGATCCAGCCGTCTGGTCACGCACAGCGTCGATCAGTCGGCGAGAGTACTCTTTAAAAAGCAGACGTACTCGAGCCCCATGACCCAAGCGTTTCGACCCCAAACGGCTCAAAACTGTAATTACCAATTAGGTTACAGTATTTGCGCCGCTTGAGGGCCTTAGCAGTCGCAGCAGCAGCGCCAGCACAGCCCGCCGAACTAGGAACATGAGATGGCGCAAGGGTGTCGACACAGGTTGCATCCCACACCAGAGGCCTACCCACCTTCCACGGCACCAACGTCATGCCATCTGGTCTCTTCCCATCGTCACGTACCAAGCCGTTAGGTTCTAATACAGCTGGTACGCTGGCGGTGATAAGGGCTAGACGAATAATGTCATTGATGCTGGCATGCTGTGCTATGCGTCCTGCACTCTTGCAACAAGACAGGCCATGGTGCCCAAGGCTGCCAACAGCTTCACCACATTGGCACCGATGTGGAGCAACACAAGGTGCGCCTAAGCGTAGACAGGTTGCGAGGCGAAACGGAGAGTCATCCATCATAGTGCCTATGGTGGATGACGGGAGTGCTTGAAGCCACAAACCCGACTCCCATTCCCCCACAGCCAGCAGACGAGCACGCTCAGCAGTACTAGACGATGTATTTATAAGATTATTCTGTATAATACTGCAGAGCGGGGTTGTCGGGTAGATCCGTATTGGGACAAGCCATTTTCCAAGCATTCAACGCATCGGTCAAACACGGTACCTCAAAATTAACCAGTGAGGAAGATAAGATGTTCCTGGTTAATTTATCAGTACCGTAGACCGAGGAGAGGAAGGCTAGTAAACTTATACTTGAAATTTTGCGGACGCCGAGGCCGCCCAAGCGAATGGGAAGCGTGGCTTGTTGCCATGCTCGGTCGTCCAAGGCCACATTTAGGATAGCTGAAAGTGTGTTCTTTATAATTTGGTCTACTTTTTCTAAAAGTTGTGGGTGTTTCCATAAATGAGAGCAGCGAAGGCTATAAGTAAATTTTGGTCCAAAGCAACAATATCGGATAAGTGTATAGGCCGAATGCATGTTAATTTTGAAAAGTCTTTCCGAGACATCGTTAAAATTTTGTATTTTCTGTTCAATGAAATTTGGAAAGGATTTATCAAAAAAAAGTTAATTAAAAAACCAAAAAACCCGACTGCTTAAAAAGCAAACTAAAAAGAGGTAAACAAGAAGAAAATCATGCTGTGCAGTCGGAAGATACATATTCGCGAGCTGGCGGACCAAAACCAGATGTATCCTCCGACTGCACAGCATGATTTTCTTCTTGTTTACCTCTTTTTAGTTTGCTTTTTAAGCAGTCGGGTTTTTTAATTAACTTTTTTTATTTACAACTTTTTTGTTATTTTTTTTAATTAGGTAAATTTAAACATATAAGTGTTATATATTTTTGAAATCGCCTCTTAAAATCCTTTATTTTGATACCCCACACGATTCGTCGCATTTGACAATTAATCTCTTTCTTAAAGTTAGACCTACCTAACTGGACCGTTTGTCCCAGGTAGATTTAATCGCTACAGGTAATCATAATTCCTTTTCAGATATGCTTTTTGTGCAAAATTCTTGATATAGGAAGGAATAGTTTGAATTTCGGGTAGTGTACAAGATTTGTGTCTGATAGGACTGAAACAAATTCCGTTATTGGAAATTCGAAATTCTGCAGCACCAAGCAAAATTTTATTGTTCATGTAAGAAAAATACTAGGCAGACAGAGCAATGAATCACCACGCAGGCAGCGTTTTTTTTTTAATATTTTCGGCCGCACAATGTGCGTAGAGCACAAGTTTCGGCTGTCATAGCCGAATCAGAATTGCCACGGGCAGTCAATTTGTAAGATAAAACTCACTGATCAGTTTTTTGAGCGTTGCCCCTTTAGCAATTTATTCTGTATCTCGGGTGCGTTCACAAACATATAAACACACATACACAAACAACCAGACCCGGAAAAATTATCTGGAGGCAATACAAATATTTGTTCCGTGCAGGAATCGAACCCGATACACGCAGCGCAGCAGCCGATAGCTCTACAACTTCGCCAACCGTCTCGTTGCGTCGCCGTCGGTTTGTATGGAAAGTTCGTCTCGCCAACGTCTCAATGCTGTGGAAAATACAGAGATTTGTGGCAAATTTTATGTCATTTTCCGTTACGTATTTTTATAAACCGGAGCACGTTGCACGTCAGCTGATGTGAAATGGGTTTCCTCTTGTGCTGTAAGCAGTCGTCTACTGTCAGTACGTGGATGTATTACTCATCGCATTACGGCTACTTTGTCTTACTATCTAACGATGCACTTAGATTGTATAGTTTTACTTGACTTGAAAATGAATATTAATTTCCACTTATAGCTTGACAATGCGTCTTTTCTTTCATTTATATTTAGTAAGTTTTAAGTTTGAGAGACATGTTCATATAGGTACATTTCGTCTTAAGCCACAGGTCAATCTTTCACGTAATCGCGAAAAACGTTGACGATTTTCCTAGTACTTATTCATCTAAATATGGCCCGTCCCGATTGTCGCTCTCACATAAACACCTACGAACGGTAGGACACTATGATTTTATTATGAAACTATGATTTCATTATGAAGCAAAGTTGCGCAACACATCTATTTGTCTGTTCACATGTACGGTATAATTGTGAAAACTAAGTTAATTCAAACAGGGGTTTCACCATATTTTAGACCGTATCAAATGAATTAAGAAAAGTTTTGATGTTCAAACTGTTTAAACAATGCTTTAGCTTTACAAAGCTTTATTAAATATTTTGATGAGAATTATATTACGGGTGTTATTCGACAACAATCCAAAATGTTCACTCGAACGTCCAAAATGTTTATATTGACACCGTAAGATTTCGAAAACGCATTTCAATCGAACACATTTTTGATTTTTTCACAACCATTATAGTTCATAGAATGTCAGTTTTTCTAGATCACAAGGTCGAACTCTAGATAAGTTCGTTGCGTCTATAGCTATTAGTCTGGAAAAACGGGTTGCTGTGGTAATGTGAACGTTATATTTTGTAGAACAGACTTGCTAGGTACCTACTGCCTCTCTGAAAATATTCACCTCTTTTCTGACTTTACTACACTGGGTTAGGAACGTATAAAATTGGACGCGATTATCTTTGACACGACCCTGACGTTTTAAGGAGATATAAAGCTAAGTAAATACATTTTCATTGACTCTCAAAAGCAAATGATTCGCCTGTTTTATTCGGAGATGAGAGTGGCGCCTCGTAAAGAGAAAATAAACATTTCGCCACATCTCCTTGAATTACGTGAGTGTGTACTTTAGATGAGGACGGCTCTTAACTGAGAGACGGAAGGCCTTTTGTCCTTCTGGGATGTGCGTTAATGTTTAGTCACAATCAGAGAAATACTTTGGGTAAAATTTTATCTGCGCGCAAATTGTATCTTGTATCTGTAATTGTAATTGTGCGCTACGTAAGTGGTTAAAGTTACGCAACATTAATGTATGTAGGGTAGATGGATAGCCAGTTGACGTGAGCAAAGTCGCGTGGTACAGCTAGTTTCTAATAAAATAACAAGTAAATTCAATCAATCAGTCCTCGTTATTATTAGTGACGTTAAATGTAAGAAGCGTAACAAACGCCAAGCAGACCGGACACCGTCTTATCTAACCCGACACGTTTCCAAAAAGTCTCACTGTGTCCGGATTTATCCGGATAGCTGGAAACACCACGATGCAAATGATAAACCAAGTTATATTCAAAATTCCTCAAGTTTTATATATTTCACATTCACCTGCTGGGTAACCTTTTCCTAATTCGAATTACTATAAAACTTAGTCACCGACTTTGAGCCTTAAACGCACCTTTTATATAAAGTTAATTTGTAACTCAATCAGAACAGCTTACAGCGCTTTAAATTAGAATTATAAATTTATTTTGTATGAATTATAAAATATAAGATGTTCAGTTGAGCACTCCGCGGATTGATGTGAACATGACTGGGGCTGGCAGCGCAATAGACACCATTACCCATGCGACGACTGGAAACCTTAACTTATCAGAGCATTTACTTCTGAAAATTCATATTTTTGATATTTCTATTTACTATTTTTAGAAGGAAAATATATAAAAAAAAATAAAAATAAAAAAACTGAATTACTAAATTACTCTACAAGGGAAACATTTTGGAATCAGCTGTTGGTTGTCAACAAGGTGATCCTCTTGGGCCAGTCATTTTCAGTCTGGCAATAAACCCAATCATTCGGCAACTAAATTCAAAATTCAATGTTTGGTATTTGGATGATGGAACCCTAGGAGGTGACGTAGATACAGTCTTGAACGATTTAACTTTTTTGAATGATAAATTTAGCTCTATTGGGCTAGAACTTAACCTTTCGAAATGCGAAATTTACCGAAACTTTAAACTACTGACCGACAGACTACTTTAGCAAAATTCAACGTCATAGCACCTAATATCAAAATTACCGCGAGAAACTCTCTTCACCTACTACACTACATATTCGCGAGCTGGCGGACCAAAACCAGACGTATCCTCCGACTGCACAGCATGATTTTCTTCTTGTTTACCTCTTTTTAGTTTGCTTTTTAAGCAGTCGGGTTTTTTTTTAACTTTTTTTATTTACAACTTTTTTGTTATTTTTTTTAAATTAGGTACATTTAAACATATAAGTGTTATATATTTTTTAAATCTCCTCTTAAAATCCTTTATTTTGATACCCCACACGATGCGCCCAAAATCCGCCATTTTTGTTTTTTCCAATTTTAATGTAGCCAGTGACACTCGCAGGATTAAGACGAATCGATTGACGTAAGAATCATCAAAATCGGCCAACGCGTTTGGTCTCTAGAACGCCACATAGGAACAAACATACATACATACATACATAGACTGCTAAACACATTACCCTCCTTCGGCAGTCGGGTAAAAATAGGAGAACCCAGTAGGTGAAGAGAGTTTCTCGCGGTAATTTTGATATTAGGTGCTATGACGTTGAATTTTGCTAAAGTAGTCTGTCGGTCAGTAGTTTAAAGTTTCGGTAAATTTCGCATTTCGAAAGGTTAAGTTCTAGCCCAATAGAGCTAAATTTATCATTCAAAAAGTTAAATCGTTCAAGACTGTATCTACGTCACCTCCTAGGGTTCCATCATCCAAATACCAAATACATTGAATTTTGAATTTAGTTGCCGAATGATTGGGTTTATTGCCAGACTGAAAATGACTGGCCCAAGACGGTCACCTTTTTGACAACCAACAGCTGATTCCAAAATGTTTCCCTTGTAGAGTAATTTAGTAATTCAGTTTTTTTTTTTTTATTTTTTTTTATATATTTTCCTTCTAAAAATAGTAAATAGAAATATCAAAAATATGAATTTTCAGAAGTAAATGCTCTGATAAGTTAAGGTTTCCAGTCGTCGCATGGGTAATGGTGTCTATTGCGCTGCCAGCCCCAGTCATGTTCACATCAATCCGCGGAGTGCTCAACTGAACATCTTATATTTTATAATTCATACAAAATAAATTTATAATTCTAATTTAAAGCGCTGTAAGCTGTTCTGATTGAGTTACAAATTAACTTTATATAAAAGGTGCGTTTAAGGCTCAAAGTCGGTGACTAAGTTTTATAGTAATTCGAATTAGGAAAAGGTTACCCAGCAGGTGAATGTGAAATATATAAAACTTGAGGAATTTTGAATATAACTTGGTTTATCATTTGCATCGTGGTGTTTCCAGCTATCCGGATAAATCCGGACACAGTGAGACTTTTTGGAAACGTGTCGGGTTAGATAAGACGGTGTCCGGTCTGCTTGGCGTTTGTTACGCTTCTTACATTTAACGTCACTAATAATAACGAGGACTGATTGATTGAATTTACTTGTTATTTTATTAGAAACTAGCTGTACCACGCGACTTTGCTCACGTCAACTGGCTATCCATCTACCCTACATACATTAATGTTGCGTAACTTTAACCACTTACGTAGCGCACAATTACTGTGCACGACACCTTAAAATCAATGGGTGCAAGTAGTGGGTTAGGCGACCTGACACCGAACCAATCAGCATCAAGTAGGATTTTTGAGTAAATGTATGGAGACTAACTTCTTTTATTTATATTCCCTTTGTTTAAATACTTAGAGCCATTCTTTAACTGTATTAAGATGTATTCGAGTCTATATTTTCATATTATAATATTTTTATTGTGAGATCTTACCTCTACGACGTATAAAATAAGAGTAAGGTTTTCCGATGGTGTCATTTGTTTTTATAGTAGTGAGGCGGGGGGCGGTGTCATATAAATATGCCCGTCACCTTTGACCGCGCACCATTCCGTGATGGAGCGTCGTAGAGGGATGATCGATATGACATTGTAAATATAATTTAATAAGCTACAATATTATTAGAGACTCGCCAGCTCAAGGCATTTGTAAAAGATTTTATAGCAAATAAACATGATCGGGGGTGAGGAAATGATCCACTGGCCAGCATTTACGATTTAGTATAAAAGAGGTGGCACCGTTTGCACAACGGTCAGTCAGTTTACAGTATTTAAGAAGTAAAGAAGTCTATGTATATAAAGAAAGCCAGCTCCCAATTAGTTTCCTCGTCGCCGTTTACCTCCATAACAAATTACTTCGTGTTTTATTGTCGGAGTTAAGGCGATCCTTAACATTATTGGTCCTTCGAGAACCGGATGAAAAAGTAACTAGAAAATGGTGTTGACGCGAAGTAAAGACGGAGAACAAGCGAAACGTCGACAGGAAGAGCTTAATGCACATAAGGCCGCTGAAGAGGCCGCGACTTCAAAAACGCCTAAAAGTGGCACGTCGAACACCGCTACCGAGACGTCGGGTATTAGCAGCGGTACTAGTGATTCAACGACCACCAAAGCGACCACTTCGACTGAAACTGAAGATACCAATGCTGCGTCCCAGAAGGATCAGACCTCGCAGCGCACTTTGAAACCTGCAGACGCGCGGTCACGTCGCTCCGTAGCCTCACGCAAGAAACTCCTCGCGGAGTTAGGAGGCGAAAGAGCGACTAGCCGAGCTCAAACTCAAGCAAGCGCAGATGCAAGCTCAAATTGAGCTACAAGAAATACGGGTTCAGCGACTTCAAGCAGAAGCCTACACCTCAGATGATGGAGAAGAAGAATTAGAAGATGACCTGGCTTCAGTTCGCATCAGCGCTTGGTTGAAAGACACCGAGTCGAACTGCCCGCAGCCAGCAAACATAGAAACACATCAGGTAGAGGCCAAGAAAAAGAAAGAAGTACCCGTTGAAATTAAGAAGATGCAAGAAGATACATCGAAATCGAACCAGTCAATGATAGATGTTTCAACCCTAGCCGCCGCGTTATCCCAAGCCATGAGAAGCACGAGGGAACCACCGAAGTATATTCAAGAGCTGCCACTATATAATGGAAGCAGCGCAGACTGGCTCAGTTTCAAGGCAGCATATGAAGAAACATACAAGTACTTCACGTCAAATGAAAACACAGCACGCATACGTCGAAGCCTGCGTGGTACTGCAAAGGAAGCTGTAGGTTGCCTACTATTAAGCCAACCAGATCCTGGAGTCGTCATAGAAGCACTTGAAAGAAGATTTGGAAGACCTGAAGCACTAATTCAAGTCGAAATGGAGAAGCTGAAGTCATTGAGTCGAGTCACTGACAATCCACGTGACTTGTGCATCTTCGCTGGGAGAATAGCAAACATAGTGGGTACAGTTGAAGCACTTAAGAGAACACAATACTTACACAATCCTGAGATGGCAAGAATAATTACTGAGAAGCTTACTCCTATTTTAAAAAGCAAGTGGTACGACTACGCAGCCATTAAGAAAAAAGACGTCCCAGAATTAAAGAAGATATCTACATTTCTGAATGAAGAAGCCGACAAGTGTGGCGCTTATGCTTTACCTGAACTGGCTACCGACGAACCTTGGGGAAAAGAAAGAAGAAACAGGAATGTGGAACGCACATTCACGACTGGGAAGAGAACAATGTCAGAAGATCAATGTCCTCAGTGCAAGCAAAACCATAAGCTAACAGACTGTAAGCAATTCACCGTTCTAGACACTAATGCAAGATGGGAAGTAGCTAAGAAGAATAACATCTGCTATCGCTGTCTTCGAAGCAAACACCGACGACTACAATGCAAGGCACCACCGTGTGGACGACATGGGTGTACCATGAGACATCATAAGATGCTGCATCACGACAAGGAACAGATCAGCATGGATGACTCAGAGAAGAAAGAGATGACAACACCTGCAATAGAAGTCACATCAGCAATTAAACCAAGTGACTGTCGACGTGCGTACCTGAAGATAGCGCCCGTCATATTAAGAGGGCCGCTCACCAGCATTGAAACATATGCACTACTAGATGAAGGAAGTACAGTCATCCTGCTGGACGCTTCAATAGCTGACGTCATCGGTGCAGACGGACCTGTAAACACAATGTGTATTTAAGGTATCAGCAACGAGATGAAGCATGAAAACAGCAAGATCGTCAACCTCAGTATAAAGGGAAAATACGCGGAGGAAGAATACAACATAGAAGCCGCACGGACTGTCGATCGACTGAGCTTCACACCTGAAGCAATATACGATCGGCACTTAGAAGATTGCGAACATCTGATCAACATCAAGGATCAGATTACATATCAGCACGCTTCACCGAAGTTGTTAATCGGACAAGACAACTGGCATCTCATCGTGACACGAAAGCTCTGCACCGGTCGTCGCAACCAACCAGTCGCTTCTTACACTCAACTAGGCTGGGTTATTCATGGTTGTCATAGTTCAGTCACAGCCAAGATAAACTTCTGCGGAAAACTCCAACGCAAAGATGAAGAACTTTCTATTGAAGAGCTGGTCAACAATAATTTCAAACAAGAGTCATTATGCATCGAGCCGCAAAGACCAATAGAAAATCCCGACCAAAGAGCCCTTCAAATCCTAGAAGATACAAGCAAGCTTCTGCCACAGAGAAGATTCAAAACCGGTCTACCATGGAAGGAGAAGAACTATCAGATTCCGAACAACTACAAAGAAGCCGAACGACATCTGCTTTCCTTAGAAAAGAGACTGGAAAGAGACGAAAACCTCAAATCAAAGTATGATGGAGGAATGGAGAACCTGTTCCATTCGGGGTACTCAGAAACAGCCGCCATACCAGCTCCAGAGGGAAGAACGTGGTACCTGCCACACTTTCCAGTTACCAATCCAGCGAAGCCTCATAAGCCACCTTGGCAGACTATGAAGAAGACAGCAGCCGCGCCAATCAGGAAAGATATGCCTCATGATGCTCGTCGCTACCTCAAACTGCCTACTTCACATATATTCAAAGCAGAAGAACTGTGGGTTCGAGCCAGCCAGATGAAGACCTTCAGAGCTGAAATACAACGAATCAAGAAGGGAGGCACACCCAGCAGCAACGATCGTCTCAGTCATGTCAGCGTATACCCCGATGCTGAAGGCACAGTACGCTTAAAAGGAAGAGTGACCGCAGTGCAAGAAATAGAAGAAGACACGTCCAATCCTCCAATATTGGACGGAAAAGAAGAGTACACCAAGTTATACATAGCTCACGTCCACGAGAGACTTCATCATGGAGGGGTGGAAATGGTCGTAAACGATCTGAGACAACGGCTGTGGATCTCCAAGATACGTCCAGCAGTAAGATCTATTGCGAAGAGCTATCTACCGTGCCGAATCGGAAAAGCGAAGCCTGCAAGTCCACTTACAGGAGACTTGCCACCAGCATGCCTCGCACATCACGCACGTCCCTTTACCTTCACGGGGCTTGACTACTTCGGCCCAATAGAAGTAACAGTTGCGCGCCATCACAAGAAGAGATATGGGGCGCTCTTCACCTGCATGACTTCAAGAAGTACCAGTGCCAGGTCACTTTGAAGAGAAAGACCTGACAGCCCACCGGCAATGGAAGAGAGCACAGATCCTGACTGATATCTTCTAGAAGAGATGGGTGAAAGAGTATTACCTCTACCTGATGTGTTTCTATGTTTGCTGGCTGCGGGCAGTTCGACTCGGTGTCTTTCAACCAAGTGCTGATGCGAACTGAAGCCAGGTCATCTTCTAATTCTTCTTCTCCATCATCTGAGGTGTCGGCTTCTGCTTGAAGTCGCTGAACCCGTATTTCTTGTAGCTCAATTTGAGCTTGCATCTGCGCTTGCTTGAGTTTGAGCTCGGCTAGTCGCTCTTTCGCCTCCTAACTCCGCGAGGAGTTTCTTGCGTGAGGCTACGGAGCGACGTGACCGCGCGTCTGCAGGTTTCAAAGTGCGCTGCGAGGTCTGATCCTTCTGGGACGCAGCATTGGTATCTTCAGTTTCAGTCGAAGTGGTCGCTTTGGTGGTCGTTGAATCACTAGTACCGCTGCTAATACCCGACGTCTCGGTAGCGGTGTTCGACGTGCCACTTTTAGGCGTTTTTGAAGTCGCGGCCTCTTCAGCGGCCTTATGTGCATTAAGCTCTTCCTGTCGACGTTTCGCTTGTTCTCCGTCTTTACTTCGCGTCAACACCATTTTCTAGTTACTTTTTCATCCGGTTCTCGAAGGACCAATAATGTTAAGGATCGCCTTAACTCCGACAATAAAACACGAAGTAATTTGTTATGGAGGTAAACGGCGGCGAGGAAACTAATTGGGAGCTGGCTTTCTTTATATACATAGACTTCTTTACTTCTTAAATACTGTAAACTGACTGACACGTTGTGCAAACGGTGCCACCTCTTTTATACTAAATCGTAAATGCTGGCCAGTGGATCATTTCCTCACCCCCGATCATGTTTATTTGCTATAAAATCTTTTACAAATGCCTTGAGCTGGCGAGTCTCTAATAATATTGTAGCTTATTAAATTATATTTACAATGTCATATCGATCATCCCTCTACGACGCTCCATCACGGAATGGTGCGCGGTCAAAGGTGACGGGCATATTTATATGACACCGCCCCCCGCCTCACTACTATAAAAACAAATGACACCATCGGAAAACCTTACTCTTATTTTATACGTCGTAGAGGTAAGATCTCACAATAAAAATATTATAATATGAAAATATAGACTCGAATACATCTTAATACAGTTAAAGAATGGCTCTAAGTATTTAAACAAAGGGAATATAAATAAAAGAAGTTAGTCTCCATACATTTACTCAAAAATCCTACTTGATGCTGATTGGTTCGGTGTCAGGTCGCCTAACCCACTACTTGCACCCATTGATTTTAAGGTGTCGTGCACAGTAATTGTGCGCTACGTAAGTGGTTAAAGTTACGCAACATTAATGTATGTAGGGTAGATGGATAGCCAGTTGACGTGAGCAAAGTCGCGTGGTACAGCTAGTTTCTAATAAAATAACAAGTAAATTCAATCAATCAGTCCTCGTTATTATTAGTGACGTTAAATGTAAGAAGCGTAACAAACGCCAAGCAGACCGGACACCGTCTTATCTAACCCGACACGTTTCCAAAAAGTCTCACTGTGTCCGGATTTATCCGGATAGCTGGAAACACCACGATGCAAATGATAAACCAAGTTATATTCAAAATTCCTCAAGTTTTATATATTTCACATTCACCTGCTGGGTAACCTTTTCCTAATTCGAATTACTATAAAACTTAGTCACCGACTTTGAGCCTTAAACGCACCTTTTATATAAAGTTAATTTGTAACTCAATCAGAACAGCTTACAGCGCTTTAAATTAGAATTATAAATTTATTTTGTATGAATTATAAAATATAAGATGTTCAGTTGAGCACTCCGCGGATTGATGTGAACATGACTGGGGCTGGCAGCGCAATAGACACCATTACCCATGCGACGACTGGAAACCTTAACTTATCAGAGCATTTACTTCTGAAAATTCATATTTTTGATATTTCTATTTACTATTTTTAGAAGGAAAATATATAAAAAAAAATAAAAAAAAAAAAACTGAATTACTAAATTACTCTACAAGGGAAACATTTTGGAATCAGCTGTTGGTTGTCAAAAAGGTGACCGTCTTGGGCCAGTCATTTTCAGTCTGGCAATAAACCCAATCATTCGGCAACTAAATTCAAAATTCAATGTATTTGGTATTTGGATGATGGAACCCTAGGAGGTGACGTAGATACAGTCTTGAACGATTTAACTTTTTGAATGATAAATTTAGCTCTATTGGGCTAGAACTTAACCTTTCGAAATGCGAAATTTACCGAAACTTTAAACTACTGACCGACAGACTACTTTAGCAAAATTCAACGTCATAGCACCTAATATCAAAATTACCGCGAGAAACTCTCTTCACCTACTGGGTTCTCCTATTTTTACCCGACTGCCGAAGGAGGGTAATGTGTTTAGCAGTCTATGTATGTATGTATGTATGTTTGTTCCTATGTGGCGTTCTAGAGACCAAACGCGTTGGCCGATTTTGATGATTCTTACGTCAATCGATTCGTCTTAATCCTGCGAGTGTCACTGGCTACATTAAAATTGGAAAAAACAAAAATGGCGGATTTTGGGCGCATCGTGTGGGGTATCAAAATAAAGGATTTTAAGAGGAGATTTAAAAAATATATAACACTTATATGTTTAAATGTACCTAATTTAAAAAAAATAACAAAAAAGTTGTAAATAAAAAAAGTTAAAAAAAAACCCGACTGCTTAAAAAGCAAACTAAAAAGAGGTAAACAAGAAGAAAATCATGCTGTGCAGTCGGAGGATACGTCTGGTTTTGGTCCGCCAGCTCGCGAATATGTAGTGTAGTAGGTGAAGAGAGTTTCTCGCGGTAATTTTGATATTAGGTGCTATGACGTTGAATTTTGCTAAAGTAGTCTGTCGGTCAGTAGTTTAAAGTTTCGGTAAATTTCGCATTTCGAAAGGTTAAGTTCTAGCCCAATAGAGCTAAATTTATCATTCAAAAAAGTTAAATCGTTCAAGACTGTATCTACGTCACCTCCTAGGGTTCCATCATCCAAATACCAAACATTGAATTTTGAATTTAGTTGCCGAATGATTGGGTTTATTGCCAGACTGAAAATGACTGGCCCAAGAGGGTCACCTTGTTGACAACCAACAGCTGATTCCAAAATGTTTCCCTTGTAGACTAATTTAGTAATTCAGTTTTTTTATTTTTATTTTTTTTTATATATTTTCCTTCTAAAAATAGTAAATAGAAATATCAAAAATATGAATTTTCAGAAGTAAATGCTCTGATAAGTTAAGGTTTCCAGTCGTCGCATGGGTAATGGTGTCTATTGCGCTGCCAGCCCCAGTCATGTTCACATCAATCCGCGGAGTGCTCAACTGAACATCTTATATTTTATAATTCATACAAAATAAATTTATAATTCTAATTTAAAGCGCTGTAAGCTGTTCTGATTGAGTTACAAATTAACTTTATATAAAAGGTGCGTTTAAGGCTCAAAGTCGGTGACTAAGTTTTATAGTAATTCGAATTAGGAAAAGGTTACCCAGCAGGTGAATGTGAAATATATAAAACTTGAGGAATTTTGAATATAACTTGGTTTATCATTTGCATCGTGGTGTTTCCAGCTATCCGGATAAATCCGGACACAGTGAGACTTTTTGGAAACGTGTCGGGTTAGATAAGACGGTGTCCGGTCTGCTTGGCGTTTGTTACGCTTCTTACATTTAACGTCACTAATAATAACGAGGACTGATTGATTGAATTTACTTGTTATTTTATTAGAAACTAGCTGTACCACGCGACTTTGCTCACGTCAACTGGCTATCCATCTACCCTACATACATTAATGTTGCGTAACTTTAACCACTTACGTAGCGCACAATTACAATTACAGATACAAGATACAATTTGCGCGCAGATAAAATTTTACCCAAAGTATTTCTCTGATTGTGACTAAACATTAACGCACATCCCAGAAGGACAAAAGGCCTTCCGTCTCTCAGTTAAGAGCCGTCCTCATCTAAAGTACACACTCACGTAATTCAAGGAGATGTGGCGAAATGTTTATTTTCTCTTTACGAGGCGCCACTCTCATCTCCGAATAAAACAGGCGAATCATTTGCTTTTGAGAGTCAATGAAAATGTATTTACTTAGCTTTATATCTCCTTAAAACGTCAGGGTCGTGTCAAAGATAATCGCGTCCAATTTTATACGTTCCTAACCCAGTGTAGTAAAGTCAGAAAAGAGGTGAATATTTTCAGAGAGGCAGTAGGTACCTAGCAAGTCTGTTCTACAAAATATAACGTTCACATTACCACAGCAACCCGTTTTTCCAGACTAATAGCTATAGACGCAACGAACTTATCTAGAGTTCGACCTTGTGATCTAGAAAAACTGACATTCTATGAACTATAATGGTTGTGAAAAAATCAAAAATGTGTTCGATTGAAATGCGTTTTCGAAATCTTACGGTGTCAATATAAACATTTTGGACGTTCGAGTGAACATTTTGGATTGTTGTCGAATAACACCCGTAATATAATTCTCATCAAAATATTTAATAAAGCTTTGTAAAGCTAAAGCATTGTTTAAACAGTTTGAACATCAAAACTTTTCTTAATTCATTTGATACGGTCTAAAATATGGTGAAACCCCTGTTTGAATTAACTTAGTTTTCACAATTATACCGTACATGTGAACAGACAAATAGATGTGTTGCGCAACTTTGCTTCATAATGAAATCATAGTTTCATAATAAAATCATAGTGTCCTACCGTTCGTAGGTGTTTATGTGAGAGCGACAATCGGGACGGGCCATATTTAGATGAATAAGTACTAGGAAAATCGTCAACGTTTTTCGCGATTACGTGAAAGATTGACCTGTGGCTTAAGACGAAATGTACCTATATGAACATGTCTCTCAAACTTAAAACTTACTAAATATAAATGAAAGAAAAGACGCATTGTCAAGCTATAAGTGGAAATTAATATTCATTTTCAAGTCAAGTAAAACTATACAATCTAAGTGCATCGTTAGATAGTAAGACAAAGTAGCCGTAATGCGATGAGTAATACATCCACGTACTGACAGTAGACGACTGCTTACAGCACAAGAGGAAACCCATTTCACATCAGCTGACGTGCAACGTGCTCCGGTTTATAAAAATACGTAACGGAAAATGACATAAAATTTGTCACAAATCTCTGTATTTTCCACAGCATTGAGACGTTGGCGAGACGAACTTTCCATACAAACCGACGGCGACGCAACGAGACGGTTGGCGAAGTTGTAGAGCTATCGGCTGCTGCGCTGCGTGTATCGGGTTCGATTCCTGCACGGAACAAATATTTGTATTGCCTCCAGATAATTTTTCCGGGTCTGGTTGTTTGTGTATGTGTGTTTATATGTTTGTGAACGCACCCGAGATACAGAATAAATTGCTAAAGGGGCAACGCTCAAAAAACTGATCAGTGAGTTTTATCTTACAAATTGACTGCCCGTGGCAATTCTGATTCGGCTATGACAGCCGAAACTTGTGCTCTACGCACATTGTGCGGCCGAAAATATTAAAAAAAAATCGCTGCCTGCGTGGTGATTCATTGCTCTGTCTGCCTAGTATTTTTCTTACATGAACAATAAAATTTTGCTTGGTGCTGCAGAATTTCGAATTTCCAATAACGGAATTTGTTTCAGTCCTATCAGACACAAATCTTGTACACTACCCGAAATTCAAACTATTCCTTCCTATATCAAGAATTTTGCACAAAAAGCATATCTGAAAAGGAATTATGATTACCTGTAGCGATTAAATCTACCTGGGACAAACGGTCCAGTTAGGTAGGTCTAACTTTAAGAAATAGATTAATTGTCAAATGCGACTCGGCTGGGCAGCGTTCGGGAAGTTGCGCGGTAACTTCTCATTAAACTTACACCACAGTGTTTCAAGACGAAAGTCTATGTGTATGTTGCGGGCGATTACTCACGGGGCTTCGGTAACCCAAACGGCTTAGGAGAGACCTATGCTTGGAGGTTCCTTGCCTGTTCGAATCAGAAATGAAGACATCCGAAAGAGAACCAAGGTTACCGACATGGCCCAAAGAATTGCCAAACTTAAGCGGCAGTGGACAAGGCACATCGCACGCAGAACGGATGGCTGATAGGGTCTAAAAGTTCTGGAGAGCCGATCGCCGGTACAGACACAGCGTTGAATGATCTCCCTCTAGATAGTGCGGCATGTTTGGCAGCAGCTAGTAAAGTCAAGCCGAAACCGACACAAACAGTTGAATGGAAATAAGGCAGGCGACCCTGACTCGGAAATCTTGGCTGGCCACTGCAACGTGAGTATCCTCCAATCTGTTTGTTGTCGAGTTTCTGCATCCATTCCGACCGCAAAATAAATAAATTAACTACTCAGTTGTTTGATTTGCGGTTTTTGTTTTGTCTGTGTGTAAGTTAATCACATTAGATGTAATGTGATTAACTTACACACAGACACTAACGAGATAGAAAGCAAGTTCTCTGAGGACTTTCATAACTTTTCTCTTTTAGTTGCGTCGGGTTTGATTTCCTTTTGTCCATGCGGATTATGTGTATACGTAGAATGTATTTACACTACGCAAGGTTAAAATGAAACAATCGTTTCATTTCAAACATTTTCAAGCTAAAACAAACGCCATATACGTATGCTTTCGTAGCAGTTTGTTTGCACAACACGTAGGAGTGCAAATAACTAGCATATTTTCCTGACTTCATGATTTCACCAGCCGAGAAAATAATTAGTAGATCTTTTTAGGGTTCCGTACCCAAAGGGTAAAAACGGGACCCTATTACTAAGACGCCGCAATCCGTCTGTCTGTCTGTCTGTCCGTCTGTCACCAGGCTGTATCTCATGAACCGTGATAGCTAGACAGTTGAAATTTTCACAGATTATTTATTTCTGTTGCCGCTATAACAACAAATACTAAAATAGAATAAAATAAATATTTAATGGGGGCTCCCATACAACAAACGGGATTTTTTTGCCGTTTTTAGCGATAATGGTACGGAACCCTTCGTGCGCGACTCGCACTTGGCCGGTTTTTTCTTTAATTCCGAAGAGAGAACTTATAAAATTACTATTTATTATGTTATGTATTGCTGGTTTACATTCATATATTCAGAAGTTTCAAGAACTTGTTTGGTTAGGCACATGTTATTTAAATTCCTCAATAAAATATTACAAATTATTCTTTACCCCAAAATAATAAAGGGAGAAAATGTATCCCCGCCTCCTGCAAAATTATTACCTCCCTAAGTTTAACACCCACACCCTGTATTGTTAGGGGATTATTATTTAGATAGAATACTTACACAAGTTTTATTAGGAACTAGCTTTTCCCACGACTTCTGTTTTGTTCTACAGGAACCATTATCCTGAGATATTTTTTTTGCGATAAAGTAGCTTCTACAATGAAAAAACTTTGGAATCTGATTGTTCCAGGCATTAGGTAGGGTAGGTAGGGTAGGTAGGGTAGGTAGGGTAGGTAGGGTAGGTAGGGTAGGTAGGGTAGGTAGGGTAGGTAGGGTAGGTAGGGTAGGTAGGGTAGGTAGGGTAGGTAGGGTAGGTAGGGTAGGTAGGGTAGGTAGGGTAGGTAGGGTAGGTAGGGTAGGTAGGGTAGGTAGGGTAGGTAGGGTAGGTAGGGTAGGTAGGGTAGGGTAGGTAGGGTAGGTAGGGTAGGTAGGGTAGGTAGGGTAGGTAGGGTAGGTAGGGTAGGTAGGGTAGGTAGGGTAGGTAGGGTAGGTAGGGTAGGTAGGGTAGGTAGGGTAGGTAGGGTAGGTAGGGTAGGTAGGGTAGGTAGGGTAGGTAGGGTAGGTAGGGTAGGTAGGGTAGGTAGGGTAGGTAGGGTAGGTAGGGTAGGTAGGGTAGGTAGGGTAGGTAGGGTAGGTAGGGTAGGTAGGGTAGGTAGGGTAGGTAGGGTAGGTAGGGTAGGTAGGGTAGGTAGGGTAGGTAGGGTAGGTAGGGTAGGTAGGGTAGGTAGGGTAGGTAGGGTAGGTAGGGTAGGTAGGGTAGGTAGGGTAGGTAGGGTAGGTAGGGTAGGTAGGGTAGGTAGGGTAGGTAGGGTAGGTAGGGTAGGTAGGGTAGGTAGGGTAGGTAGGGTAGGTAGGGTAGGTAGGGTAGGTAGGGTAGGTAGGGTAGGTAGGGTAGGTAGGGTAGGTAGGGTAGGTAGGGTAGGTAGGGTAGGTAGGGTAGGTAGGGTAGGTAGGGTAGGTAGGGTAGGTAGGGTAGGTAGGGTAGGTAGGGTAGGTAGGGTAGGTAGGGTAGGTAGGGTAGGTAGGGTAGGTAGGGTAGGTAGGGTAGGTAGGGTAGGTAGGGTAGGTAGGGTAGGTAGGGTAGGTAGGGTAGGTAGGGTAGGTAGGGTAGGTAGGGTAGGTAGGGTAGGTAGGGTAGGTAGGGTAGGTAGGGTAGGTAGGGTAGGTAGGGTAGGTAGGGTAGGTAGGGTAGGTAGGGTAGGTAGGGTAGGTAGGGTAGGTAGGGTAGGTAGGGTAGGTAGGGTAGGTAGGGTAGGTAGGGTAGGTAGGGTAGGTAGGGTAGGTAGGGTAGGTAGGGTAGGTAGGGTAGGTAGGGTAGGTAGGGTAGGTAGGGTAGGTAGGGTAGGTAGGGTAGGTAGGGTAGGTAGGGTAGGTAGGGTAGGTAGGGTAGGTAGGGTAGGTAGGGTAGGTAGGGTAGGTAGGGTAGGTAGGGTAGGTAGGGTAGGTAGGGTAGGTAGGGTAGGTAGGGTAGGTAGGGTAGGTAGGGTAGGTAGGGTAGGTAGGGTAGGTAGGGTAGGTAGGGTAGGTAGGGTAGGTAGGGTAGGTAGGGTAGGTAGGGTAGGTAGGGTAGGTAGGGTAGGTAGGGTAGGTAGGGTAGGTAGGGTAGGTAGGGTAGGTAGGGTAGGTAGGGTAGGTAGGGTAGGTAGGGTAGGTAGGGTAGGTAGGGTAGGTAGGGTAGGTAGGGTAGGTAGGGTAGGTAGGGTAGGTAGGGTAGGTAGGGTAGGTAGGGTAGGTAGGGTAGGTAGGGTAGGTAGGGTAGGTAGGGTAGGTAGGGTAGGTAGGGTAGGTAGGGTAGGTAGGGTAGGTAGGGTAGGTAGGGTAGGTAGGGTAGGTAGGGTAGGTAGGGTAGGTAGGGTAGGTAGGGTAGGTAGGGTAGGTAGGGTAGGTAGGGTAGGTAGGGTAGGTAGGGTAGGTAGGGTAGGTAGGGTAGGTAGGGTAGGTAGGGTAGGTAGGGTAGGTAGGGTAGGTAGGGTAGGTAGGGTAGGTAGGGTAGGTAGGGTAGGTAGGGTAGGTAGGGTAGGTAGGGTAGGTAGGGTAGGTAGGGTAGGTAGGGTAGGTAGGGTAGGTAGGGTAGGTAGGGTAGGTAGGGTAGGTAGGGTAGGTAGGGTAGGTAGGGTAGGTAGGGTAGGTAGGGTAGGTAGGGTAGGTAGGGTAGGTAGGGTAGGTAGGGTAGGTAGGGTAGGTAGGGTAGGTAGGGTAGGTAGGGTAGGTAGGGTAGGTAGGGTAGGTAGGGTAGGTAGGGTAGGTAGGGTAGGTAGGGTAGGTAGGGTAGGTAGGGTAGGTAGGGTAGGTAGGGTAGGTAGGGTAGGTAGGGTAGGTAGGGTAGGTAGGGTAGGTAGGGTAGGTAGGGTAGGTAGGGTAGGTAGGGTAGGTAGGGTAGGTAGGGTAGATAGGGTAGGGTAGGGTAGGTACGGTAGGTAGGGTAGGGTAGGGTAGGGTAGGGTAGGTAGGGTAGGTAGGGTAGGGTAGGTAGTTAGGGTAGGGTAGGTAGCGTAGGTAGGGTAGGGTAGGTAGTATGGATATAAATATAAACAATCCTCCTCTCATTGTTAAAAATTTTAGTTTAGATAAGGAACTGTAAAGTAATTACCTGCAGTTTAAAACACAGGTAGTTTGATATCTACCAATTACGGAATGAAAATCGTTTTCCGTAAAAATTGTTTAAAGTTCTATCACGCTAAGTTTAGGCGATAAATACAGCGAATATAGGTACTAACATTATTGTAGTGGCTTAATTTTGTATTCAGTTCTTTTAGTTACAAAGCAAGCATGGAGCCTCGAGTAAGCTCACTCCGACGTGACGTATATACCTACAGACTAAAGGAGCCGTAAATACTATTGTATCATACATTGTCTGATCTCGAAACCATATCCTAATAACGCTAAGAAAACCACCATTGTACGTGAATTGTAACCTAATCTTCCAAAGTTATTATTTAATACCCAAAAGTTAATCGACTGCTCTTGGGGGTATCAAAAAGTGACCTCCAAATTATTCTGTGACAATTTCCAAGGACCTTACTTGTGGTTGTGGACTGTAGATGAAGAACTTTTTATTATATTTGTTATTGTACACCACAAAAATAGGACAAACAATCATAAAATTATGTGTACAATGGGCGGTCTTATTGCTCTGGGCAATATCTTAGATATAAACTTTGAATGGACTAAACGAGAGGCGATAAAATAATTCAATAATTTGCAGACAATACCACCCTATTCTTTAATGCTGACACGTGGGGCGAGGGCTTAACACACGCTCAGTTGGGCTTCAATACTGTGACAGAGTGGTTACGAAATAACAAACTAACACTAAATGCTGACAAAACTAATTATATAACATTAACTCTAAAAACCAATAATAACGCTCCCACATCAGTAACACATTATACAAATTATAGCACACACTTAATTGTCTACGCCTTCGAAGCACTCTACTTGTTAAATACCTGGGTATATTAATAGATACCCATAGATTTCGGGCACACATTGATGCACTTGACACTAGGTTACGTATACTGATATATATCTTTAAAACTCTGAGGGAGGCTCTTCTTGACAATAAAATTAACAGAATGTTACCGATAGTTAATCTTACTAAGAACATGTGTAATAAGAAAATAACTTTCGAGAATTTAATTACGACGACACCGAAAAACTACCTACTACCTTAGTGTAATACACACATACCCACATAAACTAACTAAAATTGGTCGATAATAATTATGTTCGTGTTCACCGATCAATATTCAATACCTAAAAATAATGCATCGAGATAATGATTGTGTTAAAGGCGGAGTCCTAGTGTCCTGAAAGACAGTCTTGCAGCCTAGTTTAGGCATCAGTCTACTACAATAATAATAAAGCTTGTATTATAACATTTTAAATGATGTATTGTATAATATTGTGGTTAGAAATAAACATCTCTTATTATTAGACTTACAGTCGTTCCATGTAAAAACATTAGTACTAGCTGGATCCGGGGCTGGACTGGGGTGCAGACCCCAACATAGGGTAGGCCAACCACAATATAGGTAAAGGCTAGGCAGAATGATTTCTTGCTAGGACTTCTTTGAATAGAATCGAAAGCTTCATAATCCATTCTACAAAGTTTCTGCAATAGAAATACAATTAAGTTGTATTGTGTAAAACTTGTTGGATAAAAAGTTATAATCCTTGCAATTTGAATTTTATTACTTAAGAATAAGAATATTTAATTGTAAACAAAGGTAGTTACACGGTGTGCGGGATGTTACAATACTAGTTAGATTCTCTATGTTTTGCCGTGAAGCGTACAAATATTATCACATATAAATTCATTAATTTATATTCATGTAATCAGCAAGTGTTCCATGAAGTCATTTTTTATTATAATAAGAGCTGGACTTTTAGAGTACTATTTATACATAATAATTTAGAAAAACATTAAATAATAATATAAATTGTATCAATTAATCAAAGAAATATTAAAAATTCGAAATCAAATAATGAATTATCTATTTATTAAAACGAATAATAATATAATTAAAGATTAGATGTCAAGTAATAATGAATAAGTATTAGTATTATCATTAAGTACACAACTGAATGTCAAAATCATCTTGCAATCAAGTAAAAAAACAATTGAACAGAGGTCAATATAAAAATATCACTAAAGTTACATGGCAAATAATAAAATTATCAAATAATTATAGCAAAACATAATATTGTTAAAAACTTTGATGTCAAGTAATAAAGTAAAACAGTTAAACAGAAGTCAATAAAATAAAATAAAAAGTACTAAAAATGTCAAAGATGCAATCTTTTTTTGTCAATGTCAAAACAATAATACAATTAAACAGACAAGTCAATAATTGTGAAATTATAGTGATATTTTATCCTTCAGAAACTCAGTAACATTATGATCTACTTACAAGAAAGTTCTTTAAATGTTTTTTGAATAGGTGATTATTCAATAATTTAATTGACTCTGGTATATGGTCATAGATAGTTGGCGCCATACAAAAAATACTATTATGCATCAGAGCTGTCTTGGACGGTCTCGAACACAACATATTGACGTATCGTCGACTCCGGTCATTTCTATCCGACAGCTTGGGAAATCGATTTGGCTTGGTTTTCACAAATACTGCAACTTCGAAAATGTACAGACAAGGCAAAGTCAGTATTTTATATTTAATAATGAAATGTTTTCATGACTCTATACATTTTAACCCAAACATTGCCCTAATGCACCTTTTTTGGGCGTTAAATATGAGTTCCCTATTGGACGAGTTTCCCCAAAAAACAACTCCGTATCTTAAAATAGAACCAGCTAAACCATGGTATGCTGTAACTATAGCGTCCGTACTGGTAACTAAAGCAAGTTTATATAAAGCATTTATGAGGATTTGCTAAGTCGCTTCGCCAAATCTATCATGTGTGCTTTCCAATCTAGTCTTTGGTCTATGGTTAAACCTAAGAATTTTGATGGGTTAACTTGATTTATTTGATTGTCTTCATAATGTATATTCAAAGTCAAATTTTTGCGTTGGGTGAATGTCATTAATTTAGTCTTGCCAATATTTATTTTCAGGTTGTTATTATTTAGCCATTTTATAATTGATTGTATAGTATTAGTTACGTCATTTTCATAGATTTGTTTGTCATAATTTAGTTTATCTTTATAGTCAATGGTTACGGTGCTATCGTCGGCAAATAGCGTCATATAATAATAATAATAATCGTTTATTGCAGGCAAAATACCCATATACAAAAATAGCATATGATGATGCGTCACTTTTGGTAGGTCATATATATAAAGGATAAATAGAGGAGGACCTAGTACGCTACCCTGCGGCACACCATATGTGATTGTTCTATCACGCGACCGATAGACCCGTTCGTTCTTAGTTTTTGGATCTACTTTTGTAATTTCCACGTATTGTTTTCGATTTTTTAGGTAAGACTCGATAAGCCGTAGGATATTTCCTCTTATTCCATATGCTTCTAATTTATTAAGTAAGATATTGTGATCTACGTAGTCAAATGCTTGAGTCATATCACAATAGATAGAACAAACAGGTATATTTCGGTCAACATTTGCGATAACTTTATTCAAGAAGTCATATATGGCCATATTGATTGTTTTGTTTTTTCTAAAACACATTTGTTTGTCAGTCAAGATGTCTTTGTTCGTATAAGTATTTTTCAAGTATCTTTGAAAATATTGGAACTAGTGCAATAGGCCTGTATGACTCCGTTTTATCTCGATCGTTTTTTTTTTTGTTAAGTGGTTTTACTACAGCAATCTTTAGTTTGGTTGGAAATACACCTCGCGTTATGCATAAATTAATTATGTAACTTAAATGACCGCTAATACATTCTGACACATATTTTATTGTTTCTGTGGATATACCGTCATATCCCACGCTCCTAGTATTTCTCAAGGATTCGATAATTTGCTTTATGTCGTCTTCGTGGCTTGGTGCCATAAACATCGAGTGGTTAGATTTGGATATATTCGAAGTTACTTTTATTCCGGTATTTAAAACAGGTGTAATCTTGTCAATGAAAAAATCGTTGAAAATATTAGCTATTTCACGGCGATCTGTTATATTTTTATTCCCAGTTTTAATGTTTGTGATTGTGTTTTTAGGTAATTTTGGTTTTGTCAGATTTATGATCTTACATGTCGCTTTAGATTTATTCTCCGCCGATTTTATTTGATATGTATTTTGAGCACGTTTAGTTAATTTAACTATTCGCTTGTAGGTATAAGTATTAAGTTTTCTTTTATTTGCCTCATTTCTATTCAGACGGTAATTCCACAAAAGTGTCCTATTTTTTTACTACAGGCTCTTACTCCTCGCGACACACATTGAGGTCGTTTGTTTAGCCTTATTTTTATTAATTTAAATGGGAAGCACAGACGATAGAACAAGGAAAAAGTCTCCAGAAATAGATTGTAAGCCTTATCCGGATCATCGCATTGATACATACTCGAAAAAAACGCCTTTTGTAGACATTTTTAAACTTTTTCATATTATCTAAACTAAAGTTCCGTCGTTTTACATACTAGTGATTTAAGCGGAAAGTTCATTCTGTGGGACACTTTAATATTTGACAGGTGTGATCTGACAAAGCTAATTCAACTACATCAGCTTTGCATTTAGTGGCAAGATTATGTGCAAAGTGGTCAATGCATGTGTTACTTTTGAACCTGGTAGGTTGGTTGATTTCTAACTTAAAATTAAAATTAAGGAGCAAACATTCTAGGTCAAGGATACATTACTACGTTTTAACGTGTCTATATTGAAATCACCACATATTACTACTTTTTGGTTTTGTTTCTTTGTTATTAACAGTGATAATTTTTCCAAGCTGCCAAAAAATGTGGTTAAATTATTTGATTTTGGGATTCTGTAAATACAAATGACAATTGTTCTTGATTGCGTTAATTCGATAGCACAACATTCAAATGACTTACTTATTGCTAGTTCATTTATGTTAGGCAAATCTACCCACCGAAGCCCTTTTCTGACCAAGATACATGTTCCACCTCGTTTTGATTCTGTTCTACTAAAATACGCAGCTAGTTCAAAGTTAGGTATGGTCAGAAAGTCTTCATATCCCGACATAATGAAATGTTCAGAGATGCAGATGACGTCAATGTCGATATTCTTCGTGCTAAGCTCTTCTAGGCACACAGTGAGAGCATCTGCTTTATTTAGGAGTCCTGCTATGTTCTGATGTATGATTTGCAAATAGTTGTCAAAGAAAAAACTGGTTACTCAGTAATTCGTCAGTTTGGTACAGCTCCTCTATATTGGTTTGTCTATAAAATATGTCATATTCTTTTAGTCCTTGGATAAATTTGTCAATATCTTTGAAAATTGTATGTATGCCATAGTTATTAATTAGTCCAGTCTGTTTTGAAAACATCGTGTAATCATTTGATAGATTCTTATTTGAGTCCAGAAAGTATGCATGCTCATGTGTCAATGTGTCGAGATAAAGTAAGTTGTTAAATACTTCGACCCTCCAATTGTACATTGTTTTATAATCACTGTATTTATAAGATGGAGCACAGATTATAACATTCATGTGTTTTATATTCTGTAAGGATGTCCGAATGAATAATACCAGCTGAAAGTAATCGTTTGTACTACTAAAATCTTCCTCTCCCAACAATATAATGCAAAAATCATTGAATGTGAATTTATTTAACCTGGTTTCTATGTCATATAATAACTGTTCGATTTTACAGTTTGGCATTAAATAATGACATATGTTATCCGAATGTTTACTAAGCGTAGTTTCTGCAATATTTGTTATTTTGTTCTTCTTGTTCGTACTTAAAATGCAGATTTTACAGTCTGTAGTCTCCAATAATTGTTATCGTTGTTTACGTTTAGGATTTGTTATTGTATTTTTTGTATGCTCGTTGGGGGTAGGTTATTTTGTTTTATTTTTCATGTCGAGGGTAGGCGTATTTATTTGTTTTTGTAAGCATTGCAGATGGTCTGGTTCTGGAAATGTGGCTGCTTGTTTCAAACTTGCACATGTTTTATTTGTATCGTTATGTGATATAATATTATGGGGTGTGATGTTCGAGTCCGGAATTGTAGGGTATACATCAGTTTGTGTTGCCTGGTGGTTAGTATGTTTTTGGAATTTCTGCAAAGCGTTGATATCTTTGCTTGGGGTAGACTTCCTGGCTTTACTCTTCCTATTACGACTCGGTGTTATAATTGTGTTGTCCGATAGACTACGGTTTTTGTATGCTTCAGCGACCTTTAAGGTCTTGTTGAGGTCAGACTTAAAGCGGAAGTTCTCAGTATTTAAGTTCTCAATTTCTTGGTGAGCACTAGTCAATTCGTTTGTAAGTTCAATTATCTTCTCATTCAATTCAATTACCGTCTGACTTTCATTAAGTGACGTGTTCGGAAGGTTCATCATGGTGGTATCAAAAAGAGGAGACTCACTTCCTGAAACATCGGCAAGTGAGCTTGCTCGTCGGAATTTGTTAGTGCGGTATGTAATATTTTGTTCGAGATCCATGATAAATGAAGCAAACAAAAAAAGAAATATGCTTCGTGTATTGAAACGTAGTCAGAATGAAGTCAAAAGACTGGTATCCAAGCTATGCAAGTAATTGTTGGCAGTGCAATTTCCGAACGAATATTTTTCTTTGAGTGACAGTGCTGATCTGTGATTGGATAGTGACTAATCAGCTGTCCTTTGTGAGCTGTGTTGACATATAAAATTAGTGATTTCAAAATTGCATTGTTTTTTTATAAGTAATTCGTGGTCCAGTGTTCGTTTAATCCATTAAAATGTTATTCTGTTATCTGTATTGTATATAAAAATATGAATGCCAACCTAGTTATGCAACCTGAACCGCAGCGAGTGATCACTGTGAGAGCATGAAATGCACGATTGCAGTTTAGGGTGGCCCTTCCAGAAAGTTCCATGCATTTCTGTTAATTTAGCATTTTAAGTAGCAGTAAGTCGTAACATGTAACCGATAGGATTAGATTCAATACACTAGAGCATCCGCTTCTGCTCACACGTATTCGTATTCTTTTATTTTAACTTATAACGCTCCCAAAAACTTGACTACCTTATATAGTGAAGTTTTTGGTTTGTTGTTTATTTCAATCCTTGTTCACTGCCAATTATGTTCTTGCACTGTTTTTGTCATAATCCATGAGTGACGAGAGTTATTTCCTGGATAACACTTCCAGTGGTGCCCTTCCGAAAGTAGACTGCACTTATGTATTCTAATGATGTATTTTGCAATTAAATGAATTATTTAAAAAAAAAATCTTTCACTGAGCGTTGTTGAATGGTTGACATACGTCAAAAAAGACTGATAAATGATCGTTCATTGAATTAAAGTTACCTAGAGCAAATACTTTGGAGCCATTTTAGAAACAAGCAGGTCGACTTACATTTTGAATTCGTATCTATTTTATAGAGCGCACTATTTGGGTTTTGTTAAAATCGTGT
Organism: Anorthoa munda; assembly: GCA_945859665.1. Lineage (NCBI taxonomy): Eukaryota > Metazoa > Arthropoda > Insecta > Lepidoptera > Noctuidae > Anorthoa > Anorthoa munda. The sequence continues at coordinate 5,238,000 of OX243913.1, forward strand.
TTAATGTGTGTCCACGTGTGAACATTAGAAAACTAATATTTATATTGAACTACTTTATTTGTTTTAGATTCTATCCGGGTACGGTGTGGACTGGCGCTTGCTAAGGGCACTGAAATCTCTATATAGGGATTCCAGTGCTTGTGTTAGGATTAATGGGGCATATACGGACTGGTTTTCCATCTCAAGGGGTGTTAGACAGGGCTGTGTAGCGTCACCGTGGCTGTTCAACTTGCCCATGGATAGTTGTCTAATAGGTTTGAAAGAGCATGAGTGCGGATTGAGGATGAATGAGTTGCCTGTCAAATGCCTTCTCTATGCAGATGATCAAGTTGTACTTGCATCGTCAGCAGAACAGTTGCAAGACATGGTGACTGTGATGAATGAAACATTAAAGTTAAAAGGGATGTGTATAAATGTTAACAAGACTAAGGTAATGGTGTTTGAAAGAGAAGACGATGTATGTATGAAGTGAAAATAAATAATACGAGTGTGCAGCACGTGAACGAGTTTGTATATCTGGGAAGTATGTTCACAAGGGATGGAAAGATTGAGAAGGATGTGGAAAGGAGAGTGAATGCAGGGAATAAAGTGAATGGTGCTATACATGCGGTTGTGACCAGCAAATCGATGTCTCCGGAAGCTCGACTCGCCGTTCACAACAGTGGGCTAGTGCCTACATAACACTTATGTATGGAAGTGAAGGTTGGGTATGGCAAAAAACACATGAAAGTAGGATTAATGCAGTAGAAATGCGTTCCTTGCGAAGTACGTGTGGTGTAACTTTAAATGATAGATTGAGGAATGAGAAAAAGAAGATTTAGTGACTAAAATTGAAAAGAGTATTTTAGGATGGTTTGGTCATGTTGAGAGAATGAATGAAAGGCCACTAATGAAAGGTATTTACATGGCCGACGTGAATGGAAACGCCGGGAGAGAACGTGCCCACTCAACCCGATTAGACTCAACCCGAAGAATAATACCAGAAGTTTTACTACCATTTGTACAGTCAGGCAAAGTGTTATTTAGTCCTAAATAACTTAATTTATTTATTATGCATAGAATATTTTGTTATGATACTTAATTTATCCTGATAGTAAGAGATTTTGTTTAAAAAATGTATCTTTATAAAGATAACCTCTACCTCGCTTAAACCGGTTTTCTGGAAACATTAGACGAAGCGGCTCATATCTATTGTTCGAAATTTTTTTTGTAAAGTAAAGTATGTATGGTTAGTTTGTCATTCACAATGTCAGGTGAAGGGCCTTCTCAGGGCAGAGTGCGTAAAAATTATGAATTATTTTCCAATCAACGTGGGCAAAGTTTATTACACGTCGGTCATGTATACCGACAAACACCTAAAAACTTTAATCTTTAATTGTGTTGTTCCTACCTGTATTCTTTAAGATACCTAATGTTTATTTTTTAAAGATAATTTAGTAAATCATATATTTCTTATATTTTAGAACCTAATTGATAACCTAATAATTATAATCACTTATTTAATAATACCACCGTGCCATTAGCTATAAGATTGTAATGATAATTAACAATAATCTACTAAGTACAAAGCGTATACTATATTAAAAAGCATAAGTATTTACTTGTTTAATTATTTATCTATTTATTCAAACCTTATTTAAATTGTATATTCTCTGTGGTGCAAGCGTTAAATCAACACTTTTCTGCCTGACTGTACATCGACGTTTTTGAGCATAAAAAAACAGAACTTTGCAGGTATTATTCTTCGGGTTGAGTCTAATCGGGTTGAGTGGGCACTGACCCTTAGATCGCCCTAGAAAGACATACATAGACCTTATAGGTGAAGTTCTTCAGAAAGGCCAGGTGCGCAGTACTCATAACCGGCGTGTGTGTATGACTAGATGTATGAATGTGAGTGAAGCAAAAGAAGTATGTAAGGATCGTAGCAGGTGGCGTTCTGTAGTTTCTGCCTACCCCCATGGGAAAAAGGCGTGAGTTTATGTATGTATGTATGCATGTATTTGTTTTACATGTTTCTTGTTTGTTCGACCAAGTCTTGATACATCTAGCCATGTTGATATACGTAGCTACGAGATACCAACGACTCTTGTTAAACTTTACTTTTATGAAAATTAGTGTTTATGTAAGTAGTTTAGGTTTAGTTAGTGAGTAGTTTTTGGTTATAGTGTATATATTTGTAATCTTAGTTATTTAAGTATATAATTATATATTCATTCATCACAAGATTGTAATCAAACGTAATGTGACCATGGCAAACCTTGTTTTTTTTTTAAGTAGCCTATTCCTGTTTTAATACTTAGTCAGTTACACATAGCTTCGTATTGTTAAAGTTGATCCTTCACAGAGAATAGTAAGCTGAAGTTGTGACGTGACCGCATATATGAAATACTTTTGTACGAAGCACGTAAGTTATGCTGTACCGCTAACAAACAATGCTTATGTTGCTCTAGTTTCTATGAAGGCCAGGACACACTTTATAATAATGTAGTTTAAGATTTCACTCAAGGTTTCGCAGGTACTTAATTTTCATTTTCCCAGTATAAGAGGCCATTAAAGAATTACGGCGCGATATTATCCTACTAACATCATCTTAAGCTGAAAAAGTACCATCTAATGCTGTTAGGCAAAATTATACAAGTGTGAGATATTTATAGCAACCGAGGAAACAGGATGTTTTTCAGAACATTCCTACATGCTAAGCACCATTCTGGATTCATACCTAATGTTTATTCTTCCATAGCAATCGCTGATCTTACAGACACACTAACATTATCCACGCCTTTATGAGAAAACTAATTTTCTTAGAACAATATAAAGCTATTAAAACTTTTCTCTTTACCAGCTCTCGATCAACGAGTACAATATCTTTTGTTACTAGATCCGAATTCCTCATTTAAACTATAGAGGACAAACTTAATGATACCTTCTACAGTAAAGTTCTCGGAAACCCGTAACATTTTCACGACTATTTATTTAATTTGGAGTATTCGGTAGCACGCTTTAGGTATTTATTACAATCTTTGTTTGTTGATCTCGGTTGTGTATATATAACTGATGTATCTCTGGAATTAATTCTCGAATCTTCTTACGAATTTCACGAAAACGTTGTAGGCGTTACAAAACAACCGAAAAGGCTGACTATCCACATTATATATTCACGTTCCTAGCCAAATTATATAAAACAGAATATTGCCTTATATTTCCTGAGAAAATACAATACTTTTCGATTGAAATTTCAAATGTGTGTGTCCATTTTCTTCCAAAAGATTTTATTTTAGTCCTTGTATATATTGGTAGCTTTGCAACTAAGGGAATAATGAGCCAAGACAAAACACTGATAATACCTGCTTAAAATGATACCTGCTTTCCCTCATTGTTGAATTCAGATTTACGGATCTGTAGCTCCAAACGGATTCCTTAAGTACACATAATCATAATAACGCAAACTTCTTTGACTCTCGTCACTCAACTTGCCTTTTCATTAGGTTTCGTGCAAATAATGTTTAATTATGAAAGGGAAAATGAAAGGGTTGTCTTTACATTTATGTCACTTCATAAGGGTACATTATTCAGGAGGTAATTTGCAATGTTCAGTATTTTCTTTTTAGCTTGGAAAAATTTTCATACATACTACGCTACCACGAGGAGATAGCGCAGTTATGTGGGACTCCAACCCACTAAAACTCTACGTTGTCCTCCTTTGCCGCCAATGGCGGGAACACGGGCACGCGTTAGCACTCACCGGACCCTCCTCTGGGGAGTACCCCAGGGACCAAACCAGCACATGGGGGCCAGACGACCCCGTGTATGGCACCCTTGGTCCCCTTGTGATGGATCAAGGTCAATGGCCCTGAAACCTACAAATTTTCGGCCACAGGGGAAAGGGAGAGCGGCCAACTCTATACCGACACTCCCCTGCAACTCCACCGCGTCCGCCATCATACGGTGGCGACTCCGTCCAGGCCGCGGAAGGTAGGGAGAGCGGCGCACCGCAATACCGGCACTCCTCTCCCGCCACGGCCTCAAACAATGCGGCAACCCACCGGGGAGGAGTAGAATTCGGCCTAGAGATAAGATATAATTAGGTACTAGTCATGTGTGAACGAGGTGAAGTTTGCTGTTGATGAGGTAGTTTTATCGAGCGATGTACAATTATATTTTTTTTTTGTTAATAGTTGGTGTTCCTACCAATAAATAAACAAATATAAGGGATAACAAGTCTCAAGTTGTGACGAGTGTCATTACAAAACATGTGTTAATATCGGCAGCAGGCGTCTGAATTTTTCAGCACCGTGGCTAGCACATTTTGCACGCTTGTTAAGCCCGTTTATTCAGCGTACACTTTTTTCAAGTTGAATTGATAAATAAACCAGGATCACAGTAAATGCCTCATGATATTATATGAGCAGTTTGGGTAATCGTGAAATAAAATTATTCATTAACATCTTCAAAAATCAGTTTTCGATTCGGACAAAGCGATAGTTTATCTTGTTGTTCATTTACCACTAAATGTTGTAAACTATTCATGATTTGATTATAACCTGGAAACTATTATACTCGTATAACGTGCGTAACTACGTACCTCACGTCTGCTACATTATCAGTATTGATTTGCTATATTATGCCTTACAGTCTGGAATAAATCATGCGCTGTAACTCAATCCGACTTATTGAATAACAATAACACAGGTCTGCGTGAATTCAATCGGATACGCTATCACCCTTGTATTGTAACTTGTACTCCTTGTCTTTGTCTTCATAACGAGTTTCTTAGTAGTTCATTAATTTTAAGCATTAGGTATGTTAATAGTATAATTGTTGCAGACTTAAGAAAGGATTTTATCCACCTTTTCAGATATTAAAAAGATAAAATTAGATACGAGTGAGACAAGTTTAAAATGTGCTTGCTGTTTTCAATATTTAGTTTTTACTGGCGTTAGGCGAACTTCACTACTAGAAAACTCTACTTGTAAATCAACTTTATTTTCTCTTTATGTTTTGTATTATTTTGTGTACAGTAAAGAATTAGGAATCGTGCTCAACTGTGGAGCTGTCTAGCGGGGCCACCCATCCAAAAACAAGCAATCCAAAGACTGACCTTGGTAAATACTAATTAGAGGGTACAATCAATATTAATGTGCATCAGGAAGGTTCTGTTCCCAGGTCAGTCAGTTTTTGTTTTTATTTACACTCATTTTTTTTTTTTATTATTTTTTTCAATTTTGTATAATGTAATTAGTTTAAAAAGTTTGTAATTACCTACATTTTTATAAAGTTGGTAAATATAATTGATGTAATAAATATATTTTTTATAACTGAACCCATTCCATAGTTTTTTCACCGATCCCTATTATCTTTTTATCGTAATATAAGACTTTAAAATCATAATGTTAATATTAATCTGCGAATAATCAACCAATACCCACCAATTATAAATTAGGATCGGTTAACAATAGATTAACATTGGAGAAGCTTTCCAAATGTTGGTTAATTCGAGATTTTCCTGTGACTAATTGTTAACCACTTGTCACACTTGGTTCCAAGATACTGAATGTAGAATTAAGCGGCGATTATTTATCGATTACGTTAACAGCCTGATAGTCGAGTGTCGAGAAACCGGGTGTAAGAATCTTAAGAGTTCCAACACTGTAGCATTCGTGTTATAGTTATTGAGCAGTAACAACTTTGAATGTTAAAACTACTGTCGTATATAGTAAAACTACTGCTGGTTTAACCATTATTTGAATCTTCGTTTGCTTCTTATAAAAGTATCTTCCTTGTACTAACGTGCAACATTGTTTTACAACAATAGCCAGTAGATAGAATTGCGAGCACAACTGAAAGAAAAGAGCGACACTTTTCCTTTCATTTCAATTACGTAATCAAATCAAATCAAATCATTTATTTCTTTGCAAACATGGGTAGAGTAGTTACATAGGTGTTTTTATAATAAAGTTCTCCACATTTTACCGTCACAGGGCATGCAAAGGATTACACAAAATAATAAGTATATCAACATTAAGTGGCAGATCATTGGAAATTACAATATATATTGAATTTAAAAAATGTCAGCAATAAAAAATAAAATAAGTCAATGAGAGGATCACAATAATAATTATGTCAATCAGAGTAACAGTATGTCAATCAGTTAGTGAATAATCATTAAGAAAATCGTCAATCGTGTAATAAGATTTCATAATTAAAAGTTCTTTAAGCGCCCTTTTAAATTTTAAAGTAGTCATATTTTTTATAATATTAGGTACTCTGTTATATATGAGTGGGGCAATACCAAAAAAACTCTTTTTCATAAGTGCGGTTTTACATTTTACTTGACATAATTGATTAATGTATTGAGTCCGTGTTGGATTTTTTCTGACCTCTGATAGTTTTTTAAATAGGTGAGGATTACATTTCACAAACAAAGCCGTTTCCATTATATATAAACAAGGAAAAGTTAAAATTTTTAACGATTTAAAATAGGGAACACAGCTATCAGTTGTCTTAAGACCGCACATTGACCTGATGCATCGCTTCTGCAGCCTAAATACCAGCTCCCTATCAGTGGACCGCCCCCAGAAAATAATTCCATATCGCAAAACAGAGGCAACCAGTCCATGGTACGCGGTCAGAAGAGCTTGACTGTTAACTTTCTTTGAGAGTTGAAAAAGAGCATATGCGGATTTGCTAAGTTTCTTACATAGTTCTTCAACATGAGGTTTCCATGTAAGTTGGCTATCAATTGTAATGCCTAAGAACTTAGCATTTTTAGCTTCTTCAATATTACAGCCCTCGTAGGAAATGCTAACATTTGGGTTTTCACGGCGTTGATAAAAATGCATGACTTTTGTTTTGCTCAGGTTTATAACCAAATTATTACTATCTAACCAATGTATAATGTCACTCAAGCAAGAATTAATGTCATTGTTATAATTATTATTTGAATTAGTATATTTTATTATAGCTGTACTGTCATCTGCAAAAAGAACCATTTTGTTGGTTGTGGCTTTCGGGAGGTCATTTATATATATCAAAAAAAGTGGCGGACCTAATACACTACCTTGTGGGACGCCATATTTTACAAGTCTTGGTTTGGATATATATATAGTTTCTAATTTAGTTTTAGGACATATCCTAGCAATTTCCGTGCATTGAAGCCTATTACTCAGGTATGATTCTATTAAATTTAAGATGTTCCGTCTTATACCGTAACTATTTAATTTGTGCAACAGAATCTTATGGTCTACATAGTCGAAAGCCTTTGTCATGTCAGTATAAATTGCACAGACTGGCTTTCTTTTATCGACAGACGGCATGATGTTAGCTAGCAAGTCAAAAAGTGCCATATTTACCGTAGTGTTTTTACGGAAACCTTTTTGTTCTGTGCAAAATAAGTTATACTTTTCGAAATAGGCATATAAAGAGTTATAGATTACCTTTTCGAAAATTTTTGAAATAATTGGAATTTTTGCAATGGGTCTATAATTCTTAAAATCTGTTTTATCATCTTTTTTATACAGGGGTTTTATTATTACTTTTTGAGCTGGTTTGGGAAAATGCCATCAACTATGCACAAGTTAATTATATGGACTAATGGAGGTGCTACTAGTTCTTTCGTAAATTTTAATACTTTTGTGGAAACTCCATCGTATCCAACAGTATTTGTGTTTTTTAGGCTGCACATTATTTGTATTATATCGTCAATTGTTACAGGTTGCATGAACAGTGAATTTAAAGTTTGATTGTTTATAATTGTATTATTTAATGTGATGTCAGCTTTAACATTATTCTCAATTGTGTTAATAAAATAATCATTAAATTCGTTTGCAATGTCCACGGGGTCTGTAAACGTTAAATTATCTCTTTTCACGCATATGACTGGCTCCAATGGTAGACTACAATGGTACGTAGGCAGACTTATTAAGAAATGAATAGACGTCAAAGTCCCGAGCGACAATCAGTAGTTAATCGAGTCGGAGCGTCACATTCACAAAGCTTTGCTTCAGATATGTCGTTCATTCATTCAGTCAGTGGCTCATGAACTTTCACAGTTGAACAGAGGAATAGCTTTACATGAAGGCGACCCTTTTCTGAATTGAGGTTAATTTTCAGTTTTAAGTAGACTCCCAAGTAGATTTCATAATTTTACTATTATTATAAAAGCGTGTTTAGATATTTACTAATTACACCCCTCAAACTCAGAAAGAATTTAAATGATCTTACCATCAAGTTCTTGGATTTTTCTATCACGGGAGTACGATTCTTTGACATAGTTTCCGACTTCCACGAGGGTCAAGGCCACTGGTGGTGGCTATTTTTGAACAAAAAGTGTCACGACGAGATTTTAATAGCTTTTTTTGCAAAATAATGTGGTCGGTTTAGTAACCAGGCAGCTCATTACACTGATTCTTCAGTATATGCTAACAAGATAAATAATGCTCAACAAAAGTTTTAATGTCGGAGTCATAAAAATTTCAGTCTTTAATCGGCGGGAAATATGAGTAACGATGAAAATCCTTGATGAGATTAGTTACAATAACGACAGATAGGTAAATAGATGGATGATAAAATTCAGGTTTTGTATTTACCTTTAAAAATCGGTTTGGTTATTCCACTTGCCTCTGCCAGCGGCTTTGCTGTACTACCAGGAAAAAAAGTATTTTATACCGTAATCATATGTCAGGCCATGTGCCAAACATCTTAATGAGTGTACTGTTATAGCGTGATTCATTCAGCTTTTTTACAATTAATATCTCATTTATAACAGAATTTGATGCACATTATAAAACATGTAAATAGTACGCTTAAATAAATACTCTGATAATAAAAGTGCCGATACATACAAGTTAAAGGCGTCCCAAAGACTAGTTTTTCGTAATAAATAAAGTAAAGATTGTGCGTGCTTTAATCTGACTGTAAAATCGATTAATAAAAAAGAGCGTTCGCCGATAGAATTCCCCTTTCAAATATTTTTTTACGTTCCTTGCAATAAAGTACTCTAGATTCAATCGTAATGCCGAAATTAAAAGCTGAGATGATTCGAAGCAGTCACCGGCATTCTTTTCTTCACTCAAGTAAGTACTTACTGAAAATTCAAATCGTACACAAGTTTTGGCAACATTTTCAAACATATTTTAAAAGGGTCGGCACACATAGAAAAGAAGCGTCATCTAAATCTTATTATTTTACTAATATTATAAATGTGAAAGTTTCGATGGATGTGTGTGTGGATGTATATTTGGTTCTTAAACACGCCAGAACGGCTGAACGGATCTGGATGAAATTTGGCACAGAGATAGTTTATAATGTGGAATAGCACATACCTACTTATCTCGGTATAAGGTTCTCTTAAAGGTCATGGTTTTTATTTTATTGTAGGTGTAATTGGTGTTTATAGATGAAGTTTATAAATATATTTTAATGAAGTGTATTTCAAAGTATTTGGATTTAGCTTAATTTATGTAGAATTTGCTGACGATTGGATGGACCGTAACTTGGAAGAAAGAATTTGAAAAGTGAGGAAGCTATAAATGTCTCGACTGTACCTAGGTCGGTATTAGCAGCTGCATTGTGAATGCCTAACTCCGTCAACGAGGTTACGAGTCCGTCCGAAAGTACTCCGGAACTTCGAAGTGATCACTACTATCCCTAATGATTCAAGTTTTCAAAACACATCGGGACAAGATAAAACTATCAAATTGTGTTGTCATTCATTAGTAGTTCGGGCTCCGAACGAATCATGCGTCCGTATGTGTTACGTAGTAGGGAACGCCTGTAACGAAGGCTGAAACTACGGACTTTGTGCCAGCGAGTAGACGCCCTGGGCCTGTCTAGGATACAGTCCTAAAACGATTTCCGTAACTGTAAACGTTAATGTCCATTATACAGTTAAATCATATTGATTGTTTTCGTGATACCAAATATCTCAATAAAACATGACAAAATAAATAAATAAAGTATCTGGTGAGCTGAACAATCTAAAACGAAAAATGTGATTTTTCACTCTCAAAACCTTAACTTTAACTGTTTCTTAGAATAAAAGATTAGGTACCTACTTTGATGACTGAACATTGAACCCGGAAATTTCGGTAACGAGGTAAATACAACAAGGATAAATAGAGATTTCGTAATTGAAAGGGCGAATCCTTTTCTGATCCATTGTTAGTGATCGTGAGGACGGGGGAGTTTATTTATAATGCATATTACGAATATATGCGACGCGGCAGATGTCAATAAATTGTGCGGGAAGCTGTGATCACATCCCATCCAATCTTGTGTATACACTTACACCCGTGTTTCTATCGCGAAAAACGCCTTTTGAATTGGTCGCTATATTATGGTTATGTTGATAGCTTTATTTGGGCTTTCTGTTGCTTAAGATTTTTTGAAGTTATATGAGATCATCTATATTTTTTTTTAGCTTATAACGCGCTGATCGAATAAGAACTTCATAATTTAAAAATGATAAAAACCATATTATAATAATAATAATAAAAAAAAAAAATATAAAGTATTTTGTTGGTCCGCAAAAATCGAGGGCTTTTCAAAACTAGAAGCGACTTCCATAATCTAAATACACGCAGTAAGCGTGAAATTGTAATACCCAAATTCAGATTAACGAAAACTAGCAAGTCTTTTTTTATAAACAGTATACGCTTTTATAACAAGTTGCCAAAGTCAGTTATAGAATTGACCGATGGAAAGTTCAAAAACTACTACTACTCTATCTCATTTTTTCTTTTTTTCCTTCTTTTAATTAGACTTTTTACAATGATTTCAATAATCTTTATAGCCCTTTGCTAAGAATAGTTACAGCACTGATAACAACATTAGTGCCACATGTTAAATTTAGTCTTGTTATATTTTTATTTATTTTTACCTTTGTATAGATGCTTTTACTGATTGTTTTGTGAATGTGTGAACATTGTAGACCTTCTAGATTTCTAGACGCTTGTTAACATTTGTTAACTCTTTATCTCGTTTATACAAACTTTTTTTTTTTAGTTTCTTTCGACTTATTGTCGGCATATCTAACGAAAAGATACAAGACAAAGACAAGAGTAAGACAGTTTTGTTGAAATACCTAAATTATACAATAAAAAAAAATTAAGATTGAATTTTCAGTTACTATGAGAACTCATTGCACTCCTCGTCAGCATGGCTGGGGGTGTGGTTGGACTGTGATGGTATCATAGTCTGCAGTCGACGAGGGTGCAGCGACATGGTTACTCATTTAAGTTCGGAGGCGATCAAGTACAATATCATCCAACGTACGATTACGCTGGATGACCCGCACCTGATCCAAAAGTCGTTTGGCCGAAACGTTGACGGCTGGTTCAAGCAACTGAAACAAAGAGAGCAACTGGACACGCTACCCGGTCAGATTGTTTCCTCCCTCTGTAGCCCCAAAGTATGCGCGCATGACATTTTCATTGATGGATAGTGTCCATCTCATGCGCTGCACACTTCCGCCGGGTGCTGGGACCCTATCAGAGACCGGTAAGCCTCGAGGTCCTAAGCGGTCCGGCGGCCGGCGTCCTCCCTGTTGACGCGCAGGTGGTGGTGTCGTTGGCGGAGTAGCAGCCGTGCTTCTCTTGCGACGGCAGCTCTTGTCAACATAACGTCGCCGTCGTCTTCATTTTTCACATTTCTTATTGTTAAATTTGTTTATCGGTAAATTTTTGGTAATTTTATTGTTGTATGTTTTTTTTATTCTTGATTTAATTTTGTTTTATATTATTTAGGTAGTTAAAAATTTATTTTGAGCGAAATTTCTTAGTGAAAAAGTTTTGGCAACCGTCTGTCAAGTCGAGCCACAGACTAATTATTATTATTAATCCATTTATTTAAGACGACAGGGCCCATATATAATAACTTAAATCTTAACATACATAATCATGGTGTTAGTAACAATAGAAACTTATACCTATGTTAGAAGCACAATAACAAATGAAACAATTTGAGTGAACAACATTTCAAATTCACTTATATACAATCACCTTCATCATCATTGCTTCAGCATTCCAGCTGAAATACTGGAGCAACGATTCATATGGACACAGTCCAGCCTGTCAGCAATCATGGCCAGGATGCCGTTGGAGCTGGACCGCACCCTGCGCACAAGAATGCACATCTTTTACGCATCAATGCATAAAACAATCGACGTACATTTCCGCAAACATCCCTGATGCGCTACGTAAGCGAGGCAGCCCCATCAGCACCCTTAAGGCATTATTATACTGAACGCGAAGGGTGCTGTAAGATTTTTGCGTAAAATGAACCCACAGGTTACAGCGTAAAAAGAGATACAGAAGGCCTTGCCCTAAACAGAGTATTTTTAACCCCCGCAGAAGCACGTGAAAACCTGCGGGATCTCATATTCGCTCTGATCGACAGCGCCCTCCGCTCTCTCTCAATGTCGTCATTGTCCCTGAGGCTAGTGGTCAATACGTGCCCAAGGTACTTAAAGGTCTGTACCCTCAACAAAGGTACACCATTCATTTTATCATGAGGTACCTTTTCTTGATATTTTCCAGCAGCCCCAAACACCATAACGACACTCTTCCGCACATTATACAATAGGCCGTGGGTACTTGCGTAACTTTCACACAGACTCAACAACTTTCTAAGGCCACAGACTGAGGCACTGAGCAGCACCATGTCATCTGCATAGCTAATGTTGTTGACACATATGCCATCAATATAACATCCAACTGGTGCTGCTCAGCTCCACAATCAACAGGTCCATGTACAGGTTAAAGAGTGTGGGAGAACTTTGACCCCACAGTCTCACACCACACTCCAAACCATATGAACTCGAGTACGCCCCGGCTCACCTTACACTGTTGACCTGGTTCCGTATAAAAATTTTAAATTATTTGTTACTTCAGGTACCACCTGACCACCAGTTAGCATTATTTAGCTTTTTCCAAAGAGTGTCGTAGGAAACCAAATCAAAAGCATTCGATAGGTCGAGAAAACAGGCATACTCTGCTGTGCCACGGCTTGTATAACTCCACAGCGTGCTTAAAGCCCAAAATCGCACTTTCACTGGACTACCTTGGTCAAAATCCATACTGGTTGTCATGCAATTGTACATGTTTACTCAATTTCGAATTAAGCACGCTGTCCAATACCTTAGACACAACCGTAGCCAGTGAGATAAGTCAATAGTTATTCCTATCCGTCAATAGCCCAGTTTATTAACAATAAAGTTAATTTTTAACAACGGGTACAACTATCGATCTTAACATCTCCGGGGGTAGATACGCATGGCTCAAACAAAGATTTTACAACAAAGCTAATAGAATTGGCAAGTGAGGGCCCGCATAACGAAGATGCTCGATGCTGAGCCCATCGTGGCCAGGAGACTTGCCTCTTGACATAGACTATGACAGAAGCAATGTCTTTAGCAGTAACCCTGACTCCCAACTCCCCCATGGGATCAACATCGATCACCACCCGCGACGGACCTAATGACGACTTCACTTCAAATTTATATTTGAACAGTTCGGCTATTCCCTGTAGATCGCTCACACCGTAGACGCACACAGGCACGCTCGGCTTACGACTTAGTTTATTCGTGTTTTTCCAGAAGCCACCAAAATCTTAATTCACATGATGGGACGCCAGAATAACCATTTTAATCTTATCTTCTCGGCCCTGGCACCACTTTAGCCGAGATTTAAATTTCCTCCTGGATTCACACATCTCATAATAACGACCAGAAGTAGGCCTACCGTACCAGGACCATAAAATAAATTTATCCCTAGCATGCCTGTGTGCATCGGCAACATGTCTATTCCACCCAATAACAATCTTCTTTTTGCGTTTATTACTATGGCGGCCCACCACCGAAGATTCACATAATTTATATCAGTACACATATGATCACAACAATATCGGAACTGCATTGGAAAATCTATCAATCTGAGACGTTTATGACACTCAGTATTATACAATCTAATCTGAACAAATGCCTCTTGCTCCATGTAATCCTGTTATTAACATGTTCACTAGACGCACATCTCTCAGGTACAACAGTATCTAAATAACATTCGATAATCATCGGCAAGTGGTCAGACCACACCACATCATACTTCACATATAACCTACTAACAGTTTGATCCGCCGCTTTGGTAACCAAACTGTGGTCAAGCCATCTCGATGACCCATGAGCCTTACTTATAAATGTTTACGTATTTGATGCTAGTCCCAAACGTTCAATGTCAATACACAACCAGTCTTGTTCACTACAAAACCCCACTAGCTCAGCATTAAAAGTTTCCGTAGGGTGAGCGTTAAAATCCCCCAGTATATAAACGCATTCAGTATTGCAAGAATCAACAATAGTACTCACCGCGCTGAGGGCGTCCGTGAAGTCCGCTAAATTACGCACCACATCAGTCGGCATGTAAATGCTAAACACTAACATTGACCTTCCTTGCATTACTATTTTAATTGCACTTTACGCGGGTTATCACTCCGAATCACACTTACGTTTGTGTAGACGCTCGTCCTCCACAATAGTGCCACACCACCATGTAGTCTTCCTCGTAGCATCCCAGTAGAGGAGTCCACTGCTGACGTTCCCGTACAATTGAAACCGTCACTAATGGTGTCCAGGTACGATATTTTATGCGACAGTAGCCAAGTCTCTTGCAAGGCATGTCAACATGTTTACATAAATTCGGAATACTGTCAACTGAACGCTTCACTTTCTTACAATTGAATGTAGCAAACTAATGTAATAATACAGCGTGTGTTTTACTCCAAAACATACAGGTTCGATTTCTGGCTAAGAATATTGATTTAAAAAAATAAAATGATGCAGTTTTAGTTGTTATTAAAATCGGGCCATTGACTACTTTGAGTGTTTTTCGCTATTCCTCATAGTTTCGGATTTGGCCACCCACGCCAACTTGAAAAACTCATCCTGTATATGAACTTAGTTTTTGTTTCCCGCGGCTTTACTCTGGTGGTCTACCTCACAGCAACCGTACATTTTGCCGAGATAAACAGTAACCTTACAGCTGTCCTTATAGCATAGCACTAAGCGATTACATAGCTTCCTATCACTGAAATAATTTTCGAAAACGGATTAGTACTTTCCAGTACCTTCTATAAACAAACAAATTCACTTCTTCATAGTTTAGATTATGACGAATATTCAAATCCCTTTAATGTAAACTTTAGCTGAAATAATTGCTTTGCACCTGAGACAGATTAATCTAGCCAGACTAAACTCCAGTCAGATAGATTAATTGTTCTCAAGTACTGGTCTGTTTACCTGCACGATGTACTTTTACAAGTTGAGCAAAACTAAAGGTTTATTAATTCCAGGCTAATTAAGAATTTGCTCTTTTCATTTATAAATGGATGCAACACCGCATGTTTAGTTAATCTTTCCTTTGCCGTGCGGTTTAATAACATGTGCCATTTGCAGAACAAAACTCAAATACTAAGAAACATACTCCTATAATTTAGCTTAAAGGTCGGAGAGATTGATTAATTAAAATTTAGCTTTAGTTTATATCACTAGTTGGCTAACCGCCAGACGCCTGAAAGTCTGCTGTCACACCAATTTCGGGAGTTCGGCAAATAATTTTATTTTATTGTTTTTGAATTTGCATTTTCACTCTCATAATCAGCCAACTATGAAAAATTATGACCAGTAGGTAATTGGCTGAGAACTGTACTCGCATGAGACCAAATTGATTGCTATCCACTTCAAAAACAGTGGTTATCTGTCGCTTCTATCTTCAGGCCAGCGCAATGGTAACCACCAACTAAGTAGATATTGAGAAGTTCAGAGACTTAAACACCGGTAAAATCAGTGTGAGATTGATTTGATGTATGATTCTAGTTCAACATTGGCGGCGTTCCAGACTATGAAAATAAAACAAAAATTTATCAGACTGAGGTTTGTATATATATTTATTTGCTGGATGATCCAATGAAACTTTCATTGGTGTATTGGGAATGACTTTGAACCTAGTTAACCTACATTTTAACATTTCACGCTAAATGATCACTGTGATCAAAAATAAACACTTCGGTACATATTCTAATACCTCCTACGTAGTATTTCTCTGGTTAAAGTGTTTCCTTTCAGAACCGTACAGTATTTTGTACTTTGATCATATGAAAAATGTAAAAGTTTCATAAACTCTCCATGAGTGTCAAAATGGCTGGTCTGTTTGTTTGATAACGTTAGCACAAACGGTCGCATTCCATTGTGATATATTTTGCTGAGGCGTGGGTATTACGTGGACACAATATAATGTGGAATGTATGTTACCATGTTTTCTTCGCTCCGCTATGTAAAGAAATTTGGTTAAGGTACAATTAACGAAGTTAAAACAAAATTTATTTTTTATATCATACATAATAAGGTGAAATGTCTGTAAAGGTGTTATAATAATTCATGAATAAATAAATAAATAATAATAAATAATAATATTTTAGACACAACCTTAGCAATTGGTAAGCGTTAGATTATCATACGTCAATCTACGCTACGCTATTTTCTCTGCCTCTGAGATACCTGCAAAACTTTCAACGACGGAATT
Source organism: Anorthoa munda (assembly GCA_945859665.1). Lineage (NCBI taxonomy): Eukaryota > Metazoa > Arthropoda > Insecta > Lepidoptera > Noctuidae > Anorthoa > Anorthoa munda. The sequence goes on from OX243913.1 coordinate 5,254,568, forward strand.
CTACAAAATCTACGAATTGGAAATCTGCTAAGCGATAAATCTTGTAACAAATCACCAATTTTGATTTCAAAGTTTCCCTTTTTAAATGTTCAACATTACGGCTTGAAAAGCCAGATAGACACTTAGCTGAGGTTTTCATATTATCCCAAATCCACAGCATATTTTTTGTCTGCTGTATTTCGTTGCTGTGTAATGTATACGGCAATCTAAAGACAATAGTACCCCATAGAGTTAACTTAATACATAGTTGTCGTTCCAGTCGTAATAGATGCGGCAAGTAAATAGAATTCCGCCGGTGACGGACAATGCTCCCAGACTTGGTACAGGTACACAAATGTCAGTGCCACGGCCAGACGGCGAAGTATCCTGACTACAAAGATCAAAGAGAAGATGTGTTATGTATGTTTACGAGATCACTGTTTGATATGTATACTTCCCCCGACTTTACCAAATGCTTAAGCGTCTCTTTTTCTGTGTCAATCTTTACGCTCCTGTAACAAATCTACTCGCGATTGCAACAATGTCGTCATAATATTATACACTAGCTGTTGCCCGCGGCTTCGCTCCCGTGGACCACCCCACAGGACCCATTTTCGGGATAAAAAAATAGCCTATGTCACTCAGAAATAATGTAGCTTTCTATTGGTGAAAGAATTTTTCAAATCGGTCCAGTAGTTTCGGAGCCTATTCGGTACAAACAAACATACAAACAAACAAACAAACAAACAAAAAAATCTTTCCTCTTTATAATATTAGTATAGACTAGCTGACCCCCGGAGCTTCGCGCCCGTGATTTGGCTACCTACCTACCTACTCTATCATACCTACCCTTCCCTACCCTACCTAACTTACCTACTCTACCTTACCTACCCTACCTGCCCTACCCTACCTTTTTTTTTTTTTTTTTTTGGTCTCGCTGGGAAAAAATGCATTACGCATACCCGCCCATTGGGGGAATGGGGGGCTATGTGGGACTCCCCGGGCTGACTGACCCGGTATACCCATTAAAATAACCCAGCGGCACTCCCGCATCGTCTGAGTGGAGGAGGACTGGGAAACCGGCACAGCCTTTACTTCCAGTCCCCCGCCGACGACCGCCCGCCTTTACAGCGAGGCCTTCACGCCCCTCCCTTAGAGGAGGTGCCCGGGAACGACCGCAAGTGCTCGGCCGTTCCCGCCCGACTAGGGTGGTGATTTATGCAATGCGAGCGAAAGACGCCCCCGCGCCTGTCGCCCGCTAATCACCACCGGGAGGTGGGAGGAGACGATCATACAACCACCTTCTCCCACCCCTTCTTCGCCTGCGGAGCGGCGGCGCGAGAGGATCGTCCTCCCGCGCACGTTCTGCCGCCTCCTTTTGCGACATCACGACCTCGCAAAAGGAGGCGACCGCCGCACAGTGTATTATTTTGGAAATCTAGCGGGACAAAATATTTTTTTTTCATAATTATGCGTTATTGGGTGGTAAAATATAAACGATAAATAAAAAAATAATAACTGATGGTTATAGACCTTATAACTCAACAATAGAACATATTTTCACATACACTAAACATAATCAAAATCAATACAAAAGTAATCACAATAAAAAAGCTATACAAAGTTTGGTACAATTAAGATTAGTAGTAGAGAAGACCAGTAGTCGAAACCGATAGAGATTATTCAGAATCCTCGTCAGATTCTTCCATATTTTCATCTGAGTCTTCAGATTCGGACTCAGATTCATTAGAATCTCTATCTGTTTCGTCTATTGACATCTCACATTCAATAGTTGGAATTCTTGTTTCTAATAACTCATTTACCTAGGCATTAATTGTACCACGCTTTGTTTTTGGACCCGCTCGCAAACTAGCAATATACGGATCCGATGAAATTAACAATCTTTTCAGTAAATCTCGATTTGTATTAATTCATGAAGATTTTCTCGTAAAAAGTTCCCTGAATGTTCTATTGTTTGTTTCGTGCCTCTTGAGCTTCTTCAGACATTTGAACTATTGGTAAAACACATGCAGAAATTATATCCTTCCCGTGAAACGAAATTTTATGTACGGTTACTGGCATTGGGTACCACGAATACTCCTTAAAATACAATTCTCTTGTAGCCTTGGAGAATTCATGAAATTTGTCAACATTTATGAAATACCTGCTATTTATGGTCTCTAATATGACATGGAAGCGTTTGATAAGCTCAATATTGACACCAGTTATTTCTGCTGACTTTTCAGCATTTCGGAAAAAATTACGAGCTGTATTTCCATCATTAGTGTTTCCGGTTTGTTGCTTCCGGCCCGGTTACTTTTTCCAGGTAGTGAAACATCAACGATGGTTTCACTGACAATACCCCTAAATGATATGTTCGCTTCTAACCATAAAGAATTCGTTTTCAGGCAGCGTTCTCGATGTCTTCCTGATTTCGACCATTTTTGGTAAATTTTTGACTAACTCTACTTATTGTTGCTTTGAAACTCTTCAAAATATCATCCGTAACGGACTGGGACACCAAGTTCTTGTAAAAAAATAATGTAAAAAAGCTTCCTGTCTTGTTTCTCAGGCGTAAAAAAACAACATCAAAAAACGAACGACGAGAAATTTGTGAAGTCATTCTGAAAATAAGAAAATGTTGTATGAGTGTCGCAAACTTTCGCAAGTAAATGAACATTTTTCTTGTAGTATATAAATATACCTTTCAGAAAAATATACCCAATGCACAGGGAAATGCAGGGAAATCAACTAAAACCCTAGATGAAACTAAAGAAGTACTGTTTATGAGTAAATAAAAACCTCACTCTGTTAATTTAATATTTATCATTAAAATAGTATAAATAATAATAAAAAAATATATGAAAATTTACCTTGAGAGTCCCACAAAAACGATAACAACACAAAAACACCACTAGCACACAGACTCAGCGTATTCATCGAGCAAACTCAGACGAATGAAACGATAGCAGCGAGCGGTCTCTGTCGGTATGGCTCAGATAGCCGGTCGTCCCAACCTTTTTTTACCTACTATTGTTTCGCGTGGATCCAAAAAGTGTACTAGATTGTAGTATAACATGTTAGCTTTGAATGTATTCCGTTAAAATGATCTTTACCACATGTTCCTAAATTGACTTTTGTCCGTCTAGATTCTCAAAATAACACACTGTGCGCCGCCCAGGCCTCCTCACTCCCCAACATGGAGTTGAACACGCAGGGAAGTGAGAGGTCCTGCCCGATCACACTTGTTAGGGCACGGTGCAGCTCAGTACAGGCTTGCCCTACCTTACCTACCCAACCCTACCCTACCTAATCATGTAGTACATAATTTTTATGTATCATCAAAAGTTTTCTCAGCGCACGCCAAAGAATGAATTTTATATGCAACATTTTGTTACTTTGGTTTACATTATTGCAATTTTCATAAGCATCTCTAATTTTTTTGAAAATATATTATAGCCTATGACACTCAAGAATAAAGTAGCTTTCTACTGGTGAAAGAATTTTCAAAATCGGTTCAATAGTTCCAGAGATTACCCCTTACAACGTCACAAACTCACAATTCACTAACTTTACCTATTTATAATATTAGTATAGACTTACTCAACTAATACTTTTTCAGCTAAACGTCAAGAAATTACCCTACATAAATAACTCTGTGCAAACACCCTAAATTATCTTTTTGAATGCATTCCGAGTGAAAACTAGGTCAGTAAATATTGCAATATGAAGAAGTTGTAGATGCTAGTGCGATTTATTTATTTGAGCAAAATGAATTTATTATCGATAAGTTTTATGAGAAGAGCATTCAATTATGTCAGTATTCTTTGCACGTGATACATAGTTGATTGATGACTGAAATTTTAAACCATTTTTAAGCACAAAAACTAGCAAAACTTCAGGTTTTCAGAACCCTAACATATCAATGCAAAAACCAAATAGATAGTCCTACAAAATATTTGTATGTACAAAACTGTCAAACTGAATAGAATATTCAGTTTACTATTAAACAATATCAATATACTGAAAATATTGATAACTTGATACACATAGCGTGGCCCGGTGACGCGATGGCCGGTCTAACTGAAGAGCTATCGACGCCGGTAACATGCTTCGCTCATCGATATATTCGATTTGCATTTGACTTCGCACGTCCCTACTTTCGGTTTACGTCGGTGAAATATTCCAATATATCTCCGGCGCGGTCCTCCTACTCCTGAAATGTGACGTCAGCCCATATTCGTACAAATACGACCACGTTGTCACCGTAAACAACGTTGCCCTTTGTTCAATTCAGTGTTTTGATCTTATGAAGACGTTAAACATTTTATGCTGTAGAGGCTTTTCGCAACATATTCTTTTTACTTTATGTTAAATTTTATGTTTTAACATAAAATGTAAACGAGAAAATAAAAAAAAATTGGTACTCTGCCATGGAAATCTGTTGACGGGGCATAACATGAGTAAATCGACTACTAATACAGAATTTTCAAGAAATTAAAATTTATCTCTAAACAACTTCAGATAAACAGGTAATAAAGAGTTGCGCGATCCGTTGAGTGTCTCAACGGATCACCTAAGGCAATGTTCATGTAGTGGAGACAGCAAACAGATTGGTGGCGAGTTCGGCTACAACCTCGCCGCAATTTATTTCGCTATGTAACAAATACCGACATTTTGGAGAACCAGCCGAAAATAACCCTTTTCTCTTTTCTTTGATTTAAAATTGCAAGCTTTACATTCTATATTCAGGGATTCGTATTTCTACTATGTTTGTACTTTTATTGTATTTATTGAAATAAAAATACGCTTAGTTGTACGTTTAGTCGAGGACGTTTATTATCATAGAAATAAAGATTTCTGAAACTTGATAGCATTTGCTTTTTATTTGGGGGTAGTTAAGTGTGAAAAGTTTTGAGTATTTCAGGTAAAAATGAAATCAAGACAAATCTCATTTTATTTTATTTTATTTTATTTTGTTTTGTTTTATTTTATTTTATTTTGTTTTGTTTTGTTTTGTTTTGTTTTGTTTTGTTTTGTTTTATTTTATTTTGTTTTGTTTTGTTTTGTTTTGTTTTGTTTTGTTTTGTTTTGTTTTATTTTATTTTGTTTTGTTTTGTTTTGTTTTGTTTTGTTTTGTTTTGTTTTGTTTTGTTTTGTTTTGTTTTGTTTTGTTTTGTTTTGTTTTGTTTTGTTTTGTTTTGTTTTGTTTTGTTTTGTTTTGTTTTGTTTTGTTTTGTTTTGTTTTGTTTTGTTTTGTTTTGTTTTGTTTTGTTTTTTTTTTTTTTTTTTTATTATTATTTTTTTTTTTTATTTTTTTTTTTTTTATTATTATTATTATTATTTTTTTTTTTTTTTTTTATTTTTTTTTTTTTTATTTTTTTTTTTTTTTTTTATTCTATTTTTTTTTTTTTTATTTTATTACTTGATAGCTGCATTTTTAAGCTGCCAACTTAACAACTTAACAAATTGAATTACTGCTTTCTGCCGCCAATAAATCGCTCCACCGATACTATGTTTAAATAACCGTTTCAATGTGAACACTTACACTTCTGCGCCCAAATCCGCAATTTTTCTATTTTACAATTTTAATGTAATCAGTGACACTCACTAGGTTATGACGAATCGATTGACGTAAGAATCATCTGGCCAACGCAAAAACTGGCCAACGCGTTTGGTCTCTAGAATGCCACAAAGGAACAAACATACATACATACATAGACTGATAAACACATTACCCTCCTTCAGCAGTGACTGTACAGATATACATAATTAGTTAGGTTAGTTTCTGCCTCGAGGCGTTTTGGTATCATGGTATGAGCGGCCGGTGGCCTGTTGTATCGTAAGAGGGATTAAATCAAATGCGATTTGGGCTAACGGAGATTAATTGTCTAAATGGACTGTGGCTACATGGTCTCTTAATAAGTTAATGTTGTTTCAAATGCATGTTCTTTGTTCAAGTTACTTTGTTTCTTAATTAGGCAAACTGAACATCAAACAATTGCTCTATGGGCCTGATTTTGCATAAAATAAATAATAAAAAAAATATCTCTTAATTCTTAACCGCCTAAGCTACTTCGACAAAAACAAAACTATTGTAGCTCTTATTCAATAGGTACTGAATAAGGGTTGTCTTAATGCGATGTTAAATGCCATCTTGGTATTAATTTTCGAGTATATTTGCATCAAGAGGGTCCGAGGGATAATCAATAACAAGTAACCGACTGATATATTTGGAGGATTAACATCAAAGCCTACAATTTGGTGCTTAAATAATCCATTCTGATGTAAACGAGGGGACAAGATGTCTGGAATCATATAAAACGTTCTACCGTTAGAAAACCCGAATAATTTAGAGCTACACGTATAGAAAATGATGTAAATATATTCAAGTCTTGTACACACGCAAATAAGGCAAGAAAGAATCGTTTGGATCAGCAGCCATCTGGGACGACGACGTGACGGCAAAAAATGGCGGTAGGAATGATGTTAGAAATAGATATTTGCTTATGATTTAGTGAGTAAAAATAAACAGTGAAATAAAGTTGAATATCATGAGCAAAGTCTGTATTTGTAACAGCATAGTGAGCTGTTTTCATCAACCGTCAATGCAATTAAATTAAAAAAAAAAAGTTAATTAAAAAAATCAAAAAACCCGACTGCTTGAAAAGCGGACTAAAAAGACGTAAACAAGGAGAAAATCATGCTGTGCTGTTGGAGGATACATCTTCGCGAGCTGGCTGACCAAAACCAGATGTATCCTCCGACTGCACTATAGGCCTGTGTTTGACCACAATCTCACCGTGGTCAGTGATGATTGATGATGTGGCCGATGGTGGTAAGCACACAAAGCCTAGAAGGGAACTGGCTCTCAAGTGCTGCTGTCGGAACACACCGGAAGGTGCTTGGCGACAGATTTTCAACTTGAGGGTGGTTGCCAGCCAGGCGGGTACTACAAAGTACCCTACCACCGTGCTATGGTTTCCTCACGATGTTTTCCTTCACCGAAAGCTTAAGCTCATTGTAGGATTCGAACCCGCGACCTTCGTCTCGGTATCCGACGTCAATACCACTGAGCTATCATCGCCTTAAAAATCGCCATATTCCTATTTTCCAATTTTTATGTAGCCAGTGACACTTGCGGGATTAAGACGAATCGATTGACGTAAGAACCATCAAAATCGGCCCACGCGTTTGGTCTCTAGAACGCCACATAGGAACAAACATACATACATACATACATACATACTTACATACATACATACATACATAGACTGATAAACATATTACCCTCCTTCGGCAGTCGGGTAATAAACAAATCTTATGACCTGTAGGAGCACAAAGTATGTTAGCAGTGGCGCGCAGGGTTTTTATTCAAATCTGCGACAAAGACAACAGTGCTGGACCGCGATATTGTGAGTCAATGACAGACTACAAACAAAAATACGAAACAAATTTCAACAAAATATATGTTTTTATTGGTTTCCTTAAAGTTACCCAAGTACTGTAACATTTATTTATTTTTATATATGCTTTATTGTAGGTACACCAAGTTAAAACATCATCATCATCATCATCATCATATCAGCCGAAAGACGTCCACTGCTGGACACAGGCCTCCCCCAAGCGTCGCCACATTGACCGGTCCCGTGCGTCCCGCAACCAGCGGATTCCCGCAACCTTCACCAGGTCATCGGTCCACCTGGTAGGAGGCCTTCCAACGCAACGTTTTCCGGTTCGCGGTCGCCACTCCAGAACCTTTCTGCCCCATCGGCCATCCGTTCTGCGAGCAATGTGCCCTGCCCACTGCCACTTAAGTTTGGCAATTCTTCGGGCTATGTCGGTAACCTTGGTTCTCTTGCGGATCTCTACATTTCTGATTCGATCACGCAAGGAAATTCCGAGCATAGCCCTCTCCATTGCCCTTTGAGTGACTGTAAGTTTTCTGATGAGGCCCATTGTAAGCGGCCACGTCTCAGAGCCATATGTCATCACTGGCAACACACACTGGTCATAGACTTTCGTCTTGAGACACTGTGGTAAGTTGGACGAGAAGATACCGCGCAACTTCCCGAACGCCGCCCAGCCGAGTCGGATTCGACGGTTGACCTCTTTCTCGAAGTTGGCCCTACCCAACTGGGGTTAAAAAAGTTAAAACATAGAATAGGAAATTTAAAACTAAAATACATACAATGGGCGGCCTTATCGCATACCGCGATCTCTTCCAGGCAACCTGGAATGGACAGTGATAGCCTGGCAATGGGGTTGACATTGGTGTAACACATAACATTAAGAATATTTATTTTAAATCATATTATAATAGATACACAAATACATACATATGTTATATAATAAATACATAAATGCATACATACTCCAATATAACGAAAGTCAATAGGCTATGAAAGTAGATGTTGTAACGACAATCACAGTGAAAGGTAGTGTTCTTTTACAAGTCTTTTAAATACAGGCAACGACTGGGCGCGTTTTATTGGGTCGGACAATGCATTCCACAGACGAGCTGCTTGGACAGTAAAAGATTTATCTAAGAAAGTAGTGGAATGCATTGGCATTTTAAGTCGCAAGTTATCCGATGACCTAAGTGATTTCGTGTGGAAATCGCAGATAAACTGAAAACGATCCTTGAGATAAAGAGGGGTGGAAGGAGTAAAGAGCACATTATACAGAAGAGAAAGAATATGAGCATTCCGGCGAAGGCGAATTGGCAACCACTTGAGCATCACATGGAAATCGGAAACATGGTCATATTTGCGCAAACCGAATATGAACCTTATACAAAAATTTTGAAGTCGCTCAAGTTTATCGAGTTGTTCTTGAGTAAGGTCAAGATAGCTGACATCAGCATAATCAAGGATGGGAAGAAGAAGAGATTGTGCATTTCTCCAATTATACTTCAATGGTGCATCCTCGAGATTGAATACACATTTTAGTACGGTCCCCAATGTCCTGCATTGCCACACAGTATAAAGTGTAAAAAACCGGCCAAGTGCGAGTCGGACTCGCACACGAAGGGTTCCGTACCATTATCGCAAAAAACGGCAAAAAAACAGGTTTATTGTATAGCAGCCCCACTTAAATATTTATTATATTCTGTTTTTAGTATTTGTTGTTATAGCGGCAGCAGAAATACATCATCTGTGAAAATTTCCACTGTCTAGCTATCACGGTTCATGAGATACAGCCTGGTGACAGACAGACAGACAAACAGACGGACCGCGGAGTCTCAGTAATGGGTCCCGTTTTTACCCTTTGGGTACGGAACCCTAAAAGTGAGAAAATAATTCGTTTGATAGTCTATGTCATCTGTCAATATTCGCATCATTCGTTGTTTGTGCGTTGCATTGCTACAACGTATTTTTATTTTTTCTCAAATTCAATACTGTAATACGGTGAAAAAGATCATAGGAAAAAGAAAACACGACGATGAAGAATAACTGAGGAGTAAGAACCAACGATACTGAAACAAATTCGAGAAAAACGTAAGTACCCGCCGTATCAAGATGCTTGTACTATCATAGTGTTTACTAATTACTTACGACCTATATATATTGTTATCTTAAAGAAATAACATTTGATGTTATTCTGATAACAAAAATAGTATTTTTTAACGAGGTAGCACGTGATGTTATCCAGAAATACAAGAATTAAATACGTACTTTCCTTACGAGGTAGTACGCGATACTATTTTGAAAGTAACCGCCATTTTGATTTCTCTCCAGTAAAAAGTCCACCGTTGCAATCTCGAGTTCACGTGATGCATCTGACGAAAACCATGGTTCGAAAATATTCTTGATGAAATATCTATCATTAATACCGAACAAGATGCTCGAGAAATACCAACCTTGTCACAAAAATCAGACTTCAAGTGACGTCTGGGAGGTTAATAGAACTTCCACGACTGACATTCCTTCAGAGATTCTCGAAATCTTTGACGAAGCAAAGAATACGATACCCTCACTCGAAATAAATATAACACAAGAAGTCTCTGAACGTTGGGAGGCAAGATGTATTCGATGGTTTGGGCAATTAATAGACAAAGATTTTCAAAAAACTGAAATCCTTGTTCCGGAGAAGTTCACGTTAGTTCCTGCACTAAAACTTAATCCAGAAGTCATGTCAATACTGTAGGAATCGGCCAAAAATCGCGAAAAACACGCAGAATCAATACAAAACCAGCGTGGCCTAGTCAATTTAACAAACGAACTAAATATTCTTAAAAGAATATCAGAAATTGGCCAATTATTTCTTGATCTACCTACATCACGGACATACATTCAAACTTGTTATACTACATTACACAAAAACCTTTGGAATATAAACAAAGGTAACAAAAGAGATGAATTTCTTGTTTGGTACTATACTTCACATTATTAATAACCTTCACAAATTAAAAAACTGAGTCTGCAAACCACTGACATCAGATGGACTATTCCGTGTGTGAGGTCTTCCTCAATGAAGATACAACGCGACTGCAGCTCAGACTACGATTCGACAAGACTACGAATGGACACTAACAGCCACCAACATTAACAGTGATGAGAGCCAAACCAAAAAGGTAACCACTACTCAGCGCAGCCTATAAATGGGAGCCAGCAAGAAGTACGACAAGAGGAACTGCCATTGAAAATAAACCCCGCAGGTAGAATTAAACTTTTGATGAAATATTGGCAGATGCTTATAAAATACAGTTTATTGGGCAAATGGTTTAAAACTCTGAACACAATTACCCGTCATCTCCTCATGGAGAAATGGAATTGGCTATTTCAAAACTTATAGATTTAGAATATTTGTAAATGTTCTGATCTACATCAACAGTTTATCTCACCGACTTTTTTAACACATAAAAGTACAGGTGATCTAAATTTATAAAATCCTTTATAAGTTCTTACAAACTCAACAATTTATAATTGGTAATATTTACTTAGTCTGGCCGGTGCCAGTCTAACCGGATTCAGCTGAATACTAGCATTTTACATGGAGCAGACAAAATCAAATTCCATAATATAAACCTTTGATAGATTAGTTCTAGTGATCAATTTAGAAAATAGTTAATTTATATGCCAAACTGGATCTGCAAATTCTTAGGATTTCAACGAACTATGTATGTATCTAAAATGACTTGACTATAAAGTTAAGAGGATAAAGAAACTAATCTATAAATATAGCCGCAAATATAACGTCGTTAACCGAGGCTTTGCAAAACTAATTGGTACATTAACAGCTGCATGTCCAGTCATAGCGTATATTGGGTCATACTCATATACTAAATAATTAGAACGGGATAAATATTTGGCACTTTTGAAGTCTGATGACAACCGTAAGGCAAACATATCCATAAGTCCTTAGGTGGAATCAAGTATCGCTCAGAAATATCAATACAATTCATGATAGTCCCTGCGAACTGGAAATATTTATTTACTTTTCGCATACAGTGTGGAGTGCAGCCTGTGTGTAAAGAGTGTGCAGATTACTAATCCTTTGGTCAATTAGTAAAATGAAACAACACATTAACTTTCTTGAGTTACAGGCAGCATTCGTGATCCTAAGTGTTTTTAAAATAAATATAATTTATACGTTCTTCTTAGAAAAGACACCACGACTGCCATTGCACATTTCAACAAAATGTGTGGCACTCTATACTCCCATTTTAATGATATACCTACCTGTGGCAATCGTAGAAAAAGGTATATACATTTACACATATACATGTATAAAATCTAGTGAGAACACCGATGTAGACTAAGCTTTTAAGTGTACTAATGTTAATATTGAATGATAGTTAGATTCTCGATGATTTAGATTTGTTAACACAATATTCGGATAATCTGTAATAGATTTGGTTACACCTAGAAAAAAAGTATGCAGTATGTTTATCCTGGAAAGATGACCGAGATGCCTATGATATACACGCCTTTACAATACCGTGGCATAACAGTTTCCTTATAATGGTTTTTCCACCTTTTGCTCTTACCTTCTTCTTCTTTTTGAATCGATGGCATATTTAATTAGATTGTCTGGGCCCAGTATGTGGCCACGCTTATTGCAGCGTCAGAAGCACTGCACAGGTCTTCCAGGGTGCAAGTGAATGGACAGCCAGGGCACTCCAACAAGTGGGGCATAGTCTGTACAGGGGCACCACACTCACACCGGATGTTGGACGAATCAATAATCCCCCATTTTGCCAAATTATATTTACAATTTATTTTTATTTGCTCTTTTCTTAAGATGCCTGAAGTTGCCATAATTATCGTTCCATTATTGGTCTAGTCAATCATAATTACCCTAGTTAAAATTCTTTACTTCTGTGATAATTTTTCTCAAACCTAGTAAGAATTATTTATTATCTCCTTCCGAGGAATCACTTCTTACGTGGAAAAAGCTTACCCGGCTTGGGCTGTATTGTCAGGAAATTGTACTAATGGCAAAAATGTATCTTTATCTTTTTTAATTTTTTGTCTTTCATACCAAAACAATGGACAATATGTTGAAATTTTTGTCTAGTAATGACATTTATAAGCATGTTTAATGCCACCCTTAAGGTGACTTCGTTTTATTCATATTATAGTGTTGATCACTTAAATTTGTATCTCAATTTAATTTATCTAAAAAATTATATCAGGGGAATTTAACAAAGGTGCAAGTTATGGAAAACTAAATTCTTTTCACTCTGTATTAAAATTAATCTAACCAAAAATTCAAATGGGTAATGCATTTGTAGATTCTTTGCGGATGTTTTTAAAATTAATCTTACTTTCACTAAGTATACTACTTGGAACCTTAGTTTTAAATTACCTTCTTCTTGTTCAATAAGAAATACTAATCTTATTTATGTTTCTATAAAAGCTCTAAACTTTGCTCGCATTGTTCACGGGTCAAGGGATGTAAACCTTGTCAATGGTCAATATTGATGATGTTCAAGTAACAGAAACAGGAACAATATTACAATTAGCGAAAATATGACCCTTTTTCTTCTTCTTCCAGAAGAGAAATGGTATAATTAAAACTTCTGCAACGATCAGTAAAAATCTTTACTTGATTTTACTTTTATGTAATGACAAAAATTACCAATTAATATTTTCAGCAAACAGCCTGATTACTTAAATAGAAAATTTTGCCTATTTAGAAACACTCTTAAGTCTGATAAGTTATTTGGATTGTTTTTACAGAGTTATGAGATTTTTTCCTTTAAAAGCCCATACACAACCTGTACCTACCAGTTGAGTCCATCAGATGCTGGATCAAACAAACCCTTAGTGATAGTGGTGCGGATGTGAATACGTTCACTGCCTCCAGCACTAGACATGCATCCACGTCAGTGGCGTATAGATCTGCCCCCGTACCCGTACATGGTGCGACTAGGAAAAAGGGACAGTAAGTTAGTTTAGAAAAACCGGCCAAGTGCGTGTCGGGCCACGCGCAGTAATAGGGTTCCAAAGTTGCATAATAATGCGGACTAAAAAGAGGGTTTTGTTGTTGTTACATGAACATTAGAACGGTTTCAGCGGCTCACAAAGTCTAAAAACGGGCCCACATAGGATTTTTTAATCTATATTCTCACGTTTGACCACTATCTCGCCTGATGGTAAGCGATGATGTGGTCTACGGTGAAGCACGCTTGCCTAGATGTAATCTATTCACTCTTGACTTAAACTAAATAAGGATTAACTGGTAACTGAAGAAGGAGTTATAAAATCCAACTTCGCAACTGAAGTTAGAAAAATATTATCTATTTGAGTACCACCGCGGGTGCGAATTGCGAAAGAAGCCGATATGAGCGCGCGTTAGAGCCACGGGGAATGGTGTAATTCGTTCCTGGATCCTTGCCCGCACACTCCTTGTTTATTTATCTTACGGAATTTGAAAAAACCTCTAATCTCCTCTAATACCGCAGATTAGAGGTGAATCCTCTAATCTGCGGTATTCACTATTTCATTCTGGAAAGTTTTACGCTACTCAATCAGTGATGAAGTCGGGTTGAATATTGACTTTATAGAAGGATATCGACAAAAGAAAATAAGTAATTTGCTTGGAAATCGAATCTAATTTGAGTTTACTTTTACGTTTTAATTACAAAACGTCGAAAATACTTCTGCACTAACACAAAATAGACTCTACCGCGCGCATGCGCCGTATGGACTACGTTCTGGTACTGCCAACGACTCCGGCCACTCCAATGCGTTATTCGAGCTTAAACATTATTAATTTAGAAATCATTATTATTAAGGATGTTATGATTTTATTTTTGTATATTTCTACATGGTTCATAAGCATATATTTACTATCTGTTTTACACAGCTAACAACGTTATTTAAGTAATTTTTCAATGGCCTCTGTACAAAAATTTTACTGTGCCAAGTACATTTTATAAATTGGTCGACTATTACTCGTAAACTTGTAAAGCCTGTTATGATTTCATTTTTGTATATTTTTACATGGTTCGTAAGCATTATATTTACTCTGTTTTACACAGCTATCAATTTTATTTTAGTAATTTTTCAATGGAATTTGTACAAAATTTTTACTGTTCCAAGTACATTTTATAAGTTGGTCGACTATTACTCGTAAACTTATAAAGCCTTGTTATCCGTGATAATTTTCCTATTAATTTCGTTATATTTACTACTGCCGTGAATTTTTTCACATAGCCAAGAGCAACTATTCCGCTGGCAGGGGGGGGGGACACTTGACTCTAACATAAATTTGCAACATAAAGCTTAATTTTACGCAAACGAATCTCTAAATCAAAAAATAGTTTCATCAAACCCATAATATTTTTGAATGGCCTATCCAATGATATGCCACACCATAGGATAGATGAGAAAAAAAAATACATCTCCACTTTACGTCTATGGGAGGTACCCGAAAAAAAAATATTTTTCATGAGTTTATGTTACCACTTTGTCGGAATTATTAATATGTATATACATGCCAAATTATAGCTTTCTAGTACTTAGATTCTCTGAGCTAAGCTGCGGACGGACAGACGGTCAGAGCGAAACTATAAGGGTTCCTTGTTGACTTCGGAACCCTAAAAAGGGTCTGTTTGTTGATTCTTCGGCAGTTTATTGTTACTAAATGTATCTTTTTAGGTATCTCTCTTAAATACCTTCTTCTGGTAACTGACTAGACAGACCTTGTTTTAAACAAATACCATAATTTTTACATGTGCACCTGAACACTTGAGCTTTTCTATTCCACAATTAATATACTATAAACATCTACAATGTTATTAAATCTCGATGATGCACCATTTAGGTATAATTTATGGTTAACTGAACTTACCTATAAGTGAAATTCAACCAAAATTATACGAAATGCTGCATCCGAAGAGATTTAACACCCTCTCTACCCATGTATTATATACCTATGCCATACATTTACCCTGAAATATTGTGGAATGGAATGAACTCTAAAACGAATGACTCGACCATTGACAGATGACATAGACTATGGCTCAGCCATAGACAAGATATCAAACGAACATTTCTTTTTTTTGTCTTTGGACTGTGTGGCAATGCAGGACATTGGGGACCGTACTACAATGTGTATTAAATCTCTTCGGATGCAGCATTTCGTATAATTTTGGTTCAATTTTACTTAAAGGTAAGTTCAGTTAACCATAAATTATTCAGTCATCTCTGGCTTGAGTGAACTATCTTTTTCAATGGCATTAATACTACAAAATCTCCTTAAGTATTATCAAGTTTTCTTCAAATAATTGAATGCAATTTAATAACATTGGTTTGTAATTTTTGGCGCGTTGTGTAAGAGCTGAAGATTCACGTTTTTGTGGTCTAATCTAATTTGTTTGACATGAAGCTCATTGAACAGTCTGAGTGCTCCTGTAGGTAACTTATCAATTTTACATATGTTCCCAGTAGACCACCTTCCGTTCTTACGCCCATAGTTAAAAAAGTTAATTAAAAAAATCAAAATACCCGACTGCCTAAAAAGCGAACTAAAAAGACGTAAACAAGAAGAAAATCATGCTGTGCAGTCGGAGGATACATATCCGCGAGCTGGCTGACCAAAACCAGATGTATCCTCCGACTGCACAGCATGATTTTCTTCTTGTTTACGTCTTTTTAGTTCGCTTTTTAGGCAGTCGGGTATTTTGATTTTTTTAATTAACTTTTTTATTTATAACTTTTTAGTTAACATTTTTTTCGAATTAGGTACATTTAAATATATAAGTGTTATATATTTTTGAAATCGCCTCTAAAAACCCTTTATTTTGATACCCCACACGATGGGTTTGGAAGAAAAAATAAAATTGGCCCCCACAATATGGCGCCCAAAAGCCGCCATTTTTCTATTTTCCAATTTTAATGTAGCCTATGACACTCGCAAGGTTAAGACGAATCGATTGACGTATGAATCATCAAAATCGGTCAACGCGTTTGGTCTCTGGAACGCCACATAGGAACAAACATACATACATACATACATACATACATACATACATACATACATACATACATATATACATACATACATACATAGACTGATAAACACATTACCCTCCTTCGGCAGTCGGGTAAAAAGTTATCGGCCGGGAGTTTTTGATACCGTACATTGTAAAATATGGTTACATATACATATGGTTCACTTGGACGCGCTTTTACAATTTGTCAAGCATACGAAGGAATTCGAAGACATGTGACATCCACCAACCCGCACTGGGCCCTCGTGGTGGTTTACGGCCCATTCCCTCTCACAGAGAGGAGGCTTGTGTCCCAGCAGTGGGAACAGTAATAGGCAGATTATGTGTGTGTGTGTGTGTGTGACGATGGAAAACCAGTACAAAGAAATTTTAAAAGTTATGGTTGCGGCTTATAAATTCAGATATTAAAAGATGTGAACTGCGAACGTTAGAAAAGTAATAGTAGTTTATGCAATGGTCATATAATAGGGGTTATTAAAACACGAGCGTAGGTTTATCAAATGAGGCGAAGCCGAATTTGATAATAATATTACGCGAGTGTTTTATTACCTAATTATATGCTATTGCATACACTACTTTATCTTCACTCATACAGTTAAAATAAAACAAAAGTGGAAAGGAAAAAAATATGTGGTATGGTAAGGCGGGCAATTTAGATACTCATTGCGCAGCGCGCGCATCCACAGACAACTGACAATGACATGAGCCCATACGCGCCAGAAAATTAAAAAGTAAAAGTGTGCTATAAAAATTAAAAAGTTATTTTATGATGCAGTTGTTTGAAAATCGAAGGAAAATGTTGAACTATAATGGTTTTTTTTTAATTTTACCTATCCACGAGCATAAAGTAAGTGTTTATACAATATTTTTCGAATTCGTATTTGGAACATTACGTTGTGAATGTAGATAAAAACATTTAAGTGACCATGGAACGAAACTGGTCTAAGAAATAAGAACAGGTTTATCTGCAACATAAACCTGTAATATTATTATTGCTCTCTGTTAACATAACTATAAAGATTTTCGCCGATTTCTGAATTAAGCATTTGAAAAGTATTGTCAAACTATTCTTTAGCCTTAAAAACTGTGAAAATTTAGTACTGAAGTAGGGTTTGAAACGTTTCTTAACTACTCAATGCAGAAAATCGATTCAAAGATTCGACTATACTTAATTTAGAAATAGGCCCTCTAAGTTAAAACTTTACGAGATGTGCTAATCTGCACAACCTTGCCAATAAACATGCCTGAATGTAAAACTTTTCAACAATGTTCAACTTTTGAGTCCAATCTCGACACATAAACGTTAAAATGGACAAGAAAATAAACGCCACTTTTATGAGTAGTGGACTCAACGTCCAAACAGGAAAATTTTCGTTAGTAGCCAGCTCAACGTATTGTTCAATGTAATGTCTCGTCAGAACACATATTCTGCTGTTTGGGAACATATGAAAAAAATAATTAATCAAAGCACAGTTCAGTTATTGCGTTCAAAATTCAAAGGGGTGAAATAGTCAATGCGCGATACGGACCTGACAAAAAACCAACTTCCACGTTTTTTGTCAATCTTGAACCAGGCAATGACAATCCAGCAGTTAAAAACATCACGTACATTTACAACCAAAAAATAAAAATAGAAGATCCTCGAAAATCCAAAAGCATTGTACAATGCCAACGCTGTCAAGAATATGGACACTCCAAGAACAATTGTATGAGGCCATTTAGATGTGTCAAGTGCGGACAAAATCACAGAACTTCTGATTGTGATAAAAAAGACCGAAACACACCAGCCAAGTACGCTTTATGCTCATGTGATCACCCCGCTAACTACAAAGGCTGCCAAATCTATAAAGAACTAATCGCTCGGAGACACAAAAATAACCCACATACACGGAAGCCAATCCAGTCAATCACCATGCCAACTATAGCCACTGGGCCACGCCTTCCGCCCAGTCTAATCACCGAAGACCATAATTTACCACACCAAAAGACCTATGCACAAGCTGTAACTGGAAATGCCAACGCACCAACTACGAACTATGAGAAACACAACACAGCGAACTCTGTACTAGAGAATATCCTCCTAAGGCAAAGTGAAAAGATCGATCTTCTAATTCAACAAATAAGCTCCATGCTGGGTCTTATAACAACACTCGTCTCCAAACTATCAAAATGACTTCACTACACATCGCAACGTGGAACATTAACGGTCTCGCACCGAATACACTTGAATTGGAAACTTTCCTTAAATCTAACAAGCTAGATGCATGTCTTATATCTGAAGCACATACTACTTCTAGAAGCCGAATATGCATTCCAGGATATAGTGTATATTTCACATCACACCCCGATGGGGGCGCTCACGCTGGCTCGGCGATTGTTATCAAAAACAGTGTGAAGCATTACCTACTACCACCTTATTCAAGCAACTACTTGCAAGCTACTACAGTGCGAGTAGAGGACCGCTCTGGGCACCTAAACCTCTCGGCGGTATACTGTCCACCACGTCATTCTATCAAGGAAGCCATGTTCACGGAGTTCTTCCAGACGCTAGGGAATCGATTCATAGCTGGTGGAGACTGGAATGCAAAGCACACATATTGGGGAGCCAGAACAACAGTAACAAGAGGTCGTGAATTGAAAAAAAGCGTTGATTCAAATAGGCTGATGCCACTCTCTACGGGTGAGCCGACATACTGGCCCACTGACACTCAAAAGACCCCAGACCTCTTAGACTTCTACATCTCAAAAAATATATGCCACCTTTATGTACACGTGGAATCTAGCCTCGATGGATCTTCAGACCACACACCTGTTATTTTAATTATAAGCACAACAATCATACATCGCGAAACAGAAAATGATAACTTGCATAATGCAAAAACAAACTGGGAAACCTTCCGAGCTTATCTGGAATCCAATATCTGCCTAAATATTCCCCTAAAAACTCCTGCAGATATTGATAATGCATGCTTGTATATCACTAACTTGATGCAAGTGGCAGCTTGGTCTAATACTCCCGAAATGGATACACCATACCGTTATTTACCAATACCAGTTGAGACTCGCAATAAAATATCGGAAAAACGAAGGCTACGTAGAGTGTGGCAGGTCTCCCGCAACAGAGAGGACAGAACAAGACTCAACCGAGCGATAGCAGATTTAAAAGCCTCTCTTGCTGAAGCAGCCAACGAATCTCTTAGGCGAAAACTGGAAACGATGTCTCCAACCGCAAGCGGTCACCACTCCCTTTGGAAAGCTACGAAGGCTATGGGTCAACCACAGCAATGCTTACCTCCACTTAGAACAGGCAACTCTTGGGCACGTACTGACTCCGAAAAAGCCGAAGTATTTGCAGCCCATCTGGTCGAGGTATTTAAACCTAATGAAAGCAATGGCCCTGAAGATCCACAAATAGATATTGAACTAAATGAAGATATAACACCAGGTTCTCCGCTGCGATCAACATCGCCAAGAGAGATAGCCAGAGAAATATACAATCTATCAGTAAATAAAGCCCCCGGTTTCGACCTAATTACACCAAGGCTACTAAAGGAGCTACCCAGGCAATGCATTGTTTTCTTAACCAACCTCTTTAATGCAACCTTTCGAGTCTGCTACTTCCCCTCTTTATGGAAAATGTCGCAAATAGTGATGATCCACAAGCACGGTAAACCAATCAATGAAGTCATATCATACAGGCCCATTAGCCTTACGCCAACACTGTCCAAGCTCTGGGAACGCATCTTGCTGACTAGACTAAGACCGTATCTCGAGGAAAGAAATGTTATACCCGATCACCAATTTGGGTTTCGCAAAGAACATTCTACAGTGGAGCAAGTACATAGAGTCTACAACACTATCAGACAATGCCTTGAGAAGAAAGAATACTGCTCAGCAGCATTTATCGATATCCAGCAGGCTTTTGATCGTGTTTGGCATAAAGGCCTATTGTACAAAATAAAAAAAACCCTTCCGCCTTCAATCTATCTTCTGATGAAGTCTTATCTGAATGACAGGATGTTCCAAGTCAAGCTTCGAAGCGCGCGTTCTTCTCTTCATACCTGCCGCGCTGGAGTACCCCAGGGCTCAGTTCTTGGTCCTGTGTTGTACAATATATTCACCCATGACCTTCCTCAAGCTCCTAATACAACGGTAGCGACCTTCGCAGATGACGCCGCATTTCTCGCAACAAATAATGACCCAGACGAAGCCAGTAGAATCCTCCAAAACCAACTTACACTAACAAGTGACTGGTTGAGCAAATGGCGCGTAAAAGCGAGTGCCCCCAAATCTCACCATATCACATTCACTTTGAGAAAGAAACTGTGTCCAACAATTAATCTCGGCCAAGATCCTCTTCCACAAGCCAAATGTGTTAAATACCTAGGATTCTACTTGGACCAACGTATGACTTGGAAAGATCACATTAAGCAGAAGCGCAACGAAGTAAACTATCGCTTTAAAAATCTATTGTGGCTGCTTGGCAGACAGTCAACATTGTCTCTGAGTAACAAACTCAAGGTCTACAGCTCAGTCATAAAACCCATTTGGACTTATGGAATACAATTATGGTCCTCGGCTTCCAAGTCAAACATCCTTTGCCTCCAAAGAGCTCAAAACAACATCCTAAGGACTATAATTGGTGCAGCCTGGTTCACCCGCAACTCAGAGATTCATGAATACCTCAACATGAGGACTGTTATGGAAGAATCCAAACAGTACAAAGACAAATATAGAGATCGACTGAAACACCACCCTAACCCATTGACAAGTACACTTCTAATGTGTAATCCAATTAACCGCCTGAAAAGAGCAAATGTGCTATTCTAATAAGGAGAGTTAGGGCGATGGCGCTAACTCACTAAAATCTCTACATACTTCAACCCATCTGATTATAGTCCACGGACTGATCGCAGATAGAACATTAAAAAAAAAAAAAAAAAAAAAAAAAAAAAAATTCAATGTATGGCGCGTAGAATAGTGGCATAAAGGTCTATCCACACATATCAGGGCCGTGCCCCGGACGTGCACGGGACGTGGTCAGACCGTGCCCCGTCAGGGGCTCAAAAAAATATCGTTGGGTACATTTTATATGAACTCGTTCACACACGTCCGTGCACGGGCCCGGGCACGTCCCTGATATGTGTGGATAAACCTTTATGGTCGTTTCGGTTGATTGTGTAATACTACGTTCGAAAAAATGGGCCATGATTGGCGAAACTTTCCATTCCTATAGCAAACTATTCCTTCTGCTTAAAAAAGACGGACATTAATAACGATGTGCAACCCTAATAACAGCAGGCAATATCGATTGCCTTTCATTTTGGGAGAATAACGACAAGACGACTGATGTCATTAGGTAAGAAAGCAATCAAAAACTTTGTTTAGTAAGAAAGTTTGCTCAAACTTCGCGGCGGCGCATGAATCAAGTAATTTATTTCAAGGTCTATTTTGAAGTCCCCACGGTAGATATTATTAGGTTGGAGGCAATCAGCGGTGGTGGGCTCAATTTATTTCTTGCGATGGAAAAACAAAACGCGCCGTCTTCTGTCCCGCCTCGTTGTCAAGTCACTGTCGCAGCGACAAGGGTCGGACAAAGCTTTTGTACCGCGACGCCGGATTTAAAAATCGAACCATTGCTGAAATTCAGCCGCTGTTTTGTTTTTAGGGTTCCGAAGTCAACAAAGAACCCTTATAGTTTCGCTCTGTCCGTCTGTCCGTCCGCAGCTTAGCTCAGAGAATATAAGTACTAGAAAGCTATAATTTGGCATGTATATACATATTAATAATTCCGTCAAAGTGGTAACATAAAATCATGTTATTTTTTTTCGGGTACCTCCCATAGACGTAAAGTGGGTAAAACCATTTTTCGATTCAGAGATTCGTTTCCGTAAAATTAAGCTTTAAGTTGCAAATTTATGTCAGAGTCAAGTGTCCCCCCCCCTGCCAGTGAAATGGTTGCTCTTGGCTATGTGAAAAAACTCACGGCAGTAGTAAATATAATGAAATTAAAAGGAAAATTATCACGGATAACAAGGCTTTACAAGTTTAGGAGTTATAGTCGACCAACTTATAAAATGTACTTGGCACAGTAAAATTTTTGTACAAATGCCATTGAAAAATTACTTAAATAACGTTGTTAGCTGTGTAAAACAGATAGTAAATATATGCTTATGTACCATGTAAAAATATACAAAAATAAAATTATAACATCCTTAATAATAATGATTTCTAAATTAATAATGTTTAAGCTCGAATAACGCATTGGAGTGGCCGGAGTCGTTGGCGGTATCAGTCCGTAGTCCATACGGTGCATGCGCGCGGAGTCTATTTTGTGTTAGTGCAGAAGTATTTTCGACGTTTTGTAATTAAAACGTAAAAGTAAAGTCAAATTAGATTCGATTTCAAAGCAAATTACTTTTTTTTTTGTCGATATCCTTCTATAAAGTCAATATTCTACCCGACTTCATCACTAATTGAATAGCGTAAAACTTTCCAGAATGAAATAGTGAATACCGCAGATCAGAGGATTCACCTCTAATCTGCGGTATTACGAGTAGAGGAGATTAGAAGTTACATACGATTGTTTTCTAACTCCGAAAGAGATATAAACAAGGAGCGTGCACGCAAGGATCCAGGAACGAATTATACTATTCCCTGTGGCTCTAACGCGCGCTCGTATCGGCTCCTTTCGCAATTCGCACCCGCGGTGGTACTCAAAATATTTTTCTAACTTCAGTTGCGAAGTTGGATTTTATAACTCCTTCTTCAGTTACCAGTTAGTCCTTATTTAGTTTAAGTCAAGGGTGAATAGATTACATCCAGGCAAGCGTGCTTCACCGTAGACCACATCATCGCTTACCATCAGGCGAGATAGTGGTCAAACGCGAGAATATAGATTAAAAAATCCTATGTGGGCCCGTTTTTAGACTTTGTGAGCCGCTGAAACCGTTCTAATGTTCATGTAACAACAACAAAACCCTCTTTTTAGTCCGCATTATTATGCAACTTCGGAACCCTATTACTGCGCGTGGCCCGACACGCACTTGGCTATTGGTAGATACCAAACCTAATTATATATGTCTATTTATAGATACAGACGCCAGCATTAATTGGATATGGACTTTTCAAGGTACCTATATGTGTGGGAGGTGCCTAATTTTTATTTCTACAGTAATCAGTTCATATGGAAATCGACGTAACTGCATTAGCGTTATTGACGTTAGCAGATAGTTAACGACCGGCACGCATACAAAAGCAATATCGTTATGTATCACTTTTAGAGATCGATTCAGTAATGTGTTTTGCCGCAGAATAACTACAACATTTAATGTTGTCATCTCGGATTGTGTGCGTAAAACTCGGCGTAACGACCTTGTGAAACAAATGGGAAAGTCTTATCTGGCTTTATTCACAACCGCCTACGACATTGGAGCTCAATTTTGTCGTTCGAATAATATTAAACAACAAAAACAGACAGGTACTTACCTTATAGGTTTTTTCAATTAAATCAATCTGCCGCTGTTTCACAACAACGTTGGGATCGGCTTCAGTCTAACCGAATGCAGCTGTGTATCAGCATGTTTCATGGAGCGATTGCCTATCTGACCACCGCAACCCAGTAACTGGATAACACGGTACCCCTTAGCAAGACTGCTTGCCAGATTTTTTGGCTACGACTGTCAAAAATCTATAAATGACTAGCTTCAGCCAGCGGCTTCGCCCGCGTAAAAAGTGTTCTCTTATCCCAAGGGAACATTATACCGGGATAAAAAGACTACAATTATCTAGCTCTGTGACAAAGTCCATCCAGATCCGTTTAGCCGTTCTCGCCTGATTAAGTAACAAATAAAGATTCATCCATCCAAACTTTCGCATTTAAAATCACACTATATCACACTATTCACGCTAAAGGCGAAAGTCTGTGAGTGTGTATGTTTGTTACTTCTTCATACTGTAACGGCTGGACGGATCTGGATGAAATTTACCACAGAGATAGATTATAGTCTGGAATAGCACATAGGTTACTTTTTATCCCGGGAATATGTTCAATAGGGATAATTTTTGAAATTCACGCGGGCGAAGCCGCTGGCAGCAGCTAGTTAATATTATAAAGGCGAAAGTTTGTCAGTATGTGTGGTTGTGTGTGTTTGTATGTTTGTTACTTCTTCACGCTCAAGTAGCTGGACGGATCTGGATGAGATTTGGCACAGCGATAGAATATAGTCTGGAATAGCACGATAATTTTTATCCCGGGAATATGTTCCCTCGGGATAATTTTCGACATTCACGCGGGCGAAGCCGCTGGCAGAAGCTAGTCTATACTAATCCTACTTCCTACTAATAATATTGTAACAAATCCCCATTCACCTAAGCGTATCAAATCCCTCATACATATAAACTACACTAGACACACACTACACACACACACACAAACAGACACACACTACACATACAAAGACACACACTTACATACCTACACTCTTCACAAACCTGTTAATAAATACCTACTATAATTTTATATGTTACCATTAGTTAAGTAAGTTAAGTTTAATTATTGTTTAGTGTTGTAGCCAGATATTTGCTAACTACCTGCAAGTGCACTTAAAATAATGTGTCATTAACGACGAAAAAACTAGATCCCACGACACAGGGTATCCTAGTGTGGGGTCTAGGGTTTCTTTAATGCACTAAATATTTGTATTTTATTATGTACCTGTGCTATAATGTTTTTACTATTTTATTTTGTTGTTGTGCTTATTATAACTAAAGAAAGGTGTCCTAATAAATTTATCTTATCTTATCTTATCTTATTGTAAATGCGAAAGTTTGTGAGGATGGATGTATGTATGTTTATTACTCTTTCACGCAAAAACTACCAAACGGATTTAGATGAAACTTTACAGTAATATAGGTTAGAATAACACATAGGCTACAATTTATAATGATTTTTTTGGAATTTTGTCATTATATAACGATAAATCAAGTTACTCGGCAAAAAATCTGCCCTCTGAGAGCGACATAAATACGCGCGGTGGGTAAAGCGGGGTAGCGGCGGGAGGGGCGATGTGATCCAAGCAATGACGCGTCATGGCTAAGTGCGCGAACGGAACGCGGGCAGCCGCGTGAGGGCATTTGAAGTTAGACATCTGAAATTTCAGTTACAAGTAGAACTTATAGTTAAATAAATAAAATGGTTTTCACGAAACTTTATGTGGCAGACCAAATTCCACGCGAGCGAAGCCGCAGGCTAGTAATATTATAAAGAGGAAAGATTTTTTTTTGTTTGTACTGAATTGGCTCTTCCACCAATAGAAAGTTATTTAGTATTTTTTAATCCCGAAAACGGGTCCTGTGGGGTGGCCCACGGGAGCGAAGCCGCCGGTAGGTAGCAGCTAGTGCTTTTACAAAACTTATGAAACAAGTTTCTACTCTTTTTGCGATTCCGAGGTTTTAAATCAGTATTCTACTTAGATGACAGTTGTTATTTCGGAAATAGTTATGAAGAATTCGTAAATAACGCTAATGAGAGCATAAAGTGAGTGAGTGTTTTGTTATAAACTATGAGAAGAGTTCACTGGTACCAAGCCAATGTTGTCAGTTTTAGGTTTTATTTTAAACTCTATAGACATGATCCTAGAACTCACTTTAAAGAAAAGACGCGACATCTTGTCACGTACCGAAAATATGCTAGTATTATATATAGTACTAGCTGACACCTGCGGCTTCGCTAGCGTCAACTGGCTATTTACCTATCTACCACCTACCTATCTACCCTACCTACCTACCCACTTACCTACCCACCTACCTTACCTACCTACTGTTGTATAGGAAGCTTACACAAAGACGGAATGATTCACACTGGTTTATTCGTCGCTAGCGCTTACTGTGTGGCGCAGCCACACCTACCTATAACTACATACATAACACTTTTCCCCCTTCTTAAGCAAGGGAGCTAAATATTAAACAATTTATTAAAAAAAAAAAAAACCTAAAAGAACTTCTTATAATCTACGTTTGGTCTAATCCTACGAACTCGGTCTGGCAAAGGCAATTGGGCGTTATCATTGCCAGCTGGTGAAGGCTGTGGAGTACTGAACTCAAGGCTTTTATCCGCTGCGGAGAAACTTGACGGCGTATCAGGCGTTACAGGTGTTTTAGGTGCCTCAGAGATGCCTGGCGATGTTGTAGTGATCTCTGTTGTGCTACTTGTAACATCCTGACTTAAGGTGACACTGGTACTAGTGTCAGTGAACGGTATGGGTGATTTTTCCACTGCTGATGACATACTACTTGTATCTAATAAGCTGCTCTCTGGATTCTCCTCTTCTTGGGGTAAAGTTACATCCCACTCATCAGTGATCCCGTTTGCCTTATAGGAACGGAGCTGATTTCTGTGCCTCATTATGTATTTATTATCACTAAACACTTTTATTTTGTACATTACTCTTCCAATTCTATTTATAATTGTTCCTTTTGCCCATCTGAATTTATTTTTATTTAAAAATTGTTTGTACCACACATTTTCACCAATCATATAATTTTTCTGTGGTTTGCCACCGTAATTCTCAACCTGTGAGCACTGTTTACGCTTAATTAAGGCTGGTAATTCCGATGACAAGGAAGGATTAAATCCCGATTTTGAGATTAAATCCGTGAGCGTAACTTGCGGCCAAAAACTAACTGTGCTGGAGAGGTCTCGGTAGTGCAGTTAACCGAATTACGGTAGTCGAACAGGTACTGTGATACTCGATTTTGAAAGTCATCATTACAACTAGACACTAAAATGGACTTTATACCCTTTTTAATTATTTTCACAAATGATTCTGCTTGACCATTGCTCATTGCATGGTAAACAGGTGAAAATAAATGTGTTATATCGTTCAACTTACAAAACTTAGCAAATTCCTGAGACGCGAATGAAGTTCCGTTATCAGTTACTATACCTTTGGTATTCCAAACCTTGATATGAAATCACTAAGCTTTGTTATGACCGCCTTAGTCGTTATATTGTTGTTCATTACGTAGCACTCAACCCACTTGGAATACGCATCTACTATTATTAAATACATTTTATTGCACATGGGGCCTAAAAAATCCATATGAATCCTGTGAAATGCATGTGGCGGGTGAGGTCAAGGTGCAACTGGCGCGCGTGGTGGAGAAGGCCGTAACTGTGCACAAGTTTTGCACGTATGTGCTAATTTTTCTAAAGCTCCATCAATGCCCGGAAACCAAAAACGAAGCCCTAGCTTCAGCTTTCATTTTGACTATTCCGAAATGTGAACTATGAAGCTCCTTCAATATTTTACTACGCAAAACTTGTGGAATAATAACTTTATGACCTCGCAATAAAATTCCATTTTCAAAAGATATTTGCATACGACATAGAAAATATGGTTTGAGTTGAATTATCTGTCACTTTTCGAGGCCAACCATTTTGAAAGAAACTGATAACTAATTTTAATACCGAATCCTTTCCAGTCTCAATCTTTAATTCCCGCGCAGTAACAGGTAAGCAACCATCGATGGCAAAGTTCACATACGCAGCTGTCTCCGTCGCACTAAGCGCGCACGCCTGGCGTCGCTCTGAGTCAGAGTTGTTTACCGATACGGCTCGCGATAAAAAATCAGCTGTGTTTTGACCGCTGCTAACGAACTCAATTTCATAATTATAAGCAGTAACTGTAACGTTGACTTAGTACTTATTATCTTTATAAATTAGCTGTTCCCCGCGGCTTCGCTCCCGTGGACCACCCCACAGGACCCGTTTTCGGGATTAAGGGATTCTATACCTGTATAAAACGCACACTATGTAGGCTGGCATATTATAAGTTGGGGGATTACATCACTGATAAAAATGCTTGGCTCAATGCTAGTCCTGCTCCACAATCCACATCCACTAGGGCGCAATAACAAGTGATATGCAGAACATTATTGTTTTGAGGTATTGTTGGACCTGCTGAAGACTGTATAAATATATTTGTATTGTATAAACTCAATTTCCATAATATTGTATAACTGCACAGCACATGTGTGAGTACTATGTACCCAACTGTAAATCTACCATTTACTGTACCTATGCGGCGTTCGTTGACTTGTGTGTGCCCTGGCCGTTGAGTGTGTCATGCTCTCTCAAATGTCTCTCTGATGGTGGCGCGTGTGTTGGATCATCCGGTTCCCTTCATGATGGTTGAGCTGGGTGGTGCCAATTCATGCGTCATGTTCGTGAACGGACGCCGTCAGTTGGGATTGGTCATAACTTGACTGCTTCGGATGTTAATGTTTTTCTAGTATCTATTATATAACTGCACAGTACATGTTTGAGTACTTCTAATGCTTTATGTCTTTAGGTGGTATGGTGCCGTGTAGTGCTATTCTGGGTGCATTGTCCTCACATATGTGAACTAATAACTTTATATGTACCTATGTTCCTAAATATTGTAAAAAAACAATAATTTTTTAAAAGAGTAAGTATGGAGTTTCTTGTGCATTCTTCTCCATAACAAGCTACTTTCCGAATGCACGGTAGAATCATTTGTATGTACGTTCAAAAGTGCCGCTTGGTGGCCTAGTTGAAATAAAATATCTTTGTCTTTGTCTTTGTCTTTATAAGTGAAAGAATTTTTGAAATCGGTCCATTAGTTTTGGAGCCTATTCGGTACAAACAAACATAAAAATCTTTCCTCTTTATAATATTAGTATAGAGTATAGATAGCATAAGTGTTATTATAGATATAAATATAAGCTATGCTACTGTAAAATTTCATAAAACATCGTTCAGTCCTTTTTGCGTAAAAGAGTAACAAACATCCAACCTAACAAACTTTCGCGTTTATAAAAGTAGTAGGATTACACGGAAATTAGATAACATTGTGTAACTGAAAAGTAAGAACGGTAAAGTGCTATTGCGAGTCTTCTCCAGCGCGCAGCGCGCAGGGTGTGGCATCCAATCCGTAAAGCGATCCTAAAATTTAACTTTTTTGCTATAGACAGATTTCGATAAGGCAGGAAACATTACAAACAGGACAGGAAAGCATTAGGAAATAAAGCTTCCCTGTCCTTTGCTATGACCGTGTCAATGTATACTTATTGCATCATCAAGAAACAAGTTAAAATCAAGGAGAAGAAAAAATCAAATTAGAAATATATTTTTTTGTTAGAACATACTACTTTTACTACTTATAAATGCTTTGTAACCAAGAATGTGTGGGAGGGTAACATTTAAACTGATGCCGTCTGGTTCAACATGCATCTCCTTGATTACGCTGTCGATCACCACCATGGAGAAGCGCATCGAACGGAACCCGCCGAGCGACGAGATGTTCATGCCGAGCCCCAACGCTTCGATGAAGCTTCCGGTGGGATCTGCAAGCATGCGGATCTTTCCTTTTGTGCGTTGATTCTCTGCCCAAGCTCCCATCACGTAGGCATCATTAACCGAAACGCATATGATCTCATCAACACCGTTTTTCTTCATCGTATCAGAAACCTTCAGGTACTCCGGCAGGTGCGTGTTCGAGCAGCCAGGACAGAAAGCACCAGGCAAGCCAAACATAACAACATTCTTTCCCTTCACAAAGTTAGGCATTTGGATTAAATTCGTGGGAAAGTCCTCGTACAAAGAACAATGCGGCAGCGATTCTCCCAGTCGTATGGTCACGGGCGGTACAAAAGCGCTGAAGCGGCATACTTGCTTTAAGAATGGTCTTCTTGCTTCACGAACCATACATTTTCGGCAGGAGTACATATCTGTGGGCTTTTATTGTTTCTAACTGATTTTATAATTTAGTATTTCATCAGAAAATAAAATGCGTAAAATTCTTTAAATATTGCTACAAAAACGACTTGACAGCCTTAGTTGTCATGTCGAACACGATCACAGTTCAAGATGAACATAGGCTTTATTTAATCTTTAAAAGTGGCCTGTATTTCGATTTAAAATGCTATAAGGCTATGTTCACATGGCATAGATTTAGAATGCCCAATACCCATTTGATTTATAAAAAATATTCAGTAACGTATCAAAGAAAAGAACATAATATAGTAAAGTAAATTGTAACGTTACGTAAAGCTAAGAGAGCTAAACGTAAGCCACGTTAATATTATTAAAATTGTCATAATAATATTATGGACACTATTGGCAAAGCGGGTCAGATTATGCGCTTCTTCTTTCGTTCTCCGACCAGTATGTAGCTACTCGGACAGCTCTGTCATTTGCTATGTTCAAATCCCGTAAGGTGCAGGTATTCACGCATGAAGGGCAGACAAGGAGGTGGGCCATATCTTGCGAAGGGGCCCCACACCGGCACTGTGTTTTGGATGGGTCTATGATACTCCATTTGGCCAGATTGTTTCTATTCTACAGCGGCCAACCTAGGTCCGCAACCGGTTTAGGGATTTCCAGATTGGCCACTGTAGTTCGTTTCTAGGGAGCAGAAGCTCTTTTTTTATTTTTTATTTGTGGTGGGTTTGCTCTTGACTCTAGTCTAGGTCAGAGGTGACAGAGACAGCTAGCTTACCCAGAAGAAGCCTGTTCACTCTAACTTTGAAGAGATTCGGGTTGAAGGCGTTCGGAAACACGGACGCAGGTAGTGAGTTCCATTCATTCACTGTGCGCATTGTAAAGGATGTCTGGAAGCGCTTGGTGCGAATTGGTGGAATGGCAACAAGGTAAGGATGGTAACTTGCAGTGCGTCTAGATGTCCGATGGTAGAAGGGGGCTGGTGGGATGAGGTCGTGGAGTTCTTGAGCACACTCACCGAAGTACAGTCTGTAGAAGACCGACAAGCAGGCAACTTTGCGGCGATGAGCCAAGCTATGTAGCTTGGCATCCGCCAGTTCAACGCCAATGAGCCTCTTGGCTCTGCGTTCCACCGAGTCAAGCGCGGCAAGCTGATACTTAGCCATCCCAAAGGTGGCTGCAATACTTCATGCAGGATCGGACTTGCACTTTGTAAAGGGTTAAAAGATGTCCAGGCGTAAAGTATCGCTTCACTCTATTCAGGATGCCCAGTTTTTTGGCCGCAATTTGGGCTTTGTACTCAATGGAGGCGCCGAAGTTGAGATTGGATGTCAACTCCATGCCTAGGAGCTCGAGTCGATCAGTCACAGGAACAGACGTACCCCGAAAAGTAGGAGTATGATCAAAAAGACTCCTTTTAGCGGTAAAAAGACACGCCTGTGTTTTGGTGGCGTTAAAGGAGACCAGATTGTCATCACCCCACTGGGAGACAAGGCTTAAGGTCAAATCTGTCCGCTCCACCATAGCCTCTCTCAAGGAACGAACTTCATCCACGCTGGTTTTTGCGCTGGACAGGTATCTCTCTGAAACAGTACTGTCATCTGCGTACCCAACAATACCAGGCTGAAGTAGGTCATTGATGTGCAGCAGGGAAAGAGTTGCAGAACAGACCCCTGAGGAACTCCAGCATCAATAGCCATAATGTCAGAGGAGCAGCCGTCAATGACTACTCGGATCGACCGTTTACTGAGGAAGTCTGATATCCAGCTACAAAAACCAGCGGAGATGCCATAAGCAGGAAGCTTACTGAGTAGACTCGCGTGCCAGACTCTGTCAAAGGCTTTCGAGATATCAAGCGACACAGCAAGTGCTTCGCCGTGTCTCTCGATGGCTTCGCCCCAGCAGTGGGTGACATACACAAGAAGATCGCCAGTAGACCGTCCCCGGCGAAAGCCATACTGACGGTCACTGAGGAGATTATTGTCTTCAATTTAGGTCAACAACTTACTGTTGAGTACCCTTTCCATAACTTTGGACAAAATGGAGGTAATGGCGATCGGACAGTAATGGGCAGGGTCTGCACGGTTGCCTTTTTTTTGCTTCCAGGATTTCGGCACCATTCTTTTTACAAGAGAGAGGCGGAACAAGCGTGTCAATACAGGAGACAGTTCAGGCGCACACTGCCTCAGCACTCTCGCTGGAATGCCGTCAGGCCCGCTGGCCTTGTTCACGTCTAGACTGCACAATACTCTCCGGACCTCTTTAGTGTGCTTAATAAATTTGCTTTCTCACAGCGACCCATCAGGTTTCAGCATTGGAGGTAAAGTGGGACGACAAAAATTCGTTTCAACCGCTTTAGACAGGGACCAAAACTGTTTACTACCCGAAGGGTGCGATGCCAGCTTGGCCCCAATACGTCCAATATGGTCAAAACGTGCCCGACGCAGAACCCGCTTGCAGAACTTGGCGGCAGAATTAAATGCTCTTTTCCTCGCGCGAACCCTACGTGCTCTAACTTTGCGGTCGCGGGCCCCGACCCAGGCTTTGTAGGCAGACTCTGTTCGGGCCTCTGCGTGGGCGCATTCTCTATTATACCAAGGTCGGGATTTGTGACCGAGCGAAATGTTGGAGAATGGAATGAAATACTCCATTCCCTGTCGAATGACATACCCAACCACGTCTGCACAGCTCGAGTGGTCACCCGAGGAGAAGCACACATGCCGCCAAGGATAAGACGCAAAAAAGTGCCGCATCTCATCCCAGTCTGCTGATTCGTATCGCCATACTCGTCTCATGCCTCTAAGACTCTCATCTGGAGGAGAGCAAGTCGACACGGATTTCACCAGACAGTGGTCAGACGTTCCCAGCGGGGCTGAGACCGACACCGAATGACTGTCCAGATCAGTTGTCAGCGGAAGGTCTAAGCAATTAGGTGTATAGCCGTCAACATCCGGTACCCGCGTTGCCACATTCACCAGCTGGGTTAGATCTAGCGATAGAGAAAACTTGCACGCCTCCAACCCGGCATGGTCAGTTTTCCGGTACGGGCACAACCACTCTTTATGATGGGCGTTAAAATCCCCCAGAAAAATTAAGTTTCGCTGTTGGGTACCGTTGCTGGGCTATGTCAGCCGATTCCACGAGGAAATTAAAAAGCGCTGTCGTCTCCTGGTCACCGGCGTGCAATCGGTAGACGCCGATGTAGAGATACTTCTCCACGCCAGTGTCCACAAGTAGCCATATGGCAGAAAACTCCGATTTCTCAAAGCAACGGAGACGACGACAACAAATGTCATCGCGGACGTACACACAGACCCCAGCTTGTTTCTTGAACTTGTGTTCTAGGGCTTTGGAACCAATTCAGACTTTACTTCCACCTGCACCGGAAAAACCACTCAACACATTTTTTTGCAATTGTAAAAAAGGATGTAATGCTAAATGCGGCTGCAAAATAGTAGGATCGTTTTGTTCTTTAGCATGTACCAGTAGTCAAGGTCAGTCGTGCTCCAATGTTGAATCGCCATCAGAAGAGGATTTCTACGATATCAGTGAGGAGACATCTGATATATCGCTGTTAGAACAATTTACTTCCACCCAGCAGGACGAAGAAGAACAAGGAGAAGAAGAAGTACAAGAAGACGAACAAGAAGAAGAAGAAACAGAATTATCAGATGATTATGAACGAGACGGATAATTTTACCTAATTTTTAGAATTCACATGAATTTCATCATTTCCAATAGTACCAGTTTTTACATAATTTTGAGTAGTATTTAATTAAACAGGATCACAATAGATTTTGAATAGGCCTATCGGGGAAATTACGTTAAAAAAATGCGCCAAGTACACTAACTCCCAGGTGGCGTGGAAACGTGTGCATATTATGAAGAATACAACTTTTTCAACTTTTTATACCATTACATCTCAGAAACGGTGACGTTTAGGAGAAAAATTGTTGAGACAATTTTTATAGATAATAGCATAATATACAATTTTTGCCTGACCTATTTTATCATAGAACCTACCGTTCCGACCTTGAATAAAAATTTTTGCAAGTGTGGGATCGATGGGGACTTTTAACATTTCATTTATAATGGTGTTCCAAACATTCGTACCAATTTTCAGTTACTGTAAACCTACCCTTATTTTTTGGTCTAATTTGACTGGACTACAGGTGGCGTGCTTGTGATTTGTTTTGACGTCCGTACTATTGACTAAACCCGACATATAGATAATATTATGAAGAGGCCCGCCCGCCTCAAAGCATAATTAAATTAGTACATAATTTCAAATTGATTTCATTTACAAAAACAAATCCAGGTATTATTTTTTCGAATTAAGTAATCCGGTATCTATCGAGATCGATAATTTAATTAAAATTGCAATGTGTTATATTGCACTCATGTGACCATGGTTGAGTAGTAATAAATATCGACCTATGACACGAATGTCAACCTTACGACAAACGCAACTTTTTCTTAATTTTTTTTTTTATTCTTCTTTCAATTTACATTGTGTTCGAATTGAATTTCAAATCTTAACAGAATTAAGTTAATAATTGCGACCACTGAGAATACCGCCATCTATGGTCGGGTAGCGGAATTTGCTTGGAAATCGAATATAATTTGACTTTAGATTACAAAATGTCGAAAATACTTCTACACTAACACAAAATAGACTCCCCCGCGGGCATGCACCGTGTGGATTACGGACCGGTACTGCCAACGACTCCGCCCACTCTAATGCGTTATTCGAGCTTTAACATGATAAATTTAGAAATCATTATTATTAAGGATATTATATACATACGTACATAAACTCACCCTTTTTTCCCATGGGGGTAGGCAGAAACTACAGAACGCCATCTGCTACGATCTTTACATAGTTCTTTTGCTTCACTCAAATTCATTCATATAGTCATACACACACGCCGGTTATGATTACTGCGCACCTGGCCTTTCTGAAGAACATCACCTATAAGGTCTATGTATGACTTTCTAGGGCATCTCCTCCTAGCGTACCTTTCGTTAGTCGCCTTTTAATCATTCTCTCAACATGGCCAAACCATCTTAACACACTCTTTTAAATTTTAGTCACTACATCTTCTTTTAAACCACAACGTTATTTAAGTAATTTTTCAATCAATCAATCAATCAATCAATCAAGGTATTTATTTCAATTAAACTTTAGAAGTACTTTTGAATTGTCAAACAAAAAATTAATAAAAAGATGACTCTAGTTGCAAATTCGCAAGCGTCTGTAGGTCTCAATGGAGAAGAATTTGCAAGAAACTCCCCGGACACTCTTTTCCATCAGTTTTAATTACAAGTTTTTGGTTACATCATTCTTGTTGAAAAAATACATATATGTGAGAACGATGTAAAAAGACGTGTACGTAAAAGCGTCTAGAGTAACAAATAATTAAAAAAAAGCACTTTAACAGGCCGAGACAGCTAAGTTATGACCAATCCCAACTGATGGCGCCCGTTCACGAACATGACGCATGGATCGGCACCACTCAGCTCAACCATCATGAAGGGAACCGAATGATCCAACACATGTGCCACCATCAGAGAGAAATTAGAGAGAGCATGACACACTCAACTGCCAGGGCACACAGAAGTCAACGAACGACATATAGGTACAGTGAATGGTAGATTTATCTACAGTCGGAACATAGTACTCACACATGTGCTGTGCAATTATATAATACTAAAAGAAATTGAGTTTATACAATACAAAAATTTGCATACAGTCTTCAGCATGTCCAACAATACTTCGATACTTTTCTGCCCATCACTAATTGTTCTTGCGCCCTAGTGGCTGCGGAGCAGGACCAGCATTGAGCCAAGCATTTTTATCAGCGATGTAATCCCCCAACTTATAATATGCTTGCCTACATAGTGTGCGTTTTATACAAGTCTTAAATTTCGTCTCATTTAGTTGTAGAATGTGGGGAGGAATTTTATTGTAACATTTTATACAGTACCCCATAAAAGATGATGCTACTTTAGCCAGCCTGAAACCTGGTTGAATTAGTTGATCCCTATTTCTAGTAACATAATTATGTCTGTCACCGTTTTTACTAAAAAGATGTAAATTCTTTCTAACATACATGATGTTTTCATAAATATATTGACAAGGTACCGTCATGATGTTAATGTTCTTAAACAGTTCCCTTAGAGAATCGCGCCGGCGAAGATTGTATATCGCTCTGATGGCTCGTTTTTGCAGAATAAAAATTGACTCAATGTCTGCAGCCCTTCCCCATAGTAAGATACCGTAAGACATTATACTATGAAAATAACTAAAATAGACTAATCTTGCGGTATCGACATCAGTAAACTGACGTATTTTTCTAACAGCATAAGCTGCCGAGCTTAGCCGCCCCGCAAGTGATATTAAATGAGGCCCCCATTGCAACCTCGAGTCTAGCGTGATCCCCAGAAAAACCGTTTTATCGACGAATTCTAGCTTCTCCTTGTTTAATAAAATGTCACAATCATTACTTTTGACATTCGGCAAGACAAATTTTATGCACTTAGTCTTTTTAGCATTTAAAACTAGATTATTAGCTGTGAACCAATTTTGAACCTGTCGCAAGACGGTATTCACATCGTCAACGTTACTGGTACGTCTATTTATCTTAAAAATCAACGAAGTGTCATCAGCAAATAACACCATGTTTAGATTGTTTTTCAATAGATGAGGTAAATCGTTAATGTAGACTAGAAACAAGAAAGGACCCAAAATTGAACCCTGGGGTACCCCCATTTTCACGGTTAACCCGGACGAATTGACACCGTTTATTTGAACTAATTGCTGTCTATCATTTAAATAAGATTTAACTAAACTCAACGCTGATTGGCCTAGCCCGTAATGCTCAAGTTTCAAAAGTAATGTTTCATGATCAACGCAATCAAATGCTTTCGACAGGTCGCAGAAAACCCCTATGGCATCTTGTGCCTCTTCCCACGCTTCAAAGATATGTTTTAATAAGGTGACACAAGCGTCAGTCGTACAACGTCCTTTGGTAAAACCATACTGTTTATCGTGTAGGATGTTATTCGTATTAAAATGAATGAGCATCTGATTTAGCATTATCTTTTCAAATATCTTGCTGAAAACCGGCAGCACCGATACTGGTCTATAATTATTTGTGTCTTTACTGTTCCCGGATTTAAAAAGTGGTATAACCTTACTATGTTTCATTAGATCCGGAAAGACTCCTTGATCTACACACAAATTAAAAATTAAAGCTAAGTACGGCGCTATAGTCTGAATAATGGAGGTACAAACTTTGATGGACATTCCCCATAGATCTTCGGTCAATTTGATCTTGATTTGCTTAAAAGCTTTTATTACTGTTATTGGGTTTACATGTGAAAAGTTAAATTCTGTCGGGCAGGCTGAAACGTTTGCGTTTAATAAACCAGAAGCAAGTGAGGGCGAAGAATTTATGGTTTCAGTAGTTTTAATTGGGATGCTGGTAAAGAAATCCACAAATTCTTGAGCAACTTTTTTGTTATCTCTAATAAGTCCATGTGTAGTTTCAAGCGTGTAATCAGTATTATTTCTTTTGTTTCTGTTCGTTTCATTGTTTATAATTTTCCAAACAGTCTTGATTTTATTTTCTGCGGTTTTAACTTTATTACCAATGTATAAAGCCTTAGCTACTTTACACGTATTTCTAAAAATTTTTGAATAAGTAGCAACATACTTGTTAAAAGTTTCAGTGTTAATATAAGGCTTAAGGCCATAGAGCTCGTAAAGTCTTTCCCTACTTTTCCTGAGTCCTTCAGTCGCCCAGTCACTGAATAAAAACTTTGGGCATACAGTTTTAGTTTTTTTCCTAAAAGAATTATTGAACTCCTTTTGGATTACTGAGAAAACTTTTTTATATAGAATATTACCATCATTCACTGTAAGGTCTTGATCACTTAGCTTACTAATTAAACTGCTGTTAAACTGATTTAATTTACCGGATGTTATTGGTCTGGATTGAATCTGCACTTGTTGAATTGGTATGTTGGACTCAAAGGTTACCAATAGCCCACTATGATCCGAAGGCAGACAATTTATAATGGCTTTGTCTAAGTAGTCGCAGCAACAAAATACATTATCAATACATGTAGCAGAAGTTACAGTTTTTCGTGTTGGTTCCATAAACACATGTGACAAATTAAATGATTTGAAGAGATTTAATAATCTACTGCTATCTGAATTACTCTCTAAAATATTTATATTAAAATCACCACAGATTATGATTAGTTTATTTCCAATTGCAAGTTTTGCCAAAACATCTTCCATCACTGACTCAAATATAGAGTAGTTACCATAATTGGGGGGTCTGTAAACGCACACTATGACATGCTTATCCAGCTCAACGCATGACAGTTCAACACTATGTTCAACTGATAGATCTACAATATCTTTACGAGGTTTTGATTTAATACCATTTTTAATTAATATAAGTGAACCTCCACGTAACATAATATTTCTATTAAAACAACTACCCACGGTATAATTTTCATAATTAATTAGCATTGTATGATCTTTCAGCCAATGCTCAGTAAAACAAACAATTTCAAACATTGTTTTTTCCAAAAACAGTTCTATTTCCAATTGCTTCGCAGAAAAACCTTGAATATTTTGATGGAATAATTTCAAGGAATTCTGCTTAGCCCCTTTTTTTAAATTAACTAAGTGAGAGCAAGAAGGTACCTTCTTGATGGTGGATGTACTAGTAACTATTTCGTTGTTGGTACCCTCCCTTGTCCTACAAACTAGTTTAAACTATAAATATTAATAGCAGAAGTGCTAACGTTATTAAACTTATTGACTACCTGTATATTAGTATTACTACTAATATCAACTACAGTACATGCCTTCGACATACTATTTATGTCTGAGTTTATAGTAAAAGATAATAGCCTCGCTATTTGACGTCTTACCCTAATAGGCAGATACACTGTATTGCCTGTCGTTTTTAATTTATCAACAAAAATGTTGATGTCCAAAAAAACTAATTTGTCGCTGTAATGGCTGACAAGGAAATGAACATGCTTATTCAGCATGTGTATATAATTATTTTGTCTACTAGACAATTTTTCCAAATATGGAAAAGCACACAATACGATTTTATTACAATTTAACTTTAATAACTCTGTTACACACTCAGTGATGTCATCTTTTTTTACATCCAAACTGTTACCTATAAAGACAGTTACATTGGTATCTGGTTTGTATACATTATTTGTTACAGATTCCATGA
The DNA here is from genome assembly GCA_945859665.1 of Anorthoa munda. NCBI lineage: Eukaryota > Metazoa > Arthropoda > Insecta > Lepidoptera > Noctuidae > Anorthoa > Anorthoa munda. The sequence continues at coordinate 5,294,028 of OX243913.1, forward strand.
TATGCTTGTAAGATGACCCAGGCATACAATAATTATATTAATGGAATTAGTACAAAAATTTTACTGTGCCAAGTACATTTTATAAGTTGGTCGACTATTACTCGTAAACTTGTAAAGCCTGTTAAAGATAAAGATAGAGATAGAGGTAGAGGTAGTGGTAGAGGTAGAAGTAGAGATAGAGATAAAGATGGAGATAGAGATAGAGGTAGAGGTAGAGGTAGAGGTAGAGGTAGAGGTAGAGATAGAGGTAGAGATAGAGGTAGATGTAGATGTAGAGGTAAAGGTAGAGGTAGAGATAGAGGTAAAGGTAGAGGCAGAGGTAGAGGTAGAGGTAGAGGTAGAGATAGAGGTAAAGGTAGAGGTAGAGGTAAAGGTAGAGGTAGAGATAGAGGTAAAGGTAGAGGTAGAGGTAAAGGTAGAGATAGAGATTGAGGTAGAGATAGAGATAGAGGTAGAGGTAGAGATGGAGATAGAGATAGAGATAGAGATATAGATATAGATATAGATATAGATATAGATAGAGATAGAGATAGAGATAGAGATAGAGATAGAGATAGAGGTAGAGATAGAGATAGAGATAGAGGTAGAGATAGAGATAGAGATAGAGATAGAGGTAGAGATAGAGGTAGAGGTAGAGGTAGAGATAGAGATAGAGATAGAGGCAGAGGTAGAGGTAGAGGTAGAGATAGAGATAGAGATAGAGATAGAGGTAGAGATAGAGGTAGAGGTAGAGGTAGAGATAGAGGTAGAGGTAGAGGTAGAGATAGAGATAAATTTATTTGTTTAAACATGTGTAACATGATATATGAATATGCACATATAGATGGAACATAATTTTACCGGACCAACATGTTTTGCCTCACTCGGCGTACAAAATGAAAATAATATGTTATTAATTAAAATTAAAATGGCAATTATAAATTAAATAAATTAATGTCAGTTTCATATAAAAAAAATTTAGTCAGTGCAAAATTTTATCAATATTTCAACATACAATCAGAGTCAGTACAAAATGTAGTGAATATTAATTACATACAATATAAATATGTTAATATAGAATAAAATTAAATCAAATTCATAATTTTAATTAAAAAAAACAATAATGTTATAGTAGCACTTATCAGTAAGTAGCTTTTTAAGTGTTTTCTAAAATAAATTAAAATTCAATTGCTTTATGTCATTCGGAATTTTATTGTATACAAGCTGTTGCCCGCGACTTCGTCCGCGTCAAACTCGTAAAAAATATATTTTTATTTTTTTACTTTCCCGCCGATACTATGAATTTTCTCGTAATCAAACGTAGCCTATGTTACTCGTTATTACAACAGCTATCTACCAGTGAAAGTCCCATCAAAACCGGTCCAGCCATTTCGGAGATTACCCGGAACAAACAGACAGATAGACAGACAGACAAAAATCTTAAAAATTGCTTATTTGTTGTGAGTACCGTATATACTTTCACGTGCATTCAATAAAACGTTGTTATTTTGATATTACATACAGACACTTCAATTTTATTTATTTGTATAGATTACTGGGGCCATACATACAACACTTTTTCTCAATAGTGCTGTTTTGGCCGAGTGTGACTGCACCCAATAGTCTATACTGCTCACGTCTATTTCTATCAGAATATTTTGACAAAAGAGGAAACCACTGAGGATTACTTTTTACAAATACAGCCATTTCCAATATGTAGAGTGACGGAAGAGGGGAAGTGTTAAAATTCTGTGCTTTATGAACATTGATCTGCAACTGTCCATAGTTTGCAACCGAAACATAGCCCGTACACAACGTTTTTGTGCTTTGAACACTGTGTCTTCATTCGTTGAATTAGCCCAGAAAATAACCCAAATCTCAATAAAGATTCGACAAGTCCTTAATAGGCCGTTAGTAAAGTGTTTGCATTGACAGTAGGAGCAAGTTTATACAGGGCAAACGACGAGCTTCTGATTTTTTTACAAAGTACATTAACCTGGGTTTTGTGTGGATCAATGATTAAGCCCAGAAATCAGGCTGTATCTGCTTCTTGTATAATATTGTCATTGTAAGATAAATTGAATTTTGATAAATTATGTCATTTTGCCCGTTGTCTAAAATGCATTATGTTAGTTTTATGAAGATTAATTTTGAAATTATTGTTGCTAACCCAGGTAATTATAGAGTTTAATTAATTATTTGCGTCACAATTATAGTTAGATAAATTATTGGATTGGAGCGAATAAAATTATGGGTTCCTTAGTTGCATTTGGTAGGTCATTTATATATAATAATGTTATGATTTTATTTTTGTATATTTTTACATGGTTCATAAGCATATAATTATTTACTCTGTTTTACACAGCGTTATTCAAGTAATTTTTCAATGGCATTTGTACAAAATTGTTACTGTTCCAAGTACATTATATAAGTTGGTCGACTATTACTCGTAAACTTGTAAAGCCTACTTAGCTGTGATAGTTTTCCTTTTAATTTCGTTATAATTACTAATGCCGTGATTTTTTCTCATAGTCAAGAGCAATCATTTCGCTGGCAGGCACACTTGACTTCATCAAAAATTTGCAATATAAAGCATAATTTTACGCAAACGGATCTCTGGATCGAAAAATGGTTTCAACAAACCTATAATATTTTTGAATGGCCTATCCAACGATACCCCACACCATGGAAAAGACGAGAAAAAAAGATCACCATTTCTATATATATAAAAGCGAAAGGTCACTTATCACGAAATATCGAAAACCGCTTGACGTATAAAGATGAAATTTGGCAGGGAGGTAGTTTATAGTTAATAGACGTCCGCTTAGAATTTGCGACAGGGATGAACTTCGGGGGTCTAAGGGCTCTCGCAAGTTTGTATGAAAGTCCTTAATTTTTACTACTAACCTTAAATTTGGCAGGGAGGTAGTATATAGGTAGTAGACATCCGTTAAGAACGGATTTTGCGACAGGGCCGGCTTGAGGGGGTCTAAGGGCTCTCGCAAGTTTATATGACAGTCCTTCATTTTTTGAGCAACAAAATTAAAATTTAACAAATAGGTAGTTTATAGTTAGTAGACGTCCACAAAGAACGGATTTTGCGACAGGGCTGGATAAAGGAGGTCTAAGGGCTCTCGCAAGTTTGTATGAAAGACCTTCATTTTTTGTGCTACAAACTTTAAATTTGGCAGGGAAGTAGTTTATAGTTAGTAGACGTCCGCTAAGAACAAATATTGCAACAGGGCCGTATAAAGGAGGTCTAATGGCTCTCGCAAGTTTGTATGAATGTCCTTCATTTTTTGTGATACGAACTTGAAATTTGCCAGGGAGGCATTTGATAGTTGGAAGACGTTCGCTAAGAACGGATTTTGCAACAGGGCCGGATTAAGAAGGGCTAAGGGCTCTCACAAGTTTGTATGAAATTCCTTAAATTTTTGTGCTACAAACTTAAAATTTGGCTGGGAGGTATTTAACAGTTAGTGGACATTATAGGTTCGGATTACAGAGATGTAAGCACTCTCGCAAGTTTGTATGAAAGTTCGGTTTGTTTTTGTATTACCGTCCTAAAATTTAGCAAATCTTGAAGTTATGAGTAGGAGACATAAACTAAAAAAGAATTTTGTGAAACTCTATATTTTTTTTCTAATTGTTGACTTAAAAAAATGTTGCTTGGTGTGATAGGCATTTTCTGTTGACTGAAATATAATAATAGTTTGCGTTAAATAACATTAAACTTTATATCTTCATAACCAAACAGACAAAATCGCGAGCAACAGCTAGTTACGTATATAGGAGGAAACCCAAAAAAAAAAACCTTGATTTTATTTTACCATTTTGTCGGAATTATTGATGTGTATATCTTTGCCAAATTAGAACTTTCTAGTACTTACTTACGTTACTTACGAGCTTAGCTGCGGACGGACAGACGGACAAAGCGAAATTATAAGGGTTCCTTGTAGACCCAAATGTCAACAAAATGTGTAGCAAAATATTCCAATACCACGGTAAATTCGTGCAAATTCGTACGATCAGCAACCTTTGACGTGGCCTAATTAATAAAGCCGCTCCTCCGCTGCTCCGTAGCAGCCAACCGATATATGATCATGTGTAGCTAAGTAGACGTGAAATAGTATCACACCAATATTATAAAGGTGAAGATTACGTTGCTCTGGCTGGTAAAGCTGCTTATCGTATTATTAGGTTTGATGTACACATTAAGACGAACTCCAATAAATAATTTACTGCTAACTAACTTGTTCTACTGATTACGCACGTCGATCGACGTAATTCAATTACCAGTAACTTCTCTACCCTCGCGAGAAACGAAAAACCAGCGATAACAAACAGACGGCGAACAAACTCGACGAGTCAAATTGTGTTTGGCAGAAACTAGTAAAGCCGAGCCGAAAACACACACAAACAATTGAAGTGAAGTGAGTCTTACTCGGGTATAATGTTTGGGGAACTGCTAATGACGAAGTAACATAACACATTTTTTATTGCTTGATTGTACCTATATTCTGATTTAGGTGTATATTAAAGTCACATTTTCATCCGTGTTTGTACCTACTCTTCTTCAAATCACAAAACAGATATAAAAGATAGAGATACAAAGATATAAAGATGCCTTATTGCCAATTCCCAAGAAAAGATAGCATAAACGTTGTACCTTAATACTACAACGGTACCATTGTTGATTTCTGCATCCGATTCAACATCAAAGAAATATTTTTCAATTTCCGACAGATTGCTGTTTCATTTTGCTAGCTTTATTCAACAAACATCTCTTACTCGTAATTTTATTCATTTGTAGAAAGACTAATTAAACAGAAGGCAATTTATGAAGGAATCAATGTAAAGCCTCATGTTTTTTTACATAGTTTATTTCATCCACGGGTTTCTTTTTGTACATAGGTGTAGTATCAGGCTTTTAAGATACAGGAAAATAAATCACAGGGCAAGGAATTAATATAAATGTATATTGATGAACAGAGGTCTGTCTTACCTCAATTCTTGTTTTGGACTAATCTTTAAATTTCTTACAACAAGACGTTTCATCGTTACTTGCGTCCCTCATCCCAGCTTAATTACTCGCTATATTACTAACAATATACAATATACAGCTTTATTACTAACAATATCTTACAAAGTACGGTAATTTTACGACTGCATTCCCGCACATACGGTCATTCGTAAACTATTTGATATCTACACAAAAAATACTAAACCTTACAAATATTGATAAACATCTGTTCAATAGATGTTTAGAAAGTGTTCGTAACTAGTTTTACAATTTCTAAAACCCTGCCATAAATTATACTTTAAACCAACATTACATAAATGATCCTACAAACTATTTTTCCAATTCCACATACGTTATGTCACCGGCTTTGCCTACGTGAAAGTAGAAATCATCCCAAGGAAAGGTACTCCCAAAAGTATCATAGAACCTTCTCCATAGTTCATTCTATTTCTGTACCAAAATTCATCAAAATTGGTTCAACGGTCGTGGAAACGTAACAAGTTACACGAAACGTATTCTATGGATTTGACCTTAGTAATTTAAAGAAGAGAACAAAAGCACGATCCTACTATTCAATAATGAATCTAATAACAACATCAAATTGCGACTGAAAATTTCGCTAGCGAACAAACAATGCTTGGCTATCCAACCTCAAATTAATGACTTAGGTAACAGTGCTCCCGGACTTCAAACTACTTAGACCAACGATGTTTCTTGTGATAGAGATCTATAATTTTGTGTTTATTTCAGTGCTTCTTCTAGAGTAGTGAGCTAGGAAACAGTGGCCTCATCTACTGACTGAAAAAAGGATTGACGTGGAAAAGGTATTTTTTTTTTAACCAATTTACAAAGTAGATAATGGATAGTAAAAATCTATGTGAAATAAGCATTTAATAGACTAAAAAGTACGAAATATTACCTATAAATAATAAATATCTATACTTCTATACTTATCTTTACTAATCTATACTATAATACTATAATATATATCGGAGATAGGAGGGCTATCTTCAATAATACCCTCGGTCTGTGGGCATATCGTGGGTATGCGATGCACAAAGCAGGTAACTTAAGCCGTTTTAGAGATAGTTCTTGTTCCAATTTTATCAAAGCAGCGGATTCGGCCACCAATCGTTTCGCTTTTTCCCAACTTAAACACACTTGTTCAAGTTCACACACGCCACTTTAGGCTACTTCTCAACTCCTTTTTCTCACAACTCTTTTCAACTCCAAAAACAGCGCGTCCGCGCGTATCTTTTCTAACTTCTCGACCCAATATCGCGGGAGAACCCACTCAGAGTGCCTCTATGACACTCCTGCTTTTTATTGGCTAAGAGAATCTCTTCCGGCAAATTACTGCTTGTATTATCCAATCCAAATCGAGTATTTTGACATAAGAAAAATAAAGTGTTGTCAATCGAATAAAATCGAACTGAGAATTGATCAGAAGCTAAATGTTGCCAATTAAACAAACCTGAAGTAATAAGTTTACAAGCGATATACCTTCCTCCGACACGGCCATCTTGACATTCAAACGGTCCCACGTTTGATGTAAAGCGACGAGCAACATCGTTACTCAACCAAAAAACAAAAACCAAGAGGAGATAAAAAAAAATAAGTAATAGGTTAAGTTCGGCCGCTCCTGACCAAATAAAAAAAAATAACGTGGTCGTGACATCTTCCACGTGAAACCTTCAATCAACACCTTATATTACCAGCCTACAACAAAACTCAAGTACATCTTTACTCATGAAAACTGAATTCTCTTAGCTTTCACACTGTTCATTTGTTTTCTCCATGTAAATCTAGGTCTCCACACCTTACACCGTACACAACCATCATCGTACTATCGAACCAGCCACCTCACCATTTAGACAACCATATTAACACATTCTAAATGGTTACCGAAGCACCAGAGGTACCAGGTTCCCAACAAACGCCAAGTCGGTCTCGAAGCACTAAGTGTGCCAGAAACCACCCAAACGCCCAACACAACATACCATGTCACATACACCAAACAACAGGTCACCGAGGCCCCAGAGGGACCAGGCTCCCCCAGACATACAACAGGTCACCGAAGCCCCAGAGGGACTAGGCTCCCCCCAGACAACAGGTCACCGAAGCCCCAGAGGGACCAGGCTCCCCCAGACAACCGGTCCTCTCGAGGCAACAAGACTGCCAGATACCCATGCCACATACACAAAACAACAGGTCACCAAAGCCCCAGAGGGACCAGGCTCCCCCAGACAACCGGTCCTTTCGAAGCAACAAGACTTCCAGATACCCATGCCACATACACAAAACAACAGGTCACCAAAGCCCCAGAGGGACCAGGCTTCCCCAGACATATAACAGGACTCCAAAGCCCCAGAGGGACCAGGTTCCCCCCTGACAAATCCAGCAATGTTTCTTGGTCCCACAGCAATCGCTGTAGCTCCTGATGGTCAACCCAGTGACCACCCTGCAACCATAGTCATCCTGACCAGGCCTCGTAACCCACCACGGTTACAGCAGTCATCTTACTGACCACTCACCTCGTAACCCACCTCGGTTACAGCAGTCATCTTACTGACCACTCACCTCGTAACCCACCTTGGTTACAGCAGTCATCTCTGACCACTCACCTCGTAACCCACCTCGGTTACAGCAGTCATCTTACTGACCACTCACCTCGTAACCCACCTTGGTTACAGCAGTCATCTCTGACCACTCACCTCGTAACCCACCTCGGTTACAGCAGTCACCGCAGCGACTACTCATCACCGTACAGTCAGTCCTTTGACCATACACACGACCTCACCATTGCTAGATTGATTTGAATCAGTCTTCAACACAGTACATTCAGTTACTTCAATGGGTACTTGATCTTTCAGCTTTCCTCTAACTCATCATGAACCAAAGCCTTTAATGCAACACATAGCTGCCACCATTCAGAACTCTAATAACCATAAACAGCACCTCTAAACCAAAATCAAATTAGTTATTTCAATCTTCATTCTCAGTACTGACTACAACGGCAATCTCAAATTCAGGATTTCTTACCCAGCCAAAAGCATATTCAAGAACTCCATTTTATGTTCATGATTTCATACCAAACCCTCAGTGCGATAGGTATAATAACTACCAACATCAAACATTACCAATTTTGCAAACTAAAATTGAAAATGAAATCATGCACCGCATGTCACCGAGTTTACATCTGCATTAACATTATCTTATCCAACTTGCTCAGATAGCAAATAAAACAAAATTACGTTAGGTATGTTCATAATGACCAGCACAGAACATTCAACAAGTTAGAACACCACAACCATTACTGACAGTATACTTTAAATTCCACATTTATTATTCAAGGTAGGTACTAGCCTACATGACACCACACAATCACACAATTCACAAATTCACACCTTTCCTTAAAGAGATGTTACAATTATTAAAACTTTTGAACAATGTTCAAGATTACCGAGGCCAAGCATCGTTGAACAACACAGAACAAGGAAACCATTCCTAGTTTCCACCAAAAAACAAAAGCTCCTGTACCAAGTAAATCAAATAGAACCCAAGTGTCCCATTCATGGTCCACAATCAACAATAACTTAGCAAATACATTTGCTACACACAATGCACTTTCAACTTAAATGCCGAATCAACTCTTGACTCCGTCATCTCTCTAACACACAAAACTGGGAAACCGTTCTATGTAAATTAAAATGTTGCCAATTGAACATCTATCTCATCTTCAGCCACAACTTCAAACAGTAATTGGCCCTCGGGCATCCCATAATACCTGAATACGACTTCTAGACGCCATCTTAATGTCTAGTTGCAATTTTCATTTGCCATAGTCAATTTAAATCGTTTTTATTTGTAGTTATCGTTAGAATGACATGTTATCAGTTGGTTAGTTCCCTACATAGTGATTTATAACAACTACAGACATTAACTTTACCTTTATTCAACCATTGGTAGCAACAAAACTAAACGCCAACTGTCTAGGCTATAGTAACGTTAATCCTCGTGATATTTCCAGGTTGTAAGATCGCAAAACGAGTCAACCAGCAAACTATTTCACTAAACTTTAACACCGGTTTGAAAATAATCTTGATCACATAACTCTTAACTGAAAATTATCGCAACTCTTTGAAATGAAGCAAAAGTTAAAAGTTTAATCCTCACAGTGACTCACACCTTGTAACGATTTATTAATAATCTAGTCTTTATCTAGTAACTTATAAGTTAAAAATCATATCACAGTTAAAAGTTATTTGTTTTTGTTTTGTCTTGTCCGACTTTTTTCGAACTTTTTCGAATGTTGACACTAACATATGTCACTCTAATAGAGATGAGTAAGGGATGGCGATCTGTTATCGATTAATCGACGAATCGATTTTAAGGACGAAAAATAAATAAACAATTTTTCAATCGATATCCAGCACTGAAACGATCCAGCGAATCGATATTTCGCCCTAGAATATCGAGATTCGATTTTTCTGTTTTAATATGAAACAAAATATTAATTAAAAATAGTTGAATGTATTACACAAAGATATGTGAATTCATCGTTAACAAAATAAATTTCTTTCCCTTTTACCTGATACTTTAATTTAGTTGTAAAAACAATCCCAATCAGCCGAAGATGTTAAAAGATCGACTATTATTACAATTTTTCTTTTTGCTTTCCATAACTGGATTCACACTTGCATTAAAAATACCAACGCGAATAGTTAGAATGTACGTTATTTTCAAAGAAAAGCATATTCACAAATTCCCTTGAAGATCAAATCAACAACAAACTCAGTGGTAATAATATTTACGGGCGATCTGAAGTGATACCTATTAATAAAGAATGCATGGCTAAAATGCCTAGTATCTTTACTTCTCGATTATCAGTAGTGAGTAAACTAACAACCTATTCATAAATGTGTGTACTCTTGTGACAGCACTAGTGGTCACAAAACCGTATATTGTTCTAACATCATGCAACATAAAATAATGTAATGAAATCTAATTTCTTTCCGTTTTGTTCTCACATTCCAATGCTCCAAGTACATTAGAAAGATGAAATTGCAAAAATCGTTTCATTGTTTATTTTGTTGGTAAAGAAAAACAATTAAATACTTGAAACAAAATATTTCAAAGCTTGAGCCCGTCAAAGATTTAAAAGATGGCGTGACATGCACGGACTTCTCATTCTGTCTATGCAAAAATTATTTGTTTGTTTTTAAATTGGTCACGATAAAACAACATGCTCGTATTCAATAAGCTCCCCCAAGCAGTAAATCACAGCATAATGGGGTCCCGAATCCAATTTCGATGATTATTGAAAGAAACCTACAGTATCAATACCATTACATAGATGGCGCTGTTTGATTTTTCTACTCTTTTCATGTAACTTACATTAAACATTTCCATTAAACAACATAATGCAATAGTTATAAATTGCAATTAATGCAACAATTAATTATAAAACTTAGGTACTTCCAAATCCAATACATACTTCGGCTGCCACAAATGTATGCCAATGCACAGATAGTTGAATGCAGATCAAAGTAACATACCTTTAAGCCTGTACTCCCGGAAAGGTCAGGCAGCAGTGCCAACCATGCACATGTCCAGACTCCTAGGTGCTATCAGAAAATATTAAATTGATTGATCACCGCAGCGGCATGAATAAAACCACTAAATTTCCTCTTTCATAGCGCTGTAGACTGCAGGTTGTATGTTGCCTCATGAAATGGAACCTGAGCTCCACACTTATCTTGTAGCACTACATGCAGCCGGTCACAACAGGTCTTGTGGTATCCACAGCCATGTTGAAGGGCTCAGATGTCCGTGCTATTTGTTGCATATTGTGTGAATGGCTGAAAAATTCAAGTCTATGAGCAAGATTTCCACAAGCATAAAGTTTTATTGAATCAAGTTGTAGCTTAGGATGTTTGCTCTCTTGCACTGTATTTGCACAAGTGGTCTTAATCTCTTGCGAATTCCGCTGACAGTATGAATCTGGCTGAGTTTCATTTAGCATCATAACGAAAATAACAATTTATTTAAAATTTTAGCCACTATAAACCAAGAAAAACAATATTGTGGCTAAACTTCATAAGGCATTAGATTGGTACTTATTATTGTCGGAATACTTAAGTTTATACTTCCCTGAACATCACCACCACAGTTGCGTTTCCCAAGTATCTAGTCAGGATTGGGCGTCGATGTCATCATTAACTTCATCATTATCTGCACCCGACTTCGCATATTGTCTAGGATAGGCCACACTATATGGTTGAACTCGGGCAACATGATATTCCTGTCTCTAGTAGTCGGCAAGTTGCAAAACATCTCCATTAGGTAGGTACTTCCATGCTAAATTTCGCGCACCAAAGAGAGCGCGCCAGCCATTAGGTACTCGTCTCATTTGGTCCATCATCGCTTTGTGCGTGCATTGTTTTCACTTCCGATATCGGAGATAGGAGGGCTATCTTCAATAATACCCTCGGTCTGTGGGCATATCGTGGGTATGCGATGCACAAAGCAGGTAACTTAAGCCGTTTTAGAGATAGTTCTTGTTCCAATTTTATCAAAGCAGCGGATTCGGCCACCAATCGTTTCGCTTTTTCCCAACTTAAACACACTTGTTCAAGTTCACACACGCCACTTTAGGCTACTTCTCAACTCCTTTTTCTCACAACTCTTTTCAACTCCAAAAACAGCGCGTCCGCGCGTATCTTTTCTAACTTCTCGACCCAATATCGCGGGAGAACCCACTCAGAGTGCCTCTATGACACTCCTGCTTTTTATTGGCTAAGAGAATCTCTTCCGGCAAATTACTGCTTGTATTATCCAATCCAAATCGAGTATTTTGACATAAGAAAAATAAAGTGTTGTCAATCGAATAAAATCGAACTGAGAATTGATCAGAAGCTAAATGTTGCCAATTAAACAAACCTGAAGTAATAAGTTTACAAGCGATATACCTTCCTCCGACATATATAATATTATAAAGAGGAAAGATTTTTTTGTTTGTTTGTTTGTACCGAATAGGCTCCGAAACTACTGGACCGATTTAAAAAATTCTTTCGCCAATAGAAAGCTACATTATTCCTGAGTGACATAGGCTATTTTTTTATCCCGAAAATGGGTCCTGTGGGGTGGCCCACGGGAGCGAAGCCGCGGGGAACAGCTAGTAATATCATAAAATTATTATAATATCACTTGTAAATTCATATCCAATGAGCCCAAACACGATGTTGCTATCTTGTCTGGTTGTGGACTTCCTATGGGCACAGTTCCATCATTTGACCAGCTCCATAGTATAGTATTATTTGAATGTTTCACAACTAGGTACGGCAAGTTTAGGCTAAATCGGATGCCAGGATATGCTTGAAAATCGATTCTAGTTGTCGGACACACATGACATACGAAAGCAAAGTAATATAAAGCTTGTTATAAATATGCACAACAACTTTTGCACATTTTTTATTTTTACAAATTTATCATTAGCTTTATAAACGGACTTCCTTAAACTTGTTTCACTTATACAACCCGGAGACGCGTTTGGCGAATTGGTCTGTAAATGGCATTGCTGATGACAGCACCTGATAGAAAACACAGAGCGGAACGAATGAGTGCAAATAAGTCGAACATTTTCCTTATTTCATCGCTCTTCCAAACTGAAGGAAAATAAAAATCATGTATTCTCTGTTTATTTTTGGTCCCGAATATCGCAAATCACACGAATATTTATAATGTTTGACCAATATTTAGATAATATATTATTTTCTTTATTAGTTCCTTAGGAAGAGATTTATTAAAAAAATATATTAGTAGATATAAAATAAAATAAATGTATGTTCTAATTTATGCTAAAATATATTTTATTCAAAGTCATAGCGAAAGCAATATTTTAATGAAGCCATTTTATCTTCAGGCACTTAGGACAGAATAATTTAGTCAACACTCAATTAAGGCTAATTTAGTGAGCACCTAGCGAATGTTGTTAGAAAAGGCGGATCTTTCTAAGAAGACACGCCTACAAACGAAACCAAGGAAACGGTTTCGGTAACGGAAAAGGTTTTTCCAAGGGAAACCTTGTAATAGTCGGACTGCGGATAAGGAAATTTGCACTGAACTGCTCTACTTTTAAAATGATCTTCTGTTGTCCAACTGCTGGGGAAAGATATAAACCATATCTTTCCGGCCAACTTAATATTGTAAAAATGGGATAGGCAGAATTATGAGCCTAACGACGACGCCGCTTTCCGTTCCATCGACCGACATCTAATCTGCCATCCTAGGCACTTGGCCCACCGCCAACGTGTAAGCAATTAGCTATAAACTATTTTCTCGCTGAAGAAAAAAAAAAAGATATAAGATCCCGTGTCAATAAAAGAGACATATATTAATAGTTCATCGCTGGCTGTTCACACTGCCGGCGAGTACTCTCTCACCACAATTTTGTCTCAGCAACAAGAGCTATCAACAACATACTCGCTCAGTGATACTCACTCAACGATGCTTGCTTGCGGCTTGGCGGTCAGTGGGCTTAGTGTGAGTTTTTAATCACACTCACTCGCGTTAACGTAAACGATCTCTTATGTCAAAATGTATACAAAAAAAGAGGTTTCTCCTTACCGTCACCAGACGGCGCTTAACCGGTTTCAATACAAATTGATGTTTACGTTATCGCAATTCAGCGTGAGACAAAACTCGCACTAAGCCCTCAGAACTCACGCCGAGAGACCAACCAGCGATCATTTCAACCTACAGTGCGCTCGCCCCGACCTAGTGGTGCGAGTAATCACCCGTCGCTCAAGAACACTTGCTTATAGCCGAGTGACAGAACTATCGGAACTACACACTCGTTTCTCGCCAACTCGTTTTTATTTTCTAGCTTTACTCGCTATTCGGTGATCATCGGTGGTGGGTCAAGTGCTTTTTGGTATTTTGATTCCAATTCCATCACAACTTGGTCACAACCGATATACTGAAATATGACAACCAAAGTTTCCTGTTGGCCGTTTTTCTAAAGTGCCAGCCTCATTAGTTGAGCACCTAATTGATAGTCTTTAGCCTAGTTCCAGAATGTTGAACATCTGTTCTTGCGAGGTGTAACGAGGGTTTAGCTGTAATGTGATCACTTCACTTCAACCTTTTTCTTAATGATTTGTCTGAATTATTTAAAAATATTCATGTGACGTAAAGGGTCACTGTTGGAAGACAGTTCTTACTTGAATAACCAGAGGATAAATCAAAAGCAAATTTTCTTTGTTTTTATAAACTTCACTTTGCTGCTTCTGTGGCGTGAAATAAGATTTTGATAGGTTTCGCTGAAACTGTTTGAGACCGAGGTTATTATCATGGTCAACAGCTTATATGCACGATGCAAAATAAATGAAACTTTCAGAGTAAATGACTAAACAAATTCTCAATACCCTTTATGCCCAGAACGGTTTGGTACTTAACCCTACTAAAACCAAATACACGCTGTTTGGAACCAAGAACCAAATCAGTGCAGTGCCAGCAACACTCAACGTTGCCCTGCTGGGTGAGTCGGTCAGTCGAGTCGGTCAGTCGAGTCAGTGAGGCCCGTAATCTGGGTCTGAACATGGACACTGGGTTGAGATATGAAACACACGTGTCAGAGTCAGTGCGCACTTGTTTTTACCGGCTTAAGGTCCTCTATAAAATAAGGCCTTATCTTTCAGAGGAGCTGCGGATCCAGCTGGCTGAGTCTCTCGTGCTGTCTAATCTGAACTATGCGGACGTAGTCATTGGCCCTCGACTGCTGGCAAGAACTGATCGACTGATTCAGAGAGTACAAAACGCCTGCGCTCGATTCTGCTTCTCAATCCCACCTAGAAGTCACGTAACACCATTTTTAAATCACCACTCAATCCTCAAGATCAAGTCGCGTCGTAAGTTGCACTTGGCATGCCTACTATTCGGAGTTATAAATCACAAGCAGCCGACCTATCTGTACAATAAACTGAGCTGGATCGCTAGTAGAAGAGAACGTGCAAGTAGACAGTGCTCCCAGCAACTCTCCACACACTGACACAAGACAGCGGCTTTCAGGGGAAGTTTTAGATACGCCGCATCTAAATGCTGGAACAATATTCCCCCGCCGATAAGAAATCTTAAATGTCTTGAAACGTTCAGAGTTCGACTGCGGCAGTTTCTTATCGCCTCGCAGAAAAAACTGGGGATGACTGTTTCGAACAAGTCCATTATATAGCTGGCAGTCTTGTCCTTCCCGAGCCAATCTGTCTATCTGGTGTATCTCGTGGTCAAAACCTATGGGTAAGCAAAAGATATGGGCACTTGGTAATTTAATAACTTGTGGATCGTTTGTTGGATACCTACTAATTTTTAACCGACTTACCAAAAAAGGAGGAGGTTCTATGTTCGACATTATGTATGTTTTTTTTTTTTTTTGTGGATTTGTGGACCGATTTTGAAAATTCTTTTTTTGTTGGAAAAGGTATATTCCGAAATTGGTCCCATTTTAATTTGGTGAAGATTTGATAGAGAACTTCGGAGATATACAACAGAACTCTTCAATAAATAACGGCAAATCTCTCGGGATTGCTGCAATCGCATGTATGTTTATTGTATATACCATTTCATAACATAATATCACGCCAGTACGCTCGAAAGGGGTATGCAGATCTCTCATTTCATTTCATTCAAGTTTCATGTTATTTGGGTAATCTATTCTATCGTTATAGGTACTTACTTAACTACTTCCCTATTAGGTAGGCACAACTAAAAAGTGAAAAATAAAAAACTTTTTGTGTTAACTTTTAATGTTAACTAAAAAGCTAAAAAACTTTAACTACTTACTTTAACTACTACCTCTCTTTAACCTTCTCTCTCTCTCTATCTTCTTCTCTTCTTTTTTTCTCTTTAACTATAACTACTTACTTTTACTTTTTTTTTTTTCGTTAACTAAAAAACTTTTTGTGTTAACTTTTAATGTTAACTAAAAAGTTATAAATAAAAAAAAATATTAAAAAAATCAAAATACTTGACTGCTTAAAAAGCGAACTAAAAAGACGTAAACAAGAAGAAAATCATGCTGTGCAGTCGGAGGATACATCTGGTTTTGGTCAGCCAGCTCGCGAATATGTATCCTCCGACTGCACAGCATGATTTTCTTCTTGTTTACGTCTTTTTAGTTCGCTTTTTTCAGCAGTCGGGTATTTTGATTTTTTTAATTAATTTTTTAGTTCTCTTTTCAAGCAGTCGGGTTTTTTGATATTTTTAATTAACTTTTTTTCACTTTCTACATAGAACCTCCTCCTTTTTTGGTAAGTCTGTTAAAAATTATAATACACATATTATTTACGTATATTTATTTATTGTAAACATGTTTACCCCCTGAGTGATATTAGCAGACACATTAGAAAAACAACTGTTTCTATATACCCCGCATAACACTGAAATAACGCAAACATCTAACGACTGCTCAGCGACCGTACGTCACTGCAGGGATCCAGCAGAATATCAGCGTCAGGTATATTTGCCTGACACGTGCTGAGCTGGACTCCCATTTGGTGCAACCTTGAGACGCACACCGCACTGTGTTTTAATCATCATAACTAATAATTTAAGTAGGTATTGTAACGGGATTTTTTCTTGGGAACAATAAAGCACCATATACTGAGAACGATGTTTATTAAATGTAACCCTTGAACACGTTACCAAAGTAAATAAATTTAAAAAGGGTCGCTGGTTGCAGTTGGCTGGTCAACTTTTCTCCGTATCAAAATATTTCCCAACTAATTTAGAGTGGAGGGTGGAAGAACAAAAATAAAAAAATAATAATAAAACGGAAGGGTCAGGAAGCCCGTCTCCTGAACCGTCGCGTAGCCAGCCAACTCCACACTGCGACAGCCTGCCTCGAGCAGATAGCCTCAGCCAGGCAATCAGCCCCAACCAGACACCTCCTGAAGTTACAGAATAAAAACTTCTTAGCACAAAAACTCAAATCAAACACAAAGGGTTTTGAGTATATAGAACAGACAGGTCGCTAAAACACTGAAAGTAACATCCTATACACCGGGCTTTACATAGGCGAACACAATGGGTGAGCCGTCCGGCACCCTTCATGATTAAACACACAGAATTTAGGGTTATACGGAGCAGACAACTCGCTACACATGGAAGGTATTATCTTACACACAGGCTTTACATAGGTGAACACAATGGATGAGCTGTCCCGCACTCTTCATGATTAAACACACAGATTTTATTGTTATACAGATCAGACAAATCGTTGGAATACGGGAAATATTATCTTAAATACCGGGCTTTACATAGGCTAACATAATGGATGGCCCTCCTGAGTATATGGAAATCATGCCTAAGGTGTATGTAAATATGTATAATTGTATGGAGCTTGTCAACAAACACCCACAAAGGATAGGCCAGCCCAAATAATATAAATGTATCGGCCGCCCTAAGAAACCGAATACCAACTGACAGAGCCTTTAGGAAGTCAAACACGTACCTTTCGGAGGAAGTAAACCCGTAGGGTAGATAGGTCGGCCCAATTTCGACCCCACGCCACGTTGTTCTGAAAGAAACCAGCAAGTCAGCATACAGAACTCACAACGAAATACGATGGGGTCAATCCCCTGAGCAAGGCGACTTACCGTGAGGGATTATGAGCCCAGCTTGGGAACACAATCACGCCGGGTATCACACCACGACGGTTACATGCAGCTTCCAGGCCGCGTATCCACAATCACGCACGCGGTCACCGGCGATTTTTGGCTTTACGTATTCCGATCAATCACGACAGGCACATACAGGAAACGCTCTGCCGCACAGAGGCCGACGCCCACGCGATAATTCCAGCCCACTCGCAATCTCCAGGCTCTGCTCAAGCCGGTCAGCCCAAGAAAAAAACGCCTCTACGCAGTTCGCCCTTGTCGCCAAGAAAAAACTCCCGCCGGGTGCGCTCTCATACCATCATTCTCGAACCGAAAACCTAAAACACCGAATCCCATAAACTGTTTCCTAAAATTTCCGTTTTCGAAGAATTTACGCGGAACAATTTTCCTTCAAAGAAATACACTATCCCATACCTACGCCTCACCCTACAACTTTTCAAAACCCGACTTAAAATCAGACTACAATAAAACACTATCAATCCCTGACAGCCCGGATGAGAATTTTGAACGCACCCCGCTCCCGCGTTTCGTTCAGGAAATCCGATCGTTCTCGAATCTTCTGAACTCAAAGGCTACCATCATTCACATAAGCAATTCCTTGAGGCACGCCAACGGAAGCGGGACAACGTCCTCGCAATCCCAAAACCAAACTCGAATCCTACCCGTGTGCTAGTCCAAAGAAATAATTAAGCCAATCTTAGCGGAGACGGGCGCGTTTCCGAACGAAAACGCAGTACGTCCAAATGACAGCTGCAGTCCGTCAAAACAAACAAAAAATACAGCCTCGGTGTACGGATATCAAGTAATTCTAAGTTATTTTGGTGAAATGAGAGTGTTTATAGGGAACTCACCGTCCCAGGGTGCGGTTCCAAAGTGGTTCCACCACCCAGCGGCAGTTTTGAGGCGAACGAGCGAAAACACGGCGGCAAGAGGTAATTAATTTTCTTTTGACAAAACTTTTATCTACCACAAAAAAAGTGTTACAGTATGTTACTTGTGTCACTTTTATTTGTATAATGTATTTTTCCTGTTTCTTATTGAAGTGAAACTTCTTTATCGACGTATGGGAGAAAATTTTGTACGTAGAGTCCGTCCAACGAAAAAAGTCCCGCGGAAATACATGGAACTAACAAGATTTGTTAGAGGACAGCGTACAGTCGCATAGAAACTAGCGCCGCGTCTACGGGACTTCTTTCGTTGGACGGACTCTATCGTCACGTTTTTCGGTTACGCGCCATGTTGCTTTTTTATCAAAGTTTAGTAAAAAGACTTATTCAAATTTAAGTGAATTTACAAGAAAAGTGAGTGATTATATATTTCATTTTATAAATTCAACACGTATGAGCATGATTTTAATATTTATAAATTAATTAATTTATAAATATAAATTACTCATTAATTGTATGCATGTCTATAATAATAAAATAGCTTTAATTTAATACGGAAAAAATTGTTTTTCTTAAGGCTTAAGCCTTATCTACCCCATTTTCGTGAAGTTGCAAATAGTAGAAAAATGATATGTCGTAAAGAAGTTTCACTTCTTACCTGTGTACTCTGGTACACACACACATTTTTTTTTGTATGTCGGCACCTTAAATTGTTTCCAAATACCTACACGTAAATTAAAAAAATATTGTGATTTTGTGTGTTGTGCTGTGTCTTTTGTGTGCACTGAATAAAGAGTTTATCTATATATCTATCTATCTTTATTAACAACTAGCTGACCCCGGGGCTACGCTCCCGTCAACTGGCTACCCTGCCTACTCTGCCTTCCCAGCCTACCCAGCTCAAACGTCAAAGAGCAGCTTGCACTTTAATTAGAAGAATACTTTACTATTTTGACAACTGCAAACGATATTCTGTCAGCTTTCAATATCAGAATAAATATAGTATTGCAATATACAGAAACGCGTTGTAAGGACGCCATCATTGGGGCACTAGTCCGGAGAGTGCGGGGAAGCCCGAGCCCCCCCCGTAATGTCCATCGGGCCCGCCCCATCTGGTCACCAACCAGCACGATGGTGCATTCCGGGATTTTTCGACAGTTGGCAGGGCAGCCTTTCGTGTGTGAATGGCACCCTACTTGGGCCCCAACCACCTGCGGTTGGCCAGCGGCGCATCGTGCCTCGGATCCCGCTACCCTCCACGACTAGTCTCCCGATACGTCCATAACATCGCGCGTCAGGCTGGTCAGCCTGCAGTGGAACAACTGTCTCGACCCAGCTCCTCTAGTGGCTACACCGAGTATCGTACCGGAACACGACTAGGCCGCTTGGCGGTACGTCTTTGCCCGGTGGGTGGTCACAAGCCTTCGGCCAAAGCCTACCACCAGATGTCACCTGATTTGCACCATCCGGGGACCACGTGTCGGGAATCAAAGGGTACACTCCTACGGACGTGGATGACTCGGCCCCCAAAATTCTAAAGATATACCTGCCTGTATGACCGCCATCCATCACATTACGAAGCTTAGCTTGAATGTATTGTGTGTTTTCGGTTACAGGGAATATTGGTCTGTTAGTTGTGACATCATCGACTAAGAGATTCCTTTGCATGCTACGGGTGAGTTATGCTGAAGTAAAGAAAAAAGGGAGCTCCTTCTAATATAATTTTTAGACCTCATGGAAATTGAAGGACAGGCGGTCGAGTGTTTTTCAGAGAGTTTTAGAACTTTTGTTCTACTTATTATATTCTACTTATATAATAAAAGTGTGACAGTCTAGATGTCTGGATGTTTGAATCAGGCCTCAACGGATGAACTGATTTGGTTGAACATTGAAACACAAGTGGTTTATATTCCAGGTGAAGACACTAAATACTTTTTTATCCCGGTAGGGTGTGCCTTGGTATAATTTTCGACTTTCACGCAGGCGAAGCAGCTGGTAAAGGTAGTAGGTATTACATAAGGACCAACATATTATCGCGTGCCTTCTAGATGACAAGCTGTTCGTTGATGCTAAGGGAATCTCATTATGAAGTCGAACCATGTAAGTCATATCACATTTTGGCCCCCAACCTTTTCCACTTTATTCAACTTAGCTGGTTCGCGGAGAATCGATTTCTTATAACGGGTGTCGACTGACCAACTTAGCTGGTTAGGTACTAGAATAACTTGATATACCTATGATCTGTGTTTTCCATGTATAGTACTCCAACAAACAGTGGCTCTACGTTAATATATACAGTTCGGACTAACCAAACATTCTGAATGTTTGCTTAGCTCAGACTATTTAGCAGCTCACTTCTAGAAGACATTTATTACTACTTGTATTAGTATTTTTCTCTCAGTTCGGTATCTAAATGGTTGATCTCTACGTAATAATTCGTAAACGTTGCGAAGTTATAATAATACTGTTGAGTTCCACAGAAAATACTTTATTACCTTAGTTTTTGCTATACGCTAACAAAAAACATTTTATTTTGCTATACTCTTCAGTTGTGACTTTTTTCCTGTTCCTTCTTAGTTACCAGTTAGTCCTTCAGTTTAAGTCAAAAGTGAATAGGTTACATCTAGGCAAGCGTTATTCACCGTAGACCACATCATCGCTTACCATCACTTACTGCGCGGGGCCCGACACGCACTTGGCCGGTCTTTTTTTAATATTTAAAATGTATTGAGTAAGAATTAAGATAAATAAAGGAATAATAATAAAAGAAAAGATAAATCGGGTAATAAATGATGTTACGTACGATGGTAACATGTCTCTGGTCTAGTGGTCGGAGAGCACTCAGTATTTCCACCTACAAATCGTTATCGGTTTACAGATAAAAATCTATTGGTATGTACAAGTGCCTCAATCAAGGGATTCCCATCAACGAAAACAAACATTGTAACAGGTGTTGACTAAAAGTGATAGAAAAATTTTTACTGACCACCGTCACATGAAAATAAAATATAAACGGTTGGATATAAAGTAAAAAATTGTTTGAAATAAATATTGTTAAAGATCGCTTTTAGCGATAAGGCCGCCCATTGTGTCACCCAGTGTAATATTTTCTTCGTCTATAATTTCTGTAACTTATATGGTGTACATAATAAAGAGTATTCTATTCTATTCTATTGTTGATTAAAAACATGGGCTGTTTACTGGTTATGCTTTTTCGCAGAAATATTTTCTCATGAGAGCATCCAATCAGTGAACATATTTGGTTCATTAGAATACCAGGGCATATGGTATCATAATAAAAGCATCGTCATTTCATTAGTAAGTAGTAGTATTTTAGAAGACCGGAAAATTAATGTAAAATGTTTGACATTTTTCCTGGCAGTTATTTTAAATTCAAAGTAGAAAGGATTATGTTATGTTAGAAAGCAGAATCCTTTTTACCTCGTAGTTAGTTAATCTATGTTAATGTTGTAAAATATGCACATTTATCAATATTAATAGTTGACTCGCCAACGCACCACCGCACAGGCCGACAGTCCGATAACAACTGCTCGCCCCACCACTCGGACCGGTATTTATAACCGAGCAGCGTGTGCGCACGAGGCAGCTTTACAATAATCGGCTTGTAGCGCGATCTATTGATATCTACATACATTACATCCCTTCCTTGTTTTAAACAGTTGGATGTAACCAGAATTATTATTAAGACATTTAGCATATTCTGATTTTTATTATTGGCATCTCTGGCATAACAAAAAGACAGCACAATAATTTAAAAATCATTTACTGGTTTAATTTAGTGTTTCCTTTTACCCTTCCTCTTCTTCTATTCCATTTTCTGATTACCATCTCGGGCCTACTGATGAAGGTTCCCCCTCTCCATCCAATTTCTCTAACGTTAGTTGAGAACTCATGTTATTAATTAGTTACCTGGAACCAATAAATTAATACACGAATCGTCTCACGCGCAAGCCCTACTTTGACTCTCCCGAACAAGCCGGCCTCCAAACAGGCTCCAGCACCGTAAGCCAACCTGCCTTTCCGCTCAGCGTCTGTGGACCACGTGAAAGTCCTCAACTTGATCGATACTTGGGCTGCACTGCAGTCCCTCCAACGGCGCCAAATCGACCACCGGTACATCAAGGTAACGAAGCGCAGGCACAAAAACACCACTACGCTAGTCCGGCCTTGCGACCTGGCTCCGGAATCTATCCCTCCGCAGCGAGGTGTGGGACAGGGAGATGCCACCTCCGAAACCGTCCACCGCTGCACTGGAGGACGCCTTCAAGGCTCCGTTCCGGAGAGGGCCAGGCATCGACGTCAACGGCGAGCATATCGCTCACCTTCGGTTCGCCGATGATATAGCTGTCATGGCTGAGACCATGGAGGTCCCCAGTACAACGCTCGATTACCTCAGAAGAGCTTTCGAAAGAGTGGTTCCAAAAATTAATATAGATAAACCAAAGTGATGTTAAACGCCCATGTCGCGCCCACTACCGTCAAGATCGGAGACTACACATCCGCAGCCGTGGACAACCATGCCTACCTGGGACGAATAGTCCAGCTAGGCAGGTCCAACCTCAAGAGAAGTCAAACGTCGAATCTCACTCGGCCAGGCAGTGTCCGGGAAGCTGCGCGGCATCCTCTCGTCCAGGTTGGACGGGGACGGCCACGCTTTCTTTTGCCCTGGGGATTCCAATCCAGCGCTTGCTTCGGTATGAGTGATCAGAATCCCTTCGCAGCTTGTGGTCAATCGAACTCCATTTGCGACGCTTGATCTGGCGGTCGATTGGGCTCTCGTGGCATTGCTCCAACAGCTCTACGTTGGTGATGGTCTCGGGCAGGTAATTTAAGAGAATGTGACAAAGACAGCGGTTTACGACGACTTGGATCTGGCGAGACATTTCTTTTGTGACCTTCCACGTTTCGCACCCGTAAAGCAGCACGGATTTGAGTTGAGAAGATTTGAGTTTAATCCTTCGGGTCAATTTCCGCGATTGCCAAACAGGTCTCAGCTGCGCGAAGGTAGCTGATCGTGCTTTAGTGATCCTTGATACGATGTCCTCATCACTACCTCCAGTTTCTGACACGACGCTCCCGAGGTAAGTGAATTTGTGGACGCGTTCCACTGCCCCTGTGCCAATCAGCAACGGATGAAGTATTCTTCACACCAGATCTCATCTCTTGAGTCTTCCGGGTGTGAACAGTACGTACATAAAAAGTACCATTACTGCTGATGTCTTTTTTTTTCTTTGATAACTGTCAATTTAATGACCAGTAGGCATAATCTACTGTTATTTCTGTCATTCTCTGATGACTGTCAATTTAATGACCAGTAGTTATAATCTACTGCTATTTCTGTCATTCTCTGATGACTGTCAATTTAATGACCAGTAGTTATAATCTACTGCTATTTCTGTCATTCTCTGATGACTGTCAATTTAATGACCAGTAGTTATAATCTACTGCTATTTCTGTCATTCTCTGATGACTGTCAATTTAATGACCAGTAGTTATAATCTACTGCTATTTCTGTCATTCTCTGATGACTGTCAATTTAATGACCAGTAGGTATAATCTACTGCTATTACTGTCATTCTCTGATGACTGTCAATTTAATGACCAGTAGTTATAATCTACTGCCTGTCAATTTAATGACCAGTAGTTATAATCTACTGCCTGTCAATTTAATGACCAGTAGTTATAATCTACTGCTTATCAATTTAATGACCAGTAGGTATATTCTACTGCCTGTCAATTTAATGACCAGTGGATATATTCTACTGTCTGTCAATTTAATGACCAGTAGGTATATTCTACTGCTTGTCAATTTAATAACCAGTGGGTATATTCTACTGCATTTGTGTGCTCTTTGATTTATTAATTTAGAACTAATCATGTAGTACAAATCAAATAACTAATCATGAGGTCAAGGGTTCGACTCCCAGGTCGAGCAGTGTCACTCGGTTTCTCCATCAGGAACCTCCCAATAATACACCCTATGCGTGATGTTATGTCATGCCAGTGTTTGCCACCTAGGCTCACAGTTGCCACAATAGCCAACTAGGCTACTCTTAACCAAACTAGATTATTGGGTTCGTGAAAATAGGAAAATTTTAGAATTCTAGCTTTATTCCAACCAAATCTTAAGTTTTAACTAACTTTAACCACAATCTTACCAAAGAAACTTTAAAACTCTACTGCAGTAAAACTGCCAAACCAACAGGAACCCTCGAGTAAAGCCTCTAACGCCTCGGCTCTCTAGCCGACCAGCAATCGCATTGCCCTCACACGGTCTATCTAGACCCAGACCTCCGACAGAGCTAAACGCAATATTGCGCACCTACGGACTACTTGTGTTGCCTCAAAATATACCAATTTACGGCCACGACTATGCTTAACCACTGGTACGGTCGAACACACACTACGGCTGATAGACTGAATTACCTAACCTTCTACAGCTTGCTCATCAATCATTATCATCGTAATCAATATCGACTGGAACGTGAGTACCCACTATCATCTTCCTAAACCTATCGTGTGTATACTTCTAAGTTCTAAGTGTACCTATTTAAAGCTTTCAGTGTATAACGATCACCGATAGCGAAAGGTTCCTCTAAGCCTTAGTAGTAATTGATCAGAACCCGTATCAGCTTAGATAATATACGACGCTCATGGCACGACTGTCGCAGCAGCTAGTGAAACTCATGCCACCAATATTGTCATTACCTCAAGTGATCGACCAACACGATGTGTGTCACTTCACATAGAGTCTACGACTTCTAGGTTATTACAAAACCAATACAACGATAGTCTCCTTTGAGACCCATGTCCCGGCTTCATCACCAGCTGCCCATCGCCCCCTGAACAACTCACAAGTGAATTGCAGGTAAGACTACAGACAAATGCATACAGTGCGACCTAATAGCCACGGTATGTGTTCTCCTGCTTGGTGGAGGAACTCCCCTCACTGTTTTCTACGTTCAACTCGCTAGGAGCACTGCTTAGAGGCATCCTTTGTATGCCTCGTGAGCGTACTTATTCGTTCTATTACTATTTAAAGATTTCAAAGGATAGCGATCGCGGGATCTAATACTATCATAATGAAACTTTGAAACTAGCAAGTGAATTAAGATCTGAAGATGAAAATCGATCGATCGATCGATCGAGATTGTTGTAAATCGTCCCGAGACATAAGATCTGTTCTGAATACATGTACTTGACCAATGGCCAGTATTGGTTAAAGCAGCTACAATACTAACTCGCTCAAACAATTAAAATGACAGTTGTGCAGTCCTTCACAAGGGATATCTCATCCTTACTGAATAAAATTTTGAAACTATTACCGTCAATAATAAATTCATTATGTACTGGCTTTGTACTAGATATGTCTCAATTACCTAGTGATAGTTCTAGGTATAAATACAACCAATTCAATGATCAAACACAATTAACTCAAAACTTATCATTTTATTTGGAATTATCATTTTTTTTAATGAAGTACGGCATTGTTACCATATCGCTCTAACGTCCAAACAAAAAAAATCAGCTAAGGCTAGCTAATGGCCTACAGTGATATTCTTCAACAACACTAAAACTTGACCAGTGATAGCCAATATGGATTATGACCTGACATGACCCATACTGTATACAAAACCAGAAGTTTGAACAATAAACACTTGTCCTGAGCCATATCGAAATGAAAACGACTCACCAGATTGACATAAAGATTCGTGTGTATGGATCCACACATCCACACGCTCCTCCTTGACCTGTCCAGCTCCTTGGCTGTTGCTCCGCTCCGGACTGGTTTTTCACTATTCGAGATTCTGAAGGTAGTCGCAGAAAACTCGACGACTTCTTAAATTAGTCCCACATTGTCTGTCATGTAGACGCGAAGCTAAAGGACTTACTTCTACTGCATTCAGTTTTGGTGGGACCATAACAATACGACGCCGACGGTGTAGTGTGCCACCAGTGTGCACAGTATGTGTTTTACGAGGTTAATTCCACAGCACTACTCAGCAAGTGCACTACTTATCGTATACATTTGATGCACTTCAAAAACGAACCGCCACTGATTTTAACTGTCACCGTCATTTCACACTTTTCTTTTTCTTGTTTTTAATTATTTTATAACAAAGTCTTCATGTTCCTTTTAGTGAAAAAAAGCTTTATTTATTACTTTATTCAAATTACTTTATTCACTCTACGGTTTTCTCCTCGTCGCCAATGTAAAATATGCACATTTATCAATATTAATAGTTGACTCGCCAACGCACCACCGCACAGGCCGACAGTCCGATAACAACTGCTCGCCCCACCACTCGGACCGGTATTTATAACCGAGCAGCGTGTGCGCACGAGGCAGCTTTACAATAATCGGCTTGTAGCGCGATCTATTGATATCTACATACACTACAAATGTTATTCTACGTTTTAAAATGTTAATAGTCGCGTCGCGCCGCGTATTTCCTACAGAATGGCTCTGTTGTAGCACGATGTTTTATGTCAAAACTTTAGTACGGACAACATAACACGGCTGGACGTCTTGATGTCTTATATTATAACTAGCTGTTCCCCGCGGCTTCGCTCTCGTGGGCCACCCCAAAGGACCCGTTTTCGGGATTAAAAAATAGCCTATGTTACTCAGGAATAACGTAGGTTTCTATTGGTGAAAGAATTTTTTAAATCGGTCCAGTAGTTTCGGAGCCTATTCGGTACAAACAAACAAACAAAAAAATCTTTCCTCTTTATAATATTAGTATAGAAGTATAGATAAAGGTAGGCAATCTTACCTAACCCTCAGTTAGCGTTAATAGATGGTTTGTTGTTCACCTCCTTACACACTAATACCAACTTACTTTAACGACCACGTTATCACTTATCTGTAGACTACGTCGTTATATAAAAAGCTTTTTCACAAAAAAATACTACCGACTTCCAAATAAGAAAACTAGAAAGTGAAAAATAACTTTATTTTTGGAAGTCGGTGTCTTTGGTAGGTACCAAATTTTTAAGTTATGGACACCGACTTCCAAAAATAAAGTTATTTTTCACTTTCTAGTTTTCTTATTTGGAAGTCGGTAGTATTTTTTTGTGAAAAAGCTTTTTATTTTTCACTTTTTAGTTGTACCTACCTAATAGGGAAGTAGTTAAGTAAGTACCTATACCGACAGAATAGATTACCTGAATAACATGAAAAATGAATATAACCGGTGAAATGAGAGATCTGCATACCCCTTTCGAGCATACTGGCGTGATGTTATGTTATGAAATAGTATAAACAATAAACAGACATGCGTTTGCAGCAATCCCGAGAGATTTGCCGTTATTTATTGAAGAGTTCTGTTGTATATCTCCGAAGTTCTTTATCAGATCTTCACCAAATTAAAATGGGACCAATTTCGGAATATAATCTTTCAAACAAAAAAAGAATTTTCAAAATCGGTCCACAATTGACGGAGATATCGGTGAACATATATAAAAAAAAAAAAAAAACATACATAATGTCGAACATAGAACCTCCTCCTTTTTTGGTAGTCGGTTAAAAATAAAGGCTGTGTGTACCTAAAATACTAGTTCGACAAACAACTTCGACTGAAACCTATTTAAGAGACGATATATTGAATGTTACAATCCGTACAGCCGTCGAGGAAGAAGCATCACTAGATTCAATTGATATAAAATGTAAAACTAGTCACGAGGACCTTATGACTGCGTCACCGAATGGTTTTGGCTGAATTCTGGACCAAACACAATATTTAACATTTTATATTTGCCATCGACACGCTAAGAAGAAGAAGTCACAAGTAGCAAGTCAGTAGCGCGGCACAGACCTGATATTAAACCAACTTTGTACCGGCGCGCGGCGCTGGCGTCGCGAGCAGTTTGTTGAAGCCAGTGCAAGCTGGCACAGAGCCAACCCCGCAATCAAACAGTTGCTCAAACTACCCTAAATAAAACTCGGCTCTCGTTGATTGGATGGGGGATGAAGCTTCTCAATAATATATTTCGTTCACCTCAATTGCAGATACAAGCAGATGTTACGTATCGACAGGCTTGCAAGTATTTGCATATATGCAATTTCCATATTATAAAAGAAACTCTGTTTGAAATCAGTATTTAGTTTAGAAATAAACACTACGGTGATCACCTGTGGAGTCACGTCACATTACTGGCAGCTTGCCAGCAGGCGAGCCCGCGGGGCGCGGCTAACTCGCGCTATAATCAATTACCTAGTAACCTGACCTGGAAATAATTTCGTACGAGACTAGTATACACTTGCGAGTTACAACCTAATTGGTTATTTAGCTGAGCGTACGAAAATTAATTCTTCATTTAATTTAGTTGATGCATATTTTCAGTTATTAGGGCTTATTTACATACCTGATAAACTGTTTGCAATCAATTGAGCTGAAGTGACTTTTACCAGTTGCGTTATGAAACGGATTATATTTTGTTTCAATTACATATTTTATTATACCCA
The DNA here is from genome assembly GCA_945859665.1 of Anorthoa munda. Taxonomy (NCBI): domain Eukaryota; kingdom Metazoa; phylum Arthropoda; class Insecta; order Lepidoptera; family Noctuidae; genus Anorthoa; species Anorthoa munda. The sequence goes on from OX243913.1 coordinate 5,323,080, forward strand.
CCGACTTGTTTCATGAAAATCAAGTCTAATCGGGGAAGTTAGTGTCATTAGAACCTTATTTTTGTTGTAAAAGACAAATGGAAAAAGAATAACAAGTCTCTCAAGATCATTCTACCCCTAGACAAAATATTACTTGTGCCAGAAAAACATTTCTTTTTCCAGAACTTTTACATGCGTGTTGATAAGTCTGACACTCTATTTATATGATCGTTTGTTTGGTGTTCATAAAACAGCCAAACAGTTCCATTATAACTAAGTGAAAACAATAAAAAGCATACAGGTTTAATGCATTTAACGCTTATTAAACGTACCGACTGCATGTATCCAAGAACAGCCACGCCACGGAAAATGCATCATCATCACCATTTCACTCAAAATACGCCCACTGCTGGACATAGGCCTTCCCTAAGCGTCACCACACTGAAAATGGATAAAAAAAAAGTTTAACCAAATGAAAAACTTTAATTTAAACTCAGTACTGCTTTAGCTAGCACCACAAAAACGCATTTTTTCACCAGAAACTGCATTTTTATGGGAATAAAAAAATTGACATTCAGCGTAAATCTAGATTTTTCCACTACCCCTTCTATTGTGTGTCTAATGTAACACATTGCCTAAGAAATTCGTTTCGAAAAATGACATTTAGACACAAGATTATAAAATTAAAATTTAAATAAATCAAAATTACATAATTACAGTAACATTATTTTTATTTTTGGCGGCCAAGTACGAGTGAAACAATTTGCAAATTAAAGAACAAAAAAGTACGTAACTGAATAGGCCACTGTTAGTAGTCGTATTCAGCCGCCACGCCCGCGCTTTTTCCATCGCCCCATCTGGCAGAATGATACTGAACCTGTAACCTCTCGAAACAGCGCGCGTTGATTGTGTGTATATAGTCTGTGGTTTTAATCTGAACGTTTCTAATAAATTGTTTTTGGAACTAGGGACTAACCTTTTACCACCATATTACGACGTAACTTTAGTAAATTCAAGCACTGAGCAACAATCGGCAGCTATAGCAGCGAGAGTTATGCTTATAAAAGCCTTTGCTTCAGATATATTCACTGTCGCGAACTGCGAGCACAGAACAGCTTCACGCTTAGCGAACGTTTGTGAATAGACGCTTAATGTTTATTCTACAGAGTACTCTGAAAACTCTTTTATGCTTACGAATTAAAATATCAGAGTGTATTTTTAGCAGATTTTATTATAAAATGAATGAACATCTTTATATTGTTAATTTTTACAAAGAATAAAGATGTTTATTGGCTTTGTTATAGTGTAATAATTTTTATTGGCTTTGTCATAGTGTAATGGCCATGTTGTAGGGGAACTGCCTCTTTGGCCTAGTGGTCACAAACGCTGCTGATGATCTTGAAGTCCTGGTAACGATTCCCGGTTTCAATCGAGAATTCCTCAGCAGCAGTCTGGCGTTTGGATTTGTACCGGTTGATAGCAATAGGCCCGCCCCTTTTTACATGGCATTTTTAATTATAACTGGCGAAATATGTAAGTACTATACGCGAGCTCAACTCTGCCTAACAATTCGGGGATGACAGGCGTGATGTTATGTTATGTGTGTTTTTAATAGCTATTTTACTCAACATCTCATGTTAGACTTGTTAGATTGCACGTCTAAAACTTCTTTATACACAAGCGCTTTATTAGAGTAATATCTCACGGATCGTTGAATTATGTTCTACACGAGTATTATGCGGAGGCTGTAATGCCGCCTCCACACGCTTGCTGCGCCACAAAGTGGCGAACAGCAAACACGTGTCAAACACTGACCAAAATCACCCAACACAATCATGGCATCCACAGGCTTGGCGAACGTGCTTGTATATACCGGATTGGCAAACTTTGTAGACGACGAGCTTATTATGGCAGCGATTACTTTCGGTTTTATCTCCGATTGGTCAGACATTTTTTCTTAAAATTTAGCATACGATACACAAAATGTCATGATTCGTAAATTTGACCACCACGCAAGCTCGCGCGTACTACTGAAATGAATAAGCGTCTGGATACATCGGAAACACGTTTGTCAAACACCCTTTGTTTTGTGTATAAAAACCGACACCGATGCCGAACACGGGCGAACACAAAAAAAAACAGGAAAACACCCATCCACACGTTGGTGTTTGTTGTTTTGTGTTTGCGGTTCGCCATTGTTCGCCAAGCGTGTGGAGGTGGCATAAAAAGTTTGGCTTGCCAATTTTACAAAACATAATTAATTCTGCTTGAGTTTAATGGTAGTATATTTGTAAATAAAGAACTTACTGTCCGTTTTTAATATGAGGTGACTTTATAGTTAGGTTGCCACGTTTCTTTTAGTCGGCTTGCAATGTTTTAAACAAAATTAATAGATAATAACAGAATATTTAACTTAAAAAGTACAATAATTAAAACTTTAGATAACTCGTATAACAAATGGACTCCAATTAAAAGAAAAACGTAGAAAAAGGATATAATCTAATAACTGTTTCTAAGAAAAACCTTGTAATGAAGAACTTCTCTCTTATTGAAACGTCGTCGTTGTCATATTTTTCTATATTAAGTGTTGAAATAATTTGACGCGCTCTCCGGAAGTTTTTGCTCCATTTGTTTCAGATTTCCATCGTTCTTGATTTACGGTGTATTTCCCAAACATATGATATAAAATCTTATTCGTGTTTTTGTGGGTTTATTGAATGATCGACTAAGTTTTCCTTTAGCTAAATAACCTACTTGCTAGCGCGAAATAAGTAAATCCCCAATCATGTTTACGAGCGAGAGATTAGCTTTCCACTTACTCAAATATACGTAGCTCGTAGTATAGGTGCCACGGCGTAGCGGTTACTCGTAGCGGCGAAACTTCCGCCGTTAGCCACGGAAGCAACTGTGGTTGTGCGTTGACATGCATCGTGCTACAATATTCATTTCGTATACTCGTGTGTGTAACGTGTATCTGAAATGAAAAGGATTCCTACAATGCAGATTTGTGTATGCACGGTGTGACTGCAGACGTCAATATTCTTGTTGCTGTGTAAAATAATTTACATATTAAATATGAGACTGAGACTGGAGCAGCAAAATGCAAAGCATAAAAAAAGCAACTTTCAAGAAGTTTTAATTAACACCAATTGAAAGAAATATCTTTATCTTCTTTGTACTTTAAATAAGTTAAGTATAATCCGAGTAATTTTGATAGGGATGAAAGTCAAACATTATAGAATCAGTCCGTTATCACCTATGGCATCACAGTGTTTCAAAGTTTCTCAAGTTGGAACGAGTACAAAGAGCTGTTCTGAAGTTGATGTCAAAGAAGCACTTTATGTATTCGACCACACAATCATACAAAGATTCAAATGTACTTACTGTCAGGCAACTGTTTTTGCTACGATCCGTACTGAGGAAACAGAAAGATCCTCCCGCCAGACATCGTAAGACAAAACCTCTTATACTCACGGTAACGTATAAGACCGCTTTTGCTAGACGCCAGTATTATGTTTTAAGCTCACATCCATACACAATAATAAATAAAAAATAAACATAATTTAATTGGATAACTATAGGATAGACCAAGATTACAAGACAACCAAAAGTCTACTTGTCTGGATCTGCAAAACCATTTATATGAATCACATCACAACGACTGGAGCAGCCCTCTTTAAATTCAATCCACAAACACAGATGTACACTTACTCTACACTCAAACCACAACACACCACACCCCATCACACCTGCCCACATCAATCCACACCACACTCTACCACACCTCTCTCCCCTATTTACATACACACAAACACAACACTTTCTCATGACAGATACCCCACACAAATACACTACACACATATACTTAATACAAACGTTAGTATTTAATTTAAAATACTATTAAACTAGCTGTGCCCACGCTTCGCTCCCGTCAACTGCCTACCCTACCCTATCTACCTACCCAACATACCTACCTGCACGAGAATATTATTGACTCTAGAGAGAAGAATATTGACTTCATACAAAAAAAGTAAAGACAGTTTTGCTGCGCGCCATCTAGTAGCACTCTAGAACACCACACCGAAACGAAAACATAAAAAAATGCCTATCCATAGCTGGGTCTCGAACCCGGAACCTTGGGCGTAGTAGGCCACCGCGTTTATCCTCCGACGCGTTTTAAGGCCCGATGCAGGTCCATAAGAAAAAAGTCGCGAAACGTGTGATGGCTCTACACTGGGCCATAACTCACAGGTCCGATTGGACGTTGGTTTTCGACGTAAAATCTTCACTTGCAACACTTTCTGGCGGTATCATTCGTTCAATCGATTCATATTTGACTTTGGTAACATTTTAGTGAGACACCACTAAAATTGAATGACATAAAAATTTTACAAAATGCATCAGTGATTTTTGAGCCATGTTTTTTCGTTGTGTAAACAAAATAGTTTTTATTAAAATTTATTGTATTGTGTTGTTTATTTAGAATTGCTTGTCTAAACATTGCCGACACAGTCATATTGTTTTATCGTAATGAAGTGTTTTTTTGGTGAATATGTGTGTGAATTCGATATATTGTGATAAAGTTTTATGGTGCGAGTGAAAGTTATGCGAGTGTAAATTATAAAAGTGATAAGTTGCTACCGTATTTCGTCACTGCGACTTGAGGTCAGTTTTATTTGCTTATTGATTTGTATAAATAGTTAGGTAAACTCATAACGAAGCCAAGAAAGTATAATAATATACCGTGCCATAGCAATAAATTGCCGATTTCTCAGTTTTACAGAGCCCACCCAAAAAAAAAAACGCAGTGGGGTCACGTGCCACGGCCTTGACGTTTGCGGGCCGGCCCGCAGAAGAAGTTTTCATTAGGCTATTCGGACGGGCAATAGCGGTGGCATAATTACGAACCACATTGCACATACGTCAACGTCATCATTGATATTAGTAGTACGATTTTGATTAGACACCTAAAACCTCATAAACCGATTATTTTTGTCTGGTGCATTGGGTCCCGAATTATTATTTTTACTCTAGCCACACCTGAAATAGCCCTTGAAGATATGTAGTTGGTTCGACGTATAGAGTTGACATCACCTGCCTACCTGCCTACCCCCATAATTGACTTGCTACCTACTTTTTTTTTCAAGTGTTATTTCTCCGCGGAGAATATTAGCAACTTAACTTATATTGCAAAAGAGAGCTATCAGAGCTATATATAATTTAAGTCACCGAGAATCTCTTAGGGAGCTATTTAAAAATATTAATATTATGACAGTTTCTTGCCAATTCATTTATGAAAATATTATGTATGTAAGGAAAAATATACATCTCTTTAGTAAGGTCAGTGATAGACACAATTGTAATACGAGAAATAAAGATAAGTTAGATCAACCATCTTATAGACTAGCAAAAGTACACTCATCTTTCATGGGGTACTGTGTTAAATTCTATAACAAAATACCTTGTGATATATTAAAACTAAATTAAAGTAAATTTAAAACTTTAGTTAAAAGCACACTTTGTAAACAAGCATATTACAAATTAGATGATTATATTCAAGATAAGAATGCTTGGCAACATGTTGGTCCCGCTCCGTAGGGCAATCTTTGGTGTGGACATAATCAAATTTGCTAATTTGTATTCCTATTCGTAGTTATTGTATTCTTATGTTATTTTTTATATTTTTCCAGAATATGACTCACACACGGTTCCGTTGTTGTTGAATTAGGTATTTTACCTATGTTTGGAATATTTGTAAGTATGTGAGAACCATGTTCCTATTTATCAAATTAATGAATTTACCTGTTAGTGCTTTTATTACTTTATACCTGTACGTAGTATAGTGTGTAGTGCTATTTTTGGGTGCATCGTCCTCACATATATGAATTTATTAATGTATGTACATAAGTAAACATTGTAAAACATTTTAAAAAGAGTAAGTATGGAGTTTCTTGTGCGTTCTTCTCCATAACAAGCTACTTTCCGAATGCACGGTAGAGTCAATTTTTATTACTTGTACATTTTTAATTTAGATTTAATGTTTGACGTTCAAAAGTGCCGCTTATTGGCCTAGTTGAAATAAATATATTTGACTTTGACTTTTGACTTTGACTTTAACACCGCCATTCAGATTGTGTTTAATATATGTCGCATCAAGGCTGGCCGAGAGATGCAAACCATCGGGAAGTCAGCATGTATTCCCTTAGGTTAAGACATAGCGTGTGGGTAGATAGGTGGATATAATCGTGAAAATGAAATCACACAAATTATTCGATACACTGAGAAATCAAATAGACACAAGTTACATTCTTGCTTACTAATATTACGGATCGACACTGATTCTACCACGTGTTAGCTCTAAGGCTGCCAGTACTCAACTGCCATGTTCTGTTGTCCCCACCATGCAAGTGGCGTGCTTCTGATTTGATTTGACGTCCGTACTATTAACTAAACCCGACATATAAAGGGTCTTTCAACAAGGACGGGTGGATGTTAAAATTGAATAAAACAACATGTGTGTGAGATATTAACGAAATTCATTTTTTATTTAAAAAGCCCATTTATGCCATTATGGATGGAATATGACATCGTTCAAATGTCCGCCGCGGCTTCGTATGGTGGCACGAATCCGAGAGGTCCAATTTTTAATGACTCTGCTGCATAGATCCGGCTGAATCCGAGCGATGGCCTGCGTTATGTTGGCTTTCAGGGCAACGGTCGAATGTGGTTTATTGGCATAGACCTGCGACTTCAGAAAACCCCACAAGAAAAAGAGAACTCAAGAGATAACTCTACCCTCAAACCGTTCATGCAGAATGTCGATTGTGTCGTTCCCTGTGTGGCAAGTAGCGCCATCTTGCTGGAACCACATGTCGATCACGTCCATATTGTTCAATTAAAGCCAAAAGAAATTGTTTATCATTGATCTGTAGCGCTCGCTCGATCTATGCAGCAGAGTCATTAAAAATTGGACCTCTTGGATTCGTGCCACCATACGAAGCCGCGGCGGACATTTCAACGATGTCATATTCCATCTATAATGGCATAAATGGGCCATTTAAATAAAAAATAAATTTCGTTAATATCTCACACACATCTTGTTTTATTCAATTTTAACATCGACCCGTCCTTGTTGAAAGACCCTTTATATTTACCATTTAGTCTATATATATCTTGTCTATGACTATCTGAGTATAATAAGTACGCTAGTACGCTCTAAATTTGCTGGTCCACTATTTATGCGAAGACACTGTCTCCTAAAATATCTCGGCTTTTCCTAATTTAGGAGTCAGGGCTCATTTTTTGTATTGAATGTACTTTACATATCTTTCGCACACTATTTTTGTTATTAAAAAGTACACATAATTGTCAATTAGGGTACAGAGAAATCTGTACCCTAATTGACAATTATGTGTACTTTAATATTTGTCCAACTTGTATTTTCTGCTCCTAAATATTATTATATTTTGGTAAGGGTGGTAATGTTTATAAAACCAAAAGTTTATGAAAACTGGAATATTACTCGTGCAAAACTTAGATGAGAGTGTTTGACAAACTTACAATAAGGTTTAATTGAGTTGTGTAGTACCGTTACAGAAGTCTTTTGTAAACCAAGCAAAGACACTTTATTAAAATCGGTAAAGTTCATTTTAACCGACTTCAAAAAAGGAGGATTAGTTTATGAAAACTGTAAGATTACTCGTGCAAAGGACATGGCTAAACAACTGCCCTTAGCATGTCTAGAAATTTCCTACTAGCTCGTAACATTCAAATATTCATTAATGAATTATTACAGTTTTATTATTCTTCTAAAACTTTCGTGAATTAAACAAATAATTAAAAGTTTTTTCATGTTTTTTGTTTGACAGTAAGAACATTAGATGCCGTTCTATAAAAAATTGTAGTCAATAAACCTACTTTTAAAGATATTTGCGTAAGTCGAAACGAACAGTATTCATTATTATTTATTTTTGTACCTATCGCAATACATCTCTAAACCTTAGAGATAGAACCTTAGATGTTGATTTCAAGTTAAAATGTTTATTCATTGCTAGGGCAGTCGTCCATACTTTATTTAGCCATGTCCTTTAGATGAGAGCATTTGACAACCTTACAATAAGGTTTAATGAGTTGTGTAGTACCGTTACAGAAGTCTTTTGTAAACCAATTTGTTGCCAACCGTCTGTCAAGTCGAGCCACAGATATTAAATTATTATTTTCAATTAATTAATTTATTAATAAATAGTAAAAATCTTTGTGAAATAAGCTTATAATAGACTATAAAGTACAAAATGTTATATCAATTGTCAATGTGAATCCAATGAGCCCGGACACGACTTTGCTATCTTGTCTGGTTGAGGACTTGCTGTAGCCTCCTTCCCGTTCGATCATGAGACCAGCTCCATAGTACCGTATTATTTCAATGTCTCCAATGTTTCACAACTACGCCAAGTTTCAGCTTAATCAGAAGTATATGCTTCAAAAAAAAATTTTTTTTGTCACACACATGACATACGAAAGCAAAGTAATATAAAGCTTGTTATAAATATCCAATACATACATACAATACATTTTCAAATTTTTTTATTTTAACTAATTTATCATCCGCTTTATAAGGAACGGAACTCCCTTAAACTTGTTTCACTTATACAAACCGGAGACTCGTTTGGCGAATTGGTCTTTAAATGGCATTGCTGATGACAGCACTTGATACGAAACACAGAGCGAGCACGAATGAGTGCGAATAAGTGGAACATTTTCCTTATTACATCGCTCTACCAAACTGAGGGAAAATAAACATCAGGCATTCTCTGTTTATTTTTGGTCCCCGAATATCGCCCAACCCATATTAATATAATATATAACTTTCTTTATTAGTTCCCTAAGAACAGATTCTTTAAAAAAATATGTTAGTAGATATAAAATGAGATCGAGATTATCATCTTGGTCAACTTATATGCACGATGCAATATAAATGAAACTGTGAGTAAATGCCTCAACAAATTCTCAATACCCTTTATGGAGTTTGTGGAGGGAGGGTTAGCAAATAAGTAATTAAGTAGTTATATAAGATATGGGGCATGTGATATAAGATAAGATTCCATTATTAACATTTCATAAGATAATATATGATTGTTAGTTTTTTTTTTATAATTCCTTTAAGTGAAAATTAAGTGTCCGCACTATTTTTTTATTTTAATACTGTTAGTTCCGTTCCCACAGACAAACAGTAAAAACGGCTTGAGGGACATAGTTCTTAAGTTAAGATTTTATAAACTAACAATATTATTATGTTTTGACGTGACCCAGATTTTGATAAAAAACTTTTATTCAAAAAGCTTTTTACAAAAAAATACTACCGACTTCCAAATAAAAAGACTAGAAAGTGAAAAATAACTTTATTTTTGGAAGTCGGTGTCTTTGGTAGGTACCATTTTTTTGCGTTATAGACACCGACTTCCAAAAATAAAGTTATTTTTCACTTTCTAGTCTTTTTATTTGGAAGTCGGTAGTATTTTTTTGTAAAAAGCTTTTTATTTTTCACTTTTTAGTTGTACAAGTTGTTAAGTAAGGTACCTATAACGCCAGAATAGATTACCCGAATATCATGAAACTAGAGTATTACCGGTGAAATGAGAGATCTGCGTACCCCTTTAGAGCGTACTGGCGTGATGTTATGTTATGAAATGGCGTAAACAATAAGCAGACATGCGATTGCAGCAATTCCGAGAGATTTGCCGTAATTTATTGAAGAGTTCTGTTGTATATCTTCGAAGTCCTTCATCAGATCTTCACCAAATTAAAATGGGACCAATTTCGTAACATACTTTTTCAAACAAAAAAAGAATTTTCAAAATCGGTCCAATATTGACGGAGATATGCGTGAATTGAATGAGTTGCCAGTCTATGCGTTATTCAATACTAAGCTTTAACCGACGTGCCTGGCTTCACAAATGCAGCTCAAATTCAACTCGAAACGATAATGTAGTCGATAATATTGATAGCTTATTGTTATGGTGGGACCTTTCAATAATGTCGACTAATGCTACTTCTTATACAGATACCTATTTAAATACAATTAGGTCTAATTTTGCAAGTTTATTGCATCTTAGAGATCAACAATTGTACGTATTGATGCGGAATTACTATTTTGGCAACTTCAAACGATATTTTAACTCAGTCTGTCAGCTTTCAATATTGTTGATTGTCTACGATTCGTATTAAAAGCGAGTCAGCAAGCAGCATAATGACGTATGCACATTGCATCCTTATTAAAATGTCGTTGCGTTATACATACCACGTCTCACTCGTTCCCTAGTCGGATATTAATATAGGTTTGCCTATAAGATGGCTGGCTTACAGTGTAATCAGATGAGCCTGGATTAATATTTAATTTAGAATATATAATTTAAGTAAAAGGATCGGTATTTACGTAGTTGTAGTTAACTGTCGATAGGTAATTTGTCTTTAAGAACACATTCACCAATTAGATACGTCTATGCAGTTATAATGTCACTATAATTACCTACTATTCCAGAGAAATACCTGGCAATACGACCGCCATCTATCACATTACGAAGCTTTATTAATGTTCTGACACATAATGTATTGTGTGAGTGTTCTGTAAGGTCGAAGGTATTTGTGGAGCGAAATGATAGTCACGACTGCTCAAATAATACTCTCCTTTATTTTAGGATACACATGATTATATAAGGTTGGTTACATACACATTGGTACACTGCATACACACTACACCTCCCATGGCGAGGTAAAATAAAATAAAATTACAATTTTGTTTTATTTTTATAATACATTTACAATTACACAAGAACAAGATAATTACTGTTTAGGATAATACAATTTTGTTCTGTTTTTGTGAATGGTGTCTACATTACCATTCTTTATTATTTTAACATTTGGTGACTCATCTGATATAACTCTATATGGTCCCGAATAAACACTATCTAATTTATTACACATATTATTTTTAACTAAAACTAAATCATCAGGATGGTAAGTAACTGGATTTATATTTCTGTCATATCGTTCTTTTTGTTTTAATTTACTTTTGAGTAAGTTGTCTCGTGCATCTTTCTGTGACTTTTGTAATCTAAATTTTAATTCTAATGGATAATAATCAATGTTATATAGTGGATCAACAATCCTATTGGTCAAATTGCTTGGTAACGAGCACTTTTTTCCGAAAACTAACTCGTAAGGGGTATATTTTGTTGCTGAATGTACTGTAGTATTGTAGCAAAATGACCAAAATGGGAGCCATGTACTCCATGTCTCTGGATGGTTGTCGGTTTGAATACGGAGAAATGAATTCAAATGCTTGTGCGTGTTTTCCAAAGCACCTATACTTTGGTGATGATATGCTGTTGAGTTTAGTTGTTTAATATTTAATAGATTACATACCTCCTTGAATGTTGATGACAGGAACTCGGTACCCCGATCCGTCGCTATCTCCTTCGGTACTCCATACCTTAATATAAAATTATGAACTAACGCTTTCGCTACTTCTTCCGTTCTGCGTGTAACTAAGGGATATGCCTCAATGTATTTGGTGAGTTCACACTGCAACGTGAGGATATAACTATAATTATAATTATCCCTTTCCAGAGGACCTACTAAGTCAATATATATTTTTTCAAAGGCACTATGTGCTGTTGTTGTTATTTCCATAGGTTGTTTGGTATTCTGCGGTGAATACTTTTGTTTCTGACATTTGTCGCACCTCTTTATAAACCCTTTTATATCATCTTCTAATCCCGTCCAATAGTAGTATTTTTTTATATTGTTGAACATTCGTCTCGTACCCGCGTGGCCACTGGTAGGTAAGAGATGAAAATCGTTCAAAATTACTCGTTTATCTTCTTTATTCTCTATTCGTTGTACATCTTTTACTATATGTAATTGTGGTCCCGCTATGGATGTTTCTTCATCCTTCGCACCTTGTATTGCGTCCTTCAACGACTCGTAGTTCCTAGCTGCAATGATAGTTGAAAGACGGCGGTTTCGCAACCCATCGGCAAACCTTTTGATAACTTGCTTTTCATTCAAGGGTTTAATTATTTTGTATGTCTCTAAGTTACCGTCGGCTTGCGATACCGTCAGATCCACGAAAAGTTCCGAAAGTTTGGTTCCGTAGTCCTGAATTGACAGTTCTGTTTGCTTTAATTGATTAATATTATTTTGTATCGCAAACGGTGATTTTTTAGGCAGTAACACTCTACGCATTTCCTTTACCAAATCATCAACATTAGAATAATCTAACTGTAACTGCAATTTAGCGTTCTGAGACAACCTACTCTTCACAACAAACTGTACTAGTTTCTTCTTACACTCATCACTAGCCAATAACGAGCTATAGTATTCTACATTATCAATAAATTGTTTAAGCGAACATTCATTGTCAGTTGGTATCATAGGTAATAAACTAAGAGCTACTTTCAAATCAAATGACTCCATTTTTGTATCCTCGCTACTACTCGTACTTGACGTAGAGGATAAATCTAAAATTTGTTTATACAATGACTCAAAATCAATACAAAATGTATTTATTAATATCTGTTCGTTTTGTCCTACTTTACCTTTCTTTACATCGTCTGATATCTTCTCTATTATATCAGTATATTTGTCATAAATTTCCTTTGAATCACACAACTTTTTCTCTAATACATTTCCTTGCCTTCGTTTAGGGCCAATTTTAATTAAATATGTTTTTATACATTTCAAATTTTTATATAATTGTTCTAAGACATCTGCCATTTCCTACCATCATTAGTTGTTTAATTAATCGCTTCGTTTATTATAGTTACTAGTACAATGTAACATATCATTTACTACGTTTATTATTATTACGATTATGTACTTATCTAATAAAGTTCTGAGTCCATTTTACGATGCCTGTTGTTTTTCCTCGAACTTTCACACACTCAGCACTTTTTTTTCCACTTTCACTTCCACTTAAACCCATGATGTGTGAACCGATGTGTGATGGTATCCGCTATCTTTGTTTTCACACCATGTCGCCCTTCGACCGTCCTTTCTCCAGTGATGGTCCGGATTGCCTCGCTCCTGACCTTCTAGATATTGTACTCCTGTACATCTCCTGATTTATCCAGCGTACATGACAACGCCGATACATTTGCAGCAGAAAATACAGCACGCCGAGTCCCAGAACCAGCACCACTATAGTCATCAGTATGGTGATGGTGGAAATATGAAATTTCACCTCTTCCAGCTGCGTGTTATTATTTCCTCCGGCTGCGTTTTGCACTACCACGGTTTCGTCTTTAGTTTGCGTAGTTCCCATTTTTAATGAACTCGTATTTTTCGTAAGCTACGAACCAAATACCACTTGTCACAAACGCGAACGTTATTAACGCTAGTGAATAATTATTATAATTCATCTTAGCTTGGCTCTACTTAGTCCAATTGTTTACACTGTACAACCCTTATATGGCACGGCGGTGTCGGTAAGGCGATCGCGCGGCGATGCCCGCTGGCAGGGTCGCCATGTAAGGTCGAAGGTATTTGTGGAGCGAAATGATAGTCACGACTGCTCAAATAATACTCTCCTTTATTTTAGGATACACATGATTATATAAGGTTGGTTACATACACATTGGTACACTGCATACACACTACAGTTCGGTTACAGGGCATATTGGTCTGTTAGTTGTGACGTCATCGACTAAGAGATTCCTTTGTATGCTACGGGTCAGTTATGTTGGAGTACAGAGATGAGCAAATAAACTACGGGCTAGTCGGGTTAATATCAAAAGGGAGCTGCTTCTAATACAAGTTTTTTGACCTCTTGGAAATTGAAGAAGCTTGAAGGACAGGCGATTGAGTGTTTTTCAAAGCAGAAGTTTCAATGCTACTCATATAATTAAAGTGTGATAGTCTAGATGTCTGGATGTTTGAATCAGACCTCAACGGATGAACTGATTTGGTTGAAAATTTAAACATAAGTGGATTATATTCCAGGTGAAGACACAGAATACTTTTTTTATCCCGGTAGGGTGTGCCCTGGTATAATTTTAGACTTTCACGCAGGCGAAGCAGCTGGGTAAAGCTATTAGGTATTACATAAGGACCAACATATTATCGCGTGCCTTCTAGATGACAAGCTGTTCGTTGATGCTAAGGGAATCCTCATTATGAAGTCAAACCATGTATGTCTCATATCACATTGTGGCCTCCAACCTTTTCCACTTTGTTCTACTTAGCCAGTTCAAGGTGAATCGATTTCTGATAACGGTTGTCGACTGACCAACTTAGCTGGTTAGGTACTACTATAACGTTATATATGATCTGTGTTTCTCATTTATATTCAACAAACAGTGGTTCTACTTAAATATCTATATACAGCTCGGACTAACCAAAACATTCTGAATGTTTGCTTTGGTTAGACTATTTGGCAGCTCACTTCTAGAAGTTATTTATTAATAATTATTTTTATTACCATCTCAGTATTTTTCTCTCAGTTCGGTATCTAAATAATGGATCTCTACGTTATAACTCGTAAAAATTGCGTAGTTATAAGAATACTGTTGAGTTCCAGTTTTATTTCCTTCGTTTTTGCTATACGCTTAAACAAGTTTTTTCTTCAGTTGTGACTTTTTTCCTGTTGCTAAGTAGAGAATCTCCGTCGACAGAAGTTATAAGTTCGTCACAATCCAATGGATAAAATGTTGTTGCATTATACCCACATTTATTTTCCGTGCCTCCTTGGGAGGATTATGCTTCCGGGACAAAGCGTGTCTCGAGCTAAAGTGTAGTTTTCTATGAAACCTCGTACATTGTTGCTTACTTGTAAGCCTTGACCTTGAATAACAAAACACGTATAGCTTCTCTTATATATCATATGAAGAGAACATTACGACTTGGAAATGATGAGCAAAAATTATTCTTTATCTCATTTCATGTTTAAATTGAAGGACAAAATTTGGTAAGGCATATGGACACTACAGACATTTATTAAAACAATTTTAATTATCTTCAAATATGTGGCAAGTTGCTATATATGAGCTGCCAGTGGCAATAGCTCATAAGGGTAATTGTTACATATTGTATAAAAAACCTCAAAAACTACGAAACTGGCAATTCCGCAGTGGAGGTGCGTGCTGCTTTGATTCATATAAATAACTACTACAACTTGATGCCCGTGACTTCGTCCGCTTGGTTATGAAGATATAAAGTTTAATGATATTAAACGTAAACTATTTTTATATTTCAGTCAACAGAAAATGCCTATCACATTAAGCAACATTTTTTTAAGGCACCAATTAGAAAATAAAAATAGAGTTTCACAAAATTCTTTCTTAGTTTATGTCTCCTACTCATAAATTCTAGACTTGCTAAATTTTAGTACGGTAGTACAAAATATACCGAACTTTCATTTAAACTTGCGAGAGTGCCTAGACCTCTTTAATCCGGCCCTGACATAAAATAAGTTCTTAGCGAATGTCTACTTACTATTAAATACGGGAGGTATTTAATAGTTAGTAGACATTCGCTAAGCTAATATGCCAAATTTAAAGTTTGTAGCACAAAAGATTAAGGAGTTTCGTACAAACTTGCTAGAGCCCTTACCCCATCTTAATCCGGCCCAGTCGCAAAATCCGTTCTTAGCGGACGTCTACTAACTATAATCTACTTTCCTGGCAAATTTCAAGTTCGTATCACAAAAAATTAAGGACTTTCATACAAACTTGCGACAGCCCTTAAATCTCCTTTATCCGGCCCTGTCGGAAAATCCGTTCTTAGAAGGCGTCTACTAACTATAAACTACCTCCTTGCCAAATTTTAACTTTGTAGCTCAAAAAATGAAGGACTTTCATACAAACTTGCGAGAGCCCTTAGACCCCCGAAGTCCGTCCCTGTCGCAAAATTCGTTCTAAGCGGTCGTCTACTAACTAAAAACTACCTCTCTTCCAAATTTTAAGTAAGTAGCCCAAAAAATGAATGACTTTTATACAAACTTACGAGAGGTATTAGACCTCCTTGATCCGGCCTTGTCGCAATATTCGTTCTTAGCGGACGTCTACTAACTATAAATTACTTCCCTGCCATATTTTAAGTTTGCAGCACAAAAAATTAAGGACTTTCATACAAACTTGCGAAAGCCCTTAAACCTCTTTAATCCGGCCCTGTCGCAAAATACGTTCTCAGCGGTTGTCTACTAACCATAAACTACCTCTGTCAAATTTTAAGTATGTTGTTCAAAAATTTAAGGACTTCCATACAAATTTGCGAGAGCCCTTAGACCCCCTAAATCCGGCCCTGTCGCAATATTCGTTCTTAGCGAACGTCTATTAACTATAAACTACCTCCCTGCCAAATTTTAAGTTAGTAGATCAAAAAATGAAGGACTTTAATACAAACTTGCGAGAGCCCTTAGACCCCTAAATCCGACACTGTCGCAAAATCCATTCTTAGCGGACGTCTACTTACTATAAACTACCTCCCTGCCAAATTTCATCTTTATACGTCAAGCGGTTTTCGATATTTCGTGATAGGTGAATGACCTTTCGCTTTTATATATATATACTAGCTGACCCGGCAAACTTTGTTCTGCCATAAAAACACCAAACATTCATCTACCCTACCTACCCTACCCTACCCTAAACGGTATAAAAAGTATCCTATATCCTTCTCCTGGTTCTTAGCTACCTCCCTACCAATTTTCAGCCAAATCGGTTCAGCCGTTCTTGAGTTATAAATAGTGTAACTAACACGACTTTCTTTTATATATATAGATATAGATAGATGATACGTACGTTTTTAGGGTTCCGTACCCAAAGGGTAAAAACGGGACCCTATTACTAAGACTTCGCGATCCGTCTGTCCGTCTGTCTCCAGGCTGTATCTCATGAACCGTGATAGCTAGACAGTTGAAAATTTCACAGAATGTTTAGTTGTATATTTACTTCAAAACATAATAATTAATAAATTAAAATAAAATAAATTAAGGGGGGCTCCCATACAACAAACGTGATTTTTATGCAGTGTTTTGCGATAATGGTACGGAACCCTTCGTGTGCGAGTCCGACTCGCACTTGGCCGGTTTTTTATTTTTTATTTTTATTAGTGATGGGTGGGTGGTGGTTTATAATGTCTCTGGTCTACTGGTCGGAGAGCACTCAGTATTTCCACCAACAAATCGTTATCGGTTTACAGATAAAATCCATTGGAATATACAAAGATTGTATAAATAAACCTTCGCCTTGTAAGTTGGTAGTTACCTAGTTCGATAAAATACTGCAAATTGCTTTTGGCCGAAGCTTCGGGCAAATATTTATGTAAATGTATAATGTTTTACATTTTTCCAGTAAGACATTTAAAATTCAAAGTAGAAAGGATTATGCTAGTAGAAAGTAGAATCCTTTACACCACGTAGTAAGTTAATCAATGTTAATGTTATTCTCCGTTTTAAAATGTTAATAGTCAACTCCGCGTATTTTCTACAGAATATCTCTGTTGTGGAATAAATAGCACGATGTTTTATGACTAAACTTGTTTAGTACGGACAACATAACACCCGCGATCATAATTACGAGTCGAGATGCATAAGGTACCATTTACTTCCACATAGGGAGAGAAGGAGTATATCAGATATCTCCTTACTCGTTTAGTTAGCGCAATCTTTCATCGACGCCCCGCAACTTCTCTCTAAGGTTAATTTACGCACCCCTACCAGATCTGCTAGAATACCTTTTTTTTTCTTAACGTTTTCCGCTGCTGCACAAATTACAGACAGAATTCGTTCTTTATAAGATGCGCTAAGTCCTACAATAAATAATTGGTTGACTTCTCTAAACTTGACTTATTTACTACTAAGCCGCATGTATTCATTCGACTTACTAAACATTGGTACTAATTAGGTAAACATAGGTAAAATACCTAATTCAACAACAACGGAACAGTGTGCGAGTCAATTTCTTAAAAAAAAATTAATACAATAACTATGAATATAAATGAACATATTTGATTTTGTCTACCCTAAAGATTGCCCTAT
The DNA here is from genome assembly GCA_945859665.1 of Anorthoa munda. Classification (NCBI taxonomy): domain Eukaryota; kingdom Metazoa; phylum Arthropoda; class Insecta; order Lepidoptera; family Noctuidae; genus Anorthoa; species Anorthoa munda. The sequence goes on from OX243913.1 coordinate 5,341,090, forward strand.
GGAACAGGACCAGCAAGTGTGTCCAAGCATTCTTATCTAAACTATATATAATATAATATAATATAATATAATATAATATAATATAATATAATATAATATAATATAATATAATATAATATAATATAATATAATATAATATAATATAATATAATATAATATAATATAATATAATATAATATAATATAATATAATATAATATAATATAATATAATATAATATAATATAATATAAAATAATATCTATACAAATAAATAAAATTGAAGTGTCTGTATGTAATATTAACCTACAGCGACACTGAATCACTTCTACAGCAGATATACTAACATAAATACTTCACATACACACACACTCACACACACACTCACACACACACCCTCACACTCACACTTTCACTCAAATCACCTTGTTTTTGATTATGTTCTCATATTAGTATAGTTATGATTATCAAAATAACAACGTTTTATTGAATGCACGTGCAAGTATATACGGTACTAACAACAAATAAGCAATTTTTAAGATTTTTGTCTGTCTGTCTGTTTGTTCCGGGTAATCTCCGAAACGGCTGGACCGATTTTGACGGGACTTTCACTGGTAGATAGCTGATGTAATAACGAGTAACACAGGCTACTTTTGATTACGAGAAAATTCATAGTTCCGGCGGGCAATTAAAAAAATAAAAGTATATTTTTTACGAGTTTGACGCGGACGAAGTCGCGGGCAACAGCTAGTAATATAATATAGTAATATTATAAAAAGAAAAGATTTTTTTGTTTGTTTGTTTGTACCGAATAGGCGCCGAAACTACTGGACCGATTTAAAAAATTCTTTCTCCAATAGAAAGCTACGTTATTCTTGAGTAACATACGCTATATTTTTAATCCCGATAACGGGTCCTGTGGTGTAGCCTACGGGAGCGAAGCCGCGGGGAACAGCTAGTCTTGAATATAATCATCTAATTTGTAATATGCTTGTTTACAAAGTGTGCTTTTAACTAAGGTTTAAATTTACTTTCATTTAGTTTTAATATATCACAAGGTATTTTGCTATGGAATTTAACACAGTACACCATGAAAGACGAGTGTATTTTAGCTAGTCTATAAGATGGTCATAACGAGGTGTTATTGTGATTGTGTGTTATTGTTTAAAGTACATACCACCATTGTAATTCTTTTTATCTACACTCACAACGTAATGTTCCAAATACGAATTCAAAAAATATTGTATAAACACGTACTTTATATTCGTGGATAGGTAAAATTAAAAAAAAAAACCATTACAGTTCAACATTTTCCTTCGATTTTCAAACAACTGCATCATAAAATAACTTTTTAATTTTTATAGCACACTTTTACTTATTAATTTTCTGGCGCGTATGGGCTGTAGTAAAGAAGTTTCATTATCTGTGGATGCGCGTGCAGCGCAATGAGAATCTAAATTGCCCGCCATACCAAATATTTTTCCCTTTCCACTTTTGTTTTATTTCAACTGTATGAGTGAAGATAAAGTAGTGTATGCAACGGCATATAATTAGGTATTAAAACACTCGCGTAATATTATTATCAAATTCGGCTTCGCCTCATTTGATAAACCTACGCTCGTGTTTTAATAACCCCTATTATATGGCCATTGCATAAACTACTATTATCTACACTCACAACGTAATGTTCCAAATATGAATTCAAAAAATAGTGTATAAACACGTACTTTATATTCGTGGATAGGTAACATTTAAAAAAAAAACATTATAGTTCAACATTTTCCTTCGATTTTCAAACAAATGCATCATAAAATAACTTTTTAATTTTTATAGCACATTTTTACTTTTTAATTTTCTGGCGCGTATGGGCTCATGTCATTGTCAGTTGTCTGTGGATGCGCGCGCTGCGCAATGAGAATCTAAATTGCCCGCCATACCACATATTTTTTCCCTTTCCACTTTTGTTTTATTTCAACTGTATGAGTGAAGATAAAGTAGTGTATACAACGGCATATAATTAGGTATTAAAACACTCGCGTAATATTATTATCAAATTCGGCTTCGCCTCATTTGATAAACCTACGCTCGTGTTTTAATAACCCCTATTATATGACCATTGCATAAACTACTATTTTTTCTCGAACAGGCTTGATCTTCATAGTAAATTAAATGCAAAAACATGTAATTGGTTACTAGTTGATTAATTTGATGTTAAATTTGTTAGTTGTTAATACTGTTTGTTTTCCGATTACAATAAAGTAAAATAAAATGATCCTCCTTATACAATAATACCGACTTAGTTTAATGACCACGCTATCACTTATGTATAGACTGTGTGTGTACCTAAAAAACTAGTTTGACACAACTTCGACTGAAAGCTACTTAAGGGTACACTAGTCGAAAATTCTTCCATACAAACGTAGTCTGGCTTTTACTCCACTGTTTGACGATGTACGTTCAAAATATAAAATGATATCAATTTGTCTCATCATTATCTGGCCCTGTATGGAAGAAAAAAAAGCTTCGAAAGTTCCATATTTCAACACAAATTTTAACGCATCTTTGGGCGCAAATAAGTACCATAAGAAGAAGGAAAATTTAAAAACGGCCTCCATACAGGGATAGAGTAGTAGTTCAACAATGCAAATAATTTTATTTTGAACAGATACATTCAGTAGTTTTTTCATGATATCTAGAGTCCCAAAGGTCTGTTTATAAAATTTCGCGCGCTCGTTTTCGTTCTAAATCATCATCCATTTGGCTACAAATTTGCAAAAGTATGTATTCGTACGCGAACTAGCTTCTTACTGCTCATAACAGCATCTATCCGTTCCACACGTGTTGTCAGTTGATATAGACAGAACTTTCAAAAAAAAAAAAAAAAAATACGCCGCGCACAATATAGTTCGTGCCGTCGACTAGTGTACCCTTAAGAGACTGTATATTGAATGTTACAACCCGTACAGCCGTCGAGGAAGACGCGTCACTAGACTCACTTGATATAAAATGTAAAACTTATCACAAGTAGCAAGTCGGTAGCGCGGCACAGACGTGATATTAAATCACCGGCGCCGGCGTCGCGTACAGTTTGTTGAAACCAGTGCAAGCTGGCGAAGAGCCAACCCCGCAAACAAACAGTTGCTCAAACTACCCTAAATAAAACTCGGCTCTCGTTGATCGGATGGAGGATGAAGCTTCTCAATAATATATTTCGGTCACCTCAATTTCAGATACAAGCAGATGTAACGTATCGACAGGCTTTCAAGTATTTGCATGTATACAATTTCCATGTAAAATGAATTCTGTTTGAAATCCGTATTCAGTTTAGAAGTAAGCCTTTATATAGCAATACGGTGATAACCTGTGGAGTCGCGTCACATTACTGGCAGCTACAACCTAATTGGTTATTTAGTTGAGTGTACGAAAATCATGTCAACATTTAATTTGGTTGATGCATTTTTACAGTCATTAGGGCTTATTTACATACTTGATAAACTGTTTGAAATCAACTGAGCTGAACTGGCTTTTGCCAGTTGCGTTATGAAACGGAGTACATTTTGTTTCAATTATTTCGTTATACTTACCGACTTGTTTCATGAACATCAAGTCTAATCGGGGAAGTTAGTGCTATTAGAACCTTCTTTATGACCGACTTCTAAAAAGGAGGAAGTTTCTCAATTCGACCGTATTTATATTTTATTTATGTTCGCGGATAACTTCGTCGTTTATCAACCGATTTTGATGATGATAGAAAGATCGTTTAGTTTTGAATTTTACAATTGGTGTTGTAGAGCCGTTGCAGATTTTTTAGGTAACAGGCTTGTTTTCATAGCCTTGACTAACTCATTTACACTGTTATAATTTGTATTAAGTTTGAGATTAGCAGATTGCGAAAGTCGGCTTTTAAGTACAAAATTTATTAATTTAATTTGACCATTTGAGTCAAGTTCCGTTTGATAATATTCTATCCCATCAATGAGCTGTTTCGTATTTATGCCGTCGTCATTTAAAACTGGCAATAAGCTCAAGGCGATCTTTAAATCAAATTTTGCCATATTTAGTTCTATTATAGATCCTTCATTCGATGATGAATTATTACACAAATCTAAAATATTGTCATACAAGCTAACAAAATCTTTGCTTAATTTATTAAATTGACAAAATTCCTCGTCTTTAAATCCAGTTTTAAGCAAACTTAAACTTTCTAAACTCTCATTGAAAGTACTCAGTAAATTATCGGCCTCTTTTAGCTTTCTTAAAACAATTTCACCTCTTCGTCTACTTGGCCCTATTTTTATTAAATATATTCTTATCTTACCAAGGTCATTGTATAACTGTAATAACTCCTCGTACATAGCTGTCCATAATTATATAGTTCATAATCCTAAATCGCGACTCCACTGCTAAGGCACGCGCACACAGTCCGAATTTTAATTGAAGCACTTTCACACATTTATTAAGACACAGAATCACAAGAACACTAGCCGAATTAATCTGATACACGCCTCTGTGTTGTCAGGGACCCTTGTTGGATGCATGGATCCGACATTCCTCGCTTGCAGACATGCCACAAGCACCGCCACGGCTCCTTCTGGATCGGTCCAAAGAACGCCTTAAGATATGTCTCGTTATCTGCTCTCTCGTCCAAGACTCATGACATCTCTTGTAAATTTTATACATGAGGTATAGCATACCAAGGAATAAAATCGTGCAAATGATTGTTAACACGATACTTATGGCCGTCAAATGAATTTTGAATTCCTCCACCGTCGCGGTGTTTTTAACGGCGCTATTTTGATTGACAAATACCTCTTCATTAGTTACTTTTGAGTTACACATGATTGAAAGTCACTTTTAATATATCTCTCACTTAAACAGTTGCCGCGCAGAGCAAAGTCCACACTAATCGCGCACATGATTCAAGCCCTGTTTTAGTGGCAGGGTCGCCATGTAAGGTCGGGTGTCAGAGTGAATGAAAACATGTGAAGAGATAGTACAAGACTGCCTTTAATTATGATGTTACATGGGTTATATACTGGTTACACACATAGAAATAATAGGTACTTACATACTACATCACATGCACATGAACGTCACTCACGAATAAAATGAAGAGATAGGGACCGAGCACTGAACCTTGAGAAACTCCTGCCAATACCGTTCGGGGCGAAGACCTGTTAGTACCAATATGGACCACAAACTTGCGGTTATTAAGTAAAGATTGGATAAGTTTTACTAGCTCAGTTGGAATGCCGTAACAGATGAGCTTGTATAACAGGCCTTCGTGCCAGCCGGCATCGAAGGTTTTCTCAATGTCCAGAAGGAACATACCGGTGGACTGCTTAAGATTAATGAAGTTTCGTTATAGCCGAATTAATCAAATGTTGTAATTTATTGATAGCTGATCGTAACAGTCTTTTTTCTGCAAGGGACACTTTTTGTTCCTTTCGACTAAATTAATTTTTATACTTTATCCCAGTCAGCGACACAATATCGGTAGTATTTGGAGTTAGGTTTACGAGAGCATTGACCATTCACTGTGAACAGTACCGGAAAGTGGTATGATGAAAGGGCTGATATTGCACGAACCTCATGTATACTATTTACATTTAGTGCCAGAATCAAATCAGGATTTGTAGGGTTAAGATCAGGTCTATGGTTAACCTGAGTAGATGAGTCAGGGTAATGTATCACATACTCATGGTTAAGCATGTGGCGAAACAGTACATTACCAAGGGTATTAACATAACTACTACTCCAATATCTGTGATTGGCTTTAAAGTCTCCCATCATTATAACATGAGGCCCAAGGGAAAATAAAATATCTATGTCTGCATTCGAGCTGCAAGTTTGGAGATTGGTAAGCTGAAACAAAGACATAGTCCTTCCCGCTAATTTATAAACCAATAGCAACCGCTTCAATATGCTTTGTTTCGGGAACAGCGATCGATCTAACGTCAAATCTCTCATTGACCAGAATGGCTACACCATGACCCCGCCACTGTGGTGTTTATCTTGTCGATAACAGTTAAATCCTGGTTAAATCCTGTTAAATCCTGTACTCCCTTAAGGAGTATAATTAACAAGTAAATTAAGTTTCACAGACAGCCATTATATCGATCGATAAGGCACATACCGCTAAATCATGTAACTCATGCATTTTTGAGCGAACTCCTTCGGAGTTCCAAGATAAGAGTCTTAACTATTATATTACATTACTATGATACATAGTGGCCAAGATGAGTCAGAATTAGCATAACCTTATCTAACATAGATTTACAGGCAGAAAATTGTGGTTTAAGGTTTTTAACACAGACAAGTATTCCCAACATCTCTTTTCTCACAGGGTCGTCCGGTAGTAAGTCCAAATACTCATTAGGAGCATAATAAGGATTGGTGTGGGTTTTTACAGAAGCAGCATAATGAAAGTTTCTTGAATGAGTGTGGTAAATTAGTAAGGGGTGCAGATACTTGTTGGGCCGCCATAAGTTTCATTGGCTTGGACTGGTTCTCACGCCTGGCTTGCAATCGCTTCAGGTAGGCAATACGGAGGCAATAGAGCCACGCTGCACTAGAATAAGAAGACTAATATATATTTTAAAAGAAATCAGACACTCCACCAACTCTGAAACTCTGACTCTTGTGTACCTCAGCCTTTGTCAGTCTATCATTATGTACTGCATCCCGGTGTGGGGGAGGTACTTACAAAACCGCAATGATCCCTGCAGAACGTGTATATGGGCGCGAAGCCATTAGTTGGTTTAGTTTGTTTTCATATTTAATATCATAACATTCTGTTGACAACTAATAAGGATTTCATTTGACAATTTCCTTTCTTATTATTTAAAATGTTGCGATATCCGGTTCTATTTATATTTTAAAAATGAAGGGATTTCCAGTTGACATTTTATAAGTATTGAAATTGAATGTTTCCTGTTTATTTATTTAAAATATAATAACATCCGGTTTTGTTTAAATTAGAATTTACTTTGACAACTTTCGTTCTATTTATTTATTTTAAATATTTCTCTACCGTCGGAGTAAATAGTGTAAGGATTTATTATGATAACTTCCTGTTTGATGTTGCCCGCTTAATTGTGATGTTTTGCGCCTAAACTTTATGTTTACCCGCTTAATTTTAATAATCTTTACATCCGCTGTAAACATTGTTTGTTATTTTCTGTGTATAAAAACCGATGTAATTCTGGAGGAAGGACACTCTTTCGCTACCAAGGATTAAACACCTTATACTGAACTAAAGTATTTCTTTATTCGCCATTTACTCCAACTGTGAACTGTTACTGAGTATAAATGTTGGTGCAAACCAATATTACGTGTGAACCTAACGACAATGGCGACCACGCGCCGACATGTACAATGAGCGGTTCTTAAAGTGTTGCTTTTTAAACCTAGAGACTACCCTACCGATCAATTATATTTTGAGGCCGAAGTTCTCAGAGTAAGGCAACTATATGTCCTTCGTAAAGTCCTGCGGAAAAACTCCTGACTTCCATTAGACAAAAATCTCCTGCTAAGACGCCACGGTTTCCCTATATGTAAAACAACCCCCTGTCGTTTTTCATTGAAAAGTCGACAATTGTTGACTCAAAGTTCACGTATGTATAATAAAATAAATAAAACTATTCCGTTATACAGATATAACTTACGTGAAATTAAAAGTATGTTAAAAAATGGATTTTAACCTTATCTTATGATGAAACAGAAAATATATCCATACTAATATTATAAATGCGAAAGTAACTCTGTCTGTCTGTCTGTCTGTCTGTCTGTCTGTCTGTCTGTCTGTTACCTTTTCACGCTTAAACCGCTCAACCGATTTAGATGAAATTTAGTAAGAAGATAGTTTGAGACCTTGGAACGGACATAGGCTACTTTTTTTTGCAAAAAATGCGAAGGGGGAGAAATGGGAGGGGATTTAATTTTGAATGAAACTTCTTATTATGGCTTAAGCCGTTGAACCTTTGGATTAAGATGAAATTTGGTGTGAAGATAGTTTGAGACCCAGGGCAGGACTTAGGCTACTTTTTTTTTGCATAAAACACAAAGGGGAAGAAATAGGGGGGTGGGTTAGATTTGTATGAAACTTCTTATTATGGCTTAAACCACTGAACAGATTTAGATGAAATTCGGTATGCAGATAGTATGAGATCCTGGGATGGACATGGGCTACTTTTTTGTATAAAACAAGGTGCGGGAGAAATGGGGTGGAGTAGTTATAAAATATGAAAATAATGAAAATAATATGAAACTTATTTTTATGGCGTCCTTCTTATTCGGCTGTAGGCATGATATAATTGTTTATGAAAAATTTGAGTGTCAATTTGAAAAAGTCAAATTAATGTCAGTGTCCGTGAAAGTGGTAATTTAAGCAAAACTTTTAAATATTCTACTGCTTATTTTTATTAGGGGGATATTTTTATGCTGTGGATATGTCTCGCAAGCGTAAATCTCCTTTGAGCCGTAGCTCTAGCAGAGCTCGAACAGCAAGAGTAGCTAGAAGCTAAGAAACAGAGTAGCAGACTCAATCCGTCTAATTTTAGATGCTGAGCGTCACGCAACCCAAAGAGCTGCTGAAACTTTCGATCAGATTCAGGCTCGCCAACTCGCAGATGCTGAACGTCACGCAACTGAAAGAGCTGCTGAGACTTTAGACCAGATTCAGGTTCGTCAACAAGCAGATGCTGAGCGTCACGCAACTCAAAGAGCTGCTGAGACTTTAGACCAGACTCAGGCTTGCTAACTCGAAGATGCTGAGCGTCACGCAACTGAAAGGGCTGCTGCGACTTTCAACCAGACTCAAGCTCGCCAACTCACAGATGCTGAGCGTCACGCAACTCAAAGGGCTGGTGAGACTTTAGACCAGATTCACGTTCGTCAACACGCAGATGCTGAGCGTCACGCAACTCTAGAGCTGCTGAGACTTTAGACCAGACTCATGCTCGCTAACTCGCAGATGCTGAGCGTCACGCAACTGAAAGGGCTGCTGCGACTTTCAACCAGACTCAAGCTCGCCAACTCACAGATGCTGAGCGTCACGCAACTCAAAGGGCTGGTGAGACCTTTGAGCAAACACAGGCCCTTCAGATTTTAGATGCCGAACGTCACGCGTCATCGATAGCTGCTGAGACGCCTGAACAATCCCAAATACGGCGTGTTTTACGAGCTCAACGGCAGTCTGAAAGGAGACGTACGTTTGCAAGAAATACATGGGAGTCGTTCCACAACGCTGCGTCTGATTATGACCCATTGATTGATTACACTAACCGTCGATTAGTTCTCATAAGGAACATAGATAAAAAATGTAGATATTGTGAAGCACTCAATTGGAATGATGAGACACCGGGTATTAACCGGGTGTAAACCTACAGTATGGTTTATTTGAGTTGTGTAATACCGTCATAGAAGAATATTTTACAAATTAATCAAAGAGACTTTTATTAATATCAGAAATGATTATTTTTCAATTAGAAAACTTAAATTAAATTTTGTAGATCCATAAACAAATTTAAATTCAGATCTAGGCCATTTTTATAACATTATTTTTACAACTTTTCAGTAGTTAAGTTTATTCTCAAGACCTTCTTTTATGGCCTTTCCTTATCTCTATATTGCTTAAATTTATCAGATGAAAAGTAGCCTTAGCCCGTTTCTGGTAAAGCAGTAAACACTGTAACTCAGAAATTCTGTAGTTTTCAACTAGCTAAATAAGATCTGTTATTCCAAAGAAAAAAATTATAGACATACTCGTTAATATACAAAAAAAAAACAAGATTTCCTCCTAACTGTATTTTATTAGGTTAAATGATAAATGACTTATCTCTGTAAGTTGGTTTGTACAAACACTTTTACACGACTATCATATTTTTTTAAACAGGATGAGGTCGGCGGTTCCCATCTGACTACTCTGAAAAGAAAGGCCGAAACAAACTCAGAGGTCACAGAAATGTTTTCATATCATTTGAATTTACTTTAACATGACCTGTTTCATGTTAAAGTAATATTTATTTCTAGATAACCATTTGAGGTAACAAACAATCATATTAAACAGCCGGTTGATTCTGTAGACAAGTGTGCGTGCAAAGCGAAACCGAAGTGAGCTATATCCCTTATCTATCAGTTGAAATGACAGCTCATTTCACTTAAATCATTACGGTGAGATTTGTAAAGACTTTGAGGACTTCAGTAGCGTTGCCCACTTCGCTGCCGTGGCCTATCCGTGAACAATGCAATTTTGAGGAATAAAAGGTCTATGACGATTAGTAATAGTGGAACTGCGAATTGTTGTGATTGACACTTCACATTAATTTAAATTATATTATGGCATAATTAGGTCCGTTTTCACACTGCAGTCGTCATGTTCACTTTGTATCTTACTAGTCATCATCATCTTCCTGACTATATCCTATGTTATTAAGGGTCAGCGCACACGTTTTCTTCTTCCATACCATCTTGTCCCCGTTACACTATTAATGACGCCCTATGTACCTTATCATTAATATATAATCCGCAATTCCGCCGGATAAGCACATTATAGAAAGCAATGGTACACACAAACATACAGATTGAGAATTGATAGGAAGATCCCTTTTTTGATCCATTGTTAGCGAAAGGAGGAGGTTATTTATAATGCGTGTTAAGAATTCATGTGATGCGGAAGATGTAAGTAAAGGGAGCAGAAAGCAGTGATCACAACTATCGTGTTTTGTGTGTATGTTGGAGCTAACTAACCGCCTAGACTTTTGACTGAACGCTGGTTTAACTAGCGCATTGAATGATAGTTATTTAATCAAACATTTGGATCTATAAAGTTTAACTACTTGCCGAGTTGTCGAGCCTTCCAGTTGAACGACGCCGCCGTTTTGTAAAAAGGCCAGGCCTATAATTAACAATCAGATTTGGTGACAATTTTCAAACGAGTCTTAAACTAATTTGTTCAAGAGCGAGCTTGGGAGCTGAGGGCACCCCAACACATATAGGTTAGGTTCCTGCAGGCAGAAATAGGAGACCGTAATTTAAGCCAACCTTTTATGAAATTAAATTATAGTGAGTGTTAATTACACTTTAATGGATACAGGTCATTAGTTAGCAAGTCTTCCGGAGGGTAATTTGAAGGTGTCCACAATAATCACCACAGCTGAGGCACTAACTACCCGGAGGCTTCGGCTGTTTAAGAGCTTTTGTTAAGTAATAGACATTAAAACAGAAATCTTATTTTCTCAAGATTGAAATAGCTCTGTTGTTTAACCACTGACTTGTTTACGATATTAAACTTTTATTACACTCGTCATAGCACATATTATGGGCCTACGGCAATTACTGTGTTGGTCAAACGTAAAGTAAGAGATTTTTTTCCGTGCAAACTGTCCGATCAAGATGGACAGCCCAAATAAGAGGTCATCCGTCCGTGTTCCTTTGTTACCCAATAAAACTATGATGTTGCTTTCCAGCTTTAATAATAATTAATAATAATAATAATTAAAAATAAAATTCTCGTGGGAGCTTTCGATTTCATGGAAATTAAAACACATTATTTAAAAAATGTATGATTAATTCTCCTGTATGGCAGCTTTTTAAAAATGGTTGAGGTATTTCATTTCGTGATTTAATCAACATTATGAATTACACGGAGAGTTCTGATATTACACGGATTGACGGCGGAACGTCAGAATAATTCTTACGGTGTTAGAGAGGTCTCGCCAGGATGATCATTCTAATTTAATTAAACTCAAATATAAACACGATTTTTATAAACTAGCTGTTGCCCGCGACTTCGTCCGCGTGGTTAAGAAGATATAAAGTTTAATGATGTTTAACGCAAACTATGTTTATATTTCAGTCAACAGAAAATGCCTATCACATTAAGCATCATTTTTTAAAGCACGAATTAGAAAAAAATATAGAGTATCACAAAATTCTTTCTTAGCTTATGTCTCCTACTCATAAACTCTAGACTTGCAAAATTTCAGGACAGTAGTACAAAAAGACATCCGGACTTTCATACAAACATGCAAGAGCCCTTAAACTGCCTTAATCCGGCCCTGTCGCAAAATCTGTTCTGAGCGGACGTTTACTAACTATGAACTACCTCCATGCCAAATTTCAAGATAGTAGTTCAAAAAATGAAGCACTTTCATATAAGCTTGCTAGAGCCCTTAGACCTCCTTTATCCGGCCCTGTCGCAAAATCCGTTATTAGCTGAGATCTTCTAACTATAAACTACTTTCATGACAAATTTCAAGTTTGTAACTCAAAAATTTTTTTCTTTGAGACTTTCATATAAACTTGCGAGAGACCCCATATATCCGGCCCTGTTGCAGAATCCGTTCTGAGCGGACGTTTTCTAACTATGAACTACCTCCATGCCAAATTTCAAGATAGTAGTTCAAAAAATGAAGCACTTTCACGGTTTTAGACATTTATTTTCTCAAAAGATTACATAATCACTTACAGAGAAAATACAATATTAATATAAATACTACTACTACTACTACTACTTTCATATAAACTTGCGAGATAACTTAGACCTCCTTAATCCGGCCCTGTCGCAAAATCCGTTCTTAGCGGACGTTTACTAAATATGAACTACCTCCATGCCAAATTTCAAGATAGTAGTTCAAAAAATTAAGCACTTTCATATAAACTTGCGAGAGCCCTTAGACCTCCTTTATCCGGCCCTGTCGCAAAATCCGTTCTTAGCTGAGATCTACTAACTAATTAACTATAAACTACCTCCCTGCCAAATTTTAAATTAGTTGCTCAAAAAATTAAGGGCTTTCATACAAACTTACGAGAGCCCTTAGACCCCCTAAATCCGGCCCTGACGCAAAATCCGTTCTTAGTGGATGTCTACTATCTATAAACTACCTTCCTGCCAAATTTTAAATTAGTAGCTCAAAAAATGAAGGGCTTTCATACAAACTTACGAGAGCCCTTAGACCCCCTAAATGCGGCCCTGTCGTAAAATCCGTTCTTAGCGGACGTCTACTAACTATAAACTACCTCCCTGCCAAATTTCATCTTTATACGTCAAGCAGTTTTCGATAGTTCGTGATAGGTGAATGAGTGACCTTTCGCTTTTATATATATATAAATAAGATTCTTCAATCAAACTTTAACACCCCCTAAATCGAATTTTGGGGGTAGGTTCGAAAAACTTATAATGACAACCTTTATTGTTTACTTAGGTTAATATTTGTGTCAAGTTTCAAGTTTATTAACCTAAAAAGTAAGATTCTTCAAAAAAAATAATCGACTTTTGGGGGTATTTTTGAAAAACTAATAATTGCAACCTTTTGTTGCTTACTTAGTTGGGTATTTATGCCAAGATTCAAGTTTATTAATAAGATTTTCAAAAAAACTTTAACACCCCCTAAATCGTCTTTTAGGGGTATTTTCGAAAAACTAATAATAACAACCTTTATTATTTATTTATTTTAGTATTTGTGTAATGTTTCAAGTTTAGTTACCCATGAAATAAGATTCTGCCATACAAATTTCAACACCCCCTAAATCGACTTGAGGGGGTATTCAAAAAACTAATAATGTCAATCTTTATCATGTACTTAGATTACTATTTGTGCCAAGTTTCAAAAATATTAGCCGAAGGAATTAGATTTTTCATACAAACATTGCCCCCCTTTTTAACCCCCTTAGGGGTAGAATTTCGGAAAATCCTTTCTTATCGGATGCCTACATCATACAAAGAATACACCTTTCAAGTTGCAAGTCTCTACGTTCAGCGGTTTCGGCTGTGCGTTGATCCGTCAGTCAGTCATTCAGGACAAAGCATTTTATATATATAGACTAGCTGTTGCCCGCGACTTCGTCCGCGTGGTTAAGAAGATATAAAGTTTAATGAGGTTTAACGCAAACTATTTTTATATTTCAGTCAACTGAAAATGCCTAACACACTAAGCATCATTTTTTTAAAGCACGAATTAGAAAAAAAATAAAGAGTATCACAACATTTTTTCTTAGCTTATGTCTCCTACTCATAAACTCTAGACTTGCTAAATTTCAGGACAGTAGTACAAAAAGACATCCGGACTTTTTTACATACTTGCGAGAGTGCTTAGACCTCCTTAATCCGGCCATATCGCAAAATCCGTTCTTAGCTGACATCTACTAACTACAAAATACTTTCATGACAAATTTCAAGTTTGTAGCACAAAAAATGAAGGACTTTCATGCAAACTTGCGAGAGCCCTTAGACCCCTAAATCCAGCCCTGTCACAAAATCCATTCTTAGCGGACGTTTACTAACTATGAACTACCTCCATGCCAAATTTCAAGATTGTTTCAAATAATGAAGCACTTTCATATAAACTTGCGCGAGCCCTTAGACCCCCGAAGTCCGGCCCTGTCGAAAAATCCATTCTTAGCAGACGTCTACTAACTATAATTTACCTCCCTACCAAATTTTAAGTTAGTAACTCAAAAAATGAAGGACTTTCATATAAACTTGCGAGAGACCCCATAAATCCGGCCCTGTTGCAAAATCCGTTCTGAGCGTCGTCTACTAACTATAAACTACCTCCCTGCCTTTAGTCTGTGGCTCAAAAAATTAAGGACTTACATATAAACTCGCGAGAGCCCTTAGACCCCCTAAATCCGGCTCTGTCGCAAAATCCGTTCTTAGTGGACGTCTACTATCTATAAACTACATCCCTACCCATATTTTAAGTTAGTAACTCAAAAAATGAAGGACTTTCGTACTAACTTTTGATTAAATAAATTTGTATTTGATATTTGTATTTGTATTTGATATAACTTGCAATAGCCCTTAGACCCCCTAAATCCAGCCTTGTCGCAAAATCCGTTCTTAGTGAACGTCTACTATCTATAAACTACATCCCTGTCAAATTTTAAATTAGTCGGTCAAAAAATGAAGGACTTTCATACTATCTTGTGAGAGCCCTTAGACCCCCTAAATCCGGCCCTGTGTTGTTCTTAGCGGACGTCTAGTAACTATAAACTACCTCCCTGCCAAATTTCATCTTTATACGTCAAGCAGTTTTCGATATTTCGTGATAGGTGAATGAATACCTTTCGCTTTTATATAGATAAATAAGATTCTTCAAAAATACTTTAACACCCCCTAAATCGAATTTTGGGGGTAGGTTCGAAAAACTTATAATGACAACCTTTATTGTTTACTTAGGTTGATATTTGTGTCAAGTTTCAAGTTTATTAACCCAAGAAGTAAGATTCTTAAAAAATCAAGACGACTTTTGGGGGTATTTTTGAAAATTAATAATTGCAACCTTTTGTTGCTTACTTAGTTGGGTATTTATGCCAAGTTTCAATTTTATTAACCTAACAATAAGATTTTTCAAAATAACTTTGGCACCCCCTAAATCGTCTTTTGGGGGTAGTTTCGAAAAACTAATAATAACAACCTTAATTATTTATTTATTTTAGTATTTGTGTAATGCTTCAAGTTTAGTTACCCATGAAATAAGATTCTGCCATACAAATTTCAATACCCCCTGAATCGACTTGAGGGGGTAGTTTTAAAAAACTAATAATGTCAATCTTTATCATGTACTTAGATTACTATTTGTGCCAAGTTTCAAAAATATTAGCCGAAGGAATTAGATTTTTCATACAAACTTTGCCCCCCCTTTTAACCCCCTTAGGGGTAGAATTTCGGAAAATCCTTTCTTATCGGATGCCTACATCATACAAAGAATACACCTTTCAAGTTTCAGGTCTTTACGTTCAGCGGTTTGGGCTGTGCGTTGATCCGTCAGTCAGTCATTCAGGACAAAGCATTTTATATATATAGATTATTCCAATATTTTAAAATCTTAAATGTATTTGATAAAGTAAAAATTAGCTGTTGCCTCTGATTACTGTGAACACAATAAAAGTAAGTTAGAGAAAATAAGTAGACCTAATTTTGTTCGTAACCTGTCGTACTTGCCTCTCTATAAACTGCCGAAAGGTAATAACGAATACGGTAAAAGGATCTGGACGTATGCTCTTCCAAGTATTCTGAATAAATTACTTAAGGAAAAAGCCAAAAAAATGGAAAACAAAAAACCACGACAAATAAAAAACATATTGAAAATCTACTTTACCGTAGAAAAATCTAGAATGGGGGAAGGGCCTACGTGTGGGTCCACTTCCAAATTAACTGTGTGCGAGTAACTTTAAAACAAAATCGTTAGCGCACATAATCTTGCCTCAAAAAGATTGAGCGTTATTACCCGGCTGCAAGGAAAGGGTTATGTTTTTCGCGCGTATCTTGCATGTTTGTATGTATGTAATTTTCTTTATTATAATTAAGACATCGTTAGATAGGTCTTAACCGCCCAAGTGTTTTTAGCTAAGTGCCTTTAAAAAAAAAGGAACATGGCGGATTTTGGGCGCCATATTGTGGGGGTTTCAATTTTTTTTTCTTCCATACCCATCAAGTGGGGTATCAAAATGAAGAGTTTTTAGAGGAGATTTCAAAAATATATAACACTTATATGTTTAAATGTACCTAATTCGAAAAAATATGTTAACTAAGAAGAAAATCATGTTGTGCAGTCTGAGGATACATCTCCTATTAGTCAGCCAGCTCGCGAATATGTATCCTCCGACTGCACAAAATGATTTTCCTCTTGTTTACGTCTTTTTAGTTCGCTTTTTAAGCAGGCGGGTTTTTTGATTTTTTGATAACTTTTTTTATTTACTGTGTAAAAATTGTATGAATGCATGTGGAAATAAATAGTTCAAAAATTAAACAAAAAATGTGTATGAAAGAATCTATTACTTACTAAATAACCAGCAAGTTACGTTATGGAACATCTTTAATCAGGCTCCATTGGAAATTATAGCCTTCATATTTTGTGAAACGATGCATGTAATTAACAAAATGAAAAGTTGACGCTTACGCGGAAACATTCATTAATGTATTGAGTGTTTCACGCTAAAAGTCTAAGCCAACACTGATTGAACTAACAGCCGCCGTTAATCCTTTATATTAAGTTCATTAAGAAGAATATTGAAATTACTTTAAAGTTTTCAACCGAGCACATAGTTGGTTAAATCTGAATTAATTTAGCCAGAAACTAGCCTATTTCATCATCATCATCATATCAGCCGAAGTTTGGCTCGGATCGGCTTCCACCATCTCTTTCAATTCATCGTTATTCACCTGTGGTCTTCCACGCGGTTCGTTCTTCAAATCAAAGTTTCCATCACGAAAGCTTTTAAACCAAAATCGCACAGTGCGTTCATTAGCAGTCTCCTCTCCAAACGCAACATTGATATTGCGAGCTGTTTCTGCCGCGTTAGTTCCGCGTCGGAACTTGTATTAATAAATCACTCGAATTTTCGAAGTATCCATCTTTCTTGTCTAAGCTGAATAAAAAAAACAACTGAAAGTCGATAATCGAACGTTGCACATTTTTAAAGAAGAACTTCATAGGTACCATGTGAAAAAAGTTTCACACAAAAATCTCAAACCATGAAGGTTTAATTCGAAGATGAGTGTGAAAATTAAACAATGTGCGACACGGGAGAAATTATGAGGTTGAGGTTGCAACTCTTGGAGCTTTGATTAAAATATACGCAATAATTTTTAACTTTTTGCTGATAGGTGGAGATACTGAGGCTGCAAATATTGGTAAAGAAATAGTTACTCGAATATTCGTTGAAAGGGTGATTAGTAGAGTACTCGCATACACATGCAATCTGACAAGTAATATTGTTAATGGAAATCTGAATAGAGAAGATCCCTACAATACTAAGGTAACTGAATGCTATTTACAGAATACTGTGTGATATCGTGTCGGACTCAGTCACAAAGTACGTTGCAGGATGACGTAGATCAATAATAATGAGTTACTTGTTTATTGGTTTGTTGAACCAATATTTTTTTTTTGTAAAAAATGGAAAGATCATATATAAGTTTTCGTACAAAACTATCTTTAGTTTTTTTTCATTGTAATTACAAAGTAAAATCCAATCTAAAATATTTTTTTGAATCCAGTACCGAAAACACCCCAACAGTTTTCCGAACAAACCCGAGCCCGTGTGACAAATCAAATCAAATCAAATGTATTTATTTCAACTAGGCCATCATGCGGCACTTTTGAACGTTAAAAAATTTACATGTTATAAAAAATTTATTCTACCGTGCATTCGGAAAAGTAGGTTGATATGGAGAAGAATGCACAAGAAACTCCATACTTACTCTTTTAAAAAAATAAAGGCTTTTTACAATATTAACATAAATAGTACCTACATTAATAAATTCTTATACGTGAGAACGATGCACCCAGCACTACTATACTAAATATAGGCATAAAGTATTACAAGCACTAACAGGTAAATTCCTTCACTTGATAAATAGGGACATGGTTCTCACTGACTTACAAATATTGCAAACATAGGTAAATTACCTAATTCAAGAACAACGGAACAGTGTGCGAGTAATTTTTTTAAACAAATAGAGAAGAAAATAAATAAAAATAAAGCGTTACTATAATAATTATGAATATACCGTACACAAATTAACCATTTTGATAGTTTCTACACTAAAGATTGCCCTACGGAGCAGGACCAGCATGTTTCCAAGCATTCTTATCTTGAATATAATCATCTAATTTCTAATATGCTTGTTTACAAAGTGTGCTTTTAATTATTGTTTTACGACGTCACAACGTTCATTTCTACTCATTGTGGCACATAGCTTAAACAGTGTTTTGACTTTTAACCGATTCAATCTTGTTATTATGGTAAATATATTGATGATTATCGAATACATTGATTATAAATATCGAACCTTAAAAGTTATCGTGCTTGCTCTGTATAATTATGTACGAACACTACAAAAACATTCCCATTATATTATGTGTTTCGTGCAATAGTCAAGTACCTAGTACTTGGCTATTGCACGAAACACATATACATTACATATACAATCTGTACAAAATTTGAGAAATGTTCTATGTCTAACTAGATTCAAATTATAATGTGTGAATTATGTTGTTATTTTGTTTTAATTTAGTATTAGATCCCTATTAATTTCTTACTTTGATCATTAAAGACGGACAAAAGTAAATTTTTAAGGGAACTTTCAAGCAAAGTTGACATTGTTGTATAATTACGTAACTTGAAAACATGATTTTTGTTTATGAAGATATATTCATTTTTTTAAAACGTAAAACTAATATTTCTGTTTGAATTATGAAAATCGGTCGACGCATTTAAGAGATATTTACTTACGAATTAGTGTAAGGAAAATCTACCAAGTTAATATTTTCACGTTTCTGTTCTACAAACTTTTTAGTGTTTGTAATTATGAAATATAGATGTGTTTAATATATTATATAGCTTATAAAGTGTTTAATATTATTAAGGGATCGGTAAATAATGGGATTTAACGAAAATGTTATGTTAATGTGTATCATATTTAGTGGTATCTAATTAAATTTTTTGATATCCAATGTCGAAGTTTAGCGCCAATCGTGTTTGTTTACTTTTTATTTTACAACAATATCACCTACCCATATGTAAAAACGATTACGTTATGACAATTATGTTTCTAAATCTACCTGGTAAACAACAATAACTAACACCGGTCCACTAACACGTAATTACGACTACTTTATTTATGCTCAAAACTTCCAAATCGTCCATCAGGTGGGTATATTATCGACATTAGCCTTTATGAATCCTTTATCACACATGACTAAATAAAATTTGTTGTTTAATAATATTTTTGCACTAATTTTCGGATATTTTTAATCATTCCACGTGTAGTTGACACTGCATTGTCGTGATTTCCTTGAACGTTATGACGTCACCAACATGACGACTAATTGTGGCCCGTTCGTAGTCACGTGGTTCTTTTAAAAAAAATATCGATTTTCTATTGCTAATAAAAAAAATAAAAAATATATTTAAGAGTTTTTTGAAACAACAATATAATTTAAGATATGTAAAGTTTCGAAACACATAACAAAAATCGTCAACTTTTTTTAATTCAACATCCCAATTGTCTTTTAGTTTGAGTCAGTGCCAGATATATTTCGTTGTTAGTTATAATTATGTACTTATTATTACTTGAGTTTCGTGGTATTTTTAGGGTTCCGTACCCAAAGGGTGAAAACGGGACCCTATTACTAAGACTTCGCGACTGTCTGTCTGTCTGTCCGTCTGTCACCAGGCTGTATCTCATGAACCGTGATAGCTAGACAGTTGAAATTTTCACAGATGATGTATTTTTGTTGCCGCTATAACAACAAATACAAAAACTGTATAAAATCAATACTTAAGGGGGGCTCCCATACAACAAACGTGATATTTTTGCCGTTTTTTGGTCGATATTATTAACGGCAACAGGTAGACGCTTGAAATATTCACAGAATGTTTAGTTGTATATTTACTTCAAAAAATAATAATTATTAAATTAAAATAAAATAAATTAAGGGGGCTCCCATACAACAAACGTAATTTTTTGCAGTATTTTGCGATAATGGTACGGAACCCTTTGTGTGCGATTCCAACTCGCACTTGGCCGGTTTTTTTAGAATAACGAGTCGTCCCCACGGTAAAGTTTAGTTAATGTTTTATAGTTTTCGAAACGGTCAATATTATTGCGAGCATTTATATAGCAGGCATTTCTTGGACCCAAAAGTAATTATGTACCGTTCTGTAGATTATGAATAGTGTAGAAAGAAATATTCCATTGTAAACGAACCGAAGCCGACGGCTCCTATAAAAGGTTCGTGTGGCTCTGGATAGTCACAGTTGACACTCAGCAACAGAGCTCTCAACAATATATAATCTTCAAGATACAGTAAGCCAAGAAACAAAGTATTTCACTCTCTCCACCAATACCAGTCAATAGTTAATGTACACATAAGCTAGTACAGTACGTGAGCGGTGACCTTAGTCATGAACTAGGTACATTCGCTTGGGATTGCGTCGTATCAATTAATAAATTGTTGAAATATACTAAAGGTTGTGTCTCCATTAATCAGCCGGCAATTTATTTGACTTTCATGTATTCAAAGTTAAAATAATTTATTTAAATTGATATTTTTTTTAGTAAACCTAGTTACAAAACTAAACTACGATTATAAAACGGTTAAGGGTTTTATTGAAATCCCACATCTGGCGTCGTGTCAAACCACAAAAAGAAAGCAATCATGTCAGGCTTGGCTGTACCTCTTTATTTATCGTGGGCTTCACAAATAATAACACAAATAATTGTCATTTTTATAACCGACGTCAAAAAATCTATGTTATCTGTCTAGAGACATGTATCATTTACTTTGAGATATTAATAGGTACCCGTAGTATCCGCCAAACTACGAGTACTATCATATACATTGACAAACTCGCTTCGGAGTATTTTCTTGCTACTTGGAAACCGTACATTGTTATTTCCTTACTCTACCGAGTACGAGACGGATACGAAATAGCAGAACCGGGAGCTAAATTCCCGAACGATTTCCTTTCAAAAGTTTCCCACATTCTCTGTGTGTTCCAAATAGGCTGGTCTGCTTGTTTTAGTTAGTACAGTGGTTGCAGACCATTGCGATATATTATGCTGAGCTGTGGGTGTTGCTAATTTAACGAGAGTAATATTCGAAATTCTGCTTCGCTCCGCTATGTAAATTTAATTCAATTAATGGTACGCTAATGAATATTCTGATGTACAAAGCCCGAAGATATTAACTCAGCTGTGTTTTCGATAATACTTGTAAATCTTTTATCGATTGAAATTTCTAAGCTTAGACGATTTGGAGCACAGCCAGGCTGTTAAACTCAAAACAAAAAAATTATATTATTCTTCGAAATTGTCTATATACTAAATTTATAATCTTAAGATTTTGTAGGCCTTAAAGATTTAAATAAATTAAACTTTTATTGAAGACTTATAATAATGTAATCAGACTGTTAATATTAATTATTAATTTGAGTATTCTGATACTTATATTTTGTTGTGTTAGTTCAATTTCGAAGTAGGATCGAAGCATTTAATTAGTAGATATAATTGAGATAGCCCAATTACGTAAGTTGCTATTTGAATTTCAAACCATTCCAATCGGAATCAAGATCGGATCAAAGCGCGATCAAACAGATCCCTTCGGCCATCGCACCGGTACTATCTGTGGTAAACTTTCAATACAGAAACAATAAGCAGATTTCTCAAAATGAACATAATTCTTACTTTAAAAAGTAGTTTAGACGCTGGGCTGTAATTGCATTGCTGCCGATAAAAGAAAAGGGAGCAAGCAAGTATCGAAGTCAAGGTTAAATAAAGAAAAGTGTTGGGTAGATCAAAACTTTCTTATACGAATCGGTACGTGTCTTCTAAGTACTGGCTCGCAGCCATTATAAACATCGTTTTCTATCATATTTCGTTACGCAGATCCAATAATATAGGTCATACATCGAAAACCTATTTCAAATATATACATACTCGATGTGACCCGACCCTCTAGACAATGTGACATTATATCAGCGATAACAGAATCATATCGAGATACTCTGCAAGAAAATTAACCAATTTGTTTTTGCGCTAAGAAAGGTCAAAAATGTAACGTCGAGAGAAACATCCATAATGGTGTATCATGCATATGTCTGTTCAGTTATTCGCTACGGCATAGTTGTATGGGGCAACTCCTCAGAAATAGATCGTATTTTCATTGCTCAAAAAAATATTATCCGCGCATTTTTTAATATGGAATGGTCTGATTCGTGTTGGCCTATATTTAAGTCGCATAAACTTTTGACAGTAGCCTGCATATATATCTTTGAAATTGCCAAGTTTCTGAGATCCAATCTTGCATTATTTGAACGAAGGGATAATACAAATAAGAGGAAAGCTACACATTTGGATTTCGAGATATCTGTTCCTAACTTGCAACTCTTCCAAAAGAGTTGTATCTACATGGCTCCCCTAATTTATAATGCTTTGCCGAAGTCAATTACCCAATTACCCTTCAAAAAATTTTGTTCGGTACTACGAAAGTGGTTGTTGCAGGAATGTTTTTACTCAATTAACGAATTTTTTGTAAAATGTCCCTGTAAATTTTATTCTCTTGATCAGGCATCTAAATACAGGCATAAGTAATTATTTAGGTTAAGTGATAATATGTTAAATGTATTGTTTTATTTAATGATATAGTAAAAATGGAAGTGTGTGTACTATCTATATATATAAAATGCTTTGTCCTGAATGACTGACTGACGGATCAACGCACAGCCGAAACCGCTGAACCCTGAAACTTGAAAGGTGTATTCTTTGTATGATGTAGGCATCCGATAAGAAAGGATTTTTGAAATTCTACCCCTAAGGGGGTTAAAAAGGGGGGCAATGTTTGTATGAAAAATCTAATTTCTTCGGCTAATATTTTTGAAACTTGGCACAAATAGTAATCTAAGTACATGATAAAGATTGACATTATTACTTTTTTCAATACCCCCTCAAGTCGATTTTAGGGGGTGTTGAAATTTGTATGGCAGAATCTTATTTCAAGGGTAACTAAACTTGAAACATTACACAAATACTAAAATAAATAAATAATAAAGGTTGTTATTATTAGTTTTTCGAAAATACCCCTAAAAGACGATTTAGGGGGTGTTAAAGTTTTTTGAAAATCTTATTAATAAACTTGAATCTTGGCATAAATACCCAACTAAGTAAGCAACAAAAGGTTGCAATTATTAGTTTTTCAAAAATACCCCCAAAAGTCGATTTTTTTTTTTGAAGAATCTTACTTTTTAGGTTAATAAACTTGAAGCTTGACACAAATATCAACCTAAGTAAACAATAAAGGTTGTCATTATAAGTTTTTCGAACCTACCCCCAAAATTCGATTTAGGGGGTGTTAAAGTTTGATTGATGAATCTTATTTATATCTATATAAAAGCGAAAGGTCACTCATTCACCTATCACGAACTATCGAAAACTGCTTGACGTATAAAGATGAAATTTGGCAGGGAGGTAGTTTATAGTTAGTAGACGTCCGCTAAGAACAGATTTTACGAAAGGGCCGCATTTAGGGGGTCTAACGGCTCTCGTAAGTTTGTATGAAAGCCCTTCATTTTTTGAGCTACTAATTTAAAATTTGGCAGGAAGGTAGTTTATAGATAGTAGACATCCACTAAGAACGGATTTCGCGTCAGGGCCGGATTTAGGGGGTCTAAGGGCTCTCGTAAGTTTGTATGAAAGCCCTTAATTTTTTGAGCAACTAATTTAAAATTTGGCAGGGAGGTAGTTTATAGTTAATTAGTTAGTAGATCTCAGCTAAGAACGGATTTTGCGACAGGGCCGGATAAAGGAGGTCTAAGGGCTCTCGCAAGTTTATATGAAAGTGCTTAATTTTTTGAACTACTATCTTGAAATTTGGCATGGAGGTAGTTCATATTTAGTAAACGTCCGCTAAGAACGGATTTTGCGACAGGGCCGGATTAAGGAGGTCTAAGGGATCTCGCAAGTTTATATGAAAGTGCTTCATTTTTTGAACTACTATCTTGAAATTTGGCATGGAGGTAGTTCATAGTTAGAAAACGTCCGCTCAGAACGGATTCTGCAACAGGGCCGGATTAAGGCGGTTTAAGGGCTCTTGCATGTTTGTATGAAAGTCCGGATGTCTTTTTGTACTACTGTCCTGAAATTTTGCAAGTCTAGAGTTTATGAGTAGGAGACATAAGCTAAGAAAGAATTTTGTGATACTCTATATTTTTTTCTAATTCGTGCTTTAAAAAATGATGCTTAATGTGATAGGCATTTTCTGTTGACTGAAATATAAACATAGTTTGCGTTAAACATCATTAAACTTTATATCTTCTTAACCACGCGGACGAAGTCGCGGGCAACAGCTAGTATTAGATATATAATGATGAATTTTTTTTTTTTTTTTTATAATGTAATTGAAAATTTATGTAAGAATTTAATTAAATTGAAATTTGATTTTGCATGCCGTTATAACGGTGAGACATGTAGCACTATGCAATGTTATGAAATGAACACCTCTGTAAACACTATGTTTCTAGCAAATAAATATTCTATTCTATAACAAGTGCTGAAAAATAAAAATGTATGACAATGATGTATGGGCTACATCTCAAATATTTTGGCATTTTGATATTATTTTTATCCACCTATTTTCAGTTTCCGTAACTATGCCCATTTAAACGCTCACGTCGACAAAATATTTTGATATATCTTCAGTTCGGTCCTAACTCTTTTTTATTGGACCCTATGGCAACAAATAGATGTTAAAAACGTCTGGCGTTCCTTTAGTTCGGTATCGGTATTTTTTTTATTGCGAAGTATTAACAAAATAACTTTATACAAGATACTTTGGTTGTTTTCCTCAGCTTTTATGATTTGTTTAATTTATGGCAAGGTTCGCCATAAAATGTTCGTCCTGAGATTAATATTTTTTGTTACAGGACCGTACCGAGCCGTTCAAAGAACCGGGTATATACACTTTAATTGACAGGAACTTTTTTTATTGTAGTTTTCAGAAGTTTTAAACTCCAATTCGGACAGTTTTTAGTTAAGCAGGTAATAAAGAGTTAGTAATCCAAGTACCCACGTGACCGGGGTCAGGTGTGTAGTGTCTTAATGGATAGTCTGATAAAATTTTCATAAAGTGGTGACGGCAAACAGAGTCGTGGCAAGCTCGGCTACAATCTCGCAGTAATTTTCTTCACCATTATCTAACAGTTTTGAGATTTTTAGGAGTCCACAATATTGAAGACCCAGTTCATTTGGTTCAGTTGATCTGTGCATTCATGTGGAAATCCGTATTGGCGCTTTCAGCGAATTGCTTGCGGATGTTAAATAAAAAAAGCATGATTCTTTGTTTGTTTATTTGCATCCGGTTTAAAAAAATAAAAACATACAGGTGCTCGGTTTTACTTTGGTTCCCGGATATGTATTCAAAACTCGTGTATAATGTTACTTTTTACCCGACTGCCGAAGGAGGGTAATGTGTTTATCAGTCTATGTATGTATGTAAGTATGTATGTATGTATGTATGTATGTATGTATGTATGTAAGTATGTATGTATGTATGTTTGTTTCTATGTGGCGTTCTAGAGACCAAACGCGTGGGCCGATTTTGATGGTTCTTACGTCAATCGATTATTATTAACCCCGCGAGTGTCACTGGCTACATGAAAGTTGGAAAATAGGAAAATGGCGGTTCTTGGGCGCCATATTGTGGGGGCCCAAATTTTTTTTTCTTCCGTACCTATCGTGTGTGGTATCAAAATAAAGGATTTTAAAAGGTGAGTTCAAAAATATATAACACTTATATGTTTAAATGTACCTAACTCTAACTAATGTGGCGACGCCTGGTGGAGGCCTATGTCCAGCAGTGGACGTCTTTCGGCTGAAATGATAATGATCATGATGATGTACCTAACTCGAAAAAAAAATTAACTAAAAAGTTATAAATAAAAAAAATTAATTAAAAATATCAAAAACCCGACTGCTTGAAAAGCGAACTAAAAAGACGTAAACAAGGAGAAAATAATGCTGTGCAGTCGGAGGATACGTCTGGTTTTGGTCAGCCAGCTCGCGAAGATGTATCCTCCGACAGCACAGCATGATTTTCTCCTTGTTTACGTCTTTTTAGTTTGCTTTTCAAGCAGTCGGGTTATTGATTTTTTTTTTTTTTTTTTTTTAATTGATGTATATTGGACGCCCTCATAGCGATGTTTAGACGATCGGCGCCTTTTGTGTTCTGTAACGAACATAACATACAATGTTTGTTTCAATAACTGTAGTTTTTCTTCTGTGGCTTTCCGTGAAAGCACCAAAATGATGCAAGAATAACAAAAATAAATCCTTGCGCGGTTAATATGGGTGTAGGAATCGTGATAAATGTGCAACGCTCACACTTGACCTGTATCACGTAATTGGTACTGCTTCACTAATCATATTGCGTGATTACCCGATCGCTCTGTTCTCCCCGCATTTAACTGTACCTGATCTACGGGTTACATAAATAGCAAGAACGGCAGCGATCAGTATCATCCCACTACACTCATTCATTATTTATTAGAATTTATTACAACGAATTGGACTAATTAATGTTTGCTTTCATCTAATATGAATGAAATAATAAATTAAACATGCAGGAAATTACATCAACAGTTTCTGAAATGAACATCTCATAACTATCCATATTTAATGCAAGACATATTGCCAATAACCGCACTATTGTTTTATTATGTTGGCAACGATTAGCTGTTCTAGATGTAGTATTGTTCTCGGTGTATATGCGAGGAGTCGTCACACAAGAAGTGATGATTCCTTCCACATCTCAGTTCTCTGGTCCTTAAACTACGAGCGTGTGAATGTAGGCCACGCGGCCACGGTGCCATGCGACTGCGGTGCTACAACGCTACGCCACCGCTACGAATACTACCATACAAGATAATTTCTACAGCTGTATATCATTCGGTTTATATCTCGAGGTGTTTTTTGTCTCAAAGAAAAAGGCTATTTCATTGAGTAAAGAATTATATAAAATGTGGTTTAGGCTGATGGATATAAATAGGCTAAAAGGTTTATGGATACGTTGAGTTGGTTAATTAACTTTGTTTTGTGCTATTTACAATATAATATTTATATAATGAGACGTAAATTGAAAAGTAATTGATACACACTTACACACTTTCAATAAACTCAACGGAGAAAAAGAATTACACAATAGAAATGAGGGTTTTGACTGATAATTTAAAAAAAAATCATTAGTTCAATGCAAAAATGTAGGTGAATAACAGACAAAATATCCACGCATAAATGAAAAGGTTTATTAAAACGTGCTGCTGGTTGTTCAAACTCAACGGAAGCTTCTGCACTCTCATTTCTTCCGCAATTTAAAAATAATTGTTTTTTAACGCATTCAGCGTTTTCCAACTTTGCTCTCTGAGTACATCTTTCTGTCTCTCTTATTCTTTCGCAATCAGGAGATATGGAGCACACAAAGTTGGTCCCTGGATCGCTTCCAACTACTGATAAATGTTTTTAATTTCTTAAGTCGATCTTAAAATCAATCTCAATTATTTTCCATCAATTGTTATCTTTGCACATTTAACTTTTACTTCGTCTAAATAATTATGTTGAAGTGTCTCCTTCGTTCCAAGGGTTCCCGGCCTACTTGTAATCTGTTGTAATTAAAGAAATTTTATGTCACTTGTTATTATCACGTTTAAGCTACGTTGGTCATTGCAGTGTAATTTATAAGTTTTTCTTGGCAAAATATTGTTAAAATTAAAAATAAATTTACTATTTAACATTTATAGGTAAGGGACCATCGGGGAGATAGCTAACTCGTAATTTTATTAATTCTTTAAAATACTAATTAGAGACTTATTAAGCAGAATGCAATTTCTGTAGGACTTAATGTAAAACCTCATGTACAAAGAAATTTTTATTGGTAAAAAATATTTACTTATTTAATATGAAGATTACCTACAAGTTACTTTTTCACTTTTGACTGAGTTTCTCCCATATATTTATCTATTTATCAGGAAACACAAACTCTGGCAGGGAATACTACTCCATATCTGTAAGCGCAATGAAAGTATTCCCCAATGCTTATTGTGCGTATCTCCAATGACATGAATGTCATGACCAATGGTGAATCGCGGTACGTCTTGTTTTCCGATGATGGAACGGGTTGGGATGTTGTTGTGCGGGGATTTCATTTCTTTCCATCATGGTGGTTGAGAGGATAGAATGCCGATCCTACTGTTCAATAGCAGAGATAATTGCATTAACGAATTGCGAGGATAGAAGCTCAAATTTGTGACTTTAGCAACAGTGCTTGTGAACTTCAAACTGCTTATACCAACGATGTTTCTTGTGATCGCAAACCATTCTTTTTTTTTTTTTGTGACAAACCCACCGCACTATTCCCAAACCACTGCAACTCCTGAAAGCCAGAATCAACAGTGGCGGCCACCAGAAAAGCGCCGAGGCAATGAAGCTCGACGAAGTCCCGGCGAATGAATTTAACTGTCTTGGATCCCGCAACGAAATTAATCAGAAAAGAATAATGGAGGAGTAGGAAAAAACATAAATTTCCACTTCCCTCCATATCAAGCAGGAGACAGAACAAACAAGGCCACTAGGCACAAAGGGTCGTTTACAACTGGGATAAGCCCAGTTGCCTAGCACCACGGATAAAAATAAGAATTATTAATTAATGGGTCCTAACATTGTGAGCTGCTATGTTTGATTCCAATAATAGGTATGGCAAAAACGCTTGAACGCACGGAAATTTGTTCTAGTTTCCACAAGGTCCGTATAGTAAACAACTCCTGAGGTAGCCTCTACATTATTCAACATAATATTACGTTCATTCTGCCAAAGAATACACTCTCATAAGATATGATGTGCAGATTGTACATATTCGCAGTCAGATGTAGAACACTGACATAAAGGCGAGGCAACGAGCTTGAAGGAAAACAATTTACGTGATCGCAAACCATTTCTTGCATGAACATCATTATCACTTTAGACGAAAGACGTTTACTGCTGGACATGAGGCTCCCCCAAGTGTCACCACAATGACCGGCCCCATATCATTCTTGCATATCTGAGTTTTATTTAAAACAGAAACATTGGCTTGAACTTACAATATTTATTTTCTCGTATCAAAATTTATATAATATATTAGGTTTTCTCTTAATTAATGACGCCACTAATAAATAATATGTTAGCAGATATAATAGTAGTTTATGCAATGGCCATATAATAGGGGTTATTAAAACACGAGCGTAGGTTTATCAAATGAGGCGAAGCCGAATTTGATAATAATATTACGCGAGTGTTTTAATACCTAATTATATGCTATTGCATACACTACTTTATCTTCACTCATACAGTTGAAATAAAACAAACGTGGAAAGGGAAAAATATTTGGCATGGCGGGCAAGTTAGATTCTCATTGCGCAGCGCGCGCATCCACAGACGATGAAACTTCTTTACTACAGCCCATACGCGCCAGAAAATTAAAAAGTAAAAGTGTGCTATAAAAATTAAAAAGTTATTTTATGATGCAGTTGTTTGAAAATCGAAGGAAAATGTTGAACTGTAATGGTTTTTTTTTTTAATTTTACCTGTCCACGAATATAAAGTACGTGTTTATACAATATTTTTGAATTCGTATTTGGAACATTACGTTGTGAGTGTAGTTAATGCAATGGCCATATAATAGGGGTTATTAAAACACGAGCGTAGGTTTATCAAATGAGGCGAAGCCGAATTTGATAATAATATTACGCGAGTGTTTTAATACCTAATTATATGGCGTTGCATACACTACTTTATCTTCACTCATACAGTTGAAATAAAACAAAAGTGGAAAGGGAAAAATATTTGGCATGGCGGGCAATTTAGATTCTCATTGCGCAGCGCGCGCATCCACAGGCAATGAAACTTCTTTACTACAGCCCATACGCGCCAGAAAATTAAAAAGTAAAAGTGTGCTATAAAAATTAAAAAGTTATTTTATGATGCAATTGTTTGAAAATCGAAGGAAAATGTTGAACTGTAATGGTTTTTTTTTAATTTTACCTATCCACGAATATAAAGTACGTGTTTATACAATATTTTTTTAATTCGTATTTGGAACATTACGTTGTGAGTGTAGATAAAATATATTATGTTCTAAATTAAGCTCAAAATTATTTTATTCTATATCAATAAGCAAAAGCATTATTTTAACGAGGCCGTTTTACCCTCATTGAGATAATATATAGTGCGTAGTACATTATTACCTCAATGTTTATCCTCAGGAACTTTTAAAATAATTTAGTCAACTCTCAATTACTCCACAGGCGTAGGCGACCAGGCCCCTGTGTCAGTAAATGCATCTGGCAGCACCAACAAAAAACTTATTCAGCAAGTCCTCCACCCGAGCTTGTTTAAACCAAGACCTAGATCTTCGTCAGTAGGACATATTCCTGTACAGACTCCTTTAGAAAAGGAACCTGAAAACATAGAAGTCCACCAGCCTAGTCACACTGAACATGCTAAATGGCAGGAAGTAAACCATCGCAAAAGAATGAGAAGTAGCCCTGAAAACACAATCAGAAATCAGAAGACCAAACCAAATTATTGGCTAGGAACTCCAATATCTACTTTTAATAGTTTTTCTGAACTCGAGAATACAGACCAACCGATATCATCAGAATCAGAAACCGTAATGATAACCAAGCCCCCTCCATTCTTCATTGATAAGGTTAGCAACATCCAACCCCTCACAGAAATGTTAGAGAAAGTGGCACATGGGAATTATGAGATAAAAGTCCTTCAATGCGAGCGAGTAAAAATACAAGCTAAAGCCCACGAAGCATACTCTGCTATATACAAGGAATTAAAATGGAGAGATACTGAATTTTTTACCTACAAAACAAAGCAGGAGAGAAGTTTTAGAGTAGTATTAAAACACATCCACCCCTCAACTGACACTGACTCGCTGAAGGATGCCCTAGAGGACCTAGGACACAAGACTACCAATATCTGGAATATCAAAAATTATAAAACGAAACAACCATTACCAATGTTTTTTATAGACCTACAGCCTAACCACAATAATAAAGACGCCTACAACATAAAAACGCTACTCAATTGCCGTATAGAAATTGAAGCAACAAGACCCAAACGCACTATCCCCCAGTGTACAAACTGTCAACAGTATGGACATACACAAAACTTTTGTCACAGACAGCCTAAATGTGTTAAATGCGCAGGATCTCACCATACATCGAAATGTCCCAGAAAAGAACGTTTGGACAAAGTGAAATGCATACTATGAAGGAAATCAGCGAAGGAAATCATCCCAATTATAAAGGTTGTACTGTGTATAAAGAGCTACAAAAGATAAAGTTTTAACTCCTCGCCCCAAAGGACAGCAAATTGCAGCAGCCAAACAAGAAATTCGGCAACCGAAAACCACACATGAAAGCGTTAACAAATCAAAATATGTTAGAGATTCGGACAAATACTATGCAGCAGCAACAAAATCTGGACCAAAAGCACAATTTTATAATAATAATTTCACTAGTAATGAACATAATATATCTGAAGCCCTTTGAATTTTTAACGCTTCAATGCAAACCCTTATGAACCAAATGCAAAATATGACCCAAATCTTAGTAGATCTCATGTCAAGAATGCCAGTAAATTCGTTGCCCTAAAGCTATGCGTATGGAATGCTAATGGGCTAACCAAACACTCGAACGAGTTAAAAACTTTTCTTAAAAGAAATAAAATTGACATAATGCTAATATCGGAAACTCACTTCACATCTAAGAGTTATTTCAAAATTCCCGAGTATAACTTATATCATACCATGCATCCCGATGGAAAAGCATATGGAGGGTCAGCTATCCTTATCAAAGTCATATTGTAAGGACTACATCCAAGCAACCAACGTAGTAGTGTATGATTGGATTAGCAACATCACAGTGTCAGCTCTGTACTGCCCCCCAAGACATACAATTAAAGAAAGTCAATTCTGCGACTATTTCAATATTCTAGGCAATCGCTTTATAGCCGCAGGCGATTACAACGCCAAACACACTTTTTGGGGGTCTAGGCTCATCGTGCCTAGGGGTCGGGAACTTTTAAAATGTATTCAAACAAATAGAATGGATGTGGTCTCTACAGGACAGAAAACATACTGGCCTTCAGACCGAAGTAAAATACCGGATCTCATTGACTTCTGTGTCACCAAAGGAATTACGAGAAATAATATAACATGCATAAGCTGCTGGGATTTATCATCAGATCACTCACCCATTATTATCAATATCGAATCTAAGGTAAAAGTGACCTCAAAAAAGTGTACATTGCACAATAAGAAAACTAATTGGATTCTTTTTCGATACTTCATAGATGAAGCATTTAAAATCCCATCTCCACTCAAAACAGAAGAGGACATTACAAATGCTATTGAATTCTTTAATACAAACGTACAAAATGCCGCATGGAACTCGACTTCATTAGATCAATACAAGTCTGATATCCATTCGGTCGCCCCAAACATACTGGACTTAATTAAGGAAAAAAGAGAGACCAGAAAATTATGGCAACAAAATAGATGTCCTGATACCAAAAAAAGATTCAACCACAAAGTAAGAGAGCTAAAACAAGCTCTGGAACAAGATTGGAACGCTACCTTCCAGGCATACCTAGAGGGCTTTGATGCAACAGCAGCTACAGACTACTCTCTTTGGAAAGCCACTAGAAAAATTAAAAGACCTATAGTAACAAGTTCACCACTTAGGAAACCTGATCTTAGCTGGGCACGTAGCGACCAGGAAAAAGCAGCTACATTTGCGGAGCATCTGGAAAAGGTTTTTCAACCCCATCAATACGAGGGTTCACCCGAACATGAAAAAGAAGTAATCGAATATATTAATACCCCCGACCAGGATGATAACGAACCTGAATACTTCAATAAATGTGAATTAGTAGAAATTATTAAAAAAGCAAACTCCAAGAAAGCTCCTGGATATGACTTAATTACCAACAAAGTCTTACAGGAACTACCAGACTCTGGGATAACACTACTCACAGCAATCTATAATGCAATCACCAAACAAAAACTCATCCCACCGCAATGGAAAGTCGCTCAAATAATTATGCTGTTGAAACCAAACAAACCACCAGAGGACCCAAAACCATACAGGCCAATAAGCTTAATACCCATACCCGCGAAAATATACGAATCTCTAATATTGCACCGATTGATACCACTGATAGAACAGCGAAAACTGATTCCCAAACACCAATTTGGATTTCGTCGTAAACACGCCACCGTCGAACAGGTCCACAGGCTAATAAGCGAAATTGATAAGACCTTTGAACATAAAAAGTACTGTGCAAGTGCTTTTTTAGACATATCACAAGCCTTTGACAGGGTATGGCACGAAGGCCTGTTATTTAAAATAAAATCTCTACTCCCTACCTATATGTACAAAATCCTAAAATCTTTTTTGGAAAACAGACACTTCCTAGTCCAAAACGGCGAAGCGCTCTCAAGTCTCCGTCCTGTTAAAGCGGGAGTCCCACAAGGCAGTGTGCTGGGCCCGACGTTGTACCTTATCTACACATCTGATCTACCAACTTCAGAGAGTATCACCACCGGTACTTTTGCAGACGACACCGCGATTTTAGCAGCTCACCCAGACCTAGTTGTGGCGGCGGAGCTCTTACAGCGTGGGCTTAATGATATATCGACCTGGTTAAAAAAATGGAGAATCAAGGCTAACGAAACAAAATCTGTAAATGTTACCTTTACTCTAAGAAGAGGCACTTGTCCTCCCGTCAAACTCAATAACTTAGAAGTCCCACAATCAGACCATGTCAGGTACTTAGGATTACACCTTGATAAGCGACTCACCTGGCATAAACATATTTTCACAAAAAGAAAACAATTGGGATTACAATTACGAAAGCTGTATTGGTTAATAGGTCGTCGGTCACAACTGTCGCTAAGTAGCAAGCTTCTACTTTACAAAACGATCCTTAAGCCGATTAGGACTTACGGAATACAACTCTGGGGGACAGCCTCCCATTCCAACATCGAAATCATGCAAAGATTTCAGAACAAAATCTTGAGGACGATAACCGGTGCCCCGTGGTTCGTCACGAATGAACAACGACATCACGACCTGAACATGACAACAGTCAAACAGGAAATACTCTTCCATACATGCAAGTACAAGAAAAGAATTAAAGACCATCCGAACAGCTTGGCAGTCTTGATGGAAGACAATAGTACGATTCGCAGATTGAAACGGAAAATGCCCCAAGACACACTTAAATTGCAACAGTGAAGTAAAGTAGGATGCGACACAGGTCGCATACCGAGCACGCCAATAACAAACCCAACCAACCCACTGATAAATGTCCCTCTGGCGACAGATCACAGTATAAAAAAGGAGATAAAAAAAAAAAAAAAACTCTCAATTAAGGCTCATTTTATTGCGTAATAATTAGCACCTAATTTTGTAAGACAAGGCAGTCCTTTTCTAAGAATACTGATCTAATGTATTCCCTGGGGAACTCTTGTAGTAGCCGGTCTGTGGATGGCAATTTACATTACATGTCGTGAACATACCATACCACCACCAACCACACTTACCATACCACCATACCATACTTTTACCCTTTTTTTTTTTTTTTTTTTTTTTTTTTTACCTTACCATACTTTTTAAAATTAACCTATTGTCTCGCTGCTAAGGAAATGTCTCCTCTACACATCTGCAGCCAACTTAATATTGTAAAAAAATATGATAGTTATGGTATATAAAGTTCCCATTTCATCAACCACCTAACAGATGAACAACTAAGATGGCTACTTAGAAAGTAGCCAACTTAGTAGTAGAAAAAAAAAAAACTTAAAACTTTTAAATAAAAAAAGTTAATTAAAAAAATCAAAAAACCCGACTGCTTAAAAAGCAAACTAAAAAGACAACAACAAGAAGAAAATCATGCTGTGCAGTCGGAGGATACATATTCGCGAGCTGGCGGACCAACACCAGATGTATACATACATACATAGACTGATAAACACATTACCCTCCTTCGGCAGTCGGGTAAAAAACAATTAAATTTGTCAATTGAATGCTTTTTCATTCTATGCGTTATTTAATACTGAGCCACAGCCAACGTGCCAGGCTTCACAAATGCATCTCATCTTCAAATCGAGTAGCTAAAAATAAAATAAAAATAAATATTATTATTTAAAAAGGCACTACATCTCAATTATTTAAATTACAAAGTTACAAATCATATTATGTTATAGAATCATTAAAAAAATCAATAAAATAACATATATACATTGTAATAAACTCATTATAAATTTCCATTAAAAAATATTTAAACGTCATTAATTAAAAAAAGGGAATTCAAAAATTCAATATCCCGACTGCTTAGGAAGCGAACGCTTAAAAAGACGTAAACTAGAAGAAAATCAAGCTGTGCAGTCGGAGGATACGTATTTGCAAGCTGGCTGATCAAAACCCAATGTAACCAGAGAGCAGTGGTGTTCCAGTAGTATCAGCCGGGACTTACAAGTTGTTGGTCGTGGGTTCGAACCAAGGCAGGCGCTTTAATTCTTGTAAATGATTTAATCACCACTGCTCTCAAAACGGTGAAGGAAAACATCGTGAGGAAACTGGCATGTCCTAGAACCAAAAATTAACCCACAATGGGCCCGCGTGGTGGATTTAGGCCCATTCCCTCTCACAGAGAGGACGCATATTAAATAAAAACCGGCCAAGTGCGTGTCGGGCCACGCGCAGTAAAAGGGTTCCGAAGTTGCATAATAATGCGGACTAAAAGGAGGGTTTTGTTGTTGTTACATGAACATTAGAACGGTTTATCCGCTCACAAAGTCTAAAAACGGGCCCACATAGGATTTTTTTATCTATATTCTCGATTTTGACCACTATCTCGCCTGATGGTAAGCAATGGTGTGATCTACGGTGAAGCACGCTTGCCTAGATGTAATCTATTCACTCTTGACTTAAACTAAATAAGGACTAAATGGTAACTGAAGAAGGAGTTATAAAATCCAACTTCGCAACTGAAGTTAGAAAAATATTATCTATTTGAGTACCACCGCGGGTGCAAATTGCGAAAGGAGCGCGCGTTAGAGCCACGGGGAATAGTATAGTTCGTTCCTGGATCCTTGCGTGCACGCTCCTTGTTTATTTATCTTACGGAATTTGAAAAAAATCGTATGTATTCACCTCTAATCTCCTCTAATACCGCAGATTAGAGGTGGATCCTCTAATCTGCGGTATTCACTATTTCATTCTGGATAGTTATATGCTACTCAATTAGTGATAAAGTCGGGTCGAATATTGACTTTATAGAAGGATATCGACAAAAGAAAATAAGTAATTACGTTCTGGTACTGCCAACGACTCCGGCCACTCCAATGCGTTATTCGAGCTTATACATTATTCATTTAGAAATCATTATTATTAAGGATTTTATGATTTTATTTTTGTATATTTTTACATGGTTCATAAGCATATGTTTACTATCTGTTTTACACAGCTAACAACGTTATTTAAGTAATTTTTCAATGGCATTTGTACAAAAATTTTACTGTGCCAAATATATTTTATAAGTTGGTCGACCATTACTCGTAAACTTGTAAAGCCTGTTATGATTTCATTTTTGTATATTTTTACATGGTTCGTAAGCATTATATTTACTCTGTTTTACACAGCTATCAACTTTATTTTAGTAAAATTCCTAAGGCATTTGTAAAAAAAAAATACTGTTTCAAGTACATTTTATAAGTTGGTGGACTATTACTCGTAAACTTGTAAAGCCTTGTTATCCGTGATAATTTTCCTTTTAATTTCGTTATATTTACTACTGCCGTGAATTTTTTCACATAGCCAAGAGCAACCATTTCGCTGGCAGGGGGGGGACACTTGACTCTAACATAAATTTGCAACATAAAGCTTAATTTTACGCAAACGAATCTCTGAATCGAAAAATGGTTTTAACAAACCCATAATATTTTTGAATGGCCTATCCAACGATACCCCACACCGTGGGAAAGATGAGAAAAAAAAATACATCCCCACTTTACGTCTATGGGAGGTACCCGAAAAAAAATATTTTTCGTAATTTTATGTTACCACTTTGTCGGAATTATTAATATGTATATACATGCCAAATTATAGCTTTCTACTACTTAGATTCTCTGAGCTACGCTGCGGACGGACAGACGGACAGAGCGAAACTATAAGGGTTCCTTGTTGACTTCGGAACCCTAAAAAGGCTGATGATAATGATAATCCTTATTAAAATGTCGTTGCGTGAGAGGTAAGCTATATACCTGCCACGTGCTCTTGTCCCAGTTGGATATTGATCATTAATGTAGGTTTGCGTGTAACAAAGTCGGCTTACTGTGTAATCAGATGAGACAGGATCAATATTTAATACATAATATACCAAACTACTAACTTAAGTGTAAGGATCGGTTTGTATGTATTTAACTTATGATAGTTAAATAGCCCATGAGAACACATTCACGAATTCGATTAGATACGTATCTATGCAGGTTGTAGCGTGAACGCTACAAGACGCTTTGCTTTAGCCTTATTTTTTAATTTGTCAAAGCAGGCCGGTAACAATTAATCGAATTTTCATATTTCGTTTGTCGAAGGATTTTTTTTGTTACTGACAGAATTTTATAATAAATGTTTGGCTCTGAAATTATATACTAAATTAATTATCTGTATTTTTTACAATAACTGTTTAAAAGTGTGTTTTAACATGGCCAGCAACAATATGACCATGGCTATATCAATTCTTATGCGGAAATGGCAGGAACTCAGTCTTTGTCGTTAGGCCAAGGGTACGTGATTCACTGATTCCTCGGGCGCGCCGTAGCTCGCGGACCGCATGTTTCTGCGACTGAGCTCTGTCCGAGACTCCAACTATCGTTTCACTACCATGGCATGCCACAGTTGCCGTGCGACAGATTGGAGGACTGGGCAGTCCTGCCAAGACTGGTAACAAGCTAATCGTAAAAAAACTTGTCGCTCACAAGGGTACAAACTCTTGTGAGCGACTAGCAAAGACATAACAAACGACATGTCGTTTTCTTCTGGTATTTCAGACCTTTTTGTTCCATAATTTTGATGGCCCATTTCCTTGTCTGTAGATATCAGTTGAGCCTGCATCGTCTTTTTACCCCCGGAACAGAATGAATGACCTCTGAATGACTACTTCCTAGTCTTCGGGAGTCCGAACATCTTTTAACGGGTTCCGTACATATTTTTTAAAAACAGCCTGAGTTTTTGGAGAGGAACTACCAAAGGCGGTTTTGTTCATCCAACGCGGATTCCCGAATGGCTGTTATCGTATATTTAATTTAAATGATTTTATTATTAACGTAGCTTACCTTTTAAGTTTCCGTAGTTAAAAACTTTATTTACTTACTTATATCACGTTATGGTATCGTACTTTATGTGTATGCTTAAGCCATCATTAAACCAGTTGCAACTGCAATAAAGATTAGGCACGTGAATTCAGCTTTTTAACACGCTTTTTTTATTAACACGCTTTTATTAGCTTGGTATATATGTATCTATGTATCTCTTAATACGCTGTTATTGGCTTGGTATGTATGTATCTATGTATCAATGTAACGGAATCTTTGAAATAGATTTTTACCCCCTTCAAAACGTCGGATTGTTTTGAAACTTTGCACACTTATCAAGGACCGATGACAATGCAACAATTTAAATAGTTTGTCCCATTATCCTTACCAGGATCTTCAGGATTAGATACTTTTTAGTTCAATTTACCATTAAAGCGTGTTTTTTAGTTTTTTGAACTGCTATTTATTACCTTTAAACCTTGCCAACATTTCACTCTTAAGTTTTGTAAACGAAATATTTAGTAATATAATACAATTATATATATATTACCGTAGTACCGTATGGTGACGGACTTAAAGAATTTCACCATCCCATATCTTCCCGTGGGTGTCGTAAGAGGCGACTAAGGGAAACACCAGAGAATGGGCAGCAGCGTTCTCTGTGCACTTTAAGAACAAACTGCGATCGCCAACCCGCTTGCCAAGCGTGGCGATTACGGCAAAACCCCCCAAACCATGAAAAGCACAATTAAAAAACGGCCCCGAGTGCTCGGCAGCCCGTCTACCCTCGACTACGGTAGCGGTCGAGGCGATGGCGTGGCAAGGGGTGCAAAGAATCTCCGGAGTGGACCCGGCTACCCCAATAAATACCGACGACTGGACCTGGCAACTTATAACACGCAAACACTCCGGACCGACGAGAAGATAACCGAACTCGAGGCGGAATTGAGCAGGTTACGATGGAGTATTATAGGGTTATCTGAAGTCCGAAGAGAGGGAGAGGACTCGATAATCCTCAAATCCGGTAACCTGCTCTATTTCCGAGAGGGTGACCGGCAGTCCCAGGGTGGTGTCGGGTTTATCGTTCACAAGTCCCTTGTGAACAATGTGGTGAAGATCGAGAGTGTGTCGACCAGGGTGGCGTACCTTATACTCAGAATATCCTCAAGATATTCGCTGAAGGTCATACAGGTCTACGCCCCAACCTCGGCACACCCCGACGACGAGGTAGAGACCATGTATGAGGATATTTCTAGAGCCATGCATGGTTTCAAAACTCACTTCACCGTTGTCATGGGGGACTTC
This sequence comes from Anorthoa munda, assembly GCA_945859665.1. Classification (NCBI taxonomy): domain Eukaryota; kingdom Metazoa; phylum Arthropoda; class Insecta; order Lepidoptera; family Noctuidae; genus Anorthoa; species Anorthoa munda. Next base: position 5,381,299 of record OX243913.1, read on the forward strand.
AACGCAAAACTGGGCAAACGAGACGAGGATGAGCTGCAAGTGGGGAAATTTGGAGTTGGACGTCGGAACCACCGGGGTCACCTACTGGCCAGTTTTGTGGAGAAGGAAAGCCTCTATATGATGAATTCCTTCTTCACAAAGCGTGAGCACAGGAAGTGGACATGGCAAAGCCCCGATGGTGCAACTAAAAACGAGATCGACTTCATTATGTCAACCAAGAAGCATATGTTCAATGATGTCTCTGTGATCAATTCGGTGAAAACCGGGAGCGATCACCGCATGGTAAGAGGCACATTGAACATTAATATCAAGTTTGAAAGGTCTCGACTGATGAAGTCCACGCTCCGTCCAGCACAGATCCAGATCCAGAACCCCGAAACCTTTCAGCTCGAACTCCAGAACCGTTTCGAGTGCCTAGTGAGCTCCGTGGACGAATACAGCGATGAGTTCGTGGAAGCTGTCCATACGGTCGGGTCTAAGTTTTTCAAGACCCGCCGTACATATAGAAACAAAAAGCTCTCTGATCCTACTCTCAAGCTAATGAAGGAGAGGCGTGAGATGATCCTGCAGTCTTCAGACGATGCGGTGAAATACCGGCAGCTAAATAGACGGATCTCAAAGTCCTTGAAAAGCGACCTCCGCCGCTTTAATACGGAAAGTATTAAAGATGCGATTGAGCGGAATAAGGGCTCCAAGGTTATTGCAAGAGATCTGTCTATTGGGCAGAGCCAGCTCACGAAACTGAAGACCGATGATGGCAGGATCGTATCCGCCAAACCGGAGCTTCTGAGGGAGATCGAGAGATTCTATGGGCAGTTGTACACGTCAACATGCAAACCCGTTGCGAATCTAGCAAACGACCCAAGAGCTAGATTGACCCGACACTATACTGAAGATATCCCGGACGTTAGCCTGTACGAGATTAGGATGGCTCTGAAACAGCTTAAAAACAACAAGGCGCCGGGTGACGACGGAATCACGGCTGAACTCCTGAAGGCGGGTGGGAAACCGGTCCTTAAGGCCCTTCAGAAGCTGTTTGATTCCGCCATACTCGAGGGAAAAACGCACAGGCATGGTGCAGGGGTGTGGTGGTACTCTTCTTCAAAAAAAAGGTAATTAAAAAAATCAAAATACCCGACTGCTTAAAAATCGAACTAAAAAGACGTAAACAAGAAGAAAATTATGCTGTGCAGTCGGAGGATACATATTCTCGAGCTGGCTGACCAAAACCAGATGTATCCTCCGACTGCACAGCATAATTTTCTTCTTGTTTACGTCTTTTTAGTTCGATTTTTAAGCAGTCGGGTATTTTGATTTTTTTAATTACCTTTTTTATTTATAACTTTTTAGTTAACATTTTTTTACAATTATGTACATTTAAATATATAAGTGTTATATATTTTTGAAATCACCTCTTGAAACCCTTTATTTTGATACCCCACACGATGGGTTTGGAAGAAAAAATAAAATTGGCCCCCCACAATATGGCGCCCAAAAGCCGCCATTTTTCTATTTTCCAATTTTAATGTAGCCTATGACACTCGCAAGGTTAAGACGAATCGATTGACGTATGAATCATCAAAATCGGTCAACGCGTTTGGTCTCTGGAACGCCACATAGGAACAAACATACATACATACATACATACATACAAACATACATACATACATACATACATACATACATACATACATACATACATACATACATATATACATACATACATAGACTGATAAACACATTACCCTCCTTCGGCAGTCGGGTAAAAAGGGCGACAATTACCCGGCCCGGCCCGGCTGAAGAACTATAGGCCCATCTCACTTCTCAGCCATGTCTACAAGTTGTTTTCAAGAGTCATCACGAATCGTCTCGCGCGCAGGTTTGACGATTTCCAGCCTTCCGAACAAGCCGGATTCCGAAAAGGCGTTAGCACCGTAGACCACATACATACGCTGCGGCAGGTTATACAGAAGACCGAAGAGTACAACCTGACTCTCTGTTTAGCGTTTGTGGACTACGAGAAAGCCTTCGATTCGATCGAGACTTGGGCTGTACTGCAGTCTCTCCAACGGTGCCAGATCGACTACCGGTACATTGAGGTGTTGAAGTGTTTGTACAAAAACGCCACCATGTCAGTCCGTCTTCAGGATCAGACCTCGAAACCAATTCTTCTCCAGCGTGGCGTGAGACAGGGAGACGTCATTTCTCCGAAACTGTTCACTGCTGCGCTGGAGGATGTATTCAAGGTTCTGGACTGGAGGGGCCTAGGCATCAACGTTAATGGCGAGTACATCACTCACCTTCGGTTTGCCGACGACATAGTGGTCATGGCTGAGACCATGGAGAGCCTCAGTACAATGCTCGATGACCTCAGTAGAGCTTCCGAAAGAGTGGGTCTGAAAATGAATATGGACAAAAACAAAGTGATGTTGAATGCCCATGTTACACCCACTCCTATTAAGGTTGGAGACTCTACACTCGAAGTTGTGGACGACTATGTCTACCTGGGACAAACGATCCAGTTGGGTAGGGCCAACTTCAAGAAAGAGGTCAACCGTCGAATCCGACTCGGCTGGGCAGCGTTCGGGAAGTTGCGCGGTGTCTTCTCGTCCAACTTACCACAGTGTCTCAAGACGAAAGTCTATGACCAGTGTGTGTGATGACATATGGCTCTGAGACGTGGTCGCTTACAATGGGCCTCATCAGGAAGCTTACAGTCACTCAAAGGGCAATGGAGAGGGCTATGCTCGGAGTTTCCTTGCGTGATCGAATCAAAAATGTAGAGATCCGTAAGAGAACCAGGGTTACTGACATAGCCCGAAGGATTGCCAAACTTAAGTGGCAGTGGGCAGGGCACATTGCACGCAGAACGGATGGCCGATGGGGCAGAAAGGTTCTGGAGTGGCGACCGCGAACCGGAAGACGTTGCGTTGGAAGGTCTCCCACCAGGTGGACCGATGACCTGGTGAAGGTTGCGGGGATCCGCTGGTTGCGGGACGCACGGGACCGGTCAATGTGGCGACGCTTGGGGGAGGCCTATGTCCAGCAGTGGACGTCTTTCGGCTGATATGATGATATATATATTATATATATTACCGTATTGACAATTGCGTCTTCCTTTTTTGTTAAACAATGTGTTTTACCTTTTTTTATAATTTCATATTATATTTTCGGTGTATTTCTTTTTAATTTAAAATTATACGTTATCGTTGCGTTAAAAAGTTTAATTTTAATTTTATAACGCTACAAGGTGTAATAAATACCTGCTATTCCAAAGATGTAACCTGCCATTACGACCGCCATCCATCACATTACGAAGCTTAATTAATGTTCTCACACATAATTTATGTTCGCGTATTGTGCGAGTGGCTCCGTTACAGGGAATAGTTGGGCTGTTAGTTGTGATATCAGCTTGTCTGAGATAACTTTGTACGCGGCACGTTAGTTATGCTGGAGTGAGAAGATGAGCGAACAAACAACGGGTTCAATTTCAAAGCTGCGTCTAATACAAGTTCTTATGTCTTATGGAAGGGCAGAGCTTGAAAGACAAGACATTGGGTGTTTTTCAGGGCTAAAGTTTCAATCCTACTAATATTATAAACGTTGAGATGTCTGGATATTTAAATCAGGCCTCAACGGATTAACTTATAACACGGATTGGTTAAAAATACACGGGTGAATTAAAACAGGATACATTTTATCCCGCTAGTGGTATAATTTAAGACTTTCACGCAGGTGAAGCAGCTGGCTAAAGCTAAGTAGTAGGTATTACATAAGTATCTAGACCGACAAATTATCGCGTGGCCTCTGAATGAAAAGCTTCTCGATAATGCTAAAGGCATCTTCATTATGAAGTCAAACCATGTAAGTGTTATATCACATTGTGGCCTCCAACCTTGTCCACTTTATTAAACTTACGAGTACTGCCAGTACGAGGAGAAACGATTTCTTACAACGGGTCTCGACTAATTAACATATCTTGGTTGGCTGGTGGTCTTTGTTATGTAATTTATGATCTGTATTTCTCATTCAAACTACTTCAACAAACAGTGCTTCTCCGTAAATATCTATCTACAGCTCGGACTAACCAAACATTCTGAATGTTTGCTTAGCTCTGACTATTTGGCAGCACGCTTCTAGTAGATATTTATTACAACTTATCTTTGTTTGTTTCTTTCAGTTCGGTATCTAAATGGTGGATCTCTGTGATAATTCGCAAATGTTGCGAAGTTATAAGAATACTGTTGGGTTTCACAGAAAATACACACTTTATTTCCTTAGTTGGCAGACTTGTTACTCTTTAACAATAAATAAATATTTGTGTTTGTAGTTGTGACTTTTTTCCTGTTGCTTAGTAGAGAATCTTCGTCGACAGAAGTTATAAGTTCGTTACAGTCCCAATGGAAACAATTTTGTTGCGCTATTTATTTATTGTCTGTGCCGGTTCTCGGGCGGATTATGCTTCCGGGGCAAAGCGTGTCTCAAGTTGTAGTGTAGTTTTCCGGGAAAACAGGATATTGAAGGAAAACTTAGTGATTTGTGTTACTTCAGGTTCTGACCTTGAATAACAAAAACCTTGATGCTTGTCTTTGTTCCAGTTCACGAAAATATTACATGAAGTAAATTTCGCGCCATGGAAATAATGGTCTTCATGTAATTTCATATATAAATTATTATGTGGGGCAGCAGTGGTGGCCCAGTTATAATAGCCCCGACTTACGTGTCGTAGGTCGTGGGCTCGAAACTAGGCAGGCGCTTTACTTTATGTCAATTATGTCACCACCACTGCTCAAAAAAAAGGTGAAGGAAAGCATCAAAATCCTTGGGCAATCCTACATGGGCACTTATAAAACGTCGACAAAAGGTGCACGGTTCGGGTTAGTCGTTTTCTATGGAAATGAACCAGCAAGAAACTCCACGGTTACTCTTTTAAAAAATTGGTTTGTTTTTACAATATTTCCATGTTACAGCATTAGTGCTTAGATATGGGGGGACAACGTAGGCCCAACAATAAGTCGTAAGAAAATAAAAAACTAAATTATGTATTAATGAGATAAAAAGTTAACAAGCATCTAGAAGCCCTACAATGTTCACACATTCACGAAACAATCGGTAAAATAATCTATACAAAGGTAAAAAAAAAATAACAAGACTAAATTTAACGTGTGGCACAAATGTTGTTATCTGTGCTGTAACTATTCTTAGCAAAGAGCTATAAAGATGATTGAAAACCATTGTAAAAAGTCTAAATAAAAGAAGGAAAGAAAGTGAGATTGAGAATAGTTAGAGACATTTGTGCCGTATATGAGTTACCAGGGAAGCCGCATGCGCAGAAGGAGCTAAAGTCCAAATTTTTATTTATTTATTTAACCATTTATGCACACACACATAATATACAGACAAGAAGAAGAAATAGAACAATAGGTACATAGGTAATTCTTATTTCTATATAAATCTCTTCCAGCATACCTGCGAAAGGAAAGATGAAAAAAAGAGATATAGACATAGTGTGTAGAGTTAAAAAATAATAAACATAAAACGATTCATAACTAAGTAATAGCTAATAAACAATACTGATAACAAATAAATATACCTACTATCATAACAATTTAAACAAACATATTTGTAAAATAAATATTAAAACAATAAGTACTAATACCTATCTATATCCTACCTATCTACCTATCTATATATATAATAATACATAAATAAATATGCAACTATGACGGAATGGAAAGGTAGTGGTCTTTCACTCTTCTTTTAAAAACTGCAAGAGTTTTGCAGTCCCTAATGTCAGGCGGTAGAGAATTCCACAATCGCACGGCGTGCACAGTAAGAGAGTAGGAGTAGAAATCGGTAGTTAGGGATAGGATAAGGATATTTTTAAGATGCGACCTGCAAAGTGCATCGGAAGGACGGGAGTAAGAAAAGTGTTCACGGAGGTAGGAAGGCGTTTTAGGATTATGAAGGATGTTAAATAATAGACACAATATGCGAGAGTTCCTGCGAAGTCGAATAGGGAGCCACTTGAGTAACTTGCGAAAATCTGAAACGTGATCGTACTTTTTAAGGTTGAAAACAAAACGAATACATACATTTTGCAAACGCTCAAGTTTATTTAAAAGCTCCTCGGTGGCATCCAAATAACAGGCGTCGGCGTAGTCGATGATTGGCTGAATGAGTGTTTGGGCAAGGGAAATTTTGGTTTTCAAGGGCAAAAAGCTCTGGAGGCATTTCAGCGAGTGGAACGAGTAATGCACTTTGCGACTGACCTCAGCGACATGGGCAGTCCACGACAGATAGGAGTCCAAGATTACCCCCAAGTTTTTAGCCGTCTTAGTGTACCCAATCTGTACTCCATTCAACCATAGCGGAGACAGCGGGTTTTCGTTAATCTGAATTTGGGTATTACAATTTCGTGCTTACTGCGTGTATTTTAATTATGGAAGTCGCTTCTAGTTTTGAAAAATACAAAATACATTCCAATCCATCCATCGTGAGGAAACCAGCATGTCCTAGAACCAAAAATTCTAAGACATGTGACATCCACCAACCCGCACTGCGCCCGCGTGGTCGACTTAATCCACATGGTGGGCAAAGCCCATTCCCTCTCTCTGCCTGTATGCCTGTTTACAGTTTACGTTAAAAAGCAGATGATGATGATGATATTCGAATATTTAGCAACAGCTTATAATGGCAGCATTTAAATATTTTCTTTTCTTTTAAAAACATCCAAACACCGAAATGAGAAATTTCGAAGTTCTAGTGCGTGCTGATCGCAAACGCATCGAGGCTTTTGAAATGTGGTGTTACAAAAAGATGCTGCGTGTCTCGTGGACGGCACACAGGATGAACATCTCGAAATTGCAGGACCACAAATTTGAAAAAAGGCCTAGATTGTCGAATGTGTACCTCCGCAAGATATTTGACTTCTATGGCCATATTGTCCGTAATTCTGGTGACAACTTACTAAAGGTCACTGGCAAAGTCGAGGGTAAACGGCCTGGAGGCAGAAGTCCTAGACGCTGGTCAGACCAAATCCAAACCTCGCTGATTATCAAAGCCTCAGAAGCCGTGCATGTTGCTGATAACAGGAGCAGGTGGAGAAACATCATCAAAGAGAAAGTTTCGAAACCATGATGTGGTCACGACCCCCAACATTGGGGAATGGAGGAGGACGGAGTGCGTGCTTGCGTATGATTCATAAAAATAATGTTACGTAAAATTTTATTTTGTCTCTGAACTGAGAGTGCTCAGTTATTCAGCCTACACAAATCGTTAGCAGTTTCTAGATAAAATATATTGGACTATAGAATGATTGTATAAACACAACTTTGTTTGTAAGCCGGTAGTTACTTAATTTTGTAAATACTGAAAATTGATTTGGGTCAAAACCTCGGGCAAGTATGTATTATGTAGATAAGTATTATGTATGTATGTAGATAAGATATTCGTATTCGAGTTCCGAGCTCCTCTATCAAAGGTTTGCTATTAACGCAAACAAACATTGAAATACGAAAGCAATCTGATAATTGATTAAATAGTGATCGAAAATGTTTAAATGTCCAACGTTACATAATAATGGACCGTATATTGCTTAATCGAATGTTTAAAATTGTGTAATATAAAAATCTTGGATGAAAAACTGGGCTGTTTAATATTAATGATTTTTCGCAGAGATATTTTCTCATGAGAGCATCCAATCAGTGAACATATTCGGTTCGTAAGTACCAGGGGATATGGTATCAAATTAAGCGCATCGCTATTTTGTTCATTAGAAGTATTTTTACCCGACTGCCGAAGGAGGGTAATGTGTTTATCAGTCTATGTATGTATGTATGTATGTATGTATGTATGTATTTATGTATGTATGTATGTATGTATGTATGTTTGTTCCTATGTGGCGTTCCAGAGACCAAACGCGTTGACCGATTTTGATGATTCATACGTCAATCGATTTGTCTTAACCTTGCGAGTGTCATAGGCTACATTAAAATTAGAAAATAGAAAAATGGCGGCTTTTGGACGCCATATTGTGGGGGGCCAATTTTATTTTTTCTTCCAAACCCATCGTGTGGGGTATCAAAATAAAGGGTTCCAAGAGGTGATTTCAAAAATATAAAACACTTATATATTTAAATGTACCTAATTCGAAAAAAATGTTAACTAAAAAGTTATAAATAAAAAAGTTAATTAAAAAAATCAAAATACTAATAATAATAATAATACATCTGGTTTTGGTCAGCCAGCTCGCGAATATGTATCCTCCGACTGCACAGCATGATTTTCTTCTTGTTTATGTCTTTTTAGTTCGCTTTTTAAGCAGTCGGGTATTTTGATTTTTTTATTTTTATTTTTTTTTTTTTTTTTTTTAATAGGTATTTATTTACATAGATAAAAGTATATACAGTGTATAAAATACTTAAATAACTAAAACTACAATCCTATACACTTTAACCAAAAACTACTCACTAACTAAAACAAAAAAATATACTTAATTAAAATATGGCGTCGAAAAACTCCTCCACATCGTTCCCCACTGGTAATGTACCCAAAAGGCTGGCAGCATTGCCACGTTGTATGGCAATGCTTATTCTCTGACCAAGGTAAAAGCCAGCCCTTGGGTCACGCGAAGTGTCAACTAGGCGTTTGGACAGATCTTTAAACAAAGCGTGAGCACTCGGACCCCACGGACCAAGAGTTTCAACCCCAAACGGCTCGAAAATATAACTACCGATTAGGTTATTAAGCTATTGCATAGCTTCTATCGCGGGCCTTGAGCGCGGGGACCGAATCCAGAAATTCCGTAACGAAAAAACCTCACGCTCCCCACTCCGACGGGCAAGGAGGTGTGGCTTGAAGGCCGTGCATCGCCTAACGTCGTTTCAGTTCGGCAGTCTTCGACACGGCGTTGTGTGCGATTAGACGTATTGTACGACTCTACGAAACTCGCACGAATCGAGACGAGCTGCTCCGAAATCGGACGAATACATAAGCAGCTGTTTATGAGAAAGTATATAGGTGTATAGGTATTTATGTACAACAGTGAATAGCTGTACTTGTAAAATTTGTGTATAAAGTGTTTTGAATATGAATGAACAAAGTGCATTTATTATTAATGAAGAAAGTCACGAATAAAAAAGTTAATTAAAAAAATCAAAATACCCGACTGCTTAAAAAGCGACCTAAAAAGACGTAAAAAAGAAGAAAACCATGCTGTGCAGTCGGAGGCTACATATTCGCGAGCTGGCTGACCAAAACCAGATGTATCCTCCGACTGCACAGCATGATTTTCTTCTTTTTTACGTCTTTTTAGTTCGCTTTTTAAGTAGTCGGGTATTTTGATTTTTTTAATTAACTTTTTTATTTATAACTCTTTAGTTATTTTTTTTTTCGAATTAGGTACATTTAAATATATAAGTGTTATATATTTTTAAAATCACCTCTTAAAACCCTTTATTTTGATACCCCACACGATGAGTTTGGAAGAAAAAATAAAATTGGCCCCCCACAATATGGCGCCCAAAAGCCACCATTTTTCTATTTTCCAATTTTAATGTAGCCTATGACACTCGCAAGGTTAAGACGAATCGATTGACGTATGAATCATCAAAATCGGCCAACGCGTTAGGTCTCTGGAACGCCACATAGGAACAAACATACATACATACATACATACATACATACATACATAGATACATACATACATTCATAGACTGATAAACACATTACCCTCCTTCGGCAGTCGGGTAAAAAATAGTGAAAGAAAAGGAGTGAGTACTCTATATACATACATTTTATTATTATCACAAATGCAGTATTAATTTTGAATTGAAAATATAATACTGCTATAAAGATAACCTAAATTTTTGATATTAAAATGAGCGGTATTAAAAGTGCAATACTGCATGAATAAAAAAAATAAATAAAAAAAAAATTATAATTGCATAAGTTGATACAAAATGCTATGCAATAGCTTTACCGCGGCAGTCCCCGAGTGCCACACGTCTTTTATATTTCCGCCGCTTGAGGTTCTCTGCAGCCGCAGCAGCAGCGCCAGCACAGCACGATGAACTCGGAAGATGGGATGGCGCAAGAGTATCAACACAAGTAGCGTCTCATACTAAAGGCCTACCCATCTTCCATGGAAACAAAGACATCCCGTCCGGTCTTTTGCCATCGTCGCGTGCCAGGCCATGGGGTTCTAAAACGGCCGGAACGCCGACGGTGACGAGAGCACGTCGGATGATGTCGTTTAAGTTTCCGTGCCGAGCGAAGCGACCCGCACTTCGGCTGCATGAAAGTCCGTGGTGACCGAGGCTGTTGACAACTTCGCCGCAGTGGCAACGATGTGGAGAACAGCAGGGAGCGCCAAGACGTAGGGAAGCAGCGAGGCGGAAAGTAGTGTCGTCAAACAAGGTGCCTATGTTCGACGACGGTAGTGCGTGAAGCCAGAGGCCCGACTCCCACTCACCCACAGCCAGCAGGCGAGCACGCTCGGCAGGAGTGGCAGAAGTGGCAATTAGGTGCTCCAGAACTGCTCTGCAGAGCGGCTCATCCCACCGTCTCTGGGAAGATGGGTAGTCGGGGGGATTACAGTTCGGACAAGCGAGTCAGTCAACTTTTTAATTAACTTTTTTAAAAGAACGTATTTTTCAGTACCCTTTTTAATATAACAGCCATTTGATCTGGATCTGGAAGCAAAATAAATGTAAAAAGTTTTATCGTTTTGTATATTCTCATAGCAAAGTCCAAGCCCCTATTTACCCATGAGTCGTTCGCGGTTTGTCTTTATAGTTTATAGCTTATAGTTTATAGTTTATAGTTTATAGTTTATAGTTTATAGTTTATAGTTTATAGTTTATAGTTTATAGTTTATAGTTTATAGTTTATAGTTTATAGTTTATAGTTTATAGTGTATCATTGTAGCATAAACATGCCGATTCTATTTACTATTACTATTCACATTCGGTTTTGTTATAGGTGGCTTTAATTTTCGGAGTACATGGAGCTTGTCGTGGCTGGCAATGAACTTTTAAAAATAACTGACGAAACGAAAATCACTCGGATATTTTACTGTTAATAAAGCTAACAGACACAAACACAAAAATTAACCGATCCTTCGTAATCCGAGGAGAACAGAAAACTATTGTACAGAAATACCTGAACCTGCGTCTTGCTGATATGAAGACCAGTCGGTTTATCATCCGTTATCAAAATGACAAGTGCTTTAAACAAGTTATGGGAAAAAAATAAATTTCTAACATGCCACAAGAAATTACTACTTATTTGAAATTACCAGATATCAAGCTGTATACAGGACATTGCTTTCGTCGTACTTCTGCTACTCTTTTGGCAGATTCTTGAGCGAACTTAACTGTTCTCAAGCGACATGGAGGATGGAAGTCGAGTGCTGTAGCAGAGAGGTATATAGAAGATTCCATTGAGAACAAGGCTTCGTGGAAAACATTAAATTGCAACCTTCAGTTAATCCATCCATGCCACTGTCGCCGCGCCCGTCTACATTCAAACAACGAGATTCACCCTCACATTTTCCTCAAAATGAGCCAGGTTCGGACATTATTTCAAACACGCAGAATATAAAATCTACAACAATCTCTAATCCTAATAAAACTGTAACAATAAATTTTCATAATTGCAAAAATGTCTAAAATGTAAATATAAGTTTTTTGTTGTTTTATTATTAGGTACTATTTAATTTCAATTTAGTTGTTACTCTATGTTTTATTAAATAATAATATTACAATAAAATATGGGGCGCCTTTTATTTTCTCGTAGTGGGTGATTAAAGTGTATCACTCGGGCACAAAATATATTTTTGGCTCGGGCGACGTACTTTGAATCCCTCGCTACGTTCAGGATTTTACTAAAGAATCCCTCACTTCGCTCTGGATTAAAAAAAGCGCCCTCACCGTAAAAATATTAATTTGCTCCCTTATGATACAATCTACTATTATCAGGCGGGAACAAGGTGCGCGCCTTCAACGGCTGGGTCATGCCGGTCTTGATGTACTTTTTCGGCATACTTAAATGGACTCAGACAGAACTTGACGCCCTGGATAGGAGAGAACGCACATTGCTTACCACAAATCGTATGCATCACCCACGGTCATCGGTTATGAGACTGTATATCGCTTGGAAGTGCGGGGGTCGTGGCTTTATAAATGCTAAGAGCCTGCACAACCGCGAGGTATGCAGTCTTAGGGAATACTTCCAGGCCGCTGACGTGGGTATGCATCGAGATGTGGTAGCAGTGGACAAGGGCCTTACCCCGCTCTCCTTGGCTAACGAGAACTGGCGCAAACCTATAGTATTAGATACTAATTACTGCAGGGAGGTATGGCAGAGCAAGGAGCTTTACGGACGCTTCTACCGCATCCTACATGGGCCCGATGTAGATTTTTTAGCCTCCGTGGCCTTTGCCGCTGCGATTAGGTGACCTTTTCGGGGAAACCGAAGGTTTTTGTCTTTGCGATTATGGACGAAGTTATGATGACAAACAACTACTGGAAATACATTGTGAAAGACGGCATGGTTGACATCTGTCGGGCATGTCACCGGCCGGGTGAATCCATCCGTCACATTATATCCAGTTGTTCTAGTCTAGCTAAAGGAGACTTTCATAGAAACAACCTTGTAGCCAGGATTATACATCAGCAACTTGCTCTTAAATACAATCTTGTGGAATCGGAAGTGCCTGACTATAAGTATGAGCCCGACCCAGTTCTCAAAAATGGCAATATCACGTTGTATTGGGATCGGTCTATCATCACTGATAGGACTATTGTTGCCAATAAGCCTGACATAGTGGTGATAGACCGACTAGAGCGCAATGATTGTTGATATAGCGGTCCCCCATAACGAGAACCTCGTGAAGACTGAGAGAGTTAAGAAAAGTAAGTATCTTGATCTGGCTCATGGTTATTGACATATGAGATGTGAATACAGCGATCATTGTGCCGATAGTCGTTATGGCCTATGACATAAATGAGAGCCTCGACGAATATAGGCTCTCGTTGGGCAGCTAGATCAAGGGCTTAATCCAGAAAGTGGTACTCCTAGACACGGCGTGTATCGTTAGGAGGTTCCTCTCTCAGGAGCCCTGCCCACCGGTAGCTTGGACCCTGTTCCCGATACCGGTGGGCTACTATTATTTATATTTTAAAGAGTTTTTAACCGACGTTGGCATCTCTTGTTTTTTTTTTATGTATGTTCCCCGATTACTGTAAGACGCCTGGGCCGATTTAGAAAATTCTTCTTTTGTTTGAAAGGGTATACTTTCCAGTTGGTTCCATAGTCATCAGGTCAGGATCTGATGATGGAATCTTGGAGAAATCGAGGGAACTCCTCAAATATTATAGGCATACATATAGCGATTTTGGTATTTTTATCAACAATGTAATCATTTGCACTCAGAAAGTAACATTTGGTGAAGTGGAACTGGTGAAGAAGACCACAGATGGCCAATAGAATTCCTTAATGCTAAGTATGTCATGGGTTATAAGATATCTCGAATAGTTTAACGGTTATGATGAAGCAAATACTTATAAATACATATTGCTGATGAAAATGGTACCATCGAACTGATCTGATGATGAAGCCGACAGGTAGGCACTGGTACTCCGAAATAAAACAATGTATCCTAGTCGTGTATGGGCTTATTGGAATCGTCATGAGATGTACTTTGGCTATATATGAAGTTTATGGATTTGGAAGTACCTATCAAAACTAAAAAGAGATAAATAAAAAACTTTTTAACAAAAAAGCAAACTGACTTCCAAAAAAACAGTACAAAACGAAAAATAACTTTATTTTCCGAAATCGGTGTCGAAACACGGAAAACTATAGGTACCAAAGACACCGACTTCGGAAAAGAAAGTTATTTCTTGTTTGGCAGTGTTTTTTAGGAAGTCGGTTTGTTTTTCTGTTAAAAAGTATTTTTTAATTAGAAATAGTCTGAATAGGTACATACTTACTTTTTTAATTAGTTTTATAAGCCAATATATAAAAATGTAAAAAGTATCTACATTAATTGAATAAAGAAATAATAATATCGTTTATTTATAATAAAAGTCACATTTTACAATAAAATATCTCAAAAATATTAAAGAAACAGTTGCTTATTTGCCTGAACAAGGTTGAACCTGTGTTTCAAACTAATCACAAACTGACGTGCGCTTACGCTAACTGTCAGGTCGCAACTCAAAAAATGGCCGCTTTTCTCGGAACATAGCCATCGAAACGTGAACATGCCAAAAGGGCGCATGCATAAATTTGTGATAAAGAGGCTGATTTTGACAGGTGTCTTCGTGAAATATGAAAAATAAGGATGATTTTGGACACATTTATTAATTTAAAAAACCTGGCCAAGTGCGAGTCGGACTCGCTCACGAAGGGTTCCGTACCATTATCACAAAAAAACGGCCAAAAAATCACGTTTGTTGTATGGGAGCCCACCTTAATTTATTTTATTTTAATTTAATTATTATTATTTTTTGAAGTGAATATACAACTAAATATTCTGTGAATATTTTAAGCGTCTAGCTGTTGCCGTTATTGATATCGATCTAAAACGGCAAAAAAAACAGGTTTGTTGTATGGGAGCCCCCCCTTAAATATTGGTTTTATACTGTTTTTAGTATTTGTTGTTATAGCGGCAACAGAAATACATCATCTGTGAAAATTTCAACTGTCTAGCTATCACGGTTCATGAGAAACGGACCTGGTGACAGACGGACAGACAGAGAGACACACAGACGGATCGCGGAGTCTTAGTAATAGGGTCCCGTTTTTACCCTTTGGGTACGGAACCCTAAAAAAGGATGATTTTGGTTAATTTGGATTTATGGCACTTTAGTTTATAATCAGCGATTGATCGTAGTTATTGTTGTGGCAGTATTAAATTAAAAAAAATCATTTGATCAAACTTTCTATTTTTGAATGCATTTTCCGAGCCGTGCTTGTTCTTGGTCAAACGCAGTTGGTACGTATAATATGACGTGTTAAATGCATTAAACCTGTAAGTGCTTTCTGTTATGAACACCAAACGATCGATCATTTATAAAGAGTGTCTGTCCTATCAACACGCTGATAAAAGTTCTGGAAAAAGAAATGTTTTCTGGCACAAGTAACTTTCGTCTCTGGGTAAAATGATATCTTGAGAGGCTTGATATTATCTTTCCATTTTTCTTTTATTACAAAAAGAGGGCTCAAATGATACACACACACACTTTACTAGCTAGACTTGATCTTTCTGAAACAAGTAAGTAGGTATAATAAAATATGATGATATAAAATCTGTTTTATAATCCAACTGGCAAAAACCAGTACAGCACAGTTGAGTAGCACACAATTTATCATATAAGTAAATAAGCCATAATGACTGTAAATATGCATCAACTTAATTAAATGTTGACCTAATTACCGTACGCTCGTGCTAATAAGCAATTAGGTTTTAACGAGCAAGTGTAAAATTAATAGTTTCTTACGAAATTATTTTAGGTATTGTAGCCGGTGCTAGCCGCGCCCCGCGGCTTTGCCTGCTGGCAAGCTTCCAGTAATTTGAAGCGACTCCACAGGTGATCACAGTGTTGCAAAACAAGGGTTTATTTCCAAACGGAATACGGATTTCATACAGAATACCAAAATCACTTTTATATGGAAATTGGATACATGCAAATACGTGAAGGCCTGTCGATACGTAACATCTGCGTCTACCTGAAACTGAGGTGAACGAAATAGTTTTATTTAGGGTAGTTTAAGAAACTGTTCGTTTGCGCGGTTGGTTCCTCGCCAGCGAAATTGTACTGACTTCAACAAATAGCACGTGACACTGGCGCGGGCGCCGGTACAAAGTTGAATTAATATCACGTCAGTGTCACGCTAACGACTTGCTACTTGCGACAACTTTAACATTTATCTATCAAGCGAGTGAAGTGACGCCTGTTGGCTTGTAGCATTCAATGTTGAGGCACTTCATTCGAAGTTGTTTGTTGAACTCGCAAGTTAAGTACACACATAACGTTAGCCTTTATGTTCTTAATGTAGTTGTTTACAGATAAGTTATAGCAGTCAGGCAGTGCAAGCGGATAAGAAGGATTAAAACTAAGTATCTAATAAAATTAACGGTTACTGAGGTTTCGGCAACAGTAAGTCTGCTCTTATTTTAAATAACAAATTGAGCCATAAAAACTATCATTTGTGTAGTGATGTCCCTATTTATTAAATTAACCAAGTGTTTTAGTTGAAAAACCGTGCCGTCCCACAATAGAGCCACTGAGAATAAAACACGCGGAATCTCTAGAACTATTCACATTTTCAAACGTGGATTAAAATTAACATAGATTAGCTAACTACGCGGTGAAATGGATTGTGCTATTTACCAGCATAATGCAGAATTTTATAGTTTATAGATTACTAGCTTTTGCCCACGGCTTCGCTCGCGTGGAATTTGGTCTGCCACATAAAGTTTCGTGACAAAGCATTTTTTTTTACTGTATGTTGTACTCGTATCCGAAATTTCAGATGTCTAACTTCAAAACTGATGGATTCCATACAATCTTTGAACCCACCAATCCACCAATAAGAGGGCAACCATTGGAGGTGGAATTATCGAAATTCCTTTCTTAGTGCTCATTTAAGCTCATTGGTTTCGGATGGGCGTCGACCGCTGGGTGTGTTAGTCAATTTTATTATAAATTTCACCGGTTTGGTGTGTTGATAAAAAGTAGCCTATGAAAGGTCAAGCCTGGGGAAGGCCCCAGGCTTGAGATTATCCATATCAAATTTCATCACATACAGATCAGCGCAGCCATGAAACATACAATGACACTGATTAACAAACGGGACCAACAAAGGTTACTTTCGTTTACTGTTCGTGTCAGTCGAGGATTAGTATGTAATGTTATTGAATTTATTGAAATGAATAACTTCGTTCGGCAGCAGCGAGCAAAACTGAAAGGATTACAATAATTTATAATATAAGGTAGATAATGTATCAATGTGATTTTAGTTTTGTCGGTCCTACCTACTGCATTATACTCCTGTAAACTATGTTACTTGATTTGTTACGTTCAGCGAAAATATGTATGCGTCATTGCTTGGATCACATCGCCCCTCCGCCTATCCCTCTCGAATTAATTGACAAGCCTAATTGAAATTAATACCTAATCTTGTCTTTCTGAGCTTTTCTTCATAAAACCTTTCCCTTATACATAGGAACTCTAATACACAGTAATTAACCAACAACCATCTTGACATTCTTAGCTTGCTATCTTCGTAAATATCGATACTTTTATATGGAGTTCCTTCATGAATCTAACACACGCGTCCACACGCTCCGACACTCGACGACGAAAAAAAAAAGGTTCGCTCTGATACATTACAGGATTGGTTTAGCTCTGATAGGCTACAAAGTAAAATTAACTCTGATAGCCCCTCTGGCATCGCGGCTGAGGTTTGGAGGCCGCGGCGGGAGAGAAGTATCAGTATTACGGTGCGCCGCCCTCCCTATCCTCCGCGGCCTGCACGGGGGGCCATTTCGTGCGTGGATTCGCCAGAGATCAACAGAACTCCGTAATAACAGATGGTCACGAGCAACAGACTGTAGACAGTAAAAAATGGCTTTGCCAAATGTATACCCCATGTACGGTGCACGTACATGCGGGTTTTTTTTTTTTTTAGTATCTAAGTAAGGAGTTGTGCAATAAGTAGGCTCGCAACTTTGCACTTACATGTGCGACCTACTTTAGATATTATAATAATCATGCAGCAGCAGCAAGCAGAGCATTGATGAAGCATTTTGTATCAATATTTAATTTAGTGTTCTAAGAGACTCGGTTTGGATCGGACAACTTGCATTTTTAGGGTTCCGAAATCAACAAGGAACCCTTATAGTTTCGCTCTGTCCGTCTGTCCGTCCGCAGCATAGCTCAGAGAATCTAAGTACTAGAAAGCTATAATTTGGCATGTATATAGATATTAATAATTCCAAAAAAGTGGTAACATAAAATCATGAAAAATATTTTTTTTTCGGGTACCTCCCATAGACGTAAAGTGGGGATGTATTTTTTTTTCTCAACTATCCCATGGTGTGGGGTATCGTTGGATAGGCCATTCAAAAATATTATAGGTTTGTTAGAACCATTTTTCGATTCAGAGATCCGTTTGCGTAAAATTAAGCTTTAAGTTGCGAATTTATGTTAGAGTCAAGTGTCCCCCCCCCCAGCCAGCGAAATGGTTGCTCTTGGCTATGTGAAAAAATTCACGGCAGTAGTAAATATAACGAAATTAAAAGGAAAATTATCACGGATAACAAGGCTTTACAAGTTTACGAGTAATAGTCGACCAACTTATAAAATGTACTTGGAACAGTAAAAATTTTGTACAAATGCCATTAAAAAAATACTAAAATAAAGTTGATAGCTGTGTAAAACAGAGTAAATATAATGCTTACAAACTATGTAAAAATATACAAAAATGAAATCATAACAGGCTTTACAAGTTTACGAGTAATAGTCGACCAACTTATAAAATATACTTGGCACAGTAAAATTTTTGTACAAATGCCATTGAAAAATTACTTAAATATCGTTGTTAGCTGTGTAAAACAGCTAGTAAATATATGCTTATAAAACATGTAAAAATATACAAAAATCATCATCATCACATCCTTAATAATAATGATTTCTAAATTAATAATGTTTAAGCTCGCATAGCGCATTGGAGTGGCCGGAGTTGTTGGCAGTACCAGAACGTAGTATATACGGCGCATGCGCGCGATGGAGTCTATTTTGTGTTAGTGCAGAAATATTTTCGACGTTTTATAATTAAAACGTAAAAGTAAAGTCAAATTAGATTCGATTTCCAAGCAAATTACTTATTTTCTTTTGTCGATATCCTTCTATAAAGTTAATATTTGACCCGACTTCATCACTAATTGAGTAGCGTAAAACTTTCCAGAATGAAATAATGAATACCGCAGATTAGAGGATTCACCTCCAATCTGCGGTATTAGAGGAGATTAGAGGTGAATACATACGATTTTTTTCTAATTCCGAAAGAGAAATAAACAAGGAGCGTGCACGCAAGGATCCAGGAACGAACTATACCATTCCCCGTGGCTCTAACGCGCGCTCGTATCGGTTCCTTTCGCAATTCGCACCCGCGGTGGTACTCAAATAAATAATATTTTTCTAACTTCAGTTGCGAAGTTGGATTTTATAACTCCTTCTTCAGTTACCAGTTAGTCCTTATTTAGTTTAAGTCAAGAGTGAATAGATTACATCTAGGCAAGCGTGCTTCACCGTAGACCACACCATCGCTTACCATCAGGCGAGGTAGTGGTCAAACGCGAGAATATAGATTGAAAAATCCTATGTGGGCCCGTTTTTAGACTTTGTGAGCCGCTGAAACCGTTCTAATGTTCATGTAACAACAACAAAACCCTCTTTTTAGTCCGCATTATTATGCAACTTCGGAACCCTATTACTGCGCGTGGCCCGACACGCACTTGGCCGGTTTTTTATTTCTTGATTCCAGCCCGTTGGCACTCATTGACATTTTTACATTTCACTGACAATTGCATTGCATTGACAATAATTAATGTTAAGGTGTATAGCATTTGCACACTACATCATTTTTTTGGTCCTTCGAAATTATTGCAAGTACCGTAGGGTCCGATTTATCGTTCATTAATACGTCGCGTCTGACCAGCGTCTTGACCGAGTGTTGCCGTGCAGAAGCAGTAGCAGCGATCCAGATTCCGGAGCTACACGTTGCATCAGCGTAACGGAAGAGTTCCTGTGTTTCAAGTAAGATGGTTCATTTTTTGCTTACTTCATTAACAATGGAGGGTTTAATTGCGTGTCAGGGTGAGATTCTGGAGGAGATGAAGAGGATCTATACCAACTTCAAGAAGGATTCAGATTGCGATTACATTCACAAAGGCTTGACCGGTTGGATCAGCTTTGGGCGGAATATAAAGAGAAACGCCAGCTCTAGCAAGGTACACGTGGAGTTTGACAGGATCTTGTTCGTGAGCTCCTTGGGAGCAGGGGACAAGCTACTCGAGCTACAGCAGTTGCAAAACGCGAAGTGCCGTGCGTTCGACAGGTTAGTGACGATTAAGAACATTGAAGAGGTATTCGACAAATTGGAGATAGAAGACGATTCGAAGAGGTTAGGGTCTCGTTGGTCAGCAATTGACAACAATCATGTATCTGCGAATCGATGGTTTGTTAGAGGGGGCGCCTAATAAATACTATGAGGAGTTTTGTCGCCACGAACGGACATTTATAAAAACAAAGCGGGCGCTGAACTTAAAACTGAACGCCTCCGTGCACCAACAACAATCCGTGCCTAAAATAGATATACCCATTTTCATCGAGAACTATTCGTTATGGCCTACGTTCATGGATCAGTCCGTGGAAGAAATACACAAAACCCTGTAATTGCAAAAGCTCAAAAAATGCAGCATTTAAAGGGGCGATTTCGCGGCAAAGCGGAAAAACTCGTCCAGCATCTACACATCTCACCCGAAAATTACGACACGTGTTGGGAATTCGTGAACTATAGTTACAACAACAAGTTTCTGTTGTTCACCATGAATTTCCAGAGTTACATGCTTCAACCACATCTGCAAAAACAATCTGCATTCGACCTTAAGCGGTTATTTGACACGAGCAATGAAACCATAAATGCGATACACTATTTGGGCGTACATACAGGTTCATGGCATCCTGTCTTAGTCTACGTGTTATACGAGAAAATAAATGCCGAAACGTACGCTGAATACATGCAGTCTAGGGCTGCATGGAACTGGTTGAACTTAGGTATTTCTCGCGGATCTGCGAGAGATACCTAAGTTCAACCAGTTTATGGATTGTATTGAGAACAAAATTATGGCATTAGAATCTTTACATAGAAAAAACCGGCCAAGAGCGAGTCGGGCTCGCGCACGAAGGCTACGTACCATTATCGCAAAAAATGGCAAAAAGATCACGTTTGTTGTATGGGAGCCCCACTTAAATATTTATTTTATTCTGTTAAAAAATTAAAAATAAAGATATATACTGTGCCCCTATGTTTTCCTTTTATCATTGTTTTTCATTATCTTTAGAAGCACTAGAACCCTCAAAAATGCTCAAAATTGCTCTATCAACAGAGGCCTAGTGTACAAATTTGAAACTGGAGATGAAAAAAGAAACCGGCCAAGTTTTCCTTTTTAGGGTTCCGTACCACTATCGTAAAAAACGGCAACAAAATCACGTTTGTTATATGGGAGCCCCACTTAAATATTTATTTTATTCTGTTTTTCTGGTTAAAGATATTTATTTTCATAAAGAAATTTAAATTTCACTTATATGAAAACAATGATTATAAACTAGGGTACATTAATCATAAATCTTCGACATTCGGACTTAATAATATTTCATAGTGGGTATTCCTAAGATAGTGTTATTAAAATCATGTATAACTACCTCGCTTGGAGAAAAACAGTTCGATCCCGCGGTCATAAAGCAAAAACATCACTCAGAAGTACCAGTCTTGTTTACTTGTTAGTTATGTGTTCAAAAAATAAAAATGATGTATAAAACATAACAATTGATTTCGGTTTAGCGTATTCGAACTCCTTATCTTGTTTTTAGTATTAGTTGTTATAGCAGCAACAGAAATACATCATCTGTGAAAATTTCAACTCTCTCTCTAGCTATCACGGTTCATGAGATACAGCCTGGTGACAGACGGACAGACAGATGGACAGACAGACAGACGGATCGCGGAGTCTTAGTAATAGGGTGCCGTTTTTACCCTTTGGGTACGGAACCCTAAAAAGCCAGAAAACAGTAGCAAGCCTCCACAAAACCACTATCCAACGCATCTCATCCATTTAGCAAAACCCACAAACCAGCAAACCATCGAAACTTACTTGCATACAACGCTGGACAATTTAATAAGATCATTTGTGCATTATGCAACACCAATCACGCATTGTTCTAGTGTTCCAAATTCACTGACATGGCAAGCTCGGTAAAATTAGAATTAATCAAAAACAACAATATTTGCAGAAACTGTCTGTATGTGCATAGCAAGGGCGTGACAAAAATAGATGCAGAGAGTGCAGTGACCCACACAACACGCTATTGCACAATGACATCGTGAAGTCAGCGTAAATGCCCACAGCAACACAAAAGGTGGATAAACCGTCGAAGTCAACTGCAACTAGGCCACCTAAAAGTATGCAAAATAACTTCGCATCGAATAATGATGACGAGATACTATTGGTCACTGCGTTTGTTGGATACTCGCGAAGAAAGGCTGATTCTACAACGTAGACATCGCGCAACGTAAATTTGACTACGCTCAATGAGCGAGGGAACCGTCGGGCCACCACCAGGATAAAGAATGGATGATCAGAAGGACTCACCACGCCCCGCATGAAGAAATGTCCGCCGGCGATAAAGTCTGTGTTAATCTATCCTTTTCACGAGGGTCTTCACTAGAATCACACACAAAAACGAACACTCGCGCGCGCGCTAGGAAGAAGCACAATCGCCATATTGGTTTTGAAAAGAAACGTTCTTTCATTGGCGCCACTGTTTACTCTCTCGGTTTGACAGTTCAGTTGACAGGGCGCGCAGCGCGGCGATGCGCGGCGAATTTGAAATAGGAAAGGAACATGTCATGGATAAGGATTCTTTGCCAGGATTGGCGTGTAGCCGCAACATATTCCCCCCACTTGAAATATACTAAGATTTCACAGAAGAAACTTGAAAAATATGTGCTCGAAACTATTACAAAACAGAACTATTCTAGATATACTAAATTAAATCGCTTAAGTCTAGACTACCCTATACTTAAATACATCTTAACTATAATAGCTTAGGCATCAATAGGCAAAGGACAAATCTTGACTACTGGTCGCCGAAAAACATGGCCATTCGCAGAGCGAAGCGTCACTACTCGGACAACGTTATCGCGACCGGGGTGCAGTTGCTCTATTTTAGCTAGTCTCCAGCACAACGTCGGTAAAGTAGGTTCAATAACAATAACCAAATCATTTACCTTGAGATTAGGAATACGTTTGAACCATTTGTTCTTTTGTTGGAGAGTATGTAAATAATCACGTTGCCAGATTCGCCAAAAGGTTTGAGTTATCTTTTGGAGTAACTGCCAACGAGAACTCGGTGTTTTAACATCGACCATTGGGGACTCGGGTAACGATACGAGTGGACCATTGGCAAGAAAATGCCCAGGCGTTAATACGTCTGTTTCATTAGGGTCCGGTGAAATCGCGCAAAGTGGACGCGAGTTGAGAATGGCTTCGATTTTTGTTAAAACTGTACTCATTTCTTCATACGTCAGAACTTGAGTACCAACCACTCGCTTGAGGTGGTACTTGGTAGCTTTGATGCCACTTTCAAATATTCCTCCGAAGTGAGGTGCACTCGGTGGATTAAATTTCCACTTGATGCCGCGGGCGGCAAATCCATCCGCTATCTCTGGATAGTGATACCGTAATTCCACTAAGATATCTTTCATTTGTCTATTCGCACCTACAAAATTAGTACCACAATCGCTAATAATCGTTCCGCAAATACCACGACGTGAGACCATTCTATCCAAAGCAGCCAAGAAAGCTGCTGAGCTTAGCTCTGTAACGACTTCTAGGTGCACCGCTTTCGTGCTAAGACACACAAATAAGCATACGTACGCCTTGAATGTGTGTGCCTTTCGTCGACGACTCTCTTTTAGAATGAATGGACCACCAAAATCTATTCCGGTGGTGTCAAAACAACGACTAGGTTGTAACCTGGCGGCAGGGAGTTTGCCCATTTCAGGTTGACAAGGAACCGGTTTAACTTTAAAGCATTGTACGCATTTAGAGCATACTGTACGAATGAGTAGACGACCACCAATGATCCAGAATTTCCGTTGAACCAAAGATTGCAAAGTTCTGGGTCCACAGTGCAGATACTTGACATGAAAATGTTCTACAATCAAGCGCGATAAGGCACAAGCCTTAGACAAGAGAAGAGGGTGCATTGCAGAAACCGGTAACCTGGCGTTATCAATTCGTCCCCCCACTCGCAGCATACCTGCACTGTCTAGAAATGGGGACAGTTTTTGAATAGGTTTAGAGCAAATTTGATTTTGAGCGACCTTTTCGAGCTCATCTTTCAAAGAATTACTTTGTGCATATTTTACAAGCAGCATCAAAGAAGAGTCTAGCTCTGTAGTGGAAAGAGAGGAAAGCGCTCGATTCTCTTTCTTGCGTCTTATATTGGAAGAAAAGCGCAATACCCACGCGAGCACTCTTGTCAATTTAGATAATAAAGAATATTTGCCAAGGAGCTGACCTATTAAGTCTTCTTCCGGAGCAACCGTGAGAAGAGTTTGCGCCACTGAAGGTTTCATTTCCGGTAAGACCGTGTCCGGCAACGAAGGCAGTTTAGATGGCCATTCCGATGGCGGTTTTGAAAGCCATGCTGGACCTGACCACCAGAGGGGATGCTCGATAAGTTCAGCACAACTAATACCGCGACTACAGCAGTCCGCTGGATTATCCTTGGTGGATACATAACCCCAGCACTGAATGCTGACCTCATCAGTTACTTGAACCACCCGGTTTGCAACAAACATTTTAAGCAAATGTGGGGGCGTGTGCAACCAAGCCAATGTGGTGGTGCTGTCTGAGTATGCTCGAACCAAGTCAATATGTAATTTGGACTTCAGCAGATTATACATATGGCTCAGAACCCGAGATAGTAACACTGCTGCACACAGCTCGAGTCTGTTCACTGTCGTGGGCTTCAAGGGCGCCACCTTGGACTTACCTATCAACAGTCGAGAGATGGTGGCACTTGGCGTCACAGCGCACAAATATACACAACAACCATAGCCTTTGAGAGAACCGTCACAAAAGCCGACTAAATGAATTTGATTAGTGTTTGTGGGAAGCAGACTACGCGGCAATTTGATTTGTTGAATGTCATGTAGATTTGCAGCTATAATATGCCATCGCTTGGCTAAGTCATGAGGAATGGGTTCGTCCCAATCTAAATTCAGTTTCCACATATCCTGCAAGAGTGACTTTGCAGAGAAAATCAATGGGGAAATCCAGCCAAGGGCATCGAAGATTCTCGCCGTGACCGAGAGTATTGACCTTTTGGTAAATTTTATGTCAAAATTGTCCGAAAAGGAATACGAGAAGTTGTCAGAGGAGGGATCCCACTGGATACCTAGGATCTTGATAAATTCCTGACTTCCTTCGTCGAAGGTCTTAGGAGTTTGACAATGCTCAGGAGGAATATCAGCTAACAATTCGGAATTGTTTGAACTCCATTTTCGAAGTTCGAATTGACCTTGAGCCAACAAAGAAGTCAAATCCTTTTTTAATTGTCTAGCTTCCTCCAAAGAGGAACAGCCAGTAGTGATGTCATCCATAAACGTATCTTCGCGAAGGACTTCGGCGGCACGAGATGCATACTCCGAACCGTGGTCGTCGGCCAACTGACGCAGAGTGCGGATGGCCAAGTAGGGTGAGCTACTGACGCCATATGTTACAGTGGCCAACTCATATTCGACTAGTGGAGCGTTCGGTTGGTCACGCCAAAGGATGTGTTGGTAGGACTTGTCTTCAGGTCGAACGAGAATTTGGCGGTACATTTTACAAATGTCCGCTGTGAAGACAATAGTATGCAGTCGAAACTTAGTGACTAAATCGATAATGTCGATTTGAAGTTTGGGTCCGACATGAACTATGTCATTTAAAGACTTATTGATAGAAGTCTTGCTACTGGCGTCGAAGACAACGCGCAGACGTGTAGTAGAACTATCGGGTCTAATTACACAGTGGTGAGGTATAATATACCTGGCTTCAGTAGACGAAGCGACTGCTGGTTGCATATGACCAAGGTCTTCGTACTGACGCATAAATTCTGCATATTCAGATTTCAAATCGGAATCACGCTCGAGACGTTTTTCTAAATTTAGGAACCGATTCAAGCTGCAACGACGAGAGTCGCCAAGAGGCTGGGCATCATCCTTCAACATGAGCGGAACAACGTAACGACCATCAGGAGATCGGTAAGTACCTTCTTTATATTTTTGTTCACAAATATCATCCTCAGGGATCGAGATGGCGGGACGCGGCGGTTCTTCAGTCTCCCAGAACCTCTTAACGATGTCCTCGAGCGCACAAGTGGCAGTAAGGAGTGACGTTACCGGTTGGGATACCGCCCGCGACATAGAGTGGTGCAAGAGCTGACCGCTAATAACCCACCCAAAAACACTTTCGAGAGCGCAAGGGAGGCCCGGACCTGGTGAGTAACGAGCGCCAGTGTAGATTTGATCGAAACACTCAACTCCTAACAAAAGATCCACTGAACTCGATCGATAAAAATTATCATCCGCTAAATCCAGATGAGAAAAATGACCGTGTACCACAGCAGGTAACGGAGATGAAGGCATCGATGTGGTGATATTAGGTAACACCACAAAAGACAATTCGAATGTGGGAGTATCACTTTGACGCGGCATAATCGTGTCAAACGTAACACCCTTGATATCAAGTACCGAACTTTGACCTAAACCGGTAACACTCATTATGCATTTCTTGATTGGTAGCCCGAGTCGTCGAGCACACGAAGTCGTTATAAAAGAATCCATCGAACAGCTATCAATAAGGGCGCGCGCACACTGATGCGAGCCGTCCGCATGACGCACGCGCACTACCGCGGATCCTAATAGGTATTTTCGTACTCGGAACGTTTGAATTTCCCGCGCATGACACGGTCGCAGCGCTCGTGAGCGCCGTGCTTGAATT
This sequence comes from Anorthoa munda, assembly GCA_945859665.1. NCBI lineage: Eukaryota > Metazoa > Arthropoda > Insecta > Lepidoptera > Noctuidae > Anorthoa > Anorthoa munda. The sequence continues at coordinate 5,408,147 of OX243913.1, forward strand.
AGTATTATTTTCTTCCCTTTTTTCATTAGCACGAGATGGCTGGTCTACATGTAACAACGTGTTATGTTTAGATGCACAAAGTGAACAACTATTGCTACTGGGGCAACTGTTCGCATCGTGACCCGCTCGCAAACAATTAAAACAAAGTTTCAATTCCAACACTAATTGCCGACGCGGCTGAACACGTAACGATTGGAATTTTGCACATCGATAGATCGAATGTGATGATTGACAACACGGGCAAATTGGTTTTCGTTCATCTTTGTTTTGAAACCTATTATTGTTTTGCGACATGGGTGCAACTAAAGTTGTCTTTGTTTGCGTCGTGAAATTATTTTTCCTATTATTATTACGAATTTGTCTATTAGGCGGATTAGAAGTAGATACAGACCCGGTTTGACTAACTTCTAATATTTTAACGTAACCTTGCAAGTATTTTATTAACTCGTCAAATGTGGGTATCTCGCTCACATTCTGCAACTCGAATCGTTGGCGAGTCTCGCTGTCCAGTGCACGCGAAGCGAAATAAAACAATAAAAATTCACTAAGGTTGTGAATCGACAGTGACCGTAACGCATTTACATTTTCGTATAATGTATTCAATAAGCTTGTTAGATTATCGAGTGATGGTTTATTTATTTGACTAGCAGTCACCAACTTGTCAACATACGCGGTAGCCAGAACACGCTTATTGTCGTACCTATCTAGCAGAGCATCGTAAACAATACTATAATTCGCGGCCGTGACAGGTAATCCCTTCGCTATCGTTGCAGCGAAACCGCATAAGCATGAGTTTAGATATTGAAACTTTTCCGCATCGGATAGCGTAGCATTGTGATGGATCAAAGCCACATAACTATCTTTAAAACTTTGCCAGTTTCCAATGCTTCCATCGAATTTTGGAATTTCCAGTTTAGGTAATTTAACGTGTGGACTCTGAGTCTCTTTCACTGGACCAACAGCATTACAACTGCTACCCGCACCCGATAACATTGAATCCGCGAATTCGACAACGGAAAAATACAGCCCGTCAAACGCTAGTAAAGTTGCATTATCAATAACGGATTTCGGACGCAAAGTTATTTCCAACTTATTTATACGGTCGTTGACCTCGACGAAATTTTCTTTTATTTTTTCGACCGATTTGTATCTAGTGCGAAACGACGATAGTTTAGATTTATCAGTGGTAGCAACTTTAGACAAATCGAACAATATTTGAATGCATGAAAATTCATATTCACGCCTTTCAATTAGAGATTGCAATTCGGCTTCCATCTTCTCTGTCATTATTGAATCTAATTAATAACAATTAACAGATAATAAGATCAGACGAAACGGAAACTAACTAAATACAAAGTTGCGTAAGCTATTATAATTTATTACTTGTTAACAAGTAAGTATTCACAATTATTAATGCTTGAACTACCTATTTGTGTCACCTACCTCCTATCTGCAAATGCACACAAGTAGGTATAATGTATTTTATCGTAACAGACAAAATGTTACAGCTAATTCAAAGTTTAAATTAGGTCACTATAATTACGCACTTACTGAATAGGACGTAATCAGTAAATAAAACAATTGAATGTACCCAATTTAGTAAATAAAACCTAACAAATCTATACCTAATTTAGATTCGAGCACACATTAATTAAATCCACTGTTCGACAACTACGTTGCAAAATCAGCCTGTTCCTTACAAAAGGTAAACTAGAATTTTGGACAACTATAGGATTGGAACCGATTAGATGATTAGAAGTTTTATGCGGAATAGTTCTTAGGTTAGATATTATGTAGGTAGAATTGTTTTACTCGAACGTTCGCTCGGGTGGACCGCGCCACGACTGTAGGTAGGTATGCTGGTTCGCACAACGAGCGACGACACGAATTACGATACAATAATTACAAGATTATGAGTTTTGAAACAATGCAAGTAAACAATATTGGCTATTTGATGTTTTAAAAGTAACAAAATAGCATTGATTGTTTGAACTAGGAATATGACGATTATTATTATCTACCGACAAGTAAACTCTTGTTGATTTAGACTTGTAAGTAATTACTTAGTAAAAATGAGGAATTGAACCTCACAGGAGGCACCATGTATGTTGGATACTCGCGAAGAAAGGCTGATTCTACAACGTAGACATCGCGCAACGTAAATTTGACTACGCTCAATGAGCGAGGGAACCGTCGGGCCACCACCAGGATAAAGAATGGATGATCAGAAGGACTCACCACGCCCCGTATGAAGAAATGTCCGCCGGCGATAAAGTCTGTGTTAATCTATCCTTTTCACGAGGGTCTTCACTAGAATCACACACAAAAACGAACACTCGCGCGCGCGCTAGGAAGAAGCACAATCGCCATATTGGTTTTGAAAAGAAACGTTCTTTCATTGGCGCCACTGTTTACTCTCTCGGTTTGACAGTTCAGTTGACAGGGCGCGCAGCGCGGCGATGCGCGGCGAATTTGAAATAGGAAAGGAACATGTCATGGATAAGGATTCTTTGCCAGGATTGGCGTGTAGCCGCAACAGCGTTAATGCAAGTAGGAACAGCTGATGGCGACTACATTACACTACGGGCGTTAGTTGATCAAGGATCACAAATAACCCTGATCACTGAAAATGCGGCTCAAAGACTGGGTGTAAAGTATCATCAGCAAAACGCGAGCGTGAGTGGGATCGGTACCCTATCCAACAGGAGCAAAGGAAAGGTGGACCTACTTTGTAGGTCCGTACACAACGACTTCCAGTTTACCACGGAAGCATTAGTCATGCCCCGGGTGGTAAACAATCTGCTTAACGCAATCTTTACAATAAGAGCTTGGACTCACATAACAGACATCACATTACGATTGATAAAGGGCCACAACGCGAAAAGTTACCTATGCTGTGAGTGAATCTTTTGGGCAACAGGGCCACATTTGGGAATGCGTCCGTATCGCTTACAAAAAACAAGTGAGTACACAATTATTTTTAAGACAAAGGTGCCACGTTTTAGTGTCCGTTTAGCAATAAAAAATGCCTAATATCTTATTATTGTTCTAAGGTTAAATTTATTTTCTGTGCGTCTACGTCTACATCTGTTTTGCTGAAAAAATTGTTGTGCTTGTGATATTTTCTTTTAAGATAAAATATAGGCTTGCATAAAATTTGGGATTGTATGAGACTGCCTACTATTTAAATTAGTTGTAATAATATTTATTAAATCAATAAATTACTTTATTTTCAACATGTTTTCTTTTTTAATGGTTGGGTATAAACAATATTAACAAAGGATGCATAAAAAGCTTTTGTTTTTATTTTATACCTATTCTAAGATGCATTCCTTTCGCGTAACTTACTAGTCATTACTTTTTACCATGAGTATAGGTTACCGAAAATACTAGAAGAAACTTTGTGCAGCCGAGATTTGAACTCGCGTCTACTACGATCCCGCTTTAAAGTTGCACTCTCTCACAAGTCTGCCACGAGTTACGATAACTACTAAGACAAATTTTAGACTTAGTTTTGAACCGGCTCGACACGGAATTTTGTAGTTATATATAAGTGAAACGAGTAAGTATATATTTTTATCTTTGTGTGGCATTGACCACGCCCCTTCACCTCGTAGTTAGACTGTATGATTTCTATTGTTTGCGTTGAAACATCACCCACACATTTATATGCACAGAACTGTACAGGTTTTTTTTTTTCCCTTTTTTAGGGTTCATCAATAGGATGGACCCTAATCATATTACAATCTAGCCTTATAAATAGACTAATAAGTAATTTAATTATAACTTAAACTATTACATTGGCTTTACTAAGAATGTGTCCAATAGCACTTTTCTTATTGTCTCTATTAAGGCGAATACACTTCGTTCTTGTGTTTGTTTGGGTGACTATAAAAATTGAGGTGTGACTGCGATTTTAACTCTCAACTGTAGGTACTTGTGAGAAATATTATATATTGTTAATTACTTCTTTGGGTTATAGTTACCACAAAGTTAAAATAAACTAGAGGTAGGCAATTCAAATACGCATCGAAAGATATGTGATACAAAAGCATTGAAAGTAAGAGTGCAAAAAAGTTCGCAGCTCGCCTGAAAAAAAAACGCAATTTCGATTTGTGGCATTTTAGTTTATAAGCAACGAAATATCTAATTAACAAAATTTAATGCTTCTAAAGCGTCAACAGGCAAACATTCACACAATAATAATAGTTAACACACAGCTTTTTACCCGACTGCCGAAGGAGGGTAATGTGTTTATCAGTCTATGTATGTATGTATGTATGTATGTATGTATGTATGTATGTATGTATGTATGTATGTATGTATGTATGTTTGTTCCTATGTGGCGTTCCAGAGACCAAACGCGTTGACCGATTTTGATGATTCATACGTCAATCGATTCGTCTTAACCTTGCGAGTGTTATAGGCTACATTAAAATTGGAAAATAGAAAAATGGCGGCTTTTGGGCGCCATATTGTGGGGGGCCAATTTTATTTTTTCTTCCAAACCCATCGTGTGGGGTAAGAGGAGATTTCAAAAATATATAACACTTATATATTTAAATGTACCTAATTCGAAAAAAATGTTAACTAAAAAGTTATAAATAAAAAAGTTAATTAAAAAAATCAAAATACCCGACTGCTTAAAAATCGAACTAAAAAGACGTAAACAAGAAGAAAATTATGCTGTGCAGTCGGAGGATACATCTGGTTTTGGTCAGCCAGCTCGAGAATATGTATCCTCCGACTGCACAGCATAATTTTCTTCTTGTTTACGTCTTTTTAGTTCGATTTTTAAGCAGTCGGGTATTTTGATATTTTTAATTAATTATGCAATTGTAATAATTTATAGATAAATTCTTCGTACTAGTAACTAACAAGAGATCAGCAGTTTCACTTAAGGTATAATGTTTTTTTTATAGGTGGTTTATTAGTTGTTACTGAATACCAGTTTTAAATATAGCTACGCTTGTATTATAAGTTTGCGTCAAAGGCAACTACGAAAAGTTGTTACATCTAAAGATTAAAATAATAAACCACTTTGCCTGAAGTGCGCTATTACAACCTCATGATCTCCTTTTCATTGAGACAATAAAATACCTTAATTTTAATACCTTCCTAGGTAACCATACGTACTAAAAGGTTGACTTGCTGCCTAAACAATGCGTCGTATCTTCGACAGCACTTGTTCCAGATTGCGGAGGTGATCTTCAAAGGTGCGTACCACGACGATAATACCGTCCAAGTAGACTAGGCATGCGTCTCCAATAAAGCCAGTAAATACCCGCTCCATCAATTTCTCAAAGGTGGCAGGAGCATTACACAATCCAAATGACATAGCGTTGACTTGCCACAATCCTTTGCGTGTAGAGAATCCTGTCTTTTCCATATCTCGATAGTATATCTCAACCTGCACGTAGTCACTCTTCAGATCTAAGGTAGAAAACCACTTCATTCCCGTGAGCGTATCCAGCGTGTCGTCGATCTTGGGCAATGAATAACTGTCTTTAATAGGCGATAGTTTAAACAGAAGCGCATGCTGCCGTCTTTCTTCTTCACCAATACTACCGGTTACCATGTACTGAACGAAGGCTTAATCACGCCGTCCTTCACAAGTCTTGGTAGCTGGCGGACTGGTACTTCATTTCTTGTATTAATTATGTACAAAACAAACGCTAAATAATAATAAAGCGAGTAGCCCGATGCCGTTGAATTCAGGACCGTTACAAAACCTCGTTCATTTGAATTGTATAAGTTGTAGAAATTTTCGCTTATTTGTATAGTTACTACAAATGTAGATAGTAGATAGGTAGGTAGGTAGTGGTGGTAGGCACTGGCTTCTGTAACACAGGTTTTTACCTAGCTCAGAAGTCAGGGTTTCAATTATATTGTTCTAAATACTTATTGCTCAATAAAAATATTTGATTTGATTTGATTTGATACATAGTATTATTCCATTGCACAACATAAAGCAAAGTAGTATTCCTTTACTAAACAGCATTCCCAAATTGTATCAAAGCTTATATTTTATCTTAAAAGAAAATATTCACTAACATAATAATTTTTTGAACAAAACAGAAGTTTCACAGAAAAAATTCTTAAGCTATTATTGCTAAACAGACACTTTCCAAAACGTGGCACCCTTGCATAAAAATAATTGTGTACTTGTTTTTTGTACGCGATACGGACGCATTCCCAAATGTGGCCCTGTCGATCAAAAGATTCACTCACAACATAGGTAACTTTTTGCATTGTGGCCCTTTATCACAAAACTGTCAGGTCACAACTCAAAAGATGTCCGCTTTGCTTGGAATTTAACCAAGCATCGATGCGTGAAAATACCAAAAAGGCGCATGCATAAATTTGTGATTAAGAGGTTGATTTTCACAGGTGTCTTCGTGAAATATAACTATATATAAGGATGATTTTGGACACATTTTTTAATTAAAAGTGATTTTGGACAATTTGGATTTGTGGCACTTTAGTTTATAAGCCGCGAAATGTTTTACTACATTAGCAGAATAAATTATCATTCATTATGATTGCTTATTCACAGGAATACGTGAACTGCATGAACTCGAAGTATTTGTTATATAACAATGACCGTAATAGGTTGACTCTCAACATATTCGTGGCATTTAACAAAGGATGCCCCCATATCTAAGCACTAACATGGAAATATTGTAAAAACAAACCAATTTTTTTTTAAAGAGTCACTGTGGAGTTTCTTGCTGGTTCTTCTCCACAGGAAACGACCAACCCGAGCCGTGCACCTTTTGTCGACGTTTTATAAGTGCCCTATGTGAAATAAAAAACCTTTGATTTTGATTTTGATTGATTTTGATGAAATAAAAAAAAAAGTTAATTAAAAAAATCAAAATACCCGACTGCTTAAAAAGCAAACTAAAAAGACGTAAACAAGAAGAAAATCATGCTGTGCAGTCGGAGGATACATATTCGCGAGCTGGCTGACCAAAACCAGATGTATCCTCCGACTGCACAGCATGATTTTCTTCTTGTTTACGTCTTTTTAGTTTGCTTTTTAAGCAGTCGGGTATTTTGATTTTTTTAATTAACTTTTTTATTTATAACTTTTTAGTTAACATTTTTTTCGAATTAGGTACATTTAAATATATAAGTGTTATATATTTTTGAAATCGCCTCTAAAAACCCTTTATTTTGATACCCCACACGATGGGTTTGGAAGAAAAAATAAAATTGGCCCCCCACAATATGGCGCCCAAAAGCCGCCATTTTTCTATTTTCCAATTTTAATGTAGCCTATGACACTCGCAAGGTTAAGACGAATCGATTGACGTATGAATCATCAAAATCGGTCAACGCGTTTGGTCTCTGGAACGCCATATAGGAACAAACATACATACATACATACATACATACATACATACATACATACATACATACATACATACATACATACATACATATATACATACATACATACATACATACATACATAGACTGATAAACACATTACCCTCCTTCGGCAGTCGGGTAAAAATACAACCGACTTCCAAATAAAAACACTACAAAGTGAAAAATAACTTTAAATTCGGCTGTCGGTTCGGTGTTCCTCTTTTTAACCGACTACCAAAAAAGGAGGAGGTTCTATGTTCGACATTATGTATGTTTTTTTTTTTTTTTTTTTTTTTTATGTATTTTCACCGATATCTCCGTCAATTGTGGACCGATTTTAAAAATTCTTTTTTTGTTTGAAAGATTATATTCCTAAATTGGTCCCATTTTAATTTGGTGAAGATCTGATAAAGAACTTCGCAGATATACAACAGAACTCTTCAATAAATAACGGCAAATCTCTCGGGATTGCTGCAAACGCATGTCTGTTTATTGTTTATACTATTTCATAACATAACATCACGCCAGTACGCTCGAAAGGGGTATGCAGATCTCTCATTTCACCGGTTATATTCATTTTTCATGTTATTCGGGTAATCTATTCTGTCGTTATAGGTACTTACTTAACTACTTCCCTATTAGGTAGGTACAACTAAAAAGTGAAAAATAAAAAGCTTTTTTACAAAAAAATACTACCGACTTCCAAATAAGAAAACTAGAAAGTGAAAAATAACTTTATTTTTGGAAGTCGGTGTCCATAACTTAAAAATTTGTTACCTACCAAAGACACCGACTTCCAAAAATAAAGTTATTTTTCACTTTCTAGTTTTCTTATTTGGAAGTCGGTAGTATTTTTTTGTAAAAAAGCTTTTTATTGTTACTTCATTTATTAACATTGACTTCCGAAATTGAAATTATTTTTCACTTTGTATTGTTTTTATTTGGAAGTCGGTTGTATGTTAATGTTTTCACTTTTTAGTTATGGTACACAATGAACAAGTTCAATATTAAGGTACCTATAATGCTCAAAGTTATGCCTGAATATATTACCCGAATAACATAAAATTAACATAACCAGTGGAAAGAGAATGTATCAGGGTGAACTGTACATAACCATCAAAGGTTGTCTGTAAGTGATTGCCGTGCGATAAGACCGCCTATTGTACATTTTGTTTGAAAATGTTTGTTTTGTTTGTATTTTATTTTTGGTGGACAATAAAGAACATAATAAATAAATAAATAACACCTTTAGAGCGGACCGGCGTGATGATATGTTATATAATGGCGTAAACAATAAGCACACATGTGATTGCAGCAGTCCCGAGAGATTTGTCGTTTTTTAAGAGTTCTGTTGTATATCTCCAAAGTTCTTCATCAGATATAAATGGGAACACACGAGACCAGCTTTTAAATAAAAATAATGAGTTCACCTAGTAAAAAGTTTTGAGGTGACATACATAAAAGAACAAAACATTCGAATTGATACCCTCCTTCTTTTTGGGCAGTCGGTTAAGAATACCCGGTCTCTGTAGACAGGCTCAAGTATTAAAATTCCTGTCAAAAATAAAAGGCAAGGTAAATTAGCTTTTTTATTTAAAAATATACAATTAAAAATAAGAGAACCGTATCACCGACATAGCCCGAAGAATTCCCAAATTTAAGTGACAGTGGGCAGGGCACATTTCTCGCAAAATGGATGGCCGATGGGGCAGAAAAGTTCTGGAGTGGCGATCGCGAACCGGAAGACGTTGAGTTGGAAGGCCTCCCACCAGGTGGACCGATAACCTGGTGAAGGTTGCGGGGATCCGCTGGATGCGGGACACATGGGACCGGTCAATGTGGCGACACTTGGGGGAGGCCTATGTCCAGCAGTGGACGTCTTTCGGCTGATTTGATGATGATGATGATGAAAAATAAGTGGGCTTCAATTAAAAATTGATAAAAATAATAAATAAATAAAGGCAATAAATGCTTTCAAAGTAAAACCTTGAATTGAAAAGCTTCTCCCTCACTGAACCAGCTTTGTGATATTTTTATATTAAAAGGTGAAATCATTTGACGCACTCTCCGAAAGTATCTGCTGCATTTACTTCAGATTTTAATTTTTCTCGATTTACGGTTAATTTCCAAAATAAATGTGATTAGCTCTCATCTCACTCATACACAATATCCTTTACGATCCATTTAGCAGCGTCTGTTCATACCTTTTAAGAGGACAAATTTTAAAATGCTTTTCATGTTTTTATTGACGGTTTGACGTATATGATCAGCGAGCCGCAAGAGCTGTGTGGTTTATGTGATTGATAGCGATAAATCTCTTGCGTATGGTGGGTTGATTTATTCGTTGATTTATTCGTTGATTGAAATACATACAGTCAGTAAAATTTGTCGTTTGATTTCGAAACTTCGTAATATTTAAATGATCAATAACATTCGGTTATATATCGCACTAGCGACCCGCCCCGGCTTCGCCCGTGACAAATTATACTAAAAATTCTGCCTCGTTTCTCACTCTTTCTATTGGTGAAAACCAAATGAAAATCCGCTTTTGAGTTAATTACGTACAAACGCGGTGGGAGACTTCATTACAAGCTTTTAATTAACTTGCAATGTATGTTTGTATGTATGCATGTAAGTGTGTTCGGGTCAAGTCTAGCAACTGAATTTTAAAGCAGTTATCCTTCACAGATTAAGATTAAATTTTGCATACATGTTCAGTTTGGATGACAATGCATGGTTAGATAAGTGACGTCATTCTAAATCCAATATGGCGGACGGCCCAAGATGGTGGACTAGTTATTTTTTGTGCACTGCAATGATATGGGTATCAAATGAAAGGGTTTGCTGAGAAGAGTACGAAAAAAGAGTGTTCCAAAAAAAAAAATACGAATAAATTATTTTATAATATGTAGTGATGAACATTGAAGATTACACAACTGAGAGTACTGAAATGTCTCCATTAAATCTCTCTTATCAAAAACTACTTTCGATTTTTCAAGTAATTTTTGTTCTTCTAAAAGTGAAAAGATTAAATAAACTTAATATGAAACTTCTAAATGTTGTTTAAGAACATGTTGATTTAATATAACTTTGCGTCGTTAAACCCACAACCAAAGTGTAAACTCTCTGCCTAGAAAGTTTCGTAGTGACCGTGTAATAACAACTCCTAAGCAAATTGTGAAAGTTTTGCGAACATTATTACAGAGCTTACCTATTTAAAAAAGTTCATCTTCTTATATCTCAGTTTCGCTTCTGCCAAACCACCTACTTTCTAGCGCGTAATAAGTTGAGCCCCAAATCAGTTTCACGGGTGGGAGATTACCGCTCTGCCTACTCAAATATACGTAGCTCGTAGTAATCGTTCTACAGCGCCGTAACGTTCGTAGCTAGTTGCTACGGCGTAGCTCATACCAGTCGCAGCTGGTTGCTACGGCGTAGCCCATACCAGTCGCTGCTGGTGGCTACGGCGTAGCTCATACCAGTCGCAGCTGGTTGCTACGGCGTAGCGGTTACTCGTAGCGGTGTTCCGCTGCCGCGCTGGTCACGGAAGCAACTGTTGCAGTGCATCGTTACAGAACATTTATTGTGCGTAATCTCGTGTTTAATGTGTTTCTGAAATATAAAAGATTTATTTCAAGCATTCAGTATAATTATTAATTTCAAAAGGGATGAAAGCCAAAAATTATAGTAAGAGTGGGTGGTAAAGTTTTAAAACCAAAAGCTTATGAAACTTGGGAGTTTACGCGTCCAAAAATTTATATCAGAGCGTTTGATAAACTTATAGTATGGTTTAGTTTAAGTTGCGTCATACCGCCACAGAAGATTCTTTTGTAAACTAATCAAAGAGACTTTATTAAAATCTAAAAAGTTTATTTTTTATAAAAATTCCTTAATGAAGTGTTGTTGATCCATTTTTTATCCGTTGAACTTTAAATGTTATATATACAATTCTACATTGTTTAAGTTTTATGAACGACTACTCTTTCCGAGGCTTTTCAGCTCCTGTGTGTAAGTGCGGTTATTTGTTAGGTAATTTTGTATCAAGTGCAATGACGGAGTTTGAGAGCAGTGCACTCACAAGATATGCCCGAGTTGTTTAACACATTTACGGAAGCTTCTACTTGAATCTGCCTTTTAAAATGACACAAAACGTCCATACAAATTTATTCGACGTTTGTATACGTAGTGTCGCATGATATTATGTTTTGAAGACATTATGACAGAAACGTTTTACCACGTTATCGTTTGCATTCGTTCTCTCATTACAAGTACAACTAATGACACGCGTTTTGGACACAACGTATAGTATTTCCTTGTGGGTCACAATCCTTATCTGAACCAAGGTCCCTATCATCATCCTGGAAAGGGTCTGCCGTGGCTGAATCGTCGGAATCATCAAAAATCGTCAACAGGTTTTTCTTGCGCTTATCCATCTAAAACAAACACAATAGCACATGAGATACGATTTTAATACAATATTATTATTGTTTCATAGTAGCTATAATAATATGGTACAAATTTAAGTAAAAATAAAATGATAACATAAACTAAATACAAAAAAAGTACTTACGACGTTTTTGTCTCGACAAAGATTCGCCGATCTCTCGCCGCTGCACGCTGGAGGCGAGCGCGAGCGCAGGATGCGCTTTGGCACAGTCGGACTCTGTAGCGTAAACCATTATAAATGTAAATTATATGTTCTTTACTCCATAACTGGCTCCACAAAGATGGCAGAGGAAACGAGCTGTAGTGTATACCAAGAGTAATCAATTTCTAACGATTATTTAAAGGAACCATTTGCCAAACATTTTCTATTAATGGAATTACTTTCTCTCTCTCTAATGTTAAATAACACATGTTGTTAAAATAATGACGAGTAAGATAATTATTATGTTATCGCTTATCCTTATTCTTACTAACATTTTTTTTATTACGGTAGCAATCCATTTTTCATCATAAATAGTATATTATGCAACTAGTGAATAAAGGACGGATTTAAAGCGAGGGCCATAGTTGAACCACGAACAAGTGAAGGATTCTAACGACTGATTCACGGCCGTAGGGAGTGATTCATGATGATTGATTCAAGTGTTAGAATCCTGAGCGATGCAAGGGATTCATGGCCCTCGATATAAATCCGTTTTATTCAAGAGTTGCATACTATATTTTATACCATGACTACGAGAAAAAGAAGGATTTAAGCAAAAAGCACAAGGAATAATAATAAATAAACAAATGGTTCAACCTTCAAAATTTACAAAAATGAGAAATTTCAGGGTTTCACATTTTTTGTAAATTGAAGCTGAGCTAGGTAACAGCACCTGTGTTTCAGGGGCCAGTGACCACCTCCGTTACATTACATAATTATAATTAATTAAACACCAATGCAATTAATATAAGAATTACAATCCAAATAAGTATTCACTAAACATCCCAGACCAAAATCAAAATCATTATTAAAATCCTAAATATAAACAAACTCAAAATTACACCGACGAAGGAGTTTGAAATTCGATATTCTTTGCACAAGAAGTTTGTATCGAGTATTTTATGCGCAAGGAGGTTATATAGTATTGAGATGGAGGCCGAATATAATGTTGGTTTGTTCTAAATTCAAACAATAAAACAGTGATTAAAAGTGTTTTTTATTCACTGTTTTCCGTGACTAAAATAACCCATTCTACAGGGGGAATGGTATAAATATAATTATTCAATGATAGTAGCTTTGTATCAGTGAAAGAACAGATTTTGTAATTGAAAGGGGAACCCTTTTCTGATCCATTGTTACCTACCGTGCGGACGGAGGAGGTTATTTATAATGCTTGTTACGAATTCATGCGATGCGGAAGATGTACTCGTAAATACAGAGAGTTATGAGATGCGATGATGATGATAATATGATGAGGCGTAGTACAGGAAGCTAATCACAGCCATCCTGTGTTGTGTGAACACCGGCGTTACAACCGCGTCGGATGTTTTTACCAAAGAAGTGAGAGTTAGTGAGGCAGTGCAAGAGGAAAATATCCACAAATGGGATCACTTGATTTTCTTACAAAGGTCAGAACTCTGATCTTTACATAAAAAAGCTAAAAATGCGTGCGAATGACTCGTGTAAATTTGGGTGAGCAAGTGTGCGCGCACAGTTTAAAAGAGTCTACGCATCTTCGCTCCACATATACACAACGTTTTACAACTTCGTGACTCACTACTGTACCTCGCATAGCTTTCGTGGAAACAATCAAATATTTTCACAGCTTCGCTACGCAACCTCGCGAAGCATCGCTACCTTGCGCACATATTTGGTGGCAAAGCACACTAAAAATAGAACATATAGTTACCACATTATGGTAATGGTAATGATTAGCTTCGGTCGCAAGCTCCAGCTTATGTTGAATGCACACAACCCTCTTATGGCTCCAGCTTATGTTAATTGTACAGTAGAGGTCGCTGTGAACGAGTCGAGGATGGGGAAACGAAAATGTGTACAAATAAAAATAAACTGTTAGGTGCACCGCGAAACATTACACAAAGAAATATAATTGGAATAAGGATATTATAAGCTTTATTCCTTCGATGAACTGAAGTGAATAAAAGCAATGAGTTTTTTTTTTGTGCTTGTTCTTTGTCACATAAAAATCATTACAATAAACCACTTTTATTATTAACGTGTTCAAGCTCTTGAATAATAAAGAAACAATGCAAGGAAATAATGGATGCAGACAAACTCCTTAAAATCACTGTAACAAATTTTGTTTTGTGGAAAAATAATGTTCAAATGTAAATGTGAACTGTAAATAAAATAAAAATTCTACGTTGTATCTGAATATGGTTTTCATTTTGTGGGCCCGCAACAGTAGATACGACCTACATTAAATGCAGCAGAAATCCTCTCCAAGCCGTACTTGTTTAAGAAGGCAATCAAGCGCAATTGAAACCAAAATATATAAAAATAAGTATAGAGTAATTGGTTATAAAAGATTTATTAAGATTTAAAGTAAATAAATAATATCCCTCTCTCAATGAGAGGCCTGTTTCCCAGCAGTGGGAACGTTAAAAGGCTGATGATGATGCAATAAAAGGTTAAAAAATACTAAAAAACACGCTTTTATGGACAACCAAACTAAAAATAGAATATAATTTTCAATAAACTTAAATTAAGAATAATGTGATCAACAAAAAAATGTATCTTATTGTAAAAAAGAAAGTAATTTTTCACTTTGAAGTGTTTTTAGTTGGAAGTCGGTATTATTTTTTTGTTTAAAAGATTTTTATTTTATCTTTTTATTTTACATAATAGTCCACTTGTCTTTAGTAAGGTACTTATAATACCAGAATAGATTACCCGAATATCATGAAACTTGAACATAGCCGATAAAATGAGAGTGTACCAAGTTTCAGAGTAAATGTACTCATGAGAGTGTAAATGTACACATCAGCGTACCCCTTTAGAGCGTACTGACGTGATTTTATGTTATGAAATGGTATAAACAATAAACAGACTTAAGTTTGCAGCAATCTCGAGAGATCTGCCGTTATTTATTGAAGAGTTCTGTTGTATATCTCCGAAGTTCTTCATCAGATCTTCACCAAATTAAAATGAGACCAATTTAAAAGGAACAAACTCTATAAAACAAAAAAAATATTTTCAAAATCGGTTCACAATTGGCGGAGATATCGGTGAAAATACATTTAAAAAAAATACTAACATGAAGTCGAACATAGAACCTCCTTTTTTTTGGAAAGTCGGTTAATGGCGTGGGGTTCTTGGTCAATTATTATAATATTTTATTGACAGATATTAGAAAAAAACTTTTTTGCAAAAAAATTCTACCGACTTCCAAATAAGAAAACTACAAAATAAAAAACAACTTTACTTTTGGAAGTCGGTGTCTTTGGTAGGTACTATTTTTTTGCGGTATGGACACAGACTTCCAAAAGTAAAGTTATTTTTCACTTCTAGTAAAGTTAGTTTTCTTATTTGGAAGTCGGTAGAATTTTTTTGCAAAAACGATTTTTTATTTTTCACTTTTTTGTTGTACCTACCTAATAGGCAAGTAGTTAAGTAAGGTACCTATAACGCCAGAATAGAATGTCCGAATATCATGAAACTGAACACAATCGGTGAAATGAGACTGCACCAAGGTGAACTGTACACATCTGCGTACCCCTTTAGAGCATACTGGCGTGATGTTATGTTATGAAATGGTATAAACAATAAACAGACATGCGATTGCAGCAATCCCGAGAGATCTGCCGTTATTTATTGAAGAGTTCAGTTGTATATGTCGCAGGGATATGATGAAAACAGGGAATTGATCAAATCTCTAAGCGATTTGATCAAATCACGGAGGATGTTAAAACGGACAGGTTAGGTTCGAAGGGGATGACGGGAGCTGAAGTGAGCGAGCAAAGCGAGCGAACTCAGCTCCCGTCATCTCCTTCGTGTTAGGTTACTTTAGACCCTGCATACAGAAATAGGAGCCCCGCGCAGCGGGGCTCCGTCGGCTCTATTTTAACATCCTCCGTGATTTGATCAATTCCCTGTTTTCATCATATCCCTGCGACATATATATCCAAAATTCTTTATCAAATCTTCACCAAATTAAAATGGAACCAATTTCGGAACATACTCTTTCAAACAAAAATATAATTTTCAAAATCGGTCTACAATTGACGGAGATATCGGAGAACATATAAAAAAAAACAATAAAAAAAACATACATAATGTCGAACATAGAACCTTCTCCTTTTTGGTAAGTCAGTTAAAAAGTAGAGGCATTCTGAAAATATCTTAAAAAGCACCCCGCGCTTTTTTACAATATTTTTTTTTGTTTATCACACTATTCGCAATTTAAATTTATTTATTCACAGTTTTTATTAACTATTATTTAATTTTTACTTTTTAGTTCAATCGCTAATCATGAAGATCCTGGTAAGGATAATGGGACAAACTATTTAAATTATTGCATTATCATCGGTCCTTGATAAGTGTGCAAAGTTTCAAATTAAGCCAAGGTTTTGAAGAGGGTAAATATCCCGAGCAAAGATTCCGTTACATAGATTCAAAGATAGCAAGCTAACATACCGAGCTAATAAAAGCGTGTTAAAATAAATAGGAGCTCTTGTGTCAAGTCGCAACTTACATAGAATATAGACAACGAAAGAGAATGATTTGAGCTGAAAATTACTTATGTTGATTAATATGCCATAATTAGCTTTACGTGGATTAAAGCCAGGGGGGCTTCATTAATGCAAGTAGGTACTATATTAGATGAATAATAAATACTCGTGGCTAATAACATTGTTATGCTACCCTAGACTAGAATTAGCGAGTTATTATAACATGAGTTCCCAAGGGCAATATATTTTTGCGACCATGAATAAGTCAGCCGGATAAAGTAATTTTGTGTTATCTTATTAAAATAGAAGACAAATATTATTCCAAATGTAGAAACAAGTATGTGTGTAATGTGTGTTACGAACTGTTTATTTTACCAAAGAATTTATGTTACAGAAAAATGTTTACTGTTGTAATTGAGAGATTGTTTCAAAATACACGACGTTATTACGATAGTTTACCGAGAATCTATGAAAGAAGTAAACAATAACATTTGTCTCCACTATATTTCTCATCAAAACAGCTCTTGTGAAACGATTTAACTAGCCAGTCACCCGGCGCCGCTCGTTGTGTTATTGATACCTTGAGTCTAGTTGGATATTACTGATAGTGTTAGAGAGGTCATCCTAGCAGGGTTCTGTAAGAAACTGATCGTTAGGGGCTTAAATAAAACGTTTGTGCATAGATTAGTTAAGCTTATCTAATACATATATATACATCGGGTATCATCTGTAATAAGAATGTATTACTTACTAAATAACCAGCAAGTTACGTTATATAACAGCTTTAATCAGGCGCCATTGGCTTTACTTATAGACTTCATAATTATTTTGTGAAACGATGAATGTAATTAACATAAAAAACTTTTTTGTAAAAAATATTACCGACTTCCAAGTAAGAAAACTAGAAAGTGAAAAATAACTTTATTTTTGGAAGTCGGTGTCTGTGGTAGGACCAAATTTTTAAGTTATGGACACCGACTTCCAAAAATAAAGTTATTTTTCACTTTCTAGTTTTCTTACTTGGAAGTCGGTAATATTTTTTACAAAAAAGTTTTTTATTTTTCACTTTTTAGGGTTCCGTACCCAAAGGGTAAAAACAGGACCCTATTACTTTAACTCCGCGGTCCGTCTGTCTGTCTGTCACCAGGCTGTATCTCATGAACCGTGATAGTTAGACAGTTGAAATTTTCACAGATGGTGTATTTCAATTGCCGCTATGACAAATACTAAAAACAGAATAAAATATGTTTTTATGTGGGGCTCCCATACAACAAACGTACGTGACACATGATTTTTTTGCCGTTACTTGCGGTAATGGTACGGAACCCTTCGTGCGCGACTCCGACTCGCACTTGGCCGGTTTTTAGTTGTACCTACCTAATAGGGAAGTAGTTAAGTAAGTACCTATAACGACAGAATAGATTACCCGAATAACATGAAACTTGAATATAACCGGTTAAATGAGAGACCTGCTTATCCCTTTCGAGCGTACTGGCGTGATGTTATGTTACGAAATGGTATAAACAATAAACAGACATGCGATTGCAGCAATCCCGAGAGATTTGCCTTTATTTATTGAAGAGTTCTGTTGTATATCTCCGAAGTTCTTCATCAGATCTTCACCAAATTAAAATGGGACCAATTTCGGAATATACTCTTTCAAACAAAAAAAGAATTTTCAAAATCGGTCCACAATTGACGGAGATATCGGTGAACATACATAAAAAAAAAAAAAAAAAAAAAAAAAAAACATACATAATGTCGAACATAGAACCTCCTCCTTTTTTGGTAAGTCGGTTAAAAATGAAACTTTGACGCTTACTCGGAAAAATCAATTTATGTATTTCGCGTTTCACGCTAAAAGTCTTAGCCAACACTGATTGAACTTACAGCCGCCGTTAATCCTTTATGTTAAGTTCATTAAGATGAATATTCAAATTACTTTAGAGTTTACAACAAGTCCCTGTTAGTTAGTGTGATAGTGGGTTAATTGCTTCGCATCAAAATTTGAATTAATCTAGCCAGACCGAACTTCAGTTACGTAGATTAATAGTCTTTGGAAACTAGCCTATTTACCTGCACAATATGTTTTTGTCTAACTAAACGGAACTTTAAGGTAGTAATATAATACTTCTCGTTAATTGCCTGCTTCTCTGAAACTTTGTTCTGAATGCTACTAATGATGCCAAAGTATTTAAAAAAAATATCATTATACTTTCTCCTATCTAAATCTAAAAATATATAATGTGGGACGCGGACGCGAATTGTAAGCTAGCAACACTTGGCAGTTTGACTAAAAAGCAACTTATTATTTTTTAAATTATCGCGGAACGTGGAGGTGCCGAGGCCGCAGACATGGGTAAAAGAACATTAGCTAACCGAATATTTGTTGAAAGGGTGATACTTTGAGTATTCGCATACATACAATCTGCCAAGTAATATTGTTCATGGAATTTGGAATAGACTCGAGTGGTATCCTACAGTCCCAAGATAATTAAATGTTATGAACAGAATATTGTGGGATGTTGTGTGCCAAAACTTGCGTCTCCTCGTCTCTTATCATACGAGTATTAAAAATTAAAATAAGCCAGAAATGTTTATTAATTATTGCATAGTTTGTCCTAAATGGCAGTTGGTCTACCGCCAGATGCCTTTAAGTCTACTCTCCGATTTTATTCGTTCAAATTATATAAATAACATTTACCACAGTTAAGTACGTAAGGTTAAGTTTGTACTGAACCACCTAAAAATGTTTAGGACAATTTAATTTTTATTGGCAACTTGCCAAACCACAAAGATTCATTAATATCGGGCTTTGTTACCCACTTTATTTATATATTTTTTTATAACCGACATCAAAACCGTACGTACCGGTTACGTAGCAGATAATGTCAAGATATATGTATCATTTACTTTGAATTAATATAGGATACCCATAGTATATCATGTATTACTACAAACTACCAAGAATTTCATTGAAAAACTCGCTCCGGAGTATTTCCTTGCTTATCGAAAACCGTACATTGTTATTTCTTTATGAGGTAAGACGGATACGAAATAGCAGAACTGGGTTCCAAACTCTGGAACGATTTCCTTTCATAAATTTCAAATTGGCTGGTCTGCTTGTTTAAGCTATTATATGAAGGTCCATTGTGATAATTATATTGTGCTGAGTTGTGGTTGTTGCTTTGGATAACGAGAGTGATTTTTGAAATTCTGCGTCGCTCGGCTATGTAAAGTTTATTCAATTACTGGTATGTTAATGAATATTTTGATATTATATTTATTTAATTATTATTTATAAAACCCAAAGAGTATTAACTCGGCTGTTTTTTTGATACGAGTAGTACGTGTAAATCTTTTATCGATTGAATCTAAGCTCTACGATTTGGACCATAGCCAAGCTGTAAATCTTAAAACAAAATAATATTATTATTCGGCTTCTTCGAAAGGGCTTACTTATGAATATTTTTTTGTAGTTTAGCTTTTAAATATGAAAATTAAAAATGTACGGTTAAGATAGAGGTGGTCCATTGAGCAACTTGGATGGCGATCCATTACAATAGGAATCGAGACGACGAACCGGGTAAAGCAGAATTCCAATTCCAAACCGCACTGGAACGATTCGACATGTACGGTCAAGTTCGTATCAAAAATACAGTATTTGTAGGTTCTTAGCATGAACAATCATTGTAGTGTTCAAGAAAAGTAGTACAGACGCTGTTATTGAACAGCTATAATGATAAAATAAGTTGTCTCTTATCAACAACAAAATGTGAGCGAATTTTGGAGCAAATATTTATCCACATCAAAGTTAAATAAATAAAAGTGTTTGTGTAGCACGAAATTTTCTTTTACGAATCCTTATGAGCCTTATAAAATACTGGCTGACAGCTGTAAAAAAATCGTTTCTATTATATAACTTTAAGTAGATCCATTATAGTAGCAATCATCCACCACAGCTGCACACCACCACTCCTGGATATATAAGCCTCTCTGTTCGTCTACCCTTGTCCAGGGATGAACCAATATCGTTTTTCTGGATACAGGTCATAAATCGTTATGCCTACTTTTGCTAAATAATGACAGCACACGCTCAGCAGGTCCCGGTCTTCTTTAGGTGCGATACCGCTCCATATTTTCCATTAACGTAACATCGATCATTTGAATGCTCACATCTACAAAATATTCCAATATATTCTCGGTTCGGACCTAACTCTCTTTTATTGAACCCTATGGCAAAAATAGAAATAGTTGTATGTACAAATCCATACGTCCTTGTTGTCCCAAGGTTCGCCATAAAGTTTTTATCCCGAGATTAACAGTTTTTGTTACAAGACTGTAAAAAGCCGTAGGATAAATGTTTAGGACTGTAATTGTGTTTTTATCGTGGTTTTCAGGCATTTAATACTACCTCAGACAGTTGTCAGTGAAGCAGGTTATAAAGATTTAGTTATCCGGTAGGTATCCTCGTCGCCGGTATGTCGTGGAGAGTCTCAACGGTTCGTCTGATAAAATTTTCATGAAATTTAGCTGGTAAATAGATCCGTGGTTAGCTCGGCTACAACCTCGACGCAATTTTCTTCGCTTACAAATATCTAACGTTCTGTATTTTTAGGAGTCCACAGTAGAGAGGAACCGGTTTATTTGTTTCAGTCGATCTGTGCATTCATGTGTAAACCCGTATTGCCGCTTTCAGCGAATTGGCTGCGGATGTTAAATAACAAAAGGAGTGATTTTATATTTATTTATTTGGGGCCAGTTTTATAAATAAAAACCAACAGGTACTCGGATTTAAATCGATTCCCGGATGTGTATTCAAATCTCGTGTACGATGGTACTTCTAATTGATGGATATTGCTAGTTTTGTTAGTGAAGCATTGTACGAGCGCGAGCGGTCGGATTCGTATTGTGTGTCCTAACACCAACACAAAATAAAAATACAATATCTTTTGTATCGATAACAGTAGCTTTAGGCGACTTATTTTAAGTACTTCCACTGTTTTTGCCACTGCTGCCTTTGAAAGCAATAATCATGAAATAAATAAAAAGATTTCTGTATGGTTAAGTAAGGGGTGCTTATAAAAGTGCAACACTCACACTTGACCGGTATTACGTAATTAGAATAGAATAGAATATAAGTTTATTTCTCTCAAATTGGTACTGTTTCATTATTCATGATGTGTCCGATCGCTCTGTTCTCCACGCACTTAACTGTACGTCGTCTGTGGTTCACGTACATAGAGAGAACGAGAGCGATCAGTGTCGTCCCGCTGCACGCATTCATTATTCATTACTGTATATTGCAAAGTATTGTACTAATTACTGCTATCTAATATGAATGAAATAATAAATAATGTATGCCGGCAACTACATCTACAGTTTACAAAATGAACGTCTCATAATTCGCACTATTGTTATTGTGTTGTGTTGGCAGAGATTATCTGCTCTAAAACGTAGTAATGTTCTCGGTATGTGTGGAGGGGTCGTCGCACCACAAGTGACGATTGCTGCCACATCTCAGTTCACCCGTCCTTGAGCTACGAGCGTGTGAATGTAGGCTACGTGGCTACGCTGCTACGCGGCTACGGTGTTGCTACGAATATCCCACTACGTACTACCGTAAACAAATCAGTTCTACGGGTGTTTAAGTCTCTCAGAACGAGCGCCGGCTATTCCATCGAGTAAGGGATTACATAAAATGTGGTTTGGGCTAATGGATATAAATGAGCTGAATGTTTTTTAGATACACGCTGACTTGAACAATTAACTTTTTTTATAGCGGTATTTAATTTTGTGTTGAGTACCACGTTAACAATAAAATATTTATGAAATATAACTTTAATTGAAAAGGAATTGGATTACACTTATATTTATTTATTTATTATGAGCAAAGCTTACAGACTTATAAAAAAATCGTAGGGTAGGAAAATGGCTAATTACAAGCTTTACATGTTGTATACATCGTGTTACAAATAATTTGCAATAATACAACTTCCTATCACTGAACTTTAGCATGGTGAAAAGAATTGCACAATAGAAATAGGGGCTTTAGACGACAGTTGTGGCTAAAAATGACAATTCATGTTTTTGTAATTTTTAGCCAAAATGACAAAAACATGAGTTCAAGGCATAAAGGTTAATGCCAGAAAAATGTCCACGTATAAAATAAAAGGATTTTTAAAACGTGCTGCAGGTTGTTTGTGCCTACAAATTCAATGGAAGCTGCACCAAATTTCTGTCGCAACTCTAAAAAAATTGTTTTTGAACGCTGAATAATGTCTGCGTTTTCCAACTTCACTTTCAGAACGCATTTTTCTGTCTCTCATTGTTTTGCGATCAGTCTTCTGATAGAAATCAGTATGGAGCACACGAACTTGGACGTTGGATCGCTTCCATCTATCCATGTACATAGCTACCTGATTATTATTTTTTTAATTTCAAATGTCGTCCTTCAAATAAATCTCAATTTTTTTCGCTTAGTTATCTTTGGTCGAAAGGAACTTTACCTTATTTAATTAATAATGTTGAAGTGCCTCCTTCGTCCCAAGGCTTTGTGGCTCACCTGCAAATGATAATGTAACGTCTTTTGTAATCATAGATTTTTTTTCTTAGTTCATAATTATAACATTTACGTTAACGTTGGTCATTGCTTTGTTATTTATAGATTATTTTTAGAAAATAATATTAAATATAAATTATATTCTTAATTAAATGCTAACCCCAGTTTCAGGAACGTATAATTAATGAAAAAAAATTGGCAATCGTGCGTAAACTTTAGTGATTAGATGTTGACAATTCTATCAAATAATCACAGCAGTTGACTCGCACTTGACAATTTGTCAAATAAATTTTACGATACGTTGTTGTTGATAAATTTTGGTCGATAAATTAGCGTTTCATGTTTTTTAGAGT
The DNA here is from genome assembly GCA_945859665.1 of Anorthoa munda. NCBI lineage: Eukaryota > Metazoa > Arthropoda > Insecta > Lepidoptera > Noctuidae > Anorthoa > Anorthoa munda. Next base: position 5,431,559 of record OX243913.1, read on the forward strand.
TGTCTAAAAAACATGAAACGCCAGCAGATGATGGTTTCTCATGACTTAAAACCTCCGTTGCTAACAAATTCATCATCATCATCCTCATTTCAGCCCATTGTAGATATCCATTGTGAACGTAGGCCCCCAACAAGTGTCGCCACATTGACCGGTCCTGCACGTCTCACACCCAGCGGACCTGCTCACCAGGTCATCGGTCGCACTAATTCAAAGTTGTACCTATGTTTAGTAGTACTAAATCAATTATTGCACCCATGTTTTCATAGAAAATACCGAAAGGGGTCTCAAGGGATATCTAATTACGACTAACAACCTAATACTCAAAGAGCCCACAGTCACCGAACTGTGGGTTCTTAGACTAGTAGGTTGGAAACAAAACCTTTGGCAGAATAGAAAAGGCTCTTTCATTCCAAAATCTAGCATACATAATTTTTGGAGAAAGACGTCAAAAACTAATGTTTGTCTTGTATTCATTATCTATATGGCGAGTGAAGTTTGGGTGGATTAGGGTAGAATTTGCCTAGTTATAGTGTGGCTGAAAGACATGATACTTAATACAAAACAGCTTTTATATAAAATATTGCATTGTCACGAGGGACAAACATGTATGCAAACTTTCAGCTCAATCGAATACCGGGAACTAAGTCAAATTTAATTTGCGAAGTTTGATTGAAACTAAATCAAGCTTGTATACTCGTATGGAGGAATACTATTCATCATCATCATATCAGCCGAAAGACGTCCACTGCTGGACATAGGCCTCCCACAAGCGTCGCCACATTGACCGGTCCCGTGCGTCTCGCAACCAGTGGATCCCCGTAACCTTCACCAGGTCATCGGTCCACCTAGTGGGAGGCCTTCCAACGCAACGTCTTCTGGTTCGCGGTCGCCACTCCAGAACCTTTCTGCCCCATCGGCCATCCGTTCTGCGAGCAATGTGCCCTGCCAACTGCCACTTGAGTTTGGCAATTCTTCGGGCTATGTCAGTAACCCTGGTTCTCTTGCGGATCTCTACATTTCTGATTCGATCACGCAAGGAAACTCCGAGCATAGCCCTCTCCCTTTGAGTGACTGTAAGCTTTCTGATGAGGCCCATTGTAAGCGACCACGTCTCAGAGCCATCATGACATATGTCATCACTGGCAACACACACTGGTCATAGGCTTTCATCTTGTGACACTGTGGTAAGTTGGACGAGAAGATACCGCGCAACTTCCCGAACGCTGCCCAGCCGAGTCGGATTCGACGGTTGACCTCTTTCTCGAAGTTGGCCCTACCCAATTGGATCGTTTGTCCAAGGTAGACATAGTCGCTCACAACTTCGAGTGTAGAGTCTCCGACCTTGATAGGAGTGAGTGTAACATGGGCATTCAACATCACCTTGGTTTTGTCCATGTTCATCCTAAGACCCACTCTTTCGGAAGCTCTACTGAGATCATCGAGCATTGTACTGAGGTCCTCCATGGTCTCAGCCATAACCACTATATCGTCGGCAAACCAAAGGTGACGTTGATGCCTAGCCCTCTCCAGTCCAGAACCTTGAAGACATCCTCCAGTGCAGCAGTAAACAGTTTCGGAGATATGACGTCTCCTTGTCTCACACCTCGCTGCAGAAGGACTGGTTCCGAAGTCTGATCCTGAAGTCGAACTGACATGGTGGCATTTTTGTATAAACACTTCAACACTTCGATGTACCGGTAGTCAATTTGGCACCGTTGGAGAGACTGCAATACAGCCCAAGTCTCGATCGAATCGAAGGCTTTCTCGTAGTCCACAAACGCTAAGCAGAGAGGCAGGTTGTACTCTTTGGTCTCCTGTATAACCTGGCGCAGCGTATGTATGTGGTCTACGGTGCTGAAGCCTTTACGGAAACCGGCTTGTTCAGGAGGCTGGAAATCCTCAAACCTGCGCGCGAGACGATTTGTGATGACTCTTGAAAACAGCTTGTAGACATGGCTAAGAAGTGTGATGGGCCTATAGTTCTTCAGCCGGGCATTGTCGCCCTTCTTGAAGAAGAGTACCACCACACCGCTGCACCATGCCTGTGGCGTTTTGCCCTCGAATATGACGGAATCAAACAGCTTCTGAAGGGTCTTAAGAACCGGTTTTCCACCCATCTTCAGGAGTTCAGCCGTGATTCCGTCGTCACCCGGTGTCTTGTCGTTCCTAATCTCATACAGGCTGACGTCCGGAATGTCTTCAGTATAGTGTCGGGTCAATCTAGCAGGGTCATTCGCTAGATTCGCGACGGGTTTACTGGTTGACGTGTACAGCTGCCCATAGAATCTCTCGATCTCCCTCAGACGCTCTGGTTTGGCGGAAACGATCCTGCCATCATCGGTCTTTAGTTTCGTGAGCTGGCTCTGCCCAATAGACAGATCTCTTGCAAAGACCTTGGAGCCCTTATTTCGGGTCGCTTTTCAAGGACTTTAAGATCCGTCTATTTAGCTGCCGGTATTTCAACGCATCGTCTGAAGACTGCAGGTTCATCTCACGCCTCTCCTTCATTAGCTTGAGAGTAGGATCAGAGAGCTTATTATTCCTAATTGTACGGCGGGTCTTGAAAAACTTAGACCCGACCGTATGAACAGCTTTCACGAACCCATCGTTGTATTCGTCCACGGAGCTCCCTAGGCACTCGAAACGATTCTGGAGTTCGAGCTGAAAGCTCTCGGGGTTTTGGACCTGGATCTGTGCTGGACGGAGCGTGGACTTCATCAGTCGAGACCTTTCAAGCTTGACATTAATGTTCAATATGCCTCTTACCATGCGGTGATCGCTCCCGGTTTTCACCGAATTGATCACAGAGACATCATTGAACATTTGCTTCTTGGTCGACATGATGAAGTCGATCTCGTTTTTAGTTGCACCATCGGGGCTTTGCCAGGTCCACTTCCTGTGCTCACGCTTTTTGAAGAAGGAGTTCATCATGTAGAGGCCCTCCTTCTCCATAAAACTGGCCAGTAGGTGACCCCGGTGGTTCCGACGTCCAACTCCAAATTGCCCCACTTGCAGCTCATCCTCGTCTCGTTTGCCCAGTTTCGCGTTGAAGTCCCCCATGACAACGGTGAAGTGAGTTTTGAAACCATGCATGGCTGTAGAGATATCCTCATACATGGCCTCTACTTAGTCGTCGGAGTGTGCCGAGGTTGTGGCGTAGACCTGTATGACCTTCAGCGAATATCTTGCGGATATTCTGAGTATAAGGTACGCCACCCTGGTCGACACACTCTCGATCTTCACCACGTTGTTCACAAGGGACTTGTGGACGATAAACCCGACACCACCTTGGGACTGCCGGTCACCCTCTCGGAAATAGAGCAGGTTACCGGATTTGAGGATTATCGAATCCTCCCCCTTTCTTCGGACTTCAGATAACCCTATAATACTCTATCGTAACCTGCTCAATTCTTCCTCGAGTTCGGCCATCTTCTCGTTGGTCCGGAGTGTTCGCGTGTTATATGTTCCCAGGTCCAGTCGTCGGTGTTTATTGGGGTAGCCGGGTCCACTCCGGGGATTCTTCGCACCCCTTGCCACGCCATTGCCTCGACCGCTACCGTAGCCGAGGGTAGACGGGCTGCCGGGCACTCGGGGCCGTTTTTTATGTGTGCTATTCATTTGGTTTGGGGGGGTTTGCCATAATCGCCGCGCTTGGCAGGCGGGTTGGCGATCGCAGTTAGTTGTTAAAGTGCACAGAGAACGCTGCTGCCCATTCTCTGGTGTGTCCCTTAGTCGCCTCTTAAGACACCCACGGGAAGATATGGGAAGGTGAAATTCTTTACGTCCGTCACCACACAGTTCCAAGGAATACGGTAACAATTTACAATTATTTTTTAGGAATAATAATTTCAACGTTTTACGGTGAGTTGGTATAATCTATACTTTAATTTCAAAACAACATAATAAATTAGTTGTGGATAATTAAACTTCTTTTACAAAAACTAGCTATTGTATTTTGGGAGAGTAAATGTCGTAGCCGGCTTATACGACACCGCTCCGACCCGACACAATCATGTTTATTAAAATGTGAGCTTCAGGGCATCCTCTGTACATATACTTTACTACACAAATTAGCAGACAGCTTGCTGTAAGCGAGCTTACCACCATGGTACTACTCGATAGTTAAGTCTACGACCTTAAGACTGCACTTTTGACCCTCGATTGTACAAGGTAACATGCTCAGGTGTAAACAATGATAACTGCAAAACATACAGCACTATTACTATTCAATCTAATTGCGCAGTAATCAATTCGCACTGCGATCGGTAGTTACGGCTCGACATAGGGAGCATCCCTTATAATCGCCATTGGTGTGTATAATATAGGGGTGGGTGCTGTCAACCGTGGAGAGATAGGGTATAATCTTATGCGGTTGGTAGAACGTGCACACTGTAATATCTATGAAATTGCGCTATTTAGTTGATTCATTTTAAATGAAAGCGTTTATTGTAAAGCATACATTGTACTGCCAACGACTGATTAAAATACAGAAGCTCAAGAAAATTCGTACTGTGTTTAATCCTAAGGTTTAAAACACGGTGTGTTTTTTAAAAGATGATGCGTAACTTAAATGTTATTGGCCATGCACCAGTTCAATGCACTATGAACTTTTTGTACATAGACCTTAATTACTCAATATAAAATAAAATAATATAGAATTCACAACACAAAAGGTATTATGAATAGCCAAATAATGTCATTGTTCTTACTTAACACAAAGAAAATATGCTAAAGCTATATAACAAAAGTTATTTGTGCTGATTGCGATACACAGGCTCTACCTAATTGATATTTCTATCAAAATATGGGAAACACAATATAGAGCAATGGTGGCCCAGTGAAAACGATCGCGACTTACAAGATGTAGGTCATGGGTTCGAATCCAGGCAGGCGCTTTACTTTTTGTAAATTATTTCAACATCACTGCTCTCAAAAACGGTAAAGGAAAACATCTTGAGGAAACCGACATGTCTTCGCTAGTCCCATGTTACTTGGGGACGACGCAATACATTTTATTTTTCCATTCAATCTTGTCAACTGTTCCTCTATCACTGATTCGTTTTTAGGGTTCTGTACCCAATGGGTAAAAACGGGACCCTATTACTAAGACTCCACGATCCGTTTGTCTGTCCGCCTGTCACCAGGCTATGCGCCGCGATTGCTAGACAGTTGTAATTTTCACAGATGATGTATTTCTGTTGCCGCATAACAACAAATACTAAAAACAGAGAGTTATATATATAAATATTTATCTTAGTATGAATCATATAAAATATATATGTAAGTGTATATTAAGCAATTTAAAATTATAATTTTTTGTTAAATTTGTTGTTGCCACGTTTTAACCTCTCCTGCGGGCCGGCCCGCAAACGTCAAGGCCATGGCACGTGACCCCAATACGATTTTTTTTTTTTTTGGTTGGACCCTCATTAAAACTGAGAAATCGGCAATTTATTGCTATGGCACGGTATATTATTATACTTTCTTGGCTTCGTTATAAATTTACCTAACTACTTATAAAATTCAATAAGCAAATAAAACTGACCTCAACTCGCAGTGACGAAATACGGTACGGTAGCAACTTATCACTTTTATTATTTTCAATTGCATAACTTTCACTCCCTTCATAAAACTTTATCACAATATATCGAATTTACACACATATTCACCAAAAAAACACTTCATTACGATAAAATAATATGTTTAGGCAATGTTTAGACAAACAATTTCAAATAAACAACACAAAACAATAATAAAATATAATAAAAACTATTTTGTTTACAAAACGAAGAAACATGGCGGCTGAGTCTCAAAAATCAGTATCAGTGATTTTAGAGACTCAGCCGCCATGTTTCTTCGTTTTGTAAACAAAATAGTTTTTATTTTGTCAAATTTTTATGTCATTCAATTTTAGTGGTGTCTCACTAAAATGTTACCAAAGTCGGTGTAATATGAATCGATTGAACGAATGATACATCCAGAAAGTGTTGCAAGGGAAGATTTTACGTCAAAAACCACCGTCCAATCGGACCTGTGAGTTATGGCCCGGTGTAGGGCCACGACACGATTCGCGTTTTGTTCTTATGGACCTGCATCTGGCCAAAAAACGTGTCGGAGATACGTGTTTTTTTTGTCGTGTTTCGATAATGGTACGGAACCCTTCGTGCGCGAGTCCGAGTCCCAGTTGGCCGGTTTTTTTCTTTCATGTCAATCCTCACACAATTCATCCACCCTTTCTCTGGCCGCCCGAAAAGCAATGACAGAAAGCAAAGAATATCTTCATTAGGAAAATAAAGCCTTTAGTAGATCAAGAGCTATTCTTAGTTTATTTGTCACCCGCCGGCGTGAATGTCGAAAATTATCCCAAGGAATCATATGCCCGGGATAAAAAGTATCATATCTGCCATTTCAGACTATTTCCTATATTTGTGCTAAATTTCATCCAGAACCGTTCAGTAGTTTTTGCGTAAAAGAGTAACAAACATACAAAGATACTTACACACTCACAAACTTTCGCCTTTATGATATTACGAGTAGTAGGAAAGTAGGATACTTGTGTGATGACTGCAAACTATGCAAAATAAGCTATGAAAAAAACCCCCTCTAAAAAGTAAGAAACAAGAAAATATTCTCATCTGAAATTTTTATGTACTATTCGATATGTATCGGGTATTAAATAAACAACTTACATGTAATAAATAATTTATGTATGCTTTTCTGCAAAGTAGCATACGATCACGGTTATTCTCTGAACTACTATGTATATGTATGGAATACAATAAATTATTTATTACATGTAAGTTGTTTTTTTTTTTTCAGATGAGAATGTTTTCTTGTTTCATACTTTTTAGAAGGTGATTTTTTTCGAGCGGGTTTTAGTTTTTGAAATTATTTTGTTGTTTTATATATTCAACGATAACGTAATTGATTTAGGAAATTTAATATTCACTAAAGGACAGGTATGTGCTATGTGTGTGTAATTATGTTAGCTAACGAACATACACATAGGTTCAAATGAATCATAATTCATTTGAGAAAGTCAGTTATGAGGGAACAAATTAACGTAAATGCATACATATTTACATACATACATACCGATCAACAAACACTGCGGCGCCATAGTCGGGTTAAAAATTGGTTTTCATGACTTGGACGGAATATATCTTGCAAACGGTACACCTGTCAAAAATATGATGTACTAAACCCATATTTATTTTGTTCTTGCCTTCGGACCTCCTAGAGAATTTAATGTGACGCCACACAGCCACTAACCAGCGGACAAACAGAACTCATCCTTCGAAACCTCATTTGCCAAATTATGATAAGTAGTTTAGAAGTTATGAAGAAACATATGAACATACATACATACACACAAATCGGTCAAAAACATAACCCTCCCTTTTGCTTCGTCGCAGTCGGGTAAGAATTACCTCAGCTAGTATAAATTGAATGTCTTTGCCTCAACTATACGAGCTAAGCTAAACTAACATAGCCTAGCTCTTGGTCTGCAGCCGGATTTAACTAGGATAGAAATAAACTACAAATACTGAACTGAACAAATATCCCTTTCAAGTAACCTTGTTAAAATATTGATATTAAATAAAAAAAAACAATATAAAATAAATAAGTTGCACGATCAAAGTTTTTTTAGGGAATAATAAATGGGTGAACAAATAGTTTTCGAATAGGCCAAAAGAAACCCAAAAGTACGAGTATATAAAAACGTTTTCTATGTACAATATTATTTACCTACTGCCTACTACCTAGTCATGTTCTCTCTATATAATATGTTCGCACTCAGTCGAACCTTTGATATCTGTTTTCACACCTGGCTGGGTTTTATTTCTGTATTGCGAATAGGTCGAATAGTGAACATGTTTTCGTGTATTAAAACATGGAAAGTTTCGGTATAGAGCGATAAGACGGTGTTCATTTTAGTTCGGGTATTTTAATAGGCGAAAGTATTTTAATTGAATTTGCAACTTTTATGAAGTAATATATTAAGTTATTAAACAGTTTGATATTTCAGCTGTATCTAACTCTTTTAGGCAACTTTGAAAAACGGAGAAAGTTTCGGAGGTATGATTTTTTTATCGTTTTATTTCAATAATATTCTCTACATTTGCATTTTAAAAATAAAAGACAAATCCAGGCAAAACCTAAGACCCAATTAAATGTTCAAACTTGCATGCGTCCTGCACGCTTTCAGAATAATAAAGAAAATGAAAGCAGTAACAAACTTACCTATAGTATAATGTTGTATCTGTCAGACTACTCTCAAGTATTCATTGATTTCCCGAAGGACATTGAAAACTTGTCAAAGAAAACGTAAATCCTTACTCGAAAACCACTCAATAGTTCATAGAGAATTGCTTTTAAAACCGTGTTAGGCTGCTGAAGTTACAAGGGTGAAAAAACGGGAGGAGATGAAAACGTGCGATGTAGGGGCGGGCGCGGTCGCAGCCCGGGTCGGGTCGACTTTGGTCCAGTAGTCTCCCGGACGGCGGCCCGAACACACGTTGACTGCGCTGCCCGGCTCACACCGCGAGCTAACTTCGTCGACAACAATCGTAGTAAAATGGAAACAATCGGGATCGCTGCGTTTGATGGCGCTCGATCGGCAATGTGAAGTGATCGGATTGTGTTGTAACTGTGCCGTGTGATTTGAGATTATTTTTCGTGTTTTTATCATGTTGATGATTGGATTAGTAATAGAGTTTAATGGTAAGGATGTTTGTTTAATTGGTATTTTTTTATTATAATTTAATCTTAAGGAAATATAGTTACTTACGAGCAAATAAAACCAGGTCGGTCTTCAAATACCTAAATATAAAAAAAATCTCCAAAATGCTTATTTAATAGTTAATTTAATAAAAATATGACAGTTTAATTATAAGGGTAATGTTTTTGGTCTCTAACTGTAAATGGATATTGGGATTTTTCATCTGACCCGGATCCCATACTCGCGAGTGTATTTAAACTGCCATGTGAATGCCTGAAAAGAGAATACAAATATTTGTGTTTTTTCTTTATGAAAAAAAAACTAGAAACAATAAAAAATACATGAGTTCATCAAATACTCTTATTGTTATACAAATGTGTCACATGACGTAAACGTGTCACAAAAAAGCCAGCCATCCAAGGTAGCGATACTGACTACCCTCATAATCATACAACAACAATAACTTATTCAGGAGCCGGTATAACGCCTAGCGGAACTCATCGCAACTCCAGGGCGAAATGCCTGAAAAGCTTCCGGCCATGAAATTGTTATTATAATGAAGTTATTTCTTCCAACGACAAAATTGCCGGCAATTTTGAACAAAGCACATTTAAAATTCTATCGTAATTAGACAGATACCGTACTGTCGAGAAAAGAAAACTTGGTCCTTTCTTTAAATAACCATCATTTATGCAGAACTCTGTCAGAAATTATTATTCCTAGTCTCTCTTTTTTGTTTCATCTTTGATTTTATTCGGTTACAAGAGATAAAATTCTTGGAATGAAAAAGTTATCGGTGGTTTAACTTTTGTAACTATAGTGTACTGTCGAAATATCTTTCGATAGTAAATCTTGAAACGGCTTTTTGATATAATTATCATTATTTCCTTTTCATCGTCATCGTCTGCCTTCCCTTTTCCTAGCTATGTTTGGGTCAGCTTCCAGTGTAACCAGTTGATACCAGTATTTAGACCACTCATGTAACCTTCACGACTCAGTTACGAGATTGCACACGACAATCAGGACCTAAAGATCCCTTTTATTTGTACCTACATTGTGTGTATCTGTGTGCTAAGTAAACTAGTTTTCTTTCTTTCTTTTACGGCTATCTGACGCAAGTAGTGGTCTTGATATGTACTGAATGGGCACCCATCTACGGTTCGGACTCGGTACTAGAGCGACTATGATTATTTTGCCACAAGCTTTGCCTATATATAAATATTTAATCAAATATATTACATAATATAATATATTCGATCAAATTATGCTACGATTTCTTCAGACGAATTGAGAACCTCCTCCTTTTTTTGAAGTCGGTTTAAAACCGAGTTATCTGGCTTTACAACTGGGGCTAAAATACTGAATTTGTACACTGCAGACCCACCGTACCCCTGGCCGTACCCCTGGTGGTACGGTGGGTATTTTAAAGTTAAACGATACCACTGTATGAAGTGACCGTAGTGCTGAGCTATATGAGTTTTCTCGCATTTAAGTTAGAGACTAAACATACAATGAACATAACTAAACCAAAAAATAGTAAAACGAGAATGTTTTTGTTTAGAATACGAGTATCATGATCTTAAATATACCCCAGGGTGCAGAGCGTACGTGGGTACGTTTATGGTATTCCATTTACGGTTTTGTATTAAAATTGAAGAAACCAAAACATATAAAACGAGTTGTAAAGAATATCTTGTGTTAAATTGAATGCTATTATTTTAATAAATAAATCGACGAGAATAAAATGTAGGTACGTCGAGCTTACGTTCTCTATTTTTAAGCATTATGTTCTACCACAAAGGCAATTTGTAAATCTAAATAGGTCATCATAATGAGCATCATTACTGAAAGACGTCCACTGCTGGACATAGGCCTCCCCCAAGCGTCGCTACACTGATCGGTCTCGAATCCACCAGATTCTCCTTGAATAGGTCGTCACTACATCTAGAGGCAGAACTTTTCGGACCCATCGACCACCGTTCTGCGTGCAATGTGCCCTGCCCACTTTCACGTATCTTTGGCAATTCTTCTGGCTATGTTGGTAAACCTGGTTCTCTCGCGTATCTTCATTTCTGATTGGATTACGCAAGGAAACGCCGAGCATACCCCTTTGGGTGACTTTAAGCCTTCTAATGAAGCCCACTGCGAGCGATCTCGTTTCGGTCCCGTGTAATCACTGGCAACACACACTGGGACTTTCATCTGTGTGCTCTGGTTTTTGTCAAATAAATGTGTTTTCTTTCTTTCTGTTTGTCCCGGGTAGATATAATCATCCACAACTTCGAGTGTAGAGTCTCCGATCTTTATAGGAGTAGATGTTACATGGGCATTTGACATGACCTTCGTTTTGTCCATGTTCATTTTAAGACTCTTTCAGAATCTCTACTGAGGTCACCTAGCTTAGTCCTCCATGGTCTCAGCCATGACCACTATATCGTTGGCAAACCGAAGGTGATTGATGTACTCGCTCGATCTAAATGTACTCGCTCGATCTAAATAGGTACAAAAATATAAAAGGATTTGTTTTTGATGCTAGCTTTTTATTTAAGCAACGTTGGTCCATCCAGCTGTCTCCTAATATCATTACTTCTTCAATAATATTCTCTCTATCAGCTCCTGACCTTCAAAACGATCTCAACTGACCCATATTTTAAGTATAGAGCCTTAGAAAAGCCTTGTTTCCAAACTTTTAACTTTTTTAGAGTTAATGATCTGTAGTAATGTTTTTGCCATAGATTGATTTTGTTTTTTTTTTTTTTTTTTTGATTTTTTGTTTATGCGTTTTTTTTTTAAAAAGAAAAGAAAGAAAGAAAGAAAAGATTAGTAGGCACAATAAACATCATATTGGCTTCGGGAGTAGAAATTTTGGGTTATTGGACGACTAGCCCGAATTTAACTCGCCCGAATCGGGCGAATCGACCACTATTAAAAATATTCATTTTTCTGTGTCGACTCGCCCGAAGTTAATTTATCGGTGGGCGAATCGACCACTCCAAAATTATTTAGTGGGCCATTCGCCCGAATTTTATTTTAGAGAACAAACAATATAAAAGTACAGTCGTCCTCACCCGTCTCGGTAATAATATGAAGAATTAATTGAAGTTAATAGATATTGTACTAGAAACTAGGAAAGCAATTAATTAAATAAGTAATTACCACTTAAAACGTGGAGAGATATTTATACCCAAACTATCAGGAGGCCAGAATCATGAAGAAGTATTTGCAGAGCTAGAATCATTAGCGGTAGAGACTAACGGAATTACTAGGGCTTCAGAATCGGAAATCGCCCGGTACTCTTTTTACCGCTCATGATTCCAGCCTAGCTTCCTGATGATGAGGAAACTAGGCTGGAATCATGAGCCTCTTATTGTTTTTTCGCCTGTTTATCATATCTAACGTTCAAACCTCAACGAACTCTCGTACTCTTTTTACCGCTCATGATTCTTTTGATTCATTGGCGACAAAACACTAACCCTCTTACAAATAAACGCGTAATAAAGTTATACCAGGTATAACTAAGGAATAACCATACATTTTCATAGGTTTATACTTGGTATAACTTTATTCCGCGTTTATTTGTAAGAGGGTAAGAGGCAGCAATATTCGCTACAAAAAAAAAAGAGAAAGCTCTATACGCTATCAGGTCATTTCGGTACCGGTAAAGAATAACTTAAGTACCAGGAGATTATAATCATGATGAGTCTATTATATGGGACATATAATAGTGGACTAGCCGACCCCAACTTAGTTGAGAAAAGGCAGATTGATTGTAAAAGGAGACGATTTTATTGCCAAAAATCGAGCACAATTCCAGGATCCTGGCGGTTACTGAGAACTTCCACGAGGAAAAACTCACTGACACAACCCGACCTGGGAGAAAAAATGTTAATTTAAAAAATCAATAAACCCGACTGCTTGAAAAGCGAACTAAAAAGACGTAAACAAGGAGAAAAACATGCTGTGCTGTCGGAGGATACATCTTCGCGAGCTGGCTGACCAATACCAGACGTATCCTCCAACTGCACAGCATGATTTTCTCCTTGTTTACGTCTTTTTAGTTCGCTTTTCAAGCAGTCGGGTTTATTGATTTTTTAAATTAACATTTTTATTTATAACTTTTTAGTTATTTTTTTTTCGAATCAGGTACATTTAAACATATAATTGTGTTATATATTTTTGAAATCACCTCTTAAAATCCTTTATTTTGATACCCCACACGATAGATTCGGAAGTTCGGAAGTTAAGACGAATCGATTGACGAAAGAACCATCAAAATCGGTCCACGCGTTTGGTCTCTAGAACGCCACATAGGAACAAACATACATACATACATACATACTTATATACTTACATACATACATACATACATACATACATACATACATACTTACATACATACATAGACTGATAAACACATTACCCTCCTTCGGCAGTCGGGTAAAAAGACTTAAGACTTCATACTCGGTAGTAGCGCTTATGATCACTAACCAAATATTGGTAATTATTACTTACCATAGCTATTATTTTCACAATAAGAAAGGGTCTTCGTATATTTTTAACGATAAATGTACCGTTATAAGGGACATACGGCCAAGATAGCCTAAGAGAAACAAAATGATAGTTGCTTTCATGAAATATGTCCGTTGTAACGTTTCATAAGTCTTGCTGAAGAGTGACGGCTAACTAAAGGAAAACAATGATATTTTTCCTTGCGTCGCATCTGTTCTAGTTAGCAGAAATAGAAAATCTTGATTTAATTGTATTCCTAGTCATAGAGTGGAGTGTGCAAATAATTTTCTTAGTTTCTGAGTTATATCGGTTGGGGCGAGTGTCTTAAAGATGATAGTAGAAGGAGATGTAGGTAAATAGTTACACAGCCGGACACATCTGGAGATCCGTAACACAGGGTTTCTCTAGTACGCACTCTAGTCTCTCTTAATGGAGCTTCTAGCAAGTACAACATAGTTTTAAATAGATTTTATGTCAGCCTTTGTGGAGAGAAGCTTTTTTTTATGTTTCATAATATCCATATCTACTAAATGGAGTTGTGCCGAATATTACTTTGTCGACTAGCCGATTAGTCGGTTGTACAGTATTCGGTAATTTCCGTGAAGCTTCGGTTACAGCTGATTCGCGCGCAAGACGCAACGCCGCCGCCTGCTAGCGTGTCGGAACATGTTTTGTTTACTTCACATTGTTTCTTGATATTTAATATTGCACGGGTCGGGCCGGTGTTTTTGTGTAAAAAAGTAAAGACAATACTGTTATTGTTCATTAAAGTGAAAGAGCTCAATCAAAATTATTCATGTCCAAAAGAAAGTGTATTGATTTTTTTGACCAATTGGCCTATGATTCCCGTAAAGTCAAGTGTAATCAGTGCCAAATGATCATTTCTCGTGGTGGAACTACATTCAAAATAAGAAGCCGGATAGTTCGTGCTCTTTGCCGAATAGTTGCCGACTAGTCGCTTTCTTCGAAAGTGGCCGACTAGTCGGAATATCACTAATAGTAATATTACTATTTACTAACAACTTTCAACTGATGAAGCTACTGAAGGTGACAGAAACCTTCAGTGACGCCATCAGGATGGAATTTGGTGTGGACAAATGTGCAGTCATGCATGTAAAGCGAGGGGAGATTATGGAATCCGTGGGTATACAACTCTCGGATTCCATACACCTTCGATCCCTTTCCTCAACTGAAACTTACAAGTATTTGGGTATGTCGGAAACACTAGGCATCAATGCTAGTGACGTGAAACAGTCGTTGAAGGAACGCTTCTTTGGCCGCCTGAATAAAGTACTAAATAGTCTTTTATCAGGTGGAAACAAGGTGCGCGCCTTCAACGGCTGGGTCATGCCGGTCTTGATGTATTCTTTCGGCTTACTCAAATGGACTCAGACAGAACTTGTCGCCCTGGATAGGAGAGTCCGCACGCTGCTTACCGCAAATCGTATGCATCACCCACGGTCATCGGTCATGAGACTGTATATCCCGCGGAAGTGTGGGGCTCGAGGATTTTTAAATGCTAAGACTCTGCACAACCGCGAGGTATGCAGTCTTAGGGAATACTTCCAGGCCGCCGAAGTGGGTATGCATCGAGATGTGGTAGCGGTGGACAAGGGCCTTACCCCGCTCTCCTTGGCTAACGAGAACTGGCGCAAACCTATAGTATTAGATACTAATGACCGCAGGGAGGTATGGCAGAGCAAGGAGCTTCACGGACGTTTCTACCGGGTCCTACATGGGCCCGATGTAGATCTTTTAGCGTCCGTGGCCTGGCTGCGATTTGGTGACCTTTTCGGAGAAACCGAAGGTTTTGTCTTTGCGATTATGGACGAAGTTATGATGACGAACAACTACCGGAAATACATTGTGAAGGATGGCACAGTTGACATCTGTCGGGCATGTCACCGGCCGGGTGAATCTATCCGTCACATTATATCCGGATGTTCTAGTTTGTCTAACGGAGACTATTTGCATAGACACAACCTTGTAGCCAGGATTGTTGGATACAGCAACATGCTCTTAAATACAATCTTGTGGAAGCGGAAGTGCCTTACTATAAGTATGTGCCCGACCCAGTTCTCGAAAATGGCAATGTTACGTTGTATTGGGATCGGTCTATCATCACTGACAGGACTATTGTTGCCAATAAGCCTGACATAGTGGTGATAGACCGACTGGAGCGTCGCGCAATGATTGTTGATATAGCGGTCCCCCATGACGAGAACCTCGTGAAGGCTGAGAGAGATAAAAAAAGCAAGTATCTTGATCTAGCGCGCGAGGTTGTCGACATGTGGGATGTGAATACAGCAATCATTGTGCCGATAGTCGTGACGGCCAAAGGCATAATAGCCAAGAGCCTCGACGAACATCTGAGGAGGCTCTCGTTAGGCAGCTGGATCAAGGGCTTGATCCAGAAAGCGGTACTCCTGGACACGGCGCGTATAGTCAGGAGGTTCCTCTTTCAAGAGCCCTGACCACCGGTAGCTTGGACCCTGTTCCCGATACCGGTGGGCTACTATTTTTGTATTTTTAAATGTTTTTTGTTTTTTTTTGTTGTAAAATAATGTTTAAAAATATAAAAATATGTAAATTAAATGGAATAATAATAAAAATCAAAAATAAGTCTGTGTTTGTCTGTATTGTTATCTTTTGCTACGTTTTTACACCGAAACCGCTGAACTTAAGAGAAAGACATAGGATTTCTTTTTTTATCCCGGGTTTTTTTACATTTGGGATAATTTCCGACTCCCATGCGGGCAAAGCCGCTGGCACAACAGTGTTTAAATAAAAATCTTAAATTCATTCATTCATTTACTGTCAGCCAACGGTTTCCCTAAACCACCGAATCTTTGTAGAATTGTACGGAATTTCGCAAGATTTTCTGTATCACCAAGATTATTTGTTAAATCATTCGAGAAGAAATGATTTTCATCAACATCATAGCAGCCGAAAGACGTCCACTGCTGGACATAGGCCTCCCCCAAGCGTCGCCACATTGACCGGTCCCGTGCGTCTCGCAACCAGCGGATCCCCGCAACCTTCACCAGGTCATCGGCCCACCTGGTGGGAGGCCTTCCAACGCAACGTCATTCGGTTCGCTTTCACCATACCAGAACCTAGGCAAGGGCGAGGGCTAGGCATCAACGTCAATGGCGAGTACATCACCCACCTTCAGTTTGCCGACGATATAGTGGTTATGGCTGAGACCATGGAGGACCCCAGTGCAATGCACGATGACCTCAGTAGAGCTTCTGAAAGAGTGGGTCTTAGGATGAATATGGACAAAACCAAGGTGATGTTGTATGCCCATGTTACACCCACTCCTATCAAGGTCAGAGATTTTACACTCGAAGTTGTGGGCGACTATGTCTACCTGGGACAAACGATCCAGTTGGGTAGAGCCAACTTAGAGAAAGACATCAACCGTCCGACTCGACTGGGCAGCGTTCGGGAAGTTGTGCGGTCGCAGAAAGTCTATGACCAGTGTGTATTGCCAGTGATGAATATGGCTCTGAGACGTGGTCGCTCACATTGGGCCTCATCAGTAAGCTTACAGTCATCCAATGGGTAATGGAGATGGCTATGCTCGGAGTTTCCTTGCGTGATCGAATCAGAAATGTAGAGATCTGCAAGAGAACCAGGTTTACAGACATAGCGCGAAGAATTGCCAAACTTAAGTGACAGTGAGTAGGGCACATTGCTCGCAGAAAGAATGGCCGATGGGGCAGAAAGGTTCTGGAGTGGAAATGACGTTATTGGCTTAAAAAACGCAATGAAAGATTGTATCAATATTCGTAATTTTTGCCGATGGGAAATCAAATCGATCAAAAAACTTGTCTCAATCAATACTGCCAATAGAAAACACCTGGTTCATGAGTTCAGCTGATATTGTAATTAATTTAATAGGCTCGTCCCTCTTTAGGCAATCTAAACTAATTTACTATCACAAAATCACGAGACGTGTTCAAGTTGAGATAATAAAATATATTAAAATTATCAATTTCGTTAAGAGTTTTCGTTATCTTTAAAGGTTAGTGTTATCTATCAAGGAGGCAGTTGTTTGGATGGATTTCTGCTTCTCATTCATTCAATAAGTTTTAAAGGAGTCGGTGCTTCCAAAACAAGGATCTCTTTTCAATCAATCTGCCGATCCTTTTCCCACGCATGTTGGGTACGGCTTTCAGTTACCTGAATACCATTGATTTACAGGGAGCGACTGCCTATCAGGCTTCCACAACCCAGTAACTGGGTAACACGATACCCCTTGGCAAGACTGGTTTCAGATTATTTGGCCTCTGAGTACTCGTAACGTCTATTCAAGACCTACTAATGACAGCCGGGACCAAGGGCATTCTGAGGCACAGCGGTATCACGGCAAGCGGTGCTTTACCTTGAAGATCGACCGGATTTCCGTTATGACGTAGCCACGAGCTACTCAGCCCCTTTTATGTTTAAAAATACGTTAGCCGTTTGTATCACGCCTGATGTGTTAACGCTTCATATATATTCGTACCATGCCTAATGATGAAACATAGGCTAAGGGTAAATTTATATTTTCATAAATTTTTCTTTAATATTTTTAACAATTAGCCTGGGTTTGTTTTCAATTAAAATATTTCACTGTGTGCGTATTGTTATTGTTTTCTTATTTTATTTTCTATTGTTCTCTTGTCTCCGTAAAATGTTATTATAGCCAGCTTAGTAAACAAACAAGACAGATAGATATAATTAAATTAATTGACATATTCTTTCACTTGATTTCGTTATTGGATTAGTATCCTCTGATAATTATAAGCAATATTTTATACACATGGTACATGAAAATCGCCGATAGGACCAGGAAAACATGTGTAGGAAACAAAAATAATTCTCATTTTATTGAAATTGCCCGTAAATGAGAGTAACATAGATATCCCTAAACCTCAATGTTAGATGTACCTATTTCCGTAACTTTTACATTAATCCGAGGGACTTGAAACTACAGATTGGCATACAAATGAGTAGGCCTCGAAACTTAAAGGATCTCCGTTCATTCCAAAAAGTTCTTTATTTGCAGGGATTTGAAAGAGTATATTTACCTTAACTTAAGAAGCACGCAATTCCAATAAAAAATCTTCTTTGTTTAATATCACAATTACCTATTCTTATGAGATTTAAGAGAACATATTTCTTGAATTTTAGGTAAATATAACTATTCTAATCCCTGCTTATTTACACATCGTAAAATATGGTTCAAAACTAACAGTTGGAATCATAGTGAAAGAACAAATGAGAGTAATAATAAAGCAAGTAATTCTTCATTAAGGAAACTGCATGGTCTGTCCTAATTGCAAAAAGCTAATAATGGTTCGAAACGAAGTGGAAGCAACGTAAGAAAGTAACAAATGTTTTCATTTGTTCCGTAAATTAAATGTTGAAAGGTAACTACTTTCTTCGCAAAGTATCTTAACTAAAACATAATAATGTTATTTTCTTGTACTTTTGAGATAAGAGAATCGCAACAAATGAGATCATGTTGAAATTCTCTAATAAAACTATGTATTTATTTATTTATTATAGGCACACCAACAACAAAAATACAAACATGGACATATTAAATTTCATGCCTTATTCTAGTATTTATGTCAATAACAGACGTGCACAACATTTTAATACTATAGCAGATTATTGCCTATTTTATAGTACTCCTATCGCGGTTAGTAATTCACGACGATTAATAACCCGACTGCTTAAGAAGCGAACTAAAAAGACATAAACAAGAAGAAAATCATGCTGTGCAGTCGGAGGATATATATTCGCGAGCTGGCTGACCAAAAGCAGATGTATCTTCCTAAGAATCATCAAAATCGGCCAACGCGTTTGGTCTCTAGAACGCCTCTTAGGAACAGACATACATACATACATAGACTGATAAACACAGTATCTTCCTTCGGCAGTCGGGTAAAAAGAGGTAGGTAAACGATAAACAGTCCAAACATTGTTTCAGCTTTTGGTGTCCGCCAGCGTTGTCTTACAGGATCATATGTCCTAATCCAGGCCTTGGTCTAGCAGTGTGTCAAATTTCTGAGAAGTTGAGAAGTGATTGACTAACAAACCATGCAAACATACCGAATTGTATACTTAAAATATTATGTAGGTACCTATTAGTAGAATTTTGTCAATATCTCTACCTAGGTGGAAGCTTTTCTTTTTGAAATAGTTCCTTGTCGTTTACATTTGAAACAAGGTAAAAAAGATCCAGCGTCATAATTATGTTCACGTGTATGTCTCGGTTTTATCGATTATTTGCCGAGCTCTTGAGTCATGGGGCGCCATATTATAACGGAGTAAGTATGTCTGTTAATTCGTTTTGTCACGTGCAAGATCTTACGAAAGCGTCTTGTGTGGCGGTGACATGGAATACGGAAATACAGATGATTTGTACGTGTTCCGTTGTGACACGATATTAGACTGTATTTTTCGGCATTCAGCACTGGCTTTTACCAAACGTGTACACAATTTTTAAACGTTTGGTAAAGCTATACTTGTAAATAATTGCAATTTTCAGGTTCAAAGTTTTTAATACCATTTGGGAGATTTAAGCACACAAAGCTTTGGTGGGCGGTATGTGAAACTTGTTGTCGCCTCTTCGCCATGGAACCCTAATAAAACAAAAAGGGTCGGTTCAAACTTTTGTGCCTCGGGTGAATGTCGTGCCGGCGCATCCCGCAAGTCGGTCGCTAATAAAAACATAAAAGCCTTTTCACACTCTGTCAGACTCTTTTCAGTTTACTGTCCATGACACATTTTTTTCCGTAGCATACCTTCAAGTAAATAGCATCCCTGCATCCTACATAACATAGGTATGTCAATATTTAAGCCACTTATTGTGATTTTTTTCCTGAAAACAACAATCTACAATTAATCCGGCCTTCATTTGCAGTTGGCGTCATTAATTCAGCGTTTATTTCCAATTAAAATTGATTTCCGATCGTAAAAAATCTACACACAGATAATGCTGTCGCAATGAGAGCGGCGTTGTTAATAATTTGGGCGAGCTATTAAATCAATATTGATTGCGGTTCGATATTCGTGCGTCTATTAGTGCACGGGGCCGGCGCGCCGGCGGTCAACACACAACAGGTGAACTCAGATGCTAATACGTTATTGGAATTACATTGTTTATAGGAAATCAATTTTATGTTTCACAGAATTTTAATTTTCCTGCCTTCTGACTATAGAAGAATGAAAGAAAGAAATGTTTAACTGTCACAAAACGACAGACATAATATAAGTCCATACTTATGCTAAACCGTTAACAATAGTATTAGTAGTACTTAAATTAAGTTACTGCTACGACGAGAAATAAATAAAACAATAACGTGTACACATTGTACTAGTACGAGTATGCCGTACATCGACACAAGTTTCGACCAGCACTGCTAGGGTTGTATCCATACACCGTTAGTACTTTATTTGAGTAAAGATAATGATTGAAAATGGTAACTCAAAATGCAGAGGATTAGAGGAGGAGAGAGTAGTGTAGAGGAGATAATGTAGAGGAGGAAAATGAATAAGCGAATTGTATTATATTTGATATGAAAATAAAGTGGCTGTTGCCGGCACGTCCAATGAAACATAAATATATTGGATGTGCTCGGCTTCCGCCCGGAAAAATTCTACTCTCAATAGAGTTCAATTTTATTCAGTGGCACACGCAGCTCGCTCGTGTATAAAAATATTTCTGATATAATGTTTATCCGAGACAGCATCAATATGAGCTTATTCTAAAATTGCTGAGATTCATAACATAAAAAATACATTACCGCGTCATCCCAATTCACACAAAAAATGGGTACATTAGTAGGTATTGGAAAAAATAATATTCTTGAAAATGTTAGGTACCTAGGTACCATCGTAAGGTACTTCAATCGATTGGCTTGTATGAAAGATTTACGGGTGTGGATGAAACCGGAGTACTTACTGTGTTAGGTACGAACCATGACAGTCAGCTTTAGGTACCTACAAGTAAGAGAACGATGTGAGTGGAGAAGTCCTTTGCGTCGGATAATATTTAATTTAGTCAGTAGATAATTGCATATCTGCAGATGGATAAATCTCAGAGGAGGAGGGTAGACGCGATATTGTTAATGGCGCACGGGACCGGTCAATGTGGCGACGCTTGTGGGAGGCCTATGTCCAGCAGTAGATGTCTTTCGGCTGATATGATGATGATTGTTAATGTTTCTACCATTTCACAATTGTACATAGAGGAAACCCCAAGCAAGACGTATTATGTTAAGTTAAGTGTAAATAAAATCACAACCTGATAAATTAATACAACTTATTAATATAATTTGTATTATGTTTAATCATCTTTTAATGTTCCCATTGCTGGGACACAGGCCTCTTCTCTGCGAGCAAGGTAATGGGCCTGATGCCACCAGGCGGGCCACGTACAGAGAAAGTACGAGCATTGATCAGCGCACATGTTCGGGTTGGCGATATCAAACAACTGTTAAACATGAGTTCAGGTTACTTCATGAGGTTTTTCTTCACCGTTGATAGCAATTTCCAATTTAAACTTAGAAGGTCACATTAGTATTTTCCTGGATTTGAACCCACATACAACCTCTTACTAATCAAATGACTAAAACCACTTACCAACAAAGCATTACCAAAACGTCCCTTGGCGCGGGCTGGACGGGTCCATTTTACTCTCGCAAACTAACAGTTCAGTTAATTTGTCGATTTGAATTAGCGTCACGTCATGTCCCATCTCTTAATTAATTCCAGTTTTATGAGTTTTTGGATCAGCCAGTGATAAGTAAAATAGGACCTAAACTGTTGCCAAGTAGAAGTGCTTTCTATTTAGCAAGTTCCGATCGTAATAAATACGAAGTTAAAAGTTTACTGAGGTTATTTTGGCTGAATCCTTGCCAACTGCATTTAGGAACAACATGGAGGTTTATTTTATCCTGAATATTCTAGTCCTAGATACAATTTAGAAACCAAACAAAAAAGTTTATTAGCTGTCTTATAAATTGATTTATATTTGAAAGGGGTTTTATTTGCTATGCTCACTCATAAAAATTGTCCAAACTTCGTTTAAGTATCCCTAACTAAGTTCATCATCATCGAAATCAAATAAAATTGTTATAAAATTAAGTAGTTCTTAGTAAAGTGACGGAAAGAAAATGCTCGCAGAAAAAACCAAAATCAGAGATACGGGTGGTAGTGAACGTTGAAAGGAATAACTTAAAACTGTGATAGTTGCAAAACGAGGACGGTTCTTTAGATTTAAAGATGCGGCCGATATTGTCTTTACAAAAACTCTAAAGAAATTAAGTATGTAGTGTACTTAGTAAATGTTTATGGACTGATGTACAATCAACATCATAATCATTCGCTTGCCATTATTAAATTTTTTGGGTCGGCTCATCATGTCTACTTCAATTATTTTTCTTGAATTAATATTATCTACAAAAAACAAACAATAGTACCTAGTAACAGTTTTTTTTTATTTTTATATTATGATTTTGATATTTAAACTTTTGAATTTTGATTTTTTGATTCATTAATCAATAACTTCTTTAGCAAGGTTAAACAATGTACCTACCATTATTACATAAAATTCGGCAAGAGCTCTATAAAATGTACGTTATATGAATTACCAGTGAATCGATTATCGGATTTGGCGACAAATTAATCGGCACAGGTGCGACTAATCAATTTAGTTTAAAAGATCATAATCGAAATATTAAAAACCCATTTAGGGTGTTATAAGCACAAAGCTGCACTTTAGAGATTGGAAAATCAAGCTCTTATAATGAAACCCAAACGTGATATCAATTTATGTTTCGTTCTAACCTTTTAATGTAAGAGATCGTCGTTATCTTTGTCTGCACAGTGAACCCGAACTAACTTGAGCGTATCTTTTTTTACAAGTTATGGTCTTGGCAGCCCCACAAGTCTTGAAATGTTATATCAAAAATTGCAATTTCCAAAACTATCGAACTAAGAACGTTTATCTTCGATTAAAATTGCGGTCCAGTAACTCGTAAAAGATAGCATCGCGCATCGATTCCCATTAATGCAGCTATTTACCGAAATATACAATACTATATTTTCAATTTAAAATGGACGTTATTTTCGCAAACAATATAGCTGTCCTGTAAATAAACTCTATTACGTAGTTTAAACCATGAAATTAACACCAATATCAGGTTTAAATTTTAAAAAAACTTTTTTACAAAAAAATACTACCGACTTCCAAATAAGAAAACTAGAAAGTGAAAAATAACTTTATTTTTGGAAATCAGTGTCTTTGGAAGGAACCAAATTTTTAAGTTACGGACACCGATTTCCAAAAATAAAGTTATTTTTCACTTTCTAGTTTTCTTATTTGGAAGTCGGTAGTATTTTTTTGTAAAAAAGTTTTTTATTTTTACTTTTTAGTTGTACGTACCTAATAGGGAAGTAGTTAAGTAAGTATCTATAACGACAGAATAGATTACCCGAATAACATGAAACTTGAATATAACCGTTGAAATGAGAGATCTGCGTACCCCTTTCGAGCGTACTAGCGTGATGTTATGTTATGAAATGGTATAAACAATAAACAGACATACGATTGCAGCAATCCCTAGAGATTTGCCGTTATTTATTGAAGAGTTCTGTTGTTTATCTCCGAAGTTCTTCATCAGATCTTCACCAAATTAAAATGGGACCAATTTCGGAATATACTCTTACAAACAAAAAAAGAATTTTCGAAATCGGTCCACAATTGACGGAAATATCGGAGAACATACATAAAAAAAAAAAAAAAAAAACATTGAATAATGTCGAACATAGAATCTCCTCCTTTTTTGGTTAGTCGGTTAATAATCTGCCTATACAGCTTTTTCCAACAAGGTTGGGGTACCGGATGCAGCTGAATATCAGTATTTTACATGGAATGACTTCCTTTCTACCCTGGGAAACGCCTGGGCTAGACTGGTGTGGATTTTTTTAGGCTTCTAACCACCTACCAATGGTACACATTAATTACAGAAGTAAACATTCAGACATTTTTATTTTTTTTATAATTGACTAGCTGTCCCACGCGCTTCGCTCCCGTCGACTGGCTACATACCTACCCATCTACCTATCCTACCCTACATACATGATTGTTGCGTAACTTAAACCGTTTACGCAGCGCACGCAACGGAAATACTCAAAAAGGAATAATTTGTCCCGTTTTTGTAACATTTTTCATTTATGCTCCTTTCCTATTGGTCGTAGCGTGATGTTATAGCCTATAACTTTACTCGATAACTCGATACTCGACTATGCAACACAATTTTTTTTTTTCAATTTCAACCATTAGTTCCTGAGATTAGCGCGTTCAAAGAAACAAACTCTTTTTTTAACGGTTTATACTATTGATGAAGAAGATAGGTTCGCGTTTGACCACTATCTCACCTGATGGTAAGCGTGTTCGACGATGGGGCACGATTTTAAATGGTCTATTATGTCACAGCTGTATAGCACAATAAGGATAGTACGAACTACCTCTCAGACTGACTTGAGTAAAGTATTTAGTATCCATTGTGATAAGTAGATTGTAGGCGTTCAACCAGTACAAACTTTGAGCCCATTATAATAAACAGTACCATCAATGATAAATTCGTGAAATATTTTTCGTATCAAGACGCATGTGTGTCTATACGTTTGTATCGGTAACCGAGCTACCTTGAAGGTCGCTCCAGTTAGGAGGTACGTAAGTACGTGAAGGTGAATAAATGGTTGGACCGAGATGTATCACTACCACCCACGCCGCGCCTGGGGATTCCACTAGCTAGATAGTGTTAATAATGGCACCTATTTACTACCACAAAAGGCTCTACCTATGTACATGATTTCCTTTAAAAGATTCGTTTTCAATTCTAATTCGATCATTACTCAACCCTCTCACCGCAGTAAATTCTATAATTTCAACGTCGAGATTTATATTAATTTCTGATTTATCGAAATTTCTAAAACATTGTTAATTTATTCAATGCTTAATTGTTACGATGTAAATAAATGCTTTCAAGTATAAATCAAACAGTCGGCCGCCACCTAAAACTCGAAGGTAAAGTCAACAGTACAATATTGAGATACAGACGTTAAATTGTTTGTAATGGGCTTTTTGCACGAAGATAGAATACAACAAAGTTTCGGTTTTCATTTTACAATCCATTAGGTCCAACCCACCGACTCTACGATTGACTCCATAAGGAATTGTCTTTCAATCACGTATTTTTAAACTGAAGACCAACTTGAAAAGGTCGTACGAGTATTCCGTACAACACTTCTTAGAAACTTTAAAGAATAATTTCGTTGGAAGAACAATGAAATAGAGTTTTATGTGTTTTCCGGGAAGAACGTTTCTATTTTCCATTTTTCATCATCTTGCTATAAAATATGCTCTATAGGTTCTTTTTAGAGTTCCGTACCCTAAGGGTAAAAACGGGACCCTATTACTAAGACTTCGCGATCCGTCTGTCTGTCTGTCTGTCTGTCCGTCCGTCTGTCTCCAGGCTGTATCTCATGAACCGTGGTAGCTAGACAATTGAACATATACTAAAAACAGTATAAAATAAATATTTAAGGGGGGCTCCCATACAACAAACGTGATATTTTTGCCGTTTTTTGCTCGATATTAATAACGGCAACAGGTAGACGCTTGAAATATTCACAGAATGATTAGTTGTATATTCACTTCAAAAAATAATAATTATTAAATTAAAATAAAATAAATTAAGGGGGGCTCCCATACAACAAACGTGATTTTTTTGCAGTGTTTTGCGATAATGGTACGGAACCCTTCGTGTGCGAGTCCGACTCGCACTTGGCCGGTTTTTTAAGTCACATCATCTTCATTATCTTGCACCCTAAAGAAGACAGCTACGATAGATGTCAAGACGACAAGACAAATGAAGGTTCACTTTTCATCACAATACCATATAGTCCGGTCAAAATAGACCAAAAAATAGGGTTAGGTTTACAGTAATTCGCATAGAGTTGAAAATTGGTACGAATGTTCGGAAACCATTATAAATGAAATGTTAAAAGTCCCCATCGATATCACACTTGCAAAATAATTTATTCACAGTCAAAGGTCACAAATATGGGTTTTTTGCGTTTTTTAGCCGAACGGTAAGTTTTCTGATAAAAATAAGTTAAACAAAATTGTAGATTATGCAATTATCTATAAAAATGGTCTCTAAAATTTTTCTCCTAAACGTCACCGTTTCTAAGAAGTAATGGTTGAAAAGTTGAAAAAGTTGTATTCTACATAATATACACACGTTTCCACGCCACTTGGCAGGTACCTGGCACCTGGCGCCTCCCCCAAGCGTCGCCACATTGACCGGTCCCGTGCGTTTCGCAACCAGCGGATCCCTGCAACCTTCACCAGGTCATCGGTCCACCTGAGAGGCCTCTCATCGCCTTCTGGTTCGAGGTCGCCACTCTAGAATCTTTCTGCCCCATCGGCCATCCGTTCTGCGAGCAATGTGCACTGCCCACTGCCACTTAAATGCAATCTATTGTGATCCTGTTTAATTCAACATAATTTATTGCAATGTAAATACAGGATATAATGCTAAATGCAGCTGCAAAAAAGTTGGATTGATTTGTTCTTTAGCATGTATCAGTTGTCAAGATCAGTCATGCTCTAATTTTGAATCGCCATCAGAAGAGGATTCGTACGATATCAGTGAGGAGACATACATAGCTTTTAGAACAATTTACTTACACCCAGCAGGAAGAAGAAGAAGACGGAGAAGAAGAAGTACAAGAACACGAAAAAACAAGAAGAAGAGGAAGCAGAATTATCAGATGATTACGAATGAGAAGGATAATTTTACCAATTTTTTTAGAATTCACACGGCTTTTATCATGTCCAATAGTGACCAGTATTTACATAATTTTGAATACAATTGAATTAAACAGGATCACAATAGATTGTTGAATAGGCCTATCCAGGACGCCACGTTAAAAAAGACGCGCTAAGTACACTACCTGGCAGGTGGCGCGGAAACGTGTGTATATTATGTAAAATACAAATTTTTCAACTTTTCAACCATTATATCTCGCAAACGGTGACGTTTAGGAGAAAAAAAATGAGACCATTTTTATAGATAATTGCATAATCTACAATTTAATTTAACCTATTTTTATCATAAAACTTTCCGTTGAATAAAATTTTTGCAAGTATCGATGGGGACTTTTTACATTTCATTTATAATGGTTTCCGAACATTCGTACCAATTTTCAGCTCTATGCGAATTAATGCAATTTGATATGTCTAATTTGACCGGACTAATAACCTAAAGGGTTAATAATATGTAATTTGTTTGAAAAATTCATCTGCTTGACAATGTTAATAACGCAATGAATATTGTTGTATTGTTGAAATGAATGTCACGAGAATTGTGAATGTAGAACACTATTACGCCGTAGGCTATGATTGATGTCAAGATCTTGACATACCATAACCCATAAAACCATATTGTTTTTTTTTAAAGAAATTCATAATAATTTTTTTCTGAATATGTTTAAAAAATTCGTCTGCATAACGATGCTAATAAAACAATGAATATTCATTGAATCGTCAAATTGAAACGGCTTTGGAATTATGATTATAGTACACAAGTATCCCGTATGTGTCAATTTATTAGCAATTTGAACAATTCTGTGGGTCTATAGATTTAATTTAATTTATATATGCTCAGCTAAGATGCTCAGGCAGTAGTAAAATGCCACTTATGACAACATACAGGACTAGCGATTACTGAATACCAAATCAATGTTATTGAAATCGGTTTATTAGTATATTTGTTAGGTATGTGTAGAACGAGTGGATTTGGTTTCGACTTCGTAAACACCTTGCTGCTAGCTTACGAACCCGCCACCTAAAGTGAGTTGGATCAAACTTAGTGCAAGTAAGTACTATTTATTGCTAATGTCTTATCTAGGAAAAAACTGGCTTTTCCGGTCAAGGAAACGTTGCTAAATTTTATTGTTGGATTTTCGCAATATTAAACAATGTGGTTTTCAGTTCAGTCTATTCTTCGTCATATCGATGATTCTACAATTATACACGATTTGACCAGAATTCAGCAACGTCAACAGCGTTTTCATTTGCCTCACAATGTCTATGACATAATGAAATCTCTCCTTTATTTCCACCACATATAATATAATAATAGCATACAGATTCCTCATCCCATACGAAGAAAGCATGCCGACGTAACTAGCGTTTTTCGTCTGATTAAACTGATATTTTTTCTAAGAACATCGATCGCGTTCGGTTATGTCCCACGGATATAGATGGTGTTAGCTGGGACTTAAAAGGGAAGTAAAAGGGTTTACTAGGTTCGTGAATACTTTTTTTTTTAAATACAGTGACGATTTGTTTTACAGTATTTTTTGCACGTTTTTACAGTTTATTTGTACCAAAATGACCTAGAAAACAAATTTAAAAAATCGAGTGGATACCTCAGAAATTTAAAACCGTGCCATCCAATGGAATCAATTTTAAATGATATATTTAAATAATCTTTGAAATGTGAATTAATAGCCCAATTTTAATTAATTTTGTGCTGAAGAGAGTTAATTAAACAAGAACCTAATTTTTTTTAGGACCATTCCTATAAAATCTTAATATTTCACAAAACTCAATAACAAATCGAAGCTTCTATTGCCATCCTAGCGCAATTTATTTGAACCATATTTTCTTTGTTCGCGCAAAAGAAAGTCAATGCTTTGTGGCGCAAAGGTGCTTCAATTTCCGGTTTGGACAGACGTCTATTGCCTGAGTTTTCGTATTGAGAAGTTTTTCAACAGCGTACAGCGGTGATGAGTTTTTGAAATGTGCCCGAAAAATCAAATTCAAAAATGGAGTGTACAGAACCAACCATTATTAAATTAAGAATTAGTAACAAGACTTTAATGCGCAAACCCGACTACCCTTGATTGGAATAATTTACCGTCTCAGTGCGTGATTTCCTCGTAAATTATTATGCGAGGATGAACCAGATGTAGGCTTGAGAGATAGAAAGGCAGTTTTTAGTTCAATTTTCTCAGATAAACTAATGCGCGTTTATCTCTACAGTGAATTAATTACATAACAATCTGTTTGGATTCAATAACAAATCTATTTGCAACCGACTTCCAAATAAAACACTGTAAAGTGCGTAATAACTTAAATTTCGACAGTCGCTCTCAAAAACGAAGTAACAAATCCAGAAACACCGACTGCCGCACTATTTTGAACATTGTAGAGTTTTTATTTTGAAGTCGGTTGTGTTTTTATTTATGGAATTTGTAATATGGTATGGAAATTGTTTTTTTTTTACTTTTACCTGTTTCGTTACCTATTTAGTTGTAGTAAATAAAAAAATACCTTTTTTTAATATTGGATTCTTAAAAAAAGGAATTCTCAAAATAGGGTTACAATTGTTTACGGTTTATGATTGTTTAATGAAATATCACTGAACACACATAAAAAAAAAACAATTCAGGTGAATTGAGAACCCCCTCCTTTTTGAAGTCGGTTACAAAATTTGTGCCCTACTCGTATATACACGTGACTACACTCAACG
Organism: Anorthoa munda; assembly: GCA_945859665.1. Taxonomy (NCBI): domain Eukaryota; kingdom Metazoa; phylum Arthropoda; class Insecta; order Lepidoptera; family Noctuidae; genus Anorthoa; species Anorthoa munda. The sequence goes on from OX243913.1 coordinate 5,461,403, forward strand.
CACCTACATATTAGATATACAGTCTTATTGAACCCAATACGTTCTTATGCTTTACGGCTTGCCTCATTTTTTTTTCTTTCTTCCTTTCATTAAACTCTTCTTGAGAAAATATTCTCATTCACTAATACGTATCTACTTTCTTCCTGATCTCAATTACTTTGAATCTTATTTATCAAAAATCGTGAAAACAAAACATATGTTTTTAGTTAAGATGCTTCACGAAGAAAGTAGTACCTTCCAACATTTTAATTTACACTACTTTTATACGTTGCTTCCACTTCGTTACGAACCGTTATAGCTTTTTGCAATTAGGACAGACTATAAATTTATCTTAGTGAACAGTTACTAGCATTATTTGTTAGTATGCCCCACATTCTGTTCATTCTTACCATAATACAACTGTCTGTCTTGTACCAAATACCTATTGATCAGCAGGGAATAGATTAAGTTTAACTTTTTACAAGTTTTCAGACTAAAGGAGAGGTTGATAAATTAAAAATTCAGAAATCGGGCGTTCAATTGGATAAAAACTCCTCTGAAATCGCCTAATAATAATCGTGACGTATTTATCCCGGGATTTTACATTATAGATTTATATTGGACTAGCACTAGCACGTACTACTTACGATTTCGAAGTTTAGGTAAATATTAAAGCAAGCGTGCTTCACCGTCGACCACATCATCCCCTTAGACCCTTTTGTGGTAGTAAATAGGTGCCATTATTAACACTATCTAGCTAGTGGAATCCGCAGGCGCGGCGTGCGTGGTAGTGATACATCTCGGTCCTACCATTAATTTACCTTCACGTACTTACGTACCTCCTAACTGGAGCGACCTTCAAGATAGCTCGGTTACCGATACAAACGTACAAACACACATGCGTCTTGATACGAAAAATATTTCACGAATTTATCATTGATGGTACTTTTTCTATATAATGGGCTCAAAGTTTGTACTGATTGAACGCCTACAATCTACTTATCACAATGGATACTAGACTACTTTGCTGGTCGCGCTGGATATGGCCGACAGCGCAGCGTAGCGCAGCTCCAGGCGGACACAGCGCGGTCAGCGTGCAGCACTTGATGGACGAGCTGAGATACAGCGAGGACAGCAAGGGCTGCAATGATGGCCAAGCTGAAAGGCCTAGAGCGTAGCTAGCCAATCATAGCGTGACCAGCGAAGCAGTCATTGTGGGCCAAGGTTTGTATAGTGCTTTACTCAAAAATGCAAGTACTTAATCTAAATAAAATCAGCAAGTAATTTAAATAAAAAATATATTAATTAACTAGAATTTTAATTAAAATGACAATTATGAAAAGTACAGTTACTAAAATTCAACACCGACACGCCCACAATGACTGCTTCGCTGGTCACGCTATGATTGCCTCGAGCTAGCCTAGCTACGCTCTAGGCCTTTCAGCTTGGCCATCATTGCAGCCCTTGCTGTCCTCGCTGTAAAGGCCTCGACCTACGGTCTCGGCCTTTATCTCAGCTCGTCCATCAAGTGCTGCACGCTGGCCGCGTTGTGTCGGCCTGGAGCTGCGCTACGCTGCGCTGTCGGCCATAATCAGCGCGACCAGCAAAGTAGTCATTATAGACCGCGGCAGTAATGTACTATATTCAAGTCAGTCTGAGAGGTAGTTTGTACTATCCTTATTATGCTTTACAGCTGTGACATAATAGACCATTTAAAATCGTGCCCCATCGTCGAACACGCTTACCATCAGGCGACATAGTGGTCAAACGCTAGTGTATCGACAAATAAAAAAAAAAAATATATATATACTCAACCTATTCCGATCCCTGGGAACAAGGGAGCTTTTGTTTCGAACGGAGATCTCGTAAGTTACGAAGCCTTTATACCTTCTCATTTGTATGCCAATCTTTTGTTTGAAGTCCCTCGGGCTAATACTTACACGTAAATGTCAGGGACAGGTAAATCTAACGATGAGTCTTTAGAGATCCCCATTTCCCTGAGTTTTAAGAGAAACAATCATAAAACAGAACGATTTTCATTTCATTCAAATGATGTTGAAAAAATTCTCAATAAAAGTATTGAGAATTATTTTCTCCTAAAATCGTATCCCTGTTCCTATCGGGGAATGTTATGTACCATGTGTATGAAACAAAAAAAACATAGCTTATAATTATCAGGGAATTCAAATCCAATAATGAAATCGAACAAAAGAATCAATCAATTCATTAATTGAATTGTATACCTATCTGTCTTTTTATTTACTGAGCTGGCTATAACATTTTAGGGATTCAAGAAAACAACAGAAAATAAAATGAGAGAACAATAAAAACACTTACGCAGTAAAATCTCTTAATTGAAAAATAAAAACAGGCTGATTGTTATAAGGTCTCGACAAAAATTTATGAAAATATTAATTCAACTTTAGATATTGTTTCATCGTTAGGTGTGTACAAATGAACGAGGCGTGAACAGATCAGGCGTGCGTACAAAGGACTAACGTATTTTAAACATGAAAGGAATGGAGTCGAGGATCTCGTGGCTTAGTAAATACAGTCGCATGGGTTGATCTTTAAGGTAAAGCAACGCATACTGAGGTCGGTCCTTGGATAGGTGAACATCCATTCATACCGAGCATCCTCCGTGCCTCGGAATGCCGTTGGTCGGCTTTTATTTTAGATCTCTATCAGTTGATACGGGCAGTGAAAGGCAGATAATCTGATACCAGTCTTGCGAAGGGGTATCGTCTTACCAAATTACTGTGTTGTTAAGGTCAGACGTAACGAGACGCTCCATTTAAAACAGCTGAATCCGGTTAGACTGGAAGTCGACCCCAACATAGTTGGAAACAGGTTCATTAAAAAGAAATGGGGTTGCTATAACGTCAAAAAAACAGGACATAGATCCTCCTTTCGCTGGAGAAACCGATTCTTTTACAAAATATTGAATGAATGAGAAGCAGAAATCCAACGAGACAACTGACTTCCCGATTGATAACACTTAAGCTGAATCTTAACTGTTATCAATTGAGAAGGCAGTTGTTGGAACCCTCTTAACAAAATTGTTAATTTTATTATATTTTCTCAACTTGAACAAGTCTCGTGATTTTGAGATTATGAATTAGATATCTAAAGAGGGTTTATCCTTCTAATTAATTCACTTCATCCGATGAATGTATGAACCAGTTGTTTTCTATAGAAAGTATTGAGATATGCTTTGACCGACTTCGGTCACAAAGCATATCTCAATACACATGTTTGACGACGAAAAAATGACGAACAACCATACAAAAGAAACCATTTTCTTATCATCCTACTTCCTACTAATCTTACTAATATTATAAATGCGAAAGTTTTTGAGGATGGATGTATGTATGTTTGTTACTCAAAAACTACTTAACGGATTTGGATAAAACTTTACAGTTATATAGGTTATACATCAGAAGAAACATAGGCTACAATTTATAATGGCTTTTTGTAATTTGGTCATAATATAACGATATATATCAAGTAAGTCGGCAAAAAATCTGCCCTCTGAGAGCTATATTCGCGTGCACTGCCTAAACCGATAGAGATACACAAATATAATGTACCGTAGGATTGTTTGGCTTAAATACTTCTAAATAAAAGTCCGCAACAGCATATATCTAACTCTTATGTGGAAGCCACTATGACCAAAATAGTAAACCTTAAATACAATTAAATTGTACTTTGTACTTAACTTTTTTACAATGCACATTTTAGAATATTTATTTATCTTTTCTTATCAAAATCGACACATTAGTCGCTTTGAATATTTAATGTAGATAAACTTTGTCTTTTACACTAAGTAATTTGAACACAGTTTAAAAGTTATCATGATAAGATTGACTTGAATGGAGGTCGAGTGACATAAATACGCGCGGCGGGTAAAGCCGGGGAGGGGCGATGTGATCCAAGCAATGACGCATACATATTTTCGCTAAACGTAACGTACGTCTTGGGCCAGCCTCTGTGGAACATCGGTTACGACTGGGTGCTGAGGGGCGAACTCCAACCGGGCGTAGACCTGACGTGTGACGCGGACGATACGCTGGTCACCGCCCGGGGGAGCTCGTACAGGGAGGCAGCGTTGCTACGCTGGGGGGCGCTTTCAACGCTGCTTCATAATCTGGGGGGCCCGAGGGGCGAAGGGCCGATGCAGCGACATATGGAGATGCGTCGGTCTCAGCTCCGCGAGGTCCTGGTGGCGGAATGGCGGGTCAGGCTTTTACGCCCTACCGCCGTGCCGGCCTCGTCACCATCGAGGCGGTCCGGCCGGTGCTCGAGCGCTGGCTCGGGAGGAGGCACGGCTCCCTGTCGTTTCGTGTGACGCAGGTGCTCTCGGGGCATGGTTGCTTCGGGAAGTACTTGTGTCGCATAAACAGGGAGCCGGACGCCTGGTGTCACCACTGCGTCAACTGCCGGGAGGACACGGCGTGGCATAAGCTGGCAGAGTGTACCGCTTGGGAGGAGCCACGCCGTGACCTCATCTCAGAAGTAGGCAGTGACCTGTCGCTGCCGGCCGTAGTCGAGTCTATGTTTAGCAGCGAAGAGTCCTGGGACGCGGTGGTACCATTCTGCTGGCTGCGGAGAGGGAGAGGGAGATTTCATCCGCTCACCCGATCCGCAGCAGACGCCCCGGGCGTTGGCGGAGGGCAGACACCGCCCTCTTCCAGCCCCCCTAAATGGGTCCAGGGGCGAAACTCGAGGACGTCCGTCACCCCCCCATACACCAGGACCCGAGGTGGCGGTGCGAAGTGTTTCACGCGCCCCTCTTAGACGTTGCGGGGGGAGTCTAACACCTCACTCCCCCCTAACCAGAGATCGAGGCCCGCAAAGGCGGGCTGGCTTGCGGAAGTATCATTGTTCCCGCGACCCCCAGCGTAGGTGTGAGATGGAATACCGGGGTGGTTTTTAGTCAGTACGAGTCTGACAGACCCCCCCGCCCTCCTAAGGGCGGGGGGACATCCAATGACGATTTTCCACCAGGGAAAAAAAAAAAAAGGTAGGTTGGTCAGTCACGATGGTTTTCGTACATGTTCCACTTTAAGGACTAATAAATTGCGGAAATCAACCCTAATAAAACAGAACATGGAACCTACTTCCGAATCTAAGTTCGATTGAACTCGCTGTAAGTAATAAAGTAATAATAGTAATAAATCCTTTTTAATTCACTCTTCACAAAGGTTTACATCACCACATCGGCATTTATACTTACATAGTACATTTAAAAGATAACAACAAATACATTTGTTAAAAGATATGATCCTTTGTGAGAGACTGGAGTCTATACTGGGATACCCTGTGTGACGGATCACCAGGCTCTCAACCCGAATCCTGCGTCAATGTCAAATTCTTATCTTCTTCTATAATAATATCTAAGCAATTCAGAAAAAAAAACAAAAGGAGATATTGTTAACCAAGTACATGTTGGAAATTGCACATTTAGGGTTCCGTAACAAACCGCAAAATAAAGTTGGTTGTAATAGGAAAAATGAGGGCATTTCAAAGAAAAAAATTATTTATTAATGTATTGGTACTTGGTGGTAAAATATACGTAAAATAAACATTATCTCCAAATTTCAAGTTCAAGATTACCTGTCACTGTGATCTTCTACTTGTTGGAGCTGTATTGTTTTCTTGACTGTATATTTATATGTATGTATGTATTTATGTATCTGTTTTAGTATTTTGTATTTAGTGGTTACTATGTTTGTTACTTATTGTTTTATTCAAACTTGCACCAAGTGCAACCCCATGTCGTGTCCAGGCTATCTCTCTCCATTCTGGGTTGCCTGGAAGAGATCGCAGAACGCGATAAGGCCGCCTGTTGTATGTTTGTTTTAATTTTAAGGTTTCCATATGTATTATTGTTTTTTATCTTGGTGTACAATAAAGTATATATAAATAAATATAAATAAATTAATGGGAAGCTAAAAAATTTGTAAAAAAAGCTGACTTTGGTAGCTTCTCATTACTTTGTTTTCCAATATTTATGAAAACAAAAAATACCATATTTATCAACTCAACAAGCTCTAAACAACGATACCCGACTTGTTGTTTTTATTTCACGCTCCCCTTTGTCTGTGTGGAAAGGCACCATACAGACAGCGTGAAAAAATGCCCCACTTAAAAAGCTAAAAAATATTTTTCGCAATTTGTATGGCTTTGGGTCAACAAGATAATTATATTGTAAAAAAATTAAGACTGTAGTTCCAACCGTTAGGCTGTTGTTACGGGTCCACATAGAGGACGCTCTTTTACTTTATCCGGAGCTGATAGAGCCTTTGCCTCAAGACTCACCCCATTTGCAGATTATATATTTCGGACAGATTGAGTCTGTAGGACAATGGATCTGCATTTACAACAAAAATGGAATATAACGGGTTCATGATAGTTTATTTGATTATAAAACCTGTCAGACGACAGACAGACAAACACGTAAGTGACAGCAATAGGGCTCCATTTGGACCCTTCGGGTAAGGATCCCTAAAAAGGGGAACATACATATTCAAATTAAAGAACAAACAGAAAACAAAACGAAATTTAGCTGTCTTTCAATATCAAGTGATGATTGTGAGTGTGTGCAGATAAAAAGTTAGTAGAAAGGTTGTATGGTAGTGTTTTCGAGAGCGAGCGCGTGTATGGTGGCTATTATAGACATGATGGTAAGGTACAAACATTCTACGAGGTAACAATAAGGAACTGCTCCGTGGTATAAGGCGTAAGTGGCGAAGCAGCGAGAGACCAAATCTGCACTTTCTACACACACACAACACACACACACCTACACATAAAATGATTTCAATTATGTAGATACGCATGTACATTGATTTGATATTCCTGTTTGTTATCATAAGTCGCATGTTATTATTGCCAAAGCATATGTAAATTAAATCAAATCAATTGAAGACCCAGGATTGTTCAAATCAAAAATCAAATCAAAATATTTATTTGTTATATATATATACTAGCTGTTGCCCGCGACTTCGTCCGCGTGGTTAAGAAGATATAAAGTTTAATGATGTTTAACGGAAACTATTTTTATATTTCAGTCAACAGAAAATGCCTATCACACTAAGCCTCATTTTTTAAAGCACGAATTAGAAAAAAACTTTCTTAGCTTATGTCTCCTAATCATAAACTCTAGACTTGCTAAATTTCAGGACAGTAGTACAAAAAGACATCCGGACTTTCATACAAACATGCGAGAGCCCTTAAACCGCCTTAACCCGGCCCTGTCGCAAAATCCGTTCTTAGCGGACGTTTACTAACTATGAACTACCTCCATGCCAAATTTCAAGATAGTACTTCAAAAAATTAAGCACTTTCATATAAACTTGCGAGAACCCTTAGGCCACCTTTATCCGGCCCTGTCGCAAAATCCGTTCTTAGCTAACATCTATTAACTAATTAACTATAAACAACTTTCATGACAAATTTCAAGTTTGTAGCACAAAAAATGAAGGACTTTCATGCAAATTTGCGAGAGCCCTTAGAGCCCTAAATCCGATCCTGTCGCAAAATCCGTTTTTAGAGGACGTTTACTAACTATGAACTACCTCCTTGCCAAATTTCATCTTTATACGTCAAGCAGATTTCGATATTTTGTGATAGGTGAATGAGTAACCTTTCGCTTTTATATAGATATAAGATTCTTCAAAAAAACTTTAACACCCTCTAAATCGAATTTTGGGTGTAGGTTCGAAAAACTTATTAAGACAACCTTTATTGTTTACTTAGGTTGATATTTGTGTCAAGTTTCAAGTTTATTAACCTATTCTTCAAAAAAAATAATCGACTTTTGGGGGTATTTTTGAAAAATAATAATTGGAACCTTTTGTTGCTTACTTAGTTGGGTATTTATGCCAAGTTTCAAGTTTATTAACCTAATAATAAGATTTTTCATTAAAACTTTAACATCCCCTAAATCGTCTTTTGGGGGTAGTTTCGAAAAACTAATAATAACAACCTTTATTATTTATTTATTTTAGTATTTGTGTAATGTTTCAAGTTTATTTACCCATGAAATAAGATTCTGCCATACAAATTTCAACACCCCCTAAATCCACTTGAGGGGGTAGTTTCAAAAAACTATTAATGTCAATCTTTATCATGTACTTAGATTACTGTTTGTGCCAAGTTTCAAAAATATTAGCCGAAGGAATTAGATTTTTCATACAAACTTTGCCCCCCTTTTTAACCCCCTTAGGGGTAGATTTTCGGAAAATCCTCACTTATCGGATGCCTACATCATACAAAGAATACACCTTTCAAGTTTCAGGTCTCTACGTTCAGCGGTTTGGGCTGTGCGTTGATCCGTCAGTCAGTCATTCAGGACAAAGCATTTTATATATATAGACTAGCTGTTGCCCGCGACTTCGTCCGCGTGGTTAAGAAGATATAAAGTTTAATGATGTTTAACGCAAACTATTTTTATATTTCAGTCAACAGAAAATGCCTATCACACTAAGCATCATTTTTTAAAGCACGAATTAGAAAAAAAATATAGAGTATCACAAAATTATTTCTTAGCTTATACTACTCATAAACTCTAGACTTGCTAAATTTCAGGCTTTAGATTCCTATTCAGGCTCATTTTCAGATGATCCTCTTTTGGTTTCAATAAAAATTACATAATTATATAAAAATAACATATTATTTAAATTAAATCCAGTTTCGAAATTTCATTCAAATGAAAATTGAAAAATGAGAAATCACATATTATTTAAACTAAATTAGGGGTGTCAATTTCGAAATTAATAAACATGCAAATATGGTCCGAAATTTCGAAACTATGAAATTTCGAAATGCATGCCCTACATTACACCCCTAGATCCGGCCCTGTCGCAAAATCCGTTCTTAGCAGACGTTTACTAACTATAATCTAAAGTAAGTAACTCAAAAAATGAAGGACTTTCATATAAACTTGCGAGACACCCCATAAATCCGGCCCTGTCGCAAAATCCGTTCTTAGTGGACGTCTACTATCTATAAACTACATCCCTGCCAAATTTTAAGTTAGTAGGTCAAAAAATGAAGGACTTTCATACTAACTTGCGAGAGCCCTTAGACTCCCTAAATCCGGCCCTGTCGCAAAATCCATTCATAGCGGCAATCTACTAACTATAAACTATCTCCCTGCTAAAATTTAAATTAGTAGCTCAAAAAATGAAGGGCTTTCATACAAACTTGCGAGAGCTCTTAGACCCCCTAAATCCGGCCCTGTCGCAAAATCCGTTCTTAGTGGACGTCTACTATCTATAAACTACATCCCTGCCCATATTTTAAGTTAGTAGCTCAAAAAATGAAGGACTCTCATACTAACTTGCGATAGCCCTTAGACCCCTAAATCCGGCCCTGACGTAAAATCCATTCTTAACGGACGTCTGCTAACTATAAACTACTTCCCTACCAAATTTCATCTTTATACGTCAAGCAGTTTTCGACATTTCGTGATAGGTGAATGAGTGACCTTTTGCTTTTATAAATAAGATTCTTCAAAAAAACTTTAACACCCCCTAAATCGTATTTTGGGGGTAAGTTCGAAAAACTTATAATGACAACCTTTATTATTGATTTAGGTTGATATTTGTGTCAAGTTTCAAGGTTATTAACCCAAGAAGTAAGATTCTTCAAAAATATAAAACGACTTGTGGGGGTATTTTTGAAAAACTATTAATTTAGCAACCCTTTGTTGCTTACTTAGTTGGGTATTTATGCCAAGTTTCAAGTTTATTAACCTAATAAGAAGGTTTTTCAAAAAAACTTTAACACCCCCTAAATCGTCTTTTGGGGGTAGTTTCGAAAAAGTAATAATAACAACCTTTATTATTTATTTATTTTAGTATTTGTGTAATGTTTCAAGTTTAGTTACCCATGAAATAAGATTCTGCCATACAAATTTCAACATCCCCTAAATCGACTTGAGGGGGTAGTTTCAAAAAACTAATAATGTCAATCTTTATCATGTACTTAGATTACTATTTGTGCCAAGTTTCAAAAATATTAGACGAAGAAATTAGATTTTTCATACAAACTTTGCCCCCCTTTTTAACCCCTTTAAGGGTAGAATTTCGGAAAATCCTTTCTTATCGGATGCCTACATCATACAAAGAATACACCTTTCAAGTTTTAGGTCTCTACGTTCAGCGGTTTGGGCTGTGCGTTGATCCGTCAGTCAGTCATTCAGGACAAAGCATTTTATATGTCGGGTTTAGTCAATAGTACGGACGTCAAAACAAATCGCAAGCACGCCATCTGGCGGCAAAGCAAGAACAACTACGCATTGGCATGCTTTTTATAAGCGGTTGCGTGGTGGGGAAGAAGGCAGTTGAGTACTGACAGCCGTAGAGCTAACACGTCGTAGAATCAGTGTCGATCCGTAATATTATTAAGCAGGAATGTAACTTGTGTCTATTTGAATATACTCAGTGTATCGAATAATTTCTGTGATTTCATTTTCACGACTGTACCCACCTACCTGCCCACACACGATGTCTTAACCTATGGGAATACATCCTGACTTCCCGATGGTTTGCATCTATCGGCCAGCCTTGATGCGACATCAGAATTGGGATTCAGTCGTGCTAATGAGATCACACGTAAAAACAAAGCTAGTGAAAGTGGCGGTAACATTCTTGCAAAAAAATCGCGGTGTCAGTTGCGACTACCCTCAGTCTTGAATAATAAAAACCAGTCCGGAACGGAGCAGCAAGGCGGCTAGCAACAACCAAGGAGCTGGACAGGTCAAGGAGGAGCTTGTGGACGTGTGGAAAGATCCATCCACACACGGACCTTTATGCCAATCTGGTGAGTCGTTTTCATTTTGTTATGACTATGGCCAAGAGTGTTCGTTATTCAAAATTCTGGTTTTGTGTACAGTATGGCGGTCAGTGGATCGTTGGAGTGGCCCGTGTCGGGTCATAATTTCATGTTGGTTATCCATGGTCAAGTTTTGGTGTTGTTGAAGAGTTATTACTAACACTGGCGATAACCCTTGGCTGGCCTTGGCTGACTATTATTGTTTGGAAGTTGGAACGATATGCTGACAGCGACGTACCTACCTTACATTTCAGTCTGTAAATTATGATAATTCAAAATGAAAAATTTTGATTAGTTTTGTAGTGTGATAGTTTTATGTAGTGAGAGTTAACTTAGTTTGATAAGAGGCCTAATATTCTTCTTTTCGAATCGGAGGGCTAAACTACACCTAGGCACTTAGGGCAACCACATATTACAGAAGGTTCATGTTTTGGACAGGAACTCTGCACTCAAATTCGGTGTCCATAATAACCTATTTGGCCATGCCAGTTTGGGTAACTACTACTACTAGAAGCTCGTGGCTAAATAATAACAGCCGCGCTGGTCGATCATCAAGGTTAAGCAACGCTTGACGAGGTCGGTCCGTGGATGGGTGACCATTTCAACATACCGGGTTTCCCCCGTGCCTCGGAAAGCACGTTAAGCCGTTGGTCCCGGCTGTCATTTGAAGATCTTTGACAGTCGTTACGGGTAGTCAGAAGCCTGAGATCTGACACCAGTCTTGCCAAGAGGTACCGTGTTACCCAGTACCTCAGATAGGCAGTCACTCCATGTGGGGCGCTGGTGCTCAGCTGAATCCGGTAGGACTGGAAGCCGACCCCAATATAGTTGGGAAAAGGCTAGGCAGTTTGATTAGTTAAGGTTACTACGAGTACACCGGTGCATCGATTAATTTCCATCAAAGCTGTGTATGGTTAAGATAACCGTGTGAACATATACTCTCGTAATGTTTTTCATGTTTCAGATACCATATTGTGTCGCAGCCTGAAGCCTCTGCTGCAGGCTAGCGATTCAGAGCTGAGCGCGAATGTTGACGTGCCAACGTCTGAGAGGTTAAGACCGATGGCAGGCTAGCAGTTCGCAGGTGGTAGTCGAACGCTATGACCACAGCTGTGAGGTCGGGAGCGCGCGCAAGTTTGGAATGGAATACTCGGTGAGTCGCTTCCATGTTATTTTGATATTGAGGTCGAAGGTTCTCTAGTGAAGAGATGCTAGTTCGAGTTTTAAGTTTTCATGTTTGACAATTGTATTGGTCGTGGTTATATCTAGCACTATCACTGGGTAATTGAGACATACTTAGTAGAAGGCAAGTAGCTAGTGAGTTTCCTATTAGCTAGTTAGTACTTTCCTAGTTTCAATATTAGGTTTAGTACAAACCTTAGGATGAGGTATCCCATATGAAGGAGTTGAGATATCCAAAATGACTGAATAACTAGTAATTTTCAGTGGCAAAGCGAGTCTGTAATGTCGTGGGGTAACGAAATTGTATCGAGTTAGTAACGGTCATTTACCTGTACTCAGAAAGGATCTTGTTGCGTAACGATTTACAACCACCGTCTTCAGATCTGAATTCACTTGCTTACTTTCAAAGTAATATTATGATAGCACTAGATCTCGCAATCGTTTTTCTTGCATGAAAACTGAGTTGGTGAGCGATAGTAAAGGGTTACTGTTGATAATCTGATTTTAACGATATTGATCCGAGTTATTCGTGAAGTCCCTTCACACGAGCTATTAAGAAGCAAATATTATCAGGCTTAATTATCAGTCGGTATTTTCCAAAATCATTGAGTAAAAGGCGCGGATCTTGCGAGAAGGATTCTCGATCACCAAGTTTCTTGAGAATTGGACGTCATAGTTGATGACAGTGGTAGTAAAAACAAATCTGAATAACATTTCTGCTCATTAGACAAATTCTGGACCGCACCTCATGCGTAACATGTGGCGATGGGTTTTTGAAGAAGTTTCATGAGTTGAGTATACATTGCCTTTGAATTATAACAAACTGTAACAGCATTGTTACTATTACTTTGTTTAGTTGTTGAACTTGTTGATCGTCGGACCTTTTTCTAATGAATAGTGTTATGTGGGAATCTCTAGTACGAAAACTAAATAGGCCCTGTATTAAGTCCGCGATAGGTGATTATGACAGGATGGTGAGCGTTATACACCGAAAGCTTTAAATAGGTACGCTTAGGACCTACAAGTATGCACACTGTAGGTTAAGAAAGATACCAGCGGGCTATGTACCAGTCGATGTTGATGTCAAAAGGATTTTGATAATGATGAGCAAGCTTAAGGTGTCGAGTAATTGAGTCTATCAGCCATATTATGTTTGACCGTACCAGTGGATACTGGCGGAGGTCGGGGTCTAGAGAGACCGTTGTGTGAGAGCAATATAATTGCTAGTCGGCTATAGAGCCGTGGCGTTAGAGGTTTTACTCGAGAGTTTCTGTAAGCTTGGCAGTTTTTGCTGCAGAATAAGTTTTAAAGTTTGTTTGGAATGACTGTGGTACATGGCCCAGGGTAACGGTTTAGTTAAAGAGTAGGGTTCTAATCTATTTTCACGAACCCAATAAACTAGTTTGGTCAGGAGTAGCCGAGCGTTGTGAGGCAACTGTTGGCCTGTGTGGCAACTGTTGGCCTGTGTGGCAACTGTTGGCCTGTGTGGCAACTGTTGGCTTGTGTGGCAACTGTTGGTCTTTAAGCAACGGAAGGCCTGTATGGCAACACTTTGACACTGTCTGGTGTGAAAATTCATGTTTGTGTTAGAAACCTTACAGAAGGTTCTTATTGAGTCATGAGGTTCAAATAAAGTAAACTCGCAGTCATGCGTTTGGTGGGGTCACCATGATAATTTTGATGACGTTCGAATCGTCAAGCCCTCATTTCGAAAATTTAAATAAAGATGGTTTTCTAATTTTGATTGCTATGCGTAGATCGTGTTAGTAAGACACACAAAGCTCAAGTACCAATTGAGATGGTAGATGAAGTAGATAATGAATTGACGTAACATTGGACAGACTAAATCTCTGTGTGAACAGGTTCCGAGTTCAGAGAGTTGAGTTGACTAGACATCGTGGAGATGTTCGAGTAGAGCAATTGTGATTGCTAAGAGAGCTATAAGATAGCTAAATATCGTGAATAAGATACCTGGTGGTTTCTTTTGCTGGATTTAATTTGTGATTAATGACTATCAGTGGTACTTGAACTTTGTAATCACGAAGATTGGGTGCTTTTAGGTACCAAATCGATGATTGGGTTACTATTTTTCTTTAAATTTGAAATAGAATTACTCTTTCCTTGCAAAGGTGAAAGGAGACATTTAAATGATTATGTTTGATTGATACAAAATGTTTCGTCACTCACCTAGAGTATGCGTCAGGATTGGACGAGTGAATACTGTTCGGAAATTTTGTGTTTCAGAAAAACATCCCTTGTATGATGGGAGACTGGCGGGTCGGAGTAGACTAAGAGGACGTGTGGCGCAACACGACATGAGGTGGCATGGAGCAAGGACAAGAAGATGATGCCTGCGGGTGATAGATTTGGGGATCTGTCACCTGAGAGAGGCCCGAGAAGGCGACGTGTGTGTTCCACGCTCGCCTCTCAAGAGGAACTACGGCCTAGAGAACACCATGTGGTTTTAGTCAGTAGGAGTCTGACAGACCCCTCAGTTTCCCCCAAGGGCTGAGGACATCCATTGAGGATTTCCACATGATTCGATACACTGTTAAAACCTGACAATGAGGAACAGACGAGGACGCCTGTCTCGCAGGATGGCCGTGTCGGGTTTAGTCAATAGTACGGACGTCAAAACAAATCGCAAGCACGCCATCTGGCGGCAAAGCAAGAACAACTACGCATTGGCATGCTTTTTATAAGCGGTTGCGTGGTGGGGAAGAAGGCAGTTGAGTACTGACAGCCGTAGAGCTAACACGTCGTAGAATCAGTGTCGATCCGTAATATTATTAAGCAGGAATGTAACTTGTGTCTATTTGAATATACTCAGTGTATCGAATAATTTCTGTGATTTCATTTTCACGACTGTACCCACCTACCTGCCCACACACGATGTCTTAACCTATGGGAATACATCCTGACTTCCCGATGGTTTGCATCTATCGGCCAGCCTTGATGCGACATATATATATAGATTATCAAACTAATAATCAACACCCTCGGGCTAATTGTGTACTAAACTCACAATTCAAAAGCTATTACTTTTAACTATTCAACAATATTCATTGCGTTATTATTATTATCAAGCAGACGAATTTTTCAAACATATTCATAAGAAATGGATTATGAATTTCTTTTAAATTCTTATGGAATATGAAGTTTTGATGGAAAATGAACCTTCTTTTGTCGCATCTTGAGATAAATCACAACTGTCTTCTGCAAAGTGTGAGATAATGAAGATAATACGACTTAAATAAGGACCAGCATATTTTTAGCAAGATGGAGAAAAAATTTTTTTTTTTTACAAAAATATACAACCGACTTCCAAATAAGAGGTCTTCAAAATTCCAGGTCAAAGAACATTACCTTTCCACCATCTTGTAATTTTACTAAACTATTATTATGAAGAGGAAAGATTTTTTTGTTTGTTTGTTTTTTTTTGTTTGTACCGAATAGGCTCCAAAACTACTGGAACGGTTAAAAAAAATATTTCACCAATAGAAAGCTACGTTATTTTATAGGATACTTTTTATCCCGGGAATGTGTTTCCTCGGGATAATATTGGGCTGCTCCCCGCGGCTTCGCTCCCGTGGACCACCCCACAGGACCCGTTTCCGGGAGTAAAAAATAGCCTATGTTACTCAGGAATAACGTAGCTTTCTATTGGTGAGATTTTTTTAAATCGGTCCAGTAGTTTCGGAGCCTATTCGGTACAAACAAACAAACAAAAAAATCTTTCCTCTTTATAATATTATACTAGCTGTTGCTTGCGGCTTCGCTCCCGTGGGCCACCCCACAGGACCCGATTTCGGGATAAAAAAATAGCCTATGTCACTCAGGAATAATGTAGCTTTCTATTGGTGAAAGAATTTTTCAAATCGGTCCAGTAGTTTCGGAGCCTATTCGGTACAAACAAACAAAAAAATCTTTCCTCTTTATAATATTAGTATAGATTAGTATAGTTGCTAGCTTTTGCCCGCGGCTTCGCTCGCGTGGAATTTGGTCTGCCACATAAAGTTTCGTGACAAACCAATTTTTATTTTTTATTTTGTTTTGTACTCGTATCTGAAATTTCAGATGTCTAACTTCAAAACTGATGGATTCCATACAATCTTTGAACCCACTAATAAGGAGGCAACCCTTGGAGGTGGAACAATTGAAATTCCTTTCTTAGTGCTCATTCAAGCTCATTCGTTTCGGTTGTGCGTCGACCGCTGGGTGTGTTAATCAATCAAGTAACAGTTTTATTATAAACTTCGCCTGTGTGGTGTGTTGATAAAAAGTTGCCTATGTCCTTCCCCAGGCTTGAGATTATCCATACCAAATTTCATCACAAACAGATCAGCACAGCCATAAAGCATACAATGACACTGATTAACAAACGGGACCAACAAAGGTTACTTTCATTTACTGTTCGTGTCAGTTAAGGATTAGTATGTAATGTTATTGAATTTATTGAAATGAATTACTTCGTTCGGCAGCAGCGAGCAAAACTGAAAGGATTACAATAATTTATAATATAAGGTTTACCTACCTTATATTATAAATTATTGTATCAAAGTGATTTTAGTTTTGTCGGTCCTACCTACTGCATTATACTCCTGTAAACTATGTTACTTGATTTGTTACGTTCAGCGAAAATATGTATGCGTCATTGCTTGGATCACATCGCCACAAAGCCGGGGGGCTTTACCCGCCGCGCGTATATATGTCGCTCGACCTCCATTCAAGTTAATCTTTACGTGATAACTTTTAAACTATGCGTTCAAATTACTTAGTGTAAAAGACAAAGTTTATCTACATTAAATATTCAAAGCGACAAATGTGTCGATTTCGATAAGAGTTTGATAAATATTCCAAAATGTGCATTGTAAAAAAGTTAAAATAAAATGTGCATTGTAAGGTATATGCTGTCGCGGACTTTTATTTAGAACTATTTAAGCCAAACAATCCTACGGTACATTATATTTGTGTATCTCTATCAGTTTAGGCAGTGCACGCGAATATAGCTCTCAGAGGGCAGAACTTTTCCCGACTCACTTGATATATATCGTTATATTATGACCAAATTACAAAAAAAACATTATAAATTGTAGCCTATATGTTATTCTGATGTACAACCTATATAACTGTAGAGTTTCATCCAAATCCGTTAAGTAGTTTTTGCGTGAAAGAGTAACAAACATACATACATAATCAAAATCAAAATCAAGGTATTTATTTCAAGTAAATATTAGAAGTACTTTTGAATTGTCAAACAAAAAAATAAAATCTTTTTTGCAAAAAAATACTACCGACTTCCAAGTAAAAAACTACAAAGTGAAAAATAACTTTATTTTTGGAAGTCGGTGTCTTTCCTAGGTACCAATTTTTTGCGATGTCGACACCGACTTCCAAAAATAAAGTTATTTTTCACTTTGTAGTTTTTTACTTGGAAGTCGGTAGTATTTTTTTGCAAAAAAGATTTTATTTTTCCCTTTTTAGTTTTACCTACCTAATAGGCAAGTTGTTTAGTAAGTACCTATAAGCCAGAATAGATTACCCGAATAACATGAAACTTGAACATAACCGGTGAAATGAGAGATCTGCGTACCTCTTTCGACCGTACTGGCGTGATGTTATGTTATGAATTTGTATAAACAATAAACAGACATGCGATTGCAGCAATTCCGAGCGATTTGCCGTTATTTATTGAAGAGTTCTGTTGTATATCTCCGAAGTTCTTCATCAGATCTTCACCAAATTAAAATGGGACCAATTTCGAAACATACTCTTTCAACCAAAAAAATAATTTTTTGAATCGGTCCACAATTGGCGGAGATATCGGTGAACATACATAAAAAAAAAAAAAAAAAAAAAAAAAAAAAAAAACATACATAATGTCGAACATAGAACCTCCTCCTTTTTGGTAAGTCGGTTAAAAATTGATAAAAAGATGACTCTAGTTGCAAATTCGCAAGCGTCTGTAGGTCTCAATGGAGAAGAATTTGCAAGAAACTCCCCGGACACTCTTTTCCATCAGTTTTAATTACAATTGGATTTGAAAAAATACAAATATGTGAGAACGATGTAAAAAGACGTGGACGTAAAAGCGTCTAGAGTAACAAATAATTTAAATAAAAAGCACTTTAACAGGCCGAGACAGCTAAGTTATGACCAATCCCAACTGATGGCGCCCGTTCACGAACATGACGCATGGATCGGCACCACTCAGCTCAACCATCATGAAGGGAACCGAATGATCCAACACATGTGCCACCATCAGAGAGAAATTAGAGAGAACATGACATAATCAACTGCCAGGGCACACAGAAGTCAACGAACGACACTAAGGTACAGTGAATGGTAGATTTATCTACAGTCGGAACATAGTACTCACACATGTGCTGTGCAATTATATAATACTAAAAGAAATTGAGTTTATACAATACAAAAATGTTCATACAGTCTTCAGCAGGTCCAACAATACTTCGATACTTTTCTGCCCATCACTAATTGGTCTTGCGCCCTAGTGGCTGCGGAGCAGGACCAGCATTGAGCCAAGCATTTTTATCAGCGATTTAATCCCCCAACTTATAATATGCTTGCCTACAAAGTGTGCGTTTTATACAAGTCTTAAATTTCGTCTCATTTATTTATTTATTATATTCTTTATTGTACACCACAAAAATATATACACAGGACAAAAAACATAAAAGCAAGTGTACAATGGGCGGTCTTTAGTTATAGAATGTGGGGAGGAATTTTATTGTAACATTTTATACAGTACCCCATAAAAGATGATGCTACTTTAGCCAGCCTGAAACCTGGTTGAATAAGTTGGTCCTTATTTCTAGTAACATAATTATGTCTGTCGTCGTTTTTACTAAAAAGATGTAAATTCTTTCTAACATACATGATGTTTTCATAAATATATTGACAAGGTACCGTCATGATGTTAATGTCCTTAAACAACATACATAATCCATCTTCACAAACTTTCGCTTTTATAATATTATTAGGATTATTATTATATAGTAGGAAGTAGGATTATATGTTGTATGTATTTTATATATGTAGTTAAGGTAGATATGTAATTTATATATAATTAGTTAAGTTTTTATTGTCTATTTTAAGTTTCCTTATTTCTTTCTACACACTGTGTCTTCGTCTATCATCTAACTTTCCTGTCGCAGGTCTGCTGGAAGAAATTTCTATTGAAATAAGCAGTACCTTTGTGCTCTTCTATCTGTATTGCTACTTTTCTCTGTAAAGTGTTTTGTGTGTACAGAAATATAAATATGTCGGCATTTCTAAGATATCGTTCTGAAGAGCGCTATGGTTTCACATGACTTTGACAGATGGCAACTTGACGTTAACACATGACATTGGTTTATGGCGCGAACAAGTGGTGATGACACAAGGATCGAGAGTGAAGATGGCGGGTTTGGTTTGAGTTGTAAATTCGTGATGAAAACCTAAGGAGAAATACAGTGAGAGTTACCGATTGTTCGTGTAGATCAAACCACGTGTTATAGTGGAACGTCGTTTAAGTTATTCGCCAATACATAACGTGATCAGTTACATTGTGAGCCTACATACAAGCAAAGAAGTTGGTTTGTTTAACATCTAGCCCGAAAGAACCCATGCAATAATGGCTTTTCCTGACAATTACACAGTCGTCCCTACATCAGATCGTGGGATATAAGGGCTTGATATTTAGGAGACTAGTGAAATAACAATCGAACAACTTGTGATCAGTGAAATTACCTACTGAAAGAAAGTTGGTACCTAGCGGGAACCTTCAAATACATGAAGACTTGTGTGACGGGTATTCGGTCAGAACATAATCTTATTTGCAGCACAAGGAGTGACTGAAAAACATTCCTCAACCATAAAGTTTGATCATGATGGTTTGAAAGCTTATTGAAAAGTCTACTTCTTGCTCAATTAAATTTGGAGAGTTTACAATAATAGTAACTAGTTTAAACTAATGAAGATAACTAAAGTCACATAATTATCATTTGCACTAAGACCGTTAAAGTCTAGTGTTAGTTTAGTTGAAAAGTGCCTGAAAATGGTTTGTTTTAAATTAATCCTTCAGGCTTTTGAGCTCAGCTGTTCAGTTTAATTGAAAGAATACTGGAAAGATTCCAATTAATTGGTAGAAAAACCAGGAACTAAAATCAAGACTTGATTTTGCAAATCATGGTCCGGAGAGAATCATGACTATTTTGGAAACATGGTTAACAAGTTTGAAAAGTACCTCAAGTGATGGGATTCTTAACGCTACCTGCCTGGTAGTAAGTTGTGTTAAAGGTAATGGTAATTGAAGAATCTGCTGCGCATGAGAAAGTTCAGATTTAAGAAACATCTGGTTACGGAAAGTATCTACAGTAGCTGGTAAGGTCACTTTATTTTTTTGATGTTCATGGAGAAAGAAACTTTACCACCCTTTTGTGGTTCCACTGCAGTTGGTAAAACAAAAATTACATTGTAAAGCCGTTGAATTTCTTGTACACTACAATATACAATGTTTTTGTCTGTTAAAAGAAAATAAGTGGAGAAAAAGAAAAAGCAATTGATTGCACATTACAGATTCAAGGTTGTTTCAAATTGTAGATTATTATGGTTTTCACAAAAGTCTAACTTTTGTGCCTTAGAAACATAGTATGATAATCTTTGCTGTTACTCATTGACGGTATATTCATTTTTACAATTTACGTGATGATTGATTTTTTTAATTGCTGTGTGATTGTTACCTAATTGTTTGACTGCTTTGTCCACAATTATTACTTGGGGTCTAGGGTTGAATCTCTGGACAACATGTAGTGGTATCCTATTACTTGAAGCTTGAACTTGGTTGGTGAGTTAAGGGTGCGCTATACACCTTTGCTTGCAGACATTGATTGGTGAGTGCAGACATGTTATTTTGTGTTATAAAATTGTCTATATGTAAAGATATTCGAATATGTCATAATATAGTGGTGCTTTAGTGACAGTACTTATCACAGAAATATTGTAATTTCTTAATATTGGTAGTGTGTCTTCATGGGGTTATTTATCCCGTTCATTAATTTTTACTACCATTGTGATGGCGCTGTGGCTGGGCCACTGGATGCTGCTCTGCATGTTGCGGGTTCCATTCTCATGTGGAGTAGATGTTTGCGTGGCCTGCAGGTGGTTGTTCTGGATCTGACTGTTTGTAAGTTTGGAGTGTTTGTGAACGCACCCATAATACCTGTTGATTTGATGTCTGATGGAAGGTGGGAGCCTGGTGCCTCCGGTGCTTTGGTGACCTGTTGTTTGGAGTATGTGACATAGTATGATGTGTTAAGCATCTGGAAGGTATGGCACCCTTGGTGCTTCGAGACCGACCTGACGTTTGTTGCGAGCCAGGTTCGTTAGGTAGGTTGGTGGGTGGTCGAAGGGGCCCAGCACGCCCGGTCCACGCCACGCGTTTTACAGGTGGATGGTCGAAGGGGCCCAGCACGCCCGGTCCATGCCACGCTGTTAGTAGGTGAGTGGTCGAAGGCGCCCAGCACGCCCGGTCCACGCCACGCGTTTTACAGGTGGATGGTCGAAGGGGCCCAGCACGCCCGGTCCATGCCACGCTGTTAGTAGGTGGGTGGTCGAAGGGGCCCAGCACGCCCGGTCCACGCCACGCGTTTTACAGGTGGATGGTCGAAGGGGCCCAGCACGCCCGGTCCATGCCACGCTGTTAGTAGGTGGGTGGTCGAAGGGGCCCAGCACGCCCGGTCCACGCCACGCTTTGTCCAGCTGGATGGTCGAAGGGGCCCAGTACGCCCGGTCCATGCCACGCTGTGTAGGTGGGTGGTCGAAGGGGCCTAGCACGCCCGGTCCACGCCACGCGTTGTCCAGGTGGATGGTCGAAGGGGCCCAGTACGCCCGGTCCATGCCGCGCTGTGAGTAGGTGGGTGGTCGAAGGGGCCTAGCACGCCCGGTCCACGCCACGCTTTGTCCAGCTGGATGGTCGAAGGGGCCCAGTACGCCCGGTCCATGCCGCGCTGTGAGTAGGTGGGTGGTCGAAGGGGCCCAGTACGCCCGGTCCACGCCACGCGTTGCGCAGGTGGATGGTCGAAGGGGCCTAGCACGCCCGGTCCATGCCACGCTGTGAATAGTTGGTTGGTCGAAAGGGCCCAGTGCGCCCGGTATACTTTGCGTGGTATGATGAGTCGTTGGTTGATTGAAAAGGGCCTTGTGCGCCCGTTCCACACATGATATGATGAGTTGGGTTGATCTAAAGGATCTTGTGCGCCTGGTCTTCACCGTATGATATCGCAGAGTATGCATGTCAGGAATGGACGAGCGGATGCAAATGGAATGTTACTTTCTTTGGTGTGTGAGATTTGACGAGCCATTATAAGAATTGTTAAATGCTCGAGGCCTCGCAAAATGTCAGGAGGCCGTGTCGGCATTTCTAAGATATCGTTCTGAAGAGCGCTATGGTTTCAAATGACTTTGACAGATGGCAACTTGACGTTAACACATGACATTGGTTTATGGCGCGAACAAGTGGTGATGACACAAGGATCGAGAGTGAAGATGGCGGGTTTGGTTTGAGTTGTAAATTCGTGATGAAAACCTAAGGAGAAATACAGTGAGAGTTACCGGTTGTTCGTGTAGATCAAACCACGTGTTATAGTGGAACGTCGTTTAAGTTATTCGCCAATACATAACGTGATCAGTTACATTGTGAGCCTACATACAAGCAAAGAAGTTGGTTTGTTTAACATCTAGCCCGAAAGAACCCATGCAATAATGGCTTTTCCTGACAATTACACAGTCGTCCCTACAAATAAATAAAACCACTACAAAGTGAAAAAATACTTCAATTTCGGAATTCGGTGTTCCTGTTTTCATTTCTTTGTTTTTTGACACCTACTACTACATTTGTTTGTAAAAAGATTTTTATTTTTCACTTTGTACCTATAATGCCCAAAGTGATGCCAGAATAGATTAACCCAAAAACAAAACCGGTGGAATAAGAGTATACCAGGGTGAAAGGTTCACAGCTGCGTACCCCTTTAGAGCGTACCAGTGTGATGTTATGTTATGAAATGATGTAAACAATAAACAGACATGCAATTGCAGCTATCCCGAGTGATGTGCCGTCATATATTGAAGAGTTCCGAAGCTCTTCATCAGATCTTGATGAAATGGGACCACATGACAAGCACCAGCTTTCAAATAAAAATAATCATCAAAATCGGTTCACCTACTAAAAAGTTCTGACAATCCATTACTGGATTCAATCGAAGAGACGATGGATACTAACCTAATGGTTAGATGTTAAATGAAACTCCATACTTTGTGTATTCTATCTTCGTACATAGAGCCCATTACGAATAATTTTACGTCTGTATCTCAATATTGTGATGTTGACTTTACCTTCGAGTTTCAGGTGTTGGGCCGACTGTTTGAAATATGTCTGAAAGGATTTATTTGCATCGTAACAATTAGGTATTAAATAAATAAGCCATGTTTCAGAAAATTCGTTATTTTCTTATCTCAACTTTGGAATTATAGAATTTACTGCGGTGAGAGGGTTGGGTAATGATTTAGAATCTAAAATGAATCGAATAAAGGAAATCAAGTAGATAGGTAGACCCTTTTGTGGTAGTAATACTATAAGCTATCTAACTAGTAGAATCCCCGGACGAGGCGTGGGTAGTAGTGACACATCTTGGGCCGACCATTAATTCTCCGTCACGTTCTTACATATCTCATGACTGGAATGACCTTCAAGAAAGCTCTGGTTACCGATACACGCATATAGACAGACATGCATCGTTTTGTAATAGAAAAACAAAGACGTATTGCGAAAAATATAACACAAATCTTAACATTGAAAAATAACTTACTTCATAATGGGCTTAAAGTCTGTAGGTAGGTACTGATTGAACGTTATGGTACAATCTTCTTATCACAAAAGATCTGTAGCGGCACCGACGCCGCCACTTACAAAACTAATGACATGACGTCACACAAATCCTGCATCGCGCAAGCAAAGTTTTCCGCGCGATTTGAACGTATACAACAGTCCGACGATAACCAGGGCAGTTGCCCGGACCAGACACAACACCAGTCTGGTCGGAGGATCCTCCCTTTTCTATGGAGGTTTGTGGGACTTTACACCCTGTTCCACCTACCTCCAAACTGGTGACCCTCGAACATGAACATCAGCGCAGCCTTCGTGCAGAGCTACTTCATCGTGACGTCATCATCACTTCCTCAAGCTTTCGAGCAGCGAGTCACACAGCCAGCCAGTACCCACGGCATCTACGGGGGTATCCTGACCACCAGCATGCAGCGGACGCGCATACCTGGTCATCACCCTCAGCTTCTTTCATCACCGCTCCGACCCACTGGAGCCAGCAGCACTGTCCGACTCACTGGGACACATCATCACCCCGACTCACTGGGGCACAACCGCATACAGTTCCGACTCACCGCGAACTCTGCGACTTCCGGTTCCGACTCACGGGAACCAACCTACCACTGGCCAGGCACGCATCACAAGATGTACGGACGACTCAACCTGCTATCGACCTCCGGTCTCCGGAGGGGAGTGATGTAGCGGCACCGACGCCGCCACTTACAAAACTAATGACATGACTTCACACAAATCCTGCATCGCGCAAGCAAAGTTTTCCGCGCGATTTGAACGTATACAACAGTCCGACGATAACCAGGGCAGTTGCCCGGACCAGACACAACACCCGTCTGGTCGGAGGATCCTCCCTTTTCTAAGGAGGTTTGTGGGACTTTACACCCTGTTCCACATATCCCCCAAAGATCCATCATCATGATCATTCATCATTACAGCCGAAAGACGTCCAATGCTGGACAAAGGCCTACCCCAGGCATCGCCACCTTGACCGATCCCGTGCGTCTCGCATCCAGCACATTACTGCACCCTTAACCAGGTCATCGGTCTACCTAGTGGGAGGCCTTCCAACGCATCGTCTTCCGGTTTGCGGTTGCCATTCCTGAACTTTTTAGCCCATCGGCCATCCGTTCTGCGAGCAATGTGCCCCATCCACTGCTACTTAAGTTTCGCAATTCTTTGGGCTATGTCGGTAACTTTGCTTCTCCTGCAGATATCATGCCCATTGTGTCCCAGTGATTACCCATGGGACCACGATAGGTAATCACTGACAACAGATACTGGTCATAGACTTTTGTCTTGCGACATTGCGGTAAATTGGACGGGAAGATACCGAGCAACTTCCCGAACACCGCCCAGCCGCGTCGGATTCGACTGTTGACCTCTTTCTCGAAGTTATAACTACCCAACTGGACCGTTTGCCCCAGGTAGATATAATCGTCTACAACTTCGAGTGTAGAGTCTCTGATTTTGATAGGAGTGGGTGTTACATGGGCACTCACCATGACCTTGGTTGTGTCCATGTTCATTTTAAGACCCACTATTTCGGAAGCTCTACTTAGGTTATCGAGCATTGTACTGAGGCCCGCCATGGTCTCATTCATGACCACTATGTCGTCGGCAAACCAAAGGTGAGTGGTGCGCTCGCTATTAACGTTAATGCCTAGCCCCCTCCAGTCCAGAACCTTGAAGATATCCTCCAGCGCAGCAGTGAACAGATCCGGAAAATGACTGTTGGAGAGACTGCAGTGCAGCCCAAGTCTCGATCGAATCGAAGGCTTTCTCGTAGTCCACAAACGCTAAGCAGGGAGACAGATTATACTCTTCGCTCTTCTGTATAACCTACCGCAGCGTATGTATGTGGTCTACGGTACTAAAGCCTTTTCGGAATCCGGCTTGTTCGGGATGCTGGAAATCGTCAAACCTGCGTGCGAGACGATTCGTGATGACTCCTGAAAACAACTTGTAGACATGGCTAAGAAGTGAGATGGGCCTACAGTTCTTGGACCAGGCAATTTCGCCCTCCTTGAAGAAGAGTACCACCATACCCCTGCACCATACCTGTGGCGCTTTGTCCTCGAGTATGCCGGAATCAAACAGCTTATGGACCGGTTTCCCAACCGCCTTCAGGACTTTTGCTTTGCTGTTTTTAAGCTGTTTCAGAGCCATTCTAATCTCGTACAGGCTGATGTCGGGGATGTCTTCAGTATAGTGACGAGTCAATCTCTCTGGTCGTTTGCTAGATTCAAAACGGGTATGCTGGTTAATGTGTATAACTGCCCATAAAATGTCTCGATCTCCATCAATAGCTCCGGTTTGGCGGATACAATCCTGCCATCGACGGTCTTCAGTTTCGTGAGCTGGCTCTGCCCAATAGCCAGATTCCTTGAAGACACCTTGAAGCCTTTATTTCGCTCAATCGCGTCTTTAATACACTCGGTATTAAAGCGGCGGAGGTCTGTTTTCAAGGATTTAGATATCCATTTATTGAGCTGGCGGTATTTGCACGCCTCATCTGAAGACTGCAGAATCATCTCACGCCTCTCCTTCATAAGCTTGAGAGAAGGATCAGAGAGCTTTTTGTTTCTATCTGTACGACAGAAGAATGGATCCATACTCTTCTAGAATCGTTCTGAGAGGTAGTACGTGCTGTCGTTATTCTACTGTACAGCTACGAAGGCTCTGTATTTTAAACTTTTGACCGTCACGTCGTTAGGGGTACTTAGAAGCCTGAAAATTTGACGCCAGTCTTCCAAAGGCCCTAAGGGGTATTTGTTACCAAATTACTGGGTTGTGGAGGTCAAACAGGAAGACGCTCTATGTGAAATACTGGTATTCATCTGCATCCTGTTAGGCTGAAAGCCGTCCCCAACATGGTTGGGAAAAGAAAATTTGAACCTGCCGGAAGTCGTGGTTTTAAATACGCAAATGAGTCGTTATTTTTATTATTTTTTGTTTTTTTTTACACAGTTATTGTTGCGGAAATAGCGTTCCATTTTAAAATGGAAATATTAAACTACGTATTTTAGTTAATAGCTGTAGTACAGTGAATAGATGCGTGATAATATCTCTTACGAGTTACTGGATCGTAATTTAAATAAAAACTTTTTTGAAAAAAATACTACCGACTTCCAAGTAAGAAAACTAGAAAGTGAAAAATAACTTTATTTTTGGAAGTCGGTGTCTGTGGTAGGTACCAAATTTTTAAGTTATGGACACCGACTTCCAAAAATAAAGTTATTTTTCACTTTCTAGTTTTCTTACTTGGAAGTCGGTAGTATTTTTTTCAAAAAAGTTTTTATTTTTCACTTTTTAGGGTTCCGTACCCAAAGGGTAAAAACGGGACCCTATTACATTAACTCCGCGGTCCGTCCGTCTGTCTGTCTGTCTGTCACCAGGCTGTATCTCATGAACCGTGATAGTTAGACAGATGAAATTTTCACAGATGGTGTATTTCAATTGCCGCTATGACAAATACTAAAAACAGAATAAAATATTTTTTTATCTGGGGCTCCCATACAACAAACGTACGTGACACATGATTTTTTGCCGTTACTTGCGGTAATGGTACGGAACCCTTCGTGCGCGAGTCCGACTCGCACTTGGCCGGTTTTTAGTTGTACCTACCTAATAGGGAAGTAGTTAAGTAAGTACCTATAACGACAGAATAGATTACCCGAATAACATGAAACTTGAATATAACCGGTTAAATGAGAGACCTGCATACCCCTTTCGAGCGTTCTGGCGTGATGTTATGTTACGAAATGGTATAAACAATAAACAGACATGCGATTGCAGCAATCCCGAGAGATTTGCCTTTATTTATTGAAGAGTTCTGTTGTATATCTCCGAAGTTCTTCATCAGATCTTCACCAAATTAAAATGGGACCAATTTCGGAATATACTCTTTCAAACAAAAAAAGAATTTTCAAAATCGGTCCACAATTGACGGAGATATCGGTGAACATACATAAAAAAAAAAAAAAAAAAAAAAAAAAAACATACATAATGTCGAACATAGAACCTCCTCCTTTTTTAGTAAGTCGGTTAAAAATGTACGTTCTTAGTTTGATAATTTTGGCAATTGCAATTTGATGTAGCATATTAAGACTTGTGAGGCTGCCAAGACCATAACTTGCACAAAAAGATACGCTCAAGTTAAGTTCATTGTTCAGGCTAAGAGAACGACGATCTCTAACATTCAAATGTTAGAACAAAATATAAATGGATTTAACGTTCGGGTTTCATTATGAGATCTTGATTGTCCAATCGTATAAAGTGCAGCTTTGAGCTTATAACATGGGCATGGGTTCTAAACTTATGTGATTAGTTGCACCTGTGCCGATTAATTTGTCATCAAATCCGATAATCGATTCATGACACGGCAGTTCGAGAGCGCTTTAATGGAAATATTCATAGCTAGCTGTTCCGTTTCGTTTTTTTTCTGGTCCAGAAACCTTTCTTGAATACGCGAAACGGGTTGGTTGGGTTCCCGATGAAATTAGTAATGAATGATTGATGAAATTATAATGAATGAAAATAAATAATATTCCAAAAATTTGCTATTGTATGTTGGCATTAGTGTTGATATTAGAGAAGTATGAAAGGAATGATGATTGTACGTTTCTACAGTGTAATTTTAAAGACAATATCGGCCACATCTTTAGATCTAAACAACATCGATATCCGCTATTTAGCAATTCTCAGTTTTAGCCTTTTTCTTCTGACGGTTTACTAACGCCGGTATCTCTAATTTTCGTTTGATCAGACAGTATTTTCTTTTCGTCACTTTTATTTGCTTCTTAGTTTTATAAGAAATTTTCAGCGGTACATGAATCACGTAAATCTTTTAGCAACAAAATGCAAAAATGAACTTCCTTATTGTTGCTAAATGCAGTTGGCAAGAATCCAGCCAAGGATCTTAGTAAACTTTTTACCCGACTGCCGAAGGAGGGTAATGTGTTTATCAGTCTATGTATGTATGTATGTATGTATGTATGTATGTATGTATGTATGTATGTATGTATGTTTGTTCCTATATGGCGTTCCAGAGACCAAACGCGTTGACCGATTTTGATGATTCATACGTCAATCGATTCGTCTTAACCTTGCGAGTGTCATAGGCTACATTAAAATTGGAGAATAGAAAAATGGCGGCTTTTGGGCGCCATATTGTGGGGGGCCAATTTTATTTTTTCTTCCAAACCCATCGTGTGGGGTATCAAAATAAAGGGTTTCAAAAGGTGATTTCAAAAATATATAACACTTACATATTTAAATGTACCTAAATCGAAAAAAATGTTAACTAAAAAGTTATAAATAAAAAATTTAATTAAAAAAATCAAAATACCCGACTGCTTAAAAAGCGAACTAAAAAGACGTAAACAAGAAGACAATCAGGCTGTGCAGTCGGAGGATACATCTGGTTTTGGTCAGCCAGCTCGCGAATATGTATCCTCCGACTGCACAGCATGATTGTCTTCTTGTTTACGTCTTTTTAGTTCGCTTTTTAAGCAGTCGGGTATTTTGATTTTTTTAATTAAATTTTTTTCAACTTATTTATTACGATCAGAACTTGCTAAACAGAAAGCACTTCTACTTGGCAACGTTTTAGGTCCTATTTTAGTTATCATTGACTGAATCAAAAACTCCTTAAAGTGGACTTAATTAAGAGATGGGTCATAACGTGACGCTAATTCAAATCGATAAATTATAAGTTACTTAGTGACAGCGGAATCGGCACGTCCAGTATGCTTCAAGGGATGTTTTAGTAATGATTTTTTGTTAAAAAACCTAGCTTTAAAATTTTCATAAGAATCTCTCTACAGTAGCCTGCTGCTATTAGTGAAACATCATAACACAAACACCGTGTACGTAGTCGCAGCGGAAAAACGTCGAATTAATTAATTTCAGATAAGCAGATAATTAGTGTATGACGTCGTGTAATTGTGTATAGTAAGTACAAATTTGTGTATCCAACCATTGGGAGCTATTCAACAAAAACTGTTTCCGCTGGAACTACGTCATCCTAGCGGCATCTTTTTTTCCTATGCAAGTAGATAAAAAAAAAATACATTCAATAATTAGTTTGAAACGAGAGGTAAATGTGTATGCTTAAATTAAATTTGTGTGACTTAAAACTGCGAAGATAATCAAGTTTCCGCTGCGCTGACGTTCGGCTATTTAATGAAAATCATATAAAACGGCTTAGTGCAGAGTTGATTTTTTTACGCACGTTACTTTGAATTTGTGTGTAATGATTGTGAAAACAGAATTTGAAAAAATCATACCGTTCAGAAGATATACACGTAAAAGTAAAATTAGGTCCAAGTACTTAAAATAGGAACACTAGAGCCTAACTTAAAACGTTTATTTGTTTCTTGTCAGGATCTATAAAGTCCTGCCAAGTATCATGTATGTGTTCTTAGTAACTAATGAGCAGTCGCATAATTTACTACGACTGGACCACTATATTGTATGACAACCCATTTTAGGACTTTTTAATGGAAATGCAACGTAAAACATATGGCAATAGTTAGTGTATTAATGCAACTATTCACATGTAAAATTATAGCTCATTACACTAAATAATTCAAGAGATATAATAAAAATACCAGAACAACCGCAATTCATGGATAAACCGACCAAGTTTGAATGACTACAAAAAAGCGGCCGTGCAGTATATAGAACTAACGTTCTTA
Organism: Anorthoa munda; assembly: GCA_945859665.1. Classification (NCBI taxonomy): domain Eukaryota; kingdom Metazoa; phylum Arthropoda; class Insecta; order Lepidoptera; family Noctuidae; genus Anorthoa; species Anorthoa munda. The sequence continues at coordinate 5,491,997 of OX243913.1, forward strand.
AATTTCCAGTGTCGTACCATTATTGGATTGGTACAGATGAGCACACAATTCTTGAATAAGTAACAAATAATGTTCGTGATCATAATAGTAGCTCACTTGTTTGTTTCTCAAACTTACGAAATTATTACAATAAGAATTACTTCTTTATTAGCAAATGCATTTATTTGTCAGAATATTACAAAAAGTTGTTACAGTAGGTAATTATTATGTCCTTAATATTCTGCTGCTTCCATCGTATAAATATTTTGATGTTAGTAAAATTTGATTAAATGAAATACTAATAATAATTAGAATAAAATATTAACACACCAGTAGTTATTAGATAGATAAGGGAATAATCTAAAGAAGGTTGTTCTATCTCACGACGGTGGGTTGGTCTTAGTCGTGTGTGTAGTTCACACGCACATTGTTTCTGTGTGCGTAAGCTCGGGAGAGCTCAGCAGAGAGTTTGTATTATACTAGAGGTAACGTATTTAAGTAATAAAAGTTATGTCTTTGACGTTCAGGATGGTAGCGTTTGCCTATGTTTGTCTTTTTTTTTTGATAGAATTTTCCTATTAGCAAGAACGAAAGAATTAACAGTTTCTTTTTCGTCGTAAATACGTTCCCTCTAGTATAATACAAACTCTCTGGCGCTCAGTATCGCTTACGCACACAGAAACAATGTGCATCTGCACACATGACTAAGACGATCCCGCAGTCACGCAGTGCGTCGGTCGTGACTCGTGAGATAGAACAATTGTATCAGTTTCCCGAAAAGTAAGGTACCAGTAAAAATCCTAAGATTTACTTATTCATATGGGCTTTTACAGTGGGCCATATATTTGTTATTTATATTTAATAAAAACTGATTCTTTATGTTAACGTTATTATTAAATACTTTGTTAATAATATTGTATTGTTTTTTTCATTTTAATTAGTCATTAACCAAAAATAAATACTTTTATGAGTATAATGTTAATACTTACAGTTGTTTTATTTTCTGCTAAACGATTGTGTACGCACCTGTACGAAACTATTACACACAATAACTATACTATACTGGACATTTTAGAATGTTAGCTCTATATACTGCACGGCCGCTTTTTTGTAGCCATTCAAACTTGGTCGGTTTATCCATGAATTGCGGTTGTTCTGGTGTTTTTATTATATCTCTTTAATTATTTAGTGTAATGAGCAGAAATTTTACATGTGAATAGTTGCATTAATACACTAACTATCGCCATATGTTTTACGTTGCATTTCCATTAAAAAGGCCTAAAATCGGTTGTCATACAATATAGTGGTCCAGTCGTAGTAAATTATGCGACTGCTCTTTAATTACTAAGAACACATACATGAAACTTGGCAGGACTTTGTAGACCCTAACAAGATACAAATAAACATTATAAGTTAGGCTCTAGTGTTCCTATTTTAAGTACTTGGACCTAAAAACCTTATTTTACTTTTACGTGTATATCTTCTGAACGGTATGATTTTTTCAAATTCTGTTTTGACAATCATTACACACAAATTCTAAGTAAAGTGCGTAAAAAAAATCAACTCTGCGCTAAGCCGTTTTATATGATTTTTATCAAATAGCCAAACGTCAGCGCAGCGGAAACTTGATTATCTTCGCAGTTTTATGTCACACAAATTTCATTTAAGCATACACATTTACCTCTCGTTTCAAACTAATTATTGAATGTATTTTTTTTTATCTACGTGCATAGGAAAAAAAAAGGTTCCGCTAGGATGACGTAGTTCCAGCGGAAACAGTTTTTGCTGAATAGCTCAATGGTTAGCCCAATGGTTGGATACACAAATTTGTACTTACTATACACAATTACACGACGTCATACACTAATTATTTGCTTATCTGAAATTAATTAATTCGACGTTTTTCCGCTGCGACTACGCACACCAAACACCAGACGTCGCTGTAAAATTGCAGCAGCAAACCGAGATAAAAAAAAGCAATCGGTATGTAGGCAGACGTGACAAGAATTATGTTGAACGCATTTCTTTTCAATTTGGCATTAATACTCGATATTTCAAAACCAAAGTAAGCAATTCGTCCCATATTATTGTATTAATTGAGCATATTATTGTGAGGTGGCAGAAACTTACATTAATTATATCTCGATTAAAACTAAATCCTCTGAGATCTATCCATCTGCCAACATTCAATTGCGTTGGCTAAATAAAATATGTTCAGACAAGAAAAAAACAGGCCAAGTGCTAGTCGGACTCGCGCACGAAGTGTTCCGTACCATTATCGCAAAAATCGGCAAATAAAACACGTTTGTTGTATGGGAGCCCCACTTAAATATTTATTTTATTCTGTTTTTAGTATTTGTTGTTACAGCGGCAATAGACAGACAGACAGACAGACAGACAGACAGACAGACAGACAGACAGACACCCGATATCGGAGGAGACGTCGTCGAGTCCCTGACGAAGAATCCGCGCTGTATGAGGTGTACCGCGCGGCGACGGAGACTCTGCGGCTGGCCATCGGCGAGGCGAAGAAGCGAGCCAGGGTGGAGAGCCCTGGCTGAGAGGACTTTTCACAACGTGCCTTGAGCGGGGCCAGTTTCCCAGTCTGTGGCAATCTGGTCGTCTGGTCGTCTGGTCCTGCTCAGGAAGGCGGGGCGGCCTGCGGACTCCTACGTAGGTGTGTCACCTACGTTGGACATGATGGCGTCGAAAACCAGCACCGCATGTCGTGCGGTGTTCCACAGGGCTCGGTCCTGGGCCCGCCCCTGTGGAACATCGGGTACGACTGGGTGCTGAGTGGTGAACTCCAACCGGGCGTAGACCTGACGTGTTACGCGGACGATACGCTGGTCACCGCCCGGGGGAATTCGTACAGGGAGGCAGCGTTGCTGGCGACGGCTGCGGTCTCACAGGTGGTGAGTCGCATACGGCGCCTTGGCCTGGAGGTGGCTCTCAACAAGTCTGAGGCCATAGTCTTTCATGGCCCCCGGCGGGCGCCACCGATGCCCACATCGTCGTCGGGGGGGCTCGAATTGCTGTCGAGTCAACCATGAAGTACCTGGGATTGGTGCTCGACAGCCGGTGGGATTTCGGCCCCCACTTCCAGTGGCTGGCGGCCAAGTTGTTGGGCGCGGCTGAGGCGCTGTCAACGCTGCTTCCCAATCTGGGGGGCCCGAGCGCTGCCGTGCCAAGGCGGCTATACGTGGGGATCGTGCGATCGAAGGCCCTGTATGGGGCCTCGATCTGGGCGGCTGACCTGACGGCCGGCAGCATCGCTGTTCTGCGAAGGCTGCAGAGAGCGATGGCCGTCAGAGTCATCAGGGGGTATCGCACGATCTCCTACGAGGTGGCTTGTGCACTGACCGGATCCCCGCCCTGGGACCTGGAGGCGAAAGTACTCGCCTCACTATATCGGTGGCGCGAGGAAGCGCGGACGCTGGGCGAAGGGCTGATGCAGCGACGCAGTGATATAGAGTTGCATTAGTCTCAGCTTCGTGAGGTCCTGGTGGCGGGACAGGCTTTCACGCCCTACCACCGGCCTCATTACCATCGAGGCGGTCCGGCCAGTGCTCGAGCGCTGGCTCGAGTGGAGGCACGGCTTCCTGTCGTTTCGGGTGACGCAGGTGCTCTCGGGGCATGGTTGCTTCGGGAAGTACCTGTGTCGCATAAACAGGGAGCCGGACGCCCTCTGTCACACTGCGTCGACTGCCGGGAGGATCCGGCGCGGCATACGCTGGCAGAGTGTGCCGCTTGGGAGGAGCCACGCCGTGCCTTCATCTCAAATAACCCAACCCGAGATCGAGGACCGGAGGCGGGGCGGCACTAGCCGGGGGTTGCGGAAGTATCGTTGTTCCTGCAACCCCCGGCGTAGGTGTGAGATGGAACACCGGGGTGGTTTTTAGTCAGTAGGAGTCTGACAGACCCCTCCGTCGCCCCCAGGGCGGAGGACATCCAATGAGGACCTTCCAACCCGAAAAAAAAAAAAAAATCTTTTGTGGGTGGCATACAAGTTATTTGATACAGTGGGTTTATTCAAATAGTCACAACTTAAATTTACACTCTTGCTTACTAATATTGCGGATTGACCCTGATTCTACGATGTGTTAGCTCTAAGGCTGTCAGTACTCAACTGCCTTATGCCCCACCACGCAAGTGCTCATAAAAAGCGTGCCAATGCGTAGTTGCTCGTGCTTGTGATTTGTTTTATACTATTGACTAAACCCGACACGGCGATCCTGCAAGTCAGGCGTCCTCGTCTGTTCCTCATTGTCAGGTTTTAACAGTGTATCGAATCATGTGAAAATCCTCAATGGATGTCCTCAGCCTTGTTCTGTCAGACTCCTACTGACTAAAACCACATGGTGTTCTGTAGGCCGTAATAACTCTTGAGAGGCGAGCGTGAAACACACACGTCGCCTTCTCGGGCCTCTCTCAGGTGACAGATCCCGAAATCTATCACCCGCAGGCTTCATCATCTTGTCCTCGCTCCATACCACCTCATGTCGTGTTGCCCCACACGTCCTCTTAGTCTACTCCATCCTGACAAATAAAATAGCAACTCGATTGATCAAAATCGATTTGGTACCTAAAAGCACCCAATCTTCGTGATTACAAAGTTTAAGTACCATTAATTGTCATTAATATCACATTAAATCAAACAAAAGGAACAGGTATCTTATTCACGATCTTTAGCCATCACATAGCTCACCTTGTTATCTCATAGCTCTCTTAGCATTCACAATTGCTTTACTCGCACATCCTCCCCACATACCCGCGATGTCGAGTCAACTCAACTCTCTGAACTTAGACCCTGTTCACACTGTCATAGGCCATCTTATAATCTATCCAACATGTCGACAGATCCTTTTGGGAACGCTGAACCTGTTGGCTAATGGCCATATCTATAAGAAGTAGCTCCTTAGAACCGCGGGACCCGTTCCTACATCCATTCTGAGAGACCGAAATGATCGAGTTATCGTCGACGTGTTTATTAATTTTAACTCTCAAAATGGATGTAAGAACCTTATAGACCGTTGGTAAACATGTAATAGGTCTATATTTTTTGGTTTCCGCGGTACTACTAGACTTGTGGAGCAGGAGGGTTATTCCTGTTGTAAGGAACTTGGGTAGCGAATCAGACTCCAAGGCTGCCTGGTACTGAGATGCCAAACGAGCGTGCGACCTTTGTAGCCACTTGATCCAGAAGTTGTGCAGCCCGTCCGGCCCTGGAGATTTCCAGTTCGGCAATGGACGGACTGCACGGGCTACATCTTGGGGGCTGATCGTGATAGAATTGGATCGCATGCTCGTTCGACCTCCCGAGTCCATTCACCTTCGGTGTGACTGACAGGCACCGACCAGATGCTGCGCCAGAATGAACACATAGCGTCATCATCCGGCAGGCACGTATCAGTCACACCTTGGTCGGGTCGCTCCCAAGCCCGATAAACCCAACTTTCATTACTTTGGAATGTACGATTCTAGGTGTATCGCTCTACTCTCCGCCTGTGCCTAAATATAATTATTATACTATTATTATTTATCATATATATATATATCTATTATTGTGTGTGTATTATATATATCTATTATTGTGTACGGAATTCTAACAAAAAAGCTCTGTCTTCTTAATGGACTCAAAAGATTGTACTAATTAAACGCTTACAATCTGCTTATCACAATGAATCCTAAATACTTTACTACATTCAGTCTGTAAGGTAGTACGTGCTGTCGTTATTATGCTCTACAGCTGAGACTTCATACACCACTTAAAATAAATGTCCTAGGGTTTCAATAGGGTCGTTTACTGATTTTTTTTATTATCCATCAGGTAAATAAATAAAAAATACAGTACAGGACAGATAGTTTTTCTAGCCCCCTTTCGCAAAGCGCGATAAGGAACATCGTTCCAAAACTTTGTTCCAAAACTTCCTTCCAAAACTTCGTTCCAAAACAAAAATACATACGATTTTTTTCTAATTCCGAAAGAGAAATAAACAAGGAGCGTGCACACAAGGATCCAGGAACGAACTATACCATTCCTCGTGGCTCTAACGCGTGCTCGTATCGGCTCCTTTCGCAATTCGCACCCGCGGTGGTACTCAAATATATAATATTTTTCTAACTTCAGTTGCGAAGTTGGATTTTATAACTCCTTCTTCAGTTACCAGTTAGTCCTTATTTAGTTTAAGTCAAGAGTAAATAGATTAAATATAGGCAAGCGTGCTTCACCGTAGACCACATCATCGCTTACCATCAGGCGAGATAGTGGTCAAACGCGAGAATATAGATTAAAAAATTCTATGTGGGCCCGTTTTTAGACTTTGTGAGCCGCTGAAACCGTTCTAATGTTTATGTAACAACAACAAAACCCTCTTTTTAGTCCGCATTATTATGCAACTTCGGAACCCTATTACTGCGCGTGGCCCGACACGCACTTGGCCGGTTTTTATTTTTATTTTTTTTGGGTGGGAAATCATCCAATGACTTCTCCCGCTCTGGGTGAAGCGGGAAGGCGTGTCAGACTTTTACTGACTAAAACCCACCCGTGTTCCTTCAGTTGCTTGTGCCAGGGCCGCGGTAACTCTCTTTCAAATTTATCCGCGACCCTGACAGGGTGCTACACAGGCCTGCATGTCAAAGTGGATCCATCTATGATCCGAGTAGGAGGCCTCGTTGGAGATCTGCCACCCAGTGGTGATTGCGCCTTCTGTCGCCAGAGTCAGGTCGATAATTGACTGTCTAGTAACAAACGTCGGTTCCGCGCCTGTGTTTAGTAGGGATAGGTTAGTTGTAAACAAGTAGTCCACTAATGCCTTACCCCTTTAATTTTGCGTATCCATTCCCCACAGAGGGTGATGTGCGTTTGCGTCAGTCCCAATTATGATCTCTTCCCCGCTGGTTTAGCATTGGGTTACGAGGCGGACAAGATCGTACGGACGTGGGGTCTCCGCCTCAGGCATATAGGCCGAGGCGAAGACGATCGACATCATAGCGTCACCACGCTACATTGCCAGCCTAGCAGCAGAGATATCTCTGCAACAGAAATCATTTAGAAGCTGTGCCTCACCCTCAAAAGGTTACCTGTAACAAAAATACACGCTCTCGGGTGATCATGTTTAGAGGTAACAAGGAGCTTACCACCTAGATTTGATAGTCCTCTGATTTTTTTGCCCCTAATCCACGGCTCCTGAATCAGGGCAATTGCCGTGTGTTGAACCTCCAAACATTTGCGCAATTGGGCCGTCGCTGTCTGGCTGTGTTGGAGATTTGCCTGCACTATGCTACAGGTTGACGAAGGGTTCGCCATCTTGGGCGGGCCCTTCTCGTCTTCCTCTAGCTGCAGACCAGCGAAAGCGTCCCTCTCGATGAAGTCATCCTCCACCGGGCCAGAAGCTGGCGACAGTGTGATGTCGTCCGGCTCCCCGCCCGACAGAGGAACGGTGATCGTGGCATTACTAGGGCTGCCCAGCACTAGGGTCAGCCGCGGATGCTTCCGGGTTAATGGGCAGGGGGTTGCTCTCGCCTGCATTGATGAGCTGCCTTGTGGTCGGGTCCCATCCCCGAGGAACACACAAATCTGCCGTTGGCCCCCTGGAACTTGATGTACACCGAGTCCAGGCCAAACGACAGCCTGCGCTCGGCGCCCATCAAGGTCGGGATCTGGTCCTCGGGAACGCCTAGGACCACAAACCAGCAGGCCTTTAGCCTCTCGGAGCTAATAACGACCCACTTCTTGATATCAATCCATGAGTTTTGATACCAAAATGTCCTCGCTGCCATTTTGAGGTCCTCATACACCCCACTGTCATCCGGTATGACTATCCCGCAACGCACTTGTTTTTGCAGTTCTCATTGGTCCTTGATGGTTAGCGTGGTGCCAGCCGGGATGGCCAGTCGGTCCTCTTCAGCCAAGCTAAGGTGTAGTCATTACTACACCATTGCCATTGCACGAATTGCGGCTTGGCGGTGAAGGACGGCGTCTGGCACTCGGGTGTCTCCATAGTGGGGATAAGGCCTCGTCAATGATCCTTTTCTGGATCGCCTTGAAGACCACATCCGATACTTCTTTTTTTATGGCGCCTGTGCGCTCGCAAGTTACCGCGACGCACAGGTGAGCACTGATTCAACCCTCCCGGACCGGTCAAGCCGCTGCCACTTGTGCCCCCCACAAAGCGATATGGTCTTGTTGAGAGCCCGCTTGGTACCGGCCTGACCCACCCGGGTGGCTTGCTGCGACGAGGTTGCCATCTTTGCTGGCCTGCCCGCCACTTGTTGGCTTATGTCGGACGCAGGTTGCGCTTGCTTCCCATTTGAGAATCTAAGAAGGGCTTTAGCCTTGCCTCTCCTCTGTTCCTGCTTTCTTTCCTTCCTGTTCAGAAACTTTTTGCCCTGGGCGGCAGGGTTTGTCGGACCCGCGGGATCTGCGGGGGGGCAAGGCCTTGTTTATTTCTACTTATACCCTTGTCCTTACCTTTGCGAGTTTGCACCCGCCAGGTTGGCGCAGACTCTCCACTGACAGCTGCTCCCATCTGGCTGGAGGCAGCGACCCCGGAGGATGTGGCCTGTGGGTCCACAGTTGGATTAGGAGGAGGATGCCTAGGAAGGCTTGGGCCAGTGGTGGGATTTTGCAACCCCAGCTCACCTGCCCTTGCCGTGGGGAGGGAAGGGTCAGTGCTGGTCGGTCCCATGCAGCCTTGAACCCTTTATGAACTTCAGGTTGTGACAATAACCCAGCGGACCCAGCGGAGTTAACCGCAGGTCCACGGACATGCGGGGTGCTAGGTGCACTCCGCTTAGTGACGATACCCGTTCTGGGTCCTGCAGCTTTCGCCGCAGTTTTCCTAAGGGACTGTGCTATATTCCTGGCTTCACCGCGCCCGCGCAGTAGCCGCAGCTTTCACCGACTCTACCCTTAAGGTATTCAAGTCAACTATGAAATCCATGAATACAATACAAAAAACTTCATCTCTCTGGCTCCCACCCTCCATCGAGCCCGCATCTGGGAAGGTCCCACTACTTAAGGCGGGACGTTAGAAATATCTTTGAGATATAGGTACGCAAGGCTGGCTCACAGTGCCACATCGGGTGCTCGTTTGGGCTGGCTTGAAAGGACAGCCCTCCCTTATACCATCAGCGTGACCTTCACCACCGCTTCAGCAATCTAAGGACGACCTCAGCGGATTTTTTTTTTTTTTTTTTATATACTCTATAGGCTCGCGTTTGACCACTATCTCGCCTGATGTTAAGCGATGATGCGGTCTACGGTGAAGCACGCTTACCTAGAAGAAACCTATTCACTCTTGACTTAAAGACCCCAAGGTTGTAGCTATCAGGGAACAAAGACTCCGGAAGGGAGTTCCACTCCTTAGCTGTGCGTACAATGAAAGTATTAGCAAAACGCTTTGTGCGTATGGGAGGGATGTCCACCATGTACCGATGGCGCATGGCCGTACGTCTTGTAGTCCGATGATGGAAAGGGCTAGGTGGAATCAAATTGTGCAGTTCCATCGCACACTCCCCGAAATGTAACCGATAAAAAACCGACAGGCTGGCAACTCGGCGTCGATGTTGGAGGCACTGGAGCTTTGAGGCGACCAGTGCATCGTTGCCAATAAGCCTTTTGGCCCGTCTGTCAATCGACTCAAGTGCATCAAGCTGGTATTTGGCTGATCCATCCCAAAGGTGAGAGCAGTACTCCATGCAAGACCGAACTTGCGCTTTATACAAGTTGAGCAGCTGTGCAGCCGTGAAGTACCGTCTCACCTTTGCAAGAATCCCCAACTTTTTTGCAGCTAACTGAGCTTTCGCCTCAATGAATGGACCGAAGTTGAGGGTCGATGTCAAAGTAACCCCGAGAAGTTCGAGATGGTCCGTCAACGGCACGGTTACACCACGGAAAGATGGAGCCGGGTGGAATCGGCTCTTTTTAGCGGAAAAAAGACACGCCTGGGTCTTAGCAGCATTGAAACTGACCAGATTGGCATCACCCCATTCGGAGACCGCCTTCAAGGACAGGTTCAAGCGTTCAACCAGGGTGATGTGCGTTTGCGTCAGTCCCAATTATGATCTCTTCCCCGCTGGTTTAGCATTGGGTTACGAGGCGGACAAGATCGTACGGACGTGGGGTCTCCGCCTCAGGCATATAGGCCGAGGCGAAGACGATCGACATCATAGCGTCACCACGCTACATTGCCAGCCTAGCAGCAGAGATATCTCTGCAACAGAAATCATTTAGAAGCTGTGCCTCACCCTCAAAAGGTTACCTGTAACAAAAATACACGCTCTCGGGTGATCATGTTTAGAGGTAACAAGGAGCTTACCACCTAGATTTGATAGTCCTCTGATTTTTTTGCCCCTAATCCACGGCTCCTGAATCAGGGCAATTGCCGTGTGTTGAACCTCCAAACATTTGCGCAATTGGGCCGTCGCTGTCTGGCTGTGTTGGAGATTTGCCTGCACTATGCTACAGGTTGACGAAGGGTTCGCCATCTTGGGCGGGCCCTTCTCGTCTTCCTCTAGCTGCAGACCAGCGAAAGCGTCCCTCTCGATGAAGTCATCCTCCACCGGGCCAGAAGCTGGCGACAGTGTGATGTCGTCCGGCTCCCCGCCCGACAGAGGAACGGTGATCGTGGCATTACTAGGGCTGCCCAGCACTAGGGTCAGCCGCGGATGCTTCCGGGTTAATGGGCAGGGGGTTGCTCTCGCCTGCATTGATGAGCTGCCTTGTGGTCGGGTCCCATCCCCGAGGAACACACAAATCTGCCGTTGGCCCCCTGGAACTTGATGTACACCGAGTCCAGGCCAAACGACAGCCTGCGCTCGGCGCCCATCAAGGTCGGGATCTGGTCCTCGGGAACGCCTAGGACCACAAACCAGCAGGCCTTTAGCCTCTCGGAGCTAATAACGACCCACTTCTTGATATCAATCCATGAGTTTTGATACCAAAATGTCCTCGCTGCCATTTTGAGGTCCTCATACACCCCACTGTCATCCGGTATGACTATCCCGCAACGCACTTGTTTTTGCAGTTCTCATTGGTCCTTGATGGTTAGCGTGGTGCCAGCCGGGATGGCCAGTCGGTCCTCTTCAGCCAAGCTAAGGTGTAGTCATTACTACACCATTGCCATTGCACGAATTGCGGCTTGGCGGTGAAGGACGGCGTCTGGCACTCGGGTGTCTCCATAGTGGGGATAAGGCCTCGTCAATGATCCTTTTCTGGATCGCCTTGAAGACCACATCCGATACTTCTTTTTTTATGGCGCCTGTGCGCTCGCAAGTTACCGCGACGCACAGGTGAGCACTGATTCAACCCTCCCGGACCGGTCAAGCCGCTGCCACTTGTGCCCCCCACAAAGCGATATGGTCTTGTTGAGAGCCCGCTTGGTACCGGCCTGACCCACCCGGGTGGCTTGCTGCGACGAGGTTGCCATCTTTGCTGGCCTGCCCGCCACTTGTTGGCTTATGTCGGACGCAGGTTGCGCTTGCTTCCCATTTGAGAATCTAAGAAGGGCTTTAGCCTTGCCTCTCCTCTGTTCCTGCTTTCTTTCCTTCCTGTTCAGAAACTTTTTGCCCTGGGCGGCAGGGTTTGTCGGACCCGCGGGATCTGCGGGGGGGCAAGGCCTTGTTTATTTCTACTTATACCCTTGTCCTTACCTTTGCGAGTTTGCACCCGCCAGGTTGGCGCAGACTCTCCACTGACAGCTGCTCCCATCTGGCTGGAGGCAGCGACCCCGGAGGATGTGGCCTGTGGGTCCACAGTTGGATTAGGAGGAGGATGCCTAGGAAGGCTTGGGCCAGTGGTGGGATTTTGCAACCCCAGCTCACCTGCCCTTGCCGTGGGGAGGGAAGGGTCAGTGCTGGTCGGTCCCATGCAGCCTTGAACCCTTTATGAACTTCAGGTTGTGACAATAACCCAGCGGACCCAGCGGAGTTAACCGCAGGTCCACGGACATGCGGGGTGCTAGGTGCACTCCGCTTAGTGACGATACCCGTTCTGGGTCCTGCAGCTTTCGCCGCAGTTTTCCTAAGGGACTGTGCTATATTCCTGGCTTCACCGCGCCCGCGCAGTAGCCGCAGCTTTCACCGACTCTACCCTTAAGGTATTCAAGTCAACTATGAAATCCATGAATACAATACAAAAAACTTCATCTCTCTGGCTCCCACCCTCCATCGAGCCCGCATCTGGGAAGGTCCCACTACTTAAGGCGGGACGTTAGAAATATCTTTGAGATATAGGTACGCAAGGCTGGCTCACAGTGCCACATCGGGTGCTCGTTTGGGCTGGCTTGAAAGGACAGCCCTCCCTTATACCATCAGCGTGACCTTCACCACCGCTTCAGCAATCTAAGGACGACCTCAGCGGATTTTTTTTTTTTTTTTTTATATACTCTATAGGCTCGCGTTTGACCACTATCTCGCCTGATGTTAAGCGATGATGCGGTCTACGGTGAAGCACGCTTACCTAGAAGAAACCTATTCACTCTTGACTTAAAGACCCCAAGGTTGTAGCTATCAGGGAACAAAGACTCCGGAAGGGAGTTCCACTCCTTAGCTGTGCGTACAATGAAAGTATTAGCAAAACGCTTTGTGCGTATGGGAGGGATGTCCACCATGTACCGATGGCGCATGGCCGTACGTCTTGTAGTCCGATGATGGAAAGGGCTAGGTGGAATCAAATTGTGCAGTTCCATCGCACACTCCCCGAAATGTAACCGATAAAAAACCGACAGGCTGGCAACTCGGCGTCGATGTTGGAGGCACTGGAGCTTTGAGGCGACCAGTGCATCGTTGCCAATAAGCCTTTTGGCCCGTCTGTCAATCGACTCAAGTGCATCAAGCTGGTATTTGGCTGATCCATCCCAAAGGTGAGAGCAGTACTCCATGCAAGACCGAACTTGCGCTTTATACAAGTTGAGCAGCTGTGCAGCCGTGAAGTACCGTCTCACCTTTGCAAGAATCCCCAACTTTTTTGCAGCTAACTGAGTTTTCGCCTCAATGAATGGACCGAAGTTGAGGGTCGATGTCAAAGTAACCCCGAGAAGTTCGAGATGGTCCGTCAACGGCACGGTTACACCACGGAAAGATGGAGCCGGGTGGAATCGGCTCTTTTTAGCGGAAAAAAGACACGCCTGGGTCTTAGCAGCATTGAAACTGACCAGATTGGCATCACCCCATTCGGAGACCGCCTTCAAGGACAGGTTCAAGCGTTCAACCATGGCCTCCCGGAGAGACCGAATCTGAGGCCCAGTAGCCCGTGCGCTAGACACGTATCTCTCAGCAACAGTGCTGTCGTCTGCGTACCCAAAGGTTCCGGGTTTTAGCAGATCATTAATGTGCAGCAAGAATAATGTTGCCGAGAGCACTGACCCCTGAGGGACTCCGGCGTTGATATCTAACTGACCGGACGAGCAGCCATCGATAACCACTCGGATGGATCGATCCCTCAGGAAGTCCGCAATCCAATCACACAGACCACTGGGCAGACCGAAGGAAGGAAGTTTACCGATGAGGCTTTCGTGCCAGACCCTGTCGAAAGCCTTCGAGATGTCGAGGGAGACGGCTAGCGCTTCCCCGTGTCTCTCGATGGCCTCACTCCAGATGTGAATGGCATACGCTAGAAGATCCCCAGTGGACCGATTTCGGCGGAAGCCGTATTGTCGGTCACTGAGGATGTCGTTCGCTTCTAGGTATGCCAGGAGCTTACCGTTGAGCACACGTTCCATACTCTTACAGAGGATGGACGTTACAGATATGGGTCTGTAGTTGGCCGGGTCAGCTCGACTGCCCTTCTTGGGCACGGGCTGTACGTTGGCTTGCTTCCAAGCCTTCGGCACTTTTCCAGTCTCTATGGAAAGGCGATACAGGCGTGTCAAGATCGGAGACAATTCAGGCGCACAGGTTTTAAGTACAATTGCTGGTATCCCATCAGGGCCACTCGCTTTGTTCACATCAAGGCTACGCAGCACCCTACGGACGTCCTTTTGATGGATGCGGATGTCCGACATTTTCGTCACACATCCATCAGGAAAAGGAGGAGGCTGCGCGCCATCAGAATTCAGATGCGAAGATTCCGCAAAAAGGGAAGCAAACAAGTTTGCCTTCTCCTCAGCGGAGTGGGCTAATGACCCGTCAGGTTTCAGCAGTGGTGGTAGTGAGGGGCGACAGAAATTTGATTCGACCGATTTAGCCAGGGACCAAAACGCTTTGCTACCCGCTGGGTATGAAGCAAGTTTGTTCCCGATTCTGCTAATGTGGTCAAACCGTGCTCTTCGCATCACCTTTTTGCAGGACTTGGCAGACGTGTTAAAGGCTCTCTTCTTCTGACACACGTCATTTGCTTTGCGCGTTCGAGCGTCAACCCATGCCTGGTAGGCCTTATGTTTAACCGCGTTGGCGTGGTTACACTCGGCTCCAAACCATGGTCGGTCGACGTTAGACATTGCTACGTCAGAGAATGGAATATAGTACTCCATCCCCCGACGCAACACATCAGTCACAGCGTCAGCGCATGCCGATGGATCGTCCGAAGAGAAGCAAGTGGGCTGCCAAGGATAGCATGCGAAAAAAGATCGCATCCCATCCCAATCTGCTGACTTGTACCGCCATACCCGCCGGGTGCCTCTTGGGCTGGGATCGGGCGGGGAGTAGACGGATACAGACTTCACCAGACAGTGGTCGGAACTACCTAAAGGTGAAGATATCGACACTGAGTATCTGTCTGGATCTGTTGTCAGCAGAAGGTCCAAGCAATTGGCTGTGTGCGAATCAACATCTGGCACCCTCGTTGCCCCTTGGACCAGCTGGTTGAGATTTAGCGCTAGCGCAAGCTTGCGCATCTCTCGACCAGCATGGTCAGTGCACTGGTATGGGAAGAGCCACTCCTGGTGGTGGGCATTAAAGTCCCCCAGTAGCACTAATTGGGCGGAAGGATACCGCTGCTGTGCCGCATCAGCCGCCTCACTGAGGTACTCTATGAGCCTGGTCGTCTCCTGATCACCGCTGTGCGAGCGGTAGACACAGGCGTAGATAATCTTATCCAGCCCTGTGTCCACCAGAGCCCACAGCACTGAGAACCTGGAGTCTTCAAGGTTACGGAGACGCCGATAGCAAGTGTCGTCACGGGCATACATGCATACACCCGCACGTGGTTTGAAATTGTGCTCCAGGGTAAACCCTGGGTAGGATAAGTACGACACGTCAGACGGACTTCCTATCTGCGTCTCCGTAAGGAAAAACAGTGCTGGCTTTTCAGTCTCCAGATGATGGTGGACTGAGGTGAGATTGGAGTGCAGACCTCTAATATTAGTGAGGTGCACTTTGTGAGGGACGGGGTGCAGCCGCTGTTTTACTCCAGTTTTCTTTTTACTTCTTGCCATTTTTATTCAAGAGTGAAAGGTGAGGAGAAGGAAGTGAGATGAGGTTCCACGCTACTAACCTACAGACACACACTGAAAGGACGCCATCATTGGGGCACTAGTCCGGAGACTGCGGGGACGCCCGAGCCCCCCCGGAGATGTCCATCGGGCCCTCCCATCTGGTCGCCAACCAGCACGATGGTGCATTCCGGGATTTTTCGACAGCTGGCGGGGCAGCCTTTCGTGTGTGGCTGGCACACTACTTGGGCCCCCAACTACCTGCGGTCGGCCAGCGGCGCACCGTGCCTCGGATCCCGCTACCCTCCGCAACTAGTCTCCCGATACGCCCAAAACAGTGCGAGTCAGGCTGGTCAGCATGCAGTGGAACAACTATCTCGACCCAACTCCTCTATCCCACGTACCTCGCCTGTGACCCTCTGACGCGACACCACGACCATTTCCCTACCCTTGGCTAGAGAGTAGGGCTACCGCTTCGCCAGAAATTCAGACCAAAGGGGCGTGTTGCCGCACGGACTCACTACCACCGGAGCTGATCGGCTCAACCCCCCAGGACTCCTTCATCCCCGCTTACGGCGCTAAACTGTGCAGGTCCTAGCACAGTTGACCATTCTCAGACTCCTGACTCGTCGTCAGCAAACTTTTGTGACAACTGAGCCCGCAACCACTCAGTCACAGGAGAGTCGCGGTTAGGAGTGGATATTGGAGTGGGGTCGAGGAGAGGATGAGGTAAGGAGGTGTTGGTGAAATTTGGGTGGGGAGGGTTGTGGGTAGGAGTATGTAGATTGTCGGTATGAGGGGATGGGAAAAGAGTGGATAGCCCCCCACTCAAATAGGTTCGCCCGGCGGTTTCTGTAACGTCTATTTTTTAGGAAATTAGACCAATAACGGGGTGGCAACCATGAGAAGGTAAAACCAAAGACTGAGGATCTACACGACTTTCACGCTCTCCCTCAAGACCCCGCCACCCTGCCACCTTTGAGGGAGGTGGCAAGGTAAGCCTGCATCTCTACTACCATGCTAAGCAGAGTGAATTCAAGCAAAGCAAGTTAGAATTTTTTAAAAGCATAGACCCAGACCCTCCCCCAATTTATACTAACAAATTATTCATAATTCACAATAATTAGTTATAAAATATTTGCATTTTGTCACTTAAAATTATAACTTTGAAGTAGGCTGTATGTTCACTCACCTTGCATTTGGCGCGTAAAAAAAGCATAACTGACTAAATAACGCAAGCCAATTGGGAGCCAAAGGCAAAAACAAAATTGTCCCGAACCACAACCATGTATATCTCGTAGCATGAGTTATTCGGTTCCTACTGTCCTATGATTTGCCTTTGTCGCCGACATTTACATAAGAAGAAAACGAAAGTATCTACTAAAGAAGTGGCAAGCACCAATGTAACACAAACTATGAAATTGCCATCCAAATCAATCTAATATCGCTTTGAAAATTGTACCTACACCAATTGTTTTAATAATTATACGATATAAGCAATACATGTTTGTTTTTCCCTCGCAAATGTGTTGAAAAACGTCGTATGAAACTCTAACATATGACTGCTAAGCTCCTCAAAGGAATAGCATGATGATAATAATTTATGAGGTAAATCCTTATTTATTTGCTCTTTTGTAACATTTTGTGGCTTCTTGTAACAATTCTGCGGAATTTGAACAATAATATAATAATACTAGCTGTTGCCCGCGACTTCGTCTGCGTGGTTAAGAAGATATAAAGTTTAATGATGTTTAACGCAAACTATTTTTATATTTCAGTCAACAGAAAATGCCTATCACACTAAGCATCATTTT
Organism: Anorthoa munda; assembly: GCA_945859665.1. Taxonomy (NCBI): domain Eukaryota; kingdom Metazoa; phylum Arthropoda; class Insecta; order Lepidoptera; family Noctuidae; genus Anorthoa; species Anorthoa munda. The sequence goes on from OX243913.1 coordinate 5,509,164, forward strand.
TTAAAGCACAAATGAGAAAAAATATATAGAGTATCACAAAATTCTTTCTTAGCTTATGTCTCCTACTCATAAACTCTAGACTTGCTAAATTTCAGGACAGTAGTACAAAAAGACATCCGGACTTTCATACAAACATGCGAGAGCCCTTAAACCGCCTTAATCCGGCCCTGTCGCAAAATTCGTTCTTAGCGGACGTTTACTAACTATAAACTACTTTCATGACAAATTTCAAGTTTGTAGCACAAAAAATGAAGCACTTTCGTATAAACTTGCGAGAGCCCTTGGCCTCCTTTATCCGGCCCTGTCGCAAAATCCTTTCTTAGCTGACATCTACTAACTATAAACTACTTTCATGACAAATTTCAAGTTTGTAGCACAAAAAATGAAGGACTTTCATGCAAACTTGCGAGAGCCCTTAGACCCCTAAATCCGGCCCTGTCGCAAAATCCGTTCAAATCAAATCAAATCAAATCAAATCAAATGTTTTTTATTTCACATAGGCCTACATGGGCACTTATAAAACGTCGACAAAAGGTGCACGGTTCGGGTTAGTCGATTCCTGTGGAGAAGAACCGGCAAGAAACTCCACGGTTACTCTTTTAAAAAAATTGGTTTGTTTTACAATATTTCCACGTTACAGTATTAGTGCTTAGATATGGGGGGACAACGTAGGCCCGACAATAAGTCGTAAGAAACTAAAAAAAAAAAATTGTATAAACGAGAGAGTTAACAAATGTTAACAAGCGTCTAGAAATCTAGAAGGCCTACAATGTTCACACATTCACAAAACAATCAGTAAAAGAATCTATACAAAGGAAAAAATAAATAAAAATATATAACAAGACTAAATTTAACATGTGGCACAAATGTTGTTATCAGTGCTGTAACTATTCATAGCAAAGGGCTATAAAGATTATTGAAATCATTGTAAAAAGTCTAATTAAAAGAAAGAAAAAAAGTAAAAATGAGATTGAGAATAGTTAGAGACATCCACATATTTGTGCCGTTTATGAGTTACCAGGGAAGCCGCATGCGCAGAAGGAGCTAAAATTTTTATCTTCAACGTAGTCCTTGATTTTGTAATATGCTTTTTTAATAAGGACACGTTTGATGTAGTTTTTGAACTTTCCATCGGTCAATTCTATAACTGGCTTTGGCAACTTATTATAAAAGCGTATACTGTTTATAAGAAAAGACTTGCTAGTTTTCGTTAATCTGAATTTGGGTATTACAATTTCATGCTTACTGCGTGTATTTAAATTATGGAAATCGCTTCTAGTTTTGAAAAGCCCTCGATTTTTGCGGACATACAAAATACATTCCAATATATAAAGTTCTTAGCGGACGTTTACTAACTATAAACTACCTCCATGCCATATTTCAAGATTATGGTTCAAATAATGAAGCACTTTCATATAAACGCGCGCGAGCCCTTTTACCCCCGAAGTCCGGCCCTGTCAAAAAATCCGTTCTTAGCAGACGTCCTACTATCTATAAACTACATCCCTGCCCATATTTTAAGTTAGTAGCTCAAAAAATTAAGGACTTTCATACTAACTTGCGATAGCCCTTAGATCCCCTAAATCCGGCCCCGTCGTAAAATCCGCTCTTAGCGGACGTCTACTAACTATAAACTACCTCCCTCCCAAATTTCATATTTATACGTCAAGCAGTTTTCGATATTTCGTGATAGGTGAATGAGTGACCTTTCGCTTTTATGTAAATATAAATAAGATTCTTCAAAAAATCTTTTAACACCCCCTAAATCGAATTTTGGGGGTAGGTTCGAAAAACTTATAATGAAAACCTTTATTGTTTATTTAGGTTGATATTTGTGTCAAGTTTCAAGTTTATTAAACTAAGAAGTAAGAATCTTAAAAAAAAAAAATTGTAAAACTAATAGTTGCAACCTTTTGTTGCTTACTTAGTTGGGTATTTATGCCAAGTTTCAAGTTTATTAACCTAATAATAAGATTTTTCAAAAAAAAAATTAACAACCCCTAAATCGTCTTTTGGGGGTAGTTTCGAAAAACTAATAATAACAACCTTTATTATTTATTTATTTTAGTATTTGTGTAATGTTTCAAGTTTAGTTACCCATGAAATTAGATTCTGCCATACAAATTTCAACACCCCCTAAATCGACTTGAGGGGGTAGTTTCAAAAAACTAATAATATAAATCTTTATCATGTACTTAGATTACTATTTGTGCCAAGTTTCAAAAATGTAAGCCGAAGGACAAAGATTTTTCATACAAACTTTGCCCTCCTTTTAAACACCCTTAAGGGTAAAATTACGGAAAATCCTTTCTTATCGGATGCCTAAATCATACAAAGAATACACCTTTCAAGTTTCAGGTTTCTACGTTCAGCGGTTTGGGCTGTGCGTTGATCCGTCAGTCAGTCATTCAGGACAAAGCATTTTATATGGGGGTATTTTTGAAAAACTAATTATTGCAACCTTTTGTTTCTTACTTAGTTGGTTATTCATGCCAAGTTTCAAGTTTATTAACCTAATAATAAGATTTTTCAAAAAAACTTTAACACCACCTAAATAGTCTTTTGGGGGTAGTTTCGAAAAACTAATAATAACAACATTTATTATTTATTTTGTTTAGTATTTATGTAATGTTTCAAGTTTAGTTACCCATGAAATAAAATTCTGCCATACAAATTTCAACACCCCCTAAATCGACTTGAGGGGGTAGTTTTAAAAAACTAATAGTGTCAATCTTTAGCATATACTTAGATTACTATTTGTGCCAAGTTTCAAAAATATTAGCCGAAGGAATTAGATTTTTCATACAAACTTTGCCCCCCTTTTAAACACCCTTAGGGGTAAAATTTCTGAAAATCCTTTCTTATCGGATGCCTACATCATACAAAGAATACACCTTTCAAGTTTCAGGTTTCTACGTTCAGCGGTTTGGGCTGTGCGTTGATCCGTCAGTCAGTCATTCAGGACAAAGCATTTTATATGGGGGTATTTTTGAAAAACTAATAATTGCAACCTTTTGTTTCTTACTTAGTTGGGTATTCATGCTAAGTTTCAAGTTTATTAACCTAATAATAAGATTTTTCAAAAAAACTTTAACACCCCCTAAATCGTCTTTTGGGGGTAGTTTCGAAAAAGTAATAATAACAACATTTATTATTTATTTTGTTTAGTATTTATATAATGTTTCAAGTTTAGTTACCCATGAAATAAAATTCTGCCATACAAATTTCAACACCCCCTAAATCGACTTTAGGGGGTAGTTTTAAAAAACTAATAATGTCAATCTTTATCATATACTTAGATTACTATTTGTGCCAAGTTTCAAAAATATTAGCCGAAGGAATTAGATTTTTCATACAAACTTTGCCCCCCTTTTTAACCCCCTTAGGGGTAGAAATTCGGAAAATCCTTTCTTATCGGATGCTTACATCATACAAAGAATACACCTTTCAAGTTTCAGGTCTCTACGTTCAGCGGTTTGGGCTGTGCGTTGATCCGTCAGTCAGTCATTCAGGACAAAGCATTTTATATATATAGACTAGCTGTTGCCCGCGACTTCGTCCGCGTGGTTAAGAAGATATAAAATTTAATGATGTTTAACGCAAACTATTTTTATATTTCAGTCAACAGAAAATGCCTATCACACTAAGCATCATTTTTATAAAACTATTATATAAATTTGCGCGAGCCCTAAGACCTCCTTTATCCGGCCCTGTCGCAAAATCCGTTCTTAGCAAGTGTTTACTAACTATGAACTACCTCCATGCCAAATTTAAAGATTGTAGTTAAAAAAATGAAGCACTTTCATATAAACTTGCGAGAGCCCTTTGACCTCCTTTATCCGGCCCTGTTGCAAAATCCGTTCTTAGCTGACATCTACTAACTATAAACTACTTTCATGACAAATTTCAAGTTTGTAGCACAAAAAATGAAGGACTTTCATGCAAACTTGCGAGAGCCCTTAGACCCCTAAATCCGGCCCTGTCGCAAAATACGTTCTTAGCGGACGTTTCATCATCATCATCATCATCATTTCAGCTGAAAGACGTCCAATGCTGGACATAGGCCTCCCCCAGGCGTCGCCACATTGACCGGTCCCGTGCGTCTCGCATCCAGCGCCTTCCCGCAACCTTAACCAGGTCATCGGTCCACCTAGTGGGAGGCCTTCCAACATATCGTCTTCCGGTTCGCGGTCGCCATTCCAGAACTTTTCGGCCCCAACGGCCATCCGTTCTGCGAGCAATGTGTCCTGCCCACTGCCACTTAAGTTTGGCAATTCTTCGGGCTATGTTGGTAACTTTGGTTCTCCTGCGGATATCATCATTTCTGACGTGATCACGCAAGGAAATTCCGAGCATAGCCCTCTCCATTGCCCTTTGGGTGACTTTAAGCTTTCTGATAAGGCCCATTGTGAGCGACCACGTCTCGGCGGACGGCCGACGGGCCGAGCGGACGTTTACTAACTATGAACTACCTCCATGCCAAATTTCAAGCTTGTAGTTAAAAAAATGAAGCACTTTCATATAAACTTGCGCAAGCCCTTAGACCCCCGAAGTCCGGCCCTGTCGAAAAAGCCACTCTTAGCAGACGTCTACTAACTATAATCTACCTCTCTGCCAAATTTTAAATTAGTAACTCAAAAAATGATTGACTTTCATATAAACTTGCGAGAGACCCAATAAATCCGGCCCTGACGCAAAATCCATTCATAGCTGAAATCTACTAACTATAAACTACAACTCTGCCCATATTTTAAGTTAGTAGCTCAAAAAATGAAGGACTTTCATACTAACTTGCGATAGCCCTTAGACCCCCTAAATCCGGCCCTGTCGTAAAATCCGTTCTTAGCGGACGTCTACTAACTATAAACTACCTCCCTGCCAAATTTCATCTTTACACGTCAAGCAGTTTTCGATATTTCATGATAGGTGAATGAGTGACCTTTCGCTTTTATATAGATATATAAATAAGATTCTTCAAAAAAACTTTAACACGAATTCAAAAATCAAAAATCAAAATCAAGGTATTTATTTCAATTAAACTTTAGAAGTACTTTTGAATTGTCAAACAAAAAATTAATAAAAAGATGACTCTAGTTGCAAATTCGCAAGCGTCTGTAGGTCTCAATGGAGAAGAATTTGCAAGAAACTCCCCGGACACTCTTTTCCATCAGTTTTAATTACAAGTTTTTGGTTACATCATTCTTGTTGAAAAAATACATATATGTGAGAACGATGTAAAAAGACGTGTACGTAAAAGCGTCTAGAGTAACAAATAATTAAAAAAAAGCACTTTAACAGGCCGAGACAGCTAAGTTATGACCAATCCCAACTGATGGCGCCCGTTCACGAACATGACGCATGGATCGGCACCACTCAGCTCAACCATCATGAAGGGAACCGAATGATCCAACACATGTGCCACCATCAGAGAGAAATTAGAGAGAGCATGACACACTCAACTGCCAGGGCACACAGAAGTCAACGAACGACATATAGGTACAGTGAATGGTAGATTTATCTACAGTCGGAACATAGTACTCACACATGTGCTGTGCAATTATATAATACTAAAAGAAATTGAGTTTATACAATACAAAAATTTGCATACAGTCTTCAATTTTAGGGGTAGCTTCGAAAAACTTATAATGACAACCTTTATTGTTTACTTAGGTTGATATTTGTGTCAAGTTTCAAGTTTATTAACCTAAGAAGTAAGATTCTTCAAAAAAATCAATCGACTTTTGGGGGTATTTTTAAAAAACTAATAATTGCAACCTTTTGTTGCTTACTTAGTTGTGTATAGTAGGGTATTTATGCCTAGTTTCAAGTTTATTAACCTAATAATAACAGATTTTTCAAAAAACTTTAACGCCCCCTAAATCGTCTTTTGGGGGTAGTTTCGAAAAACTAATAATAACAACCTTTATTATTTATTTATTTTAGTATTTGTGTAATGTTTCAAGTTTAGTTACCCATGAAATAAGATTCTGCCATACAAATTTCAGCACCCCCTAAATCGACTAGAGGGGGTAGTTTCAAAACACTAATAATGTCAATTTTTATCATGTACTTAGATTACTATTTGTGCAAAGTTTCAAAAATATTAGCCGAAGGAATTAGATTTTTCATACAAACTTTGCCCCCCTTTTTAACCCCCTTAGCGGTAGAATTTCGGAAAATCCTTTCTTATCGGATGCCTACATCATACATAGAATACACCTTTCAAGTTTCAGGTCTCTACGTTCAGCGGTTTGGGCTGTGCGTTGATCCGTCAGTCAGTCATTCAGGACAAAGCATTTTATATATATAGACTAGCTGTTGCCCGCGACTTCGTCCGCGTGGTTAAGAAGATATAAAGTTTAATGATGTTTAAAGCAAACTATTTTTATATTTCAGTTAACAGAAAATGCCAATCACACTAAGCATCATTTTTTAAAGCACAAATTAGGAAAAAAAATATAGAGTATCACAAAATTATTTCTTAGCTTATGACTCCTACTCATAAACTCTAGACTTGTTAAATTTTAGGACAGTAGTACAAAAAGACATCCGGACTTTCATACAAACATGCGAGAGTCCTTAAACCGCCTTAATCCGGCCCTATCGCAAAATCCGTTCTTAGCGGACGTTTACTAACTATGAACTACCTCCATGCCAAATTTCAAGACAGTAGTTCAAAAAAATTAAGCACTTTCATATAAACTTGCGAGAGCTCTTAGACCTCCTTTATCCAGCCCTGTCGCAAAATCCGTTCTTAGCTGACATCTACTAACTATAAACTACTTTCATGACAAATTTCAAGTTTGTAGCACAAAAAATGAAGGACTTTCATACAAACTTGCGCGAGCCCTTAAACTCCTAAATCCGGCCCTGTCGCAAAATCCGTTCTTAGCGGATGTTTACTAACTATGAACTACCTCCATGCCAAATTTCAAGATAGTAGTTCAAAAAAATGAAGCACTTTCATATAAACTTGCGAGAGCCCTTAGACCTTTATCTGGCCCTGTCGCAAAATCCGTTCTTAGCTGACATCTACTAACTATAAACTACTTTCATGACAAATTTCAAGTTTGTAGCACAAAAAATGAAGGACTTTCATGTAAACTTGCGAGAGCCCTTAGACCGCTAAATCCAGCCCTGTCGCAAAATCCGTTTTTAGCGGTCGTTTACTAACTATGAACTACCTCCATGCCAAATTTCAAGATTGTAGTTAATAAAATGAAGCACTTTCATATAAACTTGCGTGAGCCCTTTGACCTCCTTTATACGGCCCTGTCGCAAAATCTGTTCTTAGCTGACATCTACTAACTATAAACTACTTTCATGACAAATTTCAAGTTTGTAGCACAAAAAATGAAGGACTTTCATGCAAACTTGCGAGAGCCCTTAGACCCCTAAATCCGGCCCTGTCGCAAAATCCGTTCTTAGCGGACATTTACTAACTATAAACTACCTCCATGCCAAATTTCAAGATTATGGTTCAAACAATGGAGCACTTTCATATAAACTTGCGCGAGCCCTTAGATCCTCGAAGTCCGCCCTGTCGAAAAATCCGTTCTTAGCAGACGTCTACTAACTATAATCTACCTCCCTGCCAAATTTTAAGTTAGTAACTCAAAAAATGAAGGACTTTCATATAAACTTGCGAGAGACCCCATAAATCCTGCCCTGTTGCAAAATCCGTTCTGAGCGTTGTCTACTAACTATAAACTACCTCCCTGCCTTTTAAGTTTGTAGTTCAAAAAATTAAGGCATTTATGTCATATAAACTTGCGAGAGCCCTTAGACCCCCTAAATCCGGCTCTGTCGCAAAATCCGTTCTTAGCGGAAATCTACTAACTATAAACTACCTCCCTGCCAAATTTTAAATTAGTAGCTCAAAAAATGAAGGGCATTCATACAAACTTCGAGAGCCCTTAGACCCCCTAAATCCGGCCCTGTCGTAAAATCCGTTCTTAGTGGACGTCTACTATCTATAAACTACCTCCCTGCCAAATTTCATCTTTATACGTCAAGCAGTTTTTGATATTTCGTGATAGGTGAATGAGTGACCTTTCGCTTTTATATAGATATAAATAAGATTTTTCAAAAAAACTGTGACACCCCCTAAATCGAATTTTGGGGGTAGATTCGAAAAACTTATAATGACAACCTTTATTGTTTACTTAGGTTGATATTTGTGTCAAGTTTCAAGTTCATTAACCTAAGAAGTATCATTCTTCAAAAAAAATAATCGACTTTTGGGGGTATTTTTGAAAAACTAATAATTGCAACCTTTTGTTGCTTCATTAGTTGGGTATTTATGCCAAGTTTCAAGTTTATTAACCTAATAATAAGATTTTCAAAAAAACTTTAACTAACACCCCCTAAATCGTCTTTTGGGGGTAGTTTCGAAAAACTAATAATAACAACCTTTATTATTTATTTATTTTAGTATTTGTGTAATGTTTCAAGTTTAGTTACCCATGAAATAAGATTCTGCCATACAAATTTCAACACCCCCTAAATCGACTTGAGGGGGTAGTTTCAAAAAACTAATAATGTCAATCTTTATCATGTACTTAGATTACTATTTGCGTCAAGTTTCAAAAATATTAACCGAAGGAATTACATCTTTCATACAAACTTTGCCCCCCTTTTTAACCCCGTTAGGGGTAGAATTTCGGAAAATCCTTTCTTATCGGATGCCTACATCATACCAAGAATACACCTTTCAAGTTTCAGGTCTCTACGTTCAGCGGTTTGGGCTGTGCGTTGATCCGTCAGTCAGTCATTCAGGACAAAGCATTTTATATATATAGATTAGTAGAGCAATGCAATTTTCATAGACAACTCACGCTTGACTAAAAATTTTACTATGGAAAAGTTGTTCTCATAACAATGCACCTCATGTTCCTTAGACAGTTTCCTGATATTTCCAATGGATTCCTATTTCCCCGTACTGACCCAGTCAAGGAAAATACTCCTTTATATATCTATAAAAGAGTAACTTGACTTCTAGGCGGTGTATCAAGTTAAAACATGACCCATATTTTAAGTTAGACCAGTAACAATGCAACTGTAAAAACCGCATTCAATTTAGTGCAGATTTTTTTGCGTCAACCGCGTACAAACATTCTCTGTGACGGACAAACAAAAATCACAAAATTATTATTTTTGACATCTATTGCTGATATAAAGACCCCCGTATAAAATTTTCTTAACTATCTTCAAAACACAGACATCGACGAGTTACAATTCAAACGCGGCTTCGCCCTCGTAAAAAGTGTTTTATCATCCCAAGGCATTACAAACTGCGATGTTTATTAATTAAGGATCTTTTATGTTGTCTTAATTTGATTTTTGGGCATTGTCACTCGATTATAAAACTTTAAATCATATAGTTATTTTATATACTTTTCTCTATTTTTACCCGACTGCCGAAGGAGGGTAATGTGTTTATCAGTCTATGTATGTATGTATGCCAGCTCGCGAATAAGTATCCTCCGACTGCACAGCATGATTTTCTTCTTGTTTACGTCTTTTTAGTTTGTTTTTAAACAGTCGGGTTTTTTGATTTTTTTAGTTAACTTTTTTTCTCTTTAAATAACATGATGTTATATTGCCGCCACTTCCACACTTTGCTGCGAGGACAGTAACCTCAACAGATGTTAGGCATACATATTGCCTCGCGCACATTTGGGAGTGGCGCGAAGAGGCGAAACGCCGGGGCATAACTCCGCTGCCGTGACAAATGGCGGCTTGGCGGACAGAGCTCCGGCAGGATCTCATGGCGACATGGAGAGAGCGACTGTCGCAACCCAGTGCTGGGCACGCCACAATTGCGGCGATAAGGCCCCTCTTTGAGGAGTGGCTTGAGAGGTGCCACGGGGTCCTCACCTTCCGCCTGACGCAGGTTCTCACCGGACATGGCTGTTTCGGGCTGACCTGTTCCGGACGACACGCCCGGGTGTCACCATTGTGTGGATCGCCCGGAGGACACGGTGGAGCATACGGTGGAGGTCTGCCCCGCTTGGGCGGAGCACCGCCATGTCCTCGTGGAGGCGATCAGCGGTGGCGAACTCTCGCGGCCGGCCCTGGTTCAGGTCATGGTACGGAGCGAGAGGGCATGGGAAGCTGTCACCTCCTTCTGCGAAGCAGTAATGCTCGCGAAGGAGGAGGCGGAACACGTGAGGGAGACGCAGCGGAGACTCCCTCGCGCCCCTAGTCACCGCAGGAGACGCCCTGGGCGTCGGGAGTCGCAAGCCGATTCCCGGCCACCGTAGGCGCGGGCTTGCGGACGGCAAGTAATGGGTAGCTCGCCGTCGGATAAGGACCAGGCCCGAATCGACGGCGCGTAGTGTTCCACGCGCGCCTCAAAGAGATGTCAGCAAAATTGACGGGGCCCGACAGGGCCGATGTCTGTCTGGGTCGCGGATAAATTTGAAAGAGTGTTACCGCGGCCCTGGCACAAACAACTGAAGGAACACGGGTGGGTTTTAGTCAGTAAAAGTCTGACACGCCTTCCCGCTTCACCCAGAGCGGGAGAAGTCATTGGATGATTTCCCACCCAAAAAAAATAAAAATAAAAACCGGCCAAGTGCGTGTCGGGCCACGCGCAGTAATAGGGTTCCGAAGTTGCATAATAATGCGGACTAAAAAGAGGGTTTTGTTGTTGTTACATAAACATTAGAACGGTTTCAGCGGCTCACAAAGTCTAAAAACGGGCCCACATAGAATTTCTTAATCTATTTACTCGCGTTTGACTGATGCAGGTAAGCGATGATGAGGTCTACGGTGAAGCACGCTTGCCTAGATGTAATCTATTCACTCTTGACTTAAACTAAATAAGGACTAACTGGTAACTGAAGAAGGAGTTATAAAATCCAACTTCGCAACTGAAGTTAGAAAAATATTATATACTTGAGTACCACCGCGGGTGCGAATTGCGAAAGGAGCCGATACGAGCGCGCGTTAGAGCCACAGGGATGGTATAGTTCGTTCCTGGATCCTTGCGTAGCGTGCACGCTCCTTGTTTATTTCTCTTTCGGATTTAGAAAAAAGTCGAATGTATTCACCTCTAATCTCCTCTAATACCGCAGATTAGAGGTGAATCCTCTAATCTGCGGTATTCACTATTTCATTCTGGAAAGTTTTACGCTACCCAATTAGTGATGAAGTCGGGTCGAATAATAACTTTATTGAAGGATATCGACAAAAGAAAATAAGTAATTTGCTTGGAAATCGAATCTAATATGACTTTACTTTTACGTTTTGTAACGTCGAAAATACTTCTGCACTAACACAAAATAGAGTCCACCGCGCGCATGCACCGTATGGACTACGTTCTGGTACTGCCAACGACTCCGGCCACTCCAATGCGTTATTCGAGCTTAAACATTATTAATTGAGAAATCATTATTATTAAGGATATTATGATTTAATTTTTGTATATTTTTACATGATTCATAAGCATTATATTTACTCTGTTTTACACAGCTATCAACTTTATTTTAGTAATTTTTCTATGGCATTAGTACAAAATTTTTACTGTTCCAAGTACATTTTATAAGTTGGTCGACTATTACTCGTAAACTTGTAAAGCCTTGTTATCCGTGATAATTTTCCTTTTAATTTCGTTATATTTACTACTGCCGTGAATTTTTTCACATAGCCTAGAGCAACCATTTCGCTGGCAGGGGTGGGGGGGGACACTTGACTCTAACATAAATTTGCAACTTAAAGCTTAATTTTATGCAAACGAATTTCTGAATCGAAAAATGGTTTTAACAAACCCATAATATTTTTGAATGGCCTATCCAACGATACCCCACACTATGGGATAGATGTGAAAAAAAAAAATACATCCCCACTTTACGTCTATGGGAGGTACCCGAAAGAAAAAAAAAATTCATGATTTTATTGTACCACTTTGTCGGAATTATTAATATGTATATACACGCCAAATTATAGCTTCCTAGTACTTAGATTCGCCGAGCTAAGCTGCGGACGGACAGACGGACAGAGCGAAACTATAAGGGTTCCTTGTTGACTTCGGAACCCTAAAAAGGCATACACATTGGAAACATTGTTTTCGACGCACCCAATTTAACTTTTATCGAAACTGGAATAGTTTTGACAGATCGTGTGTGATACTAGAGGTAAGAAGATGATTATTCTGTGAAACATCAGATTTTTTCTGTAAACAGTGTAATTCCAATAACTACACTAACGAGCAATGAAAAAGTTACAGTGACAGCACCAAATTACTCCTAAACGGGAAAGGCTAGCTTAATGACGCCGTCTGCAATATTGAAGTACATTTAACAGCGCATATTACCAACTAAAAACGTAAATATTGTGTTCAAATTTTAAATTAAACGTGAAAAAATTCAATTAAGGTGTTGTCGGCATTTTGTGGGTGGAACTTTTTCATTACTCGGCAGTTTAGTAGTTTCTGAGGTCACCTGTTGTGTGTTGGACGGGCCCGTTCACTAATACAAGCACGTATTTCGAAACGCAATCAATATTTATTTAATACCTCGCCCAAATTATGAACAACACCGCTCTCAGTGCGGCTGTACTATCCATGTAAAGCTTTTTAACTATAGGCAATTTATTATAATTGGAGATAAATACTGAATTAATAAGGCCAACTGCAAATGATGCCATTTAGAACATTTGCATATTCTTGTTGACGGGGAAGATTACGACAATACGTAGCTTGTATATTGTTGTGCCAATATTATATATGATGCTATCTACCTAAAGGTAAGCTTTGAAATAAGCAATGCCTCACGGACAGTAAACTAAAAAGAATTTAACAAGAATGTGAAAAGCCTTTTATGTTTTTATTAGTGACAGACAAGCTGGATACGCCGCGCGCCGGCACAAACATTTGAACCGACCCTTTTTGTTTTTTTGGGGTTCGATGGTGAACATGCGATGAGGCGACAACGAAAAGTTTGTCACGCACCCCGCCCACCAAAACTTTGTGTGCTGTACTTTAACAAATGTAAATATTAAAACTTTTGAGCAGAAAATCAAACTTTAAATACATTGAAGTTTTTAGTTTCCAAAAGGTTTTAAAATTGGTTACACGATCGGTACGAGTCGGCGCTATATTTTGAAAAACAGTCTAAAATTCGTTTCACAACGGAATACGTTTTGTACATATAGGGCGCACGGTTGGCGCAGTGGTTGAGCGATTGACTGCTGCGCTGCGTGTCGCGGGTTCGATTCCCGCACGAAACAAATATTTTTGTATGACCTACAGATAGTTATTCCGGCTCTGGGTGTTTGTGTATGTGAGTTTATATGTTTGTAAACGCACCTACGATACAGGAAGAAATCCCTAGTGTGGGTCACCGTTTTTTTTAAAAAACAAAAACATATTCCGTTGTGAAGCGAATCATCAGTATTTCCATTTTCCATGCGCCGCCATACAAGAAGCTTACGTGACATCTTGCACGTGCCAAGACGAATTAACCGGCCCATCTTACTCTGTTATATGACGCCCCATGATTCAAGAGCTCGGAAAATAATCGAGAAAGCCGAGAGATACACGGGTGTCATAGGACGCTGGAGCTTATATTACCTTGTATAAAATGAGAACGAGATTGATTGTACAAATTCGGAAAGGAAAAATGAATATGTCGCACTCAAGAGATATTGACAAAATCCTACTAAAAATAAAATAAATAAATAAAATAAAAAAATGCACATCCCGAATTTTTATTAACAGACGGAAAAAAAATACTTTTATTAAGAAAAAAATAATATTTTTATGTATGACCACGCAACTTTTTATAGAGTGGTCCGATTTTAAAAAATATAATTTCATTGGAAAGAAAAAAAACCGGCCAAGTGCGTGTCGGGCCACGCGCAGTAATAGGGTTCCGAAGTTGCGTAATATTGCGGATTAAAAAGAGGGTTTTGTTGTTGTTACATAAACATTAGAACAGTTTCAGCGGCTCACAAAGTCTAAAAACGGGCCCACATAGGATTTTTTAATCTATATTCTCGCGTTTGACCACTATCTCGCCTGATGGTAAGCGATGATGTGGTCTACGGTGAAGCACGCTTGCCTAGATGTAATCTATTCACTCTTAACTTAAACTAAATAAGGAGCAACTGGTAACTGAAGAAGGAGTTATAAAATCCAACTTCGCAACTGAAGTTAGAAAAATATTATATATTTGAGTACCACCGCGGGTGCGAATTGCGAAAGGAGCCGATACGAGCACGCGTTAGAGCCACGAGGAATGGTATAGTTCGTTCCTGGATCCTTGTGTGCACGCTCCTTGTTTATTTCTCTTTCGGAATTAGAAAAAAATCGTATGTAATAAATCGTATCGTGTATCGTAGTCGTATCGTTTCGTATGTAATGTATCGTATGTAATCGTGTGTTTTTGTATGTAATCGTGTGTATGTAATCGTGTCTAATCTCCTCTAATGCCGCAGATTAGAGGTGAATCCTCTAATCTGCGGTATTCACTATTTCATTCTTGAAAGTTTTACACTATTCAATTAGTGATGAAGTTGGGTCGAATATTAACTTTATAGAAGGATATCGACTAAAGAAAATAAGTAATTTGCTTGGAAATCGAATCTAATTTGACTTTACTTTTACGTTTTAATTAAAAAACGTCGAAAATACTTCTGCACTAACACGAAATAGACTCCACCGCGCGCATGCGCCGTATGGACTATGTTCTGGTACTGCCAACGACTCTGGCCACTCCAATGCGTTATTCGAGCTTAAACATTATTAATTTAGAAATCATTATAATTAAGGATGTTATGATTTTATATTTTTACATGGTTCATAAGCATATATTTACTATCTGTTTTACACAGCTAACAACGTTATTTAAGTAATTTTTCAATGGCATTTGTACAAAAAATTTACTGTGCCAAGTACATTTTAAAAGTTGGTCGACTATTACTCGTAAACGTGTAAAGCCTGTTATGATTTCATTTTTGTATATTTTTACATGGTTCGTAAGCATTATATTTACCCTGTTTTACACAGCTATCAACTTTATTTTAATAATTTTTCAATGGCATTTGTACAAAATTTTAACTTTTCCAAGTACATTTTATAAGTTGGTCGACTATTACTCGTAAACTTGTAAAGCCTTGTTATCCGTGATAATTTTCCTTTTAATTTCGTTATATTTACTACTGCCGTGAATTTTTTCACATAGCCAAGAGCAACCATTTCGCTGGCAGGGGGGGGGGACACTTGACTCTAACATAAATTTGCAACTTAAAGCTTAATTTTACGCAAACGAATCTCTGAATCGAAAAATGGTTTTAACAAACCCATAATATTTTTGAATGGCCTATCCAACGATACCCCACACCATGGGATAGATGAGAAAAAAAAAATACATCCCCACTTTACGTCTATGGGAGGTACCCAAAAAAAAAATATTTTTCATGATTTTATGTTACCACTTTGTCGGAATTATTAATATGTATATACATGCCAAATTATAGCTTTCTAGTACTTAGATTCTCTGAGCTAAGCTGCGGACGGACAGACGGACAGAGCGAAACTATAAGGGTTCCTTGTTGACTTCAGAACCCTAAAAATGGGTTTCAATTTGAAAAATAAAATTTACCCCTAAAGGTAGAAAAAATGGATGAATTAATAATTTTTCCACTAAATTTTCAATTGTTAACCGATTCTTTTTAGATTATGTAAACTGAAAAGCGAAAACGGAACCTATTTAACAAAAAATTTAACCGATGAAATAACGAACTGAAAAGCATTATTAGTCTAGTATTTTAAGGCAGCGCCAAACAAACAATCAACGAAGATCAACCTAGCTACAATCATTCCACGCTTTAGATAATTAATCTTTGTTTATTTGGCGCCAACTCAAAACTGCAAGAATATTTTTTTTTTTTTTTTTTACCTTTCAAGTCGTTATTTTGTCGATTCAATTTTTTGTTAAAAATGTTATATTTCCGGTAGAAAGTGCCCGTCGGATAATTTTCGATTGTCAAATTGGAACAGGAAGCAAGCTACCGATATGTTTCGTGGTTGTTAACGGTTAAAGAATCGGTATTAGGAAAATCCGTAAATTCAATACACGAGGCTTAACTTCGACAACGCAGACAACAACGGTTAAAATAATGTTTGAACTGAACAACGTTTACCTCTCTTTTTATTTCTCGTGAGTAACGAATCTGAACCGTTTTCTTCGAGTGCTTTAAAGTGGGCAATATGTACATCACTAATCGTTTTATTGAAGTGTTACGGACAAGATATATTATGTGATATCTAAAAACCATTACGCTACACAGAAAAGGGCCTTATTATTTTTCCTCGGCTCAAAAATCTAGTCTTTAAATCGTGACCGACCGTTTGTCGAGAGCGAACAAGGGAAGCATTTATTCGAAAGCGTCGAGAAATGAGGCGTATACAGGGCAAATACATGCCACAACTCCTAGAAAATGTAGGGAAGTAGGTAATATTACTACTTAAGTACAGGGTAGATATTACATTTTCCATTGTCTCTGCAGGCTGGGAGCTTTCTGTTTGATTTTTTTTTAACACCTGGCAGACAACATGTGTTTGTTGTATTTTCTATACATCTATACCTCTATCAAATAAATAAAATTCAAGTGTCTGTTCGTAAAAGTACGAGTATATACGGTACTTATAAAAAAGACGCTATTTTATGATTTTTGTCTGTCTGTCTGTGTCTGTCAGTTTGCTCCTGGTTATGTCCGAAACAGCTGGACCGATTTTGACGGGATTTTCACTGGTAGACAGCTGATGTTATAAGGAGTAACATTGTAAGGAGTAACATAAGCTAAAATAAGTAATAAGGCTAAATGCTCAGATCCTGTAAGAAAATAAAAAAATAAGAGTTTTACGCGGATGAAGTCGCGGACAACAGTTAGTTTCTTGGTAAAACTTTTATTAAATAGACAAGTATTAATTGATACAGTATGCCTGTTGGTGCCTGTTTTAATTAAAAACCGGCCAATTGCGAGTCGGACTCGCGCACGAAGGGTTCCGTACCATTATCGCAAAAAACGGAAAAAATCACGTTTGTTGTATGTGAGCCCCAATTAAATATCTATTTTATTCTGTTTTTAGTATTTGTTGTTGTAGCGGCAACAGAAATACATCACCTGTGAAAATTTCTGACTAACTGCCTAGCTATCACGGTTCATGAGATACAGCCTGGTGACAGACGGACAGACAGACAGATGGACCGCGGAGTCTTAGTAATAGGGTCCCGTTTTTACCCTTTGGGTACGGAACCGTTTATTTTAAAAATGTTCGCCATTTGCCACTTTCATTGGCGGTTTTGGCAAGGACTTTTCTTTTGTAACTTGGCAGCAAAAACAATTGAGTATCGACTGTCTATCAAACACCCGGTGGTTAGTGTCACGTTAAGTGGCTTTCGTAATTAAATACATTTTGAGAACAAATGAGAATTTTTGAATGTTCGATATTAAGTTCACTACGAGTTATAATAATTTTCTAGTTGAATCAACACTTAAGGGGAGAGTCGTATGAAAATAATTTGGTGTCTGCTCCCAACATAACAAAGGTCATTTGTTTACTATGAAATTGCCTATTATATATGAGCTGGACTATATCAAATTGTCAGATAGATATACAATGATTTATACACTAGCCAACTGGAGAGTTATAGATTTATTATTCTCGTACATATTCATGGATCGATCAAAGAGGTCACCCTGAGATGAGTGACCTCCGTCCGAAACGGACAATACATTGGTGCAGCAAACTTATTCATTTGGTATATGAAATTAAGGGAATCGTTATGGAAAGATAGAGGTAATCTGATATGCAGGTATAGGACGGACAATAGTCAAACACGCTAGTCAATGACACACAAACTTTATTAAATCTATAGACGGTTACTTAGCCGGGTCGCAGCCGCGGCACGTTAGCCATACATATATAACATTTTCCCCTTCCCTTTATTTTGCTATTACAAAACAACCGCAATGTATTATTACACACTAACCCTCTTACTAATAAACGCGGAATAAAGTTATACCAGTAATAACAAGGGTATATCCATACATTTTCATAGGTTTATACTTGGTATAACTTTATGCCGCGTTTATTAGTATGAGGGTTATTGTTTAACTATGCTAAGGAGTAAACTTGTCGGGGGACAAATGCCGCTGTCAGCTGTCAAACGTCTAACATCGTTTTGTTCCGTTTAATTGAGAATCACTGTATTTTTTCTACAAATATTCCCTAAAGTTTAATAGTAACACTCGGAATGAGTAGCTATAACAGTGACAGTGTTATCTTAGCATAAAGCAGCTAACATTCGTGGATAAGGCAGTGTCAATGAGAGTGACTTCACCAGTGATTAAGGACCACATTCACTATAAACACCATATTATCAGGTTGGCTATAAAATACTTTTATACATTAAGTAAAAGTAATAGTAAACCATAGAACACCGCACGACATCTCACATCAACAAAAATAACATCATAAGTAGCGGTTGTAAATTCAAAGACATCAATTTTCAATGTAAACAACCTCTCAATGTGAATCAAAAATTTTATATGTCCAAGGGAATCAAACTAGACCGTTTACTGGGATTAACATGCCACAGAAAAACATGCCATTACAAAAAGCAGAGACGGTAAATGCTAATGCACACATGTCTCAAATGGATAAACCATTGCACCAAAAATCAAAGTTATGTATCATTAGTAGCAACAACACCAACAATGTACTACAACTAGCCGAAAACACATTTTCTGACATGCAGATATGTCACTTCCGTCTGCCCAACAGTGGAATCAAAAATCTGGTTGGCAACATCACCATGAAACTAGCTGACTACTCAAGAGATGACTACCGCATAATTTTCATTGGAGACGAAGATTTTGAACAAACAAAGAACCATCTTGACTTAACTATCTATATTAGACAAACGTTAATGACTGTTCAACATACCAATGTTATAATATGCCTACCAACTTATAAAAATGACCCTTCTACTATTATGTATAACTCACGAATAGAAAAGTTTAATAATTTGTTGTATCTTGACATTTATACTCATGATTATGCTTTACTGTTTGACTCTAACCTTGACCTGACATTTGATCGTTCCATGTTTAAGCATAATGGAACAATTAACTATTACGGCATGGTGAATATATTTGATAATTTAAAATATTATGTTACAAATACCGTCAATCTGGAGAATAACGACAACGTTTCCCTAATTTTATTTCGAGAATGAACAAGTCGAAAAGTATACAAATCTCAATATTTTTCATCAAAATCTATGTGGGGTCAGTAATAAAAAAGATGACCTTGAAATTTATGTAAGCAAATTATGAACTCTAGACTTCTTATGCATATCTGATCATTTCCTGAATAATACTCTCATAAATCAATTCAATTTTATTAATTATAAAATGGGGTCTTTCAACACGAGACTCAAAAATACTAGGGGAGGTTCGATGATTTTAACACTTAACGACAGAAACATCGATGAACTTCAAGTGTGTAAGCTACTTTATAAAACCGATTGTTTTGAAGTATGTGGAGTCAAAGATATTGAGACAAATCTGTGTGTTATTTGTTGTTATAGGACTCCAACCAACAGCAATTTTGATGACTTCATGGATAGGCTTGAAAAACTGTTACAGCACTTTCTCAATAAGCTATGTATAATTTGCGGTGATTTCAATATTAACGTTTTAAAAGATGATTTGAGACATAATTATTTCTCATCTTTATTGACATGCTATAATTTTCGATACTTAATTAATTCTCCCACTTTCAAAAGAAATAAATCAGAATCATGTATTGATAACTTTTTAACTAATTTACCTGACAGTTTCATAGACTACACTAATGTTGATCACAATGGACTGTCAGACGGACACGCAGGTCTATTCTGTACAGTTAGTCTAGAAAGAGTTGAGTACAAGAAGCAAGCTAATTATATTCGTCTTTGTAAAAGAAAATATAATGACGAAAACATACGTGACTGTAGGAGGAAGATATTGGAGACTGACTGGAGCACAGGGATTAACACATTCCTTGCTAAATTCAAAGAAATGCATTCTTCTAAATTTAAAAAGCATAAGGTAAGGGTTAATGTTTTGGGGCGCACGGTTGGCGCAGTGGTTGAGCAATTGACTGCTGCGCTGCGTGTCGCCGGTTCGATTCCCGCACGGAACAAAAATTTGTATGACCTACAGATAGTTGTTCCGGCTCTGGGTGTTTGTGTATGTGAGTTTAATGTTTGTAAACGCACCCACGATACAGGAAGAAATTCCTAGTGTGGGGCAACGTTTATTTAACTAAAAAAAAAAAATGTTAAAAGAAGTAAATGTTCCAAATGGATTACTAACGGTATAAAAAAAGTAAAACGTTTCCTAAACACCTTTGATAAGACGCAATGTGACAATTCGATTGTTGAATACCGAAACAGATATATTAAAACGTATAGACAAGTTTTAAGTTGTGCAAAAAGGAATAGCATTAGAAAATTAATAGAAATGGCATCAGATTCAAGCAGAATGATTTGGAAAATTGTCAATCAACGACGCAATGCTACAAAAAACCATGACAATGAACAAATCATTCTTAAAATTGACAACAAAATTATTCATAATGTTTTAGACTTGGCTAACATATTTTCTAAAAGGTTCGACAACAATATCCGCCTGAGTGCATGTGACCAAAAATTGGCAATAAAATATTTAACTGAAAGTGTCAGCAAGGTAGACTCTAATATGATTTTTGAGCCAGTCACACCCTTAGAAATTTTCAATATGGTCAGAAATATGGCCAATAAATCTTCTACTGGCTACGACGAAATTCCCCTGACCATAATCAAAGATAATATTGACATATTAGCAACCCCTCTAGCATCTTTTTACAATGAGTGTATCGAAGTAGGTCTTTTCCCTGATCAGCTTAAAATCGCGCAAGTACTTCCTATATTTAAAAAGGGTTCAAAAACGAATCCCGGTAACTACAGGCCGATTTCCCTATTGCCAATATTATCGAAGATCTTTGAAAAAGTTATGAAAGACAGGCTTATGAAACACGTACAAATGAACAAAATCTTAAATGGTCAACAATTTGGGTATCAGAGATCTTTGGGAACCACCGATGCTGTTGAGGCATTAATCGACGAGGTGGTCTCCAATCTTAACAATAGTCATAAGGTAACTGGTATTTTCCTGGACCTCAGTTCTGCCTTTGATACAGTGGATCATGACATTCTGCTGACGAAGCTAGAACACTATGGTATACGGGACAAGGTCTTAAAGCTATTTAGATCTTATTTAAAAAACAGACGTCAGTTTATAGAAATAAGGTCTGTAGTGGATGAAGAAGAAAAAATATTTAACTCCAATCTCACGACAGTACTTTGTGGTGTCCCTCAGGGATCGGTTTTAGGTCCAATTTTCTTCATCCTATACCTAAACGATTTGATTGAGTTTATAAAAAAGCGTATCACAGACGCAAATCTAATTATTTTTCTAGATGACACCAACGCAATAGTATCTGCTGACAACTTAAATAATCTAGAATTAAAAATTAATAGCATGTTATTAGCTTTCGAACACTGGTTTGGTACTAATAATCTAAAACTCAATGTAAAAAAAACAAAGTGTGTTTTATTCAAATCTATCTTTATTTATTTATTTATTAATCACAAAATCCACAGTTCTTAGAAATACTTTAACACACTAATTGTACTACTATTACAGCCAATTACGGATTTACAATTTATAAACCTTACAATTAAAATTGCAACAGAAACTTAGAACAACAAAACAATTCTAATATAACTAACTCATGTGAAGTGTGCAAGAGGAATTGTGTGTGAGTGTGATTCTATTATGCGTTTCAAATGAGATGAAAATCGACTAACCCCCAGCAAGCTACAATCGGACAAGACCGCACAGCTAGCAATACGACAATCTATTTCAAAAGCCTAGGGTCAGTTATTTATATTAACCCCCAGATTCCGAAACAAACCATTCCGCCGCCAACGGTACAATCCCGACGAATCGCGTCACAATGAGCGAAGGCGCCGACCGTCCTCTCATTCGGAACGTGTTAGAAACATGATGGAACTCCATGTAAAAGTATCGATATATGTCAAGATGGTTATTTACTGTGTATCAGAGTTCCTATGTATGTGGTGTATAAGGGAATGGTTTCATGAATAAAAGCACAGAAAGACAAGACTAGGTATTTATTTCAATTAGGCTTGTCAATTAATTCATATTGAGGCTCAGATAGCATACCGCCCGTTCGCTAGACCTAGTTCTCGTGGAGAAGAAGGGCAAGAAACTCCACGGAAGCAACTATGGTTGTAAAAGTATTCATAGACATCTTTTACCACCATATAAATATCGTTTATCACAATAAAGATCTAATTCTATTATGGCCATTATTAATCTTGTAACATTTCTCAATGTTACATAATCAAAACAACAAGGATAAGGCAAAGAACATGACTAGCCCTTAAATTAATTCAACATAATTATGAATAAAGGCCACAATATGAAAATAGAGTTTCAACACAACTATTAGCAATAATCAAGTTATAATATCAAATAACTTACGTGAAGCTTGTGTAGTCCATCTTTCACAGAATATAACAATTCAGGAAAACAATATCAATATCACAATATAACAACTGGTCTGTACTGGCTTGTAGTTCACAACGAAGTGTGTCAACTTACGAATTACACACTATTTATAGTAACGAGTCGACCTGTCAAATGTCCCCACCATTTTCTACATATCTATTAATTTTCTCACAATTAGGTAAATAATCAATTCTTGAGTAATGAAACCTTTTTAAAACGTATAAAGACAATTATGGAATTTAAAATCGCCTATTTAGTAATTCTTAATCAATATTCGAAAGAATATTGATACTAACTGACAGTCTTGTATTAATTGTCTCAAAAGACTTATAATACTAAAATAGCAATATAGAATCCAGGATACATCACAATGGTCATTATAAATTACGTAATATTTTATAGGAATATCATCACTATGGCTTGTAAGTAAGTTTAGAGTTATTTCCTGTACACACAACAATATTTACTCAGGTGGGTACTCTAACAATTGTAGGTATTTGACAACTCAATAATAATTTAGGTAGGTACTTCGACATTTGTCGGTAGATGCTTAATAAATATGACAGTTTGTATTTTGTAGCAAACCCATTGTGCTTAGAAGTGTAAATCCATGATTTAATGACGTCACACGTACTTCCAATACTAACAAACGCATAGTAGTGTTAGTGTATTGTATAGTGTGGTGTAGTCTGTGTAGGTCTGTATTTGTACTTTCCATACAATTTACATTTTGCGGTAACAAAGTCGAAGTGGTTGACCATGTCAAGTTCCTGGGTGTCCATATTGATGCATTACTAAACTGGAAGGTTGAGACATCGACTGTTAGGAATTCTATTAGCTCGGCATGCTATGCTATCAGAAGCCTGAGGGAAGAACTAACTTTGGCCCAGCTCAGGATGGTATACTTTGCTTTGGTTGAATCTAGGCTTAGATACAGTATTGAGTTTTGGGGCAACAGTTACAAGTACAATATACATTCGGCATTTGTGATCCAAAAGAGAGCCTTAAGGACAATGCTCCGCTTGAAACAGACGGAATCATTTAGGGACCATTTCATTAATCATACAATTTTGACTGTGCCATGCCTCTATATACTAGTATTGCTAACTAATTTTGTAAAAAATTTGCAAACTCGAAACCGACGAGCAAAGACAAGCTAGACATAAAACTCGAAGGAAAGACTTACCTAATGTAATCCAACCGAAATTGAACGTGGTTCGGCACAGTCCCAGATATCAGTCAGTCTTGCTATACAACAAGTTACCCGTAGAATACAAAATCATAAATAGTGCAAACCTATTTAAAAACAAATTCAAGACCTACTTATTGAGGAAGGGCTATTACAGTGTTGATGAGTTTCTTGAGGACTTATTGGATTAACTGGAATGCGGATTATTATTATCATAACGATTATTATTATTTGGATTATTACATTTTTATTTTATACCTGGTTAACGTGACATTATTGATTTGCTTAAGAATTACAATTGACATTTATTTTTGACATTAAATTTTTCTTATATATTTTTTATTTTATTGTATTTGGAATTTGGATTATTATAATTATTATTTTGTTATTGCTCATGTGACATTATTGATCTTTATATGTATTATTGTTATTTCATTTTTAATTTGACTGGAATGGTTTTAAAATAGAATTTGGATTATCAAAATATTTTTTTCTTGTTTCCTTGGATATGTGACATTTTTTATTTGCTTATAAATTACTATTGAATCTTTAGTTTTGTCATTGAATTTTTCTTATTTTGACTTGAATAGTTTGGAATTTGTTTTATTATAGTTATTATTTTTTGTTATTACATATGTGAAATTATTCATCTTTTTACATTTATTATTTAATGTTATTTTTGAAACTTTAATTTTTAGTTTGCTGGAATGATTTTAAATGATGTTGTTATTTACCAGTATTTTTTTATCGGATTTTTTTATGGTGTTGTCTCTATTATACTTTTTGCTTTTCTACACAATGTATTTTGTTAAGAAATAAATGACTTATGACTTATGTGGATGTCTCTAACTCATTTTTCCTTTTTTTCCCTTCTTTTAATTAGACTTTCTACAATGATTTCAATAAACTTTATAGCCCTTTGCTAAGAAGAGTTGCACTGATAACAACATTTGTGCCACATGTTAAATATAGTCTTGTTATATATAAATATAACAAGACATATATATTATTACCTCTGTATAGATTCTTTTACCGATTGTTTTGTGAATGTGTGAACATTGTAGGCCTTCTACTTTTCTAGACGCTTGTTAACATTTGTTAACTCTTTATCTCGTTTATACAAACTTTTTTTTTTCTTACGACTTGTTGTCGGGCCTACGTTGTCCCCCCATATGTAAGCACTAATGCTATAACATGGAAATATTGTAAAAACAAAGTAATTTTTTTAAAAGAGTAACCGTGGTGTTCTTGTCGATTCTTCTCCACAGGAAACGACCAACCCGAACAGTGCACCTTTTGTCGGCGTTTTATAAGTGCCCATGTAGGCCTATGTGAAATAAAAATCACTTGATTTAACAGTCAACCAAGGGTGGTGGAGTGATAACATGGCAGGTGCAAAAACATTTAAAAAAAAATACTGAAGTAAAATTGAATAACAATATATACATTGTAGTTAAAATAAACATACATATATATTTACTATAATAAATACCTTTATATATATACATATATAAATTAATAGAAAGGTGATTGAGACGACTCTGCTCTGGTTTGTGTCTGGTTGGTCGCGCTGTACATCCGGGGTGACATCTGAATCCCAGTTCGACCCGCTTCTTGGCCCGTGTTGTGTTTGTGTGCCCGTATCTGATCTAAGGGTCTTTTTACCAAGCGATCCAGGAACATAAACTACGTACATTACGTTTCGGATCTTTTTCTTTATTATTTCTTCGACCCATACAAACTTTTTATTATTTTTATCATCCGTCAAGTAAAGGACAAGCCGAAACTTGTCCGTTACTTGACGGATGATATGCCGGAGCAAGCGTATGTGTTATACCATTCTTTGAACAAAATTCTTTAAACTTTAGTGAAACAAACGAAGTACTTATACGTTACGATAGTATGTGGAATACCGAAACGTGATATAAATTCTATAAGTTTCTCAATGACTGCTTTTGAGCCATATAATGAAGTTATTATATAGACTTCTACCCGTTTACTATAAGCATCAACTGCGATTAGAAACATTTGGTTAATAAAAGTCCCTAGAAAATCTTAATGTATTCTATGAAAGGCATGACGAGGATGTGGCCAAGGCGCGAGCAAGACGCGGGGCGGCGCGGGGCGCAACGGTGGCCAGCTGCTCCAGCGCGCCGTCTATGCCTGGAAACCACAACCGCTTGCGCGCCTCTGACTTCATCTTTACCACTCCAATATGTGAACTGTGAAGTTCATTACATATTTGATCTCTCAACAATTCGGGTATGATAACTTTGTGCCCACGCAACGAACCGCCCTTTTCCACCGACAGTTGGTTACGACTGTAAAAGTACGGAATTAATTTGTCGTATTATACTTTTCTCGGCTAACCTTACAACACATAATTTTTACTTTACGCAATATTGTATCGTTCTCGGTTTCGTGTTGTAAAACAGTTAGCGCAATAGGCAGCCCACTGTCAACATCGAAGTAAACATACGTTGCGCAGTCATCAGCAGCCGCTCGCCCTACCCCCACGTGCGCACTACCGGCATAGGCACCCGGCCCTGCACCGCCTGATGTCGATGACTCATTCCCTACCGGAGCGCGCGACAGATAATCAGCACTGTTATTTTTACTGCTAACATATTGGATTACATAATTATATGCAGATAAAAATATTGCATACCGCTATAGTCTGTTAGCTGATACCTCCGGTATACCACGGTGTGGACCGATGATGGTTAATAGCGGCCTATGATCCGTTCGCAAGGTGAAGGGCTCCGCTCGGGCATATAAATACTGGTGGAAACGCTTTACCCCGAATACTATAGCTGTTTCCTCTTTTTGTATTTGCGCATATTTTCTCCGCTGCTGTTAACGTTCTAGATACATAGTTTATCGGTCGTTCGTACCCATCCCTTCCTACTTGTGATAGCACAGCGCCTAACCCGTATGGAGAGGCGTCTACTGTTAATATTAATTTCACCAATGGGTTAAAATGTGCCAGTACCTCATCTGATGCCAACTGCTGTTTAATTAGTTTAAAAGCATGTTCGTGTACTTGAAACCATTCCCATTTTGTCGATTTGTGCAACAAATTATATAACGGTGCTAATATGGTTGAAGCGTTTAGAACAAAATTGCGATAATAATTTGTTAAACCTTGAAAAGATTGCAATTGTAACACGTTCTGTGGTCGAGGTGCTTGCGAAACTGCTGTGATTTTATATGGTGACTTTTTTATGCCATTTTTGTATATATGCCCTAGATAATTTACTTCATTTTTGAAGAACTGACACTTGCTTGGTTGTATTGTGAGCTCTGTGTCCGCTAGCCTTTTTAGTACCATGATTAACCTGCTCATGTGTTGTTTACTATCGACTCCTGTTATTAATATATCGTCGAGAAAAAACACTACCCCATGTAACCCTGATAATATACAATCCATTTCGCGTTGATATATTGCTGGTGCTCTCGATAAACCAAATACTAATCTTGTATATTTGAACAGTCCGCGATGTGTATTGATGCAGGTCATAATCTGTGATTGTTCCTTTAAACAAACCTGGTTATAAGCCATAGACTGATCTAATTTGCTGAATTGCACGCCACCCTGCAAATTAGCAAACAAATCATTGAACGTTGGCAACGGATACTTATCGGTGATTACCAACACATCGCATCGGCATCGGTCGACCCCTGACAACGAATGTTTAAGAAAAACTTACCGTCATCGCCCTCATCATCCACTTTACCTTACTCCACGTGTTTTACTTTCACGTCACTTGAGCACATCCGTCTCAGATGGGTTTTCTTATCCAGATGGCCCTTGTTATTGCACTTTTTACAATTGTAGTTTTTAAACCGGCACTGATTGGATTTGTGATTAGCATAGCCGCACACACTGCACTTTTCTTTAACCGCGAATATGGAACCGACGCTGCCGGCAGCCGCGCTCGCGCCACGTGCCATCGGTGTGGCTTGGGAGGTGAGCCGGGCACATCGCACGCCCTCTGCTAAGGGTGCATTTCCACTGAAGCGGAGCTGGGCGTAGCGGAGCGGAAACGACCGATCACAATAGTTGAAATCCTCATCGCGGCAACTCGTCTCGTCTGTGATTGGACGATTCCGCACGTCTCCGCTCCGCTCCGCTTCAGTGGAAACGCACCCTAATTCTACCACCTTTGGTCAAGTAAATGTGGTCCTGAAAAAATAGCTTGTTTTGCTCGGATCCTGGCATCATGCCTATCATGAATTTATCCAAAAGAGCTTCCCCCAAGTTCTTAAACCCGCAGTGTGCTACCAATCCCCTCAATTCTGGCTGCCCATTGTGTGTGGCTCTTGTCTGGTCGCTGTACCGCCGCGTAGAAAATCGATTTTTCTGCGAATCCATCCAAGCCACTTCGGCTCATAATGACGGTCTAGAAGTTTCAGGATATCTTCTAAAAGACATGGCCAGAATTTTTCAGGCGTACTTCAGAAACAGCGTTTGTCTTATGCGTGTCCTCCTCCTTGCGTCGTATTCCTCAGTATTGAGGGTCGTGACCACCCTTCTGCATCACCTTCTCTCGAACGATCTTTCTCCATCTGTTTCTGTCTCTGGCGGTGTGGAGGGCGTTGTAAACTGTAGAGTCAAGAGCGGTCCGGATCTGGTCAGACCAACGTATTGGGCTGCGTCCACGAGGCCTTTTCCCGTCCACTTTGCCGGTCACGATGAGCCTCTCGAGGTTGCCACCGTCTTTCCTTGCAATGTGGCCGAAGTACTCTAGAACTCTGCGCAGACACTCGGATGACAGCCGCGAGGAGATTTTGAGTTCTCGCAATATGGAGACGTTAGTCCAAAATGCTGTCCAGGGGATACGGAGCATCTTTCTCCAGCACCACATCTCGAAGGCGTCGATGCGTTTGCGGTCTGCAGCTTTCAGTGACCAAGTCTCAGCGCCATACCAAAAGATCGAGAAAACCAAAGTCCGTACCAGTTTGGTTTTGGTTTTTACAGAAATGTTACCATCTCTCCAGATTTTTTCAAGCTGAGACATGGCGCTCTTAACCATGCCGATTCTCCTGCGCACCTGCTTCTCGCATGAACCATCATTACTTATGCTGGACCCCAGGTAGGTAAAGTTGACTACTGTTTCTAGGCCCAACGCGCCAGTGAGCTCCAACTGCCCAGATCTATCCACCACCATGACCTTGGTTTTGGCCCTGTTTATGGAGAGTCCCATCTCTTCGCTAATCCGCTCCATTCGGTCCAGAAGTGCAGCCATTTCCGACTCATTTGCTGCAAGAAGAGTAGTGTCATCGGCGTAGCGCAGGTTGGTGATTTTTCTCGCAGGTAAATCTCATAATGTGCTCTCCATAGGCGTTGAACAGAATGGGCGACAAAATGCATCCCTGGCGCACTCCTTGGTAAAATTTAAAGGGTTTTGAGGTTGTTTTATCGACTCTTACGACTCCCTGACTTGAGCCATACAGGGTGCGAAGAAGGGCGATGAGATGTTCTGGTACTCCGAGTTCTTGTAGGACTCTCCACAAGCAACCCCAATTGACACAGTCGAAAGCCTTGCTATAGTCGACGAAACACATTATCACCGGCGTATCGAACTCGTATGCCTTCTCAATGAGCTGCCTGACATTGAGAATCTGCTCTCGAGTGCCCTTGCCCTTTACGAAACCTGCTTGCTCCTGTGGAATTTGCCAATCCAGGTAGTAGCGGATGCGATTGTTAAGGATATGGAGCAAGACTTTGCTGGCATGTGAGATGAGGGACAAGGTTCGATAATTGCCGCAGTTCTTGGTTGACCCTTTCTTGTGCAGCGGAAGAATTACGGACTCTGACCACCGTTTTGCCAGACGTGTGAGCAAATCTTGAATAGCGTTACTACACCCATGTCACCCATAGCTTTAAGCACCTCTGCTGTTATTTGGTCGCTTCCTGGCGCCTTCTTTATCTTAAGAGCCTTTAGAGCAGCAGATATTTCGGAGTGAAGAATCATGGGTTCCAGTTCTAGATCCCTCCAGTCCGGGATAGCCCCTGGCGTTGAATGTGGATCCGTGTACAACTGTTCACAGTAGTCACGCCATTTTTCGGCAATGCGGTCGAGCTCGTGTAGCACAGTGCCATCGTCATCTTCTATGACCCAAGATTTATCTTTGTACTTTTTTGAAAGCACTCTAACTTTTTTTAAAAGGTCTGCAGTTTCTAGCTTGTTCGAATGTCTCTCAATGTCGCTGCAGATGCCCTCAATGAAGTTGTTCCTGTCGTGGCGACAACTGGCTTGGATAGCTCTGCTAAGCTCGGAATATTCAGCCATTATTGCACGATCCTGCAAACCCCTAGTTTTTAAGTCCTTTCTGCGCTGTATGAGCCACGAATAATCGGAGATCCAGCATTTTTTCTTCTGATCTTGCTTCTTCTTCCCAGAGACCTGGCACAGCACATAATTGATATAGCCCTTCAAGTGTTCCCATTGCATGTCAGTTTTAGCGTGTTCATGCGTGGGACAATCCTTCAGTTTTGCCTCTAACGCCTCTAGGAAGATTGGTTGTTCAGAAGGATCCAAACTTCTGGGCTTCGGTGGCTGACGTCTAGGCGCCTTTAAGCGCAGCGAGAAATTGGCTACGAGTAGGTTGTGGTCAGCGCCGCACTCCGCGCCGGGAAAGGTCTTCACATTTGAAACTGAGGATCTCCAACGGGTATCTAGGATGATGTAGTCGATATGATTTCTGTGCCTATCGCCTGGAGATCTCCATGTGTACAAACGTCTTGGATGATGTTGGAAGTACGTGTTCATAATACAGAGGTTTCTGTCTATACAGAACTCGATCAGTTTTTCACCCCGTTCATTCCTAGTGCCAAGTCCAAATTTTTCAACTGTGCTTCTGATATGATCATCAGCAAGTGTACTACCGACTTTGGCATTCCAGTCACCAAGGATCATTTTAATTTTTCGACTAGGAATTGAGTTCAACGTTTCCTCCGGTCTCCCATAAAAGTCTTCAATTACATCATCTTGAGCTTGTGCCGTCGGTGCGTATATTTATACAATATTCAGCACACACGGTTTGGTATTCAGTTTCATTGTCAAAATTCTATCAGACACCGGGTTGTAACCGAGGACATATTTGTTCATGTGTGGCGGCAATATAATTCCGACCCCATTCCTACTCGAATCCTCGCAGCCTGAGAAGTACATGGTGTTTCCTGCCGCAGTGGTGAAGTGGCCATTACCACGCATGTGTGTTTCACTGACGCCTAGTATGGAGATATTATGTGATTCCATCTCCTTCTCTACGATGGTCCGTTTACCCGCCATTAGCAGACCACGGACGTTCCATGTGCCAATACGATGATGGTTTCGTATTGAGACCTTCTCGATCTTAGATGTTGTGGCACCGACAGTAGCACCTCTTCCCTCTGTAGCCTGTCGATTCACCCCAGGGGAAGCTTCGGTCGCCAATTTCACACCATCCAGCCCGGATACTGGGTGGCGCCGATGGTTAGTCGGGTCGCCCAACATACTCTCTCTCTCTGTTTCTGATTCCATAAGGGGGGTTTCGTGTAACCAGACGCAAATGCATTGCATAGTAACCGCACATGAACAATTAACACACATATTTTTTTGGAATTTTTGTCGCCTGTTCCAGACAAATGTAATCGTTGCGGTTAGTTTTTATTTATTTAACAAGTAATTTTCATATATTAATAATTACTGTACATTTATGTATACTGATTGATTCGGAGGGCAGAATCTGGCCATGTCCTTTGTTTCTTCCAACTTCTTTGGCAACGCCAGATCCCTCGCTAGCATATAAGCAGGTCCGGTGAGAGCGCTTATAAGAATTGCCCTCCGTTTGACCTTCATCTTGTCCGCTTCGTCTGTAATGTCGTTGGCTATAAACCATTGTTGTAACTGTGACTTGTAACTTATCCAGTCTTGGGATAAGTGGTCAAAGTTCGTTCTTGTTCCGAATGAAACACCAAAGGTAGACATTGTGCACTCTTAAATTCGCCCTCGTCGCTAATATTAGATAAGCAGGTATAGAACGGACAACAGTCAAACACGTTAGTCAATGACACACTAACTTTATTAAATCTATGAACGGTTTACTTAGCCGGGTCGCAGCCGCGGAGCGTTAGACATACATATATAACATTTTATAATCCTGCCCTTGTCTTAATTGGTCTGGGATCAGCGTAGCATGTCATTTTATACATATTTTAACCTTTTGAGCAAATTAGGTTCACTGTGGCAGTTGCTTCTTGTTAATTTCAGATACTCAGTAGAATCTCCAGTTTCTTTAAACAGGACTGGACTGGATCTCAGCCAAGTTTAGAGGACACTAAACGGCAGATAAAGTAATAAAAATGAATAATGATATAAGCTGTGGGACGTACGTGTAAATAATTTCGCTGCAGTGTCCTTAGAGACAAGAAAAGATGTGCATCTGGACCGAGGGCCCATTTTTTTAATCCTTGCGAAATGAAATAAGACTTAAAGGGAAATTAGTTAAAAATAGTAAAAACATAAAGCAATGGGCCTAGAATTTCTTAAACGTGAATTAAAACAGTTACGATTAAATAACTTGGGCCCTCAATCCAGACGCGTGCATAAACTGGCATAGTCTAAATCTCAGAAAGTACCATCCCTGGGTTAATAATTTTTATTTAGGAATTTAGTTAATAATTTCTTAAATATTTTAAGAAATTCCCAAATCTGTAGAATATGACATTATAGATTTATGGCGGTATATCTAGGGCCCTCAATCCTTTAATGTCTCTACTGAGGAATCTGCAAAACATGAATTTATCTGAAGATATATATTAATAGAACTTTAAATTTTTTTGCTTAGATACCTCTGTAAATTAGTTAGAAAGAAATAATGACACAAAAGTGAATTGTTAAAAAGTAAATGAGAATCGAATTTTACTAAATCGTCTGAACTGAGAGCCCAATATTTTCGGCTTTATTGACTAGGTTCAACCTCATAGATTAAGTCAAATTAAAATAAGTTTTTTTACTATTTTTTAATTAAAATGTCACATATCGTCCGTTCTTCTAAATGCAATACTTTAAGAGAAAATAGATTTTAAATTTTTCATAAGAGAAATTTTTGTAGGGTACATGATTTTGTTGCTTTTTTGGACTGATCAGTTTGTATCCTCATTCAAGCTATTTTTTAAGCGCCTAAAGTAAACATTTATTGAACTGTCGGAAGTGACTGTTTTTTGTGATGCAATATTTTGAAGGGAAAACAGTGCAATTGTCAGGAAAAGCCATTATTGCATGGGTCCTTTTCGGACGAGGATAAAACAAATCTTTCTTGGTAACTTGGTACGGTTACAAAGTAACTGCCCCTTGTAGTGACCAAGATCAGCGGGGTTCAGCGGGGAGACAAATTCAATAACACCTAATATTTTAAAATATTTTCCTTTTAAACTGATTGTTTCGGGTAGTTCCTTCACACTAACTTTATCTGTCCCGTTCAAATCAAATGAGATCAAATCAGAGAGCTCGTAATTTGAATTTGCCACACATTTACATGACACACAGGTATTATCCTCAATCCGTTATTCTCCATTACATAATGCAATTAGTTACTTTGTAACCGTACCAAGTTACCAAGAAAGATTTGTTTTATCCTCGCCCGAAAAGGACCCATGCAATAATGGCTTTTCCTGACAATTGCACTGTTTTCCCTTCAAAATATTGCATCACAAAAAACAGTCGCTTCCGACAGTTCAATAAATGTTTACTTAAGGCGCTTAAAAAATAGCTTGAATGAGGATACATACTGATCAGTCCAAAAAAGCAACAAAATCATATATGTACCCTACAAAAATTTCTCTTATGAAAAATTTAAAATCTATTTTCTCTTAAAGTATTGCATTTAGAAGAACGGGCGATATGTGACATTTTAATTAAAAAATAGTAAAAAAACTTATTTTAATTTGACTTAATCTATGAGGTTGAACCTAGTCAATAAAGCCGAAAATATTGGGCTCTCAGTTCAAACGTTTTAGTAAAATTCGATTGTCATTTACTTTTTAACAATTCACTTTTGTGTCATTATTTCTTTCTAACTAATTTACAGAGGCATCTAAGCAAAATATATTAAAGTTCTATTAATATATATCTTCAGATAAATTCATGTTTTGCAGATTCCTCAGTAGAG
This sequence comes from Anorthoa munda, assembly GCA_945859665.1. Classification (NCBI taxonomy): domain Eukaryota; kingdom Metazoa; phylum Arthropoda; class Insecta; order Lepidoptera; family Noctuidae; genus Anorthoa; species Anorthoa munda. The sequence goes on from OX243913.1 coordinate 5,543,146, forward strand.
ACATTAAAGGATTGAGGGCCCTAGATATACCGCCATAAATCTATAATGTCATATTCTACAGATTTGGGAATTTCTTAAAATATTTAAGAAATTATTAACTAAATTCCTAAATAAAAATTATTAACCCAGGGATGGTACTTTCTGAGATTTAGACTATGCCAGTTTATGCACGCGTCTGGATTGAGGGCCCAAGTTATTTAATTGTAACTGTTTTAATTCACGTTTAAGAAATTCTAGGCCCATTGCTTTATGTTTTTACTATTTTTAACTAATTTCCCTTTAAGTCTTATTTCATTTCGCAAGGATTTAAAAAATGGGCCCTCGGTCCAGATGCACATCAAGAAAAGTGGTCAACACAAAATTTTCTGAAAACCAATTTTGTGACGCAGAAAAAGCTCCAATTTTATAAAAAGTAATTTATAAACCGAAAGTTTTATGATCCTGGGGAAATTATAGCGAGTTATCGGAGCATTTTTGGTAGAAATAGTACAATTTGTTGTTTGTAAAATTTATATGGCTCAGTTAGCGAGAAACAAAATACTTACACGCCCACAATTTCCTTGATTGACGACATCAATCTTGGCAGCGGGTATTGCCACCATAAACATTTTGCGGGCAAGCGTAAGCACTTTGACGGTAATTGTGATTTACTACGACTGTATCCCCGAGTTTCTCAGCTCTAAATTATCGCAGAATTAATGTGACAAATTGTCAAGCACGCGTTATCTGCTGTGATTGGCTGTTGAAAATTCATTCAACCAATCACAGCAGATTAATTCTGCGATAATTCAGAGCTGAGAAACTCGGGGTAAGCCTATTTATTTTAATATTGTAATTCTGTTCCTTTTATCTCGCGTTCCTTTTATCTCGCGTTTTAGCATGTTTATTAAGGCACACTGTTAATAAGAATTTATTATTCAAAATTCAAAATTCAAAATAGCCTTTATTTCTGATAATATAAATACATTTTACAATTATTATTATTACATATTTTTTTAATTTATTATACATGCTATATATCATTTCATAATACCATCATGCTATTAATTTAAAATTTTAAAATTAAAGATTATTACTTAATATTATATAAGACTAGATTTAATTATATTTTATTTAATTCAATTTCATTCCTATAATTTCAATTCTATTTTGTTTATTCTTATTCTATTATTTATATTCTTATTCTACATGCAATAGTATTATTTTAGGATGCTATTAACCATTAGTGATTATTATATAACAATAGTTTAATTACATTTTACAATAATATATTAGTCTTCGACATCGGTAATGCTATTATCAGATTGCCCTTTGGCATAGGCCTCCCCTAGGGTTTCCCATATTTCCCTGTTTGCAGCTTTTCTTTGCCATGTTGTTGTAGCAGTTTGTTTGATGTCATCCTCCCATCTTGATTTTTGACGTCCTTTCCGTCTTTTCCCATCTCTGGGGTACCATACAGTAACATCTTTTGTCCATTTTTTCCTCCTGTTTCTTATCATATGGCCTGCCCACGTCCACTTAAGTTTTTTCACTGTGTATAGGGCATCTGTAACTTTTGTCTTGCTTCTTATATTTGTTAGTTTGATTTTATCCCGTAGCTTGATGCTTAGAATGCTTCTTTCCATTTTGTTTTGGCATACTCTTATTGCTCTACTCTGTTTCTTAGTGAGAGCCCAGGTTTGTGCTCCATAAGTTAAACATGGTAGTATGCATGAGTTGAATACTGTAGTTTTGTCTTTTAGGGGTATGTGTGGGTTCTTCATAACTTCCTTGAGGGACCAGAATCTTTTCCAAGCCTTACTTATTCTGACATTTATTTCTTTCTGCATCTGATTTTCCGGTGCAATAATTTGTCCTAAATATGTATATTCGTCGACATACTCTATTTGATTGAAATTTAAAGAGATAGGTGTTTTTATGTGGTTTGTCATCAGCTTTGTTTTGTCTAGATTCATAGTCAACCCTACAGTTTTGCTTTCTCTTTCTAACTGGGTTAGCATTATTTCTAAGCCTTCATAATTTTCATTGAGCAGAATAAGGTCGTCTGCGAATCTTAAGTGGTTAAGCTTTTCGCCATTTATATTTATCCCAAATGTATCCCAGTTAATTTTTCTGAATATGTGTTCTAATACCGCCGAAAACAATTTAGGTGAAAGGGGGTCCCCTTGTCTTACTCCCTTTTTTATTTTGAACGTCAAAAGTCAAAGTCAAATATATTTATTTCAACTAGACCAATAAGCGGCACTTTTGAACGTCAAACATTAAATCTAAATTAAAAATGCACAAGTAATAAAAATTGACTCTACCGTGCATTCGGAAAGTAGCTTGTTATGGAGAAGAACGCACAAGAAACTCCATACTTACTCTTTTTAAAATGTTTTACAATGTTTACTTATGAGGACGATGCACCCAAAAATAGCACTACACACTATACTACGTACAGGTATAAAGTAGTAAAAGCACCAACAGGTAAATTCATTAATTTGATAAATAGGAACATGGTTCTCACATACTTACAAATATTCCAAACATAGGTAAAATACCTAATTCAACAACAACGGAACCGTGTGTGAGTCAAATTCTGGAAAAATATAAAAAATAACATAAGAATACAATAACTACGAATAGGAATACAAATTAGCAAATTTGATTATGTCCACACCAAAGATTGCCCTACGGAGCGGGACCAACATGTTGCCAAGCATTCTTATCTTGAATATAATCATCTAATTTGTAATATGCTTGTTTACAAAGTGTGCTTTTAACTAAAGTTTTAAATTTACTTTCATTTAGTTTTAATATATCACAAGGTATTTTGTTATAGAATTTAACACAGTACCCCATGAAAGATGAGTGTACTTTTGCTAGTCTATAAGATGGTTGATCTAACTTATCTTTATTTCTCGTATTACAATTGTGTCTATCACTGACCTTACTAAAGAGATGTATATTTTTCCTTACATACATAATATTTTCATAAATGAATTGGCAAGAAACTGTCATAATATTAATATTTTTAAATAGCTCCGTAAGAGATTCTCGGTGACTTAAATTATATATAGCTCTGATAGCTCTCTTTTGCAATATAAATATGGATTCAATGTCAGCCGCTCGGCCCCACAATAAAATACCGTATGACATAATGCTGTGAAAGTAACTAAAATAGACCAAACGCGCGGTCTCCACATCCGTCAACTGTCTTATCTTTCTAACAGCATAAGCGGCCGAGCTCAGCCGACCCGCAAGAGATGTTATGTGAGAACTCCATTGCAATTTGTCGTCTAGAGTGATTCCCAGGAAAACCGTTTGATTTACAAAGTCCAGCTTTTCGCCATTCAATATGATGTCGCATTCGCTACTTCTAACATTCGGCAATGTGAATCTAATACATTTGGTTTTTTTTTCATTTAGTACCAAATTGTTTGCCGTGAACCATTTTTGGACCTGATGAATCGAGTTATTCACATCATCAAGATTTTGTGACCGCCGATCTATTTTAAATATCAAAGATGTGTCATCAGCAAACAACACCATTTTCGGTTGATTTTGTAGTAATTGGGGTTAATCGTTAATATAAACTAAAAAGAGGAATGGACCCAATATCGAACCTTGAGGAACACCCATCGTCATTTCAGACCCTAATGAGTTTACGCCGTTTACCTGAACTTTAACTTGTCTGGCTTTTAAATATGATCTAAGTAACCCAAGTGCTGTATGTCTAATTCCATAGTGCTCGAGCTTCAACAATAGTGTCTCATGGTTAACGCAATCGAACGCCTTCGAGAGGTCGCAAAAGATTCCAATGGCGTCTTGTGCTTCCTCCCAGGCGTTAAAGATGTTCTTTATTAGGGTGACACCGGCGTCAGTTGTGCAACGCCCTTTGGTAAAACCGTACTGTTGATCATAAAAGATAGAATGTTTGTTAAAATGACGCAACAATTGGTTGAGCATTAACTTTTCGAAGACCTTACTGAGAACCGGCAGTATTGAGACTGGCCTATAATTATTGGCTTCTTTGCTATCCCCGGATTTAAACAATGGAACTACTTTACTGTGTTTCATGAGGTCCGGAAAAACTCCTTGATCGACACTAGTATTAAATATGAAAGCTAAATAGGGTGCAACAGTTTCAATGATTGGTTTACACACTTTTACAGATAGTCCCCAAAGATCTTCTGTTGATTTAATTTTAAGATCTTTAAAAGCTTTTAAAATAGCCTGGGGATTTGTATGTTGAAACTTGAACTCCGATGGGCACGCATTTACGTTCTTTCTTAGTAAAGCAGCAGAGAGTGTGGGTGAGGAGTTTAAGTCTGCTGTAGTTTTAAGAGGAATATTAACAAAAAAGTTTTCAAATTCCTGAGCTACCTCTATATCTGAGGATATGGGGCCATGTGCAGTCGCTAAATTAAATTCAATATTACGCTGTTTTTTCCTACCTGTTTCATTATTTATTATTTTCCAGGTAGTTTTTATTTTATCGTCTGCTGATTTTATTTTATTGCTAATATACAGCGCTTTAGCTATTTTGCATGCCATTTTAAAAGTTTTTGAATATTTTGCAACATACTTATCAAAACTTGTATTATTCATATGTTGCTTTAGGCCATAAAGTTCATATAGCTTTTCCCTGCTTTTACGAATGCCTGGAGTCGCCCAATCGCTAAATACGAACTTGGTGTAAATACTTTTCGCTTTCAGTGGAAAAGTGTCATTAAATTGCATGTTGAGTACTTTAAAAAACTCGGCATAGAACTCATTTGGGTCATCTATATTAAAAAAGTTTTGAACACATAATTTACTAGTCAAGGTTTTATTAAATTTTTCTAAATTTTTACTTGTAATTGGTCTAAATTTTATTTGCATTTTTTGCAAAGGTATGTAGGTGCTAAACGTTATTGTTTGCCCACTGTGATCAGATGTTAATTTATTTACAATTTCTTTATTTAGGTAATCACAATTACAAAAAACGTTATCTATGCAAGTCGCAGAAGAAGCTGTCACTCTAGTTGGCTCCATAAAAACATTTGCCAGATTAAATGATTTAAAAAGACCCAATAACCTAATACTGTTAGAGTTATTTTCTAATAAGTTAATGTTAAAATCGCCACATATGATGATTGATTTACTGCTAGTACTAACTTTTTTTAACACATCTTCCATTATAGAGTCAAACACAGATAGATTCTGGTAACTTGGAGGTCTGTAGACACAAACTACAACATGCTTATCAAGCTCAACACAGGATAATTCAATGGTGTGTTCAACTGACAGTCTAACAATGTCTTTTCTTTCTTTAGATTTAATAGAATTTTTAATAAGTATTAATGATCCGCCATGTATCATACGTTTTCTGCTGAAATGGCTAACTACACAACGATTGGCCTTTCCTTTCTGTCTGGATTTTTGATGTTGACTCTTTGTATAGTTCTTTTATTATCCTAATATACTTTGGGTGTATTCCTTGTGATCGCAGAGCTTCCCAAATGTGCGTGTGCCTCAGAGAGTCGAATGCCTTGCTGTAGTCCACAAATGCCAAATAGTATATTTTTCCATACTCGTTACTTTTTTGGATAATCTGTTTTACGACATGGATATGATCCATTGTCGAGAAATCACTTCGGAAACCCGCCTGTTCTCTTGGCTGATTCTCGTCCAATATTGAGCTAATTCTGTTTAATAACACCTTTGCAAATACCTTGTAAAGATTGGAAATGAGGCTGATCGGTCTGTAGTTATTTATTTCTGCTTTGTCGCCTTTCTTATGGAGCAATATGATAGTTGATGTTGTCCATTGTTGTGGTATTATTTCTTTACTTAGGATATCATCAAACAATTTTGTAATGGCCTCTGTAACATAGTCTAGGCAGCCTTTAAGAATTTCGTTTGTTATTCCATCATCCCCGGGTGCTTTATAGTTTCCTTGAGATAGTATGGCCTTTCTTACTTCGGTTTCTAATATTGGAAGGATATCCTCTTCATCGTCTTCCTGTAGGTATTGTGTGTTTGTGTAGTCTATGTCATTATATAGTTTACTATAGAATTCTGTTGCTATTTCTACGATTTCAGGCCTTTTAGTTTCTATCTTGCCAGCTATTCTATTCTTTATGCAAAGGATCCAGGGGGTGTGCTCTTTCAACTCTTTTAGGGCTTTCTTTAATCCTCCTGATTCTTCAATGTAATATTGGAGAGTCTTGTTTCTTATTTGTTTCCTGTGTGACCTGATTCTTTCATTTATCTGTTTGCTTATTTGCGTTATTTGACTTCTATTCTGTATTTTATTTCCTAAAAGAGTTTTTCTGGTTTCTATAAGGCGTCTTGCTTCCTCTCCAATTTTATCTTTCTTGTTTTTTGACGTGTACAGTTTTGTAGATATTTCTTGTATTGTTTCTTCCAGAAAATCATATTTTTCCTGTATGTTTTCGATCTTGCCACAAGCCAATATCTTGTTGCTCAGCGTCATCAGCAAGTTTTCTGGGATAGAGGGAGGGATTTGGCTTGGTTGGATTCTTTTCTTGGTGCACTGTCTCCTTTTTTTGGGCTTTATTAGATAGATTGTTCCCCTTACCATTCTGTGATTGGTGTTAAAGTTGAATTTATTAATTGTATCTACATCTTTGAAGAATTGGGGTTTATTGGAGAGTATAAAGTCTATCTCATTCTTTACACTCCCGTCAGGAGATATCCAGGTCCATTTTTTATTTATGTTTTTCTTAAAGAAGCTATTTAGGATTTTAAGGTTATGTGACTGTGCCAGGTTCACGAGTCTCTGTCCATTATTGTTTCTTTTTCCTGTGCTAAACTGACCTAATATACCATCCTCGTTTGGTAGTCTTTCACCAATCTTTCCGTTGAAATCCCCCATTAAGAAGATTGTTTTGTGTGCACCTGCAAGTGTTTTCTCCAGGTCCTCATAGAATGAATCCTTTATGTCCTTTGGTGCAACCTCTGTAGGTGCATATATTTGGATTATTGATATATTTTCGTCTCCAAACAAGTTGATATCGAGTTGTGCAATTCGTTCTGAGATTCCAGTGAAGGACTGTATGCATTCACTGTAGCATTTTTTTATAAGGAATCCCACACCATGTAGGCCCGGAGTGTTTCCAATGTGATAGAAAATATAGTTGTCATGTTGTTCGATTTTTTCGCCCATTCTCCTCACCTCACTCAGGCCGATAATGTCCCAGTTTATAAAATCTAGAGCGTATTCTAGCTCTTGTAGGGATTCATCTGTTCTTAAGGTGCGAGTATTGAGAGTTGCTATGTAGATACTGCTTCTCTTCTTTTTTATAGATTCTTGTTCTTGTGTATTTTGCTTTTTGGGAGGTAAACCTAGGGGGTGTTGGTCTCTTGCCCCACGGTGACCAGCCGGGTTGGGGTGATTTTTCTTTATGATATGTTGCCTGCTTTTGGTTATTGTTTCAGTCCGGTTACCGATGTCTTGTGATTCCTATGCTTTTGATTTGGTTGTTTCTGTCAAAGAGTGAGATCTGGACCTCATGTATGCGAATGGATCTTTTTTGTGTAATTTTGCCGGAGTTTGGGTATTTTTTTTTAAATTATCATTCACCTGTTGGTTATGTGATGCAGGTGATACTGAGGTCTCTCTTTTCTTTTTTTCGTTTCCTTTTGATTTCGTTACAACTTTGTTGCCCCTTATGTAAACATCATTCCCCTTTTCCCTCTCTCGTTGTAGCTCTTGCTGTAATACTTTGCGTTTTTCTAAAGTTTCCTTGGAGAAGTCTTCGGTGACGTATGTTGGTTCAGGCATTTTCTTCTTATTTCTTAGGATCTCTATTTTCTTGTTGTGTGTTGTAAGAGTAATCACTACTGGCCTTGTCTTATCACTTGATTGTTTTCCAATTCGGTGTAAATTGTTTATGTCGTACTCACCGATTTTAACACCCATTTTCCTGAGCAATTCTGTAATATTGTTGAATAGCTCACTATGTTTATCTTCTTTTTTTTCGAATCCATGTATTATGATATTGTTCCTTCTTGTCGTATTTTCCAGGGAATTTATTTTGTTGTTTAATATGTTGATTTCTGATTTGAGTTTTTCATTTTCCTGAATTAATGGTTTAATTATATCATCTATGGTCATCATAATCTTCTCTGTATTGTCTTTTATTAGAGTAGCTTGTTTTCCCATTTCTAATTTCATCATACTATACAATGTGGATATTGACATTTCATCAGCCATCGCTAAAAAGTATTTGTTTATTTTTGCGATGCAATAACAAAAACGTTTTGGTGACCTGGAACGCAATTTTTTTCTATATGTTGGCTGTCCTTCAGATCTGTCACTTGGCTGAATACTTATAATAATTTGCTATGGCAACACTGAGTTATTTCGTTTTGTTGGTAATGGTAATGATTTGACACTTTGATGGATGAATGTGAGGTTATTTATGATGTTTATTTCCACTGTATTTTGTTACAATCTTAGGTTTTCACACTGTTTCTTCTATTTTTTTGTTTCTTGTCCACTTTTTATCACTTATAGCTCGACTTTATTAAGTTTGTATAGTGTTTTTTATTTTTCTTTCGGAGAGCACTGACAAACGTCTTCACTGTTGGAGCACCGGAACCGGAAAGAGAAGAATTTATTATAGTAAGACCTAAATCAAAGTTTATAGAAGAGTCATTATTATATGTGTCCATATACCTTTATTAAACCTTAAAAAAATGTTTATTAAAGTGTCAATAACCTCTTTTTTTTGGGTTCGGTACACGAAGTGTCCAATCGGAGCCCTATTACTGTAAGTCACGTGTATGTCTGCCTGTCCGTCATCTCTCACAAACATAACTTCAAATTGAACTATGAACTTGAAATTTGGTGACGATATTTATTAAGTATTACGTATTTTACAAAAGTATTCTACATTTGGTTCGGAACCCTAAATGTGCGAAGTCGAACACTCACTCACTTAGCCAGTTTTATATAGAAGTCGGTTAAAATACAAAATTGATCTTACACGCAACACGTATAGTTTTTCAAAACGAACTCTTGTTTGATTTAAGAGACAGAGCACTCAGACACAAATTAATTGTTAAAAGCCAAACAAGCTGTCAAAACCAAGTGTTGGAAACCCTATTCTCTGCTAAGTGAGGATGAAGTGCTGTTACGTGGTACATTATTAAGTTCCACGACAGTTTCTTGTGATTTTCACAGTTATGCTTATAAAATGTTCCCCCTACTAAGTTGTTTACATTTTCCAGGTGCTGCGTGGAGCTAAAGAGGAGGGACAATATCCACATCAATGTAATTAAGGAGCTCATTTTTTTTTGGAACTCTTGATACGAGACATAATGGCGATCATGATCCGTAAGCTTAATTTAATTTTACTTAAGCTAAATAATCTTATTATGTGAACTTCGTAACGGCTGGAATATCGCAACACTAGGTTCAGTCTTTGACACGAATTAGTGCTACTCGTAAATTCATAATGGCTTAATTTAATTAGGCTTTTAGTGAAACTTAAAATCGAGTTTGTAAATTCAAGTCAAATCCAATATGTAGGTACCTAGAACTTTTAACACTGAATTATGTATTTAAAATATGACGCACGGTTGTCGCAGTGGCTGCTGCGCTGCGTGTCGCGGGTTCGAATCCTGCATGGAACAAAATATTTGTATGGCCTACAGATAGTTGTTCCAGTGTATTCGTGTATGTGAGGTTATATGTATTTGGTCAACGCACCCACGGTACAGGAATCATTCCTAGTGTGGTACAAACTATAAAAAACAACTAAGAATCAATGTATTACCCATACCATGAAAGATGTTCTGTATCGGAAGACGCTCCCACCCATAAGATATACCAACGTAGTGAAGGTCGTAAGAATCAACTGGATACGGGCAGTAAAGGACCGATCGTTATTGTAACGCATGAGGGTGGGAGGCATACGCCCAACTGTGGCAGGCTTTGAGCTAATTGATTTTTTTAATGATGTGTGCTACAAATGTTGTTTGCGTAGGTCACGCAGTCCGCACCGGCACCATCGTGCTGGTGGTGGTGGGCAGCGCCACGGCCAGGGTCGCTGGCAAGATGGGTGGCTACTCCAACAAGAAGGGTGGCAAGTATTGCGTTGTACTTCATAAAAAAACAATAGATAGATAGTTATCATCCCTTCCTAATTAGTCCTTACTTTACGTTTCGAATCGTCATTCTTTATCTGTTACAATCGATCCCCTAGTGGAGTGCAAGAATCTCCAATTATTGACATTATTATTTGACACTAAGTAAAAAGACTTCTTCCTAATTCAAAGTAAGGTTTCCTTTTAGATAATTGGTATCTACAAACTAAATACTAATAATAAATATGAGTACGTTCACTTCAACAACAGTGCATCTTGTGGAGTTAAAATATTTCAAACCCGCAATATCTTTCTCGTGAGGCTATCATTCCAACCTTGAAATTCCACCTCCATTCAAATTATATCACTTCATTGTCCAGCAATGCAATATAAACTTTCTGGGTACAAATATTCACAATCGTGAGTGCTTTAAACTGTGATTGAATCTCTAGGAACAATTCATATTGTTATAGCTATGACTGTGGTTCGATTCGCCATAGAATCGTGTGGCTTACTGAAGTCTAGCTAACAAGAAGTCCACCCTCTATTGACTCTTGGCCACCATTGGATTAGAATACGATTGGAATATCTTGCACATCTGTCTGTACAAAGATCTGGTGCTCTTGACAAATAACAAATTCTCTTTAAAAATATTCCAGGTGTTACTAAGCAAGGTTTCTGTTAATTAAGTCAACCAAAGCGATGAAATAAATAAGCTTTCTCCTATTTATCATTAAGTCTGAAAATAAAACATCCATTAGGTACTTCACAAAATTACCAAATATCATTTTCTTGTAGAAACTTAACTGGTTGTGTGGCAGCTTTATCTTGGCTAATTAGGCTAATTTATTCTAGCGCTAACAAATTAATACGAACACAGCAGCATTTTTACTAAGAATTTTATTCATTTTTCAAAATGTTGTCAAGGACAGTTGTAATTTATATAAATCAAGCTGTTGACATCTTAATGTTATGCAAGATGAGAAATAAAAATTCGCCCTTAATATTTCCAAATTCTGTATCGTAAGCTAAAGTGCTGATATACATCAAGCATAGCTGCTATTTCTGTATGTACAAAATAAGTACAGTTTTCAAATAATTTATGTACATGTATAAATATACGAGGAAAGCCTACGCGAATATTCGGTTCGGTACTTTTATTCTTCTAAAAGTGTTCTTGCCTTGACGAAAGGTCGAGGAATACTAGAAATGCGAGTATTTTGTATAACTTGTTCAAATAAGACTTCAGTAAATAATGCGATTCTGCGAAGGGACAAATAACACTCCTCGGTAAGCTCTCCTTGTTTTTTTGTGTTGGTTATGATCTAGGTTGACTATTTTTTATTCTATCTCAACTTTTTGTTTGTACCAAAGCTTGCTTAAGGAGAGCCAGCGCATTTTTTATTTATGTTCATGACACTGTTTTTTCCAAGCAAACGCTGGAATTCGCTCGCTCGGGCTTCGGAATATGGGATAATTATGACATAATTCGGCAATTGGGGTAGATACCATTCTTATTTTAAAATTCCATGGGGAGAACAAAGGAACCGGGTTTTCGGTAGATACGCACAATGAGAAGACACAAAAGCAATTTACCTTGAAGATAGAAGGCTCAATTTATCTTCGATCAAAATGCATAAAACATTGGAAATCTGTTCCTATTCATGAGTATCTCAGCACCTGTTAAGAACTTACAATATATATAATAAAAAGCTTTTTTACAAAAAATACTACCGACTTCCAAATAAGAAAACTAGAAAGTGAAAAATAACTTTATTTTTGGAAGTCGGTGTCTTTGGTAGGTACCAAATTTTTAAGTTATGGACACCGACTTCCAAAAATAAAGTTATTTTTCACTTTCTAGTTTTCTTATTTGGAAGTCGGTAGTATTTTTTGTAAAAAAGCTTTTTATTTTTCACTTTTTAGTTGTACCTACCTAATAGGGAAGTAAGTAAGTACCTATAACGACAGAATAGATTACCCGAATAACATGAAAAATGAATATAACCGGTGAAATGAGAGATCTGCATACCCCTTTCGAGCGTACTGGCGTGATGTTATGTTATGAAATAGTATAAACAATAAACAGACATGCGATTGCAGCAATCCCGAGAGATTTGCCGTTATTTATTGAAGAGTTCTGTTGTATATCTCCGAAGTTCTTTATCAGATCTTCACCAAATTAAAATGGGACCAATTTCGAAATATAATCTTTAAAACAAAAAAAGAATTTTCAAAATCGGTCCACAATTGACGGAGATATCGGTGAACATACATAAAAAAAAAAAAAAAAAAAAAAAACATACATAATGTCGAACATAGAACCTCCTCCTTTTTTGGTAGTCGGTTAAAAAGTGAGACGTAATTCGTATTTGAAATCAATGTATTAGTATCGAAGAAAACTCTCCGCCTCTATCCTAACTGATCCCTTTAATTAAGAATTATCGGCACCCGCTATATCGATAATAACAATATGTGTATTTGCCGGCAGTAACTAGAGGATAACGTTATTAGTAAGTAGTAATCCGTAATAACACGAAGGCAAACTACTCGGCTTTATATTTATTCGTACGCAAGTTAGGCGAGCTAATGTTAGAAAAAGATATTTTTATAAACGTGCCACAACAAAAATTCTTTCAATGACTGATGAAATAGCAAACTTTTGACATGAGGTAATCATGTCAAAAGTTTGCTATTTCATCAGAAGGAGGTTTATTTATTTATTTATATACTTTATTGGCAATGGAGAGGGCTATGCTCGGAATTTCCTTGCGTGATCACGTCAGAAATGCTGATATCCGCAGGAGAACCAAAGTTACCGACATAGCCCGAAGAATTGCCAAACTTAAGTGGCAGTGGGCAGGGCACATTGCTCGCAGAACGGATGGCCGTTGGGGCCGAAAAGTTCTGGAATGGCGACCGCGAACCGGAAGACGATATGTTGGAAGGCCTCCCACTAGGTGGACCGATGACCTGGTTAAGGTTGCGGGAAGGCGCTGGATGCGAGACGCACGGGATCGGTCAATGTGGCGACGCCTGGGGGAGGCCTATGTCCAGCAGTGGACGTCTTTCGGCTGAAATGATGATGATACCTACTTTATTGTACCCCAAGATAAAAACAATAATACATACGGAAACCTTAAAATTAAAACAAACATACAACAGGCGGCCTTATCGCATTCTGCGATCTTTTCCAGGCAACCCAGAATGGAGAGAGATAGCCTGGACACGACATGGGGTTGCACTTTGTGCAAGTTTGAATAAAACAATAAGTAACAAACATAGTAAGCACTAAATATAAAATACTAAAATTGATACATAAATACATACATACATATAAATATACAGTCAAGAAAACAATACAGCTCCACCAAGAAGAAGATCACAGTGCCAGATAGTGCTCCTTCACCAGTCTTTTAAAGATCAGTAGTGTGTTATTGTTACAGACAATGCATTCAATAGACGAGCGGCCTGGACAGTAAAAGATTTGTCCAGGAAAATAGTGGAATGCATTGGCATTTTAAGTTTCATGTTATCCGATGACCTAAGAACTTTCGTGTGCGAGTTACATAAAAACTGTAAGCGATTTTTTAAAGTAAAGAGGGGTAGATGGGAATAATAGTATATTATACAGGAGGAAAAGAATATGAGCATTCCGGCGAAGGTGAATTGACAACCACTTAAGTTTCTCGCCATTTTTTGATAATTAAATATCATAAAGTTTACTCTAAATATGCAATAACGGAATTTCACGTCAATATTTGCTACAGCGCCTTCTGTTTTTGAATAGGAGAATTAAAAATCAACCGAATCAACGTTTTTCAATATTGTGAGGGCAACTAGCGGCATCTATTGGCGAGTAGAAACATACGAGAACATTGCAACAATGCTTTTGGCGCTTCAGAAGGAACTGGCAGACCACAAACAAGAATTGAAAGCCATGGAAACCAATTTAACAAATAACATAAATAGTAATATCAACGAAAAATTTTGCGAAATGGATAAAAAGTATAAGACATTGGAAGATAATTTATAGGCATTTGGTCTGCCATATAAAGTTTCGTGAGAAACCATTTTTTTTTGTCTAGGGTTCTACTCGTATCCGTAATATCAGAAGTCTAACTTCAAAACTGATGGATTTCATACAATCTTTGAACCCATATTATATTAAGGGGGAAACCCTTGGAGGTGGAATTATCGAAATTCCTTTCTTAGTGCTTATTTAAGCTCAGCGGTTTCGGTTGTGCGTCGACCGCTGGGTGTGTTAGTCAATCAAGTTACAGTTTTAAATAAACTTTGCCTGTGTGGTGTGTTAGTAAAAAATAGCCTATGTCCTTCCTCAGGCTTGAGATTATCCATATCATATTTCATCACAAAGAGATCAGCACAGCCATGAAACATTCAATGACACTGATTAACAAACGGGACCAACAAAGGTAACTTTCGTTTACCGTTCGTGTCAGTCAAGTATTAGTATGTAATGTTATTATGTGATTTTAGTTTTGGCCGTCCTACCTACTGCAATATACTCCTGTAAACTATGTTGCTTGATTTGTTTCATTCAGCGAAAATATGTAGATTTTGCGAGTAAGAAACACGTGAGCAAACTACGTAGAGCTAGCCGTGGGAAAAACAGGGCGTGCCTAAATGTATCCCTGCTACCTTTAAAGTTTGCCCTTTCGATTTAATATTTATGGTCATTGAAAATGCAACTTTAAGTGGGAACTGCAAACGTTTGAAATTAAAAGGTAAGTTATTGGGTATTATTGGGATGCGTGGTATAAGCACATTGTCACCCTTAGCTTTTGCAATATATATATTGCAATGGGGGCCTCACATAACATCTCTTGCGGGTCGGCTGAGCTCGGCTGCGTATGCTGTTAGAAAGATAAGACAGTTGACAGATGTGGAGACCGCGCGTTTGGTCTATTTACCCGACTGCCGAAGGAGGGTAATGTGTTTATCAGTCTATGTATGTATGTATGTTTGTTCCTATGTGGCGTTCCAGAGACCAAACGCGTTGACCGATTTTGATGATTCATACGTCAATCGATTCGTCTTAACCTTGCAAGTGTCATAGGCTACATTAAAATTGGAAAATAGAAAAATGGCGGCTTTTGGGCGCCATATTGTGAGGGGGCCAATTTTATTTTTTCTTCCAAACCCATCGTGTGGGGTATCAAAATAAAGGGTTTCAAGAGGTGATTTCAAAAATATAAAACACTTATATATTTAAATGGACCTAATTCGTAAAAAATGTTAACTAAAAAGTTATAAATAAAAAAGTTAATTAAAAAAATCAAAATACCCGACTGCTTAAAAAGCGAACTACAAAGACGTAAACAAGAAGAAAATCATTCTGTGCAGTCGGAGGATACATCTGGTTTTGGTCAGCCAGCTCGCGAATATGTATCCTCCGACTGCACAGCATGATTTTCTTCTTGTTTACGTCTTTTTAGTTCGCTTTTTAAGCAGTCGGGTATTTTGATTTTTTTAATTAACTTTTTTTTAGTTACTTTCACAGTATTATGTCATACGGTATTTTACTGTGGGGTGATTCAATGTCAGCCGCCCGGCTGACATTGAATCAATATTTATATTGCAAAAGAGAGCTGTGAGAGCCATTTATAAGTTAAGTCATCGAGAATCTCTTAGGGAGCTATTTAAAAAGATTAATATTATGACAGTTTCTTTCAATTCATTTATGAAAATATTATGTATGTAAGGAAAAATTTAAATCTCTTTAGTAAAGTTAGTGATATACACAATTGTAATACTAGAAATAAAGATAAGTTAGATCAGTCATCTTATAGATTAGCGAAAGTACACACATCTTTCATGGGGTACTGTGTTAAATTCTATAACAAAATACCTTGTGAGATATTAAAACTTAATGAAAGAAAATTTAAAACAATAATTAAAAGACTTTGTAAACAAGCATATTACAAATTAGATGATTATATTGAAGATAAGAATGCTTGGAAAAATACTGGTCCTGCTCCGTAGGGCAATCTTTAGTGTAGAAACTATCAAAATGGTTAATTTGTATACGGTATATTCATAATTATTATAGTAACGCTTTATTTTTATTTATTTTCTTCTCTATTTGTTTAAAAAAATTACTCGCACACTGTTCCGTTGTTGTTGAATTAGGTAATTTACCTATGTTTGCAATATTTGTAAGTATGTGAGAACCATGTCCCTATTTATCAATCGAGGGAATTTACCTGTTACTGAATATACTTTAAACCTATATTTAGTATAGTAGTGCTGGGTGCATCGTTCTCACGTATAAGAATTTATTAATGTATGTACTACTTATGTAAATATTGTAAAAGCCTTTATTTTTTTAAAAGAGTAAGTATGGAGTTTCTTGTGCATTCTTCTCCATATCAACCTACTTTTCCGAATGCACGGTAGAATCAATTTTTTATTACATGTAAATTTTTAACGTTCAAAAGTGCCGCATAATGGCCTAGTTGAAATAAATACATTTGACTTTAAGTATAAGTCTGTCCTAAGCTTCTCCAGTTAAAATTGTGGCCCTTACAATATGCCTCCCTAGCTCAGTGACTCGCAGTCTAGTACCGTTGCATAATCTCGGCGCGTCCAAGTTACGCATTAACAAAACGGGTATACCAACCTTTAATTCCAGTTTATGGGATGGCACCCCGGATAGCTCCAAAGAGTTAAGAAATTCCACGGGGTAGCTCATAGAGTCTTCGGATGACATGACTGTGTCGATGGAGTTGTAGGTTGTAGTATCGCTGCTTACTTCGTCCAAGATTTTATTTGCAAATTTGGAAAAACTTGAGCAATAAGTGCGTCTTCCGAATCCACAACATGACAAAATTGATAAGTAAATAGAACCATACCTTCTTCGTCAGTTTCTATTCAACCATCACCTATCTCGAGAAGTTTTTCAGCGTACGCGCCCGACTCTAGATCACTAAATAACTGCACACGCCTGTTAGTGCTGAGGTGCAGCTTTTCAACTTTGGTCCATAAATATGATGATTTTAGACAGGCGTTAATTTCGTCTGCTGCAGTGCCTCGCTCGATGACAGGCAAAGTTTGCCTAAAGTCCCCAGCTAATAAAACAACCACACCACCCATTAACGTTTGTTTGCTGTGTAAGTCTTGCAGACAGCGATCGTTTGTGTGACATTGTGCACTCATCCCACACGATTAGTTTGCACTGTTGCAACAGGAAGCCACGGGTGCTGCTCTTACTGATGTTACATGTTGGGGTTTCTTCGCTGTCCAGCAGTGGACGTCTTTCGGCTGAAATGATGATGATGATGAAACCCTCTCACCATTGGGTAAATGTATCGCGAGATGAGTGCCGGTTGGGTGTCTTTCGTGCAGAGTTAGGCCTAAGATCCCCCACGCTGCTTCGTTACTACTAACATACCGGCTGGCTCTAAATGTTTGTACCTCATCTCTAGGATCAATGTTATCAATGTTACAAATGTATTTTATCGTCTGTACCGTATTACAATTAAATACAAAAAAATTAAATATTTTAGATAAAAGGGGAGAATATGGGACCACTCAGCTATTGTCCACCAATATTTCCACCGTCGTGCGTCCACCATTTTCTGGTGCTCTACGCCTGTACAAAGGATAACCTTCACCTGCAGTATCTTTTAAAAGCTTCCTCGGATATTTTTTGGTACATTTTCCTTACTTCATGCTTGGCGATGAAGAATTGAATGCACCACAGGGTCCGTGAATCATATTATTTGTAACCGTATCATAGAACTTTTGATCGGTTCGGTTTGGTATCTCGGCACATATGATTTCGTCAATTTGGTTCGGATGCAATTTTTCCTTTAACCACAGCAGTAAGTGCACATGAGGCAAACCTCGTTTCTGCCATTCGATTGAGTACATGAAGCATTGCGTATCACCAAATATGTTGCCTTTTGTAAGTAGTGCTACCAACTTCTGTACTTTTATTCTAAATACGCGAGCTGTTAAGTCATGTCTGTCCGTCGAATTTTGACCAGCCATAAGCTGTTTGGTAATTTCTGGCCAGGCGGGGTTGTAAGTCTTTGTTATAAATAAATCAGACCTCCCATAGTTACTTACGTATGTGAATGCATCTTGTGTGTATTCATGTAGGTATCTCGGGCTATTTACAAATGATGACGGGAGAATCACCATCTGACCTAAGTTATTTGGATCCAAATCCGCATCACTTCTTATTGCATCTTGCAAGTGAATATAATTTTCTGCGCGCAATTTTCTTTGATTTAAAGAAATAAACCTTTGGCGCTCGCTTTCCATCTTTACATATATGTCGACCAGAAATTGATGAAGGAGGAGCCTACACCTAAGCAGCAAATTAAAATCGCTGCGATGGACCATCAAGTGAAAGGCATAAAAATCTTTGCAAGACACCTTTTTGTTTGGCATTGGGAGTTTGGTAATTGGATTTATCTGAGGAATATCAATACTGTACCCTTCTTGTCCTTTCCAAAAAAATATTGGGTACTCGAGAGCGTCATAGAATCTATGTGTGTCTGGAATCCTAGTGAGCATGCCATCTCGCGCCTGTACAACGATGTCCCGAGACGTAGTTTGTTCACTACTAACTATTACAGTAGCTATTTCATTTGTAGTTGGGACATTGAATCGCCTCTCATGTTGAGCACGTGGTACACGGTCTGGGTGAATCACTACTTTAAAATGATCGTTATTGATCATTCTGTCTCTAGCTGTTTTAAATTCATGCACCAAAATGTTGTGGTCCTGAAGTACTCGTTGTAATTTTTTAACTATGTTTCTATCTACGCTTTGCACGCACTCAGTACGCCTGTCGATTTGTGCTTCTTCGTCACCTATGAAATAAACTTGTAAAAATTGTGGTTGCAAAATGGCCTTAGGAATTAAAGAGCCGATACGGTGGTAAATTTGTCCTTGTATTGTAAAAGTTGGACAAAACCCTGGCATTGAAACAATTTTATCTGATCCAAAAGACGTCATATGAAAGCACATGTTGTATTTTCTTATATTTTTAAGAAAACGGCGAGATTCATCAGTTTCATTACAGAAAAGCTCTTTGAAAGGCTGAACTGGCTCGTCTATAGAAGGGATGGCTACTTTACCGCCCGAACAACACATACCTGCTGCTTCCTCTTTCTACTTAAGAGGTCCGCAATATTTGCAATCTATGCTCATTGCTTCAATTTTTATAAGCTTGTGAGTTTCATAATCAAGAATTTCATCATACTCAAATGCAGCTTTACTAAACACCCCCCATGTGTTTCTAGTAAATGTTTGACGTCGCTGTGCTGCCCTTTCAGCAACAGTGCGTCTGCGAGATTCAGCCATTTCATATATTTCCGTGGCTCTTTAGGTCGCTTGCTGCTGACGTCGAGCTTGTGACTGTTCTGGCATCTCTGCGGCTCGCTGAGACATCAAATAGTCAGCATGCTGTTTACGTCGATCTTGGGACTGTTCAGGTGTCTCCGCAGCTCGCTGAGATAGCAGATACTCCGCATGTCGTCGACGTCGGGCGTGGGACTGACTGGAGTCTCTGCAGCCCGTTGAGACGCCAGAAACTCCGCATTTCGTTCACGTCGGGCTTGGGACTGACTGGAGTCTCTGCAGCCCGTTGAGACGCCAGAAACTCCGCATTTCGTTCACGTCGGGCTTGGGACTGTTCTGGAGTCTCTGCAGCTCTATGTGCCGCACTACGCACTGCCTGCTCAAGCCTTCGCAGCTCAGCTTGTTGAGACGTCTCATCACGTCTAGCTATTTTCATAGCTCGGGCTTAATTAGAGCTTTTGCTAAATATTTGACTTATGCTTTCGCGGCATTTTTATAAGTAGGTTGGTACTAACTAAAACAAACTTAACAATATTATAATAGGTAATCTAACGAAAATAAAAAATACGACTGAAATTAAAATAAAAGTAAGTAATCTATGTTTCTACTAAAAATTTGTAATTTACAAACAAAATACCTACTAAAACAATTCCTAACCAATAACTACTACTAACCGTTATTCTTATCCTAACAAAATTATAATAATCCAATGAAACTTAAAAATAATCTAATGACTTGATCCAAACAAAGTCCTTATTTATGTAGCTAAAACTACAATCCTATAATTAAATAAACAAAAAAAAACAATTCTAATACAACTGAAATTAAAATAGAAAGAAATGAATGTTACTACTAAAAATACACTAATTAAATGCTTCGAATATCGAATTCGCTGTAGAGAAAATACGCATAATAAACACAACTGTCAACGACGTCTGCCCTTGCAATTGCATATTAATATTGGATATTGACATTAGAATTGTATATTAATATTGGATATTGACATTAGAATTGAATATTGACATTTGTAATTTTTACCTATATTGACATAGCCTTATTATCTGTTTTTTTAGTCTGTGTCTTGACATGTACTAATTTGACATTTTGTTTTTTTTTTATATTATTGTTCCTATTATTATTTGTTTCTCTTTTATTGACATTGATTTCTATTGATATTTACATTGACATTGATTTCTATTAATTTGGTATAATTGTTGTTTTATTGTCCAGGGTTATTTTATTTAATTATTGAGATTTAGCTGGCTTAATTTTATTTTAATTACTTGCAAACCTTATTTGTACGCCCTCTGGCATAACATTGCGCACTCTTTATTACCTGTATATACCATTCTGGGTAAAACAAAACTGCTCGAGTTTCACTGTAGTACCACACAATTGATCAATGTTATAGAGGAGAAGCCAATTTTCTCGGCTATTTTGCGTTGTGAGCTTAGGTTGGGATGACCGCAAACAATACAGAGAGGCAGGGACAATGGAACAAGCAAACAGACTCTTACGAACAAACATTTGAACTGCGGGATCTTCCTTCCTTGTAATTTAGATGGATCACCCGATTTTGTTTTGCTATATGTGGTAGGTAAGCTAAGTCTGTGATTTAAATCGTTAGATTCAATCAACAGCGTCATTAAATGGTAAAGTTTCTGTTTCGTAGACATTTAAATAAAATTGTTTGGTTCACTCAACTGAATATCGTGTCTATAGTTGCATGCTAGAAGTGCTCGCTTTTCTCTGAATGGACACGTAACCTACGACTTTGGTCTGTTGATTAGAATGAACAACGCTGCCGTACCTTTGCGGTGCCGGACACACAATCCTCCTCACCGCTGACGCATACTGCGACGAAGTGATATACCATTCCAGACGTTTTGATACGATTATGTTACCGCCACCGCATACCGCATACCGCATCTGATCAAAAGAACAAAGCTTTAATATGGTTAACGATTTAAATCTTCGGGTCTTGAGTCGAACGTGATTACTTGACATTGCACTGAATTTGATCCGTTTGAAAAACGTGTAATGATGACTATCAAAACGCTTTCGGGGACTTTGGGGAAAATATTTTAGCTGGCCCCTAATTTGTAGTTCATCGTCATTATCATCTTGAAACATGCTCCATAGTGACATCTTGCGGATTCTAGCTTTCGTATTTATACTTAAAAAATCGACTACTACCTAATTCAAGCCGAAAGGTTTTATTTGTATTATTTTACATGACTTAAAATAAACGTTATAAAACGTGCAGCCATTAATTACTAATCGTTAATTTATGAACTAAAATGGACTCATTCCAGGCCAGCGTACTCCATTAATTGATCATTGTATCACGGGTTGTAAATAAATTTGATTAAGTTTTTAAGCTGACATGGTCTATCATTAGAATTAATATTTGTTTCGGGATATTTACCATGTTCTCAACCAAAATCAAAAAATTGATTTAGGTTGTGTGAAAGTTAGGAAGATGGATAAATGATACTGCTGCTTATAAAGTCAAATTAAATATATTATTCGGACCAAAGGTTTAGGAATACAAAGGAGCAAG
The DNA here is from genome assembly GCA_945859665.1 of Anorthoa munda. NCBI lineage: Eukaryota > Metazoa > Arthropoda > Insecta > Lepidoptera > Noctuidae > Anorthoa > Anorthoa munda. Next base: position 5,565,128 of record OX243913.1, read on the forward strand.
GGAGCACACGCGATGACCGCTAATCGATTACTGAATGATCCACTAATATCAATTAGTGAAATGAGGTAAAAATGCAAGAATAAACATTAGTGCATTATTATTAGTGTATGGTTTCACCGTACATGTATGTATTTCTTGTACTGTCTTTTATTATCGACACTTGTGATCCAGGATCAATGAGAGCCCTTAAAATGTGACACGATCCATCCATCGTTGCGACCTTTATGAAGGCTGTAGCTAACAATACTTAATTCGTCGCTGGATCATTTTGAGACACATGTCTAGTCATTGCGACATTTTTTTTTTCATGCTTTGTTGTACCAATTAACACCAAATAAAAAACGCTTGTAATTAAAATTAAATATAATTTAATAGAATAGTATTTTACAATATTTTATGACATATTTTAAGAGTTTGTAGTTATTACCTGCTGGTGAAGCGTTATCTCCTCACAATTTCTTCACAAAAAATACTACACTTACTGTTAACATCACATCAATATTTGTAATAGAGCACTAGATAGACAACAGAGCCAGTACAAAGCAGTAAGGTCAGTAGGATAGAAAAATACTCAAGAATAGATAATACTCACGTGTAGTTGGTAATTCAGCAATAACACACAGTTTGGACTTTGCACTATTATTTATTTTCCACTTCACACTAATTTATCATCAACTCCATACAATATATCCACTTAGGTCAAAAGTACAATCTTCCAATCCCGCCCAGACTAGACTGACGAACTGACTCAACGCGCCTCGTGTCCGAACATTCCCCCTTCAATCGACATCTATCATTAGATGTGACGACATTTTACATTCGAATATTTTCTAGGATAATCAATTTAACAAATTTTAAGTACTATTTGATGTTAAAAATAAATAATTTAATTTTTAACAAATAAAAGATGTATTTATCAAAGAAAAACCTAACACTCGACCATCCTGACAACGTGTATGACCCCATACACGTCTCCGGTGATAACCTAACACTCGGCCTGTTGAGTCAATTTTCAAAGTCTAAAGTCAAATCTATCAAACCATTTAATGGCACTTTTGAATGTAAAAAGTTCAAAGTCACAAAAAAAATGATTCTACTGTCCATTCGAAAAGTAGTTTGCTATGGAGAAGAATGGACAAGAAACTCCACACTTACTCTTTTCTTTAAAATAAAAAAAATTCTAAATATTTATTTTTCAATATTTACAAACTAAAATTATAACTAAAATAAGAAAAACTAATATGTACAATTACGAGGCGTCAAAAAAATAATAATAATAATAATAAATACAATACCGCATGACGAGAACCTCGTGAAAGCTGAGAAAGAGAAACAAATTAAGTATCTCGACTTAGCACACGAGGTTGTCGACATGTGGAATGTGGACTCGGCGATCATTGTGCCGATTGTCGTTACGGCCAACGGCCTGATGGCCAAGAGCCTCGACGACCATCTGTCGAGGCTATCATTGGGCGGTTGGATCAAGGGTCTGATACAGAAGGCAGTACTCCTCGATACGGCTCGCATAGTGAGGAGGTTCCTGTCTCTGGAGCCCTAACCACCGGTAGCTTGGACCCTGTTCCCGATACCGGTTGGCCTCTATTTTTTATATTTTTAAATGTTTTTTTGTAATTTGCTTTATAAAAATATTTAAAAATGTAGTAAATAAGAAAAGAAATCAATAAAAGACATAATAATAATAATAATTTTTCAATATTAATTCATTAATTTCATGTGAGTACCTAATGAAGTATGATTCACCTAGAATAAAACTGATGTTCTATGTATAGATATAAAGTATTTCAAGCAATAACTGTTATATTGATTCATTTGATAAATAAATCTGCATTTTAACCGCCTGTACTTATTCGCATATATATCAGTTCGCGACTTGCTCGCATATAGACTTACAAAAATTAGGAAACAAATCTAATCAATTGTAACGTTTAAATTTGCCTACTTCGTAACATTATACGTGAGTACTTATTAAAGCATGATTCATCAAGAACAACACGGTTGTACCACGCTTAGGTACAAAGCATTAACAGTTAAATTTATCCATTTGATAAATAGGAACATGGTACTCATATACTTACAAAATCATTGATTTATTCGCATGTATGCAAACTCGCGACTAATTCGCATATAGACTTACAAAAAATAGCAAACAATTCTAACAATTAATTCAAATTCAAATTATTTATGTAAAAACATAGGTACAGTTTAATAAGTTCTAATTCTAATGTCAAGATCGCTATGTTTAACCTAATAGCATACAAATTTTGGACACATTTATAAACTTGACAACTTCGTCTAATTATAATGTGAGTACTTTCTGAAGCATGTTTCACGTAGAATAACACTGCTGTACAATGCACAGGTACAAAGTGTTACAAGCAATAACAGTTAAATTTGTTCATTTGATAAATAATAACATGGTACTCACATACTCACAATATCTGCGATTTATTCGCCTATAGACAAACCCGCGACTTATTCGCATATATACAAGCCCGTGATTAATTCGTATATTGCGATTTATTCACCTGTAGGCAAGTCCCGCGACTTATTTTTGAGGTTACATGGGCTCCTCTCAGTCAACAAAAATTGTTGGTGCTACAAAAATGGCCGCTTCTCAAGACGTTCAACAATTTATCAAACAAGCAATTTCTCAAGAAAAAGTTGTAGTATTTTCAAAATCTTACTGCCCCTATTGCGACATGGCTAAGGAAGTGTTCCGCAAAGTTAAACAGCCTATAAAGGTATATGAATTGGATGAGCGTGAGGATGGATCTGCAATCCAGGAGAACCTTGCAGCTGTAACCGGCTTCCGAACTGTACCTCAAGTATTCATCAATGGCAACTGTGTGGGAGGAGGCTCCGATGTCAAGGCTTTACACGAGTCAGGAAAGTTAGCGCCCATGCTTATTGGATAAAAAAAAAACAAATTAAATATGGATGAATGTTGTTGCTTAGAAAAGTAATGTAAATTGAAATATTTATTAAGTGTTACGATGTTACTGTAGTACAGTAATGTTTCTCAAAGTACAAGTACATACCTATTTATCTCGTTACTTTTCATTTTGCTTTTTTTATTTTTATTGCATAAATATCGTAATGTTCGAACAATAATAAAATTCTGTCAACTTATTTACAATTTGAGATCGATTTCGCTTTGTTATAATGTATTTTTTTTTTTTTTTTTTTATTCTAAAATTTATATGTACTGAAATTTATTCACCTGTAGTCAAACCCGCGACTTATTCGCATATAGACAAACCCGCGACTTATTCGCATATAGCGATTTATTCGCCTGTGGGTAAGTCCGAGATTTATTCGCCTGTAGGTAAACCCACGACTTATTTGCATAAAGACAAACCCGCACCTTATTCGCATATTGCGATTTATTCGCCTGTAGGCAAACCCGCGACTTATTTGCATAAAGACAAACCCGCACCTTATTCGCATATTGCGATTTATTCGCCTGTAGGCAATTCCTGCGATTTATTCGCCTGTAGGTAAGCCCGCGACTTATTCGCAAATTTAATAATACTTCGATTTATACACTTGTAGGCAAACCCGCGACTTATTCGCATATAGCGATTTATTCGCCTGTAGGTAAGCCCACAACTTGTTCTCAAATTTAATAGTTCTGCGATTTTATTCGCCTAAGGGCAGATCTTGCTATTTATTCGCCTGTAGGCAAGCCCCGCGACTTAATCACAGACATAAAAAATTTGGCAAACATCCCAAATCATTTCCAACAACATATAAATTTTACAACTTCGACCGCACTCTACTACTCTTCAAGTACGACCTCATTCAGTATAGGGTTAATATCGCAATTCATACTTATTCCTAATATGACCTCTACGGCGTTCTGCCAGCGGAGTATTAGTATTAAACCCTCCAAAGACACTTATACCGAAAAGTGATTTAAACATTGCACTTTCAAAGTTAAATCACTATCATCAAAACAAAACATATCGAGCTAAAACAGTGCTACAAATATTACCCATGACATACTGGGATTGACTGAAGTCCATCTACTAAAAGAAGCTATTATCGAAGACGATGATTACACGTATTACATAGGAAAACCAAAAATATCCCCTTAGTAAAAAAAAAAGACAAGTAAAACATTTCAACTTTCATCGAATTATCAGAAAGAGTTTGTGTTCCACAAATAGTTCTAGAAAACCTGCCTTTTGCAATTATACAGGCTTATGCAACCGCCGAAACCTCGTCGCTAATTAATTTTTTATAAAACTTGGAAATACTCATTACTTTACGAGTACCTTCATAATAGTACATTGTTATACAAGGGTAGAAAGTAGGCCTAACAAGCCCGAGCCGAAGGCGAGGGTCTTCAACGACACGAGTCCACAACAACCCACACACCCGTACATCACACGACGTTTTTCAATACAGTTGTGGGAAATAGTAAAAACAAATCAAAGAATTACATTTGTTTTTTCCATGAAATAAAATTATCGTAAGTCGCCATATATCTGCCTCGAGATTTTGGGGGCAAAATTTCATCTTGCGCTATTTCGCCTCATAAAATATCGCGTGGAGTTAATTCCATTTCATCACTTGTACTTGAACTCATATAAACAAAATAAAATAATCAATTTATCACACAAACATTAAAATTTTTAGATATGGCGCGTTTTACATCATTTATATAAATGACCTTCCAAAAGTAATCCATCATCCCTCAATACTTTATGCTGATCATAGTACTGTCGTTTTTACAAGTAAGGATAAGGTATCTCTAGAACAAGATATAAACAGCACTCTAATTGATATTATAAAACTAATAACAATTTGAAAATGAACTTTGACAAAACTAAAATTATGATATTTCGCAATCGTAAAGCCCAATTTACTGACATTAATATACAATATACAGGGAACAAAGTAAATGAGATAGCAACTACAAAATTCTTAGGCATGTCAATTGATCATAATTTGAATTGGAAGACACATATTGATACTTTAAATCAAAAATTTAATAAGCAATCATACGCCCTACATATGCTGGCAAAAACGGTAAACACCTCTGCTGTACTTGCAGCATACCATGGCTACGTGGGATCCTTGATAAAGTATGGTATTATATTCTGGGGTCATTCCACTAATAAGGATATGGCATTCAAGGCTTTTTTTTTCATTTTGTTTCATGATTGTTGTGTTTCATTGTTAATTGCTGTGGTGACATTGCCAAATAATGCAGAAATTTAATCATTACATATTATTATCATGACATTTTCATTTAATATATGACATTTTAAATTTAATTCTTCTAGTGACATTATTGATAGCTTCATTTGTTATGTTCCATTGTTATTTGCCACGCGGTGAAATTGACAAAACAAAATAGATTGTATTGTAAATTATAAATTATTTTTGCAAGTAAATGTGTTATAAAGCTTGTGATTTGCATGCCTTAAGGTGTAATATGGTTGGACTGTGCTATATTTTTAACAACTTTTTGTAATTACCCATATTAGCAAATAAATGATTATGAATTATAAAAAAGTTTTTGCAACTGAACATATTTTTTTTTACAACGAAAACAGCTTATACAACCTATTCGACTTTGACTTTGAATTTTATGTGAAAATAATTAAATTAAAACTGGTAATTAAATATATTAAACAACCATTTAAAAGACTATTGAGAATTCAATGCTAAGATGTATGGACTCGTTCATTTTTCATCGTATAAAATCTATCCCATTTTATTCTATGTATGAAAACTCCTTGCTACAAAACTTTTTTAAATTTGTTTATACATTTAAAACTGAACTGCAAAAATAATGATCCAGCTCGTAAAAAGTCACGACCGCGTAACAGAAAGATGCCTATGGAAAAGATTTAATTTTTGAATCATAATTATAGCCTCTGAAAGTACGCTATATTTAACAACTGTATTGAAATAGTTATGTAAGCTACAAGTGCGGAAGGTAGGTGATTTCCGATGAGTGGATTAATCGACACGAGTCGGAAATTATCTTACGTACGTGTATCATACAACATTTTACTATGCATTGTGCGAGGAAATAAAAAAAAAATATCTGAACCAAGCAAAAATTAATCAAATGGCGGGCTTATTCAAGCGCACTCAGCATATCCACAGATTAATTAAAAGTTCCTCGGGCATATCAACTGCGCATGTGCAAATAGCTGTCACGTCGTAACGCAGAAAGGCATGAGTAAAATATACGTTCTGCCAAATATATTTAATGAATATTTAAAATCAATAATTTATTGATCAAAATCTAAATCTTATTTTACCTTTTATATTAACTCATTTTTTAAACTTTTCTCAAATAATAAAAACTATGCGTCAAGCTGACGTGAGTTAAAAATTTAAAAAATACAGAAAAGTAAAAAGCACTAGTCAAAAAAAGTGACACTTTTCGCACAGTTTGGCTGCTTGGAAAACGCTCTTTTCGAGGACATGCATTGTAAAATACATTACCTCTATGGGTGATTTCAATGCACAGATCGGGGTATCGGTAAGGAACATTAACATTTAGTTGCTGGAAAAAAATGGTTATGGAACCACCAGCACTCGTGGAGTGAGACTCATTCAATACGCATACGATTAAACCTTAAAATCATAAACAAGATGTTAATGTTAACACTTAATCGATCTCTCCAAAATAAACATAAAAGAAAACAAAAACCACAATTACTTTCAAAGTACGAAGTATCGTCGTCAGTATCGTTTGGATAAGACCACATAATGCAGAGAGCTACAATCCACAAGAAAGCCACGATAAGAAGCAGGCGCACTTCTCTGACACGCCATTAACAATGAAAACGATGAACGAGAAAGAAGTTATAAAAGGTCCTAAAAATAATCTACCAGGACTTATAGCGTCACGTGAAAAGTATGACACAAAAACCTAATGCATATTACCATAAAAATCATGCATTCTATACTGGAATGTTTACAAGTTACTAAAAGAATAATATATAATTTATCAGAAAAACCGCACAGTTAATGGAAGAAACCAAGGAAAAAATAAGCCAAAACTGAACAAAAACGATAAAGAAAACTTCACAAAATACCAACACAGAAATAAGGAGGGGGTTCCCTATAGAACAACCACTATACGTACAAATATATCTATAAAAAAATTACAAAAATGTATGAAATTGTTAAGTGCTATCGTAGTATCACAAAATTGATCCCCACACTTTAGTATCATCACCGCTGACATCGAATGACCCTCTGTATGGCACCTGTCAAGAAATGTATCCATCTTTAATACACTACCAAATGTGAATCCTGAATGGAGATCATAAATATAGCTACGGTTTATTATGCCAAACTATATAAACAACCAGATTCATTACAACAAACTGGTATGATTAAACAAAGCGGGGAATAAATACTCCCCTGTACCTGAAACCCTACAACAATCAATAAAGATGAAACCAGAGAAAAGCTATCAGATATATCAGGCAGGTTCATAAACAATTGTAGGGGAATGAGCTGGAATCCAATTATGTAAATTTGCCCAAAAGCTCATCAGCCACACGATATATGCAACCGATCAAGAAAAACACTTGCTTCTTACAAGGTCCTTGTCAATTGTTAACTCGTTCAGAGTTATTGACCTAAACGGGTAACTTATATCGATCAGCGACGTTAAGGATTGGCATCCAATAGCTACGACTACACACAGGCGACTCATTAGACATCAAAGCCAAGACTTGTGCTCGATGTCCAACTGCCATAAGATACAAAACAGAAAAAACTTTTCAAAAGAACACTCGATATTAAACTGCCTTTTCCTAATTCAAAAATATTCAGATTTAATTAATTATTAATTAAGTATAAAAAATACACCAAGATTACTACCTTTTCTTTTGGTTCCTAACAGCCACAAGAAAAACGCCACCGAAAAAAAACCACTCATGAACCCTAGTTACAAGACAACTATTGTCAATAGTTAGGCCGTTTAGAGTTAACGAACCCAATTGGAAAACCAGTCGAACACCGAACTCAAAGGTTTTTAATTAAGGGTTTTCACAGAAACACGGCTAGCGAGTACGTCCAAACCCAAAAAAAATACTAACGTCCAAGTAAGTCAATTGACGACATACCAGAATTTAAATGATATCTACTTAATGGATCACATTTAGAACTCTGTAGCTCCTCACGTGTCAACTATCCAGAGAAGTCGTTATAATAAGAAATATTCAAACTGAAAAGATTCATCCGACATATCCCAGCGCTACTGGGGCGAAGGACAGGCTTAACGTTAGATCTAATCGAGTAGACATAAAACATTGTTCCTAAATAGGCATGTAAGAGGCCAATATTTTAAAGTTAACGAAACGGAACGCTTATAGATTTATAAAACAATTATTAAAATGCACAGTACTAATGAAAGTTAGTTGACAAAATACCGGCATTCAAATGACTCACATTTAAAGCTTTCTAGCTAGTACCCATATTCCAAAAAATAATTCCCCTGAAGAGAACCATCTAACGACACATATATCGCTACTGGGATGCGACAAAATTGCCTATTGCAAGGAATGTACTATTAAGACCCATCATGCTTCTATGGAGCAAAATATTAGAAGAAAAAGTTGTGCCGAAATCAGTAATCATCCTGTTGTAAAAAAGGTAATCCAGTGAATATTGGGCATTATCAATAAAGAAGCCATATCAGTAAAATCTCAGCAAAAATGAAGTCACAACTAAATAATCACCACATGTCACCCACTAGGTAAATGACATCCCTCTCAAGTTTGTATAGCTGTATACCCATCTAAGCACAGAGATCTCCCTCAGCAAAGCCAGAAATATGGAACAAGTCTATAGAAAATTATAGTAGTAGAGTTGGTAAAAGATTAACGATCACTTAGCTATGAACATCCAGGCTACTGCTGTAGTAGCTTCTTGTTGTGATGTCCTGGACTGCTGCGCCTTGGGCTGCGACGTCCTGGACTGATATGCCTTTGCCTCCGACGTCCTGAACTGCGTCACCTTGGGCTGTGGCGTCCTGGACTGCGTCACCTTGGACCGTGACGTCCTGGACTACGTCACCTTGGGCCGTGACATCTTGGACTGGTGCGCCTTGGGCTGGCGCCTCACGAGACATGATGTACATAAAACAAATATAAATGGTTTAAGAATAACTAAAGTACACAAAATAAATTTGAAAATTTATGCAGGGTATTTTAAAAAATATCTCTGAAACGGTGCGTCTGACCTCAAAAATAACCAAATTTTCACAACCCTTTAAAAAACCTCGCTTAAGGGACAAGATAATTAGTCACATATATTTTTTTGTTCTATCCTCATATTTTTAAAATACATTAAATATAGTTTTAATAATACATTTAAAACTGTAATTTAATAAAATCGTAATCAAAAGCACTTGATTTCGTAATAGGCGCATACATCCCACTTCTGAAATGTAATAGAGCACTAGATAGACAATAGAGCCAGTACAAAGCGGTAGGTCAGTAGGATAGAAAAATACTCAAGAATAGATAATACTCACGTGTAGTTTGTAATTCAGCAATAACACACAGTTTGGACTTTGAACTATTATTTATTTTCCACTTCACACTAATTTACCATCAACTCCATACAATATATCCACTTAGGTCAACAGTACAATCTTCCAATCCCGCCCAGACTAGACTGACGAACTGACTCAACGCACCTCGTGTCCGAACATTCCCCCTTCAATCGACAACTGTCATTAGATGTGACGATATTTTACATTCGAATGTTTAAGCAAATAAAAATGATTTGATTTGATTTGAATATTTTATAGGATAATCAATTTAACAACTTTTAAGTACTATTTGATGTTAAAAATAAATAATTGAATTCTTAACAAATAAAAGATGTATTTATCAAAGAAAAACCTAACACAATGGATTCACTGACAAGCACTTTAAGTGATCTAAAGGATTTGTTTCACACACGGATGTCCATATTTGAAACTGAACTGCAGAAGACCCCTCCATCTCCTGTCACAAGTTCCGGACTAGCAGTTGAATTCAATATTTTCCGGGCATTCATTTCTCAAGCCCTCAACACCCTTCAGCGACAAGTGGAGACGCGTAGTGTTGATGTTTATAATTATGTATGTATGTATTTATGTATCTATTTTAGTATTTTGTATGTAGTGCTTTCTATGTTTGTAACTTATTAATTAATTTTAAAATTGCACCAAGTGCAACCCCATGTCGTGTACAGGCTATCTCTCTCCATTCTGGGTTGCCTGGAAGACAAAGACAAAGACAAAGACAAAGATATTTTATTTCAACTAGGCCACCAAGCGGCACTTTTGAACGTACATAAAAATGATTCTACCGTGCATTCGGAAAGTAGCTTGTTATGGAGAAGAATGCACAAGAAACTCCAAACTTACTCTTTTAAAAAATTATTGTTTTTTTACAATATTTAGGAACATAGGTACATATATAGTTATTAGTTCACATATGTGAGGACAATGCACCCAGAATAGCACTACACACCACCATACCACCTACAGACATAAAGCATTAGAAGTACTCACACATGTACTGTGCAGTTATATAATAGATACTAGAAAAACATTAACATCCGAAGCAGTCAAGTTATGACCAATCCCAACTGACAGCGTCCGTTCACGAACATGACGCATGAATGAGCACCACCCAGCTCAACCATCATGAAGGGAACCGGATGATCCAACACACGCGCCACCATCAGAGAGACATTTGAGAGAGCATGACACACTCAACGGCCAGGGCACACACAAGTCAACGAACGCCGCATAGGTACAGTAAATGGTAGATTTACAGTTGGGTACATAGTACTCACACATGCTGTGCAGTTATACAATACTAAGGAAATTGAGTTTATACAATACAAATATATTCATACAGTCTTCAGCAGGTCCAACAATACCTCAAAACAATAATGTTCTGCATATCACTTTTTATTGCGCCCTAGTGGATGTGGATTGTGGAGCAGGACTAGCATTGAGCCAAGCATTTTTATCAGAGATGTAATCCCCCAACTTATAATATGCTAGCCTACATAGTGTGCGTTTTATACAGGTTTTAAACTTCGTCTCATTAAGTTCAAGAATTTGGGGAGGAATTTTATTGTAACATTTTGTACAGTACCCCATGAAAGATGAGGCTACTTTAGCCAGTCTGAAACCTGGTTGAACTAATTGGTCCCTATTTCTAGTAACGTAATTATGTCTGTCGCCGTTTTTACTAAAAAGATGTAAATTCTTTCTCACGTACATGATGTTTTCATAAATATATTGACAAGGAACCGTCATGATGTTAATGTCCTTAAACAGTTCCCTTAGAGAATCGCGCCGGCGAAGATTATATATTGCTCTGATGGCTCGCAGGCTGGAAGAGATCGCAGAACGCGATAAGGCCGCCTGTTGTATGTTTGTTGTTACTTTAAGGTTTCCGTACGTAATGTTTTTATCTTGGTACAATAAAGTATATATAAATAAATAAATACAGTTTATTTCAGGACAATTTTTTTATTTTTTATTAATTGCGATTGACATTTTTATTTCTTTTTTATTTTGTTTGCTTTAAAATATAGATATGTCGGTGTAATTTGATATTTGGGGTGGGTAAGTTATTTATTTATTAAGTGATCACTATAATGTAGTGAAAGTGTTGTGAGAAAGGGGGCGGGCTGTTAATCAGCGTTGACCAGTGTAATAGCTATGCTTTACACTGCTCAAATTCAAATTCAAAACGCTTATTGCGAACTAAGTGTATAATGTTGGTGTTATGTTTTGTTTATGTAGTACTTATGAATTAGCAGCCTTTTACAAGCATTGCAATTATCATTCTCCTGTCCTTTTTTAATCCTAAATTAGCATGCATTAAACATTAATACTACTTAATTACTTTATTTCACATTAATACAATTAAATTGAGAATATATAATTATGTCAAAATAAAATGTCAATAATGAATTTAATACAATTATTCAGCAATATCAATGTCATCCTTTTCAAGTAGTACAAATGTTTGTTTTTTTTTGATAAATACATCTTTTATTTGTTAAGAATTAAATTATTTATATTTAACATCAAATAGTACTTAAAAGTTGTTAAATTGATTATCCTAGAAAATATTCGAATGTCAAATGTCGTCACATCGAATGACGGTTGTCGATTGGAGGGGGATTGTTCGGACACGAGGCGCGTGGAGTCAGTTCGTCAGGCTAGTCTGGGCGGGTTTGGAAGCAAAGAGTAATATAATAATACTTGGAAGATTGTACTGTTGACCTAAGTAGATATATTGTATGGAGTTGATGGTAACTTAGTGTGAAATGGTAAGTAAATAATAGTTTAAAGTCCAAACTGTGTGTTATTGCTGAATTACCAACTACACGTAAGTATTATCTATTCTTGAGTATTTTTCTATCCTACTGACCTACCGCTTTGTACTAGCTCTGTTGTCTATTTAGTGAAGTACATTTCAGAAGTGGGATTGTACGCGCCTATTACGAAATCAAGTGCTTTTGATTACGATTTTAGTAAATTACAGTTTTAAATGTCTTATTAAAACTATATTTAATGTATTTTAAAAATATGAGGGTAGAATAAAAAAAAAAAAAAAAAAAAATGTGGCTAAGTATCTTGTCCCTTAAGCGGGATTTTTTAAAGGGTTGTGAAAATTTGGTTATTTTTGAGCTCGGACGCACCGTTTCAGAGATATTTTCACAATACCCTGCAAACATTTTCAAATTTATTTTGTGTACTTTAGTTATTCTTAAACCATTTCTATTTGTTTTATGTACACCATGCCACGTGAGGCGCCACCCAAGGCGCACCAGTCCAGGACGTCACGGCCCAAGGTGACGCAGTCCAGGACGCCACAGTCCAAGGTGACGCAGTTCAGGACGTCGGAGCCCAAGGCATATCAGTCCAGGACGTCGCAGCCCAAGGCGCAGCAGTCCAGGACATTACAACAAGAAGCTACTACAGCAGCAGCCTGGATGTTCATAGCTAAGAAATCGTTAATCTTTTACCGACTCTACTACTCTAATTTTCTATAGACTTGTTCCATATTTCTAGCTTTGCTGAGGGAGATTTGTTTGCTTAGATGTGTGATATATTTAGTCGTAACTTCATTTTGATAAAATTTTGCTGATATGGCTTCTTTATTAATAATGCCCAATATCCACTTGATGACCTTTTGTACAACAGGATGATTACTGATTTCGGCACAACTTTTTCTTCTAATATTTTGCTCCATAGAAGCATGATGGGTCTTAATAGTACAGTCCTTGCAAAGGGCAATAGACAATTTTGTCGCATTCCAGTAGCGATATGATATGTGTCGTTAGATGGATCTCTTCGGGGGGAATATTTCATGGAATATGGGTACTTGAGGAGCTAGAGAGCTTTAAATGTGAGTCATTTGAATTCTGGTGTGTTGTCAACTAATTACTTTCATTAGTACTGTGCATTTCAATCATTGTTTTGTAAATCCATAAGCGTCCACTTTAAAATATTGGCCTCTAATATGCCGATTTAGGAACAATGTTTTAAGAGTCTGCTCCATTAGACCAAACGTTAAGCCTGTCCTTCGCCCCAGTAGCGCTGGGATATGTCGGATGAATCTTTTCAGTTTGAATATCTCTTATTATAATGACTTCTCTGGATAGTTGACACGTGAGGAGCTACAGGGTTAAATGTGATCCATTAAGTAGATATCATTTAAATTCTGGTATGTCGTCAATTAAATTACTTGGGATTTTGTTTTTTTGGGTTTGGACGTAATCGCTAGCCGTGTTTCTGTGAATGTAGTGAACCCTTAATTAAAAACCTTTGAGGTTGGATTTAGACTGGTTTTCCTATTAGGGTCGTTAACTCTAAACGGACTAACTATTGACAATACTTGTCTTGTAACAGGGCTTCTTGAGTGGACTTTTTTCGGAGGCGTGTGTCTTGTGGCTGTTAGGTGCCAAAAGAAAAGGTTGTAATCTTGGGGCCCAATTGCTTGCCTATTTAGGTCATTGAATCTGAATATTTTTGAATTAGCAAAAGGCAGTTTAATATCGAGTGTTCTTTTGAAAAGTTATTTCTGTTTTGTATCTTATGGCAGTTGGACATCGAGCACAAGTCTTGGCTTTGATGTCTAATGAGTCGCCTGTTTGGGCAATATTGGTTTTGTGGTAAACATTCTTCTTGAGAGGGTCTTTTCGGCGGGGTATAGTCGTAGCCATTGGATGCCAGAAAATCCTTAACGTCGCTGATCGATATAAGTTACCCGTTTAGGTCAATAACTCTGAACGAGTTAACAATTGACAAGGACCTTGTAAGAAGCAAGTGTTTTTCTTGATCGGTTGCATATATAATGTGGCTGATGAGCTCTTGGTAAAATTTACATAATTGGATTACAGCCCATTCTCCTACAATTGTTTATGAACCTGCCTGACATATCTGATAGCCCTTCTCTGGTTTAATCTTCATCGATTGTTGTAGGGTTTCAGGTACAGGGGAGTATTTTTTCCCCGCTTTGGTTAATCATACCAGTTTGCTGTATTGAATCTGGTTGGTTATATAGTTTGGCATAATTAACCGTAGCTATATTTATGAACTCCATTCAGGATTCACATTTGGTAGTGTATTAGAGATGGATATATTTCTTGACAGGTGCTATACAGAGGGTCATTCGATGTCAGCGGTGACTATACTAAAGTGTGGGGATCAATTTTGTGATACTACAATAGCACTTGGCAATCTCATACATTTTTTGTATTTTTTTTATAGATATATTTGTACGTATAGTGGTTGTTCTATGGGGAGCACCTCCTTATTTCTGTGTTGGTGTTTTGTGAAGTTTTCTTTATCGTTTTTGTACAGTATTGGCTTATTTTGTCATTGGTTTCTTTCATTAACTGTGCGGTTTTTCTGATAAATTCTATATTATTCCAGTATAGAGTGCATGATTTTTATGGTAATATGCATAAGGTTTTTGTGTCATACTTTTCACGTGACTCTATAAGTCCTGGTAAATTATTTTTGGAACCTTTTATAGCTTCTTGCTCGTTCAATGTTTTCATTGTTAATGGCGTGTCAGAGAAGTGCGCCTGCTTCTTATTGTGGATTTCTGGTGGATTGTAGCTCTCTGCATTATGTGGTCTTATCCAGACGAAACTGACGACGATACTTCGTACTTTGAAAGTAATTGTGGTTGTGTAGTCATAATATGACCAAACTCTGATTTTTTTGTATATTTATTTTGGAGAGATCGATTAAGTGTTAACATGAACATCTTGTTTATGATTTTGAGGTTTTATTCGTATGCGTATTGAATGAGTCTCGCTCCACGAGTGCTGGTGGTTCCATAACCATATTTTCCAGCAACTAAATGCTAATGTTTGTTACCGATACCCCGATCTGTGCATTGAAATCACCCATAGATGTAATGTATTTTTTCAATACAGTTGTTAAACATTGAGTACTTACAGAGGCTATAATTATGATTCGAAGATTAAATCTTTTGCATAGGCATTTTTCTGATACGCGGTCGTGGTTTTTTTTTACGAGCTTGATCATTATTTTTGCAGTTGAGTTTTAAATGTATGTCAATTTAAAAAAGTTTAGTAGCAAGGAGTTTTCATACATAGAATAAAATTGGATAGATTTTATACGAGGAAAAATGAATGAGTCCGTACATCTTAGCATTGAATTCTCAAAAGTCTTTTAAATGGTTGTTTAATATATTTAATTACCAGTTTTATTTTCACATAAAAGAAAATTGTCAAAAGTCGAATAGGTTGTTTGGGCTGTTTTCATTGAAAAAAAATATATATACGTCATGTTGCAAAAACGCGACATTTCTGAAAATTTTAATTTTTGTGTGATAAATTGATTATTTTATTTTGTTTATATGAGTTCAAGTACAAATGATGAAATGGAATTAACCCCACCCGATATTTTATGAGACGAAATAGCGCAAGATCATATTTTGCCCCCAAAATCTCGATAAAGATATATGGCGACTTACGATGATTTTATTTTGTGGAAGAAACAAATGTAATTCTGTGATTTGTTTTTATTATTTCCCACAACTGTATTGAAACACGTGTGGTGCACGGGTGTGTGGGTTATTGCGGACTCGCGTCATTGAAAATCCTCGCCTTCGCTCGGGCTTGTTGGTGACAGATCGTTTACAATAGCCTCTTTTCCACACTTGTATCACAATGTACTATTATGAAGGTACTCGTAAAGTAGTGAGTATTTCCAAGTTTTCATAAAAGTTTAATTAGCGACGAGGTTTCGGAGGTTGCATAAGACTGTATAATTGCAAAAGGCAGGTTTTCTAGAACTATTTGTGGAACACAAATTCTTTCTGATATTTCGATAAAAGTTGAAATGTTTTACTTGTCTTTTGTCTTTACTAAGGGGATATTTTTGGTTTTCCTATGTAATACGTATAATCATAGTCTTCGATAATAGCTTCTTTTAGTAGATGGACTTCAGTCAATCCCAGTATGTCATGGGTAATATTTGTAGAACTGTTTTAGCTCAATAGGTTTTGTTTTGATGATATTCATTTAACACTGAAAGTGCGATGTTTAAATCACTTTTCGGTATTAGTGTCTTTGGAGGGTTTAATACTAATACTCCGCTGGCAGAACGCCGTAGTGGTAATATATGGAATTAGTATGAATTGCGATATTAACCCTATACTGAATGAGGTCTTGCTTGAAGAGTAGGAGAGTGCGGTCGAAATTGTAAAATTTTAATGTTGTTGGAAATGATTTGGTATATTTGCCAAATTTTTTATGTCTGTGATTAAGTCGCGGGGCTTGCCTATAGGCGAATAAATAGCAAGAATTTCCCTCAGGCGAATAAAATCGCAGTACTATTAAATTTGAGAACAAGTTGTGGGCTTACCTACAGGCGAATAAATCGCTATATGCGAATAAGTCGCGGGTTTGCCTACAGGTGTATAAATCGAAGTATTATTAAATTTGCGAATAAGTCGCGGGCTTACCTATAGGCGAATAATTCGCAGGAATTGCCTACAGGCGAATAAATCGCAATATGCGAATAAGTCGCGGGTTTGTTTATATGCGAATAAGTCGCGGGTTTGCCTGCAGGCGAATAAATCGCAGTACATGTAAATTTGAGAATAAGTCGCGGGTATACCTATAGGCGAATAAATCGCGGGACTTACCCACAGGCGAATAAATCGCTTTATGCGAATAAGTCGCGGGTTTGTCTATATGCGAATAAGTCGCGGGTTTGCCTACAGGCGAATACATCTCGGTACATATAAATTTTAGAATAAGTCGCGGGACTTGCCTACAGGTGAATAAATCGCAATATGCGAATAAGTCACGGGCTTGTCTATATGCGAATAAGTTGCGGGTTTGCAAACTAGCGAACAAATAGCAGATGTTGTAAGTATGTGAGTTTCATGTTCCTATTTATCAAATGATTAAATTTAACTGTTATTGCTTGTAACACTTTGTACCCGTGCATTGTACAGCAGTGGTATTCTACGTGAAATATGCTTCAGAAAGTACTCACATTATAATTAGACGAAGTTGTTAAGTTTATTTGTCAGAAATGTTGTAAGTCTATATATGAATTAGTTGCGAGTTTGCCTACATGTTCTCATGTTCCTATGTATCAAATGGATAAATTTAACTGTTAATGCTTTGTACCTAAGCGTGGTATAACCGTGTTGTTTTTGATGAATCATGCTTTAAAAATTACTCACGTACTAGTATAATGTAACGAAGTAGCCAAATTTAAACGTTACAATTGATTAGATTTGTTTCCTAATTTTTGTAAGTCTATATGCGAGCAAGTCGCGAACTGATATATATGCGAATAAGTCACGGTTTTCTATACAGGCGAATAAAATGCAGATTTTGTAAATATGTGAGTACCATGTTCATATTTATCAAATAATAATAATAATAATAATAATAATGTGGAATGTGGACTCGGCGATCATTGTGCCGATTGTCGTTACGGCCAACGGCCTGATGGCCAAGAGCCTCGACGACCATCTGTCGAGGCTATCATTGGGCGGTTGGATCAAGGGTCTGATACAGAAGGCAGTACTCCTCGATACGGCTCGCATAGTGAGGAGGTTCCTGTCTCTGGAGCCCTAACCACCGGTAGCTTGGACCCTGTTCCCGATACCGGTTGGCCTCTATTTTTTATATTTTTAAATGTTTTTTTGTAATTTGCTTTATAAAAATATTTAAAAATGTAGTAAATAAGAAAAGAAATCAATAAAAGACATAATAATAATAATAAAGTTTATTTAAAAATCATTAGGTAAAACAATAAGTACAATTTTTGCTTAAATCTATGTCAAGTTCACACGTGTTATGTGCCTGAACTAGGTAAACCTGTGTTTCAGGCGAAAAGAGGTACATATTTTTCCTAAATAATCACTGTAAATCAAATATGAGATAGTCTTAGGTAAATTTTTAAGAGTGTAAATAATATAAAAAAAATTCTAATTTTCTAACATCTTATATACTAAAATATCACCATACATAAAATACGAACAATATCTATTTTAGTACAAGTAATAACCTCTCTGTGTCTTCGTAGGACATACTTTGTAGAGTTTCTTTGAGAATTTTCTTACAGTTACAATAATTTAGGGAATAAATGTTTGTTGTTACGTTTAGTCTATTGTAGAGTAGTGGTCCGAGGAACACATAAAATTTGTCTGTGAATGCATGTTTTGTACTTTTTTGAAGGCAAACTACATCTTTCCGTCTTTTTTTTGTATATTCATTGCGATAGGGAAGGGCTGCGTGTTGTTTTAATACGATGCTCATTATGAATAATTGTCGAACTGTTAGTACTTCACAAGATTTATAGAGGAGGTTAGTGGGAAATAGGAACGGTCGGAAAGTAGATACCTTGAGGATCGCTCTCTGCGCTCTCTCGATGGGTAGTAACAAAGTTTTACCCACCCCACCCCATGAAGTAATGCAGTAAGTCAAAATTGATTGACATAGAGCAAAGTAAACTTGCCTAATTAGTAGTGGGTCTGCAATATATCGTAGCTTTTTGAACACGAATATTAGCTTTCGAATTCTATTATTTAAAGCTTCTATATGCTGCTTAAAGGAAAGTGTTTCATCAATAATGATACCTAGGTATTTTATTTTATTAGCCATTTTGATATTGGGACACCCACACTGGCTATCGGTAGGGTCCGTACAACAATGAGCATACACCGTTGGGGCATTATTAGTTGTCTGTTTGCGCATCGAAAACCTAATGTAATTAGTCTTATCCGCATTTAGTGTTAATGAGTTATGTTGAAGCCAATTATTTACAATATTAAATCCGTGTTGCGCAAGCTTGTACACTTCATTTTCTGAGTCTGCTGAAAAAAGTAGAGCAGTGTCGTCAGCGTAAGATACAATTATGCCGTGTTCTAGCTTTAGATTACAAAGGTCATTTATGTATATCAAAAACAGAGTAGGCCCTAAAACACTTCCTTGGGGAACACCAAAAGACGTGTTTTTTTTATCAGCGCTGAGCACATTGCCAATTTTTACGCATTGGGTACGGTCCTCCAAATAACTTTTAAAGAGTTTCAGCTGAGTTCCTCTTACACCAATGGTCTCAAGCTTGCGCAACAGGATGGGAATGGAAACTGTGTCAAAAGCTTTGGCGAGGTCCAGGAAAATTCCTACTGTGTGGTTACCCTTGTCAAGTTCCTTTGCTAGATAGTCAGTCAGTTGATGTACGGCATCGGCGGTTGAGACTTTAGGCCTAAATCCAAACTGGCGCTCGGATAAAATTGATTTATCCTCCAGATATTTGAACAATCTTTTATTGATAATTTTTTCTAATATTTTAGACATACAAGGCAGTAAAAAAATAGGTCTATAATTTGTCACTTGCTCTTTACTGCCTGATTTATAGATAGGGAGAACTACTGCTTTTTTTAGGCAATCGGGAAAAATACCTGAAGATAAACAAATGCGGAAAATGTAAGTTAGTGGTGGTACTAAAATATGCCTGAATTGCTTAATAATTCTATTGGATATGTTATCCCAACCAACTGCACAGTCGTCCTTCAAAGTCATTATTATGCTTTCTACCTCATTTTCATCCGTATCCAGCAGCCCAAAGGAAGTTAAAGTGGTGCTACACATAAAAGGAATGCCTGTTAGATAATGTGATTGACCCCGAACTTGTTCTGATAGACACTTTCCAACATTAACAAAGAAATTATTCGCTGTGTTAGCAGATGTCAAGTGTGACGAATGTGCTTGTAATAAACCTGATGATGACTCATTTTGTTTTGATGCATAAGTTACATTTTTAATATATTTCCAGACTTTTTTACTATTTGTGCCAGCCTTTTCCAGTTCAATTTTATCGTAGTTGCATTTAACTTTTCTCAGTAGATCATTGCAAAAATTCCTGTATCTTTTGTACGACACTTGAAATATTAAATTATCTGGATTAGATTTTGCTTTCAAATGCAGTTTATCTCTATGTTTCATACAGCGAATAAGCCCTGGCGTGATCCACGGTTTTAAGTTGTGATTTTTTTTGTTCAACTGTGATAAAACTGTGTTTTTCTGAATTGCATGTCTAACATTTTCTATTACATACGACATACAAAACTGCGGGTCAGCGGAATTGTATACTGGCTCAAAATCGATGACGCGTAAATCTTCTTCAAGTTTATTTATATTCAATTTAGAAATTGTTCGAGTATTTAATTTAGGTAATTCACAATTGAGGGTTAGTAGGGCAGCATTATGATCGGTTATTGTTGAATTAACAACAAGTGCAAGTGAGGGAAAAATCGATTTAAGCATGATATGGTCCAAACAAGATCCGCTGTGATGTGTAGGAAAGCTGTGTGCGGGGAGCAGGCCATGAAAGGCGCATAAATTGAGATAGTCCTGAGCAGGTGCATTAGTACTACCTGAAAGAATATTTATATTAATATCGCCAATTAAAATAGTGTTTTTGAAGGATGACAGAGTTTGCAAGGTGTCGTTCAGAGAGTCAGTAAAACTGGTGGTATTTTTAAAAGAGGGCGGTCGATATAGCGCTAGTATAGCAAATTCAGACTCTATTTTAATTAACAATCTGTTACAGTCGTGCATATTTGGTTCCTCAACAGAGACATTCAGATGATTCCTTGCATAAACTATCACTCCATCGTTTTGATTATAATTTATATTACTTCTATACATATTATAGCCCGGCATTACTGGTATGTTATATTGCTTGGCAAGCCAGCATTCGGTTAAAACAATAATGTCACAATTTATGTTTAGCCGTTGCTGAAATGTACTAAAGCTATCAAAATTCTTAAAAATACTGCGAATATTTTGTGTTAGTATGGTTAACGGACTTTTGTAGCCAGATAGATATTGTTTGCAGTTTTCAGCTTCACAAACCTTAGACTCAGACACAGAGAAATTATCTAAATCATCAATTAAATTATTTATCATATTTATGACAGTAGAGTTACAAAATAAAAATAAAAATTTAAATAATAACCGTAAAAAGAAAGAAAAATAAACAATGAAACTAAAAAGGTCCGAAAAATATCCAATTTACGGCGCTCTTAGGCGCCTCCATAATCAATGGAATTGATGTATTTCTTTTCAGCCATTATTTTTGCGGGGCAGTCAGCAGAACCTGTGTTGTGTTTGTAGGGCTTTTTGAAATGCAAGCAAGTAGCGCATTTTGGATCCTCTGCCTTCTTTAGACATTCCTTTATGGAGTGACCTTGATCGCCACAGTGTCCACAGGTGTAGGATGCCTGCCGACATGACTTGGCAGCATGTCCATACTGCTGGCACTTATAGCATCGTGTGACCAGAGTAAAATCTCTAACAGGGCATGATGACCAATTCACAAACACTCGGTCTTTTGACATCAGGGCTTTGCGTATTTCTGCAGACACTTCTACCACATAATTACAGGTCTCAGCGTCCTTCTTACCTGACTTGTGGCTCAACTTAATTGAGGTCAAAAACGCCTCAAGGCTGCTGTCCTGAAGTTTCTCGGCAAGGTTTTGATGGTATAAACAAGTAAAAACCTCTTTTTCTGGCATGGATGACGGCATTCCTATAATAACCACCCTAGGCTTCCTTTTATAAGGCTCATCGAGTATTAGGCCCGACTTCGTTAGCTGCACCGATTGTCTCAGCTTCTCAATGTCGTCCTTCGTCTCAGTGCTGATGATAACACCTCCGTTCCTCGTCTTGCGCAGGCCTCTCACGTGGAGCTTCATCTGTTCAGGATGTATAATTTTTTGGACAAGAGATTTTGTTTCATCGCTGGTCTTCAATTTGTCATTCGGATAGATGGCCACAGAACTTAAATTTATTGGCTGTATAAAATTGCTGGCTCCTTTTTTTACCATGTCCGCAAAAGAAGTTCCCTGAGCAGGTCTCATAAATTCTCCAATACTCTGCTTAAGGTTCTCTAGTTGCTTCGATAGGTCGAGTTGGTTCTCAAGGCTTTGCACAGCGTGGTGATATTGGAGAGCCGTCGCCTTGATGGACTGGTAGTGTACGGCCATTTGCGATGTGCCGTGACATACTTTACGGCATAAGGCATTAATACGTAGCTTCTGTTCCGTATTCATCTTACCGTCGGCCACAATAGTGCACACCTCCTTCAGGCTCTGCTCGATGGTCACCATCCAGTTCTGAATTTCTGGAGTCGAGATCATTTCAAGGGCATCTTTTGTTTTTTGGCGAGGCTCCTGAGAGGCAGGAACGGCTTCGGGGGTGGCTGCGGCTGCTGGTACGGGTGTAGAGGGCGGGGAGCGAGCACACTTGCTGCTCCGGTTGTATGGACTACCTTCCATTGTGATTGGATCTTGTTTTTCTTCTTCTAAATTATCAATCTCGGGTCATTTTCACATTTGCACACTTTACACATACCTAATGAATAGCACAGTTTGCGTTATTCGTAAAACTAGGTCGCGATTTCGCAAGTGATTATTTGTTTATTTTAATAATTGTTCGATACGTCTGTTCACTGTGATCGGCAAACGCGCACCTCCAAAATGCACACCTCCGAAATGAATCAATATAATTGTTATTGCTTGAAATACTTTATATCTATACATAGAACAGCCGTTTTATTCTAGGTGAATCATGCTTCATAAGGTACTCGCATATAATTAATGAATTAATATTGAAAAAAATATTTAGAAGAAGTTTTTTTATTTAAAAAAAAAAAGAGTAAGTGTGGAGTTTCTTGTCCATTCTTCTCCATAGCAAACTACTTTTGCGAATGGACAGTAGAATCATTTTTTTTTGTGACTTTGAAGTTTTTACATTCAAAAGTGCCATTGAATGGTTTGATAGATTTGATTTTAGATTTTGAAAACTGACTCAACAGGCCGAGGGTTAGGTTATCACCGGATACGTGTATGGGGTCATACACGTTGTCAGGACGGTCGAGTGTTAGGTTTTTCTTTGATAAATACATCTTTTATTTGTTAAGAATTAAATTATTTATATTTAACATCAAATAGTACTTAAAAGTTGTTAAATTGATTATCCTAGAAAATATTCGAATGTCAAATGTCGTCACATCGAATGACGGTTGTCGATTGGAGGGGGATTGTTCGGACACGAGGCGCGTGGAGTCAGTTCGTCAGGCTAGTCTGGGCGGGTTTGGAAGCAAAGAGTAATATAATAATACTTGGAAGATTGTACTGTTGACCTAAGTAGATATATTGTATGGAGTTGATGGTAACTTAGTGTGAAATGGTAAATAAATAATAGTTCAAAGTCCAAACTGTGTGTTATTGCTGAATGACCAACTACACGTAAGTATTATCTATTCTTGAGTATTTTTCCATCCTACTGACCTACCGCTTTGTACTAGCTCTGTTGTCTATTTAGTGATCTATTACACAAATTATAATTTTGTATGAAGTTAAATAGGATAGACTAAAATGTTATTGTTTGTATAGGACAGATCGCCACTTGAGATAAAATCGTTATTTTAAGCTAGACTCTAAATATTCTTTTACTGAGTAAAAACATTTTTGGATTAGGTATAGTTTTAGCCTTTTTTGGAATATTATTACTGATTTTTCAGTTTTAAATGTGTTGGGCAACTTATTATATATTTTTATTGCCATATAATATGGGCACACATAACATTTTAATTCTTGAGGATGGGGCGCATAACCTCTTTTTACCCGACTGCCGAAGGAGGGTAATGTGTTTATCAGTCTATGTATGTATGTATGTATGTATGTATGTATGTATGTATGTATGTATATATGTATGTATGTATGTATGTATGTATGTATGTTTGTTCCTATGTGGCGTTCCAGAGACCAAACGCGTTGACCGATTTTGATGATTCATACGTCAATCGATTCGTCTTAACCTTGCGAGTGTCATAGGCTACATTAAAATTGGAAAATAGAAAAATGGCGGCTTTTGGGCGCCATATTGTGGGGGGGAAATTTTATTTTTTCTTTCAAACCCATCGTGTGGGGTATCAAAATAAATGGTTTCAAGAGGTGATTTCAAAAATATATAACACTTATATATTTAAATGTACCTAATTCGAAAAAAATGTTAACTAAAAAGTTATAAATAAAAAAGTTAATTAAAAAAATCAAAATACCCGACTGCTTAAAAAGCGAACTAAAAAGACGTAAACAAGAAGAAAATCATGCTGTGCAGTCGGAGGATACATCTGGTTTTAGTCAGCCAGCTCGCGAATACGTATCCTCCGACTGCACAGCATGATTTTCTTCTTGTTTACGTCTTTTTAGTTCGCTTTTTAAGCAGTCGGGTATTTTGATTTTTTTAATTATGACGAGTGTTGACATTGTGCTCAGCATATGCTGAGCCCGCTCTTTTTGCCATACTGATTTATTATTGTGCCTCAGAGCTAATTTGTAATTGTTCATGTTCTGTTACAGTTGGCAATAAATGTTATCTTTCTTTCTTTTTCTTTCTTAACAGAGGATACTACATTGCCCGTGGATAACCTACAGTCTGATCCAAATCATATTTATAGTATGCAAGGCCGTACAGGTTGAGAGCTCGATATTTCGGCACCGTTACAAGCGCCATGATCACGAGAACTAAAGTCTTTGCGGTTGGGTATTATTTACAAACTGAGATATCTGTCTACCCTCTTCCTCACTCGTTTTTCACGCACGATGCCGCTACTACCAGAACCTGTCTTACTAGTTACTCGATGTTACGGCGCAGCGCCTCACGTTTTTAGAATACTAAATTCACACGTCGATAGATCTACGCCCTATGTTTCTAGTAGGCGTTTGTTATTATTTTTTGGCTTATGTTTAACTTACCACCAGATATAGTAACATATAACAGACAAAAATAGTAAATGATCACCAAAATTAAACCCGCATCTTATTGTAAAATTATAACCAAAGTTTTAACATCTCGCTATCCTGTTTAGGCAAAATGACTCCAAATAAATCATTGTTAACCCAAAAGTAGTAAATGATCACCAAAAGTAGTAAATGATCACCAAAATTAAACCAATGACCAAAAAGATTATAAAATTTCTGGGAGCAACTTGGAAGTAGCGCTCGCCGGCCGCTGCCGCGGCACCGCTCGCTTTGCTCGCTCGGCTCGCGCGCGGTTGGTCACAGTTCTAACCTAACCTAACCTATTTTACAACATTAAATAGCGCAATAATTTGCTATTAAAATTTGGTGATCAATTTACTAAATTTGGTGATCAATTTACTAAATTTGGGTTTCATAGTACAATTTTAGGTAATAGAGGTTATGGTCACAAAGTAATTTTAGGTGGTCATTATATTTATCCCCTTATTTTTTCTTTAATTACTTGATGTGTCATCTCATTCTACCGTCTGCTTTCTTACTGTACGCACGATACGCTATAATAAACCATTTAACGTGTAATTGGACTTTAATTAGCCCCATTGTATAGTCAAAATATACACTCGACATTGTTCACGACAAACGATGCTCACTGTATCCACTTTTGACACTCTTTCAGTAGTTTTACGACCTTTACATAGTTGAACCACTGGATTCCAGGCTCTCGACAATTGTGACACATTAGGAAGTAACTACCAAATAAATAACTACTTGGCTTTTATTAACTATAGAAATCAAGTCGTAAATAAACTAATGAATGACAGACAATTATAACATTTCAAGTGACGAGTGATTGTTGTCAATATCATACATAAATATCGGTAGCACGAAGAAGATTATATGTCATTCTCCCCCTCTATGGTTTCTGCATCAAGAAGATAGTCATTGAGATGTAAAGGTAATCTCTTTGGCCTTGTAGATCTTCTGACTTGTGGGGCCTCAGCATTTTGCAGTGGGGTTCTAAAAGCTTCTTCTTCATGTATGCCCCCATCATCAGCCCTGTCTTCCAGTATGGGCCTTTCAAAGTCTTCGTTGTCGACTATCGGGTTTTCATCATCCACTATTGCTGGAAGTGGGGCTAAGTGTCTGTTCGATACGGTTGTCTCTTGACCATTACGCCGTCGCACGTAAGAGTAGCTGGGGTTTATTTGAAGCAACTCAACTTCCTCAACGTATGGTTCAGTTTTCGAACGAACAAACTTTTTTAAAAGTATCGGACCGGGAACAAGCCACGACGGTAGCGATTCTCCAACTGGCGTTCTCCGAGGAAAGTTGAATAACTTCTCGTGGGGAGTGGCATTTATTGAAGTGCATAGTACGCACACAGTGAAGGGAGGGCTTTAAAACTTGCTCCCAATGTTCTATAGGCAGATTCTTGGACTTGAGACTCAGCTGTATCGTCCGCGTTCCATTAAGCCTCTCCACCTGACCGTTCCCCTGCGGATTATAAGGTGTCGTGCGAGAAGTGGCAATATTACAGTTTTTGAGAAAGGTCTGTATTTCTTCCGACATGAAAGAGGATCCTCTGTCGCTGTGTATGTACAAAGGCTGACTGTATTCGTAAAAAAGATCTCTTAGACACTTAATAACAGTAGCCGAAGTAGTATCAGGACATGCGTATGCGAATGGATATCTTGATAAAAAAAGGTTAATTAAAAAAATCAAAAAACCCGACTGCTTGAAAAGCGAACTAAAAAGACGTAAACAAGGAGAAAATCATGCTGTGCTGTCGGAGGATACATCTTCGCGAGCTGGCTGACCAAAACCAGACGTATCCTCCGACTGCACAGCATGATTTATAACTTTTTAGTTAATTTTTTTCCGAATCAGGTACATTTAAACATATAAGTGTTATATATTTTTGAAATCACCTCTTAAAATCCTTTATTTTGATACCCCACACGATAGGTTCGGAAGAAAAAAAAAATTTGGGTCCCCACAATATGGCGCCCAATAACCGCTATTTTCCTACTTGCCAATTTTCATGTAGCCAGTGACACTCGCGAGAACGACGAATCGATTGACGTAAGAACCATCAAAATCGGCCCACGCATTTGGTTTCTAGAACGCCACATAGGAACAAACATACATACATACATACATAGATACATACATACATACGTACATACATACATACTTACATACATACATACATACATAGACTGATAAACACATTACCCTCCTTCGGCAGTCGGGTAAAAATTCATCGATAATTGTCAGGACGTATTTGTTTCTTGTATTTGAAGGCAAAAGGACCTTTGAAGTCTATGTTTAATCTTTCGAACGGCGATACAGCTTTAATTAGTGTCCCTTTTGATTTGGCAAAGCGAGGTTTGACTTCCGCACATACACGACAAGAAGCGGTCATCTGTTTAATATCGTCTAAGGAGTAAGGAAGATTCTTTAATTTAATCCAGTGATACATTCTGGTTATTCCAGGATGAGAGAGTGCATCGTGCAATTCGTATGATTTAGAGTTACTCATGAGTGCACACACCCATGACAGTGCATCCGCGGCAACATTTTCGATTCCTGGTCTGTAGATTATGTCATATTTGTAACATGACAGTTCTAGCCTCCATCTTTCGATTTTATCGTTTTTTATTTTACTGGTATGGTTTTGATTGAATATATAGCTGACGGATTTTTGATCCGTAATAAGGAGAAAGTGTCTGTTAATAAGGTAGTGGCGCGACTGAGACTCTCGACGATAGCGCAAGCCTCTTTCTCAACGGAAGCATGTTTACGTTCACTGTTCGACAACGTTCTAGAAAAGAAAGCGACAGGGCGTCCATTCTGGGCTAGCGTCGCGGCTATGGCAAACTCAGATGCGTCAGTCTCTACAGTTAAAGTTTCTTTGTCGTCTATGGCGACTAATGCAGCCTTCACAATATCCGATTTTAATTGATCGAAACTACGCCGTCCGCTTTCGCTTAATGGGAAGTTTACGTTGCTGACGAGAGGATGTACTTTTTCGGAGAATTTATGTACCCATTTGGCATAGTGAGCAAAGAGACCAAGAGCTCGCTTGAGTTCAGCGGCGTTATGTGGTGGTGGCAGTTTTAACAGTGGATCCAGTCTGTCTTTATCAGGCTCTATTATATTGTTTTGAATAGTATAGCCCAAGAGGCTAATAGACGTTTTGCCAAAATTACATTTTTGTTCGTTTAGTGTTAGTTTGTACTTCTCTGCTGCAGCCATGAACTGTCGTAAGTTTTTGTCATGTTCCTCCTTATCTTTACCACAAATCGTGACATCATCAAGATACGCAAATGTTCCTTGTAAAATTTCTTTCCCGATAATGTGTTCAAGTGTACGTTGAAAGGCAGCGACTCCGTTAGTTACGCCGAATGGAATTCTTTTGAATTGGTATAATTTGCCACAGGCTTCAAACGCCGTATAATTTTTTTCCCGTTCTATAATAGGCACTTGGTGGTAAGCGCTTTTTAAATCTATTTGGCTAAAATAATTAAACTAAGCCACTTTCGTCACGATTGTTTCAATATTTGGAAGTGGGTAGGCGTCCAAGTACGTAAATTGATTGATAGTTCTTGAATAGTCGACTACCATCCTCCTTCGATGAGTTCCACCTCCCGTGACAAGGACCTGAGCACGCCATGGAGATACGCTCGGTTCAATTATTCCATCTTCTAAAAGCTTTGATATCTCGGCTTTGATGAACTCTTCTTCATCTTTATTATGCCGTCTAGATTAAATGGCAATAGGCGTGATGTCGGCAGATAAGTGCGTAAAGACAGATGTTGGTGGTACTGAAGCTTCCATAACGCAAACTTGTAGAGGCTCCCTGGTACCTCCAAATTGAAATTCTAGCTTGGCGTGATCTTTAAGAATGTCGTGTCCAATGATGACATCTGCACACAAGTTGTTAATAACGAGAAGAGGTCGCTGTTTGTATATGTGTTTGTTAATTTCAAGCGTTACGAAACATAGTCCGTCAACATGTGATGTATGGTTTAGCGAAGCCAGATTTATTGTTTGTTTACAAGGTCGTTGCTTGAGGTTCATCAATCGAGCTATGTTGCGATCAATAAAGCTGACGGAGCTTCCAGTATCTATCAACGCATTGGCACGAGTATTATTAACGGTGATGGAAATCGTAGCTTTTACCAAACTGGACGGAGATGTAGCTGAGTAAACGGTGCTTATCGTTTGGGAAGAACTTGGTGACTGCACATATTCGACGGGAACTGTGGGACTCGGACAAGAAATAGCATTGCTAGTTGAAGAGTTGCTGCGAGAACGACAAACTGAAGCGAAGTGTCCCTTCTTAGAACAAAGTTGACAAAGAAGAATTGTTATTGTCAATATCTATACTAATACTAATACTAATAATATATTATAAAGAGTAATATACTAATACTAATACTAAAAATATATATATATATATATATATATAATATTATAAAGAGGAAAGATTTTTTTGTTTGTTTGTTTGTTTGTTTGTTTGTACCGAATAGGCTCCGAAACTACTGGACCGATTTAAAAAAATCTTTCACCAATAGAAAGGTACATTATTCCTGAGTGACATAGGCTATTTCTTAATCCCGAAAACGGGTCCTGTGGGGTGGTCCACGGGAGCGAAGCCGCGGGGAAAAGCTATCTTATATCCTACTAGCCGCTTCGCGCGGCTTCGCTCCCGTGGGCCACCCCACAGGATCCGTTTTCGGGATTAAGAAATAGCCTATGTCACTCAGGAATAATGTACCTTTCTATTGGTGAAAGATTTTTTTAAATCGGTCCAGTAGTTTCGGAGCCTATTCGGTACAAACAAACAAACAAACAAACAAACAAAAAAATCTTTCCTCTTTATAATATTATATATTTTTAGTATTAGTATTAGTATATTACTCTTTATAATATATTATTAGTATTAGTATAGATATTGACAATAACAATTCTTCTTTGTCAACTTTGTTCTAAGAAGGGACACTTCGCTTCAGTTTGTCGTTCTCGCAGCAACTCTTCAACTAGCAATGCTATTTCTTGTCCGAGTCCCACAGTTCCCGTCGAATATGTGCACATGTGTACATGTGCATGTTGTGAACATGTGTATATGATATCATACAAGTTGGTAGAACTTAGATTGATGACTTGTCAATGCAAACATGCAAATCTAAACCAGAAAATGAATTGGGCTACATACTGTTATAGCTAAATAAGTTGATATAAACGACGTATTCAAAGCTTGTTTACAGTGGGAGATAGGGGCCTTACCATGAGGTGTGAAAATTATCATAGTTCTACTGTGAGAAAGGGACGGCACAATACAAGACAAATAGCTCTGTTCTTTTTTCATTGGATCACTTTTATTACGGTTCCAAGTTGATGCCAGTGACCTATAAAACTTAAACATAACCTTAATTAGTTTGGTGACAGAACTTCTTTCTTTTCGATCTAAATTTCATTTTCCATTCAACTAATCAACTGTTACTCAATCCACTACTCTTTTCCAATCTCTTCTCTCTTCTCTTTAATCATGATTATGACTCGTAGCGCGCGGGCTCGCCTAGAAGAGACCAAACTCAGTCAGGCTTTGAGCGAATTAAAGGCGTCTCAGGAGCTCTGTGACCAACTAATTAGGGAAAAGGATGAAAATGAAATAGAGTTCCTTGGTGTCCTTGACAGGAATAGTACATTGAAATCAGAAATGGCTCAGTTATATATTCAACACACTGATGCCATAGTAGCCCGGGACAGGCTCCAAGTTGTTGTGGACGGGTTCAGCCAGTGTAGCAATGAGTATGAACAAGCTCTTAGTCAAAAACATTTACTACAACAGCAGCTACATGAGGCTCAAAGTCAGATTGAACAACTTGAAACTACTAATCTTAACATCACTGCCTCGTTGAATCAAAGTCTATTCAATGAATTGGTGCCTGTTGCCCCTTCAATGGTTACAGCAATAAACCCCTCTTAAACAATAGATTTAACAGGTCATGATGATTCAAAATCGATTAAATCATTGAGGTTAGTTACTAGTAAAAAAAAAAATACATAAAAATTAACAAATACATAGTTAAAACTAAAAATATGGTGAAAAAACAAAGGTTCTTCATCAAAAATGTAAAGCTTAATAGAGAAAGGTTGCATTTACTTAAGCAATTAGATATGTATTTATTTAACTTAGAAAAAAGCACTAGGAAATAGCAAACTGACACAGAAGACTTGCGGTATGAACTTGACCAACTACAGGAGAAACTTACTTCTATGACCATCAAGTATACAGCCTCTGAAAACCAAATGAGGGAGTATGTATTGGCAATGAATGAGCTGGTAAGCTCACAAACTATCAAATGTGATCATTGTCAACCACCATCTGTTGAACTCACGCCGGACCATTCATTGACAATATGTGATGCCACCTTACCGCAGTCTAGTGCCAGTTTGCCATTAGAAATTACTAACTGTTTGCTTAAAAAGAATGTAAATACAGAAATAGTATTATTTTGTGATGAAATTGGAAAGGATCTAGGGCACTTGTTATCAAATAAATATTCAGGACACTCAATAATGAACTACTGTATGCCTGGTTGTTCTTTATTTGATATAATGAAAAAAGTTATAAAATGCAATTTTAACCACGATACTACATTATTAATTTTTATTGGTAATAGGGGTAATGTGAACAAAGGTGAATTACTCCAACATTATAGATCATTGTGCAACATTAGTTTAAAAAAAAATTGTGATGTTCACATTCCCATACAGCCAAAGTTTGCCACAGGAAGAAAATAATCTTAGATTTGAATTGAATAGGACATTACATAATTTAACATATAGTAGTAATTTATTCCATTTAATTGACACTAACTATTATGTTGGTAATCACTTTTATTTGACAAAAGATAGTTTTTTCATGGATAGGTACTTTCTTTCAAAGTATTGTAAAAGACAGATAGCTGTGTCGCTATCATATTATTTTTCTATTACAGCCAAGAATTTGGCTAAACAACTTGCTTCTATTGAGCAATGCCAAGATATGTTATTTAATTCAGCCAATAATTTGGTATCAGAAATAGATATTGATATTAATTTAAATTAGAAATTAGGACAATAGGGACAACCTCTTGCAAAATTGTACAGGATGAAAATTGCAAAATAAAATCAAATAAAAGTTTAAAATCAGTAAATAGTATTAACCTGGTGCATCAAAATATTCAAGGATTTATGAACAAAGATTTAGAAGTAGAATTATTTATGAACTTTAACAGTATTGATATTCTTTGTATAACTGAACATTGGCTTAAAAGCCACCAGTTATTGTTCAATTTTAATAATCACCAGGTTGGTAGTTCATTCAGCAGAGTTAATACTATACATGGTGGCTCCTTGATTTTAGTAAGTAACCAGCTTAAATTTAAAGACCGTAAGGATATTGTGAGCCTATTTGTTGAGCAGACAATTGAAATAGCTTGTATAGAATTGGAGCAGTTTATTGTATTAAGTGTATACAGACCCCCTTCAGGATTGTATGACTGCTTTGAAAAGGTAATGGATGAAGTGTTACACAAGATTTGTAACTCGAATAAATCCATTATCACTTGTGGTGATTTTAATGTTAATTTATTAGAAAACTCAGGTTCTTGTAGTAAAATAACAAGTCTTTTTCAGTCCTACAATCTTGTAAACCTATTTTTGGAGCCCACAAGAATGGTTATTCTTACGACTTGGAATATAAATATTATCATGCTTAGATAATATTTATACTAATGTTATACCAGTCCACAAAGAAATTATAAATTTACTAGATTCTGATCATTGCGGGCAGAGGATTACTATACCAAACCAAAATAACAAAGTGGCTAAAAAGGATATCACTGTTAACCCAAAAACTGCAAGTCGCTTGGCAGCTTTTAAAGTTAAACTTATTAATAAATTACCAATTTTGTCAATTCATGCTAAACAATACCTTACAAAAAATAATACCTTTGTTTAAATCAGTTAGTACTTCAGACCCTACAAATTATAGACCTATTTCAGTACTACCTACGTTTAGTAGAACATTTGAGAAATTAATTTTAGAGCAATTGCAAAGATTTTTTAATAAACATAAATTATTACATAGCAAACAGTTCGGTTTTACAAGGGGTCGTTCAACTACTGATGCCGGTGTTGAGCTTTTAGGACATATTTATAATGCATGGGAAGATAAGTGCGATGCCTTGGGAATATTTTGTGATTTATCCAAGGCATTTGATTGTGTTCTTCATGAAACGCTAATCAGGAAACTCCGCCACTACGGAATCCGGAACAGCGCTCTGGCTCTTCTTACTTCATACTTGAGTAAAAGGATTCAGAGCGTTGACGTTAATGGAAAAAGATCTCCCGGATCTATAGTAACAATGGGAGTCCCAAAGGGTTCAATTCTTGGCCCTTTCTTGTTTCTTATTTATATTAATGACTTGCCTTACCTCATATAGGATAACCATGATATAGTGTTGTTTGCGGATGATACTTCACTTTTGTTTAAACTTAAACGTCAGCAGCTGGTTACTGACGATGTAAATAGCGCGATCTCAAATGTAGTTCACTGGTTCAATGTTAACAATTTACTTCTAAATGAAAAAAAAACCAAATGCATTAAGTTTACCCTACCTCACGTTAGGCAGGTGAAAACTGATGTGATGTTAAAGGGCGAAGAATTGAATCCTGAAAATAGCACAGTATTCTTAGGCCTAACTTTGGATGCTAAGCTTCAGTGGGGCCCACATATAGATAAATTGTCAAAGAAGCTAAGCTCCGCAGCATATGCTGTTAGAAAGATTCGTAATTTAACTGACATAGAGACAGCCCGTTTAGTATACTTTAGCTATTTTCATAGTGTAATGTCGTATGGTATTCTGTTGTGGGGAAATGCCGCCGACATCCAGACTATCTTTGTTTTGCAGAAAAGAGCTATTCGATCAATTTATAAATTAAGCCCGAGACACTCTCTCAGAGAGAAATTTAAGGAGATTAATGTAATGACTGTGCCTTCTCAGTATATTAATTAAAATCTTATATATGCCCATAAAAATATAAAATTGTTTAAAAAATACAGTGATATTCATAACATAAATACTAGGAACAAACACAAATTTGTAGTACCTACAACAAGGCTCAAGAAAATAGGTGGCTCGTTTAGATGTCAATGTGTACGCTTTTATAATAAGCTTCCAAGCGACGTACAAGGTCTAAGTGTTAATAAATTCAATCATTCAATAAACGTAAGTTGTGCCAGAAAGCGTTTTATAACATTAAAGATTACGTTGAGGACAAAAAGGCTTGGGATTGAGCTGCTCCAATTAATTATCTTTTTTTATTTTTCTTGCAATGACAAGAATATTTACTTTTTAGAGTATTATATTATTTTATTTTAATTATTGTGAATGTGAAGACTATGTGGATCATTCTTTTTTTTAATTTTAGTTTATCTTAGTTAGTTTTTAATCATGGTCTGGCAGTTTGAGTATTTATGCGGCCTACCCGAATGTCCTTTCTTTGGTATTATTCGTCAATTCGTTGACCTCCTTAAATTCTAAGTTGAGCTGCACGGTTATTAACAAATGCGTGCAGTGACTGGACAGGTCCACTCAATCTGGCTGGTTCTTTCCTCAAAAGACCATTTCAGACATCAGTCTACATGGTCTTCACATGATCTAACCAAGATTTTGTCTGGACTTTATAAGAGACTGTGACCTCTGAGTTTGTTTCGGCCTTTCTTCTCAGAGTAGTCAGACAGGAAACGCCGACCTTATCTAGTTTTAAAAAATATGATCGACATGTGAAAGTGTTTGTACAAACCAACTTACAGAAATAAATCATTTATCATTTATTTACCACAACAAGCTATAGGCATATTTGGTGTAGGACCTTCTGTGGTCTGGTAACTAGTAGTAGGCCATATTATGACTGGAACGAAACTCACTTTTACTATTTTATCAATCTAACCTAATTTATAACAAGACCGATGCAATTACAAAGGGACATAATAATTAAATGCATTGTAAAGCAAATACATGCTGCTTATTATTAAAGAAGAAAATTTGAAGACTCTAGCTTTAGAGCTAGAGTCTTCCGGTTCTTCAAACGGTTGGCCGTTTGGCTGTAAAACCCGTGTGACAAACGACGGACAGACGGACATGTGAGGGACAGCAATAGGGCTGCGTTCGGACTCTTAGGGTTCCCCTTAAAACACCGTCATTAATTCTCACTCCAAACAGCTTCCATACACATAATAATTTAAAAATATTTATTGCCTGCAGGAAAATCGACAAGTGGCATCAACGAGGAGATAATCTGGATTAGCATAAGCATGGCGATCGCTATCGCAGTGCTCATAGCTATCGCGCTGTGCTACATACTAAAGGAGAAGTGCATGAAACGGAAAGCGTACCGGGAGCAGTCATGACGATACCAGGAGGAGTTCGCGAAGCATGCCTTGGCGGACTCCTTGACTGATCTGGACTTCGAACTCCCCGCATACACACTCTACCCTCAATACTCACCAGATGGCAAAGAATACTTCTACAACTTCCATCGCTTCTCCTACATTAGAAACAGCTTCAAACTACCTCCCAAAGACTATCCAATAAAAACTAAAGAAAAAGAAGACATATATATTAATGCGTGATATATATAACTGTCGGGTGTAAATGAAAGTGTTTATTGTGTATTTTTAATCTACTGTACAATATAGTGTAATGTGAATGTAAATGTATGTTTAGATATATGTAAACATCGAATGATAGTGAACTGTGCATTATCACGTTTGTATGATATGAAGGCTCTGGGTCGGGTTACCTATCATAAGTTCGAAAAATATTTGATCGAATTTCATTTCACCTAAAACTTCTCAACTATTATCGTTTCGTTTTTTAGGGTTCCGTACCCAAAGGGTAAAAACGGGACCCTATTACTAAGACTTCGCGATCCGTCTGTCCGTCTGTCTCCAGGCTGTATCTCATGAACCGTGATAGCTAGACAGTTGAAATTTTCACAGCTGATGTATTTCTGTTGCCGCTATAACAACAAATACTAAAAACAGTATAAAGTAAATATTAAAGGGGGGCTCCCATACAACAAACGTGATATTTTTGCCGTTTTTTACTCGATATTAATAATGGCAACAGGTAGACACTTGAAATATTCACAGAATGTTTAGTTGTATATTTACTTCAAAAAATAATAATTAATAAATTAAAATAAAATAAATTAAGGGGGGCTCCCATACAACAAACGTGATTTTTATGCAGTGTTTTGCGATAATGGTACGGAACCCTTCGTGTGCGAGTCCGTCTCGCACTTGGCCGGTTTTTTTTACTTCATCGAAGTAACGTCTTACCACTGTCTCAGTTGACCTATTATCAATTCGATCTTTTTCGTTACTTTGATGTTTCATTTGGAGAAAAACTTTTTACCAAAGTTACACTTAGCCGAAAAAAACATTTGTTTGAAGTATTATGTTCCCGAACATTCATTGTTTCACCACTGTTTTAATTACCATATTTTCATTTCACCAATCGCCTAAAATGCTAAACATTAAAACACTGAATATGCCTCTTACTGAAATAAGAAGTTAGAGAGAAACAGTGGGCGAATACAAATGTATAAAGAGAGACTTGAACAAAAAAGTCGTCGACGGGCTCCTATTTCTGTCTGTAGGTTCTAAAGTAACCTAACATGAAGGAGATGACGGGAGCTGAATTCGCTCTCCGTGTCGGGGTGCCCAAAATTCTCGAGCTCGCTTCGCTCGATGTTGGACTATTTCGTTGAAATAAATAATGCATGACATTTATTAATACATTATTTGCACGAAAATTCAAAACAAATACGTAAACAAGGGCAAGACTAAGTGAAGTAGATTTTGCAGCGATTCGTTTCTGTCACTAAATTTTGTAGCACAAGATATTGACTTTTTATGAAACTATTTCAACTTTGTATTGAAAATGCTACCAAGTAACCGGCTATATATTTTTGTTTAGAGGCTTGCGCTTAACCTCTATCTCACCTAATATTATTTGTGACCAAATAATGTTCCGTAAAATGGTGTCTCGGTGTGATGAAAATATGGCAAATTAATCATTTGGCAAATAAAGAAAGATCAAAAGTGGCTTCGGCCAAAAGCAAAAAGTTATTTTGTAAATCGGCGAAATGCAGTTCGGTAAAATAATACGTATGCCACATGATACTTCGATGATCTGAAAATATGTCAAACAATGCATATAGCAAATAAATTAATTACACATCAAAAGCTTTTTTTTTAAAACAAGCTCTTTTCCGTATTCTTCTCAGCAAAACCTTTCTTTTGATACCCATATCATGGCAGTGAACAAAAAATAGCTAGTCCGCCAACTTGGGTCGTCCACCATATTGGATTTAAAATGACGTCACTTAGCTAACCATGCATTGTCACTCAAATTAAACGTGTATGCAAAATTTCATCTTAATCGGTTGAGGATAACTGCTTTAAAATTCAGTTGCAAGATTTGACCCGAACACACTTACATACATACAAACATACATTGCAAGTTAAAAAAAGCTTGTAAAATAACTAGTCCGCCATCTTGGGCCGTCCACCATATTGGATTTAAAGTGACGTCACTTAGCTAACCATGCATTGCCACTTAAACTAAACGTGTATGCAAAATTTCATCTTAATCGATTGAGGATATCTGCTTTAAATTTCAGTTGCAAGATTTGACTCGAACACACTTACATACATACAAACATACATACATACATTGCAAGTTAAATAAAAGCTTGTAAAAAGACGTAGGTCAATAGCTTTCGTCAAAATGAAATTCGAACAAAAAAGTTTCGGAAATGTGATAGGTTCCCCTCTGGGTCGTACTTAAGTTGCTGTGTTACTCCTTCTTATATTTTGCTTATTGTTTTAAAATACCAGGCTATTAGGAATTAAAACAGCGAAGCAAAAATATTAAAAAGTCTTCACGTGTTTAAAACTGTTTTCTCGATTAAACATTGTGAAATAACATTAGAAAGCGATTCGAAATCATGTTATATTAAAATATACTCAAGTCAAGTTTTTCCAAGTTTACAATAGTACATTGTTCACCGAGAGGAGAAAACACCCGAGATCGGGAATCGCACTTTCTCTCGAGTGATACATAGTGCTTTATACTACACCTACGAGGAAAATAAAAAACTAAATCTTTACTAATTGAAATTTATATTGAAATTGTCAAACAACACACAAATTGAAAATGGCGCCAATGGCGTCTGCAATTTTCACATGTTCTTTTTTCAAATTGTTTGACACCATCCAACACACAGCTAGTGGCCAGTGTCATTTTGCGAACTTGGAGATAAAAACTCACTGTAAAAACTTTTTGGCTTTTGATATTTAGGTTACCAGGCGCATAGTCTTACCCAAAATTAAAAAAGAAAAACCACGTAAGAAATGGATTTTCATACACTTTTCTCTCCCGCTCAGATGCGTTTTCTCGCCGCATATTTGTTCGATCTGCAATGACGTACTTTCTACCGTAAATTTGATAAAGTATCAAAGTACTTTCCGAGCAGGTGTAGTATAAAATTATTTTACATAGCATCTAACCTCTTATAGAATAAACAAGAAAACATAAATATTCGTAGGATTTTCAACAAGGGTACGGTACTGAAATTACTTAGGTACCTAACTGTGATAGAAAACTGGCTCGAGGCACAAAGTAAATTTGCACAAAATTCTTCTATTTGGTTTATATCGTAGAATTAATGAGTACCTACTTTTGTTGATGTCAATATCGAAGAAAAGTTTTAGACGAATCGTAGCAACCCGTAGCGCTATGCCGTAACCCTCACGATTTTCTGTAGTTGGGGAGATCCCTTTATCTTCATAACGAGCAAATGATAAGTATAGTAAACTCTGAATCATAAAATTACACAACTATAAAATGCACAGTTGCTGTGAATTTCTGAAGAAAGAACTGTGTTTCTGCTTTATTTTCTTCAACAATTATTACACTGATACTTTTAAAAAACATTAATAATATTAAAATAAAATAGACGATAAAATTGGATGTTCTGATCAATACAGGAATTTTGTAATATTATTAAATTAGGTTTAGGTATAAAATAAATAATAGGTCGAACTAAATGTGCCAAGTAAAGCAAAATCGAAATTAAATATAAACGTATAAAATTGTATTATAATTTCTTCAACGGTCATAATTAGCGAACAATTAATTTAGGCGTCGCGAAAACGATGTCAAATATAGATAATTAATTTAAGGCACCCTACAAAGAAACGTCTGAAGTGATGTTTATCTGAGTTTAGTTTGATCACAACAAAAAACACCAATTGCGCTGTGTTCTCGGTAAGTAGAAGATTCCTTTGTGGGTGAATTCATTGTAACACTTATAAAAAGCTTTCTAGACGGACAATTATGGTATTGCCGCTAGCAATACAAAACCTCTCTCCGTTTTAACTTGAAAACTTTAAAACGACGTGAATTACAGTAATTCTATGTATCTGAAGCTTTTCTAAATTTATTATTATAATATTTCATCGACCAAATGTAACTTATAGCCGATAAATCCATTGTTTTATTAGAAAAAAAAACAAAATAAATGAGATGTGATCTGTAATTATTAGTTTATTTATTTATCGACTAACGGCTGAATGACTGGCACATTGAGATGTTTGCTCATGAAGACAACCGCCATAATAGTCACAGCAGAACGTAAGATTATTTTATAGATAGATAGATAAATCATTTATTTAGTGCACACAAAAGACGTTCCGTATGGTGCCGGTGTTCCGTATGGTGCCGGACGTAAAGAATTTTACCTTCCTATGTCTGTCCGTGGGTGTCGTAAGAGGTGACGTCGGGACAAACCAGAGAATGGGCAGCAGCGTTCTCTGTGCATCTATAACAACCATACTGCGATCACCAACCCGCCTGCCAAGCGTGGCCATTATGGCAAAACCCCCACCCCCCAATAATTGAACAAATAAAAAAAGGCCCCTAGTGTCGAGGGTCCCCGCTACCGTAGTCGAGGGTAGGCAGGCTGCCGGAGCCTGCCTACCCTCGACTACGGTAGCGGTCGAGGTTACTGCATGGCAAGGGGGAGTGTCATTCTGAACTTCGACAGTTAATTACTTCGACACAGTCTCAATTTCGAAAAACAGTAGTTCGACTACTCATTGCTTCGACAGAACATATATTCGACTAGCATTAGTTCGACAAATTATACTTCGACAACACACATCTTCGAAAAACACTATTTCGACAGAACCCTACTTCGATATGCACTTGTTCGGCGGATCTCTATTTCGACGGAACATACCTTCGACATAATACTGCTTTGAAATGTGGCAAAATGATCACGTGTCGGAGTTTCGGACTAAATTGAAGTGGCCGATTCAGCGTCGTCGAGATACCCATATCCTATCTCTTCTCTATACAATCCTACACAATCCTAATTCTCGTCAATACCTTCGTGAACGCTTTGAGTACTTTTCCCGAAAGGTAAACCCTGTCGCACTACCACTTCTCTTCTCCTTCGTACCCCACGTCACACTTCCAGCCGCTATGATGGCTCCTTCTCTGTTACTGCAGTGCGTCTCTGGAACTCTCTACCACATTCCCTACGCGACAGCCCTTCTCTGAATGTCTTCAAGATGAAAATCAAGAATCATTTTCTTTCGGAATGACATAATATTAGTATATGTAAATCAAATTTATTATATCTCTATGTTGTATTTTTTTTTTGTGTACAATAAAGAATTGAAAATAATATTTGAATTTCGTTAGAAGGTACCTAAAAGGTACAAAATAAAAACATAAATAATAATCAATTATGTTTTTAATTATAATGTCATAAATCTTTGTACAGTTTAATAATTTCTTCAGATTTAATCAGCGATAATTAGCTATGTACATTGTACTTAAATAACAAATATACTTACAGCTTGGCAAAAAGAGTGTGGAATAAATGAGGTCGCCACTATCGCACCTGTATACCCCGAAATACTATGACTCAACAGTTTTGGATACTTGTTATTAATTTTTAGTTACTCTAACTACTCCTAATACTAATAGGTAATAATAGGAAAGTTATAGGTAGGTTATTTTAGTTAACTAGTTAGTTTTATTTTTAGTTCCAGCTGTCACCGCGTCAGACTCTTTTTTGCCAAGCTGTAACTAACTTACTTAACTTAAATAACAATATAACAAAAGTACTTAAATAATAATACTTAAATAAAAAAATATAAACCAACTAAGCCTAAAAATAAACATGTCTAAAATATGGCATCGTAACACTCCTCCACATCGCTGTCCAATGGTATTGTGCCCAAAAGACTGGCAACATTGCCACGATATTACGGCAATGCTTATCCTCTGACCAAGGTAAAAGGCAACTTTTGGGTCATGTGAAGTGTCAACTAGGCGTTTACGCAGATCTTTGAATAATGGGTGAGCACTCGGACCCCACGGACCAAAAGTTTCAACCCCAAACGGCTCGAAAATATAACTACCGATGAGGTTCTTATATTTCCAACACTTGAGGATATCTGCAGTCGTAGTGGCAGCGCCAGCACAGCACAACGAGGTAGGAATATGAGATAGCGCAAGAGTATCGTCGCAAGTCGCGTCCCACACTAAAGGCCAACCCATCTTCCACGGAAACAAAGTCTTCGGACTCGCGCACCGATGGTGCGCGAGTCCGGCTTTGGTAGCCTTTTTGACTCCTACAGACTCGAATAACCCAGCCTTCAAGAAGTGTTACCATTACATAAATTGTACATGCTGAAATCGGCAAGCCCAATTTTCGGGCGAGAGTAGAGTAGCTTCGCGCATGCAAAAAATAATAGGCAAGAAGGTAGTGTAGTCGATCATACTCGATTTTTTTTTAAAGAATTATGTTTTTCGGCTATCAATGTATACGGGCCTCATTATCCTAATGTGCCCAGGGCCTCCAATAAGATAAAGACGGCCCTGCCTCATCGGTTTTGTTTTCTTTCTTTTGGATTGGTCACTGGCTGCCTACAACTTTTTGATAGCTTCATATAAAGCGAAATTCAATTATTATTGTCACATTTCAGAGCAGTATTATGTCGAAGGTATGTTCTGTCGAAATAGAGATCTGCCGAACAAGTGCATATCGAAGTAGGGCTCTGTCGAAATAGTGTTTTTAGAAGATGTGTGTTGTCGAAGTATAATCTGTCGAAGTAATGCTAGTCGAATATGTGTTCTGTCGAAGCAATGAGTAGTCGAACTACTGTTTTTCGAAATTGAGACTGTGTCGAAATAATTAACTGTCGAAGTTCAGAATGACACTCGGCAAGGGGTGCTAAGATTCTCCGCACGAGATCCGACTACCCCAAAAAACACCGACGACTGGACCTGACAACGTACAACACACGCAAAGTTCGGACCGACGAGAAGATCCCCGAACTCGAAGAGGAATTGAGCAGGTAACGATGGAGAATGGTATGATGGTATGGTATGATATATATCTGATGTCCGAAGAGAGGAGCAGGACTCGATAATCCTCAAATCCGGTAACTTTCTCTATTTCCGAGAGGGTGACCGGCAATGCCAGGGTGGTGTCGGGTTTATAAAAAACTGTTTGACATTATTTTAAAATGGTTTGACATTATTTTTAAAGCAGTTTGACATTATATTGAAATCTGTTTGACATTATATTTTAATCCTGTTTTGACATATAACTGTTTGACATTCTTTTTAAAACTTATGGATATTATGTTTAAAAACTGTTTTAGCACTTTACTTGAATTTCACTTGAAATATTAATTAAGAATTCATAATATTTGTATGTTGTTGTTTGTTGTTGAATGCCCATGTTACACCCACTCCTATCAAGGTAGGAGACTCTACACTCGAAGTTGTGGGCGACTATGTCTAGCTGGGACAAACGATCCAGTTGGGTAGGGCCAACTTCGAGAAAGAGGTCAACCATCGAATCCGACTCGGCTGGGCAGCGTTCGGGAAGTTGCGCGGTATCTTCTCGTCCAACTTACCACAGTGTCTCAAGACGAAAGTCTATGACCAGTGTGTGTTGCCAGTGATGACATATGGCTCTGAGACGTGGTCGCTTACAATGGGCCTCATCAGAAAACTTACAGTCACTCAAAGGGCAATGGAGAGGGCTATGCTTGGCATTTCCTTGCGTGATCGAATCAGAAATGTAGAGATCCGCAAGAGAACCAAGGTTACCGACATAGCCCGAAGAATTGCCAAACTTAAGTGGCAGTGGGCAGGGCACATTGCTCGCAGAACGGATGGCCGATGGGGCAGAAAGGTTCTGGAGTGGCGACCGCGAACCGGAAGGCGTTGCGTTGGAAGGTCTCCCACCAGGTGGACCGATGACCTGGTGAAGCTTGCGGGAATCCGCTGGTTGTGAGACGCACGGGACCGGTCAATGTGGCGACGCTTGGGAGAGGCCTATGTCCAGCAGTGGACGTCT
This sequence comes from Anorthoa munda, assembly GCA_945859665.1. Classification (NCBI taxonomy): domain Eukaryota; kingdom Metazoa; phylum Arthropoda; class Insecta; order Lepidoptera; family Noctuidae; genus Anorthoa; species Anorthoa munda. The sequence continues at coordinate 5,609,002 of OX243913.1, forward strand.
TTCGGCTGATATCATGATGATGATGAATATTTGTATGTAAACTGCATGTGTATATATATTCAACACAATGTAAATATTTTATGAATAAATGAAATGAAATTATCGTCCACAAGTCCCTTTTGAATAACGTGGTGAAGATTGAGAGTGTGTCGACCAGGGTGGCGAAACGCCACAGTCATGGTGCAGGGGCGTGGTTACTCTTCTTCAAGAAAGGCGACAATGCCTGGCTGAAGAACTATAGGCCCATCTCACTTCTTAGCCATGTCTACAAGTTGTTTTCAAGAGTAATCACGAATCGTCTCGCGCGCAGGTTTGTCGATTTCCAGCCTCCCGAACAAGCCGGGTTCCCAAAAGGCTTTAGCACCGTAAACCACATACATACGCTGCGGCAGGTTAAACAGAAGACCGAAGAATATAACCTGCCCCTCTGTTTAGTGTTTGTAGACTACGAGACTTGGGCTGTACTGCAGTCTCTCCAACGGTGCCAGATTGACTACCGGTACATTGAGATGTTGCATTGTTTGTACAAAAACGCCACCATGTCAGTCCGTCTTCAGGATCAGACCTCGAAACCAATCCTTCTCCGGCGCGGCATGAGATAGGGAGACGTCATTTCTCCGAAACTGTTTACTGCTGCGCTGGAGGATGTCTTAAAGGTTCTGGACTGGAGGGGGCTGGGTATCAACGTTAATGGCGAGTACATCACTCACCTTCGGTTTTTCGACGACATAGTGGTCATGGCTGAGACCATGGAGAACCTCAGTACTATGCTCGATGACCTCAGTAGAGCTTCCGAAAGAGTGGGTCTTAAAATGAACATAGCCAAAACCAAGGTCATGGTAAATGCCCATGTAACACCCACTCCTATCAAGGGCGGAGACTCTACACTCGAAGTGTAGACGAACATGTCTTCCTGGGACAAACGGTCCAGTTGGGTAGGGCCAACTTCGAGAAAAAGGTCAAGTCGAATCCGACTCGGCTGGGCGGCGTTAGGGAAGCTGCGTGGTATCTTTTCGTCCAATTTACCGCAATGTCTCAAGACAAAAGTCTATGGCCAGTGTTGCCAGTTATCACCTATGGGACCGAGACGTAATGAAAACTTAAAGTCACCCAAAGGGCAATGGAGAGGGCTATGCTCGGAGTTTCCTTGCGTAATCATGTCAGAAAAGAGGATATCCGCAGGAGAACCAAAGTTACCGACATAGCCCGAAGAATTGCCAAACTTAAGGCTTATTGCTCGCGAACGGATGGCCGATGGGTCCGAAAAGTTCTGGAATGGCGACCGAGAACCGAAAGACGATACGTTTGAAGGCCTCCCGCTAGGTGGATCGATGACCTGGTTAAGGTTGCGGGAAGGCGTTGGATGCGAGAAGCACGGGATCAGTCAATGTGGCGACGCCTGGGGGAGACCTATGTCCAGCAGTGGACGTCTTTTGGCTGAAATGATGATGATGATGAGATAAAAGACACAGCACAACACAAAAAATCTTAATTAAATTATTTAAATTTACTTGTAGGTTTATAAAACAAGGTGCCAAAATAAAAAGAAAAAAAACCGGCCAAGTGCGTGTCGGGCCACGCGCAGTAATAGGGTTCCGAAGTTGCATAATAATGCGGACTAAAAAGAGGGTTTTGTTGTTGTTACATGAACATTAGAACGGTTTCAGCGGCTCACAAAGTCTAAAAACAGGCCCACATAGGATTTTTTAATCTATATTCTCGCATTTGACCACTATCTCGCCTGATGGTAAGCGATGATTTGGACTACGGTGAAGAACGCTTGCCTAGATGTAATCTATTCACTCTTGACTTAAACTAAATAAGGACTAACTGGTAACTGAAGAAGGAGTTATAAAATCCAACTTTGCAACTGAAGTTAGAAAAATATTATCTATTTGAGTACCACAGCGGGTGCAAATTGCGAAAGGAGCCCATACGAGCGCGCGTTAGAGCCACGGGGAATGGTATAGTTCATTCCTGGATCCTTGCGTGCACGCTCCTCGTTTATTTATCTTACGGAATTTGAAAAAAATCGTATGTATTCACCTCTAATCTCCTCTAATACCGCAGATTACAGGTGAATCCTCTAATCTGCGGTATTCACTATTTCATTCTGGAAAGTTATACGCTACTCAATTAGTGATGAAGTCGGGTCGAATATTGACTTTATAGAAGGATATCGACAAAAGAAAATAAGTAATTACGTTCTGGTACTGCCAACGACTCCGGCCACTCCAATGCGTTATTCGAGCTTAAACATTATTAATTTAGAAATCATTATTATTAAGGATGTTATGATTTTATTTTTGTATTTTTTTGCATTGTTCATAAGCATATATTTACTATCTGATTTACACAGCTAACAACGTTATTTAAGTAATTTTTCAATGGCATTTGTACAAAAATTTTACTGTGCCAAATATATTTTATAAATTGGTCGACCATTACTCGTAAACTTGTAAAGCCTGTTATGATTTTATTTTTGTATATTTTTACATGGCTCGTAAGCATTATATTTACTCTGTTTTACACAGCTATCAACTTTATTTGAGTGAAATTCCTAAGGCATTTGTAAAAAAAAATTACTGTTCCAAGTACATTTTATAAGTTGGTCGACTATTACTCGTAAACTTGTAAAGCCTTGTTATCCGTGATAATTTTCCTTTTAATTTCGTTATATTTACTACTGCCGTGAATTTTTTCACATAGCCAAGAGCAACCATTTCGCTGGCAGGGGGGGGGGACACTTGACTCTAACATAAATTTGCAACATAAAGCTTAATTTTACGCAAACGAATCTCTGAATCGAAAAATGGTTTTTACAAACAAATAATATTTTTGAATGGCCTATCCAACGATACCCCACAGCATGGGATAGATGAGAAAAAAAAATACATCCCCGCTTTACGTCTATGGCAGGTACCCGAAAAAAAAATATTTTTCATAATTTTATGTTACCACTTTGTCGGAATTATTAATATGTATATACATGCCAAATTATAGCTTTCTAGTACTTAGATTCTCTGAGCTACGCTGCGGACGGACAGACGGACAGAGCGAAACTATAAGGGTTCCTTGTTGACTTCGGAACCCTAAAAAGGATAAACATACTTATAGAAATTAAAGTAAAACTAACACCAGTAACATTTAGGTATAATAATAAAAACACAGTGCGGTTTGCGTCTCAATTTATCACAATAAAATTTCTAATATTTTTCATTAGGAAAAGTCACAGTATGTATACACCGCGTATATACTCCGATAAGCGCACGAAACGTTTTCGTCCAATCGTGACTCAAGTACTCTCCCGCCAAAACTTGTAGCATTACGCGGTTATTATAGTTCAACTTGTGCAAAAGACGACTGTTTAAAACACGGAAATCATTTGTATTTTAAACCATCGTCTTTTACTGAGATTAACCTTTATTTGACTTTGACTTTGATCGTAGGTAATTATTTAATCAACTAGGCTTAGTTTCCTTACTGTTTGTATATTTATACTATAGAAACGTGCTAGTTCTTAGGTGTGTTGATTGTGTTATAAATTCATTTTAATTACTTCATTAGGTATTTATAAATTTAAATGTATATTTATAAAATAATAAATAATCTTGTATAACTAATAAATAAATGAGCGTAGGTCCAAATAAAGTTAACGATTTGGCAAGACTAAAATTAAATATGTTTAAAATTAATATTTGTTTCGATATGTTTACCATGTATTTTTAGATTTTGGTTGAGCGCTCGATATTTTGGCACCATTACAAGCGCCATGATCACGAGTACTAAAGTCTTTGCGGGTGGGTGTTATTTACGAACTGACATATCTGTCTACCCTCTTCCTCACTCGTTTTTTACGCACGATGCCGCTTCTACCAGAACTTGTCGCACTAGTTACTCGACATTGTTCACGACACACGATGCTCACTGTATCCACTTTGGCACTCGTTCAGTAGTTTTACGACCTTTACATAGTTGAGCCACTGGATTCCAGGCTCTCGACAATTGAAACCCGTCGACCCTATTGAAATTTTTGCATTTGGTTATTTCAGTTGTTTCCCGAACCTTTCTAGGTATGTAATGGCGTTCAGTCGATATAACCTGTGGGTCACGTAACTATTTTTGGGTGCATCGTCCTCACATATATGAATTTATTAATGTATGTACATAAGTAAACATTTTAAAACATATTTTTTTTAAAAAGAGTAAGTATGGAGTTTCTTTTGCGTTCTTCTCCATAACAAGCAATTTTTATTACTTGTACATTTTTTATTTACATTTAATTTTTGACGTTCAAAAGTGCCGCTTATTGGCCTGATTGAAATAAATATATTTGACTTTGACTTTAACTCGATCCAGTGGTTTGGCCCTGATTCGAGAAGATGTTCTGCTATGGCCGATTTTTGGGGATCGTTGTTTTTCACTACCCTAATGTGTTCTTTGATTCGGCAAGCAACAGTTCGATTCGTCTGTTCAATATATGATTGCCCACAGCTACAGATAATCTTATAAACTCCAGGCTTTCCAAGGGAAAGGTCTCTTTAGGCGAACGCAGCATTTTTCTCGGGCTCGGGCGTCCTCGCAGTCACCAGACTAGCCCCCCAATGATGCCGTCCCTTCAGTGCGTGTCTGAAGGTTAGCAGCGTGGAACCGCATCTCACTTTCTTCTCCGCACCTTTCTTCAATCATAAACCCTGGTATACCCCGGAGCACAATTTTAATCAACGCGCGAGTGTATGCATGTGCGCCTGAGACGACATCTATTATCGGCGTTTCCGAAACCTTGAGGACTCTAGGTTCTCTGTGCTGTGGGCTTTGGTGGACACGGGCCTTGTTAAAATTGTCTACGTCTTTCTCTACCGCTCGAACTGCGGAGATCAGGAGATAACCAAGCTCACAGAGTACTTTAGTGAGGCGGCTGATACGGCACAGCAGCGGTACCCTTCCGCCCAATTAGTTAGGGGACTTCAATGCCCACCACCAGGGGTGGCTTTGCCCGTACTAGTGCACTGACCATGGAATCTCGCCCAGCTGGTCCTGGGGGCAACGTGGGTGCCGGATGTTGATTCGCAAACAGCCAATTTATTTATTTATTTATTAACATACACTTTATTTCACAATTTATATCAGTGCAGCCCTGGCTCTTGTACTAGGAAGTCCTGTATCACAAGAGGCAGACCTCTCCAAAAACAGGGAATATTATACAAAAGGAGCATGATAGACAGAAAATATAAAAAATTATAATATGACAGTTATAGCACGTGTGTGTGTGTGTTAGTTTTAGTTCGATCATGCATGTAATACTGCTCTCATCTCTGGGACGGATCTGCCAAGTACCAGCTGGATGCACTTGATTCGATCGACGGACGGGATAAGAATCCCGAACATCGGCACCATGTTGCCAGTCTGTCGGTTTTTTATCGGTTACATTTCGGGGAGTGTGCGTTGGAATTGCATAAACTAATTCCTCCTAGCCCGTCCCATTATCGGACTAAAAGACGTATGGCGATGCGTCATCGGTACATAGTGGACATCCCTGTCTTCGGTCATCGGTACATAGTGGACAGGGATGTCCACTATGTACCGATGGAGTGGGAACCCATACGCACCAAACGTTTTGGGAATACTTTTAAATTATTATGCGTGCAGCAAAGGAGTGGTATTCCCTGCCGGTGTCTGTATTTCCTGATAGCTACAACCTGGAAATCTATAAGTCAAGAGTGAATAGGTTTCTTCTAGGCTAGCGGGTTTCATCGTCGACCACATCATCGCTTATCATCAGGTGAGATAGTAGTCAATAGCTTCTATAAATTAAAATAAAAAAAAATTAAGGAGTGAAAATAGTTTTTATGCAGTATTTACTGAGAATGTTTGCGACTTTGTCTGTCACTCCACGTTTGGCAAAAATGCTGGCTGTGTTTATTTAATGATTTTCGATCATGTGGCAAGATCTTCTTCCTGTATCCATTCCTCTATAGGACTTGTTTAACATGCGCTAGTTCGCCAGTAATATGAGCCTCGTCTCACAGATCATAAGCACGTTTGGTAGGTGATGTCACTACAGAATTTAGATGCCGTGGATGATGGTGTGAGTCACCGTGTAGATACCAGTCAGTATGAGTAAGTTTCCTGTAAACCTAATGGCTTAGAGAACCGTCCTCGCGTACTTGTATTGTTACGTCCAGAAAGGCGATAGTCCTGTTTTGTTCCATTTCGCAGGTAAATAAATAAATAAAAATAAAAAAAAGCCTTTTATATCCTACTTTACATTATTTTGAGTTACTTATCTAATTTAATTAATTAATATCACATAACTAGTTTCACTTTGATTGGTTTACTTATTACAAATTTTTAATACGCTTTACTAGTTAGTTTACGTTTCTGCTTTAGGTACTTATTAACTACTACCTTATTTAAAATAACTTAATAATATAGCCTTACATAATTTTGTTTGATATAGCAATATCTGCAGGAACCCCATATTGGGTGAAGGCCTCCTCCAAAGATGCCCATTTGTCTCTGTCCTGTGCGTGTTTCCAGTTTGGGCCGGCTGTCCTTACAATCTCCTCATCCCAACGTGTCAACGGTTTTCCTCTGCTTCTTTTACCTGAAGGACCTTTCCAAAATATCACTTTCAGGGTCTATCTCTGATCTTTAAGCTTCGCTAATTATAAGAACTACTCTATATTTGAGTCAGTGATGGAAGATGTTTTGGCAAAACTTGCAATGGGTAATAAACTAGTAATTGTCTGTGGTGACTTTAATATTAATATTTTAGAAGATAATTCAGATAGCAGTAGGTTATTAAATCTCTTTAAATCATTTAATTTGTCACATGTGTTTATGGAACCAACCCGAACTACACTGACTTCTGCTACATGTATTGATAATGTTTTTTGTTGCTGCAACTACTTGGACAAGGCCATTATAAATTTGAGTACATTATGCGAATAAAACAAGTGCAGATTCAATCCAGACCAATAACAGCCGGTAAATTAAATAAATTTAACAGCACTTTAATCTGTAAATTAAACGATCAGGACCTCACAGTGAATGATGGTAATATTTTGTATGATGAATTTTTCTCAGTGGTTCAAAAAGAGTTTAATAACACTTTTAAGAAGAAAACTAAAACTATATGCCCTAAGTTTTTATTCAGTGACTTGCCTTGTATTAACACTGAAACTTTTAATAAGTATGTTGCTACTTACTCAAGAATTTTTTAAAATACATGCAAGGTAGCTAAGGCCTTGTACATTAGCAATAAGGTTAAATTTGCACAAAATAAAATCAAGACGGTTTGGAAAATTATAAATAATGAAACAAAAAGGAATAAAAGAAATAATACTGATTACACGCTTGGGACCACACACGGACTTATTAGAGATAACAAAAAAGTTGCGCAAGAATTTGTAAATTTCTTTACCAACATCCCAATTAAAACAACTGAAACCTTAAATTCATCGCCCTCGATTGCTTTTGGATTATTAAACGCGAACATTTCAGCCTGCACGAATGTATTTAACTTTTCACATATAAATCCCATAACTGTAATAAAAGCTTTTAAGCAAATCAAGATCAAACCGACTGAAGATCTGTGGGGAATGTCCATCAAAGTTTGTACCTCCATTATTCAGACTATAGCGCCATACTTGGCTTTGATTTTCAATTTGTCTGTGGATCAAGGAGTCTTTCCGGATCTAATGAAATATAGTAAAGTTATACCACTTTTTAAATCTGGGGACAGTAAAGACACAAATAATTATAGACTTTATTACAGACTATTACAGACTATTATAGACAGTATCCATGTTGCCGGTTTTCAGCAAGGTATTTGAGAAGATAATGCTAAATCAAATGCTCATTCATTTTAATACGAATAACATCTTGCATGATAAACAGTATGGTTTTACCAGAGGACGTTGTACAACTGACGCTGGTGTCACCCTATTGAAACACATCTTTAATGTGTGGGAAGATTCGCAGGATGCCATAGGTATCTTCTGCGACCTGTCGAAGGCGTTTGATTGCGTTAATCATGAAACATTACTTCTGAAACTTGAGCATTACGGGCTAGGTCAATCAGCGTTAAGTTTGGTTAAATCTTATTTGAATGATAGACAGTAATTAGTTCAAATAAACGGTGTGAATTCGTCGGGGTTAAACGTAAAAATGGGGGTACCCCAGGGCTCAATTTTAGGTCCTTTCTTATTTTTAATATACATAAACGATTTACCCCGTTTATTGGAAAACAAACTAAACATGGTGTTATTTGCTGATGACACATCTTTAATTTTTAAAATAAATAGACGTACTTGTCGGGTTGACGACGTAAATAACGCGCTACGGCAGGTTCAGGATTGGTTCACTGCCAATAATTTAGTTTTAAATGGTAAAAAAACCAAGTGCGTAAAATATTTCTTGCCGAATGTCAAAAGTACTGATTGTGACATGATATTAAACAAGGAGAAGCTAGAATTCGTCGATAAAACGGTTTTCCTGGGGATCACGCTGGACTCAGGGTTGCAATGGGGTCCTCATTTGGTATCCCTTGCAGGGCGACTGAGTTCGGCAGCGTATGCTGTTGCGAAGATTCGTAGGTTGACCGATGTGGATACCGCGAGATTAGTCTATTTTAGTTATTTTCATAGTATAATGTCTTACGGTATCCTACTATGGGGAAGGGCTGCAGACATTGAGTCAATTTTTATTCTGCAAAAACGAGCCATCAGAGCAATATATAATCTTCGCCGGCGCGATTCTCTAAGGGAACTGTTTAAGGACATTAACATCATGACGGTTCCTTGTCAATATATTTATGAAAACATCATGTACGTGAGAAAGAATTTACATCTTTTTAGTAAAAACGGCGACAGACATAATTACGTTACTAGAAATAGGGACCAATTAGTTTTCAGACTGGCTAAAGTAGCCTCATCTTTCATGGGGTACTGTACAAAATGTTACAATAAAATTCCTCCCCACATTCTTGAACTGAATGAGATGAAGTTTAAAACCTGTATAAAACGCACACTATGTAGGCTGGCATATTATAAGTTGGGGGATTACATCACTGATAAAAATGCTTGGCTCAATGCTAGTCCTGCTCCACAATCCACATCCACTAGGGCGCAATAACAAGTGATATGCAGAACATTATTGTTTTGAGGTATTGTTGGACCTGACGACTGAAGACTGTATGAATATATTTGTATTGCATAAACTCAATTTCCTTAGTATTGTATAACTGCACAGCACGTGTGTAGGTACTATGTACCCAACTGTAAATCTACCATTTACTGTACCTATGCGGCGTTCGTTGACTTGTGTGTGCCCTGGCCGTTGAGTGTGTCATGCTCTCTCAAATGTCTCTCTGATCGTGGCGCGTGTGTTGGATCATCCGGTTCCGTTCATGATGGTTGAGCTGGGTGATGCCAATTCATGCGTCATGTTCGTGAACGGACGCCGTCAGTTGGGATTGGTCATAACTTGACTGCTTCGGATGTTAATGTTTTTCTAGTATCTATTATATAACTGCACAGTACATGTGTGAGTACTTCTAATACTTTGTCTGTAGGTGGTATGGTGGTGTGTAGTGCTATTCTGGGTGCATTGTCCTCACATATGTGAACTAATAACTATATATGTACCTATGTTCCTAAATATTGTAAAAAAACAATATTTTTTTAAAAGAGTAAGTATGGAGTTTCTTGTGCATTCTTCTCCATAACAAGCTACTTTCCGAATGCACGGTAGAATCATTTTTATGTACGTTCAAAAGTGCTGCTTGGTGGCCTAGTTGAAATAAAATATCTTTGTCATTCGCGACATGCCCAGCCCATTTCCACTTAAGTTTTTGCGCAAAATTCAATGCATTTGTTGCTTTGGTTATTGACCTTATTTTTGTGTGTAATTTTTTATATAACTTCTTTATTTTAAGCATGCGGCGCTCTAGTCCTCGTTGGCATGTTGTAATTTTATTTTTTAGTTTTGAGGTGAACTGCCACATCTGGCATCCGTACGTCAAGCATGGTAAGAGACTGGTTCATAACTTTCATTTTGATGGTTATAGGGAGGCTGCTTTTAAAGATTTCCTTTAAACCCCAGTATCTTTTCCATGTCTGTTGTACTCTTCTTTCGGCTTCAAGTTCGTTATTTTTTCTGTCAAAACTGATGTGCTTCCCTAGATAGATATACTTATCTGTATATTAAAGTGGCTCTCCATCAACTGTTACTAATCTTCTCGTCCTATTCGTCATTGCCATAGTTTTAGTGAGATTCATTTGTAATCCCACCTTGACACTAGCTGGATGTAAAGTTTTGATCATGAGCTGTAGCTGGGAACTGGACTCCGATAACAACACTAGGTCGTCTGCGAATCTTAAGTGACTTAAGTAATCGCCCTTTATACACAGACCTGTCTTGCTCCAATCTAACTTGCTGATGATAGCCTCCAGGATGGCTATAAATATTTTTGGAAATAACGAGTCGCCCTGCCTTACGCCTCTTTCTATAGGGAAACTAGGTCCGAGGGTTTCAAGCTTGCTTCTACCCTTGTTGTTGATATATATGCTTTTGATGGCTTTTATATATACGTCTTCTACTCTCTGTTGTTTTAAGCTTTCCCATATACTGATATGTGTTACCGTATCAAAAGCTTTAAGATAATCGATAAACGCTATGTATAGCGGTATCTGTTGTTCTTGATACTTTTCTATAATTAGCTCAAGTGTGTGGATATGGTCAACAGTACAGAATCCTTTTTTGAAGCCTGCTTGCTCTACCGGTTGTTTTGCTTCAAATGTACTACTGATTCTTTTGTTTATAATGGTAGAGAAGAGTTTGTAGATGCTTAGTAACATGCTTATCGGTCTGTAGTTGCCAATATCCTTCGGGTCGCCTTTTTTTGTAGAGAAGTATTATATTTGATTCAGACCATTGCAAGAGTGTTTCAGAATTTTGCAGTATTAAGTTAAATAGTTTCGCTAATGGTTCGGCTAATGTTGCGTGTGCTGTTTACAATAATTCATTTGTGATGTTTTCGGAGCCAGGGCTTTTTTCTAATTTCAAACTCTTATTTGTTTCTATGATTTCAATTTCGTCGACTGGTTTAATTGTTGGTTCATTAACGCTTTCATTCATAGTAATTGGGATGTTAGTCTTTTGGGTCTTATCGCTGTACAATTTCCTATAGAAGTCTGATGCTGCCTTAATAATGTCAGTTAGTTTGCACAAAGATCTGTCTTGTTTGCCTAGCCCCTCTATCCATCCAACTACGCTGCTCGCGCGCATTTCCTGTTCGTCGATTCACTCGTTGCGTTATCGTTGACTTGTGCGCGACCGTTTGTGCCACAAGCGCACAAGCGAAGCGTATAGCGTGCAACTGATGGTCCAAACTTAATTTTTGAGGTGAATATTGTTTATTATATTTTTATATCACTTACTTTTCATACCTCGTCTGCCGAGATCCAAAATGTCCGCCTCAAAATCACCTTTAAAGAGTGGTAGCCAAAAGTCTACCCCAGTACATCGCGGGTCGACCTTGGCTTTACATACCCAGGAGAAATCTGATCAGTCTGATTTAAATAAAAAAAATAAAATAAACGGAAACAGGCCGACTCACCAGACTGTACTAAAAGCTCGATGTCTGACATATTGTGCATCCTCGATGACTGGCAAAGTAAACAAGACGCTAAGTTTGATGCTAATAAACTGACCATGGACGCCATTGCTAAGCAGAATGATGAAATAAAGGCTTCTATGGATCTTCTCTCCACGAAGTATGATGGTATTTTGTTGGTCATGAAGAAACTTCGACAGGAAAACACTAACAATAAAAACCACATAAAAACCCTAGAGGCACAATTACGAGTAGAACAACATGAGAGAAAATCGCGAGCTTCCTTAATTGAGTTGCGTAATATACCCAAAATTGAATCGGAATCAAAGCAGAGTTTACTTGAATTAACTAAAAATATAGGCGCAATTATAAATACACCTGTGCTGGACTCTGATATTTGCAATGTGTACCGCATGATATTAAAAGATAAGCCGCACGGTCCCATAATAGTTGATATCAAATCAATCTTCATCAAAGAAAATATGATTGATGATGACCAATCATAAATGCTTTCTTTTTGCTGATGACATTTCCATAATTGTCACTACCGATAAAAAATATAAATCAATTATTGATCATAAAGCGGACATAAATAATACAATAGACAATTTAATTAATTGATTAATTAATAATAATTTATCTATTAATCTTAAAAAATCTGTATATATACAATTTAATCAATCTTATCAAAATCGATTTAATTTTAAAATGGACATACCACAAATTACACAAGAGACACAAACTAAGTTTTTAGGAGTAGTAATTGACGAACATTTAGACTGGAAAGCTCAGGTCGATATGCAATAAAATAAATAAATTTGTATACGCTCTCAGACAAGTCAAAAAGGTAACAAATATAAAAACGGCTGTGATGTCATATCGTGCATGCGTGGAAATAGCACTGACCATAATAGAGCATTTGTCGACCAAAAAAAATGTATACGAGCCATATACGAGAATATATTCCATCTGATGAATCATGTCAACCAATATTAAAAAGCTTGGTTTGCTACCGTTACCTTCATTATATTTGTATTAAGCATGTATGTTTGTTAAGAAATATAAAGAATTGTTTAAAACAGCAGAAGAAATATGTGCTCGAAGTCGCCGTGATCAATACAGACTTGTACTAGTTGAGCGCCATAGGTTAGCAAAATTTAATAAAAGCTGTCTGGCTATGTGTGTACGTGTTTATAATAAATTACCGAATGAATTGAAAATATTAAATTGCAGGTTATTGAAAATTAAATTATATAAATGGCTGAATGATAATAATTTCTATAATATTAATAATTTTTTTGAACATAAATTATAATGTTTGTAAATTCAAATTTGTAAGTTTGCATGCTTAATTTTAAGCAAAACATGTATGATCTCATATGCTATATTAACACCTATGTATACCATGTTTTACGCAAATAAATTATCTTATCTTATCTTATGATAAAATCTGTCATTGCATTTAATAAGGAGAAATCCACTGATAAAGACTGAATACTGTTAGTCTTAAAATTAAGGCCCGGCTTAACCTATCTATGTATCCGAATCACTGACAAGAAAAGTCAAACGACTACATTATTTGGCCAGAGTATTTGCCAAGGAATATGGTTTTTTTTTTTTTTTTTATCTATTATAGGCTTGCGCTTGACCACTATCTCACCTGATGGTAAGCGATGATGTGGTCCACGATGGATCACGCTTGCCTAGAAGAAACCTATTCACTCTTGATTTAAAGACCCCTAGATTGTAGCTATCGGGAAACGCAGACTCCGGCAGGGAATTCCACTCCTTAGCTGTACGCACAATAAAAGTATTCTCAAAACGCTTAGTGCGTATGGGTGGGGTGTCCACCATGTACCGATTGCGCATCGCTGTACGTCTGGTAGTCCGATGATGAAACGGGCTGGGTGGGATTAGATCATGCAATTCCTTTGCACACTCCCCGAAATATAACCGATAAAAAACCGACAAGCTGGCAACTCGGCGACGATGTTCAAGGCTCTGGAGCTTTGACTTAACCAGTGCCTCATCACCGATGAGCCTCTTGGCCCGCTTTTCGATCGACTCTAGTGCATCAAGCTGGTATTTGGCAGATCCGTGCCAGAGATGAGAACAGTACTCCATGCATGATCGAACTTGCGCTTGATACAAGCTGAGCAGCTGTTCTGGCGTGAAGTACCTTCTCACCTTCGCAAGGATCCCCAACTTTTTGGCAGCCAGCTGAGCCTTTGCCTCAATGTATGGGCCAAAATTGAGAGTCGATGTCAACGTAACGCCAAGAAGCTCAAGATGGTCAGTTATTGGCACGGTCACATCGCGGAAAGTTGGAGCCGGGTGAAATTGGCTCTTTTTAGCGGAAAAAAGACACGCCTGGGTTTTAGCAGCATTAAACTTGACCAGATTGGCATCGCCCCATTCGGAGACTGCCTGCAAGGACAAGTTCAAGCGCTCCACCATGGCCTCCCGGAGAGACTGGATCTGAGGCCCGGTAGCACGAGCGTTGGACATGTATCTCCCAGCAACAGTGCTGTCGTCTGCATACCCAAAGGTGCCGGGTTTTAGCAGATCGTTAATGTGCAGCAAGAATAAAGTTGCTGAGAGAACCGACCCCTGAGGGACCCCGGCATTAATATCCAAGTGGTCCGACGAGCAGCCATCGATAACCACTCGAACGGACCGATCTCTCAGGAAATCTGCAATCCAATCACACAGACCACCGGGCAAACCGAATGAAGGAAGCTTACCAATAAGGCTTTCGTGCCAGACCCTATCAAATGCCTTCAAGATGTCTAAGGAGACGGCAAGCACTTCCCCGTGCCTCTCGATGGCCTCACTCCAGATGTGAATGGCATACGCTAGAAGATCCCCAGTAGACCGATTTCGGCGGAAGCCGTATTGGCGGTCACTTAGGATTTCGTTTGCTTCTAGGTATGCCAGGAGCTTAGTGTTTAGTACACGCTCCATACTCTTACAGAGTATGGACGTTACAGAGATGGGTCTGTAGTTAGCCGGGTCAGCTCGACTGCCCTTCTTGGGCACGGGCTGTACGTTGGCTTGCTTCCAAGCATTCGGCACTTTTCCAGTCTTATATGAAAGGCGGAATAGGCGTGTCAAGATCGGAGACAGTTCAGGCGCACAGGTTCTTAGAACTATAGCTGGTATGCCGTCCGGGCCGCTAGCCTTGTTCACGTCGAGGTTGCGCAGCACCCTACGGACGTCCTTTTGATGGATACGAATGTCAGACATACTCGTCTCGCATCCATCAGGAGAGGGAGGGGGCCGCGCGTTACCAGGATTCAGACGTGAAGATTCCGCAAAAAGAGAAGCAAATAAATTTGCCTTCTCCTCAGCGGAGTGGGCCAGCGACCCGTCGGGTTTCAGCAGTGGTGGTAATGAGGGACGGCAGAAGTTCGATTCGACCGACTTAGCCAGAGACCAAAACGCTTTACTACCTGCTGGGTAAGAAGCAAGTTTGGTCCCTATTCGGCCGATGTGGTCGAACCGAGCCCTTCGCAACACCATCTCATCATCTCACCATCTTGCAGGACTTGGCAGCCCTGTTGAAGGCTCTCTTCTTCTGACCCACGTCACTCGCCTTACGCGATCGAGCGTCGACCCAAGCCAGGTACGCCCCATGTTTAAGCGCATCGGCGCGCTTACATTCGGCGCCAAACCATGGCCGGTCTTCGCTAGACATTGGTACGTCAGAGAACGGAATGTAGTACTCCATTCCCTGACGCAACACATCCGTCACGGCGTCCGCGCACGACGATGGATCAGTTGAAGCAAGCAAGTAGGCTGCCAAGGATAGCATGCGAAGAAAGATCGCATACCATCCCAATCTGCTGACTTGTACCGCCAAACCCGCCGGGTGCCTCTTGGGCTGGGATCGGGCGGGGAATAGACGGACACAGACTTCACCAGACAGTGGTCGGAACTTCCTAATGGTGAAGCTATTGACACGGAGTATCTGTCTGGATCTGTTGTCAGCAGAAGGTCCAAGCAATTGGCTGTGTGTGAATCAACACCGGATGTTGAACACCCTCGTTGCCCCCTGGACCAGCTGGGTGAGGTTTAGCGCTAGCGAAAGCTTACGCATCTCCCGTCCAGCATGATCTGTGTACTGGTATGGGAAGAGTCACTCCTGGTGGTGAGCATTAAAGTCCCCCAGTAACACTAATTGGGCGGAAGGGTACCGCTGCTGTGCCGTATCAGCCGCCTCACTGATGTGCTCTGTGAGCCTGGTTGTCTCCTGATCTCCGCTGTGCGAACGGTAGACACAGGCGTAGATAATTTTATCCAGACCTGTGTCCACTAAAGCCCACAACGTTGAGAATCTGGAGTCCTCAAGGTTACGGAGACGCCGATAGCAAGTATCGTCACGGGCGTACATACACACACCCGCGCGCGGTTTAAAATTGTGCTCCAGGGTAAACCCTGGGTAAGATAAGTACGACGCGTCTGACGGACTCGCTATCTGCGTCTCCGTAAGGAAAAACAGCACTGGTTTCTCAGCCTCCAGGTGATAGTGGACTGCAGAGAGATTTGAGTGCAGACCTCGAATGTTGGTAAGGTGCACTTTGTGGGGGAGGGGGTGCAGCCGCTGTTTTAGTCTGATATTCATTTTCTTTGACATCATTTTAGTAGAGTGAATGGAGGTGAGGAGAAGGAAGTGAGACGAGGTTCTACGCTGCTAACCTACAGACACGCACTGAAAAGACGACATCATTGGGGCACTAGTCCGGAGACTGCGGGGACGCCCGAGCCCCCCCCGCGTGTCCATCGGGCCCTCTCCATCTGGTCGCCAACCAGCACGATGGTGCATTCCGGGATTTTTCGACAGTTGGCGGGGCAGCTTTTCATGTGTGGCTGGCACACTACTTGGGCCCCCAACTACCTGCGGTCGGCCAGCGGCGCACCGTGCCTCGGATCCCGCTACCCTCCGCGACTAGTCTCCCGATACGTCTATAACAGCGCGCGTCAGGCTGGTCTGCCAGCAGTAGAACAGCTGTCTCGACCCAACTCCTCTAGTTGGCTACACCGAGCATCGTAACCGGAACACGGCTAGGCCGCTTGGCGGTACGTCTTTGCCCGGTGGGTGGTCGCAAGCCTTCGGCCGAAACCTACCACCAGTTATTGTCACCTGATTTGCACCACCCGGGGACCACGTGTAGGGAATCAAAGGGTACACTCCTACGGACGTGGGTGACTCGGCCCCCAAAAATGGCTATGATAGCTGCTGGACTTCCTACGGAAAAGTATATCTAAGGCGCAGCAAATCAGATCAGCGGGTAAGCGTCGTAAAAAGTACCATGTGACTAGATCGTTTTTCTTGGATAATGTTAAATTTAATATTTTTTTCTAATTATAATGCATGCATTATTTATTATTTGTGTTTTAACTTTAATATCAAGTTAAAATATTATTATGTAATTTTAAGAAATCAATTTATTTATTTATTGTAAGCCATGCACAAACACAAATTTTCAACAATATATCGTACTCATCACGCACAAAAACACGTTCACAATTTATTTGCCTAGCTAGATATCAAATACAAAATATGATCTATTTTATCAATATAACTTCATCATCCTTTTGGCTTACAGATTATCCCAGTTAGAAAATCCTACTGTTACATCACACACATACACACACACACACACACAAAACATCACATCACACACACACATAACATCATACATCATAATATCATTACATCACTAAAATTCAATGAGTTAAATCAAATACAAAATGAAATTGACTCTTTTAATGTAGCAGAAGCCGCTCTCTGTGATGCAGAGGATTGTCGGACCCTTATGTCAAACTCAAATAAAGGCCTAAAATTTATTCAACAGAACAAAAAAAAAAAAGAGTATAAAACGTAACATGGCTGGGCTACTTCCATTAATTGTTCGGAGTGGCATAAGCTGGGATTGTATTGTTTTGACGGAGTGTTGGTTGCCATCAAATCCAAATATACTAAGTCTTGATGGTTATAATTATTCCCCCACAACAAAAAACTTTACACAAAATGAAGGCGTTGTTGTTGTTAGATTCCGTGAGCTACTCAATAAAAACACATTATAAGATTCCAAAATGTATTGTGCTCCGCACAGCCAAAACGATCAGATACGGCAGTATCTCTAAGTAGTCTGTGGATCAGACCATGAGTGACATCTGTCTATTAAAACTTATTCTAGACAACATAGAGTTTACAAGGGAACACATACAAACTCCTTGAAGGTATATTTATAACACTGGCCCTTGATCCAATATAAACTCATGTAAATATATAAGTGTAGACACATCCGCTGTCTAAAAATATAATATAACATAACAACAGCAAAACATAGCAAAAGCATACATTTATCAAAGCATCCGTCACATATAAACAGTAAATATTCAAAAACCATGTGATACGGATCTAAAACAAATTATACTTCTGCAAGTATACCTTATCTACTGCTTAGAACCATCGCATATCATTTATTTAATGATAGAAATAAATGACATACAAACTTGTCATGTTTTTCCTTTACCAACGGTTTCGTTAAAACGTCGGCCGCCATTTCATAAGTAGATAGGTATTTTATAACAACTGTACCTTCCTCAAAAATTTCCCTGATGAAATGATGTCTTACACCAATGTGTTTCGTTCTGGCGTGGTACATAGTACATGTCGTCTATGCTTGGAATCAAACTGCATCTGAGATCGCTTGCATCAGTTGCAGCGCCTTAATTTTGTTGAGACTCCAGTTTGAATTTCTACGATTGATAACGAAAGAATGTGAACATTAAGTTGCACTAGTTGCATGAACGCTTTCAAGACTGGAAAGAGTTTACAATGTTTTCAAGACTTACAGGGGTTTACAATTATTTATTATGCTGTAATAGATCAGAAAGGAGATTTAAATTAATGAATGCTGAATCCAAAAGGACTTGGAAATGCCCTAAGTGCCCCAACAAGTAGTCTAAAGTTGATAATACTAATACCCCAATCCAACTCGCCAAGCAGAGCAGCCCAGATAGAAGCAGTGGTCAATCCTCTCCTGCCAGGGAGAATAAAATTGGCTTTCGTGGTGAACTGACTCATCATCCTGATGATCAGGCCGACATGCCATTGACAGAAATTACAAGTGGCTCCCTCAGAGATATGATAAGGCAAGAAATTATTAAAAATGACTGCAAAGTATTAAACAAACCCAATTATTACAAAGCTGACTACGAAGAGATAACTGATGCACTTAAGGACATCAACTGGGAAAATGAATTTGCACTATGTTTTCATGATGTAAATGAAATGCTGGATAAATTCTACAGTATAGTTAGGGACATTATTAAGAAATATGTACCGGTGGCTACTTTCACGCTAGGAAGATTCCTACCGTGGTACTCTAACCAATTGATAAAATTGCTTAAACAAAAATTGAAATATCATAACAGAATAAAGAAATATAATAATCCACTTGATGTCACATCATCATCATCATCGAATTGCATGGACGAATTGAAAAATAAAAGGCAATCCCAAATTCTTTTGGTCACATATTAAAAAACTTCGGAAAAGTAACACTTCCTATCCCTCTAAAATGACCCTGGGTACTGCAACTGCATCTGGAAGTAAAGCTATCTCGAATTTATTTGCTCATCAATTCGCATCGGTGTACGACCCGCTAAGTCTTGACCATGGTAACTCTGTCGACAATCTACCTGTTACATCAATTCATCATTCATGTTTCATCAATAATTCAACCCATTAATGATTTTTCAATATCTCAAGAGGCAGTATCTAAGAAACTTTCTGAACTTGACCTGTCAAAAGGTGCAGGATCTGATAATATACCCCCAATATTTAGGTCACGATGTGCTCGTTATGTGTCCTCTCCATTAGCAGATATATATAATATTTCACTTAAAACAGGTGTCTTCCCGAATACATGGAAACGGGCAAGAATAGTGCCTATTCACAAAAATGATAAACGAGAGGTGATATCTAACTATCGACCAATTTCGATTCTATGTACTTTGTCTAAGGTTTTCGAATCACTAGTGTACCCGATTTTTTACAGCCTGGTTAAAAGCTACCTAACCTTAAGTCAGCACGGTTTCATGGCTAAAAAGTCTACGGACACAAATCTTGTCACTAATGTCACTGACTTAATATCCGCAGTTGACAAGGGTCTACAAGTAGATGCAATATACACCGATTTTTCGAGGGCATTTGACAAGGTGAATCATGAACTATTGTTGATTAAAATTCAGTCCCTAGGCATCACCGGTGCCGCATTAGATTGGTGTAGGTCATACCTTAACAATAGGCCATCTTTAGTTGTCATAGAGGGTGATGAGTCGGAGCCTTATTTTGCAACCTCAGGTGTTCCACAGGCGTCCAATTTGGGCCCATTGTTCTTCATTATATTTGTGAATGATATCTCGAGCGTATTTAAATATACTACACCATACCTATTTGCGGATGATCTGAAGTTGACACGCATAATACTGACTGAATCCGATATTCAGTTGCTGCAAGCGGACTTAGATAACTTATCTCAGTGGTGTACGAGGAATAAAATGTATCTAAACTGTACCAAATGTTACCACATCAAATTTACTAGAAAACGTAATCAAATTCAGTCGAGCTACAATATTCAGGGAAACACATCAAATGAAGTGACGGTTATCCGAGATTTGGGAGTGTCACATTGACAAAATGCTCAACTCAGCTTATCGGGCTCTTGGAATTATATTGCGATCTTCCAAAGAGTTCAAAAAACTTCTACTACACTTCTGTTATACAATAGCTGTTAAGAACCATAAATTTACGTTGAGCTGGCAACACTATTTGTCGGCCATTTCCTTCTTTCTGCAACGTTCATTGTGTAAACATTGCCTTGTCTTCAATAAATTTATTATATTGAGTAAAAAAAAAAAAAATTGAGTAAAGGAACTTTTAATTATCTCCGAACTCAACAAATTGGTGCCGAAACTTAAAATCTCCTTATAAACAAGTGGATTAGTGCATATTAAGCGGTAAATTCGGAAATACAAAGTGCCAGCCGCAAGTACGCCACGCTCCGCGACGAGTTATATCCGCGCGTGCAATCGTCATACAAAGCTATTTCGCTATAAAATACATTTCAAATACAAAAATAAGGCAAGGCAATTATAATCAATTAATCAAATACTAAAAATTAACAAAATAAAAATCATCAAGTTTCTTCGGTGTAAAAAAAAGGAGCGGGCGCTGGAGTTTATCAAGCAGCCATTTTTGCATTCTACCTACCTACAGACATCTTCGTGCTCTTTCACTCCCACTCGCTGCCACTCAACAAGAAACATTCGCTCAAAATTGCATTCGTTCGTTCAGTTCATAGAATCATCTATGGTTAGATGTCATTCATTCATCGGTTTGACATTGACATCTATGTGTTAACATTAAATGTCAACAGACGACGTTGTTTGGCACGAAAGTTTCGAAGAAATTGAAGTAGATAAGTTAGTACAATTCAGACATTATGACGAATTCGGAAGACCTAAAAAGGCTGCGAGCGGGTCGTGGGCAATGCAAATCATATGTAACAAGATTGGAAAGTTACTTGTCCGAAAAACAACCCAACTACGACGACCTCGATCAGGATGAACTTGATGCAAGAGAGCGGTGCCTCCACGAGCAATACAATAAATTTCAAGATCTACAGCTGCAGATACTCTGTCTGGACGACAAGGACGACGAGTCAGGGTTCCTGGACGATCGCTACTTTCGCCTGTGCGCAATTATCAAGCGATGTAAACAAAGTGTCAGTTGTGTACAAAGTGAAAGTGTGGTGAAGTCGAGGAGTGTTAAATTACCTGCAATAAACATAACACCGTATGATGGTCGCGACTTCAGTGGTTTTCAACCCTTTATAGATTTATTTATGGCTGTAATTGACAAAGACAGTAAGCTTACCTCAATAGAAAAATTGTACTATCTAAGGACCTTGCTCAAAAGGGAGCCTCTTCAAATAATTGAAGGATTGCCTGTAAGTAATGAATCATACAAATCTGCACTTCAATTGTTATCAAAAAGATACAGTAATACATCATTGTTAGTTTCATCACATGTCGGGATCATACTTGACATGCCATCCATTCGGCGTGGGACGGCCCAACAGTTAAGGGAGATAAGTACCCGATTAAGACAGCAGATAGCAGCGCTTCAAAACTTAAAGCAACCAATTGATAAGTGGGATGCCATTTTGATGTGCATCATTACACGTAAACTGGATCCTTTAACTGTTCGACTGTTTCACTCTGAAAAGGATTATGCCACTGTGATGCCATCATTAAATGATTTATTAGAGTTTCTGGATAAACGGGCAGTTTCAATGGAAGTCAGCCCTATGTCTAACGATAAACCAAAATCAAGTGGTGTAACCTTGGCTGGTGTGATTAATGCCAAACAGTCATCTGCTTCTGAAGGTTGCAATGTATGTAACGACATGCATAAATTGTTCAAATGTCCCAGGTTTGTACTCATGCCAGTTGAAAAGAGACTTGAGCACATAAATAAAAACAAACATTGTGTTATATGTTTGGGTATACATCCGCAGAAATGCCGTTACCAGTTCAAGTGTAGCATTTGCAAGTCAAAAGACCACAATACTTTGCTACATGTGGAAGGCAAGAGTAGTAATGCTAAGCAAGAGAAAGAGGTAAGTTTATATTCTCATAGAACTTTTACAACTAAGGTTTTATTGCCAACAGTAAAGCTATTGGTATCGGATGTCCATGGCAACAAAATTATTGTGAAAGCATTGCTTGACTCAGGAAGTCAAACATCATTTTGTACCAGCAAATTAGCAGAAAGATTAGGCATTGAGCAATTTGTTCTTGAAAGGAAAATAGCTACATTGGGTGATCAAGTAAACAAAATAAATAAAGCTATAAATATTACTGTTCATTCCTTAATACAAGATTTTAAAGTTAAAATCACATGTTCCATTATCCATCAAATTACAACTCCTTTACCGCAAAGGAAATTTGAACCTTCTAAATTCATGATCCCAACAAATATTACATTAGCTGATAATGAATACAACATTCCAGGAGTAATTGACATACTGCTTGGAGCGGACATCTTCTTTCGTGTAATACAAGATGGAAAAATTGAAGGAGGCTTATCAGATCCAATAATGCTCAACACAAAGTTTGGATACATCATCTCAGGTGATACCTTTCCTTGTTGTAACGTAGCAACTAGTTTGCATGCAGTAGTGAGTTCTGATTTGGATCACGTTGTTAAAAGGTTTTGGGAGACTGAAAAGGTTCCAGAGGTATTCCAGGAGTCATTACCTGAGCATGCTCAAAGTGAGAGGGTGTTTCAAGAGTCTGTCTCTCTACAAGATAATCGCTTTCAAGTTATGCTTCCACTTAAAATGAGTCCAAATGATATTAATACATCAAATTCGTTTGCAATCGCTTTGCAGCGTTTCTATGTCTTAGAAAAGCGTTTTTCTAAAGACCCTATATACCATCAATTATATATTGAGTTTATACATGAATATCTAGAATTGCATCATGCAACAATTATTAATACAAATGATGACTCACCTGATATTCAACCTTTATACTTTTTACCACATCATGCGGTTATACGCGTAGTGTTTGATGGCAGTGCTAAGAGTCATGACAATCCAAGTTTAAATGACATACAGTGTAATGGACCAGTTGTACAAAATCAATTATTTGATATTTTAATTCAATTTCGCATCTTCAATATTATCTTAATGTGTGATATAAGACACATGTTTCGTCAAATCTATGTACATCCTCAGCATAGGGTGCTTCAAAACATTTTGTGGAGAGACAATCCTGAACAGCCTCTACAATGTTTACAGCTGCAAACCATAACTTACGGTTTAAAAAGTTCTTCCTTTCTAGCAACAAGATGTCTAATCGAGTTGGCTAGAAGGTATGAGCATACATTTCCTTTAGCAAGTCAAGCTATTTTAACATCGAGTTACATCAATGATTTAATATGCAGTGCAGCTAGTTATGATCAGGCAGTACAGTTAAAGAGTGAGCTTGTTCGGTTGATGAGTCTGGGAGGCTTTGAATTACACAAGTGGTGCTCCAATAGCATTCAATTGCTATCAGACATTCCAAAAGATAAATTAGGTTTTTCTCAGCGTGATCTAGATCAGGACAAACTTATTGTAAAAACCCTAGGACTGTCTTACGACGCCAGAGATGATGAGTGTGTCAGTCAAAATGAGTGGTGGCATGGTCACCTCTCTTGAGACTCCCACAAGGCGAGGTGTTCTAAGCTCAGTCAGTAAATTTTTTGATCCCTTAGGATTTGCTGGGCCTATTACAGTTAGGGCTAAAATTATTCTTCAGCAAATTTGGCAATATAACCTAGAATGGGATACACCCTTGCCATCTACATTAAGCAAAGTATGGTCTGACTTTCAGTCTGAAGTGTCAAGGATGCTTGATCTAAAAATACCGCGTAACTTGCAGCTTTCAGAAGCAGAAGAGTCTGCCTTGTACGGTTATTGTGATGCTTCTGCAGAGGCCTATGGATGTTGCATTTATGTAAAAATAAAATTGGATGGTGCATACCATGCACATCTACTGTGCTCTAAATCTAGGGTTGCTCCTTTAAATTCCAAATTAACCATTCCAAAACTTGAATTAAATGGTGCGTTGCTCTTAGCTAAACTTATGTTTAAAATCTCTAAGATATTACATAATATTAAAATTATTTATTTATTTTCTGATTCAAAAATTGTTTTGGCTTGGTTGAGTTCCAGTCTGAATAAATTACCAGCTTACGTAGCTAACAGAGTCAAAGAAATTGCTGATAAGACAGTAGGTATGTCATGGTATCACACGCCAGGTGTGTTAAACCCAGCTGATATATTATCCAGAGGTGCTAGCCCCCTTGACTTACATAAAAATAAACTATGGTGGCAAGGCCCCGATTATTTACAATGTGAAAGTAATTGCAACTTTTACACTTCAGTCATTGAATTACCAATTTAATGTTATAATATTGTAAACGTCAATCATAGTGTTAATGATGACGAATGTATTTTTCCATTATTTACAAAATTTTCTAGTCTCTATAAAATGCAAAGAGTAATTTCGTATGTTTTACGATTTATTAAAAGGTGCAGGCGCGTTGGAACCGATACTGGGAATTTTACTGCAAAGGAATTAAAATCAGCGTTAAATATTGCAATTAAGGGTGTTCAAAATTTCTATTTTCGGAATGAGATTCAAATTTTAGAAAACAAAAAACAAATTAATTCAAATTTAAAATTATTACATCCATTCATTGATGGAGATGGCCTTCTCCGCGTAGGGGGCAGGCTACAAAATTCAAACCTTTCCTTTGCAAGAAAATTTCCAGTTATCCTACCGAGCAAATGCCATTTAACTAGAATTATAATACAAAATGAGCACCTATCATTATTACATGGTGGTTTAAAATTGCTATTTAGTAACTTGTCTCAAAAATACCATATTGTTAATGGTATACGCGAGATAAAAAGTGTCTTGCACAAGTGTATTGTCTGTCTAAGACACAAAGCTAAAGGCGCAGAGCAACTTATGGGCTCTCTGCCGCGTGATAGAGTCACTCCAGGTAGAGCCTTTGAAAGAGTAGGTTTGGACTACTGTGGACCTTTTGAGGTAAAACAATCATCATTAAGCCGAGCGTGATATCGAAGGGATATGTTGTCGTATTTGTTTGCTTCATAACAAAGGCACTACACTTTGAAATAGTTTCAGATTTGACCACGGAGGCCTTTCTAGCGGCATTAAAGAGGTTTATTTCTCGCAGAGGATTGCCTTCTATTATACATTGTGACAATGCTTCCACGTTTAAGGGAGCCAATAATAAACTACGAGAGCTCTATCAATTACATAATAATAATAATTGTCAAAATAAAGTTCAAGATTTTGCATCAGTTAAGGGCATACAATTTAAATTCATACCCGCATACAGCCCGAATCACGGTGGTTTGTGGGAATCTGCCGTGAAATCAGCCAAATTTCATCTAAAAAGGATTAACGGTTCTAGATTACTAACTTACGAACAATTTCAGACGGTTTTATGTCAGATAGAGTCCATATTAAATTCAAGACCATTAGTTCCGTTATCTCAAGATACTTCTGATTATTCATATCTAACGCCAGAACATTTCCTCATTGGTTGTGCGCCCTGTTCCTACCCTGAAGAAGATCTGACGGAGATTCCTGCAAATAGGCTACGCCTTTGGAGATGTTGTGAGCAGATACGACAACATTTTTGGAGGGCATGGTCAAATGAATATTTGTCATTGTTAAATAAGCGTACCAAGTGGTATAAGGAATACCCTAATATCAAAGAAGGTATGTTGGTACTCCTACGGCATCCAAACACTCCACCCTTTCAATGGCCTACAGGTAGAGTCTCAAAGGTGTTTGTAGGTGTTCGGGGTTGGGGTGAGATAAATATAAACTAGGATTAAAGATTATAAAGATAGGTATAATTCAGTAACTTAACTGGGATAACTATTAAAACTAATGAGGTGAATGAGATGAGGTTGAGTCGCGCCCGATATGCTGGCCGAAAGCGTACTGACTATTTTACTTAGGTAATACATAAAATATTCAGGGCATAGCGCGCGATGTCGCAATTATGCTGACATGTTTATTATTGTTCGGTGATTATCCCGAACATGCTCCCGAGGGAGAAAAGGATGAGGTTAGTAGGTAGGTATAGTTACATGGGTAATGAAATTAATACTAACAAGGTGAAAACAATGTTCAACTAATACTAAAATAGTTATGTAGGGTGAGTTATGTTAGTAGGTGAGATTAAGGTAACCTTACAAATTAAACAGAGTCGCTACAGTGTAAATCAGGAAGAGAGAACACGCGAAAGATCGGTGAAGAACCTCTATCTTCCTTTTTTTGTAAGCACTCACTAGATAGCGCTAGTCGCTTAGGATCACTTTTCACTGGTTTACTACTAGATTGCCCATTTTCCCTAATTTCACTACACTCAATCACAACACTATCAGCAACGGTGTGTGGAGATGGCACCGCAGTTGCCGCAGGGGCTGTAGACCGCTCTGCTGCAGAAGTGGAGCGATTTCCTTTACGTTGCCTTTGACGCCAACGTTTAAAACAGTAAGCTGCCACCAATAACAAGATGCCCAATATGATGAGATATATAGCGGTATACTGGTGGACGTCGTGGTAGGAGATATTAGTGCTCAAAGGTTCACTCTGCTTCATGATCTCAAGACTTCTCTTAATGGCTTCAAATTGCCTGAGGTCATCTGAGTTATTGGGATTATGCTCATATGAGATTTCTGGCATAGTGATATTTATTATGTGATTAATTGGTGATATTTCAGGTGAGATAATATTTCTCGTCGTACTAATTTTACTAGACAATCTTTTGTTTGAGTACACCATAAAATTTTCTGTTTTTACTAGACAGCCTTCCCCAACACGCAACAGACCAGCATCTGATAACCTAACTGCCTCAACTTGATTTTCACATAGAAGTTTGACGTTACATTCATTGCAGCATAAATAATAATACTTGTTTTCTGATGTTAACTCTCTCCAGTCATCCTTGCACGGGGTAGTTTTAGTTTTACAAGTTCTTGTGCCTGGGATCGTCTCGCATAGACTATGATCATCTTTCATGTGGTGAATAGGCTTTCTGATATGACACAGAATAGTCACAGGGTTTTGTAATACGCATGACTGCAGATCCGTGTCTGTGATAGTTAAATAAGAATCCTTTCTCATGTTGATGGCTGCTAATTCAGAGATAGTTTCGACCTTCATCATCCTGTTATCTTTCACAATGCGTGGAACCGGGATAAGATTAAATACCTCGTAAATATCTCTTTCAATCAGGGGTATTTTTATTTCTATTATTAGGTATTTGCCAGAGTATTTGGCTCTTACTTTGAGCAAGCTGTACAGATCTTTAAGATTAAAGTTGTCGACAGGAACTACCAAGTCTCCAGATATTTGTGCTGATATTATGTTTAGCTCAGATCTGAGTTGTTTCGGCGATATCAAGTGAAAATCTAATTTTCCACTATAAATATCAGTTACTGTATCTAAAATTGAGTCCTGGATTCGTCGAAGGGTATACAACAAGTTGTTGGCAGTGAAAGTCGAGGTTATGAAGTCAGTGACGATGGTTATGTTTTGCACTTGCTGAGCGAGATTTTTATAAGAATCTTGGAGAGAATTAAGCCTTTGATTTATTATTTTGTGATGTTTGTTTATAGTATTCTCAATCCTTTTCATTAAATTAAATTCAGCTTCTACGACCGACGTTTGGTTTTTCCAGAGGTTGTATAAGTGGTTTTCATTATGCTTTAAAAGGTCAATATCCTTCTCATATTTTTCTGCAAATCGTTGGTCCAACACTCCGAATAAACTATTTGCAACGTAGCCTACCCCGTCTAGCAAGCCGCGTCGCCGACGTTTCTTATTAGTCATAAGCGAGTCATTTATCATGACAATATTATCATAATGTTTGATTTCTTCGAACTCGTGCTCGAGTTGTAACATGACGCCGTCGCAAGGTGTTTGTGTTCTAATCGTTGAGCATAAGGTTTCAAGGTACTTGATATACTTTGTTAGTGCCGCCATTCCTTCTTGATATGGATTTGTGTCATAATAGACTATTAAATGCCAATCATCTCTAATTAAGTGCATATTAGATACTTTGTCAAAGTATACACTATTGTTTGTCAGCGGGGTGAAGTTATAGGATGCTTGAGTGGTGTTTATTAGTGTCAGCATAAATAATGTCAAAGATAAAACCATTGCTGAAAATGAGATAGGACGTTTTTTCTTCGCCGCTGGCAGTTTATTATCAACCTTTGGGCCATTTGGATCTTGATCATTTTTATTTGTTGGCAGTAAGGACAGTTTTACAACTGGGCGTTTTAAGACCCCATTTTTGGTTTTAAGTGTGACGACCCTTATGTGTCCGTCACTTCCAGGATGCAGCGCTATTACGCGACCTAGACTCCATTTTCCTGGTGGAAGGTTGTCGTCCTTTATAATGACGATGTCATTAAGATTGAGATTCCTTTGTTGCTGTCGCCATTTGACTCTCGTAGAAAGCTGCGAGAGGTAGTCAGTCTTCCACTTATCCCATATATCTTGATAGATTTTTTGCGTCAAGTGCCACCGTGTTCTGAGGTCATGCTCTGTTTCGAAAATCGTTAAGTTGGGGCCACTTGCTAAGAAGTGCGCCGGGGTCAAAAAATCCAAATCCTCAGGGTCTTCTGTCAGAGGGCACAGTGGTCTGGAGTTCAAACAAGCCTCGAGTTGGGTTAGTAGGGTAATATATTCCTCGTAGGTTAATTTTTGCTCACCCACGACCCGCTTGAGATGATTTTTTAGGCTCTTCACTGCAGCTTCCCAGAGTCCGCCAGCAGATGGCCATGATGGAGCGTTAAAGTGCCACTCAATATTCATTTCAGCGATTGTCGAGGTTACTTCTTGGTCCGACAAGATATAGGAGATTTCGGCAAGCTCTTGTTTTAAAATTTTGTTGGCTCCTATGAAGTTGGTTCCTTGATCACTATAGATGTGCCCTGGAACTCCCCTTCTAGCCGACATTCGACGAAGCGCGGCAATAAATGCTGACGCTGTGAGATCTGAGACAATTTCTAAATGTATGGCTTTGGTCACCATACAAACAAAAACTGCGACATATCCTTTACTGGTTTTAATGCCACGGCCTTTGTTGGCCTTAATAAGGATGTGTCCGGTGTAATCTATTCCTGTGTGGTAAAAAGGTCTGTTAGGAATCAATCGTGCTGGAGGTAGGTCACCCATGATTTGATGTTGTAGTATTGGATTGTTTCTTTTACATTTGACACACATTCTTATTCGTTTCTTTGTGGCTCTATTTCCACCAAGAATCCAGTATTTGTGTCTTATAAATCCAGTAGTCATTTTTACTCCACCATGAAATACAAGTTCGTGGGATTCATCTATGATTAGATCTGCTAGTTTCGATTGATTCGGGATTATGATAGGATGCTTCATTTCTGGATCAAGATTCGAATGTTTAAGTCTGCCACCGACACGGAGCATTTGATTATTGTCTAGTATGGGATTGAGATTAAGAATCTGGCTTTTCTTATTTAGTGGTTCATTCCTTTTCAGCCGTGATATTTCTTCGTAGAAATATTCGTTTTGGACGTGCTTAATTACCATTTCTCTTGCTGTCTTTATATTTTGCAGAGTAAGAAAACTTGTGCGTTTTTTCTTGTAAGCAACAATGTCGATGAACTTGTTGATGTAAGCTAATACTCGGGTAACTTTCCTTAAAGTGCTATATTTTGGTAATAGTTGATTGATTATTGAATTTTCGGGGTTAAAAATGACCGTATTTACTGCCTCTTTCTTTCTGAGTTCTGCGTTTGTAATGCTCGTATAAATCGGCATATTATGAGATTCTGTAGGCTTATATTGTGGTAACCAGTCGGGCCCTTGCCACCACAGTGAATAATAGGCTAATTGAGCAGCAGGTAAACCGCGGCTTGCGCAATCTGCGGGGTTTTCTTTGGATTTTACGTAACTCCAGTTATCTTTAGGGATTATTTCAGTAATTAGCCTCACTCGATTCGCAACAAAGGGTTTCCATTTCTCCGGTTCACCACTTAACCAACCTAGAACAGCCGTTGAATCAATCCAACCATAAACATGCACCTTGTAGCTCGATAGGGATGAGATGATTTTTCTCATAAGTTTTGACAACAAGAGAGCGCCGCTGAGTTCCAGACGCGGTATCGATTGTGGTTTTTTCAGCGGTATTACTTTTGATTTCCCTGCAATAAGGGTCTCATGAGTTTCATTTTCTCTCTGTATTTTGCAATACACGACGCATGCGTATGCTTTTGTGCTAGCGTCGCAAAAGCCATGGAGTTCGATGATATCCTTTGCCTGGGTTTGAATCCAACGTGGTATTTTAAATCGAGATATATGAGATAGATCGGCTTTAATAGTATTCCACTCTGACGCGATTTCTTGAGGGACAGGGTTGTCCCAACCCAGGTCTGATTTCCATAATTCTTGGAACAAGATCTTAAGTTTTATTGTGACTGGTACTACCCAGCCCAAGGGGTCAAAAATTTTAGATATTTGAGATAGGAATTGTCTTTTTGTATGGATGTTTCTGGAGATAAATTCTATAGGATGAAAAATGAATTGATCATTTTTGGGTTCCCACCGAAGACCTAATGTTTTGGTTGATTCCGGTTGCTTAAAGTCAAAGTCTTCCTTTTGAAGTGCATCTGAACTATCTATTAATTCCGGCAAGTTTGATCGCCATTTTCTGAGATTAAATCCGCCTGATTTGAGGAGGCTGATCATCTCTGCTTTGAGCTGTTTAGCTGCTGTCGCTGAGTGTTCACCATGCATGAGATCATCCATGTAAAACGAGTGTTCTAAGATGTCAGGAGCGCAACTTTGTGGATAGTTTGGCCTTTCATCGATGGCCAGTTGCTTCAGTGTCATCATGGCCAAAAATGGTGCGGCTTTAGTGCCATAGGTAACTGTCGCTAACTGGTATTCTTTTAAAGGTTGAGATTGATGGTTTCGCCAGATAATTTTCTGATATTTCTGGTCATCGGGATGTAGCCAGATTTTGCGAAACATTTTTTCTATATCTGCTGTAAAAGCGTATCTAAATTGTCTCCATTTTAAGATAAGGCTCTGAAGGTCTTGTTGTAAATTGGGTCCTCGGCACATGAGATCATTGAGGCTGTATCCGCTCGAGGTTTTTGCCGAGGCATTAAAGACAACACGCAATTTGGTAGTTGATGACTCAGATCGTTGGACGCAATGGTGCGACAAGTAGCAGTCCGGCTGTACGTGTGGCGCAACGGGTGTCATATGTCCGAGCTCTAAGTATTCAGAAATAAACATTTTATAGTCACATGCCAGAGCTGGTTGCTTACTTAATTTCCGCTCTATTTGGAAAAATTGAGCAATCGATTTTGTTTTCGACTCGCCTAAATTGTTCTCAAAATCTTCTTTGAAGGGTATTTTAACGACGTAGCTTCCATCTGCCCGTCTGGAGGTCGAAGTTTGGTAAAATTCGATGCAATTTTGATCTTCTTCTGATATTGCTAGAGGTTCATGTATGTCCTCCACTTCCCAAAATTGCTGCATATCTTCGATATTATTTAGGGTCACATTGCAATGGTACGTTTTGTAGTTGCCGCTTAAGATCCATCCCAACTGGGTTTGTTGGGCAATGGGCAACACACCTTCTGATCGACAGATACCGTCCATAAGGATAGTGGAATAGATATCTGCCCCAAATAAGATATCAATAGGCCTACTTTTGTAAAATTCGGGATCTGCAAGAGTTATTTGGTTCAGAGTAGGCCAGTCTGGCTTAGGCAAGGTACAGCTGGGTAAGTTATTTATGAGTCTATTCATTATATAAACGTCCGTTTCAAAGGTGAAATCGCTAACCAGCGACGAACATTTGATGGTAATCATGCCCTTGCAGTTGTTTTCCTTATTGCCTATTCCAGAGATATAGCCGTTACATTTCCGTCGCGGTAGTCTTAACAACTGAGCTGCGCTTTCCCTAATAATGGATGTCTGTGACCCTTGATCTAAAAGAACTCTCATTTTATGGTAAGATCCGTCCACTGCTTGTACGTTAATTATTGCTGTGGCAAGCAATATTTCTGAGGGTTCTCTACGAAGCGATGCAACTGTGTTAGTTTCTTGCTGCTGAGAAGGCGATTTCGTAATCGTGGCTGCATTTGACCCTGATCGATGTGACGTAAAAGATTCATGCAAAATGGTATTGTGTTCCTTATTGCATTCTTTGCACCTTATTTCGGAAAGGCATTTTTTGCCTTCGTGATAATGTAAACAATTGATGCAAAGTTTCAAGTTATCAATAGCATTTTTTCGTTCATTAGGTTGCAATTCCAATAACTTTAGACATGCATGAATTCGATGATCATTGGAGTCGCAAATAGGGCATTGCTTGCGATAGTTAATTTTGCGTTTGGACTTTGACGATTGCGAAACTTGGTTTGTTGAGTAATTCTTTATAGGATTATTATAATTTCGTTTGTAATTGGACCCCTTTGAAAATGATGGTTTATTATTGTTGTTGGATTGCGATGGGGGTGATTTCTGCGTGGAATTCTCAATCTTCTTACGTGAAGTTTCCAGCATCATAAATTTAGTTTCCAAAAAATTAAGGAAATCTTCCAAGACGGGCAACTCTCGCGGGGCTTTTAAGGCTTGTAGGTAATCCTCGTATGTATCTGCATCCAATTTTTGAGACAATAAACATACCAGGAATGGGTCCCAGGAAGACACATCGACTCCCAGATTCCTGATAGCATTCACGCTCTCATATGTAGTGTCGTGAATGCGTTTTATATGATTTGATGATTGATGCTGGTTTGCGGGGATATTCATGAGATTGTTAAGATAAGATGTAAAGATCAGTCGTTTATTATTATAACGATGATTGAGGATATTCCAGCATACGGGATAATTGTTGGAGCTTATTTGGAGATGTTGGATCAATTTTTCGGGCTCACCTTTGATCTTACTCTTTAGAAACTGCATCTTTTGTGCATTTGACAAAGAGGGGTTGTTGTGCACTGCTTCGGTAAAAAGGTCTTTGAACGAAATCCACTTATTGTAGTTTCCATCAAAGGTGACTATCTCCATTTTGGGAGTAGATTTTTCAATATGCGCAACGGACCACATTTTCTTATTGATGTCTTTCTTTATTTTGTTATAATACTCCTCGTAATGGGTGAATTGCTCTTCGTATTTGGGGTTTGATCCGCCATACTCGTTGTCCAGCTCCCAATGAAGCGAGTCAATAGCCGCCCAACGGGATTGTATAGTCTTCAGGATATCTTCAAATTCCCATTTTTCCGTGACGAGATCAAGGTTGATATTGGAAGAAGTTCTCAAGAAAGCCTTAAAATTGGTAGCTTGCTTTTTGAAGAGAGTTTCAGCTTTACTCTCTTCAAGAGCAGGGGTTTTAGAAGCAGCGTGGGATGCGAGGTTCGAGGTTTGAGATTCCGCAGTAGGTTGGAACGAAGGAGGTTTCAATTCCGGGGTTTGCGGTCTGTTTGCGAGAGGGTTATAGCTTTGTATAATAGTCTTAATGTTGTTATATTTCTCCTTCATTTGATCGTATTGGTCAGTACTGAAATATGTATGAGATTGATCACCAAAAGATATCAAAGTCATGTGATTATTATGGAACTCTGTAAAGGATTGTTCCAATACAGCTAATCGACGACGTAAGTATTCTGCGGTCTTGCGCTCTGCACCATCCTTCTTGAAATTGGTGAAGAGCTTATCTACGGCTTCGATTAGTTGTTGTTGGGTTGCTAAAATGTCATCCATTTCCGACATTTTAAAGATATAAAAGAGACCTTACTTGTGCTGATGGCTTCTTTGGAGATCAAATGTCCTTGCGATGGCTGCAAGAACAAACCTGGAGTAGCAGCGCAATGAGATGACGCGATGCTTTCGTATAAACCAGGTTCAATCAGGATCAGCAGGATGATGAACTTTTCGGAAAGTAAATCCGATCAGTTCTGTTTACCAGGGTCTGGTAATAAATTCCAAGCGAGACACTCACACAGCACAGTTAGTAGATGCGCGCGTAATGATCCCGCTCCGACGGCTCGAAGGACCAATGTTCGGGGTTGGGGTGAGATAAATATAAACTAGGATTAAAGATTATAAAGATAGGTATAATTCAGTAACTTAACTGGGATAACTATTAAAACTAATGAGGTGAATGAGATGAGGTTGAGTCGCGCCCGATATGCTGGCCGAAAGCGTACTGACTATTTTACTTAGGTAATACATAAAATATTCAGGGCATAGCGCGCGATGTCGCAATTATGCTGACATGTTTATTATTGTTCGGTGATTATCCCGAACAGTAGGATTAGATAAGATGGTTCGTGTCATAGAGGTAAGAACAGCTGATGGCAAGTTACATACAAGAGCTGTGTCTAAAGTAGTTATTTTACCCATAGAGGATTAATAATAACATGGACATTAGCTGTTCTTGCTATATGTACTAGGTATTGCTTCAATTCATCTTTATCTTATATCAATATCTTAAATTATTAAGTTAGCTTTTATCATAGCGTGATACTTGTTTCCACGCATCATTATAGTTGTATACTTATGTAACTTCATTTTTTTGTTTATTTTTCATTTATAAATAATAGAGTCAAAATCAACTTTCATTAATTTAGTAGAATTATCACTTTGATGTAATATTCTGTTTTACCGAATTTAAGGGCATTTTGGCCGCCCCAACTTATGTTAAGAACCACAAATTTACGTTGAGCTGGCAACACTATTTGTCGGCCATTTCCTTCTTTCTGCAACGTTCATTGTGTAAACATTGCCTTGCCTTCAATAAATTTATTATATTGAGTAAAGGAACTTTTAATTATCTCCGAACTCAACAATAGCTACGTAAGAAGTCAGTTGGAATACTGTAGCACGGTCTGGAATCCAACATACCAGGTTCACACAAACAGAATAGAAAGAGTCCAAAAGAAACTTGTTCGTCACCTAGCTTTTCGGTTCAGAGTTAGGAATTTGAGATCATATGCGGACAAGCTGAATTATTTTAAAATCATTCCTCTCAAGTCTCGCCGTACGGTCTCTGATTTAACATTCCTGTTTAAGTTGCTTAACAGTAGTATTGACTGTACTGATCTTCTTAGCAGAATAAACCTTGATGTTCCTACTAGAATCCCGCGTTATCGCCGCCCATTACTCAAAGCCTCACAATGCCGAACCAATCTGGGTAAACACTCACCGGTTGCCAGAATGAGCCAGCAGTACAATGCCTTGGCATGTGCATCAGAAGACATAGACATTTTTTCTAATACTCTGGGTAAATATAGGTCATTGATCCATACACAGTTGCGTATTATGTAGGTGTTGAACTGCCTGCCTAGTTGTGTTTTGTTTACTGCTGTTTTTGTTTGTCTGTAGGTCTGTTTTTTTTTTCTTCTTTGCTGTTTGATCTTTTTTTTGATTTAATTTATATTCAAATTGCCAACTTTAATGATAGTTATTCTAGAGATACTACCTATGGAATAACTATTATTAAAGTTGTATACCTATACCTATGAAACAATTGTAATTTAAGTTTTCACTAATCACTAATCACTGATCAAGGAGAAAAATGTAAAACTTTAAGTAATGATATTAAATAACTGTAACTGCCATATTCTAATTTGGGTATCCCATACTGTTTGATTGTTCTCTATTGCATGATGTGGTCTCCTATAATTGAGGAAGCACATAGTTCTTTTTTTGTGTTCTGTTACTTTATTATAATATAGTATGTAAGGTGTATTCTTTGTTGGAGATCCTAATAAAATAAAAATAAAAATTCCTGCCACATCTCGGGAACCAGCTGATGAAAATAGAATTATGTCATCAACATAGAGCGCAATTATAATCATACATTTCCCGCTCGACTTGACATAAACACAAGGTTCGGAAGATAAACGTTTGAATTTCATTTTGCTCGTCAAAACGCCATTTATTTTCTCATACCAAGACTTCGAAGCTTGCTTCAGTCCGTATATATATGGCCTTATTCAACTTGTAAACTTTATCTTCTTGGCCTTTAATCTTGTAGCCCTCTGGCTGCTCCATAAAAACGGTTTCTTTTAAAATTCCATTCAAAAAAGCCGTTTTTAAATCCAGATGCTCGATATTCATGTTATGTTCCGTTGCTAAAGCAACTTGTACTTCAATATTTCCCCGTCAAGGCCAAGCTTTCTTTTAAAGATCCACTTGCATTTGACAGGCCTTTGCTTCGTATCGCGGTCACTCAGAGTCCAATTTATATTATATAATTTATACTTTTCCGCCATCGCGGCTTTCCACTTACTTGCTTCTTGGCCATTCAGTGCCTCGCGTACTGTCTGAGGGTCTTCCGTGTCACTGCACACAGTGCGTGCTACACTAGCTGACTCAAACTCACTACTATCATCCGTAGAGTTCTCGTAGACTTCCAGTGTGGAATCTCCTGGGACATACGTCTCATCCGCAGAGTCATTCGGAGTCTCACTACTGCTCTCAGAATCATCTATCGTAATGGCGCTGTTATCTTGACAGTTTTCGTTAGATATTTCTGCGTGCTCTTGGGGTAAATCGGGTGAGGCGGGTTGCACTGTAACATTATCGGTGACAGTTACATTGTTCGGAAACAAACCAATCGTGTAACGTGAACTGTCATCCTCATCCAATGAAGTGTCATTCCAAAAAGCATGTTCTAGAAAAGTGGCTTTTATGACATTCTTCGGGCTCGCCGGATCTACCAATCTGTAATCCTTTGACTCGTCACAGTATCCGACAAAAATATATTTCTTACTTTTGGGATCTAATTTGTCCCGTTTGTGCTGTAGGGCATAAGCTTGACAACCAAAAATGCGTAGGTAACTCAGATTCTCCTTGTTACCCGTCCATATTTCGTCCGGTGTACTGGCCATCACAGCCTTAGTTGGAGAGCGATTCTTCAGGTAGACGGCGGTGTTGACTGCTTCTGCCCAGAATTCCTTTTTCAAACCTGCTTCCTGGAGCATGCACCTGGCTTTCTCCGTAACGGTTCTGATCGCGCGTTCCACGACTCCGTTCTGAGTTGATGACCTTGGAACCGTGGTTTGGTATCGAATCCCATGCTTCTTCAGGAACTTCTGAAAATTAGAATTGACATATTCACCACCATTGTCAGTACAAAGAACTTTTATTTTCTTCTTAAACATCTCGAAAACCTCATCCTTCCTCCTAAGAAAATAAACGAATGTTTTTCGTGACAGATCGTCAATGAATAACAGAAAATATCTTTTCCCTCCTAGGGACGGGCACGACAGTGGTCCCATGACGTCTCTGTGAATTATTCCAAGAATTTCCTTGGCTCTGGTCTCCGATTTCTTCGGAAATGGCAACTTAGTCTGTTTACCTAAGATGCAGGAAACACACATCCAAAAGTTATAGTTGTCATAAGAATTACCCTTGACCATACCTTTTCGCAGTAACTCCATGCTTCGGGTGTTCTGATGCGCTAGACGATGGTGCCAAATTTGTTGCGTTGACTGGCTTCCAGTAGCAGGGGACTGCGACGCTTGCTTCACGCTCACGGCAATAGAACGACTATCAACCTTCAATTGACGCGTTGGCACCGCTTTGCTGTCACCTGTACCTACAGACAAAGACGAACACATGGCCTGCGAGGATGGCTCGCTACACGAAACAGAAACGGTTTCAATGGCATCAAGTTCATAAATACCATCTGTACGATTACATCGCACATTTATAGCACGCTAGCATAAGCATTTTTACCTAATGCAAATCGTAATTATTACTAATCATGTTGAGTACTCTTTCGACCGTTCAATTGTAAACAAGTACAATCAATAAATATTATATCAAGAATTCAGCAAGAATAGTTTTCTTCCATCACAACTTAGCAAATGTATTAGCAACCAAGTGCTCGTACATAGTGGTCCTTCGAGCTATGTGTTGGTGATTTGTGTTCTCTCGTGTGACTGCGAATCGGTTCCGTTGGCCTCCCACAAGCGGGAATCCCTAACGCGAATTGAGAAGGCGCATAAGGTTGCACGGAAGAATATCAGAGCACCTACACAGACCAAGTGACAGTGGGCTAGCAGTCCAAGATCGCATCAAGGCATACAGCATCAAGGCAAAAATTGATTTTGATTTTGATTTCACAAGCAGCAAGTTGCCATCAATGGCATGCGACAACTTTGGTCAAATTTCAAGAAAGATGGTCAAGATCGCAAAACTTCAGAATATATCAAGAAGAGAACTGACACTCTGAACAGCTATTGGAACGAGTTTCAGAATAATCATGAAAAATTGTGCATGTACGAAGATAAAACCCAAGAATATTTTATCGGAAACCACTATGAAGAAACTAAGGCGTTCTACATAGAAGTTAGAGATTCGATTCAGAGAGCAGGTCTGATCAAGCCAACCCTGTTCGGACGTCAGCAGCCAGGTGCCTCGACCGCAGAGGGCAGAACTACTCCAGTGAGTCTAATGCCAGCTCCGGAGTATACTACTCGAGGAACTGATAGCAAGTTAGATGAAAGGTTGCGCAAACAAGCTAGCAACTTCAAAGCATTTTCTCGCTTCGTGACTAACATAGATCTGCCAACCATAGAAGAAAAATGGGAGTTTGAAGACATTTTGAAAATTCTAGAAACCCGTTGGAATGCGGTTGATGGTCTCCACTGGCAAATAGACAGCGAATTTGGTGAGGTAGACGAAAATTATGAAACTTCATACACGCAGCATGAGCAGATGTACTTCAATATTAAGAAAGAAATTAATCGTAGATTATTCTCTGCATCCCATCGAGAAAAGTCTACGCCGCAGCTGGATATTCCTATATTTAACGGAAATTACCAGAATTGGGTATCATTCAAGGACTTGTTCACGGAAGCAATCCACGGCAACCCATATTTATCTGCTGCACAGAAAATGCAATTCCTGAAGAGCAAGATTAAAGGTGAACCAGAACGCCTAATACAACATCTTCCGATCAGCGCGGATAATTACATCGCTAGCTGGGATATATTAAACCACCGTTATAACAACAAGAAACTTATCTTTACTACTCATATTAACACCTTGATGAATATCCCAGTTACGCAACAAGCGACATCGAATCACATCAAATGTATTCATGACGTAACAACCGAGTGCCTTAATGGTATCAAGAATTTAGGTGTCAACATTGACACCTGGGATCCAATGATAGTACACCTGCTCACTCAAAAAATGGATTCCGAAACATTGAACGAATATTTCACTTCACTCAAACAGCCAATAGAACTGCCAACCTTGAAGGAATTTTTAGAATTTCTGGAGAACAAGTTCACTACCATGGAGTCAGCACGTCGTAAACAAGATACGATACAAAAATCTACAAGTTCTCCTTCAAATTCAGGAAACTATAGATCAAATCAGGGAAAACAATACTACGTCAGCAACAAGGCTACGTCAAAGAGGACCCCTTCTGTCTCCTGCCCAATCTGCAAAGACCATCATGGCATATATTATTGCAATCAATTCAAAGAAATGGCACCAGGCCTAAAGAGAAAAACTATAAATCGACTCAATTTTTGTACAAATTGCCTGTACAATCACAACGAAAAAAAATGCACGTCCAGCAAACGTTGCCGGCAATGCAACGGACAACATAATACGGTGTTACATGACGCCTATGCAAATGAAAACACGATGTAATCGAACGTTTCCGGCCACGTGCCACCCGAGCAAGAATCAAGCCCCAGAGCTCATGTTGCACAGCAAAAACTTGCTTCGACAGTTCTTTTAGCAACTGCAATTATCAAGGTGACAGGAGCTGATGGAATAAAAAGAACGATGCGAGCCCTCATTGACCAAGGATCCCAAGTTTCCTTGATCACCGAAAACGCAGCGCAAGAGCTAAAGTTACCACGACAGAACTGCAAGGGAGTTATTACTGGCGTTGGTATAAATGACAAGACCTGCAAAGGAATGTTGAGTATCAACTGTACATCACTGGATGACAACTACAAGTTCAGCACTAATGTTCTCATAATGAACAACATAACAAAAAACCTTCCGAATTCAACATTTTCTAAACCATCATGGGTATTTTTGGAAGAAATTGACTTAGCCAACCATCAGTTCTACGTCAGCAACCCAGTTGACATATTATTGGGTGCGGATATATATGCTAAGATTATCATGAACAAGATTCACCGAGAAGATTCAGGTAGATTTATTGCGCAGCAAACACGCATTGGGTGGATTTTGTTCGGCGGGGTCCAAAGTCTTCAATGCAACCTAGTCCTGAATAACATACAAGATATTCAACAATTTTGGGAAATCGAAGATATTCCTGAAGATGATCAAATATCATTTGAAGATGATGAATGCATTCAATTTTACAAGTCGACCACGACAAGGTTGGAAGACGGAAGATATCAAGTGAGACTACCACTAAAGTCAACTTTAAACAAGGATGTTGGGGAATCTAAACACAAGGCAGTCGCTCAGCTGTATCAGATAGAACGAAAGCTCGCAAAAAACAAATGTATTGCAAACCAATACAAAACATTTATTAATGAATATTTATCTCTCGGTCACCTGAAACCGGCGCATAGCAACAAGAAACCAGAGTATTTTCTACCGCATCACTGCGTACTACGTAGCGATTCAACAACTACGTCACTCCGTGTAGTATTCAATGCATCATCAAAAACTTCTACTGGGATGAGCTTAAATGATTGTATGCATACGGGACCCAATCTGCAAAAGAATCTTATGACACTTATACTGAAGTGGAGACAACATCGCATAGCCTTTATCGCGGACATTGAAAAAATGTTTCGCCAAATTTGGGCACATGAAGACGACCAAAACCTCCAAAAAATCGTTTGGCGAGATTCTTCTGATCAATACGTACAAGAGTATCAACTTACTACGATCACTTATGGCACCAAGGCCGCGCCATTCTTGGCAATGATGACCCTAAGACAATTAGCGGATGATGAGAGATCAAATTACCCATATGCAGCTCAGTTCGTCGAAGAATGTTTTTACATGGACGATTTGTTACACGGTTCAGACTCTGTAGCATCAGCAAAACAA
This sequence comes from Anorthoa munda, assembly GCA_945859665.1. Taxonomy (NCBI): domain Eukaryota; kingdom Metazoa; phylum Arthropoda; class Insecta; order Lepidoptera; family Noctuidae; genus Anorthoa; species Anorthoa munda. The sequence continues at coordinate 5,650,367 of OX243913.1, forward strand.
TTACAGCAAGATTTGATGGCAATCCTCAAGACAGGTGGTTTCAACTTACGAAAATGGAGGTCCAATTATCAAGAATTGCAAGACAGCACCAGCAAAGGCTGTGACCAGGAGCGTTACGACTTCAAACAAGCTGAATCGACAAAAACATTAGGCCTTCACTGGAATCCGCAACAAGACATTTTCACCTTTCAATCCAGGATTGAAACCATTACCGAAACGCAACTTACGAAGCGGAAGTTACTGTCTGAAATATCCAAACTCTTTGATCCTCTCGGTTGGCTCACTCCAGTTTCTACCAAAATGAAAATACTGTTTCAACACATCTGGAAAGAGAAGAATTTGAATTGGGATGACAAGATTCCCAAACAAATTAACCAAGAATGGACAAAAATTAAACATGACATAGAAAACATAAATCAATATCAAATACCTCGATGGATAGGTACGGCATCGGCCGGAAACAATATCGAGTTACACGGATTTTGCGATGCTTCGCAGAAGGCGTATGCATGCGTCGTTTGCGTTGTTTGTTTGTGTGTGGAATTGCAAAATTACAAGTCAATGTGAAACAAAAATAACTTTAATGGTTGCGAAATCAAGATTGGTTCCATGCAACAAGAATATCTCTTTGCCCAAATTGGAATTAAGTGGAGCTCATCTGCTATTTAAACTAATGGTCAAAGTGAAGGAAAGTTTGATCGGTCATGACATCAAAGTTTATGGGTGGACCGATTCTATGGTGGTTCTGGGATGGATACAAGGCGATCCCAATCGCTGGAAAGTTTTTGTTGCCAACAGGGTGCGACAAATAACAAAGGAGATGCCATCTCAATGTTGGCGATATGTGAAGCCGGCGGAGAATCCTGCAGACTGCGCGAGCCGTGGATCAACAAGTCTGAAACTAAAGGAAGACAATCTGTGGTGGAATGGACCCACCTAGCTACCTCACTGTACGCCGGAAGTCCAAGCAAGTCGCCAAACTTACTTCACAGATAAAGAATCCCTTAACATGCAAGTAAATATTGTGACAAAAGAAAAGTCACAAGTAAACAGCGTTATCAAAAGACTTCTTAGCAGACTAAGCTCATTTACAATGATTCTGCACGTACTAGCACGTTTAAGGCGTCTGGTTATCAGAAAACCAGAAAACACATCAAAACCCTACATTACCTTAGCGGAGCTACGCAAGGCCAAGGTCGTAATAATCAAAGTTCAGTGTGTGGAATTCCAGCAAGAAATACATGACCTGAAGGAGAAAAACAAAGTGTCCACGTCAAGCAAGATCGTGAATTTGAATCCGTTCCTAGATGAAGAGGGAATACTGCGTGTGGGTGGGAGGCTGCATCATGCTGCGATCAATCCTGAACTCAAACATCCTATAATTTTACCCCATCAACATCGTCTGACGGAACTAATAATAGAACACGCACACAAACTCACATTTCACGGCAGAGCTCGAGTTACATTAGCATGTATCAGGCAAAAATATTGGATAATCGGGGGAAATAATGCAACGAAAAAACAAATACGTCAATGTATTACCTGTAGAAAACAAAATTCTGCCAAACTACAACCCCTGATGGGAGACCTGCCTGCAGCAAGAATCAATCCATCTCGACCCTTTATGCACACCGGCGTTGATTTTACTGGCCATGTCTATATCAAAACCAACAAGGGCCGTGGTGTCAAGACTACCAAAGGATATGTGTCAGTATTTGTTTGCATGATGACGAAGGCCGTGCATTTGGAACTAGTCTCCGACCTCACAACGTCATCATTTATCATTGCCTTACGTAGGATGGCAGCTAGAAGAGGTACACCTTGTCACTTGTATAGTGACAACGGCCGCAACTTCGTAGGAGCCAGCAGGGTTCTACAAAACGAATATGAAGAATTGCAGAGAATCATTAATGATGAGTTAATGGCTGAGATAACGGATATGGAGATCATATGGCATTTTAACGCCCCTTCATGGCCATCAGCAGGAGGCCTATGGGAAGCTGCAGTGAAGAGTTTCAAGCAGCACCTCAAGAAAGTGATCGGTGAACAAAAATTTACTTACGAAGAGTTCACCACACTTCTAACACAAATTGAAGCCTGCCTAAACTCAAGGCCACTGTGTGCAATCTCAGAAGATCCTGAAGACCTAGATTTCTTGACACCTTCTCACTTTATAACTGGCGGACCCACGTTAACGTTAGTTGAAACCGAAAGAGATCTGCGAACACGCTGGCAGTTAACACAGAATAATACTACAAGATCTGTGGAAAAGATGGCGTACAGAATATTTAGCACAATTAACTGCAAGAAGCAAGTGGAGGCAACCTCAATCCAACATCAAGTTGGACGATATAGTTCTCATCCACGACGACAACCTCCCACCCGGCAAGTAGACGATGGGTAGAGTCGTAGAACTACATCCAGGCAAGGACGGCCACGTGCGTGTCGTGACCTTAAAAACGAAAAGCGGCACTATTAAACGTCCCGTCATAAAAGTTTCCATACTTCTAGAACATAAAGAAGTTGCCCCACAGTGCGACACGGCACGAGACAAGAACCAAGACGTGAACCAACACCAGCAAGCCCAAGCATCCTCAACAAGAAGGTCAACGAAAAGCAAGTTCAACTTGACAACCATGGTCACTGCTCTCATGTTATTTTTCACATTCATTACAAGTGCAGAATGTAACATGAAGATAGCCCCATTCCAAACAAGTCAAAGCTTGTATTTTGACAAAGTAACCGACATGATGCTTATCAGAGACGATTGGAATATTGTGGTTTACTACAACATGGATACGTACTGGCAATCAACTGCAAGGTTCAATGAATACATCCAATCGCTCAAAAAAACATGTGACATCGTACAAGGTCAAGTTCACTGTGACGTTATCATACAGCAGCTACGTCATGCGTTCTCAGAACTCGAGCACTACAACCAAGTGTTGCGAAGTCAGCATTCCGGCACGCGACCCGTGACACTGCGTCAGCGCCGAGGCCTTATCAATGGCGTGGGATATATCGCTAACAGCCTATTCGGAGTGCTCGACGAAAATTTCGCTGATAAATATCGCAAGGACATTTCTCTCATTCGAGAAAACGAAAAGCATATAGTTTCTCTCTGGAAAAATCAGACTTCACTCATGGAAGCAGAAAACAACCTTCTTAAGCTCACAGAGCATGATATGAACCAGCAACTTAAAATGATAAACCGTCACATGAATAAGTTACACGCAGCAGTGGACCAATTGATAAACAACATTGAAGCTAACAGCATCATTAATGACTTCAACATGGGAGCTATAATAGCAAGTAATATGATGTATAATTTAAAGAGCATTCAGAATACGTTATTAGACACCGTTACTGACATATACAATGGGCGTTTCAACTTACATTTGATTACACCCGAACAACTCATGAACGAGTTAAGCACGATTTCAAGCAATTTGCCCAAGGACGTATCCCTGCCAATTGACAACATACACTCGGACCTTCGGAAGATATATGATCTGCTGGAAATAAAAACAAGACTTCTGGAAGACATTATCATCTTTGAGATCAAACTACCTCTCATCAGTCGAGATTCATACAAAATCCTCAAGATAATTCCGATCCCCAAGACAGTGGGCCAAAGTGACATGATCAGCATAAACTCAGTATCTGAGTTCATATCTATCAACATGAAGAAAGATACCTACATTAACCTGTCGGAAGAAGACATGAGATCATGCCCAACCGTTTCGGGAGTTTATTACTGCCACATATTAAGACCGATTTACCAAATTAAAGGAGACAAAAATTTCTGTGAAACAGAAAATTCGGAATGCAAAACAACAACAACCTTCTGTAAAGATAAATTGCAAAAAACATACACATTGAACAGATATTTTTACTTTTGCTGTGATAGGTGTCACGTTCGAACAATATGCGGCGATCAAATAACCGCACATCAGCTGGCACAAGCCGGACTATTCAATATAGGCCAAGGATGCATCGTCAAAACAAACAACTTTACCCTGTATTCACACAAACTTCACATAAGTGAATTAAGGACGACCCAGATATTTATGCACCAGTGATTGACCCTAACAACCTCATTATCAACATCAGCATACCTAAACTAGTTTTGAACAACAAAACTCAAGATTTAGAACAAGAAATCAGCGAAGTGGACAAAAGGATACAGTCTATGAAAGCGGCAGATATGATGTTACCTGATGATCTATCTTATCATGATATTCATCACTACGCTGTGATCTACACTTTAGTTGGAATATTGGGCATCGCTGCAATCGTCATTATAGCTCGCCGTACGCGATGTCGATGGCGAGTTCCATTGTCACCACCACCGTCCGTTGCTGAGGAATCAAGAACAGAGCCTGCTGTGCCGTGCCACGGGAGCAACAGCGATACAAGGGAAACAAGTGGACACCTCGACTGCGTGCGCGTCCATGTTCCTCGCAACCCTCGCGTCCATATAGGAACTTCCCCTTAATTAAGTTTATATAATTAATAGCTCTAAACTTTCATTATCATGTAGTTAACAAACTTTAAGCTATTTTTGTAAATCTATCTATTCTTGTTTATTGTGTATCCTTCCTATCTCGTCCGGGAATATGTACGATTACATCGCACATTAATAGCACGCTAGCGTGCATAAGCATTTTTACCTAATGTAAATCGTAATTATTACTAATCATGTTGAGTACTCTTTCGACCGTTCCATTGTAAACAAGTACAATCAATAAATATTATATCAAGAATTCAGCAAGAATAGTTTTCTTCCATTACAACTTAGCAAATGTATTAGCAACCAAGTGCTCGTACACCATCTCTCAGGGTAGCTGTAGCCAAAACCTCCCCATTGTCATAGACTGTACACACGCCAGAACGAAACACAATTTCGAAACCTTTCTTATCCATCGCACTAACAGATAACAAATTAGCAGACAATTTTGGGACTAAGTACACATTACTTATCGATCTCACACTATTGTCCTTTAGCACAGTTTGCGCAGTTCCTTTTCCAGCTGTCGGCAATGCTTCACCATTGGCAATTAAGACCTTCTTCGGCTTTTTAGTAGTAAAATCTGACAAAAACCTGTGATCATTGCAAAAATGCTGCGCCGCACCACTGTCGACGTACCAAACGTCTCTCTTGACTCCTGCGGCCAACGCTGTGAGATGCGCCTGGCTTTTCCTGCCACTCTTCTTGTCGTCAGAGTTGTCAGGACAATCCTTCTTGAAATGCCCACTCTTTTTGCATTTGAAACACTTAATTGGCTTTGGTGCTTTCCGAGCTGCTAAAACCGTAACATCTGCGCTTTTATCATCGCGTCTCGCATTTTCTAGAAGCAATTTTGCTTTGACATTTTCGCTTGACAGTGACGTGTTCGAATGTTCTAGAGTCATAATCAACGGGTCGTAATCGCTTGTCAAACCGCTGAGTAAAATCACGGCCACGAAGTTATCTTCTAAAGCAGCTCCGATGTCGCTCAGTTGTTGCGATGTATCTATGACCTTGTTCACATATGCCTCCATACTCGCACATACGCTTAATTTAATGGCGAACAATGTGCGAAGTAATCCGAGTCGTCGTGACAAGCCTCGGTCCTCGTATGCCTTCTGAACGTTGCTCCAAGTTAGATCATGCATGGAGTACTGCTCTCATCTCCGGAATGGATCTGCCAAATACCAGCTACCAGCACTTGAGTCGATCGAAAAACGGGCCAAGAGGCTTATCAGTAATGAGATATTGGTCGAACCTAGGCTCCAAAGCTTTGAACATCGGCGCCGAGTTGCCAGCCTGTCGGTTTTTTATCGGTTATTTTTTGGGGAGTGTGCGTTGGAATTGCATGAACTGATTCCTCCTGGCCCGTTCCATCATCGGACTACAAGACGTACGGCGATGCGTTATCGGTACATGGTGGACATCCCACCCATACGTAACAAGCATTATGGGAATACTTTTATTATGCGCACAGCAAAAGAGTGGAATTCCCTGCCTGAGTCTGTATTTCCTGATAGCTACAACCTGGGAGTCATTAAGTCAAGAGTGATTGGTTTCTTCTAGGCAAGCGTGCTTCATCGTCGACCATATCATCGCCAGTGGTGTCTCATCCCATACAAAGAAACCGTGCCGACGTACTGTAATGATTATACTGATTATTTTTGTACATCGATCGCGTTCGGTTCAGTTCAACGGATATAGATGGTGATCTATCGCCGTGGAATGGAACCGAACGCGATCGATTTACAAAAAATAATTGGTATAATCAGATGAAAAACGCTAGTTACGTCGGCACGGTTTCTTCGTATGGGATGAGTCATTTGTATGCTAGTATTATATTATCTGTGTCATCGCTTACCATCAGGTGAGATAGTGGTCAAGCGCAAGCCTATTATGTATTATGCAGTTAGAACTCAAGCTCATAATAATTGTTTACCGAATTAAGCAGGCTAATCATCAGTAAATTATTTTTATGAATACTAAATAAGATTTAATTTTTATAACTTTAAAAAGTTTACGAATAAATAAATTAGCATTCTGTTTGTAAATAGGAAACAGCTTGAAAAAAATAACTTTTTCTATGGTTGTTATATTTGGCATATACAGTGTGGCCAAAAAGACGTGGATTAAACGCAACTAGGGGTTAGATGGGGCCATTAACTGCAAAAAAAAATCTGCGGGAGATCCTTAAGGTCAACCCCTGCAGAGTTTTAATATATTTTATCTACTCTCATATCGTAATATTCGAATTATAAACTTCAAAACGAGTTTATATTGACATACTTTATAAACACAATACCGAAATTTAAAAATAGAATCTTATTATAACTCTTTTTCTCTAACAAAATAATGCTATAATACAATTTTTTTTCTATTACGATACAGGACAAATCCAAGAAGTTAATCACAAGGAGTTTTCATCAATTATTTTTTGTAATGCCATTTTTATAGTACCTATTTAAAAAGATTTGATTCCAATTTTTACTTGTCTATGACAATGCCCGCTAATTTTGTCTCTTTCTAAATGTTCATAGAGCTCAAAATATTCGCGCGAATTAAATTCGCGCCGCGGTGCGGTGGATTCTGTGGCAAAACACGGCTTTCTTGCGGTATTATTTCTGCACGATTTTTTACCGCAATGCGTGCAACTTCATACAATTCCATAGGTCGCAGGACAGGCGAAAAAAAATCGCACGAATAAAAATCGCAGTGCGTGCTAAACCTTAGCGCATGCGCAATGCGATGATGTGCTGGGTTTTGGCGCCATTCATATTTTGCAGGTTTAGTTGTATTTAATTTCATGAGTTTTTCGAATTCTTGTTTAAAAATGTCTGATATCAGTGAATGTGAAGAATATTTGACTTCGCCCAATATTTTATATGCGGCGAAGGAAATTACTCATATTCTATTACCAGCAAAGTCGAAAAAATTATATGGTAAATGCTATCACGACGATGGCATGGAAAATGCAAAAAGGTATTTATTATTATTATGTATGAGTGTAGATAAAGTAGTGTATGAAACTGCACATAACTAGGTATTAAAACATTCGTGTGAATTCTATTAAAAACCTCGCCTACGTCTCGGTTTTTAAACAAACACTCATGTTTTAATACCCCTTTTTTCTTTTATGTTAGTCAGATTGCGCAGTGAGATTTGTCGAAAAAAATATAACACCCCTAACCCTATCTGGGGGGGAATTTTAAAAATGTTTTATGTAAATTTTGATTATTAACTTCATCCCCAAGGAATTCGATTTTTCATACAAACTAATTTTGACCCTTTTCATCTCCTTAAAGGTTGAATTGCCGCAAAATCGCGCCTTAGTGCTCTGCCCTAGAACCCCACGTCAAAAACGAAACCCTGACCAGTAAGACTCTTAGCTTGAGTTATTTTCGAAAAACTAATAATGACAACCTTTATTGTTCACTGATGGGTATTTATGACAATTTTCAAATTTATCAACCCAAGAAGTGAGATTTTTCAAAAACACTTTAACACTCCCTAAATCACCATTTGGGGGTAGTTTCGAAAAACTAATAATGAAAACCTTTATTGTTTATTTAGATTGGCATTTATGTCAAGTTTCATGTTTATTGACCCAAGAAATCAGATTCTTCCATACAAACTTTAACACCCCCTAAATCGTCTTTTGGGGGTAGCTGCAAAAAACTAATAATGACAACCTTTATTGTTTATTGAGGTTGGTGTTTATGTGAAGTTTCATGTTTATTAACCCAAGCTAAAAGATTCTTAAAAAAAAATGAAGATCTCCTAAATCATCTTTTGGGGGTAGTTCCGAAAAACTAAGAATGAAAGCCTTTATTGTTTATTTAGATTGGTATTTATGTCAAGTTTCAAATTTATCAACTGAAGTAATAAGATTCTTCAAAAAAGCTTTAACACCCCTAAATCGTCTTTAGTTTCAAAAATAATAATAACCACTTTTATTATTAATTTATTTTAGTATTTGTGGCAAGTTTCAAGTTTTTTGACCCAAAAAATCTGATATTTCCATACAAACTTCAACACCCCCTAAATCGACTTTGGGGGTTTTTTCAAAAGACTAATAATGATAAACTTTATTGAGGTTGGTATTCATGTCAAGTTTCATGTTTATTAACCCAAAATATAAGATTCTACAAAAAAAAATTACATGCCCTAAATCATCTTTTGGGGGTAGTTTTGAAAAACTTATAATGAAAACCTTTATTGTTTATTAAGATTGGTATTTATGTCAAGTTTCACGTTTATTAACTGAAGTAATAAGATTTTTCAAAAAAGCTTTAACACCCCTAAATCGTCTTTCAGGGGTAGTTTCAAAAAAAAAATAACAACTTTTATTATTCATTTAGTTTAGTATTTGTGGCAAGTTTCTTAACGCAAAGAATCAGATATTTCCATGCAAACTTCAAAACCCCCTAAATCGACTTTGGGGGTTGTTTCAAAAGACTAATAACCTTTAATAAAGATAACCTTTATTGATGTTGGTATTCATGTCAAGTTACATATTTATTGACCCAAGAAATCAGATTTCTCCATACAAACTTGATCACCCCCTAAATCATCATTTGGAGGTAGTTTAAAAAAACTAATAATGTCAAGTTTTATCATTTACATAGAATATTTTATGTGCTAAGTTTTAAGAATTTTGGTCTCAGGTATTAGATTTTACATACAAACTTTCAACCCCCTTTTTACCCCCTTAGGGGTGGAATTTCCAAAAATCCTTTCTTAGTGCACACCTACGTCACTAAACTTGAGAAACCTTTCTGCCAAATTTCATGCTTCTAGGCTTAGCAGTTTTGGCTGTGCGTTGATTGATCAGTCAGTAAGTCAGTCAGTCACCTTTCGCTTTTATAGATATAGATAAGATATTTACTCAAAAATGCATGTAAAAAAGGTCATTATTTTGACAACCATGTTTGAGCAAAGTCGACCTTGCCGTTCTGTTTCAAGGAGCGGCCGGCAAAGTTTTGCTGGCCGCTATTTTGACGTTTCAACGTTTTAAAAAATCAAATCCAAAAAGATTTTATTTAAAACACAGCTGTTTGTATCTATAGAGATAGGTACAAAAAGATTTTATTCCATATTAGGCTGTATAGTTCCAACTACGATTGGTCAAAAAAAAAACAAAGAATTAACAAAAGCGCGGTTCAGCGAAAATTTTGTTTTTATTTAGTGACTTTTTTGCTAAAAATGATCTCTCAAAGCGAAAATTCTTCCAATTCAATGTGTTTAACACCGCCAGACATTAAAGATGAAGCTAAATTTCTGGTTGAAAATTTGATACCGCGAAACTCAAAGGAAAAATATAAGCTTGCATATGAAAAATTTGTGCAGTGGAAAATCAGTAGGAAATCTAAGTCTTTATCCGAAAATGTTTTCTTGTGTATTTCAATGATCTTTCCAACAAAATGAAGCCTTCGTCTCTCTGTAATACCTATTCAATGTTAAAGTGCATGGTTCTGATAAAGCACAATTTGAACATTAAAAATTACCACGAATTAACGAGTATGCTAAAACGACAGTCAGACGGATTTAAATGTAAAAAATCAAAAGTGTTGACATCACAAAATGTAGAAAAGTTTATAAATGAAGCTCCCGACTGTGAGTACTTAGCGGTGAAAGTAAGTATTTATATCTAAAAACCCAAGTTTTTACTGTACCTACACGTTCTCATAATTAATACTCGTACTTGTTATTGTTACAGGTAGTTCTTATTTTTGGCATTTACGGTGCATGCCGATGCATCGAAATTACCAATATCACCGTTAATGACATTGAAACTCACATCAACGTAATGATAATTACGTTGCGAGATACAAAAACGAAGATTGATCGTACTTTCGTTGTTCGTGACGCCTCATTTGCAGTGGTGCAAAAATATTACGCAACTACGTCCAGTTGACGTAAAAACGGACCGATTTTTTTTAAATTATAAAAACTGCAAATGCACCAAACAAATGATAGGGAGGCACAAAATTGCTCAAATGCCCAAAATAATTGCTACATACTTAGAACTGCCCCATCCGGAATAATTTACAGGTCATTGTTTCCGGCGTTCATCGGCCACTTTTCTTGTCGTACTGGGGCCAATCTTATTACACTAATAAAAAAAGTTAATTAAAAAAATCTAATCTCTTTTTTTATTTATAACTTTTTAGTTATCTTTTTTTAAGATTTAGGTATATTTAAACATATAAGTGTTATATATTTTTGAAATCACCTCTTAAAACCCTTGATTTTGATATCCCACACGATGGGTTTGGAAGAAAAATTTTTTTTTGTCCTCATCAATATGGCGCCCAAAAGCCACCATTTTTCTATTTTCCAATTTTAATGTAGCCAGTGACACTCGCGGGGTTAAGACGAATCGATTGACGTATGAATCATCAAAATCGGCCAACGCGTTTGGTCTCTAGTACGCCACATAGGAACAAACATACATACATACATACATACTTACATACATACATAGACTGATAAACACATTACCCTCCTTCGGCAGTCGGGTAAAAAGGCATGGAGGATGGAAATTCGATCGAGTTGCTGAGAGCTATATAGAAGAATCGGTGGAGAATAAAAACAGAATTACACAAAATTCTGTCAAAGTATAAACTTAAAACGAACAACGTCTTACGAGTTCCAGGAAGCTTCAACATCTGCTCAAGAACCTGAAGAAAAAAATTATGAAATAAAAGAAGTAATAAATTAAGAAATAATACAGCAGTCAAAAACCGTATTATAACTATCCCAAACTATTAGTAATATCAAACCGGGAAAGTCGGTGTTGAATTTTAGTAACTGTACTTTTCATAATTGTCATTTTAATTAAAATTCTAGTTAATTAATATATTTTTTATTTAAATTACTTGCTGGTTTTATTTAGATTAGGTACTTGCATTTTTGAGTAAAGCACTATACAAACCTTGGCCCAAAATGACTGCTTCGCTGGTCACGCTATGATTGGCTAGCTACGCTCTAGGCCTTTCAGCTTGGCCATTATTGCAGCCCTTGCTGTCCTCGCTGTATCTCAGCTCGTCCATCAAGTGCTGCACGCTGACCGCGCTGTGTCGGCCTGGAGCTGCGCTACGCTGCGCTGTCGGCCATAATCAGCGCGACCAGCAAAGCAGTCATTATAGACCGCGGCAGTAATGTACTAATGCCACATCTTAGGATATATATGCCAAATATAATAACATGCAAAATAATATCCATAGAATCATTCTGTCATCACGTTTAAACCAATTACGAATTCGAAAAGTAAAAAGAAAACCCATCAATTGCTTTGAAATTGAGAGGGGAATCCTCCGCATACCTGGGGAGCTTGAGAATAAAGTCATTACATGATCCCAGAGAAAATTAAATTGTGTTATCAACATTTTCTGGGGCACAACTACAGGTTACAGCAATTTGCAATATGTTAACGAACTTACTAACACATACCGTTACCAAAAAACCGGCCAAATGCGAGTCGGACTCGCGCACGAAGAGTTCCGTACCATTATCGCAAAAATCGGCAAAAAATACACGTTTGTTGTATGGGAGCCTCAATTAAATATTCTTTTTATTCTGTTTTTAGTATTTGTTGTTATAGCGGCAATAGAAATACATCATCAGTGAAAATTTCAACTGTCTAGCTATCACGGTTCATGAGATACAGCCTGGTGACAGACAGATAGACAGACAGACGGACCGCGAAGTCTTAGTAATAGGGTCCCGTTTTTACCCTTTGGGTACGGAACCCTAAAAAGGAGGGTTCAATCGACATCACGCCGTGTTCATCTACATTTCAATCGACTTTATTTTCAAACGGGGATAACAAGTGTGAAAAGTGTGCTAGCTACGCTGCTGTAAAATTCAGGCGCTGGCTGCCGATATTCACGTGTTTTTATTTAATAGTATCATTAATTTCATGCCAGTCGAGACTTGTGATCCTTCAGTTGCTAACTACCTGCCTCATCGACAACTATTAGTACATTGTGATACAAGGGTGGAAAGTAGGTTATTGCAAACGAGCTGTCCCGCCCGTGCTCGTGTCATTATAATTGTCTGCGCTAGATACGACGCGCTCCGTGTTGCTGCGGTCTGCTGCAGACAGGACGAGTTTTCGTGTCTAGGTCCGACAAAATTCTTGTCTTGTACATGATGAATTGGTCCTGCCCACAGACATCAATCTAACTAGATAACGCAAGTCCCTCCATCTGTATGAAAACCAAGCGTGTCACTTTGTCACAAACAATTTAAAATAGTACATTGTGATACAAGGGTGGAAAGTAGTGGAAACTCGTGTCATTAAAAACCCTCGCCTTCGGCTCGGGCTTGTTAATGACAGCTCGTTTGCAATAACCTACACGCCCGTGTATCACACGATATTTTTCAATACAGTTGTGGGAAATCGTGAAAACAAATCCAAGAATTAGATTTGTTAATTACCAAAAAAATAAATTTTCGCCCGTTTTTGCAACTGGACATATTTTTTTTAAAACGAAAATAGTCTACACAGCCTATTCGATTTTTGACAAATGATGATGTGAAAATAATTAAATTGAAAATGGTAATTAAATATATTAAACAACCATTTGAAAGACTTTTGAGAATTAAATGCTAAAACGTACGGAATCATTCATTTTTCCTCGTATAAAATCTATTCAATTTTATTCTATGTATGAAAACTCCTTGCTACTAAACTTTTTTAAATTGACTTATAACTAAAGGCGCGTTTTTGCAACTGGACATTTTTACAACAAAAACAGTCTATACAGCCTATTCGATTTTAGACAAATGTTGATGTGAAAATAATTAAATTAAAACTGGTAATTAAATATATTAAACAACCATTAAAAAGACTTTTGAGAGTTCAATGCTAAAACGTACGGAATCATTCATTTTTCCTCGTATAAAATCTATCCCATTTTATGCTATGTATGAAAACTCTTTGCTACTAAACTTTTTAAATTGACTTATAAATTTAAAACTAAACTGCAAAACTAATGATCGAGCTCGTAAACAAAAGTCACGACCGCGTAGCAGAAAGATGCTTATGCATAAAATTTAATTTTTGAATCATAATTATATCCTCTGAAAGTACGCCATATTTAACAACTGTATTGAAATAGTACATTTTGATACAAGGGTGGAAAGTAGGTTATTGCAAACGACCTGTCATTAACAAGCCCGAGCCGAAGGCGAGGGTTTTAATGACACGAGTTTGCAATAACCTACACGCCCGTGTATCACACGATATTTTTCAATACAGTTGTGGGAAATAGTAAAAACAAATCAAAGATTTAGATTTGTTAATTAACAAAAAAATTAAATATTCGCGCGTTTTTGCAACTGGATATATTTTTTTTTACAACGAAAGCAGCATACACAGCCTATTCGATTTTTGACAAATGTTGATGTGAAAATAATTAAATTGAAACTGGTAATTAAATATATTAAACAACCATTTAAAAGACTTTTGAGAATTAAATGCTAAAACGTACGGCATCATTAATTTTTCCTCGTATAAAATCTATTCCATTTTATTCTATGTATAAAAACTCCTTGCTACTAAACTTTTTTAAATTGACTTATAACTAAAGGTGCGTTTTTGCAACTGAACATTTTTTACAACGAAAACAGTCTATACAGCCTATTTGATTTTAGACAAATGTTGATGTCAAAATAATTAAATAAAAACTGGTACTTAAATATATTAAACAACCATTAAAAAGACTTTTGAGAGTTCAATGCTAAAACGTACGGAATCATTCATTTTTTTTCCTCGTATAAAATATATCCCATTTTATTCTATGTATGAAAACTCTTTGCTACTAAACTTTTTAAATTGACTTATAAATTTAAAACTAAACTGCAAAACTAATGATCGAGCTCGTAAACAAAAGTCACGACCACGTAACAGAAAGATGCCTATGCATAAGATTTAATTTTCGAATCATAATTATAGCCTCTGAAAGTACGCCATGTTTAACAACTGTATTGAAAAAATATATACATAATACCAAGAAATCGTCATCAAGCTTCGCATCCATGCGTGTGATTTCTAACCCAAATAATATTCAATTTAATCGGAAAATCGTCATCTATAAATAGTTATTATCCCGTTAGGTCTGTACTACGGCCTTCCCCCGGTGGGTAACCCCCGACGGAAAAAGATGGGTGTTATAAGTTTGACGTGTGTTGCTGTGTATCTGTGTATATGTGTCTGTCTGTGGCATCGTAGCGTCCAAACGGGTGAACTAATTTTGTTTTAGTTTTTTTGTTTGCAAGGTGATTTTGTCGGGAGTGTTCTTAGCTATGTTTGAAAAAAATCGGTTCAGCCGTTCAAAAGTTAAGGGCGTTTCACCTTTGAATCGGGGTGTTTACGCAATATATCGTGTCATAATTAAGTGTTCAATAGATTGTCGATCGAAGCGTATCTACTATGTACTAGATAAATTATGTAGCATGAAATAAAAATGTGTCGGGGGTTTCTTAAATTTAGAATTTTTACTTTTTATTACAGGCCGGCAAGCAGGCAGGTAATTATGTCTATTTATGTTCTCCGTGTGAAACTACAGTCCACAAAGCAAATCTGAATTAAAAAAGAAATGCAGGTAACATTGCATGTGCAAGTTGTGTGTTCACATACTTTAACCTGTATTTCTGGGGTGTTTATTTTTTATATATTCCTTCAAATGCCAAGCTACCAAGAGATAAAATGACTAAAAATAAAATCTTATCGATGAAACACACTTTTGAATTTTCAATCGACAAGCTGTATATTTTCTTAGCAAACAAAAAGCAGTTTTGCATAATAATTTAGCTAGGAACACATATACAATGTACTTTAGTTTTCCCTTTTGTTTTGTAACTCCTACAAAGATTTCGTGAAATTCGTAAGACTTACGAATTAATTCTAGAAACAAACCAGTACTTAATTAGATTCAGAAACGGAGCAACAAAAAAAAGCGTGTTAAAAATGGTAATAAATATCTAAAGCGCGTCACTGAATACTCCAAACTAACTGAATAGTCGTCCAAATGTTACGTGTTTCCAAGAACTCTAAGGCCCGAACACTAAGTTTGTCGGAAATAGTTTAAATGAGGAATTTGGATCTAATCACAGAATATCTTGAACTGGTGATCGAGAGTTGAAAACGAGAGAAGTTTTAATAGCTTATTATTGTTCTATGAAAATGAGTATTCTCACAAAAGGGTGAATAATGTTAGTGTCTGTGCATCATCGATTGAAATGGAAAACAAACATTCGGTATGTATCCAGAATGGTGCTCAATAAACATGTAGGAATGATGTGATAAACATGGCCTGTCCTCTCAACTACTACAAATAACAAATTGTGTAATTTTCCCTAATACTTACATACAATAGATGGGTACTTTTCTGGGCATAATGTGATGTTAGCAGGATAATATCGCACTGTAATTCTATAATGGCCTCTAAAACGGCAAAATGATAGTTTAATACTTACGAAAACTTGAGAGTGGGTACCTGCCTTTCATTGAAACTAAAGCAACATAAGCATTGATTGGTCGCGGTACAGCACAACACACAGGGTCCGTGGCTTAGGCCCCCAGTGGTAAAGGCACCTGTGGCCGACGCCCCCGAATCGATAAATTTTATATTTATATTTTTTTGTGCTTTTTCACTTAGGTAGTACAGTAAATGAGAAAAGTGTTTCACCATAATAAAGTATTTTTCCTTGCTAAACAAAAGTTATCTAGTGGAGCGCCGTAAGACATAAAAATTGCAAAATCTCGGAACCCAGGGCCAGTCAATGAATCTGTATAACGAGTGTTTGACTGCATTATTAAAAGCTCAAATAAAAAAGTCAAAAATAAAAAATTGACCGATCTCGATTACAACAATTTTTAATAACAATTTAATAGAATATGAGAGGTGGAAGGGGGAACAAAATGTTTATAAAGATTTCAATTTTATATTTAATAAATTATATTTGCATAGTAACTTTAATGTTAATTTATTAGATTTTCGCAAAACATAACGATTTATAAAAGAAAAAATCATCAACTATATACATTATTGTTTATTATTGTCGTCGTCGTCGATCTCGTTGATGTAGATAGTAGGTAAAGGATTAGTACAGCTGTCACCATTGCATTCTAAGCAAGCAGCAGTGCAGTTTAATCCACTTTTCCTGCACCCACAAGATGCTCCGCATCCTGTTTTGCAGGGGAAATTTTTTTTTTTCTAAGATTCAGGAGTTGGTCGCTGCGTCATTGTTTGCAGTATCAATATTCGGCATTCATATTTCCTACCCTGAATATCAAGCTTACCAGGCAGTGTATGCAGGGTAGGATTTATGAATGCTACCCTGCCTACCCAACCCTTCCTAATCACGTGATACATATTTTTAGGATTCCGTACCTCGAAAAGAAAAAAAACGGAACCCTTATAGGATCACTTTGTTGTCCGTCCGGCTGTCTGTCTGTCAAGCCCTTTTTCTCAGGAACGCGTGGAGGTATCAAGCTAAAAAATATATCAAATACTCAAGTCTACTGACTTAAGGGACAGTAGACTTGAGTATTTGATATAATTTTTGCTGTGAAAAAATCAAACTTCTAAGCCAACGCAATCAAAAGATACAGCCGTTTATGTTGCAAATTTCCGCAAATTTTCGACACTCGCAAGGGAATCAAAACAGTTACAGAGTACTTCCCGTGAACTCAGAATCTTAAAATTTGGTACGAAGTAACTTGTTTTAGCACAAATAAAGCAAAAATTGCGAAAACCGTAAATTTTTAGTTACATCATATAATAAATATGTTTTTAATTTCTTTAAACTTAGAGGTATTAAATAGAAATTCATAACTAATACTCAGGTCTATAATACCTTTAAGCTGAGGTTTGTTCGGAACCCTCGGTGCGCGAGTCCGACTCGCACTTGGCCGGTTTTTTTATGTATCATCAATAGTTTTCTCAGCGCACGCCAAAGAATGAATTTTATAGGCAACATTTTGCAATAATGTAAACCAAGGTATGGTTTACATTATTGCAATTTTCATAAGGATCTCTATTTTTTTCTCTATCTCAACAAGAATAATGTAGCTTTCTACTAATAAAAGAATTTTCAAAATCGGTTCAGTAGATCCAAAGTTTACCCCCTACAACGTCACAAACTCACAATTCACAAACTGTACCTCTTTATAATATTATTAGTATAGAAGTATATAATTATATTATATCAGCTGCTGTTGTACCCTCTAGTCCCCTCCCCTCTCCTCATCTTTATACCTGCAGTCCCTTGAGACCCAAGATCAAGTTTGTAATAGTTCTCCTTTTTAAAATATAACCTTAAAGTAATATAAATAAAGGAAAACTTCGAAAAAAATATAATTATTTATAATAATAATAAAAAAATTGAGATCGCACATTTTTTTTTTAACATTTTTCTATATACTATTAAAAACACATTTCTAAAGTTTATATAAAGATTCATTGACTGGCCCTGGATTCCGAGGTATAAATCTTACGGCGCTCCACTAATAGCAGAGATAATAGATCGCCACTTAAACTTATCCTTTAACCTTAACCTTTTGCCCATTAAAAGCATATTTATTATGTACAAAAGATTTTACACTTGATTTTAAAATGTATTTTATAATATTAATTTATTTAATTATATTTAAAATTTTAAAACATTTCACATGTAAAATATTTGTTA
Organism: Anorthoa munda; assembly: GCA_945859665.1. Classification (NCBI taxonomy): domain Eukaryota; kingdom Metazoa; phylum Arthropoda; class Insecta; order Lepidoptera; family Noctuidae; genus Anorthoa; species Anorthoa munda. The sequence goes on from OX243913.1 coordinate 5,668,575, forward strand.
CTCTACGAGTACGTTTGTTTTTTAAGCCTGATTATTTTGTTTTGTTATTGCTATTGAAACTGACTGTTATAATTAGTTATAATTATTCTCACTTGTTTAAGGTTTCGTAGTTGATTATGTTTAATTATTATTATTACAAAGATAGAAAGAACATTTCACTATGTAAAAAGTTCCACTGCAGTAATTTTTAAGACTGACTATTTAAAATCACGATCTTATTTTGTTACATTTGAGACTGACTAATAAAATTAAGTTAAATGATTATCTTGATAATAGGTGATTTATACCACCTCATCCTCACCTCGTTGCCATTCCACTAATTCGCACCAAGCGCTTCCAAACATCCTCCATAATGCGCACAGCAAAAGAGTGGAACTCACTGCCTGCGTCTGTGTTTCCGAACGGATACAACCCGAATCTCTTCAAAGTTAGAGTGAACAGGCTTCTTCTGGGTAAGCTCACTCCATCGTCGACTCTGTCTCTGTCACCGACCTAGACTAGATTCAAGAGTAAACCCATCATAAATAAAAAAAATATACAATTTTTAACTAGATTTCTTATTGAGATAAATAATGAAAATTAACTAAGACTTTCATTTTTCAAAAGATTAACCAATATAAAAGCATTTCTTTGTTGTAAATATAATTATGATTTAATACTATACATATATTTACAAACAATATACATTTATTATTTTTGTACAACATGTTTGTGCCTGACTGCCCTGAATGCCCACAGTACATTTAATAAAAAAAAGACGTGTGGCACTCGGGGACTGCCGCGGTAAAGCTATTGCATAGCATTTTGTATCAACTTATGCAATTATAATTTTTTTTAAATTTATTTATTTTATTCATGCAGTATTGCTTTTTCTTTGATATTAATTCAAGTTACACTTTTTGAGCGTGGTGACCGATAAGAAAACAAATTTTTCTATTATTAAATAAATAAAAAAAGTTAATATTGTTTATTAAACGAAAATATCTAGGTATAAATAATAGGTATAAATAATTAGGTATAAATAGTGTAATGACACACCAAAACAATATTCATTTATAAAAAAATAACAATATTAAGAAGTGATTATCGAATTTCGCGCGATGTTCATTTATATAGATATAATATCATATATACTTTCTCTGCGCGGCATTCATGTGCATTATCTATACACCAAAAACAAGTTTCGTAGAGTCGTACAATACGTCTAATCGCACACAACGCCGTGTCGAAGACTGCCGAACTGAAACGACGTTAGACGATGCACGGCCTTCAAGCCACACCTCCTTGCCCGTCGGAGTGGGGAGCGTGAGGTTTTTTTTCGTTACGGAATTTCTGGATTCGGTCTCCGCGCTCAAGGCCCGCGATAGAAGCTATGCAATAGCTTAAAAACTGCTTTAAAATAAATAAATTGAATCGGGGCCGTCGACCACAGGTGCCTCGTCCACTGGGGGCCTAAGCCACGGACCCTAATTTTTTTTGTGAATTCGCCAACACTGCATTTTATTCATTATTTCAAAATATGATTCAAATATTTTTTCAATTTTAATTTCAAAATTAATCTATTTAACCTCGTTTTACGGTATCTGCCGTGATTCCCTGGTATCCCTAGGGAATTGGTAAAATACTTGGTATCTTCATTTCCCTGCGACGTATCTGTACAAAAAAATATTAATAGTAGGTTCCTATTTTATCCTATCCTATATATCTTATTTAAAATTGTTATAAACATATGAAGCCACTTTACAAGTAATTGGCAAGCTTAGAGTTTCTTCCACGACGTTATCGTAACCACCAAGCACAAATGCACCAAGGCAAAAGAAAGGTGTACTTATAAGATTTCGTTTTGACTGCAAGATGTTGCTATTTTCTTGGAAATATATAGAATATTGAACCCGATTCTCGATAAATATTTCACCTTCAAATTTCGTATTAAGTCTTCTAGAGTGATGAAGGTTTTCCATCTATTTCATTTTGCGGTTTCAAGTGATATATGGTTGGTAACTAAATCGTTTAACTGTGCTCGGACTTCTAGGTATTTACAGGTGCAGGAATGGAGCTTTGGTTAAGAAGGTCCTTCGATAGTTTTAGCAGTGGAGTTTTCACTATAGTTGAATGCTGGTAAGTGTTGCTATTGTAATAATTTTGAATGCGTGAGTAAGTGTTTATAATATTTTATCTACACTCACAACGTAATGTTCCAAATACGAATTCGAAACATATTGTATAAACACGTACTTTATATTCGTGGATAGGTAAAATTTAAAAAAAAATCCATTATAGTTCAACATTTTCCTTCGATTTTCAAACAACTGCATCATAAAATAACTTTTTAATTTTTATAGCACACTTTTACTTTTTAATTTTCTGGCGCGTATGGGCTCATGTCATTGTCAGTTGTCTGTGGATGCGCGCGCTGCGCAATGAGAATCTAAATTGCCCGCCATACCATACCACATATTTTTTCCTTTTATACTTTTGTTTTATTTCAACTGTATGAGTGAAGATAAAGTAGTGTATGCAATAGCATATAATTAGGTATTAAAACACTCGCGTAATATTATTATCAAATTCGGCTTCGCCTCATTTGATAAACCTACGCTCGTGTTTTAATAACCCATATTATATGACCATTGCATAAACTACTATAATTTCTATTTTTTAATGTGGCGCAGACACTTAGGAATAACAATAATAATACAAAAACAATAATATAACCTATAAGAATTCTTCGTAGAATTCATATGTATGTCTGTATGTCTGTCTGTCTGTCTGTCTGTCTGTCTGTCTGTCTGTCTGTCTGTCTGTCTGTCTGTCTGTCTGTCTGTCTGTCTGTCTGTCTGTCTGTCTGTCTGTCTGTCTGTCTGTCTGTCTGTCTGTCTGTCTGTCTGTCTGTCTGTCTGTCTGTCTGTCTGTCTGTCTGTCTGTCTGTCTGTCTGTCTGTCTGTCTGTCTGTCTGTCTGTCTGTCTGTCTGTCTGTCTGTCTGTCTGTCTGTCTGTCTGTCTGTCTGTCTGTCTGTCTGTCTGTCTGTCTGTCTGTCTGTCTGTCTGTCTGTCTGTCTGTCTGTCTGTCTGTCTGTCTGTCTGTCTGTCTGTCTGTCTGTCTGTCTGTCTGTCTGTCTGTCTGTCTGTCTGTCTGTCTGTCTGTCTGTCTGTCTGTCTGTCTGTCTGTCTGTCTGTCTGTCTGTCTGTCTGTCTGTCTGTCTGTCTGTCTGTCTGTCTGTCTGTCTGTCTGTCTGTCTGTCTGTCTGTCTGTCTGTCTGTCTGTCTGTCTGTCTGTCTGTCTGTCTGTCTGTCTGTCTGTCTGTCTGTCTGTCTGTCTGTCTGTCTGTCTGTCTGTCTGTCTGTCTGTCTGTCTGTCTGTCTGTCTGTCTGTCTGTCTGTCTGTCTGTCTGTCTGTCTGTCTGTCTGTCTGTCTGTCTGTCTGTCTGTCTGTCTGTCTGTCTGTCTGTCTGTCTGTCTGTCTGTCTGTCTGTCTGTCTGTCTGTCTGTCTGTCTGTCTGTCTGTCTGTCTGTCTGTCTGTCTGTCTGTCTGTCTGTCTGTCTGTCTGTCTGTCTGTCTGTCTGTCTGTCTGTCTGTCTGTCTGTCTGTCTGTCTGTCTGTCTGTCTGTCTGTCTGTCTGTCTGTCTGTCTGTCTGTCTGTCTGTCTGTCTGTCTGTCTGTCTGTCTGTCTGTCTGTCTGTCTGTCTGTCTGTCTGTCTGTCTGTCTGTCTGTCTGTCTGTCTGTCTGTCTGTCTGTCTGTCTGTCTGTCTGTCTGTCTGTCTGTCTGTCTGTCTGTCTGTCTGTCTGTCTGTCTGTCTGTCTGTCTGTCTGTCTGTCTGTCTGTCTGTCTGTCTGTCTGTCTGTCTGTCTGTCTGTCTGTCTGTCTGTCTGTCTGTCTGTCTGTCTGTCTGTCTGTCTGTCTGTCTGTCTGTCTGTCTGTCTGTCTGTCTGTCTGTCTGTCTGTCTGTCTGTCTGTCTGTCTGTCTGTCTGTCTGTCTGTCTGTCTGTCTGTCTGTCTGTCTGTCTGTCTGTCTGTCTGTCTGTCTGTCTGTCTGTCTGTCTGTCTGTCTGTCTGTCTGTCTGTCTGTCTGTCTGTCTGTCTGTCTGTCTGTCTGTCTGTCTGTCTGTCTGTCTGTCTGTCTGTCTGTCTGTCACCAGGCTGTATGTTATGAACCGTGATAGTTAGACAGTTGAAATTTTCACAGATGATGTATTCCTGTGTAACAACAAATACTAAAAACAGTATAAAATTAATATTTAAGGGGGGCCCATACAACAAACGTGATATTTTTGCCGTTTTTTGCTCGATATTAATAACGGCAACAGGTAGACGCTTGAAATATTCACAGAATATTTAGTTGTATATTCTCTTCAAAAAATAATAATTATTAAATTAAAATAAAATAAATTAAGGGGGGCTCCCATACAACAAACGTGATTTTTTTGCATTGTTTTGCGATAATGGTACGGAACCCTTCGTGTGCGAGTCCGACTCGCACTTGGCCGGTTTTTTTCTTTCGTAAACAAAACCAAATGTAAACGAAACTCACGCCGGTATCTGAGTTCACTGCACTTGTTATTTTTAATATATATTGGACTAAACACCTCGTGTATCATGAATATAACCATGGTTATCGATTTTAATATAACTTTGTACATTATTGACTAAGAATCTTTATTAATATTTGTATTTTGTTGAGAGAACGTAGTGACAGCGCTAAGCACAAAAACACGTAATGACAGTTTAGTGCTGCCTAATGATATGTGAATTATTTAATTATATCTTATGTGACACAGTTGTCAACATTGTTATGTTTCACAATTTCTATGTTAATTAATGTAATTGGTATCTGTATCGTTTTAACCAAATATTAAAAAAAACAGTAGCGTATGAAATGGTTCTTGTACCTCCGGCAAATATACTCGTGTTCACGCAGACAAGACGTGAATCATAGACACGGCGCGACGCGGCAGGGCTGGCCGCCCGCACCGCACTCCACTACCGAGCACAGTCGACGACGCGCGCGCATATTACCTGTCCTGAGTTCATTTCCAACAGTATACTGTCCTTCAGAACCACAATATAAGTGTTTTACAGTCCACTTTAGTTTCATTTACAAGCCTTTAATTAGGTCCTAAACATTTTGGTCCTTCTGCCTTCAAGTTTTAAATCCGCGTAACGCATTTTTTACGAACAAAGAAGACGTTCGCGCGGTGGCAGTACGGGCGACGTTGGTGGACTTTGATACGACGAGTCTTCAAAAGCGCCGTGTCACTACAAGCTGTATCCAATGGCAGACTATTTTGGAGTTGGAATCACCTAGAATAAGCGAGGAGAGGACGTCTACAAGTTCCCGACGACCGTCGACGTGTAGACCACACGTCGACGGTGGTCAAGTCTCGACTACGTTGGTCGAATCCGCCGAGACATCTATCTGCTTCGTGGGAATCAATACAGTCCGCCTTGTGGATAAAGATAAGCATATTTGTGTATCGTTCCAAAATCCTTTCAATTAAAATTCCAGTTGAAATTCAAAATTTAATAATTTCCATTGCAACCATTTTCAGTTCAGATTCAAATTTGAGTCGTCAAGTGATTATTTACATCGTTAAATAGTCAAATCAAATCAAATCAAATAATATTTATTCCACAAAGATATTACACACATATAACAGGAAAAAAGTAAAATGAGAATATACGGCTAGGCGATGGTACATATAGGACTTTCTGCATCCGAACTAGGCGGCAGCCTGTATCTCGGATTGCAGTTTATACCCTTCTATAAATAGTGGTCTCTGAGTAGCCTTCCATTATAAAATAATCCTATTTGAATGCCATTTCATGTGAAGTTGTGTATGTGTGTGGGGTGTGTGTTGTGTGTGTATGTGTGGGGTGTGGTGAGTGTGTGGTGTGTGTATTTGAATTAATATGAGCAATATTATGAATGATTAAAGAAAGTGTTTATGTAGCTTAGGTATCTATTTGGGAATGTTCAAAAGCGCTTCTGTTTCATCATATGAGAGTCCTTGTAGATAGTTCTGAATTTTTCTTTTACATTGGATCTTATTAAATGGATATATATTTATAATTGCGTTGATTTTGTCATATAAGTAAGGACCAAGAAAAATGAAGAATCTCCTGATGAAAGATGTTTTAGCAACATGTGTGCGTTTACAAACTGCATATTTCCTACGTTTAAGTAGAGTACCTGCGTCATATGTGAGATCACCATGTTGCTTAAGAATTATGCGAAGAATAAAAAGTTGGCGAATGGTGAGAACTTTACTTAATTGATAAAGTTGCTTTGTAGGATAAAGAAAGGGGCGGAAAGAGATAGTTTTTAAAATAGCTCGTTGGGCTATTTCTACTCTCTTTAGGGTGGTTTTCGGAGCTCCTCCCCAAGAAGAGATGCAGTAAGAAATTATAGACTGGCAAAGGGCAAAATAGACTTGCTTAAGTAATTTGGGATCAGCCGCGTGCCTGAGTTTTCTGAAGACATAAATAAGTTTCCGTACCCGAGCACTTAGCTTTTTAATATGTTCCCTGAAGCTAAGGTTGCTATCAATAATGATACCCAAGTACCTGATTTCATTGACGCGCTCTAGAAATCCGCACGAGCAGTCCACCCCAGGCAAGCATTCATGTGATGTGATGCGACGATATATAATGGCCTCACTGAGGCAGCGAGTACTAAAAGTTAAATATTTAGTTTTTTCGATATTTAAGGATAGTTTAATAGTGCGTAGTGCGTAGGGTAGTAGCGTTAAATAGTGTGTTCATATTAGTTTAAAGCTGCATGAAACCGGTTTCTTATCATCGCACCGGCTGGCGCTTTCTTTGTTAGCGAGCGAGCTTCAAGGTCACGCGCCTATTCATTGCAAGAACAATCTGTTTGCTACTTATCACTCATTATACTAACGCTTCGTCCTCGAGATTAGTACTAATTATTTTCACATATATGTAGTATCACATAAATGACACCACTCAGACACTGTAGTCGAGTTTATTTTTTATTTTTATATGTATTTGCGGGTACTTCTGTTTCTCCTACGTTATAAGTGTAGGTGGTCTGGAATCTCTCGTCATTCACATTTTAGTGTTCAAGCGCTCACCACTTTCAACATTTTACTTTACTGTGTGGTGTATCAACATTTTACTTTACTGTGTGGTGTATACTGGATTCAGGATACAGAGGACTGGTAATAGAAACTCATGTAGTTCGAGACTGATTATTTTATTGTGCACGGTAGGCATACAAAAACATAATACATAAGTACCCACATATACAGCATTCTCCCCTCGTAGTTTTTTAGGGTTCCGTACCCAAAGGGTAAAAACGGGACCCTATTACTAAGACTTCGCGATCCGTCTGTCTGTCTGTCTGTCTGTCCGTCTGTCTCCAGGCTGTATCTCATGAACCGTGATAGCTAGACAGTTGAAATTTTCACAGATGATGTATTTCTGTTGCCGCTATAACAACTAAAAACAGTATAAAATAAATATTTAAGGGGGGCTCCCATACAACCAACGTGATATTTTTGCCGTTTTTTGCTCGATATTAATAACGGCCACAGGTAGACGCTTGAAATATTCACAGAATGTTCAGGTGTATATTCACTTCAAAAAATAATAATTATTAAATTAAAATAAAATAAATTAAGGGGGACTCCCATACAATAAACGTGATTTTTTGCAGTGTTTAGCGATAATTGTACGGAACCCTTCGTGTGCGAGTCCGACTCGCACTTGGCCGGTTTTTTTATAATTCCATTAAACAATTTTAAGTTGGTGGTAATATAGCTATAGGCAACTACACAAAATTAAAAAACTAATAATTCGGTATGAACAAATACTAATAAATAAATAAGGTTGTATTAATCTGTAACATTTATGTAGCTTGTACTTGTTCTACAATAACACGAAGTAGCCTTTAACTTAACATTTGATTTAGGACCTTATTTAAATGCACGCATGGCATTATTTAAATTATGATCAAAAATACAAAATCGGATTGAACTCGTAAACAACTATTATTATATTTAAAAATTTACAACTCAAGAGGATAGGGGATGAGTTCGTTTGACAGGTAATACCGATGGGTCTAGTCAATATCAAACCCATATCTTTTGGGTGGAAGGCGTGTGCGTTTAGGCCGTGACTGGGCGTCCACTGGCTGCGGCGGAGTCGGCGTCGTGCGCCGCGTGGAGCGCTCGGGCGCAGGCACGGGCGAATTTGCGGGCGAAAGCGCGGGCGAAGGCGTTGGCGGGAAGCGCGGCGCGACCGATTCGGGGCCTGCGTCTGCCGATGCGTAGCTATCAAACGCGAGGTCATCATCATAATCAGCGGAATAATTACGATGGAGCTGATCTATATGCTATTTATGAACATTTCCGTTGCTTCGAACATAATATTTCAGAGGTCCAGCGCGGTGACATACAGTACCCGTTTCCCATGTGAAAGTATTATTTCTGTACAATTTAAAATATACGGAATCTCCCTTTGAGAATTCCCTCAAATGGCCTCCCTTGCTGATAATCTGCGCCGTCTGCTTACTCTTTACCGTATCGGCTACACAGGGCCGTAAAAGGTCAAAGGTCGTGCGCACCTCTCTCTTCAGCATCAAAATCGCGGGCGTTTTACCTTTGATCGTGTGTGGAGTTGATCTGTAAATTGACAAAAAATCTTCCAAAGCGATCTCTAGTTCCACCCTCTCGCGCATAGCCTTTTTTAGAGCGGCCTTAATAATTTTTAAACAGTTTTCTGCGGCTCCGTTGCTACTCGGTTTGTAGGGTGTTACCGTTATGTGATGGATCCCTTTGCTCTGTACATAGTTAATAAATTCTCTACTATTGAAGGGAGGTCCGTTATCCGACACAAGTTGAAGAAATCCAAATTGTCCGAACAAGTGGCGCAATTTGGATATCGTGGATTTCGCTGAGGTACCGGTGACTCTAAAAGCCTCGATCCACTTTGAGTGAGCATCTATAATCACGAAATAATATAATGTGTTTTTTTTTTATTTTTTTTTTATTTTTTTATTTCAATATTCTGCCGCGGACATGTGGCACTCCGCGATCTTTTCTATAGTGTTTTTTTTTTGTTTGTTATTTTTCTTATCATAGTTACAATTGTCTGACTCCTACGTCGGACATTATTTTTTGGCTTACTTAACTAACTTAAGTCTACGTGAGTTCATCCCTCACTAAATACTATATACATATATATATATCACACACCGGCATTACAATTTACTTTCTATTTACTACTTATATTAATGTTATTAACTATTTTGTTACTTATTTCTATTGATACACTTTCGGGGAAGATGCATGGCAGTGCGAGCAGACCAGTCCCGGCCGACGGTTCCGGTTATAGAACCCCGTCGTTAGGACGTTAAGATGTGTATGACTGACTCGCTCCACCATGCAGCTTCACAAATATATATATAATTTTCTGATTTACAGGGTTTAGACAGGGTGATGGTTTGGGTATGTGTTTGGGTTGGAGTTTTTGGATGGGACTTGTTAGGTGGTGTTTTGGTGATGTCTGCCGACCAGGGACTTCACCAGCGTGAGCAAGGCCTCTATGACGACTACGTCTCAATGCTGCATGGCCGTCTTAAGATTGTAGTTGACGACCGCTTTAGTCGGCGCATCCATCGCCCTCTTAGCAAGGCGGCCTGCGGCGTCATCAGCGTCGTCGGTATAATAGACGCAACTGACTTTATGTCTGGACACCGCCACTACCGCGTGGGAGATGCTGTCGTGGACCTGAAGCCTCCTGGACTTGGTGTTGATGATGATGACACTGTCGTAGGTCGACCCCTGAGCCTCGTGTATGGTTAGCAGGCGCGACCCTTCACCGGAACCAAATCCCTGGCTCGCAAGAGAGGCTTTCTCCCCCTGCGTATGAACCAGGAATAGGGTGTTTTGGGCAGTGCTCGGTATTTGCGCCCCTGTGTAACGTTTCACCTTCAGGGAGTGGAGCCGCGACAGCGACGACTTGGAGAAGTATATACCGGGGTATATCTCACTCAGTGCAAAGGCCACGTCCATTGGATTGCGGTGTGTGCAGAGAAACTCCCGGGTGATGCCAGCCACCAGGTCTGGACGGGTGTACCTAAGCTTGAAAAGGTTCTTTCTGTCCAAAAATGGGAGCTGGTTAACGTCTCCGACGAGGACAAGCTCGCTAGCTCCAGACAACTTTACTGCCATGACTATTGCCCCAAAGTGGTTCATAAGAGCCTCGTCTACCGTAAGACGGTAGCATTTGTCTTGGCTCTTGAAACCGTTTGCTAGGATTGAGGCCATAGTGCTCACCTTGGTCTTTGCTCGGTCTCCTAAGCGGCGCGCAAGCTTTTCCCTAAGGTCTTTGGCAGCTTCTGTTGTCGTGGTGGCTATCACGTCCCTGTCCTCGTCGAAGTGCATTACCAGCCAGGTTGTCTTACCGCAACCCGGAACTCCGTTAATCCACCTGATATTGGGTACCGCCCAACTTTCCTGCGTTGCCGGGATACCTGGGGTCCCCGAAATGGACTGTGCCATTTCCAGGATCTTATCATCCGGCATGATCTTAGTACATTTGGCGGTAACCACTATCGGGTCGTCATTCAATTCAATTCAATTCAATTTATTCATTAACAATTAACATTGTCCGTCGGTAGTAAGAGCAAACAAGTCATAGAAAGCATAAGAAACAAAGGTACTGTAATTAATAGCCCGGATAAAATTGCTGAAGCATTAAATGACTATTGGATTAATCTAACAAACGACACCCAAAAAAATACTCATGCTAGCCTTAAAAACTCTGTTAGTGATAGTATTTTCCTAAAACCATATGGACATGAAGAAATACACAGAATTATGTTATCTCTAAACAACACAAACTCAGTAGGTTACGATGAGTTAGCAACAAAAATTTTAAAGTGTTGTTCTGGTGAATTAACGCCAGTCTTAACATTCTTAGTGAATCTATCTTTTGAATCTGGATGTTTTCCTAGCCTACTTAAAAAATCGGTTGTAAAACCTCTTCACAAAAAAGGTAACAAGGAAGATCTCGATAACTACAGACCAATTACTCTCATACCGATTATATCAAAAATCTTTGAAACTGCTATGCATAAACGCCTTACTCAATTCATCGACAAGCATAGTATCCTAAGGGAAGAACAATACGGTTTTCAAAAAGGAAAGTCCACAACATTACCATGTTTTAACCTAATACATACAATCATTACCAATTTAGATAAGCGACTTAAGACAACAGGCATATTTTTTGACATGTCGAAGGCCTTCGACTTCGTGTCACACAAATTACTAATAGACAAAATTGAAAAGTATGGGATACGGGGCCCAGCTCTTCAATGGATAGAAAGTTATTTAAATAACAGAATGCAGTGTGTAGAAATCGAAAAAATTGATAGTAAACTAGAACTAAAATCTTACAGATCAAACTATAAACATAACAGGTCTGGTGTACCCCAAGGAGGTGTGCTTAGCTCCCTATTGTTCTTACTATATATAAATGACCTTCCTGAAGTTACTAATCACCCCTGTTTTCTGTTCGCTGATGACATTTCGTTAATAATGACATCGAATAATACTGACATTAATAAATATACAACTGACATAAATAATACAATTGAATCGATAATAACATGGCTTGACGAAAATAATCTACGTGTAAACCTAACAAAAACCAATTTTATTCAATTTAGTACATATGGACGAGAAAATAAGTCTTTGGACATCAATTATAGAGGACTTAAATTAAAAGAAGTTAACGAAACGGCATTTCTCGGTATCACGATTGATAAACACTGCAACTGGAAAGCCCACGTCAATAAAGTATGCAACAAAATAAATAAATTCGTGTTCGTTCTATACGAACTCTCAAAAACATCAGCATTAAAAACTGTATTATCTGCATACTATGACTACGTTGATTCTGTGTTGAGATATGGTCTTATTGCCTGGGGTTACTCAACAGAAAGTCAGAGAGTGTTCATCGCACAGAAAAAATGCATCCGCGCCATAGCGGGAATTCGCCCATGGGAATCTTGCAAACCCATTTTCAAAAAGTATAAGATACTAACCCTTCCAAGCCTGTATATCTTTGAATGCGCTAAATTTGTTAAAATTCACCCGGAATTATTTAAAAAAGCTCATGAATTGTATCCAAAAAGTAATAGGCACAAGAATAGAATAGTTTTGCCAATAATCCCTAGGACAGCACTATATACTAAAAATAGCTATGCAATGTGTGGTCGCATATTCAATGCCATACCTGATACTATCAAAATCTTACCACTTAATAAATTCTTAAGGTATCTTAAATTATGGCTATTGGATAAGAATTTCTACTCTGTAAGCGAAATATTTAATAGGGAGTTGAAAAATTAATTACAATCATAATCATTTACCCTCGGACATCAATATCTTTTATTTATTCTTAATTTATTTAATAATGTACATTTATTCAATTTCCCAATTGGAATTTATTAATTATAACTATAATGGAACTATCATCATCATCATCATTTCAGCCGAAAGACGTCCACTGCTGGACATAGGCCTCCCCCAGGCGTCGCCACATTGACCGATCCCGTGCGTCTCGCATCCAGCGCCTTCCCGCAACCTTAACCAGGTCATCGGTCCACCTAGTGGGAGGCCTTCCAACATATCGTCTTCCGGTTCGCGGTCGCCATTCCAGAACTTTTCGGCCCCAACGGCCATCCGTTCTGCGAGCAATGTGCCCTGCCCACTGCCACTTAAGTTTGGCAATTCTTCGGGCTATGTCGGTAACTTTGGTTCTCCTGCGGATATCATCATTTCTGACGTGATCACGCAAGGAAATTCCGAGCATAGCCCTCTCCATTGCCCTTTGGGTGACTTTAAGCTTTCTGATAAGGCCCATTGTGAGCGACCACGTCTCGGTCCCATAGGTGATCACTGGCAACACACACTGGTCATGGAACTATGTAATTATTAATTAGTATTAACCCAAATGTTTGCATGTCACATTATTATGACTAAGTGTTATGGATCTATATTGTTTTTTATGTTAAGACCAAAATTGTACCAACATTTATTGCAAATAAATTGATTTGATTTGATTTGATTTGATTGTGTTTGAACTCTTAATCTAAATAAATAAATAAATAAAATCACATTCATTAAAATTATAAAACTAATACATTCATTATACAATAATTTTCGCAATACAATTAAGAATTCGATTACATTACAAACTATTACATATTTTTTATTACTCAGTCTCACAATTACCAAAATCAAATTTAAAGCGTGGATATGTCATCATCTAGCGAGTACAGACATTTCTCCAATAGGAACGCCTTGAGTGTCGACTTAAATGAGCTCTTGTAAATTATGGTTTTTATGTCCAATGGCAACCTGTTAAAAATCCGAACTGCTTGATATTGAGGACTATGTTGAACAATATTGAGCTTGGGTTCTATTTTGTTTTTAAAATCTTTCCTGCGCGTACTTTCTCTCAACTGTCTCTCCTCATCCGTTTCATAGGTATGCAGGAATTTCTTAAAATTCACCAACAGTACCAAAATATAGAGGCTGGGCACAGTAAGAATATTTAAATTTTTAAAGTGTGGCCGACAGCTCTCTACTTGTGAAATCCGGACCATGGTTCGTATGGCTCTCTTTTGGAGTACAAAGGCTCTCTGACAATTATATTTAAAACTATTCCCCCAGAACTGAACACTATATCTCAACCTTGATTCTATTAGAGCATAGTATACCATTTTAAGGTGTTTTATGTCTATTTCATCCCTAAGACTGCGTAAAACATAACACGCTGAGGAAATATACGCATCAATGGCTTGCAATTCCCTTTTCCAATTTAAATATTTGTCAATGTATACCCCTAGAAACTTTACCTCATTAACTATGTCAATTTTAAATTCATTAAGTGCGATCGTCATGTTTTCTTTATTACGAGCAGTTGTCCTAAATAATATTATTTTGGTTTTGTCTGTGTTAATTATGAGCTTGTTACTTTCAAACCAAGAATTAAAAACTTTCAACACCGCGTTAACCTTAGCGGAAAGCTCCTGTATGTCATTGGCTTCAACTATTGCATTAGTGTCATCTGCGAAAACTGTCAGCTGTGTATCGGGAAATATAGAATTAACGTAATTAATTAAATCATTTGTAAATAATATAAACAAAATAGGCCCCAAAATCGATCCTTGGGGTACCCCCGCCACTATATCCTGCATAGAAGATTTATTGCAATTGCTACTACTATTCGCTTGCATATGACTAATATCCACATACATTTTCCTGTTCCTTAAATATGACGAGAAAAGTTGTAAAGTTTTGCCTCTCACACCATAATGTTCCAATTTAGCAATGAGTAATTTGTGGTCAATTGTATCAAAGGCTGAGCTCAAATCAAGAAAAATGCCAGCTACCCTCTTTTTCCTATTCAATTTGCTAATAATATCTTCAACCAATGTATATATAGCGTCCCCTGTTCCGACATTTTTTTGGTATCCAAATTGTCTCAAGTGCAAAACTTTGTTTAAATTTAGATGAACTAAAAGTCTACTCTTAACAATTTTTTCAAAAATTTTGGAAAGAACAGGAAGCAAAGAGATAGGTCTATAGTTTTTTGGATCTGTTTTAGAGCCCTTTTTGTGGATTGGGATAATTTTTGCTATTTTTAACTGATCCGGAAAGATACCTTCTGCAATGCATTTATTGTAAAAATTAGTCAAAGGTTCTGCTAATATATCTAAATTTTCTTTAATAACTGCTATTGGAATGTCGTCATAGCCACATGATTTCTTATTCTCCATACTATTAACTATTTTCACTATCTCATTTGGAGTAACAGGCGCAATAACCATGTCATTTTGAACTCTTTTAGTGCTTTGTTCAAGAAATATATAGGGATCTAAATTCTTAATATTACCCATAATACATTTATAGCTAAATTGATTTACTAATACGTCTGCAACATCTAAGGGATTTTCTATAATTTTACCGTCAAATTTAAGAAAGGGAATTTCAGATCGCTTTTATTTTATTCGTGCTTTTATTTACAACCTTCCAAACCTCTTTACTTAAATTACAAGAATTGTTAATAGTTTCTGTTATTGATATTTTTTTGGCTTTAGATATTACCCTTCTGTATATTTTGATATATTTGTTTTTATAACTCTGAACACTGCCTTCCAGCTTATTTATACTACCAGCACAAAGAAAACGTTTCATTTGGCTTGATGTTTTAATGCCTTTTGTAATCCACTTTAATTTGAAACCATTTTTGAGTTTAATTTTTTGGTCTCTCTTTCTGTAGCAATTTCTGAAAATTGTAACAAATGTCTTCAAAAACGTGTTCATTCCCATACAACTCCAGTTAATTTCAAGAATTCTTTGTCTAAAAACTAGGCGGTTTTTAATGTTAAAGACTCTTTTGTTTACAACTACATATTTATTTTTATTTGAATTATCAATTGTATCTAATAAAAAGTCGCTCAAAAGCGCACCGTGTCCATCTGCCAAGCCATTGTGGTCTACATCACATTGTTCCACATAATCATCTGGCAGATTAGTTATAACGTTATCTATACAAGATGCGCAACTGTTTCGAATAAACGTAGGTGTATTAATAAGCAGTCGGAAATTATAACATGCCAGTAAACTTATGAATTCAGTCCGGGTTTTACTCTCTACCATTAAGTCCACATTAAAATCACCACAAATAATGCTTTTCCTATTGAACAAATATTCCAACAACTTCTCCATGTTTATCATAAAATATTCGAAATTCTTATTATTAGGGGTGCGGTAACAGCAACACAAATATACACCGGTACTAGTATCCTTAATACAACATACTTCAAAGACTTCCATCCTATACAATTTGTTTATTACATGTATATTTTCCACTTTTCTGTCTATGTGCCCCAAAATCAGACTCCCCCCTCTTATTTTTTTGTTCCTAGTATTGTATGAGACTAAGTTATAATTTTCTAGATTAAATACATGAATCGATTTATCATTAAAAAAATGCTCACTAACACATATAAAGTCTACTCTCTTATCTAATGAATTAATGTAGACCTCTAGTTCACTTTTCTTGTTACTGATACCACATACATTTTGATAACATATGAACACATTTGTTTGAATTGGGGAAGACCCTGAATCACGTTTGCAGCAAGAGTTAAGACTATCATACAAATCATTCACGAAAAAACTCTGACTCCTGTATAAGGTTGTCAGTTTGTGTCATGGAGTCAACACACTCTTTATCCGACTGTTTGCAACTTACATTCAACGAAAAATCCGTTTGGATACCAACGTTGTTGTAACATACATGCTTCATCTGGTTGCAATTTACTAGTGATTCTTTATAATTTCGATAGTTAATCATGTATTTCACCCTAAGGATATGTCTAAGAACTAGTCTGCATGCATGTAATTTGTTTAGACGTTTTCATGACTTACCAAAATTGGAATCTAGCTGAATAAAAGTTGAGTTATCACAATTACAACACACAAAAAGAAGTAAGCTGTTCAACATCTTTACGCTTATAAAATTATTGTAATAAATATTTCCTACCATAACATTAGTATTACTCAATTGACACAACGTATAATGTAAATGCGATTGCACCACTATCGGACTCTTATCGTTAGAGCCCGCCAATATCAATACAAAATCTGATTTAGTTAAGTCTCTACACATAGACACACAAGACTTCAGTACTTCATCCATGGTTGCGTATGGTTTAATTACAGAGGTCACAGAGAAATCATTTCCCAGGTAATTTTGAAGAATTTGTCGCACGCCGAATCCAGTTTGATCTGCGAAAATCATGAGTCTATTTGTCTTCATCTGGCTGGACTCATCGCTTACTTGTAGCTCCTTTTTGTATAAGCAATCTGTTAATTGTTTTTGCTGCCCTACAAGTTCGTCATCGTTCGGTTTTTCATTAATTTCCGGCGACACTTCCCTGTCCTCGTTTTCTAAGGTGATTTCGTGAATTTGCGGTGTAATTTCTCTTGTGCATTGCAAGTTTTTATCAAGTTCAGAAGATTCATTTTGATTTAATGACAAACGCAAGCTATCTGTGACGGAGCGTCTACTCCGTTTCCTAGCCGAAAGTAATTGTTTTCTATGTGATTTCAAGGGACCACCATAGATCTCTTTAAGAGCATTTATTTGTTTCTGCTGTCGCGATAAAGTTTCTCTTAATTCATTATTTTCAAGTATTACATTCTCTAACTCGTTACGTGTGCTATCCAGTTCCATCCTTACTTGCGATATTTCATTCTTCCATACATCATTTGAGTTGTTATTTACATTGGGCAGTTCGAAACTTCGTATATTTATGTCAAGGTCTGAGTTACTTACTGATGAGTCAAAGTTAACAGACTCGATAGATTTCGATTTATATAACTGCTTACGCCTTAGTATAACATTATTATCTAATGACATTGTGGTTACTTTATTAGACGTCTTTATTAAACTTGTATTTAAATTTTATTATTTTACAAAAAGAACCTCCGTATGCGGGATTCGAACTTGCACCGCAGTTCTAACGCTAGAGTGTTCCACCGGTTTAACCAACCACGCCAGACGTACGTTAAGCAAAGTGGCGAAAATGTAAGTCCTTTTCTTGTTAATGAATTTTTGAATAATGACCAGCCGTTAAAGATGATTCATGCCAATAGAATTTTTTAACACACTCTTTGTTCTTTTTGTTTTGCAAATCGTCACTTTTTTAACTTTAATATATCCTTATTAGCACTGATTTAGTACAATTATCGTCACTTTCACTATATTATGCGTTTTTAGCGGCTTTATTTGTAGCAATTTTATAGTAATTTAACAATGTTTATTCAATATTTGTGTCTTTTTAACTCATTTTGTTTAATTTATTTAGAAAGTTCTCACTTTTATTTTGTTGAATATTGATAGTTATGTTGTGATTCACTTCAATCTTCACTTATTTATCACTAAATTATAGTCACTGAAACTTTTTGTATTTTTTCGTTTTTTCGAACGCGGAGCGACTCAAAAACTAAACTGCTCGCGGCGGAGGGCGCGTGCGGAATTCAATTCACACTGAACTTGAGTTTGCCTGAGCGCTCCGTCTCCTCCTTGTCCAGGGCCACAAGACCACTCCTCGCGCTGTAGGCTGCCATATACGACCCCGTCATTTCCCCTTTGATGACTTGGGATGTGACGTTGTCGTAAACCGCTGCCCCTGCTTCCTCGAGCAGTATCCTTAACAGACCCTCTGTGTTTCTTTGGAAGGTCTGCAGGATCTTCCTGCATGTCATAAGATTGACATCTCTGGTCGCTCTTACGATTGTTACGTACTCGAGGAACGCGCTTTTTACGTGGTTTGTTGTCTGGGGGCTTTGAGGAAACTTAGGGTTTCCCCTCTATCCTCGTAAACAACGACCTCATGATGTTCTGAGGCCTTTAGACAGCCAAAGCGGTCTGCGACGTCTCCTCTTTCTCCTCCCACCACCATTGCGTCCACACTTATGGTTCGGGCCGCGGCTGACGTGTAGTCTCCTGCCTCCCCGATCTTCTGAAGCAATGAGCTTGCCTGAGTAAATGGAGTAGCCTCTCCCCACTCGAGTAATGCAATTGTTTTCCCTTTAAATCGCATTAGACGGCATCGGTGAGTGGCCACTTCCACTTGAGGTAGTGCAGCATACTTGCTGCCTTTTATGCTCGTTTTGGTGGTGCTTCCGTTAATCAAGGCGGCAAGGCCCGGTGAAAGGTGTATTCGGGCCGTAGCTCGACTTGAGCCTATGCAAAAGCCTATGCCTAACTTCTCCTGTTCCCTGTTCATGCAGTCTGATGCCAGGGACTCCGTCTTCTCCACATGCCAGGAATTGTGTGGTAGTCATGTTAGGGGCTGGTTGTAGGCTGGCTGTTGCTGCTACCGCTGCTGCTACCGTTGATAATGGCCGTTGGTTAGAATGTGTGTGTGTAACTTGTGTATCAGTCAATTGTGTGCTTGTTGTTGCTTGTGTAGTTGTGGTTGTTGTTTGTGTGTTTGTGGTTGTTGTTGTGTGTGTTCGAATGTGTGGTCGACTTCGCAAGGTTACGTCCGTTTTGTTGGCCCTTGCTGCGATTGTGGCGACTTTGCTCGCGAATGCCAAGAATGGAATCCTAGTAGCCGGTCTCCCCATGATGGTGTGGAGTGTGGACTGGCTAAGCTGGGTTTCGAATTTTACTTCGAGCTCCATTCTGTCTTGGCTGAACCTTGGGCATTCGAAGAGCAAGTGCCAGACTGTCTCTTCGCAACTCGGGTCACAGACGCACGAGGGACTATCTTTGAGATGGAAGCGGTGGAGATACGCTGAAAATCCGCCGTGTCCTGTAAGGACTTGTACGTGGACCGGTGTGAGCACTGCGTCTCTGAGTGTCCTTTTCGCCGCTAGGACGTCTGGAAAGAACACTTTCGTGACCGATCCTGTACTCGAGGAATCGTACCGGGCTTGCCACTTCTTTATAGTCCCCTCCCGTATCTTCCTCCTCACGAATGAAACGGGGACCTTGCTGTAGTCTGATGTGAGTTTTGTTAGGGCTGCCTCCTTGGCCAGCTCATCCGCTCTCTCATTCCCGGCAGTCCCCACATGGGCCTTGAGCCAAAAGAGCCTCACTTCTCTGCCCTCCTCTCTGATTTCACGGACGCTTCTTTTGATTTGGAGTGCCAGGTGGTGCGTGACAGACGGTCTCCTCAGCAGATCAAGTGACGATCTTGAGTCACTTAAGATGCTTACGGAGGCCGCCTTGGATTCTCTTGCCATCCTGACAGCTCTGAAGAGAGCGTACATTTCCGATAGGAAGACTGTGTTGTGAGGCTCCAAGCCGAAGGTGCTGAACCTTGACTCCGTCCCGTTTTCCCACCAAGTTAGGGCAGCTCCGACTTTCCCCTCTATCTTACTGCCATCGGTGTATATATGGGGGCCGATTACTTGGTGGTTTGCCTGGGTTTCGGGGGTCAAATTCTCTAGGCATTCATACTCGGTTATTGTGAGTTGCGCTGGGTGAGGATTTTTGGAGTGGTGCACGTTGCACTCCAGCACGCGGCCCAGCGGTATGAACTCTTGGGAATGTCTCTTTTTGATCTTGAAAAGGGTTGCCGCTTCGAGTACCCGGAGGTCTAGGGGGAGTTGTCCTGAAAGGATAAGTGCCGATGTCAGAGACACCGTGCGGTATGCTTTGCAGATCTTCTGCGCGAAGCCCCTCTGCAGTGAGTCAAACTTTTTCCTTGTCATCAGTTTCTCAGCTGCGGGGGCCCACGCACTCGCTGCATACATCACGATGGGCTCTATCACCGATACGTATATCGTCCTGATTATCTCTCCGTTCAGACCCCAAGTCACCCTCGCCGCACATGCCAACTGCTTATAGATGTCCGCGGCCTTTCTACAGGTCGCAGACACGTGCGCATTGAAGGTGAGTTTGGAGTCTATCGTGAGACCTAACAGCTTCACTTCCTCAACCAGGTTTAGCTGCGTGCCCGACATATGAAGTACCGGAGCGTCGTACTTTCGCTTCCTCGTTAACACCATCGCATTGGTCTTGTGCGCGGCGAATCGTAGCTTATTTTGGACGCCCCATTCCGATACTTTGGCTAGCGTGCTGTTGGCTGATTGCTGCAGGGGACCGGCTGTGAAGTCAGAGAAAACCAGGACTACGTCGTCCTCGGTTCCGCGCTGTGGCATGAAGCCGTATTGGTTTGTGTGTAGTGTTGGGAGAAAGTGCCACTGTAGTCGGCCTACTAGAAGTTTCTCGACGATTTTTCCTAGGACCGAGAGCAGACCTATAGGCCTGTAGGACTTAGGGCTGGTGTAGTCGTCCTTTCCTGGCTTGCGGAGAATGCACACGTGGGCGACCTTCCACTGCTTCGGGAAGTGTGACAGTGACAGACACTTGTTTGCTATCGCTAAGAACACCTCCCTATCGCAGTTTATTGCCGCTGTGCAGATGTCCGCTGTTAATCCGTCGGGACCGGGGGCTTTTTTCGGATTTTGGTTCTGGAGAACCATTTCCAGCTCCGCGGTTGTGAAGGGCGGATCGTCTGCAGACAGACCTTGGGGGTTCTTCTCCTCTGTTAGCCTCCTTAGCGCAGTGTGGTAGGGCTGTTCGGCATCCGTTGAGTCGTCGGGGTAGAAGGTTTTTGCCAGAAGATCCGCAGATTGCTCTGGACTGAGCGTCTCGCCTGCGGCGTTTCTCAAGAGCGCGTCGTCCTTTCTTCTGGCTGTCTTCCTTATTACCCTGTAGATGCCGTCTCACATGCTCTCTCGGTCCTGCTTCGTGCAGAACTCCTTCCAGTTGGCTGTGGCTGCTTCCGTTGCTGCTGTCGTGTAAGTTTGTTTGGCCAGCACGTATTCTTGGATAGTGAAGTGTCTCCGGCTTGCGGCTGCGTTTCGGATCCTTCTCTTCTTCGTCATGGCGTCTTTTTTGAGACGGTCTAGAGAAGGGGTCCACCATTGGGGCTTGGCGTTGTGTTTGGGCGGCCCAAGTTTTGGAATCGCTTCCTCGCATGAGCGGTGGATGTTATGAGTATAGTTTGAAATAATTGTCTCCAGATCCTCTGGGTTCGATGCGTTCGAGACTCTGACTTGAGTGATGCCACTGTCTGCTAGGCTGGTCTTGAAGTGGGTGTTGAAGTCGGACCACTTGGCCTTCTTGGTGTTGTAGATGCGCGTCGAAATTGGCCTTAAGGGTTCCAGGGCCTTTTCTAGGCGCATCGAGAAGGTTATAGCGTTGTGGTCTGAAGTTGTTAGACTTCTTTCTACCCGCCACTCCTCGACCTTGCCCAGCAGTGACGAACTGCAAGCTGTCACGTCGACTATGCTTGTGCACCACCTGTCATTTCTGTATGTCTCGAACGTTGGTGTTTGGCCCGTATTTAGGATGTGGAGATCCCGCTCATTGAGGAAAGAACTGTACGCCGCCCCGCGATGGTTTTCGGAAACACTTCCCTACCAATGGCTCCAGGCATTTACGTCTCCTCCCACCACGATGTTGTTTGTATTCAATTTGTGTGCCTTGTTTTGTGTTTCGGATGGGTAAGACAAGACAAGACAAGACAAAGATATTTTATTTCAACTAGGCCACCAAGCGGCACTTTTGAACGTTAAATTAAAATGATTCTACCGTGCATTCGGAAAGTAGCTTGTTATCGAGAAGAATGCCCAAGAAACTCCATACTTACTCTTTTAAAAAAAAATTGTTTTTTTACAATATTTAGGAACATACATTATTAAATTCATACATGTGAGGACAATGCACCCAGAATAGCACTACCCACTATACCACCTACAGACAAAGTATTAGAAGTACTCACACATGTACTGCGCAGTTATATAATAGATACTAGAAAAAAATGGGGATAAATATAATGACCACCTAAAATTACTTTGTGGTGACCATAACCTCTATTACCTAAAATTGTACTATGAAACCCAAATTTAGTAAATTGATCACCAAATTTAGTAAATTGATCACCAAATTTTAATAGCAAATTATTGCGCTATTTAATGTTGTAAAATAGGTTAGGTTAGGTTAGAACTGTGACCAACCGCGCGCGAGCCGAGCGAGCAAAGCGAGCGGTGCCGCGGCAGCGGCCGGCGAGCGCTACTTCCAAGTTGCTCCCAGAAATTTTATAATCTTTTTGGTCATTGGTTTAATTTTGGTGATCATTTACTACTTTTGGTGATCATTTACTACTTTTGGGTTAACAATGATTTATTTGGAGTCATTTTGCCTAAACAGGATAGCGAGATGTTAAAACTTTGGTTATAATTTTACAATAAGATGCGGGTTTAATTTTGGTGATCATTTACTATTTTTGTCTGTCATACCCCCGCGCGCGCGCCCGCTTTACGCACACATAAAGTGATAGCTCCGTTGAAAAAAATTGTATTAATTGCAAATGTCGCTTATTTCTTATTAAATTTACACAAATCGGAAGTCAAACTTGTGATTTTACGTGTTGTCAAAACGGTGTAGTGATAAATCAAAAGGATTATAAATAAACAGCAAAAACAATTACTACACAATCTAAAAAGTGATTCGTGAACTAGTGACTCAGTGTGACTCATCATAAAAAGTGCGCGAAGAGACTTATTACCAAATATGGTTACAAGTTGACCCGTTTTCGCTGAATCATTGGACAAGCATAACAACTATATCGGTTTTTCGAAGAGTCTTCGACGAGGTGCCGTGGCGTAACGGCTATAGACGCGGCTTGCCGAAGGTGCAGTCGTACGTTCGAATCCCATCGGAGAATATACTTTTTGTTTTTCAAATTTGAAAACTATTTCCTGTTTTAGGGAAAAAAAAACACTCACTTCTAATATTGATAATGGAAATGGATCCAGATTACATCACTATTCGTAGACCACAGAAATCGACCTCACTAGACAACATTTTCAATGATAATTCCACGTTACTGGATACTACCATGATGAGTTTGCCGAGCACATCGTTGAATGAAAGCGACACCACCTTGGATCTAAAAGATACAATAAAAAGATTAACCTTAGAACTAGAAAGCGCACACCAGGAGATTGATAATTTGAATAGCGAAAATTTTCGTCTAAAAATGGATATTGGTCAATACCAAAAACTTATTGAAACTTATAAGAAAGTAAACTTATTGGAGCGAAAAAGCATGACACCAAAGTCTTCGCGCCAATTAAATTTAATGAAGACAAGCTGTTTTTCGACGCCGACAATAATAAATCCCTCTCCTAAGGTTATATCCTATCCACCTAATACTGTCGAACTGGCACAGAATGCTACCGATAGCTGCGACAATTCATTTAATTCAGCCTTATCTGGACGTATTACTGAGGGTAACTTGGAGGCAAAGTCGCCGAAAGATGTCATCTATAGTTCATTCACACTTCCGGTCAGCTCAATTCGTGATTCGCAATATGGTGATGAGACTATTCCCACATCGAAGACAGATTCTAATGTTGAATGTACTCCTGCTGAAAATCAGCAGTCGACCATTATCTCACAAACTCATTCGCAAAAAGAAGCTACTCAAAGAGTCATGATCTTCGCTGATCAAATTGGGTATGGTGTTCGTAAAATCCTGCAGAACTATTTGGGATCAAAGTTCATCGTGACCTCATTTATTAAGCAAAATGCAACTACTGAACAGGTTTTGAAATCATGTGCAAGTATGTGTAAAAACTTTAGTAAAACCGATTTTGTTTTAATACTAGCTGGCTCAAATGACAACAATCCTATGAATATCCAAACTTATTTATATTATACTTTATGTCAATTAAAATCCACGAATGTTTTGGTAGGTCAAATATATAAGCATAACTCTCTGAATGTAAATAGTGTAAATAAACTACTAAAATTTGTGTGCGGTAATTGTACAAATTCTACCTTTCTATCGTTACATAGTGATGTTTACATGCCTTATGTAAATAAATTGCATGCTTGTAGATTAATACATAGACAGATTCTAAATATAAATTATAAATACAATTATCAGACTTATACTGAAAATCTATTTAGTCGGAGTAAGCAAAAATCTACAAAGAATGCTAGTGTACAAACTAAATTTGTCGAAAATGTGGGGGTTCAGACTGATGATGTTAATGCGGCGACAATAACCAACGACTTAACTCTACAAACAGATTTTTTTCGTGAATAGTAACAAGGATAAATATGTAAAATGTAACGATGTTAATACTGACCCAATGAATTGTACAAATTTACTCATTTTTCACCAGAATATATGTGGTATTTGTAACAAGATAAACGAATTAGAAGCCTATCTACAAACTCTTGGGCAAAAGATAGACTACCTATGCTTGACTGAGCATTTCTTAAATAGTGTGTCTGTATCTTCTTTCAACTTAGATGGTTACAAATTAGCGTCTTATAATACACGTAATAAGAAAAAGCGAAGAGGGAGCTTAATTTTAGCTCAAGCAGATAGGAAAGTGGAGAATGTGATAGCAATTGATAGACTGTACGTCGAAGAGAGTTTTGAGGTATGTTGCATAAAGGATACCACAACTGGAGTGTATGTATGTTGTGTGTATCGTAACACTAATGATAGGAATTTTATTGTTTTTATGAGGAAAATGGAACTATTGCTTGAGTTTATATTCAATAAGAAATGCTTTATTTGCGGAGATTATAATGTCGACTTGCTTCAGGAAAACAAAAAACGTACTGAGTTTTTGAGTCTGCTGGCTTGTTACAATTTTAGATGTCTTTTTGATAGGCCCACTTTTATTCGTAACAACTCGTATTCCTGCTTAGACAATATCATAACGAACGTACAAGAAGAGCAGGTATTAAGAAGTGTAATTGACCACAATGCTTTAGGGGACGGACATGGAGCACAATTGGGTGAATTTTTACTAGAAAATATGTTAGTAAATAAAAATAATCATTATTTAGTCATTAATAAAAGAATCTTTAATTGTAGAAATAGTTTATCTTTTAAGGACAGTTTGTTACATCAAAATTGGAGCGCAATGGGAATTAACTCTTTTTTGAAAACATTTAATAGTACTTTTCGGAAAAGTTACAAAAAACGGGAAATTAAAATTCATTTGAAAAGGGGACAACAGTTAAAATGGGTAACTAAGGGAATAAAAACGTCTAGTAAAATGAAAAGAGTTTTATGCACAAATACTGGTAATCATCTTCATAAAAGTGTACTCAATTATAAAAATAAATATATTCGAATATATAGAAGAGTCCTGACCAAAGCCAAAAAAATTGCGGTCATAGAGAAAATTGATAACTCTAAAAATGTAAGTAAAGAAGTTTGGAAAGTAATTAATAGCAGCACAAACAGGGTAAAAAAAGTGCAACATGAACCACTTTTATTAAAACTTGAAGAAAAAATTATAGACTCGCCAACTGCCGTGGCTAATATAATTATTAGCAAAACAGTTCAACCATAGTTCTGATTCAACTGAAACTGTGACGAAGGAAGCTCTATTGCTTCTTCAACAACGTTGTGAAAGGGTTATAAATGATATGTCACTTACGCCTACTACACCCAAAGAAATAACACAAATAATTAAATCCATGACTAACAAGCACTCCAGTGGATATGACGAAATCCCTATTGCTATTATTAAAGAGCACAGAAAAATATTGGCTGGGCCACTATCTACATTCTTCAACAACTGTCTTGAGCAGGGTATTTTTCCGGAACAATTAAAAATTGCAAAGGTGGTGCCAGTTCATAAAAAAGGTTCAAAAAAGGACCCTAAAAATTACAGACCAATTTTGCTTCTACCCACACTATCAAAAATCTTTGAAAAAATATTGAAATCTCGACTATTGACTCATCTTCATTTAAATAAAGTTCTACATGAAAGACAGTTCGGTTACCAGAAAGGAATTGGCACTGGAGATGCTATTTATAAGCTTTTAGATGATGTGATTAGCAAAATAAATCAGAAATTAAAGGTTGCAGGTATTTTTCTAGATTTGTCGTCCGCATTTGATACGATTGATCACAATCTACTTATTGCTAAACTTAATTATTATGGTGTTAGAGGCAGAGCCCTGCAATTATTTACATCGTATTTAAGAAATAGGAAAATGTACGTAGAAACCAGCACTGTAGAACAGAATGGGCAACGGAAAACATACCAATCATCCATGATTAATATTACCACTGGCGTACCACAAGGTTCCATATTGGGTCCCATTCTGTTTATTGTTTTTACTAACGATTTGATAAACTATATTAAGAAAAAAGTACCAGACATTAATCTCGTAGTCTTTGCCGATGACACTAACGCTGTAGTTGGGGCGAAAAGTATCAGTGAACTGACGGATAAAGTCAATACTACGTTGGCAGCATTTCAGTTTTGGTTCAATACTAATAGATTAATAATAAATATTAAAAAAACGAACATCATGTTGTTTCGAACCACTGCAGGCAATAAAGAGAATTTGGACATAACACTTAACAATGGAAAGATAGAATTAGTGAGGGAAGTCAAATTTTTAGGTATCCATTTAGATGATTTGCTCAATTGGAAAAAAGAACTAGCACACATTGACTCTACTATATCATCTGCGTGTTATGCGTTGAGGAAATTAAGAGACGTCATAGATACGAAACAGTTAAAGATGGTATATCATGCTCTTGTCGAATCCAGACTTCGTTACAGCATACAGTTCTGGGGGAAAAGCTACGGTTATAATTCTCAGCGAGCCTTCATTCTCCAAAAAAGAGCAATACGTACAATTGTCAGAATTACACAAAGAGAAAGCTGTCGATCTCATTTTCAGCATTTACATATACTAACGTTGCCCAGCTTATATATACTTGTGTTGTTAGTTAATTTAAAAAAATATGTCCATGAATACGAATCTGGGGAAGAAAGAATAGACAGGGAAAACACTCGTAGAAAGGATTTTAAAAATAAAGTTGTACCTAATTTCAACATTGTCAAGCATAGCCCTCATTACCAAGCTGTACAAATTTTTAATAGATTGCCGGCGGATTTAAAAATGTTGTTATACACTAGCTCCTTTAAGGCTAAACTAAAAGCATTTCTGTTGGATAGAAACTTGTACTCAATAGAAGAATTATAATTTAGAAATAATATTAAAATTTTCTATGTAAAAAAAGGTATTTATTGTAATAGTTGGTTATGTTTTATTTATTTTAATTTTTTTAATTTTATGTGCATGTATTTTCAGAATTTATATTAATATTATTAATAATAATGAATGTAATTTAATGTTAAGTAATGTATCAAACACAATGTAAATTGTTCCTGATAAATAAATAAATATATGTTACTATATCTGGTGGTAAGTTAAACATAAGCCGAAAAAAATTAACATCCGAAGTAGTCAAGTTATGACCAATCCCAACTGACGGCGTCCGTTCACGAACATGACGCATGAATTGGCACCACCCAGCTCAACCATCATGAAGGGAACCGGATGATCCAACACACGCGCCACCATCAGAGAGACATTTGAGAGAGCATGACACACTCAACGGCCAGGGCACACACAAGTCAACGAACGACGCATAGGTACAGTAAATGGTAGATTTACAGTTGGGTACATAGTACTCACACACGTGCTGTGCAGTTATACAATACTAAGGAAATTGAGTTTATACAATACAAATATTAATAATTCATACGGTCTTCAGCAGGTCCAACAATACCTCAAAACAATAATGTTCTGCATATCACTTGTTATTTCGCCCTAGTGGTTGTGGATTGTGGAGCAGGACTAGCATTGAGCCAAGCATTTTTATCAGTGATGTAATCCCCCAACTTATAATATGCCAGCCTACATAGTGTGCGTTTTATACAGGTTTTAAACTTCGTCTCATTCAGTTCAAGAATGTGGGGAGGAATTTTATTGTAACATTTTGTACAGTACCCCATGAAAGATGAGGCTACTTTAGCCAGTCTGAAACCTGGTTGAACTAATTGGTCCCTATTTCTAGTAACGTAATTATGTCTGTCGCCGTTTTTACTAAAAAGATGTAAATTTTTTCTCACGTAAATAAAAATTGACTCAATGTCTGCAGCCCTTCCCCATAGTAGGATACCGTAAGACATTATACTAAGAAAATAACTAAAATAGACTAGTCTCGCGGCATCCACATCGGCCAACCTACGAATCTTTGCAACAGCATACGCTGCCGAACTCAGCCGCCCTGCAAGGGATACCAAATGAGGACCCCATTGCAACCCTGAGTCCAGCGTGATCCCCAGGAAAACCGTTTTATCGACGAATTCTAGCTTCTCCTTGTTTAATATCATGTCACAATCAGTACTTTTGACACCAGCGTAAGTTGTACAACGTCCTCTGGTGAAACCATACTGTTTATCATGCAAGATGTTATTCGTATTAAAATGAATGAGCATTTGATTTAGCATTATCTTCTCAAATACCTTGCTGAAAACCGGCAACACGGATACTGGTCTATAAGGTTCGATGTCCTGGTCACCCTCAAAATAGACCGACAGTACTCCAAAGCTGAGCTGACCCACCTTTAGCAAGACAGCAGCAATGTTCTCGGTCACAAGCTGGGGGTCGTGGACGACCTCCAGGTTGTTACCGAAAACAACAATCGCTGCCTTAACTGGCTTTTGGCGGTTGAGGCTGCACTGGATGACTTGTGTGCCGGGGTTTTGTTTCATCACACCTGTTCTTCCTAAGTAGGGCTCTTGAACAAGTGCTACTGAAAATCCTCTTGCCTGGGCCGCCAAGTAGAGTTCTTCTGTGGCCAGCTTGGAGCGGTGAAGATTTGCTTGGATGAACCGCAATCTTGCTGTCGGTCTTAAGGAGATTTTGGGGGTGACTTGTTGGTTTGTTGGTGTGTTCTCGTTGCCCTTAGCAATAAGATACGCGCGATCTGGCTATGCCATCCCACTTTTGGCGTTCCTGGCAGTCTTCGCTGAATGCTGTGTGTGCCAGGTCGTTGCCCGTTCCGTGTGCTACTTTGCAGTTTGCGCATGTGGGCTGTTTGCCGTCCGCTCGAGTGAGGCAGTCCCTGATATAGTGCGATCCACTGCAGTAGCCGCAGACTTCTTTTGCAGCCCTGCATATGGACCTATTGTGTCCATATGCAAGGCACTTTGTGCACTGAACTAGAGGGGACTGGTCCTCAATCGAGCATCGCTTGATGCCCACATGGACTTTCTGGACAGAGGTGTAGGATTTCCAGAGCTCCGGGGAGAGCTCTAGAACGGGGTGGCACTCGTGGGGGTTTCGCGCGCGCTTCCTGTAGCGCATCCTGATGGTCTGTTCCTCCACAGCGACGTTTTGCAGAAGGTGTTGGTTCTGCGCTTTAAGGAGATCGACGATCTCCCCGTCGCTGTAGCTGGACAGCACACCCTTGATGCAGACTAAGGGGTTTTGCGGTTTCGGCTCCTGGACCTTGAGCCCTGAGTACGACTGGACTTGGTCTTTAATCTTCTTCAAGTCCATCTTACTGGCGCACCTTAGGACCACTTTCTGGTTGCGCGCTTTCCGTACGGTGTCGACTCGGGCTCCGGTTGACTTGAGGTCCAGGGCGGTCCTGATCCTCTCGATCACGTTGTCCCCAGTGTGCTTGGGGTTCGTCGACGAGACGATCAGGGTGTGGTTGGGTTGTGTGGGCGGTTTGGGGGGCTTTGGTGTACTGGCGACCTGAGCAAAGGTTTTGGGGCCCTGTTGTTGTATTTGCGGTTTATCCGCTTTGCCCAGGTCCGCTACCCCTTTCTGTATAGTTTGGAGCGTCTTCTTTACCTCCCCGACTGCGAGCTCCGTTTCCAGATTCAGCGCTGGGTGCGCCTGGATTTGCGGCTCTTTGTCGCGCAGTACGCGGAGGTCCGCCGAGACGAGCTCCAACCTATCCGATATAGGTTTGAGGTGTTCGGTGATGTTTATGGGTGTGTGTGGTGGTGGGGGGGAGGCCACAGGCCTGTTGGCGATGGTCTGCAGCTTTGCGGTTAGATTTGCCATTTCCTCCTCGAAAGCCGCGGTCGTGAGTAGACCTGTCTCGCGGCTACTCGGGTCCGTCTCTGTGTCACTTGGCCGGTTGAGGTCCTCTTTGAGCCTTTCCAGAGTTTTCCGGAGGACGTCCAGCTGGTTGGAGATGCTGGTGAGATTTGTGTCGAGGCGTGATAGGCCGGCCCCCATAGTGTCCCACTTGGGATCCCCTGGGGTCCTTGCACTTTCTTGCCTCGTCCTCTCGTGCTCCTTTAGGTTTTTCAGGCTCGCCATTGCAACCTCACCTTTCAACTCCTTTATTCCATTTAAGGCGTCAAGGGTCTCGTGACCGAGCCATTCTCGGATCCCTTTCGCCTCTTTTTTCGTGTCCGAGACGTCAGTCCGCATTAGGATGAGCTCCTTATTCACTGCTGCAAGTTCCCGATTGTGAGCTCTCTCGACACGCAGTGTGAGCCTTCTCGAGATTATACTTGTGGCGTGCTCGGGAGTCCGCCAATGACAGTGACACCTCGTAAAGGCCCTGCAGGCACTCATGGGCTGTGACCTTACACTCGCGCTTCATTTTTCCGGCGGCTTCCAAGGCGTCCTTTCCCTTCTGGAGAAGTTCGTTCGCCTCTCTCGTGGCCAAGTCCATCTCCACTCCTGTGCCCCTTCCCGGCGTCCTGTAGAGGAGGCTCGGTCGTCCACTCTGTGGACGGTCGGCCTGGCTCGCTGTGGAGGCCACCGAGCCTTCCTCGTCCGAGATAATCTGGCGAGGGGGGGATATGCCACACTGCTCCCAGTTGATGATAATCTCCGACACCCCGGGGCTATCATTCGGAGTGTGAGTCTCAGGCGCTAACGGCAGAGGCGGTGTCCTGCTTGTCACATCCGACTCTGACGCCGCCTTCGCCGCCCGCGGCTTTTGTGATGGACGCGCCAACTGTTCCGAGACCACTGACTTGGCTGTGTTTTTGAGGACCTTCTCACGGAGTGATCTGAGGGCCCTTGCGGCCTCCGTGGTCGTTTTGGGGGCTGTGTTTGTAAGGGGACGAATATAATGTGTTAACCGCTAACGAAAAAAAATCGCAATGCAGGCGATACCACGCTTCCTGCGGCCACACCCACGGGTGCAGCGGCGCCGACGCTGGCGCGGAGTGCTCTCGCGCACATGTGTCGCACGCGTGGCACACATCTTCTATATCAGCGTCAATGCTTGGCCAGTATACATAGTTCCGTGCCAAACTTTTGCACTTAACGATGCCTTGGTGTGTCTCGTGCAACTGGCTAAAATTTGTTTACGAAAAATGGTTGGTACAATCACACGATGCCCATAAATAATGCAGCCTTGTTCTATGCTCAAAGAATCTCTTAAATTGAAATAAGGCTTGAGATCGTCGCTGTTACAATATATCCAGTTTGATTTAATTACGTTTGTGAGTTGTTGCAAAATTTTGTCGGAAGCCGTGTATTTAGCGATACTCTTATAGTTAATCAGTGCGGAGTCTTCGACGAAATGTATGTAGGTATCGATGCGAGTTCGCTCGATATCATCCGGAACCGGTATTCTTGACAAACTGTCGGCCAAACAGTTATGGCGCGTCCCTATACACTTTACTTCATAATTATAGGCACCCAA
Organism: Anorthoa munda; assembly: GCA_945859665.1. Taxonomy (NCBI): domain Eukaryota; kingdom Metazoa; phylum Arthropoda; class Insecta; order Lepidoptera; family Noctuidae; genus Anorthoa; species Anorthoa munda. The sequence goes on from OX243913.1 coordinate 5,700,676, forward strand.
AATTACCGCCCATCTCTGTAGCCGGCTGGCGGCCATAAGCGGTATTCCTTTTTTTTCGCTAAATATTGATGCTAACGGTTTACAATCCGTAACCAGCGTAAATTTCCTGCCGTAAATATAATCGTGGAATTTAGTTACGGCAAATATCACCGCCAAACCCTCACGACAAATCTGTGCGTAGTTTTTCTCGGCGGCGGAGAGAGTGCGCGAGGCGTGCATAACCGTGTGCTCGCGCCCATCAGCGGCGCGCTGAGTACGCACGGCCGCAACGCCGCCCGGCGCCGCGTCGCACGTTAACGACGTCGCCAACGTCCTGTCGAAATGCGCGAGCACGGGAGCCTCTACTAAAGACATTTTTATCTCTTTGAACGTGGCATCACATGTTGCATCCCAAAAAAACTCTTTATCCTTTTTTAATAGTTCGTACAACGGACTTAACATACTACTTGCATTCTTTAAAAATTTCCCGTAATAGTTCACTAAACCGAGAAAAGCTTTTAATTCCTTAATATTGGTCGGTATCGGCGTGTTGTTGACTGCGTCTATTTTTGTAGCTTCTGTACGTAAGCCGTTTGCGTCTATGATGTATCCCAAGTATGACACTGAGGTCTGGAAAATTTGCATTTATTTGGAGCAACGCGCAAACCACAATCTGATAATATTTTAAAAACTTTAAGGAGCCGCTGCCAATGATCCTCGAAGTTAATACCGGTCACGTTTAAATCGTCTAAATAACAAGTCACATAACGCATTCTAAATAATTTATCCATCATTCTCTGGAATTTATTCGGCGCACATTTAATACCAAACGGTAATCGGTTATTAAATACGAAAACATGCCTTGCAACGTCACTATTGTACACAATTTCTTCGAATCATCATCTAACTCAAATTGTAAATATGAGTGACTGAGATCGATTTTGCTAAAATATTTCCCACCCTGAAGTGATGAAAATATATCATCAATCCTCGGGATCGGATACTTATCTTCGACCAGTACCGGATTTAAAGTCGTTTTAAAATCACCGCAGAGGCGCACGTCGCCATTCTTTTTGATGACAGCTACAACGGGTGTCCCCCAATCGCTCCATTCGACGGGCGAGATGATGCCCTCGCGCTGCAGCCGCACCAGCTCCACATCCACAGCCGGGCGCAGCGCTAGCGGCACCGGCCGCGGCCGCAGCCATACGGGAACAGCGCCGCTTACTATTTCCAGCTTTATCTTAGTTTTATTAAATGTGCCAATACCGCTAGCAAAAACGTCGGGGAACCGTTGCGCTAGTTTATCACAGATTTCCTTATTCTTAGGTTTCGAAACAAAAAAATGTACTGTCTCATTGATACTGACATTTGGGAAATCTATACTTAACGCTCGCATCCAATTTCGACCCAGCAACGACGGACTAAATTCATTATCAATGACGACCAAGTATAAATTATCCGCGGTTCGATTGTCAATTTTAACTGAACACGAAATTTTACCCTTCGGTTTCACCCTTTGACCACTATACATTTTTAAATTTGATTCGTAAGGATACATTGTACATTTCCCAAAATATTTTTTATATGTAGCGTACGATATAATACTAATAGCAGAGCCAGTATCACCTTCCATTGTTAACCATACATTGTTAATGTTTACCTTGACCGTCCACTTAGCGTCCGCCTCATCGTCGTCACTCAGCTGATAGAAGCACAAGACGCCATTGGAATCTTTTGCGACCTCTCGAAAGCGTTCGATTGCGTTAACCATGAGACACTATTGTTGAAACTCGAGCACTATGGGGTTAGACATACGGCCCTTGAATTACTTAAATCTTATTTGAAAGCCAGACAATTTAAAGTTCAGGTAAACGGCGTAAACTCTCTAGGGTCTGAAATGACAATGGGCGTTCCTCAAGGCTCTATATTGGGTCCATTCCTCTTTTTAGTTTACATAAACGATTTGCCCCAATTATTACAAAATCAACCGAAGATCGTGTTATTTGCTGATGACACAACTTTGATATTTAAAATAGATCGGCGGTCACAAAATCTTGATGATGTGAATAAGTCTATTCATTAGGTCCAAACTTGGTTCACGGCAAACAATTTGGTACTAAATAAAAAAAAAACCAAATGTATTAGATTCACATTGCCGAATGTCAATAGTAGCGAATGCGACATCATATTGAATGGGGAAAAGCTGGACTATGTAAATCAAACGGTTTTCCTGGGAATCACTCTGGACGATAAATTGCAATGGGGACCTCACATAACATCTCTTGCGGGTCGCCTGAGCTCGGCCGCGTATGCTGTTAGAAAGATAAGACAGTTGACGGATGTGGAGACCGCGCGTTTGGTCTATTTTAGTTACTTTCACAGCATTATGTCATACGGTATTTTACGTACGGGGTCGGGCGGCTGACATTGAATCAATATTTATATTGCAAAAGAGAGCTGTGAGAGCCATTTATAAGTTAAGTCATCGAGAATCTCTTAGGGAGCTATTTAAAAAGATTAATATTATGACAGTTTCTTGCCAATTCATTTATGAAAATATTATGTATGTAAGGAAAAATTTAAATCTCTTTAATAAAATTAGTGATAGACACAATTGTAATACTAGAAATAAAGATAAGTTAGATCAGCCATCTTATAGATTAGCGAAAGTACACACGTCTTTCATGGGGTACTGTGTTAAATTCTATAACAAAATACCTTGTGAGATATTAAAACTTAATGAAAGAAAATTTAAAACAATAATTAAAAGCACACTTTGTAAACAAGCATATTACAAATTAGATGATTATATTCAAGATAAGAATGCTTGGAAACATGCTGGTCCTGCTCCGTAGGGCAATCTTTAGTGTGGGAACTATCAAAATGGTTAATTTGTGTACGGTATATTCATAATTATTATAGTAACGCTTTATTTTTATTTATTTTCTTCTCTATTTGTTTAAAATATTGACTCACTGTTCCGTTGTTGTTGAATTAGGTAATTTACCTATGTTTGCAATATTTGTAAGTATGTGAGAACCATGTCCCTATTTATCAAGTGAAGGGATTTACCTGTTGGTGCTTGTAATACTTTATACCTATATTTAGTATAGTAGTGCTGGGTGCATCGTTCTCACGTATAAGAATGTATTAATGTATGTACTATTTATGTTAATATTGTAAAAAGCCTTTATTTTTTTAAAAGAGTAAGTATGGAGTTTCTTGTGCATTCTTCTCCATATCAACCTACTTTTCCGAATGCACGGTAGAATCAATTTTTTATAACATGTAAATTTTTTTAACGTTCAAAAGTGCCGCATAATGGCCTAGTTGAAATAAATACATTTGATTTGATTTGATAGACATCCAGGTGGCAGTCCTCGAAATCCGACCCTCCGGCCGGCGCCCCCTCGTCCGCCTCACTGATCACATGATGAACGTTCTTCGGGTTCTTCCTAAAACGGCACATTTTCGCGATATGACCTACTTCACCGCACGTGTAACACGCACTATTTTTAAACGGACATTGATCCTGGGGATGTCGTCCGTCACAACGGTAGCAGCGCACTCCAGACGATGCCGACCCTCCCCGGCCGCCGTCCCCGTAGCCTCGACGTCGGAGTCCCACCGGGCGCCGAAAGCCTCGAGCCCGCTCGCCCTCGCTGCCGCCGCCTCGCTGTCGCGCGGCGTCTCTGCGCACCGCGAATACGGGCTCCGCCTCACCGCGGGCCCCCGATGCCGGCTGGCCGGCCTCCACAGCCGGCTTTGAGTCTCGAACTGCCGCCTCCAGCGACAGTGCCAGCTCGGTGGCACGTGTGAGCGTCAGCCCGTCGTCCTCCATCAGCATACGTTGCCGAATACGGTCGCTCCGTAACCCATACACGAACTGGTCACGCAAGTTTTCCTTTAATATTTCGTTGCTCGAAAACTTACAAGATTTACTCATTTTCTTTAACTGCACGAGGTACTTGCTTATGGATTGACCTTCGAGTTGTTTACACGATCTAAATATCATTCTCTCGGCGATCAATTACCTCTTCGGCGAAAGATGTTCTTCGACTAGGGTTACGATCTTATCGAAACTCATTTCCTCCGGAGCGTCAGGGTAACATAGATCGATAATTAAATCCAACGGCTCGGTACCCACAATCGCCACTAGGTATTTGGAGTATTCTGCTAGTTTTACATCTTGAATTGTAAACCACGCTTTCAATCTGCTGACGTAAGTTGACCACACATCGACATTCTGTTTAAATTTTTCAATCCACTGAAATCCGGTATTTTATCTGTAGACATGATGTACGCACTCCAAATCACAAAATACACAGACTTTTAATAACTAGACTCGTCGTCAAATGGTGTATACTGGATTCAGGATACAGAGGACTGGTAATAGAAACTCATGTAGTTCGAGACTGATTATTTATTGTGCACGGTAGGCATACAAAAACATAATACATAAGTGTTAGGGTTTGTGAATTTTGATTTTGTTAATTGATTATTTTAGTCGATATTCGTATTAACCGAGCTTTTATTTTAAACTTTACGCTGGCAACTTTACCTTTTTAATATATTCGTGAATGCTCTGTGATTGGTTGCCGCAAAATGGCGGGAACCAATCGGAGAACTCGCTTATTCCCGCTAAAAATAGAGATATCAACGTGGGCAAACGGAACGTGGCTGGTTGCGCCGTTCTCTTGAATTTTGGGACTTGACGCGATAGCTTGTTAGATAATAAGTACTTATTCCTGTATTGATTTTTGTATGTACAAGTGCAAGTAAAATATAAGCCTGTTTCGTATAATCGCTGTATTATTACTCAACTACGTCCTGTTCCTGTTGGTGTTTCCCACATTTCAGCAAGTGGGATTGCAACGTAAGTACACGCCCATTAATTTGTAACTATCTGCATTTCCTTGGTAGCACGACTTTTTAATAAGTTGTAAAGAGATCTTTAAAGTCAGTTCGCTTAACAACTACATAGCAAAGATAAATCATTTATTAAATCGGTGCAGTAGTTTCGGAGCCTATTCGGTACAAACAAACAAACGAAAAAAATATTTCCTCTTTATAATATTAGTATAGATAATCATTATTGTGTACCTACCCTCACTAACTTTGAGTTATACCGATCTGTTACCGAGTGAAGGCATTGATGTTCTATGTTTGGCTATGCTGAGTTACACTGTTTTTCTTGCAATAATCTCAGTTTAATAGTGAGAATCATTTTTACGATATACTCTCAAACGTTTTGGTAAGATTGCTTGCTATATTAGATAAATAATATCGTAGTTTTATGGACAGTAATGTTTTGATACTTATCACGGATATTTAGATCATAACTAAGGTTGTTTTTGTTTTTCTTTTGAGCTCTTGCATCATGGATGGGACATCTAGACGTCCAAGCAAGGAATCCAGTCATCGACGACTTGAGACGCCATACGCGATGGAGCATCGAAGTAGGAGTCGGCTGCGAACTCGCAGCCCATGCCGCAACCGGGATCACGAACTGGATTCTAGCCACGAACGAGTCAAGCTCCTAGAGAGGCAGCTGCTACAAGAGCGGGAGCATCTTCAACATGCCAAGACCTGCAGCCGGAGTCGCAGCCGAAGCAGCGCGCGGCGCACATCGTCGCGGCACCCCACCCAGCGTAGCAACCGCAGTCGCAGCCATCGCAGTGGGACACCCGACCATCAGCGGCGACGGGTGGAAGCCAATCGACACGCCGGTGACGGCCCACATGCTGAGCATCGTAACGTCGCGGGACATTTTAAAAGGTCACGTAGCCCATCTGTATCTAAAAAATATATTGTTGATGTTTTCAAATGTTTGAAAGATAGTTTGACATCTCAACCCAGCCAAGACACACGGTCTTTTCAAAAAATTGATCACTTGAACATACTGCCTAATTTTGATCCATCTACAAAAAACCAACGAATTGATGTATGGCTCAAAAAAGTCAACGAGTGTGCTAGCGTGTATGGTTGGGATGACAAAACTATCATTCACTTTGCTATGCAGAAACTCCAAGGCCTCGCCAAGACCTGGTATGAAGGTTTAAACTCTGTTTTGTTTAACTGGCAAGAATGGAAAGAAAAACTAATAAACGCCTTCCCTTGCGAACAAAATTACGGTCAGTCCTTGGAGGAAATGCTTAACAGAAGGAGTAGGTATAATGAACCTATAGAAGTTTATTTTTATGAAAAACTGGCTTTGCTTAACCAATGTGACATTGTTGAGAAACGTGCAGTAGATTGTATAATTCATGGGATCAGTGATAGGACGTTAAAATCAGGTGCTCTAGCTTTACGGTCCTCTCACCCCGATCAGCTCTTGCAATTCTTGATGAGCAGCAGAGATTCTTATCAGCGTTTCGATCGAAACCATAACAAGAACAAAACCGATCACTCTAGTACCCCTAATGGTCAGCCCAGTCAAAGGTCAGGTGCTAAGTCGAGTTCATTCCCTGGATGTTACAATTGCAAAGAAAGGGGTCACAGCTTCTTATATTGTCCGAAACCGCTTATAAAATGCACAAAATGCAACAGAATAGGGCATACAGTTGATAATTGTAACACGCAGATACAAAATAACGCCGTAAAACCTAGTGGCAATATTTCAAAAGCCATGTGTATCGATGTAGCCGGTCTAGGACGTGACTCTCACCCGAACTCGAAATTTACGAAGGATGTAAAAATTAACGGTACGTTACAACAAGCCTTTGTAGATTTTGGAAGCGAAGTCACTCTTATAAAAGAGTCTGTAGTTAATGAGTTAGGCCTGATCCACGATCACACGCCATCATTATTGAAAGGGTTTGGAAACGGTATAGTAGAGTCACTAGGTGGATTGTTACTCAAATTCGAGGTGGACGGCGTTAATGCTCAGGTTCCATGCAAAGTTGTGTCTGATGATTTGTTAGAGAAATCCGCGCTTATAGGGCAGTCCTTTACTGAACTACCTCACATCATAGTTTATAAGGATGTAACTAGGCTGCAATTTATCGATATTGGCAATGAAATGCCACATCCAGATCCGGATTTAACAGAGTCCTCTCTTAAGATTAGGGCAACGGGATTGGTAGAGCTTTACGGTGCAGCATCAGTGAAGGCATGGATTGATCCCTGCACAAATGGCAGCATTCTTATGAAAAATGTTGTCGCTGGGAAGCCAAATAAACAGTACTTTGTTTGTGGAGGTCTCTATCGCTCTGAAAATGGTCGTGTCTTTATAACCGTGTTCCCATGTTCGAGTTCTTGCTGGATCACAAGTAATCTAGTTTTATGTCGAGCAAAGCGAGTAGAGTTTGTCAGTAGGGTAGTTGTCGATCCACCAGAAGTCCCTATGGCGATTGAAGGCGACTTCGATGAGAATATTGTTCGTGTCGGCGATAAGGTGCCAGAAGACGTGAAGCACAGGTTGTTAGAGTTGCTCAGAAAATATCATCGTTGCTTCGCATCTTCCCTTAGGGACCTAGGTTGTACCAACGCGACCGAAATGAATATAGAGTTAAACAGTGAACGCCCTGTCGTATATCGCCCATATAGGTTATCGCATTATGAACGTGAGAAGGTGCGGTCAATGGTGAAGGAGATGCTGGATGCAGGGATAGTAAGGGAGTCGATCTCAGGGTACGCTAGCCCAATTCTACTCGTTCGTAAAAAGGATGGGTCTTTTCGAATGTGTATCGATTACCGTATGCTTAATTCTATCACGGTGAAAGAGCGCTATCCTATGCCCATTATCGAGGACGAAATAGCACGTCTTACCGGCCAGGCTTGTTTTATTTCACTCGATCTAACATCAGGATATTACCAGGTACCAATTTCGGAACAGAGCAGACGCCTAACCTCGTTTGTCACGCCAGACGGACAGTATGAGTTCAACTGCATGCCGTTTGGTTTGGCTAACGCACCGGCCGTCTTCCAACGGTTGATGAATTCCATATTAGGGTCGGCTCGGTTCAACAAGGCAACTGCTTATTTAGATGATATTCTTATTTTTGGTAAGGATTTTAAAGAATGTCTGGAACGGCTAGAGGAGGTATTGCAAGTTTTGGAGAAAGCAAATCTCACTTTGAATCTTTCCAAATGCGACTTTTTACGAGACAATATCGATTATCTGGGTTATGAAATCAGGGTTGTGCAGCTGGGGTTAGGCCAGGGGACAAAAAAATCATTAGTGTCGTGAATTTTCCACGACCTCAGAATGTTCACAATGTACGCCAATTCCTTGGTCTAGCCAGTTATTTTCGTAAATTCATCCAAGATTTTGCCCGAATCGCATTGCCCCTCAGTATGTTGCTAAAGAAGGACACCTCATGGATATGGGGTGATAGTCAAGAGGAAGCTTTTAAGGTCTTGAAATCTAAGTTGGTTGATAGGCCCATTCTTGCAATATATGATCCTGCAGCAGAGACAGAGCTTCACACCGACGCAAGCAGATTAGGTCTTGGAGGTATTTTATTGCAGCGCTCCGAAGGGAATGATGTTTTCCGTCCAGTAGCTTACTACAGTCGACAGACCTCACCTGAGGAGAAAAATTTCCATTCATATGAACTCGAAACTCTAGCAGTAATCTGTTCTTTGCGAAAGTTTAGGGTCTATCTGCTAGGGAAATCATTTAAGATCATTACAGATTGTAGTGCTCTACGATCTACTTTCTCGAAAAGAGACCTAATCCCGAGGATAGCACGCTGGTGGCTCTTACTGCAGGAGTTTCAATGTTCAATTGAGTACAGAGCAGGCGTAAAGATGAGTCATGTAGATGCGTTATCCCGCAATCCAATCGAGAGCTCAGGAGAGAGTCCCATCGATCAATTTTCAGTTATGTCGATTAGTAGTGAGGATTGGTTACATACGCTTCAGCTTGGAGACACCGAACTCTGTAGGATTAAAAACATTTTAAATGATAGTCTTAATGAGAAGGAACTCCGATACATAAAAGATAATTTTGTGGTCAAGGATAACAAATTGTTTCGTTGTATAGGTAATGATAAAAATAACGTTCGTTGGGTGGTACCAAAGGGTGCGAGGTGGCAAGTGTGCCGGGTGAACCATGACGATATTGGCCATTTTGGGGTGGAAAAGACGCTCGAAAGAATAAAGAAACACTATTGGTTTAGTAAAATGTCCAAGTTTGTAAAAAAATATGTTAGTGCATGCATTGAATGTGCATATGCAAAGAACAAGACTAAAACACACGAGGGCCTGCTTCATCCCATCACTAAAATAGAAGTACCATTTCATACGGTGCATGTTGACCACCTCGGGCCTTTTGTCAAGTCAAAGAGAGGCTATACTTACTTACTTGTAGTGGTAGAAGCCTTTACCAAATTCTGTTTTATCAAACCAGTTAGAAATACTAATAGTTTGAATGCAATTAGAGCTCTTGAAGATATATTTTTTACATTTAGGGTCCCTGATCGTCTTGTAAGCGATCGTGGTTCCTGCTTTACATCTCATGCTTTCAATCGATTTTGCCTAGTCAAGGGAATTAAGCATATTCTCAATGCAGTAGCCAGTCCGAGGTCAAATGGCCAGGTTGAACGCTACAACCGTACCATTCTCGACTCCTTGAAAGCGATGACTGTTAAATACGGTGAAAAGGATTGGGATAGTCATATAGGAAAAATTCAGTGGGGACTAAACAATACTTTTCAGAAAACCACTAGTAGGACGCCGTCAGAAATACTATTTGGAACCAGTATGAGTAGCGAAATAAATCCCATTCTTAACGAAGTTACTAAAGAATCTCGCGAAAACCGCGAAATTACCGATATTCGAGAAGAGGTCAAGAAAAGGATTGATAACGAGCAGGTTAAGCAAAAGCAGGGTTATGATAGAAATAGGGTGCCAGCCCGGATCTATGCCGAAGGTGAACTCGTCAAAATAACTAAGACTTGTTTCCATAATGACGGGCAAAGTAAAAAACTCATGCCCTCATTTATGGGGCCCTATCGTGTTATAACAGTCTTAGGTAGGGACAGATATAAGGTAGCACCGGTTCCGGGTTTGGCCAGCATGCAAAACAAACGGCCTACAACCGTGGCAGTAGACCGTATGATGCCATGGATACACATTGCTGCCCTAGAGGTAAATAATTCGGATACCAGTGGCACTGACGACGAGGATCCTAATGAAACATAATTCGACCATTTTATTGTATTTTTCCTAGCTCTATAGTGTATCTCTCTAAGTTTTAGAGACGCTTAACTACAGATGGTTGTCATGCATTGTTTCAGATCAGGCACGAGAATCGATCGGATCGTGACTTGATTCAACAAATGACCTACTGGCTGCCACAAGAAAATCGATCGTCTTGTAGGCAGCAGTTAAGCCCCCGAAAATAATCGATCGTTCGGGTTAATAGTTCGATGATGGGTAAACCGATTAATCGATCGTTCGGACCCTAAAGCAAAGTTTAATTGTATTTGACAGAAAACATAAATCGATCGCTGTTTTCTGATCAAATTCGAATAGAAATTTAATAATATAAATTATACTAGATATTACTGATTCGATGGATGTAATTCAATAAGTAGACGAAGAATTTGTTACATAAATCTATTGAGTCGATTTGTACTTTACGTTCCATGACAGTTGAATCAATCTTATGTGTATAGATGAGCTTAATATTTACATCGGATATTTACCTTAACCTAATGAATTGTTATCTATTGTATTTACACTTACTTTTTTGAACTTGTACCTAATTTAAATAAATATTTATATTATTTAGCTTAGTAAATTCGTTTGAGAATTATTATTAATTTGTAAAGTCGTATTACATACTTAGCTGCGATCTCTGGGTAATTGATTAACAATTTGATATTTAAACAATAAATATGTAAAAACGGAGCAACCTGCTAGCGTCCCGATTGTTAGGGTTCCACCTGGTGTCGTGTGCGGGGACGCACACGTTGTCAGGACGGTCGATTGTTAGGGTTTGTGAATTTTGATTTTGTTAATTGATTATTTTAGTCGATATTCGTATTAACCGAGCTTTTATTTTAAACTTTACGCTGGCAACTTTACCTTTTTAATATATTCGTGAATGCTCTGTGATTGGTTGCCGCAAAATGGCGGGAACCAATCGGAGAACTCGCTTATTCCCGCTAAAAATAGAGATATCAACGTGGGCAAACGGAACGTGGCTGATTGCGCCGTTCTCTTGAATTTTGGGACTCGACGCGATAGCTTGTTAGATAATAAGTACTTATTCCTGTATTGATTTTTGTATGTACAAGTGCAAGTAAAATATAAGCCTGTTTCGTATAATCGCTGTATTATTACTCAACTACGTCCTGTTCCTGTTGGTGTTTCCCACATAAGTACCCACATATACAGCTATCAGCTGTGCAGTGAATATAATGTCGAAAAGAAAGAGTAATGTAGATTACGAGCATCTAACGAAGACATTACAAAAATATGAACGCAGATTACGGCGTTTATACCCGCCTTCGCAAGACTCAACTTCTCCGATCGCGCAAACTCCGCACGAACAAGAAGGTAACGTTCTGTACACGAATTCACATTGAGTATTTAAATAACGTATTTACGTTAAAAAACTAAGTTTTGCACTCTGGGCTGCCTATGGGTTTTCCGACGCACTAATTTTACTACCAATACTCAATAACATAGTGTTATTTCGCGTGGTTATGGCCAAACGTATTTACGTTTAAATAAGCCTTGCACTCCGGGCTGCCTGTGGGCGTTCCCGAAGCAAGGACTATACCAAACACCCTATAACGATATAGATAGGTGCCTAACTGCCTATAGCTTCCCACTTATTACGTTCGTTACCTGCGTTCGTTCAACATACTTAAGATTTAGAATATTTTACATAAGTAATCTAATCTTTTTTACCTGACGGTCGGTCGGTTTAATCTACATATTTTTCCTTTCTACCTACAGTAAATCAATTGTTCAATTTTACTATTCTACCTACTGTATTTCTTTATAGAATACACTGGTATTGAGCCTGAAGACTGAATACTAGACTCCCCTGAGGTCAGTCAAGCCGATCCGGATATGACCTTGGTTCCGGTTGACCCAACCGTTCCTATTTTGTCGGCCGAACATATCATACCACTGGATCCGGTCTTACCAAGCGAACCTGCGCGTGACAAACCTGGCACCTCGCAAGAAGCACCAGGTGACATCATCGACGCGGACCTTGACCAGGACACGATGGTAATTCTGGGAGAAGACCCATTGTCATCCGTTAAGTACGGACCAGATTTGCATAAGGAGTTAAGCAAACGCTTGCAGTACATCGCCACTGAGGGTCTTGATAAAGACTGCAGGAAGACAACAGTTGAAGAGTACTTGGTGCCAGCAAACTGTCATTATATCGCTGCCCCGTTGTTAAACGCGGCGTTAAAAGCAGCGATACCAGAAGTCGCAGCAAAGCGTGATAAGGCCATAGTCGTCAAACAAAACCATATGGCGAGTGTTATCTCGTGTTTGGGGCAGGTAATTACCAGTCAACTCGTTTCAAAAACAATGAGTTACTCCCCAAACTAATGGACGCTGCTCGTATCTTATGCGACATCCAACACTACGATTCAGTCACCCGCAGAAATTTTATTTTAACTGCGCTAAAGAGGGACATGAAGGAAGCGTTAAATAACACTAAGATTGATGAATACCCCTTCGGTGAAAATCTATCAGAAACGATAAAATCAGCCAAGGCAGTGACGAAATCAGGTACAGAACTGAAGCCCGATAATGTCAACAAAATCCCACCGAAACGACCAAGCAACCCAATGCCTCAGAGGCATTTAAACCGAAGAGCTCCTGCCCCAGCGCGCAGGCCGCAGGGAGCCGCGCCGAGGAGCCGCGAGCCTGCAGCGCCGCGCCCGCCGCCGCCGCACGCCATCTCATCGAAGAGGTTGCCGCCACAGCGCCAGCCGCAGCGCCGCTACTAGATCCAGTTAAGTATGCGGGCCGCTTATCATAATTTTATAAACAATGGTCACTTATAACGAGCAATCAATCAATACTTTCGTGGATTGACGGATACAAACTTACGTTTTCCTCTTAGGTAATCCAAAAGGTGGTACCTGCTGAGCAAAACTATTCTACTTCAGAATTTACACATTTTTTCGAAGCTATTAATAGCCTTTTAGATATAGGTGCCAATTCGAAATGTGTCCCATGCTCAGGTCAATTTGTTTCTAGCGTGTTCCTTACTCCTAAACCATCATCATCTGCCTGCCCTTATCCCATGTTACTTGGGGTCGGCGCAACACGTTTGCTTCTTCCATACCGTCCTATCCCCCGTCATGTTATTACTGACTCCCTTTTCTTTCATATCACTCCTCACACAGTCCATCCATCTTTTCTTTGGCCTTCCTCTCCCTCTCCATCCATCCACATTTATATTCATAACTCTTTTAGTAATATGCGTTTCATCCCTCCTCATCACATGACCATACCAGGACTCCTTACTTCCTTACTCCTAAACCAAATGGAAAAATGAGGTCCATATTGAATCTCAAAAATTTAAATAAGTTTATTAACACACAACATTTTAAATTAGAAGACCTAAGAACCGCTGTAAAACTTTTGTTACTAAGAACTGCTATATGGCGACCTTAGACTTAAATAAAAAGCTTTTTTACAAAAAAATACTACCGACTTCCAAATAAGAAAACTAGAAAGTGAAAAATAACTTTATTTTTGGAAGTCGGTGTCTTTGGTAGGTACCAAATTTCTAAGTTATGGACACCGACTTCCAAAAATAAAGTTATTTTTAACTTTCTAGTTTTCTTATTTGGAAGTCGGTAGTATTTTTTGTAAAAAAGCTTTTTATTTTTCACTTTTTAGTTGTACCTACCTAATAGGGAAGTAGTTAAGTAAATACCTATAACGACAGAATAGATTACCCGAATAACATGAAAAATGAATATAACCGGTGAAATGAGAGATCTGCATACCCCTTTCGAGCGTACTGGCGTGATTTTATGTTATGAAATAGTATAAACAATAAACAGACATGCGATTGCAGCAATCCCGACAGATTTGCCGTTATTTATTGAAGAGTTCTGTTGTATATCTCCGAAGTTCTTTATCAGATCTTCACCAAATTAAAATGGGACCAATTTCGGAATATAATCTTTCAAAAAAAAAAGAATTTTATAAAATCGGTCCACAATTGACGGAGATATCGGTGAATATACATAAAAAAAAAACATACATAATGTCGAACATAGAACCTCCTCCTTTTTTGGTAAGTCGGTTAAAAATGGTGGACCTTTTGCAAAGAATCGGGTGTTAACACTTACGAGGCCTCAGTTCCAACAGTAATACATTTCTTGACTAAATTTTTTAATACTGGTAGTCAATATGGTACCGTAAATTCTTATCGATCAGCTTTGTCACTGATTTTGGGTTCAAATATATCTAAAGATGATCGAATTCTTCGCTTTTTTAAAGGTGTTTTTCGTCTACGGCCGCCTAGGCCAAAATATAATGTAACATGGGATACTAATTGTGTGCTCAATTTCTTAAGAACTAAATATCCCAATGACCAACTTTCATTATTTGAAATTTCAAAGAAATGTGTATCGTTACGTTACACAGCCGTGGTAATAGGAATAGATATTTCAAAGGCGAGCATTATCAATTGGCGTAGGCTTTGCTATGTGAGCGATATGACAACAGTAGGCTTTTAGTAAATAACCACGTGCAAGCATTGTTCAATATCCCAGCGTGTATAAGGAATCTTGTGTAGCTTTTCGTCAGTTCATAGATAATATAAATAAACAAATTAGAGCTTTAAAAACGCTGAACGAGCCCACTGACCAGTGGAGTACACTGGTGGTGATTATGATGAGTAGTCGACTCAACAAAGTTACTAACAGAGACTGGGAACAATATAGCAATTCCTTACCCAAATCTCCTACTTTGTCAGAATTTTGTTCGTTTGTTAGTAGGAAGGCTGATTTATTAGAAACAGTAGAGCATAGTGAATCGGCAAAAGAAAAGTTAGACAGCAGCACTAACAGTCACTTAGTAAATATACAGAATACTAACAAAAGCGATAATTTAATTAAAAACAAAACTAATAATAATATAAAATAAAGAAAGAGGAATGTAAATGTCCACTAGTGCAATAAGGGTTATTTTATGTTTGTGTGCGAAGAGTTTCGTAAGTTGTCACTAGAAAATCGTTTGACAAAGGTGAAGGAGCTTAATGTGTGCTTTAATTGTCTGCGCCCTGGTCATTCAAGTAAAAATTGTAAATTGTCCCACTGTAAATATTGTAATCGCAGGCATAACACGATTTTACACGTAGAACAGTCTAATCCAAATGTACAAGATCCAATGCCTAGTGTTGTTTTACCTAGCTTACTAACTGACGTTTCTGGAGGTGCACAATTACAAAAGGGCACTTCAAAAAACGTTGTATTGTCAAGTGACACTGCAGAAAGTACTACCCGTTCTGTTTTACTTTCCACAGCTCTGGTGACAGTGGTCAGCAACCGAAGTGAGTAGTTCGACGCCAGGATCCTGCTAGATAACGGTAGCACAGCCAATTTTATCACTGAAGCACTGTGTCACAAGCTGGGATTGCCTAGACGTAACGCTAACTCCACAATATCAGGTATAAACAAGTAAACATCTAATAGCACACAGTCTTGTAGGTTTACAATTCAAGAATGGAATGGAAAAATGATGGAATGGAATGTTGGCTACAGGGAAACTATCACTTGTATCATATTACCTGAAATTACGAGGACATTGCCGTCTTCATCTGTAGATTTTGGCAAAATCAACATTCCAACAGACATTCAATTAGCTGACCCAACATTCCATATTCCGTCTGTAATTGACATTCTTGTTGGCGCGGAAGTGTTTTGGAATGTCTAAGGTCCTCATCTATGAATCTAGGTAGGAATCAACCCAAACTTCACGCAACAAGACTAGGATGGATAATTTCAGGACCAGTTCCATTGCGTTCATTCTCTTATAAACAGTCACACTATTGCAATGTGTCTATGGATGAATTAAATAATAACCTCAACAGGTTTTGGGAAATAGATCCTGTACCATCCAAACATGCTTTGTCACAGGAGGAACGTGCGTGCGAAGAAAGCTTTCGTCATAATACTACTAGGGATGATCAGGGTCGTTTAAATTCAAATTCAAATTCAAAATCTTTATTTCGAGCGATGACTCATATAGGGTTAGTAACAATGTGCTTAAAACTAAGTGTTAGTAAACAACACGATACGGTGACACATGTAACTGACAGCAGTGAACTATATACGGACAGTCCACTCTGTCAGCAATCATTTTCAGAACCCTGTTAGGACTGCCCATGACTCGGGCCACCATTGAAGTTGCACGCTTGCGCATTATCGCGTAAAAACAATCAACACGCGCCGCCGCAAACATCCCTGAAGCACTACAATGCCAAGGCAACCCCATCAGTTTTCTGAACGCGTTATTATACTGGACACGAAGGGCTCCATACGATGCCCGCGAATAATTCTCCCACAGGCTGCAAGTGTAGAAGGTGGTACAGAATGCTCTAAAGAGCGTCACCTTTACTTCTGCAGTACAACGTGCAAACCTGCGAGCTATCATATTCGCACGCACGGAAAGAGCTCTCCGTTCCCTTTCAATGTCAGCATTGTCCTTGAGGTCAGTGGTGACCAAATGACCTAGGTATTTAAATTGTTCCATTCGCTCAAGGGTAACACCGTTTAGCCGTATAGGAGGCACATCAGGAAGGTACCTGGTCCCCGCCCCAAAAACAATGTACTGACTTTTCTGACCGTTATACAACAACCCATGTTCAGTTGCGTAACTTTCACATATGGCCAATAGTGTCCTAATACCACCGACTGACGCGCTCAGCAGCACCATATCGTCAGCGTAGCTTAAATTATTGACACAGACACCGTCAATATGACAACCAACATGTTGACTGCTAAGCGCCTCAATCAGGGCATTCATATACAAATTGAAGAGGACAGGGGAGGTCAAACCCCCCTGTCTCACTCCACACTCCAATTGATAAGGCTCCGACAGCACACCCGCCCACCGAACACTGTTGATCTGGCCTCCATACCAATGCCTGAAGATACTTATAAGCTCGATAGGCAAGCTTATAGCTTCAAGTTTCCTCCATAATATATCGTAGGAAACCAGATCAAAAGCTCTAGACAGATCGAGGAAGCAAGCAAAAACAGGTGTTCCTCTTTTTGTGTAGTACCTGACGGCCTGCTTGAGACACAGAACTGCACTCTCTGTAGAAAGCCCAGGCCGAAACCCGAACTGATTGTCGTGCAGCACAAGATGCTTGTTTAGCTGTGTATCAAGCAGACCATCAAGCATCTTAGCGACTATGGTTGCTAGAAAAATAGGTCTATAGTTTCCCTTATCCGAAAGATCACCTGTTTTACTTTTAACAATGGGAACCACGATCGTCCTCATTAGGTCGGAGGGCAAGTATGAATGACCAATACATAAATTGTACAGCAGTGCCAAAACCCTCGGCAAGTGAGGACCGGCGTATTGTAAATGCTCGATATTGAGCCCATCATGTCCAGGGGACTTACCTCTAGACGTAGACCTGATGACCCTGGCCACATCTTTGGCACTGAAATGTGTGCCCACCTTGCCACAACGGGGCTCAGCATCCAGCATCTCACAAGAGCTCCCTAGCGGTGACTTTAAAACAAACTGATTTCTAAAAATGTTCGCAATATCTTTCGCATCACTCACACCATTCACACTAACAGGCAGGCCTGGCCGAATGCTTAATTTATTAGTGCTCTTCCAGAAACCCCGAAAATCACGCTTTGAATGCTTAGAGGCAACTATGTCCATCTTTATCTGTTCCTCGTGGTTCTGACACCATTTAAGTCGCGATTTGAAAAATGCCCTACTTGCCCGCATGTCATCATACACTGAGCCAGTTGATGGCTTCCCACACGATAACCATACGTGGAATTTCTGCCTCGCCAGCCTGTGAGCGCAGCTGACATGTTTATTCCAGCCTGTGATTTGAGCATTTTTCCTACGACCAACAAACTTATTTGCCGCACTACTAATTGACGACTCACTGAGAGCACAAACAATATCCGAATACAGCTTATCAATAACAGTCCTATGGGTGGATTCACCACAGAAAATATCACCACAACCAGTTAATTCTATAGGAAAATCAACCAATTTCAATCGCTTGTGACATTTATTGAAATATGTATTAATTTGTTCCTTAGTTCTTTCTCCCCATACAACCCTATTGTGAGCAATCACTTTATCAGGAATCCTAGGTGATAACAAATCAAATTTACATTCCACTATCATAGGATAATGGTCAGACCATAGTACGTCATTTCTTACGTAAACATCAACAACAGAACTTAATGACGAGTGTGTGACTATACAGTGGTCCAGCCATCGCCTACAGCCGTGAGCTTCACTCATAAAAGTGTAGGTATCACTAGTTAACCCCAGTTTGTCTATATCAACACAAATCCATCCCTGATCCTCACAAAAACATGATAGCTCGCTCATAAATAAATAATTTGGGTGCGCATTAAAATCCCCCAAAACAAATACTGATTCAACACTACAATCGTCTACTACAGCACTCACCGTACCGAGGCAGTCCGTGAAATCCGGCAAGTTATCACTCTTATCGGTAGGCATATAGATGCTCATCATAATAACAGGCCTATTGTTAGTTTCTATTCTTATTGCACACACACGAGGGTTATTGCACTGTAACACTGACACATTTTGGAATTCGTTACTCCTCCATAACAGAGCAACACCGCCGTAAGGTCGACCGCGTAACATGCCGGCCGTCATGTCAACAGCTGACGTTCCCGTGGCACTAAACTCGTCGTCAATGGTGCAAAGATATGGTATCTCCTCTGGCTGCAACCATGTCTCTTGCAAAACAATTATATCGGCAGATCTACACAGTTCTTTAATTTTGTTTACAGACCTTTTTACACTTTTACAGTTCAACGATACCATTCTGTACAATCTATCCATTGCGTTCCATACTGCGGCCGACGTTATTCGAAACACTATTCCTATATCTTTTCTTATACGAGTAATGCACGAATCTTCTAAAAATTATTCCTTGAGGCCACAAGTTTTCATCTAAAAATAAAGGTACTTTGTGATCAGATACAAAAAACTTGTATGCCTTGTGGTCCGTCTGTTTTTTAGCGTGTATTATCTCTAAGGAAACTCTTTCTTGTGTCTTAGAATGTATGTAATTAACAATATCGGCTTCAAGCGTGTTCATGTGTACATTTGTTATAAATATAGGTGTCTTCGTATCGGCAGCCTTAAAACCGACCGATTCGCACGCAACACCAATCTGTCCCCTGTATCGGTAATTCAGTTTTTTCTTCCGACCTACGTACTGCCAGTCATCCGCAATCTCGCTTTGTGGTTTATTACATTTTATTCTCGAGTGCGGTCCCGACGTCTTACTAGTAGCGCAGCTATAGCTTTTCGCCTCTGTGGGTAGATTTGTTTCACTATCCAGTAGCTGCCGTGAATCATCCGCTCGCTGCGTTGACGCGTCGCCGAGCGATGGCACCTTACCCGTTAAACAGGTTTCGTCCGAGCACAGCTGTTTATTATCACTGCACGACGACATTGATATTGTTCTATCTTTCTCAGTTTCTGCACTATCACAATCTATTACTGACGGTGTCTTATGTAAACTATCCTCAGGGATATTATCGGATAATATTAGGCTAGATGCGACACATTCACCCCGCTGTGTTGTCTCGTTATTATGACTAATCATGTTATGAGTACTAGCAGCCGATGGAAGACATCGCGTTTCTTGCTTGTTACCCTGATAAAGTCTGAGCTCTTCTAGCTGTTCTTTGGTTACGTAACTAGATTTGATGTTCTTCACCTCTTCACGTAATACCAACAAATCCTTTAGCAGTTGTGAAGCATCTAGGTGGTCGAATGAGATAGGGGGAAGTTTTCCAAGATCACGAGCCACAAACACTGGTATTGCATCCGGGTCCACCACTTTCAGCAACGAAATTATGTCCAGCAAATCACGTTTTTCCTTCCCATCATTTTTACGAATGATTTTTCGTTTCACTGAGGGTAACGTTTCATACAGTAATGATTTCGACTGCTTTATTTCCTCACTGGTAAACGAAGAAATACAGATTTTTATTAACGTATTTTCGTCCGCGACAGACAATTTATTCTGCACGTACGCTAACAATTCGTCGATTACGACATTGCACGAGTTACATTTCATAAACGTTGACATTTTTACTAACGCGTCCTGCCGGTAAGGTTGCGCGCGCGCCACTGACTGACCGTTTAGTTGTGAAAATTCCTTTAAAGGACAATCCTACCATAGGCGAGTCATATAAAATGGCTAAGCGACGATTTCTGTTACTGGAACATCGTTTCCTGCGTGATCCAAGTTTCAAGAAGCATTACGTTGCCTTCATGCAGGAATACGAGCGTCTTGGACGGTAGCTTTACGTATAGTTCAGATGAACTATACGTAAGCCACGTTAATAAAATTAAAGGTAACTATAAATTAAAACTAAGAAAAGGATATAAATAACAAATTAAGGTCCGGCTTCACACGACGTGGGCAGCTAGGAAGATCCGGCTTCGCACGACGTGGGCAGAAATTTCTTAGCAGGCAGGCAGGCTAGGCAGCTGGACGGACACGAAGGCGTGGAATGCCCGAGGTAGGCAGATGAGCTCGCAGATGAATCGCTTAGATAGGCAGTAGGGTAGCCAGCAGGACGAATGGGCTGGCACACAGTTAGATGGTCAAGGCTGCTGAACTAATAGTCAGGCAGTCAGGCAGTAGAATAGGCTGGCACTGGCAGATAGAAGTGTGGAGGTCGGGCTGTGGCTTAATATGCCGATCAATCAAGCCCTTTACTATGAAGCGGTGACCGACGTAGTTTATGAACCAGTAAAATGCACACATTTAACCGTATAGTTCGGACGGGGTACATTTTGGGGCTTGACAAGCATACCTCCGCTGGCTCAGCCGCGGCTCATTTTGGACCCCAGATTTACGTCATAAGACATCCTAATTAATAACTTAATTATTGATTAAGATACCTAACGAATCTTATGTGGGGGCTTTAATTAAAATAGTTGGATAAAAAGCTTACATGTTAGCGCAAATATTTTTTTTAGATTAAGTGCGCAAGTTTATTAATTTACATTTGTTAAAAACAAGTGTAATAATACGATAATCGCCATTTTGATGACAGTGGTGGTCGAAGCTAAAAAACATAAAAATGCAGATTTTGGACACCCAAACTCCACGACAGGGGTAGTGGTTTGCTAATTGTTTAATTATTGGTCGAATTCATCCATATTTCAAAATAAATAATTAGTGGTAATGAAGTTATTTGTTATTCAAAGTCGAAGTTTCGCGCCAATCGTGTTTGTTTACATTTTTATTTTACACAAATATCACCCTTCCACATGTAAAATTGATTACAAATATGACAATTATGTCTCTAAATATAATAAACAACAAGAAGAAGCCCAGATTTTAACGTAATTAACAAACACCAGTTCAATAATACGTAAAATTCATTACCACTACTTTATTTTTGTTAAATTTCCAATTCGTCAATTATATTGTTTTTAGGGTTCCGTACCCAAAAGGTAAAAACGGGACCCTATTACTAAGACTTCGCGATCCGTCTGTCTGTCTGTCTGTCTGTCTGTCTGTCTGTCTGTCTGTCCGTCTGTCTCCAGGCTGTATCTCATGAACCGTGATAGCTAGACAGTTGAAATTTTCACAGATGATGTATTTCTGTTGCCGCTATAACAACAAATACTAAAAACAGTATAAAGTTAATATTAAAGGGGGGCTCTCATACAACAAACGTGTTATTTTTGCTGTTTTATGCTCGATATTAATAACGGCAACAGGTAGACGCTTGAAATATTAATCCATTAAATAGAAATCCAGTTTTAGGCATAAAATACAATAAATACTTAAAATAATTACTATTAATACTTTCTTAAAGTAATCTTATTTGATTTTTGGACATTATTTGACTAAAAGCAACTACACAAATTCATCGAACCGTGGATAATTTCGCGCCGAATTTTCTATCCGATTCAAAATTTAAATTCGGAATGCGCTCGCTATTCAAAACTATTTTGTATAAAAGTAATAATGATTGAGTCTTTTAATGTTTGATAGTCTCAGAAGTATACAGAGTGCCTAGTATATTTTTATGTAAGTTTGTAACGCAAGTGTAGATAAATTTAGTTTCGGGGAACCAACGATTTTGTGATTATTCGTTATATTGCAATGAGTGTCGTACTGGCCCATCGGCTAAAGGTATCGCCTTGCCTGAGGTCATGGGTTCAAATCTGGACAAATACGAATGATTTCCTTTTTCAAATTCATTAATGTACTTTCTAAATATATTTTAGAAATCTTTGACAACTATGAATGAAAACATCATGAAGAAACTTGGTCTTAGTCTCAAATCGCCAACCCGCATTGAGCAAGCGTAGTGATGCAATGTTCGTGCCTTCTCTGTATGAGAAGAGGCCTTTGCCTTGCAGTGGGACAGTTATAGGCTGGTATTATTATAATAATTATATATTGAATAATGGGTTGAGAGTATGGTATGGTTAGGTTTTGAATTCGGTCGAGTTTGTTGTAATGTTATGAAAATTGGTTATTCTATACATACTTTTAAAAGTTTATTTTTATTCGTTTTAAGAACATAAGTTTGGTTTGTATTTACATCTGCATTCCCCGAAAACTATTAATTTCAATAACCTTGTGCGTATCTTCTTGCGCGGTTCCTTTACAAGCAAGTTATGGCATGGTTGTCAACCTACTAAGCTGAAAATCATCTAGAAGCATGAAATTTGGCAGAAAGGTTCCTCAAGTGACGTAAGTGTGCAGTAAGAAAGGATTTTTGGAAATTGCATCCCTAAGGGGGTAAAAAGGGGTTTGAAAGTTTGTATGAAAAATCTAATTCCTTCGGCCATAATTCTTGAAACTTAGCACAAATATTATTCTAAGTAAACAATATAAGTTGCCATTATTAGAGTTTCGAAACCCCCAAATGACGATTTAGGGGATGTTGAAGTTTGTATGGAAGAATCTGATTTCTTGGGTCAATCAACATGAAACTTGGCACAAATACCAACCTAAATAAACAATAAAGGTTTTCATTATTAGTTTTTCGAAACTACCCCCAAAAGATGATTTGAGTGTACCCCCACCCCATAAATCACATATTAAATATTTCTTTGGTTAATAAATTTGAAAATTGACATAAATACCCTCAGATGAAGTAAAAAAAGGTTTTTTTACTTCATCTGAGTAAATACCCATCCTAAGTGAAACATAAAGGTTTTCATTATTAGTTTTACTTATCTAGTCCCAAAATACGATTTTTGGGGAGTTAAAGTGCTTTGAAGAATTTTATTTCTCGGGTTAATAAATTTGAAATTTGGCACAAATACCAACCTAAGGAAACAATAAAGGTGGGAAAGGGAAATACATTTTTCGAAACTAACTCAAGCTAAGAATCTTACTGGACAGGGTTTCGTTTTTTACGTGGGTTTCTAGTAGTTTGACGTGGGTATCTGATTTTGCGGCAATTCAACCTTTAAGGAAGTGAAAAGGGTCAAAATTAGTTGTATGTAAAATCAAATTCCTTGGGGATAAAGTTGATGATCAAAATTTACATAAAACATTTTGAAAACTCCCTCCCAGATTGGGTTTAGGGGTGTTAAAGTTTTTTTTGAGGCAACTCACTGCGCAATCTGACTAACATAAAATGATAAATAAAAAAGAGAAGAAAGGAGTGAATAGCATATTTAGGTTGTTCAAAACTCGACCCTCAACGGGGCAAAAAGGGTTGATAAGTTTTTAGGGGAGGATTTTACTTTGTGGCGATAACCTAAAATGTATTATTGTTTAAGTCAAATAACGAATCGTCCCAATCCTTAGATAAAGAACCTATAGATTAAGCCTTAAAATGAGCTTGATTGATAGAGCGAGATGGCTAATTGGCAGCTCCATGTAAATAATAAGGACAAAAGATTATTTTTTGTCTTTGTCACCATGGCCGGTTTCTGTTGTTTGTCAAACTCTAATATAATGGCAGGTTTGACAAACAAACTCGGTTTTGTTTGATTTTCTGTGATTTCGTGGTATTATGTGTTAATTGAGATAAGGAGTTTATATAGGTTAGTATTTTATTTGGGTTATTTATAGATAACTAGCTTTTACCCGCGGCTTCGCTCGCGTAAAACGTAGAAAAGGAAACACAGAGTAGTACAAAAATAGTGTATTGTGCGTAACATAAAATGCAGTAGGTACTAATTTGATTTTTGATTCTTATAAATATTGTTTTTGTCGTCAAAAGTGTGGAAATAGGTTGTGAGCACAGAGTTGTAATTTTTAATAACTTACTTTAACACAATCGTGTAAACAATATTTTAGTTTTACCATCTTTTACTAAAACATATTGATTATGTGGACTTGATACTCGTGAACACGCATACAGGGAAAATCAGTTTTTTTCTAAATTCACTCCTGCAGCTTTCAGTGTTTGCCCTTGAGCTTTATTTATGGTAATCGCGAATGTCGCTTTAAGGGGAAATTGCAACCTTTTAAATTGGAATGGCATATTGGTTGGGATTATCGGAATACGTGAAATCATTACATCTTCTCCCTTTGCTATTCCTGTCATAATTGTTGCCCTTTCTATATTGCGTCCTAGGTGTGTTATTTGTAGTCGGGTGCCATTACATAATTTTGGTGCGTCCAGATTTCTCATTAACAGTACTGGGACACCAACTTTCAGCCTCAACGTATGGGACGGCACCCCTGATAATTCTAAAGAGTTAAAAATCTCTACAGGGTAGAGATTCTCACCCTGTAGAGTTTCAGGGTTAGTCACTCTGCTGCCACTTGATTCAAGCTTGCTTGGAAGGATGTATTATATTTTCTTATTCTGCTTAAAAAACGGCGCGATTCATCACTGTCATACAAAAGCAAAGACTTGAGTGGTTCTTCTGGCTCACCAAGCGTTGGAACTGAAACTTTTCCACCAGAGCAACACATACCCGTTGTCTCATCATTCCACTTGAGTGCTTCACAATATCTACATTTTTTATCCATGTTCCCTATGAGAACTAATCGATGGTTAGTGTAATCAATCAATGGGTCATAATCAGACGCAGCGTTGTGGAACGACTCCCATGTATTTCTTGCAAACGTAAGTCTCCTTTTGCAAACGTAAGTTGAGCTCGTAAAACACGCCGTATTTGGGATTGTTCAGGCGTCTCAGCAGCTATCGATGACGCGTGACGTTCGGCATCTAAAATTCGAAGGGCCTGTGTTTGCTCAAAGGTCTCACCAGCCCTTTGAGTTGCGTGACGCTCAGCATCTGTCAGTTGGCGAGCTTGAGTCTGGTTGAAAGTCGCTGCAGCCCTTTCAGTTGCGTGACGCTCAGCATCTGCGAGTTAGCGAGCATGAGTCTGGTCTAAAGTCTCAGCAGCTCTTTGAGTTACGTGACGCTCAGCATCTGCGTGTTGACGAACGTGAATCTGGTCTAAAGTCTCACCAGCCCTTTGAGTTGCGTGACGCTCAGCATCTGTGAGTTGGCGAGCTTGAGTCTGGTTGAAAGTCGCAGCAGCCCTTTCAGTTGCGTGACGCTCAGCATCTGCGAGTTAGCGAGCCTGAGTCTGGTCTAAAGTCTCAGCAGCTCTTTGAGTTGCGTGACGCTCAACATCTGCGTGTTGACGAACCTGAATCTGGTCTAAAGTCTCAGCAGCTCTTTCAGTTGCGTGACGTTCAGCATCTGCGAGTTGGCGAGCCTGAATCTGATCGAAAGTCTCAGCAGCTCTTTGGGTTGCGTGACGCTCAGCATCTAAAATTAGACTGATTGAGTCTGCTAATCTGTTTCTTAGCTTCCAGCTACTCTTGCTGTTCGAGCTCTGCTAGGGCTACGGCTCAAAGGAGATTTACGCTTGCGAGGCATATCCACAGCATAAAAATATCCCCCTAATAAAAATAAGCAGTAGGATATTTAAAACTTTTGCTTAAATTACCACCAATTACCACTTTCACGGACACTGACATTAATTTGACTTTTTCAAATTGACACTCAAATCTTTCATAAACAATTATATCATGCCTACAGCCGAATAAGAAGGACGCCATAAAAAGAAGTTTCATATTATTTTCATTATTTTCAAATTTTATAACTACTCCACCCCATTTCTCCCGCACCTTGTTTTATACAAAAAAGTAGCCCATGTCCATCCCAAGATCTCATACTATCTGCATACCGAATTTCATCTAAATCGGTTCAGTGGTTTAAGCCATAATAAGAAGTTTCATACAAATCTAACCCACCCCCCTATTTCTTCCCCTTTGTGTTTTATGCAAAAAAAAGTAGCCTATGTCCGTTCCAAGGTCTCAAACTATCTTCTTACCAAATTTCATATAAATCGGTTGAGCGGTTTAAGCGTGAAAAGGTAACAGACAGACAGACAGACAGACAGACAGAGTTACTTTCGCATTTATAATATTAGTATGGATAAGTGTCAGTGCGATGGTGAGTTGTAGTGTTCTACTAACTATTGCTGTCTCATGTGCGGCCTCGCCAGTGCTTAATCTATAGGTACTTTATCTAAGTCCCAATCCAATAAACCCACCAACCCCAAACCCAAATCCACGATACCCAGTTTTTAATTGTTTTAATAATATCTTATTTTTGGTTGCCTTTACTAACTGCATATAAGAAAATCATTTATAGGATAAACGAAATCACGCGAACGAAGTCGCGGGCGGAGTGCTAGTCATACATAAACATACTCGTATTTATACTGGTCATTCTGAATAAAACCGTCTGAAATGATCAATGTAAAACTCTCTTTTTTATTAAAATGTGCCCAATAAAATATTTTGAATACCGACTGCATTCCAAATTCAAAAATTCGACTGAATTTTGAATTATTTTACGTTCGGCGAATTCGGCGCGAAATTAGCCACGATTCCTATTTTTTTTTCAATTTACTGTTTTGATAACAGTATGAAAGCATTTATGTATAGTTATTACTATATATTATTACTATAAGTTGTTATTTTATTTTGTGCCTATAAACTAATTTTAAAACAATACATTTTTGAAAATTACTCATTTAGTTAAATGAATAATTTTAAATAATCGAAATACACTTAATCGATTAGGCTGAATGCAATTTTAATCGATTATGAGACGCGTGAATGGACAGCAAAAAAAAAAACAACACCAAAGAAATGTCATGTTGCAAGGTTGCATCAAAATTTTAAGCAATTTTTCTCCAGATTTTGGCTCGCTTTTTTAAGAATTTTTGTATGACAAATTAGGAACATAAGGACGCAAATAAAATGAGTATATCTTTGTGTTGTCCTTTTGCATCTTTTCAGCAAGGGAAAAGGTTGTTTATGTACATATTTTGAGCAAATCTAAATTGCCTACCGTTTGGAAAGGTGTAGTAATTCGTATTTTGTACACATTTTGCAGTAGACTGACGCGGTTTAACCGACCGCAACATGTAAATAAAGACAATTTTTACAAATTTACTATGTAAAATAGCTGCGTAAACTTATTTTTCTGAATAAATTCGAATGTTGAAAGTTGAAGTAAATTCCTGAATGTCGTAATTTGCAACAACCTGTCGACTCAGCTGGTATGTCATGTGTCAAAATCTTGTCGAGCAGAGTGGTTAAGTTCAACCCTCAATAAATTATATTTATTGTACTTCTAAGATTTTGTTACATTCACAGGCTGTATATAATATAGTTTTAAAGAGATTTTCAGATTCAAAAGTACACCACGTAGTACTAAGTAGTGAAACAACTTTCAGAGTTCAGTGCAGATTCCAGACTAAAAAAGTGACGCCCGTTTTTCTTCGTTCCAACATGTCAATCAATCAATCAATCAATCATTTATTTTGTAAAACATAGGTATGTACACATGTCATATATACATGTGGTATACATGTCTTCTAAATTTTAAATTCAAATATCAATTAAGAAATCGTGAACGAATAAAAACGGTTTACAGAGGCGCAGTCTGCCGCTGCCCTTATAATGAAAAATATAATGTACAACGAGCTTAATAAGCTATAGAGAATGGTATCTTATGTCTATGGTTTAAGAAAATAAAATAATGACAATGTCATGTCAGATAAAAATGACAGTATAAAATAATAAAATAGTTTTGGATGTTAAAACAAATCTTAAGCTTTTCAGGTGTTAAAGAATACATAAAATGGGAAACTTGAGTTAATACAATTTCAAAAATTATAAGGATGAAATTTGAAAAATATATTATAAAACGTAAGTAAACTAAGACATGTGGAATGAACACCACAGGACACATGACAGAAAATCAAACATCTAGGAAGCCTCATTCAGGTGACAATGTCGAGTATTTCTTGCCTCATCATGGGGTCGTCAAAGAGTCCAGCTCGACAACGAAATTACGAGCAGTCTTCGATGCCTCAGCGGCAACCACGTCGGGTGTGTCATTCAATCAAATCCACATGGTTGGCCCGACTATCCAAGAAGACATATTATCGATCCTGTTAAGATTTCGGCAAGATTTGGGCGCACGGTTGGCGCAGTGGTTGAGCGATTGACGGTGCGTGTCGCGGGTTCGATTCCCGCACGAAACAAATATTTGTATGACCTACAGATAATTGTTCCGGCTCTGGGTGTTTGTGTATGTGAGTTTATATGTTTGTAAACGCAACGTTTTAAAAAAAAAAATAATAATAATATGAGTATGTCATCTCTGATGACATAGCTAAGATGTATCGTGCCATTGCTGTTACACCTTCTCAGCGTGCTTTGCAGCAAATCATTTTCAGGACAGATCCTAAGTTACCGTTAAAGACGTACAGTCCTAATACTGTGACCTACGGCACAGCTTCCGCCCCAAACTTAGCAACAAAGTACTTAGTAAGTTTGGCTAATGCCGTTACCAGTACAACCGTCAAGTCTTCAATTGAGCGTAACTTCTACGTCGACGATTACCTGTCAAGAGGAATTTCAGTTTCAGACGTAGTAGAAATGGTCAAGGAGGTTATATTTGTCTTAGCATCAGCGAATTTTTATATAAGAAAATGGCAATCTAAAAATTCGTAAATTTTAGATCAGGTTTGTAACAGCTCAGCAGTTTTAGATTGTCTAAAATTGTCTGAAGATAAGAACGCGGCCTCGAAAACATTAGGTTTACGTTGGATGTGCGAGACAGATTATTTATCGTTTTCTATTTGTATTGATGCTGAGTAACAGGTGTCTAAACGCCAAGTTTTGTCAGTCATCAGTCAAATATTTGACCCATTAGGCTTGGTTGGTCCATGTGTAGTCGAGGCAAAAATCGTAATGCAGAAATTATGGTTAGCCAAATGTGACTGGGATGAGCAGGTGCCATAGTCTATATGCAATTTTTGGTACAATTTTGTTAATACTCTTCCATGTTTAAATAATCTAAAAATTCCAAGATGGGTACTATATGACAATGCTATATCACATGAAATTCATGTGTTTACAGATGCATCAGAAAGAGCCTTTGGTTGTTGCGTGTATCCACGGTCGGTGAACAGGCAAGGCTCAGTTAAGGTACAACTTTTTGCATCAAAAAATCGTGTAGCACCAATAAAGCCCACTACCATTCCACGTCTCGAGCTCTGTGGGGTGTTGCTAGGCGCAAGGCCGTGTGTTAAGGTTCAGAGCTCTATTACTTTACCTGTAACTTGTTGCCGGTTTTGGTGCGATTCAACAATAGTGTTGAGTTGGCTAGCTATTTCACTGAGCCAATTAAAACCTTTCGTGCGCAATGGAGTCAACGAGATACAGGAGAGCACTATAGGTCATACGTGGAGTTACGTGCCGTCTAGAGACAATCCGGCAGATCTTGTTTCTCGTGGGCTGAAGGCTGACCTTATCAGCGAGTATTCTTTATGGTGGTCAAGCCCACAATTTTTGTTAAATGACGAAAAAGACTGGCCAGCTATGCCCAATAAAACTGTGAAACGAGATCTACCAGAAGTCATCACATCTAACTTCAGAGATCACTCGTTTCTCACAGATTCACAGAATCACGTACATTCCTCTCACATAAATCCATCATTCATTCAAAGACAAAGACAAAGATATTTTATTTCAACTAGGCCACCAAGCGGAACTTTTAAACGTTACATTAAAATTATTCTACCGTGCATTCGGAAAGTAGATTTCATACACTACTCCATAAATACTCCAATCTAAATCGTTTACTAAGAGTGGTGGCCTAAATACTTAGATTTGTTTATAATTTAAAAAATAAACCCATGTTGCAAAATGCATTGTGAAATCAAGAACTCCAAGATTCTCTAAATTTAATTTTACGTCAAGCTCAAATGGAGATGTTTCCTAAGGAATATCTCATTCTTAAATCTAGCAAGACTTTGCCTCGTAAAAATAGACTTGTTTTTTTAAGTCCCTCTGTTGACAAAGATGGTCTCATTCGTGTAGGAGGGAGACTTGACAATTCTCCTTATGATTACAATATCAAACATCCAGTTATACTATGTTCTAAACATCATGTCACTAAACTCATATTTTATAAATACCATAAAGATTTGTTACACGCTGGCCCTCAGTTAGTGATAGCAAATATACGACAAATGTATTGGCCTCTTGGCGGCAGAAATCTTTCTAAATCTATTGTGAAACACTGCATTAAATGTTTTAAATACAAATGTCAAAATGTTCAACCTGACAATTGCCGTCTAATACTCGTAGAACTCACTTGGAGTTCCCGTTTTTAACCGACTACCAAAAAAGGAGGAGGTTCTATGTTCGACATTATGTATGTTTTTTTTTTTTTTTTTTTTTTTTTTTTTTATGTATGTTCACCGATATCTCCGTCAATTGTGGACCGATTTAAAAAATTCTTTTTTTGTTTGAAAGATTATATTTCGAAATTGGTCCCATTTTAATTTGGTGAAGATCTGATAAAGAACTTCGGAGATATACAACAGAACTCTTCAATAAATAACGGCAAATCTCTCGGGATTGCTGCAATCGCATGCCTGTTTATTGTTTATACTATTTCATAACATAACATCACGCCAGTACGCTCGAAAGGGGTATGCAGATCTCTCATTTCACCGGTTATATTCATTTTTCATGTTATTCGGGTAATCTATTCTGTCGTTATAGGTACTTACTTACTTCCCTATTAGGTAGGTACAACTAAAAAGTGAAAAATAAAAAGCTTTTTTACAAAAAATACTACCGACTTCCAAATAAGAAAACTAGAAAGTGAAAAATAACTTTATTTTTGGAAGTCGGTGTCCATAACTTAAAAATTTGGTACCTACCAAAGACACCGACTTCCAAAAATAAAGTTATTTTTCACTTTCTAGTTTTCTTATTTGGAAGTCGGTAGTATTTTTTGTAAAAAAGCTTTTTTTGAATTGCAGTGTCGACTATGCCGGGCCAATATTGATAGCGAATCGAAAGGGGCGAGGGTGTAAGCTTGTAAAGGCGTATCTATGCATTTTCGTTTGTCTTGCAGTTAAAGCTGTACATATCGAGCTCGTTACAGACCTTACTAGGGAGGGCTATATGGCTGCTTTAAATCGTTTCGTTGCTCTTCGTGGCAAACCCAAGAGCATCTTATCCGATAACGGTACTAACTTTACTTTACTAACTTTACTTGTAATGAATTGCAAAAATTCTAACATGATTCAAATATTTCGTATGAAGTTGCACAAAAGGGCATTGAATTTACCTTTGCCCCTCCATACTCTCCACATTTCAACGGCATTGCTGAAGCTGCCGTGCACTTTTTTTTTTTTTTTCATTTTTAATGGTCAATCTGCGATCAGTCCGTGGACTATAATCAGATGGGTTGAAGTATGTAGAGGTTTTAGTGAGTTAGCGCCATCGCCCTAACTCTCCTTATTAGTATAGCACATTTGCTCTTTTCAGGCGGTTAATTAGATTACACATTAGAAGTGTACTTGTCAATGGGTTAGGGTGGAAAATGCCGTGCACTTGAAAAGACTACTACAGCTAACACATTTCACATACGAGGAAATGATCACTTGTTTGACTCAAATAGAAGCTGTTCTTAATTCTCGTCCTCTCACACCACTTTCCTCTGATCCACTAGATTTTAATGTCCTCACTCCTTCACATTTTCTGATTGTACGATCACTTATGGCTGTTCCGCATCCACAGATGATTGGCACAAACATCAGCCGCTTGGAGCGTTATCACAGAGTGGAGCATATAAAGCAGCATTTTTTTGGAAGCGGTTCCACTTAGAATATGTTTCTCTGCTCCAGCTTAAGACAAAATGGACTTTGTCTACAGGAAAACTGGAAGAGGGAACGTTAGTTCTCATCAAGGAGAGAGGACAACCGCCATTGCTGTGGCCACTGGGACGTGTCACGAAGGTTTTCCCGGGGAACGACGGGACAACGCGTGTGGTCGAATTGAAGACGAAGAAGGGGTTTCCTTTAATAATATGTGCCCACTTCCTCTAGATTGAATGCTTCAACCCGGGGAGGATGTTCACGCAGACAAGACGTGAATCATAGACACGGCGCGGCGCGGCGCGGGGTGACACCGCGGCAGCGCCCGCACCGCACTATTACTTGTCCTGAGTTCATTTCCAACAGTATACTGTCCTTCAGACCACAATATAAGTATTTTACAGTCCACTTTAGTTTCATTTACAAGCCTTTAATTAGGTCCTAAACACGAGTGTTTATAGTAATATTATAAGCCTTATCAGATAAGTTAGGAAAGTAGGTTGAAGATTTAGAAGACATTATGCTTGCCAAACTGTGAAGAATCAAAAAAGATTGAAACTATTTTTAACCGACTACCAAAAAAGGAGGAGGTTCTATGTTCGACATTATGTATGTTTTCTTTTTTTTTTTTTTTTTTTTTTTTTTTTTTTTATTTATGTTCACCGATATCTCCGTCAATTGTGGACCGATTTTGAAAATTCTTTTTTTGTTTGAAATATTATATTCCGAAATTGGTCCCATTTTAATTTGGTGAAGATCTGATAAAGAACTTCGGAGATATACAACAGAACTCTTCAATAAATAACGGCAAATCTCTCGGGATTGCTGCAAACGCATGTCTGTTTATTGTTTATACTATTTCATAACATAACATCACGCCAGTATGCTCGAAAGGGGTATGCAGATCTCTCATTTCACCGGTTATATTCATTTTTCATGTTATTCGGGTAATCTATTCTGTCGGTATAGGTACTTACTTAACTACTTCCCTATTAGGTAGGTACAACTAAAAAGTGAAAAATAAAAAGCTTTTTCACAAAAAAATACTACCGACTTCCAAATAAGAAAACTAGAAAGTGAAAAATAACTTTATTTTTGGAAGTCGGTGTCCATAACTTAAAAATTTTGTACCTACCAAAGACACCGACTGCCAAAAATTAAGTTATTTTTCACTTTCTAGTTTTCTTATTTGGAAGTCGGTAGTATTTTTTTGTGAAAAAGCTTTTTATTCTTTATTAAAATACATCCATGTGAAAAATATTCACATACAAAAAAACTGTTAATAAAGAAGTGAATCAAACTAATAATAACATTTTAACAGTTTTTGTAATCTGATCAATAATAATATAACGCTATTCCTATAAAATTACTCAATAGTGGTTAATATTGACTTCTCATAAACTAAAATAATAACCATTAAATAAATTAAGACATTTTTATTCATTCTGCATCATTAATTTGTTAAAAATAATTTTGACCTCTTTCAAGTAAGGGGCGGCCGCTCTGTGCATGCTGTAGCCGCGCGCGCCCTCCAGCAGTACGCGCAGGGTGCGCACGCTGAACACGAGGGCCCACATCAAGCGGTAGCGCTCCACCAGCCGTCCGTTCGCACCGTACCACGCCGCCCTAGTCTGCGGTTATCCC
Source organism: Anorthoa munda (assembly GCA_945859665.1). Taxonomy (NCBI): domain Eukaryota; kingdom Metazoa; phylum Arthropoda; class Insecta; order Lepidoptera; family Noctuidae; genus Anorthoa; species Anorthoa munda. The sequence goes on from OX243913.1 coordinate 5,734,651, forward strand.
TTCGCCAACTGGGAAGAGACGAGCGACAACGGCCGTAGCTGATCCCAACCCAATCCAACCGACTTAATCGGCCAATCACACAAAACGGAAATCTACATCGCGTCATTCATCTCGCATGTGATTGGTCGATTTAGTTGGTTGGATAGAGTTTAAACTCTTTGCGCGTAATACGGCTTCTGTTTACTTTCGACGAAGAAGAATAAGCAGCACTCTCAAATCAACTCAACGCTTCGCGGGGAAATTCTCTATAGCAGACTGGATTTTGAAATTGTGCCAAGTAAGTGGTAATAAACTTGTTCCTAAAAAATATCACCATATATGCCGACCACGAAATATGAGTGCAAATGCAAACATAATAATTAATTATAATAATTATTTATTTCCAAAAAACTTAATACTACTTTACAATGGCAATTTCAATTTGGGCAAAGAGATTAGCGTCTGTAGCCGAACTAGGCATAGCCTGTATTTCGGCTATCAGCACCATTCCCCTCGAGTTTTAACAATACAAGAATAAATGCCAAGCATGGTAGTATAATACAATTAAGTGAATAATACAGAAAAATAGTTGATAAGTGATACTCAAACACACCGTGACACTTTGGATAGGTAATTAATAAGTACATAATTTAAATTTATTATTAAATGGATTTAGTGTGTGGGCGTGAGTGTGTATGTTCGTATATGAGTGTATGTGTGGTGTATGTTTCTGAGAATGTGTAGGAGTGTGAGTAGCGTATGTATATGAGTATGTAGGTGCAAGCGGATGTGAATTTAATAATGTGGTGAGTGTGCGTGAGTGTATGTGTGTATGGGTAGCGTGTGAGAGGTATATAGAGTGTATCTTCGTTAACTGTGCTCTTAGTTTTTATCTTAGTGTGGTATGTATAGTAGTTGTTCAGTCTCCTCATAGCTTAATTTCTGCAAATATTGGCATACTTTTAATTTGCATTGTTTTCTAGTCAAGGGGTATATGTGTAATTTTTTGTTAAGGTTATTATAAAGGTATGGGCCAAGAAAACTTACAAATCTTTTACCAAAATTTGTTAAAAGTGTTTAAATTGTCACATACGTGATGTTTGCGACGTCTCTGTAATAACAATGGGTTGTAGTGCTGTTTGTTGTGTTCTTGCAGGATAATACTAAGTATAAATAACTGTCTCACTGTTAAAACCTCGCACAACTGGAACAGTGCAAAAGTAGGGTAACGCATTGGTTTAAACGCGCTAACCTTCAGTATAGCTCTCTGGGCGACCTCAACTGCCTTTATAGTGGTTTTGCAGATACCTCCCCAAGATGAAATGCAGTAGTTAAGAAGCGACTGACACAGGGCCTGATATATTCGCTTCATCAGTGTGGGGTCCGCGATATGACGTAGATTTTTAAAAACATATATTAATTTTCGAACTCTATTACAGAGAATTTTGACATGTTCTTTAAAGTTGAGGTTCTTGTCTAAAGTAATACCAAGGTATTTTAGAATATCAACGCGTTCCAGGGGTGAACATGAGCAGCAATCCACAGAAATGCACTCATGTGAGACAATTCGTAGGTCACCGCGAATACTCACCGCCTGCCTATTGCTGAAACAAATATACTTCGTTTTATCAACGTTTAAGGTAAGTATATTTTTCTGCAGCCATCCCCTAGTCGTATCAAAGCCATGTTGTGCGATAGAGAAGACCTCTTCCCAACTATCACCCGCAAATACCAGCGCCGTGTCATCCGCGAAAGAGATAATTTCACCTTTGGTAAGTTTAAGACCAGTAAGCTCATTTAAGTACACGAGGAATAGGGTCGGCCCCACATGGCCTTACGGTAATACGGGTGTTATGAAACTTGAAAACTGTATCAAGTAGTATTAATATTAAGTAAGTATCATCATGTTAGTGGATGAGGATCTAGGATGAACGTAAGTTTTATTTACTTTTACGAGAATATTGTGGCAGCCAAGAAGCAGCTTTATGTTGTATGGCAGATAAAAGCCGGCTATTTTTGTGGACCGTTTATTAAATAAAAGCCGGCGGCAACTCGTAACAACACTTCGACATATTACGCCATTTGTTTTTAACCGACTTCAAAAAAAGGAGGAGGTTCTCAATTCGTCGGAATCTTTTTTTTTTATGTATGTTCCCCGATTACTGTAAGACGCCTGGACCGATATGGAAAATTCTTCTTTTGTTTGAAAGGGTAAGCTTCCCAGTTGGTCCCATAGTCATCAGGTCAGGATCTGATGATGGGATCTTGGAGTAATCGAGGGAACTCCTCAAATATTATAGGCATACATATAGCGATTTTGGTATTTTTATCAACAATGCAATCATCTGCACTCAGAAAGTAACATTTGGTGAAGTGGAACTGGTGAAGAAGACCACAGATGGCCAATAGAATTCCTTAATGCTAAGTATGTCATGGGTTATAAGATATCCCGAATAGTTTAACGACTATGATGAAGCAAATACTTATAAATACATAGTACTGATGAAAATGGTACCATCGAACAGATCTGATGATGAAGCCGGCAGGTAGGCACTGGTACTCCAAAATAAAACAATGTGTCCTAGTCGTGTATGGGTTTAATGAAATCATGAGATGTTCTTTGGCTATAAATGAATTTTATGGCAATTGGAAGTACCTATCAAAACTAAAAAGAGATAAATAAAAAACTTTTTAACAAAAAAACAAACCGACTTCCAAAAAAACACTGCAATACGAAAAATAACTTTCTTTTCCGAAGTCGGTGTCGAAACACGGAAAACAATAGGTACCAAAGGCACCGACTTCGGAAGAGAAAGTTATTTTTCGTATTGCAGTGTTTTTTTGGAAGTCGGTTTGTTTTTTTGTTAAAAAGTTTTTTTTTATTGTTAGGTTTATACGCTGTTTACGTAGCAACAAGTTTACTAGACTACTTAATAGTTAATAGTTTCACTGTTTCAGTAAAGGTGGTACCAATGAATTAAAAAAAATATATATATAAAAAGTTATGAGCAGACTATAATCTAATAAAGTTAAATTCAAATTAGATTATTCGACTAAAGAACTCCAAAATTAAATGTTACTTTACCATTAATTCTCGTTTACCGTTAACAGAGACATATTCAAACAGAAGTGATAATAGAAACCTTAAGTTCTATATAAAGATGTTTATTTATGGTAGATTTATTCGTAATCACTAATCGTAGATTATTATATGGTAGTGTAATAAACAGTCATCGTTTGTCTCCATAACCGTCCTCATCTGGCTCATTATACTCCAGATTGGCATTTTGATTACACGATCACGAGTGATTTACTTACGCTCCAACCACAGGCTACACCCACCAACACATAGATTTGGTATGGTCCTGTTATGATTAAAATGGAGCTATATATACCGTCCAGATATTTTAACGTAAGTATTCCAATTTGTCATGAGAAACAGAAACAGTGACCAACATGATTAAAGTAGTTATATTTTTAACCGACTTACCAAAAAAGGAGGAGGTTCTATGTTCGACATTATGTATGTTTTTTTTTTTTTTTTTTTAATCTTTTTTGTATGTTCACCGATATCTCCGTCAATTATGGACCGATCTTGAAAATTCTTTTTTTGTTTGAAAGGGTATATTCCGAAATTGGTCCCATTTTCATTTGGTTAAGATCAGATGAAGAACTTCGGAGATATACAACAGAACTCTTCAATAAATAACGGCAAATCTCTCGGGCTTGCTGCAATCGCATGTCTGTTTATTGTTTATACCATTTCGTAACATAACATCACGCCAGTACGCTCGAAAGGGGTATGCAGATCTCTCATTTCACCGATTATATTCAAGTTTCATCTTATTCGGGTAATCTATTCTTTCGTTATAGGTACTTACTTCACTACTTCCCTATTAGGTAGGTACAACTAAAAAGTGAAAAATAAAAAACATTTTTACAAAAAAATACTACCGACTTCCAAATAAGAAAACTAGAAAGTGAAAAATAAATTTATTTTTGAAAGTCGGAGTCCATAACTTAAAAATTTGGTACCTATCAAAGACACCGACTTCCAAAAATAAATTTATTTTTCACTTTCTAGTTTTCTTATTTGGAAGTCGGTAGTATTTTTTTGTAAAAATGTTTTTTATTTTTCACTTTTTATTAATCAGTGTTCTTTATTTTAAATGTGGGGCACGTACCTACGAAATGCATGATCGTGAATTATTCGACACTAGCTGACCCGGCAAACTTTGTTTTGCCATAAAAACACCAAACATTGATCTACGCTACCTACTCTACCTACCCTACCCTACCTACCATACCCTACCTACCAACCCTACCCCACCTACACTACCCTACTTACCCTACTCTACCTACCCTACCCTACCTACCCTACCTACCCTACCCTACCTGCCCTACCTGCCCTACCCTACCTACCTACCCTACCCTACCCTACCTACCCTAGCCTACTCTACCTACCTTTATTTTATTTTTTTTATTATGGTCTAGCTCCGTCAACGTAGTTGACGCCTATACAAATCTGTTCTCATTCATACCAGTTCTCGCTTTTTTGCCTCTCGCACTTCTATTCCTCATTCTATATCTTTCTATCATTCTTCTCCTGCCAGTCCAATGGGTGGGACTCCCATTTTACCTACTACCTAGTCTCTACTTTATTTCTTTATTCGTTTTTAATTTAGGGTAAATAATTTCTTCAGCGTGTTCTATTATTATTTTGTTCTTAGTCTATTAAAGTTTTTTTTTTTTTTTTTTTTCTAACTTTATTTACTTTCTTTAATATAATATGTATCTTAATTCTACTTACTTTTCTATGTTTACATATAATATACACTTATATCTATGAAACATAGATTTATACCTCCGTTTTATTTCTTTTTATTACAATATTTGCTATTTTTACACAATATTCTAAAAATTTATCTCTGTTTTTACCGCTCATTATTTCCGCAATGTTACATTCTTTTAATTCTATTTTAATTTCCTGTTCCAGGTTAAACCTCTCAACTACGTGTGCAGGACAGCTTAATAGCACATGTGGAACTGTCTCGCTTACATCGGGATCGCAAATGCACGATGAGTTCTCCTTACACTTGAAGCGATACAAGTATTCGGAGAACCCACCGTGCCCCGTCAGGACCTGCGTTAGCACGCCTGCTGGCCGCACCTGTCTTATAATGCGGAAAGCCGCGATGGCATCGGGAAGAAACATTTTCCTCACCGAGGCAGTCTCGCCAGACACATATCTCCGATTCCATTCATCGAGCGATCCCAAACGGATCTGGCGTCTAATGAATGAAATCGGACATTGGTCATAGTCCGGCTTCCTCCGTAACGACAATGCTGCTCTCTTCGCCAACTCGTCCGCACGCTCATTCCCCGGCAGGCCCGCGTGGGCTTTGATCCAGAACAAAGACACAGCTTTGCTCTGTTCCAGAGCCTGAGTCAGGTTTGTTCGCGCTCGGACTGCCAGGGGATGGAGAGAGCCATGGCTTACAAGCGACTGCAATGCTGACATTGAGTCGCTATACAAGCCATAGCTCATCTCTTTGCGCTTGAGGATTTCGTCCGTTGCTTTGCAAATAGCCAGAAGTTCTGCTTGGTAGACTGTGCAGTACGCGGCGAGGCTAAGCTTGAGGTTCCGGATTTCACCTTCATTATCCCACAGGGATAATGCAGCTCCGACCTTCCCCTCAATCTTGCTGCCGTCAGTGAATATTCGCACTGCCTGCGCGTTGTTGCTGTCCACAAGCTGTTGGTCTGCCAAGCACACGAACTCCAAGGCCATTTGTTTGGCAGGGTGAGACGTCTCTGCAAATCTCACGGCACTCTCAATCTCCCGGTCTCCTGGCACAAACCGAGACGATCCTCTCTTTGCTTCATACATGGCGGCTGCCTCTTGTATGCGCAGGTCTAGAGGCAGTATCCCGGACAGTACCAGTGCCGAGTTAAGAGAGACAGTACGATAAGACTTGCAGTGCTTCTGGACGAAGCCTCGTTGGACGGAACCTAGGGCCTTCCGCATCCCAAGCTTTTTCACGGCGGGAGCCCAGGCACCGGCCGCGTACGTGACAACCGGTTCTATTACGGCGGTATATATTGTGCGGATAACTTCACTATTTAACCCCCAACTGACTTTGGCCGCTCGAGATAGCTGCTTGTACATTTCTGTGGACCGCTTGCAGACACTTGCCAAGTGGTCGTTGAAGGTCAACTTACTGTCGATGGTCAACCCCAGTACTTTCATTTTGTTGACCATTTCAATGTTGACCCCGGCCATGCTCAGAGCCGGGGTGTCGTACTTCAGCTTGTTTGTTATAACCATCGCACAGGTTTTATGAGGTGCGAACCTTTTTTTTTTTTTTTTTTTTTTTTTTCCTAGGTGGAAAATCCTGGAGGGCGGAGGTCTGTCAGACTCGTACTGACTAAAAACCACCCCGGTGTTCCATCTCACACCTACGCTGGGGGTCGCGGGAACAACGATACTTCCGCAACCCCCAGCTAGTGCCGGCCCGCCTCTGCGGGCCACGACCTCGGCGACTCGGCCCACGACGTCTAAGAGGGGCGCGCGTGGAACACTACGCGCCACCACCTCGGGTTCTGATGTGTGGGGGGCGACGGTCGTCCCCGAGTCCGTCGCCCCTTGACCCATTTAGGGGGGCTGGAAGAGGGCGTTGTCCGCCCTCCACCGACGCCCGGCGCGCCTGCTGCGGATCGGGTTAGCGGATGAAATCTCCCTCACCCTCTCCGCGGCCTCCTTCTGCGAGACGACTGTTTCGCAGAAGGATACCACCGCGTCCCAGGACTCCTCGCTGCCGACCATAGACTCGACTACGGCCGGCAGCGACAGGTCACTGCCTACTTCAGATATGAGGGCACGGCGTGGCTCCTCCCAAGCGGCACACTCTGCCAGCGTATGCCGCGCCGTGTCCTCCCGGCAGTCGACGCAGTGGTGACACCGGGCGTCCGGCTCCCTGTTTATGCGACACAGGTACTTCCCGAAGCAACCATGCCCCGAGAGCACCTGCGTCACCCGAAACGACAGGTAGCCGTGCCTCCTCCCGAGCCAGCGCTCGAGCACTGGCCGGACCGCCTCGATGGTAACGAGGCCGGCGGTAGGGCGTGAAAGCCTGTCCCGCCATTCCGCCACCAGGACCTCGCGAAGCTGAGACTGACGCAACTCCATATGTCGCTGCATCAGCCCCTCGCCCCGCGCCCGCGCTTCCTCGCGCCACCGATACAGTGACGCGAGTACCTTCGCCTCCAGGTCCCAGGGTGGGGATCCGGCCAGTGCACAAGCCGCCTCGTAGGAGATCGTGCGATACCCCCTGATGACTCTGACGGCCATCGCTCTCTGCGGCTTCCACAGAACTGCGATGCTGCCCAGATCGGGGCCCCATACAGGGCCATCGATCGCACGATCCTTACGTAGAGCCGCCTACAGGCGGCGCTCGGGCCCCCCAGATTGGGAAGCAGCGTTGACAGCGCCCCAGCCGCGCCCAACAACTTGGGCACCAGCCGCCGGAAGTGGGGGCCGAAATCCCACCGGCTGTCGAGCACCAATCCCAGGTACTTCATGGTAGACTCGACAGCGATTCGAGCCCCCCCGACCACGATGTGGGCATCGGGCGGTGGCGCCCGCATGAGGTGCGAACCTAAGCTTATTTCGGACACCCTAGTCCTGAGCACGGGCGAGGGCTGCATTGGCTTTTCTGGTGACTTCCCCAGCCGTGTCGCCATCCATCACCAACACGATATCGTCCGCAAATGCCTGGACAAAGTTTCCCTCTCGGTCTAAGTCCTTGAGCAAAGGATCCAAGACAAGGTTCCACAATATTGGACCGCCAATAGACCCTTGAACACAGCCTTTATTTGTCTCTCTTGTGCATTCTTCCCCGGCATATCTCACTCTAACTTTTCTGCTGTCGAGGTAACTATCTAGTAGCCTCCTGGTGTTCACCGGGCACTTTTCCTCAGCCAGTCTGACTTTGATAGCTGGCCACCATGCGCTGTCGAAGGCGCCCTCTATATCTAATGACACCAGGGCAATTAGCTTCTTCAGCCTTAACTTGTCCTGCACGTGTTTCACCAGCGTATAGAGGGCGTCCTCGGTGCTTTTCTGGGGCATAAAGCCAAACTGACGAGTACTGAGCCGCGGCACAAGCTGCCATTTAATCCGTGCCACTATCATCCTCTCCAGGACCTTCCCCAAGACCGGCAGTAGGCCTATCGGTCTGTATGACTTGGGGCTCATGTAGTTATCCTTGCCCGGTTTTCTGAGGACGACCACCGTAGGCTCCTTCCAGATGTCCGGGAAGTGCGCCAACTCTAGGCATTTGTTATACAGGGCAAGGAAAGTGTCCGGGTCCTGGTAGATCGCTCGACCACAAATGTCGGCCGTAAATCCATCCGCTCCGGGGGCTTTCTTCGGATTGAAACGTTCCACGGCTGTGGTCAGCTCCAGCGGTGTAAACGGCGGGTCATGATATTCACCATGCTGCCACTCGTTTACCCGACTGGCAGCTTCCCTGGTGCTGAGTAGGTACTCTACCTACCCTACCCTACCTTACCCTACCCTACCTACCCTACCCTAGGTAGGTAGGGTAGGGTAGGGTAAGGTAGGGTAGGGTAGGTAGAGTAGGGTAGGTAGGGTAGTGTAGGTGGGGTAGGGTTGGTAGGTAGGGTAGGGTAGGTAGAGTACCTACTCTACCTACCAACCCTAGAGTAGATCAATGTTTGGTGTTTTTATGGCAAAGTTAAGCTGAATCTAATTATATTTTGATGCATGCAATTTTGAGGCACGCATCAATCTACAAAAGAGGGATTACTTGGAAGTAAATATAGACAGATGATGTTGATATATCTGGCGCCGGCTTGCCTCTCACGACCGCATATAAAAACCAAATTTACTCAAGGCCCTACATCTCTGTTTATATCAAGTAGAAAAAGAATACCATCAGTGTCGGTAAGGGGAGCTATATCCTTTGAGGTTGTGAGCTCGCCATAGACGATAAGCTCACGTTTAATGAGCATGCCGCGAACTTCTGCAAGAGGGCAGCTGATATTTACAAACAGCTATCCCGTGCTGCTAAAGTTAGTTGGGGATTGAATGCGGAAATCATACACATCATCTAGACAGCCACAATTGAACCCATAGTTACATACGCGGCCGCTGCCTGGGCACCCGCCACGAAAAAGGTTGGGATACGGAAGAAACTAGGCTCTGTCCAACGAGGAATCGCTCAGAAGCTCTGCAAATCTTACCGCACTGTCTCTCTGAACTCGGAACTGGCACTGTCTGGGATACTGCGTCTAGATCTGCGCATACAAGAGGCAGCTGCCCTGTATGAAGCGAGGAGAGGGTCATCCCGGTTTGTGCCAGGAGACAGAGAGATCGAGAGTGCGGTCAGGTTTGCGGAAGCCCCTCATCCAGCTACACAAATGCCCCTGGAATGCATGTGCCTGGCAGATCGAGAGTTGCTAGCCAGTGACAATACGCAGACGGTGCGAATCTTCACCGACGGCAGCAAGATTGAGGGAAAGGTCGGAGCCGCATTATCCATTTGGGATAATGATGGTGAAGTCCGAGCCTCAAGCTTTGCTTTGCCGCGTACTGCACCGTCTACTAGGCGGAACTCCTGGCCATTTGTAAAGCGACCGAGGTGATCCTCGCGCGGCAAGAGGCGAGCTATGGTTTGTATAGCGACTCAATGTCAGCATTGCAGACGCTTGCAAACCATGGCTCTCTCCATCCCCTGGCAGTTCACGCGCTCGCCAATCTAGCCCAGGCCCTAGGCCAGAACAAAGCTGTGCCTTTGTTCTGGGTCAAGGCCCACGCGGGCCTGCCGGGGCGGATTGTCGTCACGGAGGAAGCCAGACTACGACCAGTGTCCGGTTTCATTTACTAAGCGACAGATCCGTTTGGAATCGCTTGATGAATGGAATCGGAGATATGTGTCGGGCGAGACTGCTTCCGTGACGAAAATGTTTCTTCCGGACGCAATAGTGGCTTGCCGTATTGTGAAACAGGTACGGCCCTCAGATGTTTTCACGCAAGTTTTGACGGGGCACGGTGGGTTCTCTGAATACTTGAATCGCTTCAAGTGTAAGGAGAGCCCATCGTGCGTCTGCGATCCAGGCGTGGCAGAAAGTCTCCAGCACATAATTGTAGAATGCCGTGCAGTGAAATTTACAACAGAATTTCTCAATAGTGTCAACTTTTCAGACTTGCCACCACACGAAGTAAAATTGAAAATAATTAAAAAAATCAAAATACCCGACTGCTTAAAAAGCGAACTAAAAAGACGTAAACAAGAAGAAAATCATGCTGTGCAGTCGGAGGATACATATTCGCGAGCTGGCTGACCAAAACCAGATGTATCCTCCGACTGCACAGCATGATTTTCTTCTTGTTTACGTCTTTTTAGTTCGCTTTTTAAGCAGTCGGGTATTTTGATTTTTTTAATTAACTTTTTTATTTATAACTTTTTAGTTAACATTTTTTTCGAATTAGGTACATTTAAATATATAAGTGTTATATATTTTTGAAATCGCCTCTAAAAACCCTTTATTTTGATACCCCACACGATGGGTTTGGAAGAAAAAATAAAATTGGCCCCCCACAATATGGCGCCCAAAAGCCGCCATTTTTCTATTTTCCAATTTTAATGTAGCCTATGACACTCGCAAGGTTAAGACGAATCGATTGACGTATGAATCATCAAAATCGGTCAACGCGTTTGGTCTCTGGAACGCCATATAGGAACAAACATACATACATACATACATACATACATACATACATACATACATACATACATACATAGACTGATAAACACATTACCCTCCTTCGGCAGTCGGGTAAAAAAGCGTTAAATAATATTGTTGTGTAATTTAGACGTGTCAAAAGGACTATGCAATGGTGTAAGACTCATTGTAACAAGTTTGTTCAATCACATAATAAAGGCAAAAATTGTAACTGGTAAATAATCCGGCAAAGAAGTACATGTACAGTCAAGGGTCAAAAGTGCAGTCATACTCTCCCAAAACTCAAATGGTTAGTTTTTGTAGAAGACGTTAAATTATCCACAACTGATTTAATATTTTGTATAGAAATTAAAGTATCGATTATTCCTACTAACCGCGAAAAGTTGAAATTCTGCTGGCTACAAAAAAATTGCCTTTTCTGTTTTGGAAGAGTGTGACTGCACTTTTGACCCTTATAGTACCAAGGATAACCCTTGACTCATCAAAAGGAACAACTGATGGGATGCACCATGCAGTGTCACCAGTTTCCCGTTAGGTCTGCATTTACCATGACTGTCCACAAATCCCAAGGATAAACATTCAAATCTGTTGGGGTTGACTTAAAGTCCAGTCCGGTCTTCATGCATGGCATGTTATATGTAGCATTTTCTAGAGTTAAGGGACCAACTATGTTAAAAGTCCATCTTCCAAATGAAAATCCTCGACATACGGAAGAAGAAGAAGGAAGGAAAGAAGGAAGTATTAGGTTAAGACCCGATTTCATAATTAAAACCGTGATGATAAAAATAAACTTACGTAATTGATTGATAAACTGTAAAAAACTAAATTTACAAAAAAAAAAACGAGCAAAGCTCGGTCATCCAGGTACTTTCTATAAACGGAGTTTACCGTAAGAAAAAATTGTATTTTATATTAAATTAAAAATATTTATTTTACAACAACCACATCAACAACGTCTCGAATACAAAGCCTTTCGATTACAAAACTGACGAACCTTCTGACGTTATCAACAAATTCCAGCTCTTACCACCCCTATACTCATATACCAAATTACTCCATTAGATTTCACGATTTCACATTACATTAGTGGTACATTTGCACATGGTAACTTTTCACTCATCGGAAATCTTTCAAGGGGTGCTCATGATAAAAACAACTGTGAAATATGAAAAAAAGTTAAATCTGTCCAGTAGCTATATTCCTGTTCGGATAACTCGGCGCAATGTATGGAACAACTGATTTTATTCGCATTTTCAGAATTGTTTCCATACTAAAAGTTTTTCATATTTGTAAGTTTTGACCGTAACTTTTATGGTCAAAACTTATTACTATTGCCAATGACCTGCACCCTAATTGTGTAAGTTCAAATAGTGGGGTATGGATTATTTTCTATGCATTCATGGCTTATATTCAAAAATCCGTCTATTCAACAACTTAAAACACGCAATGAATATTGTTGAGTTACCAAAATGAAAGGGAAGGAGCACGCTCCGTACTGTTAAAACAGAGACGCGGTTCATGGAGAGATTTTGTGTATAAACCTAGCATCAGTCCAATATATCGTTTGAGGAACGTAGGTCATACGAAGCTGTTTAAAAACAAAACTAAAAAAAAATCATAAGTACGAGTAAATCAATAGAACAAAGATAGAACTGATTGGATCAAAGACATAATTATGCGTCAGTATATTTTGTGCTAATGGAAAAAGATCAGACAGATACATCTCGGTGCCATCATGAGGACAGTGATAGATTGCAGACGTATTCTGGCGTATCTTCGGCAAGTGAATCTCGGTACGCAATCCGTCTTCGTCTTTTTCTACTTGATATAAACAGAGATGTAGGGCCTTGAGTAAATTTGGTTTTTATATGCGGTCGTGAGAGGCAAGCCGGCGCCAGATATATCAACATCATCTGTCTATATTTACTTCCAAGTAATCCCTCTTTTGTAGATTGATGCGTGCCTCAAAATTGCATGCATCAAACGGAATACGGATACGGAAGAAACTAGGCTCTGTCCAACGAGGAATCGCTCAGAAGCTCTGCAAGTCTTACCGCACTGTCTCTCTGAACTCGGAACTGGCACTGTCTGGGATACTGCCTCTAGATCATCACGGCTCCGAAGGTCCGAATTTACCTCAGTTCGATGTCGGGGCTCGGAATAGTCTGTAGACGACTTCCGTTCCTGGCGGGGTGTTGTGCTCGGTAGAGCAGCGTCGTGCTGCGATCTGTTGAGACTCAGCCCTACGCCAGGTGATTCGTCCGAGGACGATGATCAATATGTCGACGTTATTTTATTATATACGCGCACCGTAACGTGACGACGTTATGGTATGTGTGTATAATAGTAATAGTGTTGTACATATTTTTTAAGTGTCGTTTAATACACGAACAGACGCTATCGATGAGCATTTGAAAACGGGAATAAATATAATGACCACCAAAAAAAACTTTGTGACGATAACCCCTAACCACCAAATCTAGTAATATACTGACAAAAATAGTAAATGATCACCAAATTTAGTAAATTTATCACCAAATTTCATAAGTGCTAAAACCGTAAGATATCAAATCTAGTGATTTGGTCAATGAATCAGTCCAAGAGCGAGCGAAGCGAGCTCGGGAGCTAAGGGCACCCCGACACGGACAGGTTAGGTTCGAAGGAGATGACGGGAGCTGAAGTGAGCGAGCAAAGCGAGCGAACTCAGCTCCCGTCATCACCTTCGTGTTAGTTTACTTTAGACCCTGTATTCAGAAATAGGAGCCCCGCCCAGCGGGGCTCCGTCGACTCTGTTGCGATTCTAAATTTAATTTTGGTGATCATTTACTATTTTTGGTGATCATTTACTATTTTTGTCAGTATATTACTAGATTTGGTGGTTTGTTAAACATAAGCCTTTGAAAACTATACAAGTCCACGGCTACTACCGTCGCACGTAGGTCCTTTTTACCCGACTGCCGAAGGAGGGTAATGTGTTTATCAGTCTATGTATGTATGTATGTATGTAAGTATGTATGTATGTATGTATGTATGTATGTATGTAAGTATGTATGTATGTATGTATGTTCCTATGTGGCGTTCTAGAGACCAAACGCGTGGGCCGATTTTGATGGTTCTTACGGCAATCGATTTGTCTTAACCCCGCGAGTGTCACTGGCTACATGAAAATTGGAAAATAGGAAAATGGCGGTTTTTGGGCGCCATATTGTGGGGGCCCAAATTTTTTTTTTCTTCCAAACCTATCGTGTGGGGTATCAAAATAAAGGATTTTAAGAGGTGATTTCAAAAATATATAACATTTATATGTTTAAATGTACCTAATTCGAAAAAAAATTACTAAAAAGTTATAAATAAAAAAAGTTAATTAAAAAAATCAAAAAACCCGACTGCTTGAAAAGCGAACTAAAAAGACGTAAACAAGGAGAAAATCATGCTGTGCAGTCGGAGGATACGTCTGGTTTTGGTCAGCCAGCTCGCGAAGATGTATCCTCCGACAGCACAGCATGATTTTCTCCTTGTTTACGTCTTTTTAGTTCGCTTTTCAAGCAGTCGGGTTTTTTGATTTTTTTAATTAACTTTTTGCTAATCTATACGTGCAAAAGTCATAAACTTTAGGCGGTACAAATATATTGTAACCAATTTTAATAAATATTTAGATAACCAGGCAAAACAAAACACTAATTGTCTAAACAGATCGTGCGATATGGAATGAACAAATAAGTGTAGAAGTTACAACTCGTTGACGCGTGCTAGCGCACTTCGTGAGTCTGCCAGTCAGCGTTGGAGTTTAAAGTCACTTAAATATTTGTTTATGAGATAATTGTTTCATTGGTTACTATGGAACTTGAGCGCACAGGTATGGCTTTATTATTCCGTAACATGTATTTCAATAACATTTTGTATTGTCGATATACTTGCATAATAAAAATATGAGTAAATAGTACTAAAATAGAGAATCAAATTAAGTTTTAACAGATTAGAACTACTATGATTGGACCGGATTGGTCTTGAAATGTTTTTTTTCCATTACTTTAGTTAACTAAGCTACCAAGATTCCAATTTTTGTGTGCCATATTCCGCCGTAAGTATTTACTTTTATTTTTTAGATATGGCAGACGGTGTAAAACGTATTGAGGTTTTTAACATTTGTTGTGATAAAAATATCGCTGGCCGAAAAATCGATGCAATACTAAAATATTTTAAAGACACGACGAATTATGACGAGTTTGACGAGGCATCCAAAATAAAATTTTCGAAAATAATAAAAAGCTTATGTGGGCAGTTTGCTTTTAAATGGAGAAAAAGTAAATTACGTACATTTTTTTTTTTTTAATATCGATAGGCGTGCTTTCGGAGAAGCGCAGGAACATCGGAATAAAGACATTAGAAATTTCAGAGAGTTTCATTCTCGCAAATTTTCGAGAAAAGAAAATATTGAGGACATGTTCCATCTACTGCTAATATCTTTTGACCCTCTTATATCATCCCTGCGGAGAGTAAGGCCAAAATTTAGTGGCAGCCTACCTCAATCTGTGTTATTATTGTTAAATGCACCAGAAGAAGTTTAAACAATTTATTATTTATCTTTGTTTTTTATTCTTTATAAATACACCTACCTACCTATGCCCACCTATACCTATATGCTATGGATACAACGATAATCAAAAATACACACACCACCACATATTTCCGTAGAAATTGCAAGGTAAGTATTTTTTTTCACATTTTTTTGTATTCGAACATAACTTTTCTAGAAAAACACAAATCACAAAATGTGGTTCAAGTACCATTGTACCTCGTACTACTACTACGAGATATGATTCAAAATATTGCTTTAAAACACTTTGACGTACTTTTGCACGCATAGATTAGCAAAAAGGACCTACGTGCGTCGTCGGCGGTATTAATACACGAACACAAACTCCATTTTAATACACGAACTCGCCCAACGACATTGCTGAAATCGTTGCCTCCGTATTGATATTCTGTTGGTATTAATAGTAAAGAAAACGCTATTTAACACAAGAACGATCGTATGGACATTTGTAGACGCGCAGGCTTCACCGTCTACGGCCGCAAGAAAATCTTCCAAATTAATACACGAACACATACTCCATTTTAATACACGAACTGGTTCATCTACATTGCTGAAATCGTTGCCTCCGTATTGATATTCTGTTGGTATTAATAGTAAAGAAAACGCTATTTAACACAAGAACGATCACATGGACATTTCTAGACGCATAGGCTGCACCGTCTACGGCCGCGAGCAAACTTTCGTAATTAATACACGAACGTGCGCATCGACATAGCCTCTATCATCCGTCAAAAGATTCGCATTATATTTTTAATAGTAAACATGATTAATTAATATAATAGAAGTAGTTATATTATAACTCGTTGCCCACATACAAAAAGAGATGTTAGTTTGCAGGCGAGCAAACCTTCAACATTAATACACGAACACATACTCCATTTTAATACACGAACTCGCCCATCGACATTGCTGAAATCGTTGCCTCCGTATTGATATTCTGTTGGTATTAATAGTAAAGAATACGCTATTTAACACAAGAACGATCGTATGGACATTTGTAGACGCGCAGGCTTCACCGTCTACGGCCGCAAGAAAAATCTTCAAAATTAATACACGAACACATACTCCATTTTAATACACGAACTCTCCCAACGACATTGCTAAAATCTTTGCCTCCGTTTCGATATTCTGTTGGAATTAATAGTAAAGAAAACGCTATTTAACACAAGAACGATCACATGGACATTTCTAGACGCACAGGCTTCACCGTATACGGTCGCAAGAAAATCTTCAAAATTAATACACGAACACATACTCCATTTTTGTCGCCCATCGACATTGCTGAAATCGTTGCCTCTGTTTTGATATTTAACACAAGAACGATCACATTGACATTTGTAGACGCGCAGGCTTCACCGTCTACGGCCGCGAGCAAACTTTCGTAATTAATACACGAACGTGCGCATCGACATAGCCTCTATCATCCGTCAAAAGATTCACATTATATTTTTAATAGTAAACATGATTAATTAATATAATAGAAGTAGTTATATTATAACTCGTTGCCCACATACAAAAAGAGATGTTAGTTTGCAGGCGAGCAAACCTTCAACATTAATACACGAACACATACGCCATTTTAATACACGAACTCATCCATCGACATTGCTGAAATCGTTGCCTCTGTTTTGATATTCTGTTTGATTTAATGGTAAAGAAAACGCTATTTAACACAAGAACGATCACATGGACATTTGTAGACGCACAGGCTTCACCGTCTACGGCCGCAAGAAAATCTTTCAAATTAATACACGAACGTGCGCATCGACATAGCCTCTATCCTCCGTCAAAAGATTCACATTATATTTTTAATAGTAAACATGATTAATTAATATAATAGAAGTAGTTATACTATAACTCGTTGCCCACATACAAAAAGAGATGTTAGTTTGCAGGCGAGCAAACCTTCAACATTAATACACGAACACATACGCCATTTTAATACACGAACTCGTCCATCGACATTGCTGAAATCGTTGCCTCTGTTTTGATATTCTGTTGGATTTAATGGTAAAGAAAACGCTATTTAACACAAGAACGATCACATGGACATTTGTAGACGCACAGGCGGCTTCACCGTCTACGGCCGCAAGAAATTTTTCCAAATTAATACACGAACACATACGCCATTTTAATACACGAACTCGCCCAACGACATTGCTGAAATCTTTGCCTCCATTTCGATATTATGTTGGAATGAATGGTAAAGAAAACGCTATTTAACACAAGAACGATCACATGGACATTTGTAGACGCACAGGCTTCACCGTCTACGGCCGCAAGAAATTTTTCCAAATTAATACACGAACACATACGCCATTTTAATACACGAACTCGCTCATCGACATTGCTGAAATCGTTGCCTCTGTTTTGATATTCTGTTGGATTTAATGGTAAAGAAAACGCTATTTAACACAAGAACGATCACATGGACATTTGTAGACGCACAGGCGGCTTCACCGTCTACGGCCGCAAGAAATTTTTCCAAATTAATACACGAACACATACGCCATTTTAATACACGAACTCGCCCAACGACATTGCTGAAATCTTTGCCTCCATTTCGATATTATGTTGGAATGAATGGTAAAGAAAACGCTATTTAACACAAGAACGATCACATGGACATTTGTAGACGCACAGGCGGCTTCACCGTCTACGGCCGCAAAAAATTTTTTCCAAATTAATACACGAACACATACGCCATTTTAATACACGAACTCGCCCAACGACATTGCTGAAATCGTTGCCTCTGTTTTGATATTCTGTTGGAATAAATGGTAAAAAATACGCTATTTAACACAAGCACGATCACAATGACATTTGTAGACGCGCAGGCTTCACCGTCTACGGCCGCAAGAAAATCTTTCAAATTAATACACGAACGTGCGCATCTACATAGCCTCTATCCTCCGTCAAAAGATTCACATTATATTTTTAATAGTAAACATGATTAATTAATATAATAGAAGTAGTTATACTATAACTCGTTGCCCACATACAAAAAGAGATGTTAGTTTGCAGGCGAGCAAACCTTCAACATTAATACACGAACACATACGCCATTTTAATACACGAACTCATCCATCGACATTGCTGAAATCGTTGCCTCTGTTTTGATATTCTGTTTGATTTAATGGTAAAGAAAACGCTATTTAACACAAGAACGATCACATGGACATTTGTAGACGCACAGGCTTCACCGTCTACGGCCGCAAGAAAATCTTCCAAATTAATACACGAACACATACTCCATTTTAATACACGAACGTGCGCATCGACATTGCTGCTTTAATGGAAATAAAAAAGGAGGGTGGGGGGAGGGGGGGGGGGGTTAGGAAGGGTGGCGGTTGTGTGTTCTTCGTGCTTACCTCGCGATAATTGATTGATCCCTTTTTTGTATAACTTTGTAAAAAAGGGGGGGGGGGTAATTCTACCTTGCGCTATGGTGGGGGGTGCTTACTATATTATATTGTTTTTTTTTTTCAAGTTTATCGAAAAAAAAAATTTGGTGGGTGGGGGGGGGGGGGTCGGGGGTCATGGAGGCGGTAGGGGGTATGTTCCTAGGGTACCATCATCCATCATCAATAACTTAAAAAGAAAAAAAAAAGACAAAAATTTTCGGTCCGGTCTTCATCACGCCGATGACATCGTTTTCAAGCTTCACATACTTACCAAGCGACGCTACGTCTCGACGCAGTCGGGACGGCGGCGAGCGCTTGGCGCGACATTTGAGAATATTGATAGAGAAGAGCGGTGACTGACGCGAAACGACAACGCCGCGCGCTGTGAAAACAGAATGTTGGATTTATAGTTGAGTGGTTGTGTTGTTTCGTGTTCTGAGCCAATCCATCTATTGGTATATGTTTGTTGTTTTTATTATTTGTATATTTTATAATAAAAAAATGGTTATTTTACCGGGCCTGTAGCTTGTGTTGTATGATCGTTATGTAATAATGTATTGTGTAACGAAAATGAACGCTCGCTGCAAGCAAGCACGAAAAACGTGTGGGTTTTTTTTTATTATGGAAATGTGTGAATAACGAAACAACGAACCAACTGTGTGAGACTTCGTGTCTGTTGAACTGTGTGGACCGACGGATCGCATTATATGCGTGTTCGTATGCAAACGGTCGTTGTATGAAATAATGTGAAACGACGTGACGGTACCGGCGCTCGGACGCGCACAGTGTTCGTCACGTCTATTGAGTTTATGCTCTTTTATTATAATAATGTGAGGCACTCTATAGATTCCGGGCGGAATCGTATATGATGTCGCGAATGTGTTAACAAACTTTACACACGTGAACTCGTCTCGTTACGAACGTTCCCAATTGGGGGTTTTCTGGTCTGTGTGTGCATAATACGTTATGTGACACAGCCGAACGCCCTTAGCGCGCGCAGCGCGTCTGACGGGTTGAGATATACACGTTCAGACGTTCGCGCGTGCGACCCAAAAGTCTAATAATACACACAGAGCTCGCCCGTCTGCGTACGCGTATCTACGATCGTGAACGCTCGGGAATGAGGATCTTCGTTGTGCTGCGCGCTTGATCGCGCGCGTGTGCATCGATGTCTCTCTTATAACGAAGCTCCCTGGTTGATCCTGCCAGTAGTTATATGCTTGTCTCAAAGATTAAGCCATGCATGTCTCAGTGCAAGCCGTATTAAGGCGATACCGCGAATGGCTCAATATATCAGTTTTGGTTCCTTAGATCTTACTCAGTTACTTGGATAACTGTGGTAATTCTAGAGCTAATACATGCAATCAGAACTCTGACCAGTGATGGGATGAGTGCTTTTATTAGATCAAAACCAATCGACGGAGGGCCTCGCGTCCGAAGTCGTTACTTTTGATGAATCTGGATAACTTTTGCCGATCGCATGGTCCAGTACCGGCGACGCATCTTTCAAATGTCTGCCTTATCAACTTTCGATGGTAGTTTCTGCGACTACCATGGTTGTCACGGGTAACGGGGAATCAGGGTTCGATTCCGGAGAGGGAGCCTGAGAAACGGCTACCACATCCAAGGAAGGCAGCAGGCGCGCAAATTACCCACTCCCGGCACGGGGAGGTAGTGACGAAAAATAACGATACGGGACTCTTACGAGGCCTCGTAATCGGAATGAGTACACTTTAAATATTTTAACGAGGAACAATTGGAGGGCAAGTCTGGTGCCAGCAGCCGCGGTAATTCCAGCTCCAATAGCGTATACTAAAATTGTTGCGGTTAAAAAGCTCGTAGTTGCATTTGTGCGCCGCGCTGTCGGTGCACCGCATCCGCGGTGATACTGACACGTCTGCGGAGCATATCGTCGGTGAGCCGTCGGTCAAACGTCGGTTCAATATCAAAATCCTATCGCGGTGCTCTTCAATGAGTGTCGAGGTGGGCCGACAATTTTACTTTGAACAAATTAGAGTGCTCAAAGCGGGCTCAAAATGCTGCTTGAATATTTCGTGCATGGAATAATAGAATATGATCTCGGTTCTATTTTGTTGGTTTTCAGAACTCCGAGGTAATGATTAATAGGGATAACTGGGGGCATTCGTATTGCGACGTTAGAGGTGAAATTCTTGGATCGTCGCAAGACGAACATCAGCGAAAGCATTTGCCAAAGGTGTTTTCATCAATCAAGAACGAAAGTTAGAGGTTCGAAGGCGATTAGATACCGCCCTAGTTCTAACCGTAAATATGTCAT